>CM042075.1:27331938-32543239 GCA_023509865.1 Trypoxylus dichotomus
CGCATCAGGTACCAAAGTGCAAAGTAGAGAGTGGAAACATTACGGTTCTCCTCCACGCAACTTTAAGAGTCGTGCCGTCGGTTGGAGAGGTTTTGCTATCTGTGTTCTGGAATGTTGACGAAATCATCCGTGACTGACTATTTACCAAAGAGGCAGAATAATATTACATAAGTAGCCTACGCCACACAATGGTGATTGCTAAGTTGCGAGACTCCATTAAAGAGAAACGCCGAGGAAAAAATTAAAGCGTCAGGATAATGCTCCAAGACATACATCTGGCTTATTGATATAGCTGCTATTACACCAAGCAGGCTCTGAATTAGTGGAGCACCAGCCATATTCGCACTGGAGCACTGATGGAGTAAGAACATTAGTGTAGAGAGGGCTAGTGTTGAAAAATAAAAAAAATATAATGTTTACTGTAGTTTTACCTGCTAAGGGGGTCAGGGCTAGCAGCATGGATCCTCCCTCGTAATTCCACAGATGTCTGCAGTAAGGTCAATACCACACAAATTAATAATTTATTAGGAAGGGGCCACATTTATGAACATATGGACTGTCATTGTCAACCGAGTTGACTGCAATAGAAGTAACTCGGTGAGACAATGAGAGTTCATCTGCTTTTGGAATGTCATGTGCTAGTGTGCAAAAACTTAAAAGACATCCCTGCATGTAGGCGGTAATTTCGATTTTTGACACTATGAACACCACTTTATTCTGAACCTTTTGCAAAACTCAAATCGAAAATTAGGAAGCAAATGTTGTGGTGTTTATTTAGAAACAATAAGAGACAAATAAGCAAAGGTAAATATATTATTGCTTTTATAATTTAAGGAAATGATAATCTTTGCACACAAGGTACATATAGTATACAGAAGGTTCTTACGTTATACGAAAGTAAGGAATTTAATGTTTTCTAATTTCTATCTTATTTAGAATGTTTGTTTGTTTCTTACTTTATAAGATGAGGTACTGTTTCAACCACTTGTCCTGTACTACTCTCAAATATCTAGTAAGAAAAGTAGTTGATTAGTACTCTACCTTTTAAGTAGAACATAAAAGCATATACTTCAAGGATGATAGGTATAAGTAATAACATTGAAGAGGATAATATAATCTTCCATGATTCCGACAGTCTTATCGGTTTGAGTGTATTTTATAAGAGCACTCAGCTCTACTAAATTTTCCATATGTGTTAAGCAGCACAAAAGTCACACTGTATGTTCTGGTCAGACGTTTAATTTCTGATTTTTTAATTTAGTTTCTTCAAAATAGTCTCACTATCATCAGCTCAACTTCAAAAGAAAAAATCTTTTTGCTCCATCATATGGATATAAATTGAAAGCTGATATGGATCCAAGAATTTTCAACGGAGATATTAACTTCCTCCAGTAACTTTCTTTCCAAAGAATGTATATATTCTCGTTTGAGAGTATGTTCATTGTTTGAGTATCCGAAATAACAATGTACATAAGTTACTAAAATAAAGCAGATAATTTAATGTCTTCACACATAGCACACTTTTCTGTGGAAATAGGCTCAAGGTACCTTTTATTTCCCTCTACACTCCAAAAAATTTCCGGTGTATTTCCAATGTGAATCTAAAATTCGTAATATTTTTTATAATGGGATTCCTAGGTAAATATCGGTCTTTTGGGAGGACTTTGGATTGAGAAATTTTGATGGGATCTCGATATACCTGCAGAGTTTTCTTAGCCTCTTCACCTCAATATTTAATTGTCGCAAAGTAAAATTTGTATTTTCTATATTTAACTAAAATTATGACAATACGTAACTGACTTCTTTACATTTATATTTACTTTAAGAATTTACTCTTATACTCGTAATTCAGTTGTTCATTATTTATATGGTAGGTCAATTGCATTTCTTTCATTAACTAACTGGATATCTGAAAACTCCAGTAATCGTCCATTTGTTTCGATCAGGGTGTTCCCACCGAATGAATTAGATTATAACCTGGTCGTCCCATTCCAATGATAGATTTTTCTGGCGGTTCCGATACTATAGCAAGAAAAACACAACATAACGGTTTTAAAGAGAGTGCTGTGGATTTCGACAAGTTGCAATTATGTGCAGTGTCTTATTTTTGATCGTACAAATATAATGTACCTTGGTTATATCGACTGTACTATAACGTATACATAAAGATAAAAAAAGTGATGCTTATACTGTATACAATTTGTTAGGCATAAAATAGATACACAGTGCGACAAAATAAGGTGAGGATCGACCATGAGTAAAAGTCATTGAAACACGAATATTGAATATTTTTCAATTTGTCTATCCAATATATCCTTTGCTACGACGATTCAAGATGATTCAAATGCGTGTTCTAGCTCATTTTGTGGAATTATTTTAGGTGCTTGTGTTGTAGCTGTTCTGGTGGTCAAAATATCTTTAAAAATTCTTTCGCAAGGGCTCAAATCAGGTGAATACGGTGAATAATGCAACACAGACTTGATTTCGAGCCAAAAACTGACGAACAAATGATTGAGGTGCGACTTCCGGTGCATTATTATACAACACTAGATCTCTGGATCACGATATTCTGACTCCGAATACGTTTACGAATTCGGACCATCATATGCTTCAAAACTTCGACATAATATTTGCTAGTAATTGTTTGTCTAATTGGAACGAATTTCTGTGGACAATTTCTTTGCTATCAAAGAATGTCATGAGCATTGTTTTGATTTTTGACTTCCATTCCGCACACTGACGCTTGACTTTTGGGTCGTATTGAAAGCACAATGTTTCGCTACACATATCAGTTGATTGATGACACGAACACATTCTTGGCCATCCAACAAAGCGTGCGGAATAAATAAATAAAATAAAATGTCCGGGTTGAAATTGGCCTTCCTTCACGATTATCATCTTCTAACCTCTCCCTGCCTTCAAAAGCCTTTATAGCAAAGAAAAACATATGCTCTACTCAATGAATCATCGCAGTACACTCCTGCCTTACCAAGTCCTGCATGTTAGTCCTTCAATATCGATACAAAAGTTGTTTTGGGAAAACTGTCATAATGTTACTATTTATGTTGCTATTATCTAAAAGTTACAGATTTCAAATGAGCGTCTGAACTTATAGGTGGCACTACTAATTACTCAGATATGGTTTGTCTCTCGGAACTTATTTGTCGCACTGTACATGTTTCTAATGGGATGAGCTTCTAAGGAAGACAGAAAGTTCCCTTTTATAATTTAATTGTACATTTTCCCATATTTTGATTAAGTGTGGTTTACTGTTTTTAAAAATATGGAAGGCTTGGCACTTTTCTATAAGACTTGTACGAGATCTATTCAGGCAATAACCAAACATCTTGAATTATTCGCCAAAGAGACTTAGTGACGGGGCGGTTGGCAATATTGGGTGTCTCACAATTTTCTGTATAATTGTATTTTCCGACTTGTTGACATTTGGTCTAGTTGTCCTGTTATTGTTGTTTGACCGCAAGGTGTTTCATTGTATGATTCTCGGAAGTAACAATGTGATATAAAAATTTTGTACAGAAACTTTTCAACGTTTGAAGCAAACTTACAGAAATAATGCTTTGGGTCATATCTAATGTTACGGCACTCCACACAATTCAAAAGTGGCCCGTCAATTAATTGCTACGTCAATCGCCAGCGTTCAAAAAATGGTGAAAATATGGTGAAAATATGGTGCCTTCCAGACGTCGTTTGGACGTCAGACAATTTGGAGAAGAACCTAGCATATCAATCGGGAAAATTGAACGGAAAATTGTCGGCGTATGGCTGTATTTGCATTAGTTCCTTTGTGACCTTGACGTGAGATAGTTTATCATCTTACCGTTATGTTTCTTTACGCTCTCTAATTATATAATTAAACATGGTGCATAGTCAAATGTTCCAGTCATAAGAAGGGCAAGTGATGCCTTGAAAACGTAATTTTGACTGTACTAACAAATGAGTAGAATAACCGCTTTCAGAGTAGGCTCGAGCATATGCGAAAGTGCATAAATATTTGTAGAGAATACTTCGAAAAAACAATAAAATTTTCAAAAGCTATCTACTGTTTTATTCCAGCTCTATATGCATAACCTAAAAGACAACCCTCGTATATATTTACATAGCTCAGTAGGCTATATGCTATATATTTGTTGGTACTAACAAGAAGCAGTTGCTGTTGCAATAAGGAAAGTTAATAGGCCTACTAATCATCTATGCAAAAGATCGTAAGGTAAAACGAAAGTTGGATTTACAGCTGCAATATTGTGACCAAAAAATTCAATCATCACTGTAGATTGGCGAAGAATCTCCACGCCCAAAGAGACCACGTCAGTTTCGATCCCATGCATTTTAATACTCATTATTTTTGCATTTTGAATTTTTGCCTTAAAGTCAAGTAGGCTATTGTGAGTATTATACACGATCACGTGAAAAGCTTATGACAAAATGCTTCCTGCTCGATAGATTTGGTTCCCTGCATTTTTTTGTTATTCGCAAAGTTGAAATCAGTACCGAAAGGACGCCGTTTTAAGACGATTGATATTATTAATAAAAACAAATTCATCACAGACATTGAAGGACATTTCAAGAGAAGTTCGGGACTACTTAGGAAGTGGAGACATCGCTGGAAAAAGTATATGAATAGGAGCGGCAGTATTTTATTGAGATAAAGACCAATAATCTATAAGATTAATAATAAAAGTTAGAAGGAGAAATTTCGATTACTTTCCGAGTTAACCTCATATTTGTTTCATAGTAGGCCTTAAAAGAAATTAGTTATCATACAACCAAATAGAATTAGTCTGATAAATTAACCATTTCGTATTAGACCGTGTCATCATATCATGACACGGTCCAATTGCGGAAGTAGTTCAATTATTACTAATTCTGGTAGTGGAAGCCTACGTATTCATTTCCAGAATTAGTCTAATTGTCAAAATTTGTTATTTATAATTTTGAGTGTTGTGTATCTACGAATATGACAGGAAAAAATATTTAATATATAATTCTTTATCTTTTCTCCCAGTTCTCTCATTTATATCTTTATTCATTCTTGTGCTGCTTGGATTTATTACTGTGTTTTCAAAGAAACTCGGATAGTCTCTGTAAGACTAACACATTATTTGACGTGTTACAGCTAATACATTTAAAATTGAAAATAATTCTAAATTTGGAGGGTATTTTTCACCCCCTTACAATCTTTTTTCGTGTATCTAGGATCAATTATTTATCCACACATTAAATGTTTTTCAAGGCAGTGAGGATACGAATGTTATCTAATGAATACATTGGCCTGTCTTCGACAAAGAACTGATAATGATAATTTGTAGCTGATTTTGATTGAGCCTTCAACAGAATTAATATCAACATGAGTTTTCTTCTGTTCACTGTATATGCTCTTCCGCCATACATAACAGAGTCCTCTAAAGGATTCTTGCATACTTGCATGCTTTCATACAAACCCATTGCGTTTGCTATGTTGGGTATTACATGTATATGTCTTTTAAATGTATTTTAATTATGATTTTTATGAAGTAACTTACCTTCTTCTTTAGTTTCTACGCTAATTACTTCGCTCATCTCTCCATATTTCGTTACGTTAATATTTTTGGCTCGTATCTGCAACAGATGCTTTATAATGAATAGGCTCAAAAGTAAAAGGAATTGAAACAACAACCGAAATGTAAACATGAGATGATTGTAAATCAGTAAGTGTGTAGCATATTTGCTCAAGCCATAATTTGCACTTAGAAGTGTTTGATACTTCTATATACTTATAGGTAGTATCTGTTTCGTTTTGAATAGGAGAATCACGATATTTAATCCTGTAATATTCTACTTCTCCTTTGGTGGATACGGCGGCAACCATCTTAGACTAGCTGAGGTGTTGCTTTTGTATAAACTGTTATGTTCCGTACGCTCCCTGGTTCTAAAAAATATAAACTTTTAGTATTAAATTTATATAACATTCCTAAACACCTGGGAACTTAGGATTAAACAAAATAACTAGTTACGTAGAATCTCCTGCATGCCCCACCTTAAAGTCTAAGATTTAAATGAGCTAGAATCAAAGAAATCTGAAAATTTGGTGGTTTACTAATGCGAGAGAGCCAATTCAGTTAAAATATTTTGAAAAGTCTGTCGCGGAAATAGATATTAATTTGCTTATTTTGAATAGAACATTCCGCATATTATTACAGTTTTGAGTTTTAAATATGATAAAGTTATAAGTTTCTCTATATCTATGTATACTACAGCTCATAATGGAACGGACAATTTACATTTTAACAAAATGTTTTAAAACAAGTACTTTCATTCATGTAATAATTTATAGTGTATACACGATTTACTAATTAAAAATTAAAATCGTGAAATAATTAAGCACAGTACAGACAATGTCAGTTATAAATATTTTAAGTAATATACGGATCGACATTTTAATATAAATGAAATCAGAATTTTAAGAATAGACTGAGTTCTTGCAGAGATGGTATTTATCCCATAAGTATGTATACATTACGTTAACAATAAGCGGGGCAATAGACCAATGGGGAAGCGTATTATGGTGTGATGAGCCCAAATATGAAATGCTTGGTCAAAACCGCAGAACATTTGTCAGGAGCTCAGAAGACGAGAAAAATGCTTCCTAAGTGCATTACACCAACAATAAGGAACGGTGGTGATTCTATTCTTGTGTGGGGTTGTTTTTCATTAAGCAGAGCTGAAGAGACCTTGTGAAAACTAATAGATTGAAGGAGAATTATCGCGAGGTATTAGGAGAAAACGGTCTACCATCCGGTAACAATTTTGAGTTGATGCACAATGATGATCCAAAGCAGACGTCGTTATTATGCAAGAACTGCCTCGGTGTGCAAAGAATGAAGGAATATTAAAAATAATGTCTTGACCTCCCCAGAGTCCGGATATTAATCGGATATAGTTTCTGTGGAACGAATTGGATAGACGAATTGGAAGAGAATGTCTCTGGACGGTATTGTAGAGGGAGCGGAACAGTGCTTCTCAAGATACAGTGAAGAAATTGGTAGAAATAATATCACTAATTGTGCAGTTATTAAATCAAGACGTGGATTTTTCGTTGAGAAGAAAGTATAACTTGTTTTCTAATCTGCATTATTACTTTTTTCTTTCGTCCATACATGCGTAATAAGTTGTAGACGAATAAATATTTTTTATAGTTGTTGTTTTGAAGCAAGCGTCAAATTTGGCGTGAAATAGGAAGTATCCGTAGTATTATAATTCTTCACAAACGCTACCGTAATCCTTTAATGATCGTTTGGAATTTTGTAGTACATACATCAAAAACTCAAAAGATTTAGATGGAAGCCTCTCATACTTTGATATTATATACAAGTTTCTTTTAGATTCCATACAGCTATTTAAATTTCGGAAGAATGCAAACATTTTCTTCTGGAAATTCTACCAATCAATCATAAAGAACTATACTGGTGTAAAGAGAAATAAACCATATTTCAAAAATATAAAGAAGTATGGCTAAAAACAAATAGATTAGCATATCAACCAAATAGTTGCAAGAAAAGTTGCCATTGTCAAATTAGAGAATAACATACAGATAACAAAATAAATTTTCTCAAACAACAACTATTGACAGTAGACGTCTGAAATTTTGACAGTTGCCATGAAAACTGTTGCCCCTGCCGACCAATGGACCTACTTCAGCCTTCATCCGCCATCTGTTCCCGATTGCGGAAACATATCAGATCGCCGTTGTAAATGATAGGAAAATGAGTTGGACGGTGGAAGAAAATGTCGCACGTTTGTTCGTCGCCGCCCTGAAGAAAGAATGTTAAACAAATATATTTCAAAAACAGTGAAAGATGGCGGAGGAAGCATCCTAGTATGTGGTTGCCTGAAAACGGAAGGATCGGAAGATTAGTTAAAGCAGATGGAACAACGACGCAAGATGTGTATTTGAGGATCCTAGAAACGATGTGGTACCAACTGGATATGAGTTAATTCAGGAGGGGTTCATTTATCACTAAGGTAACGCTTTTCAAACACACCACAAAAAGTGGTTAAAGTTTACTCTCAAGACAAATATTCTGAAGGAGTCCTGCCCTTAATGGTATGACCGTCACAGAGCCCTGATTACAACCCTATTGAGCTCTTGTAAGATCACTGACATCATAAGATCCGCAAAAAATCTCCGACTGGCAAAGCAGTATTCTGGTATGCTCTACAGGAAGTGTGGAATGCTATACACGATCCGTATTTTCAGCGATTAGTTGCTGCGTATCTGTCAGGCAATTATTACAACAAAAGGGGGTTACTTTGAAGGAACATTATAAGAGTGTGTATTTTATTACAGTGTACTATTTTGTCAATAAAACATTTTAAGTTAATGAGAAAAGTTGGTTTCTTCAATAAATTTCTTGCAAATATTATCTGTCTAGTTTATTTTGTTATTTTAAATACTAGGATAAAACTTATTGACGACAGTGTAAATATGCCGATCCTATATCTTACCTGAGGGACCTTTCCGAAATAAACTGTTTTTAGAGATAGAAACGTTATTCCTTTCAAGAGACATCATTACTGTATAGTTAGTGTAACTTATCGTCGAAAACTTTAACGATTTCGGCAATGAAGTGTTCGAAGAAATTAAACCCAATTTTTCTTCAGTGCTACCATTACACCAGGGACTTTTACAAACTAGGTTTACGGCAAAAATAGCAGGTCCTCCCCAAGTACTACAGTTCCACTGAAAATGTACGTTTAATGTGTCTTTACTGCTCGTATAGGTTGGTTTTGGAAATTCTTGTTTCATAAGAGTGCCTATGATTAAATGCAGAAATTATAATTTCTTGAATTCCACAACTCGCAAAGGAACATCAATAAGTGTTACTTACCGATTTAAATGAGAATTTAAAGGCTTACAGACCAATTTAATATAACAATGGTCCATTTGCCTATTTTCGAGGTATAGGGTGCCCTGAATGCAACAGAATCTTTCGCTAGTTGCTAGAAGAAGTATTTAAAAATTTTTTCCATAACTTTTGAACTAGTTTACTGTTATTAAATGATAACGATAGTGTATTGCCCTACAGATTAACAATCCAGTTACAGAGCAACGTAATTTATTACAAAAGTAAATTGCGTACTAGTGTAAACTTAAATATAATTTTAAATACTAAACACATAAAAAAGAACACTATAAATAAATCCAATGTGTATTTATAAAAAGTGAGCGGACGAGGTGGATTTAGTCAAGAGGATAGCCATTGGAGAGACATTTACATCAGTCGCATGATCTGATAGCAAAATTGTAGGTATTCCATATTCCATATATTGAAGACTAACATAATGGTAGTTAGCGACATTACGAGGGCGACCTGGAATGTTTCTGGAATCGACAAGGTAAACACGGTATTGCTGTGGTTTTTCATTTTTATTTTTCGATGAAGTCTCTTCGAAGATCAACACATTTTTTCAAACGGTGCTCCAGTCTCTTCAAGCCGTCGGAAAAGAAGGATGCTTTGAGGTCTGCAAAATAGACATCTGCAGCGGCAATGACCTCATTTGAGGCAAATCTCTTTCCTTCCACTGGTTTTTTAAGGTTTGGGAATAGGAAAAAGTCGCTGGGGGTTATGTCCGGTGAATATGGAGGATGAGTGACCAATTCGTAGCGCAACTCATTCAATTTGGAAACGACGATGCGGGATGAATGAGCCGGTGCATTGTCGTGGTGGAAAGGCATTTTTCTCCGCTACAAACGAGGCCGTTTCTCCTTCAATACTGCATCGAAACAGGTCAATAAATCGATGTAGTATGGGCCAATGGATCACATCTTGGGAATCCCAAAGAATGATCGCCATGACATTTCCGGCTTCCGGTCTTTGCTTTCTTCGGTGTCGATTCACCCGGAGAACTCCCACTGCTTCGAGTGTTCCTTGGTCTTCAATATGTAGTGGTGGATCCGAGACTCATCCGCGGTTACTAAACGCATGAAGAAATCGGCGTGATCATCGCGCCGAAAGCTTTTTCATACCCAAAATTTCGTGTGGGGTACGGCCAACGCGTTCCTCTAAGAGGGCTGTTGTCTCTGTTATCTCTTTCAGGTTCAATCTACGATCGGCTAATACGACATCATGAATCTTGTCGACTATTTCATCGTTGGTAGCGCGTTTTGGTCGAAAATGATGGAGAACATCCCCCATGAACCTCTAGCAAAAGATTTCGAATTTTCGTGGCCGTTTTCCCAGCCATCCAGAAGTGTTTTATCACCGCACGAATCTCGATTCCATCCATTTTTGCGAAACTGCCTGACTTGCTACACAAAACACACTCTTAAACAACAACTATTGACAGTATACGTCTGAAATTTTGGACCGTTGCCATAAAAAGGTTACTCTTGCCGACCAATGGATCCACTTCAACCCTCGTGCGCCATCTCTTGCCGATTCCGGAAACATTTCAGTTCAGCCTAGGGGCGTCTATACTGTTATTGACAAGATGAAACTGAAACTTGATATCCACTTTATTGCGGCATATATCCAGGGGATCGACTTGATATAACGTAAGTAAATCTGTGACTATAACTTTGTAGTGGATATTCGCTATGTTGTTTATAATATAAATATTTTAACAGTTTTATTTCTACTTCTACTTCTAATGAATACGAATGGAAAAAAAGGAGGCCAGATTAGAGAAGCATATTCTAATTTACACTAAACTAGAGTAATAGTACGGGCTCAATGGTGAAGAAGGGCTTCGTAATATGAACGACAAACCCTAATACTTTCGGCGGAGAGACTATAAGTTTAGAGGGATAAACCCCACACATCTAATTTTTTGATATAAAAATATTTATTTGGTAATGAATACACATGTGAGGAAGGCTATGTCGTGAAAACGGGTGAATGGGCATCTAAGAAAATCACCACTGTTTTTATACTAGATTAGTTTATAAACCCACAAAGTTTTGTTTAAATCGATGAGTAATACTTACCGGAATTACTTTGTCAGGTACTGCATACGTACTTGATTCCATAGTATCAAATTTAAAAGTATTAGGACTGCCTTCGTATGTAGTGAAAGCCCATATCAGGGCTTCGTATGTGGAATATGGCACTAAATTATCAATTAGTGCACTATTTCCCTCTACATTAATTGTATTCGATTGACTTTCAACTTGCGTCATATTAGGACAAGCCTTATTTGAAGTGCGCTGCAAGACACAATATTTAACTTATTTTCAAATAACTATAGACTGGTTGATATGTACATAATATTTAACACGATATCCCATAATTTTACCATTCTTTTTCTTGGGTACGTCCCATACAAGTTCTATGTTAGTATCGGTCGTCTTACCGTGACGAACATTTTGTACTTGCTCCGGTGCTAGAATCAATAATCTCCATATTATAATATAGAATGACTAATGGGAAAATCAAACACTTACGTCCTTCGTTAGTTTGTATTGTCCATGTTGAAGTTGTAATCTCATTCTTTTGTAATTCTACTTTATAATCGGTATAATAATCTAGATCATTAAAACTAGCAGTATTATCTAGTGTATGACATTCTAACATGAATTCACGAGATAAGCATACCCGGAATTGTGAAAGGGGATGACACACTTCTTTGCGTGGATCCATTACAGCCACGCTTGTCGAATTACTTGTTACAAGTTGCGTCAAATAAATAGAGGGTTTATTTAGGTCTGAAAATGTATGAAAAGTATAAAAAATAAGGATGTAATTCAATTTATGACAGGTATATACCAGCGCAAACGGTTTTAGTAATTAGGATAGGTATATGGTTGCCATCATATACCCGATTGTCTTTAACGTGCAAAATTACTCGTATCCAATAATTAGTATTTGGTGTTAAGTCATTCACATCCAGCGTCCCTTGGGCACTTTGATATTCCGATTTGATGCCATTTCTCCATTCTCTTCCTTGTTGCTGAAAATATTAGACGAAAGAGTAGAATACAAAGTGATACATAAATAAATACATCCAACATCGCTTACCTACTTCTAAGTGGTTGTTTGATTAATATTTTTGACATTTAGTTAACTGACATTTGTAGATCATATCTACGTAATATCAAGTTTGTATCTCGAAGTATTGTTGTGCTGGGGCTAATTCTTGAATTGTGTGTCGCGATTGTTCATAGAAATTGATCTTATAGAACAAATAGCCGTAGTAAAATACCTCCAGAAAAAGGGCATGACGCCAACTTAAATTCATAAAGACATTATGACAACTATTGGTGATTCTCCTTATGATATAGTCAAGCGCTGGTGTCGAGATTTTAAATGCGGGAGAACATTTAGTGAAAACCACCATACCGATTATCTTCCCATAATGGTAACAACCGACATTAAAAAGGTACGCGATATCGTACTGCAAAATCGACGAGTACGCATTAGGGACATTGTGGAAAATACTGGCTTATCATATTATGCTGTGCACAACATATTGACTAAAGAATTAGATATCAAAAAGATGAGTGCAAGAGGGGTGCCCCGAATGTTCCATTGATCAGAAAGGAAATCGGGTGTTGATTTGTAAGCTTCTAAGTCTTTTGGAAAGCAACCAAGCAAACGAAGAGAACTTTCTTATTCGGTATGTGATCATGGATGAGTCATGGGTGCACCACCATGATTCTGCGACCAAAGTGCAACGTAGAGAATGTCATCATCACGGTTCTCCTCCTCCACGCGAATTTAAAGTCGTGCCGTCTGCTGGAAAGATATCGCGATCTGTTTTCTGGGTTGGTCAAGGAATCATTCCTACTGACTATTTGCAGAAGTGACAGAGCAATCCAGAGGCCTACTACTACTACTACTATGCAATTGATGACCCCTAGTGGTTACAGGTTCTTCCCCAAATTAAAACAAATCTTACGTGTGGCAAAATTTTCCAGTAATTATAAAGTGACGCATGCTGTAGAGAGGTGGTTTGCAGCGATCGGACATAATTTTTTCCAGTAGGCTGCTGAGATGTTAGAGCACCGGCGAGCCAAGTGCATTAGTGTAAAGGGAGATGCCACTGTAGTTTTACTGTAAGGGGTCAGGCGTACAGCATAGGGATGCACTCACGTATATTGTCGAGATAATTGAGACGTGCGTGACTGCGTTAGGAAGGCCCTATTTCATATGGTTAGTTCATTTGATCGAAGATATACCACAAATAAGAAATTAAGAGAAACGTTCGCCAAAATATGCGTTTTACTCGAAACAATTTTTCCAAATGGAGAAAATGTCCTAGAATTAAATATTTCTGAGTAATATGTGCTTAAATTAAGTGTGTCGATAGTAGAACTGAGGTTAACAAAAGCGGGTTTGAGGAGTCGTATAGCAGTAAGAAAACCACGGTTAAATTCTATACATAAACGGAAAAGATAAAATTCGGCAAAAACTCATGCAAGCTAGAATGTAAATGAATGCAAAAAATGTGTTATGGACGGACTAGCCGAAATTGGAATTATTCGGAAGTATGTTACACGTCGCACGTTTGTTCATCGCCGGTCTGGAGAAAGTATGTTAGTTTGTAAGTTTTACTACTATGATAGTGTAATAGTTTTGGCGGCTTTTACCCATAATGAATTCTAATTCTTTTATACATCTTTCGAAAATGGTGCCGATGACCTTCGTGAACAATTGCCGATGCACGACTGGATGATTCAGTAAGACAGTCCAGCTCTCCATAATTCCAGTAGTTTCATTAAAAGAAAATTAATTTATTACAATGCCTGCTCACTCGCCTGATCCGAACGCCATCGAAAATCTTTGGGAGATATTGGCAAGCGATGTGTACGCCAATAATAAACTTTATTTATTTGCTTTATTTATTAATTTTGTGTTAATGCATCTACAGAAATTTTGCTGCTTCGAATTTTGTTAATGTTATTTTCTCTTGCATTTGCCTTTCTTTGCAGCTCACCATTAAATTCGGTACATAATTTGCCAAGGATATTAAGAAAATCAAATATTCTGTTCAAAAGTTCATATAGAATTATAGAAATTTCGCTGAGTGTAGTTGTAATATTACAAAAACTTTCTCGTGCGGATATTTCGATAGAAACCATCAATTGTAGCTTACCTTATATTGAATTTGGTAATGAGTTGCCGTTAATTGTCCGTCATATTCCAAATTCAAGTTTATTTGTAGTTTTTGCTGTTGTGCCATTATTAGAGTGGGAGCTTTCTTCACAATCGGTAATATAGCTGAAGGGAAAATATACTTGTTTAAATTAAAATGGTTAACATTTCTATTAAAATTTATATTGTCTCGGTTAACTTACGTTGGTTGCAGGTTTTTCCAGTAAAATTTACTTCACACTCGCAGCTTCCGTCAACGTTATTGCAAGTCTTATTAGCACATCTTCCGCATTGCCTTTTGCAATTATGGCCGTATGTTCCGGGTAAACATTCTATATCGAAAGGTGGTATATTAGTATAGTTAGAACTTTTTAAATTGCGGAAACAAATGTGCTTACGATCTGTACAGTCTTTTGATTGTGCATTCATTTTATAGCCGGCTGAACAAGAGCAAAAGGTGTTATTTTCTGATGTATAATATATTTTCCCACTTCCGCAAGTTTCCTTCCCGAGTATGTTGCATGGCAGACAGTTTTTCCCGATCGTATTCGTTGGGCACTCCCAATCTATACAACAATACAATCAGTAATCCGAAAAGAAGAATCAGTGAACGTAGATTAAGATTTTGTTATTCATTTTAAAGTTATCTTGTATAAGCTAATTTGTGTATTATTTGTAATTCTTCAAGTACTGTCGTCTCCTACGTCTTCTTCTATACTCTTGGAAATTCTTCTGTTCGACACATTTGAAATCCTTGAATTCAAGTCGCCTTAAATCCCCCTAGATGTCATGATGCTAGTAGATGTATTGTAATATCTCACGGACACTATATTATTAAACGGCAAGTGCGTAACAGTTAAACTAACATCCATATTAATACTAATATTAATATGAATATCAATACTAAACCACCGTTGGCATTAGTAATGATAAAATTACAATTTTCTTGCAACTTCCAACGTAATCAAATTTCTGAAAAAAATATCGGTCTTGGAAGGGACTTGAATCCCTCCGATTAATATTAGTATTAATATGGATGTTAGTTTAACTGTTACGCACTTTCCGTTTAATAATATAATGTCCGTGAGATATTACAATATACCTACTGGCATCGTGACATCTAAGGGGATTTCAGGTCTTGTCACACCGGAGGTGTAGAGATGTTGGATTCAAATCCGCTCCGAGACCAATATTTTCTCCGAAATTTAATTACGTTGGAAATTGCAAGAAAATTGTAATTTTATCAATTTTGACCAAATTAGATGAAACTTTTTTTTAATAATGAAGTGCAAACTTCGAAATGCGGCATCTCAATAAAGATGAACTGGACCCAGAAAGAGGAAGTTATAGCATCATATGTCCTAGGTTTCACTTGAGGGCGTCGTGAAAGTGATTGCGGAAGCTCGAACAATAGCATATTTATAGATATGGGACCTTACAATTCGAGTAATTTTGCTTTCATTTCATACGTATATTTCGAAGCTCTAGTATCCGCAAATGACTATTACAGTATAAATTCAACGCTTAATAGTGCAACTAATTTCCATTATAATTGCAGAGAAGCGACATTTTTTACATACAAAAATATTATCAGTGTAATAGTTACGAACGTGTATTATTTGTCTATTTGTGTAGAAATCTTTCATTGTGGCTTAACTGCAAAAGAATGGCAGTGGCATTTGCTGTCCCCATTACTTAAAGGGATCGTACTAATTACGTTGATAGCTATTATTTTTGCTTGGCACTACCAGTTTCTTGAAGCATTACCAAGAAAAAGAAATAGATGCCTCACCATATCATTTGCTCTGCATTGTATCTGACTTGATGAAGGATTTAATATTTCACAGCCATAGACAGATTCTTCTATCCGTTCAGACAAGCGTTCACAAAATTTCCCTAACTCACGGTCAGAGTGTGGTGGATAAAAGAATGATGATCTTCTATGTTTTGAAGAAATATTGACGTCACATAAACTTACCTCGGAAGAACTAAACGATTTTGTTCGTGATTTGAATCTATTTTCTAAAAAAGCACAATGTTTTGTTCTTCTGCTGCGTTATTAATGGTTTATAACAAGAACTCGCAATTGCACATAGGTCCCAAGAACGTTGGTTATTCAGAGAGGCTTCAAAATAGAGTCTCATGGTAGTTTTACTAGATAACGGGAACCAGATAGCATCTATTCCTATCGAACATGTTGTTTACGTGAAGATAATGTCCTTATCGATGGGTTTGCAGCAGGGATATACAAAGTACTACTGTTTTCTTTGTCTATGGGACAGCAGAATAATTTACACTACATCAAGAAAAGCACTTCTTAAGTGCTGAGAAACGAATGTACAGTACCCACTATTGGTAAAATGGAAAAATCGAAATGATTTCCCAGCATTTAAATACCTGCATAAAGTATTCCTCCGCCTCAGTGAAACCAAAATTAAAGAGGGCGTTTTGCCGAGGCTCAGATGGAACAGCTTGTTGGAGACTACAAGTTGGAGAAACTTATTCAAAATAAAGAGAAAGAGACTTGGGATTTGTTCTGATAGGTGGCGAGAAATTTCCTGCGGAATGAGAAGGCCAACAACTACTAGAAGCTGGTCGAGTATATGTTGGCTTTATTTTATATTACATTATTAACGCAACACTGGAATGAGATGAGAATTACATGACCACTATATACAATTTTTTATTGACCTATTTGCTTATCTGTATTTTCTGCATTATTTAATTAATATTTAAATAAAATGGACAGCAGCACTATATTCTTTACAGGCAATGCAATAAGCTTTAGGCTATAGAATATAAAATTATTTTATATAAATCTGACATTGTTGTCCCAGCTGTATATGACTAAACATAAAATGAATATAATCAATATAGTGCTTTTCCTTTTACAATACAATCTGAATTATTGACTCATGTTACCTTTATCTTCGACGATACAGTTGATGATATCTTTTGGACATGCACTCAAGCGTGAGTACTTTAATGCATAACAGCAGCCCTTGTTTCCTTTCATTATTGAGATCACTAAAACAATTATTGAAAATTATATGTTGTTAAAATTATTAAATACTATAGTAGCTGAGTATGTAGACAGGTTATACATGACATAAAATAAAAAAATATGAAAAATGATGGAAGATCTGATTTTATTAGAATTAAATCCAAAATATTTTGCGAAAATTCCAGACGCGACAGAAAAATGATAAAGGTATTTAAAATAAAAATATCCTTATTATTTATAGCCAAAATATTTGTACGTAAGTATACCATTGAGCTTTTCCCATGCCGTTTGGAAGGTAGACGGTGTTAGTATATTGTTATTTTATTGGTACTTTTATTATAGAAATAAATTATTAAAGAATTTTTGTTCAGAACATCTTTGACAGAGATATTTAATGAGTCAGCACCATTCACTACTTTTTTACCATCCCGACTATTCATGAGTTCTGTAACTATATGTACATCACTACAGTTTAGCTGGTCAAAGCTTTCTAAAAACCGAAAGAAATTAATGTTTGAAGAAACAAGAATTGGAACATATGGTAGGTACTGAAAGTTGGCAGATTAACATGCTTTTTAAAGTTCTATATTGATTTTGGTGAGCATTTATTCGTCGTCATTGTTTTGCCTGAATAAAAGATCGAGAAGACATAGTTCAGTTACAATCCACCAAACAGCTAATAATTTCTATTATATGTAAAAAAACTACACATTCTATACTCTCAACTCTGTTTCCAACATCTTTCTGGTTAACATAATAATGCTGCTAAATACAACTACTCATGGTATTGGTGAAATCATTCACGAGAAAGACAATAAGGGTAGACAAAGAAAGCTAACACATGGAGATGTTTCTGCCTACCAGACGTCATCAGCGTGGTTTCGAGCGATTTTTTGCTCAATACATTGTAATTTTCTCTCTGCTACTATCACCATATCTAACCTTACAGCTCAAGTGATTATTATTGGTGTTTAATAGCGCCGAAAGAATAAAATACTCGTCTGCTGGTTCCGACAGAGCGAAAACAAGCGGGTAGAGTTTGTCAACTCTTCTCCCGAGCAACAGATGGATTTCTAAACCAGAAGGGGTGTACACAAACAGCGCGTAGGGTAACTGAAAAATCGCTCGAAACTACGCTGATAACGCCAAGGAGACAGAAACATGTTCATGTGTTAGCATTTTTTGTTTCCTCACATTACCTTTCTCGTGAATGACTTCACCAATACCATGAGTAGCTCTATTCTGTTAGTTATTTCTTTCTACGCACTTCACATGTGTTTTTAATACATTACTGTTAGCCTGAGATATCATTCACATGTACAGTTACCCTATGCACTGTTTGTGAGCGGCCTCTCTGGTTTAGTAATTAATGTGTTGCTCGGGAGAAGGGTTGACAAAGTATATGTGCTTGTTTTCGCTGTGTATCAACTAGCAGAAGAGTGTTTTGTTCGTTTGGCACTAGTTAGCGCCAAGAATAATCACTTGAGCTATAGGGTTAGATATGATGATAGCAGCAGAGAGAAAATTGCAATGTTTGGAGCAAAAAATCGCTCGAAACCACGCTGACGGTGCCGGGTAGGTAGAAACATGTCCGTGTGTTAATGTTTTTTGTCTCCTCACATTGTTTTTTCGTGAATGATTTTACCAATACCATGAGTAGCTGTATGTAGAGCATTATTATGCTAGGTATTGTTTTCTATGCATTTTAGATGTGGACCTTTCTTGTTATATATTAGTCTACAGAATAAGTGTATCTATAACATGATGACTGAATTAGATAGAATGTATTCGAGTATTAAATACTTACCGTCATCTTTGCAACCTTGTATGGTATCACTAATAAACCAAAATTTTTCATTTTTACTGGTAGCTTTCTCTACGGTTCTTATCGAAATTTCGGTAATCCTTTCACTGGCATTATTTTTTAGGACAATTCTTTGCCAATTTTCTGTCTGAAAACAATTTTTCTTTTATGAAATTTATTAACAAAATAACTGAAACATTATTACGGCATTTTCCACCATTTCTCTTGTATAAACCTTTGCCGCGCTGGCCGTCGTAATGTGAAAAGCGCAATCTTTACACATTCTAACATAAAGAGCTAAGCAAGATGGTGTTGATTTTTCGTTCAACATAATGCTCGCATTTGCTGGGTTTGCCGAATACAACGCCATAACTACAAATCATACAATTGTTTATACTAAATAAAACAGAAATATACATTTGTTTGATGCAACATTGTAATATTATACAAACGAAGCTGTTTGCTAGTTTAAGTAGTGACAAGTTAATATACTAATTTCTATACTGTATTGCCTCTAATATCTAAATTACACTAATTCTTCGAATAGAATATACCTTTATGAACTTTCATGAAACCGTCCTTGAACATTGCACTTCTTACGATAACATGTGTCACTTTATAGGTATCATTGGAATCATCTTTAAACTGTAGGACGGGTTCGGATACACTATATTGCCATACATTTATGAGATCACCTTTCTTTGATATACTGAAATGCTTCCAGTTAAATTTATCAAGAATTCTTCCTCCTGTATTCTGTAAAAGAAATATATTATGACAAATTACATTTTTCTTGCATTTTTGAAAAAATATCAATCTCGGTAGAATTTGAACCTACGCCTTTTCCCGGTAAGGGTATTATAAGAAATAGAGTTCTTGTGTTACAGTTATTTTGCTATTTCTGTCGCAATATTTCGGTCTTGTTAGTGTAGAGTTTGTCAATAATTTTAAAGTTTGTATCATTGTAATCAAGAAAGACTGTTTTCTACAGCCTGCTATATAATTTGATGGCATCCAACGTTTTGCTGCCGTTTGCGGTAAGTTTGTTTTGTGTTCCTGCGGTTATTCCTATTCGTTTTTGCATATCTTGTGTTTTGTTCGCTGTATTTTTGTGCTGTTATTCAGATTCAATAGTTGATTTCCATTCTCTTTATTTGTTCCTTCGTATTCTGCTACAGCATCCTCGCCGTTGCCCAACTTTCTCATTTTGTTTATTTTTAACATACTTAAGTCGCCGCGAAGGGCAGTGCTGGCGTGAAGTGTGTATCCCTCTTCTCCTTTCCTTCGTTATTACCTTTATTATTTATTTATTTATTTTCCTCCTTGGCTATCCATAATGTCACTTACTTGCAAATGTTGTAACAAGCTCTTTTCTGATAAAGATGCCATTGACTGCTTTGTATGCGGAGCTGCTTACAGTCTGGCTCGTGATAAAGGTACTCGGGAATTGAGATCCAAGAGGAATATTAAATGGACCTGCCTGGCATGCTGTTCATCGGATATTTCTGCTCACTTGAAGAGTCTCACTTCAGTTATGTCCGTACTTTAGAAAGAGATCAGCGAGTTAAAGGATAAACTTTATCGTGTTTCTCCTGCGCAAACTGCGTCATTCGACATGGAAGATATCATCCATGAACTTGAGCAGCGTACCACTAAAAAGACGAATTTTATGATCTTTAATATGGCTGAGGATGTCTCGAATGATAGCGCGAAGGTTACTGATATCTTGACTTTTCTTAATGTAGCTCCGCAGATTGACACTAATAATTTGAAAACCCTAAGACTTGGTGGGATGGCAACCGGTGGAAAACCTCGACCGCTAAGGGTAACCCTTGGAACAGCTGATGATGTAAAATTAGTGCTTCGCTGTGCTAATAGAATGAAAGCCTATTCAACTCCTAGAAAATTTATTTCGAGAGATCTCACACCTAGGCAAGTTGAGAATAAGAATAGTGTTCTACAGGAATTTCGATGGCGCAAAGGCAGGGGTGAGGAGGTGTCCTTGAAGTATACTGATGGCTTCTTTAAAATTGTTGGGTCGAAAAACCTCCGGGATCCCAACAGTCAGCAGTGATCGTCTCATTCTATTATCAAAACGTCCGTGGATTAAATTCAAAGACGCTATAGTTCTATGATAATACTTTGTTTGTGATGACATTGATGCTGTTTTATTGACTGAGACTTGGGGTAGTGATACTTTGCTGAGTTCGGGGCTGTTTCATGAAGATTTAATTGTTTTCCGGGGTGATAGTAGATTTGGACGGGGTGGGGGTGTGTTGATTGCTGTCAGATCCAACTTTCTGTGTGACAAGATTGTGATTGATGATGATGTGGACTTAATTAGTAGTAATGTTGATTTGCCTGCCGTTAGGTTGAGTTTGCACAATCGCTTCTTTACCATTATAGTTGTTTATATACCACCGGCTACGCCTATTTATATCTTTTTCATACGCTGGAATTGCTTTCTCTGTTGGACAGTTATTTTATCCTTGTGGGAGATTTTAACCTTCCGACTTTAGATTGTGCTGATTCCACCTTATCAATAATTGTAAATAATTGTTACTTCATTTGATGCTCAACAGATGAATAACGTAAAATTTTTTATAATAGATGCTTAGATCTGATTTTCTGCTCTAGAGTTTTGAGGTGTGATCTTGAACGGGCCGATATTTTGCTGGTGGCTGAGGATGGGTATCATCGTGCTCTTGCGTTTGTTGCTTATGCATCGGTAGTAAAAAAACGTTTTAAAGGGACTAACGTCGCGAGCTTTAATTTCACACGTGCCAGTCTGGTACACCTTTATGACCTCTTGCGTAACACACAATGGGATTCAGTGATTATTTTAATAAGACTGTTCCAAAGACAGTACCTAGGAAGAAACACGTAGAAATATTAAAATTAAGCGCAATTATCTCAAAAAATATAGAAGCACGGGGTTACAATTATATAACAATAAATTTAAAGAATACAGAAAATATGTTCAAATATCTGTTAAACGGGATTCCGATAATTATATTAGGGATATTGACCTATCTATTCAGGCGGACCCCAACAGACTCCTTACAGGCCTTACATTAATTCGAAACTGAATTCTACACGTATACCAGGTATTTTGACGGATAACAACAGTACCTTTTCGTCCCCTGAACAGATTACTAACGCCTTTGCTTCGTATTTCTCGGAGGCCATGTCTGAGGCGAACGTCACTACTAACCATTCCAATAACGATACCTTGGCTTTCGATTAATTTTTCTTAAAGAATTTAGCGAGCAAGATGTCTTACAAGCTCTGTGTCAATTGAAGGGAAAAAATGACAGCTGGTCCTGATAACGTTCCAGATTTTCTTGTTACGGACTGTAGATTCGTTCTTTGTGGGCCGCTCCATCACATTTACAATGTAATATTGAGACAACGTGTTTTTCCAAGTTGTTGGAAAGTGTCTCGTGTTACTCCTGTTTTTAAGTCCCGGTCGAGGAATAACATTCGGGATTATCGCCCGATATCTATATTATTTAACTTTGCTAAAGTTTTTAAAATTATCTTATATAAATATATATATTCGCACGTTGCTGCTAAACTGTCCCCGGTGCAACATGGTTTTATTAAAGGCAGATCAACAGTGTCCAACCTGTGCGCCTTTTGCAATGATGTGTCTGAGGCTTTAGATATACGTCTTCAGACAGACCCTATTACGTAAGCTGAATATGTGGGGTATCTCTGACTATCTGATATTGTTGTTGCAATTCTATTTGAGTGAGCGTACCAATTACGTTGAATACCGTAGTTTTCGGTCCAGCTTATATCAGTCTATTGCAGGTGTGTCACAGGGCTTTGTTCTTGGACCACTCCTATTTATTATTTTCATTAATAATCTTCCTGACCGGCTTAGATCTTAATGTTTACTATACGCCGATGACCTTAAAATCTTTCGCAGAATATACTCCACTGTAGATTGTGACATTTTGCAGGGTTACCTGCTATCAATTCATCTTTGGTGTGTAGAGAACCATTTACCATTAAATATTGCTGACGTTTGCCCGTAGAACTGATACAGTGGGGTATGCATACAATACATACAATGGCGGTGCAATTTTAACGCGTTGTGAGGAGTACAGAGATCTTGGTATATTTTTTGATACTAAGCTAACATTTAACAAGCATATTGTAAGTATATGTCAACAGTCTCTTAAAACGTTAAGCATTCTGTTTCGTAATACTAAACGCTTGAGTAGTGATGCCCTTGTTGCTGCATATAATGCATTTGTTCGAGCGAGATTAGAATATGGTTCTATTGTGTGGAATCCGGGATATCATGAATATATGAATTTAGTCGAGATGGTACAGCGTAAATTTTTGAAAACCTTATATTTCTGTAATCACCACGTTTTTTTGCAACATGGTTATCTGTATACTAATCTTCTAAAAGAATTTGCATTTATTTCTTTGGCGGATCGTCGTATTGTATCACAAATAATTTTTGCACATAGAATTGTAAATGGTGATTTATAAGTTCCGGATTTGCTGTCCCTCTTGAATTTTATGTACCGAGGCTTAACAGTAGGAATAGATTAACTTTTTATCTTCCCGTGGCTAACACGCATCACCATTCTCAGTTACCAATCATGTCAATATGTAACAGTGTTAATGTATGTATATGCATCTAGATTTGATTTGTTTAACATTTCTATCAATGCTTTGAGGCAACTTTTGTTTGAGCAGTTTTCTGTTGCTTAAGAAATTTTTGCATTTTCATTTGCTATTGTCTTTTTTTTTGTATTACACATTTACTCTTGTTTTATAATAGTTATCGTGGTACGATTATCCTGTAATACTCGGACTGATTATTACTCAAAATTTTTTAATCCAAAGGTTTCTTTTGAAAAGAACGTTGAAATACCTACAATACCTGACTTTTCGGTTTTTCTGATATAGGAAAGATGTAATGGACGTTCTCTGGCCTAATTCTGATTAATAACTATTTAAAAACTTTATCTACATTCAACTACAATTGATAATCAACAATAATAACCTGTTCGCATATGCTTGCTACAAAAGTAGCTATATGTATAACCAACCACTACCTTTTGTAGATTTGGCTAACATTGGTTTCTCGAAGTAAGACTTCCTACGTTAGGATTACTATTTTGAATGTGAAACTTTCTCATTCCTTCCTCTTCACCTTACTCGTGGTGAAATTACTTTTTATGATTTAACCATTTCTTCAAGAGTTATATTAGAATCAATAGACTGTATTCCAAGAACCTCAGTCACCATGCTTTTGAATTGGTTACATTTACATCCTGTATATTAATACTTACCACTATTTAAGCTTACTATATTTAAATATGTATTTATTTCTGGAAAGGTATCATATAGTAGAGGTAAAATGGAACAATTTAAAAAGATGCGGAAACACAAAGATGTAAACATCGAAGGAAAAATAACAGCATGGTGGACAAAAAGTATAAAGATGGTCATACAGAAAAGAAAGCAGCATGGAGAATATCTAAACAGAAAAGAAATAAACGAATATACAAATTATAAAAAGAAACGAAAAAAGTAAAAGACATGATAGAGAGTAGTAAAGAGAATATATGGATAAAATTCAGAGAAAAACGTGCCAAAAACTATAATGAAAATCAAACACTTTTCTAAGGAACACTAAAACGTTTGAGGAAATCCAAATCAGACTACATTAAAAAACATGAAAGACGGAAGAGACCATATAGATATAGAGGATGAGACATGGTGTCATTGTAAGAAATATTTTTGGACACTATTATAGCAACAAGGCCAACTACGGTAATTTGAACACGTAGGAAGAATGGTAGAAGATAGAATAGGTAGGAAAATATATAAGGCAAAGGAAACGGGAAGTAGAAAAAGGGAAGACTAAGGAAGATGAGAGCCGAGGAAGTAAGGACGTTATTCGAGGCGAGGGGTGAGAAATGGGAGGATGCTAGAAGAATGGCCAGGGTTAAAAGAAAGTATGGAAAAAAAGCCAAGGCTAACCCTATACCTTGCGGTAAAATGGATTCAGGATTAAAGAGGTAAGCAAAGCAATCATAAATAAACAATATAAAAGCAACCAATGCTTTATTTTATGTTGCTCTCTTGTTTGCAAATCATAATTATTTGCAACTAACTTAAACTGATAAAAATTAAATGCTTTCTCGTAGAAGGGGAAAATATTCCCTTCAAACAACATCTGTATACACTAAAAACATTTCGCTTTTGCCGCAGGTGTCGGTTAGTCTCTCAACTTTTTCAAACAATCAGTTCAATTCTACTGTGCAGAAAAATTACAGTGATTATAGAATTAGCCTGAAATGAACATAATCAAGGAATATATTATATTAAATTTCTCTACTGTTATCAGAAAATATAATCTGTGTTATGTATATAATGTTCTTCCTTCCTTCTTGTTGTTCTTGACTGTCTTTTTTGCATTTGCCATAACTTCTTTATTTTGAATTCTCTATTGTTTTTCTTGCGCTTTTTTTCGTTTTCTTTGTAAATTCCTAGACATGTTGTTAAAATAGCTGCAACTTGTTTGGCCCGTTTTTTAACAGCATACAGTATTTTTTACGGAGTAATTTTTGTGTAAAGCGTTTGTTTAAAAGTTGATAGCTGTGCTTTTAAACCATTAGTTAGTTCTTTTGCAGTATGTGTTTGTTTTTGAGATGAAAGGTGTTCTACTGTAGGCGAGGAAGCTTTTTCAATAGAAAAAACGTAACCTGGTATGATAATGCGATTGAAATGTAGAATTTCAGTTGCACTAAAGCGTGAAAAACTTCGTGTGCTGTGTTGTAGCAGCTTACCTAACTTGAATTCAGAAACTCACCAAACTGACATCTGGTGGTCCGCCATTCAGCATGATTTCTGAGTCACAGATTCATACACACTCATTACATCACATGATTCACAAAAATGTATCTTCTACGATTTAAAAAAGCTTATGTCTAAATATGGTTAGGTAAACATAACGTGATGATTCCATTTGACTCTGCGAATTCCAAGATTTCGACAGAATTAAAGTGCAAGGCGTGTCCATCACGTATTAATATAACTTTTCCTGGTAGTTTTATAGGGACAAAATGTTCACATCCATTACAGAAAAATAATTGTACTGATGTAGGTGGATTGTTGTGCCGTATGCAACATAGAGCCAGATGGTCGGTCATCTTCCCACTCTGTTTTTACTTTCCCCCTTTGCTGTAGAAGTTACCGTAGAAACAGTTTTGGAGCCTTTTTTTGTCGCCTGCTCTACTGCTTAACTGAAGACCAGTTTCATCAATATTACAAATGTTTGACAGTTTGTCAAATAGAGAATTTTTATTCATCGTATCCAAAGTAAAATAGTCTTCTACTTCTTTTCGGTTCTTTTGCTCTGGCTATGGAGACACTTTCCTATTTAGGAATACTAATCTCAGGATGTCGCTTTAAAACCAAACTAAGTCAGTCGTAGCCAGCTTTTTTCCTTTTGCTGTTAAATTTCTGTTTGATTTTTAACTGTTGAGCGAAATGATAAGCAATAGTTCTCAAGTCGTCTCTGGTTAGTGGAAAATCTCGTCTTTGCTTGGTTAAAATATGTCGTGATAGACGATTTTCATTCTTCTTTCCAAAGACGCACGTAGGGCCCACGTTTCCTTTTTCTTAGAAGCTCAGTGAACAGAACTACTTCCATTAACAACATATCTGACTCCAATAAAGTTATCAGTAATGTAATATGTTTAGTTATGTCCTGACAATATAGCAAAGTTATCATGGGGATCAATCCCAAATGGCTATGGAAGTTGGCGATAGTAATATTTTAATTCCACTTTTCGATTGGCATCTCGTTTTGAGGTTATGTTGAACCTCACAACGTTGTAGTGACTAATTTCATCCGAAAATAATAAAGGAACTCATTGTGAGTTTTGTAGTGTAGGTCCAAACGTGCTTAATGTAAAATATTCAACCATGTGATTTAAAATAAAATTAGTTTACTCACCTCATCAGCGGTTTATCACAGTATAAATAATAATCAACTACGTCAGTCGACCGCCGCATCAACAAGAGTTGTCAACAATACAGATTACATACAATTTATTTCGGGCTTACCCTATTGAGAAATTGTATGTGTTATGTAAGTTTACATTTTTATTTGAATACTATAGTTTCTGAAATAGGTATAATTCATTGCAATTATCTCTTCTTTATCTTGTCTTTCTTTGATTGACTTGATCTTGCAGTTATGCAGAAAAGAAAAAGAAAATCCGCAAATTTTTTGAGAGGATATTACTCCCCCCACCTTCAAATTGAGTTTCCTCAGCAAAACAATTATATGCATGCTCTAGCATGCGGGTAAGCTTCCATCAAGTTTCATTAAAATTTGAATATGACACCAAACTGCTTTTTCTCGTAAGTACAATAAATAACTAGAACTGTAAAATGTAGAACCGTAAAGATATAAATACTTGTAACACTATCAAATGAATACCATTCTGCACTGGAAGCTGTGTGAGTAATAAGCAAGAGCGAAGAACGGTGATAATATCTCCTAGCAGATCCGATGCAATTCTGTCTGCAGCCTTACAAGTTCGGATTTTATACATGAAATTAATGTACGCGTTGAGTAAATAATTTTCGAGGAAATGGTTTCGTTTTGTGAGTGTTTCATGTAATATTTAACATTATTACATGAAATTTTGAAGCATACTGTATAGATACTGTGGGTGTTGCGAAAATTTATATATTGTACTTACAGGACTAGTTATTCCACTGGTGCTGCATGGGGCTGAAACAGAGCTAGGAATCTTAGCTGGTATCTGATCTCCTACGCATTTTCGGAGGTAATTCTCCGTACCATCATTGGCGTTAATACCTATCCAGTAGCAGCTACCGTATGTTGAAGACGAAGTTATATATTCGCTATCACATAAGAAAATGTGGACTTCTGTTTCCCTTAAAAGAAAATGATATTCGAAAACTCTCTTGCTTTGGCTTATACACTGTAACTGGTTTTAGATAAGAAACTTGTACAGTTGGCATATCTAGAACAATTCCACAGTTATGATTTTTCTCAAAACCTCACAACTATAAGACTTAATTAGATACCTTCCCAACGATGATCCAATATGGGTGAGTAGTTGAAATCTTCTCGCCAGCTCCACGTTTTATTTAGATTATCTATATCACATGTGGTTCCGTTTTGTATGTTACAAAATATTGTATTAGAAGGCGTATTCCCTAACACGAAATCATAATAAAGATATTAATGCACAGAGAAAGACAGAAAAATTCCACTCACTTTTGCAATTTGTGTTGTTTTGTATAAGTAACTTAAAAAAAAAGGAATTATGTACTTAAAACCTGTATACCTTATTCAATACACAGTCAACAAAAATAGTAAAATTTTTTCGGGTTAACATCATTACAAAATTGTGCGACGTCATGATTACACAGCAAAATCACAGATGTAACATGTGGGACCATCGCAAGAGCGCTGCTGTGTGGTTGCTGCTAATATACAAACAGTGAAGTTGGAATTTCAGATATTTAAGTCCTATAGCTAAGCATTGGCGCTCAACTTCTACAAATTACCTTAAATTCCATTCCCATGAATTGTGATTGTGGGGTCATATAATAAACATATGTACGAGGGCGACCTAAAATGCTTCTGGCATCAGCTAGAGATGGCGCAGAAGGTTGAACTCAATCCATTTTTATGGCATCTGCCAAAATTTCAGACGTCTACTGTCAATAGTTGTTGTTTAAGAGTGCGTTTTGTGTAGCAAGTCATGCGATTTCGCAAAAATGGATAAAATCTAATTTTGTGCAGCGATAGAGCACTTCTACATGGCTGGGAAAACGACCACGTAAATTCGAAATATTTTGCTAGAGGTTCACGGCGGATGTACTCCATCATTTTCGACCATCAGCTTCTGTGTGAGCGAGTTTAAAGGTGGCCGCATAAGCACAAGTGACGAACCACGCCCTGGACGCCCAAAAACTGCTACCAACGATGAAATGGTCGACAAGATTTACGATGCCATGTTAGCCGGTCGCCGATTGAAGCTGAAAGAGATAGCAGCGACAACAGGTACCTCAAAAGAACGCATTGACCATATCCTACACAAAATTTTGGGTATGAAAGAGCTTTCGGCGCGATGGATACCGCGTTTGCTCACACCGGAGCAAAAACGAAATCGGGTAACCGTTTCAGAGGAATATCTGGCCAGCATCCAACGCAATTCAAAAGATTTATTTATGCGTTTTGTAGCCGTGGATGAAACTTGGATCCAGCACTACATACCGAGACCGAGGAACAGTCAAAACAGTGGGTTTTTCCGGGCGAATAGGCTTTGAAGAAAACAAAAACCGTTTCATATGCCGGAAATGTCATGGCGACCATTTTTTGGGATTCCCAAGGCGTGATCCTTATCGAATATCTGCAGATGGGAAGGACAATCCCAGTGCAATACTACAGCAATTTATTGACCCGATTCGATGCAGTATTGAAGGAGAAACGGCCTCGTTTGTAGCGGTAAAGGGTGCTTTTCCACAAGGACAAGGCACCGGTTCATTAATCCCGCATCGTCGTATCCAAATTGAATGAGTTGCGCTACGAATTAGTCTCGCCCTCTCCATATTTACCAGAGCGAGTCCCCAGCGACTTTTCGTATTCCCAAACCTGAAAAGGTCACTGAGAGGAAAGAGATTTGCCTCAAATAAGGAGGTCATCGCCGCTAGAGATGGCTATTTTGCTGACCTCGAAACATCCTACTTTTCCGACGGCTTGAAGAGACGGGAGCACCATTTGAAAAAGTGAATTGATCTTCGAGGAGACATCGAAAAATAAAAAACCACACCAATACTGTATTCTTCTTGATGATTCCCGAAAAATTCCAGGTCGCCCTCGTATTTTAATAAAATTTGAGATACTCAGAGATTGGTCCTCTTATTTATTTTTCTACATATTAATATGAATTCATATCGAATTAGCAACGTTCTTCTACAATTATTTGAGTTTATCGGAATATGAAGCCAAGATATGAAAATGGGGAGCTAATCGAACAAATTTGCAAAGTGAGACGGATAGGGTAGGAGTGGAATTGACTTTGGTTTTCCTTTTCTTTTATTCCGTACTCCACTTGTTTCTTAAACAGCTTGAGGGTCATTAAACTATCCTATCGTGCTTACACATCCTTTATTAACTTTCATTAGATAAGAAAAGTTAAAAGCATACCTGTACTTTGATATTGCCATAATAATGCAGAATCGTGGGTGTTATTAGCAAGCGCGCAATAGAAATCATCATTTAATTTTAACATACTCATGGTGGTTTGACATGACGTATTGAAATTGGAAATTTTTAGGAAGCATATTACTATGCACATAAAAAACCTGAAACAATAATACCAATCATGCAGACATGAGATGATGAGCGAACGTTTAAAAATAAAATTGAGAAAATAAATCTTTCCGAACATTTAGGAAGTAAATACAAATTTGATCAGCTATTACTAATAAGAAGAAACGCGAACAATATTCAACTTACCGTAACATCTTCTAATATTCGGCATCACACATACACCAACAACACAATCTTGTTTACTATATGTGAAAACTATCTTTTCTCTAAATAGAAATAAATTCTATTCTATTTAAAGAAAATGTGCTTCTTGACAAGTAACAATAGTTAACGATGGTTGTTTAGTAAGAAATCACATTACTTTTAAATTACATTTTATTCTGTTTTCCGCAAGTAATGACGTACATACTGATAAAATATCTCGGTTAAGATTCTACAATGCTTTTGCGCATCAGTATTTAGCAACCTAATGAAATTTAATATAATATATATACAAGGTGCCATTCAAATTGTATTCATACTTCTGACAAACTTTATAATTTTGATAACACTATTAACCTAACAAAGATCATTTATAGCTCATACATTGACTTTTTCTCTACGAAATATAAATTTCGAAAACTGCAACCATCATATAACTTCATCGCTGTTATTTATCGTTGACTTACTTTCAATATCATATACTGGCTATTAAAATGCTATGGATTGTTGTGCAAATATTATATAAGTATTATTCTTGTTTCTCTACTACCGTTGTTCTCAATTCCACTGTTTTAATTTTTTATCTTAGCTCGTGTTATCTCTTAACACTCAGAGACTAAGAAATGCTAGTCTTTGTTCCAGCGCTTATTTCTTTCCCTGTATTTAGCAAGTAGTTATTTAATTTGTATCATCACTTGATTTTTATCTAGTAAAGACCCATATCTGTTTGATGCAGGGTTCGTGATATTGTATCACTGTGATTTACAATTGTTAGATGCATATATTACATTGATGTTCTATTTGTCTTATGAGTAGGTTACAATTGCGATGTTATTGTTGATTTATTTTTACTGTTGTGGTAGAATTTATCTGTGATTTGTATGTTTTTCTATGGACGGGGATTCTAACTTAGGGGAACGACTCGACCAATAAGTCGCCTATTGTACGCCCATGTGATTTAGATTCACTCGATCGGGTTGCATCTGAACAACATAGTCCACAATCCGCTTGAGAGGTAATTTTCTTAACTTGGTTTTGTCAACCTGAGCATCTCCAAGATGAAGCTGTCTTTCTTTACAAACTGCCGGACAATCGACAACAAGGTGCACAGGAATTTCCTCTACACACTTTCTACCTGAAGGAGAGTTTACTAATCCCGCGCGAGGCAAGTGCTTATTCAGTGCGCAGTTTCCGCGTAAGATCGCTGTAAGTGCTCTCAGTTTGGTCCTGCTCATAACGGCCGCCTAACGCAGTCTTCCCTCTTGATAGACCCCGAGAGTATTGCGGTGTCTCAAATTGGCTAACCGTTTCAGTAGAACCGATGATTGGCGACGAGCTCAGATTTAACAAAAGTCTTATTGCCACAGGCACTCCCACACCTCGGTTCAGAACCTGAGAATGGTCATCCACTGGTGTCTCTTTCTAACAAGGCAGCTATTTCAGTTCCATAGATACCCAAGTGGCCTGGCAATCATCTCAGCGTAACGCTGCGATCTTCCGCCAGTTGTTGCAATCTTCTATGACACTCCGACACCATTTTGGAGTCAAACTTGACAGCTTGTAGCGTCCTGAAGTCGGCTTGGCTGTCTGATACAAGTTCCACAACTTCAAGGTCGTGCGCTTAGATCATAGAGTTGCCCGCACATGTCTGGATGGCAATTACTTCTGCTTGAAAGATGGAGAGGGAGACCCCTAGACTGATGGTCTCACCATCCGGCTCTCCCTCTTTCCAAATTCCAATACCTGTGCCTTTCGAGGCCTTCAAGACGTCCGCAAACCAGTGAGAGACGCTCCGTCTCGATTTATGTGCACATACCTTTATTGCCTCACTGCCAGAAATAATTACACTGTATCTCCCAACAGAACTATATACGGGCCGAATTTTGTCGGTCCTCAATGATAGCGGTGCTGTCCGTTCGATGTAGTTAAGGATGCTGGTATGATCACCGAACCTGCCAGGAAGTCCAAGTATCCACTACATTTTGACTCTGTAGGCTCTTATGGTTACCTCTGACCTCAGTGCCAGCTGCCGTGGGGGAAACCCGAGAAAGGTCTGCATCGCAGCCGTCGGTGTCAAGGCCATGGCCCCCTAACGCCCAAGCAAACAAACGTTTTAACTTTTGTCAAGTATCTCGACTGCGTAGATTTGATTGGGTTTGTACTACCAGACTAGCGTGTGATTCGTATTACATATATCCCCTAATTTAGGTCTACTTCATATTCAACTGCCAAGCAGGTTTACACACGTCGAAAAAGCGGTTTCTTTGAAAATGAAATTTATTTGAGTAAAATGAAAGTAGTATATTGCGTTAGAAGTCTTATCGGAACTTATTTAATACGATAGTTAACAATACAAGGTATTTTACGATCAATTTTAAACACAACATCTATGTTATGGCTGCGGGAGGGGCAGTTCACTGAGGTGGTGACCAGGTCGCAGGACCGACGAGAATCCTCCAGGGAAACGCATCGGACTGACGTATAATTTATACTTACTTGAAACAAAATGATTCCAAGTCTGCAGCTATTAAATTAATTCCCAAGGAGCTAGCGCCCGTTGAACTGTATGGAATATTGTCAAAGAATTCGAGTTTACAGGAACTGGAAGTGAACACAAGAACTCATATGATGCTTTGAATGAAGCTGAAAACTCTACAATTCGGAAACATACACATTCTTTTTTACGGATAAAATTGCCAACATATTAAATGTAGATACAATATTTATATTATTTATGGCACGACACCCCAAGGTACAAAGGACGTAAGACTAAAAAGACATTTATTTCCAACAAAATTAAATGAATAAGTATTATACTTTCTTTTAGAAAATAATTGTGACAAAACCTTGCAATATTATAAACTTGCAAAACCAGATGAAATGAGTGTACTTCTGGCTGCGTGTAATGACATGGGATATGTTTCTGTTACTGCTAAAATGTCTTTATTTTGATAACAATCGCAGTATCGTCAAAACATTATAAGTTATGTGTCAAAAATAAATGTCATTTTCTGACTACATCTAAAAGTCGCTAAATTCTTTTAAAAAATTGAAAATAGGCGAGAGAAGGGGAAAGATCATCATTCTTGGAGTTTATTCCCATCAAAAAATTTAGGTGTGAAGCAAAAATACCTACCCATGGTGGACTTGAGAAACTGGTTTTATATTGGATTTATATAGGTAGAAACAGTGAAATTTTTGAAATCGAAAAGCGAGTTAGTAAATTTTACAACACAGTGTTAACACTTACCAAGCACAACTAGAACTAAGGTAATAATTTGTATGCCAAGAATCAGTACACAAGTTATTTTTTATACTAAACACTTTTCCGCAAAAAAGGCAATTGTTGTGGTACAATCAAAGCTAACAGCTAATTTATACCATCATTAGAAAGCACAAAAATATAAGGAACTAGACGATATTTTCAACTGAGAGATTGCTAGCTTCAATGTGGACGGACAAAAGAGGTGTTTATGCGTTGACATGAATTCATGAAAATACAGGAAAGGCAATACACACACACGACGATATGAAGATATCGAAAAACCAAACTGTGTTGCACAATACAATAAAAATGAATCTGTCAGAAAGACGATGGAATAGTAAAAGAGCTTTTTACTTGATTCTCAGGGAATTTATAAATTTGAAGTTGATTTTCAAAGGTAGTTGATAAAATCTATAAGACAAATATCAGCAAGTATGATGAAAAGTCAACAAGTAGGTCACAAAAAGCTATTATAAAAATAATTAACAGTTAGCCAAAAACAAATTTTATTTTTCCGCAAAGTCTCCATCTACATCGATATACTTATTCCATCGCTTTATCAATGCCCCAATGGCTAGTGCATAAAAATATTTGGATGGCCGCCTGAGACACGCGTGTACCTCTCGCTGAACATCGTTGTCACCCTCGAAATGTTTGCTTTTTGAGTGGACCAAATAAAAGATGATAGTCGCGTTGGGCTATGTCGGGACTGTAAGCCGGATGTTCAAAAAGTTCCCAACCTAATTCTGCAACCTCTCTCCTGGGTCAAGTGAGCCGAATGCAGCCTGGTATTGTCGTGATACAGCAATATTCTTCTCGTCAGTAGGTCTGGGCGTCTTCGTCAAATTGCATCCCCAAGCCACAACAAAACTCTACAGTATGATTCAATAGTCACATTCTCGTCTCTATTCTGGAAATGGAATAGGAACGAGAATCCCAGAACACGATAAGTATAACCTTATCAACTGAGGACACAACCTTGAATTTATTTGTTGATGATGAAGAAAAATGTTTCCATTGTATTGAAGCACGCTTTGTTTCGGTTTGGTAATAGTTCACCTATGACTCGTCACCACTAACCGAAAGAAGTGTTGTAAGGACAATCCTTTGCGAATCCTTTTGTGTTTCTCGGTCAGTTGCCTAGGTACCCACCGTGAGTAAACGTTTCGAAAACTAAAAGGCTCCTACATAAGTTCGTAGGCTAAACCATGAGGACACCCTACTACAGTTGATATACTGTCTATTGTTACCCGTCTATCAGTTCTAATCTCTTTCACTAATCGAAGTGTTGCATCTGTTGCAATATGGATGCTGATCGTCAACAACTTTCGAGTGCCCTTGAGAGAATTTCTCGACCCAGTTATGTATACATGGCTATACGCAACAAACACTCTTCACTGTAAGCATGAGACATTTTCTTATAGATATCTTTTCCAGAAAGTCCTTTTGCACAGAAAGAATTCAACCCAGTTGAGTATCATAAAGCTGGATTCTTGTCACACCTGGTGAGATAGAGGGAAATACCTTACAGCTATTTTCAGCTTTTCCACAGCAGTTTGTGACTTATTTAATAACTTTCTCTCATAATACTAAGTTTTCTTAGTATCTGACCAAGTTATACTCAATTCCGTCAAGATTAACAGAAAGGCATTTTCTATTTACATATTCTTGTAAAGCAGATGTTAATAAGAAAATTTTAAAAATGCGATTTATCTATGTTTTTAAACAATGTAATGTACCGTTATACGCCGACACATGTTTTGAAAAATACCATACTGTGCTCAAATTTTGGTGAAAACATCAATTTAAAGTGAATAGATCCACTGAGTCGTAGAGCGACCCCTCCAGATCCCACGATCTTGCGCCCCTTGATCTTTCTAATGGAGATATTTAAAATCAAAAATCTGCGTTGATATATTCCACAAAATTTAGAAATTTGAGAATTAGATATCATTCGCATTGTACAAAATAAATGTGTACATAGATTTGTTTATTTTCAAGAAGCCAGTGGTTGACATTTTGAACATTCGACCCAAAGGAAATAATTACGTATGGACTTTGAGTAGACCAGCTGGCATCAGATTACTTAAACGAGTAAACATTCTTCAAAATAAAGTTTTGCCTTTCTGGAAAGAAATCCTTAACACGAGACATTGGTGGTAGATTATACTGAAAGTTTTATTTAACTGGCCTAGATATTTCCGCTTTCCATATTTCTAAGTTTATTTACATATATCTCTTATGTACTCGACTTGCAGTGCATATTAATTTGAGAATATAGCACACTTGAATATTCGCTCTTTGGTACCTACGTTGTCAGTTATCAGAATTAATTTGTCACGATAGTTGTGAAATAGTAGCGGTTAACAAGAACGTGGTTGAATGATAGGGCGAATAATGTTTTGCACATGCGAGGTGTGTCACAAAATTAATGAGAATGATTAGTTTCAATGTGTTTAATGGAATAAATCTATAATTTAATATTGCTCTCTTCAAAGTATGCTCTTTGGATTGCACATAGCGTCTACAGCGTGTTTTCCATTCCTGGTAACACTTCTGGAAGTCTTGTTCCGTGAAATACTATATTATGTATTAATTATAGTGTTGTACTTTTGGTGACATCAATATAAACTTACTCAAAGAAAACAGGCGGATGCGGTGTACTTCACGAAACTGATTGAATTCTTCGGCTGGAACTAACTCATAACCGAACCGATAAGGACATCCGATTCCAGCCATTATGTAGTATATTGCACTTTTAATATCAACCTATCATTTACTTCCGTTTAGTAATTTGTTACAAACTTTTGCGTTGCAAAGTACATTCCGTTCGCAAGATGCTAATAAAAAACTGGCTTTCTGGCTCACAATATAATAAATCTATTTAACAAACACGCTCTGTACCAGTATGTAACAAGGAATCAGCCCCATGACCAGCCGATAATGTTAGGCTCATGATGCAGCATGAGGCATTGCACTGTCTAAATACAGTAGGTCTAAAATGCTACACTATTAAGAGTATTATAAAATGTTCCAAAACTATACCACTTAAGCCATTAAACACGGAATAATCATACTTTAACTATTCTCTAAAAGAACTGTCCTCAAAAGATAGTTAGTTGAGGCTGAAGAAATTGAACATAAATAACAGACAAAAAGTATAGTACCCTCGAGCATATCAACAATTTTAAAAGAAATTAATGTTTTCATGCAGATCAACTATTTTAACTATAGTAATAATACACACGATGATAGCGTAATAAATAGGTTATTGATGTATTTTATATCCATAGGCAATAAAGCAAGTATGAAATGCTAGTTTCATACTTGCATGGTTAATTTCAACTGATTAATATGTGCACTCCTTTTTACTTCTAAGCTGTAAAATTATACCAAATTTAACAATACACAAGCTGTTCTACAATTAAGCATAGGAATATGTATATCATTGTACTCGTTCAGAAGTTGGAATGTTGTTAATTATGCCTTTATTTATTATCAATAATAATTAGACAGATATCATATAACATATTCAAATATTATATTTCACTGAATAACTCACTATTATCTGTAAAACGACCTGAACTAAAGAAAACAATGAGTTGATATTTGAAAGTTGTGATATTCCAACACAAGGCGTGATGAAGTCTAAAAATATGTTAAATAACACTGATAAATCTGAAACACAGATTTTTAGCGATCTCTGGGATAGGTGGAATAGGAATCAAATAGAATAAAAGCCACTTGTAATATTATTATTTTTATTATTGATCATCTTGTCCCCTTCAAAGACATTTTGTTTCGCTTTCCTTCAACATCCGCAACAGTCAATTTTTAACGAAAAAACAAAAATCCTCTAAGCCATTTGGTTTAACCGCATTATCTCAAAGCTCAAATTCTCTTTCGCAATAACTAAAGATAATACTAGCCCGAAATTATCTCAAATCTAATGGGCAAGCAAAAAGATAAACATTACAAATTTTCATTTTGCATTCTAGGTGATTCTCCATACACAACTGCTACTGCTTATTTTTTGTATTAATAGATACACATAAATGGAATAGGAATAAGATACAACAAGGACCACTTGTGATATCGATTGCAAACGGTATAATTACTTGCACCAATTAAGGATTTATTATTTTCTTGTATGAATAGGTACAGTAAGTGAAATAGGAAAGAAATACAACAGAAACCATTAATGATTATTGATAATTATAACATAATATAATGCAAATATAAATGTACATATTATAAATTTTATCGATTAGAACGATCAAAATATTAATAAAAGTCAAATTTGCGTACATATTCCAAAGCATACCTGTATACAAGTGAGAACTGAGATATATCTGTAACGAACTGTTTCCTACTTTGCCTAACGGTACTAACGGCTAAACGAACATCGCAAATTTGCTCCAATTTTATGCGGTCTATTAGAAAACAGAGTGCTGCAAAAAGTTCGCTAGCCCGTGCACCATCATTTGAAAAAGATAAAAATGGTTTAGTCAGTTAGTTTTAAAATGCATATCAATTTACTAACTAGCAAGTAAGTATTATTTTATCACTAGATATTCCAAGATGGTTCATTTCTTCATAAATCTTAATTAAATCAGAAGGATTTTCTGGTTGCACCGTACCATAGTCCCAACTATTAATTTGGATAAGTTTTATAGCGACATCGTCTTCCTGCAATTATCTATGCTACTTAGATCTGCTAAAATGATTAAATGGTTAGCACACCGTACTTACTTGAATATCTAAACGTGTCAATGCCAAATCTAACACCTCATAATGGCCTTTAACTTCTTTATTGATATATTTTACCTCCAAGTATGGGAGAGGTTCAGTTATGTATGAGTCTGTCATTGGGTAAAAGGTGATGATCGTCTATAATATTAAAGGTAATTTACATAACCAAATTAAGTTTTACAGATTGGACTATATGTAAAGGTCTTGCCGATTTTATCGCAACCTTAATGAATTATAATACAAGAGCCGGCCGGAGTCTGCTATCTAAGCCTAATGTACAATGGTTATCCATGATGTTGAACTAACAAACATTTCACCAAAAATCGAAAAACAACACAGTAAAGGTTATTATAACTGGTAGTACTGCAAGCGCCTTACGCTAAATTGTTAACATGATAGCACTTACTTACGTTAAATAGCGATCTTATTGAAAGAGTATTTCATTTCAGTAACTATGTATTGTTATTACAAAAATTCTAAACGTTAGTGGTGGTAAAATATTAAAAATAACACGGGCCAGTAAAATAAATTTTTGTCGTGGTGCCTGTAAAACACGAACTGATTTAGGGTATTTCTGATGTGCTGGTTGCAAGTGTAACTGGTATTTCTTAATAGCAGCTCTAGCTTTTCAGGTATACCGAGGTGAAATTTATTACTCATACCTATAAATAGCTAAATCAAAATAATTAACTAAATATTTAGGAGACCCAAATTGTCGCTCGGATCTAACATGAGTATCAGGATTCATTACCTTCACAGCCAGTTCGATCGTTTTCCAGAAGACTTACGTGATGTTAGTGAGGAACAGGGGGAGAGATTTCAAAAAGACATCAGCATTGTGGAGGAAAGGTGCCAAGAAAGATGGGATACACATATGATGGCCGATTACTTCTGGATTCTTCCGGTAAGCCTCACGCGAGGATATTTTATAAAAGGATGATCGATGGTGTATATGCATATTTTTTCTGTTAAATAAATACCACTTTTTGTGTTGCAGTTAACAGTTATCAAATGGTAATATTTAAAAAGTTACATATATAAGAAAACATTCCATCTAATTTTGGCGAATTTTTCCTAAATAGAGTGAATTTTGAAAACTAGATCTGATTGAACAAATCTGACGGAATTTTTGGATTAGGCACCCCAAAATTGGTCAATTCCACTTAAAAAATCCGAGGCACCAAAATGTGTTGGCCAGTGTTACTAATACGTTACAGTTTCATTAAAATTTATGGTCCTCTTTTAGTATTGCAGCATGTATTTCTTTGTGTTCTAATGTTATTCTTATGTTGTGTTTTCTGCGTTATTTATGTATTTTGTGGTCTATTAATCAAATTGATTTTTGTTTGCGAAAACGCATGAAATGCTGATTCTATGACGGAAGCAGAACTAATTAAGTGCAAGAATTGCAACACCGCATTGACACAGCGGTCAGAAGGATCGATATGTAAATCTGCTGCATATTATTACTGTGATGAGCAGGAGAGTAGTAGGCTGAGCAAGTACTTCAGCAAAACTGACACCGTAATGATGAATCGACAAATAGTTTCAACGAATACCTGACTATTGTTTCTTCATGAGCATATGATCTTGTATTGCTTTATCTACTGTCTTGCTTTAATATTCATTAACTGATACCCCTAAAATATTACAGTACAATAAATATACATAATTTACCAGTTACAATGACATTACTATTTTTTTTTCTTCAGATTGAGTTTGCATTTGAGAGATTCATAATTCGTAGGTATAAGCACCCGAATTGTGGTGAAAGCCGGTATAATAAATAAGGAACCACAAATAGTATGTAGTTCTTGTGTGACAATTGTATAAAATTTCCCAAAAGTTTCAATCTAATTTTTAAAGTTATTAAAACAAGAAGTCGTAATTTGTTAAACGAGAAAGAAAAGAAAAATGGTTATTTACCGGGTCGTCGAAATTTAAGCGATTCAAGGAAGAAAACAACCATAAGGTTGTAGCATGTTCTTCAACCATTCTGAAAAAATCGGGTACAGTAGACGACAGTGGATTTTGAGCAACTATAAGGTTGGAAGCTGTTTGGTAGCTATCTACGAAAACGGCATTAATATATGTTGACGATTCGTTATTTGCCGTACTGTCGCATAGCGTTCTAAAAATATATTGAAATGCACGACTTTTTGAAAGTATGGTTTGCTAATCAACCTGGAACAATATTTTTGAACCAATTCTTCTTTTGGAGTATGACCAACGTTTGTGTCACGTATTGCTTTGCTTTGCCAAATTATATCATCTAAAAGATTCATTTCCTCTTGGATTTTACCATGTGTAATCTTTTCTAAAATTTCCCCTAGATTTCTGTCACATACTATGCCTGTGTCTTTTATTAACACACACTGTAATAAAATCCAGTGCACGGGGATATATTGTTGTACGTTATCTACCATATTAATTCTTTGCTCTCGCAACATCTGAAGATAATAAATTAATATTTTACAGATGAAAACAGAAAAATTGAATAGTTATCTTTCAGATAACAACTCAAATTCATGAACTGTACCTGCTATGTACCACAATTAGCGATGTTCCGTGCAATAAGGTGGGAATCTAACGACAAAATGGCACCAGACTCTTGAAGTGTAGCGGAACGCTCCCTCTGGCCAATTCACATAATGGTATTGACGTACGTGGCGTTTTTCTCTATTGCACATCGAACTATCTGATTTCGTAGTTGGCTGTGATTTCTACACTTATGTACTCCACTACAACAGAACCGAATTTCTTAGCGCACCTTATTTCGGGCCAATATTTTTCAACCTTTCTCTAGAACACACGAAATGGTTAAAACGTGGCAGATTAAATTACAAGCGAGTACAGTGACGCTCACTTGATCACACTCCACTGTTTGCTAACACAACAATATATTTAACATTCTCTTGCCATATCATACGCCAAAAATCGTCAACGGTACAAGCTTTTGGACCCTGTGTAGCAAGAGATGCCTTTTCCATTTTATAACCCTACAAATTACAACGTAAGTGTTCTCATTATAGCTCTGATAATTAAATTGGCACACAGTGAGATGGTTTTTTTTTATTGCTCACACATTTGTTGTTAATTGAGTAAGGTATAATATTCGAAAAATTCTTTCATAAACTGTGAAGGTGATACTAGGAACTATGAGTTTAAAACAAGGAATAGCAGTGCCATTGAGATACAAGATACAATAATAATGAAATGATGGCAATAAATCTTGCAATATCAATTTACTAGAAATATCTAATCTTTACTGCTTCCGATTAATGCGTACGTTAAACTTACATCAATGTAATTTACATTAATGTAATCGGAATAACGATCGCTGTCAATAACTTCCAGTTTTACTCTCGTGTGGTCGTCTGCAACAAGTATATGGTTATGTACCTACAAGCATACTACTTTCCTTATTACATACTGCTAGGTTGGTAAATCGGTTTCTGGTTCGATTTTCCATTGAAGTACCATTAACCCACGGCTTAGTTTGTCCGAATGGAACCGCCTAATGCGTATAAAATAAAAATCTAAAAATCAGCATTCTCTTAAAATAAACATCAATTGTTTCCACCAAAAAATAGAAAAATGAAAAAATTAGGTATTTGGTAATGCACAAATGTATAGAGTCAGCAACGACCGCCTGTCGGTGAAGGTATCGTTTTGGAATCTTGGTGAGCAATATTATAGATCAGGATATACGAGGGGAGCTCCAGAAGTTCGTTGAATGAAAGGGTTTTAAATAAAATAAAACAATAAATCTATCTTTCGTTTTCAATATAATCACCCTTAAGCACAATACATTTATTAGATCTATGAATTAATTTTTCTAAACCATCATAAAAGTATTTTTTATATTTCGCCTCAAAATGGGCCAAAGTTGCCTCCTTTACCTCATTGTCGTCAGAAAAATATCTTCCACGTAAGTCGCTTCTTAAATTGGGGAACAAATAAAAATCACTAGGTGCCAGGTCTGGACTGTAGGGTGAATGGACTATTGATTGAAAGCCATGCTTGTGCAGAGCAGCCATTGCAACTTTGCTCTTGTGAACCGGCGCATTGTCTTGCAAGAGCAACACACACTAGGTCAATTTTCCTCGACGTTTTTCCTTGATGGCCTCCTTCAATTTTTCTAATATCGCTGCGTAATATTCTCCGGTTACGCTACTACCTTTTTCTTTGTAATCAATCAATAATATCCCTTCACAATCCCAAAAAACAGTAGCCATCAACTTTCCAGCAGATTCTGACTCCTTGAATTTCTTTGGCGGTAGTGTCCCTTTTTTATACCATTGCATGGACTCCTGTTTGGACTCAGGCTCAAAGTGATGAACACATGTTTCATCTCCGGTAACAATCCGCTCCAAAATCTGTGCAGGTTTGTCTCCACACAGCTCCAAAAATTGTTTGGACGCACAGACGCGCTGCTGTTTCTGCAGCGGCGTGAGCATTCTCGGTACCAATCTTGCACTGACTTTTGTTATACCCAGGTGGTCATGTAGGATACGCAAAATGGTGGTATCTGATACTCCAACTAATGCAGATAATTGTTTTTTCTTCAAACGGTCATCTTGCAGTAGAAAGTTTTGCACTTTTTCGACAATGTCTGATGTGGTGGCCTCAACTGGCCGTCCTAACCATGTTTAAAAAGACCATGCCACTTATAAATCATTGATTTACTAGGGCACTGTTCTCCATAAACGGTTTCCATTTCATTCAATATGGTTTGAGCGTTCTTTCCTTGCTTTGTAAGGAACTTTATCACAGCACGGTGTTCAATTTCCTCCATAGTTTCAGTTTTCTTCCGGATTGACTTGTTTAGCAGGCAACTATTCGTAAACGACTGACCCTTTAGGGCTGCAACTTAACCCATATACTAATGTTGAGTCGCCAATCAGAATGACACCTAGCGAACGCCCCTATCCCCACCCCATTCCACGAACTTCTGGACCTCCCCTCGTACTTTCTAACAGAGGTTGTTAATTTTGTGGCAAACTCAATTAAACCGGCAACGAATATAAATTTTCCTACTCTACACAGAACGTCATATATATGATGGCTTTTTTAGATAGCTATTTTAAAGGTAGGTTCAACGATATCGCTTACCATAAATTTAAATTGTGCTAATTTTATGAAGCACTTCCCTTTCTGCAAAATTTGTCAGATTACAATTCACTTTATATCTATTATTCAGTACCAATCATCCAAATGAGTTTTGAAATATTTATTAACAGCGTGAAACCTATTGATTCCGCACTTGAAATTGAAGCCTGTGGGTAGGTAACCTGTAAAGCTTGCGAAATCAGTTATGATGTTCACTTCATCTGAAATCACTGGATTGACTTTCCCACATTTCAGGATATTTACTTCGATCTTCTCGAATTTATTTTCATTTGCTTTTACCATCAGAATACTGTTCGTTGTAAACTTTGCAGGTTCCGAGAGTTATTTTTTGACACTCGCCATGTACACTACCGTCCATATTAGTGTGGACACGCAAATAAATTTCAAGATAAAACGACAAAATATGCACTCATTTTTCCAAAACTTAAAATTTTTATTACATTTCATAGTACAAAAGTAAAAAAGAAGTCATTCTAACGAAGAATAAGCAAAAACTGCTCAAACATTCCGTTCATTAAATAAACTCAAAAGAACAGCTTTCACAACCCGAGGCGAACGATGAACGATGAACGCATGACGTTTATGAAGTTCCAGGATTTAACCTTCACCTTCTTTATCGGATTGTAGCGCTCGAGCTTCCAGCTACTCGATCCACCTTCGGCCCGAGCGACTTCTTTCTCGACGGAATTGGTTGTCGAAAGAAACCTCGCCTAGACCGTACCCTTCCGTGCTTCCGGCTACTCAATCCACCTTCCGCACGCAAGAGTCGTATCCAGACGACGGTATGGTGGTGGCGTCCGAGCTTCCAGCTACTCAATCCACCTTCCGCTCGGACGCATTTTCCCCCCGACGCGGGTGCAATGTCGGGGTAGAAAATATTCTCCGCCTAGACCGTGCCCGAACAAACTTCCAGCTACTCAATCCACCTTCCGTTCGAACGAGTCGTATCTAGACGAAGGATGAAGTGATTTGCCCTAGGTCGTTAGCAGGGACCTAGGACGCGGGTATTTCCAGGGGAGTCTGGAGTCGTAATCCTGGGAATTCGACACGAGTGGGTTTTGGTGTTCCCTTGCTGCGTCGAATGTTCGGGTTGCAGTCTTCCGGATGTAGTCTAATAACGGTTCTACTCCGGCATCCTCGTGAATGGTCGTATTTCTTACGAACCAGGGTGCGTCGAGGGCCCATCGAAGCATCCGGTTCTGGAAGTTTTGCAATTTTATTCGGTGACATTGCGCCGCGGTCGCCCATACGGCCGATGCGTATGTCACCGTGGGACGTAGGACGGTCTTGTAGAGCTGGATTTTTCGAGCAAGATCCAGCTTGCTACGGCCGTTCAGTAACGGAGCTAGTGTACCGGCCATCAGCTTTCCACGGTCGATAATTTTGTGAATGTGGGCTCCCCAGTTTAGTCGGGAGTCCAGCGTGATTCCCAGATATTTCGCTTGGGAATGCCAGGGAACTGTGCCTCCTAGGATGGTTAGTTTGGTCGGGTTGCCATGTTTCTTGAGTCGGCATCCGTTTCCCGAGAAAAGTATCGCCGTACTTTTCCCTGGATGGACTGCTATTCTCCACCTTGCGTACCAGGTCTGCAAGGCGTCGAGGGCTTCTTGGGGGCGCCGGTCGACGACTCTGGCGTTTAGGGACCTCGTATAAATGCATACGTCGCCCGCGTACATCGCCAGGTTGACGTGCGCGGTTGTCGGAATGTCGCTTGTGTAGATGTTGAAAAGCAGGGGCGAGAGTGCGGATCCCTGGGGCACTCCCGATGTAACGGTCCTGGCGGCGGATCGCTGTCCCTCTAGCTTGATTCGGAACGATCTTCTGCGAAGATAGGATCGGATTAGTCTGAGCATGGCTTTCGAGATGCCGGCCCTATGCATCTTCCAAAGCAGTCCTTGATGCCAAACTTTGTCGAAGGCTTTGGCAACGTCGAGGAATACGGCGCCCGTATATTCCTTCAGGTTGAAGCCTTGCTTGACGTGTTCGACGACGCGGAGCACTTGGAGCGTGGTGTAGTGCTCGCTGCGGAATCCGAACTGGGAATCGGGGATGATTTCGAGGTCTTCTACTTCATCCTTCAATCGGCGGAGTATTATTCTTTCGGCGATCTTGCCCATGACGGGTAGTAAGCTGATCGGTCTGTAGTTTTGCGGCCAGTTGGCGGCTTGCCCTGGCTTCGGAATCATCGCTACGTCTGCTAATTTCCAATTGGGCGGGAAATGTCGCAGGCGGAGCATAGCGTTGCATATGTTCGTCATATGCATGACGAACTTTTTGGGGGCGTGTTTGAGGGCGGTGTTAGTGATGCCCTCGGATCCGAGTGCCTTGTTCGTGCGAAAGGCCCTGATGATGGCTCGTACCTCTTCGGGGGAAGCTGGCGGTAACGGTTCTTCCTCGTCTTCTTCGGCAAGGATTCGTCGGACCCTACGATGAACGCGTCCGATGTGATCGACGTCTGCGTCCTCGTAGTTGGGGCTGCACTGCCTTTCGAGGGCTTCGGCGAAGGCTTCCGCCTTGTCCTCGTTGGAGTAAGCGATGCCTCTCTCGCCATGGATCGGCGGCATCGGTGTTCTGCGACACTTCATGATTTTCGCGGCTCTCCAGAATGTCGACGTGGATTCTGAGGCCTGGTTCATGAAGTCGTCCCAGCGTTTATTGCGGAACTGGTCGAGGGCAGCCTTGGTTCGCCACGCCAGATCGTTGTATTCCGCCTTGTACGCGGGATCCAGCGTTCGCTGCCATCGTCTTCGGAGTCGGTTCTTCTGTCGGATTAGGTCTCTGATTTCCCGGGGGATGAATGCCCTGTCGTCGTGGATGGGGATGATGTTCGTCGCGTATTGTACGCTCTCCAATACGCGATCCGTAACTGTCTGCACTGCCGCTTCCAGTTGGGTAACATCTTCTATCCGCTCGATAGGCCCCATATTGTTTGACAGATGGTCCGTGAAGGCTGGCCGCGAAACCCAGTGTCGCGTCGGGGTGTCCTCTTCTTCCGGTGTCGGTTGACCGAGTTGTAGCAGCACCGGGTTATGGTCCGATGATAGCTCGTTGAGGACGGTGAGTTGATGAAAGTGGTTAACGTTTTTCATCACGACGATATCTAGGACGTCTGGCTGTCCGTTATGGGGATATATCGTGGGTTCGATAGAGGCGTCGACGACGAGGTTGAAGTCATCCGCGAAACGGCGTAGGCATTTGCCGCTCGCGTTCGTCACCCTCGAGTTCCAGGTCGGATGTTTACCATTTAGATCACCAGCGAGAATTGTTGCTCTCCGGGTGCTGAAGATCTCCGACAGGTCGCTCTCAAGCATCAGCTTATTGGGCGCATTGTAAGCGGCTACGAGCTGGATCGGACCGGTCGCCAGGTTGACCGTGATGTTGGTGGCCTCGATGTTGTGTAAATCCAACTCGCTGCCCGCGTAATGATCGATGGAGGACTTGATCATGATAGCCGTGCCTCCTCCTCTTGCGCCTTCTCTGTCGGTCCGATACACCCGGAAGTTTCGGAGAGAGAGCCGGTCGCTGGCTCGGAGGTGTGTTTCGCCGATGAGGAGCACATCCATTTGGTGTCTTTGGATGAACTCCTCTAGCTCGGTTTTCTTTTTGGAAAGACCGTTTGAGTTCCAAAACGCGGCGGTTAATGACTGCGGTCTTGTCTGGTGTCTATTCATTGCTGAATATTGCCAGGATGTCTTGTAGATGGCTGGCTAACACCACTCCAGCCTGTGCCCCGCAGCTGCATTCCAGCAGCTGAGGTAGTATGACGGATGCAACGTTAAGCAATTTCGCCCAGTTGATCTTCTGGAGGAGCGAGATCAGTGTGGCGAAAGTGTTCGTCGTGTCGGAATTTGTTGCGGGCCGTGGGACGCTTTTAACGGCGGTCTTCTTGCCTGTTGTCTGCTTCGGGGGGGCGGACGTCTTGGGAACCACCGGTTTGGCTGGCGCTGGTTTACGTTCAGCGACTTGGGGCTTGCTCTTCTTGGGCGCTGCCGTTCTTTTGGTCTTGGGGGACTTTTCGGCGGTCCTCTTCGCGACGATGGTCCTCCTGACCGGGGTAGCGGCGGCGTACGATGGCTTCGCATTGCTGGTGGAAGGTTGAGGAACGTCAACTTCCATTGTCACGCCCTTGGTCGGGACCTGGTTCGGACGCGGCGCTTTCGGGCATCCACCATAGTTAGCGGTGTGAGGCCCTTTGCATAAGGCGCACTTCGCCGGGGCTTCACGGGGCTTGTTGCACTCAGCTGTCTGATGTGGACCCGCACACTTCACGCACACTGCCGCCGCATGACAGTTTCGCTGGCCGTGCCCGTAGAGCTGGCAACGGTGGCATTGAGTCACGGTGTTCTTTTTGATCTGTTTGGACTCTACCCTAACGTAGAGTCCGCAGACTTGTCGCATGTCGAAGATCTTTTTTGACTGTTCGTTTTTTGTCAGCTGGACGAATACCAGCGGGATTGGACGCTTGTTCGGTCCTACGGTCATCCGTTTGACGGTGGCCGTGGCGAAGCCTTGCTGGGCCAGATCTTCCCGGATTTCCTCGTCAGAGATTTCCTCCGGCAACCCACGAAGAACTATCTTCAACGGCTTTTCCTCCGTAAGCTGGTAGGAGTGGAACGGTACTCCTAGGCTGGTGACGATTTCTGACTAAACGTCTGTAGTCGGAGGCGGTGGCTGGTTGGATGCGAATGCCCACCTGGGCATTGACCACCTTTACGATCTTGACTCCGAGTTGCTGGATCTCGGCATTTACACGCATCCAGCGTGCTTTGTCTCCGAGGACGACGGGCGGAATGCGGCCTTCCTTCTTGAGGACGTCGGACGGGGCGGATGTTCCTCGGGCTTGGGTTTAGTGCCCGGACGCTTCTTGGACTCCTCTTCGGAGCCGGAGTTGCAGGAGCCTTTGCGTTTCCACTGCTGCCTCCTGGATGGCGGGCGGAAGTCGTCGGAGATGGACTCGTCTGCGGACGTGTTCGTCAGCGTCGTGTCCGTCTCGATGTCGGCGAACTCCATGTCGGAAGAGTCCTCGCTGGCGTTGTCGACGGCTTCCTTCAGCCGTGCGAGCACATCATTGGTGAACGGGGAGGTGTTTGCTGCCTTCTTCTTCGTGATGGTCCTTTTCTTCGGTGCTGATGTCGATGGTCCAGCGCGTGCTGCCATGGCCGTTGCCGTGGCTGGCGCCTCCTGCAACAAAAAGCAGAATCTCCTTCCCACCAAAAAAAAAAAAAAAAAAAAAAAAAAAAGGTTGAAGAGGGGGTGGGGGAAGGTGGCTGGAGATGGGGATGAGTGGTAAATGGAAAAGAGCGGGAGAAAGTGACGGTTAGGAAATGGTCGTTAAACAGCAAAGTAATTAAAATTACTTGCTGCTAACACGATGCACTATCAAAGCGTAAAATGATAGTGAGGTCGCTATCCCCTGGATCGCTGTGTTGAGTACGCTGACGCTGATGTTCTTAAGAAGAACGTGAAAGAAAAATTGCTAATTGCAAGTCGCAAAGTCGCAGAAGAAAGCAGTAAATTCTGGCACGTCTGTTGCGAGCAACGTTCGGACCAGTTGTGACAACCCGAGGCATTCGCTCCACTAGTTTTTCAAGGACTCTATTTGGTATATTAGACCATTCCTCTTGTAAAATGTTCCACATGTGGCCTACGGAGGTGGGGCATACTTTTCGAACCCTACTGACCAATTCATCTCGTAATAGCTCGAAGAGGTTTAGATTGGAGCTTAGCGGCGGTCATGTTATTAATTGTAATGTGCCATTATCTTGTTCTTCATTCAAGACATTTTTACATATCACTTCCGAGTGTTTGGAGTCGTTGTCCTGCATGAATACAGGATTTTCGCCGATTGGACGTTGTCTCGATGGTATTGCATTTTCTTGCAGTATTTCTAAACAACCCTCTTTTCGTAAAATACCTTCGATTCGCTTCAAGTCTTCCCTATCGGCGTAGAAAAAACAACTCCAAACAATCACATAATTTCTTCCTTGGTTGATAGTTGGTACTACTCAATTCTGCAACATTTTTTGGCTTTCCGCTCTTCTTACGAAAACGCGTCTTGATTGTCAGAACACCTCAAACTTCAGTCCACAGCACCCTCTTCCAATCATCCAGTGTCCAATTTCTATGTATTTCTTTCACTGTAGCCGTTTCTGGCTGTTTCTCTGTCGAAGTTTTTTTGCAGCTTTTAATCTTCTTTTCACTGTAGTAACAGAATTTTCTTGCACGGTCGCGATTCATTTCTGTGACGATTTCTGGTGCTGCCAGTCTCCTATTTCGTTTCCTCAGCAATTTTATACGGTCATCGTCGACGTAAGTTGTTCTTCTCTTACGGCCTGAACGTGCCTCTCTTAAACTGCCCGTGCGTTGATGTCTCCGAATGATATCACTAATATTCGATTTATTAACATGTATTTTTCGGAAATTTAACGCACTGAATAGTCTTCTTGGTGAAAAGTAACAATTACGAAGCGCTTTTCTAAACTTCTTCGTAAACTTCGATTTTCTTCTCGGCATTTTAATAACTTTAATCAGATTCAAACAACAAGATACGCTCTGTATATTAATGCACGCACAAGCAAGTTTATTTAGAAACTCAAGCATTTGTCAATACACAATACACTTTCGGGTGGACTGGTCTCACCCCAAAGAGTTTTGTAAACTTATTACCTGCAATATTGAAAATTACTACATTGGGTCATAAAATATAATAGGTTTTTAATCATTCTCTAATTGATATACTGGCATTGTTTTTAAAAAAGTTAAAATTTTTTATATGAAATGCATTCATGTTTGTATTTGGTTTTAGAATCCCATATTTGTCAAGCTTGTCATGTTTGTCAAGTACAAGTAGGCCCCTATTTCGTTTAGAGAAAGAACGTTTAGATTTATGGTACGCTACGTTGTTGAACGAGTGTTTAAAATAGCTACTAAAAGATCCGACATATATAGAATGTTCTTTTTGAAATAAGAGGGTTCATTTCCGTCTCCGATTTAATCGGATGTGCCATGAAGTTCAAATCGATTTTATAAAATACATCCCTATCTGTACTACCGTTCAATAAGTTGCAAAACTACAGTTTCATTACTTTTAGAGGTACAGCTAAGGAGCAACCGTCGTGATACGATACTGAATATGTGGAACTATAAACTACGATGTTAACACACAGAGAATAAACTTCGATTAGGCATGACGAATCGATAGACTTAAGGAAAAAAATCTCAATACCATACCAACCTCAGAAAACGAACGGTGCTCTAGTTTTAAATACTATAATGCACAGTAGTTTATATATATTGTGCATATAAATTTCTACGTTAAGTAATTATTGTTCAAGAAAACATATATCGCTGCCAATATAAATTAGAACGTGAGTGTATCTACCGTATTTTTATAAAAATTATTCCATTTTTGTATATTTGTGGAAATTGCTTCGCGAAATGTTAAAGTTTAAGATGATAGATTTAACTCTACAATAGCTTTACCTCGGATTTTTTTGTCAAACTGTTTATCGGAAATGCATTGTTCAATGTTACTGTGTAAGATTGAAATTGGTTTCCATTCCAGCATCCTTTAAGTACAACGAATTATTATTATCAACATTTCAGAATTGATCTGTTCGACACAGAACGCTAAATATTTAATACAAGTTTCATAAACATAAAGAAATCTGGTGGTTTAATTCACGTATATACAATAAAACACCGGTAAATGTTACTCACCGATTTAAATAAAACTTGCTGGGTTCACAGACCAATTTAGTGGAAGAACTTTTCCACTAGCATTAAACGATAGTGCCAAAAATTTCCTCCAGCTACAACAGTTTGCCCGAACAACATCTCACTCGCGTTAGATTATTTCGAATGTGGTGTATCTCTATTAGCATCATTTCATTCGACGCTAGATTTCCACATATATAGCTGCACAGTGGACTATACCTTCACAGAAGTAAAATTGTCAGAAATGATGCTGTAGTTATTGCTAGATAAAAATGATGAAAAAATATGTTCATGTATACTCTTTCACAAACTTTTTCATATATTTAGCAAAATATGATCCAATGTTGCGTTTAACACACAATTTTTTTACCATTACTATTGTGAGCCACCAGGTTACCGCTTTTCCGCTTCTCCTAAATTCAACAATTTGTGTTTTCTTCCCGACGCACGTGGTCTTCATATTTGTAATCTTTATCATATTGAGATCTTCTTTCAACGACTTGGTATTCCTTAGGATCAGCAAAATCTTCAAAATCTAGTGTTATTACCATTTCAAGACCAAACAAAAACCGCTCTGAGCTTTTACAATGACGCGTCGTGGAGTTTCTGTTCTTCAGGGGCAGTAGATATAATGGCGATCTTTGCAGCTAGAAATTGCATCACGTTTACATTTGCTTCTAAAAATATCTAAATGCTTAGGGTTACACCTAAACTGTATGCATTAATCTCTTGTACTTGCATTTGGAAGGTCCACTATGATACATGAATTTTGATGTAATTTATATAAAGCATGATTAACATTTTAAAAACTAGAGGCCTTGTCCCCACAAACTGGTAGTAGAAAAAGGGAAGCTACTGACGCTACTAGCAAAAGAGTTAAAACATTGTCTAAAGTATTTTTTAATGCGTCGAGTACTTTCAAAAATATTAACGCAAATGGCGGTGGATGGTGGGCGTTAGGGTGCCCTAAAATGATCACTGTTCTTACACTAAATTGGTCTATAAATCTATAAAACTTCGTTTAAATCAGTGAGTTACCGATGTTACCTTGATAGTGACTGTCGCCCCTTTTTCTTGCAAAGGAAAACTGTGAATAATTTCAATAACTTTCAATGTATACGGTAGCACCAATAATAAGAAACGTACTGGTGTAACTTTATTTTGTTTAGGGTTATTTATACATATTTGCTTTCGGCTAACACGTACTATTTAGCTACCATAATGCGAGTACTATTAAAATCCGAAAAAACTTGCGCAGAAACCAATTTGTGGACTAAAAAGAGATAGCATTATGAAATCAAATGAAATAGATATACATTTCTCGTGTAAAGCTCTACCTGCAAATGGCAACTGTCGATCAGCTGTTCGTTCCTTGGAGTGCGGTATTGAATGAGTGATTTTCTACGATATTATTTTTATATTATACTTATTCCGTGCCTGAAAACAGTTTTTTTAACTATATAGCGTTTACACAATTAAATGTTTATAATCATATAAAACAATTTTATTAGATTAGAATGCTGGAAGTCGCAAGGAATGGAGGATGTAGGAGCACCCCAAAAAGAAGAATGATTATTTCTGAACATTCTTGTAAAATAATCTTCAATGTTTACAATGTTGTTTACAATTACATTAGATAAATATTTCTAATCAAGTCAGCCACAATATGATGTGCATGGAGCAAAGAGGTTACACTTAGCAATTGAGGATAAGATTGTTTTAGTAACTTTCCAGCTTTAACCATGTTCGAACCTCCATCTCTAACCAGCATTATAAGCTAGGTTGTCGATATATTGAACTTCCCAAAGGTATTTTCTATACTTTTTTACGTGCGCACTACCACATTTAAAGTACAATTCTTTCTTGTATCCATTGCATAACGTATTTCCCCGGAAATTCTTCATTGTCTAGGATATTTTGTATAATGTTGTACACTTATGTTGCGCAATTAACCAATACATTTAATAAAACTGGCGGAGTATTTCAATGTCAGAAATCGGTTAAGAAATATCACAAAGAATGTCGTCGATTCACTCTCATCAAACTAACTCGGCATTAACACACATAGTAAACATACGACTATGAATTCCGACTTCGAGTATGTTCGATTGCTTTTGAAATATATCATCGCCGCCAATAAGTGCTCACTCGTTTCTGCAGGTTTACTAATAAACAAAGGTACCAGCAAACGATGCCTTCTATATTCGCACGATAACACGTGCTCCATATGAGTTTGTAATTATTAGGTACTGACGAGCCATATCTTTTAATATCAGCATTTGCTCCGTTAGATACATATCTTGAGTATTTGCATTGGAACCCACTGCTGGTTCTTATTTAGAAACTAGAGAAACCCGTTAAAGTGGTAGTGGCATGTGGATAGTTGGATACACATATACCACACACGCGACTTCTGACTAGGCCCTCCTAGTGTTTTTTTTCTTACCATAGCTCTCTTGTATAAAAGAGAAGCTCTTACTTACACCAATAAAGGATGAATAATTTTCTTGTACGAATAGGTACACGTACGTGGAATAAGAATGAAATACAACATAAACTATAAGTGAAACTACTTGCAATATTAGTATTATTTTAGTTTTATTTTTTAGTATTTTTATTAGTATTATTATTGATAATTATAACACAATATAATGCAGATATAAAAGAACATATAGATTTTATATATATTTATTATCAATTAGAACGATCAAAATTTGCATAAAAGTCAAATTTGCGTACATATTCCAAAGCACACTTGTATAGAAATGAGAAGTGAGACATCTCTGTAACGAACTGTTTCCTACTTTGCCTGACCGTACTAACGGCTAAAGATACGTCGCAGATTTGCTCCAATTTTATGCGGTCTATTAGAAAACAGAGTGCTGCAAAAAGTCCGCTAGCCCGTGCACCATCACTTGAAAAAGATAAAAATGGTTTAGTCAGATAGTTTTAAAATGCATGTCAATTTACTAACTAGCAAGTAAGTATTATTTTATCACTAGATATTCCAAGATGGTTCATTTCTTCATAAATCTTAATTAAATCAGAAGGATTTTCTGGTTGCACCGTACCATAGTCCCAACTGTTAATTTGGATAACTTTATAGCTACATCGTCTTCCTGTAATTATCTACCCTGCTTAGATCTGCTAAAATAATTAAATGGTTAGAACACCGTACTTACTTGAAAATCCAAACGTGTCATTGCCAAATCGAACACCTCATAATGACCTTTAACTTCTTTATTGATATATTTTACTTCCAAGTATGGGAGAGGTTCAATTATGTATGAGTCTGTCATTGGGTAAAAGGTGATGATCGTCTATAATATTAAAGGTAATTTATATAGCCAAATTAAGTTTTACAGTATGAACTATGTATGCGTAAAGGTCTTGCCCATTTTGTAGCTACCTCAACGTATTATAAAACAGGAGCCAGCCGGAGTCTGCTACCTAAGCCTAATATACAATGGCTATCCATGAAGTTTAACTAACTTACATTTCACCAAAGATCGGAAAAGAACATAGTAAAGACTATTACAAGTGGTGGTTCTGCAAACGCCTTATGCTAAATTGATAACATAATAACATTTAGTTGCGTTAGATCTCGATTTTATTGAAAGAGTATTTCATTTCAAGAACTATGTACGGTTATTATAATAATTCTAAACGTTAGTGGTGGTAGAATATTAAAAATAATATTTAAATGTCCTCAGCAATTGATAATTGGAATCAATCGGCCGCTATCAAGGTACCAAATGTATTGTTGCAAGAGCAAAAGACATTAGTCCGCATAATTTTGTTTAAAACTGCAGCCAATTCGTTGGAACGTAAGCGCAAACTTTTTCAATGCAGCCATGTGAATCTCAGCGACCCCAAAGAAGTACTGAAGCTAACAGATCTTCAAAGCATGTGCACTCTGTAGTATCACAAAGTCCAACTATCTGCACTGTAAACAGAATATAGGTTCACCACCAAACACAAGATGCTCTCGTTCCTTTGCTACACGTTTTTGACCACATTTTAATCCGTGTGCTAGAGAGATGTCCATTTGGATGGCACGGTTGGAGATCAAAAGACAGTCCTCTGACATGCTGTACGTAATTATAGTCTTTGTCCTAAATCTCTGGTAATTTCTATTCAAACAATGTTTTACAACACTGTATATATACTACCATAACAAACTTTGGAAGCAGTAAGAAATTTTAGAAAAAATATATGTGCTTTTATATAGCTTCTATCTACTAACACAAAGTACGTATGAAAACAATGGCTGAAATAATTACATTAAGTATGTTACCTAATTTACAATTTTTGCTAAGCCTCCTATAAGTAACCCTAAAGCTATTGGGCATTTTGCGGCCATCGCTGCATCAGTCCATCTCAGCAATAGTAGACAACTTAGGGACATAAAGGCGCCAGACTGTTATTATTAATTTAGCTGTTAATACGACTACCAGATGACATCCTGCTGTTTTTCAAGATATTCAAATAGTTTCCTGTTATTATACCAGCAAAATAATCGCAAACCTTCATATGCTTCACTAAAGGCACTAGACAAGCTTTATTATGATGTTCGCTAAACGACAAATGAAAATTCTGCGTTTAAATATTTCCAAATTTTGACTCTTCAGTCTATAACACTGTGTTCCACTTATCGATTGTCAGAGCAATCTTTCTTCTTTGTGGACACATTTTAATAAAGGTCTTTTCGTCGAAATACGGCCTTTCAACATGCAGCCAATAAGAACTTTTAAGAGTAGTAGCAGGTACCTTTATTCTTCACTGGGTGTTGAGGCGCCTTCTAATATCTGGTTCACTCGTTGGTTGCGCTTTGATGCTGCTGCTGTTTGCTGCGGTTGTTTCCTGTGGTCTTACACTGCGACCATAGTCGCAAAATTCGTTTCTTTTTTCTTTGCCAAAGTATAGTTACCATCTTTTTGTGAATTGCTCGATTTATAAGCAATGGCTTTTTGTCAATATCCTTCCTCTTGAAGAGTACAAATTGCGAAACCTTGCTCCAAAGTTATTTCCTTGTTTTGTAGCATTGTTATATAAGAATTAATTTTCAAAAATGCGCATTGAGAAAAAAATAGTTTACAAAGAACTAAGGATAAACTACTTTCTTATATAACGTATAAATAATACGGAGCTGTTTCGCCATTTAACTATAACAATGACTGGTTCACTATAAATACCTTCATTAGTATAATATAAAATGAAAACGGTTTAAATTATTTTTTTATTAATACTTTGCATTTATTATATTCCTTATTGTTGAATTATTTGTCTAAATAATTTAGTTTAAAATGGGGCTTAACGATTTCACCGGATCTTTACCACTACCCATGTTTTGAAAAAATTAATGCCGCCTTCCAAACTGTGTGACGGTGATAATTGCTATCTCAAGCGTTTATTAAATATTTTTTAACTTTATATTATGTCATTTAATACATTTCTAATCTGCTATAAGTTAACTTAATAATTTTAACGTTTTGGAATAATTTAATTTTCGTTTTAATTATTAATACATTAACGTTTCATTAAAATTCATAGCCCTTATTCTAACGGATATCATTATGCATCGAACAAAAACCATTTTGATTAATTTATTTGTATGAAATTTATTTCTTGTGAGCTGCTTTAGACTAATTGTAGCGAAGACGCTGTACATATGTATATCAATCTATTGACGCCGTCACATCTCATCACAAATAGTGCTTACTATTAAAACCGCGTCTAGCATAGAGGTAAACTGTTAGCATCTTACAGACAGTAGAACAAGTAGATCAAGTAGGTTAGACACTGAATTACTTTCGTTTTTCTTTCTTTTCCATACTAGATTTTACAATTTTACCTATTTTTTTATAACTAACTACTTCCCTTCTAGAATTTCAAAGTTTGCACCTTTCTGTTTTAGTGTTTACGTCCATTAGCGTCTTTTGTAAATTGATGTTTACTTTGCATAAACCACCTTATCGCAGAAAAATTAATATGAAGGATGCGCTGCACGACATTGAAATAGTCGCCGGAAACGACGAAATACATAAATACGGGTTTTCTTACCCCTTTAAAGGTGTGATTTACCAAAATACCGATGACGTCACTGCACCAACATTATAGGTTTACAAATGGGCCACGCACACGGTGTTTCAAGATTTTTTGGTTCGAACTCTCTTAGTATTGGAGTATGTATTTCTTTGTGTTCCAATGTTATTCTCATGTTGTGTTTTCTACGTTATTTGTGTATTTTGTGTTCTATTAATCAAATTGATTTTGATTTATGAGAATACATGAAATGCTAATTTTACGACGGAAGTAGATCTAATTAAGTGCAAGAAATGCAACACCGCATTGTCCCAACGGTCAGAAGGGTTTATATATAAATATGCTGCACGTCATCGTTGTCACGACCAAGAGACAAGTAGGGTGAGCAAGTACTTCAGCAAGACTGGCTCGGTATTGATGAATCGACAAATAATACTTGACTACTGTTTCTTGAAAGGATAAGCATGTGACCTTGTATTACGTTATCTACTATCTTGAGTTAATATTGATTAACTGATACCCCTAAAATGTTGCAGTACAATAAATATATAAAATTTACCAGTTACAATGACAATGCTATTTTTCTCAAATTGGGTTTGCATTTAGGAGAGAGGAACCACAAATGGTATGTAGTTCTTGTCTGGCAGTCGTATGAAATTTCCCATGAGTTTCAATCTAATTTCTAAAGTTCTTTAAACAAGGAGTCTTACTTCGTTAAACGAGAAGGAAAAATAATTATTTACCGGGTCGTCGAAATTCAAGCGATTCAAAGAAACTATGGTTGTGGCATGATGTTCTTCGACCATTCTCCAAAAATCTGGTACAGTAGACGACAGTGGATTTTGAGTTGCTATAAACTTGGAAGCTATTTGGTAGCTATCCACGAAAACCGCATTAATATATGCGGATGATTCTTTACTTGCTGGATACAACTTTAACCGTACTGCCGCAGAGGGCTCTAAAAATATATTGAAATGCATGACTTTGCGTGATTTTTGCAAGTACGCCTTGCCTTGCTAACCAACCTGGAACAATATTTTTGAACCGATTCTTCTCTTGGAGTACGACCAATTTCTTTTTAGCGTTTGTGTCACGTATTGCTTTGCTTTGCCAAATTATATCCTCTAAATGATGCATTTCCTCTTGGATTTTATCATGTGTAATGTTTTCTATAACCTCCCCTAAACTTCTGTCACATACTATGCCTGTTTCTTTTCTTAGCAGGCACTGCAATAAAATCAAATGCACGAGAATATATTGTTGTACGTTATCTACCATATTAATTCTTTGCTCTCGCAACATCTGAAGATAGTGGAAGACATTAACATTTCCTTCAGCTTTTGCCATACATAAAGAGATATCACATAAGATGAAAGCACCTGTACGACCAATTCCCATACTAAAGAAATAATATTTTACAGATAAAAACAGAAAAAGATTGAATACTTATCTCTCAGATAACGACTCAAATTCATAAACTGTACCTGCTATGTACCACAATTGGCGATGTTCCGTGCAATAAAGTAGCTATCTTACGACAAAATGGCACCAAACTCTTGAGGTGTAGCGGAACACCCCCCTCTGGCCAATTCACATAATGGTATTGACGTACGTGTCGTTTTCTCTCATTGCAAAACACAGCGAAAGATCTGATTTCGTAGTTGGCTGTGATTTCTACGCTTATGTACTCCACCACAACAGAACCGAACTTCTTGGCGCACCTTATTTCTGGCCAATATTTTTCAACCTTTTTCTTAAACATGAAACGGTTAAAACGTGATAGATTAAATTACATGGGAGTGCATTGATTCTTACTTTACCACATTCCACTACATTTGCTAACATGACAATATATTCCACATTCTCCTGCCAAACCATACGCCAAAAGTCGTCAACTGTGCAAGCTTTTGGACCCTGTGTGGCAATGTATGCCTTTTCTATTTTGTATCCCTGCAAATTACAATGTAAGTGTTCTCATTATGGCCCTGACAATTAAATTAGAGTGCAGTAACATATTTTTTTATTACTTACACAATCACTGTTATTGAAGCAAGATATGATATTTGAAAAATTATACTAGGAACTACAGGTTTAATTCAGGGAATGACAGTGCCCTTGAAATAAAAGGAATCAATGTAAGGAAATAATGGCAATCAATTCTTACAATATCAATTTACTCTAAAATGTTACTGCTTCTGAAAAATGCGTACGTTAAACTTACATCAATATAATTTGCATTAATGTAATTCGAATGAGGATCTCTATCAATAATTTCTAGTTTTACTCTTGTGTGGTCGTCTAAAACAAATATGTAGTTATATATGTAATATACTATTTAAATCCCTTTATTACATGCTGCTAAGTTGGTAAAACGGTTTTTGGTGCGATTTTCCGATATAGTGCCACAAACCCACGGCTTAGTTTGTCCAACTGGAACGGCCTAAAAAACTTCGTAATTTTAAAACAACTAGTTCTTATTCTATTCAAAAATGAATAAAGTAGCTGCAAACGCAAAAGCGCAATTGCGTCTACCAGAAAGCAGAAGAATGAAATATTTGGTGTTGTACAAATATATAGAGGATTTACAACAACCTCCTTTAGACTCATTTCGAAAGATAATGAAACTATTGTTTTGAAACCAATAAAAACTCTTTTATTCCATATAGAATACCAAGCATTTTTCTTTTCTGCAAAATCCGTCTGATGCACAGTTCACTTTTGCTGGGTACCAACCACCTAACTGAGTTTTGACATATTTAATCACGTCAAATTCTATTGATTCAGCAGTTAAAATTGATGCCTGTGGGTAGGTATACTGTAAAGTATGCGAAAACATTTATGATGCTCACTTCATCTGAAGTCACCGGATTGGCTTTAGATTCTAAAGAATTGACCTTCCCACATCTTAAGATATTTACTTCAACTTTCACAATTTTTTTTCAATTATTTTTGTTAAATGCAGACCCTGTTCGTTGTAAACATTCGCTGTATACCTAAAATTAATTGAAAATATCTTCGATACTATACGCTGTCATAACTATACACTCTGATGGGGATACAAATCCAACTTTATCAATTCAAGTTTTAAAATTGATTTAACAGTCTATAACCTCGAGTAAAAGAGAATTTAGGTATAGTAAGCACAATATGTTCTACTTCCATTTTATTCAAGTACAACATATAAAAACAGTCATAAATACATAGGTATTCAACAAATTTGCTTAAAAAAATTATTTTGATATTAAAGGCATTCTTGTTTAGATTTGGATTTCAGAACTCGGTATATAAATGTTTGTCAAGTACAAGTAGACCCCTACTTTGTTAATAAACTTCGATGGCTCGTACCTAATAAAAAATACAGTTGTTTGAGGTGAACCGCGCATCTGTCAAAATTTCTAAAAAAAGTTTAGACTTATGGCATGGTTCGTTGATGAGTTTTTAAAATAGCTAATTAAAAAACCCACCATACATATATGAGATGTACTATCTGGAATAAGAAAGTTCATTTCCGTCTCCGGCTTAATCGGGTGTGCTATGATATTCAAAAACGATTTGTGAAAATACATCCTTATCTATAACATCGTTCAACAAGTTGCAAAACAATGGTTTTATTACTTTTTGGGATACAGCTAACACGTAGCCGTCCTGAATGATTGCATAAATTGCACACTGTGTGAGGTAGGTATTGAGGTACTCGCAAAGATTCCACTGAATATGCGAAACTATAACGTATCACGTTAATACATAGAGAATAAACTTCAATCAAGAAATTGAGAATGAATAGACTTAAGACAAAGAGTGGCAATACAAAACAATCATAGATAATAAGCGGTGCTTAAGCTTTAATTGCCGCAATGTACATTAGTTTACAGATATTGTGTACCTAAATTTCTACATTAAGTAATTATTATTCAAGAAAACATATATCTCTGCCAATATATACTAAAACGTCAGTGTATCTACAGCACATTTATAAAAATTATTATTTTCATTTTTCTACATCTGTTGAAGCTGTTTCGTGAAGTCTTTGTTTAAGATTATAGATTAAAACTCTATGAATGGCTTTACCTCGAATTGTTTCTCAAATTCGTTATCGGAAATGCATTGTTCAATGTAGCTGTGTAAGTTGTTTACTTGAATGAGTTTTGGAGGAGTCCACTCGTTTTCCAACACCTAAAAATAATATGGCACAATTAATATTGCATTTGTGAATTTTGTTAGTTTCAACCAAAAACAACTGTGTAGGTTTAAATGTTTATTCAGGAATAAGCTAAAATGATTCTTTTGCAGTTTTACTGTTATTTATTTTGCCTAATATTGTCTCTTTTGCGTTACACGATTTGATAGTGTTTTTTCTTTTTTTCAACAATGATCAGGTTTTTCAGTTTTCCTAATGTTTTCAAAATTGCAAGACTAAATTTAGTTCAAGATTGCAATTCTTTTTAAGGATTAGATTACTTTTTTCTTATCAAGATACAAATTATTATCGTAGATTTGTACAATTAAATTCCCGCAGTCTTAAAATGGAAAATAATTGCACGTAATGTTTTTGGTACAAATTACCTCTATCGGCTAGATACATTACACATTAAAGTTTGTACAGTTCTCAATGTCGTAATTTAACTGCAGATTCATTTAAAGCCTCTTAGTTCTGTGAAGAGCTTTTTACTCATTAAATCAAATAAAAGATCACCGCCTTACCGTTTAATATTACAATTATACAGCAACATTAGTCATGAATTGTTGATTGTCTACTGTTAATATTTAATACATAAATGATAACCGATTTAAATGAAACTTAGTGGGTTCGTAGACCAATTAGTGTAAGAACAGTAGCATGTTTACTTCCTTAAACGCAGTACGCTTGTATATGAAAATAGCTAGTTCTTGGACTCCACCAGCAGTTAGATGTAATGATAATCTTTCCTAGAAATGTTATACGTAGTAGCTAAAGAACATTGAATCTCATCATGTTTACATATGTTTCTTAAAATATCCAAATATTTAGGATTATACCTAAACTGCATGCATTTACCTTTTGCTCTTGCATTTGGAAAGTCCACTGTGAACATTTAAGGTTCACTGCTCTTATACTAAATTGTTCTATAAACCGAGAGAACTTCATTTAAATCAGTGAGTAACATTTACCGGAAATAGTAACAATACAAATTGCTCAAGTATACAATCTGCTTTACATTACACATTTTACGTGACGCATATACTAAAATCTTACCCCAGCAGAAGTGGTAAAAGCGATTTGACGTTCATTCCTTCTACGTCTTCTGTATTCTGATGTATACCGACTGACTCTAGCGACGGAAGAAGAAATAGAAGGATATCTCTTCATACAATATCGCCTAAAACAAAGTCTAACTGCAATAATAGCCATTTGTAGACTTTTGCTAATTAGATTATCGGGATGTTATATTTTCGATGCAGTCATCATCCGCCAAAAAACGAATGTACCGATATTTGAGAAGAAATATCGGTTCATAGAATCCCGTGAACGTAGACCTTAACATTTTATTAAACAGCACTTCTTCTCGCGAAGGAATGCTGTGAATTGGAATCCACCGACTTGAATAAAACTAGCTACTTTTGTGGAACCCATATGCTATTGTAAATCATCACCTCTTCCGCCAAAACTTTGGCAATTTTCAGTTATTTGTCATACTAAATATTCACTATCATCTACTATCAAAGCCATCAAAATGTAAGATTAAATTATATTTCTAACAGTATTAATACCCTTCGACCACCCCCTCCATACTAAAGCCTAAACAGGAATAAACGGAAAAACAGTAACTATTATAGGCAAGTAATCCCCCTAGAAATACTAGCTACCCCCTTAGTTTATAACTAGAGTTGGTGTGGAAAACTTTCCCATAACAATTTGTGCTTTGAAGAAGTTGAAACCGCGAGCATGATGACGTAAGAAATGGTTGAAACACACCTGATGTTGCAAAAGTTTAACCGACCATATGGTTAAGTATGTATTTACATTTATTTACCTGCTAAGCCCCTTCTACATTTTTAAACGCGCGTTACTGGCCACACGTTCGCAGTAACATTTCTACTTATTCATAAAATAAGAAAATAACTACAAAATAAAAAATAATCTGTTTTATATACTTACTACAAGAAAAGTATAACAGTCTGAAACAAATTCGCTAATAAGATATGGTACATATAATTATATTCTACCACAAAATTGCAAAACATACATAAGTACATAATAATCACAATGCATTACACAACAAAAGGTTAAAATTTTTAGCAAGGGGCATTTAAGTTCATCTTCAACGGCAAAGAAAGTGAATAGATTTTGTTTCTTAATATATTACTTATCGTATAATAATGTCGCCCGCACTGAAAAATCATTGGAAATATGAAGAAAAATAAAATTTATGTATTTTATTTTTATAAAAAGTAAATTTGCACTTCTAATGGTATAAATATTGCCCGAAACTACGTGAAATAAGTAATTTTGACATAATTAATCAAGTATGCAACATTCTGTAATGTAAATCTACATTTTACATATTCTTTTTCCCAGCATGGTATAGTACGATGTTTATATACAGGCGTGACCTACGTCGTTAATTCGTTGAATTTTGTGTTGTGCGGTGAAAATTTGTACCGATTAATCCAATAAACATTTCGAAGCTGAAAATCGAATTTAGTTTTATACGTAATCAACTACAAAATTTGGAACATAGGTACATTTCATATATTTTAAGGTTTGCTTATTTGTGTTGCTCTACTTGCTCCAAATTGCTCTCTGCATTAGATGGTATTTATTCATTAAGGACCATAGGTTCGTGTCAGGTCTATTTGTTTAGAACAGATCTATCTAGAAAAGCAGTATGCTTTATCTGCTGGGTGTTACAGTATTTTGGAAGCAACATTTGGCGTTTAAACAGATCTATTTATAGATTACCCAAACTGTTGTTTGGAAGTAAACATTCATTGGGCCTACTTTTGATAGTTTTACCAAATTGATAGTGTAATTTTTCGACAAATTTCAATAGTTTTTAATGTACACGGCAGTTTAAATAATATGCCAGTATAAATTTATTTTATTCGTGGTTGTATATATTTGCTTTCGACTAATGCTATTTATTCGCGCATCTCTCGTACAATGCTGGACATTACCCTAGTTGCAGTACTGACATCATATTTTTAATCTGTGGCAATTTAAAGTTAGCCAAACAGTAAATCTTTAGTTTTTACGCTTGAAAGAGGCGATATATGATACCGAAACATTGCAAATAAATTGCATTTCATTTTATAATTTAATGAATAACCGACCATTAATCTCGGAATTTGTTCCATTATTGTTGTTTTAAATTCTGTTTGGCCATGATACTAAAAAATCAGGATTACTCTCGTTTCTATTTGCATGTGCCCTTGTATTAAGTCAATAAAATTGTTTTGATGTTATTTTCAGGGAACAATTGTGTCACGCTTTACTTTAATTTTAACACTTTCTTTAATACCCGATATTACTTATTTGGCAACTCTTCCATGTTTAGTGGAATTTTTAGAAAGCTATACTCTGTTTTATGTAGGACATATTTTCTGTCGCTCTTGCTGCTTTTTGTAATATCGTTTGGAATATCTTTCACGATCGAATTTTCAGTGAATTGTCAAGCAAAACAAATTAGTTAACCTTGACACCATTGCATTTATTCTGTGACAACTAATTTCATTTGTTTAATTTCATATTTCGGAAAATTTTCAATCAAAGTTTTGTTAAAAATAAAAGCTTATATGTGCCACGGATACGAATGGAAACGAACGGACGATTTAATTCCCTTAGTATCCTAAATGTATAAACAGTTATCTAGCTTTATAGATATTACATATTTTGTAGCAGAATGTACAACCATAACACAAAATAATTTTATCTCCGCAAATATATTACCCAAATTGAATATTACTACTAGTACTTACCAAATAAATACCAAACACAAGGCAAGTGGGATAAGCAATAAAATTAGAAGATATTCTAATCCCTCAGAAGACTCTGTTGTTTCGACTACTATATACGTATTTAATCTACTAAACTCCATAAACGTGTTGTTCAACACAACAGAGACGTTGTATGTTGTGCCTATATTCAACTTTGGATTTTTTAATCTCCATGTGATGTCCGTTTCTGAAACCAATTCCTTATCGTTGCCAACCTCGAAAGAAAAACCTTCTCGATGTGCGATGTTATGTAAATTAAATACACCAACGACCCATGATTTGTTAGGTTCTACACTAATTTCATCTAACAACTTCTTTTCGGAAGAATGTATATCGTTTCGTTCGACAATTTTGTAGTCATTGGTATCCGAAATGACAATGTACATGACACTGAAAATAGAAAAAGATAACACCTGCATGTCTATCAGGGCAACGCAGTTGATTATTATATCTAGTTTAGATCACCTTGTATTACCCTCAATGTTCAGAATTTCTGGTATTTGTATTGTAAATGTGTTATTTGTTACATCTTTTGTGCTAAGATCCTGTGCAAGTTTTGATGTTTTAGGAGGACTGTAGATCGACCTATTGATTGCTTCTGAAGTGCCAGCAGAATTCTTGGCCTTTACTTCAACATTCAATTGCTGACTAGTCAAATTCAAAATTTCTACATTAACCTAAAATTATTTCAATACTTGAAAGTTCTTAACACATTCGATTATAAACAGCTGTATACTTTTTGTTCATAATTTAATTTTTCATCATTTACGTTATGTAGCGACTGTTTGCTGTTAACGTATATTTGGAATTGTCGTAACTGTCCATTCGTTCGATCAGGATGTTCCCATCGAACAGTTAGATTATATCCGTCGTCCCATTCGAGTGATATATTTTTTGGACTCTCCGAAACTACAAGCAAATGAAATTACTATTCATAAAAAAAACATTAAATATAATTGAAACTATGTCTATTACTTGAAAATTTAAAAGTTGTACATTATATACACTGGCTACTGCAATATTACGCAAAGATTCCTCCTTTATCCCAACTTATAATTAAATAAACTGATTGGTTAAGGTTGAATATGCCAATGTAAAAATTCTTCAAAAGTTATCTTACTCAATTAAAAATATAAAATATTAATAATAAATAGCTTATTTAGTTTAATCTTCGTTATATACATATCTTCTAAATTAAATTATTCCACTAATTGTATTTGCAACTGTTTGCTTCTGTAGTTATGGCTAAATTTGCGTTATCTAAATTAATTACTCGTTAAAAAAATCTGTGATGTCACTCCTAAATTTAGATATCTTCAGTCCGAATGGCTTCTGAAAATGCTTTAGCTGTAGGGAGATATGAAGGCATCAATTACTATATTTTTTTTGCCTCCACCCCTACACCTCGCCCACTTTAAGAACCCCACTTCTCGAGATCCTGAGGCGGGGACTGCATCAGCCACGCCCCCGCGCACGCTACCGGCACGGCCTCCCAAAACTGCAGCTTTGTTTACAATTAGTAATGCTGTTCTCTATGTCAGGAATCTCCAAAATACGGCCAGCGGACCAACACAAGCCTGCGAGAACCGCCAATCCGGTCTGTGACCGACTAAATGGCGCTGCACTACGTGATTGAAATTTGCGCATAATTCAAAATTACAGGTTTGGCGACCCCTACTCTAAGGGGTAAGTGGGTGTATAGATCCAGAGGGAACAGCGCAGATCGCCATTACACTATCTTTAATGTTTGATTCGGCTGCTTCTTCTTGGAAGCAGTTGGAACGTCTGCCCCTTGGTTGGAGAATGGTTAGCTTCGTCAAGTCTCAGGATACGGAGCGATCCAAGGATGTCATATTTTTGTATTTGGTTAATAAATCTTTTGATATCTTTGCCTTTCATTATTTTTATTTTTCCTACCTACGCGGTTATACTGCTTCCATAGAATGTGGTTATCTTGCCTCTGTTCATTCCTCCCATTACCTCACCTATTATTAGAATAAAGATGTTCTCGTATTCTCTGTATGTATGTTTAACATTGTACATCAGATCTTCGTACTTTCTTATTTTTTCGTATTCCTCATATGCTAAGAGGGGAGGTCCAGAAGTTCGTGGAATGGAGGGGATGGAATGGGGATAAGGGCGCTCGCTAGGTGTCATTCTGATTGGCGACTCATCATTAGTATATAAGTTAAGTTGCAGCCCTGTAGCGTCAGTTCTGACTGTGCATCTGACGCGAGAGCATCATTGCAAAGTACCAGAAGTGCTATATAGTAGTGTATAGAGCAAACCAACATTACAATGGCATCGAAAATGTGCTTTGATAGTCTTGACGAGCAAGCATTACGCGAACTTGTTCATACTGTCATGGAACTGTACCAAACCAAGTTCGGCGACTCTTCGAGTGTAGTGAAAAGTGACTTCAGTGAGCCCGTTAAAACGGCAAAGAAAAGGCGTATTACTTCGTCCGCAGCGAACCCGCAGCCGATTACAACGCAGAATCGGTTCGAGCTGCTATCGGACAACGAAGAAGAGGCCGAAGAGATGGAGGAAGATGTAGAAGAAATTAACGAACTAACACCAACGGAAACCGAACAACCGTCCACGTCCGGACGAAACAAGAGCGAAGGAACTACGGCAACTAAACCGGAACGAAAACAAAAAATAGCGCCAATCATAATCAAGGAAACGGCAAAATGGACTAGAACTGTGAATCTCATGCGCGAAAAGCGTATAACTGCTACGAAAAGCAAGTTAATCAACACTGGGATTCAAGTGGAACCTGCGACGAAGGAGGACTATCGCAAACTGAGTAAGCTTTTAAAAGATCAAAAAACTCAGTTTTACACTTACCAGCTGAAAAGTGAGAAAAAATTAAAAGTGGTGCTGCGCGGTATCACGCAAGACATAACGGATGATGAAATTAAACAGGATCTGCAAGCGCAGGACTACCCAGTTGAAAAAATAACCAGAATGAAGGGCAAACAGGGCAAACCGTCGCCGCTTGTCCTCGTCGGAATCGACCGACCCTACAAATCAATATACAATATCACGGACTGTTGCGGACTGGCAGTTAAGGTAGAAGCCTTGCGCACTCGCAACTTAATAGTGCAATGCCATAAGTGTCAAATGTTCGGGCACACACAATCAAGCTGCAACATCAACTACAAGTGCATGAAATGCGGCGAGGACCACTCGACGCACTTGTGCGAAAAACCGAGAACAACGCCTCCGAAATGTGCTAATTGTGGTGGTGAGCACCTTTCAACGTATCTGAAGTGCCCTGAGAACCCCAACAACGCGGTCGGCAAGAAGTGCATCGATGCCCCCCTGCCGAAGAACAATCCGTGGACCAAGAAGAAAGACAACGGACCCAGCAACACGCAGCCCCCGAAAGAGGAATCCAAGAAGACGACGAACAGTAAAACAGAAGACAAACTAGCGCTAATCTTGGGGCGCATGTTACTTAACTTCAACAACACAAACGCCACCGTAGAGCAGCGCATGGAGATCCTTCGCCAAACGGAGGAACTAACAGCTCTCTACAAAAAGTAATTTGCTGCTTACGCAATTATAAAAAAAAGAAAAAAAAAACAATATAGTATATATAAAATTATATATATAAATACAAAAATTTATTAAAAAAATAAAAAAAAAGGGAAATATATTATATATATATATCCATGCAAAAAAAGAAACAAGCGAAACAACCGCAAAAAAAAACAAGTAAAAACAATTAATGAATAAACAAAACAATAAAGAAATAAAAATCATGTTCTGGAACACGCAAAATGTTACCAAGAAAAATAACGAATTAAGGGTGTTTCTGGCAGAAAACGACATCGATGTTGCGCTACTGTCAGAGACACTACTTAAACCAAGCCACAAATTCAACATCCCGAACTACGCGATCTACAGAACAGACCGTTGTTCGGGACCAGGCGGGGGTACAGCGGTACTCGTAAAAAAAAACATAAAACACCACCAAGTGGCCACACACACCATCGAAATGGAAACAACCGCAGTTCAGATCCACACTGCGCGCGGTGTCGTGGAGATCCATTCGTGCTACGGACCGCCGGGCTCTGTCTTATCCGAGGCGGATTTTCGCGCGATCTTTGGCGCGGGTCATCCCACGATATTGGCGGGGGATCTGAACTGTAAACACAAAAGTTGGAACTCCCAGACAACAAATACGGGAGGCTGACAACTTTCAAAAATCGCGAGTAAATACGATTTAACCGTCGGAGGACCAAACGAAGACACACACATACACATCCCCACCGGTTCCACCGATGTGCTGGACATCGCTGTGGTAAAAAACGTCACCACACCGTACCACCTCGTAACTGTCAATGACCTGACGTCCGATCACTTCCCGGTCGTCATGACTCTGTCGCTGGAAAAAAAGCTGGCTGCGACAACTACACACACCACGAACTGGATGGAGTTCGAAAAACAACTCGACCCCAGACCGATAACGATAAACAGAACAAGCGACATAGACGACATGGTCCGACAATTCGAGGAGGACGTTAAAAGAGCGATGGCAGCGGCTACAAAGGCCAAAACCATTTCACACCGCGAGAGGATTCCTGACTACATCAAGGTCAAGATCTTCAAAAAAAAAAATTATACAAAGAATACAAAAGGACCCTACATCCACACACAAAAACACTACTTCCTTGATATAATCAAGAGGCTAAAAAGCCGTAAGGCCCCTGGAAGGACGGCATCACCAACGCCGCAATCAAACACCTGCACCTGGGTGCAATCGATGCACTCAGGGATATAATCAACGGTGTTCTGAGATACCAACATTTTCCTCAGACATGGAAACACGCCACGGTTATATTTCTCCACAAAACCGGCAAACCCAAGGATAGTACTGACGGCTATCGACCGATCAGCCTACTCCCCGGGCTAAGCAAGGTGCTGGAGAAAGTCATCCAAAGAAGATTCCTGGAAGTCGTAAGTGAAAAAGAAATCCTACCCGGATTCCAATTCGGATTCAGGCAGGAGCATTCCACCACCCATCAACTGTTACGTATCACCGAACACATAACTGAGCACTTGGATAAGTCGACGCCGACGGCGGCCGTCATGCTCGACATAGAAAAGGCATTCAACAAAGTCTGGCATGAAGGCCTCGTCTATAAATTGAGACAGTACAAATTTCCGGCTGCGCTAAGCAACCTAACGCAGCACTATCTAAAAGAAAGAACCATCGCGGTTAAAATCGACGATAAAACATCGACCGTTCGCACGACGAAAGCAGGAGTGCCCCAGGGCTCGGTACTGGGTCCACTCCTCTTCAACATATACACCGCAGATATACCCAAACCGTCGACTTCCCAACTGGCTCAGTTCGCTGACGACACGGCAGTATACTACAGCCACAGAAACATGAGGTCAATTCACTTACGACTTCAGGAGTACTTAGAAGCAGTTACTAAATGGTACGATCAGTGGCGCATCAGAGTATATGCAACGAAAACACGGAACAGCACCGCAAGATACCTTTGAGTCATCCTAGATAACAAACTTACGTACTCGGCACACATAGCCAAAGTAAGGAAGAAAATTTGTGTTGCATCCAAGACTCTATACCCATTGATCAATCCAAGAAGTAGGCTTTCCTTGGATAACAAAATAAAATTGATCAAGGCGACTATGGTACCTATAGCCACCTACGCCGGGGAACTATGGCACCAAGCGTCTGATCAACAAAAAAATAGAATACAAGGCCAACTAAACAAGATTATCCGTTTCGCAACGAACGCCCCGCGGTACATGAAAAACGAAGATCTCCACGCGGAACTAGAGCTGGAAACCCTAGACGCTATCATCCTACGAAGAACCAATGACACCGTACAAAGGACGAAGACACACCCAAACGAAGAGGTAAAGAAAATCATCAAGCCAATCAGAAGACTGCGAAGAGACGGCGTTAAACAAATAAAAAGAAGAGCCGAAGAGAAAGGAATAACGCTTCAACCTCCGAAGAGAAGCAAGCAAACAAAAAAATAAAACAAAAAAAAAGGTAGCACACTGCACCCAGGCCCTAAACAGGGAAAAAAAACAAACAATGTAAATTAATAAATAAATAAATAAACTGTAACCATCAAAAAAGACGAAGAAGAAATGGAGATAACTCCGACCCTCATATAAGAAAAGCAATCGACCCAAGCCCCTATAGCGTCAGTCGTTTAGGAATAGTTGCCTGCTAAATAAGTCAATCCGGAAGAAAACTGAAACTATGGAGGAAATTGAACACCGTGCTGTGATAAAGTTCCTTACAAAGCAAGGAAAGAACGCTCAAACCACACTGAATGAAATGGAAACCGTTTATGGGGAACAGTGCCCCATGGTCGGGAGTCGATTGAAGACGACCCCCGGTCAGGACGACCAGATGAGGCCACCACATCAGACATCGTCGAAAAAGTGTAAACATTTCTACTGCAAGATGCCCGGTTGAAGAAAAAACAATTATCTACATTAGTTGGAGATACCACCATTTTGCGTATACTATATGAACACCTGGGTATGACAAAAGTCAGTGCAAGATGGGTATCGAGAATGCTCACGCCGCTGCAGAAACAGCATCGTGTCTGTGCGTCCAAACAATTTTTGGAGCTGTGTGGAGACAAACCTGCACAGATTTTGGAGCGAATTGTTACCGGAGGTGAAACATGGATTCACTTTGAGTCTGAGTCTAAACAGGAGTCCATTCAATGGCATAAAAAGGGGACACCACCGCCAAAGAAATTCAAAGTGTCTGAATCGGCTGGAAAGTTGATGACTACTGTTTTTTGGGATTGTGAGGGGATATTATTGATTGCTTACAAAGAAAAAGGTAGGAGCATAACAGGAGAATATTACGCAGCGATATTAGAAAAATTAAAGGAGGCCATGAAGGAAAAACGTCGAGGAGAATTGACCAAGGGTGTGTTGCTCTTGCAAGACAATGCGCCGGTTCACAAGAGCAAAGTTGCAATGGCTGCTCTGCACAAGCATGGCTTTATTATCAATAGTCCATCCACCCTACAGTCCAGACCTGGCATCTAGTGATTTTTATTTGTTCCCCAATCTAAAAAAAGACTTACGTGGAAGGAAGTTTTCCGACAACAATGAGGTAAAGGAGGTAATTTTGGCCCATTCAAATCCCTCCAAATCACGTTTTAGCACACGCTAATGTATGAAACACGTCATCCTGGACGGTGGTGATGTATCCTTCCACTTCTGAGCACAGCGTTGACGATGTTAGGTACGTAAAAATCAATTCCGGGGACGACTCTTGCTCGGACACTAGCTTTAAATATTGTCTATTTATTGCTTTTTGTCATTAGTCATTTAGTTTATATATGTTCTTTTTTGAGGTGTTGGCACGCCGTTTGTTTAAGTAGGGTTTTTAATTCCTGTTTGATTTTTCCGATGATTATCTTTGGTTGGCAGAAGCAGCATAATATGATAATTTTAGTCCTGAGCATGCTCTTACTACTTGCTTTAAATAGAAAACTGTTTTGGGTTCTATCTCCTTTAACCTCACATCCCATGCATCTTGGGAGATTATTAGAGCGGCGAATCTGGTACACGGCTCCAACCACTAGATATAACCGCTGGGCCGCAGCGTGGGATGCAGGCATTGTAAAGTTTATTATTGTTATTATTATTGCAATTATTATTACTAGTACTAATGGAAGCACCAAGTTTTGCTGTATGTAATTATCAAGTTGTAAAGTCACACCACTCAATGGTAAATCCTAAATCCATTTGAAAATGTAATCCGGAAGTCCAAAATTTCAATTAGAAGTGGTTGGAGGGGGCCTCTTATTTTTAATTTTAAAAAACGACAAGGATACTAAAATGGTACAGTAAGCCAAAATGTATAAAGTAGGTACGATACAAAATAAAACGGAGTAAACAAATTAGTGACGGTTAAGGCCAACATTGACTACATTTAAATAATTAAGTTATAAAGCGTTCTATTTTTACTAGAAAGCTATGAAAATGTATAGGTCAAAATAATTCGCAAACTATGTACAATAACACATCGGCACATAAAAAAAAACATAGCAATGGTAATGTTTCTATCTGTGTTCTGAGGCGTTCAAAGAATCATCCTGACTGAATATTTGCAAAATGGACAGAGCATTACAGTAGCCTACTATGCACAATACATTTTTAAATTGTGAGACACTATTAAACAGAAACCCGGAGGAAAGTTAAGGCACGGTTTGCTGTTCCATCAGGATAATGCTCCCAGCCATACATCTGGTATTGCTATGGCTGCTATACACCAACCAGGCTTTGAATAAGTGGAGAACTCGCCATATTCGCCGGATCTGACTCCTATTAATTACAGGCTGTTCCCCAAATTAAAAGGAATCTTACGGCAAAATTTTACAGGAATTATGTCGCCACTATAGTTTTACTGTAAAGGAGTCAGGGGTACAGCATTGAGATCTACCTTCGTAGATCAAGATTCTACTATTTAATGCTTCAAAAAAGTATCGTCTTTTTGTTTTCTTTATCGTCACTAAAAATGTCACCCACGAAGGTCGTTTTTCAGATTTCCGCACGGGTAATAGTCACTGGAGCACATCTAAAGTATGTTGATGATGGTCGATTTACTTGAAGCAGTATCTACGGCTTGTGCAATTCCAGCAGCGTGTACGGATGCATTGTCAAGCAGCAAGCGCATGCTTCTGGTCAGTTTCGAATGTCTTGTTTCCTGAATACTTTATCGCGATTTGTGCAAGATCGCTGCGTAATATGCCCCGTTAAGTGTATTGTTGGTTTCTCTAAAGTTTATAAGAACGCTCTTATAATACAAAAAAGTCGTATCCGTTACCTTTTCTGCCGACTCACAGTTCCTAAACTTTCTTGGCGGTGCTTATCCTTATTTACCTCTATTCCATCGACATTCATTTGGATAAAGGATTGTAGTAGAAAATTATAGTTTTATCCTTTGCGCAAATTGTTGTCAACACGTCCATAGGATTTTCACCACAGAGCTCCACAAAGTAACGAGCACATTTAATGCGACAGCTGAGAGATGTTTGGACACCTACTTTATTTATATCTATGTGGTGGTGGAGGTTTTAGTGGACATTTGTATCTGAAGGCGTCAACATGTTTGATATTTCTTTTGTTTTTAAGCGTCGATCGTCTAATACGACATTCTCAACAAGGTAAATTCTTTAAAAGCTTAAATCTTATTTTAGTAGTTTAGAAGCAGTTAGGAGAGAAACCTGAAATGTTTCCGGAATCGACAAGAAAAACTCGGTTTTAGTGTGGTTCTTTATTTTTATTTTTCGATGTAGTCTCCTCGGAGATCAATACTAATTCGTAGCGCAACTCATTCAATTTGTACAGGCGGTGCAAGACGAATGAGTCGGTGCATTGTCGTGGTGGAGAAGCACTCTTTTCTGCTGCAAACGAAGCCGCTTCTCCCTTAATACTGGATCGAATTGGAGCAATAAGTTGCTGTAGTATTGGTCCGTGACCGTCCTTCCCTTCAGTAGATAGTCAATGAGGATCATACCCTGGGAATCCCAAAGAATGGTCACCATGACCTTTTTGAATTTGAATCGTTTTTGATTACTCCGATATGCAGTGGTAGATCGAAGTTTCGTCCGCGGTTACGAAACGCATGAAGAAATTCCTTGGATTGCGTTGGATCCTGCGAAACGGCCACCCGATTTTGTTTTTGATCTGATGTCAGCAAATACGGTACCCGTTGGGCCGAAAACTATTTCATACCCAAAATTTCGTGTTGGATATGGCTAACGCGTTCATCTGAAATGCCTGTTGTCTCTGTTATCTTTTTTAGCTTCAATAGACGATCGGTTAACACGACATCGTGAATCTCGTAGACCATTTCATAGTTGGTAGCGGTATTTGAGCGTCCACTGCGGAATGATGGAGTACATCCGCATTAACCTCTAGTAAAATATTTCGAATTTCCGTGGCTGTTTTCCCAGCCATCCAGAAGTATGTTATTACTGCACAAAATTCGATCTTATCCATTTTTACGAAACCGCCTGACTTGCTTCATTAAACACTCTCTAAACAACAGCTATTGACAGTGGAGGTCTGAAATTTTGAGAGTTGCCATAAAGAAGGTTGCCCTTGCCGACCAATGAATCCACTTCAACTTTCGTGCGACATCCCTGCAGCTGAAATGCATGCGTGATCTGTTCGTGTTAAAAGTACCTACATCAATAATTTAACTGATTATTGTATAGGATAATGCCTACATGCTTGTTCAGTATTATTCGACTTGTTGTTGTGAGTGCTTGTCAGTACACACTTATTTAAAAAATGTCGCATTTAGGTACGTTTCGGTAACGGATATTTGGAATAAACTAGAAAACGTATAGATAGATAGTATGTCGGATTTAGAATAGGAAGGCGATAGAATTAAATGTGTAAAGTGCAACAACTATTTGACGTGTCCTAGCAAAAAAGTATAAAACACTGTTCTACAATCCGTGGCAAACGATACAGCGAATAATTAATATTTGATATAGGTGCTTGTTTCATTTTATGTAATGTACCGTTCACTTTGCTAGACCAACAAGCATTTGTCTCCTTCTGGAGCAAGTATTTGGATTGTATATTACCAAGTCTGACAACGTTAGGAAACTTGCAATGAAATTTAAGAAGAGGTGTTGAGGGCATTGAACGAATTTCAAGTTTCAACAACCCAGCTCTTAATGTTTGTGGCCGATCCTTTGAAGAACCTCACACCTATGTACGGCGGAAAGTGAAAAAATGAAAGAGTAGTACGAAAATTTGAAAGTGTTATTGACAAGGATTCAGATTTTCTCATAGTAAGCCAAATTTGTCAAGGTCCGTCGAAAGATCCATTAAGTTGTCACAGGTATTACTTTAAATTTGCAGGTATGAAATCACTCGATGTGGAGCGGTCGTTTCATCATTAAAAGATATTTATTCCGCACGCCGTACTCATTTGACTAAAACAAGTATGGAAACATATTTAATGATTCTAATATTAAGCAGATACCACCCAGTTTGTGATGACGTGGAAACTTCTAAAAAGAATAAGTGTTTCAGAAAGTTATATACAATACTTTTTTTCATTATTTTTGTGTAAACATTCCTGCGCGTATGCTCACACATGAAGGGCAGGATCATAGACGGTGCGAGTACGTAAACGTTACCGAACATTCGCCTTGATACGGTCGCTCGGTCCCGCCACGTTGTACTCCGCACTGCACTGTAACTTGCCCCAGTTTGGCGAGACCAGCCACAACTCAATAAAAATAAATGCGTTTTCTTACACATTACAGTACTGTGCAGTGTGCGGTGGTATGTAAACAAAAGCATTTAATAACAATGTGAAAATCATTCACCAAGTGAAGATTGATACCTATGCAATAATCTTTGATTAAACCTTCATACAACGCCACAGACGCTTGTAGTGTTTCCAAATGCGAAAAACACAAGGTAAATTAATATTTTTTTATCGTGGTCATATTTAATGATGAAAATTAGAAACTTTTAATTATGATATAAAGCAAGTGATTATATGTTAAAACAGTATATATCATATATAGGAAGAATCACAAGCAGGATCACTACGTATTGTTGGATGGCTTGGTAAATATGAAACGAAAACAACTACGTACTTTCTCCTCTGCATTGTTGTATCACTTATCTAGTTGCCTAGCAAGTTTTATATAAATGTATAGTTGCCGTCCATTTTATTAGGGCCACTTTATAAATTTAAGCTTTTGTGTCTTTCCAACGCGATAATTTATAAATACAAGTATAAAATTCATGAGTAGGGTTTACAATATCTATCTAAATCCGCTCCCTAAATATCTTTCTAGGAAGTTCAGAAAATGTCATTTAATGACTTCTTGCCTATTATTATCCCTCTCATGAATCATACTGTAGTGATGACGTTATTTTGTCTTACCTTCCGCCAGTCTTTATTTTGTACCATTCCTTTACAATTCCTTAATACGTAGTTTTTTCTCATTTGGTCTGTTTTTACACATAACGAAAAATATAGCACATACAAGCAATAACTTCAAGTGCAACACTAACACGTAAACACATAAATACTTTTTCTGCAATAGTAACCGATCCAAATAATATGCCACGAATTATTGTATCTTTCAATTTTGTTTCTACCCATCTTCTATCAGTAGAAAATGATTCATGAGAGGGATAGTAATAAGGAAGAAGTCATTAAGTTGCACTTTCTCAATTTCTTAGAAAGATATTTAGGGAACGTGTTTAGATAGGTATTGTAAACCGTATTCATAAATTTTATACTTGTATTTGTAAATTATCGTGTTGGAAATACATAAAAGCTTAAATTTATAAAGTGGCCGTAATAAAATGGACAGAGACTGTATATAGATTCAAATCTATATGCAAAAGGCGTAGAGACATTACAAAAATGAAAGACAGAACCGAAATATTGATTCTCTTATAACCGCAAAAAAACAAAATTTTCCTTTACCTAAAGGTAGTTATTTATAATTATACTTAAACGCTACGCTCAAATTTGACTTAAAGTCTCTGTGAATAAATTATAGTATGGTTAATAGTCAAAAGGTTTAATCTCTATACTTTAGGGAAAGAAATAGGAGTTGAATAATTAAAAAGAAGAAATCAAAGCGAACAATAAAATATCTCGAAAACAATTTGAAAGGAAAATAATTGTTTCAAATGCTATATATAGCGACAGCTTATTAAAAGGCTGAAGGGGATGACATATGTACATATATCTATTTCAAATACAGAAGCAGACTTATTAGCTTGGAAGCAATTGAGAGAGTAGCAAGAATATATAACGATAAGTGGTGGATGATTCATGTGTGCACAAATAAAGACATTTTTAATTTATTATGCTGTATTATATAATCGCATATTCTTGTATATTACGTAACTGTAAATAACGTGAATTATGCATTATCACCAAATTAATTGCAATTTGTTGTTTATACATCATACGCACCACATATAATCGTACATTACATAATGAATTTATGAATAACATTCCTAAAGGCTATATTACGATCTACGTGTGATTAAACCATAAATCATTGAATGCTGGCAAATGACAGATGATTCAAGTATAGTTATTACACATTACCTATCGAAATTTGTCTGTTAGTTTTGAATTAATTACAGTCTGAAATTTCAAAAAAGAAATCTGAATTGAAGATTTGTAAAAAAATGAAGTATACATAGCGGCTTATGTATGAAATTTTGGTAGTGTACGTTACAGAGATTATTATACTAAACGTTCAAAACCTGATATATTCAGTTAATCCCACGGTTTTCGTGTTCGGAAACGTTGTTAGGCGTTTCTTTAGTTTTGTACTACACAGTGTTTCTATATTTGAAGATTACCCTTTGAGCAATTCTAACTTTTTAAGCAAATTATTTCTGCATGTTTGTAATTCTACTTGTTCATTTTCCATCTTCCTTAAATTGTCTATACAAACGTAAAACTACTTGCAAAAATTCTGTAGAGAGCATATAACAGAGCTTACCGTGGTGTCTTTATAAGAAGGCATACTAACAAGTAATGAAAATTCAATAATGTTTACCTTCCTCCTTAGTTTCCGTGATAAGTAGATCACTTTCTGTTCCGTTTTGCGATACCTTAATGTTCCTGGCCCACACCTGCAATAGATATTCTTCAATTAATAGGAGCAAATTATTTAGAAACTGAAACAATTACATTTATATAAATTTTAGGCGATTTTAAATCAGTTAACGTATAGCATATTTGTCCTCGCCATACTTTACATTCTGACGTTTTGTTGACTGTTACATGTTTATATGCAAAATCATGATACTTTATCACGTAATGTTCTATTTCTCCTGTTGGCGGATAAGGCGGCAGCCATCGCAAAGCCACTGAGGTGCCATTTTTCGTGTAAATAGTTACATTGCGTACAATGCCTGGTTCTAAAACATAGTATTAGTATTAAGTTTCAACTTTCTTTCAAATTATGATTGTTTTTAGGACTGTCAAAATCTTAAAGTGTGTTCACATACATACATTTTAAATTTTGACTATTTAATTTAATAGTGTATGAAGTCATTATTTTTAACATACACAATCAATAATCTAAAAAACATAGTTGCTATACGCTGAATGTGTTGCTGAACATCTATTAAATCAAAAAGTTATACAAGCTAACCATTCGTTATATATCACGTGATGTATAAAGGTGTAATGAGAAATATTCATCAAAATATTATTTATGTGTACATATATGTATGTCTGTGCTTTATATCTTACCCGTAGGCAGCGTTCGGATATGAATATCTTTAATGATTTCTGCCTGATTCCTAGAAAGGGACATTGTCAGTGTGTAATCTGTATATCCTATAATTGAAAATTCGTATGCTAATAGTAGGAGAGAAGAGAAAGTTCTTGGTGTTTGCACGATATCACCAGTGCACCAAGAACTTTTACAAGTTAGATTCATGTAAAAATTAATAGGCCCTTCCAAAGTGCTACAGTTCCAGTGGAGATTCACATTTAACTTTTTAATTTGGTAGTGTGTTGATATAGGAAACTCCGGCTCCGTAGGAACTTCTGCAATAAGCACACGCATTAGAATGTTTTGAATGCAATAATTTACTACCTCAGTACATACTTGTCTCCATAGTTTGAAATGTAAAAGGTTGGCGTGTACCTTCGTGTGAGGTGAAAGCACGAATATGGCCTTCATAATTGGAATATGGCGCCAGAAAATTAAGTAGTACGCTATTATTGGTTACATTAACTGTGTTCGATTGGTATTCACGCTGCTCTGCAGGGAAACAGGCCTTACTTGAAGTGCGCTGCAAAATGTAGCAGGTAAGTGCATTTTCAAATAATTATAACACAATTTATAGGTACATGATATTGAACTTGATATCCTCTAATTTTACCATTAGTTTTCGCAGGTGTATCCCAGGTAAGTTCTGCAATAGTATTGTTTGTGTTGGCGTGGATATTTTGTACTTTCTCTGGCGCTAAAATTAATAATATGCGTATTGCGCAGAGGTGAAAAGCATCTTTTCGTAATCAATTACAGTAAACTCAAATACTTACGTCCTTCATGAGTTTGTATGGTCCATGTTTTCATATCAGCTTTATTTTTTCGTAGTGTCAACGTGTAGTTTACGTAGTAGTCTAAGTAATCGAAGGTAACAGTATTCTGTATCACTCGACACCTTTGCCACTTATCGTTTATACACAATTCAAACTGGGAGAGAGGATAGCAAATTTCATCGTTCGCATGTACAACATCTACTGTGATTGATTTCCCAGTTACAATTTGGTGTAAGTAGCCTTGATCAAGATCTGTACATATTACATGTAAGGTATAATAGAAAAACTTGTCCGTATTATGTAATTGACAACAGGTATGTACATACCAGCGCAACGCGTCTGACTTCTTGATATTGGTACATAGTTTCCATCATATACTCTTTGGTCGCTGGTGTATAATAACACTCGCACGGTATAATTAGTATTCGGTTTTAAGTTGTCTATTTGCTGTGTACCCGAAGGGCTGAAGGTGGTTATGGATATCAGTTTTGTACTGTTCGACCATCGGTTGTCTTGATTGTTCTGAAAATATAATAAAATGGATACCAGCAATTGTGTAAATATTGTTAGCTTGGTACCGAGGAGCATAATAATAATTAGCATTGCGAGTCATAGGCATAATTTCAAATAAAACGATGCATAGGGACACACAAAAGCGTGTCTTGGAAGTGATTGCATGACAGTCAATATGGTAAGATGATTGATTACGATAACGTGAAGGTGATGTTATGGTCTTATCACATATGGGCATTATAAATAAGTTTTCTAAATTAATCTCCAGCCAATGCTTATTATATCGTAACACAAAAATAGCCTTCCGAGAGAAACTATTATTTCATTATCTGTAAATGAATGTGACACGGAGTATTAAATCATCGTAATATGGAACTTTGGCAAACTATTTTATCTCGATTTACATTTTATGCTGTACTTAACGCGTCATGCCTGGATACACCGGAAACCAACAATGTGTAAAAGAGATACGGATTGAAGGGAAACCGTAGTGAGGTATTACGTCACACGTTGTAGGCGAAAATGTTCCAAGTGCAATTGTATCTCTTGCCTCTGTTCTCATCTTGCTATTACGTTGTCACTAAATTTGCAAAAATTTAAAAAAATAGATTGTTAGTCTGCTTCGTTGATCATGTGAAGTAACTCTTTCGTTACGCATTACTAAAATGAATAGTGTTGCTATTTGCAAATTTGATATAAAGCGAATATAATGATCTCGGGTAATGAAGGGGCTAAAATTAATTCGAGGGCGACCTGAAATGTTTCCGGATTTGACAAGAGATGGCGCACGAAGTTTGAAGTGGATTCGTTGGTCGGCAAGGGCAACAATTTTTATGGCAACTATCAAAATTTCAGACGTCTACTGTCAATAGTTGTTGTTTCAGAGTGCGTTTTGTCTAGTAAGTGAGGCGATTTCGCAGAAATGGATAAAATCGAATTTCGACGATGAAATGGTCAACAAGATTCATGATGTCGTGTTAGTCGATCGCCGATTGAAGCTGAAATAGATAGCTGAGACATCAAGCGTCTCAGAAGAACGTGTTAGCCTTATCCTACACGAAATTTTGTGTCTGAAAAAGCTTTCGGCGCGACGGGAACCGCGTTTGCTCACACCGAAGCGTACTACCCATGCGTCCAAGTTAGTAGTCGTCGGTACTTATACAGTGTATACTATGTTCTCACATTTTCTTTATTTTATTGATTAATTTTATAAATTTTGTGTGTTTTGATTTTAAGGTAAATAATGTTCTATTAATTGCAGTTGATTGAATATTGGATGGTATGCAGAGTTATGAACGCTCTCCAAAATGATGTAAACGTGGTCAAGAGATTACATCGCATAACCTTACAATTTTATGTTTAAACAAACTGCGCGTCTGGGGCGGAATGTGACGGGGCAGAATGAAACGCGTCTCATTCTGTCCCGACATCTCATTGTACGTCTTCAGGTTTAGTTTTGACTGATACTTGTTGACTTGAGATGGTTCCTGACTACATTAGAAAGACAAATCGTTAGCAGTGGTCTCTTGACGCTATGGAGCACGCAATATACGCGGTAATAAATAGAGAAATGGGTTTAGATAGAGCTTCATCCCAATTTAGCGTATCAAACTCAACATTGGCCAGATACGTTAAGAAAAGGCAAGAAGATCCAGCCATGAGAATAAATAAGAATGCAGGAAAATTTGAATGTCTTCACAGATGAGCAGGAACTCGAGTTTAGAACCTACCTCAAAGATATGGAGAAACGGGTATTCGGTTTATGTATGAAAGATGCACGTAGATTGGCGTACTAGTTAGCGATTCGTAATAACATTCCTAAAAAGTTCAACAAATGGCCGGGAAGGAGTGGACGACTGGTTTTTTAAAAATACATCCTGATATTGGTGTACGTTCTCCAGAGGCCACCTCCGGAGCTCGGGCCATGGATTTTAACCGCGGAGCTCGGCAACAAAAGGAAAGCGGCAAATTGGCGTAATCACATCCAGTGAGAGATGTCAAACGTTGACCGTAGAGGTATGTGTTTCAGCTAGCGGGGTTTATATGCCTCCATGCTTATCTTGCCACGTAAAAAAGAGGAGCAGGAGTTTCAGTTGGGTTTATGACCTGGTGAGCAGTAGTGAGTGAATCTGGTTGGGTAACATCCGTTTCTTTTCTGCTCTAGTTTAAAGAGTTCATAGCATTTTCAAAACCTACGAAGGAATGTCCAAATTTATTGCACTTTGACGGCCATACAGCGCACAAAAAATATGGAACTCGTTGACCTAGCTCAGGAAAACGGTGTGATTTTACTATGCTTTTCTCCCAACTGTTCGCGCCGTATGCAACCCTTAGATGTCACATTAATGAGATCTATTTGCTTTTATTATGAGGAAGAAGTTCGAATGTGGATGAGGTCTAATCCAGGAAAAGTGGTGATCTTATTCCAAATTTCGACTTTAATTGGGGCTGCATTTATTCATGCTTGTACGGTGGAAAGTGTTTTTAATGGGTTCAGGAGAATAGGGATTTGGCCTCCAGATAAAACTATTTCTACTGATGATTTTCTTCCGTCAGCTACAACAGATGTACCACACATATCGTAGACATTGTAGACAATGAAGAATTTTTAAAGTTTTGGGGAAAATACGTTCCGGAATGGAGAACGCCAACAAGAAGTCAGTTACAGTATAATTTTCATCGGGTGAAAAACACGATTACGAATCGAGGATCGACGAACCAAAAAATGGTTCAACGTAGATGAAACAACGAATGCAAGAAATAATTACATTTTAAATGTGTTAGTGTGCACTTTAAAAAGCGATGGAGCGTCTTCGCTTCTTCTTTTACATAGTACAATATTACGGAAGACAAACGCGGATACCGCAAACTTTAAAAAATGCCCTTGGTAAGTTCAATATATCGGCAACCTAACTTGTAATGTCGGTTACAAATAATAGTTCGAACATGGTTAAAGCTGGAAAGTTACTAAAACAATCTTATCTTCAATTGCTTTATGTACCCTGTTTGCTTCATACATGTTATCTTGTTATTGCTGAACTTATTAGAAACAGTTGTCCAAGCGTAGGTCAATTTATAGTTCATACCAATAAAGTTTTTATCAAATCTCTAAAATGCATTCGTGAGTTTAAACAGGTTTGTCGGCACATTCCTCAGCCACCGCAGCCGGTATTGACGAGATGGGGAGCGTGGTTTAAAGTTATTTTATATTATAAGAAATTTTTACACGTTATTAAACCTTGTATCTTAAATTCAAATCCCCAAGAAGCCCAAGCAGTTTTAACCCATCGGTTGGTTTCAGATACTGAAATCCATACCTAAATAGAGTAAATTTCCGAAAGTTATTCAATTTTTTTAGATACTAGACCGGATTATATGCAAAGTGCAAGACATCTACAAATAGACATAAAATATAATAAATTGATTTAAATTTTTGCACTTTGCGTATAATCCGGTCTCTATAAATAAGAATCTGAGTTTAAAACTACAGTGCGTATAGACAAGAATTTAACTGAAAACCAAGAGTGCAAATATGACAAATATCATTAGCCGCAAAATGCTCCTTTTCCAAATATACCAACATATTTTCATCTCAGCGTAGGAGTATGACTGAGTTAGCATTGGGAGGCATGCTAATGACACAATACTACAGCGAATTTTTGCGTCACTCTACATCACTTTACAACACAATCAAACTAAAATAGCAAGTAATTACATTCCTTATTTTTAATATTGATAGTAACCGAGCCGAGCCGTACGCTACTGCGAAAGTACTCGCTTCTGCAGCTTTACTACTAACATAGGTAGTGTTAATGTCAGAACTTTTCCAGAGGTGAGTCGTGTCGACTGAACACTCAGTAGTGAATTTAGAGGTTAATCATCATTTGTTTTTAACCATTGGGTTTAAAACTACACATATATACACGTTGCTTTCTTTTATTTCAATTCTATATGATTATGAAAATCTTGTGTATATGGTGGTCCTTTTTTATTTTATATCCATCTACCTACGTTCTATCTCATTTGTGACGGGTTCTTAAATAAAACCGTGGTAGCGCCTTTATAATCGGTTAATTCTTTTAAATTATATTGTAACCACAAACGACATTAAGGAAATGTACAATTTAGAACAGAATGCGTAGGTCAATTTATAGTCCATACCAATAAAGTTTTTATCAAATCTCTAAAATGCATTCGTGAGTTTAAACAGGTTTGTCGGCACATTCCTCAGCCACCGCAGCCGGTATTGACGAGATGGGGAACGTGGTTTAAAGTTATTTTATATTATAAGAAATTTTTACACGTTATTAAACCTTGTACGTTAAATTTAAATCCCCAAGTAGCCCAAGCAATTTTAACCCAGCGGTTGGTTTCAGATACTGAAATCCATACTTAAATAGAGCAAATTTCCGAAAACTATTCAATTCTTTTAGATACTATTTTCAAAGTAGAGAACACCAAGTTGTCATGAAATGAAGAGTTAAATATAGTAGATTACCCCAAAGTCTCGTTGGGTAATGTAATAGATAGTATGGTAACATTAACAACCGATAAATTGTATGCGGTTATAAATAAGTAGAGACTATTACCGGATTATATGCAAAGTGCAAAACTTCATATAGTATGCAAACAAATACATATATATGCTGATGTACATACATGTATAAGAGAGCTTACACATAGGCTGAGTACAAATATATTTTATTTTAAAATATATTGTTTGTCCATGCGCATTTGAGATTTATTATAAATCGCTACAAAAGCAAACATTTTCCAGGCCAAACGCAAGTAAGCGGGAATTTTGTAAGCAGGCTACAGCGGATTGCTTCTTCAAAACCGGAGAACGTAACAAGAGGAATCTTTGATTAATGCATGAAAAAGATGTTTTGACAATTACAAAACAAGCAGTGGAAACAGGCAATTTATGGGAGCACTGCGAAAATGCAAAGTAAGGAAAATTTGTTCGATATTTCAGTGAATCAGAAGACATATATTGAGAAGGTATTCTAATTTTTGGACTTTTGTTGTAACAGTTGTTAATTCTGATCTTCTTCTAATCTAATTGTTTAGAAAATTGGGTTCTGTAAGTTATTTACGCTTGCTGGCATTAATTCAATGGCACAAAATGGTTTTAATTGTCGAAACATTTCTTTTTAAATAAACTTCATTAATTTTCCTTATCTTTTACCATAACCTGAATCCCGCTGTTATTCGTCCTATCTTTTGTTTCGTTTTTCTTAAGAACAGTACCTCACAATTGTTTGGTTTTAATATCTATTTAATGGGAGCAGTAGCACTTATTTAAAATTGCTGATTGTTTTAATAGAAAATATCTTGTAGGGAGCGTACTGAGAATTATTCGTTAACATTTTTAAAATACTTCTCAATCTCTGTTTAATCCGAATCTAACTATGATTGTTATTGTTCTCTTTTTCTTTCATTTTCAACCAATTAAACCCGCATAATAGCAATACTTCAATGTTCAATCGAACACTTTTTCTTCCTTGTAAATTTGAATCCGTAAATGGGTTTAACATATAGATTCGAGATTTATACATCTTTCTCCCTCTCCTGAGGTTATAAGAACCCAATTACCTGCTGTTTCGATTAATTGTAAATAAAACTTATGACTTTTGTTATTTCGTTACTTTAATGCAAGAAAAAATAATTTCACGATAAAATTTGTTATTATATGTATAAGAAAATAATTCCTTCTAGATCTACGTTTGAAAGTGAGAATTGTTATTGTATTAATTTTCATAACGATTTTCACACAATTATTTTACTTTATGTGCATCTTACATGTATACAAATATGTAGTATATTCTGTGATTATGTACGCTGGTGCTACATCTTCGCGAATTTTGTAGCCCGAAAGGTCGAAATCACACTAATTGGGATGTAAATGTCAATAGAATTACATATCTAACAGTGTTAGTACGGCAAAATATTCTTATGTTACGTACAAGAGTCAATTATGTTTGTGTCCACCACTTATAAAAGCAAAAAGAGCTTTACCATATCATGTGAAGCACTTACATATATAGAAGAATCTACAAATATGTAAAATACATATCACTAGAAACTACACACTACAACTTACTTTGTACTGGATTTGGTAATACGTTGGTTTTTCTCGTCCATCATACTCTAACCATATTTTTATTGTTATTTGTCGATATTCTGCATTTTCCATTTTGGGAGCTTCCTTTACGATGGGTAAAATGGCTGGAAGTAGAAATGTATTTGTTAGAGGTTTAATTGTGATGTAGATACTAAATTATACAGTAGTTATTGGATTCTGTACAAAACGAAACTTCTATGTAGGTGTACTCACGTTCATGACATGTTTCTCCATCAAAATTTGTCTGACAATTGCTACAGTTTCCATCAATATGATTACAGGCCTTTTCCATGCATTTTCCACATTGCTTTCTGCAGTTGTGTCCGTAAGTTCCCGGCAAACACGCTGGATCAATAAAACAAGGTATTAGTGTAGCTAGATGAGTTTAAATCATAGAGACATGCATACTTACGTACTACGCAATTTGATCGTAAATTGCTTTTATAACCGGCAGCACAAGAACATAAGATGTCACCTTTTGATGTTGTGTAACACAATTTACTTTTTGGACAGTCACTTCTACCGAACAGGTTGCACGATAAACAATTTCTACCAATTGTATTTGATGGACACTCGAAATCTGCTGAACATGTTACTCTTGATTACAAGTGAAAAGTAATTGGAGACTGAATAACGATTTTTGTTTAAGGTGTGTGAGTTCAAAGAAGGAGACGCTTAAAGAGATTAATGGATATTTGAACTATTTACCATTTTCAATTTTTTTCTATATAATTGTCGTTATTAATTATGACGTTGTTTGTCTTTTCTTGTTTTCTGTACGTTCGATTTTTATCATTATCATATAACTTTACTGAATCAGTGTCTTTAAAAACAGGAATAGAATTTTGACGTCTAGATAAGGACGGAATACATAATTGTGTATGATAGCAACTGCTCAATAACAAACAACAATTAAAAATTGATGCCTTAAATGGAATAGTATTACCAACATAAGCTTTGATTTACAAACTTTACATAAGCTATTAAATACTTACGTTGACAATTATTGCGTTAACTAGTTTGGCATATTTTTAGTCTACTTCTTTATTTTTTGTAGTAATAGTAAGTAGTTTTATAGAGATTCTGTTACCTGTATCTTCGAATTCATACGTCATGAAATCCTTCTGACATATCTTTAGATGGGGGTATTTTAATGCGTAACAACAGCCTTTGTCCCCTTTCTTCGTTGGAATTACTGTAATAATTTGATAAAAGTGAATGACATTGGGAAAACTTGCAACAATTTTTTGGGTAAATAAATCAGGGATAACGAGAAAATATTCATAAAATTGTTGTTACTGAATTCTTTATAAATTACAGCCATTTTGTGAAATGATTTTGAATTTTAACTGTTAATAACAAAAGATCAGGGTTCTTGTTATTATATAACGACAGTTTATTACTGCAAGCAGCACAGTTTAAGTAGAGAACATCTTACATTACCTCCTTCGCATTGTTGTATAGTACTACTGACGTACCAAAACAAATTATTTCCTGTTCCAGTACGTTCGGCTCGGACTGAAATATCAGAAATACCAGAGTTGCTCTTCAGAACTATCCTCCGCCAATTCTCTGCCTAAAAAGAACTTTTGCTTTTAATCAATTTTAGAAATTGTATCGGATTAATACATTTTTCACAGTTTCTTCCTTAATTACATTCCCCGTTTTGTTGTGTATCCAAGCATGAAGAGCACAGGTTGTACAAGTTCTGACATATACACTTAAGCAGGTTGGCTTTAATATACTGTTTACTGTAATTTTTGCGGCTCCTATATCTGTAGTATACAACGTATTCACTGTCAACATAATTTATATATAAGTCTCAGTAAAAGTTTTTGTTTACGTAGACAAGTACTGTTTCAACATATATAACTAAGTAGACACTGTTTTGCATTTACGTATACACGATTTTGTAAACAGCGTAAGTTATCGCACTGAGAATCTTTCATTAATAGATTACTATGTACGGGATATAGACATATATATATATAATATAAAAGTACTTACCATTCTACTTAATTCATATTTGTTTAATTAATTTAATTATTCGCATTGGAGTTGCGTCATTAGCTATTTATCCAAATTAAACAAGAAAAACCAAGAAAAAAGAAGGAAACCTAACAATCCGAATGGACACAGGACTAACATAGGACACGCTTCACACCCTAGGCCGATCGGGTGGCTAATACAAACACACAGGTAGGCCAACGAAAAAAAAGGAAAATCCATAAAGGATAAATTTCATAAGGAAACAAGCTAAATAGTAAAATGTATCGTACATGTGTTTGCATACGTTGCAATTGACATCTTCCCTCTCCAAGGCTACTAAATAATTTATATTAATTGGAAGTTGAATTTTGATGTTAGTCAAGTCGCTAACAAATAAATAGATTCTTTTCGGTGTGATTACTATATCCCAAAATGATATGATTAATATCACCATATTCAGATTCACAAAAGATGCATGTACCACTATCTGAAATATGAATCTTGCGGAGATGTGCAGGGTACCTCCTGTGATCGAACAATAATCTTAGAATCTGTGAAAGTATATTCCTTTTTACGGTGTTTCTATTATACCACCGGTTATTTTTAATTTCGGGGAGAATCATATATCACTGTTCTGTCGATTCTGTGGTATTGTAATAAACCCAAATTTCATTAACAGTTACATGTCGCCGCCGAAACTCTTTTGGATTGCGCCGATACATGTCCAAACGCCATTGTGAAGAAGTCAATCCATTGCGTTTTTATTCTACTCTGAGCAGGCGCGGTACTTATTGCCTCTGAAAAATTTCTCATGTCTAAATGTACATATGGGATGTTTCGCTGCGGTCATTCTAGATATTTACCATTTCAACAATGTCTTTAACATTCACTCTGCGAATTGGCCAAGATGATGTAATGAATTTTACATATCACTTCCTCGGTAATCGCTTAGGTGGGGTGTCCTGAGAGCGGAGTAACACTTATGTTAATTCGACCACATTGAAATACCATAAACCACTTTTTTTTCTTAATTAATTATTGGCCATTAGCCACTTACACCAATTAAACCAGAAAAACCGAAAAATACGAAGGAAACCAAACAACCCGAATGGACACAAGGCTAACACAGGACACGCTTCACACCCGGGGCCGATCGGGTGACTAACATGAACACACAGGTGGGCCAACGGAAAAGAAGGAAAATCCACAAAGGATACATTACATAAGGAAACAAGCTAAATAATAAAACGCAGGTTACACATCTGTTTGAATAGATATTCACTATCCAAGGCTACTAGATAATTTATATTAATTGGCAGCTGAATTTTGCTGTTAAGCAAGTCGTTAACAAATAAGTTGATTTTCTCGGTGTGATTACTACATCCCAACATAATATGATTAATATCTCCATATTCAGATTCGCAAAAGGTGCACGTGCTACTATCCGACACATGAATTTTATGAAGATGTGCAGGGAATCTCCCATGATTGAACAGCAACCTTAGGACCTGTGACAGCATGTTCCTTTTAATGGTGTTTCTATTATACCACTGGTTACTTTTAATTTCTGGGAAAATCATAAAGTAGTTGGTGGGATTATTCTTATACACATTAGTGTAGTGCCTCTGCCAATCTTTATAATATCTATTTTTAATCTCATTTAAGAGGTCGGAATGTGGTAGTAAGAGGTTTCCTACAGACTCATTATTATTGCAAGCCGCTTTTGCCAGTCTATCTACCTCTTCGTTAAACCCAATGTTAGCATGTCCTTTTATTATAGTCTAACAACGGCATTTCTCCTATCAGTGAAGATGATGAGCAATTAAAGTTTTGGAAACTTTTGAGTACACTTTGGAAATCACTAAAGATAGATTGTAATAGCTGTTGCCTCTGTAGTAAAAACACTGACTTGTTTCGGCAGGGAATGTCTTTCGCTATATTGCATTTTCGGAATAATAAACACACAATCAACACCTACTTTACTTTTTGCTCCCTCTGTGTATATGTGCGTGTTTTAGGAAAATTGTTGAACAATCTCATAGTATCTTAATTTAATCATGTGCAAGTCATCTGAGAATTTAGGGGAAAATATTGCAGGTTTATGTATTAGAGCTTTCATAGGTAGCCTGTGTACAATATAATTTATTATGAAAAGGGGAAGTATCTATGAAAGATGCTGTAAGAGGCGGTGAGTTCTTTTTAACCAATACCTGTGAACCAGGTTATCTACACTTAATTTACAATATTAGCCAATGATCTTTGACGTATTTGCTGTACATTTTAACAGGAATTTATCACACAAAAATTAGCGTCGAATAGCAAGCAGCATTTCATTAATGGAACTGTGTGGAACTCATAGCTCCATCTAATCTCTTTAATAACGAATTGCATGCTGAACCGTAAGGGAAGCAACCATAATCTCACCGTAGCTCTATAAATGAGTCTGGAGGTGTACAAATCTGCTCCAAATGATACTAATTACCCGTAAAACATTAATAGCCTTCCGAAATTTTTTAGCAGTTTCAGATATATGAGCCCTCCACTGTAATTTGTTATCCAGCATTGGAGACCATAAAAAGATCGTTAGCTGATTTAACTTGTATATGGCCAGAGATTCGATGTCTAGTAAAACATACCAAGTTGCATTTATTGGAGACAATAGTAAATTCTTACACAAATCAAGTAAATTCTAATAAACGAACTACTTCCGGAATTGGACCGTGTCATGATGAGATATATATATAAACATGAAATAAAAGTAAGAATAGAAAGGAATGAAAAGAAAAACTGATAAAAAGAAGACAAGAATACACCGGTGAGGCCCCGTCGCATGTTTTAGTCTCCTCGCATTTCGTTGAACTCATCTCGGGGATTTATATTCAACCTACAGATTTGTTAGTCAGTTTTGACGTCGTATCCCTCTTCACTAAAGTACTCATTCCAGATTCTCTAAATATCATCCAACAGCTACTAGAACAGGACAACAAATCTCTCGATTGGGCCCCCGTAATAGATACATAAGTGCCTCACTTCGACCTACGTTGTCTTACAAGGAAAATTCTTGAAACAAATATTAGGAGCCGCCATGGGTTCGCCGCTTTTACCTGCTATTGTAAACATCTTTATGGAATCCTTTCCGAGTTCGTCGCCCTGGAAAACTCAGAGCTAAAACCGAAAGCTTTGTTTCGATATGTGGACGACACCTTCATCATTTGGTAGAGATACTTTAGATAGTTTTCTTGATTATCCCGACTTAAAATTCACCGTGGAAGTGGAGAAGAACGGTGTAATTCCTTTCTTTAGTGTCCTCGTAACCTGGAAACCCAATGGTCGCCTAGGTAATGCAGTCTACCGAAAACCACGCACACGGATCGATATCTCCATGCCGATTCCCACCATCATCCGGCGCAGAAGTTAAGTGTGGTAAATTGGTACGTCGTGCTGTTTCTATTTCTGAGCTTGACAATCTGTCGAAAGAACTACAGCACGTCAAGTCATCGGTTCAAAATAATGGGTATCGAGGTCGGGATATACAGAAGGTCATCAAAAACACACATAGATCCCTCACACGCAGACAAGCCTTAAGATTCCGAAAACTCTGAAGGTACGGCGTATCTTCCTTTCACTCACGGTGTTACCGAACGCATCGGCAGAATCCTCAGGAACCAAAACATCAAGGTAGTATTTAAGCCTCCTTAGAAAATTGCCAACACTCTCCCTTCTCATAGGGATCAGGTTCAGACACTATTTTCAAGAGGGATCTACAAAATCCCCTGCTCTTGCGGTCTAGTATACATAGGTGAGACAGGTCGTTGAATGGACACCCGTATTAAAGAGCAAAAACGTTATCTAGAATCGGGGCAAGCTTCGTCGTCTGTGGTAGCTGAACATCATCTGGACACGGGCCACAATCTTTTGTTTGAAGAAACCTCAAGTCAGGGAGGCAATGGAGATTCAAAAACACCCCGGTAATATTAATAGGGAAGACGGATATCATCTATTCGCGATTTGGAAACAGCTCCTGCAAGCCCCCCTCTACCCAACCAGCCGTTCAGGCCGCCGGCCGAGCCCGTCCTATATAAACCCGGTACTAAGCGATACACGTCAACCGGTCGAGCAGTCGAAGCGTAAGCATCGCAGTTCAACATCGCTACTAGTAGTACAGAAACAAGAAGAGTTCAAACACAAAGTCGCATCGATAATAATTAAAAAAACAGCGAAATGGACGAAGACCTCCAACATGATGAAGCGTAAGAACATAACCGCCACAAAGTGTAAACTAATTCAAACAGGCATACAAGTTGAACCGGCAACCGAATTACAGGAAATTAAACAAGATGCTCAACGAAGAAGGAATCCAATTTTACACATTTCAATTGAAAAGCGAAAAGAAATTGAAGGTGGTTCTCCGGGGTATAACCAAGGATATTACCGAATTAAAAGGCGATTTCCAGCAACAGGACTATCCGGTGGAAAATATTTCACGGGTGAAGGGTAAAAGCGGCCAGCCGACACCGCTAGTGTTAATTGAAGTGAGCCGCGAATACAAATCTATATACAATATCGCGAACTATTGTGGACTCACGATAATAGTGGAACCGCTACGTACGCGCAGTGAAATAGTGCTGTGTCACAAATGTCAAATGTTTAGTCACACACAAAGCAATTGCAATATTAATTATAAGTGCATGAAGTGCGGTGAAGGTCATTCCACTCATTTGTGTGTGTACTAAACCGAAGACAACTCCACCAAAGTGTACCAACTGCCAGGGTGAACATCCGTCCACCTACATAAAGTGCCCCGTGAACCCTAACAACGCTGCAAAAAATTCATCGACGCTCCTCCACCGAAGGTAAATGCATGAAGCAATAAAAAAAGAGAAACTACCGCCATGAAAAATGAAACTGAGAAGCGACCTGCCACAGATCATTCTGTAAACCGTGGCAGTGAATCCGTAGAAAAATTGACTTTAATACTAGGACGTATGGTACTGAACTTTAACGGTACCAATGCTACAACCGAGCAAAAACTGGCATTCTTACAACAAACCGAAGAATTGACAAAATTGTATAAAACCAAGTAAAATCAGAAAAAAAAAGAAACAATAAATAAAAGAAAGAGCACAAGTAAAAAAGGTAATTGAAACACAAGAAGGAAAAAAAAGGGAAAAGGAAGGAAGTGGAAAAAAAAAGAAAATGAGTAAACAGAACATTAAAATCATGTTCTGGAATGCACAAGGCATAGCTAAGAAGAAGAACGAAGCACGAGCGTTCATCACCGATAACGAAATAAACGTGGTCCTGTTATTGGAAACTTTCCTTAAGGCCAGTCATACATTTAACATCCCGTATTACACAACATACAGAACGGACCGAAACACAAAACCTGGAGGCGGAACAGCCATTCTGGTGAGAAAAGAGATTAAACACCATTCGATTAGAACAAACATGACAAAAATAGAAGAAGCAGATATCGACGCAGTAGTAGTAGTAGTTGCCTGCTAAACAAGTCAATCCGGAAGAAAACTGAAACTATGGAGGAAACACCGTGCTGTGATAAAGTTCCTTACAAAGCAAGGAAAGAACGCTCAAACCACATTGAATGAAATGGAAACCGTTTATGGCGAACAGTGCCCTAGTACGTCAATGATTTATAAGTGGCATGGTCTTTTTAAACATGGTCGGGAGTCGATTGAAGACGACTCCCGCTCAGGACGGCCAGTTGAGGCCACCACATCAAACATCGTCCAAAAAGTGCAAAAATTTCTACTGCCCGTTTGAAAAAAAACAATTATCTGCATTAGTTGGAGTATCGGATACCACCATTTTACGTATCCTACATGACCACCTGGGTATGACAAAAGTCAATGCAAGATGGGTACCGAAAATGCTCACGCCGCTGCAGAAACAGCAGCGCGTCTGTGCGTACAAACAACTTTTGGAGCTGTGTGGAGACAAACCTGCACAGATTTTGGAGCGGATTGTTACCGGGGATGAAACATAGGTTCATCACTTAGAGCCTGAGTCCAAACAGGAGTCCATGCAATGGCATAAAAAGGGGACACCACCGCCAAAGAAATTCAAAGTGTCAGAATCGGCTGGAAAGTTGATGGCTACTGTTTTTTGGGATTGTGAAGGAATATTATTGATTGATTACAAAGAAAAAGGTAGGAGCGTAACCGGAGAATATTACGCAGCGATATTAGAAAAATTAAAGGAGGCCATCAAGGAAAAACGTGGAGGAAAACTGACCCAGGGTGTGTCGCTGTTGCAAGACTATGCGCCGGTTCACAAGAGCAAAGTTGCAATGGCTGCTCTGCACAAGCATGACTTTCAATCAATAGTCCTACAGTCCAGACCTGGCACCTAGTGATTTTTATTTGTTCCCCAATTCAAAAAAAGACACGTGGAACAGAGTTTTCCGACGACAATGAGGTAAAGGAGGCAATTTTGGCCCATTTTGAGGCGAAAGATAAAAAATATTTTTATAATGGTTTAGAAAAATTAATTCATAGATCTAATGTATTGTGCTTAAGGGTGATTATATTGAAAAGGGAAAATGGATTTATTGTTTTATTTTATTTAAAACCCTTTCATTCAACGAACTTCTGGACCTCCCCTCGAATTATACGTATACAGAAATAGAGTTAAAAAATAATAATTGGTGTAAGCTACATAAGAATCTGAATTTCAGTGAAGTGGGTAACATAAAATTAATCATTTTTGATGTACAGTCTTGCATTAAAGTATATCTGTTATCACTACCTTCTAAAGCAGGGATTTTCAAACTACAGTTCATGGCACAATACCAATCCGCGAGCACCGCCAACGTTGCACCTTATTGAAAACTACATGTTGGTATGATGAGCTGGCTAGATCTTGGCCCTTGGAACTTAGTGGAGGAATTAGTGTGGTCTGTCGGCTAAAGTTTGGAGATCTCTGTTCTAAAACAATGGCAAGTTCTTTACAATACCACTAGTAAGAAAAGCAGAGTCTCTGACGTCTGAATCATTTTTATCTGGGACTATGAAATAAAAGACAAAGCGTGACACATTTGTTAGTAGTACATTATACAGCCTTCAAAAAATCTGGTGTTCACTTAGTAGTTTGTTGTCAAATATAAGGTGTGTGTAAAGAGGGACAAAAGCTATATGCAGCGACATTCTTTATTTCTTGAATTGAAAATCTTAATGTTAAAATGTTTTATCATATTTAGCATGTTTTCAGGAGCTATTTTAAGAAAACACACATTTAGCAACAGTTGACTCACATACAACTGTAATTACCGTAATATTCACTGAATTTCAATCTTCGAAAACGTCTTACTCAAAGTTAACAGTAGTAAATGGGTGAATTTTACGTTTTAAATTCTACGCAGTATATAAGATATGATTTGGTCTTCAAATCATTTATTATTAAAATATTACATAATGAGAAATGTTAAATTACAGTATACTATGCAACGATTTATTTTTGGATGTTATGTTGCATCTACCTGTAAATGAGCGGCACTACTATGTAGGTAATTGTCGGAATAAAAATTTGTCTGTTTCTAAGCATAGTTGCAATCCACGAGATATCATCTGAACTACCCGTTTGAGCCCTTCTGGTGTCATTTATAGTAGGAGTAGTTGCATAAAGTTTCAAACATCAAACAAAAAATTCTAAACAATTTGGACCGGGAGATCTTGCAGGTCGTACAATGGAGCCGTCGCGACCAGTCCATCTGTTTGGGAAGTATTCCTCCAACCACTCTCTTACATTACGAGCAAAGTGAGGAAGACTTCATCGTCCATATAAATCATGTTATAGCGTATGTTTAACGGCATCTCGTCAATATTGTTATATTGAGAAACTCATTGGCATCAAGACGATTTGGTAGATAAATTGGCTTAATGATCTTGTTATATCACATCAAACATTTGCAGAAAACTTCGTTTGATGACCACATTCCCGAAAGTTATGTAGGTTTTTTTCTGCTGAATAGTGGAAAAAATGAGTATTAAAAGAATACGTCTTAAAAAGTCGCCAATCCTAGATTGTGTTGCAAAAATTTAATCGAAATTTTTTATTGTTATCATAGAGCGGCTCACTGTTAGTAACAAAATGTGAATGATGGTTTCTTCGCAGAACCAATTAAATGATCTTATTATTATTTAATGCTGAAGTTAACTGTCGAGTATTGACGGAATCATTTTCCTATACTACGCATGGAATTTGCTCTTCCAGTTATATTATACTCTTTCCTCTTGATCGACCAGTATTTCTAGCTTTAAATGAATCAGTTTCACGAATACATTGATCCAGCCTTCGAAGTGCTTTTTCAGGATATCTCCGGTTTGTGCGATATTCACTTTTCTCCATGTTAACATTTCTACTAAGCATTTGTCTCCTTCTGGAGCAAGTATTCGGATTATACATTACCAAGTCGGACATTGTTAAGAAACTTTGTGTCATCTGTTCGTGAGTATGTTGAGAGAAGTATTAAAGCAGAATTGAAGATTGAAGAATTGTGGTTATGTGTGAACGAAACAACCGATTGCAAAAACATCCTGTGGTGAATGTGATGGTATGTACAATGGAGGCGTTTGAACCGTCATTCCCTATCTACTTGCTACAGGGAAAACTCAACAAACTAACGAGGTTTGCATCAGGGGCATCGCCTGGAAACCTGGAAACACTTGAGACCATAATATACAGAAGAACACAAAACACATTACACAGAATAGAGATACATGATAACACAACAGTCAGAAGAATAATACAACCACCACGACGAATAAGGAAAGAAGGAGCCACCGATCTACCAAACAATATGAAGGGGAAATGGAATATCTCTCCGACTCTCATTCGAATCAATAGACCTAGTCTGGCGAGTGCTCAGCAATCACAACAGTCGATTGAGCAGTAGAAGCGTAAGCATCATAATTCAATATCGATATTAACACCTTTACAGTCTGAAAAGATTTGAGGTAATAAAAAGTCTTTTTTAAGACATTTGGCCTGATCTTACATCAAGAGAAAATGAACCGCCATACTAACTCAGGAGCAAAATTCCCACATTGAAATGAAGAAGAAATTCGCCGACAATTTGGATGAACCATCCATACTGCAACTTATCCACAAGATCATGAACATATACCAACAGAAATTCGAGTGAGTCGAAAACTGGGGAATACATGGAACAAACAAAAAGGCATAAGAAGAGGCGAGTATACAGTAAACCGAAAGAATCACAATCCATACTGACCCGCAATAACTATGAAAAACTGGCGACGGACGATTCAGACATCGAGAGCATTCAGGAAGAAATGGACGACGAAATACAAGAGAACATCGAAGAGGAACAATCACAGAAAGACGAGGGAAAGAGCAAAACCGCCAGACTTCAGAAACAAGAAGAGTTTAAACACAAGGTCGCAGCGATAATAATCAAAGAAGCAGCGAAATGGACGAAGACCTCCAATTTGATAAAACGTAACAATATAACCGCCAAGTGTAAATTGATTCAAACAGGCATACAAGTTGAACTGATAGCCGAAATAATTACAAGTGCATGAAGTGCGGTGAAAGTCATTCCGCCCATTTATGCACTAAACCGACGATTATTCCACCAAAAGTGCGCCAACTGCCAGGGCGAACATCTGTCTACCTACATAAAGTGCCCCGCGAACCTTAACGCTGCTATCAACAAAAAATTTATTGACGCCCTTTCACAGAAAGTAAATCCATAGAGTAAAAAAGGAGAAACCGCCGGCATAAAAAATGAAACCGAGAAGCGACCTGCCAAAGAAGATCCTGTAAACTATAACAGTGAACTTCATCAGCGGCAATGCTATAACAGAGCAAACAACAAACAAAAAACAATTAAAAAGAAGGTAATTAAAACCCAAGAGAAAAAAGTAAGTAGGAATAAAAAAGAAAATGGATAAACAGAACATCAAAATCATATTCTGAAATGCGCAAGGTGTAGCTAAGAAGAAGAACGAGTTACGAGCGTTCATCACCGATAACGAAAGAGACATAGTCCTGCTATCGGAAACCTCCCTTAAGGCCAGTCATACAACATGCCGAACTACATAACATACAGAACGGACCGAAACACTAAACCTGCATGAAGAACAGCCATCCTTGTGAGGAAAGAGATGAAACACTACTCAAGGCGGATATCGACGCAGTATTTACTTCTCACCCTACAACTCTGGTGGGAGACCTCAATACTAACAGCCACAGTCGAATTCTAAAACTCTGAACCGTAAAGAAAGCAACTTCAAAAAATTGCCGAAGGAAGAAAGCTCACAGTGGATGCGCCAACGGAGGATATACACATTCATAAGCCAACCAGGTCAATGGACGTTTTATATCTCGCAATCCTAAAGAACGTCACAACATCTTACTATCTCGAAACTATAAACTCCCTGCCATCTGAGTACCTTCCTATGATTATGACAAAGTCGACAGGAAGCTATATCATTCAGCAAACAATTCGCACCACAAGTTGGCAAAACTTTGAAAAAAATCTAAAACTAAGACCAACGTGTATCAACACCGGCGACATCGACACCAAGGTAAAACCTATTAATTGTGTTCCTAATAGTATTATAATCAAAAACAAGGTTGAGAAATTGTGGACTTCGTCTGTCTTTCGATCTTTTGACTATTTCGAAAATACAATTCGACCTTGAATATTTTGCATTCGTTTCTAGATACTATTTTAAAATTCAAAGATATGCAATACTATTCTTAATATTAAATAATATTAGATACTGATGATACCAACAATATTTGACATTTAGAATTTAATACAAATCATAGACTAAAGACATTTTTTTGTGTGCAAATCCTACTTGACTGCGTTTTTCTGAACACTCGATATATACCATAGTTATGTGATTTGTTACTTCACACTCGAAAAAAGCAAGAAAAGAACTAATAAAATAAATTATAATTCCCATGTTCAATAAGCAAATAACCCTTTCCATCCAAATAACTTTCGAAACTTAAAAATGTTCTGATAAATTAATTATTAGTACTAGTAATTAGTAGTTTAGGTATGTCCAACGCAATACTCAATTAGCGTGCAAATAGTATCGAATTAAAAAGTGAAGCACAAGTGTTTTATGTACCAAAATACGACTTTTGACAAAATTTAGAATCTCCAATACTTTTTTAATTGATTGGAAAAGAAGATGTTGGTACTCTATTAATTAAAACTTTCCTATATTGGATAATTGAGGAGTAATATTAAAGGAGATAATTGTTAGCTGGAATACATGGAAACATCGTGTATACATTTTTTCAATATTCTGTGTTTAAGCTCATAATGAAATACAGCAGCTTCAAAAAGAGTTGTTAAATTAAAGATAATTCTACAACTAATATACATATACCTTTGTGGATTTTCATATATCCAGTATTGTCTCCTTCAGTTCTCACTATAACGTGATTTATATCAAAAGCGTTCGTATGGTCTGGAAATTTTAAAATCTCTTTCAGATGCTGGTTTGTTATGTTGAAATACGACACTGTTATGTTATTATTCTTCTTTGACACACTGAAATGGTTCCATTGATATTTGTCAAGTAGCTTTTCAGTATTCTGTAACAAAATTATTAATGAAATAAAATATAAAATTAGCTAAACAAAATTCTTCAATGCTTGCTTTCCTGTTAATGTGTATGTGAGTGCAACTCGCTCCCGAATGCTCGTATGTTGTATAGCAAATACTTAGGACAAAGAATGTCATTATATAGTTTATTGGTGAATTGCATCCTTTTTCGTTCATATTCATATTATTTAAGCCAACATCTTGTTTGTTCTGTATACACTGTAAAATTATGCGGATTTATGTAAATTTATATCCAGCCTCTCTTTTAAAACCGGATTGGTACGTAGCGAATATGTGGTTATCCCCGGAACATTTATTTTTAATTTATAGGAAAATTTAAGTTGGTGAGTTCAGTAATAAAGATCATGCCCGCTATTTCATTAGCAATATGATATTTACTGCTGGAATTACAAACATAAATTCTCCATAAAATTTAAAATATGTTTACTGAGTATGACTTTATTAGATCGTATTCGGTAATTGATACAACAGATGATGTACGGTAGCTTCTTTTAATTTTTTTTATTTTTCATATACGAATTACATTAAGCGCATTGTTTATAAACCACATCCTGCTAACCATAAAACCTCCTTGAATTCTTTTGTGTGCCTCGTGCCAATTTTTAACATTATACTTTGTTTTCAAAACTTTAATATCGACTGTTTAAATATTGATGGCACTAAAATAATTTCCCCGCTATTTCTTTTTATTGTATTAAATTTAAGCAACTTATCGAGCAAAGAACTATAGAAATAAACTTTCAGAAGGTTCTAGCCTCTAGCGCGGTCAATACGCCGAGTCACCGTAACTTTCTGCCAAAGTGGTTTCACCTCTAGCAATGTTTACACGTCGAGTTACCGTGCCACTTTGGCTTCCCCTACTCTCCTGAAGAAGCCTCCTACAAAGGAGGCGAAACGTCGAGGTCCCACTTTTATCTTTTGGTCTCTTTCTTTTTTCTCGTATCCTTCCCTCCTTCCCCTTTCTGTCTCTATTTCTTTCTCTTATTCTTTTCACCTTTCTTTCTATTTCACGTCCCCCCACCCTTTATCATTTTTTCTTTTTATCTCTTTTTCTCGTTATTTTGCTGTCTCCTCTTACTCTTATTTCTTTTTTATATATCTCATCATGACACGGTCCAATTCCGGAAGTAGTTCGTTTATTACTCTAGCCGTAAAAGCCTGTGTATTCATTTCAACTATAGAATAACTTTCAATTCCACCGCATTAACTGATCTCCGCATTTCTCTCCAGCAACTTCCTTTATGAGTAATATAAATGCTAAGTTGGAGTTTTTTAAGCAACATTTGTTGTTCCTCGGCTTATGGTTAATTCGAGTCTGAGAAGTCTTACCCCTAATACAGTTAGGTTGAAAAGGAAAACATACTTTTATCGTATTTCCAGAACTAAGAATCACAGGTCTCTTTGGAACCATCTTGATTATCTTTGAGTGAGTAAGGGACGTCGCATTGGATTACTAATACATTTGGCTAATCCTGATGGAATAAATGATTATTTTATATACTCTTCGTGTTTTTAATATCTGTACTAATGTTCATAAATAAGTTTCCCATTGTATTGATGGTTGAATGAGTTATTCTGAGATCGTTTTCTCTGTTGTTCAAGAGCATTTTAATGCAGAAATTATATCAGGATTACATTTAATTGCCACCAGCTTCGATCCAATTAGTATCATTGTGGTTAAACTTTGCTATCCTGTTGTAATTCCTTACACATCTCATTTAATTAATAATTGCATTGCTGACGACATGCTGTAATTGATGGCTTGCCTGAAGTTAAACACTTTGACAAATTTAGGGCCTTAAGACCAGTCAGCGTAGTTCCTACCTCGTCTAGAATTTTTGATAAAGTAATAGCCTAATAACTAAGTAATTATATATCCTGTAATGAAACTGCAACTAAACGCATCAGATGACAATGCGTAAATCGGCAAAGATCTTACTATATGTCTAGTCCTGCTGTACTACAGTAAAGCATTTGATACTGCAAATCATCAGATACATTTTAAAGTAGGTTTTAGCGAATCTGTTGCTAGGAAGTAAAAAGTAGACATTACAAGAAAGTTTTTATATAGATACCATTAAATATTATTCGAATTTAACGAAAAAAGCATTGGTTCAGCTAAATTACTCTGTTTTAACTCCGGAAGGTGAAAGATATTCTCAAATAATAATCTCAGCAGTATGGACGATTTTACTGTACTTACGTCACTAATTATTTCGTCCTTCATACATTGTGTATCGTATTCGAACTTTTTAGTTGGTATTTGATTTTCTTTGCATTTTCGGAGATAATGCTTTGTACCATCATTAGCGTCAATCCCTATCCAGTAGCAGTTGCCGTACACTCGCTTGAATGCTCTATCACACAAAAGAATGTGAACTTCCTTCCCTCTAAAAGAAAATGATATGCGAAAGTTCTCATTTTGTGGTTCATATACTGAAATTGTTGATACAAATGAAATTTTTGTGCCCGCTATATCTAAAACATTTGAATTTAAATTAATGGCATCGAATTAAGTAAATAGTAATACGCACTTTCCCACCGATGGTCCAGTATAGGTGAAAATTCCATGTCCTCCTGCCACCTCCATACGGTGTTTGGGTGTAAAGTACAAGTGGAATTATTTTTAATATCACAATAGACTGTATTAGAAGGGTTTGTTTCTGCAATAGCAATAACAGTAAATAGTATCTTAGACTTTCACGGTCGTTTGTCATAGTCGTAACGGTTGTCGAGTTCCGCCGTTTCACAAGGTTTTTTTTGTCCCTGAAGGTATCTTTGAAAATACGAACCACAGTTGTTCGCCAAACGTCAGGGACAAAAAAGCCTAGTGACACAGTGGAACTCGACAACCGTTACAACTATAGCGATAACACTGTAATTATGAATATTAGTATTGCTGTAAAGAAAATAAGGGGGACTGAGAATTAGTTCTTAATACTAACTAATCATTCCCTATTTTCGATGCGTAAAAATAAAACGCTATAACGCCAGAGCCGTCTTTAGCAAAAGCGGGGCCTGGTGCAAAATAGTTTTGCGGCGCCTTTATGTAGGTAAATAGCTCTCGACTCTTCTCTTTGATAAACTACTTACCATCATCGTTCTTTCCCACCTCCGCCACAATATCGCTACCATTAAAAAAAAAACTGAGATAAGTCACATTACAATGTTGTGACTTATCTCAGTTAAAAAAAGAACGGCTAAATATTTTATTCTTATTAATACTAAACTAAAACAAATTTATATCCGCAGAAAAGTATTGCTTTAACAATAATATTCTTACACTACTTAAACTTAATTTTTCTTGCTTTGAATCCGGCGACGTCGTCAATAATTTCTTCAATATTGACTTTGGCCGTGGTGTCTGCTTCTATCGATAATGTTGCCACAAGTCGTTAACCTTTCTTGGCTCATTGATCATGTTAGGTAAGTCTTTATTAACTTTAGCCGAGAAAAACTCCTTTCTGCGCTAGCAACAGTCACAGGAATAGTAAGTAAAATTCTGTAGGCAATGAACGTGTTGGGATATGGATTTTGTATTTTGTTCATAAATCTTAACACACCAGCAGCTGTTTCAACTTTAGTTCAAATTTAGTTCTGTTCAAATCATTTCCACAGATATCCTTTTGCCCTTCAAAACTTAAAGAGGCCTCTAGGGCATTGCACTTTTCCAACAATTGACCTTGTTTAATTGATTTTAATTCTTTTACACTGTACAAGAATCCAAACATAGTGATGTAACTGGCAATTTGTTGAAATTTTCTTGAAAGGGACTGTAATATACAATCTACAATATAATAAAAATGCTCAACAAATTTGTTCAGTAGATTCTAAAACATGCCCATCTTCTCCTTCGTAATCAAACATTTTTCGTTTCTTCCTTTGCTTGACTATTTCAAACGTTTGCTCTATGTCCAAACGTTCATTCATTTCTCTTGCAATCATTATTGCTGCAACAAAACCTTCATTTCTAAATTGCTCAAAAAACTGTACCAGTCCTTGAAGCAACTGCGATGCCATGCCTAAGTACATTTTTTCAGCCTGCAAGTTTTTGCTTACACTATTTACAGCAAAGAGCACGTCATACCAAATAGCTAATGCTACTAAAAACTCATAGCTCTTTATTTCATTGACAAGGGATGGGGCTTCACTTTTTGCTTTAGGGTCGTCAGTCTCTTCTACTACTTCATCTAAAGCATCGTGTACTTCCTTAATCTGGTAACGAAGTGCTTTTACACTTTCAATTTTACTTTTCCATCTAGTGTCACATGACTTCTTAATAGTCAGGACAGGAATACGGTTTTTTTAAAATGTCCCACCTCTTCGTTGATGCTGAAAAAACATCATAAATTCTCTGAACAATTCCGAAGAAAGTTATAGCCTTAGATGAACATTTTGCGGCATCACAAATCAAGAGATTCAGACTGTGACTTACACAAGGCATGTAAAACGCCCTTGGATTTATTTAAAAAATTCGAGCTTGAACTCCAGAATACGACCCTTTCATATTTGAACCATTGTCGTATCCTTGGCCTCTGCAGTCCTTAATCTCTAAGCCTATTTTATCTAGTTCCTCTAATAAAACATCAGTTAAATTGTTGCCTGTTGTTGACTTAACGTCTAAGAATTCGAGAAAATGCTCTTCAACAGTCACACCCACACTTTTATGCTTAGTAGCACTTACATTGTTTTCAGTCCTAACAAAACGTATCACGAAAGACAACTGCTCTTGGTGGCTAAGATCGGGAGTGCAGTCTAGTAGTACAGAAAAATACTTAGCTGCATTAATGTCTGAAACAATTTCCTCTTTCACCTTTTCAGATAACAGTTTAGTCAACTCCTAGATAGTAATCGTGAATCTCAGACGATCTGATTTGCCTCAAATGCTCTTGCATGACTGGATCAAACGTAGCCATCATTTCAATAAGTCCTAAAAAGTTGCCATTGTTTGTCTCATACAGTTTAGAGTTCGATCCCCTGAAAGCAATATTGTGCTGTGCTAAATATTTAATGCCACTAACTAATTCTTTTAAGAACTTCATGCCAATGTTCCTTTTCTTTGTTTATTAATTTCAGATGTTGCTTATCAATAGTGAACGCTTCAGCTAAACGTATCTCACAATCCGTCCACTTTCCAACATTCTGATCATTAATTGCTGATTTTTCGTGATTATCAAGAGCTCTGCCCAAGTGTGCCCAATCACTATACCCTTCATTAGCTAATTGAGATCCAGTGTCATTTCCATACAATTTGCAGCAAAAACAAAATACTTGATCAGTACTTTTGCTGGAAACTACCCAACGTCTGTGCACTTGTTCTCCATTATTCCTAGTTCAAAAATGTCCTTTTTCTGCACTTTTCGGAAAATTAAAATTTTTTACTTGTAACGGGCCCTTTTCTATTATTTCATCAAATTGGGAGTGAGTTAGTAGGTTTGACCATAGAGCAGGTTCATAAGCATCTGAAAGTAGTTCAAACCCACCAGTTGAAGGTTTTTGAAGGATTACATGATTCTGTTGTTCTGGAAATAGTTTTAACAGGAGCAAAAGTGGCATCAACACTTGCACTACCAACAGTCGTCTGATCGACTAACGATTCATTAATGTCAGAATTTGTTTTTTGACCATGAATACTACTTGTTCTAGGAGTTATTTCGTACCTTACGTCATCATGAGTTTGAGTTACGTCATGGTCGTCAACTTCTTCACCTATCGGTTTCAGAAACTTTACCAATGCGCCGGTTTGCAACTCCAAAATCTTATCACATTTGACTTTTTTCTTCTGCTTGTCAGACCCATTGTCATACTTTCTGAAGTTATCACGATCTCTCGGCATAATATTGTTACGGATCAGGTTCTTTTATAAGATAAAATACTCACTAGCACTTAAATATTTATTTAGCACTCACACATACACTTACTAATAAGTCGCTTAATTTATTTTAAAGTCGAACACTAGGTATTTATTTGTTTACACTTCGCCGATAATACACAAAATAACTCGGGCTGAATGAACTCTCCTTTTATATATTTTTCCCTTTAAGTTCCAGAAAAAACCTATACTTTACGAGCAATGGAACACTCCGGAATTTTCGTATAAATAAACCTCAATAATGCCTTCTAGTTACTGAATCTCTTTTCTTTCTAGTTGCGCCGTCTAATTTGCATAATGGTACGTGACATTTTTTACTCATTTGTTTGTCTTTGTTCGCACCACCGACGCCGGTACAATATAAAACGTTTATTATTACGAAATGGTAATGCTAAAACAAAGCAATATCGTACACATATAGCAAGAAAACTTCAATAACTAACAAAATAAGCTTTACTACAAATTAATATTTGATATTAGCAAAATTTTATTTTAAATGGCCCTGAAATTGGAAAATCTCAGAAAAATCTCATGTAACGTACATAATGTTTAATGCGGAAATCTAGCAGGTGCACCTGTCAATTAAAAAAACAGATTTAAGGTTGAATGCTTCCCTCGCACAGAAAATTTTTTAGGAAACCCTGATTATAACAGACAAACTCTAATCTGATTGGCTGGAACAACTGTGTACTTTTAGTGTGCCTGCGTCGTAACAGGCTCGGTCAGCCGTCGCCGTCGCCACTTCTGACTTTATTCGAAGTCTAAGGAATTAGAAAGTAAAAAATTGGAATACCTAAAGTTGAAATGTTTAGAGACAAACAACCCCAATATAAATCATTGAAAAGAGAAGGTTTCAACTAATTCATTTTTAGTCCGTATTATCTTATCCTAAGAACATTTTATTGTGAGAAGGGGGGCCATCAAATCGTCATATATAAGATACGCACTTTCCCAGCAATGATCCAGTTTGGGTGAAAGGTCCATGTCCTCCTTCCATCCCCATACGTAGTTTCGATATAAATAACAATTGGAATAATTTCTAATGTCAGAAAAGATTGTATTAGAAGGTTGTTTTTCCTAAAATAGTAATAACATTTTAATTATGGATGTCAGTATAGCAGTAAGAAGAAAACGAATACAGGAACTTCTTAAAGTGACCATTCCCGCCAAGTCGGGTTTCACTTAAATAAAACAAAACATCTTCATTGCAAAATCATCACATTTTTATGTGTTATTACTATAATGACCTTTCACACGCAGAAGAATCTATGCGTAATGCATTTTGTTGATTTATTGATAAAACATTGTGTTGTGTATTTCAAGTAGTAACTTAAATAACTCATTCAAACAAAATGAACTTTATTTTACTTGTTATTGTACATAACGTTTTACAACGGCACACATAATAGACACCATTTTAAGTTATTTCCTTCCTACCTAGTAATGCCAATTTATGATATACAATCTAATCATAACACTTCACCCCTTCTTAATAATTGAAAAATTTATAGATTTAACCGGTCTGGTGTTTTTAGAGTCTTTCAAGAACGAGGATGTATTGTAGGCTGAATTATTTTAGGATTCATTATAGCACTATCGAGGGTTTGAATATTAGGTTACGGTGTTTCAGGAATTATAGCATATTTACACATTTCAGGATATTCCAAATCACGGTACCCCTCGTTTTCAACATTAGGTTGCATTCTCTCTTGCAGCGCTTCGTTCGCTTTGAAGGTTCAGATGCCCTGATGTTAACCGGTAATCTAATCTTATTCTCTTCTTCGCAGTCATTATAGGTTCGTATACTGCTGATGTGTTTATGCTTGATATCATAGTTTATTTGAAGTAGTATGTGCTGTGGCTTAAAATTGTAGTAATTTTGCCCACGTCCCACAATTTAGTTTAATCCCGTTTGCCTGACAGAATGCAAGAAACTCTTGCAAAGTGAAAGGTGGACCATTGTCAGAAACTAATTCCAGAGGAATTCCCGTTACAGAGAAGCTTTCTTTAAGCTTAAGTTTCTGATGCGGTGGTTCTTTTGGCTATTAATTTAACATTCGCCCATTTAGATGAACTATCTACAGGTATTAAAGACGTTTTATTCAATTAATGAAATAAATCGATGTTTATTCGGTAGAAATTATTAGGTGCTGTAGATATAAATAATTATTTGAAAAGTTTTGACGTTGTTGGCAGCTATCACAAGTATTCTCACAGTACTCTTTTCAATATCTTCAGTCATTTTTGACCACCAACAATAGGAGCGAATTAACATTTTGTTCGGACAATGCCAATATGCTGTTTATGAAATAATGATAAAACTTCTACTATTAATAAGCTTGGAATAGCAATTTTGTACCTTACATTAAGCAGTTATTCTCTACTGATAGTTAAAAGAGAAATTTATGGAACTTACGCACTGCAAACATAATAGCCAAAACTTCTCTGTCAATGTTTGGTAGTGTTGTTCGGTTTCAGACAGGCTATTCGGTGCAAATAAAACTAGACATTCAACCCCGTCTACTACATGGCTTAATACAGCTCCTACTCCATAACCGCAACTATCACAAGTTACATAGGCAATTGTGGGTTATAATAGATAAGAACTGTGTCTGACAATAATAAATCCTTACTTAAAATAAGTGATTCGTTACATTCCTTAGACCATATAAATTTGGTATTAACCTTACATAGTTCGGGTTAGTTGACAACATCGGAATGCATTTACTACAGTGGTTTAAAAGAGCTAGGTACGACAGCAATTGTGTTAAGTTCTGTGGGGCTCGTGTATTTTTCATACAACTGACCTTTTCTGTATTTGGGCGTACACCTTGACAGTTTATTGTATGGTCTACAAACTCAACACTAGCTTCATAAAATTTACATTTGTTAATGTCAATTTTCTCATCTTACTCCTCTAATCGAGTTAATATCGCCACCACACAATCATGACAATCCTCCAACGTGTCCCCATATACTAAAGTATCGTCTAAGTAGCTGCCATAATTTCTTAAACCCGACAAAATGGTTTCCATTATTGCTTGGAAGATTCTAGGAGCTGAGCTGACACCATAGGGGAAACTATTACATCCAAATAAGCCAAAATGTTTATTTACAGTTAATAATTCTTTAGAATACTCAGCTATTTCTAATTATAATATATTCAAGCAATAGCAGCACAGAATGGTCAGTCTCTAAAACTCTATTTAATGTTTTCTTTAATCCACACCACAACAGGACTGGCCCAATTGCTGAAATTTACTGTTTGTATGATACCGGATCCAACCATCATTACTAACTCAGCCTCCACTTTCGGTTTTAGAGCATTGGCATACCATAGGCTGTATGAAATACTGGCATTACCGCTTAATGTTAATTCTACTCTATTTTTTTTTATAGCACAATTAGGCTCATCCATAAAAACATTCGGAAATTTAGATTTAAGAATATTTATTAAATTACTTCTTTGAATAAACAGATTGGTCTCACTTACACTTCACCTTGGATTGAGTACTGACAACCAATTCCGACCCATTAAAGGTGTGCACTTGTTTTTACATTGCAATAGTACTAACGATAACACATTAGACTGATACTTAATCTTAACGTTAATTTGACCAAGAATTTCAACATTTTACCCCTTTTAATTTAAAATTAATCTGCTTCAATTTATGATGTAGCAAACATTATCTATAGTCCTCTACACTAATAACAAACTTACAAGCACCTGTAACTAGGTAGTATAGGGACTCTTTCTGCCTCGACTCGAACCTTCAACGACATTTCACTTCTTTCATTTTCAGTTCTATTATGAAGCTTAACTCCAACGAATCATCAACCGCATCTTCTTCCTTTGTTACTTGACAAACTTCTTCTTTTTTTTCTTCTTCCTTTATTGCGCATTTTGCTGGTGTGATCTTTTGCTTTGCAATTAAAATGTTTCCAATTCTTTGCTGGAGTTGTGATTATATTTTCTCCCACATCTAAAACATGGCTTGAATACCTTGATATTCTGCTTTCTTTCGTTCGATTTCAGTTGTATTTTTGCTATTGTCTCCATTCTTGCTTGTACTAACTGACTTTGAGCATCGATAAATTTCAATTTTCGCCCAACAGTTTCTTCTGTATTTGACCTTCCCTCAACCCACATACGATTTTATCTCTAAATGCATCATCTAGGAAATCTCCAAACTCACATAGCTTTCACAAGCTTTTAATAGCAGCTATATAATCCTTGACTCTCTCATCCACCCTTTGTTTCCAGTTATAAAACATAACGTTCAACAATTTCGTTTGTTCTTGGTGAGTACTCTTCCTTTAATATACCTACTAATTATGTATATGTTTTAGTATTTCTGGATACAGGGTTGCCTAAAGTTCTTGATACACTTTCGCGCTCAAAATATAATTAAATGTACTACTTTTAATTCGTTTTTGTTATGATGGATTACAAAATATTGTTGAAGCCTCTTCTGTAAGCTATGAAAAGTTTTAATACTTTCGTTAATTTTTTTTAAATTTTACCATATTTGACGCTCGACAACTAACGCTACTGAGTCAATGACCTCGAACTAATTGGGACTACTGAGCTTACCAAACTCGTCGCCATTTATATATGTTTTTCAAATATTAACAACTTAACTGATTCTAACAAAATGAACCTTATTTTACTTATTATTGCACATAACGTTTTACAATGGACACACATGATAGACGCCATTTTATCTAACTTACTTCCTACCTAGTAACACCGATTTATGAATTACAATCCAATCATAACACATTTGACTAGTATACGTACAATTCTTGTGTATTACATCTTCTTCTATTCCCCCAGTGGAACGAAAACCAAATAGCACCTACTAAGAAGCTTGCTTGACACACTCGACAAACTTTTGTACATAGTATATCTTAATTAATGTCCTTCCTTTCCTACTAACTTTTAACATGCTACTAACATATTTCACTGCCTTACTAAATCTAATTTCCTACTATTCTCATCTTGTTTTAAGTATTTGTAAAGGTTTAGACATTTTATATATCATTTAGATAGAAGAATAATTCAAGTTTTTCATATAACAAATCTATGTAAAAAATAATAACTATCGTAAAAGCATATGTACTTATTAGCAATTTGTTCCTACGGGTCCTCATGGTCTAGAGATGAAAACGCTCATCTGGGGAACGAGAGACGTAGGATTAAACTCTACCGAGACTGAGACAAATTTTAACGTTGGCAATTACAATAAAAAATATAATTTATCCTTATAAAAGTCAACAAAACTCTCATACTAATTAATAAGAACTTTGCATTAATTAATTAATATTCTGTCTGCTGGAATGTTTCCGGAATCAACAGGAAAAACATGGTATTGGTGCGGCTTTTTGTCTTTATTTTTCGATGTAGCCTCCTTGAAAATCAATACACTTTTTCAAACGGTGCTCCAGTCTCTTCAAGCCGTCGGAAAAGTAGGATATTTCTAGGTCTGCAAAATAACTATCTGCAATGATCTCCTCATTTGAAGCAAATATCTTTCCTCCCAGTGTTTTCTTTAGGTCTGGGAACAGGAAAAAATCGCTGGGGGTAGGTTCGGTGAATGTAGAGGACGAGGGACTAATTCGTAGCTAATTCAATTTGGACACGACGATGCGGGATAAATGAGCTGGTGGATTGCCGTGGTGGAAGAGCACTTTTCCGCTACAAACGAGGCCGTTTCTCCTTCAATACTACATCGAATTAGGTCAATAAATCGCTGTAGTATTGCCCTGTGATCGTCCTTCCCTTCTGCAGATAGTCGATGAGGATCAGGCCTTGGGAATCCCAAAAAATGGTCCAATGCTTCGAAGGTTCCTTGGTCTTCGATATGTAGTGGTGGATCCAAGTTTCATCCACTGTCACGAAACGCATGAAGAAATCCCTTGGATTACATTGGATCCTGGCCAGACACTTCTCCGAAACGGTCACCTGATATCGTTTTTGCTCCGGTGTGAGCAAACGCTGTACCCAACACGCCGAAAGCTTTTTCATACACAAAATTTCGTGTAGAATATGCTCAACGCGTTCTTCTAAGGTACCTGTTGTCTCTGCTATCTGTTTGAGATTCAATCGGCGATCGGCTAACACGACATAATGAATCTTGTCGGCCATTTCATCGTTAGTATCGGTTTTTTGGGCGTCCACTGCGCGGTGCGTCACTTGTGTTTGTGCGGACACGTTTGAACTCGCTCGCTCAGAAGCTAGTGGTCGAAAATGATGGAGCACATCCCCCATGAACCTCTAACAAAATATTTCGAATTTCCATATCCGTTTTCCCAGCCACCCAGAAGTGTTTTATCACTGTACGAAATTTGATTTCATCCAGTTTTCTGAAACCGCCTGACTTACTACACAGAACACACTCTTATACAACAACCATTGACAGTAGACGTCTGAAATTGGGACAGTTGCCACAAAAATGGTTTTCCTTACTGACCAATGAATCCACTTCAACCTTCGTGGGCTATTTCTTGCCGATTCCGGAAACATTTCAGGCCGCCCCCGTATACTCGCAAACATTATTGCATCTGTGTATTAAAAGCGATTTGTTCCTACAGGTCTCCGTAATCTAGAGGTAAAAACGTTCGTCCGGAGAACAAGAAATATAGAATCAAATTCTATCAAGGCCGACATTTTTCGCCGTTTTCAACGGCTAGATATCTACACACGTTTATCAAAAAAGGTCTTGTTCAGCGAGAAAATCTATAAGATTTAGCGATTTTCCACTGTCTAAAATATATATTTCTAATATATAACAGTAATAATTCATTCCTTCGTACCTCCCAACAGTTTTCACCAATTACAGGGAGCATCGGTGGGCCAAGAGTTATTATTACGCCTGCGTCTGTGCGTCTTAAGATATTCGTTCTTAACATTCACCACAGAAAACCGCCACTCTGAGAAACAGTCCCTGGGTTCAAACCCGAGACCTCGAGACTGATAACCAAGCGCGCAAGGCACTAAGCCACCAGCACCAAATATACGCCGTTATCACATAAAAATCGTATTTTCGAATGACGAAAACCGGTGTTCTCCATCATTGTAAGGAGTTACAGTAACTCAGTTAGTTCAGTTTTATTGCTCAGCGTAATACCTTAGCTATCGAAGCATCCGTCTAGTATTACTGAACTGTTGTGGTAAGGGTAAGAGTAAAATATTTCAATGTCTCAGTGCTGCAGTAGTCGAGTACGTTCTTAATGATATTATTGGGATTATGATTATTATTATTAGAAAAATATTTTATAAATCAATATGAAGGGCAGGTTGTGAACACTAAAGCACGAGTATCAATTTACCGAACATTTATATATTACAAGATACTTACCCGTAATTTGATATGACCAGTATATTGCAGAATCCTGAGTATCATTAGTAAGCATGCAATAATAATTCCCTCCAAATTGAACCAAATTTAATATAGCTTCGGCTGATACATTTATATTAATAAGTTCCACGAACCATACCATTAACCACAGAGAAAACCTGAAATAAAACATACCCTTACAGTACAGATATGACCAATCGAAAAAACATATGAATAAATAAATTGGCGAAGTCAATGGATAGTGCTCATGAAATCTGCTCGTATAGATATCTAATCAAATTTAGTGGAGTAACGTCAACAAAACCAACTAAATGATTTGCACGTCTATCGCTTCCAATCACACTGGAAGTTAATACAGATTTACTTATTTTGAATGGAAGATCTATGTTATTATATTTTGAATTCCAAAACATTTTATGGTACCCTTCTATAAAATTCTCTATATACATATATACAAGCAACTTTTTTGGATAACTTTAGACGGAAAATTGACATGTACAGCCTGGATAAAGTTCCTCGCAACAACGCTCCCATATATTGTAATGCGGATATACAATTTTACAATGAAAAGTATTACAACTCAGATTAAAAATTTGTTTTATATGGTGCCAATAGTAACCATATAAGCGACGTATTCAATACTTCACTAAATCCTAAAACGTTATGCTAGGATATCCATATTGTACAACTTCAAAATCTTTTACTTGCTTAATCACTAAATTTTTGGAAAAGAAATTGAGTATATGGGTAGAACATCCGTAAGTTATAGTGATACTTTAAAAGTAGACGCTCTTTTTAAATTTTTCTTGTACTACTCAGATTAAGCGACATTGCCTGTAAGAAAGTTAATTACCCCACAATTATACTTATTTATTACATAATGTGCATATCCCTAAGTCAATTAGATGTATGTACGTATGCAAACGTATCTGTCCTTTCGAACAAGAAATTGTTTCCATCTCTCCTTGTCGAAATTGCACTAATTATTGGTTCGTTAGAAACAATTGACCACTCATCAGAAACCATCATTTGCGTGATAGGCTTTTGTAATACATTGATTTCTCTTTTTCAAATACTTTACCGATAGGAACTGACGATATTGGAAAACTTAGAAGGTGGAACATACCCTGACCTTAACAATTCAATATTTTCTCGAACATAGTGTAATCTGCAGCTGCAACTTGTATCAAAAATGGTCCTAGTTACTTGCTTGCCTATTTTTTTTTGTTTCTTGCCCTAACCTCTTCTAACAACAAAGGAGCTTAAAATGTCATCAATACTGCGGCAACCAGCACCAAAACCAAAATTGCTACAGCCACTTAAACCCACATCTTGCAGGCATCTTACATCCTGTACAGTTATACTTTCCTCACTTTCTTTTCTTTCTCTTGATGGTTGGGATTCATTTAGATTTTCACTTTCACTTCATTATTTAACTGATTTTTAGTTTTATAGGTTTACCAATAATTTTCTAGTGTGGCAACGAACTTTATAGAAACAAATGCGGCGTATCCTTGCCGTATTTTCTTCTAAAAAATAGAGTCAAATACTATTATCTCTTCTACTCTTACTTGAGAGCTTGAAGACTACTTTGAAAATTAACATATTTATAGAATCCATCGAATATTATAAAGCGCCACTTTATGTGTCGGCGTACTTTTATATTTCAGGAGTGCTACTCTTAAAGTTTCAAACGATTTTTCGGATTTTCAATTTATATCATTATTACAAATAAAAAAGGTAAAATTATATATGTCTAAATGCACCTTGTATAGATCTACCAAACTAGTGTAAACGGCGCTTTGTCCCTTTTGTTGAAGAAAAGAGAGCATAGTATGCGCACAGGTGATATCTTAGAAACGCCTGTATACATACTTGCTCCCCTTGCACCCAACTAAAGCGAGGAAAATTAGAAGCAACTTGCACAGCGTACAATAAACCCAAACAATTTTAATAGCCTTATATACCATGTATTTAATTTTAGGAATGGAAAATGGTATGTACGTGTTCGGAAATAAAATGATTTAAACTTTATAGCGCCTTGTATAAATAGAAAAATACAAAAACAAATAATATACTAATGCCAAAACACTTACAGTAAAAGTAAATATTCCTCGTCAACACGTTTCATAATTTTTACTCTCTATGGTGTCATAGGAAATGAAAATAACGTCAGTCACGTAGTAAACAGAGCTACTATATATGCAGGATATATGTATGAAATGTTACTTCGTAGTGTTGTGTAGTAAAAAGTAGCAACATGGTACACGTTAATCCAAGTAATATTACCCGTCTAGTAATAGTTACATAAAACTACAATGAAGAACAACTAATTACAGATAATAATAATAATAATAATAATAATAATAATAATAATAATAATAATAATAATAATAATAATAATAATAATAATAATAATAATCTTTATTACCCAACAGAAAATAATTCCATTTACAGGATAATGTGACAATAACATAAAATAGTATAATACAGCATAATGTAGTAATGATATAATATATACAGTGCAGTAGTAAACTTAAATTACAAAAATGATACAACTGAATCATGAACATAAAAATAGCTCGGTGACACCAGAATGCAAGAACAAAGTAGGACGACATTGTAAATCCATGTAGACACTTCAACAAAAAGGATCATCGAGTAATTCATTGGCATTCCTAATCATATGCGTAATGGGTGCTTTAATAATAATAATAATAATAATAATAATAATAATAATAATAATAATAATAATAATAATAATAATAATAATAATAATAATAATAATAATAATAATAATAATAATAATAATAATAATAATAATATCTTTATTGCCCAACAGAAAATAATTCTATTTACAGGACAATGCGAGAATAATGTAACCTAGCATATATATGTAGTAACAATATACAGCGCAGTAATAAATTAAAATTAGTCGAAAAAGATACAACTGAATCATAAATATAATAATGGCTTGGTGACATCAGAATGCAAGAACAAAATAGGACGACAATGTAAATCCAAGTAGACTCTTCAACAAAAAGGATCGTGAAGTAATTCATTGGCATTTCTAATCATATGCGTAAAGGGTGCTTTAAGCAGAACATTAGTTTTGCATGACGGGACCTTAAAATTAGGGAAGGACCTGGTATCGTACTGAGGTACCACAAAATTAATTTTGGGGAGAAGGGATGGAGCGTCAATAGCGTGATTAATTAGTTTAAGTAGAAATTGACTGCTAAATTCCTTCCTTCGATCCGATAACGATACAAAGCCGTGTCTCCTCAGCAGCCCAGCATAATCAACATCGCGTCCAGGGTAAGTGCCATCAATTTTGAAGGACAGGTATTTCAAAAATCGTTTTTGCACTCTTTCAAGTAGTACTTGCAGATGGAGATAGTGAGGATACCAAATTATGGAGGCATACTCCAACCCAGTGCGGACAAGCGAATAGTATAATGCTTTTAGCGAGGCAGGATTATTGAATGATCTGCAGGATCGTATGAGAAATCCTAAGGATTTCATCGCAGAATTTCGTATGGACAATATGTGGTCTGCAAACGACAAATTTGCATCAAACTGCACACTGCACGCCCAGGTCCATCACAGACGAGTGCTTAGGAACAATAGCCTGACTTACAGCATAGTGAAAATTGTATAGTCTATGACATCTGGAGTAGCTTACAACAGCACACTTATCCAGATTCAAATGAATTCCATTCTGTGTACACCATCTAACAATTGTATCCAGACTGTTCTGGAGAAACAGACAATCTGCCGGGGAGGTTATGGTATTGTAGATCTTAAGATCGTCCGCGTAAGCCAGTACATTGCAGTCCAGCCCCTGTAGGAGATCATCCAAATAAATATTAAATAAAAAGGGGACCCAAATTGGATCCCTGGCACACACCAGAGGAAGCAGAGAATGTTAAGGATGTATATCCATTGTAGTGAACATAGCATGAACGATCAGTTAAATACGAGCGGATCAATTCTGTTACACTTGGCGGAAAACCAAAACTACTCAGCTTAGATACCATAAGGGAATGATTGATAGTGTCAAATGCTTTACTAAAATCGGTGTATAATACATCTACTTGTTGACGTCATTCCATGGATTCGGCAATATGCTGTGCTAACTCAGCAAGGTTGGTTGTAGTAGACCTTCCTGGAATGAAACCATGTTGTCGCGAAGATAAGTAAGGCTTGACACTAACGTAAATTCTGTGAGACAGAAGATATTCAAAAATTTTTGCAAAGTTGGATAAAATATTTATTGGTCTATAATTTTGGAAGTCAGAACGATTACCTTTCTTAAACACGGGTGTGATTCTGCTAATCTTCCAAGCGTCAGGAAAGGTAGAAGAACTTACGGCCAAGTTAAATATTCTAGCTAGAGGTTCGCATAGTACTACACAACAATCACGTGCAAAAAATGCGGGGAGGCCGTCATGACCAGCAGTAAAATTAGATTTTAACCTCTTAGATGCTTTTAAGATATCGTGTGCTGTAAAAGATCCAATCAAAGAACTACCACTAATGAGATCCCTATCAAGAGGCCGGGGCCCCAGTAATGCTTGTGAACCAGACACAAACACTCTAGAGAATTCATCTGCGAAGGTCTGAACAATGTTGCTGGGATCATCAACAGTGGAGCCGTTCAAAGTGAGACATCCAGGTATTCTTGATGCATTACGGCGCGCGTTTATGTACTGCCAGATTAGCTTTGGATTTTGTGCTATATCTTCTGCAGCCGCCGTCTGATATTCCACATATACAACTCTAATTTTGTCTTTAACTAATTTCCTCAAACGCTTAAATTCAATGTGGTAAATCTCGCGTCCACTCTTGTTCCACCTACGAAGGTAATAATTCTTTATTTGAAGAAGCTTGATTATTTCGAAATTATACCAAGGCGGGTATCTTCGAGAAGGGTGTTTGAACAAAGGTACAGAACGACGGATGACAATGTCTAAGCAATTATAAAAAGCTGATACTGCTTCGTTAACGCAATTAAGATTCTCCAAAAAAGTCCAGTCAATTTCAGCTATATCACTGTACAAGGTCGGAAAGTTTGCCTTGCGAAAATTAAATTTCAAGTTGGTGTTTGATGGAAACTGTTTAGTGTCAGATTCGCAACATAGCCTAAATGTAATATTGAGAGCGGGATGATGAACATCCTCAGCCACCAATGGATCCGAATCGTGTACTACATGGGCATCACAGCTTAAGTTAGTCAGCAACAAGTCCAATAGTTTTCCATTATGATTTACAACGTTATTATACTGCTGTAAGTTCAATAAATTCATAAAAGACAACAAAGATACATATTTACGATCAGAGCTATTGCTCATGACGAAATCAGGGCAGTTGAAGTCACCGGTTATAACCAAGTGTTTATCCATTAAATCAAGACCTAGAGTGTCTAAAAACAATTCAAAATCATCGCATGACACATCGGGAGGTACATAAACATTAACAAAATATACTAGAGCTTGACCTATACTAATCTTACATATAACGGTATCAATTAATGAAACTGCATTTAATGATTGTAAATTAGTAACAGGAACAGCATTCATACTTGCACAAAAAGCAGCCAAAACACCGCCTCCAATTGAGCGACCCACAGCTTCAAAATCCCTATCCTTCCGGCAGACATCAAAAGACAAATCGAAAACTTCAGAGGAATTTAAGTCTGCGGATAACCATGTCTCAGTGAGAAGTATTACGTCAGCATTGATACATGAAGATGTCGAGTAAACAGTATCAAGCTTTGAACGTAACCCGCGTACGTTCTGATAGTACAGCTGGAATGTCTTGTTGTAACTGTTGGGCTGATTTAGTTTCCCGAATAATTTCTTGCTTGCACCACCTTAGGGACACCGTGGATATATTTAATTGATAAGCCAGTCTCTCCAGGTAGCGTACGATCAGTCAGCTGCTGCTTGATACGCTTATAATAGCCTATTTGCGCTGGTGTTCTATCTCTACTTAGTGAGACAAGTTTGAATTTGTCAATACTCTTTAGCTTCCCACCGAGACGGATAACATCAGCTACAGCGTCGGTATGCGGCAAACGGATCCTAACCGGTCTTCTGCGTGCAGAGCTCGTAGGATCATACTTTCCCAAGCGAATCGGACTAATTGTATCGACTTTGATGTTCAATGTAGAAAACATTTCCTTTATAGCACTGGTATCCTCAGAAATTTGCTCGGTCTTACTACCAGAATCCATTTCAGGCAAATTAAAGATAATGAGATTATTTTTTCTTTCTTGGCGCTGAGCAAGTTCACAAATGATGTTCTCAGTATCCAGTGTGTCCACGTCTGAAAATTCCTAGGTTTCTTTGTAAATAACTCAAGTTTTGATTTCAAGTTTTGAATTTCATCCTGTAATTTATTCACAACCAAGGAAACATCTTGCATTTTGGCCAACTGTGCCTTGAAATCCGTACAGCTGTCACAATAAAAAAACAATTTACGATTTTTGGACTTCATGTATTGTACCTCTGTTCTAGACAAGCCGCTGCAGACATTGTGAATATAGTTGCGACACAAATCGCAAGGAATTGAATTATCTGGTGTTAATGCGGCTTTACAGGAATGACAAGTGGTACTCATTGCACAATCGAGTATAGTAATATGTACTGAGGTAAACACAAAGGAAGCGGGATTACTACAAGGCCACAATATTCACACCGAGGGGGCCTATCCTGGTGACTGACTAACGCACAAAACAATGGAGGCCGCGGAAAAGAAAGGAGTAAAAAAAAAGAAAGAAAGGTGCTCGGAAGGTGACTACTTTTGTCCTGGACCCGGTATAACGGTCAAGATCAAAATGTAAACACTTCTTCTACACATCAAAACAAAAACAAGACAAAAAAAAAAACGTGTATGTGTGGAAATGTCTAAGCTACACAAAAAATTATAGAGTCGAGAGGAAACTATTAAATTAAACAAAACGTAAATTAACAATCACAAAAATGGTTAGACTGACCTGTAGTATGTAATTTTCGCTGTATATTGGTATAAATTCGAAGTTAAAGCGACTATTATGACAGAGAAAATCCGGTGATAACTTAGCCACACAAAAATAACACTGTGAACGTATTGAATCGCTAGACTCTACTCTACCTAGCCGTCTAGATAATCCACGTGAAATAGAGTTACATCATGTATTAAAAGATATAATTGATATGAGCATTCCGGTAAATTTCCTTTGTGCTTGAAACCGCCAATGAATTAGAATTTGTAGATATGTTCTGTCGACATGTTACGGAGATTGCAGATGAAAGTAAGCCATATTCATGCTCTAATTAGACAGTATGTAGAAACGATAGGTTGGAAAATGGTAATATAGATCACGATTATATGAGAAGGGTGTTGATTTTTGAAAATTGGGCAAACAAGCGACATAACCGCTAGCTTCTGCACAATCCAAATTTAGAATAGTAAGAACTCTTCTACAATTAAATAGTTGCATGGATATTTACGAAGAGGAGGAACACACAAATAAAACTTATTGGAAGTTGCTGAATACATGTCGTGCAATCTATCGATCGAAATTATTGATGATATAAAAATTCAATGCTGAAATTTAAAAGTCAATGCTACCTATCACTTTTTTTATAATTACGATTAGGCGCTAAATTATTGTCTTAGAAACTTAGGGTTCATTTATTTATGTGCTTTAGCGTAAGCATAAACCCATTTATTTAATTTATCTCAATCAATTCTAAATGTCTATGTAATTTCAATATTTCTGCTAACTCCTCTGTGCTTTTTAATTATTGTAGTTTCGAGCATATACATACATAGAATTTGGATTATTTAGTTGAACTACACAGATTTATTGCACTTATTTCACTTCATAATAAATTTCATACGTGTCATGGTGTTCGTAGATGTTAGTAAGTGAAAGTGCTGTAACTATTTGTGATTTTACCACTACAAAGAAACTAGATATATGACTATTCGGGCTCATTATAGCTTCTAGGAGATAATATTTATTGCAATGTATGTTAACAACATAACAGGTTTAAACCAAAAGTGACATAGCGCGTCCAAACACAACAAACTTTTTTTAATTCCAATGCCCGACTTTGTCAAGCACTACCAACATACCTTTAGCAAAGATAGAAAATCCAGTGCTAAAAAGTTTTTTGGGGACGTATACTAGTTAGTCTATTGCAAATGAAAGAATCTTACACAGACCTGCTACAAGGTTTCTTTAAAAAATAAAGTTTACAATAAACATTTGGGTGACTATTAACGAAACGAGTGATATAGTGGGTAGCAGTATTACTAATGTCGTGATTGATGTTTTAGATCCTAGTGCAGCAGAGGTCTCTAAACTACGACCTGCGAACAGCACCAATCCGGCCCGCAGCTTCCCACAAGATGATACTGTACTACTGTAGCTTTAAACTATAGTATGGTGGTATGACTAGCTAGCTAGGTTTTGGCACCTGGAGTTAGTCTAACCCTCAGGCTAAAAGCTTTGGAGACCTTTTGCGATGAAGGTACCGACGCCTTTATTTGGAACTCAGCGTTTTAAGAACACATCGACTCTCATTATCAACCGTGTTGTCGACTGAATTATAAAAATATATACCATATGCGATATTTCCTACGCAAACTCTAAAAGTTCTTAGAATACATAACCCACCCAATAGGTTGTAGAAAATTTTATAGCCTGTGCAGGAAATATTGCATGTGCTATACATTTTTAATTCAGTCGGTAAGACGGTTGACAATGCAAGGCTACGTTGTCTTGAAATGAAATAATGAAAATTGTTTAAAGCTACCTTTGTTGCCTGCATCTATCATTACTAGATGAGGCATGGCTGCATGCTGCTTTATTTTATGCTAAATGTATGGAGTGGGTCAAAACTGTGATGCACATCAGTTCTTCGAGAATTTAATGCAACCAATCAATTAAAATATATAGAAACTTAACAGAAACAATTAAATCTTTAAAAACCCGAGATTTGGAATGAGAGGAATCAATAAACCTTCTCTATAATGTTTTGAATAAACTAAAAACAATATTCAGTAAGTCCTCCGTCAGGTTGGTCCATCTCGCGATATGTTACATGCCGATTTTCGTTGATGATCTTGCGCGCCACATCGGCGTTTTCCTAAGTAACTGTCATTTTTGATACACCCACCAGATCTTGGAATATCTCTAAGACTAATCCGTCCACATTTAAATTATCCATACCATCGAGAAATTATTGACTGATGTGCTTTATTACCGAGAACGGAAACCAACTTGGCAAGACATTATAAAATAACGAAAGAAAATTGATTACCCAGGCATCAGATGGAGCAGCCATCATGAACTGTCGTGTAATGGGATACAGACACGTATTAAATAAACTTACAAATACGCAGCTACACGCATCAGTTAAAATTAGTTATGTTAAATGCTGCCTCTGCCAATACTAATGTCTATATTCTTTGCAAATTTACAAGCAATTTACAGGTATAGCAGTAAACTCCACTCACACAAATTAATTAATTATGCGGAATGCAGCGTTTCGAAAGCACGTGGGCTCCCATTGTCAACCGTGTTACCGACTGACAATGGGAGCCCACGTGCTCTCGAAACGCTGCGTTCCGCATAATTAATCAATTTGTGTGAGTGGAGTTTACTGCTATACCTGTGAATTGTACATCCACACAGTCCTTGCAATCGTCATTTACAAGCAATTTATATCTTCCTTTCAAACAGTTCTCAAAGAATTGCGGTTGTCTCATTCGGTCCCAAGATGGAATTTTAATTCCAGAACAGAATGTGTTTGAACAGAAGGGAAAAATTATAGAAACAATGCGAAGAATTTTGAATGAAAGTAAAATTGCAAACATCACCACTCTCAACCAAGCTTCAGGTTATATTACACTTCTTACTAATAAGAGTTTTATTTTCTGGCTAAATCTATTTTACAAAATAATGCCTCAAGTAGATATATTATATGCAAAATTTCCAACTAAGAAAATTAATCTTCTTATTACCTATAAATCTATATTATCATTTGAAACTCAGTTAGTTCAAATCAGAAGTAATATCACGAACATTCAGGATACCAGTGACAGTGAGCCGTTAACTACAAAATGACGTAAGATCCATGAGAACGAGTATACTCGAAGAAGAAAGTCTACGACATTATTATTTGTCAGGCCAATGATATGGGCTTGGCTTTACTGGACATTTAACTACAACCTCTCTATTCTATGCTAATAAATTTAATAAATACAGCCTCCATTTTCCTAAAAATATCTTCCAGGAACTAGGTGAAATTTATGAAACGGAAGATTTTAAATCAATCTCGGGATTGTTCTATTTTATGATAATATTTCACAAAACAGTGAACTAAATGTAACTTTTAATGAAGCTTTAAAACTTTTAAGAATTCCAATTGCAATTCTAATGACATCAGCTGAAACAGAACGGTGAAGACAAGAAAGACTTTCTGCATTGGCGATGCTTTCTCAAGAAAAAGATTGTATTCAAAGTATTGCAGATTTTAATCAAAGAGTTATAGATAAATTTGCTACTACCAAAAATCGGCGTATAGATTTGCTACTTCAATAAAATCAGAATATTAGTAAGTTTTAAAAGTCCTTTCCTTGTTTCGTTATAAGTACCCTAACAAAAATGATGTTTAATAAAGCATACATAGTCACCTACTACGGAAGATATTAGTATTCACAAAATTTACAACTTCCACAATTTTTAACCATGAGCCGCCACTGGTGTGGACGTATATTTGTGTCATTCACTAGAGTAATCTCATCTTATCAAATCGCTATTTAAATCGCCGTATAAGTATAAGGCAAATTTAATACCTAGATGTAATAGTGGCCGCAGATGTACCCCTGATAGCTAACCAGACACGATTTTTTTGTTAATTAAAAATTTCACAAGAACTAATCCAATTAAATTTAACGTTGGCAATGACAGGGAAATTGAATTATCATTGAGTAGCCAACGGAAGTTATTCCAAATAATTTAATTGATAACGTAACATGGCATTAATATTAAAATATTGTGTCTTCTTCTAGGAATCTGATATCTATATCAGGGATATATCTACAGTCAGCTCCAATCAACTTCAACGTTGGCAATAACAAGGAAATTTAATTATGATCAAATCCAAAATATTTTGCGAAAATTCCTTAGCAGACGCGAGAGGAAAATGATGAAAATATTTATGAAATATTCGCAAAATTACTCACAACTGAAATATTCGTAGCTAAGCATGTTACTGAATTCTTAGCATGCCGTTTAAAAGTTACACAATGTTATCTTGTAATTTTTACAAAATCGACAGCTATTTTATTGCAGTTTATGCAGTGTGCGTGTATGTACGCAAATTTGGTTGGATGGATGTATTATGTATACACATTCTGCATCCATATGCGGCACATATTACGATTTCCTAGGTCTTTTTTATCCTGACGTTCGCGTCGTAACCCAAAAATTCTTGGATTTACGTTCTATATAATTACACCTTTTTATTTTTTCTACTTTTTTATTTTATTTCGAAGACATCCTGTATAATTATATTTTTTTTGCCTTTTAATGGAAAGCAGGAGACAACAACACAAAATGTTACCATTATTGCCTTCAGGTTTATAATCACTTAATGATTTGTGTTATTCTTAACAAACAAAATCGTCTACTTCAATATTTAGAGATTTGTCAACGTTAATCAAATATTGTTATTGCTCTTAAATAATATATAATAATACAAATAATAATACGTTGTCATTGTGTGGCTGTAGTATAAACTGCTTTTCAAAATTAGTTTAGTTAGACTTACCATAACATCTTGCAATAGTTGACTTGAAAGAAGTTATTCGTAAATTCAATCACCTTAACAACGTCGCCATACACTTAGTAACACTTAGTTCTTGAATAAATATATATGAATGTAATACCACGGTAACTATTTGATTAACTTAAAATGACATAATTCAGCTTTATATTTGTGGTTGTAGTAACCGCGCCTAGCGGAATAAATTTGGGCTACATTTCATTTGCGCAAAGCAGATTACAACTTTATCCAACCTCTTGTTTATAATGTAACTAATCGTCGTTTCCGGTGAGAAAATACATTATTTTCACTGATTTTCACAGTTTTTATGCCTGTAAACATTGATACATATATATTATTTTTTATGTCTTTAAATAAAATGGTTTTTTGATAGAGTTTACTGTAACGCCAACTCAAACCGATATGAGGAGAGGGAGGGCAACCTATACGTCTTTTTTATTTTTTTATGTTTACGAAATCTTGCTTTTCTCACTCCTCACAAAAAACGAGCATTTCAGCTTCCACTGTAATTCTTGAGTTACAAAACCAGAGAAGGGGAGTATAAAATACGATAGCATTTGGAAAAGATACTTATTTGTTGCTGAGTTTAAACAACTTAAACACTAACGCATAGTTATTAATAACTTTTCATAAGCTCAGCTTCCAATTTGAAATGGAAATAAAAAACTGGATAATGTGCAGTCCGTCCTACTTAAAATTAAATAATAATTAAGCAAATTGGTATTTTCAATATGGCAGGAAGTAAAAAATACCCGGGGGATATCAATAGACCATTTTGCACCGCTATAAAATGCATACCTATGAATGACAAACGTTTAAAATCAAAATCAAAAATATCATTCCTTTTCTCTTTTGGTCTCTTTCTTTTTCCTTTTTTTTATTTTTTTTCTCTTGTATTGCTCCCCCCTTGTGTCTCTATTTCTTTCTCTTATTCTTTTCACCTTCCTTTCTATTTCACGTCCCCCCACCCTTTATCATTTTTCGTTTTTTCTTTTTCTTTCTATCTCTTTTTCTTCTTATTTTCTTTCTCCTCTTACTCTTATTTCTTTTTATATATATCTCATTATGACACGGTCCAATTCCGGAAGTAGTTCGTTTATTACATCAATTTTAATTTTTGTATGCACCAACTTTTAATTCTATTTCTGATATCACCGGAAATAATGCCAGCCTTTTTTATTTTAAATATAGGACCTTGTGTATGTCTAGGTTTTTCTGAAAGATAAGTGGGAAATGAATCTAACAATACCGCATAAAAAAGTTGTTTAGAAGAAAAGCGCCAAATTGTCTCCTGTGATGTCAGGTCCGTGTAAACAGTTCTTTATTACGCAACGTAATCATAACGATTGTTAATATGTCAATACGCTCGAACTCCAATTCTAAAAATATAAATTATTCTTTTTATTTATTGTCGAACTACTGTTTCATACGTATTTTTGTTTCACACCAGATTATACCTTCGCATTCTTTTATAGTTAAAATATAACGACGAATATCTACGACTCTATCAGTGAGTTCTCTTTTATTGGCATCTAAATTTCCGTGTTGGTGATAAGTAACTGACAACGTAACTAACAACGCTGTCCAAAATATTTGTCTAAGAGTTACTACGTAAATATACTGGTTTCGAGAAATTATTTCATGGATAGTATAAGCACCCATGAAATCTGGAGAAATTTATCTGCACGAACCATGCAATACGAGTATGTAAAGACCGTTCTAAAAATATTAGATACAAACGTACCTCTACCTAGTTGTTTGATTAAGGTTTTTGACATTTAATTAAGTGACATTTGTAGATCATACCTAGATAATATCAAGTTTGTATCTCAAAGTGTTGTTGTGCTGTGACCAATTTTTGAATTATATGTCGTGATTATCCATAAAAATGGATCCTGTACAACAAAAATATAGTCAAACGCTGGTGTGGAGATTTTAAATGCAGAAGAACATTTTGTGAAAACCAACATGCCGGTGGTCCTCTCATAATGGTAATAACAGACAAAAACATTAAAAAGGTACACGATATCGTACTGCAAGACCGACGAGTACGCTTTAGGGACCTTGTGGAAAATACCGGCCTATCATATCATATGGTGCACAATATACTGACAAAAGAATTATATGTCAAAAAGAGGAGTGCAGGATGGGTGGCCCGATGATGATAATGTTAACCATAGATCAAAAAAGAAGTCGGGTATTGATTTGTAAACGTCTTTTAGAAAGGTATCAAGCAAACAAAGAGAACTTTCTTAGCCGGTATGTTACCACGGATGAGTCATGGGTGCACCAGTATGATCCCGAGACCAAAGTACAAAGTACAAAGTAGAGAGTGGAAACATCACGGTTCTTCTCCTCGACGCAAATTTAATGTCGTACCGTCTGGTGGAAAGGTTTTGCTATCTATGTTCTGGGTTGTTCAAGGTATCATCCTGACTGACTATTTGCAGAAGGGACAGAGCATTACACGGGCCTACTACGCACAATTGATTTCTAAATTGCGAGACGCTATTAAAGAGAAACGCCGAGAAAAGTTAAGGTAGTGTGTTGTGTTCCATCAAGATAATGCTCCCAGCCATATACACTAGGGTGACAGAATAAAATAGACACCTACTAATTAAAAAAAGATTCTATTCTCGTTATATATACGAAATATTTTAAAATTTTTAAATTAGACTAATATTTTGTCGATCCACCTTTACTTGCGTGAAGTGCTGCGAGTCGTCGTGGCATAAAATCTATTAAATGATTAATGGTGTCTTCTGGAATATTTAACCACTCTTTTGTAACAGCTACCACGAGTTCTTCCTTATTGCTGGGTTTTCGGGGTCGTTTCGCCATATTTGTCTGGATTATGTGCCAAACATTCTCTATCGGATTCATGTCTGGTGATTGGCCTGGCCATGGTAAAATCCGAATCCCCTGTTCCTCTTTCCATGTGGTTGTTGTTCTTGCTTTGTGGCAGGGTGCTCCATCCTCCATAAAAGTGGCGTCTGCTTTAGATAAAATGGCGTTGTCGAATATTGGTAGTAGTCCTTCCGTTAATATTTGGATATATTTTACCCCATTTATATTTCCGTCGCAGATTACTAATTGCGATCTTCCACCATACCATATCGCGCCCCACACCATGATGTTCACACCGCCGTATTCCACCGTCCGATGCAAAAATTTGTCGTCCAGTTGCTGTGACGAACGTCTCCATACCCACGTACGACCACTATCACTGAATTGGCAGTATCTGCTTTCGTCTGAAGAAATGACAGACCGCCAAAACTCTTCGGGCTTCGTTCGCATTTCGATTGCCCAAGCCACTCGGCGCCGTTTTCGAAACGCCGTAAGGAGAGGTTTTTTCTTTGCCACCCCTTTATACATCCCCACACTGTGGAGGTATCGCAGAACGGTGCGCTGACTTTTCTGTGAAGTTGCCGCAAGCTCAGCTGTACTTCTTCGCGGTTCTCTTAACAATTCGCGCACAAGCACCCTTTTACTTCTTTCAGAAGGTCCGGCGCGACCTGGTCTCGGCTCCACTGTTGTTTTTTCCTTGCGTTTAAATTGTGCGATCACACGGTTAACTGTGGACAACGGAATATCTAAAAGTTTACTTATTTCACGTTGCGAAGCGCCGCGTTCACTCTGACCAACGATGCGACCCCGCGTGAAGTCGCTAATATCACTCGAACCTTGTAAGCGAGGCATAGTTGTAACGATACTAAACTATGACGAATTCCTTCCGATACATCCGAAAGTCCTTAATTCGTTCTTAGAATTTAGCTGTTTACATATTTATACCGCTTTACCTGGTGTCTATTTTATTCTGTCACCCTAGTGTATGTGGTGTTGCTATGGCTGCTATACACCAGGCAGGCTTTGAATTAGTGGAGTACCCGCCATATTCGCGGGATCTGGCTCGTAGTGATTACAGGCTCTTCCCCAAATTTTCCCAAAATTTTCCAGTAATTATTAAGTAATGCAAGCTGTAGTGGGGTGGTTTGCAGAGATCGGACAAAACCTTTTCCAGGGGGCTTTTGGGTTAGAGTACCGGTGGACCAAGTATTAGTGTAGAGGGAGACTATGTCGAAAAATAAAAAATATAATTCCACTATAGTTTTGCTGTAAGGGGGTCAGGGGTACAGCATATAGATCCATCCTCCTATATAGTTTCAAAAAAAGAAACTGTTATCAAGTATTACGTGGTATAATACAAAAAATAATATCTAAGAAAATGACTCGTCCAATAACGAACGCTAAGGAAGGAATAACTGATCCACAATCGGTATTTCTTCGTAGAGCTTTACACGAGAATTATATCTGTTTCACTTGATTTCGTAATTTTATCCCTTTTTAGTGCGCCAATTGGTTTTTTCGCAGGTTTCTTCCGATTCCAATCGTTTTCTATCTTTCTAAAAGCGTAAATTTTTCAATCACTCCGAAAACTCCAAAAATAATAATCAGATGCATGGAGAAGTTTTTATTTTTTCAAGAGACAAAAACAATAAATAATTATGGAGAAAAACTAGTATAAACATGCAGTTTAATAGTAGAAATAAGACAAAGAATCTATAAATTAAATAAGTGATTCAATAAAATTTGAAATTCTTTTTTGATGTTACAACAGTAACTTTACACCCTACATACTTTTACATCGCCGTAAATAAGTACAATCGAATAATAATAAATTATTCCATGTATTTTATAGAAATACGATACAAAATGCTCGAAAAAAGTATATAACTTCCAGCAAAAGACAGATGTGAAAGTATCGTAACAACTTTTCTACTGTACATTGTGTGATCTCCAAAATTAATATTATATCTGTTTACTCTCTAACCGTGTTATCAATAACATAGGTTTTGAAGATATCTTGAATACATAAATTTAATGACATATAAAATAAATAAACGTATTTCCTGTTGTTAAAAGTGTGCACATCCTACTCCATTAAATAAACAGATATAACGGAAATATTATTCTGTAAATAATTGTTTATTTGATTGTGGTTATTTCCTCTTTTAAATAAAAAACTTTTTTTTTTCTTCTTATAATAAATAGTCTTGTTCAGACCAATCTGAACGATTATTCTATTTCTGCTTAATCGAATTCCATATTCATGTATATTTAATGTGTCTAATATTATTGTAAACAAATTTACTATTGTCATCAAGTATTCGTAGAATTAATATTTCATAAAGTATGTATAAATTTCAGAATTAGTAGAAAATTATCCTCATTCTCATTTAGGTTATTATTGCTGCAGTTTTTAACTACGATTATGATATTATTGGTAACTACCTGGAATGTTCATTATTGCAAGGGCATGCAGGTAATCCTGTAATTACCAATAAGACAAACCGAGAGTTATTTAAACCAAAACACCACATTTTGAGTTGAGTATACTGTGTAGCTCTGACAAAGCAAGATACAGTTCTATACATACAAAATTAGAGGAGAGTATAGCGAGTAGCTCGAAGAGAACAAGACATAGTTCTGTACATACAATATTAGAAGTGAAAGAAGTTTCAACTTGTCAAGAGAAAGTTAACTTTTATTGATTTATTTAGAGTTTCAACTTGTCAAGAGCAAGTTAACTTGTATTCATTTATTAAGAGTAAAAGGTGAGTTTCAATTCGTCGTTGAGCGGGTTAACTCGTCATTTAGTATATTAAGTATGCTTTGTAACTAACTGTAAATATAGTGTACATATTGTATTTATTAGTTTTATTAACAACGCGTTACAAAGAAAAACATAACAGGAAAAGTTCAACCAAGTCAAAGAGAAAAGATAAATTTTACATTTATTTCTGACACATCACAGTACTTAGTATTTTTAAATACAAAGGAAAAAGTGAATAAAAATAGGAAAACGATACGTCTTTTATTAATATTGCAAATCTTTTCAAAAGATTAACTAATTTAACAGAAAAATTAATGTAATAGAACCGTCTTAACAAAAGCTGCATTATAATGTTTAGAAAGAAACACTAATTTAAATTTCTATTTTACATCTTCTTCAGAACATTTAAAACTTCGTTCTACATTTTTCATTCCCCAATTTCACAACAGAAACAGGCACGTTTTTGCTGACTTCTATCAGGTGCCAGAGACAGGAAGTCTTCGATCATTTTTTTTTAATTCAAATACGCTGATGCAACTTTATGAAGCTACATGACCAGAAAGAGCAAAGTTTAAGCAACCAAACGAAGAAAGCACATATTGATTAAATGATGAGATTAAAAATAAATGTTACATCAAACCTCAATTGTATGAAGCTATGTTAATACAAGGGTTTCAAAAGATTATTACAAAGGTAACTGCAGATACCTTAATTCAATCATACTCCAAAAGAAAAAAAGATTGCGACACAAACTATATTTTACAATCTTTCTTAGTTGATACGTTATCTGGACGAAATATTCGGAAAAATATTGACATTTATAAAATATGTGGTCATCATAAGCAAACCGCCAATGAAATTGTGATTAGTTTTAACTCATATTACATAAATATGGGTAATCACAATACTAAGGGCAGCGGAAGCGCGAACTATGTTTAGGAATAACAGGTCTGTGATACTGTATAACTATAGAAGTCGTTAATATAATAACTTCGCTATAAGATACTTTATCAGTTAGATCAGATAGATTATCAAACTAAGCTAATAAAGAGTTGTGCAGATATACTCTGCACTGCAATCGCAAATTTTATTAATTCCTTCAAAACGGGTATATATCCCGATCATTTAAAGAAAACTACTATAATATCGGTATATAACATGAATATATGCAACAGCAAAACTAGGTAAAAAAGCGATTTTATCAAGGTTAATATCGTTCACTGCATATTGTAACATTGTAACACCATTTCAGAATGCGTATGCACAAAGGAGATCAACTGCCAGTAAGCTATCAACATGGCCATCACTACAATAACACAAGCAATATCCGAAAAAAAATGAGATACCCGAAGTTTTCCTGGACCTATCAGCGTAGATCATAAGATTTTACTTGAGGGACTGGAAAGAATGGGTTTCGAAGGGATAGTACGAGGGGAGATCCAGAAGTTCGTGGAATTGAGGGGATGAAGTGGGGATAGGGGCGCTGGCTAGGTGTCATTCTGATTGGCGATTCATCATTAGTATATAAGTTAAGTTGCAGCCCTATAGCGTCAGTCGTTTACGAATAGTTGCCTGCTAAACAAGTCAATCCGGAAAAAAACTGAAACTATGGAGGAAATTGAACACAGTGCTGTGATAAAGTTGCTTACAGAGCAAGGAAAGAACGCTCAAACCATATTGAATGAAATGGAAACCGTTTATGGGGAACAGTGCCCTAGTAAATCAATGATTTATAAGTGGCATGGTCTTTTTAAACATGGTTAGGACGGCCAGTTGAGGCCACCACATCAGACATCGTCGAAAAAGTGCAAAACTTTCTACTGCAAGATACCCGTTTGAAGAAAAAACAATTATCTGCATTAGTTGGAGTATCAGATACCACTATTTTGCGTATCCTACATGACCACCTGTGTATGACAAAAGTCAGTGCAAGATGGGTACCGAGAATGGTCACGCCGCTGCAGAAACAGCAGCGCGTCTGTGCGTCCAAACAATTTTTGGAGCTGTGTGGAGACAAACCTGCACAGATTTTGGAGCGGATTGTTACCGGAGATGAAACATGGATTCATCACTTTGAGCCTGAGTACAAACAGGAGTCCATGAAACGGCATAAAAAGGGGACACCACCGCCAAAGAAATTCAAAGTGTCAGAATCGGCTGGAAAGTTGATGACTACTGTTTTTTGGGATTGTGAGGGGATATTATTGATTGATTACAAAGAAAAGGTAGGAGCATAACCGAAGAATATTATGCAGCGATATTAGAAAAATTAAAGGAGGCCATCAAGGAGAAACGTCGAGGAAAATTGACCAAGTGACCTAAGTACCTATGTGTGTGTTGCTCTTGCCAGACAATGCGCCGGTTCACGAGAGCAATGTTGCAATGGTTGCTCTGCACAAGCATGGCTTTCAATCAATAATCCATCCACCCTACAGTCCAAACCTGGCACCTAATGATTTTTATTTGTTCCCGAATTTTAAAAAAGACCTACGTGGAAGAAAGTTTTCCGACGACAATGAGGTAAAGAAGGCAATTTTGGCCCATTTTGGGGCGAAAGATAAAAAATATTTTTATGATGGTTTAGAAAAATTAATGCATAGATCTAATAAATGCATTGTGCTTAAGGGTGATTATATTGAAAAGGAAAAATAGATTTATTGTTTTATTTTATTTAAAACCCTTTCATTCCACGAACTTCTGACCTCCCCTCGTAGTGCTTAATTTTCCTTTCTTCAAACAAAGGAAGACCTATTTCGTTAATTTCGGTCTTGTTGCTAATAAATGGTTGATTTCATGATTTTATTAATTATTTCTACTTATGCAAAGACAATATATGAATACGGCACAAAACAAGAATTGCTTTTCAAAGAAGTTGATTTTTAAAACAATGAAAAATGTCGATGTTAAATGCAACATAAAATAAAAGAATTGCATCACCATAACAATCTCAGAAAACAAATGATGTTTTAGCGTTAACTACTACCGAGAGAGCAAACATTATATTGTTAAAAGTGTGCCAGGGAATTTGAAAATGTATGTCGTAATTCTGACAGGATAAATATTAAAATTATATTTTCTTTTTGGAATTTTAACAAATTTTTCGATTATCAAACCTACTTGATTGAAGCCTATTTTAGAACAGATATGATAGTTAATGGAATTTCGCAATAGAGTGAGCGTCTGTATTTGAACAATTTTCGTGAGTACTTCCCAGGTTTCGCAGTAGTAGAACAGGATTTTTAAGTGCCTTGTACATATTGTTCTATATTTCTTGAAGCTGGATCTGTAACTCGTAAGAAGGGTGCCGATACGCCAACTACACGTAGAGAAGAGTTCATTATTGATATTCATAATTATATGGAACAGGACTCCACAACATCTTTGAGACACCTAGCCCAAGAAATTGAAGTTTCTTATGGAACATGCCGACCCTTTGTAAAGAAGAACTTGAACACGCATCCATATAAGATGCAATCATATCAAACCTTTTTGCCAACAGACCACCCCAGATGTCTTACGTACTGCCAATGGTTTGTCAATAATTTAATGAATAATGACTTGCTAAACTTAACTTCTTTTTTCTGATGCAGCATGATTTCATCTTTCGGGTACTGATAAGCCGCATTTTTTTGTAAGGTCTAAATTATATGCTCAGAAAATTGATATTCGGATTGTAGTTATGTGCAAACAAAACATCACAAAGCTACAAAATACTTCTGATAGCATGATAAGGCGCGTAAACTTGTGCATTAAACAAGGCGGTGGTCATTTTCAACAGTTATTGTAATTTTTTTATTGTTTTTTTTTAATTAAAATGTTATTGAAATATGTAAATCATTTTTATCGATAATCGTCAATAAAATTATACCATATTACCATAGCAATTAGCCTACTGTACAATAAAGTATTTTACCTACTGCGAATATTTATCAGCATAGCCATCATTATATGATATTGGACAGAAATCATTTCTCACTGTCAAACAATAAGTAGATTTGTGCTTACTATTACTGTCATAAGAAAATGTAATAAGTTACAATATCTCCATTTGTTGTTGCGGTTGGCTATAAAATTTTATATGCACCAAGTCAGTAAAGTGTATTTATCGAACTCGCCTGTTACTCCCCTCGCTCGGTTCATAATCACAGATTCGTTCGATTAAAAATCACTTTACTGGCTCATTAAATAAATAACCACTATGTCATCAGTGTGACACTTACCCTGTCAAAATTATGTGAAAAAATTAATAATAATAATTTGTTACCCAACAGGATACAGCTTATTACAGGATAAGCTTACCATGATGACTATTATAAAACAAGAGTACATGTGTAGTACCAAAAGAAAACAATAGCAAACGAAAATGTAAACATTTTTTAAGCAACAGAAAATGGTTCAAATAAAAGTTGCTTCAAAGCATTGACGGTAATGTTAAACAAATCAAATCTAGATGCACATACATTAACACTGTTACAGGTTGACATAATTGGTGACTGAGAATGATGGCGTGTTAGCCACGAGAAGATAAAATGTTAATCTATTCCTACTGTTAAGCCTCGGTATGTAAAAATTCAAAAAACTTGTAGATGACCATTTAAAATCTTATGTGCAAAAATTATTTGTGATGCAACACGACGATCCACCAAAGAAATGTAAATTCTAAAAGATATAGATATAGTATATAAATAGCCATGTTGCAAGAAAACTTCGTGTTTGCGGAAATATAAGGTTTCAGGTTACAATATGTTTTTAAATGCCCTCACAACGCGTTAAAAGCTAACCGCCCACATTGTACGTAACATATATCTCACTGTATCAGTTCTACGGGCGAACGTCACCGTTTCACACATATTTACCGGTAAATCGTTCTCTAGACACAAAAGATCAATAGATAGCAGGTCACCCTGGCAGTAGAGCTACTACATTTTCAAATTCCATGGCATGCTTTTCTCAATATAATTTTTGCTTTCTCGGTACAATGTGCAGCAGTTTATAGATATTATGCATATACATTTATATGCAACTAAATACTGTTCAAGAAAGCAAATATACATATATCCCTGCCAATTGATAGTAAAATTTCAATGTTTCTATATCACATTTATAAAAATTATTATCTTCATTTTTCTACATCTGGTGAAACGTTTAATTTTGAGATGTTACTTCAAAATTTTGCAGCAGTTTTACCTCGAATTGTTTCTCAAACTGTTTATTGGAAATGCATTTTTCAATGTACTTGCGCAAGTTGTTTACTTCAATGAATTTTGGGGCAGTCCGCTCATTTTCCAAAACCTGGAAGTAATATGGCACTATTAGTATTGCGTTTGTGAATTTTATCAGTTTTAACCAAAAGAAACTGTTTAGGTTTAAATGTTTGTACAGCAATAAGTTAAAATGATTCTTCTGCAGTTATACTGTTATTTATTTTACAGTTGCAATTCCTTTCATTAGGGTTACCTGTTTCCATATCGCTGGTTTAAACAAAACATTAAAGACAACGTTTATATTACGATATACTAATCTTTCTAATTCTACCTTGTTAGTATTTTCTTTTTCGTATATATACACGATTCTATACTACACATTCTCTGGACGATATTTCATTGTCGGTGATTTCTTCACCGTGATTTGAAGATCACTGATCACGCTAGTGAAGTTAAACATCAGAAAGGAGCGATCGGTGATTTGATAGCGATTCCGTGAAATAACTTTCATTAAGTATTCAAGCAGTTACAGGGATGAAACAGTGATAATTGGTTGGAGATTTATACGTAAATAACTAATTACGTTATTAAGTGAATAGCCATGTGGGTTATAATATTTTATACTTGCGTATATTTGCGATTATATTTTTTTGTTATTGTTATCGTTTATAAATTCTTGAATATTAAAATTTGAAAGATTTTTGCGTTTGAATATATAAAGAATATATGTGGCAAAACGATAGTTAAAATGTGTATTGTACCCTTAACGTCCCGAAAAATAGACGGGGCCTCGGAGTACCTATTTTATAAGTTATACATACTGTCGAATGTAAAAAAGTAGACAAAAAAGTATAATTGTTTTCTCTCAAGAATTTTAAATGTATAAATGTGATTTTTATCAGAATCAATGGCACTGACGCTTACGTGACATTCGAATATTCAGGCTTACTCAAACAACTGAAAATATCTTTGCATTCGACTGTTACAACAGATACATTATATCGGATATACATACATATATGAGTCATAACGGTGATCACGTTCACCGTTTACAATCACCGCCATTTATAAATTACGTTCACTATTCACGACGTGATTTAAAAATCACGGTCTCGCTCAACGCTATTCGCTATTTGTGAAAGTGATTGACCTAGCGACAACTTTTCTTAAAGACAAGTAACTAGCGATATTCGTATCTCTTTATTCTTGAAAATCTTTAAAATTAAAATAACGCTACTAAACTATCTTCTCTATTATATTTTTGAATTTTTCAGATACTTCAGTTTCTAAATCGCATCGCTAGATTTAGTTAGGATATCTACTGCCTTTAAAGTTTGGATTACTTTATTTTTATCACTATGCAAATTATTACAAGTACTTTGTACCATCTAATTCCCGGAATTTTCAAGAGGAAAATAGTTAGACTTGATATTTTAGATGCAAATTTCCTTTACTGACCAAATACCACATTATACTTTAAAATTCGTGAAGTTAGAGATAAGCCATGAATTGTAGATTGTCTACCTCATCAAAATACTTATTACACTATTAAATATTATCTATTGTTGAATATATTTTAAGATCCGAAATGCCGATAAAGTAAGAAAAAATAAAAAATTGTAATTGAGTTAATAGCTGGTAAACATTATGCATATGGAAAAGCGACTAATAGTTTTCATGGACTGCGTTTGGAGAAAAATATAACCGATATTAACAGCGTAGGGAGCCTTACATCAGCATCAGCATCAAGCTTTATAAATTATTGTAATTCTTAGTAAACGGAAATCTTAAAGTGTTACATTTCTTCTATATTCAAGTCTCAGAAACTGTAATTGTATACATTGTTAGTAACCTCTATTTTTATCAGCAATAAAATTTCAAAAAAAAATAGTGATATATCTTCGTTATTTCCATAATTATTCCTTTACCGTGGTAAACGTTAATCATTACTTTTTGCAAGTATCTTGACGTTGCAGTCGATTTTTGCTTTGAAGAAGAATTTGACGAATCTTCTTTACTCTTTTTTATTTAATATTGCATTTCCTACTTCTTCTTTGTCGGAAGATCTTCAGTACTGACTATTAATATTGGCGTGGATGTTAGAGAATGGTAAAGAAATAACTGGAAACAATGAAAAAGCGCGTAGCAGCAAGCCAAGAACAGAGCAACCTATAACAGCTATAACTTGAATAATAACAGATGCGGTTTACTAAACTACCACGATATCATAAAGTTACTAGGAGGAAGATGACATCGTGACATCAATAAATATATCATTTGATTTAAAGATACAATAAAACAACAAGCTCAACTGGTATTCAAGATTTTACTAATAATAATAGAGGTTCTTCAGTAGTAGTCCATTAGTTTCAATTCCCAACTTTATACCCCTTCTCATGCTGTTAAAAGCACTTTGCAGCGTTGTAGAAGTTATTAATGCACATTCTTCAACAATTCGTTGCTGCAGATCTTGCAAAGTAGCAACAGAAGTTTTAAATATTCTATTCTTTAGACGAAACACAAAAAGTTCAAAATTGTCAAACAATGTAAACGTGGTGGAAATTCAACTTCCGTATGTAAGCTTATAATCCGATCGCCAAATAACTCACGATAAAAAGCAATATTTTCCTGTCTTGTGTATGCCGTGGTACCATCTTGCTAGAAGTAACCATATTGTATTTCATCTTCGTGCAACTCTTCAATAAATTCATTCAAAATGTTTCTATACTTCTCAGCATTAATTGTAAAATAATAAAAAAGGTCCAACAGTTCTGTGGCAAGAATCTATTAGCCAAGCACCAAGTTTCGCAGTATGCAAAAACGATTCAACAAAAACTTGAGGATTTTCACTGCTCCACATCCAAATGTTTTCGGAAATGACGTATCCTGAAAGATGAAACCACGCTTAATCAGGACAAAAGTGTCAAATTTAGCGGTCATCATCTTGCATTAAATTATTTGCAAACCACTATTAGTAAGCAAGACGTCTAGGGTAGTCTACCGGCAAAATACCCTGACGTAATTGCATCTTATACGGATGCATGTGTAAGTTTTTCTTTAGAATTTGCTAGCGTGGTCCGCAAGAAAGTCCAATCTCTTGAGAAAGACGTTTCAAAGGTTTTGTGAGTTAATTTTCTATCCGTTGACGAAGATCATTTGTAACCTCTTCCGAACAAACAGTTGGTCTACTAGTACGTGATTTATGGCCCACAAAACGAGTCTCATGAAATACACCAACACAATTGCAAATGCAATTATACAAATTTTTGGAAATTACAACAAACTCTGTGAAGGGATCACTAAAATCATTCAAACATGCATGCTGGCGCCACACCTACATTCCATCAATTCGCACTCTAGTTCGAAAATAGACATCAATAATGTACGCTTTTTGCACTATATTATAAATCAAACTCTATGTTCAAACTTGCTTTTAGTAGTTCTAACATATTGATTGATGAAAGTCAATATCACTGTCAAAGTAATTATCAAAACTATGTGGTATAAGTTCAGACATATATTTTCTATTTCAATGCCATCATCGTCCTTGAAACTTTATGATATCACGGTAGAATGGTTATGGTTCAATAAAGCGACGGATTGTCAAAAAGTCGAGGAGGTGTGGAAAACAACATAAGCCTCTAGAAAATATCCCGGGGTCTCTGACAATATATTTAGTGTTAAGAAGCCGCGAAAGTCTACAATAAAAATTGGAATCAGTTTCTATTCGAGCATCCTTTCATAAAAATAGTTTTTTGGTCGAATTTACGTATTTTCAAGAAAACATCGTATAGAGTTGTATAGACCTATTCTGTAATCATTAAATATGCTTCCACACTTGTTTCAGTCAAATGAGCACGACGTGCGGAATAAATATTTTTTAACGATGAAAACGAACGAATGATATTATATTTACAAATTTAACGTAATCTTTATGACAACTTAGTGGATATTTCGACGCACTTTGGCAAATTTGTCTTAATATGCGAGAATCTGAATCCTTGTCAATAACACTTTCGAATTTTACCACACTTTCATTTTTTTGCCTTCCGTCGTACATGTGTGTGAGTGAACATCATCCACAATTTGAACAGAGTCCACAAACGACATCCACAAACGAAATTATTTTGTAATTTTTCAATTCCCTCCGCTAGTCCATAGTAGTTCTCGCGAATACTTTCTAAATCCCATTTTACCTGACTATCTTGAAACATTTTCTGGCTTTTCTTGATAGCTTTAAGAGATAGCTTGAGAAGCTCCGAGATCGAAACTAGCTTCTTTACATCATCAAAATGTTCGCAGTATGAATTAAAGCATTTTGAAAATCCTCAAGTTTTTGTTGAATCGTTTTTGCATACTGCGAAACTTGGTGCTTGGCTAATAGATTCTTGCCACAGAACTGTTGGACCTTTTTTATTATTTTACAATTAATGCTGAGAAGTATAGAAACATTTTGAATGAATTTTTTGAAGAGTTGCACGAAAATGAAATACAATATGGTTACTTCTAGCAAGATGGTACCACGGCATACACAACACACGAAAATATTGCTTTTTATCGTGAGTTATTTGTGATCGGATTATAAGCTTACATACGGAAGTTGAATTTCCACCACGTTTACATTGTTTGACAATTTTGAACTTTTTGTGTTTCGTCTAAAGAATAGAATATTTAAAACTTCTGTTGCTACTTTGCAAGATCTGCAGCAACGAATTGTTGAAGAATGTGCATTAATAACTTCTACAACGCTGCAAAGTGCTTTTAACAGCATGAGAAGGGGTATAAAGTTGGGAATTGAAACTAATGGACTACTACTGAAGAACCTCTATTATTATTAGTAAAATCTTGAATACCAGTTGAGCTTGTTGTTTTATTGTATCTTTAAATCAAATGATGTATTTATTGATGTCACGATGTCATCTTCCTCCTAGTAACTTTATGATATCGTGGTAGTTTAGTAAACCGCATCTGTTATTATTCAAGTTATAGCTGTTATAGGTTGCTCTGTTCTTGGCTTGCTGCTACGCGCTTTTTCATTGTTTCCAGATATTTCTTTACCATTCTCTAACACCCACGCCAATATTAATAGTCAGTACTGAAGATCTTCCGACAAAGAAGAAGTAGGAAATGCAATATTAAATAAAAAAGAGTAAAGAAGATTCGTCAAATTCTTCTTCAAAGCAAAAATCGACTGCAACGTCAAGATACTTGCAAAAAGTAATGATTAACGTTTACCACGGTAAAGGAATAATTATGGAAATAACGGATATATCACTATTTTTTTTTGAAATTTTATTGCTGATAAAAATAGAGGTTACTAACAATGTATACAATTACAGTTTCTGAGACTTGAATATAGAAGAAATGTAACACTTTAAGATTTCCGTTTACTAACAATTACAATAATTTATAAAGCCTGATGCTGATGCTGATGCTGATGTAAGGCTCCCTACGCTGTTTATATCGGTTATATTTTTCTCCAAACGCAGTCCATGAAAACTATTAGTCGCTTTTCCATATGCATAATGTTTACCAGCTATTAACTCAATTACAATTTTTTATTTTTTCTTACTTAATCGGCATTTCGGATCTTAAAATATATTCAACAATAGATAATATTTAATAGTGTAATAAGTATTTTGATGAGGTAGACAATCTACAATTCATGGCTTATCTCTAACTTCACGAATTTTAAAGTGTAATGTGGTATTTAGTCAGTAAAGGAAATTTGCATCTAAAATATCAAGTCTAACTATTTTCCTGTTCAAAATTCCGGGAATTAGATGGTACAAAGTACTGGTAATAATTTGCATAGTGATAAAAATAAAGTAATCCAAACTTTAAAGGCAGTAGGTATCCTAACTAAATCTAGCGATGCGATTTAGAAACTGAAGTATCTGAAAAATTCGAAAATATAATAGAGTTTAGTAGCGTTATTTTAATTTTAAAGATTTTCAAGAATAACGAGATACGAATATCGCTAGTTACTTGTCTTTAAGAAAAGTTGTCGCTAGGTCAATCACTTTCACAAATAGCGAATAGCGTTGAGCGAGACCGTGATTTTTAAATCACGTCGTGAATAGTGAACGTAATTTATAAATGGCGGTGAACGTGATCACCGTTATGACTCATATATGTATGTATATCCGATATAATGTATCTGTTGTAACAGTCGAATGCAAAGATATTTTCAGTTGTTTGAGTAAGCTTGGATATTCGAATGTCACGTAAGCGTCAGTGCCATTGATTCTGATAAAAATCACATTTATACATTTAAAATTCTTGAGAGAAAACAATTATACTTTTTTGTCTACTTTTTTACATTCGACAGTATGTATAACTTATAAAATAGGTAGTCCGAGGCCCCGTCTATTTTTCGGGATGTTAAGGGTACAATACACATTTTAATTATCGTTTTGCCACATATATTCTTTATATATTCAAACACAAAAATCTTTCAAATTTTAATATTCAAGAATTTATGAACGATAACAATAACAAAAAAATATAATCGCAAATATACGCAAATATAAAATATTATAACCCACATGGCTATTCACTTAATAACGTAATTAGTTATTTACGTATAAATCTCCAACCAATTATCACCGTTTCATCCCTGTAATTGCTTGAATACTTAATGAAAGTTATTTCACGGAATCGCTATCAAATCATCGATCGCTCCTTTCTGATGTTTAACTTCATTGGCGTGATCAGCGATCTTCAAATCACGGTGAAGAAATCACCGACAATGAAATATCGTCCAGAGAATGTGTAGTATAGAATCGTGTATATATACGAAAAAGAAAATACTAACAAGATAGAATTAGAAAGATTAGTATATCGTAATATAAACGTTGTCTTTAATGTTTTGTTTAAACCAGCGATATGGAAACAGGTAACCCTAATGAAAGGAATTCCAACTGTAAAATAAATAACAGTATAACTGCAGAAGAATCATTTTAACTTTGCTTGCTGTACAAACATTTAAACCTAAACAGTTTCTTTTGGTTAAAACTGACAAAATTCACAAACGCAACACTAATAGTGCCATATTACTTCCAGGTTTTGGAAAATGAGCGAACTGCCCCAAAATTCATTGAAGTAAACAGCTTGCGCAAGTACATCGAAAAATGCATTTCCAATAAACAGTTTGAGAAACAATTCGAGGTAAAACTGCTGCAAAATTTTGATGTAACATCTCAAAATTAAACGTTTCACCAGATGTAGAAAAATGAAGATAATAATTATTATAAAAGTGATATAGAAACATTGAAATTTTACTATCAATTGGCAGGGATATATGTATATATGCTTTCTTGTACAATATTTACTTGCATATAAATGTATATGCATAATATCTATAAACTGCTGCACATTGTACCCAGAAAGCAAAAGTTATATTGACAAAAGCATGCCATGGAATTTGAAAATGTAGTAGCTCTACTGCCAGGGTGACCTGCTATCTATTGATCTTTGGTGTCTAGAGAACGATTTACCGGTAAATATGTGTGAAACGGTGACGTTGGCCCGTAGAACTGATACAGTGAGATATATGTTACATACAATGTGGGCGGTTAGCTTTTAACGCGTTGTGAGGGCATTTAAAAGCATATTGTAACCTGAAACCTTATATTTCCGCAAACACCAAGTTTTCTTGCAACATGGCTATTTATATACTATATCTATATCTTTTAGAATTTACATTTATTTCTTTGGCGGATCGTCGTGTTGCATCACAAATAATTTTTGCACATAAGATTTTAAATGGTTATCTACAAGTTTCGGATTTGTTGTCCCTTTTGAATTTTTACATACCGAGGCTTAACAGTAGGAATAGATTAACTTTTTATCTTCTTGTGGCTAACACGCCATCATTCTCAGTCACCAATTATGTCAACCTGTAACAGTGTTAATGTATGTGCATCTAGATTTGATTTGTTTAACATTACCGTCAATGCTTTGAAGCAACTTTTATTTGAACCATTTTCTGTTGCTTAAAAAATGTTTACATTTTCGTTTGCTATTGTTTTCTTTTGGTACTACACATGTACTCTTGTTTTATAATAGTCATCATGGTAAGCTTATCCTGTAATAAGCTGTATCCTGTTGTTATTTAATTTTTTCACATAATTTTGACAGGTTAAGTGTCACACTGATGACATAATGGTTATTTATTTAATGAGCCAGTAAAGTGATTTTTAATCGAACGAATCTGTGATTATGAGCCGAGCGAGGGGAGTAACAGGCGAGTTCGATAAATACACTTTACTGACTTGGTGCATATAAAATTTTATAGCCAACCGCAACAACAAATGGAGATATTGTAATTTATTACATTCTCTTATGACAATAATAGTAAGCACAAATCTACTTATTGTTTGACAGTGAGAAATGATTTCTGTTCAATATCATATAATGATGGCTATGTTGATAAATATTCGCAGCAGGTAAAATACTTTATTGTACAGTAGGCTAATTGCTATGGTAATATGGTATAATTTTAGTGACAATTAGCGATAAAAATGATTTACATATTTCAATAACATTTTAATTTAAAAAAATAATAAAGAACCATTTATTAGCAACAAGACCGAATTTAACGAAATAGGTCTTCCTTTGTTTGAAGAAAGGAAAATTAAGCACTACGAGGAGAGGTCCAGAAGTTCGTGGAATGAAAGGCTTTTAAATAAAATAAAACAATAAATCTATTTTTCCTTTTCAATATAATCACGCTTAAGCACAATGCATTTATTAGATCTATGCATTAATTTTTCTGAACCATCATAAAAATATTTTTTATCTTTCGCCCCAAAATGGGCCAAAATTGCCTCCTTTACCTCATTGTCGTCGGAAAACTTTCTTCCACGTAAGTCTTTTTTAAAATTCGGGAACAAATAAAAATCATTAGGTGCCAGGTCTGGACTGTAGGGTGGATGGATTATTGATTGAAAGCCATGTTTGTGCAGAGCAACCATTGCAACATTGCTCTCGTGAACCGGCGCATTGTCTTGCAAGAGCAACACACACATAGGTACTTAGGTCACTTGGTCAATTTTCCTCGACGTTTTTCCTTGATGGCCTCCTTTAATTTTTCTAATATCGCTGCATAATATTCTTCGGTTATGCTCCTACCTTTTCTTTGTAATCAATCAATAATATCCCCTCACAATCCCAAAAAACAGTAGTCATCAGCTTTCCAGCCGATTCTGACACTTTGAATTTCTTTGGCGGTGGTGTCCCCTTTTTATGCCGTTTCATGGACTCCTGTTTGTACTCAGGCTCAAAGTGATGAATCCATGTTTCATCTCCGGTAACAATCCGCTCCAAAATCTGTGCAGGTTTGTCTCCACACAGTTCCAAAAATTGTTTGGACGCACAGACGCGCTGCTGTTTCTGCAGCGGCGTGACCATTCTCGGTACCCATCTTGCACTGACTTTTGTCATACCCAGGTGGTCATGTAGGATACGTAAAATAGGGGTATCTGATACTCCAACTAATGCAGATAATTGTTTTTTCTTCGAATCGGTATCTTGCAGTAGAAATTTTTGCACTTTTTCGACGATGTCTGATGTGGTGGCCTCAACTGGTCGTCCTGAGCGGGGTCCGTCTTCAATCGACTCCGGACCATGTTTAAAAAGACCACGCCACTTATAAATCATTGATTTACTAGGGCACTGTTCCCCATAAACGGTTTCCATTTCATTCAATATGGTTTGAGCGTTCTTTCCTTGCTCTGTAAGGAACTTTATCACAGCACTGTGTTCAATTTCCTCCATAGTTTCAGTTTTCTTCCGGATTGACTTGTTTAGCAGGCAACTATTCGTAAACGACTGACGCTATAGGGCTGCAACTTAACTTATATACTAATGATGAATCGCCAATCAGAATGACACCTAGCCAGCGCCCCTATCCCCACTTCATCCCCTCAATTCCACGAACTTCTGGATCTCCCCTCGTACTATCCCTTCGAAACCCATTCTTTCCAGTTCTTCAAATAAAATCTTATGATCTACGCTGATAGGTCCAGGAAAACTTCGGGTATCTTATTTTTTTTCGGATATTGCTTGTGTTATTGTAGTGATGGCCATGTTGATAGCTTAAAATAAAGCCACCGATCCACCAAACAAGATGAGGAGGAAATGGAGTATCTCTGCGACGGTCGTTCAAAATCAATAGACCTAGCACGATACACGAAGCCAGTAGCTTTGTAAATGCGAACCATAGTTGTTCGCGAAACGTCAGGGACAGAAAACCTAGTGACACGGTGTAACTCGACAACCGTTACGACTATGCATTTAAGTACCTTACATCGTTAAAGTTAGATATTCTATTTTGGTTTTTAATTATTAAAATTACCGCACAAACGATTACTGTCTGCAAAGATATAATACTTTCTTCTAAGTATTTGACTCGCGTTGTGACTATAAATTGTAGATAAAAAGTATTTCAGCATATTTTTTGCGCAAAGAAATCCGAACTCAACGATATTAACAGGAAAATACTTAGGAAACATCGTGACAGGCTTACAATAAATTCTGATATTCGAGCATCGGTTTTATATATATGTAAATGGACATCAACAAACATACCCGTGTCTTGATATCCCCAGTATATTGCAGAATCCTGAGTATCATTTGTAATCGTGCAATAATAATGCTTTTCGGTTTTAAGTATGTTTAACGTAGCTTCGGCTGATATATTAATAAATTTCACAAACCATACCATTGTCCAGAGAGGAAACCTGAAATAAGGCATTCTTTTATGCTACATATAAAATCAATCGACAAGCCCAAAAATGAATAAAGTCCGGAGATTGACTGTAGTGCTTATGATAAAGCACCTGTTACATAACATCAATTTGCTTATTTTATTTATATTTATTTTAATAAAAGTCCTTTCAAAACCTATGCTATTGCATTTCTAAATTCTTCATAAATTGATATGTTACGTTTATGCATATGTATATATATATATATATATATATATATATATATATACAACTATTTTTGAGCACTTAATGTTATTAGAAAACAACATGTTTAGTCAGGATAAAGAATGTTGTAGTAAAATTATTTAAAAGTGTACAAAAATCAAAAATCTTGAATAAAGATTCTTCAGTTTTTTATATGTATAGTCTGAAAATTACTCTAAAAAGGAGAGCGACGTCTTCACAAGTTTTCTCTATGTGACTGTAAGTACTTTCTAGTTATTTCGAAATGGATATCTTTTCTATTAACTTTTATGCTTTTTTATATAAATGGTGTCTCTGGATCACAGCCCATTCACCTCAGTGAAAATAATAACAAAAAAATTAAAACTTGAATTAAATGTTATTGACCTTCAGTGAAACGTCCGTATTACTTCGGTCACACAAATAAATTTTAAATAAATGAGAAAACATTCAAATTCATTTTCCAAATCTTAAAATTTTAATTGCACTTTATTAATGGGGATCAAAATTAAAATATAAAAGTAAGAAACAGTAATTTTAACGAAAAATAAACAAAAACTTAAACATTCCGTTCATCAAAGAAACTCCCTTTTCCGCAAAGAACAGCTTTCACAATGCGAGGCATCCGCTCTACTAGTTTTTCAATTCTATTTGGCACATATAGTCCATTCCCCTTGTAAAATGTTCCAAAGGTGGTTTACGGAAGCAGGACATATTTTTGGGGACTCCTGTCAAATTGATTCCATAACAGCTCAATGGCGTTTAGATCAGAGCTTTTGCGGCGGCCATGCCACTATTTGTAAAGTCCCATTATCTTGTTCTTTATTTAAGAAATTTTTTCATCTCACTGCCGAGTGTTTGGGGTCGTTGTCCTGCATGAATACAAAATTTTCGCCAGTTAGACGTTGCCCCGATGGTATTGCATTTTCTTGCAATATTTCTAAATAACCCTCTTTTCGCAAAATACCTTCGATTCGCTCGAAGTCTCCTGTACTAGCGTAGGAAAAACAACAAGCACAGAACTTGCTTGACAGTTGGCACTACACAATCCTGCAACATTCTTTGGTCTTTCGCTCTTTTTACAAAAATGCGCCCTGATTGTCCAAACACCTCAAACTTTGACTTATCAGTCCATAGCACCCTTTTCCAATCGTCCAAAGTCGAATTTCTATGTGTTTCTGCCCACAGTAACCGTTTTTGCATGTTTCCCCGTCGAAGTAAGATTTTTTTTATTGCAATGCGGCCGAAAAGATTTGCAGCTTTTAATTTTCTTTTTACTGTAGTAACAGAAATTTTTCTTGCACGGTCGCGATTCATTTCGGTGGCGAAATTAATTAAGTTCACACAGAAAGATACGCTTTTAACACTAACGCACGCACAAACAGATTTATTTAGAAATTAAGGCATTTATGAATACACAATACACTTTGGGGTAGTCTGTGTCCACCCCAAAGAGTATTGTAAATTTATTACCTGCAATATTGTCCCAAAAATAATCCTATTTGTGGAGATGAGGATTATTCTCAAAGTTACTATATTGCGTCATAAAATATAATAGGTTTTTAATCATTCTCTAATCAATATTTCTAGAGGTTTGCCTGTGCAATTAATAAACAATAAATTTCATAAAGACTTAATATAAATGTTGTTTATATATGCACGTCCTATCTATCCTATATGGTCCTGTTGCCCAATGTAAGGTGAAAAAGCGATATTCAGGGGTTTTATGTACTGAAAGTATGAGATTACAAGATTCGAAGCTCTATAGAGGCGACGATCAAATTCAGCGGTATATCGGAAAGCATCACATAATATAGAAGATCCTCTTTTCTGCCAATAACGCTTAGGCTTTGTATTGTAAAATATCAATTCTATGTAAATTTGTTGCATTACTGTTACCATATAGGGCACAGCCGTAATCTAAAACGGATCTAATACACGCTCTATAAACATTCATAGCAGAATAAAAACCTGCAGCTTACCTAATTTTTATAATTAAGCATAGAATGTATAGATACATCAAAATTATCTCAAAGGTGTCCTAAGGTTATCAAATACAGTCAAAATTTAAATCTTGACTTATATCAAAATTATTTTTTATTTAATTTGATATTTTCATATAATTACTTTTTTACGGCGATAAAATAAATATGACTACATTTCGCATTAATTTACCAACACGACACATTACTTAAAATACTTTTGAATTATAAAGAAAATAAAGTGAATAAATATAAGGGAAACAATATATCTTATATTTTTTTGCAAAACTAGAATTTAAAAAATTCTTGGGAAGATTAACTAATTTAACAGAAGTCATTATAAAAATATATTTTTCAGATGTTACGAGATATAATGTTAAAAAAATGTAGATGTTTTTACATTACTTAGCCTATTTCTTAACTCTGAACGAACAAGCCCATGTGGCGAAAATGTTTTTTCGACATTACCAGAAGAGCCTTTGCCCATGAAATTGGAACTATAGTATTTAATAGTTTATTAATTTCTGAAATATTGTTCTGGGGTCTCCATCATTGTACTGCGATAGCATTTCGTAGTATACTTTACGAAAACATTGTTTCGTGGAATAAATGTGATTTCGTTTGCAATTTGTATGTCAATGGTAATAACCTTCTACCAAAATAATATTTGCAAATTATTTCTAAAGCTGAATTTTTGTCTTGAGTTTCTAACGGGTGTACATTTTATTCCTAATAGAACCAAGGAAATAAGGCAAAAAGTCAAGAGATATTCTAACTTTCTCATATCATTTCATAAATTTCTGTTCTATATTCTCTTCAAAACTTTAAAAATGACGTCTAAATTTCAATAATTTTAAACAGTTTTCTGTCATTCCTTTTATTTGAAATGAATATCGTCTTCATTTTCGTTGCAAATTTGTGATAACTCACGTCCACTCACAGCAGTCAAAAGGTAATCGAATAACTTGAGGTGATATTAGTTTCTTGCCTCCTTTGGCTTTGTACACTCTGCTCCCCAGTGATTGAAAAGTGACTAAGTAACCCCCTCTTTTTGTGGTGCAAAGTTAGCAATTCTATAAGACATAGCGATAATAATCAGTAGGCTTCATTGGTAGCGTCTATCCTATTGTTGTTTTGATTTTCTGTATTTTCCTTTTCATCTACTTGTTTATTATTTTACTTATTTATTGCTAGAAAAGCCTTTCTTATTGCCATTTTTGTACAGCCGCATATTTATGATTGGTAAGCAGCAAAATAGTCATAATGCATCCGTACAAATATACTCAACGTTCGTTTTTAGGTTAATGATGGTTTTCACGGACCAAGACAACAACATTAATTGTTGAGGCATATTTTCGTTCGGGAATGCGCAATCACGCAGAAATATGGGATTCTTCCTATCAATTTCAAACAGAATTCCCTATCATAGAGTATACGTATGATTGTTTTGTACAGCATGTCCGTCGTATAATAGACAGATTTCGCAGAAAAGTGTTGTAAAAGGAAAATCTACAGGTCGTCCTAGTGTTCTTACTGAAGAAGTTTTTAGGGATATAAATCAAAGAATGGATGCGAGTCCAAGTCTTTACGTAGCTTATCAGCCCAAACAAACTGATCGGTTGGTACCTATTGAAAAGCTTGCAAGGCAATTCTTCATTTACATCCTTACCAAATTACTGTAGCTCACGAATTGTTACGTCTGGGTTTTCCCCGTCGTACCCAGCACTGTGAATGGTTTAACGAAGCTTAAAAAATGGTGATATCTTGGACATTCAGTGACGAAGCATGGTTTGATCATAGTAGACATGCAAGTTCGCAGAATAATGAATTTGCTCTGCAGAAAATCCTCATGTTTTCATAAAGACTCCGTTACATCCTTCGAAGATTGATATATGGTTGGCGATATCAAAAAGAAGAATCATTGGCCCTATTTATTACTTTTTATCAAAACATTGATTCCAATACGTACCAAACATGATTTTGGATTCGTTTATTAAACAACCTCATGATGTTGAGTTGCAACTTAGTTATTTTCAACAGAACGACCCAAGAGCCCACACAGCGTACAATAATTTTTCGAATGGCGATTGATAAGTAGAGACCACTGTCCTCCTCGATCACCAGATTTGACCTCCTTGGATTATTTCATGTTTGGTTATTAAACTTCACTCTAACGGTATCCATACCTCGGCGGAATTACAACGTGCTATTATGGAAGCTCTAAATGACATCACACCAAGAGTATTACACAATGTGTTCATCAGTATAAAGCGAAAGGTGAATTTGTGTTTAAAGTTACGTAGGCAGCGTTTTGAACAAATGTTGTAATTGTGTATTTGAACGATGAATATATAAGTATTATGCTTTTGTAATAATTTTCATTGACGCTTCTAATCTGGAATTAAACTAGAGTGCAATTTAAAATACTAAAATTAGAAAACAATTTCATTGTAATTATCTTTCAATAAATAGGTATATCTCAATCAAATTGGTTCCTTTCTCATACTTTTATATTACGCCTATGATATATAGTGTTTATAGCTTCAGATGCGTTGACTGGTACTTAGCACCAACTTAAAGCAACAAAATAGATAGCGGGATTTACCTACAACCCCTATCAAGCATTACACAAATGGAAATTGCAGAAATAATTTACAAACTTTTAATTGTTTAATTCCCAAATCTTTGAAAAACAAATTCAGTACATAAGAAGAACATCAATAAGTCATAATGGAATATTTCAGACGTAAGTTTTTCTCTCATATCACTCACGCTAGCTATGTTTACGATTTATTTATTTTATATTTTGACTTCTGCTCTAAATATTTCATCGGAAAAAAACGATGATAACTGAAACCTAGAAGGTGAAACATATCCTAACCTTAGTGTTTCAATTACTTTTCGAACTTCTTCATATCCCATTGATCTGAAGCTACAACTTATTGCAAATACGGCCCTAATTATCTGCTTATCTAATTTGTCGTGACCTGTTCTAGCAACAGAGGAGTTTAAAATGTCACCTTTGCTACGGCTGCAAACAGCAAAATTAAAATTGCTACTACCTCTCAAAATCCTATCTATATTAATTTTTTCTTTATGTGTTGTTGCCAAGTCCCACTTTTAAAGTCCATGATGTGAGAGTACAGCGAGGGACCTCCTATGGATCTGACCATTATCTCGTAAAAGCAAAGCTGTCTTTTTCATTTAAAAATTAAACCAACAAAGAAAAAGAGGTAGATCAAACTAGTCAAGTACCCCAATGGCCCACATACAATCTAGACAGTCCGATGAATCGACTGTATTTCGATATAAAATTACGCTGGCAACCAAGATGGGAGATACAACAGATGCTACAGTTGCGGAACAGTATGATTTCATAAAAAGTGTATTCACGAGGCCGCGAACGTAAACAGGCAAGAAAATCAGGAGGACAAATGATGTTTGGTGGATATTAGAAGCAATGGCCAGGTTGTTTACATCCTGTTTAGATGGTAGTAAAATTCCGGAAGAATGGAAAATCGCATATGTAAGTTCTACACCCACGCAGCAAAAGAAAATGCGAAAAGTGTACGGGAATTAGTGTTACATCTTCTATGTGCAGACTACATGGACGAATAATAATCCAGAGTATAGGAACAAGTAAAAGACTCAGAAGAACAGAATGGTTTCAACCCTGGAAGATCTTGTATTGATAATAATATCATTATTAATATTTTCTGTCTAAAACAACTAACTGAAAAAAGTATAGCACACGGATGTGAATTACATCTTATATTTATAGGTTTGAACAAGGCTAATGACAGTGTTCCTATAAATCAGTTATGGCAGGTTATGTAGGACAACGAAGTACAAACAAACTATGTAAACGTGATTAAACAACTATATATAAATAACAAAAGCAAAGTCAAAGTCGAAAACAACTACTCGGATGAATACATTATGAATAAAGGATTGCGATAGGGATGCTGCATATCACCAACTTTATTTAAAATATATGTGAAGAGAAGAGAAGAAGTGGAGAAAGAAGTGTACGCCGATGGGGATACTTTTCAATTAGCAGCATATATATAGTTTAGAGTTCGCTGATGATCCGGTTATATTAGCCGAGGACGGAGATGACATCGATTACATGTTCAGGAAACTGAGGGAGGAATATGCGAGATGGGGTTTGGAGATCACTATGGATATGGAGTACATCGTAATCAGTTCACAAGGCAAACAGTTAGTGGTGCAAAATGAAGTGATAAAAAGCATGGATGATAATGCATATAAATATCTAGAAGTTATGTTAACTTCCGATGGTAGAGATGAAATAGACATACAGAATAAAATATAATAATAAACTATAATTAGACAACTATTACGTGTGGTGTAGAAAGACAATATTTCGAAGAAAACAAAAACCCGGATGTTCCACTCTTTTGTTGAAAGATGTGTTATCTATGGAAGTGAAGTGTGGGCGCTGAATAAGAAGATGGAAGACAAAATAATGTCAACGGAGATGATGTACTGGAGACGCTGCTGTAAGAAGACATTATTAGATCATGACAAAAATGAAAGAGACATCATGAATAAATGAAATAGAACGGAAACAACTATTATAGTATGGCCACATAAGGAGGATGAACCAAGGCAGACTACCACAAAGAAAGACCAAGAAAGAGTTGGGAAAAACGAATTTAAGATGCTATGGAGAAGAGAGGACTTAGGGAAGATGATTTTAGGGATAGAACCTACCCTAAACCGCCATAATAATCATTATAATCTTTTCACTATTTTTTCCATGTCTTGGAGGTCGATATTCATTTATACTTTTATCTACATCATCTCTATTATTCGACCGATTTTTATTTTTGCATGTTTTCTAATAATCTATAAGTCTGTCAACTAACTTTCTGCCGCATTTTTTACCCTTAAATATATCAACAAAACATTGCCAAATATTAGAGATGGCAAATGTCCGCGACGAAAAAAATTTAAAAAAAACAACAGCATAAGGAAAGTGCATATATGTACATCTAAATCTGATTTGCTATATAGAGGTACAAAATTTAATTTTCCAAACGGATGTTCCAATAGATCACGCAACCCTGGCTGTAGTGTAAACTGCTCTTGAAAATTAGCGTACAAATAGTAAAATTTATTTAAACTTACTGTAACATATTGCTGTAGTTAACTTGAAGGAAATGTTAAAAACTTTACCCCACTTTTAGTAATAATTGGCTTTTTAATAAATATATGTGAATCTAATACCATCTCCAGAGTAACTGGATTTACTAATTTATAATTCAGCTTTATATTTGTGGTTGTAGTAACCACGACTGGGGTATAAATTTAGGCAACATTGCATTTGAGTAAAACTGATTAGAACTTTATCGAATCTCGTGTTAATAATTAAGTAATCGTCGTTTCCGCTGGAGAAGATATTATTTTCCATATGTCATCTTTTATCCCCACAGAGATTAGTACATGTACTTCTGAGATAAAACTATGTAGTTAATCCTTCTCATGGCAAATTCCGCAACAATCCTGAAATTTATTGCACATAATGATAAAGTTTACAAAAATGCCAACCCAAAATGTTTAAGAACAGTGATAAGGGGTTATAATTTTCTGGAACCAGTTTACCGTAACATTCTTTTTCATTCCTTACAAATGAAAACCATTTTTAGTTTCCATTGTAACTCTTTTTCCATTTTCTTGGAAACAAAAAAGACTACAATTACAAAGATCTAATAAAATCAATGCTTCAAAAATTTCACTGCCTAGGTTGTAATACGAGCATAATGCTTTATTTCCTTCATATTCATCTTGATAGGTTTTCCAAAAATATAGGTACGGTAAGCGATAAACAAGGCGAGAGATTTTATCACGATTTAAAAACCATGGAAGCTAGGTACCAAGGAAGATGGGATCCTCATATGACGATCGATTACTGTTGGAATGTTCAAAAGAACTGTCAAACCAAAATACACTGCAGAAAATGCAGCAAACAAAAATTTATTCCCTGATTGTTGTTTGTGTATTTACAAGTACTCTTGTATTTTTTTAATGATTATTGAAATACTTGTACTGTACTCGTGACTAATATTGTATTTAAATAAATTAATTAATTATTAAAAATTTTATTTTATCTATATCTTGTCAGTTCTTAAGTGGCAACATATATAGTCGGATATAGCCGTATATAGCCATATATAGCCGTATATAGCCGTAAATAGCCGTATATAGCCGTATATAGCCGTATATAGCCGTAAATAGCCGTATATAGCCGTATATAGCCGTATATAGCCGTATATAGCCGTATATAGCCGTATTAGAGTTAAATTTTGACGTGATACGCAAACTAATATTTTCGGATTCAGAAGCAAATTATTAAGAAGCAGGTCTCGTATAGAAATCAGCAAGTATTATGTTGGGCAGTGTTATCAATCCGGACTTTTAAACGTCGAATTTCCTCTTGTCGGCCCACACTACCGGTTTTTCGAGAAAAAGTGGAAGAATTCTATTAAGCATATTCTGTAAAATATAATCAAAAACAAGGTTAAGAAACTCATCTCGAAATTCTTTTAAACAATCTTAATTGAAGTACTTCCACTGTGCATCGATCTTTGGACTATTTCAAAAATACTATCCAACCTGGATTGCTTTGTATAGGTTATTAAACACCATTTTAAAATTCAAAAATACACACTACTATTTTTAATAGATTTTGACGATTATCGTCAGACATTTAAAATTTAATACAAGTCATATACTTAAGTTAAGACATGATCTTTGTCCAAAATCTACTTAACTCCGGATTTTCCTTAACGTCTGAAAATAATTAAACCGTATTGCATTGAAGAACGTATATTTTTAATTCATGTAATTATAAAACTCTACTTAACTTTACAAAAAAAAAAAACGATAACTCGAATTAAAAAAGTTGATAAACCCTCAAAACTTTAACTACCACCTGCAACTCTTTTAACCGTTTACGTTAGTTGAGATACGCAATTTAATAAATCTGGAAGGCTTCTTTAGGCATGTTCTTTTAATTCCAAGAGAATACCAAGCTCAAATTCTTGAAGGTTCATTAAGACAATTATATGACGGCATTCTAAAGGGATTCGATTGGATTTAAGTCTGAGCTGCGAGTTGGCCACTCTAAGATATGAGTATTGATTTCATTTAGTTAATCTAATATATGTCTTGTAATGTGACATCTCGCATGAAATTTTGGTATTCTATATAAATGACACAAACGGCATAACATGGTATTGAATAATGTTTTCCAAATAAAATTCTTCATCCATGGACCACACGTACCGCGAACATATATAGCTTTTATCCTAACTAACAGGCCTCCTACATAACGCATTCTTCGTCGCTCTCTTACCAAAGTTAATGCTCTTACACATTCATCATTGCTTATATGACGTGCTTGACCCATTTTTTCACTTATTTACTAACTAATTATGCAAAAAAAATTACGAGCATTAAAAAAACGATATCAAGCAATACAATCTCAAAACCGAAAAGTGACGAAAATAAAGTAAGGTTTCTTCTTTAACTAAATGACATTGCAATTTTAATCGCAGTACAAAAAAGACTGAAAATAGAAACCTACATGATATATACCACCTATTATTTCATACTTTAAACGCCAATATTAAATTATTAAAATATGTTTGAAAGTAAGAGTGGTGCCTTAATTCTGAACAGGAGCATATTTGGTTCGAGAAAGTTTTCCATGTATGGTATATATATTTCTAGAAATCGTAAATTCACTAAATATTATGAAGAAAATCTAGTTTAAATACGCAATTTAGTGCTTCTATACAAATGGCGAAAAGCTAATCAAACAATTCAGTCTAACTTAGAATTGTTACTTATTAATTATACTTGTAATGACAATACGCATTTCTTGAAATTGTTCAGTTATATACACAGAGATCAATATGTACATATTATAGAATAATTATCAACTACCTGTTTCCATGAGCCTTGCATGAGACAAAAAATTCATAACTTCAACTCCAGTAGAAGATAAATATAAAACTAAAATCATTGCAACTTCCGATCAAAATTCAAGTACTTTCCTTTTTGCTCTACACTGTCTGATCTTTTAGCAGTGTACCAGTGATATTAAAATGTTAAGTTTGAAAGTTTTTCCAGTAACATGAGTTTTTGAGAGTGATATCTTGATTAATTATATCCAGTGATAGATAGACAACTAACTACTCCATAAAATAAACAAATGTAACGGAAATATTATTTGGTTTCGATGATTCCCTTTTTAAATAATGCGGATACAGATAAATGGTTATGTATTTAAATAAACGTCGCAAAAGGTTAAGATAGATAAAATAGTGCGGTTATATCACTAACTTTAAAGATTTATACATTTTTTTACATACTTACAGTCATTAGCCATTAAATCGGGACTATTGTGATATAATTTCGTATACAAAACAAGTAGAAAATTACTTATCTGCACCACATCATTAATAACCAGTAAAATAAATATCCTTCTGACTTTTAGATCTAGCACTTGTCTTCACTTTATCGATGAAACAATGATGTAACTACAAACTTTCGTGATTTCATTTATACATGTAGTTTGCTTAGCATATGGTATAAGCTCATTTTGATAACAAGCGTGCTTTCTGCTGGCTTCTAAATTGTCAATTTTATTTCATTCCTGATTTTCCGCACTTTTCTAATATCTTCTGCTAAAGATACTCTTTACTGATATATTTCCTAAAGGATGCCATCTTCTTAACGTTCCATACGTTTCCTATTAGATTTATATCCTGAAAATCTTCGAATCAGACCAGTAAAAGCAATTTTTTTGAGTTAATACATTGCGATTTATGAAGTGAAACGTCGTTGTGCATAAATGTACATGACCCGTTAGTTTCATTATGTATATTAAGTATTCCTCAAAAACTTTTTTACTTTGTCTTTTGCTAATTGGATTTTGTGTTTTAACACATAAGACCAAATCATTACAGAAGCGGAATGTTTCGTCGTTTGAATGGCACCCAATTGGAACATATTGGTTGGATAACTGATACTATAACATTGCAGTGGTTGAATACACCTTAAGCGCTATAAACGCAACTTTAACTTTATATCCATGCTTATGCAAAACGCCGAAAAAGCGTCAAATTCTCCACGAAAATTAATGCAACTTTACATGCGCTCGAATCAACTCTTGAAGCAGTTATTCCACTTGTTTATTGGTACAGTTAAAATTGCGTCTTTTAAGGCACCGACTGCTCCTTCTGACAAATGGACGTTTTATTGGGTTTAAAATTGAATTCTCCTGCGAGCTGTGTGATAACTTGCTTTGTCTTAGGTGAGGATGACCAGCGATGACTTGCTGCCAACAAATCGCTGTATACCAATCGGTAGTAATAGTTCATTTATCTTGTTGCTACATGACCTGCTTTTGAGACAAATGTCGCGACACTTTAAAAACGGATGACTTTTGTCGGCTTTTCTTCAGCTTAAAACGCCCAAACAGACGACTGGCATTTATTTTCTGGCTCGTATGAAAAAATTCTACATTCATCAGCACTGATAATGTTATACACTTCTTAAGTTTTCGGCGTTGAAGGGTTCTAGAATTTTTTATACGAAGTCACCCTACTTTCTGTTCTTCGGTCAACAGATGCGTAACGAAGTTAACCTAGTAATATTATGGCCTCAATAATTGTCAATAAATGTTTAACATAAAACTAACCTAATACAATGAAGATTTAAATTTGAAATACGCGCATTTACTCTAGCGCTACTACGATTCTAGTCACAACTAAAGTGGCTATGATTGTTATTATACAGAATTGCTTTACATTGTCTGACACAGAATCTGATCTGACAGAGTATAGATGGCGTGTCATAATTTGATTCCTATCAAGATTCATGTTTGTTCCCAATATAAGGTTATAATTAAATTTGTTCTGTACTTTCTATTTTTCAGCAATTGAAATTTAGTTACATTTAAAATGCAACAAAGAGAAGAAAAGCAACTAGAATCTGCTTTAGATTCCATAATCCAAAGAGTAAACGACTTAAAAACATCTATTGCAGCAATGATCTATAAAGTAGAGAATGAATACGAAACATTAAATTGGCCAACTTTTTTAGATAATTTTGCATTATTGTCTGGGCATGTAAATCATCTTTTTTGCACATACATAGGCACCATTAAAATAAATCCATTGCAGCTTACATCACTCTCAAAAATACTAAACCATGATAAATGCCCTGTTTTACGTAATTTAACTGTTCTACCTCTTATGTTATCACCTGAACGAGATGACCAACTTGCTCAGTTAACTGAACATAGAGTGACAACATTTGCTCATGATTTAGTTCCTGACTATTTACGGACGAAACTAGAACCATTAGCTGAAAATAAGATGATGCAACTAGAACACAAAGCAGCTACAGTTGCATATGAAAATGCACAGGTGCGTCAATTAAAAATACCATTTCTAGGTTTCTGTTTACATCAATTTGTTACTAATTTTCTCAGAAACAAGTTGCCGCATATCAAAAAGTTGTGACACATATTTGGGATATCGTCAGTAAAGCCAGAGAAGAATGGGAAGTAGAATCCTCTGCAAGAGGAAATACGCAACAGCACTCAAGTGTGTCGGATACTCACCTTTTAGTAACAGCAGTTGGTATGGGTAAAGGTCTTAAGGTGAGTATAAACAAAATATTGATGTTGCTACTTTAAAATTTATTGCTTCATATGAACATTTAAAGGTATTTAATAGTAAAGTAAGTAATTCCAAGAGTAAAATATTCTTTTCAATTTATTTCAATGGAACTTTAGGTACCTGCACAAAAAGTTTTATATAATAACGTTTCACTTTCAGTTTGCAAATCTGTGAAGTGGCTTTAATATCCCCAATGTTGTTTTGGTCAAGCCGATTAGTGCCTTTAAGTAGACTTAGTATTTTATGTATTAAATAGTCTCACCTACATAGTAGGTAGTCAGATTTAAAGAGTGTGTGAATTACTGTTCACCCACCTAGAAGTGCAGCTCATTCAACGTTCACAGCATATATAAAATAGAAAATTCCCATTCTTCAATTTTTTACTGTTTTTGTTTATCGTGCCTAGCTGTTACACTTTTGATGTTTGTCGCCTTTTATTTTAGTCTTTATTTCATTCATTGCGATTTTTATTTGTGAGCACTCGTGTCTACTTAGCTTACAGTTGAGAAAATAAGGTACAAGATTCACAATGCCCCATCAAAATAGCAGCCACGATAAAATAGTGTTCGTATCGTCATAGCCAAATATTCCTTCAGTATTCTACTGCTTATATCTTACGTTCTGTTTGTTATTTATCTATGTTATTTATTTTATGGATGCTTAAAATATCTGTTTTACGACGAAAATTCAGTCAATTATATTCAAGAATTGCAACAAAGCATTAAAATAGCTGGCTCGAAAAAAGGAACAATATGCAAGCCTGGTAGATATACTTCATGCTTCCGACAGAAGTGCATGGGAGAGTGACAGACAAATAGAACGAGAAGCCGTTTAATCAAAACTAGCATTGTGTTGATGATTCAACGCACACATACGTAATTTCGCGAACGCCCGCCTCTGATTTCCTACACACATACTCGTATAGCTTTATATTATTTCATTTCATTTCACCTCTAGTTTTAACCGTTATTTCAACAATTAAGTGCTCGAGTATGCATTTGGGAATTTGCGATAGATAATAAAAAGCTGCCTTCAACCATGTTCCTCAACGTAGAATTGGCTTTACTGGTTTGGAAATACCAGCATTACCATAGTAATTTCTTCGCCAGTACACAATTCTACTAGTAGTTAGTTTTTGCTAACTAACACATTGGGAAATATCGCTTGAAGAGGTTCCAGTACACGTACCGATAGTACAGTTGTGTAACGTTGTCCGAGATGGTAGCTTCCACTTGTGATCGTATTTATTAAATGTCAAAACGATTTTTAATTCAGTAGGGGAAATTGCAAACCATGACATAAATTGGTCTCTCGGTGGCACACCATTTTTTATTTGTGCGTTTTATATTATTTACATACATTCTACAGTCGCTTTCTTCACCGGTTTCTCTCAAACTTTACACAGTGCATTATGAAACAAATCGGGAAATTCACTGATATACTTTTCGCTGTATTACCACTGGTTGCTTTTTACCTTGCCATACGTTCGGCACACTTAATTACACATTGACAATGCACAAAAGAGCACAACGGTAAGACGATCAACTACCTCACGCTAAGATCAGAAAGAGACTAATGCAAATATGGTCTTGCTACGACGGTATTGTCCCTAATTCTCATTCGTTGTTGAAAAATAGTTAACAGCGTTTCATACACTAGTTATACCGGCGGTTATGAGAAGCTGACATAACTTATAATTACATTAGGTTGCTCACTGTAAGAATAACAAAGAAATAGTTGCATCTTTAAAGGAATATATTAAAGTAGTAATAGTAATAACGAAACCATAATTCTTTCATATCCTATTATATTTGTGTTATTTTTTTGTGAGCTTACTTATTTTATTTACAGCCCGTTCCAAGTTCTAACGGACAACCAGGACAAGCAACGGGAAGTATGATGGTGGCGCCGCAAGGAAGACCAGGCAGTGCGAGTGGTCAAGGACAAATGCCACCAGCTACTCAATCTATGACTATGAATAAAGCTCCATCAGCTATAAAAACAAATATAAAGAGTGCAGCCCAAATTCATCCTTATGGCCGATAAGACTGCATTAATGGTGACGATCTCCAGAATCTACTTTAAATATATGTTTAAGTGTCTACATATTGTGATAAATAGATATAGGAAGTAATTATTTGTATACTATGGAACCTCTTTTCCACTTTCTATGGATGGACAAACATATAAAAGGTTTTTTTATGACAGAATAAATCGATAATATAAAGTTATATACTTTTTCTTTTGCACTAATATTCGCTTAGACAGACATAATTATCGTTTTTACGATATTTGGTACTGATAAAAGACAAAGCGGCACAAAAAAGAAGAATATAGTAAAATAACGGCCAAGTTTGAAGAATAAATGTTTACGTTTTATTAAAATACAGGCTTTGGGAATTTACTTCTTAAAAATTAAATGTGTTGCGTTATTTTGCTAGCTCTCTTCTAAAACATAAGACAATATTTTCAAGAACTGCTCCATACATACTCTTCGTGATAGCCGCCATTTCTCCTTAAATATTCTCTTTTAATTCATTGAGAATGAGTGTTGCTGTATACTTTTGATTGAATGTAACCTTATAGGAAAAATCCATTGGTATCAAATCGGAGCTACATGCCAGTTAGTTCATGTCACCGCGTTTGGATATCAATTTTCCAGGGAAAATTTTACAAAAGACACGTTAGGGGTGTGAGACGTCGCTGCATTTTGTTGGAACTAAGTGTTCTGATTAAAACTATTAAAATCATGCAAGGCTGGCGTAAATTGTTAATCATCTTCATATATCGTTTGAAATTTACGGTTACTGTATGACCTCTGTCACTTTCAAAAAGGTACGGGCCGATAATTCCTTCCACCAACATTGCAACCCAAACAGTAACCTTTGCGAGTGAAGTGGTCTTTCATGCTTCTGTTTTGGATTTGTTGAATTCCAATAACAGCAGGCCCGCCTGTTTACATGACCATTCCGGTGAAAATGAGCCTTATCTGGGAAGTTTTTATAAAACGCGTACACAGCATAGATACTCCGCTCCCGGACACCCACTTCCCACTCAACGATTGCGTTCCCGCAATGAGCAAAACATATTGAAAAAGACTTTTGGGACATCCACTATATTAGTCGCTATTATGGAAACGTAATAGAGGTGATTGTTGTTTAAAAATTTGTATCCTATTCCTTTCTTTCTAAGGCACTAAGAATTTTATAATATTGTTTTCTAGTCTAGCGTTATATAAATTGATAAGCTCGCAATTGTGTAGGTACTGAATACTTGAAACATTCCAATATCCTTAATAAACAAGTATATAACAAATAAGGTATTCACACAGTCGTAGTATAATAAATCTTTGCTGCAATCCCATGAAGTGCTTCATTCAACATTTTATGGGCGTGTGGTATTACATTAGGTAGTTGTTGTTCGGACCGTTAAATGCAAGGTTATCTCTTGACTACCCGCTCAACTGCACCAATCTGCACTTTTACTGAAAGAACTTCTAACCTACTCTCACTCAAGGTAAGCTCTACTAATAACAAAATTCTCTTAATTTAACGATTTTTTAGAGTAGATGGTTGCACAATTGAAACTAACAAATAATAACTTTCTAGTTTTCTTTTAATTTGACAAGATAAGGCAAAGGCTACATCAAATAAGTAGAAAAAAAACTTAAGAATGAAGGCTGATTGGAATTTTCAATTTATAGGATAAATTACAAGGGATTAAAATATTCCAAAAATTCATGCACTTATTCTAACGTATATCACTATTTGCTAAGCGAGAACCATTCTTATAACTGTATAATCTATAGCACATAACCGGCCCACTGTAAGATTTGATCCAGCCCGCGACATTTTGAAAAACCCAATTAAAAAAAAAATTACACTACTTTTTCTTATTTTAATAAATTGCATTATTATAACATCGTCGTATTATTTCATGTCTGATATCTATCGCTAAAAATTATGTACACTACTTTTAAACGTGGCCCGCGAACGTTTTTTTCACACTAAAGTTTGGTCCACAACATGTCAAAGGTTGTCCATACTTGATCTATAGCAACTTATTTTATAAAATCCAATGACGCATATCGTAGCTGCATGAGCACGTTATCGATCACTTTCTAGTTTCTAGGATGGTGGCATTCAAATAGAAAATATATATCTGAACTTACGCCATATTCTCAAACTCGTAACGCAAATTATTTTAACAGTCATGATGACATCAATATATGTCATTTGATTTAAGGATACAATAAAATTACTAGCTCAGCTGGTATTCAAGATTTTATTAGTGAAAAAAAGGCGAAATTAAAGCAAGTGTTGAAATTGTTATTATTTTCAATTTCGAAGTTTACACCTTCTCGCGCTGTTAAAAGCATTTTGCAGCACTGCGGGCGTTATTAATGCACATTCTTCAATAATTCTTTGCTGCAGATCTTGTATATTTAATTAAGTTTTAAATATTCTATTCTCTAGGTGAGGAAAAACGAAAAAGTCCATAATTGTCAAACAAGGTGACGTGGAAATTCAATTCTTCGCATGTAAGCTTATAATCCGATTGTCAAAAAACTCACGAAGAAAAACAATATTTTCTTGTGTTGCGTGTGCCGTTGCACCATCTTGCTAAATTGTAATTCACCTTCGTGCAGCTGTTCAACAAATTCACTCAAAATATTTCTATACCTCTCAGTATTATTTATAAAATTTAAAAAATAGGTCCAACAATTCTGCAGCGAGAGATTCGCAGCATGCAAAATATGAGAATTTTCACTACTTCACATCCGAGTATTTTGAGAGTTGACTCTCCGAAAGATGAAACCACGCATCATCAGAGAAAAACGTTAAATTTAGCAAGTCATCACATTGCATTGCAAACTACTGGCAATAAACAAGACGTCTGGTGTAGACTACCGGCAAAATACCCTGGTGCATGTGTAAGCTTTTCTTTACAATTTTCTGACATGTTCCATAAGAAAGTCCAATCTCTTGAGAAAGACGCGTGAAAGGTTTTGAGGGTTAATTTTCCATCCGTTGACGAACATTATTTAAACTTCTTCCGAACGAACAGGATAATTTATACATCAACACAATTGAAAAAGTGATTATAAAAACTTCCTGGGAATTACACCTCACTCTGGGAAGTGCTCTCTAAAATCATCCAAATTCTATGCTACTACAAAAAATGGACAAATTTGGTTTTGGTGTGGGTTTCCTGACGTTGATTGAGTCTTACCTTACTGGAAGGAAGTGTTATGTCTGCTACAATGGTTATTCCTCTACGCCGTTTTCTCCAACATCAGGTGTTCCTCAAGGTTCAAATCTTGGACCACTTCTCTTCAATTTTTATATAAATGATTTACTATCTCTGTTTACGTGTCACGTCTTAGCATACGCAGATGACGTAAAGATATTTAATACTGTTGGTAGCATTTTCGATTGTAAACATTTACAAGACAATCTTCTTCGCATTAATACTTGGACCAAGGTCAATTATCTCCTCTGAACATCAACAAGTGTACTGTGGTTTCCTACAATAACACTCACACTACTTTATACTATAACTACCAGATTAATGATGCAGCCATACCACGCAATATCAAAACTTTGGATCTTGGTGTTTTGTTTGATGATAGACTGTCATTTACGGAACATATTTCGTCCATGTGTTCATCTGCTTCCAAAACTCTCGGTTTTGTCATGCGTTCTTGCAGGCATTTCTCAGACTTAGGTGTAATGAAACGTTTATATTATGCCTACGTTCGTTCTAAGCTTGAATACGCCCCTATTGTTTGGTATCCCCGTTATTTACACCAAGAGCTTATGATCGAACGCGTTCAAAAGAAATTTCTAAAATATCTCTCCTTTCGAATGGACAACGTGTATCCTGCAAGAGGTATCGAGTATTATAGCTTACTTGTTGAGCATGGTTTTCTATCTCTTGCTGACCGCCGCGAGCGTAACAGTGTGGAGTTTCTTTGCAGGATCCTGAAAAATACTGTCGACTCGCCAGCCCTTCTAGCGCAAATAAACTTTACCGTACCTACTCATCGTACTCGCTACTATAATACATTTCAAGTACCTAGAGCTAATACCAACATTTTGCTTAAGGCACCTCTCAGTCACATGGTGAGGAACGCAAAACAAACGGGATCTGGAGCCATTTTTGTGAGTCTTTCTTTTTTTTTGTTTCATTATTATATACATTTTCAGCATGTTATTATTGTAGGCAACACGATTTTAGTTATTTTATTTTAAATAAGAATTGTATTGTAATTTGTCCTGTAATTGGCCCTTGGGCTGTTGGGCAATAAAGGATTATTATTATTATTAAATTCCTCCAGTTCGAAAATAGGCTTCAATCATGTGTTTTTTGCATTGTATTGCAAATCATACTTGAATTTATTCAAGCTCGATATTCTAACTTGCTTTCAGGAGTTCTAACACATTAATTGGTGACAGTCAATATCACTTAAAATAATTTTCAAACCCGTTAAATTATATCTGTCTTAAGACATATATTTTCTATTTCAACATTTTCGTCCTAGAAACTTTATATCACGGTATTAGATTTGTTTTATCGTAATTAGTATTCTGTTTTATTTTTCATGTGTCTTTTTCAGTTTTAAATCATTTACTGTACTATACTACAATATATTTTTATTCAGCGAATAATGTCATCCATTAAAATGAGTGCATGAATTTCTAGGACAGCCCGTTTTCGTAAAATTAAAAAAATGCTTAAGCAATAATCGCGAGTTACAGTATTAGGATTTAATCAATTTGCACAACAATTTTTTTGCTTTCTATAAAACTTTTGTCTGAAAATATGAAAGCATAAAACCAGTGTCTATTTATTTCATGATAAATGCTTGAACGTTTTCAAATTGTATTTAATTAGTTCATTTAAGTATAGAGGGTTTTTTACACTTAGGAAAACAGACTAAAAAATGTAAAATATGTAATATTTATTCATATATATAATATATAACATACATATAACAAAAGTAACTAAAAATGAATAAAGATAAGAATATAAAAAATTAACAACTCAAATACTCAGTAATATCATTTAACATAAGCATGACTCCTTTGAAAATGTTCACTACACGTCAGTTGCAGCAGTTTAGTTTCAAGTATAAAATACATATACGTCATTTTAAAAATTCTTATAAACTCATTAACAATTTAGTGAAAACATAAATATGCAATTTACATGTACCATTTGACACAGAAAAGTTTAAATTTAAAAACCACTCCCTTATTGCTAGCTAAAGGAAGGGTTATTTCATTTTTTGTAAATAATTCCTGCTGGAGATTAAAAAATATAGCTATATATAATTTTTAAATGATTGTATTAATTACCATCATCCGCGACTTGCGTTAGAATATAAAAGTATTGTATACATTTAAATTAGATACACCGAAGTTGACTTAAATAAAAAAAAGTTTGAAACTTAAATATAAATAATTGTAGTTGGACAAAACATCTTTGATTGACGAAATATAACAGTAGTGAACATTTTAGTATAAGAAGCTGTAGTTTTTCGACATATAACTACATAATATGTATTATACAATAATATGTAACAAACGATGTAACAAAACTTAAAATACTGCACGATAAATATAAAATATGATTTACAGAAAAAAAAATGTTGCGCGTTTCTTTTAGATCCTTATAAAACACTTTTTTTTCAATTTCTATAATGTACATAGATATATAATGAAATGCAAAGTGACTTTGATAAAATATAAAAAACACACTAACATGTTATAAGTTCTATTGTATGTATTATTTATGTTATTTTAAAATTTTCTCAACAAAAACAACAAATAATATATTTTTGTGCACAATATATTGCTAATCTAAATATCAACTATACAACTAATCGTACCTTAAATTTATAGGATGGCAAGAATTCAACTACATAATAATTGATCCCTATAGAATGTTAAATTTTGAATTTATCTATTACTTCATTTTAGTTGATTAATCTTAATGTATTTTTCTTCTTGTGTTTGAAGTATCCATTGCCCAATATGTGACCAACAATCTAAAGATTAGTAGTAAATATAATATACAGGACAATATTTACATTTTCTGTTATGATTTCTGTTGAAATTACTAAGAATATTTTGCTGAGTATGCTTATCCAAATTATTTTTGTAGAGAACTATACCGTAACATTGAAAACAATCTGTGAATAAATAAGATAGTAATATAATTCACTTTTATTTCTTTCTGTTGCACAACAAAACCATAATCTTTCTTTTATTTATTCGCAGATTTAAATGTTAAATAGTTATAGTGTTTCCACACATCACAGTACAAACTATTCGCACCACAACCAACATGAGGAGTGAATCAATAGTCCAACAAAATGCATATGTCTTTTTGCATTAACGGATTTGGAAATTTGCACTACATTTACTCACGGAATAAACATAAAATATATTTCTAAAATATACATCATTGATTCACCCAATACTACAACGGATTCCGTAATAACTAAAAAAAAATGAGATCATGTAGAAGTTGATTTTAATCATCAACGTTTCGAGTTTCTTAAATATTAACAATCGCTAAACATTTCTATTAACATTGTCGTTTCTGAAACTTGTAAGTATATAAAATCTACAATACAAGTTTCAGGTAGCAACCTTTTCATTAAGCCCCAATAAACACCACTCCAACAATAAAGACTTTCATGAAATCAAAATATTCTGAATAACGTCAACGCATCATCTAACAATATGAATATATACCTTTTTAATAAAGAAATTAAACATTTCAACAGCTGCAATGTATCACAAGCCAATTTAATATTCTGATATTGAATTCGTTCAGAATGTTGAATTTACTTCATGAATGTACATTTTTAAATCATAATTTTTGAGATTCACATATCACAAATTCTAACAATTTAAGACAAGTAATGATGTACAGTGAAACTCCTACTGATTACCAATAATTTTAAAAATATTGATTGTTCATTATACAATATATATCTAATATAAAAAATGTATTAATCACTTTCACTCCAAATAGAAAAAAAAATCAGAATATCTAACCAGTGATCACAAGTGAATTTATTCGTGGTTACTACCGTATGTACAGTATTTTAACCTCACCACCGCTTTCACGATTATCCGAAGATTAAAATATAAATATTGCCTAGTCTATCTAACTATATGTACAAATTTTTAGTTTCCTAAGAATGTATCGACAATATGATAAAATTACGAAGATATCCCAATTAGGCACTTTATAATTTTCATATTTTACCCCACATACCCCTAACTAAACGAGTACCCATAACAAACACGAATTTTCTTGTCTTGTTGGTCAGCAATTTCGGCAATGACAGTAAAAAAACTTACGTGCCTATAGCAGATTGTCTACGCTAGAATGAACCTAATCAGGCGGTAAGTAACTGAATAGTTTGAACTTGTTTCGGATATGTGGCCGAACATCTTCCTTCTGGAAAAAAAAAAGAATTTTTCGTAATAATAAATAATATAGTAAGAGTAATTTATTTAATACATATATGCAAAATTTTGGCGAAATAAAATTGGAAGTTTGGATGAAGTAGTCTTAAATAACTAAAAGGGATTTAGGAGAAAGCTTGTAGTGTCTAAGACAAACTATTAATTTTAGTATAGATTAAAATTAGTAAGCGTTGGATATTTTCTAAAAGTGTTTTCCATCAGTTATACAATGTGATACATTAAATTATGCGTAGACCGGCCAAAAATTTAGCCAGCCAAGAATCAGCTAACAAATCACGTGAACGTGGTATTTATTACCTTTATTATGAAACTTAATACGTACAATTATACTAACAAACTAGGAGACTACCATAAGAACAAGTGATAATGGTTGCGGCAAGCAAATATACTTACTCTCAGAATCATAAGAAAAAGACTTGCGTCACAAATTGCCGTGTCTAGTAACGACACACATTTGTAAAGTTATTAGTCAAGATACTTTAAAAGATAAAGATGAAAATATGTCATTCATTCGTAACATATCGATAAGATAGACGTTCTATTAACCCCGTGTGTTCAATAATGTACAGTACAAAGATAGAGATACTACAAAAATGAAATTTTCATGCCACATATTAGATTAGATAAAATATAGATTAGAAATAATTTACTTTACTCATACTTATCTCTACAGACCGGATTATATGCAAAGTGCATATGTTTAGTTTCTGCATAAGTTAATTAGCGCTAATTAGTGATTGCATATATTGGATATTTAGGCTTTTTCTTATCCTTTCTATTAGTAAAAATTTCTAGTAATTCCTAATGTAAATCGACAACGGACAATTCTCAGAACGATAAATCTTTTACATTGGTTTCTCTTATACTTTTTTCCAAGAACTGCACGTGTTTAATTTCGCCTAGCAGAAGGGATGTGGTAGATACGTTTTATTATTATTAATTCCCAAATAAACTATTCATTCATTGAATATCTTTGATCGAAACAGCATGTACTTGTGTTACGTTTTTAAATACTGCGCGTACATATAATGAGTATAGCGACCAAATTTCTTTATGGATTAAGCCGTATCCTGAACCGGTAAAGGATGGCGACAAAATATTTTGTCGAGCCTGCAGTAAACTGGTAAGTTTAATTTTACTAAAAGCTTTAGAATTGTTTTTAAATTCGAAGTATACCTTGTGAAAAAATTTTACTAATATTGTCCGACGCTGCACCATACGTGATAAAAGCCGCGTAAATTTTAATTTTTTTTTATAGTAACATTATTCATATCACTTGTTTAGCTCATGGGTTCAATCGTGTAGTCAATCAATTTCCTTTGATCAATGATTTAATTAGCAATGTCGAAAAAGTATTTTAAAAGCACCTTTACGAATCCAATTTTATAAGCAGCGACTTCCCGGTGTTCATAAAAAATGTAATTCTTGAAATCACTGGTGACTGCATTGCTCTATAAAACTGTAAAAAGATAGTAACATCAATTGCTACAAAACCTTTTGTATATTAAGTCAAATTATAGCTTGGTTTCAAGTTCCATTCGTAAACTAGAAACGCGAGGGATGTCGCTCTCGGAAACTGATAAATAAAAATGCAGGGTATTTGAAATTGGAGGAAGTTAAGGAAATTTTGAAAGGTGAAACGGTAAACGATTTCAACTTTAATTTTAGTTTGGAATGTATTGCAAAGTTAAAAAATGCACCAATTACATCTGTGGCTGCTGAAAGAAGCTTTTCTATTTCGAAACATACTTATGTATTCTGATAGAAGACAGAACTTTCTTTTATACAATTTTAAAAAACATTTAATTATAAATTGGTTTAGAAATATGTTGTAAAAAAAATGTTGTGCAATAAAGTTAATGTTTAAATTTCTGCTCTTATTTATTTTACGTAAAAATTTTGCATATTGTCGTATGTTTTTCATATATCCCTCAGGTGTATGCATATTTTCTCAAAAATCGATGCATATATATGCGCGTATATTCCAGTTTTTCTTTGGATATAATCCGGCCTCTACTTATCACTAACAACAGCATTTATTGCTTACCATTTGAACTAGGTTTTCTAAAAACGGTAGTAATTTCATCAACTCAGAATCACTTCGATCTACAAACCAACTCTCTATTGGTATACCATTGTTCAACTGAAAATGTAAAGGATTAGTTGAGATACAACTCAAAGCAAGTTAAACAAAATTACCTGATATCCAAACGCTTGCGGGGAATTATCAACAATAATGGTTTTCGAAAGATCTCGTCCGAGAATAGATAAATCCTTTATGTAATTTCCATTAATACAAACGCAATGTTCCCTAAACAGCCTATATTTTATCCATTTTCTTTCGGGATCTAACAGATTTAGAAGTTTATCGGCGTAAACACGTTTGGATGCGGTGAACAGTATCACCTCGAACATCTGCGATACTTTCTCCATGAATTCCTTGAAGAATGGTCTGGTGCGAACGTATACTGTGTAAGAGCAATCTTGAAAGACGACGGGGAAGTGGAAACTAGCATCCGGTAGTTCTTGAAGGCTACAGTGAACAAGAGTTTCATCTAGATCTAGAACCTGAAAGTACGTAATTTAATGTAGGTGAAATAATATCTTGTACAGTAAATTATTCCTTTTTCTTCCGTTTAAAAATAGAGAATGCGCATTTATATTTACATATAACAGGGCAATTTTTATTTTCAGTTTATCGTTTTTCTGAATTTCATTATATAGGACACGTAAGAATCTACTTTATTTCATTTTGCGCAGGTATGAAACACATTAATAACAAAGAGATAACTACAATAAATCAATATTAAAGAGCTAATCCAAACAACTTGATTTGCGAAAGTTTCTTATAACTACCGAATGTTGCATATATGGTTTGTTTTATACTATCTCAACAACTCCTTGTACTATTTTTTTAGCGAAACAGGTGTATTCATAAACATGTAAACTTAACAAAGTAAAAATAATATCTTAAAAATTATACCAAAGCTGTATATTGACACCTCATAGGTATTCGTCTAATCGCACGTAGCATGCATTCATAATAATTATGCAGATAGCAAGAGAATTTTTTATAAAAGTTTTGCAAGTGAATATTCTAATAATTATGCTTTTTTGCCGAATAGTCCCATTCGTTAGAATAATTTGCTCAAGAGGTGGGACAGCCTATGTTAGGAAGCAATTGAATCTACAAAATTTCACTTATATGGCACTTTGCATTATACTTCAATGTTTTTAATTTTATCGAAAACTATGCTGTATAACCAAACAAGGGAAAGAAATAGTGACATTTATTTTGACTTTAATTGTTTATTGTGATATACTGATCTAATCCTGCGTTAAATTCTGCACTTATTTTACTTATGAAACAAGGAAGTAAACAAATATGATTATTCTATTCGTTATGTCCACCTTTAACCTTATCTACTCCATATGTTAAGAACTTAACATTACTTTTGTGTTTCTCAAGAAAAATTTTAATTTTCTGAGAAAATATATTTTACTTTATGTATTCGTTAACATTATTACTTTGTTTTCATTTTTTATCATTTATTTATTTTTCTCTTCATAAACTATATCGAATTTTATTTTAATATGTATATTAATTACGCATTGTATATGTACGCATTCAGCCATTCACAATACTCTTGCTAAAAGTGCCTAATTTAAGATGGCGTCGGACAAATAATGGGAGTTTTCAATATTTAATATATACAAGTACAGACAGTCGGCTCCCGCGTGACGGTTGGGGTATTAGCGATCGTTCACTCTCGGTCACCTTTCGTACCTCTTCGTAACGTTTACTGTAACGTCGGACGAATATTCGCAATTTTTAATATTTACTATATTCATGTACGGGCTGTCGACTCCCGTGTTGAGGTAATAGCGATCGATCACTCTCAGCCGCTTTCGTACCTGTACCTGTTTCCAAGATATAAATTTAGTAATTAACGGTTTCTGTAACTTGTTTTTTAAAATAAAGATTTATGACATGATCGTAAACCCTATTCCAGCCAGCTACTGCTGACACCCTCCCCACTTTAAAAATTTCTTCGGACCCTTCTCGAGAACTGTAAACGCACACCCTACGCTTTAGGAATTACTGTCTATTCACGGGGTGCGCCAACAAAAGTTCAGCTCTATAGACTACGCCACCCATGTTACAAAGCATTAGACCTAATGGAGCATGGCTCTCTCTGATTAGTTTTAGGTTTTTCATGTAACTATCTTGTTTCTTTTTGGAGCTAGATGCGTTGCCAAGCTAGTTAGCATGCTTCGTATCGTATTCGTTCTCCTTATTGTTTCTGTTACTTATCAAGTTCGGCTAAGAGTTTATCATATATTTCCTTTAGTTAGTACTTCATGTCTTCCCTTGGTTTGCATCTACTTTTAAGTAAATTACTTTTTTTGAAATGCTCCAAGTTTTTTTATAGTATCGTCTATTGTAAGTAAAACAGGAATTAATTTTTATTATCTAACATTTGTAAAACTAAAGGGGCCCAACGTGGAAATTCCTAAAACAAAACGCTAAGATGGAAACTACGCTGCAAGAGAGAAACAAATGATTGTCAATGCCTTTATATATTTTGTGAAAAACATAAATGTTTCCAGAGCAGTCGAAGAAACTAGCAAAGTACTAGAGTGTTGCAAAGCAGTTGTGTATTCAATTAAAAACAAATGCATAAGGAGAATCATCCACCTGCAGTCGTAGAGAAAGGGGAAAGTAAGTATTATCAGCAAACATTCTTTTGCAATTCAGAGATAATCCATAGTGTCTAAAACAGTCCACCCACATTAAATACAATATTATGCGTTTGTAAATAACGAAGAGGATAATAACTCTTCATTTAAAGCTGGATGAGCTACAAGATGGTCCAAACTAATTTATTATTCACTCCATGTGAGGAATGTCTTTGACTTGCTCACTGGACACTATATAAGCTATATTTCTTCTATTTAAAATTGGTATGAAAATAACCTTTAATTCATTGTAAATGCATTTGTTTTGGTACTTTTAGGCGATGAATAAGCTATAAGTGCATTTCTTGTAATGAACAAAATAAAAATATGTCTCAAATTATGTATCAATAAAAATAACAAAAACTTAAGTTGATGTATTTTCGTCTTTTCAACTTGTTTTCCGTACATTTTACTGTAACGTAATTTATACACAGTCAGTTCAACAAAAGTATCAATAATTCATAAGGAAACTTTTCCTAATAAAATCTGTCAAAATAATAGAATAATCATACCATCAAACAAGATTTTACAGTTACAGTTCTGGCAACGTATTGTTATCTCCAGACGAGCAACACTTCGAAGCTTGAGTAACATAGTCTACAGTAGCTTACATACTTTTTCAAACCATAATCATTCGCTACTCTGGGCTTCTATGGGATGTTCTCAACCTTTGCCGAGGCTGGTGGCTCAGTGCCTTACGGACTTGGCTATCTATCTCGAAGACCCGGGTTCGAACCCCGGGGCTGTTTCTTAGGGTTGTGCGTAATAATAACTCATGGCCGGCCAGACATGGATTACTATTATTAATCCAAGATCCCACTTGATTATATGGAATACAGTTGTTTTACGACTTTAATAACTGCTGGTGTTTTACAAATCCGCAAGAATCTACTTCTTAGTCCGTTGTGGGGGAAGGATTCTTCAACGTACACTTTAATAGTACGATAAATATCCGATACATTTTCAGTACTTTCTGTAGTCACATTCGGTTTTTAAGAAATTTGCGAAGCGCTATTATAACAATTCGATTTTCTTCAACGCCCCACTCCATCACGAAAATTTGACAGTTTAGACTTGACTGAATGTTTTCAACAAGAGTTACTTTTGTAACTGCTTTGGATAAGTTTGTTATGGACATTACTCCAAGTTTTAGTTTATAACTCTTTGTCATTCTTTTTATTAAAAGCAACTTACAGTGTTGCCAAATGTATTCCACATCGTTACTTATCCAATCAATTACAAAGAAAAATTGACTGGAGCACATAAGTGCAGCAATATTTTTAAAAAAATTTTGTTTCTCACAAACAGTACGAATTGGAAAGGGCATATTTATGAAAAAAAGGTATTTTGATAAAGTTAAACAGAAAACATTTCACTCTGTACTTACCAAACTAAAATCTGGACTTGAGCGCGTCTTCAACGGTAAAGCGGGACATTTAGATCTCATTTCGAAAGTTAACGGAGGTAAATGCTTGATAAATATGTATGGATCAAAAGCTTCCCAAGCATCTTCGACTTCAACGTGTTCTGGTTTCTTATCCAATCGTTCTTCTTCGCGTGCAGTAGATTGTACGCTACTCGCTATCAACGCAGAATCGCTAACGTTTTGCGAATAATAATCGTACGGAATATTGCCGACGTTCATATTAATAAGCTCGTTAGTCTTCGCCATTTCGTCATCTAAAAGATTTACAAAATCTTGCGGACTGACATTGCTTAAATTATTTAGGTCTAAAGGCAAATCTTGGTAATCGTTCTTCAATGGTGTGTAATCGTAGTACATGCTTTCGCACATTTTGCCAGCAAAGGTGTTATATTGCAGCTTTTCTTTGTCGAACTCTGAATGTTTCTTATCGGACAGGTACTGCATTCTATACTGTTGGTAATCTATGTTTGACAAGTTTTCCGTACAATTGATGTTTAAGTTCGAATTTATTTCTATGGTGGAATATTCTATCTCATTCGGCAATTCTGTGTTGGATATCAAGTCTAAATTAGTGATAGATGTGTCTACAGGCAGGCTATTATATATTGTGTAATTATCAAGTGAAGTATTTTCTTCATAAGCCTTATAATTCGGTGGTTCTAAAACTACGTATTGCTGTGATTCGAGGTTTCTTTCGAAACCCTGATTGTAGCTATTATCATAGATTTCTGGTACTAATTGCGCCTGATAGTTTTCTTTGCATTCTTCCGACAACGTATCGTCTATTTGTTCGAATTTGGTGAAACTTTCTTGGCTGCCCGATACGTTTCCGTTTTTAGCGATTACATCTTTGCAGAGAGCTATAGAAAGCTTCTTGGAAACTTTCTGTTGCCAACAGCTCTTTTTCACATTCTTGACTTTTCTTATCTTATTCGTGCATATTGCGAACGACTTGAACCCTCTAACACGCTTTTCGCTTCTCAGCCACATCCTGACGAGCCATTAAGGTAGGATGTTTTCTGAAATTTAAATAAGATAAATATAAGAACATTAGAATTATGGTTCCAGTTTAACAATGCTACCACATGTATGCATCATTACTAAAGAGACGCACGAGATATGAATTACAATTTCATTGGCGTGCATGCAATGTACATATATCCATTTGCATGGCAATGGAGTCAAACGAAATACATATCATTAATTTATTTGTAGTCGCTAGTCTCGACAAAGAGGGGCAAGTTTCAATGCCGTACGGAGAACAACGTGGAGGGATGAAACGCGCGGCACGGAGAATCGAGCACCCGTATCAAAGAACGCTTGTTCAGTATTAATCGACAGGTCGTTGTGAGTCGGATTTAGGTACGTTTCGGAAACGGCGTATTTCGAATAAACTAGAAAACGTAATATCAAGTATGCCGGATTTAGAATACGAAGGCGGCAGAATTAAATATGTATTCGCAAGAACTACTATGGACTAGCGGAGGAATTGAAAAATCACAAAATGATTCGATGTCGTTTGTGGATTCTGTTCAAATTGTGAATGATGTTCACTCACACCTATGTACGGCAGAAGGCGAAAAAATAAAAGTGTAATTTGTGTGTGTGTGTTATTGATAAAAACACAGACCTTTTCATACTGAGACAAATTTGTGAAGGTGCGTCGAAAGATCCATTAAGTTGTCACAAGGATTACTTTTTGCAAATATAACATGACTCGATGTCGAATGGTTGTTTTCATCATTAAAAAATATTTATTCCGCACGCCGTACTCTTTTGACTGAAAGAAGTGTGGAAGCATATTTAATGATTCTAATATTTAATAGATGCCACCCAGTTTGTGATTTCGCAAAAACTTCTTAAAACAGTGTTTCAGCACGTTATATAATATATTTTTTACCATTATTTTATGTGTAAATATTCCTGTGTCCGCATCGCCTATGCATGTTAACGATGGTCACGATCATAAATGGTACGGCCGCTTGGCCCCTCCACGACGTTGTTCTCCGGACTGCATTATAACTTGTCCCACTTTGTTGAGACTAGTAGTCGCCCACTTTGCCCAGAACGCAGGCACAGTATAGGAAAGATACAGTAAGGAAAGATCGAGATTTTCCGTGGGCCGATTTCGTGAACGTAGTAAAATGCGCGTAGCCGCCAGTAATTGAGTGGTATTGCGCAGAATTTGATTCATTCAGATTATTGAATGATTGGAATCACGCGGGATCCTCTTAACAGGGTAAGGTAACACTCTATTTTAGTACGGGCGCCACTTACTGGCTGCAGCAGTATCGTGTCAACTGAACTATATTAAAGCCCTCCTCTTGCCTTTCTTTCCCGTTCCCCTAATAATTGTCGCCCATTGTTGTAGTCATAACCTGAAAACAATATAGAACGCAGTAGAGTCCATTGTGAGTACATTATTCTCGAGTGCTTTCGAACTGTGAAATTTACAATACAGTGATTCGTATTTTTATTGTGCTAATGTGTTGTGTATTGTGGGAGTACTTGAAAAGCAACGATGCTCTAAAAATTCCCTTACACGGACGACGAGGCGAGTAAATTATTATTTTCGCAATATAAATATAATTAAAAAAACCAACAACGTAAGTATGGTAAACCACACATTAGTTCACACTGCAATTCCGGAATTCAATTTCATAAAACTGTTATTGGTGCCAACCTGAATTGTTAGACCTCCGCATTAGACTAAACCATATAGCATGTAGTAGTTAATTAGAAATAAATTAAATGGGCTTGGTGCCGCACAAAATATAATGTGTTGTATGTATACAACATATGAATAACTCGTATTAGGAAAACTGAATTGCATAGTGTGGAATTGGTAGAGGTATATAAGAACTGCCGGATATGTGACAACCATCCCAGACACCAGCCAAGGTTATTTCTGTAGTATGTGGGCCAAACAAATGTTGTCGCATTAAACAATCGTACCAATCATTGCGCCGGCAATATTTTAATATATTTGTATGTTTCAGTAAGAAACTAAGAAAAACAAATGACTAGCAACCAATGTACTTGTAATCGAAAAAAAAGGAGGCATTACTATGTTCCCAATAAATATCATAACCATAAGCAAAATACATATAACTACCCTTATCGATCAAAATTTTATAAGAAATCATACTTATTGATCACTAGCTCTCATGTAACCCCAAACAATGGAAATAACCAAATGGTACAAGTAAGTGCTACTTGTAAGTTTTAATAAGACATTGTGATGTTTGCAGCTGTGATTGAAGATTCAACATTTGTTAATTCTCTTTTGACCCGGCAACAATGTAGCACCTGTGTGAAACCCATAACCAAGGTGATTTCAACAATATAGCTAGAGGATGATGTTTTAAAGGCTACCTTATTATATTAATAATATTTTTTTAGTTGGGACTGTCTTCATTCTTATTTATTTTTTTCTACCTTCGTTTACATATTTTCAATGTTTGGTTTATTCTTTTATGTAAACAGAAATGTACATTATTTTTTGTATTTATAATATTTTTACCATTTTTTTTGGTGCTGTGGTCAATGTCGCAAATTGGATTTTTCCATTGTGGTAATTGTTTTGTATTATTTGAAATGTGGTTGTGATCAATGGAGTTTATTAACTTACATACTATAGAGGTAATGTTTGATACATATATTTTTCATTGGTAGCTTTTTTGAAATAATAGGAAACCTGTATATTTAACTAATATATAATTTACGAGTTTCAAATTCCCGCCATTAGTTTTTAGTACGGGAGCCACAGCGACAAAACTCGTCTACAGTAGGTATTGTAGTAATTTCTCCCACATGATTGCAATAGTAATGCGTTTATCGTATTCACGTTTTTTTCCCGCTTAGTTTGTTGACCGAGCGTTTCATACTTTATTTAGCAATCGCTATTTATTTTTACTTGTTAAGTGTTATTGTGCTGTGTGCTCTGCATTATTTGATTAAGGCGGTTAATTGGAATGGAACAAATTTTACAGGCAACCGCATATGCCGGTTATAGCCGTTGTAATGCTCCAAATTGCAGAAATAATACAAAGGATAACTACAACTTAAGTTTCTTCAGGTTCCCCAAGGTTTGTAAACAGGTATGCTTGTCCCGTCATAAAAAACCCAAACATATTATTCTATTAACTTCTTTTATACAGGTGTAAAATCTGGATTTGTAACGCGAATAGTGCACTACTCACTGAGGAGTATTGCTATAACAATCTCCGCCTTTGCAGCGAGCACCTCGAAGAGCAGATGTTTGCTAATGGTCTGAAGAACCGTTTGAAGAAGCTTGCAATTCCAACGCTATTCACAGTAGGTGCGAAATTCTGCTATACGTATATATTGTTGTCAAATAAAGTCGATGTAAAAGTTGTAAGTGTTCAGTGTACACCCCTGGAAGGAACAAGTACAAGAGGAAAAATATTAGAAGAACATAATTATGTTCTGGTAGGAAAATCCAATATGGGAAGTACAGGTAATTTTTAGTTCCACTGACAAGTATTGTACATTCTAAATATGCCAAACATGGTATGGATAAAATCATTCAAAGCTTAATAAATGCATCAAATTGAAGAGGTTTGTGGAGTTTACATTGTGCTTATTCTACCGCAACAGTAGTACCTTGAAATACCCTTGCTCAGCACCTCTTACTGAATAATACCAATAAAAAAATAACACCTTAAAATTTATATGTAGTATCAAGTATGCAAAAAAGAAATCACATTCCTATGCAACCATTATAGTTGAGAGTATTACTAACGCAATACTTTTGAAGAATGTACCCACTGATATACAACTATATAGGATTTTCGCTAATGACAGTAGTAAATTTCCAACACAAATATCTGACGCTAAGTCTGAGTTTTCTATTTCCCGGCAGATGTCCCTGAAAGGCCGAGACATATTTCACTGCCAGCCACGCCTACAAATGCACCATGCAGTACACAGACGTTCAAATCACTGACCCAAGGAACTCCCCGCAAGGTAAAGTATCAAAATAAAATCAAATATTTACAGAAACGAGTGACCTATTTGGAGAATAAAGTGAGAGAACTAGAAGAACAAAGAAAAGGAAGAGATTACTCGAGAGGTATGTCTGATGAAATGTTAGATCAATTTCTAACTACTGCAATAGCAGCCTTTACAAAGGTACAAGCAAATCTGACCACGCGACCACCGACAGGATTTAGATATACAGAGGAAAGTTATGTCTACGCTTATATTAGAGAGGCCCTACAGCTTATAAAGAGTTGTCCAATATTTTTTCCATACCGTCAGGTCGCACTCTTCGCCGAATGACAGAGCAGTACAATTCCATGCCTGGCATCCACAGGGAAGTGTTCTCGGTATTGAATTCTAAAACAGAACAATTTGAAGACATTAGTAAGCACTGTGTGCTATTAGTAGATGAAATGGCTTTGAAGACACAGTTATTTTGCAACCTCGGCAAAGATGAAATAATAGGATTTGTACAAGACGGGCAACAGAAATTGTTTGAACCAGCCCAAAACGGTTGTGCCTTTATGTTAAGAGGAATTCATTACAATTGGAAGCAATCAGCCGGGTATTACCTTGTGCAGAAGACTTCATTTCATTAACACCTACCCCAATACAATTCCATAGAGCATTTAAAAAAAGATTTGTATTTGATTTCCTTCATTCTGGCACGGAGAATTGTTCTGAGGATTTCGCTACGATTCTATTGACAGCTGAAAGTTTGCCGAAGACCAACTTTACGATAACAGAGAATTCTTCTACAGAGGAACCACCAACACCAATACATACCGACTTCTATAAACACAACATACGTGAAGAAAATTCATTGCGATACATCTGTGGCTACCTTATACGAAAGTGTCTCAATATACACAGTTGTGATATTTGCGAAGAATTCGCTCAGCGACACAATGAACTTGATGAAAGGACTATATTTTCTCAGTTAAAGGCATTTGAAGATGGCGAGTGGCGGACATTTGGACAATTAAAAATGCCAACAGATTGTTTCTTCTATTATATAGCGTCTTTGGAGAAGTTATTTTTTGAGAATTTCGATAAATATTCTGTACTATCAAAATGTTTGAGACAGTACATGCTGATATATGATACCGTCGATTTGCAACATCCGTATCATCGGTTTCCAAAGCAGTATCGCATTAGATTGTATCCTAGAATGCGACTATTTTATACATTAAAATTTGTTAATAGGAATTTCAAAGATGTCAGTGATAAAGGCAAACGCAAGCAAATTATATGGAAACACTTATGATATCTTCAATTGTCTCCAAGCATTCGCTGCAACCCTCTTTTCAACGGTTGCGATGTATCGCAGACCAAATACTTCCAACGGAAACATTCTTGGGCAATGAAGTGTGTTCCTTCGACTACTTTATATTTACATTTTTACAGGAATATTGCAGAATATATTGTGCATTTTCTAACGAGAGAAGCTGGGCGAGTGTTGTCACCTCTTCAATATCTTGAAGATGATTTACGTATATATTTACACAGAGATGGGCGGAATAGACTTCACCTGCTGCCACACACACTGTCACATGGGTTCGCATTGTAAAGCGTACATGGTCCAACAGAACGGCTTTAGTATTTTCATGTTGTGGTTGTTTATCCATGACAACGGCAGGCATTTGAATCTTTAAAATACAATTACTAAGACAAGTTATTACTGTTACTGTAGCACTAAACCCGCCAGAGTATTTGATTCCAGTTCAAATTTTTAGCTAGTGATGTAACTCATAGAAAAGCGTGAGAAAGCATAGCTCACGTTGCAGTAGGGTATTTTCTTTTCGATCGTGTCGTTACCGAGAATATATATTAGTGTAAATGGTCGTATACTACACACCGAACGGACTTAAACAATCTAGTCTCAACAGCATAAAAAGTAGATTTTTTATAGCGTTATCTGATTCAGTGATTTCTTTTCCTATTTCCGCGATATTGCTTGTCTCTTCTTTGGGTGAATACCTTTTTTTAAATTTAACTTTCATGTTTCAATTATATGACTCCTTCTATTATTACTGTTAATTTGTTATCGATTCAACCGGCTTGTTATTGTAATTTTAGACTGAGCCCACACTTCAAGTATTTACCAGTCAGCGTGACATCTTGTCCTATGGGATTGGTAATCATTTGGGCCTAACACCTCTCCTTTTGTTAACCTATCGAGGCGTGTGCCTATTATTTACAATGAAGCAGTTGAAACTATTAATAATGCTGTTACCTCCGATGACATTTTCTTGAACAACGGTATTTGAACGCATCGCAATCACATTGCAATACAATAAACACTTTTCTCGACTGTCTACATCGATTTACATCATATTATAGACTAATTACATTATACTCTCAGACCTCCTCTGTGGTTGCTTGGGTGATTGAAGAGGAGATTGCGAGGATTTTCTCGGTGATGTGAGCGCTTCAATTCTATGTTTGGTAAAAAATATAATTGTGACATTGCATAGTACAACTGATAGAAATATATTATTTCCAAATCTGTATATTCCATCTTTACTTCATTACTGACAACTACAGCTGTATGAGCTAAAAAGTATAAACGCATATTGCATCGTCCATTCATAAGTAGTCACAGTTAACATGTTCTACTTTTAGTATATGTAATCGTGTTTGTACTATTCAATATATAGAAATATGAACATTACTTCCTGGCCGATGGAAATGTTTTTGTAATTCTTTAATAAACTGTTTCTCCTATTGCTTTTTTTTTTCTAACCACCCATATATATTACACGTTATTCTCGCTGTCTAAATTTGGCAAAATTTGAATATCCACTAACAATTACACATAAAGTATCTACTATAAGACGTACGAAGTTAGCTAAGCTTACTTTTGAATTTTGCCACACTCTTCTTCCTGCGCGTGGCCGCGAACACGGTTGCATCAATGGATCGAAGGTCAATGAAATTGGGCGAATAATTTCATTCATAAATAGGACAAGTGTCCTTACTGTATCTTTCCTATACTGTGACGCAGGACTGTATAGTAGGGATGCGAACAACAACAACTACCATCAATTGGACACGAGCTATAGTATCGCGCGAAGAAATGCTTTACGTAGCATACATATTAGAAATAAGGTGTCATCACACCCTCAATTTAATGTTGTAAGCTTATAATTTACAACTCACTTTACTCGAATCCTAGTCTCAAATTACCAAGTCGATCAACATTGCAAACAAGAGTACCAATCATACACCAACAAATTATAAGGAGGGGTAAACCTATGTCAGCAAATAATCCTCTTTGATTATGCATGGATGCAGTGCCAACAGAAACAAAATAATAGATTTCAATACAATCTGACTATTTTGTCGGTCCTGTATGTTTACACACCACACAAATGTTTCCTAAGACTGCCTCAATTGGTCTAGACCCAATCATTCATGAGTACAATTAGCATTATGGTAAGCATTTCTTTCTTTTGAATGGACACATTCTCGGGGTAAGATATCAACGGCTGTGAACGTAAATGCTCTCAAAAAGACTCGCTAAGTATAAAAGTCACTACCAAAAGGAAACGGAATAACCAAAACAAGAAAATGTGAAACTTCGTCTACTTTATCTTTAGCACGTTAAAAACTGATCATCATGTACATACATTATTATAGATTACGAATCAAATCAATAATATCTAGGCAAATAAAATATCGTATAAAAATTATAATATAAATAAACAGATTGTATTAAGCATTTTATTAATACTTTACAGCACGAATTTAATTAAACCATAAATTTAGTTGTATACTTAAACACAATTAATAAAATGCATTTAATGTCTAACTTCAAAGAATTTAGAAAATCGGATTTAATAAATATTGTACTAAACACATAAATGCTTTAATATAGTGAATAATGCTTTTAATTCTTTCGTATGGATCCTATACCTTAGTACGATAATTAACCTGATTTATTACAACATGTGTATTGTTATGTTCAACGAGATTTCTTAACCGATTTCGGACATTAGAATACACTGCCACTATTATATTGTTTGCAATATCAATATTTTGCAGTACAGTATTTTTTAGTGTAAAAACATGTTAATAGCAAACACCGGTTAAATGTGTAACGTGATGTACCATATTCTAAATTTGTATATGACTTTATATATTAAAGGTGTGCAACATTCCACAAAATATTGTAGACAATGAAGAATTTCTAACATTTTGGAGGAAATACATTCCGGAATGGAAATTTCCAACAAGGAGTCGATTACAAAATAATTGTCAGCGGGCGAAAAACACGATTTCGGATCAAATAAAGGCAGGGTTAAAAGTTCAAAAAATATGGCTGACGGTAAACGAAACAACGGATACAACAAAGAATTGTATTTTAAATATGTTAGTGCACACTTCAAAAAGCGGTGAGCATCCTTGCCTCTTCATTTACGTAGTAGAATATTATAACACATGGGCTGAAAAGTCCCGGGCCTAACAAAGAAAACACGGTTTTTTTGGTTCAAAATTAGCTTTATTCATCAACGTAATCTCCATCAAGAGCAATGCAATCATTCCAGCGCCGCTCTAACATTTCAATACCACTTGTAGAACGATTTATCTTTTGCCTCAAAATAGGCCTCAGTTTCAGCGATAACCTCTTCATTCGTGCGAAATTTCTTACCGGCGAGCATTTTTTTGAGGTCTGCGAACAGCCAGTAGTCGCTGGGAGCCAAATCTGGCGAATACGGTGGATGTGGGAGCAATTCGAAGTTCAATTCATGTAGTTTTGCCATTGTTTTGATTGACTTGTGACACGGTGCGTTGTCTTGATGAAACAAAATTTTTTTCTTTGCCAAATGCGGTCGTTTCTTTGCAATTTCGGCCTTCAAACGCTCCAATAACGCTATATAATATTCACTGTTGATGGTATTTTGGAAATGTAACAAAAACTTTTTTGGTAGAAACTATAAATTGATCTAGTTTTGGATAATTGTAATTAATTCAGCCACAAGATAACATGCATGGAGCCAACAGGTTATATGATGCGATTGAGGATAAGATTGTTTTAATAACACCCCAGCTTTAATCATGTTCAAACCCCCATCTGTAACCAACATTATAAGTTAGGTTGCCGATATATGGAATTTGCCAAAGGTATTTGCTGTAGTTTCTACTATCCTTTCGGCGTTTGTCTTCTAACACATGGGCTGAAAAGTCCCGGGCCTAACACATAGATGACGCTAGTTTCATTGCAGTCACCTTTCTCTCAGTTAGTACTAACCTTCAAAAGACAGCTGTTAAAATTTCATGATATTCTATTCATTAGTTTATGAGTTATTGTGCTAAGAGTCGCGCTACTTTTGTTATTTTCAAAACAATGGATCAAAAACAATTTCGTGTTTCTGCTTCTTGATGGGAAAAAATGCCGTTCAAGCGAAGCAATGGCTTGAAAAGTGTTATGGGGACTCCGCTCCATCAGAAACAACAATAAAACGTTGGTTTGCCGACTTCAAACGTGGTCGTAGAGACACCGGTGATGCAGAACGCAGTGGACGTCCAAATGAGATGAGAAACGTTGCTTAAAGGTGTTATATTATGAGACATTTCTACACTTAATTAAACCTTGTATCTTAAATTTAAATCCACAAGAAGCCCAACCAATTTCAGTAAACCAGCGGCTGGTTTCAGATAGCCAAATTCATACTCAAATAGAGCAAATTTCCGAAAATTCAATTCTTTTTAGAAATTATTTCCAAATTAGAGCACACCAAGCTGTCATTACATGATGCGATAAATATAGTAGATTACCTCAAAACTTCGTTAGGGAATTTAACAGATAGTATAGAAAGATTACTAGCCGATAAATTTTGTGCGGTTATAAATAAGAATCCTGATTTTCAAACTACAGGGCGTATAGACAAAAGTTTAATTGAAAAGAGTGCGAATGTGATGCGAATGGCCTTTTTAAATCTAATTACTCGGTTGGCGTCCGAACAGAAATATTCATGGAATAAGGACCTCGTAGGAAACAAAAAAGATAACGGTTCAAAATAATCATGAAATTACAAAAATAGCAACACAACACCATATGTTCTTCTCCAAAACAATTCACCAAATCGTGAAAGACCAGCGTGTGAACATAGCCCACTGATTAAAATCTAGGCATCTAGTAAAAAAAGAATAAAGTTAACGAAAGGTATGAAGAAAGCCCGTTGTTTTTGGGCTAAACAGCATGATAATTTCACTGTTGGTGACTAAAAAAGAAGGTAAATTTTGACAAATCCCTGAATTATTTTGTTTTTGCCAGATTATATTTCGTAACGAGTGAAGAATCGAGACGGTAATAAAACATCCTCAGTATGTTAGAAGATGTTCAAGTAAGCATTATAAAAAAGACTATCGTGAAATAGTTAAAGATCCATCTTCTACAATGACGTGATCATGCATTACAATACAAAGTCCAAAAGTACTATATTTTGTAGATGAAACCACGGACTAAACTACAAAAATTATTTATTATCATTAGAGACCGGATTATATGCAAAGTGCATATAATCCGGTCTCTAATTATAATACAGTGGAAGGTTAGATATGCTTCGTGCATCACTGTTACATTAGGTGCAAAGGGGGTCGTACTAACCACTAAACAATCTACATATACATTTATTTATTTTAATAATTATGAATTTATATGTTTTATGTACGGAATTACTATGATTTCCTAGTGATCCTGGTTTAATGACCAATGATTACATTCGAGTTTCCAGCAGATGAAACTAAAAGCTTTACATTGAAATAACAATATTTTTAAATGTTATGTTCTAATCGCTCTGTGTATAACATAACTGTTAATTCGCTAAATTTATTTAAATATGTATTTAACAAAAATTATGTATTTTGCACCAATAAAATAATGAAAGTTCTTTCTTTCCGTGAAACGTTGAAGCAGATATAAGAAACAACAGCCAAATTCATATAGACACAAAATGTCATTTTGACATTTTTGACAACTTCCTTGTTCATTACGTCGTTGTGAGACAAAAGCAACGTTTATATCCTTCCTCGACGTTTGCATTAATGAAAGAAAACAAGATTATGATTGTCTAAACAATGACGTGTCGTTCGTCTAATATTACAAAATGATCCAAGTTATTGTCAATGCTGCAAAGTCAGTTAAACTAGCAAAATGTTAATGTTTTTTATACGATTAACGAAACAAAAAAAACAATTGAACAATGTGCTGCTGCGATAGAAATGTATTTTTGGCGGAACTCTTGAAGGTTTTTTTAAATTCTTGCAAGATAATTTTATTTTGCAATATAAAAACTGAAATATTCTATTACTCTAAAATGAATAATAAGAAAGTTATATACCACACATTGACATTATAGATACGTTTGTACTTTGAAATAAAATTACAATACGGTACCTTAAACTGAAACAAAATAAATAACTTGTAAAGCTATTTATTAAGTTTTAGCTACGCGCATCCACCTAGAAAAACAAGTGCATTATTTGTAGATTTTTAGAGCTTGGCGATTAAGAAAAGCTTTTACCGTATTTAGCATATTACTGCATCAAAATTTTATTAACAACTGGCATTTTTCGTACAGCGCATTCAAGCATTGATAAGCCATTAGTCATTAAGCGATAAGAAGATACGAACAAGAAATTAAAACAAACACAAAGCAACAGTTAATTAAACAAAATCATATTTAACAAGTGTACAAACGCAATTATTACATACATATCAAGTTATTATAATCAAGTTTGAGGTAACATAAACCTTCTTTTTACAAAAATGAAAATTTACACGTTGACTAACAAGGTGCGCTATCATCCATCTTAGTACCATTGTGTGTAATAAAAAGTGCAGCATCTTAATTTGACTGCTAGTTTTACATAGTCATATGAGAAATTAGAAATTATTAAAAATTATCTCGCATTTCTCTGTATTCTTCAAAGCATGCCAAATCATTTAACATACTCTCCGAAAATTGAAATAGTGACAAAACTGAACCATGGTTGTTCTTTAAAAATAAATCCGGAAAAAATGAAAATAAGAAAGATATCATACCATATATGTGGAAAATTTATGACGCACTTACAAGTTTGCACTACAGAAAGATATTAGAAAATTTAATGCTCCTATTTTTCTAAATAATTTCATATTCCAACATGTAAGATCTGACAGGCTACAACATTTTAAATCTGTGTTTGTAATAATTCATTAACAGAACAATTCCCCTATCCACAAGAATAAGTATTGTGGCTGGTTGGTTTGTAACTTAATCTAAAATTCCTGCAAACACTATTTCACACTAGGGAAAATATGGAAATGCTCATAAACTCGTGCATTTTTATTGCACACGATAGTCCATAGAGGTCTGCAGGTGCTGAAATATTAATATGATTTTAACACACCTCATTATTTGGCTAATTAATATTCACATTAATATTTCATAAAGGTACGAAAATCACAACACTTGTGTGAAATTAGCAACGGCCTGCCAGCAACAGTTCCATAGATTACAAAAACATGTAGATAGCCGAAAATTTGGCGACAATAAATCACGTATATTGAATCAACCAAGTATAATGTATAAATCCCGAATATATAAGTCACTCCTTTTACAAACTAAGAAGAGCACCAACCCTTCCAAGGGGTAATAAAATCGGAGAAACTTTTAAAAAACGCAAAAAATATCGTTGTTATAAAAATAAATCGAAATTTACAATCAAACTAGCTCGTGTGCAATAATTTCAATTAGCAGGGGTTATTGCGGCAACATCTGCCTATTAAACGGTATGGGTGTGAATATTTGCCAGGCCGTCAAAGGGGTTGAAAAAAAATCGGGAAACTTAAGAAATCTCGAAAATTGAAACCGTTTGATAGGGGGATGTTCTCGCAAAAACCCCTGCTAATCGAAATTATTGCACACGAGCTAGTTTTATTACAAATTTTGATTAATTCCTGGAGCAACGCGATTTTCGGTATTTCCTAACTTTCTCGATTTCTTTTCAACCTCTTTGACGGCCTGGCAAATATGCACACCCACATCGTTTGATAGGGGGATGTTGTCGCAATAACACGTGCTAATCGAAATTATTGCACACGAGCTAGTTTTATTACAAATTTTGATTAATTCCTGAAGCAACGCGATTTTCGGTATTTCTTAAGTTTCTCCATTGTTTTCAACCCCTTTTATATTAATCCCTACTGCAAATCAGATTCAGATAAGTTCTAGGAAAAAATATTTGTGGTCTTAGACGAAACGGTTCCAAGAAATAAATTTTCAAAATATCCGAAAATGTGCGCAAGCATTTCGAATAAAGCGTCAATTTCTTATAGTATCTCGCCGCCCCAGTGGTTGCTCAACTCAATACTTCAATATCTTACACAACAGTTAAACGGAGACTTTTCGTAGCAGGTCTAAGGAGAAGAATAGCTATGAGGCCACTGCTGCAATAACAAAATAAGAAAGAAACTGAAATGGGCCATTGAACCTTTGAGCAATGGTATAAAGTATTATGGACAGATGAATCCAAATTCCAAGCCTTTAGTTCAAAACGTCGATGACTTGTCAGGCAGCAGACTGAAGAAAGACTGACCAATGTGTGATTCCTACTGTAAAATATGATGGGAGTAGTGTGATGATTTAGGGTTGTTTTGGTGTTCCATGTGGGAAAAGACTAAGAGGCCAAAATCTTATCTTCCAAAATGATAACGATCGTTTATGTAGAACTTATTTGATGTCAACCGAAGAAGAAGGCAAGTTGATGCGGATGATTTGGTCACCCTTATCTTCAAATCTATCGTCAATGAAACGAATATGGGATGAATTGGACCGAAGAATTCGAAAAAGAGGAGTTAGCAGGGTACAAGATGTTTGGTAGAAGCTCCAGGTAGCATGGACTGAAATTACAGACGATTATTTGGAATCTCTGATTAAATTAATGTCAAGAATATGTAATTGAATCTAGAGGCGTGCATATTGACAACTCACTTTAAGTCAGAAGTTTGTAATATTTTCTGTTTCTTCTTCATTGTGCTTTTCGCGATGTTAAATATGTTAATAAATATTACTACTAAATCGATATTTCAATTCAAATCGAAGAAAACATCAATTTTAGGGTCACCCCCATATATGTAGCGTACTACAACGTGATTATTATAAGAAAATTGCTCCTCGATTAGGTACCAAAACATTTCATTACTGATCAAAAATAACATGCTTACCTAAAAGATTCCTCAAATTTTCAAGTTGTAGTTATGGACGAAACATTAATTTATTACAGAAATTCAGACAAAAAAAAATAAAAACAGTAGAATTCCACACATTCAAGAACATATCGAAATTTACAAAGGATTGCATTAAGTTTTTGGGAATTATCCCATTTAGCATTACCTAAAACAATTGTTAGATTAACTAGGGTTATGACAGCGCATTACATTATTAAAAAAAATACACGGAAAAATCTGAAGAAATGCCGATACACAATTTTCTAGTTTCCACGCGTTACGAAAAATTAATAACTGTCAATTCTACAATATTCCAAAGATAAAAAAGTATCAAGAGAATAACGCTCATCGAGTGACTTTCTACTTAAACGATAAAATAATTCTTAATATTTAAGATTTAAATCTCTAAAAAAATCTATAACCTCGCGTTTGTGTAAAAGAAAACTATTATGTAGATGCTACAACTTGTCAGAATAAATGACACAGCTACATTTTATAATTTAAAGAAGTGCACTTTTGAAACGTTCTAAATTCATGTTGTCTATAACACCACAAAAACAGAAAACAACAGAAATTTATCAACCTAACATTTATTAACCTTGGATAGTTTTATTTATTGATAATTGGAACAGCTACTATACTTAGCGTTTTAAATAGGCTTTATTCCGTCTTCGTATAAATAAACTTTCTGGCTATAATCGTTATCTCAGTTTTTAGTTCTGCAATCTTTACCTTATATTTTATAAAATATTTACATTCTTCAAATTATGCCGGTAAAATACAAACTAGCCACTACTTAAAATCAAATTAATTGTTTCTTAGAGGAATTTTCCACATTCTATAAATACCCGAAAAAGCACTATTAACTGACCTATCGTTAGTTAACAGTAGAACTTGCAATTGGTTTAAGAGATTATGTAATATGCAGGAAAAGTATACGCTTTTCTTGATTATTTAGTTATGACATATATAAAATTAAATGCTACATTAAAATGCTAAATACAGAAAATACGTTCATAAATGATATAAGTAATAATCTAAATCTTTTAATAAAAAAATCATTTGAAAAACTTTAAAAATATACTAGGAGAGCAAATATATTTTAATCAAACAATTGCTAAATTGTAAAGAAATGCAGTAATACACGTACTCTGATAAAATCAACATTAACGCTAGAATGTTAAAACAGAATCGTATATGAACACTTTTAAGCTCTTTAATAATCACAGCAATGTTACAGAATGAAACAATTGATATTTCAAGTACTGAAAGTCGTATAAAACACGCTCAAACACGTAAGTTACATAAAAATCATTACTGTCGCAAATCCAAACCGCAAAAGATTGAAAAATAGCTCATATTGATCATTAGCAAAAGTTAGAAAATTGCAAGTGAAAAGGTGGGCGTCCGTTCCGATACGATTCCCGCGTTGTCAGAAACCAAAATAAACAAGAAGTTTTGGAATTACGGCGGGCACGACGCGGTCTTACACCCTACACATTTCTCAGCAATACTCGAACTTCACGTAAACAGTGTAGCGTCCGTACAAAAGCGATAAAAACTAGTGAAAAGGGAAATTTCAAGTTTTTCAAATAAACGCTTGTTTAGAATAACCGCGTCGCTTTTTTCTGTACCTAAAGTGTACGTATTTGTATGTGAATAATTAAAGGAAAAAAATGTTATTTACCTTTATACGCCGGTATCGCGTCAATGCACTTACAGGAACTCTTCAACGTTAAACATTTCGAGAAGGAAGCGAAAAGCCAACCAACAAAGCATTCATCAAAATGGCGTCCCACGCGCTGCTAGAGTAATATGCACCTCTAGTGCGCATGCGCTTCTATACAGGTAGAAAAACAAATGAACAGGTGAATAAGTATCGGAACCAGGATATCTAGATAAGGTGTAATTGTATGGTCCACTTCATTTTAAAAATAGATTTGGAAATAAAACAATAAATTATATTTGAACTGTACAAACTTGCATATTCATAAATCGCTTTTATAGAAACAAGTTAATACACTATTTTACAGATTTAAGCAAATTAAAGGACGAAATGCTTCGTACTGATTCTGTCTGATTAGATTTAGCAATATTCTTAACGATGATAAATTCAAAACTTTTCAGTTGCATCACGTAAATACATGTGTACCTACCTATTACCCATATTTTTAAAGTTTGCTTTACTTGTTTAAATATTTCAAAATTTTGTTTGATTTTCATGTTACGTAATTCTCTTAAAAACCAGCTTAAAATAGATTTTCCAAAAAAATATGTTATAAAGACCGTATTTTTTACAGAAAATTAAAGAACGATAAAATTGGACTTAAATGTATTTTTTAAGAATGATGAATTATAGGCTGCAATTGACAACATGTAGTTATAATAACACCTTCAAAAAATACCGAAAATGTCTTATAGTAACAATAAATAAAAAGTAAATTAACGCTATAAAAATGTACCAATCAAACCATACGTAAAATATTAATCTTTCTAGCAAGCCGTAGATCGGTTAGAGCCACAATACATATAAAGAAATTTGTGCCGACTTTTCCTTTAATTTTTCACTAATATAATATGCACTATAAAAGTGTTCAAAAATTATATTTCACCTACAAAAAGGAGTAAAGTAGAAAGAGCATTTAATTACAAACATTAAATCAAAATAAAGTATTTATTGCTAGTTGCTAGGATTATGAATTTATAAGTCGCAAGGCAGAATTCAAGATAAAATAGAATGTAGGGATCAGCTGGGATCGCGACTTGGCGTCTTAAATGGCACCATGTGATATACTGTTTTTAGTTTGATACCAAACCAGTATGTGGCGCCTCCCCAACGATGAAATAGTAATTTAGATTTCTTGATGTTGGTGCATTGTAGGTCACTAAAGTTGATGGCAATGGATAGTATTTCTTTCCCATTGTTTACCGCCTGTCACTATTTTTTGAACGTTTATCTTTGAGTAGTGGTAGCCGCAAATTTTGTTAAATATTTGGCATTTTTCGAATTAGCTTCTACAAGTAGGGCTACAGGCGCAGTTCGGCGTAAAACTATAGTAAGAGGTAAGCGTTATGTAAATAGGAAAATTTTACCTGAAATATCTGTAATTTTCAGATCCAGTACTGACAGAGATTGGAACGACAAGAGAGGAACAGCAGACATCCAAATGCAGAAAACTGTATGCAAAAGCAAAGCACTTTTGCAGAAATATGCGTTTAATGAGGGTAAGAAGAAACCTATACAAAGACAAATTTCATAATCATCTATTAAAGGAAGTAAATGAAATTACAGCAATATTGGACCTCATGGTTTCTGAATTTCTATGAAGACAAATTATCTTAAGTAAAAGAGTGCTTAAAAGTTGAAGATTCACTTTCGATGACAAATTGATGAGACTTATCTCGCAAAAACAAAATAGTTGTAGATACCTTTTCTTATAAAAAATACATGTCAAATATTCCAATCAGGACTGGATTAAATGAGTGTCTTTGCAATACATTACGACGAGTGTAGAACAAAAATACCGAAAACACCGTAGCCGCATTCTCATGTTTAATGGGATGAATATGGAGCCCCACATCAATTTATATATGAATAAATGAATTTGAAGGTTTTGTCATAAATTAAAAAAATATCTTGTACAGATTGTGATGAAGTATACATTAGGCACACAAAGAGCTATGAAAATTGGATATAAAAAGCATTTTGCTCATCTTAGATTCAGAGGGTTCAACAATAAATAAAAATAATGTTCATAATATAAAGTTAATTAGAATTAAGAATAACTATATCCATTTAAACTGTTATGAAGGCGTGCAATTCACAAAAACGAGCATGTTTCTATGAATACCAAATTTAGGCCCTCTGAATTCCAGTGTTTACTTGTTATTGAATCAGGTAATACCATAGTCGTAATATGTAATATTTGTATCTCCTACAACTTTAGGATAATACATTTTTGCAAATGTCACTGTATCTTTATCTAAGAACTAATGCTGTGGGAATGGGTGCTTTCAGAAATGCGCGTGGCTCGGTTATTATCAATATTAAAAATAATTACAATTTTTGTGTGATAGTGTTGTCGGTGCAGGCTTTGATGATTTAGAGCCCACATCAGCAACATAATCAAACTAAAACGGTAAGTAATTACAACCCCGGTTTTGACAGCGCACCGGAGAAAAGCTTTGATAGCAAACCAACAGATGGGACTTTTTAGGGTCACAACATTTACTATAGGACATTCCCATGTGAGTGTAGTTATATATGGTAGGGATATTTCGCATATTCACAAAATATACCGTTCTATATGTATCAAACTTCATCTCACTTACATTTGCCCTTCGACTAAAAAATAATTGTCATTCTAGCTTTGCAAAGTATAGATCAAGTTTCAAAATGTTTTCTACATACGATACATTTTCGGCACCTTCATTTTGGCAAAATGGACCTGCACCGGGAGCACTTTACAATTTGCCAGGTTCTCAAACTGGAGTCGTCCACTTATCTCAGCGTTCACAGTAAGTTAACCTATAATATATATCACTATTATAAACAACATTTTTAGAGCCCCAGTGACAACTGCAACATCCATAGTAGCAATTGCTTTTAATAAAGGTGTACTAATTGCTGGTGATATGTTAGGATCATATGGATCGTTGGCTAGGTTTAGAAACTGTCCTAGAATAATAAAAGTTAACGATAATGTTATTCTTGGTGCTGGAGGTGATTACGCCGATTTTCAGTATGTAAAGGATTTTATAGAACAAAAAGTGTAAGTAATTTAGCCTATTTTGTATGTAGGTAATAATAGTTTCTATATTTTATGTTTAGAATTGACGAACAGTGTTTAGATGACGGTTTCATGATGAAACCCAAGTCATTATACTGTTGGTTAACTCGAGTGATGTATAATCGAAGAAGTAAATTTGATCCTTTATGGAATAATTTCGTAGTTGGTGGCTTGCAGGTAAATATCTTTCTAGCTTGTGTGGTACGATATCATGATTAAAAATTATTACTACAGGATGGTGTACCTTTCCTTGGAACAATAGATAAACTTGGTACTTCATATGAGGACAAAACGATTTGTACTGGATATGGAGCATACATGGCTACACCTCTCTTAAGAGATGCAATGGAAAAAAATCCCAATCCTAGTGAGCAAGAAGCTAGAGATTTAGTTAATAAGTGCATGGAGGTTTTGTACTATCGAGATGCAAGAAGCTTCCCTAAATACCAAATTGCTGTTTTAACAGCGGAAGGTGTGTCAATAGAAGGTCCAGTTGAAGTAAAACAAAATTGGAATCTTGCTCATATGATTCACTAATTTAAATATTTTTTTATTGTATTTAATTATTTTTTTTTGATGGAAATAAAATGCTTTATTGTAAATTTTACTATAATGATTTTAGTAAATCAGAACACAAAACTAAAAGCTACCTATTGTATATACAGTGACCGCCATAAAGTTTGCACAAAATGGGAAGAGAATTTATTAGCGTTTTTTTTAAAAACTAATTATGTTATGCTTATCAGAAAACTAAATAAGTCTAAATCAGATCTATAGAGCTATTATACATTTTGGAATGAAGAGCAATTTTGGGAACAGTCAAAATAATATTGTCTTTTTGAAAAGTATGAAGCCAAATCTTATTGCCATGTATTTGATTTTACCTAAACCTAGAGCTTTGTATTGCATAAAAAATTACTTTTATCAACGCTTTTCAAAAATAATCAATGTTCACATTTTCTAGAATTTAGCAACCAAAATTGGAATATGGACGTTAAAAATAATTTGACGTGATTTTTAGTTTTCGGTGAAAAGTACTTTGAGAGTAATAAAGGATCACTAGAATTTAGGCGTATTATACTTCTCAAACTTATAACTTAACAGAAAGTTTATTTAAAGTTTTGAAATAGTTATTAAATTAAATTAAATAGATAATTAAATCAATTACAAATCAGTCCGATACGCAGAATTACTTAATCTTGTCGTGATTTAATGAGCTTTTCACTTGAAATAGTGGTGAAATTAAAGAAAATGAAACTGGTAATGTTAGTCAAGCTTATAAAACACATAAAAAAGCAGCTGCTATTTTTAATCAATGATATTCAAATAAAAATATAATACATGTAACAACTATAATATATAATGATGGACGAATGGAATAAAAATATGACTTCCGATTCTATAGAAAATAAATTCAAAAACGCACACATTAATTGAGTTACTTCGAGAAATAATCAAAACTAGTAAGTAATGCAGACTGCCGTTGAATCTGAAAAAATTAGCGTCCGAGAAATGGCACAAGCTAAAATAAATTTAAATTATGCAAGCCAAAATTTATATACACTAAAAGAATAGAGATTTTGAAAAGCGCTTAAATTTCAGTGTTTGGTTTTAGGAACTGTTAGAAAAAGTCAGATCGTTTGTCAAATTTATTTTGTTTAGTGATGAAACAACATCTACATCGATCGGAATAATAAGTTCCCAAAACTACAGTTAGTCCGCACTTCGCTGTTGACGCTGATGACTGAAATTATTGGTCCTTTAGACGGAGTTTAAATTCTAGAAAATATTTTTTTTACGAAAATGGTTACTTGAGATATAGGTAATTTGTTAGATGAACTAAAGAAGTAGATTTGTCGATATTCTGAACACGCATAGCCGGCACGATTGCCGGATTTGAACCAGTGCAATTCTTTCCTGTGAAAATATCTTGAAAATGAAGTTTGCAAACACCGACCACATAGAAACGTTGATCATTGGAAAGCACTATACAAACATGTATGAAACAAATAACAGTATTTCTAAGCAATGTACCTAGTGAATTGTATGGATACGACAATTTTTTGCAATGGACAAGACGGAAAATATGCTTATATGTAACCGACAGGACTTAAATTCTTTAGTTGGTGCTCTTTATATATAGTTTATCTTATTTGATATATTACAAATGTTAATCACTGCGTTGTTATTATTATATGTAACAGGTTTAGTTAAAATTTAACACACGACAATAAAATTCGTCTGAAATTCCTCTCAAAAAAAAAGTATTTTAACAGTGACTAGTCTCGACAAGTGGAGCACCGTTCCACATCGAGTCATGTTATATTTGCAAATTTAGGGATCAATTGCGCCACAAGGTTTAAAGCATGGATTTTACATGTTACATGTAACAGATTGCCACTTTCTTCTTTAAGAGATCGGCCTAAGGAAAGCATGTTAGCGGCACTGACAAGCGCTCACAGCAACCAATCGAATAGTAGTGAACAAGCGTGCTTTGATACGGGTACTCGATTTTCAGTGCCGCGTGCTTCGTCCCTCCACGTTGTTCTCCTCACGGTAGTGAAGCTTGCCCCTCTTTACCGAGACTAATTAACTGTTCGTAAAAACGCCATTTATACCAAAACAAATTGTAACTCGTTAGATGATTTCAGCTTATTTACTTTTTAGATAAGTGCAAACTAGTATCATAATTATTGTTCGAACACTAACCGAATATTTTCTTTTGTATTCATATATATTTAATCATATCTTTAACATATAATAATCCATATTTAGGTAGATACTCCAACGTAGTGGACATTAACAATTTTGCAACACTATAATTGTACTTGCAATTAGCCTTACGATTTGACGGATTTGTGAATTAGGTGTATTCCCACTATTAAACATTAGTTTAGCAAAGCTGTTTATCTTAGGTCTTGTACCTTTATTACTTTAGAAATTTCTTGCGATTGTTAATCTTACGAAACCACGTTTCATAGTATAAGCAGTTATTTTCAGGCACTCAACTCTACATTGTGTATACACAATCACTTTATATAAAATAAATGAAAACATACCTATTTTTTTCATTATAACCAATTTGTCATACAGAAGGTACGACCCGTGAGCTGTAGAACATGCACCAACGATTATATTTTGTAAAAAGAAAAAGCAGCAAATATGTAATAAGAAACTAAGATTAGGTGTAATTAATAAGTGGTAGACATTTCATCTTTTTATTATAAATGTATGCAATATTAAAACAACAACTTATAGTATATGAAACATAAATTACCTAAAATACGTATTTAAGTGCGGTATTTAAAGTTCCTTTTCTGGGTCATATTTTGCTGAAGTAATTGTATCTTTTTTAAATATTGTGCCTCAACAGTTTGAACTTCCACATCGGCAATGCTGCAGAAGTCCTCTATTCTCTTTTTGCTTTCCTTAATATTTGCTTGTTGTGCTAAGGCATATCTATGAAGACCATCTAATGTATTCTTATTCCACATCTTAATGGTTTCCTAAAGCAAATTGTATGTTAGCGGTAATCAAGTCAAAGAAACCAATTATGTTCAAATGTAATGATTTTACAAAGTTCGAACGAATGTTTCATTGAAATACTAACAAATGAAAACAGTTCTTTTTTTTAAGCAGTTACTTATGAGAGAGGAAAATTGCGTAATATTATCTTCATGGGCACCAATCTCAACACACTTTTCTGAAACAATAAATCAAGGTACATTCTGTTAATTTTTAAATGTGAATCGAAACGACGTTGGAAGTAGGCACCCAATTGAACAAATAATCATAGCTAGTGATGCGAAATCTTGAATATTTTTCACTGTTTTTCAATTTTTATTTTCTGATCAAATTCCATAAAGAATTCATGGCTTACATTGTAAATGGATGGGATGACTTTCGTGGCGCGCCTTAAGACCGAAATGTAGATGTACTTTATGAACATGCAAGTAGAGTTTGGGAGGACTTCAGAACCACAAGGATCGGCGATGAACTCGTGGGCTCAATGGAAAGAAGATTGCGGGATGTCGCGTCCAACAATGGCTTTTGGACGAAATATTAAGTGATTTCCTCTGTATCTTAATTTCTGTTTTACTTGTTTTTTTATTGACCGTACTATTCTGCAATTAAGAATGTTTTTTTATTAGAATTATACATTTCAAAGAACTTTTAGTTTTATATTATTATGAATACCATAGTTAACTGACGTGATTTTTAAAATCGAATTAAGGATGTAATAATTGAAGGAAATAAGTAAATGGTCTACATGAATTTGTATTCATTAATATAGGCTTATTTCTGTGGATATTGATATATTATTAATTATTAGTAATACATATTAGTCGTTATTTGCGTATTCGTAGTGTGATATACATATTATAAATTTTGCGGTAATATATACAAAATCAGTATATTAAATACAGATTGAATACATTTTCGAACAATTTTGGTTAAATAGTAATATGAACTCCGCAAAATAAAAAAATATCTCTTCAATTACCCATTTGCGAAGTTATTAGTTTAATGCATAGAAGTTAAGCTCACAAACATAACGTAACCGTTTGTTGTAATTGCGTTCAATGCTTTAATTACTAATTTAATTGGTAAAAAAAACAGAAATAACACTCTATCATGAAATAATGATTTAAAAACAGTGAAAACAATTTCAAGATTACGCATCACTATGTATAACTAATTATTAGATTGGCTGCCTACCTCCAACGTCGCTTGGATTCGCATTTAAGAATTAACAGTGTGTACGTGAAATATGGTTATACGTATTATTAGCACGAATTTTAAGTCGTTTGTAATCTAGTCATAGAACATTAGGATGTTTATATACAACAGCACAATACATAAAATGAGACAGAACATGTTTTACAGAGAGAGTTTAACGCCAATAGGGAAGTAAATCGTAAATGTTTATAGTCTTTAGATTAGGGCATGCATGCCTGACGTATCTAGAAATCTGTTGTCTACATCAAAATCTATCCGATAACCGAGACAATTAACATTGAGAAGCGTACAGGATGTAACTTCTTTTTATCGTTTAATAAATTTGATTAAATTAAATAACTAAAAAAGTAATCACTTCGTCGATCATGCTGCACGATTAACAACTGAACTAGTTTCAATTATTCATCGGTTATTGCAGCCAACACGAGTCAAAATTTTACTTTTTTAATCGCGATTAATTACATCTGCTAAATTTTGCCCAACAGTCAAACAGATAAGTTCAGATTGAACTCAATCACGCGGCTATATTATATGTCAAGTATGAAGTACGTAATTTAGTTTACCTCACATTCTTTTTTAATAACTTCATAGATCTTCATATCACCTGCTTCCTTTGTACGCAATTTTAATATCAGCTGATCAGAGGCTTCCTTCAAGCTGGTGCACTCTTTATAAAGTTCTTGCTTCTCCGCCTCCATCTGTATAAACTTTCCACTCCATTCCTCTAATAATGAAACAACAGCTTCTCTGTCTTGCTTCATTTGCTGTTTAAGAACGTCAATTTCCTCCTCCCTTGTATCAGTCACAATTTTTAACTGTTTTAAGTTGATTAATAAATCTTTGCAATTTTCACAATTTTTTTCCTGCAACTGATACAATTTTTGTGATAGATCTTTTTGTACCTTCTCCAATTTCAAGTCGAAATCTCTTTTAACTTCTGAACGAATTTCTATTTCCTTTTGAACCAAGTCTGTTTCATATTTAGTTCTCAATAAATCAGCCTGTTCTGGCATACTTATGCTATCAGTATTAACGCCAACTGATAAACAATCGGGTTTCATTTGTTTTTCTTTGATAATATCTTCGAATTTCGCAGCTTTCTCTTGCAAAGATTTTATTAAGGTTTCCCGCTCCTTTTCTAGTGGAATTTTTAATTTCATCTGTGAGAGTTGCGCTTCAGCATCTGCAAGTTTTTGACTTAATACTTGCATTTCATTATTTAAACTATCTATCGTATTCTTCAGTTTCTCATTTTCATCTGAAATTTAGTTAAATGACAAAATATGATTAACCCGATACGAGTTTCGACATAATTTTTAAAATTAATGCTAGTCTTACGTTTTTCGATGCTCAAATCGTCTGCAATAATCGAAACTTGAGCTGAACTATGGCAATTTTCTTTATTATTGTAACTGTCCAACCGCTGCTGTAATAATTTTATTTTAAACTCATATTTATCACTATGCTCTGCAAGTTGTGACTTTATTGCCTCAATATCATGTTTAGAATTTGTAAATTCTTCTTCGAGGATGGCATATTTTTTCTTCCACATTTCAAGTTCATTCTGTTATAAACAATAAGTTATATATAAAAATAGGAAAATGCGTACAGGCAAAGCGTAATAAAAAAACTAACTTCTCACCTTTTGTCGTTCATCATTAATTTCATATTTATTACACTCTTTAGTTAATTTATCACATGTTCGTCGTAATGACTCTAATTCAGTTTCTTGTTCACTTTGAATTACATGACTTTTTTCCAACTGCCTTTGAAGTGCTTTCACAATCTCTGTCTTATCCGCTAAACCCATAGTTTTTATAGATTCCGTTAAGTCGCTTGCTAAAATGCCTATTAGCTATTATTCTTATTAAAGTATATTTTCTGATAATAAAAATATGTTTACTTGTTGATAGCTTTAAAGTCTTGTTTTCCTGTGATATTTTATCAATTATTTGTGAAAATTCTTGACAACGATCAAGAGCACTTTCCAAATTTTGTGTTAGTTGGTTTATAACACCGGACTTTTCCGCCATTAACACATCCTTGTCATTCACAGCTTCTTTGAGTTTCTGCTCAAGTTCTTTAAACTCTCTTTCCTGAAAAATTATGCAATCATTTTTCTATATTCTTTAATTCACTGTAGGGCTATTATTTACCTTCCTATGCAACTTCATATGAGCTGAATCTAAGAGGTGATGCAGTTGCGATACTTCAGAGTGATGTTGTTCTTGTAGTTGCCTATCTGAAATAGTGTTCGTTGTTAACCCATTGTGCATGAGTGAAAGTTGTTCAATAAGTTCGTTGTTTGATTGTTTGCAGAGAGTATATTCATCGTTAACCTATCAACAAAAATTATCATTACTAAATCTATAATCAGCATATAATTGATACATACAAAGGCGTGAGCTTGTACGCAAATATAGAAAAAGGAAAATATAAGTAGGGAGTATGTATATGGACGGTGACGCAATACAGTACTTCATATTGCGTTAGTTAGTTACAGTTTATAGCGGAATGTGGAACGGAATATCTACTTGCAAAGAAAGTACAATTCATAAAGCGGTTTCATCAAGGCAACTGGATATCATCAATTGTAGATCTTTTTAGGTATAATTTTGAAAATCGGTTCGTTTGTTTTTGATAGAATTCGTCGTTTTGCAAGTAATTTTAACAAGCATTGTGTTTCACCATCTAAACATAAGAAACTAAAAATTAACCTCAATGAGGAGAGCGATATAATGATATACGTCAGCATGGAACATAACTTTGCGCAAAGTTTTTGTAACTCAACAAGCAGCTTTAACACCTGCAACAGTAGAGAAGTTAGGGTAGGAAAGGTTCCAAAAAAGAATAATCTCCTTAAAAAGGAACGAAACATTTCCATATGATAAGCATCAAAGAATTCAGTTTTGCTTGGATATTATTAAAAAATACGCACAGAATACCTCTGCTCACAGACGAATCAACATCTTTCTTGCATGGCGCACATAATCCGGTGCAAATCTCGTACCAATAGGCACCTTAGGTATACTGTCTATACATAATACCCCCATAAATTAATTGTATGGATTGGCATGCTAGGGAATAATATTACTTGTCTCTTTTTATAGATGGTACACAAAAATATTTCTAGTTATTACAGAACAATGTCATTCCCTTTTTCCGCAGAATTCACAATCTTGCGCAGGAAAATCTATGGTAACAAGAGGATTGCTGACCTCCCCACAATAGCGCCTCGGTACTCTTTTTGGAACAAGGAACAAATAGTTAGGGTGCTATAGTTTATTCCAAAAAGACAGAGACAAAATTCTGAACAAATACCCAGCATAAATTACAGCCTGTAAATTTGAGAATTCAATTTTACGCGGTAAACTCAAATTTGAAGATTTGTTTGAAATATAAAATCTGTACGAAATAAAATTGTATATGTATTCTTCAGAGATAATTCTAGTATTGAGACAACAGAATGATAAATGTAGTAGTTATAATGCATGAAGCTAAGCACTCAAAATTGTTTGCGTTACTGAAGTTATTTGCTTTCTTTCACTTCTTTGAAGGAGAATACACACATGTACTTTTGCAATACTCGTGCTAGGTTCTGCATGCATAATTGAAAGCAACGGCTACAGAATTGTAATTTCAGTACAACTAAAGTTCTCTGTATGTACTTACATAATATATTAATCTTCAAATCAGAGCTCAGAGAAGAACTAAACTATACCGCAAAATAGCTAAGGTAATATAATAATTATGAACGAAACGCAAACGTGATATAAACAATGTTAAGGATGCCAAAATCTTTGACAATTTACAGCAAAAAGGAAATGTTATATGGTGTGATTTCACGTTGCTTTCACCCAATAAAAAATAACTGTTACTTGGGTCTGTTCAAAAATTTGTTTCTCTCTTTTTGGAAAATATGAAAGGTCACCTGATCTATCGCCGAACGATTTTTGTTATGGGATTATGTAAAATCAAAAATTACTAACTGCTTAGAAGCAATTACATCACAAGTACTCGTCAATGTTAGACGTAATTTTTATAACCGTGTAGCTCTTTGATTGGAAATAAGAGGTCAATTCGAACTTTCAAATTAGTTGAATCAATTATAACATTTAATGAATTAATATTTAATCAATTTATCTAATAAAAGATAACAGCATTTCATTTCTCTTTTAAGGTAATCACTGTTGCACGTGATCCACCTATTTGTTGACTTATTTGCGGTGTTGTTTGCGCAAAATTATGTCCTATGCCTGGTGTGTTATATCGCGTTCCTTATTGATTGTAAAACGCAACCAAAATTTGTGAAATTACTTGCGAAACGACGAATTGTATCGAAACAAGCGACGGACCAATTTTCAAACTAATTCCTAAAAAGACCTACAACTGACAGAATCGAGTGGCCTTGATAAAACCACTTTAAGGAATTGTACTTTTCCCGCAAGTAAATATTCCATTTCGAGATACACTCTACTATGAGCTGTATCTAACTGATGCAGCACGGAGACGGGGTTAGAACTATATTTCGTCACCGTCCATATACACACTACCCACTTATACTCTCCTTTTTCTACATTTACGTAGAGGCGTAAACATTACTGTGCACTAAAGGATGGCACTACTCACTAAAGAAGATCAATTAAGAAAATATATGCGTTTTAGTAAAATCTATTTTTTTTATTTGTAGCATGACATAGCTGCTGTTGTTTATTGCTGACTTATCAGATATGATCATATTATGAGTAGGTAACGGACATCGTATTATTTTCGTTTTTCTTTACTGGTCTAGATCTCACTATTGTACTTGTTTCACGTAGTTAATTACTCTTTCAATAACCTTATGGTTACATTCAATGACGCACTGTACCGCTGCAAAACAGTGCTACATTCCAGCGCCACAAAAGCACCACATGCTACTTGAACGGTCATCGACCAATAAATTCGCTAAGTTGTGCAATGGTTTTCTTTTCACTTTTCCTTGATCAAAGTTACCGCATTTTATAATGTTCCTTTTTGCAGGAATGTATCTTTTTTTAGTTCTTTTAAACTGTTACGGCAATAACACTTTATCTATTGCCTGTCGAAAGTTGTTAATTGGAAGAAGTAGATATGAGGTTGATAATCTGTGCAATAAAAACTCAGAAATATCACGTGTATGCATACGTTTCTTTCGGTTTTTTGCTAAGAAGAAATACGTAATTTTCAAGGGAAATTAATATTTTTTATTCAAAATATTGGCCATCCGCTTCTACACATTTCACCCATCTTCTAGATAAATTATGGATACCATGCCAGAAAAACTGATTGCCTTTTGCGGCGAACCATTCGGCGAGCGATTTTCCAACTCCCTCGAAATAGCTGAAGTGCTGCTCTGCGAACCCGTGCCCCATTGATTCGAAGAGAGTCAGATGGCGCCAGATTTCATTGCTTTTGCTGTATGAGACGGCGCATTGTCGTGTAACAAAATCACTTTGGCATGTCTTCTGGCCCATTCCGGTCGTCTTTCGATTAATGCGTGGTTTAAATTAATCATTTATTGGCAATAGCGTTGTGTATTATCGGTTTCGCCGTGCTTCAAGAGTTCATAATACACAATATCGCACTGGTCCCACCAGACACAGAGCATGGTCTCCTTGCCGAGTTTATTGATCTTCCCCGTTGCTTGTAAACGTCTGCTGATTGTTTCTTGTGACACATGTAATGCTTCTGCTAATTGCCGTTGAGTTTGAGTAGGGTCATCATCCAATAACTCCTGCAACTGCTTGTCTTCGCATTTTTGTGATCTACCAAAGCGCTCACTGTCTTTCACATTAAAATCACCATTTTTAAATTATCCAAACCAATTCTGATATGTCCTAATCGATGGAGCGTGTTCACCATATCTTTCTACCAGCAAACGATGACTTTCTGGTTAAATAAGAAAAGTAATGCGTGCCGCAAATGTTCTTTTTCAAGCAGGAAGCACGACATGATCGCTGAACGATAAAACAAAGACGCTAGTTTTTGGCAACTTGTGTGTGTTTGTAGTTTAAATATCAGACGAACAAAATGACATGTGTCAAATAAATACGCTGCGTATTTTTCACTGGCGCCATCACTTACTTAAATCGGAAAAGACATATATGCATCTGGTCTCTTGGTCTCTGAAGTCTTAATTGGAAACAAGACCCAAGTTTGCCAAACGGCATTCCTATTAGATGTATCATTATATTGGCATGTTAAGTGTAACTTCTCGCAGAGATAAGGATGCAAAGTAAAGAAATGATGTATACCACAAAAATAGCACAGAGACAGTCAGTATTTGAGCAGAACTTGGAATAAAACACATGCCTCCAGAAACACCAGCTTCAAAGAAAAAAAAGATACCAAAAGATCTGTAAATGTATAAAGCAGAACTATCAGACATTGGACGAGAAAAAGTAATTGCTACAAGAAATCTATGTGATGCAATTACCCATAACAACGAAATAATAGCCCAAATGCTACTTGTTCAGCAGAAGAGAAATTATATTTTAAAAGAGCTGGTGAACAAAAAATAGTCATTACTGTCATCAACTCATCGTATCTTTCATTCACATTATTTTCCTTTTTTGGTTTCCTGTAAGCCTCTTTTTTTTATATGTGTATACCCTATTAGCTTTTTCTTCAATATATCCAATTTTATTTGCTGCCTTCTGTATTCTTTCATAAAATATATGCGTCGATTTAGTTATGTGGCATTCTGTTTTATTTTATTAGTTGATTTGATGCTTTAAACATCACTTAAGTGTTTAATATAATTTTGTAAATAATATAAAGTTAACGCCTTATTGTAGCGCTGCAATCAATGGCGACCACTGCAAAGCGTGACGTCATTTTGGTACGCCCAGACAATTCTACTTTACACTATTATCAGATAAATACTATTCAGCAAGTTGCAGACTATCTCGTGCACACACATGCATTACACCCTATATTATTTCATCACCTTACTGGATTCAGTGTAGACTAATCGGTAATTCTAAAACTTTGCAGTAAAATAAAGACACAAATTCTTTAATGTTTCTCGTTAAAATGAGCTTTTCTTCACTGAGTAGTGTCATCTACTGAATATTAAAACAAAAATATGAATTTTGAAATACTGAAAAAATTTAAAATTATGCTTACTGCTTTTACTGTTGTTTCAAGTGAAACCACTGTTGCTCTTAAAGTGTCAATTTCATTCTTAAGTTTCGAGATTTCTTCAGTCTTGTTAACTGTAGATAATAAGAAATAATCATTTAAATTTTATCACCATCAAATATTCAAACCTAACAACACCTGTGCCTGTTGCGAAGATATTTTCGCTTTATCCTTTTCTGCCTCCAGCAACAAAGCTGTTTTACCGTTACTATCCTTCTGTTTCCGAATTTCCGCCTTCAACTGCTCTAACTGTTCTGTCAACGACTTTACTTCTTTTACACGTACCTCATATAAAACTTTTAATTGATCGTCTAAACTAGCATTTTTATACTTCTGCATTGTAGCACTTTGATTATTGTATGTATCGTCAACAGATACACTTTCAGATGAGTTGACAGTACTTTGATCATCATAATTGAATTCATCCATTGCAGTTGTCAGAAAGTTCTGTATCTAAAATTTTAATTCACAATAAGTAAATACAGTTTAATGTTTTACTAGGAATTACCTCTTCTTGGCGCTTTTTTTGCTCTTCCAAATCTTCGTCTTCTTCCTGATTCTGAAGAGAATTATTAAGATTTAGATTGTTTGCTTGAAATAGGCTAAGGCCTGGATTATCCATTTTTATAATGTTTAAAGAAAATGAAGCAGGATTTATTGGATAGTATACTATTAATTAATTTATTTTTAGTTGAAATTATAGCTACAAAACCGATCAATAGACGATGCCGATTCAAATATAATTTAAATTATCTTGATTATGTGACAGTAATACGTATAAGAGTCGGTATTCCTACTTACTATCCCATGTTGTTCCATTATTCTTAGTTTCTTCCGCAATAACAGATGGCAGTACAGATTTATTTTAAGGAATTCGCTAAAATTAATTTAAATGTAACATGTACGTGTATGTACTACTGCTAATATTGTTTCTTCCAAGCCGAATAGGAGTGGCGGCAAACATGGAACCATTAGTAGCCAGTGACTGCCCTATCGCAATTGTCTCTGGTTGCATTGAGAACTGGTAAAATAAAAGTTTCTTTTCAATTGTGGCTCCCTCTAGTGCAATAGTCCATAGTACAGATCACGCAATGGCCGATTGAACGCAAAAGTGTCCATATGGTAGTAATCTCCCGTATAGTCTTTCATTCTTAGGTGGCAAATGTATCGCGTCGTCGAGATGAGCGGGAAATTTAAACTGTTTATTTGAATGTATTAGCCGGAAATGTAAATTAATTGTTTTATATTTGAACGTAATCAGGCAGAAGTCGGTAATTCGCAAATAAAACTAATAGTTAATGAAATAAAGGTGAAGACAACAAGGAAAACAGCAAATATTACAAACAAATACAAAAATTAGTGATGTAATATTTTTAGCTTACTTTCCATGCTGAAAGGATTTATTTGACACCGATTTGGATGGTCGAGTCTGGTACAGTACCAAAAAATAGTAATATAACAGATTCATAACAATCTCATCTCTAACAAGACTGAAATGAATCCAACAGGTAATCCAAAAAAAATCGATTTTCTCTAAAAATTGAAGCTTCCAAGGATTTTCTGCGTCTTCCGAGGCATGGATACTGCGGTTTTGAACAGTGTGTTACTGCAATCGTAGATTCATGTCAAAATGATTAACGTATAGCATTTCGAAACATACTTATGTTCTACGGAATATATTTTAAAATTAGACAGAGCTCATGATTAACTATTAACTAGAAATTTCAGTTTCATAAATATATTTGTTGTTTACATTCTAATTTGATTTCAGTATAATTATTGTTAGAAATATATGCGTTTCGATTTATTGAACGGATGAAAGCAACGATTTCACACAATTTTGAGCGAACTTTAACAAATCATTTCAATTAAACCTGAAAACCTAAATTCATTAAAAGAACACAAATACCGCGGGAGGCTACATTTAACAAATCATTTCAGCTAGTGGTGCCATCTGCAAATGGTCAGGAGCCTACTAACAAGAACGAACCGAAAGTAATTTTAATGAAGCAAACATAATTATAGCGGACTTATTACTACGCAGTTGGAGGTGTATCTGTGTTCCGTGGTGTGGCTTTGAGACGTTTAAACGATTGGATAATCATTTCTCCCCGAAATTTTATATCGAAGTACGCATCCCCTACAGATTGTTGCAGGGCCTCATTAAAATCAATACAAGGGACATAATAATAGTAATTAAATTACCTACATATAATTTCTATAATCATTTATCATTAAATCCCTTCCAAAGAAATATTCTCTAACTTTTATTTTTTGTAAACATATGGAATAAAATTGTATGCGTTTTAATTGCAAAATATTTTGTTTCTCGATTAAAATTTTACAGTTGTCTGCAAGTTACTTATTTGCACCTATTTTAAATGTCTTTATTCCAAATACCATTAAAAAGGAAAATGAAACACCACAAGCATTTATTTATATTAAATGCATTTTATTAGCCGACAAATACAATATAACAAAACTTTGGGGTAGAGTAGGTTATGTTAATAAGTATTATAGAAATGGAAACTTCAGGAAACCATAGAAATAATTTTAGCAAATGATTTTGATGTAAGGGTAGATCATCATCGTCACGAAGATTTTGATCTCATCACAGTTTCTTTTTCTTTGGTTTATTCTTGTATGTATCCAAGCAATTAACCTAAATCTATGACTTACATAAACTCCAATTATCACAATACAACTTATAAATAATGGGATTAAAACAGCCACAGCTAAATGATTACTATTACCATCATCAACCAGGCTGGATGTGGTAGGTTTTTGCCCATTTTTATTAACGAGGATTTGGACACACACCGATTCATTAATACATTGATTACATTTACATTGATAGTAACCAACTTTTTCGTTTGATGAATTCGAATTTGCCATACATGTTTCATTAATGAAACATTCTGACTGCCGTATATCACTTACACTACATTGTCTCACGTTCAAGTCCCCTTTTACATTGACAATACCCAACATTCTTACAGCCGTACATCACTTACAGTACATTGTCCCACTGCTATAAATAGTAAAATAGCAACAAGATAATGTCAGAATACGAATACAAGGTACTTATCGAATGCAATTAAAGTACATAAAAACACTGATTATATTAATTATCGGCAAGTATATGTAAAACAATTGGAGAGACTTAAAACCAGTGTTAGTTCGTCACAGTGAATAATTCATTTTAAAAACACTATAGTTTGCTGTATTTATTAAATTTACATTCATAAACGAATTTAAATAATATTTTGACGTCCGCAAATAAATTTGACAATAGTTGATCTATACAAATTGTAACACTTTACTCAGAAGAGAATAAAATACCGAAACTGAACCCATAACATTAATATTAACTGAAACAAAAATTGCGCACATAACAACTCCCCTCTCACACCCAAAGAAATTTACGTCGCAAATTTCGGTAAAGACAATCTGAAACTCAAATCCAGAATTAAACAGGTACTAAGTGTAAAGAAACGAGGAAAAACATAAACACATTGAAACCGAAACTAACTGAAGTAAACTATTTCTTAATTGCTTAGAACAAGAAGCGAAGATAAGTAAGAAAAAGTTAGGGATCGAACTGTAAAAGCACACAACAGACAGGTAGTATTGGCAAAACAAAAACGTGTATGCGCCACGCAGAAATCTCTATGGCGGTAGAGGCCAACACGGATTTGGTATTACGGTCAATGAGACAAAAAATAAAAAAAAACAAAACCTATACTAGGAATAATCGGAAAAAGTCAGCTTACTCCATGTGCGAAAACTCCAAAAACGCTAAAAGATACCACGTGGTAATTGAAACAAAGCTATAATAAACCTAATAACTCAAGAAAGGATCGCTACATGGATAGACAGAAAATTGAATTGTCTGATTCGTTTAGCGGCCTTTTACTTTACGCCGATTAGACGGTAGGCCTAATCTTATGGTCGAACCTACAGGCTATGATGGAATGGACAATAGAAATCTTCGAGTCGTTTAGAAGCCTTCTATCTCACGCCGATTATACGGTAGGCTTATTCTTATAGCCGAACCTACAGGTCATGATGAAATGGGCAATGGAAATCTCCGATTCGTTTAGAGGCCTTCTACCTCACGCCGATTATACGGTAGGTCTATTCTTCTAGCCGAGCCTACATGCCATAATATATACCCTAATTGTTAGATATCATGTGAGTGTGATTTCAAATCCTTCATATGGAACTCTTACCAGCATCGTCAGAAAATTCATAATTTCATAGCAAAAGAATCCTAGTAATAGTAAAAGTGTTGACAAATTTCGGAGAAAGTTTAGATGCGAATTCTTTACCAGCATCTGATAATACATAATTTCGTCTCCTAACGCGTTAAAATTGCTGAAATTTATCAGGACGACGTAAATGATTGTAGGCACTTTGAATGTGGGTTTTTCGGATACAACTGTGAACATCAAGAAAAAGTTGGGCGAAAGCTTCCTTACGATTATACACACTGGTATTGAAGAGTGGCGTATCAGATGGAATAAAGGTAACCGTCGATAATAATTTCTCTCCCAAAGCTGATAAAGTTAGTGGCAAGTTGAATTACTTCATGTTTAGCTAACCTAATCACAAAACCAATATGATGTAAATACGGTTCCCAGGTTGATGTATCTCTTTTACGTACGCCGTTAGCATAGTTTCGATCACACGATTAACGTTCTGTTGGACTGCATTGTGCGTAATAATTCGTGTTGTATGAAATTGTACCCCTTTATCCAAATGCAATATTTTAGTAGCAAATAGAAGAAAAACCTGTTTTTCCATAATTTAAACGATCTTATTAGCCATAGCAGAGCGCAAAGGGAGGCGCTAACACGGATTCACTTAGGAGAAGTAGGAAGTTTCTGTTCAGGTTTGGCACTAAGGCATACAGTACAGTGACGAACGTATTTACCTGCATCAGTTCTCATCTTAGACCAATAATATTTATATAGAGATCCTACCGGCTATTTTTGCTACACCACAATTACCACAAATAGAGGCGTCATGATATGCTTTAATCACTTCGGCACATTGAGAGAGCTAGGAACAACTAATTTCGATTCATCAGTGGGATTCCTTAAATCAGGATACTTGGAAGAAACGTGTTTGTGAAGTTGGTTGTTATGCACACGCCAAAGAGGAAACTTATTTGGATTATCGGAGATCTTACTTAACATACGCTAATATCATTTGTCAATGCTGACATTAGGAACGTCAATAGCGTCGATAGAGGCAGGTATGCTGTGTGATAAATAATTAGGAATTGCATGCTCAGAACCTTTACGATGTATGGCCTCAAGGTCATAAGGCATCAAAAGCAATGTCCAGCGGGCTAGGCGACCCGACGGAGCTTTCCACTTATGTAACCAAACGAATGAATGATAATTGGTAATGGTTTTATTATTTATTTATTTTTATTATTAATTATAACTCTCTAGATAATGTCTAAGGTTCTCAACTGCCCAGATCACTGCAATAATTTCACGCTCTGTAGCGCTACATCTCCGTTCAGTAAGACTAAGGGAACGAGAAAGATAACAGACCTTTTTTCTCCTTCCTACTGTAGTATTAACACCGCACCAATCGCATATGCTGAAGCATCATAATAATAATAATAATAATAATAATAATAATAATAATAATATTTTTTTTTTTTTTTTTTGCGGAGGTGAAATGCATTGACGCATACTAGTATATCCATCTATACTAGTTATGTTGGACTCCCTCTGAAGGAGGACTACCAACTATAACACCCCCTCTTCTTCTAGACACCAGTCCGGAACCGTTTATCACATTACTTCGGGCTGGGTCTATGCATTTGGCTGTAGAAAGGCCACACTCCGTTGTGGTTTGGAATTATAACAATTCTCTGTCTATGCTGCAATTCCTTCTTTTTGCGCGGTACATATTGCACGTACCGCGAAACTAATAATAGTAACAACAATAACAATAACAGTAACAATAACAATAACAGTAACAATAACAACAATAATAACAATAACAATAATAATAATAACAATAATAATAATAATAAACATCAATACTCGGACTCCCTTCAATAGAGGACTACCAGCCACCGCCCGTTAATCACTTTAGTTCGGGCTGTGTCTAGTTTGGCTGTACAAAGGCCACGCTCCACTGGACTTTCGAATTAGAGCAATTTTCTTTCCATGTTGCGATCCAAATCGCCTTTCTTCGTGCGCAGGACATATTGAACGTATCGCGTTAAACTTGTCCAGCAATTTTCATTGGCTGATATCTTCGTTATAATTGTGTCGATCGTAAATTCGCCGATCTCCATTTCGAGTAACTGTCTTGGTTCCGCCCATCTCTCACATAAGAAGAAGGTATGGTGCGCATCATCTACCTCATTTGGACAATACAAACATGCTCCAGTCTCAGTCTTACCCATTCGGTGCAGATACGATTTAAAAATAGCCATGACCGGTCAAAAACTGAGTCAGGTAATAGTCCACCTCCCCATGGGTTCTAGAGATCCAAGGGCGGAGGCGCGGGATCAGTCTCGCAGTCCAGCGCCCTCTTCCGTCCGTAATAATAATAATAATAATAATAATAATAATAATAATAATAATAATAATAATAATAATAATAATAATAATAATAATAATAATAATAATAATAATAATAATAATAATAATAATAATAATAATAATAATAATAATAATAATAATAATAATAATAATAATAATAATAATAATAATAATAATAATAATAATAATAATAATAATAATAATAATAATAATAATAATAATAATAATAATAATAATAATAATAATAATAATAATAATAATAATAATAATAATAATAATAATAATAATAATAATAATAATAATAATAATAATAATAATAATAATAATAATAATAATAATAATAATAATAATAATAATAATAATAATAATAATAATAATAATAATAATAATAATAATAATAATAATAATAATAATAATAATAATAATAATAATAATAATAATAATAATAATAATAATAATAATAATAATAATAATAATAATAATAATAATAATAATAATAATAATAATAATAATAATAATAATAATAATAATAATAATAATAATAATAATAATAATAATAATAATAATAATAATAATAATAATAATAATAATAATAATAATAATAATAATAATAATAATAATAATAATAATAATAATAATAATAATAATAATAATAATAATAATAATAATAATAATAATAATAATAATAATAATAATAATAATAATAATAATAATAATAATAATAATAATAATAATAATAATAATAATAATAATAATAATAATAATAATAATAATAATAATAATAATAATAATAATAATAATAATAATAATAATAATAATAATAATAATAATAATAATAATAATAATAATAATAATAATAATAATAATAATAATAATAATAATAATAATAATAATAATAATAATAATAATAATAATAATAATAATAATAATAATAATAATAATAATAATAATAATAATAATAATAATAATAATAATAATAATAATAATAATAATAATAATAATAATAATAATAATAATAATAATAATAATAATAATAATAATAATAATAATAATAATAATAATAATAATAATAATAATAATAATAATAATAATAATAATAATAATAATAATAATAATAATAATAATAATAATAATAATAATAATAATAATAATAATAATAATAATAATAATAATAATAATAATAATAATAATAATAATAATAATAATAATAATAATAATAATAATAATAATAATAATAATAATAATAATAATAATAATAATAATAATAATAATAATAATAATAATAATAATAATAATAATAATAATACAAATTACAATACAATTCTTATTTAAAATAAAATAATTAAAATCGTGTTGCCTACAATAATAACATGCTGAAAATGTATATAATAATGAAACAAAAAAAGAAAGACTCACAAAAATGGCTCCAGATCCCGTTTGTTTGCGTTCCTCACCATGTGACTGAGAGGTGCCTTAAGCAAAATGTTGGTATTAGCTCTAGGTACTTGAAATATATTATAGTAGCGAGTATGATGAGTAGGTACGGTAAAGTTTATTTGCGCTAGAAGGGCTGGCGAGTCGATAGTATTTTTCAGGATCCTGCAAAGAAACTCCATACTGTTACGCTCGCGGCGGTCAGCAAGAGATAGAAAACCATGCTCAACAAGTAAGCTATAATACTCGATACCTCTTGCAGGATACACGTTGTCCATTCGAAAGGAGAGATACTTTAGAAATTTCTTTTGAACGCGTTCGATCATAAGCTCTTGGTGTAAATAACGGGGATACCAAACAATGGAGGCGTATTCAAGCTTAGAACGAACGTAGGCATAATATAAACGTTTCATTACACCTAGGTCTGAGAAATGCCTGCAAGAACGCATGACAAAACCGAGAGTTTTGGAAGCAGATGAACACATGGACGAAATATGTTCCGTAAATGACAGTCTATTATCAAACAAAACACCAAGATCCAAAGTTTTGATATTGCGTGGTATGGCTGCATCAATAATCTGGTAGTTATAGTGTAAATTAGTGAGTGTTATTGTAGGAAACCACAGTACACTTGTTGATGTTCAGAGGGAGATAATTGACCTTGCTCCAAGTATTAATGCGAAGAAGATTGTCTTGTAAATGTTTACAATCAAAAATGCTACCAACAGTATTAAATATCTTTACGCCATGTGCGTATGCTAAGACGTGACACGTAAACAGAGATAGTAAATCATTTATATAAAAATTGAAGAGAAGTGGTCCAAGATTTGAACCTTAAGGAACACCTGATGTTGAAAATTAGATACCCCGGAGGCATAAAGTCGATCCAAAAACTTAGCGCAATGTCTGCAGATGTGTTTAAAACGAATCACTTAAAACTATTATGTCATCAAGATAAACAAAGACCGCAGGTTGAAGATCTGGGACCCAGGGCAATGTCCATCAGGCGCTGAAACGGACCAGCCGCGTTAGATAGGCCAAAAGGCATGATTTTTAATCGAGAAACACCGTTAGGAACTATGGAGGCAGTACAGTCGTGTAATGATTCACTAACAGATATTTGATGAAGTGCATTCATAATATCGAAAGAGCTCAAATACTTGGTGTCACACAAATGATCTAAAATGGACGAGATAAGAGGTAAAGGGTAAGCATTTTTGCGTATCACAGCAGTAAACTGATAACTACGCAGGAAGTTCTTCCACTCATTCTGATTCATCACGAGGATCACTATGAAATTTAATTTGCCATTTCGAGACCGGTTGGGTGCAACTAGAAGATTGTACGCAAGTGGCATAGAAAACATAAGGCCGCATCGAAAGACAAATCTGCAGCCAGTTTACACCTAATATCACCTTGATCCAATCTGACTATCAATCGAAATCTGATTAACGCGATTTATTAGAAGATTCGCCAACGTAGGCACTCAGCTCCATGAACATCTAACGTACCAAGAATAGCAAACTTAAGTTTTAAACCAATAACTTTAGTTTTCAAGTTCTGCAACTCGCCTGCTACATGGACAACAAAAACAGGATAGCGCAAAGATTTATTGGCAACCTCTAATCGTAACAAAGGGCGTAATATACTTCGTAGTTCATCAACTGATTTATCAAAAACAACCAATACACCCAAACTCAAAGACCAACTAATCAACCGCCAAGCCATTAACATCAATATCGCAAGAAAAATAATTAGGGAATTATTAAGGCAATAGCAATAGGATATAAAATAAGAAGGAACGTTTACTGTAGAAAAAAATGATGTAGTGTCAAAATCATAAAATTTACGCTGAACGCCAGCTAATACTGAATACGACGGTAACTTAAATATTATCGTTGTGTGTCCGCCTTAACCCAGTCAATTCTCATCAGGAGTGGATTCTTCCTCTAAAATTAGCCCATAGTGCCACCTCGCGTAAGGTCGGGAATTTCTAACCAAGAAGAATTCCAGATGATAATATTAGGAGGTCGCGGGCAGTAGAAAACTAAAAAAAAAAGATAACTGGGTAAAGAATTTAATATAATAAAGAATTTAAATAAAAAATAACCAATATCAGTCTTACGTGTTGCAAGAAGAGACAGAATAAACAATAAATGATTTTAATATAATATCCAAAATTATAATGCGTTTAATATTAGAGATCCAATTTAGTTTCCCCCCCTAATTGTATCCACACTTTAAGATCCACAACAATCTTATAAACAAAATAAAAAGGGAGACAAAACTAAAGTAAAAAAGGTGATTTGCTAAGGCTTTTACTTGGTCGCGCTCCCCTGCTCGTTTGCCCAGTAAGGAAGATCTCGCGGGCCTTCGGGCTGAAAGTGACTGCCGGTAGTAGTGAATTGATGGTTCGATCGCCGAGGTCTTAGTCTGACACACGTGTGCAATGAAATAAATCAAAAGGGTAACCATACGTAACATAATGCTGCTAAATACAACATGGTATTATTGGTGGAATCATTCACGGTAAAGACAATGTGAAGAGAGAAAGAACTGTAACACACGGACATATTTCTACCTATCCGGCGCCATCCTCGCAGTTTCGAAAGATTTCTGTGTCTAACATACTGCAATTCACTCTTGGCTAACTTCAGCATATCTAAATTAACAGTCTAAGTGAGCATTCTTAGCGCTATCTAGTGCCGCAAGGATAACACGCTCGCCTGCCGGTTCAAACACAGCGATACAAGCGGGTACAGTTTCCCAACCCTTGAGCTCATGAGCTGCTCGGGAGAAGGGTTGGCAAACAAGAGAGAGGGTGCACCAATGTTGCATAGGTTAGCTGCACATGTAAATGATCTCTCAGGTTTACCATGTCTTTTTAACAGGGGAACGGGTAGGTCAAGGGAAACCTACGTAACGAAGAAGAATAACCAATTAAACGGAGTGTGAAATCAAAACGAAAGAACTGTTGCTTGCCTCAGCGAGAGCCAAACGTAAAAGAATACGCACAACATAAGCGTTCGATCAAAAATGTTTGGGCAAGGCAAACACACTTATACAGATTGTAACACTTTGTACAGCAGAAAATAAATTACCAAAATTCGAACAATAATGTTAAGTTTAATTAAATTAAAAATTGAGCACGTAATTTAACATATAAAAAAAATTTTTCTTTTTCTGTGATTGATGGTATTGAAAAATTACATATCCATTTCAATATAAGAAACTGATATACATTCGTTAAAACAATCAAATAATATTCATGAATGTTAAAAATAAATGAAAGATTTTAATGCTTTAAAATGTATGCAACCAAATATACCTAGAGTTGTTGTTTGGGCTATTTCCATCGTTCGTTGAACTTGTATAGGCCGACATTTCGGCAGTCTGTCTACTGCTATCTTCGGGGGCATCTTGAGAAGGGCTGTTGCTTGCAGAGTTGCTTTGATCTCTCTGGCAAGCAACAGCCCTTCTCAGGGCGCCCCTGAAGGCAACAGTAGTCAGACTGCCGAAACGTCGGACTATACAAGTTCAACGAACAATGGAAATAACCCAAACAACAACTCTAGTTATTATGAGAATCCATCGTCAACAATATCACGTCAAGAACCAAATATACGGAGGTGTAAAATAGGTACTGTAAAGCAATACGTGTATTTATATATATAGACACGTTGAAAAACGCTCTCTTCTGTAATAAGATTTTTAAGAGTTGACATTAGTTGTTAAAGTTAAGTATAATAAAAGGTGTTCTTGTTTTCTTGATTTTTCTCGCAAGCAAAATCTACGGTCCTAAGACGTAATAACCTTACAATCGAAAATGAATTACTTTTACTGATATTAACAAAATACTTGCAGAATTATTATACTAATAAGTCTTACGAAAATGGCAACTTAAGGATACTATATGAATAATTTTAGCAATGCTTTTAACGTAAAGGTGGATTATCATCATCTAGATCTTGACCAATAATTATTTCATCACAGTTTCTCTTTCTTTGGTTCATTCTAGTATGTATCCAAGCAATTAACTTAAATCTATGACATAAACTCCAATTACCACAAGACAAATTATAAATAATGGAGTTAAAATAGCCACAGCTAAGTGATTACCGTTAGAATCATCAATCAGCCTCAATATAGTAGGTTTCTGCTCATATTATCCTGCATTTATTACCGAATATTTGGAAACATACAGATTCATTAATACATTCGAATCCTCTTTTACATTGACAATAACCAATTTTTTCATTCGATGAATTCGAATTTGCCACATGTTTTATTAATGAAGCATTCTTACTTTCATGTATCATTTACTCTACATTGTCTCACTGCTGTAAATAGTAAAATAGTCATAAGATAATGTCAGAGAACAAATGCTAGGTACTTACCACTGCACAACATAAAAAAAGTTATTATTCTTTATCCCAAAGAGACTTACACGCCATGAAACGCGTATATTGTTTGTGTTATCATCAACAGGTACATTTTCTGATGAGTTGATAGCATCTTGAACATCATAATTAAATTTATCCATTGTAGTTGTCAGAAAATTCTGTATCTAATATTTTGATCTACAATAAATAAAAGCTGTTTAAAAGTTTTACTAGAAATTACCTCATCCTGATGGTATTTTTGCTCTTCCAAACCTTCTTCTTCCTGATTCTGGGGAGAATTATTAATCTTTACTGCTTGCTTGAAGACTAAGGCCTGGATTAACTATTTGTTTTGCGTTTAAAGAAAAGTAGGGATTTATTTATTAGTGGGTCATAAAATGAAATTTCTTTTAGCTGAAACTATAGCAACAAAATTAAACAACAATTTTATTCCAACTCTGACTTAAATGTGACGTCTTATAGTAATACAACGTTGTTCGTTCGGAACACTATCCCCATAAAGATGAACGACTTGGTGCGCCGGGCTTTGAAACGGATAAAAGATTGCATAAACAGCGTTCCCCCGAATTTGATATCAAAGTGCGCACGCCCTGCAGTAATCTGCGGAACGTGCGCCCCTAAAATCAATAGAACGTACGAAATAGTAGTTATATTATCTACATATAAGTATTACAGTTCTTATAATTGTTATGAAAGCTCTCTGAAAGAAATATCCTCCGGCTTTTATTTTACATAAACGCAAAGAACAAAGTTATGCGCTTCTTAACTGCAAAGAAACATATTTAGCGTTATTCATAATCGGAAAATTAGTAGGATATTAGAATGCTATTAGTTAGTACCCTTAGTGTTAATAGCCACTAAGAACTGGCTAAGATGCTATTATATTACTGTATTAATAAGCGCAGAAACGAATTTAGACTTGAAAATGATAACATAAGCATAAAGCTTTCAATTTTTCCATTTATCTTATCTTGGTTGCGTACAAAAATAAAAATTTGGGATACTAAATACAATAGATTTTTAAATATGAATTTGCTGCCCGTCGGTATTTTCTATCAGTTATAGTAACTTTTGATCCAGATACACTGAGTACCAACATAAGTTTCGTCAAATATAATTTTTAAACCCCCATAAACCTATGAACGTAAATTATAAAAATAGCTCTTTTTAAATTGGTTTTTAGGTAAATTACATTAATCTCCTGAAAAAAGAATACCCATTTTGAACTCCATGAAGTGACGGTTTTCCGGTAAAATGCATTTAAATCGCTAATTCACTGCTCGTTATTTCAAGCTATGCCCAAAATATAGTCTTATAAATTATTGTTCAAACACTTATTCCTGCATATAAAAAAACGCGCAAAATATAATTCTAACATAATCCGTTTAAATTCAAATACGTCTACACGCTATGCATACTCTTTCTTGTGTTATTATATTAACTCATGGTGGCCACTAAATACACGTTTATGAATACGGTGCAATAATATCTTAGTAGGGTCTTTGTGGCCACTAATATTGTTCTAACGCCCTACTAACTTTCCGACTATGACTAAGGCTGTACAGTAATAAAGTCTTAGTAGCTACTAAATGCGTCTATGAAAACGAATTTTCTTAGTAGTTACTATGTCTGACTATGAATAACGCCATTTGATTTTCGAATGTTTAAACTTTACAGTTGCCCAGAACTTGAGTTAATCATTTGCACCATTTTAAATTTATTGCAAATGCCATTAAAAAGGAGAATAAGACACCAGAAACATTTATTTATATTAAATACAATTTATTGGCCAATAAATAGAATATAACAGAACTTTGGCATGGAATAGCTTTAAGAACATAAATTAATTTATATATATATGTATATATAACATTCGACTCATATTCACGAAAAATAATTTACTTTTACTTATATTTGCACAATTATCATACTAATAAGTCTTATGGAAATGGCAACTTAAAGAAACTATATAAATAATCTTAGCAAATGATTTTAACGTAAGGGTGGATCATCATCATCGTCTAGATCTTCACCAATAATTACTTCATCACAGTTTCTTTTTCTTTGGTTCATTCTTGTATGTATCCAAGCAATTAACTTAAACCTATGACTTACATAAACTCCAATTATCACAACACAAATTATAAATAACGGGATCAAAACAGTTAATGCTAAATGATTACTATTAGAATCATCAACCAGGCTGGATGTGGTAGGTTTTTGCCCATTTTTATTAACGAGGATCTGGACGCAAACCGATTCATTAATACGTTCAAATCCTCTTTTACATTTACAGCGCCCTATATTTTCATTCGATGAATTCGAATTTGCCATACATGTTTCATTAATGAAACATTCTGACTGCCGTACATCACTTACACTACATTGTCTCACTGCTAAAAATAGTAAAATAGTGACAAGATAATGTCAGAGTACAAATACTAGGTACTTACCAAAGGCAAATGAACTACATAAAAAAAATATAATCTTTTGTCCCAGAGTGATCATGTTGATAAATTACATATCCATTTCAACACAAGAAATTGACGTGCATTCCTTAAAACGGCTATATTGTTTGCACTGTGTGTATATTGATAAATTATATTCACTTATTTGATTAAATGAACACCGACTGTAAGATGACAAGATGTCGACAAGTACAACTAATCTCAAATACTCGAAACCAGTGTTCGTTAAATTGAATAATTTGTTTCATAAAACACTATAATTTGCTGTATTTATTCAATTTACATTCATAAATGAATTTAACCGATAACACTTTAACGTCCGTAATAAATTTGACTAATGTCAGAAAAAATATACTCATTATTTTATATTGGTCTATTACTTTTAGTTTCTTCCACGATAACAGATGGCAATATATGCCTAATTTAAAGAATACTCGAATTGTCAGTGGAAAATTGTACGATTGTTAAATAACTATTTTGATTTTTATATCCTACTATCAGAAGAAAAACATGACAAAAATGATGAACTATAAATAGGGATTTTTTAGTTAATAAAAGAACGCTGCATGCAAGATAAGTTAAATTTCCTATATATATGTGGTTTCTAAGAATACACAAGTTTTTAAGTTTTCTTTTTGCAAAAGTTTTGATAAGCAAATAATCATTATTGCTAAGTATAAGTATGGTAGAATTCTATTGTTGTTGCGTTGGCATAGGTTTCCAAATTCCATTAAAAATATAGAACTACTTCAAATATGGCATGGTGTGGCAGCAGTGGACTAGAAAAGAATTACGTTACGCGTGAAGAAATATACAATTGCAATTATACACAAACTGTAGAAAGCACTTTGCACTAGAAGATATTGGAAGAAATAATGAATTATCACCCAGTTAACCATTTTAACTTGCGAACAATTTAAGTTGGTAGTTCCGATGATGAAGACCATATTCATAGTTTTTTTTACAGTAATACATGCAAATGTGGTCTTTACTGCCGGAACTACCAACCTAAATTGTCCGCGAGATTTAAAAATGGTTGATTGGTTAACTGGTGGCCTGGTGTAATGGGGAAATTCACATTTTGTTATATGCTAAACTAATATACGAAACAAATGCAGAAAATACCAAAAATCTTGAAAGAAATGTATTAACTGAATTGGTGATGCTGAGCCTAGCGCTTCTGTTTGTATCATCTAATTTTGATTATTATAGTTGCATCTCCAGTAAGTTGCTTTATTTTATCATCCTTATTCCTAAATATTTTACGTAAATATGTCTTGTAAAACGATTTTGATTGCAAACATAACTGATACAATATTATAATAATTCATTTGTTATATATTTTCAACGCAAAATATACGTAACAGCAAAATTGTATATAATGTTAACGCAAAATGTTGCTATGTTAGGTACAGCTTGTTTTCAAGCATTATTTGATTTAGTGTGTGTTTATATGTATTACTGCTGATATTGTTAGTTTCTTCCAAGCCCAATAAGTACGCTAAATATAAAACCATTATTAGCCAGGATTTGTTGATTTGAAATCTTCTGCTTATAGTTGATTTTATCGTGCGTTATCCTAGAAAATTGCTGTTTCCGTTACTAGATGGATCTACTCAGGGAAGGAATCGATAAAGCAGATAGTTTTCCCAGACATATTGAGAGTGAATTTTGTTCTTGTCGTCAGTGAGGTTATATTCAATCACAAACTTGACTAGCCACCAAAAAATTTGCAGTTGTTTTCTTTTGTAAATTCATATTTGTCATTTATGTAAAATACCATGTTCTCATTGCAGAATCAAAATCAGGTAAATATTATTATTTTCTCTTGTACATAACCTTGGTTTTATACTCTCTGAAAATATATTGCAGGCAATATTTACATTATCACAAGTGTCCGCTATCCTAACACCTCGACAAAACGCATATTTAAATAAGAAAGCCCAGAAGCAGCGTGAAAATGTCTCTAATTTTTTATGTTTAGACAGTTTCCTGGAAGCTGTAAAAAATTGTGATATTACATTTGCTAAGCAAGTCAATATTAATTTGCTCTACGAGAATCATTATCTAAATAAATTTAAAACATCTTACATATCAAATGATACATTCTTTGAAAACAAGTATGGATTTTCAGAAAGTAGTTTATCGAATGGATCCATCCCAACAGTTGTCATTCAAAATAACAGACATTTCCATCTTAGTCATCAATTTTATCAAAGGTTATTTCATGGGTTGCGAAATGAAAACAAGTTTTCTTTTGATGTACAAGTACGTACATTCAAAACGGAAAGGAGTGTTAAAGCGGAAATGTCACGAAATCCATCTTTAATATCACGTTTAAAAAATGTATTCTCTGGTTCCGATACTGTCGATAATAAAGCATCAGCTGACGTGAACATAAATAATGAACGTTTCAGTAAATTATTTAATCAAGAACCTAATATTACTGATGCTGAAAAGCAAAGAATGAAAATTGCATTTGCTGAAGGTTACCTTATGGGAAATAATCCTAATTTAAGGACTGGTAAAGCAGCTAGATATTTCAAAGTCATTCAACAGGTTTTAACAGTTATAATATTTTTCGCTATTGTTGTTAGTTTGATGGCAAGTGCAAATGGATCTGTTTTTAGGTAAGTTACTTGTTTCTTGTATAATATTGAACTCTTACTTAAATCCTTATCATGCTTATAGATATATATATATATATATATATATATATATAAATATATATATAAATATATACATATCATACTCACTCTAGATACAATACTGCTCAAAATTTTATGACCATTTTTATATGTATAATATAGCTTATTCGTTTTACCAATGTTAGTATTATGGCTTGACTTTTTTCAATGAAATTTTACCTCATTGATATTTTGTTGAAATATTATTAAAATGAAAATAACCCTCACAGTTATTATAACCAATTTTCTTTTAGTTTAAATATTAAAATCTGCATTTATTTAGTAATACTTCTTTAAACCTCTTGTAAGTTAGTATCTGCAGCCTCAGCAAAATTTGAAATTCATCTTTTTTTAATTAAATTAAATTGCAAATAAACAACAATGAGCAGATACATTTCTAATTCTTATAAGTTTTTCTTAAACTAATTTTTAACGATTTTTTATTCTAACTTTCATTTAGGAAGTATTCTTTTCTGCAAATGTACATTGAATATAAGAGTAATTAAAATAGAACAAATGTTTCCGAACGGAAGTGTATACAGTGTATGTTGTTTTTCTATCCTAAATTTTTGGCACAAACATTGAATATAGCATATGTTTATATATACATGGCAATAACAGTATTTTGTAAGCAGTATATTGTTGGATATTGTTTATATAAAATTTAAATGATTAACTACTTAGCGGTCTTAACATATTAAAATAAATATGTTCCTTTTACGAGTTTTGATAATGGTTATTAAATATTTTATGCTAAATTTGAAAACCAATTGAAATTAATAAAAATGTCTTTCTAAAATTAATTCACCTATACCATATTATTATAGTTGTATTTTTAGAATACAACTAGGGAATCAAGTTGAGGTGGATCCAGAGGATATACATGTAACATTTGATGATGTGAAGGGAGCAGATGAAGCTAAACAAGAGCTGAAGGATGTTGTTGAGTTCTTGAAAAATCCCGAAAAATTTTCTAGTTTGGGTGGAAAGTTGCCAAAAGGAGTTTTACTCGTTGGGCCACCAGGTACACTATCACAATTTTTTTACTACTCACTTTTAAAGGAAGATTCTCAACCTGAAAGTTATAAAGGGTAAAACTTTGTTTCATCAATTGTTTTGCGATAGTAAACGTTAAATTTTGCGACAATATCAGGAGCTGTAACTTAGCGATTTCTTAAAAACAATATTCTTAACCGTTCGCTGTTTTCTTGCACGCAACATTCTGAAATTTCTAGTCATTGCGGAATTTTTCTTTCGGAAAAATTCATTTGGCACTAAACGATAATCCGCAATCTTTTCTCAAGAGTTTAAAGTGTTGTTATTAACAAAGGGTCTTACAAATAGGACACAAACGTAGATGTAAAAATGATAGTCCGGAAATGAGTGCGTAACTATTTTATGTCACCATTGGCCTTGGCAAAGAGGGACAAGTTTCAGTTCCCTACGGAGAACAACGTGGAGGGGTGAAGCGCGCGGCACGGAGAATCGTGTACCCGTATCAAAGCACGCTTGTTCGGTATTGGTAATCGTAAGTGCTTGTCAGTACACACATACTGCATAAATATCGCGTTTAGGTATGTTTCGGAAACAGCGTATTTCGAATACTATCGTATAACGTATATCGTATTTTGAATAACTAGAAAACGTAATAACGAGTATGCCGCATTTATAATACGAAGGTATTAGAATTAAATGTGTAAAGTGCGACAACTATTTGACGTGTACCAGCAGGTGGAAGTGTGAATGCCACCTAAAACGTATAAAACATTGTTCTGCAATCCGTGACAAATGATGCAGCGAACAATTAATATTTGATGCAGGTGTTTGTTTTATTCTATGTAACGTACCGTTCACTTTACTAGACCAACAAGTATTTATCTCCTACTGGAGCAAGTATTCTCGGATTATATATTACCAAGTCGGATATTGTGATGATGCAAAGAAGGTAGTCTTACAATTCGACCCGAGACACGCCAAATTATTAAGAAAAGCCAGAAAATGTTTCAAGATAGTCTAGTAAAATGTGATTTAGAAAGTTTTTGCAAGAGCTACTATGAGCGGAGGGAGTCATTTTGTGGTATATAAAATGATTCGATGTCGTTTATGGATTCTGTTCAAATTGTAGATGGTATTCACTCACATCTATGTACTGTGGAAGGCGAAAAAAGTTAAAGTGTAATACGAAAATTTGAAAGTGTTATTGACAAGGATTCAGATTTTCTCATATTAAGACAAATTTGTGATGGTGCGTCCAAAGATCTATTAAGTTGTCACAAGGATTACTTTAAATTTGCAAATACAACACCACTCGATGTGGAACGATCGTTTTCAGCATTAGAAAATATTTATTCCGCGCGCCGTACTCATTTGACTGAAACAAATGTGAAAACATATTTAATGATACTAATATTTAATAGATGCCATCCAGTTTGTGATTCTGCGGAAACTTCTTAAAACAGTAAGTGTTTCAGCACGTTATATAATATATTTCTTACCATTATTTTATGTATAAACATTGCTGCGTCCGCATCACCTATGCTCACTCATGAAGGTCACTATCATAAATGACGTGAGTAGGTAAACTTTACTGAACATTCGCCTTGATACGGCCGCTCGGCGTTGTTCTCCGCACTGCACTGTAACTTGCCCCACTTTGCCGAGACTAGTCACCATTCATTGATGAAATAATCGCGAATGTAGGTGTTCTGTACGACTCTGTTCGTGCGATTCCGTGACGTGATAGGTACAACGGCCGGTTCGCCCCATACTCATTAGTAATAATGTTAATACACAATTCTTACTATCTAACAAACAGTATACTAGCTGTTCTTAGCTGAATCATTTTTAATAGGTACTGGTAAAACGTTACTTGCAAGAGCTGTCGCTGGTGAGGCAGGAGTTCCCTTTTTTCATGCGGCTGGACCCGAATTTGATGAAATTTTGGTGGGTCAGGGCGCAAGGAGAGTTCGGGATTTATTTAGTAAGTTGTGTTTGCTAAAATACAAACCATATTTTGTGAGATTGCTATAAAAACATATTTTTAATGAGAAGTGAATATTTTGTTATTAAATTGAGACAAGTAGGACATTTTGATAATTTCATACATAAAACTAATAGGAAACAAGTTTTCTTTACCTCTTAATAAGTATATATATACATATATATATATATATATATATATATATATATGTATATATATATATATATATATATGTTAATTAATGAAGAGATATTAAAGAAGTATGGGAAAGTACCGATCAAATAAAATTGGTATTAGAGAAGTCAGTAGAAAGCATGCTCAAAAGGATAACTGCTACTAACCAATTTTATTTGATCGGTACTTTCCCATACTTCTTTAATATCTCTTCATTAATTAACATGTTTTTTGTCGAACTTAGAGCCCAACCGTAATGATAATTTTTTGAATTTAAATTATTTTTAATAGATTCTTTTGTATGGCACAAAATGCTGTCGTGCCATAGTTTTGTAAAAAAATCTTTCTTATGATATTTCGTACTTAATAGGAACAACGTAAATACGCTAGATGTCTTTAGAGGGATAGGAAATTTGTATTATTTCGATTTGGCCACATCGACTCCGTTTCAGTGGCAGAGTTCGGAAACCTATTCATAAATTATAAGTTCTTATTTATTTTTATACGTTTTTATTCATTTCTTTTGATTCCTACTTATATTTTAATACTTGAGGACGGTAAAATGAGTGTTATAGAATCCGCTATTACATTCGTCTAATTTCAGCATGCACATACGTTAAGTGAAGCTATAAATATTACCTATATTTATCTGCTTGACTTGCTAAAAAAATATGCGCAAAAATTTACGATTTATGTACGTCCAGGCATATTTTCTAAAACAGGTAAAGCGAAAATTAGTAAAATAATATCACTACCATTAATGTCAATACTAATTTGATCTCTTGTTGTACCTAAATATGTGCACTATCATCAATAGAAGTTTGGCCAAGTAATAAAAATTTAAAAAATCAAAGAATAAAAGGCAATTAATACTAAAGAAATAAATGTACTACTCTTAAGAATAACAACTATCAAACTCTAACGAAAAATTTTATTTTTTCCTATTCATTGTTAACAAAATTCTTAACCATTCTTTTTGTCAAAAAATCCACATTTTACATTAGTTACAGTTCGAACAACTCACGGCATCCTTTCGATTGATTTTTTGAGGGTTTCGCGTGGGATGTTATTCCATTCTTGTTGAAGGATATTCCAAAGCTGTTTCTTGGAAGAAAGGCCGACACTTAGAACTCTTCTATCAAGTTCATTCCACAGTAATTCAATAGAATTGAGATCTGGACTCTGGAGGCTATGTCATGATTTGTAAAATATCTGTTATATTATGACTGATTTTTGTCATTCAGTTGTTGCAAGTTTCCAATATCTCGCCGTGTTACTCTTTCCGTATTATCCTTTCGATTCGATGTAACGTTCCTGTTCTTGAATAAGAAAAGCAACCCAAAACTATAACTGAGCCACCACCGTGTTTTTATGTCGGTACAATGCATTCGGGAAGCATCCTTTCATTAGCACAATGTTTGTCGAACACTCTCCTCCTTTCGCCAAACACTTTAAATATTGATTCGTCAGTTCATAAAACATTTTGCCACTGTTCTACCATCCATTTCCAATGTTCACGGCCTACTGTAGCCTTGTACATATTTTCAGTCGATTACCTCGGCGCACTAATGACTTATGAACTGCCACGCGACCGTGTAAATTTCCTTCGGCCAGGCGGTGTTTAACAGTGACAACTAAAATCGGATGCTGACGTCCGCAATTGAATTTACTTGCTATTATTTATGGCGCGGTTTTACTACAATTTCGCTTACTTGATAATGTAGTAGACGATCTTCTGGTGGGGTGGTTATTCGTGAGGCATCTGGACGGTCACGTTCCTCTAATTCGCCTGTTTCTTGATACCAGCGAATGGTGTATTTTACTGTCGACGCGGCTAGATTTAATTTCTCACCGATTTTCCTGCTGGGAAAACCTTCTTTATGCAAAGTTGTTATACTGGATCGTTTAGCGACACCTATTGATGTACCACGAGGCATTTCGAACAGTGTTATTCATTTACTGCTGATCACAATAATATTCAAACTGAACTGTTGTGAGTTTGGTATTCGCAGTAAACGTTCGAGCCGGATAGGAGCGAGCCCTAAGAGAGAGAGAGAGGACACAATAAAATCTTTACCTGTTTGGTCCCATACAACTTCTCTAGCAAATAGATTAGAATAATCCGCTGTAAATGAAGATGATTGTTCCAGTCCATAAAGTGCTTAATTACTTCTTTTCTTTGTAATACTTTCATTATGAGTTGCAGATGTATTTAAGATGTTTATTAAGATTATTATTGGTGAATACAATAAAGCTTATTAAATTACATACCCTAAGAGCCACAATACTCCTCCGCTAAGTTCGAGAGGCCAAGCTCATCATACCAACATGTAATTATGAAGTACGCGCAAATTTCAATTATTACATGTTGGTATGATGAGCTTGGCCTTTGGAACTTAGTGGAGGAGTCATTGATTGACAATCATGTTACAGTAATGTAGCGCCATCTTGGTGGACCTGATTGGCGGTTCTCGCATACTGGTGTTGGGCCGCGGACCGTAGTTTGGAGATCCCTGCTATAGACGAACATATGTCACAAATTTCAACTTCGACTGTAGTCATTGCTCCAAAGTTGACATAAAATGACTAGTTTTTAACTTTTAAGCTATTTTGATTTTTGCTTAAATTTTTCTTCGTTTTAACAGCTATATTCTAAATTCATGTATTTTTAAACTTAGCAAATTAAAAACGCACAAAAACATTCTTTTTATAATGCATGAATAAATCATTACAGGAGATGGATGTACTAGTATTTTCGTGTTAGAATCTTCTCTACAACGTTCTTTTGAATATCTTCTAGAAGAACGCCTGCTACCACCTCGATCTTAGATTCGTCACTACACACAATATATAGAAAATGAATCAAAATCAACAATTTTCCAACATTTATGAAACTACTATAAATACTAATCTTTACATTTTTCCAATCATCAATAACGAAATTTTCGTGCTGTTTAGTCCGAAGGTCATAAGCTTTCTTTATACGTTCCGATAATTTTGGTTTTCTTTACTACACATTTTGATTTGGCTACGTATAGGCGCATGGTATAGACATCTCTGAAGTGGTCGGTGGAATGTGTTTACAGCTCGCTTCTGGATGGCTAGCTTTAGAGCAAGTATGGGCAACATTTGACATGTTGTGGGCCAAACTTTAGTGTGCGAATACGTTCGCGGGCCGCGTTTAAAAGTAGTCCATTTTAAAGTAGTGTTCATAATTTTTAGCGATAGATATCAGACGTGAAATAATACGACAATATTATTATAATGCAATTTATTAAAATAAGAAAATGAAATGAGTAGATAGTGTAATATTTTTTTTAATTCGGTTTTTCAAAATGCCTCGCGGGCCGGATGAAATCTTCCCGTGGGCCGGTTGTTGCCCACATATGCTTTAGAGGATATATTATACTTTATCTTGAACTGTTGTCTTCTTTTTTTTTTTGGCAAGTTACTCGTTGCGTAGGTTGATCTCACAAGATATAATTTGTACTCTATCCTACATCGTGCTAAAAGATTGTAAACATACTTAGGCTAACTGATTTAAATGAGTTATTGGAGTTTTTGTTTGGGCTATTTCCAACTTACATAGTAGTATAATTTTGTTGAGGTTAAAAATATATAACGTCAAATAGGGTGTCGTTGAATGTCCTTACGAGAAGGAGGAGAAATTTTAATCCATCACAGATACACTGAAACAAAATGGATACACAGAAAGAAACGTCGAAGACGAAAGAAATACACCGTAGAATGAAATTACAGAACAACAATCATATATATGTATATAATTTCATGCGTTAAAGGCTTGTCGGAAAAGATCAGAAGGATAAGCAACTACTACAAAATCAGAATGGCAAACAAAATTTCGAATACGAATAGGTCTAAGGCAACAAGAACAACGAGAATCAGAGAACCAAGAACTGTATATACAGAATATATTGTGAGTTAGAACGGTCGTACATAAGAGAAAACGGCAGACCCCTACTAGTCAGAACCAAAGAACATCAGAGACTACTTAGGATGAGGGGAATAGATAAGTCATGTTTGGCTCAACACGCTTGGGAAGAAGATCATAAGTTTGCGTGGAACAGCGCAGCAAACCTATATAAAGAAGACAACGCCACAAAAGAAAAAATGTTACAAACGCCTTATATGCTCCTAACACCAACCGCTATTAGCACCCTCAAGCCTTGAGATCAAAAATGTCTTGCATCTCTATATGCTGTTCTTATCATTTGCAGTGTTCTTGAAGCAGTTTTTCCCAGTTTAGCGCAAAATTTAATTGCAGATCGCTGCTCGCTGATGTGGTATTGGAATTTAACGGTAAACACTTCGTCAGACGCCATTATCACTAGACTGAGTGGACTGCGCAGTTCTGGTTGCGTATTTACCCTCTCCTCTCGCACATAGTCGACTCCAGTCTACTGCAGTGTTGTCACATTAAGTGTACACAATTCATTCTCTAGTTCTAAAACATACCCCGTTTATGCAATTGATGCAATCTTGAGTTACATAGACAAAATTACTTCTTTATGTCGCTGTTTTACCAAATTCAGCTTTTCTAAACACTTTTAAAATACAATGGAAGATATATAAGAAGCTGTACATCTTGAAGAACTTATTCAAAGAGAAGGCACTACTCATTAAGTAAAAACTTATATTCAATAAAATAGTCGCATAAGCTAGTAAAGTCTTGGGATCATTACTGTTCATCGAATGTTATTAAATATTCTGTTTATTATTGAAAGTGTATCTTTTAACAGTAACAGGATTTCAGTGAAAATTGATACATTATGAATTTCAATATGAGTAATAACATTGTTAAAATTTTAACTTTTATTTGGTTATGCTTATTTTCTTATCTCTTATTCAATATGTTTTGTATAGAATCAGCTAAAGAACGTGCCCCCTGTGTGATATTCATCGACGAAATTGATTCCGTTGGAGCCAAACGCACAAACAGTGTCCTCCATCCATACGCTAACCAAACTATAAATCAACTCTTGAGCGAAATGGACGGTTTTCATCAAAACGAAGGCGTTATCGTTTTGGGGGCTACCAACAGGCGAGACGACCTCGATCAAGCGCTTTTAAGACCTGGAAGATTTGATGTTGAGGTAAGTATCTCCCCATTGCCACTATCACTGGTTTATGTATTCGTTAATCGAAAAATCATAATACACTTAACATATGTATTCCAATACATACAATGAACACATACGCACACACAGTTATCTCCAACGTCAAGCGTAGAGCTTAATGAATTATGAGACATCAAAAAATTCCTCTATTGTATTTTCTTTTTTCAATTCTAACTGAAACTTCCTTTGATAATACTACTTTATTTTTCTAGTCAATATACTGTATACCTTTACGGTTATATAATATTATATATACAGTGAAATCTCCCTTGAACGGACACCAACGGCACCAACTGAAGATGTCTGTTCAGGAGGGGTGTCCGCATAAAAGAAATATGTAGTAGATACAACAAAAATCGTGTTTTAACGAAAAATGAAAATATTAAAGGAACTGGGACATTTAAATCGTATATGTACATAGATACATAGATGTAGTATGTAATACAAAACAATGAAATGAATAGTCACTTTAAGGACGCAAAAATTCATATATTGTTGTTTGTCTTCTCTTTTTCTTTAAAATGGCGTCTTGAAATCGTATTTCTAATTTAGAAAGAAGCTCCAAAGACTATGTATCTCCGTGATTTTCTACAAAACTTTTGAGCTGCTTGGTCAGGGTAATAGCTTTACCATAATTTGGGATAGCTTCTGTTGGCACTGGAACCTCATCGACATTAGAATCTTCCGAAAGTTCTTGTATTTCAACTGGATTTGCAATTTCTTGTTCTGAATCTGGATCTTCAACATACAAATCTTCATCTACGTTCAAAGAATCATTAAGCTTTTCATTATCCGTCAATTTCAATAAATTCTTATTTTTGAGGATATCTGAATATACACTAAGAGGCAAATCATCTTCTAAGTCAAATGTATCAGCCTCAGTTAACTGGTCTTCGCTTTGCATATTTACATGATTAAATCCTGTTTTGCGGAAGCAATTTTGAATTGCCTCTTTGGTTACTTGGTCCCAAGCGGTGTAATTTTCTTTATTAACTCAAAAACTGTACCAGCAGTTCCAATGTTTACTAGCAGATGTTTGAGTATTAGACTTCGGTAATAAGTTTTAAATTCTTTATAATCCCCTGGTCAAGTGGTTGACAAGCTGATGTACAATTAGGGGGTAAAAATAATATTTTTATATTATTTAAGCGAACGTCTTTCGGATGAGATCCCGCATTGTCTAAAAATAACAAAATGTTTCTTTTTTCTTTAGCCATTTTCCAATCTAGGTCTTGCAACCACTCTGTCATAATTTGTCCTGTCATCCAAGCTTTCTTATTGTATTTCCAAGTTACAGGCAGGTTATTTATATTAATTTTTTTAAAAGCTCTGGGTTTAGCTGCCCTACCAATGACTAGGAGTTTTTCTTTTTCACCCGCCATATTTGGACAATGCAAAATTGTAAACCTCTCTTTGGGATACTTACCCCCAACACATTTTTCCTTCTTTAATGTGAGTGTTTTGTCGGGTAGAACCCTAAAATACAGGCCTGTCTTATCGGCATTATAGATGTCTCTCGGTGAATATCCCTTCATCAAAGAAGGACATTTTTTTAAAAACGATGAAACATCTTCAGCATTAACCAAAGCTCCTCCCGAAATCGCTTTAAAACTTATGTTTTGGCGGATTCGAAATTTATTGAGCTAACCAGAAGAAGCACTGAATGTAGAATGTCCCAAAGAAGCGGCTATTTCTTTTGCGTTACATCGTATTAGCGGACCTAAAAAAAAAATAAGTTTTTTGCGTTTTTGTCACGACAAACCTATTGGCAATCTCAGTTTTTGTTACCTATTTTAGAATTTAATATGAAAAGAAAATCAACGCATTAATACAAGAAAACCTTATCTAAAAAAATCATATACATACCTGTTAAAGGAATCCCCTTATGCCGACCTGCTGTAAACCAGTCATAACACATTTTGTCAATTTTAGTACCATCACCCGTCCAAAAGCTTCTTTTTTCATTCAAATTGCTGTTCGACATCCATTTGTTTAGAAGGATTTCTTTATGTTTAATTATATCTGCAGCTTGTGTTTTTCCAATATTAAAACGCTTGGATAAGTTCCTTACACTTAATTTCTCTTTATTGTAAACTTCAACAATCTCAATTTTTTGTTTAAGCGTGAGAATTTTTCTATTTGGAGCCATTTCTACAATGAATGAGTCGAGCACTATGTCTTTTCCGCATCGACATCAGATTAATATTGAAAGCAGATTCAATCGAAAGCGTATAAGAACGGTAAATCCCCGACCAACTTGGGGAAGTTCCTAGTTCACGCCAGGCAGAACTGCACGACATAGGTTGCGTTTGTACCGAAAGATTAAAGTCGGTAAATCTTCGAGTCCCAGCGAAATTGGCGCGCGGCGCGTTTGAGAAATGCAATAGCAATACTCTCGATATAAAAATAAGGCGTTTCTTTTTATTTTATTTTTTGTCCGGTTAAGAGAACATTTTCTCGTGTCCGCGTCCGTCCAAGAGAGAGTTAATACAATGGAAATTATATTAGAGCCGGTCGGGACCATGAGAAACTGTCCGTTTAAGGGGGTGTCCGCGAAGGGGAATTTCACTAAATATATATATGTATTGTATTATCCATGTCACGTGTATGTCACCGTTATAAATTAGAGATTAATAACAAGTAATAATAAAATTAGTACAAATCAAAATTGTAACTGTTCTCCATTATTTTAGGTTACAGTTCCTACGCCTGATTTCACTGGTCGCAAAGAGATATTGGGTTTATATTTGGGTAAAATTTTGGCTAAAGAAATCGATATTGAGTTGCTAGCTAGGGGAACCACGGGTTTTACCGGAGCTGATTTGGAAAATATGGTAAACCAAGCTGCCTTGAGGTAACTTCATGTTTAAGTTGTATTATCCAGAGATTGCGGTATTAGTTCTTATCTAGCGTAGCCCTCTTCGATTAATGTATAACAGTGGTTCTTAACTTGTGCTTCACTGGCGCCCCAAGGAGTCAGCATTTTTTTATGGAATCAAGAGCTTAAAAAATATTTATAGAATTTGCTGTTCTTAACGATTGGAAATCGCGACAATCAAGAGTATTGAAAAAGAATCCGTGGCAAACAAAAGGTTAAAAACCATTGCTGTGTATTAATGTAGACTGTCGAAAAGCGTAGAGATGAGTTTCTGAACAGACCACTTTTACAGTGAGTTCTCATATGTTTAAAAGCCCAATTGATACGTACAGGTTCTATCATATAGTTTTGACACTGTTTATGTCTAAACGTAGGTCTTATATACATATCCCAAATACAAAAATAATTTAATTTTTTTCGCGTAAAATTTATTTTCCAGATTTTCGTATTGTGTGAGTTGGAGATATGTAGGGTTCGCCAAATCTTTGACGTGGCAGGTCCACACTCGTTCGCACGAACGATCGATACGAAAATTGACTGACTTCGTTCAACCAGTCTGGTATGGTACATCGTATTACGCATTATAATGTATTTATATTACATTATGTGGAAGAACATTTTAACAGTTTATATGTATATACTACATAAAGAGTACTAATATGTAAAGTTAGACAAATCTTCGGCGCGCCAGATCCCAACCCAGACCGATGCGGAAGCCTACGGCGTTCCCTGCGTGACTCGACCGTTTCGTAGTTTCTGTTTGACAACGATAGAAGTACGTTGTATTACGCGTAATAATAATTGTTATGCTTAATTAATTAATTAAGCATGTCGCACACACGCAAGGGGAAGAAGCAACCACTTGCTGCTCAAATAAACAAGTTTATAAAAAAATATCCTGATTTAAAGTTCGATTGTTGTAAAATATGGTGTAATGTTTGCAAAATCCCATTGATGTGCTGGTACAAAAGCGATTGCGAAAAACACGCACGTAATATAACTCGCACAAATAAAGAAAAAACGACATTAAAAAATTTATGTTAGATTTACTTTTGATGTTTATTATTTGTGCTTTGCCGCTTAACTTGCTAGATAAACAACAGCTTCAACACTTCTGGCATACCTACAACCCCAAGTGGAAGCTACCGTCTCGGACAGCATTACGTAGGTATCTACCAACAACACGTGAAAATGTCGAAAATAGGATTAAAGCTGCATTATAAGATAAACAGTTGTGGTTATGTATAGACGAGACTACAGATCGTAAGCGTAGCGTAAATATTATAGTGCATGTACTACAATCTTTGAAATTGACGTTTGCAACCTTATAGCAAGAGCTTAGAAAAGTGTACTGACGAAACAATTACCAGGGTAGTGCTAGATATCTTAAAAAAATTCAAGTTTCAACTAGTCAACTATTGATGATCATGAGTGGTGGTGCCGCGACTATGCGCTTAGTATGCTGTTCAAACAAATGTCGAAACATAGCTGCTGCTAACTTTTCATGACCCTCCCTAATTCAGTTTGCTAAACTCACCAAGACCTATAAAGAAGGTAAGTCTATGTTTTCGACATACGGGCTAAACCACGAGAACATGCATTAGTATTCTGTTAAAATTAATATACAAATGAATTTCGAAATAAAAGGAACACATTTCTATTTTATGTATAACATCTTCGTCTTCCACAATTAAGTTTTTAACAAAGAGAAAAACAATTGAATATCTTAACATATAAAAAAGTTTTTGCATGCTACAGCTTGCTTGGATTTTGTCAAGCCGAAACTGGCTAGCCTTATTTTATAATTACAAATTACTATTCTTCATGAAATATATACAGATAAACTGTTTAAAATATTCTTCCACATAATGAAGTATATATAATATATATATATATTATAACGCGTAATACGATGTACAGCAGGGAAACGGAGACAGATTAGTTTAATGAACTCAATCAATTTTCGTATCGGTTGTGCGTACATGCAGGTGCGGATTTGACGTGCCGAAGATTTGGCCAACGCTAAAGATATGTTTAGAAATCCGTTTCTGTATTTTTGAAATAGGATGTAGTTTAAATACGGCCTTGTCTTCAAATATTTGGTTGGTACAAACAATTTTTTTAACTGCAACGCATTATTTTTGCAATCTATGCTTCTTTAAAGTGTACAAATTATTTGTATAATCGCAAAAGCTGTCATAATAGGATAGAAGAAATCAGTAAAGAAAAAAAGAAACATTTGAAAATTAGTGTATGCAGAAATTGTTCACAAAACTTGAAGGATATAAAATACAAAATGTCGGTTGAAACGCCTCAAACTTCAGATGTAGGTTTGTTCAATATAATAGAGGAATTTAGTCTGTGGGATTGTTTAACCGGAAACAGTCGTCAATTTGAACACGGTGCTTATTGTTAACTTATGTATAGGCCGTTCGCACCTTATAATTCAGTATTGGGTCTTGTGGAATGTTATTCTCTCTTTGAGTTGCGCGATTTTTTACTCGTAACTTTTTTGACAGCTGCATTATCCATAACGTTTACATTTTCGATTAATTTAATTCTAAAAGAAAAAAAGGATGTCACATTCGTGAATTATATTTTAATAAAAGCCGTATAATTTCATATACAGTAGAACCCGGTTATAACGACAGTCACGGGACTGGGAATTTTTTGACGCTATAGGCGGAGTTTTTACATACAAGAATTGGTGGGAAACAATATTACGGGTGGTAAACAGATACATATGTGAATTTAATTAATTTAATGTACTTAACCATATAACCTTACACATGTAGGTACATACTAACTTGTTTATCTAATGAAAGAAAGCTGTAATTTTCCGTTGCACAGTTTTCGCTCGCCTAAACTGTTTTTCTATATCCATTTCTAATTCTCTCACTTTATCAATAATTTGAGCTGACGTTTCTCGCTGTCTCTAATAAGTTTTTAAAAGTCTTATGGCACTTAGGGCTTCTTCGTTTGTAGGTACGTGTTCTGCTTCGTCGCATGAATCTTCTTCCTCTTCGATTTGATTATCGTTTTCGTTATCCCGCTGTTTTATGTCCTCCACGATATCAGAATCTGATGGCATTCCCGACGTAATAAGGCAACTGTCCACAGATGCAAAGTCGTCGAAACAAAACTGGTTTTCGTCACTCTGATTTTGCTGCCACTTTTTAATAAGTTCACATAACGGAACGTCATCTTCATTTAAGTTGTCACAAACGGGATTATTCCTTAATCTCGAATGACTAAAGCAGTTTGCTATAGTCTCAGAGGTAATACTACGTCAAGCCTTCTCTAAAAAGTCCAACGCGTCGAGAAGTGAAACTGCACATGGTGCGTTCTTGTCTATACCCGTAATAATTTTCTGTAAAAACATTTTAAGCTTCTTATTACGCCTTGGTCCATTGGTTGAAGGATGCTAGTGCAATTTGGGGGCAGAAACACCAAATTAATATTTTTTAGGTGGGCTAATGATGGATGTGCTGGACAGTTATCGACTAAAAGCAAGATTTTTTACCTTTAACCGCAAGTTCTTTATCCCATTTTCGAATTTCATTTTCAAAGATTTCTGAAGTCATCCATGCTCTTTTGTTTGCGCAGTAATTTGTTGGGAGTGTTTTTATGTTTTTGAAGCAGCGCGGCTTTTTTGACTTTCCTATGTTAAGAATTTTACGTTTCTCCGTACCAGTCATATTAGCACACACAAATGCAGTTAACCGTTCTTTGGCTAGTTTACCGCCTACACATTTTTCGCCTTTAAACCTCAGAGTCTTATCTGGAAGAAGTTTATAAAAAATTCCCGTTTTGTCGCCATTGTAAATTTCACTGTCTTCATAATCTTGTCTTAATTTAGGCCACACTTCATTTAGCCACGTCTCTGCTTCTGTCATATTAACACTTTTCGCCTCACCGTTCACTTTTCCGAACGTTATTGAATGTCTCCGTTTGAAACGCTCCAGCCACCCATTGCTGCACTTAAAATTTGTGTCTCCAAATAAACTTCCAAATTCTTCGGCCTTTTGCATAAGCAGTGGTCTATTAACGGGTAAATTCGCACTTCTACATTGCTTAAATCACGTAACAACCTTCATCGATTTCCACCTTTTCGTACGATCGAATTTTTTTTGACTTTTCTTTCCCTTTCACAAAGGTTTTCATGATTTTATTCTTATTTTTCACAATTGTACAAATCGTAGAATTAACTAACCCAAATTCGCGACACACGTCCGCTTTCTTCCTTCCACTTTCGACTGCTTTGATTATCGCGACTTTGGCGTTCACGCTTAAACTTTTTCGTTTTAAACCTCACATTTTCGATAAATAAGTCTCGATGTTTCACTCACACGATTCAAATGCCGACTGAGGAAATTTCTTACGAACTTTGCCTGGCGCATTGCAAGAAACGTTAATATTCTTGGATTCTCCGAACGGTCGAACGTTGCAGGCTAGGCAAATTGCAAGAAATCTTAATTCAACGAACGGTAATATTCTTGGAATCCCCGAACGGTCGGTTGCAGGCTAGGCAAATACCGGAAATTGAGCCATAAATGATAATATAAATACATACCTCAAGTGGTAAATATTTGTCGTTATATCAGGGGTTATTGACGGTAAAACCAGATTTTTCCATGTACGTTTGAATAGTAAAAGACGGGACCGCTCAAAATTTGACACTAAAAAAGGAGTGTCGTTACAGCCGAAGTTGTTATAATCAGGTTCTGCTGTAATTTGGAAAATATAGAAATAACTTCATCTATTTTAGTTTTTAGCTACGTCATTGATTTTTATCCGTTATGAAACAAATCGATACATCTGGGTCAAATGAAATACCGTATAAACAGTTAATTTGAAAATAAATTTAATGTATTGTAGCAAAAATTATTTTATTTTAACAAAGTTAATTATCTTGTGATTTATTAATGTTTTACAGCAACTACTTAATGAAAAATATATTTATTTGAATATCTAACATATAACCTGAAGTAGGATAAGAATTTCAAATAACAAATATGGACTAAATGAATATGTAGGCTTCCGGAAGTAGTTCGTTTATTACTAAATATGGACCAATGTGTGAAGGAGTAAAGTAGATTTGAGTCGAATTCCTATTTTTAATAAATGACACTTAGTGTTTATATTGCAATTAAGTTATCTAACCACTGCCTCCACGTTGTGTGTAACAAACAACCATTCTTATTAATAAAACAACATACATCGTTTTCATTATCTAATAAGGTATCAAGAGAACAAATTTGAAATAATATTCATAATAAACCATAAATATTAAATAAACACTAATTTATGAATTTATAATATTAAAAGGTGTCATCGACGACTTCAATCTCTATTTCTTCTCCAGAACTTGAAGATTCGTGGGGATTGGCAATTATTATGGGCTCGATGTTCATTTCCACTACGTTTCTTTCTCGTTTATACCAATTTCTTATTAAATTTCCGCGTTTGTCATCTTCACTCTCAGGTTTACAATTACTTTTAATGGCATCATCTTACCAACACTTAACCTCATTACCAACCGCTTTCCAGGCAGCCTCTGCAACGATAATAAAAACATTAACTTCTGTTCGATTGCATTGTTTTTATTCAAAGTAAGTTACTAAAGACTTTGCAGTCGCAGTCTGTGTTCTGAAAAGAACAAGTACCCGTAAAATGTAGAGAGAAAGTAAAAAAAAGAATGGAACGTAACAGCAAATACAAAAACGATACTAACCTGCATTTGACAACCGACAACAAACGCTAGAACACAATGTGGCAACCGTGTTCGCATTTCCCATAAGAGCCATACTGAATGTTAAGGTGCGAACGAACTATATCTTTAATTAATTTCTGCTTCTACATCTTTTGCGTTTTTCTTTATTCTTTCTTTTGTTCTATTGCGCGATCAATCAATTATAGGTATTTTTCTAGTACTTTTTTTTGTTACTGTATAATTATCCTTTTTTGGAGCTTACTAGAAATGTTGCCAAACATCCTAGTTTTCTCCTAGAGTTTCTTCCTACGACAATACATTTGTTTTATGTATTATTTGGTTATTCATTACACTTATTTTATCTATATACATTTATTTTTGACTAAATTTATTTTACTAGTTAAATATATACTGTAATGTACTGCCACTAGAAAAAAACTTGTTTTTCTTACAAATGAAAAAATTCAATCATTATTTCTTATAGAGCTGCTATAGATGGCGCTGACTGTGTAAGTATGAAGTACCTAGAAAATGCGCGTGACAAAGTCTTAATGGGCCCTGAAAGGAAATCTAGGATTCCGGACGAGGAAGCCAACGTAATAACGGCTTACCACGAAGGCGGCCATGCTGTTGTCGCATACTATACAAAAGACAGCCATCCGTTACATAAAGTCACCATAATACCTCGTGGACCTAGTCTAGGCCATACCGCTTACATTCCGGAAAAGGAACGATATCACGTGACCAAATCGCAACTACTTGCGATGATGGACACTATGATGGGTGGCAGAGCTGCCGAAGAATTGATTTTCGGGCCGGATAAGATCACCTCCGGTGCTAGTTCGGACCTGAAGCAAGCTACGTCGATCGCTTCGCATATGGTTAGAGATTGGGGAATGTCCGAAAAGATTGGGCTTCGCACTATTTCGGAAAATAACAAACCGTTTGCTGGTGAAACGTTGGGTCCAACTACAAACGAAATGGTAAATTAATCGATTTAAAACATTTTTTTTAATTGGATATTTATTTATTTAATTACTGAAAAAAGCGCTTGATACGATTTCATAGCATGTTTTGTAATAGTTTACTTAGGAAGGCGCATGCATTTTTTCTGTAATGCTTCGAGAAAATCATAACCATCACAAAAAAAATAAATAATCGCAGCGATCAAAAAAGAAGCAATAGGATACGCGATTGTCGCAATTTAAAATGTTATATAGATTGGTACGCGTGTACGATATCTCGATCGCGGTCACTGTTTATTCATCGTACAGCTGTTTTATCTTTGTAATAAACGGCGTATATCGACATGGAATATCGGAAGTATTCTATGATGATATTCCTTGCATGTACGTGATTACATCGAATGTTACTCAAAATATTTCAATACTCTCTTATTGAACTTTTGTTTAATTAGCATTTTGTTATTGTTGGAGGCAAAGTACCGTTGGGGCTCGTGGTGTAATGGTAGCACAATACGTTGGTAACGTAGAGGTCGTGGGTTCAAATCCCTCTGCGACTGATATTTTTTCAATAATTTGATTACATTGGTTATTTGCAAGGGAATTATAATTTTATCATTACTAATACTGATTAGATTAATTGTTAAGAACTTACCTTCAGTAATAAGATAGTGTTTGTGAGATATCGTATATCTACTGACATCGTGATATCTAGTGATTTGCACTCCAAGTGGTCTCGTGGTGTAATGGTAACATAATACGCCGGTAACATAGAGGTCGTGGGTTCAAATCCCTCTAAGGCTGACATTTTTCCAGTGATTTAATAACGTTGGTTGACTGTAAGGAAATTGTAATTTTATCATCCTCTAATTTCATTTGAAATATTTATTTGTGCGATTTGTTAGATTTCTTCTTTATTTGATTATATCATATTTATCTGCATTCGGGATACATTCTTATATATATCGGTCTTTTTTTTTTTTTCAATACACGTACATTTGCTCATACTTCATTGAAGATTCTTAATTTTTTTTTTATAATTTAGGTATTATAAAAGAAAACATATCGGCAAACGATCAGTAATTCTCTTATAATATATTAATCCTTGTTGCGTACGAGTGCAGCTACTTTATCGGTCGCATCGGAAAACATTTTGAAATACAGCTTTAAAAGGACGCCGAACTCTATTCTTCCACTAATACACAAGAGAGCTGGAGATTTTGAAATATTGGCGGTATATTTGAAGAAATGTAGCTTATATTCCTTAATTAACCCAATAATATCTTATAGTATTGTTCACAGAAAAATTGGTCGTTTAAAATGAACTGAGAAAGTATACATTCTATTTTAAAAACAGACAATTTTCTTTTGTATAAAATCTTACGGCAATGTACCTCCTTTGATAGAAATTACTTTTAATTAACCCGAATTTAATAATATTTTTTTTATGAATTTTTCTGATAATTTAACTGTACCTCACAAATTCACAGCACAGTACCACAGAAATACGTTTATTTTAATTTTCGAAACGGTTGTCATCACTATGCGTCAGCCGAAGATAAACTAAATTATAGATTTCTGAAAAGTAGTATACTACCTACTTACTGCCCAAAATTCTAAGCAATAAAATAATTTCCCGACATGTGCAGCGTAAAAAATTAGCTTAATTATACTGCTACCGCTAATGATGAATATCAAATATTGCAAAGCATTATGTACTTATTTCTTGAGATTTTCTAAATTATTTGTATAAATCCTAATTTAAAGTCGAATATAATTATTTCATTTTCTCTAACTTCGCAGGCATTTATAACAAGAGAAGTAAGAATTAAGTATTTCTTTTGTAGGTGGATTTCGAAATAAAGAAGATATTAACAGAGAGCTACGACAGGGCAAAGCATATTCTGAAGACCCACGCAAAAGAACACAAGGCCTTAGCCGAAGCGCTATTGAAATACGAAACTTTAGACGCGGAAGATATCAAAGCCATTATGAATGACAAACAACCGAATATCGAACTGAAATCGTAATTTATTTTTTCTCCTTTTTCAAAAATACATACACACCAATTAAACAAAAATTATTTTATTTTTTAAAAACAAATCAATCTAGTAAATTATATACACAATATTTATGCTCACAGTTGCTGAGATAATATTATTGATGATATATATATATATACTTACATAGATAACGTTTATTTAAAGCAAAATGACATACATTATATCAATAAAAAATTTTAAATAATTTATCATAGGACATTCGTTATTTTCATGCTTGTTCTTTTTTAAATTGGCGGACTAGTAAGTAATTATGTACATTTAATGCTCATTACTTACTCAGTTATAAAATAAACAAAATAAAATTGACGGGAAATCCAGAATCTTAAGCAAGTATTGTATAGTTAATTATAATTACATTAATTTTGTGACTTTATTCTATGAAAATTTATGGAGCTTTTATGTAAGTAAATTATGAATAAAAAATAACCAAGTCTTTCTATTAATTCCACGTTTAACCTACAAAGAAACAAGGTAAGGACTATCTTTCTACAGTTGAACTTAAACAACAAATTAGTAAATCTCTCATAATCACCCAACAGGAATTCTAAACGTTTCTAACAAAGCGTCATGTACAAAGAAACTGCTAATAAACCGTATTAGGACGCGTGGGTGCTGATGAAAACCAGAATCAAATTTGCGATATATGTATAAGGGTATACAAACTAATTTATATACAAAAAATGTAACATGATGCAGTTTATGCATGAGATGTGTACTTTTATTACACTCTAGCTATAGTTTCGTGTATGGTCGTGCTAATGGAGATGCTTGGACAGCACTCTTCTTGTTAATGTTCATCCCAATTGCCGGATCTCTTCATTTCGTGTTTCTATAACTACACCAAATGTTGCGTAATACCGGTTCATTTGGAAAATAAGCCCATGACTCGGAAAACCAAGGTTCCTGTCCAGTCCCAGACAGAAGCAGTTTTAGCACGGTTTAGGCTAGAATCCGGAGACAAATTTAGGTAGAATATTAGTTGAAGTAGGGATAAGTACTCCTTTTGTTTGGACAATCCACCACTACCACCAGCAAATAAATACAGGTTATAAAACTGCTTGATCACCAAGCACGTTTAGTTCTCCCCACCCCCTACCTCCCTCCCTCCCCAATGGTTTCTATGCAATGATACCGAAGACTCTTGTTGCATATATTTTTACTGATAACGCTGAATATACACGAAATGGAATTTTCAATTCCCACAATAAAATAAAAAAGTACGGAAAATAAAATTGTATCATTATATAGAACATAAATCCAAAAAATCTTCCGTCATTTGCGATGCGAACGTCAAAATTAAAAAAAACCCTAGGAAATTGCAACATGTGCCGCCTAAGGATGCAGAATGTGTATACGTAATAGATCCATCCAACCAAACTCGCATGCATACACGCAGACTGTATACACTGCAGTAACACAGCTGTTGATGTTATAAAAACTGTAGGATAACACTGCCTACCTTGATCTACCTTTCAAGTGGCATGCTATGAGTTTAATAACATGCTTACGTAAGAATATTTCGGCTCTGAATAATAAAGACATTTTTATTCATAGATCTTTATCATTTCTTTCTTGCGCCTGCAAAGGAATTTTTGCAGGATATTTTGGATTTAAGTCTAATAAAATTAATCTTTCCATGTTTCACACTTTTTTGTTTTATTTCATGGACATGCCGCATATACAAAAACTTGAACAGTTGAGGCATGTTAGAGATCATGCCCGAAATGGGAGTCCTATTAGACAACAACAGTACTGAAATCCTTTCTTATAGGGAAATATCCTTACAAATTGAAATTAGTATAAGATCTAGGAGAGGACGATTTTGACCTCAAAATATAATTTTGCGAAGAAGTCATGATAATATTGATGATCTTACGTTTGTGCAATGAATCAATAAAATTCTAATTATTGATCGCTTAAGAATTTACATTGTATGCAAGAGTTGCATACTTACCATCCGCAAAAGACCAATATATGGGCAGCAATGGTCGATAGTAAGGTTTTGGCACTCTTTTTCTATAATGAAGCGCCAAATGATGACAATCGAAATATACCCAATAATACTAACTGGTTTCAACACAATGGAATGCTACTTTACTACGCACTCTCTGTTCATTCAAAAAATTTCGATGTCATAAAGTCAACACGTATCATCCGACTAGTTTCCAGTTATTTAATATTGCAAATAATTTTATGTGTATAAGCTTTAAAATACCAAATATTTTGGAATAATATTTTTATTAATAACGCAATAAAGAATCACTTTTATGATACTGAACGCAGAAGACATCCGGTATATTTGCCTTAACGCGAAATGACAATCGTATTTCTGTGGAGTATTCTTCTTTTACTGTAATAGTATATTAAAATATGCCCATTGCGAAAAGTTAACGTGTCGGAGCATTTTTAAGAAAAAAAATTCCCGATTCGATAAATTTTATTCCATAATTTACAAGCTTACTGTATAGATAATACATTTAATCCGTTTTTGCATATTATGGACTCCGAATGAATGCACAGTGGATATGTTGTGCTACTTGGGTATCCCTACTTTCTTTAATTTAAATACTATTTCTTCCCAATAACATTTTATTCTGAATGTACTGATATGGTACATTTTAAATTTCAATCACAAACCAATTTGAACGAATCGAATACCGTGAAATTTGCTTTCAAACGGTTCGTGATTTGGATCAATCGGATATGCTCTATGTATTTTCTCTTTATAGTTTATAAAATCGTTTCCGAGTAAGTGCCAAATCACAAACCATGTTAAGGCTATAAATTTATATGGTTTATCTACTATTTTAGCTAATTAACCGACTACAACGATAACAAAATTTTAATGCTGCGAATTTGTATTTATGCCATCAAAATAATATCTATTGCAGATGTGAAATGTGAATAAATATTTATTGCGCTATTTCATTTCCTAGAACATCGATTTATTCCTTTCTTCCTGTGTAAACCACTCGCTTACACACTATATCCGGTTATCCGTGTCACTACAGAAAAATAAGCAAATACTTTCACTTTTATAATTTATTGAAATAACGCATTTCGTATCAATAGCGGGTAAAAGTAATGGCGAAAGATGTTTATTAAATTTTAGAGGGGATTAAAATTACATCTTATTCCTTTTAATTTATTTAATAAAAGAGAACGAGAAGCAATATCAAATATCTGGTGTTGATATTTTGCATTTCAATTCTATCATTTGACATACTTCCATTTGCCAAGGTTGTTTATGAAATCCTATAAGGCAGACTATAAGGTTTAGAAACTTGAATCAGTACGATATTAATTTTTAATTTGGTAACACTGCATTAAACGAACTGTCAGTGTCAACCTCTGTAGTCGTCTGTCAGTTGATAGCTATGGTTTAATGAAGTGGCAGCATATAAATAGATCTGTAAAGAATATGTGAAATTTCGCGCGTGTGTATTTCTATATTTCTCTTTATAACAACAAGTGAAACATATTAGCCTGCAGAATACAGTGGCTTACGTTGGAATTTGTGCAATGACAACAGAAGAAAAATTTAACGCCGCTGTTAATGTGATAAGAGGTCTCCCTAAAAATGGTAAGTTTACATGTTATTTGGAGTATTTATCGTACCCTACAAATCGCGTCATTCCATTTTTGCATTAATAAACTATGCTATTCGAATTGATTAACCTTAGATAAAAAGATCAATTGTGTTTAAGTGATAAGGTGAATGTTGGGTAGGAATATTTTCTTTTTTTTAAGTAATGTAACAGTGAATGCGCAATATGGGCTATTAAAAACAAGTTATATGATGTTATGTTTTTCCGGTATATGTAACTGATAGTATTCAATTTGCAATTCGTTAATTGATGGTATGCCGTCACTCCTGATTTTCATGACTAGCATTTTTATCTACAGCGGGTTCGTTTTGGAAGCATCGCAAAATACAGGTCATTTCCATTGTATAAAAACGAGAAGTGTAAAATATTGCGTTCCGTCACCTTATTCAATGATATGCTTTATATGAAACAATAAGAAAATGGTAAATACTGAAGATATGAGTAAAAAAATCGGGACAAAAGATTTATATAAAATAATACTAATAGTGCAATATAAGCTGGTTTTTAAGTTGAATGTAGTCCTTATATATTTTTTATTTTGTGATTTATAATGGTTATTTATTTCCTAATATTTGATATGTTTAGGACCATTTACTTACAACACATATATAGCCTTGCTCATATATATTAGACACCCGAATGTTGGTCAGTTCCGGGCGTGATATAAAAGATACAATGAATATACACCAAGGACATTTTTTTAGAGATACTAATTACAAACATTAATACTTTGTTAGTCAATCTTTTGCTTTTATAGCGGCGCATACTCTTTTTGACATGTTAGCTACAAGATCATAACATTCTGCTTCTGATAGGCTATAATTTTTTTTTATTTGTATCGAAAAATTATACAATCAAAATCGTCTGCAGTGTTGCACGTAATATACTTATTATTCTCAATTATTTTCTATTAATGTATTTAAGTGAAGCGGTTAATAACCATACCCAAACTTATATTCCATTGTTGCCTCCAACTTACTTTTGTTGTTCTTTGATTAAACATATAACGTCTTCTAATTTTATATAGTATGTTATATTTTTCTCAGCGAATTGGTTTAAATTGCAACTATTTTTTGCGAAGATGTCTACTTCTTTATTATGTTTACACAAGCTGTGACCCATGCAAAATGTATGGAAAAATTTAGACTAATTTAGGCTAATTTAAATTTAATTTGCTAGATAATATGGTTGAAATGATGACTTTAGTGCTTGCAACACTCTTCGAGAGTCTTACAGAATTGTAGCATATTTAATTTTATCAATGGAAATGTATCCCAAGGTACGTAGAATATCACAAGCTTCGGCTGAAAATACAGTCGTGTAATCTGTAACCATTGACGTATATCCTTATAATAAAATTTAGGTTCAAGTTCAAGTTTAAAGTTTAAAGTACATTTCAGTGTCACCTGAACTCTAAACCGAAACAAGAATCAGGTTCTGCTTAAACCAAAGGAAAAACTAAGCTTATTGTTGAACCCCGTGCTCAAATGCTTCTCATAGCTAGTGTTTTTTTTATTATTCTAAAAAGAAATCGATCTTGTAAATACATTTGAATCTTCTGGTGATGAACCTATTCTTAATTTTCTTAACTTTGTTGTTCAGAATCAACCAAATATCTTTGAAACATGGAATGATCATAATTTTTTTAAGATAATATCTAAGAAAAGAAACAGTTTGATGTGTTTTAAACGAAATCTATGAAACAATAGAGCATCCCACATGAGATTCAATTGAATTTATACAAGTATTTTAATTTTATTTAAGGAACTCAGTGTTAACGCCAGAAGATATAGTATTATTAACATTGAGATTTTATATAATCTAAAGCTTTCTAAATGCGATTGGAGATTTAGCTGGCATACATAAATTAATAGTAAACAAAATTATTCGAATGATATCGAGAGCAATTGCAATGTTACAAATTGCATATACAGTAGGGTGACAGAATAAAATAGACACCAGGTAAAGCGGTATAAATATGTAAACAGCTAAATTCTAAGAACGAATTAAGAACTTTCTCTTGTCATTAGGGTAGGGGTAGATGTATCGGAAGGAATTCGTCATAGTTTAGTATCGTTACAACTATGCCTCGCTTACAAGGTTAGGTTATTAGTGATATTAGTGACTTCACCCGGGGTCGCATCGTTGGCCAGACTGAACGCGGCGCTTCGCAACGTGAAATAAGTAAATTTTTAAATATTCCGTTGTCCACAGTTAACCGTGTGATTAGACAATTTAAACGCAAGGAAAAAACAACAGTGGAGCTGAGACCGGGTCGTGCCGGACCTTCTGAAAGAAGTAAAAGGGTGCTTGTGCGCGAAGACAACCGTGAAAAAGTACAGCTGAGTTTGCGGCTACTTCGCAGAAAAGTCAGCGCACCGTTCTGCGATACCTCCACAGTGTGGGGATGTATGAAAGGCTGACAAAGAAAAAACTTCTCCTTACGGCGTTTCAAAAACGGCGCCGAATGGTTTGGGCAATCGAAATGCGAACGAAGCCCGAAAAGTTTTGGCGGTCTGTTATTTTTCAGACGAAACCAGATACTGCCAATTCAGTGATAGTGGTCGTACGTGGGTATGGAGACGTTCGTTACAGCAACTAGAGGACAAATTTTTGCATCAGACGGTGAAATACGGCGGTGTGAACATCATGGTATGGGGCGCGATATGATATGGTGGAAGATCGCAATTAGTAATCTGCGACGGAAATATAAATGCGGCAAAATATATCCAAATATTAACAGAAGGACTACTACCGATATTCCACAACGCCATTTTATCTAAAGAAGACGCCACTTTTATGGAGGATGGAGCACCCTGCCACAAAGCAAGAACAACAACCACATGGAAAGAGGAACAGGGGATTCGGATTTTACCATGGCCAGGCCAATCACCAGACATGAATCCGATAAAGAATGTTTGGCACATAATCCAGACAAATATGGCGAAACGACCCCGAAAACCCAGCAATAAGGAAGAACTCGAGGCAGCTGTTACAGAAGAGTGGTTAAATATTCCAGAAGACACCATTAATCATTTAATAGATTCTATGCCGCGACGACTCGCAGCACATCACGCAAATAAAGGTGGATCGACAAAATATTAGTCTAATTTAAAAATTTTAAAGTATTTTGTATATATAACGAGAATAGAATCCTTTTTTTAAATTAGTAGGTGTCTATTTTATTCTGTCATCCTAGTGTAGTTACTTTTGTTGAATTATAATGCACTTGAAGCGAATCGGGGACTTTTTGAAATTACATCTTTCCCCACAGTAGTAGGTGTAGGTGTAATTGACCGCAGACATATATAAATTCAATCTTAGTACTTATTTCATTTGTTTCTGTTATTTAACAGAGTAAATTGTTATCTATTAAAATAGTTGGAGAGAATAGAACTTGTGAAATACATAAAAACAGAAAGGCATATTTTTACTTGAATGTAAACTATGTGACTACAAGGTGTGTATGTAACACGGCGAAACCCGACAACTGTTACGATTATGACAAACGATCGTGAAAGCCTGAGAAACTATTTATGTGACTACAAATTAAGAATACACAACATAGTTTGTAGATGGCCCTAGTTCAAGTCTTGATTCATATCTATTTAATAACTGTAATTTACGGATACAATTCGAACAAGTATTTGAAGATAATTTATTATTAGGTGATAGTGGCTATATAAATTGAAATTATCTGTTACTTACTATATATTTTTTCTGATTGCATATTAAATTTTTTGGCAATGTTTTCCCACCTTGCGTCTTCCTCTCTGTCTGACTGTTTTTTTTTACTCTCTATTATGTGGCGTCTATTTCTTTTGCTAAATCAATTAGTAAATCTATTTCATCTGCGAAATTTGCAACTCGTTTGAATGGAGACTCCTCAAACATCTTAATATCAAATCAAGAAAATAATAAGTAAACGGACAACGGATAGTAGCTAATACCAAATGAACAGGTTTTTAAGGGGAACCACCAATATTCTTACTTTATTGTTGCGGGTACGATTACTTTACAGTGGGTGATAGCTGCTAATCTTGCATTCTTCACTACATTTTTATTGGCTAATATTTACAATTCGTGTAATTTACACCATATATTTTGAGATGCCACGAAACTAGAGGAGTTAGAGCTGGCGACACTCCATTTGTATACACCACCAACCTTAAGCAGTAAGCTCTGACTACCATAGAGCAAATGTGGTACATACGATTTGTCATCAAAACATTGACTTGTCAAGAGAACATGTGCGCGCAATGATATATGACGATTTTAAAGTCGGTTTAAGTGGACAACAAAGTCGTGAACGATTGCAACTCGCATTTGGTGATGAAAGTCCTTCACGCGCAACTGTGTTTCTCTCTTATAAAGAATTTAAAAGAGGAATGATATCTCTTGGTGGTGAGGTACGTGTTGGTAGGCCCTGTTCTTCAGTTACCGCTGGAAACATTGAGAGGGTGAGACGTATGATCGACGAAAATCTAAGATGCACCTATCAAGCGATTGAGACAACTCTTGGTGTTGGATCCGCAACAGTAAATTCAATTTTACATGATCATCTTGAGATGAAAAACAATGTTACTCGTTGGGTGCAATTTACGCTTAACGATTTCCAGAAAGCAGAGCGAGTAAGAAATGGAAAACGTTAGAAATGTTAAGTAATGGTGGCCATCGTATTCTATCTAAAATAGTAATAGGTGATGAAACTTACATCCCATTTTACGATATTTCTACCCGCAAGGAGAGCCGTGTGTGGAGCCACGCCGATGCACCAACACTAACAATGATCAAAAAGTAAAAGGCTGTCAGGAAAGTTGCGCAGTTTTCTTTCGTAGATCATGATCAGTAAAAGCAATCAAGCTTTTACTAATCCTGGATTAATGTTACATCACGACAATGTATCGTCACTCAGAGCACAGCAGACACTTGAATTTTTACGTAAAAATAATGCAAAAGTTATTGAAACTACCCTACTCGCCTGATTTAACGATGTGTGATTTCTGGTTATTCTTTAACCTAAAGAAATATTTACGTGGTCGATGTTTCACGACGGAGGATAAGATAGATGAAGCAATCTATATTTTTTTTGAGAATATTGCAACAGACTTCAATCCTTTACATTGTCGATGCTTCGGTTACTGAAGGGCATTGATGCAGGAAGTGATTATTTTGAACATAAATAAAATCATTTTCGTAAAAGGACTTGTAGTTTGCTTGTAAGTCAAAATATATAGCGTGACCCTCGTACCAACATCTCTTATATTTTCTTTGAGGTTGAACTGGATCAGTTCAATTAATATGCTAAAAAATGCAAATATAGGGTTTATGGTTTAAGTTTTGGGTTCAGTAGAACTCATATTTTGGATATACTACAACAGATTTGAGTAGCTCATATGGCGGGTTTCAAGTAAAAGACAAATCTCTTCAATCTGATATTTTAAAAAGTACTAGTATTGATGAAGAATAACGTTTACAAAATGCTTATAGTGCAAAATGATTTGCAGAACAGAAAAAAGACTGCAAAGGAAAAAAGACAATCTTCTACGAAGCGATTCGTATATATTTTAAGAAAAACCTTATGTGTTTCAAACATATTATTTGGAGAGATAATTGGACGTCTATACTTTAATACGCATATCTCGTATATAGCAAAAAGCGTGTTGCACTTACGCGATGACGTTTTTTTTCTATATTTCAGGACATTCTATGTAACTTTCTTGATTTATGAGTAAGAGCGCTTGAAATTTTTTGCAACTCTTGTGGAGAACAAATTGAACATGATGTTTCACTTTCTGCATTATATTGTCCACAATGAAAGGCAACTAGATTACGTAAATGTTACCCTTTCCATTCGGAATCATTCCTATGTAGACCCAAACAAAAGGATAGGATTACTAAATTCCAAACAGAATTAAAATTTCATCAGACCAGATAGAAATACTAGAAAATGCTTGAATGAAATTAATTCTTTTTGATGTAGAAATTGATCAATCTTACTTTCTAGCATGGACCGGTTTTTTTCTAATACCACTTGAGATTATACCAAGAAATGTCCATTTCGTTCTCGCCCGATTCTGGAACTAGAAATTCGCCAAGTTCATCTCTGATTGCTATATTATGCGACATGGGAGTCAGCAGTAGTGAAGGGTAGAATGTTTTAATGCAAAACAAATATGTGCTGCCTCGGGATTCATCTTCTGATGCAATAATTCTAGGTCTTTGAATTGTAAAAATTCTTAAAAGTTTGCTATGATACCAATAAGCGTTAATCTGCTTCTGTGCCTGCAAGACTTAAAGAAATTCTGCGATGTTAAAGCAAAATATCCTTTTTGTATCCTAAATATTTTTTTTAATCAACAATCTTTTGTAGTTTCAAAATCGTTTTCTTAATTTTGTATTATTTTAATATAAGTTACACTGTAGTCAAGCTAATCAAGAGTTTATAAAATCTAAGCTATTTTCAAGAAAAAAATATAGATTTCACATGTAAATTAAGCCTTTCGCAAAACAAATATGGTCTGACATAGATTTTTATGGACATGTACCCTTCAAATAGAAAAGTACCGAACGGATGTACGATGTAATGTTGCTTTCAACAATTCTGTTGTGGATTTAAACGAGATTTAAATTTGAAGATGTTGATGGCTTTTCTACAGTTAATGGGGATAAATTAAAATACTTAACTTTAACAGAAGTAAATCCAAAACAATAAAATTTAGACCGAAATGGGAAGCCGAACAAGAACTGTCGATATTATTTTCTTCCGTATGCCAAAAGATTGTTGTTTGTGTTGAGTTTACTGCCTCTACTATTACATTACTTTCTTGCATAAAAGATAATGTCATTATGTTTGGAAGGTAATAATATTGCTTTTGTATATTACTACAATATGTATTATTATCTGTAAATAACTGGAAAAGAAGCCACTGATTAAATATTTATTAAGATAATGTGAAAGTATAACTTTATTTGATGGAAGTAATTTGTAGTGCATATATTATTTATGCCATCTAGAACTTTCATTTCCGGTTTTTTATCGGATTGGTGTTCAGCAAGTTCAGGCGTGTCGCAAAGATCCCATCTTGGTCCACTTTTATTTAACTTTTATATTAATAATACTGATATGCTGTATTTTTATAGTTTTAAAATCTCACATTAAGTAGACGCGCTGAAAATATTTAGCTCTTATCTCCTCCAATGTGGACTATCTTAATATTGCGTATGATTAAATTGATTTCTTAAATTCTGTGAAATTAATAAAGTTCTTCTCAATCTAAATTAATGCTCCGTTCAGCGAGAATAAAAATCTCACTATACTTGAATATAAAATTAAACACAAGTTAAGGAAGGCAGAATAAATTAAAGATATTGGGGTCGTATACGAGCTATGTCCCAGAATTAATGATAATGAATTGTGTATGCTCAATGTGACAACACTGCGTAGACTGAACTCGAGTTGGTAATTAGATAACCACAACTGGCGCAGGCCACCCAGTCTGCTGTTAGTCGTATGAGCGCATGTTTACCGTTAAATTCCAATACCACATGTAAAATGCACACGAAGATCGAGCAGGTATGTGCAAATAAATTTTGCGATACACTGGTAAGAACTGTTTCAGAGATACTACAAATGATAAGAACAACATATGGAGATGCTTCATTGTCGTCAGCACAAGTTTTCAAATGGTACAATGTTTTTAAAGATGACCGGGAAGCTATTCAAGATGACCATTGCTCACGTCGAAAAGCAATGAAAGTATGGCGAAGGTGCGTTCTGTGTTAGCGGGTACACATGAGGTCAGCATGAGTAAGGATACTGTTCATCACATTGTGACAAAGAAACTAGGCATGCGGCAAATTTATGCAAAGCTGGTATCCAAGAACTTTGTTAAACAAGAGGAAAATCGCATCTGTTCGTCCGCAACTGTTGAATTGCTTAACAACCGAATCTAACTTCATGCACAGGTGATAAATCATTGATATTCGAATACGATCCTAAAACAAAGCGAACTGGCACACACCCGCCTCACTGCGGCCGAAGAAAGCTCGCGTGAACAAATCCCGAATCAAGTCCATGCTTAACATCTTTTTTTGATTCTCGTGGAATTATCCACAAAGAATTCGTACCGTTAAAGAATTTTGGACAGAGGAAAACATTCTAGTGTTCCCACATCCGTTCACACATGGCTCTTTATATGATTATTTTCTTTTTGCAACGCTTAAGCGGAGATTGAAAGGTTCCCATTACGGAAGAATAAACAACATCTAAAGAGTCACGACGCAGGTTTTAAACAGCCTAACGGAACAAGGCTTCCATAATTTTTACCAGGAATGGGAACCTCGCTGTAGACGCATTTCAAAGGAGCGCATACTTTAAAGGGGACACTATTAAACTGTATATATATTCAATTAAATATTTTACCATTAATTGTGAGACATATATCGTATGACGCTAAATAGTTGCTTCATCCTCACATTGACGCAACGGCATTAAACACCTTCAGAACTTTCAGTTTCGTAATAGAGCAATCAAAATGTAAGTAATGTAATAAGTAGAGAGCGGATTATATGCAAAGTGCAAATACTTGTATATATACTATGTAGATGTATTACACTGATTAAAGTTAATTAGCGTTAATTAACTTTAATCAGTGTAAGACATCTACAAATAGACGTAAAATATAAAAAATAAATAAAATAAAATACATGCACTTTGCATATAATCCGGTCTCTAGTAATAAGTGTTTGCGAAAACTCTGTTTTGTATTCGTTTTCAGTAGAATTAACAAGGCTCCCTTGTATGGAACCTAAAATGCAGTACCTATAAGCATTAAATAAAATCTGTACAAAACTAGCGAATAGGCATTCATCGACAAAGATATAATCTCTTGTCACTGGAGGTGCAATCATCGTAGGATGCGATTGGTTTACTTAAACTTTTAGGAAGCATTATCGACGCTCCTAAATTATTCGAATTAAATATAATATTGCTAGTAGGCCTCTTAAATAGGATGATTTGTTTGTGCTTCCGGACAGACGAACAAATGTCTCCAAGAATTCTCCTATCGATCCAAGGATGCAAACAGTCAACACATATGCCGCTAATATTGATTTGTTCAATACTTCTATAATTAGCTTTAAAAACGTATTAAGAAAGCTTTACTCTACGTTTACTTCTTCTTTCTCTCTTTTTCTTTATGCGCATATGACAGGCCAGTTACGCTATACCCTCTTTCTCAGCCTTTTTCATTTAGAATAATTTTAACAACATATCACAAAAAGCAGTAACAAAGACTGATCGTGTGAGACTCTAAAAATGTAAATTAATGAAACAATTACGAGTCCCAATAGTTATTAATGTAAGTTTTTCGCAAAATTCTGAGTTAATATACAATTTATTTCAACTACGAGAATAATATTTCCATTATTTATAAAATACAATATCTACGAGGGGAGGTCCAGAAGTTCGTGGAATGGAGGGGATGGAGTGGGGATAGGGGCGCTCGCTAGGTGTCATTCTGATTGGCGACTCATCATTAGTATATAGGTTAAGTTGCAGCCCTATAGCGTCAGTCGTTTACGAATAGTTGCCTGCTAAACAAGTCAATCCGGAAGAAAACTGAAACTACGGAGGAAACTGAACACCGTGCTGTGATAAAGTTCCTTACAAAGCAAAGAAAGAACGCTCAAACCATATTGAATGAAATGGAAACTGTTTATGGGGAACAGTGCCCTAGTAAATCAATGATTTATAAGTGGCATGATCTTTTTAAACATGGTCGGGGTCGATTGAAGACGACCCCCGCTCAGGACGGCCAGTTGAGGCCACCACATCAGACATCGTCGAAAAAGTGCACAAATTTCTACTGCAAGATGCCCATTTGAAGAAAAAACAATTATCTGCATTAGTTGGAGTATCAGATACCACCATTTTGCGCGTCTGTGCGTCCAAACAATTTTTGGAGCTGTGTGGAGACAAACTTGCATAGATTTTTGAGCGGATTGTTACCGGAGTTCATCACTTTGAGCTTGAGTCCAAACAGGAGTCCATGCAATGGCATAAAAAGGGGACACCACCGCCAAAAAAATTCAAAGTGTTAGAATCGGCTGGAAAGTTGATGGCTACTGTTTTTTGGGATTGTAAGGGGATATTATTGATTGATTACAAAGAAAAAGGTAGGAGCATAACCGGAGAATATTACGCAGCGATATTAGAAAAATTAAAGGAGGCCATCAAGGAAAAACGTCGAGGAAAATTGACCAAGGGTGTATTTCTCTTGCAAGACAATGCGCCGGTTCACAAGAGCAAAGTTGCAATGGCTGTTCTGCACAAGCATCGCTTTCAATCAATAGTCCACCCTACAATCCACACCTGGCACCTAGTGATTTTTATTTGTTCCCCAATTTAAAAAAAGACTTACGTGGAAGAAAGTTTTCCGACGACAATGAGGTAAAGGAGGCAATTTTGGCCCATTTTGAGGCGAAAGATAAAAAATATTTTTATGATGGTTTAGAAAAATTAATTCATAGATCTAATAAATGTATTGTGCTTGAGGGTGATTATATTGAAAAGGAAAAATAGATTTATTGTTTTATTTTATTTAAAACCCTTTCATTCCACGAACTTCTGGACCTCCCCTCGTACACATAAAATTAATAGTTGATAACATCTTTTTGTCTTATAGCGACATATTCTGGGGGAACGTACCACTTGTAAGTTTCTTACGAGTCAGTGGTTTTTTAGATATAACTTCGTTAACTTTCTTATTTCGCTCCAAATTATCTGAAGTACATTCATACATTAAAATCAAGCTTGTTCAATGACCGGCACAATACATTCATGTTATCTCTTCTAAACGCTAGAGTAGTTATGCATATTATGTGAATTAATGCTTCGTCATTTTAATAAATAAGTAAGCTATTGAAACATCATTTTTCAGTGCTTCGTAATGGTAGTTGTTCTCGATTTTTGTGCTATATGACACTCCCGTTGTTATTATTTACAAAATTCAACTCGTTTCAACCAGGCAACCCAAATTCTTTTACCTTTTTATGAATTTAATTTTCAGGTATAAGTAGTTTGTAAATTATTTCTTAGCTGGCATAAATTGTAGCTACCCTTCACGCAAACATTAATACACTCCGCAAAAAAGTGTCGCATAATTCTACTAAAGGAACTTTTGAATACATCTTAATATACCCTAAGAAACAATCGTTATGATTATTTAAATAATATAGGGGCCAAATGAAAACAGAAATTCATATTTGAAATTTTTATTAAGCAGATTTGGTAAAATAAATTATATTTCTGGAAAGAAATTACAAGGTAGTAGTTTAATACTCGATAACGAACCATATCTAGCTAAATTTGTAAATTATAAACGAAAAATAAAATGAGAGCAAAAGAACAGTGACTTTTGATAATTTATTACAATTTTAAATCTTTAATTTCGAAATCGTATTCACACTTACACGTACTGTATCATATTCTAGACTTCCTAGTTTTCCGCTTCCACCAATGTATCCGAAATTCTAAATTATAATGAATTATTATTATATCAGCTGGGACACTTTTCACTTCAATAACTTTGAAGAATTTTAATAACTATATATAATTTGAAAAATAACGAATTTTTCCATTCAACTTCTGATTGAATAATAGGTTGTTTCCAGGGATACACTCACTACACTCAGCTTGTTTACCTATATGATGCGCCACACAGTAAACACACTCTCACAGAATGAAATTATTTACAAGTAAAGACTGCCAGGCGTGCCATCCATCTGACGTGAAGTTAGTGTTTTATTCCGAGGCGATAGTTTTGAATAATTTGATAAAAATGTGTGAGTACAGTACATTATGCGTCTTTCAGAAATAATTTGGAAGAAATTATAATTAATCACAAAAGTATATTTAAGAGAAACGATATATGGATATATATCAAAACGATATATATCCATATAACGATATTGAAGTTTGCGTCTCCACTGCACATGTTGTTTAAGGAACTTTTTTCTTATTTTTCTAAAGTAGATAGCTGTAATATTCAATACAAAGAAAGAAAACTGTACGGAATAAATATTGTAAGAAAATTAAAGACAGTACTTTGCCTCCAACAACAACAAAATAAGGGCGTGAACCATATAATATCGAGAAAAATCAAATATAGAAGTATATGAAAATATAGAAAAAACATTGTTATTTTAAATGATAATAATGCATATCATTACAGTTCGATGATTTCATCTGATGTATTTGTCTTCCCTATTTTTTTTATTACTGAAGCTTGTCTTGTATGGGGGGGATCGAACTCGATCTGTTTTTCTCGAATAACGTATTCCACTTGATCACTAAGCTAATAAGGGGGATCAGAAATTGCTGTGCGCAGAGGAGCGCGCAACCTCCTCTTCGCAGAAAATTACCGATTTAATAGACTGATTTTTTGCGCATGGGTGGTTGTGTATTCCGTTAATTCTTCTCGATGCTGCGGGGTTGGTTTGTGTATACTTTTTATTCTTCTGTCCTCCGTATCGTGGTTGCCAGTCTTCGGCTAATGCTTTCTTTAATCATAGGGAGCCAGTTAAAGGATCTGGACATAGAACAAATCATTTAAGACGCCAACTCAATGAAATAAAATGCAGATAGTGCAGTGCCATCTTTATGTGATGAAAGAAACTATTAATTGGATGAACTGTAATGGTTACATTTAATTTTTTGATGAAATTTTTTCAACAAATTTCTTATAGTCTTTATATAAACATTCTTACAAAAGTTTAAATACTATCAATTATAAGAAATTATTAAAATTCTTCTATTCCTTATAAAATTGCCTCTGTTTCTTATTAAATAAACTATAAATTTGGATGAAAATATTTTTATTTTTTTGCAAAATTAATCATTATTTGTTCGATTTCATTAAGCTGATTTCGAATACTGAGTTTCCTCATAGCTACGTTATTCATTATATATAGAAAGGAAATAAATTTGGAAGAAGTTATTAATACATACAAAAAACGATATATATATATTAACGATAGTGGAGTTTATGTCTCCTCTGCACATGTTGTTGAAGGGACTCTTTTTTTTAACATTAAAATTGTAAATTATATGCTAGTAATAATAATACATACCACATATCCAAAGTAGATAAACAAGAAAAATTTAGAAAATCATTGATATTATAAAAGATTTAAAAGACAATAGTTCATATCATTACAATATATATATAAATAATATAATATAAAATTATATTATATAATAAATAAATAAAATTTTACCAAGTTGTTAACAAAAAAATATATACAATATAATCTTTGTGCTCACAATTAATGAAATTAAAAGCAATTTCGCTCTTAACATAGCTAACAACTCTCTTTAAAATAAAATAAATATGTAAAACACTTGCCATAACATTATTTAAACATTATGAACTCGTAATGTTTTTGTCATGTTAACATTTGTGTGTAATAAGTGCTATGCGTACGATAGACATATGGTTGATGTTTTATTGCAGCTACACGTGTCAGAGGTGTATTAATTTTGGATTGCCTATATTAAGCTATAGTGGACCTATCAGAACATCAACTTAATTAAAAATTAGTTTACATTGATACAGCATTTTAGTAATTAAAAATAAAGATGGAAGTGTATCATTCCGTAATTAATTAAACTTTGTGAAATCTTTTCATGTTCGTATAGACTCTGTATGAAAGAAACTTCTATTCTTAAAGGATCCTTAGTCTTGGAACCGTCAAAAGAATGAGATGCCTTTTTCTTTCGTTTTGCAATTTACATACGTATGTCTGAAAACAATGGAATACATTATACTCTAAATAAATGCAAATATATTTTACGGATGCACTTACAACAAAATTGAAATAGAAATAAAAAAGTTAAACAAGTGGACTATAAACAACACAAAAAATAACCAACAAATAGGAATGGCTGAAACCGTAGCATTAGGTAAACATACTGAAAAACCCTAATTTTGTGCAATCTCTAGGTGATGAATCGCCTTTAAATCGCCCATTTAATATTTCCCTCCTTGATCTGTACTAAAGCATTTGTTCGCGCTGTTACCAGATTTAAGGTGGTTACAACGCCGACTAGCAAAATGGTGCAATCGATAGTGTCACGGATAAGTTTATGCAAGAATGTGGCACTTACGATTGTAGGTGTTGAACAACATACGAAACAATAATAATACTTTATTTGTCAGTCTTCTTGTATGACATTGTCATAGTACAGAGCATAGTTAAGAACAGTTATATGTATAAATAAAATGAAAAGTGCAGGTATAAAATTAAGTAGATCCATAAAAGAATATGTATAAACAAAATTATCAATATAACTAAAAAATATGCATAAATGGGATATGTATACAGTAGCGACCACATAAATAGCACAAGCATCAAATTTCGTTTAAATTAACCGGTCGAGCTGTTCCCGTTTTGAAATTTTTATTAAACTAACGTGAGAGTCCCCGAGAAGGTTGCGTGTACTTCCCCTAGCTACGTATTCCAGAACAATAATACGGCATTCAATGAAAAAAAAAATAGTTTCACTTTTCTAACAGGCACATAAATATATAGTTGTCAGTTCTGTAGCGGAATCTTATTATAGTGTTACGATTCGAATTAGTTTGTACCAAAAAAGTGCTGTACTTACCATTTTCAAAATTATGATATTATTAACAAAAATATATGTGTTAGTATAATGGAACGAAGAAAACATTGCACACCGGAGAAAAGACAGTTAATTTGCACCATGAAAGAGAATGGCATATCAATTTCAGAAATATCACGAACATTAAATTGTTCACGTAAATTAATACAAAATGCTATAAAGCGTATTCAGACGGAAAAACTTTAGAAAACAAGAAACGGAAGATTAGGCCTCGTAAAACAACCCTATTCGTCGATTAAGGTAAGAAGATCCTTTTCGCACAGCTACACAAATAAAAACCGAATTTTATAAACGATTTGATATTGATATATCGAGAAGAACTATACGACGTCGGCTGAAGGAATTTAACTTACATATTGTAGTACGAAAGCCATTCGTGTGAAATAAAACCCGTCAAAGAAGATTGCAGCTTGCGAAAATGTACAAAGAAGAGCCGTTTTCTTTCTGGAAATCTGTACTTTGGACACATGAGAGCAAATACAGCCGATTTGGCTCTGAAGGAAAAATTTAAGCACGATAGTGGAATATACATGTATCTTCTTTTCTCTGTAGTAACAGAAATTTCTTGCACGTTCACGATACATTTCGGCAGGGATTTCTGGCGCTGTCAGTCTGTTATTTTGCTTGCTCAATTTTATACGGTCATCGTCGGCGTGAGTTATTATTTTCTTACGACCTGAACGTGCCCGATGTCTTAAACTGTCCGTGCATTGATGTTTCCGACTGATATCACTAATAGTCCATTTATTAACATGTATTTTTTCGGAAATTTGACGCACCTGATAAAACCAACAATTACAAAAACTTGTAGGTTTTTCTCTCGGCATTTTAATGACTTTAATCAAATTCACACAAAACGATACGCTCTTAACACTAACGGTCGCACAAGCAGGTTTATTTAGAGACTAAACCTTTTATCAATACACGGTACACTTTCGGGTGGCCTTCTCCAACCCCATAGAGCATTGTAAATTTATTACCTGCAATATTGTCCCAAAAATAATCCTATTTGTGGGGATGAAGATTATTCTGAAAATTACTATATTGGGTCATAAAATATAATAGATTTGTAATCATTCTCTAATTGTTATTCTTGGAAGTTAATATAAATGTTATTTATATATAGAAGCAATTGTATTATTTGTTAGTAGAGTTTACAACACTTTACTGGGTGCCCGAACTAATATGGACGGTACTGTACATGTAATTTTTTTAATCAAACCTTGAGTCATACATTCACTCTTGATAATCTTTAAGTTCATCCTTTATACTAGCAAATTTTTATATTTACATTGATTTCAAGGTATTACAAGCAACAGTAGTCTACCAGAACTTTCACTTTTTTTACTTCAGGGCTTTCTCTATAAACATAACTCTTATTGATGACTCATTTTTTATTCTTGCTTTCTTTATTTTTCTGTAATATTATGAAGTTATTATTTACTGCAACTGTTTTGGGATTGTGAAAGGAAATTCGGATTTGGTGAAAATGATAATATTTTTGCAACTCCCTTTATAAACAATTAAAACTGCATATACGTGCATAGACTATGACGCCGAACCCACAAAACGTATTTCCTTGACATCGTTCGACGCTTTTAACGATGGACTTTTTCACAGTGAGTTCAGTAGCTGATACTAGAGAATGTTTTGCTGGTGTATAAAAGTAACAATATTTTAAAAACAATTGCAGTTGCGTGTGCTTAGGCAGTACTGGACCTCACAACCTTAGAAATATATCATACGCAACTTTCGTACATATTCGTATTTCTCTAGTATCATTAGTTGTAAATTAAATCCCTGTAAAAAAATTGAAATTAAAAAAATATATATATATTTTTAAGTTTCGACACCACAATCTAGACATATGCTACTTTAACTGCTACTTAAAAGGACTTGTAAAAGTACCAAACTTGAAATCCAAGAATCCATAAGGAAAAATAAAACCCTGAGAAATTTCACTATAATACATTAATATAGTACCGGCATCTAGGTATTAAAAGTGATTTGAACGCACAAACACTTCCGTGGTCTAGTTGATATGACGTTTCGCCGACACGGAGAGGACGTAGGTTCAAATCCTACCGAGACTGATATTCTTTTAGAAATCATGTTGTTGGTCCCGAAAAGAACCGTTTCGATGAGATCTCACTCATCTTCTTCTGGACGCTCTTGTTCGGCTCGCGATTGGAAATGAACTGAACAGACAACGAAACGTCAGCCTAGTCGAAAACCCGGTAATATTATTCATATACAGCAACTGCGAAAACATCCGCCTCAACATCTACCTGGTTCTTCTTTTTATCATTGCACATACATTTTCCTATGTGTAACTTTAAAAAGATAATTGTTAGTGAGTTCGTAGGATAATAGGTAACCAGTCATGCACTCATATTAAACGAGCGAGAACCCTAAGTTCTTAGGAAAACCAGTTACCACTGCTACCACAGATCTCTCTTAATGCAAGTAAAATAATTATTATGAAAGATTCATGAAGACATTATTTATTTTAACGATTAATTAAGACAAACAAAACAACATAACAAAAATGAAATCTAATTTTGTAGCAAGTTGTCGAAGAGAACACCTTGTCTTTCCAGGCAATAAGCAAGGCGATTTTGGAAGCAACCCAATGTATTCGGAATAAATTCTGTGTTTATTCTATCACATACACTACATATACGGCCGTTCAGTTCGTCCAAGTTACGTCTTGCACGTTATAAATTTTACTTTTTAGGTAACCCCAAAGAAAGAAATTATTTGGAGATAAATTGGCTGATCTCGGGGGCCATGATATGGGGCCAAACTTGCTTGCAAACTTCTTTGAAATGCGTCATTCCAAAACTTGCTGACGGTGTTGGTAGAATGTGGCGTAACCCCATACATTCGGAACCAAGTTTCATCAATATTCAGTATCTCAATTGATGGAATGATGTGTTCTCGCAACAGATTAAAATATTTTGCTGCAGAGGTTACCTTCAATAAAAAATGGGCCAATAAGTCTATCGCTTATTATTCCAATCTAGACGTTGACTTTTTGAGGGTACTGTGTTCGGGTCAAGATTTGAACATGAGGATTTGTACGGGAACAATATCTAACGGATTAATGGAAAGAAATTTTGTATTTTTCAATGGGTAAATGTAGGATAGTAACTAGAAGTTCTGAGAGTTGACTTCACCATTTGTGGCAAATGTAGCTTCATCAATAAAAATTATCTTGTTTTCATTTAACATATTAAACATTATTTCGCAAAAATGTCTTCGAAAAGCTCTTGATAGTTTGACATTTTGTATGGCTTATATTTAAATTCTTCCAGGGTTTTGGACACCGAACTGTATGATATTCCAAAATGTCCGGCTTCATCTAAAAGCTATCCTACAGACCCTTTCTGTCTAACTATCTTTAAACTATTATTCTTCTGGCACCACATTATCATTGCCACTTTTTCATCTTTGCTGTACTTACTCATTATTTAAATTAGTTATCTAGCTTTCAGTAAAATGTGTTTAATTTAAGACTTATGTATGAATAAAAATCAGAAATAATTGTCATAAAAATCATTAAGCTATAGGTGAATCCTTCCCGGTGTATAGCTGGTTGCCTACCGTGCCTCTAATGCATTGACAATTATCTTTTTAAAGATACACTCCGCCAAAATGTATGTATAATGATAAAAACATAACCCGGTATGTTTTTTCTCCGGTTTCATCCAGCGTTCGGTGTTGGTTCTCGGAAGAACCGGTTACGTCTTTCATATACGATTACATCGAAACGCCAGGACGTATCCGGTTCTTCTGGAAACCAACGCCGAGGGCAGGGTGAAACCCGAGAAAAAAAGAGAACATTCTTTACTCGCGAAAACATCCGTTACATCATTAGAAAGAAGAGAGACCGTTCGATTTATTCCAAAGGCTACTTGGCAATTTCTTAAATATATTAAATTAATGTATTAAAACTCAGAAAAAGATTATTGAATGAGTAAGTGCCGCAGGCAAGTACAATTAAAACGATACATATATTAATGACGATAGACTAGTTACGAAAAAAACAAAAAAAGAAATTCAACCTTTTTTCCCACCGACACAGTATTACGTAACTAAGATAACAAGCTTGTTACAAAATCCATTAACTCATATTTCAGCATTGGTATCTATAATCAGTTCGCACTTTATAAATCAGTATGGCTTTTATGGAATGTTATCCTCTCTTTCTATTGATAGAGAATTTATGTATGTACATTTGTTTTTAACTTTGGCAGAGTTGCGCGATTTCATACTAGTGACTTTCCTAACATTTGCATTACCAACAAATAAATTGGTATTTAAGTTTTACTTACCAACTGTTCTGCTTTAACTCTAGAAACCTTATGTCTGTCCTTACTATCAATAGCTTTGTGTCTAATCTTCTTAAGATTTGTTAATATACATTAAATAGAATCATATGTGAGAAATATTGTTTACATTCCATTTGACATTTCTTCATACGAATACGTAGGGTTCCACAGTCAGAGTCAGTAATAAGCGAACTACTTCCGGAATTAAATAAGAGTAACAGGAAAAAGAAATAAAAAGAAAAGGAAAGAAAAAGGAAAACAATGAAAAAAGGGGACGAAAAAAGAAAAAGTCAAATAAAGAGTAAGAGAGGGAAAGAGAGAAGGGAGACAAAAAAATAAAAGAAAAAGAGAAAGATGGGATCTGGACGTTTTGGCTCCGTCGTAGGAAGCTTTTTCAGGAGAAAACAGGGAAAGTGGCAGGAAACTCGACGTGTAAACCACGCTAGAGGCGAAACCACTTTGGAAGAAGGTCACGGTACCTCGACTTGTTAACCACGCTATAGGTGAAAACCCAGAAGGTTTCGCCTGTAGCATGGTTTACACATCGAGTTACCGTGCCAATTTGGTTTCGGTTTTCTCCTGAAGAGGTCTCCCACGACTGGGACGAAACATCGTGATCCCATCTGTCTCCTTTTCTTTCCTCTTTTGTCTCCCTTCTCTTTTTCCTTCTCTTACTCTTTATTTCACTGTTTCTTTTTTCAATTTTTTTAATTTTTTTTCCTTTTTTCTCTTTCTTTTTCCTCTTACTCTTATTTCATTTTTATATCTCATCATGACACGGTGCAATTCCGAAAGTAGTACACTTATTTCTTCCTACAGCCAACTATAAAGTTTAATATATCGTAAGAATATAATTTTGAGACAATATGGCAACCGTGTTCGCATTTCCCATAAGAGCCATACTGAATTTTAAGGGAAAAGATAATATACATGTATTTGTTATATCAAAAACGAAACAAATAAAAATTAATAGAAATGAATATTTTTAAAAATCTAAAATTATACATGAAAAAATTAAGTGGTTAATCTGGGTTAAGCCCGTTAATATTTTTTGCCGAGCGTATAAAAGGCGCTCGCCAAAGTACTTTCGTCTGAGCCGTAAGAATGCGAAGCAAGTGGTGCGATCTTGATTCCAGACATGGTACAAGGATGTCAACTTCGGACAACAAACCAAGTGCGTCGATTAAGTCGGGTGATAATATTCTGTATAAATGTAGCGCTGAAGCGTTTACTTCTTTTGGCAACTGTAATAAAGTTTCTCAATTAGCTCAGTGTCAGATACTCCACGTATAGAATAAGAATTATCGCCCTCATATGACAGATATTTCGAAAATTTGCATTGAATCCGTTCAATGGTTGTTATAGGAAAAGTACCAAGCAGCGGGAATGTATTCGGACTTGGAATCAACGTAAACGAAGAAAGGGCTCTTTATTACGTTAATACTAGTAAAATTCTTGTAAAAAGATATCCTAATTATTTAAAGGTAGGCTTTTCATGATGTACTACTCCTAGATTTTTGGTACACGAATTGGCGAGCGATATTAATATTGTTAATCCCACACTGGGAATCGATTATATGCACGCAAGAAACACGTTTCTTTATTTAATTTTGGACATTGCGCAGGCACTAAGTATGAATCTTGTCTAGATTATGTTGTAGAATGTTAACACTAGTGAAGGAGTTAATAGTGTGGTAGAATTTATCATCGTTGGTGTAAGCTAATAAAGGACAATTAATATATTTAAGATCATCGATGTACTTAAGGTCCTTGCCCAATTTATTACGGCCATTTGTTAAAATAGCGATTTTGCTAAACTATATAATGAAAAACGTATTGTACAAGCATACGCTTACTCAGAACTGTATATAGACATCGTCACAATTATATAACTAATATTTTGTAATGCCTCCCTTGGCTTTTATAATTGCTCTTATTCTTTTTGACATACTGTCTATGCAACCGTTAATGGTATGTCTAATTGTAGCGTCATTTTGCCACATATCCTCAATATTTCTTACTTATTGCTCTTTTGTAGTGTTTCTTCTCGAATACATGTGTGATTTTAGAACACTCCACACGTTCTCAATTACATTGAGGTCGGGATAATTTCCCGACCAAGATGGCACTGGCAGAACGTGCGTTTCCAAAAAACTTTGGATGGGTTTCGCCACGTGGCATGATGCCTTATCGTGCATGAATGTGTAAGGTCCTTCGGATCTAAATCATTGATATATGGCATCAAGACATCCTTCAATACACGCTTATATTGGTGTTGATCCATAGTGCGTTGGCAAAAATACAGTGGTCCAGGACCTTCGACCGATATATAGGACCACACTATAACTGACGGAGGGTGTTTCACCGTTTTTAGTACACTAGCTTCACTAAACCGTTTAGATGGACGACGACTAACAAATTGAGCTCTTTCGGTCATGGTTTTTAGTTTTGAATCATCGCTGAATACGATCTTTAGCGAAAAGACATTGTTCCAACAAAAAAAATTTGCTTGATTTACATATTCATTTAAGTTATTTTGTCTTACCTTTCGCCAATCTTCAATTATGTAATGTTGATGACGTTTTGCCCATTCATAACGGGCTCGCTTCATCATCGGTGTTAATCTTGGCTTTTTCAGGGGGCGTCTGCAATCGTCTACGTACTATACGCTTGGATATTTGCACTCCTTGTTGAGACATTATATTTCCTATTTCTTTGGCGGATGCAAGTTGTAGGATATATCGATCATCTCGATTAGTAGCGATCCTTTTCTTGTCGCACAACGTAATGTTTCTTTTTTTTTTTTCATTAAAACGGAGATTCGCTGCATCGTATGTCGGGATACTTCTTCTTTCTTTGCAATTGTGCGTTTAGAATACACTTCTGTACCCAACAATGCCTCAATACGCAGTTTTTTCTCATTTGGTATGCCCTTTTTATCCATAACCAAACTCGTAAACACGGAGAAAACGTTGTTACATATGCAAATAAATATTCTTTCTACAATAGTAACCGATCCAAATAATATTCTACCAATTACTGTGTCTTTCAATCTTGTTTCTACCCATATTCATATAGTACAGAATGATTCATGAGGCGGATAATAATAGGCAAGAGGTCATTAAGTGGCACTTTCTCAGAAGAAAGATATTTAGGGAATGTATATAGATAGGTATTGTAAACCCTATTCATGAATTTTATGCTTATATTTGTAAATTATCGCGTTAGAAACGCGCTAAAGCTTAAATTTATAAGGTGGCCCTAATAAAATGGACAGGGACTGTATTAAAGAGTAATGAGTCAACTCTGGGATAAGCAAGAAGTGGAGTAACAAGCTCGCGATTTAAAGCCATTAAAGTAAACATATCTATATATAATGTTTAGAAGATATGATCGCATTCATCCTAAAAAAGCGGCCGCAGTGCATGCTTAGATATCTTTAATTGCATTTAAATGGTAAATTGAAACATTTTATTATTTTGTGTGGAACTACACTATCGTCCAAAAGTTTGCGAGCAACGTATTTTACAAAAAGTCACAGATACAGTCAAATTTTATTGTGATTATAAATGAATTTATACAACATAAGTGACTCTCGTCAAATAAAAGTAAATTAATTTAAACATAATAATATTTATGCATTATTTAGTTCATAAGTTTATTTTCGTTGATATGACCTCGCTTGGCTTTGATAACCGCTGCACAAATTTTAAGCAATCTTCGAAGCAATTTTTCGAAAGATTCCGATTGAATTTGTTGCCATGTGTTCTGTACATATTCCCATAAGCGTTGGGTGTTCTGAGGTTGACGCTGTCTAGGCCTTCGATCAAGCTCATTCCATAAGAGTTCTATGGGGAATAAATCCGGAGAAGACCAAACCATTAATTTTATTAATTAATTTTATTTCAGTCAGTAGCCGTATGTTTCGGGTCATTGTCTTGCTGGAACACAAAGTGCGAAATTCACTAACAAGACGGCTTTCACGCGAAAAGCATGATTTTGCAAAATATTAAAATACTCTTCTTTCCGCATTGTACCAGTAACTTTCACTAAATCACCCATAGTTCAAATTATCACACTACCACCTCTGTGTTTGATGGACAGTACTAAATAGGCCTCACTAGCCTTTTCCTGGTGGTCGATGAACCTCTCCGTTGCATACCAAATAAATGAAATTTGGACTCGTCAGTCCATAAGACTACATTCCAGTCATCTAGTGACCAGCTTACATGCTCTCTTGCCCATGTTAATCGTTTTTATTTATACAGGCGTTTTAAAAAAGAGTTTTTTGTAGTCGATGCATCCCCTTAAACCTGATGCCAATAATCTCCTCTTAACGCTCGTTGCGATATTCAGCGCCGTTAGTCGTCGATCTCATTTCGAAGTCGTTACTATAAACCTATCCTCAGCTCCGGAAGTCACCCGTGGCAGCTCACTTCGTCTTCTATCAGGATTTTGTCCTGTCTCTCTTTATTGACATGGAAAGTAGTTATGCATGCCAAAAAGAGAAACTGGTTTGATTACATATATGCAGTACAATAGTGCTCAATATTAAGTAAAAGGTTGTGAAATACTATCTAATGAAACTAATAATGAACCAGAAAATTAATACGTTCAAATAAAGAGGTTTTTAATTTTTACAACACAAAATTAGATATTTTTCGCTACAATAATGTCACTCAGTCCTCGGCTATCTTTGCCTTGCAATATTTTATTTAAACAATTACAATAGTGGTGAATATGCAACAAAGTTTTTGTAAAATAAATTCTAATATATTATTTTTATTATGTAAGCTACAGTCACTGGCAAAATTAAACAGAATGTGTGCCTTTATAGCAGATAAAAGCGATTTTTTTGATGTATTTTTCTTGGCACGTTTTCAGTAAAGCACTAATGATGATTTTGTAAATTTGTTTAATAAACTTGAAAAAATGTATCATTGCAATAAATTAGAGAATTCTTACCTATTAGAGAATGTTGGGGTTGCGACATAAATAAGATAACAAAATTTGCTTTACAGTTTTTACAGTGACTAAAATGAGACAACACCGCTTTTACAATAAAGCCACTAACAAATTCGATCGTAGCATCATCAATACCTCGATCAATTGTTATTAAGGAACTTACATCCAAGGAAGTAATTGATGCCCCTTTTTTCCTAATCGTTATATTTTGATAAAAATGATTTTAGCGTCACTGGGTATTTGAGTTATCGTCTTCACAATTAGAAGAGAGAGAATGTGACAATACAAAATTATTGATTACTAAACTTTTGTAGTAATTGACAAAATCTACGCAAGTTATATTTTTGTAGTTACAACGAACTGCCAAAGTTAGTTGCCCCTTTTTTCCTAATCGTTATATTTTGAGATAAAAATGATTTTAGCGTCACTGGGTATTTGAGTTATCGTCTTCACAATTAGAAGAGAGAGAATATGACGATACAAAATTATTGATTACTAAACTTTTGTAGTAATTGACAAAATCTACGCAAGTTATATTTTTGTAGTTGCAACGAACTGCCAAAGTTAGTTGAAAAATGGAATTAAATCGAGAACATTTTCGCGCAATATTTTTTTATAATTTTCGAAGAAAACTTTCTCAACAAAAATACCTCGTCGAGTTGAATTCTGTTTTCGACATTGAAGCTCCATATCAGTCAACAATTTATCATTGGAAAGGAGAATTTACACGTGGACAGATTAGTCTTAGCGACGATCCAAGAGCAGCTGCACCAAAAACGGCAGTCACTCAGGAAAATGTCGATTCTGTGCGCAAGTTCATCAACGATGATCGACATGGCACATATCGCCGGATTACGGCATCATTGGGGATTTCAAAGACCTTAATTCAAAAAATTTTGCGGGAAGATTGTGTGCAAAAAATGGTTTCCCATTGTATACCGCATCTGTTGACTGAGGAACAGCAAGTAGCTAAGATGAATTGGTATAAAAAAACTCTAGACCGCTTTAACGTTGCAAACTCTAAAAAGATGCAAACAAAATCAGTGTTGATCAATCTTGCATTTACTCATTCGAACCAGAAAATAAACGCCAGTGTTCTGTTTGGATGTTCCAAGGCGAAGAAAAGCCATCAAAAGTCATCCGTTCTCGAAGTGCAACTATCAACAATTCCTCTACAAGATCAAAGAATTGCTACTGCCGATTGGTATACAGCTTCGAAAAACCAACCTCGAACGACAAATCGTCCTCCACCAAGACAATGCAAGCTTGCACAAAGCACGCAAGACATTTGAATTTCTCAAAAAAGTCTCAAAGATTCTAGTTGTCAGAAAGAGCCGTCGGTGTCTTCGAATACACAATTTTAATTCTATCAACAAACGAGTGGAATATTCGCTTCCAGAGTTGACTCAAGCGCATTCAAAAGTGCATTAATTTTCGTAGAAAATACTTCGAAAACCAACAGTCTGTAAAAGCTACCTACTGCTTTATACCAGCACTATATGCAAAATTTAAGAAAAAAACCTTGTTCACGTAAAAAACTACGACACGTTTCAGTTTAAAGATGAAATAACAGATATGGAAGCAATTCAGGGGAAAAATCTTGAAAATTATAGTAACGGTTTCTAACGTCTTTGGTACATGTAGAATACGAACTGCAGTTCGCGAAACGTCAAGGAATACAAGTACACACGACCGTACCCAAAAATCGTTACGAGAATAACAAACGTTCGTGAAAGTCTGAGACATTATTTAAGTTTGAAAATTGTTAATGATCCTGTATGTGTCAGAATGCTATAAACATTGTAATCTCTATTAAATTGCGCTGAGGTTTTTATGAAAACAAATAAAAATACGTTTGGAAGTGTTTTTAAAAAATACATAACGTAAATCAAACACGACATTGTTCAGTCTTAAGTGTTAGCGATAACAATTACCTAATCGCCATTAAACAATCGCTTTTCACTTTCTATTTCTAAGAGTATAACAATTATGACGTGAACAAACGAGCGATTAACCTGTTCTAATTTATGAGGATAAACGAAACAAATAATCTATAAATATGTACATTTCTTAAATAAGATGGATTCCTTTACATTTTATATTACAGTTATGGTAGGAAATAATTTTTTGCTACCTCTGGTTATATTACACGTGTAGTTAATTACTTCTTTTTTTTCAGCTGCGATGGTTTAGTGTTATATTAGCAAAGTACTTTGATAATAAAAAATATAGTAGCATTACCGAACTATTCATAATTATATTTTAAATTATCTGCTCTGTTTATTGCAAATAAATTTTTGTTTATAGTTCACAATGCAATTATTTCTTAAATCCTTTTTTTCATGGACATTAAAATTGTAAATATAAAATTAAATATTAAATTAAAATTAATTACTGAAGGTTATAACTATTTTGTTTTCTAAGGTATACAGAGAGAACTAAATTAATTAAGTAAAATTCAAGGAATTACTGAGGTGACTATTTTTAATACCTGCTTGTGAAAGTTGTAAACGCATTTTATCATTTTTTGATCGATAGTAAATTGTTAAACTTTCCACTTTCTCAAAATTCAGGAGGGTTTGATTTACTCTACACCTATAAACCATATTTTTATTTTTCCTATACCTATTTTTTATAGTTGATGACTGCAATATTATTACATTGAATATACTGGTGTTCAAAATAATCAGTGCATCAGTGTGGGTTAAACCACATTAGTTCAATTATTTATGATCATTTTTGTCTTTTGTATGTTACGGTTGCATATCCAAAATAGCACTATAATAGTACAGAAAAAATATGTGAAAATGGAATTACAATGCACAGTCGTTTCTAGACTTTTGTAGTAATTTTTGAGGTATTGAGAAATTAACCTATAATATTCTGTACAAGCATCTCAATAAACTCCATATCACATAGATTAATTATCTATTCGGGACATAGTGCTTCGAGAACGTCTGGGTTCCCATCGTCAATCAAGTGACCGAGTGAAAAAAGAAATTGCAACTGCATGCAATATTTTCTATGCAGACTCTAATAATTTCTAAATTATCTACTTTTCATAACCTGTTGGATGGCTTTAAGTATATATGCATTTCCTGAGCGGGAAATTTATTAAAGAAATTTTTTATAAACTCCTTTTGCTTTAATAATTTCCTGACAGATACGCGGTATCCTTACAGCTAATCGTTCAGATTCATCTATGCCATTCCACACTTCTTGCAGAACCTTCCAGATTGTTGCATAAGAGGTCAATGGGCTTGCAATCAGGACTCTGTGGTAGCGATTCCATTAAGGATAGGACTCCTCCAAACGATTTGTCTTGAAACTAAGCTTTGATCACCTTTGAGATGTGTTTGGGCTAGTTACGAGGTTGATAAATGAATCTTTCTCCAATTAATTCACATCCAGTTGGTACCGCATCGTTTTCTAGAATTCTCAAGTACATACCTTTTGTCATTCTCTCATTCTTTCGCTTCCAAAGCAACCCCATACCGTGACGTTTCCTCCTCTGTTTGATTGTTTTCGAAAAAACAATCATCTAATATTCTTTGTCCAGGGCGGCGATGATCGAATGTGTGACATTTACTTCTGTATAATTTAAATTTCGATTCGTGAGCTTTGGCCCAATTTAGTCGTTTCCGTTTGTGTATAGAACTTAACTGGGGTTTTCTTACTGCTATAGGACCCCTCAAGCCGGCTATTCTACTGTCGACACATTTGGTGGTTGATGATGTCGTAAATTGAACTCTGCACAATTTGCCGTGCGGTGACGGGGCGATTTCTTAGGGAAGTCATTCGAATGATCGAATTGGTGATCTCCTTCCATCATTAATCTGGATCTTCCACTTCGTTGTTTACTCTGAAGTCTGCCGGTCTCTTCTTTTCTTTTAATTGTCCTATACACACAACACTCACAAATATTTAATTGTCGAGCAACTTCTCTATTTGAAATATTTGCTACGTATAAAACGCTTATTTTGACGCGCCTTTCAATATCTTTGATCAAATAAACTAACAATAGGTTCTTCTTAACGCAATCACACACGTCTCCAGTATCTTGGCAATATACTGGATGCTATTAAATGCTATTTCATAACGCATTCATCCCCGATTTTCTACTATTAACCCATTATTGCTTTACTGCCATCATAAAATTTAATACAGGGATATATTGTTTTCGTATTTGAATGCATTTTGTAAATAAATCGTATTGTTATGAATATGTACTCTCAACATTAGATTGAGTATAAAATGTCATTTTAAGAAAACTAGTATGAATTATCTTAAATTCCCTAAATATTTGTACAGTAACACAATATATTAGATGCGATCAAGCTTATAAATGGTAGTATATGTGTTGTCGTAATAAATTTATTAAAATCGAGCATGTAATTGGGAGTAGTTCTTTCTTAAGCAAGTTTTTATTCTTTTTTATGTCTTCTGAAGAAGAATTTATATTAGCTGCTCTTGGCTTCTCGGGTGTCTGCCTTACAGATATTTTATAATACTTGACATTTCGATCATCTAATTTCTACACGGCACAGAACCGAAGAGAACCAGTAGCAATGACCGTGAAAGCTGAAAGACTAGAGTTTACATTTTTAAGTAACAAGTTCCGGTTTTCTTTTAATTTAAGGCTATGTCCAGATTTTATCATGAACTGTAGTAGATAACTCTGGTTTGTCAAATTGATAGTGCTTTATATGGTATATAGAAAAATAATTTAAGAAATGGTCTTTCATGTAGAAATAAATTTTATTTCGAATAAGATGTTTTTATGAGTTTTTTTCTAAAACGGTACTTACTTTTCGGACATGCCGTATACTTCCTTCATTGGGGACTTCTTTCCATATCACATTCTATTTTACAAATACGAATATATCAATAAATTTTATTATAATAATTACATGCAATTTGCTAAACTCCTGACATTTGCTTCATATCCTCTTTATTTTTAGGATTGCTAAAGAGGTTTTTTTAAGGTATTAAAGATACTTTGATATTTTATTTTCGAAAAGTTGTATTTAATCCTTTTACTGCTGAGTAGAAAAGTAACCTTGTAAATTTCTTATTGCCGGTACATTCGAGTCAAGGTCATAGAATTTCCGATGTTTTGTTTATATTAGACTTTTTTTAAAATACGATCATGAGTGGTAAAGAAACCATTAATGTATCTTTCGGAACTTTTTCTTTTCTATGAATGTCTATCTCTAGTTGGTTGTTATTACGTATGACCAAACTACTTGGGAAGAAAACCAGTTGTTCACTTCTTCTATTTTGAACTTGTTGGTAATATATTTCGAATTGAATATCGCTTGGAAATTTTTGGATTCGTATCAAATGCAACGAAAAATATCATTCACGTATGTCAACTAGATTCTAGAGAAATATTTAGTTTATTTTTTCATGTTGATTTTAAAGTTGCTCATGGATAGGTTCGCAATGGAAGGAGACAATGGATTTCCCATCACCGCATCTTCCACCTGTTGAAACCATTTTTCGCCTAGTTGAAAGTAATTTTGGAATATCCATAAGTTGATTAATCTTTTATATTCCGCGATCATTACATTATCTGCGTTGTTTGAGTTATTGTTTAAAAAACAACTAGTAGCATAATATTTAATATAACTTTTATAACTTAATTAGAATATATCCTTCTGACACAGTGCCCCTAAGCAGTTAAAAGAGCACAAGCCTTCTTTTTGGTAATTTAACAAAAAAACTTAACGTACGTTCATTTTTAAAAATAGATAACTATACTCAAATAATTTTGCCACTTGACCTGCCAAAAAATAGCACTGACAAACGCTTTGTAAATTTTACGAACGATTTAAGCTGTAATGATAGTCTATTATCCTAAGGGATAAGACTTTAGATAACAGCTTAGTTTGCTTAGACAGAAATTCGTTTGGGTTCTCTTAGGATGTTTTGGTGTCCTCTAAAATCTCCTGGCTTCAGTCCTTTTAAATTGCTTAGCGATAGTCATACCCTCCTTCTGTATGTAAATGTGAAGTAAAGTTCAGTAAAGAATAAATACGAACTTAATGCTGCCAGTCGTGTCAAATTTGAAAGTGCTGCATTTAAAAGGTTCCATAGTATTGAGCACTTCTTTTTCATATGAATAATAAAATATAAAATAATTTTTATACTAATTGCTTTGTCTTTTGTTATAGGTTCATATCAACCCAGCAATGAGTTGATGTTGAGATTCTATTCCTATTTCAAGCAGGCTACGGAAGGACCTTGCAAAGGACCACGACCAGCATTTTGGGAAGTTGTGGCAAGAGCCAAATATGACGCATGGAAAAGATTAGGTGATATGACGAAAGCAGAAGCCATGGCCCGTTATGTAGATGAACTACATACGTGAGTATAGTGCCACTAAAGATAGGAAACATCTATTGCTTATACTGTTTGTTAACAGAATAGTGGAAACCATGAGCTATTCTGATAAAGTTGCTAATTTTCTGGATGCACCAACTCACGAAATGGACAACGTCAGTATAGCGGATTTGCAGCTAGTTGCTGGAGATGTTATAGAGAGAGTACGATCTAGACCAAATTCACCATTGGGTAAATAAAAATATATTTTTAAAATTGCATTTTTTTTACACAATTCCAAATTAGAGAAACGATAAGGATCTGTTTTCATATAAGTCGTTTACATTTCATCTCGTTTACCTGTATTTGAATTTCGAGTAAATTATTCCAAATTAAATCTGTCCCTTTGATAAAAGGACAATATATGTATAAAAAACACAATTTACTTGCTTAATCAGAATCAACTAATTAGTTACATTTCCATCAAAGATGGCGTTGATCTTCATATAAATTATTTTGCTGCTGTGGGAATGACAGGCAGTACAAATGTAAGTAAGCTATGAATATTCAGTAGAATCTGGATAATTTAAAACTTTAATCCTTTGTTTAGTATAAAAACAAAAAAAAACGAAATAGTAATTATTACTAAGAGGATTTGTTGCATTAATATCAATGTCAGGACACTAAGTGTTTTAACAGTGTGGTCATTCGCACTAGTAGTGTCTTGACATTGCATTGCCCCGACACATGTGTCGTGGATCGAAACATGCATATATTCGGCATTTAAATATCGGGCACTATCGTGGCATCCGGTGTCGTGACATCAGTGTCACTGTACGAACTAGTTTTTAAATGTAGTGCTCGATGAACAACGGAATAATTTCAAAAGATTTTTGAAGACACTCTAAATAGTGCTAAACTCGAGCAATGCATAATCCTTACTATTACTTTCGCAATTATGAGGTACTTTTAAGAATATGCAATTAGGAAACACAAAAATATTTTTCAAATGAATTATCTTTTATAACGGGTGTTCATAAAAACTTGGAGTCAAAGTAATTATGAAAATTTGAAGTCATGTCTGATATAGAGTGCAATAGAATGATACATTTACTTAACAGAATTTTATAAGTTGTAAGTACATATACTTGTATCACAAATAAACAATCTTTTCAAAGAGAAACACCCATTTGCCTGTTACTTCAATTTCATGACATTGTGCATAACAAGAAAGAATTAATTAAATAATTAACATAAAATGATCTACATAATAAGTGAAGTATAATTAATTTATACAGGCGAAACAAATTAGTATATTAGATATCTCACATTGAGAGAAAATATTGGACAATCAGTCTTTGTATGAATATTTGTATGGAAAATCATTTTCTTATATTTGTGAGGTTTTCACATCTCAAATAATTCTGGTAAAATTCAACAACAATCTGCAATAAAATCGTGCGAAATTTTGAATAGAGTATTGTTTCTTAATATTTACAAGCATAAATTAAGGTATTGACGTTTATCACAATTTATTGAACATATATGATCACCTTAAATTCTGAATTATTGCCGTAAATAACGTAATAACAATTAGATTGGGGGCAGTAACGTAGTATTCGATAAGAAGGCGTTATTTTGGGTTTTTGTAAAAAACTAATGCATACCTGTTTAAAATCCATCATATCGAAATGGTTAAAAAATGTTAGTATAGTTTTCCTGGTTTTTAGTGTCTGTAATTTTAACAGTGATTTGCATTTTTTAGCATCACGTGATTCGTCGCCGCAAAGAATATATTCTAATTCAGCCGGATCGAGTTCGCCTTGTCCAACGACATCGGATTCAGATCATAGCGATGGAGAGTATGTTGATACGATAGAGGTAAAATTGAGAAGAAATTAATAAATGTAAAATCGTCAACAAAGCCAATTATTTAAATTGATTCATATGAAAATCAATTAAGATTCAATTATTTCTATACACTACTGTCGCAAAGCGTGGAAGCAATAAGAAATTTTATCAGATAATACAATACACACAGTACGAAAAGCAATAAATGTCTACAAATAATTATATTTGGTATGTTATTTTAACTTTTTCATTTGGATATACTTTTACCCGTACCAGGATTTTTCTAATTCTGCGCTTTCCGTTTATTAATTTTTCCAATAATTCACATCAATTTGATGCCAACCCTTAAAGCTGTTGAATATTTTATGGCTGTCGCTTTTTAGCTTTTCCGTTTATCTCATCCGCTAAAAGCCCAATAAGAGACAGGTTAAATCATTAAAGAAATCAAACCATTATTATTATCACGTCATCTGGTGCTCTTTTGAAACTTCTTCTCCATGCTTCCTGTTTTTCAAAAACACTCGTCTAGCATTCTTTCTCTAGAGTGGTGACGAACAAACGTGTGACGTTTAATTCCGAATAATTCGAATTTCGATTCGTCGATCCATGACACATTTTACCAGTTATTTACAGTCCAGTTTACGTGAGCTTGGGAACGGTACAAGTGCAACAAAAACTCGATAAGCAGATGAAGTAAAAGAAATATGGAACAAATAAAAGAAAAATACAATAATTAAATTGAAGGTTCATTTCGTGGCTACCTACCTTCTCCCGTGCTTGACCAACTAGCTCAGGAAAAAAGCACAAGGTCTTAATACTTCCAATAATCTAAATTGCGCGATACTTCGTATTTACCGGGAAAGGAACGAACTCACGAGGACGTTCAGGCCTTACCAAATGTATGCATAAGTTTTTTCATGTTTAACCAAGTGATGGCGCCAGCTGAAAGTACGCAGCGTATGAATTTAACACATATGTCATTTTGTTTGTTTGACATTTAACCTACAAACACACACAAGTTGAGTCCGCCAAACACTAGTGTCTTTGCTTTATCGTTCAGTGGTCGAGTTTTGCGCCTAAAAAAAAAAAAGAAAACTTGCGGCACGCATTGCTTTTCTTATTTAATCAAAAGAAAAGGGGTGTTGAAAGTCATCAAACTCGATTAGAACGTGTGAGGCATGGTTTTGACAATTTAAAAATGGTGATTTCAATGTAAAAGGCAGTGAGCGATTTGGTAGACCACAAAAATGTAAAGACGAGCAGTTGCGGGAGTTATTGGATGATGACCCAACTCAAACTCAACGGCAATCAGCAGACGTTCAATGGGGAAGATCAATAAACTCGGTAAATTGGTCCCACACGATTGGAATGAACGTCAAATAGAAAAGTTATCTGCGAAATGCTGCTTCAACGCTACGAAGGGAAATTATTTTTGTATCGAATTGTGACGGATGATGAAAAATAGGTTTATTTTGAAAATCCGAAGCGGAAAAAATGGTGGCTTTTGCCTGGTGAAGTCGGCCCTTCAACACCAAGACTAAATCGCTTCGCCAGAGCAGTATTGTGTATTATGAACTTTTGAAGCCCGGCGAAACCGTTAATACACAACGCTATCGCCAACAAATAATTAATTGAAACCACACATTAATCGAAAGACGACTGGAATGGGTCAAAAGACATGGCAAAGTGATTTTATTACACCACAATGTCTCAAATTGCAAAACCAGTGAAAGACACCTTGAAATCGCTGAAATCGATGTACCATCCTTCCGCATCCGCCGCTGACCTGGCGCTATCTGATTATCACCTCTTCGCATCAATGGAGCACGCGCTCGCAGAGAGGCACTTCAGCAATTTCGAGGAAGTTGGAAAATGGCTCGACGAATGGTTTGCCGCAAAAAGCCAGAAGTTTTTCTGGGATGGTATCCATAAATTATCCGAAAGATGGGTGAAATGTGTAGAAACCAATAAGTAATATTTTGAATAAAAAAAATAATTTTCCTTGAAAAGGACGTGTTTCTTTTTAGCAAAAAAAAACGGGAAAACTTTATGCATACACTTGGTAGTTACCGGGTCAAACCCGAACTAAACTTTTCTAGTTACAATAAAAGAAAGCGTTAAGAGGAAAATAGTGTTTAATCACAAAACAAAGAATTGTTAAAGAAATTTAAGAAAGTTGATATCGATATAGAAATATACATATTCTAATATTTTTCCCATCTAATATGCATCATATCGTTAGGTTACATGAATAATAAGACATAAATGTACTAATGTAATATGAAATCTTGAAGCGTAGTTCTTAAGTTTATTTTTAATAAGAAGAGCCGTCAGGCGGCGTTTACAAAAAAAAAGAAAGAAATATACGTGCGTTTAACAAAAGGAAAAAAAGTAGAGATAATTTGTTACTTGTTGTTTTACTGATCCTTCTAAAATTGCGGGATCAAAGGTATAATCCTTGCGGCAGTTTTAGGCGGGATCCGCTTGCCGAAATATTCCTTAAAAATCAATGTGGTGAAGGAAATTTTGTTTCCAAAGTAACTAGAAATAAAATAAAGGACCTTCTCCAATTTCTAGCGTGAACAAAAGTTCTTATGAAAATTCTAATTGCGGCTTGGTTTGGATAACAAAATAATGGGTGATTAAATGGCAATTAACTAACCTCAAATCATGAACCCAATTAACTATAAAGCAGAAGTTTAAATATCCGAATTACGGCTGGAATTATTCTAAAATTCTTTACACCGCAGTACTTCTATCGCATAACACAGCCAGCGAACACGAGAGCATGCCACACATGTAATTGACTCGAAAAGTTTTAGGCAAAAATTGTGTATAGAACTTAACCGTGATTTTCTTACTGCTATTCGACCCCTCAGACCGGCTTTTATTAGTATTTCGCTCTACTATCGATACATTTACTGGCTGACGGAGTTATAAGTAAAATTCTGTCGCAATTTGTGATGCTGTTAGGTGACGATATCTTAATGGAATCACTCAGATGTATTGATCGTTTTGTCCCGTCGTTGATTTGGGCTTTCCACTTCACTTTTAATCCTACTGGTTTCTTTTCTTTTTTTCATTGTTCTATCCCCACAACACTCAGAAATATTTAATTGTCAATTTCTCTACTTGAAACATTTGTTCCATGTAAAGCACATATCTGGTGCACGTTTAATATCCAATTTCTTTCTTTTTAGCGTATATTCGGTCAAATAAACTAACAATATGAAATAGGGTTTTCCTAATGTAATCACTAGAGACCGGATTATATGCAAAGTTCAAAAATTTAATTTAATTTATTTATTATATTTTACGTCTATTTGTAGAAGTGTTACACTGATTAAAGTTAATTAATGCTAATTAACTTTAATCAGTTAATTTTTGCATATAATCCGGTCTCTAGTAGTCACACACGTCTCCAGTGTCTCGACAGTATACTGGATACATACTGAATGTACAGTTTGTTATAAGGCAGGTGAATGATACCTTACAATAAACTGTACATTCATCCCCAATTCTCTGCTATTAACGCATTATTGCTTTATTGCCATCATAAAATTTAATACATGAATACATTCGTGTTTGGGTGGATTTTTTAAATAAGTCTTATTGCTATAAATATGTACTAGCAACATTAGATTGTAAATGCTATTCTAAGAAGAGTAGTATGAATTTCCCTTAAATATTTTTAAAATAGTTGTAAGAGTAACCCAATATATTAGGTGTGATCAAACTTATGAACGGTAATGTAGATGCCCTTTTTTTTTTAACTGAACATATTGTTAAAAGCAAATTTTGTAAAATGTATTAACATAGTGATTGTAGTAGACGCATTAACTTCATTTATTTTATATCTTTCCTTATCTTATCTTTTAATAAACTGATATCTAATAATTTTTGCTTTTAAGGCACCTGAACCAAAGAGACTAATTCCAAATGGCACTGCAATTCCTCCACTACTTGTCAACGGATACGCGTCGAAAGAACATAAACCGAAATCTAAACCTAAAACTACTACCCCGCAGCAGGTAGACATCTCTCAAGAGATTTCGGCGGCTGTTCAATCATTGAAAACGGATATCGAGACATTATCACTGAGGGTGTCTGCAATCGAACGACCACGAATTCAAACGGTCGACAAACAAATAAAAAAGAAACATTGGCTGTTAGACTTGCAACCACAATTTATAGCATTCTTAATTGTATGGCCATTTCTGGCTAGTTTTATCGTAAATAGATTTTTTTACAGAAAACATTTGTAGGTCCTATTTTATTATTTAACGGTAATCGCTAAATGTACAATTATGATAAATATGTAATATCGGCGACATATATATATATATATATATATTAGGGTGTAAAAATATTGTCTGTGGTTATATTTTTTATTATTTTTTTGTATATACACACTAGGATTTTATATTTTGTGGTTTGGAAAATACAATTTTAAGAAGTATTCATGTAGTTTTTGTTTAGCCATGCTAACAAAATGCTGAACAAAATTGTTCATTCAATATCCTTATTATTTTCTTTATTTGTGCTATTGTCGTAATTCCACACATGCACACGCAGCTCTCTGGTTCACAGTCTTTCAGCCGACGCTGTTACAGCCGGATTGTATTGCGTTTACATTTGTTAGGGATCGTTCAAAATGTTTAAGACTATTATTTTTGAGCTCGCCATTTGTGAAGTGCGTTCTGTAACACTGTTTTTGAACGCAAAGAATATTAAGCCAGCCGAAATTCATCGCCAACTTGCATAGATTTATGGTGAAACGGTAATGATAGATGAAATGGTGAGAAAGTCAGCTAATAATGGACGAACCAATGTTCATGACGAAGCATGGTATGGGCGGCCTTCTGTTGTTGATGATGGTTTACTCAAAAAAATTTAATGTATGTATGTATGTAAAAGAATTTAATGTATGTATGTATGTATTCGTAAAAATAGACGATTCACAAAAAGAATGCTTAGTGATAAGTTTCCACAAGTAGTGACGCCAAAGACGGTGTTCTGCAGTGGCTGTTTTCACTGACCACGCCTTTTGATCCAGGGGGTATAGAAAAATTGGATTTCGCTATGACAAACGTCTAAGCAATGGTGCCAACTATATAGAAATATAATTTAAGAAATGCTCTTTCATGTAGAAATAAATTTTGTTTCAAATAAAATGTTCTTACGAGTTTTTCTTTCCTAAAACGGTACTTATTTTCTGGACAAGTCTCGTACTTCCTTCATTGGAACCTTATTTACTTATCACATTCTATTTTACAAATAGGTCGAATATGTCAACGACAACAAAGAGTTTGTTCAAAATTATATTATTGTATATTAAAGAATTAAAACGAACTTATAAAAAATAGAAATCCATTAAGGTATAAATTTAATTTTATAGCGACCGCTTTTGCTTGACTCATTGCTGGCGTTTGCCTTGGCTACGATGCATATAAAGCGGTAATAAGATCAACGAGCACCTATATCGTATTAAAATATAACATACATAGCATTTATGCAGGGACCACAGTGAATAATGGTCATTGGAATATAATCAGTCGAGCATAGTTTGTTCGTGCTACTGCATGTATATGTTGGTGAGTTTGTAATAAAGTTACATTAAATTACAATATTCTTAATCTGAACCTTGTAATTGTGGTAAGACACAAAAGCATCTTATATCGCTAATTTTATATTTCAAAACGTATAGATTGTCTTTTAACTTTCTTTAATAATAATAATAATCCTTTATTGCCCAACAGCTCAAGGGCCAATTACAGGACAAATTACAATACAATTCTTATTTAAAATAAAATAATTCAAATCGTGTTGCCTACAATAATAATATGCTGAAAATGTATATAATAATGAAACAAAAAAAAAAAGAAAGACACAAAAATGGCTCCAGATCCCGTTTGTTTGCGTTCCTCACCATGTGACTGAGAGGTGCCTTAAGCAAAATGTTGGTATCAGCTCTAGGTACTTGAAATATATTATAGTAGCGAGTATGATGAGTAGGTACGGTAAAGTTTATTTGCGCTAGAAGGGCTGGCGAGTCGATATTATTTTTCAGGATCCTGCAAAGAAACTTCACACTGTCACGCTCGCGGCGGTCAGCAAGAGATAGAAAACCATGCTCAACAAGTAAGCTATAATACTTGATACCTCTTGCTGGATACACGTTGTCCATTCGAAAGGAGAGATAATTTAGAAATTTCTTTTGAACGCGTTCGATCATAAGCTCTTGGTGTAAATAACGGGGATACCAAACAATGGAGGCGTATTCAAGCTTAAAACGATCGTAGGCATAATATAAACGTTTCATTACACCTAAGTCTGAGAAATGCCTGCAAGCGACATGACAAAAAATTCTTTCTGTTTAAATAATCCTGTACATGTTCAATTACGTTTAAGTCAGAGCTCTTATATGGTAACTGTATAATTTCTACATGAATTTTGGACTAATTAAGTGATATCCATACTTTTTCAGAAGATGCAAGAAATATTAAGCTATTAGTCTTTTGGCAGTTCTAATAAATTGGTAACACCAGACGCGGTATTGCAACCACTCAAAGAAACAAGTACTTTCATGCTTAATTGTGGCTTAATACTGAGGATAGTGTCTTTCACCCTAGCTTTTGCAAACATACTGTTTGCAAGAGGCCGTCTCAAGTCAAATAATTTAATTTGAATACATTCTTGTGCATTACTGAATTTTGTACTTTCATGCTTACTTCTTTGTGCAGCTTTGCATATTCCAACCGTTTTTTAATAAAAATAATAATTTATACATTCACATCCTCCAACAGCTTTTGCCGATTGTAGGGGACATTAGTTAACCACAAGTTACTATCAATTGCTATTACCCTTGAGCCAGAATAGCTCAACCTTGAGGAACAGCGCTAAGGACTAATTTATTGCGAATAAAGATGAATTTACTAAATGGGTTGAAATTAGCAAGACATACTTGCTAGTTGCTACTGCATTTGTTGGCTGTATAAGATGCAAATAAGTAAATACAAATTTATAATATTTATAAATTATACTCAACGATTTGCGAGTCTAGCGCAATATAATATTATCCAAACCAACTGTAAGCTTATTCATTACTTAGATTTCAAATAATCCATTCATTTAGGTTTTGAATAATCCCCAAACGGTACTAAATCCGCAGAGAATCCTAAGCAGTGGATTAAAATTTGGAATCAGTGCTGTAAAAGAGACTTTTTATAGTTAGTTAAATGGATCTTTAGATGCACGTTTTTCTTTGATGGCAAAAAAGTGTTTCAAGGACTGTGTGGTTGTGTAATTTACAGGTATCGCAGTAAACTCCATCCCACAAAAATTATTAATTTATGCATGCCAAATAAATTAATAATAGGCTGTCTGGTGTATAGTTTACCGCGATACCTGTGAAAATATCATTTATTTACGTTCTAAAATATGATTTAATTTGGTGTAGTACATTGACTTTTTTGCAGTAATATTTCATTTCTTACAGTATTTAATTTAGTAATAATAATTGTCTACTTTCAGTTCCTTTTTACTTATATTCCTGGAGTTGTACATATCGCATTCTACTTCACAGAATCCTTAAGTAAAGGTGACCATAGGGGAAACATTTTAATAAGTTCCGAATTATCAACAGAAGTAGAAGAGCAAACTGAAGATGTTCCAAGAAGAGACATGATCTATTCTCAAACGATAGATTACTCGAGAGGAAAAGAGCTAACACATTTTAATATCTTTATTTTAGACTAGGCTTTGTCAGATCAAACTTTTTTTAACAAACCTCTTTGTGAGAGGTTTACTAAAAATTGTTTGGATGGTTTTATTTTTTTGGTTTAATCACTCTCATTATACAATTTGCACGATACTATGTCTTTTATGTAGAAAGTGATAAAAGGTTATAACATTTCTTTTAATTCACATTATTCAATTTTATAAATTAAGAAAATTGTGTAACAATATTGCCATTGAATAAATTCACGCAGCGCGCTCGTTTCATGTTAGTTGGGTAAAATCTCTCTAGATGGCGCTCTTACGAAATCAAAAACTTGCGTGAAGATAACCCGTATTACTTTATGTATGGTCGCTGATTTTTAAGTGAACCTTTCTTAACTGCAAACATTTAAACTAAGAAAGTTGCCTAACCCAGATTTCATAGTATCATGTAAAATTATTAAACGGCTTACTTGTGGCTTTATACTTTAATTGCTTCAAATGTGCGAATTTATACACAATTTTTGGCATATATGATAGGGTAGTTTAAATGCAAATTGGATATAATGATCACTGTGCGTACCCATCGAATGTTCTCATACGACCAATTGATAGCTGTCGACTGTCAAACGTTATCTTGCTCGAAAGACATGTTAGAGAGACGTAAAAATCGCCATCATTTATAAAACAGCTCGTGAGCGTGAAAGTAGCGGTGTTTTTAATTCGTTTCCTTTATTTTAATTATGTTTATTAGTGCCAGTGAGGCATTGATTTTAAGTGATAGTTCGGAAAGTAATATTGAAGCCATGCCTGCGTTAATCAAGAGTAGTAAAATGTAAGTAGAATTTATTGTTCACGATTTTTACATCACGCGAGGTACGAGTATTTCGAATAGGAGAGCATACGTCATGTTTTCCAAGATTTTTTATTGTGCGTTGTCAGATTACACGGTTCTGACACGCTCTACTCTCCATACAAATATTATTGAATGAATCCTTTTAAATGTCTAACCTGACGTAAAACACAAGTCATGTCATAACATAAATAAACACATTCATTTAGACATTTATATAACCGCTATATTGGTCGTTGATTAATTTAGCATCATATACTTGTATGCCTTTAGGCTGGAAATTTTCCATTATTCTCTGAGATTAATTTTTTAACGATATAAAAAATAAATATAAAAATGAACAATTTATGCTTGCTACGGTTTATGTTTATTTGTTATTGCAACTGCAATTTTAAATAACATTCTGCTTTTTTATTTTAACGCGAATTTTAACTACTATTGAAGGATTGTGTTTAACTCATAACATAATTGTTGGGACATAAAATATTTTATATTTCGATGATTCATCACATAAATGGTATATTACATTCATATCCATATATATTTTTAATTAGTTTATGTCCTTAATAATAAATAATAAACATATCCAATGCAAGTACTGATGTTATCTGATACAAGTTTGATATTAAGAAAAAAGTAGGAGTGATGTTTTAATTAAAAAGCTTTATATTATTTTCTTTTTCGATGTCTTTGGTAAATACTGTTCGATATCAAGAAAACCATACTAATATAAATTAAATTAATCACACATAATTACAGCAAACAATGCAGATTGTGAATTTGTATTTTCGTGATTATAAATCATATCGTTGTAGTGTGTATGATAAAAATATTATGTGCTCTGCTGTTTGATAACAACGTTAGTGTTGTAATTTTTAATGAATACTTTTATTGTCACCTTCAAAACCAGTTTCTGTTAGAGAATACTGTTCAATATGTTGGTTTTAGCTTGTGCATTACAAGTATCGGGGTATTCAAGACAATGTTATTTGTAATATATATTGCTTTGCTTCATACATTTTATTTATTTTAGATAAGTAAATAAAAAAGTATACTTGCTTTTTGTAGGTTTTTTACATGTCAAAATGCTTCATTAACTACCAGTAAGTTAAACTAGTTTATTCTAGATGAACAAGATTTTTACATTGTCTTTAACTCTTTGGATGGACATAACACAACCAGTTATCGGTGAATGAACTATATGGTATGTATATTTTAAGAATAGTGTATTGGCACATACACTGATAAATTAAAGTCGACATTATTGCTAACTTTGACTTTATTGAAATTACGACGTCGGTAAAATTGATATGATAATAACATATCCTGCTGCTAACAGTTGAACATCGAGTTGTTGGGATATTTAAAAATAAATACATTTTCGTAATGGAACACCGAGTGTATTTGCCTGATTTTGAAAAAAAATATAGAAAATGTGCAAACACATCTTCGTGATAATTGAATTTCGTTGTTATTGCCAACGTTAAATTTAATTGAATTAGTTTTTTGTCAAATTTTTAATTATACAAAAATTTCAAGGCTCCGGTAGGATTTGAACCTACAGTTCTTATCCGCTAGACTGACATGTTAAGCCAGTACACAACGGAACCGTCTGAACAAACCGCTATTTAAATCGCCATTTATGCCGGTAAAATTTTTACTTAATTAAAAATTTCACAAAAAACTGACTTAATTAAAGTTCACGTTGGTAATAACAAGAAAATTCAATTATCGTTGAAAAACCAACGGAAATTATTCTAAATGATTTAATTAATAATGCAGCTTGACATTAATATCTATATATATATATATTTCTGCAGCCACTATTACATCCAGGTAGTAAATTTGCCAATTGATATTTAGCGACATAAATAGCGATTTGAATAACGATTTGTTTAGACCGTTCCGTGGTGTGATGACTTTAGCACACCAATACAGCGAACAGGCGCTGTAGGTGCAAATCCTACCAGACCCGTAAATTTCGCGAAAAACTATTATAATTAAATTTATCGTTGGTAATAACAAGGAAATTTTAATCATAATTGAAAAACCAACGTAAGTTATTTTGTATAATTTATAGTATGTTCTTGTTTGTACGACTATTATTGCTTATAGTATTGAAGTTCATGAACATCTTCATATCTGTTGTTATAAATTTAATTTTTTTATATCCCAAAAATAAAGGTGTAAGATCTGGCGAACAAGCTGGCAACGCATTGGGCGTCGTGTAGCTTGTCAACGATTTTAACAAAGTTTAGTTGGTAGATCATCAGAAGTTTGCAAATTATGTGGTGGTACGGCATCTTGGTTGAAAAATATTGCGTATCAGCTAAATTAAGGTTGTTTAAAAGTTCTTACATTACGCTCTACAATTCGTTTACAGATTAAGAAACACCATACATACGCTGAACCCACATTGCTCATAAAGTCTTCTTGGCCTCAGTAATGCAGGTTTTTTTTCTTGATTAAATATGCCACTATTACCAAAGTTAGCTTCGTCGCTCTACAAAACTAAACCTAAGAAATTTGGATTGTCCGAAAGAAAATTAATTACACGCTAACAAAATACCGTCTGTCTTCTTTGGACATCGGGCAATAAGGCAAAGGGTAATTGTTGTTTATAAAATACTATGAACCGTTCCAAAATAATCCAAGATAACGTACACACGCAATCCCTTATTGGTTTTTTCCCCAAAACGCTCCAAAATATCCTATAGCGTGGATTTCAGTTTCTTCAGTAACTATAAATTTCTTCCTTGGCGTAGGTTCAATAAATACATTTTCGTTTGATCGAAGCTTTCGATCAAAAGGATCAAAAACTATTTTTGATCAGGCAAGTTTGTTTTAGGAGAGTAAAGTCTAATGTTCAAGAGGACGTTGGTAATTTTCACTACAACATAAATAATTCCCTATGTAAATACCATTTCCAACTAAACCGCAACACAAAACATCCTCAATATTAGTTTAATCAAGAGATAATAATATGCATAATAAGTTCTTCTCATAAATGCGCAGTAATGTATTTTTATTTATAACTTTTGGCTAGTTGTGTGATAAATAAATTTTAAATAGAATTTTATGTTTGAAAATATGTGAAACTCTAGATATTTATTTTTAAATATTTTTACAACTCCCCATTTAACTATTTTTCTGATTCCGCCGTTAGCAGCAGTCGTCAATTTAACCAACTTTGTACTTTTAATAATAATAACAAAGTCTGCAATAGTGTCGACATCAAATTGAACACAGTGATAGGTAAATAGGGTACTAGTGAAAAATATAGATAATATATCACAATGCAGCACGCGAATTAACGTCAACAGAAAACTACATAAATAGAACATAAATAAATACAGGTGCCTTGGCGGGAGACCATTGCGATGTATTCAGTTTGTGATATTCACTCTAAAGAATCGCCCGCCAAAATGAAAGAAAAATTCTCGACAACTTATGTTTCAAGTGATTACTATGGAAATAGAAACTACGGTTTACCTAAAATGTGAGTTCACGTTTATTACATACTATTTGCTGTGAATAAAGAAGTAGATAAGATATCTGTAGGTAATAGGGAATATTCATACATTGCTGTAAAGATAATTGCAGCACTCCTCGATGCGCACTACCGCCCATAAGTGTTTAGTAAGGCTGCAGAAACAAGTGTTATTAGAGATGCGTGCGGTTCGGGTACTATCAATATATTATGAATGTAATTACTTAGTCTTTTAGTTTGATTGTGTGACTATGTCAACTGAACCTGCATCAACACCACAATCAAATTAAAATAGTAAATAATTACATTCTACTTATTTGAAATACAGTTCAATTATGTAGAGACTCATTATATCCGATTAGTTTTACTATCCTTCACATGCATTTGATTGGGTTATCATAAATTGTTTATTGTGGTGCAGTTAATTCAATACACATATCTGGTACCTACTGATTCGTATTTACTGATTAGTGCATAATAACCCTTAATATATTTTCAATTATACTAAAAAGTCAATTAACAAGTATAATAGGCGCTCAATAGTATGAACTAAATTAAACGCAGACTATTTCCACTAACGATTTGTTCACATTAAAGGGAGTGACTGATTTTATCCTTAAAATAATAGGTATTGTTGCATCACATTTTTCTTAATTTGAAAAAGATAAAATTGTGTAATTTTTGTTTGTTTTTCGTGTTTTTCAACTTTCTATGTTTACAACTGTTTCTCTTATTTCTTTTAATATTTGAATATATTTCAAATTAAATCCATACTCTTCTGCCCATTGAATTGATGTTCAGTTCAGTCTAGAATTAGATGGAACCACATACCTATAGTAATGAAAGTTGTCTAATAGATAAACATTAAACACATGCATATGGTAATGTGTTTAAAATATATATATATATATATATATATATATATATATATATATATATATATATATGTTTCAGCTAGACCTTCTATCTGACCATCTTTCCATTTTCACTGCAATACACTAACAATAAGTGGCAAATCATATCCATTTTCCTAATTACTGTGATTTAGAATTTTCCTCTGCATTTAGCATTCATTGTTAAATCTAATTGGTTCAACGTTTACATCAAATTTGTAACAACATTTTTTATTGACATATTTTTTAATGTTTCTAAATTGGACCTATTTGCAATGATATTGCGAAGAAGGCTACTTGTGCAATATAATTTTGTAAGTCTGATCCATTAGCTGGAGGAGTGCCACATTTGGCGGGAGGTACATTGTTGTAATTTGCCTACCTTTATTCTGTAATTCTTCTATTGAGGGTTGTATTGGAGCATTATCCTTTTATTGAGTGTTCACTTGGTTTCTGGAAACATCGAACCTTCACACGGAACAAACAATGACTTTGTCAATAATTTTGGAAGATTCATATTTGATAAATTAAATTTACTTTAATAAACTTACATGAGGAACAAAAGAATTACGGAACCAATTCTTAAAGATCGACTTCATCATTCAAGCTGGTATGGAGTAGTTATAGTCCATAGGAAGAGAAAAATTCTTGAAAACTCCAGGATATCTTTTAGCACAAGTGTAGCTGTTATGCACACGTTTCTATTAAACGAAATGTATATACTCACATGCATTAAGCATAATCGCCCTTTTTGTGATTTTGGTAAACTGTCGTGAATTTTTTGTTGAGTGACCATTTTGGCATTATCTGTCAACAGAGGTAGCATCTAAACCGGATGTTAGCTGAGTAGAAAACGGTGTTATAGACCAACGAGTCAGAATTTGAAATTTTCGGCTATAAACGCAGAATTGTCGTTTACCACCAACCCGGCGAATGCCATAATGAAGTTTTCTTATTGCTTTTGGTAAAGTACGTGGGTGGAAATTTAGTGGCTTAGGGTTGTTTTGTTGCCATAAAAGAGGTTTCTTTAGTAAAAATAACTGAAAAAACGAAAAAGAGTATTTGACATCCTGAAAGGCAACGTAATGATTCTGCAAGGAAAAAGAGCAGGTGAGGTAAAAGCTCAACAGCTTTTAGACCACTTACAGGAAGCCTTGTATCAAATGGATGCCAATTACTGAGAAATATTAATAGGCACAATGCCCATAATTTGTGTAGCCGGGATACTGGCCAAAGGAAAACATGAATGAAAAGCATTATAAATTAAATGACATAGTAATAACAATTATCCATACCTTTGGATCCCCTAACAGGGGGCATTAGCTAGCCATGAATTATTATTACGTCTGCGCGCATGGTACGTCTTAAGATGTTCTCCGCATTTACTAGTAGTTAGTAAAACCACAGAATATATCAACCCTGAGAAATAATAGCTCCGGGGTTAGAACCTGAGACGCCGAGATTGATGACCAAGCGCTTAGAAAAATGACAAAGCTTTAGATATGGAATCAACATGTGGTATTTAAAGAAGTAATTTCCCTACCTACTGCGGTATTTTCAGAGTTTTATTGATAAGTTTAAGCTTTAGTCTGTTTTATGATAAATTTACAATGATTTAAGAATATACAGACTTAGTTCAAAGCCTCGAAACGGTCGAATAACTTAACGTTTTTTTGAAATATATACATATATATATATATTAGTTGTATATTTTTTGTATGGATATATAGTTAAAAATAATGAATGTATTATGACATCACATATTTTCCTCTTCTGATTTGATAGGAATTGCTTCCTACATGCTTTTTTCTAATGGGACGCATCCAGTATAAAAATAATAAAAAAGCATACCTAATAACGTAAAATGTAGACTACCGTATGCTGCTTAATTCTACTAGTGCATATAAAATTAAGGATTAATTTTTTTATTATACTGTTGCGTAAATTATCATATGCAATCATGGAGAAACTGTATATTATAACATGTTTTTCCTATGGTATGAAAAGAATGCATATCTCGGTTAAATGCTTCGTTATTACAAACTGCTGCGTCATATAGCAAGAGGAATTTATGCGTCTTGCATTTCGAAGAAATGGGTGTTTCACGCATTGGAGAACGCAAATCTTAAACTTAGCATACGAATGATTAGAATTCAATAATAAATAACTCTCAGAAATCGGTTTCAAAATTTTAATCTTCATAAACTCTGGGCAATGATTGTATATGAAATTCTGTAATCTCCAATGTTTACTTATTGAAATTAACGCAGTTTTAATTCATTTTTTTATATCTAAGCGTTTATCACAGATAAGAGCGTTTCAATGTACTTTATCATTTCCAAGCATATGCAAGCTTATTTGCACTTGTATTACATTTTTGTGATTTAAACTACGTATTTGTAGTTTTTTATTGGACAACATTTATGGTTCTACTGATAATTAAACTCACAACATACGTGACTATCGTCATGTACCTACATTTGTATGAATAGGAAGAGTTAAAGAAAGTTAATGCATGTTAGAAAATTATAGATAAGCATTAGGAAAAAACTACAGTGAACATTTGGAATTAGCCGAGGAAAGAACGAAACAGTACTTGACCACTTCAAAACTTGTGAGGCAATTACTTCGTTTATTTTCGATTTCTCGACTGGTAGGTGAAATAAAAGCGTTTTTTATTGTTAGAACAAATTGTTCGGAATGATTTTTTAATAGATTCGAAGTTTATTATAACACTTTGTTGTTTGTTAGTGGCATACCATTTGTAAGAATTTTATTATATGATTTCCCGTTGCGTCACATGAAAGAAAAACTTTGTTGTGCTTTTTTCAGTTCATTTTAAACTTCCAATCAAGCACTCTTGATCTACTTAAGAAATATAAACTACATTTTTTCAAGTACCCCACCAATATTTCAAAATTCCAAGTGCGCGACCTCTGTTGTGTAATTTGGAGCCGTTTTTCAACATTTTAAGATAACAAGAATTAATGTATTATAACAGCTTACCAATTGTTTGATATTAATTTCATTGTATAATACTCAGGTAATAAATATTGTTTAGATTTTTAATGATAAAAATCAGATCTCATGACTAACAAAGCATTACAAATGTTTTTAAAGTTTCATTGCTGCCAATTTTTTGTTATAATTGCGTTAGTTATCTCAATTCATCGTTCAATCAATGTACATTCTTATTAATACATGAGTATTCCAAAGACAGTTCGAACAATAAGAAAACCATGGCCAATACTAAAACTAAAAGAATTGCATGATTTTGTTTTCATTTGAAAATATCTTTCTCCATATTACTTTGAAAATTAAATATCTATTACTTTGATTTTATGAATCTATACTCAAAAGTATTAAATTAAGAAGAAAACCTAACAGATTTCAATACAAAATCAGGTTATATTTTTAAATTAATATATTGTTTGAAAATATATGTATAATTAATTCCAACGACCTTGTGATAAAATAAATATACAGAAGTCAATAGAAAATGCCAATTCCATTCTGTCGCGGTTCTGTATAGTTTATAGAAATACAGCAAAGAATTAACGGAAATTTCCACTCGACGACCAGTTAACCTATTGACTCTGCATTCGAAATGAAACTGGCAAGGCGCGTACATCAGGTTTCCACTTAGGTCAAACTAATGTGCAAAAGTAGACCGTAAAGTAGTTAACGTTATGTAAATATTTAAGTTAGTCAATTATTGATTTTAAATTATTCAATTTTTTAGGTAAGATATCCTCTAGTCCCTAGTGTAAGGAGGATAACACTAATAGAAAATGCATAAAATATGCTGCAGTGCATAGCGTATTTAATTGAAAATCAATATCAATTCGGGAGTATTGACGTAATATGCAGTACTCACATTTTATACTTTACAGTTAATATTTAGAAAAATAGCAGTCCTTAAATACAGCACAATCTGTAATAATGCAATTATGTTTTAAACATTTTTTCGGGTTATTCCACAACAATGTGATAAAATATCAGTTTCTAGATATCAAGACATGACTATGAGAGTTAACAACGTTTATTACTCCGCTAGAATTTGCTAATTTCCTCAAATATGCTATTACATATACACTACTGTGTGAGAAAATAGGTGTGCGTTCAAAATTCATGTAAAGATTAGGTAACTTGTTATGGATGAAATAACACACTATTCAAAACAGACTTATGAGAGCGACCTGAAATGTTTCCGGAATCGACAAGAAAGCACGGTATTGATGTGTTTTTTTATTTTTGTTTGTCGATGTAGTCTCTTCCGAAGATCAATACACTTTTCCAAACGGTGCTCCAGTCTCTTCAAGTCGTCGGAAAAGTAGAATGTTCCGAGGTCTGCAAAATAGCCATCTGTAACAGCGATGACCTCTTCATTTGAGGCAAATCACTTTCCTCCCAGCGATTTTTTAGATTTGGGAATAGGAAAAAGTTGCCGGCGGCTAGGGCCGGTGAATATGGAGGTTGAGAGACTAATTCGTAGCGCAACTCATTCAATTTGGACACGACGATGCGGGATGAATGAGCCGGTGCATTGTCGCTGCAAATGAGACCATTTTTCGTTCAATACTGCATCGAATCGGGTCAAGAAATCGCTGTAGTATTGTCCCGTGATCGTCCTTCCCTTCTGCAGATAGTCGTTGAGGATCATACCTTGGGATTCCCAAAAAATGTTCGCCATGACCTTTCCGGCCGATGGAACGGTCTTTGCTTTCTTCGGAGCCGATTCGTACGGAAAAGTCCACTGCTTCGACTGTTCCTTGGTCTCCGGTATGTAGTGGTGGATCCAAGTCTCATCTACGGTTACGATATGCATGAAGAAATCTCTTGCGAAGTTTACTGCTCCGCCAGAATTTGCTGATTTCATCAAATATGCTATTATATATACACTACTGTGTGAAAAAATAAGTGCGCGTTCAAAATTTATGTAAAGATTATGTAAATTGTTATAGACTAAATTAACTGACACTATTAAAAACACATTTATATTGTATAAGGGACAATATGAAGTATAAAATAGAACACCAAGATAAGAAAACGCTGTAAATAAGGTATGTGACCCAAATAACGTCAGATTAAGAGTAAATTAACTTTCTTAAGTACCTTTTAAAACATTCTAAAATTTTTAGACTCTTGTCTATGAACATTTAGGAAGACCAAATAATAATAATTTCTGATTTACTAACATTCCAAATTATAATAGAAAAAAATATATACTAACCTGCAATTGGCGTTATTAAGATACCCCTGCGCCAAATAACGCCAACTGCAGTTTTTATCGAGACATACATTAAATGGTTTACAACAAAAAGATTTATTATTTGTTTATGTTTATGTTTACATTTGACAGTCCAAACAAGCAAACGAGATCCTATCCAACTTAGTTAGTCCTACGCATTCTTCATGAATGTAACGGTTGCACATGACACACAGTCGCATATCAAGCATTCGATCTTCTTGGCTAACAAAACAAAACCAGCGTTTTCCTTTATTAACGGCTTTACTATTATTTTTATTTAAACTTATTTTACCGGAAGTAGAAGCAGAAAATAAATTCGGTGTAGCTTTCTTTTTATCTTTATTTATTTATTTATTAGTATTTATATAGCCAGAAGTAAATGGAGAAAATAAATCCTTTACGACCACTTGTGCTGTAGAATTCAATGCTTTGCGCCTTTTTACACTTGATATCTTAATATTAGGACTAGGAAAAAAATCCCTTAGGTTTGGTATTTCGATCCTTTTTCTTTTTCTCTATGAGCTCATGTCTTTCTTTCTCCTTTCTGGAAATTGTGTCCAATAATTCAAAACTTTTTCGTCCCAGTCGTGTTCAAAACTTCTAAACACACGTTTGTCCAATGGCTGCAATTCATGGGTGGTGTTACTTGGCAAGCAAAGTAAAGTGATATCTAATGTGCAGTGCTTTTAAGTTATGTTCCTAATGTAGTGGGTCTTCAAAAGATACACGTAGTTCTACTAACGTTTATTAATACTATGTTTAATATAAAATACTTATGTATTTTATCAAGTTGCAGCAAAAGGTGTCTTAGGTCTAACAACTCTGTATAGAGACTGACTCTTCATCGGAAATGTATAGGTTTATATATAAATTGATTTGTATCATCCATATTAAACTTTGAATTCGTAAACAGAAAGCAATAAGAGTTTTCTTAGTATCTATTCGATGTGATGAATACCTACTATTTAGAAAAACAAACAGAAGAAGTGCATTTAACATAGATAACTTATTGCATATACAATAACGAATAGGGATAGAAACAAAGTAAATAATAAACAGTGATAAATAATGGTATACATTCACATTATGAGTTACGGTTATTAGTACGTTTTAACAAAGTATATAAATAATAAACAGTGATAAATAATGGTATATATTCACATTATGAGTTACGGTTATTAGTACGTTTTAACAAAGTATATAAATAATAAACAGTGATAAATAATGGTATATAACACTAATAACGCCACCAACATATTTCTCATTGGTATTATTAGGATCAGATAACCTATAACCAATTATCATCGATTTGAAAAAAATATGAATTGTTTTGATTAAACACATTACATAGAATGTAATGTACACTTACTAGAGACTAAGTTAGTAACATCAAATCGACTTGCGAAAGTAGTCATTTGAAAAATATCATGCCACAAATTATTTACTTTAATGTATTCTGTAACCGTTGAAACGACACAATGTGCTTAGCGACACCTTATCTTGTAAAAATAAATTATTTATGTTAGCATTGTTTTCCGTTGCATGAACCTGTAAAACTACAGTGCACTACTTTTTTATTATACTACTTACAACTTGAGAAAATGGCGTATGGCGGTATTAGGAGCCTAACGTTATTTGGACTACATACCTCACAGCTTTCTCATGGTATTAGTAAAATCAATTCACGGGAAAGACATGTGAAGAGACATAAAACTGTCACGCGGATATGTTTCTGCCTACCCGGCGTCATCAGCGTGATTTCGAGCAGTTTTATGCTAAGCAACGTTGACCTACTTTGCGGACAAGTGTTTCTTTCTTTTGGCACTAGTTAGCGCCAGGAATATTCACTTGTATCGTAGGGTTAAGTATGGCGTTAGAAGCAGCGAGAGAATTACATGTGTTTAGCATAAAACTGCTCGAAACCACGCTGATGACGCCGGGTAGGCAAGAACATGTCCGTGTGTTAGCGTTTTATGTCTCTTCACATGTCTTAAATAAAAGGAAGCAGTTTTCGAAATAAGTTACATAAATGAATTAGATTTATGATAATATTGACAAAAAAATTAATATTTCGTGGTATATCCAGAATTTTATATTACAACAGTACAGCGGTGTGATATTGATTCCACTAACTCTTGAAATCTCTTAATGGGAATTGATTTCGAATTCCTTACTTCTCTCTACAAATCTTCGCCATTCGAAGGGTTGACCTGACTTAATTTCCTTTTGACATTACCCCATAGATGTTTGATAGGGTTCAAGTTTGGCGATTGAGCTGGTTACGCCATAGCATTCACCCTATGTGTCAAAAACCAAGTTTTTGCTGCTTTAGACATGTGTTTAGGATAATTATCCTGTTATCCAGTGTAGCGGCATTTCCTCTTCAGCATAAGGAAGCATAAGTTTTTCCAATATTTCTAGATAATGGGTTTGTGTCATTTTTTCTTTTATCCAAAAATTAAGATCTAGGCCATGCTAAGAAAAACAACCCTACACCATAATATTGCCGCCTCCATGTTTCACTGTTTTTATTGCATATCGGCGAGAATATTGTTTTTCCGCTGGTCGTCGCACATAAGTTTTTACCCTATGCGAACCAAATAAACATATTTTTGATTCGTCTATCCATAAAATATTGCGCCGTTTCTGCGCATCCGAATCTCTATGTACCTTCGCAAAGTCTAACCTGCGTCCTACATTACGGCTATTCAATAGTGGTACCTTTTTCGGTACACGTGCATGGAAATTTTGTTCTAACAGACGCCTTCTAATTATCGAGGTATCAATATTAAGTTTCAAATCATTTTTAATGTGCTTGGAGGTGATAAAAGGATTTACTTTTATGTCTTGTTATCGCGTTATTTGTTCGGTCGCTAATTTTTCTTGGTCTTCGTCTTTTTTCGGGCTTTATTTGCTATTTCACGGCATTTGGAACCATGTTTTTTGAACGCCCCAACAATTGTGCAATAAATTTGTGTGTTTTGCTCTCCTCTTCCATTTTAAAGACGATTCTTCGTTCTTCTGCGGTACAATGCTTAGCCCGATCCATAACTATGACTTTATAGAATTTATAAATTTAGAATAGATGTTATAATATCGAAACTATGAAATACTTACTTGTTACGACCAAATATAACGAAGTAATAATCTGTTTTTGCAGTACTTATGTGGCGCAGCTGTTTTTTGCACGGCGATTGTTTACTGTTGATTGACACAAGGAGGGTATTCCCTGGAAATATGCGACGAGTACTCTGTACTCGGTTTTCTAAACACTAGTGAAGCTTGTAAGAAATAATGTTTACTCATCCTAACGCGAGATGTAGCTAGCGCAACTATAACGATGTAGTATTAAAATGATTTTTAATGCAAAAATAGCATGAACACCTATTATTTTGCGCAGTAGTGAAAGATGCAATATAGATATTTGTTACTTTTATATTGATTATATTCGTAATAATTGTTTACTAGTTCTTGCAGGTATAACAAGTTTGTGAACGCTTTTTTAGAAAATAAACATTAGTCAATGTAAGATAATGTACTACGAAGACAGTTCGTCTTTTAGTAAAAAGAAGTCGTTAATTGTTAAATTGGGTCTACAGGATGGATTATGTAAATTCAATAAAAACCGTAACCCAATAAAATTGTGGTCCAGTAAAAGCCACAGTTCCTGATAATATCTTCAACTGTACGCGATTTTTAAGTCCTGTAATTGTCATACTATAACAAATTCTTAACAACAAATAAATAATTAACGAAATATATACGACGTAAATACCAAAATTTGTCAGCTTGACTGATGCAGATATCGTAAGGTGTCAAGATTTTTCTAACACTGTGGTCCAAGTCTTACTAGGTTCGAAAAAACATTAATCAATTAGTTTTCATCATGATGTCAGAAGTCACAAACATTGTATATCGCGCTACTATGAATGCCATTACTCAAGAAAGTCTATCTAGACAAAGCACCAAATATCGTGAATGCGAGAAATTCGTCGTTTTATTCTGTAGTCAAAGATTGATCAAATGGTTTTCAATGGTACAGAAATCCTTGGAAGACAACGCAAGGACCGGAAGGACGATGGAAATTGTAACAAACGACATTTCTCTTGTTGGGGGGATTTTCTATTATGCGATCGACGCTTAATGAAAGATGATGAAGAAATATCAAAAATGTCGGGTTCTTCAGATACGAGTGTTTGCCGAAAGTTAACACAAAATGGGGGCCTCGTCGTGTTAAATGTGGTCGATCCTTTTTGGAGGTGTGTGGGGAAAACCTTATAGACGTGTTGAAGAAAATTGTCACACAGAATATAACTACTTTTCTACTATTATCCTTTGTTCAAAAGACGATCAATGGGAGTTAAACGGAAATTAGAAGTACTGGTAGTGATTGTTTGGTGTGTATGGTTTCTATAATTGTTTATTTTTCATTCAGAAAATATACAATAATGGGAATGAATTGTATATTGATATAATTTATGAATAACAACAACAACTCTTATATATCTTAAATTGTAGTTAGGAAAAAATATTGGTAGCGCCCTTTCGCTAACTATTGTTCGTTCAGCTGTTATTCCTAACTGTGATGGTCTGATAAACAGAGAGAGTAAAGAAGATAACAGTATAGTCAACGAGACATATTATACAGCACTCCTACACCAATTATGACAAAATGTTTGGGAGAAAAAACATGGGGATAATAATCAGATGCGCACGTGTGCTGCTGACGATGCATCCGTCCAGACTATTGGAATTGCGCAAACCGTAATTCGTATATATGGCTATGAACATAATAGATCCCATTCCAGATAGGCCAGATGCATCCTCCAGTAACTTTCCTACTTGAAAATTTAAGAAAAAAGGCTACACTTTGGTTGTATTTTAAAGGCAAATAGTGGGAATACTTTTTCAGGATATTGAATTGTTGTTGAAACGTTGTAATAAGTGCATTTATTGTCAGGGGGAACTACATTGAATAAAATTTAATTATGACCTTTTTATAGTCAATGGATTTTTTTTGTGTATACTCATTTTCTTATTAGTACTAATAATTTCACAAGAGCATAATATTGTGTGGAATAAATTCTTTGTTTGGATAAATTTCTACGCTTTTCTTCCAAAACCAGTTTTATCTTGTTGATTATAGACTCCCTTACGGCCAGTTTTTCATTCATGCTTAAGTTTTAGCTTTTTGAGCAGAGGAGAAGCCCTTAAGAACCTATTGCATGGATTCTTTTTTGATAGGCCTAATCTCATTCCCTGCTAGAATTTTAGAGAAAAAGCATTGAAATTTTCCTGGAATTCTTCTCTATGTAGTTTCTATTCCAGTGTAAGTAATCTGTGAATCTAATGTGAAGACGCTTTTCCTGTGCATAAAACATTGTATAAAATTTGAAGTCTTAGATGGTTCCTTAGTAATAACACTCTTTCACTCGGCAATATGCAAACACTAGTTCTTCTATTTTGACATATTCCACAATTTGTACCTTGAGTGCTCCATCAGCCTTTAGATCATCTCCTATTGATCCCCTATCCCGCCAAATTATCTGAACTAACTTTTTTCGAGAAAAAATTATCACACTTCGGTGCTATAGTTTATTTACTAAATTGTAATAAATAATACAATGAAATAATATTTTATTGATATAAACTTAAAAAGCGCATCTGTTTAATAGCAAAACATTGTTTCTTTTTTCTATCGTAGATAGTTATTTTTCTGAGCTATTTTCATGAATATGAAAAGTAGACACTACACTCTTGGTTTACTAATATAATTAATAGATAATAAACCTCCAATTCAAACAAAAACACTCGAAAACACCGAATATATACTGATTTATTATTGTATACATTATGTTTATGATAATGTCTTTGTTATGTTAAATGAACGAATCAAATTAGTTATTGCACATTGCACAAATTTTATAAAGAATTTTTGGATAACTTTTTTTAAAGAAAGATCACTGGCGTAAATTGGATTTTTCGCCGAAACAAGTGTTCTATGCAATATACAAAAAAAAAATTGCATTATACATATGGCAACAAAAGTGCTACTATTATAAATACAAGTTTTTTTGTAATAAGTGTTTAACCGTTGCATTTATGTATACACTACCGTCCACCATGCAACTATGTGTTTTCTTAATTTTTCGTTATGAATTATCCATTACAAATAACGAGAGTAAATACAAACAACCCTCACAAGTATACACATTATCAATAAGTTTCATTAGTATACCTTCAATTGCAAATTGAACATTAGTGTGCAAACAGTGGACTACAACGTGGACAAATTTGCAAGTTGTGGTAGTTTTTCCAACAGAAAGAGAAGCGGGTGACCGGAGAAAAACGTTGCCAGCAGAAGATCAAGTAACCGTAAGGATTGACAAAGTTAGTTAACGAAAAACCGCGCCAGAAGTCACAGCTGAACTGAACGAGGAACGCAGGAAACCGATGAGTGTGACGTCTGCGTGAGCCGTAAAATTCGAACTTTGACTCGTTACACCATAACACCTTTTACAGTCTTCGATGGTCCAATTCTTATGTGCTTGTGCCCACTCATTCTGCTTTCGTTTGTTTTGGTTTCTTAATAATGTTTTTTTGCCGCTACTCGTCCGCAAAGTAAAGCTGGACTTCGCTTTACGAAAGCGCCTTTTCAGTGTAATCACACTACTCGATTTCCTGCGTCTGTTTATTTCAGCTGCGATTTCTGACGCGTTTTTTCGTCGATTTCCTTTGGTTACGATTATACGATGTTCTGCTGGCGTCGTTTTTTTCAGTCTGTTACTTCCCATTTTGTTGGAAAAACTATCACTGCTTGCAAATTTGTTAACATTGTACCTCACTGTTTGTTCATTTATGTTCAATTCGCGTGCAATTTGTCGATTGCTTTTACCTGCTCTATCGTAAGTAACAATTAAAGCACGCATCCGTACGGATAACACTTTAGTTTTGCCCATAATAGCGCAAATAACTAAGAAATAGCAAAATTCGCAGATAACAGTTCGCTTTTGTGTGTTCCTAACAACAGTAAATTTCGAACTAACCCAAACCACAATGATATGGTACAAAGAGACGTCGTATTATAAAATTCAGTATAGCAATTAACTACATTGCATCAAAATTACAAAAAGAGCTCATTAACAGGGCACCCTTACAGCTCAGTATAGCTAGAATGAATTATTTCTAAGAAGTTACTAATGATACATATACTAGTGAAATTTATCGATAATGTGAAACTACTGATAATATACTAGTGAAATATGTTTGTATCTACTTTTATTATTTGTAGTAGATAATTCACAAAAAAAAACATAGGTGCATAGGTGCCCATATACTTATGGACGGCAGTGTATGTGAAATAGGAAATTTTGTAGTGATATTTACAGCAACTTCCTATTTAAAATTGTTATTATCTTGTTCGATACAAACGCGTTCTACTAAAAGTTGACGATATTTGTTAATTTTGTGATTCATTGTAAATAGGAATACTACATTTGTATTTTTGTTAAATGAATAAAACCTCCATGGAAGTTTTTTGAAAGAAAAATGGGACGAGAGATATAACTTCATGCTGCACCCTAAAATCTTCAAGCAATGTTCTATAAATACCTCGCAAAATAAATAAAGTATATGTATATACGGGCTAATATAAAGTACACTAGTTTGAAAACTACTACACTAAATAACTTAAATAGTAAAATGTAATAATTTCATATTGATAACGTGATAAAGAATACATTCTTTTGTAATTAGTTGATAAATATTTCCATTATTTCTCCTATATACATACATTCATTTTAGGCCATTAGATTAATTGTAATATAGTGATCAATAATTTGCGTCATAGCATGTGCTGTTTACCACAAACAATATTCTAAAAGCGGTTCTAGCGAAATAATAGCATTAAAGTCAACTTTGTACGTAAACTTGTTTACTTAGTAACAATATACTTTTCGGTCAGATTTAGCATGGAAATAGAAAAAACTTCTCCATCAGAACGCTTGTTTATTACCTTGTTTTTGCGATCATTAATTAATGCAGAAATCTCTTCTATAAATTTTTGAAATCTTTCAAACTAATTATAATTGTATAAATCATATTTCGTTTTGTTTACTTTACCTCAAGCTAAAATTTGGCCAAACTTTTGGGAAAACAATCGAGTGTTTTGAAATGTTTTTGCCAAAGCACGAGTACTGTCGTAAGTTAATAGATATTCACTTGGCAAGAGGTTTTCGGGCGTTCTATAAGATTACGTCAGAGCGTCTTATTATTTTTAACCTTAAATAAGACAGCGAAAGCAATCAAAATTGTCAGTAAAACAACAAAAACAGTAGAAAGTTAATACGTTTTAATTGTTCATAAAAGAAACAAATATTTCAATAATTATGAAGGCCACTGTAAATTCACTATTAGGATAAATTATTTAAATGTTACTAGGACACACTATATTCTTTTTGTGCTGGCTTTGATATATGTAACTGGGGTTATAATATGGAATGAATGTTTTATATTGTATTACTAATTAACATTATGCAGGTGCGTTCAGTAGTAAATCAATAAAGTTCAGGTAAGCAATAGATAGATAGTGTCTTATGATGAATTACTCTTCCTTTATATACTGTTATTGTACTCCTTTGTAGTATTTTCTTTTACATTCTATAAGTTTCCTTGCGTACGTAAATTGAAATATTAAATATACAGTGTTGTGTATATGTTGTCGACCCCATTTTTGTTTATTATAATGTCGATATTGAGATATAGATTCAGAGTTACTGTAATGCCCCGGAAAGGTTAAATAACTTTGTCGTTTTTTTAAATTTCTTGTAGTTAAAGTTCGCGAATTTATTATAACATCTTCATTTTTTGTCGTTTCCGGTTTGACAGGAAATACTTTCAATTTATTTTTTTTTAATGGAAGACCTAAAAGACCTATGTTTCAATAAAACAGCAGCAAAAATAAAAAGCTACCTAATAACGTAAAATCAATATATCTTTGAAAACATGTTGCTGTAACTTGTCAGATTGTTGCCATAAGTTATTGATATCTTTCGATGATTAATTACCATGACCTTACAGAATTTGTGTTAATAAAAATCTTGAAGTGTGGCTGTGGTGATCGTCAATGTTCTTTGAAAGATGTTTGTAGTTTATATAGTACTGTTTATTCTGAATCGCCAAATCAACAAAAGTAAGGTGTAACAATTTAAAAGTACGGTGCATTTCGCTAAGAAAAAGATTTACCAAGAAGCGGACGTCCAAAAACAACAACTGATGCAGATATCAGTGTGAATGTTTTATCAACAGTTAAGGGAAATAGTCACGTGTTTACAATGAAATTGGAACAAATTCATGATATTTCTTAAAAATTTGCCCATAAAATTCTAAAATCTATAAATCGAAACTTTTCAAAATTATATTGTTCAGGAGTTGATTGAAGATGCCACAGATTGGAGACTACATTTTTGCGAATTAATGACAGAATTTATCAGAAAACAGCCTAATTTGGCGAATTAAATAATCTTTTCTGATGTTTTACTGGTATTGTTAATAATTTTCGTTACTGTCCTAATTGGATAGATGAAGTCCATATACAAGATTCTTAAAAAAAAAAATCTGTTGGCTGGTCTGATTTTGACAACATAATTGAAATCTTGTCTGCCTGACTAATTTTGTACTTTCTGCTTCAGTTGGTCGGGTATACCTTTAATTTTTTTTTCTCAAAAATTGGTGTAAAAGGAACTACGCAATTGGAATTGACGTCCGATCATCCTGAATAACATCAGATTTTCTATATATTTTTTTTTTGAGAAATATAATCAACGCTTACCATTTTGTGACGGTAGGATTCTTCAGCTAATTTTTATAATTTGTCTGCTCGCTATTGATAAGTTATTCCCATAAAATAAGTCATGATAGTATTTCAATATAATCTCAAATTTTAAACGTTCACAGATTTTCCCTAAAATGTGGGTTATTAGTTTTCTTGTCGTTCCTAAGGATTCAATAGTAATGTAAATATTTTTGTACTCTATTAATTTTGAAGATTTTTTTCATGCAAGATGAGACAATAGAGAAGTTGCGACAATAGATTTGGAGAATCAACATTAAGTCTATCATTAATTTCGTAAAAGCAGTAGCTGATAATTGAAACTTTTATATAGAAAAAGGCCTTCCTCAGTATAATATAAATATTTAAGAAACCTTTTCTCGAGCCTCGACTACTATTTTATGTTAGGAAATAAAACAAATTACAAATAAGAGAATCATACTCAACCTTGGCTCATACAAGTACCATATGTGCATAATAATTTAATGGTAGTTATATGAAAGTAGATAGAATTTCTAGTTGAAGCGCTTTTATCCAGGAAAACATGGTTTGTTCTTTAAGAACAGAAAACGTGGACGATTGTCGTTAACGACAGTTGTCACAGATATACAGTCCTTCGCGTTCAAATAAATTTGTAGTAGAAATACTTGGTACTTGAAAATATTTCAGATTATGGTTGCTGTTGTGATTGATTTTGCTTATTCGAGCAATCGAATGTATTAGTAAAACTCTTGCTTTGTGTAATAAGCTTTACTGAATGTGTACGTACAGTACGGCTACTCTTCGACTACTGCCCGTAAGGAGCAGTTTACAGGATGAGAGCGCACATGATTTAAAAACATAGTAAAACTCAACAGTTGTAAATGTATGTGTTTTTGAAAGAGGAGATGAATTCCTAAAAAAATGCAATTGATGTATTGCTGTACAATATTGCCTTGTTATTTGCATATTCTTATAAATTGGAGTAATAAAATGCATGCGTAAATTATTATTGTCCATACTTCCATGAACGGTAGTGTAAAACATAATGTGATGCTGTACAGTTATTTATGCGCGCATATAAAAATATCTTGCATTCTTTTGCGCTTGATAGCAAGCAGCGTAAGCTAAAATGAACAAGTACGTTCCAGAATCTTGTTGCTACTACAGCACATTCTGTTAGTACCGGTTATTTCTTAAGTATTTATATGGCATATTTCATAAGTAGCAGATCCAAATAAGAATTAAACACAGTCGTGATGTTTAAACGATGATTTTTAATTTTCGATAGAAGATAGTAAATTAGTAAGATAGAAACTTATGTATTAGAAAACAAAAAAAATCAGCAAGATGGAAAGTTGTCATTCGCAATAGCGGTTTGGACAATAACAAAGAAAATGCGTTTACCGATTTAAACAAATTTAATTTCTGATCTACACTAAATGAAATTCTACTTTTAAATTTGTTTGTAATTTTGTATATATTAAAAGGGCTAAATATTTTATAAAAGGGTAATTTTATAATGTACCTTATTTTCTTGTTTTTTCAAGTTTATGTAGTCTATCTAAACCTATAAAAAGATAAAACATTTGGAAAATTACTATCCATTACGCCAACTTATAAAGCTAAAATATTTTGTCGTTGTGTTTCAATTCAATACTAGAACCGGCCACCATTCAATATTTTAAAAATTAGTACAAACAAATTTTGGGTGGATTGTTGAATTGAACGCGTGGCTTTCTTGTTCCATTTAAGGTTGTTCATATCATTTGTTATCAGAAATATATCCTTTCGTGAATATGCTCTTACCATTCTAGATTAAACGATTTTAAATAGAAATATTGGATGTGTTTCTTTATTGTTTAAACGAGTTGTTCAAGTGTTTTTTTTTGACATATTCGAATACTTTTAAATACGTTTTAATTGTAATTTATATTTTTCAAACTTTCTGATTAATTCTTTTGATTATAGTGCCAAATCTACCAATGTTGTATAACATTTTTATACTTTATGCGTTTATCTACTTTGGTAACAAAAGATTTCGGGATATATAACACGTTTCCATTGCTAACCATTCTATTTGTTGTTTGTGTAATTCGAATACTGAGTTATGAAATGTAAGTATATTTATATGACGGTTCAAAAATATCATGGTATTTGTATAAAAATTAAAAGGTTGATATTTACTTTTTAATATTTAAACAACAGCGCCAGATTTGAATTACATGCCATTCTCTTGTTAGGTTAACACCACTGCTTATTTAAACTCTCTTATCTGTTTCTGTCGCGATTAGGTGTGATGGAGTAACGAATTTTTGTCATAACTTATTACAAAAATGACAAGCGCTACTCAGACATTGTTCATAAGCTTTGTATGACCCTCGGCCCTAATAATCTACCTACCTAAAGAGACAATAACTCATGGACTGATAAAGAAATTTGAGACAATAGGTTCGACAGCAAACAGAGATTGAATGGTAGATTGCTCTCGTTCTAACCGTTGTATTTAAAAATTCAGATACCCAGCAGTTGGAACGAATTTGTAACAAAGTAACTTTGTTTGACGAATTTGTCGTATTTGGATTTTCTCTAACGTGTATTAGTATTTTTCATTAGACTGTTTTCAGTCATCAAACTTTTCAAAATATAGTAAAATGGACATGGCAGCAATTATGGTTTCATATTTTCAAATTTAGAACATATTTATGCGTGTGGTAGTTACAAAAGTATGAGCAATAGATTTCAATTCACAGGTATAGTAGGTAGGTAGTAATTATTCGGAACTCAGCGTGTCAGGACCACGTGGACCCCCCTTGTCAACCGTGTTGACTGTCAGTCGGTAACACGGTTGGAAATGGGAGTCCATGTGCTCCTGAAACGCTGCATTCCGAATTACTATTAATTTGTGCGGAGTGGAGTTTAATGATATACCTGTGAATTATGCAACCACACAGTCCTAGCAGCAATAGATTTCATGGTCACATTTCATTCATAAGTAGGGCCAGTGTCATTACTTTACTATGGCAGAAGACAATTCGATTTAATTCAGGAATTAATAAACAGCATTTTAATGGAATGGGAGCGTATAGCGCAAAAACTTATACAAAACTTGTTTGACACTTTGCCAAAGAGAATGCTTGAAGTAGTAGAGAAGCGAGGTGATACAACGCACTATTAGAAATTATTTACAAATAAGTAAATTATTATTTTGCATATTTATAAAGTTTAATTAAATCATGCCCCTTACTTTTGACGCACCTTTATTTCGTCAATAACCTCAAATTATTCTTATATCGCGTATGTTTGTCTCAAATAATGATAGAGATAGTTTATCATATATAGAAAAAATATCAAAACTTGGTATGCTTAACAAAACAATGAAATTTCTTTAATAAATGTGGTGTCCTATCGTCTTATCGCAGACTAAAAAGTTTATTTTCTATTGCTTACAATAAATAAATCAAATTTATATGGTGTTAAAATTATAATGCAGTGATCGTTAAACATTATAAAATGGATTTATTTAATGTTGTAATTTGCGGTGGATTTGCAATTTTAATGTAATTTCTGTCATTTCAGGGAAAACTTTCTACTAAGTAGTAAACGTTCCGCCGACAGCGAGTCAGCCTCGACTAGTTCTACTATGTCTCTGGGAGCAGGGCCTCTGTGGTGGTCCTGATGCCCCTGGGGCAACCAGGGGCTCCCCGCCGCCATTACGGCTAACTTTCCGCACCCCACGACAGCAATGGGACGCCGTGCTGTGCGGCAGGACGCTCTATGTCGCCCTGCCGCCCTGCATTCTGCCTGAGGGTTCGCGTGAAGCGCTCGTTGCCTTACTGGAAGCGGCCGAGGAACAGCTCAAATGCCAACATGTGGTGCTAGTATTCTCTAGCGATCGTCCAGATAGAGATAATCTTGTCCGCACCTTTATGTTCCTCGGATTCGCGGTGTTATCCCCTACATCGCCTAACATCCCGCCCCAATTGGCAGCAGGCAACGTGTGTATGCTGTATAACATCGAGTAGTCGACCCCCAGAGAAGCCTCGGAACCCTTTATATCTTTCCACAATTAGTCTTTCTTAGGAGTAGTTATTATTCTTATCCGTAGAGTTCGTTATTTAAAGGAAGTAAAAATAAAACTATGCAAATTTCTTTACAAAGAAGTTACCAAATCTAATTTTGTGGTTATTTATTTTAGACCTTACCGCACGTGTTCTGCTTTTCTCTTATAGTAAAGATAATTACTGCAAATAATGAACTCTATCGATTAAATATACATATTTTAAGTTTATTTTGCTGTAAACATAATTGCTCAGAATGAAGTGATATAACATCATCATATAATTAGCCCAATATTCTTCTCTTTAAAAAAGCGCTGGTTGTTCTATCAAATTATCACCTTTTGAATGAAATAGTCTGAGAATTAGTGTTGTATGTACTTAACATAACGGTGCTTGTTATAATTCGTAGTACAAAACCAAATAATCTAGCCATATTATATAGAGCACAATATAACAGAAACAATAATCACTTGTACACCAAATACTTACCGTTAATATAAAATTAGCGATACTTTGAGGAATAGAACAGTGCAAGATTTACATTATAAAGTATAATAAACGTAAATCGCGTTAGTCATCATCTAACGACAATTGTGATTACCACCTTCTTCGATAACATCCATCATAGTATGTAAGTAAATAAGGTTTGACATGTTCAGTTCACATACACTACGTATTTTCTCATTGAATAAAAGCACGACTTAGAGTTAGTTATATATACATAGTGAATTATAACTAAATAGAAGATTAGGATATCGATTCAAATTTTTCACCACAAACTTCAAACATTTTTCTGCATTTCACTAAATGTTGATTGACTTATATAATATGTATATAAATATATGTATGTATTAAAGATAAGAATTATTTACTTGCTTAACAAGTTTCAGTTTTATGGGAAAGATATAAAGAGTAAAAGTTACATATATCTTATAAAAGTTGCCGTAGTAATGTGCGGATAGGCATGCCCCTAAATTAATAATAAAAAGACAAAAAAAAATAATAAAAAATTTAAATTCCAAAAAAAAAAGAATTTTAGTTTTGTAGGATTGAGTTCAGTTAAAGCAACAAATAATGAGTTTATTCTTATATTGTACCATTTCAAAATCATTTTTTACTCTATGTTTTTAATATAATCACAAAACATTCATGATTGCACTAAATACTTACCATTATTTCTTGTTTTTTCTAGCAGTTTATTATGTAAGTATATTCTTATTGTCGTATATTATTGTTACTGCTATAAAGTTATTTGTGATGTCTTATTAAAAGTCTTTAACTTCACAGTCTTATTTTACATTAATGTGTTCTGACTTGCTATAAGTAAATATTGTTTGAATCCCATATTACAGTATTTCTTTCATTGAAATTAACATTTTCTTCAATTTCATTCCAGTTTAATTTTCTGAGACCTTGTTTAAAATATTATAATTATGTATTATTAATAGGAATTATTCTGCATTCAAATAAACATAGTATTAAAAAATTAGAGATTATTCTTTCATTCAGCGTAAAAAAACGGCATATTTTATCATATTTTTTAGGTCACTAAACTCGCTTCATATTAATTTCAATAAAATAAGTAACGCTAAGTAAGAAACTACATCTAACCTAATTGGTGTTTGGAAGTTTTTTGATGTAGGTGGCGTAAGCGAATTTTTGCCTCCCCCAGAATACTTGGGGTAGCTCTCCTTAGAGGTGTAGAACTTGACTATCGATGTTCTACACACCATGTTTGAGGGTTGTTAGCCTTAACCTTGCACGCTAGCTAGACGGCTTGGAAGATAGTGATATATATATATGTTACGTTCTCCTGGTTTGAAGAACAACGCCGCTGTAGCCTGCTCGTAATTTCCTAAATTACTTGACCAATACTTACTTGTAGAGTATGTTCGCTTATTTACTAGAGGAAAGGTTGTACAGTGAAACTCAATGCGCATGCGCAAAAAAATATATTTAAAAATGAAATGGTTACACGGTTTCCACTCTTGCCTATGTACATGTACGATGTACGTAAGATATATAGATTTGCAATAATTGCAGTTATTCGAGCTCTCTTATACATGTAATGTACATTAGCATTTGTATATGTATTTTCATTGGTAGCAACATAAAGTAATGCCTCAGCATGTACGTTGCAAAGCTATGTCTTAATTCTGTTTAAAAGGTTAAACTCTTATATGCTTCCGCTGAAGCTATTTATTTCTTAAATTTATAAGCGCACCTCGGTGCTATGCTTATTTATATGTCCCTTTCCGGGAGCCTAATATACTTTCCTTGTTTTAAATTTGCCTAAGGGACTTGGCCCTGTATTATTGGCATGTATTTGTACTTGACCAAATACGTTTGTTATTTTCACATTTATAGGGGAACCCACCCTATCTCTTAGAGCTTGAACGCCTGGTCGAGGGCGACAGTAGCGATAATAGCCGATCTCAATACAAAAGTAATGTCACAGCTACCCAGGCGTTCTCGTTTGAAATATTACGCTATGTGCAATCTTTAGCTCTATACTACTGCGCCCCAAAGAAGGGAAAAATCCAGTAACCAGCAAATGTGCGAACTGCGCACCGACAAGTAAAACGGAGCGATGATGCCGACATTACATAAGAAAACTGGCCCGTGACACTCGTCCGGTACGACGAGCAACTAAATGAAAAATTTCTAAGTCCCGATACGACAAGGACCGAACAAACGTACAAAAGACAACGGGCGCTGCGGCCGCAACGACCGTCAGCAAGAAGCGGAGTGATCGTACTTGTAGAGGAGGTCTATGCATGCGCGCCGACAATCTCACCAAAATAATTTCCGACACAAACTTAACTGAAGACTAAAAATATGTATAGACGACAATGGACACAGTAGCCTCGACGTACGATGATAGAAAATCGAGAATTTATACTTATTAAAAAAATCTATACATGTGGTCCGACGACGTTACCAAATGACTCCGCCAGAAATAAATGTATAGACAACGTCCTCGACGATTCCCGCCAAAACTAGAAATCTTAGAAATCTCTAATAATCTTACGACGACGTTACTGTACACGTTACGACGAGGCACGAAAGGTGACCGAGAGTGCACGATCGCTAATACCTCAACCGTCGCGCGGGAGACGACTGCCTATGCTTGTGTACCTTAAATTTTAAGAAAACGCCCATTACATATCCGACGACGTTGCAGTGAATGATTTCTAATTAGGCAGTTTTAGCTAGCGTAATGCGAATGGCTGACTTGCATACATATACAATGCGTAATGTACATACATATTAAAATAAAATTGGATATAAGAGAGCAAAATAAACAAATATAAAAATGAAAATAAAGTAATATTCTAAATGAAAATAATAATGCAAAGAAGATAAAATACATAGTAGTAAAAAAATATAAAATATAAAAAACAATGTTAAGTCCTATATATATAAGTGATATTAGAAATGAAAGCGTAGGTTTGGTTAAGAATTAAGGATAGGACAATGGTTTCCCTATATAGTATTTGGAGATAAAACAAGGTTCGCGTGGGTAGGGTCGCATCCCTGAAGTAGATCTGTCGTCAATCGGGATCATTAATGAGTATGTACCTCTATCTATGGCAACTTATATACAACTGTTAAGCCCCAGCTACCAAATATACAGCTCCAAAATGTAATGAACTTTGGATCTAACTGGATGCCAGAAATTTCAACAGATGAAATCAAACACGTATTGAGTCAAATAGGAGTCGGATGAACTCCAGGGGAAAACTGCAATAGTGCAGATATGTTAAAAGTAGGAGATACCATTATTACAGCTATATACTGCTCTTGAACAACTGCTCGAGTGACATGTAACAACTGGAAAATTAGTCTTCTTGTTGCATAAAAAAGGTCATACATTGAATTACCGAGCTATAAGCCTCCTTATACATACAGCTTCTTACGAAAATCATTACGAATAGATTGACAAACAAATTTGACCAATATCGACCTCCTGAACAAGCAGGTTTTAGAAAAGAACATGTACGATAGAAAATATCCAGACAATGTGTACATTAATACTGAAGTGCAATGAATACAATGTCCCACTCCACCTGGCGTTTGTTGACTATAATAAAATCTTCGATTCAATTGAAATTTGGGCAATTTTAACAGCTTGGACGACACAAGAATCGATTCAAGATATAAAGTACATATACAACAAGTCTATTGCAAATCACAGATGACCACATAACAGATAAAATTAGTGTTAAACGAGGAGTGATATAAAACAACGCATCTCCTAAACTGTATACCTTTGCCCTTGAAGATACTTTCAATGAATTGAATGTTGGTAAAAAAGGAGTAAACACAGACGGTCGTCACATAAACCGCCTTCGTTTTGCGGACGATACGGTACTCGTCAAAAACAAAAAGAAAATAGAAGGGTACGCATGTCATGGGCAGCCACTGAAGTAAAACCAATGAATGTACCAGTTTTATTATTATAAGAAAAAATGTAAATTGTATACCATTAAGTCTCACTAAAAAAATTTCAATTTTAGAAAACAATATCCATAAGACGACTGCCTCTTGAAAGTATGCATTCCTAAAAGCGAATGCTTAAATTTTGCACGTTGGAACACTTTCATGGATATTGCAGTAATTTCTTTCTCGTTTTTAACTCGGCGTTCAGATATATATGATCTTCATCCGATATGATAAGGTTGCTAATGAAATTGGGGTCGTCATTAATCATTTCTGTCATTAACTCAATGAATGTCGCGCATGGTAATTTAAAGGCTGCAGTTCCTGGACAACTTGAATTTTATAAGGGTGAAACTTCAACTCACTGCGTATTATTCGATGTATGGATGTTCGGTTTAGATTTAGTGCTGCTGGATATTTCCTTGGCGATTGTGTCGGGCTTCTTGCAATGAACGCCCGAACAACTTCCATGTTTTCTGTGGTTCGTTGAAGTAATGGTTTCCTTTCTAAAGCTGAACGCGTTATCTCGAAATTTCTAACCCATATATTGATGGCGTGGCAAGATGGAACGCGACCATGGCGTCCTACATTATAATGACGTGGCAATGCCCGGTAAGTAGCTGCTGTACTATTACAGGTTTTGTCAAATGCCTTCATTGCAAATGCACATTGTGAACCTATGTACTGGTCCATGATTACTAAATGGCAGCTAGCTGTGCGCGACTACTCCTACCTTTCTACCCACTTCACAGGGCTTTCACTATCATATTCAAAACTTACCATTTTCCTGTGCCATTCTGTATATACACTTATTCATTAAAAAAAAATAATTTTTGTTTATTTAGTACTGTGCATTTGGGACCTAGGTACTTACGAATTTTTCTCAGATTAAGTGCATCAACATTGTCACCATTGTTTTGTTGATACAGGTAATTTAAACACATTTCTTACTTTCAATGCATCTTGAGCAGATATTTTTTTCCCTGCTCTTCGATCTCTATAATTCTATATGCGAATCATTGTCAATATACGCTATTGGGGTGTCTAAAATTAGGTAACTTGGTTCATTTTTTACTTGTTTATTATTTTACTTATTTATTACTAGAAAGGCCCTTTTTATTGTCACTTTTTTACAGCCGCATATTTATGACCGGTAAGCAGCGAAATAGTCATAATACATCCCTACAAATATGCTCAATGTTCGTTTATATTTTATATGACGCCTATAATATATAGTGTTTACAGCTTCAGAGATGTTGACTAGTACTAACGACCTATTTAAAGCAAAAAAAAAGAATGGGAAATTCAAACGTCTTTCAATCATTATATGCACAATAAAATTCATGGGCAATACATTTATTTTATTCTTAACCCATCCATAACAAATACAGATACTTACATATGATAACACAATGAACAATTCAATATGCAACACACGAACCACGTAACTCAATATGATATTCGGGTCTTCCTCAATTTTCGAGCAGTACATTGCACATTGCTGAATAATCGAATCCTGCTTTGCACAAATAAAAAAAATACGAAAAACGCATTGGTTACGAAACACGGCCAACCTGAGTTTTATTGCGTTTCGTACAAATACTATGCGGCGCTTTATTTTATTGACATTTTCTGTTTAGTCGAAAAGGATACTAAGTACTGGGTGTTCCAAAAGTCCTTTTCATTTTGTTTTGTTTATTGTGCAAATATAGTGGTCTCTTATGCTTTTGTTTTGAGTTTGTTGAACTGCAATGACGGCAGTTCTGCCTGTTTACATGGCCAGTGAGGTGAAAGTGCGTCACATCTGAGAAGTTTTTGTAAAGCTAGCGAACACAGCACGCACGCTCCACTCCTGATTGGCACACTTCCCACTCTCTACTCAATCACTTTATTCGCCAAATGTTACTGTTTGGGCTGCAATGTCGGCGCAAAAAAATTAATAGCCTGTACTTTTTTGAAGAAGACAGAGGTCCGTACAGTAACCGCAAATTTCGATCGATATGTGGGGATGATTAACAACTTCTTTATACCTGCCTTCCAAGATTTCAATGATTTTAATCGAAACACTTGGTTCTAACAAGATGGAGCGATATCACTTATAACGTGTCCTTGTCAATGTTCACGAATTTTTTCTGGAAAATTGATATCCAGACGCACTGGCCGCCAATAGATTTTTTCCTATAGGGCTACCTTAAATCAAAGGCATATAACAAGACTCCTCGCTCTCTGAATTAATTAAGAGGACATTTAAAGAGAAATGGCGGCTATTATGGAGAATATGTACCAAGTAGTTTTTAAATTTTGCCTCATATTTAGAAGAGTGCCAGTGAAATAACGGAACACATTTAGAAGATATAATTTTTAAGAAATAAATTCTCAATACCTGTATTCTAATAAAAAATAAACATTTATTCATTAAACCTGGCGATTATTCTATTATATTCTTTTCGTGAAAAGAACTCTTGCGACATCTTGTACATTAACCACAAATTAATTCTAAATAGTAATGTTAGAAAAAAATTAATGTGAAAATAGAACAAACTTGTGTATGCGAGGGTGGATCTCCATGCTCTGTCCCTGACTCCCTTACAGTAAAACTACAGTGGCATTATATTTTTAATTTTTCGACATAGTCTCCCTCTACACTAATGTACTTGGTCCATCGATGCTCTAACATCTGAACAGCCTCTTCGAAAAATGTTTGTCCAACCTCTGCAAACCACCTCTCTACAGCTTACATCACTTCATAATTACTTCTTCTCATTTAGGGAGCAGCCTGTAATCACCAGGGGCTAGATCCGGCGAATATGGCGGGTGCTCCACTAATTCAAAGGCTGCTTTTTGTATAGCAGCCATATCAATAGCAGATGTATGGCTGGGAGCATTATTCTGATGGAACAGCACACCGTGCCTTCACTTTCCTTTGCGTTTCTCTGTAATAGCGTCTCGCAATTTAGAAATTAATTGTGCGCAGTAGACCCGTGTAATGCTCTGTCCCTTTTGCAAATAGTCAGTCAGGATAGATTCCTTGAGTATCTCGGAATACAGATAGCTAAACCTTTTCAGCAGACGGCACGGCACGACCTTGAATTTTCGTGGAGGAGGAGAACAGTGATATTCCCACTCTCTACTTTGCACTTTGGTCTCGGGATTATAATATGGTGCACCCTTGTTCTCTTTGTTTGCTTGGTACCTTTCCAAAAGACGCTTACAAATTAACACCAGATTTATTTTTTGATCAATGGTTAACATTCGGGACACCCATCTTTTTCATATGTAATTCTTTAGTCAGTATGTTGCGCACCACATGATATGATACGGCACCTTTTTAATGTTTTTGTCTGTTGTAACCGTTATGGGACGACCACTGGCATATTGGTTTTCACCGGATGGTCTTCCGCATTTAAAATCTCTACACCAGCGTTTAATTATATCATAAGAAACTGCAGACTTACCAATAGTTGCCGTAATGTCTTTATGAATTTGTGTTGGCGTCATGCCCTTTTTCTAGAGGTATTTTATTACAGCGGACACAATTCAAGAATTAGTCAGAGCATAACAACACAATGAGATACAAGTTTGACATTATGTAGATATGATCTACAAATGTCAGTTAACTAAATGTCAAAAAAAAATTAAAAAACCAATTAAAAGTAGGTGAGGAGTAGAGCATGGGGATCCACCCTTGTATGTACTTGATGTGTGTAATTTGTGGAGTCCAAATATCATAGATGTAATACCAAAACCTGCAACAGGAAATTACAGGTATAAATTGCTAATGTTACTGGTTAAAGAAAGTTAATACCAAAGTGAAATTATATTCATCAAACAGCCTAGTACAACTAAATTTATAGTTAATGTAATCTTAGACAAATCAAAAAGAGTCAAAAACGATAAGAACAATAAAAAAGTTAATGTAAGAAACAAAATAATGGTTTTTTGGGATTAAATGCAAAATAAAACATTCAGAATTATTACTTTTATTAAAAAAAATATATTCTACGTAATAGAACTTTTAGACCACTGTATTACTTCAGTTGGCATTCCAACATACTTACTGACAGCTTCTGTTATCAGTTGTGGTGGCAGTAAAAGTTTAAACATTCGGTATTCTTTTTGTACCTTTGCTCCATCTTGTGAGATTGGTAAAATTAGTTCCATATTCTGGAAATTATAAATATATAATTCATGTGTTAAATTAATAAAGATGTATTTTAATACCTGGAGATGTTCAAACGCTTTCATTAAAACAGGTCTTTGTACAGTTTGGATATTTGAATTAGTATTAACGAATTTAGTGAACCTTGTGAATATCATCTCAAAATTCATAATCTCATTATCATAAATATCACAATGATGCTTTATTGCAATTAGTAGACACATTTCCAGTACACTAAGATCGAGAAGGATGTTTAAACTTTCATTTTCTTCCAACTTGTTGATTTCTTGTTCAAAATTTTCTACCTTTATTGTTTTGTTCTCATCATTTAAAGTTGATACAACCACCATCTATAATTACATAATCAATAACAGGCATCGTACCATGAATATAATACCTGCCAAGATATTTTTTAATATCCGTTCATTAGAATCAATATCCATTAATCGTTGCAACAAAGTTTTGAGCTTCTTATCACTTGTTAATGTTAAGATTGTATTATTCCATTGCCTCTTATAATTAGTAGGTAGATCACATTTAAAGTCATTTGTAAATGATAAATAATATTCGATGTTATCTAAATATACATCTAAATCGCTGTCGCCCAAATCTGAACTATCTTCAGGGAAAAGAAACACCTGCCTGTGAGAAAACCTAGATTTCACTCGCTTTTCCAGTAATTCGATAACATCTAATCGACAGGTGATACCTAAAATGTTTTAACTTACATTTTGTCCAGTAAATTATATAAATTCGACTATACCCACTACGCATAAGGGTGTTTGAGCTGATTGTGAAATATCAAAAAGATTATACAATAAGGTTTGATTGTGGTGAGTACAAAACAAATCAAATTCTTCTAATATAACAATCACACCTTTACTAATTTCTCGTTGACCCATTCTTAAGCATGCCAACAAAAATGCCAGATTTTCAGCAAAACTACCAAACACTTTTCCATCAACAGCATTTTCTAAGTTCATTTGGGATGTTATCTCTTTTAAGGCAAGTCGATCATCAGTATGAACTAACCCATGTAATTTCACAATAAATGCATTTTGATTAATATCCACATTCTTATTTAATTTATTTAGAATATTCTTAATTAACTGTAATAGAGAGTAAAAGAAATTATAAGTACAACACGCAAAATCTATATAAATACAGTTGTTTTGCCTGAACCTCTTTGTCCAATTAATAATAATGAGTTCGATTCACCACTTTCGATTGTTCTTGATAATAAGTTGTATATTTGATTAAATTCCTTCTCATTCCGGTGGAATGTTTTAGAAGCAAGTTTAGATTTAATATAACTCCTTGTTTTCTTAATATATGTAGTCATCTTTCACGTTTCACGTATATGTATCTATTTCTAAAATTGTAGCTTTGTATTTCGTTGGTTATTTGTTGTCATAGGTCAGTGGAATAATTGTAATTCGTTATTTTTAAAAATTATGTTTCTGAAATTAACGAATGAAAGCCAAAACTGTAACTAAACTCTTAAAAGGTGTTAGGTATTTCACCTTTTTCCGGTGGGGGGAAAACATAGGCAACTCATATTGCATGCCTCAGATGGCGTGGCATCACCGATTAACTTCTTACTCGTATTTACCATAGAGAAAAGACGATCACCTCAGCTCTTGAGAGCACCACATTCTGATAATATTGCCTTGAATTGACTTTCCAGGGTCAGTTATTTACAATTTTGAATTGTGCACACCTGTACACACAAGTGTGAAAATCTGTTGTATATTGTTGTGATATTTTGCTATCTAGAGAATTTATTGCTGCTTGCAAATCTTAATACATTTGTATAGGGACGTAAGTATTCGGATGACGCCGATGATACATATAACGGTTCACAAATCTACATTATAATGGTTGTCTATACTACAAGTCTCTGCTGTCCTTTCAGACCTTCCCCAAAATGCCCACAAACTTATACACTATATATACTACCTACAAGCTATAAATGCCGTTTAACATTGAGTTGAGTAATGTTTCTACGGTAAATTGTTGTCTAGTACAGGGACCATATAGAAATGTAATAAAATCTATTAGTTAATGAAACCTGTCACCCAATTTTGACGTCCTTGAAATCTAGTCACACCTACCTCGAAAGTATAATAAGCAGAATATTATTAATTAAAACCAAAGTGCACCTTGAAAACATTTTTTTTTGTTTTGTAGTATTACAAAACTGAAATAAATAGCTTATTTTTAAATGTGATTTTAAATATCAACCCAGTCTACCGGTTTAAATTTCCTTCTTATTGTTTAGTTAGTATGAAAAGTTGATAAGGGCGCTGCTGTAAACTCAAACTTATCGTTAACATGAATTAACCCGAGAAAAGGTCTCACATATATGAACCTATTTTTACACAAGTCTGTGTTTCTTTAAAATTGCCATCTAGAGCGGTTTTACCCAACTAATGTGAAGAAGGCGGGCTGCTTGAATTTAATTGTTGGCAATATTGTTAGGCCAAGGAAGCTGTTGTATTTGCTACAAAACAAAGAAAGCTCTTATATTGCCTATAAAACAATAAGCACATGTCTCGTCTTAAAGAAATATAAACTTGTAGACATTTACCCCCTTGATGATTCTTTTTAAAGTAATTGTAAACATTCAAGATTATTTTACGAGAACGTTCAGGAATAATCATTTGCCTTTTGGGATAATCTTACAACACGCATTCCTTGTAACTCCCGACATTCTAACCAATAACCTAATAAAATTGTTTTATATGATTATAAACACATAATTGTAGAAAACTGATACACGTACAGTGGAATAGCTATTCAACACGCTATGTAGTTCAAAAAAAAACTGTTTTCAATCACTGCAGAGTATAATATAAAAAAATAGTATCTGAGAAAATGACTCATTGAATACCGCAGGCTAAAGAACGAACAGCTGATCGACAGTCGATATTAGTAGAGCTTTAGACGAGAAATGTATATCTGTTTTATTCGATTTCATCATGCTATCTCTTTTTAGTGCGTAAATTGGTTTCTGCACAAGTTTCTTCCGATTTTAATACCACTCCACCACTTATCAATTTGTTTACTTGCGCTCTCTATTGAGGTTTTACCCTACTATTTCTAATGGCATCAATTATTTGTATTAAGAAACCAGACTCTGGAATCGATTTACCAGAGATAAGAGACAGATATACTCCACCTATGGCCTTCTTTATGTAATATAAACAAGGTTAAGTTGTTTTGGCACAGATAAGATATTATTAGTACGCTGTATTTTTAAAACAGATATCATCAAAATTGTGATTTTTATAAAATTTCAGAACACCTTGTTGATTTCAGTTTAAGATTAGGTTGTTAGTTTGTACCGAAACGTATCGGAAATTAGTGGAAATCAGATTAGTTTACATTAGTACATTTATTTTTCTGACAATGGCTGATCCTGGAAGTGGAACATGTACCTTTGTTTTCAAGAAAAGAAATGTAAGACAACAGCAAACTAGAAAACGTCATAATTCTTCCTCCAAGGATGGTATGTATTTTTATTATAAGATTTTCTACATTTAAAATACTAATAAATTGTGTTTTACATATAATTAGAAGTGATATTTTTATTTAAAAGAAAGTGATAGTGGCAAGGAAGATACAACTGTTGTAAAACGAGTTCACCGTAAAACAAAAGCAAATCCCAATATTCAGGGAACCTCAAAAAAGGTAAAGGCCAGTGTTTCAAGCTCAAGTGAAAATGAAGAGGATACTGTATCTGTTAATTATAAGTCCAGTCGAAGTGCCATGCCCGCAGGACCAAATGATCAGGGAGCTACTGCTTCATTAGTATGTTTCTATTATATAATCATGTTCCTTTGTCATTTAATAATTTTGCTTAACAGGAAATTGAAACTGAGACTGACAAAGATGCACAAGCAATATTTGAAAAACGAGTGGAAATCAATAAAGAACTTGAGGGACAGGCAGATGATAAAGTATATAGAGGAATAAATAATTATACACAATATTACAAACCAAAAGATACAGCTGCGGGAAATGCAAGTTCAGGTAATATTATGAATTTTGAAGTTATTGCCTGAGATATATGGTACTTGTATAATTCTGCAAAAAAATCATTGAATTGAAAATCTGTTACATCACAAAAAAAAATAGTTACAAGTACTTATATTATTTGAATTGACCTAATAAATCTTGTTTATAGGATTAGTTCGGCGGGGTCCTATTAGAGCACCTGCCAACTTGAGAGCCACAGTACGATGGGATTATCAACCAGATATTTGCAAGGATTACAAGGAGACTGGGTTTTGTGGCTTTGGAGACAGTTGTAAGTTTCTTCATGATCGAAGTGATTACAAACATGGTTGGCAATTAGAACGTGAATGGGAGGCAGGAGAATATGGCCGGGAAAGCGATGAGGATAAGAATTATGAAATCAATTCTGATGATGAGGAATTCCCCTTAACATGTACAATTTGCAGAAAGACTTTTGTTGAACCAATAATAACAAAGTAAGTATGAAACTTTAAGTAATAAGTACGAGGGCGACCTGAAATGTTTCCGGAACCGGCAAGAGATGGCGTACGAAGCTTGAAATGGATTCATAGGTCGGCAAGGGCAACCTTTTTTATGGCAATTGTCAAAATTTTAGGCGTCTACTGTGTGTTTTGTGTAGCAAGTCCGACGGTTTCGCAAAAATGGATAAAATCGAATTTCGTGCAGTGATAAAACACTTTTGGATAACTGGGCAAACGGCCACGGAAATTCGAAATATTTTGCTAGAGGTTCATAACGGACGTACTCCTATCATTTCCGACCATAAACTCTGGCTGAGCGAGTTCAAACATGGCCACACAAGCACAAGTGACGAACCAGGCCGTGGCCGCCCAGAAGCCGCTACCAACGATGAAATGGTCTACGAGGTTCATGATGTCGTGTTAGCCGATCGCCGATTGAAGCTGAAAGAGATAGCAGAGACAACAGACATCTCAGAAGAATGCGTTGACAATATCCTACACGAAGTTTTGGGTATAAAAAAGCTTTTGGTGCGATGGGTACCGCGTTTGCTCACACCGGAGCAAAAACGAAATCGGGGGACCGTTTCCGGAGGAGTGTTTGGTCAGGATCCAACGCAGTCCAAGAGATTTTTTCATTCGTTTCGTAACTGTGGATGAGACTTGGATGCACCACTACATACCGGAGACCAAGGAACAGTCGAAGCAGTGCACTTTTCCGAGCGAATCGGCTTCGATGAAAGCAAAGACCGGTCCATCGGCTGGAAAGATCACGGCCACAATTTTTTGGGATTTCCAAAGCAAAACCCATCGACTATCGGCAGAAAGAAAGGACGCTCACGATCACGGGGCAATACTACAGCGATTTATTGACCCGATTCGATGCAGTATTGAAGGAGAAACCGCCTTGTTTGCAATGGAAAAAAGTGTTTTTCCACCACGACAATGCACCGTCTCATTTATCTCGCATCGTCGTGTCGAAATTGAATGAGTTGCGCTACGAATTAATCTCTCATCCTCCATATTCACCGGATTTATTCCCCAGCGACTTTTTCCTATTTCTAAACCTGAAAAAGTCCCTGGGAAGAAAGAGATTTGCCTCAAATGAGGAGGCGATCGCTGCTACAGATGGCTATTTTGTAGACCTCGAAATATCCTACTTTTTCGACGGCTTGAAGAGACCGGGGCAGCGTTTGAAAAAGTGTATTGATATTCGAGGAGACTACGTCGAAAAATAAAAATAAAAAACCAGACCAATACCGTGTTTTTCTTCTCGATTCCGGAAACATTTCAGGTCGCTCTCGTAGATTTAATTAAAGCAAAGATATTTAAACAATAACGCAATAATGCGCCGTAACTTGCCTAAGAATATGTTTGAGATCGACTGGCCCACATTAGTGTTCTTACCACCACTTTACCTTCTTTCCACGTGCAAATTATCTTCCAACACACCCTTTGGCTGTACGTTACTGATAAGGACTAATGTACCCAAAACACAGTTGCGGTTACTTCTTGGGCGAGTTATAGTGCCAATATCTTTATTTCTTCCTGTTAAAAAAGAAAATAACTAAACGAATGTATATCTCACTACAATGTTAAACGAAATGGAATTATGAATTTATATTACGCCACTTTACAACCATATATTTATATCTATTTTATGAACTTGAACAAATTCGATCAAGGCTTTATTAAGTAGTCAGAAAATAATACACACTTAACTAGATTTTCATTTTTAAATGCTTCTCTTTTTGGTATATTTTTGACATTTCTGTTCGTGTTGTAACGTCATAACATTTTTTTTTAATGGCAATAACCTGTTTTATTTGAAAGAGCAAATTTTTTTTTGCGTACGCACGCTAATTTTGATGGTATGTTGCATCAAGGATAGTAAATGTATGCGGCCGATTTGTCTGTTCAAGATCAAAGCGGGCTTGCCCTCCATTCCTATTTATTCGCTTTTATAAATGAATACTGAAATCCGGCATTTTTCGTAACTTTTGGAATTAAATTGGAAATTAAGTACATAAATAATATTTCAAGAGAAAGAATTACTAACCAAAATATAGAGTGATTTTAAAGGGTTAACGATAGCTTAAGTTGGATTTTTGGGTATTGCATTCAATATCTGAAATGCTCAAAGTTGCCATTATAATTATCTGTCAATGTCCTGTGGGATGCATTATTTATATCTATTGTATTTATTATTATTTGCTTTGTTTTTATTTGAAATCTGTTCTTTTTAGAGCTACTGTTTATCATTATCATTGTCGAGATACGTTTTTATGAATTGAATTAAATTAAGTGAACTTAATAAAAATAAAAGACATCATAAGTAGATGGTAAATTACTGGATTATCCTAATGTAAACGAACCCGCCAATCAATCAAAATCACGTTCAAAGGGTAATAAATATAAATAACGACTCGGTGGCCCAGTGGTAGGAGGGCCAGCACTTGAATTTGGCAACTCAGGTGCCGTGCGTTCGAAACCAGCGTTCGACAAGTACAGTGGTGGTACTTTTCGGGCGGCTTTGGTATGCGCCCAACTCATTGTTCGCCGTTAGGAAAATAATTAACGGCGCTTCACCCTTCAAATTTGGGTACTTTCTGTAACAATATTTTCAATTGTTACGGAAAGTACCCAAATTTGACGTGCATATGTAAAAACACTTTTTTTAAATAAAACGATCAGGTGATATTGCCATTAAAGAAATTGTGATTCTATCGTAGCTCGAACAAAGGTAACGCAATGAAAAAAAAACCAAAAAAAAGGTTTTCAAAAGGAAGCATAAATTGTGTCAGCATTATTTTCTTACGTATCGAATAAAGTTCTTGTTGAATTCAGACCAACGTTATCGAGCGCACTGCAGATATAATAAGTTATCTCTTTTTTAGATGCAAACATTACTTCTGCGAAAAATGTGCTCTAGAACGATATCGCAAATCAACAAGATGTTTTATATGTAACACTCAAACAAATGGAGTATTTAATCCTGCAAAAGATCTAATTGTAAAACTAAAGAATAAGGAGAAGGAAGAAGAAGCACACTCCGAAAACTCTTCATCAGATTAGTTTTTGTTAATTGTTTAAATCTTCTGTCAATATAGTTTTTTACTTAAATCTGTGTTTTGTTGTTACTATAAACGCCAATAACAATAAGATAGCTTTATGTTATATGTGAAACCGGACATTCCACTTCAAATTTGGGCACTACTTTACCCATTGTTGTATTTCGTAAGTAGTCTTAGTGGCGTTTCTTGGCTAGACTGACATTTTAGCCAATGATGTGTGGCTCAGTATTTAGAGGATTTTGCTACTAGTGCCGATGTCCCAGGTTCGAACCCTGCTGTTGAGGTTTTCCATTTTCTTCTTCACTTCATGGTGAATGCTATAATCTTAAGATGCACCATGGACGCGGCATAGTAATAACTCATTGCTCAACCAATGGCTCCTGTAATTAGTAAAAGCTGTGAAATATTAGTAATATTAATATTACTAATCACATCATTAATAGTTTTGTTGTTATTTCAAATATGTAACTGTTCTTTGTTTATTTTTCACTTTATAAATTATATTCTAAATGTTTTTATTAATACAACGAGTATTTTATCGCCTAGTACAGACGCAATTATACAAGGTATTTGCTTTATTTTCCGGATATTTCTCAGGGATAATATGCATAATTGCCAAATAAAGGATTTGTAATAATTGGAAAATCGGTGCGTACCTTGTCGTAAAGTTTTAGAGGTACTGCTTGCCATACATGTCTCGACGAAACGTTTATTTTATTTACCTCTCACGCCCTCATGCGTGCCAGCCGTAATCTCAACGTGTATCTAATAGGGAATTATTCCGCTGTTGGTCGGTGGCAGCTCCTGTTGCAGTGCATAGTTGTAATTCTAACATATTATTAACTTGATTTCCGTTTAAAGTATTTCACGTAAACAAAACTTAATTGGACGTAAATTGGGTGATAATTGGAGAAGCGGGTAGCTCCTTCGCACCAAAATTGTCACCTTTACCTACGTAGTAATTCTAATAAAATCAATAATGCTAAATAAAAAACTAAACCTGCTTAAAAGTTCTAATCTGTAAATAGACTGGTACATTGTCGGTTAAAAAGACCTCCTAAACACGATCACTACGACATGATAACACTCGATTATAGGTTTGTGATGCGCTGTCTGCATACATGCGAACGCTGTTTCAATTCGGCAATGCGCTATTGATAACGATAATATATTAGGACAATATTAATAAACAAATACAATAGATAATACGTAGTATATATGAGTAACTGAATGATTTTTTCCAAGGAAATTAGGAGAGTCAAACTTGTTATTAAGCATGTTTCTTACGAGTACAGCGCTAGTTTGTTCGCGTTTTATATACAAGGCGTTAAAATCGTGCTTATTCAAAATATGCTCATACTCCGCTGCTTATTTCGTTAGGATCTGGAAGTTCTATCAAGTTGGAAAGGGGAGTATTTTAAGAATTTTCGTTGAATACGCTTAAAGATCTTAACGTGTACCAAATATATAGATACCAGATATATAGAAGATCTAATTTGCTTGGTACATACTAATACTAATACTAATACAGAATACACGGAAATGGCCATTTTCTAGTAAAAAGTGTTTGACGCCAATTCAAATTCATAAAAACATTATGGTAACTATGGACAAGTCTGCAGTCTGCGAGTCTCTAATAATATAATCAAACGCTTGTATCGACATTTTAAATGCGAAAGAACATCCTGTGAAGTGCAACATGCCAGTGGTCATCCCATAACAGTAACAACAGACAAAAACATTAAAAAGGTACAGGATATTGTACTGCAAAACCGATGAGTACGCATCAGGGACATTGTGGAAGATACTGGCGTATCAAATATGATACGCCAAATAATAATGTGGTGCACAACATACTGACTAAAGAATTAGATATGAAAAAGATGAGTGAAAGATGAATATCCCGAATCTTAACCATTGATCAAAAAAGAAATCGGGTGCTGATTCGTAAGCGTCTTTTGGAGAGGTACCGGGCGAACAAAGAGAACTTTCTTAGTCAGTATGTGACCATGGATGCGTCATGAGTGCACCACTATGATCCCAAGATCAAAGTGTAAAGTAGAGAGTGGGAGCATCACGGTTCTCCTCCTCCATGAAAATTCAAGGTCGTGCCGTCTGCTCGAAAGATTTTGCTATCTGTGTTCTGGGATGCTCAGGGAATCGCCCTGGCTGACTATTTGCAAAAGGGACAGAGAATTACAGGGGCTTACTACGCGCAATTGATTTCTAAATTGCGAGACGCTATTAAAGAGAAACGCCGAGGAAAGTTAAGGCACGGTGTGCTGTTCCATCAGGATAATGCTCACAGTCATACATCTGATATTGCTATGACTGCTATACATCAAGCAGGCTTTGAATTAGTGGAGCACCCTCCGTATTCGCCGGATCTGGTCCCTAGTGATTACAGGCTGCTCCCTAAATGAAAAGAAATGTTACGTGAGGAAAAATTTTCCAGTAATCATGAAGTAATGCAAGCTGTAGAGAGGTGGTTTGCAGAGGATGGACAAAAATTTTTCGAGGAGATTGTTCAGATGTTAGACCTAAGTACATTAGAGTAGAAGGAGACTATGTCGAAAAATAAAAAAAATATTATGCCAGTGTAGTTTTGCTGCAATGGGGTCAGGGGTACAGCAGAGAGTTCTACCCTCGTATTTGTGACACCTCGAAAAGCTATGGTATTTCTTTACTATTTGTTTCAAGCCCTACCTTATTAAAATATTTATATTACCAATTAAAATTACCTCTTAAAATTAAAAAAAAATATATACGTGTTTTATTTAAAAATATTAAATTTTCAAATTTCTCCGTAGTATGTTTTTGTTACATCTTAATCCATTAACACAAATACTTTGCCTATTTCACCTGCTTGGAGTATTGATGATAACGAAGATATAGCAGTGGGGCGCCTAATTTGGATCAGCTTCCGTACTTATTTATTTTGTTGTCTGTTTCATTATGTCATGATATTGCATATATTTACAATATATAGCAAGTTTGTTTTGAATGTAGGGTTTGATATAGACAACCCACATGTCACGCGATATTCCCTTTTTGTTAATTTTAGTCATATATACTTTTCTTTTCAATGCAATCTATTACTCCAATTATTATTAAGAAAAACGCTTTTCTCAAGTATATGGCTCTTTACGACTCTTGACGTCTCTCAGCCGTTCTCAGCCTGAGAAGTAAATATTTCATGGGCAGTTTAGGATTTACGGTAATTGCAAGTAGTTTATGCGAGAAATTGCCGCGGGAAACAATTCAAAGCGCGGAAAGATTTTTTCAGTTACATAATTATCGGGACCCTCTTTCTCGTTTTTTCGAATGGCAATCAAAGAGTAAAGACTTCTCGATACCGAAAGCTGTCTCTTTTCGTAGTGTTCTTTGAGATACAAAGTTTATATCATGCAATATATTCCATTTGCACTTTTTAACTTAGTACTATTCTTGTGTTTTGAATTCATTAGTGTAAGAGCGGAAATCGGTAAGTTAATTATCGTATTATTAACTATAATTACTATAATTTTCGGCTAACCGCATTGGTAATATGAATAACTCATATGTATACCGTAATAACGCCGATTTAATGTATTTTATTTGTGAATGTAGAACTTATGTTAAAGCAATTTAAAACACGTACGTTTCAATAATTTTGCAACAAAATGCTTTTGTCATGATTCAATGAGCATATTTATGTTTTATTCTTGTGAAATATAACCAAGTCATTAAAAATATTACCTAATTAGAAAATTACTTTACAAATAATTTAGATAGGAATGAAATAGTAAATGCGTGTAACTTAAATTATATGATGTGAACATGACAAGGCAATATTTTATCTTAACACTTAAACACAAATTTTATTGATTTGGAATACAAATTTAGTAAGAATCTAATTTAATTTTTTTAATGTTAAGCATTTCTGTCAATCTAAATTGATCTATACTTTTAGTAACATGACAGGTATTCAGCAAGTTTTGGATTTGGCGTAAAATCTTTTTTCTAGCTATTAACATAACTAATTTTATAATTATTTTATACTAGTAGGTTAATAATAGTTCAATAATTACACAACCTCATATTCCGGCATTTTTATTGCTGCCTTCAAGGTAATAAACAAATCTACACTATGTTATGACTGTGATTACGTTCTGAAATGAAAATATTAAAAAGAGAGTAACATAGTTCCTGTTAGATATTTTACAAACACCTCAATACTGTCGTGACATTTACCTAAATACATACATTATAGATTACATCTTTAATTTAATATTAAATGAAAGACAAGCAGATTGGTTCAGCCTTTACCAGTAGTAAAATTGTTTACAGAAGAAAAGTGTTTTTTCAATAAAAATGTATACGAAAACAATTTATTTTGGTGCTTTATTACTCACAAATCTTTATCTGTACTATATTTAGTTATTGGCAGTTCAGAAAGTATTGTTGTTGATTTGTGCGAGGCTTATCCAGAAAGTATATACTGTTTTAGAAAAAAAAACTCATAAAAACTTTTTATGCAAAACTAAATGTATTTCTACACGAAAAAGCATTTCTTAAATTATTGTTCTATTTAGTTGTCACCATTGCTCAGATGTTTGTCATAGCAATATTTTTTATACCCTTTTTATACCCTTTTTATACCCTTTTTATAGAAGGATGCTGCCAGTGACGATTTGTGATAACCTCATATAAAACAGTTTTTGAAATTTGTGGAAGCTTATCACTAAGCCCTCTTATTGTGAGCCGTCTGTTTTTACGAATTTTCTCATTCATTTTATCAACCAAATCATCATTGATAACTAACTTTCTTAAAAGCAATTTGGCCTTTCTTGTTATTCATTGAGAAATGCGAACGAATTTGTCATCACTTGTAGAGAAATTATTAGGAGTACCTAAAGTATCGTCATCGTGTCGAAAGCTGAGCAAGCTTGGGACTTACTTGAGAAGTCAAAGCATTTAGCCTTGACACCACTGCTTCCAACATAGCCAAACTGAATGCTGCCTGCATTCTATTAGAACAGACACTGCAGAGAGATACATTGCTGTTACTTTGCAGGCATCATTTTTACGAGATTGCACTGCGCGTAGTGTTATCGGAGTCGAATTTATCTATAGTTACATGGCCAGACTTAATTATTAAAAGATTCCAGAAACAATGGAAAACTATCAAAACTAAGGTATATTGTAATTAGATTACCGACAATAATGTTTACGATATTCTGAAAAAAAACCGTAGGGGAAATTTCAGCTTTTGCTGCTTTACCTAGAATTTTGAATCAACAATTTTTCTAGGGAAAATCCCACAAAAAATATACGTTTTAGACGGTTTGGAGTTTTCAATTAACTCGTTGGATGTCTAAAATTATATATTGCCTTTTTTATTATTTAGAAAATAGTCTTATTTAACAAAGAACGGAGAAGCTGTTTCATTATAAAGTTCATGTTTGTTCAGACAAAGCAATTTTAGCATCTTTGGACGTTTTCAATTTTTCTAAAAATGGAATTTAGGGAGAGTGCAAATTTTTTTTGTTATTTGACGATAAATATGCCAGTAGAACGTATGGTAAGAACTTCTTTAAAGCTCTGAAAAATAAATATATCGATCGGTCTTTTTGGAACGGACCTAATGTTCTGGAACGAAGAATTAAGCTACAAGAAAGAAAAGAAATTCTTTGAAAACTTGACAAGACGTGGTTAATGATACTGCGGAATGAGGTATTAAAGTTACATAAAACTTTAAAGCTGCAATTATTAAAGGGGAAGAACATAAGCAATCTTTTAAAGAAAAGTGTTGCGAAAACGTCATTTGCAGTAGATGTTTACGGTGACCATGCTCCATCGGAGTCAACTTGAAGGTATTAGTTCCAATGCTTCAAAAGTGGTAATTTAGATGTCAACGACAAAGAACGCGATAGTGCCCCGAAAAAGTTCCAAAATGAGGAACTTGAAGAATTGCTTGATATTGATCCATGTCAGATACCTGAAGAATGTTTTGCAGCATTGGATCTTGATTGACCCACAATTGGAAAATGCCTACATGCGCTGGGAATGGTTGAGAATGTAGAAAATTAGGTACCACACGAGTTAAAGGAAAGCGACATTGAAAGACGTTTGGTCAGGTGCGAAATGTTGTTTCAATGACAAAAAAAGAGTTTTTTTGCATCGGATCATCACTGGCTATGAAGAATGGATTCACTACGACAATCCTAACTACGTTTTTTGTCTACATAAAAGACGATTAAAACTTATTCCCATACCCACGCAGTCCTTGGAATCGATGTTAGCAACAACGTTATATGTTGAATAATAAGGCTTGGAAAAATACGTTTTAACACAATTTTTAAAGTTTTTGTTTCCCTATATTATGCTTAAATATTCGTCATTATTTACCAACTGCAGATTAATTTAATGTGTTCAAGTTAAATAAAATTAATATGACTATAATTACAATATGTCATAAACAATAATCCTATCACAATCAGAATAGTATTACTATTTCCGAGAACTTGAATTCTGTGCACAATTGTGCTGCAACAGCAGTTTTTTACTTACATTAATATCTAAAATGGGAATATGCGAATATTCAAGAGTTTTAACAATTCCATCGTCAGGACATGGAGTTTGGGACAAAGCTTAATAAAAGGTCAGCTGTATTTAGATATAGGTTCATTTTATTATAGATACGCAAGAAGTGGAGGATTTTCCAAACCACATCGCTCAAGATACAAATTCTATAAGACACACATTTCACATATAATAATGGGCTAAAGCTAGTTTTAGGTTGTTTATAAATATAGGAAGAATGGTTTTTATATTTTTGAGCTAGAAACTGTTTTTAACATCAATATCACTTTCCATTGTGTGTTTTTTATCACATGTTTTGTTAGTTTATCAAATTAAATAAAACTGTTATAAAATTCTTTACAATTGTTGAAAAAAAAAAATAATGTTTCAAGAAGAAGGATGCTCAGAAGTGGCAATTAACGACTCTACTAATTACGGTTTTCAGAATTCCACGCTTACGTAACTACGTGGAATTTATAAAGATTACTGTCTACTACACGTGTATGGAGACATTCTAAATGTCATGTAAATAGTTTCTAGTGCTTTATGGGGCCGAATCAGATTTAATTATCAACAGGCTTGCCACAGGAGAGGAAACGTGCTTTCATCACTATGATCCGAATTGTGTTGCATTCTTTTGGACGGTCAGGTTGCCTTAAAGGCAACATCAAATCACATAACCTTTAAATTAGTACGCAGTTAATTGGTAACACGGTTGACAATGAGAGTTCACATGCTCTTGAAACGCTGCGTTCCGAATAAATTATTAATTTGTGTGGAGTGGAGTTTACTTCGATATCCGTGAATGTAGTGTATGGCTGCTTGCAGGACTTGGTTGTCTAGTGTAATTATTACATTCGTGTGAATACTGGAGCGCCGAGATATAGCAGGCAAGAAAATTGCAAATCAACTAGTAAGGAAAGTCATGAAATTTCTTTTACTGGATTTAAATGGAGAGAGTGAATTGGTCGGCAATATGAATTCTATTGGAACCAAATGGTTGGACAGAGTTATGGCAAACACATGAAGGAAAGACTATCTCAACAAGTTATAACTGAGATACTAGCATTGAATACTGTACAAGACTGCTTATTAAGACATTTGCACGAAATGGGGGCTTTTAAAGAAGAAGCTGTATGCAGATTATATGATAAAAAGGAAGAAAGACTATGTCAGGTTATTTTCCAGTATGCAGCATAAAGTCGAAGAAGACATGTTGAACATATTGGATCAACAATTGGCCAAAGATTTGCTGTACAGGCTGCTAAATCTAGTCAAGAAAACTAACCTGTTTTAACAAAATAAACCAATAGTATAATAAACCTTTTGGCGGCAGTGTTGGGGCTGCAACAACATCGGAACCTGTGCTATAAAGGTATCAATTAATCAATGACCATGCAATCATGCAGCAAGATGCAGCACCTTGTCAAGGTCTCCACATCTCTTAGGAACATTAAAATTATGAAAACTTTTTTTAAACTATCAGGGCGTCTTGTTAACTGACATAAAAATTGCTGTAGGCGCGCGTGTGTGTGTAGAAACTGAACACACGTTTAAGGATTAGATGTAGGAGCCACTACGCTCTTGGTCTAACGGTAGATGCTGTTAAAATGTGCAGCATTTGTACTTGCAGTAAACAACAGATGTTTATTAGGAAATGCTTCTGTTGACTCTTTTATCGTCTACAGCAAGTATGGGCAACCTTTCACATGTGGGCCAAACTTTAGTGTGCAAATACGTTCGCGGGCCGCATTTAGAAGTAGTGCATTTTAAAGTAGTGTTTATAATTTTTAGCGATAGACATCAGACCTGAAATAATACGACAATATTATTATAATGCAATTTATTAAAATAAGAAAATGATATGAAAAGTAGGTACAACATTATAATTAAATAGTGAAATTTGGAATTATTACAAACTACGAAAGTTAAATAGCGACAACTAAATCAATGAGAGCGTGACTTTGGGAAATTAATCCATAGATGTTTAGATTAATTCCACTGATACAAAGACGTAAAGAATTTTCCAAATTATTGTCAGTCAGCCTTGCACGATGTTTTGATTTATTAACCTTCATCATTGAAAAGAACTGTTCACATTTATAAGTACTGCCAAACGCATAAATCAATCTTCTTACGCTAAGCTCCGGAAAATGGTCTTTTTAATTGGGTTTTTCAAAATGTCTCGCGGGCCGGATCAAATTTTGTAGCGGGCCGGTTGTTGCCCACATATGGTCTACAGAGACTTAAGAAACTGTACATTCTCGATTCTTTCTATTTTGGAAATTGAGGGAAATGTTTTCGTATGCTATTTCTGTAGCTTCGTGAAGATAAATCTTTATTCTTGTAATTTCAATTTTTTTCCATTGTTTTTATATCATTAGTAAAGATACGCAAGTAACAAATTGGTGCCAAAAAGTTGGATATTCATTTTGCTCACTATTGTTAGAGTGAGATTTTAGGCATTACGCAACTTGTTGAAGAAGAGAGATGTATATATATATATATATATATAGATATAATATTTGTACAAAAATCTGGAACTTGCCAGGGCACGACTGCTTGTAATTGTAGATTTCGGGAACTGGAGTCCATGTATTTGCGATAGTTAGACTTGTCACCATATAACTATTGCATTTCTGATTCTTAAGAAAAAATACATTATTAGCAAAATTTAGGTATGTTAATGAACATGTCCTTTGTGAAAGAATCAAAAACTATGTTTACAATGTATTAACATTATTGAAATGGTGTAGCACCTGGTGTATCTAGAAAAGGAAGAAACCATGGAAAAAGATATTTTTCGTATCACTGCGTAGACATATAAATATACCTCTATATTATCTTTTTACAGAAACTAAAATACGTAGATTATTGTTAAAAATGGATATGTAAATTAATTTATCAGATTCTAGCAATAAGTGGGATGCTACATAATCTGTTGACAGTAATTTATTTGCCTTTTTCGTAATGTGTGGGTAAAAGCGAATGTCTAAAACTTTGTTTTGTGTATATAAAATTTATAATCCTCATTTAATATCTATTTCGAGCGGATTGTGTACCACACAGCAATATGCAGCATTATTGTAATTACTATGTTTTCCTCACTGTTCTTTTCTAATAATACAAACAGCGTTCCATATCGTTTTGATAAAGTTTCTAATGTATACAATAGATTTAGCATTGTAATTGAAAACTATAAAAAATAGTAAATGAACTCGTTTGGATTACAGAGTTATAATATTATGTTTGTTTGCTTAACGTTATGAACTTAAGAAGTTGCTACTTAACCAATAACGTATTTAATGTTTTCCTTCACTGGAATGTAAAGATGTTCAGTATGTTCGAAGTTGTCTTAGTCTAGTGTTGTGCAAACGCTGGAAACCTGTTCCTACTATTCTTATCTTTTTTTACATATAGACAACGCTGCAATTACAATTTTTATGGTTTGTTGTCTGTAAAGTTAAGTCGACTTCTATAGTAAAGCCACTAGAAATATATTTTTGATTGGCGAAAACAGAAGTATCAACAGTAATTGTTATTTGTTTTAATATTGCTTTTACCAGTAAGCTACTGATAATTTGCCACACTCTTACTGATATCGGACATTATTCCAATTTGCATAATTTGTTAAGGTTATACTTAAACAACGGGACAACCTACGATGATTTCAAGTTTCATTAGATTACTCCAAGATCTGAGGTTCCACAGGGATGCAATTTAGGACCACTTTTATTTATGTTATATATTAATGATCTGCTTCCTTGTGAGATACTGGTATATAATAATGATATTGCATTGTACAATCTGATAAGAGCGATCGATAATGCAACGCACCATTGCCAAGATGATGAAGTGGCGCAAGAATTAAAGCTAAATGTAAATAACTCTTGGAAGTAGAATAGCCTGCTTTACAACACAGAGGCTCTCAAAATATTATATTATACTTATCGAGATCACAATCTGTCACGATCATATCTATCTAGAAATATGACCTCAGGTTATTTGTTACACTGGTAAGTTCTAAGATTCTGATATACAGTACCTGTTTACTATTATCTTTCTTATTTTACGTCGAAGCAAGCATCCAGTTTCTATCTACCGATGTGTATTCTTTATGATGTATTTCTAACTTTTTTTATATATATAGAAGGTAAAATAATGATAATAATATCAGGAGAACGGGAAGGAAAATCTACACGGTTATAAAAATATTTCCGTATGCGCGTAATTACTCTACCGTTCATACGTTTGATCGCACCTAATATATTGTATTAGACTTAGAGCTATTTTAAAAATACTTAGGGGACTTTATACTAGTTTTCCTAGAATCGCATTTACAATTTAATGTTCATAGTATATGTTCATAATAACAAGACATAAGTCTTGTAAATTACAAAATCCATTCAAACACGAAAAAAATGTATTCCTGCATTAAATTTTATGATTACAATAAGCAATAATGCGTTAATAGTGGGGAATTGGGAATGAATGCGTTATAAAAGATAGGAGAAATATGTTATGGACGGACGAATCGAAGTTCGAGTTATTCGGACGTATATGTTGGACGTTAATTAGTCGCCGCCCTGAAGAAAATGTCAGACGAGTGTATTTCAAAAACAGTGAAACATGATGGAGGAAACATCATGGTATGGAGTTGCTTTGGAGGTGGAAGGATTGGAATAATTAGTTAAAATTGATAAAAAAATGGCAAAGGATGTGTATTTGAGAATCCTAGAAAACAATGCGTTATCAACTGGATGTGAATTAATTGGAGAGGGGTTAATTCATCAGAAAGATAACGATCCGAGACGCCCCGCAAAGTTGGTTAAAGCTTATTTTCAAGACGAATCTTCCGAAGAGGTCCTATCCTTAATGGAGTGGCGACCATGCAGTGCTGATTGCAACCCCATTGGGTCTTGTGGGATCACTTTGATCGTGAGGTCAGCAAAAAATCTTCGCCTGGCAAAGTAACATTCTGGAATGCTTTGCAGTAAGGGTGGTATGCTATAGATGAATCGTATTTGGAGCGATTAGTTCTAAGGATGCTGCGTATCTGTCGGGCAATTATTAAAGCAAAAGAGGGTTACTTTGAAGTATAACAGTAGGTATGCTATTGGTATTATTTTGTCAGTAAAAGATTTTTCGTTAATGAGTAAAGTTTGTTTCTTTAATAAATTTCTCGCTAACATTATCTGCATCTTTTATTTTCTTATTTTACATAGTACAACCAAACTTATGAACGGCAGTGGAAAATAGTACCAAACTTCCGTTGGCTTTTTAAATGATTACTGATTTTAATTGTTCTTTTAATTTTGAACATTAAAATTCAATGAAGATTTTTTCACGGATCCCGGTAAGATTCGAACCAATAGCTGCTCTTGGCTAGACGACTCCTACCGGAAACCGTGAAACAATTTTCATAGAATTCTAACGCTATGTCACACTGTTTTGGCGCCATCGAATTTTAGATCCGGGAAATGTCCAATAGATTTTTTACATGGTCCCTGAGCAACAAACTGTTATTGTTTTACTTACGAAATACTTATGTGACGATGGAGAATTGCAAATATATTTTAACCGTTACATACTTGCTTTCATTCCAATGGAAAATATCTCAAAGTGGTGCGGTCTACTCATCACAATAATTCATAGCCAAAAAAGTGCAAAGAATTGATTGGCAATATGAGTTTATCATCTACACAAAAATGTTGAAGAGGAAAGCAATTTTAAAAGGGTTCTTCTTGCTAACCATGTGAATATAGATGTGGACCGTATGCCGAAACTTTGTGAAACGTTCGTGATTTGTTTTACCAGAACATCATCACCGGCTACAAGAGCTATTTCAATGTTTACTATTTATAGGGTTCCTCTTAAATATTTTTCTCAACTATTATTTATTCTCTAAGTTGAAATAACCCTTACATGGAACAAATTTCTTATTTCAATTGTTTCCCACTATGGTGTAGACAATAATAATAGACCTACGTCCTTTGTTATAGTTTATTTTTATAGTACAGCTTATATTTAATAGTAAACTCCTTTTGATGAACTTTGTCAATTATTTATCGCGTTTTCAAGTTATCCTATTCTCTACTTTTTAAATATTAAAAATATTCTTCTATTGGCGTGCCTATAATTTTTAGGTGTTATTGTTTACTTCTAGATATTACATAAATATAATTAACCTTGAATGTTTCCGCTTCTTTCTAACAATAACCATTACTCACCGCCTCCATTAGCTATTCACTAAGAAAATGCACGAATTATAAATATGTAGTTCTCGGATATAGAAAAATAGTAACGGATTATAGAAAATTACATGTACATGTCTATTTCATAGTTCTTAATGTCAATAGCATTTATGAAAGCCTGTGTTGTTAGCATTCCGTGTACCACATACCACAATGTTGAAATTCATGGTTGTTTTTTTTTCGGATATTTACTATACATTCTTTCGTTTTTTAACAGAGCATATAAGTGTAAACGCTGTTTATTGAAATACGTAAATGGATAGTGAAAACATTATTCCTCTTTTTCCTAATTAAGACTAAAGCATAGAATGCTTTCGTCCACTTTGTTTATCTATTGTCAGAAATACAAATTTTACGTTTACAAAATATATTAAGGAAATGATTTAATAATTACTTCAAAATAATATATGTAGGTATTTAATATCGTAAACATTTTTTAATATTTATAAAGGCATATAAAGTTGTTGACGTTGTTTATTTATATTGACGTATTTAGGTAGGTACACGTATTTTTTTTTAAATAATAGTATCGTCATCTTTACTTGTCTAATATACTTTCACTTAGCATTAAAAATTTAAAACAGCTAATATGTAAGTATACCACTTTATCTTTAACTATAGCTGCCTCTAATAGCATAATATAAAATATTCCAAAATACTAACCCTTCCGCGAAACATAATCAAACTCAATGACTTCAGCTATACATCTGCAACATTTGATATATTTCTAAAAGCGATATTCTTTTTCTTCTTCTTCCTTTCTACACGTGGTAGGTAGCCCACTGCCTGCTTTCTTCCTATGCCTCTTCTGATGTAGACGCCCAGCGTTCTTTCCAGCGTTTTGATGGCCTGCCCTGTTTTCTTTTTCTAACAGGGTTATTTATTTTGGCACTTTCTATCAGTCTATCATCGCTCATTCTGCTTATGTGCTTGTTCCAACACTTTCTTCGTTTCCTTACCCATTTACCCACATCTTGTATTTTAGTCTGTTGACGTAGGTTTTCACTTTCGATTCCATCAAGTAGTGCTTTTCCACGAATGCTTCTTACAATTTTCATTTCGACTGCTCGCATCATTTGCTGTGTCTTGGAGGTGTCTGGTCTTGTTTCAACAGCGTATGTCATTACGGACCTTACTGCCGGTTTGTAAACTCTCACTTTGCTTTACATTTTAAGGTATTTGTTCCTCCATACGATGGCTCTTAAGCAGCCTGAGATTTGAAATGCTTTAATTATTTATTCCTGGACTTCACTATCTAGTTTTTCAGTGCTTCTTACATCAGCTCCCAAGAATGTAAACTAATTCACTTGTTCGGTCATCCTTTGGTCAACCTCCAGTTTGCATCTTACCGGTTATTTCCCAATATCCTTCCATTATTTCGCTTATTCTTGTGTCCAGTCACCAGTCACTGGTTCGTAGACATATTTTGGCAGCGCTAGTTATAACTAATTCCAAATCATCAAAGGGCGGGAGAACGTTTCTAAGTTGACCAGAGAAATAGTATATTTGTACACATTTTTTGTGGCCTTTAATATGATTCGTCGATCAATACTGTTTATAATACCTGTTATAACTTGTAGCTCATAAAAATCTTCATGAAGATTTTAATAGCTTTTATTTTCTACATACTTAGAAAAGAAAGCAGATGATTTGAGTAAGTAGCAAATTAAACAAAAAATATAACAATTAAAGTATAATGACAACGATATGACGAAAAGAAAATATGAAACGATATATGTCATGAAATCAAACGAGATAGATTTGAAGTGAGAAAGACTGTGAGGCAACCTAAAATAAAAATACGGAGAAGATTGCTGTTTCCGGGAATCTTTCCGTAAAAACCGCAATTATATTTAAAATCCAGAAGCAATTAGTAGGAATTTCTATATTGCAAAGGTTATATACGTTAGGCCAGAATGATTTTCTAGTGAGTTTCTTTAATTTGTTTATTGCTATTTTTTTACCCATTGCCTGGCACTCGAACATATTGATATTCGTGCTAGTATAAAACCTATGGTTTACGATATTTACTGATAATTATGTTGAAGTGCAAATTAGGATAAATATAGATATATAACTTATAATGTAATCTTCATGTACAAGGTTTGTTCAGAAAATATCTTACTTTTTTAACATTTATTGTTAACCTTATAGATTATTGGTGCATGCCCAAAAGCTGTTTGAAGTTCTTTTTGAAATGCCCTTCAATATTTGTTACAAATGTCATCGATGATTTCAATTTCCGGAATAAGAGACAAAGAGATATTTGATTTTTTCCACAACACTGACGAACTGACAAAGCAGAGTGAGCGGGGGCATTGTCGTGGTGAAGGAACCATGAATTGTTTTGGTACAATTCCGCTTTCCTTTTCCAATTTCTTTTACGAAATTGTTATAAAATGCCTTTACAATACTCATGGTCAGTTGTTTGATCTTGAGGTAAAAATACGCTCGATTTTTATTTTCCGTCATCAAATGAGGAACAAAATTTGCTGCAACTTAATGCATATTCAGTTATTCGGTCAAAATATTACGGCACGAACCTATTGAGATGTTAAGTTCTTGTATTAGGCCACTCATAGTCAAACGACGGGTTCAACGTATTTCTGATTATCGAAGCGTGAGCATCAGCTGAAGTCGAGGACCTGGTCGAATGTTATCTTCAATTCCTTGGTTCACTTCGACCTTTGAATCACGTATACCATTCGTACAGTTCCGTCTGACTCAGATCATCATCTTCGTAAGCTTACGTCAACAATTGAAACGTATCTGTGAAAGCTTTCTTTGGAATTTGATGTTGCTCCCGAAAATCGCATATTGCAATAATTGCTGAAGCACCCTGTACTCAAATTACAATCTTGCTAACCGCATGTCATTAAGCCCCACCTTCGGGGATTTCAAATAATTCCTGTAGATTTTGAATCTGGTAATGTTCGAAACTATTAAGCTCAAGAACATTTGCTTTTGAAAAAATATCAAAAAGTCATATTATATAAGAAGAGCTAGTTACATACATACATGCACAAGAAAATTACATTATTTTAAAGCGTAATATAGGAACATAGCGTATTGTATAATGACATATGCAAACATTGCATAATATTGTAATTTTGAAGTACATCTGTATAAATATAAATTCGTAATCGGTATCTATGCATGCACATATTATTCAGTATTCCGTTTTCAACATTACGCTGTCACTGACTGCTACAACACGAAATAATTTGCATTACATTCAAAAGGAACGGTAATTCCTAGATCGGTTTTTATTTCAATTACAGGTAGTAAGGTAAATGAGAAAAAATATGTATATGTCAATATAGATTTCAAAGTTGATAGAACACGATATTCGAATGTCCGTATGTTCTTTTGTAACTATATACTTGCTGTAAAATATTATGGGAATTTCCAACGTCAATATTTCTCCTTTGTTTCTGTTTAAGAATTTATTGAACTTCCAAGAACATTGATAAAAAAAATTCGAATGCAGGAATACAAAAAGAAAATTTTTACAAAACGAAATATTTAATTTAATTTTACTCTTTTGAAGGTCCCTATCATGGAAAGGTAGTTGCGTGCTACTGGTCTACTTGGTCCACATACAGACCAGGAAGAGGCAAATTCCAATTAGAAGATATTAATCCGACCTTGTGTACGCATCTCATATTCGCTTTCACATTACTTGACGATAAAGATAGCTCGATTAAAACTATAGGTATTGACATCAACATAGAACAACATTTATGCTAAAAGTCAATAATTTATCTTCTCCAGGAACCTGGACCGATTTAACCTTGGACTCGGAGAAACGAAATAATGTATCGAAATTGAAAGAGAAATATCCGCATTTGAAGGTGTTAGTATCGATTGGAGGATGGCAGGATGGTTCAATAAAGTATTCGAAAATGGCCGCAAATCCACATATGAGAAATAATTTTATTAATAATACTATTGACTTTATAAGGTAAGGATTGATTTTATCGAATATTCTAAATGTTACTTTTTTAGTACATTATTCGGTTAACACTAATGTCATCAACTATCGACGCTTAAATTTGCAGTTGTAAGTTTATAGTATACTACCCGCGCATTTTCATTATTGAAATGGTTTCTGTCAACTATCTCTAGTGTCAACAAAATAATAAAAATATCGGTTGGTAATGACTAATTTTGTTTTATCACAAATTAACAGTTCATACTTTGTCTTTTTCTTTGCTTTTACATTTAATAAGCAAATTCAACATTTTACTGGCGCGGAATGAAAAGAAAGCAAAATAGAAATTCATTCTAGTGAAATATTCAAAACCAGTCACTTGATGTCAGCCGAATATTTGTTTATCCTGGCCTAAATCGTTTTATTGAAACTTGAAGTCTGTAATCGTTAAAGATCTAGATGTCTCCGGATTGTTTGTATTAAAATCGCTCTTATAGCAATTAAGCAAAGAATTCTACGAAATTTCCTTACAAAACAAAAAATACTGTCAGGAGAAATGAAACTATTTCAAAGAGCGAAAAGCTAAAAGTAACTCCGAATCAGAAGCTTTCAAACTATCGGTGAACCAGTTGCTGAATGGTAAATTAATAGAAAGGCAGGACAGTAAAAACAAAACGCTTATTTGCGATACCCTCATGACAATCAGCAAACGTACCTCTTATTGACAAGAGAGTGTTTAAAATAAAAGAGGAATTCGATAAATAGAAAGAACTGGATGAGGGAGCCACTGCCTAGTATAATGGTGTGGTTGGAAATCAGTTATGTTGGTGTTTAGGAGTTAAATTACTTTAGATTCTTGTGCAAAGGGCAAAGATCACTGAACATAACTCTATTTCAAAATTAGTATTAAAGCTTTTATCAGGACTCGGCATCAGACCATAAAGGAAAGTTTACTTAGAAATAGTAGCAAGAAACGTTTATAACTTATAATAGAAAACTATCAATTAATAAGAACCATATTCGTTGGTAAATTTTGACCATTTTCTGCTTTCTTAGAAAACTGTAGGCGGTCTCAGGGGAGCTGCTATAAATCTATTTTATCAATGTACCATGCTTGTAGTTACAACGTCTTTGTATGGTACACACACTACCGTCCAAAACTTTGGAAGTGGCAACGGATTTTACAAAAAGTCACAGATACCGTAAAATTTTATTGTGATTATGAATGAATATATATATACCATAAGTGAAGTTGCCAAAAAATAGCAAATTAATTCAAACATAATGATATTAACGCATTACTTAGCTCATAAGTTTACTCTCATCGATATGACCTCCTTTAGCTTTGACAACCGCCGCACAAATTTTAGGCATTCTTTGAAGCAATTTTTCGAGACAGTCCGCGTCAATTTGTGGCCATGCGTTCTGTAAAAAGGTTTTACAGATTCGAACCGTATGTTTGGGATCATTGTCTTGTTGGAACACAAACAGCTCACCATCAAGACGGCTTCCACAAGGAATACCATGATTTTGCAAAATACCAAAATACTCTTCTTTTCGCATCCTTCCATTAATTTTCACTAAATTACCCGTAGTTGTTCCAGCAAAACAACCCCAAACCATAACACTATCATCTTCGTGTTTGACGGATGGCACTAAACAAGCCTTAGTAGCTCTTTCTCTTGGTTGTTGAGGAACAAAAACTCTTCGTTGTATACCATAATAACTGAAATTTAAACTCGTCGCTCTATAAGAGTGCGTTCCAATACTCCAGTGACCAGCATGCTATCTTGCCCATATTAATTGTTTCTCTTTATGCACGCGTTTTAGAAACAGCTTTTTTTGCGGTTGGTGCATCCTCCCTGTTGCCAATAATCGTCTCTTGACAGTGGTAACAGAAACATTTGTTCGTTGTTGTATATCAACGCGCGTTGCTGTATCCGGTGCCGTTAGACGTCGATCTCTTCTATCAAGATTTTGTCCTGTTGTGTAATGCGCGCGTCTCGTTAAAATCTTTAACCGCGGAGCATATTCTCTCTCGGTATATCTTTCGTCGCGAAGAGTAGAAATATTACTACGTTGTTCTTCAGTCTGCGTTTTGGCATTTTTACGATCAGAAGTTTACCAATTTGTTACAATTGCGAACTCATTTCAAAAAAGTAATTCCGCAAAGGAAAGCGATAAGACACTAAGGATTAATACCTTTACCATATACACTAGACAATTATCGAAGTAGTACCAAACCGTTTGATCGAAAGTAATTACAGCAGGTATCCTACACCATCCCCGTCAAATGTATTTTTGGAAAAGTGCAATAACATGTATTCGGATGAAATTTTAAACCTGCTTTATGGATTATGTGTAACAATTTTATGTTTGCATACAATAATTTATAATAGGGATTAACGATTTCATGATATACCTATCAGTTGTATCATTTTAAAGGAATTTCGCTTTGCTACCAAACTTATGGACGGCAGTGTATGTATATATTTGGTTTATAGCACATACGACTGACCTTATAGAGAGCTACCTGATTAATAGAACTCGGTCAGTTGGTATAAATAATACTATTTCCAATACTACTACTGTCACAGTAACAAGAGCTTCCAAGCCCTTCTGTTAAAATGGTTTTTTATCATATATTATTTTAGGCAGATAATTTTTTAATATGTTTATATTTTTATTTGTAGTTAAGGCTAGTGTTGAAGATCAGGTTTTTACTAGTCTAAACTCTGAACTTCGCCTTATTATTGGAGATGGGTTATAGATTAAGTAAAATATATTGGTTTATTGACCTTGAATCAACGCTTTCATTAGGGAGTAAAATATTCATATACAAAAGTTAAACATTGAATCCAAACATCGCAATAATTGACAGATTTCACTTCAAAATACTTCTTATCATTCTGAGTGTACCGTGGTTCGATAGAAATGAAAGAGTGAATGGAGATTTACGTATTGTGACTTTTCACTCCACAGTTAAGATTTGCAGATGTCGCTTCATTTTTATCGACACACGCATTCAATATGACAGGAAATATTTTAAAGAAAAATCTTTCAATTGTTCTGGTGCTTGAATTTAATGTACAATTTTTGTATAAAGGTATTTTCTTCCCTAATGAAAGCTATAATTTAAGTCAAATAAGCCAGTATATTCTACTTAATCTGTAATCCAGCTCTAAGTATATATGTATATATAAGAAACTATTTTTATATAGTATACCATAGCTGTAACATTCTTTGGTAGAAAATTTCAAGGTAAAGTTCAGGGTTTGGACTAGTAAAAACCTAATCTTCAACACTAGGCTTGGTTACAAATAGAAATATAAACATATTAACAAATTATCTACTTAAAATAATATAGGATAAAAAAAACCTTGTAATAGAACGGCTCGGAAGCCTAAGGCACTGCTCTTGTAACCGTGACACTAGTAGTATTATTTATACTAACTAACTGAGTTCTATTAGTCAGGTAGTTCCCAATAAGATTGGTCGTACTCGCTGTAGGTATGTACAGGAGAGAACGAGGCAGCGAGGACCATTTAAGTAAATTGTTACAATAATGTTTCTATTGATTATTGTTTAATATTTAGAAAACTGTATAACGAAATTAAATAATTAACAAAACAAAAGTATCTTAATATTCTTGGAAAAAGAAAATATATATAATATATGTCAGTTGCCCCGTATATGGGGGCAAGGAAGTCCATCTACATGAAATGAAAATTATGAGCATAGTCCGCAAGTAAACTCATCGCCATCGTCCGATACTCTAGTACATTGATGTCTGATACCTTGTCCATACTTCTCCTTGTCTGGTGTCCTTGTATAAGCTATGACAGAAAATACATACAAATAGATGATTTCGTCCTCGTCTTCGCTGGCGCTGCTTTTAACAACCACAGTCGATTTGGTGTTTTCGCTAGTTTTCTTTAGTATTTGTTTTTAAATAGATCTTAAGCTCTTTTCTTTTTTCAAAGATGCTTCAGGTTCATTTATACGTGGGGGATTAATTTTTCGTTTAACCACTGTTACTTTTCTTCTAAGGAATTTTTATTGGGTGTACTGGCGACTATTGTAGATTTTTCCCTTAGTTTTCTTTTGCTTTTTTCCTTTTTGCTAGTATCTGTTGATGCTACTGGTGAAACGAGTTGCAAAATATTTGCGACTGATGAAGGGAAACTTATACATTTGGAGTTGACGCTTGTGGTGGCGTAGTATGCTCACAAGCTGTAGATGAGTCCACTTTTTATAAATAGTCGAAACTAAAAAACCAGCTTTCTCAAAAATGTCGAGGTTGTATGGATAAATGTTACTTTTCTTGAATCCCTTGCTTTATCGATTATAGCTACTTTCTGGAAAAGCTTGCTGCTTAAACTGGCCACATACTGGATGGTAATTGTAGCTTCCTTATGACTTGTCATATAATAATTACATTCCCGAGGTTATTGTGATTTGAAGGGGACAAAAATTGTCCAATCAAGCGGTTGCAGCCGATAACTGCAGTGATGGGGAAAGATCTGCATCACTATATGGTTTTCTTTTACTTTCAATACACCTTCCAGCTATTTATAGGTGATGTGGCCAACTAAAATTATTAGCACTGGCTTTTCTTAGCTAGATTTGGAATGTCATTTGAAATGATCTATGTATATATTTCAAGAACTTTTATCTGTCCTTCTAGCCAGATCCATTCGTAAAGCCAACAGCTCCTGGAGGTGCACCGCTTAACAATCCTGGTGCTAATCTCTTTCGGGGAAACTAATAACATGGAGGAATATAGTTACCGGTAACAGAAACTTCACCAATCAAAGTTACGTTGGAACCCTGTCTCCTCTTACGATTCTTCCTATTTGTTTCTGTCCCTTTTCTGTTAATATCTTAGTAGGTTTTAGTACAGTGCTTATACTGGTTTCGTCGTAGTTGTAGATGCAGTCACTACTAAAATTGTATTTCTCAAAAACTGTTTTTTTTTTCAAGTGGCTAAACATACTTGACCTTTGTGGAAACCTACAGCCCTATTAGAACTCCTGGTTTCTAGCTTTCTTATGGATAATTGCGAATTTTTTTTTTTCAAGAAACCATGCAACCAGTCCGGACCAACCATTTTCTTTGTTTTATTAAACGGGCGTTCTTACATTTAATAGAGTAAGACAATAAAGCTCGATTGCATTTCTAGCAAATAGTTCTCTAACAACTAATCATTATCCTCAGAAAACACAGGGTTATATCTCCCAAATAATGGCCCAGGAATGCTATTTGTATTTTGCTTTAATTTCTCATCTAAGGATAGACCATTTGTTTAATTTTTTATTACAGATTGAAATATGTGGTAATGAGGACCACGGTCCTGCTTGCCCTTTTTTCTGTGGTCCTCACTACACCAAATGTAACTGAAGCAGATAGTTATTTATCAAATGCCATAGGATATATGTGTTAGTAAAAGTTGAGATTAGTTTTATTGCAAACTTGCTGCATATTACTACTACAATCTTAGTGTTTTAACTGTCAGCTAGCAATAAATAATATTCCAACATAAAATTTACATCAACTTGAACCATGAAACTTTGATTTTTTTTGTAAAATTTATATTTGCGGATATCTTTACTATTTTAGCAAGATCTGAATTTATAATTTAATTTAAGACCAGAAAAGTTTAAATTCTATATGACAAAGATATACAATTTATTGAATTTAACTGCAGCTGATATATATCTTATTTTAAGCAAAATCATTATGTTTCAATCATTACCAGCTTGTATATTAATAGAAAAGTGTGGGTACGCAACAATAATACAATAGTCATATGTATGACAGCGACAGATACATAGATGTAAACAAAACTAGTGGAAAACGAAATGTTTCGAATTATCAGGGCTATCAAAGAATACGCTACTACTCAATAATTTAAGGCAGCAATTTGCATAATGTATGAGTTATTAATAAAATACTTTATTGTCTATTAAAATTCAGGCGTGCTCTGACTAATTTGGGAAGGTTTGTTAATTGTATTACTTGTTTCTTATGAACGTATTGACATTGAAATGTCTGGTTAAATGCGTATGTTAATATATAGCATGAGTGTTTATATTTATGTTAATAGCAAAAATAACGTCTGTTAATGCGTTGATATATAGCAATCTTTTCGAAATAGTCAAATTATTAGCGGAATATAGTGTATAGGATATATATAAATTGACACGAAAGTTACATGCGGCGACATTCTTTTTCGGATTTTGCATCGAAAATATTCTACTGCGCTTCATACGATATCACGAGGTTCTTGAAGTTCGAACATTTAGTTCACAAACAAGCATTATTGTTCAATATTTGTTAATAGAGGTAGCTGAAATTTAAAATAAATAACTTTTAGTACTATCTTTTCATAAATGTTTTCTTTTTAACAAAGCTTGTTTTAACATTACATCAGTAACATTATTTCACGAGAAGTGCATTTGGTAACGTTGTAGAACAAATGGTTTGTCTATGAATTTATCTATTTTAATATTTCAATGAATACGGAGGCTTCCATGGCCTGAGTCAGTTATAAATGAACTGTTTCCGAGATTGGGCCATGTTACAGTGAACAGTATAAAGCGAAGAAAGCAAATGTAAATAGAGAGGGAATAGAAAGGAAAAGGAAAATAAATATAACAAGGAAAAGAAGCAAGGAACAGTCTTCAATATATATTATTGCATAATGTATAAAATTTAAAACGTTAAATTATCCTATTATCAATTATGAATAGAATGTTTTCGAAGATTGAAAGTTAAAAAACCGTTGCGATACCCCTACTATTACAATAGTATGCGCGTATAGTGTTGTCTAATGTGTATTTCTTCAAAGTAGTTACTGAAAACGTATGAAGCATGAATAAACAACATTTTAACATTAAGATACACGATCAAACGAAAAATATCATACCTTTTTGCGCCAATTTGTACATACTCTGCATACATACAGAATATTATCAATTTTTCTTCTATAGAACATAAGTTAAGCAAAATACATGATTATTTTTTAGAGAACATAATTTCGATGGATTAGATCTGGTTTGGGAGTTTCCAACAAAGCGCGGAGGAAGTTTACACGATAAAGTTAATTTTGTTCAATTAATCAAGGTATGTTGACACTAAATGTAAGTTAGAATATAATTTTTAATGGACGAAAGCCACAAAACCGGACCATATGGTAATTTTTTGGTTTTTCAGTTACAATGTCATGATAATTTTTGGATGAAATAAACGAAGTAGGTATAAAACATTTGTTTTCTATCTTTGCTTTTTGTGTACACTATGGCTCATAAATTTAAGACCACGTTGAAAAATCTAATCTGTATTGATTATATTGTTAAAGAAAATCACATATTTTTAACGAGAAAAACATTTGTATATGTTAGAAATTGTAAAACTTGTCTCAATAATTTTCTTCCATGATTCAACCCGGAAATAATACACAATATCAAAACACTTTACTTTAGACATAATAAAAAAAGCAGACAATTTAAACTTTAAATCTCTAGTTCAAATTCTTAAAAGTGCTAATTAAGAAACAAGTTCAAGCAACGTATAAGGCATTTATAATTAATCTAAAAATCACAATATCTAGTGATCTAGTGAAGTTTTGTTCGTGATTAGCTTGGTAATTTTCGTATAGCAGATTTAGAAAATTGAGATGACGTCAAATTTAATGATCTTCAAAACGTTGTCAAAAGTAAGCAGCAAAACCGTTGATAGGTTTTGCTGCTTACTTCTCCAGCGCATATGTGCTTGGTGGAGCTAACGATTGCAATGTAATTGTTGAATCATATTATTTTCGTTACTGAATCTGACATTATGCTTGCTATTAAAAAAAGGACAAGTGAAAGAATGCAGTGCGACTCTATTATGACCACTAGCACACGTCTTTAATCTTTTTCAAACTACTGTTAACTTTTCCGCTATGCGGTAGATGTCTAAAGTGTATTATATACTTAAATGTAGTCCAGCAGTAGAGAAAATGAGCTGTGGTGGCGTATATACTTCTACGCGAAAAACTATATTTCAAAGGTCAATTAATATTGGCTTAATATACTTCCCACAATTCGTGTCAAATGTTTTAAATAGGTATGGTTAGGTAGGTGCAATCTACAATGCCATCTCGAAAGGAATCGATAGAGTAGATCGCACTAGTTAATTAAAAAGTTAGATCGCATCATCTCAGTGTGTTTTCTACAATAGACTCTCATCTGAGCAATATACAGTGGAACCTGGAGTATCCCACGGTTCAAACCACTGTTCTTTATTTTATTTCTCAACGACGAACAATTAATAAAAGAATGTCTAAGTCCGCTTGCATCGGAAAACAGGTATATATACGACGACAATGACTATGGAGTGTACGGACTTATAAACAAAATCGCTATATTCGTCCGACGAAGTTGCGAAACCGAATGTTCACTAATATCCCGACGACCATCAAACGGGAGACCGAACGTCGAGCTAAGCAGGTATACTTGCTAATCGTACGACCAAGTTATATATAATAGGTCTAAGTTTAGGCCCTTGTAATATGAATATTGTGAATTGTTGAATGCATACATGCATAATACATAATATATATGTATGTCAGAAAATAAAATAATTTGACTATGCACAAAACCGAGAAAAAATGACAAAATAAAATAATATCAACACTAACATATACAGCAGTAAAAACATAAAGAAGTGTAATATATATATATATTAGCAAAATACATAAAATAAAATAGATTTCTTGACAAAATTTATTTTGTTATTTGTTATTTTCTTATTCTTGAAAATAGACAATGTTAAGTCCTTAACAGATAATAAATTGTGTGTTTGTAAGCTAAGTATTTAGTCAAAGTCAGTGTTGTTTAAAAACACTTCAGTTCACATACTTTAGAATCTTTCATTGTATTCTTCCAATTGCTTCGATATGAGATGTTATACTCTCATTGGTAGTCAGTAACCAAAGACCAATACAATTGATAATTTTGATATTTAATTTAAGTCTTTAACTTATGATACCTCAGTAAGTAACTTAGAAGATGACAGAGAGAAAATACAGTTCAATGTCCTGTTTTCCAGAATTGTAACTTAACAAAAAAGAAAATATATTTTCAGATATGAATTGAGGAAATGTTAAAGGAAATATTGTAGTGGTATAACGATAATTAGCGAAGTATATGATGGCTAACATTGAAAATTTAAACTTGTGTTATTTGTATAACAATTCAATTCATTGTCATTCATCATCAATCAAATCATGTATGTTTTAAATAGAATTTATAAGACCTACAATTACAAATGTGTTGCTATGTATTGTCTATACGCATATTATAATGCTATAATTAAAAAATGATCAACCTCTTTTGCGGTTTCTAACCGCACAATAACTACTACTTTATGCTCTAGAACTTCAATACAATATCTACGAGGTTTGTTCAGAAAATAACCAAACTTTATCAATTTAACTTTTATTAATCTTACAAATCATTGGTCTTTGCACCCTTCAAAGTATTCCCTTTCCGTATTCACTTACCACTTCACAAAGGAGCCCTGGAAAACTTCTTTAAGGTGTTTTCTATGTCCGCGATGAATTTATTTTAATGTCGTCAATAGTCTTAAAACGATGTCCTTTCAGCAATTTTTGGCACAAAGCTGACGACTTGATAAAAGGGGGTAGGTGAGCGCATTGTCATGCTGAAGGAACTACGACTTGTCTCGCAACAACTCTGGGTTTTTTGCAGATTGTTTAACTTATGCGTTTATAGTAGCGCCTGTATAGTAGCCACGGTTCATTGGTGTGGAAAAAATTAAAATTTGACCGACTTATTGATTGTGATGATTGAACTTTTGTCTCAAAGGCGTAAACCTTGCTTTCGTCTCCCGTTGTGATCTTTTAATTTAATTCCATTTTCTTTCTGGTATTACATTCCCAAATGAAGAACAAACTTTGCTGCAATTCGAAGCATGTTTTTCGATCAAAATGGCATAGTACGATCATATTGAGCTCCTAACCTTTTCTGTGAGTTCTTTGCTAGCCAGTCGACGGATTGAACGCTGTAGAGCCAATATGTCATATAAGCTAATATAATCAACGCTTTGAAGCCGATCGATTGAACGATATCCTTGATTTTCACAACGTGGGCCTCATCAGTTAAAGTCGAGGGCCTCCCTGATCGAGGGTCATATTCAATGGATTGACAACCAGTTTCAAATATTCTAAATTATTCACTACATTGCATACGATCCATCTTCATAAGCTATCTTTAAAAACTGAAACGTTTCCGTGAGTTTTCACCTATTTTGCGCAAAATTTTACGTTACACCCGAAAGTTACACTTTGTAATAATTGCTACAAACAATGAAGCACTTTGCACTTAAATAACAATAACATAATAACTAGACGAGATGCCAACAATTCGAAAATATGTGGTTATATGGTTATGTGGGAGGTTATGCCTGACATAATTTCCCCATTGGCATATAATTGAAAATGTCCGGTTATTATCTGAATGTATAAAGCAGAATTTTAACTTTTAGAAATATTTTGAAACTATCAGCGTATTTATAGTGAAAATATAAAATTATTTGCAGGAATTACGAGCTGCTTACGACGAACACAATTTTTTGTTAACAGCCGCTTTAGGAGCCAGCAAAGATACAATTGATAACGGTTACGACATATCCGAATTATCTATGCACCTAGATTATATGTTTATGATGTGCTATGACTATTCTGGAATGTGGAGCCGTATGATTGGCCCAAACGCTCCTTTACATGGGCCTGATTTACTTAATGTGGTATGTAGTCTTCTATTTGATTTTATACAACTTACAGCACTTTAAGTTTATACAAGAAATATTATTCTAGGAATACACTATCAACCATATGCTTAAATTAGGAGCGGATCCGGACAAATTAATTATAGGCATACCCTTCTATGGTAGAACTTTCCTCCGTTTAGAAACAAATGTAAATAATATTATACCACCACGTCTAGGAGAGAAATTCAGAAATACTAGCTTTAACGGCTCATTCACACAGGAAGAAGGGTTTATGGGATACAATGAGGTAAATATTACTATCTAGAATATATCTTTGCAAACAAATAATCGTACTTATAGATCTGTTTGGGATTCATTGATGGAAGTGCTAATTGGACAGTATTTTGGGATGAATTAAGCAAAACACCGTACGCTGTTGACGGTGAAAAAATGATCGTTTACGATAATCATAGATCGATAAGCGAAAAGATAAAATTTGCCATGAACCAGAGCTTAGGCGGCGTGATGATTTGGTCGATAGATACTGATGATTTTCGAGGAGACTGCTACGAAATCGTTAATGGTCAGAGGGATTTTCCACTACTTAGAACCGTAGATAAGGAAATTCACGACTTCTTAAGATACCAAAGTCAACATGCTGCTAACATTAAAGTGGACCTACACATTGCACGGCTTGAAAGTAATACTACCTCAATCTTTAAAATCAGTGGTTTTATATCTTTTATGATGCTTGTAATAGTATATTTAAATTGGTATTGGAGCCAAAATTGAATAACATTAAATGTATTGTAATTTAAGATGTACTAAACTGTGATATTATGTAAACTTATAAATATAGAACTAACACTAATGAAGATAAAAATAATGTTTTCTTTCTTATTTTCCCTTTTAATGTCTCTTCATAAGTATTGGCATATTATTTATGTTATAAGAATTAGTGGAAAGTTTTCGTAAATCTAGATAGCTGCAAAGGCGATGATTTTTAGTCACATATTCACAAATACTAAGACCAGCTTTGTATTCATTAAGGTAGCGGTATTATATGGATTGAGAATTAGCGTAAGCTCGTCTGAATATTGTAAGAAATTGGTATAGTTAGTGATAAAAGCAATCGGGGTTTTTTCAAAACTGAGAAATTATTAGAAATAATTCCCTCTGGAACTGCTTACGACATTACTCAGAGGGAAGGCTATAGCTCTTATTCCATACGCAATTCATTTTGCATGTTAGCCTGCCCCTCGATCTTTCCCATGAGCTTTCGCGCCATAGTTTTCACCCCTTACAAATTTTCTCCATTTTCGAGCATACTTGCTACGATGGTAGTTGATGTTACATGCCCTATAGTTCTCTCTGGTTGCTGTCTCTCTGCCACCCACGTTGGATACTCCAAAACGGTATGTTCCACCGTGAAAAACTAGCTTACCTGACCATGCTTTCTGTCTACCCACGGCCTTAGGTCCCGTATTGGTGTTTTAGTCCATGTAGCACGCCCATTATCGCTGCTCCATCTGTTCTGCCATCTGCCGAGCATGTTAGTACGGATATTTTGTTCGCGTGGATCACTTCCCTGTTCAATTTCGATCCTCCTAGCAAGTCTATAGGTGCTGTCTTAGCTAGTACGAAAGGTGCCTCAGATTAGTCATAAAGTTATGGTTGAAATTACTTATGTTATGGCGACCGAGACATAGCCAGTAGCATTTATTTGCATTTTAGTATGTAGATTTTTTACGCCTACACTTTTGAATGGAGGTTGTTTTTTATTTAAGTTTCTGCGTTATCTAGATATTGCATCAACAAGAATTTTAGATGCAGCAGTTTAAATTAGCATCCTTTTTAACTATTTTCAGGATCAGTACAGATTGAATCGCTATGATTTTCTATGAGAATCTGTAGGAAATACTAATATTTATTCTTACAAATTTCGAATAGACAATAATTTAAGTTACCAGTGATAAAAGACTTTTGTCCTTTTAGAGCGCACTAAATGGAACATTGTGAAGCGTTATGGAATGTTATTTAGAGTGCTTTGAGATTTGTTGGGAATTTTGGGAAAAAGCAACTGGTCATTAAGACAATCATCTAAGAGCATTGGCTTTAAGAGATTTTTCAATTGCGAGGTCATTTGTTCATATTTGAATAACAGTTTCTATTGAAGAACAAGATTTTTTTGTTCTTGTGTTACACATAAAAGTAGAAAGTAGTACGTAAAAAAACATCGAAAACAATATAAGTGATGTAATGGAATGTTGAGTAGTAATGTATTGGCTAACACTATTGCTACATTCTGTTTGGGCCTAGTTGAGGGTCATGGTTAGACGAAAATATTGCAAAAGTTTTATATTCAAAATATTTTTCACCAAACCGGTCGAGTTATGGCACAGTGTACCATTACCTATGGAAGTGCCTTCTACTTACAAGATATTGAATTCTAGCTTCAGAAACGAGGACATCCGATTTTTCAAGACAATGCGCACCCCGATGTTATGAGATGTCCTTTAAGGTCGATTCTTTCTTTTTCCATGGTCTCCCAAATCATTGAATACCTCTATAAAAACATCTGTAGAGTGTGAGGACAAAAGAATATTAACGTTTTTATCATTTGTTACTTAGCAGTAATTATCTTTATGGTTTCAAGTGATAGTCAAAGTAGAATCCCTATGAAGTGTTTTTATCTTACGTGATACACGTTTAAAAGCATATTCCCAAATTCAATTTGAAGAGATAAATGGCCGTGCCTCTAAATGTAGGTTAAGTAGAACTAATTGCTTATAACTGTTGCCTAAATGCAATATTGTTTTACGTATGTTACTGGTTTTTAGGTTAAGAACGATATGCTACTCGATTTATGTCAACTAACCATTACGATTGTGGAAGAGGAGCACAGTTGGTATAAATCGGGGTAGTCATAATTACAATTTGATGTGGGCTAGTTGCACGTTAAATAACACAAATAATTGTGTATCCAGCGAGTAACCGCTGAGCACCCCAGATTACAATTTCATAGTCCGCGATAACAGTTATAAAAGTTGGCATTTGTATTTGTCAATAACTTTTGAATCATAAGAACAAATGATATTTTTGTACAAACTAATTGAGAAAGTCTACAAAACTATACGATATGTATTAATACCTTTTAGGGCATGAAAAAAAATAAGAATGTTTCTTTTGCAAATACGCACAAATTTTTATATTTGATGATGTCATTTTATTCACATTCATTATTTCAACTTTTCATTGACGTTTCATTTTAAAAATATTCTCGATTATTACGTTTATGCTAATCTAATGACGCCACGATAATCTAGCGCAATCTTTATTGTAAATAATTAAAATGCAAAAAATGTCTCCCAAACTGAATGTTTGACGTTATACCTAGCTATCAAATTAAATTAAATAGTTAGTAGCTTTATTAAATTCATAAATTTTTACAGAGATATTTTGCTACATATCATTTTATAACTGAAATGTTGGCTTATTACCTTTATTTAATTTATGTCTACATTTATATATATTTCCAGCAGATATATCTATACGGGTTCACTGAACACGCTTCATAAATATTTATCAATTTTAATTTTGTCTGATATTTCGAAGACAATTTTCTCTTTGTAAATGGAAAGTAGTCCTCTTCTATAGGAAATATTAAACCATTTCCGGATTTACTGCGGTGGAAATACATATTAACAAGGAAATACGATTGACTAAAATATTTAGATTTTTACTTCATTATGCAGTTAACAAGCAGACAATAATGAAACAATACGTTTCACAGATGGTGCGAACATATGTAGAGAAAATTGAATGTAGATATTGCACAGCGTTAGTGATACTTTTGATATATCCAAACATATATACATTAACAAGATATACATATAAAAGAGCGTAGACAAAGTGGGCAGCTACCTGTATGTGGCGGATGATTTAAGCAAACATTTATTAGACAACATGAAGAAGAATTTGCTAACTATTTGTCAGATTTAAATCCTAGGGCTTTTAGTCTTACTTCTATTTATATAGGATTAATTATTAAACTTGCTCATTAATCACAAGACAATCCAATATTGCTGATAGTTGATAATCATTCTTATCACTGCTCGCTTACAGCAGTTAACTTATGCATACTGTCTCTATGATTGGATTACCTCTCATCACATATAGATCGCAATCATTGGGCGTAGATTTCTTTGAACCACTAAAAATATATTACAACCAGGCTTGCGACTATATTTTAATTAATAACCCTGATACCTACTACCGATAAATAGATAGCTAAACTTTATGGGAAGCTTATTTAAAAGTTGTAATCGGAGGAACAGCTGTAAAGAATTTTAAAAAGTGCGGAATTGAACGTTCAATCCAACAATTTTCTCAGTTTCAGAAAAAAACCATATTAGCGAACACATGGAAACGACGCATCAGTCCATTCTAATTCTTCAGATGAACATCGTAAAGGGGTTAGATAGGCTACTAGCCGGAAAGTGAAGGATTCCACGCCACACCACAGAAGAAGTACGCTATTCTTCAAAGACGCCTGTATCCTTTAATGAATCCACGTTACCGAAGACGTCCATATTACCGAAGATATTCTCATCATTATGAAATCATTCACGTCAATGAAGGCGTCTGTTTCGGAAGAAGCTATCAGAAAGACATTTATTTATCTGAATTCCATGCCAAAAGTTATTCGGGCACCAAAACGCAGTAGAAGGAAGCGGAAAAAGGCCACAGTGCTGACAGCGATAATAAAATAGAACTTGAAGCCAAGGTAGAAGAAAGAAAAAAATAAAAAACGAATAAAAATACAAGAAAAATAACCTAAAACTAAACCTGTTTTCTAGAGAGTAAAAGTTTGATTTATCCACTGATGATGTGCAGTGCCACTATTGTCACTTAGCCTTACTCAGAGACTGGTTTATATATTATAGGTGCAATCAATAGTGGCATGAAGAGTGGACAAATTTCAAAGCACAAATTAATTTTATTTGCGATTTGTGCCTGTAATCGTCAACTTATTTCCATATATTCCTCAGCACATCTGAGGCAAGTTGACTAAGTTGTACAAAATTACCCTTTATTTGCTATTTTGCATGTTGACATACTTTCCTGTTTTATTTTGTGCGACTGCCATCGGGTACTACTTAAGTTATCCTACTAAGACAATTTAAGTTTTCAAAACTTGGTATGTATTTTTTTGTGTTCTGTTTCCCCTAATTACGAGGGCGGATCCTCATGTTCCACCCTTCACCTACTTCTAATTGTCTGTTTTTTGGCATTTAGTTAACTGATATTTGTAGAGCATATCTACATAATATCAAGTATCTCAAAGTGTTGTTGTGCTGTGGCTAATTCTTGAATTGTATGTCGTAATTGTTCATAAAAATGGGTCCTGTGGAACAAAGAACCATAATGCAATAACTTCAGAGAAACGGCATGACGCCAACTCAAATTCATAAAGATATTATGGCAACTATTGGTGAGTCCGCAGTTTCTTATGATCTAAACACTGGTACCGAGATTTTAAACGCAGAACATCCTGTGAAAACCAGCATGTCGGTGATCCTCCCATAACGGTAACAACAGACAAAAACATTACAGAGATACACAATGTCGTACTGCAAGACCTACAAGTACGTATCAGGGACATTGTGTGTTTATCATATCACGTGGTGCACAACATACTGACTAAAGAATTAAATCTGGAAAACATGTGTGCAAGATGTAATGTTAACCATTGATCAAAAAAGAAGTCGGGTGTTAATTTGTAAGCGTCTTTTGGAAAGGTACCAAACAAACAAAGAGAGCTTTCTTAGTCGGTATGTGACCATGGATGAGTAATCCTGACTGACTATGTGCAAAAAGGGCAAAGCGTTACAGAGGCCTACTACGCACAATTGATTTCTAAATTGCGAGATGCTATTAAAGAGAAACGCCGAGGAAAGTTAAGGCACGGTGTGCTGTTCCAGCAGGATAGTGCTTCCAGACATACATCTAGTATTCCTATCGCTGCTATACACCAAGCAGGCTTTGAATTAAAAGAAATCTTACGTGGGATAAAATTTTTCAGTAATTATGAAGTGACGCAAGCTGCAGAGAAGTGGTTTGCAAAGTTCGGACAAAAACTTTTCCAGGACGCTGTTGAGATGTTGGAGCATCGATAGACTAAGTGCATTAGTGTAGAGGGAGACTATGTCGAAATATAAAAAATACAATGCCACTGTAGTTTTACTGTAAGGAGGTCAGGGGTACAGCTAAGACATCCACCCTTGTACGTTAACTTGCTCCATTCTTCGCTAATGCTGCGTCTGGATCATTAGATTTTAGTACGGCTAGAACTAATATGAAAGATCTACATCTTATACTCTTTAAAATAAAGAAACATAGGAAATCTTGCGGTTAGACTAATGCCTGTATGGTATATGCTTTATTCAGCAAAACAAGTATTATAACTAAGCTCAGTCTAGATTATTAGCAACATATTCTTGATTATAATGAGAAAGTTGGGAAAAAATCGTTATATCTATATTAAAATGTTAAATATATTGAATTCGAACTGGCTCTTAGAGATCAGGATGGAGGTGAAAAATCAAACAATCGTGCAATATTTAAAGCATTAAATATGTTCAGAATTACAGTAGTGGGTCTCGAATTAATGGTATAATAAAGCTGATTTTTTAAAAAGCTTAATAAACACTTACAATGATTACTTATTTATGGAGAGTGTTATGTATGATTTATTTTTTCGTGATAGCAATTTTGCCTTATCTTTACTTATCTTTGATTAAAAATTTTAGTGAATAAATGTACCTGTTAAAATACTGTATATTAATTTATTACTTATTTATCTTTTTCGAGTGATTTTAAATAACTGACAACAACTCGAATTTCTCGCCTTACTAAATTTTAGTTGGGTTAGCAATTTTTTTGGAACTCCTTGCCAGTAGTGTGCAATCTAGTACAAATATAGAAATTTTGTAAGAAACAGAATGTTCCTTATGTTGAAACTTATGTGAAACGATGATATCTTTAATATCTGATTAATTTCGGCAATGCTATTTTGAGATCATCACCGTTGTAATAAATGAACTGTTTCCAGAATTGGATCGTGGCACGATAAGGTATAAGAGAAAATAAAATAAGAGTAATAGGAAAAAAAAAGCATAGAAATAAAAAGGAAAAAAGTGAAAAACGGTGAAAAAGAGAAAGGTAAGAAAATACAGAGGTGAAAAAAGTAATTCCGGAAACAGTTCATTTATTACTGACTCTCGCCGTAGAAGCCTACGTATTCACATCACCATTGTACCTCATTTACATTTTGTAATACTTCTTGCGAAAACATTGTTTCGTGGAATAGATGTGATTTAGCTTCCAACTTAATGACTAAACGGTAGTAATCCTGTACCAAAATAATACTTGGAAATTATTTCTAAAGCTGAATCTCTTTCTTGAAATGACAACGGGTATTCATTTTTATTTCTAATAGAATCAAGCAATAGAAGTCGATGATTTTTAATTTTTACAGGGAAATCATTATTTTTATCAACCTTGTAAAACAATTGTACTTATCGCTGATGATAAATTGTTATATAACATAAGAAAAGAAATAACTACTACAAGGCACTATGATTGCAAGGATTATAGAGTTGTATAGCAGGGGCAAGTGTATGAGTACACTCCACGCCACACAAATTAAGTATTACTTGGAACATAGCATATTGAATTAGCGAAATATTTTGGACGATAAGAGCCCATATCCTTTTAAAACATTATGTTCTGAATAAATGTTTAATTTGCGTGGTCGGTAAGATTCGTTTGTCAGCTATTACACTGATTGTAATTTCACTATTTTTTCATTATATTATTAACTTTTTTTGAAGTGGAACAACGTGTCGAATGTGTTATAACACTAGAAATGGACGGATGTGAAGGAACACTGAAAACAGTTGAAAATGATCTTGAGCGTGTAATTTCTACTAACTAAATTTATTTTTTCTTTTCAGTTATGTTTATTCGTAAACCTATCATGAATATGGTATTGCAACTTCAGTATGTTTGCTGTACATTAAACAATGAGTACAATATTTGAAGATATAGCAAACAAACCTTAGATTGCAGAGAAATTTTAAATAACCCAAGATAATCTATTACTAATTTCAATAAACAGCACAATGAATTATAAAAATGTTTTGAATTTCTGTTGGATTCTCTTGCAGGCACCGTGGTATATCCCCGTTTATCTATCATCTATATCAAAGCTGTTATTATGCAGAGAAAAGGCGGATATATTGGAAAATCATTTGTTTAAACACAATAATTAAGTTAGTACGTAATGTATTGCATAATTATTATTTTTTTACTACTTCGTAGAAGAGTATTTCAGAAATGATTTAATAAAATAATTGAGCAAATAAATACTTCCCTCATAGTAGGTGTTTGAAGTAGAATGTAATTATTTCGTTATTACATCGTCTATTTTGCTGATTAGGTGTGGACTACCACAGGGTTCTATAATTGGACACTTTTAATTCCGGATTAAATCTTTTATCCATATTTTGCACTTTTGCTTCCAGATGCTTATTAATTGATTCTTTATGTAGGGTGTTGGACGAAACAGGCATTTATGTAAACGGTTGGAAAGATAATTGAATAAATCTCTTAATTACGGTTGTTTGGGTTGTAAGTTCTTTTAAATTATAAACATTATCGTCCATAAGTATTTAGCCACCTGCATAATTGGAGATTATTCAAAGAAACTACTTTTTATCCTTATTAAAATATTTGTATTATTAAACTGTATGTATGAAATAGATTGTAATTTCTCTGTAATGTTCTGTGTGAATATAGTGAGCCGAATGGCATTAAGATATCGAAAATTACTCTTTCTACGGATCAGGTATATTCAACTAGGGGGATTAGATAAAGAGCAGTTTCTCTGAAATGTTTATTACGGCTGTCATGAAATATTACAATTAGATAACGACCCAAAATAAACGCCCGAGACACGTCCGAACTTTTAGGAAGAACTAAGGGCAGTAGAAGAAGTAACTATAGTAGTCTGGCCCCTTCAAAGTCCAGACTTTACACATATTGAGCTTTTGTACTATAAGCTAAAAAAGGCAGCCAGAAAATCCTGTGCATCAAATAGGGGCCGAGTACACAGAAGAAAATAAGCAAACTGCACAGAATTTGCGAAGCCATGATTAGTAGTCAACTCAAACGAGGCCACATAGATGAAAACTCTTGGTTTTTCACGTGATCGTGCTTGAGAGGAGTGCTGCAGGGTTGAGGAAAACCACATCATCCTGGATTACATATTTGCATTCGCTTACCAAAATGTTGAAGACGGTATTCCCTACTATGTAATGTGTATTCAAGACTGGCATTTTACGCATCTCTGAAAAAATGCTTGCATTTTTTTATTAATTCATGTACATACATATGTACGTACGCGTATAAATACATCGAATGGGTGGGTAGAGGTCATCAGTGTATTTCAACTGCGGTAGTGAGTGTGCAGAATGAGAAACTGGACGAATTGTATACCATATACTTTCTTTACGCTAGTTATAGCTTTTATTGCTGCGGCCAAAGGTACTGTTATTGGAAATAATACAGGTTAGTATGCTCCATCCTTTTTTTAGCTTTTATCTAGAAATAATTAGAGTTCGTATGCCAAATTTAATGTGTATCTTTTCATAATTTAAAATAGGTAACACTTTTTACACTTTCCTTAGCGTATACTCAATATTATTTAATCGATTTTGATCACTTAAAGTGAAATCATTGAGATTATTCCTTGTTACGTCCAAGTATGCCTTTGTTAAAAATTCTCTACGATTAAATAACCTATTTAGCACAAGATTGTATTTTCTTGGAAGATTAAAAACTTCACCCAACTTGAAAAAACTAATAAATGATTCATTAATCTTATAGAGAAATATATTTTTATTGCTCTTTGATTTTTTATTAAGTGCAAGCTAAATAGATTTGTTTTCGTTTTAATTATGCAAATTAATGTATTGATTATGTCGTTGTTTATATCTACACATAAACCAGTTTCAATAGAAAACTTAAGGTGCAATTAACGGCAATTAATTTAAATTCTACTCTTACAGCCTTCGTTAGGTTGGGAACTATTTAATCGTTTATATCCTAAAAGAATTTATCAAGTAAATAAATTACCCATTACCTTACAAAAAATATTTGTTTATTTTGAAATGTTTGAAATCAAATATTTGTCAATTTATTCAAACCGGAAATTCAGATTCTCATAATAGTTGGCTTATGGAAATTAATATGAAATTTTCATTGGTATTCGTGATGATAAAATTACGATTTTCTTGCAAATTACAAACGTCTTAAAAATTCCTGAAAAAATATCAGCCTCCGTAGGATTTGAACCCACGCTCTCTCCTCTACCGGCGAAACGTCATAACCAACTAGTAATGGTAGGATTCGAATCCACGTCCTCTCCGTTACTAGTTGGTTATGATGTTCTACCGGTGATGGAGAGGCGTGCTTTCAAATCCCACCGCCACAGAATTATTTTCAGAAATTTTGAAAATGTTGGTAATTTGCAAGAAAATCGAAATTTTGTCAGTTGCCTTATTATTGCCAGCATGTGCTGTTAAGAAAATTAAAGGCGAGTCTTTAAAAATTGTGATTTCTTCCTAATAGATAGATATGCTAGAATAGTAATAACAATATGTTAGTCGGAGTAATACAAAATATATATAAACATAAAGATAATAAGAAAAAGTATCAAAATAATAATCAAAGAGATTGCCATCAGTTATATGCAAGAGTCCACTGGTCTTCTTGACAACCGAAACTTTTATTATGTAGACAAGGGATTAAGAAAAGTGACCAAATATTTGATTACAGTAGTAGAAATTTGGTAGATAGGCAATGTTGGCGTAAAAACTACCTATTCATGATAATAGAATAAATCGACGTACGAAATCCAGAGAACGACTGTCATTAATATTAACTGAGATGGGTAGCATATTCTTACAAAGTTGTAACAAACACCAATTAAATCTGCTCTCCTTATATTAACCTCTTAACTAATAAGAACGAATTAACAAGTGCTGGGAATAATATGTGACAATAAATACAAACGAGTCAGTGGTATGTACAAAATATACTACTAATTTCCTCGACAAACATCATTTTCTAAATCCATAATCTGTGAGTTTAAATGTACCAATTCCTATGTTTATTTTACTATTATTCTTTTGATTTAGAAATTTTATAGTGAGAATCTAGTTAGAAGTAAAAAAAACAGGTGCAAACCTAGTATACACTACCGCCCAGGTGTTTACCTATTCTTAAAATATTACAAAAAACAAGTCAAAAACTAATTACAAAATAAATCTTTATTCTGTACTTATACAAAAAACTGTAATAGTGTTTTGGATCATTATCGTGCTGGAATACGAAGTTTTCACCGATTAATCGTGTTCCTGATGAGATGACATTCCTCTCCAAAATCTCCCTATAACCTTCTCTTCTAAGCATACCTTCTGTTTTGACTAGATCGCCCACAGAGGTACCGCCAAAACAACCCTAAATGTTGACTGATCCTCCTTCATGTTTTAGTGTTGGTGTGATACAGGATTCAAGTGCTCATTCCCTTTTCGATTTACTGACAAATCTTCTTCTGTTTGAACCAAAGGTCAAATATTTAGATTCGTCGGTCCAAAGCGAGAGAACAAAGACAGTCTTTATTCTCTCGCCCATGCTTACCGTTTAGCTTTCTTTGCTTTGTGTAATAACGGTTCTCGGATAACAATTTTCCCATACAAATCAGTTTGGTGCAAACGCCTTTTTACCATGGGGAAATTAACTGGTCATTCGCAAAATATTCACTGTGACAGCAATTTCTGGCACTGTTTTTCGATTATTTCGTTTCTTTGTGATTACAATTAAACATTATTACATTCTTCTGCTGGTGTTGTTATTTTTTTCTGTTCGGGTCGTTGTTTAGTGGATACACCGCTACTTATTTGCACTTTTTAACATTATAATCTGCGGCTCGACGGTTTAAATTCAATAACTTAGGAATTTCTCGGTTACTTTTGCCGATACTGTGATATGTCACTATTACAGCACGCGTATCGATAGGTAATTCTTTTCTTGCCGACATTACCTTAACGTTACTCGCTGGTTTAAAACACTTTTTTGTACAAATTCACTGCTTGCAATTCGAAAGCTGAATGCAAACTAAATTTTCCATTATATAAAAATGTTCGTTTATATGTAATAATTTCTTTGAATAAACTCCAATTATGCAGGTGGGTAAACATTTATGGTCGGTACTGTATGTATATATGCGTAGCCGATAAAGTGCATTGCATAAAGGTGTCAATATTGTTGTTATACTCACCTAACAAAGGAACATTACCAAGTGTTAAACTCGATTTCGCCAAACTTGGCAGAATTAATTGAAAATACTGAAATATTTTTCATAGCTGTGAAATCTGACTCCAAAGACCGATTTGTATACTCCTTCAAGGAAACTTCACCATTACTAAAAAATACACAAGGAGTATTTTCGATTGTTCTACAATCCTGCCAAGTTACATCAAAATCGGATGTTAGCACATGATGGGGTTTCAAAATGATTATAATAAAAAGGTACTTAGATACAAATAATGTGTGTAAGTAGGGATATTTTGGATTCTTTTTAATTAAGAGATATTAATTTCCATATCTTCATTCTATTTGCAACGTGCTTTTATTAATGTTTCTAATGTTTTTCTGATGCCGAAGTATAGCTGTAACCTCTATTATTTTTTTGATCATTTCATTTAGTTAAACAGAAATTTTTATTTTATCTTGAATATTACAGATTTTCGTCTAATAAAGCACTTAAATGATAAGAAATACTCATTCGTTTAAAAAAAAAGAGGAGTCCCAACTATAACATGCACAGTGGAGACGTAAATTCCACTAACATTTAAATAACATATCGTTTGATAAAAATTATTCGATGCAAAAATTTAATATAAAATTGTAAACCCACACGCACATTGGAAATTACAAACAATTTATTATTTACCTTGTATTTAAATTACGTATCGTCAAAATTAGATTCTTGCTTAAATTATGTTTTAATTTGCATTCCTGGATATCAATACTTTTTGGATGTTTATTTATAATATTAGTTTAATTTTGTACATACACTCTTGTAATTTTATCATACCATTTAAGTCTGAATTTCTGGGTTAGAATAATTTCCTTATTTGATTTGCAATTGCAATAATTCCAGGAAAAACCGACTATTTTTAATATAACTTGCAGGGCCTTCACATAACAAGGCAGTGTTTTGCTATGTGGCAACGTATGCCGATCACAGACCCGGAAGAGGCAACTTTAAGCTGGAGAATGTGGATGCAACCCTTTGCACGCACATAATTTATGCTTTCGTATTGCTGAATGAGAGTGATGATTCTATATATCCTCTAGGTTTGTAGTATTTCTACCATCCAGCTTTTTTTATCCTTGAAAATGCAATTGGAACACCTTACTTACTTAATTTTCAGCTCGATGGCCTGATCTAGCAGTTGATGAAGTGGATGGTAGAAATAACATCTCAAAATTAAAGGCTCACTATCCTCATTTAAAAGTTACCATTGCTATTGGTGGTTGGCAAGATGGCTCTATTAAATATTCTCGTATGGCCGCCAATGCAACTAAAAGAAGCAGATTTGTTAATAATACGGTGGACTTTTTAAAGTGAGATTCAAACTTTGTTTGTTGCCGCGATTAAATTTAGTAATGCGTTCATTTTCATAGGAAACATGATTTTGATGGCATAGACTTAGATTGGTCTTATCCAAGCAAACGAGGAGGCGGTAGACAGGATAAATCTAACCTTGTCGCGCTAATTATGGTGAGTGATTGTAAAATATTTTCCATTAAGTCAAATACCATTGCTTTTCTTATATAGGATAGGGCTAAAAACGTTTTCTGTGATGTAATAATCAAATCTATCACTCTTAAAACGTGGAGAATTTTATTAAAAATTACGATTTCCAAATTCATGGGTTGAAGTTTGCGAATATAGATTTAAAGTGGCTGGAACAGTTTCTAATTAACCAATTAATACAGTGTCTTAAATGAATCCAATACGAGCTCCATTCTATCAAATCTTCGCCCCTTCGACTTGATTTTCATTTTTAGAAGAAGAAAAAGGTTGCAAGGAGCCAAGTCGGGAGAGTGTTCTGGATTAGGAACCATATTATTTCTTTTTTCTCAAAAACTTAGGCAATGAAAGTGGTACTGGGTTCATATTGCAATGGCGAAGAATTGAGTTGTTCTTGCTTCATTTCTTTCCTTCACATATCCTCCTTTAACCGCCTTAAGATATCACGATAGAATACTACATTAAACAACTAATCTGAATATGCTAAATCTTTGCAGATAATGCCATCAATGTCGAAAAGATAGATTAGTAAGGGCTTGACAGGCTGCAGATAGGCTCTTTCACTTACAATTTCTGTTTGGTTTGGGACCTATACTCACACACCCATTTTCCGTTACCTGTGTGGCTGACCTTACAAGAAAGTCTAATATAGATTGAAGATTCATTACTGAAAGCAAAGTATGACACTTGTTTTCAAAATAGAAGGAAAAAGTCACCATAGCAAAAAAATCAAACAACTGTATATAGAATGCCAGTTCTAAACCATAATAATATCTATATGGAAGTAAATAATACATACAAAAGATAGAGGTTTTCCAAACTGGGAACTTACTTTGAATAACCTTAGATTAGTTAGTTTTGATGTTATTTGTTATACCAAGTTCTTACAAAGCAGACGTTTTCAACCTAATTCAAACAAATCACAATCAATAAGTTTATTTCGTTGATTTAGTGAAACATTGCGTATCCAACATGTATTTCATGGGTACAATAATTAATATTACACTTTATACTATATTTCAGAACTTAAGAGAAGCATTTGACATTTATAACTACACATTGACTGCTGCATTAGATCCGAGCAAAGACACAATAGACTACGGCTACAATATGACGAGTTTGTCTAAGTATTTGGATTATATGCTTGTATGGAATTACGATTTTCACGGAGCAGGTTGGAGTAGGCATATTGGTCACAATGCTCCTCTGTATTCCAACGATCTATTAAGTGCTGTAAGTATATATATTGCATCTCTTTCAGGTGGTAACGTTAATTTACGCTTACTTTTAACAGTCATACAGTATCAATTATCTTATAAGAGTAGGCGCAGATCCCAATAAATTAGTAATGGGCGTTCCTGCATTTGGTAGAAATTTTATCGCTGCAGACGTTATTGATACAAACGTCAAATTACCAGGCCTAGATTTGAAATATAATCACTCGTTCAGCGGTCCATTCACGCAAGAAGATGGATTTTTAGGATATAATGAGGTATAATACTTTATACAGTTAACTGTTCTCGAATAATAACCATTTTGTGTTTTTAGATTTGTTTAGAATTTAGAGAATCTCCTGAGCAGTGGAAAATATTTTGGGACGATTATGCCAAAGTTCCATTTGCGGTGAATGGTGAAAAATTTATAAGTTACGACGATGTTAAATCTATACGAGAAAAAGTTAAATTTGCGAATAGGAAGAAATTAGGCGGGATTATGGTATGGGAACTGGACACTGACGATTTTAGAGGAAATTGCCGACAGAAAGTTGATGGATACTACGATTATCCATTACTAAGAACTATAAATAATGAATTGACCAGGGCTGCGGAAGATAGTGATAACTTTTTAGACTCAGAGTTCGATAATAGAGTTGCAGCTGTATTAGAAAATAGTAGTAATATATTAGAGATGAATTTTTTGTTAATAAGTCACTTGTTTGCAATAATTTACTACTTAAATAAAAGATAGCATCTTCATAATGCGGTCTCTGTTGTGAATTTGAAAACACGCGAGTAGTAAAAATCCTTACAATAACAATACGTGATTTAAAATCAATTGTTTATATTTAAAAAGAAAACGAAAGTATGGTTTCCAAGCAGTTATGATTGTCTACGGTATTCATTTTTCTTTCTGTCGTGTACGTGAATGGATTTATTTTTACATATGTATATACATTCTTTCTTGTGACAACAGCTGCCATATGCTAAAGGATTTAGAGTTATATCAAACACCTTACATACAGTTCCGTTCACATTACTTTAGACACGCAAATAAATTTAAAAAGAAAACGAGAAAATATTCATTCATTTTTTCCAAAACTTAAAATTTTTATTACATTTTATTAATACCGATTAAGTATAAAAGTCAAAAAAGTAATTCTAACGAAAAATAAACAAAACATTTTGTTCTTCAAAAAAAAACCCTTTTGCGCGAAGAACAGCTTCCACAATCCGAGGTATCCGCTCCACTAATTTCTCAAGGACTCTATTTGGTATAATAGTTCATTCCTCTTGTCCAATGAGATTCCTTTCGGACCCTTCTGTCCAATTCTTCCTATAAGAGCTCGATGGGGTTTAAAACGGGAATTTGTGGCGGCCTTGTCATTATTTGTAAAGTGCTATTATCTTGTTCTTCATTTAAGAAATTTTTACATATCACTGCTGAGTGTTTGGTGTCGTTGTCCCGCGTGAATACAAAATTATCGCCGATTAGTCATTTTCCTGATGGTATTGCATTTTTTTGCAATATTTCTAAGTAACCCTCTTTTCGCAAAATACCTTCGATTTGCTTCAAGTCTACCGGCGTAGGAAAGACAACCCTAAACAAGCACATAACTTCTTCCTTGCTTGACAGTTGACGCTACACAATTCGCTCTTCTTACAAAGACGCGCCTTGATTGTCCAACCCTTCAAACTTTTACTCATCAGTTGCAATTCATTTCGGCAGCAATTACTTGTGCTGTTAGTCTCCTATTTCGCTTGCTCATAAACTTTATACGCTTATCGTCGACGTGAATTGTTATTCTCTTACGACCTGAATGTAGCCAATCTCTTAAACTACCCAAGCGTTGATGTCTCCGAATGATATCACTAACAGTCGATTTATTAACATGTAGTTTTTCGGAAATTTGAAGCACTGAATAATCTTCTTGATGAAAAGCAACAATTACAGCATTTTAATAACTTTAATTATAATAATAATAATAATAATATTTAATGCCCAACAGATACAAATATCCAATTACAAGGCAATGTTAAATAATGTACACATGCAAATATAAATAACATAAAATTAAAGTATGTCAAATTAGAAAACTTAGTAACTAGTTGCTTTAATTTAAATTAAAAAAAAAAAGTAGTTTACCAGTGGTTAGCAAAAAAGAGAGAACGGAAAAAGTATTCAACTAAGTGTAACGCGCCCGCATGGTCTACATACCGTCAAAAGGACGATAAAGTGCAGGTATGTATATCCAACTCGGCAAACTCCATAGAGTTGAAATTGCTACACAATCTGTGTATTGGGGACCTGATGGCGATGTTTGTTCTAGGTGCGAAACAGTAAAAAGTATTTGTTTGCCTAGATCCTGAACGTGGTACAATGAAGTTGATTTTACTCAACAACTCAGGGACATCAAGACCATTATGAAGTAAAGTAAATAGGAATTTACACTCAGCCTGTTTTCGACGTAGTTCTAATGAATCAATATTAAATGCCTCTAGCAGAGCACTGTGGCTAAATCCTGTATCGGGTAAGTATTAAATTTTTTAAAGTACAAGAACTTCAAACATCTTCTCTGAATCTGCTCTAGAAGATGTATCTGATAGATGTACATAGGTGACCAGACCAAGGACGCATACTCCAGTCGAGACCGAACAAAAGCGAAATAAAGAGGAAGAATTGCTGTTATAGAATAAATGGTCGTAACACGTATAATGAATCCTAACATACTCAACGCTGATGTACAAATACTGGATATGTGCTCCATAAAGGTCAGTCTTGAGTCAAAGACGACGCCCAAGTCTCTCATAGACGTCTCCTAGGTAAAGAAGATCCAGCCAAGTGGTAGGTATATATAATTGAGTCGTCTTACGAGTGTAGGTGACAATTTTGCATTTGTTTACATTAACTGTTAGTCTGTTGTTGATACACCACGTGTGGAATATATCGAGTTGGCTTTGCAAATGATTGCAATCCTGAGAATTATAAATTGTTGAGTACAACTCAAGTCATCTGCGTATAACAACTTTGGACAGTTCAGTTGATAGCACAAATCATTTATATATATGAGGAACAGAAGTGGACCCAAGTTACTCCCTGAGGAACTCCAGAGCTCGGCGCGAAGTAATCAGACTCAAATCCCATGTATGTCACAAATTGCTTTCTATCAAGAAGATACGATTGGAATAAAGACAAAAGAGAAGACGAAAATCCAATATTGTCCAATTTATTAATAAGCACGGTGTGGTCGATTCGATCAAAAGCTTTTGTTAGGTCAGTATACACAACATCTACCTGTCCACCGGCATCAATACTATCAGATAGGTATTGTGTAATTGTAACAAGATTAGTTACCGTAGATCGTTGAGCAACGAAACCGTGTTGGTCATTTGAAATCCAGGGTCTAACTTGAGCATAAATATACTTGTACAAACATTTCTCAAAAACTTTAGCAAAATTATTTAATAACGATATGGGACGATAGTTGGAAATAACACACTTCTCACCATTTTTAAAAACAGGCACCAATTTGGCAATCTTCCACACAGACGGGAAGGTGGATGTTTTGAGAGCGAGATTGAACAAGTAGCAAGAGAGAAGCAAATATATTTGCACAATCCCTAACAAAAAAGGCCGGAATGTCATCACTACCCGCCGTGCAATTATTCTTTAAGGATTTCATAGCACACACCACATCCATCTCAGTTACAGAACCTAGGTCAACCATAGTAGCGCAAGAAGCAATTGGAGCAATAGGCGTTGGAGCAAATGAAGGAAGGTACACTGATTGAAAAACTCCCGCAAGGCGCTCACTATGGAAGGTGGGTCGTTATACGCATTGCCGTAGTCGTCCTTCATAGTTCTAGGAATACCTCCCCATCCCTCCGAGATCGCACAAACTGCCAAAATGTCTAGGATCGGTTGAAATGGAGAATTCAGCGCTCTGAATAAAGTTCTTATATAACCGCCTAGAATTCTGTTTTCAGCATCCTTCTCATATCTTTGAAAGCATTTAAATCGCTTAAGCATCCTGTTCTTTTATACATCAATCGATAATGATTTTTGAGTTTGATGTTACTAATGTGATCACGCGTGAACCACTGTGGATAATTTGTATGCGCACTGGTTTTTACGGGGACAAACATATTTAAATTTTTATAGATTTCAGCATAAAATGCAGAACAAGCGTCATCTATACTGGTATAGTTGTAAATAAAATTCTAATCTGTAGTTAATAAAGAATCATACAAGTTAATAAAGTCTGCTCGCTTAAAATTATACACTCTTTTGTCCTTATTACCACACATATTGCTATATCGTGACGATGGAACTGATAGGCACAGCGCTAGAGCAGGATGATCGTTGTCCTCGGCAACCAGAGGAAACATCTCTCTATCAATAGCAACAGTCTGAACATTGGTAACAACTAAATCTAATATTCTACCTCTAGCATTTGTTACTGAATTAAGTTGTGACAAATCAATAAAATGTAAGAATTCATTCATTATTCTACTTTTACCATCATTTATGTCAGGTCTGTTGTAGTGGGTAATGTTAAAGTCGCCGAGAATGATAGTTTTTGTAGAACTTATATTTATTGTGTCTAAACTACTCAGAAAATTCTCAAAATCGAGAAGCGAAATATCTGTGGCACATAAACCATAAACAGCAAACTTATGATGGCATAAACTAAATACAGCTCCGACAATATCAACAAGTGAAGTCGTGTCTCAACATGTGTAAAATCTACCTGATTGTAAGGTAAGGTGGACTTAAAGGCTAAAATAACACCACCACCACGACTTCTATTAATTAATTCAAATTTACGGTCTTCTAAGCACATAATACGTAGGTGGGAAAGAGTTCGCAATTAGATACATCTGACGACAGCCAGCTCTCAGTAACACACACAACATCAAAGTCGAAAGTACATACGTTACCGTAAACACATCACACTTGGTCCGTAACCCTCGCACATTTTGATAATAAATGACCAGATCTCTGTTGGGCTCCACTAGTTTAACTGCACAATAGTCGGTATACCTTGTTTTGCATTTAATTCTTAGATTCTTCTCCCCGTTAGCCACACGAGTATCTAACTCAGCCTTAATCTTTTGAAATAGTCTATTTGGCGGCGGGTTTTATCAAGCGATATATTTATGTGTTTGTACTGCTCATTTTCACGCAACCGTTTAGCATGCTTTAAGACAGCGTGAGCCTCTCTAGAGCTAGAGAGCCTCACTTTGATCGGGCGCCGCTTGTCAGGAACAAAACGACCAATACGGTGCACCTCAATGTGGTCGGTGTTCATGCCAGATGGAAGCGCTTTTAGTACCGCCTGAACTGTCTCCAACTCCCGGACCTCCTGGTGTTCGCATCGTGCGTGTCAGACTCAGGTACACCAAACATAATGATATTCTGCTTGCGATTGTTTCTGTCACCCAATTCCAGCCAAAAGTTCCTCAAACGCTTTATCGTCAATTCCAGCACTCTTCTCTCTAGCCGCCAAGTCGTTTCTCAAGCTCAGTATAGCTGCCTTGAGATCATTAATGTCGCTGCTCAAGATGTTACAATTCCTGCAGGACCACGATACCCTTTCTTGCTCTTTATGGTACGAATCTCAGTTATGCTCAGCTCTGCGCACGAATGCAAATATATCTTCTTGCACACACAACAGTCAATGAATTTGTGTGTTTCTGATGACGTGGTATTGCATCCACAGGAACATTTAATAGATACCATTGTGAGGTAATCACCAACTAACACCAGGTGATGACAGAAAAGGTATTAAGGAAGAAAAACAGGAAGACCTTCTTCACACCTAGGGGTCCGTCAAGGTGACCAACAACACACGGTAGACCACGGTACGGAGAGGCAAAGGAAAACGAGGGAGTATAATTTAGGTCAAGACTGTAAATGCGCCGTATTACAAGAACGAAGCGGCGAAAAAAGGATGTATAAAGCGGACAGACAAAAAGTGTCTGTTTGTATTAAAAAAAGTAATGTGAACGAGGTATTTATGCAAGCTTAATATACTAACTATCACCAAAACCACCGCGCAAACAAAATCAAATAACATCTAATACTCACCGTGAGATAGAGTAAAGAGTGAGCTTCAAAACAATATATAACAAGCAAATTAATTTTAAGACGAAGCTATCAAATTCTCACAAACAACCAGAGTACGAATTTTCACGTGTACACACTATGCTGTACTATACTATACTTTAACCAGGTTTATACAAGAAGATACAGTCATAACGCTAACGCCCGCAGAAGGATGTTTATTTAGAAACTAAAGCATTTATCAATACACAATACAGCTTCGGATGGCCTGCACCCACACCCACACCCAAAGTGTATTGTAAATTTATTATCTGCAATATTGTCCAAAAATAATCCTTTTCGTGGCGATGAGGATCGACGTATAATTTTGTAAAATTATTTTAGGGTATACAAGGTATTTCAAAGAGAAATATCATGTTAAAGTTCATTTTTCAGAATAGGATGCCCAGTATATTTTTATACAATTGTGGGTGAGGTTACTGAGTCTATATAGTAATATTTCTGCTATTTTGTAGCATGCTGTGTTGCCAAGTTATTCTACGTCTTATTAACATTTTCTGTGTAGCTACGGTTGAAAAATTATAAATTATTTTTTTTTGAAAAATGATAGTCAACACTTTCATGAAGTATGCTTAAACTTGCTGTCTTTTGAAATATAAAAGTTTTTTACTAACATATTAAGCATATCGCAGCACTTCACGTTTGATGTTCGAGTAATCGAATGTTCTTATATAAATACCATATCAGTTTACTATATTTTTTATCCAGAAATATGATTTTCCGAAGAAGAATTGATAAATATGGTTTACATTACTGGTGCAAGTGACAAGAATCGTTTGCTGACACTAAGAATTTATAAAAAAATATATCGCAAAATAATTAATTACAAAATCAATACTTCTTTTTGGGAAGTGCATTGACCTTCTATGCAAAAAATGAACCCGAGGATGGAGATTCTAGTAGTTGCAGAGGTTATAGAACATTTTTGTGCTGTAAAATATTGGTAGGCCCTACAAAATCATTTTATAAGTGCTTAGATATCGTGATGTATGCACATTTAGGTCGTGTAATATAGGTTGGATTATAATATGCGCCAATACTACAATAATACCAGAATTAACTTTAATACTAAAGTACAATTTTTATGAACAAAAAATGCACAGGTAACGCATAAACATATCAGATACTTACTCCAGTAATAATGACGTATGATTGAAATGCTTGCAAAGTTTCAGAATTCGTTAGGTTTGAAGTAAAAAGAGAATAGGATATAGCTCAGTTAACCATTGCAGTTTAGCCCTCCTTTCTTACGTATTAACAATAATAAACTTTTATATGAAAAATAAATAACAGGGGCTTTCACGGCCGGAGTCTGGGTTAGTACTGGCAGTACGTATTTCCGGGCTTATAGGCCGTGGTGTTGAGTAGGTACATGTCGACGTTTCGCGAAACACTACGACTGGAATCTTCAGGACGATGTTGACTAACGACATCGTCCTGAAGATGCCAGTCGCAGTTTTTGGCGAACAGTTGACAAATATCTACCCAAGACCACAGCCCACAAGCCCGGAAATTTCATGTGAGAGTTTATTAAAATGCAACATTTCCTAGACTCTAATGCTTTAAGATTAGCAATTACACAGCGTTTCAATTTGTATCTGTCCGAATTTTGCAAATACTTCGCAGAAACTTCAACTGAGAAAATAGTATACTTCGTTTAATGTAGCAAAAACATAAGCTTTTGTGTTCAAAAAATGCGGCTAATCTTATTATTTCAATGTAATTTGGACATATTCCAAATATCGGATTTATGTTCTTAATGATAAAAATGTTTTTCGAATAAAATTCGAACTCTACTTATTACACCCTTACACAATCAAATAAATTATTTTCAGGCATTATTATACACAATAGCGTAATAATAATATCGTAGTTTATCAAATCATTCAACTAAGATGAATGATTTGATAAACAGACTGATGTGTAGTGATAAAAATGTCGTATATTCTCCTCCTCACAGGAAAGCTTTTTTTCAAAAATGTCTATACTGCGTATGTAAGGTTGTAAACTTTATAATCTATGTAATGGTGTAAAGAATCCACACAAATTTAACTTATTCAGAAAGTTGCTCAAGTAACATATATTATCTATTTCTATTTCTGATTTAAATGACTATTGGTCAACATAATATTGAAAATAAGTGCCTGTTATCATATCAAAGAAACAGTCATTTTAGACACGTTACTTACTTAAGGAAAGTTGAAGGTATTAATACAAGTTTAACGAGACGTATGTACATATATATGTATACAGATAGTGTCCTATTTGAAGAAACCAAGATTGAATTTAATTGGTCCAAGCTAGGGCGACACCCAGAACATCAGTGAGATTTTATTAAAATGTTAACTATTATTTTCCAATAATTGATTCATTTTAAGCTACAACTTTTCAAAGCCAGATCTGCAACGCATGAAAGTTTAATGCGATGTGGAATAACTTGACAATACAAGAATATGGCTGTATGTACTGACACTCGATAATTCATAATACAACTATAAAAAGAATATACAGCACATGCTAGTTTAAAAAAAGATATAATTCCATATAATATGTATCTAAAATTCTCTAACAGTACAAAACAGATTGAAGTTTGTCAGATGATTGATGAGGCTTTATATGTCATGTCAATTAATAAAACCCAACATTTGCTACTTGATACTTCAAGAAATATTTGCTGAACTCAATCCCAATTGAAAGGGAGTTAACTAAATCTATGTGTTGAATAAAATAAATACAATTTTTGAATTATTTCATTTGTTAGTACCTACATCCTGCACATAAGTTCTATGTCACATTTAGCGACAAAAGTAATTCTAAATTTATATAATTCTTTAAATGGTACTTCAACTTCTCCAAATCGAAACAAGTATGAGAGAATCTGCTCCCAGCGCAGTGAAAAGTTAGTAAATGTGCAAACGCATTCAGGCAGTCATTAAACTAATACAGGATACGTGGAGAAAAATGGAGCAGCCATCACTGGCAAAACTGCCAAGATTGTGTGCGTACGTAATAAAGGCGGCAGGCGAAGAAAACACCGGCTCAAGCGTATCGAGAGCTCCACAAAATTTACGGAGATGCCGCTCTAAGTGAAGCAACATGTTTGGTTCTATCGCTTCAAAGACAGTAATTTCAATGTTGATGACCATCCGCGTGAAGGAAGGCCCAAAACCTTTGGATACGCTGAGCTGGAAGCATTGCTCGACGAGGATCCATGCCAAACACAACAAGAGCTTTCATCAGTATTAGGAGTTACCCGCCAAGCCATTTCCAAGCGATTGCATGCGTTGGGAATGACTCGAAAGCAAGGAACTTGGATTCTTTTTGATTTGAAACCAAGGGGCATTTAGCTTCGTTTTTTCGCCTGTGAACAACTGCCCCAGCGGTAAAAAAGACAGGGTTTTCTTCATCGTTTCGAACCTAGTTGCACACCTTATATATATATATATATATATATATATATATATGTAATTATTATATATATAATAAAAGTAACAACTTTCGATATTAATATGCAGTTATAAACCTGTGATTTTAATTATCTGTGCTCACTTATCTCTTTAAAACTTTTGATTTTTCAATATCAATGAAAAATAGCGATGAACCTCGATAGTGTTGTGACATGTTTGATTAGAACCTTCTTTTCAGTGTCAGGCCATCTATTGCAAGATGTGTTTAATTTATTTATAGTACATAGTAAATAATAATATGATTACACCGTTTTTTTTTTTATTGAAGATAGACTTATTCAGTGTCATTACGTGGATTTATTGAAAATTAATATTCTACACGTTATTAATAGGCATCTTTTTTGATTTAGTTTAATTTTTAGGTCTGAATTGGATGGTAGCTTATTTTTTACATCTGCATTTCTACTTGAACATTTTAAATGAGTTCACTCAATAAACATAAAATTTGACACAACAGAACTGGTTGTTTACATAGAAACAGGATAATAAACGAAACTGAAAATAAGTTACTCGCCCAAAGACACCTAATAATGATAGATGCGAATAATGATTTGTAATGTATAAAGGATTACAAACAAATAAGTATGGAAAACAATTATTATTCTTGTAGACTTCCGCGGTCGTTGTTTTCTTTTAAAGAATTTAGATTTTTGCATGAGTCTGGCGGCGTTTGGCTCTCAGTTGTATGCAGTAGCCTAGAAAAAGCACAATGCAACTGAGAGTAAAACGTCGGCAGACCCATCCACTTACGACCCAGTTTCCACCCGGAAACCTAAATTAAAAAAAAACAATCGGCAGTTACGTATTTTAGTGGTCGTGCAAGAACATAATAAAATAAGGTAGAATTTGGTTAAAGAACCTTCTGCTTTACAAAAATATGAACTTATAGAACTAGATCTACAATTTTACAATAAATTTAAAAATAAAAAATGTAGAAACTGTTTTATCTAAATATTTAAAATTGTGTGTTCAGTTAGATATAGGTGGAACATTAAAACGGATATCATTTTGGAATGGTTTAATGTTTTTTATATGGAAAGACCTAACTTCAATAAAAAAGAATGAACCTTGTGTGGTCCCAACTACTTACTAATTGTACATAGGTATTTCAAACATTTTCTTATACTTAACTGTTAACCCTATATGCTCTTACAATTACTACTGTTACATGGAACAATAAACATTATTCGTATATGTTCCATTTACATGTAATTTTTCTTTGAAACTCTGACCATTCGTTCCTTATTTTGTTTAAGACAATTGTTATCAATGTTTGTTGCTTCTACATATCGGCAGTAAATATGCTTACTATAAAAGCAGGATAAAATTTGGCAAGTTCTATTTAAATATTTTAATACAAACTGTTACTCATATGTGCTTACTTCGCATACTCAAAATAACTGATACCAAATATAAAATATACAAATCTTCTTTATTTCGAAACTTTAGAATCTTATGTCGTTAAAGATGAAGTTAATTACACCAGTAACCCCAGAATGAATATTTTGTGTAATTTACTTAGTTTATTTACATATATAGATTATACAATTTAGTATTAAATATTCGTAACTCGAAAAGAACCCTTATTTATTCGAATATGGGTATACAATTCTTCCATCAGGCCAGTGGCAATGATCAAAGTGGCAAACCGGGCGGGAATAAGTATCAGGACAAAACCACCAGGGCAGGAAAAGAGTATTGGAAACTGTGGTCTGGCAACAACCGCAGCTGCAATCGAAAGAAGTACAAGAACCTACAATATATAAAAGTAAATTATTTTAGCATTTTGAGCAATAGAGAGTAGAGAGTATTCAGAAGTATTTGGAATTCTCTTAAATTTTACTTTACTCAATAATTCGTATAAAACACTATTGAAAACGTAAGGCTAAGGTATAAAAAATAATATTACTACATTCTACTACATTGTGAAATTTGTGGACTATACATATATAATGAATAAAAAAGATTCATATCATTTAATGTGTATGTTACCGTATTATAATATATAATAGAACTCCAGCAATTTCACTCACATTCTTAAAAGGTTTACTTATCAATTCTGACAACACATTATCGTGTAATAATCTGTTAGCACAGTGTATGATTTAAATTATATTTGTTTAATAAAGGGATACAGAAAACCATTGTTAATAATTAAGTGCACTAGGTATTTGCAAATAATTCATTTACTTGTATAAATGTGTCAAAGTTATATACAAACACAGCAGCGTTCCGACATGTAGCAGCCTAGAAAAAGCTGCATGCAATTGAGAGCGAAACGTTGGGAGAGACATGCAACTGCGAAGGTTATTCATTAATGATCGCTGATCACAATAAAATTTTGTTGTATCTGTGACTTTTTGTAAAATCCGTTGCTGCTTCCAAACTTTAGGACGGTAGTGTAAATTGTAATTCTTTTTCTATAAGTTATTATTTATATTTGTAGTATTTTACGTTGTTGAGAAGAAGAAGAAGAATATGTGTATAAATAGAACATCAAATTCATCATAATATTAAAGTATTACACCTGACTATTTTCCCTGGAACGTATTTTGCTAATTGGAAACAAATGGCGGATTGTTTATGCACTCTGCGGGGCAAAATTATGGAACAAATTCATTAAATTTGAAGTCAGACCATGTTAATTTTATTTTTTTTATTTTGGTAGATCGTCCAATTGTCTAAATAACACTGTCAAACTCGGAATGCTTAATATGACAAAATTTTCGAATAAATATCATTTGAAGGTGGAAGACATAAATTTGATTAGCAACAGAAAGCAAAGATTGTTATTCAAAAAATGAAGTAATTGTTTTCTTCAAAACATTATTATTGTTATGTTGGTAGGCCGCAAAATCTAGAAGACTTATACATAATTTTGTAGAAAGTCAGATCAATTAGTCTCAACGTCATTTGCCATGTACAAAATGAATGTGTCCACAGTTTTGCTTATTGTCGAGCACCCGATGGATGTCATTACGAACATTTGATTTAAAGATGCCCATTGGAGCTGGAGCACTTGTCTAGTAGTCTCGAGATACCGGGCTTGAATCCTGGAGCTATGGTTTTTCAGGGTCGAGGTTTTTTGTGGATTTCTCACTCCATAGCAAATGTTGAAAATGAATATCTGCAAGGGCAACCTGTTTATATCATCTGTCAAAATTTCAGACGTCTACTGGCAGACAAGGCGGTTTCGCACAAATGGATAAAATCGAATTTCTTCATACGTTTCCTAACAGTGGATGAGACTTGGGTCCACCACTACATACCGGAGACTAATAAATAGCTAAAGCAGTGGACCTTTCCGGGCGAATCGCCCCCGAAGAAAGCAAAGACCGTTTTATCGGCCGAAAAAGTCATGGCGACCATTTCGATGCAGTATTGAAGCAGAAACGGCCTCGTTTGCAGCGGAAAAAAGTGCTTTTCCACCACGACAATGCAACGGCTCATTCATCCTGCATCGTTGTGTTCAAATTGAATGAGTTGCGCTACGAATTAGTCTCTCATCCTCCATATTCACGAAATCTAGTCCCCAGTGACCTTTTCCTATTCCCAAGCCTGAAAAAATCGCCGGGCGGAAAGAGATTTGATTCAAACGAGGAGGTCATCGCCGCTACAGATGGCTATTTCGCAGACCTCGAAGCATCCTACTTTTACGACGACTTGAAGAGACTGGAGTACCGTTGGAAAAAGTGTATTGATTTTTAAGGAAACTACATCCAAAAATAAAAACCACAAAAATACCATGTTTTTCTTGTCGATTCCGGAGACATTTCAAGTTGCCCTCGTATTGTTCAACGAAGGCTTTGCCGTGAGTTCAATATTCCGCCTTTAGGTAAGATTTCGTCCCGTAATTTAATCTTAAACTGGTACCATAAATTCCAAGCAACTGGTAGTGTTGCGGCTCAAAACATTCTACTTGAAAAGACTTGAAGAGACTTGAGCGCCGTTTGAAAAAGTGTATTGATCTTACAGGAGACTACATCGAAAACAAAAACCACACCAATACAGTGTTTTTATTGTCGATTCCGGAAACATTTCAGGTCGCCCTCGTAGACTATGTTTAATATCAGGTAAAAAAAGGGTACAAAAGAACAGGTAGCATTAGCTAGCATTTGGCTGTAGGAGTAACACTATTATAACATGTTACAACTTCTTTTGTACGATGGTGCCGTTATTTCAAGTATTAGTGACAGAAATTCTTCAGAGCGTTGACTGACTAGGAAATTCATTTGCTGATCTTACTTAGTTTATAGCGAGACTGCAAAAATGTCCTAAATATTTGTTAGCGTAATCTAGCAGAAGCAAATGATTTTACTTGATAATGGTCCAGTAACTGGTTCGAAAAATTTGATTAATTTCATCAACAGAATGTATCTATTAAATATGTATAGAAAGTTTTACAGCGAAGTTCAAGAGCACGAGAGACTTTTATAAGAAGTCGAGCTGTTAATTTAAAATGTCAGCAAAGGTAAATGTTCATAAAATACAAATATTAATATGTACTTACCGCGTAATATAAGATCTTCATTTTAACAAGTTTGGAAGATAGACTGAATTTGAACTTTACGAGATTATTCTGCTAATTTTATACTCCTTTCTCGGTCATTATCACTGTTACATAAGAGAGATAAGGCATATTGTTCGCACAACTATTAGACTATAACTGTAGTGCGTATATATATTTTTTTGATTTTGGAATTTCCGCACCTCTGACCTGAGGTTTTTATAAAAGCATTTTGCAAGATTCCTTTACAACCTTGCTAAACAGTAATGATAAAAATGTTTTCTTGAACTCAATTGAAACGTTGCGCGGTATGTGTTAGCTTTTTAACCTAAAGATTATACATATCTAGCTCTTGAAAGTATTCCATTTAAAGAGAACGCAAACTTTTTAATAGAAATTAGCAAGAAGTAAATAAAGTTCATAGCGCGCTATTGATAACGTCCTTATTTCGGTACACACTACAATGTCGCTTAAATTACCAAATATGTGCCTAATGTTCTTTTAGCTTATCGTATTGATGTAAATATAAAAACGGTCATTGAATTTTCTAACTCAGGTCACGTGTATTGTCTTTCCTGTTTTAGTACTTTTCTAAAATCCAAGACAAAAGAACTGCGATGAATTCCGTATAAAATTCGCATCGTTCAGGTCATTTTTGTTATGAAATAAGCTTTGAATTCAATCAAGGTACTACTTGTGGGTAGCGTTGCTGGAGTAACCATAGCCGTGCTAAGCTATTTCACATAGTGTGACAATTTAGGTCAAACGAGGTGGTGGCCATTGAAATAATTCCTTGTCTGAGAAAACAACTCTTTGGTCGTCTGTAAGTATGAACAGCAACACCCGATACGATCTTGTGCAAATTTTAGTCTTGCTTGTTTATGTTTCTCTGTTAAGAATGGTTCGGAGGCTTTGATTACCCATTGAAAATCTTTATTGCTCCATAAAACTTATTGTACATGTCTTTTGATTACTACTAGAGTCAAATCAGATTTTATTTGCTATGTGGCTATATTACTAGAAAAGGCTCACGTTTGATGCCCACTGTTTTCATGTTGATTTTTAATTTTTTTTTAGAATAACTCTATAAAATTGTTGATTAAATGATAAGATTGTTCTATTTTCTTAATTATAGCTCGGTTTGAAAGGCCTACTTCTTCATGATAATTTATTTTAGTGTTTTCTTGCGTATATGTATACAGCCTGTTCATTTTAGAACTTCCCGCCCTAAGTTTCGGGAAATCTGGAAATTTATGAAAAATTTTCTGAAACGCGTAAGAAGCATTGTTGAGGGGGATAACTTCTTATGCAAAAATGGACTCACCCACTTTAACCATCTGCCCCCGGGAGCTACCCCCATAAAAATCTTAAATAGAAAGGGGTATCGAGTAATACCTCATATTGGCGTTTGATTTTTTGAAATTGATCTATTCATTTCGGAGTTCTTTGTTGTTCTAGGCTTAAATATATGTATATTACTCAAACACAGCAGTAAGTGTTTGTCGATTTCGACATATCCAAAACGTCACGAACCAGGCTATGAAAAAAATTTAGACATATGATAAACAAACAGTTTTGACACAGTGGTGATTTTGTTTTGGCGTTATATACTTTCGGTTGTGTTAAAATGTCTGATTTTGTGCCAAATAATCGTCATTTACGGGAAGTGTTGATATTCTTCTTTCATTCGAAGAAAACGGCGGCTAAAGCGTATCGAGAGCTCCACAAAATTTACGGAGATGCCGCTCTAAGTGAAGCAACATGTTTGGTTCCCTCGCTTCAAAGACGGTAATTTCAATGTTGATGACCGTCCGCGTGAAGGAAGGCCCAAAACCTTTGGATACGCTGTGCTGGAAGCATTGCTCGACGAGGATCCATGCCAAACACAACAAGAGCTTTCATCAGTATTAGGAGTTACCCGCCAAGCCATTTCCAAGCGATTGCATGCGTTGGGAATGACTCGAAAGCAAGGAACTTGGATTCTTTATGATTTGAAGCCAAGGGACATTTAGCGTCGTTTTTTCGCCTGTGAACAACTGCCCCAGCGGTAAAAAAGGCAGGGTTTTCTTCATCGCATCGGACCTAGTTGTACACCTTATATATATATATATATATACGTAATTATTATATATATAATAAAAGTAACAACTTTCGATATTAATATGCAGTTATAAACCTGTGATTTTGATTATCTGTGCTCACTTAGCTCTTTAAAACTTTTGATTTTTCAATATCAATTAAAAATAGCGATGAACCTCGATAGTGTTGTGAGATGTTTGATTAGAACCTTCTTTTCAGTGTCAGGTCATCTATTGCAAGATGTGTTTAATTTATTTATAGTACATAGTAAATAATAATATGATTACACTGTTTTTTTTTATTGAAGATAGACTTATTCAGTCTCATTACGTGGATTTATTGAAAATTAATATTCTACTCCTTATTAATAGGCATCTTTTTTGATTTAGTTTAATTTTTAGGTCTGGATTGGATGGTAGCTTATTTTTTACATCTGCATTTGTACTTGAACATTTAAAATGAGTTCACTTAATAAACATAAAACTTGACACAACAGAACTGGTTGTTTACATAGAAACAGGATAATAAACGAAAATGAAAATAAGTTACTCGTCCAAAGAAACCTAATAATGATAGATGCGAATAATGGTTTGTAATGTATAAAGGGTTACAAACAAATAAGTATGGAAAACAATTATTGTTCTTGTAGACTTCCGCGGTCGTTGTTTTCTTTTAAAGAATTTAGATTTTCGCATGAGTCTGGCGGCGTTTGGCTCTCAGTTGTATGCAGTAGCCTAGAAAAAGCACAATGCAACTGAGAGTAAAACGTCGGCAGACCCATCCACTTACGACCCAGTTTCCACCCGGAAACCTAAATTAAAAAAAAACAATCGGCAGTTACGTATTTTAGTGGTCGTGCAAGAACATAATAAAATAAGGTAGAATTTGGTTAAAGAACCTTCTGCTTTACAAAAATATGAACTTATAGAACTAGATCTACAATTTTACAATAAATTTAAAAATAAAAAATGTAGAAACTGTTTTATCTAAATATTTAAAATTGTGTGTTCAGTTAGATATAGGTGGAACATTAAAACGGATATCATTTTGGAATGGTTTAATGTTTTTATATGGAAAGACCTAACTTCAATAAAAAAGAATGAACCTTGTGTGGTCCCAACTACTTACTAATTGTACATAGGTATTTCAAACATTTTCTTATACTTAACTGTTAACCCTATATGCTCTTACAATTACTACTGTTACATGGAACAATAAACATTATTCGTATATGTTCCATTTACATGTAATTTTTCTTTGAAACTCTGACCATTCGTTCCTTATTTTGTTTAAGACAATTGTTATCAATGTTTGTTGCTTCTACATATCGGCAGTAAATATGCTGACTATAAATGCAGGATAAAGTTTAGCAAGTTCTATTTAAATATTTTAATACAAACTGTTACTCATATGTGCTTACTTCGCATACTCAAAATAACTGATACCAAATATAAAATATACAATTCTTCTTTATTTCGAAACTTTAGAATCTTATGTCGTTAAAGATGAAGTTAATTACACCAGTAACCCCAGAATGAATATTTTGTGTAATTTACTTAGTTTATTTACATATATAGATTATACAATTTAGTATTAAATATTCGTAACTCGAAAAGAACCCTTATTTATTCGAATATGGGTATACAATTCTTCCATCAGGCCAGTGGCAATGATCAAAGTGGCAAACCGGGCGGGAATAAGTATCAGGACAAAAACCACCAGGGCAGGAAAAGAGTATTGGAAACTGTGGTCTGGCAACAACCGCAGCTGCAATCGAAAGAAGTACAAGAACCTACAATATATAAAAGTAAATTATTTTAGCATTTTGAGCAATAGAGAGTAGAGAGTATTCAGAAGTATTTGGAATTCTCTTAAATTTTACTTTACTCAATAATTCGTATAAAACACTATTGAAAACGTAAGGCTAAGGTATAAAAGATAATATTACTACATTCTACTACATTGTGAAATTTGTGGACTATACATATATAATGAATAAAAAAGATTCATATCATTTAATGTGTATGTTACCATATTATAATATATAATAGAACTCCAGCAATTTCACTCAAATTCTTAAAAGGTTTACTTATCAATTCTGACAACATATTATCGTGTAATAATCTGTTAGCACAGTGTATGATTTAAATTATATTTGTTTAATAAAGGGATACAGAAAACCATTGTTAATAATTAAGTGCACTAGGTATTTGCAAATAATTCATTTACTTTTATAAATGTGTCAAAGTTATATACAAACACAGCAGCGTTCCGACATGTAGCAGCCTAGAAAAAGCTGCATGCAATTGAGAGCGAAACGTTGGGAGAGACATGCAACTGCGAAGGTTATTCATTAATGATCGCTGATCACAATAAAATTTTGTTGTATCTGTGACTTTTTGTAAAATCCGTTGCTGCTTCCAAACTTTAGGACGGTAGTGTAAATTGTAATTCTTTTTCTATAAGTTATTATTTATATTTGTAGTATTTTACGTTGTTGAGAAGAAGAAGAAGAATATGTGTATAAATAGAACATCAAATTCATCATAATATTAAAGTATTACACCTCACTATTTTCACTGGAACGTATTTTGCTAATTGGAAACAAATGGCGGATTGTTTATGCACTCTGCGGGGCAAAATTATGGAACAAATTCATTAAATTTGAAGTCAGACCAAGTTAATTTATTTTTTTTTTATTTTGGTAGATCGTCCAATTGTCTAAATAACACTATCAAACTTGGAATGCTTCATATGACAAAATTTTCGAATAAATATCATTTGAAGAGTGGAAGACATAAATTTGATTAGCAAAGATTGTTATTCAAAAAATGAAGTAATTGTTTTCTTCAAAACATTATTATTGTTATGTTGGTAGACCGCAAAATCTAGAAGACTTATACATAATTTTGTAGAAAGTCAGATCAATTAGTCTCAACGTCATTTGCCATGTACAAAATGAATGTGTCCACAGTTTTGCTTATTGTCGAGCACCCGATGGATGTCATTACGAACATTTGATTTAAAATGCCATTGGAGCTGGAGCACTTGTCTAGTAGTCTCGAGATACCGGGCTTGAATCCTGGAGCTATGGTTTTTCAGGGTCGAGGTTTTTTGTGGATTTCTCACTCCATAGCAAATGTTGAAAATAAATATCTGCAAGGGCAACCTGTTTATATCATCTGCCAAATTTCAGACGTCTACTGGCAGACAAGGCGGTTTCGCACAAATGGATAAAATCGAATTTCTTCATACGTTTCCTAACCGTGGATGAGACTTGGGTCCACCACTACATACCGGAGACTAATAAATAGCTAAAGCAGTGGACCTTTCCGGGCGAATCGCCCCCGAAGAAAGCAAAGACCGTTTTATCGGCCGAAAAAGTCATGGCGACCATTTCGATGCAGTATTGAAGGAGAAACGGCCTCGTTTGCAGCGGAAAAAAGTGCTTTTCCACCACAACAATGCAACGGCTCATTCATCCCGCATCGTTGTGTTCAAATTGAATGAGTTGCGCTACGAATTAGTCTCTCATCCTTCATATTCACGAAATCTAGTCCCCAGTGACCTTTTCCTATTCCCAAGCCTGAAAAAATCGCCCGGCGGAAAGAGATTTGATTCAAACGAGGAGGTCATCGCCGCTACAGATGGCTATTTCGCAGACCTCGAAGCATCCTACTTTTACGACGACTTGAAGAGACTGGAGTACCGTTGGAAAAAGTGTATTGATTTTTAAGGAAACTACATCCAAAAATAAAAACCACAAAAATACCGTGTTTTTCTTGTCGATTCCGGAGACATTTCAAGTTGCCCTCGTATTGTTCAACGAAGGCTTTGCCGTGAGTTCAATATTCCGCCTTTAGGTAAGATTTCGTCCCGTAATTTAATCTTAAACTGGTACCATAAATTCCAAGCAACTGGTAGTGTTGCGGCTCAAAACATTCTACTTGAATAGACTTGAAGAGACTGGAGCGCCGTTTGAAAAAGTGTATTGATCTTAGAGGAGACTACATCGAAAAATAAGAATAAAAAACCACACCGATACCGTGTTTTTATTGTCGATTCCGGAAACATTTCAGGTCGCCCTCGTAGACTATGTTTAATATCAAGGGTACAAAAGAACAGGTAGCATTAGCTAGCATTTGGCTGTAGGAGTAACACTATTATAACACGTTACAACTTCTTTTGTACGATGGTGCCGATATTTCAAGTATTAGTGACAGAAATTCTTCAGAGCGTTGACTGATTAGGAAATTCATTTGCTCATCTTACTTAGTTTATAGTGAGACTGCAAAAATGTCCTAAATATTTGTTAGCGTAATCTAGCAGAAGTAAATGATTTTACTTGATAATGGTCCAGTAACTGGTTCGAAAAATTTGATTAATTTCATCAACAGAATGTATCTATTAAATATGTATAGAAAGTTTTACAGCGAAGTTCAAGAGCACGAGAGACTTTTATAAGAAGTCGAGCTGTTAATTTAAAATGTCAGCAAAGGTAAATGTTCATAAAATACAAATATTAATATGTACTTACCGCGTAATATAAGATCTTCATTTTAACAAGTTTGGAAGATAGACTGAATTTGAACTTTACGAGATTATTCTACTAATTTTATACTCCTTTCTCGGTCATTATCACTGTTACATAAGAGAGATAAGGCATATTGTTCGCACAACTATTAGACTATAACTGTAGTGCGTATATATATTTTTTTGATTTTGGAATTTCCGCACCTCTGACCTGAGGTTTTTATAAAAGCATTTTGCAAGATTCCTTTACAACCTTGCTAAACAGTAATGATAAAAATGTTTTCTTGAACTCAATTGAAACGTTGCGCGGTATGTGTTAGCTTTTTAACCTAAAGATTATACATATCTAGCTCTTGAAAGTATTCCATTTAAAGAGAACGCAAACTTTTTAATAGAAATTAGCAAGAAGTAAATAAAGTTCATAGCGCGCTATTGATAACGTCCTTATTTTCGGTACACACTACAATGTCGCTTAAATTACCAAATATGTGCCTAATGTTCTTTTAGCTTATCGTAATGATGTAAATATAAAAACGGTCATTGAATTTTCTAACTCAGGTCACGTGTATTGTCTTTCCTGTTTTAGTACTTTTCTAAAATCCAAGACAAAAGAACTGCGATGAATTCCGTATAAAATTCGCATCGTTCAGGTCATTTTTATTATGAAATAAGCTTTGAAATCAATCAAGGTATTACTTGTGGGTAGCGTTGTTGGAGTAATCATAGCCGTGCTGAGCTATTTCACACAGTTTGACAATTTAGGTCAATCGAGGTGGTGGCCATTGAAATAATTCCTTGTCTGAGAAAACAACTCTTTGGCCGTCTGGAAGTATGAACAGCAACACCCCATACGATCTTGTGCAAATTTTAGTCTTGCTGGTTTATGTTTCTATGTTAAGAATGGTTCGGAGGCTTTGATTACCCATCGAAAATCTTTACAGCTCCATAAAATTTATTGTACATGTCTTTTGATTATTACTAGAGTCAAATCAGATTTTATTTGCTGTGTGGCTATACTACTAGAGAAGACTCACTTTTGATGCCCACTGTTTTTATGTTGATTTCTAATTTTTTTCTTTAGCATAACTTTATAAAATTGTTGATTAAATGATAAAATTGTTCTATTTTCTTAATTATAGCTCGGTTTGAAAGGCCTACTTCTTCATGATAATTTATTTTAGTGTTTTCTTGCGCCTGTTCATTTTAGAACTTCCCGCCCTAAGTTTCGGGAAAACTGGAAATTTATGAAAAAGTTTCTGAAACGCGTAAGAAGCATTGTTGAGGGGAATAACTTATTATGCAAAAATTGACACACCCACTTTAACCCTCTGCCCCCGGGAGCTACCCCCATAAAAATCTTAAATAGAAAGGGGTATCGAGTAATACCTCATATTGGCGTTTGATTTTTTGAAATTGATCTATTCGTTTCGGAGTTCTTTGTTGTTCTAGGCTTAAATATACATTACTCAAACACACATTAACTACTTAAACTGCTTTATTTTTATTTTCAAAGTTATTCAAAAATTCAAATATTATTTTGCAGAAAAAATCGATTTAAGAATTGTTTAAAATGTTGTCCGTTGTTCGTTAAACAAGGGCGTAGCCATTGTTCCGGACTGCCTATATTTTCAAAAACATCTCTTTGAACTCCACAACAGGTTGCAGTAATCTTTTGACAAAGTTCTTCTATATTTTGTGATTGGGGCATAAATACAACAACTAATAGACAGGCGATCTGGCTGGCCATTTTATAGATCCTGTTCGTACAATTCATTTATTTGAAAGTACATTGTATGCCAACTGCCGCATTGAAAGAATATGGTGAGGAGGAGCTCCATCTTGTTCAATATCTATAATTGAAATCGATAAAACTTTTTAATATTGGTTTTCATTCGGATGCTCCTAAAATAGATTGACCAACTAGAAGTACAAAAGAAACCAAACCAAAAGGTTTTCTTAAAAATCTCGAAAGCAAATCGATCAATTTGAAAAACTAAACGTCAAACTGTACTGTTTTAAAAGACTATTAAAATGAGATATTGCTTGATACCTTTTTCCATTTCTAGAAGCTTTTCTAACGAGTTGGTCGCAGGGACAGGGGGTAAAGTAGACGAGTCAAATTTTGCATAAAATGTTGTCCCGCTCGATAATTCTTATGTCTCAGGAAATTTTTCGTTAATTTCTAGGTTTTCAGAAATTTAGTGTGGAAGGTGTTGAAATGAACACAGTGTATATTAATGTTATATTTATTTAGTAAAATTATTAATTATTTTAGTTTTCTTGTATTTGCGTAATTTTTCTGACCTCATTATTGGGAAAAGGCATAGCTTACGATCTAAACAACTGCCGTATAGGATTTTTCCATGGTTTTTAGATGTTTCTAAAATTAAAGCTTCTTCCTTGGTATTTTTATAAAAACTGGATATTTAGACTTAATTATTATTAAGTATGTTGGGTGATGTTTATACTAACGACTGATTATCGGTTTACCTTACAAATTATTGTCTTCACAATTGGAACGTCTAGTATGCAAGTGTGCCTGCTAACGCTCGTGGAAACCGATTCTCAAAAGAGCCTATTGGCTACAGGAAAACAATTAACGCCATTATATAGGCCCTTTGCAACATACAAAAGTTGCCTAAACTATTTTTTTTAATTTTTCGCATAGTTTCGGTAATATTAATGTAAATTGCTTGGGATTGGTATTGGATTCGAATCTCCAAAAAACAGTTGATTAAACACCTAAAAAATTGCCCTTATTCTTGCACTGTATTAGTCTGCATGTGGGTTTGTAGATTACAGTTTCAATTTTTTCTCGACTATCAAGTTATGAACCTGTGTTCCCTCATTACAAGCACCATCATGGGTAGAATGTTGAAAAGAACTACACGAAATTTTGGGTATTAAAAAGCATTCGGCGTGATGTGTACCGCGTTTGCTGTCACCGGAGCAAAAACAAAAAAGGGTGACCATTTCGGAGAAGTGTTCGGCTAGGATCCAACGCAATCTAAGGATTTTTTCGTGCGTTTCGTAACCGTGGATCGGACTTAGATCCACCACTACCTACCGGAGACCAAGAAACAGTCGAAGCAGTGGACTTTTCCGGATGAATCGCCTTGGAAGAAATCAAAGACCTTTCAATCGGTCAGAACGATCATGGCGATTCTCTTTTGGGACTCCCAAAGTGTAATCCTCATCGACTATCTGCAGAAGGGAAGGACGATCACGGGGCAATACTACAGCGATTTATTGACCCGATTCGATGCAGTATTGAAGAAAAAACGGCCTCATTTGCAGTGGAAGAAAGTGCTTTTCCACCACGACAGTGTAACGGCTTTTTCATTCCGCATCGTAGTGTCCAAATTGAATGATTTGCGCTACGAATTAGTCTCTCATCCTCCATTTCACCGCACCTAACTCCCAGCGACTTTTTCCTATTCCTAAGCCTGAAAAAATCACTGGGAGGAAAGGGATTTGCCTCAAACATCGCCGCTACAGATAGCTATATCGCAAACCTCGAAACATCCTACTTTTACGACGACTTGAGTACCGTTGGAAAAAGTGTATTGATCTTCAAGGAAACTACATCAAACAATAAAAACCACACCAATATCGTGTTTTTCTTGTCGATTCGGGAGACATTTCAAGTCGCTCTCGTATTGTTCGAAGGCTTTGCCGTGAGTTCAATATTCCGTCTTGTAATTTAATCTTAGACTGGTACCACAAATTCCAAGCAACCGGTAGTGTTTCGGCTCTTTATAAAGGCAGAAAGGAAAGTCTAGAAATCCGGTAAACATTGAAAGAGTGAGAGAAGCGAGAGCTAGCAATCCAAATCGATCAGCAAAGTATCATACACAAGTATTGAATTTATAAAACAGGTCCATGTGAAGAATTTTACACAAAGATTTACCTCTTTTTCCATGTAAAATACAGATTCTACAGAAACTTCCACTAAATGGTTCACTACCGAGAGTTGAATTTTGTAACGTGTTTCAACAGTTATTACGTGAAAATCTCGAAATTTTGCAGAACTGGATGTCATATATAGTGCATTTTCCTTTATCGGGAAGCGTTGATAAACAAAATTGCCATTTTTGAGCTCTAGAGCAACCCAGGGATCCATGAAACTTCATTACACGCTGAAAAAGTGCGGCGTTTGAGCGTTTGGTATTTTAGGCCCGTTCTTTTTGGAGGATAACAGTGAAACAGTGACTGTAAGATTTAGACGTTATGTGGAAATGTTAAACAACTTTAACGTACTGATTTACAGCGTTTAGGGAAGCAAAACCGTTAGTTGTGGCTTCAACAAGATGGTGCTACTAGCCACACAGCGCGAAGCGCAGTAGCTGTCTTAAGGAACGTGTTTCAAGGCGGCCTGATTTCGCGAAATGGTAACATTGTCTGGCCATCACGGTCCCCAGACTTAACACCAGCTGATTTGTTTTTATGGTTAGTTTTCACTAACAGACCGCCAACATTATAGGAGTTAAAAAATTGTGTAGGAAATTAGAGCCACTGATATGAATACGCTGCAGAGGGTCATGGTCAGTGTACATGAACTGATAGCCGACTGCATCGAAAATGGTGGTGGTGATTTAAACCATATAATTTTAAAAGGATAAAGTGTTGCTTGTATGGCTATTAAGTGTTATTCTTTTAGCAAGTGAAATATGCTTTTGTTTCTTTCTTTTCCTCCGATATTTAGTGCATGAGCCTAGGTCAAAATCAGTCAAAATCTATTCCCGCGCACTGTACTTCGTATTTTTTTTTGCTGTTGGATGAAACTACATCGTTTGTCCTATTGTGTACCTTTTTGAAACTGCTAGTCTTCTTCTTGAAAGCAATATTTGCTTTCTTTAGCTTCTTATGATTAGGTGTTTATTTCGTTATTTCGTTTTACAAGGCTTTATTATTGCTGTGTATCGGTAATAAAATCTCTTTCCAAATATACTGAAATTTAATTGATGAATTCTGGTTAACCGTTGATTAACATCTGCAATATATATCATTGGAGAAGAAGTTTTTCGTCTGTAAAATACTATGCGATTTTCCCCTTATTTAATAGACTAAAATTGATTAAGTAATACATCACATTTACTTGTTTTAAAGTGTTAAGTAATTTGCACTTTATTTTATAAGACGTGAAAAGTGTAGTTTATTAATCCAATAAACATACAACGAATAACGTGTGAACGTTAAAGAATTTATTTACTATGTAAAGACAAAATATGGAAAGCTTCAAACAGAAAATAAATGGTATTAATATTACATTTACGTCTATGGATATCTGGTGCTCCCATCAGGCATATGGCAGTGATCGTACTGACATTGTGGGCGAGTATTGCAAGTATTACATCGCTCTGGATACCATATGTTAGGGAATCCAGAACTGTGTAAGAACCTATAACACATAATATATTACGTCAAACTACACTAGTATATCCATTTAGTAGCTATATAGTTTAAACATCTAACAACCAACCGATGAGCATCTGTACAGTTTATTCTCATTCCAAAGCCTATAATGCTCAGGAAGGAATTATGTAAAGTCTAATATCTAGAAAGTTTTTGATAATGAGAAATAATGCAACGAATTCTAGTGAGTTGTCATTTCCATTCTGTCTATGGTTTTCAGACGAAGCAAATTTTAATTCGTCGGACCATGTAAATCGGCACACAAATCGGTAATCAGAGCCGATGAGGTTTAAGAAGTTCCTTTACATAGTGCGCAGTCTCCGAACACGGAATCATTGGTTCAAACTTTACTTAATCAACAGCGATGCATACAAATTTTAACACGTTCTATCCTTGATCTACGTTTATTCTGTCGATAACGTAATTTGGCATTTCGGGATCAAGTTTTGCAGCAGCATGCGGTGACTTGTCATACTGCTGCCGCAATTCGTTAATTTCTTCAGGGACATTTTCAAACCAAAACGATTTCACGATTTACTTTCCTTGGCTTCCCTTATCATTCACATTCGCCAGATCTGACCTCTCCAGGTGTACACAATTGGGGTATATCCAAAGATACCGTCTTTAAAAGGTCACCACAAACCATCGATGAATCAAAGGATGCCATTCCAGCTTTCTTCGCATCACTGAGATAACCCTTATTCGATAACTCGAGGACCAACTTGAAACATCATTATAAAGTCTGCCTTGATCGAGGAGGTGCACGTGTAGAACATGTAATAAAGTCTAAATAATATATTAAAAGAATAAAACTTATAAGTTCAGTACTGTTTATTTCGGGCCATTCTGCACGAGGGCGATTTAGCGGCAGAGCGATTTTTCAATGAAATAGTTATTTTAGGGTGGAAAGTATACTTCATTTTTCAAGAAATTTCTCATTCAATTATACACACTTAGCGCAGCAACTTTTCCATTTTTTTTTGGGACATATAAAAAGTAATCTTTCAGAAACTTGTCAAAATATTTATTCATTTCGGTTACCACTTCAGTTACTCCGAATCCTTTTCCCCTAAGCGATTTTTTCGAATTTCGGAATAAATAAAGTAAAATCTATATCTTAGTGAGGCGGCATTTCCTAATTCGACAAATTTAGCTATTGCAATAATGAATGAATGGGGGAGCGCATTATCCTGGTGGAACAAAACTTGTTTTTGAATAATGGTCGTTCTATGTTTTGGACCATTTAGGCTATTTTACTAAAATTTATATGTGTTACAAATAATGGAAAACTACGATTATTAAAACTAAAATATAGAGGAATAAAATCTAAACAAGAAATAATGAAACTATTGTTAGATAAATTTGTTTAACAAAATATAAAATTAAAGGCGCATTGTGTTTTACATTGTTATCGTTATGGATATGAATTTTCACTAAATATTTCCAAATGATTTCAGTTTTGAAAAAAGAAAAGTTTTACAGTCCAGGTTTCAATTTTAATTGTAAATAATTACGTAAAGTGAAAAGGTTAACTTTTATACATTATTCTGTGAACATACCAATAGCTAATAATTAAATTTATTACTCGGGATTCCATGCTTATGATTAAAATAGTTAGAACTATTCTTTCTAATAATTTGTACATAGAATCAATCGATTAAAAATTTTATTCATTACATTCAACATTAATATATACAAATCAATATCTCCTTAAATGATAATGAACATTTAAACCTATATTTTAAGCCTTCGTACCGAAGTCTTGGATACGTACACATGTGTCTTAACAATACATATTCAACTCCTAACTTACATACTCGTGCAGTTCGGGTACGTAGTTATCAAACTATTAATCTAATTTACGTGTACGCAGTTCTAGTTTAGAACTATTGAAATAGAGGATCGATATCGCTGTATGGCGCGGTATCCCATCTTGCACTGGACATAGTAACATATTGTGTTCGAATTGAAATTAGCACTATTGCTAAGTATACCATTATTGAAACTTCAATGTTGGTTAAATAAATACAATAATAATATTTTCTTGCTGTTAACGATAGTGAAGTATTACCAAACAGACCTTACTCGTGATATTAACTGCACAAATGTAGTCCAATAGATTGGATACGGTGAGAAATATATATAGTTCGAGAAATTAGTTTTCTATCTAGTATGGATTGGATAACACTAAATAATCTAGAGTTTTAAAAGTGAATTATTAACTTAAAATGTTAGTAAAGGTAAATGTACCCACGGCGTAATGTAGTATCTTCATTTTAACAAGCAGATTAAACGATGCAGTTTATTGTCGAACTTTTATACTTTTCCTTTATCAATATCAGCAACATAAGTCAACAGGTTGAATTGGAAATAAATTTTATCAGCATTGCTAATGTATATACGCCACCGTTCATAAGTTTGATTGCACCTAATATATTGTTTTAGACCTAGAACTATTTTAAAAATATTTAGGGAAATTCTTACTAGCCTTCTTAGAATGGCATTAACAATTTAATGTTGATAGTATATATTCTAACAATAAGACTTTTAGAAAATCTATTCAAACACGAAAACAATGCACTTCTATAGTAAATTTTTTGACAATAAAGTAATAATGGGCTAAAAGTAGAAAATTGCGCATGAATGCGTTATGTTATGAGTTATGAAATAGAATTTGAGAAAGGTATTGAATCATCTACCTGGCTTATAATAAATTATACATTCAGTCTACACCTAGTATATTGCCGAGATACTGGAGATGTGTGTGGTTGCGTTGGGAAGACCCTATTTCATATTATTTCATATTGGACATTGAAACGTGCCCCAGAATATGCGTTTTATACGAAACAAATGTTTCAAATAGCGAAATTGTTCGGCAATTATAAATCTTTGTGTGGGTACGACAATTAAAAGAAAGGAAGAGAGCAGTATGCTTCAAAGCGGAAAGCGAAGTGCCCACATCAACGACGGAGCGAGACGACCAATACATCTGAGTGATTTCTCTAAGAGATTGCCTTACCGCACCGCAAATTACGGTAGAGTTCAATTTACAACTACTGGGCAAGAACTCACTCAAACTGGAGTGTAAATGATTGGAAAAATGTGTTATAGACGGACGAATCGAAATTCGAATTATTCGGAAGTAAACGTCGATGAAAGAATGACAAAAAATGTGTATTTGACAATTTTAGAAAATAACAGAGTACCAACTGGATATTTAATTAATTAATTAATTAGTAAGGTGTTCATGTAACAACAAAATAACAAGCCCAAACACACCGCTTATTTATAAGACAAATCTTTTGAAGGAGTCCTATCCTTAATAAATTAGCCGTCCAAAACCCTGATTGTAATCCCCACTGAGCTCTTGTTGGATAACGTGAGGTCCCGAAAAATTCTCCGACTGGCAAAGCAGCATTTTGGAATGCTCTGTAGGAAGTATGGTATGCTATAAACGAATGGTGTTTCGAGTGACTAGGATGCCGCGAGTCGGTCGGGAAATTATTAAAGCAAAAGGAGTATATTTTGAAGAAATGTTATAACAGCCTGTATTTTATTATAATGTACTATTTATCTATCTATCTAGGTTATTTTATTATTGTGAACGATTGTGTATAAAAATAAATTTCATGTCGTACTTTGGATTTGGTCTGTACTTTCCAGAACATTTGAACTGAGATATAATAATCGTAATACTGTTACATAATTACGGCAAAACTGATAAATGCCAATAACAAAACATTTATATAAAAAATGTTTTGAATTATGCTATGAATTTTGTTTTCTTTTCTAAAATGATTATTGAAGTACAGCAATATCGGATAAATCTAATTGAATATTTCTTGTTTGCATAAGAAATATGTTTTATATCTATTATAATTTAGTAATACCGTTGGAATTGCTATGTAAACAATGTTCTTACATATAAAGTCCTACACACTGGTATATAGTGAGGTTGCAAAGTATGGAATAAAATTCACAAAAACAAAGACTTTTTTCGCAAAAATGCTCGAATGAATGTATAATTTACTCATTGGGTATATTTTAAAATTTAATAGTAGGTGCTACTTTGTTAGTATATATGTGCGCGTTAATATATGTATATTGAATTTCTGATGTAATCGAATTCTTTTAATAACAACTTGCACTTTTTTCTTGTATTTGATGGAGTGCTCTAGTCGATACTCTATAGTTAGAAGATGTAACGGTGCGAATTACAATAACCCAAGATATTTACTTTGGGGTGGCTCTATATTCGTTGGCTAGCGTACTAATTAAACAAAACCGACAAAACTTACACGAAGAAGTGTACAAATAATTACAAGTAATTGGGAGAAGTTACCTCGGCGCGTGTGGTTCATGAATAATCTATGCATTTTGAATTTCATAAATAATATTAAATACTGTGGATACCTTAATTGAAGCTTACTGTTAGACTAGGTGGCAATAATATTGGAAAAAAACATTTCTTCAAAACAGGTCTTAAAATAATAACATCATTTATTATCTGGAATAAAGGCAAAAAACTTTAATGGCTAATATTAAACATGAATGGTGCCATATTGTATCGGTGAAATGCATGCCCAGGAAAAGAGATAATAAAAAATACTTTGTTTAACTAGTTGACTAATTTAATTTTTAATAATGTTAATGCTAGGAGCACTATTTTGATTGTGCCCTAAGCGCTTTAATAACGACTTGACGGATTTCGTCTGCTATAATGTTTTATTTCTATATGTTCAGTGAACTCCATTGATTCTCGTAAAAGAGGTTATTTTTTCATAGGTGGGTTCATTCTCACTTTTAAGTCATTTGTGTGTGATGCTTAGGGCGATTGAAGTTTTTTTGCGGTCAACTGATCTCTCCTCTCAGCAGACAACCACCTAATAAATCTATTATCACCATATCTTGTTCCAGTCTTTCCACAATGCGTCACCAGACGCTGATGCCATTCTATAATTCACATTAGTCACTCTTTCACTAGCCACTTATTGTACGTCATCAAAGACATCGCTCTGTCAATGCATACTTACAACACATAAAGTAAACAATAACCGTCTTATAATTAACGCTGCAGAAACGAGTGAACATGTAGACACCAAGAAAGCCTGCATCAACAACACAATCAACTTAAAATAGTAAGTATTATTACATTCATTATTTTAATATTGATAATAACCGAGCCACACGGATCTCTAACAGCACTAGTTTTTACAGCCCCTTATTTATACTTAGGGTTGGCCAAATCTTCGGTCTGCCAGGTCCGAATTCACAAGCACGCACGTCCGATACGAAAATCGACTGAGTTCGTTGAACTAATCCGTCTCCATTTCCCTGCTGTGAAACATTGTATTACGTGTTATAATGTATTTAGTTCGGTTCCTTTTTTTTCCATAGCTTCTAGTTTGTAAATTGCTTTCGTTTTCGATATTGTGTCGAATGCTTTTTTCATATCTATGAATATGGTTACTACTATATTTTGATCTTCCAATGTTTTCTTTATTAGATTAATTAGATCATACGCTGCAGATGTCGTTCCTGTTTTGGAATGCATATTGTTGTTGGTGTATTATATTGTTCCTTAATAGATAGTCTGATAATCTTGCTTGGAGATTTTTTCCAGAATTTTATTTAATGATGAAAGCAACTCTTTTGTTTTTCTTGAAGACGGAAACAAGGATTGTTTGCTTTATGTGGCCTGGATAATTCCCAGGTTTCAGAGTAACGTTTATTAGTTTTACTAATATATCCTTATTGTCTTTTATTAGATCCTTTGTTACTCCATCAAACCCAGCTGCTTTGGGGCATTGTAAGTTGTTAATAATTTTATCTACTTCTGTAATACTTGCGCTCTGGAACTTAGTTAATGTTGTATTTTTGGTTGTGGTTGTTATTTTTGGAGGTGCTTTCATGTTTTTTATTTGTTGTTCCGCCAATTGTTGGGCTAGTGTCGCAAAGTGTTTGTTAATTTCGTTTGCTGCACGTTTGGTGGTCTTAGTTTTGATTCTGTCCTCCCATTTCTATTTTTGTGAATTTTTTTCCTTTTTATGTTTACTTGTGTGTTTATTAATGTACAATGTACATGTCTTTTTTCGATCGGATTGACATTTTTCTAATTGTGTTTGGCATTACATATCTTTCTTTTGTTTTCTTGATGTATACTTCTTTTGTTTGTAACAGGCATTCTTAATCGTTTCGTTTTGTTCATGCTTTTTGCGCTTCTTCTGTACTCCGTTTCTTTTTCTAATCCCTTTTAATAGAGCATCGTTTATCCGTGAACACTCGGCTCTTCTTTTTAAATATACTGTGTTTTGGCTTTTTCGTGTAATACCCTGTAGTTTTCGATAATTTTTGGACAATTCGTCAAATGTATCTATTGCATCTACGTGTAGGTTATTTACATCCTGAGATATTTTCTTTTTGTTCGTCTTTGTAATTTCAATCCGTTCGTATCGAAAATTATTTTCTTATTGGTTTGTATTTACTATGACCGCATTGTGATTTGATAGGCCGTTTGGAATTATGTTCATCCTTTTGATTTTCTCTGTTGCATTACTGTGTGATCCAGTATTGTGCGGTTATCAGATATTCCCTTCCTAGTATAGTGTTTTTCCAATCTTTTGTTTATGATTTTGCAGTTTCTTTCTCCATACACCTTACAATATTCGTTGTTACGTTGTGCTTTCCTACAATGTTTATGTTGAAATCACCTAATACGATGTGCGCTTTCTTTATGTTGACCTTCGAAGTGTAGTTGAGGTGGTTTGCAGATTACAGTGAGTGCTACCGAGTTTTTCCTAAGTTTTATCGTAATTATTTCAATCTTCTTGATGGTTTTCTTCGTTAGTATTTTATGTTCGAAATCCTTTCTGGTGTATATGATCACGTCACCACCGTTCGTTTCTTTACTTCAACTAGTGTTAGCAACCAGGTTTCAGCTAAACATATAATTTCTGGATAGTTTTGAGTTTTGGATGAGATTTCAACCTCTTCAAATGTGTTTTTGTTGCTTCTTACGTTTTGTAGCTATATGTAATACATTGTGCTTGAGATATTTACATTTTTCTTTGTCTTTTTTAAAATAATTTATTCAATTTATTTTTTCACTGATTTCTGTGATTCTTGTATAGATATTGAAACATACTTACTTTTCCCCTGGCTTTATAGAATAAGATGTTTACCATTGCGGTGAACTGCTCATTTATATATAATATTTCGTTGTTTTCTGTTTAGATAACATTTTTTCGCTTTTAAGCTTCCCATGGATTTTCTGGCCTTAAATATCTCTATTTTTAACTCTTTCGTATAGAGTTCTTCTATGATTGAGCTTTTTTCAGATTTCCCATCTTTTCTGGAAGTGCTTTTGGTATGACCTTCTATTTTGATATTTAGTTGCTTCAGTATTTTCTCCACCACCTCATCTGTGTTTTACTGTTGCTTCTTTATTTTTTTCTCTTTCCATTCTTTCAAGTTCATATTCTAGGTTTTGCACCTTCTCTTTCATTTTTTTATTCTTTCGTTTTATTTCAGGAGTCTCTTTATTTTTTTTTTTTGTTTTCTTTTTATATCTCCTCGAATTTCGCTGACATAAATTCTATTAATTTCTGCATTTCCGTAAGTTATTTGTACAATTCCCTGTTTGTCACTTCCTGTTCATCACTGTCATCCTTGTATTTATCTTATTTCGTTTATTTTTCTTATTTGTTTTATGTATAAGATTAAATATTTAAGTCAGAGCGTAACATGTGGTAAGTTATGAAGAGGTATCTTTAAAATGGGTAAGCGGTGTGGGTATACTCTTCACGCCAACGCTGCTCCTCGTAAGGACTTGGGTACAAACATAGCAAACACCACTCGCCGCTAAGTTAACAACCTTGTGACTGATGAAGTCCGTGATCAGAAAATTAAGGATCTTGCGTGTTCAAACCGTTCTTTGACTGGCAGAAAACTTGTAGGAGAAACTAATGTCTTCATAGATTCGCGGAATGGCATACTAAAGAACTGGCCATACACCGAGTTGCAGTAAAGTTTATTCCTCGCTTGATGACCAGACAGATTAAGGAAATTATGTGGACTTCTGTCAACAACCTTTTGGACAAGCTAACCACAATGAATCATTCATATAAAAGGTCATAACGGGATGCGAAAGCTTGGTTCAAGGTTACGATATTCAGATCAAAGTTCAATCAACACAGTGGATTAGCAAGGGATCTCCACGCCCAAAGAAGCACGTCAGTCTCGATACTATATCAAACCGATGCTCACTGTTATTTTTTTTCAATTTTAATAAAACTAAACATTTTGAGTTTTTTGAGTCTCAGATCAATGAACCGTGTGTACTATAAAAACGTTCTCCAACGGTAACAAAGTTGTGGCGGGACAACTCGTTCATTGGTGATGTATTATGTATTTCCTATATACTAGCTGGAAATAAATGTGTAGTAAATTATAGTTCTTCTATTAGATCTCAATGTTGGGTTGGTCATGTTATAATTTTGCGTGAAAGAAATTCGGTCGGCGCTTCATTAAATTTTTATTTAGAAAATATGTCATGCTATATTAAATACGTATCTACATAGTTATATTTTCTTATAAATCAAATCTTATTTACATAAAATTTGCTTTTCCTAATAATAATAGATTAGTAACCATGGGTTTTGTATCCACCATGACCACCCTGACCATGTCCTTGACCTTGACCACCTCCAAAACCACCTCCTGGTCCGTGGCCGCCTCCAAAACCACCTCCTTGTCCATGACCACCTCCAGGCCCATAACCTCCACTATGTCCCTGCCCTTGTCCACCGCCTGGCCCTCCACCATGGCCTTGACCGCCATAGCCACCATGGTGCTCACCATAAGGTAGTGATGATGTTATAGTGATTAATAAGAGTAGGCCAAATACCTGTAACATGGAATGTAAGAAGTGTGCAATTAACTTATTTCAGTTAATATTTCAGAAAAGTAAGCAAGTTCTTCTTCGTTTTCTTTATAGAACCTTCCAGCCTCTTTGATAGACAATTAAGATTTAATATTTTTGAGAACCTTATGCAAACAAACAATGACAAAAGATAAAAAATAAGCTTCATAAAAGAAAGTAGCATTGGCCACCACGCTAGTTCAAAAAACTTAATAAAACTAAAAGATTGTATAGTCACTTTCAATAAAATTTGGTGAAATAACATTACAAATCTTTTATAAAATATATTTTAATTCCAGATTTTTTTTAATAGATAATAGAAGCTAATAACAATCTAAAAACCCCAGGGATATATAGAATAAAATGCAGTTCATCTTCACTATCCTATATGTGTAGAACAAACAAAAAGAAACCCGCGAATTAGGTATAAGTAACATTTATCACATTTAAAAGATCACAAGTTTCAAAAATCAGCAATAGCTTCACAGCACGGAGATATAAAAGATTGTTTTGATACTGGAAATGTAGAATTATCAAGCAAAAGTAATAGAGAAAGTTTACATATGTATGTATGTTTGAAGCAATAGATATTAATATCTGCTAAATACAGTCCTCTCCATTGCAAGGAAATATGCTATTAAATTTTACATTCTCAATATAATAAACCCTAATGAAATTAGGATAAAACTTTAAATCTTGAAACTATTTGTATATTTGAATTTGAATAGCGGTATTCGTATAACAAATAAAATTGTAGAGAAAAAGATTCTTGGGTTATTAAGTGTTAGTAGCAAAGGATACATCTTCGGTAAATAAGATATATGTACAAGAGGGTTCACTCATTACATATTAATTAGATTATTTGGTTGTTGACATTACTTATTACTAGGCACCGGATTATATGCAAAGTCCATATATTTTATTTTATTTATTTACTATATTTTACGATTGCTGACCTGATTAGAGTTAAGTTAATTAACGCTAATTAAGTTTAATCAGGGTAAGATATCTACAAATAGACGTAAAATATAATAAATAAATAAAATAAAATATATGCATTTTGCATATAATCTGGTCTCTACTTATTACTATAATTTTTGAGACGAAAACCTCTTTTTTCCTGTTTGCCATACTGCGTACATGAAGTCGTGTTATCTGCTGTACTTGGCGTTAGAAATAATATGATTTTCATTAAATTTAGTAAGGTGATTAGACTTCTCATTGCCTTAAACCCTGGTCCAAGTCAAAATTCCAATAATATTTAAGTCGATTTTCTATAGAAATTTGCTAACAAATTGCTATGTCATCAACTTTCTCCAAGATATCAAAGTATTGTTCCTTGAAAAGATTATTTATTGTCTTTTATAAAAAAAAAATAATAGCGTCTGAGGACGAGTACGGTTTTGGCGACACTGGAAATGCTATATCAATTACGATTCTCTTACGTAATTTGATTCGGTATTTGGCTATGCGTATACACTATTGGAATGGCTTATTATCTAAAGCATTAGACTGTGTTCACAATGATCACAAAGACTGCGTGGTTGTATAATTCACAGGTATCGCACCGACAGTAGATAACATGGGTGACAATGGGAGTCCATGTGCTCTTGAAACGCTGCGTTCCGAATAAATTATTAATTTGTGTGGAGTGGTGTTTATTGCGATACCTATTGATTACAAAACTTTAGCAAATAGACTTTGTAATTTTCGTGATGACTAATTTTATCTTTAAATGGTGAAAAGTTCGTCCCGCATTGTATTTTGTCCACTGCATTGCATTGTTTCAATAACATGGAGTTTTATCTCTACTAGTAATAATAGTTGTTCAAAGTTTAGCACCGACCATGTATAAAAAGCGATTGGGTGCATCTATTAGTTCGCGAGTGCGTAGTAGCGTTAAATCTGTTGGGAATGTAACCTCCATATCATCGTCAATTCATTATTGTTCGATTTTCAAAGATATCTGGCATAACGTTGCTGGGATTCGTGACTGAAATTCCAAGTTGTCAGTAACTGTGCTCACGATAGGTACCGAATGTGTTTACAGATCCTGACAAGGATTGTAGAAAGACATTTACATGTGTTTCTCCGGATCTCTTTAACTAGAAAGGGGACAAATATCTTTTCCATATAATCACGGATAACGAAACGTGGATTTCGTACGTTAATGGTGAGATGAAACAATAATGGTATCATTCCGAGTAACTTAACTAAACCGAAGAAATTCAAAAAAACCCAATCTCAAAGGAGGATCTAGGATTAAGAAGGTATACTTTTAATTGGTGGATGATTGATGGAACCTGAAACAATCATTACAAGAGAAGTCTATTGGGAAATACTTTCTAAACTACGCTGTGCATTCGCTGTCCATACACTACTCTATGTATTATAAAAACAATTCAAATATTCGAATGAGAGGTTTTTGATCATCTTCCTTATAGTCCTGATATCGCACCCAGCGACTGCCATCTCAAAAACTAGCTTGCGTCTAAATGTTTCGAGGAAAATGAGGAATTGCAAATCCCACGCGCTGGAATTTTATACAGAAGATTTGATGAAACTTCTTTCACGGCATCAAAAGTATATGAAACAATATAGTGATTATGTAGAAAAATAAAGTGAATATGTAAATTTTTGAAATCATTAATAATTTTCTCATTTTTTTAGTTGCCTTCATTCTGTTACTGATCCACCCTTAATAGTAATTTTGTTATTATTATTATTATTATTTTGTATAAATTGAAGTGTGTTATAATATCATTAACTTCAACTGAAGCTTTGTACAATTTGTCTCTTTTAATTAAATTTGTGAAAATATGGGGTGACTAATGAGCTTACTGTCACTGTTGAATTTTTGATCGATTGATAGCTTATGAGTCTCCCTGAAGCAGGTGGTCTAAATGCCAAAATAATATTGCTGATGATTAATTGCTTGTGTAATTATAAGTCCGTATTAAAAACAAAATACATTTAGAAATCCATTTGTTTTATCAAATGGAACAGGAGAAACTATACCATCAATGTATAGAAGGTAAGTTAAATTGTAATTTCGATATGACACCAAGTAATACAAAGTCTAAAAATATTAATGCTATAATTAAACTAGTAGGGGAGCCCACTGGCTTTGGAAACATAGTAGTGTGTCTGATTTTAATAATCTATTTTACCATTAACAAAATTGTTACATTCTTCAGAAAATAGTAAATATATAAAACGATATTTACAGACATGGAATTTATTGAGAATCAGTAAAAATTAAAATGTCATTAGTCAGCTCAAAGATATTCTTGCATATATCTATATACTGGTTCGCAATTTCATAACGAGATAAATGGAAATAAATAAATAGATTGAGGAATTTTATCAATTCCTAGTGAATGATCGAAACATAGATGAAAAAACGTATCTCAAAAAGACACAGAAAAGAGAAAATAGATGTTATGTTAATAATATTCTATATATAACTGTTTGCCTTGAACTTAAACATTTTATTTAGCTTGGCGTTGATTCGTTATTGCATATTTTTGTATAGAATTTCTCTAACGGCAATCGTTTTGTTTCCTTTAAACTATTGTTAGTTTATTAAAATTTAACGCAACTGTTTACACTTCCGTGTGTATATATACAAATTTTATAAAAAGTTAGGTTTTTATAAATTGCCTATTTGTTTCGACTCGAAAATTTTAAGCGCAGACGGACAAGTTGATGTCATACTTATCGATTTATTTAAATCTGTTGATTGCATAGATCATTTTGTGTTTTTGTAGAAGTTGAATAATTGTTATAGTGGCTTTACTTTTAAACTTCTATTGCTAATTCCGGCGAAGGCTAATTATCAAATTTGGGTCTAATCATACACGGTATGTCGGAAAAATAACGGAACTTTTTAAATTTGCAGAAAGTTACTAGCGCCATCCGTCGAAACAATACATAATCTGAAAGCTTTATATCCCTTTTACGGGACCGTGAGCATTAAAATCGATGAAGTGGTAGTTAAGTTATAGTAGTTAAGGTGACAATACTTTCTATCGGGTCGTTACAAACAGATGATGGAACGAGCTAATACAAAATTTTGCATCAAGCTGGGTAAAAGTATTACAAAAACATTAGAATCAATGAAAAAAGTTTATAGCAATGACTGCTTATCCCGTATAGAGACCGGATTATATGCAAAGAGCATATATTTTACGTATTACATTAATTCAAGGTAATCAGCGCTAATTAGTGATTGCATATATTGCATATTTAGGCATTTCTATGGATATTTTTCCAAAAGTTGCGTATTTAGGCTTTTTCTTATTCTTTTTATTACATATAATGTTTGAGGACAGTTTAAATTTCGCGCCTTGCTAAATTTTTGTCACGTTGTCGATTTGGTTTTGAATTCGTAACCAGTAGCGTAGCAAATAGATTTTGGATGGGTGATAAAATATTGACAACAGATCTTCAAAAAATCAATTTCATATTGATTTTCTAAGCAGAAAATTAATGTAAATGTGATAAAAAAATTGAATAAAATATAAACAGTAGCTCTAAGAAGAACAGATTACAAGTAAAAATGAAGCAAATAATAACGAATAAAATGAATATAAATAACGAATAATAAATAACGTGCCGCACAGGTAGTTGACAGGACGATACTCACAATGGCCACTCTTAACATGTCAAATCCCCTAGAATCCACCGCGCGAAATTTAAACTGTCCTCAAATATATAAAATCACTCTGTAGTAAAAATTCCTAGTAATTACTAATATAAAAACATTGGTTTCTCTTATACTTTTTTCCAAGAACTGCACGTGTTTAATTTCGCCTAGCAGAAGGGATGTGGTACATACGTTTCATTATTATTAATTTCCAAATAGACTATTCATTCATTGAATATCTTTGAGCGAAACAGCATGTAATTGTGTTACGTTTTTAAATACTATGCGTACATACAATGAGTATCGCGAACAAAATTTCTTTATGGATTAAGCCGTATCCTGAACTGGTAAAGGATGGCGACAAAATATTTTGTCGAGCCTGCAGTAAACTGGTAAGTTTAATTTTACTAAAAGCTTTACAGTTGTTCTTAAATTCTTTAACTTTTGATAGAAAATGATAATTGTTGTTGTAGGTGTCTTGTGAGAGGAAATACCTGATTGATCAATACACTAAAACTCCATCACATATTGGAAAATGTGAAAAACTAAAGCGATCCGCATGTGTGCAGCAATCTATATATCAATGTGTAGGTGTAGCATGAACTTCACGAAACTCAGAACAAGAAGAATATAATATGGATCTATGTAACGGATTAATTTCGTCTAACATACCATAAGCAAGATTAAACAACGTTAATTTGAAATCGTTTCTGCAAAAACATTGCAAACATAATTTACCTGACGAAAAAATTATGTCACATCTTCTTGCCAGCAAACAATGGTGGAACTTCAACAATTCGTAGGGAATAATCTTATTTATATCGAATATATAGATGAAAATACGGATAAGTGTGGGCGTTATATTGCCCACTTGTTAATAGGAATTCTTCATGAAGATATTGTAGCTAAATCATATTTATGATATACTATGTAAGAAGGTTAAGGGTACAATAGGTAATTCTATATACGATAAATTTGAAAAAGTGGTAAATAAAAATTCGGTGTATTTGAAATTGAAGAAAGTTAAGAAAATTTTGGAAGGTGAAACAGTAAACGATTTCGAATTTAATTTTAGTTTAGAATGTATTGCAGTTTAGAAATATGTTGTAAAAAAAATTGTACAATAAAGTTAATGTTAATTTCTGCTCTTATTTATTTTATGTAAAAAATTTGCATATTGTGGCAATTCTTTGCATATATGCCCCAGGTTTATGCATATTTTCTCAAAAATCGCATATATTCCAGTTTTTCTTTGCATAGAATCCGGTCTCTAATCCCGTACGTGTGTGTTCCAGTGGTATAAACCATTTCAGAATGGTCGTGATGTTTTGGAAGCGACCTAGGGTCAGGCCGTCCAAGAAATAAAAATTGTGAGAAGTTGTTCGAAAAAGGCTTTGACTCGCCTTTAGACTTCCATACTTAAAGCACCATGTCTCATCACTAATTATGATAGAATCAAGAAAATCTGTGACGTTTTCCTTAGTTTGAATGATGTTTCTACAATACGCCACACGGGCAATTTTTTGGTCTTTATTCAACTAATGTGGAAGAAAACGTGCAGAACAACAATTAATAGTGTAATTACGCATATTAAAAATTATCGTTCAAATAAAAGTTTTATAAGGCTATTAGAAGTTTCTACCAAATCACCAAATTTATTAGAAGTACGAACATGCACCGTTAGAGGAATTGATTGTGTCATAAAGATGACAAAGACAACAATGCGATTATCAACACGAAAATGAAGCACAACAAAATCCAAGAAATGTAACAATGATCAACTGCGTGTAAAAATTATCATTTTCACCAAAGATTAACTGAAACTGGTGAGATCCGTCTTGGTGGTTGGATGTTTAGGCCACAATAGCTGGTTCACAATTAAGAACAAAAATCGAAATATACTCAGATAACGAAGTAAAACTAAACCATGGAACCTATGTCAATACGATATTTGACACGTTGAAAATATGAAAATGGCAATAATCAGAGCAATCAATGCCAAGAAGTGTGGCGTATGGCCCGGAAACCAACGTCTAGTCCAAGAAGACAGTAGCGACGACAAAATAAAAGCGAAGCTAAGTCTATTAATGCACTCTCGTTTATGTTTTGTTTGTAAAAGTATAAAAATAAGGTCTCAAATATTCGAGGAGGTAATGGATCAATATGCAGGACTAAACATGTTTTCAAGACATTTGTCTTATTACGTCTAGTATTTAAAGAAAAATATGAATTCTTTCTTCTTATCGAAAGTTTGCCCGAAGACATGAAAAGGTGTACGTATTATGAAGAATCTTTGCTGCTTAATCTTTCTAGCCACAATTCCGAAACTTAGTAAAGAGGCACATTTCCTTCCATTTGGTTTTGTTTGAAACCACCATATTTTTTAGTTTTGTTGTCATTTAGATGATTTTGTAAATACCTATGCAAGAAAATAGATACCTTCAAATATGTAGATAATGTAAAATAGCTTATACATTAGGCTATAAGTTTATCTGAAGAGTTAGGTAGCATGGAAAATAAATACGACGACAATGGTTGAGGTTTCGCCGGTATTATTTCCAAAAATTATAGCGGTATATTGTTATAAAGCTATTGTAGAAAATTCTAGATATTGTTTGTTAAATCACGCTGTTTCGTATAAATTTAACCGCATCAGACTGTATATGAAAAACAAATAAATAAAATTACAGTTTTGTTATGTTTATTTCTAGAATCAACTATACTTACTATTGAAGTTTTCATTGTAGCAGCACTGTTGTTACACTGTTTACACATGCAATATATTTACGTTGCATTTTATACTATTGAGAACATCTTTATCACTGTTCCTCAAAAAGGTTAACTAAGAAGTTCACGAAAGATTGTATTAATTAATTGTGACGAATAATTAATGATGATGTGGCTCAACAGGATCGGAGTTAGATAGCATGCGCTTTGGTGCAGAATATTTTGCAAATTTTCTTCAAAAAGATGTATAACGAAAGAAAGAGATGAAGAATCTATAACATTCTATGAGGTAGTATATATTATACCGCGCAATAAAATTTCAAGAAACTCTGCCTTCGAAATGAAAATGGTTATTTCTTAATGAATACAATGTTCTGAACACGGATATGATTGGATGGACTGTTCTTTTTTGTAATTTGTACGCGTTTTTGAGAAAAAGTGTATATACGAGGGTGACCTGAAATGTTTCTGGAAACGACAAGAAAAACACGGTATTGATGTGGTTTTTAATTTTTCTTTTTCGATCTGGTTTCCTCGAAGATCGTTTGAAAAGGTGTGTTACCTTTTCAAACGGTGCTCCAGTATCTTTAAGCCGTCGGAAAGGTAGGATACTTCGAGGTCTGCAAAATAGACATCTGTAGCGGCGATGACCTCCTCATTTGAGGGAAATCGATTTCCTCCCAGTGATTTTTCCAGGTTTGGGAATACGAAAAAGTTGCAGGGGGCTGGTAAATATGGTGGACAAGAGACTAAATTTGTAGCGGAACCTATTGAATTCGGACAAACGATGCGGGATGAATGAGCCGGTGCATTGTCATGGTGCAAAAGCACTTTTTTCAGTTGCAAACGAGACCATTTCTCCTTCAATACTACATCGAATCGGGTCAATAAATCGCTGTAGTATTGCGCCGTGATCGTCCTTCCCTTCTGCAGATTTTTGCGAAACTGCTTGACTTGCTACACAAAACACGCTCTTAAACAGCAACTAATGACAGTAGGCGCCTGAAATTTTGAAAGTTGCTATAAAAAAGGTTGCTCTTGCCGACCGATGAATCCACTTCAACCTTCATACGCCATCTCTTGCCGATTCCGCGAAAATTTCAGATCGCCCTCGTATGTAAGTTTAGTCTATGCGGCGCATTTGATAAGCGTCCAACAATACGGCCAATATTAGCAAAATGCATCCCAAAACCTGTTTCACTTTGCTTTGAAGAACTTGAGGACTTTAAAGTGCTGTTGAATTTGAGGTTCCACAAAAACGTATTGAGTAATTTTGGCTATACTGGGCCGAGGAAATCTTTCATGCAGATGCTTGAATGCTGATCCACTCGTATCCGTAACTTTTACCAAATTTGAATAAACTGTTGCTTGATCTTATGTAATCACTTTCGTGACATCCTCAATAGAAACTTATGTGCATATGAAGGAATAACTTCTTTGCATGAAGAGATAATGTAATATGACGCAAAACGAAACGAAGATTATAGGAAGCATAAATGAACACAGCTATTTGTTTCAAACAGAACTTTGTCGCTTATCAGAGTACAGACTCTTTTGTTCTTATTGTACTGAAGTCCGGTACTGACAATATTTGTTTTCACTGGTGGTAATAATTTCATAACGTATACAATTTACTACTATTGCAAATGACAAAGTTCATATGTTAGGAGATTGTCTGCATTATTAGAGTGGAAAACTCCTCAAATTAATTTTAGAACAAATAATAAACATGTAATATTGATAATGTGATTTAAATCACTTAAATATGTCATAACCTTTCAGAGCGCACGCAAAATCGCATGATTTCTACTTATCTTCAGAAAGATTCATACACGTAAAATGTAGTAAATACCGTTTCCAGAATTGGACTGTGTCATGATAAAGTATATAAAAGGAAATATAAATAATAAAACATGGAACTAGAAAAGAAGGAAAGAGAGAAGTAAATAATTAAAAAGGAAAAAAAGGGGAAAAACGGCAAAAAGAAGTGAACGAAAAAGAAGAAGGCAGAATCTCGACGTTTCGTTTCCATCTTGGGAGGAGTAGATCCAACCTTGGTACTTGAACAAAAAATCCATTTTTTAATTAAAGCTTCCAATGTCCCACTAGAAATTCAGCACCTAAATCCCCGAAACTCCAAACCGCCTCGGTTGTACGGTATTCCTAGCATACACAAAGAAGGTGTCCCTTGTCACATGTTTTAAGCTCCGCACATTTCGATGAATTCATCTCCGAAATTACTATTCAACTTACAGATCTGTTAGTTAATTTTGACGTCACGTCCCTCTTCACTGAAGTACCCATTTCAGATTCCATCAGTATCATCGAACAGTTACTAGAACAGGACAACATATCTTTCCGTTTAGCTCGCCTAATAGATATGTAAATGTCTCACTTCGACTTATCTTCCAAGGTAAATTCTTCAGGCAATTATCAAATGCCGCCATGTCTGCTTTCATCGGTAGTTGCTAATATCAATTAATAACTTTTTTACATCAGCCTTGCAAGATTTTAATGCTTTGAATCGGAACATGAACCGATATTTCACGCGTGTAACGTGTGCTTACCAGTTATTCTTGAAATTTTCTTTAGAAAATTGATATCCAAACGCGGTCACATAAACTGGTCGGCACGTAGCTCCGATTTGACACCAATTGCCTTTTTTTCATGTCGTACTACCTTAAATCAAAGGTATGCAGCAACACTCCTCACTCTCTGAATGAATTGAGAGAGAATTTTGCCGCATTTTTTGAAGAGTGCTAGCAAAATACAAGGTGCACAAGTATGAAATGGGCATTTTTTCTTCTAAAAAGCATGTTAAATTCAAAAGAATGATAAAAAGTGCTCCATCGCTTGTTATACATTTTCCCCATCTTTCGGGCGATTTGTGAATATCATGCCAGTAAAAATCCTCCCCTTTTGCTGCGAACCATTGATCGAGCCATTTTTTTCATTTTCGTACTAAAGCGCTGCTCAGCTACTTCGTGACCCATTAATGCAAACAAGTAGTAATCGGAAGGAGCCAAGTCTGGTGATTAAGCCGCATGGGGTAGAACTTCCCAGGTGAATGCTTCCAACGTGTGTTCTAATGGAGCATTGTCATGAAGAAAAATTACTTTGCGTTTCCTCTATCGCTATTCTGGCCTTTCTTCAAAAAATTGTTGTTTGTGACGTTTAATATTAACCGTTTCCCCTGGTTTTAACAGCTCAAAATAGACTACGCTCCTCTGGTCGCACCAAACAGAGAGCACTGTCTTTCTACCAAAGCGATTCGGTCTTGCGGTCGATGTGGATGGTGCGTCTGGGTCTATCTATGATTCCTTGCGCTTAAGATCTTCAAAATAAATCCACTTTTCATCCCCTGTAACGATACGATGCAAAAACGATTTCTTTTTCTGCTGAGCGAGCAAAATGTCGCATGTGTTTCTGCGCTTCTCCATTTACCTGCTATTCAAGTCATGCGGTATCCATCTGGTCTTCAGAATCTTTTCTTTATTGCAGAAATAATCATCGAAAACTGAAAATCGGACCATTCTAACTGTAAAAGGGTTTTTTCACTTCTGAAAAGGTTTTATCGCTGATAAAAAATAGTTCTGAGTACATTCAGGGCATACGTACTCACAAATTTTCAGTTTTTTTTTAATTCTTACTTGAGATGAAATTTTATGTTTATAAATACCGAGTCTGGTAGAAAAAATACAATATCTTCAACGGTAAACTTAAACATTAATTCACCTTGCAAATCTTAATCAAATGTTAGAAAAACCAACTAACTGGAGTGACAATCATGGAAATAAAGATGGCAAAGTGCAATAAACCAGTACCAAAAGCTAAAACAATCAAAATACATATTTTAATTTCAAATGGTACACAAAATACTAAATTTCTTAGTGCGTTTCTTATTTCCTTTCCGTAGCTTCCTTTCACAGAGATTGAAGTGTGTAGATTTGTCTGATAGTTAATTGTTTTCAAATGGTTTGACCACTGTTTTGGTATTGGAGAAGATCTATCAAGTTATGATAAGCCTCTTTTTCCTAGTTAACTGTAACATCTTTTCCCTGCCTGAATGCCATTACATTCATTGCAATACAAACATCTAACTGCTGTACACAATGCCAGACTGAACTTTTCTCATAAGAAAAAGAATACTTTATTTGCATAAGGACAACTGCATATAATAGCCGTGGAAGTGTTTTCGTTCAAAAAGATCTTAACTTCATTACAGACAATCTGAATTTATTATTATTTATTTTTCATTTCAAAAGCAAAATAGTTGGTGTGGCAATCATAGCCTTACAGAAGGTTCTACAGTAATTTAAAGAATAACTTTATTGCGTTGCATACTTTACTTATAGTAACCATAGAAGGTACTTAAAATCGAAACTGTCATTAAATTTAACTAAGACTCTGCAAAAAGTAAATACGGAGAAATCGAACACGCAGATTTCCTATTTTTTTTTTGTGAAATCTATATTCGTAGAACCGAGAGCGCATTTGACGTAAAAACCATAGGGTATGATGACACTCAGCGAAATTTCTATAGTTCCGTACGAACGTTTGAACAGAATATTTGCTTTTCCCAACATTTTCGGTAAATTGTGCATCGAAGTTAATGTTATACTACAAATAAACCAAATGTAAGACAGAATAATATTAAAATAATTTATTATATTTTGTACATAGAATATTTACAATAATGGTAACTCAAAACTGCGAAATTTCTGTAGATCTATTGATACAAAATGAATAAATAAAGTGTATACATAAAAAATTTATAATTCTTTCAAGACTTAGTAGTGAGTTTAGATCTTCTGTTCAAACTAACTTCAAACATTCGGGTCTTCATACTGTATATCAATGTTGAAATAGAAATATCATTCCAATACCTCATTATCTCAGATTTTAGTTCTTCGATGCCATTGTATTGTTTATTATTGGCATACACCTCTCTTGCCAATATTCCCCCAAGATTTTTGATGGGGTTGAGATCGGGCGAGCGAGCAGGTCATTGTACTAAATTAATTTCCTTTAAATGAAACCACTGGAATTATGAATAGTTACATTGTCTTGCTGTAATATACAGTCTTACATTGTTCACCAAAGTTTATCAGAACCATTTTCAGAAGTTGTATATAAGAATTAGAATCCATTCGCGTAGAAATGAAACACATAGTGGTTTTATTGTTGTGGGTAAAAGCCGCCATAACTATTACATTATTGCCAGCAAAATTTCGGCTCATCGGAACTTCAGTGTTCTTAATAAAATCTTGATAATTATTGTTATTCAAAGATATTCTGTTAGTCTGTAAATGTATATCTCAATTTGAATTTCAGCATTTCTTGCAAGTGTATACGGCACTCTTATCTATTGTCAAATCGTGGTTAAATTTGGGTAAATTATGGACTATTTTGTTCTAAAATGAAACATGCTGTTTTATATCATATGCTTGTTTATTCATAAGAAAAATAGAACAAGGGAACGTTACATAACACATTTCTTTTAGTTCATAATCGTCACTCTACTATAGTACTTTACTTGTATTATAAGATCATACGTAAGAACATTTTATTCAATAATGGCAAGAACGGCTTAATTAATCACTTGTTTGTGAAGGAGTTCTTCGCTAGTGGAGTCACTAGATTCAGAAGTATGATGGCCCGCGTGGCCTTGTACATGACCTGCATGACTACCATGCCCTGCTCCAACTTCACCACCGTGATTCTCGTCTGGGCCAGCTAACGCCATCATTATCAACGCAATAAAAAAGAAGATCTGAAATCGATGTTAATATCAATGCGGTCATACATGCAAAATATATGTAAGAAAGACATTTTCGTTAAGGAGTTAATGTGAAAGTATTACAATGCAAAAAGTGCTAGTGTCTAATTAACTTACCCATGTGAACTTCATTTTGATTTTAAATTTATTGCACTTGAGATGAGTTGCACGCTACAGTTGCGGCGCATCGAGTGTAGGTATATATATATATACATCTGCATTATATTGTTTATTGTTTAACGTCATGATTCTACGATAACCTTTTGTTTAACAGTCGATCTGATTCAAAAGATCCAATTAGAAAGTTCTTGCGATAATAAAAATGTAGTATAATTGTGGATATTGGCTGCGCAACTTAATTATTTGCAATATTGATGGAGGAGATAAGTATTACTAAGCAGAAAATACTCTTGAACCCGGGAAGATCACATATACAGTACCGGCCATAAGTGTTTACCCACCCTTAAAATATTACACAACTTAAAAACTAATTATAAAATAAGCCTTTATTGTATACTTATACAAAGAACCGTAACAGATATAAAAACAATGCGCTCATAAATTTTATAACAAAGATCATAAATTAACTTGACTTTGTGACTCCTCAATGTGGCTACCTTTCGTTTTTATTACAATCGCACACTATCTTGACATTCTCGTTAGCAGGTTCGCCAGTGTTAGAGGCTCTATTTACCTCCATGTATCCTGTAGTTATGCCCAATAGCTGTTGTCGATGTTGGAGCAGATTTTCGAGCCTGATTGAGAACTGAACTTTGGAGCGGCCACTTCTTAACAAAAATCTTCTGTCTGTGCTCCAGTTATTCCGTATACCCACGGAATATCTTTGCAGTGTATTTTGCATCATTTTCGTGCTGAAACACGAAGTTTTCACCGATTAATCGTGTTCCGGATGAGATGGCATTCCTCTCCAAAATCACTCTATTACCTTCTTTTCTAAGGATACCATCTGTTTTGACCAAATCGCCCATAGAGATATCGCCAAAACGACACCAAACCATGCTTTATTGTTGGTATAATATAGAGTTCAAGTACTCGTTTCCCTTTCGATCTACGGACAAATGTTTTTCTATTTGAATCACTTCGTCGGTCCAGTGCACTTCTTCTAATGTTCCAACATGCAGTCTTTGTGTTGTCTCGCCCGTGATAACCATTGAGCTTTGTTTGCTTTATGTAATAACGGTTTCCGCATAGCAATTCTTCCTTAAAAACTAGTTTGGCGCTAACGCCTTTTTCTTTTCTTGCCGACATTACTTTAATATTGTTCGCTGTTTTAAAATACTTTGCACAAATTCTTCATTATTCAGTGTTTGCAATACGAAAAGTGAACGCAAACTAAATTGCTCATTATATTAAAATGTCTATATCGTCTATTTTTATATGTTATGACGGCCGTGGTAAACATTTTCGAAAAGCTGCTCTTTATCTAATCTGTCTATTCGAGGGTGTCTAATCCGCAAAAAAGGTCATTTGCGATATTTTAATCCCAGCCTGCTCGTTATGGACACGCAGAACACTACAGAGGAATTATAATTAGTCTCGACAAAGAGAGACAAGTTTCAGTACCGTGCGGATAACAATGTGGAGAGGTAAAGCACCGAGAATTGGGTACACGTATCAATGCATGATTGTTCTGTATTATTGAACTGGTCGTTGGGAGTGCTTGTCAGTACACACATACTTAGAAAATGTCGCATTTAGGTATATTTCGGAAACGGCGTATTTCGAATAAACTGAAAAACGTAGTAGCTAGTACGCCGAATTTAGAACACGAAGGCGATAGAAATAAATGTGTAAAATGCGGCAACTACTTCACGTGTACCAGCAGGTGGAAGTGTGAATCCCACTTAAAAAGTATAAAATACTGTTCCGCTATCCTTGGCAAACGATACAGAGGACAATTAATATTTAGTATAGGTATTTGCTTTATTTTATGTAATGTACCATTCACTTTACTAGACCAACAAGCATTAGTCTCCTTCTGGAGCAAGTATTCGGATTATACATTACCAAGTCGGACGTTGTTAAGAAACTTTATGCCATCTGTTCGTGACTATGTTGAAGGAAGTATTAAAGCAGAATTAAAAGATAAAAAATTGTGGTTATGTGTGGACGAAACAACCGATCGGCAAATATATTCTGTGGCGAATGTGATGCTACGTACATTGAAGAATTTGAACCGTCATCCCCTATTTTACTTGCTTCTAAAAAGTTTGCAAAATGTCCTAGCGTTCAAATTTTAAAACTGGTGTCGAGGGTATTGAACAAATTTCAAGTTTTAACAACCCAACTTTTAATGTTTGTGAGTGACGGTGCCACTAACATGCTTTCTTTAGACCAATCTCTTAAAGAAGATGTAAATGCTTTAATAACGAAGGCAGTATTTCTAAAGTTCCCAAAACGTACAAAAAGAATTCATGACCTGTGTCCCAAGGTGCCTGAACCACCGCAACCGACTACTACGCGTTGGGGAATATGGTTAACGGCTGCGTCTTACTACGGCGAACATTTTGATGATGTAAAGAAGATAATTTACAATTCGATTCGGGACACCCCAAAGCTATTAAGAAAAGCCGGAAAACGTTTCAAGATAGTCAGGTAAAATATAATTCAGAATGTATTCGCCCCAACTACTGTGGACTAGCGGAGGGTATTGAAAAATTACAAAATGTCGATGTTCGATGTCGTTTGTGGATGATGTTCACTTACACCCCCACTTACGGCGGAATGCGAAAAAAAAGTGAAATACGTAAATTTGAAAGTGTTATTGACAAGGATTCAGATTTTCTCATACTGAGATAACTTTGTGAAGGCGCGTCGAAAGATCAATTAAGTTGTCATAAGGATTACTTGAAATTTGCAAATAAAACATCACTCGATGTGAAATGGTCATTTTCGTCATTAAAAAATATTTATTCCGCACGTTGCACTCATTTGACTGAAACAAGTGTGGAAACATATTTAATGATTCTAATATTTAACAGATACCACCCAGTTTGTGATTTCGTGGAAACCCGTTAAAACAGTAAGTGTTTCAGCACGTTATATAATATATTTTTCGTGATTATTTTATGTGTAAACATGCCTGTGTCCGCATCGCCTATACTCACTGAACACTCGCCTTCGCATTGCACTGTAACTTGCCCCACTTTGCCGAGACTAATTATAATGTATCTCGTGCTTACAGTTACAAATATTTTGATAACGATAGAAAATAGCTTCTTTGAATAATCCTCAATTACGCAGGTGGATAAACAGCTATGGCCGGTAGTGTACATTTATTCATCTATAACGCAGTGTTTATATTGACGATTAAACAAGGTCATATTACGCCTGTTAGTGAAAATAAATAAAAGAATGGAAAGATATTCAATGGAACGAGTTGCGCAATGTATTTTTACTAAAGGGGTGTAGATTGAGAAACATACCAAGATAACCGTTAAAAAATTGGTAAAACAATGAAGACAAGGTCATTCACGACAATCACCCCTTATATGTGTTCCAAAAGGCAATGAAATCATTATTTTTAAATTTAGCCGAACGATAACATTATGGCACATACAATTAAACCGAAAACAGAGCTTTCTTATTTCAAATAAAGTATCCGGGGATGGGTTGTTTGGGTATTTTTTTTTTTAAAAACGAGTTAGCGATATTACGCATTGTAGATCTAAACCATAGTAACATAGTAAGGAGAAATCATTTTTTATTTCCTAAAATGTTGACAAGTGCACAATTTGTTTTTAAACATTTGTATCTTTTATTGGATACCAGCCACCCAAATGAATCTTGAAATAGTCAGAGACACCGTGAAGATCTACTTGCTACCATAAATACATTTCAAAATGTTATACTGGGTGTTTCAAAGGTTCAGTCCAAACATGGATGTATTTAGCAACAAAAATTTCAATTTTCTTGAACCTTTGTTTTTGGCTATTTCTACATATTCCGCTTGAAAAAATAGGAATGAAACATATTTTATTTCCTATACCGTAACTCACGTGTTTTCGGATTGTTTTAATAAAATAACATCAGTCGATTGCTAATGATAAACAACTGAAGTGAATAAAGGAGACATTGCTTTGCTTACGCGAATGTAAATTGTACACTATGACAATAACACTTCATTTATATCTAGGTCAGAGTATATTGATATAGCAGAATATGCCAACGAAAATATTTTAAAGATATTAGAAAAGGTAATTCTTTGAGATTTAGAAAAATAGATTCTTTAGGATGTTAAAGTCAGAACCAGTGAAAACAAGAGAACATCATAGATGTTTTAGCATACTTTACAGCATCTATTCCGATGTCAAGCGTGGGAGCCGTTCTTAAGATTTTATAATAGTCGCTACAAAAGATATTAAAAAATCAGAAAATACATGATTTCAAATTTTCTACAACGTAGGCGTTAATATCAAATGACCTCGATAGACCACGAGAATTTTACGAATGGATTCTGGCCAGAATACATGAGAAATAAAGCTTTCGAAAACTAGAATATCAATCTCCAATTTGCTCATTACATTACATCTAGCTTCATCGAGAGAGTCCAGCGTCGTTTTTTCAAGTATCTATCCTTTAAGATGGATCACCGATATCCTGAAAGAGGTGTTGATTATGGCACGTTGTTGGAAAAATATGATGTGCAGCCGCTTGAATGTTGTCGAGATAATGAACGAACTGTTTCCGGAATTGTATGGTGTCATAATAAGGTATAAGAGGGTAAGGTATAAAAAGAGAAAATGAAGGTAAGAGGAAGACAAAGAAATAAAAAGGGAAAGAGAAAAAGAAAAGAAAAGAAGTTACTATGACCATCTATTAAAGTGGTATCGCCTTTAGCGTGGTTTACACGTCGAGTTACCGTGCGGAGAAGAAACATCGAGATCCCGCCTTCTTCTTCTTTTTCCATTTTCTTTTCTTTCCTTTGTTTCTGTCCCCCTTCTTTTTTCTCTTTTTCTTTACTTCTCCTTTCACCTTTTATTTCTTTGGTTTTCCCATTACTCTTATTTTATATTCTTCTCTTATATCTTATCATGACACGATCCACTTCCGGAAACGATTCGTTTATTACTGGGTCTGGCCGTGGAAGCTTACGTATTTATTGTCGAGATGTTTCGTCTGGAAAATTATTCACAATAATATCGACTCCCCTAACTTGTTTATTCTATCAATTTCTATATACCTCTTTCATCTTTCTGTTGCTTTTTCACTTGTTCATTACTTGTCCCTCGTACCAATTCATTGCAGAAATCATTATTAGTGACGATGTGCCGTAATGCAGATTATTGTTTATATGGAGATATCTTTTTTGATGCTGTTAATCAACTAGTTTGTTTTCTTGTTTTGTTTTATAATATACTTTTCATTTTGTACTTTATCGTTTGTTATATGCGCAGTCCCTGTTCAATTTATTAGAGCCATTTGCTAAAATAGCGATTTTGTTAAAATATATAATGAAACACGTATTATTCAGAACTGTTTATAGACATCGTCACAACTATATAACTAATATTTTGTAATGTCTTCTTTGGTTTTTATAATTGTTCTTATTCTTTTTGGCATACTGTCTATGCAAACGTTAATGGTATTTCTAATTCTAACGTCATTTTGGCACACATCCTCAATATTTCTTACTAATAGCTCTTTTATAGTGTTTCTTCTCGAATACACGTGTGATTTTAGAACACTTCACACGTTCTCAATTGCACTGAGGTCAGGAGAATTTCCTGACTAAGGTAAGTCTGGCAGAGCATGCGTTTCCAAAAAGCTTTGAATGGATATGACCGTGTGGCATGGTGCTTTATCGTGCATGAACGTGTAAGGGCCTTCATTTGGATCTAAATCATTGATATATGGTATCAAGACATCCTCCAATACACGCTTATATTGATGTTGATTCATGGTGCCTTGGCAAAAATACAGTGTCCCATGACCTTCGACTGTTGTACAGGACCATACCATAGCTGACGAAGGAGGTTTCACCACTTTAATACTAAAAACACTAGCTTCACAAAACCGCTTTAATGGACGTCGTCTAACAAATTGAGCTCTTTCGGTCATGGCTTCTAGTTTTGACTCATCGCTGAGTACGATCTTTAACGAAGAGACATTGTTTAAACAAAAAAATATTGCTTGATTTACATATTTATTTAAGTTATTTTGTTTTACCTTCCGCCAGCCTTCAATTGTGTAATGTTGATGACGTTTTGCTCATTCATAACGTGCTCACTTCATCATCGGTGTTAATCTTGGCTTTTTCGTACAATCGTCTACGTACTGTACATACGTGTGGATATTTGCGCTCCTTGTTGAGACATTAGATTTTTAATTTCTTTGGCGGATAAACATCGGTTTTGAGTTGCTAGTTGCAAGATACGTCGATTATCTCGATTAGTGGTGATCCTTTTCTTGCCGCAATTCGTTTTCCCAGTACTTGTAATGGGTATCTTTTCTTTCATTAAAACTGCGATTCGCTGAATTGTTTGTCGGGATATTTCTTCTTTCTTTCCAATTGTGCGTTGAGAATGCACTCCTGTATCCAACTATGCCTCAATACGCAGTTCTTTCTCATTTGGTATATCCTTTCTTTACCCATAACGAAAAAATACAAAGCTCATACGAGCAATAATTAAACTGCAACACTAACAAGTAAACATGGAAAAAAGTTGTTACATAAACACATAAATATTCTTTCGACGATAGTAATCGATCCGAATAATGTAAGGCAGGAGGTCATTAAGTAGCCCTTTCTCAATTCCTTAGAAAGATATTTAGAGAACGTATGTAGATAGGTATTGTAAACCATATTCATGAATCTTATACTTGTATTTGTAAGTTATCGCGTTGGAAACACGCAAAAGCTTAAATTTATAAGGTGGCTCTAATAAAATGGTAAGGGACTATATGTACTTTACTTTGTCCTGTAATAGTTTGTTTTGCCGTTGGACGATAAAAATGTTATTAATATTAGTATGAAAGAAAACAGTCTATCTTCCACGCAAATGGTGCCAATATGAAAGCAAAAAAATGGTTTTCAACAAAAATTCTAAATCTAAATATTGATCCTAGCGTATCATTTACTCCATGTCTTGCAAATTTCTTCAATTTGGAATGTTAACGATGTTGTGAAAATCACTCAGCAAATTACAGTTTTCGGAATAATTCCAGATAGTGAGATATATTACAAATTTAACATTAAAATTATTACCAGGGATACTGAATACTGAGAAACGTGTTGATGCACTTAAATCATTTCGATGTCAAATTAGTAAAATTTATAGTCTTGTGTTGCAGGAAATCATTATGGTAGACGATTGCAGTCGACATCTGGCCAGAGTATTATGCAACAAAATTAAAGATTTCCATATTGTTAGCAAATTACTCCAAAATATAAATACAGATGTTGCAACTGGTACATCACTTGATTTTAAACGAAAGTTTTATAAAATTATTAGGAACTTCTACATAATTAGCAAATATACTAGAAGTACATGCTCTATTTGCGCCATTAAACGAATAAACCGTGAAAAAGGCAGTAAATCCGATAAATCGATCATGAACATAGAAACGAAAGACGCGAACGGTCTAGTAACAAGTAATAATTATTTTGACTGTATAATTTAAAGAAAATACTAGATTTAAATAAAGAAATATTTAATAAAAAATATGGTAATTTAGATTATTTAAAAGACAGAGAAGGGAAATATCCAATGAACTACTTAACAAATCAATTTACCATGATCATAATTAAATAATTTTGAAAATCCTTTTAGTTCGTTAAATTATACATATTGAAATAATTTAGAAACATTTTATGTAAATACATGCAAAGCACTACGAATTTTATTAACGCAACCTGTTACAGTTGCGAGTGGGAAAAGATCTCTGTCGAAATTAGAGCGTATAAAAACATCCTCGATTAAAACTAAAAATCATCACAACAGCTCGTTAGCCTATCAATAATTGCGATTAAGCAAGCAATGAAAGAATGATATTTAATTTGTCAGTCTCAAAGCACAAAGAGTGACATTTTAATGTTTATATCTATTTTAATCTATTTATCATATTTTTTTAATATAGTCAGAAACGTAAATTACGTATTTCGGTTTAATTTGGACATTATATACATTATAAATAGATGTATATACTATACTTATTATATACGTACGTTGCGAATTAAAATTACTTATAAATTCTAAGCTTTTGATTTCCATTTTATTACAATACTCTAGCTGTGAGGGATGAGGGCGCAATGCTATACATTTGCAGAAGGCAGCTAAACGTGTTAACTTCCCCACTGCGGAAATAGATCTGTATCGTGTTCATACGACTTGCTATAATACTGATACGTAGATTGTTTTGTCAATTTCCTTCAAACGATCCCGCTAAGGCTTTTAGTAGTAAATGTACTTGATTGTCTCTCTGCTTGAAATCAACTCCAAAGAGGTTCAGTTTTATAAACACGTATATAGATATGCACTCATTTCATAAGCTTCTAAAAGGAAAACATGTTTAAGTAATTACCACAAATGTGTGTGTTGCTATTGTGGTGTTTTATTGTTAGTAATGGTACGACCTGAATTCGAAATCTTTTATTATTATAATTTAACATTATGTATAAAATCTTAAAGCTTAACTTAATAAACACATATTATCCCTAATATCTGTGACTATGACCATGACTTCCATGACCATGACTTCCATGACCATGACTTCCACGACCAACATGCCCACCTCCATGACTTCCGCTACGGCCGCCTCCATGACCACCATGACCGCTGTGACCTCCGTGATAACCATGACCACCGTGACCTTCATGACCGCTATACCCACCACGTCCATGGCCGCCTCCATGGTCAGCACTAACATATTCCGCGAAGAGCATCATTGCTATGATGAAAAACTGCAAATCAATTCAAAAACAAAATAGTAATGAAACAAATTAGAACTATTTATAGAAGATTTTGATAATTCACAGTATTTGTTATAAAATCAAAACAAACGCATAGCGAGATATATTAATTCAATTTAAATTTAATTTTTCTTGAACCAACAGGCGAGCTTGCTTTAAAAATTCGATGACGATATTATCGAATCCGAGTTTAAGAATAGCCACTAAAAGATCGGTCTAATAATTTCAAAAATGCGAAAAATTATCACTCACCAAAATTTTCTTCATCTTGTGCAGGTAAACAAAAAGCAGAAGAACCACTTCAAAAACAGTCACTACCACAATGACTATCGGCTCCTTGATACCGTATATATAAGTGAGCGGTTTACTCAAACACGCATTTGTAAACAGCGTTTAAAATATAAGAAAAATCCCTAGATTTGATTACGTAACTACTTCAGAATATCATGGAAATAAAGCGTAGCGACAATTGAACGTTACTTTTGTGTCGACTGGTCATCCGTTGTGCAAATAAATTAACAGCGTGTTGTATACAGAAGCTTGCTTTTGGACAGTTAAAATTATGACGTGCGCTAATAGAATTAGCATACGACCAAACGATAACAACAAATATTTAATTCATTAGAGGTGCGTGTGGGGAACCCCAAATCGACAGTTCGATTGAATTAGGCATCGCTCACATTGATATCAGAAATAAGGATACAATAATATGTGACAAACTTAGATGTCCAAAATATTAATATTTATTGTACGTAAACATCATTAAATTGCAAATTATGGTAATAAATATCACTGTCAGAAAGTTTTACCACTTTTTTTGCTTAAATACGTTAATATACCAAGCGTTTCAAATTTTTGGTGCGTTTTTCGAGTCTAACAATAAGTTAAATCAGCAAAGTGACTAATATTTTTTATATGCAACTACAATAACTTCATCAAAAATTTATAATGAAAATGATGCAGTCTTTAAATCATTATTAAAAAAATACTTTGTGTTAGTGTAACTGATACTAGATTTATAATATAATAAAAGCAATTTGAGATTACTCTTCAAATTTATAACAGAATACATAAATTATTAAAAATGTAACAACGCTTGTATTTCAAATACTAGCACAAAAGTTGTTGTTTAATAACGGAAAGTATCTTGTGAATGGGTTTAAAAGATTTGCTTCTGCATCTTCTTTTGAAAATGTTGATGTTGGCCATAGCACAATATGCAAAGATCGATGTACTGGGCTCATTGGGATGTGAACAATAAGCAATGTCAAAGTATTAATAATAACAAATGAACGTTGTTGACTCAGTGTCAGTTCATTATAAGAAGTGGACCAGAATCTTGTACGGAACCGGTCGCTCTATCTAATAGTAATTAAAGAAATTCAGATATTGTGAGATTTTTGTCCATGTAACTTTACCCACTTAATAATAATATTTTATTTGTCAGATAAGGTAGAGCTTATACACTACCGTCTATATTAGTCCGGACACCCAGTAAAATGTTGAAAACTCTACTAAAAGATAACGTAATTGCTTTTATATACAAATAACATTGATATTAGGTCCATTATAAAGATTATTGTTTATTAATGTTACAGGCAAATTTCCAAGAATATCGATTAGAGAATGATTAAAACCTATTATATTTTATGACCCAATATAGTAATTTTTGGAATAATCCTTATCGCGACAAATAGGATTACTTTTGGGACAATATTGCAGGTAATAAATTTACAATACTCTTTGGGGTGAGAGCAGGCCACCAGAAAGTGTATTGTGTATTGTGTATTGATAAATACTTTAGTTTCTAAATAAACCTACTTGTGCGTGCGTTAGTGCTAAGAGCGTATCTTTTTGTGTGAAGTTAAAATGCCGAGAGGAAAACCGATAAGTTTAGAAAAGCGTCCCCTAATTGTTTCTTTTCAAAAAGAAGATTATTCAGTACGTCAAATTTCCGAAAAAATACATGTTAACTATTTACTATGATACTCTATATGTTACTCTTTGGGGTAGGACCAGTCCACCCGAAAGTGTATTGTGTATTGATAAATGTTAATAAACCGACTGTTAGTCATATCATTCGGAGACATCAACGCACGGGCAACTTAAGAGATCGGGCACGTTCAGATCGTAAGAGAATAATAACTCACGCCGAAATAATGGGCGTATAAAGCTGAGCAAGCGAAATAGGAGACTGACAGCACCAGAAATCATCGCCGAAATGAATCACGACCGTGCAAGAAAAATTACTGTTACTACAGTGAAAATAAGATTAAAAGCTACAAACCTTCACAGCGGTATTGCAACAAAGAAACCCCTACTTCAACGAGGAAACAGGCAAAAACGGCTACAGTGGGCAAAAACACATAGAAATTGGATAGTGATGATTGGAAAAGGGTGCCATTTGATGAGTCAAAGACTGAGGTGTTTGGACAGTCAAGGCCCGTTTTTGTAAGAGCGAAAGGCCAAAGAAGTTACAAGATTGTGTAGTGCCAACAGAGTCAAGCAAGGAGGAAGTTCTGTGCTTGTTTGGGGTTGTTCTTCCTACTCCGGTACAGGAAACTTGAAGCGAATCAAAGGTATTTTGCGAAAAGAGGCTTATTTAGAAATACTGCAAGAAAAGTCAATACCATCGGGGCAACTTCTAATCGGCGAGAATTTTGTATTCATGCAGGACAACCCCAAATACTCAGCAGTGATATGTAAAAATGTTTTAAATGAAGAACAAGATAATGGCACTTTACAAATAATGACATGGCCACCGCAAAACCTCGATCTAAACCCCATCAAGCTGTTAATAAATTGGACAGGAGGATCCGAAAAGTATATGGAACCGACCTGTGGAACATCTTACATGAGAAATGGACTAATATGCCAAATAGAGTATTTGAAAAACTAGTGGAACGGTTGCCTCGGATTTTGAAAGCTGTTCTTCGCGCAAAAGGGAGTTTCTTTGATGAATGATGTAAGTTTTGTGTAAGTTTTTGTTTGCTTTTCGCTAGGATTACTTTTTTTTTTTACTTTTATACTTTAATTTTAATCGCTATTAATAAAATGCAATAGAGATTTCAAGTTTTGGAAAGACGAGTTTGAATGTTCCTCTTTTTTTTTATTTATTTGCGTGTCCGGACTAATATGGACGGTAGTATCAAACAAGCAAATAAACTCAAATAAGCCGGGGATATTCTCTTTCACCATAAAAGCTTTACTAAGTAAAAACGTTTTTGTATGATTACGGGCATCTTCTCTGATTTATGTTAATTTTTTACAAGACTGGTTTGTAGACAACGTTGAGTTTAGCTTTTATATCTGTTTACTTGAATGTCTAAAGTTACCTGAATAAACGTAAAACTTGTGTTTGAGATGCCATAAGAAAAGATTGTCTTTACCGACGAATGCATCCACTTCAAACTTCGTGCGTCATCTCTTGCCCATTCTGGAAACATTTCAGGTCACCCTCATAAAATAAGGTGGAGTTCGATTAAAGAATCTTTTGCTTTACAAAAATAGAGTGGGGGTTCTGTTAGATCTTCAATTTTACATCAAATTCAAAAATGCAAAAGCGGAGAAGCTGTTTTATTTAAGTACTTAAAATCGTATTTTCAGTTAGATGTAAGTGGAACATTAGAAAGGATATAATTTTGGATTGCTTTAATCTTTTTACATGGAAACACATAACTTCAATCAAAACGAATGAACCATTACTACTCATGTATAGGTGTTTCAAATATTCTCTTATACTTAACCCTATATGCTCTTACAATTACTATTGTTACATGAGACAATAGAACATTATTCGTACATACGAGAGCGAATCGAAGATGAACTGGACTTTTCTTATTAAAGCCCTAACCTATCGATGAAAAAAGGCTAGACATGCCTATTCGAAGAGCGATTCCGCTCCATGACAATGCTCGGCCACACACAACTGTATTGACCCAAAGCAAGTTGGACAAAGTTCATTGGGAAATATTGGGACATCCGCCCTACAGTCTCAATCTGTCATCATGATTGGGCCACACCAAAAAGAACTGGGTGATCATGACTTTGACGACGACGAAGGTGTGGAAATGTTCATGCGAAATTGGTTACAGACGCGACCACATGCGTTCTTTAATGACGGAATTAAAAAACTTCCTATACGGTAGGAAAATGTGTGAATAAGGAAGGAGATTATATAGAAAAGTAAGATATATTCAATGTTTTTGCTGTACCAATAATTTAAAACCAAAGCCCGGTTCATATTTGATTTATCCTCGTATTCTATTTATACGTAATTTTTCTTTGAAACTGTGACCATTTGTTCGTTATTTTGTTTAAAACAGTTGTTATCAATGTTTATTGCTTCTACATATCGACTGTAAAATCTCTTTTTAAATAACCAAAATAAAAGATTAACCTTTCATTATCATTAGCAGTATGCTTATTATAAAAGCAGGATGAAGTTTGGCAAGCTCTATTTAAATATTTTGATATAAATTACAACTTTATTCAAAACAAGTTATGGTACCGAAATATCTTCTTCGAAATCTTCTATGTGCTTATTTCGCATATTCAAAATAACTAATGCTAAATATAGAATACACAATTCTTTTTTATTTTGGAACTTCATAGTCTCATGCCGTCAAAGATGTAGTTTTTTTGCACTAGTAACACCAGAATGAATATTTTGCGAAATTCAAATAGTTTATTATAGGTATTGTAGGTTTATTATAGGTTACACAATTTAGTGTTAAAGATATGTAACTAGAAAAGAACCATTATATTTGGTAGCAAAACGGGGGGCAACGCGGTAACGGATGTGACGGAAAACAGTAATAATACGGACACCTGTAAATTGATTTTTCCATAGGTGATCTAGCAAGAACCGCAGCAGCAATCCAAACAAGCACAAGAACCTGTAGTATAGATATAAATTGTTTTCGAATTTCGTGCATTAGAGAGTATAGAGTATTCGGAAGTTTTTGGGATTCCCTTAAATGTATAAAATATATTTTGTTTGTTTTGGAAGACAATTCAATTATGAGCATGAAAATAAAGCACAACAAAATTCAAGAGATGTAAGAGTGATAAACTATGTGTACATATTATAATTTATACCAAGGATGATTGAATGATTAGACCACGTTAGTTGCTTTTCAAGCGAAGCTAAGTCTATTGACGAACTCTCGTTTATATTCTGTCAGTACATTAAAAGTATAAAAATAAGGTTTCAAATATTTTAGGAGGTAATAGATCAATATGCGAGACGAAACATGTTTTCAAGACATATATAAAGCAAAATATGAATTCTTCACTCTAACCTTATCGAAAGTTTACCCAAAGACACAAAAAAGTGTTCATATTATGACGAACCTTTGTCGTTTAATCTTTCTATTCACAATTCTGAAATTTAGTAAGGACGCATATTTTCTTCCCTTTGCTTTTGTTTGAAACCACCATATTTTTTAGTTTTGCTGTCATTTATATGATTTTGGAAATATCTATGCAAGAAAGATAGATACCCTCAAAGATGTAGATGGTGTGAAATAGCTTATGTATTTGGCTACAAGTTTATCTGAAGAGTTAGGTGGTATGGAAAATAAATAGGACGACAATGTTCCTTATGCTTTTTGTCTAAATTTAGCTATATTTAATACATTATATTATTCTTTCCGCATTACTTTATTGTAAGTGACTGTAGATAACAAACAAATGGAATAAAGAAAATTACAGTTTTGTTAAGTTTATTTCTAGGATCAATCATACTTACTATTAAAGTTTTCATTGTAGCGACACTTGTTACACTGTCTATACACACAATAGATTTATGCTAAATTTTACACTAGTCAGAACATCCTTATCACTGTTCTTCAAAAGGCTTCACTAAGAAGTTTATGTAAAATTGTACTAGATAATTATCAAGAATAATTAACGACGATGTGGCTCGACAGGGTCGGAGTTAAAAAGCATATTTCGCGAATTTTCTTTAAAAAGTACCATATATGTATAATATACTCTTGGATGAAGATCTAAATTAATCTATGAGGTAATATAAATCTTACCGCGCAACAAAATTTTAAAAAACTTGTGCTTCCAAAATGAAAATAGTAATTTCTTAAAGAATTCAATGTTCCGAAGGCGTATATGATTGATTGCGGTTTCTTTGTAATGTGTACGCATTTTTGAGACAAAGTATAAATTTAGCCGTCGTTCGTAATCGACTATGGGAATATCTCTGATAAGCGTCTAACAATAGTCGGCTAATATTTGCCCTGGCACTGTTGCTTCATCTTGACAACATCCTAATGAGAATGTTAGTCGTGCTTATCACTGACCAGCCCACAGTTATCTAAGAAGAAATTCAAGTGGGTGTCAAGAAAGTGAATCTGTAAGGGCATATTACGGCTGAAATTATGACAGAAAGTAAACATATTGTCGGCCAGTTCCTTGAAGTTATCGAGCTGGTCATTCTCCAGGAAATTTGCTGCCATTTAGCAAAACGCACCCCAAAAGCTGTTCACTTTACTTTGAAAAACTTGGGGTCTTTGAAGTGCTGTTTAATCTAAGTTTCCACAAAATTTCTTTAGTAATTTTGGCTTCACTGAGACGGGGAAATTTTTCATGGAGATGCTTGAATGCTGATCCATTCGTATCCGTAGCTTTTACCAAGTTTGAATAAACTGCTGTTTGATCTTATGTAATCCCTTTCGTAACATCCTCGATAGAAACTTAAAGCATATAAAGCAATAATTTCTTTGCATGAAGAGATAATGCAATATGACGCAAAATTTCATAAAAGTGTATTCAACTTACTAATTCGTACTAAGTTACACGAAAGCGGACTCAACATTAATACCTCAAAGCGACGCATATGGACAATTATAATGGCAAGGCTATGGTGATAGTACTTAAAAATAGTATTTTCGGATATCCTCCAAACTACGTGGGTGGTGCGACAAATGCATATGCAGACACCAAGTTTCTTTTCTATTAAGTCATTCTGATAGTAAGTTATTGCTGGGCAATTAATTTAATTTTATTTTTTGGAAAAGAAAACAGAGAGGAACATTTTTGAAAGGATATTGCACGCACGTTAGATAACTCATATTCTTCTAGCGAAATCCTTCGTTTTTGCATGGTCGGAGGTAAGGAGTAAAATAGCTGTCACGCTTAATATTATATGTACACTACCGTCCATATTAGTTCGAACACTCAGTAAAATGTTGTAAACTCTTCCAAAAGATAACGTAATTGCTTTTATATACAAATAACATTGATATTAGGTCCATTATAAAGATTATTATTTATTAATTGTTCAGGCAAACTTTCAAGAATATCAATTAGAGAATGATTAAAACCTATTATATTTTATGATCATCACAAATAACATTATTTTTGGGACAATATTGCAGGTAATAAATTTACAATACTCTTTGGGGTAGGAGCAGTCCACCCGAAAGTGTATTGTGTATTGATAAATTGTTGTTTTTCATCAAGAAGGTTATTCAGTGCGTCAAATTTCCAGAAAACTACATGTTAATAAATCGACTGTTGGACACATCATTCAGAGAGATCAACGCACGGGTAGTCTAAGAAATCGGGCACGTTGAGGTGGTAAGAGAATAAGAACTCACGTCGATGATGATCGTATAAAATTGCTGAGCAAGCGAAATAATTGAGTGGCAACACCACAACTCGGCACCGAAATGAATGACGACCGTGCAAGAAAAATTTTTGTTACTAGAATGAAAAGAAGATTAACAGCTGCAAACCTTCACGGCCCCATTGCAACAAAAAAACCCCTACTTCGACGGAGGAACAGTCAAAAACGGCTTCAGTGAGCAGAAACACATAGAAATTAGACAGTGAATGATTGGAAAAGGGTGCTATGGACTGATGAGTCAAAGTTGGAGGTGTTTGGATAATCAATGCGTGTTTTTGTAAGAAGAACGAAAGACCAAAAAATGTTACAAGATTGTGTAGTGCCAACTGTCAAGCAAGGAAGAAGTTCTGTGCTTTGGGATTGTTTTTTCTACACCGGTACAGGAGATTTGAAGCGAATCGAAGGTATTTTTCGAAAAGGAGGTTATTTAGAAATACTGCAAGAAAATACAATACCAACAGGGCAACGTCATCAGATATTCATAGACAACGACCTCAAACACTCAGCAGTGATATGTAAAAATTCTTAATTGAAGAACAAGATAATGACAATTTACAAATAATAACATGGCCGCCGCAAACCTCTGATCTAAACCCCATCGAGCTGTTATGGGATGAATTGGACAGTAGGGTCCGAAAAGTATGTCCTACCTCTGTAAGCCACCTGTAGAACATTTTACAAGAGGAATGGACTAGTATGCCAAATAGAGTCCTTGAAAAACTAGTTGACCGGTTGCCTCGGATTGTGAAAGCTATTCCTCACGCAAAAGAGAGTCTCTTGGATGAACGGAATGTTTATGGAGTTTTTGTTTATTTTTCGTTAGAATTATTTTTTACCTTTCTACTTTAATTTTAATCGCTATTTATAAAATACAATAAAAAAGTTTTGGAAAAATGGGTGAATATTCTCGTTTTTTCTTTAATTTATTTGCGTGTCCGAACTAATATGGACGGTGTTGTATGTGTATATACCGTTTTGGCCGACACTAGACTGCAAGTGTGTGAGTTAACAGGAGACATAGGCAAATTCACTTTGTTTTGGATAATAAATTACATAAAACAAAACTTTGTGTAAGGGTGTCGTGTGTACGAATTTCAGAGTAATGTGAAAATCGGCTGATCGTGTACGGGTGGTCCTGAAAACAGATTTTTATGGCGTTTTACAACCAAGAAAGAAACTACCTCTCTAAATGTGAAGGCATTGTGGAAGAACGAGTGATTGATTGATGGTACCCAACGCGGGTTTCGGTCGCACTTTATCCCTAACACTGCAGCTAAGGAACCTATTGTAATATTTTCGAATTTTTTGCCGTTTTACGAAAACAGGTTAGTTTCCTTTGTTTATTTTGATAGCTTGCATAACACAAATCTTTCAACAATGCTTGATCCAATATGCTCAGGATATATATTCTTTGATTTAATGCTGCACACTCGGAAATAACATTCATTGTATATTGTCTGCATATACGTTCTTCTTTGAAAACCCCAATTTTGAGCAAATGTCCTCTTAAGTAGTCAAGTCTTGTTAGTACATTATCAGGTCGCTGTTATAAGCTGTGCTCTATTCGATGCTAGTACTATGGAAAAATACTACGCAACCGTTTTAAAGACTGCTGCTAAATGAAGATATATGCAATTCTTCTACATCCACTCAACTTGATCGATCTAGTTCTGTTGAATTACCATCTGCTTCCGAAACCTATTCATAAGTGAACTCACTTATTTGTTTCAAACAGATCTTTGGCGCTTATCAAAATACAGACTTTGTTCTTAAATCAGTGCTCAAAAAGTGCTACTTGTTGTAGTGAAGTCTGGTACTGGCAATATTTGTTTTCACTAGTGGTAAAAATTCACATAACATACACAATTTACTACAAAGTCCATATTTTACATTGTCCGCATTGTTAGAATGGAAAACCCCTGAAATTAATTATAGAACCAATAATAAACATGTAATATAGATATATATAATCTTCCAGAGCGGACGAGTTATATATCGATTATCTTTAAGATCGACTTTCCAATAATGTTCCAATCCACATTCACGCTATATCAGATATATCCTGTACCCTATAAAAATCAGCTTGTAATTTTACCCGAGACGTATGTACTTACTCCAAGAGGCAGCAAATTATGCTACCCGACAACATAGCTGCCCCAAATTGGAGGATATCCATATTTGTAGAAATAAACTAAAAATTCCAAGATTTCGAAGATTTTGTACTCAACCTATTCAAGAATGAAAATCGAAGCTGCCACAAGATATGTACCAGTTCAGCAAGGCGAAGCAATTGTTAGACAATTAGATTATAACGATCTAATATTGTTTACTAGCAAACTTGTAAATATATATACATACAGAGACCGGATACTTACAAGCATGTGAAAATATTCTCATTAAATTGTCCCGAATTGCAGTCTAAAAATTAATAATGATACGTTCCAATATATGAGCGCCAATATACAGAGAAATATTTCTCAATCATCCACCCATTTTAACTACAATCGAAGATCATTACATTAAGGAATCTCAAAAATTACCCTTAACCAAAGTTCGCCTACAAAATATGAATTTAGTATTACAAGACAAGAAATTTACAATACATTGCACCGTATATGAATCCTCATTCCCATTATATTACGACTGGTAGGCTCATTATCCTTATTGTTGTATGTATGTAAATTATGTAAAAAAAAGGAGAACGGTAAAATGGAATGGCCCTAGATAATGTTAAAAACACCCAAGAACCATTCTAAGAGAGGTCTTAATGATAACGTTATTTACGTTGTACGAGGGCGACCTGAAATGTTTTCGGAATCGACAAGAAAAACACGGTATTGATGTGGTTTCTTATTTTTATTTTTCGATGTAGTCTTCTCGAAGATAAATACACTTTTTTAAACGGTGCTCCAGTCTCTTTAAGCCATCGGAAGTCTAGTTCGTAGCGCAACTCATTCACTTTGGACACGACGATGAGGGATTAATGAGCCGGTGCATTGTCGTTGTGGAAAAGCACTTTTAATAAATCGCTGTAATGTTTCCCCGTGATCGTTCTTCTCTTCTGAAGATAGTCGATGAGGATCACATCAGGAATTCCAAAAAATGGTCGCCATGACCTTTCCGGTCGATTCGTCCGGGAAACTCCACTGCTTCGATTGTTTATTGGTCTCCGGTATGTAGTGGTGGATCCAAGTCTCATCCACGGCTACGAGACACATGAAGAAATCGCTTCGATTGCGTTGGATCCTGACTAGACACTCCTCAGAAAGGATCATCCGATTTTGTTTTTGCTTTTCACACCCAAAATTTCGCGTAGGATATGGCCAACACCTTCTGAGATGACAGTTGTCTCTACTATGATGGTCGAAAATGATGGAGTACATCTCAAAGATAAACCAGATATGACGAAAAGATCTGGTATTTACCAAATCGCGTGCAATAATTGTGATAAAGTTTATATTGGACAAACAAAAAGGAGTACCGAAACGAGGTTCAAAGAGCATATTAGACACTATCGTTTTGATAAACCAGAACTATCGAGCGTAGCACAGCATATGGTAAAATCGGGGCATAATATTGATTTAAGAAATCTTGAACTTCTTAAAAACAGAAATTCGTGCAGAGAATTAGACGCGTACGCAACAATATCTATGAAAAAGAACAGAAACTAACTGAACAGAGAACCACTCCCAATTGCACACTCAAATCTGATTGATTTATTACTATAATGCCTTCTTAAAGATATGGTTCATTTTCGTTCCATCCTTTACTGAAAATACACACATATCCGAGACCACCCAATAGATTGTATATAGTCATATGTTGTAAAAAATCTTAGAACCTTCGTAGAAAATAATTCGCATGTGTGATACAGATTTTACATTCAGTCGGTAATACGGTTGACAATGGGAGTCACAATGATCTCGAAATGCCGCGTTCCGAATAATTATTAATTTGTGTGGAGTGCAGTTCACTGCGATACCTGTGAATTACAAGGCGAATATAATAAAATAAATGTATACATGTGAAACCAGTTACATAGGCGTAAACGCAAAACTAATAAAAAGAAATGCTGATCAAATTACAATATACTTATATTAAATCACAACCTACAATAACTATCCACACGTTCATCCAAAATGCTTTAAAGTAACTGAGAAAAAAATTCGCTAATTGTAAAAAAAAAGAAAAGACGAAAGAACAAAGAAAAAAATAATTTCTGCTTAGTATAATGTATCATTATATCAGTATTCATAGATTTGAAGCCCTTACACATTCTGTATATTGGGAATCTAATGGCAATATTTGTTCTAGGTGCCTGACAATAAAATGCATTTATTTGCTTGGGTTTCAGACGTGGAACAATAAAATTCACTTGACTTAACAATTCAAAGACATCAATGCAATTGATAAGTAAACTAAAAGAGAATTTGCACTCAGCTTGTTTTCTACGTAGTTCTAACACGACCACCATGCCCCTCATCATGACCACATCATGAAACTGATCGCTCTATCCAATATTAATTAAAGAAATTCAGATGTTGCCAGATTTTGGTCCATGTTACTTTACCCACATAACATTTTATTGGGCAGGTAAAGTAGTGCTTGTACATATAGCAAGTCAAACAAAGAAATAAACTCAATAAATCGAGAATATTCTTCATCATCATAAAAGATTTACTAAGTAAAAGCGTTTTTGTATGATGATAGATTTTATTAGCGTTCTTAAACGGTTTTAGATGGTCAAGCAATTAATTATAAACTGTTGGAAACTAAGGAAATGCTCGACTATGAGCAAATGTTTGCAGCAATTCGAAGTTCCTAGTATTTTTGTTGCGTGCTAAGAGGTTTGAATTAGTTGCAATTGTGTTTACCATAGAGGTTTCAAGTCGATGATGTACATACATAATTAGTATCGTCAGCATACAGACATACGATTGTTTTGAAAACGGTCTTTACAAATATTACGGGGTTAAATTAAATATTAATAGGTTTTCGCTTTTGTGCAATGAAAATTTAACTAAGAACTAGAGGCGGATCATTGTCAACGCACAATAGCGTCGCCGGTACAAGTTCGGCCAGCGGTGTCATATCTAAATGAGTTCACTCACCTTGTTTGCTAAGAGTGTATACTTATTCCTAAGCGTATTGTAAAATGTGTAATCAATTTACCAACAGTTACAACATTAATATTGCTTCCATTTCAAATTCCATTCCAAATTCATTTAACCTACTGAGATGTGGTCAAAATGCGTACTGGTATTTGGATAATGATGGTTCTTCATCTACTGGAGTAATATTTGGGTGTCATTTCTATGTCGTCATTTTCTGTAAATCTTGATTTTCCTTTAGAATGGTAGTTAATTTCTTGATTATGCAATGGCCCATATTATCCGTTAAGTTTGCGACGGTTTGACTACGTGAAATGATTCCGATAAGGATAATGCGTTATTTTCTGCTCTCGAGAGATTTCCCAAAAACAGTAATTTTCGTAAATCTTCGTTATAGCTGCTTTAAGTTATTGGTCTGAAGACAACTCTTAGCCTCTTTGAATATTGTCTGAATCTTTGAACGGTTTTAATGTGCAAATAAAATATTTGATATTCTGAAAATGTTTACTAACAAAATACTGCTTCAGGCCACGTGCTATCTGGTTAATACAAGTTTAGATGGTAGCGGAATTACTAAACAACATTTTTGGAATTGACAAATCCGGTTAGGGAATTTAGGAAACCTTCTTTGAGTTAGCTATGAATTGATTTACCTGTGAGTAACTCAATTTAATGGTATTTGCCACAAGATAAAACATATGTAGTTATCTGAAGAAGATGTGAAAAATCTGTTTTTAGTAACTTTAAGCATAGCTGCAGCTCCGTCAATGACAAACAGTCTTAATCAACTTCGTTGTAAATTAAACTCTTTAAAATGTCTTCGCATTTTAAAGACGTTTGATGCATAAGACAAAATGGTATCAACAGACCTCCAAATTTAAAAATACGGACTACAATATTTATTAGATTGTTTCTATTGGCATCTGTTGTTTCTTCCTCGTTTATCCATATTTTCTTATTTTTTACAATACATTCTGTATGGTATTTGTAATTTCACCCGCCGAAAATGTCTTGGAAATTGGCTTTTCTTATATGAAATCCTGCACATTTGTTTTCGAACTACTGTTCTACATTACAAGCTTAAATTAATTCATTCTCGAATTGATATAAAATCCAAAAGCATTATTTAAAGTTTATTAACAAATTTAATTCAGTTTAATATCATAACAAGTTTAAAGAATATCGTAGGCTGGCTAGAAGTAGTGTACGATTGGATTTTAAAAATATATGCTAGATATTGATGCTGTAAAACTTGATCTGAAAAAGTTGTGGTCATATATTAACCTGAAGAAAAAGCAAGCATGCATACTCGGATCTAGGTTATAGAATGATGTCTATTATAAATCATCTTTAGGTGTTCTAAATACGTTTACTTCTCATTTTGAATCAGTTTTTGCTTTTACCTCTATTGCTGATTCTGAAGTTGATGATTTTTCTACTGTTTCTCTGTGCTATTTGAAAGAATGCATATTGATGAGATATTCGAGGCTATGAAATGTCTAAAATCGGGTTTCACTATGTGTAATGATTCCGTTTTTCCTTTTTACTTAAAGAGTATCGTTTCTCCTCCATGCACTTACTTTATGCGAATAATGTAAAAATTTATAAATTTATAACAGCTCTGAATGATTGTAGCATACTACAACAAGATTTCGTACGTCTACACGAGTGAATTATGCCAAATCATCACTAGAAACCCAACTTTTCTTTTCCATTAGTGCTACACCGCTTGATCATTGCGACTGGGTAAGGGGAACTATGGAATCATATTTAATCTGAACTTACTTTAGTGACCACGTTCAGCATGTAATTAATGAATGTTTTAAGTTATTGGTGTTTGTAACTTGTAATACAAGGGATTTTATTAGTATACAACCACTTATTAGGTTTTATAATAGTCTTACAGTGTTATTCAGTTGTTTGGAACCCAAGTTATGCAAAATATATTGATATGGTAGAAGGTGTGCAACGAAAATGTTTGAAAATATAATATTTTCGTAGATATTACGTGCATTTACCTTATGGTTATTGTGAGACTTTGTGCAGATTTGATTACATTTCGTTATAAACTGGTAATATCTTTAGCAAGGAGAGACTTATCGAAAGAAAAAAACTCGGAATTGTTTGCGATCTATGATTCTATAAGTTTATTTAAGATGTAAGACATTTATAATAATTTTTTACAAGTGGAAACAATCGTATCTTAACTCTGCTCATGCAGCTCGCACTGATTAGTATTATCGTGTCCGTATTAGTGGCCGGTATTTCCAAGACCATTATTGCCATGGTTACCGTCGTTTCTAGCGCCATTATCTCCATGATCTCTATTGTCACTTTGCCCGTTATTGTTATCGGCAGGTAAAGCAGCTCTCCTTACAAAATGATGTCCATGTGCATGTCCATGCCCATGTCCATGTCCATGGCCGTCGTGATGATTGTCGCCCCCATGGTGACCATGACCATCGTTCGGGTGAGCTGCTCTTCTTTCGAGGTGATGATCGTTTCCGTGACCATGACGCTCGTTACCATGCCCATTGTTACCATGTCCATTATTACCATTTCCATTGTTTCCATGATCATCCGGAGAAGCATTTCTTTTTACGAAATGTTTGGCATTATCATGGTCGTGTCCTCTATTACCATGATCTTCATCTGCTAAAGCCGCCCTTTTTGCAAACTGCTTGCTGATTCCATTTGCATGATTACTTTCTTTATTACCATTATCATCTGCGCCAACATATAGCACCAATGGCATTGAAACTATAGCAAATAACTATAAAAATTAAAAAAATATAGGGAAATAATGTTTAAACCCAAAATTGATAATAATAGTCAAATAACACTTTTTCTGCTGATATTAATGATTATAAAATAAATATTTACCAACAACTTGTTCATAATGTGTTCTATATCTTGCAGTCGGATAAAAGAATGCTGAAATTACTGCGTTGCTAATCGTTGGTCTTGCCTTTATATACGAATTTGAAGCGGTTACAGGTAATTAAAAATATGTTACGTTTTAACAATTACCTAGAATCTAAATTATATAACAATGAGAATCTAAATGTAGTTCGAAGTTTTCCTAAATATCCAAAAAAAACAGTATTACAAATAATAAAAGTTTACAGGTTTCATAAGTAAAATACGCAATTGCTCATATTATAAACAGTAATGTGACGAATCTATTTCTAACAAACAAATGCATACTTTTCCAGGAAACTATTTTTTCGATTAATTATAATATACAATCCTGAAAACATAATTCAGGTGAACTCTAATTACGACATGTATTATTCCTCGATCGCTGACAGAATTGCTCATTTTTGTAATTTAGTTGAATTTGGAACCAAAACCAAAGAAACTAATACACCTGCGCTCAAATGTAACAAATTCAAAACTTTCGTATATGTAGGTACCATATTTCATAAACTACTGCAAGTAAGATGTTCATGCTTGTAAGGTAGTGCCACAGAGACGATGTTTATGTATATTATACATTGAACTCCTGCTATTTTATATGGAAAAAACTGAGTTCCAAAAAGTTCTTTAGCAAGGTTATCGACATGATAGCGCTCGTAAAAAACATAACCAGTTGTCATTCATCGCCATAATTTTGCTTCAAAATTATAGGATGATTCGCAAAGTATTATCAGAAATTGCGAAAGAAAACTAACATTCACAATTAGACCTTGTTTACAATGAAAAGGAGTAACCTTTTAGACAGTCAAAATTTGGAGATCCCTGTGAGAAACTTCATAAGAACAGATTCTAATAGTTTCATTACTTTAATAGTTATGACAGCCGACAAGCAATTTTTTCTAAAGTTTTGGGCCGGAACTCGGATTTGTGAACGTAGTGTAATAATATTTTCGATTTTCAATGCTATAGTATTTCATTTATTTGATTTTCTTTCTTATTCTGTACTTTATTTATTATAAAGTTTTCGATAAGTTCATCTTTGAGACAAAGTACTGTTAGAACTCCCTCTAGTATTCTTTAAACATATGAGGATAATATCACATGGTATCTCGTGCCTGGAGATTGATGAGTGATGTTTCTTAACTGCGAGGACTATTCTTTGGCCAATGTATGTTGAAATTTCGGAGAGATTCATCCAATAGTGTTGTTTAGAGAGTTGTTGAAAGTGACCAAGTTTATGTATTTGTGGAAGCATGAAAAAGGTTCAATACCGGTATAGTGTGCAGAAATCAAAGACAAGTTGGATACAATTATAACGACTATACACTTTCAACGACTACCATCAAATACTGGTTTAATGAATTTAACCGTAACCAAATATCTGTCTTTAAAGGGGAGTGGCCAGGTCATCCTATTGAGGTGACGGTATGGGCAATATGATCAATAAAGTTTATAACATCGTGTTAGCAGACTGGTAGCTGAAGATTAGAGAGTTTATGTGAGTTTGTTATGGTAAACATCTCAACTGAACAGGCGAGATGGGTGCTGTGTTTGCCTCCGATTTATCAAAAACAGAATCGTGAGGTAACTTTAAAACAATGTTTGGTCATCCTTAAGCGCAATACGAGTCTCTGTAGTGTTATGTGACTATAGATGAGACGTGGATACAACACTATACACCAAACGCATAGATCAATCCGAAAAAATGGGCCTTCCCGACGAATGTGCGTCAAAGAAGGCGCAGACAATTCCATTAGCCAGAAAAGCTATGGCGACGACTTTCTTGGGATTTGCGAGACATGATCTGAATTGATTATTTCAAGAATAGAAGGATAATTTTGGGACTACGCTCATTTATTGGACCGATTCGACTCTGAACTAAGGGGAAAAGATTTTCTATGATCATGATAACGCTCTGGTAAACTCATTAGTGATTGCGACAACAAAATTAGTCCAGATTAAGGCCCTGTGACTTCTTTCTTTTTCCAAACTTGAAACAATGTCACGCCAGATTATAACCGAATCGGAGGCCCATTTTGCAGAGGTCGACAAATCCTGTTATTTGAATGGCTTAAAAAAAAGGTTGGAACATCGGTGGAGTAAGTTATAGAGCTACAAGAAGATTATGTGTAGAAATAAATGTACTAAATGCAAAGTAATTGCGTTGCTTTTCCTAACACAGGTATTTATCATACCATTCTCGTACTTTTCTTTAATTTTGTGGCATTCTGTGCTCTACAACTTATGTTACAGATTCTCGCATTTTTAGATACAACTTAAAGAGGGAGCTCCATTAGTTACGTGTGTAGTGGGGACGTAAATTCCACTATCGATATTGTTTTACTTAAATAGTTGTCACGTTTTCCTTTTAATGTTTAAACGTAACGATTTGTTCCTTACAATCTATTATTTATCTGGCAACCTGAATTAAATTCAAAATTCTCGCAGTTAGCGAATAGATGGTACGAATGAGAGCTTAAAAACATTATATCAAATCATTAAGTATATATACAGTGTTGTGTAACTACCAAGAAAATAAATGTAGTGGTACCATGGAAACTATTGGCACTTAGTAAATAACATCGTCAGAATTTTGATGTTAATTTTTTCCTCTAATTTAAAATTCGAGTTAAACATCTCTCGAAAAAGTTAATCTGTTAGTTTTCTCCAAACGTTAAAAGATTCCTTTAGAATTTATATTCTACATTTTAGAAACTTTCTATTTCGAAATTCTGTAGAATATCGAAAATTGGATTACTAATCGATACAAAATTTTATAGAATAAAACCTAAACATTAATTCTCAGTAATACATATATTTATATATTGTGGTGGAAAATCTCAGGCTATTATAAATCGAAATACAAAATTAGAGCAAAAGAACAGTAAACTTTGATAATTTATTATAATTTGAAGTCTTTAATTATATAATCAGAGGTACTGTATTGTATTCTAGATATCCTGGTCTTCGACTTCCATCAATATATGCGGAACTCCAAAATTATTGGGAAAATATCAGCTGGTACACTTTTAATTTTAAATAACTTTGAAGAATTTTAAAAACTATAATTAATTCGATAAATAACGATTTTTTTTTGAGAGTCCACTGCGACATTTGTGACTTTGACACAATCGTTATTTTATATTAGGTCGTTTCTGGAGATATACTCACATGTTCAGCCTTGTTACTTATATGATAGGCCACACAATAAACACGCTTTCGATGGAATGGAATTGTTTACAAGTAATAGCTGCCAGGCCTGCCATCCATCCGACGTACGAGAAATTTTGAAGATAGTGTGTTATAATGTTGGAGCGACACATATTTTAATAATATGACAAAAATATATGAGCACAGTGCATTATACGTCTTTTAGAAATAAATTTGGAAGAAATTATAATTAAACACAAAAATATGTTTACGAATAACGATATAGTTAACGATAGTGGAGTTTGCGCCTCCACTACACTTGTTGTTTAAGGAACATTGATATTTTAAGTGATTTAAAGTTAATATATATCATTACAATATATATGGTCAACGATTGATTTAAGTATTTATTTTTTAGCTAAAACACAATTGTTGAAGTCGATAGATTAATAAATAAAATATTTTCTTCAAAATTTAAGACAATTCAATCAAATCACATTTTGAATATGTTCTCCACTACAGTAGGTAGCAGGTTTGAGAGCAAAAGCTAATTTTGTATTTTAATCAACGTACAATATTAACTTACCAGAGAGAACAGCAAATGTATTCATATTTCAATATATCCTTTTTATTTGACCAAAATGCACTTGAAAATATTCTATAGGTTTGTGTATAATGTTTAGATTTATTTGCTTCACATCATTGTAGAAAGAAAATACAACCGATTTTAAATATTCTCAAATGCAGAAATTAGACGAGATTAAATTAGAAGGGCAACGTAGGTATAGTATTTCAACCCCTAATACTATCAAATTATCCAGTTATTGTATATTTCATTTAATAAATCTGTTACAACTGAAAAATAGGTAGAAGATCCTTTATTTAAAAGGGGAATGTTAAATTTATCAATTAGAAGAACATCTTTCAGTAATGAAGATAAGCTTCATCATCTAAACGATTTCAGTGAAAGCAAACAAAAATCAAACTCCAGCAAACAATATTCATTAAAATATAAATTAACCTTATCTTTATTATTTTGGATTACTACTATTAGTCGGTAAAACTATAGCTTTATAAAATATTCTATGTAAATAAATATTTTCCTAATGGCAATACTAAGTTCTTGCAATTATTTACCATTCGATTGGTTTTCCTGATTTTTAATTTGTAGATATGTTAATGGGTATAACCATAGATTTTTGCATAAATCTAACATTTTTAAAAGATGGGTGGCTGTCACAAATATTTTAGGGTAATATAAATCCACTAGATAATATTTCAAATTCGATTTATTTATAGAAGTCTTTGTTTAAAGTTTATTGGTATTAATTAATTACACGGTGGACAAAGTAATTTTGTACATTTTGCAATTATAACATAAATGAATAAGGAATTATGTGTATATGTTTAATAATTGTAACGATATTTGTTTTCTGCATATTTTTGTGTCGGTAAGAAGTCGTAGTAATCATAATTCCGAATTGTATCTTGCCAACGATTTCCTCGTGAAACTTCTTTGTTTCTGTTGTCGTATCCTAACACCTTACGAGCAAACAATGAATTATCAGGAACATACTTCGCTTCAAATTCCAATCTATTCGGGATGCTCTGGGTATTGGTCATACTCAAAATTGTTGTGAGGAGTCCTAAGCATACCTAAAGAAAAAGAAGTCAAAATTGTGAACAAGATTAAAACAACATAGAGGAACTTATAATTAGTGATATAGAAATTGCAAGATCCAGTACGGACAAATTCTTTTCGCCAGCTTTGGCAATAATGTACAGCTGAAATACAACAATTGAATGAAATTTTGCGACTACATATATAAAATGCCATTGGTGTAGGTATTTTGATTACGTAGCGTTACTTAAACTCGGTTGTACCAACTATAATTTACTCCCGGTTCAACTGATCTGTGGATCGTATATGACGCTAGTTTAGCCCAAGTGCGTTGTCGAAACACAAATGAAAACTTAATCAGTTGATTGCTCGTCATTGGTTGGTAACAAGGACATATTAAATTTGGTAGATATGTAATGGTATTCAATACAAAAGAAGCGCGCCAACGATGTTTGCTTAGAATCTCAACATGTCATATCCAAGTTTTTTATTATAGGAAACGACATAGGTAAGTAAATACAATGGACGCATTTGTGATAGTTGTATGAAACATGTGATAAGTATTAGTTTAAAAAAGTAAAAGAAGTCTTCTATTTTTGTTAGCAATATGTTGATCTTCCGCTATCTTTTTACCTATTGACGAGTCGCACATTATGATACCAATAAATGATCAATGTCTTCAAATTCTAGGCTATCTGTACTTCGCTTAGTGATTTGTGTATTTCTATTGATATTCACTTATATGATATCGATGAAATTTGGGGCGTGCTTTGACATATAAGGACGTCCGTTGCTTTGTAGAAAAATTAGATCCTTCAACTTCTCACGATAAGGCCAAAGATCTTTTAAAGGCCAATGGTACCAATTAGTTTACCAGTTGGCCAACGTCGACTTTCGTTAAATAAGACAATTCGGTTACACCAACCAAGTTAGATGGTTCGAGCAAAGTTCAAGTAGATATTAACGTAAAATATAAATATAATATAATGTTGTAGCATTCACTTAAAACATAAGGTTTTAATGTCATTTACGTGAAAATGAATATTAGGCGAATTACTGGACGATGAAGATTTTTCTAGATTTAATCAACGTTGTATTACACTCCAGACAGTCTGGAACTTATATCTAATCAGTTGAAAATCTGAAGCGATGAGGAATTCGGGGACAGATTTAAGTTGTCCAGGTTGTGGAATATAGGATAGATTCGAAAGTCATAAGCAAAGGATGTAACTAAATAATTACCAATGCAACTTTAAAGTAATAAAAAATATATTTACGAAAATCATAGATCAACACCTACTGAGATAGTACTTATTAGATATTCACAAAGTCTTCTTCTTCTTCTTCATGTACCATCTCCATTTCGGGGGTTGACTATCATCATTGCTATTTTAATTTTGGAAGCTGCGGTCTTAAATAGGTCAGTTGACGTGACATTAAACCATTTTCGCAACATATTATTTATAAAATCATATTACTTTTCTGAAACTTTCATTATTTATCACTTACCAATATATATGTATATTGCCAAAATACAATAATCTCTGCTAAGTATTGAAATTTCTGTTACGGTGTTGTATCTTCTTAACGTTAACATTGCTTTACTAACCATGCATTGTTATAAAAATAGTAAAATATATTTAAACAACATTTTTGAATTATTAGCGCATTATGTTTCACTGTTACAAAAATACAATATATGAAACCCTTATTTATGAAAATCGAGCATCATATCTACATAACGTTGATTCCAGTAAACATTGATTAATGTTTATTCCCCTGGAGTGTTCTTTATTATTCTGTTTTACATTTTGCCTGTCAAAGAAACCTTTACATACAGTACATAGCGCAGCAGAATATGGCCAAACTTAGCTAATAGGGTGCCCATCCGTCTTGATTATATAATATAAATTGACTTCTTAGCAACGCTTTGGGAATGTTATTGACTTGAGGAGCGCCAATCGAATCTCCGGAGGTAATTGCTTGGTGTGGAAACGTTTTCCTTTAGTCTTGGTTTTCATCTATTATTCAGGCTATGTATTTTCGATTGTGTAGGGTGACCGTGATGTCTTAGTACATTGACGTGATTTTCTGTAGTATCGAATCCGTACTTAGTACTTTAATAAACATTTTCTATAAATTTTTATAATTTTTTGCATATTTAGCGGTTCTTTGCGGCACTGTAGACTCAAAAGATGTCCATGCTTTGTTTCTAGTTCAAAATAGGATTTGTTAGTAAACACTACATTGCTCCAATCTCTATTGACAGAGGTTGTACTTTTGTACTTCTCTTACTTGAAAGTCTTTTAATCGTCGAATTGTAGAAAATTGTTTTCTAGCCATTTTGGTCTGAGCATGATGCAGTATTACGTTTGAATTTTCTGTAAATAACTGTTCAAGCTTGTCTTCTTGTCGTGATTCGCAAAATGCCTCGTCTTGGTAAATCATTCACTAATTTTGTATTACCGTAATTATAAAAAAAATATTTGCATTTATTATAATTTCAAATTTATATGGAAGGGAACATTATTGTCTGCCCATTATAGAGCTTATTATACATATATAATTTTCACATATCAGAATCTGTAAATAAGAACAATTTTCGTGACTGGGCTGCTGAAGAATCTCAACGAGTTCACAAACAACTCTTGCATTACCGTGTGGTAGGGTGTCGCTGCATTCGGAATACAAGGTGCGTACTTTTTCGAAGAAGATGATCGTACAGGGACTGTAACCTCTCAACGTTATTTGGGGAAGCTCGAAAATCTAGTTATTATAACAATTTGGGGTAAATCATAACGACTTATGGTTCCAGCAAGATGGAACACCAAGCCATACTCAATTAATTTGCACAGCTGTTCTAGGAAACATGTTTCCTAAACTACTTATATTCCGATGTAGTGATTTAAATTGAGACCCAAGGTCACCGGATTTGACTAGCCCTAATTTTTTCTATGGGGTTATTTAAAGGCTAGGGTTTTCCAAAATATTCCTCGAACACGACAAGCTTGGAAAGTTAACATTGCACAAGAAATTAGGGGCGATAAACCAAGAAATGTTGCAACAAGTTACAGCGAGTTTTCGATCACGACCTAATGAATGTTTAAAGTGTGGTGGCTTTTCAAGAAATAATTTTTGTCTTTAAACTGCGTTGTATATCCAATAAACATGTATTTTTTGACCTGAATTGTTTCATAATAACCCTCCAAAGAACGTCAGTACCCATTGCGACACCTTATAAGGTTTTTGAAGTAAACGTTCACAATGGCTTCACAATGCTACAAACTGCATTTGCAGAAGTTCTCGACTACATTTAGTCCAGCGATTGTACTAGGGGTACTAAGGGGTAACATATATACATATATAGATTTTTTTATTTAAGTGGCGACATGCACAAGTTTTTCTAATGATTTTTGTCACACTACAACAAGAAATACTTCTTCAGTTTCTTAAGTTTCTTGTTGCAACGGAATACGTTCTTGGCTAACATAAATGGAGATTGAATCCGAGCGAAGACCTCTGGAGGTGTGTAGAAAATTCGTGAAAAATAAAAATTAAAACTAAAATAACTATAAAAAATTTCAGACAAAATGAAATTTCATTCCTACTATTGTGCAAATATAAAACTGTGATCCAATATAGAGTGGGATCGGCCTTCAAATACTAATTTTTATTTAATTCATCTTCTTAATTTTGATTGTATAATTCAGTTAGTGTACATTTATAACTTTGTTTCCTATAAAATTACTATTTTAATCCTTACATTATCTTGAACAAATAAACATTTCTATTACGTACATCGACTAGTTTGTCAACCACTGTGTACTATCTTGGTAAATTTCTAAATTACGAACATAAAGTATACAAAGACTCATCGTTTTTCATTGAACAAGTCTCTGTAAACTGAAGATATAACAAGAAAAATAAATATGTGTGGTATTTTTAGACCTTGTGTAAATAAATTGTTTATTAGTTATATTATTTCATTTTTCTATATTTTAACGTGATTATATAATCAATATTTATTTGTGTATTTACAAAAACAGAATAGAATTGAGCATGACCTAACCATGAAATTCAAATCATGACAAAGCCAATGAAGTAATTACTACTCATCTAACACTCTTCAAATACAAAATTAGCAGTTGTCATAATTGTAAAACAATCTAATCTAACAAGACACGCTACGTAGTTTCCTTCGAAGGAAATTACCACTTATCTTTGACGAGATGAATGCAACCATTTCCATTCTTGCACTACCTTTGCAACAAAGAGGACAAAATCTTACAGTTGGTAGCCTTGGTTGCGGCCAGCGCTTTTGCCTTGAATTATTCGAGACTAACAAACTGTGAAATTTTTATGTTTGTTTCATTATCGACGGTATTATTTTCGCAGGCGGTAATTCTTCGAATCGTTATCGTCCTTTAAATGCAAAAATCTTTGTTGTTCGTTTTAAAATTTCTCGAAAAGCAAATTATAAGAAAAATATAGCTTCAATGCCAATGTTGTGTATATATTTGGATAGTTTTTAGATTGTATAGATACTTAAATACTTTAGCAGAAAATGGGTTATTTCAGTTCATTAGCAACTTTTGCTAATTATAGCCATTGTTTTATACACTTATCGGCAAAATTAACGCATAATTTGGATTTTTATGATATTTATTACGAGAAAAAAATTGATAAGAAAAATATCTGCGAATGATATGCAGTCTTAATTGTTTGAATAACTTATTAATTTAAGTAAGTTATAGCTTTTTAATTTCCTTTGTTTAATAAAAATTACAAAATCTAAAGAACCTATTGTTTTTGCAAACGAAATTTATTTATGATTAAACTTGGTACGGTCTCCTCGTATTCTTGTAACAGTTTGGACTCGTTGAGGCATAATTTATTTTTATTATCATGGCGGTTTGTAAACAGCTAATTTTGCCATCTTGTCAATCTCAAAGAGGCTTTATCCCTAAAACCGTCTTCCTTCAGTTCTCTCTTCTCCATAGCTTCTTTAATTCCTTTTTGGTCTTCCTTTTTTTCTTCTATTAACAGGTTTTCATTTCCAAATCTTTTGTAGCAGTCTGTCCTGGTCCATTCTCCTCATGAGGCCATACCATGATAGATGTTTCCGTTCTATTTCATTAGTATTGTGTCAACTTGCATCATTTCTCTTATTCTTTCATTTCTTTCATGATCTAATAATATCTTCTTACGGTTCCATCTCCAATACATCATCTTCGTTGACATTATTTTCATTTCTATTCTCTTATTCAGCACCCACACTTTACTTCCATAAATAACACAGTCTTCAACAATAGAGTGGAAATATTATCATTCCACACCACAGGATGTAGTTATCTAATTATAGTTTTCCCTTTATTATTTTATTCTGTATGTCTATTTAATCTCTACCATCGGAAGTTAACGTAACTCCTAGATATTTATACACATTTATCGTCTTTATCACTTCATTTTCCATCACTAACTGTTTTCCTTGTTAGCCGGTTACCATGTACCCTGTCTTATCCGTATTGATCTCCAAACTCCATCTCGCGTATTCTACCCTTAGTTTCCTGAACATGTAATCGATGTCATCTCCGTCCTCGGCTATTATAACCTGATCGTCAGCGAATTCCATGTATATGCTGGTCATCGAGAAGCACCCCCATCGATGGGGATGAGGCATAGTCTGAATCAAATTTAGTAGAAACTTTGAGTCGACATTATTTAATTTTTCTTGTAAAGCTTTTTGAAGCTGGTTAAAAGTAGTTAAGTTACGTCTTCTGTTTCTGTAGCATTCTTTTCATCTCATCTATGGGATTTAAGTCTGGACTGCAAGCTTGCCAGTCGAGACGGTGAATGCGTACATCATCTAAAAATTTTTTAATTACAGCAGCTGCGTAAGGTCTGTCCTACATTAGCAGAAAATCTAAACCATGTATCGCAGCAAACGGCACTACATGATCTTGCAGAATTTCTTCGAAGTACCTATGAGCATTCAGAGCAGGTCTCTCAAAAATGACAAGGTCCGCGGAGTATGCATAGAAATGCCACCCCATACAATAACTCGATCGAATTCCTCTCTAAAATCGAACAGTCCGCAAAACAATCACCTGACCATTTCCATACTCTCTATTAATCGTTGGGACCTTGGGTACTACACATTCCAGTTGGTATATAAACGGCAGAAAGCTATCGGACTTCTCCGATGATGTGGTAACAAAATAAGACATCATCGCAAGCATAAAGATTGGCTTGTTCTAACCTTTTTCATACTGTCCTCTCACTAACTTGTACTTCTCGAGTTGCATATAGCATCCCTCTAAGCTGTACTGTAGTGGTGGTACGATCACGAAAGCAATTTTAAGTTAAAAATCTATTATCTACTGGCGAAGTAGCACGTTTTATATCTTGCCCTGGCCTGCTCCTTACATCACCAATTTCTCTAAAGCGTCTATCAATTCGCGATATGCTGCTGGGTTCCTCCTTGCTGGAGCAATGTACTGGCTCGTATTATATCATCACGCATTAAAAGCCGCATATTAATATATAATAATAGTAGAACGACAAACAAACGCCAAAATGATTGAAATAACTTTGAAAAACAATTATAAATTCTCGATCTGATATAGAAAAAAGAAACTTGGAACAATATAAGAAATTTTATTTTTCAATGTAATGTCCCCTAACTTCTATACATTTATTACAACGATTAATTAATAATTCGATACCCTTGTAAAAATAATCTGAAGTTTCTCCGTCAAAATATTCTACAACAGCTGCTTGCAACTCACTATTGTCCCCATATCCGGACTATAAAGTGGATGTTCCAATTCTTGAAATCCACATTCGCGGATGGCAGCTTGTGAAACGGCGGCAATATGGACGGGAGCATTGTCGTGCAATAACAGCATACCTTTTGCTAAATTTCCACGACGTTTTCTACGGACACTGTCCTCTAATTTATGCAATAAAGACGCATAGTATGAGCCGTTCACAGTTGTATTGCGCTCTTTAAAGTCAATTAATATGTGATTAGGCGTATGGCCTTCTTTTATTAAAAATTTGACAATGGTGCGGTTGACAGACATTTTCATGCGTTAGTCACGTTGGTTGGCTGGTTACTAAAAAGTACTATTCGTCGAAACGTCATATTTATAGCGTAGAACTCGCGTATATACATGTGTGCCGTGACGGAGTTTGAACGCGTTTAAACATGTAGAAGCCTGTCAGGCCGAGAATTTAAGGCACTTCGTATATGCGGTCTTTACCAACTGATTGATTGAACTAAAATAACTGCCTTAGTTAATGACAGGTGCCTACTTGGATTTGATTCTACACATAAAACACCTAAGTTAATTCAGTTAAGCATCACTAACAATAAATTTCCAAATTTTTGGGTACTCACTTTAAAGGGTAAATAGAACGTCTAGTAGTGACTACTACTTAACGTTCAAGCCAACCACGATACATATGCAAGAAGATGTGTTTTAAGAATTTTATTTGAATATTTTCTAGTTGAAATTTATGTACAAAATAAATTGGCTTCTAAACTCATACAGCGTATCCAAATTTGAAATTGTCTACGGCTACCAAACAAAGCAAACATGCTTGAACACACGATGAAATTATTTAGATATTCCTAACACAAAGTCTAGCGTTTTATTAACTTTGGAAATAACTTTCGCAATATGTGTACAAATGGATAATTTTACACAGAAGATGACACCTAAATCCACAACTAATAAACAAACGATTTAAAATCACATTTTCAAGATGATAAACATATAACTGACGTTTTTTACGCGTGAAGGACATTGCATTCCGCTTCGATATGTTAAGGCCCAATTTATTAGCAATTCCTCATTCGTACGTCAAGCTCAAATAAACAATTGTAATATATACTTAGCAATAGAATATTTTCTATAATATAGTATAAAGGCGGCTGCACTAAGTATTACTTGCGTTCCTATTTTTGTTGTAGTAGTTAATTAATAAAATCAATATTCTGATTTTAATACTTCGAGCAGTTTAATTTCCTTAGGTTTTGTTATTTATACAAGATCAAAGTATTACTGTTTGACTTGAATTAGAAGAATTTCAATGAATTTATAATACGTTCTTATAATGCAGTGTGATAAAGCTCTTTGTGATCGATTAAGTATGTTGATTTAAAAGTTATAAATAATCTTATATCAAAATCATTTTAAAAAAATTATTACTTTACGATAGTCAACAACAATATACTTACGATGAATCTCAACATAGTGTCGTTCAATACACTTTGCACACAAGAACAAATATTCAACCGTTTTGTTGAACTTTGTTTACTTCTTGCAAGTATAACGGACAAGAAACATGTGAAGATGCCTCGATGCAAGTGCAAGTACTCCCGCTTTAGTTAAGCAGCTTTTGGAATCCTCCCAATAAGCGTTTTTTTCATTGCCAAAACTTTCATTTGTAAATATACATACGATTTTGCACATACGCAGAACATCTCCAGCTATGTAAATAAATACTATTCCATCTGCATTTACGAGTATTTTATGTAGAAACGTGTAAATATTAAATTACCAGCAAATACCTTGCTGTATTTGCTTTAGTCGATGTTTTCAATAATAGCATATATTAAACGCTAGCCTAATAATAAAAAACAACAAAAAATGCGACGTCTCTCGCACCGTTTCCAGTAAGGCCGTAAAGTAGTTGTAAAAATTCAACTTCTGTATGTGCAACGTTTGCATTTACTAGGTTTGTGTATTGATAGAAGGACGTGAAGAAATGCAGCGGTTTACATAGCTATTAAATTTTCTTCTCGTGGAATGTCACTGGAATACAATGATTATATCTTGCCATACTTTTCTGCATATAATCCAGTTTTAAACGGAATAATAACAGAATATATTATTGAGTATTTTAAAGTGTAGAGGCGATGGACATGAAACTTCTACACTCAGCGAAATTTCTATAGGTCCACAGAGTTAGACAGACATCCTATCCATGCTTTCTGTGCAATAAAAGTCTCTAAGCATCGTCAACAGTTTATTTATTGTTAAATATATATATCATCCAAGTATACATATCAGTTAAAAAAAATACGAAGAGCTAAATTGCTATCCGAGGAGGAAAAAGACAAAAATAAAGTATTATAAAGAGGTAGGGTTTTCAAACCAACCCATCGCTAAGAAAATATGTCGATCCCGTATTCCTATTTCAACATTGGACAAATTGATAGACAGTATGAAGACCCGGATGTTTCAAGTTATTGTGAGTAGAGGATCTAACACTCACCACTAAGGTTAGAAAGAATCACACATGTTTTCATGCATTTATATAATAATATAATATATCTATAGAGATTTTGTTGTTTTGAGTTACCATTATTATAAATATTCTCTGTATAAAATGTAATAAATTTGTTCAATGTAATTCTGTCTTACATTTGTGCTTCTTTGTAGATCAGTATTAACGTCGATGCTTAATTTGCCGAAAATATTAAGAAAACCAAAGTTCAGTTGAAGAGTTCATATGGAATTATAGAAATTTCACTAAGCGTATAACCACAATTGAAAATTGTGTATAAGCAATGACACCTGCAGAGTTTGGCTCACTAATTAGTGATTTAAATCATACGTACAAAGAAATAGCATAGAGAAAAGGGAACCTTGTTGAGACCAGGTTTTTTCCTTTATGAACTAGTGCGGCTTTTAGGATAAATCTTCGTGTATAGGCTTGATATTCAAATTTTAAGGTCACCATTAAATCAGTAATATTATTACAAAATGCTATGACACCACTAACAACAAATAAGTTTCCTAATTCATTGGATCTGTAGTTGTAATTTAAACTTGTTTTCCTGATTTTGTTTTACTTAAAGCGCTAATTAAATCATTTGGTCTTTCTCTGTTAAACAGTATCTGATTGTACGTATCTATTTTAGAAGGTTGATATGTTTCATCATTTGTTGATAGGGTCTCTTACTGAATTGATGTAATATAGTTTTTCAATAAGGGCGGGTTTTTGTTAAATTAAATAAAACAAACTGTGTGTGAAGTATTAACAAAATTATTTATTTATTTGAAAGGCGTATGTATGCTATTATGTGGGGAATATAAGATCAGTCAAATGTTAGCCGCGGCTTCTCACAGCGGTATGGATCCGTGTGGTGTAATTTTCAATGACTTTGCAGTTCAGATCTGGCTGAATTTAAGTGATGGTCTGGACTGCATTGACTTTAAGTGCTGCGGTGGATTGCGACTTATTGGCATAGACCTGCGACTTCAGAAAACCCCACAAGATTAAATCGTACGATCTTGATGGCCAATTCATTACTCTGCGAAAGATAATCATACCCTGAAATCGTTCATGCAGAATGTACATCGTGACGTCCGCTGTGTGGCACGTAGCACCGTTTTGCTGGAACCACAATGAAATCGGTTATCATAGTTGTTATCAGCACCCGTTGGTGACGGTGACGGCCTCACTAACGTCGTTTTCGAAACAGTACGGACCAATGACGCCGTCGACCCGAAATTCGCACCAAATAGTAACTTTTTGTAGATGTATTGCCACCTGGTGAACCTTGTGTGGGTTGGCGTCGTCCCATATACGGTAATTATGCTTGTTAACATTCATTCATTCAAAAATGCGCCCTCTCGCTAAACATGATTTTTCGGCCAAAATTGAGGTCCTCCTCCAAACGGTGCGCAGCTGAGGCACTGAACAAACGGCGTTGTCTATAGTCATTAACTTTGAGCTTCTGGGTCAGTTGGATTTTGTAAGGATGCAGGCCCAAGTCCCGACACAAAATTCGCCAAGTTGACGTCTGCGAAAGGCCAGATTTTCATGTTCTCGACCGATCTGACGTACGTGTGTTGGCTGATTGTTTAATGAACCAGTCTTCTCGAATTTGGCCACCAAACCTTAGAGAGTCCACTTTGGAAGGCCATCGCATCTGCCGTAAAATGGGTGCAACGTTTGCACTACGAACACGTATTTGGAAATTAAGTTTTACCATTTGGATCGTATAACTTGTAATGGTGATTTGGCATCAGTAAATAAACAACAGGTTAGACGGACTCTGCCAAAACAATATGGCCGCACAGACTGCCAACATGGACCTTCCCAATTGAAAAACTTTTTATTTTGTTTAACTTTTTTCGGGTATTGAGAGAACTTCATTGCTAAGAGCTGTTGTTTAAATTAGATAACTTATGATTTCGTTTTTAGCGTGTCCAGTTACATCCACTGCGACAAAATAACAATTGATTTCTGGCTGCTCAACAGCGAGTACCCACGGAATTGGTATACCAAAATCCATAGCTTCTTGATTTCCATTAAAGCGATTGAGTTAGTCAGCATTCATTTCAAAATCAATGTATCTAGACTATATTTCCTTTTTAGATTTGCGGACTTTTTATTTGCTTTTTCGCTACAACCATAGCAGTTATTTTAACTGGTATTTTTGTACATATTGTCACTATTGTACGAATATAAATAAATGCGTTGCATATTTGCATACAAATGTACATATGGCACACGTATTTATTCTTTATTACGCAGCAGAAAATTTACTGTTATAAACACTGCACGTATGAAAGAAAAATATTCGCAATAAAAAATTGAGTAGATAACAGTAAATAAAGCATTGCTTAATGTAACCTGAAAAACTATTGTTGGTTTTATAAGTATAAAAAGAAGCTTCACAAAAAACTTGTTTGAAATAAAAAAAAAATATGTTGCTCTGTGACATATAGAGACTGCAATGTTGCACACTTAATTTAAATCAGCTTGCATATAGCATGGTTGCAGAAACATGAATGTTCTAATTATCATAAACTGTATTTTCAATTTATAATATGAATTAAATACAACGCCTTTTGAATGGGTTCATGAAGAAAGAGCCCAATGTTCGATATCCTCAATCGAACCCATCTATAAAGTCAGTAAATAGGTGGACAATATAAACAACTGATTCTTTCGGAAAATATATAAAATTACAACACTCTAGATATTTTTATACGATCCCAGTTTGTTTTTGGTATACCCTCTACAATACAAAAAGGTAATTACTTTTTTCCTTAATTTATGGATATCTTCGTTACTCTTGGCATGATATTGTGACGATGGTTTCTCAGAATAACTAGAGTTGCTGTTTGGGCTATTTCCATCGTTCGTTGAACTTTTATAGTCCGACATTTCGGCGCTCTGTCTACTGCCCTCTTCAGGGGCGCCCTGAGAAGGGCTGTTGCTTGCCAGGGCAATCATCTTTATATTTTCGTTAAATATGTGCATATTTCTTTTTTGTAGCAACTTTCTCTTATTTTTCTATTGCTGTAAGTTGTACTTTGTGTTATTTTTTATTTCTAAATTAACTACTTTTTCACTTGTCTATTTTGTTACTATTGTCTATTATCAAGTGACGTCAGAATATTTGTACTACACATTTATCTTCTCATGAAGTAACATATCCAATGCGATATCTTTGCAATTTTCTTGCACTACGTAATAAATTATTTGTAAGTACCGCAATAACTACATGTTGATAAATTATTTTTAGATTAGGCACAGGTCCAACACTGTTTTAGTGATGAAAGAACAGATCAAAAGTCTATCGTTACAAATTTACGGACCCTCATATATATATATATATATATATATACCCATTAATAATGTTTTGCTTTTATAAAGTTTATTATTGCTATTTATTATCTAATTTGCATAATTTATAAACGCTTGTATAGTTATAATTGAAGCTGATATTAAGGAAGATTACGTGTTAACTTTACCGGTACCTATTATCAAAATGTCAATGTCAGAGTCATTCTTAAGTACTATACTTATATCTAAGATTTTGACATTTACTACAGTTAGTTGTTTAATATGCTAGTAAGTGATTAGTATATAACATTTTTAAATTAGCGTCATATTCACGATTTCCTTCTTTATAATGCAGTGTAACTTTGATCAATCTTAATTACCTACTGTTCTCCTTCTGAAGAAGAAAAGAATACTTCGAGGTCATAAAATTATAAGCTAATATAAATAATAATTATACGTGAAAAGTGTAAGATAATGCTTTATTAGTCTTTAATAATGTACAAAACTTGTAGTTTACATCAGATTTGGACATGTTTCCTTCTCAAGTATACCTGTAATGAAAAATAAATGAATTATGAAGTTAAACTGAAGACAGCTAGCAATATCCACTATTATTACATCAAGAGGAGATCATATTAAATATTAATCAACTTATATAAGTATAAGTTTATTTAGTTATACAGTTATTAATAATTATCACAATTTCTAAGTCGTCTCAATTTAAAGACTGAATTTCACCTAAGAAATAACTGCCTATTCGTGTAAAGCACTCCACAACATCATTTGTTGGAATTAATTCGAGTAAAAAGTTAAGATTCCGTACGTAAAAGCACAGGTACATGTTATTCACACCCTTATTTAAACATCACATGACTTGGCTGATTTACGTTTTGGGTAGTTAACGTTTGGATAATCGACGATTTACTATAACTTCAATCTATACTCACATTGTATTACACTTATTTATTATATCAAACTCTTACCACTTGACAAAGATTACCAAAACATTATAGATAGTTTTTGGAATTGTTTTGCGTTATTCTGGCATTCTACAGACTGAGCCATTTCTATAAATATTATGTATACTTAAAGTTATTTTAGTTCTTTTACAATCTAAGAATTCCATTACTAATTATTTGCTATTATCTTCTACAAGAAGACCATTATTTTAATTTTGCTGATTTGTTTTATACCTGTTTGATATAATAGACGAACTATTATTATTTTATACGTAATGGGTTTTGGTTGACCATATAATATTTGGAAAGAAGAAACTGGAGCATTTGTTACTATACTCTATTTTTTAATTCGGAGGAGTGTTTTTAAATTGAAGCGCCAAAAAGTAGGCTAGCTGTTGATCAGTTTCTGGCAAAAATTACACTAGCCGTATTTGATATATTGACGGCTGCCATATTGTTACAACAAGCGATTGACGTTTAGATCGTGTATTTTTCTGAGTACGTTTGTATTTATTTTGTCTCTCTAAATTTGCGTTGTAATTGCAATTACCTAACTACGACTTATATAAAATCCTAGCTAGTTTTAAAACTGCCGCCAAAAATTCCATTGTGTAAATGCATCTTTTCATTTCACTTCTCCGAATTAAAAAAATACAGTATAGATGGCATAAGTGACAATATTTTTAGATAATATCATCATAGAATCTACCTAAAACATGTTGATCATCAGATATAGCTCCCATATACTTAATATACACAACCGTTCACAAGTTTGATCGCACTATATAAAACAAAATAAACAAGACAGATAATGTTTGCGAGAGATTTATTAAAGAAATAAACTTAACACAATAAATTTAAACTATTTTATTGACAAACCAGTACATTCTAATAAAATACATACCGTTATAATGCTTCTTCAAAGTAAACCCATTTTACTTCAGTAATTACCTGATAGGTACGCGGCATCTTTAGAACGAATTACTCCAAATACGATTCGTCTATAACATTCCATACTTCCTGCATAGCATTCCAAAATCGGCTCTGTTAGCCGAAGATTTTTTCCGGACGTCACCATCCCAGTGATGCCACAAAATTTCAATGAGGTTGTAATCGGTGCTCTATAGCGGCCACTCGATTAGGCATAGAACTCCTCAACAACATTTGTCTTTGAAAATAAACTTTCATCACCTTTGCGATGTGTTTGGGGTCGTTATTTTCCTGATGAACCCCTTCCCATCCAGTTTATACTTCATCGTTTTCTGGGATTCTCAAATACACATCTTTTGTCATTCTTTAATCTATTTGAAGTAATTTTCCAATCCTTCTGGGTCCAAAGCAACCCCATACCATAACGTTTCCTGCTCCAGTTTCACCGTTTTAGAAATACACTCGTTTAACATTCTTTCTTCAGGGCGGCAACGAACAAACATTCGACGTTTACCTCCAAATAGTTCGAATTTCGATTCGTCCGTCTATAACACATTTTTCCAATCATTTACACTCAAGTTTGCGTGAGCTTTTTCCCAATTTAGTCTTTTTCCTTTGTGTATAGAACCCAACCGTGGTTTTCTTACTGCTGCACGACCCCTTAGATCGGCTTTTATTAGTCTTCGCTTTACCGTTGACACACTTACTCGCTGACGATGTTGTAAATTGAACTCTGCCGTAATTTGCGTTGCGATAAGGCTGCGATTTCTTAGCGAAATCAATCGGATGTATTGGTCGTCTCTCTTCATTGTTGATCTGGGCCTTCAGCTTCACTTTCCGCTTTGAAGCTTACCGGTCTCTTCCCTTCTTTTAATTGTCCTACGCACGCAACACTCAGAAATATTTAATTGTCGAGCAATTTCTCTATTTAAAACATTAGTTTGGTGTGAAAATTATGTTCTGGCGCGCGATTCAATACCCAATTTCCTTCTTTTCATCAAATCAACATATGAACGTCTCCAGTATCTCGACAATATACTGGATGTTTAGTTTGGTATAAGGCAGCTAGATGATTCAGTACCCCTCCAAAATTCTATTTCACAGATCATTCATATATACACTAGGGTGACAGAATAAAATAGACACCAGGTAAAGCGGTATAAATATGTAAACAGCTAAATTCTAAGAACGAATTAAGAACTTTCTCTTGTCATTAGGGTAGGGGTAGGATGAATCGGAAGGAATTCGTCATAGTTTAGTATCGTTACAACTATGCCTCGATTACAAGGTTCGAGTGATATTAACGACTTCACCCGGGGTGTCGCATCGTTGGCCAGAGTGAACGCGGCTTCGCAACGTGAAATAAGTAATTTTTTTAATATTTCGTTGTGCCCACTGTTAACCGTGTGATTGCACAATTTAAACGCAAGGAAAAAACAACAGTGGAGCCGAGACCAGGTCGTGCCGGATCTTCTGAAAGAAGTAAAAGGGTGCTTGTGCGCGAAGTGTTAAGAGAACCGCGAAAAAGTACAGCTGAGCTTGCGGCAACTTCACAGAAAAGTCATCGCACCGTTCTGCGATACCTCCACAGTGTGGGGTGTATAAAAGGGTGGCAAAGAAAAGACCTCTCTTACGGCGTTTCAAAAACGGCGCCGAATGGCTTGGGCAATCGAAATGCGAACGAAGCCCGAAGAGTTTTGGCGGTCTGTCATTTTTTCAGACGAAAGCAGATACTGCCAATTCAGTGATGGTAGTCGTACGTGGGTATGGAGACGTTCATCACAGCAACTGGACAACAAATTTTTGCATCACAAGGTGAGATACGGCGGTGTGAACATCATGGTGTGGGGCGTGATATGGTATGGTGGAAGATCGCAATTAGTAATCTGCGACGGAAATATAAATGCGGCAAAATATATCCAAATATTAACAGAAGGACTACTACCGATATTCGACAACGCCATTTTATCTAAAGAAGACGCCACTTTTATGGAGGATGGAGCACCCTGCCACAAAGCAAGAACAACAACCACATGGAAAGAGGAACAGGGGATTCGGATTTTACCATGGCCAGGCCAATCACCAGACATGAATCCGATAGAGAATGTTTGGCACATAATCCAGACAAATATGGCGAAACGACCCCGAAAACCCAGCAATAAGGAAGAACTCGCGGTAGCTGTTACAGAAGAGTGGTTAAATATTCCAGAAGACACCATTAATCATTTAATAGATTCTGTGCCACGACGACTCGCAGCACATCACGCAAGTAAAGGTGGATCGACAAAATATTAGTCTAATTTACAAATTTTAAAATATTTTGTAGATATAACGAGAATAGTATCTTTTTTTAATTAGTAAGTGTTTATTTTATTCTGTCACCCTAGTGTACTATGAACATTAGAAATATAAATGCAATTCTAAAAATTCTGTATGAATTTAAGTTTTAAGTGTAACGCGATATGTTAGGCGCAATAAAACTTTTGAACGGTAGTGTATATACATATTTCGATCAATCGTACAAGGTAATCATAAACGACCGTATTGAGTACATATTTAGTGAACCTCAGCATAGACGAGCCCTAGCATGGTACGCAGACAGATCAAGAATAGAAAGAATCTGTATTGGTACAGGCAATATTGCTCGTAATTTCATCCAAAACGTGCCTATTGGACTCCAAACACGTATTTTAGGCAGAGGTTCACGCCTTATACCTGTGTACCAAACACATCCTAGAGAAAGAACTTCGAGGCTCAACAATTAATATTTTATTTGAATCCGATCTGGTATACATTTCCGTACGTAAGTTAAGGCAATTGGGGTGTCTAAATCAAATCATACTGTGGTGGGTCCTAAGTCACGAAGGACGATAGAGGGAAAACGAGAAAGTTAATAAGCTCGCTTAAAAAGCAGGAAACATGCCTTTGATTACGTCAAAGCCGTGCTGTGGACTATAAGAATGCTACCCAAAACACGAAAACAAAAAATGGAAGAAGCACCAGAAGCTCTCACACTGGGTAAAAACTCTTGGAGAAAATCATGCGATCTATCTTTCAGCAAGGGGGATCTCAGACTACTGGTGGTGGTATCGACAGAACACGTAACTCTAAACATCCATTCACACAAGTTTGGGAAAGCTGAAGATCAACTCTGTTGTCTATGTTAAGAGCATAAAATCGGCAGAACACATATTATCTACATGCGTTGCCATTAATCGCCCACAACAAATTTCTATCATCTTCTGTACTACACAAGGGCCCTAGATTACTAGTAAAATTTATCAAGAGTCTCGAACTATTCTAACCTCATGTGAGGAATTATCACAATAGATGTTATAGGTCTCAGTGTCTATGTTCACTGGTACTCAGGCCCTATCTAATAATAAATAATAATAATAAATACCGAAAACATTTTCATAGTCAGATATAGCTTCCACGTCCTTAAGGTTTTCATCTTTTGTCTGCTGGTAAAGATCATCAATGTTCAAAATTAAGACGACCATAACCGCCGCCAAAGCTAACACCAGATGAAAGAAGATATCCAACGCCACGTTTACTACAACGTATAGTACACTCCACAACCATCTATTCGTTACAAAGTCGATGAACAAATCAATAGCACAAAAACAGAACTGCAAATCACTAATCTTAAAATACTTTTTAATAACATACGTTAGCTGTTGTTTTACCGAAAACAGTACTTTCAGAAGATACGTCAATACATTAATTAAACAGACATTGTATGGTGGTGTGCTAGGTGTATTCCTTCCATCATTTCTATCGCCTTCCAAATGTTGTGATCTACTGCCTGCATTGTCTTTGCCGTCATACATGCAAATCGCCCATCTGTTGGTATTCCTGATTCTTTCTTCATAGCTCCTCATCTCTTGGTTTGGTTGAGCACATAGCCATTATTTATTTATAAAATTGCTTACATTAATGAAACTATTGAAAGGACTTTAAATTTTGTTACGTTTACGAAACGTAATACAAGGTAAATTTTAAATTGGCGACTTTATAACAACGTCAAATTTTGAAAGATATTTCATTTCATTCAAATGTTCCCGTGGCCTATCTACTCATCCTTGGATATTGATAAACTACTTAAAAAATATAACATCAAGGGTCACGTGGATAATACTTCATATACAAAAAAAGCTGCAATGGTAAAGTATTGTAATTTAATACATTTATAGACTATAGTTAACATATATAGATGTAATTGAATTTATAGCGAATAATCTTTAAATTAATAATTATATAAAGGACCAAAGAAATTACATAGAAACTACAGATCCTATCCATTAAATCATTCGAGGACAAAAACTTTTAAGTATGCAAATGATAATATTAAAATGTAATTGGTTATCGCTTTTGCCTGTTACTGCAAAGGGACAGTTAAATTCACATGGAAGATTACTTTGAATCGAATTTGATTTCAGTAACGGTTTTTCCTGATATTTAGGTTGTCTGTTGATGGTATCCGTAATGTGAGCCTGTACTTGTTTTGTTGTTGTTCTTGAAATGTTTTTTTCTAATATACTGAAGTCTTACAACAAGAATAAATTCCCACCATTGGTTTACCTGGTAAAATTTCTGTAAATATTTTTCAATAAAAAATTAGAATAAATGATTAATAATCGTAATTTATGAATTATAGTTTGTAATAAAACTATTTTTGTTATACATGTTTATTGTATTTTTTTTGATATTGTAAATGGGACAACTTATATATGAGCTATTAGAATTTCGATTTTTATTTTGTATTCTTTCTAGTATGCTTGCATTTGTTTATATATTCCTTAAAGCTATTCGACCATTGGAAAGTTCCTTTGGGTGTCTGCCAGATAGCGCGTGGTGGCGATGTAAAATCTCATTTACGTCGTGTGCCATCTGGAGGACACTTAAATGTGCTTTCAGACGGTTCAATAACTATAACGAACATGTAAACAAGGCCAATTTCACTTCAAGACAAAAACATTAATTAGAAAAAAAACAGATACCTATTCGTTTCTCTTAGTGACAAATAAAATTAAATCAAGTTGTGTTCTAAATTATTAAAACGAATGGTTCTACTTAGATGGCGCTATGCATTGAAGTAATGTATTTAAATTTGAAACTAACAAGACAAAAAATATCAACGAAAGAGATAATGCCATTGGTATACGAAAAAGAAAATACATTGTTGGTAAGATACAATATTTACTTCTACATAATAAACTTTAAAGAAATAACACTTTTATCCTCTCTGTAGTTCTGTATAATATTAGATCAAATATATGCTATTCCAATTAAAATGTTGCAAAAGGTATCTACTTTTAAAATAACAAATATAAAAAAATATAAGGTACATCTCAGGCATATATGTATACACATATACTGCTATTTATTTTTCTTCTACTGTCCTAAACAGTTTCTCATGTGAGTATCCATAACACCTTTTGAAATGAACCCCTTACTGCATAATCTACAAACATATGGACGCTCGCCTGTATGAGTTCTTTCGTGAATCTTCAAGGGACTTCGTTGGGTGAAACCCTTCCCACAATAGTTACAAACATGTGGCCTTTCTCCTGTGTGAACACGCTCATGTTCTTTCATCTGTTCCTTTCGAGAAAATGATTTGTCACAGTACGTACATGAAAATGGCTTGTATCCAGTATGAGTTCGACTGTGAAATTTTAATCTTTCTAGTGTAGCAAGTTGTTTACCACATATTTCACATAACGCATTAAGTTCACGATCTGAACTAAAATGTTCGGTGGTTTTATGTCGTTTTAAAGCAGCCAGGGATTTGTACTGTCTTTTGCATAGAGTACACTCAAACCTATCTTCTGTGCTACCAGTCATAATTTGATCTTCTTAGCATTCACATTTATTAATTAAATTAAAAGTATCCACCATATAACGTTCTAAAAAATGTCTTGTTATAAAGAAATAATTTTATAGTATATATGGTGATAATCTTTTAGAAAATTATATTCAATGTTGGCCTTTAAAAATACAAAAGTTGTGCTGGGAGCTGAGATTTTCTTAATAATTTGTAAATAGGCCAATATTGTTGCTTGTCATTGTTATCCGAATTGTATCTCCAATTTAGTCTTCATCAATTTAAAAAAGAAGCAGCAAAATATTTTTGGATACAAATTATTTCCAATAATATTCTTCAAATTTGTATTATTTTTCTGCGATGTCAAAGTTATGTAGCTGTCAAATGAAATGCAACTTAATACAAATTTAAGTCCTTTAATTGTTTTTAATAAATATAATAAAAATGTTTGTATAAATTCGTTACTATCAACATTTGGTGGAAATTAATCGAATAGTTAAATCAATTCCAAATCTTATCAAGATAAAGTGTTACAGGAATCTGTACTATTACTATTACATCTAAACATTCGTATGAGGCTTAAAAACACTTCGAAAAATGCCTAGAATACGATACGAATGCTGTGTTTACCAAGATTATGTTAAGCTTGTTTATATGCAATATATTCCTTATAGTCTCGGTGTGGCATTCCCATTATACAATGCTGTTCCTATAGTAGTTAGTTTCTTTCAAGATAACAGATGACAGTATAGATTCAATTTAAAGATTTAATGAACAATTTAAAAATGTTTCATCAGAAGCTAGAGTGCGCGCAAATTTAAAACAACTGTTTTGTTTGATCTTTTATATCTCTTCACTGAAAAAAACATGTTATATGTTGTTATAGTTCTCTTAACAGTAGTCAGAGGTGTTATTTGCTTTATTGATATAGAGAGAGACAAACGGAGAGGTAAGTAAATATTGTACCAAGTATATGGTATTTTGTTGGGACACCTAATTAATGCCATGAACGACGAACTATATAGAAATAGGAATTTCTAAATAATGAAAAGAACGCTGTATGCACTTATTTTTACGTACAGATGAAGGCCGAGAAGTTAAACTATCTGTGTAGTGTCTAAGGATATACAAATCCTTTAAATTCTTTTACAAAAGTTTTTATAAAACAAATATTAATTATTTACTTCATTTATTGGTAGGTGTAAGTGTAGTCAAAGTCTATTGTGTTATGCTTTCCAAATCCAATCAAAAATATAGAATAGACTAAAAGGAAGGAAGATATTACACATGAAGAAATATACAACAAAATTGTTTGCATCAGAAGATATATAATCGATGCACAGATGTAGAAAATACCAAAAACTAGGAGAGAAATATATTAACTAAATTGGACTGAGTCTAATACTTCTGCTTATAAGTATCTTCCACCTTTGTTGTAAGTAACTTTGATTATAAATATACATACATCCCTCATTAAGCGTTTTCTTTTTATTAACCTTCCTAAATATTTTGTGTATATATATATATACATACATAAAATAAATATACATATGACATAAATATATATATAATATATAAAACGTAAACTGTACGTAACATACCAAAATTTTATGTAATATTAACATAAAATTTTCCAGTATTACGTCAACATAGTTGCTCTTTTATTGTTACTTTCCTCCAAGCCGCACAGATGGCGGTAAACATAGAACAGTTAGTAACCTGGGATCCACTCTGAAAATTTATCTCATATTTATTCAAAATTTGGAAATATCTTAGATGGCGCAAATGAGATATTGCAGCGCGCGTTATCTAGGAAACACCCAAAGGTACTTCCAATCGATTGAATAACTGCAAAGAATGTATAAACAAGGGTATTAAAAACTATATTAACACGTTCCTTTCAGTTTAGTTTATTATCTAATAGCAGCCCAAAAAATGTTACATGGGTCACTGAACTAAAATATTCGTAACTTACTCCAATCTTTTACCCTTAGAATAATGTAAACGATATTTATCTTACTAAGATTTGATTTAAATTAAATATTTAAAAATAGAAGATAAAGATTTAACGAAACGAGTGGGGGATTTATTAAAAAAAAATAAGATGCTTGACTAATGCACTAAAATTATAGTTCTGTAAAGTTCACTTGGTATAAAAAGGACGAAACAAAAAGAATTATTACTTTCTAATTACTTTACTCAACAATAATTGGTATTAACCAAGTCTGACATCAATAGTATAAAACATAATCTTATATTATTCCATATCTCGGAGCGCGACACGCTCATTTCTTTGGAGATTCGGCCGGGATTTGAAAGTTCTGTTACTCTGGAATCTGTTCTGAGTTTTGTTTGGTTTCCACGTTCGAGTATTTATTTCACTTAAAAGTTGTTGCTCTAGACTATAGTCTGAAATATGTTTTTGATCTTGAAAGATTTTCAGCAGATGGTGGAATTCACTTAATAATTCCGTATTGTTTTGTTTTGCTAGTTGCTCTTGTAAAATATCCAACACATCTTTATTGAAAGTTTGTACTTGTACACTTTCTACTTGCAATATAGACTTTAATATGGGAATTGTGTCATCGAGACGATTTAGTTTAGTTAACGTAAGTACCTGGAAAAGATTGAAGATAAATTTATACTTTCATAGAGTTCATTCAAAATTATTTCATACAAAAGCTAATGACATTTTCTTATCTAATTTCACTTTTATGTTATTATATGAATTATGTATGTAAAATTGTAACAGTAAACATTGTAGAATTACCGTATATTTTTCTCATTTGGTAGCGATTAATTTATAAATGAAAAATCTCTCAATTAATAAATATATATTACTCATTAAGATTCCCAAAGCCGGTGCCAGACCACGGGGATGTAAAGGCGCAAATGGTATTCCGTTATCATGCGCCGTATGAATAAAGACATTTATTGCGCACATACCTCAGAGGGGAGAAACTTTTCAATTACGGAAAGAATATCAGTCCACACATATCATTTCAGTTCGTTCGACGTTACCGTGTTTTAGCAGCAAATATGAGTAAAATATAATTCGTAAAAATTATTTATCACGTGCGCATGCAAGAATAGAGAATATAATTCGGCGTGAAGTGCACGATAAAAAATTGGAGTTGATCGTTAATGAAACAAAGGGTTCAAAGCAAAACTCAGTGGTGCATATTACAATTAAAATATTAAAACCAAGTGGATCGTCACCTCCATATTCAATAGCTACTAAAATACTTCCAATCATGTACAGATGAGATCATAAAGAACATGATATTAGTCGCCTTACAAAAGTTGAAAATTTCGGCAACCTAAGTATTAATGCTAATGACTGATAGCTTATGGTCACCATACAATAATTTTTACGAATTATTTCTGCACTCATATGTGTTACTAAAACACGTTAAAGCGAGACAAACTGAAATGACATTTGGAGACTCATATTCTTGATATTTATACGATTGTTAAGTTTGTTATAATTAAGATACGCAAACTAGTGTCAGACGACGATCGTAGAGAGGTAGGTGACATTTCGGCAATCCCATGCGCCATACAAATAAAATGAGCCGGTGAATTGTCGTGGTGGAACAGCACTTTTTTCCGCTGCAAACGATGCCGTTTCTCCTTCAATACCGCATCAAATCGTCTCAATAAATCGCTGTAGTATTGCCTCGTGATCGTCCTTTCCTTTTGTAGACAGTCGATGAGGATCACACATTGGGAAACCCAAAAAATGGTCGCCATGCCCTTGCCCGCCGATGGAACAGTCTTTGCTTTGTTCGGAGCCGATTCGCCCGAAGAAGTCAACTGCTTCGACTGTTCCTTGGTCTCTGGTATGTAGTGAGGGATCCAAGTCTCATCCACGGTTACGAAACGCATGAAGCGATTTCCCCTTGGATTGTGTTGGATCCTGACTAAGACACTTCTTCGAAACGGTGGCCCGATTTCGTTTTTGCTCCGGTGTGAGCAACCGCAGTACCCATCGCGTTCTTCTGATATACCTGTTGTCTCTCTTGGACGTCCACTGCGTCATTTGTGCTTGTGGGGCCACGTTTGAAGTCGCTCACTCAGAAGCTGATGGTTGAAAATGATGGAGTACATCCGCCATGAATCTAGCAAAATATTTCGAATTTTGGTGACCATTTTACCAGCCATCCAGAAGTGTTCTATCACTGCATGAAATTCGATTTTATCCATTCTTGCGAAACCGCCTGACTTGCTACACAAAACACATTCTTAAATAACAACATAGACGTCTGAAATTTCGACAGTTGCCCTTGCTGACCAATGAAACCACTTCAATCTTTGTGCGCCATCTCTTGCCGATTCGAGAAACATTTCAGGTCGCCCTCGTAGTATTCCCTTTATATTTTAGATAGAAAAGGTGGCGCTTTTGTGTGATGTAGTTAGCTTCTCAAATTGAAATGGAAAATAGTTAGCATATCATCATAATATTTAACTTTTAATTGTTTTCACCCTGTAAAATGCGATCTGCAAGCTCAAATTTAACCGGTTTAAACATAGCAGCTAGTCTTTTATAATTTGAATCTGGTAAGTCCAGCCAGTCCACAGTCATGTGTTGATGTCTCTCTTGTACAATATTGGCAATAGTTTGAATTGTTTCCTCTGAAGACTACAGTAGATAATATTTTGGGAACTTATTGCTATTAAACATTCTGCCAATATCTTCAGTGGCTAACAAATAGGTAGAACTACAAGGGACAATATTACTGGAACCAGCTACATAAGTAGGTATACACAAGTACACAAATATACTGATTTCTCTTCAATTACACCACTGTCAGTTTCTAAATTTTAATCAATAATTCGCATTTTAGAAATGCAAAATTTAATAATAGGCCAAAAAATATCCTCCTGTAGTAGATGTTGCAATTTCTATTTCCTAACAGAGGTATATGTATTACCTTCAAGTTCCTTATTGTTGTGTAGTTCTGGTTTTGTACATTAGACAAAACTTCTAGAGAAACATCTGCTTTGTCATGCTTTAATAACAACCCTGCAAAGAATGTTACAGCTCTTCTAGCAGGAATATGATCAACATCCATCAATTCTTTCCATAAATTCATAGCGTAATTCAAGCTCTCTTCTGTATTCTAAAAACAAACGGCATTGTCAAATATGAAATTACGAAAATTAACTAGTACCATTCTGTAACATGCTGCAAATGCAATTACAACAATGTTCCTTGGATACTTAGACCCTTCAACTTGCTTATTTTTTATAAAATTGAAACAATCCAATATTTCACTATACTTTTGGTTTTCGTATAACAAATCACACAATAATTGGTACGAAATTAACTGATCAAAGAAGCCTTCAAGATCAGGTGATTTAAAACACTAAAATGTAATCATTTAACTTTGGAGAGCATTCTATACAAACCTGATCTTATTTACTTCTAGAGCTTCGTTTGGTTTATTTAATACATAAAACATTCGCATTGCCACTGATCCAAAAATAAAATTTCCAAATCGTAGTTCCTTATTTTGCTTATTGAATCTATAAATTTAAGGGTACATACTATAGTTATCAGTGATTAATAAGCTTACTTTTTCATCATCTTTACAACAATATCAACATCTTCATTAGATGCTATATGTATCATGTTCTTTAGATCCTCGGTAAATACTATATTTTTAGAATCCTCTTGCACATTTTCCTTCATTTTGGCTTTAAATTTATCCTGGATATTTGCTAATTGGTTTCTAACTCTCTCTTGTTGTTGTATAAAGCCATCGAGTCCCAAAGAAGTCGCTGAATATAATCCTCTAAAACCTAGTCAAATGCCGTGTTAATATGTAAAAATTATGATTTGTATTTCGAGTACCTTCAAATTTTATTTGATTTATTGATTGTAATCGAGAAGCACGTAAAATAAGGTTTATAGATTTTAATAATGACATTTTGTAAAAGGATAAATAATTGAACAAAATTCAGATTATTGGAATGAACCGTGCAAATCTGCGGCTAGAAAGATCTCTAACCTCTAACTACTTCTAACCTCCAAAATTTAATGCATGTGATATAACAACTTCCTAAAATTATCTAATTCATGAACGCGCTCTCTTCATGCATTAATAAGCAGTCATACTTAAGAAATAATTTGGAATTGTTAAAAAGTGTGCATTCAGTGATAATATTAGATGAGGTTTCATTTATAACGGGAAGCAATATATCTATAATACATCAGCAAAAACCTTTTCCGAAAGGTATTGTTTATAAGCAAACCTTTTATTATAGAACGCACTCTGGGCGATTCCATTAAATACGCCATCTATCATAAGTTTGTAGTGGAATTATTTGTTATGAGGGAGATAATTTCTTAAATAAAACTAAAATTTGATTACATAAAATTGATACATTGGTATTACTATCATGTGTTTATTACTTATAGTTTAGTTCTGTACGTAATTTTGTTGTAGAGTGATTATTATTGAATAAGTATGGTTATGTTACTGATGTCTGCTAGATCTTTATCTCTTACATCTAAATTAAAATTACCCATGATCAAATTTAGATACGGCTCTAAACGTTCACAACCTTCTACAAATACATCTCCTCCAACAGCTAGCACATCGCAGAAACAAGCAAAACCAGGAGAAGCCATTTATGATTTCCAACTACCAACAAGGTATCGTAGGATTCCTCTTTCAGCAGAAGAAATGGAATATATAAATACTGGTGGACCAGTATAAATTGTATATCAATGAAAGTATTAATTTATAATTAGAGTGTTTTAGTTTAATGTTAATGAGATTATAACAAAAATAAAGATTATGTTTAAATATCTGCAAGTTTTTTTTATTCAGTACTTGTGGAATATCGGAGATAATGTTAATACTAAAAATAAGATCATATTTCGTTCGAAAGCATATTTTTTACAATAATGTATCAATTAAGTTTTCCTTGTGATACACCAAAAATTACATAATACTAAACTTATTGATTATTAAAAGTAACAGTATCATAATATTAATCTTGGTTCCTACATATTTCAGGAAAATTTATGAAATCTTATATGTATATAGTCGTTATTTTAATGATTCTTGCGTTTTAAAAATGTTATTAAAAATTATGTGTGAATTACATGAAAAGTAAATATAAAGTTACCCTTTTATCATAAATAAAAGTCAACTCTTATTTGTCTTAAGCTTTCATTAAATTGCTGTTATATATAAAACATACGGTGTGATCAGAAAAGTGCGATTGTGTTAGTTCACCTGAAGAACTGCCATGGAAATTGACGAACTTCACAATTACTTCAGTTTTTTCAATGGCGTACTTATGTAATGGGAATATGTACATATTAGATTAACTATTACGAAACTTACGTCTTGACTCTTGTTGATACGTTAGTTCAGTTTATTTTGCAGTATGTCAGTAACGAAAATTGTTTTCGTTCAATTTAACTGAACAATTCCATTGCCATTTAGAACTGGGCAGTTCAAATTTTGAATAAGAAAATGTCTACGTTTTGCGCTCAAATATCTCACTAATGGAATGAGTACAAAATATTTTTTTCACAGCACAAATGAGTACGAAACGGGCGCAAAACGGTTTAAAAATGGTTTATAAAGGCGTTTCTTTTTTCAAGATTTAGTATAGGTATCCTGGAAACTATAAGAATTATATAGAAAAGAGTTAAATAGGAAAAAGTAATTTTATGAGCTGGATTTAAAGCCAGTTTTATTTAATAAGAAAAGTCAAGGGCCATATTAAGTAAGATATCAATATGCCAAAAGGTTTTTAAAATTATTTCATTCTATTTAAAAGCATAACTGAATTGTAATTAAAAGGTATATAATTAAAGTGAAATAGTGATAACTATGTAATCATTAGTAAAAGGAACAAATACTAAAGAAATATTCTGACTCTTTTCTATTAAATAAAACTGCGTCTTTCTCCGTTCAACCGTTTTTCTCTCTTGCGGTTTTTGAAGTTCCTGTATTAAAACTAACAATTCTTACTAATAAAATTAAAATATTATAGTTGATGTCAAATTAAAATGCATTCAAATCTTAACAATTTAGGAAACTGTGTAGATCATTTACGAAACTCTCAAACAGTTTTATAATCACACAGTGGTTTACAAAAAACAAAGCAAGGAGATTCTCCGAATCAGAAAACAAACTTCTGGTAAAAATTTGATCTGTAATTGTGATTATACCACTTATTTGATATACCGGTTATTTGATTTTTCGTTATTTCGAGATAATATTCTATTTTAATATTGTTAAGTGTTTTTTATTTAATCAATATTCATGCTAATTGAGTAATAACTACGACTTATGTATAATCAAAAAGCAAACGATATGCAGTAAATACATGTGGTTCAGAACAGTTTTTGAATACTTTTTCTTAAACATTGGATTTTGAAACCTTGATATGCATATGTATGTACATTGACAATTAAAATTAATTGTCCTGTCGTTTATGCCTGTCATTAACTTTTTTATTTATTTTTATTTAAGACTTGTATTGAAAAATATAGTAAAGTACTTATAATATGAATTACTAATTTATGGGTTTAACAAAAGCACGTGGAAAATTATTATTTAATAAATAAGTTTATACTGCAAACATACTGTATAATGCCAGCTATTGGTAATGGAACGTTAAAAATACCTTTAAATTTCTTATGCTGTTTTCCTAAAGTGAATTCGAATTGTATTCGCCAATATGCATTATGTCTCAATACGACACCTTACCCTCCTTTCAGTCGTTCCCGCTGTTCGGAGTACTCGCGCTCTGGCATTTACAAGGTGACTTTTGGCTCTGTAGGAATGGAGTCAAGTTCTCTTACTAGTTCTCCGCAATGGAAGGCTCTTCAAGACTATTTCTCCGAGAATAAAGACAAATTGGTGCTTAAAGAGTTATTTAAAAAAGACAGTAGAAGATTCGATAAGTTTAGGTACTTTATTTTTTATATATTTACTTCCATGAATTAGATTTCCATGACCTTTGAACAACTTCAATGACAAACTCTCATTTTTCAGATTTTTTAATTCTCTCAGTTTTTGATTTGTTTTCTTTTTTAGTATTTCATTGTGTACGCCTGATGATGGAGAAATTTTACTGGATTTTTCCAAAAACCGCATTGATGGTCGTGCTTTGGAACTCCTTATTAATTTGGCAGCATCGAGAAAAGTGGAAGCATTCAGAGAAAATATGTTTTGTGGAACAAAAATTAACTTCACAGAAAATAGGGCCGTGTTACATGTTGCTTTACGTAATAGGAGTAACGAGCCTATAATGGTAGATGATAAAGATGTTATGCCTGATGTTAATGCTGTGCTCAAACATATGAAAGAATTTACAGATCAAGTACTTTCTGGAAAATGGCTGGGGTAACTTATTTAATTTAAGCTGATATTCATTAGATATGCTGTAACCTTGTTCCTATAGATACACATCCAAAGAGATTACCGATGTTGTAAATATTGGTATAGGTGGTTCTGATTTAGGTCCTCTAATGGTTACTGAGGCGCTAAAGCCCTACAGTAAAGGGTTAAAAGTACATTTTGTATCTAACATTGATGGAACACATTTAGCTGAAGTTTTAAAGAAATTAAATCCCGAAACAGTCCTTTTTATAATTGCTTCAAAGACTTTTACAACTCAAGAAACAATTACTAATGCAACATCAGCTAAGAAGTGGTTTTTGGAACATGCTAAAGATAAATCTGCTGTGGCAAAGCATTTTGTTGCTCTCAGTACAAATACTCCAAAAGTTAAAGAGTTTGGAATTGATGCTAATAATATGTTTGGCTTTTGGGACTGGGTTGGTGGAAGATATTCATTGTGGTCGGCTATTGGCTTGAGTATATCTTTATCGATAGGCTTTGAAAACTTTGAGAAACTTTTGGAGGGAGCACATTTCCTAGATAATCATTTTCGAACTGCACCGCTCAAACAAAATGTAACTGGTGCACAATATTTACTTGCAAGATAAGCTAATTGGTGTTATTTTTCAGGTTCCTGTAATTTTAGCATTGCTAGGCATCTGGTACAGTAATTTTTATGGCTGTGAAACACATGCGCTCTTACCTTATGATCAGTATCTGCATAGATTTGCTGCATATTTCCAGCAAGGGGATATGGAGAGTAATGGAAAGTATGTTACAAGATGTGGGGAAGTGGTAAGTGTATTGGAAAATGGAATGCTGTTTGTTACAAGCTGAAAATTGATACCTTACTTTTATTCTACATGATTAAAGAGGCATATTTAAATTACTAGGTAGATTACAGCACTGGTCCAATTGTTTGGGGTGAACCAGGTACAAATGGACAGCATGCATTTTATCAATTGATCCACCAAGGTACTCGAATAGTTCCTGCCGATTTCATAGCTCCAGTCCATACACATAATCCTATTGGAGATGGTTTACATCACAATATTTTACTAGCGAATTTCTTGGCGCAAACAGAGGCCTTAATGATGGGTAAAACAGAAGAACAAGCTAAAGAAGAATTACAAAAACAAGGACTATCAGAAGAGTCCATCTGCCATATTCTTCCCCACAAAGTTTTTCAAGGGAATAGACCTACAAATTCTATATTAGTCAAAAGGGTTACGCCTTTCACATTGGGGGTTTTAATAGGTTCGTAAAATTATAAAGCACTTTTTGTATTGAAATAATTTTTAATTTTTGATATTTTCTTTTTAGCAATGTACGAGCATAAAATATTCACGCAAGGTATAATTTGGGGTATCAATTCATTTGATCAATGGGGTGTTGAATTGGGCAAACAATTGGCGAAGGTTATAGAACCAGAATTGAAGAACAATGATCCGGCATCATGCCATGATAGTTCAACTAATGGCTTGATAAATTTCATCAAGGCAAATCGTCAATGAGATATCAGATTTCTTCCGATTTACATTTTTTGTACATGTTCTTTTACTTTTTATATTTTTAATAGATATTCGGCTTTTTTTAATTACAAAAGTGGATTAGAGATTTTTGTATTGTTTTGTTTAAGTGCTATAGTGGTTAAAATAAATTTCGAATTATCTTAAATCTCTATTTAGCAAGGCGAGATATCTCACCTGGAAATTCAGAATTTAATGAAACTTATAGCATTATGCGAAATGTCTGTTTTGAGGGATGAAATTGATGTTTGAAAATTAGAGTTTTCTCAGTTTTTCGTTAAATATTTGCTATTAGATGTTCATAAGAATTTTTGATACGTATAGGCGTCTATCATCTTTGAAACACCCCACCACCCTCTATGTACAAAGGCCCGAGTTTCTGTGTTTGTGATGATTACATCCAAATCGGCATAGCATTCGAAGCAAACTTATGTTTTTGGTGTTGCACCTTTGTTGACATTACAAAATGATTACATGTAGTATTCAATGTATTTAAACACAAAATAAGCGAACTGCTAACTATATTACTCCGAGATTATTGTTCATTATAGTGTTCATTATTATTGAGATTATTGTACATATTATTATTGATACATAAATCCATTAATTTTTGCACTTGCCTAATGGGTCAATCTATAAAACAAAATTTTTGATGTGCATTTCACGTTTTTTATTGCATGCTTCTTATTGAATATTCGGAAGTATGCATATTAATGTGCTAAAAATTTACGAAACACGATGACATAATCAGTCGCGTGATATAGATTGTATAATTTAAAAAAAGATCAGCAACAAGTGGCGGCTATTTTGTGATGTCAATGAAGGCGGTAGGGTAAAAGTGTGGATCCATTTCGTATGGTATATCCAAGTGAGCGTAGTCACCACAAAAACAGATATGCACTCCTGTGTATACAGTGTGGGGGTAACGCCCTTTAAGCGATTGCGAAGTTGCCTTATATGTCGATAATTTTTATATCAAATAGAAGAACGAAAAACTGAGAAAACAATTACGATTTCATACCGCAAAACTGTTTTTTAGCGGAAAAGGAAGCTGATATTTTACATAGACCTTAAAAGGTCTACAAACCACCCAATTGTCTTTAAATTTTGAATTTCCAAGTGGGCTATCTATCTTGGTATTTTATAGAGAAATTTATCGTAAATTGTTTTATGATTTGGTTTTAACGAAAACAGCTTAATCGATAGGCTTAGCCTGACATTCTCACAATTTATTGGAATTTATTGGAATAAGTATACTTAAGTAACAGTGGTGCTTACGTAGGAAATTAGGTCTTTCCTTTTAATGTGTCTATCAGTGTATAAAGTCTGAAGATAATTTATTGTCTTAAAAGCAATACTTTTTTGTAGATTATTTATTGAAAATGTATCTGGTTAGAGTATGCAATAAATTTTATGTAGCATTTTCAGGAGTTATAATTTAGATAAAAATCTGACACTTCGTTTGTGACATATTTAAATTAAAAAGCGACCCATGTAAGTTCTTTGAAACTGGTTGCTGTATATGTGGTTGCCTATGATTGTCCATTCAAAATCTAGCAAGACTTAAATTTTATATAGTTTTGGTTTCCTACAATCCATTAAAAATTGTGAGCTACAAATCTCTGCCTTCTGATTACAACATTCGCTAAATTTAGAGAGGTTTGATAGATTGTCTTCCTTAAATATTTTGTTTGGGATTACAAAATTGCAGGGTTGAAGTTCCGTGCTCTAGTACAATTAAGTTAAGACTTATAATATTACGTAATATAATGGTAACTATTTTAGATGGTGGTAGTCAGGACTATTTTTAATGAAAAAGTTAATATAACATTTCTTAATTGTTACAGGTACAGGTGCTATTTAAGTGTTACGTATAGAAAGACTTAATGAAGGTGTATTTATTAATTGTGTAAATAATATAAAATACATGAATAATTAACCTTGAAGTTGATTGCCAAAAGTCCTACCACCGACATCAATGCGTTTCCGAACTATTGATAATACCACACATAACATTTCTGAGGTGGTTTTAGTGTTCTTTTCGTCTGGTGTATGTATTTCTTCTTTGTATTTATTTCCATCACCATAGACAATAATTTAGAGGAATAATACCTGAAGACCTTAGTGGCCAATGAATGTGAGAGTTTTAACCGATTTATCCCTCGGAAAATGTTACATTTACTGTCATAATTATAAAAGAAGAGGCCCTACGTCATCAACAAATCAATCTATGGATTAAATCAGTACTTTAGCGTCATATTAGATATCGTACTTTCGGCAGTATTTCAAAAATGTTTTGGTGCGCATATAACCTATTTATATGACATTCAAGAATCTGCAAAACAACGTTAATTTTTGTTGTACCTCTATTTTTGTTCTGTACATTATTGAACATACAGGGTTGGTAGAACGTTTGGCTTACCGATATGCTATAAACGAATGACATACATTTGTATTTCTATCTTTATCTTTTAATAATTTTTCTGGATAATAGCTTCAAATGTGTGTTGTTACTAGACGCGCCAATTTTTGACGCAAGACTCTCCTCTTATGATTCTGACTATAGCCGTAGCAAAAACATTTCCAATCCTTGCACCCAGGGAAGCTTCCTTCAGTAATAGTTGAAGCTCATTTTGCGACTTATGTTTGTGTTGTCCGCGAAGGGACATTTAATTTTTAGTTTTATAAATTAAAAATCGCATTAAAAACGAAACCAAATTCATGAAGTATTTAGTTTCATTTCGTTTATTTTTTGTGGCAACCCAAATAACGACTGGTATCTCTATTTGTAAGTATGGCAACAACCGAGTGAACACAAGTGCAAATGTGCTTTTGGGGGTATGTAGGCGAATAAGTACAGATGCATCTCTGCGCTTTTTTTTGTTTTAATTGGATTCGTTTGGTTCTTTATTCATTAGTATCGGCCATCGCTATATAGCGTGTATTTGCGGTAATGATCAATATCTATAATCCTTCTTAGAAATAACAGACATTATATGTACGAAAAAGTAAAAGATATATGATGAAAATCATGTATCAGTGCATGACTTGTATGCAAGTATAAAGAATACAATGTTAAACGCCATTATACCACTTTAATTCTTGTAGTCAAGTACAAGAAAAAGTGATGCAACAAACAAGGATTTGATAATGAACTGAGTATTACAAAGTTTCTTCACAATTACTCAAAGCGAAAAAGCCACTTAATGATTGAGTATTGATCAAAAATGCACAGTTAAGATGCCCCAACGCTTTATATGGTTTAAATTGGCGGAGAGATTCGAATCTGCAGCACTATCTCACCAAATACTGGCGCAAGGAATAGACATAGTACAATGCATTAAAAGAATGTGAGTTCGTCTACCATCCCAAATGTTTGAATGTTTCACCCGTAGTACGGACAGAACAAACGTAAGACAGTTTTTTTGGTGGTATTTTATAAGATTCTACTATTACGGCGGAAATGTTAAATTTAGTGCCATTATATGGGTGAACTTAAGGCGCTGAGAGAATTGCATTACACATCATGTATAATATACATTTGCAAAATCTTCTGAGGTGGTAAGGCTTTTCATGCGTGTAGTGTAGCAGTTCAGTTCTGGCGCAAAATCCCAATGGAGGTTCAAGTTCACATTTTTTTCGTTCAGTTTTGTGCAATAAAGGAGTGCTATTAAGTGCAGCAAGCGGATGCGTTACAAGATGCTATAGGTCCTCTATTGCAGTACATATTTCAGCATTCGGTATTTTTTTTTCCGGTGGTAAGTGGCCTAAGGGAGTTATAAAGCTATTTTGGCTTGTCATAATCTCAGGAGCCTTAACGTGTAGGAATAGTGTATGTAATGTGTTTCATGGTCTTATTACTGCACCCCCTCGCCGTACAGGGTGAAGCGCCGCGTATTCCCAATGGGGAATGGTGACTCTGACGCCTACCGAATCTGCTCGAGAAAGTGCTGACTCTATACTTGACAGACGCTGGTTTCGAACGCACGACACATGAGTTGCCGAATTCAGAAGCAGGTCCTCTTACCTCTGGACCACCGAGCTGTTGTCTGACAATGCTATTCCTAGGGTTTCTCAATTTTTTGTTAACATTTCATTGGTGTGAATGTCTTAAAAGTTTTATTTTTCACACTAGTTCGGTCCAAACTTGAATACGCACTTGTCTGACATTCTATTTTTACTTCAATCAGCGATTTTTGAAATACTTGTGTTTCAAGTTGGATGGCATCTATCCTCAACACGGGTGATATCTATTACATTCACTAACTGTACAAAGAAATGAGATTGCTGATTAAATTGGTGACGGTAAGATCGATTCGCCAACGCTGGTTTTGCAAGTAAATTTACACATATATAACGCACGATCATAATTTTAAGACATCGAACGAACATTATGTGTAAAGCGTCACTGATGCACGAGGTAAAATACGCAAATCGAATACTTCCTTAGTTTACTACGTTAATTAAGTTTGCTTACCCGCGCTTTGATTGTTTGAAATAGTTACTATTCTTTTACTTTGCTTCACTTACGTTTTTTTGTCACTGAATATACTGCATACTACAAAATTGTATTATTTTGTATGTTATGTTAATGGAACCGTTAATGCTTTGCTGCGTTCCATATGATTTTTTATCTTATTTAGAACGCGTCTGATTTAAGTATCTTCGAAGTAACGCATATTCAAAACCAATTTCATTGGGGAAAAATACATAAATGTTCGATTACTTTAGATAATTACGCTAAATATAGTATAAATTGTAATTTCAAATACTTGATTTTATTAAATAATCCAAGAGCCATGAGTGTCATTTGAGTGTGATTTTTGACTATAACCAAATTTTAGCATGCAAACATCCTCTACTTAACTTTAGTTTGTAGAAAAGTGCAAATTTTAGTTATTCAGCGCAATGTGTAAAGAATTTTAGAAATTTACAGCTTCCAATGCAAAATTTGATGAAATTATTTGCATAACACCTGTCTTCGATTTTAAATTCTAAAAGTGACAGACTTCAAAATGTCATTGAGAACAAAGCATTCATCACGCAGTGTTACTACCTTACTAGTAACGGAAGAACAAGAACTTTTGAAAAAGTTAGAAAATTTTCAATCGAAGAGGAGTCTCGAAGTATTGTCGATATTTTTACCGGACCAAATTTTAAAGTCGAAAAGTATAAGCAATTGCGAAAACACCTTCGTTGTAATGTTGTTTGTCGAAGTTTCCGGTGTTACCTCTTTGTGCGAAAAGTATAATAAGGTGGGAAACGGTGGTACAAACTTCTTAACCATATGTTTAAATACGTACTTCGGTACTATCATAGAAATCATACATTTTTACGGCGGAGATGTTATAAAATTTACTTGTGACGAGGTAATGGCCTGTTGGAAGGATATGTACGAAAGAAGTAGAATAATTCACCAAATAATTGTTTGCGCGATGTGCATTCAACAGGTGTTGGGAGTTTACAAGACGGAAATTAATAGTGAGTTGAAAATGAAGACATCAATTTGTTATGGAGATGCTTTATTTTTTGTGATCGGTGGAGATACTGATAAGGAATTGGTTATAAGTGGATCTGTTACGGAAGATATCAAATTTGTCAAAACGATTAGCACAATCGGTGACGTTATTCTTTCAGCTGCGACTTGGCGATGCCTTCCAGTACAATATTATAGAGTTACTCCGCTTGCACAAGGCTTTGTTAAGGTTTAGTGTTTAACTTTTAAATTAAGGGATCTACAGATCTAGTAGATAGCGATCGAATTATATTCATTTAACGAATTTTTCCAGAGTTCCAATTTATTCAATTGTTTTGGTTTATTATGTTATTAGATTATAAGTCCATTATTTTGTATCTTATTAGTAGGGTTGGCCAAATCTTCGGCGCGCCAGGTCCCCACCCAGGCCGATGCGAAAACCTACCGCATTCCCCGCGTGACTCGACCGTTTCGTAGTCTCTGTTAGACGATAGAAATTCTACGTCGGATTACGCGTAATAATCATTAATTAGGCATGTCGAACACACGTTGGGGGAAGAAGCGACCATTGTCTGCCCAAACAAACAAGTTTATAACTGAATATCCTGATTTAAAGTCCGATGGTTGTAACATATGGTACAATGTTTGCCAAATCGCTTTGATGTGCTGGTATTTGTGAGAAACATGTACGTAATACAACTTACACAAATAAAAAAACGGCATGGAATAATTTATGTTAGATTTAATTTTGATGTTTATTATTTGCGCTTTGCCCCTTAATTTCCTCGATACACAATAGTTTCAACACTTCTGGCATACATATAACCTCAAGTGGAAGCTACCGTCTCGGGCAGTATTTATGTATCTATCAACGATACGTGAAATGTCGAAACCGGGATTAAAGCTGAATTACAAGATAAACAGTTGTGATTATTTGTAGACGAGACTACAGATTCTAAAAAAAATCTTGTAAATGTTATAGTTCGTTTACTAGAACCTTTAAAATTGGCGTTTGCATTCTCATTAACTAGCAAGACACTACAAAAGTGAACAGGCGAATCGATTACTAGCGTAGTGCTTCTTGATTCTTGGATTCGGTATATCAGAAACCGACGCATATAAACGGATATCTAAACGCACAATCGTCTCACCATCCGACACAATTCCAGACAATTGTTAAAACATTAGTGTCAAGATCGATTAACTGACGCATGCTGACCAACGTACAACAGAATCACAGAATATCCTGGAGTTCTTAACTTCAAAAGACTATCAACATAAATTTATAACAAGAGCGCTAAACAGAAGAATCAAAACAGACAAAGAACTCGAGCTGCAGGATAAGGTCATCATCCTGTACGTAAAAGGATAAGATCAGCAGGATACTGACGAAGCACGACATCAAGGTGATATTCACTACAGCTTCCGAAATCAACCAACTACTCAGATCACCGAAAGAAGGTGTCTATGAAGTTCCTTGCGGCTACTGCAACTTGATATACATCGGACAAATGAACCGAAGAATCAGCGTTCAACAAGACGAACACAAAAGAGTCGTCCTAGGCAAAGCACCGAACTCCACTTTAGCACAGAACTCGCTGCATACCGGACACAAGATAAATTTCAAGGAAACAAGAACAATAGCCAGGCTAAAAAATCCAACACCAAGAACTATCAGGGAGTCGACGGAAATTGAATATATACAGATAAACTGTCAAAATGTTCTTCCATGAATGCTATATAATGAAGTATAAATACATTATAATGTGTAGTACAATGTACCTGAATGTATGTAATTGAATACACACCAGGAAAATGGAGACAGACTGCTTCTACGAACTTGGTCAATTTTCGTAACGGTCGTGCGTGTGGGCGAGTCCGGACCTGGTGCGCCGAAGATTTGGCTAACCCTGGTAATTACATTGTGGTTTGTATTAGATGATACAAATTGCGGGTACTAAGTTATATTAATTTATGTATTTTTGGTAGCTAATTTTTATATTTATCTATAAATTTAGAAAACTAAGTTTGGACCTTGCCATAATATATCTTCCTATTTAATCTCGTGATTATAGATCATAACTATAAAGGAATATTTTATAGTAATTTCGAATTCTAAATAAATAAAAGAACTCTTATCATAATTACGAATCAAGATTTCTCTTACGACGCTAAAGCGGACGGAGATATTGTAAGATATTCGGTATATTACAATCCCTCACATTCTGATTTACATTATGTTGCGTTACAGGCGATGTAGAATATTTAATTTTATTGTAATGGTCTTTTTAAGTATCACCAAGTCTTCATGTTACATATTCTTAGGTTCACGGAAATTATAAAACTGAAACATTGTAGCATGTGACTGGAAAACACGATAAAAAGCTGCAAATTGTGTTCTTTAACATTCCACGATTTTGGCTGCTAACACCTTATTGAAAACATTTGAATAGAAACATGAGCAATTATGATTATCTATTATTGTATTAAATTTTCGTCGAACTTTTGGCACCACACAATTACATTATTGTGGATACGTTATCCTTGATTCTCTTTTTTATAAATAAGTACTATTCAAACAAAGCTTCCTTCCGAACTGAGGAATATAGATGATACTAGATAGATAGATAGTTTATTTAGCTAACAAGCTGTACAATAAAACAGAAACAAAGGAATTCAACATACAATCATTACAGTGCTGTATAATATGCACATACAAATAATTCTTAAAGGAACTAATATTATTAATGTTAGTTTTAATTTCAGTGTTAAAGGATAATTTTATAAATATGTTTTTGGTCTGGGTTCTATTAGAGGGAGTAATATAAAAATTATTAGTAGTTTCTAGTGTTGTGTCTATGAGTATCCTGAACCGTTTTCAATCCCTCACTGAGATACTTTGGAAGTCGATTATTTTTCATTTTATGTATAAACAGCAGACACCTCAATAAAATTATTTGACCGAAATTAATTAAATTAAAAGTAATTAAGATATTCTTTACTGAAATGTGTTTATTACATCTTAAAAATATTCTCATGGCTCTATTATGAATTTTTTGAGTTTGATAAATTTCATTATTGTTTACATATATTGAAAACTACTATGAAACAAAATATTATATGTGGTGCAATTGTAGACTTTTAAATAAGCAATTTTACGTAAGTGGCAAATCTTTGCTAGTTCTACTAATAATCCCCAATCTTTTCAAGATGTTGTTCATAATATTTTTTGAATAGCTAATGTTTATCTAAAGTCACTCCCAAGCATTTAATGTTGTGTATCCTGTCGAAATCACTATTGCCAATTTTTATCCTAATACTAGTTATGTCTATATTGTTCAACTTATGTATGCTACCTATAACTATGTATTTTGATTTAGTAAGATTAATAGTTCATTTATTTTCACACAGCCATTGATATAATATAGATAGAATAGTTGATTATTTTAGTGATCATCATATCGTCAACACTCACTACTTATGTGCACTATAGCATCATCTCCAAGCATACATATATCACAGTTTCAATTCTCAACAATAAATTATTAACGTACAAATTAAACAATAAGGGACCTAACACCGTCCCTTTTGGAACACCATTATTTGTATTTAAGCTATCAGATACCCTGTCACTATATTTCACTTTTTGAGTTCTATTATTTAAATATGTATCGAACCAATCCTTAACCTTGTCACAAATACCATATATTCCTAATTTCTTTAGTAATAGTTTTCTATCAATTCTTTCAAAAGGCACGCGGAAGTCAAAAAACACAGCTAGGGTTACATTTCCCTTATCTATGTCTTGCAATCACTTGTGACATATACATATCCGCTATAACAGTTTCACATGAATGACATTTTCTTCTGATTGATTATGATGAATCACATTGTTTCACTCACAAAAATCATGTAGTTTGCCTTTTACGTACAGTAGTTTTTCGTAACTTGTACAATATTAATAGGCTTGAATTCCTCACATATTTTGTTTTCTACCACTTCAGGAACTTAGGAAATGTGATGTGGAATGTGATTGTAAATTGTTATATATTTTTTCGAAACTATTTATTAAGTTGTTGCGTCATAATCTGGAACTGTACTAAAAACAATTGCATTCACCAGTTATTCATTTACTGTTCTGTTCATTGCGTAAGTCTATGCTTTTGGTAATTGCTAGCTTGCATTAAAAAATGAAGTTATTTGTTTTGATGACAATTAGGTGTAACAGGTAAATATTACAAGCAATATATTTTCAGTTGTTGAACTGCGAGTACATGAAGGAGAATGAGGAACAGTTTCAGGAGGATCAAGAAAAACGATTGTTGGTTAATCAGTTATGCGAAAAGCATTTCGAATATAGAAACCGGCTCTTCGCCAAGAAAAAGTTTGCTGATACCGTAACTGAAGCCGATCTCTACGAAAAATTTATACGTTCGTTACCGCAAAGATTGGCGATCAAGTTGGCTATGAAACGCTGGCAACCGTACGATTTGAAGCCGTTTGTTATGAGATTGGTTCAGAACCAATTAGATGATCGTTCGTCGATGAATAGTTTGACTGAAGGTCGAGAAGTAACAGTTCAATACATAAATTTTGTAACTGGAGAAAGGGATGAGTTCGGCAAAGTGTTGGAAGAAATCTACGTTAAAGTTCACGAGATTATCAATCATTATTTGGGAATTCTGGTGAATATTTCAACTTTGGATAAGGACGTTACTATGCTGGCGGTGTATGGAATAAAACCGTGCAGGCAAGAGTTAGAAAGCAAGAACGCTTTGGTTTCTGCTGGAAAAATTGTCGAAGTTATAATGAATGTTGGTGGCGTGACCATGATATCGATAGGTAAGGTTGTTATTTTACAGTTAATAAAATAACGTAGTAGCGAATTAGGTTGTTACCGTAATCTATTCCTTAGTGTGTTTTACATTAACATATCCAACATCTATTGGATCTGAATGATAAATTTTAATTTCCTTGGCTTGCGAATGTTCAAATTAATCAATCCATGAAATTAAAAATTTTACGGTATCCGGTCGGATTCGAATCCACACCTCCTGTTTGTACGACAGGGGCGTTAAACCAAGTGCACTACAGAGACCATAAGGAAGAATCACTTTTAATACCAAGACTTAACAATTTCCGCAGATATGTCGTATTATCATGGCAGACAAGATATTCGTTTAGTAATTCATTTGAATATTGTGTCAACTTTGATCTTCTTTTCGATTTCTTCACGTAGACGATAGCTTCCATTTGGAATTGTATCTGTTCCAGAAGTGTTGAAAATGATGATAGTTTCCCTATTGATGGATGTATCACTAATTACACTAATATTCGAGGTATCGTTCTAAATCTATTTATTATTATATCAATTATCTGTTCTGACGTTCTTATCTTATTTACTGACCTCATTCAATAATATTATTGTTACAGAGATAAGACTGCAGAAATGAGTGCTTTCGCAGTAGCATACGACTCGGTTACTATCAATATTAAAAGTAATGAATGTAATTACTTACTATTTTAGTTTCATTGTGTTTTTAATGTAGAGTGACGCAAAAATTCGTTGTAGTGCATTGTCATAGTAGAGAGCGGATTATATGCAAAGTGCATATATTTTATTTTATTTATTTATTATATTTTACGTCTATATGTAGATGAATTACATTGATTAAAGTTAATTAGCGTTAACTAAGTTTAATCACGTTTGTCTTCTGTAATATTCTACTGCGTAAAAGAAGAGGCAAGGATGCCTCACCTCTTTTTAAGATGCGTCCTAACACATTTAATATACAATTCATTCGTGCGTCCGCTATTTCATTTACCTTTAGCCATATTCTTTTATCTTTTAATTTTTTGATCCGTAATCGTGTTTTCAGGCGACGAAAATTATATTGTAATTGACCTCTCATTGGTAATCTCCAAGGTATTTCTCCCAAGACTTTCAAAATTCTTCATTGTCTGCAAGATTTTGTGGAATGTTGCACACACTTATCATATAAATAAAGCCATATAGAAATTTATAATATATATATATATATATATATACATATATATTTAAAATATATCACTTTGCGCATTTAATCGGTATTGTGTGCTATTAACATGTCTTTTACATACAAATGCTGTTCGATAGAATGTTGATATTGCAAACAATACATTTGATAATAGTGCCACTGTATTCTAATGTCTGAAATCGATTAAGAAATCTATTAATACTCGTCGAACATAACAAAGAACGCCGTCGATTCGCCATCATCAGTCTAATCCAGAATTCATACATATACGCACCATACGCGTATAAATTCCGACTTCGGGTATGTCCGACTGCCTTCGAAGTATATCATCGCTGACAATGAGTGTGCACTCATTTCTGCATACCGAGACTATCAAACTGATCTCCTTATTCCAGTGGAGTTGTAACTACACTATAGTGTTTGAAGAGCGTTAAATGCAAACACCGCAACCTTTGTGCGCAAAAGAGAATAGGTAGGGCAGTAGATATAATTTTATCTTCAACATTTCCCTAAAGGATTTTTGAAGTTTTCGGAAGAAAATTCTTTTCTTTAACATCAATACCTTTGTTCAAAAATATAAAGAAATGATGTCATTTATTTGAGGAATTTGATTATTATTGTAGTAACTTTTTACAAACCAAATCATCCAATTTCGTATTAATAGAAGTAAGTTACTGTATTAAGCTTTCTCTTTGCTTATTTTTTAAAGGTATCGCCAATGGATTTGTCTATTCAGGTCTTATTGGTCATCCGACCAGAAAGGAATTTATGTTAATTGGCAAAGTTATCACAAGAACTGCGAGATTCATGTGTTGCTTTCCAGGAAAAATTATTTGCGATTACAAGACTTACAAAAATTCCAAATTATCGACGCGATATTTTACCCTAATACCATCCTCTGAAGAGAAACTGGAAGATAGCACAGTTTTTCAGTTCAAAGGGTTAGATAATTTACCTCCGATTAGAGCTGGTGTTGGATTAGTTGGAAGAGATGAAGAATGTGATTTAATTCTCACTATAGTTAATCATCCCGATAAGGTAAACTATTATGGAATCTGTTTCCACGGCGAATATAGAGTCGGAAAATCGCGTTTATTACAATACAGTTTTTGTCATCTTTATCGAGAAGGCTATTCTCTAGCATCTGTGGAGTTGTCTTCTAGTACTCAAAGGCCTTACTTTTGCATTTCGAAGATATACAAGCAGCTATATAACCTAAAGAGTACCATCGATAGTGATGAATTCTTTTTTGTTCAGAATCTACCATCAGATTTGTGGGATTTCAGTGAGATTTTGCAGAACACCCTCCATTGCAAGGACAGCTACATACCAGTTCAGAGAAAATTTCGTATCTTAAGTGTATTTAGGGAAATTACAAGGAACTGCGATTTGGGGTTCGCTGTTATTTTCATTGACAATATTCAATATATTGATCAACACAGTTTCGATATTTTAGAGGCTATTATTGGAGAAGGGTATATCCGGTTAATATGCGCCGGGCAGTTTGATGAAGAGTTTTGGAACGTAAGGTTTAGAATCTCGTTAAGCAACCATATTAAATTGCTCGAGTTACCTTCTATAATTGATGTCGATCTTCCTAAGCTACTATGCAACCTACTGGATGTGTCGGGAGTATCTTGGAGATTAGTGGATCAAATGGTGAATAACTGTGATTTGAATCCTGGTTTAATAGAATCCATATTGATGAGATTGGTAAATGAAGATGCCTTAAAAATTCATTGTATAGCAAGCAAGATGAATATGAGATCGAAATATTATTTCCTACCTGAAGACAGCAGCGATAGTGGGTTCCTTGTTGGGACAGTAAGGAACGATTTTTCTTTTTTTGGATATGTCAATATTAATAATCTATCTATTGATATTATGAGAAAATTACCAGCCTTCGAATTGAAGATGATAAAAATATGTTCAGCGCTGGGTGACATCTTTACCAGGTATCTTCTCCAACAAGTCTTTAAATATTCTTCAGAGACAGAATTTGCCAACGCAATTAAATACTTTTTCGAAGAAGGAATATTTGAGTGTGGTTCGAAATATTTGATGCCAGAAGGACTAACATTCGAAGCACCTTCTTGTTATTGCCAGTCAAACTACTACGTTTTTGAAGAAAACAACAACGCGACAACCTTACCAAACTATGCGTACTGCGAAGTACTTCATTTCAAGAATTTATTGATCAAAAACCTAGCGTATAATCAATTCGCGGACGCGGATAAGATAAATTTGCACCTGCAAGTAACCGAAATACTAGAGAATCAATATCATTCATGCACAAATTGCTTACAAAACAATTCGGCTCCAATCATGGTGATTCCCAAATTTAGAGAGATTTCATTTCTATGCAGTAAAATCGTTAATCGGAAATACGATAATAACACGAATGAAATGAAAGAAAATAAAAAAGAGGCGGCGGATAATATTTGGGACACGCAGGATTTCGTCGCAGGCAAAAGGAAGATTTGGGATTCGACGATATGTTCTTGCTTAGATATCCTTGTAAAAACTTACACCAATTTAGTTTACCATAGCATAAAAGGTCATCATTTAGAGAAGACGATATACTTTACGATGCAACGGGGCTTCATCATGATGCTGATGAACGAATTCCAAGAAGCTATTTCGATTCTAAAGGCAGCTAATGATCTTTGCAACGGTGACATAAAATTAGACCAGACCTTTCGAGAAATACATGTGGCTAAGATTAACTTACTGATGGCGCAAGCATACTTGAGTCTAAGCGATGGTCCACGAGCTAAAGATCATCTGTTAATTTGCTTAAAGGAGTACGAAATTACCGTGGATCCGTCCGCTGCCGGACATAAGCTTTTTCATTTTTCCAAGATCAATTACGAAGAGCAGAAACTTCAGCTGAAGAACACGATGATTCAAAACGATTTCGGTGGCTGTTTGAATTTGGTGAGCAGCGTTTTTGCATACGAAGGTGATTGGGAGATGGCCAAGATCGCATCCAATCAATGCGTGACGTTTCTCAACAATCATTTGGCCAACGTTGGAGTTCTGTGCGATATATATTCTAATGCTATAAACATTTATAGCTTCACTGGTGATGATAAAACCTGTGAGCGATTAGAAAAAAGTGTAAGCCAGCATATTTTAAACAAAATCAGTACTAACGTGGTTTATGATTTATTTTCAATAAGCAAGTTGATATATTCAATTTTTCATGCAAGATTTCTTAGCGCTCATTTGGAAACCGCTATTAGATTAGGCTATAGAGCTCTGGATTTAAATAACAGTATCAACGCTAATAGAATACAAATAGACGTGACAACAATCCTATCAATTTCTTTGATATATGTTAAAAGGATCGAGGATTCGGTTGAGGTGGCAAGGATAATGTACAGTATTGGAAGATCTGTTGACGAATCTGCTTTACCTGCCTATTACGCTTATTGCATGGATTTAATACTGGAGACCAGTTTCTACTTGGAATCCATAGAGAGTGTTTTATCCTTTGCTCAGAACTATTTCGGTATACCAATGAGCAATAAATTTAATCCATTTGAAGAAATGTTACTAATGAATTTATACACGTACCATTTGCGAAATAATCGCTGGGGTGAAATTATGAGGTGGAAGAAGTACATTCAAAACATAAAATTTCCGTGTGATACCGTACAATCCGTTAAGAATCTATTTAGATATACAGAGTCTTTGATAGTGACCTATATTAGAAGCGAAGTTGTGAAGAAGCATCTTTTGGAAGGAGAAAAGAAGAATATAAAGTCGCACCTTAAACAATGTAAAGCTCTTGCTAAAAAGTGGAGGGTATTTAAACCCCGCTATTTACATTTGAGGGCTTATTATTGCAAGATTATGGATAAGCGGCTGCAGACGAAGAAATTTCTTAAGCAGGCGCAGCGAATTGCGATGCGTCACGGTAATATCTTAGAGAGATGTTGGCTGACGCAAAGCGAGAATGTATGGAATGGAGGATTCAGTTTCGAAGGTGATAGGAAGTATATAGAATGGAGAATGGCGAAGGGTTATACTCATTTGCATTGGTCGCAAATCATGTACGGTTTGCCTTGGCACTTGTAAATTTTTCGGATTGACATGAAATATTTTTCATTTAGTTTGTACATTTTTTAAAATATTTTTGGCATTTCTTGTGGTTGTCTTGTTGTTATTCTTACATTCATAAGTAAATGTGTATTAGTGTGTGTTGTCATATTTTCTATTTAAATAAAGTTTTTGGTATATTTTGGAGGTATTTATATTTTTGCAAAAATATTTGTTGCGTCTTTTTAAAGATTAAGTTTCTTTTTTATTGTCCTCTTGGGGAAATGTAATTAATACCATTACAAACAAGTTTTAAAAGATAAACAAATTATAAAAATTGTGGAAAATCTCCATTTTTCATGTACGAGGGTGATCTGATGGTAGTGACCTTTCAAAAGATGGCAACAATTTCGCAATGATGAATGTACTGCTGACTTGAGTTGGACAGTTGATATTTTTGCTTTAAAAGTCGCTTAAACTATTTGTTTTTTGTACTAATATGCAGAAAAAAATATCGTGTGTTGATTAGATATTGCTTTTACTTAAGAAGCTTGAAGAACAAGTTGAAGAAAATTTATGCAGACACTATGGTGAAACTGTTCTTTCCCATGGAATTATTTTTAAGTGGTTCAATGCTTTCAAATGTGGTCATATCAGCTGAGCATTTAATGTTGAACGTCAGGGGTTTAAACTTGCAGTAACTTCTCCAGAAATTACTAATATAGTCCATGTCATTATAAAGAGGGGCCGCTAGATAAAAATGTGTGAGATAGTTAATGTCGTAAACAACTTAACGGAACGAGTGCACAATATTTTACATGTAATATGAAAAAAACTAATCATTAGATTAGATTAGCGTTACGTTTGCTTATTGTCGCCCAAATATGAACTCGTGTTATTATTTCAAATGACTGTACGCCAAAGTTTAAAGGAAATGCAAAAGAATTTTCATTAATATGTCATCGTAGATGATTCATCACTTTACCTTAGATATAAAAAGTAAGTCAAATTAATGGATTACTTCTGATGAAGGTGTTCCAAAGAAACATGACTTTTTTTGGTTTAAGATTATGGTCAGGATTTTTTTAGGGGATTCCAAAAGTGTAATCTTTACTTACAAAAAGGAAGAAAAATAAATGGTTAATGTTATAGTAGTCTTCAACCTTTCACGGTCATTGTTGCTAGTTGCTCTTTCTTTCTCGGATTCTCTGCTGTATAGAAATTTTGTAGCACTTAACAGATGGTCCAAACGTTATGTTGGAAAACAAAATGTAAAAAGTCATTCTGCCATTAAATCGCTTTCATATTTTTCATACTTCACTATGAAAACAAAATGCTATTGTCTTGACAATACCCATTTATTGTAATTCTTTAAACTGGAAGAAAAGTGTTGTTACAGAATTAAAGAAAACGTTTAAAATGATCTGCACGGGCAATTAAACAATGGCTCAATCCATTGTGAATCTTATTTCTCACATTTTGCAATTGTTCATATGCAATACTTAGTGTTCCAGTTTCCATCTTCCAGTTAAAACTCAGTTTGTGCTAATTCCTTCCATAAAAGAACCCGTAGTGTGGGATTCGGATTTTAAGAATCACAGCATTCACATGTTTGGGAGCGATTGACAAAAAAAAAACTGTACTTTTTTAGCACAATAGAATGGTGCCCCACGATACTGGAAAATAAGATCGTCATTTATTTGAACTTTTTCTAATGCAGGACCAATTTACTTAATAAAAGATGTGTGTATTTTGCTTGACTGAGATTTCTGTGCATAAAATGAGTCCTACGGTGTAACTGCATACCTATGTCTATCTAGGCGTTCACTTTTTCTAACCACTAAATGTGTATCTTCAAAACTAATTTCCCAGTTTGAGAGAGGCTATCTCTTGTACACATTAATACTTTGGCTCCACAAAGATATCATTAAGACTTATAGGAATTATTTCATTTTTGTTGCTCTGGTGACTTTTTCTAATTTCATGATAAGTGTCACAGCGGTTTTGAGTACCTGGAGCCATTTACAATAGATGCTTGCTAAAATGGTTTTGTCGGCCTATTCAGTGTTACTACGAATTCAATAGACAATAAACCAATGCATGTAAAGACATTACTACCCAAGACTTTTGGTAACCACAAATAAACATCCAAAGAGTTACGACGTAGCTTCTATACGGTCTAATGGAACAGGACTTCCAGAATTGTTACCAGAAGTGGAAAACTAGTTGCATATTTCGAAGGGGACAATACTAAATTGCAGATACATTCAAATGAGTGAAGTACTTTTTGCGGCTGTACCCAAGTATATGCACCTTTTGACTTTGCAGCCGTGAGTGGAAGGGAAAGAAAATAAATGTTCTCACAAAAACGACACTAGATAAAATTTACATCGTGAATGTTAAATGGTTAAAACGGTCAACACGCAGAATGCAAATTTTATCTAGTGACGTTTTTTTGATGAATTTTGTATCTAATGGAGATAACACATATACATACATATATATTATTGAAACGCTAAAAATACTTGTTTTTATTCGAAAAAATGTCCCAACTCCAATAGTTTATTATTAGGAATTTGGTGTTCAATTTTATTAAAAGGTTTGTTAGCGCTAGTGATAGCATCTACCTGTATTTATACCATAGATTAGAATTTGTTGAGGTGCCTCGCAGTGATCTCTTATGTGGACTACTACTCCTTAGTATATAACTACAACATCAGGTTGTATTATAGATTCACATTTTTTTCAGTATACTGACCATTTCAGGATTTTTAAGCCTATTACGTTACTAACGGATAGTGTCAACTTGTGTCAGAACTTTTGATTCAACAACTCTAATTGACAGTTAAGTTAAACTTAAAGAAATTGGTATGCAGACGTAGACACTTAACCAGACTAGCCAACAACGAAGGAAATACGATAATTAATACAGTTGAATTGAAGGGTGCACGGAAAACATATATTCAAAAACTGTTTTACGACACAAGACCTGAACCACCTGAAATAGTTGATGATACCGGGCCATATATCCTCGTTGATGAAGTCACTGAAGCAATAAACTTATGAAAGAAGGAGAATCGCCAGGAACATAAATACACCGTTCTTCACAATATTTCTACTACGCTTGTAACTTTCAGGATTAACTTCTTCCATCTCATATGACCATATTTTTAATAATTTCTTCTTTCTGAGCTTCTTCTTTTTTGCTCAAGGCTTCAGATGCCGTTTTTTCCACCGCTTGCTTTATATTTTGCCATTCTTCGTTTGATTTACGGATAAATAATGTTAATAAATGTTAAATCAAAAGAAAAGTAAAAGCAGGTGAAGCATTGAACAACTATCAAAATTGTTGACACGATTTGTGAAAAAATCTTACCATATTTATTGAAATATTAAGAACAACTCAATTTGATTAATTATCCATCCTAATAATAGTTATAAATAGAGACCGGAGTATATGCAAAGTGCATATAGTTTACTTGAGATTATATATATTAAAAAAAGTCGCTAGTAATAATCAATAACAATTTAGAATTAGGAATGAAGGCGCCAACAGATTGATTAAAACTTTTTGTGCGATATATATTAAGGGAAATAGTCTTTTAACAAAAATATAAGAATGCCCTGGAGTTTTTGTTTTAGAATATGTTAGCAAATTTGGCGCGATTTTATATTTATGTGGTTTTTTATATCTCCCACCTAAATTCAAGCAAAATAGTAGTTCGTTATTTCGCCGCTTCACACCGATGTCGTTTTCGTCACCGAGGATTGTTGGGGAAAAGGGCGGCCGCGTTTCAAGGGGCGGTAAAAGAGGAGACCGGTGGTATAGCAGATAGGGGGGATGGGTGGTCGCACTAGCGCAGACTGCGCGTCCGGGCTCGATATCGAGCGGCGGCCCTCAGTCCGCGCCCGGCCTCGCTGCGGCAATGACCGTCTATTTGACGTCGTTGACAGATCATCATCAGACAACACCACAACAACAACAACGTAAACGACAACATCAGCAACAACAGACACCATGACCAACCGCGTCGCGCTTCTCTGCGCGTTGATTGCCCTTCTGGGCAGAGTTGCACACCAGCAACACCAGCTCCTCGATGAAGACGAGTCGGCCGAAGCGGACGTCACCACGTCACCGTCACAGTTAGACACGTCCACCTATTACTATTCGTATGACTATCCGAATAGAACGTATAACGGTACGGATCCGTTCCACATTAAGGCTCCGCTGTTTCCCCGAGATCTCTTCACCATGGAGCAAAGACGGTCCGGTGCGATACTGCTCCATGTCGTCGGCGTCATATATATGTTCGTTGCGTTAGCAATAGTATGTGATGAATTTTTCGTTCCGGCTCTGGACGTTATCATCGAAAAGCTGGACATCCAAGACGATGTCGCGGGCGCCACGTTCATGGCAGCCGGCGGATCTGCTCCCGAACTATTCACGAGCGTGATCGGCGTGTTTGTGTCTTTCGACGACGTGGGCATCGGAACCATCGTCGGTTCGGCGGTGTTTAATATTCTCTTCGTGATCGGTATGTGTGCGCTGTTCAGCAAGACGGTGCTGACGCTCACCTGGTGGCCGCTGTTCAGAGACTGTTTTTTCTATTCCGCCAGCCTTATAACGCTGATCCTCTTCTTTAGGGACAATTACATTCATACATACGAGGCGTTCATTCTTTTCTGTTTCTATGTGGCCTACGTCAGTTTCATGAAGTGGAACCAGCCTATGGAGAGATGGGTCAAGAAGATCCTCTACAAAAATAAGGTGACTCGTGTCAGGAGCACCGATCAATTGATGCCAACGGTAAGGAGGAGATAAGGCTTTTCTTAAGAAATGAAAAAACGCGCCTTTAGCATCTTTGCAAGAAGGCTTCAGTTTGTACAGGCTATTTGAAAATTCCCTGTGATGTATGAGGACCTCGCTTGTTATAAAGAATACTTTATAGGTTTCAAATAAATAAAGTCAATCACACAGTCACATAAATACTTTGTAGTCCGAAAATGTTTTTAAGGGGGACTTAAATGTTTGGCCAAGCTTTTAAGTTTCACTAAAGTTGTAATTGCACAATGATTACCAGAGGGCACTGTTAATACATTTAAAATCAGTATATACAGCGACAACCATATATAAAGCTGGCATCAAACAGAAAAAATGTTTATTGAATAGTTTATGAAAAAATCAATTGCAGCAACTGCTAGTCCCTAAAAAGATATAAATTAAATAAACAAAAATTGTCACGTGACCATCTTCGTCTGTCAAATTTGACCTATTTTCATAACCAAAGGTGAAACTTTTTTGCATGCGGAGTTTTGATTAAAGACGCTGTTTAATATTTAGCTTATTATTAAAAAAAGCCTTAAGAATTCCAAATGTGCCGAAAGAGAACAGCAAAACTTAATCAAACGTTGAGACCACACATAATTATAATAATTCTACTAGAGTTTCATCTACATCTCTACAAAAGAAATATTTTTACTTAATTTTATCAAAAATCAAAACGTTAGAAAACGATCATCTCTTTGAACACATTACGATACTTTCATAGGTTCCTCTACGAACACTTCGTAACATAACAGGTAGGACTTCAGTGACACATTCCCCATTATACTTTCTAAAAGATCAATATCCTTGAAATATCTGTGTTTTTAAATTTGGCTCGTTAGGTATCTTAGCAACAGAAAACCACAAGATGTTAAATCTGGCGAGGGTGCAAGTAAAAAATCTTACGAAAACATTCTGGTCCGTCTACCGGGTGTAAACGGTCAAAAATATTACTTCAGTGACACTGTGCTCTTGTTGAAAACTACTTTATTCTCTTTGGTTCATAAACGTATTTCGCTTTCAAAAAGAAGTAAAGCGGAAAGAATTCAGGTCAAGCGAAAAGTTAAATTTTAAGATTAAGATAATTTAATTTGATAAAGTGATTTATGATGACCTATTTATATAAAAACTTAAAAAATTAGGCAAGAATATTCTCATGAAATAATTGGTTTCTATTGATCCAGAAAAGTTATTATTGGAAACTATGTGGTACAGAAATTTTAAAGATATTGAAAAAATCCTTGTTTAAGTTTTGAAAAAGTTCTGTCCTCCTTCAGATAAGTGTAAATCACTGATTGTAAATAAATCTTTATCAATTGGTATTGCTAAATGCACCACTCTTCGTTGCGATGGAACTGCATATTTGAGGGGTATAATCGACACTTGAAATTGGCTATGAACTTCCAAAACATTTTCTGAGCGGTTAAAGGATAGAAAAACAATCAATAGTGGATTTTTATTTTATTATAATCTAAGGAGTTCTTTCACCTAGTGTAGGTCTTCATATACAGACTTTTGCTAAAGTGTTATATTTTTGATAATTGTATAGGATGCCTACAAGATGATGAACATTGGCCTACTTTCTCATTTTAACGATATATCCTGTATATTGTTGCGGGATTGCGTAGTACGTTAAGAACTAATATTAATTTCATATAAAGCGCTGTATATTCTTCGTAAGTATTTCTAACCGTTCAGAAATTACGCTAACTAACAGTGAGTACAAGATAACAACGGATCATGAGTTTATCATTTGTTCCTCGAAAACTTGACACTATCGCTATTAGCGCTATGGGTAGATACACAAAAGAAAACTAATTTTTACCAACAATATTCAACTCATTGACATTAGTTGAGTTTACATGGTTTTGCGTTGAATGTGTAGATATCCTGACCTCTTTTAATAACATCAAAGTCTATCTTTGGAAAAATGTTCGTAACAAAGATGCTGATTATAATACGCGCATCCTATAAAAGCACGCTGTAGAAATACTAACTAAGTGAATAAAATTCCTTGATCATCTAAAGAAAATGCATATATTACTGGATGAACATATGACTGGTTTGGATTTTATATACTCAACAAAAGTTCTATAGAACAGAATTATTGCAGATTTATTTCTTTGACTCTACCGTATTGTTTATTGTTGCCAATATTCCCCAAAGATTTTCGATAGGGTTCAGATCGGGCATAGAAATAAAACATATAGGTGTTTTATTGTTATGGGTAAAAGCCGCCTAAACTATTACACTACCGCCACCAAAATTTCGGCTCATTGCAACTTCAATGTTCATGCGCAAATCATACCAATAATATTTGAAAGCATAAGGTCTGTCCAAGTTAAATTTTATCTCATCAGAAAACATGACGTTGGTCCACACGTGATCCCATCTCATATGATCTCGCGCAAATTTCCGTCTTGCTGTTTATCTGTCTCTTTTAAGTGCGATTTTGAAACCTCTTTTAGCCACCGAAAACGTTTAGTGCCGAAAAAAATTTGTTGTTCACGTCTGTTTGTTACTGATAAATTCAGATTATAAATATTATTTGTCGTGCAGTAGAAAACCAAATATTCTATATAAAAGTTCATATAATAAGTAATGTGTTCGTTTATTGGCTGGTATAGAGATCGTACACAGTCGCAGGACAAGAATCTAGTTGTTTGTGTTCTGCGAGGTATTCAATATAGGTACAGTAATTAGTTTAGAAATAGTTCGCTATTTAGTCAGTTGCTATTAATAACAAAACTGTATGCAAGCGTTTTTTAACGATTTATTAAGCATAAGAAGTTGTGTTTGCGTATTTAAAGATGAATCTCTTGAAAACTATTATAACTAGCTACCATACTAGGTTCTTCTATTTATTATGCTTACATTTTTCATATACCAAGCCTGTATCTTGTGTAAATATTATTCTCAATATTTTTAACAAATTTAAAGCAAATGAGTGTGTTTTAAGTTCATACAAAACACCAAATAAAATCAATAACATAAAGAATTTAGGGTCTGTAGACTCATGCAATTACGACGTGATTCTAAGCCAGAAACCTAAATTCTTTGAGAGAAAACGAATACTGCGGAAGTCTACAGCAATAAAATCAATCGCATTCTAATAGAGCACATGCAATACAGCATTCAATGTAAGGATCAGCAGGATTGCTTTTAGATGTAATCAGATATTTTGAAATATTTTAGAGTTCCTTTTGTTGATAAAGTTTACCGTAAATGGTGAGGTCAACTCTCAGAATTTCCGGTATGAATTCTATATTTATCCATTGAGAAATCCTAAATTTTCCTTCGAATAATCCGTATGGATTGGTTCCATACAAATCCTCATACTCAAAAAACTCGATGTCTGGATTGGAACAGCAAGCAATAGACCACTGTTTATTGACGGAGACCTTACTGCAAGAACATTTCTGGATTTATTGCTAGATCACAACATTGGTACAAAATGGATGAGGTTCCGCCACATTCTACTAATGCAATCACGAATTTCGTGAATAATACATTTTAGAGACGTTGAAGCAGCATACTGCGGCCCCCAAAATCAGCCAATTTGTCTCCAAATGATTACCTATAGCAGTCGAAATCACGACCTCAAGAAGAAGATGTATGCGATTACATCGAAACGTCAGAACGTACATGGTTCTTCTAAGAACCAACGCCGAACGCGGGACAAAACCCGAGAGGATAACAAGACATCCTTTACCCGCGAAAACATACGCTACAACACTCCCCCCCTCTTTCCTTCCCCCCACACACACACACATAAGATGGAATAAAGCCAAATTTATTAGGAATACTCTGAGTTACTTTCAAGAACGCCTTATTTATTGTCTGAAAGGAAATAACACTTTGGAATCCTGCTGTGAAATTAGTAGTTTAATTAATTTTTTCATTTAAGGCTGAAATTGTATACTTTCTCTCCAGAAAACATAACCAAACTCTTGTTACCTTTGTTTTGTTCTATGTTGCCAGTCCAATAGTTTCTGATTCCAAATTCCGTTACGCTTTCGTAATAGATTTAAAAAGTTTTACGTGTGCTGGAAATTTTTCGGTGCAAAAAAAGAAATGTCTACTAGATTCCTCGAATTTGAAGTGGTGGATTTACAGAATAGTTATTAAAACAAATCTGTAATAGTATTAGCAACGCTGGGCTTTTTTTAGAAGTTTAGCTTCATGTTTATCAAATCGTAAACGTGTAAGTGGTTACACGGACTAAAAATGTATGCGAAATAAAGAAAGAACCTGGATATGAAGTCAGATTAATTTTTAAAGAGCTATGCAATTCCGGAACAATATGTTGGATATCTCGTTAAAATACGAAAGTATGCCCTCTTGGCTCGGAGTACCGAGTTCGTACCCTGAGACTGTTGCTTTTCAGAGTTGAGGACTTCTGTGCTTTTCATCACTCCAAGCCGCATACAGGAAGCGAATATTGTAAGGCGTACTAGGGGCGTAGGTATAAGGTACAAGTAATTCATCGCCGACGGATATCCATTGGCGAAAAAATTGGGAGAAGGGGCTGTAAAGGCATGAATTGTTACTACTACTATTATTATTAGTCTTACTATTATTACTCCTGCGTACTTGATCTAATAGTAAAGACAGCAATCACAACCCCATATGCACCCCCAGTGATACCCTGCATATGAAGATCTATAGTCAACCGAAATAGCTACTTAAATGGTGCAAGTTCACCATTGAAACTTTCTTTACGAGGTAGGCGCCATAAATTCTCGGGCTGATATAGAAAAAAGAAACTTCGAACAATATAAGAAATTTTATTTTTCAATGTAATCTCCTCTACCTTCTATACGTTTATTACAACGATTAATTAATAATTCAATACCCTTGTAAAAATAATCTAAAGTTTTCCGTCAAAAAGACGGGAGCATTGTTGTGCAATAATCGCGCAACTTCTGTTAATTTTACACGACGTTTTGGACGAATACTGTTCCTTAAGTTATGCGATAAAAACGCAAAATATGTACCGTTCACAGTTGTCAATTAGCAAAATGTCCTCACAATCTCAGAATATTGTGATCATCAGCTTTTTCGTTGATTGAACGAATTTCGCCTTTCTGGGACGAGGTTCATCAGATAGCCGCTATTCCATGGACTCCGTTTGCGATAGAGGATCATAAAATAGAACTATTGGGTTACTCAAATGGTCATGGAGAATTCGGATATGTTTGTTATCACTGCTAATTCGTTCACTTTCAAACAGTGATATTCTAGCACTACATCTTCAATAATTTGAAGTTTGTTGGGGCGTTATCACTTCAATTGGTTGACCCGACCGTACAGGCTCTTCATTTTGCCCACTTTTTTACAGTGGAATACGAAGGAGATGAATCACCGTAAAGGCCGTCAAAACGTTGTGTGATTAGGCGTATGCCTTTTTTTTTGGTTAAAAATTTGACGATCCTGCGGTACTCAATTTTCATTACTTCAGACCTTTTCATGCGCTAGTCACGTTGGTTGGCTGGCTACTAAAAACTACTACTCTTCGAACCTTTATATTTATAGCGTGACGCTCGTGTATGTGCATGGATGCATAGAGTTTCAACATGCTTGAACCTGTATAAGCCTATCAGGCCTAGAATTTATGGTGCCTACCTCGTATCCTTAGCCTGGCAGAAATTGTTTTGGAAAGAAGAAACTTAGGAGGAATTTTTATTGCAATCGCTGATTTACATTTCGGGTATCTTTTTATCTTCGAAAATTAATAGTAAAGACAAGAGTTTCGTAAAATGTATAACATATATGAGCAAAATTGTATTTTGGAATGGATCTTTTTGGTATTTCATTGTAAGTAACAATATATTAGCAGAAACTGAGTACGAAATTAAGACATCTTTGCATAGGTTTGGTGCCAGTGGTTTAATTTTTGTTTATTATGATTAAAATAATAAATAAACTAAGTTAAACAGCGTGCTGTCCTTCGAATTTAACATATCGGATAGTTAATAAGTAGCCTTCTTGAGAGATACTGAACAATATATTTCTAAATAGAAAAATACACGTGCTTTTTTAGGTTACCTCTTTTTATAATTTGGCCAATTTATATAATTTGTACCTATTTCTTATTTTATATAATAAGCGAGGGGGGCATTTAAAATAGCCCGTATTTATTAATCGTATATGAGCTAAATTTTGTATGCAAAATTGTAAATTGTCGTATTTAAATTCAAACTAATAGACAAGGCTCAGATTAATTAAATTGAGACCTTTGTGGCAAAAACGATATTTTGAGTTCAGTTCCAGGTCAGTGTTCGATATGCATTGCTTTTGCCTTAAATGTATAAAAGCTTTTATTCTACTTACCGTTGTGTTGCATTTTATTTAACCTCTCTTTTCCTATTTTAAAGCAAATTGTGTTATTAACCATATGTATTTATGCAAAATATGTATGCGATAGTGCTGAAACAAGAAAAATACTTGCTGTGCATAATTATAAAAACGATTATATTTCATAGCGCTTTTTCGGGAAATAATCATTACTAATTATCACTACTATCTTTGTGTTAAATACATCAGAAAGAAATCGTGGTTCATTACCTAAATTCTTCACCTCTTTTTAAATATATACTTTTTAGATGTGCGAAGTGTAGTTATTATTTTTAATCAGTTTACCTATAGATATTGATCTTTAAATCATAATTACACTTCTTGCTTATGTAAATAGTTAACTTGTTACAGAACACAATGATTGCAAGGACTGTTGAGTTGCACAATGCACAAGCATATTAGTAAACTCTACACCACGTAATTAATTACCTGTTTGGGTCACAGTGTTTCCATAATCGGTGGGTTCTCAAAACACCGTTTTCCGAATAAATAATCAATCTTGTGGGATGGAGATTACTGATACACTTGTGCATTGTTACAGAACAATTAAAATGTAACTTACCGAAGAAGTGCTTTATTACTGCAGCTTTATTTGATATTTCTGATTTAGGTATTTAATAGACATTTCAATGAAGTAGAATACTTTATTTTGATATATTATAACTTTGAAGAACTATTGTGCTAACTGTTTTAGAAAACATTTTCAGCACAGGAATCTTCTTTATTTTAAGGGTTAGTTAAAACTAGATAAATTATTCTTCTTAGAATGGTTATTAATGGTTCTTATTACAACAATTTTAGGTACTCCAGGAGTTGTACTAACAAATTTTTGTAATAACTTTTTAGTCAGTACGTCATTTTTTGTAGTACTTCCTTGAGGGGCCTCTGTGTAGAATTTAGATTTCAGTATTTGTTTTCTTTTGAGAAGTCAAGTTGACTTTGAGAGAGCTGAACGTGTTTTTTATTTTCGTAAAATGATGCAATACAATCAGTATTTATCTTAAAATAACAGAGAAAGTTGAAAGAAAAACGTGTATTTTATAAAATGGATTCTTTAGTTCTGAAAACGAATAATTTAGTACAAAGTAAAAACTCTTGTACAACGTGCCACCTTGAAAAATCTGTATGAAGATTTAATTAGAAAGAAAACAACATATTTTTTACTGAGAAGAAGTATATACAGTCGTTAGAAATTATAGTACTAAAATGAAGGAGATTGTATTACAAAAAAAATGCAAGTTATTATAAACACACTGTTAAATAACGATTTAGTCAGAAGGTCAGCTCACCTTTGTGCTTTATTGCAGTTTAGTAGATTTTTTAAATAATTCATTTAAAGTTTCTGAATTAATTGTAATCCTCTCAGAATGAGTAGCCAGATCAAATTTCTGATGACTCCCTGTCCTATTTTCTGTTTTCCAGAGTTTCAAAGAGTGCCTGGGACTTATTATCGTGCTGAGAAATAAATTGACCCGCAACCAACGACCCAAATGGAATCATGTATTGCTTGAAAATTTTTTATACAGTTTTTTTTCTCAATATTCCTTCAATTCCCACCAAATTTTCCATTCCATTCATAGAAAAATATTCCCATACGACAGGAATTTAGCGTGTATTACCAAAACCATCAACTTTCGATTCCTCACTCCAAATATTTGCTTAAACTTCTTTAGTCTAATTTCCATGTTCTAAAGCACAATTAAGCTGTCTTCTTTATTTCCTTTGCGGAAAGGTGTTTTTCGTTCAGAGATGCCTCAAGTCGCAGATTTCGATCTTTCTGCATAGTTTTATTATTTTTCTGAATATTTTGATCAATTCTTGACGTCGAACGTCGACCAGAAAGTTCATCACCTTTAACATCTTCTCGACTTTCCAAAGATCGTTTGAGTCATTCGAAAACTTGAGCGGGTGACATGCGGTTAGCACTACACACCCCTTTCAACAATTGAAAACATTCAGTTGGATTTTTAAAAATTTAAGTGGACTTTGAGACTAGATAAAGAGAAAGAAACATGTAAGTCACCTACATTCCATCGCTACTCTCCCTGCCCGAGCGTTAACATCTAAGGCATATATTGCTCTGTTATTTAATTGCCATAGCTCTCATGTGTTAATACCTTTGCCGCTTTTATAATAATAATGTCGATTGATAAATTTTGATTTTCATTGTAATTTCCAACGTTATAATTTTATGATAAACTTTGTATGGTTTCTGGTAGGATTCGAACCCACAGCTTCTGTTCTCTACACGAGCGTGTTTCCAATTACGTCACGGATACCATCGGAACGAACCACTCCCAATACTTTGACGTAGTAACGCGTAAAGAACAAGAGCTGTGTGTTCGAATCTTACCTGAAAGTGTAAAAATATTTCATTATATTTTAACGTTGGAACTACAAGGAAATTCATAATTGAAAAAAGCCAATGAAAGTCTTATATTAATTTAAACAATGTCGATTATTTACATCGGTCAGAAGATGAAGAAAGTCAGTTCGTACATACGAGGGAAAGTCAGTAAGTAGGTCACAAAAAGCTATTATAATAAAAATTAGTAAGCCCAATAAATGTTTTGTTTTTGAACCATCTACATTAATACAATTATCCTATTGCTTTATCAATGCTTGATGAATAAAAGAGTTTGGGTTACCGTCGGAACCACGTCCGTACCTCTTGTAGAACATCGTTATCACCCTCTAAATGCTTGTCGCCAAGATGTCTTTTGAACGGACCAAGCGGATGATAGCCGCTTGGAGTCAGGTCGGGACTGTAAGCCGGGTGGCATTGTCATGGTGCAGCAATATACCTCTCCCAGTAGGTCTGAAAGTTTTTTTGCAGCAACTGTCACTTGAGTATCATAAAGCTGGATTGTGACACCTAGTGACAGATAATAGCTCACTGCTATTTTCAGCATTCCCACAGCAGTTAATGATTCCCCTTCGAACATATGTCCGTTATTTTTATACATACCTCCAACAGGAGATCATTGTGTATATGATAAGCAGTATAATTTATTCTACATTCTTCTGAAAAACACATTTTATTCCAATCAAAATACGCTTCTACAATTCGATGCTTTTTAGGATGCCTTTGTATCTAGTTTAGCCATAAATACTGTTAGAAACTTTTAACCTGAAATACTGTTTGGCCATGACTAATTTCATATGACTAATTTCATGTCATGATAAATTATAAAATTGTCAGTTCATAGTTTGTGTTTCTCAATTTAGTAAATGAACTTAACATTCTGATGGAGTGAAATAAAGAAATAATAGAAACGCTTTTATTGCACTTCATAAAGCGAAATTGCAGAATAGTGGGAGATTCACAACCCAACAGCCACCTGGCATCATCTGAATGTTTGTTTATCGCGATTCACTTCAAACGTTTGTGACCGTCGAAGATCTAGTCATCCATGGGTTGTTCGTATCAAAAATGCTGTTAAAGCAATTAATCACAGAATTTCATAAAATTCTATTAGAAAATAAAAAGAATGTTATCACGGAAAATAAAATATTTATTTCTTATATAATCAAAAGTGATTTAGAAGTAGGAGCTTTCAATAGATCAGTGGGTCATTTGTTGAGTAGTAAATTAAAGAAAAGTAGAATAGCAAAAAAAGAAGTATTTACTTCAGTAGTATGTCCATGACAACCACAAAATATAGGAAGGTTCGACAAAATGAACGAGTTTATCTTTCGAGTTCAAAAGAAAGAATTCGTAAAAGACTTCGAAGAGGTCATCACCCATATAGCATGACAGTTTATTCAGAAATGGTTGGAAGGAAATTTTCCTAACTTAGTGCGAATACTCAGCCTTTGCTAAGCTTGGACTTAACTATTGATGGCCAAGGAGATAGATGTGTGCATTAAAATCGAAGGGAGACATTTTGATTAAAGTTTGGCTTTTTAAATTTATTATGTCTTTGTGATGCTGAATTAACTAAATTTACTACTCTGTTATGATGAAGATTCTATTTAACAGTATGACTAGAATAGGTAGTTCCTCTTAGTCAAAGATCTGAACTTTCACTCCATGCTACAGCAACATATTCACTATATGTGAGGACACTAAAATGAATTAATCAAGAACGTATTATTGGTATTCTATATGTGAAAGACGTTTTCCGCCCTCGTTTATTACATTGCGCGACTAGGTATACCTACAAAGTAATTCAGCTTGAGCGCGGCCGTAAAATTTATGATCCTTTAAAGAAAATATTGTCGGGTATCGATAGGTCAGGTGTAAAATTTGCAAATAGCTCTTTGGAATTTATTGCAGGTAACAAAAGAAATATATACCTACATGGAGAGCTCGCTTTTTCACTTACCGCTAGAACGTACGGACTTTATTAATCCGACGCGGCAATATTTGAGAATTTCCTTTTTAGCAGCTTTTCCCATAACCTTTTGAATAGCATTTGCGTTACGAACGACCGCATATTATTAACATATAGAGGATCCCTTTCTCTTTTAAAGTTATCTTATCGTATACGGTTGCGATAAGGAGGTGTATGCATAATAATTTTTATAGCTTCATTAGTAGTTACGGTTTTCTTCTTTATGGTAAAAGCTTACATTTTTCTAGAGCTTGGAAATACAACACATAAGAGGTTAACATTAGAATGTCTTTGTTTTTGAATGCAATTAGGAAAAATATATATAGTACAATGTCCTATCCTTTATTTAGAGGTGGATGAAAATAATGAAAAGAAAGCTGTCATTTTATTTAACATTGTTTGCAATTTTCTAGTCGTCATCATTTCGCAAATTCACGTAGGCGTATGGTGAATGTACTTGCGTATTGTTCAAAACGAAATCTTATGCCTCTGACAAAATTATTCCAACCACTTGGTGGAAGCTTTGAAGTCGATTAGCTGCAAACTTTGGATATGCTTCTAATGATTTTTCGTTACGTGGAGGTCCAGATATATTTTTGTCTCCTTCTTGACAAAACCTATTAGAAACTACAGTCTGCGACAAAAGCATCGAACACTGCATTTATTAAAGAAATTTGATTGTTTTGTTAAGCATATCAAGTTTGGATGTCTTTTCTACATATGATAAATAAATTTCACTACTTCGGACAAAAATGCGCGATATAAGGATAATTTGGGGTTATTGATGAAATAAAAGTGCGTTAAAAGTATAGAACGTGATTTAATTAAACCTTATAAACATTTAAAATAATAATTTACTTACTAAATAATTTCTAATAGTGCGCTTCCCTACTACTTCAAGCATTCTCTTTGGCAAAGCGTCAAACAGTTTTTGGATAAGTTTTTACCTTATACGCTCTGACTCCATTAAAATACTGGTTGTTAATTCCAGAATTGAATTGAACTGTCTTCCGGCGGTGTATACACTCCAGGGATTTTCGATCATATTCACGTCAGACCAACGGGCCGGCCACTAAAGAACTGATGTTTTCTTTCTTCAAAAATTTGAATATGGTGGAAAGCAGCGTTATTTTGCTGGAACACAAAGTCTCGGCATAATCTGTTCAGCATATCATGCTATTTGATCGAAGATAAGATTTATATGATTAGTGCTATTCATTTTCCGATTACAGAACTTGAAGTCAGTTTTACCGTTATACACTATACCTGCCCATATCATTACACTACCATCACCCATCTGCCTACGACTCAGAATTAGTTCCTCCTTTCTTAGATTATGGCAATAACCATCAGGACCATTTAATTTAAACTTCTTCTCATCAGCAAACATGATTTTTCTCCAGCGTTTACGCCAATGTAAACGCGCGGCTGCAACTGCTAATCTGGCTTCTTTATGCTGACGCGTTAAAGGAGGTCTTCTTTGTAGTCGTTTTTATTTTGAGTGAACTGTAGCTTTCAGCAGACGTTGAGCATTTCGGCGGTTGGTGTTTGAACCTGCTTCTGCTATTTGTCTAGCAATCATTGCTGAGTTTGACGCAAATCTTAAAATTGTGCGACTCGCGTTCGGTTATCACCTTGGGTCTTTTAGATTTGCATGCTTTTCCGTAATTTTCGTCTTTATTTAAGAAAGTGTAAATTACAAGACGGGTTCTGCTCAAATTTACTGCAATCTTTGCAACTGACCAATCTTTGTCGTGCCAAGTACGAATTAAACCCATTTCAGTGTTGGTGAATTGTTGTCTACATGGCATCTATATGTAGAAAGCAGATTAATACACTATGTAAAGACTTTATATTTTACTTATTTGCACTGTACCCGTGGAGGGCAAAATTAAAACTGATGACATAGCCTATACTTTTGTCGCACCTGGATGTGCTTTTTTTTTTCGAATATTTTTGCTCATCAACACCTTCGCAGTGCCAGTACCAGAAATTGCTTCAATCAACCTTATACGTTGTCAACACGGGTTGCCTACTCGAATTTTTCAATATAATTCTTATTTTCCTTAAAATTTGTGGGTGGCCTATATTATTGTCGCGAGCTGTATGTGTTCAATAGCCAACCCAACAGTTTTTCGAAATTTTCTTTTATTTCAGATTTCAATTCTCCTCGAAAGGTATTTCAAGTCGTACACCTGAATTTTGAACGAACTATAATTATTACAAAACACTAGCCTGCTCTAGTTTTGTCTGTCCACTATTAACAGGTAATTTTGCTTATATTTTCGTGAAGGATAGAACACCCGTCTAGTTTTTTTAGGGGATCTGTTTTCAAGAGGGGGTAATATTTAAAAAACCATTGGATAATCTCGTGAACGCAAAATTGTCCATGATTTAGAGGTATTTGCTATCTAGAAGTGTCTGCGAATAGAAGTTTTACTGTAATTTATTGCTAAACTTCAAGAGTGGGGCATTGTATAACGTATTTCATTTGAAAGATAACACTTGAAATACATCTTTTGAAAGCTCCTTTACTTCGTATTCGATATCTGGTGCTATTTCCAATATTCTATTGAGGCAATAGAATACTTTAATTGTAATTGTAAACAGAACTAAACAAATACTGATTAAATCAATAAATATGTAATAAAATTGTTTAAAATCTCCACCGCCCTAACATTGATCAGAAGTTTCACGGAATTGGTGCAGTATTTGTGTTCTGATTTTCCTACATACCTAGACAACTGGTACTTTTACATTTTCTAAACTATATGTTGTATAAATTTTTGATTTAATATACCTTCATAGGAGGAAGTTCAATAAACGTAGTCGTAATGGTTGTCGGGTTCCGCCATGTCACTAGGTTTTTGTCCCTGACGTTTCGCGAACAACTGCCGTTCGCATTTTCAAAAGTACTGGCTTCGTCCGCGCTAGGTCTATGTATATTTCCGATGTTTTCTTTCTTTTTGTCTCGTGTAACATAATACCTTTTTCCTCAGCTCTTTCTTTAATTTGTGCAACTCCTTCTTTCCTTATTCGTCGTGTTGGTTGTACTATTCTTCTGACTGTTGTGTTATCATGCATCTCTATTCTGTGTAATGTGTTTTGTGTTCTTCTGTATATTATGGTCTCAAGTGTTTCCAGGTTAAGTTTTTGATACAGTGTTGCATTTGAAATGTAACGCAGTGCTCCTGATGCGAACCACGTTAGTTGAGTTTTCCCTGTATCGTATTCTTTTGCGCTACGGTTGCCTGATGCCAAAGTTCACCAGCGTAGGTGGCGATCGGTATTACTATTGTTTTAATGATCTTGACCTTGTTATCTAGTGATAGTTTATTTCTTTAATTTAATAGTGGACACAGGACCTCCGACGCTCCCGCCGTCTCCCTTTTGATTTCCTTGATGTGCCAGGTGTATGTGAGTTGTTCGTCTAAAACAACCCCTAGCTACTCCGCTTTCTTGGCCCATCCGATGGCGTAGTTGTTGATTTGGATTTTGTCGGGTTTTTTGTGTCTTGTATGTTGCGTGAAGTAGATGGCTGTAGTTTTCCCTGTATTTATCTTTATTCGCCATTTTGAAAACCATTTGTAGAGCGTTTCAATGTATACTTGCAATCTATCGTACAGCGGTTTCATTTGCCTGTGACTGTAATAAATAGCGGTGTCGGCTGCAAATTGGGAAATGTGGCAAGTGTTTGACTGCAGTATGTCAGACGTGTAGAAGTTAAACAGGGGCGGTCCCAGCACCGAGCCTTGCTGAACTTCTGCTTGCGTTGTTCTGGAAGTGGAGATGGCTTCTTCTATTTTAACAGAAAATGTGCTGTCGCGGAGATAGTGTTGAATGAGACCGGTAAGCGTGGCTGGAATCCGGTGCAATCTCATCTTATGTATGAGACCATCATACCACACCATGTCAAACGCCTTCTCGATCTCTAGCATGGTGGCTGCAGTTGGTGTAGATTTATCCATGTTCGAGATGATATGTTCAGACATTCTCAGTAGCTGCTGTGTTGTCGAGTGCTTCCGACGAAATCCAAATTGAAATCCTGGGATGATAGATTTTTCTTCTACTACCGATAGTAGCCGCTTTTGTATTACTCGCTCCAAGTTTTTGCTGAGTCCTGGTAGCAAGTTGATTGGACGATATCCATCTACCATATTTCTGGGTTTTGCCGATGTATGTATAATTATAATTGTAGCATGTTTCCACGTCTTCGCGTAGTACCGGTGTCTAATTATAGCGTTTATGATTTCTTTCAGCGTGTCTACAGCTTCTAAGATCAGATGTTTGATAGCGGTATTAGTAATTCCATCGTGCCCTGGCGCTTTATGGTCCCCAAGGGTTTTAATGATGTGCCACAGAATGGAGACCCATGACAACGCAACAGTCAGAAGAATAATACAACCAACACGACGAATAAGGAAAGAAGGAGTTGCACAAATTAAACGAAGAGCTAAGGAAAAAGGCATTACGTTACGCAAGACATAAATAAAGAAAACATAGAAAATACACACGCACACTGGACCCACAAATAAAATAAAAGCCACTGATCTACCAAACGAGATGAAGAGGAAATGGAGTATCTCTCCGACCCTCGTTCGAAATCAATAGACCTAGTGCGCACGAAGCCAGTACCTTTGAAAATGCGAACCGCAGTTGTTCGCGAAACGTCAGGGACAAAAACCTAGTGACACGGCGGAACCCGACATCCGTTAAGACTATGTTAAACGGCCGTGAGTCTGAAGTACTATTAAAGTTCAATAAAGTAAAATTCGGTCATCTAGGTAGCTAATTAATTTGACTCTTTACTTACAAATCTTATCTGCCTAATCGCAGTTAGATTGTGCGCTCGGAAGCTTCAACATCCAACCCAATCCGAGTAACGTCCAGTGTGCCTTAGGGTAGCCATCTAGGTCTCATTCTATTTCTTCTTTTCATAAACGACATCAAATATCGTATAAACTTTTCTAGATTTCTGTTATTCGCAGATGATTTAAGATTATTTTTTTCTGTCTCCTCTCCATCGGGTTGTATGGTATTAAATTTCAAACAGATATTACCAACACCTCTGTTTGGTGTAAAGATAATAATATGATGTTGATCACCGTTAAATGTGGAACCAAAGAAGACCATCCATTGTGCGTATTTAATTGGCGGTGTTACATTTGTTTGCGTGCATCACACTAAGGATTTGAATATACTTTTAGACACTTCTTTGAACTTTAATCTGCATATTAACGACATCACGTCTAGAGCAATCAAGCTATGTAGCTTCATTAAACGGTAATCTCACGGCTTTAAAAATATTATCGGACTCCAAGGTTAGGTGAGATCTATTCTTGAGTGCTGCTCTACGATATTGAGGCTTTATTCAGTTGTTTGCTTGAATATAAAAGAGAGCGTGCAAAGAAAGTTTGTTAGTTATGTCTTACTTAAACTCAACATAGATAAGGATTTCTACATTTACTCCAAATGTTTAAACTTAGTGTGTGTCTAATCGCTGTCTGTACAGTACTCAAATTGGAATATGAATGTAAATCTTTCCGGTCTAGCTTTTCACAAACCATCTTCTTAATAACGTAGACATTTTTGAATTAAATTATAAGTAGTTTACATTTCAAGTCAATTATTGAATTCTAGTTAAATTAGATTTTAATTTTTTCTTTGTTTCGGTTTAGTTTAGTAATTTAATTTTAATTTTATATACATATATGTACATATGCGGCTTGATTGAAATATGTTATTTTGGGAGTTTTCCTATTGGTCCAATTAAATTAAATAAAAAATAAATCTAAAAAAATTAATATTGATACGCGGTGTTTATGTAACATCACCTGCAACTCTACAAATATCAATTTCATAAAATTTAATTTCGTAGGAAGTTTGTACGTATGTAACCCAAACTCGCATCGTTTGTTCCGATTACCGTTTGAATTGTAGCGGAGAATGATACATGATTTCTATTAATATAACCGGTTGTCTGGCACGCGATGTTCGTCCATGTAGCGTCTATTAATATAAATTTCTATATCGACTTAATATCAGCGAGTCCGTAGAAGTTATTGATTTGGAAGGAAGCATCTCGATTCCGTAATTTATTGGTAAATTTATTGAACATGCGAAATCATATATATATTTTTGACAATCATTTATAGGTTTTGAACTTTTTCAACAAATCATGCCATTTCAGAAAGAACCTAGCAGGTGGCTTGGTTCATTGAAATAATGATTACTGATATACAGTGTTCATTTCAAAACTTAAATACATTAAATTTCTGAAAATCTGGAAATTTATGAAAAATTTCCTGAAACATGTAAGAAGTATTATCGAGGGAAACAACCTTTTATGCAAAAGTTAACTCACCTACTTTAATCCACTGTCCTCGGGAGCAACTCAACGGGTATCAACTACACTTTATTTTAACGGTGTTTTGAAACTTTCGAAAGTACGAAGTACTAACACGGCGTAACGATTGAAGGATGCAATGGGCATAAAGAGCAAAAATGTAACAGGTTAATTAAAATTATTTAGAAGAGAAGCTGCGAAATAATGTATTGGAATGATAACCAGAGCATATATACTACTGTTTATAAATTTAGGACCACCTACCGAAAAACAGCAAAATGTTAAGAAATCAGTATCTACGCAACGTAAATATGGTTTTAACACAGAGAGATTTCCAAGTTTATAAAAGCAGCAAATATACTACTAGTTGATATAAATTTTTATTTCTGTTTTAATGGCAACAGACTGTGTTTCAAAGGAAGAAGGTACATCGAGAGTATATTCAGGAGGCTAAAATAAGTAAAATGAACCAATCTGACTAAGCCCGATTCTGGACACTTTTAGAAATGTTTCACTTTTAATTTTTCTTCATTGTCATCTTGGAATAATAGTATTAGTTAACGAATAGAGGTAGTTACTCCACCTTTATACAACTTTCTCTATTCAATACATTACTTTTCCTATGCCTGTATTAGTTAACGTTTGACAACTTAGTTCGACGTTTTCTTAATAGTTTCAGCTTAGTTGATTTAATACTTCTTTTATTTTTAGTGAATACAAGCAAACAATGCCACATACATTTAGACATAGAGAATATGCCGATATAGTTCTTGTTTATTGGTATTGCAATGGTAACGTAACTATTGCAGTTGATGAATCTCGGGGTCGCTTTCTGGCTTGAAGAATTCCAGATAGAAAAACATTTCAAGTATAGTTTGAACTACTGGAGAAACAGGAATGCTTTCAAATGCAAGGATTGCTTCTGAAAGGGAACGCGACTTAGATATAGAACCTGACGCAATTATTCTAAATATAGTCGAAAAGTATCCCAACATAAGCACGAGGTGTCTTGGAATAGAATTTCAAACTAGATACACAGCTATTTGGATGTTACTGAAAGAAAATGGTGCAATTTTTTATATTCAACCCGTTCAAAGTCTTCACTACTTTCACGCCACAAGGTCGTAGTTTTATAATTGGATACTTGACGACTATACAAATACGTTTTATTTAGTGTTGATCCTCAATTACGATGTAGTAAATAATTGCCATAACGAATCCACACGTCACAGTTGAGCGAAACTTCCAAAATCGTTTTAGCATGTTAAACGGTCAATTATTTCATTCATAAAATCTTTAGTTCCCCTGAATCGCGTATTGAATGCTGCAGCTGCCATAAGAAATGATCACCTATTAAACATGTTATTCGAGCAAAAACTAATATTATTTATTTATAACAATTCTATTTTAAACATTAAGTTATTATTTATTTCTGTAATAGAAGGAATCGGACTTATTTATTTCACTTATTTTAACCTTCTGAATATATTGTTCTCTTCTCTGTATAAATCCTTCACTTGTTTAAGTGTAATTTAACAATTTTATAAAATATTTTTCGTTGTACTGTAGTTAGGTAGTATTTCAGCATAACTCTTATGTATGCTTTCACGGTCAAATAACAACTAAATGCAGCAGGTTTAAAAGCAGGAAGCTATTATTTTATAAAAAGAATAAAAGAAAACAGTTTAATGTGGGCTGTGGAATTTAGAAATTGGACTGGAGAGGATTGGGCAAATGTCGGCGAATTTTTTCGTCGAACATGTAAAGAAAATCTAAGTGTTGTCATAAGCTCTCGTGCCAACTTTAAAACACAGAAAGCGAGATCTCCCGTCATTTTCTTTGTTTTTATACCATTTCTTTTTGCATTTTCCTTCTTTTGCCGTTTCTTTTATAGTACACTGGAAACAGGTCGTTTTTTAATCTTAGGTTTGTTTAGTATTTGCTAAGTTAACGACCTCTTTTATACAACGACTTTTAATCTGAATATAAATGCGGCTCTTTTATTCTTATAATTACGTTTGTATATTAATATAAAAATCTGCCTTTTATTTACATATATATATATATATATTTGGTATGTTACTGCGTACAATTTAGTTTTGTTTTTATAATATTTAAGCACTCTCTTTTAATAACAGTACTTGGTTCGTTAGATACACTTCTTGGATATGTATTTATATTAGAAATCCAACTAATTCTTCGTTTTTAAGAGTTACACTCTTCGCCACCAGTCTTTCACAATGTAGAAGACATTTCTAAGGCTTTTATTTTTCTATCAAGACTTGAACCTTAATGTACATTTTTATATAATTTCCACTTGTATTAAGGCTCTTATAGTATTGTACGATTACTTTCTAAGTTTCACCCTGATAGAAATTTGCTGCCTGATTTACTAGCCACTTAAGCAAGGATGTGCCTCTTTAAATGTAATAATAAATACTTATTACTGGATGCTAGGTTAGACCTATGCGGAAGGTGATCGAGATGTTCCCGACTATATGGGATAATGGGATCCTAGGTTCGATGAGGCAAGTGTGGATGAGCATTGTCGTGAAGTAATTTCCTGTACGGAGCATGCTATGGTCTTTTTGCTTTGTACTGCACGACGTAGTTTAACAAACATCTTGCCCTATGTGTAAATATTCATTGTGCAGGCTCAATTTCATAAATTCACTAACGAAACATCCTGGCTATCCCAAAACAGTGCCCACATTTTTCAGGTTGAAGTTTTTTGCTGAAGTTTCACTTTCTTGGATGATGTTAGGTGTGTCTATTCCATGAACTGCTATTTTGATTTCGGTGTAATGTGAGTAAGTCATGCTTCATGCGTCATGCCAATTTGATTCCAAAGAACTTATCCTATTTCGGGACAGTATTTCTCGAAGAAAACCCAAATACTGACTAAATGATTGGCCTTGTGCAAGTCAGTCAGCATTTTTGGAGCACAATGTGAGCATATTTGACAATGATGAAATCGTATAATGTCTGCTTCCTATAACTCTTTCATCAACTACCTGCACCAGGTTATCATTAATGGTGGACTGTCGCCTATGTCTTTTCTCATCGTGCACGTTTGTATGATCATTTATAAATCCTCTAACCAATTTTCTTACCACTTCAGCTGTTATATCATTTAAGAAACGAATGGCAGCGCGTATTTTACAATGAGCAGAATCTTTAATGGTCTCAGACATTCAAAACACTCATAGACTATTGTCAATGCGAGTGAACGCTTCCGTAATGGCGTTTATAAGAACCACAAATTTTGCAATAAGCGTTTAGGCTGGATGTGCGTATCAAATCTTCGTACCATCGGATGCAAACGCCGCGCGAGCATGGTTTCCGCCCATAGCATAGGCGTTCATGGTTCTGCCTAGTCCTACTCCCATATGCTATAGCACCTTATATTGTAACTTCTGTGGCTCGGTGTACACGCCTTTCAACAGAAAACTGAATATCGCGATGTTCCTCATGTCTTTGTCTGACTCTCATGCGGCTATTTTGCATCCCTATACAAAGTCGAGATTCATCACTGAACACCACACTATGCCACCTCACGTTCCAGTCCAACTTACACTACTCCAAACGTTGGTGTAGGTGTCGTGCCGTAAGTGGTAACTCAGGATGTGGTCGATAAGAACGCAAGTCGAAAGCCGTGATTTAGAGATAAATGGTTCGAAGGCTTATAGGACGATCTTCGTTACCCAACAGTAAACCAGCAATTGACCTAGCACTGGAGAATCGGTCGTTTAGTTGCATTAGGTGAAAATAGCGGTCGTGCACTTCAGTTTTTCTTCAAATTTCAGGTTTTCGGCGACTTTCCTGTATCCCTCTAGTGCATGTTTGACAACAGCGCATGATTCTGGATTGGTTCCGGATAAGGCGATTTGCAATTTTCCTGAACGAGAAACCTTCCTGGAAGGCAACAATTCAATATCTGTCGAATTCACTCAACTGATGGTAATTTCCACGTTATCGCACTCCAGGGATAATCAAGCCCACAAAGCACGTTAAACAAAAATAAGACACGGTGAAAATTGAATCAAAACTCGCTAGAAATACACCAGATGTTGAGTCAGAAAGACTGCAAGAAGCATCAGTTGTGCTATGACCGCTTCATTCATCGCAAAAATGTTGTAATCAATTACCTAATATTTATTCACTTCTTCCAAGTTTGATCAAAAGATTTGCACCCTCTCTTGGTGTTGCATTTTCTATGTAGTATATAACATGTACCAGGTGTATGCATAAGTTCTTTTCGGTGTTCTTTTGCTACAAAGAAGCACGTAATTTTCAAGAGAAAATATTTTTTTATTCAAAATATTGGTCATCGGCTCCTACACATTTCCCTATCTTTCAGGTAATTTATGGATACCATGCCAGTAGAACTGCTTGCCTTTCGCAGTGAACCATTCCTCGAGCCATTGTACAACGTTCTAGAGATTGCTGAAGTGCTGCTATACAAGCGCGTGCCCCGTTGATGCAAAGAGGCTATAGTCAAATGACGTCAGGTCTGGGGGTACGGCGGGTGCGGAAGTGAACCCAAGTGATTTCAAGGTGTCTTTCACTAGTTTTGCTGTGTGAGACGGTGTATTGTCGCGTAACAAAATCACTTTGCTATGTCTTCTGGCCCATTCCGGTCGTCTTTCGATTAATGTGTGGTTTAAATTACTCATTTGTTGGCGATAGCGTTGTGTATTAACGGCTTCGCCGGGTTTCAAGAGTTCATAATATACAATACCACTCTGGTCGCACCAGACACAAAGCATGGTCTTCTTGCCGAAGTGATTTGGCTTTGGTGTTGAGGGACCAGTTTCGCCAGGTGAAAGTCATGACTTTTTCCACACCAGGTAAATCCATTTTTCGTCACCCGTCACAATTCGATACCAAAGTGATTTCCTTTCGTGGCGCTAAAGCAGGTGACTTTTCTATTTGGTCTTCATTCAAATCGTGTGGGACCCATTTACCGAGTTTATTGATCTTGCCCATTGCTCGTAAACGTCTCCTGTTTGTTTCTTGCGACACATGTAATGCTTCTGCTAATCGTCATTGAGTTTGAGTTGGGCCATCATCTAAAAACTCCCGTAATTGCACGTTTTCGTATTTTTGTGATCTAGCAAAGCGCTCACTGTCTTTCACATTGAAGTCACCACTTTTAAATTGTCGAAACCATGTCTCACGTGCTCTAATCGATGGAGCGTCTTCACCATATATGTACCAGCATATGGTGATTTTAACAGCATGTCTATTTTTATTAAAAATACTGCATGCCGCAAATGTTCTTTTTCAGTCATAAAACTTCACATGATCACTGGACGATAAAGCAAAGACGCTAGTTTTTGGTGGGCTGAAGTTGTATGTGTTTGTAGTTCAAATATCAGACGAACAAAATGCCATGTGTCAAATTTCTACCCAGCCTACTTTTCGCTAGCGCCATCTCTTAATTAATCCGGAAAGAACTTACAGCTGATATATATATATATATATATATATATATATATATATATATACCAGTGTATATATATACCAGTGTATATATATACCAGTATATATATATATATATATATATATATATATATATATAAATTCAATGAATAGTGTGATAAAATTTAATAATAATCCCAGCTTTTCTGTTTGGCTGTCAAACATCGGATTAATAAAATAAAATGAACGATGAAAATACCTCTAACATCAACTAAGCTTTGTAGAAGTTTAATTTAAAGGTTGTTGTGGATTACCTGGGAATAAAAGTTAAAATTTTGATTAAGTGTCAAAGTTTTTATAAGGGTTGTTACGTACGTGCTTTGCAGATGGGATTTCGTAGAAAGGACTAAAATAATTTCTAATTAATTTTGCAGCATTATAACGTCAAGCAGAATTTATCCTATGTCAGACCGAAGGAGCGTTTATCTTCATTTCACGTAACAGAAATGACCAAGTACTTACTGCTGACTAACTAAATCGAAATGCTGTAAAAGGACTATCCGGTACTGAGCGCTCAGGTCCGTCGACCGAACGCTCCTTCTCGTTAGTACATAATTAAGATCATTAAAAATGCACTGAATCACAGATTTCACTTAATAGGTTATTTCGCTTATGGTTAGCAAACGTGTATTAGTTGGCGCTAGTTGGAAAATAAACGTTTTCTACCTGTTCTACTTCAACTACTGTTAATTAAAAGTTTATTCCACCGGGCGGAAAATTAAATACCGGTATAGAGGAAATTGTTAAATTGCACCCATGTGTTGAGTTGATGGAATATGTTCTGCGTGTCGAATATGGCATTTTTGGAATGTGCGGTGTTTAGTTTTCACTAAAATATGGGACGCGGCTTAAAATTAACGACTCATCGAGTATAAGAAGTCATTGGCAATAGTGACTGATTCGTACATATTTAGTAGCGTCGATTGATTTGTTGAAATTTGCCATCAACTGTGTGAAACATATGGGCTTTGACAATGAGATGGAAAAGTGAGGCAACAGTGCCGTGGGTTTTAGAAAGCCCATTAAAATATTTACGATGAGCAGAGAAGTGACGGGGCTGACGGTCTCGTTGAACATGTGACTGTGCGAGAAAATCATTGCTTTTCCCTACAGAATTTTTCAGGAACTGTGTGCGTGATGGGTGTCCAAATAAATCCAGTCTTAAAGGAAAATCATGACAACTGTATTTTGGAAATTAAAGGTTGTGCTTTTGATTGGCTTTATGAAGTCTGAAACAATCACATCAGAAGCCTATTGTGAAGCACTTTCTAAACTGCGCCGTGTCAATGCACATCCGCACTACGGAAACAATTTAAAATTTTGGGTGAAAGACTTTTGATCATCCTGCTTATATTAATGTGAAACTTCCTTTGTCAAATTCGTCATGTTAAATTATAATCTCCTTCTAATTACCATCGTTTTTAAAAATGTTTTTCTGAAAAAGTCTACTTACGTCCTCTCCCTTGCCGGGGGAGCGTTTTCACCACTAGACTACGGGACCCCATGAGTTGACTTTTAAAACCTATATTAATTGCATTAATAATTTGGCTATAAATAATATTGTCTGCTGAGATATAATATATCTACAGACTACGACATCTAGGTTTTAAGAGTGGTTTGAACTCGCAGAGCCCCGTGGTTTAACGGTGAAGACGACATTTTCAGAAAAATATTTTTAAAAACGTTGGTAATTACACGGAAATTGTAATTTATCATCCTCCTTATAGTTGCAATCTTGCTACCATCTTTTCTGGCATCTCAAAAATTGGTTTGCGTTTAAACGTTTTGAAGAAAATGAAGAATTGAAAATCTCAGTCCAAAACAGGCTAAAATACCAGGCAGCGGAATTTTATGTAGAAGGTTTGAAGAAATTTGTTTCGCGGTATCAAAAATATTTAGCATATTTAACACTTACATCATTTACTGCTGTTATTACGTAGCACAAATAGGGCAAGATAGATGAAAAGTTTGCAGCATTACGTAGATGTCTACATTTATCTCGCTGTGATAAATAAATGTTACTGTATTTTAAGAAAAACTATTCGGCCATGTAAGGATGTAATACAGGTTTAATTAAAATAATTTTTTAAATTAGTTAACAGTTCTGCAGATGCTCTATAGTACATTTGTCGCAAGTTTATAAAATCCGAATCTTTTTTTATAACACTATCGAATTTTTCTATTATGTAACGGTTTTTTGCCGTTGACTATGCTATGCAGCAATGTACCATATTTATATTATGCAGTTACGTAACAGTATCCGAGATGGTAGTTTCCACATAGGATTGTATTTATGGTGGAGGTTTCGAAATGATACTTTATTCAGTTGGCGAAGTAAACTACAAGCAAGTTGGCCGGTTGCACGCCTTTTTTATTTACGTATTTTATACTATTTATATGGTTTCCGCAATAGTTGCAATTCCAGCACATCAACGGTTTATAACAAACTTTGCACATACTTTTATTACCATTACCAAGTAGATCAGGAAATTCACCGACACACTTTTTTAGTGCGTTAACCAATGGTCGTATTTTAAATTTGTTCGACATACTTAAATATATATTTACAACCTGCAAAAGAACACAACCGAAAGACGACCAACTACCTCACGTCAAGAGCAGAAAGGAATCAATACAAATACATTTCCATTGATTCCATCTTCTGCATTGCGGATGGCGGTACGTATTTGTAACAAACCAAGTGTGATTGGTCTACCAATAAGTTTAAGATCACCAATCGAAAAATAGTAACATGTTAAAAAGACAATATCGTGGTTTTAACATACGGTATAATAATGATAAACATATAGATCCCTAGAAATCTTAATAAAAGAATTTACTTGTCTAAGTACAGTTTAACAACCGTATGTCTTTGTATTGCATGTGCACATATAATTGTGTGTGGTTCTAATAAATGTTTACATTCAATTTTAAAAATCTTTTTGAGCTGTGTGGCCTTTAGGTGATAGTTTAGTTCAAGTGTACCGTTATCACTTGCACTGCACTCAGATTATATGCAAAGAAAAACTGGTATATACGCGCACATATATGCATCGATTTTTGAGAAAATATGCATAAACCTGGGGCACATATGCAAAAAAATTGCGACAATATGTAACATTTTTACATAAAATAAATCAGAGCAGAAATTTAAACATTAACTTTATTGCACAAATTTTTTTTATAACATATTTCTAAACCAATTTATAATTAAATGTTTTTCAAAATTGTGTAAAAAAGGTTTTGTCTTCTATCAGAATACATATGTTTCGAAATAGAAAAGCTTCTTTCGACATCCACAGATATAATAGGTGCATCTTTTAGCTTTGCAGTACAATCTAAACTAAAATTAAAGTCGAAATCGTTTACTGTTTCGCCTTCTAAAATTTTCTTAACGTTCTTCAATTTCAAATACGCCGCATTTTTATTTATCATACATAGAATTACCTATTGTACCCTTAACTTTCTTGCATAGCATATCAAATTCGTCTACTATTTCGACTGATTCCGAGAGCGACGTTTTGCGTTTCTAGTTTACGAATGGAACTTGAAACAAAGCTATAATTTGACTTAATACGCAAAAGGTTTTGTAGCAATTCTGTTGATCTTACTATCTTTTTACAGTTTTCTAGAGCAATGCAGTCAACAGTGATTTCAAGAATTACATTTCTTATTCCTTCAAAATTATCCGCGTAAAAATTGCAGCGTCTAACCGTGTACCCTATCTCGTAATAATCGGTTCAGGATGCAACTTAACACCGAGAAGTCGGAACTTATAAAATTGGATTCGTAAAGATGCTTTTAAAAATACTGTTTTGACATTGTTAATTAAATCATTAACGAATGAACGAATTGGGCAATTGTCACATTATTTGTTTTTTGAAGTTCTTTACAATAAATTAAATATGATTTACCCACAATATCTTCATGAAGAATTTCTATTAACAAATGGGCAATATAACGGCCACACTTATCCGTACTTTCATCTACCGTGATATAAATAAAATTATTCCCTACCATTTGTTGAAGTTCTGCTATTGTTTGATGGTAACAAGATGTGACATAATTTTTTCGTAAGGTGCTTTCGTCAGGTATATTGTGTTTACAATATTTTTGCTGAAATGATTTCAAATTAACATTGTTTAATCTCGCTAATGGTATGTTACATGAAATTAATGCGTTACACAGATCCGTGTTATATTCTTCTTGTTCTGAGTTTCGTGATGCTACACATTGATATATAGATTGTTGCACACATGCGGATCGCTTTAGTCTTTTAAATTTTGCAATGTGTGATGGAGTTTTAGCGTGTTGATCAATCAAGTATTTTCTCTTACAATACACCTGCAACAACAATTGCCATTTTATATCAAAAGTTAAAGAATTTACAAACAATTGTAAAGCTTTTAGCAAAATTAAACTTACCAGTTTACTACAGGCTCGACAATATATTTTGTCGCCATGCTTTACCAGTTCAGAATACGGCTTAATCCATCAAGAAATTTTGTTCCCTGTACTCATTGTATGTACGCACAGTATTTATTAATGATAATAAAACGTATTTACCACATCCCTTCTGCTAGGCGAAATTAAGCACGTGCAGTTCTTGGAAAAAGTATAAGAGAAACCAATGTGAAGGATTTATCGTTCTGATAATTGTCCGTTGTCTACATTAGGAATTACTAGGAATTTTTACCAATAGAAAGGATAACAAAAAGCCTGAATATGCAATCTCTAATTAGCGCTAATTAACTTCAATTAGTCTAATACGTCTACATATAGACTCTAATTAAAGATATGCAAAAAATAAAATATATGCATTTTTGATATAATCCGGTCTTTAATATTAACCATTGGCGAATACCAATATACTGTGCTAGTTAGTAAACGAATTCTGTAAATATAATATAAAAACAAATGGTTTACTCGGGCTTTAAACCATAGAAATTAAACCGAAGAAGATTGGATAAATGAATCCAAAATCGGAATTTTTGGTAATAACTGACGAATTTTTATTAGAAAGACATCAAAGGAAAACATGTTGCCACAAGCTGTGGTATTTTCTGTAAAACATAGAGGAGGTTCAGTGAATGTATGGAGATGTTTTTCGTTAAATTACCTAAGCGGGAGATGTAGGGATTGAAGAAATATTGAAAAAAGGAACAGTATAAAGAAACTTTAGAACAGTGTATGCTACCACCTGGTTTGCTTAGCTTTCACTACAATAATGACTCTAACCACTCTTCGAACGCTACAAATTTTTTTACAACAGGACGGAGGAAAGGAACTCAGCAAAAATATAGTCTGGCCACTACAATTACAGAACCTTGATCCTATAAGGAAATTGTGGGATGAACTAGACAGAAAAATACGCCAGTAGAGTTATGTTTAGCAAAGCATTTAGAGGAGTACCTTCACTTTGGGTCGATATATAAATATGAAAGTTGTGTAACTGTCATTTATTATTTATTTAACACAGAGATAAATTCTTTTACGAAAGTATTATTTAGGTGTTTGTGCTTAATGACTTCTGAACGTTTTTTAAAATATAATTTCTTCCATTGCAGTACTACAATTTCTAAGAAATATAGATATTTTTCTATTTTCATGTTATTAACAGTGTTTTACTGTCGTTATAGTTGAACCTTAAGATAGATTTCTCAAGGTGGTCTTAAGTTTATGAGCGGTAGTGTATAACGAGATCTTTATAAATAACGCGAAAAATGAAAATAGTGATGTAGTTGTTTCGTTTATTTTTGTAAGTTAAATACTTTGAAGTACGGGTGTTATTTTTTTTTAATTCTTAACTTCATACAGGTAGGTGTCAATTGTGTGTCCAGAAATTATTACAGGAGTTTGAGACATATTTCATTGTCGAGAGTTACGTTTTAACGACATTGTTGGACAAAATATCAGGAATGTACTTCACTTATTTTTTTAAATATATAAGACGAAAATAATAACCAATTTTATAAGAATAAAAACTGGAACGGCTGACATACTTTCCATTAAGACTTTTTTACTAAAATATTTGGCTATCTTTATAGAATTGCTCATTCTTATATTACGATTATATTATTATACGATTAATATGTAAATTTTTGATGGCAAATTATTAGTTACTAGAATTGCTTGGGGTATGAATAATCTTCTTTAATTAGCAAAAAAAATTAAAACAACAATAAAGTTAATCAGCTCATTATAATCAATATATTTTTTTATTATTAATTAATTGAAGTTGAGAGTAATCTAAAATGCACCTCAGTGCACAATACTTCAATATATTACACCTACTTGTACCATACTATCTCCCAGACTACTACTTCCTACACTTCATTCATTTCTTTGACCTCTACCTATCTGCATCTTTCCATGCGCTAATGTTGATGTTAATTGTTGTGTCGATGTTACTAAATGTTGCTTCGTTGTTTACAGCACCAAGCGGCTGCACAAACTTTGGTGAGTGCGATTTCCCAAGCTCTCTGCTCTCTTACCCCACGTTTTGTTCTTTATTTTCTGTTTCTATTTTCTTTACCTACCTTCTTAGTGATGCTGTGCTCGAGTCATGCATTGCTTTTAGATTTTATCCTAATGAACGTCGTGATGTTTCTGCATTATGTTTGCCTACATTTAGAGTTTGCGTTTGCTTGATATTTACGTGCTCTAGGATCGTTTTGATATCAGGTAGGTGTCTAGATGATGAATAAGTAATACATTACGTCTATATCCATATGAAATTTTACAGTTAGAATTCAGCGTGTTTAAGGGTATTAAATCACTTGGTCACATTGTTATTATTAGAAAGTAATTGCTTTTATAATCCGTAGGTTGAACAAAAATTCAGTAGAAAGATTGAATAATTAATTATACTAAAAAAAATAATAATAATTTGCTTTAATCTGGTCATATAATTGCTATTGTGTACAGTTCATATTTAAAACATAAACAATATTTTTATTTATGATTATCTTTCGAAATTAAAGAGATCAAAATTATGTGGGTTTAAATCAGTAAGTCGCTGATATTCTCCCATATTTTGAATTTTTTAGGGATGTTGAAATTAGATTTTAGTGTATTTTGATGGATCTTTGAAAGAGGGAAATATTGCTTCGGAAATTGTCAATCTTTTTATAGTTATAATACAGCTATAAAACGCAAAGAAATACAATAATACCGTAAACCCAAAAATAACATTTAGCATTCCCTATAAATATATCCCTAATTTACAGCTACTAATACGTCAAGGTATTTAAAGTAGCAAATTAAGATTTAGAGATTAGAACGATAATTTAAACAGCGGTTTAACGAATTAATTGAAATTAATGTTTAACGTTGGTAATACAAAGGAAACTGCGTTCTTATTTAAAAACCAACGGAACTTACTTTAAAGATGACATATTAAATTAATTTGATTTTCGTTAGTTATGTACATAGGTACTATATAATCTATATATATGTATATATATATACTTAGCTATTTTTATATATTGTTTTATTTACAAATAGAAAGTATACCTCTAAATAGTATTTCTAAAATAATTGCATTTGCTATGTTACTTAATTTACAATTTTTTCATTCAAGTAATTGGAATCAAAACTGACTAGTATTTCGAGGTCTCCTTAGCATTTTCTTGCCCAGCTCACCTCACGAAATCTCAACAGGACACCGGTCAGGACTTTGAAAAGGCCAAACTATTATTGTTATTTTATTATTTGTGTTAGAAATATGGGTGTGCCGGTGCAAAAGTGTGTTCCTGGTGCACTCGAAAAATCTAGTTGTCATGCGAAAAGCTTCACACCACCGCATTCGATAATGGAAAATATTTTTCCCAAGATGTACTCTTTTGCAACCAAGTTTGAACTTGGTCGTATCTCTTCGGGAATGCGCAGGATCTGCATATTTCAATATTACGATTTATTTCTGTTGTTTAATATATTCGCCTAGAACTCTTCTCGTACGAAAGTGACTTACATAGCATAAGTATGTTTTCGCACTAATTAGTGCAATCAGAAGATGGCAATATTATTGATGAAAGCAATATAGTTTATTTGCAAGACAATAAATACTAGTAAGTATCATATCTCAAAAATAATTTGTAGAAAATAATTTTTTTCATTACTTCCTAATAATTCATTCGTTTTAAAACTATGCCAATGCGGTTTTACTTTTAGATGCAGAACTAATCCAAGTAAAATATATATGAGAATTGAAGGAAATACACTATCACTTATTTTCATAAAATAATTTAAAAAGAGGTACTTCGATTCATGTAATAATTCTATAAGCATGTACACAATTTACTAATTAAGAACTAAGTTGATAAATAGCGGAACTGGAATATTACTTTTCAAAATCGTGAAATAATTAGGTACATTACAAACAATACCAGGTATAGACATTTTAAATAATATATAAATTGACTGAGCTCCTGCAGAGATGGTATTTATCCCATAAAGTATGCATAAGTAACATTAACACCGAGTTTAGTTTATCATTAGATGATTACGCGCAGCTCGATATTGTTATTTCTTTGTGTTCTTGAGTAAATAATTTAATTCGTGTATGAAAATGCCTAGTGGAAAACTGTTTAGTGCGGAAACACGATAAGCAATATATGGAATATTCTGTACAGAATATTTCTGGACGACTTAAGATAAAAAAATCACAGCAAATTTAACTGTTCGTCGCTTTGTGAACAAACTTACACTTGTTAGCAAAAATCGTCCAGGACGTACTCGAGCAGCATCCAGTGGCGACGATAAACGCATAAAATTGCTTAATAAGAGAAATAGACGATTAACGGCTACTGAAATTACGGCGGAAATGAATCGGTCTAGGAACAAGAAAATATCCATCACCACAGTGAAACGTTGTTTAAAAGCAGCAAACCTCCACGGCCGTATTGCTGCCCGAAAACCGTTACTACGTCGTAGGAATAAACAAAAATATCGCCAGTGGGCTATCACTTACAAAGACTGGACAATAGAAGAATGCGGAAACGTACTGTGGACTGATCAGTCCAAATGCGAAGTGCTTTGAATAATGAGGAAGGAGAATTATTGCAAGATATTTGAAGAAAATGATCTACCTTCCGGATTGCGTTTAATAGGCAACAATTTTGAGTTGATGCACGATAATGATCCGAAGCACATCTCGTTATTATGTAACAACTATCTCGCTGATGCAGAGAATGAAGGAATGACCTGGCTTTCCCAGAGTCCGGATCTTAATTCGACACAGGATCAACTGGACAGACGAATTAGAAGAGAATGTCCAACATCCAAAACCCATATCTGGACGGTATTATAGAGGCAGTGGAATAATATCAGTAGAAAGGACCCCACGAACTGTGCGAGGTTATTAAATTAAGAGGTGGATTTTTCAACGATAAGATAACTTACTTTAATGTTTATTATTACGTTTTCTTTTGTGTACACATGTGAAATAAGACGTAGATGAATAAATATTTTTCTGATAAGTTGTTTGTTTAAAGTTTTAAAGCAAGCGCCGAATTTTGTATGAAGTAAGAAGTGTCTACACTATTATGAGCGGTAGTGTATATGATTGGTAAATACTCTTTTAATTTGAATTTAGACTAGTAAAGCATGTAAGATACTTTGTGTAGTTAACATAAACTGTATAATGAATTATTTGCAACTGATTGATCTTTTAGAAAAGACAAGGTCATTGATGTAATTGTATTATTATATGCAATTCATTACTTTTATTTGTCTTTTATACGAATGTATTCTACTAGATAATTAATTAAATAAATTAATAAAATTAACAACAAACACGTTAAATAATAAATAATTCGCAATATGCTGTGTATCTAACAGATGAAATAAAGATTACAACTTATTTCTTTAGATATCTGAATAGCATCCTTAAGATTCCATCTTTTTCGTCGCCTCCCTTTACACAGCCTCAACATTTCTCAAACTATTTTCGTCAGAAAGCTGAAACCATTCATTACCTTTAAATAGGCCGCGAATTTTTGTTATAATATTCTCATTACCGCCTTCACTTTGTAATCAGACTGTTTCCATTATTTCTTTTGATATTCATATACCTTTTGTGCATTTAAAGGTATTGTCTGCTACGTACCTGCGCTTTCTTGGAGGCATAGTTTTCTGTAATTAACTCCTTTCCTTCCGCGGTGACACAAAGCGTATAGTTATGAAGTGAGTCCTTTTAATTTCTATATATACATACATTAAAATGGATACTTTTTTTGATTCGTAATTCATTTCAATATGACTGACACGTCGTGAAATTTTTATGTCCTTGGAATAAAGCGCTTTTAGAATTTTACTTCTAGAATATGCTTTGAGATACTTTCTAATTTTTACATGGATTAAATGATCATTATATTTATGCAATTTGTAGGGTATTTTGTTTGATATTGTGTTGTCGCTCATTTCAACACTTTTGCAAAATATTTGTATTTACTGTGATGAGATTTTAGTATTTTATTTTCGTTTAATAGATTTTCCTCATCTCTTTCAAACATCATTTATTTATTATTATCAATAACAGTAAGAACAATAATAGAATTGACCTCTGGACTACACTCAACTCGACATTTCTAGCGTCAGACATTAGGGAATTGCAATTGACAAATTTGTCTATCAAATTCTGGACAAATATACAGGAAATATTATTAAATAAGATGAAATAATTGTTTAGAAACTAATTTGAACACAGATAACTATTAATATGTTGGAGACAACTCCAATTGAGATATACTTAATCAACCAAAATTTATACCAACGCTTTAACATACCAATCTAGCACAATTCAGCCCTAAAGCAGGATAGACATGAGAAATCTTAAATAATACCAATTACTTTTGGAAACTGTGTTATACAAATGCGAGGAATGTCTTTTAAGTTTTGCATACTGGGATATAGAAGGCGCCACTATTCAAATGTCGGCACTAAAAATCAACCTCCATCTTTATTTAACCTAAATCCAAAGTTTCGGTGCGATGTGTGTGGTGTTGTAGCTACAACAAACTCTCAAAGTTGACAAGTTGAAAAATGGAATTAAACCGAGAACACCTTCGCTCAATAACCTTTTATAATTTTCGAAGACAATTATCTCAACAAGAACGCCTTGCCGAGTTGGTTTCTGTTTCGGCAATGAAGTTTTACATCAGTCAACAATTTCTCGTTGGTATGGTGAATTTAGACGTGGACGAATCAGTCCTAGCGACTATCCAATAGCAGGTGCTTCAAAAACGGTAGTCATGTGGGGAAACGACGATGCTGTGCGGAAGATCACCAAGGAAGATCGACATGTGACATATCGCGAGGTTGAGGCATCATTGGGGATTTTAAAGATCTCAGAAAATTTTGCATGCATATGTAAAAAAAAATAATTTCCTATTGGATACCGCATCTCTTAATCGAAGTTTAGAAAGCAGTTATAGTGAATTGGTGTCAAAAAACTCTTAACCGTTTTAACGCCGGAAACTCTAAAAACGTGCATAACATAATTAGTGGTGATGAATCTTGGATTTACTTAGACGAGCCAGAAAACAAACGCCAGTCGTCTTTGGGTGGTCCAAGATGAAGAAAAGCCGGCAAAAGTCATCCGTTCTCGAAGTGTCTCCAAAAAGACCCGAAAGCAAGTAGCAAGATGAAAGAACTGTTACTACCGATTGGTATACAACCATTTGGTTGACGCAAATCATAGCCGGGCTTCGAAACACCAACCCCAAGCGACGAATCATCCTCCATCAAAACAATGCAAGTTCGCATATAATTAATTTTTTTACGCAATAAAACGTCGAATAGTTAGATCATCCTCTGTTCAGTCTGGATCTAGGTTCTAACCATTTTCCGAAAATCATGAACGGATTTCATGGAAAGGGTTCTAGTCGTCAGAAGCAGCAGTCAATGCCTTCAAAAATACAATTTTGACTGTACCAAGAAACGAATGGAATAACTGCTTCCAGCGTTGATTCGAGCTCATGCGAAGGTGAGTCTAAAATCTACCTATTGTTTTATTCCAGCTCTATATGCAAAACTTAAAAGACCTCCCTCGTAAATGAAATAGTATGAGGGATATTCCATGTAAAAGGCACCATATACAGCAAAAATTTTCGTTATCTGATTTTTCTTCCACTTTACCTAAAACCAGATACAATTATTTTCACAATTTCTATTACTATTCTCTAATTAGTATTGAGAATCTGTTATAACAATGTTTCCAATATGAAAACCATATTGCGCTGTCAAAAAATGAAAGCCCAATATCCTGATGCAAAAATTTAGTTTAGAATTAAATTAATATGAAACTTCCGTTGGCAAATTCGTAATGATAAATTACAAGAAAATTGTAATTTATATTTTAGTTTGGAAGTTTACGCTTTATTGCTTGCTTTGCTAGTTGTTTTGTTATTTTTCTTATCTATTTTCTCAGTTGAAGGAGCAACTTCTTTGGACTTATCAGACAAGGAATTTCTTTTTGGATACATAATACTTTCTTAAGAAATAGGTATTGCAGGACCAAGGATAAGATACACTTTGTATAGCGTTCCCTATTTTTAAGTTCTCTTTGTGATTATAAAAAACATAAAAAATAGATAGCAGAAATTCAAGATTAAACTTGTAAATAAAAATGGAATTGTTACAAGATTTCCGTACTAAATTAAAGAAAGCTATCTGTACTTTGCAGTCAATTAGAATCGATGAAACCTTTCCTAGTAGGCACTTATTGATCCAGTTTCTTTCTTTTTTTGTGCGAAGCAAAATTTTCCGATTCTATCGGACTTCTGTCGTCGAGCCTATCAAACGATTATTTATGAATGCTCGGCCACGATGTCTGTCTTATCTAACGGGATTCGGCGCGAGGGTACTGTGTCACTGAAAAGAAAAGAAAAAGAAGTGTCAAGTCAAATCGCTAGAAAGATCGGACCGAAACGCTTTATCAAAAGCGATCAGTTTTACTTGTGTAATTCTTTAGTGAGACAATCTATCTATCTTGCGCCGATGATTGATGAGAAGACAAGGAATCATTCTTTAAAATTATATTTTCAGTGTTCCTAATGATTGATTAGGACAGTTGAACTTGAAGGAATAAGGTGTAACTGAAAAATGCTGTCTACAAAGTTAAACAACGCGACAAATTAATTATATTAAAGGTCTAGAACTGTCTTTACAAAATTAAACTCTTAAGAAAAAATAATTATTTTTGAAACTAATATATATTACTGTTTGAATGGTTTTCAAATCAACACAGAAAATAATTTGGGATAATATTTCTACTTTATATTACAGCATACAGTTTATGAAATACTAGCAATAATAAATGCAGACTTGGAACATATGCAGAAAAGTTTTCGAAAGTTATAATAGAATTGGTATGATTATAAAAACTGTAAATATACCACCAGCCGATGTAAAATTTTCCTTTGGTAAATATTGTGTAAATAATAAAAGCGTCTACCTGTATAATCTAGTAACTTCATTTCTGTGAATTGCACATGTATGCATGTTTATATGTGGTTCTAAGGAATGTTTTTAATTAATTTAGGTGTTACGTTCCCATGATTTGAAGAACAGCGTCGCTGTAGCCTGCTCGTAAATTACTGAATTACTTGACCATTACTTACTTATAGAGTATGTTCGCTTATTTACTAGGTTGAAGGTAGTACAGTGAAACTCAATGCGCATGCGTAAAATATATATTTAAAGAATAAAATATGTACACGGTTTCCACTCTAGCCTATGTATAGTTACGATGTACGTAAGATATATAATATTTGCAATAATTGCAGTTATTCGAGCTCTCTAATACATACAATGCACATTAGCATGTGTGTATGTATGTTTTCCTTTAGTTTTTATTGTACAAGGCACCGCCGCAGCGTATACGTTGTCAATGCTACGATTAAATTCTATGCTTCTACAGAAGCTTTGTTAAAGGCGTGTACTAATGCTTTTATGTATATGTATGCATGCACCACTACCTTTTTATAGGGGAGCCAACCCTATTTACTTCTTAATTTTATAAGCGCACCTCGGTGCTGTGCTTATTTATATGTCACTTTCCGGGAACCTAATATATTTTTCTTGTTTTAAATTTGCCTAAGGGACTTGGCCCTGTTTCATTAGCTTGTGTTTGTACTTGAACCAAACACTTTCATTTTAACACATTTATAGGGGAATCCACCCTATCTCTTACAGCTTGAACGCCTGGTTGAGGGCAACAGTAGCGATAATAGCCGATCTCAAAACAAAAGCATGCAATATGACAGCTACCCACGCGTTCTCGTTTGAAATAATGCGCTATGTGCAATCTAGCCCTTCACTACTGCGCCCCAAAGAAGGGAAAAAGCCAGTAGTCAACAAATGCGCGAAATGCGCACCGACAAGGAAAACGCAGCGATGAAGCCGACATAACATATAGAAAATTGGTCCGTGAAATTCGTACGCTACGACGAACAACTAAATGAAAAAGTTTGTCAGTGTCAGCACCGAACAAACGTACAGGTGACAACGGGCGCTGCGGCCGCAACGACCGTCAGCAAGAAGCGATATGATCGTACTTGTAGAAGATATGCATCGGCGCCAACAACCTTACCGGAATGATTCCCACCAGAATCGCAACAGAAGCCTAAATATATGTATAGACGGCAACAGACACCGTAGCCTCGACGAGCGATAATAGAAAACCGAGAAATGGAACTTATTAAAGAAATCTATACATGCGCTCCGACGACCTTACAAAAATTATTCCCGATAAAACTGAACTGAGGACTAAATATATGTATAGACGACAACGGCCTCGACGATTCCCGCCAAAACTTGAAACTATTAAAAACTTCCAATAATTGTCCGACGACGTTACTGTAAACGTTACGAGGTACGAACGGAGACCGAGAGTGAACGATCGGTAATACCTCGACCATTATGCTGGAGACGACTGCCTGTACTTGTATATATTAAATATTAAATAAACTCCCATTAACTGTCCGACGACGTTGCAGTTAATGACTCTTAAATTAGGCGCTTTTAGCAAGAGTATTCTGAATAGCCGGCCTGCATACATATACAATGCGTAATGTACATACATATTAAAATATTCGATATGTTCTAGAGAGAGCAAAATGATTAAATGATAAAAATGAAAATAAAGTAATAATGCTAAACCATACGGTTACAAAGAAGATAAAATCATGTAAAATACATAAAGTAGTAAAAGAAACATGTATAAAACAAAATACACTTCCTTAAAAACTTAAAACCCGTTTACAAAAAATACAGAAACAATGTGAAGTCCTTAACACTAGGTGCATAATATGAGTAAAAATAAAGAGTTGAACATTGAAAAACATGCTGCAGTAATTACTCTTCAAAATGATGACAGAAGTAAACATTATACTTGAAATGAGCCAAAAATTTTAAAAACTGCTATTTATTTGAAGTTGAAAGGTATCGGGAAATAGGAAAAAATGATCACCCAAGCTCTAGGAGGCCTAGAGTGGCAAATAATGCTGCAAAAATAAAAATAGTGAGCCGCAGCATGTGAAATTTGCGCGGAAAATAATAGACGCCGCAAAAATATTTATCTTAAAGCAAGCTATAATTACATCCTCACAATATCTTGGTGGTAGTGAGTAGTGAATTGACATTAACAAATAAAATACACTTATCATGTGTACTGTATCGATTTATTGACACAAGCAGACTTACAGTAAATCACAAAGTTTTCATTATTGAATCATACTTCAGAAATGGTATAGAATTAGAAGATGGATAACGGTCGTACTTTTTGTAACCATATATAGATGAATTTCGGTCAGAATTTCCAAATTTTCCAATAACATATGACAGTTTGCGGGAAGTTATTCAAGAATCAGTCACAAAATTTCGTTAAACAGGGTCTGTGCCCCAAAAACCAGGTAGTGGTGGACCATCAAAGCGGAGAGCTGAAAATAAAGCAGATGCTGAGGAACGAATAAGTCAATCACCTAAGAAATCTATTCGCGGGATTTCACAGCAAGTGCAACTTATATATGGGACATGCTAGGCAATTCTTAAAAAAGATCAACAGAAATCTCCATACAAGTTTCGTTGCCTTCAGGAGATTTTACTCATTGATCCCTCAACCCGCCTTAAATTTTGTCAATAATTTTTAGGAGCGATGAATGGTGATGATGTTCTTGACAAATTCTTCTACTCGGATGAAGCACGGTCTCATTTATTAGGATATATAAACAAACAAATAATGCGCATCTGATCTAGTACAAGTCCACATGAAATTCTTGCATTCTCAAAAAATAGGGGTTTGAGGGATATTTCCAGCAAGATAATGCAATACCAATTATGTCAACGGAAACGAAAGAATAAGTGCATGAATTCTTTAATAATCGGACAGTAGACTTTCCACCGCGATCTCCCGATTTGACAATTATTAATTATTTCACATATCCACACCTAAAAAATAGAATATTTACAAATTGTCCTTATAAAATTGACAAACTTACTGAAGCTATCCGAAACGTTTGCGAGAAAATTACACCAGAATAATTTAAGGAATTCTTTCAATAACATGAAACGAAGAGTGATATTATGTATAGAAAATGAAGGATCTCAATATAAATATTTAATGTAACTATCCTGTATTATTATGGAACTTTTTTTTATTTATCTGTCATGTCAACGGTATAACATAAATTGAACCACCTATACTTAAACGCTGTCACTAACGCCACATACTAAGTCAATTTTAAAGTTATTCTACCAGCTTAAATTTAAAGAAGAAACATTTCATGGCTTGTTGGAGGGTAAATTTAATCGATCATATAGTATATATTAATCATTATTATCATCACATAATTTAACATGGAAGATAGTGGAGTCATGTCAAATGGTTGAAGGAAATAGGGAATTCAATAGAAAGTAGAACAAGATTGTTCAAATATAGTCTGTAACATAAATACATAATAAACAACAATCCACTGCTTTGATATTTATTTTGGTGCAGTATTACAAATGAAATGGCGGCTCCTTTGTTCGCCTTTACTCGACTTGTAGCTCCTATAACTTTAGAGGATCGCAGAACTGCGAAAACTGAATGGTATACCATAATTTATTTGTAAGGGTCACGAATGAATTAGGAAGAAATAAACGAAATCTGCGAATTATTACAGATAACAGCGTCACCAACTTTGATGTAGCACATGTTAAACCATTGATTTTTAGCTAGAAGGAATATTATCTGTACTCATCTGATTTATCACTTTGTAATTTTTGATATTCCCAAGAATCAAAAATAAACTGTGCAGTTTCCGAGAAATCAGCTGAACAGCAGAATAATAATGATCGTAACGATAATCATGGCAATAATAATAATTGTTGATGATAGTACAATTTAACGCCTCTGGATTCTTTCTTTTCGAGTAACTTAAAGCAAAAAGTTTACGTTAACAGCCCAGAAACAATTCACGGTCTTAAGGAAAACATAATTGATGGTATTCGTAAAATTGTAGCTGTAGTTATGTGAACGTGTTATTGAACATATTGGTAAGACAATGCCATACAGTAGCAGGAGGTTACTTAGAATATATTTCTCGTGACAAGAAACTAATCTCAAATAGGAGTATTTTTTATATTTTCTTTCATATATTTAAAATTTCATATATCAGCATTATTCACACGCCCCATTTCAGTAAAAACAAAACTAATTTCTATCGATCCATATATGTCAGTTGCATGAATTATTCGCCTTATAAATGTGTGTGGGAAACAACCAGGTGAATTGAACAGTTTTCACAATCGCTAGCTAATTACAGCTGCTATTCGCAAGCTGTGTAGAATTGTGAAAACACATTTCGCTCAAATAACATCGAAATTTATTATCTGCTTGACAAGGCATCAATTCAACGATCATTTGAGAGCCGTTTTTAGTCGACGGGCTATTGTTACAATTTAGTTGTTTAAAATGCTGTTTATTGTACGATTCTCCTTAGTAAAACAATATTAAAAACCGATCAATGATCCCCCCATCGGCACCTCCACCAAAATGTTATATATACATACAGAAACTGAAGTCTTCGAAATTCGAAATATTTTGCTAGAGGTTCATTTCAACATGAAATGGTGGACAAGATTCATGATGTCGTGTTACCCGAATGCCGATTGAAGTTGAAAGAGATAGCAGAGGCAACAGGCATCTCAGAGAAACGCGTTGTCCGTATCCTGCACGAAATTTTGGGTATGAAAAAGCCTTCGGCGCGATGTATACCGCGTTTGCTCCCGTTGGATACCGCATCTGATGTCCGAAGAATAGAAAGCAGCCAGGGTGAATTAGTTAAGAGCCCTAGACCGCTTGAACGTAGGAAGCTCTAAAAACGTGTCGTAATGAATTTTGGGTTTACTCATAAGAACCAGAAAATAGACGCCGGTCGTCTGTTTGGGTGTTCCAAGGTGGAAAAAGCCGACTGAGGTCATCCGTTCTCGATGTGTTTCCAAAGAGATAGTTGCGACATTTGTCTCGGAAACAGGTCATGTAGCAGCAATTCCTCTACAAGATCAAAGAACTGTTACTGCCGATTGGTACACACCATTTGTTTGTCATTAGATTTCGCCGAGCTTTGAAAAACCGATCTCTAAGTACGATCGATTTTACACCAGACGTCAGAGATTCCAGTCTTCAGGACGAGCAGCCAATGCCTTCAAAATCGCATTTTTGACTGTACTAACAAACGAGCGGAATGAATGCTTTCAGAGTTTGTTTAAGTACATACAAAAGAGAACCAATAAACTCTTTAAAATATATATACTGTTTTATTCCAGGTCTATATATAAAATTTCAAAGTGTTCAAAGTTTTCAAAGTGTGCACACTTTCTCAACTTATTCATGGCTAAATTACTATGTTTCCCGTTTAAAAGCCTTCTGAGTGATTTTTCGGTATTTAGTTTTATTTTTGTATCATTTTAGATATCTGCTGTGTGCCAATAAAATGTGGTTGCAGCGAATGTGTTAAAAGCAGAAATTCTCACGTTGCATATACCTAAACTTTACAATGTGATCAATGACTTTGGGAAAATCAATATGACTCATATCTGGTTTGCTCATTAATAACTAAAATAATTACGCGGGAATAAGCCAACTTACGTTTATTGCAGTTTATAAGGGCAGGTACAAGTAAGCAGCCCTTCAATCAAGTACTTCTTATCAAATATTAAAATAAAAAGTCATAAAGGATACAGTTACTCTGGAAAATTCTTTGAGTTGTTCCATAGAAATTCATTTTATATACAAGACAAGTAACTGTAATTAATGTTATGTATGTGTCGTATCAATAATCTTAACTTGGAGATAATTTTAAATCTGTACTATATGGTCCAATTAATAGTGATGTACGCTAGTAGCCGATAATGAAGCTGTTATTTATCGCATAACATAAACAAGCTACAATTTCCTAGAAGCACGTATTTACCAACTCACAAAGCAAATCCAGTGTATTAATGCTGTAAGAATCCCAAGTTACTTCTTTATAAATACTACTTATGTAGTGTCACCTACTATTCAGTTTAGTATAGCTTTAATGATCATATAATCGATAACAATGAATAATAAAATTAAAGAGAAAATTTCTAGTATAGTGGAACGTGCTCAACCTTTAAATTATCACAGGACGCATGAATCCGCTTTAAAAGTATTTTGTTGTGTGGTGTTTATTTTAATTACGGAACTGTGTTTCGGTTTCTATTTATATCGATTTACAAATAATAAGATCGAAAGGGAATGTATATCAAGAGGGAATTTCGAGGAATACTTTTCAAAATCTACAGCATCTGTAGCGTTTCAAGTTGAACTGGAAAGTTATTTCACAAAATGAAATCGGGTGACCGTTTTAGAGGAGAGTCTGGTCAGGATCCCACGCAATCCAAGGGATCTCTTCATGCGTTTCGTAACCGTGGATGAGCCTTGAATCCAGCGCTACATATCGGAGACCAAGGAACAGTCGAAGCAGTGTACTTTTCCGGGCGAATCGGGTTAGAAGAAAGCAAAGACCATTCCATTGGCCGGAAAGGTAATGGCGACCATCTTTTGGGATTCCCAAGGTGTGGTCCTCATCGACAACCAGCAGAAGAGAAAGGCGAGCACAGTGTAATACGACAGCGATTTATTGACCCGATTCTATGCAGTTTTGAAGAGAAAGTGCCTCGTTTGCAGAGGAAAAATGTGCTTTTCATCCCGTATCATCGTGTCCAAACTGAATGAGTTGCGCTACCAATTAGCCTCTCATCTTCCATATTCACCGGACCAAGCACCCAGAGACTTTCCTATTTCCAAACGAGAAAAAACTACTGGGAGGAAAGAGGTTGCCTCAAATGAGGAGGTTATCGCCGCTACAGGTGGCTATTTTGTAGATCTGGTAACATCCTACTTTTCCGACGGCTTGAAGAGACTGGAGCACCGTTTAAAAAAGTGTATTGATGTTCGAAGAGACTATATCGAAAAATAGAAATAAAGCACCACACCAATACCGTATATTTCTTGTAGAGTTCAGAAATATTTCAGGTCGCCCTCGTATACCTATATATAAATTTACGTCATCGAAACACTCCGCGAGTGGAAAACATCGATCTAAAATTGATTTCCTGCTACAGTGACGAAATGTGCAATTACAACGGTACTATTTTAAGGTACGCAAATATATTTAACGATTGCCATCCCCGCATGTCGTCTTTCAATTCCCTGCGCTTTCCTCGAAAATTGGACGTGGGTACCGACGATAGAAACTGCAACGACGATGCTGACAAGTTCCCGCCATTCGCCCTTCTTTAAAACTTTATCGGGGTCGGTGGAGATGAGTGATCGAATTAAATTTTCAACACCTCATAACGTCGGCTTGCCATTTCTCCTTGGAAGCAGCCGCAACTAACTTCCGTAACGGATTTCATCGCCAATGCAATAATAATAAACGTAAATCCGCATTTATACATGGGGTTATATTTATTACCGATCGGATTTTCATCGCGTCTGACGCATTCTAATCGACTGGTTTTATTTGTCTTAGTTGTGTGCTAAATCAAGGAGACGTGGGATGTATCAGACGAGGTTGTATATCGATACTTGTTTATTAAGTATTAAAAGGTTTTCGTTCTGAAAATACTTGAAAAGGATTACGTCATTCTGTATGTGATGGTTGAAATGCGAGATGGTCCCTGAAATTACTGAAACTTAAATCATGTGTGTGAATGGGCGCAGTTACAATCGAACATCACTAACAAGGAAAGGTTCACTGGTGTCAAATTCAGATATTAATGAAACTTGGTAGGTAAGCAGAGTATGTTGAGACTTGAAAATAAAAACTTTTTGTTTGCGCTGAAATTCACTCTGAGAGGGTGAAACACCCCTTCGAAAATTCAAAGATTTTCAGTTTTCTTGATTTAATTCTTGAACGGAAATAGATGGAGCAACAATTTAAATGTAAATGTTGTACCTTATCGAAAGATCTTTCAGGACCGGATATTGCATTTGGTAGAGCTGATTATAGTAATATGGAAAAGAAATTGTCGCAAGCTGATAATCTTTAACATCCTTTATTTATTTTAAAGCATTTTCGATTATACAGGGTGTTCCAAAGGTGTAGAACAAGTCATACCATATTCTACTTAAAGCAAAGCCATCTATACTTTACATACATATGTGTTATATTAAGAATCATCATTGATTAATAAAATTGCATCAGCATTAATAATAATGAATAAAGTATTTATTGCAATGTGCATTAGATTATGTATTTGTGATTTCGTATGGTAATGAAAGTTATCAAAAAATGCTTAAAACATAAAAATTTTTCGCACTAAAAGCAATGAATGAATACAAAAGCATAGTATTGAAAGTAACAGGGAAGGAATGGTAGGTTTTGGTTTGAAAAGACAAAATTCGTGGGTTGTTCGAATGGTCCAGGTCGATTGTCTATATAGTTAGCCATATGGAAATAAGTTGATACATCTATAGACATTATGACATTATGACATTATGACATTATTTTGCAAATTGAGATTAACATCATAATTTGAGATAAGAACAATCCCTTCCATATTCCAAATCCATAGGCGTTCACTGGACGAATCATACCTGTTGTTTTCTTTGGTACTGTTAATATTTAAACATTTATGTTGAATTGGATCTCTTTCTTCAAAGTCTTTTGACAGTGATCCGTCCATGAGTCTAAAACTATGACTCGCTGACCCAGTGCTTGGTAAGTAAGAATTAAGAAACAAATTGTGAAATAAATCGATTAATTTATATGAAGATGAGACTTGAATAACAACGTTTGCAGGTCGAAGTAGGATTTGTTGTACTTGAGGCCCAAACTTTCGTTCAGTACCATCAGTAGTGGACACATAAGTTTACCAGAAGCAGATATACATACATGGGGGAAATTGTATAACTGTCCGTTGTTGCTCGTATGGACTGAACAGTAGCTTCAACTTTCTTCTTAAGTTGGAATGCCAGTGAACAATACCCACAATGCATCTCCAAGTTTAAACCGTTTTTATCTGCATTATATACATGCTCGGCATAACTCTGGATTACCGAATTAACGTCATTAATTAAATCAGTAGCAATTTTTTGTAATTGCAGAGTATCTGATTCATATGAGCTACTGATAAATTCAGTGATTTAGCGCGAACTACTTCTATATGATTTTTTCATATTCAGCCTCCACTTCTTTGTAGATTTGAGGTTTTCTAGTTTAATATCTTCGTTAACTTCCAATGCCTATTTTCATATATCTATATCGTATATAGTAGTATTCACTCCACTCATTTGCTCGAATTTTTCTATCACGTATTGAGGTATTGCTGCTAACTTCTCCCTCTGCGTTTCGCCTTTTTCTAGACTAATCTCTCATCGATACAGTTGTCGTAGAGACTTTACCTTTCTAAATTTCCTTTCCACCGACTCTACACAGAGTCGCTTCTTTTTTCTACTTTTCCAATAATTAACAGCATCTTCTTTATGTTTCACATCTAAATGCCGCCCTCTTCCGATGTACAAGGTCGCAATTCTTCCTGCAAATACTCTTCTAGATCTTCTTGAGAAATAAGATATTCGCTGTCGATCAATTCAATGAAGTGCGGTTTAAGCGGTCGAAGAAATTCCAAAGTTGTATCCGTATCTACTTCAAAAGTAGTACCGGCTATATTTCTTGTGGTTAATCCTTTTAGTGTATCACGCAGTTCTATTTCTTCTCGATTTACAGATTTTTGTCTGCCTTCAGCAATATTAAACGACTCCATTAATAATTTAATAACATTGCTTTCGTTTATAAATGACATTTTGCAGTTCTGATTTGGTTATAGGACTGTGCTAGATATACTGTAACACAGTCTTTTTATTCTATTTCTACTTGTTTTTGAATTCGTCGAGTAGGTAAGTAAATGTTGTATTATAAAACCGCAACGTTGTTTCTATTATATATTTATTGTTTATTTGTATTTTCTATACCTTAAGAAAAAACAAATTTTGTGGTATATTATGAAAATACCTAGAAGCGTACAAATACCGCTTGTATCAAAATATGTATATCCTTAAAATTGGTATTAAAAGATAATAATACGTTAACTATAAGTTTTCAAATAGTAGGATGTGGTGCGTAACTATTTTGTTTTAAACGAATATGATATTTTTAAATATTTACGATAACAAATAACCACACACGACAATATGTCAATTTTCTCGTTTTTGTTTTTTGACATCCACTTACACTAACAACAGCTGCATGCGATACCATATAGCGATTGAAGTTATGTACTTCAACCAAATTTAATTAAAATTGGTAATGCGAAGCAAATTGATCTACCTAAACTGTATGAAATGGGATTATATAGAAAAACTGTTTTCCTTTTCTGATATATGTACATGCAATAAGTGCGTAGCACAAGATAGCATAAGTTCTTATGTCAATATCACTTTCGCAATATCCTGTATAATTGAAGATCCTTTAAAATCAGTAAAGGATGTTAAAGATGAACAACTTGCGTCAATTTCTTTTCCATATTACTATAATCAGCTCTACCATAAGAGGGTGGCGTTTAAATGCAACACCTTATGTATATCATATACACGTGTCCGAAAGACCTTTCGATAAGGTACAATATTTGCATTTAAATTTTTGTTTTATCTATTTCTGTTCAAAAATTAAACAAGAAAACTGAAAATCTGTGAATTTTCACCCTCTCAGAGTGTATTTCAGTATAAACAAAAGCATTTATTTTCAAGTCTCAAGATACTCTATGTACTTACCTACCAAGTTTCAATAAGATCTAAATTTGACACATGGGTACCTTTCCATGTAAATTGTATGCCACGTGATGTCATTGTAAGTGGAAATGTTCTTGGTTAGTGAACAGCTTTCTTTTGTTGTGTCCACTTATGTTTGCGATTTTGCAATGGCTGATTTGATATAATAGCTTATTTGTACCAACTTCTGTTTAAACAGGAAATGTTCAATAAGGTTAGTTATAGCTACAAACATTCAGAGAGTGAGACGTATGATCGAATAAGATCCGAAATGCACCTATCAAGCGACTGTGGCAACTCTTGGTGTTGGATCCGCAACAGTAAATTCAATTTTTCAAGATCATCTTCGGATGAAAAAAGATGTTACTCGCTGGGTACCACACACGATTAACGATTTCCGAATGGCAGACTACGTAAGAATCGCTCGGAAAATGGTGGCCATCGTATTCTGCTTAAAATAGTAACATGTGATGAAACTTATATTCCATTTAACAATATTCCTACCCGCCCGGACAGCTGTGTGTGGATCAAGGAAGATGCATCAACAACAAAAATGGCCAAAAATAGCAAGGCTGTCAAGAAAGTTATGCACGCAGTTTCCTTTTGTAGCACAGGATTAGTAAAAGCAATCAAGCTAGAAAATCGATGTACTGTCACAGCAAACTGGTCTTCTTCTTCTTCTTCGCTTGAGGTTTTAGCCATTTTGCCTGTTAGGATACCCATCATTTATTTGGTCTGCCTACACATCTTCTTCCTAAACATCTATAAAATCTCCCTCGGGCTGGAAATCTCATCACTGGCATCCGTTCTATTTGACTCTTCAACCACAAAATGTTTACCTGCAGTTCTTGAGTCAATCAACATTCGCGAGATAATGTTGCATCACAGTGCATACAGTACTTCGCCACACACTGCATTTTTGAGTGAAAATAATGTAAAAGTCATTGAACATCCACCCTATTCGCCTGATTTGGTCATGTTTGATTGCTGGTTGTTCTTTAATCTAAAGTAACATTTACGTGGTCGATGTTTTACGAGCAAGAAGAGATAGATGAAGCAATCCATCAATTTTTAGAGAGCATTCCAAAAGAGGACTGGCTTCAAGCTTTTACATTATGGAAGCTTCGGTTACAAAAGTGCATTGATGCGGGTGACCTGTACTTTTCTTGTATCTCAAAATATATAGCGTGATCGTCGTATATATTCCGTATTTGATTCATTTCCCAAAATTCCCTTTCACTCTTATTATTTAAAAGTACTCCCTTTCCGTGAAAATGCGGTTGTAACTATTATGCAGTGCACCCCACTTTGTGCTATTACTTTTGTCAATTACAGTACTTGCATTAAAATAGTCCATTTATCTCCATATTTGTGAATAAAATGATTATCACAGTAACACAACCACCTCTGTATTTTGCATTTTTAATGTCGATTGAGTTTTAACTGTATTTTGTGCTGTCTGCAACTGTACTGTAATCTACATAGTCAATGGTTACAGCAGATGTACATTGAAACTCACTAAATTTCGCAAAAAATCGATCTCTCACATTAAGCGTAATACTGGGCGGGTGTAATTTTACACGGGGGACGTTCCCGGGCAAATACCAGTAGGTATTTAATCGTGTGAGGTGTAATTAAATTTTCAACGAGTTTGAACGGCTTTCAGGCCTCGTAGCTACTATACGTGTATAGGGGAGTCTGCGAAAATAGGTTATAATTGAGCTTTGATTCGGAGAGGAAAGGTCAACGGGATCATTTTACTCGAATAGGAAAGTTTGTGTTTTGTGTGTACTTATGTAAAGATAGTCTACCGTCAGGAAATTATCCAAATTATGGTACGCTCGTAATTAGTTTTATTTGTTAATTTATCAAAGCGTGAGATTTTGTTAATTACCGTATGCGCATGTAGTAAAATATTTCGGTTATTAGATCCGCGAAAATTCCATTTCCCCTTTAAAGCGGAGATAAATTGCGTTTATAACATTAAGCCGTAAGATTCACTGCCTTCAGTTGAACGTTGGCTCTCCTATTCACTGCAGTCCCTTCCTGCATTATATCCACTCTAAGGATGATAATTCGCTGACCTACTTTGTCGAGAATAGTAAATATTATTTCCGAGGGAGAAAGAGATAGGTTCGGTATATAATAAAATCCGTTCTCTCGAACAAGATTTATGTATTTGTCGTACAGGCGGTAAAGTTGATCAAGAATATTAGATGTTGAAGATCACGTCTTCGGTGAAGCGTTGCGGGTCTGTTCCCGAGAAAACTTGTCTCTTTCTATATATGCTGGAACTGTGGCTTTGACGGTGATGATGACCGGTTGGAGGATCGTAGATTGGTCTTCTGCCGTATTGCATTGATGTCAGTGCTGGAACCGCTTTGCCTTCTTCCTGCAAATATCAGTGATATATGTTAATATTGATTAAAATAATATGACAAAATTTTTATCTAAATTTTTTGGAATCTTTCGGCTAACAAATTACAGATATGTTATTATTTCTTGGTGGTCAGGTTAAGCCTTGTTCGTAAATAATCTGTTTCAAAGAAAATTCAATATAAAATATTCAAAATACTCTAGAGTTCAGTACATTGCTAGGCTCGAACTTGAAGTGGGCAGTAGTACTTTCTCTTGAGGAACTAGTGGATTAGCAATGACATATTTCTTCTAGGAACGTATTGCTTTCGGTCCGACTAATAGAAATTTCTGCAATTTTTTGGACAATCTTGATTGTTCCATTCGCATAGGTAATATATCAATTATCTTGAAATCGTCACACTCACTCCACTTGATTGTGTCATGGTTTCCATTAAAAGTAGTAGTATCATTATCCAAAATATTGCAATTTAACCTTAATTTTATATAAAAAATTATGAGGAGTAGTTTTTAACGGAGTTTTCCTGAATATTGTTTGAAACGATAAAATGTTAAGAAACATGTAAGCTGGGGATATTCATCGCCAGATATGTGAAATATATACAGTCAGAATATAATGAGTGCCAGTGAAATGTGGGTAAGATTGTTCAATAAATGTTGAGACAAACTCTGTAATGAATTACGCTCTGGTCGACCATTTGTAATCAATGATGATATGGTGCAGGCAAATAACACCAAAATTCAAGAAATCAGGAGATCTACAATTGTAATGAGACGTCAGAATGTAATGATTTATTTACTAGAACTAGTCCTATTTTATTAAAGATGAATGGCTTTGGTCAAATGTTTTATTTAATATTTTAGCGACTATAAGAATAAGTCATTATTTACTTTGCGTATAACTGTGTTGATGGAGCGGTGTCTTGGGTGACTCATTAGAAGTCGGCAGTAACAGTGAATCATATAATAACATCGACGGCGAGGAAGGAGTGGCACAGGAAGAAGAGACCACAACATTGAAGGGATGAATATTATGTGTTGGTTCGGGGAGTAGAGAGGTCTGCTGGTTGTGAAAAAGAGTCTAACCACCTCAAGCATGCACAAGTGAATCCAAAGGATGTCAAAATTGGAAACAGGTTGACAAGAATCAGTAGAGTTTGTCGAATATATGAAAAGTAAAAGTATAGTAGAGGGAATCCGTCAAGTCGTAGGGCACTGCCAAGATAGTGTCTCTAGTGCACTGTGAATGTGAGAGGAGCTCCTAAGTGAACTTCCATCCGATTGGAAGCAAAAAAGACATCGTTTCCAGCCGCCGTGTCTACAAAAACGCGAAGTCACACACATTGTTTATTCCTCCTCCTGTCATGTTAAATAGTCCCGTAATACCATTACCCTTTTATTTTTTTTTGGTCCGAGGCCTCGTAGCATAAAGACTTTGTTTTCTTTATTATACATAATAAATTGGATTACTTTTCTAAGAATTTAATTCTTTCATTTCAAGAGTTAGCTACTTTCAGTAAGTATCAACTTATGTACTCGCAATTATTAAATTATTCATTGAGTTCATGGTGTGTAGATGCACTGCTGACGGACTACACGCTTTGAGAGACGCTTATTCGTGTGAGTCCCTTTAACTACATGCAAGTTTTGAAATATAGAAACAATAGATACATACTCAAAAGTATTAGGTAATTGTAATACGGTGCATATTACAATTACACAATTTCCAAATTCTCTTTGGGATCCTAATCTATTTTAAAATCTGTTTTGTATACGAATGTATCTGTCTTCTTAACCTGCTGATTGAATAACAACGTACAGAAGAAAATTAGCAAGTGCCTTAAGATTTTTTGACTCGTTATAACGAGGATGGTGATTACTTGTTGGACTATATCGTTGGAGCCGATAGGACATAGGTGTCCCACTGACTCCTGAGTCGAAATAATCCATAAAGTGGCAATATTCATCACCACTAGTAGAAGTGGAAGGAAAACAGATGAGTATTGTTAGTGAATTTTATGTTACAAAAATAATCAGCTTCCTACTGTCGCATCCTGAAAAGACTATGTCAAGTCATCAAGATTAAAGGGCGTGGAATGCTGTCAACCAGTGGCGTGCTGCTTCATAGTAATGCTAGGCCACATACTGCAGCTCCAATTCGAACATCTGATCTGTTTTGGGTGGGAAGAATTCGTTCATTCGTATACAGTCCAGATCTTCCGCCTAACGTCTGGCTACACTATCCCTTCCGGAATCTAAATAGCTTGCTAGGTGACAAGCGTTTCTACATGGATGATGCAGTGAAAACGACCGTTAATAACTGTTTATCATCACAGGAAGCAGATTTTTATGAAGTTGGCAAAAAAGTTATATAGAAAAGTAGAATTGTATTGTATATTCAGAAAATGAGTTTTGAAAAATGTTTACTGTTATATTTATTACGCAAAGGACTTTAATTAAAATATAACCCTCGTATATCAAAACCATATGTATTTTTTGAGATATAAAAAAGTTATATTAAAATATTATAACTCGAAGTATCAGCACGCAAGGTTTATTTACTTATTGTTCCAATAAATCGATTTAAGCATATTAATGAGAGCAGAAAAAATTGCTTCAATTCACTGAAACTGTGTTCTATGACGTAATATATTTCATTTGAACTATCAGTACCATCTTCCAAAAACCGTAACCGCAAGAAATTCGAATAGGACAGTAGGAACCGTGCGTGCTAATTTGTACATTAGCACCCGTTCTTCAACGTTGATATATTTATGGCAACGCCGAGCGATGGTTTCGTGCGTGCCTCGTTTGTACTGTATTACTCATTTATAAAGTTTTCGAGCGACTGATTGAAAATCAATAGAGAAATTAGAGCATTTCCTGCACAGCTTTAATCTAACGTGACGTGTACGAGCTTACAATTTTAATCTTCAATTAACTAGAGGTGATTAGTTTTTCTAGGTTTCTATAGCGTATTATTGCACTTAGCGTATACTACATTATAATAGAAAGCGTGGAATACCGATATGTTATTTATGAAGTTCACACTGTTAATTGAGAAAAACAGTATTTTGTTTTAATATAACATTTTCTGTTTAGAATCGAAGATATCATATGCCCTTAAAAATGATCAGTGCATGTTCTGATATGAGCTATTTAAGAGATAATGAACTTCTTTCCGTCTAAGATTTCAACCAGTAAACACGTCTTATTCAGGCTCTACCTTTCGTCACCAATTTACTATAATTTACTATAAATAAACTATTATATCAGTTGTAAGTTTATCTATGTATACATTGATATCGTTAAAAGACCTATCCAATTCTTTGGAGGAAAACCTAATGGGTGTAAGTTGGATGAGACTCCTTATATTGCTCGATTTGTAGGAACATCAGTGACAAATTGTAGGGTACTTACTTTTCAAAGTGATTCGGGTAGCTTAGGAAATGAAAGATCATGACATATTGAATTCTTTTAGATATTTAGCAAATATCGTTCTGTTTCCAAGGAAGTAACCAGCATCAAATTGGAAGAAGTAAACCAAACAAGTTAATACATCCTTTTTATTATCCCATGTTTTAAGACACCACACTGGACAATAAAACTTTAGAATGTTCATGCTTCTGAGATGAAAATAGTCCCTTCCCTTTCCTTCGGTCTTTCATTTGTAATCGACGATGGGAGTATCTCTGATGAGCGTCAAACATTAGTTAGCTAGCACTGAGGAGGACTATTTGCCGTGTTACACTTGTTCTGTCTTCGCAATATGCTATTGAAAACATGTGCCGAACTGATTTCTAACCTTACCTCAGTTATCAGAAAAAAAAATCACGTGGGAGTCAAAAATGTGAACCTTTATGGGTATATTACAGCCGAATTCATGCAACAAGGCCAACACATTCTCGACCAATTCCTGTCATTCCGCAGAAAGATTATTGTCACTTGACAGAACGCATTTTAAATCTGTTTTTCTTTAGTTCCAAGAAGTTTCCCGAACTTGGGTTGTCTGAAGAGCTATTTAACTTGAAATCTTATAAAAAAAGCTCTCTTTAATTTTGGCTTCACTGAGATCAGGGAAATTTTGAAGCTATTGTTTGAATGCTGGTTCGTTCGTACCCGTAGTTGTATTTTTTGAAAAGGCCAAGCTTGATATGTAAAAAGAATGATAGTTTTTTGCGGTTCTACTAGAGTTAGCACTATATAATCGTTTTTCCAGGTTTAAAGGGTGTTCTCGGAGGAGAGTCTTTCTTAATGTAGTCTAGATCTATTGGTGTGTTATTTCATAGACAAGGGAAGCCGTAGTATTTTACATAGCCCTGCTGCAAACTCATCAACAAGCGTCTAAAAACAACCGCCGATTATGGGGCTCATGTAGCGACTATTTATAGTAGGCTATAAATATCGCAGCAGAACACTAAGTTTTCTGCTTTTTCAAATAACAATTTGAGGAGTTGAGTACGAAATGAAGTTACTCGGAAGATTTCACTTTAGGAGTTCTAAGTTAGTATATCCGCTTTGCTTTTTGGACAGATCCAAATCACAAACAAGATCGTTCAGTTTTTTCAATTTAAATTTATGTAAAATGTGGCGCAGACGTTCCACCAAAGCACGAAAGCTCATAATTCTTTGAACCACCACATGCTAACGTTGACAACTGAGGAGAACTGGCGCGCATACGACGATCCTCTTCAAAAGATCTGTCGGAGACTCTGGGGTAGAAAGTCCTTCGCAATAGCGGATAGGCCGCAGAGCAGATGGTACGTTAAAGCATTAAATTGTACATTTATTTTCTTGGTGATGCTTCAAGGAATTGGTGGTACCATGCGGAAATAGCAGTTAGCAACGTAATTGGTAGGCTCCCTTCATATCATGGGCACAGCAAATGCGATTGCATTTCTTTTATTATTAAACTACTGTGAAAGATTTACTGTACAACTGCAGCAGCATACGTGTGGGGCTTAGTTTTGCCCTGGCCGTCTATCTCGCAACTGAAATAGAAATAATACGCTTTCTTAACTATTGGTCTGATGACTGGGATAGCGGACAGGATATTAATATCTTTCCAACAGGAACCAATCAACTGTTTTTGAGGTGATATTTGTGTGAAAGTCAACAAGTTGGCAATTAGGTTCTCTATTTATAAAAATAACTAGAGAAATAGTTAGCCAAAAACAGGTTCAACAAATCTTCCATCTTCCATCTACATCAATACTCTTATTCAATCGCATTCTCAATGCCCCAGTGCTTGCTGCACAAAAGTGTTTGGGTTGCCGTCTGAACCACGTAAGCTCTTGAGAGAATTTTTCGACCCAGTTTTACGGGACACTATTCACCATAAACAGGAAACATTATGCATGGAGTCCTTTTGCCCCGAAAAAAAATGCGCAACATCACGCTTGTTTAATGACTTTCTCTCGTATGATTAACAGCTAATGGTTTTAAGATGCAATATCTTACAACTTTCGTATGAACTACTGTTTAATTAAGCAGGATGTATGTATATTTCACAAAACAACTTGTTCTTTGACAGAGTTTGGCAAGCCAAATAATTTCCTTGACCTAATCACTCTTAAATGTCTAAATTTCTTATGCCAGACACACGCCTTTTCTAAAATACTCCTTATCAATACTGTTTTACCTGATAATTAATTACTATAATAAAAAATCCACTTTGTTGCTTATCTTTTTCTAAAGTATAATTTCTTTATTGCGTGTATGGATGTTATTTTTTAAAGACAAAGCAGTTCTTCAGTTTTTCTTATCCTGGCTTCGTTCGTTAGTCTAATTACACAACACATTCCACGATTTAGTTTTTGCCTCGTAGCATTTAGTGAATGAGGCAGAGCATTGTCATGAAGAAAAATTACATTTTTGGCGGATTACGTCTTTCTTTTCTTTCGAATTTCACAGCATCCAGCAGATTAGGGTAATATTGTGCATTTATCGAAATTAATAAAAATAAACAGTTACGATGACTTTTCCGGGTGATTACCGATTCTTCGTATTCACCGTCGCCGCTCATCTCTTTTCTCCACTCCATACTCGCCTGTTTTGACTTGGTGGACCCAATTTTCATCACAGGTTATTAATTGATTTAAGAGCAACCCAGACTCTTTGTAGAATCGATTTAAAAGAAAGTTGGGAAACCTCCAATCAATCTCGCTTCTGTTTACAACTCATCTCGCGGACATTTTGTAAGGTCCCAAGTCCACTGTCATAAGCTGTTGGGTACTTTTGTGGCAGTTGTTGACAGTAGCTATTATCCAGAGGATCATGCGCCTATTTTCTCTGTAAGATTCCGGACCGCTTCGATGATGGCTTCGTCCACCTTTGTCCTTAGGTGGCTGTGGTGGTTTGGTTCTCGACTTTTCCACGCTCTCCATAATATTCTTTGTGTCAGGCAAACACCTGGGTTTTTGACAGAATGTTATCTCTGAATTGTGCCTATAATATTTTTTCCGACTATCTTGGAAAGGACTAAACCATTAACGAAAAGAGTTATGCCGTTCTACTTGTCAAATTGGAGAAAATAATTTCTAAAAGAATCGCGGGGAGTTCCACATAATTAAGTTCAGGCAATTCATGACTGCAGTTAAGTTGTCCACCAAAAATATGACCAATTGAAATTTATTTGCTGCATTTAGCCCCAAGTGACTTTTCCAAACTCAATTTTCCTTTCGGAAATGCGAAATTTACCGAATTTTATTGAAATTGGTGTGACATCCGTGCAAACCTTATGTTGATAACATTTTTCACACCATATGTTGAAGTAGGTAATGCTACATAAAATAAACTTATAGAACCGCTTTTTTTGACACTTTACGCATGTTCTTAAATCGGAGTGATGCGCATGGTTAACTCCGCCTACTTCCTATTTCCTTCCTTCTTACGCTATACAGTTTGCCAGATTTTGAGTTACGACCTATATTAGCTATGCTTGTACACGAACAGCAACAAAAAAGTGTACGTGCCGTCCCTTCCATCGCGACCACTTTATTTATATTCGTAAGGATTACTTTGATTCATATTTCTTTTAACCATATGCAAAATCCATATATTGATTAGCCTGAAATATTTACGACACGTCTGACCTAGTTTTCGAAGCCGGGGAACTTCTCGAGATGGCCGCGTCGCTACCGTTCGCTGCAAAATACATAATACAAAATTCGGTCGCTATCCAAACACCCGGCTAACCAACAATAATTAATAAATAAGCTTTTGTTTCTGCCCATGGTTCGTTCGGAACGTTTGCTCTTTTTATCCTTCCCCGCAATAACGGTTGATTTATCGTCGTGAATCGACGTTATGCTGTAATCAGTTATGCAAATCACGTTGGATTACAGAAAGTAAATAGGTTTGACTACCAATTAATCAAAAACTTTCCTCCATTCATTTCGTCCTGGATGATCCATTTTCAATCTTTTTATCGTCTTTGAAATGGTATTTTTATGGAAAGTTGAAAGAATAGGCTTGAGTTAATATAATTATTCAAATCTTGTGGGGTATCTTTTTAAACTAAGCTCTGATAAATACTTTCTTCTTGAGAAATGATCAATTTCATTAAGGTAGAGTATTGCGAAGTTTCAGTGTGGCACCGCTAGTTTCTAAAACTGTTGAGCTTCAGTTAATGGATCTCGATGGAAGATCTCGAAGGTAGCTCAAGGAGGAAGTCTTCTGGAGTATGGAAACCAATTAAACCATTAAATCAAAATCAGGTATGTAGAAATAAAAGAGGCATTTAGAAAACTTCGGAGTATGTCTTGTATGGGGTAGCACTGATAGTGCAAATACTTAAAAAGAGGCAACGAAAAGAACTGTGGCATTTGCAGTACCACTCCAATAAATACAGTAATTACAGTTTTTATTAACCACTATTGACCAAGATGGATGGTTGCCTTAAAACAAATTCCTACCATAACCCAGCATAGAAACAAGGTATCCTAAATACATTGGCTTACCGAGTGAAGATTATATCAGATGAAAAACACCTTGAAGCTAAAGCCCAATATCTGAAGAAAATGTTGCAACAAAACGAATTCAAACTCAAAGACCTCAACAGACAACCTAAACAACAGGAAGAATTAACAATTATTACTGGAACCACCTGCTTGTCATACACCAAAGAATGCATGTAGAAAATTGGAAGAAAAGTATGCAAAGAGAATACCAAACTATTTTTCAATGTTTTCGAAAAGTTATCCACCAATTTCCTTTCAGCGAAAGATCGTATTTCACAGGGCCAAAACCTAAGAGTGTACGAAATATCTTGCTTATGTGGAAAGGTATACAAGCAGGCAGAGACATCATCAGATTATTACAAAATGCAAAGATATGGACAAATGGGCAGTAGTAGAACACTCAACAAACACAAAACACAGAAGCAGCTTTGATAAATACAGGAAATTAGCAACGGAACCACATTAATGGAGGAGGTTGTACAGGGAAGCTATTGAAATACTAAAGAATTCAAATAATATCAAGGCAAGCATTCTTCACATCCAAACGGAAAGAAACGAACAGAAGAATCAACGAGCAGTGTAATCATAATCGCAATAGTCAAATTGAGTCGCAGTTATGTCTGAATGTTATTGAAGTTTTGATAAGAGACTGGAAGGCTGCCATATGGCAGCAAGTCACTTATGAGATATTGTTTTTTGTTATTAAACCATACTTTTCCACTGGCATTTGAAGTACAAATATTATATGTTAATCAATTAGAGCACCTAAAATCGTAATAGAAGAAACATTCACATTCTTCAATTGGTATATAAACGAACTAAACTCATATTTCTATGTAAATGTATACATTCTAAAGAATTGAATAATAAATGAAATTAAATCTTAATTCGGACCTTATTTGTTAGGGTAAGGTGAGGGAAATGGACGTATGGGGTATTTGGGCGGTTAACTTAAAAAGGTATTCTTTATGCGAAAACACATTTTATTTTGGAACAATTTTTTCTAAATGTTATTGGTTTTTGTATTTACTATCGATATAGATGTCGCAACCTTTCTAATTTTGATATTTAGATTTACAGTTATTTTTAAGGGTCATATTGGGTTTATAATCTCAAATAAAGTGCCCTGCTAGATTTAAAGAGTGGCTGTCTTAAATAATGCCTAGAAAATAACGCCAAAGATAAGAACGCTGTAAATATAGCTTTTCTCGTGGTATTGCTGAAATCATTCACGACAAAAATAATGTGAAGTGACAAAAAGCGCTAACACCAGGTTTCTTGCTCGACACATTGCAATTTTCTCTCTGCTACTATCACCATATCTAATCCTACAATTCAAGTGATTATTCTTGGCGCTAACTAGTGCCAAAAGAATGAACCACTTGTCTGCAAAAGTCAGACACAACGAAAAGAAGCGGGCACAGCAAAGATGATTATCTTAACTTACTCTAATGATACCTACATAAACCTTATCTAAAAGGCATGTCAATAAAGTTTTGTGTAATATTTATTTCCGTAAGAAATAATGGAGAGGTTAAAACACATCTCCCAATTTCCCCATCGGAGAAACTGGAGGGTACCGAATTGGGGAAATGGGTGGAAATTAATTTATGTTTTATATTTTATATCAGATCGACATGCGAAAGTATGTTAAGAAAACCAATCGGAAATATCCCAGAGACGTTTTAATTGTTGCTATGAAAGCAGTATGTACTAGAACAAGTATTTGTGCTGCCTCAAGACAATTTAATATACCACAGTCTACTATTCGAAGCAGAATAAGATGAAAGAAAGAATAAAAAGAAAGTCGTGTTGGTAATGGAAGAAGAAGATTTGGCAGATAATGTAGTACTGTTATCTTTAGTTCATAATCCACTTACACGCGAAGAAGTTTTTTTCGTTTTATTCTATGCCTCCACTTGTCCCCATAAAAGTAATTTGCCAGAAGTGCGGTTTACAAAGATATCTCCCAAATAACCCCATGTGGGGGAAGTGACTATCACAATTTTACATTTAAATTTTGTATTAACTTTGAAAATATTACCTGCCAATACTCTAGGCTAATTTTTATATTTACATTTTTTTTTAAATATATACCAAAATATTAATTTTACTTATCCAATTCCCCCATCTTACCCTACTGTTAATATTAACACACAATTTCACATTCTTTTTCTCCAAGCTATATTATGCTTATTTATTACTATCGATCGACTTTTCTCCGTTACGAATTAATGCCGGTGTTCCAAAGTTTCATGACTCGGTCAGTATCACGGCAATCTACGATCGAAACGAAGCGAAAGAAATCCAACTAAAATGCAAATTTCGAAGTAGGGGATAGTTTTATCAGATTCGTATGATCCCATCGGTTCTACCGAAACCGTTAGATTAAAAGCGTTTTGATTAGAACGTACGATTTTCGAATCCGGGAAGTTCAGACGGAAATCGAAAAAGTAACATGTGTAACATTTTAATTAGATTTCCTTGAGGAACGATCTTTTAATTAAATCCGTTTGTACTGAACGAGTTATTTACTGTCTGCGCCTTAAATTTCCTTTTTTTTAATAATGCAAATTTTTTTGAAGTAGAAGTTGCCATACAAATAAGTTTAACAATAAATTGGGTATACCGTGATATCATAAACATTCTAGAATAGAGGCGGCATTGAAACAGAAAACATATGTCTGAACTTAAGCCAGGTATTACAACGGTTTCGAAATTATTTGACAGTGACATTGACTATCATTAATTAATGTATTAGAACTGATGAAAGCAACTTGAAACGTCGACTTTGACTAAATTCAAATATGGTTTATAACAGGGTGCAAAAACGTATATGATTGATAATACATGTAATTTGGGTGTACAGCCAGCGCGCATGTTTGGATGATTTTTAGAGAGCACTTACCAGAGTTACTGTAATTCCTAACAATTTTTATAATTGGCTTTCCAATTGTTGGCGTATTTCGTAAAACTGGTTGTGTGGGTAAGAAATCATGTGCTGGTAGACCAACCATTTGTTCAGGAAGAAGGAATGATGTTCGTTAACGGATAGAAAATGAATCAACAAAACCTTCGAAACGTCTTTCTCAGAAGAAGAGACTTTCTCATCGAACATGCTAGAAAATTGTAAACAAAAACTTATACATGCATCCGTATAAAATGCAATCACATTAGATTAAATTTGACATTTTTTCTGATGAAGTGCGGTTTCATCTTTCGAGGTACACCAATTCCCAAAATACTCGGATGTGGACCAGTAAAAATCCTCATATTGTGGTGCCTGGCTAGTAGTTTCTCGCCGTAGAATTGCTGGACCTATTTGTTTTTAGTTTTACAATTAATGCTGAGAGGCATAGAAACATTTTGAATAAATTTATTGAACAATTGCATGAAGATGAATTGCAATGTGGTAAGAGTCATTTACCGATTGGGTGTTCTTTGCAATTCTCTGAGGTTACCTCTCTACTACCAACCGAAAACAAAGCGTGCTTCAATGCAATGGAAATATCCTTCTTCGCCGTCAACAAAGAAATTCAAGACTATGCCGTCAATTGCTAAGATTATGCTTGCTATGTTCTGGGATTCTCAAGGAGTGATCCTAGTCCATTACGAAAATAGAAATGAAAATGTGACCGCTGAATCATACTGCAGAGTTTTGCTGTTGCTTCGGGATGCAGTTCGACGAAAACGTCGAGACCTATTGACGAGAGGAATATTGTTGCATCGCAACAATGTCAGGTTGCATTAGGCCCACTTTACCCAGATGAGAATTGCAGAATTATGGTGGGAACTTCTTCTAATGCTACTAATAGGATCTTATTTCTTTGAAGAAATACATCATGCTCATTAACATATTTAAGTCGAAGTATATATGTACTTCATTTGTTTTGTACGTGCATGGTGAACTGTATCTAACGTGACGTAATTCTATTTAAATGTGTATTTGTAGAAAGTTTTATTCAATATATGCGAAATTAACCTGATAGGAAATCAATGCCCTGGTGATCGTTAATGACGTTTAAAACTTAAAATCTGCTGCTTTAAACTATCTCTACATCACGGAAATTCCGTTTTACATAATTTCCGTACGACGGTGACAAGCCCCTTGTAACGGTTGGGGTTTTTACTAGAATCGTGTTAGAGGCGCTTCGAAACACAGCTTTATATACCCGGCAGCATGTGAGTCTAGAAGCGATCGGTTTATTGCATGCGCCCCGGTAATAACACTAAATTTCTAACCGCACGTTTGTTATTACACACGACGAGCGGTACGCTGACCTAAAATTTAGGCTGCGGGGCTCGCTTTCTATGTACTATGTGGATCAATCGAAATGTCCTCTCCAAATTGCAAGCGAAATATATGATTCACTTACATTAAGCTACAATTGACTATGTAAGTTGTTTGAAAATTTTCTAAAATAATTTTGATATTTACAACTTAGAATGAGCATAACAGACGTATCATATGGAAGGATCTGTTCAGTAACAGATCCATTTCTATTTCATGACAAACATCGTCCAGTGAAAACAACCCAGTAGCATCTACTGCCTCTTTAATAGTACTATAATTATGAAACAAATTTATGAATGTATTAATAGATATTTAATGTTAAATGTAGTAATGCGGACTGACATAATATTAGTAGTATTACGATTACAGTGGAAGCGTATTCGCGCAAATAATATATCCCCTGGCAGAAACAAATGTATGCATCTTAGCCTATTCGTTTACATTCACGATGCCTAAAAGTTCTCGAAATTTGGATCGAATGAATGTAGTTATAATCACACGCTACTACGTAGAGTTGCGTATAGCTTTTGTCTGTCAGTATAGCAAGCGACGTCATTGTAAATGAAAACGTTCTTTTTTTGGCGAATAGTTTTTCATTGTTGTGTCTGCTTGTGTTTGGGATTTTGCAATGCCCGATTTGATTTAATAGCGAACTTGTGACAAGTTCTGTTTTAAACTCGGTCAGCAGCTGTATGGCTTATATAAAAACTTACTACTAGTTTAAACGTTCCAAAAATGGCCGTTAATTCAAAAGCAACATCAATTCATCGACTAATTTGTTTTTCGATATTGGTAGCCTTATCCACAAGGAGTTCGCACATCCAGGTCGGATAGTTAATAAAGAATTCTAGAATGACGTCCTAAGATGACTAAAGAACGATATGTAAAGTAAACATTTGTTCAGTTGGAGTAGCAACGATTGGGTTCTTTACCATGATAACGCAAGGCCAACAACTTTCATTGTATAGCAGTTTTGTGCACAAAAACAACGTGACGCAACGGTCATATTACTCAATCAGTATACTTATTCGGCTTAGCTACTTGTGGTTTTCCTCTTTCCAAAAATCATCAAGCTGAAAAGATGATGACTTGGGATAGATCAGATTGAAAAATAATCAAAAACGGTGTTGGACGCATTAACTAAGCAAGACTACCAGAATGTATTCGTTTCGTAGGAAAGGTGCTTACATTACTGAGGGGACTACTTTGAAGATGACGAAGGTAAACAAAATCTTGGTATTTTGCAATTTTATTTATGGCTATATTTCGGATACATTTGAGTATTACTTTGTATTATTCGCCTCTAACCGTTTGGCGCTCAAACAAGATTGTGTTTGTAGCACGAATAAGCCGGCTATCAAGACAATAGTGATGGATCGTAACATTATAATAAAATCGATTTTCGAAAGACTTTAAATATATAATTATAGTAAATCACGAAAATTATTGGAGAGTATTATAGTTCAGAGGTTGAGCACAGGTAATTTTAAGTGTTTAAGCTTTTTTCAAACTTTATGTATTATTATTATCATTATTATTATTTAGGTGACGAAATGCAATACTCTCTAAAACTACTTTAGTTTTTGTCAATAGCTTTTGATATGTAACTGTACATACACTACTTCGTAAAAGAAAGAGGCACATAAGTATATTTTTAAAAGTTTGTGTAATAGCCAGTGTTCCGAAAATATTTCTAAACATATTTTTAAGTTTAATGATATTTACGATTTACTGGAATCTGGTAGATGCCATATCAATACTTACATAGAAAAGAATACTTAAAAATTGTAATCCTTTTGTAGTGTTCATGAATACGATAAATAAGGGCAGTGTAATTTTCGGTATTTGTGCTGAAAGGCAATAAAATTTACGGCTGGCTCTATTTGCTGTGCTTATTGTTCGTTGTAGTTCCCGAATGCGAAGAGTTTGCATTTTGTGTTATATTCCTAATAGAAGAAATAATAGTGTCGAAGTGAGTATACTGCGAAAGCTGGTGCTGCAAGTTGTGATACAGTGGTTACATTTGGAAAAAATGCTGAAAATTACGTTATTAAGCAGAAGTGGTTTACATCAAGAAGGTTACAAACAAGCAGAAATCGCAAGGCATATCAAGTGTTCTCGGCGCAGTGTTCAAAAAATTTTTAAAAAATATAGGGAAGTAGGCGACGTGTGGGATAAACTGAAGCCTAGACGACTGAAAGAAAAGTAAACGCGAAATTGGCACGAGAGTTAGAAGAAGCTCGAGGCACGTCAGTACATGCTTCGACTGTGAAGCAGTCGTTGAAGAAATCGGGATTACGGGGGTGTATAGCTGTCAGAAAACCTCTTTTGCGACGAGGTAATAAAGTAAAAAGATTCAACTGTGCTAAAGGCCATCAAAATTGGACAGATGATGGGAACAAGTATATGAACCGATGAGTCTAAACTTCAATTACTTGGATCGAACCGGCGTCACTATGTTCGACGCTGTATTGGAGGAGCTCTTGCGCAACAATGTTTACAAGCTGCTGTCAAACATTTGCGTGGCAGTATCCAGGTTTGGAGCTGCATTTTATTGCAAGGGGTTGGGGACATTATTAAAATTGAAGGGAAGCTTACAGCGGAGAAATATCGAACAATATTGGAGCAACATGTACCTTCTGGAGTTGATAATAATTTCCTCCTGCATCAAGATAACTATCTCAAACAAACTTCTCAATTGGTTAATAACTATTTAAGTCAGTTGGAAAAGGATGAAGTAGTTGGCACGATGGTGTGGCCCACAAAGCCTGGGCTTAACTATTATCGAAGATGTGTAAGTATCGTTTTGATGTATAAGCAAAAACAAAGACAATTTGTTTAACACCTTTACTTTTAAGTGAAAGATGCTTCCAAGAGAAAGAATAAAATTCACTTTATTCTGCTTTTATTCAAAAATAATTAACAAATCAATGATTCCAAATATGTTCCATACGTTTCCTGCTTTTACTTGCGATCGAATTTACATATTTTTTTAAGCACATTCTGTCGCAGGCAATTTAAATTTGTTGCAAAGAATGGTTTTTATTAATAGTACAAATTTATTTATTTCTTTTGGAAGTCTATGTCATTTATTGTATTTTAGTAATTACCGATTCTCCCAGATTAATTTGGTATTAATTTTCAGCAAGTATTCCTTTCTTGTGCGATGTTTTTAGATACGAATAATCTTAACCAGCTGGATCTGACGATACCCGATGCTATATAATATCTGGACAGATACAACATTCAATATCAAGTGCACATTTTAATGAAATTGATTAATGTATACAATTCTCATCGGCTCCAAATGATGTGAGCATCGTTAGGTCCAAGTAATTAAAGTGATTCGTTGTTAAGGACTCCATGGTTAATGTGCCTCTCCGGCGAGCGGAAACCGTAGGTTCGAATCCTACCGCGATCGTTAAATTTTTGATTTTACAAATTAATGTAACGTTAGTAAAAACCAAGGAAACTGTATCTATCAAAATGGGAATTACATTTTATTGTATATTTCATTGTTTAAAAAATTTCACTATGAGACAATCAAATAAATGCACTTGAATAATTATCCCTAAATAGGGACTTGCTTTAGGAATTATTTGTTTCTAGAAAATTGTAGTGCATTAAAATCGAGCATGAAGGTGGGAATATTGCGAGTACATTAAATATCTATTCGTTAATTACTGACATTGAAGATGTCATCGAGTTAAGCTGTTGTCGGGCAATGTTAAAAGAAAGCCAAGTTTTAAAATTGAACATTTCTTTATGCAGTTTATTAAGCTTAAAATTATTCATATTTTTCATTTATGAAAATGAAGTAACATTTTAATTTTCTTCCATTAAATCTCCGCCGTTTCATTTTACCAGAATCCAGATGGCATAAAATATCGGAGTGCCTAACTTAGGGCGGTCATTTCGATTGCCATGCGTTGTACATATTTATGTATATTGCGGTAGTAGCACTGCCTGACTAGACTAGCGATGGGGATCGTAGAAATGGGATAATTTTCTTATCTGGAAAATTAAGAAAGGATATACGGCCGGGCGGTTTGCCAACGTACTCGAACCCGGTATCCGTATTGGCTCAGAATGAGTTTCTGCACAAGAGCGAATCGAAAAACGATGGGAGAAAGCTCGCGGGGATGCTTTGAAACACGAAAATCCGACGCAGAAGAGCTCGATACTCTATTCTGACACTTCGCGTAGTGTTCACTCGCTGCCGGCCTGCGTCTGTATTGCGGTACACGCGAACTTATTAACTGGATTCCGGAAATTACTCGAATTGCTCGAACTCGAGCAACGAATCGCGTTGCCTTTTCGGAGTTAAACGAGCGCGAATTCTTTTAGTTTCGTTTTTTTTCCCGCGTTCGACCAGTTTCAAGCTCTATTTCGCGAAGTAAGAAAAATATCGCATGGGAATTCGTTTCCTGCTATAAATTTTCTAGATACGATGATCGGAATATGGAATTCGAAGTGGAAAGAACGGAAACTCTTGTGTAGACTTCCATTTTAGACGTTAAAGTTATGTATAGGATGTTCTAGAAACATTTCAATAGAGCACACAATGTTATTTATAAAGTCGTTATATTCATTGTTTGCCTTATTTTTCCAGAAACCAGTTTTCTATGGATAGTGGAAGTTACTTTTTTCATATTTTGTCATGATCGATAAATTGCATTTTGATTGATTGCAAAAGTTTCAAATAATCTACATTATTGGAACAGTATTGTTGATTTCTGTACTTTCCAAGCAACAAAACTAGTTAAATAATCAATCTGCTAGCATTTTTCATGCACATTGCAATAATTTCATAGAAGAAAAAACATAACGTTACTTTTTGAAACAAGGATAGAAGAAAGATTGATTTTTTAAGTGGAATGTTCTGTATCTTTCAATTGAGTTCGATAAAGATACAGGGTGATACGGTGGTAATGTTGGAAACAAAGTACTTACTAAGTGAATAATAATAGAAAATTACACGAGCATTGTTTTCCTTCTCCACAGGCTTTCATCCAAAACTTTCCAAAAGTTCACATTGGGATTAAAATTAGGTGATTTAGTATTGAAGTACGTTAATTTCCTGTCGTTGTAAGGGCTCTCATCAACTTTGTATTCTGGTATTTGTCTTCTAAATTCTACCAGAACCTCTTTTAACATTTGAATATATTTTATTTGATTTGTAATAAAGGAATCAACGTTCTTTTCCTTTTCACACTCTTGAGGAGAAAGACCTGAGGCAGATCTGCTCGTAGACAAATAATTTTTAATCACCAGCTTAATCCTAATAAAACAAGATAGTGGAATAGTGGTAAGAATGGGCTATACTCGTATAATATACCTAAAATGACGCGTTTAAATAATGCTAAAAAGTTATAGTAGTTCAGTGGAGCTACATCTTAATGCAAATGCGGTATGTGGAGCAATCGCTACAAAGCTACACAGAAATCGATTTTTTAAATGGAAGATGCCTTTTATGTGCTATTTTACGCTTTTAGGAAAGTAGAAGATCTTGTTTCTTTTTTCTGTAGCGTTATGTTTTTTCTCTTACCCATAAAAATAGTGTATCTTGTATCTCTAAGTAAATTAAATTCACGACGCAGCACAGCAAAAGGATATTTAGTTTATTTCCCGAGCACATTAAATATGTTATCTTCCCTGTATTTACTTGGAGATAAATGAATCTATAGATTTGTGAGCGATAGTATTTACTTGCATATCACCCACAAGGTTCAATAAAAGATGGTTTTCTGTAGCAAGGTATAGAAATATTTATTGATTTATAATATGTACATTTGGGCATTATGTATGAAACAAAATATCTTGTAAATGACCGTCATGGCTTTGTTGCCACATACGTACCCTTTCGACAAAATTTGCAATAATACTACTGTATACATGGGGTGGTAATTTATTGATAGGGGCGGCCAATTCTGGTTACCAAACCGGGAAATAACACGATCAGGAGCAAACTCGTCCAAGATAGTTAATGTTTCGGAGGCGGTATGACATGGCACCTCCCTGCTGAAACCATACGTTGTGAAGAAAAATATTTTCCAGATGAGGCACAAAAACTGTGTTATCATACCATGATAACGTTTGTTATTCACCGTTACTACATTACTTTTCTCAACTTTATATCACAAGAAATACGGTCCAATTATTCCTCCACACCACAATGCACACAAGACAATGAGATGTTTTGGATGCATTGCTTTCTGATGAATCATTCGTGAATTTTCTGAATCCTAAATGCGGCAGTTTTGACTCACTGAAAATAATTTTGTCCGCAAAATCGGCATTCACTTCTGTTTTCTTAAGGATCTAATTGGTGAACTCTCTTCGCTGTCTGTGGTCTGTTGTTAAGTCAATTGGATTTTGTAGGCATGGTGATATAAGTCCTTAGATAGAATACGCTGAAGAGTGGCTGCTGTAAGACCCAATTCTTGTGCACGGTAACGAATCGATGTCTCTGCACTTTAGGCCATACTCTCGCGAACTACCGTGATGTTTTGTTTTGGACGAACTGGTTGTGTGTTTCAAATCACTAACTGAATCAGTACTTTCGAATTTGTCGATTACTCTTTTCACAGTGGATGAAGTAGGAACATTGTGTTGCCCGAATATTAACATTGGGCGCACTTTACGATTGACCAAGGCTTTACAAAGTACAGCCGTTTATTAGTGAACTTAATACGTGATGGAACGAAAGTGATTTGTAAATATTGTGACAATGCTTTCATGTATGATGAATCTAAATAACAGGTAGCTAGTACTCAGCACAATAAGGGAGGCATTGATTGCGTAGAATGTATGGACCGTGGAGGTGAATACTTTGAAGAATTATAAATAATTCTGTTTTGTCAATAAATTGGGTACTACTTCACTAGTTTTAACGGAAGGAGAGCAACTTATGTACGAGGGCGACCTGAAATGTTTCCGGAATCGGCAAAAGATGGCGCACGAAGGTTGAAGCAGATTCATTGGTCGGCAAGGGCAATCTCTTTTATGGTAACTGTTAAAATTTGAGACGTCTACTGTCAATAGCTGTTGTTTAAGAGCGTGTTTTGTGTACTAAGCGATAGCCGATTGAACTTGAAAGAGATAGCAGAAGCAACAGGCATCTCAGAAGAACGTGTTGGCCATACCCTACACGAAATTTTGGATATGAAAAAGCTTTCGGCGGGATGGATACCGCGCTTGCTCAGATCGGAGCAAAAACGAAATCGGGTGGCAGCTTCGGTAGAGTGTCTGGCCAGAATCCTACGCAATCCAAAGGGTCTCTTCATGCGTTTCGTAACCATGGAAGAGACTTGGATTCACCACTACATACCGGAGACCAAGGAACAGTGGAAGCGGTGGACTTTTCCAGGCGAATCGGCTCTGAACAAAGCAAAGACCGTTCTATCGGTCTGAAAAGTCATGACGACCATTGTTTGGGATTCCCAAGAATTGTCCTCATCGACTATTGACTATCTGCGGAGAGGAAGGCCGACCACGGGGCAATACTACAGCGATTTATTGATCCGATTCGATGCAGTAGGAAGGAGGAACGGCCTCGTTTGCAGTGGAAAAAAGTGCTTTTCCACCGCGACAATGCATCGGCTCATTCATCTTGCATCGTCAAATTGAATGAATTGCGCTACGAATTTAGTCTCTCGTCATCCATATTCACCGGATCTAGCCCCCAGCGACTTTTTCCTATTCCCAAACTTGAAAAAATTACTGGGAGGAAAGAGATTTGCCTCAAATGAGGAGGTTATTGCCGTTACAGATGGCTATTCTGCACACCTTGAAACATCTTACTTTTCCGACGGTTTGAATCTTCGAGGAAACTACATCGGAAAATAGAAATAAAAACCACACCAATACCGTATTTGCTTGTCGATTCCGGAAACATTTCAGGTCGCTTTCGTACAGAGTAGGTAAAGTGCAACGTTTGTTGATTGGTGTAGTGCAGATTTGCTGAAATTCACGGATTATTGGAACTTTATTAGATTCAGCTAAAGAGGAATAGCACATAATATATATAGAGTTGCACAGTACATTCTGTCGGTGTACAGATTTAAACCTCATGAGATTTTGATAATTTACAAATGTATTTTTATATGAAGAGGAGAATGATTCATTTCGTACCTATTTTTTAAGAGTCAATTAGAACATTGTATAACTTGTCATGTGCTGCGATTATTGAAGAACGATCAATCCCAATAAATCTAAATGCTGTTTTAAACGATCGGTTTCTTATAAGGCAATAAGCGTTATTTAAAAGTGTTTATAATGAGGTTCAGAAGTACTTACTAAAGGGGTCTCTGAAACCTACCACAACTGTACTGTTGCCGAATTTAGCTGGTGTTTTTCATACGACTTTAATACAAAATTAAGGGACTTGCATTTAGCAAATTTTGTTTAATCCCTCAATTATAAATTAGTTGAATGAATTTTTTGCATGTCTATAAGTATTATTTTGAATCGATACCAATATTTTAGGATAACGAAACTTTACCTGTTCATGTATGTTCTTCCATATATCCGGCAAGTACTTCCTATCATCTCTGAACTTTCTGGAATCGAACAGAGGAAACGTTTTCGTATACGCGAAGAACAAGTCGAACGCGGCAGTGTGGCCTTTCGCTCTTTCGTTGTTGAAGTACGAGATTTCTTTTTCTAGGTCTAGTGGACGTATTATCTGAGCAATTACAAAATATTGATCCGGTTACGATACGGCGGAATAAATTGGCGGTAAGAAACTTACGTCCGTTTTATCCAATTTGGCGAAGATTTCCTGCCTATTTTTCATGTACGCGACTGGTGTTTGCCATTCTGCTCTTTTACGCGACATAATAGGGTCTGTAATATGTAAATTTAATGAGCGAATGTATTCACGGTGTAGTTTATAAACAATTTATGTGTCAAATGTAATTTTTGACGTTTCACATGGACTAATTTAATTCATTGAAGGCACATCTTTTTTGTTTTAACTCGCTTTTATCAGGTGGCGGTATCCGGCAGGGGGATCTCAGATTCTCTTATTAGATCCCGATCTAATAGGAGAAAATAGTAGTTTATAGTGTTTTGTAAATGAACCTTTGTGGGTTTATAGACCAACTAGAACAGTATCTTTTTAGGTGCCCATTCGTCCGTGTTTGGCGTGTAGAGCATTCTAAACCCGATGAAATTTGTGTTAATATTTCTGAAACTATGAGAGGAATTAACAAAACTTTGGACAACTTTGTAATTTTCTAACATTTAGTATAGCATCAGTAGTTTTCTCGCAGCTTATACGGATTTGTGGGAGCAAGCCCTTACTCCCCAGTTTTTATTAAATGTAAAAATTTTTTTTCGATAAGAAATTCTGTTGAATTTATAGATGTATATCACCTTTTCTACGAAAGAAACCTGGAGAAAAAACATAACTACGCTGTATCCATTGACAAAGACAACGAGAATCTATCATTCTAGGCATACTTTTGCTTTTAAAGCTGTAACGTTTGAGGATGTGCTTACTTCTCTAAACGTGACTGGTATGGACAATATAAAGGCACATATAATGAAAATATGTATACGGCTACTAACAGACTACATGCTTTATATTTTCAACTTTTGCATCGAAAATTTTGTATTCTCATCCATCTGGAAGCCATCTATTATTATCCCGTTGCCTAAACGGGTTGTCTGGTAAAAGGTTCCAGTCGTTAGAAGGAGTAGTCGCTACCTTCAGAAACGCAATTTTGATTGTACCACAAACGGGTGGAATAACTGCTTCCAGAGTTGGTTGGAGCGCATGCAAAAGTGCACTAGTCTTCGTGGAGAATACTTCGAAAAGCAATAAAGTCTTTTATAGCTATCTGCTTTGTTATTCCAGCTCTCTACGCAAAACTTAAAAGAACGCTCTCGTATACGTACCACAACCTGTTTGTATCTTCATGTCAAAATATGCAGATCAATGTATATATGCATCCTTTTTCTGTGCATTTTCGATTTTCATGTCAATATCCCGAATATAATACTACAGAGAAAACAAAATATAAACCTTGATCGTACTAGTGTTAATATTTCAGGAAATACAATAATTTCAAATAAATTTTTAGATTCGGGAAAAGGGAAGAACCGCTTCAAATATGATGCGTGTCACCGCGTGGCGGTCTAGAATTTGTACGCAAAGATGGCAAATCTAATGGATTAGATATAGGAATCATATCGATAAACTTAAATTTATTAATGTTTTTAGATTGTGTCTTAATGAACTAGCTAATTCCATCATTTTAAAAATTATAAATTATCCTAAAAATTGAAATATATTGTTAGATATTTTCCTATTTGCTAATAGGCTCGTATCTGAATTCATCTGTCATCGCGTTGGCGACGTATTTCGACGTCTTCACTCGATATACCTTCGACAGCATCCCAGGCATGCCGCGATCAATTTTCCGCCCTTCAACCGATATCCGGCTCACACGCGGACAACACGCCGACAACCGTCGGCTCCTGCGACAATTATTAATGAGCACGAAAAGCGCGTCGATGCTCCAGCGCGTTTTCGGAATATATCGTCAGGGGCGCCGAGGGAAAACCCGCCAGTTATCCGCATTCTAACGGATGAAGATAGGCGAGAGAATCCAGAACTCGTGAATTATAACGAATGAATTACACCTTAAATCCATACGATCACCAACGCTGCGCCATTTGGATCGGGGGAGAATGTAATGTGTCGCAAGAAATGAGGACAGGTTAGAGATTACGATCGGAAGGAGTGCTTCTTACAGTAAAACAGTGAGAGATATAGCATTTCTTACCGTGCAGAGGTATTCGGGCTTATCAAATATTAGTAGTTTGAATTAATTGCTAAATGTTTTTTGGCTCTTGTAATAATGAAGGTTTTTATATGCTTACGTGTAAACTCTTGGGTTGTTGGTTAACCTTCTAAGCATCTGTAAATACAGTGAGCGGTATAAAATTGTTTATTTCCTTGCCGTAAACAATTTATTATAAAGTTGTTATAAAGATTTCTGATTTCGCTTTAGTTGACAGTGGTTTTCTATTTCGCTTGAATGCGGTATTGCACCATATGACCGATTCAATATACCCTCTAGCAAGCCACGAAATTTTTCTTCTTTAAAATTAAGTGGTAGAATACCTTTAAAAACGTGTAAATTGATTTATTCTGTGGCGTTAGTGACAGCGCTTAAGTACCAATAGACCAATACGGTACAAATGTATTTTATTTGTCACTGTCAATTTAGTACTTACTACCAACAAGATATTTTGAAGAAATAATTTCAAGGCTTGCTAGAGGGTAAATTTATATGATCATATTATTCATATGTACAAGGTAGGCGCCATAAATTCTCGACCTTATATAGAAAAAAGAAACTTGGAAAAATATAAGAAATTTTATATTTCAATGTAGTCTCCCCTAACTTCTATATATTTATTACAACAATTAATTAATAATTCGGTACCCTGGTAAAAATAATCTGTTCTTCCGTCAAAATGTTCGATAACATGTGCTTGCAACTCACTGTCGTCTTTAAAATGACATCCCATAAGGTCTTTTTCTTAATTAGAAAACAAATAATAATCACAAGGAGCCACTTCCCGACTATGCGGTGGATATTCCAATTCTTGAAAGTCACATTCGCGGATGGCAGCTTGTGAAACGGTGGCAGTATGGACGGGAATATTGTCCTACCATAATCGCATACATTTTGTCAATTTTCCGCGACATTTTGCACGCATTCTGTCCCTTAATTTATGCAATAAAGATGCATCATATACATATGTCGTTCACAGTTGTATTACGCCTCTTTAAATTGTCAATTAGCAAGATGCCTTCACAATCCCATGTTGTGGCCATCACCTTTCTCGTTGATTGAACGACTTTCGCTCTTCGGGGACTCCCTTTTCGCTAGAGGATCGTAAAACAGAATCATTGTTTCATCCCCTGTGACAATGAACTCACTAAATTGGTTTTGGGTCGTGTCCATATATGTTTAAAAACGACCACGCACATTGGATTCGACGTTTACGTTGGAGATCAGGAAGAGGTCGCGGTACTCTTGTACTAATTTTATTTATACCCAAATGGTCATGGAGAATTCGGCGAATACTTGTTTCGGATACGTTTGTTATCACTATTAATTCCTTCAGTTTCAAACGGCGATCTACTAGCACTAAATCTTCAATAATTGAAATTTGTTGAGGTGTTATCACTACAATTGGTCGACCCGACCGTTCAGCATCTTCCAGGAATTCCAAGTGGAAACATTTTGCCCACTTTTTTACAGTGGAATACGAAGGAAATGATTCGCCGTAAACGCCGTCCAGACGTTGTTTTACATGATTAGGCATATGCCTTTCTTTTGTTAAGAATTTGATGACTGGACAGTACCCAATTTTCATTACTTTAGACATTTTCATGCGCTAGTCATGTTAGTTGACTAGTTGCTAAAAGCTACTATTCTTCGAACCGTCATATTTATGTTATAGTATGGAGTAGCAAGTCAGGCAGTTTCGTAAAAATGGATAGAGTTGAATTTCGTGCTAGAGATTCATGGCGGATGTACTCCATCATTTTCGACCATCAGCTTCTGGGTGAGCCAGTTCAAACGTAGCCTCACAAGCACAAATGACGAACCACGAGTGGACGCCCAAAAACCGCTACCAACGATGAAATGGTCGACAAGATTCATGATGTCGTGTTAGTCGATCGTTGATTGAAGCTGAAAGAGACATCTCAGAAGAACACGTTGGTTATACCCTACACGAAATTTTGGGCATGAAAAAGCTTTCGGCGCGATGGATACCGCGTTTACTCACACCGGAGCAAAAACGAAATCGGGCGACTGGTGGAGTGTCTGGCCAGGATCCAACGCAATTCAAGAAATTTCTTCATGCATTTTGCAACCGTGGACGAGACTTGCATCCATCACTACATTCCGGAGGCGAAGAAACAGTCGAAGCAGCGAACGAAACAAAGACCGTTCCATCGACCGGAAAGGTCATGGTGACCATTTTTGGGATTCGTAAGGTGTGATCGTCATCGACTATCTGGAGAAGGGAAGGACGACCACGAGGCAATACTAGAGTGATTTATTTATTGACCCGATTCGATGCAGTATTGAAGGAGAGATATCCTCGTTTGCAACGCATCCCGCATCGTCGTGTCCAAATTGAATGAGTTGCGCTACGAATTAGTCTCTCATTCTCTATATTCGCCGTACCTAGCCCCCAGCGACTTTTTCCTATTTCCAAACCTGAAAATATCGCTAGGAGGAAAGAGATTTGCCTCAAATGAGGAGGTCATCGCCGCTACAGATATCATATCATATTTTGCAAATCTCGAAATATCCTACTTTTGCGACGGCTTGAAGAAACTGGAGCACTGTTTGAAAAGTGTATTGATTTTCGAAGAGACTACATCGAAAAATAAAAATAAAAAGCCACACCAATACTGTGTTTTTCTTGTTGATTTCAGGTCGCCCTAGTATTACTCATTACTCGTTGTGGAAAAAGGAAAATCTGATTCAAGATTTCATGAAAATTCTTTATTTCATCGTTATAGTCGTTATTTATCTAACATAGAACGTCGTATTCGATATTTTTTTTCATTCATAACCTTGAGTAAAACGCTAATATTATTTTTAACTTGTCGTCTTCGCTGCGAAAACGCTTTCATCAACTTTTCCTCGTAAAACGAAATGCGTATAGAATTTGTTTAGCCATTTGTCAATAAGTACCGGCTTTTTTATACGCATCTCGACATTTACATCACTCATTCAGTCAGACGCAGATGGCGTTGTGCGGTTGAACGTTTTCGAATGTAAATTTAATATCAATATCCGACCAGGCCCGTTGGGACCATTCGAATATTGAAATACGTGACTTTATAAGTTCATCTGCGCTGAAACGGTAGGCGGATTACGTTCACGGTTTTCCTTGGCTAGACGATCTTCATCCCTAAACTCTCCGATCCCGTTCGTCGTTCCGCTAATTAAAAAGTAACGTACGAAAGCAGTCCACCGAAAATTTAAACAAACAAAAATACAAGGGAAAATATTACGAACGCTCGATTCTCGAACTTGCGATTTCGACCCCTCTCCGTATCCATTCTAACGGTTTTTCGCACTTCGTCAGTTTCTGATTCGGGCCGAGAACGTAATTTACAACTTTGTGAAGTTCAAAGTGTGTGATATTGCTACGGGAGGTACTGGGGAACGGGGATCGTAAGTCGAAACTTTATCAATTACGGAATTATTAAAATATCATTGTAACAATACGCAGAACTGACTGAGCGTACTTTGATCTTAGTTTTTAGTTAGTGGATACTGCGATCAAAGACTGGAGAAATCACACGAAATCTTGTGAATAAACCCATATTTTCCGAAATTGATCAAGATGTTGAAAAGAAATATACGATAAAATGCAAGTGCTTTCAGGATTTCGGCTAAAAATCAGTTTTTGGAAGTCGGTGTTTTCGCAGTTTTTGTTATTTCTTATTAGATGTTTATAAGAATGAGTGATACATATGGACGTTTAGCATTTTTAAAGAGCTATATTCCAAACTTGATGCAATTAACGCTTCGAAGATATGAACCTCACCCAATACCTCTATTTACAAAGGGGTGTGTATCTGTTTTTGTAGTGATTATACTCACTTTTCGATGTAAACTCATGCATTTGCTTTAAAATCATTACATATTTTGCAAAGTGATTCCACGTAGTATTCACCTATATTATTTAAACTCTAATGATATTACCCTAAATATATTGTTTCAATATACATAAATCCACTGACATACGTACATATGTATACGTCAATTTGTAAAACAATATAGAATTATCTACAGGAAAAAGAATCGAAGCGGTTCGAGCTCGCAAAATCTGTTTAAACCACGTAAGATCAGGGTATCGCACTACAGATTGCAAGAGTGTTCATTCTTGCAAAACATGCAAAAAGGAGCATCACACTTTATTGCACCTTGTGTAATCAAATAGTCCCGAGGCATGTACATCATTACCTAACGCCAGCTCAGAGACTAGTATTAACAATTACGAATCTAATAACATAGGTGAATTGGGAACTTTGCTATCCACCACATTTATCTTAGCCAACGACGTAAAGGGTCATTTTCATGAATTCAGGGCATTACTAGATTTCGAATCGCAATAGAATTTCATTCTCAGATCGGTTAGGTATCAAACAAGAAAACATTTCAATTTCTGTTGTTGAAATCAACCAAAATTCAACGAATATTAACAAATCGGTAAATATTAGAATATGTTCTCGATTAAATGCATATCAAACCAATATCAACTGTTTCGCAATAAACAAAACCACTGATTGTCTGCCAACGGCATCACCTTACCTGTCTACATTCAACATTTCAAAAAACATAAAGTTGGCTCACTCAGAACTTAATATTTCAAAGCCAATTGATACGTTAATTGGCGTTGATCTGTTTTGGAAGTTAGTGTGCATTGGACAACTAAGGTCATCTAACACACAACCTTATTATTTTATATTTTTCTTGATCATATAACGGAATTGTCAACAACGGATAAAATCACAAAACGCTCTATTTTATCATTTGTATCATAACTTTTTGATCCATTAGGCCAGTTATCATTGTTGATAAAATTCTCATGCAAGAACTTTGGTAATTAAGAATTAATTGGGACGAATCTATACCTTTGGATTGGTATATTGCCTTTTTGGAGTATAAGAAACAGTTCGCAAACTTAAAAAAGCTTCAGATTCCTCGCAGAATTATATCACTGAATAGCTTTCATGTTACATGATTTTTGTAACTCTAGTCAAACCGCGTATGGAGTCCGCATTTACGTAAAAAATTTCGCCACATGCGAGATAAATGCAGCTATAAATCAATTGAGTCAAATGGTTCAGGCACAACATTTTGGTATTGAATATTCTGATTTAATTCGATTTGGAGCTGTAAATGTAAAAAGCAAAATACTTAAACCCATTTTTGGATCCTAACGGTATTATCAGAGTATAGGGACGATTAAGACACCGAAACCTCCCATATGCGCACAAACATCCTATATTATTACCAGTTAAGTACGAATTTACTCTACTGTTAATAGAACATTATCACAGAAGGCAACTTTATACAGGGTTACAAGCTACTATTGCAACAATTCGTTGTAATTATTGACCTCTCAATTTTAGTAACACTGCCAAGCATATACTGAGAATGCATAATTCGTGCCAAGCCACACACTGAGGACTACATCATGGGTGATTCGCTCTCAGCCAGAATAACTGTTGATTTCTGCTGGCCTTCCAAGTGCAAGAACGCCATCGACGCAAGAAAAGGTTTTACAAGGTTTATGTTGCCGTTTTTATATACCTTTCAATGAAAGCCATTCATATAGAAATCGTCAATGGTTCAACTGGAGTGTCTTTTTTAAATGCTTTGGAAAGGCTCATGGCCAGAAGAAGAAAGATACAAAACTTATGTTCCAACAATATGACAAATTTCTCCAGCGCAAATAAAGGATTGAAACAAAGAAAGAAGGAATTTACTTCACAAGAATACAGAAATTTGTTTAGCACATCATTTACTGAAGATTAAATTAACAGGCATTTTATTCCACCGAGAAGCCTTGGCTTTGGAGTATTATGGGAAAATCGGCAAAGCATCACCTACGAAGAGTAATGGGCAATGCTACCTTCACATATGAAGAATTGTACACTCTCCTTGTTTAAATCGAATCCATTCTGAATTCGCGTCCGCTGAGCTCCTTTCCCGATGATCCAGATTATTCTTTTCTAGTACCTGGCTATTTTTTAATTGCAGACAATTTTACTGCCATACCGGAAAACAATATAACTTACTTTCGAATAAATCGATTACGATAAATCAAATACTTAATGTTAAGTTATATTTTATTTAACGTTTTCTTTTGCATTCATATACATATATTTAGTTATCTTATACGTTTAATATTTAGGTAGATATTGTGATTCAGTGGGACCCTAGTAATTAACCATTTTCCAGCCCTGTAGTTTTACTAGCACTTAACTTTACGATTTGATCGGGCATATTATTATCTTTTAATCACCGTAATGTAATAATGTTAACCATCACAGAGGCACCCTTCTGGAACTTTCTAAAAACTAATTGAAGTCAGATGTTTGGAATCAATTACGTATCTAGTCAATTTGAAATGTATGAAACGTAAGCCTCGGACAAGAAATGATGCAGTGAATAATGTAATTTCATGTCTGAAACACACATTTCTATTCACAGTTCTTATATATTATTACATTTTATTATATTTTTAATACAGTGCGAGAAACCTATCCAATGCGTTTTTCTGTGCAACAATAAAACGTGGAAATCGTTAGATCCGGGAACTTCTTCAAACAACTCGTCGTCGATCACGTTTAGCAATTATACCTTTACGGCTTTACAAACCGTGGGTGGCGAAATGCGGAACTTTTGCGCGGGTTTGGTGGAACAAATCATCAAAAAAATCAAACCGTGTCCTCGTCTCTATAAAAAAACATTTTGATGTAAATTTCACACTTTTTCTTGCATGTTTATTATTGAATATTCAAAAGTGTGGATATTCTCGATCTATAAAAACATGGCAACTGATTACATTTTGAACATTGTAAATAGAGCAATCATCATTCCTGTTATCAAAAGATAACTTAACGGGGTGGTTGAAATATTTGGATCCAACGATAAGCGAATAGATTTTGGTATTCAGATGTAGATAGCTCAGTATGTATCTACGACTGCAACTTAATTATGTGGTTTTTTCTCGAAAATCAAAATAATAATTTTTAAGTATTACAAAGTCGAAAAATATTGAATGTTTTCTTAGGTATTGTTATTGTATATTCTAACTGACAGGAACAAATTTCTTTAAAAAATTAGAGCAATGGCTTCTCTGTAGGACGAAGATAGCATTGAAATAGAGATCATATGTCTGAGCTTAAGTCAGGTATTATAACAACGGTTTTGAAAATTATGTTAACAGTGACATTGGCTGTCATCAGTTAATATGTTAAAACATCGAGTTTGAATAAATCAGTAGTGGAGACATATGTTTACCAGATACATATATTATTATATTATATATATTATAGGATTGTGTCAGATGCCGTTGTATCACCGCCTTTATATACGATTTCTGCTTGCTTCCGAATTCGTCGAGTAGGTATATAAATGTTGTATTATAAAACCACAACGTTCTCTCTATTCTCTATGATTGTTTTTCTATACCTTAAAATCAATTTTATGGTATGCTATCAAAATATATAGAATTGAACAAATACCGCCAATATCAAAATATGTATATCCTTAAAATTGTTATTAAAAGAGAATAGTAAGTATCAGTTTTTCAAATAATAGAATGTGGTTTGTAAATATTTCGTTTTAATGAAATGTGATATTGTCGAATATTTACGACAACAAACAACCACACACGGAAATGTGTTAATTTTGCCGGTTTTACTTATCTCCAGTTAGACTAACAACAGCTGCATCTGAAGCATATTCATTGGCGATTGCGATTATGTACTTCAATAAAATTTAATTTAACTAATGCGAAGCAAATTGAACTACCTAACTGTATAAAATGGGATTGTATAGAGTAACTGTTAATGTATGCGTATGTAGTACGTACCATAAGATATGTTCTCATGTTAATATCATCTTTGGAACATCCTGTATAATTGAAAATGCCTTTTCATTCAAGAATCAAATCAAGAAAACTGAAAATTTGTGAATTTTCGGAGGGGTGTTACATCTCCTCAGAATCAACTTCAGCAGAAACAAAATAAATTGTACTTTCGTCTGAACATACTCTACTTACCTATCAAGCTTCATTAAGATCTGAATTTGACACCCAGGAACTTTTCCTTGTTAGTTAGTATTCTACTTTTTCTTCTTTCCTTCACATTTCTTTTCTTTTTATTTACACTCTTGTTTTAGTTTTTACCTAAACTGTTATTATTATATTTAATTTATTATAATATGGACTAGCTTTGTATTTTAGAGGAAGAATAACTGCTTATTTCTAAATCGCTGATCTTTAACTTAAGGGCACATTTTGATATATGTTTATTTACTTCTATATAACACATGGGCTGAAAAGTCCCGAGCCTAACACATAGATGACGCTAGTTTTATTTCAGTCACCTTTCTCTCAGTTAGTACTAACCTTCAAAAGACAGCTGTTAAAATTTCATGATATCCTATTCATTAGTTTGTGAGTTATTGTGCTAAGAGTCACGCTACTTTTGTTATTTTCAAAACAATGGATCAAAAACAATTTCGTGTTTTAATTTTACACTGCTTCTTGATGGGAAAAAAAACCGTTCAAGCGAAGCAATCGCTTGAAAAGTATTATGGGAACTCCGCTGTATCAGAAACAACAATAAAACGTTGGTTTGCTGACTTCAAACGTGGTCGTAGAGACACCGATGATGCAGAACGCAGTGGACGTCCAAATGAGGCGGTAACACCAAATAACATCAAAAAAATCCACAAAATCGTTTTGAATGATCGAAAAGTGAAGTTGCGTGGGTTAGCTGACATCGTGAAGATATCAAAAGAACGTATTGGCTTTATATTGCATGAGCATTTGACTATGAGAAAGCTCTGTTCAAAGTGGGTGCCGCGTTTGCTCACTGTTGACGAAAAACAAGAACGTGTTGATGATTCTGAGCAGTGTTTGGCCATGTTTAAACGTAATAATCCGGAATTTTTGCGTCGATATGTGACAATGGATGAAACATGGATCCATCACTTCACTCCGGAATCAAAACGATCGTCATCTGAGTAGACAGCAACTGGTGAACCTCGTCCAAAGCGCCCGAAAGCACAACAATCGGCTGGAAAGGTTATGGCCTCGGTATTTTGGGATGTGCGTGGTGTAATATTCATCGACTATCTTGAGAAAGGAAATACCATCAACAGTGAATATTATATAGCGTTATTGGAGCGTTCGAAGGCCGAAATTGCAAAGAAACAACCGCATATGGCAAAGAAAAAAATGTTGTTTCATCAAGACAACGCATCGTGTCACAAGTCAATCAAAACAATGGCAAAACTACATGAATTGAACTTCGAATTGCTCCCACATCCACCGTATTCGCCAGATTTGGCTCCCAGCGACTACTGGCTGTTCGCAGACCTCAAAAATATGCTCTCCGGTAAGAAATTTCGCACGAATGAAGAGGTTATCGCTGAAACTGAGGCCTATTTTGAGGCAAAAGATAAATCGTTCTACAAAAGTGATATTGAAATGTTAGAGCGGCGCTGGAATGATTGCGTTGCTCTTGATGGAGATTACGTTGATGAATAAAGCTAATTTTGAACCAAAAAAAACGTGTTTTCTTTGTTAGGCCCGGGACTTTTCAGCCCATGTGTTATTCTAGATTTATATTTGTTTGTCAGTGGTTCTTTATAAATAACACATCGTTTGTTGAAGTAGTTATCCTGACTTTAATTGTTAGCTGATGTCGAAATGAATTGGTAGTTGCGAAAGCATCTTATATAAAAAAAAGCAATACAACGTTTCTCTTTTATATCGACAAAAAAGGGTGATTAGGTAGGCACTCCATTTCAATGAAAGCTCGTAATTTCTCAACGTCAAAGAGAGAAATATCGAAGACATCGAGTCTATATCACCGGAGAGGAAAAACGTATTTCCCCATACTTATAATCGGCGTTTCAGTGAGCAACGCTGCCGTCGTCGTTATCCTCGAAGCGGAATCTTTGTTCGCTGATTTTCTCATCATCGGACGTTTTCCGTTGCAAAGAAGGAAATAGAAGAGGAAAGAAGAGACCGGTCGGCGCAAGGAACACGCGAAAAAGTGCGAGGTGCTAAAACCACAGCTGACGCCTTTCTTAAACATATACATACATAGCACTCTGTATAAGGCGAAGTACTCGATTTTATCGATTAGGAAAGGCCTATATGCAGTAGTACCTTCTTGTACAAGGAGTATTCTGTGCTGTAGTCAGTTGAAGGAATGCATTTAGAAGTTAAATTTGATATATTAATAAAGGACGTTTCAAATTGTGATTACTTTTTAAGTATACAATAAAACAAACAAATTACTGAAATTGTAAGAACATTTTTATTTCAAATGCTAGTACAAAAGTTCTACTTTAGTAATGAAAAATAATGTTTACTAGGTGACCTCGTACCGTTGCAGGGTGGATTTCCCTTCCCTTATCAATATTTTCAATAACATTTTGTCATGGTTGTGACTCATCTATTAATAATGTTTTCCTTAAGACTATTAACTATTTCTGGTTTGTTAAAAAGTTGGGCAAAATTATTTTGGAAACTTGAATGAATAGGAACGAAACATTTGTTGTTAATAATTAATGTGACAACCGTGTTGCAAAAAGTCGTTTTTCTTTGTCAATAGTTCAATAAAACCAATCTTTGGTTGGATTTTTCAGCGAAAGTGCATAGAAACATGAATAATTAACGCAATGTTAATGTATATGATGTGAAAACTTACTCAACAACAATTACAAAAAATTCGGTCAGTCTCGCCTACCTTTAGTTCATTCTGCGAGTTTTTTTTAACAAATTTATCTACATTCAATTACATTACTATCTCCAGTATACCGCAAGGATCTAATCTTGAACCTCTAACATTCCTACTTTTCATAAACGATATTGCTACTACTGTTAAATGTAAAATTCTAATATACATACGGCGATGATGTTAAACTATTTTTAAGCATTGATTCCACTACAGTCTGTGTATTGCTCCAGAGAGTTCTATCGATTGTGTTCCTAATTGGTGTAAAGTTAATAGATTGTCCATGAATGCACTAAATGCACTATACTGACATTTTTAAAAGCGGTAGCAAGTTATTGTTCTCATAATGTTGTAGGAAGACTACAACGGTGTCGGGTACCGCCGTGTCTCTAGGTTTTTGTCCCTGACGTTTCGCTAACAACTGCGGTTCGCATTCTCAAAGGTACCTTTTAAGTATACAGTAAAACTGAGGTACTTTGGAAATGCGAACCGCAGTTGTTCGCGAAACGCCAGGGACAAAAACCTAATGACACGGTGGAGTCCGACAACCGTTACGACTACGTCAAACGGCCGCGAAAGTCTGAGATACAAGTGTCAACTTCAGTCAAAAACCTGGCGGTGCTTTTTGATACCACTCTTTTTCTGGTCACATAACGTATTTAGTATAGCGATGCTATAAAAATTATAGATTTATTTATCGTAATTGCAGGGACTTACATAATATACAGGCTATATATGCACTATTCTTTCCACTCATTCGATCCCTGTTAGAGTAAAGTTTAAGTTGGTCTGGTTTCCTGTTTATGAAACATACATACACTCTATTCAAGCAGGGCAAAGAAGATTCCTGAAGTTCCTCTATTCTCTGTTGGAAGAATCTTATCAATATAGAGCCCGTGAACATAGTGTTCCGCTGGAGAAATTTAATTACATTTCCCTTTCTACCGGAAATACCTTTTTTTAATTTTTATTTTGCTTGATGCATAAGATGGTTCTTAAATAAATGTAATTTTCCTATTAAACTAGGAAACTAGGAAACTCTGCATTAACTACCATTTGATCGATTAAATTTACCCGCCATGGAAATTTTCTTCTTTAAACTTAAAGTGGCAGAATAATTCTAAAAACTTGTAAATTGACTTATTCTGTGGCGTTAGTGACAACACTTAAGCGTAGGTGAATCAGTTTATGTTACATCGTCGACATACAGTTGCCAGATTGGGGTTTTGACGTTTTGACAAATAACTGCATACAAACGTTTCAGTTGGAAAAATAAAAAGTTTAATAATGATAAAGAATGGTTACATTAAATGTTCAAAATGAGCCCCTTCATTTTCTATACATAACGCCACTTCTCGCTTCATGTTATTGAAGACATTCCTCAAATTATGTGGAGTAATTTTCTCAAGCTTCAGTAAGTTCGTCAATTGTATGAGGACGATCTGTAAATATTCTATTTTTTAGGTGTAGGTATATGAAATAATCCATAATTGTCAAATAAGGAGAACGCGGTGGAAAGTCGATTATCAAAGAATTTGTGCAGTAATTCCATCGTTTCCATTGTCGTATAGGGTTTTTCATTATCTTGCTGGAAATATTCTTCGCGGAGTTCGTCGTTATGAAATTGATGGTTGTAATAAATTATTACCATATCGTTCGGTATTTATGGTATAATTAAAGAATATTCGATCAATAATCTGTCTACGAGAAACAGCAAGCCAAATCTCTATTTTTTTGAGAATGCGACGGTCTCTCAAGAATTTCACGTGGATTTGCACTAGACCAGAAGCGCATTGTTTGTTTATTTAAATATCCCGATAACTGACACCATGCTTCATTCGAGAAGAAGGATTTGTCAGGAACATTATCATTACTCATCGTAGCCATTGACAATAATTTTGGGTTGCGTGATTAATGAGGAAAAGTTCCTGCACGCAATGAAACTTGTAAGGAAATTTTTGTAATCTCTTTAAGGATTGCTTGGTATGTTCCATACGAAAGTTGCATTTGCTGTAAAAGCTCGTGACTAGATTTCTTGAGTTATTCTTTTCTCAACATTTCTATTCCGCGGTTCGTTTTGATGGTCTACCATTACCTGGTTTTCGGGACACAGACCCTGTTTCACGAAATTTTACCACCGATCTTTCCACAAATTGTCATATGTTACTGGAAAATTTGAAAATTCTGCCCAAACTTCATTTATACATATTTGCAAAGAGTACGACCATTCTCCATTTTCTAATTTTATACCACTTCTGAAGTATGATTAGATAATGAAAACTTTGTGATTTACTGTAAATATTTTTGTGTCAATAGACCGACACAGTATACATGAAAAATGTATTTTATTTGTCAGTGTCAATTTACTACTCACTACGAACAAAATATTTTGAAGAAATAATTTCATGGCTTGCTGCAGAGTGAATTTGTAGGAAATAGTTTTTCATTTTCTTATTATTATTATGCTGTATACAAAAATTGCTACAGTACAATGAATATCATATACCACAAATCTCTCTCAGCTGCCGCGATGTACTAAAACTGGTGGTTGTTTTACTTGCTTTCTGCATTCGAAGCAGAACACTTTACTCAACTGAGAAGTAAGTGTAATTCAATAATCTGTTGCAATTTGGAAGTAATAAATAAAGTAGTAGAATTCGACATTTTCTTAACAGTATGTCAAAAAGTTCGCGTTTCTTTTTATTGCAACAGTCTTCATCTTCATTTCCCGTTATGGTCTCTTGATGCTACCGGCGTTTTACAATGCGATTGATTTATTCGTTGGAACTATGGAATTTCGATAGCACGAAAAGGACTCGACATACGAATAGAGGAAACGCAACGACAGAAAGAGATGATGGATAGGCAGATGCATTTGTGCAGCGAGTTCTCGAGATCGGTAGAGTACCGCTCTCGATCAGATTTATTGCAGCGATGGCATTTCGCGTTCTGTTATCTACATTTAAATGTCATCGTTTGTTATTAAATAAAGAAAATAAACTTCGTTGTATAGATGAATTATGATGCACGGTCATGATATAAGGATTTTACTACTTTTGAACGTGAGCAGGTCATACCTATTTCGTGGAACATAAACAGTCATAAAGGTAATTGAGGACACGATATGGAAGTTTTGGATTGGAGCAAATATAAACGAAAGAACAATAAATAGTTTGATAGAAAAGATATTTTAATATAGTTATGTTACACCTACATGGATATGCTATCTTCTGTGATTAGAATAACTGCATCCTTTCATGTAACGTAACAATAATAGTAATAATTGTACTCGTACACAAACTATGTATTTTATTTATTTATAGAACGATTATTGACAATTATTTCTCTGTAAGTCATTTAACTGCTGTGATCCACTCTTATCCAACGCGGCTTAGGGACTATGACGTGATCGAGCCTTTTTTCAATAAATATGGCAGTAGACGTTAAGAAGTAATCTTATCAGGGATATTTAATAAGTTATCTGATTCTCTGAGGGAACGGACCGTGATGGGTAGTTTGAAAAGGGTTGTAAGCTGTATGTACTGGAAAACAACTTAAATTATTTGATTGGTTTTAAGTGACACATCTTGTTTGCTTACTTTAGATTACTTATGTTAAGGTAATACTGGCTGTACAGGTACATATATCTGCATTCAGGTATTAAATCGTGCATTTGATATATAACTATTTGGTGGAGAATATTTCGCTTGCTGTAACTTAGTGGATGCAATTTTGCTTCACATTTTTATTTCCTTAGTACTTGCACTTCACTTTGATGGTGATGTTTTTACTATTTCTGTTATGAAAACTGTGACCATGATAAGGGGTGATATGAGGTTTATCACTTTTGCTGGATACGTACATAATGAGGTAAGATATGTACGTATATTCTTTCTTTTCTTCAGCTTTTTTTGTTTTGTAGAATATTGAGCTTACTATTACTATGCTGAGGAAATACGTATATAAGATTTGTGAGGGGTGCCCGCCTGTACTGGTAGGTAGCAGTGGAGCTGCTAGCGTAAGGAGGGTCGGAGGACGAAGGGGCATTAAAAATTATTATTATTTTTATTATTATCCAGGTAATTTTTGGTGGATTGTGCTCTCATAGCTTCCTTCACAGCTTACAATAACCCTGGATCTTGTGCTGTAATGCATGACAAAACCATTATCTATATATCGTTACATATATCTTACTGTTTCCACTGTGTGATTTTCTTTATAATGTTTCTTTGACATGTAACGTGCTGAAAACACTAAGTTATAGTTTAGATTTTTGATACGTTATTAAATACGATCTAGAAAAAAAAAACAAAAGATCGGAAATGCTTAAACATTACATTTATGAAGTTAACACAATAAATGTCAATCTTACCATTTCAGAGACGTCAACAGTGAATTTTTAGAGCTGTTTAAGCCAATGTAGTGAGCTTTCCGTATGCATTTCGTTAACTTTGTGCTTTTTACTGGATCCTTACATTTCAGTTCGGTTGCATATAGGAGTCTTGGCACTGGCCGATGGAATATATACACACCCCGTTTGCTCACGATTTGGTGAATAATTTTCTTATACGATTTGTGTTGGTATTTTATTTCCAAATCATCTCCAACCATTACCCGTTCGGTACAATATTATCGCGGAATTCTAGACGCAGGAATATAGAAATCAATTCGGCGATTCTTTGTTACAGTTCTAGCTTTTTTCTTCTTTTGTATAATAACAGTAGTCAAACGTTTCTTATCACAAAGTTAAATCCGCGACCCAGCATAACACATGTTTGTTTTAATTTTCAAACACTCCAAGAGGGAGATAAATAAATTTCTATATTTATGAAATGGGTTTGGGCAATAAAATAATTCTATATCAGAGGTTCTGTAATAAGCTAGTTTAGCTATAGTACAGAATATTAAGTAATAACACGGACAAAAAATATATTTTTTTCTGCTGACTAAGATCTGATACTTGCTTTTAATTAATATAGATACGCTAATGCCAAATATGAAACTCATTCTTCCCTATCACTTCATGGTGTTTTCTACGGCATTTCTTGTTTATCGATTCCAAAATTCTTGAAAATTAAATAATTGAGAGAGATCCCAAATACATTTAGTCGAGAAAGAAACAGTAATTTTTCCACCTCCTTACAACAAATTGGGTCTTACGAAGCAATATGTTAAAGCTTTAGATTTGCAAGGGGATGGTTTCAAGTACATATGTCAAAAGTTTCCGCAATTCAGTTACGAAAAACTTAAAACTGGGGTATTTAATGGACATCAAATTAGAACTTTAGTAACAGATTCAAATTTCGTCAACTCTATGAACGAAACTGAGAAAGAAGCCTGGACTTTATACATTGTGGTCGCGAAGAATTTTCTTCGAAACAAAAAATCCTCCAATTACAAAGATGAAGTGGAAGCAATGCTTCAAAAAATCCATCCCTTTGGTCGTAACATGAGCATAAAGTTTCTCTTCTTTCATAGTCATCTTGATAGGTTTCCCAAAAATTTAAATGCTGTAGGCTATGAACAAAGCGAGAGATTTCATCAAGATTTAAAAATCATGGAAACTCGCTACCAAGAAAGATGGAATCCTCATATGATAGCCGACTAATGTTGGAGTGTTTAAAGGGACTGCCAAATCAAAATACCAAGCAGAAAGTGCAGCAAACGGAAAATTTATTCCCCGACTGTTTGTGATTTTACAGCTACTCTTGTATTTTTTTAATGATTAATAAAATAAATACTTGTACTATACTCGTGACTAAAATTGTATTTAAATAAATAAATGGATTATTAAAATGTTATATTTTGTTTATATCTTATCAGTTCTTAAGTAACACCTTAGCCGCATTGGTGATTCTTCAAAGAGTATAGTACTGCATACAATTGAATTTTGTTGTGATAGGCAAAAACTAATATGATTTTCCGATTCACCCAAATTAGTAAAAGTCCCATATAGAAGTCAGAAAAAAAATTAAAAGTCGTTAAACCTATCAAATACCGCAAGGAAGAAAAAGCATTACTTAAGTCTTAAATTCAATTAAACTTACCAGGCACATTTCTAACTTAGTTTTCTTTTAAATTAGTACCACAATATTACCTACGTTCGTCCAAATAAATGTTTTCATCGCCACGAAAGCTTTTCAAGGTGACAAATATTCATGCCTAAGCGGAAAGTCAACAATCAGTGTCTACAAGCACATAGTAATATAATATATTCCGTTAGCAGATGCCCATAAAGAATTCGGATGGCTATGTCAACATTAAACTACCCCTTTTATCATCTAATCCGCATAATTTATTCGAGGATTACATTTCCATCCTCTTACATCCGAAGCATCAGATGTAGAACTATATTCATAGTGGCCGAGTTTGTTCAATCGATTGCGTTTACTACTGAAGCGAGATTTTGTATTGCTTACTTGTAATCCGTCTCGCAATCTGTCTCCTTGGAAGCTGTTCAAATTTTAATATCGGATAGAATTTCGCCCGTATCTAGGTCAACGTATAAAACGTTTAAGTTTTACCTGTAGGGCAGACGTTTCTACGGCAGGCTTAGTAAATAGGATGCAGCACAAATCCGTGTACTACCTGCATACCTACTTTTGGGCGTGTTTTTGGCAGCATTTAGTAGTTTAACGGGTTATTTTCTAGATATTGTTTGGATATAACCGAAAGGTACCATTTTAAAACGCATGGGATATATTCAACCGGGGACATTCTTTAAAACTTTTGCTTGGGATTAAGTGGCACATGTAATTCATGCGACTAAAATTGAATGACGTGATTCGTTTTGGTCTAAATACGTTGTTGCTAATATGAGTCATAAATAAGTGTTTACTGTATTGAAGTGCATCCACTACTATTAGTTTTTACAATTAGTAAGAAACTAGGACTGTAAGATATTTGTCAAGCACTAACTTCAGTTATAATATTTAGGAAAATTCATAGTAGTCTTCTTAGAATGGCATTTACAATCTAATGTTGATAGTGTTTTATGTATTCGTAACAATAAGACTTATTAACAAAATTCATTCAAACATGAAAACCGTGTACTTGAGTATTTATGAAAGCAATAAAGCAATAATGCCTTAGTAATAGGAAACTGGGGATGAATGCTTTTTGAAATGGAATGGGGAAGGGGTGCAGAATTATCCACTTCTCTTATAATAAACTGTATATTCAGCATGCATCCAGTATATTGCCGAGGTTCTGGAGACGTGTGTGAATGTGCTAGGGAGACCTTATTTCACATTGCTAGTTTATCCGATCGAAGATATGCCAAAAAGAAGGGAACTGGTTATTGAAACATACACTAGAATAAGCGTTTTACACGAAACAAATGTTTCAAATAGAGAAATTGCTCTACAATTAAATATTTCTGAGTGTTGTGTGCGTAGGACAATTAAATAAAGGGAAGAGAGCGGTGGACTTTAGACTAGGAGGTGAAGTGGAGGGTCCAGATCAACATCGGAACCAGACGACCATCCGAGTAATTTCCCTACGAAATCGCGAGACTAATAAAGGGCGGTCTGAGGGGTCGTATAGTAGTAAGAATACCACAGTTAAGTTCTATACACAAACGAAAAAGGCTAAATTGGACGAAAACTCACGCAAACTAGAATGTAAATGACTGGGCGTTATGAAGAAACGAATCGAAATTCGAATTATTCGGTAGTAAACGTCGCATGTTTGTTCGTCGCCGCCTTGGAGAAAGAATGTTAGACGAGAGTATTTTAAAAATCGTGAAACATGAAGAAGGGAACATCATGGTATGGTGATTGCTTTGGAGACGGAAGGAGTGGAGTACTTAAAATAGATGAAAGAATGACGAGCATTTTAGGAAACGATGCGGTACTAACGGAAAATAATTGGGAAAGCGATCATTTATCGGCAAAATAACGACCCCAAACATGCTACAAAGTACTGGAATGCTCTGCACGGGGTGTGGAATGCTATAGACGAATCGTGTTTGGAGTGATTAGTTCTAAAGATGCTGGCTATGTGTTAGGCAACTGTTACAGCAAAAGGAAGTTACTTTGAGGAAGCATTACAACAGCATTATTACTGGCGTATTGCACTACCATTACACCGCGAGACCACTTGTGAGTTCACGTCACTTTCAATTCCTAGATGTAACGATGTCAGTAGATATATCATATCTCACAGACACTATATTATTAATAAAGGCAGGTTCGTAATAATTACACTAATATCAATATTAATATTAATGTCAATATTAATACTAAACCACCGTATTGGCAATGATAAGATCACAATTTCCTAATTGATATTAGTTTAATTGTTACGAACATGCCTTTATTAATAGTATAGTGTCTATGGGATACTACGATATATCTACTGACATCTTGACATCTAGGGATTGAAAGCGACTTGAACTTACAAGTGGTATCGTGGTGTAATGGTAACACAATACGCCGGTAACGTGGAGGTCGTGGGTTCGAGTCCCTTTGTGACTGGTTACTTGCAAGGAAATTGTAATTTTATCAGTATTCCCTTTATTGGAAAGTACTATTTTGTCAATAACATTGTAAGTTAATGATTAGTAGAAGTTTGTTTATTTAACAAATGTCTCGCATTTTACTGCTTTTCTTCTCGTAACCTATCAATTGTTTTGGCTCTATTTTACTCCAGTTTGTACTCCATTCACCCTTAGACTATGGATCGTGCATAATACCCTTCTTGTAATCGTTTGGTTATTTTAAGTAGCTTTACCTTATTGTAGCTACTATAGCTTCCATTTCTGTATTTCGTGGATCATGCTATGCTAAATTAAAGCTAAACAAAAATTTTTAAGTTAAATTTTAAGGTTTGCCCGAGAAACATTAGTGCATGGGTCTTTTTTGTGAAAGGCAAATAGTGCGCGTCCTTTCAACTCGGAAAATGTATCTACAACTTCTAAAGGAAAAAGGGTATTTGCCTTCCGGCAACCGGAGCGTCGCGTAGATGGCGGTAGCTTCACTACATATACATACGTTTAGCGTGTACCCGCATTTCCCTTCAGCCACCCGACTACCGACCAAACCTACGTAACGTCGATGGTAGAACAATGCGGTGCTGTTCTGATGTAAAGTAGGCTCTATTGTGCTGGTGTCTGTCCTACGGGGTTACTAATATCCTGTGTACGATTCAATGGCGTCATTGTTTCTGACAATAACGTCTGAAAGGCGGCCGGTTTGGTGCGAAAATTCAATAGGTGGTAGATGGAACCGTCGCGGTTCGGACCACAACGACAATCCCAATGCCTGCCCAATATAAATTAGTCACATTCATTTCTGAATAAAACCTTACTGCGGGTAAATTCTTGGAAAAGTAAATTTCAAAATTGTTTCGCCCTCGAATTCATCCATCTGCGTTATATTCAATTAAATTAGGTAATAATATACAACAAGCTGGAGATATTTTTTGCTTTGCTTTACTTTGAGGTTATTAACAATAACTTTGTTCGTGCACCAAATTAAATTGTGTTTGCACATACTATCAGGTTCACTACTACTGGAACTGAAGCTTTCTTCATCCGTTGGCTAAAATGATCAAATATTTTCTAAGAAGTGTTAGTTGTCTGTTTCACAAACTGTTCTACATTAACTTACAGCAACTGCAATCCGTGATTTTTCCTGCAAATTGTCAGACATATATGGACAATAATAATGTGTAAACTGTTACGCATAACTACATAACATTGTAAGCAACTTAAATTTCAATTCCAAGTTTGCTTTACAAGTTATATATTAGTGCGCAGCAATGTTTGTCTATTATTTTGTTCAATTTTCGCTTCAACTTCAATCATTGTCCTAGAATTGATTGTTCTCTAGTTCAAGTTACTGTATTGCTTTAAGCATTATATTACAGAGATTGTGAAATCAGCTACTATATTATATAATTAAAGAATACAAAGTGACAGGCAAACCGACATACACCAAGCAATGAAGAGGCAGACGGTCCAAGCTTTAGGCTTCTTTAATGTGTGGAGAACAGTGTACGATGGATAGTGTGTAGTTTGTTTTTTAGAAATGAGCTTTCTATACTTAATAAAAGTATGGTAGACGCATTTAAAAAGGAAAGGCATACCAAAAATGGAAAGAACCACTTTATATACATTTTTAATTTTCATTAATCTTAAGTAAGTGTTTGGGAGGTTATCTTTATAGTTGCATGTACGAGGGCGCTTTTCTTTCAACCTCCCATAGCTTATAAAGGCAAGACAAGTGTAAATAACGAAATGGATTTATTATCAAAGTTATGTACAAACATGGTTACTTTTCTACATAATCACAGTAAAGGTTGATGCGTTTGTTATATCTGTGGACGAGTCTTCCAATCCCCTCTGCATTGAATGTTGCCGCCAGTGAGTTGAGATGGTTAGTGACGTTGTTTTGAAGTTCCTCTGTACTCTGGAGGCTTTGCCCTCCTAGCCACTTTTTCAGTTCACGGAAGAGATGGAAGCCGCTAGGCATTAAATCGAGGCTATACGCCGGGTGTTCAAAAACTTCTCATCGAAATTGTTCAAGAAGTCGTTGGGTTACAGCAATAGAGTGAAGGCGGCCATCAATGAGAAGAACTCCAAAAGTCAGCATGTTTCTTCTATTGTTTTACATGGTTCTACGCAGTTGTAAAATCCGACTATTGCCTTCTGTTTGAAGGAATCGAATTACACTACGCATCTCGCACTTGACTGGGAGAATCACTTGTAACAGCCAGTTTACATGCCTGTAACTCAGCTCAAAATGGCTCAATGACATTGCAAGTGGCAGATATTATAGCGGGGGAGACGCGCAGTCACCTTCTGGGCATCCCCGTCTACCACCGCTCGCGTAACTGTTTAGAGGCACGAACGGAGGTTGAAAGAAAAACAGCCCTCGTAGTAGTATAAGATTATCAGGTGAAAATGAAAATATCTAGCGACAATAAAATAGAGGGTCGTTCAGTATGTTAGTTGGATGAAGCATGAAGGACCCCCAAAGGAAAGAATGTGATTCGACGAAAAAAAAAAGCAGATGACTATCGTAATGAAATTAACAGCTTCGTTTTTGAAGAATGGTTCGACGAGATGTTACCTAAGAAAATGCTATTACTGTAATCGGCAACACGCTGTATAACTCTAGAAAAGAAGAAAAGGTGCCCACTGTTTTATGGAAGAAAGCTTTGTTTCGAGACTGGTTGCGTTTGAAAAATGTTGAATTTAATACAAAACTGGTATGCTTTGAAATGATGCATTTACTTCGTCTGAACAAAAAGTAGTTTCAAAGACATATTGCTGGTAAAATGGTAGTGTAGGTATAGAGAAAAGTAGAAAAAGATAAACTTTTTAAAGGAAAAACCTTTTAAAGCGGAAAAAGGTAACCTTTTATTGGAAGTAAGACGAATGTACTTGCGCATCAATGCAAGAATTAAAGAAGAAAATGAAATGTGGAATTTCAAGGTGAATTAATGGATAATATAGAACTTCATAATTATTTTTGTTGGTAACAGTAATGAAAGTGACTTATTATTGAACAGAGCTAGTGACTTCAAGTACAGTTTTTGTAAATTTACAACAGTTTACAACTAGATACCTTCGCAGTATCATCAGTCATCTGTAAAAGCCTATTGCCCATCCTTTCTTCAAATGCTAATACCTTAATTTTCTCAATTCTTAGAGATATCTATGGTTCATTTAATTGTTGCAGCTATACTTTTATACATATTATAAGTTGATTTATTATAATCTGGTTGGGTTAATACAACTTTAGTGTCACGAATGTACAACGCGACACTGTCAGACACAAATGTTAATAAGTCACTTATTTTCCCAAAGTTTTTGAAAATGCATTTTACAGTAGTTTCTGCCACATCACCCTATATCTCTATGTATTAGTGAGCACCTTGATTCATAAGACCAAGTTGACGTTATTTACATTGATTAGTAGTGCCTTTGATACCGTAGGTCATGAAATATTACTGAAGAAATTATCTGGGTTTGGTCTGAATTTTTTCTCGCTCTTACTATCAAAATTCTATCTAACAAATAGGTGTCACCATGTTTTTTATAATGGATATAAATCCCAATACTTTTGAACTACATCAGGGGTTCCTTTAGGATTACATTTGAGACAATTTCTATTTATAGTTCTCATTAATAACTTGTTGACATCTCTATCGTGTCCAATGCTTGCCTACGTGGAAGACCTCAATGTCTATTTATATATTGAGAGCTGGATTGATTTGTTTCACTCACAGCACAATTCAAATATAATTACGCACTGGTGCTCTGTTTATAACTTAAAATTAAATGCTAACAGGTGCTGTTTTATTTATTTATTGATTCTTGTTACTTTCTACATAACTCCGTTCGTAGTAAATACATAAAACTAAAAGATCTAGGTGTTTCGTTCTTAGGTGATTCTTGCCTAAACGTCGCGACCTATATTAATAACATTTACATATTTTTCTTGAAAGCTTTGGGATTTGTCTTGCGCACCTGAGAGTTTTTTTAATAATTTACCTCTTCTGAAAGTATTATATTATAGTTTTGCGTTTAATAACCTTCAATATACTTCACCTGTTTCGCCTTCCCGTTCTATTTATTTGCAATTATTCATTCAGTAGGAGCAGCACTGTTTTCTAAATTATTTATCATTCAAAATCGATGCTGAGCATCCTGATCGGAATATTAAATATGATATACTACGCAGAAGAGATGAGGTCCAACCACTGGAGTATCGGCGGGAAATCCCGGGAACACAATTTATGTGGAAACTCCTTCATGGTTGGATTAATTCTACCAATTTAGGTTCTTCTAACTTCCTTGTAGAATTTTTTCGTTACATTTTCCTAGTACCAATTTGCTTTAGAGCTTCCCATCAAATAGAATGTGTTGCACTGACAACATTAAACAGTCTTTTTTATACCTTCGTTAATCACTTGTTTTTGCTTTTTCTTTATCAATTTTTTGTATCATACAGTATATGTATCTAACTTTAAATTGTCCTATAAATGGTTCAACCATTGGTTATTATTAAATGTTATTATAAAAATATTCGTTGCCATTGTGCATCTGATTTATAGTGCGCAAATTTTCTGGAAACACGTTCAATCTTCAGCTGGCAACAACGTCTTGTAGCGGAAGGCAATAAACCTGATTTGTAAAATGGTGTTTAAATTATTCTCTAAATTTAGTGTTGGTATTCATTTCTGTTTGTTTTCTCTTACACACTTACACGTACTATATTGTCTTGCCTTGTAAATAGGAATATCCTGCTGATGAAGAGAGATTGCTATTATTATTAGTTTTCACAATATACTGCTAGAAGTATCAGATTTACATTTCACGAACACAGCTATAACAGTGCAAGTATTGAAACTTGCTGCATAAGTCCTTCTTTGCAGTCAAAACAAACGCCACTCAACGAAGAAAGATTTTTGAATTATTAAAGTTAAGAGGATGGCATCTAAAGTGTTGTTCTTATATGGAATTATAGATACAGAAATAAGAAAGGTTTTTATAATGATTGTAATGAAAACTTAAAGAATTAAAGTTATTAAAATTACAGAGAATTATTGAAACCAGATTAACGTTGTGTTTAAATTTTAAAAAGAAAGAGCAAATTAAAAGTGGTTATGTGGAATAATAGAAAGTTACTTGTTGAGGTTACAGACACTGTCTCACAAAAATTCTAGCAAAAATGTTAAAAAAATTAATAACCACAGAGGTGGAAGCCTTCGTTACCATTAGAGGAATACGTTTCATATTTAGCATTAATAATTTATTACATTTGCACATATAATTTGTTGTTTGTAGACGTTTGAAGTGTACTATCAACGGGATTTATTACTTGGATTAATTATCAAATAAAACGGGTTTAATTATACCATCTCTTGTACGTTCAACTTCAAATATCGGTTAGACCTTTATATTTAGATGTCGTTAGAGTGAGTAATTTACATTGTATTAACATAAATACATCGTTAGCAGTATAACTATCGAATTTGTTCCAGTTCGTATGAATTTATTTTTCCCTTTTGAAGGCTGTCGGTTTTAGTGAAAGATCCCCATATTTTCTACGTCGAAAATTTCCACTTTCCGCCGTATTTCCGCTAGTATCCCTCGGAAGATTAATAGGTTTGACCCTACAGACCGGCTAGGTTTCATTTGTATCGTCTAAAGTTCTGCAAAGCAGACACGACAGCGTTCTGTTACCGACAAATGTATATGCGTTCACTGGTTACGTACCAATTGCTACTAGAATCGATCGGTACGCCCGGAAGTAGGTAATTAATTGCAATTGTCGAACGATAGAGGGCTTTATAATACGAGCAGTAATCTGATAATCCTAAGTCATTAAACCATAACGGTACTAATACAGCGGAATCGAAATTATTGAATCGGCAACGGTCGTTTGTGGTTGGATGGTGTGCGTAATTGTACAGCGTACATACCTTTGATAATTTGTAGAGGAAAGCATTATAGTTTTTGGACGTAATGTAATTGATGTGTGTAGTTTTAAACATACACTACTAGCTAGTACAATGCATAGGCGAAACACTGTAATATGCAAGGTATTCACACGAGTAAAGCTAATAAGCGGTTTAGGGCCAGAATACACGGATACTTTCAAGCTGCCCGTGTCCATTGCAAAAAATATTATCCGATTGCTGCTCATATATTGAAGCTTTGCCTTTACACTATATACACTATCATATGCTGAATCCAGTCATTATTGGTGAGTCAAAACCCATGCTGTTTTAAAGTAATCGATCTAAAACCTCTATTAGTTGAATAGATATTCGTTGGGAACTTCGATACATCAAATATCCTTTACGAATTTCTGAAATTCAACAATATTAAAAATTGATACAAAGCTGAAAGGAAACGAAAGATGGAGCATAATCGTGGTATATGCTCCAAGTGACAATGCAAAAAGAGAAGATAAAGACGAATTCTTCGAAACACTACAAATTGAAATAGACGTCGCTGAAAGAAATATTATAGTAATGTGAGATATGAATGGACGAGTCGGAAGAAACAATGATGGAGTGGAGAGACATATGGCAAGGGAAGGTGAAGAGATCATAAATGACAGCTGGGGAAGAATAATAGATATGTGCATCGAAAACAACATGATTATAACAAATACAAAATTTAGGTAATATATAGTATAGTATAATATATTTATATATATATAATATAGCCTAATAGGAAAGAAAAATCATTCATTGCTCATTTTTTAATAAATTGTGAAAACAGGTGAAAGATAAAAGATGTTAAAGTTGAAACAAATACAGAAATCGGAAGTGACCAATTACCTGTTACGGATTAATATTATCAAAAGTACAAACAAGACGAAAGAAGAAAAAAGGAAAAAAGTAGTCAAACAAACAAAAGATGCTATAAACTAAAAGATAAAAAAATCGAGAGAAGTACCAATACAAGACCAATGAACCGTTTGAACAAGAGATCACAAACGAAATAGGTATAGAGAAAAAATGGAAAATATTCAAAAACATCATACTAGATGCGGCACAAGAAAACTGTGGAACAACAAAAATAGTACATACACAAAAAGAAGCAAATGGTTGAGAGCAGAAATAAAGTTAACGATAAGAAAAATAAATGGATCAGATATTTGCATAGCAAAAAAGAGGAGGATAAGATGTATAAAATGGCAAGGAAGGAAGCTAAAGAGAGTATAAAGAGGGCAAAAAAAAATTCTTGGAGAGGGTTTGCATTAAAACCGAGTGATAACTACGGAGAAAACCAAAAATTATTCTATGGAACAATAAAACAATTGAGACAGAAGAAGGCGCCAAGATTGAAAAATACAAAAGATGACAAAGAAAATATACTAACTGAGGAAAAAGAAATAACGGAAAGATGGAAACAGTACTTTGAAGAACTCACAAAAATAAAACAAGATAGATATATAAGAAGAAAACAGTAAATAACGACGAAGAACGTGAAACACCCTTAAGCGACGAAGAAGTCAAAGAAGCAGTGAGCAAACTAAAACTAGAAACGGCGGCCGGAGAGGATGAAATCACTGCTGAAATGATAAAATATATGGGAGATAAAGGCAACAAAGAACTGCTTGACCTTTTAAACAACATCACAATAAAGAAGAAAATACCTAAGTAATGAAATATGGGAATAATTATGCCCATACACGAAAAAGGAGACACTAAGGAATGCTCAAACTACAGAGGAATAACGTTATCTAGCATCCCAGGAAAAGTATTGGCAAGAATTCTAGAAAAAATACTCCGAGAAAAACTGGAAACAACATTATTCAACATGGATTCAGAAAGGCAAGAAGTACCCAAGACTTAATATTTGTAATCAGACAATTAGGAGAAAACTAATAGGGAACTGAAAGGAAATACATATATGTTTTATAGATCTTAAAAAAGATTTTGATAGGGTAAGAAGAGAAAATGTATGGCAGGGCCTGGAAAGGAGAGGGCCAGAGAAAGGAACGACAGAGATGATTAAGGCATTGTATAAATACAAGAGGAATAATGTCAGAACTTCTTACGTTAAATTAGCTGAATTCTAATCACAAATTGGACTAAAACAGGGATGCGTATTAACCTCCTCTACATTAATAGATGGTGCTATTAAGAAAGCCAAACAAGAAGAGAAAAATATGAATGTAGGAAACTAGGAACTAATGTTTGCAGATGACATGGTATTGATAGCGGACTCAGAAACGACATTGCAGCAAGACTTGAAGATACACCGGGAAAACCTAACAAAGATGAACATGGGGATAAATATGATGAAAACAAACGCAATGATAATAGCGGCAGAAGAAGAAAAACATAACATCAAAGTCGAAGAATCAGCCTTGGAACAAGTTAAAAGTTACAATTACTTAGAAACAACCATTGGAGACAACGGGAGAGTAGAGAAAGAAATAAATGAGAGAATAGGTAAATCCTCAAAAATATATAATACATTAAGAAACACATTTCATGATAAAAACGAAATACCAAAACAAATAAAGGCAGAGGTGTATAAAAGAGTGGTCAGACTAATACTGACATATGGAAGTGAGTCAAACAGGAATAGAATTAAAAGCGGAGTTACGGCCATGGAAATGAGATTCCTAAGAAGAATGGAAGGAGAATCAAAGAGAGACAATATCAGAAAGACGACAATCACTAATAGTCTAACTATCAAGCCCATAGAAATAATCATAGAGGAGAGACAACTGGGATGGCTTGGACATATACATAGAGTGGAAGAAGGCCGAATAACAAAGAGGATTGTTGAAGCCAAAATAGAGAGCAAAAACAGAATAGGTAAACGCCGAAACACCTGGAAAGAATAAATGTATAGAACATTAGAAGAAGGATGTATGGGATGGATTGAACTCAAACAACTGGCTCAAAACAGGAAACTGTGGAATACAAAAATAAGAGAATGATAGTCTGCAAGGTACAGAGGACGTAGTATTAAACGAAAAAGAATTTCTGAAAGAGTTGACTAAAAAATTTTCTAAAATTTCGCTTTTCATAGATAATTGTCAGCTCACTCATTTGCTGATCCTCTTTTACCTGCTAAAGGCATAATAAAAGTTATGTGTGCTCCAAAAGATACCACTTCCCTTATACAGCCATTAGATGGAGGCGTAATGATTTTAAAACGAATTGATTAAGCTGTGATTGACATTAAATGACGAAGTTAGCATTGACAATCATGTGCTGTATCAAAAAGTTGCCAGTGAGACTCAAAGCTCACTAGATACAGAAGAATGGATGTGGACGATTTTTTTTTTATTCGTTTTGGTGTAAGCAAAGCGAAACATGGAGGCCGACACTTTCGGAGCTAGTTGTTGTCCTTTTGAAGCCAACTTCGTCATCAGCAGAACTCTAATTACACTGTTTCTTCTATTCAGGTCTAGATCATGCTGATCTAGTATATGTAATTCTACAGTGCCAGCTATGTCCTCGGACTTTGATGCAGGCATAGCTGTCTTCTTCAAGGTTTTCCTCGTCTCTAAAATAGTCAACTCCTCAAAGATATCAATAAAGGAGGAGTTGGATAGAAATATTGTAAGAAACAGCCATTGGGCAAGATAGACAAAATGTTAACTTTATTAAAATTTACTTTAATTTCTGCCACGCTGAAGCTGCTCAATAGCTTCCTCTATGTCAGCTTGCAACTTCTTTCCAGTTAAAAACTTTCAAGAGATTCGTAATCACCATAATGACTTCACAGTCTATTTGTATGCACAAGCAATCCGTACTGGACTGATCTTCAAATGTCAAAAACTATAGAAACAGTTTAAGCCACAAATTAAATGTTAATATGCTTTGTTTTGAAGAAAGAAACATGAACATTGGATAAAATGAGTTAATGAATATTGAAATCGTTGCGAGGCGAGTGATTAACAATTAAGCAAACATTGCTACACCTTGCGACCCAACGAGAGAAAAAAAGAAACAGAACAAAAGAGAAAGGTGGGATCTCGACGTTTCGCTTCCGTCATAGGAGGCTTCTTCAGGAGAATGGGGAAAACTAAAGTGGCACGGTAACTCGACGTGTAAACCACGCTACAGGCGAAACCACTTTGGCAGAAGGTTACGGTGACTCGAAGTGTTGACCGCACTAGAGTTACCATGCCATTTTGGTTTCCCCTATTCTCCTGAAGAACCCTCTTACCACGGAGGCGAAACGTCGAGATCCCACTTTCTCTTTTGTTCTGTTTCTTTTTTTCTCTCGGTGTCCCCTCCACCCCCTTCTTCTGTGTCTCTTTCCTTCTCTTACTCTTTTCACCTTTCTTTCTATTTCACGCCCCACCCTCCCTTTTCATTCTTTTTATTCTTACTTTTCTTTCTCCTCTTACTTTGATTTCTTTTCTATATATGTATATCTCATCATGACACGGTTCAATTCCGAAAGTAGTTCGTTTATTACTAGTTGTTATACAATTTATGAAACAATGAGTATGCAAACTGTGTTCTTATATTTGAGCGAATCAATAATTATAACATGATTTCCATACTACACTTATGCTTTTATGCATTATTTATAATCAATTTTGTAGCGTGCTTCGTCACAAGTTTTATTGCATACCATGCAATGTTGTGTGCATGCCATTGTAGAACCTTACATTCCGCAATCCATTTCGAAATAAAGTAAACCCACGCGATTGCCACCTACTAGCCTTAGGATTTTAGAGGTATCTTATGGAATACAAATTGCCTTTTAATTATGTATTGAACTAAGCAAGTGATTATGTTTAACGATGTTATATTAGAACGGATATTACAACGCCCACATGACGACGTTGTAATATTCTTCAGAAACGTATTTTGCATATTACTGAATGTGTACTTCAAATTACGCAAACTGCTCATACAAATATGTACGTATATGCTCTTTGAATAAGAACGCCGTTTCAATTCAAATCGATTCGATTCGGTGCCCGAAATGAAAATAAGAAAAGCCAAACGGGCGTGCATGTACACTAGTCTAATACACATGATATGTAGATGAAGGTTTCCAATTTGATATTACGTTATTATATGTTTCTGGCGTTTGACTTTTTTTTTGCTTTCCAGCATGGTACGGTGGCGACCTCTAGCGAGACGAGCGTGGGCACGCAGCCTGGAGGTAGCGTGACGTCACGCACGACGTCTGAAACCCCTCAAGTTCCTTCCTCCGGGGGCCACCATCATACCGGAGCCAAATTCAGGCACGGCCTCCTGCAACTTATGATTCACACCATCGACCCCCTACATGATGGTCAGTATACAGGTACCTTCAAATAACTATTTTTCTTTTTTATTCCGGTGTCTAGACATTCGGTACATAGGTTTGTGACGCTGTCAGGGTTCGTTGGTTGTTTGTTACTTATCTAAGTAGTTCTGTTGGACTTTTTTAATTGGATGGTTGTTTAGATTGATGCGGATAAAACGTATATTAGTATGGCGGAACATCTTTTATCTCTAATGAATTACATTCTGGATTTGATCTTTGTTGTGGAATTGAATAAAGTTAGATAGCCCAAGATAAGAAATGGTATTGTTCTTGATAATAAAGTTTGCACCGGAAAGATGGGTAGACATTACGTACTCGAATATTTACCTTCAACTCAATCACAAATAGTTTTGAATAAAATCCTGAAGTAATATTGTTTACTTGCAAAGGGAAGATGAATGGGTAGACAGAGCTTTACCCAATATAATGCTGGTAAACTCATGGCATTGGTGGGATCATTTACAGGAAAGACAATATGAGAAGAGACGCTAATACGTGGACATGTTTCTGCCTACCCGATATTATCAGTACGGTTTTGAGCGATTTTCTCAACCACACATTGTAAGTTGGGAAACTCTATCTGCATGTGTCGCTGTCTATAAGCGACAGGCAAGTGTCTTTTCTTGGGACTAGATAGAGCTAAGAAATGCTTACTTTTGACTGTTCATTTATTCAGAGTGATATTGACGGAGACAGAATTTGCAGTGTGCGATTGAGAAATCGTGTGAAGCCGTTCTAATGACATCGAGTAGGCAGAATCATGTCCACGTGTTGGCCCTTTTTCTTTCCTCATATTGTCTTTCCTGTAAATGATCTCACCAATGCCAGGAGTAGCTGTATTTAGCAGCATTATATTAGAGCTTTGAGTATTTAAAACAGTTAATGATTTGATAACAACTAACTTTAATATCTAAATGAATATCCCAATTTTCAAATTTTTAGGTTTGTTTTCGTTTTGGGAAGCTATTCAGTGGGCAAAATAACGAATTTAACTCCATGAGAGACAAATATTAATAAAAAAGAAATATACAATTGCAAACAAGTTATTCCTAAAAACTGACATAAATCAGGTAATAATTTGCAAATGAATACCAGCTTGTGAATCTTATTAAGAAGTTACATCGTTGTCAACCTCGCAAGGGAAGATTTCAAAGTTATATCACCGATTGGATTGAAATTTGGCAGATTTGTAGATACTACTAAGTATTTTAAACTATCGCTTTCCATTTCAGCGTAGTCCCGCATTTAGGGGATGAAATTACTTACTATTCACTCCATTATTATAAACAAAAGAAAATAAAATTATGAATCTATAAATGAGTGTCTTATAGGTTTAACAAACCAGTGCAGATGAGATTTCTTTTGTCACCACTAATCACTGTCCGTCCACCCTCTTATGGAGTGGGGTCTGAACAGAAAAGGACAAAGTATACTCACAAGTGGTCCTTTGGAAATACCATTATTCCTGTATACTAACTTGTTGCCTTCTGCTAATTATCTCGAGAAAAATCAAAAGCAATTGGTAAGGCATACAATAAATCCAAACAATTTTTAGAAACCCAAATTTTCATGTATTTAATTTTAAGAACAAACAAAATTGATTTAATTGTTCTAGCGTCTTATATAAATAGAGAAATCCGTAAATCTGTCTATCACCCAGAAATACATTTGTTCGTAAAAATACACTGTACCCAAAATTTTTGTGTCACAAACAGTTTTGTTTATTTAATAAAACTATATATTTTCGCTCCTAATATTTCCTAACCGTGACACTCCGCCGAAGTGGAAAACGGCATTTTACAATACTCAATGGATTCTACAAATCTGCCCAGCTTTAATCCGATCGATGATTATGTTGCTATAAGCAATTAACACTGGTTTTAAAGTATTAATGCATCTGTGGCATCCCAATTTTACCAGTATTTATGTTATATGTTGGAAGTTGAGAAAGCAATATTGCTGGCGCCCGCCTGTAAGGGATTCATATTTCTAAAAGTATCGTTTTGAAATCTTAGCGAACAATATATCTATCCCATTTCCGGACAATCTTCGTATAACTATTAAATAAATACTATGAAATTCGCCTAGTTTGGTTTGTTCAAATTTAGAGCTGATTCATGCTCATTGAACAACAGTTACTGTAATTTTTAAATTGCGAACGTGTTCTACTTCATATAAAAAAAACGTGTAGATAGTCTGCAGTTAAATTTCACAACCAATCAATTGGAATGAACATAGTTCAATCTAATGCAATCTTTCCAGTTAAAAGGTCCTTCAGTGCATTTATGTGTGGTTAATGCATGCTTCTAGTTAGTGCTGATGTACGTTTCGTGTATGCTGTGATGTATGTAGACCTTAATCTTTTGTACTTTCTAAAAAGTTCTTCTCAGAACTAAATATAATAATAGTACTTTTCGTAATTTAAAAAAATCCTGTTAAATTAGATATTTAGATGGTTTCCTAAGATAATCTAAATTTAAAAAAAAATAGATCTTGCATGTAAACCCAGCACCTCCACCAAATATTTGTACTTAGTGCAGTTTGGTGAATTTGTGAAAACCTATAATTTTAACATGTAATTTAAACTATCTCCATTATTCTCAGTTCATTTCTTGCAAAATTTTGCTAATTTTGCTAAGCCATATTCACCACTGGCGATTATGTGGTGTGTCAATGTTTTTAGAATGAACGGAGATTAGAGCTAGCGGACAACTTAAATGCCATTAGTTTCCTAGCTGTCTGGAATAATGCCAGATTTTCAGGGGGCTGTCTTTCCCATTTCCAACGATCTGTATAGCAATACGGCGACAAATTGCGTTTTACAGCCTCAGTACAACTAGAGGAAATTTGAGGATTTACGAAATGGTTTCAGAATTTGTTTACTTCTCGTACGAGAATTTTAGCAAAGAACTCGAGGCTGTGTAGCGTATTTTTACGGTTAATAAAATTCACGTTTTATTTACGGGAAAATAGGGTTGAAATTTCACGCATTAATAATGTAAGATGCGAGTAAATACTGAGTCTTAAAAACTTTGTCTAATAAATATTGTTTGGGCGTATTTGATAAAGTAAGAGACGTGTACTAAAATTTTTGTTGCAATATAATTCACCTTCGCTAATATTTTTGTTTTTAGAAATGAAAAAAGCAGGTGGTTATGCATACGCTGTTCTTTTAATTGGGATTATTACATTCACATCGGGCGGTAAAAATTTGCACTGCGACTTTCTGTAAAGGTCTATAAAGGGTAGTCAGAGAAGGTTCTTATAAATCGTGAACGTATAATAAGATGACGACGAAGGTAAAGAAAAGATATGAGTACATAATGATATTCATCGTTGAGGTTAAGTGATTAAGAAAAAGTTAAGTACAAGAATACGGGAATCAGGGAAAGGCAAACCCTTCACTATTATTTTACATGCAGAATCTAGTAGTAGCTTTAGAGCAGGTGGTTTACTGCTTTTGGAAAAAAAGAAAATAACAAAATACTATGAAGAAATGAATGCGCTTGATTTCAAAGATCGTTGAAGGATAAACCAAGTATGAATGACACTTCGTAAAACAGAACAAAAACGAAAAACCACGTCGGGAGTGTAAGACATATAGACTTGTTGTAGAGTGTTACTTATGCTACAGATATGGTCAATCATATTCAGCTAAAATCAACAAATGAAAAATTGAGTGGCTGTTAAAAGTTTAATGTTCAAATTGTCAGTTACAATCATAAGGAAGTACAAAGAATGTGTGAATTTGATGATTTAATTGCTGATGTAATTGGACTGATTATCATTTCTGTGATACTCGTGAATGTCAGTGTATGAGTGTCCAAAAACTATGATGAATGCTCCGACATCTTAAAGAAAATAGGCTAGACGTGCACGTTCATTGTTATGTACAAACTTTTATATACCTACACAGAAGCGCCATGTAAAGCTAGCACAGCGGATGGTTTAACTTCGTGAGTGCGTATTGTACTCTTACAATGTAATGTAGCATGCAGTTCTACAGAAACTGTAAGTAAAAAATGTGTTTACCAGTCGTTGAATCGGTTTAATGATGGGTGAGAAACGATTAAGCCAGTTCTAGTCGATAAGCAGAAGCCCTGATATGATTCAAAGACACAAGCTAGCGCAAGATCGAGTGACGCTATAATTTCTTATAGAAAAATTGGGAAAGACGATGTCCACACAATCGTGCATGAAGATTTAGTTAAAAATAAGAACTATTCTCTGCTAGTGCCACACTTGCTGATAGACAACCAGAAAACAAGACGGATGGGAACTAGTAGAAATTTCATTACCCTGTGTGACCAAGATCCGCCTTTTCGGGAAACAATAATCACAGGCGACGAGATTTGGTGTTACCGGTACGATCTGCAATCTAAGCGGCAATCAGTTGAATGATGTTTGAAGAATTCCTTGCGACTTAAAAACACAAGTCCAAAGTCAATAGAATATTAATCGTCTTCTTCGACAAAGATAGCATTATCCATCTTCACTTCGTTCCTGAAGGTCAAATCGTGAACAGCGCATTCTATAGGGAAGGTTTAAAACGGTTGCTCGCACGTATTCGGCACGTTCAAGACATGCACAAGATTCGACAGTGGAAGTTGCTGCACGACAAGGCGCTTGCACATTGTCTATAGGTGTTCTCAAACATCCATCGTACCATTGTTTCTTCACCTCAAGCTGGTTGTGGAAGGTTTTAAAGCCGCGTTGGCCATCGAAGAACATGAGACAGTGATCTTGCAATCGATTCTTAAAGATGACTTTGCTTCTAGCTTCCAGAAACCTTATGAATGCTGTCAGCAGTATATTGTGTTACAAGACAATTATTTTGAAGGGTAATGAAAGCAATTTTGATACTATTCACCGAACTTTTTACACACACCGCGTATATTGCGATATGGAATAGAAAAATGCACATGAATAATTTAAATTTAACCAAATGAAGTTATTATTTATGTTTCATTAGAACATACCACATTGCATACTCGCGCCGAAAGCTTTCCCATACCCAAAATTTCGTGTGGGATATGTCCAACGCGTTCTTCTGAGAAGCTTGTTGTCTGTGCTATCTCTTTCGGCTTCGATCGGCGGTCGACTAACATGACATCATGAATCTTGTCGACCATTTCGTCGTTGGTCGCGGTTTCTGGACGTCCATTGCGTGGTTTGTCATTTGTGCTTGTGTGGCCACGTTTGAACTCAATCATCCAGAACTTGATGATCGAAAATGATGGAGCACATCCTCCATGAGCCTCTAGCAAAATATTTGGAATACCCGTGGCCGTTTTCTCATCCATCCGGAACCGTTTTATCAATGCACGAAACCGCCTGACTTACTACACAAAACACACTGTCAAATAACAGCTACTGGCAGTAGACGTCTGAAATTTTGAGAGTTGCCATAAAGAAGGTTGCCCTTGCCGACCAATGAATTCACTTTAACCTTCGTGCGCCATATCTTGCAGATTCCGGAAACATTTCATATCGCCCTCGTACATACATGTTATAAAATAAAATAATATGTGCCAAATGCAAAAGCAAAAATAAATCACAAAAATAAAATAATAATATCAATACATTAGCGAAAAATACATAAAATAAAATAAATTTCCTGACAAAGAGGAATAATAAAATAAATAAAATATAAAAGCACAACGTTAAGTCCTTAACATGAAGATTCTGGGTGTATGGTACTTTATGCTCGAGTAAACATAATTCACACTCTATGACCTAAATATGAAATACCTTGATATGTAAAGCTTCTGGCTTTATAACACATTAGATTAACTTAATATTTGAAGTAATGTGGAAATGGCAATAACATTCTGGTTCACAAAAAGGCAGCCCTCAAACTACTGCTATTTCATATTTCACAGAAATTAGTATATGTACGAAATGAAATATTAATTATCATCGTAAAACGCGGCAATAATATTGAAGTTATTTGGTCTCGTTTAATAACCTTATCGTGCAATAAAACACACGTAATATCCTCCGATAGTATAATTCTGCTTTCGTCCTCTGTTCCGTTATGCTCATGAAAAAAAAGAAAGATTCGGCCTTCCTCCACCACATATACACCTGCCAACTTCTTGTCATTTCTCTTTTCCTTAATTATGTCATAAAGCCTCCTCAAAAAAGACATTTTTAGCGAAGAGCTCGTAAAGGTTAAAGTCGTTAAATAAGTTCACGTTTTGCGCTCGAAAACGTGACCATTTTTATACTGCGAGCTTTCTATAGCCCTTCCTCGCCCTCCAAATATCCTTATCGCGCTGTAAAGGGCGCGTGTTGGAAACGTAGCGTAATGTATGATCCTACACATACATTCGCTGTTGTCCGAAACGCGGCCGACATCTTTTCCTATCTATGCTCATTCGCGGTGATAAATTTTAATGTATTAGGCAAAGTAAGTAAGAATCCGATACCGCATGTGAAATTGGAAATCTGTTCCTCTGACTCGGCAAATTTTATAAATTTATGAGCGCCGGTTAAACTATGTTTTACGACCTATACGAAAGCAGGTACCTCATGGCAGGTTATATAAGTGAGATTTATGAATGGGGATCGGGAAAATAGCTGTAAAAACTTTATTTAATACTTGGTCGTATGTGGCTTTTACGATTTAGCGATGAAACCCTCTTTATTGTTCTTAAGTTTTTATTATATTCAAATAGAATTAGAGCTTTTACTAAGATTAACAGTATGCAATTCCACTGAGTGTAGTATATTCGATATAATTATCTCAAGGGCAGCCATATTCTCGATCACTGATGAACGAAGAATCGCAAAATATAAAACAAGCAAGAGCAAAACATACCGCGTCTGATGTCTTGGGTAAAAAGAACAAGCTCAGAAAGAAGAAGAGATTTATCATATGGTCAGATGAGATGGAAGAAGCATTGAAAGAAAAACAAAATACTACCGAGGTTAATCATGGAATGAAATTCTGCGAAAGACATATCCAGAAAGATCAACGAAGAGTCCTGGAATAGACTTGTAAGTACTATCGAAAATGGCATACACGGAAGACAAAACCTGGCTTATGAAGTAATGAAATAATTAAACAATCAAATAAACAATATAAACGAGAAGAACTGCGTAAAACATTGTGAACAGCTCTGGTATAAGAAAAATTTTGGCCTAACAACAATACAAGAAAGAGACATAAAAGATTTGGATGATATAAATTTAGCAGAACTCACAGAAGCTTTCAGGGTTACTAAAAACATAAAAAACGACCGGTATGGAGGACATTAACACATACCTTCGCAAATACGGGGAATTATATGTGTTTAGTAAATGTTGGAAAAATAGTATTATCCGTGATGTTTGTAAAAGAGCTAAACTAGTCTCGTTGTTCAAAAAAGGCGATAAGAATAACCCTCAAAAATACCAAGAAATCAGCTTATTAGATACCGCTTATAAAATTTATGCCAGAATATTAAACAATAAGTTGAAAATCATAGTAGAAGAACTAATGAAAGAGAAACAAATGGGCTTTAGAAAAAGCAGATCGAGCACATACAGAATATTCACTCCACAACAAATTATAGAAAATCACACGGACTACGACAGAGAAACACACATAGGGTTCATAGACTTCGAGAAGGCTTTCGATAATGTAGACAAATCTAAATGATGGGATTCTAGAACGGATGTCCATATCATTTAATAAAAGCTATACAGTGTTTATGCACTAACACCAGAATTATGGTAGATATAGACAGATAGTCGGTAACACGGTTGACAATGAGAGTCCACGTGCTGTCGAAACACTGCGCTTTGCATAATTAATAAATTTGTGTGAGTGGAGTTTACTGCTATACCTGTGAATTATACAACCAGACAGTCTTTGCAATCATTAATAGGCAGAGGATTAACTGGGGAAATACCAACAGACAAAGGAGTTAGACAAGGCTGCTGTGTGTCGCAAACATTATTTAACACATACATATATGGAAAAAGAAATGCCCTAAAAGAATAAGTTTAGACCAGAATATCATCCTAAATTCTATCTTATATGCTGACGACTTAGTACTCCTAACAGAAACAAAGGATGATCTACAGAAAGGGCTATATACATTACAAAAAATCTGCCAAAACTATAAAATGAAGATATTGCCAAATAAAACCAAAATCATGGCTTTCCCGGGTAAATATCCAATTAGGACAAAAATAGATATGAACGATACTGTACTGGAACAGACGAGACACTTTAAGTATTTAGGCTGCGATGTATCTTATGATCGAAACAGAGACACAGAAGAAGAACTGATAAGTTCCCATATGTCTGCGGAACAATTAGCAGAACGTTAAAAAATAAAACAAGAAAAGATAAATTTCACAAGATGATGGCTGTGCCGACCTTTTTATGCGGTAGTGAAACATGGACAATAAGCAAAAAAAGAAGAAAGCAGGATACAGACACAAGAGATGACATTTTTAAGAAGAGTGAGAGGTTGCACAATATCTGATAGAATGAGAAATGCAGATATAAATAATATAATAATGATAAAGGAAAACAAGGGGACGGAACATGTAGCGTGGCTGCAAGTGACGAGGTTGACAGCCAGAGAGAGATTTTATAGATGTTTAGGAAGAAGAAGTGTAGGCAAACCAAATGAAAGATGGGTGTCGTAACAGGAAAAGTGTCTAAAACGTAATGTGAAAAAGAAGTAGAGGTGGTGGATATTTTGTTAATAAGTCGTGTGTTCTTAATAGATATACAGTCCGATCCAAACCTAATGAAACGTGATATGCGCGAGGCGTGGCGAAAACTTAGTACTATCCAAGCTAAAAATATCAGCACCAAAGCGATCGTATAAATTTTTCGCTTCTTTGAATAGAAGCACCACGGAATAGGTAAAGTAGGTAGTCCAGCGGGTACAACAATAATGTATTAAACTATTCCTCTTTCAATAATCATTACTTATTAATTCTTTAAAAAACATTATTTGAGTATTTGTTTCCTATAATTTGAAATATTACAAAACCTATAGGGTCTTATTACATGCTTATTTTTTTTAAACATAGCATACATGTGTACTAATTGTATGTTTAATTGATGTTTTCACTTAAAATCAATCTAATAACTCGGCTTGACATAATTGTGTTGTGAGTTAGATAAAGTTAAATTGAAGATAGTAAGTGTGTAAGTAGGGCGACTTCAGACCCAACTTTATTTTAATAAAGAATTTAAATTGTTTGTTTTATCATTAATAATTATGTGCCAAAAGCAAATGAAAAAGTAAACCTCAATACTAGATAAAAATAAAATAAATTAAAGAACTTTGATTTTGAGGGTGTGAAGAGATGAAATATAGAAAAGTCTCGAAGAAAGAGGAGTCGGAAGAAAATTATTCGAAATATTCAAAGGCTATATAAGCACAACATAATTTATATAATCAGACATGACATGAGATGCGCAGGATTTGTAACTCAAGATGGGTTAAGACAGGGCGGAGGATTAAGCCCCGTACTGTTCACTCTACTCCTGGGCGATATAGTAAAACAACGGTCAATGCAGACGAAAACAAAATTCAAATTGGATACAGGAATCTACAAAGGATACAAATAGCTGAGGCAACATTTACGGATGACGTTGTGTTAATAGCAGAGGACGAACAGAACCTACAACATAATATAAATATATGGAATGAAACACATACAAAAAGGTATGAACATAAATAAAAATAAAACAAAAGTTATGACCACTGGCGAAGAAAGACCAAATACACAGATCGAAGGAACAATCATACAAGAAGTACACGAATTATCTGGGCGTATCGATAGAAAGCACTGGAAAAATAAGAGTTAGAAATTAATGAAAGAATTGAAAAAGCAACCAAACTATACTACGCGATGAATAAGAACTTCATTGCGAAAAAAGGAAATATCACGAAGCACCAAGATAAAAGTATACAAAGCAGTTTACAGATCTGTCCTGATATACGGATGCGAATCATTGCTAGTTAATAATAGGCAAAAAAGTAAAATTCCAGCTGCAAGAATGAGATATTTGACGAGAGTAAGGGGCGTAACAAGAAAGGATAGAATGAGAAACTCACAAATACTAGAGAAACTAGAGATACCATCTATAGTGGGCTTTATTGAACAGCGACAACTAAGTTGGTGGGGACATTTACAACAAATGGAGAACACTAGATCAGTTAAATTAATATATGAAGCGAGAATACAGAAGAAAAGAAAAAGAGGAAGACCGCGGAAAGTATAGGACCACATCATTGAACACAGCATCAAGAAGAGAGGAAAAAACTGGGGAGAAGCTAAAATTTTGACCGGTAACAGGAAGTTATGGAAGAAATTTGTTTATAGTTTAGAACTAGAAAACAGTACCTCACATGATAATGCTACTAAGTATAGCTACTCACAGTATTGGTGGAACCATTCACGGGAGAGGCAATATAAGGAGAGAAGAAATGTTAACACCCGGACATGTCCTTCCGAAAGTTGCTTTACACGCGCCTTTGTAGTTAGTCGTCAATAGTCGCAACTTCATCGGCAATGACGTGCTTCAGTTCTTGAATGACCTATTACATCATGCTGCTAGAACTAATGGCTCTTTAGGTCAATGGCAAGCCGTCGTAAGCATTATCCAACAATGTTTTCCAATAGAGGATCATAACTTACTAAATTAACAGTAACTGTTACTTCTACTTCAGCCCGTAATCCCAAAACCATCAACTCCATACCAAACTGTCAATTTGGGAAAATGCAAGGGCGTTTTATTCAGCTCTTTGGAATTCATTAGAAACCACTGGAAGTTGTTGGACATTAACAAATTATACAAGATGTGGAGATTTTTCTTTAACCAAATATAATTCGAATATGATTCCCAGCTTTATCAGCAACCAATGGTAACTTGGCACCGCTATTTAAGTTGATGAATTTTTATATTCTCTAGATAAAAGAACTATAGCAATGTGATATATGTGGTTAGATGTAGCTCAAAGAATAAATTGACCGCTATATATCCCATTAATTCTCCTTACTTCCGCAATATTCCAAAAAAGGTGCGACCTTTCCTCATAATTCCGCCTATGTTCGAGGAAGATAAGAACGAATTAATTTTAATTTTTGACGGCAACGGGGTGCCACCAATTTAATTCGTTTGCAGCATGACCTCTTCAGACACATTAATTTTTAGTAACGTCTCCGCGGAAGCAAGCAACGCGGATAACGTAGGCGGTAGTCACCAGGATAAAAGCGACGTAATGCAATAACTGATGCGAGATAAGGTACTCGAGGGACAAAATAAAAATGTTTTTTTCGAGCTCATAACAGATGGAGGAAGAGCGCGGTCTAGATAGAAATTGCAATAAAAACAAAAGTATATTTGCCAGAAGAATAAAAAAGCCTAATACAATAAAGTTTTCTTTTTTGGCGCGGATATCGTATAAATTATTTAGGAGCACTTTGTATCTCGTTGTGCGTGAAATTTACGTCTTGAAAGTAATTTTGGAACCGATTTGTTGATTATAATGTGACGTTTCTTAAATGTTTTGAAATAGTACCCTGTAGGAGAATACGACAGGATAACAGTTATTCGGTGATTTCACAGTGTACCACATAGGTTATATCTGTTAGGTAAATGCAAAATAACAGAATATACGAGGGTGGATCTCTATGCTGAACTCCTCTCCCTCCCTCACTCGTCCTGACCCCCTTAACGTGAAACTACAGTGGCGTTATACATTCTTTTAATTTTCGATATATTCTCCCTTCACACTAATGTAATTGGCCATTAGTGCCCCAACATCTCAACGGCTTCATGGAAAAAATATTGCCCAGCCTCTGCAAACCACCTCCCTACAGCTTGCATCACTTCATAGTTACTGGAAAATTTTGCCTCATGTAAGATTTTTTTTAATTTGGGGAATCGCCTGTAATCGCTAGGCCTGTATAGCAGCTATAAAAATACTACATGTACATATTGCTGGGAGTATTATACTTATGGAACAGCTCATCGTACCTTAACCTTCTTCGACGTTTCTCTTTAATAGCGTCTCACAATTTAGAAATCAATTGTGATCCATGTAATCCTCTGTTTCTTTTGCAAGCAGTGACTCAGATTGATTCCTTGAGCATACCAAAACATAGATAGCAAAACCTTTCTAGCAAACGACACGACCTAAAATTTGCGTGGGGAAGGAGAATCGTGATGTTTCCACCTTCTACTTTGCAGTTTGGTCTCGGGATCATAGTGGTGCACCCATGACTTATTCATGGTCACATACCGACTAAGAAAGTTCTCTTTACTTGCTTGGTACCTTTCCAAAAGACGCTTACAAGTCAACACCCGATTTCTTTTTTGATCAATGATTAACATTCGAAGTACCAATCTTGCATTCGTCTCTCTCTCTCTCTCTCTCTAATTCTTTAATAAGTACGTTGTGCACCATATGATATGATAAGCCAGTATCTTCCACATTGTCCTTGATGCGTACTCGTCGGTTTTGCAGTACGATATCGTGTACCCTGTAATGTTTTCGTCTGCTGTTGCCGTTATGGGAGCACCACCGGCCTGTTCGTTTTCATAGGATGTTTTTCCGCATTTAAAATCTCGACACCATAATGTCTTTATGAAGTTGAGTTGGCGTCATGCCCTTTCTCTGGAAGTATTTTATTTCGGCTCTTTGTTCTACAGAATCCATTCTTATGAAAAATCACGACACACAATTCAAGAGTTAGCCATAGCACAACAACACTTTGAGATACAAACCTGATATCGTGCAGATATGATCTACAAATTCTGTTAACTAAATGTCAAAAACATTAATCAAACAACCAATTAGAAGTAGGTGAGGGGTGGAGCATGAGGATCTGCCGTCGTAGGTTTAATTAATGACTAGTAAGATTACAGTTGCTTATTTGCTTTGTGGGGTTAGTAATTTACAGAAATTTCGACGAATCTGTTGCGAGCTTCTTATATTTTCCTTAACACGCTTAATTGGTATCTTATCTATGTAAAACATTTGTTGTTAGTGTTCGTGTTATAGTAATTTAATTCTTTTAAGTACGAGAAAAAAATATTTAATTTCGAAACACTTTCTTTACGGAATTAAAATCTTGTATTTAATGCAATTTAAAAACATCTCTTCTCCCTTATCATAACATCACATAATTTTGTATTGATAAGAAGCAGGTGAGTAATTTCTTCAACTACCGTACTGCAAGAAAAAAATTATATATTCATATGATAGCTTTTAGAAATAATTATTAATTTTTTCTGCAAATAGTGGCATACTGCAGCTTGAATATTTCTAGCTGGTACGAATGTCACTTTTTTGGTGCTGCAAATAATAAACATCCTTCCTTCCCCTGTCAATGAACATAAGCATGGTAGAAAGCATAAAGGTAACTTAGCATTTGATTAACCTCACCAGTTTCTTAACCTAAAATCACCTTTTAGCAAGCTATCCAGGCTCTGTAACTTGGGCTACTCTTACGAGACAGTTAGAAACGGTCAAATACGCAGTATCCTTAGAACTAGTCGTTCCAAATCTGATTCGTCTAATATACCACACTTCCTACATAGCATTTCTGAATGCTGCTTTGCCAGTAGGAGATTTTTTCCGGACTTCACGATTCAAGTGACCTCACAATAGCCCAATGAGGTTGCAATCAGGACTCCGTGGCAGCCATTTTACAAGGAATAGGACTCCTTCAGAAGATCTGTCTTGAAACTAAACTTTAACCACCTTTGCGGTGAGCTTGAAGTCCTCCTCTTGCTGATAAATGAACCCTTCCCCAATTAATTCACGTCCAGTTGGTACCGCATTGTTTTCTAGGATTTTCAAATACACGTCCTTGGTCATTCTTTCATCTATTTCAACTAATTTTGTAATCCCTCGGCCTCTAAAGTGACTCCATACCATGATGTTTCCTCCTCCAGGTTCAATTGTTTTTGAAATGCATTTGTCTAACGTTTTTCCCCAAGGCGGCGATGAACAAACGTGTGACATTGAGTAAGCTGAATTTCGATTTGTCCGTCCATAACAAATTTTTCCAATTATTTACACTGGATCTTGCGGGAGGTCTTGCCCAATTTAGTCTTTTCCGTTTGTGTATGGAACTTAACCGTGGTTTTTTTACAGCTATACGACCCCTCAGACCTCCTTTTATTAGTATATATTCTACTGTCTACACATTTACTGGCTGAGGGCGCTGTAAAATGAACTCTTTGCGGTAACGCGGCGATTTCTTAAGGAAATTATTCGGATGTGTAGGTCCTCGCATTCTGTTGTTTATCTGGGTCTTCTATTTCGCTTTCTGCTATGAAGCTCACCGGTCTCTTCCATTCTTTTAGTTGTCTTGCGCACACAACACTCGGAAATATTTAATTATTGAGTAATTTGAGACACTTGTTTCCTGTAAAACGCATATTCTGGTGGGCATTTCGGTATTTCCTTCCTTTTGGCATATCTTGGATCAAGAAACTAACAATATAAAATAGGGTCCTCCTAACGCAATCACACACGTCTCCATTATTTCGGAAATATACTGAATGCACAGTTTATATTCATCCCTAATTTCCTACCACTAACGTATTATTGCTTTATCGCCATCACATAATTTAATACAGGACCACATTGTTTTAGTATTTGAATGGATTTTATAAATAAGTCTTACTTTTATGGATATATTCTATCAATATTAGATTGTAAATGCCATTTTGAAAAGATTTGTATTAATTTCTCTGAATATCTTTAAAGTAGCTCTAATTGTAAGTGTAACACAGTATATTAGCTGCGATCATACTTATGAACGGTAGTGTATATCTGACTGGGGCCTTCTACTAATGTAGTCGAAGGGATATGATATGATGACCTATGACAACTATGGTCAACCTTTGACATGTTGTGGGCCAAATTGTAGTGTGCAAATACGTTCGCGGGCCTCGTTTGAAAGTAGTGTTCGTAACTTTTAGCGATAGATATCAAACATGAAATAATACGACAATGTTATTATAATGCAATCTATCACTCGATGTTCTTTATTTGGAGTGAGTATGAGTAAGTAGTGTAATATTGTTTTAATTGGGTTTTTCAAAATGTCTCGCGGATCAAATCTTACAACAGGTCGGTTGTTGCCCACATATGATCTATGATATGAATGTAATGACCAGTTAATAACAAGCATAGAGATGTGTTATTCAAATGAACAATTGATTGTCGCTTTCGGCATAATTGTAAATAAATTGTTAAAATGTCAATTTTTTTGTAGAGATTTGAAGAGGTTAATTAAGTCACTGGTGGAATGAAGAAAAACCGAACACGAAGCGGTATACATATTTATAATAGCTAATGTTTTTCTATGTAACTAATCGTGGCGTTGAAGGAGGTTTTAGATTTAGTGGTGCATATTTTCTGCGTAGAGTATATGTATATATGTATATATGTATATATATAATGGTAAGTTAAAATCGAGCAGTGAATGGAACTACTACAAATTTCATCAATATTGAGAGCGTTTTCCTAGCAAAGGTGTTTGGCACACTTTTTTGTAGGTAATCTGAATGAATGTGATTGATAAAAGGACAAATCCTTATTAATAGCATTGTAAATTCTAATGTACGAGCAAATGTATTTGATTCTTATTTATGATGTTTAGTCACGTCTCGCATAATCCCAGTGTCATTTGCCAATTGATATGAATCTGGATTTATTAAAAATTTATTGCCGTTAACATCAGCCGTTATCATCGGCAAAGTAATCCTAACATAATGCTTTTTAAATTTTATATCAAGTACATCTCTTTTTCTTTTCTGTTGGTAATGCATATATTGATCTAAATTATGAAACGTAGGATCGAACTAAAGCTCCAACAGGTAAACAACGACTGTTCTTTAATATTTGCGTAATAGCAGCAGCGACAAATGCTACTGTTGAACCAATGATTTATTTGAAACATCTATATCTTCAGCGATTTCTTTATCAGTCCTGTTGGATTCCAAACAGAACATTTCTCCTATAACAATTAAAGATGTTATTGTTGAACTCAGGAAAGAAGAGAATTATGAAAGGCAGATATAACAATTATTTGAAAGAACTTTATACTAATTCTAAATCAGAATTCTTCCAGCCCTTAGAAATTTCTGAGAAAATATCAGTCAAGGTAGGATTTAAATTCATAAACTCTCCGTAACCAGTGGAACGTGCTGGTACTGCACCACGAAAGTGAATGTGAGTTCGAATCAGTTTTAATACCTAGACGTTACGTCTGTAGATATATGGCAATACCTTAGCAGACACAAAATTGTTAATAAGGGCAAGTTCCTATTGATTAAATTAATATTAATATGAAACTCCGGTTAGTGTTGGTAATGATAAAATTACGATTTTCTTGCATTTAACGTATGTTTTAAATTCATAACGTTGCAATTATAACAAGCAGCTTTGTGAAATCATACAATTTAATAAAAATGTCAGTTCCATCATAACAAAAAAGTTTTAAAAAGATAAAATTCATATTATTTCATATAATAAAGATAAAATTTCTATTATGGAAAATAATTGAAAGAAATGTGACACACAGAGAACAAATAGCAGCATGATATAAAAGGTACACGTCAACCTCAGCAATTTCATAAAATTTTAACGATGATTTGTGTTATTTGGTGACACCAAAGGGCTCTAAATTCTCTCATGCTTTAAATTAACAAATCAAGTTTTGAATAAAAAAAAACTCGTTTATTTTGGAAATTCTCATACAAAAAGAGCAACTGCTTGATTGTATTTGAGTTTTGGTAGAAATATGTAATAGATACTATGTCTAGAAGATTACGCTTTAATCGCGAGATCGTTCAACGTTTGCGGAAAAAAGAATTGCGTGTGCAGACTGACATTGCCATCTCGTGGATCTTGCATCTTTACTTTGTTAACCGGAGTTTTCAAACTATTGAGGTTGTTTTAACAAATATAGAACTACTCCAAAGTAAGTAGTTTGGGTTATTATAATTCGCGCCGTTATAGACTATATCATTACAATTTTATGTCGGTTTGCGTGTTGTAACAGGAAATATGTAGAAAATGTCCTTTACGTCAGGAATTTTTAAATTCAATATCCTTATAACATTTTCGCATTCTGCTCTAGAAACTCCGGGCATAAATTAACCGCCAATATATGTTTGATTCGTTAATACTCAAATTGGATCGAAAATTTGTAAGGAGCCCTTGTGTGTTTTAACCACGTGTTAGACTACTTCGGTTATCTCACATTTGCGTCTTCCTTTAAGCGAGTTAGGCTGGAAGTAAATGTGGACGACTTGGTATTAGCACAAGAAAAAATTAATTCCACATCCAATAATGTAAAAAACAATAGGATTATTGGTATTGAAAGAGTCTGTAAATATAAACTCCAGTAACTGTATGTATTTAAAACGCGCAGCACGTATTGATATTGGAAGTATTAAGATAATTTAAATCATATCAATATGTGCAAATCGCAAAATTATCGCTATTTTAACTTGGATATCGTAATTATTTTCGTCTTATACAAAAGGGCTTGTGTAGAGATCATTCACAATCTAAATAAAAATGAACATAGAGCTTGTCTATTTTAACTATAATAAGCTGGATAGCCTGTATATTTACAAGCCTTGTCTGAGTGAAGTTGGGTTACCTAACAAAAATTAACATATATTTTTATTATATAAGACGCGTTTATTAATTTTTGACATACTACATTTCAATTCACATTAAAAGAAAATAAAGTTCCTAATATTATCAATCAACACAAAATTAACGAAAATTAAATAAAAACCTACCACTATATTACATCGCCTTTATGATTAATTACTGTTTCGAGGCATATCGGGATAATGTTCGACAATCATCTGGAGTAAATCAATTTCGTGGAGGTGAGCACGCAACTCTGGGACGGTTCTTGTAGGTTGTGATATTAGGCCACAAAGTTTCGATCGGAGAAAGATCTGGACTGCTAGACGCCCACATTAAAATTGCTTTCTGACATCCAGTTTTTCACTTTTCATCCTGTTGGAAAATACATTCGATATTATCCAAACGCATTTCTTCAATCTGTGGTTCTGGATTAGTTTGAAGGACGTTAATATATTTTTGGAAGTCCATGATATCGTCTGCAAGGTATAAATTGACGATTCCTTTAGCTACCATTGATCTCCAGATCATATTGGAGGCTGAAAATTTAATTTTCTTTTTAAAGCAATCAGTTTGAAACTTCAAACCTAGCTTCATCGCTCCAACTGTGTGCTGTTGAGCTCCGACCAAGTTCTGTGTTTCTTTGCCTACATAAGCCTGTATCTTTTCTGCACCTTTACTAGTAAATGTTTTCCTTTCGCCTGTGAATTGTAAAATTGTAAACCGAAAAAAGTGGAAACAGTTTGAGCTTATCTTGCAAATTTTAAACTCTAGCTTCAGCGCAACTCTGTAACAAGTTGCTCTTGAAAACCCTTTACCTGTTGCCAGATTCCATAAAATTCTTAATTCAGCATTATTGGCTTCACGATTTTCCATGATGATTCGTCTCAGATACCTTGAAACTGTATCAGAATAGTGTAAATGCCTTTCATTTCTTCATTTCTGAATCATGGATTCGGTATTTTTTTCAGTTTAATACTATTTCGTATTGTCAGTGATTTGCGCAGCACAGTTGTCGTTTGAGTGCAAGTAAATCATTATATTCTTAAGTTCTGAAATGTTACCATCGCTTTGTTTATAATTATTGAATCGTCAAATATGTATTTGAAAGCAACCAACGCAATAAACGAGAAATTGACCAGACGGTCATGTATTTTGTTCAAATCAAATTATTGTACAAAATAGCCAAGTTGGAGACGAATACACTTTAAAGTGTTTTTAACAATACTCTGATAAGATGCATAGAGACTCACAACAGCATATTTCCAAATAATTTTTTTCTTGTTGTAGTATCAAATTCACAAACTTCATATTTTGAATGGTTGAGCTAACTTAACTGAGACAGGGCTTGTAGAAATATTCTCTGGTTAGTCACCGTTTAGATAGAAACGACTTTTATTTGAGAACCCCCTCATTGAAAAGTAAAACAAACAAGCGAATAAACTTAATTATACTTTAAGAGGAGGCGGTGCTTACTGTATCACCTGAATTCTTCCACTAAAATCCTGCATTGTACTCCATTTCTGTTAGTTAACTGGTTGAATAGGAGCAGGAAATCGTATATATAGCTTCTTCTAAATGATTTGTTTAGATTTCGAAAAATAAAATCGAAAAACATCTGTCAGGATCTCAAGCAATAAAACACAGAACGCGACGATAATAATAAAAATAATCATCCTAGTAAACAAACTAGAAGAAAACAATTCCGCTGAATTATTCTGCCAGAGTCAGCGAGATTTATTTCTGCAACTTCAACCGGTAAATCCCATTCTACGAATCTGTTTCATTAAATTACCTCCTCCTCGGCTAGCGGTACGTTGAGCGTGGATACAAACGAGAAGCAAACAAGTGAAAAACATATAATTCACGTGGAAAATTCCCTCTGGTTAAAAGGGAAACGTACGGCCACGTGTGTACATACATGTGTACTTAAGTACGTGAACAATTTCAACTTTTAAACGAGTCCGAGAAGGATTTGGGCTATTAGAGAAATGTGCTTTTGATTTGTTTGAAACGTTTTAGTCATCTGGTTAATTAGTAATGTGATTGTACACAAAGGCACGAATGCGGCTGCTTTTGGAAGCAAGTTTCTACTGTTTACAGTGTTCATCGATGAACTGTAAACGGCAAATTAGATGCCGGGCGGTGAGAATAAGACCGCGTTGTATTAGAAATAGTGGGAAGCTTTGTAATTAGCTTTACGTAAAGATCGAAGAAACCATAATTATACCATTATTAAATTAATAACTTATTAGAGTAAAATTTAGACAAACTTATTTTTTTAAAAGTATAGTAGCAATTTGATGTTACAATTACAATTCCATTTGCTTGCATACGTATAAAGAATATATAATTTATTAAGGATTTATTCGTTTGTTACTAACAGTATTATAGATCACATTTCTTAGAAATATTTGTAATGGTAAATTACAGTTTTAAAGAAACAAATTAATCTTCTTCGGAATTGAAGTCGTTCCATTATTTAGATTAGTAATTAAGCTTTCTGTCGTTTGATCAACTATTATAAGTACTTGTCTTCAATGTTAACATGTTTACAATGTTGTTGCAAATCTTCCTGAGAAATACTCGAGAATTCTTCTTCCACTGTTTTACGAACACCTACTATCATATAATTTATATTTCTTGCATCGACATTGTTTTTGACGGTAGCCCAGATCAACTCCATTGAATTTATATCAGGGTGATACGGTGGAAATCTCAGAACTGTGTGTCCATTGTCGTGTAGAATTTCGTCTAGTTCATACGTTATATATTGACTCTTATAGCGTTCGATTAGTTGGTATACGTGTGGCTTTAGCATTCTAGTGTCAAAAGGAATATTTTAAACGCTAACCATTCAATCATTTCATTTTCTTTACTATTACTTCTTGGAGCATGATTTGTTTGTGTGTTGTGATACGATGCATTATCGACTACAACAACGGAATTTGTGGACAAGTTTGGTATAAGCTTCTGCTTTATACATTTGCCATAATTTTTTGCGTTCATATCTGAATGGCAGTCACCAGTTTTTATGGCGGTCTTAAAAATCAATAGGGAGTTAGAGATAAAGCCCATATTGCCTCTTGCGTGCACTATTATTAGTCTGGTCCTTTAGATATATTATTGAAAAGATCTTTTGTACTTTCATCGATCCACATCTTGGTATGACTACTGTGAATGTAGGTCTCATGTATATATATATATATATATATATATATATATATATATTATATACGCAATATACATATATATATATATATGTATATATACGATGGGCTGATTTGTCTCACGAAAAAAGCTTTTGTAAGTAAGTAATCAATTCTTAATGCTCGTATATCTCGTCGCCCTATCAATACTGTCCATTCTGTACACATCGAAACTTCAATCCCAAATCTTTTAAAATTGCTCTTAATGATGTGTTTGATTCTTTCCATTCCAATTCATCGTGGATCTTGTGGTTTCGAGCTGAAACTGGAACTCATCGCTCGTTCATCTCCGATCGCTAGCCGAACGGGAGCATTCAGAATAAGATAAGTGAGATCTCGTAGAAACGTCGACCTAGTTGAGACAAGACCAGAAACCTGGGAATTTTATATATGGTTGTTGCTTTATACTTGTGTACTTCTTTTATCTGTTGGGCATCATCATTACCAACCAGCCCCTAAAGACCACTGCCGGGCGTGAGCCTCTCTTCCTTGCTTCCATAACTCCCTAGCCTGAACAAGTTGCATCCAGTTACTGTGGATACACCTTAAATCGTCATGCCATATGCATCTTGTCTTGCTCTCTATTCTATAATTTTCTTGGTTCATCGATCATTGTTCAGCCTTGCAATGTGCCCTGCCTAATTCCATTTCAAAATTACAATTTTTTCTATGTCATCCGTTACTTTTGTTCTGTTTCGTACTTCGGTATTCTGTACCTTGTCCTTCAGAGATAGTGCCAATATTGATCTTTCGATTGCTCTCTGTGTGGTTCTAATTCTGTTTGCTGTTTCTTTCGATAATGTTGGGGTCTTCGCACTATGCGCTAGAACTAATTGTGCGCATTGATTTAAGACCTTTCTCTTCAAATATATCGGAAATGTACTTAAGTCGCGGCTTATACGTATTTTGTAACCCAGGTAGCAGTTGATTCCTCAATTTGCTTTTCATTAATATACATATATTCGATCTTCGGCTACTAGGTTTGTTATCACTTGCGTTTTTAAGATATTAATTTTTAGTTTATTTACAGGCCAGGCTCAATTTTTGTAACATTTCCTTGGTTTTATCTATGCAGTAGGATATCAAGACAGTGTCATCTGCAAATCGAAGGTGGTGCAGATTTTCGCCATTTATGTTTATACCAAGTTCGTCCCAATCTACTTGTTTACAAATATACTGGAGCAAGGTATTAAATAAGTTTGTGGAGGTGGTGTCGCCTTGAGGAACACGTCTATCAATGTGAAAGTTTTTAGTATCTTCATGAAACGTTCTCGTATGTATGTTCAATCATGGTGATGTATCGATGGTATATTTATATGGTATATTTGTGTATGTCCTTGGAAGAGTTTCTGTGTCAATACCTTCGAGCTGTCGTTGTTTTCTATGACACTTGAAACCATTTTTGTATTATGCTTTATTATATCGCTTCTAACAAATTTGGAAATGTTTTTGTTTTGTGAGTTTTTGTTTGAAATGTTTTTGTTTTAATCCAAAGATTTTGCTGTAAGGGAGTCAGCGGTACAGCATAAAGATTCGCCCTAGTACTTCTGTTCTTATCATTCGATGATCGCTTCCAATTGAAAACCTACTGAGCACAGACACGTCTTTTACCAGCTATTTTTTTGTCAGTGATGAAGAAATCGATTTCAGTTTTGGTATGACCATCTAGGCTGGCCCATGTTCATTTACACGTAAATGGTTGGGGTTCTTTATCAAGGAAAGAGTTCATTGCGAACACGTTGTTTTGCTGTAAATAGTGTAGAAGTCTGGTTTCTCGTTCGTCTCTTTCACCATATCCATAATCACGTGTTGGGCAATAAAATATTATTATTAAATTAATTGTTGATTTCTCCAAAAGAGTAGGTAAGAAAGCTTTTTGAAAACTTGACAGGTAACTAGTCAAGGGAATATCCAATTTCATTTGTTCAGAGAAGGAATACCAGACTACGGTATTACGATTTGTACTAGGTAATTTTGAATAACCCTCCGTAAATATAGGATTCATTAGATCCAGTAATCAAATATAGTTTTTAGGTTACATTGATTTTGATAGAATACAATTTTTACTTGAGAGAACGTATTAAATGAATTTTATATAAGTTACGGATGTTTAACGTTACTTTTACGCATTCTTTCCTAATGCCAAATTCCTCTTGATGTACTGCATGCATAAAATATAAGGATTTATACATCAGAGATGGTAAACAAGAGATCAATCATTCCTATCCTCTGAGAAAGGTATCGTTTTGCTAAAGCCACAGTTTTCACGTTAACAATTCCTTTTTCGTTGCGCATCTATAAATCACCCTCATTTATTTATATCTTTATTTCATGATTACCCTTCTACACCATGCATTTATTTCAAATCGATCCACCTGGAATATCGCTTTAACAAAAGAAAATATTTAAATTCGTTTAACTTTTATTTTCGAGGGAGATACTTTCTTTATTCCTGTGACATTTATATACTTTTAAGTTTACTCCAACATAGAAACTTTATGCAACATTATGTCCTAGTCACTTTACGCGATATTTTATTTCGTGAATTCATCTTCTCGTTTATTAAATTTTGCAGAAATAGAAGACAAAGCGCTAGCGGTCTTCCGCCAGATAAAGATGCACATAATACGAACTAGTGAATAACGTGCTGCACTCGCTTGTTGTCGTTGACATAGTTTGCCAAAGGTAAACATCAGCATGGAAAATAACAGATGTCGCAATTGTCAATGGGCTGCATTCGTGAAGCGGACTGCTGTTGTTCTGCGTAGTAGGTGCGGTAACTGAAAACATGCGGCAGAAAGTTTTAATTCAGAATATTTAACTAATTCTGTTGAACCGTTAAAAGTTTGTTCTTATACACAATGGTTTGAGAATATATTTAACGCTCTGGTTAATATATTCATAAAATTAGAAATTCTCATAGAATTCCAGAGAAAGGTTACTGAATGATGAATGTAAAACGTAATAAAATTTACGCAAATGTTTTTCATATATGTAGGTTAGTGGTGAATATAAAATCGAGGGAAAATTATTTCAAAATGAAGGCTACTCATGATAAAGATAATAGAAGAAATCATATGTAAATGTATGCGACCACTTAGCAATGCAGGAAATATTTAATAGGAAAAATTTGCTTCAAAACAATGTTACTAATTCAGCGTGCAATACTTCACAATGAATGACATTTCGTTGGTATGACTGTGTTTTGTTCTTTAGAATTTTATATAAGGTCCATTTAAAAATTCTTGATAAATTAAAGTGAAGATATCTTATTAGTGCTCGTTTTCGATTCGTTTTACTGATTAACATATTAGGTTACAAATTTGAAATGAACAGAAGTTTTTGAAACCCTTAGTTCATTGAAATGTAACGCTTATTTCTGCCTTATGAAAAGTAACTATTTCAACGCGCATTCAATTCTTTATTTTTGCCCAAATTATATGATAACGGCAAAAACACAATAGAGGTAAACTATCACCTAAAGATCACGTAACTACAAAGATTTTATAAAAATGATTTTTTTCTATTGGCGGTGAGCACCCCATCGAGGTCATAAGGTATTTTAGTTTGTCATAACCACCATAAAGTGTTCCATGGCCTCGCTACTGCACCACCTTTGTTCAGTAGTTTGACTATTCTCTAGTTGTTTTACAATCACGTTATACTATTTACGAACGCATACATAATATATCTGCTGGCAATGTATGTTTGGTATACGAAATGTACATCTGGATTAATAAGTAATTTATAAAATACAGTGCGAATTTTATTATTTTGAATTTGAATTAAATTTACAAAGTTTTCGTTACTATCGAACATTCCCAAAACAATACTTCTAATTGGTTGTTTGATTAACGTTTTTGATATTTAGTTAACTGATATTTGTAGATCATATCTACATAATGTCAAGTTCGTATCTCAAATGCTATTATGCTATGACCAATCCTTGAATTGTGTGTCGTGACTGTTCATAAAAAAGGATCCTGTGGAACAAAGAGCCGTAATAAAATACTTCCAGACAAAGGGCATGACACCAACTCAAATTCATAAAGACATTGTGGCAACTATTGGTGAGTCTGCAGTTTCTTACGATATAGTCAAACGCTAGTGTCGAGATTTTGAATGCGGAAGAACATCCTGTGAAAACCAACATGGCAATTGTCCTCCCATAACGGTAACAATGGATAAAAACATTAAAAAGGTACACGATATCATACTGCAAAACCGACGAATACGCATTGATACATTGTGGAAGACATCATCATCATATGTGGTGCATAACATACTGACTAAAGAATTAGGTATGAAGAAGGTGAGTGCTAGATGGATGTCCCGAATGTTAACCATTAATCAAAAAGGAAATCCTTTTCTGTTATATCATAAACCTTGACAGTAGAAAATACAATTGGCACTTAGTTCATAATCAGAAAAATACCTTATAAGCTAATTAGCATTGAAACGAAATCGATGCAACATATTTCAGTTATTCGAAAGATATGTCTAGGATAATGAATACTTGGTGGATTTTTTGACATACTTAAAATCTATTACATCGGTTGTTTCTGAAATCAAAATTCCTCTTATACAGAAACGCAATATTCTTCGAAATTTTCCTCAATTTTTAGAATGTAATTAAAAAAAGTAATGCATAAAAAGTATATCATTGTAACCACAAGGAAAACCCACGCAGTTTAACGTATAATTAGTAGGATGATGCTGTTTAAGCGAATGACAAAGGGAGGTTATGATTATATTCTGCAAGCAAATATCGACTTTCAAATATGAATATGTCAAATATGAATATATACTTAACAAATATCGAACTTTTGATATTTTTATTTTTGTGCAAAATCCTTGTGTTGCCTATATTTACACTCAATTTTTTTCTCGGTTTCTTCGTTCTTCATTTAATACGCTCACGATTCGTAACCTTCATACATCTTTCCTCATAACGTTTTATAATCTTGGTTATTTCATAATTCTCCCCTAATTTTGACCTAAGCCCTTTTACAATCTTCCAGAACAATTAAAACGCTATTTTGTACGCCTCGTAGCGAAGAAGATATCTCGAAATATCAGCATCAAATTCGAATAGCTGTCGCAATTATCTCCTTCTGTCACAATTACGCCAAAACGAAGTTCGGTCGCGAGATAAAGTGGCAGGGGTTGGAAAGAACACGGCCGCGCACAATTTTAATTAAAAAGCAAACATAAATTAACGCTGACAGACAATTAACGGAAGTACAGTCGCGTTCGCAATTGCGAAAATGCAGCGCGATGAATGGGGTTGAAAGTTGAGGTATCTTAAAAATAACGTGAAAAAGATGACAGCAAGTGAAGGTAAAATTCTGTGTAGTTTTCTCTTGTCGTTAGGGACAATTACGCTGATTGTCCTAGAATGTCGCGTTCAATCCGAATCCACGCACTTGAATGAAAAGAACTTTATGTTACGTTCAGCTAAGGAACTACATATGTAGGCAACTTCGGTATGAATAAAATACCATCTACCGTTTAGTTGTTAAGGGTCGTCATTTATTTAGAGATAGATGGAGTTGCTGTAGTCATATACATCTGCGTGTATGGTTGAGTGCTAACACTCTTTTTCACTATATATCTCTTTTCTTAGTAGATTGCCCAGATGAGAAATTAAATATCTAGAGTGATTCGGTATTTTTTTTGTAAAAAATTACTTTTAGTTTTGAAACAATTTCTTTTATAGCAGTGAACGAGGCCTACTTTATTTATTTGCAAAAACCTTTGAGTAATATTTTTTTTAACAAATAAGTTAAAAGCAACCAATTAATTCAATACACATTTATCGAAGTTTCTGTAGCTTCACATTAACTTTTGAATAAAATATTCGGCAACTTATGCGTTAAAGTTTGTACTACCTTAATTGAATGAAGAAGAAAATACGTTACATTACTTGAAAATTGCAACATCAAGAAAGGGTTCGAATCTTTTCACCAGTTATCGAAAACGTATAATTATTCAAAGGTGGTATTAATGGATGACTAATGGATCAAGTGGTCATGACATATTTGACACTTCTTGTAGTCTTCGCTGATATTAACGCTAGGTGCATTTCTCGCGGATATTTTCACCGCTTCCTCCTGTCACACTTTTGTTTAACGCGTTCTAGAAATTACCGCCAGCTAAGCGACACCCAACTGATTATATATATATATATATATATATATATATATATTATATTATATATATATATATATATATATATTATATTATATATATATATATATATATATATATATATATATAAGCGAATTCGATAGGGGTCGAATTGCTGGTTTTTCGTCCAGCAAAATTGTAAATCGTCTTAACCAGCAACAATCCACCATCCTGCACTATTATCAATCATGGACTACGGAAGGCCAGGAAAGTCGTCGAAAAGGAACTGGAGGCCGAGGAAAAGCTAATGAAGTGCAGAACCGTTATCTTCGCCCAAAGACACTAAGATGCCGATTCCCCAGTACTATATCATTTGCTGATCTGTGTTTAGGTGATAGAGGTCATTCTGTAAGCTCTTAAATCGTTTGTCGTTAAATCAGAGCTTCCGATTTGCAATCGTATTGACCACATCTTACGGCTTAGCATGGTGAGCAGTTTTTGGAATGGTATACATTGTGAATGTACTGGAACCTGAAATGGCATAGAGTGGTGTTGAGTAATGAATCTCGATTTTGTATATGTATGCATGACGGTCAGACGAGAACGTCGCGATATTAAATTTTTCGTTGAAATACGTCTTCACCGAAGCGTGGTAGCTATGTTACAGTATGCTAAGCATATTGGACTAAGTCTCAATTGGTGTTCATTTCAGGCACCATGAAACGTCTGGAATTACTTCAGCAGTACGAAGGCTCACTTTTTCAGGATAATGTCCGTCCCCATATAGCGAAGAACTTTAAACTCTAAACTGTTCGAAAAGACCCATGTCAATATCTTGCCATGTCCACCCAGACCTACCAATCGAACACGTACGGTACATTATGGGGATCAAACTGAGCAACTCAGTGCGAATTGTCTGCATACAAGGTTACTTGAGACACCATTTCCCAAGAGGACATCGACTGCCTACTAGGATCAATGCCATGAAGGGTGCCGGGATCTGAAATTACTGGAGGGGAAGGCAGCACATTATTAGTAGAAGTAAAATTAAATTGTGTTCATATTTTGTTCCTTTCCTTTGAAATTATACGTGATCAATTATTGCCTTTGAATAGTTTTTGCCAGGTTTGGTTAAAAATTTCGCACCCCCTCTTGGTGTCGCAATTTCTATATCATGTAGCATAGTGTTTGAAAAAATTATTGGATTTTATACGAAAAATATTTACTATAGTGATAATTTAAAAGTACGAAATTTCGAGAAATCAATTAACGCAAAACTGTTGGTACCATCATTTAAAATAACCTCGAAAATCTCTTGTCCCTGTCGACCAACTTGCTGAACATTGAAAGAGAAATGTCATTTTAGTATCCTTGTGTAACAAATTACAGATCATTAACACTATTGTACTGGCATATGTCTTTGCTGCTACTATTCTTCAGATATTTTCTTCGGGGTTCAGATTAGGTGAACAAGCTAGCTGTTGTAATAAGCCAATTTCCTTTTTAAGAAAGTATGGCTGCAGCGTTGTATTCATGGAATATCCAGTCATGTGAAGGCATTTGTTTACCAAAGTATATTAGCGTTATTTTCAGAAATTCTATATCCAAGTCCAAATTCATTCGAATAGAAATAATACGTGTAGATATTTTATTGTTTCGCCCAAAAACAGTTTAAACCATAACAGTACCGCTTTCGAAATTTCAACTCATAACAGTTCTACTTGTATAAATTTCTTGCACAAATTGATCATGCCTTTAACTATTAGGATCGGCTAAGTTAAATTTCTTCTTGTTGGAAAATATAACGTTCTTCTTCATCTCATATGATTTTGTGCAAAAATCAGTGTTGCTTCTTTGTGTTTCTTCATCAAAAGTAGTTTCGAAATCATATTTACCTATCAAAACTGTTTATTATCGAATAAACTTTGTTGTACATATCTTCTAATTATTAGCAATTCTAAATCAAATTTCATTTGCTTTGTGATTACATTACCACAAGAGGCTAACTGCAATATCGATGATCACTGTATTTATGTTAGTTCTTGATTTTTACTTTTAGCGCGATATTTTTCCCTATTTCTTTAGCCTGCCTCTTTCTTCTTAAGTTAACAATTTATATCTTGTCATATTTTGAAAAGCCGTATATTTATTCTTAACACTTTCAGAAGATTTCTTCCTCTGAAGAACAGTGCCGGGCGTCAATGCCTACTTAACTCTGTTGAATTACACACATTTTATTTATACCTCCACTGGAGGAGAAAGTACTGAGACAGTAAAATAAGAGGGAAGATTACGGTGCGCTTCTTGTCACTTGTATCAAAGCCCCTCCTTGCTTATTTATCTGCTAGCCCTTCATGCGTGCATATTATTCCGCTTCTATTGAAGGAAGATTATCACCATCCAACCGTAGTTATTGATGTTTGTAATCCCGGAATTGCATCTCCCTTTTCCTGCAACTCAACGAAAGAAAAAGCATAATTTTGGGAATGCTGATGCTTTATCATTTTATATAATGCATTACTAAATGTTGATTGATCATTTTTAACAACACAAATATACAATATACTAATACAGTTTCCAAGCAGTTTTGCAGTAAGTTTCACTCTATATTTGCTATTCACATTCCCATGGTTCATAATTGAACCAACAAATTTGTAGTATTTGTATATCTTAATTGGGATGTTATCAATGATATCAAGCTTACAGTTTATTATCTTATACATTACAGACAATCAACTAGTTTGGATGTTCTAATTCAATTTAAATCACCCAGGGCTTTAATTAAAAAGCAAATTTCAACGGTTTATGCAAATGGTATGAAAGTGTTTATAATAGTTGACCCTCAGAAGTTTTGGGTTTTTATTAGGGACAAAAATGAAAGCTCTCGTATACCTGATTCACTGCACCGGAATGATGCTGCTTTTGTGAATTAATTAAACATAGTCAGTACCTTTGCTAGTTACTTTTCTAGTGCATACGTACCTCTTCCAGATGACCATTATCATTTAGAGAGGTCAATTATTCCATATTCCATATATTACTGAAGTTCGTAGGTTCGATCTGCTATGAAGAAACTAAATGAGATGATATCCGGTCCAGGTGGAGTTTCTAGCTTGCTACTTCGCGATTATAGTGTCATTCTGCCTCCAGCCATCAATAACTATCTTCAATTGTGTTTTGGTGGCAACTGAGAGTCTCGCATTATGGAAAAGTATGGCCCAGCTTGGGATAACTACAGATCTGTATCAATTCTTAATAACTTTGATGAAACACATGAAATAGTTTATTCATATTAAGGATTACATATAATTTCCAGAAATGGATCAGTCAATTATCTCCCTGGTTTGTACGATTTGACACCCCTAGACTTCTTTCTATGGAGTTACGTTAAATCGTTAGTTTACTCTAATAAAGCATTGACATTATACGACTTGCAAACCAATATTGAATGTCCTGAAAAATTGGGTTCAGCGGGTTCATTTCTATAAGCGCTTCCATAGAAGACATTCGATGTACTCCATCCAAATAGTAACTAAATAATTATACTTTAGATCGAATTAAAAACCATCTTAAATTTCTCGCAATACGAGAGCGACCTGCAAACTACGCTCCAGTCTCTTCAAGCCGTCGGAAATGTAGTATGTTTCGAGGTCTGCAAAATAGCCATCTGTAGCGCCAATGACCTTCTAATTTGAGGCAAATCTCTTTCCTCTTAGTGATTTTTTCAGGTTTGGAAATTGAAAAAAGTCGCTGGAGGAAAGGTCCGGTGGATATGAAGGATGAGAGACTAATTTGTAGCGCAGCTCATTCAATTTTGACACGACGATGAGGGTTGAATGAGCGGGTGCATTGTTGGGGTGGAAAAGAACTTTTTTTCGCTCCAAACAAGGCCGCTTCTCCTTCAATACTGCATCGAATCAGGTCAATAAATCGCTGTAGTATTGGCCTCGTAATTGTCCTTCCCTTCAGCAGATAGTCGATGAGGATCACTCCTTGGGAATCCCAAAAAATGGTCGCCATCTGAATCAAGCTGATGGTCGAATATGATGGAGTACATCCGCCATGCGAAGTATTTCGAATTTCCGTGACCGTTTTCCCAACCATCCAGAAGTATCTTATCACTGCACGAAATTCAATTTTGTCGATTTTTGCGAAACCGCCTGACTTGCTACATTAAGCATACTCTAGTAATAACTATTGACAGTAACCGCCTGAAATTTTGACAGTTACTATAAAAGAAGTTGCCTTTGCCGACCAATGAACCCACTTCAACCTTCGTCCGGCATCTCTTGCCGATTTTGGAAAGATTTCAGGTCGTTAAAATATGTCGATCTTAATAAAAAGCCATTTAGATCCCAGACTGGTGCTCCATTTTGTCAACTCACAAATCTTTTTGTGCGGGAAGCACGATCTGTTTACATTACATTTTCAAGCCTCCATTTCTTAAGTTTTTATTTTCAAATATTATTTGATGATATAAACGTCATGAAGACAAATAGGTGATTACTTAAGGATGTCGTAATAACTTTTTCGCCGACATTCATATCCGCCCTAGTTATATATCGGCTCGGATGTGAGTACATGTCTGTTATTAGATTTAAGGCTATATGTTCTGTAGAACTTGTACCTTTTTTACGCGTCGCTGCGGTAACATTTTTAAGGAAAGGCCATCAATTTTCATCATATGAGGCTTTGCCTCAGTAGGACTACATATATACATATACACATATGTCTAACATTACCGATTTTTCTTTCCAAAGGAGGGCGGAATTCAACCTAGAAAGTCATAAAACAAAATGAATTGCTGGCGATGTTCCAACTTTCGTTAGGAAGATACACATAAGGGGAAATAAAAGAAAGATTCTGAAAAAAGTTCGCGTTTGAACGTGCCTCTATGCGGCGTGCGTAGGGATCGAATTTGTTATTGGATAAACTTTTTACTTTCGTTTTGCCCGTAGAATAAAGTTTCTTCTCTCCGTCTTCTTTTGCCATTTTTTGTAAATTCTTTCTGAAAAGCTTGAAGTTAACGATGACTAATATGTAGCAGGACTATAATAGGACAGACTAGAATATATTTAGACACTAACTATTTTCAAGTGTACTTTCAGGCAAGGTTAGAATGAAATAAGGACTTGGTAATACGATTTTTTGGTTCTAATTTCATTAAACTGTTCTGTAGGTGTCTGTTATCTTAAATACGAAGATGCGTATTAAGACGTTGTGAAAGAGGTTAATAAGGGTGCGTTGGAGTAATTCTATAACAGGAAATCTTATTACTATACTAATAAGTAATACCATCCGATTAAAACTAGGATATTAAATTTGGTACAAAAACTTGATTAAGAGGATTCCGAGGGTTTTACTAGGAAAGGTGCTCAACTCGAATCTAATGAAACCCGGGTGGGTTATAGCCCTTATGGGACGAATAGCGCTTTCCATTTTTGGTAAAAAAAAACGGATTTCGGAACTGAAACCGGTATTTGAAAATTTTGACTATCTTAGTTCCTCGTTATTTTCTTTTAGATGTTCAGAAAAATTACAAATACAGGTAGGCAGTTCGCACTTTCAAAGAGCTATCAATAAGCACCAATCAATTAACACTTAAATAGTGTCTCTCACTCTTTACTCGATATATACAAAAAGGTATATATATTGGCATTTTTACTAATTTGGATGTGTTGAATCCAAAAATCATATTAGTTTTTGCGTGTGACATTAACGTTTAACTCTATGCCACACTATGCTTTTTGAATAATCACTGTTGCCGCTAAGTTGTTACTTACCATCTTTCTTGGTACCGAGTTTTCATGGTTTTTAAATCTCGATGACATCTCTCGTCTGGTCCGTCGCTTACAGCACCCAATTTTTCTGGTGACCTATCATGACTGTTAGTTTTATGCTCATGTTATAACCTAGGTGTTCAAAAAGAAGCATTGATTTCACTAGATCTTTGAAATTGGGGGCTTTTTTGTTTCCAAGAAAACTGTTCGCGACCATAATGGATGAAATCCATGTTTGTTTCTCAGCTTCGTTCATAGAATTGATGAAATTTGCATCTGTCATTAAAGTTCTAATTTGGGGTTCATTAAATATCCCAGTTATAATTTTTTCGTAACCTAGCCGTTTTGACATATATACTTGAAACAGTCTTCTTGCAAATCTAGAGCTTTAACATATTGTTTTAGAAGACCCGATTTCGGCGAGAAGTGCTGCAGAGAAAAGAAAAACATGATAGGGAAAAATGAGTTTCATATTTAGCATTAGTGTGCTTTAAAAACAAATGTCAGATCTTAGTCAGTGGAAAAAAATTATTTGTTGGCCAGTGTTATTACAACACAAATATATGGTAATCTGTAAAACAGTATCTTGATCTACATTTCATATTTTTATGGCATGTTTTTTATTGAATACAAAGGTGTTCATATACTCTTGCTATAAATTTTTTCATGAGGGTAGTGATAGTTTATTTTAAAGTAGATATTCTGGACTGTATGGTCCTTTCTAGAATATCTGGACCTAAGAGAATGTAATGCTGTTGCACGAAGCCGATCGCTTCACTAATAATTAAAGGAATTCAGATATTGAGATTTTAGTGGTTTTTATTTCAACCAACTTCTTGTACAAAAATGTTGAAAAGATAAAAAATAATTGCATTTTATAATTTAATAGAAGCAAAGAACGTCGTTGTTACTAAAAGCAAACGTGTTATGTAATTTAGTAATATGATTCCTTTGCAGAAGATTAGCACACCTTTTAAGTACCACAAGGCCAGAAAATTTTTGTCAAAGCGTTTCCACGTGCGAAATATATACACATACAGAGGTTGGATCGTGTTGGTTATTTTCTTAGGGATGGTTAGCATACATATATTCTCACTGTTAGCAACAAAGGAATTAGGGCAATATACCGTTCAAGAATCTAATAGTAAAAGATTTCGTGGTCTAATGTTTTGTATACATAGAACTCTACACTATTGACTAAACAAGTCACGAGTTTGTTCTTCGGAGTTCGAAAGGTTGGCCTTGGTGATGGTGGTTTTTCGTTCAGGAAAATTGTAAACCACCTTAGCCAGAACCAATACACCATCATGCGCTGTTATCAGGTATGGACCAGGGATAGCCAGGAAAGCTAATATCGCCTAATAGCAGTAGGAGACCGATTCTTCAGCACTAGGCAATTGCTGATTTATGGTTAGGCAATGAATATAGTGCTGTGGCTCTTCGAACCGTTTATCGCCAGGTATCAGGGTTCTTGGCTTGCAATTCCATCGACTACATTTTGTGTTATCACTTACAACACCGACAGCAACATTACAAGTGGTGTAGGTTCCGAGTCTATTGGAACATGGAGTGACATCGGGCGGTGTTAAGTGTTGAATCTCGATTTTCTGTGGCGGTGTATAAGTGCCCAAATGAAGACCTAAAGAATGATGCGATATTCAATGTTCTATTGGAAGGTCTCTACACCTAGCCGTGAAATTATGCATTTGCTATGTATCGGCCTCTGGAAAATATTTTCGAATAGTTTGTGCTACAAACGGTTTGTATGCTGCTTTCTTAGGAATGGTTAGTATACTTACATCTTCATTGATAGCAACAAATTTCTTTAAAGAATTAGAGCAATAACCTGCCTAAGAATTAAATATTTCGTATATATACATACGTCAAAATGCTGACTAAACAAGTTACTGCTTAGGTCCTCGGAAGGCCTGCTTTAACAGTGTATCAAACTGACTGCACAGTACATTTAACTTTTTTGTACTCACTACCGATGATGTGCAACCTAAGTATAATTCTAAATTGCAGCCGCTTTCGTCGATCTTAAATTTAGTTTGCATTCTAAACCCATCCAATTTTGGTTTCACGTTTTCTACAAATCAGATGCTGTTGTATTGGGTATGCATTGTCTCAAAATAACGGTTCTGGCGGTCGAATAAATGTGATCGGTCTAGTTATCGCAGCACAATATAAAACGCATGGCACGATCAGTTACATAATTGTATGATCAGTTGGGTGGTAATAATAAAAAAAATGTAAGCGCCGAGACGAAAAGCATAAGTCTGTTTTGAATTATATGCCCAGGTGAATATAATTACAAAAGCAGATGTACGCCCCCTTGTAAATAGGAATGGGGATGAAAGCCATGCCCTTTAAACGTTAAATGCAACAGCCTTATTGTATCTTGATAATAAATATGCTAAACGCGTATATTTATCGATAATTTTTAAAAAATGTAACAGTTAAAGAAAAACTGAGACAACCCTGATTTTGAAGTATCGTGTTCAACCCCCAGGAATAGTTTTTTATCAGAATTTCTGGGGTGGATATTTTTTCTTGTTGAATGATAAACTTTTCTTTTTGTTTGTAACGAAATTGATTGATTAAAACCTTCTCGATTAGAAGAATAAAATCCGTTTTCTTCCAATTCAATTTTTGAATGGTACGGGAATTCATCACGTCATTGAATATGGGTTGAAAATGCGTTAAGCTATGGAGAAACGTCATTTCGTACATGTTGATGTGGAAACGAGAACCACTCTAAAACATTAATAATGGATTTACCTCGTTTGATGTCCGGTTGACAGAGGTGTGGTTGATTATGCATTCATTTCAAATCGATAAATCCCCGTAAGCTGCGCTGCATGATGTGTGGCATAATTGATTAAAAGCTGTAGCAAATAGCGCACGTAATTATGCGATAAGATCTCGGGATAGTAAAACAATATCGTTCTGCTGTCGTCATTGTTATCGATAGAACTTAATACGCGATAGCGAAATATATGTATGTGCAAAATTACTCTGGTGACAATACACCCAATAAATAATTAATGTAAGTTATACACCACCGCATGTTGATATGATATAATTTCATGTAATGAAGACTAGTGTTGATTGCTACAGGGGTAATTTTTTAGCAATGGATCTAGTTTTTTTATCAGTGTATAGTGACACAATTCTGTATGTGTGTAGTGTTTTTTGAAATCTTATAAGTAAGGTTCATAAATCACGATTCTTGGTCATAGGCGTTCGACAGGGTAATGCATAAGTTATTTAAGCAAGATATTATAAGTTATAATTTGTAATTAACATAATCATATCGATGAATAAAATAAAATTCTTAATGTGCTCAGCTAAATATTCGAATCATGACGTATGTTTTCATGAAGATTTCCTGCAGCCTTATTTGCAATCGCGAATAAATCCTTTTATGTAACGAAAACGATGTACAATGACGTAATTTTTGCATAATTGCAATGGTCTTTGAAACTGGTAAATGCATCTGTAGGAGTTGTATTATAATTCCACCTAATCTAGCGAAATCTGTATCTCTTGTAGTACACTATTTTAAATTATAAACACAGATACCTTTCGGATTACTTAAGGATTTCAAAAACCTTTGTGTATCTACTATTAGCAAGAATTCGACTAACAGTAATGAAGATCATTGTAATCATGTGAAGGCATTCACTATTACTTGGTAGTTATTGCAAATAATCTTGAAATTTTAATTGACTTGGTTTTATGGCAGCAGTTTTTTGTATATCAAATAAATTGCAACATTAGGGCTTAAAGTAGAATGAAATGTTGAAACCATTAGAAGACGCCACCACGTTTTCTATGGAGTTAAAACTGACAATGACAGTTCTGGGCACCGATCATAATATTGTCAAAATTGTTTGGAAGATTTGACATGTACTAGTTTAGTCTGTGCTGTTAGTTTATCTATATCTAGATAACAGTAGGTTCGGCAACGAGATGTAGCACATGCAGTATACATGTAACGTGTAAGAAATTAGTTAAAGTAGGTTGAAGGAAGTGGTCAGCGCCCAGCTTAGTTGATTCGCTATCAGTCACAAACGTTAAGACTTTGCTTGCTGAAATTTGGAACTTTCGTAGCGTAGGTAATATCATGTTCTGTATAGTTTCAGCACTATAAGATTAAAGCCTTTTACATGCTATTAAATATAGAGGTGACAACCTACTTGGTTTTAATGCTTGAACCATCATATGTACCATTAAGTCTTTTGCTGAATTCGTTGTTCCATCTCCGGCTAGGCACAACATTTTATCGTGCACTTCACGTTGAATTAAATCCTCGTGTCTATCACGCACACGTGGTAAATAATTTCGCAATATTGATGCGCTTGGAAATTTCCAGTCGGCGTTATATCTGTTCCAAAACTAACCAATGTTACAAATACTTTTCCTTAATATTAAGTTCATTACATGATAATTGTTAGCAAATCAGTAAATGCTTACTACACACCTCACATGATATCTATCGTATTTGAAATCTGGATAACTTTTCGAATATTGGTCACCACACTATAATCTTTACGAATTATTACTTTACCCATATTTACTACTAAAACACAGTAACGTCAAATCAACTGAAATATATCCACAGATTAAAATTCTTTATTCGGTTGTGAACTTTTTCTGCCTAGGTATGTGCTTAATACATGTTTTTATTCATACAGCCCCTGCTATAGTAAGAATGTCGTCTGCCTTCACTTTACTTAGAAGTTGTCAAGTCACAGTGCCACAATCGGCCACATCGCAGTAAATATTCAATAAACAATGGGTTGTACTTAATAATACATAAAATATTCCTAACCACGTATCTTTCTGCGAAACATTATCAGGCTAAGTGACCTCATTTGTAGTATTTGAAACGTGTCCAACAGCATTCCACTGAGCGATGTTCATCACATTGAAGGAATTGCTCCTACCCAAAGAAAACGATTATTCCACGTCTAATGATGTAATATTTGCATATTTAAAGAGGTCTTTGCGATTACGTAAGGGATCCGAAAATCTGAATTGTTATTAGGACTAAACTCTGGGCAGCTCTATTTACAACGAAAGCAATTGTAATTGTTTTTTTTTATCACATCATACTATATGACAATTCTTTCTACTAACGTGTAGCAATGCCTAATTGTTACACAAGATTGTCAATTAAAAGTATTTGGCAAAATATCTTAACTTCAGCATCAGTCTAATCAATCGGTTATCAAACTTTTATAAGTAATATGTAATTTGTGAAACAGATGAGATAGTTCTTTTTTATCTTGTAGATTGGCTACTCTCTTTCAATTTATGTATTGTGAAAATACAGTCCAACCATAAATATTTCATGGTTTTTATCAATACTATTTTAGGTTTCGAAAGCCAAAATACAGGCTGTGGAATGCAGTTTATTTTAATTATAAATTGTTATGATTACCAAACATATTTATTATTAAATTTTGCCGAAAAGCTTATACTTCCAAGAAATTTCTTTCCAGTCTCTCTCTGATTATTTTCAGCAGTTAAGAATCTTGGATGGAGCGCACCGTTAAGATGAAAGGCTAACTATTATATCAGATAGAAAAATCATAGAATGGTTTTGGAAGCAGAAGGATTAGAAAGCCAGTTAAAATAATTGGAAGAATGACAAAAGAATTAATAGGGGGGAGGTTCATTTATCAGAAAGATAACGATTCCAAATACACCTCTGCGTTACCAGCGCCAGTAACGCAGAGGTCAGGGGTTCAAGTCTTGCCGAGACTGATAGTTCAGGAATTTCTTTACGTTGATTAATTGAAAGAAAATTGTAATTTTATTACTACTAATACCAACAATGGCTTAATATCAATATTAATATTAGTTTAGTTATCTGTCCAGTTTATTTTGTTATTTTATATAGTGTGATCAAACTGAACGGTAATGTATGTAGTATACATAATTATTGGGCTTTGTAATGAATGGTCTTACTACCATATATCAGATATTAAATTGAATTTTAAATAAATCTTAGAAAAAATTATTACAATTTCTGTCCTAATTCAGGGAGGTAATTAGTATAATAAGATGATAATTTGCGCCTGTAACTACTTTAAACACCTCCGAGAGATTTATTATACACATATTTGTTAATACATACATGTATATATAGAACAAGCACCGCAACTTACCGTAATTCAATTCTAAGAGCCGTTGCTTTCCCTAACTGTACTGTTTGCCTACGAATTAAATCGTATGTAATGTTGATTCCCGTGTGCCAACATCGAAAAATCTCTTGGGTCTACTTACGCTACGTAAACAAAATAAAGTGGTTTTGGCGTGGAACAAACGCAAACTCTACTAAATATTGCATACAGCATTCCTTGCGTTATTTTCCATTTTTACGAATGTATCTACTTATTTGCTGTTTTACTTGAGCAGAATAGCTTGAGGCTAATCTTTTTACATCTCAGGTTTATTGCATCCTGAAATTCCGTTGCACTCTTGGACGGCAAGTTTTCGTTTATATAGGAAGTAGTTACATTGACTAACGAACGGTAATTCTGAGGGATGTTTTTCACGTTTTACGTATTTGTGATACACTACTTTAATTGGTAACAAGTTGATAATAACATAAGTTAGTCGGGCAGACTACAAATGACTATAATTTTGAAATATTTTTACTAATATTTCTTTAGGTTTTGAACACAAACATAAAAAGCTGTACGTAGAACACAAACTCTCTTCCGCGATATATGGTGACCGTGTTCTACACAATTGCGTCAACCTATCTTCTTTGAAAGCATTTTATTCTGTGTATGTGGAATCGTGTTTGCGTTATGGTCTAATTTTTTGGGGTTCCCCTGCTTACGGTATCCCTCTATTTTTGCAATAAAAGGAAGTTAACCGATGTTTGATTGGCACAAACGCTAGAACTTATTGTGGGCCGTTAATCAAACTACTCGGTATACTACCTCCCGCATTTCTTTATGTGTACGAGGTGTTCTTGAATTGAGTGTTCTATTGAAGGAATATCCATCTACTCATTAAAAATGGTGAGATTATTGACGGTGTGCAGACGAGGTATTACAACAATCTTTTCGTACCCATGCATTGTATTAAAACTTAGTTATCAGGCTACCTTAAAGCTCAGTTACTCTATACGGTGGGTGAGTTTTTAACTAGGCTTTCAATTTTATTGATATACACCATTTTCATGTTTTCTGTTGTGTTTTACTGTATATTTTTTATAAATTGAACTTTACATGGTATATTTACTTTGTTTATAATATTGCCATTACGTGATCATGTTAATGTCCTCCAGGATTAGTGACAAATATATTATTATTTCATATTGGATCAAAATGTTGAATGATTCATCGTAAAGACCGTTTATTAAAAAACTAATACGCAATCTTTAGGATAAACCATTACATTTTTATGCATTTTTTGTGGATGTTCTGGTTGACCCCAGGTTTCGGGCATCATTGTAATTGAGACTAGAATCCAAGTGAAACTTCTTAATAGGTGAATCTAGACAAATGATAATTAAATAAAGATATGCATAAACGGAGATTTGTGCAACAATTAAACTGAAAAAGGGTTAAACACACTTTTTTTCATATGTTTGTTTGATTGCTTTACAAGAAACGTCTTCGAGGGTGTTTTTCAAATGGTCCAAATAATTATTGATGACTCTATAACAAACAGTTGTTCTAGATTTTTTCATATTTTCTCCGAATTTTTCAGTTAATTGATTTTTGTGTCTGTGTAAAAGTGTTAATATACAAATATATACCACTAACCAAAGAAACGTTGTTGACTCGGTGTGGGTGTATATTAATACGTAGGTAAATGAAAAAAAATTTACGACCTCAAAATTTGTTTAGATAATGGCTATCAGTTTCGTGCAAGTCTACATATCTTCAGGCTGGGGCATTCCAGGTAGGAACTAAGATGAGTTCCTATTGACTCTTTTATTTGAATTGTTTTTTTTGTTCTTTAATGTAATGTTGCCGCCGTGATGCTAGTGATAGGTACTGTAGGACGCGAACTAGGGCGCGAAGCAGCTGGATAAATGCCCAGAGCGGCAAAATTGAGGGGGCTGGCGGCTAAAAGTTGAACTAACTAATTGTAAAAAGCGGTAAATACTATTTTTGCCCGGAGCTGCTTAGTAGCTAGAGCGGGTCCTGGAGTACTGTATGCATCTGGTTAATTTTGTAGCCCGTTTCTGGAGTATCTTGGCCTGAGGATGAGGAGACTTGCACAAAGTCCGTAGTCATGTATAAATAAAATGAAATACTATACTTATTAATTTTCCTACATATAACATTTTAACAAGCATAAATAGTATGAATAGTCCTGTGGACCCTAAGTAATCTCAGTTTACCAGATGTTATAAACCCTATAGAATTTACTCCTTTAAAATATTTTAACGCATCTTTCCTTACTCGCAGAAGACCTCACTAATATTCGATGGCAAATCCGTAGTGTTTAAGGTAATATGGAACTGAAACAAGATTGTCAACTTAAGAAATAGTTAGGTTTAGTCAATATTTCAAAATTAACGCCTTGGTCCCGATTCAACTCGATTAGCAGAGTACGACTTCTTCAATTAAGTTTTAATTCATTTATTTTTCTTGAAACAGCAAGAATTTGTACAAAATTCGATTTAAAAATATTTCCTCTACGAGTGCATTCCTTCCTTTGCAGCGTAGTATATTTCTTGTGACACATAGTTTGAAAGTCTCCGGACAAACGAACTTTAAAAGAGCCATATGTCCTATATTTAAATCCGGTTCGTCGGCGGATATTGGAAATTATGGCCTAATATCGTTCGAATAACTTTGCCAAATTATTTGAGATAATGATATACTCACATATATATACCGCTATTAAGAGCTACATTTCATCACACAAGCATGAATTCATGGACAAAAGACCGTCAGTCACCAACCTAACATATTTTACACGAGTAGCATCGAATGTTCTGAATGCTCATGGACAAATAGTTACTGAATAGTTATTGATCTTCTGAAAGCATTCAATCGGATAAACCATGTTGTACTAAAAGCAAAATTAGATAAGTTTGGTTTTAGCAATAGATTGGGGCAGCTTTTCTCGTTATACGTCCATTACAGAACACAGTACGTGTGTTACAATGGGATTAAATCAAAGATCTACATAACAACGTCGGGAGTACCGCATGATTAAAATCTGTGGTTACTTTAATTTTTTAATTAACGATCTGTTGGACCATGTTCAATGGTGGGAGTGTCTTTGTGCTAACGACTTAAAGACGTTTGTGGAGATAGCCACAGCGAACGATTGCATTTACTTCCAGAAACAGATTGTCCAGATCTCGTTATGGTATGATAGAAATAAGTTCGAATTAAATCTATCTAAATGCTATGTAATGACCTACACTAAGAAAAGGTAACTATTGCAAAATAATTATTCACTTAACGGAAAGATAATCGAAAGTTGTACTATCATCAAAGGATTTCGGTGTGCGTTTTGACTTCAGCCTGAACTTTGCATCTCGTATAAATGATATAACATCTTCAGCTCTGAAAACATTGGGATTTGTCATACGTCATTCGAAATGCTTCTGCACCAATATTACTATATTGTTGTATAATATTTACGTCAAGAGCAAGTTTGAATAGGCCAGCTTGGTTTGGAGTCCATTTCACAAGGACGGATCCTTATGCCCCATCTCTCACCTACTTCCAATTAGTTGTTCGATTCATGTTCTTGGCATTTAGTTAACTGACATTTGTACATCATATCTAGATAATATCAAAATTGTGTCTCAAAGGTTGTTGTGCCGTGGCTAATTCTTGAATTGTATGTCGTGATTTTTCATAAAAATGGATCCTGTAGGACAAAGAGCCGTAATAAAGTAGCTCCAGAAAAAGGGCATAACGCCAACTTAAATTCATAAAGATATTATTGAAACTATTGGTAAGTCTGCAGTTTCTTATGGTATAGTCAAACGCTGGTGTGGAGATTTTAAATGAGGAAGAACGTCCTATGAAAACCAACATGCTAGTGGCTCTCCCGTAATGGTAACAACAGACAGAAGTATTAAAAAGGTACACGATATTGTACTGCAAAACCGAGGAGTACGCATCAGGGACATTGAAAAAGATACTGGCTTATCATATCATGTGGTGTTCAACATACTGACTAAAGAATTAGATATGAAAATGATGTCAAAGCATTACAAGAGCCTACAATGCACAATTGATTTCGAAATTGTGAGACGCTATAAAAAAAAATCCGAGGAAAGTTAAGGCACGGTGTGCTTTTCTATCTGGATAATGTTTTTAGCCATACATCTGGTATTGCTATGGCTGCTATACACCAAGCAGGCTTTGAATTAGTGGAGCAGCCGCTATATTCGCCGGATCTGGGCTCTAGTGATTACAGTCTGTTCCCCAAATTAATGGAAATCTTACGGAGACCAAAGTTTTCCAGTAATTATGAAGTGATGCGAGCTGTAGGGAGGTGGTTTGCAGAGGTCGGACAAAAATTTTTCCAGGAGGTTCGATGGACCAAATGCATTAGTGTAGAGGGACACTATGTCGAAAGATAAGAAATATAATGCCACTGTAGTTTTAATATGAGGGAGTCAGGGGTACAGCATAGAGATCCACCATTGTGTAAGTGTCATATACAAACATTGGAGAATGTACAGAGAGGATTACTGAAATATACATATATACCACAGGCTGGGGAGCGTCTATTCTCGATTTGATTATGATATCCTCTTGAGAATGTTTCATATAGAATCGCTGCAAAGTAATATTCTCAACGTGAAGTTTTTGTACAACGTATTGCATAATAACGTTGATTATGCTACCTTATATTGCAATTAAGTTTTTCAAATACCGAGAGTATCGAGTCGATAATCCCTCATATACCATAAATACGACTTTTAATTCCCCCTTATCAGTTACGTGCCTCAACTTCAATATAATATCTCATACCTGCGACATACATTATGATAGGCTCTTAAAAATACTTGAGTTGCCAGGATGTACTTGTGCTAACGTTCTTTGCTGAAAAATATTAAAAAGAGAGAATTTGTTATGTACGGTATGCGGCAAAATAAACAGTAGTGAAATGGGCACGTGTCAAATGTGTATGTGTCATGTGCTGAAACGTCCCGAGTGGTTTCCGAACGTGGTTACAACGTATCTGAATATCTTTAATGCTTCAGAATGGTTCTTCTCATTGTTGCAGAAAAAGTTTTTATCGTGGAGCACTATTTTCGGTCATACAACATTCAAGCACCCCGACATAAACGTCGAGCGACCCCTTCATAATGACAGTGTTACCATTTGGTGTGCTGTATCCATATTTCGTTGAAGTAGACGATGGAACGCTGTTAACCGTGAATCAGCAGCGCTACAGAGAACAGGTTATCACACCATTTCTGCATGATCTTCAGCGATTTTGTCGTGCCAGGAACCTACCAGGTAATCAACACGGCTAGGGAGTCTCTTCGAATGCTGCGCATTTTTGGGATCGCCTTATTTCGCCTGGCACTGATTTCCAGTACACATCGCACTCACCAGACCTAGCACCACCTGATACGTACATATGAGGAATGCTGAAGGAGGCTGTTTTCCGTACCAATCCACCGTCTGACATTCCGGAATTGCAGATTAAACTTCAAGGTTTTTTTTTCGTGCCATGAAACAATCTGTGTTCACAGATTTGTTTGTAAACCTTTACGAACGCTGCGAATAGTGCTTGAAACTGAACGGAGAGCATCTTGAACATCTGTTTTATGGGGAACGTCGTCGTGAATAATGTTTTTAATGCTATGTAATGTTAAAGTATCGCGATATAATGTAAATCAAATACATAGATAAATAACATAAATTTCATAATTTCAGTACTGTTTATTTTGCCGCATCCTGTAGTTGTAACTACGATTAGGTTAGTACTTTAGCACAGTCTGCAATTAGATTTTGCAATTAAATAAATGAATAAATTTCATCACAAATATTACACAAGGTATACATAACTGAATAATGGGAGCAGGACTCATGCAACCCATATTTATGCTACTATTAATAATATGACATTAGCTATTGTTTGAATAGCATTTTAAAATTACCTGTTGCTAGTCTTTATTCGCATGAACTATTTACAATCCAAAACGTATCCAGTGTACTATGACAAATGAAAACCTTCTCGAAATTAATATTATATGGCGAGTGCAGACATGAAACATCAGCTTTCACTTAAATTAACTTTCTTACTCATTACTGGTCCCGTATATATATATAAACACTCGCCCTAGAATCTGGAACTGTGTTTTGAACGAGCGCGCAACCCCGGGCGAGAGGTAATTCCTTTATTAATCCGTCAGTGGCAGCCTATAGGGGCATTAATCCGCATGAGGTATCACCTATTGACTTTTGTTCTCCCTCTATTCCGGTCTTCTACTGCAATTCTGATTCGATAATAGCCAATAATTCCACGGTAGCGAAAAACCGCTTACATTGCGGGTTTCATTTGTTTGTTTGATTTTTCATGCTGATGATACAAAGCTACGAATAATACTGGCAGGAACAGAATCGTTAAATAAATTTTTCATGTGATTAACGTGATATTCAAATAAATTATGGACAAAGCACGGAATATTGCATGGCCGACAGATCCGTATTCAGGGTTTAATACTGAATTTTACTGTCAGCTACTTTTATACTCTTAAGTATGCAAAACGTTAATTAGTCGTTAATATATTAATTACAATTGAATACACTCGTGCTAAATCACTAAAAGTAATAAAAATTCTATAAGTAGAATATTTGTAACTGAGCTATATAACAAACGAAACTATCAACTTTTGCTATCGAAATTACCGACAAATGTTATTTTTTAGTCAACATTTAGCTAGAACAAAAGACATGATATTGCTATTTGAAAAGACTAACATTTTTATGTATTTTGATATTGAACTTCCTTAACTTTTTAACACCCTGTAGTTCAATTGTCTTCCAATCTTAGTAGGTATAATCCGTAGCTGCTCACATCATGGCAAATAACACTGGCCTAGAAATATTTTTTATTTATATTTTAATATATACCCTAATACCAAATATGAAACCCACTTTCCCTATCACTTCACGTCTTTTTCTACAGTAATTCTTGTTTGTCGATTTCTAAATTCTTGAAAATCGTTAACCAAATGCAGCAAATTCTTATTTACTCAAATAAATGATGATGGACAAAAGAATATTTTGAGTGAACCTTTAGTCGATAGAGAAACAGTAATTTTTCCACGACTTTACATCAAATTGGGCGCTATGAAGCAATATGTTAAAGATCTAAATTTGTCTGTTTCAAGTACATATGTCAAAAGTTTTCACGACTAGGTTCGAAAAAATTAAAGCTGGGGTATTTGATGAACCTCAAATTAGAATTTTAATGACAGATCCAAATTTCATCAACTCTATGGACGAAGCTGAGAAGGAAGCCTGGACTTCATTTACCATGTTCGCGAACAATTTTCTTGGAAACAAAAAAGGCTTCAATTGCAAGGATCTAATGACATCATTAAGCTTCATTGCCTTCATAGTCATCTTGATAGGTTTACCGAAAATTTAGGTACTGCAAGCGATTAACAAGGCTAGAGATTTCATCAAGATCTAAAAACCATGAAGCTCGGTACCAAGGAAGATGAGATCCTTATATGATGGCTGATTTTAGAATTTACTGGGCTTCCGCTAGGTTACTCGTAAATATTTTTAAAATACTTTCTATTATATTTTTAAAATGTTTTTACATATTTTTAAAAATCGGTTTGTTAGTCTGTATCTAACATTTAATGTATGCTCTTTCTGGATTTATATTCTTATGTGTTGTTTTCCTATGTTAATTGAATTTTTTATGATTGAATTCTGCCACTGCACTTATGGGCCATACGCAAAATAAATAAATGAAATCTGAATTTTCGGATAAATAATAATAAAAATGCTTTTGTGCAAGGAAAATGACTGCTCCTCATATAGTTATAGTTACTTGCACATTCAAAATATTATTCGAAGAAACACTGTCATTATCACAACAAATTTTAGTTGATCTGATAAGATCACAATCGTTATTTAAAATAGTATTAAGCTTTTCTGTGACTAAACAATTTTCTCTCTTGTTTGAGGTGTTTAAGTGTAAGTACACATTCTGCACTAACGACAATGATGGATTTTCAATGTATTAGTTAAAATGTTGAATACAGTGTGATACCCTAATAGTTAGTTATTTCCGTCGAAGAATTCCTAAAACATACCTTTACATAATTACATAATTCTACAGAGTAAATAGAACCATTCTGGTGCTACATATTATTCGCTTGAACTCTTTTTGTTTTCAGTAAATATTGGACTATGACATTTAGAAGACGTTTATAAAGATGTGTCTTTGATTTAGAACTGAAGCGCGATAAAATATTCTTCTATTAAGTCGCATGAGCAAGATTTGAAATTACCGATGTGCTGATTGAATTAGGTTAGGTTGTAGATAGCTAATTCATACCCCTGAATGTTATCTGTATTGGAATGTAGATGTAGGTGCCATGTATTGCGTACATGATGTATTTGCAATTTGATCCAAAAGCACAACGATAAGATGTAGGTGTTATTTTTCCTGCACCAAAAATAGATAAGCCATTTTCATATAGACGATAGAATAGAAATAATTACAAACCATAGATATTGATGTCACTTTTCTGTATAATTTTTCAAATCCATTCCGTACAGACTAGACATGTATGAGAGCTACTTTAAATTGTATGTGCTTGTCAAGTTAGTATGCCGTTGTCTTGTAATAGTTTTTGTTTTCCGTCCGTATTTGTCTTATATACGGTCGACACAGACCGCTGCTTTTCAGTGCTCATTAACTGCATATTGTTGGCCCCCTTTTCTAGGTAAGGTAGATGAGAAGGCGACGCAGCTTCACGCCATCGCCTCCTTGAAGGTGCTTCTGGACGCCACCAAACCGCACAACGGAGCAGCGACCAGTTCGGCGGCGAACCACGTGAACGCCGCCAAGCAGGAAACGATGCTAGCTCCATCTAGCATTCCGGATATGCCTAACGGCGTAGCGAATGCTCTTACCGAGGGCATCAATTTGGATGCGGTGAGTACTTCTCTGATAGTTTTGATTAAGCACTTAACTCGGGTTTTGTTTTTAATATAGGAAAAGGATTATTGTCCCAGTATATTCTATTATATTGTCTAAGGAAGCAATTTTAACACTACCTGCTTGAAAATATCAGCTGTACTAAGGGTGAAAGCATGTGAAGTAAGAAATATATATGTCGGATATATTTGAATATTAGTATATAACAGTAAGGAAGCTGTAGTTCTGCTATACAAGCCATTCCAGATAACATTTCCCGGATGGAAATTCTGCTTATTCAAAAAGATACAAGTTCGGTTTATTTACACGAGTTCTTCTTTAGTATTATATGGATTGTAAGCGGTTTTTAAATTTGCAAAACCGGAGCTACTTTAGGAATGATATTTCTTTCTTTAGAAATTTTTTCTTACAAGTTTCATCTCTTTCTTTCACCTTTCTCCTTTCGAATTCTCAATCCAATTTTGCTTACAAAACGTCAAGCATTTAATAGATCACGATACATAATATTTGATTACTAAGCATTAAAAACAAATATATAACAAACAATTTATAGTCAAATACACGAAGTATGTCTCAAAATGATTAAGTTTAAAGTGATTAATTGAATGTATCTACAATTTAGCATCTCCAGCGAGTTTTCCATTCCTGGTAACAATTCAGGAAATCTTGTTCCGTTAAGCCGTTTAGAACTTGCGTCGTAACCCTTTAATTTCCGCTTGAAAAAAGGAAATAATCGGATATAGCCATGACCGGACTAGAGGGCGGGTGTCGGAGTACTGGAATGTTTTTCTCTGACAAAAATTCTCTAACCGACAATAAGCTGTGACTGGGAACATTATCATGATGCAAGGTTCACTAGCTGGCAATGTCATGTCACACGCAAAACACTTTCCGGTAAACGTTCAAGGACCTGGCGATAAAAGATTTGATTTACTGTCTGTTCTTGCGGTATGAATTCTTTGTGCATAATTTTAAGAAAATGCATCACCATAATGTCCCCAGTCACAGCGCATTGTCGGTTAGAGAATTTTTAACAGAGAGAAACATTCTAGTACTCCCACACTTGCCCTACACTCCAGACATAGCTCCATGTGATTATTTTCTTTTTCCAACGCTTAAGCAGAAATTGAAAGGTTTCCATTAGGGAACAATAAACAAAAAGTCACAATGCAGGTTCTAAACAGCCTAATGCAACACGACTTCCTAAATTATTGCCAGGAATGAAAAGCCCACTGGAGATACTGTGTGCATTCCAAAGCAGCATACTATTAGATTGTAGATACATTATTACTTTAAAACTAATCATACCCATTCATTCTGGGACATACCTCGTATACTAGCCTAGATATAAATAAGAGCCCGCAGAGTATACACATGTAATCAGAAAATCAGATTTAAATTTAAATACTCATCCACCGAGTAAACTACGTTGTCTAACAAGTACCGTCTTCATCTATTACAAAAGACATGGTATTCTTTATATTATTATACTGTAGGTAATTCTGTATGCAGATATCAGCACATAAAGGGTTTTTATTGAATAAAGTAGTTCGATATAGTTCAGTTGGTTCTGTATATGCTGCGTTAGATATCTGGCATACTAGCAAACTGCGTTCTTTGAAAATATATCTACAACCCTCACATAGAATCAAATTATCTTACTTATTACTGTTTTCTGAAGGTTAAATACTCTGTGGCTGTTAGTTGCTGTATCCTATAGCATTATAGCATAATTTAATCTCAAACATACAAGAATTCTATATGACAGAAAAATATGTTCCTAGTTACCAATTCACTAATTAAGAAGCTAATTGCAACATAATCATCTATTAAATCAGATTTCTTATTCCATCGTGCGAGTCTGCAGTTAATGTGTTCTTTAGGTAGGCCATGAAGAACCTTTAAGTTACACTCCGATTATTCTTTATAAAGAGTTAACTATACCTAACACAATAATGCTGCTAAACAGAGCTACTCATGATATTGCTGGATTCATTCAAGGGGAAAAAAACGCTAACACATGGACATGTTTCCGCCTACACGGCGTCATCAGCGTGGTTCTGAGCGATTTTTTGCTCCACACATTGCCATTTTCTTTCTGCTACTATCATCTAAAGTAACAGCTTAAGCGATTAGTTTTGATATTATCTAGTGCAGAAGCTGTATTTAGTAACATTATTACGTGAGATATTGTTTTCTAGGCATTTTCGATGTGCTTTTTTAATACATCATACGTCATGGTAAGCCCTGAGGGATTATTCACTTGTGCAATTACCCCATGCACTGTTAGTACGCGCCCTCTCTGGTTTAGCAGTTCATGTGCTGCTCGGGAGAAGGGTTGGGAAACTGTACGAGCTTGTTTCGCTGTGTTCTTTAACCGGCAAACGAGTGTGTTACTCTTGTGGCACTAGATAACGCCAACGATACTCACTTGAGCTGCAAGTTTAGATATGGTGATAGTAGTAGAAAGCAACGGGTTGAGCAAGAAATCGCACGAAACCCCGTTTTTTGTTTCCTCACATTATCTTTCCCGTGAATGATTTTACCAATACCATGAGTAGCTGTATTTACCAGCTTGATTTGTTATGTTAAGTTTTGTTTTCGGGGCATTTTCGATGTCCCTTTTAGAAGTTAACTACTTGTCCTATTTATTATTCACTTAGACCTGCCATAAGATGCGTCACATGTGAAACCATGAAAAATAAAATTAATAAAATAAATGGGTACCCCGGAAAGTAAAGAGCGTTGAGATGATAAGATATGATAATAATGGATTTAACTCTACTTTGTAATATAACCGCCATCCTTAGTGAGGCACTTTTTTCAGCCCTTCATTATTTTCGAAGTGTTTCTTCCTTAAAAGTGTGTTATTTTCAGAAAAAAGAATGAATTCCTTGACTAGTTGCTTCAGATGTATGATCACGAGCGTTCAGGTGAATTAGCACGATCACGGCGGACATCTGTACATAAGTTTTCTTGTGACCAAATTTCATTTTTCTTTTCTTGATCTACAAGAAAATTTTATATTATCAAAGCTCCCATCCGTTATGTTTGGTGGCTCTTTGCCAAAAATTTCGGGACTCAGCAAGTGCACTTTTTTTTTAGCCAAAGTGATCTGTGATCACTTCATGCAAAAGAAGTCTCGGAATTTAGTGTAAATTTAAATGTCCAAGGCGAAATGTCTGTTTTCACGATATTTCTTGTTTTAATTTACCAGGTTTCCATATTCTTATTAGTGCACTTACATCTTCTATAGCAAAATTCAGTTTGCCGCCAAATTTATTTCACGATTTTAAAAGAGGACATAAATTTGTTTGTCTATAAATTTCGTGCATGCTATCAAATTTTACTGTTAAATTTTACTAGCCACATAGAACATTTTTTTGCAATGGTTTATGAGTAATAGAAATAATGAAGTTCGTTCCGTACTGATGATAAGATCTAAATGTATAAGGAATGGAACCAAATTTATATACGTAATTATTTTTTAGGGGAGGCTATTGCACTTATTTTTTGTTGAAAAAATTCTCTGTAATCGTTCGTTCATTAATTTCATGAATACAAATTATAGAAGCAACAATGCGTTTCATCTACAGAGAACGTTACGAATATCTTATTAAATTATTGAAGTGAACTTCATTACACTTGTTTAATTAAATTAAATTTAATCTACTTCTTTCTCTTGAGATTGCAACGTTCTCTTCAGGTTTCATTTTATCTCCCCGTCCAAAAAGAAAAGTTTACAGTAATAATCTGAGGAACTTGAGGGGGCTAAAAATATCTTCGCTCAGAGAATTTATAAGATTACATCGCCCACTTTAAATACTACTCGAAAGGGACTGAAACGAATTCCATTATACAGTTTTTTTGTGGTAGAACGTTGAATCAAGGCGGACAATTTTGCCTAATGCTAGTCACTTTATTGTTTGTTACATTACTGAAATACTGTAGCTTAGAGCGCAGCTTTTAAAATAATAAATTATTGAAATATTCCTCATATTTTATTCAATTCCATTGTTATAAAATGTTGGGGCAAACAGGCAAGAAAATCTGGAGAACAAATGATGTTTGGTGGTATGACATTCTTGGTAGGTGAAAGGAAAATAACATATCGGAGTAGATACAATTATGAAGCAGAAAAAGAAAAAAAGAAAGCCATGAATAATTGTTGGGAAGGGAAATGTGATGAGGTGGACAAACTTATAGGAGAATCAAAATCTAAACAAGCATGGAAAGCCTTGAGAACACTGAAGGCAAATGAAATCTATAAATCGAATAGGAATAGATAACTGGAAGAGATACTATGATTTTTTATTAATTGAAGACAGAAGTAATCTTAGGGAAATAGGTTACACAAATGAATCGGTCAATCAAGTTGCAAGACAGTGATAGAAGTTATAGAGGTAATGGAAATTATGAAAAATAACAAAGCGACGGATCCAGGAGGTATGTCCATGGAACTTATTAAGAATTCCCCCATCCTAACATTAGAATCAATTGCCAGGTTATTTACATCCTGTTTACATGTTAGTGAAGTCCTAGAAGAATGGAAAATCGCATATGTAAGTTCTATACCCAAGAAACGCAGCAAAATGAAACGCGAAAACTATAGGGGAATTAGTGTTACATCTTCTATGTACAGACTGCATGGACGAATAGTAAAATCGAGGATAGAGAAACCAGTAAAAGGTAGTAAAATAATAAAAGGAAAAACTATAGTTCGACAACTACACTCTGTGGTGTAGAATGACAATATTTCGAAGAAAATAAAAACCTCGATGTTCCACTCTTTTGTTGAAAGTTGTGTTACCTATGGAAGTGAAGTGTGGGCGCTAAATCAGAAGATGGAAAACAAAATAATGTCAACGGTCATGATGTACTGGAGACGCTGCTGTAAGAATATCATGAAACAAATGAAAAAATATGAGAAATAATGCAAGTTGACAAACCATTAATACATGAAATATAACGGATTCAACCATTCTGATAAGGTCACATGAGGAAAATGAGCCAGGACAGACTACCACAATAGGTTTGGAAATGGTAGCCTGCTAATAATAGGAAAAAAGGAATACCAAGGAGTTGGAAAAGAGAAATTAAAGGAGCTATGCAAAAGAGAGAATTGAGGAAAAATGGTTTTAGGGATAGAGCCCTTTGGAGATTGGGATTTGGTGCATTACAAAATTAGCTGTTTACAAACCGCCATAATAGTAATTGTTAAAATTGCGACATCCTTGTCCATGCTTGCGAAATATTCTATCTATAATATCTTTGAGATATTTATTTTTGCAAATTTCTGTTATCGACAGAAAAGTTTACAATTTATGAAATGTAACAGGTTCATTAATGTTTGGGTTGTAATCTAGTTCCTTTTATCGATTTGTCATATACAGTGTGTTCATAAAGTCTGACATAAGTTAATATAAATACATAGGCTTCCACGGCCAGAGTCAGAGATAATCGTAAGGAAACGAACATGGAAAGAAAAGAAGAGAATAGAAGCGGAATAAAAGTACCAAGAAACTCGACGTGTAAACCTCGTCAGAGGCAACACTGTTTTATAAGAAGCTCACGGTAACTTGACGTGTCAATCACACAAGACTGAAGAGAATGTGTTTTATTGTTTTTTTTTTATTTACCGTAGGTTTCGATTCCCCTTTAACCTATGTATACTGAATTGCAAGAACAGGGAAATTTGTAGACACCTTCAGAAGATGAGAGGAGAAGGGAGAATGTTGGCAATTTTTGAAAGAAGTTTGAATACTAATCTTGATGATTTGGTTTTGAAGAATTCTATCGATACCTTCAATAACGTGGTGAATGAATGGAAGATATAACAGGGTTTTTGCAGGGGAGGGATACAAATGCTTGTTGATAACCTTTTGTGTATTCCGATATTTACAACCATCACCTTGCGCCGATGATTTAACATGCTGTAGTTCTTTCGACAAGTTGTCTGGTTCAGAAATGGAAACTGCCCGCCTCAAATCATCCAACCAATCACCCCCACACGAGTAACTTATAAACACGATACTTTACTACGTTAGTAGATTTTGACACGCTATGTTACACGAGTTATACAGACAAAGAAACACAAATTTAAGAGAAAGTAACATTAAAAAATATTCCATATATTTACAGAGAATATTTACAATAATGGTCGAAACAGCGAAATTTCTGTAGGTCCATTAACACAAAATTAATAAATACATAAAAGAATGTATAATTCTGTCTAAACTTAGTAATGAGTGTTAGATCCTTTCCTCAAAATAACGTCAAACGTCTAGCTTTTCGTACTATCTATCAACTTGGTGATTGTTTTAGTTATTAGACGCTATAGTATTGTTTATTGTAGGTATACACTTCTCTTGCCAATATTCTCCAAAGATTTGCGATGGGGTTCAGATCGGGCGAGCAAGCAGGCTATTGTAATAAACTAACTTCCTATTACGGAAACCACTGGAATTATGGACGGCGACATTGTCTTGCTGAAACATCCAGTCTTGCGCTGGCAATTGTTCACCAAAGTCTATCGGAACCATTTCAAGAAGTTGTATATAGAACTCATTGGTGTAGAAATAAAGCATGTGGGGTTTTAGTGTTACGGCATAAAAGCCGCATATACTATTACGCAACCACCATCAAAATTTCGGCATTTCGCAACTTCAGTGTTCTTGCGCAAATCGTGTCAATAATATAATGTAATATATATAAAAGCATCCGGTCTGTCCAAATTAAATTTCCTCTCATCAGAAAGTATGACGTTATTCCATTCATAATCCCATCTTATATGATCTTAAAAGCAAATTTCAGTCTTGCCTGTCTTTTTTAAGGGTGGTTCTGAAACCTTTTTTAGCCACTGGAAACGTTTATTACCGGATACAATTTATTGTACGCGTCTGTTTGTTATTAATAAATTTAGATTAATTTTTATTTTTTGTGCGGTTATATTACCAAAAGAGGCAAGCCGAATTATCGATAAGCGCTACCTTCGAGTTAGTTTTTGATTACTTCCCTTAGCTCGATTTTTGCCATGGGAATTGCCTAACTTCATAAAATTGTTCATGAGATAATGAGATTGTCCTATTTTCTTGGTTATGGCTCGGTTTGAAAACCCTACCTCTTTATAACAATTTTTTCGTTTTTTCCTCCTCAGATAAAAATTTACCTCTCGGCATTTTCATTAACTGGGATGTATACTACGATAATACGTGCATATAACAATAAATAAATTTTTGAAGATGTTTAGAGGGTTTCTTACACTGAAAGGTAATGCCTGATTTCGTAGGATGTCTGTCTAACTCTGTGGACTTATCGAAATTTCTCTATTTTGAGTTGCCATTATTGTAAATATTCTCTGTTTAAAATGTAATGAATTTCTTTTAATGTTACTTTCTCTTGCATTTATGTTTCTTTGTAATTCAGCTGAAATCACATATTCTGTTCAAAAGTGCAGAAAAATAGTCAGGTGTCCAAAAACAAGAACAAAATAATAGTAATAGTAGAATTAGGCGCATCCGAAATTTAATGTTTATGCTTTCAGGGATATAGCAACACCAATTTTAAGTAAAAAAATTATCCGAATTATAGTTCTGTTACTGAAGCTCCCCTTATGTTTACTTATTATAACGTTTGATTCGATGTTTGTGCACACCACACATTTCAATGTCTGACAATACACAGCGGACGTATGCTATTGAGATTACAATTTGTCATCCAAGCAAAACAGAGGCGAAAAAATAGCGTATAACATGAAAAATTCATTTTCACCACGCAACAACGATGACTACCGCGCTTCTGTTTCTGGGTCAGATCGCATTCAATCTGAGCGTGTGACGTTTGCTTTCACCCTGAAGGCCGAACGCTGATATTTTCAGTTTATGCAGGAAATTAAACATCACGGACTATCATACCTTGAATGTTGAGCTGTCATTCTTCCGATACAAGCGACGTTATCAGTATTTTTTTTTTCGTTTATGTATAGGATATTAAGGATTTTTCTTTTTTTGTGTATGTAAATTTAGTCATTTATATAAGAATATTCCTATTTACGAATAATATTCACTAATCTTTAATTTTTATTATTGTAGGAGTTTATATACTATACACTGAAATTTATAGAAATATCTTCAATTACTTAAGACTTAATATGAATTTACTGAAATTGATTATTTTCTAGGATAAAAATTATTATATGCAGATGATGTACAGGGTGAATATTCTAAGATGTTTTCTTAACGATATGCCAAAATTTTCAATTTTATAGATATTTCATATACACAGATTTTCCTGTAAATTTCATATTTATTGTTAAAAAGACGCTTTATATCGCAAAAGGGAATAATGTTTTAATTGAACACTTTAGATATTTGACATTACAGCATTTTTTGATTTCAAAGATATGTATGTACTTGTATTCTTTCTTAAATAGTAACGGAGGAGACAATAATTTAAAGATTTTATATATATCGTATAAATTAAACATTACATCTTTGGCAGCATGCCTTGTCTTAAGGAATTGCTTATTACAAAGAGTTTGACAAGTAAGTCAAATAATTTCTGCAGTTAGTCACTACTTGCACTGAGAAATACAGTAGTATACAAATATGAAGTATTCTTGTAAGAAAAGTGGCAACAAAGCCATCGTGAGCATTTAGAAGGAAAGAGAAAAGAGGGACAGAAAAAAGAAAAGGGAAAGGCGGGCTCTCGACGTTTCGCGTTCGTCGTAGGAGGCTTCTTCAGGTGAAAAGCAGAAAGTAAAACCGCACGGCAACTTGACGTGTTAACCACACTAAAGCCGAAAACCTTCTGATGTTAATCGTTGAGTACCTGGTTTATGTAGGACAAGAGCGTTACGTCCGGATGGTTGCTTAAGTAGAAGGGGGCGAGGCTTGCAAGAGCGGTTTTCATAACACCCCGATAATATCCTTATTGATATTATCGCGGTGTTTTTGCATCTCCATTACCTCCCTGATTTCTCTACCATAGAAATGAGGATTTTTCAGGATGACGAAGTTTCTACAAATAGAATATTGGTGCCCGTTTCATGATGATGTTCGGCTACCGCAGACGATGATACGTGTCTCAATTTAAAACAACGTTTGTGCTCTTTAATGCGGGTTTCGATTGAACGACATGTCTCACCCACATATGTATACTAAACCGCAAGAGCGGAGGAATTTGTAAGCCCATTTAGAGGATGGGGCCTAAAATTAATCCTTAGGAGAAGGGGGAATGTTGGCAATTTTTGACGGAGGCTTAAACACTACTTTGGTGTTTTGTTTTTGCCGATACGTTCGGTAACACCGTGAATGAAAGGAAGATGTCCCGTAGCTTCAGAGTTTTTGGAATCTTTCTGCATGAGAGGAATGTAAGTGTTTATTGATGACTTTCTGTATATTCAGATGTTGGTAACCATTATTTTGGAACGACGACTTACCATGCTGCAGGTTGTCTGGTTCAAAAATAGAAACAGCACGACGTACCAGGGAATTTATAACACTTAATTTGTACGTCGGATGATGTTGGGAATCGGCATGTAGATATCGATTCCCATATCATTGGGTTTTCGTGTTACGAGGACATCGGGGAAAGATATTACACCGTTCATTTCAACTTTCATGGTGAATTTTATGTCGGGATGTTGGCTGTTAAGATGACCAAGAAAACTACCTAAAGCATCTCTACCATGAGACGAAATGATGAAGGTGTCGCCCACATAACGGAACCAAACTTTCGGTTTTAGGTGCAGATTTTCCAGGGCGACGGACTTGAAGGATTCCATAAAGACATTTGCAACAACCGGTGAAACCGGCGACCCCATGGCGGCTCCTGATATTTGTTTGAAGAATTTACCTTCGAAGACAAAATAGGTCGAAGTGAGGCATTTATCTATTAGTCAGGCTAAATTGGGAGATTTGTTGTCCTGCTCTAGTAGTTGTTGGATGATATTGAGAAAATCTGGAATGGGTGCTTTAGTGAAGAGGGAAGTGACGTCAAAACTGACTAACAAATCTGTAGGTTTAATAGTAATCTCGGAGTTGAGTTCAACAAAATGCGTGGAGTTTAAAACATGCGACAGAGCCTTATCGGTGTATTCCTTGAGAATTCTGGAAAGATACTTAGCAAGGTTGTGCGTGGGTGAATCGAAGATCGTACAACTTAGGCGGTTTAGAGTTTCCAGGAATGTGACGGCGTTGAATTTCCAGTGGGATATTGGAAGCTTTAATTAGAGAAGAAATTTCTCATTCAAGTACCGGTGTTGGATCGCGTTTTGGAGGAATATAGGCGCCATCCGTCAATAGTTCCATTATTTTTTATGTATGTTGAGTTTTATCTAATGACTGTTGTTGTTCAGCGATACACATCAGAAGGTTTTCGCTTTTAGCATGGTTAATATGTCCAGTTAAAGTGTCATTTTGGTTTCCCTGTTTGTCTCCTGAAGAAGCCTCCTACAAAGGACGCGAAACGTGGAGATCCCGCTTTTCACCATTTCTTCTTTGTCCTTTTTCTGTTCCCCTTTTCTCTTTCCTTCTACTACCGTTTTTACCCTTTTTCTTGCCCTTTTATATATATTATATTCATTTCATCTTAAAAGTGTGGTCTACAACCGAACTTTCAATATTGTTAATTGAAAATAATTCTCAAAATTTGTCTTGAATTGTAGCATTCGAAATAATGGTTAGTTGAGTTACCGTAATCTTCTTCTAAAGTGGTTTTACCTCGAGGGTGGTTTACACGTCGAGTTACCGTGCCACTTTAGTTTCCTTGTTTTTCTCCTAAAGAAGCCTCCAAGACGTCGAGATCCCGCCTTTCTCTTTTCTTTTTTCTCTTCCCCTTTTCCGTTTCTTTCTCTTACCTTTTTTCACCTTTTCCCTTTTTCATCCTTTGTTTGTTTGTTTTCTTTGTTTTTCCTCACACTCTTATTATCGTCTAATATTGATGATCAATAACTTTGCTGAAGCAATTGAAATATGTCTTTATCATATGTATATACCCACAAATCCTACCATCCCTTAAAGAGGGTCAACATGGTTTTGTCAAGAATCGATCAACGGCTGCCAACTTATCCATACCGAGCCAGTACCTTTTGGAATGTTTGGACACTAACGAACAAGTCGATGTCCTATATGCGGACTTTTCTAAAGCTTTTAATCGTATTGATTATGGGTTATTACTGGATATACATGCAGTCGTTGGGTTTGCCCCATGTCTAGCACCACCGTTTCAGACGTATCTGTTAAGTAGAAAACTTGATGTGTATTATAATGGCTATCAATAAAAATCTTTGTACTTACCGCAGTAGTTCCTCACGGAAGCAATCTAAGCCATTTGCTCTTAATCTTTGTGATATCTTGAAATGTGAAAAGTTGTTATTCGCAGATGATCTGAAACTGTATTATCGAATTCAAACAAATGAAGCCTGCACGTTTCTGCAACAACAAATCACTGCTTTTTTCTTGTGGTGTTCCTTAAATGAAATACAGATGAATGTGTCCAAGTGTAACATTCCCACGTACACTCACCCGACTATAACAGATTATCGTTTTAACAACATCTGTATAAGTCGTTGTACGACTGTTAAGGACCTGGGTATCAGATTCGATGCTAAATTATCTTTTCTAGATGATATTTTAAATATAATCAAATCCTCTATGAATGCCATAGGACTCATTATAAGAGAAGTTATTCAACTCTTTGGAACCAGTAATTATGCTCTATTTTGCATTTGTACGCTCTAGGTTGGAATACGGGTCACCAATGTGGTCACCCATATAAATGGGTTATATAAATAACGCATATTAATATGTTGGAAGCTGAAAGAAATGTATAAAATACTTGGATTTCCGACGATCTGGTTTATATCCTCCTCAAGGATAAATTCATACGATATTGTTGCAAACATTTGGCCTCATGTCATTATTCATATTATTATTATTATTATTGTTATTACTATTATTATCATCATTTTACAATACTAGAACTTCTTTGAATGCACTCTGTACTATAATTTCATCATATTAAGAATATTATCAATTGGTGGTATTTTTGGCATATTCGCTTTGTACATCAAAATCAATTATTACTTTTTTTAGAAATGATATTTTTGTCTAAAGCTAAGTATATCTACGAATATATTACGTTTAATATTACATATATATGTATATTTTAACCTATGTTTTATTTATAATGGTGTTACCGTCTACAATCCAATTTTAGTCGAATCAATATACTGCGTTATGATTTATTTTAATAAACTAGCAATTTCCGTGGAAACCCGACATAATCGTGAGTTATTTGTCTGTGGTGTTTTCCTTGTTGATTTGTTGTCTGTTATTTATTGAACATTTTTATATCTCTATCCTTCATTGTTTTTGAGTATATTTCTTTTCTATGTGTCTATTAGTCTCGGATAATTGGAGAGAAAGTGTTTGTTTCTCCCTGTAGAATACATTTATATATGTACGTTAATATAAAAAAAATAATGGTTGCAGAACATTACTCTTGTTTGAAAAAGTTGTTTAATCCTTGTTATGAATTTAACTGTCTGTTGAGTATAACCCTGGCTGTTGAATGTATAACCAACTACCGATGCACAATTGAATGGATGATATCTAAAATTGTAGCACAAGTTAACGAACTAAATCATCAAGTTCCATTTACCATGCAAACAATAATGCGTACTGATAGTTTAAGAATGTGTATTCCTATGCTGTGTTGCTCCAATAGGAAAACTGTTCGTACAACATGTGTATGTACACTTTGTTTTGCCATTATTAGTTTTTAAACATTACAATAAACTACAAACAAATAAAGTATAAGTAACGAAAGGGTGAACTCTAGGAGGAGCGAAGTATGTTGTTGCTGCCTTAATTGCACGTACACGAAGCCAGTACCTTTAAAAATGCGAACCACAGTTGTTCCCGAAACATCAAGGACAAAGAATGTAGTAACATGTCGGAACCCGGTAACCGTTACGACTATGGCAAAAGGTCATGAAAGTCTGAGATACTACTTAAATCTATTATTGTTTTGAAGCGGTTTATGGGCAACTGTTATATTTAATTGGATTTAAGATATTTTAAATTGATTCGAACAGCATATGGTAACAGTGTAGTGCTATATAGTACTACATTTCGTATATACACAAGCTTGAAAATGCTGACAACCACACCAGCGAAATGTTGCTACTAACAAAAAATTAGTTACAAAATTCGAATACTGCGACACTGGCACACTGAAACACATCAGTATCTTCCTAACCATAACACCTTACTAAAGTTCTGATCTGGTGTCCCCCTACCTATGCCAGAAAGAAATCATAATATTGATAATATAAAACCAATTCGAAATGTAAACAACAATGTTTATTTAAATTGTTATGAAGGTATGGAAATTTACAAAAACAAACAAATTTTGATGAATACAGGTTTAGGCCCTCTAAACTCCAGCCTTGACTCTTTGTTAAAACATGCATGACCCGATGCGGCCGACCATAACTTTAATGGGTGTGTGGTAGTGTAGTTTGAGCTTAGTGTGTTAGTTCAATATTACTGTTGGAGATGATAGCTTAGTTGTCGAAACGTGAGACCAGTTTTTAGTGAAGTCTTGTGGTTAGCGGGATATTGAAATGTTTCTACAATAAACGAAACAAGAAAAGTTTTTTTCTTCCTATAAATGACCTAATACCCCAATAAAAATCAACTTTAAAAGAATAAAAATAAATAAGATTTTGGACATATTTTAAGTTGTTACAAATAACCTCATTTATCAGACCAGTACTTACCAAAATTTATAAACACTTAATCTGTAAACTGCCTTGATAGATAGTACAACTCACAAGGAAAGGTTCCCGGGTATCAAATTCAGATTTTAGTGAAAGTTGGTAGGTAAGTAGAGTATGTTGAGACTTGAAAGTAAAATTTTTTGTTTGTGCTGAAATTCATCTATAACATCTTTCATTGATTTTGAAGCATTTTCAATTTAGACAGGATGTTCCAAAGTTGTAGAAAAAGTCGCATCTTATGCTACTAACACCAAAACCATCTGTACATTATATTCATTTGTCTTCTATTAAGAAAAAATCATCATTAATTAGTAAGGTTCATAATTCATATAAATGTAAACACAGGGTTACATGTGATAACAAATCCTTATTATGTAAATAATGAATTTATTTTAATATATATTTATGATTTGGTATGGTAATGAAAGTCGTCAAAAATACTTAAAGCATGGAATATTTTCGAAATATTTTCATCTCAACATACTCTACTCACCTATCATTAAAATCTGAATTTGACACCCGAGAACCTTTCCTTGTCAGTTGATAATATAAGAAACCTATAAACTATATTGACAAACAGTAAGCAAATCTTAAGTATAATTCTTTCGAAAGACTGTCTGATAAGTGCAATCTTTCCTATTGTAGCATATCTGGAGAACACTTAGAACAATAAATAATATTTTTGAGGAATATATGTCCTTTTTCTGATTCGAGAATCGCATATTTTAGATATCATCCATAACCTCTATCTAAATGTTTTACTATAATTCTAATTCAAACTATGTGAATGATATCCTTTTGATGTTACTTTACTTACTAATGTGCGTTTTCCTTTGACCTTTGAATACAAATCCGTCTGTTTGTTTTTATTAAATATATTGCTGATGTGTTACTACTATATCTTCTTTTTAATATTATTTTTCTTTTAAATTCTCTATACTTATTCTGTTTGATTTGTTTCTATCATGGGCTTAATCCTGACAACAAATTCGTACAAAGGTAAATAATAAACAAATGTTTGATGTAGTTATTGTTAACTGAGAGAGAGAGAGCAATACGTTTTTGAGTTGTTAACAAGTTGGTGCTTTTAGTGTGATTTAAACTATCTCATGAGGACAACGTAGAAACACTATTCAAACATGTTCACACATTACACCACCATGCTTCGTACCGATAATTACTTGTAGCTAATGGCATTTTTGTTGTGTCAAGTGTTTTTTTTTTTGTTGAAATGTTCGAAAACCCTTTGAACTTGGACGTATACCGCTGATATGTTGTTATTGCTGTGTTACTGTTTACATAATCGTTGTTGGACATCGTCACACCAGTTTAGGTTAATATGTACACATTGCATCATACTTTGCGTAGTTACCGTTATACTTCATCATCTTCCATGCAATCATACATTGGAACACAGTTTAGCACTCAGTATACATTTAATAGCTGTACACTTGTTACTTTTGTTACTAAATATGAGCATACAATTTGTAATGCTAGAATGATAAGTGTATTACATGTTTTTATATTCTTTTTTGGTGTATTGCATGATTTTGAGTGTGCACTCGGTTCGATGTGGTTTTTGGAATTCAATTTTATGTGTTGTCTTTACTGTAAGATTTAGAATGTTATATTTGTTGTTCAAATATACTGGGTAGATACTAATACAGGGTGTTTTTAACTGATAAAATATACAGCTTTATATCAAAACAACGTAATGATCATTTAAGTCAAAGAATTAACCTAACTTTTTCTTATATTACATAAAATAACCTGTTTCTTTGATCCACATATGTACATTAACATAAAAATCACTATGTAGATTGTACCAGGTAACATAGCTAGCATGAGAAGCATGCGTATTATTGGAGATACAGGTCCGATTAAATTATATGGATTATTCTTTAGTACTAGATGGGTTTTTGGCCGTTTTGTATATATAACATTCTATGTACTTCAAGAGCTGTATTAATGTAAAATTTATGTTTGTTCCTAATAACTTTTATAGTATGTCACTTGTAGTTGCATTTCATGCAGCACGTAATTGTGCCAAAGCTTATTTGACGTTTCATAAAAAAAAATTGAATTATGGTGTTAAAAAAGAAAGGTGAAAGACAAGTCCTGACCAGGTACAGGACACCATCTTTAAGCAACCTCACTTTAGAGGGCTGCTAGATTCCAATACTAAATTCTATAAAATATTTAGCTGCATCTTTCGATTAAAAATTATTATCGGTCAAATTCATCAATTATTTCTTTGGCAAACGCAAATATGGTCCAATATGTCCTGTTAAAGCTTACCGCATGGTGAGGATTTCCTAGAAAATTTCTTTTCAGATGTTCTTCAATGTTTGAGATGAATTTGTTATAATACTATTACTGACCTCAAAACAGTGCCTTCCCAATACTGACTTTCAAGAAAAGTCACGGGGAGACAGATTTGTTGCGATTTCTTCATGTAGTAGTAGTCATTATTTGGTAAGTGGAACGCACAATTCTGTGTCTTCTAGGTCGAGAGTCATCTTCAAATGATTGACAATCACCTTGAAATCATGTAAACTATTCGACAACATCTCCATGAACTTGCTTCAAGAGTTTATTTCCCTGGAAGTTTTCACGTTTCATGGAAAATTTTATGTTGCATTGTTACTTCCAAATATCGCACATTGCATTAATCTCTATACTGAAATAACAATTAACAGACGAGGTGACCAAAAGCGTATAGTTGTAACTGAAAGTTACTATGTTTCTTTGTTGACATGCAATTTAACGTGTGCTGTTACCAAGGATATAGGCACAATGCAGCCAACTCATGTTTTTCCCTCATTGTAAGAAAATCCCCAAGAATCGCTTAATATCCATTACAATTATCTTGCTGAGAAATGCATTTTGAAAACTAAGGAAGCCAACTCGAAGTAGTGCATTTCTCTCTTCATCTACCATATCTACCTCTGTGACTGACCTCCTTAAAAGATATTGGAAAATTAATTATCATCTAAAATGTTTTGGCTTTCTCAGACTGTTACCAAATCCGGATCAGCCTTTATCTCGGATCTACTCAAGTTTGATAGTCGACAGTGCAGAAATAAAAATATATTTAAGTACTTCCAAAATAATTGCCAGGGCTATATCGAAATTTATATCGACCAATCTAAAATAAATGAAACGCTTGCATACGCCTTATCTATTCTTAGTTAAAACTATCTTTTAAGGTGAATTGCATTAGGTTCTATTTTCGCTACTGAAGCATTTGCTAGTTTAAAAGAGCTCCAGCATTGTATCATCCATAATATTAACGGAAACAGTAGTTTTTTCTGATTCATACTCAGTACTGAAGTAAAATTTTTGAAATAAAAGAAAAGGATATCCATTAATTGATAACATTCTTGGTCCTTCTTATCTTTTTAACAGAAGAAGTTATCACTTCAAGCTTGTGTGGTGTAAATATCATAGCGGATAGATTTGCTCGAAATGTAAATATATTTGCTGCAGTGCTATTTCAAAACGTACTACAGTCAAAAATATTGAAGATGTTGCTGTGAAAATCAAATGCTCCCTAATCTTTAGACGAATTCTCTATAGAAGTTCTATATGATGTATCTACAAAAAAGTTTTATATCAGAAGCAACTACGCTTGATTTAAGAGCTCCTTGTGATGCCGCTTAATTTTGACGAAGTGTACAGGTTATTTTATTAAAACGATTGCTTTAACAAGTTCAAACATTAATTGGTTACGTTTAAGATCGTCGTTTGAGTATTTGCTTACTTTTAATTATGAATAGTTTTTGAACTACAGTTATTAAATGTATACTTTCCTTTAAGTATTTTAGAACACGTAAGTGACAGTTGCTAAATAAATAAACTTAAAGGTTAAATACACTACTAAAGCACCCTGAATTGGAGATTCATTTACGTAGATATATACTCTCCGGAATATCGTAAAGTGCATACATTTGGGATTAAGCTTTACTGTACGATCATTAAAACAAAGTTAACTTGCAAAATATATTACCTCCAATTTAGCAAGGGAGTTATAGAATTATTACGTGTTTGCGAAGTTTGTTCAATACGTAATATGGTAATGAGACACTGAGCTGCATTGGGGTGCATATATATATTGAATGGATAATGTTGGGCATCGCAAATCAAAATTGTAATTACTAATAATCACCTATAGATGCCGGTCGTAAGCAAACGTTGGAAATCACCAGCGTGTAGGCGAGATCGCTTCTCTCAGACATGTTTGCACTTGACACTGCGCGTAAACAGTAGGTATCAAGTGTACATAAAGTAGAACGAATCAATATATAAGTACGCGACGTTTGTACGTTTACCAATCGCTGCACTTCGTGTTTCGACTACTCTTTGAGAAATAGACGTTTGCATAACAATATCTACTCGATTCGTATCAACTGCAATATTCTCCAATAAAGTTGGAACTAAGTTTATTGACTGCGGAGGAATTTCAGAATATTATCTATGATTAGGGATTTCTTCCTCTAAAACCTTTATCCAATAACATTCATTGCTGTATTAAAAGAACAAAAGAATTATTAAACCCAAGGTAACTATTATTCCCAAACGTTCTTACATTGGAGAAATGTCTAGTTTCACATAAACTGTAAATAGACTATTTGCGAGGCTAATGGAAAGGAAAATGGCAAAGATTCATTATACCTTTAAGAGAAAACATTTAGAATAATGGTGGTTAACAACGACATTTCCTAACAGCAAACGAATAAATAAATAAGAAATTTACAATTCCTCCTGAACTTAATAACGAATATTGGAGCATTTATTCAAAATAACCTCAAAAATCCGTTCCAATGTTAAAATAGGAATCTCATTCCAGCACTTCTTACTTCAATCCTCCCATTCTATTATCTATTATTAGCATATACACTACCCTCGTTGCTTTTATTTCCTGCAGACTTTCATTGTGGTTTAGATTAGCAGCGTTATTTTACTGAAATATCCAATCTTGAGACGATATTCACCTACCTAAGTCTATTGGAATTGTCTGTCTGCCTATAGGCACTGGTGCTTCCGCCTATCTATCCAACAGTACCTGCTGCAGACAAGCGAGATAATGAAACGTCAGGTAAACGTTTCCAAGCATATGTTTTTTCTAGAGCTCTTACGCAGAAAACTTTTGCAGGTGTTAGTACGCATTCAAAATGTATATGATTACATTTTGAATGCGACCAGACAAGGAAGAAAATGTTATCAAATGCAATTGTAATAAATAAAGTTAGCTGTAGTTTGTATACCGATAGAGTGTATTATCAGTGGTTTAGACGATGATTAGAGAAAAATTATGTGAAATATCACAGTGTTTGTTACTATTAAAAGTATTCTCACTATATAAAAAAATAGAAGGAAACAATATCATAAAAAGAATTATTCCTATTATAATAATAATTAATTTAAATTTGAAATAAAAAAACTGTTACAAAATAAATACTGTTTTTATTTGAAATTTGTAAACATTAAATCTGAAACTGAAAATCAGACACGTGATATGCATTAAATGGAGTTGAAGTTGCCTCAATCAATCTTTCACAAATTTTCTTTATTTATTTGAATAATTAGGGCAAATAAATGATACAGATATTGATTTTAGTAATTCTTACTTCAAATCGCTATAATAAGTTTGTAATATCAACATAAATATTTTGCAAGTTAGTTTTGGATTAATGCGCTCTATGTTTCATACTTCTTTCTCATCTAAGCAAAGTTAAGCGACATTAATCAGCGCTACAGCATTTTCGTCGATTATGCAAAAACGTACCTAATATGTGTTGTGTGTTTTATTTTATGCCTTCTTTTGCTGTACAACATAGATATAGTCCCTGCCCTGTCATCCCAGTTCAGTCAGCCTTAACGTAATCGAATTGTTTGATTTACCTCCTGTTGTGAACATGTAACCTTCCTAGCAAGCGGTAGTCTGTATGCGTCTTGGTGTCTACAGCCTTGTTGTCTATTTTTTGATTTTAGCGGCGCATGTCCTCGGTACGTGCTCGTAAGTCTCTGACATCTCAAGCGGTGGTGTGTCTGCAGGTGGGGGAAGCTGAAGAGGAACAACCGGAAGCGTTGGACATGAGCTGGCCGTCCGGAGCGAGGAAGCGTATTACCTACGTCCTACTGGCTCCAATCGTCTTCCCATTGTGGCTCACCTTGCCCGATACTCGCTCACCTAGAGGTAAATTTTATTGGCTTACTAGTATTGGGGTTCTAGCAAATATAATACTGAAGAGGATCTTCTCCTCTATACGCCATACTTTCCGCAGAAATAATACTTATTTCTTGCGTCCTTGTATATGTTTACAATCCTTGAAAATGAATCGGTTTCTGTTCAGACATTAGGCAAATACTTAGAGTTAAGTTGTTTTTTATATTTTTTTACATTCATATACATATATTTAATTATCTTATACATTTAATATTCAGGTAGATATTCTAACTCAGTGGAATCCTAGCAATTAACAATTTTCCAGCCCTCTGGTCTTACTAGCAATTATCTTTACGATTTAATGTATGTATTTCTAAATTAGGTATTTACCCATTACTAAACATTAGTTTAGCAATGTGTTCATCCTAGGGTTTATACTTTATTAAGACTTAGAAAGCTCTTGATTGTTAATGCATGCATCAGGCATATTATTATATGTTAATCACTGTAATTTCACAATATTAACCATCACATCCTTCTAGAACTTTCTATAGGCTAATTAAAGTGAGATATTAGCAATTAATTACCTATCTAATCAAATAATTCAAATGTATAAAACGCATGCCTTAGACAAGCAAAGAAGTAGTCAATAATATAATTTCAAGTCTGAAACACACATTGCAATTCATAGCTCTTGTATATTATTACATTTTATTATGTTTTCAATATAGCGTATTAAAACAATCCAATTTGCTCCCCTGTACAACAATAAAACGTGCAAATCGATAGATCCGGGAAATTCTTCAAACAAATCGTCGCCGATCAAGTTTATATCTTTACTGCCTTACAATCCGTGGATGGCAAAACTCATAACTTGTGTGCGAGTTTGGTGGAATAAATCATCAAAAAATTAAACCGTGTCCTGTTCTCTACAAACAGCTTGATTACTGGCAATTCATATTTGGTTTAATTTTTAAGGAATTACGCTATCGAATTAGGGTTGGGTATTTCATACTTCAGTTAACGAAAATATGTTTTATGTGGTTGAAACAAGTAAGGAACTATATCTTGCAGTATCTCAATTTATTTAAAATTACAGCAACTAGTGGAGTTATTCTGCACAACATCAACTTCAGGTATTCCAGAAAAGGTCTATAGAACAAAGCAAAGTAATACAATTAGCGTTTTGACCAGTTTACAATTATGTTAGAGTGTTGTTTTTAATTTAATTTTATTGTTTTGCTGCTGTGATGTTCTTTGCAAATACTATGGGCATCTGGTTTGTTTTAAAGTTCTATTCTGGAATATCAGGACCTGATGATAAGCAAAACAGCTGCACGACAACAATCGCTCTAATTTTAAGTAAATACAGATATGGAGAGGTATAGTGCCTCCTTCATTGCAGCGACATATTATAATAAACTCACGCCGAGTCAATAATGTTCCTTATCATTATTAACATTAGTTCTACAGAAAAAAATAAATCACTAAAGTATCGATATTTTTGAAATTCTTTTACTAATCCACAGTATTACATAGATTTAGAATTTCCTAACAAACACAAACTGCACCTGGAAGTGAATTATACCATTTTGTTTTTGTTGACGAGAAGAATGTTAACGTCACTATTTTCTAGTCATTCTATTTAAAAGAAATATAAAGACTTCTTTAGGACGTGTTTCACACATTAGAGGTTAGCCTTCCACATATGTTTAACATACACCAGCGATCTATAATCTCCAATGTTCTCACCAAACCATTCTAAATCAATCAGTTTAAGCAAGGCGTCTACGAAGGATGGATGCAACGATACTATATGATCATACAAATTTAGCCTCTAGCAGGCCATGGAATCACTTATTCAAAATGTCTTGTTGGTAGAGAATACTAAATTGACAGTGACAAATAAAATACATTTATCATGTGTACTGTGTTGGTTTATTGACAAAAATATTTACAATAAATCACAAAGTTTTCATAATCGAATCATACTTCAGAAATTAGAGGATGGTGAACGGTTCTACTCTTTGCAACTATGTATAGATGAATTTCTGGCAGAATTCCAAATTTTCCATTAACATAGTTTGCAACAAGTTATTCAAGAATCAGTAGCAAAATTTCGTGAAACAGGGCCTGTGTCCCGAAAATCAGATAGTGGTAGATCATCAAACCGGACAGCTGAAAATATACCAGATGTCGAGGACCGAACAACTGAATTACCTATGAAATCTATTTGTAAGCTTTCACAACAAGCGCAACTTTCGTATGGGACATGCCAGGCAATCTTTAACAAAGAGTTCAAACAATTTCTATATAAGTCTCATTGCATGAGGAGCTTTTACGAATTTATGACACAACCCGGCTTAATTATTATCAATGGTTGTTAGATAAGATGAGTAACGATGATGATCTTGACAGGTCCTTCTCGAATGAGACACTTACCAGGATATATAAATAAACAAACAATGCGCATGTGGCCCACTGAAAATCCACATAACATTCTTGAATCCAAGGGTCCTTGGATTCTCAAAGAAATACGGGTTTGGCTTGCTGTTTCTGGTAGACGGATTCTTGGTCTAATATCTGTTAATGATACCATAGATGCGGAACGATATCTTAATAATTTATTACAACCATTTTTAAATCAATTACATGATGACGAACTCCTCAAGAGATATTTTCAGCAAGATAATGCAACATCCCATACAACAAATGATGGAATTATTGCATGAATTCTTTGATAATTGGATAGTAGACTTTCCACCGCGATCTGTGGATTTGATAATTAGGGACTATTTCATATATCCACATCTAAAACATAGAATATTTACAAATCGTTCTTATACAATTGACGAACTCACTGAAGCTATTCGAAATGTTTAAAAGTAAAAACACCACGTAATTTAAGGAATGCCTTATGCCATGGCTGACTTCGTTTTAAAGATTTATTTGAAAATTCGTTTGAAAACAATTCTAGAAGTTTAATCGCTTTATGTCAGCGTTAATTGTCTGTAGATGAACATTTTCATTTTGGTTATTTAATCACATAAATCTAAGGCAGGAACTAGTTAAACTTCATTATCAATTAAATAATTAACAATTATATAGTCGTTATTATAGTACCGCTTGTTCGAACCAGCTTTACGCTGGTACTGCATAATTTACATCGTTATATATTCCAGGCAAATTCATAATAAGTACATAATAAGTCTTAAGTACTAAGAGTCGACTCGTGCAAGAATAGATATGGAAATGAGGGAGTGTCATCAGAAGTATTAGGTTTTATAGTGGGCTGCGGTACTTCAATTATTCAAGGAGTATTCTTGAGTTATTTCGATTGGCCGTATTGAATTAAGCAAGTGAGTTTCAACAGATTACGGTAGATAGCGCTCACAGCAAAAATGATAGAATATGGCTGTGTTTAAAGTTATTTTCTATTATTACTTAAATATCTGATATGTATGTTGTTCACAACTTTGTTGTTAGAAATATATTAGTGTTCTTAAACATCTTACCGTTATGAAGAAAAGTAATCCTTGGGACCTAATCTATTGAGGGTCTGTGTCTTCCTTTTGATACCGTTCTAGATGCTTTTAGGAAATTTTAGCGATCCTCTGACATATTTTCTAACCTAATGTTTGGTTTGATGTATAAAACTGATACGACGATTTGGTGAACTATATACAGCCTTTTATTTACTGGTTTCAAGAATCAAAAAGGCAATATTCTAATAAAAACTCACTTCGGCCACTTAACAGTTTAATAGAACCATAGAAGAAAATATAGTAAAATTAAAAGTAATATTTTACAAAACTAGCTTTTATGTGAGGAATTAACAATTGAGAAACGAAACGATATCTCTATTATCGGCTGCCTCTTTTATACCTCTGACTTTTAAGATGAACATGTGCCTGAAATTTTACTCCAAACCCGGAAAAAATCCTGCTAAAATGTGGAAAATGCTTCAACAAGTATTCAAAGACGAATGTATTAACCAACCAACCAGTGTTTTGGGTGTCACAGCCATTTCAAAGCAAGAATGAGGTTGATTGATGAAGGTTCCCGAAGTGGGCAACCTCCCACGTCAACAGACGATGTTTACATCAATGCTGTTCGTGATTTGGGACCACAAAATCGTCTGTTAACCTCAGAGAGATTGCCGAATATGTAGGCATCAGCTTTAGATGATGCCAAGAAATTCTTGCAATTGAGTGTTGCTCCACGACAATGCGCCAACTCATTCGTTGTTTCTTGTATGCAATTTTCGGGTTAAAAACGAAACGACCGGTACACCCCAGCCAGCCTACTCTCGAGATTTCTTTCAGCAGACTTTTTTCTGTTTCCCAATTTGAAAAGGAAAAAAAAAGGATGCCCTTTCGACATATTTGGCTAAATAAAGAACATGTCGTTGAAGGTGTTATTGGCAATTCCTAAGGAAGTATTTCAGAAAGTGTTCCAAAGTTGGAAGAAGCATTTGTAGCGACGTGTTGCTAGCGAAAGATACTACTTTAAAGGCGACAAACTTGAATAGATTGTATCTATTCGCTTAAAGTTTTCATTACATCAATCCGGTCTTTTGATCACACCTTACACATATATGCTCGCGTTTTCTTCTATTATGTTAGACAGATCATTGATAAACATGAGGAATCAAAGCTTACTAAGGGCCGATTCCTGGACCACATTTTACCTGAACAAAGTAGTTCTAGTCTCTTGCAGTTTACTTCCGCTTTATATCTCTCATTTGTCGGATTGAATTTCATCCAATATAAGGCACGCAACCACTTTAGAGAATAACAATCTGTCATCCATATCAAAGTTTTGCTTAGATCTAGAAAAATAAAAATTTCCTCCTGGTTAACTCTTTTGTAAATGGTGTTAATAAATTAAAATTATTACTGTTTTAATCAACACATATCCTATCACCCAGTCATCGATGAAATAAAAAATTCTTCAGAACAAATTGGAGGTATTCAACTTCTAAAGTATATTATTCATGATATAGCAAAAAGATTGCTTTACTCAATGAAGAACAAAATGGCAGACTTGATTAACTTTTTCAATGGAGCCAATGTATTTAGTAGGCCTACTGCTTTACATATTCCCACTATTTTCATTTTGTGTACACTACGACTTTTTAAAAAGCTATGGAAACTTCAGAAGGTAATTTTCTTTTGAATGATGAAAAACTCTCATTACATTTGCATGACACGCATTCGTAAATAAATAGAGACAAAAAACTATCAATTCACCTCCAAGTTTTAATAAAAACTCATGCTAAAAATGGACACGGATGTGCGTATGTGTTTGACGTCGTATATTCATTGTACATTCTTGCCTATATACGTATTCCGGTTTTTTGTTTGCATGCTTCGAAAATTACCCCTAGAGTACGACGTATCTATCAACGTCACAATAAACCCGGTAAAAACATCTAATTATAAAAGCTGAAAAAAAAACGGAGAAGGTCGTAAAAGGAAGCATTAATCAAGCAATCTCTGGAACTCAACCTTGTAATCGAAATTTAAAACCCAATACCGTCCTTTTATACACAGCCCCTTCTTGTGTAAAAGTTATGTTTGATGTTATCGATAATGGTTAAAACTGATTGTTTCGGTTTTTTTGTTTTTTATTGCGTGAACATTTGTATTTAATTGTGTGCTTCTACTTCTTTATCGCAATTATATATGAAATATTTGTGTTGATTAATTCGGTAGAGAAAATGTCAGCAGATTTGGATTCTATTAGAAATGTTGGGAAATGTAGAAGAAATATTGAAACTTAAGTGCTTCGAGAAAAGAAAATGAAGAATATTTCGAATTTCCGTGGCCGTTTTCTCAGCCATCCAGAAGTGTTTCATCACTGCACGAAATTCGATTTTATCCATGTTTGCGAAACCGCCTGACTTGCTACATCAAACACATTCTTATACAACAACTATTGGCAGTAGATGTCTGAAATTTTGACAGTTGCCATAAAAAATATTGTCCTTGCCGACCAGTGAATCCACTTCAAGCTTCATGCGTCATCTCCTAGAGATTCCGGAAACATTTCAATTCGCCTTCGTACGAACCTGCAATGAGTAAACTTCTGTATAACAATTTAGTCTTTAGCAAATGCTCTGAATTTTCTTTTCATAACATTAACTCCTGACGTGATATTGCTGACGATTGATTCTCATAATAACTAGTTGTTGTTTAGGCTGTTTCCATAGTTTGTTGAACTTATATAGTCCGACGCTTCGATAGCTCGTCTACTGCCGTCTGTAGGGTGGCCCTGAGAGGGGCTGACACTTGCGAGATTAATCATACGTTCGATGATTTTTTGTCTGACGTATTTGTCTTCCTTATTTTTTATTAATGAAACTTCTCGCGAATGTGGATCGAACTCGATTTATGTTTCACTTGACTTAACTGCTAAGCTAATAGGGGTCCCCCCTTGACTACATAAGTTCAACAAACGATGGAAATAGCCTAGGCAGCAGCTCTAATTATTCATAACATAATACCCAATTTATGCAATACATTCTCGTATATGTACAAGTCCTTACAAAATAATTGAAGATTAACTTATACACGATTTCAGTCTGGCCGAAATTATGAAGGATTTGCATATAACTGAAAGATCTGTATTATATATATTATATATAAAGATTTGTATTAACCTAAATGCCGTCCGGACGAATTTCTTGCGCTTTCCCCAATTTACAGAAAGTGTCGCGACGATAACAACCGAACGGTTGTTACATAGGAAGGACATGTATTTGTGCATTGCTTTATTCTATTTTGCTTTTTTGTGGATTGTATGGTACCCATTTCTACTCTTACTGTATTCTGTGGATCGACTAACTTTATTGCATAACGAAGTTCTCCTCTATTGTACCTAATGTTAGAATATAGGTGGTAATAAGGATAAGTTTATGTACGTAACGTACATTTTTGCAAGCTTCGAGAATGTCGTCGTTTTTGTGTAGAAGTAGGTTTCGTTATTGACCTAGACTTGTGTAAGCGTTGGCCTTTAGACTCTCAACCTTGATAAAGCTGTAACCTGCTCTAGTAGAGCGCTTTTCTTATTCCCTCTTTCAGGAATTCTATTCTTTAATACAGCGCTAGAATATGACGTGGAATTAGTGGCATTTGGCTTGCTCTGTCGTGCTGTTTTTCAAGTACCGTCAGGAGGAATCGATACCGCCTCCGCTTCAGTAAAAAATAGACCGGAATTTGTACTAAGCTTATGTTTAGTATGTAAATGTTGTAAAAGAAAGGCAACTCATATGGAAGGTGTTACTATAACCTTATCAATTTCATATAATTCCAATCAATAGCAAAACTATGTATACCGGTACTACGCAGTAATCGTGTTCGAGTTTAATACAGCTAGTTGTTCTGTTGTATTTCTAAAATTAAATTTAACATTTATCAGTAGTTATCATTGAGGATCTAACAGCCTGAATCAAGTTCTGGTGTATATTAAGCAGGCAAAATTTAAGTTTGTATAAAGGACGTGTTGTATATGACTCCAACGTAATAGTTACACAATTTACTCACTGTTGGAACTTTGTTATAGCATATTAAGTTAAAAAACAATTTCTAAGGACATAGATATTGCTGACATTTGACAATATTAAAGATAAATTATATATATAGATTGAAGAACGTTCTAGTGGGCGTTGAAAATGGCAAACAATGTTTAGGAATATATTGGACAATACGGTAATAAAATGATATTTATTGATCATATAACTTGTATTAAAATGAGGGTAACTAGGTACATGGAAATAAAGAGTATATACCGCCTTATTCAAATATACAACGTGAATTTACCCTCTAGCAAGCCATGAAATTTTTCTTCCTTAAACTTTGTACAATAACTGAGAACGTGTAAATGGACTTTCTCTGCAGTGTTAGTGACAGCCACTAAACCAGTACAGTACACATGACAAATGTATTTTATTTGTTACTGTCAAATCACTACGCACTACCAGCAAGATATTTTGAAGAAATAATTTGATGGCTTCTTAAAGGGTAAATTTATATCATATAGCAGCATAATTGCTAAATACAAGGTATCCCAAAAGTCCTTTTCGAAATAAAAAATAATAATAAGGTAATTGCCAGGTTTAATGAATAAATATTTATTTTATATTGAAATACAGGATTTGGGAATTTACCTAAATGTGTTTCGTTATTTTGCTGCAAACCTTCTAAATATGGGGCAAACTTTTAGAGAACTGCTTCGTACATATTTTCCGTGATAACCGCTATTAATTTTCGAATACACTCTTTTAATTCATTCAGAGAGTAAAGAATGGTGCTGTAAACTGTTGATTTAGATTAGTCCCATAGGGAAAAGTCTATTGGTGTCAACTTAAAATAAACAAAATGTTGTTGAATCATTTCATTAGCGAGCCTCTTAGCAGTATCAGTAGCTTTAGTTCTTGCAACTTGTAGGGGGTGGGGAACAATTTTTTATTCAATGTGCAATGTATGAAACATTTAAATCACTTGCCCTTTGGTAACGGAAAAGCCATGAGACTCTGGAATCCACTAGTCCACGCTCTCCGCGTTTTCCGTGCTACTTGACGTCCTTAGTCGAGATTCGTTCATTATCGAATCAGTTTCTTCGAACCTCTGCGCTCATTTCTTGATGAGTTGGGTACACAGAGCTTGTCTAATGTGACGCAAATGGTATAAATTAGAAAAGTTTAGCTGCGCAATAGTGACAGTATTATTTTTAAAAAATTCCCGCGCACAGCACGCGCGTTCCGCTCACGTGGAACACTAAATAGCGACCAAATTCCCAAAGACGGGGTTGGCGATCAGCATACCCCCACTCTCCACTCAGTGATTGTGTTCGCGCAGTGAACAAAGCAAATTAAAAGAAACTTTTGGAACACTCAGTATATTAGGCGGGTAAATCTAAATTTGTATCAAAGAAACCTTGCATATGACTAACTTAATGGTTATGCAATTTGCTCACTATTGGAACTTTGTTAATACATACTAACTTAAAAGCTAAGGAGACATTTACTAAAATAATATTTGATAGAACATAACGTTTCGGAATACTAAAGAAAAGCATAAAATACTACTAAATCTAGTAGGCGTTAGTTAGTTTATAATATTGTAATTATGTGACCATGTCCATGTCCTTTTAGGATTCGCAACAAATACAACTCAATCACCATACAAAACAAATACGACAAAATTCTACAACACTTAATTGGAATTAATTCAAAATTTCGAAAACCTAAAAATATGTAGTGTACTTCATTTAAAAAATGCAACTTAAGTCTCCATAATAACATGGGCAGTTTTGCTTAAACGTTTTCGGTATAATTTAAGTAAATATTTATGTATTCCCATATATTTGACACTGTATATTCACGAAATAATAGTTTCTACTAACACTGCTACACGATTTTCTCAATATTTTATCGTTATTATACAAACTAACAGCAGCTGCCTAGAAACTATTCCCAATTCTCAATTCAGTCAACTTTCAAGTGTAGTGAAGGTGGTAAGCACATCCTATATTATAACGACAAATAGCAAGTTAAAATCGATGTAGCATTAAATGAAATTTACGGTTGCAAAACATAAACCCTGGTGATATACTCGTCGGGAGGTTAAACATCTTACAAAAACGTCTGCAAACGGGAAGATGGTAATATAAGCAACCATTTTCAATCGACGGTTTCCCATTTCAAGAACGATCGTAGATTCGAAATCGTTATTGAAGGAGTAAAAGATGTACCGATGCATCTCTGGAGATATACTTGTACGTATAGAGAATTTAAGGAAGTGTGGAATTTACTGCTTCTCTACCAAAGTTGTGGATTAATTGGAATCTTGAATAATCGAAATGAACTGGGTGTTTGCTAATATTATTTGCAGTATGCTCGAAAATAGGATCATGACCACGTACTACTAAATTAAACAAATAAGTATACTATATTCTGTTAATTTTGCGTATTTTGCTTGGGAAGATTTGGATAGTGTATTAGTGAAACATTTTATCGTTTTTCTCTAATACAATGACCTAATTGTCATAAAGAAGAAACTCAAAATTATTGAAGAGTCAAAGTAAGAAACGTAACCAATTCATTCTGTTGTAGTGGAGTTTCTCCACTTGTACGTTAATTTTTATTCCTTAGGGCATAGGATAGACAAGAAATTGATTAATTTCAAAGTGCGTTTCCAACAGAACGTAAGAACTATTCCGATTAATAAGATGTGGAAAAATTAAGAACTGAACTAAAAAGAATATACGATGGTTGCTAAGATTTTTTGGGAAATGTGTAAGAAATGCATGTAAAATTCACTAAAAGATTTATTGTTGATCAAGATATTCGCTGCAGTTTGCGCAGCATCTTTGCATTCTATAGCTAATACTGAAACCAGTATTTGAAATCTCTAGAAGTTACCAAATAGTAAAAAAAACGGCGTCTGAAGTCTTGGGTAAAAAGAAAAACCTCAGAACGAAGAAAGGATTGAAAATATGGTCAGATGAGATGGAAGAAGCAGTGAAAGAAAAACAAAAAACATACATACATGCAATACACTAACAATATTACCGAAGTTAATCATGAAATTTACAAGCATAGTAGAAATGTTGCGAATGAAATATCCAGAAAGATCGATCCTGGGATAGATTTATAAGTAATATCGAAAACGATGTACATGGAAGACAAAATCTGGCTTATAAACTAATGAAATAATTAAATAATCAGGGAAATGATAAGATACAAATAAACAACGCAGACGAGGAGAACTGGGTAAAACATTATGAATAGCTCTGGTACAAGGAAAATACTGAGCAAACAATAATACAAGAAATAGATGTAAAAGGTTTGGATGATATAGATCTAACATAGCTGAGAGTAGCCTTGAAGGCTACTAAAAACAGAAAAGCTACCGGTATGGATGACATCAACGCAGAGCTTTGGAAATGCGGAGAATCTATATTACACTTAAGACTTCTGCATGTATTTAATAAATGTTGGAAAAATACTATTATCCCTGCTGATTGGAAAATGAACCAAAGTAATCCCGTTGTTCAAAAAAGGCCATAAGAATAATCCTCAAAATTACCGAGTAATCAGCTTATTAGACACCGCTTATAACATTTACTACAGAATATTGAAGAACAGGTTGAAAATCATAGCAAAAGAACTAATAGAAGAGGAAAGAATGGGTTTAAGAAAAGGCAGGTCAACCACAGATGGAATATTCCTACTACAACAAGTTACCGAAAAGCACAGGGAATACAACAGAGAAACACACACAGGGTTTAGAGACTTCGAGAAGTCTTTTTAAAATGTAAACAGACGTAAATTATTTCCACATCATTCAATAAGGGCTATACAGGGTTTATACCCAGACACCAGAGTTATGGTAAATATAGGCAGAAGATTAACTAGGGAAATACCAACAAACCAATGTGTTAGACAAGGTTGCTGTGTATCGTCAACATTATTTAATTGATTCTATTATAAAAGAATGGAATGTCCTAAAGGAATATGTTTAGACCAGAATACCACCCACCCTTGACGCTATCTTATATATATATATATATATATATAAGTTTAGTATTCCTAGCAAAAGCAGATGATGATCTACAGAAAAAATATCGGCAAATAAAACCAAAACTATGGCTTTCCTGGGTAAATATCCAATTAAGACAATAAACGATACTGTACTGGAACATTTGAAAAGCTTTAGGTATTAGGCTGGAGTGTATCTTATAGTCCAAATAAAGACAGAATGAAAACTGAATAAATTCACACATATTTGTGGAACAATCAGCAGAACGTTAAAAACAAAAGAAGAAAGAAAACATAAATAAACTTTTACAAGACCATAGCAGTACCAATGCTCTGATAGAATAAGAGATATAAGAACAGAACTAAACATCTTCGACATAAACGAGAGAATAAAGGAAAAGCAAAAATAAGTGGAAGAAACACGTGGAACGGATGCAAGTGACGAGGTTACCAGCCCAAGCGAGATTTTATATATGAACAAGAAGTGTAGGCAGACCAAATACGTAAAAGATGGGTATCGTAACAGGCAAAGTACCTAAAACCTGAAGTGAAGAAGAAGGTGCAATACCCACAGTAATTTCAATCAAAGTTAGTAAGTTTTCTGTTCATAATTGCGCTTATATTTCACTAAAGAAAACGATTTTCAATTTACAGTATATAGCTTTCAATCATAATTATCATGCGGAAAAATTGCCTTTATTTGAGAGGTTTTGTCACTATTTAAACGAATTTAAACGAATTGATTTAAAGTAGTGTTTCGGTTTATGTAGATCGGTGATTTTCATAAATTGTTTGATGTAGAGTACCTTCGTTGGTATGAGATGGTTTGAATGCATATTTTTCATCTATCTTATGTGTTTCTGATGGACTTTTTAAACCAAACCACTGTAGACTGTACGTTTCCTTTCAATTTACTTTTAACTAACATTTGCAATATTTTGCTTCAATAAGCAACTGTTATCACAATTAACCAGATAAACGTAAAAAATGCAAAAATAGTGCTACTGTATTAGACGTCCTACATCTTCCATTACACATTTTCTTTATCTTTAAAGTATACTAACACCAGATGTAAATTCCTTAATTCTTATATCGAATGACTTTATTACCCGATAAACGGTTGAAGGCGAATTAACACTTCAGTCAGTGTCCGCTAATTGACGACCTGATGAATTATTAGCGCTTTCATGGTAGACTTGCGCTTCCGAGTTCGAATTTAATTGAGTAGTAACTACAAAAGCGCTGCAGGGGAACTGCCGTCCAATTACGGAAGACCATTGCGACGGTCAGAAAGGCGGCGAAAAGTTCGAAAAGCAGTTTTCGGTCCGAAATTAGCCTAAACTTACGAACGGTGGAGGAAAGTGTGACTGAAAAATAGCGTATTACGTGAAAGAAGATAAAATTACGTCTGCATTTGTTAGCAACGGGGCGCCCGTAAAGTTTTTAAATTTCGTTTTATGCCCGGCAGTTGAAAATTGTAGGAATTCGTAATAGACAGTCCGATACGCCGCCGGACTACCGCAATCGCGGTTACCGCAGCTAAAAGGTCGATCGCCTGGAGCTAAAAGAGTGGTAAAAGCTTTTTTTGCTTTACGTTTTATTTAGAGTTGGACAACGTCGGTTTAATTTTTGATAATACGTTAACTAGGTGGATTTGTTGGAGACATTCAAGATTAAAAAAAAAACTGTCAGATCTGAAAATACAGCGTTCATGCAAAGAATATTATTTAATATATATTTTAGTTGTATATTACCTTGGAATTTACAATAATTACATGACAATTTTATTGTATTTAAAGAAAGAAATACCGAATCGTTGCTTGTTTTAATTCTATTAGCAAAAGTAGGCGTTGATGGAAAATATCCTTCAAGGATTAAACAATATATAGTTTAAATGTTATATTTACTCGTCACTATCATTAGATGAACATTAACTTTAATCTTCCAACTCCATGCTTAAAGGAAAAAATTGCAGCCCAATCGTGACCAACTTCTATGTCGTACACTTTAGAGTCTTTTTTCTATTCCTGGTGCAAAGTAACCAGGTTTTCTTCTACTATTTAATTCCTCTTCTCACATTTTTATGTAATTTGCTGTACCAAACCCATCCCTACCAATATGTCTACTGTAATATGTTCTAGCATCAATTGAAATATGTTCTTTTCTAAAAGAATAAATATACTGTGGTATGGGAGGAAACATAAAACATTATGTTCATATACTTTTGCCAAATTATCAATAATATATTCTTTCGCTGGTTTATGACTACAATGTAAATTACACTGTGCTCCGTTTGTGTTACCTTATAAATACTCACAAAGCTAGGTTAGACAGATGTAAATTATGAGATACTATGAAAGAACAGAATATTTAACAAGAGGTATACAGGGTTTATACACAGACACCAGAATTATGGTAGATATAGGAGGAAGGACATAACATCAGAAGGAACAGTCTTGGAACAAGTTAGAAGTTAAACTTACTTAGGAACAATCATTGAAGACAACGGGAGAACAGAGAAAGAATGAAATAGGAGAATAGGGAAATCCGCAAAAATATGTAATACATTAAGAAATACTTTTTAAGATAAAAAAGATATACAAAAACAAATCAAGATGGAAGTATATAAAAGAGTGGCCACACAAACACGAACATATGGCAGCTACTCATGGACAACCACGAATAGAATCAAGAGCAAAGTCGCGGCAATGAAAATGAGACTCCCAAGAACAACAAAAGGAGTGACAAGGAGAGACAAAATCAGAAACACGACAAACACTAATAGTCTAAATATCAAGCCAATAGAAATAATCATAGAGGAGAGACAACTGGGATGGCTTGGATATATATATATATATAGAATGGAAGAAGATCGAATAACAAAGATGATTTTTGAAGCTAAAACAGAGGACAAAAACAAAGTAGGTGGACCGCGAAACACCTGGAAAGGACATATGTATAGAATATTAGAAAGAAGAACTATGGGATGGATTGAACTCAAACAACTGGCTCAGAACTGGAAACTGTGGAAGACAAAAATAAGAGATTGGTAGTCCGACACCGCAAGGTACAAAGGACGTAGGATTACAAAAAAATAAGTGAAAGATTAACTAGGGAAATACCAATAAACAAAGGGGTTAGACAAGGTTGCTGTATGTCGCCAACATTATTTAACATATGTATATATTGATACTATTATAAAGGAATGGAAAATGAAATGTCTTAAAGGAATACGTTTAGACCAGAACATCACCCTAAATTCTATCTTATATGCTGACGACTTAGTACTCCTAACAAAAGCAGTGGATGATCTACAGAAAGGGATATACTGTATACATTAAAAAAATCTGCCTAAAATTACGAAATGAAAATATTGGCAAAAGAATCCAAACCATGGCTTTCTTAGGTAAATATCCAAATAGGACAAAAATAGCCATAAATGATACTGTACTGGAACAGGTGAAACACTTTGTGTAATTAGGCTGCGATGTTCGAAACAAAGACATAAAAGAAAAACTGAGTAAATTCATACATATCTCTACAACAATCAGGAGAACGTTAAAAAACAAAACCAGATACACAAATAAAATTTTACAACCCTCTTATACGACAGTTAAAAAAACAAGAAAGCAGGATAAGGACACAAAAGATGAAATTTTTAAGATGAGTGAAAGGTTGCACAAGATCTGATGGAATAAGAAATATAGATGTAAGAACATTACACTAAACGTCTTTGGACATAAATGAGAGAATAAAGCAAAACAAAAATAAGTGGAAGGAACACGTAGAACAGATCCAAGTGACCAGGCTACTAGCCAGAGCGAGATTTTATAGATGTTCAGGAAGAAGAAGTGTAGGCAGACCAAATAGAAGGTGGGTATCGTAACAGGCAAAGTACCTAGAACCTGAAATGAAGAAGAAGAAACTAGGTTACTAAAACAAGTTGAAGTTTCGACATACTTTCTTCAAATAAAGCTAGCATTATCCATAATGACTAAGCCGTGTTGCCTAATATTTCCTAGCAAGTGATTTCTTCAGAATTTTTTGTTTTCGGACAAGTTTGCGGTATAGAAACAGTATTACCATCAGAATAAATATAAACATTTAGAAGGTAGATGTTTTATGAAAACCTTCTTAGCCTCTCTCTATTTATTTTAACGAAACGAAAATTATCATCTTGCCGTAAATAATTACTGCTCCCATTCTCAAAATTCATGTTTTAGCCAAATCAATACAGAGGTAATCGATTTCTTATGCATGTCCCATGAGCTACGGTTCCGTTGAAAACCAATATTTTTTAGAACTTTGTCTCCATTAAATATATCTTTAATTTTCAATGTTCTAGATAGACTTAATCATGTACTATGCTTCCCAATCGTAAAATAAACAATGAATTAAATCACGGAAGATATTGATTTTAGTTTCGTTGTTGCACATTTCATAAATGACATTACGAATGGAACCGAATAGCATCATCAATATCAATTACAGGCTATGATTTATTCCGTCTCTTCCTTGAAGAAAGAAAAGATTGATGTGTTTCTACAATTTGTAATATTTGACTTACTGACGATAAATGAATGTTTGTAGCAGCAACAACACGCTAAAATAATGTGCTAATTATGATTTATAAACTAAAACAAATCGTTAATAGAAATGCATATTTTACATTAATCTCTGTATTTTCAACGGCCAGTTTTACTAGTATTATTTTAGTACAAAGCGAAAACGAGCTGGATGTAAATAAAATACACACAGGACCATGTTAGAAAGCATGTACTCAATGAGAAGGAAAACGATAACCTAATGTTAGGTAACGTCTACAAGTAACGTTTACCAAACATATGAATGCCCCACAAAACAATGTGAAAAGTAACTTCTTATGCAACATTAGAATCAATGCAAAAGCAACGTCCGTTCTAAGTCAGCTACAAATATTGAACAAAAGCGTGGAAAGCAACGTGTTGCACAACGTTGAAACATCGTTTAAAATCAGCGTGAATGTAAATAATACGTTATCGTTAAATATAACTTTAAAGTCATTTGTAATCAACCATTTGGAGACAGCATGAAAGCAATATTATGTATAAATATAAACATTATTGTTCTATTATTCCAGAGATCTTGAAACGATTCTTAGGCAAACCTATAAATCATAAACAAGGAGCATGATAATAAATCGAATATAAATTGGTCCCTCGGTGACACATTACTTTTTTTATTTGAATGCTTTGTGCTATTTACGTGCTTTCTGCTGTCCTTGAGTTTACACATTATTTTACTACCACTATAAAATAAATCGGGAAATTTATCGATATACTTTTTCACTCATTTAACCAATGTCGTTGTTTACCTCTCCGTACGTTTGACATAATTATATGTTTGCAAAACGCAAATCAATACAATGATAAGATGATCAACTACCTCACCTCAAGAGCGGAAACGAACTAACTCATATACAGTGATGCGTTGACGGTGACTGTAAATATTTCCCCCGCTTCTCCCGCTTTTTGCATTGCGGATGACGATACGTACGTACTATTAACCTGGCGAGCTGACAAGTGTGACTCATCTAATAATAAGTACGTGTAGTTAATACAATCAAAGGCTTTGAACATAGATAATGCCAACACTGAGTCACGATTAGCTATAGCTTCATAGATGAGAGAATGAGAAGTGCCTGTTCTGAAACCACGCTGAAAATGGCTCAAAGCATTACTTTTGTATTAGTTTTGTGTTCAATAATCGTTCGAGAAGATAGGTAATATATTAATGGGTCTATAATTACCCAAGTTATCTAAATTACCTGTTTCTAATTTAGGGGTGATGCAGATGTATGCTCATTGTCTGCAAAATATTTCAGAAGATAAGATGACAAGATGACTCTTATCAGGGATCTCATTACAGTTAAGCGATTTAACGCAGGCGATGATATTATTCGCTTTTACAAGTGTAACGATAGTATATTATTATGTAAATTTCATTGTTTTGACATACTTTCTTCAAATGAAATTAGCATTTTCCATGATGATTGAGCTGTGTTGTGGACTGTTAATTGCATTCTGAGCAACTGGAAAATGAATCGAACGCTGGCTTTACTTGAAACGCATAACGCATATCCAGCGGTATACCCCCCACCTCGCAGTAGTACGGAATCAGGGCTTCATTGAACCGATTCAAATGGAAAAGATCGGTGTGAGGGTAGGATTCCGTAGTAGCAGTTAAACAAATGTAGAGAATACCGTTACACAGAGCTAGCATACTGACACACAATCGCCCTGCAAAATAGCATGAGTATTTCTCGATTTTCTTACCTTATATATATCTTATTTTATCCTCCTCTTATTCATAATTACGGTCATCGATATGTCGAAAGTGCGGTGATGGTATACCCGGGGGCTAAAACACAGGATTTAATCCAGCGTGTGGAAATTGTTACCTCAAGGGCACAGCCCGAGGGCAACAACCAACCAAGGGAGTTTAGCACTTTACTCCCATGCTGTATACGCTATCTTTTGCACTTCCGAAATAGAGATATTATCATCAAAACTGATAATTGAAAATTGTGAACGTTATTGCACATTTTAAATATGCGTGTTTACCATGAATTCATCATCCTTGCAGTGTCAACAAGCCCTGCCGAAGAAAATTGATTGATCTTAAAGAAGATGCTTTACTGGTATTTCTTAGTGAAAAGTCAAAAAAGATTGTGTTTCTATCGTTGATGAAAGCAGTGGACCATTATTTGTTAATTGCACTAACATTACTATCAATTTGTCTCAAAAACGATAATAAAAATTTGTTAAGTTTGTTCTTTTTTAATCTGTCAATAAATTTTCTAGGAAGTTCGATTAATATTTGTTCCCTAGGGATCAAATGATCCACTTTAGTCCTTGTAAACAGGTGCTAAAGTATCAACTTTGTTCTCGGAAATGCAAAAAAGAATGTTGTGGGATATGCTTATGCAGTACTGGTTAACACACAAGGTGCAGGAATCACGACAGAAATCACTCAAGAGTAATACTGGTGCAATTATACAGAAGTGCTCATTAAATATGGGGTATAATTCTATTTTGCTATAGAATTTGTTTGATATTTGTGATTTGTTCCAATTCTTAGACTGATTGATAAATTGATTATAACTTTTTCTTTTTAAAGTTATGAATCAAAGTTTTATGAAACCTTTCAAACTCTACAAAGTTTTTCTCAAAGTGAATAAATTTACTTGACATTCTGCCATATTTTACCAAAAGTATGAATAGATTAGTATTACCGGCTTCTTCTTCAAACATAATAATGGTAACTTATTCAAATCGCCAATTTATTACAGTTGACATCACCCAGCGTCAACGTAATTAATTACGGACCGAAAGCAGTAGCATCGCATTATATACACATTCGGAAATATACGCAAATGGAATTTGGCTTGTTTTATACATTTTATTCTCTCTCCTCTATTTTACCACAAATACGCTCAGTCACTCATTTCTTTTCAGCTAATCATGAAAATAAATAGAATCCATTAAATGCAAAGAAACCAATTAATCACCTTTTAGTAATGTGCCACGCAAACCGCCGCTTTTCCTAATTACTTTTGCGTACAAAACAAAGATTTCGCTGTTAAATAAATAACAAAGGAAAAGGGTAAAAACCCAGTGAGGTAATCGATGAAATCCCAGCTGTTAATCTCCCGAAGGCAATTTTCTGTTTTTTATCGGCAAGGCGTAAACATGATTATAATGCCTACCCAACCGACACCTATTTTGCGATATGACGAGCAGTAATCTTAATTGATTAATTATGGAAAGGTGAAGAATTCCACAGAAAACGTATTTCAAATGAAATAGCATTGACAGACTGAAGAAAGAACAGAATACTTAATGATTTAAAAAAAACTTCGTGTTATAAATATTCACAATACTTTTATTTGACATCTTTTTAAAACTTGCAAGTTTGTGTTCGTATTCCTAACAAAGAGCTATTTTATGTAATTAAGTATACATAATTCGATAATTAAAAGCGAACGGAATTTGGATTTAGGAAAAAAGGAACATTTGTTGTAAAATCTAGGAATTTGCGAACAAGATATAATGCTCTTATTAAATGATGTCTCAGAAATTCAAATTTCTTAACACGAAGCTCTTTCTTACGGAGATACCTTACACGCAAAATTTTTCAGTTGAAGGGGCTAGCAGATGCTGGAGATTTTCATAAGAAACAAATTGGAAGTTTAACTTACGCAAGGCAAATTTTCTTACCTTGTACAATGGTACAGCTGCAATGGACTGGACTTTTCTGGAGAATCTCATTTGTATTAAAAAAGCAGACTCAAGTTTTGCCTAGACTTTGTCACCCTTCTCAAAGATATTCTCCTTGGTATAATAACAAAATAATCAAGCCTCTTTAGATAAAAAAATCGTTGCCTTTGTAGGTTGGACAAAAGTGGACAGAAGATTTATGACACCGCATTTAAACGTTTGAGATAACATGAGAGTTGGATATGTAAAATAGTAGACGACGGCTGCAGAAGATGCATCACAAAATCCTAAGCCAATCTGGAAATATATATTAATGCGTGTCGCAATGCATCAAGAATACCCGGATGTCTCACTTTGAACGGCTCCACTGTTGATGACCTGAACAACATTGTTCAAACTTTTGTAATTGAATTCTCTAGAGTATTTGTGCTTAGTTTACAAGCTTATTGAACCCTCAGTCTCTTGATAGAGATCTCATTGGTGGTAGTTCTTTGGTTGATCTTTTATTGCTCAAGATGTCTTAAATCTTCTAAGAAGTTAAAATCTCATTTTATTGCTGGTCATGATGGCTTCCCTGCATTCTTTGTGCGTGACTGTTGTCTAGTACTATGTGAACTTCTAGCTATAAGTACATAAGTACTTCGATCTTTCCTAACGCTTGGAAGATTAGTAGAATTACGCCCCCGTTTAAGAAAGGTAATCGCTCAGACTAATAGACCAAAAATATAGACGAATAAATACTTTATCAAACAGCAAAAAAATTTGAACATCTTCTATCTCACAGAATTTACACTAGTGTTAAATCTTACTTGTCTAAGCGACAATATGGTTTTATTCCTGAAAGACCTACTACAAACAACGTTGCAGAATTAGTGCAGTATATTTCCGAATCTATGGATGGTCGTCAACAAGTGGATGTATGGTATACTGACTTTAGCAAGACATTTATTTCACACTATCGATCATTCATTTACGGTATCCAAACGAAATAACTTTCGTGTTCCTCCAAGTGTAACAAAATTAATCCACTTGCACCTAACTGATCGTTCATTGTATGTTTACTACACTGGCTACACAACATATTTTCCTTCCTCTGGTGTATACCAAGGATCTAATTTGCGTCCTCTTTTATTCAATGTGTATTTAGACAACCGTCTGCAGAAATTGGACTGCAATGTGTTTTCATACGTAGACGATCTTAAAATCTATCAATCCACGAGCACCCCGACAGTTTGTATATTTCTTCAAACCGGTCTAGGCACAACTTTGTCGTTTGCAGACCCGTGCGAAATTCTGCCACGAAATCCTTAGGATTTCTCTCACAATCCTGCATCACTATAATCGTTGTAATATTCATTTTCTCCGTACTAGATTAGACTACGTCTCCTTGATTTGGTATCCTCACTATTTCCATCTGCAGGTACTACTTGAAAGAGTTCAGAAACAATTTTTTAAAATATATCTCCTTCAGAATTGATGGCACTTATCCTAGACTCGATGTTGACTATGCGAGTCTGCTGAAGAGGCATATCTTTGTATTTTTATCGAATCGAAGGAAGGAATTTAGCAGCCATTTTTTACTTAAATTAAATAACCACAGCATTGATACTTCATCGCTTCTCCCTAGAATTAATTTTGGGATACCTCTATATATTACAAAGTCCTTCCTATCATATAAAACAAATGTATTGGTTAAACTATCTACTACGCATATGATTAGGAACGCTAATTGATTTATTGAGGATCCTTGTTCTTGACGTCTGTAACTGGTTTATATTGTTATCCCATCTTGTTTTGTTTTTTGGTATGACCGAGCTGTTGTTCTGTTTGATTCAATTGTATCATTCTCCTAATTTTAATTTATTTTTAGTACTATATATTATATTATATTAGTATTATATTATGTCGTATTTATTATTGTTACATCGTCCTGTAAACGGAATTATTTTTTGTTGGGTAGTAAAGGATATGATTATTTGGTGAAAGAATAGTTCGCAAAGTCAATTGTAAAGTATGACAAATGGGTCTTATAATATATTGGACTGATGCTTAGCTGCCTGTGGAGGTGATTTTTAGCACTTTATCTAGTGCTATAGTAAATTTTTGTCTGTGCCTTTTTAATATTGAGTTTGTTAGAAAATTACAATGACAAATTTTAAAATTGACCTCTCTCTTAAAGTTGAACTTTTATTTGGGCACTACGACGCTTGTAAGAACAAACAAGCTTTTACTTATCCTGTTTCATTTATTACTAGTAACAATGTTTTGTTACCAACACTTTCAAATTTGTTCTATTCGATTTTCCCCTCGTTAATCGGCCAAACCGTAACCTTCCTAAGTTTTTCTTGATACATTTTTATTTAATTCTTAACGGTTTTCTTTATTTTATAATTTCTAGCCTTGTTGTTAATATTATCTTTAATGGACCAACAGGCAATCTGTTTTGTCATTATTATTTTGTAAAACCATTACAATAAACTACAAACACATAAAAAACAGAGAGGTGAACTGCAGATCGAACAAACGAAATTAACTTTCGAACAGGACAATCTTGCAAATGTTGGCAAACATGCAAATGAAATGTTGCTGCCAACAATAATTGAAACAAAAAATTTAAGGTTTTTTGGTTTTATACACGACATAATACCCAAACAAAAATGCAAGTTCAAGCAAGTAAATATCTCCTGCACAATGGCAATTTGTTTTATTAAAAATATGAGAGAAATGTATGAGAGGTTGAAATTTGAACCATGACACAGACAACCCTTTCATTTTTCTTTTATCCTTAGGAACTAATTTGTATGTTTATAGCGATTATTTTAGTAGGCCTATTGAGCCAACATTTACTTGAAGTACAACATAATACGTGTAAAAACATATGGTCAATCGCCAAAAGATCAGTAAACTTACGAGGGTAAGCTGAAAAATTCGGTAACTAACTATGAGGTGGCGCTGTGTGAAAGCAATCTTTGATACTACTCTATAGCTTGATGTTTCAATGATGTAACACATGGGCTGAAAAAGTCCCGGGCCTAACAAAGAAAACACGTTTTTTTTTGGTTCAAAATTAGCTTCATCAACGTAATCTCCATCAATAGCAACGCAATCATTCCAGCGCCGCTCTAACATTTCAATACCACTTTTGTAGAACGATTTATCTTTTGCCTCAAAATAGGCCTCAGTTTCAGCGATAACCTCTTGATTCGTGCGAAATTTCTTACCGGCGAGCATTTTTTTGAGGTCTGCGAACAGCCAGTAGTCGCTGGGAGTCATATCTGGCGAATACGGTGGATGTGGGAGCAATTCGAAGTTCAATTCATGTAGTTTTGTCATTGTTTTGATTGACTTGTGACACGGTGAGTTGTCTTGATGAAACAATTTTTTTTTCTATGCCATATGCGGTTGTTTCTTTGCAATTTCGGTCTCTAAACGCTCCAATAACGCTATATAATATTCACTGTTGATGGTATTTCCTTTCTCAAGATAGTCGATGAATATTACACCACGCACATCCCAAAATACCGAAGCCATAACTTTTCCCGCCGATTGTTGTGCTTTCGGACGCTTTGGACGAGGTTCACCAGCTGCTGTCCACTCAGATGACAATTTTTTTGATTCCGGAGTTAAGTGGTGGATCCATGTTCTATCCATTGTCACATATCGATGCAAAAATTCCGGTTTGTTACGTTTAAACATGGCCAAACACTGCTCAGAATCATCAACACGTTCTTGTTTTTGGTCAACAGTGAGCAAACGCGGCACCCACTTTGAACAGTAGCTTTCTCATAGTCAAATGCTCATGCAATATAAAGCTAATACGTTCTTTTGATATCTTTACGATGTCAGCTAACTCACACAACTTCACTTTTCGTTCATTTAAAACGATTTTGTGGATTTTTTTGATGTTTTCTGGTGTTGCCGCCTCATTTGGACGTCCACTGCGTTCTGCATCATGGGTGTCTCTACGACCACGTTTGAAGTCAGCAAACCAACGTTTTATTGCTGTTTCTGATGGAGCGGAGTCCCCATAACACGTTTCAAGCCATTGCTTCGCTTGAACGGTATTTTCTTCCATCAAGAAGCAGTGTAAAATTAAAACACGAAATTGTTTTTGATCCATTGTTTTGAAAATAACAAAAGTAGCGCGACTCTTAGCACAATAACTCACAAACTAATGAATAGAATATCATGAAATTTTAACAGCTGTCTTTTGAAGGTTAGTACTAACTGAGAGAGAGGTGACTGCAATAAAACTAGCGTCATCTATGTGTTAGGCCCGGGACTTTTCAGCCCATGTGTTACTTGTTAAAGTTCATGTGTGTCATGTGGAAAAAGTATTTTTCGTCCAAAGAAATTCATGCAGATATGGTAAATGTGATAGGCGAGGATGCTCCTTCTCTTAAGGCTATTTGCAAATGGGCGAATGCATTTAAAGAAGGTCATACGAGCGTAAATAGCGATTCCCGTTCTGGATGCTCAAAAACAGCCACTTCTCCAAAGAGTGTGCAAAAAGTTTTGAAATTTGTTGAAGCTGAATGCCGATCAACAACGAAAGATATTGCTAAGGCTACAGCAATCTCCAGAGAACGGGGTCACCTATTCTGTGTCTAAGCGGTGTGCCAGATGGGCACCGTATTTCGTCACACCACCGCAAAAACTTAAACGCGTGGAATGTTCTACAACAGTTTTGGAGCGATTTTGGCAAAATCCAACAGATTGTTTGAGCCAATTTGTGACTTGCGATGAATCCTGGACCCATCACTATACACCGGAAAGTAAACAATAATCAAAACAGTGGATTAAACCTAGTGAACTGGCTCCAAAGAATGCCAAAGTTATTCTATCGGCAGGAAAGGTGCTTAGCGATTACCTTCCAAAGGGACAAACGATTACTGAATAATACTATTCCAAACTTGTGGATCGATTGAAGGCAGGTATCGTCAAAAAAAGATCCGGAAGAAAGTAAAAAAAATCGCTTTCCATCATGACAAACGCCAGTTCACAAAAGCAGAATTGTCCAAGCAGGATTGGCCAAATTGAAGTTTGAACTGCTTGAGCATCCTCTTCCTTCACCGGATGTACCGCCGTTGGACTATCATCCCTTCCCCAAGCTTAAGAAACACCTCGGCGGTATGAGATTTGCTTCGGATGAGGAGCTGCCGTGGGACAATATTTTGAGAACCTCGAAGAAAATGAGAACTGTGAAGGCGTAAAGAAACTTGAGCATCGACTAAATAAATGTATTGATCTTGAGGAAGATTATGTCGAAAAATAAAACATGTTTCATTGAAATATTGTTATTTGCTATGTTTTAGTTACCGAGTCTTTCAGTTTACCCTCGTACAAGGTATTGCGTATACATAGAGTTAATTTAAAATTTCATGTAGAATCCAGGAATGGAATAATATAGAGAATATTTCATTCAAAATATGTAAATAAGTATCGGTTTTCGATATAAACTAGGAGTGACAGACGTATAAAAATTTTCAGATTTCGCTGATTCACGTTTTCCCATGTACATATGTATATAGCTAGATATATTTAATAGTATTCCAAATTTGATTTGGGCTTTATATCAACAGACATACGTCAGTGCCACGGCCTGTGTTTGTTTTTCATGCTTTTTGTTGCCATAAAAGCTCAGAAATTTAAATACCTCCGATTTAAATATTTCATATAGCAGCGTAAATTCTCTATTAATAAAAATGTCAATCGTACCATCTATTTTAATTTCAATATAAAGGTTTAGTCGTCACGTGAGCTTTATCAAGCTTCAGTAACGCGTAATATTGACGCCATAACAAATTGTTTCATTTCGTCTCTGCGACGGATTTAGTTTGATAATTTCGTGTGCAGGTGCGAATTTTCCCGTGACGCACTCAACGGTGCTTTGTTGCAGGAGACAAAAAAGAGACGCGATACGCAATGTATAAGAAAAGAAACTCGAATCAGTAAAGTGTCGCTTTTGTGCCTCGACGTAGTTGACGAAGAAGTAATATAGTAACATGAACTTTTGGAACATCTAGACGACGCTATTGTTATACCAGCGGCGAATTTATAACTTCGCGATTGTGTATCAGAGCGTCACAATCAATTTGGAATGAATTCAGTGATAGAGTATAATTTTATTTGAGAATTACAAGACGAGAAAGCATTTGCAAGCTTGGAAATGAGTTAAAAGTACCTTAAAGGTGGTACTACATATAATGGAGGAAATTGGAGTAATATGCCAAGTACATATCAGGCAATGTTTACTAATAGTTAAATCTAATTCTCAACATTTTCCTTAAGCTTTTATAATTTCCATATTCAGCAAATTCCTGAGAATTGTTTAATGTTATTAATGTTGTAATGAAACGCTTGATTGTGGATGAGAATATAAGCTCCCTAATTTTTCAAAATTCTTTATTTTGACCAGCACTTACTGTCGGTTCTGTTAAGTTAATTAGCTCTAATTTCCACTATCTTTCTAATTCTAAATCTTATTCACTTGGTCTCCAATATTTCCTTATTATTCATATAATTTAAAAAATTCACGCTTATCTGTATTAATCTTCGGTAAATCCAGTGTAACGAAATTTTGTTATACAGGTTGTTTCAATAGCGCGAGATTTTATGGTTCAATAAATCATGGTTCTCTGTAGTAAAGTATTGAAATATTTATTGATTTATAATGTATATATTTGGACATTATATATGAAACAAAATATCTTGTAAATTACCGTCAAGGCTTTGATGGCACGTGCATACCCTTTTGCAATAACACTCTTGTAAATATTCACTAATAAAGCATCTAGTTTCGACCTTCAATGCTTCGGCGGTCGCGGCCTTGTTGGCATAAACCTGTGACTTCAGATAACCCCACAGCTAGAAGTCCAATGGTGTTAAACCACAAGAACGTGGTAGCCAATTTTGGTCTCCAAACCGAGAAATGGCACGACCAGAGACAAACCCGTACAAGACAGTCAATGTTATGGGCGGTATGACATGTGGCACCGTATGCCGTCAATATTTTGCAATTGAGGCACCAGAAACTATATTATCATAGCACAGTAACGTTTGCCATTCACCGTTACTGTATTACCTTTCTCATCTTCAAAGAAATACGGTCCAATTGTATCTCCAAACCACGATGCATTAATTTCTGATGAATTATTTGTGGATTTTCTGAGCCCCAAATGCGGCAGTTTTGCCGATTAACGAAGCCATCCAGCTGAAAATGGGCCTCATCATTGAAAATTATTTTGTACGCAAAATCGGCATTCGCTTCTGTTTGCCCAACGATCCAATTGAACTCTTTTCGCTGTGCATGGTCTGTTGGCAGACCTTATTGAGTCAATATTTGATCTGAACGACCTCTACGAGTCGCTGTTGTGTGTTTCACATCACTAACCGGACCAGTACTTTCGAATTTTTTGATTATGCTTCTCACAATAGATGAATTAGGAACATTCTGTCGACCGAATATTGGATACTCTTTACAAATGGTGGCAATCCAACTTTCACCATTTTGATAATAATGTTTAACGATCAGGACGCGTTGTTCTGTCGTATATACTCCATGTTTAGTAACTCTCAGCTGTCGAGTTTTGATTGTCATGTCATAATTACTTGTCATTGTGACTGTTAAACATGACGGGTAATTCAAATCTTGCTCTCTTATTAAAACCCCTTTTATATAAAGGATTTTTGGATATACAATTATCAATTCTACTTTATACGATGGATGCCTTTTAAATTTTGGGAGTAATGCGTGTTGAACCGTGAAAGAAAATCGTTTCTCTGCTAAAGAATGAGATTTATTATTACCATTAAGTCCACAATATTTTTAACGAGTTGCGTATTATATTTAACACTAGCTTGTATTCTGACTACGCAACTGTTGGACGAACATACCCTCCTATTGTTAAATCTGCACAAAACACGTATATATCATCGACGCACGTAACATGGAATTTATAATACACAGCGGTTACACAGGCTCTAAACTAAACTTAACTTAATCCCCATTCGTTGTAAGTAATCTGCTGCATAAATTGTACTTCCCACAATGGTATTCAGGCATTTCATTATGGTCGGCTCTATTATGTTCCGTATAAACAATATTATGCGCGGAGTGAACTGTTTCAAACTATCGGCACGCCACAGATAACTACGGCAGGACTATGTCGCATTAATTTAGAAGCAAATCCGATATGCCATATTTCCCAAATCAACCTTGTGACTATCCTTTGCATGAAAGGGGTCTATAATTATAACAGAAGAATTTCTTGTCTCGTAGACGTGAGGTTGTCTTTTCTTTCAATTTTTGTGATCAATTCAGGACAAAATATGTATTAAATAATATGCTGCCTTTCTTCTTACACGATAGCTCCTTCTAAAGAATAAACCATCTATAGTAAATGTTTATTAATATAAAAATCACTATAAAATAAAATGCAAAATCCACCTCGTGTTTACTGGTTATAAAATGTTACCTTAATAATTCCTGGTTAAATAAATGATGAGGAATAAGACAATTTCAGTGCTTTTAATGGATGTAGCGAGTTATATACCGTTACTAAAAAATACTGTTCCTACATTTTCACTTAATATAGTACCCTTACCTACTGTACGCGAGGTTAAACAGCACGGATGAAATATGTAGCAAAAGCTACTACAACTGTTAATAAATCTATTGTTTGTTATAGTATTCAACGATTTTTTCATTATTTCCTGTACCTGAAGTTAAGAGGTTAAAAGGATTTGTCTCCGAAAGCATTGTTTATTTTTGTTCAAACCTCTGGTTAACCCAATGCCAAAGAACTATGTGTAGAACACAATGTTTCTACAAGCAAATTGTACGTGTCTTATTCAACAAATGGATCAACAAGTGATCCAAGAGATGATACCGCATTATCGTACATCTCTACTGATGCCTGCTATATCTGAACGTATACAAGATATACTCCTTTTTAAAGACCGTTGATTAGCTGTTAGTAATCTCTTAAAGACGCTATGGTGTTCTGTATCATCTCTTATTCGGCAATCATAAAGAAACCTATGTCTCAATATAGATGAAATGCTCAAAGCAAATGATGAAGGGTAAGGATTCTATTCTGCTAGCTCGCTTACGACATAGATTATGGATGTTCAGAATGATCGTCAAGTTAATGATGATGAGGAAATACGCGGAATTACCGGTATTTACAATAGGCCTTTTTAAACCGATTCAACTATAAACGAAATTGCACAGTGGTTTGTTAGCAGCGGCGAAAAAATATTCTGGCTTCCGATAAAGGGATCAGTTTATTAGCAGTGGAGCAGACAAGCAATGAGCAAGAAGGAGAGGAAGGTTTCACATGAGAAAGAGGTATTACATAAAGAAGCCTTGAAGTGATTATGCCGTGAAATGAAAGTAACTTTAAAAATTTTGAATCCATATATGTACTTCTACGATATTTATTTGAAGTGGTTTAACTCGAAAAATCGTTATGTTCACTAATCTCAAATCGCTAATTCGAAAATGTCCTTTCCCCAATCGTAATACACCCATATTACATCTAATTCAGAAACCAATAACGCTGTTGTAGTGCATGTGTATTCATAACCGCCTCAAAACATTCAAAGTTCAGTTAACCGATAATTTTCAGCTCACTTAGTACCGATAATCAAAAGTTTTATACCAATGTCTGTAACAAGTAATTTATGATTGGGCACGTCAGCATGACTACATCAGATTTTGTTACTTTTGGTCATGGCATCAATTTGTACTGGTTTTGTGCCGTAAAAAAAATGTACCACTGTTTTGATCATGTTATAAAGCATTGCTTGTAATTAGACTGAAGAAATGTTTATAAGCTGATATAAGATGTTTTTACATGTTCAAAAAATGTTGATTACGTACTCCTATATAATTTATGTTGTGCTGTTTTGTGCTGAAAAAAATATGCTACTTAGTTTACCGGGTTAGTTGGTAGTTGCTTAACAGAAACCAGTGTTAGATGCAAGTTTCAAAATTTTGAGTATGTTATTGATCCTATAATTTGATAGTTAGTGATTCTTGCCCACACATTTAGTTTGGGGGGTATTGTCTGTTAGTTTCATTAAAAAATTAAATTTCCGCTGCTCCAATACCGGTGTTCTGTTGATTTACTACACCGGTAATGGTAAATCTTGCTTCATCGGTAAATGCAATTTGTTTAAAAAAATCAGTGTTATTATGGATAATTTCAAATAGACGCACACAGAAAAGACTTTTCTTCTCGTTGTCGTCTAAGTTCTTGATGATTTTCAAATCTAAAGCAGTGATATTTTTCACTTTTCAGGAGTCCAAATACACAAAATTTACTTTGTCATAATTGTCTTTCCAATTATCTGGTAGAAAGTCTGTTGTTAATTTCGATGTTTTCGATTAATTGATCTCTATGTGTATCAGTTCTTGCAGTATATGGTCTTCTTCGTTTCCGATGACTAAATTCTATATGCACTTTTAAATTTCGAAACTATAGTTGATATAGTCGACGAATTCGGTACTGGCCTTTCTGGGTAGGTATCGTGAAGCACGTCTGGCGTTGCTTGCAAACTTAATCCCAAAAGGCGCCATGTCACTGGCTCTTCTCTGCCTTTCTGCACATGCTTTAATGTTAATATTAAACTAAGGTGTGATATATCAGAATGTTACTGCTGTCAAATTATATTGACATGTTGCATTTTATGTGGGACAAAGTTAGCATGGACACCGTGATTTTTATAGAAATAAAAAAAACCTATACATGTTTGTATATTGCATCTTAAGTGGGATTCACGGTATAGCAAAACCGATAAATTAGCAAATAACAGTCTCGGAAGAGTAAATTAAAAGTTTTGTTTGCATGTTAAATGGTCGTACTTTTTCCAGTGTAGTTCACGTTAATTTAGATATGAAAGAATCCTACAAAAAAAGGAATTCCCCCGGCTGAAATGAAAAGAGCAAATATCTTTTTGAAAGGATTACCACCGTAACCCTTGCATGCGTAATTAGATATATATATATTTTAATTATTAACGTATAAAGTAAATACGGTATAACTGGATAAAATTCATATGTAGCACAATAAATCACTGCGGACATTTTCAATACTCACGACATGCTACATTTGTACAGTTCCTTGTAACGAATTACACAATTCGTGTTCGACTGAAACGAATTCACGACCGAAAATGTCAACTTCAATATTACACTGTATAATGAATAACTGTCAGGCAGGATATATACCAAAATTGCGTTTTTATGCAGCACGAATATGTGGCACGTATGCACATATTGTGGTGGAAAATCTCAGGCTCTTTAATTTTTTGAGTGGGTTCTTTAATTTAAATTTTGTTCCTTTTGTTTTTAAATTAAATGGTAATGTTTTCTAATAAAATAACCAAATGTAAGGTTGTAAAAATAAATATATTAACAAATTGCAAAATATATCCCGCTCTTTGATAAAAATATCTTTTTTTACAGAAAACCTAAGGCACTCCCTGTCTAGCTAATCTTTAAATATTGTAATTAATATGCGAAACAAAATGAGAGCAATAAATACAAATAATTTTGAGGAATTTAAGAAGATTCGACGTCCTTAAATTTTGAAAATTATGAGATATAATTTCGTAATAACACATATTTATACAATGTGATTGAAATATGTGAATGCGGTATATTAAGCGTCTTTTAAGAATAAATTTTGAAAAATTCATTTATATAAAAGTATGTTTACGAAAAGCGATATATATAATAAACGATAGTAAAGTTTACGTCTCCTCTGCCCAAGTGTTGTTGAAGGGACTCCTTTTAAAAAGAAAAAACAAGAAAATTGTGAATTATAAATTAATAATGAATATCCAAAGTAGATGTCTGTAAAACTTTAGAAAGAAACCTCTACAGATTGAATATCTGTGCTAAAATTCCATAAAGAGGGAGTACTGACGGTACTTTGCCTCCAACTTATAACATCAACCATAATAAAAATAACGGCGTGCACCAAACAGTGACGAGAAAATATCTGGAATAGGTAATCTAGTAAAATTTAGAAAAGATCAAGATCATTGATAATTAATAGACAATATTTCATATCATTACAATATGTATACATACAGCGCTTCGATATTGAAAGTGTATACATACGACATTTATGACGACGCAAAAACTCATCTACATAGGTAGAAATAACGAGCATAGATAAACTGCATGATTCTTATCAACATGCAACGCCGATACATATTTTTCCTTCTTCTATGATGAACAATAGGATGAGAAATCTGAAAGGTTAGGCTAACATGCCCAAATCCCTAATTATAGTACGCATCTACATAATGTATTTGCAGATCAATAAAAAGTGTCAGCTGATTAATGCAGAACACGTGGTAATTTGATCGATGTCTAAAATTTACTATTACCTAGGCGAACATATAAAAATGATTATATAAGATTTCCCCAATTTGAAGCAGTATACGTCACTAATGACGTCCGTTTAGTACTGTACGAATTTATATGAGGTTATCAACGTGTAGGCTATATGCTGAGTTCAGACATGACTTTAAGCACGCTATATCTGAAATTGCACCTTAGGGGAAACAATATATTATTTTCAGTACGATTAACATACAATGTCGCAATTTACTAAACGTCAATGTGTTGTTTAATGTGATAAGGGTTTCAGTGTGGTTTGCTAAAATGGTTATTGAGGTCAATGACTTAAATACTACATGATCACATAAATTTACCCTCTAGCAAGCCATGAAATTATTTCTTTGAAATATCTTGTTGGTAGCGAGTAATGAATTGATAGTGACAAATAAAATTCATTTATCATGTGTACTGTATTAGTTTATTGACACAAAAATGTTTAGAATCAGTCATAAAGTTTTCTTTGTCCAATCATATTTCAGAAATGATATAAAATTAGCAAATGGAGAATGGTCGTCTCATTGCAACCATATGTAGATGAATTTCGGGCAGAATTTTTTAAGATTGTGGCAAATTATTCAAGAATCAGTGGCAAAGTTCCGTGAAACAGGGTTTGTGTTCCGAAAACCAGGTGGTAGTAGACCATCAAAACGAACAACTGAAAATACAGCAATATTTCACAGCAAGTGCATCTTTCAGATGGGATATACCAGGCAGCCTTAAAAAAGATCTACAAAAATTCCCATAGAAATTTTATTACGAGCTTTCACTCATTGATCACACAACCCGGTTTAATTATTATCAATGGTTAAGTGCGATTAAAAATGATTTTTTTTTGACAAATCCTTCTACTCGTATGCAATATGGTGTCACTTATCAGGATATATAAATAAACAAACAATGCGCATCTGGTCTAGTGTAAATCCACATGAAAGTCCAATATTCTTTAATGATACCATAAGTGCAGGACGATGGTCTTTAGTTATTGATCACACAACCCAGCTTAATTATTGTCAACGGGTTTTAACTACGATGAATAATGATGATGTTCTTGGCAAATCCTTTTTCTCGGATGAAGCATGGTGTCACTTATCGGGATATATAAATAAAACTAACTCCTAAATTACAGAATAACCACTTAATCTTAATCGAATAAATTGTATATAAATATTACATCAATTAACAACTAAACGTTTTTGTAGATTTTCGATAATAAATTTTTGTCTTTTATTAGTTAGTATATCGTTATGCATCGAAAATGTAACTTTAAAATTGGCTGATGTGATTGTTGCGTACTTTAATGCCGCTATGTGATCGGGATTTAAATCTAAAGCATTATTAATCGTTTTGTTATGGCAGTTAATGTTTGAAATTTATCATTTTCTATCATTACACTGTTAAATTTAGTGAATACAGTTTGATGTTTGATAAATTTTCACACACAATTTAGTCCGCTAATTTTTTGATTGAATTATTTAAGAAGTTATAATACGTTCTAGTATACCCCCACTACGCTATAATTTCCCGTTATTGAATACATTTTTGAATTTCTTTATTAATTGAGTGGAATCTATAAAATATAATGTCTCTTTTATATGAGAATAGTTGTTCGCATAGTATATGGCTGGATCTAATCACGTACTTTATCAAATAATTACCAGTTCGAGAAGAAGGCGAATGTTGCATGCGAAGTGGTGTTTTGATAGATACTTTTTACGTTTATAATTAAAGGATTAACTAAAGGAAGCTGCCATCTGATTGCCTCGCCTATTCAATTTATTGTACTTGCTTAGTAAGTAGTGTGAATAAAGTTTTTGTAATTTTAGTAGGTTTCTGGCTTTAATTATTAATGCTGTTGCGTCGGTGGTCAAAAGAAAAAGACTGTGTATTTGCAGCATATTTGGAGCATACACCTCGTTAGGCTAACAAAGCAAGCAGTCTCTAAACTATTAGTTTTCTCTAACTATTTTGTACGAATCAAAATATATTTTAGTAAAATACTTAAGACTTGGAGCACCAACTAATGATATATTACATACAGAACATACTAATATTGATGGTCAATATAACAATTCATTACTTGGTAAACAACTGTGCTTAATTAATAATAATGCAAAGAAATTGCCCCTTTTTGTGGTTTAGTACACCTGCAATCTCATTACTGCAAATCTAACATAATCGTAATAGTAAATTTAAAAGGAAAAGGTAATTAGAAAGTTCAAATTAAGTGGACTGTCAGGAAAAGGTCGAAAAGTAAGTTAAGTGGTGAAGTGAAATTTAATAAAGAAAATGTAATTTCCTCTATTATACAAATAAAGGGATCTAAAGTGAGCCACTCTTTCCAATTACGTAAGTCCAAAATATATAGTAGTATATATATATAGTAGCGACGAACTTGGTGACAAATGGTGGAGGCGCCGGGCATCTTTATTTATATGATAAAAAATTTTCTTCTTTTTTCTAATAATTATCTATTTCCTTCTTCTAATTTTTATCTCACTACCCAACTTGCTTCATTTATCATTTCATATTTTACTTCAATATTCCTTATCAATATCTTAACTGTTTCAAGTACAGTGGCGACAATGATACAGTTCTTGTTTCAATAATGTTGGTTTAGGATGATCATAAATACGTAAGTTTACATTTGATAATATAACTTTATCTAAACATAAGAGCAGCGGTCAAACTGTGCTCTGGATATTCTTTGATTTTCAATTGCTTTAGTGAATTTTCTGTGCCATAACTGTGGGTTTAAGATATAATAATTTTTAATTAATATTTTTTGAGATTTCTCGTCAGAAATTTTCCAGCATAATTGCAGTTGAAAAAATGATGAACAGTTATATAGGTACAGGTATCGAAAATTACTTAAACATGTATTTGCATTTACAAATAAATAAATAAAATAGAAAACAAACTTTAACTTATACATTCTTATAGTAAACAAAAAGACAGGAACAATACGTTGCTTTTGCTCTCGGAATTCGAAGAGTTACGTTACAACATCTATTACAAACAGGTATGTGAAAGTTTAAAGCCAAAAAATCTTATGCAATAAATTCAACAAGAAACTTGCTTTATATTGGCTCCTTTTGTCAGATAAAGCTTTGAAGTGAAGTAAAGATATAAGATATATGAGGGAAGGTCCAGAAGTTCGTGGAATAGAGGGGATGGAGTGGGGATAGGAGCGCTCGCTAGGTGTCATTCTGATTGGCGACTCATCATTAGTATATAAGTTAAGTTGCAGCCCTATAGCGTCAGTCGTTTACGAATAGTTGCCTGCTAAACAAGTCAATCCGGAAGAAAACTGAAACTATGGAGGAAATTGAACACCGTGCTGTGATAAAGTTCCTTACAAAGCAAGGAAAGAACGCTCAAACCATCTTGAATGAAATGGAAATCGTTTATGGGGAACAGTGCCCTAGTAAATCAATGATTTATAAGTGGCATGGTCTTTTCAAACATGGTTGGGAGTTGATTGAAGACGACCCCCGCTCAGGATGGCCATTTGAGGCCACCACATCAGACATCGTCGAAAAAGTGCAAAAACTTCTACTGCAAGATGCCTGTTTGAAGAAAAAACAATTATCTGCATTAATTGGAGTATCAGATACCACCATTTTGCATACCCTACATGACCATCTGGGTGTGACAAAAGTCAGTGCAAGATGGGTACCGAGAATGCTCACGCCGCTGCAGAAACAGCAGCGTGTCTGTGCGTCCAAACAATTTTTGGAGCTGTGTGGAGACAAACCTGCACAGATTTTGGAGCGGATTGTTACAGGAGCTGAAACATGGGTTCATCACTTTGAGCCTGAGTCGAAACACTATCCAATGGCATAAAAAGGGGGCACCACCGTCAAAGAAATTCAAAGTGTCAGAATCGGCTGAAAAGTTGATGGCTACTGTTTTTTGGGATTGTAAAGGGATATTATTGATTGATTACAAAGAAAAAGGTAGGAGCATAACCGGAGAATATTACCCAGCAATATTAGAAAAATTAAAGGAGGCCGTTAAGGAAAAACGTCGAGGGATATTGATCAAGCGTGTGTTGCTCTTGTAAGACAATGCGTCTGTTCACAAGAGCAAAGTTGCAATATCTGTTCTGCACAAGCATGGCTTTCAATCAATAGTCCATCCATCCTACAGTCCAGACCTGGCACCTAGTGATTTTTATTTGTTCCCCAATTTTAAAAAAGACTTAAGTGGAAGAAAATTTTCCGACGACAATGAGGTAAAGGATTCAATTTTGGCCCATTTTGAGGCGAAAAATAAAAAATATTTTTATGATGGTTTAGAAAAATTAATTCATGGATCTAATAAATGTATTGTGCTTAAGGATGATTATATTGAAAAGGAAAAATAGATTTATTGTTTTATTTTATTTAAAACCCTTTCATTCCACGAACTTCTGGACCTCCCCTCGTAAATAAGTATAATCAGTGCCTCTGCTGGGATAATCTTCGGAAATTTTGTTCTATATAACTTTCTATTGATTCTGTTTGTAGCTGTCTTCTGATTTGTTCGTTTCTTATCCTGTCTCTTCTAGTTACATTTTTCACTCTTCTTGGATATTTCATCTCCCGGGCTTGGACCTTACTTTCTTTCTTGACGATTGAGTACCCACATCCAAATGTGAGAATTGTTCTGAATATTGTTCTGTTTGTTTGTTTCGTTATTTCTTTTCTGTTTATATATCCTGAGCTCATAGTATAGTATACCTTGTTGGCTTTCTGTATTCTGTTTTTAAGTTCTTCTTCTTGTCTTCCTTTCTCGTGTATTGTAATCGCTAGGTACTGGAAATCTCCAACTGTAACTCGAGCTGTATTTCGTTTTCCTCTTTTGATATAACCATTACTTTTGTTTTGTTTGTAATAATTTTCATTACATACTCAGTGAGTGTGTTGTTCCAAACGTTTATGTTGTGCTTCAGAGCTTTTTCATTTCCGGGTGTCAGTACTACATCATCTGCAAATATACCTTCTGTTATTTCTACCTTTTCTAAGTTGTGATATCTAATATAAAAAGCCCTTGTTCTTCTCCTTGTTTGTCTAATAATTTCATCCATAAATGTTATATATAGTAGAGGGCTAAGTCTACCTCCTTGTCTATCACCTTCCATTGTGTAGAATACCTGTTATTTCATGTTTCTATTTATTACACAGGTTGCTGTTTCTTCATATAAACTTTTGGCAGCTATTATTAATTTCCCTTCTCTTATGTAGACAGTCCCATACTTTATTTCTGGGTACCTTGTAAAATGCTTTCTTCATGTCCAAAGTTTTGGGACATAAATATTTTAAAAACCTTTTCTGAATTTGTTCAATTGTCTGTAGTATAGATGCATATTCCAAACGATTCCTAACTAATAAATACGATGTTTTTGCTGTAGCAGTATTTTGAAAGTTATGATACCACCTAACTACAAACTCAAGTACTATTGAAGCGGAAAGGCACATTGTATTTATGTGTTCAGCAAATAATAAATGGTTATCGAACAGGATACCTATAGATCCTATACCGACGACGTTCCGGTATAATTTGCTCTCCAATTACATAAACGTAGTGAATGTAATGAATGGATTTGGTGTATGATGTCACCTGACACTTTTAATGTTTAAAGATACGTTATCTTCGTTACACCAATTATTAATATTTTAGTAATTGAGTATAGAGGGATATACAGTGATCAACCGAGCTAATTGACCTGGTTATTTTAGCTCATCTGTATATGCAAGGTAATTCCTGTCTACTTCTAAGAATAAATCATTTAAATATATATTGAAAAGCAAAGGACCATGTTAGACCCTTGAGAAACGCCAGATGTAAGTAAAAATGTCCCTGAGACATATCTATTGTAATCAAATAGGATCCTGTTCGGTTTGCCAGATAATATAATTTTTACTAACAAGAGCTATGGAATTGAAACACCAAAATTATATACTATACTCATAGGTCTATAACTTTGGATGCTGAATTTACTTCGTATTATTCTTAAAAACTGGGAAGATCTAGATGGTCTTCCAAATATGTGGCAATTTAGAAGTTCTTAGAATTAAATTAGGTAAAAGAATTAGGGTATAAGTAAAGGCATCAGGCATTGTTTAATATCAAACCCGAATAAGACCTCTTCACATCATATCCTCTGTCAAACACAGAAAGTTAGCGATAACTTTCTGCTTTACGACTAAACCAATATTGAATAAATGATTATGAGCAAAAATAGAAGAAGGCGCCATACTGTTAGAGAATAAAATTTTTTGGAAAACTCCCTAGCAAACGCTTTTATCGAAAATGAAATTAGAAATTCCTATTCCCTCTTCCAATAACAGAAATTTTACATTTTTCGTGTTTAATTTCTTTATGTACATCTTCTTGTATTGCTAATTTATTTTTTTAAGTTATTCTTGTTAAATGAAGGCTGTCACTATCATTTTTCCATTTCAGGTAAGAAGTTCTTTCCCATAACCTTCCTCGGAAGTATCATGTGGATTGCCGCCTATTCGTACCTGATGGTGTGGTGGGCCAATATGGTGGGCGAAACGGTGCGGATTCCTCCAGAGGTGATGGGGCTGACGTTTCTGGCCGCCGGCACCTCCATTCCCGATCTCATCACTTCGGTCATCGTCGCTAGGAAGGGCTTCGGAGATATGGCCGTCTCTTCTTCCGTCGGAAGTAACATCTTTGATGTCACCGTCGGGTAAGTGAAACCATTCTATTGTAATTTAAAGGTGAAACAAATGTAGTAGTTTTACAGTACATAATAATAATTGAAATTTCCTTGTTCCTCCAATGTTAAATTTAATTAATTAATTCTTCATTAAATTTTTAAATAATTCAAAATTTCGCGGTCACGGTAGGATTTGAACTTACAGCTCCCGTTCGCTAGACCGGTGCGTTAAGTCATTACACCACGAAACCGTCTGAACAAATCGTTATTTAAATCGCTATTTATGTTGTTAAATTTCGATTGTCAAATTTTCATACCTGGATGTAATAGTGGCTGCAGATATAGCGCTGGTATCTAAGCAGACACGAAATTTAATATCAATGCCAAATTGCATGGTGAATTAAACCATTTATTCAATATTAGAAAAAAAAAACAACGGAAGATTAATCCAAATGAAATCATCAACAATGGCACCATTTAAAATAAGACATCCCGGTATTCTTGATATACTGCAAGATTAGCCTATCACTTTATGCTATGTCTTCTGCAGTCATGATGATACATTTTTAAGTAAGGTTCAAATATAGTGGTGAAATCTGCATAGTCGTAACGGTTGTCAGATTCCGCTGTCACTAGATTTTTTGTACCTAGTGACACAGCGGAACTCGACAACCGTCACGACCATGACAAACGGCCATGAAAGTCTGAGTTACTATTTAGTCTTTATATGTTTCTTTTCTTTCTGCGAGTTTTCTTTTAAATCTAAATTATAAATGGTTTTGTTTGGCCCAGAAAGGACGGAATTCGCTGGTGTCACCAAATTATGAGGTATCCACATAAAGTAATGAGCCTGTTTCTTTTTCTGTTTTGATTTGATTTAATTCGTTCAGATAAAATTTATCTCGTCATAGGTAGGTAACAATTCAATAGAAATTATAGAAATGGATTATTTGTATAGTTGGTGCAATAAACAAGATTTATCAACATAAAATTGCCGCGTACTCATTTAAAACGTTTGTTTATTATTTACTCATGAAATTAAACATGTGTCATTCATTTCGGTTCAACGAATTTACAGTTCCAAGCGCTTTAATTCACAATTCTCACAATCGCGCTTACGTACAATTTATTTTTGCTTTTAATTAGAAATTCAAATCGACATTTTCCCGTAAATACACCAAATTATTGGACCAATTATGCTGTGCGTTTATATAATTTAAATTGCGAACTACTGATGTTCATTCACAAACAATATATATAAATAGTTCTTTGATATCTTTTACGGATATCAAATTATATAGTTTAATTGGTAGCGTTAGCTCGTCAATAGCAATATAAATAGTGTTAAACTATTGGGCAAAAGCAACATTCAAGACTTTATATTTAAACGTTCATCACTAGGGTGAGGCTTTTCATAATAAATGAGCTAATGATATATGTTTTATCTTCTCTGAGCCAGTATTTCGAAAGAAAAATAAATCGTCATATATCAACAAAATATGCACAATGGCGGTGGATGATGGCATCAAGAAGAGCAATAAGTGAAATTTCACAGAACAGGCAAAGAAGTGTTTGGAACATAATTAGTCAGAGAATAGGGAAAAAATTACATACATAAGTATTCGTGAATATTATTCGATCCAATAAATCAATGCTTCATAATTTAATTCTCGACCGATGTTAATCAAATGCACTATGCTCCTTCTGTTAAATTACTCAAAGCAATTGCTCCTTGTACCGTTGGTGCTGTTATTAATTCAAATAAATTAGAAAGCTGAAACTACATTGAGCAAAACTAGAGTACATTTCTACTAGGTACACTACGTTAAATTAGTTACTCGGCGTCATCAGTGTGGTTCCGAGCAATTTTTTGCTCAACACACTGGAATTCCTTTTCTGCTATCATAATATATAAACTTACAACTCAAGTGAGTATTCTTGGCGCTAGTTAGTGCCAAAAGAATAAAACATTCGTCTGCCGGTTCACACACAGGGAAAACCATCGTGTACAGTTTCCTAAGCATTCTCCCGAGCACCACATGGATTGCTAAACCAGAAAGGGCGGATACCAACAGTGCATAAGATAACTACACATTTGAATGAATTCCGAGACTTACCGCGACGTACAGCTACTCATGGTATTGAACGAGAAAGACAATGTAGGGAGACAAAAAGCACTAACACACGGACATGCTTCTGCCTACCTGGCGTCATTAGCATGGTTTTGTACTACTTTTTCGTCAATACATTGCAATTCTCTCTTTGCTACTGTCACAATATGTAAACTTACAGCTGTACAGCTACAGCTTAGCTTCATTATTATGTTAGGTATTGTTTTCTATTCATTTTGGATGTCTTTTCTAATACGTCACGGCAAGCCTGAGAAATCATTTACATGTGCAGTTACCCTATGCATCGCGGCATCTCTGGTTTAGCAATCCATATGTTGCTCGGGAAAAGGGTTGAGAAACTGCACTCGGTTGTTTCCGCTGTGTTTGAACCGACAGACGAGTGCTTTATTCTTTTGGCGATAGTTAGCGCTAGGATTACTCTGTTGAGCTGCAAGGTTAGAGGAGAGGGAATTGCAATGCGTTGAACAAAAAATAGCTCGAAACCACGCTGATGCTACCGCGTAGGCAGAGACATGTCCATGTGTTAGCGTTTTTTGCCTCCTCACATTGTCTTTCCAGTGAATGATTTTTACCAATACCATGAGTAGCTCTATTGAGCAATAATATTATGTTAGATATAAAAGTATTGTTTTATTTAAACCTGTTAGCGTAATTAACGCTCGTTATTTCTTGTTATATTTGTTTGAACAATTTTCGAGGAAATACAGTATAAAATTGCTTTTCATATATTTAATAATAATAATAATCCATGTCTACCGATTATCCAACAGTTTTCGTGAATTACAGGGGCCATCTGTCGGCCATGAAGTCAGTGGCGGTTTTTTTTTGTATGGTTTGCAGGTTTGCGCAACCACAAAAAAAGAAAAAAATACGGAGCTTTCGTACTGTACTGAGCTCAATTTATGAAATGGAAGATTTTAAATCAATCCCGAGTTTGCTTCCACTTTATGACACGATTTCACGGAACAGTGAACTAAGTGTGACGTTTAGTGAGATTCTAATAATAATTCAAATTACAACTCTAATGACATCAGCTGAAGCGGAATGGTGTTTTTCTTCTTTGAAAAGAATAAAAATTTTCGTAACAAACAGCATGGCACGAGAAAGACTTTCTGCATTGGCGATGCTTTCTCAAAAAATGAATTTTAGTATTCTAGACTTTAATCAAAAAGAGTTATAGATAAATTTGCTACTGCGAAAGATTGTCGTATTCCAACAAAATCAGGATATTAGTGAGTTGTAAAAGTATTTTCCTTATCTCTTTATGGGTATCCTGTCAGAAATAATCCTTAATAAAGCATACACGTCACCTACTGTAAATGGTATTAGTATTTATAATAATACTCTTTATAAATTTGCGACTCTCACATTTTTTAAGCACTATATGAGTTATTATTACGTCCGTGTCTGTGATGCGTCTTAGGATGTTCGTTCTCAGCGTAGACTGAAGAAAACTACAGAAAACCTCAACTCTGAGAAACGGCCGCAAGGTTCGAACCGGGAACCCGGAACCTGATAGCCAAGCAAGTAAGGCACTAGGCCACCAGCCCAAATTTATCTTGAATGTTATTGATAGTTTGCGAAGGTTTTATATGAAACAAAATTTTGTCTTAAACGAATAGTACAGCTTTAGACATTCTCAAATTTTGTCGCATCGAAATATATTTTGTGCCATTCTCACGCATAAAGCTGCTCAAAACATTATGTTTTCTCTCAAAATATTAAATCAGTTTTATCCTTTATACAGAATAGCTCAACCTAACGTATAAGAAACTAATTTGGAAGACATTTCAATTATAACATTCTTGAAGGTATTAAATTATGGCTTTACCGTTGTTTGCCAAGTAACAAGTGTCTTCTTCTTTCCCTTTTACTAAGACTTGATCTTGTTTCTTCTACTCTTCTTGATGTTGCTCAGCGTCTTGGGAAGTAAATGTCCTGCTCTAGAATTCGGTCTTTCATCCTTTGCCCATTTGGTCCATCGACCTTCTGTCATTCTATCGACGTGGTTCCTCTAATTCACCCTCGTAAACTATACTATGTTTTGAATTTCGAGATCTTCTCTTATCACTTTGTTTTTATCTGGTCCTTCAGACTCACCCTCTTAATAGCCCCGAATGTCTTCATCTCCGCTGACCTCATGTTCTTCGCTCCTGTTATATCTGCTCGAGCTTCCACTGCATATGTGAGTACAGGTGTCGCGGCTGTTCTATGTATGTGAAGTTTACTTTGAGCGGACATATATTTATTCCTCCGTATGAGGTCCTTCGGATAGCCAGAAGTTCTTGGAGCGTTTACATCCAATTTACACCTTATCTCTCTTTTGCTATGACGATTGATTCTGTTTTTCCATAGGTATCTGTATATTAGACTTTCTGACTTTGTTTGGAACCGGTATAGCAGTTGTAAGTCGTCCTCGTTATCTGCCATCAAAATTGCATCCATCCTGTAGTCTCCAGTAACTTTTTTTACACTAATAATTATTTTATTCATAACGAGGTTGAACAAAACTGAGCTCATACTATCACCCTGACGAATACCTGTTGGTACTGGTACTTGTTCGGTAAATCTCTGTGGTGCTTTGAACTTTGTTTTGTTACGTTAATCTACGATGTCGGCTGTTCGCACTCTGTCAAACGCTTTTCTGAGATCTATTAGACAAAGAAACAGAAGTTCTTTATATTCGAAAGATTTTTCTGTCGTTTGTCGAAGGATGAAGATTGCGTCCACTGTCGATCTATTCTGTCTGAATCCTTGCTGTTCTTCACTTATTTCCATTCTGTTCATTTTCGTTGTTATAATTTTTATTACTAGCTTACTTATGCTGGTTAGTAAAGATATCATTCTGTAATTTTCCGAGACGTTTCTGTTTCCCTTTTTATAGATCGATATTGCGATGTTGTTTCCCTAATCAGTACCAAGTTTGTAATGTAAATTAACGAAAGAGAAAAATTTTCATTTCATTCGTAACTTTATTTAGGGCAGTCCGTTTAGTTCATGGCAAAATAGATACATCAGTACAAAATTAGCCTTCTTACATCACAAAGTCCAGAAAATCCACAAGACTTCCACAGATTTCCGTAAGAAACTACAACTTTCGACATACTAAAGCAAGAAACTGCCGTTTGTCTAATACATAAAACGAGGAGAAAACAAAATAAGAAGATGAAACGAATATGTTCTACCATTGTGGTCGACAATTCAGGGTTACCGGGTCTCTTTTTGCAAGCAGAGCGCCTGCTTCGTGACGAATTTCCTTTATTGTAGCGCGTTATTGGGGGCTATTTTTAACCTCAGCGTGGACGTCACTTTGTCAAAGCGGTCGACATTCACGGATAGCTTATACGTAAATCCTTTTGCAAGCGGTTTGACGTTTTATTGGAGTAGTACAAAATAAATCCCTTTTAGTACATCCTGCACTTACTGTCTATTCCTTTCCATCTCGGATTCTTCCTTGTTCTTCGTAATATTCGAAGACACTACCTACTGGCAATCCTTCAAAAAGGTTTTTGTTCGCTTTATGAAATTTCTCTTGCATTGCTAAACCGATTAGGTATTGAAGCGACATATGAAACGAGATTTTCGGCAATATTCTAGTGTAATATGAAATAATAGCAGAGGATTTCAATTTTCAAACAGTGGTTTTATTCCAGGGGTATAAAGCCTTATGCTGTTCCACCTTCGGAACATATCTGCAAATGCTCTAGAGATATAGTGACATACATAGTTATTTATAATACTTCAGACCAAATATGGCAATATTACATATCTAAAGAATAATAAAGTAGACGACAAACTTTAAGAAATGGTGTCCTATTGCACCAACTTCTAGATTTGAAAGAAAAAACGCAAGTATTCATTTATACTTTTTGATGTACTGAATATAAAAATGTGAAACTACAAATATCTTGCTATCAAGCAACATATGGTCAAGTAAATTTTATCTCAAAGTAGCCTTTGAAATAATAATTTTGTCTTATCTTGTTACTGAAAGTCTTAATACGAATTTTGTTTGATATAAGCTATTTTAATGCCATAACAAATGTCAAAATCATAAAACGAAAATTTTTAACTGAATAGTTATTTGCAACAAACAAGTAAAAATAAGATTCAACCATGAATGGGGTGTGTTATATGGTAAAAAGACATTTTAAATCGATTTTAAATTACAATTACAATTTTATCAAGTTCCTATCAACTATGCATCTGGCCTGAAAATAGTACAAGTTATGAAAAAAAAATTATTGGAATGGACCACTGGAAGTAAAATTTATTTATACCGGGTGAAAAGCTGCTAACTGTTGATTGTAAGATGTTGCTAAAATCATTATCGCCACATAACATCTCCGGTAACATACGCAGTAATGTTGGATTCGCTTTTCTATTGTCTTTCAAAGAATGTCAAAAAACAGAGGTGTTTTATGATAAGAAAGGCGACGTCAGTTCCGACAAAACTGGAAATGGAATTAACCTATCGATAACATTAGAAGTAAACATATAAAGAATGAAATTTTCCTAACTACTTCAAGTTAGTAGGATGAGTAATACTTTAGGAACTTATTGTATATCAGGGGAAAAGTTGCAAGCTGTAGATTGCATTCTGGGCGACTAGAAAATGAATCAAACACCAGCTTCACTTGAAAAGAATTATGCATGTTTAATTATTCATCCCCCTCACCTGGCCGTAATACGGAATGAGGGCTTCATTGAATCGATTCAAATTGAAAACATCTATGTGATAATAGGCAGAGCTAGCATATTGACAAACAATCACCCTGCAGAATAGCATGTGTATCGCTCGACTTTGTTAACTTATAGAAACCTTATGTCAACCTCCTCTTACTCACAATTACAGCCATTGAGATATGAAAAGTGTGTTCATGGTACATAACAGCATGCAACACATATTTTTGTAAGTAAATCAATTTAACAAAATGTTGTTTAACTTTACAATAAATTGTAATGCATTGTAATTAAGGAAATTTATGTAGATGTTGTAAGTTTATGATTTCAACACACATACTACGAAATATTAGGTTGATGTATAAATCCGTAGCGTTTTCGGTCTTTAGACAAAAGCGGTTTGGAAGAATGTTAAGCCTGTAATAATAGAGAATGATTTCCTCATTTTAAAGAAGGCTATTTTGATATGAACTATTCCCCCTGCCCACATAGATATGTTTATTCCTCATGATCGAAGTCGACCGCAATACGACATATACATTCAATGGGCAAACTTCAAAAATTGAATATATTGGTGCCCCATGTTTTGAGCAAAAAGTACAAAAATCAGGAAAGCAATATTTGTATCTCTACACTAAGTCGTCATAATTCAGCTTGTCAATATGTCAAAATGAGGGGCGTTTTGCACAAGAAAAAGGTATGAATATAAATAAAAATAAAACAAAAGCTATGACCACCGGTGAAGAACGACTAAATTTACAGATTGAAGGAATAAACATACAAGAAGTAAACGAGTTTCGTTATCTAGGCGTACCGAGAGAAAGCAGTAGTGGAAATGAGAAATTAATGAAAGAATTGAAAAAGCAACCAAACTATACTATGCGATGAATAAGAACTTCATTACGAAAAAAGAAATATCACGAAGCACCAAGATAAAAGTATACAAGGCAGTCTACAGATCTGTTTTGACATACGGATGCGAATCGTGGCTACTTAATAATAGTCAGAAAAACAAAATTCAAGCTACAGTAATGAGATATCTTCGGAAAGTGAGGGGCGCAACAAGAAAGGATAGAATAAGAAACAAATACGGGAGGAACTAGAAATACCATCTATAATGGATTCTATTGAACAGCGACAACTAAATTGGTGGGCGCATTTACAACGGACGGAGAACACTGAACCAGTAAAATTAATATATGTAGTGAAACCGCAGAATAAAAGAAAAAGAGTAAGACTGCGAGAGGTATGGGACTACACCATTGGAGACACTATCTAGAAGAGAGGGGAGAAGTTAAAATTTTGGCCAGCAACAAAGAATTGTGGAAGAAGTTTGTTTATAGTTAACAGTAGAAATTTGTTCACTCGGCACCCGTATGGGTAAAAGGGTTTTCTGACATGGGAGCTTCTTATGGAGCTTCTCTTTACGATAGAAGCTCCAGAGAAAGGTAACCTAGATGTTGTCCAAATATCGAATCAATGAGTCCCAATCAGGACACGAGCAATATATATATCAATATATATATATAAATATATATATATATATATATATATATATATATAAATATATATATATATATATATATATATATATATATATATTTATATATATATATATATTGATATATATATATATTGCTCGTGTCTGATTGGGACCGTTGATTCGATATTTGGACAACATCTAGGTTACCTTTCTCTGGAAACTTCTATCGTAAAGAGAAGCTCCAGAAGAAGATAGCTAATATATTTACCGATCAGATTTTACAATCTAGTTACAAGATAAAAATAGATAACAACAAAGAGGTACATGTATATATACAAAGGCCCAAAACTAAAGCTAAAAAATAATTATAAACAGCAAACTATCTAGTTACGAATGAAAGATTATGCTACATATTTTTAATAGTGAAATTAAAGAGGAATGATAAATGTCAGCTGAACCACAGGTAATGAATTGTAGCTTAAACTTGAAACAATCTTATCTGTTATTAAGAAAATTAAATATAAATTTCAGGTCTGAGTAATTGCGATGACGTCGAGCGGATCAATTTTGTAAATAGAAAGTAGTAATCCATGACAAAATATCTGCACTGGATATTCTCCATGATCTTTAAAATATAAACTTAATTTGATATTTGTATACAGGTGATCGAATGAGATGCGTGTTCAGGCTTTGAACGCGCAAATGGAAAAGGAGAGAATAGAATCAACGGAAGTGTAATTCTGGGTTATCCTTATAATAAAATGCGCTAAGAAGAAAGTTAAATATTATTAATATGGTCCATAAATATAAGCCAAGTATTGAAAGTCGTACCTAGGTCCTTCACAGAATAACTACGTTCTGGGATGGTATCGCTAAAGAGATAATATGCTCGTTGCGAGAAAGTTTATTATCATCATATCATATTCAAAAAATACTGACCTGGTTTTGAAGTGATACAGTCACTGACACTTGACAGTTCAATATAAAAGGCAAATCATTAATGGAAATCGAAAAAGAAAATAATCCAAATTTATTAGTGATATCTGCTGGAAACGTAAGTACTAAAAAAAGAAACAAACTTATACTATAGCATAATATAATCAATTCGATCAAATGCCTTTTACCTTATTGCCGAGGTTATTAGATAGATATTAAGTTAAAGTAGTTAAAATAGTGACAGCCAAACGTTTGGCCATAAAACTATGTTGATCATCAATATTTGTGTCGTCCTTGCAGTCTACTAGATGCCTAAAAATGTTGATACGCTGGGGTAAATTAAAAAAATGGCAAAAAAGTCCAGCCTTTCAAGATAAACGCAAATATATTATCCCATCCCACGGTGGAGGCAGCTTCCAATTTTTTCAATTCAAAGAGAACTTCAGACTCGCAGATGGTACCCATACAGATTAATTAACAATTTGTACATATAGTCAGAGAGATCGATGTTGTAGCCGTGGATTGGTGAAAACTAGATTGATAATAAATAGCCGACGCAGCAACTCTTGTATATCTCGTATGATAAAAAATATCTTGCAAATATGAGTTTTCGAAAGACGAGTGGATAATGTATGTATGTTAAGCGATTAAAAAAAAGTAGAGAGCAAAAGTAAAACAGTTACGTCAGCGGTTGATAACAATTACAAACAAATACTCATTACTGATGTAGTTTCTACAATAGGAGGCCACCAATCAACTAGGATAATGGAATAGTGGAAATATGTTAGGATGGTACTTCAGAAAAATCAACAATGAATTTTTTGAGGGGATTCAGTACCAGATCATAAAGTAAACCATACCCAGAAATGAAGTTCTTACCTTGATTATAGTGAAATCCTATTGACTACAAAATAAGGTCTCTTTTATAGGAGGTGGTTTGCTCCAAAAGCATCCTAACGTTGAGTGCCTAAATAAATCTTTGATGAAACCAGTAGCTAATTTGTCATAATACACCATGTATATAGCTATTGATGAGTGGTTTAGAATATTGAAGATGTACATTAAAGCCAAAGGAAGTTATTTTTGGAAGAATATGTGTAAATTGGTGAATAAACTAAACTTGTTTACGTGTTATGAGTAAATCTTTATACAACACTATTTGCAGGTAGATTTAAACATTTTCATACGAAGGATTACTTTAACAGGCATGTTTCTGTAGCGAAAAGTTAAATCAATTTCGGTTTTAATTGGCCATTTGATGGTTTTTGGTTAAACGGTGCCAATACAGTTTCATTGCTTTGCTCGTAGAAAATTGACAAACATAAAGTTTACGACAGCAAAGTTGTAAAATAAAAGTTCCTCTCGCAAAATGGGCCGTCCATTTATTTTATCTGCTATGGGTTTTGAGTAAAAAATAAATGTATAAAGTTAGCCAATCGAAGCGAATGTCCTACTTATCGGATACTAAATTGAGAGTAAACTGAGCACACAGAAGCTGACTCGTAAATTATAAGCACGTGTGAGTTTAATAATATACAATATATAAATAATATAATCTAGCAACGTCATATACTGTTGGACTTTTGTCTGCAAACATACGTATTACATGAAAGCTAAAAATATCTATCTTCACTTGTTTTTCATAATAATATATCAATTGCATCTACGATCTAACTAATCATAGTACTGATTAGGTTTCTTTGAGAATTGAGTGAAGGAGGTTTTCTTTGACTAAATTTGGATAAACGTTTTTTTAAGTTGACATTGTGTAAAGAAACTATTTCCTGTGAATTGCTGAATTCATATACACCACCGGTCACAAGTGTTTACTCGTCCTTAAATTTATTCTATACTTACATATATAGAGAACTGTAATGTGTTTATCAATTTGCAAACAAAGACAATCATAAATACCGCTTTTATTACTGTCGCACACAATCTTCGCATTCTCTCTAGCAGCTTTGCCAGTGTTAGCGACTGCATTTTATTCCACATCCTGTATCTTGTAGTTGCGCCCAAAGTACTGTTGTCGAATTTGGAGCAGATTTTCGAACCTGTCACTAGAGTTTCTACCACAAAAACTCCTCCGGTTGACATCTTGACTTTGGGGCGGCCACTTCATTACAACAATGTTCTCTCTGTGCTCCAGTTGTTCCAAATACTTATGGCATACCTTTGCAGTGTGTTCTGAATAATATCGTGCTTTAATAGGAAGTTTTCACCGATTAATCGTGTTCCAAATGCGATGGCATTCATTTCCAAAATCTCCTAAGGGTACTATCTATTTTGACCAAATCGTTCACAGATGTACCGCCAAAACAATTCCAAATCATGACTGGTCCCCTTCCATGTTTTGTTGTTGGTGTGATAAAGGATCCAAGTGTTCGTTCTCCTTTCGATCTACGGATAAATTGTCTTCTGTTTTGACCACAGCCGAGATATTTAGATTCGACGGTCCAGAACACTTCCTCCAATCTTCCAATTCTTCCGTCCAGATCAGCTTGACCATAAAAATATTTATCTATGCCATTGCTTAATTTTTTTTTATTCATTTCGTTGAGTGGTTTATACTTTCTAGAAGAACTAATACCAGCCTGTAGCAATTTGCTTAAATTAATTTTTTCCACTATACGATGAGGTGCTTAACTTCGTTTTGGCAAAAAAATTTTCAACAAAACCTTAATTTCGAGTTTTGAATACGGTCAAGGACAGTTAGTATTATCTTCAACCTTTTCTTAGAATTATCTTTCTGAATATATTAAAGTATGAACTATTCTCTTTAAATTCACAGATTAATTAAGTTGAATTTGTTTTGATTTCCATCCTTGGGAAACTCTTTAATCTTCTGCTTTTCTATTATTTAGCTCACCTACATATCTTGAATTAACAGAATTAAAAAATCCTGAACATTTATGCAAAAGTGCAAATAATTGTTCAAGCACTACTAAAACCCTTTGATATTGAAGACAAAAAAATAAAAGTAAAAGTTAAAATATTGGTTACAAGAAATCAAAGAAATAATAATCAGAAAGAAACAAGCATATCTAATACAAGATAAATCAAAGTCAAATAAACAGCATATAAAAACATAGCAGCTGAAGTGAAAAGGCTAGGCAGAAAAATGGTACAGATTTATTTCGAATGTAGAAAGCGACGTACACGGAAGACCGGAATTCACTTACAAAATGATGAAGTACGTGAATAAAATGAAAAAGATGACGAAAATTAGCATTATAAATAAAGATGAATGACTAGTATCCTGCATATTTAAAGACAAAGGAAGAGAACATCGAAAGATTGAAGAACAGGAGGGGTAAGAAATAACACGGGGAAGAGGACAGAAATGTGGACTAGATAGAATTAAAAGAGCTGGATGAAGCACTACAAGAAACAAGGAGATCGAAAAGCTGCGGGACAAGATTGTATAAAAGCGAAACTTCTCAAATCTGTCCCTGCAGAAGTAAAAGCAAAATTTCTACAATCGTTAAATAAATGCTGGAGAACGAAAGCAATACCTGACTGTTGGAAGATCGCAAAGATAACACCAATGTTTAAAAAGGGAGACCGATCCACCTGCAAAAATTACAGAGGTATATCCGTGCTGAACACCGCATATAAAATATATTCAAAAATCCGCCAAATAAAATAGCGGAGGAATACATAGCTTCTTCAGAAGAGAAAGATCTTGTAATTGACAATACATTAACAATTAAGCAGATAATAGAGAAACACCGAGCACACAACAAAGAAACATACATATTGTTTGCAGAATATAAAAAAGCTGTTGACGAGGTAATAAGAAATAAACTGTACAATATACTGGAAAAAACAGGAGTACTACAGCATCTGATTAAAATTATTAAAACCATGTAAAACAACTCGAAGATAACCATAACCGACAATGAAGATAATACTGCAATTGTAAATTTAGGACGACGACAAGGATGTAGCTCGTCATCAACACTTTTTAAGATATATATTGATGACGTGTTACAAGAATGGATAGCAAACATCAACCCCTACACACTCAACCTGAATAGACAAAATTATTTGATGACACTATCTTTGTTGACGACCCAGTATTAATACCCAGTGATGAAGACACACTTCAAAGAACTGCCTATGAACTAAAGAAACCAACTGAGGGATATAGCTTAACTATATAGACAGAAAAAACTAAAGTAATGGCACTCAATAAAAACAATCAGATCAAAAATAATAATTAACAATAAGCCAACAGGTAAGAACATTTAACTTGCTTGGATCTACGATATCCATATCCCTATTGCAGGACACGATTCGATAGGGACAATGGTGTTTTTAATGAACAACATTAGAACGGTTTACACATCTACTTTCCTTAACTTGATAAAGTATTTGTTAGTCGGTATTGTTCTGTTTAAGTTTTTTAAGATCCTCTAGATGACAGATCTAGGATCTTATTCATCATGAAATCAAACTGAACATTTTTATTCCAAACTTTTTCTCAGAAACTACAGTTATTTTCGTGAATAAAGCAGTGGATCAAGCAACGTTTAGAAAACAAACATGCTAATTCAAAATATTATTTATTGTGTCCATGTCACACACAGTTTCATTATTTCCCTAACCACATCATTTTCTCTAATTATAATATACTAAAAAGCTTTTACAGTTTCTCTTCCAAAACAAATTTCCGGAAACTTAGCCTGGATAGTTATTACACGTGGAAACTTTTTTCTTTGCTATACATTCAGCAATTCTGAAAAAATGGGTGTCACCGTATTTAATCACACTCATTATCCGACCTCTATATCTGAAGGCTACACGAACAAAAATTTGTAGCACAAATGTGTATAATCGCGTGACTTCGCCCGACACCAAAAACCACACCGAACTGAAAGACTTTTTAAATATGCTTTGGTTTTCTTATGAAGCATTCTTCTTTGTTTACAAATTCAAATATCTAATCTAAAAGAATCATATAGTTATCTACGTATATACGTATGTTTTTATATATACTCCACTTAGCAATGGAATTACCATTACGTTTTGTCGTTTAGAATTTTTGCTTCTTCAGAGAAAATGTCTATTTGAACACACTTTTTAAGCAATTCGTAAAAGATAAGGTTTCATGCTTAAATTCGCACCAAAGTTCCCTTTTCATTCCTAAAAAACGACACCAAATTTACGAAAATTGCGTTAATTTTGTTTCGTTAAATGGTAACCTAGATATAATGCAACAACCGTGATTGCACAGAGGTATAGACACCTATCGAAATCTATTATTGAACCATTTGCCTGTATATGTATTTTTAATACTTATTTGCATTGTATTAACTTTTCATTAACTTTTAGAATATAGGACGGCTGGGAGAATGAATTTACTTTTACTTCATCTTGCTTAATTAGCGCATATTCCCTAAAGGAAGTAACGTAAGACTGAAAAATTAACATATTTACCTACCAAAAACTATAACAGATTTAAGCGAATTTATGACAATAATTAATTAAAGTAAAGTCCAATAAAACAGAAATAAATATGAGCATAAAACAATAAACCATAACAATAATACCTGACCTATTAGCTAGTATTGTTTAAAACGACATTTTGACAACCAGTATTGGTTATTGAATAATATCGAAAACAGTTTTGGCGAAATAAAATTTAAATTGTCGGCGAATTAATAGTGGAACCGAAACAAATAACGTTTTATGATGCTAGCGATAAAACGAGTTTAAAAACCATAAAATTCCATCCATACAAAATAAAATAGTCAAATAATAACGATCAACAAAACACGAATAACGATGGAAATGAAGACGAAAACACAATGATTAAAACAGTAGATAACAGGGATAATTTCTGTCCTTTCTGGATGTGGTGAACGGCCCAAATAGGATTATAAGTTATTTTAGCTTATCATAAATCAGAGGAGCTTTAAAGTGTAGGAATAGTGTGTGTAAGATGTTCCATGGTCTTTTTACTTCATATCTTCGCCATAAAGAGTGAAGTGCCTTTAATTATTTTTCCAATGGCAAATGGTACGTTGGGAACATGCAGAACTCGCCTGAAAAAGTGCTGTTACATATTTGACGTTGGTTTAGATACCTGAGTGCCGATTTTAGATGCAGACTCTGTTACCATTGGACCACCTAGCCGTTATAATTGATATTTGTACGGCATTAATTCTTTAACAATTATTATGAAAACAGCCGTTTTCTTTTTGTTACTTTTTGAAAGTTAAAAACCTAACATTGCGAACAATGAGTATGATTAGTGGTTAATTAATTAATGGTTCATATTTGCCATGACACAATCTTGTGAGTTTATTCATAGACGAAGATATTTAAGCTAAAGACAAAAATGGGTAACTTTTGTAAAATCCGTCGTTGTAAAATGAATTACAGTTATTAATAAAATCGGTAGATACATCAGAAAGTTATGGCGAAAACGAATTTTATTTGACGATGACGATAATTCACGGAAATTATTTGGAATGAAGGTGTCAAGTTTTCGTGAAATAATTAACAAATACTTCATTTTCTCTATAACATAATTTTAAAGCCTTTAAATCCGTTATATATATAGAAATTGAGCACCCAATACGTTCCGTACAACAGTAGGCTACTTGGCGCTTCCTTGTTTCAACAAGTTTTCAAAAAACTAAGAAGATATTACCAAAATCATTATCGCCGCATATTTTAACATCTCCCATAACATACGGAGTAACGCTGGATTCGCTTTTCCATTGTCTTTCAATGAATGTCAAAATACAGAGGTGTTTTATGATAAGGAAGGCGACGTCAGGTCCGATAAAACAGGAATTAACCTATCGATAACACTAAAAATAAATATATAAAGAATGAAATTTCCCTAGCAACTTCCTATTGTCATTCAAGTTAGTCGGATGGGTAATAATTTAGGAACTTAATATATATCAGGTGAAAAGTTGCAAGTTGTAGATCGAATTCTGAGTGACTAGAAAATGAATCGAACGCCAGCTTCACTTGAAAAGAATTACGCATGCCTAACGATTCATCCCCCTCACCTGGCCGTAATACGGAATGAGGGCTTCATTGAATCGATTCATATTCAAAAGATCGATGAGCGGATAGCATTTTGTAATAGTGCTTAGACAAGGGTAGAGAATACAGTTAGACAGCAATAGCATACCATGCATTGGAGATGGTGTATCGAATCGCGCATCTAACACAAAATCGCCCTGCAGAATAGTATGCATATTTCTCGACTTCGTTAACTTATAGATATCCATTTTATCCTCCTTTTACTCACAATTAGGGCCATCGTCAGGTAAAAAGTGTGCTAATTATATATACATATTTGTATGAGAAAATATGCGTGTTGGCTTAATGTAATATATTCAGTTGTTAGCCTTGGCTTGTATTCAATACTACTTGTTTCTATCGAATTGGTACAGAATAGCATTGACAGATGCATATCAGGTAGTTCTGCTTCAGTGTTCCCAGAGCTGACAACGGTACTGTTGACCGCAAACTGATACAAGTTACCATCAAAAATATAGCAGCTGCTCTTATGATATTGTTAATATGGTCTCTGAATCTTAGTTTTGTGTCAATTAAAGCACCTAAATTCTTGGCTGTTTCAACACGGACGAGTTGTTTGTTCTTAACAATAATTGCGTCCATATCAGCCAGTGATGTTTTTTCTTTTGCAAACTTCTAAAGAATTTACGGGATTTACCTTTAGAGGGTGTTTAGCACTTTTACTGATTAGAATGTTAATATGGACAAAATACTAACTGGACGCAGATCACTGTATTCTTTAGGACAGAAGCTGTTAGGTAAAGGCCTTACTAATGATCTCCTTCATAGATCGGGATAATGTTCTTTGCCAGTTACAGAAAGGAAAAATTACTAATTCCATCTATACTACCTCATACTTACATATTATGGTGTAAGTGAATTTTTGAGCTTATAGTCATTTAGTCGGTTCAAATTCTTCCAAAGTTAGTCAGAATTAAAATTTTTTATTAAATGTTAAACACGTTTTTCTTTATGAATTGATGGAATTGAAATTGATATCAAAATAATTTATGTAACTTTGTGTGTTAACTATATGTTCACACCTTTTTCAAAAGAACGCAAAAGTTTTCCCTTTGTTGCCATCCTTATCAAAATTTATCCACCCCAAAGAGATATGTCTCATTTATTGATCACGCAAGAACATATAGCGAAGTATCCTCATTCTTACGTGCCGATCCTTTTCCTCTTTATCTCCCGAAAAGACGCAGAAATTTTTCACTTAAAATTTTTCGTCCTTTCCTTATCCGTTATCCCTATATCCGCCGGTATGACCCAATGAAGGGTCTACGGAACAGCCTCGGCGTTTAATACCTTCTGCCTGTGACTGGAAGACGGAAAATAAAATGAAAAAATAGGGTCGATAGCTACCACGCTGCCCTCGACACAAAGATTTATGATTCGTATTATTTATTCGTTGCGTGCGTTAAGAGGTACGTCGCATACAGCGCCCTCTTTTAAAACTGCTACTGGCGCTGCGTGTGTAGGTAGTGCGGATTCGTGCCGAACGATTTTGTTTTTCTTTCGTAGAGGGGAAATTCGACGTCCATTGGGGGAGAAAAAAATAAATTAAACAGCTATGCCCGCAAAAATCTCATTTGGGGGTAAAAATTCCTATCATAATATATACATAGTTTCCAATCATACTAATAGTCACGAGAGCGTTGATGTTATAATTACTTTAAAGCGTTTTAATATATCGTTTCGCTAACATTGTATACTCATATGCATATATTCGAATTTGTAATGTTGAAATAGTTTTTATTATATATATGTGTCCTTAATATATTCTTACTTCTAGTTTTTGCAAATATTTAAAAATTTTAGATATGTAATAACGTAAAATAACATACTAGCATCTCAACAGTATGGTAATCTCTGCGGTCTTACAAATTTTAAAATACGACTTATAGAGAAGAGTAGGGTAAGACGACATATTTAATTTGTTTCCGAGATTATTTAAAGAAATAAATAGTTAAATCAATATGCTTTTTTCAGATGTTTTGCAATAAAACCATCATTTTACTTGACAACATTATTATAAATAACCAAAACCTATTCTTTGACAAAAAACCATCTTGCTCACCCGCGCAAAATGAGATAGCAAATCTAATATAATCTAAATGGGCAAAACTCGAATAATACAAAGAAGAAGGTTGCTACTCCTAGCATAGCTTAACACAGAAGCACAGTCTTCTTCGTCATCGTCAATGCTAAAGGAATCTTCTTCTCCACTTCATTCATCTTCAAGTTTCCTTTGGATCACACTTTTTGGCTCTTTCTCTTGTTTTGCTTCTTCTTTTCACTTTCTTCTCCATTATGTTTATCTTCCACAAGCTTTTCTTTAAAAACTTTTCGTTTGTTCTTGTTCGGTTGCTTGTTCTTCATTTTTTATGTTATAAAGGTTTTGTTATAGTGTTTCTTATATTACTTTGAGGATATGGAGATATTTTCGTTAAAATTTTGTGAATGTCATCTCTTGATCGGACCGGACAAGTTTGGTCAAAGGACTCGATTGCAGATATATTTTGTTATAACACTTTCTTGATCTTACTTTATAGATTCAAAAATAATGAGTGCTTGTGCTCCGGAATTTTCAAGCTCTTGGATATCTTCCAAATTTTCATTCGTTTTTTAGTGACAGGTACGGCCTCGAACGCATCTGTTGTTAAACTATGGTCGGGAAAACATTAGCGTTAAACGGCGATATTCCTGTTGCACGGAAATCACTCGATCTGATTTCAAGTGTCGCCTTTTTTGTATGCCTCAATGAAGTGTGTGGACACTTGTTAAATACTGACCCTACGACTAGGATTTTCTCTTAACCACTGAGTGAAATCATGATTGTAATACTTATGCAAAGGACCAAAAAAGGTTACGTCCAGTGGTTAGAGGGGAAGCTTTTTGCTCTGAATTAAGTCGGACATGATCGATAAAATGGCATATCCATCTTACGAACATATCTCCCGTCATGTTGCCTGATTCGTTTAGAAGTTTTAAAGTTCCTATAGGTGCGTTGTCGTATAAAATTGAACTGAATCTTCTACGAGGAAAAATTATGGATGGTGCTGCATATGTTCCTCCAGGACTCATGCCGGCTACAGCTGTTATGCGCACTCCTCTTTCTGCAGTCGTGATTGCGCCAACTTGTTTTTTGCCACTTTCAGCGAGTACTTTTGGTGGGATATGTACCGTTGTTAATGAGGATTTATCCACATTGAATATAATGGTCTTATAGATTTTATGCTCATTGATAACTTTGTCATGTTCGCAGGGGGTTGTACACCTTACTAATTTTTACCTTTTTGTAAGAATGTCAGAAAACGTCTATAAAATTGAATCACATTAAAACTTGTCCAAACAAATTTAAAACACAATAATATCTTCAGATGTATGCTTACCAAATATTGAAACTAAAATACTGAAGACAAAAAGTATATGAAATCATATATTTTGACTTTATTATCATTTTTATGAGACCGATTAATTATCTTGAGCAGTGTAATACGACTGTTAGGCAAGCTCTTCTAATAACTCACTTATTTTAAAGTTGTTATTATTTGTAAGTGACTAATTATCAAGAAATTCAAGTTCGATGTAAAGTCATTCTGTGGAAACTTCGATCTTCTGAAGGTTCATAAAAAGTTCTATTACAATGCAAAGCAATATTACCTTATGTTAAGAGAAGTCCTTCACTAACACTGCAGATAGGTAACGCGATGATAGGTTTTGAGAGAACATGTCCGTATTTCTGGACAATAATTGTGGTTGCATTAAGTTAACAACAAAAAATTAACACTAATTAATTGTACTTGCTCTAAAATAAATTAAATAAAAATGAAAGATAAATTTTAGTGGTATTTTAAGCATAAAATATTTTTTTACTAATGGGGTAAAAGGTTATATTCAAATATGCTGTAAATATTGTTTTCAATGATAGCAAAGATACACACAGGACCCGTGCTCATTCTCATTGTTGATTAGAATGTATACATAGATTGTTATTGTAGTTTATATCTTAACAAAAAACAAAAAAGAAGACTCCATACGGAAATTGAAGTATATTTAAGAAACCAATTAGGCATTATTTTTGGTATTGGCCGAAGTCACGCGAGTTAAACACATTTGTGCTACAGCTTTTGTTCGTGTGGCCTTCACTTATAAAGGTCGAACAATGAGTGCGATTAACAGCGCTGACACCCGTTCTTTCAGGACTATTTAATGTGAATCAGAGAAAAACACAAAAAAGTTTCTATATGTTATAATTAGCCGGCCTAAGTTTCCGGAAATTTGTTTCAGAAGAGAAACTATAAAAAGCTTTTAATATATTATAATTAGAGAAAATTAAGTAGTTAGGGAACAACGAAACAAAGTTTAACTTAGCCGCGATTATGTTTTTAGTTCCAACCGTTGCTGTTGGAGTGGAATATTGTGGTATTGACAATTCACGAAAGTAATTCTGTTTTAAAGAAAACGCTTGCAATAAATATATTCAGTTCAACCTTATGATAAATACGATACCAAATCTGTGATCTAGACTACTTTAAAGAAACTCGAATAGAGCAATATTGATTGACAAATAATTTATAAAGTTATGGAAAGTAGATGTGCAAACCATTTTAACTTTGTTCATTAATAATGTCATTGTTCCTTTTGAATTATAAAAACGCAGAAGATTAAATGGTCTGTCTGGATTAGAAGTCAAAATATATTTAATTAAGAATTCAAAGGAAAATAGTTTAGACGATAAGATGTTCAAAACAACAATTCTAACAAGAGTTGAATATGTCACCGCCCGTACGTGATTTTATTCAAAGGTTGAAAATCTTCTACAGAAACGAAGTTAACTACCTCATCGTGTACTGAAAAAAAAATAATGCAGACTCTCTGCTAGAGTATTAGGTCTTCTATTAAGTAAAAGAGAAGACTAAACGAAAAGCACAAGAAATGTAATTAATTACATAAATAAATATGTTTTTAGTAATAGAAAACAATAATTACGCTTCAAGAACAACATATGTTTCTAACTATACCCAAAGGCAAGTACACCGCATTTTTTTTCTTTAAGCAACATTGCAGTGTTACCTTTTAAACAGAAACAATATTTAAAATATTTTTATATCTAGAAAGTCATTACAAAGGATCAACTTGTAATACATGGAGAAAGGGAAATCTTATGGATGCAAGCAATTGTTTTGCTCTATTTTCTATTATGATCTCTTTTACTGTTTTTTGCTTCTCCTAGTACGCATTAAAGAAACCACATAATATGCATGATTAAAAAGTAGATGTTTTTTTTATCATTTTTGATTTCTTGCTATTCTTTCTTACTGAATTTTTAAAATGTGTATTTTATGAAATTGCTGAACCAATTAGAATTTTTAGAAATAGGCAAATGATCCAATGGTAGTAATAATAATGATATCATTTTATTAACTACAATGGATAGTATCATAATCTGAATACCTCTGCCCATATCTGCTTTGAATGTAATTGACATTGTTCTGAAACAATGTCAATGCAGCAATTTCGAATTTAAAGAAAAGGCTTTGCTCCCTGGTCGATTGAAATTTTAGTTGGAAACCTAGGAAGTTCTAAATTATGTAAATACTATAGGAATAACGGAAAATACCAAATTAAAAAAAAATATTATGCATTCCTTGAACATTAATTAAGGAAAAGTTCTTTAATTAAGAGAGAGGTTTTCATTAGTTAAAGGTTCCAAGTAGTAATGGTTAAAAGACCAAGATACCTCCAATAGTTTAAAAATGTTATGATTCGTCTAAGATATTGTGTTACAAAAAACTTCCTGATGGTGGTAAAACTTTATTACAATATTTTTCTGGCTACCATATCTTTGACATAAATCAGAAACATTGTTGAGATCCTGAAAAGTGTCGGCCATATTAGTTTTCTCGCCGTTTAACCGTGCAGTTGTTTTACGATTCCATAGATACTCCTTGAATATATTATATGTCCAATATCAATATCTGACAGCTTCTGTAGTCTAGCGGAAAAATAAATAACAGATTACATTTTATTTGCCATCCGGCTAACATAACACATTTTGTCCAACAGTGGTGTAAGTTTAGAAGACATTCTAAAATGTTTCCAGTGTCATTTTTTCGAGGTATTAGCAAAATGTACTCTCTAACTACAAGTTGATCACTTCTGATAGTAGAATAGACAAAGTGAGAATTTATTAAGTGTTCTAAAAAGTAGACTTCTAAGGGAAAGAAAGGAAGATTAAATAAGCAAAAATAAAATTGGTCAAGAATTTCTAATGAAAGAATTTATGGCTCTTGAGTGAGTGAAGACTCAGACGAAATTAAATAAAGAAATTGCAATAATCTTATGTCAGAAAAGAGGCAAGAAGGAAATTTACTTAGTTCTCTGATGAAAGGTTAATAATAATTAAGGCAATTTAACAGAATGGACCACATTTTCGATTATGTACTTTTGCTTGAATCAGAGAATGGTTATCTTCAAAGCATCTCCTCTACTCTAAATCTTCTCGGAAAAAGAGGTCGGTGATTTGAACACAACCAGGTAACATTCTAGATTGAAGGTCTAATGCAATAACAAACGTGCACATACTTCACAACGAAACTGCTTCTACTGAAGCAAAAGGTTTTCCCCAAATCCGCGCTTCATTTTCGCAAGTTGTAGAACAATTCATTTACAAACTATAAAAAATATACCACGCATGTTGCTTCATAAATATGCGAATCTTAAAAATATCCTAATATTCCGAATTTTCCAATAAATCGAGCTACTACGCCTACTAGTAAGATTAGATTAAGGATATGGTTTTTCACTTTTGACAAATCGAAGTAAAGAAAATAACTTATCTTCAAGGAAATAGAAGAAACATTTTGGCGGCGGCACTGGTGAAACAAATTTCTTAATCGTATTATTAAATAAAATTTAACTCCTTCATATTCCTTGTGTGAACCTATGAGTCTATAGAAATAAATAACAAACACACATATACAAGATGCGCCGACAAGTTCAGGATTATAGGCTTAGATGTAAGCAACTGTTCTTCTTTTCAAACACAAAGACGATTTCTAGTAGTAACAATACGCTATAATCCTTTGATTGGAAGTTAAAATGACAATGAAAGTGGAAACGCTATACGTAAAGTATACAGGTAGTAGTACTTAAGCAATTGACGGAGAAATGACGATGGTTCTAAAGTATGAATGCTCAGAGGATTTGCTAGGCTTTTTATGAAATTTAATTCATGATAATAAGTACTAGAAAACGACTCTGTTGTATGTGATATGCTCATCCAACTTGTCTATCCTAGATTATGAGATGTTTCTTGAAGCCTGAGAATGCCATAAATAAATTCTAGGAATAAATTTCGGAGTCGTTGCATACTAGCTTTATCAAGACTATCTAAACTGATGTAATAGAGACTCATACAGAAACTAAATCTTAATACAACAAAAGATTCAGCAACCAAGTATTGTTATTTAAAATTAAAATACATATTCTTTGAAATTAAAATACAAGGATAAACAGCTATTATTATAAATATTAAGTAGAGCTCAATACCTCTGGTCGCCGTGAACTATTGTATTATAAGATTTTCTGTAACAATACCTTGACAAAAGTAACTTGAAAGTAGTTTGAGGGTAGTTCGAGGTTTTTAATAAGCCTGAACACTAGTCTAGGATACTTGTCCATTAATTGAGTAGGTATTAGACATTCTGTTTTGTATCGTAGACGACCGTTCCTTTTGCTGAAAGATAGTACTGTCTTTGTTGTACTTGGTGAGGATAAAATTAATGCCTTCGCATAATTTTTTCCAACAGTATGAACCAAGTACGTGGCCTATTAATGTTCTTTCCATATCTTGATTTCCTGTTTTAAGTGACTTTTCTATGAGACTACACCAGCTCGCTCCTTCTTTTATTCAGTTTATCAGCTTTCTCATTTCCTGTCGTAATTGCCATTTACCAAGACATATACAAATGTAATATTAATTGTTGCACCTCGAAGTTTCTTCTTACTATTCTCTTATTTAAAAAAAAAACAGTTGTGTTGTTTGATCAGAGGTTCGAATTGTGGTGAGTGACATTTTATTCATAATCTATACTTCTGTAAACTGTAATAATTGGCAACATTGGATGACCTTACATCATACTACTTCGGTGAGTTGCACACGTCCTCAGAGCGATTCTATGCAGCAAAGTTCTTCTACGATTTTCAACACTAACCTACAATGTAAAAAAAATAAAGCTAAAATTGAACGTAGCAACGTCAGATATTTTGTCGTTCCAGCAACAATTAAAGGAGAAAATACTAAACATTTTTTAGTTATTGCGCAACAAAAGTATGTAAGTTTCCTTTACATTTGATGTAAATACACATTGAATATAATATAACAAATCAATGATATATGCTTTGCACAATAGTTTATTATTTATTGGCAAATGAAATGGCAACAAAACTAAATGCTTATGATGTCAGTAATGACGTGCGACGGAACAGAAAATCTCTACAGAACAAAGATGAAAATGAGATTTTCAGGTCAACAACATGCAGCCCGTAAACAGCCATACTGAGAGACGTAATTTGATTAACGTTGTTTTGTAGGTTGTCGAATGTGATATAAACACGTTATTTGCATTTATATTTGTTTGTAACCACTTGTGACGTTTGGATTTCTGATTGTGTTTATTTATAATGCTGCATAGAAATTAAAGTAAGTTGGGAATGATATTAACCATGTACTTTGACACTTCGTTATGTATACACCATAACATTTTTGAAATACAGCCGGAAATATAATATCTAATATGACGCTGAAGTACTGATTTAATTCATACATTGATTTATTGATGACGTGGGTAGATAGTCTGCATGTAAGATTTTAAAAAAGTTAATATTAGAAGTTAGTTTACGATAATTTTTTTAATAAAAATTCGTATCTACACTTATGCCATTTATACACCATAATTACGTTATTATAATTACGCGCACTGCTATAGCGACTTTAGGATATAATAGAATTCATCTACTTACTTGCATAAACAAACAAACTCATATAATATTTAACAAATCTTGGAGAAAATTGCCGATTTCTACCACATCTCCGGCCAAGCTTCTTCCTCCCGGTTCAAAGCACCTGTCAAACCTATTTTCTCCGTAATTAATAGAACTACAGGGTATTACTGTCATTCGGGTTGCCCGCTCGCTCGCTCAAGTGACGGTGATGGACATTTTAATTTAATTTTAAACGATAAATCGGACGTGTGCGTAATGGTGATGCGGAACATTGTAATTTCCGAAGGCTCCACGTAGTATCGCTAGGTCCTAAATGTTCTGTTAATCGCTCTGCTTTTATGTACTCTATTCATGTATTTGGTAGATTCGGGAGAGAATTTATTATTGTGACTAATATGGAAATGTTTGTACACATATGTTTATTAAAATGTTGAGTACTAATCGATATACTCGATGCAAAATTGAACTTTATTAATGACTTGATATTTATCACTATGTAGGTAAAATTGATAGTTAGCTTGGGTCCATTTTTGTTCCTTATATACATAAGTGATTTGTGTTATTAAGACGACTTAAAATTATATACAACAATTAATAATTCCCAGAATAGCAATTATTTGCAAAGCCAACTTAATATATTCCACACGTGCTGTATAAACAATAACAGTTACTGTGAACAAATGCAAAATTGTCACCTACACTCGTAACACGACTCCAATTATCTATACTTATCATTTGGCTGGATCTCCTTTACCTAGAGATAGTTCTACGAGAGACTTGGGTGTCGTCTTCCATACAAGACTAACCTTACGGAGCATATATCCAGTATTTGTGCATCGGCGTTGGGTACGATAGGATTCATTATACATATTACACGATCACTTTCTTCTTTAACAACCATTCTTCCTCTATATTTCACTTTTGTACGGACTCGACCGGAATATGCGTCCTTGGCCTGGTCACCTATATATATATCTATATATCTATTAGATGCATCTTTTGGAGCAGATTCAAAGAAGGTGCTTAAAGTTCTTATACTTTAAGAAATTTAATACTTATCCGATACAAGGATTTAGTCACAATACTCTGCTAAAGATATTTAACATTAAAACAAGCTGAGTGTAGATTCCTATTTAGTTTACTAAATAATGATCTTGATGTCTCTGAATTGTTGAGTCAAATCAATTTTGTTGTACCACGTTCAGGATGTGGCAAACAAATATATTTTACTGTTTCGCACCTAGAACAAATATCACCATCAGGTCCTCAATATATAGAATGTGTAGCAGATTCAACTCTATGGAGTTTGGTGAGTTAGATATGCATATCTGCTGTTTATCATCACTTTTGACAATATGTAAACCGCAGATACATTATACATAGCAGATTTCTTTTCCATTCTTCTTTTTTCTTTTTAATAATTGGTAACTTTTTTATAAGTTAAATTAAAGCGATTTGGATGTGACTGAAAATAGTCATAGTACGATATAGTTAGTTTATAGTAGCTTGCTCTACCTCTTTTTCATTTTCTTAGTTTTATGCTTATTTCCAGGTAACTTTCATATGTGTACATCAATAATTAAATTTTAACTTATAATTGGATATTGTTTTATCTGTTGGGCAATAAAGTATTATTACAAAAACCCTTTTAAACTCTAACGAAAGCACAACATATTACTACGTACTCATTTTTTGCTAAAGAAAGGTACCTAGCCCGGAAATTCTGGGTTTAGTAAAGCTTGGGTGACTTGTAGACCTTATAAGCCCATATCGATATTTCTTACATTTTCCTTAACTATCTTCCATCAGATTTTCATCAAAGTTAGTGTATTGTTATGTTGTATAAGAGTTTAATGAAATTTGATGCAAGTAATACTTAAAGAGCAAAACCTTCACCCACCACCTCTATGTACACACAAGGAAATGTGTATTTGTTTTTGAGATGATTATATTCACTTTAGCATGCCATTAGAAACAAACGTATGCATTTTTTGCTGTTGCACCTTCATTGACGTTACAAAATGAACACACGAAGTATTCGCTTACATTTAGTCTTGGCAAAGTGGACCAAGATACAGTGCAAGGCGGAGAACAACGTGGACGGGCCGAGCGGCCGTATCACGGCGAATGTTCAATGACGTTCACGTACTAGCGTCATCTATAATCGTGGCCTTCGTGAGTGAGCATAGGCGATGTGGATGCAGGAATCTTTATACATAAAATAATGATATAAAATATATTATATAACGCGGTAAAACACTTATTACTTTAAGAAGTGTCCACGAAATCACAAATTAGGTGGCATCTGTGAAATATTAGAATCATCAAATATGTTTCTACACTTGTTTCAGTCAAATGAGTACGGCGCGCGGAATAAATATTTTTTAATGATGAAAACCACCGTTCCACATCCGATGATGTTATATTTGCTAGTTTAAAGTAATCCTTGTGGCAACTTAATGGTTCTTTCGACGCATCTTCACGCACTTTGGGACACAGTTCGTCAAATCCTTTTGTGCGTTTTGGGGAGTTTATAAATATTTCCTTCCTATGAGCCATTAAAGCATTTACTCGTGGATAATATTTAGGGATCAATTGCGCCACACGGTTTAAAGCATGGATTTTACATGTAACAGATTGCCACTCTCTTCTTTAAGAGATCGGCGTAATGCGAGCATATTAGCGGCACCGTCACTCACAAACATTAAAAGTTGGCTTGTTGAAACTTGAAATTTGTTCTATGCCCTCAACACTACTTTCAAAATTTCATACCTAGTATATTTTGCAACTCTCTTGGAAGTAAGCAAGATAGGGGACGACGGTTTAAATTTTTCTATTATACGTATGTACCATCACGTTCACCACAGTACGTTTTTGCCGATCGGTTCTTTCCTTCACACATAACCACAATTTTTAATCTTTCAATTCTGCTTTAATTCTTCCGTCAACGTAGTCATGAACAGATGGCATAAAGTTTCTTAACGATGTTCAATTTGGTAATGTATAATCCGAATACTTGCTCCTCTAGGAGACAAATGCTTGTTGGTCTAGTAAAGTGAACGGTACATTGCATAAAATAAAATAAACACGTATATCAAATACTAATTGTACCGTTTGCTACGGATTGCAGAATAGTGTTTTATACTTTCTAGATGGCGTTCACACTTCCACCTGCTGGTACACGTCAAATAGTTGTCGCACTTCACACCTTTAATTTTATCACCTTCTTATTCTAAATCCGGTATACTCGCTATTGCGTTTCCTAGTTTAAACCACTTAGCACTAAATATAAGAACTGCTGATGGTTAATTGACTGTTTTCATTCTAAATAACGGCTTCGTTGTCTTGATTCTCGGTTTTGATATTTATAGAAAACAAACACATGCAGGTAATGACACAAGTAATAAAGTGGTTCCAATTTTTTAATCAATTGAGTGTTTTCCATCCTTCTTTGACCAGAAAACTTTAATAAAGAATTGCTCCTCAATTTACAAATTGCCGTTGCTAGTGTCGTGCTTATATTGGATGTCAACGAAAATTCGAATGTGATATTTACGCTGCTGTGCATCTAACACACGTAAAGATGAACTTCATTGGAATAAAATTTCACATGCGTGCAGAGGCTTCCCTTTGGAAAGAAACAGATGAATGTAGGTTTAGTCCACAGCATCCAATTAAGTAGTTAAAGTACTTGAAATAGGACGCAAGAGAAATCTAACTAATTATCTAGAGCACTTTTTCTACAGCACTCAAAGAATTTTCTCTTTCTACTTTGGGCGAAGCGCGCAACCCCCTTTTCATTACGATCGCTACAAATCCCATCGTTAAACTTTTCCATGTATTCCACCACTATAGCGCCGATAGCGATCTTTCTGAGGAAATGTTCGCGTGGATTGTAAAACGATCTTTTCATGCATACGGAATTTAAATTTCCTCGTTACTCGTTGATTTCCCCATTTGGCCGGCGCATTTTTGATGGGGACCGAGAGGCAAGGGAGGAAATACGGGATTAGAGACCCGCTAACCTTCTATTTGACCGGATTAACAGCGTCGACGATGACTGTGAGATTCCATTCGATACTACTAACAATAAGTGACGTAACGGCCAGAATAGGCATTTTTCGGAAAGCACACAATTGAAGTGATTTGTTCCCGGACCGAATATATGCCTCGCTTAATATTCGCATGTAACGCGTTTATTGAGCTGGTGATCTTGGATACTTAAAATCTATTTTTATATTATCCACTTATAGAAAATGCTATTTTAATAGGAATAATAATAATGGTTTATTTCTCCATAGGATATATCAATTCTATTTATAGAAAAAATTGAAGAAATAATTGACTGTCAAGGCAATTAAAGAATTCATTTCGTTCTTAAAACTACCTAAATCTAAGGCAAAAATATCTACTTAACTAAATTACATAGTATGTACAAAGTTCAACATTCCTTCTAACATTACAGATATCATACTTATCATATTTATACTGTACATCTAATAAATTAAGCAGTACATTACACGCAATCAATGTTAGATACTGTTTTATTACAACCCGCATGTTTCCTACACTCAAGATTTATTCCGGAACATGAAAGCATTGTCACAAACTTTAAATTATATTGGTCTCATCATGTATTAAACCTGGAAAATCACCGATAATTTTCTGTACTACTACCATGGGTTTATACATGGTCGCTTTTTCAGCGTTCGCAATAACAACATTATCAAACTAAACACATTCATATAAACGAGGTACGAGGGCGATCTGATGGTTTCCGGAATCGGAAACAGATGGTTTCGCAAAAATAGATAAAATCGAATTTTTTGCAGTGATGAAACACTTCTGGATGACTGGGAAAACGGTCACGGAAATTCGATATATTTTTCTAGCGGATGAAGTCCATCATCTTCGACCATCAGCTTTTGGGTGTGCGAGTTCAAACGTAGCCGCACAAGCACAAGTGGCGAATCACGCAGTGGACACCCAAAAACTGCTGCCAAAATGAAATTGTCGACAACATTCGTGATGTCGTGTTAGCCGATCGCCGATTGAAGCCGTAAGAGATAGCAAAGACAACAGGCATCTCAGAAGAACGCGTTCGCCATGTCGTACACGAAATTTTGCGCATGAAAACGCTTTCGGCGTGATGGGCACCGCGTTTGGCCAGACTCCAACGCAATCCAAGGGATTTCTTCATACGTTTCACAATTCTGGGTGAGACTTGGATCCAGCACTACATACCGGAGACCGAGAGACAGTCGAAGCAGTGTACTTTTCCGGGCAAATCGGCTCGGAAGGAAGCAGAGACCATTCTATCGGCCGGAAAGATCATGGCGACCATCTTTTGGGATTCCCACAATGTGATCCCCATCAGTATCCAGTAACGAGAAAGCAGCGGAAAGAAATGCTTTTCCGCCACGACAATGCATCGGCTCAATCATCCCGCATCGTCATTCCCAAATTGAATAGGGTGCGCTACGAAATCTGAAAAAATCACTGGGAGGAAAGGTATTTACCTCAAATGAAGAGGTCATCGCCGCTACAGATGGTTATTTTGCAAACCTCGAAACATCCTACTTTTCCGACGGCTTGAAGAGACTGGAGCACTGTTTGAATAAGTGTATTGATCGTCGAGAAGACTACATCGATAAATAAAAAACCACACCAATACCGTGTTTTTTTGTCCATTCTGGAAAGATTTCAGGTCGCCCTCGTATATACACGGCTAGATTAATGTTAGCTGACTGACGGCCTTCCTACCGGTTCTTTCGGTTCACATGCTACTGACCGAACGTTCGTAATGCCAGCTCTAGTTGCAGTGCAAATACGATCATTGTTTACTTAAAATCTTACAGTAATAAAACGTCAATATTTATAGATTCACCTATATTTACTGTGAATTTATTTCCTCATTTGGCATGGTCATATACAGTATATGTGTTAAACCAAAATAAAATTATCATAGATAAATATCAATACCTAACATAACAATGCAGGTCATGGACTGCTAATCCAGAGATGCGCGCTCTCTCTGATTTAGTAGTCAATAAGATATACATTAGTCGAGAAGGAACTGCAATGTAGGGACAGAGAAAGATGTTCGAAACTGCGCTGATGACGCCAGATAGGAAGAAATATATCCATGTGTTAGCTTTCTTTCTCTCTTCACATTCTTTCCCGTGAATGATCCAACTAACACCATGTGTAGCTGCATTTATCAGCATTATTATGTTAGGTATTGTTTTGTAGGCATGGCGATGTATGTATATTCGATAAATTATGGTAAAACCGAGGGATCATTTACATGTACGTCTGCCCAATGGATTGTGGGTTCGCCCTCTTTTTAGTTTAGCAGCCCATGAGCTGTTCGGAAGAAGGTTGGAAAATCGTATCCGCGTGTATCGCTGTGTTTTGAGCAGCAGGCGAGTGTGTATTGTATATTGGCAAAAGGTACCGGCAAGAAATGTCCACTTAAACTGGTTGTTTATACACGGTGATATTAACATATTAATAATAATGGTATTTCAAAAGCAGCTATCTTTAAATTAAAAAGAATAAAACTGCCCACTATGTCTGAATAAAATATGAAATAATTAAAACGATTTGCAAACATAAGCATACATAGTAATTTCACCTATTTAACAAGGAACACTTAGAAGTGAACTGAGCAACTGATAATTTTGAATATAACATATTATAGTAGTTGATTCGACTTTAATAGACACTTACTTTGTTCTATTACTACAGAAATATTTTGCTCTACTCAACTCAATTAATCTGAGATTATTACGATGTTTAGTGAAATTATTTAATATAATTAAAAATAGCTTCTACAACAACAAGTGGTTTGATATCCATCCGGTTTAAAACTTTAATTTTCCTCGGCGAGAAATAATGTTTTACAAAAAGTGGCGAAAGAAAAAGTTTTAACCTAGTAAGTAACCTTTTGTAGCTATATCCAAGTGTATTCACAGTATGTGTGCTTTGCGGCTGCAATTACGAGTCGCATATATTCTGAATACAAATTTCCTTTACCCAAAAGCTCCTGAAACCTAGCGATAAATAAAATTGCAGAAGGCCAAGATGTCATTCACCTCTGTTGCCTTCAAGGTGATTCCTTTGAGAGCGCAATGCTTCTGCCACAAAAGAAATGCGTCCTTGAAAACTTGGTTAGCTGTTTTCAGCATCGTCTGCAATTCAATTTAATTCAATTCACAGTATAGCAGTAAACTCCACTCACACAAATTAATTAATTATGCGGAACGCAGCGTTTCGAGAGCAATGGGAATTGACAATGGGAGCCCACGTGCTCTCGAAACGCTGCGTTCCGCATAATTAATTAATTTGTGTGAGTGGAGTTTACTGCTATACCTGTGAATTGTACATCCACACAGTCCTTGCAATCGTCATTTCATTAAATTTAATTCAATTTAATTTTTATTTTTCGAAAGGGAAAAAAGACCCTGTATGCTGAAAGCGGTATATTGTCTTCTCCCTTTCCTCCGCATATCCTCTTCTAGCAGTTTATAGCATTCCACATTAATTGTACGAGCTGGAAGTACAAACCCTTTGTGTATGTTGTCATCAATATTGAGAAAACAGATCAGTAAAGACTTCATGTTTCTTTTAACATATATTTTTCTAGTAAACTTAAATTTGTTTGATCTTGATACATTACTTTTTCAAAATATTGATCTTAAGATTTTTAAATGTAACTCAAATTTGTATTTGAACTAATTAGAAATTGTAGCTAGTTTACTTTGAATTTATCACACGGTTTTATTAATTCAGGCTATTTATGATAGTCACATTAAGAGCAAAATTTTATGAGCAGTAATAATGTACGTAATTATTGGGAAAATATCTGCGGACGTATGTATTCATTCACAAAACTGACAACGTACCAACAGATATTATGGAACAAACCCTCAGATACAAGTTAGATTATAATTTATTTTGTACTTACTGGATTAGTAACGCTTACTTTATCTACAACTGTTCAGTTGTGGTGATAGGTATTTTTTGTTTCTTTAAAGTTTTACATATAGAGCTAGAATAAAACAATAGATAACTTTTAAAGACTTTATTATTTTTCGAAGTATTATCCACGAATACACTTTTGCATACATTCGAAGTAGTTATTCCACTCGTTTGTTGGTACACTCAAAATTGTGTTTTTGAAAGCATCGATTGGGCCTTTTGACAACTGAATCATTTGACTACATAGTCCGTTCTTGATTTTCGGAAAAATAAAACAATCGTTGGAATTTGGGTACGGACTGTACGTAAGATGGTGTAATAATTCGACGTTGTGTTGTGTTACAAATTTAATTATTTTACGTGCTGTATGCGCACTTCCATTGTTTTGCTGGAGAATGATTCGTGGTTCCTAGTTGTTTCTTCGAAGTTGAGCGGTGACTTGCTGCAAACGGCAATAATAGTTCCTTGATCTTATAGAGGAATTCTTGTTGAATGATCTGCTTTCGAGACAAATGTCCAGAAAATTGTCTTGGAGATACTTCGACAACCGATGACTTTTATTGGCTTTTCTTCACGTTGGAACACCCAAACAGACGACTGGTGCTTATTTTCAAGCTCATATGAGTAAATCCAAATTTAATATGGTCCTGAGTTTTTTGATACCAATTCACGCTACTTGCTTTCTGTTCTTGAATCAACAGATGCAGTATCCAACCGGAATGTGAATTGTGTATAAAAAAATAGTTTTTACACACAACTCTGTATGCATTCAGATCTTTGAAATCCTCAATAATGCCTCAATCCCGCAATATATCAAAAGTCGATTTTCGTTGATGATCTTGCGCTGAGCATCGGCGTCCTCCTAAGTGACTGCCATTTTGTCCATCTCCTCTTGGATCGTCGCTAAGATCGTTTGAATTCTGTATGTTAACGAGAAATTGCTGATTGATATGGTGCTCTATAGCCAAAAATGGAAACCAGCTCGGCCAAATATTCTTGTGGAGATGATTGTCTCCGAAAATTATAAAAAATTGTTGTGCAAAAATGTTCTTGATTTAATTCCATTTTTCAACTAACTTACCAACTTTGACAGTTACTTGTAGCTACAACACTACACTTATTGAACTGAAACTTTGGATTTAGGTTAACTAAGGATGGAGGTTCATTTTTAGTACGACATTTGATCAGTGGCGCCTTCTATGTCCCAGTATGTAAAATTTAAAGGACATCGCACCGCAATACTCCATATACTACAAATAGCAAATATTGCACTCCTTTAAAACATCTAAAAACAGCGGCTATCGAAATAATCCCCGGAATTATAACCACATCGTCCTTATTAATAAGACTTTAATATTGTACATAAATTATTAGGGAACAAATGTTTTAATGCGAATATTTCAACTCAAACCATTTTAATGTATAAATACGTAAACAATAAATGATTTTATAAATTACTAGAGTTATAGTTGGATAGCCCAGTTATATTTAAATAAATTGAATAGTTTATTTTTAAAACTAATTGGATTAAACAAAATATTAGTTTGTTGCGAAAACTACACGTTGCTAACCATTAAATTTTTTCATGTTTTAGGTTACCAGTGCCTTGGTTGCTATACGGAATCATCTACAGCAAGCCCGTGGAGGTGAATTCGGTGGGAATGGTGTGTTCCATAACGATACTCTTCATGATGTTGCTCTTCGTAGTCATGTCCATCGCGTGCTTCAGGTGGAAAATGAATAAGGGGCTCGGTTTCACCATGTTCATGCTGTACTTTGTATTCGTAGCCGTGTCGCTCATGTTTGAATATGAAATTATAGTGTGCCCTGTTTAGATAATCTAATAGTAATACATAATACTACATTTATTACTTAATAGGACACCTAATACAATATTATATCTACACACCACTGATTTGTACATCCCCCGTTTTCAAAGTTAATGATGATGAAGATCGAAACGTTATGTATAATGTACGTTCGTTGTTGATAAAAAATACTTTCGTTTATATCATAAAATAGTAATATAAATTACATGGACCCCGAAGTAAATCAGATTTTTCCCAAATCAATTCGATATATGTGCAAGGATCCACTTATTTCATGTATCTTCTACGTATATTGATTATCGTTTGCTTTGATATTTATTTTAATTAATAAGTAACTGGATAAACTGAAAATATATGCTGTAAAAATTATAATATTGCTACAATCATCTTCATGATATTTCATTTGAATCACTTATTGTTGAAAGCGGTTAGAACATTTTGGTGTTGATAAATGCTTATTTAGATTTTGAAAAATACAAAACATGTTACAGAATATAGTTATACACGCGAGAATTAGTCTGCTGTGGTATTTATAGGAAAATGAGAATGAATAGCCATGGTGTGGAAAACAAACACGTAGGTATAATATAATTAACAGTAAAATAATTATTTCATTTTTGAACACCACCATCAAAGATTAGATATAAAAGATAATTCCAAAGCAGAAACCTAAAGGAAGAGAGTGAATTACAGTCAAGCACCAAAGTTTAAATACACAAACATTACATAAAAATAATATATAAAAAAATATACCGGAAAAAAGCTTAAATACAATACAAAAAAATATATATCCTTTGCCAAATTTTTAAGGAAATTGGAAAACGATGACAAACAATGACTGCCGTTAGATAACCTTCTTAACCCCTTTTTAAGGTATTCCTTTGTGTTTTGAAATTGCATGATCAATTTTTCGAGTCAATAATACCCGAACATGCTCTATTAGATTTAGGTCTGGTGATTGACTACAGAGGACTACAGAGTTAACGTGGAACATAATTCAGTAACCAATCCCCCACTAAATGCGAGGTATGTTTGGGATCGTTGTCCTGTTGGAATATCCACTCTCTTCCCAGATCCAAACTATCCACAAAAGGCTGCAATATACCTTTATACAGGTGCCTGACCATTGTACCATCGATAAAAGCTAAATATCATACTCCAGCTGCTTCAATCGCTCCCCAAATCATCACACTTCTGCCACTATGCTTAATAGTAGGTATTAAATTTTTGGTTTGAACACCTGTGCCGAACTTGCGCCATTTTTTTTCGCTACCATCGCTGCCAAAAATATTGAATTTAGATTCATCTGTAAATTGGACTCCTCTCCAAAAGTCCTCAACGTGATCCTTGTACTTGTTATTAAATACTAGACGAAGCAGTCGATTTTTTCCAGGAATAAGAGGTTTCTTACGTGGAATTCTGCTTCGATAATCTTTATCCCGTAAAGCTCTTTGTACAGTTTTCGGGTGAATATGTTTGCCTAATACTCCAGCATTACTAAGGATAAGGCTAACATCTCGTCGAGACAGTTTCTTGGATCCTCCAGTTCTGGTCCTATTTTCCACTGTTGTAAGTTTTATATTTTACACATTTTCCAATGACACATTTAAAACTTTGCCTATATTGGGGTAGGATTTGCTTTCCTTTGTCCATTATTTTGTTTATGGGTCTACTGACAGTAATGAAGTCAGGATTAATATTGAATAAAAATGCGTAAGTGATTAAACCAGCAAATAGAGCGGTACTTCCTTCGGGAAAAGAAGACCAAGAAAAGTTCTTTACTGCTTATTATTCAACTATAAATAAACTGTATATTTACATTTGTGTTAAAATGCTTTATTTTCATTTTAAGTGATATTTGTGTATTTAAACTTCAGTCCTTCACTGTATACTAAAATTGTATGTCTTCTTCTTTCCCGTTCTCTAACACTCGGTCTTGTTTCTTAATGTTATTCAGCCTCTTGGGAAGCAGATGCCCAGCTGTCACACTATCTCTTTAGAGGTCGGCTAGGAGGTCTCCTAGAATTCGGTTTTTCATCCTTTACCTACTTCGCCCATCGACCTTCTGTCATTCTATCGACGTGGTCCCTCCTAAACTATACTATGTTTTGAATTTCGAGATCTTCTCTGATCACCTTGCTTCTTATCTGCTCCCTCAGACTCACTTCCTTAATAGCCCCCAATATCTTCATCTTCGCTGCCCTTATCATGTTCTTCGCCTCTGTTGTATCTGCTACAGTTTCCGCTGCATACAGCTCTCATGGCTGTTTTATATATGCATACTTTACTTTCAGCGGACATATATTTATTCCTCTATATGAGGTCTCTCAGATAGCCAAAGATTCTTGAGGCTTATTAATTTGGTTTCTAACTTTCCGCTGTGAGTTTTTGGAACTTGTTAACTCAATTCCTAACTACGTGCATTGTATGTACTGTTGAATGGGTTTATCGTTTACATCTGATTTACATCTAATGGGCTCTTTTGCTATGACCCAAGATTCTATCTTTTCCATGGATATTTGCATATTAAGGCTTTCTGCATTTGTTTGGAATTGGTATAGCAGTCGTTGTAGGTCGTCCTCGTTATGTGCCATTAAGATTTCATCATCAGCATATCATAATATCTTTATCGATTGTTGCCCTATCCTGTACCCTCCAGCAACTTCATTTACACAATTCATTACTTTATCTTAAGGATGAAGGTTGCGTCCATTGTTGATCTACTCTGTCTGAAGCCATGTTGTTCTTTGCTTATTTCTATTCTGTTCGTTATTTCCGTTGTTATAATTTTTGTTAACAGCTTACCTAGGTTGGTTAGTAAAGATATTATTCTGTAATTTTCCGAGTCGTTTTGTTCCCTTTTTATAGATCGGTATTGTAATGCTGTTTCTCTAATCAGTAGGTACTTTTTGGGTCGAGATAATTTTTTGAAATAATAATACGACTACTGTCTCAAATAAATTCGCACGTTTAATACACAAATGTTTTAAGTTACTTGATAGTGCGGTTAGTTTATTGTTGAAACAAGCAATGAACTTGTAAGAACCGACTAATATCCCAAGAAATATATTCACAGTCTTTGAAAAACAGAGAAATCTGGCAGTTCTTGAGAAAATAGGTGATTTAGCACTTTTCAACAATACATGATTCGATAATGGATATAGCTCCATTATGCAATTTAAATCTTTATAAAAGGGGACTTTAGTGAAATGTGTCTGGCAACCAAATCTTCAGTGTGTGAAGTATATTCAAAATAGTCGTCTATACATTTGTAAAGGGACGCCTTATAGCTGTAAAATTTAAAATTATCATTGAATTCATGAGTGTCTATCATCAGTTTATCCCAAGTGAAATTATTTAAAACGTATGTTATTAAGAATTACAGGTGATCTTGCATACGAATTGATTTTGGAAATTTCCCGCTTTACTTGCAGTTATATATTCCAAGGCCATCATATCACTTTTGATTTTTAAATGTTAAACCCTTCCTCTTCGAATAATACATGGAACCTTCAAACTACCATACAATAATCTACCATTTCTTAAGCTAGTTTCGGAGAATCTAGCGCATATTTAGAAAGATATTATTTTTAAATATAAACGTTGATCTTGTAGCACATTTTTGACGAAGTAAAACAATAAAGTTTTATACATCGTAATTAATTGTAATAAAGTTATTATATTTGTTAAGCAAAATAAAGAAAGCGATGTAACATTCGAGTTATTGTTGTGCAGATTATAGATGTACAATTTCAATGCAATTCACGTTCCTACGACGCGGTAATGAGATAATTCCATAACCGTACATTTAGCTTGTGTATTAACGTCGTTTATGTTCGCTCACAGTCAGACCAGTGAGAAAATGTTTGAATATGGTTCGAAGTTGTGTATCTTGGTAAATTTAATTGTCATGTTAAGTTGTCTAGCTGGGGTTGTAACCGAGTTTACTCCGATAGAAGTCCTAATACGTATTCTCCTTGATGAACGTTTAAGCTTATAATGTTGGAAACAATTTTGGTTAATGAATGCTCTTTGAAATGCTTTCAATAGAACACGAAGTTATGTCTTTCTAAAAGTGCCTCTTAAGAAACGAAGTTTTCAGTCAAATTAGGAGAAATTTGGTGATCCTGCCCTTTACGAGATTTTAATGTACTAATTCTCTTGATTAATATTTCGCTGCTCATACTGCCAGCTGTTATATAATCTTATGATTAAATGTAGTCGATTATCAGATTCTGAAGTATTGAGCAATAAACTGAATACACGGTGAACACTACATTTTAATTCAAAAATTTTCTCATTGTGATTTGCAACTGATATTGAGTGGGTATCGAGAGTCTGCTGCCTGCTGTTGCTAATTCTTAACTTGCGTAAAAATGATCTAAACCCAAAAGCGTTAAAATACTTTATTTTCGAGTCACTTACAAAATATTTCTCTAAAAATTGAAGTAGAAGCATTATCAAAACCAGAATTAACACAATGCAATAATTACAAAATACTGCATTTTTCGGATGATATTATCCCACTCAAATTTATGAAAGGTGCATTCAGATCTGCACTATTGTAACTCCCTTAAAAAACCGCGTCATTAAATGATATAATCGTCCTTCCTTTCATAATTTTGCAAGAAATTTTCACCCACAGACAAACTTCTGAACTTGTTGGACGTTTTATTTGTCCTGTTACTATAACATCGTGATATGGCTTTGCTATCCATTTAATTCATTCTTCTTACATACAATTCTGGAACGTTTTACTAATAGTGGAAACTATTTGGTTGATTCTATTTTATGTACTCCGAATTGATTCCTTTGTGTTCATAATTTCATTCCTGTTTCGTCCAACTTCTCTTCTGATGTAGATAGGAGTACCACTAAGAATTTTATCTTTCTGTAACTTTTTCTCTTGTTCGGTTTAACATTGCCGGTAGTTTGCTTCCAACCTTCTCGCCGATATTAAAGATATATGGAATTCTATAACTTTAGCTTTAGCCAACATTTTTTGGTCTATAGTGCTATTTGTTCGTAATGAAACAAAAATTCTCCTTCATATCATTCTGATCCATCAAAAAATAAATATAATCTTTTAGTTCCAATAATAGCGAATTTTGCAATAGTGAGCAGAAGACTTTGGAATACGGTGTAGATTTAAGAGAGCTTAAGAGCTAGAGGATAATTGTAGAACATAAACGAAATCTGACTAACAAACAATAAGAAAAATATTCCATCCAAAAAAAGATTTATAAATATGATATCTGTACACCAGTTGCAATTTTACAAATGAGTGGTGGTGCTATTATGTTTGGTTGTATGTTCGCAATAAATACTGAACTCTAATTGTAGGAAGGAACATGAATTGCATGTACACGTTGAATAATACTGTGTTCGAAAATATACTGCACAAGAGAAAAATCATTGTAACAAAATAAATGAAACAAAAACGATATCGACTTCCAATAATTGCCGTAGAAAGTGTGAATGAACATATTTATAAGCGTTATTCGTGTGTTCCAGTGTATCGAGCGCCATTGTTTTTCGAGGTTTCTTTTGTCTCAGCGCGTTTCGCCTGTGTTTCGTAATTAACTTTTATATCGAACTGGCCGAAACTTTTATCATCTCCGTTATGTATTTCCTCCACAAATCGATAGCAATAATAAGTATATATATAGAAGAAAAAAAGGATATTAATTTAACGAGGAAATTGCGAACAACGCGTTTGTTTTCCCCAATGATTTTCTTTGTTCGGTAAATGTGAAAAATGCGAATGAGTATATTCGAGTATAAAAGAACAATAACGACAAATAGATTACCTGATGTACCTCCGAATAATAATTGTTAATTTTTCCACTTGAATATTGTCGCTATTATACATTATATAAGTATAGATAGTTCTAGATAGACTTTTATAAGTATTTTTAGGAAACAAATATATACGAATGTTTTCATATTGTGGTTGATGTGATAGTAGTTCTATTGACAATGTGTTATACCTATTTTGTACAAGCTCCTGTACTTGAAACTCCAAATTTTGTCTCCTTGGTTCTGTGGAAAATCTTTCGTGAAATCATCAAATAAATTCCTGTAAAATGTTTTAAAACTTTTATAGAAAGCGACATTTATTCTAGAGATAATTTAACTTCCCTGTTACCTTTATAAATATCGGTACTCTGTACGCAAGATGTGTAGCTTCTAATCTAGACGAACTTTAACGATTGAAATCTAAATTTTTCTATCACGAAAATTTCGACAATATCGTGATCAATAAAAACATTGGCATCACCAATTTACTATTGATTATGCCGGAGGTTGATAATAAGAGAAAATGTTACTTTCATCTCCACGAATACAGATTCAAAGATTCCAAATCTTTGAATGGGGATTTGTTAAAACGATGTTCTTTTTCTTAGATCTTATGGCGAGCATATTCTAAAATTATATTAAACTAGAGATGCATATGGTTATTATTAAATTTTAAGGTAACAAGTTAAAACGTTATTTGAAGTATCAAACTTGATAAGATTTAAGCAAGATCTAAGTGTCAGATGTAGTTGTAAGTATCACAAACAATAATTCAAAGAATATATGTTCCTCTCGATTACGTTTTTTATAATACTAGTAAAACAGTTTGTCTTGCTATTGCAAATTTGAAAGGAATAAATCTCAACGAAAACCTATGGCAAATAAAGTCATTATTAAATATAACACTAAATAATTGCTAATCACATCGGTCATGGCCAAATGAGAAAATAAATATTCGTTCAAAGAGACAATATGACTAGAAAAAAGGTTAATTATAGGCTACTAATACTTTAACAATTTTCTTGTCTAGGATGTTCTACTTAAAAAATTTTTCTAAATATGCCATGCTAACTTTGTTACACTCACTATATCAGCAATTTGAAAATCCTAAGTCGAAGTATACTGAAAATCATAATTGTTTAACGTGCACTTTGCTAAACCCCTACAACTATGAAACCATTGATTTTAAGATAATAGTACCTTATCGTCATATCCTTCACAATTTAATAAGGATTCCCAAAATATAACAATCCACAGCATATTCTATTAAAAGAACACAACTTTAGATAGCCGCGAACTTATATGATACCCCATATACTTCAATATAATTTTAAAACATTCTTAACATTCGATCTAATAAAAAGAAAGAAAGGCACAAAGATACAAGGACCTCTGGGGAACGATTTGCCCTACAGACCTATTATTATTTTTGAGAAAGCATGCATTTTCATGAGTAATAACTCAAATAAACTAGTTTCGAAAGTAAATTTAAGTTAAATGTTATTAGTTTTTTTTAAACTTTCAAATTTGGTACTAGAGTAATTAAATGGGCTTTGAAAACCTAGAAAAAGTTTTTTAATTTGCAGCAGAATAATGCACCAATAACAAATGTTATATATCGCTACTGCTTGATTGTTTGATATCGTAAATAAATATAATAACCTAAGTAAATATTTTGTGGTGTCATACACAAAGAAACGATATTGCATTATCTTCATGTATTTAGTAGACTTAATTTCCAGATATAATAAAACTAAAGGCCTTGATTATTGCCTAGACATTATGTATGTACATCTGCCAGTACTCGATTATTAGATATTCTTGGCCCTTCTGCAAGAACTTGATTAGTCTTAGTTCTTTGAAAACACTTTCTTATTCGTTCTAAGTTTAGATATTGCCTGCACAAAGTCTTCAATTGAAAGAATGCAGGAACGATTTAATGGAATGTCTTGAAATGCATGGGTCTATTATACGACTCTACAGTCCATGAAATATTGTAGTGACCATTACCAAAATTCTCCAAATAAAAATCCTTATATTATATTTAGATTTCTAAGAGTGTATAAAATTGAACTAGCCGGGTGAGACATCACACCTTGTATAGTCATTAAAGTAACATTATTTACTTTTCTTACATTTTCTAAACTCACGCAATGGTCCTACAAAATTAATAGCTAATTATTTGTCTTTTGCGGCTTTCGATATGTGTGTTCAGAATTAATTGTGCAAATGAATATATTCATTCAACCGCTTACAATTGTTGTATCGTCCAATCTTATGATCACTTCTGAAAGAGCGTTAAAACATATTTCCGAGAATGCTTTCGCTTTTTTAGTATAATTTGCCGACTTAGGAAAGTCATCTTACAGAATCGAAAGAACGGAAGTCCTTGGAGCTTAAGTGCAAGAGCTTTTATGTTAACAAAAGGTGACATTAAATTTGCGATGTGATAAGAGTAAACTATATTATGTAAGTTTTTAACCGCTTTAAGCAAAAGGTACCAAGCTTAAATGAACGCCTTCAATTCTTACACTTGCAGATTTAATTTCTCTCTTAATCGAATTACAAAGGATATTCATTATTTAGTTAACGGAATTATTTATTATGAATTAACGGTAACTAAAAAGAAGTCGCCTGCTAATCGCACCAACTACAAATATCTAACAAATCAGCTCGCTGATGGAAGAATATAAAGGCATGAAAAAGAAACTTCCCGATAAAAAAAACGCACTATTAGTTTAATAAAAAAAGTACCATAATCTACGAAATGAAGTGAAAGACGCAAATCTAGTGAAAAAGAGTAAATAAATAAGAGAGTTCGTAGCCATTTGTAGATAATGAATTAAGATGCATATAGTGACTTAAAAATGAAACGTAGATGACGTTGTTGCAATTTTGAGTATGTAGTTTTAATAATTATACATAACATGAGATATTGAGAAAATAATAATAATGTTAAGTAAATGAATAAACAGTTGCAAGAAAAACAAGTATGTAAATAGTTAAACAGTGTGTACGATAGTTTGTGTGGCACTTATAGGACTTGATATCTCTTCGCTAAAAGTGCCTATTGTTACTTTTTGTTAATAGAATGATACGAAGACGTTTTGAAAACGTTTTGAAAGAGAATTGCATCCAAGTTACATTTTTTGACAAATTACCAAATTATTTACTTATTCGTATACAAATAGTTTTTTATACAAAACGAATCTATTGTTGATTATTTCACAGTAACGCTTAAGTGAAATAAGCATACTTTCCAAATTTAAATAATTTGTTGTTTATAATATCCAGATCAAGTTGCTTCCGAAATAAACTCGTTTTGCTATAGGTTTTTACTTTTATCCGATAAGAATATTATTGCGAAAAATAAAACTAATTTTATGTCCAAATTAAAAAATATATAAATAAATTCACTAAAGATTTTCAGTTTCCTTATACTTTTATTAAATAAAAAGCAGTTACATAATTAATTATGTAAGATGTTTTTAAAATGAATAATATACAACAGACGACAGACGACAGACCTATTCATGTTGTTTTTGACGATAGTCTTTAAGTGTCAGGCGGATTATTTATGCATATCATCTACTATTTTGGTCAATTCCGATGTTTCGGCAAATGATCTCCCACCATCTTGACTACCGAGAGAATCCGTTACTTGCCAATTTACTTCATCTTGTAGTAATTTGGACTTTCATGTACATCTTGGACTTGTGTACATATTTTTGTACAAAAAAGAGAACTACTATTAAATATGCGGATGATATACTGTTATACTATTCATTTAAATGGTCTGAGTTGGAAACTGGCGTATTTGGAGTGAATTGTGATAAGACCGTACTATATACTACATCCAAAGCTCACTAATTATTTCTCGATCCCTATAAATCTCATGTTCTTGTTTTTTTGGGCAAACAGGCATGCAATAAAATCAAAACTAACGATACGGGCAGGCCAGTGCTCAGTGAAGCTAAGGTTTTGGGTTTAATAATTAATGATAATATATCGCTTAAATGCCTTCGACAGCAGTTGGCGATGGTAAACAAGAGAGGAAGGGTCATTAAGTCCTCTGGTGCAAAGCTTATATTACAAATAATAACTAACGTAAAACTTATTGTAAAAATGTTTGGTATGGGTGGACACACACACTGCATTTTAAAAATTCCGTATGCAAACTCGACATTTCCAGAACTGAAATTGCCTAACAACCAGGCAAAAAGAGAGTTAACTTTAATTGTTTATTATACGACAGATAATGGATTAATAATTTATCGAAATTCTAATTAAATAAAATGAAAGTTCAACTTAAATTTGCAGCACTTCATCAATCTTGTTGATAATCTGTACATCTTGAAATTGAGGAGAGTGGCATTTGTCCTTCTAAGGAGCATTTGCACCATAACTTCGAGTGTACAATCGGTATACTGTTTTGAATCATCGAGAATAATTGCGAACTTATAAAGTTATAAGATTTCGTGGGTGAATTGATTAAGATAATATGATAATATTTGCAAAATTTAAATAATTTTAGCTAGGTTAAGAATTGTCAAAATTTTCAGTGATTATAAAACAGTTTTCTCTGTCTTTGTAAGATACTAAGCGACTCAAAATTTCGAAATCTTTTATTCCCTTCTTCCCAAAAAGCAAACATTTTAATTCAAGAATCCAACTCTATAAAAAAAAAAACTGAGTAATTTTATTACAGCATATTCAATGATTTTACGCAGTGATCTATATCCTTCAATTGGCTAGATTGAGCTGGTGTGCTCTCTGTGTCTTCAAGTGCTTGTGGCATCTGTTGTTAATTTGATGTATATCGCTTCCTTCAATTTTCGTTTGATGGCATGGTCATATTTCATGATGATAGGGAGTCTAGTTCCATTGAACATGTCTTCCCTCCAGTCATGTAAATTTAATCCACTCAAGCTTGTATCATTACGTAAGAAGGGCATTAAGAAAAACCAACAAAATCATGCATTCCACACACATACAGAACTGCGAGGTGTACATAAAAGTCAAGAAACAGCTCTTCTCATACAGAAATAATCCATCTAATACTTCAATTAAATTAAAATTAAGATTAAAATATGTATTTTAAAATAATTGTTCTAAATGTCTCATTAGTTCAGTTCTTGGGATAATTAAACGGTATGAAAAAGTAAGCAGCTTTAAGTTTAACATTGCATATTGTTATACATAGTTATAAAAATTCTTAAGCAGAAATATTGCATATACATATATGAAATTCTCTGTCAAAACGTTTAACAAATATGACGGTTTCTTCCTCGGTTAAACCTTTATTTGTTACCTGATGTGATATACTTGCACAGCACTGGTGTTAAAAGTGGTTAATTCCGATGAACACGCATACATAGCAAATAGGTAGTTAGCTAATTAGAGAGTTATTTAACTAATAACTAATGATAAGTAATACAAGAATAGTTTTTACGAAAACAACTGTTGTTCATGCCATTATAACAATAACATAGTAAGTAAGTGTGCGGTTTAATTGATGAAAAAGAAAATGGCGGCCAAAAGTTGAATTACGTACACACCGCAATCATATCGTCATGGTTTATCATTCGACATACATATCGAATAATTTCTACATTACTTGAACGACCTTAGAAGTACATGTAGAAATATAAATTATTGTGATAGTGTATCAAAATTGTTTGTAGATGAGTTTCTCAATGAGATCTTGTTCTTTTATACATGTAGATTCTTATATTTTAGAAATTCTAAGGCACAATATAGATTCCTGTGATCTTATATAAGCGGTATTAATTGCGCACACTTTTAAAAATTTTAGGCTGCCATTTTTTTCGAATACCTTGTTTACATTTTAGTTTGTGTTCAGTGTAAAATGTGCGATCTAATCTGCTATTTCCCCAGATACAAAACAAAGAAAACAATTAGATTAGTGGCTAAGTATTAATATATACGCAAACTTCTAGAAATATATCATAAAAGAGCATAAAATGAACATATCCGCTGTTTTAAAAGTAAACTTAAAATTACTCATATTTAACAAAATATACATTAAATAGTGTAAATTGTATACATCAAGATTTTACAACCAAGTATTTAAGTTATATTATTTGTTAAGATTACGTTTGTACGTCATGTTGTATTGTTAGCAGAAGTTGAAATGAGTTGGTAGTATAAAATATTTGTAACTTAAGTTCTCTTTTTTACTCTGTTGGTACGTATCATTAATAGGTACTAAGAAGAATAGTAATAATTTTGTTCTTTACATTCAATAGTAAGTAAATGTTGCTGTAGATTTCCAATTAATCTTATTATTTTTTATAGGCTGGAATACTGTCCTTTTGCTTGTAAATTTCTTATTTCTGTTACAATATTGAACAAAATGAAATAGATTGGTAAACAATTGGTAAAAATACAATTTATGCTTTCACGCTATGCGCTCTTGTATCAAATGATTCCAACAAAGTTCTAAAATACGTTTGCGTAAACAAAATTTCGTAAGATTTTTGTACTATATATTGTGGTTCTTTGCAAAGCGATGAAACTTAGTAAATCGCTTCATATTCATCGATATACTTCCACAACGCATTGTGATTGCTTTTATCTTACTAATTGAATTCGCTTTTGGAGCGTACATATATGTTGTGGCGTATGTTTTTGTGGGTAAAAAATGTATTGTTATCCTCTTTTGTCCCGCGTTCGGCATTGGTTCTTAGAAGAACCATGTACGTCCTAACGTTTCGAACGCGAGACAAAAACCGAGAGGATAACAAAACATATATATATATATATATACAGAATGCGCCACTTAAAGCGTTATTACTGTCAAATGGCTCAGTACTCCAGTGGTAAGAGGGCCAGCACTTGAATTTGGCAACTTACGCGTCGTACGTTCGAAACCAACTTTCTTCACGTAGTGGCGGAGTACTTTTTCAGAGGGGTTCGCTATGTTTCCGAGTCATCATTCGTCGTTGGGAAAATAATTAACGGCGCTTCACCCTTTACGACAAGGGGGTGCAGTAACAGGGCCATGGAACATTTTGCATACACTTTCCTACACCTGAAGGCTCTTGCGGTTATGACAAGTTAAATCTAGGTAAAATATCAAAATTTGGACCAAGTAAAGTAATTATTAACCAAAAGATACATTTTTATGTAGTCATTAATTTTGTATCATTTATCATTAGGCCATACGCAATATAACTTACATTTTTTTAATATTTACGTTTTCATTACGCACGCAATATTTTGTAATACATTGCATGCATTTTTCTCTTAATCATATGTCATAACTTCTGGTAAAATTACAAATTTACAATTTTGAAAACTAAAAATTATGATTTATAGTTCCTAAATAGATACCTTACAGCAACATTTGCAGAAAAATCAGTAATTTAAAATAAACGGGAAAAAGTATACATTCAATTGCAAAAAGATAATGTTTTCTTCGTATATCGCATATCTTATTTGCTTGACCAGAAATTAAAAATTTTACGCAAATTTCTTGTAATTCAACGGCGCACTCTGCATATAATTCTAACACGAAAGCAATACATACCATTTACGTTTTGTAGCAATTGCCTCACTTATAACATTCCACAAAATTGCTAAAGAAATGCCTCTAAAATTCCATTAAAATTATTTGATTAACTTTTTCTTTAAAAGTAGATGTTAGGCATTTCTAAAGTTCAAGCTAAAGTTGCGCTTGCTGATTCTAGTTGTCTGCTTATAGCGTTGTGTTATAAAAAGTAAGTTCATTGTAACATATTCTGAGAACTACTATGAACGTAATAATTATTTGAATGTACAATAAAATGCACTGAATATACTTATCGAAAATTATTTAAACATATCTTATTCTTATAATCTCTAGCTACTGTATGAAAGTAATTCAAAAAGTAATACAATAAAATTGCCAGACGTTTTGCATAAATTGTATTAAAACCAAATGGATACCAAAGTTAACATCGAGATATTTTGTTTAATATATCAAAATGTTATTAGTTGTATATTGCTTGTTAAAAATATTATCGAGTGAAAAATATATTAAATCATTTACGTAAATTCCTTTACAATTGAAACATTCCAAAACTGATTAATTTCTTAGCGAAGTAATGTTTTAAAAAATATAGATACGATAAATAACGAGTGCACTAATAGGAAGGTATTGTCTTTTTGGATACTCATAAGAATATTTATTCTTAAATAAATATCTTTACTGTTTAAGAGCTCAAATTAAAAACATATCACGGTAGTACTAAATTCGAAGCTTGAATATTGGAATTTTGATTTTTAATTTTTGCGGATATATATGATAAGGAAAGTTATACAGAATTTTTTAATTCATGTCCATTATCTTCTTAATGCTGCAAAAATAATCATAGGAATACGGAGCAAGCGCTAATATCTCTACGTCTTGTGTTCTCAATTTAAAAATTTTGCTTAGATTTGTTTATTGAAATGTATCAAGTAACATTACCTTTAATAAAAATATTACCCTCATACTAGCAATGGATATTGTCTTGCTTGTTTTAAATGGAACACTTCCTATACACGAACATTTTTGAGATGCGCTACTCTAAACCTACTCGTTTACGTTTATTTGCAATAATTAGTTCCCTCCCAAACTAAATTTCCAAATATACACGTCACATTGGTGGGTATTGACACTCCTGGTGCTGAATTATTTTCACGATTTTCACTGTTGAGAAATTTAGTATGTTGTTATTTGAAAAACAGTAGCTATATCATACCATTACTTATTTTAATTTTATTTTAAAGTATTATTTCAGGTGGTGGCTTTGCTATTTTGCCTATATTGTACTCGGTTCACAGAAGTTCATTTTGTATGGAATCTGTGTTTCTATATTCTTTACAAGCTTTTGCGTTACCATATAAACATAACACTTTGTAAATCTAGTTCATTTTTGAGAAATTCGAAGCAAAATAATCATAGAAAGTGCTACTTATTCTATCTGTCTTGTAAATCGCACCGTCGTTAAGGGGGCAAATCGTATTTACCATCATAAGACAATAATCTTCTTCTTCACTTTAGGTTTTAAGCACTTTGCCTGGTTTACCTATATTTCTTCCTAAACATCGATAATACCTTGCTGTGGTTGGAAGATAATTAATTGGCGTATTTCTGGAAATTATTTGATTGACAGTGTGGAAAATGGCACCATCTTGTTGAGACCACCAGTCGTCAAAATCGAGAGCATCCAATTCTGTCAACAGAAAAGTCTAATCAACATTGAGTAGTATCGAGTTCCATTCACAGCAACATGTTTCCGGGATTCTTTAAAAGAAATAAGGTTCAACGACTCTTCAAGTACGAAATTCGGACCAAACAGGCGGTTTAAACCGATGTAATGCATCTTCATGTATTAGTTTTGGCTCTTAGACCAGATATGGCAGTTTTGTTTACTCATTAAGCCAGAAGTAAGCTTCATCGCTGCAGATAATTTTTTAAATTTGGCATTATTTTCAAGTTTTTCTAAAGCTCAATAACTCAATCTACGACGCAACAAATGACCGTTAGGTTTGAATTATTGAGCTAAAGAAATCTTTTAAGTACATAGGTGAAGACCTCGCAAAATTCGCCACAAACTGGTGTTGGAAGAGACCAATATCGACAATGGTCGCCGAGAAATTGATACATTTGGATCTTCACAAGGTGCAATATTCTCTCTGTCTTTTGCACCTTTTTGTTTCATTGGTACGAAAATATTACGAAGTGAATATGTGAATAACGTAAATAAGAATTTTTATATAGGACATCGACTTGAACGATTATAACAACCGCCAATTGGGGTTAATGCACATAAAGTAGCCGTGACTGAACGCGAATTTTGATAAGACATCTGAATAATTGCAAACATTACTGAAACGTGTATCGTTCCATTCTGAAATGGTAGATACAAAGAGGTGCAAATGTCAGGCTTGTTAAATCTACATTGGTCATTTCTGTCAGCTGCAGTTACTTTTTCCACGTATTCTGATGTACATACACCATATTTTCTCTTTTCACTCTTCATGAAAATCATAATACCAGCTTCATTAAAAATAAAATTATAATGGATAAGCTGTACCAGTACAATTTACTAAACCACGGTACGAAATACCCAAGCCCCAAAGTTTTACAATTTTCTAACATACAAGCTTTGGATTCAAATTTAAACAAACTGTAACTGCAGTATATCATCATAAACGAAGTATATGTTCTATTAGTAAGAGTTACCGCAGAGAGGATGAACTGTTAAGAAAATTTATACCGAAACCACTTCAGTTTGTGCAAACAGACAAGCCACTGTTACGTTGCCGCCGTTGAGAACACAATGCTAAGAACTGACGTGTCTTATGTAGAAAGCACACATTAGATGTAAAAATATGAAATAATGTCGTCGATTTTACAATATTGCGAAGGTACAAATTACGTCATGCCTAACTCTATACTAATAAACTATAATACTTCACCAAAAGCGACTTTAAACTAACTTGAAGCAGCAGAAAATAGAAAGACATCACTATAGAAGACTCCGGATATGAACATTGGGTTTTCAATTTCTATCTAATACTTCCTCAAATTCACTTCAAAGCCAAGTTGGGCGGTTTACTTTTTAGACATCATCAACATGATTGCTGAAAAAAATATTAAATTATTAACGACAATAATTACAATTTTCATTGAGCTTCTACTGCTATTTATTCATGTTCATGTTGTTTACATAAATTACTCTAACTTAAGAGACATATTATTTAGACAAATTACTGTCAAGCTATCGAATTTAGGAAATGCAATTGTTTTAATTTTAAATGTACTTTGTCTTATTTTTCCTTTATTTAAAGGAGACAATGTCTTGCTATTACAGTGCACCTTCTATAACTAACACATATTTATAACAAATACACGATGACATAAACAAATAAACGAAATAGATTATAACATAATGAACTGCGTATATGTGTATAAATATGCAAATACCTAAACATATTCGCAGAGGAACAATATCATATAAACATCGCACATGAAATAAACTTAATAACGATGATACCTTAAGTAATAAAAGGAAGCGAAAAATGAAACTAGTCCAGTAGCTTTAGGCATATCAATATTTCAGAGTTCTCAAGCTTAAAACACTGTTAATCTTTTAAGAAACTATGGTATATATACATATTATTATGATAAACAAAGAAAATAAATAAAAAATTATACATTGTATTATTATACACCTTTTAGTCATATATTTACTAACAGAAAAAATAGGCAATGACGAAAAAAAATTATAAAAGAATAATATGTAATAAGATTTAACAACTTAGTTTCTTAGCCAATTCTATGCTCTATACCTATTATACTTATCTATTTAACAAAAAAACTTTATTGTTAATGAATGAAAAATAACAATACATGATAAAATTACCTAATGTGCATAATATTGTTGATACTTTTAAATTTATGATGATTAAAGAAATAACTATGTTAAAATAGATTGTATTATTTAATTTTAAGTAAAGAGTTTTACTCAATCAACTGTAGTGTTTACTTTTACCTTACTAAACCTTCCAAATACTAAATATCAGTGTCGTCACCGGACCCAGCCTCCAGCGACTGTTTTCTGTTCCCAAACTTAAAAGAATCAATGCGAGGAAAGAGATTTGCCACAAATGAGGAGATCATCGCCTCTGCAGGTGGCTATTTTGCAGACTTCGAAACATCTTACTTTTCTGACGGCTTGAAGAGACTGGAGGAGACTTGAAAAAGTGTATTGATCTTTGAGGAGACTACATCGAAAAATAAAAATACAAAATCACACCAGTACCGTATTTTTCTTCTAGATTCGACAAACATTTCAGGTCGCCCTCGTATTATATGTGATTTGTAATTTAGAGACTATATAGTAAACTTGAATCATACCCCCAAAAAATTGTTAGTGAAAAGCTCAGTTATACAAATCTCATACGGTAATCATAATATGTAATGTTTAATTTCCTTATATATATGTCTGTTATTATCTTCCTTAATTGGTTGTTAGATGAAAACATCTGCTAATTACTTCATATGATTTAGTCACATTTTAAATTTTACAATGTAATGCAAATAAAGTTCCCGTAGGTCGGGGGTCGGATTGCCGTGCCGCAGTTTAAAATCCCATGACAAAGAGCATTGTCATGCCTCAAATTAATTGTATCCAAACTTGTTTTTAGGTTTGTTAAGAAATTAGTTTATTTTTGGTTATACTATTTATTTACGTGTTCGCTATTTTCTTCATTTTGCAAATGCTTTTTTAGTTGCAATAAATTCTGTGTAAATCAGTGGTACATACATCCAAGCATTATCAATGAAATCACAATATTAAAGCTGTTGGTGCTATCTGTTGTCCTAAAATAAAACTAATTGCAACTACTGTATTATAGAAGGGATCTCTTAGATCCACAATTACAATCTGTAATTTGGGTTGCCTATAAACAAGATTACTATTTTACTCTCCAGGAATTAAAACAAATCTAATATTTATTTAAAAATCTATTTCTTAAATAATATAGTAATAAATAATTTAAGTAAAGTTTTAAGATCTTTGAAACATCAATTTCTGTATTGGTTTCAATGAACTCCAAATAAATCCTGGTTCCGATGTAGGATAAACGTTTGGATATGGTGTATTAGATGCTTTATAATAATCAGAAGGGGCATGCATTACGAATTCCATGCAATCAAGTTTTCTAGGGATCTCTTCTTCAGGTCCTGCAAAATGATTAATTAGAAGGCAATTGGGGACAAGAAATCTTCAAACAAACCAATTACATACGTAGCAGGATCAAACATTTCATTTGGTGGTGGACTATCCGTCGTTGGTAATAACCACGTTACGATAGCACTCTTTTCACAATACTGATCAGTAAGGAACCCCCGCAGTTGTGCATAATAAACATTACTGTCTTCATCAACCATCGAAACTATATCACCAATTTGGAAATAAGTTTCCTGTAACAATAATATAACCATTAATATGAGAAAGTACTAGTTATTGTGATAAACATACTTTGTAAAAAATATAATCACTTGTAACAGGTGTTGCTACTGAACTTGGTGCTTTCAGAGGAATTTTCTTTGCCAATGCCCTTCGCCCCCGTCCTTTGGGGGCTGCGACTTTAGGTAGTGCAAAGGGATTCAATCTAGTTTTATAAGAGCGTGTTGTTCTTGTTCTTTTACGACTCTTTTCGTCCTTGTTATCATCATTCTCATCATCTGATTTACATTCGTCTTTTGCTTCATTGACACAATCCAAACATATTGCACCTAGATTTTCAGCATTCGTCCAGATTGACGACTCATTTGTACCACACTTCAAGCACTCCGGATTACCTCTAAGAGGCATTTGTATGTTGCGATTGTTCTAAATTTATCTTAATAAGATTACAGCCTATAACTGATTAGAATTGAGGTTAGATTTACTATTTACAAATACTACAAAATACATTAGATACTCTATAGATGTCGCCAGACGACCAAAATTTTATTGGAAGTATATATACCCAATTTTACTAAAATTTAGACTCTTGGTGGGTAGAGTCACATATAAATGAGCTGTAGGTAAAGTACAGAATATACTTAGAGTTAGGGTAGCGGATTTAGTTCTCATTCGAATAGACTTTGCTACGGGTGCACGGAGTAGAATCGATCGAACACGAGACTCACCGAAGACGCGCCGAACTGCGTATTATAGGCGGAACGCTAAAAACAATTTAATAGAGAATGAAAAACAATAACAGAGAAATCTCATTATTTAACGCTCAAACATTACACACTAACAAAGGTACGTGAAAAAGCTAATTGCGAACAATTAATATAACAAAGTTTGCCTTCCGAAGAGAAATATGTGTCAATAAACAATTTATATGTCGTTATCTCTTGTACAATACCTACAGTTACAATATATCGTACTATTCCCGAAATTAGAAAAGATATATATATAAGTATTAAAGGAAAAAATTGTAGGAAATTGTCCCAAGAACATGCGTGTAAAATCTCGGATCTCTATCTACACCCTTAAGCGACCCACCCCCGCAATACCTAAGCGCAGAATCGAGTCTACGATATCGAAAATTATAAGTGATAGAAAAAAAAGTCATTGGAAGAAGTCAGTGGAAGTCGTCTTCACAGCGCACATACAAATTTTTAGAATTTTAACTGCACCGCTAAACATGCTAACCCCCAATACCTAAAGGTAGAATCTACCCTCGGATCTCGGAAAGTACAAGAGGTACGTAGAAATGCTAAAGGAGCAAATCTCTGCTCAAAAGCACACGTGTAAAATTTCAGACTTCTATCTGCACCCCTAAGCGAACCACCTTCACAATCCCAGAGGGCCGAATGCACCTACCGATCTGGAAAATTATAAGTAAGAGAAAAGAGAGTTATAGGAAGAATTGATTGGAAATCGTACCGACAGTGCACATATAAATTTTCGGAATCTTTGTCGCACCCCTATGCGAGCTAACCCTCAAAACCAAAAAATAGAATTTACCCCCCGATCTCGGAAAGTACAAGAGACACGTCACCATTGAAATTCATCGTTTGGATATTTGTTGTTATCACAGAGTTATAGTTGTAGCAATTATTATATTTCTTTTTACGAGTAGACATCGCTATATCTGTCCCTTCCTTTTACACTAAAAGGATTGTTGCAATTATTATTTCGTGAAAATAGCAAGAATATTATTTTCGACTTCCATATTCCCGTGGGAGTAGATTCTACCTTATGGTTTTTGGGGTTAGCTCGCGTAGGGGTGCGATAAAAATTCTGAATATTTATATGTGCACTGTCGGTACGATTTCGAATCACTTCTTCTTTTTTCTATTACTTACAATTTTCGGGATCGGTAGGTGGATTCGGCCCTCTGAGATTGTGAGGGTAGTTCGCTTAGGGGTGCAACTAGAAGTCTGAAAAGTTACACGTGTGCTTTTGGGGAGATTTGCCACAATTTTCTCCTTTAGCATTTCTACGTATCTCTTGTACTTTCCGAGATCGGAGGGTAGATTCTACCTTTTGGTCTCGGGGGTTAGCTGGCATAGGAGTGCGAGAAAAATTCTGGGAATTTATATGTGGACTGTCGATACGATTTCCATTCACCTCTTCATATAACTTTTTTTTCTATCACTTATAATTTTGAAGATTGGTAGGTAGAGCGTTAAATAATGAGATTTCTCTGTTATTGTCTTTCGTTCTCTTTTAAATTTTTGTCAGCGTCGCGCCTATAATACGCTGTTCGGCACGTCTTCGGTCACGCTCGTGTGCGACCGATTCTACTCCATGCACGCCTAGCGAAGTCTATTCAAGTGAGAACCAAATTCGCTACCCTAACCTAAATTCCAAATATTGCTTTGCAGCTTTTAATAATGATTTCTACAGAATCCCGTATTTTAATGTATTATAAATTTGTGATTGTGAAGAGGGCATTAATTTTATTAGTGACAAAGATGTACTCACATATTCAAATGAAATAAAAACCCAACTAATATTTATTACAATATTGGAAAATATGTACCCTATTAAAGTTATTTATTATTAGAAGTAACAACAGTCTGATACAGTATAATCAGAAAGTACTGATTGTGTTGGTATGCGCGAATATTAGCATTGAAATTAACGAAGTTATTATGGCGTATTTATGTACTGGGAAATTATTTAAGTTGGTAAATCTGTTAATCTATAGAACCTGTTCGTTGAACTATACATAGGAAAAGCACTCACAAGCCAAATGTATTAAATTTCATGGGTGGTTTAAGTTTGTAGGTGCGACAGAAAACTTAAATTTGCTAATTTTCCAAGTTAATTCATACAAATATGGTCTTTATTATAAGAATAACTAACCAACATCGCCCGTAAAATTTAAAAATGTCTATGAAGATTACTGATTTACTATATACTTATTTTTTAATTCGGAAGAGTAAAATAAAAGACACGTTTACACAATGAAATCTGTCGAAGCTACTTTTTGGCGGCAGTTTTAAAATTAGCTAGGATTTTATATAAGTTGTAGTTACGTAACTATTATTACAACCCAAATTTAGGGAAAAATACGAACGTATTCAGAAAAATATAGGATGTAAACATGAATCAATATGGCGGCCGGCAATATAGCAAATATTACTAGTATATTTTTTGCCGAAAACTGACCAACAGCTAGCTTACCTTTTGGCGCTTCAATCCAAAAATACTCCTCCGAATTAAAAAATAGAGTATAGTGAAATGAAACAAAAGCTTCATTTAATTTTATTTATCATAATAAAGATTTTAAAATAGCACAGCCAAAATAGGGATAGATAAAATACATTCTATATGACAACTATATGCTGTGTGTAACTATAAAAAGAAATTACGCGTTAGCAACAAATTTTGAGAGATTTCCGTCAATAAAAAAATCGACTAATAAATCTATCGCTTGTTATTCCAATCCAGACATTCATTCTCGAGAGCTTTCGTTGGGTCAGGTTTTCAGCATGATGATTTATATGGTGCCAATCCATATGGATTGATCGAAATGAAATTTAGAGATTTGTGATGTATTACCTTTATTGGATTAATCGAAATGAAATTTAGAGATTTGTGATGTACTACCTTGATGAATTCTACAATTTGCATGACCTAAAAACTTTTCTGTAAGTTGCTTTCTAATACTGCGACAATATATATTAGTTGCCGAATATTGTTGGTAAAGTGCAAATTCATATCTCTATGAAGCCTAACATGACTTGTTCTGAATTTTTCTCTTGCGCATACATCTTTATATATTTCCTACAGCAACACCCGCGACTCTGAACATGAAAGAGACTTTTAGCTTTTAGTTGGGGATTCACGCAAGATAGCGCAAGAACTAGAGCCGGCCCTGGGTATATGCGATTAAATATTATCTATCTTATTTCTTAAAAGAGCGTTGACAACTGTTGCTAAGTTGTTATAGTTAAAAAGTATTTATCGCAAATTTGTGTATAATTGTATTATTTCAGTCATCAAAATGGAAGGCTTTATAAATTGAAATAAGTTCCCAAATTTAAGGAAATAAAAAATAAGTAAAATATTAAGTAAACTAGGTCATACGTGAATCATAGTTATTTATATATTTAAATTGTTGCAATAGTAAGCAATAAATCAATGACATGCACATGCCGCAAAAATGTTTACTTCTGTGAGAAAACTATTTTCACTCGTTATCAAATTACATAAGCGTGGTTTTTAAAGTTTTCTAGAGTTTTTAGCTTAAGAGATCAATATTAACCTAATACCACATTTGCAATAACCTTAATTAGTTTTTATATAATTATAGCTACATTGCTTTTTTTTTCTCGCATTGCAATAATGGAATCATACTTTTATGTTGTACATAGATATGATATGCAAAAACAACGTAAAAACAAAGTACGTTTCTTATATCGCGGAATTTCTTCTTCTTTTCGAACGTCCATGTACCGAAACGATATGCACATATGGAATTCTTTCTCTGATACAGTTGTACAAATGAATATAAAATTATATGTTATATTTTCTTATGATGTCACGCTGATATTATCATTATATTTTTTCCTCCTCACCGAGGAAGTAAAAAAAATGGTGAATGCTGTCGTCGGATATACCCGAAGTAACCAGTTAAAACTTCTCCAACGTACAACATACACATGGATGTGGGATGTATGTTACTTAATTGCAGAAGCGTAACAATTTATGCGTGTTTGTACTAATTGAACGACTTAATTTGTTGAGGAAATATTCGCTATATAAATACAGCGTTTACATTTAAAGCCGTAGTATATTATTATTAGCTTAAACTTTTATTCTAACTAACGTACCTATACAATCTATTGAAAGATCTTCATGTAATTTTACGATAGCTCATTCAACGCTAAACTTATCGCTTACTCATTACTACAGCACACAAATTGTGGTCTCTAGCATAGGTGTACAATAAGTACTACAATAAGTAGTTAGTAATAAATAGGGACCGGATTATATGCAAAGAAAAACTGGAATATATACGCATATATATGCATCGATTTTTGAGAAAATATGCATAAACCTGGGGCAGATATGCAAAAAAATTGCGACAATATACAAAATTCTTACATAAAATAAATAAGAGCAGAAATTTAAACATTAACTGTATTGCACAAAATTCTTTTGCAACATACATACTTCTAAGCCGATTTATAATGAAATGTTTTTCAAAATTGTGTAAAAGAAAGTTTTGTCTTCTATCAGAATACATATGTTTCGAAATAGAAACGCTTCTTTCAACATCCACAGATGTAATTGGTGCATTTTTTAACTTTGCAATATATTCTAAACTAAAATTAAAGTCGATATCGTTTACTGTTTCACCTACCAAAATTTTCTTAACTTCACTTCAACTCTTAAGTTTCAAATACCCCGCACTTTTATTTATCACTTTTTTAAATTTATCGTATGTAGAATTAGCTATTGTACCCTTAACCTTCATAGCATATTAAATTCGTCTACTGTTTCGACTGATTCCGAGAGCAACATCCCTTGCGTTTCTAGTTTACGAATGGAACTTGAAACACAGATATAATTTCACTTAATATACAAAAAGGTTTTGTAGCAATTCTGTTGATGTTAGTATCTTTTTACAGTTTTCTAGAGCAATGCAGTCAGTAGTGATTCCAAGAATTACATTTTTTATTCCTTCAAAATTATCGGCGTAAAACATTGCAGCGTCTAACTATGTACCCCATCTCGTAATAATCGGTTCAGGAGGCAACTTAAACCGGGAAGCCGCTCGTTATAAAATTGGATTCGTAAAGGTGCTTTTAAAAATACTTTTTTGACATTGCTAATTAAATCATTAATCAAAGGAAATTGATTCCTAATGTCTTCGCCTACACGATTGAACCCATGAGCTAAACAAGTGGTATGAATAATGTTACTACAACAAAAAAAATAAATTTTGCGCGGCTTTATCATGTATGGTGCAGCGCCGTACAACATTAGTAAAATTTTTTCACGGGGTATACTTCCAGCTAAAAGGAAATTTGGTAAACCTTGAAAGAATTGGGCAATTGTCACATTATTTGTTTTTTGAAGTTATTTACAATAAATTAAATATGATTTAGCTACAATATCTTCATGAAGAATTCCTATTAACAAATGGGCAATATAACGGCCACACTTATCAGTACTTTCATCTACCATGATATAAATAAAATTATTCCCTACCAATTGTTGAAGTTCTGCCATTGTTTGCTGGTAACAATATGTGACATAATTTTATCGTAAGGTACTTTCGTCGGGTATATTATGTTTACAATATTTTTGCAGAAATGATTTCAAATTAACATTGTTTAATCTTGCTAATGGTATGTTAGACGAAATTAATACGTTACACAGATTCGTATTATTTTTATCCTTCTTATCTGAGTTTCGTGAGGTTGACGCTACACATTGATATATAGATTGCAGCACACATGCGGATCGCTTTAGTTTTTCACTTTTTCCAATATGAGTTTTAGCGTGTTGATCAATCAGGTATTTTCTCGCACAAGACACCTACAACAGAGATATGAAGAAAATAAAATATATGCACTTTGCATATAATCCGGTCTCTAGTAAAAAAGAATATATTTTATGTTACAATTATTGTTAGACGAGATAAGTATTAAAAATCTAAATTAGCTAGACTAAATATTTACAACATTTTGTAAACCTTCACGTCTTTTTTCAAAAATGATAAGTGTTCTTGTGTAAGGATAGCGACCGTACAGTGTTTACCTATTTCTGTTTAAGCATTCCTATAAATTTGCGGAATCGGATTTTTTGCTTAATACACAACGATGCTTTTCTACTATACGAACACTTTTCGTGTCATTTAAAGTTTAGAATTATTTGCATTTCATTCACAATTTTTAATTGTTCTATGAATGCTAATGAAGGATTTCCTGACTTTTCTATGGTACTTACAGCTGCTATGTAATTCATATAAATGGTTTGTAAATCGGTTTCAGCTTGAGCACATTGAAATTTTATTACGCTATTATTAGTGGCTACTGACTCTTTAGGTTGGAACTACATAATACTAAGGACTTCATTCTTGAGTGCAAGGACAGCGTTTGTCCTTGTCAATTTAGGAAATTTGAAGGAAACCTTTTTAGTATTTGTTATTAAAGTATCTGAGTAATTTGTTTTTTATTTAAATATCTATATAGCGGGGATGCCATAGCTTTTGCTGTATTTCGCACTTCGACTTCTATCCTTTCTTGTCCCTCCAGTCATCTTCTCATATTGCTTTATCCTTCATGTATTGGTGAATAATCTGCTTTCATGTTCTAGGAGGTTTTTTAAGCTGTTTTTTTGATACGAGAGACACGCTCATATTTTGGTGGAAAATTTTACCGCTGGGTTCCCACTCAACGGCAAAGTGCGTAGTGTTATAAATTTCTTATTACTTACCCGTGTCTGATGGTGTCAAGATCGTGGAATTTCTTATTGATTATGTTGGACTTCAAAATACAGTCAACATCCGTAGAAGAGAAACCATTATAACTCGATACATCTTTGATATGCTAAGTTTTTTTCGAACTTACTGTTGCTTAACGAAAATCTAACGAATCTATTAAGAAGGAAATTGATCGCGGAAACTTTTTGTTATTCGCATTTGTATGAATCAGCCGTAAGGAATCTAGTGGAATTGGTTTCTTTTCTATAAATGTATTTTTTATCGTTATACAGTACGGTGAAATTCGTTTCATATATAATTAAGGAAGAGCAACATTTTTATCAGTTACTGTGCATACATATTAAGTATTTTATTTTTTAATGAGTATTATAAAGCACACAAATACTATTAATAGGTTGTTGGCAATGATTAGAGATCCATTAATATGCACATATGTTTCCACTGTCTTATGACAATTAACTCACTAAGAAAAATGGTCCATGAGATATTTTCAGAATTCGCGTAATTTAATATTTGTCATCACGAAAACATATAAACAGTGTTTATGCACGACATAAACAGTTCTGAATAATTCAGTAGCGCAAGCAATGATTATTTATTACGTACGATACGCACAAATCCGAAAACACATTATTGTTTATGTTACTTTCTTATTATCATTTGATTAGCGCATGGAGAGATACTTCCAGTAAAAACAAGCTGACGAACACATCATTTTGAGAATATCTAGTTTTGTTTAGTAGCTAATAAGTATAATTAAAGGTTAAAATTCGATTCTAATAACCTTTACTGTTTATGTAATTGTACTATAGACATAAACTTACTTATAGTCCTTTTAAAATAAGAAGATGCTTTAATAACAAATTTTTGTTAAGAAATAGAATTATTTTCGGCAATTTTCATTCATTATTTTCACTAAAAGTGAAATTGTATCATAATTTAAATCGTCTCACATATTTTTTACTAGATATTTAGTTAGTAACACTCATTGCATGAACAGCCTATTACCCTTTTCCCCCACTTTTAGTTTTTCGAATTAAACACACAATTTTAATCTCATAAATACATACGTATATACGGTCACATATGAATTTGGTAGTTTTCTTTATTAAAAACTATGCCACTGTTGTCTTTGCTTCTATATTCTGTTCTTTCTAAATAGTGTGTTTAAAACGTTCACCATTTCTCAAGCACGATCTTCTTAGTTCGTTTGGAATAAAATCTGAATGCGTTCGACATATTTGTCCTGTAAGGCCAACATATTAACCAATTTCTCAGCATAAATAATCTGCCTTAAATTCATAGCTATGAATATTCTCTAATGGAAAAAGTGAAAATCTTAAATCTTATTTAATAAATCTGTGGAATTGAAACGTAAAGGTTTTTTTTAAATTCTGGGAATATTTCAATTTATTGCACATTCCTGCTATGCAAAGTTAGACATTTAATAAAATTATCTACTACACTATTATGCAATTAAACTAAGAGTTTGTATTACTGCACAATATACTTGGAGGTATTTATGGTTAAACAATTTCTATTTATTACTCACTTAGTATGAGAAAATATCTGCATTTTTTTGGGTAAAGTAATTATTATTATTATGTCAATTCCAATTGTTAAGTAGGCTCACTGAAAAGATGAAATATGAACTTTCATATGAAGTTGACAAGCACAGCGGTGAGGACCAGAAACGACGTCGTAAGAAATCAAGATGGTTTAAGGGACAACTTTACAGATGCGGCTAAAAGGACGAAGAACTCTGTATGTTACGTAGTATATCGATTATCAAATAGCCTTTGGCTATTAGAGGTGTTGGCACTTTACAAGGTAGAACATCATATCACACACACTCTCTAAACTGCGCGATGCCAATATGGAATACCAACCCGCTAATAAATATTTTCACGAAAATCGTATGTGTCGGTAACATCGAAATTCGCAGGGACATTTTCCAAGGGAACGCATTAAGCCCTTTATGGTTCTGCACTCAGACCCTTAATATCATTGCTAAGCAGCCGAAAGAGGGGGTATATACAGTGAAGTTCCCCTTCGCGACAGTTTCTCATGGTCCCGACCGGTTCACATATAATTTCCATTGTATTAACTCTTTCTTGGACGGACATTCTCTTAAACGGATGCGGACACGAGAAAATGTGCTCTTAACCGGACAAAAATAAAATAAAAATAAACGCCTTATCTTATTTTTATATCGAGAGTATTGCTATTGCGTTTCTCAATCGCGCCGCGCGCCAATTCCACTGGGACTTCCCCGAGTAAACCGGAGATTTACCGACTTTATTCTTTCGGTACAAACGCAGCCTATCTCGTGCATTTCTGCCTGGCGTGAATTAGGGACTTCCCCAAGTTGGTCGGGGATTTACCGTTCTTATTCTTTGGGTGTACGCTTTCGATTGAATCTACTTTCAATATTGGTCTGATGTCTATGCGGAAAAGACACAGTGGGCGACACATTCATTGTAGAAAGGAAGTGTAAGAACTTATCCAAGCGTTTTAATATTGGAAAAACACAAGCTGCAGACATAATTAAACATAAAGGAATCCTTCTAAACAAATGGATGTCGAACAGCAACTTGAATGTAAAAAGAAGAAATGTAAGAAGAAGAAATAAACTTTTTTTTCTTAACTTTCTTATTTATTTTAAAAACATTTATATACATATACGATTTAAATGTCCCAGTTTCTTAAATATATTCAGTTTTCGTTAAAATACGATTTATGTTGTATCTACTACATATTTCTTTTATGCGGACACTCCTCCTGAACGGACATCTTCAGTTGGTCCCGTTGGTGTTCGCTCAAGGGAGATTTCACTGTATTGGCAGCACAGATACGTAGAATGGTCATTTGTTTTATATGCAACACCTGCAAGATAACGTATAGAGAGGAAGATGTATTGGGCAACTCGGATATAATGTACGTGATCAAGATGCTGCAAGCAAGCATTCTAACACTATAGAGAATAATATTACTACTAATTGTCGTCACATAATCAATAGTGTTCTAAAAAGAAAGATATTCGTAAGGAATATAACAAAAGGGGTGAATGCATATGCTACTTAGGTCCTTTCCCATAGCTTTGGAGACATTCAGCGGACCGACACTGAGCTAACAAATCTTGATAATAAGACCAGAGTCAAACTCATAAAATACCGAACATGCCATCCCATTACTAGCGCTTCTATACCATAAAATCGCTAAATGCACAATTTAAGAGAATACAAGCGATACCTTTTCCTACCTTTAGCTACCTCAATCCAAAGTTTTAGTACGATACGTGTAGTGTTGCACCTACAATGAAAGGTCAAAGTTGACAAGTTAGTTGAAAATAGAATTAAACAGAGAACATTTTCGTGCAATAAGTTTCTACAATTTTGGAAGCGAATTATCTCGATAAGAATGTCTGATCGAGTTGATTTTGCACAGTACTATCAAGTATGCCGTCTTATTCAATGCGCATCTGTGCTATAATAATAATAATAATAATTCTTTTTTTTTTGCGGAGGTGAAATGCATTGACGCATGTTATGCTGGACTCCCTCTGAAGGAGGACTACCAACTAAAACACCCCCTCTTCTTCTAGACACCAGTAATAATAATAATAATAATACTAATAATAATAATAATAATAATAATAATAATAATAATAATAATAATAATAATAATAATAATAATAATAATAATAATAATAATAATTTTTTTTTTTTTTTTCGGAGGTGAAACGCATTGACGCATACTAGTATATCCATCTATACTAGTTATGCTGGACTCCCTCTGAAGGAGGACTACCAACTAAAACACCCCCTCTTCTTCTAGACACCAGTCCGGAACCGTTTATCACATTACTTCGGGCTGGGTCTATGCATTTGGCTGTAGAAAGGCCACACTCCGTTGTAGTTTGGAATTATAACAATTCCCTTTCCATGTTGCAATTCCCTTCTTTTTGCGCGGTACATATTGCACGTACCGCGAAACTAATAATAATAACAATAATAATAATAACAATAACAATAACAGTAACAATAACAACAATAATAACAATAACAATAATAATAATAATAACAATAATAATAATAATAATAAGCATCAATACTCGGACTCCCTTCAATAGTGGACTACCATCCACCACCCGTTAATCACTTTAGTTCGGGCTGTGTCTAGTTTGCTGTACAAAGGCCACGCTCCACTGGACTTTCGAATTAGAGCAATTCTCTTTCCATGTTGCGGTCCAAATCGCCTTTCTTCGTGCGCAGGACATATTGAACGTATCGCGTTAAACTTGTCCAGCAATTTTCATTCGCTGATATCTTCGTTATAATTGTGTCGATAGTAAATTCGCCGATCTCCATTTCGAGTAACCGTCTTGGTTCCGCCCATCTCTCACATAAGAAGAAGGTATGGTGCGCATCATCTACCTCATTTGGACAATACAAACATGCTCCAGTCTCAGTCTTACCCATTCGGCGCAGATACGATTTGAAATAGTCATGGGTTCTAGAGATCCAGGGGCGGAGGCGCGGGATCAGTCTCGCAGTCCAGCGCCCTCTTCCGTCCGTCTCCCAAAGTCGTTGCCATGCTTCTAATGTCGCGTCTCTTTCGTTGGCGACTCGTTCTTCACCTGCACGTCTCCTCATATATATGCGCTTCCTTTCCTGAGCAAGGAGCGACACTGGGATGATTCCCGCTACCACTAGGACCGCCGGTTCCGACACAGTGCGGTACGCCGAGGCAACTCTCAGTGCAGCCCTTCTCTGCACCTTGCTCAGCGCGTCCGCCCACACCTCGGAGCCGTACAGTAAGACCGACTGAACTGTCGACATCAATAACTTCCGCTTCTTTGGCCGAGGACCACAAACATTAGTCATCAACCTACTCAAGTTCGTAACCATCTTCGCCGCCTTATCGGTAGTACGTAAAATCTGGTGACGAAGGGTCATTTTGGTGTCAATCATCACTCCAAGGTATCTAACTGTTGGGCTGGTGGTAACTTCCACATCCCCCACGCGTAGGGGTACGATTGTGTCTATCTGCTCCTTAGATAGAATGACGACCTCAGTTTTGTTAAGTGCTAGACTCAAACCATGCATTCCCATCCAATGAGTTACCCTCCTCAGGGTTTGGTTAAGTTTGAGCTGTGCTAGTTCTACATCCCGCTCAGTAATGAGCAGTGCGATGTCGTCCGCATACCCAACAAGAGTCACTTCCTCGGGCATTTCCTGCCTCAAGAGTCTGTCATATAGGATGTTCCAGAAATCCGGTCCTAAAATAGATCCTTGGGCAACCCCAGACGTCACCTTATCATTGCAGCGACCCTGCTTCGTATCGTATATGATGGAACGATTCCCCAGGTAGTCGTCAATCATCCGCAAAAGGTACGGCGGCACCCGAAAGGAGTGCTCCAAAGCATTCAATATATCCACCCATCTTGCCGAATTGAATGCATTTCGGACGTCTAAGGTAACAAGAAGAACGATTCGAGTAGTGGTTGTGGTCCTCTGCTCTGGTTACCGCATCACAAACTTCCCGTAGAGCGTCGGCAGTTGATCTTTCCCGGCGGAATCCGTACTGTCGGGGCGACAAACCCAAAGCATCCTCCATCACTGCCTGCAATCTTGTCCGTATAAGCCTCTCCAGAACCTTACCCGCCGTGTCCAGCATGCATAGAGGGCGGTACGTAGATTGGTCATCCCGATCTCCCTGCTTTTTAGTGATTAGCACCAATCTGGCAACCTTCCAACGTGTGGGAAAAACTCCCGCGGCCAGGCACTCGTTGTACATATCCAGCAACAGATGTGGGCTATGCTGGTATACCAATTTCAGGATCTCGTTTGTAATGTTGTCCGGTCCTGGTGCTCTCCTTTGAGCAAGGGACCCCATTACCATTCTAAGTTCCTCCTCATTAAATGGTAGGAAATCTCCTGGCATCCTTAAACCTCTGTCCACCCTCGCAGGATGAGAGGGGAAAAGCGCTCGTACAATTCGCTGCATCCTGGTTAGCTCCAGAATAGCCAGCGATTTCATCGCCCCAAGTCGACGAGTGACGAGCTTGTATCCTAGCCCCCAAGGCTCAGAGTCCACGTCCGACACCATGTCTTTCCAGTGGCGCGCTTTTGACTCATTAATTGCCCGTCGCAGGGATTTCTTGACTTCTCGGTGCTCAGCAGATCTTATATTAGCCTCCTCTCGGTTCCCAGCCCTTTGCGCGATTCGCCTTAATCGGAGGCAACGCTTACGCAGCTCAGCTATCTCAGCCGTCCACCAGTAAGCTGCCCGTTTACAATGTCGGGGAGCTTTTCTAGGCATAGAGGCATCGCAGGCAGATGCAATGCCTGACATTCTCGACTCAACAAGTCTCTCCACTCGCTCCCTCGCATCTACCTCCGATCCTGCAATAAGTCGACATACAGGAGGCAGGGCCCTACGGAATCGTTCCGCGTCAAGTTTCCCAAAGTTCCAGCCACCAGAATTCGGCGAGAACCGGCAGCGGGCCTCAGACCGACCATACACGGTGAAGGTAATGGCCTGGTGATCGCTTCCTGTATAATTTTCAGATACTTTCCAGTCCACGATCCTAGGTACTAATGCCTCGGATGCAAAAGAGACGTCCGGTATAGTCTCTGAGTAACCAGGCCGACGGAAGGTAGTCACTTCCCTCTCGTTAAGAACAATAAGCCCAGTCCTGGCCGCCATTTCTAGAATATACCTTCCTCGGGAGTCCGGATGCAGCATACCCCACTCTATCGCCTTAGCATTAAAGTCTCTCTCAACAATTACCTCTCCTTGGGTATTGAAGATAGCATCCTCCAAAGCAACTATCTTTGTGCGGAGCTGTTGAATGCTCTCATCATCATCATAATAATAATAATAATAATAATAATAATAATAATAATAATAATAATAATAATAAAATAATAATAATAATAATTATAATTTTACATGAGTAAGGAAAAACTATCTGCACATTGTATCATCGGTTGCTGCATTACCTGTATCCCGCATTCTATTGCCTCAAAAATAAAAGCTCGAATTTCTTTTTTAATCTAGTGATAGTTCTAATTGCTTTTGCAGGAGCTATTATACTATAAACATATTCCACCATATTACCTTTAGTAATTTGATAAATTCTTTTGAATTGCTGAAGACGATTGAAGGACAGGGTCACTTCTTTGGAACGAATGCGAATGATATGAATATCAGTACTGATTGTTGAACAAATATGATGGCTTGTCCGTAGTGACATCGCTATGCCAAACGGTTGCTGAATGAAGCAATATCCTGTTTTAGATATTCTGTGCCAGTTTTGTTTCTGCTATACTTTCCACGTATTTTTCACTATTTGTGCTCTTCTTTTGAATCTCCTTTACTTTCTTTAGCCATTCAATCTTTGTGCACCTTACAGCACGTTTGTTCCTAATTTCCCCATTTGTTTTCAATTATCGCCATCAACTTAATTTTCCTTTCAAAGCTATTGTAATCCCGCTTTGCTTTTTTTATTCTATCACTATCGGACAACTGGTTCATATTTTTTGCATGTTTTTATTACCTATTTTTAAGACTCTCTGACGTTTTCATTCTTTTTAAAAAATCGTTTCCTTATAGGATATTATTTTATTTTAAATTGCGTAAAGTTTACTTCGATATATAAGTAAGTTGCAATAGTAATTCCAGTATTATAAAAATATTATCGTTAAAACAATTAAATACTTTGACATAAAAAGATATGCACGCTGAGACTTCTGGGACAAAAAGTTTTATCTTATTTATTATTAGGTCAATAAGACAGATTCATTACAAAGCGGTATCTGAGTGCATGAAGCGAGATAAGATGAAATCTATGTTATGTTAAACTGATACGAATACTAGGCAGTTAATTCTTGGTTTTTACAGCATAGTAACCTGTACTGTGTAATAATTTAAACGGATATGAGTAAAATTTGGTTTGTTTGAGAGTATCCTAAAAACAACTACATTAATCCGGTTATTATCTGGTGTAAGACTATAAAATCTGTTCTAATAATAAATACGTTTTTGCCCTGCTCCGAACTGGAAACACATGATTGATTAATACGAATAAATTGATGAAATATCAATTTCATAAATTTATTCTCTACCTTTGGTTTTTCTTTTAGAACTAAAATGTTCGTAATTGTAACCACTCTTTAGTTTTGACGAGCAATGCGTACTTTTCTGGATATCAATCTTTATAGTTCCTTTTGTATGGACCGATAGAGATTCAAAGGGGTTTTCTAGAGCTATGAACAGAATTAGTAGATCGTTTACACATATTTTTCGATCAATTACAAACCATGTTACAACTGTTGTATTGAAAATGTTTAATTATTTCTAATAATTCGTATGACTCTATTTCAGGCTGCTCAACAGTTACAAACTTGGTAATGATATTTCAATGCATTAATGATATATTTGATAGGCGGTTCGCTCAATGTAATTTATATAGCCCTCTCTAAAACTTCACAAACTACAATCCTTGGCCTTTGCTCAAAGAATGACTACGGAATTATGATAATTTGGTGCATGAAACAAGAAGGAAATCTTTCTACTGGCTCCCATATTATCAGTTCTATTTTATTACTGGTTTCCCACACTTCCTCAATATCTATCATTAACTCCAATTTACGGGTGCATTTCTGCAAAAGTACTATATTTTTTAAAACACTCGGTACATAATTTACGGACCAATCCAACAACGGCAATCTATCAGGTCATATTCGTTCGGCGTGTATGAACTAATTATTTCACATTTTTTTTATTTTTTCTTCAATAAATTGGGTACCTTGTGGGGTTCAAACATCTTCAAAAGTGAAAGGGAATTATTCACATGCCTCAACTTGTTGTTTGCGCAAATATAAATTAGAAAGCAGGGGTGATATGATACGAAAGAATTTCATATTATCGAAGGTGTGAAGCAGCTACTTTGTTTCTAGTTGTAAGTTGCGAATCGCATCGCGTTTGATATTTTTTCTTGATACTCTTTCTGTACACAAATATATTATATAATGCGCTGAAACGCTTACTGCTTTAAGAAGTTTCCACGAAATCACAAAGTGGGTGGCATCTATTAAACATTAGAATCATTAAATGTGCTGTTACAGTCAAATGAGTACGGTATTTTTTAATGGTGAAGACGGTTGCTATATTAATCTCTTTTCTGTGACGAAAGTGGACGTGCTGTAGGCTCTTAAATCGATAAAAGACAATAGTACAGCAGATAGCGATAATATCCAGGCTTTTGTGGTTAGGGATTGCGCGCATATTTTTGCTTCTCCTCTTTGCTACTTGTTTGGTCTTAGTCTTAAAACATGCACCTTCCCATCTGTATGGAAAATTACCAAATTGGTACCTAATTAAAAAAGGGGCGAGAAGTGTGTTGTTTCCAATTACCGACCTACAGCGTTACTAAGTAACTTTGCTAAAGTGTTTGAGAAATGTTTATATAAGTATGCTCAAGCTAGACGCTGGATTTCCGGTAGCCAGCACGGTTTTGTTGCTCAGCGATCTAATCTTGTTACTATTACTCAATATTTATCTGATGCTGTGGATTGTGGAAGACGGGTGGATGTTGTATATATTGACTTAGCAAAGCCTTTGATCACATCCTGCTTATTAATAAGTTGGATAGTGCTGGGTTTTCGTCTTCCCTTCTAGCTTTATTCCAATCGTATCTTTATCATTACTTCACGCCTACCTCAGAGGAGTAATTTGGGTCCATTTCTGTTCCTGATATTTATCAATGATTTGTGTTATCAATTGAGCTGTGCAAAGTTGTTATACGCAGATGACTTAAAATTATATATCACAATTAATAATTCTCAGGATTGCGATTATTTCCAAAGCCAACTTAATATATTTCACTTGTGGTGTATTAAGAACAAACTAACCGTTCATGTGAACAAATGCAAAATTGTCACCTATTCCGGTAAGACAATTCCAATTGTCTATACTTATCATTTGGCCGGATCTCCTTTACCTAGAGATAACTCTGTGAGGGACTTAGGTGTCATCTTAGACACTAAGCTCACATTTACGGAGCATATATCTAGTATTTGTGCAACTGCGCTGCCTGTTGGGTTTCATCATACGTGTTGCACGTCGTTTTTCTTCTATAATAGCTATTCTTCATTTTTATTTTGCTTTTGTTCGGTCTAAATTGGAGTATGCATCCTTGGTTTGGTCACCTACATACAACTATCAGATGCATCTACTCTTACATTGATTTTGTCACAATACTCTACTGGAGATGTTTAATATTGATTCCTTAGAAGTGCGTAGACAACAAACTGAGTGCAAATTCTTGTTTAATTTACTTAGCAATGGTCTTGATGTCTCTGAACTGTCAAGTGAAATAATTTTGTGGTTCCTCGTTTGGGATCCAGGCAAACAAATACATCTTATCGTCAGGCTCCTAGAACTAACATTGCCTTCAGGTCTCCGTTATATAGAATATGTAACGGCTTCAACTCCATGAATATCCAACTCACCAGTGTCGAGTTGGATATTCATAGCTGCTGCTTGTCATCTCTTTTAGCATTATGTAAACCGCATATACATTACACTTAGCAGAAATTCTTTTTTCATTGTTCTTATCTCATTGCCTTTTTAATAACTAGTGATTTTTTTTTTATTTACAGTAAACAACCTTGGGTGTGGATGTGGATAGTTTTAGTCTGTTGTAATTTGATTACAAGTATATTGTGATTTGATCAGCCTTTCTTCTTTCTTTGGTTACTTTTATATTTTCTACTAGGTAACTAGTTACAAGTACACATTTATTTCTTTATTAATTATAATTGCTTTATAATTGAATAATATTCAATAAAAAATAAAAATTATATAAGGTATTATTATTACTAAAACCACCGCTCCACATCGAGTGATGTTATACACTAGGGTGACAGAATAAAATAGACACCAGGTAAAGCGGTATAAATATGTAAACAGCTAAATTCTAAGAACGAATTAAGAACTTTCTCTTGTCATTAGGGTAGGGGTAGATGTATCAGAAGGAATTCGTCATAGTTTAGTATCGTTACAACTATGCCTCGCTTACAAGATTCGAGTGATATTAGCGACTTCACCCGGGGTCGCATCGTTGACCAGAGTGAACGCGGCGCTTCGCAACGTGAAATAAGTAAATTTTTTAATATTCCGTTGTCCACAGTACACAATTTAAACGCAAGGAAACAACAACAGTGGAGCCGAGACCAGGTGGTACCGGACCTTCTAAAAGAAGTAAAAGGGTGCTTGTGCGCGAAGTGTTAAGAGAACCGCGAAAAAGTACAGCCGAGCTTGCGGCAACTTCACAGAAAAGTCAGCGTATATGTATAAAAGGGTGGCAAAGAAAAAACCTCTCCTTACGGCGTTTCAAAAACGGCACCGAATGGCTTGGGCAATCGAAATGCGAACGAAGCCCGAAGAGTTTTGGCGGTCTGTCATTTTTTCAGACGAAAGCAGATACTGCCAATTCAGTAATAGTGGTCGTACGTGGGTATGGAGACGTTCGTCACAGCAACTGGACGACAAATTTTTACATCAGACGGTGAAATACGGCGGTGTGAACATCATGGTGAGGGGAGGGGGGGGGAGCGATATGGTATGGTGGAAGATCGCAATTAGTAATCTGCGACGGAAATATAAATGCGGCAAAATATGTCTAAATATTAACAGAAGGACTACTACCGATATTCGACAACGCCATTTTATCTAAAGAAGACGCCACTTTTATGGAGGATGGAGCACCCTGCCACAAAGCAAGAACAACAACCACATGGAAAGAGGAACAGGGGATTCGGATTTTACCATGGCCAGGTCAATCACCAGACATGAATCCGATAGAGAATGTTTGACACATAATCCAGACAAATATGGCGAAACGACCCCGAAAACCCAGCAATAAGGAAGAACTCGTGGCAGCTGTTACAGAAGAGTGGTTAAACATTGCAGAAGACACCATAAATCATTTAATAGACTCGCAGCACTTCACGCAAGTAAAGGTGGATCGACAAAATATTAGTGTAATTTAAAAATTTTAAAATATTTTGTATATATAACGAGAATAGAATCTTTTTTTTAATTAGTAGGTGTCTATTTTATTCTGTCACCCTAGTGTATTTGCAAAGTCAAAGTAATCCTTGTGACAACTTAATGGATCTTAAGACGCATCGTCACAAATTTATTTTAGTATGAGAAAATGTGAATCCTTGTTAAGAACACCTTCAAATTTTCGTACTACACTTTTATGTTTTTCGCCTACCGCTGAACATAGGTGTGAGTGAACATCATCCACAATTTGAACAGTATACACAAGTGATATCGAATAATTTTATAATTTTTCAATTCTCTCCGAAATTCCATAGTAGTTTTTGCGAATACTTTCTAAATCACATTTTATCTGACCATCTTCAAACATTTTCTTCCTTTCCTTGATAGCTTCTTTACATTACCAAATATTCGCAGTAGTAAATCCCACCCTTTAACGATGCTCCCCAACGTCTAGTAATCGGCTGTGGTGGTTCAGGCACTATGAGACGCAGTTCGTGAAATGTTATGGGGACGTAAATACTGCTTTCTTATGAGCTATTAAAACATTTACTCGTGGGTAACACCTAGGGATCAATTGCGTCGCCAGGTTTAGAGCATGGATTTTACATGTTACATGTAACAGATTGCCACTCTCCTCTTTAAGAGATCGGCCTAAGGAAAGCATGTTAGTGGTACCGTCAGTCATAAACATTAAAAGTTGTGTTGTTGAAACTTGTTGAAATTTGAAACTTTTAAGATTTCATCGCTGGTACATTTTAGAAGCAAGTAAGATGGGGGATGAGGGTTCAAACTCTTCTATTGTACATACCATCACATTCACCACAGAATGCTTTTGCCGATCGGTTGTTTCGTCCACACATTTTAATTCTCCTTTGAACAGAGTCGCTGCTCTCCACACGGCACTGAAACTTGCACCTTTTTACCGAGATTATTTATAGGGATTTTCAATTCACATCCACATGATTCTATATTCTTATTTTTATCTTTGGTGGTAGAATGCTCACTTCTCTATATCTAGTTTTGAGTGCTCAATGAGAATTGTTTCACAATAACCAATATCTTTTTTAGTTCTTTTCCGTTGTGTGCATATAGTTTTAGATAATCAATAGTATTATGTTTTTCGATCGTTGGGTATTGATAGTATTATTATTGTTAAAGTGTTACATTAGTTGTCTTTAAGTTTTAACCAGGTCTTGACGTAGTTATATTTTTCTAAACAGTTTTTTTTAAATCTTAATCGTCAGATAACTTATAACACACAACAGATTTAACTTTCGGTTTACTATTCCCAAGTGCCGTTGTCAAAGGAATTTATTGAAAATAATAATGTTTATTCATGTCCAAAAGATATAAATCCATAATAGGGCACGAAAGAATCAAATGTAGTGCAAATAGAGTAAAAGATATTGCTCAGTATTTATGAAAAAGAAAACAGCAAAAACTGGTAATAACAGTTAATACTTGAATTTAAGCTTTAAAAATACCACAAATAGTGTTTCCCAATTTTGTCATCACTACAACCACTGAACATTTCATTAAACTTGTCCTGGCTTTTAGTGGTGCGAAGGTAGTCTCACTCCTGGAGTTGAAACGAGAAACGTGGAATACGATGCCGTCCAACAACAAGTTATCAATTGACTAGAACAGCTTTGTACTAAATCGCGGGTAGTTTTCGTGAAAGTGTGGTTTATATAAACGTATGGAATTATTACTAGTCAGCAGAATTGCACATGAAGATATAATTTAAAATGACAGCTGTAATAATTGTGTCTTCTCCCATATCCTAGATTCGCCGTACAAATTGTGCAAATCGCGCGTTTATAATGGAAGAAAATTATCGTGTCGAATTTAATAGCACAATAATTTATTAACGCGTTAGCCTTGACCTCGTGACCAATGACATCCGTTCAACCATTGCGATATCCAAGCACAAAATACCACCGGACATGAATTTCATTAATGGCGTACATTGGCGTATTCCCACCAATTTGAACTGGATAAATATGCATTCAAGTTAACAGGATCATATAAAATTATCTCACGGTCCAATATAAGTTCCAATGCCATTTTAGTTTAGTTGCCTACTCCAATTTGCGTATTTGTAATATCACTTTTAAGTTGCTTATTTGAATGTTGAAATATGTATGATGGTTAATATGAATGTATGCATACATAAACAAACATAAACGGATTCGATTATATTCAAAAAACGAATGCGAAGGAAGAAAGGTTACTGTAATAATTAACATCGAAAAGTGGGTTCTCTTGAAAATGTACTTAGCAGATTGAATATGTTTACGGTTATTATAAGATCCTTGAAAATTAATGTTATTGAAATGGGGTTGTTATATACATAAAAATATTTTGTGAAATCTCATACATTTGCAACATTTGTGGGAATTTTAAAATTCAGGGTTATGTAAGAACGTACAGAACTGTGCAAAAGGAAGAGGCATCTAGATAAATATTATAGAATATTTATACCAGTAAATAGTATACTGAAATTCTTTAGAACTTTTAGTTTTTTAATATTTTGTATGGCTATCCTTAATTTTGACCCTGGAGACTACATGCTGTATTATGATGTAATTGTTCGGAGTACGATAATAGCTTTATTGTAACTCATTTAAAGTTTTTGGTGCCTTTTCAATCCTTTTATGGTCAACATAATTTCAAACATGTTCGATGATACTTAAGTTTGGTCTTTGTGGTGACCAGACCATAGTGTAAACTACTCCGTCCTATTGTAGCTGACTTAAGTAGTTCTTGACCAATCGAGAAGTATGCTTGGGATCGTTATTTTGCTGTAGCAGGAAATTATTACCAATTAGACGATGTCCAGAAGGTATAGCATGTTGCTCCGATATTGTTAGAATGCAGCCTCAAACCTGGATATTACCACCCCCATGTTTGACAGTTGCTCCGCAAGATCTTCTCCAACTTCTCAAACATATTGACGTCTGTTTGTTCCAAGTAAGTGAAATTTAGACTCGTCTGTTCATAGTACTAGTCTCCACACATCATCTGTCCAATGTTGATGCTCTTTAGCAAATTTGAGCCTTTTTTACTTTATTGCTTCGTCGCAAAAGAGGTTTCCTGACAGCTACACACCTACGTAATCCCAATTTCTTCAAACACCGCCTTACACTCGAAGCATGTATTGACGCGCCCTCCGCTTCCTCTAACTCTCGCGACAGTTCCAAGCTTACTTCTTTCTGTTTCTTACAACTGGTGCCTTCATCAACCGTGCATATGCTCTGGTAAGTTTCTTCGGTCATCCAGTCTTCAGTTTATCCACCTCGTCGCCTGTTTCATAATATTTTTTTAAAGATTTTTCTTGTACACTGCACCGAGAACACTTCACACACCTTGCTATTTCTACTTGGCTGTAATCTTCTTGATGTAAAACAACAAAGCTATTTCTGGTTAACAACGATATTTTTGTCATTTCTTCCAAATACAACCATTGTATCAGAACTTGCAGCACTAGCTTTCACAATATACTTCTGCGCTATTAGATAAGAATGTAACATAAAACACATTATAATTTACACGTAAACTCCTTGCACTTGGGAACTACAATGAATAATAAACACAGACAAATAGACCCAACTATAAATTTTATTGTCTCAATACAAATACCGAAAATTATACTACCTGCGGCATACCTATTTATCTGTTTATTTATTGTATTCTTGAATACTACAGAAGGATTACGATTTCTTTTCTATTTAGGTGTTGGTATAGCGTTTACCAGCTTCAAGTACACCGTAAATACCATTGCAATTATAAATACATTAAGAAATATTTCCGAAACCCTGACCATAACAAACATTTATAAAAATATACCTATGTGCCTTTTCTTTACACAGTAGTGTATATTTACGTCACCGTAGATGCAGGATTATGAATGCACAGTTGTAGTGTAGGTGATATATGTTAATACAGCGCCATTTGTAATAATCCGATGTAATACAGTAAAAATGCATAGAAAATGTTAAGATGTATGTTAATATAAATGTGTCATAAATACATTTGGCTCATTTTCTACTATATCATAGTAATTAATGTCGGAGCAGTGCAAGTTCAGTCATCTGCATAGTGTAGGGTATTATTATGATATGGGAGAAAACGTAACGGTAAGTCACTATAAAAGTATGTTTTGCACAACATGCTAACTTAAGCTCCACAGAGAGCATATATATGAACTCCATCAAAATACAGGGTAATTCGAAGAGGCGAACACAATTTTGTTTGTATATATTTCCTACACTATACATTGTATTTGAATTCTGTAAATTACAATTCGAAGGAAATGTTGTAAAATTTTGAGTACTACAATAATACAGTGATTGAGATGACCACCCTCCTGCTTTTCTGCTAAGGAGCCTTTTGTAAAGAAGAAGTGTTTTGGATTCTCTATCTTTTTAAGAAATAAATCGATTTTTGCAGAGATGAATATCGTATACAGTATACAGTAGTTAAATATCGATTCTTACCCAGTTTTTATTTAATTTTTGACAATTCCTCGATTTAATTGTTGTGGAAATATTCTTGCACAAACACGCTACCTTCTTCATGCTTAATAGTCGGCAGTATACAATGTTTTAATACTTTTCTTCTTCAGGTCGCCATTTTGTCTTCAGATTCGTCGGTCTACAGAACACGTTTTCAATCGTAAAATATCCAATCCTTGGGATAGTTTGCCCAGTATAAATGTTTCGCCCTATCTTCTTTCCATAGCAGGAGCTTTTTAGTAACTCAGCGATTTATAAGATTAACTGCTTTTAATTGGTTGTAGCAGTCGCCTTTGAAACTGGTGAATACTTTATTTACATTGAAAGTATTCATAATCAGATACAAGTAAGCCCCTTGTTTCTTTTACTAGTAATAGTAATGACTATGTTATCTATATAAGTAGACGCAACATTTTTCGGTGGAATTTTCAATGATGCTACAATAATATATCTTCTTAGAATATCTTACGTAAGGCGCATACTATTATACCTCCCGTGTTTCCGACATTTTGATCTCTCACTAGCAATTTTCTTAGAAAAAATCGTCCGGTTGTTGTGTACAAGTGTGTATACATTTTATCCTTTTATAAACAGCATTTGTTTATTCTCTTATTTTTACTACTTGTTTCCAGATACATGCCGGATACTGCACCTGCTGTAATAAAACACTGTTTCTGAAACAGCACTAATTTCGGTATTACAAGCTGCCCAAGAAAATGGTAACAAAAACATTATAAGGAAGGTATCAATTAAAATTCTTTTTGATATCGCGTTTATTGGTCGCTTGTAGTAATTACCTTGATGGCCTTACAATGCACATTCGTAAACTTCTATACGATCTTAAAGTATGCCTTCTCGCTAGTACTTGCCCCATGTTTCTAGTCGTAACTGTTTAATTTACATATTTACATATTAATGGCCACGTGGAAGCTCCGTGTTACACTGCATAAATTTCGCGTAGGTTTTATTGAGAACGTTTACTAGGATAAGTATATAGAAGTTGTATACGAATGAATGTTTGTAAACAAACTTTGCTTTAATATGTTTACGGCGTTTAGCGGCAAACATTTCCGAGATCATTTACGCGAAAATTTGGCTGATGTAATAGTGAGTTACAGCAAAGTTATTAAAGAGATAGGATGCAAGTATTAAGAGCAAATTATATAACACATTTCATAGTAAGCACCATTAAAAAACAATCCTAGGAAAAATATCCAAACGTTTAAAAAGTGTCATGAATATTAAGTAGTACATAAAAAAGCGTGCAAACTGCTAATCAATAAAGCAAATAAACGTATGGAAGTATACTACGTTTGGAATAAACGAAAAGGTATTGCTAAAGAAAACAAATAAATGTAAAAATATTACGTAATTTCATTACAGTATGTTTAATTTCTGTAATGTATACAAATGAATGAATAGGAGACATGACGTTCCAGAGCGATGTATGTGATCTCCCGTGAGGACTTGAGGGTTATAAATTATACCTGCAAATCCTTTAAATCCCTATACGAACACCAGTCAAATCAAATCTGATAGCCGAACTGATTAATAATTTATATTGCAGTGTAATTTAAATACGGATTAAAACTTTATTTTTTATTTTAATCTCTGTTGGCACTACCGTTCAAAAGTTTGGAAGCAGCAAGGGATTTTACAAAAAGTCACAGATACAGTAAAATTTTATTATGAATATTAATGAATTTATACAACACAAGTGACTCAAATAAAAGTAAATTAATTCAAACATAACAATACTTACGCATGATTTAGCTCGTAAGCTCACTTTCGTCAATATGACCTCGTTTGGCTCAGATAATCGCTGCACAAATTTTTCGAGACAGTCTGAGCCAGTTTGATGGAATAACATGCTTTTGCAAAATATCAAAACACTCTTCTTTCCGCATGGTGCCACTAATTTTCACTAAATCACCCGTAGTTGTCCCAGTAAAATAATCCCAAACCTATAACACTACCACCTCTATGTTTATCGGACGGCAGTAGGCAGGCCTTACTAGCTCTTTCCCCTGGTCGTCGACGAACAAAAACTCTCCGTTGCATACCAAATAACTGAAATTTAGACTTGTCGTTTGCATGCTCTCCTGTCCATATTAATTGTTTCTTGTTATGCACGCGTTTTAAAAACGTCCTTTTGCGGACGATGCATCCCCTTAAACCTGCTGTCAGAAATCGTCTCTTGATGGTGGTAACAGAAACATTTGCTAGTCGTTGTGTTTTAACACGCGTTGCGATATCCGGTACCGTTGGAGGTTGTTTCGAAGTCGTCAGTTCTAGAAGTCACCCGTAACTGCCCACTTCATCTTCTATCAAGATTTTGTCTTGTCTCTAGTGAAATCCTTAACCGTAGAGCTTTTCTCTCAACTGTCTGCGTTTCGGCATTTTTACATTCAGCAGTTTACCAAATTGTTACAATTGCGCACTGATTTCAAAAAACTAATTCCGCGCAGGAAAGCGATAACACACTAGTACTTTACATTAGTACTTTTACCACATGCACTAAACGATTACCGAAGTCTTACTAAACCGTTTGACCGAAAGTAAGTACTGCACGTATCATACTGCATCCTCATCAAACAATAGTCGTATTCTTAGAAAAGAGCAATAACATGTATTGTATCTAAATGTTTGGACTTTACGGATTATGTGTAATAATTTTGTATTTGCATACAATAATTTATAATAGGAAATAGCGATTTCATGATATGCCTATGAGTTGTATTATTTTAAAGGAATTTCACCTTGCTTCCAAACTTATGGACGGTAGTGTAAGTATTTTTACATCACAAGTGTGTAGTTTCATTTATAATTTCCAGGTGTTAGTATGGGGAGTTACTTTAGGTCTAGAGAAAAAGTTTTAGTTACGTAGAAATCCGCTCTTAGTTAATAAGAACATGGAAAAGTACAGATGAAATTATATACAGGGTTCTATAAAATTATATACTCAGGGTAATCAGAAGCAGAAGATTCCGTATTTTTTAAAATTGATTAGCAAATAATTAGCAATGCAACAAAAAAAGAGGATTGGAAGTCACGGAGAATAATCGTCCAATATTATTTACCGAGAAGTTGAATTATAGTTGTGAAAGATATTAGTTTTATATGTTATAATATAGGAAGAGCCCAAAGAAAATTATATCCAAATTTATCAAAAACCATTCGCGAAATACACGAATACTTGGATAAGCTGTAATTAAATACTATAGAAGGTAAAAGTTTTCAATTAGTAAATGATACTGCTAATAATTTTGTTGTGTAACGGCAATTTAGAGTGCCTGTGTAATTATGAACAATTTTATATGGACGGCACATTCGATTATTGCTCTAAACATATCTTACAATTATTTATGATTCATGATTATGCAAATAATGTTTGCATTGAGGAAGTGTTTGTATTATGGCGAATAATGAGGTCTATATTCTATCTCAGACCATCATAGCTTAGAAAGATATAACACTTGACATCCAAGTCTAAGTACGAGCTTACATCATTTATTTTCATTATGTTTTTAAGTTTGTAATTAATTAAATATCTTTAGAACAATTATTTCGTCTCTAGATTAGGATAAAAAATCTATTTCCCAAAACAAGCAATATCTGCGGATCCTTCCACACGAAGTTCAATAGATATTGTTCCTTTTTACATCTAAATATCAATTCCTTTTAAATGCTCTAGAAAGATACCTACAGTGTATTAATTTCAAAACTTACCACTCTAAATTTTTTGAAATCTGGTAGTTAATGAAAAATTTTCTGAAACACGTGAGAAGCATTATGGAGAATGACAATCTGTCAAAAATTGGCTCAGACATTTTAACCCTCTGCTGTTTAGACTATTTTCCTTGAAAATCTTAAATATAAAGGGGTATTTCATTTTAATGGTCTCTTGAGGCAGTACATTTTGGCGTTTAGCTTTTTTAATTGGTTTTGGGTTTTTTATTCTGTTTTGTTTTAGGTTTACGTATCCATTACTCAAGCACACTTTAACTACTTAAAATGTTTTATTTTCGTTTTTAAAGATACTTGGGAATTAAAATAAAAATATTTTTTGGTTTTATAAATCCAACAATCAAACGTTTAGATGTGCTTCCATGCTGTATTGATTTGGTGGATTGTCTACTTCAATATATAGGATTTATCGTTTATCCTCCAAATCAATTGGGTGAGAGGACATAAAACGTAAAATAGAAAACAAAACATAACCTTTTGTTGCAATTGTTATTTAGTATTTAAATTCGTACAATAAAAGCTTATGGCACTTGCGTTTTAATAAACTGTTATGTAATAGATATTTTTAATGGCAAACGCTATACAATCTAATAGTACTACATCACTTATGTTAAGTGTTGATTAATTATGTTTGCGTGTTTGTGCATCGATAGGAAACGGATGCGTTAATTGTCCGCCTCTGTCCACGCGTGTGATGTGCTGAAAGAAAAACAGTCGGTAATAACTAATTATTTCTCGTTTCATTCAAAGCGAAGTGAAAATACCAATGCTGGATTCGAATTCACGATATGCGAACGCGTAACTGACTTATGGACGGGGCAATGAATGAGCTTATTATAAATGGTGTTAAACTACAGGGCCGTCTTCGGTTATTTGATGTTCAAAAATAGTTCCGGAGTATTATTTTACTACAAGAAATAATTGATTTTAAACAGTAACTTCGTGGTCTCGGATTGTAACTTTCGGCGGCTGTAAACTGGGGACTAAATTTAAGGATTTATTTTCCCTGCAAAAAGGATTGCTTGATCATGCTGTCAACCAGTCATGCCTCTAATGCGTTGACAATTATCTGCAGTCCTATACTAGTGAAGGATTTACCTATAGCTTAATGATTAAATTAGGTTGCCTTGAAGAGAAAGAAAAAAAGTTGACAATTATTTCTGATTTTTTGTTCATACACGAGTCTTCAATTAAGTACATTTTATTGAAAGGTGGATAACTATTTTAAATAATAAGTAGATACAAAAAAGATGAAAAAGTTGCAATCATAATGTGGTACCAGAATAATAATAGTAGAGACATGCTTTCAATTAATAATTCTGTGCGAAAACAATTCTAAACATTTTTAACAAATTCAAAGCAGTCATGTTTTAACAGAAGGCATGGAATTGAATATTTTGTGTTATGCGGAGAAACGGCCTGTAGGATGGCTTTTAGATTCAGCCAGGCATTTTGGAGTGTGGTATAGTTCGGTGTGCAAAACCATGAAAGAATTTAAATACTCGTATAAGCCATACAAGGTGTCAAGTAAAGTGAACTGATTTTTTGCGAAATAATGTTTAATATGTTAAATGAAGATGAAGAAATTTTAATCAAAATAATTTGTACTATCCGAACATAGTACATTCAAAAAGTCAATGTCTGGATAAGAATAATATTGGCCCTATTTTTATTAACGGTAACCTCACTGCACCAAAATATATAAATCTGTTACGAGACCACATCATACCATCACTTGAGTTATACTGAATATTGATGAACCTTGGTTCCAAATGGATGGAGCTACGCCTACAAACGTCGTCAGAAAGTTTTTGAATGACGCATTTCAAAGACGGTGGATTTGCAGGCTATATCATGGTTCCCAAGATCAGCCGATTTATCTTCAAGTGATTCCTTTCTTTGGGGTTACTTGAAAATTGAAATTCATAACGTGCAAATATGTGACTTGGACGAACTGATAGACCGTATACTGCATGTGATGGAATAAACTCAGAATTTATTCGGAATACATTGCGTTGCTTTCAAGATCGCCTTGCTATTTGCCATAGAAGACAAGGAGGACGCTTAGAAAACTCGAAAACTATAAAATTAGATTTTATTTTTGTTATGTTGTTTTGTTTGTCTTAATTAATTGTTAAAATAAAATGTCTTCATCAAATTTGCAGAATAGTTATTTTATTTGCATTAAGAGAGATCTGTGGTAGCACTGGTAACTGGTTTTTTAAGAACTCAGAGTTCTCGCTCGTTTAATATGAGCTCCTTTCAGCTGTGATATCTACCACGTTCAATTGTTGACCGAGTCTGCTTAGACATCTGATTCGAAGATCCTCAACAGGCGCAGTTAATGAGTAAGGACTGGGTCGATTACAATCCTCCACAGAATCTGCTGCTGTGGCATGTAATACATCGTCAATTTTTTTTTATGTGCAATCTCTCAGCAATTGTAAATAGCCTAGCCTTCTACACAAAGATCATTAATAGCTGCTTGATTTTGCACACTCATCTGCTACCCTTTGGGCATTTTAAGATATATTATTTACTAAAACAGCTGGAAGAAAGTTGAATAACGATTGATTATATTTAACATTTAACTGTATCTTCGTATATACAGTCTCTTTCCTTACTGTAAATAACTCTGTGTGCAAGTATAATTAGGTATTGTTTAGTAATGAAATCCACTTGCAATAAAACGAACAATAGGTTTTTTGCGTATAAACTTTTTCAGAGAATATACTTATCAAAACCAGCTGGACCATTACTTTTAATTTGTTGCGTAATAGTATATATTAATACTGCGAATATTTAATATAATCTTACACGATTGTAAATTACAGTTTTATGAAATCTTACTAACAATAAGTGTCTAAACATCAATGAATGATATAGTATGTATTTACTGACTTGCAAATTATTATCATTATGTGTTTTTGTCCAGAATTAAACAGCAGTATCTAATACATGACTATTTAATCATAAATATATTTGAATATACTGTTTAAGGAAAGTTTCTGAAATACGAGGTGACGAAGGGGAACCTAACTTCTTGAGACAGATAGTAGTAGCATTGGTTGTTGCAAAGGATGTAATGAATTTCACTTAGCTTGTAAGAATTTCTTTCAGTTACAAACACAGACGAAATAAAGTTACGGTTACAATAGAGCTCACTCAAGAAAAGTAAACGTTGTTTAGGTATAGGCTGATCTAAATTCGATATGGCGAAGATGTATGTATAAAATGATGCAAGCTTTGCAGGACTTCTTTATCGAGGTTCACTCATTAGCGAAATCCATTCATTTTACCATTTCGGAGATTTTAACGAAAATTGATAGTTCCACTCCATTTCCTAGTATACATACATTGAAAAAATGTTTACATACTTTCAAAAGTAGTTTCCTGTGTAGGCTTTACAGATGAAGTGTAACTTCTAGTACCATTTCAAAATTTAGAGTGACGGCGTCACCACCATGTTTTGCTAAATGGAGAGCATAGCGGACCTTGTGAAGGTACATATATTTGACAACGTCTTACCAGAGACGTGAATTTTATTTTAGTCCGCGAAGTAATTGGAATAATAAAGAAGTTGTTGGAAAAATTGAGTGAGACTCGAATCATCAACTGGTGCCAATAAAAATCAATAGACAGACTATGCCTTCAACTAACTTTTCATTTAGAATAGCCTATGATTTTCATATAAATCTGGAAGCATGGAATAGCAATGTTTTTCAAACTGCCATAGTAAAGTGAATTTATTGAAAACTTATCTTATTAATTAGATTACTTATTATCATGTTAGAAAAACAATACAAAGTCTTTCTTGAAAGCTATCTTAGAACTGTTAGATTAGTAAATAAACTAAATTGTAATCAGTCAGATGTTAGTTGTTAAAGTTTGATTCTCGAGAAACATTACAGTTTCACAGTGTTCCCAAATTCATATAAAAGTCATAGGGTACTCTAAATAAAAATTTAATTGAAGGCATGGTACATGAGGGTTAAGCAAAAATGTAGATAGTTTTTGGTGAAAATTTTATTTTTGATAAATTTCTAAACTATCAAGGCACTACAGCAACTACGTGTTTAGGCAATGATTTCCCAATTTGATAATAATTTATTCCGAACCAGCCATTTATTTGTGTTTAGGAAGTGCAAGAAGTCGCCAAGAAGCCAAATTCGTAAAATAGGATTGATGCGGTACTAATTTTTGCGACAATCAACCAATTTCGCTGTTGGAACGGCGAATGAATGGTTAGCTGTGCTATCGTAGTGGAAGAGCACCGTTCCTTTGCCAAATGAGGGCATTCTTCAATCAACACTTCGTGAAGTTTGGCTAATAATGCAATAGAATATTTGCCCGCGATCGTTCTTTTCTCTTCAAATTAGTTGATAAAAACAATGCCTTGTAAGTCCCAACAATAAGTCAAGACCTTCTCCGCTGATGGTATCGTCTTCGTCTTCTTTGAGTCACCTTCGCTAGGTAAAATCCACTGTTTTGGTTGTTTTACCGATTCTGTGTGTAGCAATGAACCCAAGTTTCATCAATAGTTAAATGCGGCACTACTCGCGTTGAAAACCATTTCCACATGTTCGTATAGGATGTTTAAAACGCGTTCGTTTGAAATGCCATTGATTTTATTGATTACACTGCCCAACAAAATAAATTTTTCGTAGTAATGCCTGTAAAATACGAACTGATGGGGCATCCCTGATGTGCTGGTTTCAAAAATAACTGGCATTTCTTCCTAGCAGCTCTAGTTTTTGAGATACATCACGGTGAAATTTATTACTCATACGTAATAAATTTCATGATTATTTATTAGTAGAACTGATGCCTTTTGACTTTCAAATGCATTACCTTCACAGCCACTTACATCGTTTTCCAGAAAGCTTACGTGCTACCAGGGAAGATGGGATACCCGTGTGATGGCCGATTACTGCTCGAATCTTCAGCGAGACTGTTCCGGTAAACTTCACGCAAGGAATTCTTATAAAAAACACTTCCTACCCATTTCTTGTGTTTCAGTTAATAATTATCAAATAGTAATATTTAAAAAGTTATGTACATAACAAAACATTATGTCTAATTTTGACAATTTGTTCCTAAGTAGGGCAAAAAGAGTGAATTTCGGAAACTAGATCTGATAGAACAAATCTCACGCCATTTTTGGATTAGGTACCCCAAAATTGTTTAATCACACTTAGAAAATCCTAGGCACCACAATATGTGTTGACCATTGTTACCAATGAGGTGTCTTGAGCGCGGTTGCGCCATTTGTGCTGGTTCGACTTGATTGAAACTCCGAAAACCAGTTATGGACCACAAAATCTAAAGGGGAAGAGCCTCCATGATACCTTTTCGGCTTTGTAACAATTTCTTTGACAGAGTTCTTTTACAAAAAAGGTAATACTTAATTAACATATAGAATTGACTTCTCTCTATCATTACAAAAGTGTTTACCCTATTCACTTTCGAAGGCTATTAGAACAAAACTGACTGTCAGTCCGGCATAAAATTCATAGAGTACTACACTCAGCGAAATTTCTATAGTTCCATAGAACTTTTGAATAGATTATTTGGCTTTGTTAATACCTTCGGCAGATTATACATCTATATTAATGCTGAGCCACAAAGAAACACAAATGTAAGGGAAAATAACATTTAAAAAATTATCAAATTTTATATGGAGAACAACGAAATTTCTGTAGGTCCACAGAATTAGACAGACATCTTACGAAATCAGACATTACCTTTTAGTGTAAAAATGCCTCTAAACATTTTCAAAAGTTTATTTATTCTTAAATATATGCGTTATCGAAGTATACATATCGGTTAATGTAAATTCCTATACGTAAATTGCTATCCGAGGAAGAAAACACAAAAATTTCTTGTTATAAAGAAGGGTAGGGTATTGAAACCGAGCGATAGCTACGAAGATAGGACAACCCATCATCTCATCGACAATTTTATAAACTTGGGCGATTCCTACGGCAAAAATTGCGCTAAGGAGAGTAATCAATCAGGCAGCCTCTTCTAGTAATGCAACCGCGCAATAAATAAGATGTAATTTAAATTTATCAATAATAAACAAACGTGTACAACAAATTTTATCCTGCAGCAAACACACATAAACAGGCAAGACTGAAACTTGCGCAAGATCATGAGATGAGATCGTGAGGGGAAGAACGTCAGATTTTCTGATGAGAAGAAATTTAACATGGACGAATCTGATGGTTTCAAATATTATTGACACGATTTGTGCAAAAACACTGAAGTTGTGTTGAGATGAAATTTTGGTGGCGGTAGTGTTATAGTTTGGGCGGCTTTTACCTCTTACAATCAAACTCCTATGTGTTTTATTTCTACGCGAATGAATTCTGATTCTTATATATAACTTCTGGAAATGGTTCCGATAGACTTTGGTCAACAATTGCCGACGTAAGACTGGATATTCCAGCAAGACAATGGAAGTACCCATAGTTGCAGTGGTTTCATTAGAAGGAAATTATTTATTACAATCGCCTGTTCGCTCGCTCGATCTGAACCTCAACGAAAATCTTTGGGGAATATTGGAAAAAGGGGCGTATGCCAATAATAAACACTACGATTGGGACAAAGGATTAAAATCTGCGGTAATGAGGTGTTGCAATATTCCTATTTCAACATTGGCCAACTTGATAGATAGTATGAAGACCCGGATGTTTGAGTTATTTTGAATAGAAGATCTAACACTCACTACTAAGTTTAGGAAGAATTATAGGTTCTTTATGTATTTATTTTATTTATTAAGTTTTCTGTTAAACCTATAGAAATTTTATTGTTTCGAGTTACTATTATTGTAAATATTCTCTGTATAAGGAGTAATACATTTTTAATGCTATTTCCTCTTGCATTTGTGCTTCTTTGCAGTTCAGCATTAACTTTATTGCATAATTTGCCAAAAGTATTAAGAAAACCAAATATTCTGTTCAAAAGTTCATATGGAACTATCGAAATTTCGCTGAATATATTATAAAGCACATTGCTATTCAGAAATATAATTATCTTTGCGATGGCACTGTATTTGACTTTGGGAGTTTGTAGGGTGGTTTGAGTGGGTATACATCGACGTTTCCCCAAACACTGCAGCTGGCATCTTCAGGACGGTGTTGACGATTAATGTTGGTTAATGGTTGGTTAGACGATTAGTCAGACGACCTATTTAAGACCACGGCCTCCTAGCCCGGAAACACGTACTGCCAGTACACACTTCGACTGCGGCCGTGAAAGCCTGATACTATTCATTTGATGATTTTCTACTGTAGCTTCGTATCTGTTAATTAGTTTAAGGTATAAATAGTTGCACTTCTTGGCTATATTTTATATAAGAAACTACGATTTGTATATCAGATAGTAAAAATTGAAAAGGACAATTATTAGTGAAATTTTACTAATCAATTTATTTTGAAAAAGCCTTCATCAATGTTACGTAACTCACAGTAGTTGATATTTAATTTGTATCTATACTTCGTCGTACTCTTATCAATAATTAAAATATTGTGCAATATAAGCCCAGATGCTAGAATTATTCTTCATTCTATTATTTACTTAAGAAATTGAAAATACATTTGTCATTTGGATTAAAGCCAGAAATTGGTTGTATAAAACCATAAAACAGCAAGCAGTGTGAATATTTTATGTTGATCATGTTGCTGTAATAATTAAAATGTATATTTACATTTGCTAAGGTATAAATCTGGTAACAGATTTTCCATTCCGGTAGCAGACAAAAATTAAAGAGATCTGTAACAGATGTGCTATCAAAATATCCACAAATGAGCCACACAAATAACGGAATTTGTACAAGTGTCATTAAGAAATCAGAAACAATATTGCAGGAAGTGCTTTTGCAAAAAAGTTCTTTCACCATCTAATTTATTATCCACAATTAATCGGTAATATGTAGTAAATATCAGAACGCCAGACAAACAATTCTTTGAATCACAATATTCGCCTGTAAACATTATCTTGACGTAGATGACCGTCCGTCTAGGCCAGTTTTCCAGTTTTTTTTTGTTGTTATCCGCCGATATGTGTATGTGCGTTAAGCCAATTCGGTACGGCTATTTAAGTATTGGCGACTATAACGCTCACCCAGTACAGTCCTGTTGATTCGCGGACCACTTCGTTAACGCTACTAACCGCGTAACATACGTCCACCGCAAATTATTGGACGGTCTGCATTGCGCTGATTCTCTAACAGTTCGCGGTCGTCTTTGGTCGTCTTTGCTGCTAGATGAACGACGCGAAATCATCCGCGATCCGAACTGAACGGCATTCGTAAAGAGGTGAAGGAAAGAACTCCACGTACCGATAGTAACGTGGTTATTCGAGCGTATAAGAGGTTCCTATTTTCGTTTTACATCTTTCTATTCTTGTGAAGTGCGATAATCTGTTGCTCTATTTTGATGCGATAATCGGTAAGACATATTAGAAGAACGGATAAAGTACGTCGAGGACGCGTGAACTACCCCCTCTACTAAATTTCACTTTCTACAAGAGCTTTAAAAACCACCTGTTGAGTATTTGGAGAGAGCGGTGAGTATTTGTGAATGGCGATTGGTTGTTTGAGGAAGTAAATTGATTTGGTAGCGCTCTAAAATCTTACAAATGTTTTGAAGGTAGAGGTTTCATATCCTATTGGACATCAAACCTCTTATGTACGTTCATAATTAATATTTATTTGTAACAATTTTATTGCAACTTCCATATCAGTTTCAATTAACCGGTAAGATTTTCCTTTCCGAAGAGATTTTCAAGATTACCTTATATTATAAAAAATAAAATCGCTATTTTACCACTAGAAGAAGACTTAGGTGATTAAACTGTGCTAATAACAATCTTGATGAAAACAACATTTAAATTGATAAAGCATAAAAATCCTTGAAGAAATCGAATCATTTTATTCTAATTTTCATTTTACGTACAAGGAATATTAATGGGAATTGAAAACGTGCTGCTAGCTTTTGAAATAAAAAAAGTTTACGGATTATGGGTTCGAAGCAATATATTCATTGATTGTTATGCGGTTCCATTAAATATACAAACAGCTTTTCTAATTAACTATGATCCCTGTCATTACAAAATGGTTATATCATTGTTCTAACTTTAAAAAACACCTACATACAGAGGTGGACGAAGAAATAGATACAACGAAAATAATCTAGTAATTTATTTATATATTGGATAATTAAATATTTCTATTTTATGAGATTTAATGAAAGGTATAAATGTTCTTTTATAAATAAAATGGAATATTATTATAGTTATACAGAACTATATACTAATTTTTTGAATATTTTATGGCATCGTCATTATTCTTGAGGACTGGTACGTATCTTCTAGGCACTGGGTCTATTAAATGGTCACATTTTTCTGCCGAAATAGCATATTAGCATTCTTTGACAGCTTCTCTCAATTCTGTTTTATCTTTGCCCGACAATGAAACTTTTACATACTTGCAGAGGTTGGGTTTAAATTGGGTAACTGTGTTGGCCAACTTAAAACATTATTTCTCTAAAACTAATCCTTAACACACTTGGAAGTATGTTTAAGGTAATTGTCTTGTTGAAATCGCCAAATTAAGGGCATATTATTATCTGCATATGGCTATACAAGGTTGGATAATACGTCTCTATAAAGCTGTTGGGTCACGGCTCCTTCAATCAAACATATCCGTCTCAAGAAAAACATGCTCATACCATAATACTATTTTTCTCCATGTTTAACAGTTTTCTTTGTGTATCTAAAGTCAAACACATTAACCAGTGGTCGACGAACATAACTTCTACTATCAGACTCAAACAGGTTAAACTTAGCTTCGTTACTCCAAAGAACGAGGGAAAGTCAGTAAGTAGGTCACAAAAAGCTGTTATAAAAATAATTAGAGAAATAGGTAGCCAAAAAAGCTTTATTTTTCTACAAAGTCTCCATCTGCGTTAATTCACTTATTCCATTGTTTTATCAGTGCCCCAATACCTTCTGCATAAAGGTGTTTGGGTTGCCCTCTCGATGATGTGTTGAGTGGACCAAGCAGATGATAGTCGCTTGAGACTAAGTCGGGACTGTAAGCCGAATGTTCAAGAAATTTCCATTCATCACCAGTGACACTCCTGCTAAGCATGTTCTCCCCTTTGCGTACCGAGGGAGGTGTTGCAAGGACAAGCCCATTCCAATTCTTCTGTGTTTCTCAATCAGTTGTCTAGGTATCCACGGTGAGCAAAACTTTACGAAAATTCAATCGATCATGCATCAGTTCTTAGGTTAAACCATGAGAGCACCGTATTACAGTTGCTCTGCTATCTATTGGTACCTGCCTCTCAATTCGAACCATCTCTTCCGCCCATCGAAGTGTTGCATCTGTCGCAATCTGAACGGGGTGGTCACTTCGCTGATTGAACACCGTTGAGAGAATTTCTCGGCCCAGTTATACACGGTTTTGCGCGACAAATACTTTTCACCGTAAACAGAAAGCATTTCCTTATGGATATCTTGTGCATGAAGTCCTTTTGCCCAGAAAGGACGCACAACAGTACGCTGCTCTTCCAGAGTACAGGAAGAATACTCGAAGTACCATAAGGCTGGATTGTGCTGATACATATGATAGGGAAATGACTCACTGCTATTTTTTGAAGCTTTCTCACAGCAGTATGTGACTTCTTTGATGACTTTTCCTCCATATTTCTATACCACGTCACATGCATGTTCGAAAACAGTTCATTGTTTAATATTTTTTGGTTACGGAAAGATCTTTTCTGGCAAATCTCTCTTGCGAGTTATAGTTTCGCAATAATTGTTTAATTGTACGTGAACTCATATTCACATTAATCTGGCTTAAAATATTTACTGAGGTTATAAGTGGGTTCCTTATGTAACGATCTGTTTCTGGAATTGTTTTTGTAGGCCTGCCTCTATTTTCAGTACTTTTTACGGCTTTAATGCGTTCTTAATCATATTTTTTGAATGTTTTGTGAGTTTTGAAATTTCCTCGTAGATCTTTCCTTTTTTCCATAATTTTCCATATTATACGTCAGAAACTAAAATTTTGGGTTTGGTTTTGAACGATTCCTTAAATTGGTCTTACCAGATTGATTATTTATGTAACACACTTTCAAAAACATGCTTTCTCCTAAAACAGCTCAGACGTGCTTGTAACCAGAAGACGCTTAAAATACTTTATTATTCAAATTTCGTAGCGTATGGTATTATGCATTGGGGAATGTGTCCTAATTCAGACAGAGTTTTTCTTACGCAAGAGTGAGCAACTAGAATTATTATTAATATGAACTATATTTGACTCGTGTAGAAGTACCTTTAAAGAAAAAGCTTTATCTACTTTTTACGATTTACATACATATATACGAAACGTTGTGTAAGACTCTTCAATCCCATTACTCGGGGAGTTCCCTCCCATTCCTTATAACATCATAACGGGCATTGGACGTATTTATCGAAGACACCAAAATATGTTTTCTGTGTTTAATGATAATATGTAATATATAACGTAATGTATTAAAAACTACTTCACACCTATTTTGTTGTCTACCACTGTACATACATACCTACTACGCACAAACATACTATTTTTTGTATTAAGTCTAAATTGTATTACGATTTCTCTGTTTTCCATTTCGACCAACTGTGATATACTTATTGTTAATAACATTTTCTTGTTTTTAAAATATGTCAGATCAATTTTCAGTAATGAAAATTTATAATAAATAATCTATTTACTACAGACAAACTGAACAATAGTCGGAAAAGTAAAATTCAATTTTACAAAATTCCAATATATTTATCACAATATTATTATGACATGTTTCACTATCACTGTAGTTCATCAGATAATATTTGATTGAGTTTTACTTCTCCGACCATTGTTTACTATGGATTTCGAACAAGTGGCGGCCAACTCAATCGATATTACAGACAAACTGTTATAATATCTTAAATTAGATGTTGTTTGTTGTTGGTTTCGGTAATGTTGTACAATTACATGTTTATTATAAACTACATATTTCCTGCTTAAAAAGTGGTAATTATAGCGATATAGACGTACACTAAGCACCACAGGCAATTAATAATTTAGTTATAAGTTAAATATTTGATATACAATTTACCTTCAAAGCAAGAATTAACAACCTGAACAGCCTAAACATCTGTAACAATATGTACAATATTTTTATTGTCGTTTGACCATCTTAATAGACTCCTATGAAACCTGTCTTAAATTTGTCAGGAGATGGCACAAATAGAAGAAGAAGAATATGCAATATTTAATCCGAAAAATATGGATGGATACTTATAAATTTGGAGAGTGTTTAGTGACGTAGCATTATCATTCATAGATGTGTGTAATTTCACTGTCCTCTGAATATATTTTGTTTTGAACCATGCGAAACATATACAAGGGTGTATACGTTTGTTATTAAAGTAACGCTATAATTAAATTACAACAACACAATAATGCACTTTATTTTGAAACATAGGTTGTTAAAATTTTATCCTGTTATCCAAATTATGATTTACTAAAAGTTAATAAAATGTTGATTGTAATTATCCATGAAGAATGTATAGCGTAGGAAAAACATTGTCATTAGTAAACTGGTATTATACCGTCTGTTCAAACGTTTCGTTTCCGAAATAGAATTAACCACTCCAAGTCCAAAGCCAAGTCCATCGCTACTAATTTCACTATACCAAATTCAAAATATTACTACTCATTCGAGATTAAATCAACACGGAAGTCACTTCCAACGTACACCGATATTATAGTTTCGCGTGTCTTTGAGTTGACAATTATTGGTATTTTGTTTCCTTTTTAACTAACTAAAGTTAAAGATACTGTTATTCGCTACAATTAAGTGTCAATAACTCGAGAATACTGGTATCAACATCTGGTTTTCAGCAAAACCTTTGTTCTTTTAGACCTCGATTTATTCTTTTTAAGAAATTTATTGAAGATATTAAATTTAAATCTGCATAAAACTACCTCTCAAATAAACCCAGATTCGTTCAATTCAGATGAATAGTATAGAAGATACTATTTTTTTGTGGATACTACTTGCCTCCCTCACTCTTCTAAAAGGCTGTATGATGGTAAGTGTTACTGGGTATATGCATATTTTCTTTCCTCTTTAACTAAGAAATGGCGCTAGCGAACAGTACGCAGCGTACTAATTTGACACATAGGTCATTTTGTTCGTGTGACAGCTAAACTACAAACACACACAAGTTGAGTTCACCTAAAGGTAGCGCCTTCGCTTTATGCTTCAGTGATCACATCGAGTTTTGTGTCAGAAAAAGAACATTTGCGGCAAGCATTCCTTATTTAATCATAAGAGAAAAACTATTGAGAGTCATCGTTTGCTGGTGGAAACATATGGTGAAGACGCTCTATCGATTAGAACATGCGAGACATGGTTTCGACAATTTGAAAGTGGTGATTTCAATATGAAACACAGTGAGCGCTTTAGTAGACTACAAAAATGCGAAGACGGGCAATTATAGGATTTATTGGACGAGGACCCATGGAAGATCAATAAACTCACCACACGATTTGAATGAACGTCCAATAGAAAATTGCAAAGTCAGCTGTGAAATGCTGCCTAAACGCCACGAAAGGAATACATTTTTGTAGCGAATTGTGACGGGTGACAAAAAATGGATTTATTTTGAAAACACGAAGCGGAAAATATTGTGGCTTTCATCTGGCGAATCCGGTCCTTCTACACTAAGGCCAAATCGCTTCGGCAAGAAGACCATGCTCCGTGTCTGGTGGGACTAGAGGGATATTGTGCATTATAAACTCTTGAAGCCTAGCGAAGTTGTTAATACATAACGCTATCACCAAGAAATTAAGCGACAGACAACCGGAATGGGCCAGAAGACATGGCAAATTGATTTTGTTGCACCACAATGCGCCGTTGCACACAGCAAAACCAGTGAAAGGCATCTTGAAATCGCTTGGATGGGATATCCTTTCGCACCCGCCGTACTCCCCAGATCTGGCGCCATCTGACTATCACCCCTTCGCATCAATGGGACACGCGCTCGCAGAGCAGCACTTCAGCAATTTCGAGGAAGTTGGAAAATGGCTCGACGAGTGGTTTGTCGCAAAAGGCAAGTAGTTTTTCTGGCATAAATTACCTGAAAGATGGGCGAAATGTATAGAAGCTGATGGACAATATTTTGAATAAAAAAAAATAATTTCTCTTGAAAATTACATGTATAGCAAAAACCGGAAAAAAACTTATGCATACACCTGGTAAGCTAAACTGATTTAAACAAATTTAACTTAACTCTCTGCCGACGTTCTTAAATTTAAAATTTATTTTAGGACTTTCAATAGAAATGTTGTACATTTGTTGCTGACCGTAGCAATTGCGTACCCTTACAATAAAATCTTAAACTTGATAATGTTCTCCAGAAATTACTTGTCTTTACTCTTATAATGACCCAATAGATAAAAGTATATATAAATATATATATACTTTTATAATGAAAACCTCATTGTCGAAGCTCTAGGAACTATATTAACCTATATATAGACGATCAATTAACGTATAATTGTAATTTAATGGTTAAGTGGTCATTAAACCATCTAAGAAATATTTTACGAATAGAAACCAACCACACAGCCCGGATATTAAGAAGGATTTACAGAATTTTAGCATTTCGGTCTACATATGCAATCTTAAATAACAACTACAATCATGCCAAGTTTTATATTATTTTACAGCAAATAAATATACAAGAGTGTTAATGTCTGGCAGCGAAAAGAATCAGCAGTTGCTTTTCATTTTATATGTAACAATTACTTAGCTACTTAAAGACGTGCTAATACGTTTTCGTGTTCCATGTGTCTAGTTTTATGTTATGGTTATGAAACTATTAACGATTAGAATTTTGAAAAGTTTAATTTTTACTAGTCTTCATTTTGGGCTTGTGACGACAATATATAAGAATTATTCGAAGAAGTATCGTATCTTTAAATTCCTAAACATTCTGATTGAAGTGAAATGTAAAAATAAAGTTCATTGAAGTTACAATAAGATGAACTGAAATTTAGTTTATTCATACTTAGTTTGAACGTGTGTGCCTTCTTTTGTTTGAAAACATCAATGCAAGACAATATGTACGAATGCCCAACTAAAACATAATAAAAATATACTATACTCTCATTTTCTGTCACTACGCAGCTAGCACAACGACTACAAAGGCTGTGGTGTATGATTGTATAATTCATTGGTATCGCGGTAAACTCTGCTTCACACAAATTAATAATTATTCGGATCGCAGCGCTTCAATAGCATGTGGACTGGATTGTCAACCGTGTTATCACTGAATGTAAAAATGTGCAAACATGCAAAATTTCTAACGCAGGATCTAAACCTTACCTTTTTTCAACAAACCGAAATTTTTCCATGCCGCTTTTCTTATTTGTGTGTGTTATATTACGTGTATGTTTCTCGCAATCGTCTTTGTATCAACACATCAAAGGGACTTCGCAAGCATTACACCATTGTTTATTTAGGCAGCCAGTTCTTCTGAAATATATGCAGATAAACTGCTAAGATGTTCTTCCATATAATTAAAGCGTAAATATTTTCGAATATGTCATACATTGTTGAAGCCAGTTACTTTTTTTAAGAATATTGGACATCCATTTACGTTGAAAATTTATTAAATTATCGGATTCACTAGTTTCTAGATATTAATAACTAAATTTTTTGACGAAGCGACCTGTATATTTATATAAATAACCGAGTTTCCGAATGAAAACATTGTGGTGAATTGTTATTTTTATAATTATCATATCCGCGTTTATTTGAATGTATACAATAAATATTATGTTCGATGCTAATGCAAGTCAATTTTGAAATAGTTTCAGAGTCATCTTTTTTAAAACCTATTTTTCACAAGGACTTGAGATTTTCCATTAATTTGTCATCGTTTGGGTTACTATTTAGATGTAGCTTGGCGGATTTATTTTCTAAAATTTAAATTTACCAAGCATGTTTCTATTTTGGACGACGGTTCCCATAAGCTTGCGTAACAATTACACTTGCCAACAACAGTAATGATTTCCAAAACATTCATCGATATAATTGTTTATCAATATAGATAGATCGTTTAGCATATTATTGCCAATAAATCGATATTATATTATTTCAAATTACTGCATGCAATTCTATCAACAACATTTTGTTTTACAGTAACATATTTCGCAGCTTATAATAAAAACAATTCATTTATAGCGTTTTGGAATGGGTCTTCTTTGATTTACAGTACACTCCGTGAAATTTATATAGTTCTGTATAAACTTTCGATAGAGTATTTAATTTTCTTAATATCAGCGGAAAATTATGCATCGACGTTAATGTTGAACTATAAAGAAACATAAATGCAAGAGAAAATACAGAGCATATTTGCAGTAATGGCATTTCGAAACAGCGAAATTTCTATAGGTCCACAGAGTTAAACAGACATCCTATGAAATGACAAAAAGCCTGTAAAAATCTTCAAAAGTTTATTTATTGTTAAGTGTTTCCCTTGAACATTGAGGAACACGAAAGATTCTTACAATTAGTGAATAACACAAATTTCGTGTATAATTCGCTCATATTGCAAAGAAGACCCCTCTCTCTCAAGCTCTAGGATTGTACTGACTGCATATAATTAAAAGTTTTATTATAGTACCTACATGTAATCTAAAAACCGATAAATAGCGCGTGTTCATGCACATCTACAAATTATGTATCATTAGTATTATGTCATTGTGATACCCACCAGATGTATGTACATACCGTTATTGCTATATAAATATAATCAAAATATAGCACAAGACCAATACATATAGCTAAACCAATTGTAGACAAAGAAAAGAAGTGATAATAATGAAACAAAATACAAGACATTTTATCGGTAAATATTGGATCGAACTTACTTGGAATAAAAGTTATTTGGAACAAAATTATTTATAAATAATTCTCGAGTATTTATTTGTGTTATAGCTAATTTCGTTATTGAAATAATGTCCAACTCTGGGATATACTACCGCTTATACGTATAAGATCAAACAATGTATAACCTTAAAAAAATAATGTAGATAGTAAAACTATCGTTATAACAAAATCAGTGAAGCCTAAGTTCAGCAAAGTATTTATGAAAACGTCTTCATCTTGAATGAACCCAGAAATGTAGAATACATTGTTAAAATAATGCCAAAGTTGTTCCAATCTGCAATAAAACACGAGGGTGGACTTTTTAATGAAACCACCATTTAACTGTGCGTCTGTAATAGGCAGATAAGTTAGTGTTGTAATTTATTACAAATATATACGAGGGCGACCCGAAATGTTTCCAGAATCGTCAAGAGATAGCGCACGAAGATTGAAGTAGATTCATTGGTCGGCAAGGACAACCTTTTTTATGGTAACTGTCAAAATTTCAGACGTCTACTGTCAATAGTTGTTTAAGAGTATGTTTTTGTAGCAAGTCAGGCGGATTCATAAAAATGGATAAAATCGAAATTTCGTGCAGTGATAAAACAATTTTGGCTGGCTGGGAAAACGACCACGGAAATTCGAAATATTTTGCTAGAGGTTCATGGCGGATGTATTCCATCATTTCCGATCATCAGTGGACACCCAAAACCCGCTACCAACAATGAAATGATCGACAAGATTCATGATGTCGTGTTAGCCGATCGCCGATTGAAGCTGAAAGAGCTAGCAGAAACAACAGGCATCCTAGAAGAACGCATTGACCATATCCTACACGAAACTTTTTGGTATGCAAAAGCATTTGGCGAGATGGTTACCGCGCTTGCTCACACATGAGCAAAAACGAAATCGGGTGACCGTTTCGGAGGAATGTCCCAGGGATTTCTTCATGCGTGTGGTAACCGTGGACGAGACCTGGATCCAGCACTACATACCGGAGACAAAGGAACAGTCAAAGCAGTGGACAAATCTGAAAGAGTCACTGGGAAGAAAGAGATTTCTTTAAAATTATCGCCGCTACAGATGGCTATTTGCAGACCTCGGAACATCCTGCTTTTCCGACGGCTTGAAAAGACTGGAGCACCGTTTGAAAAAGTGTATTGATCTTCGAGGAGACTACATCGAAGAATAAAAATAAAAAAGCACACCAATACCGTGTTTTTCTTGCCAATTCCGGAAACAGTTCAGGCCGCCCTCGTATGTATTTTCTATTAAAATTGTGTTACTTTGAAGTGATACCATATACATACAATTTATTTCCTACATTACGTTGTTTAATCCATAATATTGAAACTTGTTTACCAATATACTACTCCCAATAAAGTTCTCTACCAAGGATGGTAATACAATCTAAACTGAGATTAATACTAAGGTTAGCGATGAGTTTACATACGGTTGCGGCCATATAGTTAACAACGGTACGCTTGTCGGAAATTAAATAACATTTTTTTTGAACACTGCTCAGTATTGCACCGCCAGCTTTAACAAGCAAAACTAACATTTTACACCAAATCACGTAGCAATAAACACTTGAACCTATTACACCGTTGCTAGCTCGAAAATAGGGAAAATCCCGTTTTAAGCATATTTTTACGCGGACACAAAATTAAAAACACACAGTTTAGTAAGACGTAGTAATATCTACAGTAGTAAATTAGTGAAATTTAACATGGGTAAGAAAAGAAGTTGTACTCCCGAAGTCCGTCGCATTATCTTGAGTTTAATAGACAAAAGATTGTCTTGTGGACAGATAGCAGAACACGTAAATTGTTCAAAAAGAATGATATATGCAGTACAGTATTTCAAAACACAAAATAAGACTGCAAAAAATATTAGAACAAAAAAGAAACGAAGGAACTCGTCAGCGGATGTGGATCGTTGTATAGTTCATATCGCAAAAGCTGATACAAGAAAAAACGGCTGTCGAGATTCATAAGGAATTATTTGAAAATTTCATAGTTGTAACGGTTGTTGGGTTCCGCCACGTCACTAGGTTTTTTGTCGCTAAAATAAAAGCGTTGGGCACACCTACCGTACGTAAACAACACCACAAACAGGTTAGGACGAGTGCTTAAGCGTTTCAACATCCGGACGATTTTTACTCCAACAAGTAAAGTATCTAGCTTACTACAAGTCGAAGAAAAAAGGCACCCGTTGTCAACACCCGGGGTGTACAGCATACTGTGCTTATGCGACAAAGTGTGCATCGGCACAACAGGACGTTTGATCAACACCAGAATGAAGGAACAAATAGACAAACCGGCCATTCCTGAACATACCCGAATCATGGGATTAGATTCGAAGATACAAAAATTCTAACATCAACTAAGAACTACTACAGCCGATTATACAGGGAAGCCGTTGAAATATGCAACAGTTCAGCGGAACGTTGCGAAAGAGCATACTTAAGGAGGTAATAAAGTACGTGAAGCCAGTATCTTTGAAAATGCTAATCACAGTTGTTCGCGAAACGTCAGGGACAAAAAATCTAGTTACACGGCGGAACTCGACAACCGTTACTACTATGACAAACGGCCATGAAAGTCTGAGATACTATTTAACCAACCTTCAATCCGTACAATCCTAAGGCGATTGAATGAAGCTAACTTGTTTGGAATCGTTGAAATCGTAATTGTCGAGTTGATTTCGTCAAAGAACATATTAACTGGACAATGAATCAATGGAAAAATGTTTTATTTACGGCCGAAACAAAAGTAAACCATTGCAGTTCTCTACCACAATGAGCATCAAGCATGGAGAAAGAAATGTGATGGTATGGGGATGCATGTCTTGGAGAGGTGTTGGACTATTTATCGCATAGAAGGCATAATGATCTAACATGAGTACATCCATATATTGGAAAACGTCCTTGTCCCCTGTGTTGACGAAAATTTGTTCACTACTTGGAAACTGGTCCACAACAATGACCCAAAACATACTACAAGAAGCGTTAAAGATACTGTAATAGATAATTCTATTTCGTTATTAGCTGGCCGGCATGTAGTCCCAATCTCAATCAATTGAGAACTTGTGATATGCCGTGAAAAAGAAGTCAGTGGGCACTGTTACTTAAGTTTAGATAAGCTTTAGGAAGCAATTGAATTAGCTTGGTATTCGACTCCACCAGAGTTCCACAGAGTGCCTATAGAATCCATCCCTGAAAAAGCGTTGCCAAGCGGTAATTGGTAGTAAGGGATTTCCAATAAAATATTAGATAAGCCACAAAGAATTGTATTCACATAAAGATCGTTTTAATTACTAAAATATGTGTTGTTAATTATTTGTCCCCTTAAATAAAATTGAAAAGAGATGAAATGACTAAAAAGGCGTGAATATGGAGTAATTATAATATAATTAATTGTATTAAAATGCAAAATCTGTAAACAAATGTTTATATTTACTGCTAAACACATTTGCTATTACTGAAGCCAAATAATTCAAAAAAAATACAAATTTTATACTCTTTGCTAATTATGTGGCCGCAACTGTACCTTTTTACGATTCTTAGTGGCATATTCTGGCACTGAAGAATAAATTGAGAATGTCGCCAGCATTAACCCTTAATATCAAAGCATGTAATTAGTAAATAAGCGTGTTTTGTACATTAATGGTGCCTGTTACTACCATTCAGAAACGGAGCCATTTTCCATTTCTGAAATACAAACAGTCAAAAACGTAAAATAGGAAGGCTTCCAATTATTTCGAAACCCAAATAATACGCGAGACGAAAGTTTGGCGTTATTTTTAGCGAATACGCTGGGTAAATGTCCTGCCGCACAGTGCGTAAAAACACACATAATATATACATATATACATACATACGTAATCTTGTCGCGGGTGTGTTGTCATCGACTTACGATTTTCTATTCTCCCGACAGAGTAACCGAACTTGCCTGGCATCGCTACCGCATGGTCACCCAAATAAAGAGAAAAAAACTGAAGGTTACGCTATAGAAGGTTGTGCCATCGGATGCTCTCTTTCGGGGTCAGCGAAATGATAAGTACGAATGACTTCATGTATATGAGTTACGTTAAGATTAGATATCTTGTATTACGAATGTGAAAAATATGTGATTATAATAAATATACGAGGTAGTATACAAAAGTACCTGGAATATAGCGATAAATAGAATTGCAAAAAAATATCCGGATTTCATTCAACTGCGTTATCTACAAATTAGTCCCCTTGAGATTTCTGGAGTCTTATTTTGTTAACGTATGTAACGCCATCTGCGATTCAGCTTCAACTTCCAAGTCGCAAGGTGCAAGTTCGGACGAATGCACTGTGTAGAGAACAATTGCCGTGTTGTATTTCGATAAAAATTGGAAAAAATTTTCATGGTGGAGAATACAATCGTGTCTGCGCTCCTTCTCTTGAGGTTTCTTTGTCATATATTCCACTAGCTTTCCTGGGACTCCACGATGGGATTGTCCATTAAGCGTATAACCTGGAAACGTAAATTCCTTGTCGTTATCGCACTCAATGCATTGACAAGAACTCAGAAAATTCATAAAATAGCTAAGTCAGTGTTGCAGAGAGACGGTGAAATCACATTAGCATTTCAAGAAGATTGCTGCCTTAGCAAACGAGTGGAGTTAACTTAAGGAAAGAATCGACATGAAAGAGATGGTTAAAAGTTATTTTGGCCAAAAAGATATTATGTTCAGAAAATCAAGAATAATCTACTAGGCCCAAATTGAATGTTAAAATTTTTAGGCGGATATAAGAATCAATAAATGATGTAATGTGCCCTGCATTTCAAGGTGTCACTGATAATTACTTGGACCACTCCACTGAAAATACTGAAAGACTTCCCAAAGTGATAATCATTTATGGCGAAATATGTTTTTAACTCCCTTTTGCTTTAGTTTTCATACAAATCTCGATTTATATGTTTTTTAACTACTATTTTTTCTTAGAGAACAAATGGAGAAGATTCAACAACAACATACTAAAGGCTGCACAAGAAAGCTGTACAATAACAAAAATAGTAGGTACATACACAAAAGGAGGCAGAGGGAGGACAGCAGAAATACAACTCAAACTTAAAGATAAGAGACATAAATTGAACAGATATATGTATAGCGAAAAACAGGAGGATTATATGATGTATAAAATGGCAAGGAAAGAAGCTAAAGAGACTATCAAGAAGGCCAAACAAAATTCTTGGATAAAATTTGGACTAAAATTGAGAGACAACTATAGAGAAAAGCCTTCATATTTATCGGACCTAGCCTCCAGCGACTTTTCCCAAAAATCATTGGGAGAAAAGAGATTTGCCTCAAATGAGGAGGTCGTCGCTGCTACAGATGACCTCGAAATATCCTACTTTTCCGACGGCTTAAAGAGAGTTGAGCACCGTTTGAAAAAGTGACCTTCGAGGAGATTACATCGAAAAATGAAAATAAAAAGCCACACCAATGCTTTTCTTGTCGATTCCGGAAATATTTCAGGTCGTCCTCGTATATATATACATATACACAAGGAAATTCATATATATATATATAACAAGCTCCAAAAAAAACTGCGGTGGAATGAGTATACCAATACAAGGAAGTACACTACATTCACTACAATACATGGCCAACCAAGTTATTTTTGCACAGGAAAGGAGGACATAGAATATATGGTGAGAAAGTTCGAAGAATACGAACTTTCGGGGCTTAAGATAAATATGTTTAAGACAAAATACCTTGTACAAGAAATTGTGGATCTAGATTTGAAAGAAAAGACTATTAAAAGCTATAAAATATTTTAAGTATTTGGGGTCGATTATACATCTGGATGGTACATGCTCAAGAGGTATAAAAACGAAAATAGCACGGGGAAAACGGGCTACAAAACCACTCTGTGAATTAATATGGAACAATATCCTTACTAAAGAGAACAAAAAAGAGTCTTACAAAGTATAGTATATCGTCCTGTATAAAGCAGAAGTATGGGCAATGACAACAATAAAAAGAGATTTGAGAAGATGCCTACAAATGACAAGATTGGACAGAATACTAACTGAAAAAATATGATGCATCCGCTGGAACAACCTTCTATAGCGCAACCTTCAGTTTTTTTTTTCTCTGTATTTTGGTGACCATGCGGTAGAGATGCCAGACAAGTTCGGTTGCTCTGTCGGAAGAATAGAAAATCGTAAGAAATTGGAAAACAAAGTACTATAATGGTACGGTCACGTCTAAAAAATGCCAGAGCACAGATGGCCAAAAAAGTTCTTCAATGGGAACCTCCGGGAAGAAGACCGGTTCTGTTGTGCGAAACATACATTGGAAAGGCGATAATACATAGATAGAGATGTGGGTGACTGGGATGTGAGGGACTTGAAAGGGAAAGAACGGCTAACTTGTAATGAGAAAATGCCGAAGAAGAACAAACCAAATGCACTGCTAGAAAATGGGTCGTTTCTCTTCACACAATTTTATAACCGATGCGGTAGCTTACATAATTGCCACAAAATGAAATAAAGGTTTGATACGGAGATGCATTTACATATAGACATATAAAATATATCTGTGTGATTACGGTCTGTAATCCAACGATATTACAGAGGTCTTGGAGGGTTTGCTTACTATCATTTACAACTGCATTCTGATCAACAATGACGTTTGGTGCAAGGTGGATCAATGGTCATCTGGAACGTGCACAGTGATCGACTAACCATCGGCCATTTGATCGTTTGTACCAGTCCCAAATTTATATTTGATCCAAAGTGTCATCTTCGAAGGTTTTTTTATGTGTTTCTAGAACAATACTACTATGATTGAAATAGAGTTTGATACAAATACGCTGTGCTCCATGCAGTGGCGTTTTTTAATTTTTGAATTTTTTACTTATTAAAAGAAAGATTGACAAACTACTAAATTAAAATGAGTATTAAGTGATGGAAGTAAGAAAAGAAATATATGAGCAATACTAAGTGATATTCTTTAGATTTGTGATAATTATAATGTATGTACAACGAATTTAGTCATTTATGAATCAATTCTTTACAACGATTACTAAGACTGGATGGATATTATTATAATTCGCAGGTATTGTAGCAAACCCTAACCACCACACATACCACACACATTAATTTATTCGGAACCGATCTTTTGCAGAGCAGATGAACTATCATTGTCAACCGTGTTACCGGTAGCTGAAAATCCATGTGCTCTTGAAACGCAGCGTTTCGAATAAATTATTGATTTATATGGTGTGGAGCTCACTGCGGTACCTGCAAATTAATTAATTCTTGATTAATTAACTTTACCATAAACTTTACAACTCTTGCTTATAAATATCACTATTATAGACCATTGTTATTTTATTTAGAAACTCTAAACTTTCCGCAATTATTATGCGATTTAATTAAATTTATAATGACATCTTATACCTGCCACTTACAGAATTACAGCTGTGCATAATCTGCTCGATGTTCACATTGTACATTTATTTAGCATAGTCGAAATAATTGCCTTTTTATGTTCACTGTTTAGTTATCAAATGGAATAGAGATTACATCATGAACATACATCAAACAATACAAGAATAAGTGTAAAATATACGCGTTATTTTAGAATGCGGTTTATATACATACATAATGTAAATATATACAACACTATATATTATATAAGCATGTAAATTTAAAGTGACTTTTAGTAGGCGAATTAACCTTGAATGCATGTATATGTATGCATGTAAGATATAATTATTCTCACATTTTAGAGGTCTTGCTAATTAATGATAGAGATAAAGAGGAATTGATTGTGATGAATTATTCAGTATGTACCAAGTTGGTCAATATTGATTGTTTGTTTACTACAGTATTCAGATAAGATGTGTGGGTTAGCTACTGCAATAATTCAGTTTCTTTTTTAAGAATCTAGTCCTTTATTCGTCCGAAAGTATGGACGGCAGTGCTGTTTTGCTGGAATACTCAGTCTTGCAACGACGTTTGTTCACCAAAGTCTGTTATAATTGTTTCCAGCAATTCTATAAAAGAATTGGAATTTATTCAGGTATAAACGAAATATAGATGCTGTATTGTCACGCGTAAAAGGCGTCAAAACCACAATAATACCTTAGTGACAATAATATCTGAAACTATTTGAACCGTCTAAATTAAAAATCTTCTAGTCAGAAAGTAGGATGATCTTCAATATAATCTTGCTTGTTTATATTTGCCCATCAAGGGTCGTTTCGAAATATTCCCTTATCCATCGAAAATGTTTACTGCCGCATAAAACGTTCTATTATTGGTAAATTTAAATTAGATCGTATTTGGTGCGCTGTTACGTTACCAGAAGAGGTTTGCAATATTGAGGCATGTTGTGTTCGTTTCAGTTTTTGATTGTTTTCGATCTAATTGAACTTTATATATTGTACTTAAGATTGATGATTAAGTAATATGATAGTCCTATTTTCTTACTTATGTTTGAAAAGACTGTTTCTCTATAGTAATTTATTTTGTTTTTTTCTTTAGTTAGTAATTTAGCTTTTGGAATATTTAGAAGCAAGAAAACATTTCAACGCGTTTGAAGTTTTAGTGCTAGAAGACAATTGACAAAATAATTAATCTACTATTTCATTTTGTTCGGGCATGCAATTCTAAGTAATTTCCAGTTGATAGTGGTTTATAGAGCAAAATTATATGAAACTATAGAGATTCAACTGAGCATATTTAGAAACAAATGCACTATAAACAATGGGTCATTCCTCTCCGCAGAATTATACAGCCGCTTACGTAATAGCCACAAAATGAAATAAAGATATGGCGCAGAGATATTAATGTAATATTTAAGATAATTACTACGTATTTGTGTGGATGCGGTATAAAGATTGTGTATTACTTCTTCAGCACAACATGATTGTAACTTGTGTATAGTCATTACTAACAACAAACACGTACATGCATACTTTATTAACACGTTCCCTGTATAGTTGAAAATATTATATCTAACTGACGATTACTGACTTATGTATTTAAATATACTTTAATTATGCAAGCGTGCCTATAATTTATAATACTTACCATGAAGCAAATAGCAAAGTCAATCGATAAATAAATGAATATTTTAACTTTGTATTCTGCAGTAACGTTATGGTTTAACCTGCTATTTGTTAATCGATTTTATCTGGAGGAAATATACCTCCAATTATTTTTTTCATTCGGCAAACTGTAACCAATCAATGTTTTAAAGTGTAACCAGTAATTTCGTTTACAATGGTAAAAATAAGAAAAATGTTCTTGAATGACGTGTAGTGATTCATAAATGTCTCTCTTCAAACCACAACGATTGCAAGGACTGTGTGGTTGTAGAATTCACAGGTACCGACCGTCTGTAACATGGTTGACTATGGGAGTCCACTTGCTTTCGAAACGCTGCATTCCGAATAATTACTAATTTGTTTGGAGTGGAGTTTACTGCGATACCTGTGAAGTCTCAGTTTAAAGATGAGTTTAAACTAAATTCGAAAACTGGAAGTACTTTAAAGAAGAACTTTATTAACTCCTTCCAGGTTAACGTTGAACGCAATATAATACCTTGACCATCTATCAAAGTCCTAAAAAATTCAGTTCTCGTAGTCACCAATATAACATATATAAAAATAATATAATAAAATGCCTGGGATTGTTTGTGGTTGTATGCATTGAAAAGCAATCATTTTACATTTTACTCCCATTTGGTTACCTTGATTAAAATGTATGCATTCTGCGAAATTTGTGGAAAAAAAAGGAAACAAACTTAAGCAGCATTCGTAGAAAGTATGAATTTTTCATGAATATAGCTGATCCACGAGTTGAATCACCATTCATATCGTATTCCTTGCAGAACTTATAACAAATTTGTTCAGCTCGTACGCCGTATACATTCCTATTAATACACCCACTTCCGCAATGAACCATTACAATCACATAAAAGGTTAATTGAATTGTGAATCGTGTAGATTCTGTGTACACAGACACATCAGGTCAGCGTGCAGCTCGTCATTGCCATTCGTCTCCGGTCTTCAGCTGAAACAGCGCCAGCTAGATGTTATAAAGTTTAAGTCAAACGTTGTGAATTTTTATTATATAACAGTGATTCCGTACGATGTGAATCCCTTTATAGCAATAAATTATCCTCTTTTGTCAACATTTTTCTTTCATTGTAATTAATTTTCGATAGATTAAATTAATCACCTCCAAAATTTAAACTACTAAATATCATTTGAAAGAGATACTCAATTATTCAAGATTTAAATTTTTAGTATATATATTGTATTACGAGTCACTAATGTTAATATGCTAATGTAAGATATTGTTACGAAACTAGTTTCGCAAGAGAATAAGGCGAATACACTTTGATCTCCAGAAAAAGTGAACGCCTGCGCCTAGCGCCGTATAAGGTATCGCATAATATAATTTATATGAATCACGTTAACAATAGATAGATGTTTTGTATTCTTGACTAGAATTGACAACATGCGTCTAGATTGAAGAGCACAGTCTACACAAAGTAAAACAATCCTACATTTCTAGTCATAGATTTATGTAGTAATGGATTTAGCGTAATATTTTGGAAAATATGTGTTTGTGCTTATACAGTAAGTAACTTTAATATTTGATTTCTGGAATGCATAATAGAATTCCTTTATTTGATTAAAAATTCTATAAAATAAAATAAATAAACAAATTAGAAACCGCACAAATACATACTACACTAAACAAAAATTATGACAAAACTCGTATTTAGTAGAGCAACCTCTTTTTTAGAGATACATTTTTTAATATAATCTGAACTAATTTCATTCTCTTTCACTTGTGATCTCTCTCTGAGTATTCTAATTCAACTAATGCTTGTGCAACATGTTTAGCAATTCAATTGTTTCCATAAATTCTTCGTCAGGTTAAAATTGGCGACTGGGGAGAGGTTTCTATAACCAATGGACAATTATACAGTAAACATTGACTAATAACCTACGAGGTATGCGCCATAAATTTCCGGCCGAAAAAGAAACTTTAGAACAACGTAAGAAATTTTATTTTTTAGTGTAATCTCCCCTAACTTCTATACGTTCTATACAACGATTAATTAATAATTCGATACCCTTGTAAAAATAATCTCAAGTTTTTCCGTCAAAATGTTCTATAACAGCTATTACTTACTGTCCTCCTTAAGACGTCCCCTAAGGTCTTTTTCTAAATTAGAAAACAAATAAAACTCACAAGGATCCATATCCGCAATGTATGGTGAATGTTCCAATCCTTGAAAGCCACATTCGCGGATGGCAGCTTGTGTAACGGAAGCATTGTCGTCAATTTTCCACAACGTTTTGCATGAATACTGTTCCTTAATTTATACAATAAAGGCGCATGCCGTTCACAGTTGTATTGCGCTCTTTAAAGTCAATTACTAAAATGCCTCACTATCCCAGAATGTTGTGGCCATCATCTTTTTCGTTGATTGAACAACTTTCGCCTTTCTTGGACGAGGTTCATCAGATCACTACCATTCCATGGACTCCCTTCTCGATAGAGGATCGTAAAGCAGAACCATTGTTTCATCCTTTGTGACAATGGCCTCTAAAATCGGTTTTGGGTCGTCTCCATACATGTTTAAAAACGACCGCGCACATCCAACTCTATGTTCACATTGGAGAGCAGAAACAAGTCACGGTACCCATCTTGCACTAACTTTCTTCATATCTAAATGGTCATGGAGAATTCCGCGATTACTTGTTTCGGATATGTTATGACTGCTAATTCCTTCACGTTCAAACGGTGATCTAGTAGCACTAAATCTCCATTAATTGATCTTTTTGAAGAGTTATCACTTCAATTGGTCGACCTGACCGTTCAGCATCTTCCAGGGATTCTTGCTCCAAACGGAAACATATTGCCCACTGTTTTACAGTGGAATACGAAGCAGATGAATCACCGTAAACGCCGTCTAAACGTTGCTTTATGTGATTAGGGGTACGCCCTTCCTTTGTCAAAAATTTAAAGACCGCGCGGTACTCATTTTTCATTACTTCAGTAATTTTCATGCGCTAGTCACTCTGGTTGGCTGGTTTCTAAACTACTACTCTTCAAATCGCCATATTTACAGTGTAGATTTTGCGCATGTGCATGCATGCCGTGAGCTTGAAGCCGTATAAGCCTGTCAGGTCTAGAATTTATGACGCCTACCTCGTATGGTATATGTATTGAATCATTATCTTCATAAAATTTAAACGCGGGAAATACTCATAATTTCTCTGCACTTTGCCTTAAATTTGCCTTAAGATATTTCTATATTAAGGTTCCTTCTATAAAGACAAAATCTCCAACCCTAGCAGCCGATATATACCTTCAAACCATTACATGGTCGCCGCCGTATTGGTTTTAAACTTTTGTAATTCAGCTCCTGATTTTTCTCCTCCATAGCACTCGTCCTCCATCAAAACTTAATATCATCCGCAAATATAACATCATCCCACCGATGTGGCTCCTTCTTGGAATATTCTTTTGCGAATAGTATCCCTTTTTTGTAATGCACTCATTAATATTTAAGTAGCCACCCCCTATTTCTGACAGTTTTTGCATATTCTTCCCAGTAAGATTACATAGTTTTGTTAATAATATATTTTCCAGCATTATTTTACGTTACACGAAATATTTCGAAAGTATTAGAAATTCAACCTTTTAAACTGATCCTGAGTGTTAGAAAATATTTTGTAATAATTGTCTATTTCTGATGCTTTACTTATTTTTCCCAAAACGTTTCAAAATATGCTACGATGTTGATTTCAGTTTCTTCATTAACTATGATCGACTTAACAATACTTTCACGTTTAATTAAAGCCCTCGACAAAAGATCAAGAAATATCTTCAAGCGGACATTGTTTTTCAGAAAAGAAAGTATTCTAATGTTCGAGAGCATCTAAGCAAAATTTAGTCTGGGTAAAAATTGAATACTAATGACTAATAATATAGACAGCAAAAAGCGGCCGGTATGGATGCCATCAACACAGAGCTTTGGAAATACGGGGGACTTATACTATACCTTAGACTTCTACATGGATTTAATAAATGTTGGAGAAATTGTATAATCCCAGATGACGATTGCAAGGACTGTGTGGATGTACAATTCACAGGTATAGCAGTAAACTCCAATCACACAAATTTATTAATGATGCGGAACGCAGCGTTTCGAGAGCACGTGGGCTCTCATTGTCAACCGTGTTACCGACTGAAAGTAAAAACTGTATCACACATGCGCGTAGAAAATAATTTGCAGTTGTGATACAGTTTTTACTTTCAGTCGGTAACATTTGTTGACAATGAGAGCCCACGTGCTCTCGAAACGCTGCATTCCGCATAATTAATAAATTTGTGTGAGTGGAGTTTACTGCTATACCTGTGTAATGCCAGATGATTGGAAAAGGGCGAAAGTAGTCTCGTTGTTCAAAAAAGGCGATAAGAATAGCCCTTTAATAAGAGCTATACAGGGTTTATACACTGACACCAGAATTATGGTAGATATAGGCGGAAGATGAACTAGGGAAACACTAACAAACAAATATATATACATAATGATGCTATTATAAAGGAGTGGAAGAAGAAATGCCTTAAAAGAATACACCACCCTGACGACTTAGTACTCCTAACAGAAACAGAAGATGCTCTACAAAAAGAGATATACATTACAAAAATCTACCAAAACTACGAAATAAAAATATCGGCAAATAAACCCAAAACCACGGCTTTCGTCAGTGAATATGCAATTACGACAGAAATAGTCGTAGACGACACTGTGCTGGGACAGGAGAAACACTAACGATTTAAGATGTGATGCACCTTATGATCGAAATAAAGACACAGAAGAAAAACTGAATAAATTTACAAATATATTTGGAACAATCAGCAGAACGTTAAAAACCAAACCAGGAAAGGATACAAAAATAAAATTTTACAAGACGATAGCAGTGGCTACCCTCTTATACGGTAGTGAAGCATGGTCAACGAAAATACAAGAAAGCAGGATGCAGACATAAGAGATGACATTTAAGAGTGAACGGTTGCACAAAATCTTTTAGAATAAAAAAATGTAGAGATAAGAGCAGAAGTTAACATCTTCGATTTAAATGAGAGAATAAAGGAAAACAAAAATAAGTGGAAGGAACACGTAGAATGGATACAAGTGACAATGGCAACCTTGTCACTTGTATGCCAGAGCGAGATTTTATAGATGTAGGAATAAGTGTAGACAGGCCAAATAAAGGGCAAACTCCCTAAAACCGCAAGTGGAAAAGAAGATGATTAACTTGGTTAATCAAGACTAAATAATACTAATCATTAATGTTTTGTGAACGAAATTGTTGTAGAATAAGTTTGTATCCAACCGATTATTATTGACCGTTTTTCCTTCTCTTTCCTTTTCTTCTCTCTTCATTCATCTTTGGCTTTATTTCCTCTTTCTTTATCCTAATTCTTTTATATTTCCATGTTTTAATTTATAAGAAAAATTAGATTGCATAAAATTCATCGATTGATCATCTTTAGGGCACAGATTGTTGTTGCGTTATCCTATATTAACACCGCCTTTATTAGAAGATTTTGCTTTCTTAAGAAATCTTTCAATTAAATATGTATCATTAAATGACATTACTTGTTATTACAGTTTTTGTGCCTTTCTACCCGGAGCAGATTTTTCATGTGATGCAAGATAGGTTTTCGTAGGTAATAATTTCCAATAAATACTGGTTTCATCTGCATTATATATTTGCTCCTCATTTAAATGTAGTTCTTTGATTTCGTTCAAACGATTGCACCAGTTGTGATGGTGCCGATAATTTTTCACCAGATATCGACAGCAGTCGAATTCCATACCTCGCTACCATCGCTGGCTACAAAATTTTCTTTTTAGGTTTTCATTGAATAATTTTGCTCTCTCGTTAATTAATTCATCGCTAATTGGAACATGATTATCCCTTTGTTTTAGAAACCATTTATACAGACGATTTGCCATTCTAGGTACTACATTTTTCAAAGTTTTGCGATTATCTGGGCCTCCGTATGTATCTGACACACGTTGTAAAATTTGTGATTTGAATCGCTTAATTTTAGAGATTGTGGTTTCAGTTACTGCATATTTTTTTGCCAATTGAGTCACCCCTGCACATTTTTTAATCTCGTCGATGATTTTCACTTTGTCACTTAATTTTTAAAATGTTCTTTTATTGGACGTGGATGCCATGTCTGTTCTGCGTAATTTTGGCTGCACACTAATGTATTTCACGAGAGGTAAGAGAGCCAACGCTTACAGGAATCCCATACATAAATTGGGGAACAGCCGGTGCCGGCGCTGAAAACGTTTACGTAAACATTCTTTTGATCGATTCAATTACGCACGTAAATCGGGAAATAACCGGTACCCTAAACTGTTTACATTATCGAATTATACGTGGTGCAAGCTTGTTTACATTACGGGGATTCCATTTGATCCCATAATAACAATTTTTTGTTTACATGACAGCCGCGTTTCCTCTACCGGGTATTTACATGAGCGAGCGTTTACTGTATATATATGTATTCGTTACTTCCTGAATAAGTCCTCAAAATAATTTTTCCGTGGGCATATAGTTACAAAACCGACACTTTTTATAGAATAATAAGACTTTTAGTGTTTCAAAAGGCAAATGGTGCATACTATATCTATAAAATTAGTTACGTCACCAAACCAACTTTTTCAAGATTCATTGTGGTAAAGTATACCCTTAAAAGCGGTTAAGAGTTATTATTGTAAACCCTGAATTTAATGAATCTTATGTGGTTTATGATTTACAGACCTTTGGGGAGTATACTGGTAACTGTAAACAGTATACTGGTACAGTAAAATACTGGGTTCTGATTCTGGTAAAAGAAGAATTTTGAGGGTGAAATCGGTATTTGAAAACCGGCATTCTATTAGTTTTTCCTTAATTGTTTCCTATTACATATTCCCATTCATGTTCAAACCCATAGTCGCTTTTTAGCAGAAACGGAAATTGGTATTTTATACAGTTCTAAGCTTTACAAACCACCTGAGTTCATTTAAAATGATATTTTGCAGAATTAGGCACCTTTCCTTATGGGCGACATTTCTGGCATCATTCATGGCTTCAGTTAATTCGAAAAATGATTACAATTCACGAGATAAACTTGGATGTATAATTTGATACGCTTATTTCTACGTATATATTCAACAGTAATTAATATTTTTCTTTCCATTTTCAGAGGATGCGTGTATTACAATTCGTCCGAGCGAACCTCATCACTATACTAACGATCGTCGGCGTCTTTGCCGGGCTGGCAGTCGGCGTCACCTTAAAACAAATCAAATATGAATGGACGGAGCGAGAGGTGAAGTACGTGGAGTTTCCCGGCGAACTTTTCTTGCGAATGCTGAAATCTCTTATCATTCCTTTACTCACTGCCTCCATTATTTGTGCGGTCGGCACGTTGGATTTAAGTTTATCGAAAAAGATAGCGTTGCGATCGATAGTGTACTATGGTTTGACGACAGTTATGGCGGTTATTTTAGGAATTATACTCGTAGTAACGATTCGGCCAGGTGAATATGTCAAAAACAAGGAATTTGATACGAAGTTGCCTCAGGTTAAGAATGTCTTGACGCAGGATACTCTTCTCGATTTGATAAGGTAAGTTGTCAAGATGTTTTTAGTGTGTAATACTAGAGCGCGCTTTAAATATTGCGAAAAATACAGTTTGTATGTGTAATTGTTTTTTGTTTTTTATTAAAGCGGATCATGTTGCTTGTCTTATATTTGTAATTGTAATTGGGTTAAAAGCGTTTTACCTGTTGTGTGTGAATGTACAATACAATACACATAAGAAGATCAGTAACTAGCATTAGTTTTTGTATTATCAACAGGAAATGTGTAAGCGTTTGTTATTTTGTCTTGTCAGCCTATTTCTTCGTTGCAAATGCATTGCTTGTCAGTTTTTTCTTACTTATGCTAAATTGATACATACACCCCACGACACTTGATTGAACGCAATATCTATAACTTTGTTAAAAGAATACTTTTTCAATGTTTGTGCTTTATGCCGGTAATCTACTGCTATTTTAGGCAAGTGTTCCAGATAAGAATAAAAAAATTAAAATTTAACCTAAGTAAATATTACTTTTAAACCTGGTGCGACATTTGATTAAACGCAGCAAAATAAAACAACAAAATTATTTGCAAAATCTTTATTTAATACTGGGTATGACTGCCGTTCTTACTAATTACCTCTTAACATTCTGTTTAGCAATGAATTAAACAAATTTTGAATCTGCTCCAACGGAAGCCCTTTCCATGCTTCCCGAATGGCCAGTTCTTTATATGTAAATTGCTTCCCACCACTGTAAATCCTTCGGGATAACCATCCCCATATATTTTCTATTATATTGAAGTCCGAAGACAACGATGACCATGGTAATAAAGTTGTTCCACTTTGCTCTAACCATTGTTTCACTACAGGGGCATTATCTTGTTGCAAAACAAAGTCTTCTATGCCCATTTGATTCTGGATTACGCCTTTTGCGTTTTCGATTATTTCTAGATATTTATGGGCATTTAGTGATCCCTCGACGAAAATGATTTCAACTGCCCCAGAATAAAAATTGCACTCCATACCATAGCACCTCCGCCGCCTTGAGGTGTCCGCGATATTACCTTGGGTTCTTTCCTCAAGTCGTGCCAGTAATGTTGAAATCCGTCAGACCAAATCGCTTCTCATGCGTGAAAACGACCTTCTTCCAGTCTTCACTCAAATTGAATGTGTTGTCTTGCGAAATTTAATCGGCCTTCTCTGTGTTGGTCAGTTCAAACCGTTTTTTTTTCAGTTTTCAGTTTCAACCGACTAATGTCTGAAGATTGTTTTAAAACCCTTTGCACTACTCTTACGGATGCGGAAGTTCCGGCAGCATCCCGAATTTGACGTGCTGTTGCCGCTGAGTGCGATGCTATTCGAATAATTTGTTAGGTGGTTGCTTTTTTCTGCCCGTAGTTTTACTTGTCGTGGAGATAATTATGGATTGCGTAATCACTCCGCTTTAATTAACTAGCGATTTCTCTTATGGAATAATTTTCGTTATTTAAAATATCTACTTGCGCTCTTTCTGCTTCCGTAAACGTTTTTCCGCGTCCCATAACGATACTGCTACTACAAATTATTCGTATATAGTAACTTTATCACCAATTTAACTAAATTATCAGTGAAAAACGTTTGGTTCTATCGGTTCCACACTGAAGTGCGTTTAATATAATGCCGCAGTAATTATATCCCTACTATTACAATCCCCGCGCCCTACGCCACCCGGATCTTGCTGGTCATAGGTACCAGCCGCATTTCCAAGAAATATTAGAAAGTGTATAATACTATATTTAAAATTCTGTAGATTCATACAGAAACTTTGTTTTTGAAATATTATGCTTGCGTTTAGTCAGTAACGCAAACATAAGCAGCGTAATGATTCCAATTTTCAAAAACACGCTCAAAGCATTTACAAAAGCAATCCTAGAAGAAATGTGTAAAACTATACAACAATTTCCGAAAAGAATAGGTCCGTTCATGTTGTTTTGTCGACATGGCACAAACCTTCGATCGAGCTCGCCTAACGGACATAATAGAGATAATTAGAAATAAACCTAAAACTTATAAAACTAACTCACGACATTACCAGCCACTCTAGAACGAAGATCAAGGTGAGGAATGAATTAACCGAGGAAATGCAAATACGCACCGGAATAAGACAAGGCGACTCACTTACCCCATTTTCATTATTCAATATGATTATGAATAAAATAACCGGAAAGCTACCTAAAACAGCAAGCTACAAAATGGGCAATACTTACTGCAATGCTGTCTGCTAAGCAGACGACATGATCCTAATCGCTGACTCTGAAGACAACTTGCAAAGACTCCTTCGCTCCTTCAATCAATCACCAAAATAACTAAATATGATCATCAACACTGATGAACCAAATATCTAGTAACATCCAAAGAAGCGGTAAGATGCAAACTAGAGGTTGACCAAAGGATTATCGAACAAGCGAGTCAGTTTAAATACTTGGGAGCTGATATAACAGCTGAAAATCTATATTGTGAAATCCGGGAACAAACGATGAAAGCATCTCAATACTCAGGCTGCTTAAGAGACATCGTATGGAGGAGCAAATACTTCAAAATGAAAAGTAAAGTAAGAGTATACAAATCAGCAGTAACGTCTGTAATGACATACGCTGCCGAAACAAGACCAGACACCTCCAAGACACAGCAACTGATACGAACAGTCGAAATGAAACTAATAAGAAGCATTCATGGAAAAACACTACTTGATAAAATCAGAAGCGAAGACCTACAACAAGAAAACAAAATACATATAATAAAAATTTATTACAGGAATGCATTCTTTTCGTATTTGAAGGGATTCTGTAAAAAATCTTAATGTTATGAATATGTGCTATTAACATTAGACTATAAATGCCATTCTAAGAAGACTAATACGAATTTCCCTCAATGTTTTTAAAATAGTTCGAAATGCAACACAATATATTATACTCTATTTTTTAATTGGGAAGGGTAAAATTTATATTTGAGCCCATGCTAACTCAATTGGGCTGAGTTCGTAATGATAAGGTGGTAACCTTAACACAGTTTTATGTTATATATATTGGTCTTTATTAAGGCGAATTAAATGAAGAAGTTCATATCGAACCGTCTCTACATCGTGCTTGATATTTTTTGATTTCAACCAAGCCTACATATCGAATTTTCTAGATGTTTTTGTAGGATCTTTTTCAATTTTATGAAAGCATTATCCGTAATAATAAACAGTATTTTCTGGCAGCACTGTCATCATATTTGATGACACTATCTTTTAAACACCTCGGTATTCATGATAATCGATTTTGACGATGATAATCTTCTATTGTCATCAAATACCTTCTTCTCTACATGATTATACTACCACGTTCAATCAAAACACTTTTTCGATCTCTTTTCATGTATCTGCAACAATAATTATACTTAATCCATTATATCAAAGTATGTAAAATATAAATTTGTGTACCTATACTCAAAATTTGTTACATATAACCTAAAGTTTGTCATTTTCATGAATTTGTACGACAAATTATCATGCTGTTTTACTTCATTAAGTACATTATCGCGTGTAGCAAGTTCATTAAAAAAACTCCTAAGAATTAATTGCCTTCTAAAATTATTGACAGTTTTATTGTCAGCAATTAAAGAATATCTTCCAGAAGTTTGCTTACGCGGGGTAACTTGACTCTTCTCCTTGTATTCTCTTATGGTACGATAGATAGTAGACTGTGCCACTCCTAAAAATAAGATAACATTATAATATAATATAATGATGGTAATGTAATATGACATCAACCTATCATGCTTGATATTCTTGCAACAACAGCAGTAATTCCCACTTTGGAGTTATCAGTTCGAAGTTTTTTGAATATATTCAATGTGTTCCACATCCCATCAAAGATAGATGTCCTAAGGTCACACAGAAATTTTTTCTTCTCATTGGGGGTATTTGAGTTCCAGAAGTAGTTGCAACTTCCAGCATATCCAGAAAACACGCTGTGAAAAATGTTTTAAACGGAGAATATGTCAGCCCATTAGTTTTCAGAATAACTTTTTTATTATAACAAAGCAAATTTAGGGAGAAAAATGAAATGCAAGCACTGTTGTAACAATATTGCGACCGGCAATGTATCAAATTCGTTCGTGCAATTTTGGTGGAAAACTGATCAACAGTTAGTCTACTTTTTAACGCTTCAATTTAAAAACATTTTTCCGAATTAAAAAATAGGGTACAGGTGCAAACTTATAATGGATGGTGAATGCCCAAATGTAAAAACTAATAAATAGTCTTTTCAAATGTAAACAAGGAGAATTGGATCCCATTTAAAAAGAGAACAAATTGGTTATCATAGCAACTAAATAATTGCCAATTAGTTATCTGTTTCTAATCCATCATAGAAGACGAAATATTACAATTTTTATTCACGACATATTTGTATACATATGCCATTTAACATGTCACTTTTTTGATAGTGAAGAATTGAAATTTTGATTATTTATGGTGACAAAATCTCCTCATTCCTCTTATGTGAATGCATGCATCTGGCACTTACATGGCAGGCTTCCTTATCTCGTTTTGAACATATTAGTCGCACGCATTAATAATGATTTTTATGGCTAATTTTATTTGCCTGTAACATTATTTCATTGCTCGCCGCTAATGCTGAAATTAAATATTAGTTTCATATATAATATAGTTTCAGAAGCCGAGTTATCTACGAACCTAAAACAGCAGCTGCCGGTTTTACAATAAAAAAAAACTATCTCAACCTGGATTGATCCAGTTCAATCAACACGTGAATAGAATTTTAGGTCAATGCTTTTCTTTTCTTGTACTGCATTTCATTCGTTGTCGTCGCCAAAAATATTTTTTATTTTCAGACGTTAATAAATTTAGAGAATGTACGAGGAGAAACGCGTTTGTTGTCAAGAAATATATGTTGCTACCTTTGAATCTTTGGCAGACGTCTTGCAGGCCATGTAAATAAAATTAGATACAATCTCCGAATTCGCTATTTGTAAGTTTCTGACTACGATCAAGTAAATATTTTATAACTCAATATACCTAGTATTTTGGAAGTAGCTTGGTATATACAACAAATTTTTCGAAAAGATATGGCAGTAACTTTTATATTAAAGAGCTTTGATACCTCATGGAAGCACGTTCTCATATAGAATTTTCGTATTTTGTTTCCTTTTTTATATGCATGGCTGTTTTGATTTCATCTTTCATTTTATGATTTACTTACTTTTTCTAAACCCAGTCACTTGCTATTTTTATAAAAATATCTTAAAAACGTTACTTTGTTGATGCTGTATTTTCTTCAAATTCCATTTGCTAGTGTTTCTCAAAATTAGACGATCTATCTTTGACATAAATATTACATGATAAGGTAGCTTTTTTCTCGAAATCTTTATTTTTACTCTGAAATGTAGTGATGAATGGATTGTTGCTCGTGAAAAATAATTGCCTGTTTTTATGAAAAGTTTTCTGTCGTGTGTGTAAATGTTCTTTACATAGTGATATTTACCAAGAACCATGTTCCTTTTCGAGAAATAAATAGCACAAACAATATTTTGTTGTGGGGACAGAAGTTCCGAATCTACCTTCAATTCTAAATTGATCTTTAAACACACACATACTTAAATTATATAACAAGTACAGCAATTCACTGTCGTTTATTATTAGAACTTGAAGCTTTGTAGACTATGAAACTTTGCAGATGAAGCAATTCATTATTAAATGATCACCATTATTATTTCTGTTATGATCAGTGTTATCTAGGTTAAATTTGCAAAGTAGTGGAAATTTTAATACTGACTGGGATGGGAATCTAGACAAAAAATAATTGAACAACACCTTACTGAGGAAATTCAACTTTTAGTAAAAATTGTGTTTTGTCCGTATTTTTTGGAGTAGAATAAAGAAGACATAGAAAGAGTTAAAAATGTATTGCTATTAGAAAAAAATTTAAGTTGAACATATCCCGTAATCTTAAAAGCTTCCAAGACGATTGCTGCTGATTACTAGTCGGTTTTCGGATTCTCTACGATGTAGAAATTTTCTAATACTTGATGGGAAGAGCAGCCACTTTGTACTAGATTCTCAGAACACTATGCCTAAGATTTTTGGCAATGGTTTAGCTATCTACGCCATTAATATGAATGTGACAATTTATTTACATCGCCAGAACTTATTGACATCACTAATATCTACTAACCTGTCTGTTTACTATCTACTAATATCACTAAAACGAGCGTTCCACACACTATACATACTTACAAAATCTCAATCTGGCAAAATCCAAATCTGTCGAGCTTTGTTACAATATTAGCATTTTTCAAATCATGTAGCAAAAATTTGGAGACAGCATATGTGTTCTTCGAGTCTAACCTCAAAAGATCTAACTAATCTACCTAAGTATTTCGCATCACAATCCCCACAGCTAAGCAAGTAAATACCGCTTATCTACATTTTGTCTCGTTGATCTTTATTATTTACTAGAAAGTTCTTTAAAGTTCAATTAAACGTTGTTTTTAAGCAGGTTACCAATGAATGTCTGTGAATATTCCGACTGTGGTTGATCTGCCTTTTCTGAAGCTCATTCGTTCTTTTGCTATGATTTTCTGTTGTTTAATACTCTGGTGTAAATTTTATAAGCGGTATCTAATAAGCTGATTCCTAGGTAATTTTGAAGGTTATTCTTACTGCCTTTTTTCTTTACTTTCGCACTTTTTCAGTCATCAGGGTTAATATTATTTTTCCAGTATGTATTAAATACATGTAGGAGTCTTAGGTGTAGTATAAGTCCCCCGTATTTCCGAACCTCTGTGTTGATGCTATACATGCCGGCCGCTTTTCTGTTTTTAGTACCCCCAAGACTTCTGTCAGTTCTATTCATTCTATATTATCTAAACCTTTTATGTACACCTTTTGTATTGCTGTTTCGTCAATATATTCCTTGTATCAGAACTATTCATAATGTTTTGCTCAGATCTCCTCGTCTATATTGTTTATTTATATACTGTCATTTTCCTGGTTGTCTAGTGATTTCATTACTTTATAAGCCCGGTTTCGTCTTCCATGTATGTCAGTTTCGATATTACTTATAAATCTATCCCAAGACTCTTTGTTGATGTCGTCGGATATTTCTTTCGCAACATTTCTACTGAGCTTGTAAATTTCGTGATTAACTTCGGTAGGATAGTTAATATATGGCATGTATATTTTTGTGTTTTTCTTTCACTGTTTCTTCCCTCTCATCTGACCATATTTTTAATTGTTTGTTCTTTCTAAATTCCTTTTTTTTACCCAACACTTAAGATACCGTTTTTTACTCCTTGTCTTTTATCTGGTTCTCTATATATATCCTTATGTCTTTTACTTTTGTGTTTTAATTAGCAATATATCTATCATAGATGGGTTATAATTATTCAACAGTGTCATCTGTTTAATAGTGTGCAATTCGGGATTAAAATTTTCCGCTCAAAGTGGAATATTAACAAGTTCAGGATGATAGCTGTAAGAACGTGACAATTTATGTGCGATTGGGTCAAATGCTATGGCTGTATGGGATGGTTTTCGAAAAATCTTATGTATTACGTCTTCTAGCACGATCGCACAGGTCCTCCTGTGATGAAACCTTGTAGATCGATCCCATTTTTGGGTCCTATTTCTTGTAATATAGTTAATTTACTTCAAATCCACGTTTGATTGAGCTTTAAAGAACTTTCTACTAAATAATACATCTTTTTGATCTATTAGAGAAGAATACCCTCTCCGTTTGTTTATTGTGATTGTAATTTGTCATGTTAGTTTACTTTCTCTTATAGGAATTTTAATTTTATGGAACTCGTATACGTAACCCGTTAAATGGTTTCTTATTGTATTGGGTACATTAATATAAAAACAAAGATAAAATGTATTACATACTGTTAAATTACACTGGCCAATACACATTTTGGTGCATCGGATTTTTAAGTGTAATTAAGCAATTTTGGGATGCTTAATCCAAAAAATGCCGTCAGATTTCTTCTATCAGATCTAGTTTTCGAAATACGCCCTTTCTGCCCTATTTGGGCAAAATTCGCCAAAATTAAATATAATGTTTTGTTGTGTACGTAACCTTTTAAAAGTTACTATTCGATGAATGTTAACTGAAACACAAAAAATAGGTAGGAGGTATTTATTTAACGGAGAAATACGCATATATAATTTTCAATCATCAGATAAAAGTTTCCCCGCGCGAGGTTCACCGGAACAGTCTCGCTGAAGATTCGAGCAGTAATTGGCCATCACATCGGTATCCCATCTTCCTTGGCACCTTTTCTCCATAATGGTGATGTCTTTGTGATAATTTTCCCCCTGTTCCACACTAACATCACTTAAGTTTTCTAGAAAACGATCTAAGTGGCTGTGAAGGTAATGAATTTTGATGCTCATGTTACATTCAAACGCCTGAAAGTTAGAAACCATCTGTTCTACTAATAAATAACCGCAAATGTATTATGTGTGAGTAGTAAATGTCACTGTAGTGTATTTTAAAAACTAGAGCTGCCAGGAAGAAATGCCAGTTATTTTTGGAACCAGCACATCAGAAACACCTTAAATCAATTCGTATTTTACACGCACCACGACAGAAATTATTTTGTTGGGCTGTGTTATCAATAATAATCGATCTATTATTTATTGATGTCAGCGTTACACGTTAAAATTGTCATTAAGTATACTTCATCTATCGTGGCACATTCGGCTCTGTTTATTAAAAAATCACATAATATACCTATACAGCGAATATTATATCGTATCGCATGAACCGGATACACCGTGACATGAGATCATTAGCATCAACATCGAAATTTCCTGCCCCAATAGGCTATGTCCTGCTACACACGGCGGGCGCTTATTTATCTAGCGGCAATCTCTCCGTCTGTATTTGATTTTCTCTACTGGATTACTTGGAAGTTCAACGCGGAATTATAGATAATGGCCATTACAACGAATAGATAAAGGTGATTATGTATTTTTTGTGTGTTTAGATTTAAAGTTTCGTCATTATTCACTTGTTAAACTTAATTCAATAAGATCTTGCCTGCATGCTGTCATAATGAATGCATTGCATAATATCGTGTGTACTACCACGACGGGCTGATGATGTATTTCACATGCCGCATATGATTCAGCGAAGTATATAATAAGAGTCAATTGTGACAGTACAATAGTTGAAACAAGTATGGAACTGCTAGCAGAGTTTCATCTTCTGACTTATTGCGAATCATTTATAATTATGTAGATAATTGTAGATAATATTCTATTTATAAATATGTAGATAAAATAGTACATCGATAATTAAACAAAATAAACCTTTTTGATTGCTCTTCCAGAATTACTCATGATAACAAGGCTGCATAAATCTCTAGTATAGATAGTCGCAGGAAAACGGCTTTGGCCATTGGAACATACTGGAGTAATCAGTATGGCTTTAAGCTTGGAAAGTTTGGAGAACCCTAGTCTATTACGAGGTCTTTAACAAGGCCAATGTTGTTGTTCGCCATCATCTTCGCCGTCCTTTCAGGATTTGCGTCATTTCCTAAAAATTCCTATCCCATTCGGGACCGTTTTGACAATCTTCTACTATAGAGTAGAATAGCGAATTTCCTTCGTACAGCTCGTTTAGCTGATCTTTAATGCTTTAGAAAAACAAACCTTCTCGCATAAGGAATTTGATACTCAATTATCTCTATTTCCGCTAGATTAATGGACGGGTGACATTTATAAAAAAACTAATTGAGATAAAATCAGTTTTGGTTTTTTCCAAGACTAATGAGATATTAATCAAGGTATTAGCAAATGTGAAATTAGGAGGTCTTAAACTTACGAGTAACAGCGTATATATATATATGATATATATATAATGACTAATTTTTACCCTGATTTCAGGAATCTGTTTCCACCAAACCTAGTTCAAGCGACTATGCAACAGGTTAGTATTAATAAGATAAACATTAAAAGATATGTTACACACAGCTACGACATAAAATTCCCTTGAACTAATTAAACTACTTCAATTTCTTTATTTTGCAATAAGAGTAAAAATTTCACGTATATATTGTCTTTGTTACAGCATTCAACATATCTGAAACCAGAAAATGTTTCAACCCACCCTTACTTTAATGAATGTAAGTAATTTTCTGTAAATGCGAACAGATTTAGAAACAAACTAACGAGTCTATATTTTTCAGCCGACTTAACGACATACACACCCGTTGAGAATTACGAAAACAATACCAACGTTTTAGGATTGGTATTCTTTTCTATAATACTAGGAATTGCCATTGGTATAATGCGAGAAAAGGCAAAGCCTTTGCTGGATTTCTTCCAAGCGTTAAGTGACGCCATGATGGTTATCACAGCCTGGGTGATTCGGTACGTTTGCAAAATTTGGGCATTAGCAACTTGTGTTAATTTTAACTTACTCCATCGCAACTGTGTATCTTCTTTAATTGTACCAAAGCGTTTACCTTAAATCTCTCATTTGTACTACTTTTAAAATGGTTAGCTTTTTGCTTTAATAATTATACTAGTATATATAGATTTTGTTACAGGAGCAGTGCTCGTTGATTTCAATGTAATTTTTCCTACCTCCCGATATGAAATCATAATTCGTCCACAACCCACCATTTTTATAATTTTACCCTTAAATTGGAATAGCTCGCTCTTATATTAATTCTTCAAACATCTAATTTTTAAAGTAGTTTTAAAACAACGCTCAATTAACCACGTAGATTTGTTATCACAATAGTGTATTAGCTCGAATACCAGGGTTGTCTTTTAGGTATGCAAAACCTAGATAGATCTGGAATAAAATAGTAAATAGCTTTAAAAGACTTTATTATTTTCTAAGTATTTTCCACGAAGACATTTGTATCACTCGAAGCAACTCTGGAAGCAGATACTTCACTCGTATGTTGGTACAGTCAAAATTGCGGTTTTGAAGGCATCGACTACTCCTCCTCACGACTGGAACCTTCGATCTTGCTTGATTTTCGGAAAGCGAAAGAAATCTTTGGGACTTAGGTGCGGACTGCACGGAGAGTGGTTTAACAATTCGACGTTTTCTTGTGTTAAAAATTCTATTGTCTTGTGTGTTGTGTCCGAACTTGGATTTTTTTGGTGGGAGACAGCTCGTTGTCTATGGTTGGCTTTCCGAAGCTCAGTGATGACTTGCTGCAAACAAATGGTCGTATACCAATCGGCAATAATAGTTCTTTGATTTTGTAGATCACGATTGACGATGTTGTATATGTTTCTAGAGTTTCCGGCGTTGAAACGGTCTAGAGTTTCTCAACGCCAATTCACCTGTTGAAAGAGATGCGGTACCTGACGGAAAACTATTTTTTTATACACAATTCTTTATGCAAAACTTATTGGATTGACGTTTTTGAAATCTCCAATGGTGCCTCAATCTCGCGATATCTCACATGACGATCTTCTTTGAGGATCTTGTGCCGAGCAACGACGTTTTTCTGAGTGATTATCGTTTTTGGTGCACCTGCTTTTGGATGGTGCTAAAATTAATTGGTCCATATTTGAATTCTGCATATAAACGAGAATTTGTTGACCGATGTGCTTCGTTGCAGAAGACACCAACTCGGCGAAGCATTCTTGGTGAGATAATTGTGTCCGAAGATTATAAATATTAACGCGAATATATTCCATTTAATTCCATTTTTCAACTAACTTGTCAACTCTGACAGTTCGTTGTAGCTACAGCACGTATCTCTCCGAAATTTTGGATTTAGGTTAACTAAAGATAGGTTAATTTTTAGTACTGACATTTCACTAATAACGTCTTCTATACCCCACTATGCCAAACTTAAAAGACATTTCTCGTAAATCGGATTTGGGGAAATAACCTGACGAGTTGAGGTTTCTCGGCAACGAATAATTGCAAGGTCTTACTCGTGCTATGCTAATTTCCTTACAGTAGGTTTTAAAGTGCACATCTATACTTTATTAAATTGCTAAAATAATTAAGTTTTTAATAACGATTTCAAAATTATTCCCGTATCAGATTTCGGCTCACCAAAATTGTGAACCACCCGAGTTTTAGGCATTTTTTTGTTAACGTTACAATGCCAGGCTATTGTGTAGATAGTTGCAAAAAAATTCCTACCGCTACATATTTGCGGATGTTTGATCCCATCTCACTTGTCACCTATAAAAATGCTTTAAATTTGTGGCTCTAATCACGAGGATCACGCTATATGTGTTGAGATGCAGGAAAACTACATACGAAAATGATTTTACTTGTGTCCAAAATAATCACCTGCTGCATCAATGCGCCTTTGTAACCGAAGCTTCCACAACACAAAAACTTGAAGTCAGTCGTCTTTTGAAATGAGCTCAAAAAATTTTTGAATTGCTTCATCTATTTCATTCCCCGCCGTGAAACGTCCATCACGTAATTTTTTCATGAGGTTAAAGAACAACCAAGAATTACACCTGACCAAATCAGGCGAATAGGGTGGATGTTTAACGACTTTTACATTATTTTCATGTCAAAATTCAACTGTCTGTTGTGCTCTGCGTGACGATGTATTGTCGTGATACAACATTAACCCGAGAATGTTGACTGACTCAAGAACTGCAGATAATCGTTTTGTGGTGTGCCAATTTGCTGTGACTATACGTTGATTTTCCAGTTTCATTGCTTTTACTAATCTTGTACTACGACTAAAACTGCGTACATAACTTTCTTGGGAGTCCCTTACTTTTTGGGCATTGTTGGTATTGGTGGATCTTCGTTTATCCACACATGACTTTCTTAGCGGGTAAAAAGATCGTAAAATGCGATACAAGTTTCATCGCCTGTTATTATTGTATATAAACGATATCCATCATTATTTAACATTTCTAACGTTTCCCGAGTGATTCTTACTCTCTCTGCTTTTTGGAAATCGTTAAGCGTGTGTGGCATGCAACGAGTAACAATTTTTTCATCCGAAGATGACCATATAAAAAAGAATTTGCTGCTGCAAGTCCAACACCAAAAATTTGCCTCCATCGCTTGATAGGTGCATCTCTCAATGTTTCTAGCGGTAACTGAAGAACAAGAACCACCTGTACGTCCATGAGCACCAAGCGATATCCGTCCTTTTTTAAATTCGCTAAACCAGCGAAGGACAGCCGCATGTGAAGGACTTTCGTCACCAAATGCGAGTTGCAATCGTTCAAGACTTTGTTGTTCATCTAAACCGACCTTAAAATCGTGACAATTCCATGTTTCGATGAAAAACCAAAGTACCACATTTGCTCTATGACAGCAGCGACTCAATTGACAGTCAGAGCTTACTGGCTAAGGATGGTGGTATTTACAAATGCAGTCTCTCAAAGTATATGGCATGATCCTCGTATAACCGATTACATCCATAAATTTATCAAGCATCTGTTAAACATAAAATGAGTTCAAAACATTGTTCATTGCTATCAGCGTTGTCCTATTTGGAGTTATAAGGCTGATTAAATTTAAAATTCTTTTCTGCGAAAGCAGAAAGGTCCCATCTCCATAAGAAATTACTCTGTTAGGTATAACCACCTTTTTCCTTATGGTTTCAGGAAGGAAATACTAGAATTAATGCAAAACTTTCCTGATACTGAATAACATGCAAGATTTGATATTATTTTTTACTGCAAAGTATTTAAGGATGTCAGAAACTTTTTTATCTTTTTACTTTTAATTGTAGGTTATCACCAGTGGGCGTTTTCTTTCTTGTAACAGCAAAGGTGGTCGCGGCGAGTAATCTCAGTGTTCTAATCGAAAGGCTGGGTTTATATTTCTTAACTGTACTGTTAGGTTTGGCCATACACGGTTTTATTACCATTTCGGTTATATTCTTCTTGGTAACGAAAAAATTACCATTCAAAGTATTAGGTCAATTGGCGCCTGTATTAGTTACGGCATTTGGTACGGCATCCAGGTACAACATTTAAAAGAAATAATTGTTTGATAATTGAGTTAATAATTATATTGCTACCCACAGTTCTGCCACAATGCCATTGACGATACAAACATTAGACCATATCGGTGTAGATCCCAGAGTTACCAGATTTGTTATTCCGGTAGGATCCACAATTAATATGGACGGTACTGCCCTTTATGAAGCTGTTGCGGCATTATTCATTGCCCAGTTTCGAGGAAAGGCCTTCAACTTTGGTCATCTGGTAGCTGTAAGGTAAAATAACGTGAGAACTGTTTTTAAATCGATGTCTAATGGAGTAAATATCATCTTTGTAGTATAACGGCAACATTTGCAAGTATTGGTGCAGCTGGTATTCCCCAAGCTGGATTGGTTACCATGGTTATGGTGCTCGACACACTAGGATTACCTTCAGATGACGTGTCCTTGATTCTAGCTGTTGATTGGCTATTGTAAGTATTACTGATTAATAACATTAGAATTCAATATCTTCCATCACATTTTTGTGGACATATTCAATATATGTTTCCCTAAAACAAGTATTACCATCAAACATAAAAATGAAAGCAATTACAGAATTAGTGATAAAATTTAAGAATTAAAAAATAATCTTGATGCGTTGATAACCATAGTCAAAGTAATAGAAAGCAATCATGTTTGTAAGAAGAATCGGGTAATTAAAAAGGAGGGTTTAAGAAAAATAACAGAAGAAAAATAGAAATATACTGTATACTGTATACTGAGAAGTCAAATAATGTTAATAAAGAAATATGGAGAGTTATTGACAATAAAACGAAAACTGTAGGGTATGTAGAGTGATAACTTCGTGCTACCCACTGATCGGTTTAATGAATATATCTGCGAATGTAGCAAATGACATAGAGAGTACACGTACTTTTGGGAGCTACTTGCAGAAACTTACTCTCTATAATGCACATTCCTTCTTTGTGTCGCCTCTGACATCAAACGAAGCACAGAATATATTAATTGTACATATATATTTATAAAAGCTAGTCACTCGAATGGGGTATTTCCGCTTGTAAAACCTTCTAGATCTAAAAAAAATCTGCAGGATAGATCAATCCCCATTCTCTTAGGTTTATATCTTGTCTCTGTTCCTCTATTAGTTTCTGTCTTCTCCTGCCGTCTGTAGACACCAACTCCATCAAGGCCCGCCTTCACCTCCTGCAGACAGTATATTGTAGATTGTAGTTTAGCTTCGAGCCCTCCACACATGTTCCAACCATGTTGCTCTCTGTTGCATTATTTTTCTGACTACGCCCATGCCTTCCAACTCATTTGCTACCTCACAATTTGTTCTACAGCTGTATTCATTATTGTCACTTCTTATCGGGCCTAGTATTGTTCTTAATATTCTTCGTTCTTGCATGCTCAAATCTTCCTCTTGCTTCTTTGTCATTGTCTTTGTTTCTGCCGCGTACAAGATTGTTGATTGCATTATTGTTTTATAAATTCTCATGTTTGTTTTTCCCCAATATTTTACTTTTTAGTAGTCCTCTATTTGCCTGGCAGGTTTTACTTAAATTGATTACTCTTTTCCTTATCTCTGTATCCCTGCTACCATCGCTTGTAATAAGTTACCCCTAAGTATTTAAATATATCCACCATTTTAAGGGTATCGTTTTCTGTTTCCATTATGTCACTCCCAGGTTTCTGTTTTCCACTTAGTCCCATCATTTTTGCTTTTTCTGGATTTATTTTCAGTCCCATTCTCTCACACTCTTCCACTATTTCCTCTAGAGAAGAAGTGCAGAATATTATAAAAAAATGAAAAGCAAACTTATCAGGGATGTGTATGAGGCACTTACAAATTTGTTAAACCAACTGAACAAGGAGTTCAGCACGCCACTGGCAACTATTTGCAATAAATGCCTAGAGCAGGGGGTCTTACCGAGCTTATTTAAAGTAGTAAATTGCCTGTATTCAAGAAAGATGATAGAGTGGTTGTGCAAATTCCTATTAGTATCCAACCGGCAATATCTAAAATATTTGAGCAATTTCTTGTATCTCGTGTAGATAACTATTACGAGAAATACGAATATTTAACGTCTAAATAGCATGGCTACAATATATCAAATAGAGTATATCGGATTTAACAAAGGCTTTTGACTCCGTAGATCACAATGTTTTATTAAGAAAGCTAAATTTCTATGGCATGAGAAGTCTCACGACTCAATAAAATCTTTTCTCAGTAATAGAATGCAGGTAGTGGAATGGAAAATACTAGGTCTACAACTAATGTTAATGAAGGTGATGTTTGTTTATATGCTCACGATACATCTAGGCAAGCAAGCAATTCCGAGTCGCTCCGTAAAAACTCCAAAAGACTATTACAGATGCTAGCAAATGATTTCGCTGCAAATAATTTAAAAATGGTCACTGTACACAAGGTACGATAGAAAAGAAACATGGGTACTTTCCCTACCACAGCTTAACGTGTAGTCAAAGAAGCATTGACTATTGAAACGGGAAACTGTACAACCCTATGCATCGACATAAAGAACCCTGCCACCTAATAGCTCCAAGAAATGAGTGGAGATTTGTAATTCTACAATTGATAAGTATCTATTTAGTTAGCTATTTTATTTATTTGTTGCGTTTGTACTCTGTTATATTTGTCTGTGATCTATGTCTTTATTTATATATCAACCTATTAACTTGATAATTTTTCTAATGGTGTAATTCCAAATATACATTGTTTGTTAGGAGTAGTAACTGTACAATGTCAACCGTTACCGAGAGTCGGTGTAACTCGGTTAAGAATGAGAGTACATGTGTTCTTGAAACTCTGGATTCTGAATAAATTATAAATTTGTGTGGTGTAGAGTTTACTGTGGTACCTGTGAATTATAAAATCCTACAGTCTTCGTAACCGCTGTAGCAGCTAATGGTATTACTGGAATCGAAGACTATTCACAAAATTATCACTTGAGACATATCGAGGCAACTTCCTTGATTTTATATTTAAGCCTTGTAAAGTTCTCTAGATTGTTTCATTTTAGTCGAGATCGTGCCAAAGTAAGCTTCCTTTTTTCTTTTAAAAGTAGCATCGCTTAAGTTCTGCTATGATTTAGAGTATTTCCACTCGATTGAGGATTTTGTTGTTCGATGTTTTGTTTTTGGTTTATCTTCTGGTTTCGTGAATAACTTATATGTAACTTTATAAAACACGTTATAGTAAGCGATGAATGGAAATAAATACTGTAATCGTAATGAAACTCGATGGAGTTAATTTTTGAGAAACACCGGAACTATTTGGATGTTTAGAGTTAAAGTTTACCAACTTTTATTTTAAAATGTGTCTTGTTTTCATCTCAGATGAGGATAATTGCTTTCTACCAACTAATTTACTACCTCTGCTCTTATCAATATTTTATGTAATATTTTTATTTCTTCTTTTCTGTATAGGGACAGGTTCCGGACTACCATTAACGTAATCGGAGATTCGTTAGGAGCTGTTATTGTAGGACATCTGAGCAAGGGGGAGTTGAAGCACTTACCTTTAGAGGACAAGATGAATGCAGATCCTCATGAACTATCTGACCTTACGAAAGGACATACAGACGTATAGATAAAACTTTTTATTTATTGAACAAATTTAACAAAATTTAGTGAAAGTATCAAACCGTGTACCAATGGCACCATTCATGTATTTAGACTGTGTTTCAGGGTTAGCTATAGTTGTAAATTGTTTAAATACTATTTATATCGGCATAAAAAGGTATACATGTATGAGTATGTTGGAAAAAGATGAATTTTGTTATATATACAGAGCGTTTATAAAATACGTACACAACAAGAAAGCCAAATGCAATTTATTTCATGTGTTCTGGTTTTATGCACGCATCTGTATATAGTTCTATTAATTTATTATAGTAATATAAGAAAGGTTGTTATTACGATATTTTTCCATAAAATGGAAGTAAAAAGAAAACGATTCCAAAGCATTAAGATTTGTGCTATAAAATAACTTTCACTTGTAAATATACCATAAGTATGCACATATTTAATTTTAATTTTTTAATTTTTGGAAGGTACAATATATAGTGCGTTCTTTTTTTAGTTTTGCTATGTGCATTGGTAGCATAGCTCTAAATCTTGTCATTCCTTCTTGGAACGCAGTGTATTTTTGTAATTAGAAATGTCATTAATGTAGGTAGCTAGTGGCTAATTTCATTAATTATAATGTTTGATACTCTAGTTTCTTTAATAGGAGATATTATTAAGATATCAAAATAACGGTCCTTAGTTACGTATTTTTCCTAAATTGAATCATGATTAAATCGAAATGAATATACAAAAATATTAAGCTTTTTATTTGCTGTATTTCTCAAAGTAAAACAATAATTTTTATATAAATATATTTTATCTCTTAAGTATACGTTACTTTGAGACTTAGGATTAAATCTGATGTTCCCAAATTTACGACATCGTTTCATAACATCAATTAGGGACCAACCGTATCTCTTAGCAAATAAATAACTTCCGAAGACGAATCTAACAAAAATAGATATTAGTTTAGTTTTAAGGTTAATGTAAAGTACAACTGCCGCATTGATATTATAAATATTTTTTCATGTGCCATATATATCGCAAAAAATAACGCAAAACTTCAATAACGATGCTTGATTTTATACAAATACTTATACTCTTACATTTCTAAAATCATACTAGTAAATTCTGAAATAAACATAATTTTATTTTACTATTCCCAATATTATGTATTACAAAATATACTGACTTGGAAAATTAATGCCATTTAAATAACGTAATACTAGTTATTGTTTCTAACGCAAGTTATTTTGTTAAAGATTCGTGTGTAAATATTAAGAGAAATCAAGGAAATACAAGGTGTATACTGTATCATTTTGCACTATGTAATATGTTTATGTATGCTGAATTCAGACAAAAATTATAATAAAGGATTAACTTACGGTGTAGGTTCCTGTTCTTACCTGGACCATAGTTTTTTGCACCCATGTAATTACTTATCAATTTGTTATATAATAGAGACCAATACGTAAATTCTCACGAAGATCATGAAAGATTCATAATTATATATGTGTAGTTAGTTCGTCTTCGATCGGTAGTGGAACGAGAGCTTCCAGAAGAAAATGAGTGGGATCTCGTTAAAACGTCCGCCTAGTGAAAACGGTCCTTTTCAGGACCAACAAAATACTTACAAACCAGGGAAGTCAAAGCAGGATTTGAAACTACGACCTCTCCGTAACCGATGGGTCAAGCTGGTATTACACCACGAGACTGAATGTTAGTGCAAATAAATTACAAAACTCGAGCGCTGTGGCACTCGTATACTGAAATACTTCGTTATTGCCTTGACCACAATACTTCACTAAAAGCTGGACTTTTCAGTAGAGTTACTGCTGAACATAACTTAGTTGTCGAAACGTGCGTCCAGTTTTTAGTGAACTGTTATCATTAGGGAGATAGCAAAGTGGTTCAATATTATAAATATCTTAAATCAAAATTAATCGTGATTTGTTCCATGTAGTCTTTAAAATTATGTTGGTTACAAAATTTCACTGAAATCGATAACTTTTTTGCAAACAACGAAGTAGTAACAAATACTTTTAATATATTTCAAAATTGAAACCATACAATAGATACATATTAAGAAAATTTACATAAGTACAAATAAAATATCTATTATTGTTAATTTACATAATATGGAGGTAAATTATATAAAACCAGAGTCTTATATCTTATAATTCAAGGTTCTCTCTGTACATTATTTCTGAGCGCAGGAGCTAATTCATTGTAGATATCTTTTGGAATGTAATCTGGAATGTAATACAATTTGGGTTATTAGAAGGCATAGTTATGTTTAATAAAACATACCGTTGCATTTGTATTCCAAATTGGACCAGATAACTGATTCTTGGGAGAAACTGAATACTCCCAGACGACCTCCTCTTAGAGTTTTGTCAAAGACATTACCTGAGTCGGATACTAATTTGTCGCCGTCGAAAATTCTAAGACGGATTAGCCCTATTCGTGGTCTGTGCACCAATTTCCATCTGTACGATCTAAATGGTTTCCAGCCATCGTTTCTTGGATCCTCCCATAGGAGGCTTACTTGATTTTTAACCGTTCCGGTATGCCACAATGAGTTCCGTAACATTTCCCCTGGCCCAGTTGCAGAATTTACAAGTTTTATTTGAACACTGGGCATAGCAAGGGCGTTGAATGGTGTGGATAGCCAATAGCTTTGCGATTCTTTCTTCCACATTACGACATAAAACTTCCTGTTGCTTTGGTAACTGTAAAACAAATCCCGAATAGAATTACAAAGCTAGCAGTTTTAGATGAAACTTGCCTGAAAACGAAGCCAACGTAATCATTATCATTGTCAGTGTCAACGAAGAAAGTTCCTTCATAGTCGACACCACCGATTTGATCATAACCAACAGCTAAACCAGGATCGTTATTGATAGTTTGAGTTATTTCGGCACCTTCATTGTAAATGATCCAGTCTGGATCCAACTGGGATTCACCAACTGGATCTAGCATTACCGTTTGGAAGGAGCTAAAGTCGGTTTTGTAGATTTGGGTATTGTTCGGACAATTGTCCAATTCGTCTCTGATTCCATCGCCATCTTCATCATCTTCACAGGCGTCTCCTCTTGAGTTATCTGTGTATAAATGATTTCATTAGTTAATTATGGGGTTTACATTTAATAAACAATAAAGAGCAAATTTGACAGAACTTTAATAAATTTATAGTAGATCTAGGATTAATGGAATTCAATTTAATGAATTTCTACAAAATATTCATTTAACCACTGGCAGAAGTTCGTTTCATAATCATCTTTGTTAGTGAAAAAATGAACTTATGTTTTCTTCCAGAATCTTACGTTAACCTACAGAATAAAAGGAGTAATTATTTAATATAAAATTCTTAAATGTAATTTTGTATATTTTCATTAATAACAAAACATTAAAACTACTTACTTAAGGAAAATGTTAACAGCTCAATATCCTAAAGACATGATTACAAAAAAGATTACACAAGCTGTAAATGGATCACTAAGCGTTATAATTTTTTGCGTGGCCTTTTGGTGTTTTCAATTGTTATTACGTGCAGTTGTGTTGGGTATAGTTGCTCAATTTGGTTAAAAATAAAGAGTTGAATATAGAAAAGCGTGTTACAATGCGTACTCTTCACAATAAAACTAAAACTGAATGTTACATTTCAAATAATCGCTGACTTATATAGGGTCTGAAATCTATGTGGACAGTAGTACAAATAGTGTATCGGTACCCATGAACAATAGACTACTAGATGCAACAAGCTTAGGAGAACGTATCCCTGCCTTATTCTAAGGTGAGGATACTTCGTTAATAAAACTAAAGAAAACTGTTGAAATGAGATTTGGAATATAGAAGCCAGACCGGAGACAATTGGATAACTGTTCTTGAAACGACAAATCCAAATTCAGTAATAGTAGTAGCAAGTTCTTAGTAATAAATAGCGAATTTTTGTTCGAAGGACATCTATTATCAATATGGCCACAAATTATTGTGTCACCTGTAAAATACGGAAAAGAATGGTATAGAGAAACGTTGGGGCAACATATGAATCCATCTGGTTCGTTCTTCGTCGGGAGTTAGTTATTTCTCTAAGCTCTAAAATTTTTTATAGCAGAAAGAAGAAGGAAAAGTTATGACAGAAAAATTCCGTACCACAATCCTGTATTAGAGAACTATGACAAATTAGACATAAATATACGTTAGCGAAGTTCAAATTCAACAAAGCATTTTTCGTGGTGCCTTCATTTTGAGTGGATCAAAATTATCACAGAGAGTATAAATATGTCAAAAAAAGAAAGGTCAAGATTATGTACAACTGTAATAAAATGCAGAGGTAGATTTTTATATAAAATCACCACTTAGCTCTGTGTGTATAATTTACGCGCGTTTTGTAATGTAATCCTCTGTTTTACTACTATAATTTTTAGAACGTACTTTTCTCATAAAAAATGTGTGGTTTTTTCTTTTCTCGTACGGACTTCTTAAGATATTCATCAAGTTTATAAATGGCATTTTGAAATTCTTTAGTAGAAATATTGAACAATTTAGAACTTATATCTTTTCAGGTGTATGTTGTTTGAATTGAACAACATTCTGGTATCAATAGATGATTACTACGAGTGCTATAGGAATGCATTCAGGTGCACAATTAAGCTTCCAGAAAGAAATGCGAATAAAACATCCAAATAAACCACAACTAAGTCATAGATGGTCCATAAATGGCACCATAAATTGAATATAGTTGAAACGAACTAATTGGCTGTGATGGAGACCATCCCTGGGCTTCCGCCACTGCAGCTGGTGCTGAAGTCAGAAGCAACTCTAGGAGCCTATACAGTTAAATGTAGTGGGTGCAAGGGATTCTCTGGCATCGGTCCGTGTATAGCTTTGCTTGGGGATACAACGTAATTATTCCCAGCTCGAATGGCCTAGGTATTGGAATTTGCAAGGAGGAAAAGCGAATGGCGAGACCATTAGTTTAGGGGTCTTCCCCTCCATCAAACAGAAGTAATTGCTATCCAGACATGTGCGAACAACACTACGGACTACACACATGACTTAGAAGCGGTGGAAATGGTATCGGACAGCCAAGCCTCTCTTAGAGCACTACAAGCTGTCAGGTTTGACTTTGAAGTGGTGTTGAGGTGGCATAGAAGGCTGCAACAACTGACGGAACATTGCAGCGTTACGGTGAGATGGGTACCAAGCCACTCGGGGATCAAAGGGAACGAAATAGCTGACTTGCAAGAGATACCAGTGGATGACCATTCTCAGGTCCTGAACCGACGTGTGAGTGTACCTATGGCAGTATTAAGACCTTTGTTGAATTCGAGCTCGCCGCCAATTACCGGCCCTACTGGAACAGTGTAGACGGTTTGAGACACTGCAAATCTCTCGGGATTTATCCGGGTGAGGGAAGACTGCATAAGGCAATACTTGTGAGCAGGATCAAACTGAGAGTACCCACAGCGATCTTAACCGAACACTGCGCATTGAATAAACACACATCGCTAGGAAACTCTCCCTCATCTAGAAAGTGTGGGAGAGCAAAAGAAACTTCTGTGCTCCTTCTTGTCGACTGCTTGGCAGTCTACAGGAAAATACAGGTTCACCTTGGGGATGCCCACTTTGACGAACCCAAGTTAGGAAAATTACCACTCGAGCGGATTATGGCCTTTGTTGTTCAGGTACAAGCCGGTCGAGTGAACTAAAATCACATGGGAGCGCAATAGGCGAGTTACTGGCCGAGTTGGTTCTCTGCCTACCACAAGTAGGTTTCATTATCTATTTACCGTTTTACTATAGCACTTCCTTTACTGTCTGGACTTCTTTCATTGATATTTGTGATTATTTCATCCAAATGTTCATCAAATACTTGAAAAGTCTGTATCCATAGTTTAAGAATGGAAGATTCAGCAGTATTACTACCGACAATAATAATAGGATGAGTGCACGGGACTAGCAGAATATGTCTCTATTCTCCATTAAAGATCTAATATAAACGTTTCTTTTTGGACTGATCCTTGCGGAACTACAACACAAAGCCAGTTTGTGACGGAAACGGAGCAAACACTTAAATCTCGCTAATTTCCAGATATCGATTCAGTATACCAAGCCCACATGTGAAATGTATCCAATACCAAACTGATACGAAAAGCTTTTACATTTTGATCTTAACTATAGTCAGAGAAGCGATGAATACTCAATAGTTCAGACATGCAATCTCAGCTAAGTTGGTAACCATATATATGGTATATATACTGTAATAATATATAATATCAATTTAAATCGTGTTATCCGCATTAATGTCGATCACCGTTACAACTGCTCAAGTTCTTGCCTATATATCATTCAAATAAATTTTTGTAACATCAGTCAGGAATAATATGGACAGCCATTGTAGTGATAGACTTTCTCCAGAATAAATATATATTTCAGCAATTTCACCAATAGTACGTATGATTTCTGGAACATCTTCACATATAAAGTGTTGCAATTACACATTGATCCATAGGTTGGGCCAGGGATGTTCTGTTGGATGGTGTTGAGCAGAAGAGTGTTTTATCAAATTATAAAAGTTATCAAGCAATATTATGAAATAATAAAAGTATTTTAAGTGGAATGTTTTTTGCTTTAGAAGTGACACTTGATTCCTTTTTAAGGTTGACAAATTAGTTACGAAAAGATCCAAGCTGTTCTTGGAGAGAGAAGTAGCAGATGAATTTCCTCTACTAAAGCTATGAACCGTTTTTGGATTTTCAGAGTGTCAAACTACATATTAGAGATCGAATCACCTGCACCTTTATTGCCTTGAAACTTTATGTTCCCGAGGTATATCTCTTTCAATTAAGTATTTGTTAACTAAATCTTTTACTTTATTAAATATTCGTCACTTGCCACCTTGTCTACATTAATATTCCCATCAGTCGCTTAAATAGAATGGAATATATTAAATTGCCTTTTCTTTTAAAATCAAAAAATTCAACTATCACTAACAACGTAATGTAATATTTTTATCATCTTTAATCAAGTTTCCAGGCAACCTTTATGCATTTGTTTTAATTGAGAAAAGATAATGCAGTTGGTTTTAGGATAACTGGACTCAATTGAACTCAATCCATGCCACCTCTAGTTTGCATGTTCTAGATTCCTGCTACATTTTTACAGTGAAGTCTGTTAATTGCATAGTTGCACAACAGTTTTCATTATTCCTTGCTTTATCAAATTTAGTCAATTATAGTCAATTATAGTTTCTAAGCATCACTTTCGGAATGTCTTTGGCTTGGAACACATTTAAATAGAGAAATACAAAAGCTGATCTAGGTGGCACATATCAAATGGATAGCAAGTATATCGGTAACGACAGTGGATAAAATCACTCGAAGTTATACGAGAACAGCGTCATTATTAACTAGGATGGAATAAAGTTTGACACTGTCTGAATCACTACCAGTCATAGCAGAAATTATGTGACTGATACACCAAAGCACAAAATCCACGAGATATGTCGCGTGCTGTTCGAAAGTAAGTTTCATGAGTTTGATAATTATTTAAGATGCCGAATTTATTTTTGCTTAACATGATTTTGTACACTAGTTAGTTAGTTATTATTTCCATTAGCGCAGTTAGTATTAATGGGTTGAATTGATATTGGACTATATAGACTTACTGTTCCTATCTTCTTGCAAAGGATTCTTAATGAAAACGCAATTATCGTAATTATTTAAAACACCGTCGTTATCTATATCGTTATCACAAGCATCGCCAATGCCATCACCGTCAGTATCTTGTTGATCGCTGTTTGGAATCTTCTTGCAATTATCGAACTTATCTTGAACACCATCCCTTGAAAATCATTCGTGATTAGATTTACTATGAACGATTATCAGTTACGCTGAAAAGCTACCTATCCACATCATCGCCAAAATCACATGCATCTCCTACCAAGTTCTCGTTACGATCTTCTTGTCTTGGGTTTCTCGCAAGTGGGCAGTTGTCGCAAACATCTCCTACGCCATCACGGTCTCTATCCTTTTGATCGCGATTTGCTTTCCTGGGACAATTATCTTCGGTATTTCTTATACCATCCCCATCGACATCATCATCACATTCGTCGCCTAACTGATCATTATCGAGATCACCCTGATCTCTGTTCGGGTGATTGGGGCAATTGTCGCAAGCGTCGCCGATTCCATCTCCATCTCTGTCACTCTGATCTGGATTAGGTACAAGTGGACAATTGTCCTGAAATGTAATTTTAAAAACGGCTGCGCCTTCAAAAAAGTTGATCTTACCTGATCATTTAGATGACCATCGTTGTCAGCATCTCTATCGCAAGAGTCCCCAATGCCGTCACCATCCGCGTCCTCTTGTCCTGAGTTTGGAGTTGTCCTGCAATTATCCTAGAACAAGTATCATATAGACATGAGGCTTTAAACAAAATTTTCGTATCAAACCTGTTTACATCTTTCCCCGTCGCACGCCAAGCTTCGATCTGGCCATCCATCTATATCTGTGTCAATACCACAAACAGTTCCATCTCCAGCCCATCCTACATTGCATCTACATCTGTAAGTGTTGTAAGCCAATCGGAAGCATTGAGCGTTCCTATCACAGTCGACGGGACAGTCGCAGCAAGCGGCGGTTTCACACTTATAGGAACCCTAAGATTACACATTTAAATGTCCTTTTGTTTTAGAGGAAATGCTTTTTCTTATTTCTCAACAAATGGAATATACTTCTTATTTAATAAGAGCAAACAATTTCTCGTCCTGCTTAAAAGTATGTTGGCATTTACTGAAAGTGCAATACAAAATAAATGGTACACCGATAAAATGACTAAATATATTAAACGTTTTCAATATGTATTTCCATCCTGCGGTATATTGACACTTCTGATCTGTAACTTTAATGAAATATACTATATCAAAGTAAAAAGCCTACACTGCACTGTTTTCTTTTGCCTTTAGTTCTTAGTAACTTTTTATGTTCTTCCGATTTTAGGTGAGGTTTGTTTCCTTTTTTTGTAAAAATCGTGAGGTAAAATAGGAAGCTTTTAGTATAACTGACAATGCCTTCTACTAAACATATCACCATGTCCCTTTATTCGAAAGGAATTTATTTTTTAAAAAGTTGTGTCATTTTTTTTTTGGAATAAAGGCGTATTAATGATTTTATATTCCTATCTTACTGAGATATTTCATTCTTAAAAGGCAAGTTCGATGTTCATCATGTTTCCAATTATTTTATATACCTTACAAAACTAGTTACTAAAATCATAAAAAAAGCATCCAACGAAAATCTTCACGTGAAATTTGATCAACACTCTTTTACGATATTGCATTATAACAATTTTGAATACTCCCATGTTCATTGGCTCCAGTTTCGGGATCATATTGGATGGAAAAGATATGTGCTATAGTCCTGATTTTATTACTAGTTCATGGATATGTCTGGGATAATTGTCGGAAACATTTTTCTGCGTTGCTTGTTGAAAGTCTTGTTCAACTTAAGCAATCATTTCTGAAAAATGTCGCTGCTCAACTAGATCTTTTTACTAAAGTCATACACTAGTTCTTTTGACTTGATGTTCAAGAAGCGCCTTTGCTTTTGCTCTTTCCAATAACCAGTAAGTTTAAATTTTCTATTCCAGCCATATTAGTATCTTACATAATGCTCATACTTTCTTTGCTTTCTTTTGTTAGGCAAGCACTTAAAGAAGATCTGGTTTCGTCAGCCTTAAAAGCAGCTTTAGGTTGATAACTTCGCAAAAATCTTTTTAGAACTGTTTCTGTCTCTGGAGCGCAACCAGTTTCATTAACTACATTTTTCCCGAAATAACTTTTTATACTAAAGTATTTTTTGAAATTATCTTAATTATTAGCCCGAAAATTTGGGTGATCTGGATTATAGCATAATTTTTAGCTTTTTTTTATTATTGTATCCGGTATCAGCAAGTTTTTATCATAAATCAGTTTCAACTACCTTAGAAGTACTTGATCTAAGTCTTCGAAGGTTTGTTTTTTTTTTTATCATAACTTACGATTCTTTTCAGAGTCGTCTTAAGATTTTTACCTTTTCGGCAAAAGTTTAACATTTTCTTTTCACACTTATGTTAAACCGTTTTCCTTTACTATAAATAATAAGCTGGTAGCATAGATAACACACTTGACTTTGTATGGTGTCGTAGCAATGTTCTAATTTAATTCATTAATATTTTTAGTACACGAAAAAGGTTCGTGATATCAAGATTTCTTTTACTAAATCAAGCCATAGATACACACACAATTTTTTATAACATGCAATGTTCTTTAAAGATATTCATAAAATCAGTAATTTTCTTAAATCTATGTTCATTATATAAAGGTTCCACTGAAATCTGAAACTATTCTGTCCCAAATAATGAATGCTTGAAGTGGTTTTCATTGTTTTAAAGGAAATAATACAGTATTCTTTGAATTTTTTACGCATGTAGACAAAGCTTTTCGAGAAATGTCACGGCACACTAGATTAATTATTTGACTAGGTTTCTGGCTTCAAATGACTAAAGTAAGATAATCTAACCATTAATACAGTTCGACTGCGAGTTTTGCGACGATAAATCATGAAATTATCACTTAATTATTTTTGTTGGAATGCTCAAATTTCCCTTTAATGCACTAGCATCTTTTTTAAATTTGGAAATATAGGCATTCTAACCAGACAGTTAACGGTTTGTTCTTTCGTAGTAAGTTTACTAATGCTGAACTATAATGTATACTTGAAGGTGGAAAGGATTTATATTATTAGTGAATTTAGGTTTCCTATGAAAGCAGGTTGTTAATGATATGAAACACTGCTTCGAACACAAAAAGAATTGAGTACGTTTCTCAGATAATAAAATGATGAATTATGTTCAATACGTACCATTGTAGTTCTTAGTCTTACCTCAACATTTTTGCATTTTCTTCCAGGGGGGCATTGGGCAAGGCCCTCAGTGCATTCGTCAATATCCACGCATCGATAGTGATGACTTCGTTGTGGAGAAAATTGTCTGAAGTAGCCGCCGGAGTTACCTGTATATCCTGGAGGACAAGGGCCGCATTCGTATCCCGGTTGTTTATTGTAACAATGAGATAGAGGATCGCATGGTTTGAACCGGTCACACTTAAAAAAGGTGCAAATTGGAGAAAGTTATTTAGATTTTAATTTTGCCTGAAAATTTGTTCAGAAGCGGCATCATTTCCAAGCTGTTTGTGTTATTGTAAATATATTCGGTAGTTAAAGTTTCGTAATGCCATGCTAAGTACGTACTTATTATACTAGAAAAGTTGCAAAAAGAAAAATGTGGAGACAGAACATAAGAACTGTCGTATCAAAATCTAAAATCATGCTTTAATTTAATAAGAGTTCTTATTTGAAACTGTTATTGCCGATAATTTTGATTTTTTTTTGTCTATTGCTTTGAATTATAGTAAACCTCCATATTTAATTATTTTGAGTAAATTAAAGTTTTACGAATGACATTTATTTACTTTAGTTTAATGACAGAAATATCTAGAGTTTATAAAAACTGAAAAGAACTCGAAATTTTTAATAGAGGATAGTTTTTAGTAGATACATTAGCAACACAAAAATTTTATTTATCAACACAGAGTGTACATAAAAAATAATATATTTTTTACTTCAATACGTCCTCATAAGCACATAACCAATCTGTTTTCGATAGTTGTTGTTGCCTGTGGTTATCCACTGGGCCTCCAATCACAAAACGGTCTCATTTCTTTGTCCTTGCCGAAGTATAGTGACCATCTTTCGGCAAAATGCCCAAGTTATCGGCAATAGCTTTTTCTGAGCTTTTGTTCTAGAGGATTCAAGTTACGAAATGTTATCTTAAAGTCGGTTATTTGTGTCTTTCTATTTTTATATAACAATAAATTAATTAACTTAATAATAAAACTTATGCACAGATTTAGAGAAAAAAATACAAGCAATTTACAAGAAACTACAAATAAAACTGTTCTGTTTTATAATGTAACAATTACATGAATAATACTGGGCTGTTTGACCGTTTAACTATAGTATTTAGTAGGACCCCTCTTCACCATAAACACACTTATTAGCCTAATGTAGCAATAATACAGTTTAATCTAAACGGTTTTCTATATTTTGCATTTTAATGATGTGTTGATCAAAAAGTTCATGCTTGTGTGTTCAACCTCTATGATGATGGTGTATATCTGGTATTGATCCCATTCTAAATTGTTCAAATCTGGGATAATCATCTCTGTAACCTATACTATTTAAAATACAAAAATGTTTCAAGGTCATTGTATACGACATTATGCACGTGTTGTGTCTAGTAATATAATTTTTAGCACCATCTCTTACTTATGCACATAAATTAAACTGATCTTTTAAAAAAATAGTAATATGTATTCCAAATGTAGTAAAACCGGCGTTTTTTACAGACCTAGTGTATTTCCTATTGGTCATTACAAATTCGATTCTGGATGGTCAAACACCATATTCGTATATTTCAGTACACCTAACCACGGTCACGAGCGCAGTCCAAATTATTCTGAGCAAAGTCACAATATTACCATATTGAGTCTTACTCAAAGTGTCAACTGTATAACTTTATATAAATAGTTACTTGGCAACATAATGTGTATAACCACATCACAATGTTGTTAATTGTGAATTGTTTTGGCTAGAACGATATAGAAAAGTAATGAGTTTAGTTTCAAAAATTTGCAGGTAATAGTTTTCGGTTATATTCTTCTGTTTTAAAATATAGTAGGTATCCTAGGAAAATCTAGTATCTACAAAATCCATTTCATGAAAGCATAAAGAAATATCCGCTTACTAGGCTTTTATCTGAATGCTGAGTGTACAACCATCTTATTCATTTTATTACCCTCCCCCTTTGTATGAAGAAACTTATTAAATAAGTCACAAACTGCTATGGGAAAGCTAAAAATAGGAATGGTCTACTTTCCTATCTATCACCAGATATCACCAGGTATAAGTACATACCAATTTTATGATACTCTTTCACACCATTTTCACAGACGAGAATTGACGGACTCCGAAAAATGAAACCATGCCTCATAGGAAAAAAATTAAGTTTAGCAGGTCATTATTAATTAAATTAATGATGAACCATTGGCAGTACGCAAGACGTCTGGAATGTGCTGTAGGCAAAAGAACTTGATATGATTGGATCTTATATGGATGCATGTTCCAGTTCGTCATTACAACGGTTCGTCATATTCCATAACAATCTCCAACTTCTTGGACTAGGTGTCTCAAGGATTTTGTGGGGCTCATTTCCACACAATTACGAACATCAATAATCAACCCTTCTGTACGAATAGTTGGCCTACCAGCACCTTTCTTCTAAGTAATAGGCCCAGTTTCGTGAAATTCATCAGTAATATGTGCAAGGGACATATAAAGATCCTGTTATACTACTGCGAAATCTGGGAAGTGCTCACGAAAATTGTCCATACATAAACGCTTACGGTATCGCCAACTACCACATTTCTAAAAGAATGCCTAGAAAATAACACCAAGATAAGAAAACGCTGTAAATACAGCTTTCTCATGGTATTAGTGAAATCAATTCAGGAGAAAGACATGTGAGACATAAAACGCTAACACACGGACATGTTTCTGCCTCACCGGGGTCATCAGCGTGGTTTCGAGCAGTTTTATGTTAACACATGTAATTCTCTCGTTGCTTCTTTCTTTCTTTTGGCAACAGTTAGCGCCAGGAATATTCATTTGTATCGTAGAGGTAGGTATGGCGATAGAAGCAGCGAGAGGATTACATGTGTTGGCATAAAACTGCTCGAAACCACGCTGATGACGCCGGGGTGGCAGGAACATGTCCGTGTGTTAGCGTTTATGTCTCGCATGTTTTTCTCGTGAATTGATTTCGCTAATACCATGAGAAAGCTGTATTTACAGCGTTTTCTTATCTTGGTGTTATTTTCTAGGTATTCCTTTAGATGTGTTTTAAATACGTCATGGTAAGAAAACATTCACATGTGCAGTTCCCCTTGCACTGCCCTTGTGCTGCGCCATCACGGGAAAGCAATACACGAATTACACGAGAGAAGGGTGGGAAACTATACCCGCTTCTTTTCGCTGTGTCTGACTTTGCGGACAAATGTTTGTTTCTTTTGGCACTAGTTAGCGCCAAGAATATTCATTTGTTTCGTAAAGGTAGGTATGGCGATAGATGCAGCGAGAGAATTACATGTGTTAGCATAAAACTGCTCGAAAACACGCTGATGACGCCGGGGAGGCAGAAACATGCCGGTGTGTTAGCGTTTTATGTCTCACATGTCTTTCTCGTGAATTGATTTCACTAATACCATAAGAAAGCTGTGTTTATACCGTTTTCTTATCTTGGTGTTATTTTCTAGGCATTCTTTTAGAAATGTGGTAATTGGCGTGTTGTTTTGTGCGCTGTAGTGAAAACCATACTTGAAAAATTACTTTAAATTCCAGAGAGAAAATATATGACAAGTATTAATGACAGTATGACACTCAACCTGTCAGAATTACATCAAAAAGTGAAATAAGCTACGACGTACATTGTCATATTCCATGGCATACTTTTATCAATATAATTTTTGCTCTCTCGGTATTTATTACATTGTTAATTGGATGCATGAAATTCGTGAGATTTGATTAGTGTTCATATTTCTCTCATAATTGTTTCTCAAGAAAAGAGATACTGTGGCCAACATCATATGTTAGTGATTTAGGAAAGTTTGCCAATAAATTGAACCGTTGATTGACGACAAAATCCTTTACAATTCTTTACAATCCGATGTAATTGAGTGAAAGGTGAGAAGAATACTTGGCGAAATTGGAACTTGAATTAATCAGTATCAGTACTGGATTAACCGATAACTTATTATAGATTTGCACAACTCTTCTTGTGTAATTGTTATGGTCATTGCATTAATTAAAGAAGTATCTTAATGTTAATTTCAGACGGCATGCTTCTAGATTAGTGTGAGGTATAGCTTGCAATACGTACTTCGTCAATGTCAACGCATGTGGAAACATTAAATTCAGATCCTGGCGGGCAACTGCAGCTATAATAAGGCGGGCTGCTGGTTTCGAAACATTGAACGTCTAAAAATTATATTTCAAGGGTAGTATCAGTATATTATGAATTTTAGGCGAGACTTCTAATACATGAATGAGGGGGGAAAATTTATATCGCGTTCTCTTAAATTCTCTTAATTTTAGAGTATTTTTTGTTCTAAATATCGTTTCGTATAAGGCTAATGTTCTAAAATGTCATGTTTTTAAAAGTCGGCTTACTCATTTCTTCGAATTTAGTTAAAGGAATTAATAAGGAAAATAAAACAAAAGCATAATTAATAAAAAATAATTATATTTACATGAGTTACAGAGAACATAAACTATGTATAAAATAGTAACAACTAATAAAGTAGTTCCTCTCTTCTAAATATTAATAAAAAAATTAATATAAGACGCAGGTTGCAGCGAACAAATCAACTAACAATGAAACATCCCTGCAATGCAGAACATTGTAATATGGTTAATAAATAAAAGCCGGTCATTTTAAAAGACTAACTACTTTTCTATGTAAAATGTTAAGTTACAGGATTGTTAGCTACGTCTCATTGTAGCGGTTATATTTGAGAGAGAACATGGCATTTTAGCACATCTTTTTAGTAATTTCTAAATATCGAAGAAGTTTTACCATAATAATGAATTGATATTTTTTTCTTTGCCAATTAAATGTTGGGATAGCAGGCTAGGGAATAGATGACCTATCTTCATATAGGGTTAGAAGATATTTTCTAAGAAAATAAACAAAGGTAATGTAGTTAAATCATAAGTTAATCTATTATTACGTCAAAGAAGATTCTTATCTTACAGTACTGAAACTGGAGAAAATGTTCCAAGAGAGTCTACTTTAAACACTATTTTTTCTTCTGGTAGAATGGACAACAATGTAACTCACCGTTTCCGCATGGTCTATAGTCGCAAATCCTACGGCATTGGGTTCCATCTCCTGTGAATCCTGGTGGGCATGGTCCGCATTTTGGTCCACTTGGTGTATCTTCGCAGCTAACTCCACGGAAACAAGGTCGATCCGAACACGATCTGTACCGACATTGATATCCATCTCCCGTCATGCCGTGCGGGCAACTACCGCAGGTTGGTCCACTTGCCGTATCATAACATTGAACTCCATGGTAGCATGGATTATGAGTGCGACAACTTTCCTGTACCTGTGAACAGCTGCGGAAAAAAACATGTTTTAACTTAAGTTGACTTGACACTCTTTCTATACCTTGCACACAAAAGATTTCGTGAAGTAAGATAAGAGGGCTCTAGGTTTCCTAAAACTCGTTGAAATTTTTCCAATTAGGAAATAAACTAGCTCCTGACTGGGGAAATATATTTCACATTTAGCTTTAATTTCACATGGAACAACTCTTGCTGTTTGCAGTGTACGAAAAACGCATTTAGATATTCCTCATCAAGCATATTTTCTATTTCTCTCTTTTTAGTTTTATATTTATTTTTTGTGTCAATGACGACTTTAATCCACTGCTTGCAAATAATGAACGAAGCTATGAAGGTTCTGACAACTATACACTCAGCGCAGAAAACAACGGAAGCGATATTTCGAGTAAACAAAAGTTAGAAAGAAAACTAAAATCTGGAAAATGCATAAAAGAGAAGTCTCCTAAAAAAGAAGAATCGAGACACCGTGAAGAAGAGAGCGATAATTTGAAGAAGGAGCAGCATTTCGAAGAAAGGAACGTGAGAAAAACATGGTAGATGGTTGCGAAATACTAGAAAAAAACAAAAAGCATAAGGAAACGGGTATACATCTACTAGAAGAAAAATTATGCATGCTAGAGAAGTAAGATCTTAGGTTGATTGCAGAAGAAAGGCGACGTTGTTCATCAGGAATTTGTTCTCGAGACGCTAAGGAAATGCATGGAAGTCAGGGTAAAATTCCGAAAACAGACAAGAACATCATTAAGCAATATATTAAGATGTTTTGTGCCTATCACAGTCAGTATTCGAGAAAACACACAGTGAGAAAATATCTAACTTGAATATTTCTCAAATGTATAAGCTATATACTGAATACTGCAAAGGAAAAGCTGTGTTCCGAGAAATGAAGCTTTTTATAAAGACGGTTTCATGGAAGATTTCAACTTAGCCTTCCATAAATCGGACAATGATACGTGTGAAGTTTGTGAACAGACATTCGCCTAAATACCATTGATGATCAATTGCAAAAAGTTTGAATACTGGAGGAAAATGAACGTCCTCATTTAACTGACTCGATTTAGGGCGTAAGGAAGAATGATAAGATGTCAAAAAACACTTAATTTCGATATGCAAAAGTGTCTCCTACTACATTCATGGAAAGCAACATATCTTTTTACAAACGTAAATTATACTTAACTTGATCATGTTTAAGACGATGAAAAAAAATAATCATTTACCTACTATCTATAGGATAAGATTATTGCAAACAGAAGAGGGCAAGGAATTGAATTTTGTCTTTATTTGCATATAAAAATGCTTTCTACGGCAAATTCATACGTATAGTGACTGCTGTCCTGACCAAAACAAAATTATTACAATAGTAGCAATACTATTGATCATGTTACATGAATTCAAACGGAAGGCAGATAACTATCAATTAGAAATATTTAGTATACATATATGAAGCCGATATTATCCATGCCCTAAAAGAAACAAAAAAGGTTAATTTAATTCGCTTCGTATCAAAGAATCGAACCAATTAAACTTGTGCAAACTCAACAACGAAAGTTTTTAAAGTTTAGATAATTGCACAGTGGAGTATTCAACATAGAAAAATCAATACTGTGCGAATGGCAGCTACTCGGTCACAAATTCGATATTTCTAAAGCGTTTTACAAAAGCTCTGTGTGCTCCAATGAAACACTGAATATACTTTAATTGACGAAAAAGAGATTAAGAAATGTTTCCATTCCAAAATCAGTGTCCATTTCACAAACCCCCTTACAACTACCTGTCCTATTAATTCACAATTTAAAGGAATTACTAACCAACATAGATGACAACTGACGTCCTTACTATCAACATTTTTTCGAATAATTTGTCAAAGAAAGAACATCAAGATGATGATGATGAAGATTTGATATATTTTGATGTTAATTTTTATGCACCCTTTCGTAATAAATGTTTTGTCTCTTCAACTTTGGTGTTTAATTACACTTTGGATTGTCATATTTAATATAAAACAAAGGCCAAAGTCACATAAAACTACCAGATGTATGTGTAAGTTTTTTCCAGTTTAACTAAGAGATGGCGCCAGCGAAAAGTAAGCAGCATATTAATTTGACGAATACGTTATTTCGTTCGTTTGACATTTAAACCACAAACTCATACAACTTGATTAACGGCGAGTTTTGTGTCTGAAAAATAACATTTGCGGCGCGCATTACTTTTACTTTTTACTTATTTAATAAAAAAAAGACGATTGCAAATCATTGTTTGTTGATAGAAGCATATGGTGAACATGCTCCATCAATTTGAACATGTGAGTGGTTTTGACAATTTAAAAGTGGTGATTTCAATGTGAAAGACAGTGAACGCTTTGGTAGACCACAAAATTGCGAAGGCGAGAATTGCAGGGGTTATTGGATGATGATCCAACTCAAACTCAACCGCAATTAGAAAAAGCATTACATTTGTAACAAGAAACGATCGGCAGATGTCTACAAGTAATAAGGAAGATCAATAAACTCGGTAAATGGGTCTCACACTATTTTAATGAACCTAAAATAGAAAATCGCAAAGTCACCTGTGAAATACTGCTTCAACGCCACAAAAGGATTTTTGTATCGAATTGTGACAGGTGGCGAAAAATGGATGTATTTTGAAAACCCAAAGTGAAAAAAATCGTAGCTTTCACTTGGCGAAACCGGTTCTTCAACACCAAGGCCAAATCGCTTCGTGGACTGTGCTCTGTGTCTGGTGGTACCAGAGCGGTATTATGTATTATGAACTTTGAAGCCCGGCGAAACGATTAATACACAGTGCTATCGCCAAAAAATGATTAATTTAAACGAAGCATTAACCGAAAGAATGGTCCAAGAGACACGGGTAAGTGATTTTGTTACACGACAATGCGCCGTCTCACAGAGCAAAACCAGTGAAGGACATCCTTCCGTATCCACTGTACTCCCCAGATCTGGCGCCATCTCACTAGGAAGTGGGAAAATGGTTCGATGAATGATTTGCCGCAGAAAGCAAGCAGTTTTTCTAGCATGGTATCGATAAATTACCTGAAAGATGGGTTAAATGTGTAGAACCTGATGGCCAATATTTTGAATGAAAAGAAATAATTTCCCTTGAAAATTACAATTAAGAGAACCGGAAGAAACTGGTACTTTATCCTAGGAGTAACAATTTTGAAACAGCTCAAAAATGTGTAGTAGAATAATATTTTAAAGAAAGCCTAACGTTTGTTTGCGCAGTTTGTACAATAAACTGATGACATATTCTAAAGAACCCATTAAAGTCTGAAAGCAATATTATCGACTTTTGCCCCTTTCAGAACCAAGTCACAATAATACTATAGTGAATTATTATTTATGTTATTTTAAAATTAATTCAACGTATCTTGCAATGGTACGTCCTTGAAGGATTAATGTCGAAACATTGTCATATTTGGAAACAAGTTAACAATGATCGGAAAAAGTTGGGAAAGAATCATCAATAGGTAAAGGAATACAAGACATCCTAACAAATTACAATACATACCTAAATCCATCCCCTTCATAACCATGTGGACAATTGCCGCATTCCGCTCCATGTTCAGTATCATAGCAAGGCACATCTTGGAAGCAAGGCCTGTCTTTACACGTGTATCCGGGGCGGCAATCGCGACCGTCTCCGAAGTAACCACTAGGACAATCTCCGCATTCGGGTCCCCCTACCGTGTCACGACAAACTACTCCGGGAAAGCATGGATCGGTTCGGCATGTACGTTCTGGATCACAACGTTCGCCATCACCTGTATATCCTGCAGGGCATTTACCGCATCTGGCACCGTCAGCGCTTTCGTAGCATTGTACGTTTGGCGCGCAATGTTTCTCAGCACACGTTATACGTATCCTATCACAATATTCGCCATTTCCGGTGTAACCCGGAGGGCAAGCTCCACATCTAGCCCCGTGAGGAGTTTCATGACATTGTACTCCCGGAGCGCATTGTTTTTCAGCGCAAGTTATCCTTGTTCTTTCGCAATATTCTCCGTCTCCCGTATATCCTGGTGGACACGGGCCGCATCGAGCACCGTCGGAAGTTTCATGGCATTGAACGCCGGAAGCGCATTGTTTCTCGGAACAGGTTATCCTTATTTTGTCGCAATATTCACCGTTCCCGGAATAACCGGGCGGACACGAACCGCATCTAGCGCCATCTGACGTTTCGTGGCATTGGACGCCAGGCGCACATTGTTTCTCGGTGCATGTTATTATTACTCTTTCGCAGTATTCACCATTTCCCGTGTAACCCGGAGGGCATGAACCACATACCGCACCTTGGGAGGTTTCGTGGCACTGTACGCCTGCCGCGCAATGTTTTTCTGCGCAAGAAACGCGTATCTTTTCACAATTTATACCATCTCCTGTGTATCCCTGAGGACAACTACCGCATTTAGGGCCGTACAAGGTGTCCATACAGGATACGCCATGATAACAGTTAGGTGGATGAGTTTTGCAAGTTGCTAGTACATTGCTCGGACAGAAGTTACAGTCTTTTAGGTATTTATCCATGTTAGCAATGAGATCGGTGTGTCTGTCTATTTTTGAACCTAATTGGTTAACTGCGATTGTTAGTTGATTGATTGCCTTAATAATAACTGCAACAAAAAATGTAATGAATATGCAAATACACGATGTCCCAGATAAGATTAACAGCAGAGATCTTGCCTATTATAAAAAATACAAGTTTGGCTATTATTATTATTATTATTTTAGATGAGTTATTCCTTAATAATAGAAAAGCTACAATATGTTTCAATTGAGGCTGCTTTCTAATTCACCGCCATTTATATTTTTTGTGTTTTCACGTTACTTAGTACATGACAAGTAGAAACACTGCAGTTAATAAAAACTGAAAGGCATGCGTTTAAGCAAGACATACCTATATCATCTCCTTTGGCATATCCATAAAATTTTCATCTGAGAAGGTAGAAATTAGTACGAGCAAGTTTCTTTTAATGTTGTCGTTTCTTGTCTGTTGACCTTTATTTGCGATCACGTGGTATAAGAGAAATAATAATGGTCGAAACCTCAAATATTCATCGTTAGAATTGAATAATCGAATGATGGGTAATCATATTTCTTCAATCCTTATATGGAACAACAGTTTATATCATTATTGCACATATTGTGCATTGTACATCAAACTTATTTGAAATGAAATAGTTTTAAGAAGATCATAATCATCAGGCGATGTGAATTTTAGAATGTATATTACTTCATTAGAAATTGTTATAAATAAATTTCCCATACATATTGTGGTGGAAAATCTCAGGCTCTTAATTATCCGAATGGGTTCTTTTATTTAAATTTTTGTCTATTTTAAATTCAAATATAACTAAATAATTGAAATAGCCGAATATAAGATTGTATAAGTATATTGACAAAACAAATTGTATACATATATACATATATCGTTTTTTAACAAATACCTAAACCAATTTCTGTCTAGCTAAATTTGTAAATTATAAACGAGATACAAAATGAGAGCAAAAGAACAGTAAATTTTGATAATTTATTATAATTTGAAGTGTTTGATTTTGTAATCGTACTCACACTCACACGTACTGTGTCGCATTCTAGATATCCTGGTCTTCGGCTTTCACCAAAGTATCCGGAACTCCAAATTATTGAGAAAATATCAGCTGGGTCATCTTTAACTTTAAATAACTTTGAAGAGTTTCGAAAACTATAATTAGTTAAAAAAATAACGAATTTTTCTCGGGTAAGACAACTTCGACATCTGTGACTGACAAAATCGTTATTTTATATTAGGTAATTTCCGGGATACACTCAGTATATTCAGCTTGTTTACCTATATAATAGCCAAACAGTAAACACACTCTTGATGAAATGAAATTATTTACAAGTAAAAGCTGCCAGGCCTGCCATCCATCCGACGTGCGAGAAATTTTGAAGATAGTGTTTTCTTTCGAGACGGTACTTATTTTAATATGATAAAAATGTGTGAGTACAGTGCATTCTACGTCTTTTACAAATAAATTTGGAAGAAATTACAATTAAACACAAAAATATGTTTACGAAAAACGATATATGTACATAGTTAACGATAGTGGAGTTTACGTCTTCACTGCTCATATTGTTTAACTTTTTTTTTTAACTTTGAAATTGTAAATTATATATCAATAATGACCAGCTAAAGTAGCTGTCTGTAATATTTAATACACAGAAAGAAAACTATTCGGAATAAATATTATAAGTAAATTAAAGAAGAGGGAGTCCTAACGGTACTTTGCCTCCAACAACAACAACAAAATAGGGTGTAAACCATACACTAACGAGAAAATATTCAGTATAGAAGAATAAGAAAAACTTAGAAAAACGTTGATATTTTAAATGATTTAAAAGTTAATAATACATATAGTTACATTATATTTTCGTGCGCCTTATCACGATTATTCAAATTTGGCTCTAAAACATCAAAAAGCTGGGCATATCTGTCCTTTCTATTTATTCTGTGCTTTGTATATAAAAGATGCTCAAATAAATTTCACATCTAGTAGTCCATTCTAATAAAAGCTTTTGTCGTAACTTGCAGTATTTTTAATTGCAATAGTTGTCAATTTGACAGTGTTCAAATGCGTACGATATGATCCTACAAAATGTTTTTCCTCTATTACAAAAAGATACGGGAAATGTCTCGGAAGGTGGAGGCCATTTCAATTTTTATAGAATCTTACTTTTGTTTGTTTCAAATAAACATTTCATTCAGTTAAAAATTTCGTTTTATGATTTTGATATTTTGTCATGTCATTCAAATAAAAAGCATTCAAATCAATTCTACCTCTGCCAATTCATTGCAATAAAAACTTTTGTCGTAGCTTGTACTATTTTCAGTTGCATTAGTTGTCAATTTGAATAACATTTGTTATGTTATTCAAATACCGTATACCAACCAAAAGTCGTATTAAGAGTTTCAGTAACAAGCTAAGACGTGATTATAATTTCAAAGACTACTTTGTGGTAAAGTTTATTTGAACGAATGTTGGTTTCAATATGCTAATAGCATACCTGAGCAGTCATCGACTTCCGGTAGCAGCGGGAGCGGGATGTCGCCTCTTCCGGATGGTATAAACGGTTCTATTTGATGTAATGCAGATCTCGGTTCATCTGCAAGCTCATTCGGTAAACTTGGATTAGCACTGAATAGCGGGTCTAAATTTCGTTTGGTATGCATATTGGAAAGGTTGATGGAGCAATTATTGCTCAATAACGTCTTCTTTAGGCTGTCGTTCTCAATTTCCATGTGATATTTTCTTTCTCTCATCTAGAATATTTAAGTAATTTTAACTGTAGAATATAGTGAATATAATTTTGTTATTGTATTGATAGCTGCCATGAATAAATGAACACCCAGCAAACGTTCATATTTGCATTTTATTCGTATTAAGAAGAGATGAAAATTTTAGCAATACGTGAATGTAACAAATGAGTTGATCTTCCTCTTACAGATTCGGTTGGACTATTTAACACACTTGAAATTAACGGATCTATGGAAGCTTGCAATTCGCTATATCAAGCTTCTAAAATTCTTTGTTGAAGAAGATTTACAATGTTTAGGGGTGGTTGTAAATTATTAATCCTCTGTCCTGCTGAGGTTCTATTGGTGAGAAGTCTAACAAATAAGAAGGCTGTGGTAAGCTATCAACATTAGTATTAACCAGAAACTCCGTAGTAATTCTCGCAGTTATTGAAAAATGGTATTCACGCTGGTTCAAAAAAGTTATTGACGTAATCAATCGCGTTTAATGTTCCTTGAATTACTACCAGAGGAAATCTGCTCCTGCGGTAAATAGCTCTATACGCCATCATACTTTAAATGAGAGTTGTACATGTATACAGAAAACTGCATTCTGCATTCATTTTACGACCATCGTAACACTGAAGACAAAGGACGATTTCATCCTTCATTCCATTGGAACCTCCCGTTAAGCCATTATAGTCATGCAATTTTACTGCGTAGATTTAAAGGTAAACAAAGAAAGGGTCGGTACTATCTAAACTCAAAAGTTGAATTCTTTGGCATATAGGGCGTATAGAGAGTTGTTGATTAATTGAACTTCTACACCTATCGCCAATTTCCCTTATTAAGAAGAAACGGTCCCTAAAAACCACCAGCCAAAGAACACAATCTTCACGATCAGTAGTGAGTCTGGGAGATTCGCGCCATAAATATAGTGCTTGCACGTTATTTTCTATTAATTTTTGCCAACTCAAAACCATTGTAGCGACATTAGGTCCTATATAATAATATCAGGTTTCGTGTGAGCGATTACGCCGCCAAGACTCAGACAAAACGTGCTCTTCCTATTGTACATTAATGATATTTGGGATATCTTGAAATGTGAAAAGTGGTTATTTGCAGATGATCTGAAACTGTATTATCAAATTCAAACAAATGAAGGCTGCACGTTTCGCAACAATAAGGCACTGCTCTCTTCTTGTGGTATTCTTCAAACAAATTAGACATGAATGTGTCCAAGTGTAAAAACATTCCCACGTATATTCGTAAAACTAACCCGATATAACAGAATATCGTTTTAACAACATCCCTGTAAATCACTGCACGATTGTTAAGGATTTGGGTATCACATCCGATGCCAAAATATCTTTTGTAGATCATATTTTAAATATCGTCAGATGCTCTCTCAAGGCCTTAGAATTCATTATAAGAAATAGCCGGTCATTCAACTCTTTGAAACCAGCAATTACGCTCTATATTGCATTTGTACGCTCTAAGCTGGAATACGGGTCATTAAGAAGTGACGCATATTAATATGTTGGAAGCTGTTCAAAGGAAATTTTTAAAATGCATTTCAGACAATCTGGTTTGTGATATCCTCAACGATACAGTCATGCGGTATTGTTACAAATATTTGGTCTCATGTCACTACGTAGTAGGTGAAATCGAGCTGATACTAAGTTTCTCTATAATATACTTCATTCTGATATCGATGCATCGCAACTCTTAGGGTTCAGTTTACAGTTCCCCAATATGTAAGCCGCTTCTATAACACCTTTTATTGTCTGCAAGCAAAACCCAAAACTCTTTTAAAATCCCTAATCCATTGAATATGTACCGCGTTTAATACTATACCCTTAACCGACATGAACCTGGTTATTAATTTTAGTTCCCCTTCCAGCTTATTGCCATATTAGTTCGGATACGCAAATGAATGTTGAAAAAACGAGAAAATATTTACTCATTTTTCTAAAATTTAAATTTTTTATTTTATTTTATTAATAGCGATAAGAATTAAAGTATAAATGTAAAAAAGTAATTCTAGCGAAAAATAAACAAAAACTTCTTAAAAATTCCGTTCATCAAAGAACGAAGCCTTTTCCGCGAAGAACAGCTTTCACAATCCGAGGCATCCGCTCCACTAGTTTTTTAATGACTCTATTTGGCATATTAGTCCATTCCTCCTGTAAAATGTTCCACAAGTGGCGTACGGAGGTAGGGCATACTTTTCGGACCCTCCTGTGTAATTCATACCACAACAGCTCGATGGTGTTTAGATCGGGGCTTTGCGGAAATGTCATTATTCGTAAAGTGTCATTATCTTGTTCTTCATTAAAAAAATTTTACATATCACTGCTGAGTGTTTGGGATTGTTGTCCTGCGTGAATACAAAATTTTCGCCGGTTAGACGTTGGCTCGATGGTATTGCATTGGTGTGGGAAAAACAAGCACAGAACTTCTTCCTGGCTTGACAGCTGGCTATTCTGTAACATTCCATAGCACCCTTTTCCAATCATCCACTATCCAATTTCTATGTGTTTCTGACCACTATAACCGTTTTTGCCTGTTTCGCCATCCAAGTAAGTTTCTTTTTGTTGCAATGCGGCCGTGAAGATTTGCAGCCTTTAATTTTCTTTTCACTGTAGTGACATAAAATTTTCTTATACGGTCGCAATTCATTTCGGATGCGATTTCTGGCTCTGTCAGTCTCCTATTTCGTTTGCTCAACAATTTTCTACGTTCATCGTCGGCGTGAGTTGTACGCTCTTAACACTAAGGGACGCACAACCACGTTTATTTAGCAACCAAAGCATTAATCCATACACAATACACTTTCGGGTGGCCTGCTTCTACCTCAAAGAGTATTGTACATTAATTACCTGCAATATTGTCCCAAAATAATCCTATTTGTGGTGATGAGGTTTATTCCGAGAATTACTATAGTGGGTCATAAAATATAATAGATTTTTAATCATTCTCTACTCGATATGCTTGAAAGTTTGCCTGTACAATGAATAAACAATAAACTTCATAAAGGACCTAATACAAATGTTATTTATATATAAAAGCAGTTATGTTATCTTTTAGTAGAGTTTAAAACATTTTACTATATGTTTCTACTGGGCAAATAAGTATTATTATTATTATTATTATTAATGCATATAAGAAGGGTACCAATGAGGTAGGTTTTAATCAGGCATAATATATTATTCCTTTTGTTTCACTTGAATGAATGTAGGATTTTAATTGTACTACAGCATAAGCAGTAGAATAAATAAACTCATTCGTATTTCGCGTGAATAACCATTCATAAAATGAAATCAAGTTACACATGACAATTTTCTTGACGCCTACAGGTAACCTTCTGTTCGCGCTATTAAATATGTACATATGCATATAGTCTTATGCTTTTTACGCAAGGTATTTAAAGTGTTGCGTTATATTGATTACGTACTACACTGTAAATGAACACTTTTCTGTTTTAGATAAATTACAGCAATTCATAATTCAGCGCAAGTTAAACTTGCATTGTGGTAGACATTTAGCGGTAAACAAAGTTCATAACCGAACAGTGTCGCCAACTATAACGTATCTGTATACGATTCGGAGAGAGCGAAGTAACTTGACATTTCCTTTAATAGTAGTGGTCAGTCAGACGTACCCGTAGCATTGAATAAATTGAGTTTAAAAGTCGCATATGTTGTAGCAAAATAGCGTTTTGGTAAAATACTCATATATATATTGTTTTCTTTTTATTGTGGAAATATTTATTTCCAATAATAACCAAAAATCGAATTTACCAAGAATATTTAAAATTCGGAAACTAGCACAAGCTACTGCGAAATATTGTCCTACATTTTTTTTTTTAATATAAAATTAGAGTGTGGAATGAACAGCGTTATTGTATGCATATTCATGATGTCAAACTGTCTATTATTTGTCCACACCGATCAAACGCATTTTAAAAGCTTCTGGCGTAATACTTACTCAGTTTCTACAATTATAAAAGCAAGACCAAACCTACACATGTTTTGTGTTCCAAATGAAATGAATTGGTTCCCCAAAGGCTTCAATAACACATCTTAACTTTCTAGGTTAATGACTAATAGGTAACTACCTCTTTAATAGCAATTACTATGTAATTGTTTGCGTAAATAACTTCTGAAGTACATATTACATGAACAGGTGTCTAAATGAGTACAACATTTTTTATATCTTTTCTGTGTAGGTTGGCAATGGTGAAATAATGCCATGACGTTAGCCGTTTCACTTTCATAGACCGCTTAAATGAATAAATAAAATTTGTTTTCATTCCAGAAAATTAGTAAGTGTCGCATATTCCAGCATTAAATTCTTTATTAAAATTTTTTTTCTTTCATTGTTAATAATATTAAAAAGATATATACAAAATTCTGAATATGACTGAAAACTTCAGTGTGTATGTTGGAATCAACAACTAACTAATCAACTTAATTACCATTTGCAAAAACGGCGATTCCATCTTAGTATACATGTCTCGTATTGTTTTCGGTGTGGCTATCATTCCGTAAGCGACACAGTCCACATATAAGGAAACTTTGGCACCAGGTTGCTTCTGATCGAAGGCCAGTATTAGAGAACGAATTATTGTGTCGCTCTCTAGAGTGTCAACTGTGAAGTGCTGTTCACGTCTACGTCCATCTTCTACGGTGTCGACTATCACTGCGAAAAGACGAATGTATGAGAGAGAAAAAATGTGTGTTAGTCTTCGTAGATTATCTTATAAGAATTAATATAAACAGTAAACTTCATTTACTGCAATAAGAATTTCTCTAAGAAAAAATTTGGGTATTTATACAAATACAGTGCTAAAATAGTCCTTATTTATATAGCAGATAATGAAAGTACAGATAATTAATGCAGGGCGCCTATTATAAAGAGGTTCGATCACATTTATCTTAGAATTTACATTACAATGAATGATAATTTTCTTGTAATTAACATTTTAAAATTGTTCTGAAAAATGCCCTCTCTCTTACCGCAGGAATGTCATACCATTAGGCTAAAATTATTTAAATTGTTTAAATCTTCATTCGGAAATAATTTCTATAAGCATTTAAAAGACATCTTTTAAATGCTTTAAAGTCTCTATACATATAGAGACTTTAAACATTTACTTACAGTTTGTGTAATTGCAATAAAGACGGTTTTACACCTAAAAACTACAGATTTAAAAAACATAAAATTGATAACACATTTTATTTTATAAACTAGGTATTTCAATAATCTAAGATATGATAATTTTAATTCACTATGTTTTTGCCGTCCAATAAGAAAGAAGATTAAAAATACTTGAAGATTTGGTATTTTACAAACTTCAGGGTGGACAAGATTAATTGAGAGATAGATCTATAAACTTATACTTTTCAAAATATTATGAGAAGAGGTCCTGCAATAAAATTCTAAATTTGCAAAGTAAACTATACAATAGGATATTTTATTATTCCATCTCAGTTTCACTATGCGAAATTGTTTATAAAACTCTACGTGTACTGTATAAAATTTTATTTGTTATTACAAATGTTTGTTTCTCTTTTCAACAACGAAATAAGCTTTTTATATTATTTACAAACAACAACTAACTAGACGGAAATGTTTTTGTATATCATGATTTACATAATTGAGATTGGAGAATAGAATATACGTCGATGGGGGCGCTTTTCGATGACCAGCACGTATATAGTTTGGAATTCGCTGACGAACAAGTTATATCAGCCGAGGACAGAGATTACATCGCTTCCATGTTCAAGAAACTGAGGAAAGAATACGCGAGATGGGGTTTGGAGATCAATATGGATAAGACAGAGTACATGGTAATCGATTCACAAGGAAAACAGTTAGTGATCGAAAATAAACCGATAAAAACGAAAAATACGTATAAATATCTAGGAGTTATAGACTTTCTTTATAGACTTATAGACTTTATAGACTTTATAGACTTTCTTTATAGACTTATAGACTTTATAGACTTTATAGACTTTATAGACTTTATAGACTTTATAGACTTTATAGACTTTATAGACTTTATAGACTTTATAGACTTTATAGACTTTATAGACTTTATAGACTTTATAGACTTTATAGACTTTATAGACTTTATAGACTTTATAGACTTTATAGACTTTATAGACTTTATAGACTTTATAGACTTTATAGACTTTATAGACTTTATAGACTTTATAGACTTTATAGACTTTATAGACTTTATAGACTTTATAGACTTTATAGACTTTATAGACTTTATAGACTTTATAGACTTTATAGACTTTATAGACTTTATAGACTTTATAGACTTTATAGACTTTATAGACTTTATAGACTTTATAGACTTTATAGACTTTATAGACTTTATAGACTTTATAGACTTTATAGACTTTATAGACTTTATAGACTTTATAGACTTTATAGACTTTATAGACTTTATAGACTTTATAGACTTTATAGACTTTATAGACTTTATAGACTTTATAGACTTTATAGACTTTATAGACTTTATAGACTTTATAGACTTTATAGACTTTATAGACTTTATAGACTTTATAGACTTTATAGACTTTATAGACTTTATAGACTTTATAGACTTTATAGACTTTATAGACTTTATAGACTTTATAGACTTTATAGACTTTATAGACTTTATAGACTTTATAGACTTTATAGACTTTATAGACTTTATAGACTTTATAGACTTTATAGACTTTATAGACTTTATAGACTTTATAGACTTTATAGACTTTATAGACTTTATAGACTTTATAGACTTTATAGACTTTATAGACTTTATAGACTTTATAGACTTTATAGACTTTATAGACTTTATAGACTTTATAGACTTTATAGACTTTATAGACTTTATAGACTTTATAGACTTTATAGACTTTATAGACTTTATAGACTTTATAGACTTTATAGACTTTATAGACTTTATAGACTTTATAGACTTTATAGACTTTATAGACTTTATAGACTTTATAGACTTTATAGACTTTATAGACTTTATAGACTTTATAGACTTTATAGACTTTATAGACTTTATAGACTTTATAGACTTTATAGACTTTATAGACTTTATAGACTTTATAGACTTTATAGACTTTATAGACTTTATAGACTTTATAGACTTTATAGACTTTATAGACTTTATAGACTTTATAGACTTTATAGACTTTATAGACTTTATAGACTTTATAGACTTTATAGACTTTATAGACTTTATAGACTTTATAGACTTTATAGACTTTATAGACTTTATAGACTTTATAGACTTTATAGACTTTATAGACTTTATAGACTTTATAGACTTTATAGACTTTATAGACTTTATAGACTTTATAGACTTTATAGACTTTATAGACTTTATAGACTTTATAGACTTTATAGACTTTATAGACTTTATAGACTTTATAGACTTTATAGACTTTATAGACTTTATAGACTTTATAGACTTTATAGACTTTATAGAATTTATAGACTTTATAGACTTTATAGACTTTATAGACTTTATAGACTTTATAGACTTTATAGACTTTATAGACTTTATAGACTTTATAGACTTTATAGGCTTTATAGACTTTATAGACTTTATAGACTTTATAGACTTTCACGGTCATTTGTCATTGTCGTAACGGTTGTCGGGTTCCGCCGTATCAGTAGATTTTTTGTCATTCTTTTAATACCTTTGAAAATGCGAACCACAGTTGTTTGCGAAAAGTCAGGGGCAAAAAACCTAGTGACACGGCGGAATCCGACAAACGTTACGACTATCTAGGAGTTACATTAACTTCCGATAGTAGAGATGAAATAGACATACAGATTAAAAAAATAAAAGGAAAAACTATAATTAGACAACTACACCCTGTAGTGTGGAATGACATCTATTTCGAAAAAAAGAAAAAACCCGGATATTCCACTGTTTTGTTGAAAGCTGTGTTACCTATGGAAGTGAAGTGTGAGCGGTGAATAAGAAAATAGAAAACAAAATAATGTCAACGGAGATGTTGTACCGGAGACGCTGCTGTAAAAAGGTATCATTAGATCATGATAGAAATGAAGGAATAAGAGAAATATGCAAGTTGACACATCATTAATGAAATAGAACGGAAATAACTATTATGGTATGGCGATATGAGGAGAATGGACCAGGACAGACTACCACAAAAGGTTTGGAAATGGAAAACTGCTAATAGAGGAAAAAAAGGAAGACTAAGAGGGAGTTGGGAAAAAGGAATGAAAGAAGCTATGCAGAAGAGAGGACTGAGGGAAGATGGTCTTAAGGATAGAACCTCTTGGATATTGGGATGCGTTAGATGGCAAAATTAGCTATGTACAAACCGCCATAATAATAATAATAATAATAATAATAATAATAATAAATGATTTACATAAATAAGAAATCGTCATCAACAGCGAACGTATATTGCGTCAATCGTAGATATTTAAAATCCTTACTTATACTATATATTTGGCGGCAAATGTTAAATATTGAAGTATCGATTCTGTAACAACACTACCGAACTATTGGCTGAAATGTTAAATTCTTAGATATATGTAGTTGTATACTAAATGGGACTATAATAATTTCCAAAATCAAAGCTGCAGATAATTACAAACCTTGAAACAAATGTAAGAAGATTAATGAGAAGCAGATACATTCGGGAGCCACAATCGTAGGTGCAACATATTAGTGATTTCCAACGCCACGCCCAGCATCAATAAAGAAACAAAAAGACACCTACAGGATGAAATATTGACTAATTTAAAAACAGAAACGAGCCAATCTATTTTAAATTAAATCTTAATCTTAATTCCAATTCGAGATTCACAAAGGGACAGAAAAAGAAAAGGAATGCTATCTGTCGTGGTAAAAGAAAAATTGTCAGTCTAGGAGGAAAATTTAAAAATTTAAAGGTGGTCTCAGACAGAAGTTACAAACTGTGAAATAGCGGATTGCAATTCGCATAAGTATTATAGATCAAAGAACGTTCAAAAACCGAGTTTTAATGAGGAGCCGGAGAGACTCGTCCTCCAAAGGGTGTATTACGGAAATGGAAATCCAAGTTTTCATTTATTTGCTGGTTGGTGTTTATTAGAACGAAACAAAATAACAACAGTAGCTATTATAAGAAGTAATAGATATTGGACTCCTACACTTATGTAAAACACTCGCCGCTATACATTACACTTTCATTACAATGTTATTCAATAGAAACACTACTTTTGTATATATATATAACTTTTACCAAATAAATTATATTTGCTTCTTTCGTTAGCTTTGTCAGTATTTGAAATGATGAATGAAAAAATAAACGATATTTGATAACCAGCTGAGGATGTCAATTACTTTGACAAGTTAAACAATTGAGAATTCATAGCTAATCTTACTGCATTATGGCAGTATTAAATCTGCCAATAATCTCGTCAGTCATAGAGGCTAAATAAATTTATCAAATAGTGCATTGAAATGAAATATTTGTTTCGTAAAATTTAGCTACAAAATTTGTTAACTTACCATTTTTTTCAGTTCTATCCAATAATACGGCAAATTTATTATCAGTATTTGGAAAATCTACCGCGAACAACGTTTCAGATGTAACTCGATGTCGTCTTCTTGGTTTTAAATGTTTCAATGTCACTACGAACTCATCGTCTTTTACTACATCTACCAGCTCGTTCGTGAATACTGAAACAATAAGGAAAAGTATGAATAAGTGAAGCTAAAAGGAAGTACTTTATTTCTGGAAATCTCAAGCAGTTAACTGCACAAAGGCTGTCACAATTAATATTTAACGTGTCTAATTCTCTGGCATTTTTGGCTCCCTTTGTGCTAAAAAAATTACAAGATTATATGTACTTATATTGAACGATAAAAAGCCATTCACTCTCAGATATTTTTTTTAAAGAATCCTTCAATTGCACGTTTTGTTTATAAGTGCGAGACTCAACTATAATTCAAAACAACACAAATTTTAAGTTTAAATGGCTAAGTCGTCATGTCAATAAGATTAACTTGTTCTAGTAGGTCAGGCACTAATACAAATATAGTTTGCTTCTGATGACAATAATGATGATCGCCCAATAGATTCAACAATAGCAGGGAAATGTAATTTGGTACATTAATAAACTAGAGGTAAGTAGAAACTTAAGTATAACTTAAATAATTAAACATATATAAAAAAAGAGAACATACTTTACGTTTTAATCTGAAGTATAATAATACGAAGTGTAAGGTTGGGGTGGACTTACTAATAAGGGTACGCAGGCAATTGGTTAATGAATTGTAAGCGTTGCATATTTTGTGTATTGTAGATTGTAACATCATGTTATTTCTCGATTTTGGGGTATGAAATCTATCCCAGTACTTGGTAAAAGAACGAGGTATAACAAGACCAAGATCCTTAATTATTAATCGTCTAAACAAAATGTTATTGTCAATATAACTGTGGAGTATAGGATGAATATTAGGTATATGGCTTACAGCAATGTATTTACTCACATTCACGTTTAGCCTATTATTGGTACACAATGTTTGTAATGATTTTGTAAAGAAGAACAATCACCAATACCATTAATAACATTGTAAAGTTTTAAATCATCAGCAAACAGTTTATAACAACCAAGCATATCATACATGTCATTAATATAAATAGTAAGTAGGAGAGGTCGCAAATTCTTTCTTAGGGGAATGCCAAAAGCGGGATAAAAATGATGATTTATAACCCATGCGATAGGAACAAAGCACTTATTGTTAGAGATGTTGACAATATAATTGCATCTCATCAGCAAATTTAGTAGTAGTAGTAGTATAGAACGATCAATGAGATCAGAAGTTCATGTAAGTGACATTTACTTGTTTATGCTTACCTATTTTGTCACAGATAAACTGATTAATAATTTCTGTTGATCGGTTACTGAAAAATTTAACCTGATAAACAGAGATAAGTGATTTAAGTTACGGATAAATGAAGGAGTAATTTTTTGTCACCTTTCCTGTACACCACCATTGGTCAGGTGAGACTATAGAAGTTGAAGTAAACTAAATCCGGAAGAGGGAAATTTCTTGAGCAACATCAAGGAAAATATTTAAAAAAAGAAGAAATCAGTATTTATGATTTGGATTATATTATATGGATATCTTGGATATTTCAAAATTCAAATTGCTTTGCATGTAAGAAGGAACTTTTTAAACTTTTAAATAAAATACTTATGTATATTCGCGGAATGTCATATTATTAATTATTATTTGTGTGCGACATGTACGGTATTTGCAGAACTGTAATTACAAGTTTATTTAACAGTTGCGTGTTATTTCATTTAGATCTACATAATTTCGCAGTTTGTATAATCCACGGGTGTATGGTAATTTTTTTGTTGCTGCATATTGGTACGAATTACGTATATTTATGCATGATCTAAGCATTCGAAACGTAAGTAATCTACTCGTTGCGATATTTATTGCATCCGATGTCCAGCGGTACAGAAATTGCTGCATGTAACAGCTATTCATATATTAAAATATGCTGTCTTTAAAGGTCACTCGTTATATGTATCGCGGATAAATACTAGCGAAAATTAGGATGTATTTTAAGAGTTCCTTTGTAATAATACACGGCAACACGCTTACAATAGGTCAATTCTATGGCCGCTAATATTACTTCGTACAGAGCGATTGAAGCTCAATTCTCACTGCTGCAGCACTATAGCTTGAATATAGCGTAAAATGGTCCATGCAAGGATGTCGTTTAATTAATTAAAATTGATTTGACTAATTTGAAAACATTCAAAATATATTCAGAATATGTGCAGTCTAGGAAAAACCTCACGTTTTCTGCAAGTAATAGTTTATAAAATTTACCACTGAAAGGGTTGTGCTTTTATTTAACAGTATCTCTTGGTTACTTAACAATAAGTACTTATCAATTAAAAAATTGAAACTTTACTAATGGGAAGTTACAATTGTTTTAGGCGGAACAGCAACAATTTTGCAATTCTTATGTGGTATTAAATATGAAATAAGATAAACCTTGTTACTGACCAAATCCACTCTACACAAATAGGATAGTTGACCACTCCACACAGATGGGATAGTTGAGATTCAAATTGATCTCAACTCATAGGTAGTAAATATTGTTAAATGAAGGAAAAATTTAAATCTTAAATGCATTAGTGTATATATACACGCAGCCACTACAGTATTCCAAAGACAAGTCAAAATCTGTATATTATTAAACACGAAGGGAAAATTTGCTCATTGTTTTTCTTAACTGTAGATGTCCTAAATTTTAACAGCAAAAAACAACTATAGCTGTTACTAAAATTATTATTATGCTTTGCAAGTTAGTCAAATATTATTTTTCTCGTATTTTAGGGTGTCCCGAAGGGAACACCAGAAAATTCAGATTTCGAACTCTAAGAACTGAAATAGTACATTAGTATAAAACCAACACCATTTTTTTTTAGTAACCGAGTCGTCCGATTTCGGCATACAGTCCTCTCCATAAATTTACACTATTTTTAAATTTGGAAACTGTAACAGATCCTATTTCTTTTTAGAAAATAGTTTAAACCACATTACGAGGGAAAGTCATTAAATAGGTTACAAACTACTGTGGCAAAGGTAAAAATAGCAGTACGGTATTTCCCTATTTTTCGCTAGGTGTCAGCACAACTTAGCTTTATAATATCCCAGTGACAGTTGCCAGCCAGCCAGTTGCAGTGTTAAAATGGCGGATGAGAAAAAGAAGTTATGGAAGGAATTTGGGGAACAGATCACAGAAACGTATAAAGCGGATAACAGAAAATTTTGGATAAGAATAAAGAGATTAAGACGAATCAAAAGGAAAGAAATAAAAGCAATAAAATATAAGAATAATCGACTATATACAGAAACAAAAGATATACCAGTAATATAGAAAGGATAATATGAAGACAAATTTAACGTAATAAATACAGAACATAGGATAAGCAGAGAAGAACTGGACCAACAAGAAATAACAAAAGAAGTGGAAGAAGCCATACAAAAAATTAAGATAGGGGAAGCAGACGGAGATTGCATATTACCAGGAATGATCAAAGGGCTAGGACATGAAGGGAAAAAATGGACATGGAAGATGTTAAAAGCAATATGGAAGGAAGGGAATGGGAAAATAATCCGATAATACCTATTTATAAGAAAGGCTACAAACTATACATAAGAGTATTGGAAAAACGACTAAGAGTTTATGTGGAACAAATACTAGAGGAAGAATACGCAGCTTTCACGCCAGAAACGCAAACGAACGACAGTATCTATAACATCTATAATATATAGCCTTCGATACGGTACATAGAAGAGAGATATGGGAAAGTTTAATGGAAATGGAAATCTCTAAAACCCTGCTAGGTGCCATCAAAAGTACATACGAGACAGTAAGATTCAGGATACAAATTGCAGGGCAAAAATCAGAGGAATTCCAAACGAAAAAAAGGAGTAAAACGAGGTGACAGTCTAAGTCTCTCATTTTTGCTAACTTTTTCCAGACACTGTTATTTCAACTAATGATGGACAGAGTAGTCACACGAATAACAGCGATAACCGAACAGCTCGGCACAGTAATAGAATACCTGTAAGATTGCGTAGCTTACTATATGCGAATGGTGTGGTCCTGATTGCAAACTCCAAAAATAAAATTCAACAGCTAACGAACATCTGGATGAAGGTTGTACAAATGCAATTGTTAGTATAGGGGAAATTAAAGTGCGTTTTAGGAAAAATGCAGTATAAATGAGTTACTGTCAGCAAAAAATGTGTAGTGTTCAATTAGAAATAAAATGATAGGGTATATTTTCAAACGATGTGTAAACCAACCAGATTTTTAAATTCACAGGTATCCACGTAGACTCCACATCACACAAAATAATAATCTATTCGGATCGCAGGGTTTCGAAAACACATGGGTTCTTATTGTCAACCGAGTTACCAGCATTCAGTAACTACTATATCAACTACTCCATATAAATTAGAAATTATGTTAACAATTTTCGGTGGCATTACTTAGGTAAAATGAAGAATTTCGTCAATTTCGAACATTAATGTTTTTAATTTTCTTCATTTGTTTTTACATACTACAAAAAACTATACTCATTACGATAAATTTGTTTTCCTATAAATCCGACATGCCTGTTCGTGAATCAAATATTATTAACATACAGCTTGGCTTGTACTGAATTCATTTAGTGCATTAAAAGCTGGAATTGCTCAATCTCCATTTAATCAAAGGAGAAATTTATGTACCATTTACAGCTGGAACAAACCTTATTTTAATTAATACGTTAGTTACACATAAAAAAGACCATTCACTGCAACAGATGTGCTTGCTTTACGCATGCATCTGGCTTCTTAATTACGCGTATAAAAAGCCCGTAGTAATAAATCCGAACGAATATACGAATCATGAGAAACATCCTAATACCGAATCATCTGCTAAATACATGCAATGGTGCTATTTTTTTAAAGTTGTTGCATACGTGGAATATCTCAATTGCGAAAACAGTTTGAATCCGTCGTCAATGTCATCGCAACACCAAAAGGAAACGAAATGATTCATAGCCGTGAAATTGTGCAAGCGATAGTCATGATTTAGTCAATAAGACCAGCGCCTGTCATCTTCATTTCCAGCACTTCTTTTTGGTGTTTATTTCATGGAATCTGTGATCTGTTAGATTCACAGTGTATTGTTCTAGACCATACACCGTACTTGCTTCTATTTAGAGTAAGGCCTCTGGTTTGTTAATTGAACGTAGGTGTGTTTTAAACAATTGGTTCCTGCACTTTTATGTAGTCGTAAGATAATGATACGTAATTAGATTTTTTTATCATTTTTGCAATATTCGAGGATATCTCTATAGAACGTTTTTATAAAAATGTACACGCATAATGCTGCCAATTTGCAGTCAGCAGAATGATAGGAATATCTGTGCGCTTTTAATGCATTCAGTAACCGAAATTCAATGCCTGCAATTGATAATTTGGTATTTTTGTAAAGAGTTGTGATTTTCCTCCAAATTAAAATGGTAAAAATAGAAAAGTAATTTGATGAATTATTTTCTATATTTTTGATGTACGGTACCCGCTGTAAGTATGAAAATGATTGAGTTAGATATGAAATTTTAGTATAAGATTAATAAAACATTGGATCTCAAAACACATTTTGTTAGTTTTCTGTATTAATCATTTCTTAACGAACGCGGCATCTATCGCGTCGAAAGCTTCTTCATAACCAAAATTTCGTGTAGGATATGATCAACGCGTTTTTTTGAGATGCCTGTTGTCTCTGCTACCTCTTTCAGCTTGAATCACCGATCGGCTAACACTACATTATGAATCTTCTCGACCATTTCATCGTTGATAGTGGTTTTTGGGCTTCCACTGTGCGGTTCGTCACTTGTGCTTGTGCGGCGATGTTTGAACTCGCTCATCCAAAAGCTGATGGTCAAAAATGATGGAATACATCCGCCATGAACCTTTATCAAAATATTTCGAATTTCTGTGGCCGTTTTTCCAGCCATCCAGAAGTGTTTTATCACTGCATGAAATTCGATTTTATCCACTGTGACGCGTGACTTGCTACACAAAACACACTCTTAAACAAAAACTATTGACAGTAGACGTCTGAAGTTACCATAAAAAAAGGTTGCCTTTGCCGACCAATGAATCCACTTCAACTTTAGTGCGTCATCTCTTGCCGCTTTTGGAAACATTTCAGGTCACCCGCGTATGTGTATGACCTCTCATCTTACCTTTCTGTTGCCATACGCATAAATATCTCTCTTTGGCCAATTTTTCCGCAATTCTTGACAATTTCCGGAAGTAGTTGTTACCAAAACATCCCCACCTTACCTTTATGCTTAATACTTGGTGCAAGACAATCTTTTAACATGGTCTCACCTCTAATCTGTTACATGTTATGTCTGGAAATGTTCAAACTTGGACTCTCGATACAGGGAATACTTTTACAATCATTATGCATCTAGTTTTTCATAATCTTTTCTTCTTATTTTCTTTTCACAGCAGAGGATTTTGGCAGTTATGCGATGCATGATTGAAAGAAATATTCAATCAGTTGTTTAGTATGTTTACAATTAAATAACTGTAATAATTTTGGTACAGATAATATATTTGCAATTGCACCTGTGTTTGTACATGAATGTAATTTAATATCGATATTCCAAAATTTTCCTTCTTCATGGCCTTCTGTTATTTACATTGTTGTTCAAAGGGTGCAGTCCGTCAAAAATAATCTTATATCCAAATCCAGTGCCGGCTGTATTTCTATGCACTATCTTCTACGTTGTTTATTTAGATGTGATGATCACTACATTCACATCGATATCAATTTTCATACGTTATAATATATTCAACTAAATTAATTGTCTGTAAATACCCAATCCTTTTATTTGTCAGCGTTATAATAATAATAACATTATATTTACACCTAAATAATTTATATTTTAATATAAATTAAAATTATTGAGTAATAAAACGCTGCATTAGAAGTACAATTTACATCTTCTGTTCCAGTTTGCATAAAGTGCTTTTATCTCACAACGATTACAAGGACTGTGTGGTTGTATAATTCCCAGGTATCGCAATAAACTCAATCCCACTCAAATTAATAATTTATTGTGGATACAGCGTTTCAAGAGCAAGTGGATTCTCGTTGTCAACAGTCGGTAACACCGTTGTCAATGAGAGTCCACGTGCTTATTTATTTCCTTGTGCAACCTTTCATTCTTAAAAATTTCATCCCTTATGTCTGTATCCTGCTTTCTTATTTTTTCGTTGTTGTCCATGTTTCACTACAGTGTAAGAGGGCTGGCCTACTATCGTCTTGCAAAATTTTATTTGTGTATCCTTTCCTGTTTCATCTTTTAACGTTCTGCTGATTATTCAGCATATACGTGTGAATTTATTCAGTTTCTCTTCTATGGTTTTGCTTTTATTTGCGATATTTTTATTTCATAGTTTTGGCAGATTTTTTGTAATGTATATAACCCTTTCTGTAGTATTAAATCGTCAGTATATAAGATAGAATCTAGTCTAAACGTATTCCTTTAGGGTATTTCTTTTTCCATTCCTTTATAATAGCAATAATATATATATTAAATATTGTTGGCGCAGCCTTGTCTAACTCCTTTGTTCGTTGGTGTTTCCCTAGTTAATCTTCCACCTATACCTACCATAATTCTGGTATCAGTGTATAAACCCTGTATAGCATTTACTAAATGATATGGATATCCATGTTCTTCCATAGTATCCCATAATTTACATCTGTTTACATTCTCGAAAGCCTTCTCGAAGTCAATAAACCCTATGTCAGTTCCTCTGTTGTATTCCATGTGCTTTTCTATAATTTATTGTAATGAATATTCCATCTGTGGTTGATCTGCCTTTTCTAAAGCCCATTTGCCCCTGTTCTATTAGCTCTTCTGCTATGATTTTCAATCTGTTATTTAATATTCTGGCGTAAATTTTATAAGCGTTGTTTAACAGGCTCGGTAATTTTGATGAGACTACTTTTGCCCTTTTACTATTATCAGGGATAATACTATTTTTGCAACATTTATTAAATACATGCAGAAGTCTTAGGTGTAGTATAAGTCCTCCGTATTTCCAAAACTCTATGTTGATGCCATCCATATCGGTCACTTTTCTGTTTTTAGTAGCTCTCGAGGCTTCCGTCAGTTTTGTTAAATCTATATCGTCTAAACCTTTTACGTGTACTTCTTGTATCGTTGTTTCGTCAATATTTTGCTTGTACCAGAGCTATTCATGTTTTACCCAGTTCTCCTCGTCTATGTTGTTTATTTGTATTTTGTCACTTTCCTGATTGTTTAATTAAGAAAACTATAAACTAATGATTTAATTTTTTAAGCCTATCGAAGAATCGTCAAAAATCGCAATTACCTGGGACCTACCTAAAGGCCCACATTTTATTATATTTCGCCTTCAAGAACGCTGTTTCATTTCAATGGCTAAGGTAATTTAAAATAAAGAAGATACTCTAGTAAAATAAGAGAAAAAAAGACACAACTCTTACTTGAACGTTTTATGGGTAAACTTTCTATTGGGAAATTTCGCAGAAAATTTGATTCCAATGATACTAAAGTAAATTAAAGTAAGGTAATTAAACTAAATAACATTTTTTTCAGAATTACCTAATACAGTGTAAACGAGGAGTTTAGTTCTCCATATAAGATAATTGTATCGCTCTATTTAGACATTTATACTTTGCTTATACCCGTGAGTCATTGTGGTCATCATACCATTGGACAAGAGTGTTTATTTACAGTATGTGACAAAGATGTAATTATGTGTGTCACTTCGTTTATGTCTTATGTGGTATGTCTGTTTATATTTGCGTCTTTATTACATCCATCACTATTCATAGAACGATCATATCAATTGGACCTGGCAGTATCAATGAGTTAAAAAAAATGGAAATGCATATGAATAGAAGGAATGAAATTAAAATTGAAATTAATCTTTTTATTAATGATATTATTTAATGAAACTAATCTCAACTGAATATTTAAAACAATGATTTAAACAACCTACTAAAACGAAAAGAACTGCTCGATTACGTCGATGTAATAATAGAAGAGATTCTACTCCAAGAAAATTCTTCATTTTCTTAAAAGATTTAGTAATTTACAAGAACATAAAAATTTGAACATAAGTTAAATCATACATCGGAGAGAATAGCAAAACTTTACCTTGAATGTTACTACTACTGCTGTTTATTGATTTCTTAATATCTATTCCCGTTGGATTACATATATTTGAAAATTATTTGCTAGCAAGACGTTTGCCACAAAAATAATTGAGTTAATGGTACTTGAACCAATTGAAACGTGAAAGGCTAGAAATCACAATGCTTGGGTACTTTAGATTGATATATGCAGCATGTCTACCTAATGAATAGGTAGAGCAAAATTCTTTGAGCAATTTAGGGGAAAAATAATGTGAAATAAATGCTACATAATGTAAATTCACTATCGGATGTATAGGGTGTTCCTCCGATATAAATTTGCCTTATTAAATGGAATATTCCACGTATTATTACATTTTTAGGTTCCTTTCTTTGATACATGCCGACCCTCTTTAATATTTCCTAACCCATCTAGATCATTATCAGATAATTGAGACTAACCAAGATTTTGCTAAATACCAATGTTTCTTTAATGTCCAATATTTATGTTATTATATTATAATATTTTATAAGGAAGTAATTTATATAGCGTTTTGTTAAATATTTCCTCCACAGTATATTAAGGCGCTTTTATGTTAACCAATTTTTAGAAGATAACGTTATTTTATAAATACGGCCAATGAAATATTCAATGTAATCGTCTGATTTTTACCCTATGAAAAACCTAAATCGAATAAAATTAGGCAATATCTCTGTCATATAATATACTTAAGCTATTTGGCTTTAAGGAAACATCGACAATTTGCGGACACCTTAAAGAATCTCGATTATCTCATACCCTGAGCGTCACAATCACCAGACTTCAACCTTAATGGGAAATTGTTGGACAAATTAGAGAGAAAGGTATGTCAGCAGTTCAAGTTCAGCAAAGTATTTATGGCAGTATCCATGGGAAACCAGAAATGTTTCATTCTTTGCAAATGTAATATTTCTATTAACCCCAAACTCTGCTTAACGCATTTAAACATAAATGCATTCTATTGGTTGTATCCCCCCACGGGTATTATTTCCCTTGATTTTTTAGGACTAGGGATAAAAAAACTTAAATTGACGTGTTAGATTTATTCGGAGGTTTTTTCCAAGCCTATAGTAATGGGGAAATAATTAATAATAAGAATACATTTTTACTAAACTACTAACCAGAAACGATGTGAACGTGGGGCATCAATTCAGTAATAAAAGGCATTTATGATGATACAACACAAATTGCCAGATAGTAGTTATGTGGTAAATTCTTTCGATATAAAATATCTTCAGAATTTTTCTACTTGTGACTATATCGAAAGTATTCAACTTCTTTATTTCAAATGGAATCCCCTAATTCTTAAAATTTCTAAATTGATTTCATAGTTAGTTTATCTAATAAATTCTGCCGCTAAAGTGAGTTATTTTTGTTATTTAATTTTCTCTTTAAAATACACAAACAGGTTATTTCAAATTACAGCATACCTAGAAAGTATGCTAAGGCTTTATGAAACAATAAGGAGTGTTCAGAGAGAAGTCAACCTTATATGGAAAATGTCCATTTCTCCATACTTTAAATAGTAGCCTAATTGTTTTCAGTTCCATGAATCCCAACTAAACCTCATAGTTATATAGTACTATTTTGAAAAACGAATTTATTCTCTCAAAATTTCGGTCTTTGAAATCGATTAGTAAACGAAAATTGGTTTATATAAGTAAAGAAAAACAAAAGAAATAGTTGATTAGTAACGAATTACTAGTTCTGAAGAATAAAACGGTATTAAAGAAGTTAATGAAGACGGTAAATGATATGTGCGTAGAACAATGCCTAGCATCAGGCTTGATAAAAATCAAAGTAATGACAAATTATAGCACCATTTATGCGACTGAAAATTTGTTAAAAAAACTGACAAGATATCTGTTTCTTCAGGTGGACAATTCTTCCATTAACATGTTGAAATATGCAAAACTTGCAAATCGTATTTCGCGTTTGTCGTAGTTAAATGACATCAAAAGACAACGTAAAACTTAGCCGACAATACTTTGTTAAGAAAACTGTCATTGGCAAACTTTAGTGTCTCGCTAAGGCGATAAGACTAGGATATGTTCCACCTTGTAAGTTCTACAAAACAATAAACAGCGAAACATTCAAAGATAAACAATAAACGGTGATTCCTTCCCATAAGTAATAAATGTTCACACAGATCGTTATCACAATTCAAACACTGCTCTATTCATTTGGAATACTTACATTGATTGAACATGTTTTGCATGGTTTGCTTTGGTTTGCACTTTTCCTTTAACACATCTCCAACTAAAATAATTTAATGGCGCTAAATCAGGTGATCGTGGTGGAAACTTGTGGGGTCTATTAATACCGGTTCACTGATAATGAAATAGTTCCTGTAATACCTCTGCATCAGCTCTCGTATAATATTAAATAACTATGTTCATTGAACAATCAAGTTTTGGAAAACTTTTTCTCATCTGTCCATATAATTCTTTTAGTAAGATCTTCGTCTTCCTGTGATGTTATTGAGATTCCTCATTAGAATCTTGTGACAAAGTCGGTATTTTTTAAGAATTGAACAGGGTGAAAATTAAAATATAAGAATGTCACTTTTCATTTCTTTAAATTCTACTCATCATAAATACACTTAGTTCAGTTTCTGCATCCTTTAACGAATTACTTAGATATGGGTTAAAACACGCAACTGTAGTTACCTGTATATTTTTATCATCTACAACAGGTTTTTGCTTAATTATGATGCAAGAATGATTTAAGAGAAATGCATTTTTTTCCTAAAAAGTGACTAAGATACCTATGGTACACTATGAGTGGATTAGTCACTTTTCTGCATAAGCTCTACATACATATTTCCCCGACTATTTTGTTGCGTTCCCAGTAGGTGGATGAAATTTTTAGGTTTTCAATATCATAATGTAAATGACAACACGAAATAACAACAATAAATACTTTCTAATGAGAAACTACTTGATTTCTTTTTGTTTTTTTATATTTCAGCCAATGTTCATAACCTATTCGATTTCGAAAGCTTAGGTTTAATATTGGGAAGTGAATACTTATTGCCCCTAATCTTAAAAGTAGGATTAATTAAAAAATATGGGAAATTGACATATATATGGAAAATTTGAGGTATTTTTTAGTTTTAAAGTAATGTCTGAAGTAAATTTTGGAATAACAAAAATTGTTAATGTACAATCAGAAGTACAAGAATTCTGAATATATTCTATACTGAAAAACTTCACCCAAAACTACTATCTGCCCAATTTGAAAACACGAATCTTATTATTTTTCTAACCAAAATTCATACATCCTGTAGAGTTTCTGGAAATAGTTCTAGTAGATTTCGGACAACCAATTCCGTCAAAAGTCTGGATATTCCCAAAAAAACAACGTTAACCATACTTTCAGCTGAACAAAGGATTGGTTTCGTAAAAAGGAAATCGAGTTATTACAACGATCAGCTTATTCACCCAATCTGAATCCCATTGAGAATATCTATCACTGGCCTCAGTGAATTAAAATCTGTGATAAAGAAATACTGGAATCAGATTCTCATTCCAACATTAGTCACACGGGTAGACTTCTGACAGGTAGGTTTCTGAGTAAAGTGTCCAACGGCCATTAGGCCTGCTTTTTGAATTTTGCATTTTGGGACATAAAGGGCGCCACTAATTAAATATCATAACCAAAAAATAACCATTTTTAGTTGACCTAAATAAGAAGTTTCAGTGTGATACGTGTAGTGTTGTAGCTGAAATGAACTATCAAAGTTGAGAAGTTAGTTGAAAAATAGAAGAAAAGCAATAACATTTTCGCGCAATAATTTTTATGATTTTCGAAGACAATAATCTCAACAAGAATGCCTGGCCGAGTTGGTTTCTGTTTTCAGCAATAAAGCACGACATCAATCAACAAGTTCTCATTTATCCGGAGAACTCAAACGTGGACGGATTACGATTAGCGACGACCCAGGAGCAGGTGTACCAAAAACGGTCAGTCATTCAGGAGGACGTCGATGTTGTGCGCAAGATCATCAATAAAGATCAACATTACATTGCCATATCGCGAGATTGAGACATTAGGAATTTCAAATACGTTAATTCAAAATATTTTGCATGAAGAATGGTGTGTAAGAAAATTAGTTTGTCGTTGGATACCGCGTCTGTTGACCGAAGAACAGACTGGTATACAACCATTTGTTTGCTACAAGTCATCGCTGAGCTTCGAGAAACTAATCCCAAACGACGAGTCATCCTTCACCAAGACAATTTAAGTTCGCACGCAACACGCAAGATAATTGAATTTTTAATGCAACAAAACGTCGACTTGTTAGAATCCCAACGATTTCTTTACCTTCCCGAAAATCAAGAACGGACTGCGTTGTCAAAGGTTCCAGTCGTCAGAAAGAGCAGTCGAAGCTTTCAAAAACGCAATTTAGACTGCACCAGCAAACGAATGTAATAACTGCTTTCAGGGTTGGTTCCAGTCCATACAAAAGTGCATTAATCTTCGTAGAGAATACTCCGTAAAACAATAAAGTCTTTAAACGCTGCTTTATTCCAGCTCTATATGCAACAACAACCATCGTACTAGTTCAATTTCTTATTTATTCTACCAGTTTGCGTTAATAAACCTATGGGAATTTCATTGCTTTAAAATAATGTTATTGGAAATATTTTATGAGAGAAGTGCTTTCAATACTATTTTCTCTTTCATTTTCCTTTTTTCTTGTGAAGTATTAACTTTAAAGAATGTTACAAAGGATACCAAAACAAGAAGATACTCTATTCAGTGATTCAACATAGATTTTGAGAAAGACGATAGAATAAAACCGAAACATGCCTTTAGCCATAAAAGATTACGGAAAATAACTATTAAGAATAAGACTTAAATATTTTCTGTACTCATTCTGTTTGAAATTTAAATATAAACATTCATTTTTCAGGGGTATAAATCTCGTAACTGAAATTACTTTTTAATCTGAACAATATTTATAGCATCAGAAACATTTAATGTAAACTTAATCGAATATCTTTCTTAGATCAAGTTAGACCTTCATCTAATTGGTGAAAACACTTGGAGTATACAAAAAGCAAACGGCAATGTTTGATATATTATAATTAAAATCGAATTTCATACTCACCACTGTCTACGGACAGCGCGTCGGCTATCGTTAAAACACACACCGCCCCTAAAATTACCACTCCAACCCCATTCATCGTACTAATACCGTGACAAGTACCTACTTCGTCTACACAGATGCTCACTGTTATCCTCTGCACGACACACCAATCGGCCGACCAATTCAGCAGCCACCCAGTTGGACACTGGTTCTAAGTTACTTATTACTACCTCTATGTCACGGTTTTTAAATTACGCGGAACGCATCGGAACAGCGTTGTAGATTTGTACAGTGGCCAGTGTACGTCGATATATTTACGGAGTATAGCATCAGTAACAGAATGTCCTAAGCTAGTTAGTAAGTAGTAGGGACTTAAATCTTGTAAGCTCCTTATTTGTCAGATCACGGCTACCGTACGATTAATCTGTCTTGAATCGTAGTATGTTGACATATTTTCTTTAGAGAGACACGTACATTAGTCTGTATAGCTCTACATTCTGGTGTAATTATTAATTTTGCAATTTACAGGTTGAATATATTAATTTGTTTATTTTGCTAAATAGCAGAACATCTTCAAATTTGAAATTATTGCTATATACAGTTTTTCTTGTAGAGTTTATATTTTTTTATTAAACGATGTGACGACACACATATGTATGAGGAGCAATCCAAAAGCGTATCTTTTACATTGGATATACTGCGGATGTTGGTATATTTAAAGTAGCGATTATATATTACAATATAACAATTATATAATAAGTTCATTATTCGTTTATACTTTATGAAACACTATATCCCAAAAGTCTTTTTCAATTTGTTACTGCGTGAGTACAATCTTTGAATTGGGAGTGGTCATGTCAATTGCTAGCCCCGTCCTTCGGAGTTTAGTCGCTATGGAGCGTTTTACGGGAATGGAACGTGGGTGCTGTGTGCACAAGCTTTCCAAAAACTTATCAAGTAAGGCGTATTTTCACCTTAATGGCCTTTAAACAGGCAGAACTGCCGTTATTGGGATACAACAAATCCAAAACAGAAGCATGAGAGCCCACTTCACCCGCCAAAAGTTACTGTTTGAGCTGCAATACCAGTACAAGGAATTCCGTGAAGATGACAAAGGTCGTACAATAACCGTACATTCCGAGCGATACATGGAGATGATTAACAATTTCTTTACGCCAGCTTTGCAAGATTAGTAGTTTTAATTCTGAACACTTGCTTTCAATAGCGACATCTCATACGTATAACGTGTTCTTACCAGTGAAATTTCGGCACGTAGCCCCGACTTGACACCAATGGATTTTTTCCTATGCGGCTTTAAATCAAAGCTATACAGCAACACTTCTCACTCTCTGAATGAATTAAAAGAGAATATTCGGAGAGAAATGGCAGGAATCACGGAGAATATGCGCCAAGCAGTTCTCGAAAATTTTGCCTCACGGTTAGAAAAGTGCTAGCAAACATTATTCTCCTGCTTGTGTTTATCTGCACAAATATCACCAACTGCTTTGGGCATAACATTATCTAAACCATGATGAACTTGTTTACATTTTGCTGACGTCATATTTAAATATGTGAGATTTTTTATAAATTCAATTTCTTTACAGTCACCTTTTAGAGCAGTGGTTAACTCAAATGTGGTGGATTTCATTTTGCCTATATGTCGATCTAATTTACTGTCCCACATCTCCAATTTATTTGTTGTGCAATGTATTTGACAGTAATAAATCCACATGTCCTTAATAAAACCATTTTCCAAATATTGACTGACAAAATAGCTGCTAGATTGAGTGTAGGCTATCCCAACCGTAGTCCATAGTAGAAATGTTTTTCGAGTTTTGTCGTGTATTCACTGTTTTACTTGACGTTCCGCTGATCATGCTGTCAGTTTCTTCAGAAGGTTTCTAAAGACAGTCTTTAGAAAGAAGAAGAAGAATCCTCTTATCAATTCTACTGTTAGGAAAATTTATTGGTTCAAGAGTTTTACATCAGTTTCTATACAAAGCATTTGCTGCCAACAATGGAATTTCAGTCATAAAATCGCTAAATGTTCAACATTGGCGTCAGTTCTTTCCCGTTACGTCTCTTCCACTGTTACTTGATCACAGCTCCAGCTTGCAGGAATGTTTCCGACCTTGGCTTATTGTTTTATCGTCATGTGTAGTTAAACTATCAACACTCGTTTTAATCAATGTCTTTGAGAAACAAACTGTTTTTTTGTAAAATTCTACCAAGGGAGAGTGTTGTAGCTTGAAACGTGAAGATAAAGTTCATATTTTTGGAAGGAAGTGCTCAAGTGATTTGCATTCCAAATCGAGAACATGTAGTGGGTGGCCTGGAATGCGTCTCCCAAATTACAAACAAAACAGGTAGAAATCTCAAGTGTTCCGAGCTACGAAACCTTGAACGATACCAGCCCAACAACAGCCCTGTATGATGTAAAAGTGCTGTAAATTAAGGCTAGTAATGCCAAATTATGACTTCATTGAAATATATTCAAATAACATTCACTTTTTAAATTGTTACTAAAGAAAATAAGCCTAAATATTCTTGTATAAAAAATACAGCACCACGCATTAAATTTGTCCAATGTCTATCGACCAGTAGTGACTATTATCTCTGTTAACCAACTGCTCATAAATGGGGATCACCCGATCACAGTGCATTAAACGGAAAGATAATCCATATTTCTTAATGTTCTAGGAGCTGACATATATGTTCTTTTGCAGAAATCTTTAAATTTTCACGTACCTGATTTAATACGGGGGCCATTCATTTTACGGATATAATTACACGAAACTGTATTTTACATCAAATTAGATACCCAAGCTACTTTTCTACGTAGTTACCGTTTAAAGTTAGGCACTTGTCGTACCGTTTTATTAGCTTTTCTATGCCTTCTGCGTACTCAGTTGCCGCCTAGTTGTTGAACCACTGACTAACGGCTTCTTTAAGTTCATCATCACTTCTGTAGCGTAGTCCGCTCAAAAAATCACTTGGGGCTAAATCCGGACTGTATGGCGAATGTTGAAAAATTTCCCACCGAAACCGCTGAAGCCAGTACTGTGTCATTCCGGCTACATGGGGAAGTGCATTATCGTGAAGGAGGATGAATCCCCTTCTTAGCATTCCGCGCAGCTTGTATTGAATAGCTCTGAGAACTCGTTGAACCGTCTAAGAGTAGGCCGCTGCATTTTTGGTGTCTCCTCTAAGCATCCACTCGATGAGCAGGACACCATTACGATCCGAAAATACTGTAGCCATAATCTTTAGCCCATATCTGTACTAACAATTCCGTCCAACACAGTTCTTGGAATCTCTGAAAAGAATGAGTGCAGTTTACTAATTGTGAAACGCTTACTATGCTTTGACTTCATCAGTCACCACTAAGGTCCGACCGAACGATCTTCATCCGGCCGCCATTAAACATGATACACCACTTCCAAACTGTCGCTTCGTTCATCATATTACCGTAAACCTCCGTTATCCGCCTATGAATTTCGTTGGGTCGGACTTATTGCGCGTTTAAAAAGTGGATAATACTGGGCACCTCACATTTGGGGAGAATTGTTAATTTTATTACACATTTTAAAATCGCGCAGCTAAGCAGTAATCAACCATATTGGATCGTAACTATCGCCAAACTGAAGCGGATGAATACAAAGGTCAATGGTGGGACGTTACGTGTGAAAACAAAATATTCTTTACTTTCCAAGTGACTCTCGTATAATATCTTGAGCTACTTAATTTTTTACGATTTCATGTCATATTACTAAAAGCACGTATACTTTTAAAATTACTTCTGATCTATGAAATACAGTTTCATGTGGTTTCCGCCGATCTTAGTAAACTGCATTCCTTGAATTTTTAAATCCAACATGTAATATCGAAACATATTATATTTCTCTTCACTATTAAATTTCTCCGTGATATAATAAACAATAAATCAAGTAACCAGAGACTTAGACAAGTACTTCGCTCTTTTCAATACAGTTAAACCCGATTGTTGTGATTTGTGTTTAAACTAACAATGTTTGTGTAAAAGTCTCAAATCCACATTTGAATTCATCGTAAAAGTACTCTTTAATAACGTTAAACTATTACTTCAGTATCTTTTACGCGACGAAATTTAGATCAATAGATTCAATATATCTGATTTTTTTTATTTAAAGAAATAAGCTTGACGTGCGCATTTTGTTTCATTTAACTAAATTTCTACCGCTTACTGTTTAAGATTTCAATTGTGACTATATTACTTGAAACTATCTTTATATTGGGAAATATTGAATATGTTATTGCAAACCAATATCACACATTATTTAAGTTATCAAGTTAGTAATGATATACCTATAACTTTGAACAGTCCGTAACAAGAAGTTCCACAACTAAACATAGTAGAAGCGATAGGAAATTGTAACTGGTACTTTGCGCCATTCTAGTTTATTTTGCTATAGTGACAGAACATTAATGGCCTATACTTTACATGTGTTATATATTTCGGAGAGTCGGTTCAAACGTACACATTTGGATGCTTTTCTTCCCACTGAATAAGTTACATAAGCAAGCGCCACTTTACGCAATCTATTCATACGTTCATGTGCTATATAAATAGGCTGATTCGCGTCGGACTTTTATAGCGTATGGCACTCCTAAAAATCTCAGTAGGAAAGGATAAAGTATAGTTGTGACCTTAAATGGTACACCCACTAGTAGTATTCACAATTTTTGACGTTTCGATTTGCACTTTTAATGTGTAGAATTATTAATAGAAGCAATGAAACAAATTGATACGAAGCTCTTTAAATGGATCATCTGGTATAATGCAGTCTCAAAAATTATCAGAAGTATATAAAGTAATATTCTAACTGCACAATTAACTGTAGAGATGAGTAAAATAAGGAATTTTTGATGTACATACTCGTTATTTTTCGGACAATCAAATTGCCGCATTATGAAAAGTAAGAAATTAATATCGCCTTAAATTTCTGGTATTATTTGAGAAAGACCTACTCCTTGACATAACCATTCATCAAAACCTTCCCCTAGTTTTTCAACGTTTAAAATTAATTATCTCGTGCAATTGGGAATTAAAATTTCACAGAGAAATCAGCAAAATTTAAATTTAACATGTAACGCCAACAAAAGGTGTAGAGATCAGCTCAAATCGCTTATAAATTCAAGACCACCTTGTAAAATCTAAGATTCTGCTAATAAAAAACAACACAGTTTTAATGACAAAAGAACTTGTATATTTGTTAGAAATTATAAAACAAAACAGAAAATTATATTATTACACATACACACAATTGAAAGTGGCTTCATAAAAAATCCATATCAATTTTGTTAAAGTTTAGCATTCTTTTCCTAATTTATACAAAGCTTCTAATTTAATTTCAATCCGTCCAAAATGAAGGCACTTACCACACATTATAAATATCTTTTCTGGGAATCATTACGTACTTTTCTGTCTACCTTATTCCATAATTCTCTTTAGGGTGAAGACAGTAATAGTGGTGGCCAGACCATATTCTTAATAACTTCTACTTCTGCTTGTAACAATTTTTTGCAAAGCTTCGAAAAATCTTTGTGGTCATTATTGTGCTGCACCAGATGGAATATGGAATTCTTTCTTGACTTGTCGCTTCATTCACAGAAAAATATTCCCGTACCATCACCGCACCAACATCCGTATTTCGATGTTAACAAGACAGCTTGTGGAAAAATTGCCTCTCTAAACAGGAACTCGCTGTTTATTACTACAAACTTCGAAATTGGTTTTGTCATTTCAAAGAATACTCGCCCAATCTCCTTTGGTCCAATTTCTATGTTCCAAAGTCCAATTAAACTGTTTCCTATTTTCTTTAGAAAGTAGTGGTGTCTTCATTAGATAGATGTCCTTTCAAGCCAGCTACATTTAATTGTCGCTTGATTTCCTTTATTTTTGTAATATGTTGTTTGTTATTCTGGGCCTTCCCAAACACAGGCGGTCAAAATTTCTACTGCTTTGGTGGTATCTTTCAATTATGAACAGCAGTTTATTCAAAATGTAACGTTCGCTTATGCCTTTTTGTGCTGTTGATGTAGATTCAGCCTACACTAATACAATCAAACTAAAATAGTAAGTAATTACATTAATTATTTTTAATATTGATAGTAACTGAATCGCACGCATCTCTAACAGCACTCCTTTCTGCAGCCTTAGTTAGAAAAGAAGAATAATATCATTTACAAGTGCAAATTAATGAAGGAATTAGAAATGAGTATAATACATATTCCTTTTGAATTTCTATTTATTAATTTCATAAAATTATTACATTCACATTTACAAATGTTTCAGCAATTATATTAATAAACGGTCTAAACAAGAAATAATATAGATTAATTTCGAAAGTTACAATAAAAAAAGCTAAATAGAATTTATGCCTGCAATAACTGAAAGAAGCTGAACTGTTTGCGACATCACAGGGCAAGTACTTTTGATATTTTTTCCATCATAGGGGGAAACATTAATTGAGACCACCACTTCGAAAAATGCCTAGAATACAATACCTAATATAATGCTGCTAGACAGAGCAATTTATAGCATTGGTCGGATCGTTTACGGGAAAGGCAATGTGAGGAGAGAAAGAACGCTAACACGCGGACGTTTCTGCCTACCCGGCGGTGTGGAGTGATTTTCTCAACCACACATTGCAAATTTCCTCTCTACCAATATCACTCTAAATAAACGGTAGTCAAAAGTAAACGTTTTTTAGCGCTAACTAGCGCCAAGAAAAGACACTTGCCTGCCACTTATAAACAGCGATGCAAACGTGTACAGTTTCCCAAGGCAGAAATATGTCTGGGTGGTAGCATTTTTTCTCTCCTTACATTGTCTTTTCCGTAAATTGACCCACAAATGCCATGAATAGCTGCATTTAGCAGCATTATATTAGGTATTGGGACCACGACTGTACAACTATCGCCATAGAATAGTTAGTATGCATATAGAGTTGCCTAATATACAGAAAGTAGCTCTTGCCTTATGTGACTTAAAATCGACGGGTGCTTTATAGATACTGTGAATATTTGATTCAGAGGATATTTCCACGTTTTAAAATTTTATGATTGACTTAACAATTAAGTTCTAGTAATTTTGGAATAACTATATAGTTGGTTATTACCCTGGAAAATAGTAAGCGGTGCATTTAAAATATATACAAAATAATTTGTATAAAATATAAGGAACCTCGTACTACGTTCTAAACCAGTTAGTATATTTTATTCCAGAAATCCACTTTCGACGAAATGTACAATAAGGTCCCGAATCCGTTTCTTGTATTTATCTTCATTTCTGATTGGAAGCATAAATGCATTACATATATTTTTATCTTCAGAGAGAACATTCTTCATCGCGACTGCTTCATCTTTTTCAATAAATATATTCCGCATTACCAACAATCCAAAGATTAAGCTGTATCTGCTGTACTCTTTCCACTGTTGACTAAATATAGAAGGCGGGTATAAAGTCCTAACTGAACTGCCTAACGCTTCCGCGTACTTCGCTAAATGCGAGTAATATACGCCAAGGTAGTAGTCTAACATGTCCATATCGGCCTTACTACTAGAGGTGTAAAAGAAATAAGCGACGTCTATAACTGGTGGAGCTGCCGTCACCATTTGCCAATCGACGATGCGTAAATCGGTTGGTTTGGTACGATTTGTACTATCCTGCAATGATTTTACTTATTAAAATATTTGAAATAGTTTACCTAGGAAAAGTCTACTGAGGTACACAGTATGTCGGAAACATAATGTAACTTTTAATTAAAAAAAATAAAAAAGAAATAACCAGCTATTTCGCCAAAATTATTTATTTTTATTGAATGTACGACGTAGGCGCCATAATTTCTCGGCTTCACAGGCTTATACAGCTTCAAGCGTGTTTAAACTTCGTCACGGCATGCATGCACAAACGCGAGATCTATGCTATAAATATAGCGGTTCGAGGAATGGTAGTTTTTAGTAGCTAGCCAACCAACGTGATTAGCGCATGAAAATGTCTGAAATAATGAAAATTGAGTACCGCGCAGTCATCAAATTGTTAAAAAAAGAAGGGCATATGCCTAATCACATAAAATAACGTTTAGACGGCATTTACGGTGATTCATCTCCTTCGTATTCCACTGTAAAAAGTGGGCAAAATGTTTCCGTTTGGGGTAAGAATCCTTGGAAGATGCTAAATGAATGAATGACCAATTGAAGAGATAACGCCTCAACAAATTTCAATTATTGAAGATTTAGTGCTAGATCACCGTTTGAAAGTGAAGGAATTACCAGTGACAACAAACATATCCGAAACAAGTATTCGCCGAATTTTCCATGACCATTTGGGTATGAATAAAATTAGTGCAAGATGGATACCGCGGCCACAATATTCTGTGATTGTGAGGATATTTTGCTAATTGACTTTAAAGAGCGCAATACAATTGTAAACTGCACATATGCGTCTTTATTGCGTAAATTAAGGGACAGTATTCGTTCAAAACGTCGTGGAAAATTGACAAAAGGTGTGCGATTATTGCACGACAATGTTCCCGTCCATACTGCCGCCGTTTCACAGACTGCCATCCGCGAATGTTGTTTTCAAGAACTGAAACATCCACCATATAGTCAGGCTATGGCTCCTTGTGATTTTTATTTGTTTTCTAATTTTAAAAAGAGACCATAGGGAACGCTGTTTTAAGGACGACAGTGAGTTGCAAGCAGCTATTATAGAACATTCTAATGGAAAAGTTTCAGATTATTTATACAAGCAAATCGAATTATTAATTAATCGTTGTGATAAATGTAGAAGTTAGGAAAGATTACATTGAAACAGGTTTCAAGGTAATGTGTGGCGACAACAAGATAGAGCTCCATTTAAGAAACCTGAAAGCGACAGTAAAGCATGGAGGTGGCTCGATAATGGTGTGCATGAGGACTGATGGCTTCGGTAATTTAGTTTTTGTATGCAGAATAATGGATACATTTAAGTATTTGTATATTTTAAAAGAACATCTGCTTAAAAGTGCAATTATTTAGGTCTTTAAGACAACTTTTCTTCCCAATACGACAATGATCCAGATCATTCGGCATATATTATTATATAACCCCCCTCATTATTTAGCAAACCACCCCAAGGTCCAGACACTAACCTCATAGAACACCTGTGGGCTGAAATTAAGCGACAGCTGCAAAAATTTGATAAACAAAATAAAGAAAATCGCAAGAGTAAAATACAGGAGAAATGGGATAATCTTGACTATAGTGTTACTAACCATTGGTGCCACGACGTCTTAACGCAATTTTGATGTCTAGGAGCACTAACTAAATATTAGGTGCCCAATATTTACTTATTAAATAGTTAAAATATAATAAGTATTAATAGTCCTGAGAGATAGAATTTTAATTTATGTTTAAAAATGTTACATTTTTGTAAATAAAGCTTTTGTTTCTTCTTGATTTTTTCCTGTAAACGTTGTTTTCATTATAAGAAAAGCGATTAATAAATATAAATATGATTCTTCAACAGGAAAAGGGGAAAAGAACATCTACCATGCAATAATACGTGGAATATGAATACTTATGGGAGTAACTGTATCTTTATAGTCAGTTCCAACGGCAAAAGCTTCCAGTCTGTCTTTCTTTCCAATGTATAAGAAAATAACTTTTCCAAGCCATTTTACTGACCCCTTATATTGAAAGAAATAGTTTCGCTTGCCTTACCACTCAATATCGGTACGGTAGTATATCTACTTGAGCGAAATAATCATATAACACATGGGCTGAAAAGTCCCGGGCCTAACAAAGAAAACACGGTTTTTTTGGTTCAAAATTAGCTTTATTCATCAACGTAATCTCCATCAAGAGCAACGCAATCATTCCAGCGCCGCTCTAACATTTCAATATCACTTTTGTAGAACGATTTATCTTTTGCCTCAAAATAGGCCTCAGTTTCAGCGATAACCTCTTCATTCGTGCGAAATTTCTTACCAGCGAGCATTTTTTTTGAGGTCTGCGAACAGCCAGTAGTCGCTGGGAGCCAAATCTGGTGAATACGGTGGATGTGGGAGCAATTCGAAGTTCAATTCATGTAGTTTTGCCATTATTTTGATTGACTTGTGACACGGTACGTTGTCTTGATGAAACAACATTTTTTTCTTTGCAATTTCGGCCTTCAAACGCTCCAATAACGCTATATAATATTCACTGATGATGGTATTTCCTTTCTCAAGATAGTCGATGAATATTACACCACGCACATCCCAATATACCGAGGCCATAACCTTTCCAGCCGATTGTTGTGCTTTCGGGAGCGTTGGACGAGGTTCACCAGTTGCTGTCCACTCAGATGACGATCGTTTTAATTCCGGAGTTAAGTGATGGATCCATGTTTCATCCATTGCCACATATCGACGCAAAAATTCCCGTTTGTTACGTTTAAACATGGCCAAACACTGCTCAGAATCATCAACGCGTTCTTGTTTTTGGTCAACAGTGAGCAAACGCGGCACCCACTTTGAACAGAGCTTTCTCATAGTCAAATGCTCATGCAATACAAAGCCAATACGTTCTTTTGATATCTTTACGATGTCAGCTAACTCACGCAACTTCACTTTTCGATTATTTAAAACGACTGTGGATTTTTTTATGTTTTCTGGTGTTACCGCCTCATTTGGACGTCCACTGCGTTCTGCATCATCAGTGTCTCTACGACCACGTTTGAAGTCAGCAAATCAACGTTTTATTGTTGTTTCTGATGGAGCGGAGTATCATGAAATTTTAACAGCTGTCTTTTGAAGGTTAGTACTAACTGAGAGAAAGGTGACTACAATAAAACTAGCGTCATCTATGTGTTAGGCCCGGGACTTTTCGGCCCATGTGTTACGTTTTAAAGGAAATGGTTATGCATACAAAAGAAGTTATAAGCGAAAAACGAGATAAAAAAATATTAAAAATAGCTATTTTTGTAAGTGCGAAACGTTCGTATATATTTTTACTTTTACTTATAATTGCAATTGCTAGAGAAATGTCTAAAGTAAATATGACTTAAGTTTTTACATAAAAGTAAAAATAAAACAGACACTGAAAGGCAGAAGAAGGTATAATTTATTGTAACAGAACTACTTTTGATATACGCATTAATGCAATGTATGAAGTAAATAAATTTAGTAAACAAAATTGAAAAAATGTGTGAAATACAAATACAAAGAAAAAGAATTTTACAAGATTATAAACATTTCAATTATTGTTGTTCTTGTTACACATTTTAGAACGTTATCACCTGACCTCTGATTAAATTTAGCAAATACGATGCCATAACTGATGGAAAAGGTTATTGAGAGTTGTAACTTTCTTATTTTCTTTTTTCTTGGTATTTGTACTTATCTCTAGTTGTTTGCAATGAATAAAATTCCAAAAAATTCTACATTGTATAGAGAAAGTATTTGCAATAATGGTAATTCAAAACAACTCAATTTCTATAAGTTCACAGAGTTAGACGGACATCCTATAAAATCAGACATTGCCTTCCACTGTAAAAAAGCGTTCAAACGTCGTCAAAAGTTTATTTACACCAAATTTTATACTACGGCTAAAATGATTTCAAAACCATCCTTAGAAGGGAGCCATAATTAGGCAAGACTAAAATTTGCGCAAGGTCATATCAGATGAGATAATGAGTGGAACAATGTCGCATTTTCTGATAAGAAGAAATATAACTTGGATAGGCCCGATTATTTCATATGTTATTGGCACGACTAGCGAAAGAACACTGAAGTTGCGAAATTTTGGTGACGAAAATGTAGTAGTTTGAGCGGCTTTTATCCATAACAATAAAACCCCTATATATTCTATTTCTAAGCGAATGAATTCTAATTCTTACATACTTCTGGGAATGGTTCTTATAAACTTTGGTGAACAATTGCTGACGCAAGACTGAATATTTCAGTGAGACAATGCAGCTATCCATAATTATAGTGGTTTCATTAAAAGGAAATTATTAATCGATTAAATTAATTTGTTACAATGACCTGTTGGCCGGCCCGATCTAAGCCGCATTGAAAATCTTTGAGGAATATTGGCAAGATATGCCAATGATAAACAATGCGATAGCGTCAGGAAACTAAAATCTGCGATAACGAGGTGTTAGAATGGTATTCCTATTTCAATATTGAGCAAGGTGATTGACAATATGAAGGCCCAAATGTTTGAAGTTATTCTGAGTAGAGAATCTAAGACTCACTGTTAAATTCAGAAAGAATTGAAAATTTTCATGTACATTTACGTCTCCTTGTAGTTCACTATTAACTTCGATACATAATTTGCCGAAGATATTAAGAAAACCAAATTTTCTGTTCAAAAGTTCATATGGATGTACAAGAATTTTGCGTGTAAAGGTCTACGTCAAAGAATGAGTTTATTAACGTTTTTCATACATAATCACTTTTTTATTTTTTTCAAAAAATTAATAACCAAATTTGGAATTTGAGATACCAGTTTTTTGTAGGTTAGATTACTTATTTGTTGTTATGCTTCGAGCAACCCACAATAATTTGCATAATTAAATTTGTACAATACCGTTGTGAAAAATAGTTTGACACGATTTTTGTTTTTGGTGCAAAGTGCTTTTAGTCAGCAATATAGTATTACATTGCAATTTTTCTATAGTATTCTTCACAAGGCTTCAAGTTACTCTCAACTTCTCTCAGTAATAAAATGTTTATTTAAAAGTTGTGAAGTAGTAACTTTCTCACAGTAAATCAACTAAAAGATTAGCTTATTATGCTTATTACGTTGATTAATGTTGCCAATAATAATGTAATTGTGATTGTCGATTGCCCAATTTGTCAAAATACTTGTCTAACCTCTTTAGGTGTGTATTTTAATTTGAAATCCCTGTAAAATATCACACTAGAATTTTGAAGGAATGCAGCCAGGAAATTGTATGATAGGACAATTTCTTGCATTTGATCAAATTAAAACTTTGAATTAAATTTTTCTTAGTGTACTTTATACGTATATAATATTGTAATCGATGTGATACAGACGTTAATTATTGCGTTGTTCTACGTGTATTTAAAATTTAATACATGACAATACAATTCGACTGAAGTGCTTCTCATCTGAAGCCCCTACTACTCAAAAATGGAGTTATTCTGATTTTGGCTGTTCCTAGAACTATTTATTATTATATATTATCATTTATTCCAAAACAAATAGTAGCTCTCCGGACCAGATTTGAGCTTATTTAATTTTTAAAAAGAACAAGTTAATAGCATAATTATACAAAAAAAGGAATAAAAAAATCTATTTTTATTGTGTTCTATTAAGAGTAACAGAGTTGATATCTATTTTCGGCTTTATAAAGTGTGTCATGAAATTAATTTTATGACACTCTACTAGATTTAAAATATTTTTAGAAAGCATATCCGTAATATCATTCGCTAACTGTTCAAAAAGATAGTTTCAATATATGTAGAGATACGTCTAACAGGCTGCCGCCGTGAATGGTCATGTGCTTATAGATAATTAGAAAATAGATACAACTTGAGATAATGCCACTTTAACTATGCAATCGAAAACTATATACATAGATATATGGAAAGTTTAATCTACTTTACGCCTTTAACGTTTGAATTAACCAAAATGTAACACTTTATGTGTTATAAATTAATTTTGAGTTTAACGCTTTATTTAATATCTAGGTATTTACTATATTTCTGATACCTCAACTATCTCAATTAATTGTTTTTCTTTATCGTAATACTACATAGAATCTCTATGGTAAAGGGAAATTTTTACTTACTGCGTACTTAAACATCAAATTACTTCTCCATACATCAGTGTGAGTTATGATTGAATATTGATGGGTTTTTAGCGAATCGATATGTGTAAGGAATGATTCAATGTTTTTAGAAAATTCATGAAATACTCTCCAAATTCGTTCATCTTCTGAAACCAATGCTTGTTTTGCAGTTTCAACTAGAAATTCGTAGAGAATGGTAAATTCTGGATCTTTCTTATGCTCTTTCAAAGGATGATGTGTCTTTTCGATAATATCGTTGTATACATTAGGGTGTTTGTCCCTAAATGCGAAGCAGGTGGCATGAAAGTATCCAAACTGCTGTAAAACCAGCTCGATGTGATCTTTTGACATAGGTCCGTTTCCACTAAAAGTAGAATAACCAGTCACTCTAAGATTTTCCAATACTATGGCCTCGTTCATTTCGAAATTAACAGCTTTGTAACAATACGGTACCGATTTGAAGAGTGGATATGCTCTGTCCAGTTGAAATTGTAATAAATGCGGGTACAGTACTGTATAGAATAGGTGTTCATTATGGAAACCATAACACGCCACGTCAGATCTTGCATATATTGGTATAAGTTTCACGAAGAATTCTAAAGCTCTTCTTTGGGCCAAAACACTAACGATTTTATGTACCCCTAAGTATCCATCTTGAGGTTCAGAACCGTCGGTTACCACGTACTTAGGATATCTTAGTCTCTCTTTTGCGACAATGTCGTACACAGCTTTTATGGCGGCCAAGTCCATTGCGTTTTCAAATGACGTTGAACTGCTTTGCTTTCTCTTCCCTCACCAATAAATACTCGATGCTAAATGACCCCTATGTGGATAGTGAAGTTAAACAACAGATAATGTCGATATCTGATAAACTCAACGTCTTTCACAGATATAAGTAAACGCGATTGCTAATTAAATACTGTAATATACATACTTTAATGTATGTGGCATGATGTCTTTTTAAAGTAGGTTTCATAAGAAACAACTGTCAGCAAAATATTGGAAAAAAGTATTAAGGTTAGCTTATTTTATGGCATCTACAGCGGTGGTTTTAATTAATGTCTCCTATGTCGGAGAAAATATCAAAACTACGTTCCATGTAATGCCGTAGAGAGTTTTCTTCTATCGGTTAGTGAAGGTATTAATTTTATGTATCTTTTTCTATTCTAACTTTCGAAGCCAGTGTATGCATTCAACATTAAAGATCTTATGGAGGTTAGGGGATTATTAAAAGTGTTTATATTGTGCGTAAAGTATATTATTTCTTATTTAGACCGTTTATAAACGTAATTGCCGAAAGGAATATACGAGGGCGACCTGTAGTGTTTCCGGAATCGGCAAGAGATGGCGCTGAAGGTTGAACTGGATTCATGGCAGATATACTACATAATTTTCGACCATCAGCTTCTGGGTGAGCGTGTTCAAACATGGCCGCACAAGCAGAAGTGACAAACCACTCAGTAGAAGCCCAAAAACCGCAATCAACCATGAAATTCTCGACAAGATTTATGATATCGTCTATTGAAGCTGAAAGAGATAGCAGAAACAACAGGCATCTCAGAAGAGCACATTGGCCATATCTTATACGAAATTTTGGGTATGAAAAAGCTTTCGGCGCGATGGATACCGCGTTTGCTCATATCTGAGCAAAAACGAAATCGGGTAACCGTTTCGGAGCAGACTCTGGCCACGATCCAACGCAATCCAATGGTTTCTTGGAGACTTCGATCTACCACTACATACCGGAGACCAACGAACAGTCGAAACAGTGGACGAATCGGCTCCGAAGAAAGCAAAGACCGTTCCATTGACCGGAATGGTCATGGCGACCATTTTTTGGGATTTCCAATGCGTGATCCTCATCGACTATCTGCAGAAGGGAAGGAGAAACTGCCTCATTTGCAGCGGAAAAAGTACTTTTCCTCCGCGACAATTCACCGAAGGACGGTCACGGGGCAACCCTACCGCGATTCATTGACCCGATTCGATGCAGTATTGAAGGAAAAACGATCTCATTTGCAGCGAAGAAGGTGCTTTTCCACCACGGCTCATTGATCCCGCGTCATTGTGCCCAAATTTGACAGATCATCGCTGCCAAATTAAATGATTTGTGCTATGAATTAGTCTCTGATCCTCCATATTCACCGGACCTAGTCCCCGGCGACCTTTTCCTATTCCCAAACCTGAAAAAAATACTGGGAGGAAAGAGATTTGCCTCAAATGAGGAGGTCGTCGCCGCTACATATAGTTATTTTGCAGATCTCGAAACATCCTACTTTTCCGACGACTTGAAGAGATTGGAGCACCGTTTGAGAAAGTGTATTGATCTTCGAAGAGGCTATATCGAAAAATAAAAATAAGAACCACACCAATACCATGTTTTTCTTGTCGATTCCGGAAACATTTCAGATTGCCTTCGTATGCAGTATATTTATTTATAGTTCTCTCATTAATTAGGAATAACTATTAATTTGCACTTCTAAATGATGTCAGTTATAGTTAGATAATTCCGCCAAAGGGTCTTCTGATACGCACTCATCAATTGAATCTCCTTCATTCGATAATTAGGGGTTTTGGTACGATCATTAAAGGACCAGTAAGTGTAATATAATTATCCTACCAAACTAAATGAATAATGTAGTGCAACTAAAAATTATAGAATTTAGATTTAGTAGTTATTGTTCTTCTATACAGTGAATATCGTTAAGAAAATCATTTAAAATTTGAAATCCGCACAATGCTTGTTGCTTTATATAATCTTAGCCGAAGTAACAGAGATATTGGAAGACTTTGAGATTAAGTCGCCGAACTGTCGATTATAACGTTAAGCAAATATCAAAATACTGACTTAGTAATATATAGCAAACAAACAAGATCAAGGAAAGTAACGACCCCAGCAGAAGATCGTCAAAAAATGATTTCAAGTGACGAAATATACAAGAAACCTAACTTGAAATTAAATGAAGGGTCGAGGAAGGCATTTGTACCAAACAAAAATTTAGTGTTTTTGTCTCAAGTAAATTGTATTATTGAATAAATGTAATCAATTTCATTGTTTTAAGAGTGTTTTATTAAATGCAACACTACAGCTTCTTTTTCAGATGGCACTTCCTTTGTTTACGTATTATATCTTAGGGTGGGCAAATAGTTTTGACCGGTAGTGTATGTAAACGATAATGAGCGTTTATATATTTTCTCTAAATAAGATATATAAGCGATAAAAGTCGAAGTGTCCGCAGCATCACAGGGAAAGCAGTTTTGATATTCTCTTCGTCATAGAGGAAGACCACCTCTATACAATACCGCTTACGGAAATTTGAACGCTCGGATAATTTTCAAAAAAGGAAATAAACATGTTTCTGAAGATATACCAAAAACTAAAATGTAACGTAATATCCATTCGTTTAACAAAACACAAGAATAAGCGGAAAAAATGTTTACGTTTACTTTTCCCTTTGGTAAGTATAATTTAAAATGCTAAATATACATTGACCGTGAAATTATCTCAAAATTTTACTGTGTATAATTACCAGAGAATGTAAAGCCTGATGTAAATCTTCAGCAACCATGTACAATTCCTTTATAAAAATGTGATAGATGTAAGCAACTATTCCCGTATAATCATCGCCAATGTTAAGGCACTTATCTCAGCGAGGCACAAGCTTCTGTATACACTCTTCATAAAAGGTGAGATCCAAATTTTTAAAATACTGCCTTACTTCATCTTGAAGTTCGTCGTCGTCTTCAAATCTTTTACCAGACAAATGAGCTTTCAACGGCCCAAACAATTCAAAATCAGAAGGAATAAGGCCTGGACTATGGGACGGTTGGACAATAACTTCCCAATTGAGGTGTGCGATCTTGCATTGCCATGCAACAACCTGAATCCTTTCGTTAATCTTCTTCTTCCTTTTTGTCGAATGGTTTGGTGTAAGTTTTCGAGAGTTCGACAATAAATATCGCCGTTGATTGTCGTTTTCGGTGGTAAAAGCTGCATGAGTAAAATGCCTTGCATATTCCTGAACACAGTTGCGGTTGTCTTTTTAGCAGACTGTCGAACTTTGAATATTTTCGGTGTTTTTTTTGTATAACCATGGGCGGGGCTTTTAACACCGACGAGCAACTCGACCAGTACCTCGCCTATTATACACCTATGTGATTTTAGCTCGCTCGAACGGGTTGTACTTGAGCAACAAAGCCCATAATTCGTTCGAGCTGTAATTTTCCTAACTTGGGTTCGTCAAGCTGAACATTCCCAATGTGAATCTGCCTTTCCCTGCAAAAACGAAGGTGCAGAGGAGTGCACAGTGTCTAGTTAAAATCGCTGCGAGTGCTCTCAGTTTGGTCCTGCTCATAAGAACTGTCTTACGCAGTCTTTCCTCACTTGGATAAATCCCTAGAGATTTGCAGTGTCCACGGGCACTCCCACACGTCGGTTCAGATCATAAGAATGGTCGTTCACTGGCATCCCTTGCTAGCAAGTCATCTACTTCGTTCCCTTTGATGACCGAGTGGCCTGACACCCATCTCAGCGTAACGCTGCAATGTTCCGTCAGTTGTTACAGCCTTCTATAGCACCACAACACCACTTCGGCGTCAAACCTGAGAGCTTGTAGCTTGTAGCGCATTAAGAGCGGCTTGACTGTCCGATACGATTTTCACCGCTTCCAAGTCATGCGCGTAGACCATAGAGTTCTCCGCACATGTCTGGATGGCAATTACTTCTGCTTGAAAAACGGAGGGGGAGACCTCTAGACTGATGGCTACACCATCCGGTTCTCCCTTTTTCCAAATTCCAATACTGTGCCATTCGGGATTTTGGAGGCGTCCACAAACCAGCGGGAGACGTCTCGCCTCGGTTTACGTGCACATGTCTTTATTGCCTCGTTGTTGGGGCACATTACATTGTATCCCCCAGCAAAGCTATACACGGGCCGAATTTTGTGGGTCCTCATTGACAGCGGTGCTCTCTGTTCGCTATAGTTGAAGATGCTGTGTGGTCTCCGAACTTGCTAGAGAATACCTTGCACCCACTACATTTGTCTCTCTAGGCTCCTACGGTTGCTTCTGATATCAGCACCAGCTGCAATGGCGGAAACCCAAGGATGGTCTCCATCGCAGCCGTCTGCGTCGAGGCCATGGCCCCCATAATGTTCAAGCAAACAATCCTTTCGACATTGCCAGGAATCTTGACCGCGTAGCCTTGACTGGCTTTATGCGACCAGACTAGCGACGAATAAGTTATAGTAGGTACTATAACTCTCGTGTACAGCCAGTGAACTATTGCTGATTTTAGGCTCCACGTTCTACCAAACATTCCTTTCCAAGCCCAAAAGGCTTTTGTTGCTTTGTTTGTTGCTTTGTTTGTTGCTTTGTTTGTAGCATGTTCCAGGTGTGATTTGTACATACGTTCATTTGGAATCCAAAATCACACCTGGATATTTAGCCTCTGCTGAAACCAATATTTTTGAGCCGAAAATGAACGAACACCGGATATTGGGAAATTTCTTTCTCCAAGTGAACGATGTTGGTGAAGTCACATATTTCCACGTCATCGAATCTTTTTTTGATTCGGAGTTATGGTGGTGTATCCACGTTTCGTCTCCTCTAACTATAGACTCTAGAAATCCGTTTTCCGCTCGCATTTCAGTCTTGGAATATGTTTCGAGCGGAGCTGACATTGTACTACTGTCCCTGCGGTTTTCTTTTTATGTAACTCTTCCGGCAGCGGAGGAAAGATGGAGAGGACAGGCCCCGAGAGGAGCGATTTGCTAAGTATTTTTTGTATGAAAGAGAAATGAATGCTAACAAGGATAAGCATCTCCACACATGTGGTATGAAAGCGAGTGAACTATAGTAGTCATGATTTCCTTGAGCATTATCACTACCGGTCTGCCGTTGTTTCAGGTAGCTCGAGACGGCAACTAGTGGCAGGATGACCGTTAACTACAATCCCGGAGGAGAGAGTGGACCACCTGGACGAATGCTCCCGGACACCTAGGATCTTCTGCAAAGAGACCATCGGCGAGACGAACCAACACTTAGAAAATAGTGGCCACTAGAGACGACGCGTGTTTTTTTATTGTATTGTATTTGCTATAATAAATATGATATAATGAAATATTAAAGCATTTATTTTATTCGGATCTACTTTTGTAGGGCTAGGAGATATAATACAAATACCTAAGCTAAGTAATGCACGGGTTAGCCCCGCATTGTTTTTGTCCTAAACTGCGATTAGTATAAGTTTAGCTAGCTATGCAAGTTTCAAACTAATCGGATACACGAAGGCGCTGTGCCGCGGAAATGTGCCGTTGAAAGCGGTCATTCCTCGTATAAAGAATAACAAGCTTTCAACTTGGATATAAGTACATACATGCAGAGTACAATCTGTTTTTTAGCTTCGGCGATTTAAGGGCTAATAATAGTAAAAATACAGTAAAGTTTAACGTGATCAAGAGATACACTGCGCAGAGCTAATATTACAGCAATAAAAATAGCCCAACAGTAATCTTTGATGTACACCACCGTCCATAGAAGTTTGGCCAAGGGAGCTCTTTCCTAAAGCTCGTTTCTGCCCGACTCGAACGTTTACTGCGTTTACCAAACTCACAATAGTTCAGTTTGGATATTATCGTGATCAGCGGTAACTTTGCATAAACAAGGTTTGTCTAGTAGGCAAGTCAGTAAGAAATTAAATCCAGCCATGTCGACAGTAAAATATACCATTCGCCGATATCAAGAAACAATAAAACACGGTGGCGGTTCAGTTGCAATTTGGGGTTGCTTTTCTTACTCAGGAACTAGAACGTTAGATCGAATCGAAGGAATAATGCGAAAAGAGCAGTACCGCGAAATATTGGAGACTCATGCCATTCCTTCTGCGCTGCGACTAATCGGCGAGAATTTTACTTTCATGCAAGATAATGATCTAAAACACACAGCCATATGTAAACAGTATCTGAATGAGCAAAATCAAACAGATATTTTACAAGTTATGACATGGCTACCACGGAGTGCAGATATCAACCCTATTGAATTATTGTGGGATGAACTCAATAAAAGAGTACGCAGTGCAGGTCATACTTTCAACAAACAGCTTTGGAATATCCTTCAACAAGAATGGAACAACATCTCACGCTAGAACCTCAATTTTAGACGAAAAGAATGTTTAACAACTCTGTTAACAATGAATAGGAAAAAATAAAATTTTTCGTTAGATTTTGATAGTTGTTATTTTTAAGAGTAATACTTTTATTTCTTAATATTAATTGCCTGTTATTTTTTGATATAAATTTTTGTTACTCGGCCAAACTTCTATTGACGGTAGTGTATATATATAGTTCTTTTTCGCATATATTTTTGTGTATGTCGGCCATATTCTTGAACATTGGGATTTAAATATTAGTGTTGGTCTATTCCTCATGGAAATAACAATGGGATCAGACACGATGGGAAAGAAGTATTGAATATTGTAGTTTCGTTTCTTTTTCTAATTAACATCTAAAGAATCCAGATTAAAAATTTCTGGTGGGTATTTATTTTCATTGATTCAGTGAACACGCTGCCATCTAGTAGATACTACTATAACTTTAGCAATTAATGTGGTAACCAGTTGCTTGTGGTAATTCATAAAAGATGGCAGTGCATTGTATTTTAACAACACTACTAACTACACTGTAATCAAAAAGTATTGATGTTAGCACTGCTAAAAAATTGACACTGAAATTGATAAAATTCATACCGGTTTTATTTTCCTTAGTGTCATATTTATATAATAATAACAAATTAATTTAATTATTTAATTTAGTTGAGCATATTCATTAAATTATATGTAGTAAAATCATTACTGACTGGATCTTATTAATGAAAAATAAAAGCATTAAAATTTTATTTATTATAATAACAAAAGTACTTTAATTAATACGCGACCTACACTATAAAACACCACTATACAAATGTAAAGCCATAGAAAAATGTTATTAATAAAAAGTATTTTAAACGTAACAAACCAAGAGTAATTGCTTCCAAATTGCTAATTCAATGTTTTCTTTTTGATTATATTGTATTATCGAACTTCCAGTTTTATTAGCACATGCAATAGTTTCATACGAAAATCATGTGGAATTTCTCGCAGGTCATAAATATTTAAGGTATGTTAGAAAATATGTCCAGTTTGTTTTGTATTGCATATCGTAATTCGTCTACGCACGCAACTATTTCTAGATCTTCAACGTTATTGGCTGTCCACGATTGTTAACAAACGAGTGGAATAACCATACCCCGGCGCTTCTGCACAATTTAAAAAACGCTGAACAAGTATTCTGGGAAGAGTGAAGTTTGTTTTCAAAAGCAACTGCAGTGCTTGAAACTAGAACTGCCTTTAAGGCGGCAACATTCAAAATATACATTTTGTATATACACTACTACTCTATTTTGTTTTTAGCTACGTCATTGTATTGTCGTATAAGTTCGTATAAGTCATAAGACATAAGACAATCATTCATTTGACGATCTTTCTCTAGTACTGTTGCTAAAAGAGGAAGCACGATTTTGTGAATGAATAGATTGTCTTAACTTATACGACAAAACAATGACGCAGAAAATATAAAATAGACGAGGTGTATACATATATATACATATAGTCAAGTTCACATGCACGTCATTGACGCGACGTCATACATACAATCACACGACGTCATAAATATGAAATGCGACCACAAAGATAAATTAACAGTATTTTATATTAGTACATAATTATACACATACTGTGTTTTAATGCAAACGTTTGTTCTATCAAAGTTGAAAATGTAAACGATATAGTTATTTACTTAATTATTGTATTTTCCATATCGTAGTACTTTTATATTGCTGTTATTGGCTATATTTGATGAAATACAATGTTGTCGGTCGTCTTTGGTAAACGTCAAACGCTTTGCTTTACGTTAGTTTGTTTAGTTTTCGTCGAATTATTTCACTGCTTTGCATATCCAACAGTTCTTTTTGGAACTAGTCGACGTATATTTACGAAAATGCCACGTGCATTGTATCAACAGGCGAAAGAAATAATCAGTTCGCTGATTATATATTTTGAGCAAGAACGCAACAACAACGGTCCCTTGTTACCGTTGACTGCTGTCAGGGAGGTAGATTAGAATCTATTTCTGCATACACGATAATAACGGCATAAAATTGTTGTATTTTAGCGCGTTGCTGCTGCTGCAAATGTGAGCAAGATATCAAGCTCGGCAAAGTCGCTGTACCTTTCTTCAGCAACAGCAGAAACAAATTACAACCAATTGTGGATATTGATGAAGCAAGCGACGCTGCTATCCGCAATGTGATTTACCAAATGTACTACAATCATATGTTAAACTGCATTCTATGTAATCAGATGTGCTAGTGCCAATTTATTTTAGGAGAGCACATTACATGTTCATCTCTTTTATGTAAATTGAAAGAAAGTGATTTGTTTAGTGGAGGTGTTTCTTCATTAGGAAAAGTTTTAAAAAACATTGGGTTTACATGGAAAAAAGATGATCTTCAACGAGGACTAACGGAACAACATCACATTGCATTATTTCATGTTGAGTTTTTATATATAAAGAATATGGGAAGCAATAGCCCACAGGATCCTGTTTACATAGATGAAACATGGAAATTTTAAAATGGCAGCAATAATTATTCTTGGCAGGACAGTAATCGGCAAAGTGCAAAAAAGTTAAAGACCGAAGGCAAGAGGTTTGTTTTATTACAAATATAATTTCTGTTTCTCACCAAGCTTGTTTACAGGTATATAGTTTTACATGCAGGCAATAGTGATGGTTTTATACCAGGTGCTTCACTTACATTTTGTTCAAAAACAAGAGGGCATGATTGCCACGGAGAAATGAACAAAGAAAATTTTAGAAAATGGTTTATGATGCAGTTACCAAATCTAACCCCAATTCGGCTATAGTTCCGTATAAGGGGCATCGAGTTAACGATTTTAATGGATTCTAATGTAATGCTCACGTTTTACTGTCATAGTTTACGAGATTTAAGTTGGTATTTATTGTGTTTGCCCTAAAAATTACCAAAATGAATAGTAAACACTGATGAGCGGTAAAATTTCATTTGAATATTGGGGAATAATCTAATAAGATTGAGTATTGGTGGAGACTACCAAGCTTGGTTTGCCACCAAACGTTTTGCATGGCAGACGTTTGCAGACCACCTGGTAGAATAGGTGAAAGAGCTGTTGACCTGTTCAGTGTCAGTATCCAGTGTAAATTTCAGGTCTCCTTTTTTCTTATTATTTCGTACGAGGGCAGTGTGTTGGTTTTTTCAATTAGGAATATTTTTTATCCTAAAATCATACATTAATATGCATATTGAACTTGTATAATTTAAATGTCACATCCTTAATTGAAAAATCGTAGAAGTTTTCCTTGGGATATTTAGACCATGTTACAGAAGTACCTTCCTCTTTTTTGTGGCATATTGTTTATTTTGCAGAAATATTTTCCAATCTATTATTTGGAAAATATTTTGTAGTATAAATATTACTTTATTTCCAGGATTATTTGTTAACTCATTAGCCTTTTACTATTTTACAAGTAGTTTTATTTGTCCTTTTGTGGTAGTTGCTGTGCATGACCTACTCACGAATTAGTGCCTTGACGTTTCAAACAATGTAGACTTAAAATACCATATTAATTTTATGTTTCGTATTGACGGACGGGCTTACGTGAATGCATGTAACCAAATCACGTTAATATTAGAGTGCATTTTATGATTTACTACCAGTTCGGTACACTTTTTGTGTAATCTTCGAATAATTAGTTCATTTCGTTCAAAACGAAAGTAATTCATTTTCTTAGTGTAGCTTTCATGTATTTCGCATGCTATTATAAATAACAACATTCACCAGAAAAGTATTGTCTTTGTTGTTTTCGTCCTTTTTTCTCTTTTAATTTTTTTCTATAATGAGAACCATAGAAAAATTACTATGTGAAGTTCGCTATAATCTAATACAGTTTCAAAACAATACTAGTCTATTTACCTATATTGTATACAAAAATAAAAACTAAGTTGAAGCAAGTAAGTAATAGTGTATATGTTTTAGATATAAACCACCGAAGGAATATGTGATAGACGAACTAGCACATGCACATGGCCACACAGTGCGAGGATTACCTCTGTACCACTGCATATTCAACCCTATTGAAAACATATGGGGAATTGCAAAAACATATTTCAATTATTACGTAGGAAGAGATGGCTATGGTATTAACAATCGCATAAAGACGCGGGACGAGGCATTAGCAACAATTACGCAAATAACTTGGTCGAACAGCATCCACCATACAGAAGCAGAAATCATACGATGATGGGAAAGAGAAGTTGGATTAGATCGTGACGAAGTTTCTCCCCTAATTATTGATTTAAATCATGATGATTCAAGCTCAGAGAGTGATATTGTGTATTTTAATGTGATTGTTTTCGTATTTTATGTAATTTCATTTTTTTACAGCTCCGAAGCATATTTTAATAAAGTAATTCTGAATCATTACCTATTTTTTTTATTTAATTCGTAAATAATTTGAAATACTACTAATGAAACATTTTTTTCCTTCAGGACTGTATATGAATATATATTATAGTGAATTTTTTGCTCAGGGTTCGAAAATGTTACGTAGTGAGTTGTTTGATCAGCGATTTTGCTTATTGAAATAAAATTTAGAACACGTTAATGAAATTAAATGGATTGAATGAAAAGTAGAATAGATTGAAATAAAGAAACTTACTATATATTGACAAATTTAGATTATATCACTTACATCGGGAATGTGTTACCTATCGCAATCTCTAGCTAGGTAATAAAATCTGTATTTTGAAATTTTAAATAATAAATGACGTTATTAAGGTTAAGTCCTCAACTTTCTTTACCCGCACACGCACTTTGCTTTTGTAGGACGGTGTAACTCCCAATCTTCGCTCTGACGACGGAAGGTCCAAGGTTACATCGACAATGCTCTGGTGGATCAGCGGTGTTTCACTCGATATTCGGGTATTTAAATGTGGTGACAAATCCACTACAACTTTATAAAACTTTTGAGGCACTTTCCTCACAATAATATGCGAATTTCGCTAAATACGAGGCTCAAACTCTGATGACGCCCATGTTTCTAATATCGACGGTATTAGTCAATTGTCCCACGTGTCTATTGTCGATCACGCTTGTAAACCGCTACGCGGACGCTTTATTATTTCTTTATAATTATTTCTTTATAATTATTATATTATTATTATAATTATTTATTAATTCTAATTACAATTAAATAAATATAGTAAGTTAGTTCTTTCACAATAATTTTAAGGATGCTGTGTTGCGAACAAGTATTATTAATGTTAATATTTTCGAATAAAATATGTACAATGTCTTTTTTAAATACTTGTTTTGTGGCGAATAGTGCGCGCAATCTGAGTCAAATAACCCGATATTTCGCCTAACAAACTGAAAAAAACTTTACTGGAAAAGGGTATTTGCTATAAATGGCAATGGCAAGGTGGTTTCATAGATTATTGTGAGGAGATACTTTCACGTACCCAAATCTGGATACCAATTGTACACATTCCATCACCCTCTTTGCGGTAGTTGTCAATGGTATTACTAAAATATTTCCTTTACTACGATATGCAAAGTTGGCATATGTAATATATGTATTTATTACTAGGATGATGGAGTACAGTATAATCGTGATCTAGCTGAATAACATTCTTCAGTCAAGAGCTAATTCTATTTAGTAGGTCTATCATGGAATTATGTAGGTAAAATCAGTGGGATATAACAACTAGGATGTCGATACAGATATTTGAATGACTCAAACTGTAAATCAAATGGTTTCTCTTGAAACGCATGTTTCTAATTAATGTTTTCTTTAACTTCTTTGTAAAACATTGTACTTTTAACTTATAGCATATCTCAGTTTAATTCATTATATGTAAATAATTATTAAATCTTACCAGGTAATTTAGTTGCAAGTAAACTTCTCGCTTTGAGGCCACTTTCACTGCCATGTGTTGTAATTTTTGAAAAACTACTGAAATGGATATAATACACCCTAAAATTCTCGTGTAGCAAACTTTGCTCTCATTGAATATGAATTTTCACTGCCTATACAACTGCTATAACTCACACCAACCATTCGGAAAAGTACAATTAGACTAAAAAAATAATGTATGCAAAATACCTTACCTTTGTATATTTGTAAGTTAAACAAAGTAGTTTCGTTTGCTTGGATGTATTGTTACACAAAGGGACATTTTGGGACCATGATTGTTAAACGCTTTGAATCACATCAAATTTTCTACACTATTTGATGTCTTGGTTGTTATTAATGTTAGAGGAGAATTGTTTGCATGTTCTTAGGATGTATTTTAAACAAAATGGAATAATCTCGTAGTTAGTACATAAAACCATATTATTTAAATGAGTCATAATTAGTGATAACATGTTTTCAAAGATATTTGTCTCTTTTTCAATGACTCATATCATATATGCAGGATCATTATCTTGTTTTATTTCATTAAACATTATTGTCTCTCAAATCAAGATGAAGCTTTATCATACTGTGAAGCAGCATATTACAAGTGTAAAACGTATGATGTATTAGCATGCTTCGGTGAAGCAATAAGTTATCGTCTTGTGTAAAGAACTGGAAGAATTGAATTTTAACGCATAATTTCGAAAACAGAAGATGCGTGGTTTATTTTCTATATCACTTATAGTTGACTATTTTCCCTAGGCTACTTGTACAGAAAGTTAGTTTTACATAACCATAACATGTATCAAAAAAGAAAAAAAACTAAAATTTAATATTTTCAGATAATTTATTTATATAATATAAAACTGTTCTCACTTTATTTTATCACATTCAGTATTTGTGGACAAAGTATTCTTTTTCATCGAAATGCATAATAATATCCCGAATTCGTTTCTTGTAAGTTTCTTCCTTTTTAATTGGAAATACGAACGCATTAGACATTCTTCTAGTTTCTAGGAATACCTCCTTCATCAACATCGTCTCATCTCTGTCGGCAAGCATAATCCTTATATTAAATAACGCAAAAGTCAAGCCGAATTGGCTAAAAACTCTCCAATGAACAAGAAACGTCTCATGCGGATATAAAACATCAGCTGAACCGCCTAACATGCCCATATACGCCGACAGATGTGAGTAATATACATCAAGATAATGGTCTATCATGTCCATGTCAGTCTGGCTACAAACGCTGTAGAAAAAATAGGCGACGTCTAGAACTGGTGGAGCTGTCGTCATCATTTGCCAATCGAAGATGCAAAAATCAATGGGTTTGGTAGGATCCGTGCGAACCTGGAACAATTTCATGCATTAACTTGTGTACACTCTTTAGACCGTTCAAATTGAAAGCAGTAGTATATTGTATGTTTTAATGTTAGTATTAGAATGATTTTCATTATAGTAATATGCATCGAATTCCTGATGTACTATCACAAATAAATAAACAACACAACAAACAGTTTTTCTAAAAATACCCAGTAAATGTTCCTTCGTCGGATTAGGAATACCCGCACCATTGCTAGAAAATTACGCCATCTCATTATAACAGTATTAACATTTTGCTGTTTCTCGAAAAATGTTCTTCAGCTTATGGCCAATAGTGTATCTTTTCTCATCTCTAAAGTACTTTGTTAAAATCTTGAGTTGTGTATCTGACAAATAAAACAGTAGTTTTTAATATCAATCTTTATGACACCGGATTACGAGGTAGGCGCCATAAATTCTAGGCCTGATATAGAAAAAAAAAACTTGGAGCAATGTAAGAAATTTCATTTTTCAATGTAATCTCCCCTAACTTCTATACATTTATTACAATGATTAATTAATAATTCGCTACCCTTCTAAAAATAATCTTAAGTTTTTCCGTCAAAACGTTTCGTAAAACCCGTCTGCAACGCACTGTCGTCCTTAAAACGACATCCCCAATGGTGTCCTTTTAAATTAGAACACAAATAATATCACAAGGAGCCAAATTCGGACTATATGGTGGATGTTCCAATTCTTGAAAGCCACATTCGTGGATCGCAGGAGTACTGTCCATTAATTTATGCAATAAAGACGCATAATATGTGCTGTTTACAGTTGTATTGCGCTCTTTAAAGTCAATTAGCAAAATGCCCTTACAATCCCAGAATATTGTGGCCATCACCTTTTTCGTTGATTGAATGACTTTCGCCTTTCTGGGGCGAGGTTCATTAGGTTGCCGCCATTCCATGGACCCCCTTTTCGATAGAGGATTGTAAAATGTAGTCATTATTTCATCCCCTGTGACAATGAATTTCAAAATCGATTTTGGGTCGTCCCCACACATCTTTAAAAACGACCGCGCACATACGACTCGACGTTCACGTTGGAGAGCAGAAAGAAGTGGCGGAACCCATCTTGCACTAATTTTATTCATTCACCTAAATGGTTATGGAGAATTCGGCGAATACTTGTTTCGGATATCTTTGTTATCACTGCTAATTCCTTCACCTACAAACGGTGATCTTCTAGCACTAAATCTTCAATAATGGAACTTTATTGAGGTGCTATCACTTCAATGGGTCGACCAGGCCGTTCAGCATCTTCCAGGGACTTTCGCTCCAAACGGAAACACTTTGCCCACTTTCTTACAGTGGAATATGAAGGAGATAAATCACCGTAAACGCCGTCTAAACGTTGTTTTATGTGCTGGAAGGGTGCGCCTACGCTCTCCTTTACTTAAAAATGTTATCACCGCGCGGTACTCAATTGGTACTTCAGACATTTTCATGCGCTGATCACGTTGATGGGTTGGTTACTAAGAACTACTACTCTTCGAACTGTCATATTTATAGCGTAGACCTCGCATATGTGCATGCATGCCGTGACGGAGTTTGAACACTCTTGAACCTGTATAAGTCTGTCAGGCCGAGAATTTATGGCGCCTACCTCGTGTACATTTGTGCGGTGTTATAAAGTGAAGAAAGGACACTAGAGAGAGAGAGAGAGAGAGAGAGAGAGAGAGAGAGAACAGGATCTTTACTAAGCGGGAGAACTATAGATGGGATCTCTAAAATACGTATAAGAGGAAGGTTCAGGAAAATAACCTTGACGTGTTCCAATGGAAAGTTAGGATCTGAACGAGAAAGAAAAAAATCAAGAACTAGGAACAGTGTTGCTGGAAATTTTGAGAAATGATATTAAAATATGTATACGAGGTTAAAATTCGGTAATTGGAGGAAAAGAACACAACAAACGGCAATGGGAGAAAATAACTTATATTTGAAAAATAACAAAAATGGGAAATTGTTAATGAACTTTGCGATAGAAAAATGATACGAATATGAAGATTGTAACTAAAAGCTTGAATTAAAGGTATGCATAAAATAATGTGGATTTTCCCAGACAACAAACGCGAAACTAAATAGATCACATATTAATAGACAAAAATATACAAAACCAGTAACTGACGTAAGAAGTTATAGCCGAGAAGATGCAAACTATGAGCATATGCATAGATATATATCTGTAATCATGAACGTGGACCAAGCCTCCTTCGGATCACTGAATATTCCGGATACCTGAAAGTAAAAACTGAGAACAACCGTTGCATTTTTATTACATGTATTTGAATGAATGCACACAGCTATATATGTATATGTTTTGTATTTTCATAAGATATGTACGTCTAGGTACACATATGTATATACGAGGGCGGCCTGAAATGTTTCCGGAATCGGCAAGAGATGGCGCACGAAGATTGAAATGGATTCATTGGTTGGCAAGACTAACCTTTTTTATGGCAACCGGCAAAATTTCAGACGCCTAGTGTCAATAGTTGTTGTTTAAGGGTGTGTTTTGTGTAGCAAGCCGGGCGATTTCGCAAAAATGGATAAAATCGAATTTCGTATAGTGATAAAACACTTCTGAGTGGCTGGGAAAACGGCCGCGGAAATTTGAAATATTATGCTAGAGGTTCATGACGGATGTACTCTATCATTCTCGACCATGAGCTTTTGGGTGAGCGAGCTCAAACGTGGCCACACAAGCACAAGTGACGAACCACGCAGTGGGCGCCCAAACACCACTACCAACGATGAAATGGTCGACAAGATTCATGATGTCGAGTTAGCCGATTCCTGATTGAAGCTGAAAGAGATAACAGAGACAACAGGCATCTCAAAAGAAGGGTACCGCGTTTGCTCACACCGGAGCAAAAACGAAATCGGGTGACCGTTTCGGAGGAGTGTATGGCCAGGATCCAACGCAATCCAAGGGATTTATACATGCGTTCCATAACCATGGGCGAGACTTGGATCCACTACTACATACTGAAGACCAAGGAACAGTCGAGGCAGTGGAGTTTTCCGGACAAATCGGCTTCGAACAAATCAGAAACCGTTCCATCGGCCGGAAAGGTCATGGCGACCAGAGCGGTTCTTATAAACTATGACATAGATTTGTATCAAAGTAATAACATTATTAGGCTCCAATTCCGAACCCACAATCATTTCTTTCTCCAAGAATTTTCGACGTGTTCACGTAGTCCTGGTATAAGAGCGCAGACGTGAATCAAAGATCTGGGCCCTTTAAAAATCCTATAGTGTTTCGTTTTGTCAAAGGTGCAGAATCTACATCCTTGTGTAGTATTTGTAGTAAACCCGTAATTGTGCGCTGTTCGGGGTTCAAACAAAATCTGTGTTTTGAACACGTTTACATCAACTACCATTATTGTAATAGCTATACACAGTCCGCGACAATAGTATAGACCACCAATAAACTTTAAGGAAAGTAAGAATTATATTGCAAAATTCGTGTTTCAAACGTGTATGGTTGATTGTAGTGGTGATGAGCTGAAATATTCGGGGAAAATCAGACATCCAGGTGCGGCAAATGTATAGGCCAAGCCATTAGTTTTAGTTTTGTCCTCAACAGGTACATAACGGGTGAAAATAATGAAAATATTGTATAATAGTCTTTACATGGTGTATTAAATGTTAGTGTACTAATCTGCTTTCTACATATCAAGACGAGATGGGTTTAATTTGTACTTGGCGTGATAAGGATCGGTCAGTTGCAAAGATAGCAACGTATTTGAGCAGAGCCCCTTCTTGTAATTCACACTTTCTTAAATAAAGGCGAAAATTTCGGAAAAGCACGCAAATCTAAAAGACCGTCGCACAATTTTATGGTTTGCGTCAAACTCAGCAACGATTGCTAGACAAATAACACAAGCAGCAGGTGCAAACACCAATCTACGAAATGTTCAACGTCTGCTGAAAGTAACAGCTCACTCAGAACGAAAACGGCTGCAAAGAAAACCTCGTTTAACGCGTTAGCATAAAGAAGCCAAATTAGTATTTGCACACGCGCATTTAGTTTGACGTAAACGCTGGCGAAGAATCATTTTTGCTAATGAAAAAATGTTTAATTTAGAAAGTTCTGGTAGTTATCAGTGTTATTGCCAACATCTAAGAAAGGAGGAAGTAGTTTTGAGTCATAGGCAGATGGATGGTGGTAGTGTAATGGTATGGGCAGGTATATGGTATAACGGAAAAACTAACATCACGTTCTGTAATGGCAAAATGAATAGCGTTAATCATATAGATCTTATCGTCAATCGAATATCATGACATGCTGAACAGATTACATCTCGGGACTTTGTGTTCCAGCAAGACATCGCAGCTGTCCACCGTATTCAAATTGTAAAAAATTATTTTCTAAGAAAGAAAATATCACTGCTTGAGTGGCCGGCCCATTCGCCTGACGTGAATATGATCGCAAATGCCTGGAATATCTTAGCACATCGTGTATACAGTGGCAGAAGACAGTTCCCTTCAATTCAGAAATTAACAACTAGTATTTTAAAAGAATAGGGCGTATAGGGCAAAAACTTAGACAGAAGTTGTTTGACATTTTGGCGAAGAGAATGCCTGAAGTAGTAGGGAAGCGAGGTGGTCCAACGCATCATATATAGAAAAAATATGCAGACTTGATATGTTGCAAAACAATGAAATCTCTTTAATAAACGTAGCGTCCTATACTTTTGTCGCAGACTGTAGCTTAATTTTAACTATATGCACATACAGTATACTGTTCGTTACTGTAACATGTAGTAAATAAAATTGCATTGCAGTATGTAGTGCATTTAAGCATTTATAAAGATTATAATGTTTCTCTGATTCTGTTCTATTATTTATGGAGAAGTTATTATTATTAGAAACATGTTAGCTACATTTATACACCATTAAATGTCGTAGAATAAGGAATAAATAGCACAGGGTATTATACTTTCCCCAAAAAATAGTAATAAAGGGTGAATAATATTTTATACAATTGGTATACAGTTTTATAATATATTTTGTAAAACGTTTAGTGTAACTGTATCTGTATTCTATCACATGATCAATGCTTTACTATATTAATTACTGCCATTGTACCAAATAACAATTTTACACAGCACTAGAAACAATACATCATTTGAATCAATAGTCCAATTTATAATCTTGATGTGGTTTAGACTATGTATGCGTTTCTACGAAAAGTTACTTGGGACCATGTAATCTATTACAAATTATCTTCAGAAAGTATTTTAATACCCTCAACCAGGGTGATAAAGTGCCATATTTTGAAGTTTTTATGCCATATTAGTTGAATTGTCCTGAATTTTCAATGTAATATAGACTTATACCTTTGCTATCAATTTATAAATCTGACATATATATAATATTACAACTCACCCCGTTTATCGGGGCAACTAAGTGCTACACCTGGTTTCTCTTTGAAAAGATATTAAAAACGTTTTGAGTCACCCTGCAGAATTCAAATGTCGGATTTATTATGTCGGAAGTTGTTTAAAAAAATGGGTAAAAACAAAACAAAAATAGAAAGAGGATCTACATATGTATGTTTTATATTTAAAACCAGTCATTATGAACTTGTAAAACGTCAATATAATTAACATTTTTAATAACAAAACGGCAAAAGGTAACCAATAGAATCCTAAAAAAAATAAAAAACAAACAAAATCGTGAGTTTGTGGGAACATTTTTCTTTAAAAAATCTGCCCTATACATTGAGCCAAAATTAAGGTAACGGGAAACTAACTTCAAAGGAACTGCGTATGTACAACTGTCTCAAACTTCACTGTACAGAGTTTACGATCTTTTGTAAAAATTGCGTTAAAAAATGGAAAATAAGGGGATTAGTAGTACACCTAAAACTTGTGGTTGTTGCTTTAGTCGTGACACAATTTTCTTTTTAATTTGTTGCTCTTTGCACGAAAAAAACCCAAAGGCTCAGGCCACTCCTATAATTTTCCCTTCTTTCTCATAGAGGATACACTGGCTTCCCTGCTGGCATCAAAGTTAACCAACCTTAAACCTGGATAACATTTCTTACGATATTCCATGACACTGAGCGGCCCCGATAGGCACTTAGTCACCCCAGTTGACGGTATTTGCTATAATATCACAGATATGCCTAAAAATTTAAAAATCGCGCAAGCATTAAAGGGGGCCATAGCCCTAAATCGGGCGTTTCCGCTGAAGAAAGAATTCGTAGTGCTTCTACCAATCTACGTTTTCAGTCTGTAAAGTTTCATGGAATTCTGAATAACGCCGTTTCCTTATCACATCCATTTGTTTTCTATTTTTAATATTATTATTTTTATAACTAAATAAAGAAGGATGAATATGCTTAAATAGGTTTATGGAACATCTAATCTAAACACCTAAGTATTTGAATTATAATAACCAAACGTACTACTTTTTTTAATATCACATTTCAAATGAATATGCCTTATTTTTTTTATTTAATTATTCTAACAGACAAATCAAACAGACAAATCAAACAGACAAATCAAACAGATAAAATATTGACAAAAATGGCTAATTGTAAATTATTTGTTAAACTTAATTGCATAGATAATTTTTCACTAAATATATAATACTTTAGTTTCTCTGTGCATTTTATATGTCAGAACCGATACATGTAGAAGATACTGTGTACTGTTTCATTTAACTTTAAAGTAAAATGTTACGGTGGATCTACCTCTATCGATAACAAATTTAAAAGTTTTAAGATTATTCTTTTGTTTTTCATTTTATTCGTTGATAGAAATACAAAGTAAAATTTTGACATTAGCTGATATACTCCTGTTTTGTTTCGCTTCGGTAGAGCCTGTAACATTAAAATAACAATCGAAATCGATGCAGGTTTAGAATTTTATGGTTTGCATCACAATATTCGATCTATTTTAATAGAAAAGGTTTTACTTACATCATATTTAAACAAGAAATTATTAGTCCATCCATTGGAATGCGCTATGATAGCATATGGATCATTTTTTATTGTTTCTACGCACGAAAGAAGTGGCTTCATATCTTCAGAAAATTTATGAAATACTGAGAAAATTCGTTTATTGTCCTTCAAGGAGTCTTTTACAATTTGAGCTAGATGTCTTAGCAGGGCATGGAAATCTACACCTAACTTGTACCCTTCGAATGGATCGCTAATCCTTTGGATGATGCTTTTGTATGCTAAGCGATTCTCGTCCTTAAACACGAAACATAAGGCATGAAAGTGTCCAAGTCCCTGCAGCACAATCTCGATATGATCTCTCGGCATCGGTTTGCTTCGATCTAATATGCGATATCCATCTGCCGCAAGATGTTCCAATACAATAGCATGGATAGTCGCCATATTCACGACTTTATAACATGTCGGTGCCAATTTTAGGATGGGGCAATTGTTCCTCTGTATAAGCTCTACTAAAAATGGGTACAATCTTTCATAGAAAACGCACTCGTTGTAAAAGCTTTGGCACATCAGGTGGTGTTCTCTACCTCCAACACATAGTGGCATAAGTTTCACTAAAAGCTCCATATATTCATTCCCACCGCAAGCGCTAACGACTTTGTATACGGCCAGGTAATCATCTTCAGGTTCGGAGCTATCCACTACCTCGAATTCGGGATCCACAATTTCCGCTTTTTCCACTAGATCCCGCACAATCTCCATGAAGATGCACTCCATGACTCCAGACAATAATTAAAAACTAACAATATTTGATACAATCACACACACATTAAAATAAAATTTTATGTTACATAATATTTTGCAGCAATACGCTGATGCTTTGTGGCCAAGTATATACTTCTAAACGTATATTTCCTAGAAGACATGAATTCCATAGTCTTAGCAAAAACTTACAAAAAAATGTTTTTTACTTACTTCTTTTACATTTGACGCGTGTACATCTATGCAGTTTAACACCAAAAATTATATATAATAGTGTACAAAACTAAACGGCTATTCATGTTATTCAAAGATATCTGCTTTTGCTAACTTTGTTGATAATGCTTAAGATTTCTATTTCTCAGACACTTATATGAAGCATTTCTTTAAATGGTTTTCAGTGGCGAAGCTAGCGCATTGGTACTCCTTGCCAATATTTACGATTACGTTCCCACCCTTTTACAGCTACAATGTTATAATAAACTGAAAAAATATATAATTTTGCGAGATTATTAAAAAAGTATAAGAAATAAAATAAAATAAACTTTAAAGTGTTATAATAATAATAATAATAATAATAATATTTAATGCCCAACAGATACAAATATCCAATTACAAGGCAATGTTAAATAATGTACACATGCAAATATAAATAACATAAAATTAAAGTATGTCAAATTAGAAAACTTAGTAACTAGTTGCTTTAATTTAAATTAAAAAAAAGTAGTTTACCAGTGGTTAGGAAAAAGAGAACGGAAAAAGTATTCAACTAAATTGTAACGCACCGCGATCTACATACCGTCAAAGGGACAGTAAAGTGCAGGTATGTATATCAACTCGGCAAACTCCATAGAGTTGAAATTGCTACACAATCTGTGTATTGGGGACCTGATGGCGATGTTTGTTCTAGGTGAAACAGTAAAATGTATTTGTTTGCCTAGATCCTGAACGTGGTACAATGAAGTTGATTTTATTCAACAACTCAGGGACATCAAGACCATTATGAAGTAAAGTAAATAGGAATTTACACTCAGCCTGTTTTCGACGTAGTTCTAATGAATCAATATTAAATGCCTCTAGCAGAGCACTGTGGCTAAATCCTTGTATCAGGTAAGTATTAAATTTTTAAAGTACAAGAACTTCAAACATCTTCTCTGAATCTGCTCTAGAAGATGTATCTGATAGATGTACATAGGTGACCAGACCAAGGACGCATACTCCAGTCGAGACCGAACAAAAGCGAAATAAAGAGGAAGAATGGCTGTTATAGAAGCAAATGGTCGTGTAACACGTATAATGAATCCTAACATACTCAACGCTGATACACTTAACGCTTTGGCACTACCAAATTCGTTACGATTTTTTTTTAACCGATTATTTGACCACAAATATTTTTAATCGCAATTGTTGCTAGACTAACGACCTGTTTCTGCGTAATTTTGATTGATGATATGGTTTCATATATTTTTATTTCGAGTAAGACCTTCTTCCAGTTACAACTGTAGCTGCTTAGGTCAATAAAATCCTTAGTCCTACGAATACATTTACATACAATGTTTCTAAATTATTTCCATAACTTAATGAGCTAAAGGGTTTTTCAAAATTATGCAATACTGATGCAAACACATTTTCTAGTGGAATTAATTCGTTAGTTCATTGGATATTATATCTTTCTTCTGTGTATCTTCTAAATAAATTTCACATTTTTTCTGAAGTGTTTCATCACTTAAATGCGGTATATTCGGTTTTATTACTACCGCATTCTCTCAGTGGCAGCGTTGACGGCGCCTAAAGTGCTGTTGTCGAATTTGGAGCAGATTTTCGAACCTGTCGGTCAAGTTCCTCACACAAAAGCTCGATTGGATTGAGATCTGGTCTTTGGGACGGCGACTTTATAACAACAACTTTCTCTCCGTGCTCCAGTTGTTTCAAATACTCAGGGTATATCTTTGCAGTGTCTTGGGGATTATTATCGTGTTGGAACACGAGGTTTTTACCGATTAATCGTGTTCCAGATGAGATGGCATTCCTCTTCAAAATCTCTTTATAACATTCTTTTCTAAGGATACAATATATCTTGACCAATTCACTTATAGAGGTATCGTCAAAACAACTATAAATCACGACTGATCCTCGTCCATGTTGATGTAATACGGGATTCAAATGGTCTCTTGTTTCAACCAAAGGTGAAATATTTAGATTCGTCAGTCTAAAGCATTTTCTTCTAATTTTCCAATGTTCATTCGCCCATTATAACCTTTTAGCTTTGTCACCTAGAAATATTAATACACTCAGCAAAATTTCTATAGTTCCATTTAATTTTGTTGTTCCCCTATAGACATTTAGCAACGGTATGAGTTGGGAATTATCTAGAATGACATTTTTGAATGTAAAGAACTAGATATTATTTTGACAATATCGCAACAAATATATATGGAGGAAGTACCAGTCGTATAAATACTAGCGAAATTTATATAGTTCCATAGAGTTAAACAGACATTCCACGAAATCAGGTACTACCTTTCAATGTGAGAAGCAAGATAATATTAGATGGGATTGTGAGTGGAACAGCGTCATCTTTTCTGACGAGAAAAAAGTTGGACAGGCCTGATGGTTCCAAATATTATTGGCAGGACTTGCGCAAGAACATTACGGTTGAGACGAGCTGAAATTTGGTTTGGGCGGCTTTTACTTATAAACAATAAAATCCTTATGTTTTATTTCTATGCCGATGAATTCTAATTTTTATATACAATTTCTGGAAATTTTGGTAAACAATTGCCGACTCAAGATTGGATATATCAGCAAGACAATGCTGCTATCCACAATTCCAGACAAACAAAGGAGTCAACATAGGAGAACCATTTCTTACAATGGCCTGGTCGCGCACCCAATGTGAACCCGATCGAAAATCTTTGAGGAACATTGGCAAGAGAGATGTATCCCAATAATAAATAATGCGATGGCGTCAAAAAACCAAAATCTGGGATAACGAGGTGTTGGAATGATATTCCTACCTGAACAGTGACGAAATTGATAAACAGTACGAAGACCAGGATGTTTAAAGTTTCCCTACTTTGAATTACCATTAATTATATAAATATTAAGGAACAATCATTAACCCTGGTCATCGAGTAAACGGATAAAATTTATCATCTGTTCAACATTATTATGCTGTGTATTATCCATTAAGATATCATTAAGATAGTAATGCTAATATATATATTATGGTCGAAAATCTGAGGCTCTTTAATTTTTTTTAAATGGGTTCTTTGATTTAAAATTTTGATCTATTTGTTTTTAAATTAAATAATATTTTTTTCTAATTCAATGATCAAATGTAAAGTTGAAAAAAAATAAATAAATTGACAAATTAAATATGTATCGCTTTTTTACAAATAAAATATTTTTTTTACAGAAAACCTAAGGCAATCCCTGTCTAGCTAACTATAATCTAATAATAATCTTTAAATATTCTAATTAGCATGTGAAACAAAAATGAGAGCAATAGATACAAATAATTTTGAAGAACTTAAGATGATTCGACGTCTTTAATCTTTGAAATCGTACTCACCGAACGTGATTTCTCGCCTTTTTAAGATGTACTGGTCTTCGGCTTGCAATATATGTGTCCGGAACTTCCAGATTTTATTTCTAGTATCAGCTGATACACTTTATGAATCAATATAATCGAAGATCTTTGTAAATTAAAGGGTTATATGAGAAAATACTTAATTATTCTCAGGAGAGACGATGACAATATACGTAACTGACACGATGTTTTTCTATATCCACGGTAACACATTTCTTTGCCTATATGGTAGGCCACACAGTAGACACATACTTGATATAAGTGAAATTATATAGGAAAATGCTGCCAGTCGTGCCATTCTTCCGTCAAACGAGAAATTTTGAAGATTATAAGCATAATTTCGTAATAATGGATATTTATACAATGTGATTAAAATGTGTGAGTATAGTATATTAAACATCTTTTAAGAATAAAATTTGGAAATATATATTTAAATAAATAATATGTTTACGAAAAGCGATATATATAATAAACGATAGTAAAGTTTGCGTCTCCTCTGCAAGTGTTGTTGAAGGGACTCTTTTTTTTTTAGCAAGAAAATTTGTGAATAATAAGTTAATAAAGAATATCCAATGTAGATATCTGTAAAACTTTAGAAAGAAACCTGTACAGATTGAATATCTGTGCTAAAAATTAATAAAGTACTCCCCCTTTGCCTCCAATGTATAACATCAACCATAATAAAAAATAATGGCGTGCACCAAACAATGACGAGAAAATATTTGGAATAGGTAAACCAGTAAAGTTTAGAAAAATTCATTGAAACTTAATATACAATATTTCATATCATTACAATATATCCACATTCAGTTGTTCAGGCAGTAATAGTTTAGTCTAAGCGGTATTAGATTCATTCAAGTTGAGACTTGTCCGCTGTATTAAATTGTATTGAACTTTGAAATAAACCTTTGCCTTAAAGTTTCTTGAGTGATTTTAAAAAGACTGATTCAAGAAAAGGAATCAAAATTCATTGTTATAAATAGAAACCGGATTATATGCAAAGTGCATGTATTTGATTTTATTCATTTATTATATTTTACGTCTATTTGTAGATGTCTTACACTAATTAACGTTAATTAACTTTAATCAGTGTAATACATCTACATGTGGACGTAAAATATAATAAATAAATTAAATAAAATATATACACTTTGCATACAATCCGGTCTCTAGCTATAAATATTCCCTGTACGAAATGTAATAAATTTTATTACAAATGTTATTTTCTCTTGCATTTGTGTTTCTTTGCGGTTCACAACTAACCTAGATGCATAATTTGTCGAAGATATTAAGAAAACCAGGTTCTTCGCGGAATGTTTATCATGTATTAAAACCATACGCAATTGCCATGATATTGATTTTTTAACATGTTGGTATTTTTCGATGATAGATTTCTATGATTTCAACTTATAAGCGATAAGTTTACCTGTGTTTTATTTCTGAATTCCTCTAATTATTCTTACATTTAAAAATAGTTGCTTTGTACAACGAAAATAGTTCAACAAAAGTTTGAAATTCTCTAATAAACGCGTAAAAAGTTTATATTTTAATTGTCATTGAGCCAACCTAGACCTTTACCTTTGTATACATAAAGTTTATCTAGCTATACTATGTAAGTGCATAATACAAATCACCAGCAAACAATTGCTTTACCCACAATAATGTAACCTTCACCTTCCAAATATAGTACTATTATGAGAGACGTGTACATACACAGTATTATCTAGAGAACCAATAAAAGTATCTCATTCACCGCCTAGAATAAGATAAGTTCCATAGTTTATTGACACAGGTTTATCTGACGACAAATACAGTAATAATTTCATTTACTGTGATAAACTTGTCGGTGCTTGTTAGAGTTCGTGAAGCATGTCGAGCATTATAACTGTTCCAGATGAAGTAAGTGAATTGCTTAAAGAGATAATACATACACATGGATTCAGTCCATATTCGCGTATTGATTGCGGTCCAGGCGCAGAAGTAGGTGAAGGTTACAATTCGAAAACGCTCACGGTTCATGTCAAGGATGAAAACAATGAATTATATTTATTCCTAAAGATGCAGTTTGGTATGAATTGGCACGATAGTTTCGATAAAATGTATGCGAATGAGGTACATTTCTACACGACAATATACCCAGCCTATCAGGAGTTTCTAAAAGAGCATGACGTTGAAAATGGTTTTCGAAACGTTCCACGATGTTACGGAGCGAAAAAGGACATCGTTGCTTTGGAAAATCTTGGACCTAAAGGTTATAAAAATAACAAAAATGCAATGGACGAGGAACATATAGTATTAGGTTTGAAGACACTGGCAAAGTTCCATGCTATCTCGTTCGCTTTTAAAGATCAAAAGAGAAAATTGCACGATACTTTTGTTGAGGGTATCCAACCCTGTGCCGCTGAAATCTTTAAGAAGGGGGGATTTGATAAGATAATAGGTGCGTATATTCAGAATCTTCTTGACAGTTTGAATGCGGATGAAATTGACGAGCTGTCCAAAAGAAAAATTGATCTGAAGCAAGTTTTAATTGACGCTCTTTTTAAAATCGACGAAGGTAGAAACAAATATTCTATTATTACGCAAGGTGACTGTTGGAGTAATAACGTCCTATTTTCTTACGATGTAAGGTAAGTCACTGATACTAACGAAATGTATAATCACTTATAATTTATAGGAAAAACATCCAAACATCCCAACTAACATAATGCTTGTTGATTGGCAACTCGTTCGCTATGGATCTCCAGCCAAAGATTTAGGTTACTTCTTTTATCCGATTGCCTCAGAATCTATGATGGAAAATTACGAGCATTATATGAAAGTCTACTACGAAGAGTTATGCGGACAAATTAGGCAGTTTGGAAGCGATCCAGAAATCCTATACCCATTTGATGTTTTTAAAATGGAATGGAAGCAGTTTGTTAAGTATGGGTTTGTTATGGGTTTTCTGATAATACAAGCATTGCTAATGGAAAAGGATGAATTTCCTAATCTAAACGAAGAACCCAATGCTTACGATAAGAATGCTATTCCCAAGATGAAAAATGAAGAGTTATTTGTCGCAAGGATGAGGGGAATTTTAAAACATTTTATTAAATACGAATTATTGTAGTACTTTCTTCAATGTGTCGTCATTTTGATTTTAATAAAGGTGCAATTTGTAAACGAATAAGGAAATTGCCTTTCTCGTAAATTGATTTCACTAATATCATGAGAAAGCTGTAATTACAGCGTTTTCTTATCTTGGTGTTATTTTCTAGGCAATCTTTTAGATGTGTTTTAAATACGTCATGCTAAACCTTCGGGAATTATTCTCATGTGCAGTTTCCCTATGCACTGCCTTTGGTGCAAAAACGCCCTCTCGGGAGACAGCAATCCACGAATTGCACGAGAGAAGGGTGGGAAACTGTACCCGCTTCTTTTCGCTGTCTGACTTTGCGGACAAATGTTTCTTTTTTTTTTGGCACTAGTTAGCGCCAGGAATATTCATTTGCATCGTAGAGTTAAGTCTGGTGATAGAAGCAGCGAGAGAATTACATGTGTTAGCATAAAACTGCTCGAAACTATGCTGATGACGCCGGGAAGGCAGAAACATGTCTCACGTGTCTTTCTCGTGAATTGATTTCACTAATACCATAGCGCTGTATTTACAGCGTTTTTTTTATCTTGATGTATTTGAATGGCTTATAGCTTTTATTGTTGGCTTGTGGTAGGTAGTTATGTATCATATTGCTTTTATTAAGAATTTTGTTCTTTTTCAAAGTGTGTAAAATTATGTTCGGTATTCCATTAAGAAGTATTTGGTTTATGTCACGAACCTGATGGCCAAACAGGTTTTTGAATCCATTATCGTTAATAGCAGGAGAAATGCTATTACTTTAACTAATTTGCAGTGTTAACGGGGCCAATGTTAGGAGCAAATTCCGGTTTCAATTTGAACAAAATATGCAAATTAATTGTGTATTATATATTAAAAGAGCGACAAAATAAAATAACAAAAATACAAAACAAAACTAACAAAATAAAATTTATTTATAATTTTTTCAAAAAATTGCGAAAGGCACAAGAACAAACGGTAACTATGAATTCAGAGAAATAGAAACAGAAGAAAATACGTTGCAATTTGTCATGTCTAAACTTGCATAGTAAACGAAACTGCTATAATTCCTCGCAAACTTGGAGCAAACTGTATACGAGGAATGTCCTTTAGTTTTATATACTGTAACATAGAGTGGGCCACTAATCATAGGTGAGTACTAAAAATTAACTTCCGTCTTTAATTAGCCTAAATTCAAAGTTTCAGTGCGATACATATACTGTTGTAACTCCAACGAACTGTCAAAGTTGACAAGTTAGTTGAGAAATGGAATTAAACCGAGAACATTTTTGCGCAATAATTTCTTATAATATTGAAGACAATTATTTCAACAAGATTATACCGCCGAGCTGATTTCCGTTTTCGGCAATGCAGCATCACGCCAGTCAACAATTTGGAGATTCAAACGTGGACGGATTTGTCTTAGCGACGGTCCAGTAACAAGCGCACCAAAAGCGGTTCTCACTCAGTAACACGTCGATGCTGTGCGCAGGATCATTAACGAAGATCGACATGTGACATATCGCGAGATTGATGCATCATTGTGGATTTCAAAGACACCCCAATTCAAGAAAAAATTGCATAAAGAATTGTAAGTAAAAAAATTAGTTTTCTGTTGTGTGAATTGCTGTCAAAATACACTAGACCATATTGATATGCAACCATTTGTTTGCCATAAGTCTTAGCTGAGCTTTGAGAAACCAACACCGAACGACGAATCATCCGCCACTAAAACAATGCAAGTACGCATTGCACGCAAAGCAATTGAATTTATAACGCAACAAGACGTTGAATTGTTAGACCATCCTCCGCACGGTCCGGACGTATGTCCCCACGATTCCTTTACCTTTCCGAAAATCAATAACTGATTGCGTAGACAAAGCTTTCAACCGTTAGAAGGAGTAGTCGACGTTTTCAAGAACGCAATTTCGATTGTACCAACGAACGAATAGAATATCTGCTTCTAGAGTCGGTTTGAGTGATCCGAAAGTATATTAATCTTCGTGGAGGATACTTCGAAAAACAATAAAGTCTTTAAAAGCTATATACTATTCTATTCCAGCTCTATATACTGTAATGATATAAATTGTTGTCCTTTATTTACCAATGAATTTCTTCTATAATTTTACTAGTTCACCTATTGCAGATATATTTTTCGTCACTGATGCACGCCGTTAATTTTTATTTTGGTTGATGTTAGAAGTTGGACGCGAAGTACCGTTAGTACTCCCTCTTTATGAAATTTTAAACACAGATATTCAATCTGTACATGTTTCTTTTAATAGTTTTACAGATATCTACTTTGGGTATCCTTTAATAACTAATTATTCACAATTTTTCTTATTAAAAAAAAACATTTTCTTTTGTAGAAAAGCGGTATGTATAAATATATATTTATTTATTTGTCAATATATTTGTATTTTTCAACTTTACATTTGGTATTTTAATTTAGAAAACATTATCAGTCAATTCTAAAAGAAATAAATCAAAATTTTATTTCAAAGAACCCAGTTAAAAAGTTTTAACCAGTCTGAGATTTTCCACCACAATACGAAACTTAAAAGACAACCCTCATAAACCGCGCCTCTCCATTGTTTAAATATGCTTCTCATGGCAAGGTCGGTGCTTCCACTTTAAACTGACGAGATTAGAAATTGCATGAATTTCATATTCACAAGAATATGTATTATAGAGATTATTGTCAAAATGATATTTTATGGAGATTATAAAGTACAATTTACGCGTAACATTAATGCTAATTAACTAAGTAAATACCATTAATTCGGTACCAAATACGATACAACAAGCCGAGGCTATATTGTATACACATTGCGCGTGTGTCGTATATCTACGTTCAAAGTTAATTCAGCGAAGGTCAGCAAAATGAAATGATGAGAAAATTAGCATGATGTCAGTACAACGTTTGATCTACTGGACAAAATATGTCAAGTGAGACGGAAATTTCCGACGAACTTAAGCGGTTCGTGGAAGAGATTCTCGCGACGAACGGTTTTCCTCTAACGTCTAAAATCGAATATGGTGTCGGTTCTGAAGTGGGCGACGGTTATACCTCTAAAACATTTACAGTAGACATAACTAGCGACGGCAAATCGTTGCATTTATTTTTAAAAACTCCGCTAGGATTGAGTTGGCACGAGAATCTTCCTATGCACAAGTTATTTCAAAACGAATCTTACTTCTACAGCACGCTATATCCCGCATACCAAGCGTTCTTGAAAGAGAAAAGGATAACCGATGGATTCCAAAACGTTCCGAAGTGTTACGCTGTCCGCGGTGATTTTCTCGCTTTGGAAAACCTAAAGAGAAAAGGTTATCGACTATTTGCGAAAGGTAAAACAATGAACGACGATCACATTCTTTTAGCAATGAGGTCCTTCGCTAAATTTCATGCTATATCTTTCGCGCTGAAAGATCAGAGAAAGGATTTATATGAAACGCTTAAGCAAAATCTGCAACCTTCTATGGGCGATTTGTCTGCAACTGCCGGTTTTCATAAGATGATAGTTTTGGCGATCCAGGAATTCCTTAAAACCTTAGATCCTGTCGATGATAAAGAACTTTCTGATGCAGGCGATAATGCGGTGGCAACAATGACTGATATTCTGCTTACTGTTGACCAGCATGCGAATGAGTATTCTATTATTACACAAGGGGACTCCTGGTGCTACAATATAATGTTCTTATACGATGTAAGTAAAATACAGTCTTTGTGATGTGACTTTATTATTGAGAAATAAATTGAAATTGCTTGAGGTTTCAATAAAAGCTAGAGAAAATCAATTAACAAATAAGCTTGAATTAAGGTGTGGAATAATATGTTATGCTGTGATATCTAGAGTGCTACTTGTTGTTACTCGTTGGAGATTAGATTTCTGTAAGAAGACTAAATCAAAAGTTAAACAGAACACAAACATTTATATATTATATTTCGTGTATATGCATAATTTTTTAGTTTGTTGTATTTTATCTTTATTTTGCGCCATTAAAAGTTTGTTTATTGGATCTCAGGTTTGTATAGAAAACTAAAAATATTTCGTTTTCAAATATTAGAGAGATGTAGATGGAGATATGTACAAAAAGTGTGTACGCTCAGCCAATAAATGCTAAGTCTTATCCGGAAAGAGGCAATAGCGACACAACTACATATTTGAACGATACAGCCAGTGTAGGGTATGTCCCTAAAAGTTGATAAACGAGAATAAAGCCTTTCTCTAGTGATTTTACGGAAATCTGATTACATGAATCAGTTCGCTCACTGCACCGATATTACAAGCATATCGGATATATATCGGACGTTTTCGGTTATGCCATCAGTTCATTGCATTGCATTTTCATGGGCGTTAGGTTTCATTGTCTCGGTCACGATAATTGTATGTAAGCTTTACTTTGAGAGTACAGAATAATATAAAAAATGGATGTCTATAAATCAACAGAAAAGATGGAGTAAGTGTTTTTACACGCAGAAATTCAAAATTTTCTTCATAGTGGGTACGATGTGTGAATTCAGTATTCCTAAAAACTTAATCCCTAGGTTAGCATCTTGGGTAATAGTACTGTAGGTCCACTTTTTATTAATAGTAGCTTGAAGAATACAAAGTATAGTAATCTTTCAGCTAATGAAATTATACCCTGAAATACTAATTTACAGAATGTAGACACGGAATTTGGTATTAACAGGATGGTTGCCTCACACAGAGTTTATAAACCAACTGATAGAGCAAATACATTGGATGAGTTATGACGGAGAATTCAAAACTAAGTTGCAAAAGCAATGGCAAAGTTGCAAACATGTCAGCAGAATATTTGTTCAATATTAGATACAATTTTTATAATAAATTAGGTTACTATCTCTTTGAGGTTTGAATACTTCACTTAACTTTCTGCGTTATTGGGTTTTGGTTCTTAGCATTTCAAAGGGGCTTTTAATTAGGTATTAATGTCGTTTATCTCTGATTTACAAGCAATGGCTCCTTTCTTTAACATTCATTTTTTCTATTAATTTTGCATCAATTTGCTTGGGAATCTTATATAAGCCTTCATTTTGTGTTGAATAAGACATAGAGTTGCTATTTTAGTTTGCTTAGCATTCGATTATGATTTATTTGCCTATAAAGTATGCTGACTGAAATAGTACAAACATATATTGTACCGAATACTATCGAAACATCTGCTATACACATTTAAATTCCAATGCATATTATTAATAACTAGAGTTGTTGTTTGGGCTTTTTCCATAATTCCAACGATGGAAACAGTCCAGTCTAGTTATTATGAGAATCCATCGTCAACAATATCACGTCAAGAATGCATATTATTGTTAGAAAGAAGTTGTTGTGTATATGTGGTATAATACAAAATGTATACTTAAATGTACTCTAAATTGCAGAAGGGATAATCTTGCACTCCATCAATATATCGTCATATTGTAATAATATGAAATATTGTCTATTAATTATCAATGAATTTTCTAAATTTCTCGTTTACCTATTTTACATATTTTCTCGTCACTCTTTGGTGCATACCCGTACTGTTTTAAGGTTGATCTTATAGTTGGAGGAAAAGTACGGTTAGTACTCCCGCTCTTTGAATTTTATTACAGAAATTCAGTCTGTACAGTTTTCTTCCTAATATTTCACAGAAATCTACCTTGGGTGTTCTTTATTAACATATAATCCATAATTTTCATGTTAAAGAAAAGGAGCCCTTTGAACAACATTTGCAGAGGAGACGTAAACTTCACTATCATTAATTATATATATCGTAAACATATTTTTGTATATGAATATATTCTTCCAAATTTCATTTTTAACAGTCGTTTAATGTACTGTACTCAAACATTTTAGTTAGATTATAAAAATATGTATCACCTCGAAATTATTATGTATTAAACACAATCTGCAAAATTTCTCGTACGACGGAAGGATGGCACGCCTGGCAGTATTTTCCTCTAAATAATTTCATTCAAACATTGTGTCAAAGTCATATATATTGACATCGTCTCTCCTGAGAATAATTATTTTCTCAGATAAAAACTTAATTTATGGAAATCTTCGGATATATTTAGTCATACAGTGTATCAGCTGACATCATAATGAAAACTTGGAAGTTCCGGACACATTTGTTTTGGAAGCCGAAGACCAGTATACCTAAAAGACGAGAAATTACGTGCGAGTGAGTGCGATTACAAAAATTAAAGACGTCGAATCTTCATCAATTCTCAAAATTATTCGCATCTTTTTTGCTCCCATTTTATTTCGTATTTTAATTAGAATATTTAAAAACTAGCTAGATAGGGATTGCCTTAGGTTTTCTGTTAAAAAAAGGATATTTTTTCCAAAAAGCGGTAAATATATTTTTGATTTGTTAATATATTTATTTCTACAGCCTTATCTTTGGTTATTTTAATTATAAAATACTATTTTTGAATTTAAAAAACAAAACGAACGAAATTTAAATTAAAGAACCCATTTAAAAAATAAAGAGCCTGAGATTTTCCACCATAATATACATGTGCATTATTGATCTGTATACTATGCTGTACGCAGTTAAAGGACTGATGTAGATGTTAGTGTAACACATTCGTCAATAGAACTCCCAAAATCCTAACTTGAAACGAATAAAATTATTTGTATAACTTTTAATGAAATTGCATATTCATCATGCAGAACGTACGCTTCATCCAAATTAAATACGTACCCATGTTACTATCAATTCAACAATGTACGTTAAATTAGTAAGCTAGTAGTGTTTTCAATGCTATTTAAGATGTAATGAAAAAGAAAAATAGGCAATTGCATAACGCATAGCAGTTTTTTGCTTGCATACTGAAAACAATGATTTGATTTCTAATATAGCACTTTTTAATAATGTACGACCATAAGACGAAGTAGTATGTGAAAGATACATTTTCATTGTATAAAAATAGTAGAAAGCTTCCTATACTCCAAATTATCTATTCCTCAAAGTACATTTTTGACACTTTCGAATGCCAAAAATGCTTGTTACTCATTTAATTGTTGAAAATACTTTTTAATGGAGAATGGTCAATTTCGTGAATTGTTTTATCGGGCATATCCACCAAAATGTGAAATTTTGATGGATAATATTATAGATAGAACTTTATTCACTGAAGATCTTTTCGACGCCTGGCCACTATACCCCATTTCTCATATAGGAAAACCAAAGGAGAAAACCACCTTTACACATCTATATTTTACTAATTTTATGGGGGAAATTTGAAAATGCAATGATTTTAATATACAAATGAATCTAAATTGACATTTGAATTTCTAGTTATTTAATTGTAATTATGTAAGGGATGTTTCAACAAGAACGGAAAATGTTACACATATATTATTGACAGCGACTTACTTGAAATCAGTGTTTCGTGAATTTGTATATAGTATCGTATATAGTATTTTTAGGCCCTCTTTAAGTGTTACAAGCGCCCTCCAAATGTCTATTTCCACACTAAACCATTCGCAGTGTTTCACTGCCTTTCTTTGTAATTTACAGGAGTGCCCATTTAGAGTAGTAATATTTAATGTGTAGAAAACTAAATATTTACTATCATTCAATATTTATACATTTCTGTTTTACGAATTTTTTTGAAAAAATAATTATACATCGTACCGTAATTAAAACGTTTCGTTTTTAAATCTATAAATCCATCGCTATGAAATATGGACACACTTATTCATAGTAATTTAAAATCTCTTTTCAGCAGACCAACCTCGACACCCCAATTGATATAATGCAGGTCGATTGGCAGCTTCCGCGACACGGATCGCCCGCCATAGATCTGTGTTATTTTTTCTATCCGATCTCGTCTGAAGCGACTATAGAAAAGTACGAGTTTTATATGAAAGAATATCACGAAGAGCTCTCCAAAAGAATTCGGCAACTAGGTAGCGATCCAGAAACGTTATATCCACTTCTTGTGCTAAAAGAGGAATGGAAGAAGTTCGCCAAATTCGGGTTTGCAATGGGCTTCTTCCTAGTAAAAAGTATATTGATGAGCAAAGACGAGATGCCGAATCTAGAAGAATATCCAGAATTGTACGACCAGATTGTGAATCAAGGAAAGGATCCGAAATCTTTGGTGCCGCAGATGAAAAATGAGGAACTGTACATGTCTAGGATTAAATTAATTTATAGCCATTTTGTGAAACATAATTTTCTTTGATGTAATCTATAAATTATTTATAAGTATATATAAAAAATACGAATTAGTTCTTGCGTGAAAGCACAGGGATGAGATTATCGTTATCACTTAGGTTATTGAATTTGAAATTATCGTTTCAATTTAATTACTTTACTATTCAATACTATATTTTGTTTGGTTCAAATGTTGATAGTCTGTTCATAGATATGGTTATGGAGAAAGAAAACTAAATACACATAAATATTATGCAGGACTTTTAAAAATACGGTCGGAGACCTTGTATAATTAAGACATTTGATAGATAATGTGACTGGAAACTAATATTAACGTGGAAAAACTGTAGGGTTAATGGCATTACTTCTTATTAGAATGTAAAATCTGACGGAATCAAAAAATAGTTTCGGGATAATAACATTCCTGATATCATCGGTAGTATAATCAGTTTATGGTAAGCTTATAAGTTCTCTATACTACAAATCCCTATTAGATTATCATCTTTTTACCAAGCGATTGGGTGTCTTGCTTTACTTTAGAATTTTGGCAAGACTTAAGGAAGATTTGCACTGATCCTAGTCAAGTTCCAGAGCTCTTATGCATGGAACAAACACTATTTCCAATCCTCATTAAAAAAAGATATAGCAAATTTAGCAATAAAAAATGCTTGACTGAAAAAGAGGAAACTATATAATTAAAATAAGCACATGTGCCATAAATATGGCTGTTTGAGGAAATGAAAATAACTATGATGTGAAATGACGTTATTTAATACTATCTATTAACAATACTATTATCAATGAACTTTTGATAAAATACTTTTGCGATAACGTTCAATTTTATATATACCTCGATTCATAATCCTGTGTTTACATTTTTTATGCCATTTTTAAAAAAAATACGGAAGAAATTTTTTTATGTCGCTTCGAGATAAATACTATTTATACAATCAATATAAATGTTTAGGCTTATTTCAAAATGTACTACAACAAGATAAGCAAGTTCATTTTTTATTCTTGAAATACACTCGCAAAAAAACATCGCATTTTGTAGCACAAAATCGATGTTATGATTAAAGGAACTTTTAAATATGTTTTAATATTCTCAAAGAAAGAATTGATATGATTATTATATAATATAGGGATCAAATGAAATAAGAAACTCATATTTCAAATTATTATTAAGATATGGTAAAAGAAATTATATTTTTGAAAAAAAAAAAATTACGGGCTAGTAGCTTATAACCGCTCGCATTCGATTTGGTATGGATTCAATTAACCTCCGTATTTAAGCTTGATCTAAATTCTCCTACTTCTTTCGGAGGGCATCCTGTATTCCTTTTTGCTCTACCGGGGCAACATGTTGGGTCCGTACCATTCTGTGAAGATAACCTCAAACGTTCTCGATAGGATTCACGCCTGGACTTACCGCAGGCCAATCTACAACTGGAATGCCAACATGATCAAGGTATTTCCAGACAATTATTGCTACATGGGGTTGTGTATCATCGTACATTAACATGAATTCGTTGCTTGTTACTGATGCGTATGACACTATATGATCTTATAAAATGTCTGTTGCATGCAGTGGGCAGTTATTGTTCCTCTGTGTATTGATACTAACCCTGTACAACCTGCTAAAGACGTGCCTCCCCAAACCATGGTAGAGCTACCATCAAGATTCGGCATAGATCTGATGTTGCGCTGGGAATAGCGCTCATCATCTCGTCTGTACACTGGCATACGCCTATCTGAGATGTAACGATTAAATCTTGACTAATCTGTTAAGAGCATGTTGATTCAGTTATTCATTACCCAATTGACATAACACATGGGCTGAAAAGTCCCGGGCCTAACAAAGAAAACACGGTTTTTTTGGTTCAAAATTAGCTTTATTCATCAACGTAATCTCCATCTAGAGCAACGCAATCATTCCAGCGCCGCTCTAACATTTCAATACCACTTTTGTAGAACGATTTATCTTTTGCCTCAAAATAGGCCTCAGCTCCAGCTCCAGCGATAACCTCTTCATTCGTGCGAAATTTCTTACCGGCGAGCATTTTTTTGAGGTCTGCGAACAGCCAGTAGTCGCTGGGAGCCAAATCTGGCGAATACGGTGGATGTGAGAGCAATTCGAAGTTCAATTCAAGTAGTTTTGTCATTGTTTTGATTAACTTGTGACACAGTGCGTTGTCTTGATGAAACAAAATTTTTATCTTTGCCATATACGGTCGTTTCTTTGCAATTTCGGCCTTCAAACGCTCCAATAACGCTATATAATATTCACTGTTGATTGTTTTTCCTTTCTCAAGATAGTCGATGAATATTACACCACGCACATCCCAAAATACCGAGGCCATAGCCTTTCCAGCCGATTGGTGTGCTTTCGGGCGCTTTGGACGAGGTTCACCAGTTGCTGTCCACTCAGATGACGATCGTTTTGATTCCGGAGTGAAGTGATGGATCCATGTTTCATCCATTGTCACATATCGACGCAAAAATTCCGGTTTGTTACGTTTAAACATGGCCAAACACTGCTCAGAATCATCAACACGTTCTTGTTTTGGGTCAACAGTGAGCAAACGCGGCACCCACTTTGAACAGAGCTTTCTCATAGTCAAATGCTCATGCAATATAAAGCCAATACGTTCTTTTGATATCTTTACGATGTCAGCTAACTCACGCAACTTCACTTTTCGATCATTCAAAACGATTTTGTGGATTTCTTTGATGTTTTCTGGTGTTACCGCCTCATTTGGACGTCCACTGCGTTCTGCATCATCGGTGTCTCTACGACCACGTTTGAAGACAGCAAACCAACGTTTTATTGTTGTTTCTGATGGAGCGGAGTCCCCGTAACACTTTTCAAGCCATTGCTTCGCTTGAACGGTATTTTTCCCATCAAGAAGCAGTGTAAAATTAAAACACGAAATTGTTTTCTGATCCATTGTTTTGAAAATAACAAAAGCAGTGTGACTCTTAGCACAGTAACTCACAAACTAATGAATAGAATATCATGAAACAGTTGTCTTTTGAAGGTTAGTACTAACTGAGAGAAAGGTGACTGCAATAAAACTAGCGTCATCTATGTGTTAGGCCCGGGACTTTCAGCCCATGTGTTATTCCTTAGCAAGCCTTAAGCGGACCATTCGGTGATTCCTAACAAGACTAGAAGCTCCAATGGCTACTCTAGTTCTTACTCCACTCTGATTCAATCTACTGCGAACGGTTTGGGTACTTATTCGAGTATTACCGACTGTAGCTAGGTCGATCTGTCATTGTCTTGCAGTTAGATGCCTCCAACGTAATGCTCGTACTTTTAAAAACCGGTCATCTTGGGGAGTAGTCCAGCTTCAACAACCTGGCACCGGTCTTCATCTGGGACCTCCTGTTCTGTCTGTATCGGGCTACTGCCTTAGAAACACTTGACTAATTAATATTTATCAATAGCCACGTATGTTTGAGGTCCCCATCTTCTGTTAAAGCAACTATTCCAGACACTTGTTCTGGAGTTAAATTACTCATTTTGCTTCTAATGGTGTTAGTAAAGTACTTTAATAGCCCTCTTTAAAATTTGTTTCACACCCCCCTAAAATCTTTCTGTAATAACAAAAAAGAACTTTCATAAGCCAGTTGTATGGGTCTATTTTCGAAAGAAATCATACGCGTTTATTTTCACTAAAACTGTTAAAATTATAAATTAATCGATGAATATCATATACTAGCATTCAGAGGAGATGATTGAAAATTGTATATTCTTGTTATAATTTTTTCCCAGAGTGATATAATTTACACCAATCTAAGGAAACCATAATATTATAATTTACTAACATTTCATGATTGATAAGATTATTCTTTCTAAACAGAAGCTTATGCTGCTTCAGAAGGAGCATCTGTTAAACACTGTATTATCAGTAGAAAATGAGCCACATATACATATACAAGAACAAAGAGTACCTTTTTCTTAATTAATAGGACGTATACAAAAATAGTTTCTTAGGAGAGAAAGTCTTAAATAACTGTAATAATGTAAATTTATTGAAACATGAGGAAAGAAGACAGGAAGGTATGGATTACAAGAGGTTATCGCAAGTGTAGGATTCAGGCAGCCGCCTCCTTCCTAAATCAAAACTTTAGAAACGAAAAGGAGTAAAAGAAAAGAGAACCAATGTGATCCTGCACCTCATTAGTTCTCTTTTGGCACTCGGTTCCTCTTCGGCGTCTTCCTTGGTTCTTCTTAGTCCATGACTACTGCATGTGGATTGGTTCCGGTTAACACAATTTGCAATTTCCCTGAACGAGAAACCACACTTGCGCAAGTCAACAATTCGACTTCTGGCGAATTCACTTGAGTGGCGTTAATTTCCACTTTGCCGCACTTTAAACCTAATCCACCCTCAAAACAGGTTAAACAAAGCTAATGTCAGAAAAAATTGTAGAAATTTTCACACATGCCACGACTATTTAATCTATCCCAATAAAATTACAATCAATTAATCATCATATCGCCTTGTGTGTTAAATATTTAGTAATTTTGATAAATACTTTAGTGAAAAACATGTTTGTTTATTTATAAATTAATAAAATATATGAACCACTTCACGTGGTTATTTGTTAGATAAATTTGTTACGTAAACTCATTGTATTTGTTATCTCGTACAGTACCATTATTATGCTTGTTACTAGCTCTTGTTTTAAAATTTTTGACGGGCATTTTAATTTATTTAATATATACAAAAATGAATATACAAAAACATATAATGCGGATCAAAAGTTGAACGACAGTCAACACGCTTAATTAAAAGAACTCGCTGAGTAGAAGATGTTCGGTTAAGTTTTTCATCCTATTTAGATATTCGGTCTCATTCGTCAATACGCTGAATAGATTTTCATCCGACAATTTATTTGCCTTTTCTAAATTGGGCATTTTTCCTTTCTCTCCGAGCATCACTTTCAAAATCACGGTCGCCATCGAAAAACCAAATTTGCCAAATTTATGCCACTCATCCTTTAACACAGAAAGAGAATACAAAGCGTCAGGATTGCTGCCCATTTTTTTTATATGCTTCGACAGCTCTTCATGGTAAATTTCGAGAAAATCGTCTAGCTTTCTGAGGACATTCTTGGAAACTGCAGCTGTAGTGTAGAAAAAATAAGATAGGTCTAAAACAGGAGATCCCGGTCTGAGAGCTTGCCAATCTAATAGCAGCAGATCTAAAGGATATCTTTTGTCGCCCTATGGAGAAAAAGAGAAAAAGGTAAAGTCAGTATGCTAAAAACCAAATTGTAGTTTTCAAATTGATTACTCTTCGCATTGTGGTGGAAAATCTCGGGCGATTATTTTGCTGAGTTGATTCTTTGTGTGAAACTTTTTTAAATATTTTTTTATACTAAATTAAATAATGCAACCGAATAAATAATTTTCAGAAAAATGTATAATCGGAAACTATATACCGCTTTCTGTTAAAATTAATATCAACGACCTAAATTAACCCCCGACTAGCTAATAAATCTTTTTAAAACTAAATGCAAATAAATAGAAAGAAACAGATAACTTTGACGAGTTCTTGGCTTAAGTTTTTGTATGGCGTGGTGCTCATACTCACATACACTGACTTTCAGCAATCCCCGCCTCAATCTTCGCAAGGATATCGCTAACTTTTAATCAATTGGTTGTTGGATATTTAACAATTTCCCGGTGCACACTCCGAATTTACTAAACTTTTATACTACTTTTGAAGATTAAATAGAATTATTTTGGATAAAGATGGAAATTTCATTATCCAAAATAATTCGAATAAGTCGCTTTTGGTGTTGTTACCCTGACAAGTCCCTGTTGTTAGACTTGTTTGTTTGGTGGATAGACAACACAATGTACGCCCTTGATGGCATGAATGCATGAATTATAAACAAAGCCACTATAGATCGTCCCAACCTCCGTATTCAGTATGGGATAGAATAGCAACTTTTATCTCTTACTATCCTTGGTTGCTGTCATTAGCGCTTATTCTACAACCGGTTGCTATGTTGCAACTTATTTTACATATGCTGTCGGCGTCGACAACAGTTGTATACTATCTGTCTATTAGCATCAACTGTCAATCGTCATCGTCCTGGTTTTGAAATATATCGTTAAATTGTTAATTTGCTTATATAGTTGTACAAATTGTTCTTTTCAGAACACTTCTATCTTTTTCAAGCGTGCACAGGGTAATATGGGTATTTTTATTTATTTTTATAAATGTTATAACAGAATATAAATGTAATTACAGTTTTCACTACATTAATGGAGCCTATAGGAAGAAAAAAACGGCGCAGAGGAGACAAATTTAACCGTAAGGAGAAGTGTATGATTGCAAATGTTTTCAATTATTTCAATAAATCAATGAATGTGAGTGCTGCCGCTCGAGAAGCAAGTAAAGCTTTGGGCATCTCAGACCGTGCAATATATCATGTAAAACAGGAGCAAATAAAATGGTTTATTATCAAGTCCAAAAAACCTAAAAAAGGAAGGGCATACAAGTAAATGATCGACTGCATACATATGGTGAGAACACGCAAGCAGCTATTCGACGTAAAGTGCATGGATTTTTTATACAGAATATGCCACCTACTTTAAATACAATTTTACTACTGTCAATGCTGACGATGATCTCCTAACTTCAGCCTCGAACAACTTTTCATAGATTGTTACACGATATGGGCTTCGAATTTAAAAAGTAGGACTAAAAAGTATACTCATTGAACGAGATGAGATTATTAGATGGAGGCACAAATACTTATAGAGATCAAGAAATTTAGAGAAGAAGGTAAAATTTACCTCTTGCTATTTGACATGGCTGTAATTTTATATTTCAGGTCGAACTATTATATACACTGATGAGTCATGGGTGAATACAGGACATACGGTAAATAAAACTTGGACAGATACTGCTATTCAAAATAGTCGACAAGCTCTTATTCAAGGACTAAGCACTGGTTTGAAATCACCAACCGGCTAGGACCTCGTTTTGCATTAGTTCATGCAGGCAGTGATAATGGGTTTGTTCCTGGTGCTGAATATACATTTCTTTGCAAGAAAAACACTGCCGATGTTCATCATGAGATGGATTCAGAAACGTATGAGGATTGGTTTATAAATAAATTACTTCCAAATATACCACAGAAGTCAGTCATTGTTCTTGATAATGCTTCCTACCACTGCAGAAAATTGGAGAAAATTCCAACAACAGCATGGAGGAAAACGAGATCATTGATTGGCCTAATGAAAACAAATACAAATCAGTACCGATATGCTAAAAGGGACTTACTGTATTGCGTGTCACAAATTAAAACCGCAATATGATAAAAGTAGGATTGACGAATTTGCAAAGAAAAAGGTCATGAAGTTCTTCGATTACCACCTTACCATTGCGAGTTAAATCCCATTGAAATGGTATGGGCACAACTTAAAAACTACGTAAGAATGAATAATACCACATTTAAGGTAAAAGATATGGAGCAATTAATTCGACGAGCGTATAGCACTGTAACAACTAATAATTGGCAAAACTACATCAAACATGTAAACAATATTGAAAAGGAAATGTGGATAGTGGATAATTTGCAAGACGACATCGAAGAATTTATTATTCACGTAAGATATTCGCCATCATCTGAAGATCAAAGTGATTCTTCGACTGACTAGAAAATTAACGTAAGACATAGATATATGTGTGTAATTGCTATTCCTTTCTTAAATATTATTGTATTATACATATACGTATTTCTATGACTCCAGTTCTTTTGTTACAAAAAGTGGAAACTATTATTTGTATATATATATGATCATCTTCTTTTTAATTTAATAAATTGCATAGCACTTAATATCGAAGCAAATATTCACTGTACATTGTATAGATATCGTTCCATATGTATATTTGTTTATAGATGTGTGTATAGTATTGTTAATAAATATTGAGATATAACTATTTTATCTGTAGTATTTTTTCCTATAATTTTACGTGCAGCGAAGTCGCTATGCACTCTGTTAAAAGTTAGTTACTTTAATAAAATAATAAGCAAAATGTCATATGAATGTCAATAATTTTGCACCTTCAACGTCAATAAACGTTAATAAAGGTTATGAATTGATCGGGTGAAATTGCAAATAATTAACCGGAAATAGTAATGTACAGCCGATCGGATGATTTGGCAACCATGAAACAAATTCCCATAAGACGTATACTGAATACGGAGGTTGGGACGGACTATAGTTGTGTCATCCTTTGCACGTAGGAGAATTTAGATGTGACTACAGCGTGTTTCTCATCTGGCCGTGGACAGAGTCTATTTCGTTGTTTTGTCTTACTATTACTATTTATTTTTCCGTTTATGTACTTTATCATTACACGGTCCAAATTCGGAAACAGTTCCGTTATTATAAACAAATATTTCTTGAAAAACGGTATGTATATATATACAGGTGTCTTTGAAATAAAATAAAAAAGTACAAAAAAGAAAAAAGATAGAATTATATAGAACATAAATGCAAACAATTTTGAGCCACTTACGACGTGAACATCAGAATTAAAGCTACTATAGGAAATTGTAATATGTGCCGCCTATGAATGCAGAATGTGTATACATAATACATCCATCCAATCAAACTCGCATACATACACATGTACTGCATACACTGTAACAATACAGCAACTACAAGATAACACGGTCTATCTTTCAAACGGCATGCTAAGTGTTCAATAACATGCCCACGTACGAATATTTTGGCTGTGAATAATAAGGAAATTTTTATTTTAAACGTACGCGAATGAATTACTCAAAACTAAGATCGTAAATCGTTTCATTGCAATAAAGATTAAGATGTAAAATAAAGATGTATTTGTTATAGTTCGTGTGTTCATATTTTTCCTTCTGCTATTGAAAACTTATTTGAAAAGAACCCGCGTGTAAACGGGCGAAACAGGTGAAATGCTCAAAGAAAATGTTCGAAGTGTCCACCTTCAGCATAGAGGCATGCTTACGGACAGTGTGAAAAATTGTCACTCATGTCCAATGCGCTTTGCTATGTTCAAAATTCGTTGTTGTAGGTCTATATTTTCAATCTCTCCACCGCTGTAAACGAGGGTTTTCATATAACTCCACACAAAGAACTCAAATGGGTTTAAATCCGGACTGCGTGGAGACCGCGTTCAATCCATCTAGGACACGTGGCATTTAAAAAATCGTACTGTTCGTGAAAAATGTCGTAGTGCTCCGTCGTACATAAACCACATTTGCCTTCGTATGTCAAGCGGTACATCATACGGATAGTCCGATAAAATGTTTTGCAAAAATTGCAAGTAAGCTGCTCCATTTAGGTGCTCTGGAAGAACATGAAGTTCTAGAAGTGTTTTTTCCTGAAATACTGGCCCATACGTTCACCAAAAACCGATGCTGAAGCAGATGTCGTCTTGCAAGCTGCGGATTGGCATCAGCCCAATGATGTGCACAATATCTCGTAGAACAGCATTCATCGATGAATAATACTTTAGCACAGAAGTTGAAACCTTCTGCTACATGTTGACGAAACCAGGTGCAGTATGTAATACGCAAGGGACGATTATTTTCAGTCAATTCTTGTACACGCCAAATATGATAAGGCTGTAATAAATTACGTCTCAGTACTGAGATTTACCCTCACCTGTCCTGCTGCACTTCGTGTGCTTACACCGGGATTTCGTTCAGCACCAGTTCTTCACCGCGTAAAATTCAACGGAGCTTTTCACATCGGTAGGCCCCATAAATTAGCTTGATGAAGACACTTGAAACAATATAAGAAACTCTATTTTTCAATATAACTAACTTCTATACATTTATTATAACGATTAATTAATAATCCGACACCTTTGTAAAAATAACCTCAAGTTTTTCCCTCAAAATATTAATATAATATAACAGCTGTTTGCAACTCACTGTTGGCCTTAAAACGACGGCCTCTAGGGTAATTTTTTAAAATTAGAAAACAAATAAAAATCACAAGGAGCCATATCCTGACTATACAGTGGATGTTGACAATTCTTGAAAGCCACATTCGCGCATGGCAGCTTGTGAAACGGCACTATGGACGGGAGCATTGCCGTGCAATAAACACACAACTTTTGTGAATTTTCCCCTACGTTTTGCACGAATACTGTCCCTTAATTTATGCAATAAAGACGGATAATATGTGCCGCTCACAGTTGTATTGCGCTCTTTAAAATCAATTACCAAAACGCCCTCACAATCCTAGAATATTGTGGCCATCACCTTTTTCGTTGATTGAACGACTTTCGCCTTTCTGAAACGAGGTTTATCAGGTCACCGCCATTACATGGACTCCCTTTTCGATAAAGAATCGTAAAACAGAACCATTGTTTCATTCCCTGTGGCAATAGGCAACCGCGTACATTCGACTTGAAGTTCACGTTAGAGAGCAGAAGGAAGTCGCAGTACCCATCTTGCAATAATTTGATTCATACTCCAATGGTAATGGAGAATTCGGCGAATATTTGTTTCGGATATGTTTGTTATCACTGGCAATTACTTCACTTTCCAACGGTGATCTTCTAGCAGTAAATCTTCAATAACTGAAATTTGTTGAGCCGCTATCACTTCAATTGGTCGACCCTACCGTTTAGAATTTTCCAGGAGAATGGAAACATTTTGCAGTTTTTTACAGTGGAATACGAAGGAGATGTATCACCGTAAACGCCGTCTAAATGTTGTCGTAACAGTTGTCGGGTTCCGCCGTGTCACTAGGTTTTTGTCCCTGACGTTTCGCGCACAACTGCGGTTCGCATTTTCAAAGGTACTGAATGTTGTTTTCTGTGATTAGGCGTATGCTCTTCTTTTGCTAAAAATTTGATATCCGCGCGGTACTAAATTTTAAAACTAAACACTAGTACTCTTCGAGCCGTTATATTTATAGCGTATTGATGTGACGGAGTTCGAACATACTTGAATCTATATAAGCCTGTCAGGCCGAGAATTTATACCGCATACCTCGTAAGTTGGTAACAATCTGCCTCCTTCCCTTATTCGAAACACAACAGCCATTGTGCACTCGTAAGATGGGGCTCGACGATTTTGGAAACGCTGTCTATATATACGGCAAGGTCGAAGAGCATTTTGACTTGTTTTACCGTAAATGTAAATCGTATCAAATAGTTAACTCGTCATGTAAGCCATACTAGAAACATCCACACGTAACGCTAGAAACAGACTGAGTCAAAGTGCTCGTACAACCTATCGCTAATCCTACTTTTGACTCTATAGGTTACAGTTGTAACGTCCACTTATGAAAGTACAGTGGCGGGACAAATATTTTATAAATGCACTTTTTCCCGTGTCTGCAAAGAAATATTCCCAAACATTTTGGATTCAAGTCTAGTAAAATTAACTCTTCCCATTTTTCATATCTTTTTATTTTATTTCATGGTCACGCTGTATTTGAGTTTACATCTTCCTCGTGCACGTAGCTTAAGGGAGTCTCTTTTTTAATTAAAATTAGTTGTAATTTTTCTTAAATTGAAATCCGAAGGAGTCCTAACTATACTTCGCTTCCATCAACAATAAAAGGTATAAAGGCCGCGTGCAAGGGAGAAAATAAATTGAAAATTTGGAAACATTTTAGTGCATAAAAATTGAATCGATTAATATCATTACAGTATGCTGTTAAGAAAGGAACAAATAATTAAATTGAAGGCTAAACTAGCAGTCTATTTTTAAACATATAGTGTATTTTAGAAGGATAATTGTGTGTACTGGAAAAAGATATATTGAAATGTGGCTAGGTTTTGTTTGCACTGGATTGACTACTTACGTCATACTTAAACATCATATTGTTACACCAGCAATCTCCTTGTGTTAAAATAGGGTTTGCATATGCTTCAATACCAACTCCAACGCCAAATTCAATTAGTCTATCCAGTATATATTGCGACTGACCTAAAATAAATTTATCCTTTCTGGGATCCAATTTTTTCAAGAAATCCTGCATGGTCACTTTTATAACCTCTACCTTTTGTTCGTCAAGTTCTTCTGATGTACCTCGCATTAAATCAGTTGCACCTTCTAAGATTTTTTGATATTCGTCTGGTTTTTGATCCTTGTACGCAAATCCAATAGCGTGGTATTTTGCGAAAGTCTTGAAAACCAATTCGATATGCTCTTCGTTTCCGACAAAAGTTTTATCGCAAAGTTCGTACCCGGTTTTTCTTAGATTTTCCAAGGCTAGGATCTTATTTTCGGCGCTCCCGTAATACCTAGGCACATTCCGAAAACCATCCGTGATACTTTTTTCCTCAAGAAATTCCATATATTTGGGCACCACGCTTTCGTAAAAGTATATTTCGTTGGAATAGATTTGAACGGGCGTTGGCATTCCTGGAATGTTGATGTCTAACGCACATTTTAGGAATACATTGAGGGACTGTTCGCTGTCATTAATATCAACCGTGTATGTTTTCGACATAAATCCATCGCCAATTTCTGACCCGGAATTGTAAATAATTTTAGCAGAGGGGTTCAAATTGCACTTTTTGACGAGGTCATTAATAAACTCCTTAACATTATCGGGAACACTAATTTCTTCAGACATTTTTCTACTTACATCGATATCTATTTAATACACCATATTTAGTTGCACAATAATTGTTTTATAGGTTACTAAAGTGTCTTTTTTTATAAATACATGAGTGTTCGCTTATCGAAGATTATCATTGAGTACAAACGATATCTTATCGGTTTGGTGTGGTATGAATTCTAGAATCCAAAAAAAAAAAACTGCTTAATAACAATGACTAATGCATTACTAACTGGCAGAATTTTCCATATAAAATGTGAACCAATCTGTGGCACATGCGTCGATCACCTTTTATGGAATAACGAGATAACAAATAACTATGTGTGCTTCAATTCTATATATTTGCTGCAAGTTTTTAAAATATATACACTATCGTCCATACGTATTTGGTCACCTATGTTTTTCTTAATTTTTCGTTGTGAATTATCTACTAGAAATAACGAGAATAGATACAAATAACCCTCAGAACATAAGCATACACATTATCTGTAAGTTTAATTACAACACACTATTAGTGAGTTCCTAGAAATAAAAATTTGTTTTAGATATACCTGGGCTATAAGAGTGTAGACAGTGGTAATAACGAGCACGCGGAATATGTAGTGAGGAACAGCTGAAAGAGGAACTGGACCACCTGAGACAAGCACTGCGGTGTAACGGTTATCCTGAGGATGTGATCAGCTGTGCCATCACGAGTAAACCTCGATCCAGGGACATTAATAATCGGGAAATAGAAACGTTGGGCACAGCATACTTACCGTATATTAACAACACTACAGACAGGATAGGACGAGTGCTCAAGCGTTTCAACATCCGGACGGTTTTCACTCCAACAAGGAAAGTGTCTAGTTTATTACGACAGGTCAAGGAAAAAAGGGACCCCTTATCAACACCCGGGGCGTACAGCATACCGTGCTCATGCGAGAAAGTGTACATCGGCACAACAGGACGTTCGATCAACACCAAAAGGAAGGAACATGAGAGGAATGTGCGGTTAAAACAAGTAGACAAATCAGCCATTGCCGAACATATCCACTCAAATCATAGGATTAGATTCGAAGATACAAGAGTTCTAACATCAACTAAGAACTACTACAGCCGGTTAAACAGGGAAGCCATTGAAATATACAAAAATCCTAACAGGGACGACGGGCTAAAACTGAAACGAATATGGACAACGGCACTGCGCGCATGCGGTCACGCTATTGGCCCTCGCCGCGCACGCGGCAGAGCTGAGGAGCATACTTAAGGCAGCAGCAACGTACGCGAAACCAGTACCTTTGAAAATACGGACCGCACTTGTTCGCAAAACGTCATTGACAAAAATCTAGCGACACGGCGGAACCCGACAACCGTTACAAATATGGCAAACGGCCGTGAAAGTCTGAGATACTATTTAGTACTAATAAGTTTTTCTTGTCAGTACACATATACTTAGAAAATGCCGCATTTAGGTACGTTTCGGAAATAGCGTATTTATAATAAACTAGAAAACGTAATAGCGAGTATGTCGGATTTAGAATACGAAGGCGATAGAATTAAATGTGTAAGGAGCGACAAGTATTTGACGATGGTACACGTTGACGTGTACCAACAGGTGGAAGTGTGAACGCTACCTAAAAAGTATAAAACACTATTCTGGAATCTGTGGCATTCTATGTAATGTACCGTTCAATTTACTAGACTAACGACCATCTCTATCCTTCTGGAGCAAGTATTCGGATTATGCATTACCAAGTCGGACATCATTAAGAAACTGTATGCCATCAGTTCGTGACATGTTGGAAGGAGAATTAAAGCAGAATTGAGAGATAAGAAATTGTGGTTATGTGTGGACGAAACAACTGATCGGCAAAAACATTCTGTAGTGTTGTAAATTATAAACGAAATGTAAAGTACGAGCAAAAGAACAGTGAATTTTGAAAATTTATTACAATTTTAAGTCTTTAATTTCGAAATCATACTCACACTTACAAGTACTGTACCGTATTTTAGATTTCCTAGTCTTTGTCTTCCACTAATGTATCCAGAATTCCATTTTATTGTGAAAATAACAGCTGGGACACTATTTACTTCAAATAACTTTGGAGAATTTCAATGACTATATTTAATTTGAAAAATAGCGAATTTTTCTCTGGAGAGAACATCTGTGACTTTGACACTGTAATTATTTAACACGGGTCGTTAGGTCGTTCCCGGGAATATAGTCAGTATACTTGTTTACCTATATGATAGGCCACACAGTAAGCACACTTTTGATGGAATTAAATTATTTTCAAGTAAAGGCTGACAGGCGTGCCATCCATCCGACGTGAGTACAATACATTATACGTCTTTTGGTACTAATTTGAAGCAAATTATAATTAATCACAAATGGCAATGGTTTCAATTATCTTAAAAAACGATGTTGTTTGCCGTCGTAAAATTAACGTTGAAATGATGGTGAATAACAATGTTGTCGTACATTCATATATCAACGGCATATAAACATCACAAATTACCATTGAATCAACCCGTATCTTTAAGCATGGATTTACGAGATCCTCAAAGGCAACGTTATTTTGCTTAGTTATGACAACATCATAAGGAGGTATTTATTGATCGTTGAATTAAATAGCGCAACAATTTTTAACTGACATCCATATTAATACTAATATTAATATGAATATAAATACTAAACCACCGTTGGCATTATAAAACTACATATTTTATCATTACTAATGCCAACGGTGGTTTAATATTTATATTCATATCAATATTAGTATTAATATGGATGTTAGTTTAACTATTACGCACTTGCCGTATCAATAATATAGTGTCCGTGAGATATTACAAGATATCTACTGGCATCGTGACATCTAGTGGATTTGAGGCGACTTGGATTCAATGGCCTTGTGGTGCAATTGATTTAGCACGCTACACCGGAGATGTAGAGATGTTGGGTTCAAGTCCCCTCTGAGACCGATATTTTTTCGGAAATTTAATTATGTTGGAAATTGTAATTTTATCAGCGCAACAAATGGTCTAACTAATTTTAATTTGATCTAATTTGCATACAATATTTCTAAGACTGTGCAATTGATTGAAATTCCTTGGCGAAATAAAGTCACCATCTAAATATATCTAGTATAAAGTGTGTTACGTCACTTATTTATCAGCCTAATTTTGATAAAATACTTATTCAAGGTACGATAACGATTCCATATTTTATATAGATTAATTCTGTATCGCGTGTCTATATTTTTTATATTACTTATAAAAAGAATACGGAAGTCAAAGATGGATTTTATTTAACGAGCAATATATAATAGATAGCTGTTTCTTTTCCATTTGTTTTGAAATTTGCTGTGATAAGATAGCAAAATTAGTTTTTTGTTCCTTAGATATTTTAAAAAGAGGCTACACCCCCTATGAGGAGTATATTTTGCACCAAAACTTTAAGTTGTAGATGTTTCGATGGTATTAAAATAAGTAGTAAAACTTTTATGTTTTTCCGTCATAGAGTTATTAGCTTTCCTTTTCTTTCTTAATATTTTGCAAACCAATAGATAGCATTTTCCCTAAACGTATTTGGTGCCGGAATAGTATGCTATCATATTTTCTTTCAAAAACACCATATTTTCCAATATTATTCAGGAACCTGTTTCAATGGCGTGGCCTTTTGAAGATTCAGAGTAACATACTTCCAACAAATATTAAAATTTCTTTTCGTGACATCCCTCAATATTAACAACACATCGGAAAATACTTAGAAGATAATAGCTAAAGTAATAGTGCTGCTAAATACTAGCTGGGATCACGCTAAACGTGACATAGCATATGTTAAGTGGTAAGTATTAACTGTTTTGCGAAAAATTGATGATGTATTTGTATCGTTGAAGATCAAGCGAACATATTGTTACGCTATATTATTCATTTAATAAATCTTCTTATTGATGCTAAATGCTTGTGGAATTGGTAATAACGTATGTACTAATTCTACAGTTTCATGAATTATATCGGTAATGTCAGTGGTATAGTCACCCGAAGTTATACGAGAATAATCCTCATCGGCTAGAACAGGATTGAGCGGTGAGCTACGTATAAATGGTCACCGAATCATCGCTTACATCGCTATATAGATGGTAGTTGTAGATTAAAAGAATTCAATTTTCCATCCTAGTACTAAAAATGGATAATTGCTTAACAAAATTACTTACTTTTTAAACTTTTAAGCAACACTTCTCACAAAAAATATGAGACTGATGAAAGTGAATCATTCCTTTTTTATAAAGAGTAAAACAAAATAAAATATACGAGGGCGGCCTAAAATGTTTCCGGAATCGACAAGAAAAATACGGTGTTGGTGTGGTTTTTTATTTTTATTTTTAGATGTAGTCTCCTCGAAGATCAATACACTTTTTCAAACGCTGCTCCCGTCTCTTCAAGCTGTCGGAAAAGTAGGATGTTTTGAGGTCTTCAAAATAGCCATCGATAGCGGCGATGATTTTATTTGTGGATTTCAGGGAATAGGAAAAATCGCTGGGGGCTAGGTCCGGTGAACATGCAGGATGAGAGACCAATTCGTAGTGCAATCCATTTGATTTGGATAAGACGATGCGGGATGAAAGAGCCGTTGCATTGTCTTGGTGGAAAAGCACTATTTTTCGCTGCAAACGAGGGCGTTTCTCATTAAATTCTATATCGAATCGCAAAAATGGTTAGCAAAAATGGATAAAATCGAATTTCGTGCAGTATTAAAACACTTCTGGATGCCTGGGAAAACGGTCACGGAAATTCGAAATATTTTGCTAGAGATTCATAGCGGATGTATTCCATTATTTTCGATCATCAGCGTCAGGGTGAACGAGTTCAAACGTGGCCGCACAAGCACAAGTGACGAACTATGTAGTGCACATCCACAAACCGCTACCAACAATGGTCGACAGGATTCGCGTTAGCCGATCGTCGATTGAAGCTGAAAGAGACAGCAGATAACTCAGAAGAACACGTTGGACATATCCTACACGAAATTTCGGACATTGAAAGGCTTTCGGCAGGATGGGTACCGCTTTCGATCACACCGAAGCAAAAACGAAATCGGGTGACCGTTTCGGAGGAGTATCTGGCCAGGATCCAACGCAATCCAGGGGATTTTTTCATGCGTTTCGTAACCGTGGATGAGACTTAGATCCACCATTACATACCGGAGACCAACGAACAGTCGAAACAGTGCACTTTTCCGGGCGAATCGACTCCAAAGAAAGCACAGACCGTTTCTTTGGGATTCCCAAAGTGTGATCCTCATCGACTATCTGCAGAGGGGAAGGACGATCACGGAGCAATACTACAGCAATTTATTTACGCGATTCTATGCAGTATTGAAGGCGAAACGGGTTCGTTTGTAGCGGAAATAGGTGCTTTTCCACCACCACAATCTACAGGCTCATTCATCCCGCACCGTCGTGTCCAAATTGAAACTACGAATTAGTCCTTCATCCTTCATATTCACCGAACCTAATCCCCAGCAACCTTTTCCTATTCCCAAACCTAAGAAAATTACTGGGAGGGAAGGCATCTGCCTCATATGAGGAGACATCGCCGCTACACATGGCTATATGTAGCAATTCTCGAAACATCCTACTTTTACGACGGTTTGAAGAGGCTCGAGTACCGTTTGAAAAGGTGTATTGATCTTCGAGTATACTACATCGAAATATAAAAATAAAAAACCACACCAATACCGTGTTTTTCTTGGCGATTCCAGAAACATTTCAGGTAGCCCTCATATATACTATACTTCAAATAATTACGATATCGTTTTTGCCAGTGATTCGGGCATTCGTTTAAAAACAACCTACACGAATAACTGTACATGAATTGGTCTTATTAAATGGTGGATTAAATATTTAGCATTCCTATTGCTGTTGAGAAACATCATTATGTACTTTTAGAACAATAAAGTAGATATAATCTAATACCTGTTAGTTTTTTGGATAAGATTCGTTATATGAGTTTGTTCTATTTCTTATCTCGTATATTATAACCTAATACCTGGTACTGATTGATTATAACTTTTGAAGCGGACTTTGATTTATTTCTCATGTACACACAAAAACGTCAATTAAAATTAATCAATAAGCATCTCCAATGATTACAAGAACTCGCTGAGTAGAAAATGCTCTGCTAAATTTTTCATCCTAGTCACATATTCAGCCTCCTTTTTCATTACGCCGAATACATTTTGGTCCTTCATCGCTTCTAGCATATCCATCTTTTCGAAGTTGGGCATTTCTTCTTTTTCCCCGAGCATCGCCTTTAAAATCAAGAATGCCATCGAGAAGCCAAATTTACAAAGTGTATGCCATTCTTTTTTCAGCAGAGATAGTGAATATAGAGCATCGGGGTCACTGCCCATTTTTCTTATCTGCTTCGATAATTCTTCGTGATAGAGTTCTAGAAAATCGTCTACTTTTCTCAGCATCTTTTTGGAAACTGCAGCGGTGGTGTAGAAGAAGTATGATAAGTCTAACACTGGAGATCCTGGTCTGATAATTTGCCAGTCTAATAGCTTCACATCCAGAGGATATTTTTTATCGCCCTAAGAAGAGAAAAAGAAACAAATGGCAATTATAAAATTGATTTTAATGCCCTAAAATACTCGAGACAGTATTGACAAGTATGATTAACGTTGAAGAAATTGTGACATCTAGTAAGGGCGACTATTCTTTGGACAATTATATCCGAAATTTACACTGCCGAAATAAAATAAAAAAAATAAATTAAAATATTGAGACCATTAATCGATTCATTATAGTGAAAGTATAATTTTGCGAATTAGTATACTTAGATTATTAACAAGCGTTTTGATGTTACTTTGAAATTTTTTGGTGTTGTTGGGTAGTTGTAATGCTTAAAAGCTATGTACGCTACCGTGCATATTAGTTCGTACACCTAGTAAAATGTTGTAAACTCCACTGAAAGATAATATAATTGCTTTTATATATAACTAACATTTATATTAGGTGCTTTATAAAGTTTATTAATTGTACAAGCAAACTTACAAGAATATCGATTAGTTAATGCTCGCTATTTTAAGATTTATTTGCGTGGCCAAACTAATATGGATAGTTGTGCATATGCTATTCACAAGACAGCGGTTGTTAAGTCAACCTTGGACAAGATACTTTCATTGAAATGTCTATCAGCTAGGGGTGTATTTTCAGTTTCGATAGTAATGCTTTAATATTTTACTATTATATTTTTTAAAGGTGACTTCAACATAATGAATAATATATGTCGAGCTGTACCACTGGTATTATCTGGTACTTTCTTAGGAATATCTCTAATAATCTTAAGGAAAGATTGAAACTGCTTGCGCGCGAATGAATGTTAGGGGAGGTTATCACAAGTTTCGTTACATTTTCATATATGTAAAACGAGTAATCGTGTCCGAGTAGAGTGCTAATAACAAAAATTTACTATTTGAACGACCTTCTGAACATGAACCCAATATCTCAAATAAAAGAAAATACCGTGAATTACGATGTCGCTTTCGCTATTTAACTAGTTTATCTATAATATCTGTTGCTCTAGCATAAGCATGATTTACTTACGTTATATTTAAACATCATATTATTGCACCAACAATCCCCTTGTATTAAAATGGGGTTGGCATATGTTGTGGCATCTACTGCAGCCCCGAATTCAATTAATTTGTCCACTATATACTGCGATTGATCTAAAATGAATTTATCCTTCCTGGGATCCAATTTTTTTAAGAAATCTTCAATGGCCATTTTTCCAGCGGCCACCCTTTGTTCATCAAATTCTTTCGGCGAAGTTCGAAGCAAATCTGTTACACCTTCTAGAATTTTGCTATATTCCTCTGGTTTCTGCGCTTTGTACACGAATCCAATAGCGTGATATTTAGCATAGGTCTTGAATACCAACTCAATGTGTTCTTCGTTTCCAACAAGTGTTTTATCGCAAAGTTCATAGCCGGTTCTTCTTAGATTTTCCAAGGCTAAGATCTTATTTTCAGCGCTCCCGTAGCACTTAGGCACATTCCGAAAACCGTCTGTGATACCTTTTTCGTTAAGGAAGTCCATGTATTTGGGGACTACGCTTTCGTAAAAACAGATTTCGTTAGAGTAAATATCGAGAAACGATGGCATTCCTGGAAAGCTAATATCTAGCGCGCATTTTAAGAACACGTTTAGGGGTTGCTTGCTGTCGTTAATATCAACTGCATACGTTCTTGACAGGAATCCATCGCCAATTTCCGAACCACGGTTGTAAGTAATTTCGGTAGATGAGTTTAAGTTATATTTTTTAACCAGGCCATCGACGAATTCTTTAACGTTATCAGGAACACTAATTTCTTCAGACATTCTCTTGTTAAAATTAATATTTTCTATCGTATGCCGTAATTATATTTATCTAGTACACCGTTGTGTATCTACGCGGTAACTTGTTTTATGAATTGTTAATGAATTTTTATATACGTGCAAGCATTCACTTATCACGAATTGTCATAATATTCTAGATTGGCATCATCTTATCAGTTTTTAAAGCACCTATTATAGGTTTTGAAATCAAAAAACTGCTTGATAATAATGATCGTGTATAAAATAACGGCGATTTTCTACATAAAATAATCAAACCAGTTAATCTGTACCATACTCATTCTCTATATTTGAACCAAGCTTTCTGATTATTATCACGCTTTCAAAGATCAAAAGCTGTGGAAGCATGGTATGTCGCAAAAATTAGGTTTAGTACGTGGTATTCTATCAAACATTTGGCGTATCATTAACAGCCAATTAAAATGTTGAAATCGTATATTGACGATATATAATAACAATAAATATAGCAATAACTTTTATTAATGCGTTCCGTGAAATATGTTGATATAACAAGTAAGCATTTAAAAATGTGTTAAGTGAATCCAAATGGGCCTCCAATCCCAGAAGCATCTACCGCTGGTAGCAGATTACCATCTACTTTTACATGTTTTTGGTGGCAGATTCTTACCACCAGAAACAATCACAGAAGATTTCAGGGTTTAATGAATGCTACGCAAATAAGTGGGAAAGTTGCTCGAAAGAAGTAAATTCTATATCGTTCATGTTTACAGTTAATTAATTTTAATAGTTTCTATCCGTCCAAATTACTAATTCTTTCTTAAAATAGTCTAAGACTTCAATGAAGTTTAAATTTTCTTGTTCGATGATGTCCTACATGTTTTTGTCCCACTTAAATTGACTCTATCCATTTTTAAGGTAAATTATTAATTACTGAAAATTAAGAAACTGGTTATATTCTTCAATTTTGTTTAAGCAAATTGACTTCAATATCAATTGATTACCATCTGTATTCCAATTCTCCAACGGTAAAATTTATTACGTATGAGTAATAGATTTCGCCGTAGTGTATCTCAAAAACCAGACCTGCTTGGAAGAAACGCCAGTTACTTTTAGAACCAGCACATCAGAAATACCCTAAACCAGTTCGTATTCTATAGGAACCACGACAAAAAATTATTTTGTTGGGCCGTGTAATAGTTTAAATCACTAACCATGCTAACAGATTTAATAGTAATGTGTACTAATAATTGATCGCATTAAGTAAATTTTGATTGAACGATTGTAATCCAATATAAGTCTGAGCAATAACTCCATGGTCGATAAAATATCATGTATATTGAATACTTGAATACTTTATTAATTTTCATGTATTTCGAAGGTATTTTAAACGCAATTCTGAATACATTTATCACTAATCAGAGAACGTACTTCCTTTAAAACGAATGACCTTTGACTTATCTAGTAAAATAGGGTATCTGTCTGTTAGAGGGAATAATATACATACGATTTAAACTGCGGAAAAGCACATTGCCGCTGATGAATTTGAGTCTACTTCGAGGAATCAAGATCAATAGAAACAATCACGGAGACGTAGAAAGATATAAGGCCAGTTTAGTAATGAGCTGACATTCACAAACTCATGAAAGAGATTACGAAGAAACTTGCGTATTTTGATTTAGGCACAGGTCATTAACATCTCCCACGCATCGTTTGGGTATAACAATCGCATATTTCCAAGGCGATTTGGAAACGATATTTACGTAGCATGGTCAACAGAATTCGTACAAAAGCGATCAGGATGTCGAGAACAATAGGTGATACCAACTTGTTGTAAATTTCCGGTTCTTTTGCTTAAAGGAAACACGTAATTTTCAAGGGAAATTAATTTCTTTTTATTCAAAGTATGGGCCATGGCTTCTACACATTTTATCCATTTTCAGGTAATTTATAGATACCATACCGAAAAGAGTGCTTGCCTTTTACGGCAAACCATTCATGAAGCCATTTTACAACTTGCTGCTCTGGGAGTGCGTACCCTATTGATGCGAAGAGGTAATAGCCAGATGGCGCCAGGTCTGGGGAGTGCGCCGGGTGGGGAATGATGTCCCATCCAAGCGATTTCAAGGTGTCTGTCACTGGTTTTGCTGTGCGACGCGGTACATTGTCGTGTAACAAAATCACTTTGCCATCTCTCCAGGCCCACTTCGGTCTTCTTTTGATTAATGCGTGGTTTAAATTAATTATTTATCGGCGATAGCGTTATGTATTAATGGTTTCGCCAGGGTTCACGAGTTCATAATACACAATACCGCTCTGGTCCACCAGACACAGAGCATGGCCTTCTTGCCGAACCGACTTGGCTTTGGTGTTGAAGGACCGGCTTCGCCAGATGAAAGCCACGATTTTTTTCCGCTTCGGGTTTTGAAAATAGATCCATTTTTCGTTACCCGGCTCAATTCGATACAAAGTGATTTCCTAGAAGCAGCATTTCACAGGTAACTGCTACTTTCTATTTAACGTTCATTTAAATCGCGTGGGACCCATTTACTGAGTCTATTGATGTTCCTCGTTGCTTGTAAACGTCTGCTGATTGTTTCTTGTGACATACGTAATGCTTTTGCTAATTGCCGCTAATAGCTTAATGTATAGCAGGTCGATTCAAAGTCTACTGTAATATCTAAGCCTTGAAACTAAGTAAAGAAGGGAAACAGTTAGGTTGCCTATAACTAAATTAAAACTAAGCATTCCAGAATTGCGTTCAACATAATTAACAAATAGTTTATTCAAAGTCTAAAGAATATGGATGTACACAGACGCATATGTCACGTACAAAACTTTAATAGTACAATATTGATCAAGACAATTGGATATTGGTTGGTCTACCAGTGTGTGATTTATGGCTCACACTATCGAAATACACCAACACAATCAGAAAGGCAATTGTAAACATTTTTGGGAATTACAGCAAACTCCGGGAAGTGCTCCCTAAGATGATCCAAGCATCCACACTAGCTGCACACTCAAATTCGGGGATAAGTTTCAATCATGTGCGGTTTTTGCATTGTATTGTAGACCATATTTGAATTTATTCAAACTCGATGTTCAAACTTGCTTTCAGCAGTTCTAGCACATTAATTGGTGATAATCAATGTCGCTGTCAAAGTACTTTTCAAAACCGTTAAGTTATTATATCTGAATACCATTTTCGATCTAAAAACTTTATAATATCACGGTATTATGCATATTACAGCGAAATCGTATGGTCCAGTATAAATAACCTGGTGTTTCTAGAGTTATTATTTTATGCGTGGTACAACGCCAGTAATTTTTTTCAGTCTTTTATATTTAGCCAATGTACTTAGATAATGTATAGGATATGTGGCCATATGCTCTTACCCTAAAAATATACCATAAGCAGAATTTTTGTTCCATTTTTACTCGACATTTGGTATTATAAACAATAGCAGTGTAGAAGAGTACGTAAAATGTGACAGTACCTCGCAATAATTGATTTATTTAGAGTAGTATAATGGGATTGCAAAATTTTCAGATCAAAGTAAGCATTTTTAATATACTTATTAAATTGTTCAAGTTGCATTGCATAGAAAAATTGTGAATTGAATTAAGATTCGTATTAACGTTGGCAACAGCAGGCTATCAATCATGAGGTAAACGCGTTTTGTATAGTTGAATATTATCTGTGTACATGTGTATAGATAAAAAAATTATTTAAGTTGATAAGGTTCTTGTATAAATGGAAAATTAAAGCGCCAATTCTTGAACCCCTGGGGAACATCCTGCGCTATGTATAATGGAAAAGATTAAGTATTATATTGCACAATATTTTGTTTATAGTTACTCAAATAGCTAGCTATAAATTAAATAGAGTTAGTGCAAAATCTAACACCCTTTAACATATTATTTCACTTGTACTATTTTACTCAGCGCTTTCATATTACAATCTATATGTAAATCGGAATGCCTTCGCATGAAATTCTTCTCCCAATGCCCACCCTGTTCTATCTACATAAATTATTTCTAATCACGAACAGCGGAAATCATTAATATAATTTACACAGTTTCGCAATGATGTTATGAAAGCAAACAATAACATCCTTTATACATATCTTAAAACATACAACTTCTATTGAATTTTCGCTTATTTATCAACTATTTGCTTATTATTGCAGGCACCCCAGGACAAAAAGGAGAGCAAGGAAATACAGGTAAGAAATATTATCTCAATGAAATTAGTATACTTTGGGAATTCAAAATACTTAGGTCAAAAAGGAGAAAGGGGCGATAGAGACTTTGAAGGACAAGATGGTGTACCCGGCTTGCCTGGTTTGTAGCTATAATCAATAAATATTTGTAGATTATACTTTATTCTACCTCTACTAAATAGGTCCCAAAGGAGATCGAGGAGGTACTGGTCCTGCTGGTTTACCTGGTTTGTTTAAAAAAATAAATTGACGTGTAACAATTGCTATTTTTATCTCTCTGCAGGAAGTATAGGCGCACGTGGCATAGATGGCCCAAAAAGACTTACAGGACCAAAAGGTTCGTCTCTCTACACTGTTTACTCTTATTACTGTAATTACTTGATTTGGTTATTTAAGGCGACAAAGGCGACGCTGGATTTTCCGGCTCTCCAGTGTATATAGTAGAACCAAGTGCGGTATAGCTTTTAAAATATAGATTTATTGAACAATATGTTGCGTATTTTATATTTGGTACGTTTTGAAACTCAGGCAGACTTAACTAAAATTTAAAATCAATTTCTACGTAAACTATTAAGTATTTAGTAAACAATATTTTACTAAAACTATTGCCTTTCTTACTTTTGTTACCTCTCCAAAGTATCCTTCTACCAATCATGTTTACTTTGTATGAATATTCCTAAAAATACGTAATTATTATTATAAAGGTAACGTATATCGCAACCTTTATTAATACCTATGTTAATATATAGTTTTGATTGGCGGTTGTTAATTGTAATCTCGGCTTATCGAAAAATGTATTATATTATAATGATAATCATGGTGGTTAAGCAAAGTGTTCTCCGCAAGGGCAGCTGAGGTAGCAGTCGGCAAACGGACTATGAAAATCAGAATCACATGGGGAACACCTCGAGGCGGCGATTTCTCGCCTTTGATATAGAACCTAGTAGCAGATGAACTGCTCAACAGACTGACAGTTTTCAGCGTAGACTCTATAGGATATGCTGATGGAATTACTATAATAGCCAAAGGCAAGTTTGAGGAAATCCTTTATGAACTGATAGAAGTGAACCTTTAAATCATTAATGAATGGTGTATTTCTTACACAACAAAACTAAAAGTTAACCGATCTTGCACTAATTTGATTCATACCCAAATGGTCGTGGAGAATTCGGTGAATACTTGTTTCGGATATGTTTGCTATCACTGGTATTTCCTTTAGTTTCAAACGCAGATCTTCTAGCACTAAATCTTCAATAATTGAAATTTCTTGAGGCGTTATCACTTCAATTGGTCGACCCGACCGTTTAGCATTTTCCAGGGGCTTGCCCCTAATGGAAACAGTTTGCGCACTTTTTTACAGTGAAAATGAAGGAGATGTACCACTGTAAACCCCGTCTAAATGTTGTTTTATGTGATTAGGCGTATGGCATTCTTTTGTTAAAAATTTGGTGTCCGCGTGGAACTCAATTTTAAAGCTAAACACTACTACCCTGCGAACCGTTATATTTACACCGTAGACATTGCGTAGGTGCATGCATGCTGTGACGGAGTTTGAACACACTTGAAACTATATAAGCTTGTCAGGCCGAGAATTTATGACGCCTGCCTTGTAAATTGGTAACAATCTGCCTCCTTCTCTTATTCTAAAGACAACATCCATTGTGCACTCGCAAGATGGGGCTCGACGATTTTGAAAACGCTGTCTATATGTACGGCAAGTTCGAAGAGCATTTTGACTTGTTTTACCGTAAATGTAAATCATATCGAATAGCTTACACGTCATGTAAGCCGTACTAGAAACATCCACACGTAACGCTAGAAACAGACTGAGTCAATGTGTCATCCACTTTTGAAAGTACAGTGGCGAAACAAATACTTTATAAATATCATAACATTTTTTCCCGTGTCTGCAAAGAAATATTCACAAAACATTTTGGATTCAAGTCTAGTAAAATTAACTCTTCCCATTTTTCATATCTTTTTATTTTATTTCATGGTCACACTGTATTTGAGCTTACATCTTCATTGCGCACGTAGCTTAAGGGAGTCTCTTTTTTAATTAAAATGAATTGTTGCTATTTTTTTAAAATTGAAATCCGAGGGAGTCCTAACGATACTCTGCCTCCATCAACAATTAAAGGTAGAAAGGGCGCGTGTCAGGTAGAAAATAAATTGAAAATTTTTAATAAATTTTAGTGCATAAAAATTGAATCGATTAATATCATTACAGTATGCTGTTGAGAAAAAAATAAATAATTAAATTGAAGGTTGAACAACCTTTTTTTCTTTTAAACATTTAGTGTTATTTTAGAAAGATAATTGTGTATATTAAAAAAATATATTGAAATGTGGTTAGGTTTTCTTTTTGCATTGGATTGAAGACAATACTTACGTCATACTTAAACATCATATTGTTACACCAGCAATCTCTTTGTGCCAAAATAGGGTTTGCATATGCTTCGATACCAACCCCATCGCCAAATTCAATTAGTCTATCCAATATATATTACGACTGACCTAAAATAAATATATCCTCTCTGGGATCCAATTTTTTTTAAAAATCCTGCATGGTCAGTTTTATTACCTTTATCTTTTGTTCGTTAAATTCCTCTGATGCACCTCGCATTAAATCAGTTGCACCTCCTCAGATTTTTTTACATTCGTCTGGTTTTTGATCCTTGAATGCAAATCCAATAGAGTCGTATTTTGCGAAAGTCTTGAAAACCATTCCGATATGCTCTTCGTTTCCGACAAAGGTTTTATCGCAAAGTTCGTATGCGGTTTTCCTTAGGTTTTCAAAGGCTATGATCTTATTCTCGGCGCTCCCGTAATACCTATGCACATTCTGAAAACCATCCATGATACTTTTTTCCTCAATATATTTGGGCACCATGGTTTCGTAAGAGTATCTTTCATTAGAATAGATTTGAACGGGCGTTGGCATTCCTGGAATGTTGATGTCTAACGCACATTTTAGGAATACATTGAGGGATTATTCGCTGTCATTAATATCAACCGTGTATGTTTTCGACATAAATCCATCGCCAATTTCTGAGCCGGGATTGTAAATAATTTTAGCAGAGGGGTTTAAATTGCTCTTTTTAACGAGGCTATTAATGCACTCTTTAACATTATCGGGAGCACTAACCTCTTCAAAGATTTTCCTATTTAAGTCGGTATCTATTTAATACAATGTACTTAGTTGCACAATAATTGCTTTAGAGGTTACCAATTTTTTTCTTTATAAATATGCGAGTGTTCACTTATCGAAGATTATCATTGCGTACAAACGATATGATCTTATCGGTTTGTTTGGTATGAGTTCTGGAATTAAGAAAAAAACTGTTTAATAACATTGCGTAATGCATTATGAATTGACAGAGTTTCTCATATAAAATTATTAAATGTATTAATCTGCAGCGCAATAGCTAGATGTGTTTCAATTCCCTATATCTGGAGTAAGTTTTTTGGAATATATAAGTGATTTAAGGCAGTACCAAAAATAGACGACTAGAAAATGTGGGGACAAGTATAGTTGAGTTAGAATTATAAAAAGAATGAATGCATTAGTGTAATAGAAACATACGCAGCACTATAAATGTCATAGGGGTGGCTGCAAGTAAAAATTTGATCGTACCGAATCATTATTATTATTATAAATAAAGCTAATAACATTGAATTAGATTTCGAAAGTTTTCAATACTTTAGAAGCCTATATTTACACTACCGGTCATAATTGTTTAACCACGCTTAAGATATTACAAAAAATAAGTCAAAAACTAATTATAAAATGAACCTTTATTTTATACTTATACAAAGAACAGCATAAGCTTAAATTTGCGATTTATCAATGTGTCCATTTTTCGCTTTAATTACTACCGTACACAACTAGTGTTAACGGCTCTATCTTCCTCCACGTGCGTGGTTACGCTCAAAGTACATACTGTCGAATTTGCAGCAGATTCTCGAACGGTCGAGTTCCTCTCACAAAAGCCCGATCGAATTGAGATCTGAACTTTGAGGCGGTCACTTCGTAACAATAATTTTCGTTTTGTTCCCCAGTTGTTTCAAATACTCACGGCATATCTTTGCAATTCGTTTGGGATAATTATCTTGCTGGAATACGTTTTCAGTAATTAATCGTGTTCCAGATGAGATGGCATTCCTCTTCAAAATCTCTTTATAACCTTCTTTTCTAAAGATGCCATCTATTTTGACCAAATGGATCACAGATGTACCGCCAAAACAATCTCAAATCATGGCTGATCCTCCTCCATGTTTTATTGTTGGTGTACTATAGAATTCAAGTGCTCATTCCCCTTTCCATCTAACGACAAATGTTCTTCTGTTTCAACCAAAGGTCAGATATTTAGATTTTTCGGTCCATAGCACTTTCTTCCAAACTTCCAAAGAACAGTTTTTATGCTCTCCCGCGCATGCTAGTCGTTGAGCTTTGTTTGCTTTGTGCGGTTAGCGACTTAGTGTCTATTGGGTACACTGTTACTTCTTTGATATTTTTTTATACTATAGTGCACGGTTCTACGGTTTAGTTTCAGTAATTGTGGTTTTTGAATTTTTGTTAGGTCGACTAAAAATTTCTTCCCGCCAACCATATTTTCATATAATCGTTTTGAGATGCTAACGTAGATCATACGTATTGTGGTGGTATGGTCTAGAACGAGATCATTTAATGAATCGTCGTTGGTATAACGGTGCAGTGATTCAATACACGTTACACATTAGACAGATAGTGTTAACTTCATAACCATATTTCTACTAAATGCCAAAATGACCTTGAAGAAACACAGAGTCATTATCATTGGTTTTAATTACATAGAAGACACTGTTGTTTGTGATTGTCAAATTAACGTTACAAAACTACATCTTAATATTGTTGCATTAACCAGCATTTCTAAACAATGTTTGAAATGATGCTGAATACTAATGTTGTCATACGTTCATATGTCAACGGCATATAAACCTCACAAATCATCACTGAGCCAACCCGTACCTTTAACTACGAATTTACGAGATCCATAAAGACAACATTATTTTGCTTAGTGAGAATAACCATATAAAAAAACATTATCTTATTACGTGTAGAATTATTTTAAATTCTTTACACTTCAATACTTCTTGCGCATATCATAGCCCGCGAGCTAGAGTGTGTGCAACACATGTACTCAACCCGAAAAGTTTTAGGCAAAGCAAAAAGGAAATGCGCGATTTGCATCACTTGGAGTCGAGTATACGAGGGTGGATTCCTATGCTGTATCCCTAATCCCCTTGCAGTGAAACTACAGTGGCATTATATTTTATATTTTTCTACATAGTCCTCCTCTACACTAATACACTTAGTCCATCGGTGCCCCAACATCTCAGCAGCCTTCTGTAAAAGTTCTTGTCTGACCTCTGCAAGCCACCCCTCTACAGCTTGCATCACTCCATAACTACTGGAAAATTTTCCTCCACGTAAGATTTTTTTAAATTTCGGAACAACCTGTAATCAATAGGCCAGGTCCGCCGAATGTGGCGGATGGTGCACTAATTCAAAGCCTGCTTGGTGTATACCAGCCATAGCAATACCAGATGTGTGGCTGGGAGCATTATCCTGTTGGAACAGCATACCGTGCCTTAATTCTCCTTCTCTTTAATAGCGTCTCGCAATTTAGAAATCAATTGTGCATAGTAGGCCCCTGTAATGCTCTATCTCTTTTGCAAATACTTAGTCAGGATGATTCCTTGTGCATCCCGGTATATAGATAGCAAAGTCTTTTCAGCAGACGGCACGACCTTAGATTTGCGTGGAGGAGGAGAACCTTGATGTTTCCACTCTCTACTTTGCACTTTGGTCTTGGGATCATAGCGGTGTACTCATGACTTATCCATGGTCACATACCGACTAAGAAAGTTCCCTTTGTTTACTTGGTACTTTTCTAAAAGACGCGTATAAATCAACACCTCCCTTTTGATCAGTGGTTAACATTTTCATATCTAATTCTTTAGTCAGTATGTTGTGCACCACATAATATGATAAGCCACACTCGTTGATTTTGCAGTAGGGTATCGTATACCTTTTTAATGTTTTTGTTTGTTGTTACCGCTATGGGAGGGCCATTTGGTTTTCACGTGTTCTTCCTCATTTAAAATCCCCACACCAGCGTTTGACAATATCATAAAAAACTGCAGACTTACCAATAATTACTACAGTGTCTTCATAAATTTGTGTTGGCGTCATGCCCTTTTTGTGGAGGTATTTTACTACGGCTCGTTGGTGTACAGGATCCATTTTTATGAGCAATCACGACACACAATTCAAGAATTAGCCACAGCACAACAACACTTTGAAATACAAACTTGATATTATGTAGATATGATATACAAATGTCAGTTAACTAAATGTGAAATACTTTAAGCAAACAACCAATTAGAAGTAGGTAAGGGGTGTGACATGAGGATCCGCTCTCGTATAGCATTGTTCAAAAGAAAAGTAACGAATTCAAATCGTGCACGTAAGAAGGTGTTTAAAGAAACTTTGAATTGAATAGCGTAACAATCTTTTTAACTAATTTTAATTTGTTCTAATTTGCGTACAACGTTTCTAATGTTGTGCAATCGATTGAAATCCATTGGGGAAATAAAATCGCTTTTGGAATATGTCTACGTGATATGAAGTGCGTTACATCACCCTTTTATCAGCCTAAATTTGATGAAACACTTGTTCAGGGTCCGACAACGATTCATTTTGACTATAATAATTCTAATGTATATAATAATAATAATTCTGTGTCAGGTATCTATAGTTTTTAAGTTATTTATAAAAATAATACGGAGTCGAAATTGGATATTATTTAATAAGCAATATTTAATAGGTAGCTGTTTTTTTCTATTCGGTTTGGAATTTGCTGTGATAAGATAATAGTTGTTTCTTTTTTCCTGAGGTATTTTATATTCGATGATACGAAAATAGGTAGCAAAACTGGTGTATTTTTCCTTCATAGAGTTATCAGCTCTCTTCTTTTTCTTAATATTTCGCAAACCAGTAGATAGCATTCCTCCTGAACGTATTTAGTACTGGCATAGTATGCTATTGTATTGCCTTTCAAGAGCAGCATATATTAAGTATCAACATCACGACACACAATTCAAGAATTAACCAAATCAGAATAACACTTGCAACCTTGATATTATGTAGATATGATCTATAAATTTCAGTTAACTAAATGTCAAAACATCAATCAAACAACCACGTACAAGTAGGTGGGGAGTATGGCATGAGGATCCGACTTCGTATTCTTTATGAAGTTTTCGTCATTATTACATTTTCACAGCGTTTGAAAGTGATCTTCAGGACGAATTACGTTTATCTTTCTTTGTATTTTGTATGTTCTATATTCTGCTTCAAAATTCTAAGCACGGTAGCTTCTGCAGCTTCTTTAGAAGGCTGAATATGTTGTTCGTTTGCTGCAGTGCATAGTAAAATACAGCAATCGTAACTTTCTTGAATCATATTTGTTTCGTGTTTTTTTTTTCTTTTTGGGAATAAACGACCGTATATTTTAAAATTTTCTCGTAGGTATTGCATAGTCAGCGTGACGTGGAGATGTCTATAAAATAAATGACAAATATCTCGAAAGTAATTATGCTGATGATATCGTCACACACTCTGTTTTCTCTGATTAAGAGAAAAATATTCATATTGCTAATGATTAAATGAAGCAACCGAAACACTAATTTGCATTCAAAGAAAAAAGCAAAACGAAAAAAAGTGTAAATGTATAGTAGCAAACTGCCTAAGTACTCTTGCTCTTGTGCGTCAAGGATACTACATACAAAGGTGAATAACCTTACTATTTTTAGTAGGTTATTATTAGTATTTACTTTCGTCTTTCCCATTATTCTATATCGCATAAAATCCAGTGTTTTAAGAAATTAACGCTATAGTTCATCTATCTTGTAAATTAGGTTTGCTAATCTTTAGTGGTTAGCTTAAAATAAGTAAATGTTACAGTTTATAACCTAGTTTAAATGGTAGTACACTGCAGTAACTGGTAACAGCTAAAGTGAAGTTCCACTAAATTAATAAGGTTTATGAGTAATATATTTCAAATAATTATGATATCGTTTCTGCTACTAATTCACGCATTCGTTTAAAAACAACCTTGATTATCTACAATACGGATAATTGTACAGTTGCTTTTATTACCTTGGGAATTAAATATTCAGCATTTCCTTTAGTATTGAGAAACATGATTGTATATTTTTAAAACAATAGAGTACGTATAAAGATCATCTAATATCTGTTATATTTTTAGATAAGATTCGTTATATGAAGTTATTGTATTTATTATCTCGTATAGTATTATTTTGTATCTGTTATTGATACATTTTTTTGTAACATTTGAGGGGAATTTTAATTTAGTTCTCTCGTACATACAAAAATATATTACATTAATTAGAACCACCCAACAATCAACACTCCTCTTTGGCGATCACAAGAACTCACTGAGCAGAAAATGCTCTGCTAAATTTTTCATCCTAGTCATATATTCGGATTCCTTTTTTACTACGCCGAATAAATTTTCGTCTTTCATCGCTTCTAGCATATCGACTTTCTCGAAGTTGGGCATTTCTTCTTTTTCCCCGAGCATCGCCTTCAAAATCAGGAAAGCCATGGAAAAGCCAAATTTACAAAACGTATGCCATTCTTTTTTCAGTAGGGAAAGGGAATATAGAGCATCGGGGTCGCACCCCATCTTTCTTATCTGCTTCGATAATTCTTCATGATATAGTTCTAGAAAATCGTCTACTTTTCTGAGCATCTTTTTGGAAACTGCAGCCGTGGTGTAGAAGAGGTATGATAAGTCTAAAGCTGGAGATCCCGGTCTGATAGCTTGCCAATCTAATAGCATCACATCCACAGGAAATCTTTTATCACCCTAAGGAAGGAAAACAGATCATAAAATTGTTTTCGTTTATAGTTGTTTGAGCTATTTCCATCGTTTGTAAGTTTCACAAGAGATGGAAGTAGCCCAAACAACAATTCCAATTATAATTCATCGTCAACAGTAACACATGAATTGTTTTAGATATTTTAAAATAGTTGGGATGGTATTGATAAGTAGGTTTAATAACGCAGAAATTGCGACATCGAATAAGGATGACCATTAGCTTGCCAATTTTAGTAGAAAACTTGCACTACCTAAATATATCACCACCCAGCAAAATGGGTATACCCTAATACGGAGTCAGCAAGAAGACCTCTTCCTCTTTCTAAAGAAACATATACATATGTATATCTATGCTTCTGGGGGGTGACTCAGAAACATCGTCTGACGAGGTACTGGTCCAGAAAAGTGAAAGTGACAACGCTTCAGCCAATAAGAGCTTAATGACCTTTTTGGAGATCTGAACCTCTCAAAGGAGTCGTTCGAATTGCTTACTTCCAGACTAAAGAAAAGATCCAGGTTACAGTTTATCGTACCAAAGAGAAAGATCTGCTGTCGTATTTCTCTGTAGAAAACAACTTAATGTTTTGTAACGATATAAAAGGTCTCTTGAAGAAAATGGGGTTAACTGAATACACGCCAAGTGTATGGTGTCTTTTTATAGACAGTTCATCTCGAAGTTTAGAATGTGTGCTTTTACACAGTGGCAAGAAATATGGTTCTATCCGTACTGGACATTGCACTATTATGAAAGAGGAATATGAGACAATATCATTGGTTCTGAAAAATATCAAGTATGAAGAGCATCAGTGGGTGATATGTGTCGATCTAATGGTAAAATTTCTCCACGGGTAATAAAGTGACTACACAAAATATCCTTGTTTTTTATGCCTTTGGGACAGCAGAGCTAGGGCATAGCATTGGATCAAAAACTGACCTTGAAGAAATGCTTTAGTTCAAGAGAACACAACGTTCTTAATGAACTGTTGATTGACGGAAACAAAATTATCTTTCCACCACTGCATATCAAGCTGGGACTTATAAAGCAATTAAGGCTTTACCTTGAAATGGACCGTGGTTTGAGTATTTAAAACAAAACTTTCCAAGGCTTAGTACAAAAGACTGAAGGCTATAATTTCTCATGGTCTTCAGAAAAGACAACTTTTAAATAAGCCGCAGTTTACGGAATCAATGAACGAGCGTGAGCGTGATGGCCGGTGCTCCTCTGTTGAAGAGGTTAAAATTTTTCTTTGAAATCATAAAGCAGCAAATTACGTCGAAGTAGTAGAACAAATGCTTTCTAACTTTCACACGCTTGGCTGTAAGATTAGCATCAAGATTCATTGCCTTCGCAGCCCCTTGGATCGTTTTCCAGAAAACTTAGGTGATGGTAGTGAAGAACAGGGGGAAAGATTTCACAATAACACCAGCATTATAGAGGAAAGGTACCGAGGGAGATGGAATACACATATGACGGCCGATTAATGCTAGAATCTTTAGCGAGGCTTTTCCGGTAACCCCATATTTTTCTTTTAAATAAGTGCCTCCTACCCATTGTTTGTATTTCAGTTAACAGTTATCAAATAGTAATATTTAAAGAGTTACGTACATAACAAAACGTCACATCTAATTTTGACGAATTTTTCTTAAATAGAGCAGAAAGGGTGAATTTCGAAAACTAGATCTAATAGAACAAATCTGACGACATTTTAGATCAGGCACCCCAAAATTCCTTAATTACACTTAAAAAATCCGAGGTACCGTAATCTGTGTTGGCCAGTGTAATAATTAAAATTTTGAGACTTTGCCGTTTTGCGAATTAGCATACTTAAATTATTATTAAGCGCTTTTATATTAATTTGTGAGAGTCTTTTGGTATCGTTGAGTGCTAGGTGTGTGAAAGTTATAGAAACTATCAATTGGGAGAATTCATAAGGAATTGAATTCCGTCCACCGTGATCATATAATGTTTCGTTGTACACGAAACCTTTTAATATTACCATTTGGTAACTTTTAACTGAAACAAAAAATGTTATTAATAATCTCCATATACCGCTTGGAATTTACGACTACTGTACGACTTCTGTCATCTTCAAAAACACGTACGGACCAATAATTCTTTGCGTCGACATTGAAACAGTAACTTTTGGCGAATGAAGTGGCCCTTATGCTTCTGTTTTGGATTTGATGAACTCCAATAACGACAGTTCCGTCTGTTTACGTGGTCATTAAGAGAAAGAGTAGAACATTCGAGAATTTTTTGTAAAATTAGCGCACACAGAACGCATGTTAGCAACTAAATTCCTAAGGATACGGCTAGCGGCATACCTCCCACCCAACAATTGCGTTCACGCAGCGAACAAAGCAAATTGAAAAAGAGTTTTGGGATATCCAGTAGTGGAGTATCAAACAGAAATTAAGCAAAACATTGATTCAAAGCAGATCAATGTATTTTCCTCAAAAGAATTAATCGAAAATTGATAATAATGACAATATATGTTGACGATATGCTGATTGCTAGCAACGACCTAGAAATACTAAAGCAAGCAAAGCAAAATTTGGTAGGTGAGTTCAAAATGAAGGACATTGGTAAAGCAAAAAACATTCTTGGAATTAGAATTAAAATTACCTAGAAGATAGCAAAAATCGTTCAACCTGCCTATATAAAGGATGTGCTTAAAAAAATTGGCACAATCAGAAAGTAGATTCGAAAAGTACAACCACCATATAAATAGGTGTCCCTTACCTAGAACCCGTTGGTAGAACGTTAGATTTATGTCAGGAAACTAGGCTAAATATAACAGGCACCTAAAGTATATTATGAGAGCGACCTGAAATGTTTCCGGAATCGGCAAGAGATGGCGCGCGAAGGATGAAGTGGATTCACTGGTTGGCAGAGGCAGCCTTTTTTATGGCAACTGTCAAAATTTCAGACGTCTACTGTCAATAGTTGTTGTTCAAGAGCGTGTTTTGTGTAGCAAGTTAGGCGGTTTCGTAAAAATGGATAAAATCGAATTTCGTGCTGTGATAAAACACCTCTGGATAGTTGGGAAAATGGCCACGGAAATTCGAAATATTTTGCTAAAGGTTCATGGCAGACGTACTACATCATTTTCGACCATCAGCTTCTGGGTGGGCGAGTCCAAACGTTGACGCACAACCACAAGTGACGGACCACGCAGTGGGCGTCTAAAGAGCGCTACCATTGATGAAATGGTCGACAAGATTCATGATGTCATGTTGGCCGATCGCCGATTGAAGCTGAAAGAGATAGCAGAGACAACAGACATCTCAGAAGAACGCGTTGGCCATATCCTACACGAAATTTTGGGTATGAGAAAGCTTTCGGCGCGATGGGTACTGCATTTGTTTACACTGGTGCAAAAACGAAATCGGGTGACCGTTCCGAAAGTGTTTGGCGAGGATCCAACGCAATCCAAGGGATTTCTTTATGCGTGTCGTAACCGTGGGTGAGACTTGGAGCTACTATTACGTACCGGAACAGTTGAAGCACTGGACTTTTCTGGACGAATAAGCTCCGAAGAAAGCAAAAACCCTTCCATTGACCGGACAGATCATGGCGACGATTTTTTTAAATTGCCAAGGTGTGATCCTCATCGACTATCTGCAGAAGGGAAGAACGACTACGAAACAATACTGTAGCGATTTATTGACCCGATTCGATGTAGAATTGCAGGATAAACGGCCGCGTTTGCAGCGGAAAAAAGCTTTTCCACCACGACAATGCACCGCCCCATTCATCCCGCATCGTCGTGTCCAAATTAAATGAGTTGGGCTACGAATTTGTTTCTCATCCTCCATATTCTCCGGATCTAGCCCCCAGCGACCTTTTCCTATTGCCAAACCTGAACAAATCAGTGGGAGGAAATAGATTTGCCTCAAATGAGGAGGTCGTCGCCGCTACAAATGGCTATTTTGCAGACCTCGGAACATCCTACTTTTCCGACGGTCTGAAGAGGCTGGAGCACCGTTTGAAAAATAAAAGTAAAAAAAAAACCACAACAATATCGTGTTATTCTTGTCGACTCCGGAAATATTTGCGGTAGTTCTCGTACTTAACAGCTATTCGTATATTAATTAGAAGGTGGCAAAGAGAATATTTAGATTATGAAATTACAATATCTTTGCAATTAACCAACGTAATTAAATTACTGTAGAAATATCAGTCACGGAGGGATTTCACCCTACGACCTCCACGTTACCAGCGTATCGTGTTACCATTACACCACGAGATCACTTGTGAGGTCAAATCGTTTTCAATCCCTAGATGTTACGATGTCAGCAGATATATCATATTAGAACACAGTTGCTGTGGTCGTTTTTGTAAACAGCTGAACTGTAATGATAGTAGCCACCTATGTAGTACATACGCGCTTCTAAAATGTCACGCGAACGTACCTTTGGTACCGGACATCCCTCGTTAACTACACAAATATTCTCATGAAGTTAGGTCTTTGATAATCCCTATTTTCATTTCAGAACATTATTTGACATTGAAAAAAGTAAGATTATGTTGATTGTGTCATTCTCATTATGATGTAACGATCAGATTATAACACATACTTCTGTCATTAGATATAACTGGTAAAAATGCTAATAATAAGCATTATAATTCACACAGAAGTATTTTATTAACTATAGGATGCTTTATCTCCATGTTATTCACCTTCTCTCGCTTATTTGTGTAGATAGTTGGTGATTTGATCATAAATTGTTATCTAAATACATTGTTGGAGTCGTATGCTTCATACTGATTGAATATTATTTATTGATACGTGATTTTTTTCACAAATACACTAATTTATCGTTATACCATGATAAATACAATACATGATTTAATATAAATGAACATACACATAATAACAAGTATATGATAACTGAAAAACTATAAAATAATAATTGCTATAGTATTAGCTACACTTCGGTCACACATTGCTTTCTCTTTCTTTATTTATTTCATTTGTATGTTTGCAATGTAATATGTTGTATGACTTATGTTTAATACCGTTGTATTATTATTACTTATTCATACGTAATATTTTTAAAAGTGTACTGGTTTATCCTTATACAATGATAAATACAATACTTGATTTAATATAAATGAATATATAATTATTTCAACATTTCAATTAACGAATTAGAAGAACTCGTTCAATAAGAAATGTTCAGTTAAGTTTCGTAATCTATTGAAATATTCCGCTTCGTTTTTAACTTCGCCAAATAACTTTTCATCCTTCAACGCATCTTCCATTCCGACTGTTTCGAAGTTAGGCATCTGATCGTTCTCCGCAAGCATCTTCTTAATAATCAAGAACGCCATGAAGAAACCAAATTTGCAGTATTGCTGCCATTCTTTTTTCAATGCCGAAAGAGGATACAAGATTTCCGCGTCGCTACCCATCATTTTTAACTGCTTCGATAATTCCTCGTGGTAAATCTCGAGAAAGTCATCCAATCTTTTCAATACTTTCTTCGAAACTGGTGCCGTGGTATAGAAGAAGGAGGATATGTCGAAGGCAGGAGATCCTGACCTGATGAATTGCCAATCGAATAGTACCATATCCAAAGGATATCTCTTGTCGTCCTAGGATAAAAGAAAACATTTCAGCTTTTATTTTTTTAATGGAAATCTAGAAATGTTGTACGAAGTTTTAGAAAATTTATACTCAGACAAACATTTTCAATATCAAATTTTTTGAATGCCAACTCCCAATCACTTACTGGGAGTTTGCTCTTTTCCCCATATTGCTGACAACATAAGACATTTCGTCAAACGGAAAATGCTTAGAAAGCTGAAGATATAAAAAATTCTTCAAAAACTATTTTTATGGCATAAAGAGGAAACTTTGAAATACCAAACAGTCTAATAAAGAAGCTTTCATGATAACTGTCCACTTATAATACATCCTTAGAAAGTTCACAGAAAATGCTTTGTTTCATGCCGATATTACGCGGAACGGATTATGGTCTAACAAACCTTGAAGCACCAGGTAGACGTCAAGATGTTGAATTGGTGATGTATAATTAAGCACCGAACTAGTGAGAGAAAACATGTGCACTTGTTAAAAATTATCATATTCAAACAGGGAAGTTATATCATAAAAAATATAAGTAGATCTAAATTGTGGTTTCGTAAAAAGATATTCTCTTTATTAATTTATTTAAAGCTTTTGCGTTAATTTTAATCTATTCAGAATGAACTTGAACCCCACTGACGTACTTTTCAGTGTAGTCCTCCCCACAGCGAACTCTATAATATTGAGATTTATTAAGACCACTGTGGTAGTTAGACCATATTTTTAATGATTGATTTAATGCGTCGTTTTAGGCCTGGTGTATTTAGTCGTCACTTGACCGTGGATACCGATATAACATATGTATTTAGAGTTTCTATTAATATCTGCCCAGATTTTGAATGCTGTAGATAACCGATTTTGTTTACTAGTTAGCACAATATACTGCTTTTCGGCAGTGGTTACTACTCTGCGCCACCCCAAGCAAGGAGTGTTTAGAATTTCGATCTGGTTACCGATGTTTTTCAATTGTTGAATGAGTAGCAGTTTTTGAAACTTTTGGTTTATTTGAAAAATAACGTTAATCTCTGCTAGTATTGTGAAGAGCAATTGTTCTAGCAGATTCAACTCTATATCCATATTATGCAAATAAGTTTTTGGAATTGAATTCTGCCGTCCGAAGTTTTTGGGTGTCTTTTAAATAACTTCATACCCGATATCTTCATCCGCATAAACAAGTAATTATAGAATCCAACTGCTATATAATTGGTGCTAGGTATTTCTTGTCTGAAGTATTGAAATTATATCAAAAGTGGTAGGTATATCTTCAAAGATCGTGTGGATGAAAGAGTAGAAACTGCTATCCAGGGAGCTGTTCTTTTTATGCCAACTTAACCACTACTAGCAGTTACTGAAGCTCTTGCGGTAATAAGTGAAAATAGGAATTTGCTTACTGAAACGGAAAAAAGTGAGAATTTGTTAATTTAACAGGTCTTCACACAAAGTCATTGATAATAATCGGTAATGGTTCATAGATATTATATTTAATAGATTTACAGTACTGCTTGAAGAACAGCTAACTAAAAAGATTTTATCAAGGTAATTAAATAAACGTAGGCAGGTGGGTTCATTAGAATTTCCAAAGCTTATATGTTTATATTAAAAAGAGGTTCAGTGATTCATTTACAACATCTGTAGTCTTAGACATATTGCTAAAACCCTAATTATATTGTCAGGACATTGATTTTTTAAATCTTCCTATATTTTGGTAAGTGGTCTTAAACTTATGAGCGATTATGTACATCATAATCACGTTAGTAAAAAATATCCACCTACACCAAATGACAAAGTATAGACAATTCTATTTTAAATAATTGTTTTGTTGGAATAAAATGCTGCCTTTAACCAAGTTTCAAAGCGAGTAAAAATTGGCTCTGGTGGTTTAGGGATGGTAGAAAACTGGAAATTCTTGAATATGCTTGGAACATTTCAGAAACACCGCTTTTGTAGATGATATTATATATATTATTAATAACTATTTCAATTTAGATTTGTCTGTATTAAGTATTTCAATTTAGATTTGCTTCGAATTAAACAATAACTGTTTGAAATCATTTCAGTTGTGAAGAAAATAATACTATGCATTTCTAAATTCTTCAGATAGGTATAAATATATATATATATATATGTATATATATTATATTTCTTTTGTACGAACATCCGATATTACATAAACAGCATTTGGATATTTTCGAATTTCTTCAGTCACAAGATGTAACCCATGAAGTTTACACGTAATATGTAAGAAGTTATCAGTACTGTAACACTCTTGTCTAAGACGATGACCAACATAACCGCACGGTTGCAGTAGTATCAGTCACAAATACTTGTTTTCTTAAAAGGCTAAATTCATCTAATATATTCAGCAGCACGCTCGTATTACTTTGCGAGTACATGTCTTTAATTGTTCACAAGCTAGTAATAATGAATGTGATGGTTGTAAAGGTTCTAGAGTGCGTACTATCAGAGTAACAACAGAATCTTTTACGAAGTTTCGTCGTCTCGTCCACACACAAGCATAACTTTTTATTGTGTGATTCAGATTTCACATTGTTTTGACTTTCCTTTAATTGGTCTGCGCGCTGTGTATATATTTCTCAGAGTATCGTTTATTGCACAATAATAACGGTCCATGGCAAACCGAGCAGATCATTTTCGCATCGTCGTAATTCAAGTGTGGAAACTTCCCTATAAACTTATCTATTTGACTAGCAAGGGGTCGCTTTTCTTTTGTACGAACATCCGATATTATTTAAAAAGCATTTTATAACAAAAATACTTATGAAAATGCATATTGTACTATGTTTGACCTTGATCGAAGAACTGGAATAGGAATAGTTCACTGGTCAGGTGATATGACGAGTCACGAGCCTGCACTGCGATGCGGATAAAATTGCGCAGGTCTAGCCATATTTACATAGTTAATATAGGGTGCGTGGTATACCACAAAAGAGTATGCTAAAACTGATAGCTAAAAATATGCAGGCATCTTAAAGGATGCGTTTTCGATTATTAACACGATATTGTTCGTGACTTTAAGCTTCGTAAAATATTAGTGCAGGAACTCTTTTTTTTTAATCGTATGTCCTTTATACCTTGCGGTGTCGGACTATTTATTTCTTATTTCTATCTTGCACAGGTTCCTGTTCTGAGCCAGTTGTTTAGCTTCAATCCATCCCATACTTTTCTTTTCCAATGTTCTATACACCTGCTCCTTCCAGGTGTTTCGGGGTCTACCTATTCTGTTTTTGCCCTCTGTTTTGGCTTCAAATATCGTCTTTGTGATTCGATCTTCTTCCATTCTGTGTAGATGTCCAAGCCATCCCAGTTGTCTCTCTTCTATGACCACTTCTACTGGTTTGATACCCAGACTATTAGTGATTGTCGTGTTTCTGATTCTGTCTCTTCTAGTTACTCCTTCTATTCTTCTTAAGAATCTCATTTCCATGGCCGTAACTCTGCTTTTGATTCTATTCGTGGTGATCCATGACTCACTACCATATGTTAATGTTGGTCTGACCACTCTTTTATACACCTCTGTCTTTATTTTTTTTGGTATTTCTTTTTTATCCAGAAACGAATTTCTCAATATGCGGATTTCACTATCCTCTTATTTACCTCTTTCTCTATTCTCCCATTGTCTTCAATGATTGTTCCTAATTTGTAACTTTTAACTTCTTCTGCTGCTATTATCATTGTGTTTGTTGTCCTCGTGTTTGTCTCCATGTTTATCTTTGTTAGTTCTTCTTGGTATATCTTCAACTTTTGCTGTAATGTCTCTTCCGAGTGTGCTATCAGTACCATATCATCTACAAACATTAGTTCCTGTACGTTAATTGCATTCATTTTCCAGTTTCCTACTTTAATATTTTTTCCTTTTTGTTTAGCTTTTTTAACAGCGTCGTCTATTAATATAGAGAATAACAATGGGCTCAATACGCGTCCCTGTTTTAATCCAATTTGCGATTCGAATTCAGCTGATTCTGCATTGGAAGTTCTGACCTTATTCTTATTGCTTTTATACAATGCCTTAATCATCTCTATCATTCCTTTCTCTAAACCTCTCCTTTCCAAGCTCTGCCATACATCTTCTCTTCTTACCCTAAAGCTTTTTTAAGATCTATAAAACATATATGTATTTCCTTTCCTTTCCCTATTAGTTTTTCTCCTAATTGTCTGACTACAAATATTAAGTCTTGCGTGCTTCTTCCTTTTCTAAGTCCATGTTGAGTATCTTCTAGTGTTGTTTCCAGTTTCTCTCGGAGTCTTTTTTCTGATATTCTTGTCAGTACTTTTCCTGGGATGCTAGTTAATGTTATTCCTCTATAGTTTGAGCAGTCTCCCTTTTTGTATATGGGCATAATTATTCCCATATTCCATTCCTTAGGTATTTTTTTTATTATGATGTTGTTTAAGAGGTCAAGTAGTTCTTCGTTACCTTTGTCTCCCATATATTTTATCATTTCAGCTGTGATTCCATCCTCCCCGGCCGCCTTTCCTAGTTTTAGTTTGCTAACTGCTTCTCTGACTTCTTCGTCGCTTATTGATGTGATACGTACATCGTCGTTTTTTGTTTTATGCTCTTTTTCTCTTATGTATCCGTCTTGTTTTATTTTTGTGAGTTCTTCAAAGTACTGTTTCCATCTTTCCATCTTTCCATTATCTCTTTTTCCTCAGTTAGTATATTTCCTTTGTTATCCTTTATATTTTTCAATATCGGCACCTTCTTCTGTCTCAATTGTTTTATTGTTCCGTAGAATAATTTTTGGTTTTCTCTATAGTTATCTCTCAGTTTTATTCCGAACTCTCTCCAAGAATTTTCTTTGGCCTTCTTGATACTCTCTTTAGCTTCTTTTCTTGCCATTTTGTACATATTGTAATCCTCCTTTTTCCTGGTATGCATATATCTGATCCATTTATTTTTCTTATCTTTCACTTTAAGTTGTATTTCTGCTGTCCACCATTTGCTTCTTTTTGTGTACGTATTTGCTATTTTTGTTATTCCACAGCTTTCTTGTGCCGCCTTCAGTATGATGTTTTTGAATCTTATCCATTTGTCTTCTATCTCTATTACGTTTTTAGTCTCTTGTGCAAATAGATGATTTGACTTGTATTGGTACTTCTCTCGAATTTCTTCCTCTTTCAATTTGTAGCTTCTTATTTTTTCCTTAATTACATTTTTCCTTTTGTCTTCTTTCGTCCTTTTTGAATTCTTGCTAATCTTCATCTGCAGCAGGTAGTGGTCGCTACTTGGACTTTGACATTTATTACCTTCCTCCAGTTTTCAGCATTTATTAAGAAATAATCAATGATTGATTTTTCTTTCCTGCTAGGCACTTCTCTTGTGTATTTGTGAATGTATTTATGTCTGAATTTTGAATTTGTTATAATCGTGTCGTTTTCGATGCACATATCTATTATTCTTCTCCCGCTGTCATTTATGGTCTCTTCACCTTCCCTTCCCATATGTCTCTACACTCCATCATCGTCTCTTCCGACTCGTCCATTCTTGTGTCCCATTACCATAAGATTTCTTTCAGCAATGTCTATTTCATTCTGAAGAGTTTCGAAGAATTCGTCTTTATCTTGTTTATTCGCGTTGTCATTTGGGGCATATGCCACAATTATGCTCCATATTTCGTTTCCTTCCAGCTTTGTATCAATTCTTAATATTCTTGAATTAATGTATTTTTCTTTTTGTATATTGTTTACTACCTCAGGTTTGATGATTATTCCTACTCCCTTCGCTCTTCTGTCCATTTCATCCACTCCCGACCAGTAGAGCCAGTATCCATCTTTCATTTCCTCTAGTCCTTCTCCGTTCTTTTTTACTTCGGTTACTCCCATATAGTCCAAGTTTTGTGTAATCATTTCATCAATTAATTCGTCTTCCTTTCCAATTATGCTTCGTACATTCCATGTGCCGATTTTTATCACTTCTCTATTTTTTTCTTTTTTGTATCTATTACTTGCTTTAACCTCACGTCTGCTCTCAAATCTGCTACTGCTATTTAGCTTCGCATCATTTCTTATATCAGTCTTAGCCTTAATCCTTGCCATGGTCATCTTTGTTGTTCCTTTCACCTCTCTTCTCCTCAGTTTTTTGCACTTCGGTTGGAGTGGATTTTCTCCCATTCTACAAGTTTCTTTTCTTCTCTGTCCCATCCATACTCCTTTCCCTGGATTATTATTTTCTGATGCCTCATTTTCACTGTTTTTCCTTCCTTTCTCTCCTTCTCTCCTATCTGTTTCAATTTCTTTTGGATATCTCGTTCTAATTGAGTTATCTCATTGTTTATAAATATCTTTTCTCTCAATTGTCTCAATTTATTTTTCTTCTGCATTACGTTATCCTTTTCTTAATAGGTACTTAGCTCTACCTTGTACATTTTTTCTCCTATTTTATCCGCGTCCTTTACACCCAGCTTGCTTTTTACAAATTTTTCTATTCCTATTTTTAGATCATTTTTGTCTTCCGGGATTATTCTCAGTCCAGATATCACAGTGTTCTTCTTTATATTTCTCTTTTTTTATTTATTTTCGATTGCATCTGTTTCACTTCCGCTCCTGGTTATATTTTATTTCCTTTACATCTTTCATCGGTTCTTTTAATATTTCGATCATTTTCCCTTCCTCTATTGCTTCCTTATTAGGGGATCAGTTTTTTGCTTTTTCTAAAAGCTATCACTTGCTCTTCCCTCTCTCTTCTCCTTTTATTTCGTACCTCTTCAGATGTGTATCCTTCCTCACTGTCCATCCTTCTTCGTTGCTCAGTTCTCTCGAGAAGAAACTTATCTGTCAGTCCCTGTATACCCACACGCCTACTTGTTTTTATTCCGCAAGCCCCTCGGCCGGTCGACCCGTCGGACATTGAAGCTTGCAATCGCACCGATCCTCTACTCACGTAGATAATAGTCCGGTACTTGGTCTTTATTTATTTAGCTCTTCTTTATTTCTTAATATTTTCTTCTTCTTTTTCACTCACTATATTATTCTAAACACTTGAAGCAACACAATATTTTTGTTATAGTCCTAAGCTTTTTTTCGCACGTACTTTTAAACACGATGAGTCTCGTATACGAAAATTCTTATCTGTGTTAGCACGTCCGCTCTATTAGCCGGCTAGAACCAAACTCTCAGGAACTATTTAAATTACAATACTCTTAGCTACCGCGAGAATTACAGCCTGATATTTGGTAGGAACTCTTTTTATAATTCCTACTGGTTTTGATACTATGAGTGTACCTTTTTCATTACACAAGTAACTAAATATTGTTTGTGAATTTGATACATTTTAAAGTCAACTGTTCTTGTAAGTTCTATCCCAAAATTGAGAAGCCCATAACGAAAACAGCGCTAAAGTCAACTAAAAAAAGGAGCTAGATATCAACTTGCCCCAGGATTTTTGTAATTGTGGTGGAAAATCTCAGGCCCTTAATTTTCCAAAAGGGTTCGTTTATTTAATTTTTTTTATTTGTTTTAAATTCAAATATAAATAGTATTAAATAATTGAAATAGCCAAATGTAATATTCTAAAAATATATGTATATTGACAAACCAAAATGTATGTATATCACTTTTTAATAAAATTTATTTTTTAAACAAACACTTAAATCAATCCTTGTCTAGCTAAATTTGTAAATTATAAACGAAATACAAAATGAGAACAAAGGAACAGTAACTTTTGAAAATTTATTATAATTTGAAGTCTAATTTCATAATCGTACTCACTCACACGTACGTATCGTATTCTAGATATCCTGGTCTTCGGCTTCCACCAATGTATCCGGAACTCCAAATTATTGCGATACACTTTTTAATTTTGAAGAATTCATTTTAAAAATAGCGAATATTTCTCTGGAGAGACAACTTCGATATCTGTGACTGACACAATCGTTATTTTTATCGAACTGTTTCCAGGAAATCCTCATTATGTTCAGCTTGTTTACCTATATGATAGCCCACACAAATTATTTACAAGTAATCTGCTAGGTGTGCCATCCATCCGAGGTACAAGAAATTTTGAGGATAGTGTGTTTTATTTCGCGACGATACATATTTTAATAATGTGATGAAAATGTGTGACTACGAGTACTGTACATTATACGTCTTTTAGAAATAAATTTGGAAGAAATTATAATTAAACACAAAAATATGTTTACGAAAAACGATATATATTGTAAACGATAGTGGTGTTTACTTCTCCACTGTACATGTTGTTTAAGGGACCTAAGGTTTTTTTAAACTTTAAAATTGTAAATTATATGTCAGTAATGAACAACTAAAGTAGATATCTGTAAAATTTAATATACAGAAAGAAAACTGTATGGAATAAATATTATAAATAAATTAAAGAAGAGGGAGTCCTAACGGCACTTTGCCTCCAACAGCAACAACAAAATAAGGGCGTGAACGATACACTGATAAGAAAATTTCCAATATAGAAGTACAAGAAAAATTTAGAAAAACACTGATATTTTAAAAGATTTAAAAGTTGATAATACATATCATTAGATAATACATATATACCATTCCTTTAATTAAATTTTCCTTTAGAGTAGCATATGACTTTTAACTAAATTTGAAAACACTGTGGAATAGTGATGTTCTTAGAAAGTCAAATTTTAACAACTGTCATAGTAAAGTCAACATGATAATAAATAATCTAATTGATAAGACAAGTTTCCAATAAATTGACTTTGTTATGACAGTTGTCAAAGTTTTACTTTCGAAAAACATTAGTTTCACAACGTTCCCAAATTTAAACGCAAATCATAGGCTAGTCTGAATGAAAATTTAGTTAAAGGGATGGTATATGTAGTTATATACAAAAATATTATTAATTTACTTACGTTATATTTAAACATCATATTGTTGCACCAACAATCTCCTTGTATTAGGACAGAGTTTTTGCTATCTCCCATTGCCAGTTGAAGATCAAAATCTGCCAATTTAGCAAATATTTGTTGCGATTGATCTAAGATAAATTTATCTTTCTCTGGGTCCAATTTTTTCAAAAAGTTCTGTATAGCTGCGGTTCCAGCGAGCATTGTCTGCGCATTAAAGTCCTTCGAGGCAGTACGAAGTAGGTCAACTATACCTTCAACAAGCTTCCCGTATTCTTCCGGCTTCTGGTCTTTGTATGCGAATCCTATGGCGTGAAATTTTGCGTACGTTCTGAAGATCAATTCGGTGTGTTCCTCGTTGCCGATGAATGTCTTATCGCAAAGCTCGTATCCGCTCGTCTTCAAGTTCTCTAAAGCTATGGCTTTATTTTCAGTGACTTCGTAACATTTCGGTAAGTTTTGGAAACCACCTTCGATACCCTTTTCCTTCAGAAATTCCGTAAATTTAGGAATTATAACTTCGTAAAAGTGTACCTCGTTAGAGTAGGCGCTATCGAATGGCATTGCTCCTGGAATTGTCACATCTAGAGGGAACTTTAGAAATAATCGAAGAGATTTGTTATCGTCGCTAATGTCAACTGCGTAAGTTTTTGACATAAGCCCTTCAGCGAGGTTTGAACCACGAGTGTAAGTGATTTTTGGAGAACTAAGATTGTATTTCTCGATCAGTTTCTTGACGAACTCTCTAACACCATCGGGAATGCTAACTTCTTCGGACATTTTTCTATATTAAAGCCGCTTTTTTTCGAATGAACTAGTGCTCTTGTTTGCCAATGGTTTAGTACTAAACTGCAAGATAAAAAAATGTCACAGGTTACGTAAAGTATATTTGTTTGTACTTATACTTACCGATAATTATCACTATGCTATTAAATATGTGTGATATGCAATACGAGAATGTGAAAAGTAGATAATAACAATACGCAACCATTCGCAATGATTTAGGCTCAAAATTATTTCTGCTTAAAGTCAATAACGTGCGACATGCGCATAACCCTTTTATGAAGATAAGATAAACTTATTTATAGAGAAACGATATTTTTGGTAAAACCTTCTCAATAAAAAATTGAATACAATTATATATACTTTTCTTCATCTTCTCACAATAACTTTATTGCCTGTGTAAAAGTATAAACGATAACAAGTTAGTAGAAATGACAACAGATACGAAAACGAGTTAAATAGTTATGTACATATACACATTATCATTGAAACATTTATTAAAAAAAACAATTGTTTAGTGAACATGCGCAAATTAAAACGGGGTCTGCCGTTTTAAGAGAGGTACTCAGGGAGTTAGTATATATTCCATACTTAATGAGGGAACTTATATCTGTCTCTTTCGGGTGCCTCACATGGCTCTGTTCTTGGACCATTCCTATTTATTATTTTCATTAATGACCTTCCTAACCGGGTTATCTCTAAATGTCTACTATACGCTCACGAGCTTCAAATTTTTCGTGGAATATACTCCATTCATTGGGGTTTGAAAAATTATTTAGCACCAAATATTGCTAAGTGCAAAGCGCGATGACGTTCGTCCGTAGAACTAATACAGTAATGTATACATATATTGTGCTATATTGATGGCAAATTTTTGACGCATTGTGAGGAGTAGAGATCTTGACATATATTTTGATACGAAAATAACATTTAGTAAGCATATTGTTCGTATATGTCAACAGTTTCTTGAAGCACTAAGCGTTCTGTTTCGCAATACTGAACACTTGATTACTGATGCCCTCGCTGCTGCATATAATACATTTGTACGTTCGAGATTATAATATGGTTCTGTTATGTGAATGATATGAATTTAGTTGAGGTTGATGGTACAGCGTAAATTTTTGAAAACCTTGTATTTTCGTAAACACCACGTTTTTTGCAACATGGCTTTTTATATACTAATCTTCTAAAAGAACGTGCATTTATTACTTTGACGCATCGTCGTGTTGCTTCACAAATAAATTTTGCTCACAGGATTTTAAATCGCGAGCTACAGGTTCCGGATTTGCTGTCCCTTTTGAATTTTTACATACCGAGGCTTAACAGCTGTAATAAATTAACTTTTTATCTTCACGTAGCTAACACCATTTTCAGTCACCAATTATGTCAATTTATTACTACTGAAGGGATTTTTGCATTTTCGTTTGCTATTGTTTTCTTTTGGTACTACACATTTACTTTTTATAATGGTTATCTTGATTATTCTGTAACAAGCTCTATACTGTTGGGTAATAAATTATTATTATTATTATCATTATTATTAGTAGCAGCAGTAGTAGTAGTAATATATAGTATCGGCAAAGAGGGGCAAGTTTCAGTGCCGTGATGGGAACGTGGAGGGGTGAAATGCGTGGCACGGAGAATCGAGTACCCGTATCAAAGCACGCTTGTTCAGTATTATTCAACTTATCGTTGAGAGTGCTTGTCAGTACTTACTATATTTAGGGAATGTCGCATTTAGGTACGTTTGGGAAACGGCGTATTTCGAATAAACTAGAAAACGTAATAGCGAGTGTGGCGGGTTCAGAACACTAAGGCGATAGAATTAAATGTGTAAAGTGCGACAGCTATTTGACGTGTATCAGTAGGTGGAAGTGTGAACGCCACATAAAAAGTATAGAACACTGTTCTGCAATCCGTAGCAAACGATACGATATTCTATGTAATGTACCGTTCACTTTACTAGACCAACAAGCATTTGTCTCCTTCTGGAGCAAGTATTCGGCCGATTACTACTCGTTGGGGAACATGGTTACAAGTTGCGTTTTACTACTGCGAACATTTTGATGACGTAAGATAGGTAGTTTTACAATTCGATCCGAGACACGCCAAAGCTACAAAGAAAAGCCAGAAAATGTTTCAAGATAAAATGTGATTTAGGAAGTATTTGCAAGAATTACTATAGACTAACGAAAGGAATTGAAAAATTGCAAAATGATTCGATGTAGTTTGTGGATTCTTGATGATGTTCATTACGTCTATATACGGCGGAATGCGAAAGAAATGAAAGGATAATACGAAAATTTAAAAGTGTTATTGACAACAATTCAGATTTTCTCATACTAAGACAACAAGGATTACTTTGATTTTGCAAGTATAATAATACTCATTTGGCTGAATATTTAATGATTCTGATATTTAGTAGTTTGTGATTTCGTGGAAACTTTTTAAAACAGTAAGTGTTTCAGTACGTTACATATGTGACAGTTGATACTACTGTTAAAATTCGCATGCTTAATTGATATTTAACATTAATAACACTTATGGTCAATTTGGTAAAAATTACGACAGTGGAATTCTCTCTGGCTAATTGGTATTATTTCGCCTGCTAAATGAAACCTATTATGTTTTATAAATTACTAGGAAACATTAAATACGTTTTTCTTTTATTTAATTAAGAAGTTCTAAGCAATTCAAATATGTTTTCCTTGACATAGTGTTCATTTCGAATAGGTTCTTTTTAATACCATTGCAAATATTTTCGTTCCACACAGTTCAATTAAAAGCACATACATACATAATCACATGTTAGCCAAATATTTGATTATAAAATGAATAAAGTACAAAATATATTTGTATATCATGCATTTAGTTTGAACATTCATTAAGAATAAATTATCAGAATTACTATGTAACTAACGATTTTGTCTTTACTTACAAAAGTTTTCACTGTAGAGATAATTTTGATTATTAGCAGCTGCGACCTGGTGGTTCACAAAAAGTAGAGTTGTATATCAACAGCAAGTGTATCTGGAATTCTAAAAATATAATACGGATATACGCAACGCCAAGAACCCCAAACTCTCTCTCTCTCCAAACTCCAAACTCTAGTCAAGGTTACAATTCATCACGGATGTAAACAATTATAACATTGCCGAAATGATTCTGATATTTTTTGGAAAGGTGGCGCTACCTTTATCATATCAAGCGTACATACGTTGCGGTTTGTTTTAAGTGAACTTTTAACATTGCATTTTCACATACGGTATTTTGTCACCTTAGCAACATTATGTTTGGGTTTGAACCTTATTATTTAGAATTTATGTAGTACTCTATTATTTTTAATATTTCTGCATTTAATCGTACTATTCATATATAAAAAAGGTTTGAAGAAAAAATATAAATAAGTGCTCATTTACTAATTTGCATAGAATTTTATAAAAGAAGAGTATTTTCGTTAGAAGCGGTTAAAAATGAAAATTCTGCAAATGTAACTAAGGCTACAGAAACGAGTGCTTTCCTAGTAGCGTGCGGCTCGGTTACTATAAATATTAAAATTAATACGTAGGCTTCCACGTCCAGAGTCAGTAATAAGCGAACTACTTCCGGAATTGGATCGTGTCATGGTGAGATATATAAAAATGAAATAAGAGTAAGACGAAAAGGAAAATAAAATGAAAGAAAAAGGAAATAAAAAGAAAAAGGAAAAATGAAAAAGGGGGTAAAAAGGAAGAAAAGGTGAAATAAAGAGTAAGATAAGGAAAGAGAGGAAAGAAAAAATGGGAAGAAAGAAAGAAAAGGGAAAAGGGAAAGATGGAATCTAGACGTTTCGCCTCGAGTCGAGTTACCGTGCCACTTTGGTTTCCCTGTTTTCTCCTGAAGAAGTCTCCAGTCGAAACGTCCAGATCCCACCTTTCTCTTTCCTTTCTCCTTTTTCTTTCCTTTTTTATTTCTTCTTTCTTTCTTTCTTTCTTTCTTTCCCTTTTTTCTGTCCCTCTTCTTTCTTTCCTTCTCTAACTCTTAATTTCACCTTTTCTTGTTTTTCACCCCCATATTCGCTTTTCTTTTTTATCTTGTATTTCCTTTTTCTTTCTTTTATTTTCTTTTCCCTCTTACTCTATATATCTCATCATGGCATGGTCCAAATCCGGAGGTAGTTCGCTTATTACTATCAATATTAGTTCACTTTTCTTTGTCTTTTTTCTATTTTTGCCTTCTTTACTTTCATTTTTTTGCTCTTTTCTCTTACTTTTATTTTATTTTTCCTCTTATACCTCATTATACACGGTCCAATTCCGAAAACAGCTTGTGTGTTACTGACTCTGACCGTGGAAGCCTTCGTATTCATTTGTGTACCCTTTGTTTGACTTTAACAAGTATGTACTTGATTCAAAATTCATTGGCTTAACAAAATATTTCTGTGGTGTAAAGTGTGTGGTATTTTGTTTCAAATATATTGTCTTGTCGGTATTGCTATTCCACTGAAATTATTACTACCATAGACGTTTTCTGCTTTTTGTAAACAGCTGTTACAACAATACAATGTTCTTTTACGTTGCGTTCTTTTGGTGGTGGTGAAGAGTAAGGTTTACTAGCTTCTGGTTTCCATAAAATCAAAAATGTCTCGTCCCAATCCATCACAGAATAGTAATATATAGAGAATATCGGTAATATTAATCAGCCACAAGAGATAAAGCATCCGCTTATGAACGTCTTGAAAGATAGATTTATTAACATTCCTGAACAAACTAATAAAAGTATATAGAAGGTAAACAGAATGTCTAAATGTCTAAATGTTATCTCCATTTTGTTTTAATACGGTGCTTCCTATCTTGTGAATGGGAGGAAGAATCCTCTCTTAAAATTGGGCAATATTATTCCTATAGAAATATTTCTGTCATGTGAAGTATTATTAAGTGTATTTATACACTCGCAGCTGAAAGGTTTCCTGTTAGTTCACTTAAGTACAAGCTCTGTACAATACCATTTACTTTCTTAATTGCGGTATCAAGGGCTTCCTAAAGGACTACGTGGTCGCAAACAAGAAAGAACTTTAAATTTTAAAGATTTCTCTCAAGTTTGTTTATTTTCCAAGAATTTATTAAGTGAATTTAGTCAGGTTAGACCAGGTTAGATCAAAATTGGAACATGACTTACCACTATTTTTTGGTATGCAAAGAATTTTTAATTCTGTTTTTGTATTCGTACTTCTGTTTGAATATACTGTGTATTGTTTTAGGATTTACGTTAGTAAATTTTATACACTTCTATTGAAGTTGCAAACCATGCGTACGTATCTGTGTAGGTGGTTCAAGGTTACAGAAAGGTTGTATTTCATTCATTGTCAGTGTTTTTCCTGATTCTTATAATAATGCAACCAAGAATACAATCGGATTCCGAATTTCAATTTAACTAAATATCCAGTGTTTTAAAGCGGTAACTAATACAAAAAGGTAAAGCCTTTTTGTATTAGTTATTTACGACTATACGGTAGAGTAAAAAAATACGCAATTTATTAACAAATCGCATTTATTCATAATTTTTGCAAATGGTCATTTTGCCATGCATCCATGAGAACCAAACTTCACAGCATAATCTCCAATTTTACGGTGTTAAATTACTTAATTAATGTTTTAATGCATCAACTGCTTCGTCGTGTGATATCAAAGCTAAACCCTGTTAATTTTCTACACTCAGAAATAAGAACAAATCATCGGATGATCCATTATCTCAATGTTTAAGGTATTTAAATACTCAGTCGCTCTACTTGGAGTATATGCCTGAATATTATCTTGACGCAAACAAACTGTAGAGTACCATTCAGCATTATGACGATCTCTCAGCACCACAATGGAAACATGTCCAGTAATTTTCAAAAATGTAACAACCATCTTTTTGTTTTGGTCTTTTTAACTAACAATTTGTGTGTGAGCAGTTTCGTTCTAAAGAGATTCTAATCACCAACTCCTACTTTCTTTCGGGATCCTAGCAGCATATCCAAATTTCATCATCTGTAATTATAAAACTGCTCGAAACTACGCTGATGAAGCGTAGTTTCGAGCAGTTTTATAAGCGGGAAGGCAGAAACATATCCGTGTGTTAGCGTTTTATGTCTCACATGTCTTTCTTGTGAATTGATTTCACTAATACCACGAGAAAGCTGTATTTACAGCGTTTTCTTATCTTGGAGTTATTTTCTAGGCATTCTTTTAGATCTGTAATTATGTTGAACACCAAATGAGACGATTGATTGTCTAAATGATTTAGCACCATGCCACGCGGTTCTTTTTTTTTGAACTAGAATGAAGTTACCTAACATAAAGATGCTGCTAAATGCAGCTATTTATGGCATAGATGGAATCATTCACGGGAAAGGCAATGTGAGGAGACAAAAAACGTTAACACACGGATATGTTTCTGCCTGCTCTGTATCATCAGTGTGGTTTCGAACGATTTTTTGCTCAACACGTTGTAATTTCGTCTTTGCTACTATCACGATCTCTAAACTTACAGTTCAAGTGAGCATTCTTGGCGCTATCTGCCACAAGGATAACACACTCGTCTGCCTGTTCAAACACAGCGAAACAAGTAGCTACAGTTTCCCAACTCTTCTCCCGAGCAGCTCATGTACTGCTAAACTGTTTTTTGTCCCCTCACACTGTTTTGTCCCCTCACACGTGAATGATTGCACCAATGCCATAAGTAGCTGTATTTATCAGCACTAATATGTTAGGTATTGTTTTCTAGGCATTTTCGATGTGTATTTTGGATTGAAGTTATGGGGAATTCCAGAAAGGATCCGATAGTTGAGAATACATGTAACGAAGTCCACGTTGTAGATATAAGAAACTAATACCAGGCACACCACTAAATTTATTAGATTTTTTAAATTTCAAGGTTAATGCCTTGACGCGAGTATGAGACATGCTGATTGTTACCAAGCATTTTTACAATGGGTTTTGCATTAATTATAAATGTTTTGGCCATATAATCCTTACATTAGAGAAGTTTACTATTCGTTTTTCTCCTGTTAATTAAGAGATTCTTTTTTTAACAAGAAATTGAATTTTGAAATATTGTACGAAGGAAAATCAATTTTGAACACAATATATCAAAAATATAGAAGTTATTGGAAGAAAACTGTAATCTATAATAAATAAAGAAATCTATCGGAGGTGTCTGTGAAACGCTAACAAAATCAGAGAAAGTTCAACGATAATATTTCCCCCACGGTAAATTTAATTAAGGAACAACTGAAATTACTAAATAAGCAAATTAAAAGTAGGTACAAATGAAATAGAACACTTTAAGGCATATTTTTAAATATAATAGAGGTCACATCAAAATCCCAGCACAATATTCGATTTTGGGAAAGTTCGGAAACAAAACGTAACGTTAATGTATACCGAATTAATACGGAAAGACCTTAACTTAATTTAAATGTGCTGCCTTGACCCACAATTTAGATAACTCCGCAGTGGTATAAGATTTAAGTATTGTGTACATGTTGACTGTTTAATTTACTTTTATCAACCTCATTGCGACCTATATTGTTTGACGCAGACATAACCCATAATCAGGCACCTTTGCCTTAATCCTGAACTTTGCAATACTTTTCTTTACATGATGATACGCAGGAACAAATGTCTATCTAATTGAATGCGCAGAAATTTCTAGCAGAGTATGAAATTGTTAATTATTATATCAGCTATTTTTTTTTTATGCCGATCTTTCAATTTTGCACTTAATTACTAGTTTTTTGTTTGGGAAATTTAGGTGGTTGCATTAAAGAACATATTTTCTTATTTATTTGCTTTTAAATTGCAACGTTTCCTTGGTGTGGTGGCCAACATTTTCAAGCATGTCTAGAACAAGATTTACAATATCTCAGAAGGTTTTGGGTTTATGTTTAATTATAGTTTTACGTTGCCTTTTTTTTTATTTATTTTGATTACACAAGCAAAAGATACTACTCGTGTTTTTGTCCTTCCTTATGGGTTCCTCTTTTTTGTCTGCCGATCTACTGCTTCTAGTTTCACACGTGCTTGTTCTTGTGATAAAAAAGAGCCATCCGGCATGGCGAGGATTTCGGAGCAAACGACGTATCGAATACCATATACTTTAAGCAATTTAAGTTGTTAACAATTGTAGCAATCTATATATTGGACACCGTACTATATGTTCATAAAAATAAGTATAAGTTTAGAGCTTATTCATCTCACTAACCACAGGCTTCCATTAACTATAAGTAGTTTAAAATGCATGACTATTAGAACATACAATGGTATCCCTTTTGAAATAAAAGAAAACTGTATTACTCTTTTAAAAAATCTTTAAAAGAATATCTTTTAAGTAAACCATACTATAATCCATGAAATTATAAATAATATGAATGTGTAGATTAGGTTGATTTACGAGTGTGGATTTCTGTGCTGTACCCCTGACCCTCTTACAGTAAAACTACAGTGATATTACATTTTTTATTTTTCGACATAGTCTCCCTCTATACTAATTTGTGACCGACCTCTGTAAACCATCTCTCTACAGCTTGCATCACTTCATAATTACTGGAAAATTTCGCCCTACGTAAGATTTCTTTTAGTTTGAGGAAGAATCTGTAATCCGACGAATATGGTGGGAGCTCGAGTAAGTATAGCAGCCATAGCAATACCAGATATATGGCTGGGAGCATTATCCTGATGGCACGGCACACCGCGCCTTAACTGTCCTCGACGTTTCTTTTTAATAGCGTCTCGCAATTCAGAAATCAATTGTACGTAGTAGGCCTCAGTAATGCTCTGTACTTTTTGCAAATAGTCAGTCAGGATGATCCCGTGAGCATCCCAGAACACAGAGAGCAAAACCTCTTCAGCATACGCCACTATCTTAAATTTGCCAGACCTAGCCTAGCGACGTTTTCCTATTCCCAAACCTGAAAAAATCACTGAGAGGAAAGAGATTTGCCTCAAATGAGAAAGTCATCACCGCCACAGTTGGATATTTTGCAGACCTAGAAAAATATCCTACTTTTCCGACGACTTGAAGAGACTGGAGCACCGTTTGAAAAAGTGTATTGATCTTCGAGGAGACTACATCGAAAAATAAAAATAAAAAACTACACCAATACCGTGTTTTTCTTGTTGATTCTGGAAACACTTGAGGTCGCTCTCGTACACAAATCACTTTTGATTCTAATCCTGCCTTTTAGATATTATTTAATCATTGCAGTATCCTTCCCCTACTTGATTCCACTTACCTTAATACTCTAAACTTTCTGTTTTGACTTCACCTAGCCCTTTGACATATAGAGCTCTCTCTATTTACAACACTTATTTGAAGAAGCTTTCTTGTTGACTTCCAGCTTTTGGCATTTTAGTTTGTTGTGTGCCTCCCTTTCACAATTTTAATTTGTCCTTCTTTTAAAAGTCTGCTGTCGTAATGCTTTTGATGTTGTTTTTTGCATTCGTTTTAATCCTGTAGTCCTTTTCTAGAGTGGTAAGGGTTTTTATTTTAGTTTTCGATTATCGTTTCATTTGCTGTTCCAGTCTTGGGCTGATGATGTGCAAATGTGCTCGTGACCGGTAGCCGTGGACTGATTAAATTGTCTTAAATACTGTGAAATTGGTCCCGTTTTCTTTCCTGTTTCCTATATTTTACAAATTTGATTGTTTTACCTGACTGAAAATTCCCGATAAAAAGAGAAAAAATAAGTAAATTGAAGAATTGTTATAGTCAATTTAACACTAAATTGCGTATGTTCATTGACATCAATCTGATTATGTTGAAAGAGCTATAAATTAGATGCTGCAGAATTTCCAATATATAATCTTGACTTTATGAAGAATGGCGTAAACATAAATATTATGTTAAAATGTTATCGCGGTTTTAGGAATAATAGATATGCATACTTATTTTCTTACGACATTGATTACAGCCAAGTCGATTATCGCAGTGTTGCTGTAAACTGGTAAGTGTTAAGACGTATTTCATTTTGTGCCAATAATGAGACTGAAGAATCATGCAAGACGTTAGCCTGAAAAATTCCAGCAATCCGGATAACAAACCTGTACTATTCAATCAGAGCAGAATAAACCATGTTTTCATACTGTTTTTCGGTGCTCTATTTGTTTTGGCAACTGAGTTGTGCTTAGGTCTTTATATGTATAAATTTATGAATTATGAATATGGTAAAATTCGAGAAGACCTTAGAAATGATATGGAACAGTATCTTCTGAAATCCCTTCAAAGCGAGCTGTGTAGAAATGACTTAGTTGAGCGTTTTCGGAAGATGGATGATAACTTGCCATTAACTAGAATCAAACGTGAGCCAGTAAGTAAAACGTATTTATCTAGTAAGTTTAAGTTGTAAAGTTGCTAAGCATATAAATTAGATAGCGATTGTTTAATTTTATTTGTTAACGAAGCGCTTGTAGTACCGACACTAAAGGAAACATAAATGGGACCAAGAATATACCCTCACTCCACACTTCTTACTTGTTTTTGTAAGTCATGTCTCACAAATTTTCGTTTAGCTGGTATCGTTTGAAGCAGCAGTTTCTCTTATTTTTCTTGTAATTATCTGTTTATACAGCTCCTGCTCCATGCTTTTAATTTTAATTTATATTATCTGTTTAATTGTTACTACCTGCACGTACAAATATTTCTTTCATAGTTTCTTTACATGCCTATTTTTTGCTATCTCTACAGGTTGATTTTATGCTTTGTACCTCATTTTAATTCTTCCTCTCCTGATCCTACCTCTTACCATAGCTCTCTTGTTTTTTCTTGATAGACACTAGGACAAGCCCAGCGTGCTCCTTTCCGTTTTATTTGTTTTATATAATTTGTTTGTTGTGGCTGCTGTGAATTGCTCTTCTTGCAATCTTATCATTACTTCGGAGAGTCAGATATCCTGTGACCTTACTTATTCCATTTTACACTCGACTTGCACCGGTTTATCTAGAATCGAAATTCAATACATAAAGTCGAAGAACCGCAAGTTATCTTTTTACTACTATGAATGCACTGATGTAAAAACACAGATACATAAAATTGAAGATCTTACAACTCTAGTGAACTCACTTCAATCCGAGTTATAAAAACTTAAGCGGAAGTTGTCTTCTTCAACATCTTCATTTGGAGGTCATATGATATTAAATACTACGGATGCTGAGGTGATTATTACGGAAGTTGCCCAACGTGAGAACAGGAAAGTTAAATTAATTTAATTTAATACGAGGGCTACCTGAATCGATAAGGAAAATACGGTATTGGTGTGGTTTTTATTTTTATTTTTCGACGTGGTCCCCTCGAAGATCAATACACTTTTTCAAACGGTGTTCGTCTCCTCTTCAAGCTGTCGGAAAAGTAGGATGTTTCGAGGTCTGTAAAATAACCATCTGTAGCGGCGATGACCTCCTCATTTGAGGTAAATGTCTTTCCTCCCAGTGATTTTTTCTGGCTTGGAAATGAGAGAGACTAATTCGTAGTGTAACTCATTCAATTTGTACACGACGTTGTGGGATGAATGAGCCGGAGCATTATCGTGGTGGAAAAGCACCTCCTTCCGCTGCAAACGACGCCGTTTCTCATTCAATACTGTATCGAATCGGGTCAATAAATCGCTGCAGTATTTGCCCGTGATCGTCCTTTCCTCCTGCAGATAGCCGATGAGGATCACACCCTGGGAATCCCAAAAGGTGGTCGTCATGACCTTTCCGGCCGATGGAACGGTCTTTACTTCCTTCGGAGCCGATTCGCCCGGAGAACTCCACTGCTTCGACTCTTACTTGGTCTCTGGTATGTAGTGGTGGATCTAAGTCTCATCCCCGGTTACGAAACGCATGAAGAAATCCCTTGGATTGCGTTGGATCTGGCCCAGACACTCCTGCGAAACGATCACGCGATTTCGTTTTTGCTCCGGGTGTGGGCAAACGCGGTACCTATCTTGCCGAAAGCTTTTTCGTATCTAAAATTTCATGTAGGATATGGCCAACGCGTTCTTCTGCGATGGCTGTTATCTCTGCTATATCCTTCAGTTTCAATCGGCGATCGACTAGCACGACATCATGAATATTGTCGTCCATTTCAACGCTGGTAGCGGTTTTTGTACTTCCGCTGCGTGGTTCGTCGCTTGTGCTTTTGTCGCCACGGTTGAAATCGCCCACCCAGAAGCTGATGGTCTAAAATGGTGGAGTACATCCGCCATGAACCTTTAGCAAAGTATTTAGAATTTCCGTGGCCGTTTTCCGAGCCCTCCAGAAGTGTTTTGTCAGTGCACGAAATTCGATTTTATCAATTTTTGCGAAACCGCCAGGCTAGCTGCGCAAAACACACTCTTAAACAATAACTATTGATAGTAGACGTCTGAAAATTTGACAGTTGCCATAAAACAGGTTGCCGTTGCCGACCAGTGTATCACTGCCATCTTCGTGCCCCATCTCCTGCCGATTCCGGAAACATTTCAGGTCGGCCTCGTATACTAGAATTGGCTAAGACATCTAAAATCGAACACACTGCTGCAGATGATAAGATCTTTAATGAAGTTCTGCCCTGTTGCAGCATTTCTGGTGTAACAATAAAAGCTGGACGCCTTGGTAAATTCGGTCCAACAAAGAATCAGCGCAAAATGTCATTAAAGATTACTCTTCCTCAATCCAGCATTTGACATGTTGAGTAACGTAAAGAAGCTGAAGAGTATTGTGAAATTTAAGTTCATCTCAATATCCAACGATAAAACTCCAACGCAAGCTGCTTATCTGAAATCAATAAGAAAAGAGGTAGGTGAGAGGATCGCAGCTGAAGGAAGTGATATCACGATCAGATTCTTTAACGATGTCCCACGTGTAGTGAATAAAGCCCACAGGGGAAACTAGCTGCTTCCAACAGAGTATGTTTTGCTGTTCCACAAATGCTTGTCGGTCTAGTACAGTGCTGGAAACAAGCATCTACGTCAAATATCAGTTGTTCGCTGTATCGTTTCGCACGCATTGCAGAACAGTGTTTTATACTTTTTAGGCGGCGTTGACACTTCCACCTGCTGGTGTACGTTGAATGGTTGTCGCACTTTACACATTAAGTTCTATCGCCGTCGTATTCTAAATCCCGCATATTTGCTATTACGTTTTCGAGTTTATTCGAAATACGCCGTTTTGGAAACGTACCTAAATGCGACAGTTCCTAAGTACATGTGTACTGACAAGCACTCACAACGACCAGTCAAATAATACTGAACAAGCGTGCTTTGATACGGGCACTCGATTCTCGGTGCAGCGCGTTTCACCCCGCCACGTTGTTCTCCACACCGCATTGAAACTTGCCCCTCTTTGCCAAGACTGATTATGAGGTACGTATGAATACAGACGACCACTGAAGTTGTGCTAACGCTGCAGCCTCGTTGTACTACATCGGGAGACACTCGAATAAACCCGAAAGGCTTTTGTGAAAGTTCGTTAGCCGCATGCATTGATTGCACTTGCTCTGCAACTTAGTTCGTTTCCCTTTTCACTTATTTAACGTATGGAACGAGTTATTAAACATTAGGCTAAGTATTTGTTTACAAACCAAAAGGAAGCGGTATACAGAAAAATTTACACTGTAAATAGTTAATTTACTCTGTGAGGTAGTATACATTTTTAAGTTATATTTTTAAGAATGTAGAATTACGCTTTTTTATTTTGTAAATTAAATATTTTTTCTATTATTATTATTGGTGGTTGCGCACACGATAGATGGAGTTTCATGGCTGACGCTACTTTCCTTTCCTCCTCTAAATGTCTTCAACATATTTTTTCCATCTTCGCTTGCTTCAGTAATATTTCGGCTTCTTTTAGTTTCACCTTCTCTTTCGAGAGATGGCGCTACTTTTCTCCTGAATTTATTTTTGTCGGTAGTGCACAATCACCACACAATTACCATGTTTGAAACTTGGAATTTGACATGCTTCACGTCGGTTTTAGGTTTATTAGTACCACTTGCGGTTAAGCTAAATGTTTATTTAAAACATACACACAGTAGTACACATATGTCTTTAGGCACCTTCAAAATTTCTCCGCATTATGGTAAATAGAGTAACAAGAATTAAATTGCTCACAAACACATCTGCTGCAATAAGCAATCTTGTCTCGGTGATCAAATGGTCTGAAAGGATTAATGAAACAAATGTTATTATTAACTTTCAATTCCGTTACACGGTTGCGAGGTTTCAATATGAATCGCTTTTGATGTAAGTCTAATAGCCTGAAAATATTTCAGTTTCAAAAGGTTTTAAATTCTTCGTAATACACAGTTGTTAGTGAGTTAAAAATATACGGAGTCCAGTTTTTGACAACCTTTTTAAGTTATATCCTGATGTTTATAGCAGAATATAAGGAAGTAATCATTTTCACCTATCTTTTGCTTTAGCATAGACATAATTTTCATTTCCCTCATCGTCATCATTTTCATCATGAGCCCCCACCTCCTGGGCCTCCTGGACCACCCGGACCATCCGGACTACCAGGACCGCCTGGGCCGCCCGGACTAACTGGACCAGCGGGCTTGAGAGGAGCAACAGGTTTTCCAGGACCGATGGGACCAGTTGGTCCTCAAGGACCCGTGGGTACGTCTGGTGTACCAGGAACACCAGGACCAATTGGATTCAGAGGACCTGTTGGCGAAAGTAAATTAGCATTTACTTAAATAAGTAGTTTTTGCAAATACTTTTTATAAATTCACACTCAACCTTTACATCTAATCTTGTTATTTTATATGTTGCAATATAACATACGAGTTTTTCAATCCAACAATGCAGGTACGATTCTCGTAGGATATATTATATCTGCTGGGATATAATGATATATCTACAGACATTGCTATCATCTAGATATTAAAAGCGATTTCTTCATATGGGTCCCCGTGGTGAAGTGGTTATAATACTTGTCTGGTTCTCTGGGGAGTGCATAGGTTCGAATCATACCTAGACCGACATTTTTAGGGAAAAAGTTTTAACGTTAGTAATTACAACATAAATTATAACTTTTCATACATGTATATATATAAATATATATATACGACGTCCTCCAAGGCCTTTTCTTAAATAAGAAAACAAATAAAAATCACAAGGACTATACGGTGGATGTTCCAACTTTTGAAAGCCACATTCATGGACAGCTTGTGAAACGGCGGCAGTATGGACGGGAACATTGTCCTCGACGTTTTGCACGAATACTGTCCCTTTATTTATGCAATAAAGACGTATAATATTTGCCGTTCACATTTGTATTGCGGTCTTTATAATCAGTTAGTAAAATGCTCTCATAATCCCAGAATATTGTGGCGATCACTTTTCGTTTATTGAACAACTTTCGCCTTTCTGGACGACGTTCGTCAGGTCACTGACATTCCATGGACTCCCTTTTCGATAGGGGCTCGTAAAACAGAACCATTGTTTCATCCCCTGTGACAACAGACTCCGAAGTAGGTTTTGGGTCGTCCCCATACATGTTTAAAAACGACCGCGCACATTCGACTCGATGTTCGCGTTAGAGAGAAGAAAGAAGTCGCGGCTCTCATCTTGCACAATTTTATTCATTCCCAAATGGTCATAGAGGTTTCGGCGAATACTTGTTTCGGATATGGTCGTTATCACTGCCAATTCCTTCACTTTCAAGCGTTCAGCATCTTCCAGGAATTCTTGTCCCAAACGGAAACACTTTGCGCACTTTTTTACAGTGAAATACGAAGGAGATGAATCACGTAAACGTAAACGCCATGTAAACGTTGTTTTATGTGGTTAGGCGTATGCCTTTCTTTTGTTAAAAAAATTGACCGCGTGATACTAAATTTTCATTACATCATACATTTTCATGCGTTAGTCACGTTGGTTGGCTGACTACTAAAACTATTACTCTTCGAACCGTCATACTTATAGCATAGATCTCGTGTATGTGCATGCATGCCGTGGCGGAGTTTAAACATGTTTGAACATATATAAGCCTGTCACGCAAAGAATTTACGGCGCCTACCTTTTATACATGTATGGAATAATGTTCGTGAGCTTCTGGCCGCGTGTGCTGTTGGTCCCGAAAAGGATCGTTCTACGAGATCTTACTCATCTTCTTCTGGATGTTCTCATTCAGCTAGCGATCGGAAATGAACTTCTACGGGGAGGAGATCCATGGAGCTACAAGAACATTTGAGGAGCTACGATCGAGGAGCGCAAGACTCATCTGCGATCTCGCCCTTCTACGTCACTGTCGAGAACAACGGCTGATACCAACTTGTTGAGAATACTACAAGCCTGCCAAAACCTCACGGATTTTACTACGGACAAGCCAAGCGCTTTTACGAGAATCAATTCAACGTACGAGAAGGAAATCGGGACAGTCAGACACAGAACTGAGCAAACCACATTTCCATCTGAGCTCACTAATCCATCCTTGCCCGTGGAATAAGATTGACAAATTGGCTGCTTACAGAGCCGAGAAGAATACCATCCTCAGGACGAAAAGAAATAAATGCGATTCCGACAAAACCGGAGAACATCTATCTTGCCTCAGAATAGTACGAAGGTGGTACACAATTTATCGTATAGGCAATTATCAAAAGCTGCGGAGCGGGTTCTCACGAAAGGTTTCAATAACGTAACCGCACCCAATAAACCACCAGTGGAGAAAATGGTGTTTGGAGTCGAGAACGCCATTAACATATTGTCACCGAACACACCTGACACTGTACATAAAGGGATCGGCACCATATTAAGGAACACACGCCCACCAAAGACGAATCTTAATACAGAGGAGTTAAGGGCTCTTCTAATCGAGCTTAAATGGGATTCGAACATCGTTACTCTCCTAGCAGATAAAGGCAACGCCACAGTTGGAGGCGAAGTACCGTCAATACTCCCTCCTTATGAAATTTTTAAACACAGATATTCAATCTGTACAGGTTTCTTTTAAAAGTTTTACAGATATCTACTTTAGGTATCCTTTAATAACAAATTATTCAAAATTTTCCTTGTTTAAGAAAAAAAGTCCCTTCAACAACACTTGCAGAGGAGATGTAAACTTTACTATCATTCATCTTATATATCGCTTTTCGTAAACATATTTCTTATGTAAATAAATTTCTCTAAATTTCATCTTTAAAGGACGTTTAATGTACAGTACTAACACATTTCAATTACATTGTATAAATATGCATTATTCCGACATTGTACTCATAATTTTCGAAATACCTCGTACGACGAAAGGATGGCACGACTGGCAGCAATTTCCTTTAAAATATCACACATTGTCGAGTATATGGGTGTATACTGAGTGGCCTACCATACTGGTGTACAGACGAACCAATGCGTTGCCCTGGATATAAAACAAAAGAATAACAGACAGATGAAGATCGGGAACAAAAGTGAGAGATGTTGGCATTCTTATTCTCCTAAGAAAGAATAAGTCGTTATTTTTCTCATATAACTCCGTAAAATTATAAATATCTTCGTATTATATTCAATAATAAAGTGTGTCAGCCGATACTACATCCAAAATTTGGAAGTTCCGTACACTTACGTTGGAAGCCGAAGGCTAGTCGATCCTAAAGCCGAGCCAGTGAATACGATTTCAAAGATTATAGACATCGAATCTTCTTAATTTCTTCAAAATTAATTCTATCTTTCGATCTCATATTTAGTATCGTAAGTTAATTAGAATATTTCAATTTTAGCTAGCCAAGCTTGCCTTAGGTGTTCTACAAAAACATTTTCTTTTGTAGAAAAGCGGTATATATAGATATATTTTTCATTATTTGTCAATATATTTGTTTTTTTCAACTTTACATTTGGTATTTTAATTTAGAAAACATTTTCACTTAATTCAAAACAAATAAGTCAAAATTTTAATTCAAAGAACCCGGTTAAAAAAAATTTTAACGAGCCTGAAATTTTCCATTCCATTTTTTATATTATTTATATTATATCCTCTATGATAGGAGTAAGATATATATATATATATATGTGTAAATATATCTTACTCTTGATGGTATGGTTTCTCGGGTTTTTGGCCGCGTATGGGTCTTCTCCTACTAGAGACCGTTGTCTCGACGTTTCAACGAGATCGCACTAGTCATCTTCAATCTTAATAAATTGAAGGGACAATATCCAGTAGGATTGAACTTACGATATGTGCGTGTCGCTATAGTAGCATTCTTAGTGACCCCAATAATACGTTGTATTAAATACATGACATTCGAACATTAGATAATCACAATGCTAAAATCTATCACAGGTATTAAAGGCGACAAGGGAGACATGGGTGTGCAAGGGCCAACAGGTTTAATAGGACCTAAAGGTATAAAAATACAATAGTAAATAAACATGGTAACAGAAGTTATAATACATGCGATCTTTGTATACAGGGGACAAGGGCGAGCCTGTAAATAAAGACGATATACTGTTAAATATAGGTATGCCAGAAAAATCTTATGCTGGCAAAGATGTTATTTTATTGTTTTCTTGTTTGATTCTAGATCTCTTCAGACCAGGTATATCTAATTATTTAGATGTCACTACTCTTGAGGCTTTCCTTTAACTAGATATATGCCGAGAAAAATCAATTTATTTATAATTTCTCTTTCATATAGCAAACTATTTCTTTATGGATATCGAATAATATTTAGAGCATCTTAAATTTTCTTATCTAAAATTATATGACTAAAACTGTTGCGACTTATCAACCAAAACATGATTTTGTGAAAAAATGTTCAAGTTCATATATCATAGACATAATACACTATACGGCTCTATTTATTTGGGGTGTTGGAAAAGTTATTAACTTCTCAGGTTTCTGAAGAAATTTAATTATATTATATATTATAAGTACTTCACTTCTAGTTGATACGTAAATACATACTAAAATATGCTTTCTTCGATATCCGTTTAGAAGTTCGGAGCTTTATACCAGGTCCATGTATAAGTTTTTTCCGTCTTTTTGCTGAAAAGAAACACGTAATTTTCAACGGAAATTATTTTTTTATTTAAAATATTAGCCATCGGCTTCTACACATTTCACCCATCAATTTATGGATACCATGCCAAAAAGACTGCTTGCCCTTTGCTTCTAGCCATTTTTCAACTTCCTCGAAATCGCTGAAGTACTACTCCGCGAGTGCGTACCCCATTGATGCAGAGAGGAGATAGTCAGATGGCGCGAGGTCTGGGGAGTACGGCGGGTGTGGAAGGATGTCCCATCGAAGCGATTTCGGGGTGTCTTTCACTGGTTTTGTTGTGTGACACGGCGCATTGTTGTGTAACAAAATCATTTTGCCACGTCTTCTGGCTCATTCCGGCCGCCTTTCGATTAATATGTGGTTTAAATTAATCATTTATCGGTGATAGTGTTGTGTATTAACGATTTCGCCGGGGTTCATGAGTTCATAATACACAATACCGCTCTGGTTCCACCAGACTCGCAGTATGGTGATCTTGCCGAAGCGATTTGAACTTGATGTTGAAGGGCCGGCTTCGCCGGCTGAAACCCATGATTTTTTTCCGCTTCGCGTTTTCAAAATAAATCAATTTTTCGCCACCCCTCACAATTCGATACAAAAATGATTTCCTTGCGTGGCGTTGAAGCAGCATTTCACTCGTGACTGCGCGGATTTTCTATTTGACGTTCATTTAAATCGTGTGGGACCCATTTTCCGAGTTTATTGATCTTTCCCATTGCTCGTAAACGTTTACTAATTGTTTCTTGTAACATATGTAATGCTTCTGCTAATTGCCGTTGAATTTGAGTTCAATTCCTGCAATTGCTCGTCTTCGCATTTTTGTGGTCTGCCCAAACGCTTACTGCCTTTTGCACTGAAATCACCACCTTTAAACTGTCGAAACCATGTCTCACATATTATACTCGATGAAGCGTGTTCATCACATATCCTTACAAGCAAACGATGACTTTCAATAGCCCTTTTATTTTGATTAAAAAGAAAAAAAAATGCGTGCTGAAAATGTTATTTTCAGGCACAAAACTCGACATGGTCATTGACCGATAAAGCAAAGACGCTAGTTTTTGGCCGACTTAACTTGTGTGTGTTTGTAGTTTAAACGTCAGACGAATAAAATGACGTATGTGCCAAATTAATAAACTGCGTACTTTTCGCTTGTGAATATCTTAGTTAAACCGGAAAAAGCTTATGCATACACCTGGTAATCTAGACGTACCAGTGCTTATTATCAGAATAATATATGTTATCGTTTGGTAAAGAAAACTTCAAGATTTATGACATCAAATAGCTAATACCGTTTATCCATTACAAAACCAAATAATATAATTGGATTGACGTTTTCAATAATAGAATTAAAAGGCGAACCAGGTCCTTCTGGATTACCAGGGCCACAAGGACCACCAGGTCCGATAGGTTTGATTGGTATTCCAGGTTTGAAAGGTTTGTACTATTCATTATACATTTTCAATGTAGGTAATTAATCTCTTGTCTTAGGTGATATAGGACCTTCTGGTGCTCCAGGATTGAAAGGTATGTATCAAAAGATTTATTACTCAGTTTTAAAAGGAAATATTAATATTTTGCTCTTTGTGATAAAAGACCTTTTGTAGTACCTTTTAAAGAGCTTGAACCACATAATTAAATCTATCTATTAGAGCATTCTCGAGCATCTAAGAATAAGATATTGCTAAGAGTAGTGTCCGCTGGGTAACTTTTCAAACCAATTAGCATTCTTTGTCAATAACTCTTCAACAGCTATCGCTTTTTAAGAGGTATTTGCTAGATTATGATACAATGCTATAAATATATTACCCACTGTTATAAACAGCTCGACGGTCGAGTGATAAAAGGACCTACTTCCGCCTGTGGGTCTGTAAGATAGTGTGTATGCGATCCCTGTTGGTGGCATACAGCACTGGCACGCAAGTTCGGTATTCGCTCTGAAGGAATAATTAAGACCGCTTTATCCTTTACGGCGAAGGGATAAAGTGGTATGGTCAAGCAAACACTTTTAATGCAGTACTTACAGTGAACTCTTCTGAAATTCAGCTTTCTGATCGAACTCAGAAATACATTTATCTAATCCTTTATCTTTATATTCCTTTATTAACACTATTTGAGTTACACTAAACGCCTACAAAAGGAAAGATTTGTGGAATGCATTTCTTATTCACTCGATGGAAATGAGAGCTTTCTTTGAATTGTTATTTTTATTGAAGTTGTGATCTTCCGATAAAAGTGTAAATGTTTTGGGCTGAAATGCAGAGCAAAAGTAGCTATAATCGTATCGAAAGGTTTAGGGGATTCCCTACATTCAATAATAAAGCAACAAGAATGATGAAAAACCGACACACATAGGATAAGACCTCCACTTCGATTCGTATCGATTCCACGTAACATTAAAATGAGTGTCACTGAATGCCTGAACAATAATAATAATAGTAATCCATGCCTTCGCATCCCCCAACAGTTTTCGCCAATTGCAGGGGACATCACCCGGCAATGAGTTATTATTAGCCTCGACAAAGAGAGGAAAGTTTCAGTGTCGTGCGGAGAACAACGTGTACCCGTATCAAAGCACGCTTGTTCAGTATTATTGGACTGGTCGTACCTAGGAACGTTTCGTATTTCGAATAAAGTAGAGAACGTAATTGCGAGTATGCCGGATTTAGAATACGATGGCGATAGAATTAAATGTGTAAAGTGCGACAACTATTTGACGTGTATCAGCAGGTGGAAGTGTGAATGCCACCTAAAAAGTATAAACCACTGTTCTGCAATACATGGCAAACGATACAGCGAACAATTAACATTTGATATAGGTGTTTGGTTTATTCCATGTAAAGTAGCGTTCACTTTAACAGATCAACAAGTGTTTGTCTCCCTCTGGAGCAAGTATTCGGGTTATACATTACTAAATCGAACATTACTAAATCGAACATCTGTTCGTGATTATGTTGAAAGTAGAATTAATGCAGCGGTTCTGAGGTTGAAATTAAATGACCTATGATGTTTTAAAGGTACTGAGCATACTTCCAATTAAAAGTTTAATAAAGCCTAACATATAGCAGGTCGATTCAAAGTCTGCTGTAATCTCTAAATAATATACACATACACGGACGCATATGTTACGTACAAAGTTTCAATAGTACAATATTGATCAAGACAATTGGATATTAATAAAGAACGTTTCGATTCCTCTCTAAAACCATTGGCAGACAATGTTCCGTATTTTTCAGATAACTGATTTTAGAAGTAATATATATTATAAGAAAAATATTTTTCAAGGAGTGAGAATCTATGTGGGGATGGCTAAGGTTGTGGCAAGGAGTTGTTATACCATGTTATCATAAAGTTTCTAGCGCCAAGATGAATAGAGAATATACGTCTGGACCATATTATCCATACTCGCATTACAACCTTAACTAAATTCAAAAATTAAAGCCAATGTTGAAATTGGTGTCCATTATCTTCAATTCCTTAGTTTATACGCTTTCTCATGCTATTAAAGGCATTTTGCAGCATTGCGGCCGCTATTAATGGACATTTATCTATAACTCTTTGCTGCAGATCTTGTAAATTAGTAGCAGGAGTGTTAATTATTCTATTGTTTAGGCGAGGAAGCGCGAAAAAGTCCATCATTGTCAAACAGGGTGATTGTGATGAAAATTCAACTTCCGTATGTAAGTTTATAATTTTGTCGTCAAAAAACTTACTAATAAAAGTAATGTTTTCTTATGTTGTGTGTGCCGTTGCACCAGATAACCAAATTGCAATTCATCTCCGTGCAGCTGTTCAATAAATTCATTCAGAATGTTTCTATGCTGCTCAGCATTAAAAAAAGTTCCATTAAATTATTTGCAAACCACTGGCAGTAAGCAAAACGTCTAGTTAGTCTACCGGCAAATTAGCCTGATTCTTATTCGAATGATTTTAAAAGTTAAATCTCTTGAGAAAGACGTTTTAAAGGTTTTGTGTGTTCATTTTCCATCCGTTGATGAACATCATTTATAACATTTTCTGAAAGAAACAGTTGGTTTACCAGTATGTGCTTTATGACTCACAATACCAGTCTCACGAAATATATCAAAACAATTGGAAGGACAATTAAAACAATTTTGGGAATTACAGCAAACTCCGGGAAGAGCTCCCTAAAATGATGCAAACATCAACACTAGCTGTACACTTTGCACTATTGTATACAATTTTTTGGTATTATGAATCATATTCGAATTTGTTCAAACTCGATGTTCAAACTTGCGTTGAACAGTTCTAGCACGTTAATTGCTGTTAATCAATGTCACTGTCAAACTAATTTTAAAAACCGTTAAGTTATACTACCTGGCTTAAGTTTATACATGTATTTTTTATTTCAATGCTATCTTCAACCTAAAAACTTTATGATATCACGGTATTATGTATATTACAGTGAAATCGTATGGTCCAATATAAATAAGCTGGTGTTTTTAGAGTTATTATTTTATGCGTGATACAACGCCAGTCATTTTTTTCAGTTTTTTATATTTAGCTAATGTACTTAGATAATGTATAGGATATGTTGCTATATGTTCATACCCTAAAAATATACCGTAAGCAGAAGTTTTGTTCCATTTTTACTCGACATTTGGTATTATGATCAATAGAAGTGTAGTTTATTATAGAAGAGTATGTAAATGTGGCAGTACTTCGCAATAATTGATTTATTTAGAGTAGTATAATGGGATTGCAAAATTTTGAGATCAAAGTAAGCATTCTTAATATACTTATTAAATTGTTCAAATTGTATTGCATAGAAGGATTGTGAATTGAATTAAGATTCGTATTAACGTCGGCAACAGCAGGCTATCAATCATGAGGTAAACGCGTTTTGTATAGTTGGATATTATCTGTGTAGATGCGTATAGATAAAAAGTTTATTTAAGTTGATAAGGTTCTTGTATAAATGGGAAAAACAAAGCGCCAATTCTTGAAGCACTGGGGACCATCCTGCGCTATGTATAATGGAAAAGATTAATTATTATTTAGCACAATATTTTGTTTATAGTTACTCAAATAGCTAGCTTTAAATTCAATAGTGTTAGTGTAAAATCTAACACCCTCTAACATATTATTTCAGTTTTACTATTTTACTCAGCACTTTCATATTATAATTTATATGTAAATCGGAATGCACTCGTATGAAATTCTTCATCCAATGCCCACCCTGTTCTATCTACATAAAGTTCAAATAAAAGTATATTTAAAATCTTTTTCTTATAGTCTGTATTTTTTTAGGTGACATGGGCCACGCAGGTAACTAGGTTGAAGTTCATATAACATTATATTCTCATTACTCGTATTCCCCTTATTAGGACTTCCAGGTGTCGATGGGGAGTGGGGTGTTCCAGGAACTCCAGGTAATTAATAACCAACAGTTTCTCTTTGATAAGTTTTCTAATCGATTGTTGAAGGTATTCCGGGTGAGAAAGGAGACCCTGGACTAGCAGGTATTCACGGCATACCAGGGAGAGATGGTAAAAGTTTTATTTTTTAGTTCGTATAGATTTACTAAGTAGTTACTATTGTAGGTGTTAAGGGTGACAAAGGGGAGGACGGTCTACAAGGCTTACCAGGTTTGGATGGTAAGAAGATTCTAAATCGTAAACTACTTAATGGTAAAAGTGTGAAGGTGCTTGAAAATATTTGGAAATTAGTAACAAGTAAAAAAGATGCTGAAAATGAGAATAAATGTACCCAAGTATTAGATATTAATATGGTATATATGAAGCGTATGATACAATTTTATCCAATTGTGCCATCATTTTACAAAGAGACCTTTATATAATAAGGAAGTTAGGTTCAGATAATATCATGCCTTATATTTGCCCTGTTCTCTATTCTTCAAATATATATCCCCATTCACTCCTCGATCTGTTACCACATAGTTCTTGTTGTGTTTCTATAATTTCTATAGCTTCTCCAAATACAGATATTGTAGATTTTTTAATGTACTATACATATTACTGAGATTATGTAGGCCGTCCTTTAACTTTTTATAAATGATTACTGAGTGGCGTTATTGCAATATGTCCTATTACTTTTGTAACATTTGACATTTGTTATTGTGGAGGCAGTAGCAGCTTAACTAAATAGTTTGGCCTAAAACCCAACAACAATGTATATAATCGCTTCGTTCAACGTTTAGTAGTGAAACACAGTTTGGAAAAGACATTGTTTACAATGTAAAAATTTCTATTTTCGGGACTAGTCGTGTATTGCATATTGTAGATATTTGCCTTTCAACTGTTACTGTGATTAGCATCAACTGATCTACTAACTTTATCGACTGTGGTGCTTCTGTTTCTGTGTGTTCTTCCGGTATAATTCTCGGCCCTTGTTGGCCGAAACCTCTGGGCCAACGAGAGTGCGTTGTTGCGATAGTGCTCTCAACTATATATGATATAGTCGCAACCCATTATCCTTGTTGATGTCCGGATGTTTTTGTATTTCTTCTCTCTACACAATCCCTATACAATCTGTTGTAATAGTCGTTTGTTTTGACATGAACTACGAGCGGGACCTGAAGTATTTCTGGAATCGACAAGAAAAACACGGCAATAGTATGGTTTTTTATTTTTATTTTCCGATGTGCTCTAGTCTCATCAAGCCGTTGAAAAATTAGAATGTTTCAAGATCTGCAAGATAACGATCTGTAGCGGCGATGACCGTCATATGAGGCAAATCTATTTTCTCCCAGTGATCTTTTCAGGTTTGGGAATAGGAGAAAGTCGCTGGAGGCAAGGTCCGGTGAATAAGGAGGATGAGGAACCAATTCGTAATGCAACTTATTCAATTTGGACACGACGATGCGGTATGTATGAGCCGGTGCATTGTCGTGGTGGAAAAGCACTTTTTCCGCTGCAACCGAGGCCATTCCTTCTTCAATACTGCATCGAATCGGATCAATGAATCGCTCGAGTATTGCCACTCGATCATCCTCCCCTTCAGCAGATAGTCGATGAGGATCACACCTTGAGAATCCCAAAAAATGGTCGCCATGACCCTTCCGGCCGATGGAACAGTCTTTGCTTTCTTCGGAAAAGTCCACTGCTTCGACTGTTCCTTGATTTCCAGTATGTAGCAGTGGATCCAAGTCCCATCCACGGTAACGAAACGCATGAAGAAATCCCTTGGATTGCGTTAGATCCTGGCCAGGTACTCCTCCAAAACGGTGATCCGATTTCGTTTCTGCTTCGTTGTGAGCAAACGCGATACCTTCTCACCGAAACTTTTTTCATACCCAAAATTTCGTGTGGGATATGAGGAACGCGTCCTTATGAGATGCCTGTTGTCTCTCCTATCTCTTTCAGCTTCAATCGGTGATCGGCTAAGACGACATCATGAATCTTGTCGACCAATTCATCGTTGGTAGCGGTTTTTGGGCGTCCACTGAGTGGTTCGTTACTTATGCCTGGGCGGCCACGTTTGAACTCGCTGACCTGGAAGCTGATGGTCGAAAATAATGGAGTACATCCGCCATGAAAGCAAAATATTTCTAATTTCAGTAGCCGTTTTCCCAGCCATCCAGATGTGATTTATCATTGACCGAATTTTGATTTTATCCATTGTTGCGAAACCGCATGACTTACTACACAAAACGCAATTCGCAAAGAACAACTATTGACAGTAGACGTCTAAAATTTTGACAGTTGCCACAAAATGGTTGCACTTGCTGACCAATGAATCCACTTCAACCTTCGTGCGCCACCTGCCGATTCCGGAAACAGTTCAGGTCGCCTTCGTATTGTATCGTTGAACAGTATTTTGTGTGTCTTTGCGGTACACTACATGCTTTCTTCCTTGTCATTAGCTTCTTGTCTTACTGATATATATTTTCTCACGACAATATATATTGCATACTCCAGATACTGATAATGAGTTTGTTTTAGTCTTAACTTGTTGCAACAAATCTTCCATGGCTACGATCTTGTAGCTTCTTCTCCCTTTTTTTACGAGAAAATGTGTGATAATGACATTACGTGATGTTGACCATATTTTGTTTGGATGTCCTAATTTAGCCAGATATCGAGATGAATTTCTTCAAACGTGATGTAAATTCTATTTTACCCTCTGTTAATACCTCTTCCATTCTGGCACAAAGTAATATAGACGTTTATAATATTATTATAGAATTTTTAATTCGTAATAAAATACGTTTATGAGACTGGTTTTCGGTTTTATTTTGCTTTTAGTTTTGTAATTCGGTTTCGTTTTCTTTGTTAACCATTCCTTTTGTGGGTTTCTTCTCTTTCCGCGGGTCTGTATGTATTGTCTTGATTCAAGCGGCACGATTGTTCCCATGTTGTAAAGTGTATATCTGTGTGCTGTTCCTTTCGTATCGATTCTTGTTTTTGACGCTTGTATTTTAGAACTTTTACGTGACTAAATGAGTATTTGTCGAGACAAAAAACTAATACGAACGCAGAAGATCGGTAATTTCCAAAATTTTCGTAATAATATTACCAGGTGTACACGTATGAAGTGCAGTTCTTTCTAAAAAACAAAAATTGTAAGAATGATAGAAAGAGCCTTTGCCCATTTTTGGGCGATTTGTGAATACCATAGCAGTAAAAATTTTCCCCTTTTACTGCAAACCATTCATTGAGTCATTTTTCACATCTTCGTTCGAACCAAAGTGCTGTTCAGAAAGTGCGTGATCCATTGATGCAAACAACTGGACCGAGCCAAGTCTCGTGAGTAAGATGCATGGGGTATAAATTCCCAACTGAGTGTGTCCAAAGTGCCGCGAACCGGCTTTGTCGTATGTGATGGAGAATAGTCTTGAAGGAAAGTGACTGCGTTGTCTCCTTCCGTATTTTGGTCTTCAAGTAGCGAACGGTTAAAATCGGCCAATTGTTATAGGTAACGTTTTTAAGTATTAAGAGCTTCCTCTGGTTTTAACAGCTCATAATATACGATGTCCCTCTGGTCCTACCAAATACAGAGCATTGTCTTCCTACCAAAGCGATTCGGTCTTACGATCGATACGAATAGTGCGCCTGGGTCTATCCATGATCTTTTGCGCTTGGAATTTTCAAAATATGTCCACTATTCATCCCCTGTAACTATAAACGGTTTCAAATGGCACAAGTGTTTGTGCTCTATACCATTTGCCTGTCATTCAATTCATGTGGTATCCATCTACCGTTCTTCTAAATTTTTCCCGTCTCTCGTAGGCGATTAAAAACAGCTTCTTGTCTAACGCTTAATTGCTTGTGGTGAGTTCTTCTCTCTGCGAATTATCTTCGTTCAATTGCACGTTTTCTTACTTTTAGGCGGTTTTCCACGTTCTTCGTCTGCAGCATCGAATTCACCACTTTTGAAACGGCGAAACCATCGTTCACATGTTTCTTGGAATGTAGGATGTTCAGCGTAAGCTTCTCGAAGTAATCGGTATGATTCAGCGGCAGTTTTCTTCAAATGAAGACAAAACATTAATGTTGTCCACGAAGGTTCTTTGCTCGATATAAACTTCGACATATTGAACACAACTTCAATTTTATCACTCTTGCGCGTCTGATATTTGTTGATGACACAACAAAATGGCGTAGTGTCAAATTTTTATGGCACAAACTGCATTGGTGCGTCGTCTGCTGTCTGAAATCCGCATTTTCTACGTGTACACCTGGCAGGATAACAAAGAAAAACTTCTTTCATGCAGATTTTAAAACGCACAATTCCCATTTAATCAATTGTTTACTTGATATTACAGGTTCTCCGGGCCAAAAAGGAGAACAAGGAAGTAGTGGTAAGAAATTTATCAAAAAGTTAATACACATATCATGACAAATCAAAATACTTAGGTCAAAACGGGGAAAGAGGTGACAATGGTGTACCCGGCCCGCCAGGTTTGTAGCTACAGAATCCGGCAGAAAGATGCATGTATTTAGAAGGAGAGTAGATGATAAATTACTTAAGTAGTTAAACAGTGCTTGTAGTATCTTAAAGCTTACTTTCGACACACTATATCTTCCAAACAGCATCACTCGTTTGCGATACTGCGGGTTAGGCGATGAATGATGCTTCTCATAACGCGTGCTGCCATTTCCGGAGGTATTCTTGCAAGTTTCGGACGGATTGTTTTTTTCAAGACATTCATGGTTTGAGGATAGTTGGTGCACACTTTTTTTGAGTAAGTCTCGGATAGAAAATCAAATGGCGCGAAATCAAGTAAACGCAGCGGTATGTGCGCAATGTCGCCATCTTGTTGAAACCATATTTCAACGTTAAGTTCATTTTGGTTGCAATTTTGAATGTGGAGGTAATGAATTAATTAAATGTCATTGTAACGACCGGCCATTCTCTCCACAGGAATTGCCCACTTTCCAAAAACCAATTAAATGAAAACGAACTTCATCATTGGTCAATGAAACTGCATTCTTCCATACGTTTTGAAGAATATCCTAGCATGTACCCACACGTCTTTGACCTTAAGTTCTATCCTTGAAAGATGTAACATTCGCTTCACGTTTTGGCAGGATAACTTCCAAACATTCATTTTTTCACTGCGGAATGACATGACGACCACGTAACGGACTGCCTTAACCCTTCAATATTTTCCGGTGTTCGAACGTTTCTTGGTCTACCTGGAGACTCTTGCTTTAGTATTGAGCCGGTTGCGCGAAAGACAGTTATCCATCTATATGGTGGTGTATTCAATAGTTGCAGTTCGAAACGTAGTCTGAACACTCTTTTTGTTTAAATTACTGTGACCAAGGCATAGTGGCATAGTGAAACTCCCAATTTATCCCCACACGCATAAGAACAAAAGTCCTCTCAAATCCATGCATTCTTTCTAACGGACTCGTATAATAGGTAAACATTTGTAAATTATATCTTATTCTACTTCTATTAAATAGGTCCCAAGGGAGATCAAGAAGATATTGGTGTTATTGGATATCCAGGGTTACCAGGTTTGTTTTGAAGAATATATCGACACAACAAATGATATTTTTTCTTTCTGCAGGAAAGGTGGGTGAACCTGGTGTAGATGGTCCAAAGGGTCCTACAGGAGCAAAAGGTTTGTCGTTTTATATTGTTTCTACTTATCGATTATAATTATTTGATATGATTGTTACAGGCGAGAAGGGTGAAGCTGGAGCATGTGATTGCGTTCCTCCAGAATATATAATAGAACCAAGGACACTATAAGTTGGAGTATATATAGTCCAAATTAATTTTTTGTAGCTTTTAAAACATAGGTTAACAGAAAATAAAATATTATGTTATGTTATCTATTACCTGATGCGACTTCAAACTTAGATGCGGTTAATTAAATATATGTACCTGTATACTAATACAAGATATATATATATATATATATATATTATTATATATATATATCTATATATATATATATATATAAGTTTCGGACCTATGTATAAATGTAATACATCTATTACATACGTCGTACATGAAGAATCTGTGTTTTACTTTATTTCTTTACCTAGCCCATTAGTTTATCTATGTAATGATGTATCTTAGGAAGCAATATACTCTCTTGTTTGTTCTGTTTATGACTTTAGCCCAACGAAAGTACTCGTCAGAGTATTACGACAATTGGAAACTGGTAATTCCTGAAGCGCCTTCGGTAGTATATTTCGTGCAATATTACGTCCTTCCCTTTCTTTTGAATTACCATCTCAAGAATTAGATACTCCATCCTCTTTATACCAGCTTCATCAAGCCAATTCTTCCCGATATGTACTCAATACAACATTATCGTTCACAGCAGTGAATTGTTCTCCCATTATTCTTCCCTTTAAAGTAGGAAGAATAATGGATTGCAGAATCTCGCTTAGACATTTTGGCCAGTGAGAGCTCCATTTTCTATGGAATAAGGGTTGGTGAGTGCTGCAGTGTTTATTCCGGCCCATATCATTACTACGTCACTCTCAAGTTCAATTCAATTGGAGCTTATTGTATGCACTGGATTCACTTCAAATTGGAATACGTCTATTATTTGCCTGGAACGTAAATCTGGGTTCGCCTTTCACCCACATTCATTACGATCTCAATTTATATGCTTATTAGTCTACATTTTATTGGCTTTTTACGTTTGCTACCTTGGTAATATTGAAAATCATGGAAAAACATCACCTTCGTATTTGTGGCAGATTCTTCGTGCAAGAGCATTTTCCACAACGATACCAGGCAAATTATGTGATGATGATGAAGATGAATTTTCTAAAGGACTTGGCTGTAATTTTTTATACCATTCCTAGCTTTAGATCACTTATGAATAATATTTGGTCTTGAGTCATCAGATCTTTGGGTTACATTATGCGTGTCTTGAAATACTGTAGGGGTACTTTTATTAAGGTTGCTATACTTTGTCTTTATACAGAGTACATTAGGATATGTCGTTATAATTTGGCATCCGTTATATGCCTTGGTCTAGATTATATCCGTCGCAAATTTTTCAAATTCATATTAGATTGATGGAATTTACGATAAATGAGGTAAAGGAACATTGCCTTGACGCAACTTTTACGCAACGTTCACCTGAATCAATATTCTAACACATGGGCTGAAAAGTCCGGGGCCTAACACATAGATGACGCTAGTTTTATTGCAGTCACCTTTCTCTTAGTTAGTACTAACCTTCAAAGGCAGCTGTTAAAATTTCATGATATTCTATTCATTAGTTTGTGAGTTATTGTGCTAAGAGTCACGCTACTTTTGTTATTTTCAAAACAATGGATCAAAAACAATTTCGTGTTTTAATTTTACACTGCTTTTTGATGGGAAAAAATACCGTTCAAGCGAAGCAATGGCTTGAAATGTGTTATGGGGAATCCGCTCCATCAGAAACAACAATAAAACGTTGGTTTGCTGACTTCAAATGTGGTCGTAGAGACACCGATGATGCAAAACGCAGTGGACGTCCAAATCAGGCGGTAACACCAGAAAACATAAAAAAAATCCACAAAATCGTTTTGAATGATCGAAAGGTGAAGTTGCGTGAGTTAGCTGACATCGTAAAGATATCAAAAGAACGTATTGGCTTTATATTCCATGAGCATTTGACTATGAGAAAGTTGTGTTCAAAGTGGGTGCCGCGTTTGCTCACTGTTGACCAAAAACAAGAACGTGTTGATGATTCTGAGCAGTGTTTGGCCATGTTTAAACGTAACAAACCGGAATTTTTGCGTCGATGTGTGACAATGGATGAAACATGGATCCATCACTTCACTCCGGAATCAAAACGATCGTCATCTGAGTGGACAGCAACTGGTGAACCTTGTCCAAAGCGCCCGAAAGCACAACAATCGGCTGGAAAGGTTGTGGCCTCGGTATTTTGGGATGTGCGTGGTGTAATATTCATCGACTATCTTGAGAAAGGAAATACCATCAACAGTGAATATTATATAGCGTTATTGGAGCGTTTGAAGGCCGAAATTGCAAAGATACGACCGCATATGGCAAATAAAAAAAATTTGTTCATCAAGACAACGCACCGTGTCACAAGTCAATCAAAACAATGGCAAAACTACATGAATTGAACTTCGAATTGCTCCCACATCCACCGTATTCGCCAGATTTGGCTCCCAGCGACTACTGGCTGTTCAAAAAAATGCTCGCCGAAATTTCGCAGGAATGAAGAGGTTATCGTTGAAACTGAGGCCTATTTTGAGGCAAAAGATAAATCGTTCTACAAAACTGGTATTGAAATGTTAGGAGCGGCGCTGGAATGATTGCGTTGCTCTTGATGGAGATTACGTTGATGAATAAAGCTAATTTTGAACCAAAAAAAACCGTGTTTTCTTTGTTAGGCCCGGGACTTTTCAGCCCATGTGTTATAAAGCTGAAATTCGTTTTTATTTTTTAACGATTTCATAAGAATTTAAAATGTCATTTCTTTTAAACTGATATATTAATTTTTTTTAGAAGTCGCTTCAAGGACAACGAATTTTATTACATTTACACCACTTTTTTGATTTCTGTAGTCGCGTTTCCTTCAGCACACCAACGACTTATCGCAAACATTACGGTATATCCTAGCACCATTATCATATAAGTCGGGAAACTTATCATTAGATTTTCCTACTTCGTCACCCATTTCTCTAAGACTTAATAATTAATTGTACGTCCGCTATATATAAAAATCTGCTGGGTACTAACTTATAATTCCGTGCTTCATCCATTTGATTACATTACATTACGGTGAGGGCGTTCTCAATACGAACCTTACCCGGGGGAAGACGTCCCAACTCTAGTAATCTATTTTTTTCTTGGTATTCGCGAAAACTCTTGTTCGTCCAACACATCACCCCTTTTGCCTTGTTTACAATCTTATGTTTTCATTATGACGTTTTAAGTAAAAGCATAATAATAAAACAGGCTTCCTGGTGATTTCATCTAAGTTAAATATAAAAGTGTCAGTCAGAAGGAATGAGTGAAGGGGAGAAAGTTTACTTTTTGACATATGGAAATATATCAATTTACAATATCTATCACAATTCACAGGCGCAATTACAAGCAGCTCTTTGATCAAGCGAAGTTCTGGAATATAGCACTAATTAAAATCTATTAAACTTGAAAATAGTTGTGTGTCTATTTGAGATTAAAATAAAGAGAATACAAGGAGTTTTGTATCCTTAGGGTAGAAGCAGGCTACCCGAAAATGTATTGTGTATTGGTAAATGCTTTAGTTTCTAAATAAGTCTACTGTGCGTGCATCAGTGTTAAGAGCGTATCTTTTTCTGCGAACCCGATTAAAGTTATTAAAATGCCGAGAGGAAAACCGACAAGTTTAGAAAGGCGCTCTGTAATTTTTTGCTTTTCATCGAGAAGGTTAATGCGTCAAATTTCCGAAGAAATACATGTTAATAAATCGACTGTTAGTGATATTCGGAGACATCAACGCACGGACGGGTTAAGAGATCAGACATGTTCAGGTCGTAAGCGAATAACTCACGCCAACGATGAGCGTATAAAACTGCCGAGCAAGCGAAATAGGAGACTGACAGCACCAAAAATCGTCGCCGAAATGAATCGCGACCGTGCAAGAAAAAAAAATCTGTTACTACAGTTAAAGATTAAAAGCAACAAATCTTTACGGCTACATTGCAAAAGAGAAACATATTTCGACGGTGAATCAGGCAAAAACAGTTACAGTGTGCAGAAACACATAGAAATTGGATAATGGACGGTTGGAAAAGGGCGCTAGGGACTGATGAGCCAAAGTTTGATGTGTTCGAATAATCAAGGCGTGTTGTTGTAAGAAGAGCCAAAGACGAAAGTTTATTGTAGGATTGTGTAGTGCCAACTATCAAGCAAGGATTCTTCCTTCTGTGCTTGTTTGAGGATTTTGCGAAAACAGGGCTATTTAGAAGTGCTGCAAGGAAATGCAATACCATCGGAACATCGTCTAATCGGCGAAAATTTTGTATTCATTCAGGATATTCAGCAGAGATATGTAAAACTTTCTTAAGTGAGGAACAAGATAATGGCACTTTACAAATAATGACATGGTTGTCGCAAAGCCCCGTTCTAAACCCCATTGAGCTATTATGGGATGAATTGGACAGGAGGGTTCGAAAAGTATGCCTTACCTCCGTAGGCCAGCTGTGAAACATTTTACAAGATGAATGGCCAAATAGGGTCCTTAAAAAGCTAGTGGAGCGAATGGATTGGATTGTAAAAGCTGTTCTTCAAGCAAAAGGGGAGTGTCTTTGGTGAACTGAATGTTTGAGAAGCTTTTGTTTATTTCTCGTTAGAATTAGTTTTTTACTTTTACACTTTAGTTTTAATCGTTATTAATAAAGTGCAATAAATATTTAAGTTTTGGAAAATGAGTGAATATTTTCTCGTTCTTTAAATATTTATTTGCGTGACCGAACTAATATGGACGGTAGTGTAGTTAACGATAGTGGAGCTTACGTCTCCACTGCACATGCTGTTTAAGTGATCTTTTTTTTTTAACTTTAAAATTGTAAATTATATGTCAACAATGAACAACTAAAGTAGATATCTGTAATATTTAATACACAGAAAGAAAATTGTGCGGAATAAATACTATAAGTAAATTGAAGGGAAGGGAGTCCGAAGGGGACTTTGCCTCCAACAACAACAACAGCAAAATAAGAGTGTGAACGATACACTAACTAGAAAAGGTCAAATATAGAAGTATAAGAAAAATATAGAAAAACATTGATATTTTAAATAATTTAAAGGTTAATAGTGCATAACATTACAGTATATATATATATATATATATATATATATATATATAGACGTGATTGAATTAAAAACTTTGACCTACAGTTCATTTGAAATCAATGTTTTGAAACATTTTTTGGAACTAATGTATAGGCAACTTAAGTTTTAAGGCAAGTAATTTCCAGGCGTCTTCGAACGGGTTTCTTTGTAGGAGTCCTACACTTTTGTTTTATTATTTACACAGTGTAATTATTTATATAGTACAATTTATCTTTCAATTTAGTAGTTTCAGTAATTATACATTCGGCAACAATGGATAATAAAATTAAGGAGAAAATTTCGGATATAGTAGAGCATAATCAACCATTAAATTGTTACAGGTCGCTTAACCCTGTTTTAAAAGTGTTTTGTTGTGTACTGTTTATTTTAATTACGGAGTTGTGCTTCGGTTTCTATTTATATCGATTTACAAATAATAAGATCGAAAGAGAATGTATATCAAGAGACAACTTCGATGAGTATTTTTCAAAATCTCCAGCATCCGTAGCACTTCAAACGAAATTAGAAAGATATTTCGAGGATATGTACGGAAAGAAGCATCTGTCCAGGGTTAAACGAACAAGTACGTATAAAACCATGTATATTTGTTCCATTATGTATAAAGTATTATGGAGTTTAAAGCGACTGTACTAACCCAAAGGGAAGAAGCTGAAATATTTATTCAAGAGATGAAGTTTTAGCGGCATCTTAGGAATTCATGTACAATTTTGCGATAGTTCTCTACCTCATGATTGCCTGAAAAGTCTTTGTAGACACTCTTAGAAGACAGTCATGCCGTCTTTTTAACATCCCCAACAGTTTAGCAAAATTAACATTATCCACTAACCCCTTAATTTGTGGTCCTACAGATATCTCTTCCCTAGTTTTGGCATCACTGATCTCGGGGAATTTCTGTCCTAAACACATAAATTCACGCAATGTTTTACCGGTGGCTTTTACGAAGTTTTTGTATAGTCCCAATTTTATGTGTATTAGAGCTAGATACGTATATTTCCTGTCAATAAGGGGAGTATTTATAATATCCTTGTATTCAGGTGGTACTTCATTACAAGCAGGCTACTTTCACCAGAATAGTGGTATTCCCTGCCTTTGCTGTTTCACTCGCATAGAAAGTACCAGTACCTTATGTATCCGAGCTACGTGCCAAGCCAAGTTGCAGCTACTTTAAAGCCCACACATTCGTACAGCGGCGTGCATAAAAATACCAGTGCCGGAATAATATTTATAGATTTAAGTACAATTCTCAAATACAGAATAAAATACTGAATAAAGCCTGCCTGTACCAATACTCTATACTAAAGGTCGAGAATGAAATAAATATTTTATTGTATTAAAAACAAAAACTAATTATAATGTTCGGATATCTGAACAACAATTCACTGGTCAGTACAATACCAGCACTTATAAAACAATAAAAAAGAATGATTAAAATAGCGACAAATATTTTAAACAAAGTTAATATTTTGTTGTTTGCTTTTTATTTTGCAAAATTGAATTGCATTGGCGAGGCATTGATTCCACTAATTGTTGCCATTTACTGACAGGAATCACCAGGCTATTTGGCACACAACCCATAATTTATGAAAATTTCTTCTCAACAATGGCCTTTTCTAAATCCACTCATAAGCTCTCTACAGGATCTAAGTGTGGCGACAGTGTTTACCAGACTAAAGGATTAATTTTATTGCGTTGAAATCAAGCCTTCGCTTTGTGCGAAGTATGGTTTGGCTCACTGTCTTGCATCTTCTTCAGCATAGAATGATAAAGTATTTAGTAATAGTAAATTTACATATCCATCGGCATTTATTGTGCCTTTAATTTTATGAATTAGACCAACACCTGTATAATCATGTATGACGGCAACCTGAACTGTTTCCGGAAACGGCAAGAGATGACGCACAAAGGTGGGCAAGGGCAACCATTTTTAGGGCAACTGTCAAAATTTCAGACGTCTACTGTCAATAGTTGTTGTTTAAGAATGCGTTTTGTGTAGCAAGTCAGGCGGTTTCGCAAAAATGGATAAAATCGAATTTCGTGTCGTTAAAAAACACTTCCGGATCGTTGGAAAAACGGCCACGGAAATTCGAAATATTTTGCGAGAAGCTCATGGTGGATGTACTCCATCGTTTTTGCGAGTTCAAACGTGGTCGCAAATGCAACGAACCAAGCAGTGGACTCCAACAAACCGCTACCAACGATAAAATAGTCGACAAGATTCATGATGTCGTGTTAGCCGATCCCCGATTGAAGCTGAAAGAGAAAGCACAGGCAACAGGTATCTCAGAAGAAGGCGTTGGCCATATCCTACACGAAATTTTGGAAATGGAAAAGCTTTCGGCGAATCTTCGCGTCCGAGGGTCCACCACTACATACCGGAGACCAAGGAACAGTCGAAGGACTCTTCTGGGTGAATCGGCTTCGAAGAAAGCAAGGACCATTCCATCGGCCGGAAAGGTTGTGGTTTTGGGAAATCCCAAGGTGTGATCCTCATCGACTATCTGCGGAATGGAAGGACGATCACGGGACAATACCACAGCGATTTATTGACGGGATTCGATGCAGTATTGAAGGAGAAATGGCCTCGTTTGCAGCGGAAGAAAGTGCTTTTCCACCACGACAATGCGCCGGCTCATTCATCCCGCATCGTCGTCTCCAAATTGAATGAATTACGCTATGAATTAGTCTCTCATCCTCCATATTCATCGATCTAGCCCCCAGCGACCTTTTCCTTATATATATTGATCTTCAAGGAGACTACGACGAAAAATAAAAATAAAAACCACACAAATACCGTGTTTTTCTTGTCGATTCCGGAAACATTTCAGGTCGCTCTCTTAACTATTGGTCCTGATGTCACCGACGTGTACTGTATGTGGTTATTAAACAACATTGCATACATTCATATGTTTCTAATTTGTTACGCCTGCCACCCGCGCCCACCTTGAATTTAATTCATATTTCGAGATAAATAAGGGATGGTAAATAATAAGCTATTTTTTTATCGCGTGTATGACATAAGCACACTTTGTATGAAAACATTAAAAAGAATTAACTTGACAAACAATGATTGTGATAAAACGATATGTTGGAGTATCTACGGTGGAGTTTTCGTTTCCATTGAGCACATAACTGATGAGACATTTTCTTTATAAATTAGAAGCGTTGAATAAACAAAGTTAATGAAGAAAAAGATAGTCATGCAAATTTCGAGATAATTTAACGCTATCTTAAAATACAGTACGTATTTAACAATACGCAGTTATCTTTACTGTAGTAGCACCCTCTTTACTACTTCAAGAAAGTTTGTTATGCCATAATTTATTGCGTTCAAGAAAAGAATATATATTATTGCTTGCAATTCTTTTGTATACAACATCAGCAGAAGCAAAATATTTAGGTAATCCTATTGTATTACAAAACGTCGTGCAAGGTACCATACCCATTTCGTTTTCCCTTTTTTCCAAAATAGGATCACTCATTTTTACTCAAGAATTCATTGAATTTCTTCGCGATCATCTTGTGGAGCAAGCCAAGTCTGGACCACCAGGACCTCCTGGGCCTCCAGGGCCGCAAGGAGCAGTTGGCGCAACAGGCTGTCAAGGTTCGCCCGGATCACCTGGATCAATGGGGCAAATCGGACCGCAGGGACCCGTTGGATTGCCAGGACCACAAGGTAATAGGCGCACGTATAACAGTGAATCATATTTCAGCCTTTTACATTAAACAAAAAAAAAACATTACTAATAACAACTTCCTCGCCATGCTGTTAGATATCTCACAAATATTCCAAACTGACATCGACCAATAGGTTAAAAAGCAATGAACTTGCATCAAAGTGGTCAAATGTGTCAGACTACTACTTGGAAAATAAGTACAATCGGCTATTGATGTTGGAGACAGTGGATGTCCTACTCTTTCCTGGTTTATGCATTTTAGGTAACACGGCCTGATTGGTTTCCAAGAACTCTGTGTCAATATGGTGTTGGTTCGATTCAAATAACGATTATAGTCTGTTTACCATAGTATTGCTTTTGGATAATTCTAAATACAAACAGCATTTATCTTAGAGTTTTCTAACAATGTTTTGAGCTTGGCGTATAACGCTTCTTATTTTACAAAGTTTGAATTTTGCAAACGGCACAATACCAATTATAAATCCTTCAACAGGGGCTTATATAATTTAGGATTTTATTTCCAAATGTGTCTTTGATAAGTTGATTTCCTTCTTATTAAAAGACTTTGATCACCCGTTGCGTTCTAATTAGAGTATTTTTGGTTCACTTATGGCGACCAACTTTCTTTTAGCATGTTTAGTTTCGTTTTTAGCAATAATGTTTTATACATTCAGATAACTAATCCATTTAGAATATTCTGAGATGGAAGGATTTTGCGGTTTTTGAGTTTAATAGCGCTATTATATATCGAAATAATTGCTCTATCTGCCGAACTTGAGGTACTCTTACATCTTATTTGAACTAAAATTCAACTGCATTTAAATGCAAGGAAAAATATTAAATGAACAATAAAAAAATATGGACAGTGAATACTAATGCCGTAAAAAATTGAAATAGCAAAAAAAATAATTGCACACATTAACTAGTCTTTTAACTATACATAAAACTTCTAATATGGAGAATACAAAATCTGTAAAGTAAACAAAGTGATTTTAGTAAAACAATTTATTATAAAGCTCATGTAAATGGTTTTTATTTGCCTCTAGAATAATTCGCTTAAAATTTCAACTCTTCTGTATAAGTATAGTATTGTATTGTTTTTTACATGAAGGTGAAAAGGGTACAAAAGGTGAACTAGGACTACCAGGAGAACCAGGAGTATCAGGTTTGAATGCTTGTTACCCTTCGTAAGTTGTTGTATCATATTAATTTTATTGTTTATCACATTAGGGCCAAGAGGCGAGATAGGTAGACCAGGAGCCCCGGGTATACCAGGTAAATAAGAAAACTGATAATGCTAAATACAGACATAATTTGAGCAAAGTCAGCGAGGGGGAGATATCTATAATTCTACGTTCTCGCAGTACTGGTTGTGACGAATGACTACTAATAGACTGATTGTAGAGGAATACTGCAGCGAGAATAACGGGAGACGCACATGCGTATTATAACCGTTGACTTTGCTCAGGTTATATTTATATGTAACTAATTCCTGACGATTTAAAGGTAAAATTGGATTGAGAGGTGAAATAGGATTCCCTGGAGCACCAGGAATACCAGGTTTGACTACGTTTGATCGCTGATATTTAATTACTTAGGTAAGCGTTTACGATGCTAGGACAAAAAGGGATGACTGGTACACCAGGAATACGCGGAATTTCAGGTCTGTAGTAAACACTGCTCCTCATGGTGTTTATTAACTTACATTTTCATTCAAATAGGAGAGGAAGGACAAACGGGACTACCAGGAGCCCCAGGTATGCCTGATAATTTTATTTCACCGGTATTACTAATGAAGTGATATTTACTATGTAATTTAAAGGTAAAGATGGTCAGCAAGGGCGAGTGGGACCACAAGGAGTGCCGGGAGCACCAGGTGTGAATATTTCACGTGACATAAATTAGATTTGCACAGAATATTCCGCCCATAAACAATTGCGCTTGTGAAGCATCGAAAAAATATGATATATCGAGGGAAAGACGATACAAATCTGCTTACTTGAAGTAGTCAACCTCAGTTGGGTTATTGAAACCTTCAAAGAATGATTTACATCTGCCACATGAATTCGATGAGGAACTTAATATGACATTTTTAGAATTAGTGCAGTTATACTGTGGTTTCAGAACGTTTCTAGGATGAAGGTCACATAGAAGTAGAAAACGTATCTCTAGACGTATTATAACTCAACCGTTGAAAATTATCGTGACAGTGACATTGACATTCATCAACTAATATGTTAGAATTACTAAAAGCAGGTTTGAACTTCGAGATTGAATAAATTTAAATATGCTTTATAATAGAGTGTAGAAATCGTACATGATTGAAGCTTATTTTTGGACTGGAGCGCGAATTGATGAAATTTGAGTATACAAGCAGCGTGAATATTCGCATGATTTTAAAGAACACTTCCTAAGCTTAGCTGTAATTCCCAAAATTTTTCTAGTTGCCTTCCCAATGGTATTGGTGTATTGCGTGAAATTGGTACTGTGGGCCGGTAGACCAACTGTTCGTTCGGAAAAAGTTACAAATGATGTACGTCAAAGGATAGACAATGAACCCACAAAACCTTTGAAACGTCTTTCTCAAGGGATTGGATTTTCTTATAGAACATGGCAAAAAATTGTAAAGAAAAATTTACACACGCATCCGTATAAGATACAATCACATAATACTATTTTGCCGATAGACTACCCTAGACGTCTTGCTTACTGCTACTGGCTCGGAAATAATTTAATACAAGATAACGTGTTAAATTTGATATTTTTTCTGATGAAGCGTTGCCCGATCTTTCGAGGTACGTCAATTCAGAAAAATATTCGGATGTGATGTAATGAAAATCGTTTCTGCATACTACGATACTTAGTGTTTGGCGAGCAGTTTCTCGATGCAGAATTGTTGGACATATATTCTTTTAATTTCATAATTAATACTGAGGGGCGCAGAAACATTTTGAATGAATCTTTTGAACAGATGGACGAGGATGAATTACAATATGGTTATTTCCGGTAAGATGGTGCAAAAGCACACATAACACAAGGAAATATTGCTTTTCTTCATGAGTTGTTTGACGATCGGATTGTACCCTTACATACGGAAGTTAAATTTCCACCACGATGACCTTGTTTAAGAGTCATAGACCTTTTCGTGTTTCCTTACTTAGAGAATAGAATATTTAAAGCTCATGTTGCAAATTTGCAAGATCTGCAGCAAAGGTGTATTGAAGAATGAGCAGTAATAACTACTGCAACGTTGCAAAATGCCCTGAGCAGCATGAAAAGGTATATAAACTTGGGAACGGAAAATAATCGATAACGATTTCAACACTTGCTTTAATTTCGCCTTTTTAATTAATAAAATCTTGAATACCAATTGAGCTTGTTGTTTCATCGTAATTTCAAATCAATGAGATATCTATTGATGTTACAACGACACTGTTAAGATAACTTTAAAACTGTCTGGTTGTGTTATGAGTCTGATAATATGCCTGAAGTTCAGAGATACATTCTCTATTTCAAAGCCATTTTCGTCTTAGAAGCTTGATGATATCACGGTAGTTGCAAAAGTGGTCATTGAATTATTCATAAAGCGTCTAATAAAATACAAAATCTGTAAAGTGATGACTCATATTTTTACCTGCAGTTCTGAAAAGGTGATTTTAGTAAAACAATTTATTACAAAGCTCATATATTTGCCCCTAGAATAATTTGCTCAAAAATTGAGCTCTCCTGTATAATAGTAGTACTATACTGATTTTTAATTGAAGGTGAAAAGGGTAGAAAAGGTGAAGTAGGACAACGAGGAGCACCAGGAATACCAGGTTCGAATGCTTGTTACTCTACATAAGATATTATGTTAATGTTATTGTTTATCACATTAGGATCCAGAGGCGAGATAGGTAGACCAGGAACTCCAGGTATACCAGGTAAATAAGAAAACCGATAATACTAAATGTATAACTAATTCCTCGCGATTTAAAGGCAAACTTGGATCGAAAGGTGAAATAGGATTCTCTGGGGTACCAGGAATACCAGGTTTGACTGCTTTTGATCTCTAATAAATACTTACTTAGGCAAACTTTCACGATGTTAGGGCAAAAAGGGATAGCCGGTACGCCAGGAATTTCAGGTTTGTAGTATACACTGCTTCTCAATGTGTTTATTAATGTACATTTTCATTCAAATAGGACAAATGGGACTACCAGGAGCCTCAGGCTTACCGGGTAGTTTTAGTTCACCACGCAGCTAATGAAGTGATATTTATTACGTAATTTATAGGTAAAGATGGTCAGCATGGGCGAGTGGGACCACCAGGAGTGCCGGGAATACCAGGTGTGAATATTTCACTTGGCATAAATTAGAAAAAGATGGTGGCGACATTTGTCTCAAAAGCGGGTCATTGAGCAGCAATTCCTCTACAAGATTAAAGAACCATTTGTTTGCAAGTCATCGTTGAGTTTCGAAATACCAATCCCGAACGACTAATCATTTTTCAATGCAGGTTCGTGCACACAGCACGCATGATAATTGAATTTTTAACGCAACAAAACATCGAATTGTTAGACCATCCTTCATACCGCTCGGACATAAAGACTCTTTAACTTTCCGAAGATCAAGAACATATCACGTGGTCAAAGTTTCCAATCGTCAGAAGGAGCAGTCGATGCCTTCAAAAACGTTGGCTGTACCAAAAACGGAGTGGAATAACTGCTTTCGAAGTTGGTTCGAGCTCATGCATCTTCGTCGAAAAATCTTCGAAAAATAATAAAGTTTTTAAAAGCTATTTGTATTCCAACTCTACATATATGCAGAACTTAAAAGAATACCCTCGTATTACTATTATTTCATGTCGCTTAAAATTGTTCGAAATGTAGAAATAGGTACTGTTTACGTCTTCCTGTAAAATAAAACGTAAACGTAGGTAATTGCTCACGATTACGAGAAACACTAAATAGCTTCACGTTCTGATTTCATCAACAATCTTCTTTATTGTCTTCTTACGTCGTGTATATTGTTTAGTTGTTGTTCGTAAAAATATCGTTTATTGTTTTTATAGAAGGGAATACATTGTACTCCAACGTGTTTTTGTAAATGCTTTTGAGATTAATGGAAACATATTTCTAATACGTTGTTGTTGCTGGGGTCCACTTGCTCGTTTGCACTGAAATATGGCACATCATGATATAAAAAAAAATCGTGCATATGGTGGAAAATCTCAGGCTCTTAATCAGCCGAATGCGTTCTTTTATTTAAATTTTTATTTGTTTTAAATTCAAATATAAATAATTGAAATAGCCAAATATAAGATTCTATAAGTATATTGACAAACCAAAATGTATATATATATATCGCATTTTTACAAAATTTGTTTTTTAACAAATACTTAAATCAATCCCTGTCTAGCTAAATTTGTAAATTATAAACGAGATACAAAATGAGAGCAAAAGAACAGTAAATTTTGATAATTTATTATAATTTGAAGTCTTTAATTTTGTAATCGTACTCACACTCATACGTACTGTATCGTATTCTAGAAATCCTGGTCTTCGGCTTCCACCAATGTATCCGGAATTCCAAATTATGAAAATATCAGCTGGGCACTTTTTACTTCAAATAACTTTGAAGAATTTCAAAAACCATAATTAATTTGAAAAATAACTCAATTCTGGAGAGACAACTCCGACATCGGTGACTTCCACACAATAGTTATTTTATATTAGGTCGTTTCCGGGGACCCTCACTATATTCAGCTTGTTTATCTATATGACAGGCGACACAGTAAACATACTCTTAATGAAATGAAATTGTTTACAAGTAAAAGCTGCCAGGCTTGCGATCCATCCGACGTACGAGAAATCTTAAAGATAGTATGTTGTTTTATTTAGACACTAACGAGAAAATATCAAATATAGAAGGATAAGGAAAAAATAAAAAAAACATTGATATTTTAAATGATTTAAATATGATCAATGTTACTTACGGATATGGAGAAGAATAAAGGGAATCAAAATGTCAGGATGGATTTGTCCTCCTTTATTCGTAGTAGGCACTTATCTTTCGTTCCATTTATTTGAAATTACTTTACTCACTTAGTAAAAGTGCAAATGTTTTTCATCTAAATTTACTTTAAACAATCTTAACAACTCCTTCTTCTTTGGTTTTAATTTTACCTGGTTCTACTTGTGTTCTGATATAATACTTTATACACTGTTTACGAAATCCGCCAGGCGTTTAAACCCCAGAGATAAAGCTATCTATGTTAATGTATTCTAATCAAAAATAGAGAAGATCCTTAATACAGTTTTCATAGTTTCACAGTGATACTATGATCACAACAAATAACTTTCTTCATGCCGATCTTAAAAGTACAACACCTAGTGAATTCTTGCTTATTTATCGAATCTCTGCTTATTATTGCAGGTACCGCAGGACAAAAGGGAGAACAAGGAAGTAAAGGTAAAAAATATTATCTCTAAAAAATTGATATACTTTGGCAATTCAAAATACTTGGTCAAAAAGGAGAAAGGGGTGATAGAGGCTTTAAAGGACAAGATGGTGTACCCGGCTTGCCTGGTTTGTAGCTATAACCAATAAGCATTTGTGGATTATACCTTATTCCACTTCTATTAAATAGGTCCCAAGGGAGATCGAGGAGATACTGGTCTTGCTGGTTTACCAGGTTTGTTTTGAAGAACAAATTAACCTATAACAAGTGCTATTTTTTCTACAGGAAGTATAGGCCAGTGTGGTGCAGATGGTCCACAGGGACTTACAGGACCGAAAGGTTCGTCGCTCTACACTATTTCTACCGTGATATAAAGTTTCTAGCTCGAAGATGATGAATAGAGATAGGTTAACGGTTTTGAAAATTATTTTGGCAGTGACATTGACAGTTACCAATTAATATGTTGCAACTGGTGAAAGCAAGTTTGAACATCGAGTTTGAATAAATTCAAATATGGCTTATAATACAGAGCAAAAATAATGAAGCCTACTTTCGAACTGGAGTGCGAATTGTGGAATTTGGGTGAGTAGTCAGCGTGCATGTTTGGATGACTTTAGAGACCACTTCTCAGAGTTAGTTGTAGTTCTTAAAAAGTGTTTATAATTGCCTTTTCAATTGTATTGGTGTATTTCGTGAGATTGATTCTGTAGGCCATAAATCATGCACTGGTAGAACGACTGTTCGTTCGGAAGAAATTATAAGTGATGGCCGCCAACGGATGGAAAATGAGCCCATAAAACCTTTCATACGTCTTTCACAAGAAACCGAATTTTCTTATGGAGCATGCCAAAAAATTGTAAAGAGAAACTTATACACGCATCCGCTCAAGATGCAATTTCATCGGGTTATTTTGCCGGCAGACTACCTGTTACGTTCTCCTGATTTGAAAAGTTATGCTTTCTTCTGTAACACTCTTTTAATAAATCCCATAAATACGATATGTATACTATATTTACAAAAATACGCTGAACACATTAAATGACGAGTTAACTTGCTCTGGACAAGTTGAAACTCTATAATGTTTATATTGTTATCTACTGAATTACATGCTGTACTGACTTACACCGCGTCTTGAATAAAGTGTACTGCACGGAGTTACATTGCTAACTGAAGTTACATTGTTCAGTTGATTATTTTATAGCAATTTGGGTCTTGCATTAATGGGCAACCCTAAACTACTTAATTGTTTTTGTAAATAAAATTTACATTTGATAATGATGTCATAATAATAATAATAATGAGCCCAGCAATATTCCCCGATATATGAGATAAGAGAATAATTAGCGCAATGGGTAACGACTAGATTCTTGATTCCGCAAATTGTGGTAATTGCCGGGATTTCTATTACGTCAAAATTTTCACCAACTAATACTATGTATATAGATCTTATATAGAGATTTGATTACAATAGTAAATAACTTATTTACGGTGAATTACAATATGGATACTTCCAGCAAGATAGTGCAACGGCGCACACGATACAAGAAAATATTGCTTTTCTTCGTAAATTGTTTGACGATCGGGCTATAAACTTACATACGGATCATGAACTTCCACTACGATTACCTTGTTTGGTAATTATGGAGTTTTTCGTACTTCCTCACCTAAAAATAGAATATTTAAAAGTACTTTGCTAATTAGCAAGATCTGCAGCGAAGTCTTATTGAAGAATGAACATTGGTAATTCCCGTAATGCTGGAAAATCCCTTTAACAATATAAGGAGGCATGTAAACTTGGGAATGGAAAATAATAGGTAACAATTTCAATATTTGCTTTAATTTCGTCATATTTATTAATAAAATCTTGAATACCAATTAAATTAAATGACATATTCATGTGTGATGTTTGGTAAGACTGCCAAATAATTTTCAATGGTTAAGGTTGTTTTAGGAGTAAGATAATATGGCTCAAAGTTCAGACATATTAATATACGTTCTTTTGTTTGTTCCGTTTTCGACCGGATATAATACTTACCCTGTTGTGATATTTGGAAACTTTCAAGTCGTTTGGTTTCTGCATTATTTCTATGCTAACATATTAGACCGGATGTTAATCATATTTGCAAGCATAATTGGCCACAAAAATTAACTGTTCTCCCATTATTAGTGCATACGGAAGAACTATTGATCGCAGAATTTTTCGCCAATGAATGCTCAAATTTCTATGAAACAAAGTGTTTGGCTTTATCTTGCATATACTGAATTGCTTACTTTCAACCATACTATTGAAATTGATCGAGATTACCAACAGGGGATTTACTTCATGACAAATGATTTGGTAAAACACTATGTATGTATATAATCATTCACGTCGAAGTTATATTTTCGATTCAATTTAATCCATTGCAATATTGTTATTGTAAAACTTGTCATATGGCATTTATGTTATTTTTGATTAACCTCAAATACATTCCCATTTACTTTCTAACATAATTAAATAAGCTCCAACTATTTCGCTAAATGAAACAATGGAATGATACATTTATATTGCAATTTATGCACTTTATTATTGCGGTATTATTTTACCAGCTCATATAGCCATAAAGTATTGCGCACAAAATATGAAAAAAATTGCTACTTATTATACAAGATATTGATAACCAAACTTTGATGTTTACGATGTTGTTATTTGACAGTACCAACGATTAAATTTCACTAGTGTAATATAGCCGGTTATCGTAGCGCTACCTTCTGCATTCTTAATGTGAATGAAGTATAACTACAAGGAACTGTCAAAGTTGACAAGTTAGTTGCAACTTAGCTTCACCGAGTTGGTTTTTGTTCTCGGTCATGAAATAACGCATCAGACAACAATTTCTTCATCAGCGAAGATCGACATGTGATATATCGCAAGATTGAGGGATCACTGAGGATTTTAATTCATACAATTCTTGCTACAGAATTGTGAGTAAAATAATTAGATGCCGTTGAATATTGCATCTGTTGACCTAAGAACAGAAAGCAGCTAGGATGAATTGGTGTCAGGAAGTTCTAGACTGCTTCAACGCCGGAAACGTTGAGAACGTGTACAATATCTTCAGTAGTGTTGAATCTTGTATTTACTTATACAAGCTAGAAAATAAGCGCCTATCGTATATTTAAGTGTTAGAAGCTAAAAAAAAAAAAACTGACAAAAGTCATCTGTTCTTGAAGTGTCTCTAACAAGATGCTCACGGTATTTGTCTCTAAACCAAATCATGTAGGAACAACTCATCTACAAGATCAAAGGACTGTTACCGCCCACTGATACACAATCATTTACCTGCCACAAGACAAAGCTTAGCTTCGAAAAATCAACCCCAAACTCCGAATTAATCAGCTCTCAACTGAATTTGTAATTGCTAGACCAGCCTCCGTACAGTCCACACCTAAGTCCCAACGATTTCCATACGTTTCCAAAAATCAAGAACGGACTGTGTCATCAAAGGTTCCAGTCGTCAGAAAGAGCAATCGATGCCTTCAAAAATGCAATTTTAACTGTACTAACAAACGCGTGGAATAACTGGTTTCAGAGTTGGTCCCTACACTTTTTCAAATCACTCATAATTACATTAATATAATTCCCTTTTAAGAGCCTTTTAAATTATTTTTTAGTATTTAATTTTCTTTTTTGTATCATTTTGAATATTTTCTGTGTTTATGTGTCAATAAAATGTGGTTTTAAGTGTAGAGAGGGTATTAAAAATAGAAACTCTCACGTTGCATCTACCTAAACCTATCAATGTGATCAGTGACTTTGGGAAAATAATTTGATTCATACCTATTGTGCTCATTAATAACTAAAATAATTACGCGGGAATATATCAATTTATATTTATCGCAATTCGTAAACGCAGGTATAAGTAAAGACTCACCAAGTACTTGCTATCAACTAAAATCTATCATACCTTTCGAAATGTGTGTAGTTAAGGTTTTAATAAAAAGTCAAATAGTACAGTTACTCTAGACAATTCTCTGAGTTGTTCCTTACTAATTCATTTCATACGCAAGACAAGTGACTGCTATTAAGCGTATGCCTGTAATCGTATCAATAGCCTCAACTTGGATATAACCTTTAATCAGCGCTAGTAGCAAATTATAAAGCCGCTATTTATCAAATATCACAAATAGACTATAATCTGCTAAAAGCACCTATTTCCCAAATTTTTCAACTCCAAGGTATTTCTTTATAAATACCACTTATATAGTGTCACCTACCATTCAGTTTAGCGGAGATTTAGTGATCACACATTCGATAACAATGAATAATTCAATTAAAGAGAAAGTTTCTAATATCATGGAACGTACTCAACTTTTTAACGGAACGCGTGAATCCGTTTTAAAGGTATTTTGTTGTGTGGTGTTTATTTTAATTACGGAACTGTGTCTCGGTTTCTATTTATATCGATTTACAAATAATAAGATCGAAAGGGAACGTATATCAAGAGGAAATTTCGAAGAATACTTTTCAAAATCTACAGCATCTGTAGCGTTTCAAGTTGAACTGGAGAGATATTTCGAGGATATGTACAAGAGAAAGCATTTAACAAGAGTTAAGAAGGATGGTATGTATAAAATTATGTAAATATCATCTGTGATATAGAAATTTAAAGCAATTCATAACCTATGGTTTATTTACATGACTAACAAAAGATTAATAAAAGCAAATTGACCCAAAAACATTGTAAACAGTGGCAGTTAAAAGATGGAAAAATATGGCTGATGGCACATGAAACGAGGGATGCAAAAAGAAAGTTGTATTTTAAATTCACAGATATAGCAGTAAACTCCACTCACACAAATTAATTCATTATGCGGAACGCAGCGTTTCGAGAGCACGTGGGCTCCCATTGTCAACCGTGTTACCGACAATGGGAGCCCACGTGCTCTCGAAACGCTGCGTTCCGCATAATTAATTAATTTGTGTGAGTGGAGTTTACTGCTATACCTGTAAATTGTACATCCACACAGTCCTTGCAATCGTCATTTGTATTTTAAATGTTCTAGCGCGTACTTTAAAAGTCAATGAGGCATTCCTGCTTCTTTTCTTACGTAGTAGAATATTACAGAAGACAAACGCGGAAAGGATAGTAGAAGCTATAGAAAATACATTTGGGAAGTTCGATATATCGGCAACCCAACTTGTAATGTTGGTTACAGATGGAGGTTCGAAAATGATTAAAACTGGGAAGTTGCAAAAACAATCTTATCCTCAATTGCTTCATATAACCTGTTTGCACCATGCATGTTATCTTGTAACGGAATTTATTAAAAACAGTTATCCAAAAGCTATTATTATTATTAAGTTTATTACTTGCAAAGAAATTCTTATTAAATCTACAGAACGCATTCGTGAGTTTAAGACACCACAGCTGATATTCACGAGATGGGGAACGTGGCTTAAAGCTATGCTATGAGACATTTTTACATATTACGAAACCTTGTAGCTTAAACTTAACTCCACAAGAAATCCAAGCAACTTCAGTAAGTCAACAGCTGGTGTTAGATACCGAATTCCGTACTCAAATAGAACAAATTTTCGAAAATTATTTCGGTTAAATCGACTGATATTTGTTCGAAATCCATATTGAACATGAGCGAAGAAGTAAAACAATTTTACAAATATTTCCAATATATTCACTTTTTCAGATGTTCTCTTACTACTGAAAAACAATTTATTTATACTAAAACACGCATTATCATTTTTGTATCGGATTTTTTAGAGATCCATCACGTCGTATGTACTTCTTCATTGTGTAATTCAGATTTTATATTATTTTGGATTTATTCCCGCATATATGATATATAAAGCTACGATATTTTTCGAGCTAGTAACTTCATGGTGTGATTATATATAATCTAGAAGCGCTGAAATGGTTATTAATTCGGTGAAGGAAATGGTAAATTATACGCTATCAGGATGTAGTGTGTGATTAAGTAATACAAAAACTCCGATTTTGGTCTTGTGGTCCCTTTTTTGGTGCTGTGTATATCTTTCCTAGAGTTCCGTCCGTCTCACGACAAAAAAGGTTGATTGCAAAGCGAGTAAATTATTTTCCCAATTTCTCGATTCATGTTTGATGGCCCCCCTATAAAGTTATTTATTTGACTACCAAGTAATCATTTTCATTCTTTAGTGCGCGCGTTCGATATTATTTATTTAAGAAGCGCCTTATAGCAACAATACATATGAAGATGTACAGTGTGCTATATTGGATCTCGATCGTAAAATTGAAATACGAACGATTTGCCGAGTCACGAGGCTGCACTGTGATTCGGAGATGATTACACCGCTCTGCTCATAAACAATTCCAAAACATTTAGACAACCAGACGTCGAATCATTGTTTCCTAACCCACTTCGTTTTTCCTATTTCTAAAATCGAATCACTTTTATTGCAGATTTCTTAAATTACCTCTATGACCTTGCTGAGAAGAAAAGAGCTGAAGAAGAAGCTGCTAGAAAAGCCGCTATTACCCCAGCTCCGCTTCCGCCGCCTGGACCACCGGGACCTCCTGGACGTCCTGGACCTCCGGGACCACGTGGGTTACAAGGATCGGTTGGTGCGATAGGGTCTCAAGGTCCACGCGGACTACCTGGACCAACAGGACAGATCGGACCGCGGGGATGGACAGGATCACAAGGTAATAACTACACACTTGACAACGAATAATATTTTACCCTTACACATTTTGTTAGGAGCAAGAGGAGAGCAAGGAATTTCAGGTAAACAAGATATCCTAGAGGTAATATCCATACTGTGCTTATGTTGCTAACTAACAGGTACTAAAGGCGCAAAAGGCGATACAGGTTTAATGGGACAATCAGGAAGAACAGGTAAGTTACTGCATTTATTGAATGTCATTACCTTATGCAGGGTATCCTATGTCTTGAAGAAACCATTCTGACAGATAGTATTACGCGCGTAAAAAAACGTTGTTAGGTAATTTTATGCTGTTAACATTAAAGTTCTTTTCAAGCATATGCAGAGCAGAATTAGATCTATCGAGCCTCCCAAAGTTAAGATGAGCTAAATGTTCTTTGTACTTAGCTTCGATTGACATTTTTGTTTGCTCAATAAGTAATTAATCACAATTTTTATATATTATATAAATTCGTGATTTATGCATGTTTTCCGCTTGCCCTTTGACAAAACGGTAGCTTACTATGCTTCTTATTACTATTGCCATTAAGTTCTAGTGCTGACATTTCCAACACTTACTCTATTTTTGTGCTCCCTGAGTTCACTTTGATACCTTATTTTTAGTCTTTTAGTCAAAGAAAAATTAAACATACGCTGTACCGAAAAGTGAATTGCTGAGAGTTTACTTTCCCACAAGTAATTAGAATCTTATAAGATTCTATATACATATGATCATTCAGAGCTTATTCCTTTTTCTTATTACTAAAGTATCTAGAAGAGGAATCTGGTAGTCCGTTTCTTCTTGATGGTTAAATTTAAAAAATGAAAATGCCGAATCGGTAAGTGTTAAGGATGTAAAATATCTCGTTAATTATCGCATTTTGAAGCTATGGAAAATAAGCCAAAGTTTTCTAAAGTCTTATTAATTAAAGAAAAAATTGTTTCGCGCAGCATTGCGACAGAAGTTAAGCAAGCAATTTATTTTATTATGAAAGAATCTGTGGAATTCTTAATTGGAACCGCCTGGAAAGTAAATGATGATAATTAAATGTTAAACAAACTAACATAACAACTCTCCCCTAGTATGCACATAATGAAGGCAAGAATAAGCAAATCGCAGAAGGTACAAGCACAAAGGTAATTTTCCACGGAAATTCGAAATATTTTGCTAGAGGTTCGTGGCGGATGTACTCCGTCATTTCTGAGCAAGCGTGGCCGCACAGACATAAGTGACGATCCACGCAGTGGGCGCTAAAAAACCGCTACCAACGATGAAATGGTCGATGTCGTGTTGGCCGATCGCCGATTGAAGCTTCAGCTTTCAAGAGGGAGCAGAGGCAACAGGCACTTCAGAAGAACGGGTTGACCAGACCCTACACGAAATTTTGGGTATGAAAAGTCTTCGACATGGTGGGTACCGCGTTAGCTTACACCGGAGCAGAAACTAAATCTGGTGACCGTCCCGGAGAAGTGTCTGGCCAGGATCCAATGCACTCCAAGGAATTTCTTCATGCGTTTTGTAACCGTGGATGAAACTTGGATCCACCACTACATATCGGAGACCAAGAAATAGTCGAAGCAGTGGACTTCTCCAGGCGAATCGGCTCCGAAGAAAGCAAAGACCGTTCCATCGGCCGGAAAGGTCATGGAGGACATTTTTTGGGATTCCCAAGATGTGATCCTCATCTACTATCTGCAGAAAGGAAGAACGATCATGTGGCAATACTACAATGATCTATTGACCCGATTCGATGCAGTGCTGAAGGGGGAACAGCCTCGCTTGCAGCAGAAAATGTGGTTTTCCAACACAACAATGCACCGACTCATTCATCACGCATCGTCGTGTCCAACTTGAATGAGTTGCGCTACGAATTAGTCTCTCATCCTCCATATTCACCGGACCTAGCCCCCGGCGACTTTGTCGTATTCCCAAACTCCCATTAATCTTAGCAGCTAGTATTTTACTTTTCAATGCAACTTCTTATAACAAATTCTATTATCAGTTTAAGTATTTCATGCCCCCACAAATAAAAATAAACTAGGACTTGCCACAACACCGTACTGATTACTATACGCAGCATCAGCTAAGCTATAATTTTCAGCAGTAAAACTGAGGTAACAAATTAAATTACCATACTTTTGAAGTTAGAACTATTCGTGGTAATGCTTTTAATAAAAAGAAGAGGCTGCACTTTATGGATACTAATCCTCTAGTAAAGGAGAACTCTGTATTCATTAAAATATTTGTTTTGCAAATTCTCATGCCTTCGCAAAAATTAAAATGTATATTGTTGTTTACGTTGTCAATGTTATGTTGTTGACATTAAAATTCTTTTCAAGCATATGCAGAGCAGTACAAGATGTTTCGAACCTTCCAAAGTTACGATGAGCTCAATGTTCTTCGTACTTGGCTTCGATTGATATTCTTGTTTACTCAATAAGTACTTAGGCACAATTTTTATATGATATTTTATAAAGTCGTGATTTATGCATGTTTTCCGCTTGCCCGTTGACAAAACGATAGCTTACTACGCTTGTTATTACTATTGCCATTAAGTTCTAGTACTGACATTTCCAACACTTACTTTATTATTTGTACTCCCTGAGTTCACTTTGATACCTTATTTTTAGTCTTTTAGTTAAAGGAAAATTAAACAAACTGTGTACCGAAAAGTGAATTCCTGAAAGTTTACTTTCCAACAAGTAATTAGAATCTTATAAGATTCTATATGCATATGACCATTCAGAGCTTATTCCTTTTTCTTATTACTAAAATATCCAGAAGAGGAATCTGGTTGTCCGTTTCTTCTTGATGGTTAAATTTAAAAAATGAAAATGTTGAATCAGTAAGTGTCAGGGATGTAAAATATCTCGTCAATTTATCGGATTTGAAGCTATGGCAAATAAGCCAAAGTTTTCTAAAGTCTTATTAATTAAAGAAAAAATTGTTTCGCGCAGCATTGGAATCCTTAATTGGAACCATCTGGAAAGCAAGTAAGACCATTGATGTTGGAGACTATGGGTGTGCTACTCTTTGCCTGTTTATGTATCTTAGATAAATAGTATACTCTAGATAACACGGGATTTGATACTAGCGGCCTATAGTCTAAATATCACTCATAACAGTCTAAAACAACCTTCTTGGCTTTTGTAATCATCTTTGACAGAGGATTGTTTCAAAGAGGAACTGTGTGATAATGTGATGTTGAAGCGATTGACAAGTAATCGTCCCTCTGTAAAGTGACTATGGTGTTATCTTTGTTTGCTTTCAAATAGAAACATTTTCATCGTTTTGCAATGTTTCGAATTTTGCTTGCAATTTTGGATATATGCCGCTGGTAATTTTGGTCTGAATAAAGTTGTTAGTATGCTCATCAAAAGTGCTGTCCGCGATTTCGATACCTATTGTTCTTTATTCAACCACAAGCTTATCAAATTTTGAGCTGTATTTCAAACCTTTGCTTCGAGTGCAATTTCACTCTTATTAAAAGAGCCTAATGCTGCGGTCATCCACTATTTACTTACGCAGTATTAGGTCTATTTATGGTTATTAATTTTAGTAACTTTAGCAGAAACGCCCTCTGTCCTGTTCAAATTATTAATCCACTCAGAACATTCCAAGATTTCAGCTTAGTACACATTCAACAGCAGAAACAATTGCAGTATATGCTGAATTTGACGTATTCTTACATTTAATTTGAATAAAATCATCACTTAAAGACCTCCTGGATTTAAGTTCAATAAAAAACGGCTTAAAATAGAGAAGAAAAGAAACAAACTCTAGAATACTGAAAGTGTAGCAACTAACGCTGAAAAAAATTGAAATAGTGAAATTCATTAGAAGAACAAGCATTAAGTAATAATAAGGTATTCATAAAACGTCTAATAATACATCGACCCCATTCTATGGAGTGACGACTCATACATTTTCACTTAAGCGCGCTTATTGCGTATCTTTTGCAATTTCTTTTGGAAGTCACAAGAATGGCTTTTTAATGATTTTTATAGTGCGGAGAATTAGATCCATTCGTTCAAAATATGGAATGCCCTGTTTGAGAACTGTGTTGTATCATTTTTTATTTAAAGGCGAAAGAGGTCCAAAAGGTGAACCGGGCCAACCAGGGGCACCAGGAATAGCAGGTATGAATGGTTTGTTATTACCTTCTGTAAGCAAATATTAATTTAACTGCTTATCACATTAGGACCAAAGGGCGAGAGGGGCCTGCCAGGAATACCAGGTAAGCAAGAATGAAACGATAAATGGAGCTCAGTACTAAATGCTAATTAATTAATTCTCGTCTTGAAGGTGGAATTGGATCGAAAGGTGCAATGGGGGTCTCTGGAGCACCAGGAATACCAGGTTCGACTATATCTTATTGCTAATAAATTGTCGCTAATATAAATATTTACGATGCCAGGGCAAAGAGGAGAGAGTGGTATGCCAGGAACACCAGGAATTTCAGGTATGAATTAAACTCTATTCCGCATGCCGTTTCTTAACGCACATTCATATTCGAATAGGAGAAAAGGGACACGAAGGACCACCAGGAGCGCCAGGCTTTCCGGGTAATTTTGCTTCTTGGTGTGGATAATGAATTGATGTTTATTTTATAATTTAGGCAAAGACGTTCTAGAGGGACGAATGGGACCACCAGGAGCACCGGGAATATCAGGTGCGAATACTTCATTTGAAATAAATTAATTTCATACCGAATATTTCACCGGGGGAATTGCACCTAACCGCAAAACTATTGTTAGTCCATCTCCCGAAAGGTGATATTAATGTGTATACCTAAAGTGGAGTTGTATGTCAACTTCGGTTGTATTACCTAAGGCTTTTAAGACCAATACACATCTGTAACACAACAACAAAACATTAGCTATTATATTCTAGATCTAAATTCACTTCGTAATTTTTTCTTCAACGGTTTCCTAGGGAGTTCATTCTTTAAAGATAATCAACTGAATCTAGAGAAAGATTCTTTTTGCCTAAATCTCAAAACAAAGTTAAAATATTATATCGAAATTTGACATATTTTCCTAAAATCTGCAGAATCAAAAGATATTAGTTCCACTTAAATGTACGTTGACTGCAGTATCTCTTTCCCACCCAACGTTTTAAGATTCTCCACGAACGCTTGCAAGCATTTTCTTTCATCAGGACCAAAAGGCGAACATGGGATAACCGGCCCACCAGGAAAAGACGGCAATGCGGGTATTCAAGGAAGTCCAGGTCATATCTACCCAAACGTTTATTTAGAACACTAAGTCGAACGTAAATATTACAAAATAGGGTTGAAAGGTGAACCAGGAGCAGAGGGTAAGCACGGCATAAAAGGAGAACCAGGACCACAAGGACCACCAGGACAACCTGGTATAAAAGGATCCTCAGGTACGCACATTGTCCAGAGTGAAATGTATCACATCTATTTGCTTTCCATAAGTAATTAGAATCTTATAAGATTCGATATATCTATGACTATTTCGAACTTCATTTTCTTATTACTAAAGCATATAGAAAACGACTCTTGGCTGTTTCGTCTTCATAGATAAATTTAAGAAACGAGGATGTTGAATTTGGCTGCTTCAAAAATTCAGTTGTTGAGCATTTGTTGGTGCGAGGGATGTAAAACATCTCGTCTATATATAGGATTTAGACTAACTGAAGATAAGTGAAAGTTTTTTAGATTCTTATTAATCTGAGAAAAATATTGTTTCGTGTAGTCTTGCTAAAGAAATTAAGCAAACAATTTCCTCGTCACCGACTTAGTTGTTTACTATTTTTTTTCTTAATATTTTAAAGTTACGTTGACAGGGATGCCAAGAAGCTGTAAATGTACATAATACAACATGAAATCTTCGTCGTCAGTAAGCTTAATTTTACGAATGTACATGTATGAGTTTATAACTGCTAAATCATGTATTTGCAACGTTAGGTAGTTAAATTTGCTATATAACCACCAGAAAAGCAAGTAAGAGTATTGTTGTTGGATACTATTGGTATCTCATTCTCTCTGATAGTTCATGTATCTTAGGTGAACTGTATACTCTAGGTAACACGAGGTTCGAGTCTAGCGATCTACATTGTAAAGTACCACTCATGACAGGCTTACAATCTGCAACATTTTTCCTGGTTCTGTAATCATTTTTAACAGAGGATTGTTGTAAACAAAAGCTATATGATAATGTGAAGTAGACGCGATTGAGAAGTATTCACCACATGGTAAAGTGGCCACGGTGTTACTTTTGTCTCGTTTAAAGAAAAACAAATTTTATCTTTGAGCCTTTTGGCGATGTTTCGAGCTTTGCGTGCAATGTTGGATATATTTTGTTGCTGATTATCTATAACTTGGTAGGAGTCTTTGGTATACTCATCAAAAGTACTGTCCATGGTTTCTATACCAATTATAATTTCTTCAAGGGCAGATTTACTAAATTTAAAGTTGTATTTCAAACCTTTGTTTGAAGTGTGATTTCATTCTTTAGTAAAAGTGAAACCACAGACTCTTTTAGTAAAGATTGTGATGCTACGTTCCCCACATGCTTACATGGAGTACATATTTGCGCAGTTTTAGGCCTATTTATGGTTATTAGATTTAGTAACTTTAGCAAACATACTCGCTATTCTATTTAGATACTTAATCCACTCAAAATGTTCCAAGATGCTAGTTCAGCCCACATTCAGCAGCAGAAACAGCTACTACATCTGGGGAGATTTATTAGAATAAAATCATCATTTAAAGACTAACTGGATTTCAGTTCAATAGAAAATAGTATAAATAAACCTTTGTGAACATTATCTTTTGTCAGGGCCAAAAGGTGAACATGGGGAAGCTGGCATACCAGGAAAAGATGGCAATGTGGGCATTCAAGGAAGTCCAGGTAATACCTACGAAAATGCTTATTTATAACACTAAGTTCAGCGTAAATATTGTAAAATAGGCTTGAAAGGTGAACAAGGTAGCATCGGTGCACCAGGCCCAGAGGGTAAGCACGGCATAAAAGGAGAACCAGGACCACAAGGACCAGCAGGAAAACCTGGTGCCGAAGGATCTTCAGGTCCGTACATTCTCCCGACTGAAATATATCGCACCCATTTGCTTCCCATGAATAATTAAAATCATATAACACTCGATATAGCTATGACCATTTCGAGCTTATTCCTTGTTCTTATTACTAAAATATTTAGAAAAGGAGTCCTAGTGTCTGTTCTCTCCTCATGAGTAAATTTAAGAGAATAAAATGTTGGCTTTTGCTGTTCCAAAAATTCTAATGTTTCCAAGTTTATACAAGTCAAGAGCGATTTCTGCGGATATTAGCAAACACCTTCGAGCAAGTAACTAATCTGTCTTCCAGTAGTTTTCGATTCGATTTAGATGAATGGCAATAATTCAATAGGAACTAACAATCCATCCCTAGTCATCTCTTCGCATGCTGTAAATCGAAGATATTCTTTTGTACATCGCCACAGAAACTATTCCCAAACGCATCTGATTGTTTACCTGATTATATCGTCAAGGAAGTTTTCTGCTAATGCATACCTAAAGTAGTGAATATGACCATTTGTAGACATTTGTAGATTACACTTTATTCTACCTCTATTAAATAGGTCCCAAGGGAGATCGAGGAGATGCTGGTCCTGCTGGTTTACCAGGTTTGTTTTGAAAAACAAATTGATGTATAACAACTGCTATTTTTTTGTCTTTCTGCAGGAAGTATAGGTGAACGTGGCATAGATGGTGCAAAGGGACTTCCAGGACCGAAAGGTTCGTCGGTCAACGTTGTTTATACTTAGCACTATAATTATTTGATTTGGTTATTGCAGGCGACAAGGGCGAAGCTGGAGTTTCCGGCTCACCAGAGTATATAGTAGAACCACGGGCGGTATAGCCTTTAAAATATAGGTTTATTGAACGAAGTGTTGCATATTTAACAGCTGATACGTTTTGAAACTCAAGCAGAGTTCATTAAAATTTGAAATCACTTTTTACTTAAACTATTAAGTATTTAGTAAACAATATTTTATTGAAACTGTTGTTTTTCTTACTTTTGTTACCTCTCCAAAATATCATTCTATCAATCATGTTTACTTTGTACGAATATTCCCAAAAATCTATAATTATTATCCATTCTTTTGTAGAGCAAATATGCATATCTAAAGTGAACGCTTGGAAGCTAACGTATATCGCAACCTTTATTAATACCTATGTTAATATATGTATACTTTTGATCGGCAGTTATAAATTGTATCACATCAGTATCACATGTGGAACACCTCAAGGCGGCGTTTTCTCGCCTTTGATATAGATCCTGGTATCGGATGAACTGCTCAACAGGCTGACAGTTTTCAGCGTAGACTGTATAGAATGTGCCGATAAAATTGCTATAATAGCCAAAGATAAGCTCGAGGGAATCCTTTAAGAACTGATACAAATGAGACCTAAAATTATTAATGAATGGTGTCTTGCTTACACAACAAAAAGGCTACTGCCGCCATAAGGCGAAATCGAAGACTGTTTTATTATTCCAAACTTTCAGTTTAATTGTGAACCATCATCATGAAAAGCTAATGTGAATGTAATGTAAACCTTAACAGCTTTGAATAAAATCTCTTGCATAAAGTTGAATGATGGAGGTGACGTGAAAGTGATGTATTGCAGGTGTTAGTTTAACATAGGATTTGAAACTTAAGCTTGACACTCTGATAAAGTTACTGTCTGGAAAAGGCGAAATGAGAGTACAAAATCAAGCTAAATTAAAGAAAGGAAGTATGAAGAAAAAGGAAATTTAATTAAATTACAGATTAAAATTGTAAAATATGCGCTAATTTATTACATGGAAGATGCGTTTCTCAAACTTACGACTCTCATCGAAAATTGCATTTTGACGACAGATATTTATGTACATTGTCAACTCTAGGAGGGATGTCCCATATGTTTTGCATATTGGGACATGAAGGGCACCACCAGCCAAATGTCGGCACTAAAAATTAGGTTCTATCTAGTGTTGTAACTACAATGAATTTCAAAGACCTCAAATCAAAAAATTTTGTATAATGTAAACGAACTAGTTTCTCGTTGGATACCGCATCTGGTGTCCGAATAACAGAAAGCAGCCACGGTGAATTAGCGTCAAAAAGCCCTATAGCGCTTCAACGTCGGAAACTCTAAAATCGTGTACATCTTCAGTGGTGATGAATTTTGGATTTACTCATACGAACCAGAAAACATGCGCCAGTCGTCTGTTTGGGTGTTCCAAGGTGAAAGGAGCCGACTAAAGTCATCCGTTCTCGAAGTGCCTCCAAAAAGATAGTTACGACATTTGTCTCGGAAACAGGTCATGTAGAAGCAATTCCTATACAAGATCAAGGAACTGTTGCTGCCGATTGGTATACAACCATTTGTTTGTCGTGAGACATCCCCCGGCTTCGAAAAGCTGATCCCGAACTACGAACAATTTTCCACCAAGACAATGCAAATCCGCACACAGCATTAGGTTGAATTTTTAATTGCTAGACCATCCCCCGTATAGTATAGACCTAAATCTTAACGATTTTTCTACGTTTTCAAAAATCAAGAACGGGCTGTGTCGTCAAAGGTTCCAGTCGTCAGAAAGAGCAGTCGAGACCTTCGAAAACGCAATTTTAAATGTACTAACAAATGAGTGGAATAACTGCTTTCAGAGTTGGTCCGAGCGCATTCACAAGTGCACTAACCTTCGTGGAGAATACTTCGAAAAGTCTTTATATCATCAATCACTATAATTCAGGGTTTAATTTTGTTTTTTGTATCATTTTGAATACTTTCTGTGTTTATGTGTTAACAAAATGGAGTTTGAAGTGCAAGGAATGCATTAAAAGCATAAACTCTTATGTTGCATATAACCTAAGGATGTGATCGGCGACTTAGGGAAAATCAATACGATCCATACCTGCTTTGCACATTAATAACTAAAATAATTACGCAGAAATATACCAATTTACGTTTTTCGCAATTTATAAGCACAGGCATAAGTAAGGTGTCACTACACCGTATCAAATAAAGTCCGTCAAACTTATCGAAGTGTGTGTAGTTAAGGTTATAATAAAAAGTCATAAATAGTACAGTTACTCTGGACAATTCTCTGAATTGTTCCTTATTAATTCATTTCATATACAAGACAAGTGACTGCTATTAAGGGTATGTATGTGATCGTATCAATAACCTCAATTTGGAGATAACCTTTAGCCAGTGCTGTATGGTTAACTTAACACTGATGTATGCTAATAGCAAATTACAAAGTTATTATTTATCAAATGACATAAATAGGCTATAATTTGCTAGAAGCACGTACTTCCCTAATTGTACTGAGATTTAATGATCACACATTCGATAACAATGAATAACAAAATTAAAGAGAAAGTTTCTAATATCGTGGAACGTACGGAGCCTTTTAGTGGAATGCATGAATTCGTTTTAAAGGTATTTTGTTATGTGGTGTTTATTTTAATTACGGAACTGTGTCTCGGTTTCTATTTATATCGATTTACGAATAATAAGATCGAAAGGGAATGTATATCAAGAGGGAATTTCGAACAATACTTTTCAAAATCTACAGCATCTGTAGAGTTTCAAGTTGAACTGGAGAGATACTTCGAGGATATGTACAACAGAATGGCTTTAACAAGAGTTAAGAGGGAGGATATGTATAAAATTATGTAAATTTGGTCTATCATCTGTGATGCAGAAATTTAAAGCAATCCATAACAGATGGTTTATTTATATGACTAACAAAAGATTAATAAAAGCAAATTGATCCAAAAAAATTGTAAACACTGGCAGTATAATGTATAATTATAATAATTAATAATTCTTGAATATAAAAATCAAAAATGAATTGTATGTAATTGTTTATAACATACTTTACAAACACAACTTAATACCCGCAATCAAGCGAGTAAAAAATACGCAAACTGATCTACTAACGTTTTGTCCCTCTCTCCCGCTAGCACTATTATCAAATGTTTTGTTTGCAATATTAACAGTTTACCGTACAGTATTTCTGTGTGTAAAAGCTATGGTAATAGCGATGAACACCGATTAAATGCGCAAAGTGATGTACCATATTATAAAATTCTAAATAACTCTATATGTTACGCATGTGGAACAACTCACATAATATTGCAGACAATGAAGAATTTCGACAGGTTTGAGGGCAATATGTTCCGGAATGGAGATTGCTAATAAAAGATCAATTACCATATAGTTTTCATCGGGTGAAACCACGATTGCGGATCAAATAAAGGCAGACTTAAAAGATGGAAAAATGTGGCTGATGGTACATGAAACGAGGGATGCAAATGGAAAGTTGTATTTTAAATGTTCTAGCGCGTACTTTAAAAGCCGATGAGCATTCCTGCCCCTTCTCTTGCGTAGTAGAATATTACAGAAGACAAACGTGGAAAGGATAGTAGAAATTATAGAAATACCTTTGGCAAGTTCAATATATCGTCAACCCAACTTGAAATGTTGGTTATAGATGGAGGTTCGAACATGATTAAAATTGGGAAGTTACAAAAACAATCTTATCCTCAATTGCAATGTAACCTGTTTGCACCACGCATGCGATCATTTAACGGAATTTATTGAAAACAATTAGCCAAAAGTTATCATTATTATGAAATTTATTTCTAGCAACAAATTTTTAAATCTACAGAACGCATTCGTGAGTTTTGTTACACATTATGAAACTATGTAGCCTAAATTAAAATCCACAGGAATTCCAAACAACTTCAGTAAGTCAGCGGCTGGTACCAAATTGCGTACTCAAATAGAGCAAATTTTCGAAAATTATTTCGGTTGAATTGACCGATACTTGTTGCAAATCCATATTAGTATAACGATTTTACAAATATTTCCAATATATTTATTTTATCAGATATTCTTCTACTACTGAAAAACACGTTATTTACACTAAAACCCGCACTATCATTTTAGTATCGGATTCTTTTTTTTTCTTGATTGTGTAATGCAGATTTTATATTTTATATTTTGGAATTATTCCAGCATACATGATACATACACCTTCGATATTTTTCGAGATGGTAACTTCATCGTGTGATTATATATAATGAGTTCAGTCGGTCCCATGACAATAAGGGTTGATTTCAAACCGAATAAATTATTTTCACACTTTCTCGATTCATATCTGATGATTCCCCTACAAAGTTATTTACTTGACTAGCAAGTAATCATTTTCATTCCTTAGCGCGTACGTTCGACATTATTTATTTAAGAAGCGCCTTATAGCATCAACGTATGATTATGTACAATGTGCTATATTTGATCTCGATCGTAAAACTAGAATACGAATGGTTTGCCAAGTCACAAGGCTGCATTGTGATTCGGACAAGATTGCACGGTTTTGTTCAAAAAGAATACCAAAGATATCTAGGTTGTACAACCAAACGTCGAATCATTGTATTCTAACCCGCTTTGCCTTTCTTATTTCTAAAATTGAATTACCTTTATTGCATATTTCTTAGATTACATTTACTACGAGCGTGCTCAGAAGAAAAGAGCTAGAGAAGAAGCTGCTAGAAAAGCTTGAGCTGGACCTCTTGGACCAACGGGGCCTCCCGGAGGTCCTGGACCTCCTAGACCTCCGGGCTCACGTGGGTTACAAGGACCGGTTAGTGCGATAGGCTCGCAAGGTCCACCCGGATTACCTGGACCAATAGGACAGATCGGACCGCGGGGATGGATAGGATCTCAAGGTAATAACTACACACATGACAACGAATAATATTTTACCCTTACACATTTTGTTAGGAGCAAGAGGAGAGCAAGAAATTTCAGGTAAACAAGACATCCTAGAGGTAATATCCAAATTGTGTTTATGTTGCTAATTAACAGGTATTAAAGGCGAAAAAGATGATATAGGTTTAATGGGACAATCAGGAGGAACAGGTAAGTTACTGCATTTATTGAATGCCTTTATCCTATGCAGGGTATCCTATGTCTTGAAAAAACCATTCTAACAGACGCACGCAAAATAAGATTTTGAAAAAATATATATGTATCCACAAATTTCATTGGAGCTAAGAAGTTACGTCGTATTTATTTCATTAAAAAGTTTTAGGAACGTTGGCTAGTTCACGTGGCGTATGGTTGTATCATTGTGACAGTCATTTTTATTACATTATTACAAACCAGATATATACGTGGTGGAGTTACGAAATGTTCGATTCTGCAGTGTAGAAAGTACTTAATTACAGATTTTGTATTGTAGTACATTTATAGAACTTTTTTTTTGTAATAGTATACGTTATTATTTAATTTTGTATACCATATATTTCGATAGTATGTGGTATAAAATCTCTTTGCATTACTTAAGGCTAGTACTAGCGTGTCTTTCAGATCGGTAAATGATGATAATTAAATGTTAAACAAACTAACATAACAACGCTCCCCTAGTATGCATATAATGAAGGCAAGAATAAGCAAATCCCAGAAGGTACAAGCACAAAGGTAATTTTAAAAGATGAAGGCAAGGATAAACAAATCCCAAAAGATATAAGCAAAAAGGATAGAGGAAATGAGTGTTGGTTTGGCCAAATCTTCGGTGTGCCAGGTCCGTACTCGCCCTCACGCACGACCGATACGAAAATTAACCGAGTTTGCTGGGTATGGACGTATGTTGACGTGATATTGTTGACGATGGGTTATCATAATTAGAGTTCGTTGAAGTTATTGTAGTCTAACGTTTCGGTAGTGTGTCTACAGCTGTCTTGAGGGTAGCTCTGAGAAGGATTACTGTCATTGGACTGACTTGCCAGATTCATCATACATTCGATGATTTTGTCTGACGTATTTGTTTTACCTATTTTTTTTATTACTGAAACGTTGTCTTGTGTTCGATATTCCCAAAAATATGTAATTATTATCCATTCTTTTGTAGAGCAAACATGCATATCTGTGTGAACATATAGCGAACGCTTGAAAGCTAACGTGTATCGCAACCTTTATTAATACCTATGTTAATATATACTTTTGATCGGCAGTTGTAAATTGTAATCTCAGCTTATCAAAAAATATACTAAATTATAATGGTAATCATGGTGGTTAAGCGAAGTGTTCTCTACAAGGACAGCTGAGGTAGCAATAACCAGATGGACTATGAAAATCAGTATCATATGTGGAACACCTCAAGGCGGCATTTTCTCGCCTTAGATATAGATCCTGGTATCGGATGAACTGCTCAACAGGCTGACAGTTTTCAGCGTAGACTGTATAGGATGTGCCGATAAAATTGCAATAATAGCCAAAGATAAGCTCGAGAGAATCCTTTACGAACTGATACAAATGAGACTTAAAATTACTAATGAATGGTGTCTTTCTTACACAACAAAAACAAAAAAATGTATAGTATTCGAAGGCTACTGCGGCCATAAGGCGAAATCGAAGACTGTTTTATTATTCCAAACTTGCAGTTTAATTGTGAACCTTCATCGTAAAAAGTTAATGTGAATGTAATGTAAACCTTAACAGCTTTGAATAAAATCTCTTGAAGGTGACTTGAAAGTGATGTATTGCAGGTGTTAGTTTAACATAGGATTTGAAACTTAAACTTGACACTAAGTTAACTCTGATAAAGTTACTGTCTGGAAAAGGCGAAACGAGAATACAAAATCAAGCTAAATTAAAGAAAAGAAGTATGAAGAAAAAGGAAATATAATTAAATTACAGATTAAAATTGTAAAATATGCGCTAATTTATTACATGGACTTACTTTTTCAAACTTACGATTATCTTAGAAAATTGTATTTTGAACACATTATATATGTATATGTACATTGCCAATTCTACCAGAGATGTACCATATCTTTTGGATATTGGTACATGAAGGCCACCACCAATCAAATGTCAACACTAAAAATTAGCTTCTACCTTTAGTTAGCCTAACTCCAAAGTTTCCGCGCGATGCGTCTAGTGTTGTGGCTACAATGAATTGCCAAAGTTGAAAAATGGAATTAAACTGAAGATATTCTTGGACAACCTTTTTTATAATTTTTGAAGACATTTATCTCAACAGGAATGTTGCGCCGACTTGGTTAATATTCAATCAATAATTTCTCGCTGGTATGGAGTATTCAGCAAAACGTCAACAATGAGCGCAAAATTATCGACGAAATTCGACATTTGACATATCGCTAGATTGAAGCATCTTTGGGGATTTCAAGGACCGCAAACCAAAAAATGTTGAATAATGAACTGTGTGTAAATAAATTAGTTTCCCGTTGGATACCGCATCTGATGTCCGAAGAATAGAAAGCAGCCAGGGTGAATTAGTATCAAAGAGCCCTAGACCGCTTGAACGTAGGGAGCTCTAAAAACGTGTCGTAATGAATTTTGGGTTTACTCATAAGAACCAGAAAATAGACGCCGGTCGTCTGTTTGGGTATTCCAAGGTGGAAAAAGCCGATTAAGTCATCCGTTCTCGATGTGTTTCCAAGAAGATAGTTGCGACATTTGTTTCCGAAACAGGTCATGTAGCAACAATTCCTCTACAAGATCAAAGAACTGTTGCTGCCGATTGGTACACACCATTTGTTTGTCATTAGACATCGCCGAGCTTTGAAAAACCGATCTCTAAGTACGATCGATTTTACACCAGACGTCAGAAATTCCAGTCTTCAGGACGAGCAGCCAATGCCTTCACAATCGCATTTTTGACTGTACTAACAAACGAGCGGAATAAATGCTTTCAGAGTTGGTTTCAGTACATACAAAAGAGAACCAATAAACTCTTTAAAATATATATACTGTTTTATTCCAGGTCTATATGCAAAATTTCAAAGTGTTCAAAGTTTTCAAAGTGTGCACACTTTCTCAATTTATTCACGGCTAAATTACTATGTTTCCCGTTTAAAAGCCTTCTGAGTGATTTTTCGGTATTTAGTTTTATTTTTGTATCATTTTAGATATCTGCTGTGTGCCAATAAAATGTGGTTGCAGCGAATGTGTTAAAAGCAGAAATTCTCACGTTGCATATACCTAAACTTTACAATGTGATCAATGACTTTGGGAAAATCAATATGACTCATATCTGGTTTGCTCATTAATAACTAAAATAATTACGCGGGAATAAGCCAACTTACGGTTATTGCAGTTTATAAGGGCAGGTACAAGTAAGCAGCCCTTCAATCAAGTACTTTTTATCAAATATTAAAATAAAAAGTCATAAAGGATACAGTTACTCTGGAAAATTCTTTGAGTTGTTCCATAAAAAGTCATTTTATATACAAGACAAGTAACTGTAATTAATGTTAATGTATGTGTCGTATCAATAATCTTAACTTGGAGATAATTTTAAATCTGTCCTATATGGTCCAATTAATAGTGATGTACGCTAGTAGCCAATAATGAAGCTGTTATTTATCGCTTAACATAAACAAGCTACAATTTCCTAGAAGCACGTATTTACCAAGTATCTCTGAATCGACTCACAAAGCAAATCCAGTGTATTAATGCTGTAAGAATCCCAAGTTACTTCTTTATAAATACTACTTATGTAGTGTCACCTACTATTCAGTTTAGTATACCTTTAATGATCATATAATCGATAACAATGAATAATCAAATTAAAGAGAAAATTTCTAGTATAGTGGAACGTGCTCAATCTTTAAATTATCACAGGACGCATGAATCCGTTTTAAAAGTATTTTGTTGTGTGGTGTTTATTTTAATTACGGAACTGTGTTTCGGTTTCTATTTATATCGATTTACAAATAATAAGATCGAAAGGGAATGTATATCAAGAGGGAATTTCGAGGAATACTTTTCAAAATCTACAGCATCTGTAGCGTTTCAAGTTGAACTGGAAAGATATTTCGTGGATATGTACAACAGAATGCATTTAACAAGAGTTAAGAGGGAGGGTATGTATAAAATTATGTAAATTTGGTCTATCATCTATAATGCACAAATTTAAAGCAATCCATAACGGATGGTTTACTTGCATGACTAACAAAAGATTAATAAAAGCAAATTGATCCAAAAACATTGTAAATACTGGCAGTATAAAAAATAATGTACAATTCCCGAATGTAAAATCAAAAATGAATTGTATGTGGTTGTTTATAACATAAATTACAAACACGACCTCATACCCGCAATCTGTACTATGGTGCGACCAAGTAAATGTAGCGAGTAAAAAAATACGCAAACTGATTTACTAACGTTTTGTCCCTCTCTCCCGTTGGCACCATTATCAAATGGTTTGTTTGTAATATCGATATTTTAGCGTACAGTATCTCTGTGTGTAAATGATAGGGTAATAGCAAACAATAACCGATTAAATGCGCAACGTGATGTACCATATTATATATTTCTATATAACTCTATATGTTATGTGTGTGCAATAATTCATAAAATATAGCAGACAATGGAGAATTTCGACAGATTTGGGGGCAATACGTTCCGGAATTGAGATTGCTAATAAGAGATCAATTACCATACAATTTACATCGGGTGAAACCGCGATTGTGGATCAAGCAAAGGTAGAGTTAAAAAATGGAAAAATATGGCTGGCAGCACATGCAACGAGGGATTCAAAAAGAAAGTTGTACCTTAAATGTTCTAGCGCCAACTTTAAAAATCGATATGGCATTCCTGCCTCTTCTCTTGCGTAGTAGAATACTACAGAAGACAAACGCTGCAAGAATGGTAGAAGCTATAGAAAATACCTTTGGGAAGTTCAATATATCGGCTACCCAACTTGTAATGTTGGTTACAGTTGGAAGTTCACACATGATTAAAATTGGGAAGTTACAAAAACAAACATATCCTCAGTTGCTTCATGTAACCTATTTGCTCCATGCATTAAATTTATTTCTAGCAAAAAAAATTAGTTACAGATCGATGTTCGGACATGATTGAACCCGGGAAGTTACAAAAATGATCTTATTCTTAATTGCTTCATGTAGTCTGTTTCCTCCTTGCATATCATCTTATAACAGAATTTATTAACAGTTATCCAAAAGTTATTATTATTATTAAATTTATTTCTAGCAAAAGATTTCTTATTAAATCTACATAAAGTATTCGTGAATTTGCACAGAGTTGTCCGCGCATTCCTCAGACGCCACAGCTGATATTCACGAGATGGGGAACGTGGCTTAAAGCTATGTATGAAATATTTTCACACATTACTAAACTGTGTAGGTTAAATTTAAATCCACAAGAGGTCCAAGTAACTTCAGTAAGTCAGCGGCTGGTTTTAGATACCGAATTACGTATTTAAATAAAGCAAATTTTTGAAAACTATTTCGGTTGAATCGATCGATAGTTGTTGGAAATCCATATTGAACATGAGCGAAGAAATAAAACGATCAGTATACTTATATTAAAATTCTTTTTTTTAAAACTAACTAATAATCTTTAAATTTCAAATTAAATTGATTCTCACAACTAACTTTTTAATGTAAATAAAATACTTTCTATCAAGCTCTAATTTGCCATTCTAGGTACACTTTCCAGTACACCTACTATGTTACGACTTATCCTTCCTTGGGGAAGGAGCGACGGGCGATATGTACATATTTTAGAGCTAAAATCATAAAGTTTAACTAAACTATATTACTATCAAATCCGCTTTATAAAATATTGTTAAATATTTTAACCATCTAAATAAATTTATTGTAACCCATCTCTTCTTATCTATACGCTGTATCTTGATCTGATTTTTTTTATATATATATAAATCTTGAACATTCAATTTTCTTATAAAACATTCAACCTACGACGATATACAAACTAAAAATAAGTACAATTAATCGTGGATCATCAATTATAGGACAGGTTCCTCTGAATAGACTAAAATACCGCCAGATTCTTTGAATTTCAAGAACATAACTACTACTACTCAAGCATAACAATTTGCATTTTCAATAATAGGGTATCTAATCCTAGTTTAAAATAAAAACCTCATAACCTTATTATCTAAACTATAACTTAAATAAAATTTACTAGTCTATGTACGTCGCAAACGTTTAAGGAAACCGTATCAAACTCCAAGTAATATTTAGAGTATAAAATCTTTAACGAAAGCGAACATAGTCAGGCATAAACATATACATTTATACAGACTAGTGATACCAACGAATTATTACTACTGTATAAACACACAGAATTGCCCTTCTTTTTTTATGAGTTCTTTAATACTACTTTCTACTGAAAAACACGTTATCTACACTAAAACCCGCACTATCGTTTTAGTATAGGACTTTTTGAGATCGATCACGTCGTATACACTTCTTTATTGTGCAATGCAGATTTTATATTGCTTTGGATTTATTCCCGCATACACGATACATACCTACGATAATTTTCGAGATGCTAACTTCATCGTGTGATTATATATAATCTAGAAGTGCTGAAATTGTTATTAACGCTATCAAGATGTAGTTTAAATAATACAGAAACTCCGATTTTGGTCTTGTGGTCTCTTTTTTGGTACCATGGATGTCTTTCCGTCCCATGACAAAAGGGCTGATTGCAAGCTGAACAAATTATTTTCGCACTTTCACAATTCATGACTGATGACTCCCCTATAAAGATATTTACTTGACTAGCAAGTAATCATTCTCATTTTTTTGGTGCGCACGTTCGACATTATTTATATAAGAAGCGCCTTATAGCAACAATACGTATGAAAATGTATAGTGTTCTATATTTGTTCTCGATCGTAAAACTGAAATACGAATGATTTGCCGAGTCAGGAGGCTGCACTGTGATTCGGACAAGATTGCACGGTTTGCCCAAAAACAACACCAAAAATATCTAGATTGTACAACCAAACGTCGAATCATTGTATCCCAACCTACTTTGTTTTTCCTACTTCTAAAATCGAATCATTTCTATTGCAGGTTTCTTCCGCCATATGTATGAAGTTGCTCAGAAGAAACAAGCTGAAGAAGAAGCTGCTAGAAAAGCCGCTCTTACTGGACCTCCTGGACCACCGGGACCTCCTGGACGTCCTGGATCTCCTGGACCTGCGGGGCCACGTGGGTTACAAGGACCGGTTGGGACGATAGGCTCGCAAGGTCCACCCGGACTACCTGGACCAATAGGACAGATCGGACCGCGGGGATGGACAGGATCTCAAGGTAATAACTACACACATGACAGCGAATAATATTTTATCCTTACACATTTTGTTAGGAGCAAGAGGAGAGCAAGGAATTTCAGGTAAACAAGATATCCTAGAGGTAATATCCAAACTGTGTTTATGTTGCTAATTAAAAGGTATTAAAGGCGAAAAAGGTGATATAGGTTTAATGGGACAATCAGGAGGAACAGGTAAGTTATTCCATTTATTGAATGCCTTTATCCTATGCAGGGTATCCTATGTCTTGAAAGAACCATTCTAACAGACAGTATTACGCGCGCAAAATAAGATTTTGAAAAAATATGTATGCATCTACAAATTTCATTGGAGCTAAGAAGTTACGTCGTATTTATTTCATTAAGAAGTTTTATGGACGTTGGCTGGTTCACGCGGCGTATGGTTGTATCATTGTGACAGTCATTTTTATTACATTATTACAAACCAGATATATACATGGTGGAGTTACGAAACGTTCGATTCTGGAGTGTAGAAAGTATTTAATTACAGATTTTGTATTGTAGTACATTTATAGAACAATTCTTTTCTAATAGTACGCTTTATTATTTCGATAGTATGCAGTATAAAATCTTTTTGCATTACTTACGGCTGGTGCCAGCGTGTCTTTCAGATAGGTAAATGATGATAATTAAATATTAAAGAAACTAAAATAACAACTCTCCCCTACTATGCACAAAATGAAGGCAAGAATAAGCAAATCCCAAAAGGTACAAACGCAAAGGTAATTTTAAAAAATAAAGGCAAGAATAAACAAATCCCAAAGGGTATAAACAAAAAGCAAATTCTGGAAACTTGATAGAGGATATGAGTGTTGAGTTGGCCTAATGTTCGGTGTGCCAGGTCCGGATTCGCGCTCACGCACCACCGATACGAAAATTGACCGAGTTTGCTGTGTATGCACATATGTTGACGTGACATTGTTGACGATGGGTTATCATACTTAGAGTTTGTTGAACCTAAAGTAATTCGTCATTTCGGCAACGTGTCTACCGCCGTCTTCAGGGTACCTCTGAGAAGGACTACTACCATTGGACTTGCCAGATTCATCACACATTCGCTGACTTTGTCCGACTTATTTGTTTTACCAATTTTTTATTAGCGAAACTTCTTGCATGGGGATCGAACTCCATTTGTTTTTCCTCAACTTTCGTATTCCACTCGACTATACCACTAAGCTAATAGTTCTATCCTCGTATATGACATTGGAGGAAAAACAAATCGAGTTAGATCCCCACACAAGATACGAGGGTGACCTAAAATGTTTCCGAAGTTGGCAAGAGATAGCGCACGAAGGTTGAAATGCAACCTTTTCTATGGCAGCTTCTCTTAATATGTTAAAGAAACTGTGGAATTTTTAACTGGAACCACCTAGAGAGTAAGTAAGACTATTGATGTTGGAGACTATGGGTGTCCTACTCTCTGCCTGTTTAGGTATCTTAGATAAACGGTATATTCTAGATAACACGGAGTTTGATACTAACGGCCTATAGTCTAAACTAGCACTGATAACAGTCTAAAACAATCTTCTTGGTTTTTGTAATCGTCTTTGACAGAGGATTGTTTTAAACAGGAACCGTATGAGAATATGATGTTGAAGCCGTTGAGAAGTAATTGACCTTGTATAAAGTGACCATGGTATTATCTTTGTTTGCTTTCAAATAGAAACATTTTCATCTTTGTTTCCAACTTTGCTTGCAATTTTGGTTATATGTCGTTGCTAATTTTGGTATGAATAAAGTATCCAGTATGCTCATTAAAAGTGCTGTCCGCGATTTTGATACCGATTGTTCTTTATGCAACCACAGGCTTATTAAATTTCCAGCTGTATTTCGAACCTTTGCTTCAAGTGCAATTTCACTATTATTAAAAGACTAGTGTTGGGGTCTCAACATATTCATACATAGTATTTATTTACGCAGTTTTAGGTCTATTTATGGTCATTAATTTTAGTGACTTTAGCGGAAAAGCCCTCTATCCTATTCAAATTATTAATCCACTCAAAACATTCCAAGATGAGAGATTAGTCCACATTCAACAGCAGAAATAACTGCGGTATCTGCTGTGTTTGACGTATTCTTACATTTAATTTGATTAAAATCATCATTTAAGACCTATTGGATTTAAGTTCAATAAAAGAAGGTTCAAAATGAACAAGAAAAAATAAAACAAACGCTAGAATACTGAAAATGTAGCAAATAACGCTGAAAAAAATTTGAAATAGTGGTAATTTATTAGAAGAACAAGCATTAAGTAATTATAAAGTATTCATAAAACATCTAATAATATACTGACTCGAGTGACGACTCATTTTCCAATTTGTTTTGGAAGTCACCAGAATTGGTTTTTAATCAATTTTATTTATCACCTGGTCTGAAGTATTAGATCGTTTTGTTCAAAATATGGGATCTCCTGTTTGAGAACTGTGTTGTCCTATTTTTATTTAAGGTGAAAGAGGTCCAAAAGGTGAATCGGGGCAACGAGGAGCACCAGGAATATCAGGTATCAATGGTTGCTATTATCCTCTGTAAGCAAATATTAATCTAACTGCTTATCACATTAGGACCAAAGGGCGAGAGGGGCATGCCAGGAATTTCAGGTAAACAAGAATGAAACGATAAATGGAGCTCAGTGCTAAATGCTAATTAATTAATTCTCGTCTTGAAGGTGGAATTGGATCGAAAGGTGCAATGGGGGTCTCTGGACCACCAGGAATACCAGGTTCGACTATATCTTATTGCTAATAAATTGTCGCTAATATAAATATTTACGATGCCAGGGCAAAGAGGAGAGAGTGGTATGCCAGGAACACCAGGAATTTCAGGTATGAATTAAACTGTATTCCGCATGCCGTTTCTTAACGCATATTCATATTCGAATAGGAGAAAAGGGACACGAAGGACCACCAGGAGCGCCAGGCTTTCCGGGTAATTTTGCTTCTTGGTGTGGATAATGAAATGATATTTATTTTATAATTTAGGCAAAGACGGTCAAGAGGGGCAAGTAGGACCATCAGGAGCACCAGGAATAGCAGGTATGAATGGTTTGTTATTACCTTCTGTAAGCAAATATTAATTTAACTGCTTATCACATTAGGACCAAAGGGCGAGAGGGGCCTGCCAGGAATACCAGGTAAGCAAGAATGAAACGATAAATAGAGCTCATTGCTAAATGCCAATTAATTAATTCTCGTCTTAAAGGTGGAGTTGGATCGAAAGGTGCAATGGGGATCTCTGGAGCACCAGGAATACCAGGTTCGACTACATCTTATTGCTAATAAATTGCCGCTAATATAAATATTTACGATGCTAGGGCAAAGAGGAGAGAGTGGTATGCCAGGAACACCAGGAATTTCAGGTATGAATTAAACTGTATTCCGCATGCCGTTTCTTAACGCACATTCATATTCGAATAGGAGAAAAGGGACACGAAGGACCACCAGGAGCGCCAGGCTTTCCGGGTAATTTTGCTTCTTGGTGTGGATAATGAAATGATATTTATTTTATAATTTAGGCAAAGACGGTCAAGAGGGACAAGTAGGACCACCAGGAGCACCGGGAATATCAGGTGCGAACACTTCATTTGACATAAATTAACTTCATACCGCATATTTCACCGGGAGGAATTGCACCTATGAATAACTGAAGAACTATTGTTAGTCCATCTCCCCAAAGGTGATATTAATGTGTATACCTAAAGTGGAGCTGTATGTCAACTTCGGTTGTGTTATCTAAGGCTTTTAAGACCAATATACATCTGTAACACAACAACAAAGCATTAGCTATTATATCCTCTATCTAAATTCACTTCGTAAATTTTTCTTGAACGGTTTTCTAGGAAGTTAATTCTTTAAAGATAAGCAACTGAAACAAATTTTATAATATCAGGATTTCGATTGACAGCTTCGTACAGCGCTGAAATGTTAGAAAAATTCTTTTTGCTTAAGTCTTAAAACAAAGTTAAATTATTATATCGAAATTTGACGTATTTTCCTAAAATCGGCAAAATCAAAAGATATTAGTTGCACTTACGTGCTCGCGGACTGCAGTATCTCTTTCCTATTCAAAGTTTTAAGATTCTCCATTAACGTTTGCAAACATTTTCTTTCATCAGGACCAAAAGGCGAACATGGCGTAACCGGCGCGCCAGGAAAAGACGGCAATGCGGGTATTCAAGGAAGTCCAGGTAATACCTACCCAAACGCTCATTTAGAGCACTAAATTCAACGTAAATATTATAAAATAGGTTTGAAAGGTGAACCAGGAGCAGAGGGCAAGCACGGCACAAAAGGAGAACCAGGACCACAAGGACCAGCAGGACAACCTGGTATAAAAGGATCATCTGGTACGCACATTGTCTACTTGCTTTACATAAGTAATTAGAATCTTATAGGATTCGATATATCCATTACTATTTCGAGCTTATTCCTTTTTCTTATTACTAAAGTATCTACAAAGGGAATTTTGTTGTCGATCCATCTTCATAGGTAAATTTAAGAAACGAGAATGTTGAATTTCGTTGTTGAAAAATTTCAGTTATTGAGCATTTGTTGGTGCGAGGGATCTAAAATATCTCGTCTATATGTATGTTTATAGGATTTAAACTTAGGGAAAATAAATCAAGGTACTCTAAATTCCTGTTAATCTGAGAAAGAAATCGTTTCGTGCAGTCTTACTAAAGGAATTAAGCAAACAATTTCCTCGCCATCCACTACTACCATGAGAAAGCTGTATTTACAGCGTTTTCTTATATTGCTGTTATTCTCTATGAATTCTTTTAGATGCACTTAGTTGTTAACTAAAATTTTTTCTTAATATTTTAAGGTTACGTCGACCGGGACAAATGTACGTAAAACAATACCAAAACTTCGTTATCAGTAAGCTCAATTTTCCCAAGGTATATGTATGAGTTTATAACTGCCAAACCAGGCATCTGCAACGTTAGGTAGTTAAATTTGCTAGACAGGCGCCTGAAAAGCAAGTAAGAATACTGATGTTGGAGACTATTGGTATCCTACTCTCCCTGGTAGTTCATGTATCGTAGGTATCACGCGGTTCGAGTCTAGCGGTGTACATTGTAAACTACCACTGATGATAACCTTCCAGCTTGACACAGTCTTCCTAATGTGTACATTTACAATGTAATCATTTCTGACAGAGGATTGTTTTAAACAAAAATTATGATCATGTGAAGTTGACGCGATAGAGAAGTATTCATTCTTGGTAAGGTGGTCACGGTATTACTTTTGTGTGATTTTATGTTTTGTCTTTGAGTCCGTTAGTCATGTTTTGAGCTTTGCGTGCAATGTTGAATATATTTTATTGCTGATTATCTATAATTTGGTAGGAATAAAGATTTTGATATACTCATCAAAAGTATTGTCCATGGTTTCTCTACCAATTACAATTTCTTCAACCACAGCCTTACTAAAATTCTGGTTGTATTTCAAATCTTTGTTTGAAGTGTGATTTCATTCTTTAGTAAGACTGAAATCACAGGGTCTGATGCTACGTTCTTCACATATTCTCATCCGGAGTATTTATTTGCGCAATTTTAGGGCTATTTATGGTTATTAAATTTAGTGACTAGCAAAAATGCCCGCTATCCTATTCAGATAATTAATCCACTAATATTCCAAGATACCCCACATTCAACAGCAGAAATAACTAGTATATCTGGAGAGATTTATCTGAATGAAATCACCATTTAAAGACCAAGTGGACTTTAATTTAGTAAGAAATGGTATAAATAAACGTTTGCAAATATTTTCTTTCGTTAGGACCAAAAGGTGAACATGGAGAAGCCGGTATACCAGGAAAAGATGGCGATGTGGGTATTCAAGGAAGACCAGGTAATACTTACGCAAATGCTTATTTAGAACACTCTCAGCGTAAATATTGTAAAACAGGCTTCAAAGGTGAACAAGGTAACATCGGTGCATCAGGTCCAGAGGGTAAGCATGGCATAAGAGGAGAACCAGGACCACAAGGACCAGCAGGACAAGCTGGTACAAAAGGATCTCCAGGTACGTACATTCTCCTGACTGAAATATATCACACCCATTTGCTTCCCGTTAATAATTAGAATCACATAACATTCGATATAACTATGACCATTTCGAGCATATATATTTAGAAGACTAGTCTTAGTGTTTGTTCTCTCTTCATGAGTAAATTTAAGAGAAGAAAATGTTAACTTTGGCTGTTCCAAAAATTCTTGCTTGTTTACCAAGTTATTTTGCAATTTGTAGGTGAAAAAGGAGAAGGCGGCAAGTGGGGAGTTCCAGGCATACCAGGTAAGCACTGCTTTAGATGTAAGCAAACTTTCTTCAAAAGACTAATTCTTTAAGGGTTGATAGGCGAAAAAGGGAACGTGGGACCTGTAGGACCACAAGGTAAGGCAGAAAAGGTCCACCTTCACTAAACTCTCTCGTTTCTTTTTGTTATTGCGAAGAGTCTTCGTAGATTGTTGTAGATTGTTCGCAGGTACAAAAATGCCTTCAAAAAGTTATACGAATTTAATAATAAATTCCTTTTAACATCTATAGCGATATAGTCAAAATCATACTAAAGGGGATTACAACTGCCGTTATAAAATTTTTCTTAGTACGTCAACTGTTCATCTTTAAAGTCAAACGCTTTTTTAACTGTAGTGAGGTAATATTAATAGGGTATTTTTATAAGCGTTATTCCTATTTCTTTACTATGTTCTGTTAAAAGAATGATTTTATATATGTTACACCTCTGCGCGAAATCGACGATGGACTAGAATATTAAAGCTGTTACGTTCTCCTGGTTTGAAGAACAACGCCGCTGTAGCCTGCTCGTAATTTCCTAAATTACTTGACCAATACTTACTTGTAGAGTATGTTCGCTTATTTACTAGAGGAGAGGTTGTACAGTGAAACTCAATGCGCATGCGCAAAAAAAATATATTTAAAAATGAAATGGTTACACGGTTTCCACTCTTGCCTATGTACATGTACTATGTACGTAAGATATATATATTTGCAATAATTGCAGTTATTCGAGCTCTCTTATACATGTAATGTACATTAGCATTTGTATATGTATTTTCATTGGTAGCAACATAAAGTAATGCCTCAGCATGTACGTTGCAGCGCTATGTCTTAATTCTGTTTAAAAGGTTAAACTCTTATATGCTTCCGCTGAAGCTTTGTTAGAGGCATGTACTAATGCCTCTATCTGTTTGCATGCACCACTACCTTTTTATAGGGGAGCCAACCCTATTTATTTCTTAAATTTATAAGCGCACCTCGGTGCTATGCTTATTTATGTCCCTTTCCGGGAGCCTAATATACTTTCCTTGTTTTAAATTTGCCTAAGGGACTTGGCCCTGTATTATTGGCATGTATTTGTACTTGACCAAATACGTTTGTTAAATTCACATTTATAGGGGAACCCACCCTATCTCTTAGAGCTTGAACGCCTGGTCGAGGGCGACAGTAGCGATAATAGCCGATCTCAATACAAAAGTAATGTCACAGCTACCCAGGCGTTCTCGTTTGAAATATTACGCTATGTGCAATCTTTAGCTCTATACTACTGCGCCCCAAAGAAGGGAAAAATCCAGTAACCAGCAAATGTGCGAACTGTGCACCGACAAGTAAAACGGAGCGATGATGCCGACATTACATAAGAAAACTGGTCCGTGACACTCGTCCGCTACGACGAGCAACTAAAATGAAAAATTTCTAAGTCCCGATACGACAAGGACCGAACAAACGTACAAAAGACAACGGGCGCTGCGGCCGCAACGACCGTCAGCAAGAAGCGGAGTGATCGTACTTGTAGAGGAGGTCTATACATGCGCGCCGATAATCTCACCAAAATAATTTCCGACACAAACTTAACTGAAGACTAAAAATATGTATAGACGACAATGGACACAGTAGCCTCGACGTACGATGATAGAAAATCGAGAATTTATACTTATTAAAAAAATCTATACGTGTGGTCCGACGACGTACCAAATGACTCCCGCCAGAAATAAATGTATAGACAACGTCCTCGACGATTCCCGCCAAAACTAGAAAAACTTAGAAATCTCTAATAAACTTACGACGACGTTACTGTACACGTTACGACGAGGCACGAAAGGTGACCGAGAGTGCACGATCGCTAATACCTCGACTGTCGCGCGGGAGACGACTGCCTATGCTTGTGTACCTTAAATTTCAAGAAAACTCCCATTACATATCCGACGACGTTGCAGTGAATGATTTCTAATTAGGCAGTTTTAGCTAGCATAATGCGAATGGCTGACTTGCATACATATACAATGCGTAATGTACATACATATTAAAATAAAATTGGATATAAGAGAGCAAAATAAATAAATATAAAAATGAAAATAAGGTAATAATGCTAACCCATACGGTTGCAAAGAAAATAAAATCATATAAAATACATAGTAGTAAAAAATTGATAAAACACAAAAAAAAAACAATGTTAAGTCCTTAACAAAAGCTGATAATAGGATCCCACATATGTAATTGTGTCGTAAGGGAAATCGCTGAAGAATACAGAATGTGCATTGTTTAGGATATTGTCTGGCACAATTCAATAACATAAAAGAATATCAAAACAAAAGAGCGGGAACAAAGAAACAACACTATTCTGTCAAAAATATTTTAGAAAATGATATTTGAAATAAAGCAAAAAAGAATCGAAAAGCGCAACATAAAGTAGTATGTCGTTTCTTTAAGTTTCCACCATCCCAATTTTATACTCGTTAGAGATATATGAAATATCATTATATAACATTTTTCTATTTTACAATTAACTCGCCAGTTGCATATAATGCTATGGTTCCACCCTTCTTCGTTTCGTTTGTCCCTGACTTCTTTGAGAAAAGATTTTCTGTTAATTATCATGGTTCCGGTAGTGTGCATTCCTTTATCAGCAAAGAATTTTACTTGTTTGTAAGGATTGTAGTTATATCCCTGTATACGCTATGTCCACAGTCCAATAGTCCTTATAGCAAATTTAATACAGCCTTTTCTTAGTAAACTTTTCCACCACAGTCGTCTAGCGTTCTAGTGTAAACAATAACCTTCCAAACTATACCTCCAGGTGTTCTCAGCACATGTAACTTGAGGCCATATTTATGCCGTTTACTTCTGATATAGTGACGAGAGGTCAGGCGAGCACGCTACAATACCCTTGATTCGCCGATATTTGGTTTACGACCTGGGTAGTATATATCAGTCTTCTATTAAAGAGGTTCAGAGTGTTTCCAAGTTTATACAAGTCAAGAGCGATCTCTGCTGATATTTGTAAATCCTTCTAAAACATGTAAATAATCTGTCTTCCAGTAGCTTTCGATTTGATTTAGATGAATAGTAATAATTTAATAGGAGCTAACAGTCCATCCCTAGTCATCTCTTTGCACGTTTTAAAACGAAGGTATTCTTTTGTACATGTAACAGAAACTATTCCCAAGCCTATCTCTTTGTTTACCTAACTAATTCGTCCATGAAGTTTTCTGCTGATGTATATCTAAAGTAGTGAATATGATCATTTCCAGGCTTAGGTACCAGCTTATGACTTCAGAATCACTATCCCAAAATTATTTCTTCAAACATAGCTGATTTTATATTTCTTCTTCTGTCTCTAAATGACTTGCATTATCTGCTCGATTCTAGAGCGGTTCAATTTATCTATATCTAATGCTTTCCTATATATCTAATGCTTTCCTATATATCTAATGCAACATCAAAACCAATCCGAATTATCTCCGGTATGCCCCTGGTACCCATCTTATTTCTCCTTTTCATAAACGGTCAAGCATTGAATAAACTTTTCTGGATTCCTTTTCTTCGCACATCACTTAAAATTATTTCTAATCGCGAACAGAGGAAATCATTAATACAATTTACATAGTTGCGAAAATGATGTTATGATAGCAAATAATAACGTCCTTCATACATATCTTCAAACATACAACTCCTATTGAGTTTTCGCTTTTCTATCAATACTTGCGTATTATTGCAGGCACCCCAGGACAAAAAGGAGAACAAGGAAGTACAGGTAAGAAACATTATCTCAATGAAAATAATATACTCTGGTAATTCAAAATACTTAGGCCAAAAAGGAGAAAGGGGTGATAGAGGCTTGCCTGGTTTGTAGCTATTAACCAATAAACATTTGTAAAATATACTTTATTCTACCTATATTAAATAGGTCCCAACCAGTATCGAGGAGATACTGGTTTACCAGGTTTGATTTGAAAAATAAATTGACGTATAACAACTGTATTGTTTGTCTTTCTGCAGGAAGTATAGGCGAACGTGGCATAGATGGTCTAAAGGGACTTGCAGGACCGAAAGGTTCGTTACTCAACGTTGTTTATACTAACCACTATGATTATTTGATTTGGTTATTGCAGGCGACAAGGGCGAAGCTGCAGTTTCCGGCTCACCAGAGTATATAGTAGAACCACGGGCGCTATAGCCTTTAAAATATAGGTTTATTAAACGAAGTGTTGCATATTTAACATCTGATACATTTTGAAACTCAAGCAGAGTTAATTAAAATTTAAAATCACTTTTTACTTAAACTATTAAGTATTTAGTAAACAATATTTTATTGAAACTGTTGTCTTTCTTACTTTTGTTACCTCTCCAAAATATCATTCTATCAATCATGTTTACTTTGTATGAATATTCCCAAAAATATATAATTATTATCCATTCTTTTGTAGAGCAAACATGCATATCTAAAGTGAACGCTTGAAAGGCAACGTGTATAGCAGCCTTTATGAGCATGTTAATATATAATTTTGATCGGCAGTTGTTAATTGTAATCTCAGCTTATCGAAAAATGTATTATATTATAGTGGTAACAAGATGAAGATATTGCATGGTCACTCTATTCTGAGGGTTCGCTCGGAGGAACTTAGTTCATATGAAATAGCAGTCAGTTATTACGTCAACTTAAATTACTGATGAAGGAGAATAAGCTACCTGTGCCTTCGTAGACATTTCGGGTGTGTTTGATAATACGTCGCGGGAGGCAATCGGTCGATCACTGGAAGAAATGGGGGTGCATAAAGCGGTAAATCGATGGTTAATCGAGGTGCTGTCCACAAGGACAGCTGAGGTAGCAGTGGGCAAACAAACTACGAAAATCAAAATCACTTGTGGAATACATCATGGCGGCGATTTCTCGCCTTTGATGTAGAACCTGGCAGCAGATAAACTGCTCAGAGCATGCTAAAACTGTAGAAACAATCTTCGTATCCTCACAGGCTTTCTTACAGGGCACTGTCACCTTAAAGAATACATAAGAAGGATCAGTCTGAAAAAGAGAGGATGGAAGCCCGGAGCATGTAATATCTTACTGCACTACTATCATAGACAACCGTGACAAGCATCTCGGCAAAGACGTCACAGATGAGGCAGAAATACGTTCTCTGAAACTATCACAGCTACTAAGTTTATTGAAGTTCTTAGACTGAATGGGGAGCTATAAGTAGTGGTAAACCCTAGCAGCTTACAGTTCGTATAAAGGAATACAATAGATCAGTAGGTCGCAATGCAACCTCACCTTAAATTAATCTAATCTATATTGCTGACGGCTCCAGTAAGCTCTATTTAATATATATGCATATTAGTTCGGACACGCAAATAAATTTAATAAAAAGAAAACGAGAAAATATTCAAACTCATTTTTCCACAATTTAACATTTTTATTGCATTTTATTAATAGCGATTAAAAAAAGCAATTCTAATGAAATATAAACAGTAAACCTTGCTCCACCAGTTTATCAAGTACTCTATTTGGCATATTATTCTATTCCTCTTGTAAAATGTTCCACAAGTGGCCTACGCAGGTAGGGCATACTTTTCGGATCCTCCTGTCCAATTCATCCCATAACAGCTTGATCGGGTTTAGATCGGGGCTTTGCGGCGGCCATGTCATTATTTGTAAAATGCCATTATCTTGTTCTTTATTTAAGAAATGTTTACATACCACTGCTGAGTGTTTGGGGTCGTTGTCTTGCATTAATACAAAATTTTCACTGATTAGAGGATGCCCCGATGGTATTGCATTAATTTCTTGTAATATTTCTAAATAACCACTTTTCGCAAAATACCTCCGATTCGGTTGAAGTCTTCTGTACCGGCGTAGGGAAAACAACCCCAAACAAGCACAGAACTTCTTTTTTGCTTGACAGTTAGTGCTAGATAATCCTGCAGCATTCTTTGGCCTTTCGCTCTTCTTACAAAAACGATTGTCCGAACACATCTAACTTTGACTCATCAATCTATAGCGCCCTTTTCAAATCACCCAGTTTCCAATTTCTATGTGTTTCTGTCCAATATAATCGTTTTTGCCTGTTTCCCTATCGAAATAGAGTCGTTTTGTTGCAATGCAGCCGTGAAGATTTACAGCTTTTAATCTTCTTTTCGCTATAGTAACATAAATTCTACTTGCACGGTCGCGATTCATTTCGGCGGCAATTTCTGATGCTACTAGTTCCCTATTTGGCTTGCTCAACAATTTTATACGCTCGGCATGAGTTATTTTCTTCCGACCTGAATGTATTCAACATCTTAAACTAACCGTGCGTTGATGTTACCGAATGATATCACTAGTCGATTCATTAACATCTATTTTTTCGGAAATTTGACGCACTGAGTAACCTTCTTGATGAAAAGCAACAATTACAGAGCGCTTTTCTAAACTTGTCGGTTTCCCTCCCAACATTTTAGTAAATTTAATCAGGTTCACACAAAAAGATGCGCTCTTAACACTAACGAACGCACAAGCAGTTTTATTTAGAAACTAAGGCAGTTACCGCTACGCATTACACTTTCGAATGGCCTGTCGCTACCCCTAAAGAGTATTGTAAATTTATTACCTGCAATATTGACGCTAGAATAATCCTACTTGTGGCGATAAGGATTATTCTGGAAATTGCTATATTGCGTCATAAAATATAATGGGTTCTTAATCTCTTGACGTGATACTGTTGATATTGGATTCTCATGATAACTAGAGTTGTTGTTTGGGCAATATCCATCGTTCGTTGAACTTGTACAGTCCGACGTTTCGGCAGTCTGTCTACTGCCGTCTTCAGGAGCGCCTTGAGAAGGGCTGTTGCTTGCCCGAGTCCTTCTCAGGACGCCTCTGAAGACGACAGTAGATAGACTGTGTAAATGTTGGACTATACAAGTTCAACGAACTATGGAAATAGCCCAAACAACTCTAGTTATTCAGGGTTTTTAGTCATTCTCTAATCGATATTCTTGGAAGTTTACCTGTACAACTAATAAACAATAAATTTCATAAAGAACCTAATATAAATGTTATTTATATATAAAAGCAGTTATATTATCTTTTAGTAGGGTTTAGAATATTTTACTGGGTGTCCAAACTAATATGAACAGTAGCGTATATACATTCAAGATTCCATACTAACGTAATAAATATCTCTTATGCACCAGGACATTAATATAAGCTTCTGTAATAGTATGAACATGACAACTAGTGTATCATAAACATCGATATAAGAAGCATGCTGTGATATTATTAAAGGTATTCAATTATAAATAATAAAAGTGAAGTGTGGTCAGTTGTGTACAAATTATTGATTAATTGTATTCATTTGATAACTTCTCATCCTAAATTTCTGGAAACCTAGAAATTGAAAAAATTTAAGAAAGATTTATGAAAAATTTCCTGAACCGCGTAAGAACTATTATTGAGGGAAACAAACTTTTTCTGCAAAAGTTGACCCCCCTACTTTAACCACCTGCCCGCGGGAGCAATTCCTTTGGAAGTCTTAAATGCAAAGGGGTATCATTTTAATAGTCTTTTCAAACAGCACATTTTGATAAGGATTATAATCTTTTTCACAGTTGACCGAGTTGGTAACTGGTAAGTTGAATTCGCCAGCTCTATATTAATTAATTAGAACTTATAAAACGCGGTCATTAAGCACGTTCGTATCTCTGAGATGTCGAACGAACATTATGTAAAACACCGCCGACGTATATAGTGAAAAACGCAAACGGGGTACTTGTTTACTTTACTGTGTAAGTTAATCTAGTTTGCTTATTTGCGATTATTTCAAATGTTTCTTATTTTTACGTATTATTTCTTTGTCAGTATCCGAGGGTTTATGAAAGTAAACAAGATCATTTAGTTTTTAGTAAAAACACCGAAAATTTTGAACGTCTCTATTAATAACTTTTGTTTATATAAATTAATGAATAGGCTAACCACAAAAGATAACTACAGTTTTCTTATCTTTTCCACGCGATCTCTGCTTTGTAGATAAACAAAAGTGGATATTCCTAATAAGTTTCGAATTACCGACTGAAATTATTATAATATTTTGTAAATTACATTTTTATTATCCATTATACGTAACTAGATTTTATTGACTAGTCATATAAAATGCGATAACCTTACTGGTCTTACCGAGAATGTCACCAAAACAACAGTACTTCTGTAATTCTTCGAATATTATCAGCTGTTGTGATATCGCACTATAGAAATCCCAACTCAGTTATGATTTATACTGATCAAATGAGAATATACACATCTCAGTTGTATCATAACAAGTAATAGCAGAGCCATGTATATCGACAATCTTGAGAAGCCTAGTGCAAGTGAAAATAACTCGTATTTGAATCCAGATAGAGCGAACTATGTGTTGAAATTATTCTTTGGGCTGTTATTTATTTTAATCACGGAACTGTGTTTAGGTTTCTTCATATATCAATACATGACCTATAAATGCAATAATAATATCGAAAGTAATTATTTGCTAAAGGATGACTTTGAAAGGTATTTATTAAAATCTGCTGCATCTGAGGGCTACAGAAAGGAATTGACAAAATTATTAATAGAGATTGATAGAGATTTAACATTAACTGGAAGCCGAAAGAAACGTTCTGGTAAGTGAACAAATTACTTTATTAATTTTTATTCACGGTAACAGTTACAAATGCTAATTGTTATATTAACAGATGACGATGACCTTGTAATTATGCAGAAACTAGCTAACATAACCGCATGCCATCGTGGGCCACCAGGGCCACCTGGACCAGTTGGGCCGCGCGGTCCAAGCGGATATCCTGGCTCTCGCGGCCCATCCGGCGAAAGGGGGTATCCTGGACCTGTTGGATCTCCAGGTGGACCAGGAAAGCCAGGCATCCCAGGTATCGTGCACATTGCATTACGTCGCAGATGAAAAAACGATTAATTTTTTCGTGAGTAGGTGTTCGGGGACCAAGAGGTGAAACTGGAATTCGTGGAATAACCGGTGTTCCTGGAGCACCTGGTAAAGAAGGTCCACCTGGAAAAATTGGTTTTACAGGAGCGCCAGGATTACGCGGGACGGCAGGTCCTCCTGGTTGTGAAGGTTCTAGAGGACCACCTGGATTACAAGGTGAACTCACATATTCTTTTAAGAGTATTCCAGTTTCAGTTTTCAAGTTCATATAGGCAATACTGTGTATCAATTGACATTTACCTAATGAAAATGTTGTTCTTTTAAAAGCTGCAAATATGAGGGTATTTCCTGCTAATTTCGGGAGACGAAGTTCAAATCTGTGGAAAGCGCATTTTTCTTCTTTTAATTCTGTGGATGTTCCATTTAAAGTTGCAACACGGTCGAAAGAATTTCTGAAAGAAGCGCCAGTTTAAAACGCCAGAAAGCGATTTGAAGGGCGGTAAAAAAACGGGCGTAGCTTAAAAAGTTAATAACTTTGCTGAAAGTTTTCACTGAATTGAATTCTGTTTAATAGGAGTGTAAGCTTTGCATTATTTCATAGACTTACGAGGGTAAGCTCAAAAGTTCAGTAACTAAACCATACCAAATAGCAGTATTTTAATGAAATGTGTTCTATTTTTCCACATAATCTCCCTCAAGATCAACATATTTATTTAGTCGATGCTCGAGTTTCTTTATGCGCTTGCAGTACTCATTTTCCTCAAGCGTCTCAAAATACTGGTCCACGGCAGTTATCAGCTCCCCATTCGAAGCAAATCTTATACCGTCGAGGCGTTTCTTAAGCTTGGGGAAGAAATGTATGATAGTCGGATGGAGCCAAATCCGGCGAATAAAAGGGATATGCCCCAGCGCTTTGAACTTTAATTTGACCAATTTTGCTTCAACAATTCCATTCGTAAACTGGCGCATTGTATTGATGGAAAAATACTCTGTTTGCTTTCTTCCGGGTCTCTTTTCGATAAAAGCTACCTTCAATCGATCCAAAAGTTCAGAATAGTGTTGTCCAGCAATCGCTTGTTCCTTTGGAAGGTAATTCATAAGCAAGATTCCCTTCGCATCCCAGAAAACCGAATCCATCACCATTCCTGTCGATAGAATGACTTTGGCTTCATTTGGAGCCGGTTCACCACGTTTAGTTCACTGTTTTGATTGCGGTTTACTTTCTGGTGTATAGTGGTGGATCCACGTTTCATCGCAAGTTACAAATTGGCGCAAGAAATCTGTTGGATTTTGCGAAAACGAAACCGCTCCAAAATAGCTGTAAAACATTCCACGCGTTTGAGTTTTTGCGGTGGTTTGAGCAAACGCGACACCTATCTTGCACACCTCTTAGACATGTCTGATTTAACATTTAAAATGTACGTAACACAGTCTCTGGAGATGCCTGTAGCTTCAGCAATATCTTTAAATGTTGATTGGCGATTAGCTTCTATAAATTTCAAAACTTTTTGCACACTTTCTGCTAAATTGGTTGTTTTTGGGCATCCAGAACGGTGATCGTGATTTACTCTCGAACGACCTTTTTTAAATTCATTCACCCATTTGCAAAGAGTCTTAAAGGAAGGAGTATCCTCGCCTAACACATTCATAATATCAGCATAAATTTCCTTGGGCGAAAAATACTTTTCCACTGATATTTAATTACTGCGCGAAGTTCAATATTTTTAAAAAACGCCAAAAGTGTTCTGCTTTGAACAAGTATACACAACAAACTACTTGACAGATCGATATGAAGTTTAACACATATGCCGTTGAAACACAGCGCCATCTCATAGTTAGTTACTAAATTTTTCAGCTTATCCACGTATTATGTCTTACCTAGAAAAATATTAAACGTTCAACTGCTTATGCAATGTAAGCAATTTACAGTGATTTTAAAAAGTTGCACCTTTAGCCTATTTTTTATCATTTTAATTTATTGTGTATCAGTGAAGTGGTTTATTCTAACAAGAATTCTAGTGTAAGAATTCAATTTAAAGATAATTGTCTCATATTTCAGTCAGTTCCAATATAAAACATGCCTACGACCAATTCAACTGTTTGGCACCGATTCTACTTCAAACAACCTCGTATTTCATTATTTTTATACAAATGTTTTTCAATGGACAAGGGATGTCGGATTACTAAGGGACGCTTGTAAATTGCAGACAAATTGCTTTATTTATAAAAATCAAACATACACTAAGTAAAACGCAAACTGTTAACTACTTTTCAAGATAATCGCCACCAATGTTAAGGTACTTATCCCACCGAGGCACAAGCTTCTGTATACCCTCTTCGTAAAAGGTGCGAGCCATACTTCATCTTTGTCGTTGTCTTCAAAATGTTTTATCCGACAAATGTGCTTTCAACGGTCCAAGCAAATGAAAATGAGAAGGAATTAGGTCTGGACTATGGGGCGGATGGGCAATAATTTCCCAATTGTATTTCTAAAGCCAGGTCTTCGTCTGATTTGAGGTGTGTGGTCTTACATTGTCACGCAACAACTTGCATTTTTTCGTCAACCTTCCTCTTCATTTCTGTCGAATGGCTTGATGTAGTTTTTGAAAGTTTTGCAATAAATATCGTTCTTGATTGTCGTTATCGGTGCTAAAAACTTGCATATCCCAGAAAAAAACAGAAACTGTTGTCATTGTCTTCTTTGCACACTGCTGAACTTTCGGTGTTGGTGAACTTGCATGTTTCCACTTCATCGAGTCTTGGTTTGATTCGGGGTTATGGTGGTGTACCCATGTTTCGTCTCCTGTAACTATAGACTCTAGAAATCCGTCTTCCTGACAATAGCGCGTTAAAAGTTCCATTGCCGCTGCCATTCATTGCATTCTGCGTTGGCCGGTTAATAGCTTTGGTATTCATCTAACCTAATTCAGATACGATCATGAACAGAACTTTTATGAATGTCAGTCAGTAAAACAATTTCCCATATTTTTAACCGACGATCCTCTCGAATCAGCGTATCCACCTCTAATTGATTCCCAACCGTTTTCCTTGTTGATGGTTTTCTTTGCACACCTTCGGAATCATCGTCCAGAGTTGTGCGTCTACTTTTGAACTGTTCACGCCAAACAACCGTAAACTCTCCGTATTTTTTTGTGAATTTCGGTAGGTATTTTATTATTTGAATGCAAAAAATCGAGTGACTACCCGCCTCTTAAGCTTGAAGTACGAGGTACGCGCCATAAGCTCTCGACCTGGCAGGCTTATAGAAGTTCACGAGATATTTAGAAAAAGACCTTAGGGGAGGTCGTTTTAAAGACGATAGTGAGTTGCAAGCAGGTGTTATAGAACATTTTGACGGAAAAACTACTGACTATTTTTACAAGGATACCGAATTATTAATAAATCGTTGTAATAAAGGTATAGAAGTTTGGAGAGATTACATTAAAAAATAAAATATCTTATATTGCTCCAACTTTCTTTTCTCGATATCAAGCCGAGAAGTTATGGTGCCTACCTGGTATGTTTCGATCGGAACAGACATTGTGTGGCTGTCACTGCGCACATTGTACTGAACCTAAGGTAATGACAATAGCCACCTATGCAGTACATATGTGCATCTAAAATGCGTGCAAGTTTCAAACAGATTCTGAGCGACGTAGAGTGTGTGCCACGCAAACTTCCCTTTGGAACCGAACATCCCACGTATTTACTACGTATTTACTACGTATATCATTTCCTTACTACGCAGTTCATCTCTTTCGGAAACAATTACATAGTCACCGGCTAAAACTTAGTCTTCTTAACACTGGGATTCATTTGGTATTTAAGGATGTTTAAATTTCGAGAGGTGGAGCCAGCCCCTACAGTTATTTAGAAAAATTATTTATCAACTGAAGTACCTGTTATTATTCTTCTTATTTTTATAATAAATTTCCAAGCTCAACTGTTTATTGGTATCGCATTTTTCATCTAATTCTGAAGGAAATATTTAAAGACAGTATACCTTTTGTAATCAAACTATCCGTTAGTAATTATCTTTAAAGACTGGGAATTAGGGCGTTAATAAATATCAAATTCTATTAATTTTCATTAGTTTGAGAGCAGGTATCACAAGAGTAATGCTTGTGTTATTTAGCGAAAAGCTTAGTAGAAATTAAAAGAAATATTGTCTCGGATTTCTATGTGAATAGTGGATGTTTGTTTCTGCAGCACTTATTTTCAGTGAACCAGTTATAAATACAAAATTAGGTAATATTCAATCAAAAGAAGTCCCTTAGTGAGGTGATATTGTTTACCTTTTTATGACCTTTATTCAAATAATTAGTTCTTGAGCGTAGGTGTATCTTACCTATGATAATTCCATACGTAACAGGCCTGAAGGGAGATAGGGGAATAGCTGGGCAACAAGGATTCGTTGGACCGCGAGGATCTCCAGGTCCAGTTGGTCGAATAGGACATCCTGGTCCGCCTGGGTCAAGTGGACAACAAGGCCCACGAGGTTTACCCGGAATAGTTGGTGAAAGAGGTTTTCCTGGAGTAGGAGGTACATACACGCAAATTACACGATTTGAAATTTTATCGGCTAAAAACAAATAAAACATATATATAGGCAGCAAAGGAGACAGAGGTGTAGATGGCGCACCTGGCCTAGTTGGTATCCCCGGACCCCGTGGACCACCTGGGTCACCCGGACAACCAGGTCCTGCTGGAATAGCAGGTATAGTATAAAATTCGTTCTAGAAGGAAAATTAGATTTGCGTAATAATCTGTAAGGCCCTCAGGGACAGAGAGGCGTACCCGGCAGCCCAGGATTAAACGGAATACCAGGAGTACAAGGTAACTACCTATGTTATATTGAAAGTGTAGATTCATATCGTATTTTGTTGTACTAGGGGAAAAAGGTGAACCAGGCATCATTACATGTAATGGAACTAAGAGCGAAGCTTGCCACGGTGGAGTACAAGGTAACTAAATCTTATCGGAAATAAACGAAACTGTTTTATTGTTGCTTAACAAAGTTACTTACTTTGCTTAAGTAAATGACTTCTGACGGTCATGTGTTTTCATCCCTCTATAAACCAATTCAATTTATTTAACAGTTTCTCTAAACATTAAATTTAGCGAGAACTTTGCAGAGGTTGTGGGAAAACTCCATATATGAAAAATAGAATTGTGCATCACTTATGAATATTCTAAAAATTGTGACAAATTTTGAGGAAATCGGCACATTAAATGATGAAAGAAGGCAAAATATACCATCATAATGGTTTAGAAGAAAATATTGTAGATATATGTATCAGCATTATTGAGAACCTAAAAACCACTTTTTTTTAAATTTTGCACAAAGAGCTTCAATTAAAGGGTTACAAGATACACACTTTACAAATAAAGCTGGCGAACTTTGGGTTACGTCATCCACTCTTAAATTAAGCTAAAAGAGAATGATGTTAATTTTTTCAATAAAATTATGTTTAGCAATTTTCAAGAAGCCGGATTCGTAAGCAAATAGAATTACCAATTTTAGAGCGAAGGAAATCCCCGGGTGTGCTAGATAAACCGTTGCAGCCACAACAATTAATTGTATGGCCCGATTTCTTGGATGGTGGGGTTATCGGGCCATATTTCTTTAAAAATGACAATAGGTAATGCTATTACTGTACGGTGTGTATGCAAAGTTTCGAGACGACGTGCACTCCCATTGTCAATCGTGTTATCGAGTGAATGTAAAAACTGTGTCAAACATGCAAATTATTTTCTACGCAGGCTCTAAAATTTCTTAAAACATATGACTATTTACAATGTATTGGGTGGCCTCTTGTATGTGTGTATTTTTAGGAAAGGATGGAACGAAACCGAACCGTATCTTTGGGGTTGCCTAAGAGATTCTTTAAATTGCATTTAATGTAGAAGACAGGTTCATATTTTATTGGTGGAAGATTTTACTTAACCGTTTCACTGTTACGTGGAAAGGAAGTATTATAAATTTCTTATTATAGGTGTTTGTTGATGTCATCGAATTTCTGATGTGTCGTTTGTGTTAAACCTTCCTTAAGATACGATCAACATCCGTAGAAGAGAAACCATTGCATCTCGCTACATGTATGATGTATTTTCATTCCTTTTCATACCTGCTCTTGTTTAGCGGAAATCTCATGAGTCTATTGACCAGAAAACTAATCGCGGACATTTTTTGTTGTTTGCAATGGTGCGAATCAGCCGTAATGAAACTGTTGGAATTAGTTACTCTTCTGTAGTCGGTAACACAGTTTACAATGAGAGTCAGCGTGCTCTCGAAACGCTGCGTTCCGAATAATTAATTAATTTGTGTGAGTGGAGTTTACTGTTATAGCTTCTGTGCTGCTGTACTGCTGTAGTTTTCTGTTGACATACGGTCGTCAGGAATATGCGGTTTCAGGAAAATAACGTCACAATAAACATTTTATGCCAACGATTTGACAATCAAACAGCTGTCACCAATTGACAGGCTAGATCATGCGATTCAAACTTTTGGAATTATTTAAAGTAAAAAGTTTACACTAATAATCTAGAAGCAATTGATAAACAAAATATTATTAGTGGTATTCATGAACTGAGACGCACTTGTGGCAAAATTTAGTTAGCTATTGAAAACTTTAGTAAAAGGATGAAGGCCTATTTACTGAACGGCAATCGTTGTATTAGCATTTGAAATGAAAATATTCTTACATTTTTTAACGTTACCTCAAATCGGGACACATTTTACAAGTATTGGTAAGATTTTCGAAGTACCCTGTATATAGATAATATATATAGTGTTGTAGATATTTACGCAAAATTTTCGCAGCATGCTTATCGTTGAAGATAAATTCATTATGTAGAAGTCCGATACAAATAAAATGATTAAAAGAGTTTAGGTTGAAACTGCATCGTAGTTGCATGAGTTTGCTGACTCACTTGCATGGAGTTTCCTCACGTAGCGTTACGACATTCGGCAGCCCAAAAGAAGCAACTACCCTTCGGTTTCAACCCGGAAACCTAAATTCTTTAGAAGACAACAATGACTCGGAAGTTTACAACAGCAAAGTGATTAAAAATTTTCATTCCAAGTACCATTTATTCGCTTTCTCTGGTTAGTGGTTGCAATAACCTTGTACCTTTCTTTAAACGGTATCACTACATTTCATTAACCCCTGAATTAATTAAAGGGTAAGTAGGGATACTAAATGCTAGTCGTTATTCTTAATTAAGTATAATTGCATAAAATCGAAAACATTCCAAATTTCCAAGTTACAAAATACATTAATATTAATGCATCCATACATATTGGCTGTATCTTAGATTAAGTAAAAATAGTTAAGAAGAGCTCCATTGATTCATTTCCTCCTTTCTACGTTGTAATCTTCATGTACTGTACTGTTTTTTTACTCTCTTTTAAAGGAACGAAAGGCGAGCCTGGTGCTCCAGGAATCATAGGTAATATTGCTTTCTGCGATTCTATGTAAAAACTTTATCAGATTAATTTGATTCCAGGACCAAAGGGAGACCCTGGTATTCCGGGTATTGATGGACCAATAGGTATTAAATTTAATAAATCGTGAAAGTCTTGGATAACTAAATCATTTGTTGTAGGCGCTAAAGGAGATCGTGGCGAACCTGGTACAGCGGGTGTGGCTGGTATTCCAGGCTTACCAGGTAACGTATTACATGCCTGTAATATAAGAGAAATTTAGTGACAATTGCTTTGTTAGGAATCAAAGGAGATAAAGGAGAAACTGGTGCAGCGGTTCCTGGAATAGCTGGGATTCCCGGAGCGCCAGGTAATTTGTCAACTACTTAAAGAAATAGTAAAAGAGACTCTTATTTTACATAATACTTGTTTATATTTCTGTTATTGGAGGATGTGTTGAATTGCAATTCCGTCCTTCTTCTCCAATTACTTTCGTATTTCTAGAAAATATTGCAGTAGTTTCTTTGAATGGCACATTAGATATAAATTGCCTTTCCTTAAGATGTTTTTCAATGAAAAGGAGTCCAATGGACGTAGATCAGGGCTATAAGGTGGATATATCATCCACTGGACTTTGCTTTGTGTACTCCAGAATTGATGCTGGGATTCAAGTCGTTTGCGAATAGAAAACTGGACGTTTTACTTTCACAGAAATTTTAACATTTTCGATTATATTTTGATGCACAATATACAAAATTACAGTATCTTTCCTGGTATTTTTACGCTAGGAAAGTTGCTGTAATCATACGAGAAATTTTAATGTTACGACATGGTCAGGAAAATTATTAAACATCGTATTGCAAATTCAGATGTAATTTTTCAGTTACGGTCCTGTATAAATACTAAATTTACATGATCTATTTTTTACGACATCAGTTGTAAAATCATATTTTTCTTCTACAAGAACAAGTATAAAATGATTGTTATCTTCCTCTTTACCTACAAAAAAAATGCTTTTTTACATTAACTAAAATTGCATAACTGTTCCGCTTCTGGAATAAAGGTATACTATTTAATACATATTAAATCAATAAATATATTATTATTCTAACAATTAAATATTGACAATAGAGAAGATAGTGCTGTGATACAGAAAGGTTGGAAAAAACAACTTTTCCAGATAAACTCCTTTATTATGAATAGTATACGAAACGAACGAAGGTATTAATTAGGAAATGCTAATGCCAACATTAATTTAAAGTCTTTTAGATAAGTAATGCTCATATTTCAAGAACAATCTCACTGCGGCACAGTAGTCATACAGAATTTTTACAATACGCAATTGCTACTCTTATTAAGTCATTTGACAATACAAAAATATAGAGTTCCGTCTAGTTGTATTCATATACATCCCAAATTTACATTATTTTTGGAATCTAACTATGACGAATTTTTTTAGTGTCAACAAAACGCATTCCAAAAAGAAAGTACATAGAATGAAAAGAAAAGCGAAAGTTCTGTAGCCCAAGCCGTTTGGAACATAACAATTTTTAAGAGGCAAATATTCACTGAAATCATATCTAGCTATACACATAGATATATACTGAAATTAAATCATTTAGAGCATTTTTCAATATTTGAAAAATTCATATCGTCTATGTGTACCTTGGGCTATAAAGTTCAAATATGATTGATCAAATTGAGTTTTTGTTGCCAATACTGTGTACTTTCTTTTATTCATGCAACTCCCTAAAATATTCACAAATCTAGCAATTGCTATAACTTCTTTAAAGAATGAATATTGTATTTTTTTACTGAGTTTGAAAGGAATATGGATACGACTGCGGTAATCATACGATAAAATGTATAACTATCTAATACATAATTTGTAATACAACAATATACGATAAAACTTCGTCTTGACTTCGGTGTATTGCATTCTTTATCACTGACTGAATAGACCTTTTTGATGTAACATTGGATAAATTCTAATGTTAAACATCTTCCCTTTTGATTGTGGGCATTTAGAAGAAAGTATAATGCAAATTCTCCACCCATTGCGGGAGAAGCAGGAGTGATCGACACAACGAAATTAGATTATGTATATTTATGATACACATAATATCTTACTGATTCACAATATACGGTGCTAACGTCTTAATATCGTCTTCCACATATTTCATGTCGTCAATCTAAAAGAAAGCGTGTATAAATAAATTTTAATTTAAAGACAATATATTTAAAAAATATTCATTTTGTAATAGTAAGGTAAGATTATTATTACTAGCGGTAGTAGTATACTAGTGGCAGTAACTGTAATAGTTGTAGTAGGGGTAGTAAAATTTGAAACATACTCCATCGACATTCATGATTTGATTCCAAGCTAATGTTAAAACTATCCGAATTATCAGTGACTGTTGACGGCAGACTAACTGTTTTATTATAATATTCCGATTTGAAAATTTGAAACATTAGTTGAAATATTTTTCAGAATAATTATGTCCTTACATCAGCTTTAACAATTCGTATAATCATTAATTCATGTATATGGTGCTCACCTTTTAATGCAAGTTGTTCATAAATATGTTGTTCACACTGGATTGTTACAAATGCCTTCCTATTTCGATGTGCATTCCGTACTTAAAAAATAAATATCTTACAATATGTTTTCGTTATTTCGATATTCGAGTGCCGCAAAGTACATATGTACCCCCTGTAATACCATTTATTCCTTCGATTATAGTTTGCAAAACGTTATTGGGTTGCAATATTTGTTTGTAATGTTAAGTAAAATGAAGCGAAAGTATTCAAACTAAACCGTTCGTTATTTATGGAAACCTCCGCAAGTCCATTTGGAATGTACAAATATAGCTCTCGGCGTTCCTGACTATCGTTAGCGTATCCTGACGTAGAATTGGTACTTATTGCTTCATTTACACTGAGATAGTATCTATGTATGCATAAGTTATCTTATATCATATTTCTTACTAAATATTGGCAATCTGATAAAGAACAATAAAACAAATGTTTAGTTAAAACTTGTCAACCATGATTGTGATGTATATGTTGCTGATAAAATTTGTAGCTTCTCAATTTCATAAAACATCCAGGCTATATAGATACATCTAAATAACATTCTAGGATTAACAACTCAAAATAGCATATTGTGCACTTACAAGAAAATACGCACATGTATACGAATACATAAAATACCAACCTTAATAATGACTATTGTCACACTAACTGGTACTAACTTCAAAGATTTAATATATGTAATTATAAACGTTAATTACGTTTAACAGAAACCAACACAATGTTTATGCAATTCAGCGAATCTCCTGTTGTGTCACGATTCATCCCCATTTTCTCCTCATCATGTCGTTACACTTCCTTTAAAATTAACGCTTTTCTGTTTATTTAAAAAATATATTGCAGATATACAGCGACGTAACTGGTACATTGCCATGATGTTCGTGTATATACTGGCATGTGTAGAATTACAGTAATAATACCGTAAGTAATGAGTAGGCAACGGCTGCAGAAATTTCAACCATCTTTTCAGTTCGAGCTTTCATTGGTTCTCTGTATTTTAAGTTATTACTGATTGATTCTTTATTTCGCTGTTTAGAAGAAGATTAAAGTGAAAATGATCTTCCCTACACACCAATCATTCATTCTTCTATGAGCTTCTCTTTATCCTCCTCAGGGGCCAAACAGTGTTTATTTCGTATTTAGTTTCTTTATTTGAGATATAGTTCAATTTATAACATGCATGCGTAGTTTTCGTATAAACCTACATAAAATTAAAATCGTATTTTTCACAGGTGCGAAAGGTGAACCTGGCTTGATTGGATCACAAGGTCAAAAAGGTGAAATAGGAACGAAAGGGGAACAAGGGGTGCAGGGACCACCGGGGCCACCTGGATCGCAAGGACAACCAGGTACGCTTTAATTTAGTGGTTTTATCTTTCTCTGACCTAAAACTTTCTCAACATTTAGGCTTAAAAGGCGATGACGGTGAATGGGGCGTACCAGGATTACCAGGCAAGAAGCATTGATAACCGTGATTTATCGCTTTAAAATAATACTTTTTCTCCTCAGGTTTAAAAGGCGAGAAAGGAGACCCAGGCGAAGCAGGGACTAAGGGTGAACAAGGACTAATAGGAAATCCAGGTGCAAGAGGTTCCATGGGACCTATAGGTAATTATAAGATTACTATAGCTTGTAATACACGGTAGTTTAGATTTGGTGAAGTTGCCATTTTTCAATTCTAATGAAGTTGCAAAAAGTAAATAGGTACGATATTTTGTATAATTGCGAACTAAAATTAATTTTTCGATAGGTCCACCAGGTTTACAAGGACCTCCCGGTAAAGACGGAACAGCAGGTTTAAAAGGCAAGAAAATTTCCAAGAAATCAATTTTGATATAGTACTAATATTAAACTAAATTTTCAGGAGAACAAGGCGCAGCAGGAAAGAATTGTAATTGTTCAGAATATGCTACACACTTCGTCGAAGCTACGTAGTGCTGATTTCCATAAAAGATTTTGTTGGAAAACGATAAAGTGAAAACTTTGTGGTGTGTTTCTTTTAGAAACTAAAATAAGTAACAAGTTTATTAATTTAATTGCTTTATTTTGTTGTAATATTAAAAAACAGTGTAACATGTGATATTTAAATATTCGCCATTTTACAATAGTATGCATAACAACGCTTTTTTAATACAAATCTCTACCGTTCTACCGTTTGCTGTTGAAAAGTACTGGAATATTAACATTAGCAAATTACGCTATTATGAGAATGGTTTGACGATTTACTTAGTTCGCAGGCTCATGAGATGTATTGTCAGCAATTATGCACATTACATTATCACAATATTTCCTTCCTGCAAATTAAATAGCGCTTGGAGCTTTTAGAAGCAACACTCTCCAATAAATTCCTTGTTGTAACTGCACGGATGGTGAAGATAGCGTAAGTACAGGGGAAAGTCATTAAATAAGTCACAAACTAGTGTGGGAAAGCTGAAAACGGCAGTAAGCGATTTCCCTATCTGTCACCAGGTGTTAGCACAATCCAGCTTTATGATACTCAGATGACAGTAGCCGCGGGCGTACACAGACAGTGTTAAAATGGCCACTGTGCTCGAAGAGCAACGTGTTGTTGTGCGTTTTTTTTTGGGCTAAAGATAGCTGTAAAAGATATCCGTAAGGGCGATCAGCGAAGTGCCACCCCGCTCAAATAGCGACAGATGCAATACTTCTACGGGTGGAAGAGATGATTCGAACTGACATAGCATAGTAACTGTAATAGGGTGTTCTCATGGTTCAGCCTACGAACTGATGAACGCTCGTTTCAATTTTCGAAAAGTTTGTTCATAGTATTCGAATGGATTCGAATAGGATATACTTGCAACACCTCTCTCGGTGCGCAGAGGAAGCTGAGGACATGCTTAATAAGATTGTTACTGGTAATGAGTTATGGGTCCACCACTACCAACCGCAAACAAAGAGTGTTTCAATACAATGGAAGCATCCTTTTTCACCGTCAACAAGCAGACTTAAGGTTGCGCCCTCAGTTGGAAAGGTTATGCTTAGCGTGTTCTGGGATTTTCAAGGGGTCCTCGTAGCCTATTTCCAATAGAAATGAAAACGCGACTCCTGAATCATGCTGTCGAGTTTTGTTGTTGTTTCGGGATGCCATTCGACGAAAACGTCCAGGACTACTAGCGAAAGGAATATTGTTGCATTACGATAATGCCGGGTTGCATTCGACCCATTTGGCCCAGGTGATAATTACAGAATTAGGCTGGGTACTTCTTGAACTTTCGGCTTACGTCCGTATCTAACCTTTAGCGACTATCATCTGGTTGGTTCAGTCAAAAAGCGTCTTGGCGGAAAATATTTGGAAGATGATAGCGATGTTCAATAAGCAAGGCGGCAATCCAAACACTTCTATGCAACAAAGATTGGGGCACTGATAAAGCGATGGGATAAGTGTGTTGATGTGCGTAGAGACTTTCATGAAAAATAAACTACTACTGACCAAATTACTGACTTTTGCTCGTAATATACTCATGCACAGCAATTGGATGTTGGTAATGGCTTGGACTAGTGAAAATATGCTGTGAATTAAAAAATTAAAACTGTGTAGCTAGTCATGCCATTCAGGATGGCGGTCTTTGAGAATCTATGGTTAAAGATGCATACGTACATTTTGAAACTTACGTGCTAGTTTTAATTTGAGAGAACTTAGTTGGGTAATGTCGCTAAGTAAGTGTTAACTGTCACAACATTGCAATTCATTACTTAGATAATGGTGAATGATGCTAAAGAAAGGCACATTAATGTACCAACAAAGAACATAAAAAGCATTAATACTGTTTCTCAAAGAACGCTCCTTCACAATTTAAAAGATACAATGAAACACTAGTTAATTGACTTAAAGTCTGTGGATATTTAATACTAACATATATATTTTGCATCATTAATAAATTGATCATCAGTATAGATAAGAAGATAATTTTTTGTTTAATGCCCCGAAACGTTCAAGATGTTTTCCAGAGAACTTGTGAAGAAAAGACGGCTGATTGTTCTGTATTTTACATGAAATGTATGTAGCGATTAAATACATACATATATGGGTTTGGTAAAGAGTGCATGGTGGAAATCTTTGATGTTTTAGATGATTTTAGATGTTATAAGCGTGTTCAAGCAAAGGATTATCGCCACACGATCTTGATCAATGCCAATATTTAGACAAATTCTTTAATGCATTATTTCTATTGGGATTAATATCGAGTTGGCATTTTGTACACTCGACAATTATTAACATGTAGAATAACTATAAGAATACGGTGTTTCATTTCTGATCTTTCTCCTCAAATCTAAACCGGTTTGTCGAAGTTATAGATCTAAGAAGAGAAGTACCCACTAGATATATGGACAATTGCTTCGAAATCATAAATAACTGAATGAATGTTTTATTAGTTTATTCTAAGAAAATCGCAGATGTAATCTTTGTTACTTTAGTTGTCGATTTCTGTCTTAAACTTTTTATGAACCCTTTATTGTAAGTAATATTTCTTATTACCTACAATTATACCGCGATATACAGTTTCTAGAACGAAGGTTATTTTGACAGTGGGACTGACTGTCAAAATGAGAGAATCGCTGAAGGAAACACTTACATATGCATCTGTATAAGATGCAATTGCATTAGGTTATTTTGTCGGCAGACTAACCTCGATGTCTTGCTTACTGCCAGTTTTTGCAAATAATTTAATGCAACATGATGATCTCTTAAACTCGACATTTTAGTCCGATGTAGCTTGGTTCTATCATTCGGGGTACGTCAAAATCCTCATACTTTCGTCTCCGTATACTGCGAAACTTAATGTTTGGCTGACAGTTTCTCACCGCATAATTGTTGTACTTCTTCTTTTTTAATTTTACAATTAGTGGTCAATAGGAGGCATAAATACAATAAAATTGTGGTACGAATATGATAATACGGCTTAAGTTCAGACATATGTTTTATATTTCAATACGATCTTCGTCCTAGAAACTTATAATATACATATATGTATATATATATAACTATAATATCATGGTAAATATACTGCGTGTTGTAAATTTATGTATAAATTCATTAGTTTGAACCAATATTTGGTTTTGGAAGAAATATTCAGACAGGGCAATTTTATGATTTAAAAATATGCATGTCTACATTAACTTTAAGTTTCCCCTACTTCTGATTATCAAGCAATGATGCCACCGACAATACTTTTAATTGACAACTTTTTCTTCTTATTTTCACAAACCATTGGCTATTTAAGTGGGACCGTCAAAATTATATCACATGATGCAATTTTCTAATAAATGAAGCAATTGTTGCATGTAAATAACATGTTCTGGGAAGTGTATGCAAGATACAAATGTACACAAGAAACCTTGATCCAATTCTAATTAGGTGACCAAATAATTTCGATCGATTTTTGTACACACCAGAGTGGTGTGAATACTTTTTAAGTTGTTGATCGATAGCACTAGCTTGTTATCTATCATCGACTTTAATATGAATCCTTCTTTTGTCGACTTTAACTCAGGATTGTTTAGTCTATAAGTACAAACTTGCAAAGCTCTAGTGGCGGCACGAAAAATATGTACTGCATTCGGGGATGATGCAGTTAGTCATCGAACAGCACAGAAATGGTTCAAGAAATATTCTGCTGGAGATTTTAGCTTAACTGGTGAAGTACGCTCTGGAAGACCGCAGATCATTAACAAAGAAGATCTGAAGCAGGTGGTAGAGGCAAATTCCAGTACAACGTGCCTAAAGCTTGCAGAATGGTTCAATGTGAGCGATGAAACCATTCGCTTGCATCTTTGTCCACTAGGAAAAACATGAAAATTAAGCAAATGGGTCCCACATGAATTGTTAAATGATAATAAGTCGTCTTACCATTTGTTCGACAAACATTTCACGCAAGGATAATGAACTATCTAACTTGACCGGGTGCTAACTTGCGAGGAAAAGTGGATATTGTACACAAATTCTAATGTACGTATCAATGATCGCCTACTGATTTAATACAACACACTCAGAAGGCTTCCTTGCTTCTGAACAAGATTTTATTGTGTGTTTGGTAGACAGCAATCGGAATAGTCCACTACGAGTTTTTGGAAAGAGGTCAAACCATCACTGCGAACTTGTGAACAGCTTCACCGAGTACAAACAGCACTCATCCAAAAACAGTCAATCGAAAAAAAGTGCTATTCTTACAGGATAATGCCAGACCGCATACCGCAAGATTGAGCAGGCGAAAAATTTCTGAACTTAGCAGGGAAGGGTTACCGCATACTCCATATTCTCCTCAGTTCGCCGAGTGATTACTACCTTTTTTATCTCTTGACAACCATATGAGACATAGGCAAAAGTTCTGTAATATCTGTCAATTTCTTTTATTCAAAATCCATACATTTCTGTGAAAGCGGCATACAAAAATTGGTGTTACGTTAGCAAATGATCACTGAGTATGATGGTAATTATTTCGATTATTATTTCTTAATGAATACGTATATTTTACTATAAATAACCGCACGAACATACTTGGCTACCTGATAGGATGTGGATCATTTATTGTGCAGCTGATGTGTTATTATCTTGAATTGATGTATAGGCGTGATGAGAAATGACCTCACACAGTGCTATCTGTTCAAAATTGTTTCAAAATGTAGAATAAATCTATTGTACTACGGCGACTTCATTCACTCAAATTAAGCTCGACTGAATATGATTCACAAACAAGGATATTATTTGCGAATGATGATGAAGATCGTACAGAGTTTGGAAATAGATTATTGGAGTAGTGGATTATTTTGTGACAAAATGCTATTGATAAGTTCATATGATAGTGATTGCTAATAAAGGTAGAAATACTAAGCATTAAATAATTATTTTAAGTCAGCTAAAACATATAGAATTTCTTTAATTAGATACCATCCTATGGTAGTTTTCCATGACACCTCAGTAGTTTCAATAAAATTATTATAGTTTTTTCTTTTCGAACATAATTTTTATCCATTTTTGTTCCTTAATTCAAATATAAATCTTCAGCAAAACTAACTCTTAGGCTATGTTGACAGTATATAGCAGCTGTTATCATGATGAATGGTCCAATTATTTTACAAACGTCCTACGTCTATTCTATGTATATCTATAATTATTAAAATCAGCAAAACTTCTTCCTGAAATATTTTTTCGAATTTTGAGTCACATGTAGTATATAGAAAGAATAACGACCACTGTTTCTTACTGAATTTCTATACTTGCAGTAAATCTACATTTTGTGTACAACTTATACACATCTTCAGTAGTTAAATTTACTAAGAAACAGAGTCTTCGTTATTTTTGCTACATACTAACCACTCTTACAAGTGCTCAACATCTCAAGTAAATGGAAAGTCACAGTTATTCAGAACCTTTCAAAAATAAACGATTGAATTACATGTACATATGTATGTAATTCTATTGCAGTAGTTATAGTAACTATTATATATATTTCGGTGGTTTCGTACCTCCGACAGTATTTAGCACAAATTCGTTGTCGAAAATTCTGGAGAATGCGCCCATATAATACAGCCAAGTGACTACGTTAACTAGTGCCAACTTAAGTACTATCAGCGCCCTAAAATTTAACAATAAGAATTTGTCTGTGTAATAGATGATATTATACTTACTCTCTGTTGTTCATTACATATACTTCCTGATCAGCATCTGTATTGGTTTTAGAGTGGGAAATAAGGTACACGTCGCTCTTGCTTTCGGGTGGACAACAACAAATAATTTTTCCAAATAGTAGTAGGTTAATCATGATTAATACAATAACTGGTATCAAAACGAATACGGCACCATAGGTATCTAAAATTTGATAGATAGTGTTAGCGTAATCTATACGTATAACAAAAGAGATCGTTTTTACAATATTAAAAAGATTTAGAGATTATTTTTATAAAACTCTCTATACTTTTGATATAAGAAGTTCATTTAACCGCTAAAGTTTGAGTTTACTGTCGGAAACTTTGTACAGTGTGCAGTACTCAATTCCTTGATTAACTTAATATTATTGCACTAGGCGATATTTCTTAATCGGGAGCGATTTTAAATCGGGTGCTAAAAATTGGACTTATAATTGGCAATATTTTATGTACAATCATGAAGCAAGAAATAAATTCTCGTAATTACGGCACGACTAGCTAATACAAGTGGAAGTTAAATATTACCACCACGAAAACGAAAATTGTTAAGGTTAGAAAACATACAAGGGCGACCTGTTGATGTTTCCGGAATCGGCAAGAGACGGTGCACGAAAGTTGAAGTGGATTCAGTGGTCGGCAAGGCCAACCTCTTACATGGCAACTGTCAAAATTTCAGACGTCTACTGTCAATAGTTGTTCGAATTTCGTGCAGTGATAAAACACTTCTAGATGGCTAGGAAAACAGCCACAGAAATTCGAAATACGTTGCTAGAGGTTCATGGTTGATGTACTCCATCATTTTCGACCATCATCTTCTGAGTGAGCAAGCTCAAACGTGGCTGCACAAGCAAAAGTGACGAACCACGCAGTGAACACCCAAAAACTGCTACCAACGATGAAATAATCGACAAGATTCATGATGTCGTGTTATCCGATCGCTGATTGAAGTTCAAAGAAATAGCAAAGACATCAGGCTGAGATGCGTTGGCTATATCCTACAGGAAATTTTGGGTATGAATAAGCTTTCAGCGCGATGGGTACCGCTTTTGCTCACACCGGAGCAAAAACGAAATAGGCTGACCGTTTCGGAGGAGTGTCTGGCCAGGATCCAACACAATCCAAGGGATTTCTTCATGCGTTTCGTAACCGTGGATGAGACCTGGATCTACCACTACATACCGGGGACCAAAGAACAGTCGAAGCAGTGGAATTTCCGGACCAATCGGCTACGAAAAAAGCAAAGACCGTTCCATCGGCCGGAAAGGTCGTTGCGTCCATATTTTGGGGTTCCCAAGGTGTAATCGTCATCAATTATCTGCAGAAGGGAAGGACGATCACGCGGCAATACTACAGTGATTTATTGAGCCGATTCGATGCAGTATCGAAGGAGAAACGACCTCGTTTGCAGCAGAAGCAAGTGCTTTTCCACCACGGCTATGCATCGGCTCATTCATCTCACATTGTCGTGTGCAAATTTAATGAGTTGCGCTACGAATTAGTTTCTGGTCTTCCATATTCATGGGATCTAGGCCCCAGCGGCTTTTTTCTATTCCCAAACTTGAAAAACGTACTGGGAGGAAACAGATTCGCCTCACATGAGAAGGTCATCGCCTCTATTTTGCAGACCTCGAAACATCATATTTTTCCCACTGCTTGAAGAGACTGAAGCACTATTTGAAAAAGTGTATCGAACTTCGAGGAGACTACATCGAAAAATAGAAATAAAAACCACACTAATACCGTGTTTCTCTTTTGGATTCCGGAAACATTTCAGATCGCCCTCGTAGGTGGTGCTAGTAGTTACTCAGATATGAGCCGAGTCGCGGAACTTATTAGTCGCACTATGTACGTATATTGTTTAGTTGCTAATATATTTAATTTTTCTCGACATGTGTAAAACTCGAGTTAAAAAAAAACGTTTCAAAGTATTTCTTTGTATATTTTGTCAGAGTTAAACACTTCTTTTAGGATTAGGCTTGGATAGACTCTAGCTTAAGTTACTTTTGAGTAAAACATTTATTTATTTCGCCTTTGTTTGAACAATGCAAATATAAACTAGTATAGAACTGAACGCTTAAAAGTAGCAGAGAATGTAATTATGGTATACTGCAAAAACAGAAAAGACTCGATAAATCCACATAATTACTCTTAGTACAGATTAATACTTACCCAATTGGACACTACATGTAAACACATTAAGTTGTGGAGTGATGAACGAAGCCAACGGATAAATTATTCGGTGAGCGAAAATAAAATTGACCATTGTAACGGCTGGAATTGTAATTGCGTATAAACTGTAGTAAACCAATTTCAACCACATTGACGCTTTAGACTTTAATGTGTACACATCGGTGGTCCTACAAGTACAAATTAAATGACTACTAGTGTCAGGTTCGTAAAAGAAGCCAAGTTAGGAGGAAATAGGGGTATGTTCAGGGATTTTTCTTAGACTTAGCTGCAAAGTTGAGATGATTTAAATAATTCGAATTGATCAGTGCAAGAGTCTGTTATATTTCATGCACGATGTATTCATATAATTAACTGTTTTTCAAAGGAAACAAAAAATGATTACATTACATACACATGACATATTATTCAAAATATATTTTAACACAAAAGGAGTGACTAAACTAACTTAACAGAGGTGTAAACAAATATTTTCAGATCTTGCTAGTATTATTATAATGTTAAAAACAAGCATTACTTTAGACGCTTTTTCATTACCCAATTTATTTCTCAATTGTAAATGGATAAACCCAATGTGTTTGTACAGGGTGGCGCAGCGGATCGGGAAATTTTGAAATAACGTCATTTCCATGAATAAATTCCTAAAACTAGTAATTTATAACGAATGTATGCAGCATGCCATTTATGTTTTTACAATCAAAATGTCCAAAAGTGTCTCTTTACTTTTTAAAGATGACATCGGAAAGATGTCCTCCCATTCGGCGTTCACACTCTAACAGCCTGTTATGAAAACTCTGGAATGCGCGGTGTAGCAAATCTTGGGGAATGGCAGTGATTTCTTGTTGAATGTTCTCCTTCAGTTCATGGATTGTTGCAGGTCGTGTACGGTACACCTTGCCTTTAAGATACCCCCACAGGAAGAAGTCGCACACACTAAGATCAGGGGATCTCGCAGGCCATTCAATGTCACCGTTACGTGAAATAATGCGTCTTCCAAACAATTGACGAACTGCTGCCATCGAATGTCGCGCAGTGTGTGACGTGGCTCAGTCCTGCTGAAACCACATGTTTTCCATGTTAAGGTTAAGCTCGTACAGTCTCGGTGTAAAGAGTGTTTGAAGCATTTCAACATATCGAGCGGATGTTATTGTAGCTGTACTACCACCCTCACGTGCAAAAGAATAAGGGCCGATAACACTTAGACATGATACAGCACACCATATTGTAACCTTATCGCTATGTAGTGGTCGCTGGTGTAACTCACAAGGATTGTTCTGGCCCCAATAACGAAAATTCTGTTTGTTTACGAAACCGTTCAGGTGAAAATGGGCTTCGTCTGATACCCATATGTTACCAACGAAATTCGCGTCGTCGTTAATTTTACCCAATATCTGCCTACTAAACTCCATACATGATGCTGGGTCTCGTTCATGTAATTGTTGCACAATCTGCAACTTATAGGGATGGAAATGTAATTCGTGCAGTATTCTTTGTAAGCTTCGTCGCTTAATCCGTAGCGTAGATGCATACTGTCGAACGGAGCGGCGAGGACTTCTCTCGATTCCAGCTCTAATGGCCTCAATGTTCTCTAGGGTACGTACCTTTCGAATGCCACCTGGAGCTTTCTTTTTCAAGACTAATCCTGTTTCTTCAAAAGTACGCACCCACGTTGTAATAGCATACGCAGATAGAACACGTCCATGACGTCCAAATATTCTCTGCGCGGCAGTCGCACTATCACCATTTTTATAAAACGCTCTCACAGCTACTGCACGTTCCGCACCAGTCCAACGATCCATGATTACTAAATGGCAATGCGTTCACAACAATTGTGCGACATTACGAACAACTGCCGGCTCTACAGCGCTGACAACTGTAACGTTCAAATTTCCCGTTCCCCTGCGCCACCCTGTATTTTCGATATATGTTGCACTTACATACAAAATTGGAACGATAATATTTAATACTTGATAAAATTACAATTTTCTTGCAATTACCCAACGTAATTAAATTCTGAAAAAGCATCTGTCTCGGAGGGGACCTGAACCCAACATCTTTATGTCTCCGGCATAATGTGCTCTTCCTTGCAGCACAAGACCATTGAGTTCAAGTCGCCTTAAATTCTCCTAGATCTCACGATGCGATATATATTGTAATATCCCACGGATACTGTATTATTAATACGGCAAGTGCGTAACAGTTAAATTAATATCCACCTTAATACATACATACATACATTAACATGAATATCAATACTAAACCACTGTTGGAATTAGAAATAATAAAATTACAATTTTCTTGCAATTACCCCACGTAATTAAGCTCAGTTTTATGTGGTGCAAAGGAGAGCACATTATGACGGAGACATAAAGATGTTGGGTTCGAGTACCCTCCGAGACCAACATTTTTTCGGAAATTAATTACGTTTGGTAATTGCAAGAAAATTATAATTTTATCATTGCTAATGCCAACGGTGGTTTAATATTGATATTCATGTTAATATCAGTATTAACATGGATATTAGTTTAACTGTTACGCACTTGCCCTATTAAAATTTGTTTCATTTCTGGAACATACTTTTGAAATCTGCACTGAATTAAAATTTTGTAATACTTCTTTTGTGCAATGTATTTGATTTAGCCTCCAATTTAATGAATATCGATAATAATCCTGTACCAGAATAATATTTGAAAATTATTTCTACTGCTAGTTTTTTTTGCCTTGGCTTGATAGCGAGTACTCATTTTTATTTTCAATAAGATCAAGAAAGTAAGGCAAAAAGTGAAAAGGCGTTGTAACTTATTCACATCTTTCCATATATTTCTGCGTTAGCTCCCTTCAGAACTTTTAGGAGCACCTCTAAATATGTCAATTCCTCCGCTGCATAAGATAAACAGGTACGGTTCTGCTGAATTCTTGTGTCAGAGGAATTTGTTCCGATAATTTTAAAAAGTCTTCCGTTAATCTCTTAATTCATACATTCGAAAACTTTTAAAAATCACTGGATCGGTATCGCCTTCATGTTCTTGACATTTGTAATATTTTGGACCGTTTACTGACATACACACAACGTAACGTGTGTTCCATAGATTTTTTTGAGATATTATTAATTTTTGTCCTCCTTTCTCTTTGTACAAGGATGTCTTTTAAGTTTTGCATACTAGGATATGAAGGGCGTCACTAATCAAATATAAATACTAAAAGTTAGCCCCCATTTTTAGTTGACCTAAATCCAAAGTTTCATTCTGATTCGCGTAATGTTCTAGCTAGGAGGAGCTGTCAAAGTTGACAAATTAGTAAAATAAAATTAAAATAATTAAACCAAGAATATTTTCGCGCAGTAATTTTTTAATAATTTTCGAAACCATTTAAGTCGCCACTGGTGAAGCATTGTGGGTTTATTGCTGCATGCAACTGAGACCGAAACGTCGTCAGACTAATGCAATTACGACATAGTTTCAAGCCGAAGCCTTAAATTCCTTAATCGTAGATTGTCTTTTTCTCTTTCCTTTTAAATCGAATAAAACTGAATATTACTTTCTTTTTTAGTGAACAAGGACATAGCTAAGTTATTATCTTTGTGATTTTCTTGAGAAATATTTTACAAATGAATAAAGTAAATGTAAATTATCTGCACCATTCTCCCCTAATCTTTGCCTCAATGAAATCATGTCACTAGTTACTTTACTGCATAGTAATAACAACATACTTACCCTAAGGTTAACCAAATCTCATATTCAACAACATTTAACCATGATAAACGAGCAATCGACAGCAAGACGTAAATATAACCTGCAAAGAGTATTATTAACACAACCTTAGTAGCAGCTGATATATAAATTACCAAACACGGAGCAAAAATGTCCAAACTTTATGGGAATCATCTTCAGTATAATCACAACCCAGAAAAGAGCTTCAACGTATGTGTAGCATGCTACCAACTTCATGGTTAGTCCTTTCAATTCGTAGATAAGAAATGATTTCAAGAAAGCGGTCGTGAAACCAGCGAAAATTATTACTAGTAAGATCAGAGTGATCGCCAGTCGTATATTAACACGTTTCTTGCTATCGCATAACAAGACGATGTCATCGTGTTCTCCAGAATCGGTAAATGAAGCTGAATCTAGGCAATACTGGCCGATTTCGTAGGTTTCTGCGTTATCCTTACGTACTAAGCTTCCGTTAGCGCTGATAAAGAAATCTAAATTTTTCAGCCGATGTAGACGTTGCTTTGGGCAATGCGTAATGCCGTATAGGAAGCTATAGCTATCTGTAAACATAAGATGAAGAAGGAATTACGGGTTTGGTCCTGCAAAGGTTACTTACAAGCTATAAGATAACTTTTATCAACATTCAGTAATGTGCCTGTACCGTGTACACGCTTACGAGAGATTATATTAGCTGAATTTCAATTTCCTTGTTTCCAACGCCGAAATTAATTACTTCGTGAAATTAAAAATTTCAGCCAATCCGTAGGATTCGAACCCACAGCTGCTTTTGCTAAATAAGTGAGTTACTACTTACAGCCCAACTCATAAGAAGTGATTATGATGGTGTAGATGATGGGCACCGTTTGAAAAAGCGTATTGATCTTCGAGAAGACTGCATCGAAAAAAAAAAAAATTAAATCACACCAATACCGTATATTTCTTGTCGATTCCGGAAACATTTCAGGTCGTCCACGTACATATCGTTGAAGGCCGAAATTCATTATAATTTGAAAAATGTCTTTACGTCTAAATATTTTCTTGTCGATACAAACAGCTTTGAAGTGAATTATTCACCCAGTAAATTTCAATTTTGTATGAATTTCTAGGTCGAATACTTTACCTTGCAAAAATTCGTGTATGCTTTATTATGAACATTTTCAGGATTTTATTTGCGTTTATGGATTCTTATATTTAAGGCTTTGCTTTATAATTACAATCTTTTCCTTAAGAAGAAATTGAATTTTAAAATAAAGATATATCAAATACTGAGGTTACTTGAAGAAGGCTGTAAGGTGCAAATAACAAATAGATACACAGTATGTCGAAAATATAACGGAAGTTTTTTAAATTTACAGAAAGTTACAACGGCATCCGTTGAAACTGAGCACTAAAATCGATCAAGTGATAGTTAAGTTGTAGTGCTTAAAATGACAGTACTCTTTATCGGGTTGATACAAACATACAACGAGCTAATATTAATTTTTGTTTTAAGCGCGGTACAAGTTTTACAGAAACATTTGAAGTAATGAAACAATTTTATAGCGATGATCCCATATGCGTGCGTCGAGCGATATAAGCGCTTTCAGGATGATCGTGGTGCTTTGGAAGACAAGGCTAGGCCGTTCAAAAAACAAAAGTCGCAAGGAGCTGTAAGATGGATAGCGGAGGAATTAAATACGACCAAAGACAGGATTCACGCAATTTTGGCGGAAGATTTGAACAAACGGAAAGTTTGTGCTCGTTTTGTTCCTCGTGTCTTAACTGAGGACTAAAACATTGTTCGCGTTGAACATTACAAGGATCCCATCAAAACAGCCAGATGAAATCCCGCATTTCTAGAATTGATTGTAACTGGTGGTGAGACTTGGCGCTCCAAGTACGATCCTCAAACAAAAGGCCAAAGTGTCACGTGGAAGACCCCAGGCTCTCCATGATCGACAAAATTGCGTTTCCAGAAATCATGAGAGAAGACAATCTTGATTTGTTTTTGCGACTTTAAAGGTATTCTACATCGGGAATACCTTCCACAGGACCAGAATGTTACGCGAATATTATGTATAGGTTATGGAGTGTTTGTGGAGGAGAATTATTCGAGTGTGGCCCTAATATCGAGCATCGCGGAGTTGGTTTTTGTTGCACGATAATGCACTAGCACACAGGACTATTGCTGTTCTCGAATCTTTGGAAAAAAAACAAGTCTGTGTATTAGAACAACCTCCGTATTCGCTCTATTTATCACTATGTGACTATGACCTCTTCCCGAAGCTGACATTGGCTATGAAAGGAAAGTTTTACGACAATGTTGGACAAGTCTGGAAGGCGATTCCGGGAAATGACTTAAAAAATCTTTGCTGTAATTGGTTGAACGTGCCTAGAGACGCAGAAAGGATGTACTTTGAATGAAATTAAATAATTTTGGGGAAATAGCTGATCTCTTCTTTTTTATTTGAAAAGTCCCATTATTTCTCCTACATATTGTGTATATTTAATATCTTTGCGAAATGCCAATAAAATCAGAGGTAGTCCAACTTCCTATGCTTTTATAAATTAATTAAAAGAGAAATGTAGTTACTAAATGAGCAAGTTATACGCAAGTAACGAAATAAAACAGTTTGAAACATTACTAAAAGAAATCCCCTTAGGATATATTAAATACATTAGCATTTTCTTGCTTATTAGTTCTTAGCAAATAAGAACTCGGTGTTTGGTTAATAACCGTTAATTCACCAAAGACAAGGCCATACTGTTACGGACAAGTAAAAGATTGAACACACTAACGTTGAACTAATGTGGTTCTTACCTTCTCTCTCGTAATATTTCCTGTACTTATCATCTGGCAAAACGTGATTTTTATTAAATTCACATCGCCGGCCTTGATAGCTGTATCCATCCCAACAGCACTTGTTGACACACCATCTCGTTCCCTTAGCAGAATTCAAGCAGTACGACCTTTCGCCGCAAATTTTGATAATCAAAACGTTCTTTTGTACAGTTTTATCCATACAATAAGTTCCAGGGGAGAACCTATCCTTATTCACCTTCAGATTAATCTTTAATTCTCTAGTATTTGCTCGCCTCACGTCGTTGCTCTTTACGAATCTATCTACAACAACGTCGCACTCTGATAGTCCAGACTTTACTAGATCAACTTTAATGTTTAGGTCGTCGTAGATTGAGATGTCCGGCGAAGTCTTGCAATCTTTCTTGTCGACGTCGTAGAGAGAACCGGGCGGACAACATTTCGGAAAGAACACAGCTTGCTCTAAGCTGGGGTCGAAATCTACTGGCCTTGGATTAAGTTCGTTCGGATCGCCACTTTTGTAATAATAGCGAGATGATTCCACATAAGCGGGATAGTAGTTTGTGATGTTGTTAATAAGGTTCGCGTTAACGATTAACGTAACGATATTGAGGTATTCGCTTGCCGGCACCATTTTTGTCGAAGAACTGTGCGAACGCTAAGCGTTACCAAATCAGTAAAGCGAGATATCGCCGATATCAAATTATATTGTGTATTTCCTGTTGCTTGGTTTACTATCAAGAAAGGCATGAAGTGATATACTTCTACAAAGATTAATTAACACACTTATATGTTTTACTACGAAATAATGGAGGTATATAACCGATTTTCAAAAACTTACCCTGTCAAACGATCTTCCAATATCTTAATATATTCTCATAGTTTGTATTAAGTATTATGGACTATATTTGTTTAATACGAGGGCGACATAAAATGATTTCCAGAATCGAAAAGAATAACTCGGTATTGATGTGGACTTTTATTTTTCGGTGTAGTTTCTTCAAAGATCAATACACTTTTTCAAACGGTGCTTCAGTCTCTTCAAACCGTCGGAAAAGTAGGATGTTTCGAGGTCTGCAAAATAGCCATCTATAGGGGCAATGACCTCTATATTTGAGGCAAATCTCTTTCCCCCCACTGCTTCTTTCAGGTTTGGGAATAGGAAAAAGTCGCTGGGGACTAGGCTTGGTAAATATGGAGGATGGCAGGCTAATTAGTAGCACAATTCATTTAACTAGGACACCAGGATGCGGGATGAATGAGCCGGTGCATTGTCGTGATGTAAAAGAACTTTTCTCTGGTCTAAACGATGCCGTTTCTTCTTCAATACTACATCGAATCGGGTCAATAAATCGCTGCAGTATTTGCCCGTGATCGTCCTTTCCTCCTGCAGAGAGTCGACAAGGATCACACCTTGGCAATCCCAAAACGTGGTCGCCATGACCTTTCCGACTGATGGAACAGTCTTTGCTTTCTTCTGAGCCGATTCGCCCGGGAAAGACCACTGCTTCGACTGTTCCTTGGTCTCCGTTTTGTAGCGATGGATCCAGGTCTCATTCACAGTTACGAAACGCATGAATAAAACCCTTGGATTGCGTTGGATGCTGGCCAGACACTCCTCCGAAACGGTCACCCGATTTCGTTTTTGCTCCGGTGTGAACAAATGCGGTACGCATCGCGACGAAAGTTTTTTCATACCCAAAATTTCGTGTAGGATATGGGAAACGCGTTCTTCTGAGATGCCTGTTGTCTCTGCTATCTTTTTCAACTTAAATCGGCGATCGGCTTAGACGACATTATGAATCTTGTCGACTACTTCGTCGTTGTTAATGGTTTTTGAGCGCCCACTGCGTGGTTCGTCACTTGTGCTTGTGCGGCCACATTTGAACTCGCTCAACCAGAAGCTGATAGTCGAAAATGATGAAGTACATCCACCATGAACCTCTAGCAGTATACTTCGAATTTCTGTGACCGTTTTCTCAGCAACCCAGAAGTGCACGAAATTCGATTTTATCCATTTTTGCGAAACCGGCTGACTTGCTGCACAAAACACACTCATAAACAACAACTATTGACAGTAGACGTCCGAAATTTTGACAGTTGTCATGAAAAAGGTTGCCCTTGTTAACGAATAGATCCACAACCTTCGCGCGCGATCTCTTGGCGATTTCGGAAACATATCAGTTCTCCCTCGTATAAGATAGATTTAAAAAATTAAAGAATGCATCCCATCAAAATGAAAAAATAAGACCTTTATCTTCAGATTGCACTAACTCAGAATTAGGTTGGTTAGATTCCCAATATGTTTTTGCTCCGTAGATCACTTGTGAAATTTTTTTCCGAAGACCTGCATAATATATAATAATAATCTTGTAGCACATCGCACTTCTCTATTATTTATAGAATGATGATATAATAAACAATTGAATAAATAAAACAGAACAATAAACTACACATGGACCACTACTTTTAGGTGTAAGGTTCCGAAAATTATTCGGTGTTTTATAATTGCAAGAAGATATTGTGTTGATATTTTAAAATTTACTGGACACTTTTTCATCGACTATTCCCATAATAGCCTTCGTTATTATATCATAGTAGTCACAAAAATGTCATTTAATGTGAAAAACAAGAAAACAGCTTTGCCGAATTTATTTAGGTAGATCTGTTAGTTATTTAGAGAATCTCCAGGAAGTTCCTCCAAATCCGAAATCCATGTTGCCTAATAAGAACTAGAAATTGAATAGAACTGAAGCATTTCGGTTAACATGTCAACACTGTCGGGGTGTAGACGATCGATCCCCAAATAATTCGCGGTCGGACATACCCGAAGTCACGATTCATTCGCGTATGGTTAGTATGTGCATGAATGCCGGATTAGATTGATGATGGTGAACCGACGTTCTTTGCGTACAGTATTTTTGTGCGTAAAAGACATATTAATAGCAAATAACACCGGTTAAATGCGCAAGGTGATGTACCCTATCACACGTTTATGACTTTATTCATATGTTAAGTGTGTACAATATTTTACAAAATATTGTAGACAATGAAAGGTTTCGAAAGTTTTGAGATATACTTAACGGAAGGGAGATTGACAACAAGAAGTCAATTACGGTTTAATTTTCATCGGGTGAAAAATACGTTTACAAATCAAAGGCAGAGTTAAAAGGTCGAAAAATATTGCTGACGTGAGATGAAACATCGGATGCAAGAAAGAATTGTATTTTAAATGTGTTAGTGCACACTTTAAAAAGCGGCGAGCCCTTTTCTTTCACGCAGTAGAATATTAGAGAAGATAAACGCCGAAAGGCTAGTAAAAACTATAGAAAATACCTTTGGGATATTCAATATATTAGCAACCCAACTTGTAGTGTTGCTTAGAGATGGGTGTTCGAACTAGATTAGGCCGGAAAATTATTAAAGCAGTCTTATTCTCAATTGCTTCATATAACCTGTTTGCATATCATCTTGTCTCAGTTGAATTTATTAGAATACAAAAGTAGATCAATTTATAGTTTCTACCAAAAAAGTTTTTATGAAATCCCCAAAACGTATTCGTGAGTTTAAACAGGCTTATCCTGATATTCTTCAGTCACTACAGCCGGTATTGACGAGGCTTAAAGCTATTTTATATGAGAAATTTTTACGAAATATTAAACCCTGTATCCTAAATTTAAATCGGAAGGAAGCCTAAGCAATTTCAATAAGCCAGCGGTTGCTTTCATATATCGAAATCTATACTCAAATAGAGCAAACTTCTGAAAACTATTCAGTCCTTTTAAATACTATTCATCATTTATCAAATTGGGAAACATCAAGCTGTCGTTAGATAGCGTTGTTAGGAATCTAGATAGTATAGCAAGATTAACAATCGATAAATTGTGTGCGGCCATAAATAAGAATTAGTGCATATAGACAAGAGTTTAACAGAAGACGAAAAGTGCGAATATGAACGACTTTTTAATTTTGCGAACACCACATCATTAGATGCAGGGCGCTCCTTTCCAAATTATACCAACGTATTCTCACCTCACCGTGTATGACTGAGTCAGCAGTAGAAAGCATGCTAATGACATAATACTACAGCGAATTTTTGCGTCACTCTTATACGTTAACAATACAATGAAATTAAAATAGCGAGTAATCATATTCATCATTTTTAATATTGATAGCAAACGAGCCTTACGTTACTGAGATAGCAGTCGTTTCTACAGCCTTAATTACGATCCCAATAGTTAGAGAAAGAACGCGGTAGTTATTGATTTCCAAATATGTGCTGCATATATTAAAAGATAAATTGATTGTCCATGAAAGTCAATAGACAATTTCGACCAACATTTTGAAATTCGGTTAAAGAATTATTTAAAGAAGTTATTAATATTGTTTATTATATACACACATTTTATAAATTAACAGTCATCAATAAAAATCACTTAAAATCATTCATGGGTATTTCATTTACAGATTCTGTACTTGTTGATTCACCCGCATTTTCTTCCTCCTCTCTTTTCCTTAAGACCCTGAGCTTACATAGTATTCGTCTTATGTCTCTCCATTTGACTATAAAAATTAAGAAGAAATAGACACCTGAAAAAGAGAGTATTTTTTTAAAATTTAACATATTTCGCCAATGTTTAATCTATTTCTGAATTCAGTTATATTCAAATGGTTTGTCTATTACCTAGCCATCTAGGCACAAGAAGATAATGATTACCAAAAATCAATGGTTCTTTCTAAGTGTATGAAATTCATCGATTTGAATGATACTTTCTTAGTTTATTTAAAGCATTAGGTCCCTCCCTCCTTCCCTCTAATTTAAAAGCTGAAAGTACTACCCAAAATTTGGTGATGTGTGCGTAATAATGGTGTAAATTGTGTTAACGTTCATGGTTAATACTGTTCTACAAAATGATTTATTGTTTTTATAACTCCTTTACAACAACTAGTTTACACCGTTTATCACTGCAACAAATAGCTTTAATCGATCTGACAATTATGTAACACAAAATATCAGAAATTGTATCATTGCATGATTGAACCAATATCCAAATTCAAATAACGCTTGTTAATATTTAATTTTATTATCTGTCCCTATTTTCATTCAAAAGGAAAAGAGATAAAAAGAAGAAAAATGAACGGGGGGCGGGGGGATGAAAAAGAAAGAAAAGGTGAAAAGAGAAGAGAGATAGAAAGAACAGAGAAGAAAAGAAAAAGAGAATTGTGGAATCAAAACGTTTCGCCTCGGTCGTAGGAAGCTTCTTCAGAAGAAACAGGGAAACCAAAATGACACGGTAACTCGACGTGTTAACCACGCTAGTTTTTCGCCTCTAGCGGAACTTTGCTAAAGGCGAAAACAGCGCCACTTCCGGAAGTAGTTCGTTTATTACTGATTCTGGTCGTGGAAGCTTACGTATTTCTATTATTTCATGTTAAGAATATGTTATTTCAGTGTCACTATTGTTTAATTGAAGAACTTTTGAATTTGTAAATGTGTCCAAAGATTATTTAGATTATTGGCAAAAAGAAATGGAGTGTCTGATGGAATAATAAACAACGAGTAATTTCTATTATGACTAAGGTTGGACAAATCTTCGGCTCCATCACCCTCGATCGACACGAAAACTGACCGAGTCGTTGAACCAATCCATCTACGTTTCCATGCTGTGTATGCACGTAAGGGTACATCGTATTACACGTTATAATGCATTTGTAGTTCATTATGTAGAAGAACTATATCTATATATATTTCATGAAGAATAGTATGTCAGAATATGTAAGCGTGAAATAGACGCTGCCAAATATTTTGGTTCCACAAAATGTAGTTGAGTCGGAGAATGGGAGAACTTTTCAATATATTGTGGTGGAAAATCTCAGGCTCGTTCAAATTATTAACTGGGTTCTTTGAATTAAAATTTTGATTTATTTGTTTTGAATTAAGTGAAAACGTTTTTTAAATTAAAATACCAAATGTAATGTTGAAAAGACAAATATATTGACAAATAAAATATATATATATATATATATACCGCTTTTTTACAAAAAATGCTCTTTTACAAAAAACCTAAGGCAATCCCTGATTAGTTAAACTTGAAATATTCTAATTAATTTACGAAACGAAATATGAGATCGAACGATACAAATAATTTTGAAGAACTTAAGAAGATTCGACTTCTATAACCTTTGAAATCGTACCCACTGGCTCGCCTTTAGGATGGACTAGCCTTCGGCTTCCAACGTAAGTGTCCGGAACTTTCAAGTTTTATATGTAGTTTCAGCTGATACATTTTATTATTGGATATAAACGAAGATATTTATAAATATACGGAGTTATATGAGAAAAATAACTAATTATTCTTTCTTAGGAGAAACGATGCCAACATGTCTGACTTTGGACCCAATCTTCATCTGTCCGTTTTCCTTTTGTCTTATATCCATGGCAACGCATTTGTTCGTCTGCATGGTAGGCCACACAGTACACACACATACTACATATGTATGACATTATAAAGGAAATTGCTGCCAGTCGTGCCATCCTTCCGTCGTACGAGAAATTTCGAAGATTATAAGTACAATTTCGGAATAATGCATATTCATACAATGTAATTGAAATGTGTGAGTACTGTATATTAAACGTCTTTTAAAGATGAAATTTTAAAATATTTAATTGTATAAGAAATATGTTTACGAAAAGCGATAGTAAAGTTTACGTCTCCTTTGTAAGTGTTATTGAAGGCACTCTTTTTTTTCCTTTTAACAAGAAAAAATGTGAATAATTAGTTATTAACGAATACCCAAAGTAGATATCTGTAAAACTTTTGAAAGAAACCTGTACAGATTGAATATCTGTGTTTATAATTTCATAAAGAGGGAATACTGACGGTACTTCGCCTCCAACTTCTAACATCAAGCAAAATAAAAAATAACGGCGTGCACCAAACAGTGACGAAAAAGTGTCTGAAATAGGTGAACTAGTAAAATTTTAGAAGAAATTCATTGGTAAATAATGGACAACAATTATAATAATATAATATAATAAAATAAATATAATATAAAGATGGAAGGTGTACATAAATCAGAAATTTGTTCCTTTTGTTTTGCAAATTTACAGGAGTTGGTGAGTTCAGCAAACCCAATTAGAGAGGGTTATGAAAAGCTCGAATCATCAGGTAAATTTCGTAAGGATCACATCATATTTTACAACCATCGAAATTTAAATCAGGATACTCGGTTATAAATTTGTATATTAGGATAGCCAGGGGCGCTTCTTCCAGTTACGTGTGTTTGACAAGCCGAATTAATTATTATTGTGCGTAATACGAAGTACGACTTCTACCATTGCCAAAGAGAGGCTGCGAGACGATGACGTTAAGCGAGGAATGTGGTAGGTTTCCGCATTGGCCTGGGTGGGAATATGGCATGTCGAAGATTCGGCTAGCTTTGTATATTACTATCCTACATGAGATGTATATAGGTAAACAGTCAAAATGTTCTTCCATGTAATGAAGTATAAATAGATTATAACACGTAATACCATGTACCACGCGAGCAGGAAAACGAAGATAGATTGGTTCAGCAAACTCGGCCAATTTTGGTATTGATCGTGCGCGTAGGCGAGTCCGAACCTGCTGCACAGAAGGTTTGGCCAACCCTAGTAATAACGTTCCCCTTTATGCTGCTAATATTACAAGAGCGGCTATTCAGGTGCTCGATTGAAAGGTCATTTCTCGTTCTATACGGTAACAAATAATTTAGATTTTTATTGATTACATGATAATATAAATCCAAATAGCTACGATTTTCACCACCTAATTAACGCGCCACAAGCAAATTAAAGGCGGTGGTTTTACTGTACTTATAACAAGTAAATTGCAAACTGCGATCAAACAGATGGGTTGCCCTTGGCAAGATTTCTTTGTCACTATTCCAAATATATTCTATCTAAGATTATAATCTTCTACCAACTTACCTTCGAATATATTCAAGAATATTAAAATGTCCCCGATCGTATTTAGAAGCATATGATCTGAGAGCCTATTCAGATAAGCGAACAAGTAGTAAATCCATGTTACTATCATTATCAGTCCAAGTTTAAAAATGATAAATCCTCTGAAACAAAAATCGGCAAGTTACTAAACTCATTTTGTTTACTGTAGGCAAATACGATAATTGTAATCTTCCTTATATATATGTACATTTATGTCTGCCTAAAGAAATATTACATAAGTATATCGCGGTGTCAGAAAGATTCTAGGTCGAAGATGGCTCATCTACTTCTAATTGGTTGTTTGATTGATGTTTTTGACATTTAGTTAACTGACATTTGTAGATCATATCTGTATAATATCAAGTTTGTATCTCAAAGTATTGTGCTGTGGCTAATTCTTGAATTGCTCATAAAAATGGATCCTGTAGAACAAAGGGCTGTAATTAAATACCTCAAAAAAAGGGCGTGACGTTAACTCAAATTCATAAAGACATTATGGCAACTATTGATGAGTCTGCAACTTCTTATGATCAAACGCTGGTGTCGAAATTTTAAACACAGAAGAATATCCTGTGAAAAGCAACATGCCGATGATCCTCCCATAAGAGTAACAACAGACAAAACATTTAAAAGGCACACGATATCGTACTGCAAGACCGGCAAGTACAAATCAGGGACATTGTCTAAGATACTGGATTATCATATCATGTGATGCTCAACATACTGACTAAGGGATTAGATATGAAACAGATGAGGGAAGGAAGGGTGCCCCGAATGTTAACAATTGATCAAAAAAGAAATCTGGTGTTGATTTGTAAGCCTCTTCTAGAAAGGTATCAAGCAAACAAAGAGAACTTTCTTAGCCGGTATGTCACTATGGATGAGCCATGGGTGCACCACTATGATCCAGAGACCAGAGTGCAAAGTAGAGAGTGGAAGCATCACAGTTCTCCTCCTCCACGTAAATTTAAGGTCGTGCTGTCTGCTGGAAAGGTTTTTTTATCTCTGTTTTGGGATGCTCAAGGAATCATACTAACTGACTATTCACAAAAAGGACAGAGAATTACGGATTGATTTCTAAATTTCGAGACGCTATTAAAAAGAAACGCAGGGGAAAGTTACGGCGCAGTGTGCTGTTCCATCAGGATAATGCTCTCAGTCATATATCTGGCATTGCTATGGTTCCTATACACCAAACAGGCTTCGAATTAGTGGACCTCCCGCCATATTCTCCGGATCAGGCCCTAGTGATTACAGGCTGTTTCCCAAATTAAAAGAAACTTTATGTGGGGCAAAATTATGTAGTGATGCAAGCTGTAGAGAGGTGGTTTGCAGAGGTCGGACAAAAACTTTTTCAGGAGGCTGTTAAGATGTTGGAGCACCGGTGGACCACGTGTATTACTGATTGATCCCGAAACCAAAGTGCAAAGTAGACAGTGGAAACATCTCCTTCTCTACGCAAATTTAAGGTCGTGCCGTCTGCTGGAAGAGTTTGGCTATCTGTGTTCTGAGATGCTCAAGCAATTATCCTGACTGACTGATTCCACTGATTTCGTAATTGCCAAGCGCTATTAAAGAGAAACACCGAATAATGTTAAGACTGGGTGTACTGTTTCAAGCACCAAGCAGGTTTTGAATTAATGGAGCACCCACTATATTCCTAGAAACTTTATGATATCACAGTAGCTATTCATTTAATAAAGTGATCTGAGCAAAACGGATAATTTAGGTGATAACAAAAGAATGGCTGATGTAGTCATATTCTATCTTTATCTGTGTTGCTATTGGTTCTACGAGTTCTATCGGATAATGCCTATCACTTCAACAACATACATACCTTTTTTTATTGATCTTCGACATCTTTTGTTTATGTACAGAAGTGGCATCGGAAATCCTTCTCATTACGTTTCGTACTTTTAAGAAATGAGCTAAGGTTTTTAGGAAAATTACCAGATTAATTAAAGTCAATATCGTTACGGGAATATATAAATATATGTAACCGATGTTTTTATCTAGAATTAGATATTTTGTTCAGTGCAGTTCTACCAAAATTTTCTACAATCGACCTGAGCCTTTGAGGTCTATCGCGCAACTGGACACATCTATGTTGGGCTGTAAAATTTCTGGAAGTGGAAGAAGTTTTTGATGTGCCAGGATAAAAATTATGGTAGAGATAGTTGGTACGAGTATAGCGTATACTACGTAGCAAATTTTCCTTTTGAACAACGCGTTCTTCGTCAATCCAATACCAATTGCAAATTTTCTGAAAAACATAAGTAATTTCAAAAAAACTGTTGGAACAAATTATATAAGATTGAGGTAGAAACAACAAAAAGGTAGTCCAGCTTAAAATTTGTACCAGTAAGACGAAAACATTTTTACTATGTTTTATAATTATGTTCACTTAATAGTTTACCTCTAATTGGCCAATCTGAAATAAAAATGACAATAGTTAAACGTTTGGAACCACTCCTGGTGATGATGTTACAACGTGTCCCATAAATAACTTCATTTTTTGTTGGCTTAACACATCAAGGTTACGATCGAGAGGGCTATGTTAAAGATACAAAGTTGTAGAAAGCAAGTCAAATAGAAATTTAGTTGTTATGGAGCATGTCACCTGTGTGGAACGTGCGTTTTGTGTGCGAAGGTTTTATCAAAATAAAGCTTCTGCGAGTAGCGTGCGCAGAAGATTTCGCGCACATTATCATGTGCATGAAGCTCCAACTGTTCAACTTATTGAAAAATGGGTAAAGAAATTTGCGGAAACAGGCGGGACGTCACGAAGCGATGCAAATTTGGAGCGAGTCAGAGTATCTGTTCGTGAAAATCCTTACCTGTGAATCCGCAAACGCCTGCTTTATAAGATTTAGATGATTATAATCAAGAAACGTGATTTCAACAAAACCTAATGACATCACATACTTCTAACACATCGTTACCAGCCTTCGAGCACTTTTTCCGGGTAAATTGATCTCCAGAAGAGAGAACATTAATTGGCGTCGGCTCAGCCCCGATTTGACACCCGTGAACTTTTCCTTATGGGGATTTCTCAAGAGCAGAGCTCTACCCTATCGATGAGTTCAAACATTCGCCAAAAAAATGCAGTAATCCCAGAAAGACATGCCGAGAGATCGTTTAAATGAGTGCCGGGAACGTTATGGTTCACGTTTAGATGGCATTATTTTTAAGACATAATTTTTCAAGAGCTGCGGTTTGATTTATAAAAAATGCTTCTTAAAACAGTTTGTTCATTATTTAAATTTCACTTTGTATAAAAATTCACAGAAACTCAACACAAGAAAATTGTTTTATTTAATCTATTGCATACTGTTTTTAGCCAGCTAGATAATATAAGAAAATCTTCTTGTAGCTTTAGAAGTAGATAATAGTTAATATAGCAATTTCATTCGACATTAAGTAGAACTGAAAATAACGCTTACAGAGACCACCATCTGCTTGGGTACGAGGGCGAATTAAATATGAACCGGATTTCCTTTTTAACGACTTATAGGTGAAGTGACTGGTATGACGGTTTGAAATGTGTTGGGGTGCAAGGGGGAGGGGAATAAATAGAATCGCTTCGCCAGAGCAGTAGCAGCCTCATGTCTGAGCAAGAGATGCCACGCCTGTTGAACAACGTATTATTATTACATTTTTGGCGCAGGAGGGCGTAAAACCTGTTGAAAAATTTTACGTCGACTAACTACACAGTCCGCTGAAAAAAATTTTCGAGGACCCAAGTCTACGACTGATACGAAAAATCTTCCGATGTCCGAAAGTCAGTGGAAAGCCATGCACGCCGACCGCGGGCAAGCACCAGTAAGGTGAATGCTGCGTACTACTGCCAACTGCTTGTGAAAAAGGTCTATCGACGAAAAAGGTCAGGCGTGTTTATTCATAGTGCAATTCTGCTCCATGAAAAAGCTCGGCCACACACAGCTGTATAGACACAAAATAAGTTGGACAAAATGCATTGGAAAACACTGAAACATCCGCCCTACAGTTTCGATTTTTCTTCGTGTGACTACCACATGTTTGCGCTACTCAATGCAGGTCTGGGAAGTCACCACTTTAACGACGACGATGGTATGAAACTGTTAATGCACAATTGGTTATAGACGCGACCACAATCATTCTTTGATAATTTCGTTACTGTGGGAAAAAAGAGATTATATAGAAAAATAAGGTGCATTCAAGATTTTTACTACAAGATAAATAAAATAATGTATGAATGTTTTAAAATGTTTTAAACAAATAAATGTTTTAAAAGCAAAATCCGATTCATATTTCGCCCTCTTATCTACCTAAACTAAGATATAGAAAGCAAATAGCCCAATTTGAAGCTCGACTACCTTAGGTGAGTCAACAATGCTGTGGTACTTGAAACTAAAAGCTTTCAGGACGGCTGTCAACGAATACTAGAGTTATTCTATGCTTGAACAGTGTTCATTGAGAGTTATCTGTTAACTATTATGGGCAAAACATGGCATTATTTCTGAATCTCTTAAAACAATTAATGGATATTTCATAAAGATGTTAATAAATTTTTAAAAAATGATTTCACACACCATTTTAATATTTCATTTTCAACAGTTGCAAGCAAGTATTTGAGTACATTATTGTGTTTTAAATTTATTTGAACAAGTTTTAACATGACCTTGCTGGACACGTCCAAAATGTAGCAACTTTAATATGAAACAGATAGAGAAGTACTCAATTTTACAAAAATTTCATTGCAATAATTCTTGCAAAAGGTTGGAGATTTATAATGATTATATGATCGCCACAAGTTGAACAACTCTTGAAAAATCATACCCACTATTCCCTTACAGTTGATGCAATCTGGATGGCATTGTCATACAATAACACGCCTTCACAAAGCATCTCAGGTATGTTCCATTATATTACCATGTGGGGAATCGAGCGGCCATTTCGTTATGTCTGTATCGACTTTAAAACATGCATTATGTATTCGTCTTCTCTTTTAAAAAGTTTAATGCCAATTTATAGAAATACTTGTGTTATATTAATTGAAATATCTTTTAATTGTTTTGAGTAATGTATTTATTACAATAACATGGCCTTCAAAGGACAACTTACCCTATGGTGAGCCAAATTTCGTACGATAAAACATTTAACCAACTCAGTCGGGAAATTGAAAGGAAAAAATATGCGTAACCTGTAAATACAAATCTAAATTGTTTAATATCGTTCTTTCTTGACGAAAAATAGAAACAAATTATCGTAAATAAGGGACGACTTTGCGCTACGAAAATATATGTAAAAAAGCGCCTTCAATGAATTTTGTATGGTGTCATTGATTCCAGATCTCCGAGAAATCGTTTAATGTATACGCTAATAGTTATTCTATATATTATTCTCCTGTTTAATAAAATTATTTAAGTTATAACTAGTTTGAGGTCCCGCCAATAAGAGGAGCAGCTCTCCTCAGCATTAGGAAAAAAGAAAGTTCGTAATCAATTAAATTAATATAAAGCTATTGACCTTTTACATAATAAATTTTGGTTTTCCTTATAATTTCCAGCATTAAAATTTAATGAAAATTTTTTTATGTTTTCCGGCAGACTTCGAACCAACAGCTTCTGTTCTCTAAACAAGCGCAGCGGAGGCCGTTGGAACGAATCAGTCTCAGTACCTTGGCGTAATAACTTCACATATGCATGGAATTTAAAATACCGAAAATAATGAAGAAAACCAGTATAATTGGAAAATTGAACAAATTACGCAGTATAGATTCTTTATTTTCTTCTGTGACTGTTTGTGCCTTGCACTAAACTTTTGTTTAAATTAATAACTTCTTAACGTGCTAAAATATCAAGTTTTGTAAGCTCACGGGAATATATACCGATATGATGATTTTATGTATACATAACGTTTCTGAATTATGGAGTGAATTCATTTATTTCTTGTTTAGTTACAACATCGTCACTGGCTACGCAATGTCATCACAGATACATTGTTTATGCATAGCTTCAGTTGTGTATTATTTTGTTTCACGAGCCTTAGATTTACATTTTTGTTCTTTTAATTCACCATGTGTACTAATTTTTAAATATTTCGATAGCACCTGTTAAGAAGTAAAATTTGTAACCGCAAATTGTGTATTTTTATTCTATAGTAGCATTCTGCGATATATCTGCAGACATTGTGACATCTAGGTATCAAAAGTGATTAGAACTCACATTTAGTACCGTGGTGTAGTAGCAACATGTTGCATTTACAGAGAGGTCGTGAGTTGAAATCCTACCTTGATAGATATTTTTAGAGAATTTGAAACGTTGGTTAAATACAAGAAAATCGTAGTTTTATCATTACTAACACCAACGGGAGTTTCATATAAGTATTTTATTTTTATTGTCTCGTTTATTGTTAGTAGCAGCGTTTCGTCGGCATGGTTATTAACATTTTCAAGCTTGTCCTATTCTATTTTTTCCTGTTCATCGGCCAAAGCGTACCGTTCTAAACGTTTTCTTATTGCATTTTGAAGATTATCTGCTGATTTATTGCACATAATATTGACAACAAGACTACAAATTATAAAAATACCATTAAGAATTAACAAAAAAAGAAAACAAATAAATCCTGAAAACTGGAGAAAAATAAAAGACGTTGAACGTCAAACAATTCCAGAAATAGCAAGTGACCATCCCCTGTTATGGATGGAGACCATCAAAAGTACAAACAAGACGAAAGAAGAAAAAGGAAAAAAGTGGTCAAAGAAAAAATAAAATGCTATAAACTAAAAGATGAAGAGATTCGAGATAAATATCAATCGAAGACCAATGAGCTGATTGAACAAGAGATTAAAGTAGAAGTAAGGATAGGGGACAAGTGGAAAAGATTCGAAAGCAACACACAAAAGGCTGGACAAGAAAGCAGTGAAATAACAAAGATAGCAAGCACATACACAAAAAGAAGCAGATGGTGGACAGCAGAAACACAACTCAAAGTTAATGATAAGAAAAATAAATGGAACAGATATATGCAAAGCAGAAAAGGGGAGGATTATAAGATATATAAATTGGCAAGGAAAGAAGCTAAAGAGAGTATCAAGAGGGTCAACTAAAATTCTTGGAGTTTGCACTAAAACTGAGAAAGTTATCTCTATCTAGAGAAAACCAAAAATTATTCTGCGGAACAATATTGCTGAGACTGAGGAAGATACCAAGATTAAAAAACTAAAACCAGGAAAGGCGGCCGGGGAGGATGGAATCACGGCTGAAATGATAAAATATATGGACAACGGTAACAAAGGACTACTTGACCTCAGAGAGAGACAAAAGAATGCTCAAATTACAGAGGAATAACGTTAACAAGCATCCCAGGAAAAGTACAAGAATACTAGAGAAAAGGAAGAAGCCCCCGAGACTTAATACTTGTGATCAGATAATTAGAAGAAAAACTATCAGGAAAAGGAAAGGAAATACATATATGTGTTCTAGATCTTCAAAAAAACTTTTGATAGGGTAAAAAGAGAAGATGTATGGCAGAGCCTGGAAAGGAGAATGATAGAGATGATTAAGGCATTGTATAAAAAGAACAGGAATGAAGTCGGAACCTCCAACGCAGAATCAGCTGAATTCGAAACACAAATTAAATTAAAGCAGGGATGCGTATTAAGCCCATTGTTATTCTCTATATTAATTGATGATGCTATTAAGAAAGCCAAACAAAAAGGAAAAAAAATTAAAGTAGGAAACTGGAACATGAATGCAATTAACGTACAGGAACTAATGTTTGCAGATGATATGGTAGTGATAGCAGATTCAAACAAGATATTACAGCAAAACCAATATATACTAAGGAGAACTAAAATAGATAAACATGGAGATAAACATGATGCAAACAAACATAATGATAATACGCATGCGTGAATACCACATACTTTCAGGTGTATAACAAGTTCTGCCAACAAGAATTTGGAATGGCAATGGGCTCTCCTCTGTCGCCGGTCCTGAGTAACATCTAAATGGAGGAATTTGAACGAAGAGCGATGAATTCATATGAACTTAAACCGAAAATGTGGGTCAGATACGTCTATGATACCTTCGTAACTTGGCCACCTGGGGAAGAAGAAACACACGGCTTCCTCCAAAATCTTAACGGCTTAGAAAAATCCATTAAGTTCACTATGGAATTGGAGGCAGATAACAGGATTCCTTTCCTAGACGTCCTGGTACATAAAGAGTTCGATGGCACACTACGGACGACGGTATATAAGAAACCGACACACACAGTACAATACCTCCATTTCGAGTCTAATCACCCACACAACGTCAAATTGGGTGTCGCAGAATGCCTGTATGATAGGGCCACAGATAGAGATCGAGAAGAGGAATTCCTCTCCATCAAAAATACTCTGAAATTAAATGGATACACAGAAAAAGCGCTGTCAAAGCCGAAAACAATGCGTACAACTAGGAATGACAGTACAGAACGACAACCGAATGTATGTACTACAATAATTCCGTACGTGAAGGGCCTATCGGAAAAAATCAGAAGAATAGGCAACGATTATAATATCAGAACGGCCATCAAAACCTCAAACACAAACTGGTCGAAGCTGACAAAAACAAAGCCCAACAACGAAAATCAGAAATCTAAGAACTGTGTGCACAAAATACCATGGGAATGTAGAAGGTGGTACATAGGAGAAACCGGCAGACCCCTGTCAATCAGAATCGAAGAACACCAGAGACTGGTTCGATTGGCGGAAACGGATAAGTCACGATTGGCTCTATACGCTTGGGAAGAGGAGCATAGGATTGCATGGAACAATGTAGCAATCCTGGATAAAGAAGACAACGCCACGAAAAGAAAACTGTTGGAAGCAGCATATATGGCCACCACACCAACCGCCATCAGCACACCAAGCCTGGAAATAAAGTACGTTCGGATCCCTATGATTAAGAAAAGCATTAGCATCGATCTACTACGTGCCACCCCAGCGCAGGTCTAATGCGCATCCCATTCTGAGCATAAAATTATAGCTTATAAGGCAAATGCGTCAGACAAAATGGAAATAACCCAAACAACAACCCTAGTTATTATGAGAATCGATCGTCAACAATATCACATCAAGAGATAATGATAATAGTGGTAAAAAAATATATAATATCAAAATTGAGGCAACAGCCTTGGAACAGATTAAAAGTTACAATTGCTTAGAAACAACTATTGAAGACAACGGAAGAACAGAGAAAGAAATAAATGAGAGAATAGGGAAATCCGCAAAGATATATAATATATTAAAAAATACATTTTTGAAGAAATACCAAAACAAATAAAGACAGAAGTGTATAAAAGAGTGGTCAGACCAACACTAACATATGGCAGCGAGTCATAGAATAGAATTAAAAGTAAAGTCACGGGCATGGAAATGAGATTCTTAAGAAGAATAGAAGGAGTAACAAGAATAGACAAAATGAGAAATACGACAATCACTAATTGTCTAAATATCAAGCCAATACAGGAGAGACAACTGGGATGGTTTGGACATATACACAGTATGGAAGAAGATCCAATAACAAAGATGAGTTTTGAAGCCAAAACAGAGGGCAAAAATAGAATGGGTATACCCCGGAACACCTGGAAAAGATAAATGTATAGAACATTAGAAGAAAGAAGTATGGGATGGATGGAAGCCAAACAACTGGCGCAGAATAGGAAACTGTGTAAGACAAAAATGAGAGAAAGGTAATCCAACACCGCAAGGTACAAAGGACGTAGGATTAAAAACAAAAGAATAAAAAAAAACAGTATGCTAAGAGTTCAATAACATGCTTATGTACGAATATTTCGGTTGTGAATAATAAAGAAATTTTTATTTTAAATCTGTTTATTATTTTTCACGACTGCGAAGGAATTTTCACAAAATATTTGGATTTAGGTCTAATAAAATTAGATCTTTCTATTTTTCATAACTTTTATCTTATTTCATGGACATTCTGTATAAAACATTTTTACTCTAAGTGCAAATAATTTAATGTTGAGCAACTTTGCTTCAATTTTAAAAGCAGAACTGTACATGCAACAATAGTTAGCGACATGTCTTTTTACATTTAAAGTAAATATTAATTTTTAAGAGGAGGTTAATAGTGAAATGGCAGCCTAATGTTTGAAATATCGAATTAACTTAAAAAGCATATAAATCTGGAACAAAGTCATCCTCATTTACGGTATGTGGCAAAAAAATGTGCACCTGAATTTATTTAACTATAAAAAAGAACTTTGCAAACTATAATTTTCGTCCTAACATGGGTATGATACTCAAAAATTTTCATTGTGGAATTACCGAAAATGACGCAAACGCTGCCGAAATTTACGTAAAATATCCTTAGGGCGTACATAGACCAGAAGATAAAGTCGACGATGCAAAAGCCGACGATCAACAGCGTCTGCGGCGGCTTGAAGAATATGTAGAGCATTATTGTTATGGCAAAGCAAATACATGTTGTGACGACCCCAACTTTAAGGAAGTCTCTCTTAATATAAAGGGTACTGGCGAATTCGCAAAGTAGCACCATATCACTAAACTTCTTCGTTTCTGTATTGTACATTGTGTCTACGCAATACTCATATCCTTGATATTCATTACCCTTGTGGAACAAGCTACCGTTCACTTTGATTGTGAAGTTTACAGCTCGATAGTCAATCCAATGGGCCATCGAACATTGGATATCCACTATGAAGTACACGGCATAACCATCTGCAATTTAGAAAAAAAATAATGGTTAGATCTACACATTCTCTGTTAGATGTTGAGTGTATCCAACATGAGAACGTGACATTACGTCAGAAGATAAAATTCCCTGCGGGTAAACATACCATAAAAACCAGCATCGTCCTTGAAGCTATTTTGAATAGAGCGTCAGAAATTCATAAGCGTTTTACGTGATCACTACAAACAATGAAAAGAGCTTTAAAACATAATTGTTTTCATTATTGTTGTCTTGCAAGTAATATAAATAGCAATAAGGCAGGGGTGCTTAGACTTTGAACTGCTGGCGATCCACCTCAAAATTATTAGACTACAAGCGATCGCCTCTACACATAGCTTAAGTATGTGTGATACAAGATTGTTAATTAAAAAAAAAACAGATATTCAAAAATGCGTCTTTATAGGATTTCACAAAACGATGTTTTAGTTACAAAACTAAAGAATTACAAACATTTGGATGTCGGTGCAGAGCACTGAATGCCTTCAGGATACTTTTCATTAGATGGTATGTAATTACCAAGCGCTAATCGAAGGCATGATAGCGTATGTTCGTCAGTTAGCCGATATTCTGACTTAATTACTTTCATTTCAGAAAATGCAGACTCGCGCAAATGATTTAGCCCAAACATTAGTGTCAACTGAAGAGCAGTTTGGCTTAGATTCGGATACTTCTTCAGATCTTCAGATATAAAAGACCAGAATTTACCAGAAATTAGCGGTGTTTAAATACGTTGTGACGTTCCTTAAAAATGCTAAATTGGTCAGCCATTTTTCGCGTTTCAGTTTTAAGTATTTCGGGAAATAATTTTTGAAACCCTTCTAGGAATCTTCCGCATGTCAACCATCTTACATTCCTGTGAAAAACTAAATCAGTGTGTTCAGAAGATTTGCCATCTTTCAACTACAATTTGGAGAGCCCTCGTTGCAAGCGTCGAGCACGGATGGAATTCACAATTTTTATTTATGACCTCTATGTCTAGAACTTTTGAGTACAACACTTGTTGATGGATAATCCAATGGAACTAGAAAAACTAAGGGAAACCGTGATTAGCAGACACAATGGAACAAAACCATTTCTGCATCCAGTCATGGCTGGTATTCCATCTCTTGTAATGCACACTAGTTTATAGATTGGTAGCTTGTAGCTTGTCAAAGAATTTAAGAAAGCAACATATATATTCGCCACGGGATTTTCCTTTCTGAGGAATCATTATTAAAAATTCTTCTTTAGCCGACATGCCATTAAATACCATTTTAATAAAACTACACAGCTGAAAATACAAAGAAAATTATGTACATTTCATGACATAGTATCTTGGTTTATCTGCCATGTCTTGGCTTATGACTTCAACATGGCTTATGACTGCCGGACAATTATAATAGCAGACATGGTCTCTATAAATGCTTTTCTCCCAACCACTTTATCTTCAAACGATTTCTTGTGTTTTGCCAATGTATGAGATGTTTTAAATGACGTGATTCTTGGAGCTTGATTATTTGGCTGCTTTTGTTTTCTTTCCAAATAAATTAACGACATCATACACTTTTCATTTTCTTAATTCACTCTTTGGTGGGAAACTGTTTTCATAGTTTTTATGCCTATCTATGTTATCACGTTTAGGTATTGCAACTGATGCTTGGCAAATGAGATCAATGAGCTCATCCTTCACCATACAAAATAAGAATTCTTCCTCCCAGTCGTTATTAGAATGATACCTTTTACTTCTATCTGCCACACTCATTTTGTATTGTTATGTGGTGCGGATTAGAAAGGATTAAATAATACCACACAGAAACTATGAATCGGCCAATATTTCCCGAGATCGACTCAAAAAGCTCTTGCGACCGACGTTTGGGCACCCATGCTTTAGGATCAGAAAAGCGGTGGCTATTAAAAATTTCGTTTATTTGTGTACAAATTTAACTAGCACACGCCATTGAGGATATATAATCTTTTTGCCGCGCAAAACTCGATAACGTGTCACGTTTTCATGTTGATTGCAACTATCAATCTCTCGAGATCAACTTTTACATGATTTGGTTTACCAATGGTATTAATTTCCGATAATGCTCCCCAAGTTGTCAGTGACGACTTTTCATTGTTTTTGAAGAAAAATTCATTGAGCACATTACAAGCTCCCCTTGTCAGACACATTGTAACGTCACAGCAGAAAATAGTGCGTGACTAATCAAAAAACCAATCAAAAGTGCTTTGGATAATAGTAATCACATAGATTTGAACTTGGTTCTTTGAAATTTCTTGTTTGGTTACCGCAATGCCCCATGCTGTCCTACAAGTAAAACGCCAGCAATGCTAATTGTTTAATCGTTGTTTACGTAAACAATTTAATTGGCTTAAAGTTCTTATGTTAATATCACCTTTTGAACACCCTGCATACTTGAAAATGCTTTAAAATCAATAAAAGATGTTAAAGAAAAACAACTTACCTCAATTTCTTTTCGGAATTACTATAATCAGATCTCGCATAAGAGGGTGGTGCTTAAATGCAACGTTCTGTATATACCAGATTCACGTGTTCTGAAAAACCTTTCGATGAGGTACAACATTTGCTTATAAATTATTGTTCTATCTATTTCCGTTCAAGAATTAAATCAAGAAAACTGAAAATCTGCAAATTTTCCAAGATGTGTTTCACCCTCTCACAGTAAATTTTAGCACAAACAAAAAAAAATAACTCTCATCATACTCTGCCTACCTGCCAAGTTTCATTAAGATCTCAATTTGACACCTGGGAACCTTTCCTTGTTAGTCATACAGTTAAAGTATAATTAAGTTACTCATTTATTGAAGGGAGAAACATGTAGTATACGAAAATAAAATATAAAGTGTCATATGTGTATATTTCTTACTGGAGGTACTTGGAGTGGTAGTGTTGTCTTAACTACGTACGAGCAGATATTGTCGATTTAGCAGTTGTATAGTGTCGAAATAAAAGTACAAAATAGTTGAGTGTTTCAATATTATTAACTAACATTGCAATTTGGTTATAAATTGTTGTAAAAGTCTTCAGATTTCTACGACCAATTCGTCTCGGATAAGTTCTCTTGATAGGACACATTGTATGTTATTAAACATTTTACTTAAAGTTATCATGTGTACGTTTGTATGTATTCACGTTAAAATTATCAGTTTTATCAAGCACTATTCTGTATTTTTAGAAACAAATGGTCAATGACTCCAACTCACATGAATGGTAATAAATGGTGTAAATATACTTTGTATAGTGATAGACGTGTTTGCTTAAAATGTGCGTTGTTCAAAATTTCATTCTCCGCCGCATTGTTTTCATTTCCTTTTAATTTTTTCCCGTCCAAGTAATTATTTCGTGTATTGAAGTGAAGGAATGTATAAGCAGTTGTGAACATTTAACATATTTCTATTTTAATATATATATAGTATCGAGTCGTCAAGGATCTGCATTTTCCTGATATAAAAAGCGAATCAAGACACATGTGAAAGACTTCGCACTTGAAAGATGCGAGTATCGGTTCCAAAAATATACTATTATTTATCGAAACAATTACCATCACACTCAATAACCCTTTGCCAGCATGACACTAATTTTTGTATACCGCTTTTGTAGAACTCTATGGATTTTGAATAAAAAAATTACCGGACTGCATATCAACTCGAGTTTTGAGTTACATCGATACCTTTTTCCCGAGTCAATCTTACAATATGGGGTCTTCCGTTATCCTGTAAAAATACCGCTTTCTTTTAATTGACTAAAGAAGGCGAATGGATGAGTGTTACCTCTACTCGCCTAATCTGTTTACAATAGAAGTTCGCAGTTTAATTCCTTTCCAAAAACTCAAATGGACTATTCCGGTTTCAGTCCACCAAAGACACAATAAAATTCTGTTTAGGTGTAGGGAAGCCTTGGAAGTGTGTGGTATCAAATCAGTATGTGACATTTAACGATACGAACGCTTGGAATTTGAATACAATATCCACTTTTACAGATCAACAACCGATCAAGAAATGGTTCATTATCGTTGCGTGAAATGTTTGCGAAATAAACGGTAAGGCACCTTAATTTATTATCATTTGACAATTCATGTGGGACTCATTTGCTTAACTTCCACACCTTTCCTAGCTAATAAAGCTGGAAATGAATGATTTCATCATTCACATTGAACCTTTTTGCAAGCTCTAGGCACGTTGTACTAGAATTTGCCACCACAACAAATTCAAGGTCCACGTTGTTAATGATCTTAGGTCTCCCAGAACATGCTTCATCGGATCAGCGGATATCTTCTGAAGAGAATTTCTTGGACCATTTCTTTGTTGTTTGATCACTAACGGCAATCTCCAAATGCGCAGCCACTGCAGCTTTGGTACCAACTTTGTACTCATAGAGTAAGAAATCTCGAATTAAAGTTGTATTCGTTCCCATTTCCAACTGCTCAAATTAGGAATTACACAATTGTCACCAAATGTGTATGTATCAGATAAAAGAAGGGTTCATATTAATGTAGATAATACAGAACAAGCAAGTGTTACCGATCAACAACTTAAAGAATATTCATGGCAGTTTGCTCTGTACAAAAACGATACTACGAAAAAAATGGTCACGCTAAAAAGTACTACAATATACAGAAGGGCAGTCGTCATGTAAAACGAAGTACTGGTTCAATGCTCGTAAGAAGTTTGGAGAAAACAGTATTATAACTTCGAATAAACGAGAAGAAAACGTTCGATATCATGACACCTCAACAAATCATCCCAGCAAATGATGATAGTTCCAGTGAATTTGATTCAAATTATGGTTCTAATGTATCACTAAGATTTTATTTGAAACGCTTGAACTTGAATGTTTGGATTATTGTTTTATTTTACTTTAGTATAATTTTAGCTGTCTTTATGCTTATGGTCCATCCAATAAAATATAAACGAATTTTGTAATTTTCCTTTTAGATGAAATAAACACATACCGTCAACTGGGATGATTAAGTGCCTGTAGGGTTCACTCGGTGTCATGGAATATCGTGGGAAGCCAGTGCATGAGATAGAAAGGAAAATTCTGGGAGTGGCCTGAGTCTCCTGATGTTTCTTGGTACAAAGAGCAACAAATTAAAAAGAAAATTGTGCCTCGGACTGAAATCAGCAGCCACAAGTCTCAAGTGGACTACTAATCCTCTTATTTTCCATTTTTTTTTATTCAATTTTTTCCTAAACTCTGTACAGGGAAGTTTAAGACTATTGTATGTACATACGTAGTTCCTTAGTTAGTTTGGCTTAATGTTTAGGGCAGATTTTTTTAAAGAAAAGGTGTTCCCATCAACTTATGATTTTGTTTGTTCTTTATTTTTTTTAGGGTTATATTGGTAACCCTTTGCCGTTTTATTATTAAAAATTTTAATTATGTTGACGTTTTACAAGTTTATAATGACTGATATATAAAACATATATAGATCGTATTTTTATCTTTTTTTTTGTTTCTATCAATTTTTTAAACAGTTTCCAACATAATAATTTTGTACATTTGCATTTTGTAGGGTGACTAGTAATCATAAAACGTTTCTAATATCTTTTCAAAGAGAAACCAAATGTGGCACTTAGTCGCCCCGACAAAAGGTGTGAGTTGTTGCCACAGAAAATAACTTCTCCCTCTCTTCTGTTGTAATGAAAATGTCTCGATAGCTAAGATATAAGTCTATATTTTATTGAAAATTTAGCGCAATTCAACTGATATCAAAGGAAATATGGCATAAAAATTTCAAAATATGGCACTTTGTCACCCCGGTTGACTGTACTTTTAATAATTTTACACAACAGTGCTTTTTGTATCACCAATATTTTGGTGAATTTTTATGAAATCAATTTTGAAAATATTAAATAGTTGCAAAAAGTTTCCTAATAACACTTTTGTCACTTTTTTAAATAGAGAGAGTTTGTAATTCTGAATACCGATATTATTTAGGCGTACTTATTTAAAACACACTTTTTATTTATAACGACAGTGTTGTATCCCGGTTCCGAGTGTATGTATACAAATTTTACTCTTTTTGACTTTCTTGGTGCTTTTGGGTGAATTTTTTTTTCAGATGTTTACTTTTCCTCTATAAACTTACCGGTTCTTTCGAAATAATCATTATTCATTTCTATCCTAACTGCGCTATCCACACGAGGAACACATTGATAATCTTGGAAACCGTATCCATCCGCGCAGCATTTTTTTATGCACCAATCTCCCTCGTCCTCAACGTAAGTTTGGGTACAGTACTCTTCATTCTTGCATATCCGGACCACATAGAAATCATCGTCCTCCATAACATTATCCAAACAATAGTGATTGTAACTATCGTTCATTAAGAAAACGTATCCACTGCCGTCGTGCCTTTTTAGCGACGCTTTCTCTACGAATCGATCCAAAATTACCGGACACTCCGAGAGACCGCTCTTCAACAGATCCGTCTTGAAGTTGATCTCTTCGTAGATCGGCATCGCGTCCGATCGTAAACAATAGCGATTGGCGCCGTGGTAGATATATCCGGGCGGACAACATTTGGAAAAATAGGGTAAGGTAGGAAAATGAGTCTCGTTCTCCGCGATTCGCCTATATTCTGTTTTGGTACGGCTCGAATTCTTATAGAAATACGGCGATTCTTTATTAGACGTATACTTAGGCACGAAGTGTTCATCAAAATAGAATTCTTTCAAGAATAAGGTCACTATGCTAATAATTGTACCGCTATTCACCATGTCTAACGCGCACCCATCACACCTCTACGTTTTACATAATGTTACGGGCGAAAGCACGTAATGTTTGATGACGCGCGAACAGAAGATGGTGGGATATATTTTGATATTTCTGTGATAATGAGCGAATTACGTAAAGAACATACTTGCGACTCGATTAAGAAACTCGTATTTCTACAGTCGTTTCGTATGGTATGCGTATACGTAAGTGCTGGAATGACGAAACCAACGACATCGTATTATTTTGTTAATTTAATTGCCTTGAAGTATTCACTATCTATCTGCCGCCTACGTTTCTATTGTAATGTAAACTTTGTTCAATTATTATTTCTACCATACATACAGGTGTCTTTCTAGAAAGTCCAGATAAGATTAACAGCGACATATTAGGTTTAATAAATTCAATAGCAGGATCATACTAAATGCCTTAAGAGTACACAGTAACTGATACAACAGAAAAATGTAAATAATAAATGTGATAGAAAAATACTAACATTAACAAAGATCATTTTGACAAGCCGTTGTAGGAGACTACTATATTTTATTCTGTGATATAGATAACTCGTAGTAAACGTCGACATATACCAAGTGATATGCACAAGATCTTTCTGGTAAAACTAAGAGATGGCGCCACCGAAAATTACGCAGCTGTTAATTTGACACATACATCATTTTACATATTTGTAACGGTTGTCGGATTCCGCCGTGTCATTAGGTTTTTTGTCCCTGACGTTTCGCGAACAACTGCGGTTCACATTTTCAAAGGTACCTTACAAGACAAATTTGCTATGAGAGAAGGAAGACAAACAGGGATAAATATATTTCAAGAACGATGACAGAAAACAAAAATACGATGGAAACATTTTTTTCTCAACTATAGAAAATAATAATAATAAACCTGAATCCCTTAATAGTCAACAATAAAATGTATGTGTTCCGCCACAATTGAGGAATTATCTGATACACTTCTTAAAAAATCAATCGTATTTCCTGAAGCGTGTGCAGCATGATTGAATAACGATGAATACGCATCTGGCCTAAACCCTAAACACGTTTAATCAGATTAACATAAAATCTAAGCTGTATGTTTGTTAATACTTTCAATGAACATGTGTTCATCTAAGTGCCACGAAAGTAAGTCGGTTTTAATTCCCTACAAACCCACTTTACTTTTCCACGTAATCGCCGTTCAGATCTAAGCAGTTTTGGTAATGTTGGCTGAGCTTCTTTTACCCCTATACATAGAAGTTTGCCGTCTGGGAATTGAATCAGTTGACCACGGTAGTCCTAAGTTCGTCGTCGTTTTCAACCTGCTCTCTACCAGCTCATTATTTCAAATGCAAGACAAGGCAATAGTCGCTGGTAATTGCGTAAAAACGGAATAAACGAAAGAAAAAAATGTGCAAAAGCATTAATATTTTCTTTAGGAATATCTAGGGCAGCAGATGCCTGTACAAAACTGGTACCTGTGACTTACATAATTAGCGCTGTCAATCGTTGAAAATTTTCTAAAGAAATAGGATTTCTTACTTTTTTATAACTCTTGTGATAGTTGATTTTAGGTTTATACTACGAATAATATCAGGCATAAACCAGATAGGATAATTGCTAATTCTATTCTTCGACTAAGGAACAAAAACATTGAAAACTGAGTATAATTTGTCATAGAATACTTGGTATTGGATATATTATTAAGAAATAATCAATCAGTGTTAAATAAGGCATTAGAGAGCAAGGGAAGGTTCGTTTTCCTGAAGATATACGATATATGTATATGCCAGTGTAGTATTACCTCAGTCGGTTCTGAGCGGTCATCCTCTTATTTAAGGATATTTTACAGGTAAGTGTTTAGTAGCACGTATGACGTGAAGTGCGTAGTTTGATATTAATTATGAGTTATTTATTGTTATACTTATTGTTGCGCCACTGATGTATGTCGCAGTTTCAACTCTATAGTAATCTCTTACTTCATGACATTTGCTTCATACAACCGAATCATCATTATGATTTTATTGATATCGTAAGTGAATGGCCGAAACAACGTAGCATGGTATATAAAGAGTGATTATGAATATATACTAAAATATAGGCTGCCTTCTATGATGTCTCATATCCAGCCATTTATAATTTTTAATACAAATTGAAACTGTGTATAATTTTAAATGAGTCCACTTGAACATGTCTTTCACAAAAAGGACAGCGTTACAAATCGAACTAAGTTAGTCATATTAAGCAAAGACAATCTTTGAATCTTCCCACTGTGGACCTGGTTGTGCTCTTTGCCCTAAAGAAGAGAAAATTATTTGTAACATGTAAATAGTAGCTACATTATAAGGTTGCGTACCGGTTGGTCCTATGGGCGGATTAGGAAAACTGGTGACGACTTCTTTGCCATTATCACCTATATTAAAACCAACATTTTATTTTACAGAATATGTAAAATATGTACACTTATATAATTCACCTTTTGATCCTGATTCGCCTTTCGATTCCGGAGCTCCTAAAGTAATAAAAAGTACAGTAAAAAACGTTAGTTGTATATACTGCCCCATTGCGTGTCGTATTTATCAATTAAATATTGTTCTCTATTTATTTTGCGATCACAATTTTTGTCTGCTACCTTTCGGATATTTAATCATTTTTTGAAATCATCGCCGAAATGATACCGTCATCCAATAGTGCTTTCGCTATTTGTAATTTTTGCATGGCTTTTTTCAGTTCATTAAATGTTTGAGATTTGTTTATAGAATTATCGAACTTTGTTTTACTAACTTTCATTATTAACCTTTGTTCCTTTCAAAATAATACCTTCCTCTATTCACATACTTCTTCCAGTGGTAATTCCATTTCGCAAAATGGTCTCAAAGGGATGTCCTTTCAGTAGCGATTTCAATTTTGGAAATAAGTCATTGACAACCGACAAAATAACTTTCTAACAAAAATATGTCATACTAAGTTAAGACAATATTATGCAAGCACTTTTTGTATTTGTGCGGTGGCAGTATTTTAAGTATTTAATGACTTTTTAAGGTAAGTAGGTCCTCATGTTGTCAAGAAGTTTCTAAAGTAAATTATGCATCTGTCAAATCAAATTGAATTTTCAAAGTTTGTATACTTTAGATGTATGGTACGCACGAAGTAGGTGCCATAAATTCTCGGCTAGATATAGAAAAAGGAACCTCTTTATTTTTCAATGTAACGCAAATTTGCTGAGGCGTTATCACTTCAATTGGTCGACCCGACCATCTTCCAGGGATTCTTGCCCCAAACATCTTGCCCATTTTTTTGCAGTGGAATACGAAGGAGGTGAGTTGCAGTAAATGCCGTTATTTTATGTGATTAGACATATGCCCTCCTTTTATTAAAGATTTGATGACCGCGCGGTACTCAATTTTCATTACTTCAGACATTTTCATGCGTTAGTCACGTTGGTTGGCTGGATACTAAAAACTACCACTCTTCGAACCGTTATATTTATAGCGTAGACCACGCGTATGTGCATGCATACCGCGACGAAGGTTGAACAGGCTTGAAGCTGTATAAGTCTCTCAGATCGAGAATTTATGATGCCTACCTCGTACATATGATGATCCTACTTACCTTACCTGTCTTTGAATCCTATTTGAAATAAGAAAATTTAGAACCCTTTTTTGAGTTTGAGTGCCCCAGGAAATTAAAAACATTATTATAAACTACATCGCTATAGATAATGTTTTAGCTTTATTGTATACTTGTATCCTTTTAAGATAACTTTCGTTCAATAACTGCATAAAGATGACTTTAGTCGCAGGGTACAGACTTGTGAAGTATTTACCGGACAGACTGTTTGAAAAGTCTTTCTTTATCATCATCTATTCGAGTTAAAAGCTACTAGATAATTAGATCTCTGAAACGGGACGCATATACTGCATTATTGCTGATCAAATTATAACTTAAACCCCCTCCCCGCCCAGATCGTTTCCGCAATTTTGTTGTTTCCGCACTTACGTGTGCTTCCAGGTATTTCAGGTGTTCCACGTACTCTATATATACCATGTTTTCCATATAATGCAAGTATTCCCTGTGTTGCATTTACTCCATATATTCCAGGTATTCTATATGTTCCATGTATTTCGGGTATTCCAGGTGTTCTGGGTGTTTCATATGTTCCAAGTATACCAAATCTCCAAGGTCTTCTAAATCTTTCAGGTCTTCCAGGCCTTCTATATCTTCCACGTCTTCTAGGTCCTTCACTTCTCCCAGCTCTTCTAGGTGTTCTAAGCCTTGCAGGCGTGCCTAGGCAACCTACAAGATCAAAATTGTATACCGCCTGTTATTGAACATGGATCACTCCTTTTGTCGAACATATTACATATATATTTTTGTAGTATTTGTCAAATCTATGTAATATTTTCAATTTTATTTAATGCTAATTTTCGACAATCAACAGAATTCGAAAGAAGGAGAGTTGTTGAACCGAGGCAAAGTAGGCAGGCTGTGAACGTCTGGTTTAGAAACTACATTTACTACTACCAGACGGGTAGCTGTTGGGTAGCTATGGTGTTTCCCGTAATCAATCTACTTTTTTTTAGATACACATGGCGAACACCAAGGATCCAAATGCCGTGAACTATAGAAATTGTGTACTATGGCCACTGTCCTATATGTGACAGGTACACAAATACTTCTTTCCGATAACATCATGTTTGTGGACATGCTTACTCTGTACGATTGCTCCTATGGCTTCTATGACCCCCCAAGTTATCGCCCGTCTAGCATATTTAGGATATCATGGATAATCTTCGTAAACGCTGTTTGAGGTGTAGTAGTACAAATGATAACTGATGGCCTTATCAGAAGTATAGCCAGATGTGTCCAAGAATGTATTAGCTGTAGTCGAATAAATGAATGCGTATCCTTACATATATGTGTACGATATATACTCAGGTTCCGATACACGTCATTAAAATGACGTCTGAAGTGACGCTATAGTTACGTAAGTATGCCACATAAAAGTAACAGTATTTACAATTTATAACCCTAAAATCAATCAACTTATCAGGATAAAGTAAACTACAAATTAAGCTACTTATAAGTTAAGTAGGGTTGGCCAAATCTAACACCTATTAAATAAAACACCATGTCAAAAAATAAATGGGTACATATAAGCGTTATCTAAAATGTAAACATCCCCCTTGACTTTTTTTACAGAACTTGTAAAATACAATTGGAAGCAACGGCTATTTATGCTGTTATCTATTAAAATCGGATGGTTGAACAGCAGAATTTGAAAAAGACTGGAAATTACCCAGTACTATAGATGCTTTGGTTATAGACACCGGCAGGCCACCTGCTCTGAACCGGACAAAAGAAGAGAAACTATGCACAGGATGTGAGGAGAAGGGTCATAGTAAAAAAATTGCACCAGTCAACCAAGATGCTTTTTGTACAGTGTTGAAAATGCACGCGATAATGTCGCCGGCTCAGGCACATACGTGATACTAGTTTACCCCAAATGATACGATTGCGGACTTTCAGAAAAAGGTAGAGAAATTCGAGGACGCTATGAGGGAGTTTAGTGGGAACATAATAATAGGAGAAGATGCCAACGCCAAAGCGATTGAGTGGGGTATGGAAGTTACCAACAAAAGAGGAAAGGAACAATAGCAAGGTTATAGTTAGTAGCATTAAACGTCGGTACCACTATGACATTCAGGCGCATAGGATATCGAGAGATGTTACTTTTGCCTCTGAGACCCTTGCTCGGAGAGTGACGGACTGGACGGTACTAGAAGACTACACCATCAGTACATTACATTTACACTAGCCACGAACGCCCCACAGAGGAAGGAACATGAATGCTGTACTACAACCAAATGGAACATCGCAAAGGTGAATACAAACCTACTTGCCCGAACAACCGAAACACGAAAAGATGAAATACATGCACACTCTGGAGCAGCAGAGAAAATGGTAAATGCGGCCATGTCGCTTATCGTCGCTTATCTTATATCACAAAAAAAGATGGCTATAGGGACAAGAAAAATGCTCCTTACTGGTGGACGGGCGAAATTGTGGAGGAATCCTGAAGCTGCTGTAAGGGAATCTGAAGAACTCAGGTCAGCCAAGAAGGAGTTGAAGATGGCGATACACTCGAGCAAGAAGAGAAGGTGGGACGAGCTGAGGCGAGACAACGATCCCTGGGGATTAGGATACAAAATTGTTTGCAAGAAGTCTGGAGCAATGTTAACATGTCTTCACCTTGATACGAATCAAGTGCAACATATAGTCCAGAGCCTTTTCCCAGCCCAACTCGAAAGTTTATAGCAGGCAAAAATTAAGTTTCCCGAGGAAATCTTCTTGTTCACCGAAGAGGAAGTAACACGGGCAGCAACCGTATTATGGAATGGAACGGCTGCCGGCCTCGACGGTATACCGGCCGAAGTACTGCTGTTGCATATCTACAATAAATGCCTAGAAGAAGGGCTTTTACCGAGAAACTGGAAGGTGCAGCGACTAGTTCTAATAAACAAAGACAAGAGCAATCTTACAGCATCCTCGGCCTACAAAATCCTCTGTATGCTTGATACAGCAGGGAAACTCTTTGAGAAACTGCTGAAAGCACGCCTATCAGCGAGGGTGGAGGATGCTGGAGGGCTCCCCTCGAGACAGGACGAATTCCGAAGGAACCATTCCACTATTAGCGCAATTCGAGAAGTACTTGAAACTTACGAACGTGCACAGCGAGTCAACCCGTACTCGAGAGGAATCGTAATGCTACTCACCTTGGATGTTAGAAATGCCTTCAATACCGTCCGGTGGGTGGTAATTTTGGATACGCTGGCAGGAAGGTTTAACATCCCACCCTTATCTGATGCAAGTACTCCGGAGTTCCTTAAGTGACCACGAGTTGAGATACTAATCTAGTGACTGTTGGACTACAAGGAAGATTATACCGGAGGTGTCGCCTAAGGATCTATACTCGGCGCAGATTTGTGGGCGTACTTCGTCTTGAGATGCCAGATAATTCGTGTCTGGCAGGATACGCGGATGATCTTGCAGCAGTAATTGTTGCTAGGGGCTCCGAAGACAGGCAAAGGGTACTGAACCAGGTCATGTGAAGGGTTATCAACTGGATGGAGCAACGAGGATTAGAAGTGGCCACGCAAAAAAATAATCCTTCTAACCAGAAAGGGAATTGACTTGGAGATTCAACTGAGGATGGACCAAAACTACGTAGTCACAAAATAGTTGTTAAGTACCTACTTAGATAGCAAGCTGACTTTGTGGCGATATATCTCTGCCGCTACCAAGAAAGCAGCTAATGTAGTCAAGGCCCCCAACGTCGGGAGACCCATTGCGAGTAAGCGAAAACTATTAATTGTAACTGACTCAGTGTTTCTGTACGGTTGTGATCTTTGGGCAGATACACTGGACCATGCGAAGTATAGAAAAGGAATGTTGGCCGTCCAAAGGAGAAGGGCACTCAGAATATGCAGTTCTTGCAAGACAGTATCTGAAGCCGCCATACAAGTCATTGCGGGGGTGATCCCCACAGATCTACTGGCCAAAAAGAGAAAATCGGTGTATCAGAGAAAAAACGCCGTTGGGTATGCCGAGGCCAGGAGATGGGAGGCAAACACCACCGGTCGCTGGACCGCCAGGATTATCCGAAGCGTATCAGTCCGGGCGGATCGGAAAACAAGGCGGAATAAACTACTACATGACGCAATTTCTAATCGGACACGGGTACTTTAATGATCGGATGGAAGAGGTGGAAGATGTGGCGTTCCTATTCAGAGACTCTACGAAGGACAGCGTATACTGCACGTTCTTCGAATGTTATCGATGGAACTTGGAGAGGGAGGCCCAGCCATTGGAAATAGGGCCCTTTACACTGGAGAATATAATAGGAATCATGCTTCAAGATAGTTACCTATATGGAAACGGTACTAAAAACAAAAAAGCGAGGGAGCTATTAGAACAAAGAAGCCATTAAACATTAAAATTACAAAACACGGCCTTGATGTAATACAAACCGCGGTACCGGGGTGGATTCTGTTCAAGAAAGAGGGGTTTTTTAGTAAGTGAGAGTACCACACAGAACAGGATAATGGGTCACCCTGCAGTGTATAAGATAGTTTTCCCTTGTTTACACCCAAAAAAAATTATTATTATTTATTAACATTTATTATCGGCCAATCTCTTCACACATTTGCTAAGTGCGGGCTACCGACCGAACGTTTTCAATGCAAATTCTAATGATGTGCATCAGAACTCAGAGTGCCTCAGTACACATAATATGATGACAATAAGAATGCAATATGCTATAGTCATGAGTACTTAGACATTGTCTCCTCCCTCTAGGAAAGGAATGATATAACAATTACATATTCCCATTCAATGGTAATTCAAGGATAATGCAAAGATAGTTTCATCTCGTACATCTCTGTTTCTCTTTGTGAGCTGTAAATTAATCTACTATGGTACATAGAAACAGGCATGTAATTTTTCTATCTCTGCAATATACTAACTCACTGCATAGTACTTTAAGATTATGCATTACGATCACAATCCAAGTTCTGAAGGATAAATATTACATTTATTAATGAGAGTACATTTTTTTCTTGGAAATATACCGCAGAGTTCTTTAAGGATTGCGTCGTTGCTGCTATCATGTATGATGTGCGGCAATGAAGTTCCGGGAATTTAGTTATATCTCTGGAATTCGCAACACTGTATCGTACGTAAGTATATACATACTAAAGAGGAGACCCTTCTTTAGTTCCAGTCAAAGTTTTAAGTCGATGGCACGTTTGGTTTGTGTTTTATGTGGGATTTTTGAAAGTAAGTTTTTTAGTGGCGTCGTGACAATAAGTGGCTCATATTACAGGCAACGTGTTAGTATCCAATTTTTAGTTAAATCTGGTGAAAAGTCTTCTCGAGATCCGTGAAAAAGGCCAGCAGTCGGTGGAAAAGGTGAGGAATGACCCACGAAAGCAAGGATGTCAAAGTCGTGATTGAAGGCAGTGTTGATCGTTTCTTTCAATATCCGCGACATCATTCATCGAGAATATGTTTCTGCCGGTCAGACAGTAACTAGATAGTTCTATGTTAGAAAAAAGGCACCCACCATATAACTCCGATATTACCCCCTGCAACTTTTTTTATTCCACAAGATGAAGTCATACCTCAACAGAACTCATCCTGGAAGCGTACAGGAGGTCAATGAAGCTGTTACGACGCTGAAGGGGTTAAATTCGGAGGATTACCAAGGATGCTTTTAATCGTGGGAGCACCGTTGGGATCGTTGTGTTGAATTAGGGGGGACTATCGTGAAAGTCGATAATAAAATGTTGCTTGTAACTTAATTTGTTTGTATTTTATTGATCAATTCCCGGAACTTAATTGCCACACCTCGTATAAGGTTGACACTATTATGATATGAGCATGTACGTCATCACCGTGGATAAAAACGCAGGGATATAAAGCTACAGATTTATTTTATGGATTGATCTAAATCCAATGAGTATTATAGAGCCAGAACTTTTCAGAGGTAATAATCCAAATTATATCTATAGCAAATATATATGATTTTCTTTGTACTCACATTCTCCAATATTTCGCTTATGTATGGAGAAAGTATTTGAAGTTTTCAGAATCGAACCGAATTCCTTCCCTTCCTTAGGCAAGAATTCATCTTGAATATTTCTTCGCTCATCGACGGCATGTTGATTGGTGATAACAACGAACACTAGTTGAATTACTATTGCAGTTACAATCGTACACAGAAACGCTTCAAGCTTAGGTTGCATGATCTTCGCACAAAACGATTTCAATGAATAATACGCACAAAAGAAGACTGGTTGGTCGGTGTGATAAAAATTTACTAAAGGCAAGCTGTCACGCGCAGAATCAGAAAGTTTTACATTTGGCTTGATAAGAAATTAAAATGTATTTATAAATTAATTAGGATAATTAGAAGCAAGACGTGGTGTCGAGCTTGTCGCGTGATGGTTTTGGGAATCTACTAAAATGTCTATGATTTGACCCCCGTATTTTATTTTGTATGTTCCAAGACTCCAACCACTTAGCAAAAAGGTGGTATTATGTATATTGGAAATTTGGGTATTACACAAATAAAACTGTATGGTATAATTTTAAGCAACATTTTCTTGGTAATATTACAGCTAAATATACAAATTACTGTGGCGTAGCTTAACAAAAGATAGTTAACTATTGTAGAAAATTAAAAATTTTCTGTTAAACTGTAGAATTGTATATTTTAGTTTACAATTTAACAAAAAAGACAACTTTTCACTTGTATTCTTAAAGTTATTCAGTATTGATTACTTTATTAGTAACCACTCAATTTGGACCGGTTATTGACTAAAGATTCGCATGAAGTTGTTTTCCGTCCCTGCACGCAGAGAAACGTTTACTTGCATCAAGACATCTTAAGAAATTCGTTAACATGATTCTAGAAGATCTTGCGGAAAATTTGAAAATATTTATTAATTAGAGAAGTTGTTTTTGTTGTTTGGGCATTCTCCTTCATCGTTTGTGAATCATGCACTTATGTCCGTTGTTTCGGCAGTCTTCGAGGTATAACATATATAGCCCGGAGAAGGGCTGAGTATAATTTGCCAGATTAAATCCATACGCGTTCGATGATTTGTGTGTGCTGAACGTATTGTCTGTACTTTATTTTAATAAGTGGAACGAGGATCGAACTCGATTTATTCTAGTCCTCGGTTTTCGTATTATACCCGACTTTACTACTAAGCCAATAGGGGAGACAATAACTACTGCGTTAAACCTACAACACATGGGCTGAAAAGCCCCGGGCCTAACACATAGATGACGCTAGTTTTATTGCAGTCACCTTTTTCTCAGTTAGTACTAACCTTCAAAAGATAGCTGTTAAAATTTCATGATATTCTATTCATTAGTTTGCGGGTTATTGTGCTAAGAGTCACGCTACTTTTGTTATTTTCAAAACAATGGATCAAAAACAATTCCGTGTTTTAATTTTACACCGCTTCTTGATGGGAAGAAATACCGTTCAAGCGAAGCAATGGCTTGAAAAGTGTTATGGGGACTCCGCTCCATCAGAAACAACAATAAAACGTTGGTTTGCTGACTTCAAACGTGGTCGTAGAGACACCGATGATGCAGAACGCAGTGGACGTCCAAATGAGACGGTAACACCAGAAAACATAAAAAAAATCCACAAAATCGTTTTGAATGATCGAAAAGTGAAGTTCCGTGAGTTATCTGACATCGTAAAGATATCAAAAGAACGTATTGGCTTTATATTGCATGAGCATTTGACTATGAGAAAGCTCTCTTCAAAGTGGGTGCCGCGTTTGCTCACTGTTGACCAAAAACAAGAACGTGTTGATGATTCTGAGCAGTGTTTGGCCATGTTTAAACGTAACAAACCGGAATTTTTGCATCGATATGTGACAATGGATGAAACATGGATCCATCACTTCACTCCGGAATCAAAACGATCGTCATCTGAGTGGACAGCAACTGGTGAACCTCGTCCAAAGCGCCCGAAAGCACAACAATCGGCTGGAAAGGTTATGGCCTCGGTATTTTGAGATGTGCGCGGTGTAATATTCATCGACTATCTTGAGGGAGGAAATACCATCAACAGTGAATATTATATAGCGTTATTGGAGCGTTAAACGACCGCATATGGCAAAGAAAAAAATTTTGTTTTATCAAGACAACGCACCGTGTCACAAGTCAATCAAAACAATGGCAAAACTACATGAATTGAACTTCGAATTGCTCCCGCATCCACCGTATTCGCCAGATTTGGCTCCCAGCGACTACTGGCTGTTCACAGACCTCAAAAAAATGCTCGCCGGTAACAAATTTCGCACGAATGAAGAGGTTATCGCTGAAATTGAGGCCTATTTTGAGGCAAAAGATAAATCGTTCTACAAGTGGTATTGAAATGTTAGAGCGGCGCTGGAATGATTGCGTTGCTCTTGATGGAGATTACGTTGATGAATAAAGCTAATTTTGAACCAAAAAAACCGTGTTTTCTTAGTTAGGCCCGGGACTTTTCAGCTCATGTGTTATTTAAACTACAATTTCATTAACATTTTCTTAACTTAAGACTAAACGATTTACTTTGAAAAAGCATTTTTGTGTTTTGCATTTATTTGATGTTCTAACCCCAACAAACCATTTATTTGGGGCAAGTATAATTTCAAGAATATTATTTTCTTATATTAAATATTCTTTTAGTCTTGAAGAAAAACTATTTACTTGAATAGATACAGCTTTTTGCGAGAAAATCTATTTTCTTGATGCAAGAAAACACTTCTCTGGGTGTACATAAACAGAAACTTTCACAAGCTCTCACGAAACTTTAGAAGTAATTCATAATAATCTAATTGTATGTACGTAATGTAAGTAATTTTATCGACATCGAGGACAGTTTAGTGTTAGTTGGTTACCAGCCTTAAATTATAAAACAAAATAGTGCGGATGCCCCGACCGGATGGAAATATCTAACGATAAAACCAGCATAAATCTGCACATCCGCATTTATTTAATGATAAAAACTCATCTAATTAATCAGTAAAACCAAGTATACGTTTCAAAACATGTAATTTTCTAAATTACATTTTATGAAATTGTCCAATTTGTTATTACAAATTCTATTGTAAAGTTAATAGAACATTGATAAAATAATAGCGGATTTATTTCGACCTTTTGTTTTCAGTGTATCATAAAAAAAACTAAAATTACTTTAAAATATATAATAAATAATATTAGTAAAAATTTGGAAGGATAGTTTTGCCCTTTTAAAGATTCGCGTTAAATGTATCTGAGCCAAAGAGCGGTAAGAAGTTGTGCTTTAGTAATTATTATCTCTCCTGCGTTACTAGCTATATATCTCGAATATCGCAAAAGAATTAATATGTACTAATATATAACATTAATGTGTGTCTTTATCACATGAGAACTACATTTATGATGGAGGAAAAGAAATAAAAACTGACCCTAACTCACTTGAACAATAGTTTTAGACGAAAGCTAGAACCTACAAGACTTCTGGAAAACGACTTCAATGATCCCAGTTTTAGCGACTTGAAGGACATTGCTAATATATATATTCAGGGGCCCGTACCATTATTATTAAAAAAAATGAATGCACGTCGTATAGTTAATATAACATCAAATTGCTGCAAATGTTTGTATAACATGTGTTAAGTTATTTAATTATGAATTAAAATACGAATTATAGTCCACATCAATAAACAAATACGGCAATTACCAAAAGAGTCGAAATTATATAAATAAATAGGTTTGTAATAAACATCAAAGATGAAGTAGATAGTTGTGTCCAAACGTATTTAATTTTACACTTAAAGCTTTATGAGACAGCACAACTAAATACTATATTTAGTTAGTCTCTTTCGTCTCGGAAAAATGCGCACTAGTTTAATCAGTTGCTTGTCCTATTAAAGTTCAATTTACAGTTCCGAGTGTTGCGCACAGAATCGTAAACAATGCAAAAAAAACTAGGATGTAGCGCTATCTACAGAATCATAAATATTTCTAACAAAATATCACGTGACAATAATTCCTTTCGTTCGATTAAATTCACTTGACTTGTTGCAAACTTTGAGCAAAACATTCGAATTAAGTATGTCAAGAAAATATACGCTCTTAAAAATAATCTGCAGTTTTTCCGTCAAAATGTTCTATAACAGCTGCTTGCAACTCACTGTCATTCTTAGAACGACATCCCCTAAGGACTTTTTTAAATTATAAAACAAATAAAAATCACAAGGAGTCATATCCGAACTGTATGGTGGATGTTCCAATTCTTGAAAGTCACACTTGCGGGTGGCAGCTTGTAAATCGGCGGCAATATGGAGGGGAGTATTGTCATGCAATAATCGCAACACGTTTTGCCAATTTTCCAAGACGTTTTGCACGAATAGTCAATTAGCAAAATGCCCCCACAATCCCAGAATATTGTGGCATCTTTTTGGGACGAGGTTCATTAGGTCACAGCCATTCCATGGACATAGAGGATCAATAGAGGATCGTAAAACGGAACCATTGTTTCATCTCCTGTGGTAATGGACACCAAAATCGGTTTTAGGTGGTCTCTACACATGTTTAACGACGACCACGCAGGTTGGAGAGCAGAAAGAAGTCGCGATAGCCACCTTGCCCTAATTTTATTCATAGCTAAATGGTCATGGAGAATTCGGCGAATACTTGTTTCGGATATTTTTGTTAGCTGTGCTAATTCCTTCACTTTCAAACGGCGATATTCTAGCATTAAATCTCCATTGATTGAAATTTGTTGAGGCGTTATCACTTCAATTGGTCAACCCGACCGTTCAGCATCTTCCAGAGATTCTTGCTCCAAACGGAAACATTTTGCCCAATTTTTTACAGTGAAATACGAAGGAGAATCACCGTAAACGCCGTCTAAACGTTGTTTCATGTGATTAGGCGTATGTCTTTCTCTTATTAAAAATTTTATGACCGCCCAGTTACGTTGGTTGGGTGGCTACTAAAAACTACCACTCTTCGAACCGTCATATTTATAGCGTAGACCTCGTAGGACCTAGCGTAGACCTTCAAGGAAGGACCCCTTCCTTAAAATAATACCGTACCATTTCTTTTGTGCAATACAACGGAGAAAATGATTTAATTTATTTCGCATTTCTAGAACAAATATTTTTAACAATGACATTTCTTGGAAATTACTACTTGCTAAGTTTAAATAAACACAGAAGCAGATAATTCATATAAGATAATTTACTTGCGGTCAACTGCGACAAGCTCGAACTCACGTACTTCCTTTTCTTTAAAGCACTTCCATGCACAGACATAACTGTCCAGAAACTAATTCTTATTTATAAACATGTTTTAATTTCTAATCAAGTCAATACCAAACCAAACTTCGTGAACGTGCACACGATAGTTTGCATTCATTACATTTTTGTTACACCGACTGACGGCGCATCTTTTATGCTCATTATTCATTGAAATCATTTCAAGCGAAGATCATGCAACTTAAGCTTGAAGTACTTCTTTGTACGGCTGCAACTGCAATCGTCATTCAGTTTGTCTTCGTTGTTGTCATATATCAACATGTTGTCGATGAGCGAAAAAATATTCAACGTAAATTCATGCCTAGGAAGGAACTGGATGACTATTTACTTGTCTCTATGAAGACTAACCAATGGAGAAGAGAACGTGGTTCAATCCTGAAAGCTTCAAATACGTTCCCCAGACATAAGCGAAACACTGAACAATGTGAGTACAACCTAAATTACATTTGTTAGCTGTAGATGCACTTTCGATTATTATCTCTCAAAAGTTTTGACGCTGTAATCACTTCAAAATGTTCATTGGATTTAGATCAACCTATAAAATAGTATCCGTTTTCCTGTTTTAAATCTATTGTTTTATAGATGACGTGTGTTGCAGGAGGCTTTGTTCTAGTGGAAATCTTTCCTAAAAATATACCAGAAAAGAGGTCTTTGTGAAATTTTTAGCCTATATATACGTATACTCTAGCTTTTTCCATCCATTGCGATGATATAAAATACTACCATCTTTATGTATGACAGTAACAACATTGCAACATTACGATGTATTTCCAAAGGAAAATGTGATCTAACTAATAAACGTAATATTTATCTTTTAGTGCTACGACTCTAATCAACAGAAAACTAATTCTTTTACACAAAATCCCGAATGATGCCTGAATCTGGCGATATATCACATGTCAATCTTTGTTGATGATCCAACGAGATATTCTTGACTGATATGTTTGCTTTTTTTATTGTATGGCATATTTTTGATGTTTTCCACCAAATAGAAGCTTACAATGTTATAGGCTGTCCAGGAACACCTGGAAGGCCTGGAATACCTGGTACACCTGGTAAACCTGGAACAGCTGGAAGACCTGGAAGGCCTGGAAGACCTGGACAATCTGGAGTGCCTGGAATTCCTGGAGTATATAGATCTGTACGTATTACTGTGATGGTAAATTTTTACATGTATTGTTTGCATGGAAAGCAGACCAAAAATAAGATTTTTGTAATATTGCAACTAAGTTTTCTTCTTCTTCACTTCAGGTTTTGAGAACTTTGTCTGTCACGATACCCATCTTTTATTTGGTCCGCCTACACTTCTGCCTAAACAGGTCGTTCTGATTGGCGACCTCGTCACTTGCGTCCGTGCATTCCTTTTTCCATTCGTTTATAATAAGCTATAATAGCTCTTATTAAGTAATGTAGATAACCCTATTCTTTTATAGTATCTCATAATTTACATCTATTTATGTTATCGAAAGCCTTCTTGAAGTTTATAAACCCTATGTCTCTTTCTCTGCTGTTTTCTCTGTGTTTTTCTATAATTTGTGGTAAAGTGATTACATCATAATTATAGAGATAACTAGAGACCGGATTATATGCAAAGTGCAAAAATTTAATTTAATTTATTTATTATATTTTATGTCTATATGTAGATGTATTACACTGATTAAAGTTAATTAGCGTTAATTAACTTTAATCAGTGTAAGACATCTACAAATAGACGTAAAATATAATAAATAAATTAAATCAAATTTTTGCATTTTGCATATAATCCAGCCCTAGTGATAACTATAGTATATTATAGTGATGTACAGTGTATTTATATCGGAAATTCGGACTCTTCAGTCTGTTAGAAACTTAATTAAAATATTGTTAAAACGCTTTTATCTACAACAGTATGTTATGTCCATACGAAAGTAAAACTTTCACATTTTTGAAGTTCTACATTTTGGTTTTCAGCATAATTCTCAATTAAAGGGATCGAAAGGTGAACCTGGTATTTCTGGATATCCCGGTAACCAATTAGCACCGTTCATTCTGTTATTACAAATATATGTTTCAGGAATACCAGGCATATCAGGCATGAAAGGTAAGTGAATAGGATTATAGCCAAATGACAGTAACGAAGCTATTAAATTGCTGAAGTAAACTTAGGTACGAAAACATCAAAATGCTAGGTTATACAGTATTGCCTCAAATTAACAGTACTGAAACTACAGTCTGTAAAACAAGAGAAGATGGGGTGTAAGAACGTCAAAACAATATAAAACTTAAAATATGTATTTAGTAGGAATGTACATTGTAATACTTAATGCGCACTACACTCAATATGGGGTCCAGTCTCCATGATTGTCGATAATCGCCTGGCAACGACGCCCCATGCTCCCAACCAAGCTTGCGGCATAAGAAGCTGATAACGATCGCCATATCTGTCAGAGGTTCCTCGATAGTTGCTTTAGTGTGTACGCAAGTTTACGTTGAAGTTTGTGCTTCATTATTGCCCACACATTTTCAATTGGATTTGTATCCGGGCTCTGGGAGGGCCATTCCAACGTCGAAATATGATTTTATAACTTCTACTCCGTACAACGTCTACTTCGATGCTTTGGATCATTGTCCTCTAGCAGAATCCACTGATTATTATTCTGTCCAAACCACTTCCTCACAGATGGAATGAGACCCTTGTTGTACAGCTTGACCATTCTTTCTGCATCCAGGTTCTCTGTGAATACGCACAATGATCCAAAGCATCTCCGCACATGGACCTTAACTGGATGCTTTACTGTGCGTTGTACAACTCGATGGTGTTGCGTAGACCAAGCCATGCATAAAAAGAAGCCTCATCTGTGAAAACAAAATCAGATGAATCTCGATGACTGTTGTTACTCGCCCAAACACGGCGCGCTTCTCGATGTCGGTCCGATAGCAGCGGTTTCATTATCGTACTGCGGTATGCTATGCTGTCTTCACGTAGGCGATTTGTAATAGTCATTATGCTTACTTTAATTTGTTTTTTTTTTGTAACTGATACTGCCCCTGTCGCAACGTATATTCCGGGTTCCTTTTAAACAAATTAATTATCATTTTGTCCTGCTTTGTTGTAGTTTTTCATTTTTTTACCGCGACCAGGGAGATCATCTACTGTTTTGTTCGCTTTATATCGGTCCACCCACATTTTTACAAATCCCTCCGACTTTTGCATACATCTTGATGCGGCCGCTATTGACATTTTTGGTCCTTTGGGGAGAATGCAAAGAAACACAGCTTCGTACCATTTTAAATACACAGCGCTCATAACTACACCTTTTCTCTTGTTTTACAGACTGCAAGTTGGCGGTGTCTCTATTCGCGCACTGCTATACCCACGTCAAATAGTATAGACCTGTCAGGTAAATGTCAAACAACTAACTAGTAGTGCGTAAACATGGTGTTAAGTACAGAAAAGAAAGTTTTTCTGATGAGGCAATATTTTCGCTTATACGGAATCAGCCGACTCAAATGTGCAAGTCTGCGATACGTATGTGATAAATTCACAGAACAGTTTAACAAACGTTCTTCGAGTAATGCCATAACTTTAAAGGTTGTTGAGAAATACTAGCAGTGTATAGTGCCAACGAAAAGGAAAGGCGGGCCGTCCCAGGACAGTTAACATTAACAATAACCATCAACGCGTTTTTGAGCAGATCTTAGAAAATCATTAGGCAAGTCACAATTAATCAACAGCGGTACATATAAATTTTAACACACTTTATCCCCGATCTACGTCAATTCTGTAGTACACGTAGTTTGACGTTTCTAAACCAACCTATACTGCTGCCGCAGTTCGCCAATATTTATAGGAACATCTTCAAACCAAAATCATTTCACGATCTACTGATTTTTTACCTCTCCAGACGCATGCATACATTCGGGACAAGACCAAAGATGCAGTCTTCAAAAGGTCACCGCAAACCATCGATAAATTAAAGAATGTTATTCAAGACCCCTTCACACAACCGAGGCAACCCTTATTCGATAACATGACGACCAACTTGAAAATTCTTTATGAAGTCCACCTTGAACGAGGAGTTGCACATTTAGAACATGTAATAAAGTCCAAATAATATGTTACAAAAATGAAAGAATTATAAGTTCACTACTGTCTATTTCGGGCCATACTCTAGTTTGATTTGCAATATTGCCATGTCTGGCGTTCGTAAGCCCGGACCTAGTAACTTTTAAATAGAATTGATGGCGACAAAGAAAGACTTCTTGCATCTGTGCGGTGAATAATTCACAAATTTGCATCCTGCAGCCAAGGTCATTCTCGCCTAGTTATCTTAAAAAAAGGAACATACAATAATGCGAAGATATTATGAATAGAGATGTGGTTTCTAAGAATATTTTTAACTTCATGGGGAACTCAATTAAACCAGAAACGGATATGAACTTTCTTCTCTCAGATAGGATTACTTTTAGATGATGAATTCTTTAAATAGCTACTTTAAAGTCTGTCTTTAAAGTTAGCGGTGCCATCATACATGCCTTTTGTTAGATACCAGCCACCTGAATCAGTATTGAGATATTTATTGACAAGATGAAAACCTACATGTTACGCTAAAATGTCATTAAATAGTTCGAATACAAAGAGGACTTTCAATATTATCAATAATTCTAATTATATTCCTCGATTATCAAAATTCGAAATGTTGGAGATCCGCTAAGTGGGCCATGATTGTTTTGTTACTTTCTCTTCTGTTGGTTACAAATTTAGACAAATTAACTGACTTCACTTGAAAATAGAATATTTTTTAAAACTCTATACGAACATGACACCATTGAATAGAAATTTAAAAGCTATAACAGACATTATAAAAATATATAGGGCGCACCTTTTAAATGAAATCTCGTATCCGAAAAACTGCATTGCATAAATTTTAGGTAAATTCCTAAGTTTCGAGACAGGGAAACCGTTGTAAAAACTTTTACGTTAATCTTTCATTTCATATATTGAATTTGAAATATGTCCACAATCGGTATTTGGTATTCATACCTTGGTTAGTGTCCTCATATTTACCAGTTTAATATTGCAGGAGAAAAAGGTGATGTTGGCCTGCCCGGACCACCACTAGCTGGAGCTCCAGGTAAGATTGTTATGCATCCAATACGCCTTCAATATTTGATTGCAATTTTCGAAACTGTCCATTCATAGTGAACGAATGACGTCTTTGATGCATTCAAAATTGTTACCTTTAAAATGATTTAATAGGTTAATTAGAAAAATATTAGTAACAGATGATAAAAAACATAAGAGAAGTTTGAATAAAAAGTTGCATACATAGAGTGAGTCATGAAATCGGTGGATATTTTTAAAAACGATAACCCCGCAAACCTTTAAGTAAAAGGACACGTGTTTATGTATCTCGTTGTTTACGAGAGGCACATAATATTGCGTTAAATTGGTGAGATGTTTTTGTAAAAAGTTATTTTGTCAGTTGCACATGACTTACGAGGGCGACCTGAAATGTTTCCGGAATCGACAAGATGGTGTGGTTTCTTATTTTTATTTTTCGAAGTTGTCTCATCGAAGATCAATGCACTTTTTCAAACGTTGCTCCAGTCTCTTCAAGTCATCGAAAGAGTAGGATGTTTCGAGGTCTACAAAATAGCCATCTTTAGCGGCGATAACCTTCTCATTTGAGCCAAATCTTTTCCCTCCCAGTGATTTTTTCCGCTGGGGGCTAGGTTCGGTAAATATGGAGGATGAGAGCCTATTTCGTAGCGCAACTCAGTCAATTTGGACACGACGATGTGGGATGAATGAGCCGGTGGATTGTCGTGGTGGAAAAGGACTTTTCTCCGCTGCAAGCGTTTCTCCTTCAATACTGCATCGAATCTGGTCAATGAATCACTGTAGTATTGCTCCATGATCCTTCTTCCCTTCTGCAGATAGTCGATGAGGAGCACACCTTGGGAATCCCTAAGAATGGTCGTCATGACCCTTCCGGGAGATGGAACGATCTTTGCTTCCTTCGAAGCCGATTTGCCTGGAAAAGTCCACTGCTTCGACTGTTCCTTGGTCTCTGGTACATAATTGTGTGTCCAAGTCTCATCGATTTTGCTCCGGTGTAGCAAACGGTACCCATCGCGCCGAAAGCTTTTCATACCCAATATTTCGCGTAGGACATGGCCAACGCGTTCTTCTGAGATGCCTGTTGTCTTTGCTATCTCGTCTAGGTTCAATCGGCCAACACGACATCACGAATTTTGTCGATCATTTCATCGTTGGCAGCGGTTTTTGGGCGTCCACTGCGTGTTTGTCACTCGTTCACCCAGAAACTGGTGGTGAAAAATGATGGAGCCGTTGTGAACCACTAGCAAGGTATTTAGAATTTCCGTGACCATTTTCCCTGCCATCCAGAAGTGTTTTGTCACTGCACAAAATTCGATTTTATTCATTTTTGCTAAGCCGACTGACTTGCTACTCAAAACACATTCTCAAACAACTATATACAGTAGACGTCTAAAATTTTGACAGTTGTCATAAAAAAATTGCCCTTACCAACCAATACATCCAGTTCAACCTTCGTGCGTCATCTTTGCCGATTCCGAAAACATTTCAGGTCGCCCTCGTATTTCCGAAATTGAAGTCGCTACTGAGAGAACGCAGTTTTGAGACCATTATACGAAAGAGAAACACCAATGGAAAAGAATTATGAATTGGGAAGGGAACTAAAAAAGTTAAAAAGACTTCGTTCGGTTATTTTCGGACCAAATATTTAACGAACTGTAAAGACACATTCAAAAATTAAAAACAGTGAAAGCGATAGGGTATGACGGTATAACCTCGGCAATTATAAAATATATTGCAGATGTAGGAAAAAATTTCGAAAAAACAATATGTATTTGATGACACACAACGAGGCAACATACATAAACACTTTGTTAGCGTTTTTTTACTGTTCTTTTTGTTAATTTAGGAGTTCCGGGATTGAAAGGTGAAACAGGATCGAAAGGTGAGTTATATAAGTATATGTACGAGGGTGGTACGACAAATAAAGTAAGTAGTACATTTGTTTTACATTTATTTTTCGACATGATCTCCTTCTAATTCGATGCACTTATTCCACCGATGTTCAAATCGTTTAAGGTCTTTACTATAACAGGTCGAATCAAACCCCGCAAAATAATCATCTTTCACTGGAATCACCTCCTCATTAGATGGAGCCGTATTTTTAAATTGGCGAACAAGAAAATGTCAGATGGAACTAAATCTGGACTGTAAGGTGGATGAGGAAGTATTTCGAATCGCAATTTAAATTATTTTGTCACGACAACGTTCGGGCATGAGCCGGTGCTTTATCATGATGAGGCAATACTTTCTTTTGTACCAAATGGTGACGTTTTCATTCAGCTGATCCAATACCAATAATTATTTATATTATTGTTTTGCTCTTTTGCAGATAACCTTTAAAAATAACACAATGATTATTCCAAAATATGGTGGTCATAACCACTTTTGGTTTCTTCGGTGCACTGCAACCGGTTTCTGACCATTGCTTAAGGGATCTAGTGATATATCCACGTTTCGTAAACGGAAATATATCAGCGTAAATATTCCGGGGGATTATATTTAAAAACGATCAAACAGTACTCAGAAGTGAATATGAAATAGACTTCTTCGGCTAGAGTCAGTAATAAACGATTTTTTTTCCGGAATTCGACTGTCATGATAAGTCATGAGAGAAAATGAAATTCGAGTAAGAGAGAAAACCAAAAATAAAAAGGAAAAAAAGAAAGGTCGAAAAATGGATCAAAAAAGGAAAGTTGAAGATAGAGTAGGTGAAGGAAAGAGAGAAGGGGGAAGGAAAAAAGAAAGAAAGAGAAAGGTGGGATCTCCACGTTCCGCCTCCATCTTAGGAGCCTTCCTAACAACAAAACCAGTGAAACCACAGCGGCAATGGTAACTTCGCCTCTAGCGTGGTTAATACGTCGAGTCTTTTACTTTTTTCGCCTTTTTTTCACTTTTCTTTTCTTTCCTTTTTATGTCTTTGTTTTTCCTTTTACTAGTACTCTTATTTCATTTTCTCTTATGCCTTATAACAACACGGTTCAATTCTGGAAACAGTTCGTTTATTAGTACTTGGAAGTTGTTACGTGAATTCGTTTCTGATCCACACTTAGCAGACGTGGCGTCTACCTTGATGGAAGCCTTCTCGTATCCACGTATTCATGTAAGATATGTGTTTGTCATACACGTTATTTAGATATACCTATAGTTATCTCATGCATCTTTAATCAACGATCATTTAAAACAAGATCACGAACCTTGGTGATCGTTTCGTCAGTAGTTACCTCTTTCGGATGTCCTGCTTTTGGTTCAACTTCGGTGCTCTTATGGGCACGTTTAAATTCATTCACCTAGACACAAACTGTCTTAAATAATAGTGCAGATTCGCTATGAACATTATTTAACTGTTCTTTAATTTCCTTGGGGTCTTTTCCGGCGATATGGCAGTGTTTAAGCACAGCACGAAATTCCCTTTTGTCAATTTTTACAAGACGACGTAACAGGTTTACTTTAAGCAACTGTAACAGGCAACAGATGCAACGTTTTTGGCTCTAACTTTTGCAGCTGTCTTCTAACATATGATGGATTTAACAGATGTCACGCATATGTTAGTTACTTCATGTGTTAGTTACTTCAATTGTCAGACCACCCTCGTATATGCGATGTAGGCGCCATAAAGTCTTGGTCTGTTATAGAAATAGAAGTTTCGAACAATATAACAAATTATATTTTTCAATGCAATCTCCCCTAACTTCTATACGTTTATTACAACAATTAATGCATAATTCGATGCCCTTGTAAAAATAATCTTGCACTAATTTTATTCATATCCAAATAGTGATCATGGAGAATTCAGTAAATACTTGCTTCGGATATGTTTGTTATCACTGCTAATCCCTTCACTTTCAAACGGCGATTTTCTAGCACTAAATTCTCAATAATTCAAATTTGTTGAGGAGTTATCACTTCATCGATCCGACCGTTTAGCATCTTCCATGGATTCTTGCCCCAAACGGAAACATTTTGCCCACTTTTTTACAGTGGAATACGTCATCTAAACGTTGTTTTATGTGATTAGGCGTATGCCCTTCTTTTGATGACCGTACGGTACTCAATTCATTACTTCAGATATTTTCATGCGCTAGTCAAGTTGGTTGGCTGGCTACTAAACACTACTACGCTTCAAACGGTCATATTTACAGAGTAGGCCCCCTGTATGTGCATGCATGCCGTTACAGAGTTTTAACACGCTTGAACCTGTATAAGCCTCTCAGACCGAGAATTTCTAGCATCTATCTCATGTATATGAATATATATGTATATTACATGTCCTATATAATAAACCTTTTAATGTAGGTGATAAAGGCGAACAAGCACCAGCCGTGATCAATTTGCCTTATCCGCCCATAGGACCACCCGGTACGCAACTTTACAATGTAGCTACCACTTATGTGTTTCGAATATTTTTTTTTCTCCTTTAGGCCAAAAGGGACAAAAGGGAGAACCGGGTGCACAGTTAAAAGTTCCACAACGGTAGAGATAATTTAAAATGGTTCTATAGTTTCGATTGTCTATGCAACGGTAGAATAATATAATCCAATTTGTAACGCTGTTATTATTATGAGAAAAATCTGAGAATAGGGATCAGTTCCAAAAGTACACATAGTTTCCGTTTGTATTAAAATGTCATAAATGAGAATGTCCAGTAGATTATCACACAGTTTTAACACATAAGATAATTGTTTAGTACAGTACTTATTTTTTAAAATATATTCATAATCTCTCTTTCTGTATCTGCTACATTGCTTATTCGGCCATTCTATTATAATATCATTATAATCTATAATGCTGATTCGGTTGTTTAAGGCAAAAGTCGAGAACTACACTAAAAAGTACAGACTGTAACATGTACTATTGGCGTATAATAAATACAGCAATAAATAATTAATAATTAGTAACAAACAGTGTACATCATGTCATAGATGTTACTAAACACTTACTTACGAGGCAAGCATTGATATTTGGAATCATCTACAGCAAACACCTGCAACGCTGTCTCGCTTTGCAGCGCTTTCTTGAAGCGACCGCCATTCCTTGCAGCGAAAAAATTATACGCTTTATTGCAACACTGGAATAAAGCGTAAACAAATTCCTAACCTAAACAAAAGAAAAAGCTTGTAACGTTAAAGAAAGAGAAAGAAATTATCTTTATATAGAAATTATCTTTTAAACACTTAATCTATAGCGTGCAATAGCTAAATAACTAATGACAGTGACAATAAATCACTAAAACAAATACGCATCGTAAGTTACACTATAAACCAGATGAAAAGACCCCGCCTCCAAAATTGAAATAATTTGGAGAAGCATACATTAATAGAATACATCAGAGAAGAGATCCAGATAATTGCACAAGTTTTATTTATGAGTCTCGTGGTGATGCAACCTATCTTTGTTGGAAGCCAATCGAGGATAAAAAAGCAAAGAATTCTGGTGTTACCATTGTATTATCATATGGTAACATCACAAACTTATTACATTAAATTTATTTTAAGTAAAATACTTTTGTGCTATAAATAGTCTCGGTAAAGACGGCAAGTTTCAATACCGTGCGGAGAACAACGTGGAGGCGTGAAGTGTGTAGCACGGAGAATCGAGTTTCCGTTTCAAATCACGCTTCTTCAGTATTTTCCACTGGTCGTTGTGAGTGCTTGTGAGTATACACATACTTGGAAAATGTATTATTTCGATAGGTTTCGGAAATGGAGTATTTAGAATAAACTAGAAGAAGTAATAGCGAGTATGCAGGATTTAGAATACGAAGGCGAATGAATTAAATTTATAAAAATGCTAAAACTATTTGACGTGTACCAGTAGATGGAAGTGTGAACACCACCTAAAACTGTTCTGCAATCCGTGGCAAACGATACAGCGAACAATTAATATTTGACATAGATGTTTGGCTTATTCTATGCAATGTACAGTTCACTTTGCTAGACCAACAAGCATTTGTCTTCTTCTAAAGCAAGTATTCGGATTATACATTACCAGGCTGGAGATCGTTAAGAAACCTTATGCTATCTGCTCGTGCATAGGCTGAAAGAAGAATTAAAGCAGAATTGAGTGGTAAAAAATTGAGGTTATGTGTGGACGAAACAACCGATCGGCAAAAACATTCTGTGGTGAATGTGGTGGTACGTACAATGCGAAAGTTTGAACCGTCATCCTCTATCTTGTTTAGTTCCAAAGCAGTTGCGAAATATGCTAGCGATGAAATTTTAAGTGGTGTTGAGGGCATTGAACAAATAAAATATTCAATAACCTACCTTTTAACGTTTGTGAGTGACGATGCCGCTAACATGCTTTTGTTAGGCCTATCTCTTAAAGAAGAGAACGGCAATCTGTTACGTGTAACATGTAAAATCCATGCTTTAAACTTTGTGGCACAATCGATCCCTAAATGTTATCCACAAGTAAATGCTTTAATGGCTCGTACGTAACCAGTATTTCTAATGTTCCCAAAACGTACAAAATGATTTCTTGAACTGTGTCCCAAAGTGCCTGGATATGGCTGCGTTTTACTACTACTATTTTGATGATATAGAGAAGGTAGCTTTATAATTCGATCCGAGACACGCCAAAGTTATCGAGAAAAGCCAGAAAATGTTTCAAGATAGTCAGGTATAATGTGATTTAGAAAGTATTCGCAAGAACTACCATAGACTAATGGAGGTAATTGGAAAATTACAAAATGATTCGATGTTGTTTGTAGATACTGTTCAAATTGTGGATGATATTGACGCGCACGTATGTACGGCGGAAGACAAAAAAGAATGAAAGTGTAATACGAAAATTTGAAAGTGTTATTGACAAGGATTCAGATTTTTTCATACTAATACAAATTTGTGAAAGTGCGTCGAAAGATCCATTAACATGTCACAAGGATTACTTTAAATTTGCAAATATAAGATTACTCGATGTGGAACGGACGTTTTCATCATTAAAAAACATTTATTCCGCACGCCGTACTCATTTGACTGAAACAAGTGTGGAAACATATTTAATGATTCTAATATTTAATAGATGCCCCCAGTTTGTAATTTCGTGGAAACATCTTAAAACAGTAAGTGTTTCAGCAAGTTATATAATATATTATTTTATGTGTTTCCGCATCGTCTATCCTCATTAATGAAGATCACGATCATAAATGATGCGACCACATAAACGTTACTGAATATTCGTCTTGATACGGCTGCTCGGCCCCTCCACGTTGTTCTCCGCACTGCACTGTAACTTGACCCACTTTGTCGAGACTAGTTATAAATTACTGTTATCGAAAGGCTTGTTTCTTTATATAAGCTCTAATTTTTATACAATTTCTCTACAAACAATAAAGTAACGATAAAATTATCGGCTGTATGTTTTGTTCACTAAATGCTTCCTAATATTTCTCTCTAGTTGGACAGTCAACGTTCAACGTTTGGGTCATTCCTTCTCTATTGTATATAATAGCATCACATACATGCTTAACAGCAAATACTTTTCATACATTTTAGAGATGTTTTTGGTGATTAGGACCTTACTATTTTTCAGGCTCTTTGTTACCATACATAATTTATCACCCTCACATCAACTTTGACCAATTAGCGACCTCCGATGGCAAAGTTCCCAAATTGATGATACGACAAAGCTTTGAATATAATTTGAATATTAGCGATATGAACCATCTCGAACCCTATGCAGGTGACTCGGCTACGCCTCGTTACCTAACAGCGTCATCGATTATTATAAATCGTATAATATTAATTAATTAATTAATATTAATAATAACATATATTTGTTTCCGTAAAAATTTATGCTATCAAAACTGTCCTCGAAATGATTTTACTTCATGGTCCATTTAGTTCGTTATCAAACCAACTTCCTGTAGATACACATTAACATTCATCTTTATCAAATTATATTCATACTGACTAAAAGTTTTCCATTCTGCGTTTACAATACTGTCGATGAAGGTTACTTAAGGTAAAAATGCAATCGAAACTTGAAATATTTCTTTGTACAGCGGTAACGGCAGTAATAATACAATTAGTGTTCATGGTTTTTATTTATCACCGTATTGGCGATGGACAAAAACACATTCGAAGCGATTTCATATCCAGGAAAGAATTTGATGAGTATTTATTCACGTCCTTGAAATCCGATCGATGGAAACGAGAACTTGACGCTGCCCTTGATGGATCGAATATTTTGGCCAGACATAAACGAGATACATCTTCTTGTAAGTACATAAACAAATAGAATTATTTGTTGCGAATGTATGACATATTGCCCAAATTGTAATATAATAACAAACTGATATAATTACGATTTTTAGTAGGACCTCTGTTATCCTCACGAGCATGAATGGTTTTGTATATTATTTTGCTACTTACCATTTTCGATTGCTTACTTTCTTATTTACAGTTTTTCTCTAATTAACTTCACTGTTTTGTTGGAGTCTCTAATACTTGTTAACGTATAACTTAGGACTAGATCGACCTCTTATTACCTCAAAATTCCCTTTCTTTCGAAAAAAAAAAAAAGAATCTCTTAATCAACAGGAGAGGAGGAGCAAGAATCTACTCCAATATAGAGTTTATATCAAACAAAACTAATTAACGTAAAATCTATTACAAAATTATTTAGCACTCACGCGCCTACACTTGACAATTAGCAAGAGTCACATTCAAATTCAGCACCTCCTTGTCTGAAAGTCTTCTGGAAATGTTTTCGTTATCATAATGTTATACCGAAGGTAATTGTCAATTAATATCAGGATCTAGTAGTGATATCCTAGCTTGGTCACATCAGGCAAAAGAGAATTAACTTGTCTAACTGATACAAAGAGGGTTTCAATAAGAGAGCAGGATTTGAACTGCCTGTAATGTTTTACAGTCATAATGACACTTGATTATTACGCGATAGATCGAAAGCTGAGGAATGGGAGTTAGTAAACATGGAGTACTACACGACAGAACGAAGTGTTCTAATTGTTAAAGATTATTACCAAATGATGAAAGTCTGATTGCTACCATTCGTAAAATACGTCCAATATTCGGTCGACAGAATGTTACTAATTCATCTGCTGTGAAAAGAATAATCGAAAAATTCGAAAGAACTGGTTCGGGTAGTGATGGGAAACATACTGCACGAACTTGTAGAGATCGTTCAGAAGAAAACATCACGACAGTTTGTTAAAGTATGGCCAAAAGTCCAGACACGTCGATTCGTTGTCGTGCATAAGAATTAGACGTTGCCACAACCATTCTTTAGCGTATTCTAACTAAAGATTTGCATCTCTACTACTACAAAGTCCAACTGACTCAACAATATCTGTCAACAGATCATGCACAGCGAAGAGAGTTTACCAATCGGATCCTTGGGCAAATAGAAGTGAATGCCGATTTTGCAGATAAAATCATTTTAAGTAATGAGAGCCACCACCACGATGGCTTCACTAATCAGCAAAACTGCCGCATTGGGCGCTCGGAAAATCCACGAATGATTCATCAGAAAGCAATGCATCCAAAACTTGTCACTGTCTGGCGTGCATTGTGGTCTGGAGTAATAATTGGACAGTATTTCTTTGATGATGGGGAAGGTAATGCAGTAACGGTGGATAATGAACGTTATCGTGCTATGACAACACAATTTTTGTGCTACAATTGGAAAATATTGCTCTTGACACATGTGGCTTTAGCAAGACGGTGCTACATGTCATACCACCCGTGAAACATTGACTGTCTTGCACAAGTTTGCTCCTGGTCGTGTCATTTCCCTGTTTGGTAACCAGAATTGGCCGCCACGTTCTTGCGATTTAACACCTTTGAACTTCTGGCTTTGGAGTTATCTGAAAACACAGATTTATGTCAAGAAGCTCCCGACCACCGAAGCATTGAGAGCTGAAATTAGACGCTCTGTCGATAAAATACTGCCCTATTTATACAATAGTGATATTGCAAATTTTGTTAAGAGTACGTAGAGTCGTTTTATTATCTCGTGGGACTAGCGCAGAAACCAATTCGCGTTTTAAAAAGAGAGGTAAATATGGTAAGAGAAAGACAAGTATACAATCGGACCGTTCTAAAGCTATGTTTGTTAAACACGTGATCTTTTGTAGTTCAATATTCAGTCCATATAGGTTAATGAAGGAATATTAAAAATTACATATAAATATTCAAACTTAACCTCCGTGGAAGCCTACGTATTCTTTTCAACTTCCGGTATATATTGATCATTGTATTGATTTATTCTTAGGTGTCATATGAATTCATTTTCAACTACTAGAGACCAGTAGAATTGATGTGTAATACTTGTTCATTTCTGTTAAAATAGATTTATTTACAAAATTGTTATGCATGTTTTTCGAAATCTGTAATTTTTTCAATTAATACAGCTTGGAATACTTATTCTCCTATTCCATGTTATTTCTATTACTGACCACTATACTACAGTTTAGTATTTGATGTTTTTAGCCCGATGTTTGTTAGAAGGTGAATATCATGTAACGTCAACAATCTCGCGCAGGATGGTCTCACGAGATAATAAACGGACTCTATGTGCCAGCAAAGCACATATCATTTACAAGATATTTTGTTTCATACATAATGCCCAAATAAATACATTATAAATCAATAAATATGTCAACACCTTGCTACAGAAAGCCATATTTTATTGAACCTTAAAATCTTGCGCTCTTATTGAAAAACTCTCTAAAATACAACAAGGCTTGTAAGCTCCTTAATTTCATCAATAATTCAAACAAGTTAGACGAAATACCTCTCAAAATCGTATTTAGCCATTGCGTATATTGTTTATTCATTATAATACCCGGAAATCCGGAAATACACCGTCGATCCAGACGAAAAATATTGAAATTAATCTGAGGTCTTTCGTTGTCGGTGTCCTGTTGGGAAATTAAAGAACCGTTAATCTACAAAATCACAGGGCTTGCGTGTACGACTACTGAAAAGAAAGCAATCTTGTTGAATTAGATTCATTTTTGCAGTTTTTCAAAATTCAACTAGCATAGGGATTACATTCTGTTTTATGTCGGAATTGCTTGAATTGTAAGTGATATAATTTTTTTCTTATAAATATATTGTTCTTTTTCTCTAAATTGAAATAATCTTTTCTTTATAAGAAAATAAACATACATATCTAAAGCAAAACCTTAAACAAAAGAAATCACTACATATAGTAGAAATTTCATTATGAATTCTGAGAAATTTTCATGATTGGGTTTTTGGGTTTCCTTGGCCAAAACGGAATGTTTTAATTAGGTCGAAGTTTCGATGAGATCTCACTCATTTCTTCTGGACTCTCTCGTTTGGCTAGCGATCGGAGATGAACTAATCATCTCCAAACGACAACCTCCAGAAGATGAGCGAAATTTTATCGAAACGTTGACCTAAATGGTCTCTCTTGGCAGTAACAACACACATTATTTCACATACGACGACCGCAAAAACATTCATCCCAACATATATATGTACACAAGAAAACAAAGAAAAAGTACAGGATACTGTTAGAATGTATTCTTGTCTTTTTCAAATTAAAAAGAAAACCAATTATAAAGAAGTACAAGTTATTAATGCAACAATACCTATTATTTTAAGCATAAAGTCAGTCACTCCTTTTAATGTGAACACATCGTTAGTGGAAACAGTCTACCTTTTATTTTGTTTACATATTGAGCGTCTACTGTACTAAAAACATTTTTGTCAATTCTCCTACACTGATGTGGGAATTTCATAAACATTATCCTAGTATTCGAAAACCGTCTCAACTAATTCTTACACGCCAAAGCTCAGCGGCTCTTGATCATTTTATTAGTATTACAGTACTGCCCCAAACAGTCAGTAGCCATCAGAGAAAGCCGGAAAAAAAATTTCAAAATGCCCAAGTTGAAACGAATTTACGATAGTTCTCCTATAGATCTGATAACTCAGACCAATGACAATCACTAAACACTGAACAGTTACTTATTTTAAACATGAACATGTATACATTGTGTTGAACATTATTTGCTGAAAAAATATTGAGACTTGCGCAATGTTGCAGTTTAACCTAGCTAATTCTGATTGTTAATACTTATTTCGTGGATAAGTATTTAATAGTAACTATAACACAAAATATTATTAATAATTTATAGCGATACGTATTGTACGGGTACGGTGTTATTGTTTATGCGCTGTAATTATAAGTACGGAATATTAAAAAAAATACATGAAAATGAGTTTAAGTATTTGATGGATTTTACTTATTAAGATAAGCATAGATGTAGTTGTTGTGTAGTATAGCAAAGGAGCACTAGATAAATGATAAATTAACAATTTTATATATTATATGTGAATAACATTCTAAAACTTCCATAAAGGTGAATTAGAGTAGCTGATCTTTGGAGCTCATATATTATGAAAAGTGCCATCGCTGTGGCATTGATATTAATTTATGATTCGCAGTTAGACAAGATATGCGCCAAGAAGACCCTGGTGTAGGAGGATACGGCCAACCTAGTAAGCTTTTTAAAAACTAATTTAATGATTGTCTTTCATAGAAGTCCTATGTTATAGGTTTCCCTGGGCCATCTGGACGACCAGGTACTTTTATAATTTAAACCCATTACAAGATTTAATTACCAAGTTCTTGCCTTTCTCCAGGAGTAGTTTACCTTAGAGGTTACCCAGGACTCCCAGGAGAGAAAGGCGATTCCGGTATCCCCGGATATCCTGGTAAATACAAATAATTTGGATGTTGCTGTTATAGGTATTTACAAATTTTAGGACTCGATGGGAGACCAGGAAAAAAAGGTAAGACAATAGAGTTACTATCGCAGCTTTAGCTTTTTTACACGGTATATTCATTATGGTTATGAATATACTTCCGTTAGTACGGAAGATTTTCAAATACATCCAGCGAATAATTGATGCCCGACAATCTTTGTATTTACCAAACTGAACATTACAGGAGAGAAAGGTGATGTTGGATTACCAGGTCCGCCATTAGCTGGAGCTCCAGGTAAGATTGTTATATTTGCTTCACAACTGTTATGACATTTTTTAAGGTAACATTCTCTGCACTCTAAAACATGTTGGTTCAACGTATGTTGCCCACAACTAGCGACTGTTTATCGATATCACCTAACTCACGTCAGAAGATGTACTTGGAGTATTTTTGTATACGCGGATAGTAACGTGAAAAGAAATGTACGTCTTTTAATAAGTAGAGACCGAATTATATGCAAAGTACATATATTTTATTTATTTATTATATTTTACGTCTATATGTAGATGTATTACACTGATTAAAGTTATTTAGCGTTAATTAACTTTAATCAGTGTAAGACATCTACATATAGACGTAAAATATAATAAATAAATAAAATAAAATATATGCACTTTGCATTTAATCCGGTCTCTATTAATAAGTATCAGAGTTGTTGCAAGGGTATGAAAAGATTGTCCTCTATGGATTACGTTAGACATTAGGTAAACTTGTTCATTTCAAGGATTCGGAAAGTGAAAGGTCACAAAGCTGGATTACTACCGTTGCGGAGTGCGTGTTGTTCAAAAAAGAAATATAATTTACATACATATTTTTCTAAAGTACGGTAAACAGTACTTAAATGGATATGTGTCAAATGTGTATGTGCTATGTGCTGAAACGTACCGAGAGATTTCCGAAAATTAGCATTAAAATTGAATATCAGTTCTAAAAGAATGCCTAGAAAATAACACCAAGATAAGAAAACGCTGTAAATACAATCAATTCACGAGAAAGACATGTGAAGAGACATAAAACGTGAATACACGGACAAGTTTCTGCCTACCCGGCGTCATCAGCATGATTTCGAGCAGTTTTATGCTAAACGTATGTAATTCTCTCGCTGCTTCTATCGCCATACTTAACCCTACGATACAAGTGAATATTTCTCGCACTAACTAGTGCCAAAAGAAAGAAACACTTGTCCGCAAAGTCGGACAGCGAAAAGACGCGGGTACAGTTTCCCACCCTTCTCTCAAGCAACACTTAAGATTGCTAGTCCCGAGAGGGCGTTTTCGCACCAAAAGGCGCCCTTCTCTCGAGCAATACATGGATTGATAGTCCCGAGAGGGCGCGCGCACAAAGGGCAGTGCATAGGGTAAACTGCACATTTGAACGATTCCGCAGGTTTATCTTGACGTATTTAAAACACATCTAAAGGAATGCCTAGGAAATTACACCAAAGATAAGGACGCTGTTAAATATTGCTTTTCCCATGGTATTGGTGAAATCATTCACATTCAACATGTGTTTTGAGATATTTTCCTCACAATAATTTGAGAAATTCGCATAAGCGTAGTAAACCCTGATGATGCTCCGAAATTTTGATACCGAAGCTATTCGTCAGTTGTTCCGCGTGTTTAGTCTCGATCGCGCTCGCAAACCGCTACTAGGTCCAGATATTAGGCGACACATGACAACAGTAGGGTCATCGTGGTAACGAAAGCATCTTCTATGTGTTTTTAGAGATAGAAATGTAGGCTTTTGATGTGATCTTGTCTAAGTGACGTGTGAATGTGCGTGTGTGTTAAATATATTTGTAAAAAAATTTACATTATTCACATTGACTTTTGCGATATAAACTATTGATGGAATAATTTCACTATTCTCATCTCCTGTCGTTCAACGGACTCTTTTTTAAAGAGAGGGATTTTTTACATAATAAGGGTGAAAGGGGAATTTGGGAAATTGTATTTAAATGCAGAATACATAAACTGTAATTTACGAATACGTTAAGCTATTTAGCAATTGAATCTTATATCAAAGTACTATCGGATCTTAGAGGGAGTCAAACCTTGCATTCTCCCTAACAATACCATTAAATTAAAGGAAACTATAATTACATCAAATGAGCTTAATGAAAGCTAAGTCTAGCAAATATAATCAAAGATGGATATGTTCTTGAGGAGAACAGGGGCCTCAAAAATTCCCATTATAGTATATTGTGCGAAATTTTTACTGGATTTGCAAGCAAACAAATTTGGTTTGCCTTCGTTGCCTGCATTAATTTTGCTGTGCCAACCCCAAATACTTGTTTCTTTAATCCATTCTATAACTCTATCGCCAACATGCTGCTAAAATCGCCAGTTCTTGTATTAGACAAATAATTGAGCAAAACTTTTTCAATACCTGATTCAGTTTTGTTATACCAGTATGTACTCCGGAATATATATTATATACTGTTGGTCTATAGAGGTTATGTTTATATGGTGATTGTTTAGGATTGCAGATTTTATGGTTACAACTGTTAACTGTGATATTATTTATATATTAATTATGCCTGTAATTGAGGTTGTGCATGTTGAGCTTATGCCTATCGTATGTCTTATTGATATTGCATATCATAATTAAATGTACTCAAAGTAACCTTAAATAAACGGTCACTCAAAGTAAAAATCGTTAGTACCAATTACCATTGTCATTGCATTAACCATTACGGAAATAACATCAATATTTTTGACCATGAATAAATATTTTAGTATAAAATAATTCGATAATATTCGATTGCTTATTAGACACATGAAAGAAATTACAATTTATAACATTTGTAAGTATGCATACAGAAGACACAGTAGTATAGATAACGCGTTTTACAATCCAAAGCTGTCTAAAAAGTAAGAACTTTTTCAACTCATGTTGTATTTTCTCTATTGCATCCAAACTTGTGATGGCAATGTACGTAATGTAATATGAAACATTGTCTATTAATTATCAATGAATTTTTCTAAATTTTACTATTATACTATATACCTATTCCAGATATTTTCTAGTCACTGTTTGGCGCACGCCGTTATTTTTATTACGGTTGATGTTGGAGGCAAAGTACCGTTAGTACTTCCTCTCTATGAATTCTAAGCACAGATATTCAATCTGTACAGGTTTCTTCCTAATATTTTACAGAAATCTACCTTGGATGTTCTTTATTAAGTTATTATTCACAATTTTCTTGTACAAAAAAAAAGAAAAGAGTCCCTTCAACAACGCTTACAGAGAAGACGTAAACGTTACTATTGTTTGTTATATATATCGCTTTTCGTAATCATTTTATTTATATAAATAAATATTTCCAAATTTCATTCTTAAGACGTTTAATATACTGTACTCGCACATTTCAATCACATTGTATAAATATATTCCCGTACGATGGAAGGATGGCATGACTGGCAGCATTGACCTTTATAATTTCACTCATATCAAGTATGTGTGTATTGTGTGGCCTACCATACAAGCAAACAAATGCGTTGGTATGGATATAAAAAAACAAAAAAAAACAAAAACATCGTGCCAAAGTCACACATCATCGTTCCTCTTGAGAATAATTAGTTATTTTCTCATATAACTCTATAATTTTACAAAGATCTTCGTTTATATCCGTTCATAAAGTGTATCAGCTGATACTACAAATAAAATGTGGAAGTTCCGGACACATATTTTGGAAGGCGAAGACCATCTTAAAGGCGAGAAATCACGTGCGAGCGAATACGATTTCAAAGATTAAAGACGTCGAATCTTCTTAAGTTCTTCAAAATTATTTGTATCTATCTAGACAAGGATTGCCTTAGGTTTTCTGTGAAAAAACATATTTTTTTGTAAAAAGCGGTATATATTTATTAATTTCTCAATATATTTATCTTTTCAACCTTTACAATTGGTTATTTTAATTAGAAAACATTATCATATAATTTAGAAACAAATGGAACAAAATTTAAATGAAGGAACCCATTTAAAAAAATTAAAGAGTCTGAGATTTTCCACCACAGTATATTTAGTTCTGTTTACTATCCACGTAGCCAAAAACAGGCGAAGTGCTATCTGGCGTGAGAAGAGTGGTACTGACAATCTACTGTCAAGAGGGGCAGATACAATCCTTTTGGGGTTAATTTTATTCAGCAAAATTGTAAATCAATTGCCAAGACATATCTTCAAGAATATTTATATAAAGGTTATTGCCATATTAACGTTTTCTTTAATGTCTGTTTAGGAATTCCCGGCGCAAAAGGAGAACCAGGACCAAAAGGTAAATTCTACAAACATTCATTTCTGTAGACCTCTACGCAATAAATTATTGGTTTAAAATAGGTGATAAAGGTGAGCGTGAAGGAAGACCGTCAGTCTTGGTGGATTATCCTTATCCGCCGATAGGGCCACCTGGTAAATAATTTTGTTACCGCCTTTATTTGTACGCTAATCATGTTTTCCCCTATTCATCTTTCAGGCCAAAAGGGACAAAAGGGAGAACCAGGTGTATCAGTTCAAGCTACTCACCGGTAAAAGAAGAAAAAGTATACTTAGTACCAATAGGCCGAATTATGTATATTACATTTCGTATACTGAACTTAATACAAATTATAATATTCTTCTTAATATATTTGAAAGGAAATATATACGAATTCTAACGCTGCAGTGCTTCTTACATTTGTCACTTTGTCAAATATTTGTGAAAGATCGCGTGGGGCATATTGGATCATCAAGTTACTGTAAACCTGGAAACAGAGTGCCTTCCTATGTGCTTTTTCTTGGCATGACTTCAACCTTATTTATTCTGTTTTATTTAATATTTATGCTTTATATGCACATTTCGCTATTGATTGTGTAACGTTCTATTTTCTATTATTACAGCTAGGGTCCTAGGGCCTCTGTCGCATCTCGCATTTAGATCTCCATTCGTCTCTATTTTCCTAAACTCCTTCTTTTATTGCTCTGTCTCTTATGGCTTTCTCGATCCCATCTCCTCACGATGTCACCGGCCTTTCTCTTCTCCTTCTATTTTGTGGTGTATAATTTAGTGCCCTCTTTGGCCATCTATCTTTACTCATTCTTTGTACATGTCCATACCATATAAGCTGTCTTGTTTCGATTCTATCCACACAGATAATAACTCTTCCTGTTCTTCGTCGTATCTCTTCGTATCTTACATGATTAAATTTTGGTACTACGCAGGCTCTTCTCCGGAAGTCCATTTCGATGGTGCGTGCATTGTTCTTATTGCTGTTTGTCATCTGCCAGCTCTCTGCGGCGTGTGTTAGAATGGGCTCCACAAAGGCTTTAGATATTTTTATCTTTGTTTCCATTCTTAATTCTTTAAACCACAACAAGGATTTTGGGTCTGGGTTGCTTTTTCCCCGGTTGCATTTTATTTCGATGTATCTTCCTCACTAAGTATGTTTCCTAGGTATTTGTACTGGTTTGTACTTATTTTTCTAATGTGCAAGTCATGGCGGTCATCGTCTTTACAGGAAACTTTCATATATTCAGTCTTTATCATGTTTATTGTTAGTCCCCAATGTTCGTATTCTTGTCTTAGTTTTCTAAACATGTAGTTTGTATACTCTACATCACAAGCTATAATTACTTGATTGTCAGCGAAATAAAGACTTGCGAAACAGTGATCCCCCATCTTCACTTCCATCCTTTCTGTTTTTTTTTCTTCATTTACTTAAAGCTTTTAACGTTCTATGACTTATTATTGCTTCGCAAATAGTGGCTACGACAGCAGTGCTATGTCAATCTAATAATTTTTAATACTTTCTCAATATTTTTCGATTTTACCATCGTTACCAAAAAACAGTAATCATATATAATATAATATATATAATTCATATATAAGGTTATACATTAACTTGTTCCCGTATGTTAGATAGTTTGCTTCTAATCATTTATTCATGATAGAATCAAATGTTAATGAAGGTTATTTGATTACCGCACAAAAACAATGTGGTTAAATACTACAGAGGCTTCCCAAACCGCCGCCTCAATTAATATCTCTACTACCGTGCGGAATCCTTGCAATCGGTATCTAGAGACAAGTAGCTTCATGAGGGGTGGAGAGAAAATACAAGAACTGCGATTGATTGAATGATTATTGTTCTCAGTGCATTAGGAAGCTAGACCAATAGAAATTCAACTGGAACATTTCTTATAAGCCTTCGGTGATATTGAAATAAATAAGACAATGTTTCGAAGGAGGCTTGAAGGGGCTGGTTTTAATTCACGAAGGCACACGTTGTATATAATGTTTGGCTAAGTGGTCAATCAAGGATGTCAAGGATTCTCCAAAGTGTTCTACATTGTAAGACCTATCATGAATGGCAAATAAATATAATGAATTAATATACATTGCGGCAGCAATCGAATAATTACGGCCTTTTAATTGGGCCTTAAGTTCGTTGGCTCTACTATTTTTCTGTGATGTTCAATAAAATCTTCTAGAACTCATCCCAAATTTTCCATAAAATACATTGTTTCTCTTTGAACCATTATTCTGTTGTACGGAACAGCATAATTAAACATACTTTGGTTAATATCTATTGTGTTACGCCTTTCTGACACAAAAGAAACGCGTTTTAGAAAATAGTGAAATGCCTTTGTCGTTCTGTTAGTGGTCAATAAGCTCACCTCTAGTTGTGGATTTTACTGTAACAATTTGGTTTTTATTTGTTTCAATGTTAAAGTGCAACCGTCATTAATTAAATATCAGATTCTTTCTGGTTCCTTTTGAATAAATTTATTGGAACGACGCCCAACACTTCGTTCGTTATTTTGTAACACTTGTACATTAGGGTCGCAGTGTTCGGGAAAACATTCCTCTGATTATTAAAGTATGTACTTCGTTCAAGATTTCGTTGTTTTGCCTTCTGTTAGCATTGACTTTTGCATACATCTGTCAATTAAGGATATAGTTTTCACAAAAGGAGAAAAACTTGACATACACGGCACCCTCTTTAATTAAGATGTTAAATAGTTTTGAGAAATAGTAAAATACATTTGGCAAATGAGAAAAACCAAAAGAAAATTACTGCGATCAGATTAAGCAAGTTTGGCTTCAACTCCAGGGGAGTATTCAAGAAGAATATGAAGCAATTCCTCAATGGTTTCAAGCGGCATTGCTTGCATGTTTTTTGTTTCAGTAATAAATTTATTACTGTTATTATTCACCCCTTTTTCAATCATACTGGTTACCCGAATGATATGTGATCATCGGTATGAAAAGGTTACTGCATTTTAAGAAATTCTCTTCCACCATGTTATAACAATTATTTATTGCTTCAAATAACAATATCTAATTACATAAAAAGAAAAACTAATCACCATCCAATAGGCGTTTTAGATTTTTTTACCATCATTCGATATTGGTATTCGGTTCGTATTTTGACTACTGACGCTTGAAGTAACAGTTTCAGTTGAAGAAGTCAATGAAGTTTTTGAAAGAAAAATACTTGCCTTTCCTAGGGTATCTTTAACAGCTTTCCATTTGACAGCAAATATGATGAAGAAATATACACCTAAAAGAGTAGGAGAAAAACACTTTGGCTATCATTATAAGAATATAAGGCGAATAACTTTATAGTTTTATAGATAACGATACACCAGTCATTTGAAATATTAATAAATCTAACAATGGTCAACTACTATTAATTTTCTTCGAACAAGCTAAAAATTCTATGCTGCTATAAGGGGAATTCTAGCAAACAGGCACTATAGCTCTATACGATTGGTTGTTATTGACTAAATTACACTTAATTATTAGAAATTATAAAAGTGTACTGTTGCTTGTGTATACTGTTTTCGGAATCACTGGGACTGATGTCAGTCTTCTTGTCTTGAATATGAAGCAGCCTGCATATTTTTGTTTTTTGGAAAATAATTAAAAACAATTCCAAATACCACATATATTATACGTTAAATTAAAAATATCTCACGATAGCCATTTTCTTGCAGCATGGGATACATTAGTTCGAAATATGTTGCCACTTTATTCACAGGAGGTACGTACCATAATCATTTAGTCATCTTCCAGTGGCAGCACATTGATTGGATTAACGTTACTATAACATTGCGCATTTCTAGCATACGCCGAAAAAACCAATGGTTTCGATCATCTTAAAGACGACGTTGCCTGGTATCGTTATATTGACGTCATAAGAGAACGTTTTAGTAATATCGAATTAAGCATTTCTAAACAGTGTTTGAAATGCTTAACTAAATTAAATAACAATGTTGGCGTATATTTAAATATAATATAAACATTACGATAATGATAAAGGAAAGATGAAAAGAATTCCTGAAAATAAAAGAATTCATGAAAATAAAACAAGATAGATAACTACGAAGAACGTATAACACCAATAAATGATGAAGAAGTCAGAGAACCAGTTAGGAAACTAAAACTAGGAAAGGGGGCCGGGTAGAATGGAATCACGGCTGAAATGATAAAATATATAGGAGACAAGGGTAACATAGGACTACTTGATCTCTTAAATAACATCATAATAAAAGAAGAAATATCTAATGAAATATGAGAATAATTATGGCCATATAAAATACAAAAAAGAAGACACAAAAAAGGAAAAGTATTGAAGAATACTAGAGAAAACACAGCGATAGAAACTTGGAACAACATTAAAAGATACGCAAAATGGATTCAGAGAAGGAAGAAGCACCCAAGGCTTAATATTTGTAATCAGACAACTAGGAGAAAAATTAACAGCAAAAGGAAAGGAAATATATATATGTTTCATACTTCTTAAAAAAGCTTTTGATAGGGTAAGAAGAGAAAATGTATGGCAGAGCCTGGAAAAAAGAGTGTTAGACAGAGGAATGATAGAGATGATTAAGGCATTGTATAAAAGTAACATCAATAAAGTCAGAACTTCCAACGCAGAATCATCTGAATTGGAAACACAAATTGGATTAAAACAGAGATGCATATTGTCCATTGTTATCCTCTACATCAATAGATGATGCTATTAGAAACCCAAATAAGAAGGAACAAATACGAAAGTAGGAAACTGGAAAATAAATGCGAATAGCGTACAGGAACTAATGTTTGCAGATGATATGGTATTGCTAATAGACTCAGAAATGATATTACAGCAAAACTTGAAGATATACCAAAAAGAACTAACAAATATAAGCACGGAGATAAACACAATGATAATAGCGGCAAAAGAAAAAAAAAATAACATCAAAACCGAAGAAAAAGCCTTGGAACAAGTTAAAAGTTACAATTACTTCGGACCAACTATTGAAGACAACGGAAGAATAGAGAGAGAAATAAATGAGAGAATAGGGAAATCCGCAAAAATATATAATACATTAGAAAACACATTTCTAGACAAAATAGAAATTCGAAAACAAATAAAGACAGAAGTGTATAAAAGAGTGGCCAGACCTACACTAACATATGGCAGTGAGTCATGGACAACCACGAATAGAATTAAAAGAGTTAAGGCCATGGAACTGAGATTCCTAAGAATAATAGAAGGAGTAAGAAGGAGAAACAAAATCAGAAACACGACAACCACTAAGAAGTTAAATATCAAACCATTAGAAATAATCATAGAGGAGAGACAACTGGGATGGCTTGGACATATACACCCCGCAACATTTGGAAAGAACATATATCTATAGAACATTAGTAAAAAAAGTATGGGATGGATTTAAGCCAAACAACTGGCTCAGAACAAGAAACTATGGAAGACATAAATAAAAGAGTGGTAGTCCGACACCGCAACAATACAAACAATATAAACAATACAAAGGACGTAGAATTTAAAAAAATAAATAAACAGTTCGACTTAATATTGGACCAAGTTTTGTTTTTAAGTTAAATACTGGTTAACCGGATAGAATAACGATTTCCTTTATAAGAATAAGCTAAGTTAAGGGATGTAACACTTCATTTAAAAAATACGACTCAATTTCTACACGACGTTGTAGCAAATATTATAAAATCCACACTAGCATTAAAATGCCACGTTTATACGCTTTAGCATACCGTAACTTTACCTGGTTAGATTTTTTCGTGTTTCACTTAAAAGGAAATGCAGGCAAATGTATCTCACCGACTTAAATGAAACTTGGTCAGTTTATAGACTTATGTCGTATAAGAACAAACGTAATTTTCTTACCTGCTAAATCGCCCGCTTTTGGGGGTTGGAGTGCCCATCCTATAAGACATATCAAAAAGTTAAGATAAACGTTTAACTGTTTTATTAGTACTACGAAATAGTAACAATAGTTTCCCTCCCAGAATTACTGTTTACCAGCAACAACCTCTGCCCCTCATATTTTTTTCAAATTTAAAAATGTTAATTTGCTCAAGAAATACAAGAGGTTATATGCAATTCGTCCATATATATTAATAGAGACCGGGTTATATGCAAAGTGCATATATTTTATTTTTGGCATATCTTTAATTGTAGTCTATATGTAGAGGTATTACACTAATTGAAGTTAGTAGCGCTAATTAGTGATTACATATATTTCATATTTAGGAATTTCTATGCATACTTTTACAAAAGTTGTATATATTGCATATTTAGGCTTTTCTTATCCTTTCTATTCCTAGTAATTCCTAATGTAGATCGACAACGGACAATTCTCAGAACGATAAATCTTTTACATTGGTTTTTCTTTTACTTTTCTTCAAGAACTGCACTCGTTTAATTTCGTCTAGCCGAAGGGATGTGGTAAATACGTTTTATTATTATTAATTCCCAAATAAACTATTCATTCATTGAATATCCTTGAGCAACACACAATGTACTTGTGTTACGTTTTTAAATACTGTTCGTACATACAATGAGTATAGCAAACAAAATTTCTTCATGGTTTAAGCCGTATCCTGAACTGATAAAGGATGGCCACAAAATATTTTGTTGAACTTGCAATAAACTGGTAAGCTTAATTTGACTAAAAGCTTTACAATTGTTTTTGAATTCTTTAACTTTTGATATAAAATGACAATTGTTGTTGTAGGTGTCTTGTGAGAGAAAATACCTGATTGATTAACACGTTAAAACTGCGTCACATATTGGAAAATGTGAAAAACTAGAGCGATCCGCATGTATGCAGCAATCTAATACATGGACTGAAAAGTCCCGGGCCTAACAAAGAAAACACGGTGTTTTTGGTTCAAAATTAGCTTTATTCATCAACGTAATCTCCATCAAGAGCAACGCAATCATTCCAGCGCCGCTCTAACATTTCAATACCACTTTTGTAGAACGATTTATCTTTTGCCTCAAAATAGGCTTCAGTTTCAGCGATAACCTCTTCATTCGTGCGAAATTTCTTACCGGCGAGCATTTTTTTGAGGTCTGCGAACAGCCAGTAGTCGCTGGGAGCCAAATCTGGCGAAAACGTTGGATGTGGGAGCAATTCGAAGTTCAATTCATGTAGTTTTGCCATTTTTTTGATTGACTTGTGACACGGTGCGTTGTCTTGATGAAACAAATTTATTTTTCTTTGGCATATGCGGTCATTTCTTTGCAATTTCGGCCTTCAAACGCTCCAATAACGCTATATAATATTCACTGTTGATGGTATTTCCTTTCTCAAGATAATCGATGAATATTGCACCACGCACATCCCACAATACCGAGGCCATAACATTTCCAGTCGATTGTTGTGCTTTCGGGCGCTTTGGACGAGGTTCATCTTTTGCTGTCCATTCAGATGACGATCGTTTTGATTCCGGAGTTAAGTGATGGATCCATGTTTCATCCGTTGTCACATATCGACGCAAAAATTCAACAGTGAGCAAACGCGCCACCCACTTTGAACACAGCATTCTCATAGTCAAATGCTCATGCAGTATAAAGCCAATACGTTCTTTTGATATCTTTACGATGTCAGCTAACTCACGTAACTTCACTTTTCGATCATTCAAAACGATTTTGTGGATTTTTTTGATGTTTTCTGGAGTTACCGCCTCATTTGGACGTCCACTGCGTTCTGCATCATCGGTGTCTCTACAACCACGTTTGAAGTCAGCAAACCAACGTTTTATTGTTGTTTCTGATGGAGCGGAGTCCCCATAACACTTTTCAAGCCATTGCTTCGCTTGAACGGTATTTTTTCCCATCAAGAAGCAGTGTAAAATTAAAACACGAAATTGTTTTTGATCCATTGTTTTGAAAATAACAAAAGTAGCGTGACTCTTAGCACAATAACTCACAAATTAATCAATAGAATATCATGAAATTTTAACAGCTGTCTTTTGAATGTTAGTACTAACGGAGAGAAAGGTGACTGCAATAAAACTAGCGTCATCTATGTGTTAGGCCCCGGACTTTTCAGCCCATGTGCTATATATCAATGTGCAGCATCAACCTTACCAAACTCAGAACAAGAAGAATATAATACGGATTTATGTAACGCATTAATTTCGTCTAACATACTATTAGCAAGATATATATATATTGCAAACATAATATACCTGACGAAAGTACCTTACGACAAAATTATGTCACATCTTGTTACCAGCAAACAATGGCAGAACTTCAACAATTGGTAGGGAATAATTTTATTTACATCATGGTAGATGGAAGTACAGATAAGTGTGGTCGTTATATTGCCCATTTGTTAATAGGAATTCTTCATGAGTAATGTGATAAATGCCCAATTCGTTCAAGAAGGTTTATCAGATTTCTTCTTACCTGGAAGTATACCTTGCGAAAAAAGTTTACTGTTGTCCAACGCTGCACCATACATGATAAAAGCCGCGCAAAATTTAAACATTCTTTTATAGTAACATTATTCATAGCACTTGTTTAGCTCATGGGTTCAATCGTATAGCCGAAGACATTAGGAATCAATTTCCTTTGATTAATGATTTAATTAGCAATGTCAAAAAAATATTTTTAAAAGCACCTTTACGAATCCAATTTTATAAGAAGCGGCTTCCCGCTGTTAAGTTGCCTCCTGAATCGATTATTACAAGATGGGGTATATGGTTAGACGCTGTAATTTTTTACGCCGATAATTTTGAAGGAATAAAATGAAATGACTGCTGACTGCATTGCTCTAGAAAACTGTAAAAAATAGTAACATCAACAGAATTGCTACAAAACCTTTTATATATTAAGTCAAATTATAGCTTTGTTTCAAGTTCCATTCGTAAACTAGAAACGTAAGGGATGTCGCTCTCAGAATCAGTCGAAATAATAGACAAACTTGATATGCTATGTAAGAAGGTTAAGGGTACAATAGGTAATTCTATATACGATAAATTTAAAAAAGTTTTAAATAAAAATGCGGAGTATTTGAAATTGAAGAAAGTTAAGAAAATCTTGTAAGGTGAAACAGTAAACGATTTCGACTTTAATTTCAATGTAGAATGTATTGCAATGTTAAAAAATGCACCAATTACATCTGTGGATGTTGAAAGGAGCTTTTCTATTTCGAAACATATGTACTCTGATAGAAGACAAAACTTTCTTTTACACAATTTAATTGTAAATTGGTTTAGAAACATGTTGTAAAAAAATTTTGTGCAATAAAGTTGTATGTTTAAATTTCTGCTATTATTTATTTTATGTAAAAATTTTGCATATTGTCGCAATTCTTTTGCATATATGCCCCGGGTTTATGCATATTTGCTCAAAAATCGATGCATATTATGCGCATATATTCCAGTCTTTCTTTACATATAATCCGATCTCTACATATTAAATATGCTACAAAATAACTCAATTTGCAATAGAAATACAACTAGAAAGTTATGTATATGTACATACCTAAGTTGTTGCCGATAAGCTATAATTGTGAGAGGGAAACTGTTGTCGCTATCCTTTAGTACTAGTAAAATAGTTAAATATTTATCTTAACTTTTTTTGATGTGTCTTATCGTTTTGTAGATATTAAAGTAAATAGCGGTAGTGTTCTAGATATGTCGCTCGAGCCCCAGAAAACGGGTATTTTAGCAGCTAACAAAGTTACCGTTTGTTCTTATACTACATCGGTTTCATTTAAATTAGTTAGATACACGTGGCTGTATTCCCTTGTTAGATGACTGCTATTTTAAGTAATCCATGTACAACAGAACTGAAAAAATTTATTTTGACAAAAAGGTTTATGGTTCATGCTAGGTATTCCACAGAAAAACAATATAAACGCTCCATGCAGTTGATATTATGATCTCGTAGTAATATTACCTTCCAATATATTGATGAGGCTCATAGTAACCCCGATATTTCGCAAATCGTCATTGTTTTCAAAACTACTGATGTAACAGTAAATATAATATATCCATGTAACTCCCATAACTAAACCAAGCTTCAGTATAATAAACACCCTAAAATAAATAGTTAATTGAATACGTCTTAAGTTTCCTTCGTTATACTTCATTTTTATACTTCTTGTTCGTCGATTGATTATTTTTCGACCGTCCGACGTTGGAGTCCCTCATCTTCTCTAAATCGCGTTTGGTGTTCCAAAAATACAATACTGTCTTAATAAAAAGCACAATGTTAACTACGATCAATATTAAAACAGGTAGGAAGAGATGGAAATAACCCATATTATCATCTAAAACAAAATTTTTAAGTAACAGGTTTGTTGCACAGAATGTTCCAATTTGAGACTACTTCTTAAATTTACCGTTACCATAAATATTCTATGACGAAGATGGCATTGATATAAAAAATATATGCCTTAACGGTTTTGAAAGTTATTTTGAGAGTGACATTGACTGTGGTTAATTAATGTTTGAATAAATTCAAATATGGTTTACAATGCAATGCAAAAAACTTACATGATTGCAGCCTATTTTAGAACTGGAAGGCGAATTCATGGAACTTGAGTGTACAGCCAGCGTGTATGAATTTGGACAAACTTAGAGGAAACTTTCCAGAGTAAATTGTAATTCTCGAAAATTCTTGTAATATCTTTTCCAATTGTGTTGGCGTATTTCGGGTTCTGTGATGCATAAATCACGTACTGGTACGTCAGCTGTTCGTTCGGAAGAAATTATAAATGAACTTTTGAAACGTTTTTCTAAAGGGATTGGACTTTCTTATGGAACATGTCAGAAAATTGTAAAGGAGGACTTACACCTGCAGCTGTATAAGGTACAATTACATCAGGTTATCTTGTCTATAGATTACCCTAGACTTCTTGTTTACTGCCAGTGGTTTGAAAATAATTTAATGCAAGGCGATGACCTGCTAAATTTGACGTGTTTCTCTGATTAAGCGTGGTTTCATTTTTCAGGATACGTCAGTTCCCAAAATACTCGGACGTGGAGTAGTGAAAATCAGAATATTTTTGTTGAATCATTTCTGCATACTGCGAAACTTGCTATTTGGCTTGCAGTTCCTCGCCGCAGAGAGATTGCTAAAACCAATTCTTCGTCATTCCCAATAATTAAACGTTCGAGAAGCTGTCTTATTCAGAATTTGGCATAGAGATATTCATTTAAGGGCTCAGAAAGTTCTGAGAATTCAAAAAATAAGAGCAGCAAGGTTTGGATTATGTTGTTAATCCGTGAATTGCGTCATACAATAAAAATAGATAACTGTTTCCGCAAAATTGCCTTTAGCGCCGAGGTACGTTTTCAATTGGATGTGTTTGTAATCAAAGAAAATTGCCAAGTCTGGAGCGAAGCAAAATCATTCAACCACGAGATGCATTTTTTTCCAACAATAGAGAGGACAGCAACTATATAATATTTTTTAGTATAATGCACAAATTTAGAAGTGAGAAACTAAGCAAAGATCTGCTAGAAATGCAACTACAACTTCTGCTCCATGCCAACTACGTTCCAGCTCAAGATAAATGGGATGCAAATCATAGAATTTCTGTGTATATTTGTAGATTAGTATTATAATTTAGTTGCGACTCTATGTAGGAGGGTGGATCTCTATGCTCTACCCGTGACCTTGTTACAGTAAAACTACAGTGGCATTATATTTTCTATATTTCGACATACTCTCCCTCTATACTAATACACGTGGTCCATCGGTGCTCCAACATCTCAACAGCCTCCTACAGAAAAATTTGTCTGACCACTGCAAATCACCTCCCTACAGCTTCCATCGCTTCATAATTACTGGAAAATTTTGCTCCACGTAAGATTTCTTTTAATTTGGAAAACAGCCTGCAATCACTGGAGGGCAGATCTGCTTTGTGTATAGCAGCCATAGCAATACCAGATGTATGGCTGGAAGCATTATCCTGACGGAACAGCACATTGTGCCTTAACTTTCCTCGGCATTTTTTTTGGCTTGCAATTTAGAAATCAATTGTGCGTAGTAGGCGTCTGTAATGCTCTATCCCTTTTGCAAATAGTCAGTGAAGATGATTTTTTGAGCATCCCACAGCACAGATAGCAAGACCTTTCCAGCAGACGGCACAACCTTAAATTTACGTGGAGGACGAAAACCGCGATGTTTTCACTCCCTACTTTGCACTTTGGTCTCGGGATCATAGTGGTGCACCCATGAGTCATCCATGGTCACACACAGACTAAAAAAGCTCTCTTTGTTTGTTTGATACTTTTCCAAAAGACGTTAACAAGTCAACACCCGATTTCTTGTTTTAATCAATGGTTAACATTCAGGGCACCCATCCTGTGCTCATGTTTTTCAGATCTAATTCCTTAGTCAGTATGTTATGCACCACACGATGTGATAAGCCAGTATTTTCCACAATGTCCCTAATGCGTACTAGTCGGTCTTCTCCGGTATGTTGGTTTTCACAGGATGTTTTTCCCCATTTAAAATCCCGACATCAGCGTTTGACTATATCATAAGAAATTTCAGACCCACCAATACTTGCCATAATATCTTTATGAATTTGAGACGGCGTCATGCAAATGTCAGTTAACTAAATGTCAAAAACATTAATCAAACAACCAACTAGAAGTAGGTGAGGGGTGGGATACGAGAATCCGCTGTCGTATTGAATCTTCTGTAGGAGTTTTCTTTTTTCACTGGCACCTGCCTGCACAGTCTCTTTAAGTTTCGATGGATCCCGGGTGTGAAGCGAGTTTCTTGTGTTTTTGTTACGTCCATTCAGGATGCTAGATTTTGTAAGTAGCTAATGGCTTAAGTCGAGACCAACAATAACTACAACTACGTCTGGAGCGAAGAGAGTCCAAGAAGGATATTGTATACAAAAAAGTAACTATATAGTATTGTTTCTGAGCTGGTGGATTGTACTTCTTTCAAAGTCAAGACGTCGAGAATATGTGATATCAGCAAGTCGATGGCTTATATTACAATCGCCACGGAGGTTTTACGTTAACGATGTGGTAAACAAATAATGACTCTTAGGGAAAAGGTTAATTAGCGAGTTAGATCAGGCGATTTACCGCAACTGTATCCTTTCGTATGGGGTTATTTAAAGTAACAAGTTTACGTTATCAATCCACAAACAGTTAAGAATCTTGAAGAGCATATTAGTGATGGTTCTTGTGAGATTAAACCGCAGTTAAGTCAAAACTTTGGAAACTTTTGGCAAGAAAATAAGAGCCTGTCGTACAGGAGGTCATTTATAAAATATGTTTCATTTCTAAATCGCAACTATTTTAAATATCATCAATGTGCCTTGTATTATAAGTTTTAAGAAGTAACCTCAAATTGGACCTCCCTTTCACAATGAATGAAACACGTACCTAATCCTCGGGTATCTAGGTAACAAACAGCTTGGTCGATTAGCGGTTTGAATCGACCCTCATCATATATCCCTTGGTTACCAAAAATCAGAAGTAACGTACAAACCATCGGCACCGATACGGCGTATAATGTGCAGTTGACCATATTTTTGCGTAGAGATTGTCTTGATGGTTTTGGAGTTATTATTCTTGGAGAACTAATATTAGCAAGAGCATTAGCAAGAGAAACAGTGATAGAAAAATGAAAATGTAACTTAAAAGGAAAGGTTCCCAGTTGTCAAATTCAGATATTAATGAAACTTGGTAGGTGTAGTAGTGTATGTTAAGACTTGGAAATAAAATTTTTTGGTTTGTACTGAAATTCACGGATTTTCAGTTTTCTAGATTTAATTCTTAAACGAAAAATGATAGTACAAAAATTTAAATGGAAATATTGTACTTTATTCAAAGGTCTTTCAGGACACGTGAGCTGATTGTAATAATGTGAAGAAGCAATGAACACAAGTTCATATTTAACATCCTTTATTGATTTTAAAGCATTTTCAATTATAGAGGGTGTTCCAAAGGTGATATTAACATAAGAACTTATATCTCATGCTATGCACATACTACATATACATACATCAGAAAAGGGAAACAGTTACTCTATATAATCCAACTTCATACAGTTTAGGTAGTTCAATTTACTTCGCATTAAATACATTAATTAATTAAATTTTATTGAACTACATAACTACAATCGCTAATTGATTATGGTAACAGAAGCAGCTGTTGTTAGTCTAACTGGATATTAGTAAAACCCGACAAAATTGACACATTGCTGTGTGTGGTTATTTGTTATCGTAAATATTCAAAAATGTCACGTTTCTTTAAAGCGAAATATTTACAAACCAAATCCTATTACTTGAAAGCTCATAGTTAAGCTATTATTGTCTTTTAATACAAATTTTAAGGATATGCATATCTTGATATTGGTGGATTCTAGATATTTTCATAATATACCACAAAATTTATTTCATGTTAAGCTATAGATAACCAAATATATAATAGAGATAACGTTGCGGTTGTATAATACAACATTTATATACCTACTCGACGAATTCAAAAGCAACTAGAAATCATATATAAAGGCGGCGTTACAAGTGCATCTAGTTGTGTGCAGTGTCAGTGTGCATCTAACATAGTCCTGTAATATATAATATAATAATATCTCTATCTGGTAAAGTTATGTCTCCACTACAGATTATACTAAAAGAGCTTGGTGACAAGTTGAGGCCCTTAATACAACAAACCCTATTTCGAACTGCAAACATCTTCAGGTAAATTTACCACTGATTTGTTTAACAATTGGTTTCGTAATATTTACTTGGGTCGTTCAAGAAAGAGGCGGCAGCTAACAAAGATGTTCAAATACTGACAATACCAATGAAAACAACATGTATGATTCAACCACTGGATAATTATGGATTTCGAATGTGGAAGGGATTTAATCGATGATTTTCTGACCTGGTTCTTATCTCAAATTATGACGTTAATCTTCATTTGCCAAATAATGTCATAAAATTATAATCAATAATACACACTCAATTGTCGTCCTCTAAATATATCAATTTGTTTGCATATACTTAGTACAAGTTCGGTTATATAGAGAATCGACCAGGACCATCTGAACATCCCATGAATTTTTCCTTTTCAAATCAAGACCTTCCATTTCCTCCCTGTTACTTTCAAAGTGATGCTTTTGCATTAATTCGTTGTTCTTGGTTCGAAAACATTTTATGTTTCAAGTATTTGTTGACGACTTTCACTACCATACAAAATCAATTTATATACGCATTAAAATAAATACTTTATTTATTACTATTAATACTAAAGATTTGTTATCACTTGTAATTCCGTGTTTACATTTATATGAATTATGCAACGCATAATAACTGATGCAATTTTACTAATTAATGACGATTTTTCTTAATGGAAGACATAGGTATGCAATATATAGATGGTTTTGATGCAAGTGGCATAAGGTATGACTTGTTCTACATCTTTGGAACACGCTGTATAATTGAAAATGAAAATGATTAAAGAATGTTAAAGATTAACAACTTGCATTGGTTTCTTTCCATTTTACTATAATCAACATAAGATGATGGCGCTTAAATGCAACACCCTGTGTATACAACATTCATGTGTCCTGAAAGACCTTTCCATATGGTACAACATTTGCCTTTAAATTTTTGTTCTATCTGTTTCCGTTCAAGAACTAAATCAAGAAAACTGAATATCTGTGAATTTTCCAGGGGCTGTTTCATCCCCTCAGAGTGAATTTCACCACAAACAAAAAAAATATTTGCAAGTCTTAACATACTCTACTTACCTACCAAGTTTCATTAAGATCTGAACTTGACTCCCGGGAACCTTTCCTTGTTAGGAAAGAGACTTACCCAATAGTCCTAGATATTTCATATGATAAGACATTTAACCATGACAGTCGTGATATCATCATGAAATAATATATGTAAGCTATAAATAAACGATCTATTAAAAGGTGTTAATAACACTTTTGTTTTCTTTAGTTTAATCAATTACATAATGTAGGTGAAATAAGTTTCTTGTCATAATAATTGAAAATTACCAAAGCTAACGCAGAAGTTTCCAAATCTGAAGCTAAATATTCTGATGGCATACAAGCACCAAAACGCTAAGTCTATCAAACAGAATCCCGTTATAATTCTCTGGATCAATTTCTCTAACTTGTAAACAAATATGTAGACGGCTAACGTGATAACAAAACATAAGCAAGTTATCAGTACGGCAGCCTTAATCAACAACCATTTCAGATAGATGACTTCTCTAAATTCGCAGATCACTATGATATCGGCAATTCGTCCTGTGCTTGTATCGTAGTTGGTCGCTAAACAGTAATCGTTAAGATGGTACTCTGCATTTTCCATAAACATACTTCCATTTGCTTTTATAACGAATTCAATCTCTTGAAAGTCTCTCCACATCGTAGTTTTACAGTTGATATGGGTTCCGAAAATCATGGCATAATTATCTGTAAAATTACGAATACATCAATTATACAGGATGAGTCAGTTATAATTAGTAGGCATATTAAAATAAAGTGTGAATAACATGGGAAATATCTCTCTAATATCATATATATGTAATTACATAAAAAAGATTCAAAGATAGAAATTAGATTTTTGTCAAAAAAAAATACCTTAAGGACGCCTTCATACCACATCAAACATCGTAAAGTTCGCATATTTCAAATAAAATGACTGTAATGTTTCTAGCTTTGCCCAGAGAAATTCTTTGAAAAGGTAACTGTTCTATTACTTCACAATGAAAATCCTCTTAATACCAATATCATTTAGTGTGATTAAAGGTATTAAAAGTTTAGCTTTTGTTTGCTCAAAACCCTCTCTGCAATTATATGCATTTTGCTTAGAATTAGGTAATTAGAATAATGAAAGATGACAACATAGGACTAAATGTGGTCAAGGTATTATTGTTCCTTAATGAGTTTTAAATATAATGACAGTTTATTTACCTGCCCCTACGTGCTAGAACCTATAAAAGGTTGAGAGTCATGGGTAAAAAAATCATTTCACAGAGCTTTGCCTTGTGAAATGTTAATGTGTTTCTTTGAGGCTTTGTATCGGTGTTTCCGGTCATATGGTTTGCTAGTTTCTTGTGTTTTTGAGAATTGGCGAAATTCAGAAAAACTCGAATTTTTGATTTCTTGAAAGAGCATTTTCCAACAAATGGTGATAAAATTGAAACAAAGACTGTTGTGAATTTTACCAGAGAATTGCTTTCTTCTCCCTATTATTGAAATCGCTTTTTAAAGAAATAAAATTCCCTAAAGTGGTTCTCCGTTCTATTCCTGGTCATCTCTACTAAATGGGACTGGCCAGCGAAAGACCTTGGGCCTGCTTCAGTGGTTGTTAAAGATCGAGAAAGCCAACTAATAAGACAAGATACATTTATAGTCAAATTAGTTTTTGCGACATTAGTGAAGTTAAGACAAAAAGGTGACCCAGCTCTACACAGCTTCTCAACGAAATGACCTCAACAACTCCTTCATGATCGAAGCAAATTTTATTTCATTGCAGGTCTCAAGAAAAATAACAGTAAATTTATTCTTAAAAAAAAAAGCCGTCGCATTTCTAATTTTCGAAAATTTTACGAAGGAACAGTACAACAAATTAAGAAGTAGAACTAACCAGCACGGACTTGATTTGTGTACGCCATATTACGAGGTTCTACGATGGACAAAATTTTATCCACCGCAAATTTTAATCTCCGAAAAAAGTGTGAAGTATCCCTGTAAAGTTTGTTGAATAATACTTGTGAAAGCATCTAAAAGTATTTCGCTTGAGGCACGATATGGTTGATTATTTTTATTTTGTAAGCAGTGTTTTAACGTCAGTTCGATACACCGCGTATAAACAACAAAGTCAAGATGCACCATGTACAGATGAAAGTATTTTTTCCACATCCATGGCTCCGCTCCAATTGATTGACGAAAAAAACTACAGACCCACGATCTGCCAACGAGATATTGTCGCCCAATAAGACTTCATTGGGTGCATAAAACTGCACGGAAGTAGTGGCTGCGAAAAATGAAATTGAAAATTTGATTCCATGCGACTTTCCAGTAAAGCAAATCAATTTCAAATTGTGCCTTACAATGCTGGACTGGAATGTGTGTAGTGCACTGACAAGCACTTCAAGCATGACTTGCTACGTTTCTGCAGCAAGAATTTCGCAAATGAATGACATAGTGTGTCTTAGGCAACTGCCAATTAATCGGAGCATTTTACAATGTGAACCCTGTTTTACACTCGTATTTCATACATATTTTACCCCGACTTAAGTTGCAAACGTAGAAAGTGAGCAAACCTCACAAGGAGGCTTCAAGAGACACGGAAGAGAAAGATTCAATCAGAATTTCGCGAAAAAATGGGACTTCCTGTAGACATTTCGAAAACTGGTTCTGGGAATATAAATGGGGGAAATACTGCAAGACATTTGTCTTCAAATCCGTCTGTATTAGCGAAAAATTACTGGAATTGACGAAGAATTGATTAAACATTTTGGTAAACTTTTGCGTACAATCTATACTAATTATGAAATCAATATCGATAATTTCGAATTAATTGTTTAAAAACTGCCGAGAAATACATTCCGTTATACAACTGGTACCACGTGCCAGCCTCCGTCCACATACTATTAATTTATGGTCCGATTATTGCAAAAGAAGCAATTTTTCCCATTGGTGAAGTATCTGAAGAACACGATATTGCCAACATTACACCAGAAAAATGAATGCGGAAAAGATAAAGGAAGTTATCTTTTACAGATTCATCCTTAGTTCCTATCCATTGTTAAGTTCATTTGGTGTTACGGAAAGACTACGTGGAAAGTTAGATTATGATATGTTGCAATTAGTGGTAGTTGACAAAGATGAACAAGAAATTTTGCCGCGACGAGGAACATATACACTTAAAAGAAGAAGAATTTTCAGAGGAAGAATCGTTCTAATGGTTTTATCAACATGTTTAATTATATTATTATTATTGTTATTATATTACTATTACCAAGCATATTATTAAAATTTTAAATATTGCTTGCTTATGGAGCACCTGCCCTGGCTAAATAGATAACTATAAATGAGCACTAATTATTATTAATATTAAAGATACTTAGTTAAGCACATTATGTGCAATTTTTTTCTCAGTGTTATCGTTATTTATACATATACGTACATATTGCACGAAGGCTGTTTAAAGCCACGCAGGCGGAGTGAGAGGCGGGGATGCCCAGAAGATGATTGCGAATTTCTCCTGCTATAATATCTGCCACTTGCAACGTCATTACCCTATTTTCAGCTGAGTTACAGGCACGTAATCATTGCTGCTATAATTGTTTCTCCCGGCAAGTGCGACTTACATAATGCAATTCGATTTCCTTAAGCAACTCTTTATTATCAGACTTTAGACCGATTGCAGAGAACCATTCAAAACAGAAGAAGAGGCACGCTGACTTATGTTTCTGAACACTCGGTGTATAGTCCCGACTTAGCGCCAAATGACTTCTATCTCATTCGTGAACTGAAAAAGTTCCTAGGAGGGCAGAGGCTCCAGAATACAGAAAAACCTCGAAACAATGTTACGGACCATTTTAGTCTACTGGCGACAACATTCTTTGCTGAGAGTAGAGAACAACAGTAACCATGTTTGTACATAACTTCTGGTAATAAATTCATTTTGTTCTTTACACTTGTCTTGTTTTTATAAACTAACGGAGGTTGAAAAAAAACAACTCTCGTGCATCAAATATATAGGTACGTATACACAATTTGCTAGTGATGTTTTTCTTTTAATTATTTTGTGGCATATTTAATAAATACGGATGAATTTTACATAACTTTTATATTTTTTTCAGCAAATAGAAATTTTCAAAAAAGAAACGTTGACTCGGTGTGAGTTCATATTAAAATATAGGAAAAAGGAAAGAAAACAAGACTAATCTCACAGTATCTAAGACAATTTAATCAGTCAATGGCCACCCGTTTCGTGCACATCTACTCATCAACAGGCCAAGACACTCCAGAAAAGGACTACGGAATTAAAACAGACGCAAAGAACAACATCAAAACCATTACGATAGTAGGACAGAAATATTAAGATTGCTAGTCTTAAGCTTGATCTAAATTCGCCCACTCTTCACACAGGGCAGCTTATAACCCTGCAGTTCCACTGGGGTAACATGTTAGGCCCGTACTATTTCGTGAAGATAGTCCCACACATTCTCGATAGGATTCACCACAATCCAATCTTAAATTGGCATGTAAACTTCATCAAGGTATTCTCGGACGATTATTGCTACATGTGATCGTGAATTAACAAGAATTCGTTGCCTATTACTGGTGCGTATGGTACCACATGATCTTGTAGAATGTAGAATGTAGGATGTAGGATGTAGGATGTAGGATGTAGGATGTAGGATGTAGGATGTAGGATGTAGGATGTAGGATGTAGGATGTAGGATGTAGGATGTAGGATGTAGGATGTAGGATGTAGGATGTAGGATGTAGGATGTAGGATGTAGGAGGTAGGATGTAGGATGTAGGATGTAGGATGTAGGATATAGGATATAGGATTTAGGATTTAGGATGTAGGATGTAGAATGTAGAATGTAGAATGTAGAATGTAGGATGTAGGATGTAGCATGTAGGATGCAGGATGTAGGACGTAGGAGGTAGGAGGTAGGATGTAGGATGTAGGATGTAGGATGTAGGATTTAGGATTTAGGATTTAGGAGGTAGGAGGTAGGATGTAGCATGTAGGATGTAGGATGTAGAATGTAGAATGTAGAATGTAGAATGTAGAATGTAGAATGTAGAATGTAGAATGTAGAATGTAGAATGTAGAATGTAGAATGTAGAATGTAGAATGTAGAATGTAGAATGTAGAATGTAGAATGTAGAATGTAGAATGTAGAATGTAGAATGTAGAATGTAGAATGTAGAATGTAGAATGTAGAATGTAGTATGTGGAATGTGGAATGTAGATTGTAGTATGTGGAATGTAGAATGTAGAATGTAGAATGTAGAATGTAGAATGTAGAATGTAGAATGTAGAATGTAGAATGTAGAATGTAGAATGTAGAATGTAGAATGTAGAATGTAGAATGTAGAATGTAGAATGTAGAATGTAGAATGTAGAATGTAGAATGTAGAATGTAGAATGTAGAATGTAGAATGTAGAATGTAGAATGTAGAATGTAGAATGTAGAATGTAGAATGTAGAATGTAGAATGTAGAATGTAGAATGTAGAATGTAGAATGTAGAATGTAGAATGTAGAATGTAGAATGTAGAATGTAGAATGTATAATTTAGAATGTAGAATGTAGAATGTAGAATGTAGAATGTAGAATGTAGAATGTAGAATGTAGAATGTAGAATGTAGAATGTAGAATGTAGAATGTAGAATGTAGAATGTAGAATGTAGAATGTAGAATGTAGAATGTAGAATGTAGAATGTAGAATATAGAATGTAGAATGTAGAATGTAGAATGTAGAATGTAGAATGTAGAATGTAGAATGTAGAATGTAGAATGTAGAATGTAGAATGTAGAATGTAGAATGTAGAATGTAGAATGTAGAATGTAGAATGTAGAATGTAGAATGTAGAATGTAGAATGTAGAATGTAGAATGTAGAATGTAGAATGTAGAATGTAGAATGTAGAATGTAGAATGTAGAATGTAGAATGTAGAATGTAGAATGTAGAATGTAGAATGTAGAATGTAGAATGTTGTATGTAGAATGTAGAATGTAGAATGTAGAATGTAGAATGTAGAATGTAGAATGTAGAATGTAGAATGTAGAATGTAGAATGTAGAATGTAGAATGTAGAATGTAGAATGTAGAATGAAGAATGTAGAATGTAGAATGTAGAATGTAGAATGTAGAATGTAGAATGTAGAATGTAGAATGTAGAATGTAGAATGTAGAATGTAGAATGTAGAATGTAGAATGTAGAATGTAGAATGTAGAACGTAGAACGTAGAACGTAGAACGTAGAACGTAGAACGTAGAACGTAGAACGTAGAACGTAGAACGTAGAACGTAGAACGTAGAACGTAGAACGTAGAACGTAGAACGTAGAACGTAGAACGTAGAACGTAGAACGTAGAACGTAGAACGTAGAACGTAGAACGTAGAACGTAGAACGTAGAAAGTAGAATGTAGAATGTAGAATGTAGAATGTAGAATGTAGAATGTAGAATGTAGAATGTAGAATGTGTAATGCTATATACCTATGGGCAATTATTGTACCTTTATTTACTGATACTAGCTCTGTACGGCCTACCAATGCCTGCCGCTCCAAATCATGATAAAGCCACCACAAAAATTAGGCATGTTGCACTGGGAATAGCGGTCACCGTCTGGTTTGTACACTGGTGTACGTCTATCTAGGATATAAAGACTAAACTTGTATGTGAAAAGTATGTTGGCCTAGTTATACATTTGACAAATGACATATTCCCTAGCAAACCTTAAGCGAGCAACTCGGTGATTCCTAGTAAGAAGAGGAGCTGTAATGGTTACTCTTAATCTTATTCCAGTCTGACTCGACCTATAACGAACGCCCTAGAAACGCTTGGCTGATCAATATTCATCAAATTAGCCACGTATGCTGTAGATCGCCCATCTTCGATTAAAGCAACTATTCTAGCCACTTGCTCTGGAGGCACCACAAATTCTCGGCCTGGTATAAAAGAAGGAAACTTGGAATATTATAAGAAATTTTATTTTTTAATGTAATCTCCCCTAACTTCTATACATTTATTACAACGATTAATTAATAATTCGACACCCTTGTAAATATAATCTCAAGTTTTTCCGTCAAAATGTTCTATAACAGCTGTTTGCAAATCAATGTCGTCCTTAAAACCACGTTCCCTTAGGTCTTTTTTAAAATTAGAATACAAATAAAAATAACAAAGAGCCATATCCGACTATACGGTGGATGCTCCACCACCACTTCTACCACTAAATTTTCAATAATTGAAATTTGTTGAGGAGTTATCACTTAAATTTTTTTTAGCATCTTCAGGCATTCTTTCTTCAAACGGGACCATTTTGTCCACTTTTTTATAGTGAAATACGAAGAAGATCAATCTTCGTAAACGCCGTCTAAAAATTGTTTTATGTGATTAGGCGTATGCCCTGCTTTTGTTAAAATTTTTCATTTTCATGCGCTAATCACGTTGTCTACTGTCTAATAAAAACTACTATCCTTCGAGCCGCAGACGTGCATGCATGCTGTGACGGAGTTTGAACACGCTTGAACTTGTATAAGCCTGTCAGGCCGAGAATTTATGGCGCCTACCTCGTACTTATAGTCGACACACATAGCAAACATATCCTGAACGTATAAAAAGTGTCTCAGTCTGTAAAGGCCTTTTCGTAGTCTGTGCGATACTTTTCTGCAGGGGTGTATTATCGAAATAACAATTGTTTTACGCATCTTATTGTTTCATGGTATTAATTTGAATGATATGTTATTTTTATTCGTTAATCAATGACAACAGATACATTACTTTCTCTTAATATCGTTAACGTTTGACTGTCTAACTTACACTTACACTATACAGCATCGCTTTTACGTATAAACGACTTTGTTGAAAGGAAAAGAAACACGGAGATGAAATATTCCGTCCCTCGTTATTTATTTTTTGTCGAACATAATTTGCGTCATCCTTGATATTATTATAACATGATTCCACCACTAAAGGATTTTGTGTTGTTATACCAAAATGCACCTTTAGTCTTTAAAGTTTGTTCAAAATCATTCGTATTTTTTTCTTAGCGTATAAAATTTACCACGCAAATTAACTTCGTCTAAAATAAATCAAAAACAAGTCGCCGAGATAATATCAAAGAGCACAGCGGTATATATATTAGTTTAGAGCGCATGCAGTCTTCTTGTTTCTTCTCTTCTGTTAAATCAAGGTTAACAAGTTTACATCGACGCCAAATATTTCATAAAAGTCTTAAATATTCTCTAATGTGGAAAAACCAACATTCAAAGAAGATATGTTTACTGACTTGTCATATAACACATAAAATATTAAAATATGAAATGAAATTTAAATTAGCATTTGAGACACCTATATTATTCCTAAAATTGTGACATTAATGTGTGCCATAAATATTTTATCGTATCATCATCTACTACGTTCATTTTATGGTAAACATTCGTTGATAATTATTGAGCTCGTAATATTACTTAATTTAGTTACTCATAATACGTTACATACAAATTCATAATATATTAAATACAAAATTACAATCCAAGTTTATTTTTGAACATGAATATCTATTTTGTCGCAAATATTAAATGTAAATGAGATGCCGTTCATATATGCTAGTGGACATTCCATTGCTTATTGAAACGTTCTCAACCTCTTCTGCACAATTGAAACTTTCTTAATCAGGTTTTCTTCTAAATAACCTCCACTCCGTTCTTGCCAATCTAAAATGTTTCCACCTGCGTTAACAAGAAAAGTTGCTGAAGATTTTCTAATACAATGACCAGTATACATAGTTGGATTTCCAAGACTGAGAAATGTAATGATTTTCTCAGGTATTTTAAAACAGAAATTAATCATATGAATAAGCGCAGTACTGAACCAAGTAACACCATTAATTCGCATAGCAAAGGAGTTAAAGTTTGGGGACCCGTTGAAAAACATATTTTCTAGTTTTATACTAATGTCATTTCTAAAGGAACAGAGAATTCTAAAGTTTGAGCAAAGATATTTAAGTAAGTTTTGTAATATGCCGTCTAAACATAAAATGCCACACTGCCTAACAAATAAAATTCATTTTCCGCTAACACTTGTTTTAAATTAATACAAGTACACTAATGACATATATGAAACCCAGTTTTCCCAATTACTTTTTTTTCTAAAGCATTACTTGTTTGCTAATTTCATAATTCTTGAGAATCGTTAACTAAATGCAGCAAATTATATTAATTGTTCAAATAATTGTAAGAATACCGTAAGTGAACCTTAATCCACAGAGAAAAGGTTTTTCCGCCTATTCACATCAAATTGGATCTTATGCTGTTTTAAGTACATATGTCAAAAGCTTTCACGACTAAGTTACGAAAAAACTAAAGTTGGGGTACTTGATAGACCTCAAATTAAAATGTTTATGACACATCCAAATTTCATCAATTCTATAAACGAAGTTGAGAAAGAAGCCTGGACTTCACTTACTATGGTAGTGAACAATTTTCTTGGAAACGAAAAAGCCTACAATTAATTAAATTAAATTGGCGAACTTAACGACTATAAAGTTAAAAAATGTTAAGACGCTAATTTATTATTAAATAACAAATGATCAGGATGATGGAAAGTAACGACATTGACAGAAGAACGTCGAAAATTTATGACAACTGACGGAATAGACCAGAAACCAGACATAAAATTGAATCAAGGGTGGAGCAGGTTCTACGAAATAGAGATTTAACGTTTTTCTCTCAAATAAATTATACTATTGCATAAATATTATCAGTTTCACTGTTTTAAGAGTATTTTATTAAATGGTACATTCCAGTTTCTGCTTCAGATACCACTTCCTTTATTTATGCAGTATATCTAAGGGTCGTCTTCGTAATGGGGGAAAAACATTTACTAAGGCTAACACTGTACATTATACGATTCCAATTTTCAATAGCTCACTGGGAATATATTGAGTATATGATGTTTGTTTCTGCTTATTTGTGTATCGTTTTTCAAAACCACTAGCTAGAAAAAAGTACGAAATTGTACTGCCGAGGTAATTGCAAATGTAGTGCTAAATACGTTATATATATATATCTGCTGGTCAAAAGCGGAAATAGGTAGTGGTAGTACCCTCTATCGCTAATAGATGGTGCAATTAGTACTTTCGAAGGCGCAGCAACAATTAAACATTTGTGAACAACCTCATTAGTTCGAGAAAGTTCTGGTGTATCCCTCTCACTTCGAGATGGCTGTAATTGGAATATAAAAAGCTAGAGGCGTGACCGAGAGTTAGTCTGCTTAGGAAGGCCAAGGAAGTGAGACTGTCTGTTATGAAATAATGTCTTTAATCTTCGGACCGACCGATCAACGCCCATGCAGTATTTTGATTTTACTTGCTTTTGTGCGTCATTTACTAGTGCAGGAAAGGAGCGAACAATAGACAGCGGATCCAGAACATTTCAAGATCAATGGGACTTTCAATATTTCGTAATTGAGTCCAGTAATAAGGCATTATATTTGATTTGCAATGAAACCATGGCCGTTCTCAAATAATGTAACATTATAAAATGAAACATTTTTAAAATTACTCAAAATGCATAGGAACTTGCAGACAGAAGCGCAACAATATTTATTTACTAAGGTTAATACTGAATAAGAGGCTGCAACTAGTGCCAGCTTTCGTGTGACTCTTCAAATCTCAAATTGGAAAGAATGCGTAATCGCAGTAGCCCAAGATATCTACACCGAAAAGGTAAATTTATATAAAACTGTTAGTTTGTCAGCAAACACCGTAGCTCGGAGGGTATAAGGCATCGCAGAAAATATTATTTCAACTGTCTGAAAAAAATTGACATTTTGAGCGGTATTCTCCGGCCTTGGATGAGCCAACGTATGTGTCAGATATTGTACAGGTGTTGATTTTTATTCGAGGAGTAGATAAAAGCTATTAAGCGTATGGACTTCTTGATATTGTTGGTATTCGCGACACGACTGCTGGGGGAAATATTTTTAAAGGAGTTGAAAATGCCATTAATAAAAAGAACCGTCAATGGAAAAACAAAATATTATAAATGATGGAGGCAAACACATGTGTGGTAAAGATAAAGGAGTGGTTGCAGTTGTGTCAAAGGCTGTAGAAAATGATCGTGGTTTAAAATTATTAGTCTTTCATTGTATCATTGTATATTCATCAAGTTCTTATGCTGATAATACTTGAATATGTCTAAAGTTCTAAAACCAGTCATATCAGTTGTTGATTTCATCAGATCCACTGGGCCGAATCACTGACTAGCCGCATCACAACAGCCGTGAGTTTGCTGACGATTTTGGAGCAAATGACTTACGATATTATACTAGCGTATGCTGGCTCAGTTGCAGAAAAGTTCGTCATAGCTTTTTTGGACTTCGCGCAGAGATCGAAATGTTTTGAATGAAAAGCATAGCCCTCTTACTGAATTACAAAATAGCGAATGGCAGTGGAAGTTAGCATTCTATGTCGATTAGACAAAACATATGAACGAACTGAATTTGAGGTTGCAAGGAAAAACCAGCTTTCCTCTGATTTATACACTAATATTAAATCGGCAGAGAATATTACATTTTAGTATTTTAACTTACAGTTACGTAAAAAATGCTACATACATTTTAAAACATGTGAGATATTCTGCCACACTACTGAGAATAAGCTTCCCGCCGACTTTGTAATCGAGGCTTTGAGTGCTTTGAAAATACATTTTGATACTGGTTTCTCAGGCTTCGTTCAAATGGAAATTATTTATTTATAGTGCAGCGATGTAATTAAGAACAAATATGAAAACTCATCTTTGTTAGAATTTTACAAGAATCTTCCACTCCTATAATTTGATAATTTGCATAAATTTGCCCGTGGGCTGTTTTCTGTTTTTGGTAGTTGTGTGAGACAAACATTCTCCAAATGAAGTGCACAAAGAATGTTTACAGAAGTTAACCGATGAGCATCTTGAATATCTTTTAATAATTGGTACAAGTAAAACCAGTCCACAACAACAAACTACTGTCAGTGGAAAATCACAATTACATAAATCTCATTAGTATTTTTTACAAGTGGACACCTCGCGGTTTCATTCGTGTTAATTTAGATTTTCAAGATCAAATTCATATGTGCGATTCAATACATTCTAAACAACAATACACATACTTATACGATACTCTTTATCCCAACATAACTGCCTAGGGTCAAACCGCACGGTGTTCACAGGTTTCTAAATTAGTGGGATTCATTTAAGTTATTTATTAGTTATTACGCTTAAGTTAATTTTTCTGTGTATTGTACTTATTACTAAGGTTTACCTAGCAAGTAAATAATACCGAGTTGTTATCATTCTGTGCTTTTTCATTCAACTTATCACAGCAACAATAACGACAATAAGCCATTAGCTGTTGCGGGCCGGATTTATGACACCGGTCGTTAGTTGTCGCGTGCCAGATTGATGGCACTAGCGGGTCGGATTCGACCCGCCGGCCGCAGTTTGGAGATCCCTGTATTAAAAGAAATATTGTACGATCATGTATTTTAATGACCTTTGTTAGAATTTTTCTCACAGTCTTTATTATTATCAAATAAATAAATAATTAATGTAATGCTTACTTCGACCATATACGAATAATTCACTAATATCTCAGACATATTTTTATATGAATCACATTATTATATCGCAAAATAGCAGCTATACACACAAGATACACACTGCTATTTTAGAACAAATCTCCTTGGAAGAGAGAAAATTTCAAGATATTTTATTTTTAAACTTACCGGTTCTTTCATATACCTGAGTGTTGTTTTTAACGTGTATCCCCATTCTATCATTCAAGACACAGATATAGTTTCTTAATTGGTAACCCTCCTCACAACACTTATGTACACACCACTCGTTTGCAATATTTCTGTCAACCTTTTCACAATAATTATCTTCTTTACATAATCGCACGACGTAATCTTCGTTGTTGTGCCAGATATTATCCACGCAGAATTTTCTTTTGCCGAAGATCTCATCTTCAACTTTCAACGATGCGTTTCCCTCTTGTACCTTTAAATCGTATTTCTTTACAAATCTATCAACAACAACGGTGCAATACTTTAAACCGCTTTGTATCAAGTTTACGGTGATATTTAGTTCTTCGTGAATGGGTACGGTGTTTGCGGAAGGTACGCATCCTCTATTGTCGATATCGTACGCAGTTCCTGGTTGACAGCATCGAGGAAAAAATGTACTGTTGCTAAAATATTCTAAATCTTGTTGTACTGGTCTTGGCACTGCATTCTCGTCGCTCAAATTATGGAAAAAATAATACGAAGCAGGATGATACAGTGGTTTGTAATTATCCAAATTATTTATGACGCTGTTATTGAAGAACAAGGTAACCAAGCTGAGAAAGTGTCCGATACTTGTTTCGTGCGGGTTCATGGTGACTGTTCGCTTCCTAAACACTTAAAGCTGGATTTACCAGTATCGAATTCAACTAAATACAAAATAATCAAAACAATATTAATAAAACCTGCGATAGTCGCCGAAAAAAACTGGTTACTTCACAAAAGAATAAGTCGTACTAATTGCCACGAGGAATTTCTCTGTATATTGATTAATTTGCGGTATTAGACGGTGTGGTAGAACTAGCGAAAAAAATCCTTTATTTATCAGCTTCAGACACTATAATCTATTTATATTGCTAAAAAAAACACATTTCGAAAAATGTTAATCCGATCATGAAAACACCTGCACGTTAATAAACAAATAACTTAACAAAAACAAAAAAACATCACAAAAATAGATCACACGGAATAAAACAAAGCAGATAATCTAATGAAAAATATCAAATATTCTCCAAAAGCAAGAGCCAGAATCAACAATCACGAAATTCCAAGATTCAAATGATATAGAAGTCGATAAATAAACAAATGAATTGATTCAAAGCACCTGTACTTGATGAAGCAACAAGCGACCTAATAAAAGACAAAAAATTATTAGTAATTGGCACCTGTACTAGTAAAACTAATAAGCACTACAAAAGCAGGAAAAAAAAACAAATTATATAAAGCGGACAATCGCAGTAAACTCTACAGCACACAAATTAATGGTTTATGCAGAACACAGCGTTTCGAAAGAGCATGGATTCTCATTATCAACCGAGTTACCGACTGAAAAGTAATACATGCAATGTTTCCTGCGTAGACTTAACGAGTTCTAATTACTAGCTTTTACAATCCATTGAAAATATATCGGCTTGCAATAACGAGTTCTAATTACCAACTTTTATAACCCATTAGGAATTGTAGTATATAATTATAATATACTATATATATTATACCTTTTCGGAAAGGACGAAATGAAAAGATATCTTGTTATCAAGGCACTATGATAATAAACTTTGCAGACTTGAATGTGTAATTGAGGGTAATTCTCTATTGAGCAAGTTTTTGTCCTTTTTCATGAATATCTTTTCGTACGCGTCTAATTCTGTAGAAGAATTTACATTTTTAAGTAGCTTAAGGTTTCTTAGTTTAATATTCTTTAGGTCTGGATTTTAGCTTATGCTCTGCCACACTAGATATTTCTGGTTTATCGAAACGATGGTGTCTAACACGTTCCTTAAACCTTGCTTCGTTGCTCCTTTTTGTTTGTCCAATGCAAACTTTATCGCAATCATTGCATGCGATTTGATAAATCCCAGACCGTTTCATCATATCCGGTTTATCTTTGGGAATGTCTAAAAGGTTTTAAGGCCATTTTCTTAATACAAAAGACACTTCCAAATATTGCTGGCAGAAAATTTTGCTTAACAGTTTTACTGTTGGGTGGAAAGGTAGTGTTATGAATTTCTTATTACCGGTGTCTGTTGGTGTCGAGATCGAGGAATTTCTAATAACAATAATGTTTGGTGTCCAACAGAAACCAATTGCTGGGTAAATTCACAACAACAAAATGGAAAATACATGCGTATACATTTACCATATAAGAGATAAAGAGAAAATACTAATATTTAACTACTTTAAACAAAATACATTAAGTAAACAAATAAATTGGTAGCCGTATATGGAAAAGTAAACAATAATGAATGATAAAGCCAAGAGGCATTCCATACTTTAAATTCAATAGAACGAGTACTAAAACAAAAATCCACAGTAAATTTAATTAAGCACGACTATAAGTATGAAAAAAATTCAACAACCCAATTATCTACACATACGCCAAAGAAGAGCATTAAGAAAAAGGTTTGTCCTAGGAGTAGGAACAGCAAGTGACGTATTAAATCAGGAACATACAGCTATACCTGGGACAGATAAATGTGACAATTAATAAGTCCATTGAGCAATTACACTATAAATCGTGCATGCCGTGAAGCCAGCGACTGAATATTATGTGTGCTAATGAGTAGATTATAATCTGATTCTTTTGGTGGATGAATGCCATCTAGTTTTTATGATAAGAATTTGAGAAATTTACGCTGCATATGTCCTTCAATTAATAGCCGATTTAAGGATATCAGGGCCAGAGAAATACCTTAAAGCCCGCATAAGAAATACCAATTTTTTACAAGCGGCAGAACAAAGCTTTTCAATATGAATACATTTCTATAGTGCAGGAAAGGTTGCAGATTTAATAGGGAAATTTATTATATGGTAACAACTAGCAGCTTAGCAAGAACAAATCTAGCAACCTGCACCAAAACATGTTTTGTGGAAAATCAAGGGTGTGCCTCAGTAGAAGGGAAACCATTGTAGCTCTCTTTGCACTTGCTCTTATTTAATAGAAATTTAACGAGTTCTTTTTATAAATATCTATTTCTAATTTACTATTACTACGTATGACTAAGGTATCTAGAAAAGGATGCCTATATGTAAACTTGATGGTAGTAAATTTTGTATTTAGTTCGGCCAGGAAATCTTGAATGCTCCTTTTATTAGTATCAACATAGCGAAAATGCCATCTACGTACCTTAACCAAATTCTAGGGAAATATTTGGTTTCATTAGGACTCTGTAGGAAATATTGCATGCTGATACACTTTTACAATTCAGTCGGTAAGTCTTTGTAATCATCGTTTTCATTTTTTGGAAAATTAAAAAAGAAAATCACAATATATGTGTTCAAAAAATAAAATTGACCGTTCCAAAACCAAACTGCTTCAAATTTAATTCATAATTTTATCGCGCACAGTATAAAGCTACGTTGGCTTTGTGCAAAATATTACTCCAACATATTTAGTTTCGGCATTAAAATTAATTGCTTTTGGCTCTATAAAGAGTGGATAATTGATAACACTCAAGACATAGGTATAAAGAAATGATGTTCACTAATCTCCATATTAGTTCGGACACGCAAATAAATTTTTAAAAAAGGAGAAAATATCCAAACTTATTTTTCCAAAACAAAATTTTATCGCATTTCATTTATAGCGATTAAAATTAAAATATAAAAGTAAAAAAAAGGTAATTCTAACGAAAAATAAATAAAAACCTCTTAAACATTGCGTTCATCAAATAAAATTCCTTTTGCACGAAGAACAGCTTTCACAATCTGAGGTATCCGTTCCACTAGTTTTTCAAGCGCCCTGTTTGGCATATTAGTCCATTTCCCTTGGAAAATGTTCCACAGGTGGCCTACGGAGGTAGGGTATACTTTTCGCATACTCCTGTCCAATTTATCCTATCATAGCCGATGTGGTTTACATCGGGGCTTTGCGGCGGCTATGTCATTATTTGTAAAGTGCCGTTATCTTACTCTTCATTTAAGAAAGTTTTACATATCACTGTTGAGTACTTGGGGTCGTTGTCATGCATGAATATAAAATTTTCGCAGATTAGAGGTTGCCCCGATTATATTGCATTTTCTTGCAGTATTCCGAAATAACCCTCTTTTCGCAAAATACCTTCGATTCGCATCAAGTCTCCCGTAGGAAATACAACCCCAAACAAGCATAGAACTTCTTGCTTGTCTGACAGTTGGCACTACATAATCCTGCAACATTCTTTTGATTTCCGGTCTTCTTACAAAAACGCGCCTTGATAGTCCGATCACCTCAAACTTTGACTCATTAGTCCATAGAACCCTTTTCCAGTCGTCTACTGTCCAATTTCTATTTGTTTCTGCCTATTGTAGCCGTTTTTTGTTGTAATGCGGCCGTTTAACATTTCTATCTTTTAATCTTCTTTTCACTGTAGTAACAGACATTTCTCTTACATGGTCGCGATTCACTTCGGCGGGATTTCTGGTACTGTCAGTCTCCTATTTCGCTTGCTCAGCAATTTTATGCGCTCATCGTCGGCGTGAATTGTTGTTTTCTTATGGCCTGGACTTGCCCGATCTCATAAACTGCCCGTGCGCTAATGTCTTGGAATGATATCACAGTCGATTTACTAACATGTATTTTTTCGGAAATTTGACGCACTGACGCGCTTTTCTAAACTTGTCAGTTTTCCTCTCGGCATTTTAATAACTTTAATCAGGTTCACACTAAATCATAGGCAAAAATAATCCTATTTGTGGCGATGAGAGTTGTTCTGAAATTTACTATGTTGGGTCCTAAAATATAATAGGTTTTTAATAATTCTTTAATTGATATTCTTGGAAGTTTGCCAGTACAGTTAATTATCAGTAAACTTCACAAAGGGCCCAGTATAAATATTATTTACATATTAAAGCAATTATATTACCTTTTAGTAGAGTTTACAACATTCTACTGGGTGTTCGAACTAATATGGACGGTAGTGTATGTATACGTGCGCTAGTAAAAGATATTGTTTGCTAAGTAATATTTTGCAGTCAAACAAAATATCAGATATTGATTTAAAGGCTGATGATAAAAAATGAGTTCTTAAATAGTAGGCATAAATACAGATAATTCTGTTAGTAAAACTAGTCAATTAACAAACACAGTAACCACAGTATCTCGTAAGGTCTCGTTTAAGTGGAATTGATCACTATGTGGAGTTTATCGTAGTTCAATATTATATATATAAAACATAAGTTGCAACGGATAAAAATGTAAAGCCTGCGTCACATCCTCAAAATCTGAAGTAAAGCCATTTAGTTTAACTCTCTGACTTCGATTAAATGGGTGTGATGCAATCTAATGAATCAAATCTTGGTATATATCAGTAGAATTTAGTGTTTCAATAAAATGTGATCAATTTTGTTAAAGGTATTACATTATAAATATGTTTCCACCTAATGCTTAGATTGACTATTGAAAATGATTTCAGACTAAAAGCTGAAAATTCTTTGTTTCCATTACAATTTCGATTCAACGCTGGATAAGCATGAGTTAATGTTTTTTAATATCTGTTTATCATACGTAAGAGATTATTCATTGGTAGATATCTCTATTTGGAAAGGTCCGAGTATGAGTAGTAATAGAACACCAAATTGCGTATAATCTCCTTCTGATTAGATATTCACTTCCGCAAAAATTACAGAAACAAACCCATGGTAATTTTTCGCGCAGTTTTGTGTTGTCTCCCAAGGCGATGGTTTGAACACATTGGGTATGTAAGATAGTTACTTGTAGTACATGTTTATGTTTAAAAGTTTTCACAAAGCCTAACGAATTAGTAGTATATTCTATAATACCTTGTTAAAAGAGAAATTTCCCAGAGATTTGCACCAATGTTTTTGATAAGACGGACAAAGTAATATATAATGTTTGTAAAGAATCACCATCTTGGTTGTGATTCTAGTGTATTGTAGTTTCTTTGCAACATTACGCAAGATGTATTCGCATTCAAATATTTTTATATCTATGCTATTATATAAATTGGGAAGCGTAAAAGTATTATATCATTTTGTTCGTCATAGTAAGAAGAATGTGCCAATATTCATATTTTTTGAAAATAATTCTTTTTAAGGGGAATAATGAAACCTGTTTGACGTATATCTTATGCATTACATGTTAATCTTCCATAAATAATACGCGTCAGCGATTTGTGATTTGATGCATCGATTTTGCCTTCCCCATCGTACTTACAATGACTCACCCTAAATAATTCTAAGTTAGTCAGTTCTAGGTAATGAATGATAATGTATTAATGCAACGCATAGTACGGTTTACACGTAGAATACAATATAATACATTATTATGTATGGGCACTACGACTAGACTTTAGACAGCATATCAGAAGCTCTTTGTCATGGCTGACTTCCGTTTCTGAAGATTTACTTGACGTTCTTTTGGAAAGAGTTCTCTGAACTTAATCACATTATAATAACGTTAGTTTTCGACAGACGAACATATACGTTTTGCAAATTTAGCCATATCAAACTAAGACTAGAACCCGTCGAAATTAAATTTTTTAATTAACTATACAATCAATAATCCTTTAACTATTTTTCGGTAAGTAGACATGATGTGCAGTGAAAAATAGTATTTTGCAGGCAGCAATCAAGCAGGGGTATAAAATATGCCCACAATAAACTAAAATATTATCGAAGTAGTAAAACGATATCGGGATATCGTGATATCATAAAGTTTCGAAAATGAAGATGGCATTGAAATAGAAAAGATATGTCTGAACTTAAGCTAGGTATTATAACTTAACGCTTTTGAAAATTATTTCAACAGTGACATTGACTATCATCCATTAATGTGTTAGAAGCGCTGGCAGCAAGCTTGAATATGATTTAAGACTATTTTCCAACTGGAGTGCGAATTGATGGAATTTGGGTGTACAGCCATACTGCATGTTTGGATGATTTTGGAGAGCACTTCCCAGAGTTAACTGTAATTCCCAAAAATTTTTATAATATCCTTTCCAATTGTGGTGGTGTATTTCGTGAGACTGGTTGTGTGGGCCATAAATCACGTACGCGTAGACCAACTATTCGTTCGAAAGAAGTTATACACAAAAACTCTCTGTCTTATGGAACATACCAGAAAATTATAAAGAAAACCTAGCACATTCATTCGTATAAGATGCAATCACGTCGGGCTATTCGGCGGTAGACTACTCTAGACACCCTACTGCCAGTGATTTGCAAATAATTTAATACAAGATGATGACCTGCTAAATAAGACGACATTTTTCTCTGATGAAGCGTGATTTCATCTTTCGCGGCAGATCAATTCCCAAAATAGTCGCGTTTAGGGGAGTGAAAATCATCATGTTTTTGATGAATCGCTTCTGCATATTACGAAATGTATTTTGGTTAGTTTCTCGCGGCAGAATTGCTATCTTCTTAGATTTTACGATTAATGCTGAGGCATAGAAACACCTTGAGTGAATTTGTGCAACAGCTGCACGAACATGAATTACAATTTGGATAATTCCGGCAAGATAGTGTAACAATACAAGAAAATGTTACTTTTCTTCGTGAGTTGAATTTTCACCCCGATCACCTTGCTTGACAATGGACTTTTTCGTGTTTGCTTACCTGAAGAAACTCCTGTTGATAATTTTCAGGAGCTGCAGCAAAGAACTATCGAAGAATGTACATTAATTAGTCCACAATGCTTCGAAGTGCCTTTGGCAGCATGAGAATGTGTATAAACTTGAGAATTGAAAATAATTTCAACGTTTGCTTTAATTCCCCCTTTTTTATTAATAAAATTTTGAATTCCAGCTGACCTTGTTACTTTATTGTATTCTTAAATCAAATACCACGATGACATTGTCAAAATAAGTTTCAAAATTGAGGTTGTGTCTCGAGTATGATAATATGGCTATAGTTCGGACATGTTTTCTATTACAATGCAATTTTCGTCCTAGGAACTGATATCACGGTATTTTATTACAAAAGATTTATATATATATATATATATATATATATATATATATATATTATGAATCAATTGTATTCCATCAGCTATGTATACTGTTAGGGTATTTTGTTATAGTATTGTCAGGAATGGTTCCCACTATTTATTCTTTAGAACAACAAGAGCTTGAACATCAGCTTACTTTTCTTTAAAAGTAATCACCATACGGACAAACTTATTTATTGGTAAAAGTCAACCCAACGACAGCGTCCCTGGGAGACGGGAAAACGCTTACTATAGTTGTCTACATTGACCTTTCCTCAGTTCTGGTGTTCCCGAGCAGACTTCCTTATCCTGGTATCTTCAACGAGACAAACTTCCATTCGTGGTCCTTCTATAACCAGACCCAATATGGCCGTGACCGCCACAATTCCAACAAATCCGGTTTCCTCAGCTTTTTCCGTTTGAAATCATCCGCCGAGAAAGCTTTTCAAACTTTCCTTCAAATTAACCCACTCTATCGTTTTTCTCCCTAAGAGACAAGGCATGCCTTTAAGGATTGTTTGGATGCTTCAAGTTCCATGTATCAGAGCGTCGAAACATTTTTTGTGTCGACCCATTCAGATCGCTTGCACTTCGATGTCCCTGATTCCATCGACGAACACCTGAGTAGCCAGCTGTTCCCAAAGTTGCGCTGCAAAATGCTGAAACGTCAATCGCACCAAGCGCCTAACATCTGCCTCGAACTCCTGGAGTCCCTCTCCGTTCCTCTGCATCGCGGTTCCCAGCTGGGTGTGGTATACCTGCTTTAGGTGCTGGTTCCCGAATCGGAGGTGAAGGGTCTCAATCAATATGCCATAAATCTATTGCTCAGCTTGTGACAGGGACTGAAGGACAGCTATAGCAGCACCTGGCAATGCTACCGCTAGAGTAGTTGCTCCTTCTGCCATCAACTAACCGTTAACTCTTGATGCGACTTCAAACTGGTCTCAGAACGCCTCCCACGGCAATTTCCTGTCGTAAATTGGTACCTTTATGGCAACATCTGCATAGTACCGCATTGCTTTCCGAATGGTTGTCAGCAGGGTTTCCATTCGTGATTACCCCGCAATTCTCGACAAAAGTATAATTAGGTCTGAGTCTACCAAATTCTTCAGGAATCAAATTTATTTTTCTCTCGAATTCGGTAATTTTATTCTCTAGCTTCTCTTCAAGATTCCTTGAATTTTCCAACTTTTTCTTGCTGGAACTCTCAGGAAGCTTTTCTTCCAAGATTTCTTAACTTTTCCAAATAACTCCTCCATTTCCGTTTTTCTCGTAAATGTCATCCTATAAATTAATTACTCCAATTACACTTCGTTAGTTATTCTCTCAAGCTCTTTTTAATCCCACATCTGACACCAAATTGTAGAGGATTATTTCCACTAATGACTCTTTACAACAAGAACTTGAACATCAACCTATATTATTATATTAAAAAAAATTACAATACTGACAAATTTATTTGACAAGTCACCTCAACGGCAGCATCCCTGGGAGACTGGGAAACACTTACTTTCGTTGTCCATATCGGTATCGTTAATTGTTTCATAACTCACTTTACGTTGGAGTAGTACTACATAACCAGTATTATCAAATGATTAAAGCAATACGTTTTTCTAGACTTGTAAGCTGTGGTATTAAGAAGGTATATGCCGCCATTTCACAACAGACTGCGCCTGGCATCTTCAGGATAATGTTGATGGTTTGCTGGTCATCTGACACCATTAGTCAGATCACCAGCGACATTTCCTAATATTCATTCACCGTAAATTCGCACTTTCTGTTGTGCAGTTATATAGAATATCAATAAAATAACCTTAGAAAGTGTATTCACCTGAAGTAGTATATGCTTCATGCTATTACATATATATATATAATAAAATTTTCACATCACGTTTTTATACTTTCACGTTTTGTTTTTAGTGTATCTTTCAATTTCGTACTTTCGAAAAACTACGCGCAAATGAAATAAATACATTGTCACCTAATACATATTTGAATGATTAACTAGTAAATGTTAAAAATGTACCAAAGATAACTTTTTATTTATTTCAAAGTTATAGAGGGAAAGTGTGAATCCAAGTCAATCGTGTTGCTAGTGACCAATACGAGGAAACCGTGGGTTTCTGGTTCAGCATTTAATATAGAATTAAGGAACATAATAACATAGTGCGTAAGCGCTCTGTAGTAATTAAACTAACATCCATATTAATACTAATATTAATATGAATATAAATAGTAAACCACCGTTGGCATTAGTAATGATAAAATTACCATTTTCTTGCAATTTCCAACGTATTAAATTTCCGAAAAATTGTAGGTCGCGAAGGGGACTTGAACCCAACATTTCTATATCTCCGGTATAGCGTGCTAAACCAATTGCACCACGAGGCCATTGAATCCAAGTCGCCTTAAATCCCCCTAGATGTCACGAAGCCAGTAGATATCTTGTAATATCTCAGGGGCACTATATTATTAAACGTAAATGTAAAATTTTCTGCGCGTCTTGAAGACACCTTATAGGTTTGCAGAAAGATATCTTGATTATTTACTCATTAAGTTCATATCGTTATTGGAATATTTAAAAATTTATTATTATAGTCTTGTTTCCGTCCTCTAACAAATAGAATCCTATACTTGCAAAACAAAATATTATTCCTAACCTTAGTATGTACCTTCCACCTAGGTTGATAATCACTTGACGAATCTTTGACCAAACATACATATCACATTTGAACCCTAGATTGTTGTACGTGTTTAAAACTCTACGACCGCCTTTTGCTTAAAAGAATTTCGAATTAATAAAGTACCTAACATTCTTTTGCTATTAAAGATTCTCATCCTAATTACAAAATATTTTAGGGTTGCTATACCAAATACCTCCAATCATCACGTTCCTTGTAAAATAGAACTTTCAGAATGGACAAGAAGGAAGTGCTCATTAAAAGTAATAGTAATAAGGAAACGGTTGTAAAGAAAATTATTGCGAAGAATACTACTATTTTTAAAATAGCTGCTGGGATACTGTTCGTACTAATAACAGAACTGTGCCTGGGACTCCTTATGTATCTACATGTCACGAGAGAATTTCAGGAAATTCGAAATTTAATGTTAATCAAATCGAACGCGATTAGAGATGATTTGGCTGCTGAAATTTTGGGAAAACTTAATAACGACTTAATAGTTTCTAGGACAAAAAGGCACAACGTAAGTAGGCTTCTCGTACACACTTTTCTTCAATTGTTAGTACTGAAGAATAGGCAAATAGATAAGAGTATGATTTTTGAAACTCCTTCTAGTACATTTACTTTGGATCTAATGGAAACTATAAAACTAAATGCAAAGGGTGCAACCATCGAGATTCAGACAGCGCGAACTTTATGCAAGGACCACCTGGCCCAAAGGGAGAACCAGGTATGGCAAGTCTTATTACGGCGTTACTTGAAATTTTATATTAACATCTTTAATTAACAGCAAAAATTCATATTTGTAGGTGTGAAAGGAGACCAAGGAATACCTGGATATTTATCCGTACCAGGAGGACCTACACTCGATCAAAGTGAAATGCAAGGAAGACTGGGTAACATTATTATTAAAAAAATATTCGATTCAATACAACAGAAAAAATAAATTGTGTTTGTGTAACTAGTAACACCTTATGTTCTTATATTTAGGGTCAACAATGGGACTACGAGGTCACCCAGGTCTACCGGGCAAACCAGGTACATAATATCTTATATTTCCTAATAACCGTCTTAGATTGCCTATCAGGCTCTCATATGAAACTGTGTTTATAATTTCCGCTGAATGTACAAAAAAGTATTGCTTATATTTAGACATGAACGTGGTTTACGTTTACGCATCCTTACATATATCGGGATACATATCCAAGAAATAACTAATATACAAGTTGCTTTAGAATTTCCACCCAAAATTTCTAGTAGTGGCGTTCCCTTATGCTTTCTGATAAAAAGTTCAAACAATAACTTTCTCCAAAGCTGAGTTTTTACACATATAACAAAGAAACGTAAACACTAACTTCTCAACACTGTTGCAATTACTTTAAATGAGTGATTCGTGAACTAAAAATAATGTTTGAAATTTTACCGTCAATCGGGGTGACAAAATGCCACATTTTGAATTTTTTATGCCATGTCTCCTTTGATATTAGTTAAATTGGGCTGAATTTTCAATACAACATAGACTTACATATATCTTTGCTATCAATTTATAAATCTTAAAGAAATTTTAGTTACAACAGAAGGGAGGGAGGACTTGTCTTGTGTGGCAACAACTCACCCCGTTTGTCGGGGCGACAAAGTTCCACACCTGGTTTCCGTTTGAAAAGATATTAGAAACGTTTACGGTTACTACTTACCGTGGTGAATTCAAATCTACAGATTTATTATGTTAGAAACTGTTTAAAACAAGGGTAGAAACAGAAAAAAACAAGAAAAGTAGGGGATCCACGTGTGTCTTATATTTGAAACCAGTCATCATAAACTTGTGAAACGTCAACATAAGTAAAATTTGTAAAAGAAGATAGAAGAGAATCCTAAAACAAATAAGAAACAAACAAACTCGTTTGCTAGGAATACCTTTTCTTTAAAAAAATCAGCCCTAAACATTAAGCCAAACTCAGGTTAAGAGAAAACTAACTTTAAAGAAACTAAGTATATACAACTGTCTTAAACTTCACTGTACAAAGTTTAGGAAAAATTGAATAAAAAAAATGGAAAACAAGGCAATTAGTAGTTCACCTGAAACTTGTCGCTTCAGTCGGCGGAACAGCTTTCTTCTTAATATATTGCTCCTTGTGCCAAAGAACATCCGGAGGCTCAGGTCACTCCCAAAATTTTCCTTTCTTCCTCATACAGGATGCACTGGCTTCCCTGCTGATATCAAAATTAGTCAACATTAAACCTGATATTCCATGACATCAAGTGACTCCTATAGGCACTTAGTCACCCCGGTTGGGTAGTACATTTTACCACTTTACTTATTACAATATGTGCTCAAAATGACCTCTGTCGGGTTCAACACAGCTGGAAGCTTCTCTAAAAATTGTTTGCTTTGTGCTATTTAAAAAATCTTCTGGGCACATTTGTGAAAGTAGACATAAGATTTAGGAAGCAACTTGATAGTCTTTCAAAATGTTCCTCTTTGACGTCAGTATACTTTTTGCGTTCGAATTAGTTCACGAAGCATTTTTTCCACTTTGCAGTTGATACTTCGGAAATCAGTGTTTGGCATCCTTCAGCTGAAGCTTTGGATGACGACAGTCGTCGCATTTTATTTTTATTTTTCGGCATTGAGAGGGCAGCAAACTGCGCAAATACAAGAAAAATAGATCATTTATTCAACATTTTTACTGATTTGATGCGCTGAGTTAGAGTCAGCGTCATCGTGAAAAATAATAGGCCAATCTTGATTATTACCTCTCATTTTGTGGGTGACTTCGAGAAAATTGTGGATCTTCACAATGTTTTCGATTGCGGTAGCCACTTCTCCAGTAATCCCGAAGAAACGGACAGATATTTGAAGTTCTACGGAAATAAAGAACCTCGATTAAAAAGTTTGAACAATGTTAGCTGAATTTCTTAAGCACTCCTTTGCAACATTTGACACGACTTTGTTCTCGAGCTCCTATCAAAGGATCCATGGGACGTAAAGTTCCTGCCTTCATGACAACCCCTAAGGATACCGACACAAAATTCGTTTGAGATAATTGTAGTCCATCACACGGACTTGGATTTTACCTACATTAAATCAAATACTACACAATTTTGCAAAATTGCTTCATCAAAGCAGAGACTGTGAACTAAAATATTAAGCAACAAAATTTGGCAGAGTCTTCATCATCTTTAACAGTATTTAAAATGCCTCTCCAAATGTTCTGACCTTCTTCACTTTGGGCCACAAACTGAAGAGCCCTTTTGATATGCTCCACCCTCTTGCTAAACTTGGAACTTTCCCTTTGAGGATATCAGGATCTACCTGTAAATCGTCATTACTTCTAGTAGTAGCAATGGAAAAGTATTAGTTAAAAATCTTCTAATATCTTATTTAACCCCAATAACATCTTTGTCGCTTTCCGCACTAAATACGAAGTGATGAAATTTGAGATATTGAAGCGGTCTTTTGCACTTCCAGGTAGTCGATGTTTCCACTAAGATTACTCCTTTGTTGAGTTATTTGCTCCACCAATTCCGAAAGTCTGATATGTGGGGGGTCTACCAAATGATCCATAAAGTGACATTTGATGGAAGAGCTTGTTATCATCTCACCATATCGCATTGGCATATCCACTCTATCTGCTTTCCTCACCTTGCGCTACTAGAGTCGTTATCAGAGGGCAAGAAACAGGGAAAGGTAATTAATTATCTGAAACCGATCTAAGTAGATAAGATCTGAGTGAAAACGGAAAACAACATGATTTATACTTTGCTCTCAGCAATTATTATTATTTTTATACATTATTATACATCAGGAATGAACAAATTCTATTCAGGCTCTATTTTGCTTATCCTTTATGGTATATAAAGAAACCTGCATCATCTGCTTTCATATTATGCTCAGCGAATATGCTAACTGTTAGTTGAGATAAATAAAGTAGTAGTCAGCAAGACATTGGAGCAATTCCAAATTTTGCATGCAGTCTGCTGAAATAACAAGCATATTAGTTACTACTGAGCCCCTTCGAAACTTTTGAAGCACCATAAAACCTCTTCCATTATCCTTTGTGACACGTAAGCTTTCTTTTTGGCATACCATTGGGAGATTTGCTTTCTAGTTTTGGAGGTCTAGCTAACAATATATTATGCTGTACCGCGCAGAAGTTAGAAGTGAGTGCAACTACATAGCGTACCGAAGCTCCTAGAAGAACAGTGGAAAGTATTAAAAAGTAGGAGTTTTGAGTTTGTTTTTAAAAACGAGTGTAATAGCACGTACACGCGTCTTAAAGACGTAAGAACATTGTTTAAAAGAAAGTACTATACTGCTAAAATGAGTACGTACGGTCAACGTAATTGCAGGTTAGAAATATCAGAAAAGTTTCACGAATATGACTACCATTGAAACTCCTAGATTCTAGAAGTTCTCGTAGCGTTGCCTCATTAAATCAAGTACACTAGGCTGAAGGCCAAACACCGACGAAAGATTTCACGAGGCTCATTTGCAGTCAATGTAATTAAACTGTTAAAATAATATTGTTGCTTAGAGGAATGTTAGGTTCTGCAAAGGAACTCCTGTCTACATGAGTTAAGAATAGTTTAATATTCAATCATAAAGCAGAAATGATATAATTTATTAACCATATCTTCAGAAAAGGCACTCATTTAATATTGCAAATGCAAAGTGTGCAAATCTGAGATTAATCCGAAATATGTCACAGGACGCAAAGGTGAATCTGGCATGCAAGGAATACCAGGTATATTTCTTATTCAATTACATTTACTGAATTTTGTAACAGTAAAATTTATATTTTTAAGGTGATAAGGGATATCCCGGTGACGGTGTCGGATGGCCAGGTGAGCCTTACCATTATAACATCTAATGGTGTAATATCCGAATGATTTCATGTAATAAAGGTGAAAAGGGCGACAGAGGAGAGCCGGGACAAATAGGTAGACAATCAAAATTATCTATTTTCCATCCAATCTATCTTAATTTAATTTATTTCAGGCGCAGCAGAACTTCTTCCTGGTAATACCGCCTTCATTTAGTGATATACTGAGTATCTATTTCTTTATTTTATGTTTCTTTTCCTTTTGTTCTATGTTGTAGGCATACCTGGACGACCAGGGGACAAGGGTGACAAGGGAGACAAGGGAATATATGGTTTGGACGGTTTGCCTGGTCCAGTCGGCCCACCGGGTCCAAGAGGTCTCCCGGGCCCACCAGGACTACCAGGTTCAATATCTGAAATTCTGAAATATTGAAATTATGCTTTAACTATTATTTTCTTAAAACAGGACGCACTGCAGATGTAACGAATATGGACCAAAACCCATCATCTATACGAGGTAACTTTTTTAATTACGCATATACATCTTGGCTTACTAGCACAAAAAGAACTACATGTAGCTTATGAATAAACTGTTTAACGTTCCATCAAGAGGGTAAGGATAAAACGTAATTCTGCATAGCGAATTTAAAAAAATAATGCAACTTCCGCTGACTTTAAATGACAAATTTTAGATTTCCTTAATATTTTCTACGTTAGAAATTAATTGGTCCATGAAAAATAATTCACGTTTTCACGTAGGATTCGAGCCCACTACTCTCGTTTTGTACAAATTATTTTAATTAATAATTTTTATTTAAAGCCGGCGAAAGTTGCATCATTAATTTAATTGATTTTTGCACTTGGCATATTATGTCTACCCAGATATTATGATACGACTGCAATGATTCCTTCATACGGTCTCCAAGGGTAAATGGTGCACTTGCTGAACGAACAGAAACTGTGGGTTCGAATCCTCCCAGAAATTAAATTTTAACGTTGGAAATATCAAAATAAATTATTGCTTATTGCAGTAAATTTAGTTATTCTACCATACATTAAGTGCGTAAGAAGACTTCAAAGCCACAAGCTAATTCACTTGTAATATTTGAATCCGAGAAACCGGAATCGCTAGTACTGATTATAATTGTTAAGTTGAGCAAATGGATTTGGAAGATATAGGTATAGATAGATGGCATTGTGTTCTTTCAGCATTGTCAAACACTGTAATAATAATGTTTAGACTCCCTTTTGGTGTAGCCTTTGTTACCATTTGCTTCTAGTTCGTGTTTCTATTGGTTTTATGATATGATCATCCGATTCAACGTGTTTCAATTAAATTATGCCGTTTGTATTACTTAAAGTAACCTATTTTACTTTAATGTGGCTACTGATAAAAAAAGAAATCGAGTGTTGTTTTTTGGAAAGGTACCAAACAAACAAAGAGGACTTTCTTACTCGGTATGTGACCATGAGTCATGAGTGGATCATTATGATCCCGAGACCAAAGTGCGAACTAGAGAGTAGAAATACCACGATTCTCCTCCTCCAAGCCAATTTAAGGCCTGCGGAGTATTTTTCTTCGATTCTCCTTCTTCTTTATTTTCTGGTTAATGTAGGTCGGTTGGATTATTGATGTTTATATTTTAGGGTTACTACGTGACTAAATGACTATCTGACAAGGAAAATAGGTAGAAAAATCTATTTCTGAAATACTTGCTTTCAGAACCCCGATTCTAGAATAGGTTCCTGGTGCCCTTCTGAACCGGCTTAGTTCTACGACCGGTTGCGGGCTTGAGCATCTCGGTACTGTTTCTGGCTACATAGATTTAGAATCGAGTACCAGAGTTACCCAAAACTAGATAAGCAACCGGACAGGTACCAAATTCCAGAAAAGGACGTTTCTCAACAGCTTTGTTTCTTACCTTGTAGTATTATAGTATTAAATTATAGTTAATCACTCACACTGTTAAATAGTATCGACACAATGAAGCGTATTTATTTTAGGCGATAAAGGAGAACCAGGAAATACGGGACCATCAGGACCACCAGGACCAATTGGACCATCAGGACCTCCAGGACTTCCAGGGCGTCCCGGCTTACCAGGTACAAAGATGGTTTTTTAAACAGCTTAACACTTCTACTGTTTTTCGTGTAGGTCCGAAAGGTGAATCTGCTCTAATTTATGATCCGGAACGTGTCTCGATCCCAGGTCCGCTCGAAATATCTAATAAAGGTATGCTAGTCAGAACGATGAAAATATACATCGTAGAAATCGTAATGTAAAAGTACATATTGAAAACAAAATGGCTTCAAGCAAGTGTCCGTCGTAGTTATAACCTCCTTATGTCTATTTTAAAGCAAATGCTAATAGCAAGTAAAAAGTCGTTTAGAACGTTATTGTTTGATAAAAAAGTGGTATTCTAAAAAGGAAGCTGCCATTATTACTTAAATTTTAGAGACCCAATAATTAAAATGAATGCAAGCGACAATGGCGTAGTGGAGTTCTTAATGTAAAACCATTCTTGGAATTGGAAAGAGGAACTAATGGACAATTGCAAAATTCACTTGCTTCGTTTTATTTCTCAGATTGTTTATCTGAATGCATAAACAAACTTATCAGATACGAGGTCTGTTCAGAAAACTGAGATGTTGAATTGTACGTCAATGGAGAGATTTACTGGCATGCAGTTTTCAATACTGCTCGTAGTTTCGAAACCACTGACGACATTAAAAGAAACTTGTAGTACATATTAAGAACATCGCGAAATCACTGCTTTATGAGTCTTAAGTAGAAACATTGTTGGAAAAAATGTACGAATAAAGAAACCAGATAAGAAGGAAGATAAATAATAAAAACATAAAAATACTAAAGTTTTGTTATTTTCTTTAATTAATATTCATTGAATGTTTTCAAAAAGTAACACCAAGATTATCACTAATTATCTCCTGATTTCTAAAGTTTCCAAATTCCTAGTCAGTTTTTGACTTTCGAAGTCACAGTACGTACAAAATATTGCAGCATGATACACTCTTCAATTGTTTTAAAGAAACATCCTAATTATCTGTATTAATAGGTGACAAAGGAGTTTTGGTGATGAATTAAGCAGAAGTAAAAATGATCAAATACAATTATCTTCGTAAAAAGTAAGTCACCATATGTATTGAAGTATTGGGAAACTCAATGAAATTATATATTTTAGATAACGATGAGGAGAAATCTATTTGAAAGTTAACGAACTAAGTAAGTTACCGTGTTAATTAATAATAGATTATAATAAAACAGTTCTTTTTTCAGTTGAACAACAAAAGGAGCCAAAATCTAGTTGCCCCTGGTCAACATATCATCTACCGTTTTAATTATGTCTATCTTGGGCGCCGTTTATTTTTAAAACATAAAATTTCAAAGGAACAATAGGGTTTATGGCATTAATAAAAGTACATATATCGTTGCAAACAAACCCCATGTTAATTCTTCTGTGATTAGTGTTAAGCAAGTATATTGTGAGTTTACTATTCAATCTGTTTTGATAAAGTTTCGTATACTACGGGTAATAATATTCAAAGGCATCATGACTTAGACGCTGCATTATCGTTATGGATATTCCATAGATATACGAAGACTACCTAGATAACTTACTTATTAATGTATGTACATATAAATTTCTTTATCAATCGAAATAATATACTAATATCATGACCATCTGTTGGATGTACAGTCCGATTCAAACCTGGTGGTATTTGATACGCGCGAGACATGGAGAAAATTTTGTATTATTCAAGCCAAAAATATCGGCACCGAAGCGATCGTATAAATTTCCCGCTTCTTTTGAATAGAAGGACCACGGAATAGGAAAACTATATAGTCTATCGGAAAGAACAATTAATTCTTTAAGAAACATTTTTGAGTAAGTGTTTCCTTTAATTTTGAAAAATTACAAAAGCTCTAGGGTATTATCGCATGTATTTTTCTTAAAGCGTAGAACACATATATAATAATTATTATGCTGTGAGTTGGATAAAATTAAATTGTAAACAGTAAATGTGTAACTAGGACGACTTTAGATAAAATTTTGTACTAAATATGTTATTATATGTAGAAAATTATTTTGCGACAAATTCTGACAAAGAATTTAAATTGTTAGTTTCATTATTAATCATTATGTCCAACAACAAATGAAAACGTAGACCTCAATACTAGATAAACTAGATTAAGGGTCTTTGATTTCTTAAATTTTATTAATCGTTTTCATCTGACGCATAATTAAAAACAGTATCGTTAACACAGTCACAATTTATATTAGTAATAAATTCTTCAAGGAAACAATCCATTATATTTTCTTTAATAATAATCTTCTTCAATATTCTTAATCTGGGCACAAATACCACACGGCTCTTTCGCAGACACATTCGTAAACACCTTTGGGGCATTTCTGCTTAGATTTTGTAATTTAAAAGTAACAGAGTTAAAACGAAAACAAGAGTTTGTAAAAGATTTGATAAAATTGGGTATAAATTATGAAAAATCTATCGAAACACCGCACTGCACGAAATAAGAGTTAAACGATAAATAATCAAATATGCACGCTAATATTTTCAGGCATAACCCTATACCGCGGAACCTGTATATAATAATATAATATAGATATTCCTCTCACTTTGTACTCCTTGCTCTCTCTGATACTTCAAATCGTATTTTACGCAAGTATTATCAGGTTTGGATCGGACTATACCAACATATCGATGGTGCAACGTCCGAGTCATTTAAATTCGGCAAGGCCTTAACGTGCCTGTCTACAATTAGCCCTAATACTCAACTCGTCAAGTTAATACTCCTTACTACTGTTTATCTTGGGACAACTTGATGCCCAATATCCTTTTACGAAGGATTTTAGCAATAATCCCCAGTTTCGATATTTGGCCCTCCTCGTTAAACTAATTTTTAAACTTAGTTAGTGCTTAGGAAAATTGATAATCATTTGTTCAGTTCAGTGTGGTGTATGTTTTTAAAACAGATTGTTATTTAAGTGCCACGTTCATGTTTGTATTGTTAAAGTATCTTGCCATGTATTAACGTATATCTTTATATTTCCTGTCTTGTTATTATATACATGCGTGTATATTATCTGGTGGACAGAATAAATATCATTATATAAATTCGATGAGCCAATTGGCTTTAATAATTATTACGTTCATTAGTGTCCTACCCCAAAATATCAAATTTATTTTCATGTTCAAAAAAGAGCGTATTTGTGGTGCGTGAGATAATTTCTAACATCAATTTCTAAACGAGCTTTATGCGGACGAAGTGCTTAGTACTACGTTTTATAATTTTCTGCCTTAACATAAAACTGTATACAGTTTATTGAGTTGTCACACCTCCGATGCATTATAGCTTAAGCCAGGAACTGTTTAACGCCCTACACTACTACGTTAGATACTTTTTAAATTTTACATACTGGGACACATGGGCGCCACTAATCAATCCTAAAAATAAACCTCCATCTTTAGTTAACCTAATCTAAAATTTCAGTAAGATACGTGTAGTGTTGTGGCTATAACGAGCGGTCAAAATTGACAAATCATTTGAAAAATGGAAATAACGGAAGAACATTTTCTCACTATTTTTTTTTAATTTTCGAATTATCACAATAAGAATGAAGCATTACATCAGTCAACAGTTTCTCGCTTGTGCGGAGAATTCAAACGGATTAGTCTTAGTGACAATCCAATAGCAAGTGCGCCACAATCACTCATGAAAACGTCGATGCTGAGCGCAAGATCAACAATGAAGATCGACATATGACATATCGCGAGATTGAGGTATCATTGGCGATTTCAAAGATTTTCTTTCAAAGTAATTTGCGAGAAGAACTCTGTGTAGTTTTGCGTTAGATACCGCATCTATACCAAATATTAACTGTTCACTGTATCGCTTGCTACGAATTACAAAACAGTGTTTTAAACTTTTTGGGAGGCGTTTACAGTTCCGCCTGCTGGTACACGTCAAATAGTTGTCGCACTTTACACATTTAATTCTACCGCTTTCGTATTCTGAATCCATCATATTACTTTTTGTAGTTTATTCGAAGTACGCCGTTTCCGAAACGTACCTAAATACGACATTTTCTAAGTATACGTGTAGTAGCACTCGCAACGACCAGTCGATTATACTGAACAAGGGTGCATTGATGCGGGTACTGGATTCTCCGTGCCGCGAGCTTCACCCCTCCACGTTGTTCTCCGCACAGCACTAAAACTTTCCTCTCTTTGTCGGGACTAATTATTACTACGTATGACTAAGATATCTAGAAAAGAAAGCCGACTAGTAAATCTTAGATGTTCCCTTTATTAGTATCAAACACAGCAGAAATACCATCTACGTACCTTAGCAAAGTTCAATATTTGGTTTTGTAAAGACTACATCGGTAAGTCATTGCAGTCTTTGTAATCATCGTTCTGATTTTTGGGAAAAGTAATAAAGAAAATCGCAATATATGTGTTTAAAAAATAAAATTGATCTTTCTAAAAACAAACTGCTTCAATGCCTCAACGAATTTAATTAATAGTTTTATCGCGCAGAGTGTAAACTTACGTTTGCTTTGTGTAAAGTATTATTTCATCATATTTGATTTCAACATTGAAATTAATTATTGTTTTCCCCTGCGTAAAGAGTGGGTAGTTGATAATACTCAAAACGTTGGTATAAAGAAATGATGTATGTATACGTACGCTAGCAAAAGATGTTGTTTGTACAGTAATATTTTGCAGACAAGCAAAATATCAAGATCTTTTAATTTAATGACTGATAATAAAGCATGAATACCGAAATAGTAGGCATAAATACAGATAATTTTGTTAGTAAAACTAGTCAATTTCACTTATTCCATTCCTAGCACAGCAATCACAGTATCTCGTAAGGTCTCGCTAAGTGGAGTTGATCACTATGTGGAGTTTATCGTAGTTCAATATTATCTAGAAATATATTTATAAGTACTAACGGATAAAGATGAGAACCCTGCGTCACGCCATCAAGATCTGAAATAAGGCCATTTAGTTAACACCCTTACTTCGATTAAATCGGTACGATGTAATCTAGTGAATCAAATCTTGGTATACACCAACAGAATTTAGTGTTTCAATTAAAATGTTATCAACCTTGTAAAAGGAATTACATTATAAACATGTTGGCTCCTAATACTGAAATTAATTATTGAAAATGATGTCAGACTAAATGCCGAAACTTGTTTGTTTTCATTACAATTCTGATTCAACGCTGAATAAGCACGAGTTAATATTTTTGGTATCTATGTTTATCATATGTAAGAAATTATGCATTGCTAGATATCTCTATTTGGGTAGGTCGGCGTATCAGTAGTTAGAAAATATCAAATTGCATATAATCTCTTTCTGATTAGATATGCACTTCCGCAAAGATTAGAGAAACAAACCCATGTTAATTTTTATATACTTTTGTGTTGATTCCCAAGGTGATGGCTTGAATGCATTGGGTATGTAAGATATTTATTTGTAGTACATGTTCATGTTAAAAAATGTTCGTAAACGCTAACAAATTGGTTATATTTTCTATAATACCTAAAACAGAAATTTCCCAGAGATTTGCAGCAATGTTTTCGATAAGATGGGCCAGTACAGAATGTTTCTAAAGAATCAACATCTTGGTTGTGAGCTAGTGAATTGTAATATCTTTACAACATTATGCCAGATGTATTCGCATTCAAATATCTTTTATATGAGTTCTATCCGATTTTTCAAGTTTTTGATGTTATGTTAACATTTTAGCAATCTTTACTATTATACAAATTGGGAAGCGTAAATTTTGAATAAATATCAAGTGCATCCAGAAATATTTATTAGTTTATTCGTCGTATTAAGAAGGTGCAAATATTTATATTTTTTGAAAATAATTCTCTGTAAAAGGAACAATGACACTTGCTTAACGTACATTTTATGCATTAGATGTTAACCTTCTCTAAATAATTCTGAGATAGGCAATTCATGCTCATCGGTTCTAGGTGATGAATTACATTACATTGTTGGTACTGTGTATGGGCACTATGACAAATTTTAGACAGCATAATATCTTTATCATAGCTGACTTCCTAAATGTTTCTAAAGCATTACTTGATGTTCTCTTGGAAACAGTTCCTTGGATGTAATCACATTATACTAACGTTAGTGTTCCACAGGCATGGCATCCATTTTGAATATTGGGGTATAAAATATTCCCATAATAAACTAAAATATTATAGAAATAATGAAACTACGACGTAGACGCCATAAATTCTCGGTCTTATATAGAAAAAACCTACTTGGAACACCATAAGAAATTTTATTTTTTAATGTAATCTCCCCTATCTTCTATACATTTATTACAACGATTAATTAATAATTCGATACCCTTGTAAAAATAATCTGAAGTCTTTCCGTTAAAATGCTTTATAACAACTGCTTGCAATTCACTGTCCTTCTTAAAGCGACGTCCCCTAAGGTCTTCTTTAAATTAGAAAACATGTAGAAATCACAAGGCATCGCACACCTTTTGTCAAGTTTCCACGACGTTTTGCGCGAATACTGTCTCTGATTTTATGCACTAAAGACGCATAATATGTGCCGTTCACGACTGTATTGTGCTCTTTAAAGTTAATTAGCAAACTGCCCTCACTATCCCAGAACATGGTGGCCGTCACCTTTGTCGTTCATTGAACGACTTTCGCCCTTCTGGGACGAAGTTCATCAGGTCGCCGTCATTTGATAGACTCCCTTTTAGATATAGGCTCGTAAAAGAGAACCATTGTTTCATTTAATGTGACAATGGACTCCAAAATCGATTCTGGGTCGTCTCCACGCTTGTTTAAAAACGACAGCTCACATTCAACTCAACGTTCACGTTGGAGAGCAGAAAGAAGTCGCGATACCCATATTGCACTAATTTTATTCATACCCAAATGGTCACGGAGAATGCGACGAATACTTGTTTCGGATTTGTTTGTTATCATTGCTAATTCCTTCACGTTCAAACGGCGATCCTCTAGCACTAAATCTGCAATAAATGAAATTTGTTGAGGCGTTATCACCTCAATTGGTCGACCGGAGCGGAGCGTTCAGCATCTTGCAGGGATTCTTACCCCAAACGGAAACATTCTGCCAACTTTTTTTCAGTAGAATATGAAGGAGATGAATCACCCTAAACGCTGTCCAAATGTTGTTTTATATGAGTAGGCGAATGCCCTTCTTTAGTTAAAAATTTGGTGACCGCGCTGTACTCAATCGTCATTACTTCTGACATTTTCAGGCCCTAGTCACGTTGGCTAGTTGGCTACTAAAAACTACTACTCTTCGAACTGTCATATTTACAGCGTAGACCTCGCGTAGGTGCATGCATACCGTGATGGAGTGTGAACACGCTTCAACCTATATAAATCTGTCAGGCCTCGAATTTATGGCGCCTACCTCGTATGTACCTTGTACTGATAATCACTTAACGAATCTTTCGCGAAACATGCACATCACGTTTGAACCCAAAATTGTTGTGCGTGTTTGAAACTTTTTGACAGCCTTTTGCTTAAAAAGATTTCGAATTAATACAATATCTTACATTCTTTTGCTACTACAGATTCTCAGTTTAATTACAAAATATTTTGGGATTGCTATACCAAATATCTCCAATTTCAGGTATTTCTGAAACTCCATCTTATTTTTTTATAAAATAGAACTTTCAGAATGGACAAGAAGCAAGTGCTCATTAAAAGTAACAGTAATAAGGAAACCGTTGTAAAGAAAGATATTCCGAAGAATGCTACTTTTTTGAAAATAGTCGCTGGAATATTGTTCGTTTTAATAACAGAACTGTGCCTGGGACTGCTTATATATCTACATGTCACGAGAGAGTTTCACGAAATTCGTGATACTTGCGTGGTTAAGGAAGAACTTGACACCTATCTTTTAATGTTAATCAAATCGAACGCAACTAGAGATGATTTAGCTGCTGAAATTTTGAGGAAACTTAATAACGAAGTTATAGTTTCCAGGACAAAAAGACAAAACGTAAGTAACCTTCTTATATTCACTCTCCTTCAATTCTTAGTATTTAAGAATAGGCAAATAGATAAGAGTGTGGATTTTGAAACTCTCTTTAGTACATTTACTTTGGATCTGATGGAAACTATAAAGAAAAATGCAAAGGGTGCAACTATCGGGATTCAGATAACGCAAAGCTTATGCAAGGACCACCTGGTCCAAAGGGAGAACCGGGTGAGACAAGCCTTGTTACTTCATTACTTAAAATTTCACATTAACATATTTAATTAACAGCGAAAATTCATATTTGTAGGCGTGAAAGGAGACCAAGGAATACCTGGATATTTATCCGTACCAGGAGGACCTATATTCGATCTAAGTGAAATACAAGCAAGACTGGGTAAAATTATTATTAGAAAATTATTCAATTCAGTGCCACAGAATAAAGAAATTGTGTGTGCATATGTAACTAGTAACGCCTTTTGTGTTCTTATATTTAGGGTCAATAAAAGGAGAAAGAGGTTCTCCAGGTCCACCGGGTCCACCGGGTAAACCAGGTACTTATATTTTTTTATATCTCTATGACTGTTTTAGATTGTCTATCAGGCTCTCATAAAACTTTGTTCCCTTAGGTATAACTGAATAGATATCTAAAAAGAAAATAAAGAATATACAAGCTGCTTTAGTATTTCCACCACAAATTTCAAGTAGTCGCGTTCCCGTTTGTTCCCTCATTAAAAAATGTACAATCAACAATTTTCTCCAAAACTCAGTATTTACCCATAGAACAAAGGAACCCAAAAATCAACTTGGCAGCATTGTTGCAGTTACTTTAACGGAATGACCCAAAATATAGTATAGATTCGTGAGGTAAAATAAATATGCTTAATTTTTTTTTAGTCAGAAGTACACTTTAGCACTTCATTTATAACAATATGTACTCAAAATTACCTCGCTCGGCTTCAGTGCAGCCAAAAGCTTCTCCAAAAATTGCTTGTTTTGTACTGCTTGTGAAATCTTCTGGGAACATTTTTGAAAGTACACATAAAATTTAGGAAGCACATTTATAGTTTTTGAAAATATTCGTCTTTGACGTTAGTATACTTTCTACGTTCGAATCAATTCACGAAGCACTTTTTCCACTTTGGATTTGATACTTTGGACATCAGTGTCTGACATCCTTCAGCTGCATCTTTGGATGTCGAAAATCGTCGCATTTTATTTTTATTACTCGGCATTAAAAGAGCAGCAAACTGCGCAAATATAAGGAAAATAGGTCATTGATTCAACATCTTTACTGATTTGATATACTAAGTTAGAGTCGGCATCACCATGAAGGATAATAGGCCGATCTTCATTATTGATCTTCATTATTACCTCTTATTTTATGGGGGACCTCGAGGAAATTGTGATTCTTCAAGGTGTTTTCGGTTACGGTAGCCACCACTCCAGTAAAACCCAAGAACATCTGAGCTTGATTTACGTTTACGTATTCTTACGTATAACTGCATACATATCTAACAAATAACGAATATACAAGGTGCTTTAGAATTTCCACAAAAAAATTGAGGCAGTCGTTAGTATACTCTCGTATGTGTTCGAACCAATTCACGAATTTTTCCACTTCAGAAATCAGTGTCTGGCATCTTTCAGCTGCACGTTTCGATGTCGAAAATCGTCGCATACATGGAATATATATCATCCAACATTGTTACTGATTTGATATGCTCAGTTACAGTCATGAAGAATAATAGTTCCATCTTCATTATTTCCTCTTATTTATGGGTGACTTCGATAAAATTGTGGTTCGTCAATGTGTTTTCCATTACGGTATTCGAGTTTCTATCAAGTTATGTAGAATCCATCGGATGCAAAGCTCTTGCCTTCATGACAATCCTTAAGAATATCCCAGTTTCACAGTATATGGCATGCTAATCTCGTCCAACCACTGCACGTACAATGTTGATACTAGCAACAACAGACACAAAATTCGTTTCATATAATTGTAGTCCATTATACGGGCTTGGGTATTCCTTGTGTCAAATCAAATACTACACATTTTTGCAAAATTGTGTAATCAAAGTAGAAACTATGAACTAAAATATGAAGTGACAAAGTTTGCGACATTAACAGTGTTCAACATGTCCCTCCCAATGTTCTGAAGTTCTTCGTTTTGAACCAAAAAGTGAAGACCCCATATGATATGCTCCACTCTGTTGCTAAACCTGGAACTTTCCCCATGAGGATGTCAGGATCTACTGCTGAATCGTCATTACCTCTACTAGTAGCAATGGAAAAGTATTAGTCAGAGGTCCTCCAATATATTATTCAGCTACAATAACAGGTTCGCCACTTTCCGCACTAAATACAAAGTAATGAAATTTGAGATTTCAAAGCGGAATTTGCACTTCTAGGTAGCAGATGTTTCCAGTAAGGTCATTCCTTTCTTCCTTTCTTGAATTACTTGCTCCACCAATTCCGAATGTCTTTGAAATGTTTGCGGTCTACCAAATGAACCATAAAGTCACATTCGACGGAAGAGCTCATTACGACATTAACATATCCCATTGGCATATACACCCTATCTACTTTCCTCATCTTGCGCTACCAAAGTCGCTATCGGAGGGAATAAAATAAACGCCGAGGAATAGAAAAGGAAAATCGATTTTCTGAAATCAGTCCAAGTTGACAAGGTCTGGGTGAAAACGGAAAACAACATAATTTTATATTTTGCTTTCGGCAATTATCGCAATTATTATTCTTATCATACATTATTATACATCAGGAATGAACAAATTCTACTCAGGCTCTGTTTTGCTTATCCCTTATACTATATAAAGAAACCTGCAACATCTGTTTTCATATTATGCTCAGAGAATATGCTAACTGTTAGTTGGGATAAATAAAGTAAGTCTTGAGCAGGATACTAGTGCAATTACAAATTTTGCATGTAGTCAACTGAAATAACAAATACCTTGGTTGCTATTGAACCGTTTCGAAACCTTTGAAGCACTATTGAACTTCTTCGGTTATCCTGCATGATTCGTAACTATTCTCTTGTTATATCATTGGGAGACTTGATTTTTAGTTTTAGAGGTTTAGCAGATAATACGTTTTACTGCACCGCGCAGAAGTTAGAAGTAAGTGCAACTACACAGCGGACAGATGCTCCTGAAAGAACAGTGTATATTAAAAACTAAGAGTTTTGAGTTTGTCTTTAAAAACAAGTATAAATGCATGTGCAAAAGTATTACACAGATAAGAATAATGTTTAAAGGAAAGTACTATACTACTAAAATGAATACGTACGGTCAACGTAATTATAGCTTAGAAATGTAAAATTTACGATATATAAAGGATCGATTAAGTAAAATATGTGAACTTACATGTTTAGTTAATAGTCTTCAAAATGACATTCAAGATTTGAAAAAAACAAATTTCTAGTGCTCCAATTACTCCCAGGAATGAGCACAATCCGAATTCGTTCGATGCTGATAAAATTATTCGTGAGATCTCCGACATAGAGGGTAGGAAAAATAATGTGATATTTCTTAACATCTCGGAAATGGAAAGCGCATCTATGTACATACATCCGATCAACTTGTCACCAGCACTGCGACTGTTAGTAAAATTTTGACCTACTTAAACATTTCAACTGAGTTCCAAAATCCAACTCGATTGGGCCACTTTGATCCATCTAATCCAACACGAAAGCTGCCAATGAAGCTAACATTGCCCTCGTGTGCTGTGGTATATGATTTCCAATTTTCCTCCGTGGTTTAATGTTGATATCAAGAGGAATCTGAAAACAAAGAATTACTATTACGCTAAGTGGAAAAGAACTGGGTCGCCTGCCTATAGAAAAGACTTTTTACGATTAAGGTCCTTAATCAAAGCACAAGTCAAAGCAGCCTACAAAAAATACCACAAAAGGATTGAAAACGAAATTGCTAGTGATCCAAAACTGTTTTGGAAATTCATGAATACTAAAGGACACTCCTCCAGAATTTCCGGGTCTATGAGGTATAACAATACAGTTCTTGACCAGCCTTCTGATATTCTGCAGGACCTTGTCAGTGTGTTTTCCAATAACACTACTATAGCCCATTCGGAAATCAACAGCTGTTCTTTCAATATCGAGTACTTTTCGGTGCGAGATCTTTTGCATGCTTTGAATAAACTCAAAGCAACTTCTGTTTCTGGACGTAATGAGATATCGAGCTTTCTCATGTGTGATTGTGCTCCAGTGTTGTGCAAACGTCTTTGCTTTATTTTCAACTTTGTCATTCGTAGTTCAACCTTTCCATCTTAGTGGAAAGTTAGTAAGATAACACCAGTTTACAAGAAGACCGATAAGGCTGATTTCTTAACTACAGACCAATTACAATTCTCCCTAATTGTGCTAAAGTTTTTGAGCAACTTCTGCATACTAGGTCAGCACAGCTTTGTTAGTGGACGGTCAACTGTTCCCAATTTAGCTGAACTCACTCAGTACGTCAGCAAAGCGCTTGACAATCGTCAACAAGTAGATGTTCTCTACACGAATTTTACCAGAGCATTCGATACAATTGACCATTAGATCCTAATAGATAAGCTATCGGCTATTGGTTTTTCTCCTAGCGTTATCACTCTAATCCAATCCTACCTGCAAAACCGATCATGCAATGTCCATTACAATGGGTTTGTGTCACACACATCCATTGCTTTTAGCAGCGTACCTTAGGACTCCAATTTGGGACCACTCTTCAATATTAATATAAATGATCTTCTACTATCATTGGATTGTAATACTCGTGCATACGCTGACGATCTAAAAATTTATAGTACAATTAGCTCTTCCTCTGATTCTTTAAGGGTACAGAGAAATGCTGGTGTCATTAATAGTTGGTGTTGTACAAACAAAATTCAGCTAAACATTAATAAATGTGCAGTACTTACCTTTACTCGGTCATCCAACCCGCAAATATTTCACTATATCTCTAGCTCTTTCATCCCAAGAGTAGAGGTTTTTAGGGATCTTGGAGTTCTATTTAATTCCCAATTCTCATTCTATCGACATACAGACGTAATGACATCTGCTGCATCTAGATCGCTGGGGCTTTTGTTCAGATCCCGTAAGAATTTTTATAACACCTGCGCCTTGAAGTCTGCTACTACTCGCTTGTCCGGTTGAAAGTGGAATATGCTTCTATTGTTTGGTACCCATGTTATCACTACCACCAATTATCAATTGAACGAGTTCATACGAGACTTCTTAAGTATCTTTCGTATAAATCTGATGGCATTTATCCTGCTCATGTTACTGATTATATCAATTTACTCTGTAGACATGATTTCGACTCACTGTCGCGTCGCAGAAACGCGGCTGGCGCGAAATTTCTTATTAAATTACTACACCAGCATATTGACTCCCCGTCTTTACAATCTCAGGTGGACTTTAGCATACCACATTACAGTCATAGATCTATTGACACTTTTTTTTATCCCCACGGCCCGAACCAACATACTATTAAAAGCACCACTAACGCCAACGTCGTATACAGTGACCTTTTTTTTCTTTCGTGATAATTTTTCTTTGATTTCCTTTTTCCATTCGCCATTATACTTTTCTTTTTTCCACGTTATTCTTTTTACTTCCTCTTAGTCATTAAGAAGTACCAGCAATATTATTATTCCGCTGCCGGTTTTCATCGAAGATGGTTGCGAACTTGAGTAGGTTGATGGCTAATGTTTGTGGTCCTCGGCCAAAGAAGTCGAGGTTATTGATGTCGACAGTTCAGTCGGTCTTACTGTACGGCTCCGAGGTGTGGGCGGACGCACTGAGCAAGGAGTTGTATCGTAAGAGGCTGGCCCAGGTGCAGAGAAGGGCTGCACTGAGAGTTGCCTCGGCGTACCGCACTGTGTCGGAACCGGCGGTCCTAGTGGTAGCGGGAGTCATCCCAGTGTCGCTCCTTGCTCAGGAAAGGAAGCGCATATATATGAGGAGACGTGCAGGTGAAGAACGAGTCGCCAACGGAAGAGACGCCACATTAGAACCATGGCAACGACTTTGGGAGACGGACGGAAGAGGGCGCTGGACTGCGAGACTGATTCCGCGCCTCCGCCCCTGGATCTCTAGAATCCATTGGGAGGTGGACTATTACCTGACTCAGTTTTTGACCGGTCATGGCTATTTCAAATCGTATCTGCACCGAATGGGTAAGACCGAGACTGGAGCATATTTGTATTGTCCAAATGAGATAGATGATGCGCACCATACCTTCTTCTTATGTGAGAGATGGGCGGAACCAAGACGGTTACTCGAAATGGAGATCGGCGAATTTACGATCGACACAATTATAACGAAGATATCAGCAAATGAAAATTGCTGGACAAGTTTAACGCGATACGTTCAATATGTCCTGCGCACGAAGAAAGGCGATTTGGACCGCAACATGGAAAGAGAATTGATATAATTCTAAAGTCCAAGGGAGTGTGGCCTTTGTACAGCCAACTGCATGGACCCAGCTCGAAGTAATGTGATAAACGGTTCCGGACTGGTGTCTAGGAGAAGAGGGGGTGTTTTAGCTGGTAGTCCTCCTTCAGAGGGAGTCCAGCATAACTAGTATAGATGGATATACTAGTATGCGTCAATGCATTTCACCTCCGCTAAAAAGAAAAAACAAAAATTATTATTATTATTATTATTGTTGTTGTTGTTGTTATTGTTATTGTTATTGTTATTATTATTATTGTTATAATTATTAGTTTCGCGGTATGTGCAATATGTACTGCGCAAAAAAATAGGAGACTTGAATTGCAGCATAGACAGAGAATTGCTATAATTCCAAACCACAAGGGAGTGTGGCCTTTGTACAGCCAACTGCATAGACCCAGCTCGAAGTAATGTGATAAACGGTTCCGGACTGGTGTCTAGGAGAAGGGGGGGTGTTTTAGCTGGTAGTCCTCCTTCAGAGGGAGTCCAGCATAACTAGTATAGATGGATATACTAGTACGCGTCAGTGCATTTCACCTCCGTTAATATTATTATTATTATAAGATTTATATTTTTAAGGTGATAAAGGAGATCCCGGTGACGGTGTCGGATGGCCAGGTGAGCCTTACTAATATAATCTCCTAATGGTGTAATATCCGAATGATTTCATGTAATAAAGGTGAAAAGGGCGACAGCGGAGAACCAGGACCAATAGGTAGACCAACAAAGTTATCTAATTTCTATCAAATCTAAAATTTATAATAAAAAATTTAAGAAATTTATTTTAGGTCCAGCAAATCCTGCTCCACCAGGTAATACCACCTCCCTTTAAAGATATACCGGGTACCTATTTACTCATATGTTGTAGACATAGCTGGGCCACCAGGGGATGGTGACAAGAGACCATCCGGTTTGGATGGTCTTCCTGGCCCAATCGGTCAACAGGGTCCAAAAGATCCTGAGGACCCGCCAGGACTACAAGGTTCAATATCTGAAAGTCCTAAATACCAAGAGCATGCTTTAACTATTATTTTTATAAAACAGGAAGCACTATAGAAATGGATGCAAAGCAAAATCCATCATCTGTTCGAGGTAACTCTTTTAATTACGTATATACATACATCTTGGTTTACTAGCGCAAAAGGGAAACAATATATAACTTATGAATAGAGTTTGGTTCTAGCCGACTAACAGAGCGGACGTGCTAATAGATAAGACTGTCGTATACGAGGCTTATCGTGTTTAAAAGTACGTGCGAAAAGAGCAAAGGACCATAACAAAAATATTGTGATGCTTGAAGTGTTTAGTATATAGTAAGTGAAAAAGAAGAAGAAAAAATTAAGAAATAAAGAAGAGCTAAATAAATAAAGACCAAATAGCGGACTATTACCTACGTGAGTAGAGGATCGGTGCGATTGCAAGCTTCAAGGTCCGACGGGTCGGCCGGCCGAGGGGCTTGCGGAATAAAAACAAGTAGGCGTGTGAGTATACAGGGACTGACAGAAAAGTTTCTTTTCGAGAGAACTGAGCAACGAAGAAGGATGGACAGTGAGGAAGGACACACATCTGAAGAGGCACGAAATAAAAGGAGAAGAGAGAGGGAAGAGCAAGAGATAGCTTTTAGAAAAAGCAAAAAACTGATTAGATCACCTAATAAGGAAGCAATAGAGGAAGGAAAAATGATCGAAATGTTAAAAGAACTGATGAGAGATGTAAAGTAAATAAAATATAACCACGAGCAGTACCAAAAAGAGCTCAGTCAATTAAAAAAAGAAAATGAAATATTGAAAAAAGAGAACGAAGGAATTAAGAAACAAGTGAAACAGATGGAATCGAAAATAAATAAGATAGAAAAGAGAAATATAAAGAAGAACATTGTGATATCTGGACTGAGAATAATCCCAGAAGACAAAAATGATCTAAAAATAGGAATAGAAAAATTTGTAAAAAGCAAGCTGGGTGTGGAGTTGTAAAGGACGCGGATAAAATAGGAGAAAAAATGTACAAGGTAAAGCAAAGTACCTATGAAGAAAAGGATAATGTAATGCAGAAGAAAAATAAATTGAGACAATTGAGAGAAAAGATATTTATAACAATGAGATGACTGAATTAGAACGAGATATCCAAAAGAAATTGAAACAGATAGGAGAGAAGGAGAGAAAGGAGAGAAAGGAGAGAAAGGAGGGGAAAACAGTGAAAATGAGACATCAAAAAATAATAATCCAGGGAAAGGAGTATGGATCGGACAGAGAAGAAGAGAAACTTGTAGAATGGGAGAAAATCGGCTCCAACCGAAGTGCAAAAAACTGAGAAGAAGAGAGGTGAAGGGAACAAATACGTACACAAAAAGAAGCAAATGGTGGACAGCAGAAATACAACTCAAAGTAAAAGATAAGAAAAATAAATGGATCAGATATATGCATACCAAGAAAGAGGAGGATTACAATATGTACAAAATGGCAAGAAAAGAAGCTAAAGAGAGTATTAAGAAGGCCAAAGAAAATTCTTGGAGAGAGTTCGGAATAAAACTGAGAGATAACTATAGAGAAAACCAAAAATTATTCTACGGAACAATAAAACAATTGAGACAGAAGAAGGCGCCGATATTGAAAAATATAAAGGATGACAAAGGAAATATACTAACTGAGGAAAAGGAGATAATGGAAAGATGGAAACAACACAGCTGAAATGATAAAATATATGGGAGACAAAGGTAACGAAGAACTACTTGACCTCTTAAACAACATTGTAATAAAAAAAGAAATACGTAAGGAATGGAATATGGGAATAATTATGCCCATATACAAAAAGGGAGACTCTAAGGAATGCTCAAACTATAGAGGAATAACATTAACTAGCATCCCAAGAAAAGTATTGACAAGAATACTAGAAAAAAGACTCCGAGAGAAACTAGAAACAACACTAGAAGATACTCAACATGGATTTAGAAAAGGAAGAAGCGCCCAGGACTTAATATTTGTAATCAGACAATTAGGAGAAAAACTAATAAGGAAAGGAAAGAATATACATATATGTTTTATAGATCTTAAAAAAGCATTTGATAGGGTAAGAAGAGAAGATGTATGGCAGAGCTTGGAAAGGAGAGGTTTAGAGAAAGGAATGATAGAGATGATTAAGGCATTGTATAAAAGCAATAAGAATAAGGTGAGAACTGCAGAATCAGCTGAATTCGAATCGCAAATTGGATTAAAACAGGGATGCGTATTGAGCCCATTGTTATTCTCTATATTAATAGACGATGCTGTTAAAAAAGCTAAACAAAAAGGAAAAAATATTAAAGTAGGAAACTGGAAAATGAATGCAATTAATGTACAGGAACTAATGTTTGCAGATGATATGGTACTGATAGCACACTCGGAAGAGACATTACAGCAAAACTTGAAGATATACCAAGATGAACTAACAAAGATAAACATGGAGATAAACACGAGGAAAACAAACACAATGATAATAGCAGCAGAAGAAAGAAAATATAGCATCAAAATCGGTGAAAAAGCATTGGAACAAGTTAAAAGTTACAACTACTTAGGAACAATCATTGAAGACAATGGGAGAATAGAGAAAGAGGTAAATGGGAGGATAGGGAAATCCGCAAAAATATATAACATATTGAGAAATTCGTTTCTGGATAAAAAAGATATACAAAAAAAAATAAAGACAGAGGTGTATAAAAGAGTGGTCAGACCAACATTAACATATGGTAGTTACTCATGGATAACCACGAATGGAATCAAAAGCAGAGTTACGGCCATGGAAATGAGATTCCTAAGAAGAATAGAAGGAGTAACTAGAAGAGACAGAATCAGAAACACGACAATCACAAATAGTCTGGGTATCAAACCAGTAGAAGTGGTCATAGAAGAGTGACAACTGGGATGGCTTGGACATCTACACAGCATGGAAGAAGATCGAATCACAAAGAGGATATTAGAAGCCAAAACAGAGGGCAAAAACAGAATAGGTGGACCCCGAAACACCTGGAAGGAGCAGGTGTATAAAACATTTGGAAAGAGAAGTATGGGATGGATTGAAGCCAAACAACTGGCTCAGAACAGGAACCTGTGGAAGATAAAAATAAGAAATAAATAGTCCGACACCGCAAGGTATAAAGGACATAGGATTAAAAAAAAACTTATGAATAGGCTGTTTAACTTTCCGTCGACAGCGCAGGGATAAAAAGTCATTCTGCGTAGCAGGTTTAAACTAATAATGCAACTTTCGCTGACATTAAATGACAAATTATTTCCTTAGTATTTACAACGTTAGAAAGTAATTAGTCCGTGGAATAAAGCATTTCACGTTTTCTAGTAGGGTTCGGACCCATACTTCTCGTTCGCTAAAAATCATTTTAATTAATACTTTTCATTTAAAGCCGATGAAAATTGCATTATTAGTTTAATTGCTTTTTGCACTTAGCACATTGTATCTACCCAGATATTACGATGCGTCTGCAATGATTCCTTTATACTATCTCCATGGGGCAAATGGTAACGCACTTGCCTAACGAACAGGAACTGTGGGTTCAAAATACCAAAATAAATTATAGGTTATTGTGATGAATTTAGTTATTCTTCCATACATTAAGTGCGTAAAACCCATAAGTACTAATTTACTTGTAATATTTGAATCAAAGAAAGAATTTTGTTTATTTGCTTTGTCTGTTATCTGTTCTTGTACCACTGTACCATGGAGATACTCTAACTGAAAGTAGGGCAATAATAGATAGGTAGAAGCAGTATGTTCAAGAAGTATTAAATGACGAAATAGAAGAAGAAAATACGAACGAACAGCAAGCAACAGATGAAAGAGAAGAAAAAGAAATCAGCATGGAAGAACAGGAAGAGGGAATAAATAAATTGAAAAATGGAAAGGTACCAGAAAGTGATAAAGTAAGAACAGAATGATCAAAAATATGGGTAGGAGTGGAACAGAAATAATGTTAGAAATATTTAGGAAATTATGGAAGGAAGAGGAGGTATCAGTCGATTAGAAAAAGGTACTAATTGTGCCAATATATAAAAACAAGGCCAATGAGAGAGATAGCAATAGCTATAGAATTATATTCCTTTTAAGTTCAGCCATGAAAATATTAGAACAGATAATAGACAAAAGAATAAGATCATTATTACAAAACACATAGGACCAATCTCAGGGTGGATTCATAAAGGGAAAAAGCATGCAGGACCACGTTTTCTCAATAAAGCAGATAATAAACAAAGCCTCGCAAGAAAAATAGAAAATATTGCTAGGGTTTATAGATTTAGAGAAAGCTGTCGATAAAATCCCAAGTAAAAAGTTATGGAATATCCTAAAAATGAGAAGAGTGAGTAATAAAATAATAAGGCTGATACAGATGATATATAATAGCAACACAAACGCTGTAATCGCAAATAACTCAGAATCAGAAATATTTAAATAACAGAAGGATTGAGACAAAGAGGAAGCCTAAGCCCAGTATTGTTCACTACATATACGGACAAAATAATTATGAAATTTATATTATTATTTTATATAATTATGAAAAGCTGGATCGCGGATCTTGTTTCCATATAGATATACTGCTTCCATTGATTGTCAAATAAACTGTAGATAGTATTTCTCTGCCTATAATAATATCTACGTGCATGACGTCTTCCGGAACTACATACATTCTTGTAGTAAATTCTTCATTATCCTTCGTCAAAGTACAATTTATGGATCCCAATGTTACTTTACCATTTCCAAATCCGTTCAGCATCATAGTTGGTGCGTCAAAATTATCTTTGCCAATTTCTTTGCAAATATCGTGTTTGACAATATTTATCGCACTCCCAGTATCTATTAATGCAGTTACCTCTTTTCCTTCGATGATAAGGTTTTTTGAATACGGTAGAGATTCAACAAGGTGGATTCTTTGGGATGATGTTTGGCCTTCATTTGATCTTACGTTGATCCTTTTCTTGCTTGCACATTAAAACGAACGATGACCATACTCATTACATTCGAAACATTTAGTTCCACTTGCTTTTGAAGGGCATGTATCCGACTTGCGACTAAGCGAACCGCAATTATAGCATCTTATTTTTCCGCTCGTCTTTGCTTCTGGCGTGTTATTTGCGGTATAACCTTGGGATTGTTTTGGACGTGCACCACAACGTTTCTCTTTGACCTTCTCATAAACATGTAGCTCTTCTTTCAAATCTTGTAGATCCTTGACATTGTATAACACCATTTTGCTGTTGACATCATCGTAAATGCCAGCCACTACGTGTTCAATAACAGCCTTCTATCGATTTGCTGACTCTTTCATGTGCATTTTCCTTTCAGCCAGCATCCGATGTAATTGGGCACTGGCAATGCGTTCACCAAATTCCTCCAATAACGCAGTTTTGAAGTCTTTCCAATTATTTAGTCCCCTTTCGCCTTCGACAAACAATTTTGCCAATCCAGTTAATTATCTCTTAGCATAGATAAACAAATGCAAGTCGCTCCACTTGACTAGTTTACCTATGTCTTCTACATCTTCAACCCACCTTGTATCATCTATCATCGGTTCCATTGTATTTCCGTGTAGCATCACCTACATCTCGCAAGTTAATGAAGTGGGGTGACGTGAATCCTGTATCATATGTTATTTCTTGTTTCGTTTTAAGATACTTCTTATCTTCTTTTCCTTTGGCGCCATTCTTCTCTTCTTTATGCCTTATGTCGTCATTTTCATTTTCCTCGTCGTCTTTTTCGCTTTCTTCATAGTCTTCGTCTTCTTCGTCTTCATCTTCTTCCTCATCGGAAACCGTTTGCAATTTATCTAAATTCACATAAGCGATGTATGATCTCATCTTCTTTTCCATTGTAATTGATACATAAAATATTACCAATAGAAATTAAATCTCCTAAGCTAAGATATCTTTTTGCGTCTAAACACTTAGCATCGTATTCGTTAGAATTTACTTTAAATGCAAAACCAGAAAATTCTCTTAGTCTCTTACGATTTCCGCAATCACCTTTCGAGTTAAATGAAATACTTTGATTGTCCCTTTTTTGCAGTCTTTATATTTTCTAAAACAGCAGGCATATCTTTCAACATCATTTTTGAAAAGTTTTGTACGTATTACTACTGATAGCAATAATTTATAAACACTGTATTAATCTCGAACAGTGTTATAAATTTAACGAAAGTCTCTAATTTATATTTTCGATTATCGAACCCTGTATATTGATGTCGTTGAAAGAAAAAGTTCGTGCATACGCAATGAGAGTTCTTTGTTTAAGACAAATAAAGATTTAAAACTTACGTTTGTCTAGTTCCTAATGTACCAATTGCTTATTCAATTGCGTATTCAATTGCTTACAAATACCTTTTGATTTTCTTTGTTTTCACCAGAATTTCGCAAATATATCTTTTCGAAATGAGTTCTTTTCGCACAGTTTTAATATATTTCAGCTTGTTTACGTCGTTTTCCGCTTCTATATACGTCTTTCACTTTTCTTCTGTATTTTCGTCTTGTTCGCCAAGTATTTTCGTCTTTTTCGTCAGATATTTTCGTCTTCTTCTTTTTTTGTCTTCTGTGTCCGCCTTAATTTCGCTTATTCGTCTTCTGTGACCCTTCTAGGTTGTTCATTCGTCTTCTTCGTATTTACCTAGTTCTAGACTTCTTTGTTCATCCCGGACGAGTCCCCAAAATTTTTAGGGATTAAATTGAATACATAGTTTTAATAAGCTTAAACAAATTTACATATATATTTTACAAAGATTAACACAACCGTCTTTACATCATCACTGCTAATACTAATAATCATACAGTCCTTCTCGCGTTGCACCCTTCCGCCTCAGTTGCACTCCTACCGTATTCTCACATATGTGTATATATATATATGTGTATAACTGCTCGTGGTCATTCGCATTCCGTTGATTAACCATTTTACCTTATAAGTTCTCTTGGGTTAAGGCCGGAGCTATTGCAAGCTGATGTATCCTCCTTTACTTCGGATGTTCCGTAAATCAATCGCAAACACTGCGGACAGCACCTTCGTCTTGAACAAACATTCCATGACCATCATTAGCATATTCTTAAAATTATCAACATAAAAATTACAGGTTATTCTAATATTAATTGGATCAATATTCCCACAACAATGAAATGAGATCCACTCCAGCCAGAAATATTTTGCCGCTTGAAGCTGGTAGCTAGGCGCCAGATCAAATACGAAACTGAACGCAGAATCAAAAAAGAACTTAATAAATGAATAAAATAAATCTAATAATCTTATGATCCAATTATAGATTTGGATTGAGGATTATATAATTACATAATCCTGGTTGATTTTCTTAATGCCACCAGTGAGGCTTTTCTAATAACAAAGTTTGGAGTCACAAACATAATATGAAAATTCAATAAAAGTTAAATATTTTTATATTTTAACTGTCATAGATGAATTCGGAGAGGGGATAATTACCTCAAAGCTAATGTATTAATATATCAGTTAATACCAATATGAGTATCGAGCTGAAAAAAACTTTTAATAGTAATAGAGAATGCAATTCTGGATTTGGTCCGAGATATTTTTAATATAAATTAATTCTCATTTAATTTGTAATAAAACACGTTTGTGAGATTCGTTTCCGTTTTTTCCTACATTTTGAGTTCTGTAACCTAGCTTTGATTTTATTATTTACCATCCATTTTGTTGGTTTCCTTTCTTTTTTGCGTGGCGCTATATATATCGTTTCGATCCAAGTCGGTATGATCGGCGGTGGTCATTAAGCGTTGTTACTTCTGTATTTTGTTCGATTCTCCTTTTTCTTTATTTACTGGTTAATGTAGGTGGGTTGGATTTTTGAGGCTTATATATTAGATTTCTTTGTAGAACGGGTTTCTGGTTCCATTCTGAACCGGCTTTTAATATCGAGTTCTCCAACCGGTTGCAAGCTTTTGCTTCCCAGCACTGTTTTTGGATATCAGGATTTAGAATCGAGTACCAGAGTTACGCAGAACTGGGTAATTAACCGTATAGGTATCCAATTCCAGAAAAAACGTTTCTCAACAGCTTTGTTTGTTACCTTGTAGTATTACAGTATTATAGTACTGTATCATTAAATTATAGTTAAATAGTGTGAGTACACTGTTAAATGGTATCGATACAATGAAGCGTATATTTTAGGCGATAAAGGAGAACTAGGAAATCCGGGACCATCAGGACCTCCAGGACCTCCAGGACCTCCCGGATTCCCAGGAACCCCCGGCATACCAGGTACAAAAATCGTTTTGGAAACAACTTGTGACTTCTAGTGTTTTTCTTTTAGGTCCGAAAGGCGAATCTGGTCTAATTTATGATCCGAGACGTGTCTGGATGCCAGATTCACTCGGAATGTCAGGCAAAGGTATGTTTCGTACTTGATTCATCCAGAACAATGAAAATATGCATGGTAGAAACCGTAATATAAAAGTACATATTGAAGACAAAATGGATTCACGTCAGTGTCCTACGTAGTGATAACCTCCCTATATCTATCTTAAAGCAATCGCTAATAGCTAGTGAAAAGTCATATCATTTACAATTGCAACTTTGTTTCTTGCAAGTGGTGACCAAGAAATCAGGCTGCCATTATTATTTGAATTTTAAAGACAAAATAATTGAAATAAGTGCAAGCGGTAATGGTGTAGTGGGGTTCTTAATGTAAAACCGTTTTTGAAATTGGAGAGAAGAACCAAGTGACACTGTGTCTCTACTCTTGCTTTGTTTTATTGTTCGGATCGCTTATCTAAGGCGTATTCTTATCACATACGAGGTCTGTTCACGTAACTGAGATTTCACGTCAATGGAAACACATAGCGGCATGCAATTGGCAGTACCGCTCGTAGCTTTGAAACCATTGACGACATTAAAAGAAATTTATAGTGCATATTGAAAAAAGTCACTGCTTTGTGAGCCTTAAGTAGAAGCACTACTGGGAAAAATGTGCGAATAAACGAACCACAGTGTTTTGGAAGCAACAAGGACCAATGATATGGAAGGTTAATAATAAAAACATAAGAAAACTAAAGTTCTGTTATTTTCTGAACAAACCGCGTATACCTGACTTATAAACAAAAAATAATTAATGTGTTTTACTGAGGATGTCCTTTAAAATTCATTGAATGTTTTCAAAAAGTAACTTCAAGATTATTATCAATTATATTTTAATTTCTAAAGTTTCCAATTACCTAGCTAATTTTTGACATTCGAAGTCACAGTACGTACAAAATATTCCTAATTATTTGTATTAATAGGTGACAAAGGAGGTTTGAGAAAATGAAGATGAATTAAGCACAAGTAAGAATGATCAAATACAATTATCTTCGTAAAAAGTGAGTCATCATATGTATTGAAGGATTGGGAAACTCAATGAAATTATATGTTTTAGATAACAATGAGCAGAAATCTATTTGAAAGTTATCGAACTAAGTAAGTTATCTGTTAGTTAATAATAGATTATAATAAAACAGTTCTTTTTTCAGTTAAACAACAAAAGGAGTCAAAATCTAGTTGCCCCTGGTCAACATATAATCTACCGTTTTAATTAAGTCTACCTTGGGCGCCGTTTATTTTTAAAACATAAAGTTTCAAAGGAACAATAGGTTTTATAGCACTAATAAAAGTACTTATATCGTTGCAGACAAAACCCGATGAATTCTTCTTTGATTAGTGTTAAGTATATTGTGGGTTTAGTATTCAATCTGGTGTGAAATACATTAAAGTTTCGTATACTAAAGGTAATAATAATCAAAGGCATCATGACTTAGACGCTGGATCATCGTAACGGATATTCCATAGATATGCAAAAAGTGCCTAGATGACTTACTTATTAATGGACGTATAAGTTTCTTTATGTTAATAGAAATAAAATACGAATATCTTGAGCATCTATTGGTTGTACAGTCCGATCCAAACCTGGTAATATAGTAGTATTGGTAATATTCAAGCCGAAAATGTCGACACCAAGCGATAGTATAAGTTTTCCTTTTCTTTTGAATAGAAGCACCACGGAATAGGAAAAATATATAGTCTACCGGGAACAACAATAACGTGTCAAGATATTCCTGTTTTAATAACCATTACCTATTAATGCTTTAGGAAACATTATTTAAGTATTTGTTTCCTTTGATTTGAAAAGCTGCAAAAGCTGTAGGGTATTATTACATACGTACTTTTCTTCTCTTAACATACAATACACATTTACTACTGTGTGTTTAATTAACGTTTGCATTTAAAATGAATCTAATAGTTAGTTTGATATAATTGTGCTGCGAGTCGGATAAAATTAAATTGTAAACAGTAAGTGTGTAAGTAGAGCGACTTCAGATAAAATCTTGTACTAAATATGTTATTATATGTAGAACATTATTTTGGGACAAATTCTGACAAAGAATTTAAATTGTTAGTTTCATTATTAATAATTATGTCCAAAAGCAAATAAAAAAGTAGACTTCAATACTAGATAAAATAGATTAAAGAACTTTGATTTTCTAAATTTTATTAATCGTTTTCAACTGACGAATAATCAAAAACACTATCGTTAACACCGTCACAATTTACATTAATAATAAATTCTGCAAGGAAACAATCCATTATATTTTATTTAATAATAATCTTCAATATTCTTAACCTGGGCACAAATATCACACTGCTCTTTCGCAGACACATTCGTAAACACCTCTTGAGCATTTCTGCTTACATCTTCTAATTTAAAAATAACATAGAGTTAAAAAGAAAACAAGATTTTGTAAAAGATTTGAAAAAATTGGGTATAAATTATGAAAAATCTATCGAGACACCGCACTGCATGAAGTAAGAGTTAAACGACAAATGATCACATATGAACACCAATATTTTTTCAGGCATGATCCTATACCGCGGAACCTATAGATATTGCTCCCATTGTGTACTCTTTGCTCTTTCTAATACTTCAAATCGTATTTTACGCAAGTATTATCAGGTTTCTATCGGACTATACCAGCATATCGATGGTGCAACGTCTGAGTCATATTTCAATTCGGCACGGCCCTTACTGCTGTTTACCTTGGGTCAACTTGATGCCCAATATCCTTTTACGAAGTATTTGCTCATTTTAACAATAATCCCTCGTTTCGGTGTTTGCGCTTCCTCCTTAAACTAATTTTTAAACTTAGTTAATGCTTAGGAAGATTGATACTTATTTGTTTAATTCATTTTGTTTTTAAAACAGATTGTTATTTAAATGCTGCGTTTATGTTTGTATTGTTAGAGTGTCTTGACATGTATTAACGTATATCTTTATATTTCCTGTCTTGTTATTATGTACATGCGTGTATATTATCTGTTGGACACAATAAATATTATTATGTAAATCCGATGAGCAAATCGGCTTTAATAAATATCCATTAGTTCATTAGTGTCCTACCTCAAAATATCGAGTTTATGTTCATTTTCAAAAAAGAACGTATGTATGTATGTAATTTCTAACACCAATTTCTAAACGCGTTTTATGCCAAGGAAGTGCTTAGTACTACATTTTATAATTTTCTGTTTCTCCGTGTGCAAATGAAGTTGCTTCTTAACATAAAACTGTACACAGTTTATAGAATTGTCACACCCCCAATGCATTATAGCCTAAGTCAGGAACTGTTTAGCACCCTACACTACTACGTCAGATGCTCTTTAAATTTTACATAATGAGACACACAGGGCGCCACTAATAATAATAATAATAATAATAATAATAATAATAATAATAATAATAATAATAATAATAATAATAATAATAATATTTAATGCCCAACAGATACAAATATCCAATTACAAGGCAATGTTAAATAATGTACACATGCAAATATAAATAACATAAAATTAAAGTATGTCAAATTAGAAGACTTAGTAACTAGTTGCTTTAATTTAAATTAAAAAAAAAAAGTAGTTTACCAGTGGTTAGCAAAAAAGAGAGAACGGAAAAAGTATTCAACTAAGTGTAACGCACCCGCGGTCTACATACCGTCAAAAGGGACGGTAAAGTGCAGGTATGTATATCCAACTCGGCAAACTCCATAGAGTTGAAATTGCTACACAATCTGTGTATTGGGGACCTGATGGCGATGTTTGTTCTAGGTGCGAAACAGTAAAATGTATTTGTTTGCCTAGATCCTGAACGTGGTACAATGAAGTTGATTTTACTCAACAACTCAGGGACATCAAGACCATTATGAAGTAAAGTAAATAGGAATTTACACTCAGCCTGTTTTCGCAACAGCAAACTTATGACGGCATAAACTAAATACAGCTCCGACAATATCAACAAGTGAAGTCGTGTCCTTAACATGTGTAAAATCCACTTGATTGTAAGGTAAGGTGGACTTAAAGGCTAAAATAACACCACCACCACGACTTCTATTAATTAATTCAAATTTACGGTCTTCCCTAAGCACATAATACGTAGGTGGAAAGAGTTCGCAATTAGATACATCTGACGACAGCCAGCTCTCAGTAATACACACAACATCAAAGTCGAAAGTACATACGTTACCGTAAAACACATCACACTTGGTCCGTAACCCTCGCACATTTTGATAAAATCAAATGTCAATACTAAAAATTGACCTCTATCTTTAATTAACATAATCCAAAATATCAGTAAGATACGTGCAGTGTTGTGGCTATAACGAATTCTCAAAGTTGCCAAGTCATTTAAAAAATGGATATAACGGGAGAACATCTTCTCACACTATTCTTTTATAATTTACGAATTATCACAATAAGAATGAAGCATTCAGTCAGCAATTTCTCGTTTGTACGGAGAATTCAAACGGATTAGTCTTAGTGACGATCCGATACCAAGTGCACCAGAAACGACAGTCATTCATGAAAACGTCGGTGCTGAGCGCAAGATCATCAATGAAGATCGACATGTGACATATCGTGAAATTGAGGCATCATTAACGATTTCAAAGACCTTCTTTCAAAATAATTTGCGTGAAAAACTGTGTGTAGTTTTGCGTTGCCTCGAATTACAGAACAGTGTTTTATACTTTTTGGGCTTTCGCAATTCCACCTGCTGGTACACGTTAAATTGTTGTCGCACTTTACGCATTTAATTCTATCGCCTTCGTATTCTGAATCCAGCATACGCGCTATTACATTTTATAGTTTATTCGAAGTGCGCCATTTTCGAAACGTAGCTAAATGCGACATTTTCTAAATATGTGTATACTTACAACCACTCTCAACGACCAGTCGATAATACTGAACAAGGGTGCTTCGATGCGGGTACTGGATTCTCCGTGGCGCGAGCTCCACCCCTCCACGTTGTTCTCCGCACATCACTAAAACTTTCCTCTCTTTGTCGAGACAAATTATTACTACGCATGGCTAAGGTATCTAGAAAAGAAAGCCGACTAGTAAATCTTAGATGTTCCCTTTATTAGTATCGAACACAGCGGAAATACTATCTACAGTAACTTAGCAAAGTTCGTTACGACTACATCGGTAAGTCATTGCAGTCATTGTTATCATCGTTCCGATTTTTGGGCAAAGTAATAAAGAAAATTACAATGTATCTTTTTAAGAAATAAAATTGAGCTTTCCAAACACAAACTGCTTCAATTCCTGAACGAATTTAATTCATAATTTTATCGTGCGGAGTATAAAGTTACGTTGGCTTTGTGTAATGTATTACTCCAAAATATTTGATTTCGACATTGAGATTAAGTATTGTTTTCCGCTGTATAGAGAGATTAGATAATACTATGTATACGTACGCTAATGAAAGATGTTGTTTGCAAAGTAATATTTTGCAGACAAGCAAAATATCAAGATATTTTAATTTAAAGACGTGAGAAAAAATGGGTGCCTAAATATTAGGCATAAATAGGAATAATTTTGTTAGTAAAACGAGTCAATTTAACTTAGTCCATTCCCAGCACAGTAATCACAGTATCTCGTAAGTTCTCGCTTAACTGGAATTGATCACTATGTGGAGTTTATCGTCGTTCAATATTATTTATATAAATCATAAGTAGTAACGGATCAAGATGTGAACCCTGCATCGCGTCCCCAAAATCTGAAATAAAACCATTTAGTTTAGCTCGCTGACTTCGATTAAATGAGTAAGATGCTATCTAGTGAATCAAATGTGCCAATAGAATTTAGTCTTTCAATAAAAATGTGATCAATTTTGTTAAAAGAATTATAAACATGCTTCCTAATACTGCAATTAATTATTGAAAATGATGTCAGACTAAAAGCCGAAACTTATTTGTTTTCATTACAATTTTGATTCAACGCTAAATAAGCATGAGTTAATGTATTTGGTATCTATGTTTGTCATTATTCGTTGCTGGATAACTCTATTTGGGAAGTTCGGCGTATGAGTAGTGATAAAATACTAAATTGCATATAATCTCTTTCTGATTAGATATTCACTTCCGCAAAGATTAAAGAAACAAACCTATGCTAATTTTTCGCGTACTTTTGTGTTGACTCTCAAGGCGATGGCTTGAACGCATTGGGTATGTAAGATATTTATTTGTAGTACATGTTCATGTTAAAAAATCTTCGTAAACGCTAACAAATTGGTAATATTTTCTATAATACCTTGTTAAAAGACAAATTTCCCAGAGATTTGCAGCAATGTATTCGATAAGATAGCCAAAGCAATATAGAATATTTCTAAAGACTCACCATCTTGGTTGTGAGCTAGTGAATTGTAATTTCTTTATATCGTTACGCAAGATATATTTACATTCAAATACATTTTATATGAGCTATATCCGATTTTTCTAGTTCTTCATGTTACGTTAACATTTTAGTAATCTATACTATTATATAAATTAGGAAGCGTAAATTTCGAATAAATATGAAGTGCATCCAGAAATATTTACCACTTTATTCGTCATAGCAGGAAGATGTCAATATTTATATCTTTTGAAAATAATTCTGTTTAAAGGGAACAATGAAACTTGTTTAACGTACAATTTATGCATTAGATGTTAACCTTCTCTAAATAATTCTAAACTAGCCAATTCATGCACATCGCTTAGGTGATGAATTACATTACATTATGGGCACTATGACGAATTTTAACATCCTAAACGTTTCTAAAGATTTACTTGATGTTCTTTTGGAAACAGTTCCTTTGATTTAATCACATTATAATAACGTTAGTTTTTCACAGACAAGATATGCAGTTTGAATATTAGCCATATAAAACTTGAAATTTCATTTTTCAATTAACTGTATAATCAACATACCTTTAACTGTTTTCCGCTAAGTAGACATGGTGTGTAGTGAAAAATAGTATTTTGCTGGCAACAATCATCCAAGGATTTAAAATATGCCCACAATAAACTAAAATATTATAGAGATAGTGAAACTACGACGTAGGCGCCATAACTTCTCGGTCCAATATAGAAAAAATGAACTTGAAACAATATAAAAAATTTTATTTTTTAATATACTCTGCCCTAACTTCTATGCATTGATTATTATAACGATTAATTAATAATTCGATACCGTTGCAAAAATAATCTCAAGTTTTTCCCTTAAAATGTTTTATAACAGCTGCATGCAACTTACTGTCGTAATTAAAACGACGTCCCCTGAGATCATTTTTTAAATTAGAAAACATATACAAATCACAAGGAGCCGTACCCGGATTATACGGTGGATGTTCAAGTTCTTAAAAACCACATTCGCGAGCGGCAGCTTGTGAAACGGCGGCAATATGGACACTCGTATCACATGGTTCGTGCAGATAGCTTTCTTCCGATTTAATGTTTATACTATACTATCCACGAAATAATTTCTCGAAACCAGTATATTTACTTATTAATTCTTGCAAAAATATTTTTGCCAACGTTGTTAGTTACGTTGTCAGTTACTTATCACGAACTCGGAAATTGATAGAGTCGTACATATTCGTCGTTATATTTTAACTCTAAAAGAATGCCAAGATATAACGGAGCAATATGGTGTGAAAACAAAAATACGTATAAAACAGTAGTTCGACAATAAATAAGAAGAATAATTTATATTTTTAGAATCGGAATTGGAGTGTATTAACAGATTGACAATTGTTATGATTACGTTGCGTTATAAAGAACTGTTTACACGGACCGGATATCACACGTGACAATTTGGCGCTTTTCTTCTAAACAACTTTCTTTTGTGGTATTGATAGATTCGTTTCTCATTTATGTCTCCGAAAAACCTCGACATGCACAAGGTTCTCTGCTTAAAATATAAAAGACTGGCATTATTTCCGGCGATATCAGAAATAGAATTAAAAGTTGGTGTATACAAAAGTTAAAATTGATATATCTTATTTCTATTAGCACTAACTGTTGTCGGCCGAAAATGGCCATACGGGTGGGGATTTTAGGATCTCACCATATAAATAAGTGGTTTCAAATGTTACAGTGGAAGTATTTTTTGTGTAGCTCATAGTTTGATGACGGTAAAGAATGTAGCTTGCACACTGATTATGTTACTTCTAACGTATTTAGAGTAACCAATATCGCAGTCATACGAGGTAGAAGCCATAAATTCGCGGCCTGATATACAAAGAAGAAACTTGGAACAATATAACAAATTTTGGTTTTCAAACTAATCTCCCCTCATTTCTATGCATCTATTAAAACGATTAATTAATAATTCGATACTCTTGTAAAAAGTTTTAAAAAGTTTTATAACAGCTCCTTGCAACTCACTGTCGTTCTTAAAACGATGTCCCCTAATGTCTGTTTTAAATTAGAAAACAAATAGAAATCACAAGGAACCATATCCGGACTATACGGTAATGTTCCAATTTTTTAAAGCCACATTCGTGGATGACAGCTTCTGAAACGGTAGAAGGATGGACGGGAGCATTGTCGTACTATAATCGCACACCTACTGTCAAATTTCAAGGACGTTTTGCAGGACTACTGTCCCTACACGATTGTATTGCGCTCTTTAAGGTTAATTAGCAAAATGCCCTCACTAGCACAGAATATGGTGGCCGTCACCTTTTTCGTTGATTAAACGACTTTCGCCCTACTGGGAAGGGTTTATTCGCAAAACAGAGCCATTGTTCCATACCCTGCAACAATGGACTCCAAAATCGGTTTTGGGTCGTCTCCATACATGTTTAAAAACGACAGCGCACATTCAACTCAACGTTCAGGTTGGAGAGCAGAAAGAGGTCGCGATAGCCATCTTGCACTAATCTTATTCATATTCAAATGCTCACGGAGAATTCGGCGAATACTTATTTCAGATATGTTTGTTATCACTACTATTTCCTTCACTTTTAAACGGCCATTTTCAAGCACCAAATTTCCAATAATTGAAATTTGTTAAGCAATTATCACTTCAATTAGTCGACTCTTCAACACTTACAAGGGATTCTTGCTCCAAACAAGGAGATGATTCACCGTAAACGCCGTCTCAACGTTCTTTTTATGTGATTAGGCGTGTGCCCTTCTTTTGTTAAAAATTTGATGACCGCGCGGCACTCAATTTTCATTACTTCAGACATTTTCATGCGCTAGTCACGTTGCTTGGCTGGCTACTAAAAACTACTACTCCTCGGACCGTCATATTTATAGCGTAGATCTCGCGTAGGTGCATGCATACCGTGACTGAGCATGAATACGTTTGAACCTGTATAAACCTGTCAGGTCTAGAATTTATGGCGCCTACCTCGTATGTACCTTGCGCTTGACGAATCTTCCACGAAACATGTGCATCACGTTTGAACCCAAAATTGTTGCGCGTGTTTAAAACTTTTCGACAGCATTTTGCTTAAAACGATTTCGAATTAATAAAATACCATACATTCTTTGGGTACTAAAGATTCTCATTTTAATTACAAAATCTGTTAGGGTTGCTATACCAAATATCTCCAATTTCAGGTAGTTCTTGAACTCCATCTCGTTTTTTATAAAATAGAATTTTGAGAATGGACATGAAACAAGTGCTGATTAAAAGTAACAATAATAAGGACACCGTTGTAAAGAAAGATATTCCAAAGAATACTACCATTTTGAAGATAGTTGCTGGAATATTATTCGTTTTAATAACAGAACTGTGTCTGGGACTCCTTATGTATCTACATGTTACCAGAGAATTTCACGAAGTTCGTAATACCTGCGTTGTTAAGGACGAACTTGATACCTATGTTTTAATGCTAATCAAATCGAATTCAATTAGAGATGATTTGGCTGCTGAACTTTTGAGGAAACTTAATAGCAAAGTTATAGCTTCTAGGACAAAAAGACACAACGTAAGTAAGCTTCTTATATTCACTCTCCTTCAATTGTTAGTATTTAAGAAAAGGTAAATAGATAAGAGTGTGGTTTTTGAAACTCTCTTTAGTACATTTACTTTGGATCTGATGGAGACTCTAAAGAAAAATGTAAAAGGTGCAACCATCGGAATTCAAACAGTGCGAACTTTATGCAAGGACCACCTGGTCCAAAGGGAGAACCAGGTGTGGTAAGCCTTATTACGTCATTACTTAAGATTTCACATTAACATCTTTAATTAACAGCGAAAATTTATATTTGTAGGTGTGAAAGGAGACCAAGGAATACCTGGATATTTATCCGTACCAGGAGCGCCTACACTGGATCTAAGTGAAATACAAGCAAAACTAGGTAACATTATTATTAAAAAAATGTTCAATTCAGTACCATAGAATAAAGAAATTGTATGTGTGCATATGTAACTAGTAGCGTCTTTTGTGTTCTCATATTTAGGGTCAATAAAAGGAGAAAGAGGTTTTGCAGGTCCACCGGGTCAACCAGGTACATATATTTTTATATTTCCTAATGACTGTTTTAGATTGCCTATCGGGCTCTCATATGAAACCTTGTTTATAATTTCCGTTGAATGTACTAAAAAGTATTGTTTATATTTAAACATGAACGTGCTTTACGTTTACACGCCTTTACGTATAACTGAATACATATCTAAAAAAAATAAAGAATATACAAACTGCTTTAGAATTCCCACTACAAATTTCATGTAGCCGCGTTCTCTTATGCTTCCTTACAAAAAAAAGTACAAACAATAATGTTCTCCAGGGCTCAGTATTTAGCCATAGAACAAAGAAACCCAAAAATCAACTTGGCAACACTGTTGCAGTTACTTCAACGGAGTGACACAAAATGTAGTATAGATTCGTGAGGTAAAAGAAACATGTTTAAATTTTTCTTTTCAGTCAAAACTACCACTTTATTTATCACAATGTGTACTCAAAATTACCTCCCTCAGGTTCAGTGCAGCCAGAAGCTTCTCCAAAAATTGCTTGCTTTGTGCTGTTTGTGAAATCTGGGAACATTTGTGAAAGTACACATAAGATTTAGGAAGTACCTTTATAGTTTTTCAAAATATTCGAAGTTGACGTTAGTATACTTTCTACGTTCGAATCAATTCACGACGCAGTTTTACTACTTTGGACTTGATACTTCGGGCATCAGTGTCTGACATCCTTCAGCTGCATCTTTGGATGTCGAAAATCGTGGCATTTTATTTTTATTACTCGGCAATGAGAGAGCAGCAAGCTGCGCAAATACAAGGAAAATAAATCATTGATTCAACATTTTTACCGATTTGATATACTTAGTACTAAGTTAGAGTCGGCCTCACCATGAAGAATAATAGGCCGATCTTCATTATTACCTTTTATTTTATGAGTGATTTCGAGTAAATTGTGGTTCTTCACGTTGTTTTCGGTTACTGTAGTTATCTTTTCAGTAGAACCCAAGAAAACATGAACTTGATTTGCGTTTACGCATCCTTACGTATAACTATACATATCCAAAAAATAACGAATATACTGGGTGCTTTAGAATTTCCTTCGCTTATGCTTCCTGATAAAAAGGTTCAAAGAATAATTATCCCTAAAGCTCAGTTTTTATTCACAAAACGGAACATGAACTTGACACCACAGTTGAAGTTAAGTATAGATTCTTGAACTAAAAGTATATGTTTGAAATCTTTTTAAGAAAAAAGTACTTTTTACCACTTTATTTATCACAATATGTGCTGAAAATGACCTCTCTCAGGTTCAATGCAGCTAATAGTTTCTCCAGAAATTACCTACTTTACACTGTTTATAAAATTCTGTGGAACATTTGTGAAAGTACACGCAAAATTTAGGAAGCGACTTTCATACTTTTTTAACTATTCGCCTTTGTCATCAGTATACTTTCATATGTGTCCGAAACAATTTGCGAAGCATTTTTTCCACTTCAGAAATCAGTGTCAGGCATCTTTCAACTGCAAACGTCGAGATCCCACCTTTCTCTTTTGGTCTCGTTTATTACTACCGTTCAAATTACTAGATTCTGAAAGTATTTCCAAAGTTTTTATAGTTTCATTAAATCAAGTACACTAAGTTGAAGGTAAAACACCCATGAACAATTTCACTAGCCTCGTTTAGCGATCGATGTAAGAGAAACTATTCAAACAATTATGTTGCTTAGAAGAATTTTAAATTCTGCCAAATAGTGCCGGCTACATACGAATTAAAAACAGTTTAATATTCAATAATAAAGCAGAAATCATATGATTTATTAAATATATCTTTAAGAAACCCAGCTAATTAAATGTTGTAAATGCCAAGGGCGCATACAAATCTGAGATTAATCTGAAATATGTCACAGGACGCAAAGGTGAACCTGGCGCGCAAGGAATACCAGGTATCCTTTTTATTCAATTACCTCTACTGGATTTTGTAACAATAAGACTTATATTTTTAAGGTGATAAAGGAGATCCCGCTGACGGTGTCGGATTACCAGGTGAGGCTTATTAATATAACATCTCCTAATGGTTTAATATGCGATTGATTTCATGTACGGAAGGTGAAAAGGGTGACAGAGGAGAACCAGGACCAATAGGTAGACCAACAAAATTATTTAATCTCCATCCAATCTATAATTTAATAAATTTATTTTAGGAGCAGCAGGACCTTTAGCTCCACCAGGTAATACATCCTTCATATAATGATATACTGAGTACCCATTTCTTTATATGTTGCAGGCTTACCTGGGCGACCAGGAGAGAAGGGTGACAGGGGAGTATCCGGTTTGGATGGTGTGCCTGGTCCAGTCGGTCCACCGGGTCCAAGAGGTCTCCCGGGCCCACCAGGACTACCAGGTTCAATATCTGAAAGTCTTGAAAATTAAAAGTGTGCTTTAACTATAATTTTTATAAAACAGGAAGCACTACAGATGGAACGAATAAGAACCAAAACCCGTCATCTATGCGAGGTAACTCTTTTAATTAAGTATATAGATCATGGTATACTAGCGCAAAAGCAGAAACAACAGTGTAAGGATAAAAGGTCATTTTGCATAGCGAATTTAAATTAATAATACAATTTCCACCGACTTTAAAAGACAAATTTTAGATTTTCTTAATATTGCCAGGTTTAAAAATTAATTAGTCCGTGTAATGAAAAATATCTCGTTTTCTGATAGGATTCGAAGCCACGGCGCTAAATCGCTGTTTTAATTAATACTGTTCATATAAAGCCGACGAAAGTGGAGTTAATTTAATTTATTTTTGCGCTTGGCATATTGTGTCTACCCAAATCTTATGATATACGTATCTGTAATCATTCCTTCATACCGTCTCCGTGGTGTAAATGGTAACGCGTTTGCCTAATAAACAAAAGCTGTGGGTTCGAATCCTACCAGAAATTAAAATTTAACGTTGGAAATATCAAAGTAAATTATATTTTATTGTAGTGAATTTAATTATTCTTCCATATATTAGGTGAGTAAGACGATTTTCAAAACCACAAACACTAATTCCCTTGTAATATTTGAATCCAAGGTAGAATTTTGTTTATTTTCTTTGTCTGTTATCTGTACTTGTACCACTGTACCATGAAGATACATGAAAAATTATTAAATGACGAAATAGAAGAAGATACGAACGAACAGGAAGCGGCGGATGCAAAGGAAGAAAAAAAATCAGCATATAAGAGCTGGAAGAAGCAATAAATAAATTGAGAAATGGTAAGGCACTAGGAAGTGATAAAGTAAGAACAGAATGATCAAAAATATGGATAGGAGTAGAAGAGAGATGTTAGAAATATTTAGGAAGATATGGAAGGAAGAAGAGGTACCATGCGACTGGAAAAAGCCACTCATTATGCCAATATAAGGGCAATAAGAGAGATTGCAATAGCTATAGAGGTGTATTCCTTTTAAGTTCATGTTAAAATATGAAAAATTAAAGCCATAAAAATATTAGTCAAAATATTAGAACAGATAATAGACAAAAGAATAAGATCATTAATAGAAAACACATACAAAGAAACTCAGAGCGGATTCATAAAGGGAAAAAGCACGCAAAACTACGTTTTCTCCATAAAGCAGATAATACACAAAGCTTCAGAAGAAAAGAAAAATATTGCTAGGATTTATAGATTTAGAGAAAGCTTTTGATAAAATCTCAAGAAAAAAGTTATGGAATATCCTAAAGAGGAATGAGTAATAAAATAATAAGGCTGATACAAATGATATATAATAGCAACACAAACGCTGTCATCGCAAATAACTCAGAAATATTTGGAATAAGAGAAGGATCGACACAAGGAGGAAGCCTAGTATTGTCCATTACATATGTTTACGCACGAAATAATTAAGAAATGTCCAAAGAAATGTAAAAAAATATTACTAGGACATATTACCTTACGAGTCGAAGTGTCTGAAGGAGTGTTTGGAAACAATGTGGTTGTTGTGGCAAAAAGTGAAAAAAAGTTAGATATAAATATATAATAAAATATATATATATATATATATATATATATATATATATATATATATATATATTTATATACAGTGAAATCTCCCTTGAGCGGGCACCAACGGGATCAACTGAAGATGTCCGTTCAGGAGGGGTGTCCGCGTAAAAGAAATATGTAGTAGATACAACAAAAATCGTGTTTTAACGAAAACTTAATATATTACAGAAACTGGGACATTTAAATCGTATATGTATATAAATGTTTTTACAATAAATAAGAAACATTAAACTTAAGAAAAAAAGATTATTTCCTTAAGATATATACATACAAAGTATAATATATGTACATAGATACATAGATGTAGTACGTACAAGACAATGAAATGAATAGTCACTTTAAGGACGCAAAAATTCATATATTGTTGTTTGTCTTCTCTTTTTCTTTAAAATGGCGTCTTGAAATCATATTTCTAATTTAGAAGGAAGCTTCAAAGACTCTGTATCTCCGTGATTTTCGGCATAACTTTTGAGCTGCTTGGTCAGGGTAATAGCTTTACCATAATTTGGGATAGCTTCTGTTGGCACTGGAACCTCATCGACATCAGAATCTTCCGAAAGTTCTTGTATTTCAACTGGATTTGCAATTTCTTGTTCTGAACCTGGATCTTCAACATACAAATCTTCATCTACGTTCAAAAAATCATTAAGGTTTTCATTATTCGTCAATTTCAATAAATTTCTATTTTTGAGGATATCTAAAAGTACGCTAAGAGGCAAATAAATCATCTTCTAGGTCAGATATATCAGCCTCAGTTAACTGGTCTTCGCTTTGTATATTTACATGATTAAATCCTGCTTTGCGGAAGCAATTTTGAACTGTTTCTTTGGTTACTTGGTCTCAAGCGGTTTTTGCTAGATAAACTGCATCCAGTGGTGTAATTTTCTTTATTAACTCAAAAGCTGTATCAGCAATTTCAATGTTTACTAGCTGATGTTTGAGTATTAGACTTCGGTAATAAGTTTTAAAATTCTTTATAATCCCCTGGTCAAGTGGTTGACAAGCTGATGTACAATTAGGGGGTAAAAATAATATTTTTATATTATTTAAGCAAACGTCTTTCGGATGAGATCTCGCATTGTCTAAAAATAACAAAATGTTCCTTTTTTCTTTAGCCATTTTCCAATCTAGGTCTTGCAACCACTCTGTCATAATTTGTCCTGTCATCCAAGCTTTCTCATTGTAGTTTCCAACTTACAGGCAGGTTATTTATATTAATGTTTTTAAAAGCTCTGGGTTTAGCTACCCTACCAATGACTAGGAGTTTTTCTTTTTCACCCGCCATATTTGCACAATGCAAAATTGTAAACCTCTCTTTGGGATACTTACCCCCAACACATTTTTCCTTCTTTAAAGTGAGCGTTTTGTCGGGTAGAGCCCTAAGATACAGGCCTGTCTCATCAGCATTATAGATGTCTCTCGGTGAATAACCCTTAATCAAAGAGGGACATTTTTTAAAAAACAATGAAACATCTTCAGCATTAACCGAAGCTCCATCTCCCGAAATCGCTTTAAAACTTATATTGTGGCGGATTCTAAATTTATTGAGCCAACCAGAAGAAGCACTGAATGTAGAATATCCCAAAGAAGCGGCTATTTCTCTTGCTTTACATCGTATTAGCGGACCTAAAAAAAATAAGTTTTTTGCGTATTTGTCACGACAAACCCATTACTAATCTCACTTTTTTTTATCCATTTTAGAATTTAATATGAAAAGAAAATCAACGCATTAATACAAGAAAACCTTATCTGAAAAAATCATATGCATACTTGTTAAAGGAATCCCCTTATGCCGAGCTGCTGAAACCGATCATAACACAATTTGTCAAGTTTAGTACCATCACCCGTCAACAAGCTTCTTTTCTCATTCAAATTGCTGTTCGACATCCATTTGTTTAGAAGGATATCTTTATATTTAATTATATCTGCAGCTTATGTTTTTCCAATATTAAAACGCTTGGATAAGTTCCTTACACTTAATTTCTCTTTTTTGTAAACTTTAACAATCTCATTTTTTTGTTGCGTGAGAATTTTTCTATTTGGGGCCATTTCTACAATGAATGTGTCGCCCACTGTGTCCGCATAGATATCAGACTAATATTGAAAGCAGATTCAATCGAAAGCGTACACCCAAAAATAAGAACGGTAAATTCCCGACCAACTTGGGGAAGTCCCTAATTCACGCGAGGCAGAAATGCACGACATAGGCAGCCTATGTACCGAAAGATTAAAGTCTCAGCGAAATTGGCGCGCGGCGCGATTGAGAAATACAATAGCAATACTCCCGATATAAAAATAAGATAAGGCGTTTCTTTTTATTTTATTTTTTGTCCGGTTAAGAGAACATTTTCTCGTGTCCGCGTCCGTTCAAGAGAATGTCCGTCCAAGAAAGAGTTAATATAATGGAAATTATATGAGAGCCTGTCGAGACCATGGGAAACTGTCCGTTTAAGGGAGGTGTCTGTGTAAGAGGGGTGTTCGCGAAGGGCAATTTCACTGTATATTTATGTTATCTGCGCGCTGTATAACTAACTGTTCTTGCTCATTCGTATTCCGTTGACTAACCATTTTACCTTGTAAGTTATTATTTAGATGCTCCTTAAACCAATCGCAAACACTGTGGACAGCACTATCATCTTGGAAAAACATTCCATGTCCATCACTAACATGTTCTTCCAAATTATCGTCCTAAAAATTACCGGCTTGGGGTGGTAGCTCGGCGCCAGATCAAAGACGAAACTGAACGCAAGAGATGGAAATCTCTAGTTACATACAGATAGCATTAGAATCAAAAAAGGACTTGATAAATGAATAAAATGAATCTAATAACTTTATGGATTTAGATTGAGAATTATATAATTACATAATCCTGTTTCATTTTCTTAATTAATTAATCTTACAATCATTAAAAACATAATATCAAAATTTAATAAATATTAAATATTTTTATATTTTAACTGTCACAGATGAATTCTTGGGTAATTACCTCAAAGCTAATGTATTAATATCAGTTAAGACCAAAATGAGTATCATGTTGAACAAATTTTAACGGCTATAGAGAACCCAGTTCTGGATTTGATTCCAGATATTTTAAATTCAAATTAGTTCTCATTAAATTTGTAATAAAACGCGTTTATAAGGTTGGTATTCGTTTTTCTTTCACTTTGAGTTCTGTAACATAGCTTTGATTTTATTGTTTACCATTTATTTTGTCGGTTTCCTTTCTTTTGCGTGGCGCTATGTGTATTGTTTCGATCCAAGTCGGTACGATCAGTCCTGTGGTCGTGAAATGTGTATCCTTACGTCGTTCCTTCCGTATTTTGTTCGTTACTCCTTTTCCTTTACTTTCTGGTTAATGTAGGTGGGTTGGATTTTTGATGCTTATATTTTAGATTTCTTACGTAACTAAATGATTATTTGTGAAGGCCAAAGATTAAAAAAATCTGTTCCCAAAATATTTACTTTCGGACCCCCGAATCTAGAATCGGTTCCTGGTTCCATACTGAACCGGCTTTTAATACCGAGTTCCATAACCGGTTGCAAGTTTTTGCTTCCCAGCACTGTTTTATGATATCAGGATTTAGAATTGGGTACCAGAGTTACGGGGAACTGGGTAACAACCGGACAAGTACTCAATTCCAGAAAGAGACGTTTCACAACAGCTTTGTTTGTTACCTTGCAGTATTATATTACTATAGCATTAAATTGTAGTTAATGAGTGTGAGTACATTGTGAAATGGTATCGATACGATGAATCGTATTTATTTTAGGCGATAAAGGAGAACCAGGACATCCGGGACCATCAGGACCTCCAGGACCAATTGGACCATCAGGACCTCCTGGATTCCCAGGGAGTCCCGGCTTACCAGGTACAAAAATCGTTCTTGAAACAACTTGTGACTTCTACTGTTTTTCTTTTAGGTCTGAAAGGTGAATCTGGTCTAATTTATGATACGGGACGTTTCTGGATGCCAGGTCCACTAGGAATGTCAAGCAAAGGTATGTTTCAAACTTGATTCATCGAGAACAATGAAAATATGGATCGTAGCAACTGTAATACAAAAGTACATATTGAAGACAAGATAGATTCAAACCTGTGTCCGACGTAGTTATAACCTCTTTATGTCTATTTTAAAGCAATAGCTAATAGCAAATGGAAAATCGTACCATTTACAATTGCAACTTTCGTTTGAAAGAAACCATTATTACTTAAGTTTTAAGAACAAAATAATCCAAATAAGTGCAAGCGGTAAAGGCGTAGTGAGGTTTTTAATGTAAAATCGTTCTTGGAATTGAACAGATGAACCAAGTGATAATCTATAAAATTCACTTGCTGTTTTCGTTCTGATCGCTTGTCCAAATTCTTATTCTAACTTATCATATATAAGGTCCGTTCAGATAACTGAATTACACGTCAATGGAGAGACTTCGTGGTACATAAGTGGCAATACTGCTGGTAGGTTTAAAACCATTGACGGCATTAAAACAAATTTGTAGTATATATTGAAAAACATCGCAAAATCACTGCTTTGTGAGTCTTAGGTAGAAGCACTACTGGGAAATGTGCGAATAAAAGAACGAGAGTATTTTGGAGGAAGGAAGGACCAATGATCTGGAAGATTACTAATAAAACATAAGAAAACTAAAGTTCTGTTATTATCTAAAAAAAAAACTCGTGTACCTGATTCAAAAACAAAAAATAATTAATGTGGTTTACTAAGGATGCCCATTAATATTCATTGAATGTTTTCATAATGTAACCTCAAGATTATTATTAATTATCTCTTCCGAAATCACAGTACCTATAAAAGTTGCAGCGTGGTACAGTCTTCAATTGTTTTAAAGAAATATCCTAATTATATATATTAATAGGTGAGAAAGGAGTTTTGAGAAAATGAAGATGAATTAGTCACAAGCAAAAATGACCGGATAAAATTATCTTCGTAAAGAGTAAGTCACTATATGTAGTGAAGGACTGAGAAACTCATTGAAATTATATATTTGAACATTTTAGTTGGCGATGAGAGGAAATCCATTTGAAAGTTAACGAACTAAGTAAGTTATCTTATTAATTAATAATAGACTATAATGAAATAGTTCTTTTTTCAGTTGAACCACGAAAGGAGTCAAAATTTGGTTACCTCTGTACAAATTATAATCTGCCGTCTAACTTGGGCGCCGTTTATTTTTAAAATATACATTTTACAAAGGAACAATAGGGTTTATGATACCAATGAACATACATATATCGTTACAAACGAAGCCCACGTTAATTCTTCTTTATTAGTGTTAAACATATTGTCGGTTTAGTATTCAGTGTGCTCCGAAAAAGTTTCATATACTACGGCTAATAATAATCAAAGACATCATGACCTAGACGCTGCATCATCGTAGTGAGTATTCGATAGATGTGCGAAAAGTACCTAGATGACTTGCTTATTAATGGACGTATAAGTTTCTTTATGTTAATAGAAATAAAATAGGAATATCTTGTCTATCTACTGGTTGTACAGTTCGATTCAAACCTGGTGATATTTGATATGTGCGGGGGAGGGCAAAAATGTTGTATTAATCAAGCCAAAAATATCGGCACCAAAGCGATCGTAAATATTTTCCGCCTCTTTTGAGTACAAACACCACGGAATAGGACAAGTATATAGTCTACCGGGAACAACAATAGCGTGTCAAGCTATTCCTCTTTTAATAATCATTACCTATTAATTGTTTAGGAAACATTATTTGAGTATTTACTTCCTTTGATTTGAAGAATACAAAAGCTATTACATACTTATTTTTCTTAAAACATAGAACACATGCACTGCTGTATGTGTAGTTGATGTTTTCATTTAGAATCAAAATAATAAATCAGTTTGACGTAATCGTGCTCTGAGTTAGATAAAATTGAAAACAGTAACTGTGTAAGACGACTTCAGACATAATTTTGTACTACATATATTATTTTGTTTAGATAATTATTTTGATGTATGACAAATTCCGAGAAAGAATTTGAATTGTTAGTTTTACTATTAATAATTGTGTGCCAAAATCAAATCAAACAGTAGACTTCAATACTAGACAAAATAAATCAAAGAGCTTTGATCTTTTAATTTTATTAATCATTTTCATCTGACGAATGATCAAATACTGTCACTAACACTGTCACAATTTACATAATAATAAATTCGTCAAGGAAATCATCCATTATATTTTCTTTAACATCACACCACTCTTTCTTAGACACCTTCGTAAACTCCTCCTGGGCAATTCTGCTTACATTTTCTAACTTAAAAGTAACAGAGTTAAAAAGAAAACAAGGTTTTATAAGTGATTTGATAAAATTATGTATAAATTATGAGAAAAGTATCGAAAGACCGCACCGCATAAAGCAACAGCTAAATGACAAATGATCAAATATGCATACTAACATTTTCAGGCCCTATACCGCGCAATCTATAGATGTTCCTCGCATTTTGTACTCCTTGCTCTCTCAAATACTTCAAAACGTATTCTACGCAAATATCATCAGGTTTGGATCGGATAGTACCACCATATCGATGGCGCAACGTTGGAGTCAGATTTAAATTCGGCACAGCCTTAATGTGCCTGTCTACAGTTAGCTCTAATACTCAACTCGTCAAATTAATACTCCTTCCTGCTGTTTTTCTTCGGTAAACTTGATGCCCAATATCCTTTTACGAAGAATTTGTTCATTTTTACAATAATCTCTAGTTTCGGTATTTGCGCTCCCTCCTTAAACTAATTTTTCAACTTAGTTAACACTTAGAAAAATTGATATTTATTTGTCTAATTCACTTTGGTTTATGTTTTTAAACCAATTGCTAGTTAAATGCTTCATTTATGTTCGTATTGTTAGAGTATCTTGCCATGTATTAACGTATGTCTTTATATTTCGTGTTCTGTTACTGTGTTTATGTGTGTATACTATCTGTTGGACAGGACAAATATTATTCTGTAAATCCAATGAGCGAATCGACTTTAATAAATATTACGCTCATTAGTGTCTTACTCCAAAGTATCAAATTTATCTTCATTTTGAAAAAAGAAAGCGTATTTGTGATGTGTGAGGTAATTTCTAACATGAATCTGTAAACGTGTTTTATGCTGACCAAGTGCTTTTGTAATTTTCTATTTCTCTGTGTACAAATAAAGATGCTTTTTAACACAAAATTATATACAGTTTATTGAGTTATCACAACTCCCGTGCATTATGGCGTAAGCCAAGAACTTTTCAGCGCCCTACACTACCACGAGGGATGCTTTTTAAGTTTTACATTCTGGGTCATACAGGAACTAATCAAATCTTAGTACTGAAAATTAATCTCCATCTTTAGTTAACCTAAATCCAAAATTCCAGAAAGATACGTATAGTGTTGTGGCTACAAGGAATTACCAAAGTTGACAAGTTAGTTCAAAAATAGAATTAAACCGAGAACATTTCCTCACAATCGTTTTTATAATTTTCGAAGACAATTATCTCAACAAGCATGAAGCGTTATATCAGTCAACAATTTCTCATAAGCACCGAGAATTCAAATGCGAACGGATTGGTCTTAGTAACGATCCAAGAACAGGTACACCAAAAACGGTAGTCACTTAGGAAAACGTCAATTCTATATGGAAGATCATCAGCGAAGATCGACATGTGACATATCGCATGACTAAGGTGTCATTGGGGATTTCAAAGACCCTAAAAAAATTTGCATGAAGAATTGGGTGTAGCGAAATTAGTTTTCCGTTGGATACCGCATGTGTTGGCGGGAGAACAGAAAGCAGCTAGAGTATATTGGTGGTGTCCAAAAACTCGCTTCGACAGCGAAAACTCTAAAAACGTGTACAACATAATCATTGGTGATGAATCCTGGATTTACTCAGCTGATCCAGAAAGTAAATGCTAGTTGTCTGTTTGGGTGTTCCAAGGTGAAGGAGGTCGACATCCGTTCACGAAGTGTCGCGATATTTGTCTCGTAAGCAGGTTATGTGCCAGCAATTTACAAGATTATTACTGTTTTTACTGTTATTGCCGATTGGTATACAATCATTTGTTTATTGCAAGTTATCGCTGAGCTTCGATAAATCAACTCCAAACGATGAGACATCCTCCTGCAAGACATTGCAAGTTCGCACACAGCTCGCAAGACAATTGAATTTTGAACGCAACAAATCGTCGAATTGTTAGACCAGCCTCCGTGCAGTCCCAACGATTTCTCTATTTTTCAGAAAATCAAGAACGGACTACGTGGTTAAAGGTTTCAGTCATGAGAAGCAGCAGTCGATGTCTTCTTAAACGCAATTTCGGCAAACGAGAGGAATAACTGCTTCCAGTTTGTTCGAGCGCATGCAGAAGTGTATTAACCTTCGTCGAGAATATTTAGAAGAACAAACTCTTCAAAAGCTATTTGGTGGTTTACTCCAGCTCTACGACTGTGGATCCCTATGCTGTACCCCTGACCCTCTTACAGTAAAACCACAATGGCATCATATTTTTTATTTTTCAACATAGTCCCCTCTACAATAATCCACTTAGCCCATCAGTGCTCCAACATCTCAATAGCCTCCAGGAAAAAATTTTGTCCTACCCCTGCAAACCACCTCTCTACAGCTTGTATCACTACATAATTACTGGAAAGTTTTGCCCCGCGTAAGATTTCTTTTAATTTGGGTAGCAGCCTGTAATCACTAAGGACCAGATCCGACAGATATGGCGGGTGCTCCACTAATTCAAAGCCTGCTTGGTGTATAGAGCCCATAGCAATACCACATGTATGGCTGGAAGCATTATCCTGATGGAACAGCACACCGTGTCTTAAGTTTTCCCGGCGTTTCTCTTTAATAGCGTCTTGCGGTTTAAAAATCAGTTGTGTGCAGTAGGCCACTGTAATGCTCTGTCTCTTTTGCAAATAGTCAGCATCTCGGAATACATTTAGCAGAACCTTAAATTTATGTGGAGGAGGAGAACCGTGGTGTTTCCATTCTCTACTTTGCACTTTGGTCTCGGGATCATGATGGTGCGCCCATGAATCATCCATGGTCACATATCGACTGAGAAAGTTCTCTTTGATTGCTTAGTGCTTTTCCAAAAGACGCTTACAAGTCAACACCCGATTTCTTTTAGATCAATAGTTAACATTCGGGTCACCCATCTTGTACTCATCTTTTTCATATCTAATTCTTTAGTCAAAATGTTGTGCACCACATGATATGATAAGCCAGTATCTTCGACAATATCCCTGATGCATACTCATCGGTCTTGCATTACGATATCATATACCTTTTAATATAATTGTCTATTCTTATCGTTATGAGAGTACCACCAGCATGTGGGTTTTCACAGGATGTTCTTCCGCATTTAAAATCTCGACACCAGCGTTTGACTATATCATAAGAAACTGCAAACTTCCCAATATGTGTCATAATGTCTTTATGAATTTAAGTTGGCGTCATGCCCTTTTTGTCAAGGTATTCTATTAGGGCTCTTTGTTCTACGGGATTCATTTTTATGTACAATCACGACATATAATTCAAGAATTAGCTACAGCACAACAAGACTTTGAGATACAATCTCGATATTATGTGGATGTGATCTACAAATGTCACTTAAGTAAATCTCAAAAACATTAATCAAACAACTATTTAAAAGTAGTGATAAGTATGGAATGAGGATCCGCCCTCGTATATGTAAAACTTAAAGGACAAACCTCGTATTATGGTCTTCTAATTTAAAAGCAGATGATAAAAGATAAGTGCCTAAATAGTAGGTGTCAGTATGGATAATTTTATTAGTAAAAATAATTAATTTATCTTCTTTCCAAGACAGTAATCATGGAATTTTGTGAGGTGTCGTAAGTGGAATTGACTACCACGTTGAGTTTATGCTAAATCAATTTTAGAAAAATGAAAATTTATATTGATGTTATTCACATAAATCATAAGTACCAACAAATCAAGATGCAAACTTCGCGACACACACAAAATGCGAAATAAAGCTATTTCCCGTACCTCGATTAGGTATGTACATGTCATGCAACCAGCGAATGCAATCTGTGTAAATACCAGTCTAAAAGCCATTTCAATTTCGGTTCAGCTCCAAATAATCATGAATTAATTGTTTTTACTATTCATATTTAGCGCTTTCAAAGATCATATTAGCTAGAAAATTTTCATATGCAAGAGATTACTCTTTGCTAAATATCTCTACTTAGAAAGACCGCCGTATGAGTAGTAATATATATAATATAACCCCTTCCCGATTAGGTATTCTCTTCCATAAAAGTTGCAGAAACAGTCACACGCTAATTCTTCGCATAGTTTCGCGTTGTCTTTCAAGGTGACGACTTGAGCGGATTGGGTATGTAAGATACTTGTTTATGTCTATAGATTTTCACAAGCGTTAACAGATTAGTAACATTTTACATTATACAATATATATTCACATTTAAACATCTTCTACATTAGTTCTGCATGTGGTTTTAAGTTTTTGACGTTGCGTTAATATTTTAATAATCTATACTACTATACACTCTGCAAAATTTTTATACTTCCATATGAACTTTTGGACAGAACATTTGGCTTTCTCAATGTCTTCGGCAAATTATGCACCAAAATTAATACTGAACTACAAAGAAACACAAATGCAAGAGAAAATAACATTAAAAAATGCATTACATTTTATACAGAGAATATTTACAATAATGGTAATTCAAAACTGCGAAATTTCTATAAGTTCATTACCACAAAATCAATGAATTAAATAAATGCAAAAAATGTTTAATTATTTTTAAACTGAGATGGGAGTGTTAGATCCTCTCCTCAAAATAACTTCAAACATCCGGGTCTTCATACTATCTATGAATTTGGTCAATGTTGAAATAGGAATATCGCTCCATCACCTCGTTATCGCGGATTTCAGTTCTTTGACGCTACCGTATTGTTTATTATTGGTATACACCGCCCTTGTCAATATTCTCCAAAGATTTTAGATGGGGTTCAGATCGGGCTATAGAGCACGCTATTGTAATAAATTGATTTCCTTTTAATGAAACCACTGAACTTATGGATAGCTGCATTGTCTTGCTGAAATATCTTGTCTTGAGTTAGTAATTGTTCACTAATGTCTATATGAACCATTTTGAGAAGCTGTATATACGAATTGGAATTCATTTGTGTAAAGGTAAATCATATAGGGATCTTATTGTTATGGACAAAATCTACCCAAACCATTACGCTACCGCCACCAAAATTTCTAAATACTGCTTTTCTACGTTAGTTTTTTGACAATCAGACTATAAGCTTACATACTAAAAGTGAATTTTCGCCACGACTACCTCGTTTCACAATTAAGGGTTTTCTCGTATTTCGTCGCTTAAGGAATTGAATATTTAAAATCCTATTGCTAAATAACAAGATCTACAGCAAAGCACCATTGAAGAATGTACATTAACAACGTTCGTAATGCTACAAAATGCCATTAACAATATGAAAAGATGCATAATGGAGGAAAATGACGATTGCAAGGACTGTGTGGATGTACAATTCACAGGTATAGCAGTAAACTCCACTCACACAAATTAATTAATTATGCGGAACGCAGCGTTTCGAGAGCACGTGGGCACCCATTGTCAACCGTGTTACCGACTGAAAGTAAAAACTGTATCACACATGCAAATTATTTTCTTCGCAGGCTCTAAAATTTCTAAAACATATGACTATTTACAGTCTACTAGGTGGTCTCATGCCTTTTACGGGAAAGGATAGACCGAAAGCGAACAGTATCTTTAACAGGGCCTATGGTAATAAATCCATCATACGCGAGTGTGCAATTGGGGGTGGTTCTCTGTTCAATAAGTTTCCGTTCTTTTTCATATATACCGTTTCGTACGCGTCTATTTCTCTATACGAGTTCACGTTTTTAAGTAGTGTCAGATTTTTTAAATCAATCTTATGTCCGGATTTTACCATATGCTCTGCTACGCTTGATAGTTCAGGTTTGTCGAAACGATAGTGTCTAATATGTTCTTTGAACCTCGTTTCGATACTCCTTTTTGTTTGTCCAATATAAACTTTCTCACAATCATTGCATGCGATTTGGTATATTCCAGACCTTTTTATCATCTCCGGTTTATCTTTGGGATAGAGATTCTTAAAGTTGTTTTTTGACACAAAAAACACGTTCATATTTAGTTGTCGGAAAATTTTACTTAACCCTTTTACTGTTGGGTGAAAAGGAAGAGTTATAAGTTTCTTATTACCGGTGTTTGTTGATGTCAAGATCGTGGAATTTCTGATGTGTTGTTTGTATTGGACCTTCCTTAAAATACGTTCGACATCCATAGAAGAGAAACCATTGTACCTCGCTACATCTTTGATATACTTTAATTCTTTGTCATACCTGCTCTTGTTTAGCGGAAATCTGACGAGTCTATTGACCAGAAAACTAATCGCGGACATTTTTTGTTGTTCGCAATGGTGCGAATCAAACGTGATGAATCTGTTGGAATTAGTTTCTTTTCTGTAGATGTCTATTTCTAATTTATTGTTATTGCATATGACTAGAGTATCTAGAAACGGAAGGCGATTGTTCACTTCTTCTTCAATAGTAAACTTGATCGTGGTAAATTTTGAGTTCAGTTCTGCTAGAAAATCTTGTACGTTTCCTTTGTTGGTATCAAACACAGCCAAAATATCATCTACGTACCTAAGCCAAATTCTCGGGAAATATTTGGTTTCTTTTTTCAGGTTTGTTTCAAATTTGCTCATGAAAAGGTTCGCAATAAAAGGAGATAAAGAATTACCCATCGCCGTGCCTTCCACCTGTTCGAAGCATTTGCTCCAATTTCACTTTTTATTTATAAAATCTTGAATACCAGCTAAGCTTCTTGTTTTATCGCATCTTCAAATAAAATATTTATTGACGTCACGCTAATACTGTCAAAATCATTTTGGAAAGTTAAGGTTGTGTTCCAAGTACGATAATATGGGTTAAATACAGACATTTATTTTCTGTTTCAAAGCCATCTTCGTCGTAGGAACTTTATATTACGGTATCCTATTACAAGAGATATATCGTCTATGTATACTACCAAGATTTTATTATAGTAATATTATTAATTAATTGTTCATAATCCACTTTACGTTGAACTAGTACTACATAACGTGTATCATCAAATGATTAAAGTGCGTAATGGCGGAACGTATTTCCGGGCTTGTATGCTGTTTGGGTTATTTCAATTATTTGTTTAACTTGTCACGAAGAAAATAGTTCAAACAACAACTCTAATTAAATATTATGGATTTGCAGAAAAATATCTTACTATGTAAACTAGTTCATATAGTTATCACAATATTTAAAAAATCATTCTGAAACTCTTGCTTCTGTCGTCTAACTAATAGAGTTGTATACTTGCAAAACGAAATATTGTTTCTAATTTAGTCTGTACGTTGTACTTAAGTTGATAATCACTTGAGGAATCTTCCACCAAAAATCCATATCATGTTTGAATTTAAAACTAGTTGAATTGTTATACTGATTGATATTTGCGCCTAAAGCTTTACAACATCCATTTACTTAATAGATTTCGAACTAATAAAATATGTAACATAATTTTGCCAGTAAAGATTCTTATTTTAATTACAAAATATCTTAGGCTTACTATACCAAATATCTCCAACTTCAGATATTTCTTGAACTCCATCACGTTCTTTATAAAATAGAGCTTCCTAAAATGGACAAGAAAGAAGTGCTCATCGAAAGTAGCAGTAATAAGGAAGCCGCTATAAAGAAAAATATTCCCAAGAATACTACTTTTTTGAAAATAGTTGCTGGAATACTGTTCGTTTTAGTAACAGAACTGTGCTTGGGACTGCTTATACATCTACATGCCACGAGAGAATTTCAGGAAATTCGTGATACTTGCGTATTCAAGGCCGAACTTGAAACCTATATTTTAATGTTAATCAAGTCGAATGCAATTAGAGATGATATGTCTGCAGAAATTTTGAGGAAGCTTAGAAACGAAGTTATAGTTTCTAGGACAAAAAGACACACAATTGTTAGTATTTAAGAATATGCAAATAGATAAAAGTGCGATTTTTAAAACTCTTTTTAGAACCTCGACTTTGGATCTACTGACAACGATAAGGAAAAATGCAAAGGGTGCAACTATCGGGATTCAGACAGCGCGAAGTTTATGCAAGGATCACCTGGTCCAAACGGACAGCCAGGTGTGGCAAGCCTTATTACGTCATTACTTAGAAATTTTACATTAACATCTTTAATTAACAGAAAAATTCATATTTATAGGTGTAAAAGATGACCAAGGAATACCTGGATATTTATCTATACCAGGAGGACCTACATTCGATCTAAGTGAAATACATGCAAGACGAGGTAACATTATTATTAAAAAATTACTCAATTCAGTAGCACAAAATAAAGAACGTGTGTGCATATATATGTAACTAGTAACACCCTTTCTGTACTTACATTCAGGGCTAAGGAAAGGAGAACGAGGTTACCCAGGTCCACCAGGCGAACCAGGTCGCCCAGGGCCATCAGGCGAACCAGGTCGCCCAGGTTCACCAGGCGAACCAGGTATATACATTTCTCATATTTCGTAATGACTGTTTTAGATTGTCTATCAGGCTCTCATATAAAACTTTGTTTATAATTTCCGTTGAATATCCAAAAAAGTATTACTTGAATTTTAACATGAACGCGTTTTACGTTAACAGATCCTTACGTATAACTGAATACATATCTAAAAAAAATAAATAATATACAAGCTGCTTTAGTATTTCCACCACAAATTTCAGGTAGTCGCGTCCCTTTTGCTTTCTGATTGAAAAAAGTACAAACAATAATTTTCTCCAAAGAAACCCAAAAATCAACATGGCAACACTATTGCAGTTACTTTAACGGAGTGACCCAAAATGTAGTATGGACTCGTGAGCTAAAGGTAATATGTTTTTAAGTAAAAAGTAAAGATTACTCATTTCTTGAATTATTCGTTCCACCAATTACGAAGGTTTTTCGTATATGGGGATTCTACCTAATGAACCGTAACGTTACACTTCACGGAAGAGCTTACTATCATTTCAACATATCGCATTAGCATATACACTCTACCGTTTTCGTCATTTAGAGTCGCTATCGGAGGGTAAATGTGAATGCCCAGGAATAAGGAAAAATATCGATTTTCTGAGACCAGTCCAAATTGGCAAGATCTAAGCGAAAACGAAAAACAACATGATTTTCATTTTACCTTCGGCAATTATTTCAATTGTTATTATTATACTGCATTCAGGCTCTATTTTGCTTGTCTTTCACTGTATATAAAAAAACCTGCGTCATCTGGTTCCATATTATGGTCAGCAACTATGCTAATAGTTAGTTGAGGTAAATAAAATGTCTTAAGCAGGATATTGGTGCAATTGCAAAGTTTTCATTTAATCAACTGAAATAATAAGCATCTTGGTAGCTACTGAACCGTTTTGAAACGATTGAAGTGCTATAAAACTTCTTCGGTTATCCTTCGTAACTCGTAAGTACTATTTGTTATATCGTTGGGAGATTTGATTTTTAGTTTTAGAGGTTTAGGAGACAATACGTTATACTGCACCGCACAGAGGTTACAAGTAGGTGTACACAGCTGACAAGCCCCGAGAAAGTTAATGGAAAATATTAAAAAGTAGGAGTTTTGAGTTTGTCTTTAAAAACAAGTGTAATTGCATGTACAAACGTATTAAGAAGATAGGGATACTGTCTAACTACAGTCACTATACAACTAAAATGAGTATGTACGGTCAACGTAATTGTAGGTTAGAAATGTCGTTTTACGAATCTGACTACCATTCAAATTACCAGATTCTAAAAGTATTTCTGAACTTCTCGTAGCTTCATTAAATCAAGTACACTAAGTTGAAGACAAAACAGCGACGAACAATTTCGCGAGTCTCGTTTAGCGATAATTGTAAAAGAAACTGTTGAAATAATTTTGTTGCTTAGAAGAATCTTAAATTTTACAAGAAAGGTTCTGGTCACATACGAATTAAAAACAGTTTGATAGTCAATAATAAAGTAGAATTCACATGATTTATTAAGTATATATTCACGAAAACCCAGCCATTTAATTTTGTAAACGCAATGTGTGCATGCATATCTGAGCTTAATCTGAAATATGTCACAGGAGGCAAAGGTGAACCTGGCGCGCAAGGAAGACCAGGTATATTTCATACTCAATTATGTATAATGAATTTTGTACCAGTAAGATTTATATTTTTAAGGTGATAAAGGTGACAAAGGTGATATAGGCGACAAAGGTGATGCAGGTAGCGCCGGCAGCGGGCCACCAGGTGAACAAGGTGAGGCTTGCTAATATAATATCTCCTAATGGTTTAATATCCGAATAATTTCATGTAATAAAGGTCAGAAGGGCGACAGAGGAGAACCAGGACCAATAGGTAGACCAACAAAGTTACCTAGTTTCTATCCAATCTATAATTTAATAAATTTATTTTAGGTCCAGCAGATTTTGTTCCGCCAGGTAATACCACCTGCACTTAATGGTAAACAGGGTACCAATTTATTCATATGTTGTAGACATACCTGGGTCACCAAGGGAGGGTAATAAGAGACCATCCCGTTTGGATCGTGTTCCTGGCCCAATCGGTCCACCGGGTCCAAGAGGCCCTCCGGGCCCGCCAGGACTTCCAGGACTACCAGGTTCAACATCTGAAAGTCCTAAATACCATTCTTTAACTATTATTTTTATAAAACAGGAAGCACTATAGATGGAATGGATGCGAAGCAAAATCCAACATCTCTGCGAGGTAACTCTTTTAATTGCATACAAACATTATCGTTTACTACCGCAAAAAAAGGAAACAACATGAAACCTATGAATTAACTTTCCATCAACTGTGTAAGAATAGAAAGTTATTCGGCGTTCTTTGTTATGTTCGGCAAGTGCCAATAGATTTCTTAATCGATTTTCAAAATTGGAATGTACTGGACACTATTATTAAATGTATTGTTTGTAATATCAACATTTTACCTTCCGGTATTTTTATGTTCCGGAATGGAACATACGTATTTTCCATATGCCAACAAGAGGTAAATTACAGTCTAATTTTCTTAGGGTGAAAGCCACGATTACGGATCAAATACAGGCAGAGTTAAAAGCACGGAAAGTATGATTGACGGTAGGCTTAACAACGGATGGGAAAGAATTGTATTTTAAATCTGTTAGTGAGTACTTTAAAAACCGACGAGGCATTCTTGCTCCTTCTTTTACGTAGTAGAATATTACAGAAGACAAATGCAGAAATGGATGGTAGAAACTATAGAAAATACCGCTGGGAAGTTTAATATATCGACAACCCAACTTGTAATGTCGGTTGTACACCGGATTTCAGTGTCAGATTTGGTTACAATTTTTTTCACGCTTCAAAAATATACATTTTGAGCACGTTCTCAATATGAAAATAAGTGCATACAACAGGCATCAACTTACTAATGTACAAGATATGTTTGTCCTACAGACGCCATTTGAGGTTATTGTGTTAAATTGTCTAATTATAACCCATGTTTGAAAGTTGGGTAACTTTGTCCGTATAATCTTCATCTCCTGTGTCTTTGAACATAAAAATGTAATAAAACTCAAATACCTTTATATTTTCATAGAAGAATTGAGAGAAGGGGCTATTATCTCGAAGTTATTTCATTAATATCAGTTAATAGTAATGTGAGTAGCAAGATGAGCAAACTTTAACGGTTACAGAGAACCCAATTCTGGATTTGGTTCGGGATATTTTAGATCTAAATCAATTCCCTTTTAATTCCTAATAAAATATGTTTATGAAGTTTTGGGTTTTCTTTCATTTTTAGCTTTGTTATCTTTGTTTACGATTCTCTTTTTTTGGTTTCCTTTCTCTTCAGCGGCTCTGTATGTATGGTGTTTTGATATTAGTGAAGGTTGGTTGGACTTTTGACGTTTGTATTTTAGATCCTTTACGTGACTAAATGACAATGTGTCAAGCCCAAAAGTTACGAAAATCGATTCTCGAAATACCTGCTTTCAGACCCCGTACCCTAAAATCGGTTCATGGTTCCCTTCTGAACTGACTTTGAATACCGGGTGCTACAGCTGGTTGCAGATTTTTGCATCACGGCACTGTTTTTGGATATCCGGATTTAGAGTCGAGTAGCCGAGCTACCCAGAACTGGGTAATCAACTAGACAGGTGCCCAATTCCAGAAAAGGACGTTTCTCCACAGGCTTTTTTCTTACCTTGTAGTATTATAATATTAGAGTATTATAGCGTTAAATTATAGTTAATCATTCACACCCTCAAACGGTATCGATACAGTGAACCACATTTATTTTAGGCGATAAAGGCCAACGAAGAAGTTCGGGACCATCAGGACCACCAAGACCACCTGGACCATCAGGACCTCCAGGATTCCCAGGGCTTTCCGGCTTACCAGGTACAAAGACCGTTTTTTAAACAGCTTAAGACTTCTACTGTTTTTCGTTTAGGTCCGAAAGGTGAATCTGCTCTAATTTATGATCCGGAACGTGTCTCGATCCCAGGTGCGCTCGAAATATCAAATAAAGGTATGCTTCAAACTCTGTTGAGTCAGAACAGTGAAAATATGCACCACAGAAATCGTAATATATAAGTAAATATTGAAAACAAAATGGATTCAAGCCAATGTCCGACATAGTTATAACCTTATATCTATTTTAAAGCAAATGCTAATAGCAAATAAAAGGTGTGTCGTTTACATTTACAACTTTATTGTTTGCTAGCCAAGTGGTAACCAGGAAAGGAGGCTGCCATTATTACTTAAATTTTAGAGACCCAATAATTAAAATGAATGCAAGCGATGATGGCGTAGTCTAGTTCTTAATATAAAACCATTCTTGGAATTGAAAAGAAGAACTAAAGGGCAATCCGCAAAATTCATTTGCTTCGTTTTATTTTTCGGATTGTTTATCTGAACGTTTATTCTTACTTATCACATACGAGGTCTGTTCAGATAACTGAAGTCGTTGAATTACACATCAATAGAAAGACGTAGTGGCATGCAGGTGACAATACTGCTCGAAGTTTTAAAACCATTAATGGCATTAAAATAAAAATGTCATATATATTGCAAAACATCGCAAAATCACTCCTTTGTGGGTCTCAAGAAGATACATTATTGGGAAAAATGTGCAAATATAGAAACCAGAGTATTTTGGAGGAAACAAGCAGCAATTTGGAAGATTAATAATAGAAGCATAAGAAAACTAAAGTTCTGTTATTTTCTGAACAAACCTCGTATACCTGATTCAAAAACAAGAAATAATTAATGTATTTTACTAAGAATGTCCTTTAATATTCATTGAATGTTTTCAAAAAGTAACTTCAAGATTATTATCAACTATCTCTTAATTTCTAAAGTTTCCAATTTCCAAGTTAATTTTTGACTTCCAAAATCGTACTACCTTCAAAACATTGCAGCATGGTACACTCTTTAATTGTTTTAAAAGAATATCCTAATTATCTGTATTAATAGATGACAAAGGAGTTTTGAGAAAATGGTGATGGATTAGCCGCCAGTTATAAAGGACTAGATAAAATTATCTTCGTAAAAAGTAAGTCATCATATGTATTGAAGGATTGAGAAACTCAATGAAATTGTATATTTGATCGTTTTAGTTAGCGATGAGAACAAATCTACTCGAAAATTAACGACCTACGTGAGTTATCGTATTAATTAATAATCGATTATAACGAAACAGTTCTTTTTTCAGTCAAACCAAAAAGGGAATGAAAGTTGCTTCAGTACAACATATAAACTGCCGTTTTGATTACGTCTACCTTAGGCGCCGTTTATTTTTTAAAGGAACAATGGGATTTATGGCACCAATAAACATGCATCGTCGCAAGCAAAGCCGGTGTTAATACTTCTTTAATTAATGTTAAGTATATTGCGGGGTTTAGTATCTTACGTACGTTGAAAAACAAAGTTTGGTATACTGTGATGATTATCAATGACGGTATGGTTAAATTCGGCACGACCTTAATGTTCATATACTTGCATATAATTAACATTATTACTCAGCTCCTTAACTTAATACTCCTTACTGCAGCTTTTCTTGGACCAACTTGATGTCCAGTATGCTTCTACGAAGAATTTACTTATTTTAACAATAATCCCCAGTTTCAATAGCTGGGCCTCAGCTTCTTCGTTAAATGCATTTTTAAACTTAGTTAAAGCTTAGGAAGAACCAACTTTGCTTTGTTTTTCAGGCAGGTTATTGCTTGTATCCTTAATTTATTTTTGTATTGTTAGAGTACTTAGCCATGTATCAATTTATGCCTTTATATTTCTTGTCCCGGGATTGGATGCATGTATGTGTATTATCTGTTAGGCAGAACAAATATTAATATGTAAATCCGATGAATCGATCGCCTTTAATGAATATTTCTTTAATTAGTATCGTACCCCAAAATATCAAGCTTATGTTCACTTTCAGAAAAAGGGCGTATTTGAACCCTCTTACAATTTGGAAGGTGTTTCTAACACTAATTTTTGAACGTGTTTTATGCTAACCATATGCTTAGTAGTATTTTTTATAATATTCTGTTTCTATTTGTATAAATAAAGTTGCTTTTGAACATAAAACTGTATAGATTTCATTTAGTTAGTTGTATAAAGTTATTGCAGATTGTTATAACTTAAATCAGGAACTATGTAGCACACCACACTTCTCTAATACGTACAAATCAAAAAAAACTAAAACTATATTAAAGATACAACAGCACACACAAATAGAGGGTGTACCACTAACTAGAGTTTCCAAATCGTATCGGCAAACCAGGGTTTGGCGGCGATACTATACTTTAAAAACAATCAGACATATCCGAAATCGTTCGATGTATGAATCACGACGACATTATTTGTTATGTTCGACGAGTGTCAATTTCTTAAACGACTTCTGATATTAGGATACTCCGGCGTTATTACTAAATATATTGTCTGTAAGAACAACATTTTATCCGATAATTTTGTGTGTAAAAGACATGTTAATAGCAAACTACACCGGTTAAATGAGCAAAGTGATGTAAATACAACTTTCTATATGACTTTACTTATGTATATGCTAAAAGTGTGCAACATTCCACAAAATGTAGACAATGAAGAATTTCGGAAGTTTTGGTGGAAACATGTTCCGGAATGCAGATTGCCATCAAGAGGTCAATTACAGTATAATTTTTATCTGGCGATAACATGATTATGGATCAAACAAAAAGACAAAGCTGAATGATCAAAAAATATGGCTGACGGTAGATGAGACAACGGATACAAGAAGTAATTGTTGGTGAGCGATGGGAGTTTGAGCATGTTTAAAGTTGAAAAGTTATTAAAACTATCTTATCCTCAATTACTTCATGCAACGTGTTTGCTGCATTGCTGTCATCTTGAATTTATTAGAAACAGTTATCCAAAAGTAGATCAATTTTTACTTACTACCAAACAAGTTTTTATTAAATCTCCAAAATGCATTCGTAAGTTTGAACAGGCTCGTCCGGCCATTCTTCAGCCACCACAGCCGGTTTTGACGAGATCGCGAACGTAGCTTGAAACTGTTTTATATTATGAGAAATTTTTACACATTATTAAACCTTGTATCTTAAATTTAAATACGCCAGAAGCCCAAGCAACTTCAGTAAGCTAGCGGCTGGTTTCAGATACCGAAATCCATACTCAAATAGAGCAAATTTCCGAAAATTATTCAAATCTTTTAGGACTTTTTCAAATTAGAGAACAAAAAGCAGTTTTTACATGAAATATATTCCTTGTGTAATTTTACTAACGGAATTTGGCTACATTACCCATTAAGTCGTTTAAATTTCCATGATTTCTTTGCAGTTTGAATTTAATCTCTTGCTCGCTATAACACTGTATCCAGACTTTCTGTATGTATATCATTATGTACAAATTTCATACATATTCCGCAAAAAAAGATCTCATAATTCATTTTGGTAGCACAAGAATAATTTTATGACTAAAGAAACTTAAATATATCCTAATATACTCCAAGAAAAAAATGATATGAGCATTTAAATAATATAGGGACCAAATGAAAACAGAAACTGATATTTGAAATTTTTATTGAGCAGATACGAGAACAGAAATTATATTTTTGGAGAAAAAAAATAACAGAATAGTAGCTTAATACTTGATATTGCTACCCCTGGTTATTATGACCGATCGCATTCGATTTGGCAAGGACTTAATTAACCTCCGTATATAAGCTTGGTTTAAATTCTCTCACTCCTCACGGAGGACATTTTGCAATCCCTGTAGTTCTATTAGAGCAACATGTTAGGTCTGTACCATTCCATGAACATAGTCCCACACATTCTCTATAGGATTCAAGTTTGAAGTCACTGCAGGTCAATCAGAAACTGAGATGCCAACCTCATTAAAGTATTCCCGGATGATTATTGCTACATGGGGCGCGCATTATCGTGCATTAACAAGAATTCGTTGCCTATTACTTGTATGTATGGTAGTACACGATCTTGTAAAATGTCTGTTATATACCTGTGGGCAGTCATCTGCTTGCTAAAGAGAAGTCTCCACAACCTATGATAGATCCACCACCAAAATTAGGCGTAGATCTGATGTTGCACTGGGAATAGCACTCATCTGTACACTGATATAGGTCTATCTGAGGTGTAAAGACTAAATCTTGACTCATCTGTAAAGGGTATGTTGGTCCAGTCATCAATTTCCCATTTGACATGTTCCCTAGCAAACCTTAAGCGGGCCATTCGACGATTCCTAGTAAGACGAGAAGCTGTAACGGCTACTATGGCTCTTACTCGAATGATTTGGGTATTTATTCCAGTATTTCTGACGGTAATTAAGTCGATCTGTAATTGCATTGCAATTATGTGCCTCCTACGTAATACTCGTAATACTCGTAATCTTAAAAATTGGCCATCTTGGGCGACCTGGCACCGGTCTTCGTATGTAACCTTCTGCTTCGCTCTACATAGGTACTGCCCTAGAATCACTTGGCTGATTAATATTCATCAAATTAGCCACGTACGTTTGACATCGCCCATCTTCGATTAAAACAACTATTCCAGCCGCTTGTTCTGGAGTTAAATTACTCATTATGCTTCTAATAATGTTAGTACTCTAACTTTATGAATAAATGAATAAAATGGAACACTTTCAATGGATAACTAAGTAAAACATCCGTATATGTACTTTTCGAAAATGTTTCTGTAATAACAAAAAAGAATTTATTCCAAAGCTAGTTGTATGATTTTCTTTGTATACTTATAGTCGACGCACATATGGCAAACATATAGACGTATACAAAATATTTCAATCTACAAGAGCCTTTTCGTAATCTATGAAATACTTTTCTGGCGGAGTGTAATTCAGTAGACTTATCGCTTGAAGGAATTGTTATTTCAAAATATCAAACTTCCGCAGAAATTGCTCTGAACAAGATTTCTCAACACAAGTTCAGGTTAACCACATTTATATTATCACATCATGTAAATAGTTAAACCTCACTTTATCACTTCTTTGCGGTTAAGCAGTCAAAGCTTTAAAAATACTATTGCTAATTTTGTAATATCATTACTATGATGTCGGTTAAACTGCCGAATTTGTAGTGTTTCCTTTTGTTGGTTACAGTAGCATAACTAATTAAAGTCCTGCGATGGAATCCAAAAACAATATCATGTCGCACTTCCCACCTAGAAAAATGATCATCCTTTTATTGCTACATAGAGCTATTCCAAATTCGAGGACCATCTGTATCTTGTTATTGTTATCTCTTACATTACAGTCAAAGTGTCGATTGCAGTATTCCCGCATTTGGTTTGTTTTACTAAAGTTAGATAGTTTCCTTGAGCAGAATTGATAGCCCCTAACGGTTGATTCAATACGTGTTTTCTTCGACTTAATACTACCCACTCGAAAATAAAATGATGAGCTGTTCCTTCCTCTTTATTGCATAGTTTCCATATAGATTCTTCTTTAAATACGCCCATTAAAACGCCATATGCTGCTATTAGACAGATCACTGCCTTAAGTTCTAGTCTATTCAATACTAGTATGTCAATAGTAAATTGTTAGGATAGTTTTCCCACCATCCGTTTACTGTGATTGTTACATCTTTTGGTACCAATAGACTTGTTGGTATTTTGCAATCTACTCTCTAATTACCCTATGCACTGCAGCTTTCATCATGACCATGGAAGCCTCGCGTCCAAACAAGACAAACTTAGAAACTTACTTCGCCAGCTGGTCTACAGTTCGTGGCCTACTATGTTATGTGTCCCAGAACTCGCATTAGTGTAACCATGTTATACTTAGACAAGGCTACTGGTTCCTCCATCTACCCCTCTATTACTTCGGAGACTGTGATTTGATGTTAACGACTGTTAAAGTTCCCTCATTGTCCGATAGCATTCGAACTCACCGGACAAGACATGGAGCTCAGTTTGTAAGACTGAGCTGCACAGTGCCAGAGACACAGAGATTTTACGTATTTTAGCTTCTTTGCACATACTAGCGCCAAAACTAGCTCCCATCTTTGATCCATTTATAGACCAGATTTGAGTTTTCTTCCTTCCCCATCTCTCAACTTACAAGGATTGTCGATGAGACTCTGGAGTTATTATGTAGCTGCGTATGTTAAAAGTAGGATTTGTTATACTTTTTATGCTGCCATGTCCTACGTTATTTTGGATTCTCCGTTTCTCACAGCATTTTAACCTATATGCTCCCTCTCTTTTAGTATATATTATAAACTTTGGTATTAATATGCAGGGTTCTTTTTTATCATTCCATGTTTCCTGTGTAACTTTAAAAAGATAATTGACAACGCATAAGAAGCATGGTAGGCAACCAGTTATACACCGTGAAGAATCTACCGATAGCTGAATTAGGTTGCCTTGGAGAGAAAAACATTTTTTAACAATTATTTCTGATTTTTTGTTAATACATCAATCTCAAATTAAGTACATTTTATGGAAACCTAGATAACGAATTGAATAAATTTCTACTGGTTTTGCTAAATTCTTCCCCATACATTTCTTCCATGTATTCATCAGATCATTGTTGTGTTTTTGGTATTTAGCTACAGTTGTAAAAATTATATTTTTTTGTCTATAACACCAGAAAGAAAGATGCCTTTTATTTACGAACACATGAATTATCAACTCATGAAAGATCACTCGTGTATATGGGAACTAAAATATTCAATTGCCTGCCACCTACGTTGAGGATCGAACCAAGTGTCTATTTTTTTAAAAAAGAAGTACTGAAACTGCTTCAAAGATTTATATTTTCGATGAATTCTTTGCTGATCCTAAATTTTTGTTTGTTTCCATGTCTCTATGTTCTCCTATTATTTGCTTTTTTCATTGCTGACATATAATAGATAATAAGTCTTTTCAAAGTTATATATTACATCCGTATTTTGTTTTCTTTGTTTCTGTTTGTAACTACTTATTTGATTCCCAATAATTAAGATCGCATACTTTTCCGTAAAACCACAAGCTCTGACCTGTTTTCCTGTAAGATAATTAAATATATCCTTGTTGCTTCACAAAAAAGAAGAATGTACGTTTAATGAATAGTATCGTGTTGGCTGTGTAAGTAATAAAGTGAACCCATTAGGTAAGTCAAACATTTACTTATTTCTTTAAAATTTATCTGAAAATACCTTCGCAAGTGCTAATTACTAACGAATTTATTTGATATTTCTATTAACAGTTTAAAAACAAGTAACTATTATCGTTGTCGTATCATCACCATTATCATTATGATTATTATTACAATTATTGTCACCGTTATTACAACAGTGGTTATACCCAACAAAATTATAAGTCAAACAATTTGATTTTGAAATGAATACTAGGCTTCCACGACCAGAGTTGGTAATAAACGAACTACTTCCGGAATTGGACCGTGTCATGATGAGATATATGAAATAAAAGTAAGAGGAGAAAAAAATAAAAAGAGGAAGAGATAAAAAGAAGGAGAATGAAAAAGAGAGAAGCGTGAATTAGAAAGAAAGGTGAAAAAAGTAAGAGAAGGAAAGAGAGCCAGAAAAAAAGGTGTGGAGGGAAGGGAGAACGAGAGAAAAAAGAAAAAGAAAAAAAAAGAGAACGAAAGAGATCCCATCTTTCTCTTTTGTTCTCGTTCTTTTTTCTTTTTCGTTTTTCTCTCGCCCTTTCCTTCTCTTACTCTTTTCGCCCATCTTTCTAATTAACCCCCCTCCCCCCTTTTTTTCATTCTTCTTCTTTTTATCTCTTTTTCTTTTCATTTCTTTCTCTTACTTTTATTTCATTTCTATATATATCCCATCAGGACACAGTCCAATTTAATTTCAGTGGAATTATCAGTTTCTCCGAAAAACCTCTTTTTTGAAATAAAATCTAATAGAACTTACAAACCTTAAATTCCTCTTGGGTATAAGCTCATCATTTTGCTTGCTAAACTTTGTGGTTTTAGCCCACAGACTGTTAGTTACAATAAATACAACACAAGTAATAGTAGCAGTTACATTACGTTAGACAATGCGTTTTAGAATCTAATAAAGAAGTAATTAACCTCAATATGGCCTTCATTACCTTCAGTAAGCACCATATGACAGTGCATATATGTTCACTAAATAAATACAACATTCTAACGTAACTATACTAATTTCAAAACGCAGAAATGTAAGAATTCTCACTTCAGTTCCGATCTTAGATTTCAGACCTTTTTACCTAGAGCACGCTCTACATTATCTATGATCTTCTAAAATGAATAACAAGCAAATACTTACTAAGAGTAACAGTGACAATCAGATCTTCGTAACGAAGACATATCGTCAGAATACTTTACTAAAGATAATAACTGGGACGCTGTTCGTTGTAGTAATAGTGTTGTGTCAAGGTTTTTACACGCATTTATATACAGCAAGAGAGTTTCGAGAAATTCGTGATACTTTGAAGGTCGAACTTGGAAACCATTTCTCCAAAATTAAATCGAATGCGGCAAAGGATGGTTTGACTCGGGAAATTTTAAATGGATTTAGAAAAGGAACAATACTAAGAAGAAGAAAAAGGCATAACGTAGTAAGCGAATATTTTTGTTAGTTTTCTTTTTTTCTGTTTTCAGGCGCATACCTTTTATCCATACTCAATTTCAAATTTCTTTATTTTCTAGTACCTATATCTTGGATCGGATGAGGCTTGTGCGGGAAAATGCGATTGTCAAAATCCAATCCGTCCGTACTCTATAAGGGAACCGTATGAACCTCAAGGTATGTTTAAGTGTTATTATTTCTGCTCTTATTTCCACCCGCATTTTATTTGATTAGATGAAACTATTTTTTAAAGGGACCAACACTATTAGGTAACGTACATGCATTAGATATAATTCCAAAGAATAGTTATACACTCATGCACGACGATTGTCCGTTAGACGTATCTGCAAAAGTAATGCTATACTATCGTTTTGAAACCATGGCGAATGATACGGATAAGCACATGTTTTTCAAAAATATTTTCAATTTCATGGAATACTAAATTAAATTAGAAATGAATATGAGGTTTCTTATTTCAAATGGAACACCTCATATTCGAAGGATTCTTTAAATAGTTATTTTAAAGGCAACTTTCAACGACATATTATACGTCCAAAGAATCAAAAGTTCAAGAATTTAATTCTTTTCTGAAAATGTTAATGGTCACACAATTTTCTTTAAATATTTGTATCTTTTATTGGGTTCCATCCACCTGAATCAGTTTTAAAATACTTATTGACAACATTAGGACTTATCTATTGCCGTATTATAGCGAGCGTCAGAAAATCAAGCATAAACACGGGGGTATTTAACATGCAAACTTATATTTTTTGAATAGTAAATCAATTTACTTGAAAAAATAAAATATATAAATGTATAAAGGATTGAACTTGATATGATTGATTTGCTTAAGGGAATGACAATTGAACAGTATAACAATGACATTTGTATGTATCTTAATTATGGTGAGTATAGCAATAAATATTTCAAATGTATTTTACATAAAAAGCGAATATCGAAAGACAGTTTGCAGGGTCTAGTTCTAAGCCTGTGGCAACGCGGCGGGGATGATACATTTCGGGAACGGTCAGAGATACACGAAGTCGGGATTCATTCGCATATGATTATTATGTGTGTGAATGCCGGATTAGATTGATGATCGCAAATCGACGGCGTTCTTTTGTGTTTTCAAGAGCTAATCGGTTTCCGAAATTAGAATGCACTGGCACTATTATTAACAATATTGTTTGCAATAACAACTTTTTGCCGTACAATATTTTTATGTGTAAAATACGTGTTAATAGCAACAACCGGTTAAATACGCAATGTGATTTATCGTACTATAAATTTGTATATGACTTTATTTTTATGTAAGTGTGTGCAAAATTCCAAAATATTGTAGATAATGAAGTATATAGAATGTTTTGAGGAAAATACGTTTTGGAATGGAGATTGCCAACAAGTAGTTAATTAAAGCATAATTTTCATCGGGAGAAAAACACGGTTACGTATGAAATAAAGTATAAAAGAATATGGATGACGCTACATGAATAAACGAATGCAAGAAATAATTGTATTTTAAATGTGTTAAGGCGCACTTCAAGAAAGCGGTGCCGTATCCTTGCCTCTTCTTTTGCGTAGTAGAGTATTACAAAAAACAAACGCGGAAAGGATAGTAGAAACTATATAAAATGCCTTCGGGAAATTCGATAGATCGGCAACCCGACTTGTAAAGTGATTTGCTGCTCTTAGCCTCAACTGCTTCATGTAACCTGTTCACTCTATGTATGTCATCTTATAGCTGAAGTTATTAGAAGCAGTTATCCAAAAATAGGTCAATTTATAGTTTCTACCAAAAAAACCTTTTAGTAAATCTCCAGAAGGCATTTGTGAGTTTAAACAGGCTTTAGTAGAAATGTTTTTCGTGTATTTACAGTTTTACTTGCCTCGCTGATCATGCTGCCAGCTTCTGGTGTTGTTGTCTCTTGCTTCTCGTTATATATCCCATTTCTGTTCCGCTTTGCTGATCCATAACCGTTCCGCTTTGCTGATCCGTAACCGTTCCGATCCGTTGAATCGCGTCGTTCGTTATATGATGATTCCGCAGTGCTAATTTAATGATAAGGAAACCACGGAAACAGAAAAAGGACGAAGACCAACAACAATCAGCAGGTTACGCTTATCTTCCATACATAGCTGGAATCACCGATAGGCTAAAAAAGACCCTAGGAGAAAAGAATATTACCACACGATACAATACGGTGACCAAAATCGAACAGCTACTCCGTCCCAACAAGGACGTGTTACCAAAACTACGAACAAAAGGCATATACGAACTAAAATACCAATGTGGAAAAAGCTACATCGGTCAAATAGGACGAAGTATTCTGTGCAGGGTGAAAGAACACGAGAGAGACGCACGCCTCAGGCATATTGAGAAATCCGCAGTAGCAGAACACCTACACCAACAAGGAGACCACCGGATAACCTACAGCGGCATTAAGGTATTAGACAGGACCAGCCACTGCTACCCGAGGATAATACGCGAATCAATAGAAATAATGAAGAATACCAACAACTTCAATCATGAAGAAGGATACAAGATGAGCAACACGTGGAAGTTAGCACTGCGGAATCATCATACAACGAACGACGCGATTCAACGGAACGGAACGGTTACGGATCAGCAAAGCGGAACAGAAATGGGATATATAAGGAGAAGCAAGAGGCAACAACACCAGTCTTTAGAAACCTTCTGAAGAAGCTGAGTGCATAATCAGCGAAACGTCAAGTAAAACTATGAATACACGACAAAACCCGAAAATCATTTCTACTATGGATGACGGTCGTGAAAGCCTACACTTAACTATTTAAACGGGCTTGTTTGGGCATTCCTCAGACACCACAGTCGGTATTGATGCGATGGGAAACGTGGTATACAGCTGTTTTATATTATGAGATATTTTTGTTCATTATTAAACTTAGTATCTTCAATTTAAATCGGCAAGATGCCCAAACAATTTCAGTAGGCCAGCGGCTGGTTTCAGCATATTGAAATAGAGTAAATTTCCGAAAATTATTCAATTCTTTTAGATGCTATTGCCAAATTAGAGAACTTCAAGCTGCCCTTATATGAAGCGCTAAATATAGTAGATTATCACAAAGTCTCGTTAGAAAATCTAACAAATAATATGAGAAGATTAACAACCGATAAATTGTGTGAGGTTATAAAAAGAATCCCGATTTTCGAACTAGCGCGTATAGACAAGAGTTCAGCTGAAAACCAAGAGCGCGAACATGGTGCGAACCATCTCTTTAAATTCATGAACACCACATCGTTAGAGGCAGAATGCTCCTTTTCCAAATACACCAACATATTTTCACCTCGTCGTAGGAGTATCACTGAGTCAGCGCTTGAAGGTACGCTATTGACAATTCTACATCGAATTTTTGCTTCACTCTGAATCAACAACATAATCAAACTAAAGTAATTCCGTTCATTATTTTTAAATATTGATAGTAACTGGGTCGTGCTCTACTGCGAAAGCACCCGTTTCTGCAGCATTATATAGGACATCATTTGTTCTTAACAAAAATGACTAAAAAGAAATTTAAAAGAATTTGAATATATTTCTTTGAACTATAAGAAAGTAGATTCTCCAGGCCTTAAAGCCAGACCGGTGCCTTCAGATTGAGAGAGTATCAAAAATGTTTTCGCTTTTACAATTCAATTGCGAAGGGGATTCTAACGATTTTATATTCGTTACTACAAAGAATGTTAGGAAATCAGAAGACGCATGATGTTAATTTTACTGGAAAGCAGACATTAATGTCAACTGATTTAGATAGACGACAAAAATTTTGCAAACGGATTCTTTTTATAATAGAAGAAGATCCAAGTTTTCTTTCTAAAATGACATTAACTGTCGAAACAAAATTTTCACATGTAGGAATACACAATGTAGAAAGGAGATTCCATTGAGCAACCGTTAAGCAGTATCTTGCCCAGCAGTATTTATAAGCAGAGAAGGTTTTCGTAAACAAAGTAAATCGGCGGTAGAATTACATATTGACTCCGAGCAATTTTAGAGTGAACAGAATTTAGGTGAAATGACAAATGATATCTAGACGTGATAACCGTGTTATAACGTCAGTTTTTCCTTCCCTTCAGCGAAGCAAAGCCCATTTTATCAATTTCGTTTGTGTATCGCAGATTAATATAAATTAATATAAATTCATGACTTTCTTGAAAAAAAAAAAAACAAAAGCAATTGAATTTAGGTATAGTAAACAAAATATATTTTCTTTCTATATATTTTTTATCCAGAATATGTAAAAATAATCAAAATTGATGTTCCTAGTTAGAAGAATTCAAATCTTTTCCAAATATATCCGTGCTTTGACTTGATTTTCAGGTTACTACCCAATAAAAACTAAGAATATTTAAACCGAATCGTGTTTCTATCAAAATCTTTAGAAAATAGTTAATTTCTCAAATTCGATACATAAAGCTATAGTACCATATACATATGGTATACTACTATAGAGCTACCATGTAGTAGTTATTCTATACGAAATAAGAGAGTTCATATCTGTTTCCGCTTTAATCGACTGTGCTGACATTGGCTTCATTACTTTTAGAGCTACGTTTAACAGGCAGTCATCATAAATAATCAATGGAAGTTATTACCATCGTATATTTCCTCTGTTTAGGGCCAGTACCAGGAGGAGTTTATCCAAGATTTCCGTACAAACCAGGTATATTCCCTATGTCGCAATATTTTTTCAAATTGTGGGCTCCATATAGTTTACGAATACAAGGTTATCTGTTAGCTTCAATCTTTTTGCATGTTGAACATTGTTAATACAATTATTTTACTGTATTCCTTTTCAGTATGGAATACACCATATTGCTCACTAACAAGCGAAAACAGGGATGTATATTCCACCTATTTAAACGAAACTTGGTGGGTTTATAGAGTGATGTAGTATAAGAACAACTTCCTTAGCTACTAAATCGCCCTTTTTCGGCAACACTATTTACTTCAATATTTGTAAAACTATGACGTATCAAAAAAAGATAAATATTTAACTGTTTTATTAGCACTAAAGGATAGCGACATACTGCATGTCGGTATACTTTGTGAAGCAGAATCGTACAAGAGTTTCGAACTTCGGTGTATCTACCTTTATGCCACGCGTATTTAAATAGATGCAAGCACTTCGACGATGACAATTGATTATGCATCAAAGACTATAACTGAATAATATTGTTTCTTTCATGTAAAGTTAAATCATCTTCCATAAGCAGTACTTCATCTAAGAATATTCTCGAATTTTTTTTCCATATTCCAAATCACTAAACGTCTAGAGGTTGTACCGCTGAAGTTGTCTTTTTAGGAATTATGCTAATATTGACTGACAATGTCTACTCCATGAATCAAATAATAAAATACTTTCAGTTCCAATATTTCGTAAGTACATCAGTACATTGGTAAACGAATTTTTAAAATGCTGCGAGGTCATGGATAGTATTTCCGCTATTCAACGCATCTCTAAATTTTTGGGGCAATTCAACAGCGATTTATTGACCCGATTCGATGCAGTATTGAAGGAGAAGTGACCTGGTCTGTAGCGAAAAAAATGCTTTTCCACCACGACAATGCCCCGGCTCATTCATGCCGCATCGTGGTGTCCAAATTGAATGAGTTGAGCTGCTAATTAGTCTCTCGTCCTCCATATTCACCGGATCTAGCCACCAGCGACTTTTCCTATTCGCAAACCCGAAAAAATCACTGGGAGGAAAGAGATTTGCCTCAAATGAGGATGTTATCGCCGCTACAGATGGCTATTTTTTAGACCTCGAAACATCCTAATTTTTCGACGGCTTGAGGAGACTGGAGCATCGTTTGAAAAAGTGTATTGATCTTCGAGGAGACTACATCGAAAGATAAAAATAAAAAACCACACCAATACCGTGTTTTTCTTGTCGATTCCGGAAACATTTCACACCGCAATCGTACCTAATCCGGATAAGTAACTATAGATATATATATCTCATAGCGGTCATGACTTCCATGCATGTGCGATATCAAATTATATACGTTTAAAAGTAAATAATGGAATGATCTAAACTATTTTGAAGGTATTTACCTATGATTTTTCCCCGTAAATAAGAATAAGTAATATTGTTATTTATACATATACATACATAGATATCCTACATCAAATCAGTAGGCACATATATATAAACAATTTTCTGGTTATTTCTTTCTGTAAATATTTAATATACGCTAATGAATTGTACATAACCTTTTGTATTTCTTGAGAAAATAAAAATTTCTAAATTTGAAATAAATATGGGGGGGGGGAGACGGTTGTTACCTGTAAATTATCATTTTTCTGAAACTATTGTCGCTATCCTTTAATGCTAATAAAACAGTTAACTATGTATCTTTTTTTATATGTTTTACGCTTTTGAATATGTTAAAGTAAATAGCGAGCGGTAGTGTTGCTCTTATACTTACATCAGTTTATAAACCCGCTACGCTTCAATTAAATCGGTGAGATACACTTACCTGTGGTCCCTTGTTAGCTTAAAAGATTTGTTTACATTATTACTTCCCTTATTGCAGTTATTGCAGTTTATTACCACATCTACTTCGAGTTCTTCTGTGAAGTCGCGATCTATTGAAGACTTAACTGAATAGAACTTTTCTCAAAAACGAATGAACATACCTGGATCCAAAACGGGATTTTTCACGCTGAATTCAAATATGCATGTGGTTCTCGTCTATTGCCCTTAGTTTTTACATGACATTTGGGAAAACCCCGAAAACCTTAGACTAACCAATTTATATCAATTGTACAGTGTATACATATAGTATATCGCAAGAACAATATATACGTTTTGCAGGTGAGGAAGAGGAACCACTACCAGGTGAGATCTAATAGCATTACCGCTGCGTGTAAATCAATTAGTAATATTTTCTTAAAATAAAGGCACGCATGGAAAACACGAACCCACAGGTACTTAAACGAATAATAGGAAACAAATTAGGGGTTAATACGTGTATTTTAGGATCATCAGGTATATAACAAATAGCTATTTATACAGATTAATGTACTTTCTTATATAAATCACTCATCAATAGAGTCTGTGGCAACATTTTCTAATCAGGGACCAGGGCCAGTAGGTATGTTAAACAAAATATCTGATTAGTAAGCTTTAACCTACATCGTAAGCGTTTTAGGTGAAGCAAATCCTCCAGGTTTATAAGGTAAGGGAGGAATAATTATGTATGGTAATGTATCACAGGCAACGAGAAATCTATTTCTACATATAATTTTTGTTGGCTTACCAACTAACTTCTAAAGAGGTCTTTTGGAGACTGTAGCGCAAAATTGAGTGGTAAGGAGAACATGAAGAGTAGATCAAATACAAACGCATTAGGTAATAGTTATGCTACCATGACTTTATTAAACGTACTTCTTATACAGTAGTACATAATTACTAACAACTGCACAACATAAAAGGGATCTCCAAACTACGGCCTGGAGGTCAACACCAGCCTCCAAGAACAGTCAATATACACATACTACTGTAACGTGACTGAAATTTGCGTGTAATTCGAAATTACATGTTAATATGATGAACTGAGCCCTTGAAACTTAGTAAAGGAGTCAATGTGGCTCTTGGGATAACAAGTTTGGAGACCCCTGCATTACATGATAATATTTCGAGTATAACTCGAGTAATTGAGAGGTAAATTGAATAAACAGCTGGTAGCATTGACTTTAATGATAAAGCTGGTGGTGATCTAAAGTGCAGAAGCCATGTGGGTAAACGATTATCGTGTTATCTTTAGTACATAAGGTTACAATTACTTATTTATACGTTAATTCCCAATCACGAATTAACTGACGAAAAAGTCTAAACGGGGTTATAAGTAAGGCTGACAAAATCTTCGTCGCACCAGTTCCGGACTCACCCGCACGTTTGAGCGATACAAAAATTGACGGACTACGTTGAAGCAATCTGTCTCCGTTTTCCAGCTGTGTATGCACGTATATGCATTACGCGTTATATTGTATTTATATTTCATTATTTGGAAAAGCATTTTAACAGTTTATCTGTACATATTTAATGAAGAATAATATGTAAAGTTAATTAAATCTTCAACGTGCCAGATCCCGAAATCTACCTCGTTCCCGGCGTGCCTCGCCGTTTCGCAATCTCTGCTTGACAAAGACGGAAGTCGTACATCATATTACGCGTAATAATAATTAACTAAGCATGTCGAACACACGTAAGGAAAAGAAAGGGCCACTGGATGCCCCATCAAGTTAAGAACCGAATATCTTTATTTAAAGTTCGATAGTTGTAAAATATGGTGTAATGTTTGCGAGATCTCTTTCACGTGGTGGTGCAAAAGTAATTGCGAGAATGACCTTCTCTAATTCGATTTGCTGAACTCACCAACAACCATAAAGAAGATAAATCTTTGTTTTCGACATACGTGATAAAACACAGAGGACACGCATTAATATTCAGTTAAAATCAAGAGATAAATTGTAAGATTTGTAAAACAAGAGGGTCAAATTTTCGTTTTATGTATTTCAAAGAGAAGAACAATTGAACAGCTTTACATAAAAAAAGGTTCTCACATTTTCCAGCCTAGATTTTGCCTAGCCGAAACATTTGGTTAGCCCTACTTTACAACTACATTTTATTACTTCTTTCTGAAATACATACAGATAAACAGTTAAAACGTTCTTCCATATAATGAAGTATTAACACATTATAACGCATAATACGATGTATCATACGTGCATAGACAGCAGAGAAACAGAGACCGATCAATTTTCATATCGGTCGTGCGTGCGAGTGAGTCCGGACCTATGGCGCTGAAAATTTGGCTAGCCCTAGTTATAAGCTATTCTAGCTTCCTTAGCCCTTTTAAAATACAATTAAACAGATTTATAATCTTCATAATCTTATTAATATAAAGCTTCCGTGGGGGTTTTATTTTATTAAATTACAATTTTCTTGCAACGTTTTAAATGTTCTCCAAAAAATGTCGGACCCGGTAGGATTTGAACCTACGCCCTCTCTATTTCAGCAGACAAAATATTGTAAATATTATCACGCATCTACAGGTAATGACGACATCTAGGTTTTAAAAGTGATTTGAACTTACAAGTCGTTCCGTGGTCGAATGGTGTAACACTTGCCCGGAGACATTTTAATAGTTGGTAATTGCAAGAAAATTGTAATTTTATCTTCTTAGTCCTGTATTCATAATTGAAGTAATAAAACTCCCTCTATCCAATGAAAGTTTTCACTTGGCCAGTAACGACAATTGCTCTTATTAACAGTACGATTAAAATAAAACGTTGCTTCATCAGAAAACAACCCTTTCTTTCACCAAACTAAGCTATCCTCCGATAAATTTTGTCATGAATTTCAGAAGTGTTGTCTGCGATCCGAATCATCTTTAGTCAACTCATGAACATTATTGCATTTTAAAGGGTTTCAGCTTCGCAGATATTGGAGTTTTGTGGACAGATTTTTAAGAGATTTCGTGAACATATTGCAATGTCGTAGACATGTTATTATTTTCTTGAACTATTAATAAAACACTTACACTGGTGGTTTCATCGGTTGTTGTTCTTTGGTGAATCTTTTACTCAACGAAATGCCTTGTACCTTTGACTTGCCCGATACACTGAAAACTGGTCTGGCGATTTGAATAAACAGTATTAGAGAACATGGCAAATTTTTCAAAAGGACGTATCGCTAAGATATCAATCGCCCAAATCTTACTGCCAATCACCAAAACTAGAAGTTTCAAAGACGACTTGATTTTACGTTATTAGATAGTTTTCCTTTTACTTTTTCTATTGGCTCTTATAAGCAAACAGTATGATATTTCTGAAAGTAGTTTCTCAGTCCGGTGTTAATATGATATATCAGGTACCCAATAAAATACATTTTACGCATTTCCTGTCAAACCGGAAGCAAAGAGAAATCAGGATCTTATTGCTTATCTTATTACTCATACCAAATTTAACAAAAATCTTTTCACAAAACGAAGTTGTTGAAACTTTCCGAAACTTTTTACTAACCCTGTATTTATGTAACAAAGTGGAACGAGCTAGACTTTTTAAGTTGTCGTATTAATTAACAAAGAACAATAAAGTAATTGTCTCTTTTCAGGGGACCCATGAAAGAATCTACTGGATTATAAACGTTAATGCAATATAGTACCTAATTCGCTTTTATGTACATTTTTTGCAATATGTTAGAGCTTATAGTATTAAAAAAATCTTCCAAAGTAGCGGTAGGATTCATGGCGGTTAGCCACTTTTTCGTCAATATATTTAGGCATACCACAGCGAATTCATTACGTAGAAGCAAACGATAAAATATTTATACTATAATTCAGTATAGTTTTATATATAAAACCTTTACGAAGATGTATAAATACTTTGACTGAAAAGCTCACTTCAATACAGTTTTTCTCTCTTTCAAATTTAGTACTCTATTTATAACAATGCCAATATTACTTTTATTCCCAGAAGAAAAGCATTCTTATGAAAATAATATTGACTATACATGTACCCTAATGTCGTTTGGAAGATGTGTTCAAGGACGTATACTAATTTCGTCTTAATTTAATATGTTTTTGTTTCATTTTGTAATGTTAGCTTATCTGATGATCGTTATAGAATTAAAGTTACTTTATACAATTCCCAAATCGGTTGTTATTTGTACTTTCAGAAACCCACATAGGTTATTCATATCCCAAATGCAATCCCTTTTAGATTTACGTGCTGATTTTCCAGATAATCGATAGAACATGTCAGGAGGGCTGCCTTTTTCAACATCCGATAGCTCGTAAAAAGAGGACAAGTGTAAAGAACAAAATAAATTTATTACCAAAAGTTATGTGCAAACATGGTTACTTCCCTAAATAATCGCCATGAAGATTGATAGATTTGCCATATCTATGGACGAGTCTTCCAATCCCCTCTGCATAGAATGTTGCCAGCTATAAGTTGAGATGGTCCGTGACGTTGTTTTGAAGTTGCTCTGTACTCTGGAAACTCTGTCCTCCTAGTCACTTTTTAAGTACACGAAGGAAAAAGAAGTTGCTTGGCGCTAAGTTTGGGCTATACACCGGGTGTACAAAAGATTCGCATCGAAGTTCAAGAAGTCGTTGGGTTATAGCAGCAGTGTGAGCGCGGGTGTTGCCATGAATTTTAAGAACTCCAGAAGTCAGCATGACTCTCTTTTTGTTTTGAATGTCTCCGCAATCGTTGTAAAGTCTGAAAATAAACACCCTTTTGGTCCCCAAACACTGTAGCCATAACTTCTCTGTTGTTGAATGTTTGTTTGAACTTTTTCTGTTTGTTTGGCGAGTTTGAATGCATCCATTGTTGTCCACTGTTGTTTTGTTTAGGGAATGCAGTACTGAATCCAGGTCTCATCTCCAGTCACAAATGATTTCAAAAAATCTACACCTTCAACCTCATAAGAGGTGAGAAATATCAGCGCTGATCTCATTCGGCGAACTTTGTAGTCATCATACAACATCTTTGGAACGCATAGTTTTTTGTAGTGTAGGTGTTCCCTTACAATTGTGTACACAGTTAATCCTGAAACTTCAGGAAATTCCACACTCAACTCACTGATGGTAAACCTCCGTTCTTCTCGAACAATCTTGTCGACTTTTTCTTGTCCCCTTTATCGTGAACATCGGCTCGATCTTCTTTGAACTTCCTACACCATTCATGCACAACACCATCCGTCATAAACTTTACGTCATATACTCAGCTCATTCTTCGATGAATTTCAGCTGCAATATTTCCCTCTGCTTGAAGGAATCGAATTATATTACTCAACTCGCACTTGGCGGGAGAATTAATTATTATATATACACTTATTTTTTAAAAAGTTAGCTAAATAATTATACTTTAGTGTACTAATTGTAAGTTGTACCTTCTTTTTAGTTCTAGTTTTCCGTATCACCCGTTTAAGAAGGACAGTTTACAAAAAGACAGATTTTTCTAAACTTTACTATGCATTTAGTGAAGAAGTCTAGTCCCTTGTAATATCTATTCATGATATAAATATTATTCATGCTGATTTCGATAAACAACTGCATAACGGCAGACATTTCCAAAAATTTAAACATAACCGTATTCGCTATCTACAATGGTTCAACAGAGTGAAGAAAATTAGTTTAATTAAAATCCTAATTAATCTTTCAACCACAAGCTGTATAGCATTAGAGACACTCGGGAAAGTCATTAAATAAGTCACAAATTGCTGTGGAAAAGCTGACAATAGTAGTGAGCTACTTATCTATATGTTACTAGGTGTCAGCACAACCCGGCTGTATGATATTCAAGTGATAGTTGTCACGCACATACGCAGGCAGTGTTGGCAACCATGCTCAAAGAGTGTACTGTGGAAGAGCAGCGTGCAGTTGTGCATTTTTTTCTGGACAAAAAGACTTCCTGCGAAATATATCCATAAAGAAATTTAAGGTAAAAAGTGTTTGTCGCTTAAAGCCGTGTATTACTTGCTCGGAAGATTCTCTTAAGGCCGCTCGAAAGTTGTTGACGATCACCAAAGTGGCCACCTCTTTCAGATTGCGACAGATACAATACTTCGACGGGTGGAAAAGATGATTCGAGCTGACTAGTGGGTAACAATATACAACACAGTAACTGTAATAGGTTGTTCTCATGGTTTAGCCTACGAACTGATGCACTATTGCTTGAGTCTTCGAAAAGTTTGCTCGCGATGGGTACCTAAACAACTGACCAAGGAACACCTCTGCAATACCTCTCTCGGTACGCAAAGGAAGGGGAAGACATGCTTAACAGGATTGATACCGGTGATGAGTCACCAATGCATCACTACCAACCCGAAACAAAGTGTGCTTTAATGCAATGGGAACATCCTTCTTCACCATCAACAAACAAATTCAAGGTTGTGCCCTCAGCTGATAAAGTTATGCTTACAGTCTTCTGGGATTCTCAAGGGGTGCCCCTAACCCATTTCCAGAACAGAAATGAGGACGTGACTGCTAAATCATACTGTAGAATTTTGTTGTTGCTTCGGGGTGCAATCCGACGAAAACTTCCAATCCTACTGACAAGAGGAATACTGCTGCATGATGATAATGCCAGGCCGCAATCGGCCCGCTTGACCCAGGTGAGAATTACGAAATTAGAGTGGCAACTTCTTGAACATCCGGCTTACAGTCCTGACCTAGCCTCAAGCGACTATCATCTGTTTGTTCCAGTCAAAAAGTATCTTGACGGCAAACATTTCGAGGATGATAACGATGTTCAACAAGTAGTACGCATATGGTTCAAACGGTAGCGATAGGATAGGTGTATTAATGTAGATGGAGATTTTGTTAAAAAACAAAGCTTTTTTTTGGATAACTATTTCTCTAATTATTTTTATAACAGCTTTTTGTAAGATACTTACTGACTTTTCCTCCTATTTAAGAGTGATTATCGGTGCATACGAACTATTTTATTTTATTATTTAAGGCAGGTAACCAACTAACACTAAAGTGTCTCAGATGTCGATGTAGATATTACACAAGAGATTGGACAATCATGAACTACTTCTAAAGTTTCGTGAGAACTTGTGAAGGTTTCTGTTTATGTGGGGACGGAAAACATTTTCAAGCAAACCTTTCAATCAATGATCCCTCTAATTCAACTGGTCAATGTATATAAGTACACTAGTAAAGTGGTCAATTCCAAATAATTTTAGAAAGACCTCTCAACAGTTACATTTGTTAAATTGCAAACTAAAATATATAATTTCACAGTCCAATTGAAAATCAAAATTTTTCATTTTTCCAATACTTAACTACATTTCATTAAGCAAATATTCGTATATGCATATTTGTGAATAATATTACGAAAGAAATTTTTTCAAAGTAGTATTTATTCTTTAAAATTATGTATACGGTACAATTTCCTTTGTGCAACATCCAAATGTTCCATTTGTACAATACCACTCTTTGCTAAATGGTTGGAGCCTTGGCATATACAAAACAAAATATAATCTTATTTATTTCGCATTTCTAAAACAACAACGTTTCTTGATAACTACTGCTTGCCACGTGTTAACAAACACGGAAGTGGATAAACATAATGTACACTTCCGTCCATATTAGTTCGGACACGCAAATAAATTAAAAAAAAAAACGAGAAAATACACATCCTTTTTCCAAAACTTAACATTTTTGTTGCATTTTATTAATAGCGATTAAAATTAAGGTATTAAAGTAATAAAAGTAAGTCTAACGAAGAACAAACAAAAACTTTTTAAACAGTTCCTTCAGCAAAGAAACTCCCTTTAGTGCGAAGAACAGCTTTCACAATCTCAGGCATTCCCTCCACTAGTTTTTCAAGAACTCTATTTTATATTAGCTCGTTCCGCTTGTAAAATGTTCCACTGGTGGCCTACGGAGGTAGGGCATACTATACGGACCCTTCTGTCCAATCCATCCCATAACAGATCGATGGTGCTCTGCGGCGGCCATGTAACTATTTGTAAAGTGCCATTAACTTAAATGAGTGTATAGGGTCGCTTCTCTGAATACAAAATTTCCGCCTATTAGGCCTTGCCTCAATGGTATTGTATTTTCTTGCAGTATTTCTACATAACCCTCTTTTCGCAAAGTACCTTCGATTCGCTTCAAGTCTCCTGTATCGACGTGGGGAAAACAACTCCAAACAAGATCAGAACTTCTTCCTTGTCTGACAGCTGGCACTACACAGTCCTGCAACATTTTTTGGCCTTCCGATCTTGTTACAAAAACGCATCTTGATTCTCCGAACACCTCAATCTATGACTCATCAGTCCATAACACCCTTTTGAAGATTTTAATCTTGTTTTCACTGTCGTAACAGAAATTTTCCTTGCACGGTCACGATTTCGGCGACGATTTTTAGTGCTGTCAGTCTCCTATTTCGCTTGCTCGGCAATTTTGTACGCTCTTACGACCTGAACGTGCCTGATCTCCTAGATCGTCCGTGCGTTGATGTGTCCTAATGATATCACTAACACAGTCGATTTATTAACATATATTTCTTAGGAAATTTGACGCACTGAATAACCTTCTGGAGGAGTAGCAACAATTACAAAGAGTTTTTCAAAACTTGTTGGTTTTCCTTTCGGCATTTTAATAACTTTAATCAGGTTCGCACAAAAAGATACTCTCTTAACACTAACGCACGCACAAGCAGGCTTATTTAGAAATCAAAGCATTTATCAAAACACAGTACATTTTCGGGTAGCCTGCTCCTACCCCAAAGAGTATTGTGAATTTATTACCTGCAAGATTGTCCCTAAACCAATCCTAGTTGTGTCAATGAGGATCATACTGGAAATTATTATATTGGGTTGAAAGATAAAATAGGTTTTTAATCATTCTGTAATCGATATTCTTGGAAGTTTGTCTGCACAATTAGTAAACAATAAACTTCATAAATTACCTAATATAAATGTTATTTCTATTTCTATTATCTTTTTGTAGAGTTTATAACATTTTACTGAACTAATATGGACGGTAGTGTACTTGCGGTCAAATGATATGGTTTTAGTAGATTTCCGAAACCATCATACGATAAGCGCGAAACCACGTTTTACACACAACATAATTATTCTAAAATTAATTGTTAATTACAAGTGCATTTTAATTTCCTATGAAGCCAAATGCAAAACCAAACTTCCTGAAACTGCACATAACAATTCACATGCGCTAAATTTTTATTACGCCGACTAAAAGTGCTTCTTTTACGCTTATTAATCGTTGGAATGGTTTTGAGCGAAGATGAAGCAACCTAAGCTTGAAGTATTTTTTTGTACGGCTATAACTGCGATTGTAATACAATTAGTGTTCGTTGATCTCACCAATCAACATGCAGTCGACGAGCCAAAAAATATTCAAACCGAATTCATGCCAAGGAAGGAACTGAAAACTTCAGATACTTTGTCCAGACATATGCGAAATATTGGAGAATGTAAGTAGAAAGAAAACTACATTTATTTTCTATATATTGGTAGGAAGAATGCAAGGTTGAACTCCCTCTAAGACCAGATCGGACTAATATCTTAACGTATTTTCAATTTACAGTTTCCTTGCGATGTATTTGCATTTTTGTACAATTTCCCAAAATTCCCTTTCGTTCTTATTACGCAGAAAATTCCCTTTCTTATCAAAAAAAATCCCTTAAACAACAGGAGACGAGAATACTGAAATTATCCCATCAAACGTCTATATTACAAAAGCCAATATAATTATTGTAAAATTTTATACAAATATATTTAACACATACGCATATCCACACGGCACTTAGTGCAGATCACATCCAAGGCCTACATATATCTCCATCTCAGAAAGCACATAGGAGATGTTTTGGTTTCCATGATGACCCTACTGTAGTCATTTATATATGTGATATATTCTAAATTTGTTAATATATTGCTAGTTTTTTTTTATTTTAATCTAATCTACTTTTCATTTATTTCATTTAAATTCTCTAAATTTATTCCAATAAAAGCAAAGTCCCTGATAAAATAACTCACTCGTTAAGTTTTCCAAATCCTGAGAGAAAAATTCACCACAATATATATGGTTTGGCCCCACCTTTTCATTAATTTCGATGATATGCATATCCATATCATAGTGCTACGACCCTTATATGTAGCAACGATGCAATCTTTAAAGAACTCTGACATATTTCCAAGAGAAAATGTACTCTAATTAATGAATGAAATATTTACCTTTTACGGCTAGGATTATGACTGTAAGGCTTAATCTTAAAGTACTATGCAGTGAATTACTATATTGCATAAATCGATAAACTACATGTATTCTTCACGTACCATAATGCATTAATTTAGAGCTTACAAAGAGGAGCAGGGTTGTGCGAGACAATATTATCTTTGCATTACCCCCGAATAACCATTGAATGGGTATATGTAATTTTAATAAAATTCCCTTCCTACAGAAAGGAGAATAGTTGTCGAAAAGATAATTCTTGTTTGAGATTGTCTAAGTTTTCTGAGTAACCTAGGTGCGACCACAGGATAAACGGGGTAGGCGCCATAAATTCTCGGCCTGATACAAAAAAAGGCAACATAAGAAATTTTATTTTTCAATGTAATCCCCCATAACTTCTATACATTTGTTGCAACGATTAGTTAATTATTATTATATATATTATATATAATTAATTAGTTAATAATTCGATATTCTTGTAAAAATAATCTCAAATTTTTTCGTCGAAATGTTCTATAACAGCTGCTTACAACTCATTGTCGTCCTTAAAACGACGTCCCCTAAGGTCTCTTTTTTTAATTAGAAAACAAATAAAAATCACAAGGAGCTATATCTGCACTATACGGGGATCCAATTCTTGGAAGCCACATTCGCGGATGGCAGCTTGTGAAACGGCAGCAGTATGGACGGAGACATTGTGGTGCAATAATCGTACAACTTTTGTTATTTTTCCACCACGCTTTCCACGAATACTATCCCTTAATTTATGTAATAAAGGCGCATAATGTCTACCGTTCATAGTTGTATTGCGTCCTTTAAAGTTATCTAGCAAAATGCCCTCATAGGCCCAGAATATTGCGGCCACCATCTTTTTCGCCGATTGAACGACTTTGGCCTTTCTGGGACGAGGTACATCAGGTCGCCGCCATTCTATGGACTCCCTTTTCGATAGAGGACCGTAAAACAGAGCCATTGTTTCCTCGGCTGTGACAATGGACTCCAAAATCGGTTTTGAGTTGTCTCCACACAAGTTTAAAAACGACGGTTCGGCGAATACTTGTTTCAGATATGTGTATTATCACAGCTAATTCCTTCATTCTCAAACGACGATCCTCTAACACTAAATCTTCAATAATTGAAATTTCTTGAGGCGTTATCACTTCAATTGGTCGGCCTGACCGTTCAGCATCTTCCAGATATTCTTGCCCCAAACGGAAACATTTTACCCACTTTTTTACAATGAAATACGAAGGCAATGAATCACCGTAAACGCCTCCTAAACGTTGTTTTATATGATTAGGAGTACGCCCTTCCTTTGATAAAAATTTGATGGCCAGGCGGTACTCGATTTCTATTACTTCAGACATTTTCATACGTTAGTCACGTTAGTTGGCTGGCTACTAAGAACTACTACCTGTCTAACCCTCATATGTATAGCGTAGACCTCGCGTATGTGTATGCATGCGATGACGGTGTTTGAACACGCTTAAGACTGTATAAACCTGCCACTATTACTATAGTATATATATTCGGGGTATACTAAGTTCTGATGCGCATAATTAGTGTTTGGTAGTGCAAGCGTTTGGTCAGTAGCTCGCGCTTAGAAAACGTACGAAGAGTTTAGTTGATAATAAATGTATTCAGTATATAGATAACGGATAAGTATTAATGCTAATATTAACATGAAAGTCCCGTTGTTATTAGTAATGACAAAATTACGGTTTCCTTTCATTTTACAAACATTTTAAGTTTCTGAAAAAGTATCAATCAAGGTAGGTTTCGAACCCACGACCTCTGCTTTACCGGAGCAACATGCAACCAACTACATCACGAGATTAAATGTGAGTTCAAATCGCTTTTGATATCAGAATATCACAGTGTCTGTATATATGTATATATATCGTAATACTTTGCAAACGCACTATGTTAATAATTACAAGTTCTTACTAGTTAAATTAATATTAATATGAAACTCCCGTTGGCATTAGTAATGATAAAATTGCTATTTGCTTGCGTTTTGTCAACGTTTCAAATTCCCGAAAACCCGGCAAAGCAGAGGTAGTGCGTTCAAATCCTACCTTCACTGATATTTTTCAATAATTTAAAACGTTGGTAAAATGCAAGGAAATCGACATTTTATGAAAGCGGATAAGATCTGCTAAATATCTGCATTGTCAGGTAAGGAAACTTTTCAACAGTAAACATGTATTAGCCGTTAGGAATATTCTTCAGAAGTATTCTTATGTTCAAAGCACGCGCTACTGACCGAACGTTCCCTTTGCTACTTTCATCATTCATAACCATGACAAAAGTCGTGAAGTTTGATAACTGGTCGCTGCCAAATGTCTGCTACCAATACTGTCAACAATAATAACAGGTTATGTGTGAGCATGTCTAAGCTTGTTTATATTTGGAGGTCAAACTCAAAAGTTAAGCTAAATTGATATTTTACTTCATCCTAATAAATTGGTTGACTGGGATTGTAAACTGTAGATACTGTTACTTCTTTTATGTGGCATACTTACGTAGGTATTGTGACAGAACAATCCTCTCTTTAATGACGCGTATCGGAACCTACCCCGAGTATATGTCGCATATATGCATGTGAAGATTCACATTCATTCAACAATTACATTCTTCGACACATCTGGATATACCTATGATAAGACCATTAGTTATCGTTTGTGCTATTGCACCTCAAATTTCTTGGATCTTATGGAACAGGACAGCTAATGCTTAAACGAGGATGATCCATGATATCTCAAACGTGCTCGACCGGCGATATGTGTGAAGATTGTGATATGGAAGCAATCGCACAGCGGAAGGATTATATTATCCAAGAAAGCTACTTGCGTACCTGTCTGATACAGTACAGTGTGGCCCTAATACACAATTTATATAATCCAAAGCAATTTTTTGGCGTTCACCATGTGTATCTAAAAAAATCCAGAATAATTACTGGAAGTACCATAACTTCATTTCTGGATTCAGTTATCCAAACGTTGGCAACGGTCAATTGTTAGGGCCAGTATTACGTTTTACAGTATACAATTAGTATAGAAGTTTAGCAGCTTTAGATAGCTGGTGGAATTACCTATCAGTTGTCCGTCTGGTACTAGTGTCATAATAATCGACGTTCACAGTCTGCCTAGTTTCTCTCAGTGCAACAATTCTCCTTCTTTCGAATTCTGCTGATTGTCGAAAATTGGCAGTAAATAAAATTGAAAATATTACTTAGATCGGTCAAATCATACTTAAATATATATACTTAATATTTTCGACAAAATAAACACTCACGTCGCACCTTATCTAAGAATGGCTTATTTTTAGGTGATTCATATTCAATGACAGGCGGTGTGAAAATTTAATGTTATAGGTTGCCTCGGAACACCTGCAAGGCTTAGAACATCTAGAAGAGCTGGGAGACCTAGAACTCCTGCAAGACCTGTTGGAGCTGGAAAAGCTGTAGGTCACAGGAGACCTGTAGGTCACAGAAGGCCTGTAGGTCACAGAAGACCTGTAGGTCACAGGAGGCCTGTAGGTCACAGGAGACCTGTAGGTCACAGGAGACCTGGAAGACCTATTAGACCTGCCAAACCTATTAAACCTGTAGGACCTGAAAAACCTAAAATATTCGTAATAGATAGAACACCTAAAATAGATGGAATAGTTGGAATACATGGAATATCTGGAACACATGGAATACCTGGACCACATGGAATACCTGGAGCAAATGGAACACCTGGAGCACATGGCATACCTGGAATGCCCGGAATACCTGGAGCACATGGACTACCTGGAACACATGGACTACCTGGAGCACATGGACTACCTGGAGCACATGGACTACCTGCAGCACATGGAGCACCTGGAATACATGGAATATCTGGAACACACGGAATGCCTGGAACACACGGAATACCTGGAGTACATGGAATACCTGGAGCACATGGAATACCTGGAACGCATGGAATACCTGGAACGTATGGAATACCTGGAACACATGTACGTATTAACAAACGAGGCATGTTAGTACACCAATTATAATATTAGATGGTACCTTCTATGGGTATTGTTTGTGTTACGTGTCACACATTGAAAGTAATTCCTTTGTGGTATTACAACTAAATAAGTTATTGGAACCCTGCTTAATAATAGGTAGCTGTGTAAGCATAACTGTTATTGTACAGTAAATTTCCACTGTAGTTTTGCATAGTTTAGTTCACTACTGAATAACGATAATTTTTCAATTGCAGTTTTATTAATTAGCCAGATATGAATTGACTAACTCACATCTGTATCTATTGGCGTGTGTCTTAAACATGTCTTTCACTTTTACATAAAGTTAGCTCCCACGAAAATGTATATATCATTTTTATCATAACCTAACTTATCTTTGGGAAATATCGGTAATTACATTGGCATTTAAGATATTTTACCTTTGCCTTCAGTTTCCTAGCTTAGTCTTTACCTTTTAAAGCATCTTGACTAATAATTTTACAAATGTGTTTTATTACTGCACGCGACAATTTCTAATGCAGGGCTCTTCTCTTATAATTCTGAAAATAGTGTCTATTCGTAGCGAAAATATCTAAAACTAAACAAAACAATTCAGAAACGCAAATAAATATGATCGCTTATTGTAAATGACCCGATTCAATAAACAGCATTACGAAAACAGTTGGTGCGTAAGTACAAGTAGTTCACAGTACTCTGAGAATATAGATATACAAACAGACCAAGGAGAAGATGACATATGGTAACTATTTCTGCAGAAGATCAAAGAATTGTATTGACCTCAAAAGAAAGTACATGATTAATTACATCAGAAATTCTATCGAAATTTAACTTTATTTCTTTAGATTCACCATTAGTAATGACAATCAAAAGGCGTAAGAGTAAGAGTAAAGAGTATTACCGAAACAAAAAATTCATCAGAAACGATTAAAGTGGGCTAAAGATCATAAAAATGGGGTACTTGCAGATTGAGCCAAGGTTTCACGGACAGATGGCTTCCACCTAATCCGTGTTTAGGACCACCCGGCGAATATTTATTTGACAATTTGCGAAAGGAAAAGCGATTCCGCACTATGTACTGCTGAAAATGAAACATGGAAGTAGCTCTGTTATAGTCTAGAACCATTTTGTAATGAGCGGCGTCAATAATTTTATAAAAATCTGCAGCAGTTTAGAAAAGCAAGGCTGAAGAAGAGTACTATTCCGATTGGAGTGAAACTAAAGGAAAGGGATTTGTTATAATGCAAGATAATGACCCAAAACAGATTTAAAAATGTCGAGAAAATTTACAAGAACTGGAGGGTCGTTGTGTTTCAAACAATGTGGTACAGCATCCACAACAACCGGATCTTAATCCTATTGAACTGTTATGGGATAGGCTCAATCGTATTGCATGTTATATTTTTTAGGTAGGCCATAGTCTGATAGAATTTCTTCCGTACGATTCATTTGCGACTGTGACGAATAGTTTTAAAGTTATGATCAAAGTGATCTTCGTGGTAATTCAACGCCACAGTTCCGAATAAAATTTATGGAAGGGATTCTATACGATTTATCAAGCCGGAACCTGCTTCTACTATACGAGGGTGGATCTCTATGCTGTAGCCCCAAAACTACCGTGGTATTATATTTTTTATTTTTTGAGATACTCTCCCTCTACACTAATGCACCTGGTCCATCGGTGCTCCAACGTTTTAACAGCCTTCTGGAAAAATTTTTGTCCAATCTATGCAAACCATCTCTCTACAGCTTGCATCACTTCATAATTACTGGAGAATTTTGTCCCACCTAAAATTTCTTTTAATTTGAAGAACAGCCTGTAATCACTAGGGGACCAGATCCGGCGAATATGGCGGGTGCTCCAGTAATTCAAAGCCTGCTTGGTGTATAGCAGCAATAACAATACCAATCTTATGGCCGAGAACATTATCCTGATCGAACAGCACACCGTGCCTTAACTTTCCTCGGCGTTTCTCTTTAATAACGTCCCGCAATTTAGAAATGAATTGTGCGTTGTAGGTCCCTGTCGTACTCTGTTCCTTTTGCGATTAGTCAGTTAGGATGATTGCTTGAGCATCCCAGAACAGAGATACCAAATCCTTTCCAGCAGACGGCACGATCTTAAATTTGCATGGAGGAGGGGAAGTATGATGTTTCCACTCTCTACTTTGCACTTTCGTCTCGGGATCATAATGGTGCACCAATTCATTCATGGTCACATACAGACACACAGACTAAGTAAGTTGTCTTTGTTTGCTTGGCACCTTTCCAAAAGACGGTTACAAATCAACACCCGATTTCTTATTTGATTAATGATTAACATTGTAATTGTAACATTTCATATGTAATTTTTTAGTCAGTATGTTGTGCACTACATAATGTGATAAGCCAGTATCTTTCATAATGTCCCTGATGCGTTCTCGTCGGTCTTGCAGTACGATATCGTGTACCTTTTTAATGCTTTCGTCTGTTGTTACCGTTATTGTTGAATTAGAATCTCGACGCCAGCGTTTGATTATATCATAAGAAACTGCGGACTGACCAATAGTTGCCATAATGTCTGTATGAATTTAAGTTAGCGCCAAGCCCTTTTTCTCGAGGTATTTTATTACGGCTCTTTGTTCTACAGGATCCATTTTTAAGAACAATCACGACATACAATTTAAGAACTACCCACAGCACAATAACACTTCAAGCAACAAACTTGATATTGTGTAGGTATGATCTAGAAATATCAGTTAACTAAATATTAAAAGCATTAATCAAAGAACCAATTACAAGTAGGTTAGTGGTGGGCCATGAGGATCCTCTTTCATAAATACCCGCCGTGAAAGCTTGCATGTATATATTTTACTTCGTATTTAACAAGAAATGTCTCGTATAACTTCTGATGTATATATTTTATTCGGTGACCTCAAAATTACAAGAACATTTTGAGTGTTTCATCTCTGTTAGGTGTTTCCAAACTTACGACCGGTTGTGTACATTATTTCGCAAATGCGGAGTGTTCAATCTGTTGTAAAGTTAAATAAGATATTACTAAAATACTTTTATCTGCTATACTATGTATTGCATCTGTCTGAACATTTTTGTAGTTGCACATTTTTGTTTTCAGCCTAGTTCACAGTTAAATGGATCGAAAGGTGAACCTGGTGTTTCTGGAAATACTGGTATAAAAGACTAACTAGCAACTTTAATTCTGTTACTATAAATATTTATTTCAGGAATACCCGGCAAGCCAGGCATGATAGGTAAGCAAATAGTTCCATTGTCTAATGAGGGTAAGGAGGTCAGTTATATAGTACAAAAACCTGTAAAATTCCAGAACAGCTATTAAATTACTGAAATATACGTAATTACGGAAACATAACAAAATCCCGGAAACGTTTCGGGGAGGTTTTAGGTTATAATTTGATCAGCAAGATTACAGTACATGCCTGGTGTCAGAGATCTAACTATCTAGTAACTTCTAAATCGAAGAGGTGGTGATACAGAAAGACTTTCCATACAACTTGTCCGATAAATACTTCAAAAATTTCTATCCTGTGACCAACGTTATTTTTATGTAGTTACTGACCAAAAGTTATCTTAAAAGAAGAAGAGTATACAATAAAGCTAACGGAACTGGAAAGGAATATGAACTTTCTTATTTCAAACAGGATTTAAAGACAGATAAGATCAGCAGTATAATTATATATGCCATGTATCTAAAGTATAACAACTTTAAGGAACTAATTTCCTTTCGGAAATGCACAATTTACTTTAAATATGTGTACCTTTTGTAGAGCCATCCACCTAACTCAGTTTTTGAGATATTTATTGACAACATGAGGGCCTACCTTAAAAAGTCAATAAATAATTCAAGCGCTGCTACCGCACACATACAAAAAGTGCGTGCATAATATTTTTAGTGTCACACGTTTTATCAGAAAGCTATTTTATCGCTATTGAAAGGACGCCGTTTTGAGACCATTTTACAAAATGGAAATACCACTATGAATAGGTAAAGGAACTATCTTGAAAAGATCAAAGATTAAAAGTTAAAAAAACAAAGTTGGATTATGTTCTGAACAAACTTCGTATAACATCCAATGAGCTGGAAAAAGCTATATGAAAATTAAAAACAGCGAAAGCACTATTGCATGATGGTATAATTTCGGCAATGATAAATTCGCATTAAAGGTGCAGGAAAATTTTCGAAAAATTATGAAATATTCGGAAGGTGGCAGTTAAGAGGGTGATGAGAAAATAAGTATAAAGCAGTATAATATAGATGACGTTACTTTACTATAAATTTGGTTACTTTAGAAGCTTCGGGGTTGAAAAATAAACCAGGATCACAAAGGGAATTATATAAGTGTATATATTTTATATATTCTGTAAAATAAGACATTGGTTTTAATGTAGGTGCCAATGGTGAACAAGCGGTGACCAGTTTTCCTAATCCGCCCACAGGACCAACCAGTTTTCCTAATTTGCCCATAGGACCAACCGGTACGCAACCTTACATTGTTTTTATTATTTACGTGTTACAAATGATTTTCTCTCCTTTAGGCCAAAGAGGACCAGCAGGTGCACAGTTGGAAGATTCAAAGATTATCTTTGTTTGATATAACTAACTTAGTTCAATTTGTAACGCTGCTTTCATTGTGAAAGAAATGTTGAAATACACGCAAATTTTAAAATTATGCATAGTTTCAATTTCTATTGAAAATTATAATTGTCTGGATGTGAGGCGTCAGAGAATATTACATTTTGCAATTTTGCCACATAAAATAATTTTTTCACGATCAGCACGATACCTAGATTCTAAGCTACGACCTGAAATGTTTCAGGAATCGACAAGAACACTGCATTGCTGTGATTCTTTGTTTTCATTTTTCGATATAGTCTCCTCGAAGATCAATACACTTTTTCAAACGGTGCTACAGTCTCTTCAAGCCGTCGGAAAAGTAGGATGTTTCGAGGTCTGCAAAATAGCCATTTGTAGCGGCGATAACTTTCTCATTGTAGGCAAATCGCTTTCCTCTCAGTGATCTTTTCAGGTTTGAGAATAGGAAAAGTCACTAAGGCTAGGTCCGGTAAATATAGAGGATAAGACACTGATTGGTATTGCAACTCATTCAATTTGGACACGACAATGCGGGATGAATGAGCCGGTGCATTGTGGTGGTGAAAAAGCACTTTTTTTCCGCTGCAAACGAAGTCGTTTTTCGTTCCACACCGTATCACATCGCCCGGAAAAGTCCACTGATTCGACTATTCTTTGGTCTCCGGTATGTAGTGGTGGATTCAAGCCTCATCCAAACGCGGTACCCATCGCACCGAAATCTTTTTCGTACCCAACATTTCGTGTAGGATATGGACAACGCGTTCTTCTGAGGTGTCTATTGTCTCTGCTATCTCTCTCAGCTTCAATCGGCGATCGGCTAACACGACATCATGAATCTTGTCGACCATTTCATCGTTGGTAGCGGTTTTTAGGTATCCAATGCGTGGTTCGTCACTTATGCTTGCGCGGCGGCGTTTGAACTCGCTTACCCGGAAGCTGATATTCGAAAATGATGGCGTATATCTGGCATGAACCTCTAACACAATATTTCGAATTTCTGTTGCTGTTTTCCAAGCCATCCAGAGGTGTTTTATCATTGAACGAAATTCGATTTTATCCATTTTTGCGAAACCGCCTAACTTGCTACACAACACACACGCTTAAACAACTATTGACAGTAGACGTCTGAAATTTTGACAGTTGCCAAAAAAAGATTGCCCTTGCCGACCAATGAATCCACTTCAACCTTCGTTCGCCATCTCTTGACGATTCCGGAAACTTTTCAGATCGCCCTCGTAGTAGCGTAAGTACAGCAATAAATAATTCATAATTAATAACAAACAATGCGCTTCATGTCATAACTGTTACTGGACACTTACTTGCGGGATAAGCATTGGCACTCTAAATCATCTAGTGCAACATTGAGTAAGCTTTCACGTTCTTTTTGGAGAAGATAAAAATGTCCCTAAATAAAGAGAATGACCGTTCAGTGCCGAGTGACGTAATATCAGCGTAACTAAAATGGTCTTTGAACTGAGTTGAACCTGCAAATTTATCGTCTGTCTCTCATAGCAATACCTACTGGTGTACCATTCGTATAAATAGTCTGTAAATTCGTTTCAACTTGAGCAGTTTGAGGTTTCGTCCAGTTCATTTTATTTCTTTGGTGCTACTGATTCTTTGGGGCCGAATCGTTGAGAAAAATTCAGGAACGATTAAAAGATAGTTGTAACAACTTGCCACAGTGTGCAAAAATTAGTTGAGAGGGTTCTTGAAGGCCACAACAGTGATTGTGAAATTTCCGTATGCGTTTAGAAGATTTGAGAAAAGCATTTTTATTGGAACACTCACCTTTTAACATAACGTCTCGTGCAAACCATTGACCAATCGGCACCAGTAACAAACATGACTACTCGGTTAGGTGTCAAGTAAAATTTTTCTACTGTACTCAACTATATAATGCCGATGAATCAGCTCTGTATTAGAAGCTTGCACCAGAAAGAAACCCCTATTTCATCTCAGAAAAAAGACTCCATGTAGAAAACATGAGAAACAACGACTAACATTTTTGGCATTTAGTAATGCCAGTGGAACTACTCCAAATAGAATTAGATGACAGAATCAATTTTTAAGAGTTGGTTCCATAATTCTTTTGTTACTGAGATAAGTTTATAATGCAAATTTAATTTATCAAACACGAATCTCCTACATGTGACACCCCTTATCCAGCCAATGGACCAGAACGTGATTCATTTTGAGAAGTCATATTACATATAGTTAACCTCCTTCGCAATATCATTGGCAATGGAACCAATTTACAAACAATAAAAATTTGATGTACGCATGGAATCGATTAGGTTGAACAATGATTGCTACGCACAGCATACTTAGCGAACGCGTTTCAACATCCGGACGATTTTCACTCCAACACAAAATGTGTCTAGCTTACTACAACAGGTCAAACAAGAAATAATATCGACCACGATGAAAATGCAAACCGCTGTTGTTCGCGATATCTACGACAGAAAATCTAGTGACACGGCGGTCAACCGTTGCGACTAAAAGAAGATAAAACTGAACTTGAGGAAACTGAGGAAAAGTCATATAAAATTACTCCATACAGTGCAATAAAGGCACTTAACATATCAATTATATGGACAGAATTTAAATTTTTTCAAATATTAAAAGAAATAAGAGAAACGGCGTTAATACAAAAAGTTAAAAACTGCAAGAAACAAATAAAAATGTCGCAATATTTCTAAAATGTATTTCTCATTTTCAAATTAAAAAAATGTACAATTATAAATGGGTAAACGATTATTGATGCAACAACCCCCTTTAATTCGAACAAATCGTTAGTTGAAACAATCTGCGCTTAGTTTGGTCGCTCCATTTAGCGCCCACTGTATGATAGCATATTAGAAAGTTTGCTTTATAATTGTAAATAAGTATTTCAGAGAACCAATCAATAACCATCTAAATAATTGATAAATTAAAACACGAACAGGAATTTTACCGACTAGAATCAAATTTTCCATATATGTTCCCTCCCCTATTCTTTTGTTTGCTTTTCATTGTTAACATGTAATTGTTGATAATGTTTTTCACAGCCTTTTATCACACACATACATGTGTGTGATACATATTTTTTATTTAGGTTTGTGACTTATTATTATAACTGCTCCGCTAGAGTTCAATTTTATTACGTTGGAAACAGTATGGTTTTTCTTAAAACCACAAGATATAATCTCTTTCCTGTTAGATACTTAGATAATTTTTTGCAATTCTACGAAATAGGTACGTGCATTTATTCTATAGTTTCATGTTGACTGTCTAAGTAATAAATTGAACGCCTTAGGTAAGTCAAACATTTGTACTTATTTCTTTAAAGTTTATTTGAAAATATGTACCTTCGCCAGTGCTATTTACTACCGAACTTGCTTGACATATTTATTAACAGTTTAAAGCAAGTACTTATTATCATTGTCATTATCATCATGAATACTATCATTAAAATCACAATCATTATTATCATTATTTCATTTGGTTATGCCCAATAAAAGTATAAGTTAAATTGTTTGATTTTACTGGAATTATAACTTTCTGCGAAAAACATTTTGGCTGAAATAATCTAAAGCTCATCATTATGTTTGCGAAACGTTGTGGATCTAGCCCGGAAACCGTTAATGACAACAAATACAACACAAGCAATACCACTACTCCCTTTCGAATCTAATAAAAAAAGGAATTAACCTCAATATTGCTCACCTTCATCAAGCAGCATTTTGCGGACATCTTTAAATAGTAGCCACTTGATGGCAGTGTATATATGTTCGCTAAATATATGCCACATCATTGTGTAATTATACTAATTTCAAAACGCAGAAATGTAGGAGTTCTCACTTTACTTCCGATATATTTAGGGACCAACACTATCAGCCAATATCTTTGATTTCAGACCTTTTTACGCACTCTGTGTAGTCTACGATTTTCTAAAATGAACAAAAAGCAAACACTTATTAAATGTAGCAGTGAGCAGATCTCTGTCACGAAGACATTTCGTAAGAATACTTTACTAAGAATAACAGCCGGGACATTGTTCCTTTTGGTAATAGTATTGTGTCAAGGACTTTATACGCATCTACATATAACAAGAGAGTTTCATGAAATTCGCAATACTTTCAAGGCCGAATTTGAAAACTATCTGGCTGAAATTAAATCGAATGAAGCGAAGAATGATTTCACTCGAGAAATTTTTAAGGGATTTCAAAAAGGAGTTATACTTAGAAGAAGAAAACGGCATAGCGTAGTAAGTGAACGTTTTTACTAGTTTCCTTTACTTCTCACAGTCGGTGAGATTGCTATATCGGGGCGACTATTACTATATAAGAAAAAAATATATATTTTTTAATAAATAGATAGATAGATAGTTGATTTAGGTAATAAGCTAAACAATAAGCCCGAAACAAAAGAAAATACAATCAGTTGTAGTGCCCAACAATACGCATGTACAAATACTTTTTAAAGGTACTAATATTGTTATTGATAGTTTTAATTTCATATGGTAAGGTATTATATAACATGAGACCATTTACAAATATATTTTTGGAAATCAGCGTTCTATGAAAGAGAGTAATATAAAAATCATTGTAGTTTCTAGTATGGCATGTATGAGTATCATCACCATTCTCTATACTCCTTGATAAAAAATGTCCTGTCTCTTCTACATTTTCGACATTTTTGCTTCAAAATGGGGTACAGTAGGTTTAACTTCTTTTTTAAATGTTCCTCATTAAGATTTTTCAATTGAACTTTTGATTTTCTGTAACCAGTTAACTGCCTAACCCAATGGGACATTCTTCTTGCCACTTTTAAGGAAAGCATCCATCAAATCGTTAAGTTAAAACTGAAAAGGGATACAATGAAAGAATTAGATATTTTCTCTTACGTTATTTGTTATCCAAATAGGCAAGTTTGAGCAAGTGATCTCTATTATAGTAGAAAGTATGATGGCAGGGATATGTCTTCCAAAAATTTCCGAGATATAACATTTACACAAATATACAAAAATCTTCTCAATGCTCAAAATTAAAGAAAAATATTTTACAAGAGCTTTATTATTTACAAGAATATGCTTACGTTCCAACGGCAAGTAGTAATCTAAAACATATATACCTGAAGTTTGTTGAGCCAATGCACAGATTACCAAAACAAGTACGTACGTCACTGTTTAAATCACACAATAAAAACACGAAGGCAGTACCATAGAACACTGATTAAAGGCGATAGTGTATCATTCCAAGTATACATATTACGCAAATACGGAGGTCAGTACAAGTTACCGTAATTATTTATGAGTCGTTTATAGTCTTGGCAAAGAGGGGCAACTTTCAGTGTCGTGCGAAGAACAACATGGGGAAGTGAAGCGCGCGGCAAAGAGAATCGTGTCGTCAGTATTATTCGACTGATCGTTGTGAGTGCTTGGCCGATCTCTTAAAGAGGAGAGTGGCAATCTGTTACACGTAACATGTAAAATACATGCTTTAAACTTTGTGTGTTGATCCCTAAATGTTATCCACGAGTAAATACTTTAATAGCTCATACGAGGGCAGTATTTCTAAAGTCCCCAGAACATACAGAACGATTTTACGAAGTGTGTTCCAAAGCGCCTGAACCACCACAGCCGATTACTACGTGCTGGGGGACACGGATAAAGGCTGCGTTTTACTACTTCGAGTATTCTGATGATGCAATAAAAAATATTTATTCCGCACGCCATACTCATTTGACTGAAACAAGTGTGCAAACATAGTTATTAGTTCTAATATTTCATAGATACTAATCCAGTTTTTAATTTCGTAGAAACTTCTGACAAATGTAAGTATTTCAGCACATTATATAATGTATATCTTATCGCTATTTTATGTGTAAATATTTCTGCGTCCGCATGCCCATGAAGGTCACGATTATAAATGATGCGAATGCGTAAACGTTACTGAACACTCGCCTTGATACGGCCGTTCGGCCCCTCCACGTTATTTTCCGCATTGCACTGTAACATGCCCCACTTTGCCGAAACTTGTTATTAGACAAACTTTCAAAATTCCTAGAAATTACTTGAAATTTGTATTAATGTCGTTCTAATATAACGACTCGTCCCATTGTGCTTCTGTATTAAGGTACGTCCTGTTCACATTCAAATTTAAATTTATTTAATTTCTAGTACCTATATCTTGGATCGGATGATGCTTTTCAAGGAAAATTCGAAGCATGCAATTGTCAAAATCCAAACAATCTACATCTTATAAGAGAACCGTCTGTAGTTCCAGGTGTGTTTTATTGTTAAGAATGCTTTTATTTCAATTTTAAAGTGTAAGTATTATATATAAGTACAAACAACGGTTATACAATCATTCATGACGACGGTTTGTTAGAAGTATCTTTAAAAGTAATGAAACTATCGTTTAGAAATTTAGGCAAATGATACGGATAGGCATGTTTTTAAAAAAAAAAAGAATTAATTTCATAACATGATTGATTAAACTGGAATCAAATATGGACTTTCATATTTCAAATAGAATGCCTCATAAGCGATGGATCTCTTAGATAGCTGTTTTAAAAACAAGCTCAACGACAATTCATAGGTCCAAAGGCCAAAGGTAGAAGAACTTAATCTTTTCTAAAAATATCGGCAGATACACGATTCGATTTAGATATCTGTGTTTTGATAGTATTTCTTACACGAGCCTCGAGACTATCATGCAGTGTTCTGATGTAATGGCCCAGAATACGATACCACTCTTGTTGCAACATGTTCCACAACTCATTTAAATTTTTGGGGCCCTTTCAATTTTTTACAGTCAAGATAATCCCAATCATAATATAATGATTAAGTTTGGACGGCCAAACCATAGTACGAACTACTCCGTCCTCTTGCAACTGACTTAAATAGTTCTCGATCAATTGAGGAGTGTGTATAGGACCACTACATTGCCACAGGGGGAAATTGTTACCAATTAGACGACACCCTGAAGGTATAGTATGTTGCTCCAACATTGTTCGATATTTCTCCACTCTAAGCTCCCTTTCTATTTTAATAAACCACCAACGACATTGCCACCTCATTTTTGACAATAGTTTGTAAGCATGGTTCTTCAAGAGCTTCTCTAATACATCAGCGAACATATTTAGGCTTATTCGATCCAAGTAATTAAAATTTAGTCTAGTCGGTCCATAATTCTTGTTCTCACTCATCATCTGTCCAATTTTGATGGTCTTTTTTCTTTATTGTCTCGTCGCAAAAGAAGATTCCTAACAGCTACACACTCACGTAATCCAGATTTCTTCAAAGACCGCCTTACAGTCGAAGCATGTAGTGGCGTACCTGCTGTTTCTTCTAACTCTCGCGCCAGTTCCGTACTTACTCTTTTCCGTTTCTTAGAGCTGTTACTTTCGAAAAGTGTGCATCCGTTCTGATAAGTTTCTACGTCATCCAGGCTTCAGTTTATCCACCATGTCGCCTGTTTCGTTTTTTGAAACATTTTTTATACGCTGCACCGTGGACACTTAATACGTCTTGTGATTTCTGCTTGGCTGTAACCTTCTTGATATAAAATAACAACTTAGACATAGCGACATAATGATAATGTCTTTTGTGAGGAGTATGTTTAGTTGCTGGGGCGAAATTAGAACGCATTTCAACAATTCCTTAAATCAGTTTATACACAAACTTCCAACTCTGGGCAGCAAAATTCTGCAACATTGAACTGTAATCAATTAATCAATGGTGTGTCAGTTCAAGAATCAGATGTCTACCGTGCATTGAAAAGTTAAAAGCGTGTTTATTTTTTAACTTTAATTGGACAAGACAACTTGCCCAGCTTCCTACTTAGAGCTTGCGCAAATTTTTTGCTAAACCATTATGTCATCCATTTAACCTACTTTAGCAACTTGTATTTTTCCAAATTGCTGGAAAACAACTAAAATCATTCCTATTCATTAAAAAGGAAGTGTTAGTTCTATTGAAAATTATCGCCGAATAACGATCATTAATAACTTTTGCTAAAGCATTTGAAATATATCTTTATCACTGTATATATCCACAAATCCGACCATCCCTATCAGAATACCAGCGTGATTTTGTGAAGGACCGGCCAACGGTTACCAACTTATCTATACTTAGCCGGTATCTTTCGGAATGTTTAGACACTGACGAGTAAGTCATAGTATGTCGTATATATAGACTTATCTAAAGCTTTTGAGCGTATTGATCATGGGCTATTGCTGGATAAACTTGGAGCCAGACATACCTATTAAATATAAAACAATATGTGTGTTGTAGTGGCTATCAATCAGAAGTCTTTGTACCTACCTCAGGAGTTAACGAGTGAAGCAATCTGGGCCCTTTGTACATTAATGATCTTTGTGATATCTTGAAATGTGAAAAGTTGTTATTTGTAGATGATCCGAATCTGTATTATCGAATTCAAACAAATGAAGACTACAAGTTTCTGCAACAACAAATCACTGTTCCTCCCTGTGGTGTTCTTCAAAAAAATTAGACATGAATGGATTATCGTTTTAACAACATCCCTATAAATCGTTGCATGACTGTTAAGGATTTGAGTATCACATTGGATGCTAGATTATCTTTTATAGATCGTATTAATGTAACAATTAATATAATAATATCGTCAAATTCTCTCTGAAGACCTTAGGATTCATTTATAACAAGTAACCGCTCATTCAACTCTCGGGAACCAATAATTATTCACTATACTGCATTTGTGCTAATATGTAACGCATATTAATATGTTGGAGGCTGTTATGAAAAATTTTAAGGTACTTGTATTTCAGACAATCTCGTTTTTATCTCCTCAAGGATACAGTCATGAGGTATTGTTGCAAACATTTGGCTTCATGCCACTACATAGTCGACGGAATCATGCTGATATTAAGTTTCTCTATAACTTGCTGCATTCTAATATCGATTCATCTCAACTCTTACATAGGGTTCAGTTCCACAATACGCAAGTCGCTTCTGTAACACGTTTTATTGCCCGCAAGCAAACACCAACACTCTTTTAGGATCTCCAATCCACCGAATATGTACTTCGCTTAACAGTACAATCATAACCGATATGAAGCTGGATATTAATTTTAGTTCCCTTTCTAGCTTAATGCAGGGAATTTAGTCATTATGTTGTTTCTACAATTTAATTTTAAGTATATTCATAGTTTATTTTTTGAGTTTTTTGTACGTATCTCAACAAATTAGTTTTCCTTTGCTTTTGTCCTGTAATTATACATGTTTCTCTTGGGCAATGTTGGGATGAAAGTGAAAAAGTCGTGTCTCTCCTGGCTGAATCCCCCCATCACAACCAACACGCGCACGCTTCTTGCCAAGCAAACTATACTTCATTTACGTATAAGAATGCGGTAAGTAGCGCTACGATCGTTGGCTGTATTACAATGGTGAAATTTAACCGATGAAACTGTCAAATAACAACATCGTAAACATCAAAGTTTGGTTATGAAAATCTTGTGTAATAAATAGCAAAGTCTTTCATATTTTATCTGCAATACATTATGATTATATGACCTGGTAAAGTAATACCGCAATAATAAAAGTAACATCAATTGCAATATAAATGTGTCCTTCGGTTGTTTCATTTACCGAAATAGTTGGAGCTTATTCAATTATGTTAAAAAGTAAATGAGATTGCATTTGGGGTTAATCGAAAAGAACATATATGTTATATGGCAAACTTTAAAATAACAATATTGCCATGGATAAACTTGAATCGAAAATATAACTTCGACATGAATGGTTATACACATAGTGTTATACCGTCATTTGTCATGAAGTAAATCTCTTCGTTGGTAATCTCCATCAATTTTAAAAGAGAAAGTTTCAATTGTATGATTGAAACTAAGCACTTCAATATATACAAGATAAAGCGAAACAAGAAACAATGTTGCTGATTATGAACAATACATAATGGGCTCAACGGGACTGTATCTAAGTCCATCGAATGGCTTTAAAGTATATGCCAGCACATAATTAAGGATCTTATGTGCTGGCATAGAATTTGTATATCAATGGTGATATTAGATGAGATGTTCGTTGAAAAAGAAAACAGCAGTGCAAGTATATTGGTCTACTATATCCTGACTGCAGTAAAACCAATGCACATTTTTAACGAGAGTATAATCAATAAATAATTGCGTGCATATTTATGACCGCCATAAAATATCATATATATTAATTAATTATAAAAATCTCTTAACTGCACATTTTACAAACTTATATAGTTCTCTTCATATATGCAATACATTCAATAAAAAAGGTTTCTTTACTCTTAGCATTTTATTTATAAAATAACAAATGAAATAAATATATGAATTTGATTTATAGATCAAAGGGTAGAGTGAAACAGGTGAACAAATAATTTCAATTTATTTAATTATCTAATGCAAGTTAAATAGCGACATCTCCATAGCACAATGTCTTGTTCCATTAGCACACTGTTTCGATTCCCCTTTAAACACTTAAATCCTAAGTATTTTAAAATTTTCCATAATGTTATGCGTTTAAACTAGGGCAAATTGTCATCTGCAGTAATAACCTGCAAAGGATTAATAAGTTGGTTTAAATCGAAGGTCAAAATGTATTATATTTACATTTAATGATCTTGTACATGTAGGCAATTTATTTCTTAAAAAGAATGAATGCACATGTCCCCTAGTTATAGATTTTTGAGCCTCGTCTAAGGGATCGTATATTGTTTCACGAACACGTTTTTTAGGGGGCGAGCTGGGAATTCCTCTCATGGTATTGTTCTCATATCATTCTTTCACTTAAACCAAGTCGAATTGCAGTCAATTTAACAGACGTTGACTTCAGTTTGCAGGAATAAATTTTAAGCCATTACGTCCGCCTATTGTCAATATGTTTTCCTTGAGGGTTTTTCGATGGTCCTGCAACTGAATGTAGTGCTGTAATTTTGTAATAGTAGAGTAAAAATTATTTTGTTTGTATAATTAATTGTGTAGTACCTTGAATTATTAAATGATGAGATAAAAGAGCTCTGAAAAGAATTATGTTTGCCACAACTTGTTTATAAAGATAAATTACCATGAAAAACTGCAAGAAACAACGGCAACGAAATCCTAAGTAAATTTGACAACTTACAGAAATTTCATATAAAGTAATTTCTCTAGTGTGAACATGCCTCACCCATTAGCCAATGGCAACCCCGTAGTTTAAGGCTTATCTATTTCAAGTCTGCAATCTTAACGTGAATGGAGTATAGATCCCTAGCAAACACGATATTTTTTCTCACATCAGCACATTACGATAAGCGCAGCAGTCCAGAAGAAGCTCCGTATTACTGAGAGCGAAACGTTAACAGACTCACGCAACTATAATGCGGTGTTAACCTGGAAACCTAAATCCTTTAATATGAACCATTTCATAAAACGCAAAGTTGAAACAGATTTGCACCAACTAACAAAATTTATTTATTTGCTATTTTTGTTATTTTTAGGTGAGAATGGAGGAAAACAGCAACAACCAGGTGAGATTTAATAGTGTTATTCTCTGGTCATGAAATAATTATTGACGTTTTCATAAAATTAAAGGCGATAAAGGACAACCCATACCAGAAGGTACATAAACGACTAATTAGTAAACAAATTATAGTTTAATGAGTGTATTTTAGGACCACCAGGTGGTTTACCGGGTAAAATCAACGAATAGCTATCTATGTATACACATTAATGTGCTTACTTATATAGATCCCTCATCAACAGTTTCTTGCGACTCATTTTCTAGAGGGAGGCCGGGACCAATATGTACGTTAAACAAAATACCTGATAAGTAAACTTTGACCTATATTGCAAGTTTTTTAGGCGCAGCAAGACCGACTCTACAAACATGTAAGAATAAGAAGCGAATAATTATTTATGTTAATATTTCTTATTTGTTGCTGACAATCTATATTTGTGGGTTTACCAACTGCCTTCTAAAGACAGCATCAAGAATTAATCAAATATAAACATATTGGATATATTCGTGCTACCGTGACTTTACTGAACTTATTTCTTGTGACAGCGGTAAGATAAAAAACTGTGATTTACACGCTCTCAAATTAATAACCGTTTGAACGCAGTGACTTAAAATGACCGACATTTAAAAAATCATAACGAATAATATTTACAGACTGTGTAAGAGTTACATTTTTAAGTCGGCAGTATAACCTTATTAATTACCAGGGTGGATCTCTATGCTGTACCCCTGGCCCCTTACAATAAACCTGCAGTAGCATTATATTTTTTATTTTTCAACATCTCGACAACCTCCCAGAAAAATTCTTGTCCGACTTCTCAACTAATTCAAAGCCTGCTTGGTGTATAGAAGCCACCGCAATACCAGATGATTCCTCGGCGTTTCTCTTTAGTAACGTCTCGCAATTTAAAAATCAATTGTGCGCCGTAGCCCTCTGTAATACTCTGCCACTTTTACAAACAGTCAGTCAGGATGATTCCTTGAACATTGTAGAACAGAGTTAGCAAAAACTTTCCAGCAGACAGCACAACCTTAAATTTGCGTGGAGGAGGAGAACCGTGACGTTTCCACTCACTACTTTGCACTCGACATCATAACAGTGCACCCATGATTCATCCATAGTCACATACTGACTAAGATAAAAATATTTATAAACAAAGCATATCATCAAAGAATGTACAGCTTAGGGTGAATTGAAGAAGCACATTGCGAGTTAATCTCTGTATGGCGTTTTGATGTATGTTAGAAATCCGCAATTTCCATCAGAATGTGACAACTTTTGCACGTTAGTAATTCCTCTATAAAGCCTTATACTTTAAGATCAGATTGAGAAAGGTTATAACAATTAAATGTCTAATTGTCCTCCTATTTATGGATTATTGTCACAAAATTCCCTGTTGATCACGACACTAATGAATACATTTTTTTAATAATTGAACCAGTGGTACTACCATATACAGAAGATCCAGGAGAAGGAAAAGATTCATACTATGACCAGGTAAGGATAAAACCGTAGTGTTTGGAACAGTTTAAAAGTTGACTGCACCCATTTTGTTGCTAAATCCATCTGTCTTGGTACAAAATAAACGTTTATCTCAAATTAGAGAAAGATAAAGATAATTTATTTGCAAAAATGAGCTAAACTAATTTAATACGATAAAGTACAAACTATTAATAATAGCTCTAACGTTAACGAATATTTAAATGCGCGGAATACTTATCTTCACTCTTACTTAATAAAACAGTAACAAACATACGGAAATTATTGATTATGACTGTAAATTTTACGCCCTTAATGTTCGTGCGACGCTCTAGTTATAATTTTCACTTGAGATATAAATACAGTTAGTTCTTCCGAATAACGAAATGATCTAATTATATTTTCTACTAGATAATGAAGAAATCAGGACTGAAGACATAGTTCCAGCAACATGCTTAGAATGATCAGGTAAAATTATTTCTGTAAAAGTAAATTCTGAAGCACTTTAGTAAATATAAAAAATATCACTACGTTAGATATGTATTGTTACTTATGTAGGGTGCCTATAAAATAAAATAAAAGAATTATGAAAAATGGAGAGATCTTTTTTTATTAGACTTGAATCCAAAACATTTTGCGAAAATTCCTTCGCAGATACGAGAAGAAAATGTTAAAGAAATTTAAAATAAAAATGTCTTTATTACTCACAGCCGAAATATTCGTACATAAGAATGTTATTGAACTCTTAGCGAGCCATTTGAAAAGTGGACCATGTTACCGTCAACCGGGGTGACAAAGTGCTATATTTTAAAGTTTTTATACCATATCACAATCTTTAATGTCAGTTGAATTGGACTGAATTTTCAATGCAATATAGACTTATACCTTTGATATCAATTTACAAATGTTCAAGAAATGTTAGTTACAACTGAAGGGAGGGAGGAATTGTTTTCTGTGGCAACAACTCACCCCTAGATTGTATGGTTACTAGTCACCCTAGAGAATTCAAATGTAGAGATTTATTATTTAGAAGCTGTTTAAAAAATGGGCAAAAACAAAAAATATAAAAAGGCGATCTGTGTATGCTTTATATTTGAAACCAGTCATTATAAACTCGTAAAACGTTAACATAAATAAAAAACGGCAAAAGGTTACCAACACAATCCTTAAATATAAGAAAGAAACAAAATCGTAAGTTAGTAGGAACACCTTTTCCTTAAAAATCTGCCCTAAACATTGAGCCAAACTCATAAGAAAACTAACTTTAAAGGAACTGCGTATGTACAACTGTTTTAAACATCACTGTACAGAGTTAAGGAACATTTAAAAAATTGAATTAAAAAAATGGAAAATAAGGGATTAGTAGTCCACCCGAATTGCTGATTTCAGTCGGCGACACAATTTTCTTTTTAATTTGTTGCGCTTTCTATCAAAGAACATTCGTAATTGTCTCAACTTTTTTTGGATTTACATTCCGTATAATCACACTTTTCCATATTCCGTAAATATTTATTTTATTTCAAAAACATCCTGTATAGGGTTACTAAGAAGGCCCAGAACAATCGAATAACTTTCTTTAAAATTTGGTATGGCTGTTTTTTTCCAACCTCCGTTGTCAGATTTTGGAACGATTGCCGAGAGCTATTCAAGACAAAAGTAGAACCATGCGGACTTCTGGAGTTCTTCTCATTTATGACAATGCCCACCCTCACATTACTGTTCTAATCCAACGACTCCATGAACAATTTCGATGGCAAATGTAGCGCCGAAGTAGCGCCAACTGAATTGTGTCTCTCTCGTAAACTGAAAGAATGGCTTGGAGGGCGAATCTTCCAGCGTACAGAGGAACTCAAAACAACGTCACGGACCATCTTAACTCACTGGCGGCAACATTTTATGCAAAGGGAGTTAGAAGACTGTATACCTGACATTTCAAGTAATCCCACGGGGAAAGATCCTACGGCTATAGCTCTGGAAAACGACTGGCGATTCAATTACTTCTCTGCGTCCGATTCAGCGTATAATAATCGCGAACATTTCGCACAAAATATTGCGGAGCCTCATCAATTTGGAAAAGCTATTTGATTCACCAATTAAGTTATATGATAACTTCTGTTATTATTCTCGCAAAAGTTTAGTTTGCGATCTGACCAATCTTCAATGAATTCACGAATAACATGCATCTCAGTGTTACAAGTTTGCAGATATTGGAATTTTGAGGGCAAATTTTTAGGAGATCTTGGGAATTTGTCCCAATTAGTAGACAAGCATTTATTTTCTTCAACTGCTAGTCAAACACCGACACTAGTGGCTTCATCGATTGTTGGTCTCTGATGTCCCCTTTTTGATAAATATTTCAGTTGACGAAATACCTCGTAGTTTTAAATCGTCCCATCCACTGTATATTGATCTGACAATCTAAATAAACACTATTAAACAAAACTTTTTCAAAAGGACATATTCACGCCTAAATTTCGTAAGTTTTATTCCCATGGTAATTTTTCACCAAAACCGGTGTTTTCAAAGATTCCTTGATTTTATGTTATTTGATAGTTGCCTTTTTACTCTTTTTATTTCTGAAAGCAATTTTTTAATCCGAGCTATTACAATATATTGGATATCCTACTAACAAAATGTTATTACGTCGTATTTCCTGACAAATCGGAAGCAAAAAAGTTAAAACCTTATTGTTTTTAACTATATACTCAAACCAATTTAAGAAAAACACTTGTCAGACAGCAAAGTTGTTGGACCGATTCGGAACTTTTATTCTATATATATACATATATATTATATATATCTATATATATAACAAACTGGAACGGAGTTGAGCAAGTTGTTAATTAGCAAAGCACGTTAAAGCAATTGTCACTTTTCAGGTGACTTATAAAGAGACTTACTGGATTATAGATAAAATTCAGTATAGCACTTAATCTATTCTATATACTATTTTTGCAATATTTTATAGTTTACGGTAGTTTGGAAATCTTCTAAAATAACGGCAGGATTCGTGGGAATTATCCTCCTTTACACATTTGTGTGTAAGGATATCATATTAAACTTCACATATATGTAATTCAATGGATACAAGCATTGCTATAATATTTATCCAACACAGTTTCATATTTTTTCTAGAATAAGGAATGGAATTACCATTACAAAGCACATTTCGCTTTTTTTTTTAAATTCGGTATCCTAATTATGAGAGCACCAACATTATTTTTATTGCAGAAGGAAGAGCATTCTTATGAAAATGAGATTGATTCTAGACGAGTCCTAATGTCGTTTGGAAGATATTTTTAACGAGGTGTATCTATTTCGTTTTATATGTTTATGCCTTATTCTGTAATGTCCGCTTATCTGATCTTTATATAATTAAAGTTAGTTTATGTAATTCCTATATCGATTGCTATTTGTATTTAAGGAAATCCACGGGTTATTCATACCTCAAATCCTAAATTGTAATCTCTTTTACATTTGCGTATTAGTTTTCCAGGTAATCAATTAAACATACTAGATATGTCAGGTAAGTATTATTGTATTTTAGCGTACAAATTGTAAATTGCACTTTCTCCTCAGTTATTTCTAATGCAAGTAAATATTTCTAAACTTCAATAACGATAGCAAGGACTGCGTGGTTGTATAATTCACAGGTATAGCAGTAAACTCCACTCCACACACATTAATTAATTATTCGGAACGCAGCGTTTCGAGAGCACGTGGGCTCTCATTGTCAAACGTGTTACCGACTGAACGTAAAAGACTGTATCACACATGCAAATTATTTTCTACGCTGGCTCTAAAATTTCTAAAACATGACTATTTACAACCTATTGGGTGGTCTGGTATGTGGCTATTTTCGAGAAAGGATGGACCGAAAGCGAACCGTATCTTTAACAGAGCCTATGGTAATAAATCAATCAGACTCGAGTGTGCAATTGGGGGTGGTTCTCAGCTCAATAAGTTTCTCTTCTTTTTCATAATTATCGTTTCGTACGCGTCTAATTCTCTACACGAGTTTACATTTTTAAGAAGTTTAAGATTTTTTAAATCAATTTTATGTCCGGATTTTATCATATGTTCTGCTACGCTTGATAGTTCTGGTTTATCGAAACGATAGTGTCTAATATGTTCTTTGAGATACAATGGTGTCTCTTCTACGGATGTTGACCATATCCTAAGGAAGGTCCAATACAAACCGGTAATAAGAAATTTATAACACTTCCTTTCCACCAAATAGTAAAGGGATTAAGTAAAATTTTCCGACAACAAAATATGAACGTGTCTTTTGTATCAAAAAAACAACTTAAAGAATCTCTTAGGCAATCCCAAAGATAAACCGTAGATGTTGAAAAGGTCTGGAATTTACCAAATCCCATGCAATGATTGTGATAAAGTTTATATTGAACAACCAAAAAGGAGTATCGAAACGAGGTTCAAAGAACATATTAGACACTATCGTTTCGATAAACCAGAACTATCAGCCGCAGCAAAGCATATCTTAAAATCCGGACATGAAATTGATTTATTAAAAAATCTTAAACTTCTTAAAAATGTAAACTCGTGTAGAGAATTAGATGCGTACGAAACGATATTTATGAAGAAGAACAGAAACTTATTGAACAGAGAACCACTCTCAATTGCACTGTGATTGATTTAATACCATAAGGCCCTCTTAAAGATATGGCTTGCTTTCGTTCCATCATTGCCTGAAAATACACACATACCAGAGATTAGGCCACCCAATAGATTGTAAATAGTCATGTTTTAGAAATTTTAGAACCTGCGTAGAAAATAATTTGCATGCGTGATACAGTTTTTTATATTCAGTCGGTAACACGGTTGACAATGAGAGTCCACGTGCTCTCAAAACGCTGCGTTTTAATTAATTAATGCGTGGAGTGGAGTTTATTGCTATACCTGTGAATCTCTAAACTTCACTATGTTTGGTGAAAAAGACTGGTTCTTTTTAATCTATATTCATAACACAAATTTTGTTTATGCTAATTTTGATAAACTGCTGTTCAACGGCACATATTTACCAAAAGTTAAATATAAACGTATTCGCTATCCAAAATGATTCAATAGAGTAAGGAAACTTAGATTAATTAAAATTCCTAATTACTGTTTTGCTAGAAATAATATAGAATTAGGGACAGGAATAATATAGAATTAGGAATATAGACACTTATAACGAGTATCTTTGTTCTATTAACTTGAAAATATTAAATTTATCCAGAATAAATGGGATTGTTACAAAATTCCAGCATTCTTGAGTAATAACAGCATTGCCCTAGATAATTTCCAAACAATTTCTGATAACTTCAATCAATATTTTAGCAATGTTTTTACTAAAACAGAGCAGTAGCTGTAATATTCTATTGGAACACAGCACTTTTAAGAGCTTCTGTTTGACAGAAAACGAAATTAATTATGCAATCAAAAAAATTCAAAAAGATAAGCTTACATCTGGAAAAAGCAATCTTAATAGTTTTTTAATCATGTGTTATCGTTCGAGAATGGTACGGCAAATATCCCGTTGCATACCGCATCTGTTAACCCAAGAACAGGAAGCAGTTACGGGGAATTGGTGTCAAGAAACTCTAGATCGCTTCAACACCGGAAACCCTAAAAATATATACAGTATCGTCAGTCATAATGAATCTTAGTTTTACTCATACGAGTCAGAAAATAAGCGCCGGTCGTCTGTTTCGGTTTTCCGAGGTGAAGGAGAGCCGACAAAAGTTATCCGTTCTGGAAGTGTCTCCAAAAAGATGGTCGCCACATTTGTCTCGAAAACAGGTCATGTAGCAATAGTTCCTCTACAAGATCAAAGAAATGTTACTGCCGATTGGTATGCAATCATTTGTTTGCCGCAAGTCATCGCTGAGCTTCGAAATATCGACGCCGAACGACGAATTATTCTCCACCAAGACAATGAAGGTTCGTACACAACACGCAAAACAATTGAATTTTCAATGCAACATTGAATTGTTAGACCATCATAGTAGTATAGTCCGGATCTAAGTCCCAACGATTTCATTACCTTTCTGAGAATCAAGAACGGATTGCGTAACCAAAGGTTCGAGTCATCAGAAGGCTCCGATACCTCGAAAAACGCAATTTTGACTATCAACTAAAAAGTGCATTAATTTTCGAGGACATATTTTGAAAAAGAAAAAAATGTAGTATGACCCCCTGACAGTCCTTCCCCTCGGCAGATAGTCAATAAGGATCACACCTTGAGAATCCCAAAAAATGGTCGCCATGACCTTTCTGACCAATGGAACGGAACTTTCCTTTCTTCGGAGCCGATTCGCCCGGAAAAGTTCCCTGCTTCAGCTGTTCCTTGGTCTCCGGTATATAATGTTGGATACAGATCTCATGCACGGTTACGAAACGCATGAAGAAACCCCTTAGATTGCGTTGGATCCTGGTCAGACACTTCTCCGTAACGGCTACACGATTTCGTTTTTGCTCCGATGTGAGGAAACGAGGTACCCATCGCGCCGAAAGTCTTTTCATACAAAAAATTTCCTGTAGGATACGGCCAACTAGTTCTTCCAAGATGCCTGTTGTCTCTCTTTCAGATTCAATCGGTGATCGGCTAACACGACATCATGAGTCTTGTCGACCATTTCATCGTTGGTAGCGGTTTTTGGGCGTCCACTGCGTGGTGTGCGACCACGTTTTAACTCGCTCTCCCATGAGCTGATAATCGAAAATGATGAAACACAGCCGCCATGAACCTCTAGCAAAATATTTCGAATTTCCGTGACCGTTTTCCCAGCCACTGCACGAAATTCGATTTTATCCATTTTTGTGAAACCGGCTGATTTGCTACACAAAACACACTCTTAAACAACAACTATTGACAGTAGACGTCTGAAATTTTAACAGTTACCATAAATGAGGTTGCCCTTGCCGACCAATGAATCCACTTCAACCTTCGTGCGCTATCTCTTGACGATTGCTGAAACATTTCAGGTCGCTCTCGTATTATTTTCTATGTTTAAAGTTGTATAATTGGCGAATAAGCATCGACATGGATAAGTGGGTTATTGGAAAAACGGTAAATATAAAATTATCTGTTAAAAATCTTACATCTGCACCACCAGGCTCTATTACAAAATCAAAATGTGCGGCAAGCCAAGATGGAGAAATTCTTTCTGAGAAACGAAATTTTATAAGAAAATACGGCTCTATATACACTAGTTTTGAATTTGCTGTATCAGATGTAAATAAAGCACAGAATTGTGTCTTATTTCCAAGACTATACAGTAGTTGACTATTAACTCAGGAACTTTGTATTTAATTGATCACACTGCGTAAACTTTGCTGACAGTAAATTATCACAACTCTGCTAGATCTGTTTTATTTTCCGGTACGTAAAACCTCAAACTATAATCTGCTTCCTGTGACATACTTCCTTGAAATTACACAAGTAAGTGAATATACGTTTATTGCAGTTTCGTGTTGACTGTCTAACTATTAAATTGAACCCTTTAAATATGTAACAGATCCTTATTTATCGTCTTTGTTTGCAGATACTTTCTCAAACGCTACTTAAGAAAGGTATTATTTTCTGTATTTTTATTAATAATTTATAACCAAGCAATTATTACTATCATAACAATATTTACAATTTTATTTTACTGGAATTATAACTAAATTCAAAAAATATCTTCGCTATGACAAAATCTAATGGAACACATTAAACTGAAATTTCAGTCGGATGTAAATTAATTATTAAGTTTGTTAGACGTTATGTTTCCAGCTCATAAGCTGGCGGTTACAATCAATACAATGCAACCAATACTAACAGTTACATTATAAAATATATATGTTAATATCACAATTTTTGCGAGAGCAACAAAGAAATTGCCCCAAATAAGACTGACCTTCAGTAAACAGCATTCTACACCTTTAAGCAGCAATAGCGCATTAAATAGAAATGAAAGTTTTCTCGCTTTAGTTCTGATATATCTGGAGATCAATACTATCAGCTATTATCTTTAATTTCAGACTTTTTGACATAAATCAAGCTCTACGCATTCTATGTCTTCCTGAAATGGACAAGGAGCAGGTACTTATTAAAAGAAGCAATGACAAACAGATCTTTCTAAAGGAGCGACTTCCTAAGAATAGTTTTCTAAAAATAATAGCTGGAATGTTGTTTGTTTTGATAATAGTGTTGTGTCAAGAGTTTTATACGCGTATATATGTGGCAAGAGAGTTTCAGGAAATTCGTGATAATTTCAAGGCCGAACTTGAAGACTATCTTCTGTCCAAAATCAAATCGAATGCGGCGAAGGACGGTTTGACTGGAGAAAATCTAAGGGGTTTTGGAAAAGAAGTTATATTAAGAAGAAGAAGAAGGCACAACGTAGGTGAAATATTTTTGCTAGTTTTCCCAACTATTTTCAAATTCAAATTTACATTTTTTTTTTAATTCCTAGTATTTCTATGTTGGATCGAATGGTAACTCTAAAGGGGGATGTGAAGAGTGTAATTGCAACTGCATACAAGAGCTACGTGGATCTAAAGGTGAGTCACGTTTTATTGCTAGGAGCACTTTTATTCGTATTTGAATGTTTTCCTAAAAAGTTGGAATAATCACATTATTTCTTCTATAGGTGACGAAGACGGTTCAAGGACATCTGTCCCGTCATCCAATGGATTGAACCCAAGAACAGGTAGCACATTATACATATTTTATGACGGATGTTTTTGCAGTTACCCTATGTGAAATAGTATTCCCGGGTTTCTAGCCGCGACTAGGTCGATGTTTCGACGAAATCTCAGTCATATTCTTCTGGACGCTCTCGTTCGGCTAGCGATCGGGGATGAACTGTTCAGTTCACGTCGACCTAGTCGAAATGGGGCCAGAAACCCGGGAACATTCCCCGGGATTCCGACTGCCACAGCCATCTAAGCTATCTCTGGGCTGTCACAGTCGAAATCGCGACCTCAAGAAAAAGATGTATGCGATTACATCGAAACGTCAGGACGTACCTGATTCTTCTAAAAACCAACGCCGAACACGGGACAAAACTCGAGAGAATAACAAGACATCCTTTAGCCGCGAAAACATACGCTACAATACATATATATGTATACAGTAACAGTAGCCGTTATTACTATATTTTGCTTTCTTTATTTAGGATCAATGCGAGGAGAACCAGGTTATCCAGGAGTACCAGGACTACCAGGCGAGCCAGGTATATCCTTTATGTGGTAATACCTTTTTCGAATTACACATCAGAGTCCTATACTATAATTAATTTACGAATAGAGGTGAAGCATAAATTGGCTGGCAACAATTTAGTGTAAGAACTGTAGTAATCTTTTTAGGGGCCCATTCACCCATCTTTGGGATATAGGGCAGACTAAACACAACACAATCCTCTGCTATTTTTATTAACACAAAAATAGTATCGGATAATTCATTTTTTGTAACGCAAGAATGATTTTATGACTATTTAAATAATCTAGGCGTCAAATGAAAGCAGGAAATTCATATTTGAAATTTTTATTAAGCAGATATAGTAAAAAAATTATATTTTTGGAAAAAAATACAGAATAGTAGCTGAATATCTGATATTGCCACCCCTGGTTCTTATAACCGTTCGCATTCGATTTGGCACTCCTCACGGGAGCATCTTCTAATCCAGGTACCTCTACTGGAGCAACATGTTGGGTCTGTACTATTCTGTGGAGATAATCACACACTGTCGATAGGATTCATGTTTGGGCGTACAGCAGGCCCATCTAAGACTGGAATGACAACCTCATCAAGGTACTTTCGGACGATTTTCGCCATATGTGGTTCAGTACATTTTTGAAAGTTGCAAGAAGATATTCTGTAACGCATCTAGCTTTATCTTTGTTAGTATTACTGCGTAAAATATTGGCTTCGCAACTGCAAAATTATTTAACATCACCTTCGTCAAGCGGTGTTGCTCAGCTTCCAGTGAACGGAATGTCACTTTTCCACTTCACCAAAATTCCAGCGTTTTATATTCGATATCAATCGTACTACCTTCCCCTGAAGATAGCAGCGCTCATGCTCGTACTCTTCATTATATTCAGATTATTAGTTCAATGAATTGCGATTCATACGGACCAGCTAAGTTTTCAAATTCTAGCTCTTGAGCTCTTACAATGATGTCTCTTAGACTATTATGTCTTCTTCACAAGTAATAAGTGTCATAGCGACGTTCGCCCCTTAGAATGTTGTATATAACAAATGAATAATATTCGCAACATTGATTTTCATTACGTTCATCACCTATTGTTATTTACTTTTAAAGGATTTACATTTGCTTGAGTTTCTAAGTGAACAGTAAACTGTATGTATTGATTTCTTATGCTCCATATATGTGCACTTGAAAAGGGGCCTCCCCGGCGACATCAGCGTGGTTTCGAGCAGTTTTATGCTAACACATAATAAGTAATTCTATCGCCATACTTATATCTGCGATACAAATGAATATTTCTGGCGCTAACTAGTCCCAAAAGAAGGAAACATTTGTCCGCAAAGTCAGACAGCGAAAAGAAACGGGTACCGTTTCCCACCCTTCTCTCGAGCAACACTGGAAACTACACATGAGAATGATTTCTGAAAGCTTACCATGACGTATTTAAAACACATCTAAAAGAATGCCTAGAAAATGACATAGCATAAAACTGCTCGAAACCACGCTGATGATGCCGGGAAGGCAGAAACATGTCCGTATGTTAGCGTTTTATGTCCTACATGTCTTTCTCGTGAATTGATTTCACTAATACCATGAGAAAGCTGTATTTACAGCGTTTTCTTATCTTGGTGTTATTTTCTAGGCATTCTTTCAGATGTGTTTTAAATACGTCATGGTAAGCCTTCAGAAATCATTCACATGTGCTGTTTCCCTATGCACTGCATTTGGTGCAAAAACACCCTCTCTGGACTAGCAATCCTTAAGTGTAGCTCGAGAGAAGGGTGGGAAGCTGTACCCGCTTCTTTTCGCTGTCTGACTTTGCGGACAAATGTTTCTTTCTTCTGGCACTAGTTAGCGCCAGGAATATGCATTTGTATCGTAGAGTAAAGTATGGTGATAGAAGCAGCGAGAGAATAACATGTGCTAGCATAAAACTGCTCGAAACCACGCTGATGACGCCGGGGAGGCAGAAACATGTCCGTGTGTTGTCGTTTTATGTCTCACATGCCTTTCTCGTGGATTGATTTCACTAATACCATAAGAAAGGTGTATTTACAGCGTTTTCTTATCTTGGTAATATACAAGTGATGAATGATAATGTCAACTTACTTTATTTCATGACAAACTTAATACACATAAATTTCACTTTTATATTTTTTAGCAAATGAAAACTTTTCTATTTGAGAAAAGATGGAGATTGGGATTTGCAGTAACTGGGAAATGTTACTATTTTTTAATAATTTTCATAGCTTCAGAGATATTCAGACAAATCGCGAAGGGTTGTATTCCGTTCAAGATTCCGTACATTCCGAAAACAGGCGTATACCTAAAACTATTATTACGAGTTTTATACCAAGTTCTATAAACCCACAAAGTTTCCTTTAAATCGGTAACACTTACCGGTATCATCTTGTAATATGTATCTGGCTAAATTCGAATGAAATACCAATAGTTTATTCTTCCTTTGTGATATTACGATTAATTGTTAATTTCAATTGTTCTAACCAATGGAAGATTCTAAAAATATGTTAACACTGCATCTTTTTTAGTATAGAGTATACCACAGGTAACACTGTCAACAGGGTTGATCGCATCTTTTAGTCATACACAGATAGAACGTGTCTAATATATTATTTGCCTTATTACTATCCTTTATTATTATTAGCGTACCTACTTTGAGTTCTTTTATAAAGTCCATTCATGGCTTAATAGTTGAGCATGCAGGACTTTTATTAAATACTTCAAAGTCAACAACTTACATACGTTATTGCATCATGAAATCTTCAAGTTATTAAAGACAATATTTTGAGCTTTATTTGTGTCCTGCTGTAGACCTATTTATCTCCCTACGTGATATTTTTAATTATCTAGTCCACAATATTCAAGCAACTTAGGTCCTGTTGTACAAATTATAATTAACCTTCCGGTTTAAGTAATGTGCGGATTATAAATGGCGTTGGTTCAGTGAGCGTATTCTACAAACAGAAAGATGAACCTAGTCAGTTGATCCGTGATCAACATCGGCTGGTATCAAGGGAATGTTGCATTTAATAAATAAGTAATGATATTCAGTAGAAAGAAAAGTACACCAACGATATTTAAAAACACATCCAAAATGCCTAGAAAACAATACTTAACAGAATAATGCAGCTACTCTTACTACTATCACCATATCTAACTATAACTTACACCTCAAGTGAGTGTTCACATGGCTTCGAGGGATCTTTTGCTCAACACATTGCAATTCACTCTCTGATATTATTACCATATCTAAACTTACAGATCAAGTGAGTATTCTTGATGCTAACTAGTGCCAAAAGAATAAGCCTCTGGTCTGCCGGTTCAAACACAGCGAAAACATGCGGGTATAGTTTGCACCTCCGGAGCAACACATGGATTGTTAAACCAGGCAGAGCGCGCACCAACAATGGATAGGGTAACTGTACATGTGAATGATTTCTCAGGTTTACTGTGATGTATCTAAAATGCATAGAAAGCAAGATAACATAACGATACTGCTAAATACAGCTGTTCATGGTGTTGGTGAAATTATTCACGAGAAAGACAATGCTACTTTATGCATTGTTGGTGCGCGCCCTCTCTAGTTTAGCAATGCATGTGTTGCTCAAAAAAGGGTTGGGAAACTGTACCCTTTTGTTTTCGCTGTGTTTGAACCAGCGGATGAGTGTTTTATTCTTTTGACACTAGTTAACGCCAAGAATACTCACCTGAGCTGTAAGTTTAGATATGGTGATAGAAGTAGAGAGGCAATGGGTCGGGAAAAGGTAGCTGTATTTAGCAACAACGTTATGTTAGGCATTATCAACAATATTTGTTCGGAATCTTAGCAAATGGTGTAAACTTTTTTATATTACAAGAAAAAACGTAGTGCAATAATTACAATACAGATATTTGTGTTAGTTCCATAAAAGATTTTACATATAATATATTTCAAGCCGTACTGTACAGATTTTGAAAATATTCATTAATTAGTACATATCATACAACACCATTACCACCAATAACTTCATTATTTGTCACTTTAGGTAAATTTACACCATATATAGAGAACTAGGGCAACGACAAACAATATTGATTATCGTGTTGATATCACAAATAAGATGTATATTTATTGAAGGGAAATCTTTTCGATCTAATTTTCCACAAAATACGTGTGCCAGTACCATTTGGCAGGCGCTAGTGCATGACTTTTACAAATGTATTTCTCATTATGTTCAAATAGCTATCGTAACTATTATTATGAAATTTGATCTATAACATATTCCGCAACTAGCTTTTTGAATAATACAAATCTATTTCTAAATTATTTATCACTCTAGCTTTCAAATTGCTTAGGCCTGTCTGGGGTGAATATCGTCGGATAACTCGCCCAACATATTTACATAAATAACGTTAATAGCATTGAAATACTTATGTTTCAACTGAAATGTCACAACATGGTTTATAGGTCATATTTACGTCAAAATCTACTTAACTTGCTTGAACCGCCGAAGTTGGGCGCTCACTTTACTGGGGTATTGGTTCACAGATCAAACTTGCACTTGGTTGGTACTACCGAATCCTCTTGTTTAACGAAGGTTCACGTTGACCAACCGATGTACCTACAATTTGTTGGTACAACTGGTCCTTCGTATTAACCTACAAAAAAATTGTAAACGCAAGGTCCAATTTTAATATGAAACAATTTACAGGACACAAAGGTGAAGTCGGTTTGCGCGGACCACCAGGTACGGTTTTCATTCTATTTCGTTCAATAAACGTGCCAAGAGTAATATTTATGTTTTGCAGGAGAGAAAGGAGAACCGGGTGACAGTTTAATAATACCAGGTGAGGTTTCCCAATATTATCTTTGTTCGTGGATCAATTACTGATATATTCATAAAATAAAGGCAAAAAGGGGGATAAAGGAGAACCTGGACCAATAGGTAAGTCAACATCTAGTTAGTAAACAAATTAGAATTTAATAAATATTCTTTAGGGTCACCAGGTTTACCAGGTAAAATTGTAGCGAATAGCTGTTTAGATGCACTAATATGTTTACTTATACTTTATTCATCACATAGAAGAAGTATTTGGCCCGTCATCTTCTGGTTTGGGACCAGGACCAATAGGTATGTTAAACAAAATATCTAACTTGTGAAACTTAAACCATATTATTTCTTTTTTAGGCGAAGCAGAGTTCGTACCCACAGCGCAACTTATACCCAAATTAAAGGGTAAGAAATGAATACCCATTTATGTTACTACACTTTAGATAATGAGAAATGTATACCATCCTAGGGCGTTGTTCGATGTGTAGTCTATAGCCTTGGTAAAATGGGGCAAGTTAGAGTGCAGTGTGGAGAACGTGGAGGGGCCGAGCGGTCGTATCAAGGAGAGTGTTCAATAATATTTACGTACGCGTATCATTTATGATCGTGACCTTCATGAATTAGCATAGGCGATGCGGACGCAGGAATGTTTACACATAAAAGAATGATAAAGATATATTATATTACGTGCTGAAACATTTGCTGTTTTAAGGTGTTTCTACAAAATCACAAACTGCGTGGCATCTATTAAATATCAGAATCATTAAGTATGTTTCCACTCTTGTCACAGTCAAATCAGTACGGCGTGCGAAATAAATATTTTTTAATGATAAAAACGACCGTTCCACATCGAGTGATGTTATATTTACAAATTTAAAGTAATCCTTGTGACAATGGATATTTTACCTGACTATCTTGAAATATTTTCTGGCTTTTCTTGATAGCTTTGCCGCATCTCGGATCGAATTGTAAAACTACCTTCTTTACATCATCAAAATGTTCGCAATAGTAAAACGCAGCCTTTAACCATGTTCCCCAACGCGTAGTAATCGGCTGTGGTGGTTCAGACGCTTTCGGACACAGTACGCAGCGATCAATTGCGCCACTAGGTTTAAAGTATGGATTTTACATTTTACACGTAACAGATTGCCACTCTCTTCTGTAAAAGATTAGCCTAAGGTATGTTAGCGGTACTCACAAACATTAAAAATGGGGTTGTTGAAACTTGAAATTTTTCAATGCCCTCAACACCACCTTTAAAATTTCATCGTTAGTACATTTTGCAACTTTTCAATTCTACTTTAATTCTTCTTTCAACATAGTCACGAATTGTTGGCATAAAGTTTCTTAGCGATGTCCGACTTGGTAATGTATAATCCAAATACTTGCTCCAGAAGCAGACAAATGCTTGTAGTCTGTCTGCTCTCTAATAATGTGAACGGTGCTTTACATACAATAAAACACGTATTAAATATTAATTGTTAGCTGTATCGTTTGCCACGGGATTGCAGAACAGTGTTTTACACTTTTTAAATGGCGTTCATACTTCTACCTGCTGCTACACGTCAAATAGTTGTCGCACTTTATACATTTTATTCTATCGCATTCGTATTCTAAATCCGGTATGCTCGTTATTACGGTTTCTAGTTCATTTGAGTATTGTAACGTGGAATTGAAAGGGAAGGAGAGTTAATCAAAGATGAGTAAGTAAAGTACCAAGAAAGCACCAATAACCCTAAAATTCAGATTTCTATAAAACTTTAGGGACTGAAAAAGTACTTTGGTATTACAGCTCTCCAAAAATGTTCTTATAAAGAAATTACTTTGGAAAAAGTATATATAACCGTATACCACATATGCTCTATTTTTTTATAATATACAAGATATCCGACGAAGAACCTTAAGAATATTGTGCAATAATTCATTAGTCAAATTAAATAAAACTTCTAATAAATGTGGGTCCAACTTTCAGTCATTCTAGATATGCGGGTTGTTAAATTCTACTATCACTCTGACATCTTCACAGTTTAATTACTACAAATCTGTAAAAAGTTTAGTTTCTAAAATAATCTGCACTTAAATTGCATTTTCAAAAACCTTTAACCTTTAAATTCAAACTAGTAATTAACAAAAGAAGCATTAAACAGGAACTGAATCACAGTATGAACGTTATCAATTCTTAAAGTAGAAGTTTCACAACTTAGCTTTCACTGTTAATCCATATTTTCTTTCCTTTCTCGTAGTTCATCAAACACTTGCTCGGTTCTAACCAGTAGCTCTTTGCTGGTATTGGGCTTTATTGTTCATACACAATGGATTTTTCGTGACTCCATAAATAAAAACCCACAGGCTCTGCATAATTCGAAGTTGGTTTTTTCGCCGATAGAAAATATGTATTATTCTTGTACCAAGGTATTCTTTCAGTCTCTCAAGTGTAATCGTAAATGTAATCTGAATTTTCGGGTGCCGATGCTATCCTATAAGATAAGGTAGTTAAATATACAAGATCCACTAATGAAAGAGAGCTACGTTCTAGAAGACCTAACATTTCAAAACCTGGGCAATACAGGGTACAAAATTGTCTTCTAATTGTCCCCTTGTTTAAATTTCATTTCCATAAAATTTATTAGCGATTATGATACTAATGAAGTCAAGCCTTTATTTTGGACCCAAAAGGTGAACCTGGACGAATGGGACCCCCAGGTCTAGAAGGAATACCGGGACTACCAGGACCGCCGGGTCAACGTGGTCCACCAGGTCTACCGGGTCCACCGGGTCTACCGGGTCCACCGGGCCGACCGGGTCCACTGGGACCATCAGGACCACCAGGTTCGTTAGGTAAGAATGGAAACGTTATATTTGGAACATTTTACACAGGGACGTTACATTTTAGTTGTCAAACATGAATCAGGACTAACTACAGACACAAGACCTATCTGGTTACTAGACCCTCTGGTTCACTAGAAAATAAGAGTTTATTTCGAATTAGAGTAAATGTAAAAGTGTTGATTTAAAAATATGTCCAAATAATATTTGAAGAAGGAACCGGAAATAGCCGGGGTATAGTCATTTGAAACTTTTCTCATATCCACGAGGTGGTACCTAAGCGGAATCTATCTGTAGATACCAGGGCTTCATTCACCTCCGTTACCTCCAAAATAATTTCCCTCTGAATTCAAACACCGATTCCAGCGCCTCTACCGTGAGTCCTGTTTCGTTGATCTATCGTTTCAAATCCTCATCCCTTCGCTTTGATTTTCATTTTTAGAAAATTGCAAGGAGTGAGTGCGATGGATAAGGACAACGGTGTTTTTCGTCAAAAACTACTGTATGATAAAAGCAGTGAGTGATCTCACGTTTTCATGGACACTCCGTCATTCCTGCAACACCTCTTTAGGTATTTCCTTCTTATATCTTCCCATAGCTGCATTGGGTCGTCACAACAGAATTCTACATTAATTGACTAACCTAGAGGTGTGAACTTTCTTTGCCACCAATATCCAAGAACAGTTCCGTAAAAACTTGTTTTTGATTTCGCGAACTTCCTTTAGCAGAGACATTGTGACGATTGTTTTTTGGTTTCGCAATCATACCCATAAACCGAATTTTATAAACAAAATGTGATTCAATTCGAAGTTGTTCTTTCAATTCTCCACAGAGATCCGTGGAATATTATTTCTGCTCGTGGCTTAGTAGTTGCACACGAATTTTGCTGCTGATAATGACATCACCTTAAATGTATTATCATGTGATGAAAATTTCTGAAATTATTGGATACCATCTCAGATTCAGAGAGATACATACAAATCCCATGTAGCAAACTAAAATGAAGTTTCCAGGTTTCAATTAGTAAAACATGTCTCATATACCTAAGTAACTAGTAGGAGTTTGAAACTAGCCTTTATACCCAATTTCGTGTTAACAGTGGCGGGCTGGTACCAACACGCACGGTACTTGTCTGAAAAAAGGGAATTTGTAAAATATAGGTTAATGGGAACAGTGGCTGCGATGATAAAAACCAAACATAATCAATTATTTAACTTAACTTTGGTTTCTTCTAGGTACTAAAGGAGCCTCTAGAACTTGAAGGTACATTTTTAGCACTATACTGAAAATGACGAGGTAAGATTGTCTGCGCAAATAATAGATGCCAGAAATGTAAAAACCATCAGTTTTATTGTTATAGGTAACATAGCAGAACGATCTACATAAAAACCAGCCGATTAAGTTTTTTTTGTTGATTAGCAAATGGTGATAAAGCAATGATCCCTCTTCAGCTGATCTATAAAGAGATTTACTGAATTATAAGTATTGGTGCGGATTAGGGTTCACAACTTTATACTTACTTTTGCAATGTTTTACAGTTTATAGTGAAAAATCTTCCAAAATAGCAGTAAGACTCGTAGAGGTTATAATTTCATATCCAATCCATTGAGCAGACTCATTATTCAATATTCCTTTATGTTCATCGAATACAGTTTTGTACATGAAACTTCCATAAAAGTCTTTGCTGGAATAAATAGTTCTATAAAAGACCACCTAATTATAAGATTACTAAATTTATTCTACCCGAAAGAAAAAATATGAAAGTTGCACTCGAGTCCTAATGTTGCTTGGAAGGTATTTCAATTTCTAATCTTAAGTTGATTATGTTCTTGCCATATCATATGATATGCTTATCTGACGATCTCTATGTAATTAAAGTTATTTTGTGCAATTCTTAGGTTGATTATTCTTGCTTGGAGGATACTACATACAATATGCCAACCTCAATCTCTTCCCGATTTATATATCTCACAAACACCAACTCGTCAATTTCATAAATTGATCTTAAACAATACCTTCTTCCCATTTTTTTGGGGGATAAAAGTTATTTTATTCTACTCGTCATCATGGAGTTCAACAACCTGAAAATATAACTACAAAGTTACGAGCAGACAAGAAAAACACGGTATTGGTGTAGTTTTTATTTTTATTTTGCGATGTAGTCTCCTCGATCAATATACTTTTTAAACGGTGCTCCAGTCTCTTCAAGCCGTCGGAAAAGTAGTGTGTTTCTAAGTCTGCAAAATAGCCATCTGCAGCGGCGACGATCTCCTCATTTGAGGTAAATCTCCTTCCTCTCAGTGATTTTTTCAGGTTTGGGAATAGGAAAAAGTCGCTGGGGGCTAAGTCCGGTGAATATGGAGGATCCGTGGCCGTTTTCCCAGCCATCCCGAGGTGTTTTATTACTGCGCAAAATACTATTTTACCTATTTTTGCGAAACCGCCTGATTTGCTACACAAAAATACATTCTTAGATAACAACTATTGACAGTAGATGTCTCAAATTTTGACAGTTACTGTAAAAAAGGTTGACCTTGCCGACTAATGAATCCACCTTCGTGCGCCATCTCTCGCCTATTCCGAAAACACTTCAGGTTACTCTCGTATCTGAAAGGTACCACACTTAACGCAGAATATTATTCGAATTTATTAACAGGGCCGCTGCGGCAGGAACTTGTCTGAAAATGGACTGGAAAATTGTATAGGTGTTCGTAATTGCAAGAGGATAATGCAAGACCGTACACCGCAAGAAAAACTAAGAACGTTTTGAACGGTTTTGCGATGGGAATTGGTTCCGCATCCACCTTACTAACCGAATCTCGCATCTAGTGGTTACCATCTGTTCGGGGAGTTGAAAAACCTCGATTTGAGAGTTTAAGTGACGTGAAACATGGCAGATTGAGAAGACACTGGAAAAGTTCTTTGAAGAAGGTCTAAAAAAATAGTTTTTCGTGGGAACAAATGTATGCAATTACATGGCGATCATGTTGAAAACCTATATGAAAACTGACAGGAAACAAACAGTATAGGTAAATTCCCAGAACTATGGAGAAGCGGTCAGAAACCCAGGAATATTATTTCACATGCGGTGACCGCGAAAACATCGTCTCAACATACATATAACACATGGGCTGAAAAGTCCCGGGCCTAACAAAGAAAACACGGTTTTTTTGATTCAAAATTAGCTTTATTCATCAACGCAATCTCCATCAAGAGCAACACCATCATTCCAACGCCGCTCTAACATTTCAATACCACTTTTGTAGAACGATTTATCTTTTACCTGAAAATAGGCCTCAGTTTCAGCGAAATTTCTTACCGGCGAGCATTTTCTTGAGGTCTGCGAACAGCCAGTAGTCGCTGGGAGCCAAATCTGGCGAATACGGTGGATGCGGGAGCAATTTGAAATTCAATTCATGTAGTTTTGCCATTGTTTTGATTGACTTGTGTGTTGTCTTGATGAAACAAATTTTTTTCTTTGCCATATGTCGTCGTTTCTTTGCAATTTCGGCCTTCAAACGCTCCAATAACGCTATATAATATTCACTATTGATGGTATTTCCTTTCTCAAGATAGTCGATGAATATTACACCACGCACATCCCAAAATACCGAGGCCATAACCTTTCCAGCCGATTGTTGTGCTTTCGGGCGATTTGGACGAGGTTCATCAGTTGCTGTCCACTCAGATGACGATAGTTTTGATTCCGGAGTGAAGTGATGGATCCATGTTTCATCCATTGTCACATATAGACGCAAAAATTCCGGTTTGTTACGTTTAAACATGGCCAAACACTGCTCAGAATCATCAACACGTTCTTGTTTTTGGTCAACAGTGAGCAAACGCGGCACACACTTTGAACAGAGCTTCCTCATAGTCAAATGCTCATGCTATATTAAGCCAACACGTTCTTTTGATATCCTTACGATGTCAGCTAACTTACGCAACATCACTTTTCGATCATTCAAAACGATTTCGCGGATGTTTTTGATGTTTTCTGGTGTTACCGCCTCATTTGGACGTCCGCTGCGTTCTGCGTTCTATGTCTCTACGACCACGTTTGAAGTCAGCAAACCAACGTTTTATTGTTGTTTCTGATGGAGTAGAGTCCCCATAACACTTTTCAAGCCATTGCTTCGCTTGAACGGTATTTTTCCCACCAAGAAGCAGTGTAAAATTAAAACACGAAATTGTTTTTGATCCATTGTTTTAAAAATAACAAAAGTAGCGTGACTCTTAGCACAATAACTCATAAACTAATGAATAGAATATCATGAAATTGTAACAGCTGTCTTCTGAAGGTTAGTACTAACTGAGAGAAAGGTGACTGCAATAAAACTAGCGTCATCTATGTGTTAGGCCCGGGACTTTTCAGCCCATGTGTTATAATTGGACCAATATTAGATTAACAGATGTCCCAGTAAACTCCACACCACACAAATCAGTAGTTTACTCAGAACGTAGCGTTTCCACAGCACTGTACTACAATCGGTAACTCGGTTGACAATCGGAGTCCATATGTCCCTTAAACGCTGCGGTCTGAATAAATTATTAATTTGTGTTATGTAGAGTTTACTGCGATATCTTATATAGCCAGATAGGCCCTACAATCATTGTGAATATTAGATGCATCAAAATCTGTATATAATTCCTCAATTCAATGATTTGTTACATTCTTAGTTATTTAGATAAATTCTTCACGTTTGAAAAGTATATCGCCATCACATTGCTCTTCTGTCTGGATTGGATCTAGTATCTGCTGACACTTTGAAAACTAAATAAATTACTTAAGAACGCAAAATTTACTGAGTAACAGGGACTGCGTACTCTTAACATGGGATGTGATCGCAATAAGAACGTAGATCATTAATTTGCCAATAAAATTCCACCCATAGAAATGATAAGGACAAACTGTATCAAATAAATCCTTTAAAACCTTCATCCGAAAATGAACATTAACAATTCTGTGAGTGACTATAACAACAATTTCTTTCCATGAAATTTCCAGATTTTAAAATATAATCAAGTACATAGGTTATCGCGGCTATACGGTAATCGTGTATTACTTCATGTATTTTTGCTGTTATCTATTATTTGACATTGTCACAAATTATCGCTCAATACAATGAAGATGCCTCTTTCTTGAATAAAAATTTTCTGTAGTTGGTGAACTATGATTTTTGTATATAATCTAGCCAGTACGTGGTAAATGTATAATAAGAAAATTATAAATAACGAAACTACTTGTTACAATACAACCGGTGTTTTAAAGATAGCATGTGTCCTATTATTCGTATTGACTACCAAAATATATTTAGGATATCGCTTACGTCAATATATAAAAAAAGAGCATAATGAAAGTCAAATCAAGTTTATGTCAAAAGTTCAAATGAAGGATTACCTCATAACATTATTAAAATCTGAAAAGGTTAAAGAAGAAATAACCCAAGAAATATTAAAGATAATTGGTAAAGAAGTTCGAGCTCTTAGAAGAAGAAGATGTGCTGTAAGTAATGCTTTCTTTTGTATCGTATTATTTTAGGAATCCTATTTTGTTGTCATTTTTGCCTAGTAGTTTCTACTAATAATAATTTAAAAGAAATCACTTGGAAAAAATTTGAATAAAGTGTAGGGTATTTCTAATAGGCACTGAATGATTTGCTTGTCAACTACCGCGTTGGATTTCTCGTGGGTGGCTAGTAGATTAAAAAAAAATTCGTTGTGGGATCCAGATCGCTACATTTCTAGAATTTCAATAACACCATGTGTAGAGAGCATGAAGTAACAACAATAAATATTTTCTAATTCCGAATAATTTGATTTTATACCAGGATTGTGACAACCTGTAACGCTACAGTAAAGTAAATTTTAATAAACGACCAATTCGTTGGCATGTTCCTCAACTCCGTAAATAATGAGATACTTGATATACAGGGTGCCAGCGTGCTCGTCGATGAGGGAGTGGGTCTATGGTCGTATTAATTACTTACCAAATTAATATTTTTCCTCAAAACAAGGTTAGAAATGTATTTATAAGACGCTGTTTATACAAAATTCCATCGCGAGGCGGGGGAATTACGACCCTCGTGGATAGTTGTAAGAATTTTGGGGAGAGGAATACGAACCGAAAAGAAAACAATCTACTTCATTCAAATGTAAAATTTACTATAATTGTATCAAATAGTGGTATATAACGAAAAGTTATATTTATACAAATTCGCTAGCCAACAAAAAATAGATATGATACGGGATTATTAATCCAAAAAGCCAAACAAGAACTTATCGGTCAAGATGACCAACGATACCGCTTACAGATCCGTTTAACAATAATGCACGTATAATTTTAAACAGAAATTTAGTGTATAAAATGTTTGATGATCCAAACCCTAGTCTAACGAAGATAAAAAAAAATGAATACACACGTTCGGTTATAAGTGCCTCAAATGAATAATTAATCGTTTTAAATTCAACTAAGATGGTTTTAATAAAACAATATCAGATAACTCTACATCATATTACTTATCTGAAATAAGGAGGTGCAGATGTATAGGGACGTTCTCCTTCCTTTAATATTGACCACCAAAGGTTTCTTATTTCTTCATCTACCGAAAGACGAGATAATCCAATTTCCTATTGATTATAATTAAATGATAAAATTTATCACAGAATACTTTTATCAAAATTAAAGAACCTTGATATAATCCAGAGGTACCCTTTTTACTTTTATTGGGCATTGTGGTTGTAAATCTGCAATCTACTCGGCCTTTTCCGGCGTCCCTTAAGGATAAAACCTCGGTCCAATACTTTGGTTCGATGAAAACTTCCGAAGACGTTGGCAAATTGCAAATTGCAAGTTAAAAGATAGAAAGCTAAAGAACGATCTGATGTGAACAAGCTTTGCAGTAAATGTAAATAAGTGTAAAATACTTACCTACACCAGAAAACCTAATCCAAGTATGCTTATGGTCAGGAAGAATTGTTAAGTTATTCGACTATAAAAGATATTGGAGTACATTTTCACTTCAGGCGTACTTCCATTAGACATATATGAGAGATGTCTCTTAAGTTTTGCATAGTGAAACATAGAGGACGCCACTAATCAAGTGTCAATACTAAAAATCAACCTCCACAGATATTTGTCTCAACATGTTGGTTTCTGCTTTTGGTCATGAGGCACCACATCAGTCAACAAGATCTCGGTCGTATGTAAGATTCAAATGTAGACGGATTAATTTTAGCAACGATCCAAGAACAGGCGCACCAACAACAACAATCACTCAGGGAAACATCGACGCTCTGCGCAAAATCATGAACGAAAATTGTTATGTAACTTATCACGAGATTGAAGGGCCTTTAAAGACCTCAATTCCAAAAAAAATACATTAAGAATTATGTGTAAAGAAATAGTTTCCTTTGCATACCGCATCTGTAGACTGAAGAACAAAAAGCAGCTAGAGTTAACTGGTGTCAGGAAAATAAGCGCCAGTCGTCCATGGCGAAGAAAAGTCGACAAATTCATCCGTTCTCCAAATGCTTCCAACAAGATGATCGCGGCATTTGTCTTGAAAGCAGGTTATGTAACAACAATTCTTCTAAAAGATCAAAGAACTATTATTATACACGTTGGCTTCGAAATACCAACCCCTAACGACGAATTATCCCTCAAGAAGGCAATGCAAATTCGCAACAAAACGTCAAATTGTTAGATCATATTCCGTACAGTCCGGATCTAAGTCTCAACGACTTCTTCACCTTTCCGAAAATCTAGAACGGACTGCGTGGTCAAAAGTTCCAATCGTCAGAGGGAGCAGTCGATGCCTTCAAAAACGCAACTTTGGCTATACCAACAAACGAATGGGGTAACTGCTACCAGAGTTGGTTCAAGCGTATGCAGAAGGAGAAGGGAGAATATTTCGAAAAAAACAAGGTCTTTAAAAACTATCGACTGTTTTATTCCAGCTCTATATGCAAAACTTAAAGGACGACTCTGGTACGACAAATTTCAGCCTCCTTATTGAAAATGGTAGTACTTATAGTATGGAATACGTTATCCTTTATAGACTTGTCTGTCGTCAAGATGCAGTGTGGTGAAATACACATCGTCATGAAACTACAATACAACAAATTTCTCAAATACCGATATTATAAAGTTAAAGGAACTTGTCTAGTACAAAATTATGACTGCTACTTGACTAGTTGATGTAATTTCAACTTTCTTAGTTTCAATTTTCAGAGATATAATGTAGATCAGTAGATTCAAGATGTTATAACACATGGGCTGAAAAGTGCCGAGCCTAACACATAGATGACGCTAGTTTTATTGCAGTCACCTTTCTCTCAGTTAGTACTAACCTTCAAAAGACAGCTGTTAAAATTTCATGATATTCTATTCATTAGTTTGTGAGTTATTGTGCTAAGAGTCACGCTACTTTTGTTATTTTCAAAACAATGGATCAAAAGCAATTTCGTGTTTTAATTTTACACTGCTTCTTGATGGGAAAAAATACCGTTCAAGCGAAGCAATGGCTTGAAAGGTGTTATGACGACTCCGCTCCATCAGAAACAACAATAAAACGTTGATTTGCTGACTTCAAACGTGGTCGTAGAGACACCGATGATGCAGAACGCAATGGACGTCCAAATGAGGGGGTAACACCAGAAAACATCAAAAAAATCCACAAAATCGTTTTGAATGATCGAAAAGTGAAGTTGCGTGAGTTAGCTGACATCGTAAAGATATCAAAAGAACGTATTGGCTTTATATTGCATGAGTATTTGACTATGAGAAAGCTCTGTTCAAAGTGGGTGCCGCGTTTGCTCACTGTTGACCAAAAACAAGAACGTGTTGATGATTCTGAGCAGTGTTTGGCCATGTTTAAACGTAACAAACCGGAATTTTTTGCGTCGATATGTGACAATGGATGAAACATGGATCCATCACTTCACTCCGAAATCAAAACGATCGTCATCTGAGTGGACAGCAACTGGTGAACCTCGTCCAACGCTCCCGAAAGCACAACAATCGGCTGGAAAGGTTATGGCCTCGGTATTTTGGGATGTGCGTGGTGTAATATTCATCGACTATCTTGAGAAAGGAAATACCATCAACAATGAATATTATATAGCGTTATTGGAGCGTTTGAAGGCCGAAATTGCAAAGAAACGACCGCATATGGCAAAGAAAAAAAATTTGTTTCATCAAGGCAACGCACCGTGTTACAAGTCAATCAAAACAATGGCAAAACTACATGAATTGAACTTCGAATTGCTCCCACATTCACCATATTCGCCAGATTTGGCTCCCAACGACTACTGGCTGTTCGACTGACCACAAAAAAATGCTCGCCGGTAAGAAATTTCGTACGAATGAAGAGCTTATCGCTGAAACTGGGGCCTATTTTGAGGCAAAAGCTAAATCGTTCTACAAAAGTGGTATGGAAATGTTAGAGCGGCGCTGGAATGATTGCGTTGCTCTTGATGGAGATTACGTTGATGAATAAAGCTAATTTTGAACCAAAAAAAAACGTGTTTTCTTTGTTAGGCCCGGGACTTTTCAGCCCATGTGTTACACTATTGTATACAATAATATGAATTACACCGTTTATGCCAGCTTGTGTCTTATTCAAGCATAAGTTAATTTTTTATTTATCGATTCCTATAGCGAATATTGCATATTTCCTCCACATTTTTAGAATATGGAACTAATTTGACGCAATTTCTACTAAATATGGCATTAGCTTTACGCCTTTGTTTAATATTCTTACAAATACACAACAAACCCTTAGACTACAACCTTTCAAGTTGTGATACGTGTACCACTGGTAGTACACAGTGTTTCCCACAGCGATATGCAATACATAAGCAAACGAGGACGTTATACCAGAGATGCGATAAGTTAAACTAATATGTTTTTGTCGAACATTCGTATCCTTGCGATTGCGTTCATTTCTGTCCGAGATATTTGGAATTGAGACTGGAACCATAGATTGCCTTATAAATCGTCATCAACAATTGAGTGCTTTTATTACAATCGTGGACCTATTGTAGTACTTGTAAAAACAAACTGCACTATATTGTGCAGCTGATCAGCTGTTCTATTCAAACTGTATTATTACTGATTTATTTGTTTAAATGTGTATAATTGGCGAATAAATATCGACATGAATAAGTGGGTTATTGGAAAGGCAATAAATACAAATTTATCTGCTGAAAATGCTGAGAATGCACTATAGAGGTAAAAATACAAATAATAGTTTTATTTTACTGAAATAATTTTTTGCAAAAGTCTTCCCTAGAAGAAAATCTGATAGAATTCACAAAACTGAAATATCGTTTGGGTATAAATGTATGATTACGTTTGTTAGTCACTACGGTTTCAGCACAAAAACTGCCGGTTACAGTCAATACAATGCGAACAATATTAACACACCTTTAATCGGTAAGGACTTTGTGATAGCCCATTAAATAAAAATGAAAGTATTCTCGCTTTAGTTTAGTGGTATTTAGTATATATACAATAAAATACTATTAGGTATTATCTTTAATTTCAGAGATTTTAACCTAAAGCAAGCTCTATGTAATTTGGGTCTTCCTAAAATGGACAAGGTTCAAGTACTTATTAAAAGTATCAAAGATAAACAGATCTTCCTAAAAGATCGGTTTCCTATGAATAGTTTCCTAAAAATAATAGCTGGTATATTGTTGGTTTTGATAATAGTATTGTGCCAAGGGTTTTATATGCGCATACATGTAGCAAGGGAGTTTCAGGAGATTCGCGATACTTTCAAGGCCGAACTTGACGACTATCTCCTCTCCAAAATTAAACCGACTTCTGCAAATGGCGGTTTGACTGGAGACATTCTAAGGGAATTTGGCAAGGAAACTATATTAAGAAGAAGAAAAAGACATAACGTAAGTGGAATATTTTTGCTAGTTTTCTTTGCTTGTGTTTCAAGGTATACTTCCCAGCTAGTTTCAAATTCAAATTTGCTTTTTTTAAATTTCTAGTATTTCTATTTCGGATCGAATAGTAACTCTAAAGGAGAATGTGAAAAGTGTAATTGCAACAGCACACAAGAGCTGCCTGGATCTAAGGGTGCCCCAAAAAATGGTTCAGGGGTACTTACCTCAGCCAATTTAATAGACAGAAGAACAGGTAGCACATTGTGGCGGATGTTTTCGCGGTCACCGTATGTGAAATAGTATTTCCGGGTTTCTGGTAGCGAGTACTGCGAGTCGACGTTTCGACCAGATCACACTTATCTTCTTCTGGATGCTCTCGTTTGGCTAGTCATCGGAGATGAACTGTTCAGTTCACATCGACCTAGTCAAAACGGGCCCAGAAACCCGAGAATATTATTTCATATATGATTCTTTATCTAGGATCAACGAGTATCAGGCGTGGTTATATGGTAATACCTTTTCCGAATTACACATCAGAGTCCTACACTATAATTAATTTATGAATAGAGAAACGCAGCATAAATTGACTGGGAAGACAGCAGTGGTGCACATGTTTAAATGGAGCTTTGTGGCTTCATAGAACAATTCAGTGTCAGGAGACCCTATTCACGAAAAATACGGGCAAATAACTGTGGAGGTTGTGCTACCATGACTGTTCAACGAATTGCGCAACTTGGAATCTTTACCCATTTTACAACAGAAAGCACGTAAATAATTATTTGAGAATATGTGTGCCTAATCTCGTAATGGCACTATCCTCAGAATTTAATAGTTGGGATTGGTATTGTGTTTTTTTGTGTGTGTCTGATGTTGGGTTGTCTGGTGGTCACTGCAATTTCTACACATTTTGTATTTTGATGGCAGTAGTGGTGCGGGTTAGTGATTACTACTAATTACAGTATTTTTTGTTTTAAAACACATTCATGCAGAGTAACGAAAGGTTGTTTAATCGTGGTAGTTTTGTTAACATGAAGAGGATGAAATCAATGCCTACGTCACTGACAAACGGATCTATAGCTTCGTGGCACCTAATTAGAAGGATTTTCAGATCTCCAGTAGTGAATCATTGAATCATTAATGCTTGTTTTACATTTCTTATTATTGATATTACCTTTATTATAGTATTACATTTGTGGGCGGCATCTTACGTTGGCGCTGGTCGGTGTTGGTGGTTACTGCCTTCACTGGGGGTGGCAGTAGGGTCGCCGACATAAAGAGAGTTGGAAAATGTTGAGGCATTAAAAATATTATTACTATTATTATTTATTATTATTATTATGATTTATAAGTTGTAAGTGAATAAGAAATACTTTTGCAATACATAAGTAACACCTCATATGGAACCGTCTTGTGAATGTTTTCCATATTCGAAATTCATAAACATCTAACGATTGTGCCATTGGTGTTATTCTTTTGACACTAATTTTCGAACACCATTGAAAATAGTCGTGCGCCAATCCTTAAGTGAGCTATTTTTCGAAATGTTACAGCAGAGACATGCATACCTAAAACATGTTTTTTTGGCATCTGCAGTCCAAACCAGCACGTCCTTCCTTTTATCATGATCAAAAAAGACAGTAGGCGTTCACTTGCTGAAACTATTAACATCGCAGTTTAACTATGTGAAATAACATAGATGGTGGTGGAGCGCTGGCTTCGAATGTTTTTGATCCCATGGCGAATGTAATTCGACTTAAATATATTTCTAAATTGAAACTAATGTCATCTGCATTGTAAGCGCTGCCTTCTCCTATATTACCAATTTTAGGTTTAACCTTTCGGTTATGGAACATAGTTCATCAGCATCAGTATGAGTGGATTGAGTAATAGACATTATTGTTTTATGTGAAGCGATTTTATGTACTTGTTTGAAACGCCATGCCCAGCCTGATATCGAACGTGGTCAATTTTTTGTCCTGCTTAACGATCATATGCGAAGATCTCTGCCATAGATAATATCGCCGCTGTTTGATACATTTTTGAATGTTGCAAGAGCATGTTGTAAGGTACCTCGCTTCATCTTTATCAATACTACTCCGTACAACACTGGCTTCGCAACTGTAAAATTATTTGACATTACCTTCCTAAAGCGATATTGCTCAGTTTCCAATGAACGGAATTTCACCTTTCCACTTCACCAAAATTCACCAGCTAGCGCTTTATACTCGACATCAATCGTACTGTGTACCTTCTTTCTGGAAACAACAGCGCTCATACTCGTAATCTTCATCATATTCATGATTTATTAATCAAATTACAAATCAATAGAACAATCAATTCGAAATATCTTTCTTTATTGGATTAAATTCCAAAAATTTAAGGATCTTAACAGCGATCATATATCATTGTTCACGTTAACATTCAATTTGATAATATAAATGATGAGTGATAATGTCAAATTGTTTTATTTTGTGTGTAAACGTGATAAAACAACAACATAAATTTCACGTAATTTTTATATTTTTAGTAAATAAAAATTCTTATATTTAAGAAAAGATGGGGGTTGGGAGTTGACCTGCTAAACGTACAGTAACTGGGGAAAGCTACTGACGGTACCATATAAAACTAGTAAAATAGTTAAAAGGTTATCCAAACTATTTTTTCATGCTTCTCATAGTTGTAGAGATATTCAGACAAATAGCGAAGGATTGTATTCCGTTCAGGGTTCCATACAACAGACGAATGTACACTAAAAACTATTATTACCATTTTTATACAAAGTAAACCCACAAATTCCATTTAAATCGGTAACACTTACCGGTATTTTCTTGTTACATATATATCTGACTGAATTTGAATGAAGTACAGACAGTTTATCTTCCGTTAGAGATATGAGGATTAATTATAAGTTTCAATTCGTCTAACCAATACAACAAATACAAGTAATGTTGACGCTGTATCTGTTTTGAGATTAGAATGTACTACAGGTAAGCCTGAGATCAAAAGTGTGGATCGCATCTTTTAGCAATACATAGATAAAACGTGCCAAATCCATTATTTACCTTATTATTATCCTTTGTTATTATTAGCGTACTTCGAGATTTTCTACATAGTGCATTCATGATTTAATAACTGAGCATGCATAACTTTTGTTGGATACTTCAAACTCAACAACTTACATGCGTTATTGTATATCGTGGAGTCTTCAAGTTATTAAGGACAATATTTTGAGCTTTATGTGTGTCTTGCTATAGACGTATTTAACTACCTACATGCTATTTTTAATTGTTCAGTCCACAATGTTCAACCAACTTAGGCCCTGTTGTACCAATTATACCTACAACTGACGTGTTGTACAAACAGAAAGAAAAACCTAGTCAGTTGATCCGTAATTAATATCGGTTAGTAACAAGGAAATGTTGGATTTAATACCTAACATAATGCTGCTAACTACAATAATGTCGCTAAATACAGCTACTCATGGTATTGCTTAAATCATTCACGAGAAAGACACTGTCAAAGGACAAAAAACGCTAACACGCTGACATTTTTCTGCCTACCCGACGTCATCAGTGTGGCTCAACACATTGCAACTCCCTCTCTGTTGCTATCACCATATCTAAACTTACAGCTCACGTGGGTATTCTTGGCGCTAATTAGTTGTAAAAGAATAAAACACTCGTCTGCCTGTTCAAACACAACGAAAATAACCGGGTACAATTTCTCAACTGTTCTCCCGGGCAATACATGGATTACTTGACCAGGGAGAGCGCGCACCAACAGTAGATAGGGTAACCGCATATGTAAATGATTTCTCAGGCTTACCGTGACGTATTAAAAACACATCTAAAATACCTAGAAAGCAGTACCTAACATAATAATACTGCTAAATACAGCTACTCATGGTATTGTAATGGTAAACTGTACTCACTTGTTTTCGCTATGTTTGAGCAGGCAGATAAGTGTTCTATTCTTTTGACAGTAGTTAACGCCAAGAATATTCACTTGGGCCATAAGTTTAGTATGGTTAAAGCAGCAGAGAGGGAATTGCAATGTATTGAGCAAAAATCCCTGGAAGTCACGCTGATAACATCAGGTAGGCAGAAACATGTCCGCATGTTAACGTTTTTTGTCTCCTCACATTGCCTTTCTCGTGAATGATTTCATCAATACCATGAGCAGCTGCATTTAACAGCATTATTATGACATTTTAGATGTGTTTCTGATACGTCACAGTAAGCCTGAGAAATCACTCACATGCGCAGTTAGCCTATGCACTGTTGGCGCGCTCTTTCCCTGGTTTAACAATCCATGTGTTGCTCAGGAGAAGGGTTGGGAAACCGTAGCCAAGGCAACAACAATCAATACTATATCTCATATTGGAATCACAAATAAATTGTGTATTTATTGAAGAGAAATCTTCGATTCCTATAATTTTCTGTAGAATGCGTGTGCAAGTACCATCGTGGCAGGCATTCGTAACTATTATTACGAAATTTTATCTGTAACATATTCTGCAATTGGCTTGAATAATCTGTTTCAAAATTATTCATCGCTTTACATTTCAAATTGATTAGCTCTGTCTAGGGCGAATATTGTCGAGAAGCTTGCCCAAATGTTAACATAAATGACGTTAATAGCATAGAAATACTTGTATGTTTCAACTGAAATGTCACAACATGGTCTATAGGTCATATTTTTCATCAAAATATACTTGAACTTTGCTTGAACCTCCAATCTTAAGTTTATTAGGGTATTGATTCACTGATCAAACTTGCACTTCGTTGATACTACCGAATCCTCTTGTTTAACAAAAGTTCACGTTGACAACTGGTGGATTGATTCACAATTAGTTGATACAACTGGCCCATAGTATTACCCTACAAAAATTCTGTAAGAGCTAGGTCCAATTTTAATATGAAACAATTTTAAATATGTATGATTCGCAGGAGAGAAAGGAGAGCCGGGCTATCGTCCATTAATACTAGGTGAGTTTTGCTATTGTTATCTTTGCCCGTGGATCAATTACTGACATATTCATTAAATTAAGGCGCAAATGGTGAGAACGGGGAACCAGGACCGATGGGTACGTCACCGTCTAATTAGTAAACAAATTATAATTTAATAAATATACTTTAGGACTACCAAGTGATTTACCAGGTAAAATTATAACTGCTTAGAAGTATTAGATGTTTACTTGTACTGATTCGTTTCCCTATCACCAAACAGGACCCATACGTACGTTAAACATATTATCTAATCCGTGAAATTTGAACTATATTACGTTTTTTTAGCGCCTGCTCTAATTTATTCTGGACCCCTATTAAGGAGTAAGAAAGCAATATTTATGTTTGTTAGTACAGCTTAGACAGTGAAGAACTTATTTCCTATACAATAACGTTGTTCTGTAAGTAATCTATATTTGTGAGCTTACAATTGACTTTCTTCCTCGTCTAGAGATTCTTTTGAATATTGTAGGGTAGAATTGAAGAGCAAGGGAAGTTAAATAAAGATGAACAAGTAATCTGACAAAAACAAAACATCAGCAATCCGAAAATTCAGATTTCAATAGAACTTTAGGAACTGAAAGAAGTATTACAGCCCCCTCCAAAAAAATTGCACAATTTTAAAATGTTTATAAAGAAATTACTTGAGTAAAAAATATATGATGGAGAACTGGGTACTTCATATTCCCCATATATTTATAAAGTTGGTTAAAGTTTGTGTCTCACACCTTGCACAGCCTTTAAGTCCTCTTGTTAATTTATGTATAAAATATGGACGATTAAATTTTAGCGTTGGAAATACAAAGGAAAATTAAAATTTATCAGTATGACACAACATTTAGCGAAAATCAATTTCAAAAATGATCCACAGATACTTTTCAAAACATATTTAAATCATTATTAACTTAATCTATAGGATGTTGTATATAGTCAATCACGTATATAGACGTGTATGTCGGCATACAGGTTTTTAAAGCTTTAGAAAAAAATCCTATATAAATCGTAAGATGTGCTGGTCCAAACACTGATTCCTGAGGCACACCCACCACAATACTTAGCTCTCTGCATCCTATTTGTTAAATAATCTCGTACTAATCGCGAAACTGCTCACCTCAAGCTCGTCTAATGTAATATTATTACAACGACCTTTTCAAATACTTTAGAAATTGTTGGTAATACACTAAATGGCCGATAATCTCCAAAGACTTCGTATTCTTTTATTCTAGGTAATAAAGTTATAATAAAACTTGCAGAAACGAGAATGCCTCATTGACGGCGATGATATATTTCGAAAGCGGCTGGACATACCCGAAGTCGGAATTCATACGCATATGGTGTTAATAGATTTCTTAACCGATTTCCATCACAATACACATGCACTATCATTAAATGTATTGTGTGCAATATCAGCACTTTACCGCACTCTATTTTTGTGTGTAAAAGACACGTTAATAGCAGCAACCGGTTAAATGCGGAATGTGATGTATCATTACAAATTTATATATGACTTTATTTATATGTTAAATGTGTGCAACATTCCACAAAATATTGTAGACAATGAGGGTTTTTGAAAGTTTTGGGGAAATACGTTCCGGAATGGAGATTGCCAACAAGAGGTCAATTGCAATATAATTTTCATCTGGTAAAAAACACGATTACGGATCAAATAAAGGCAGAGTTAAAAGATCAAAAAATATGGATCAAAAATGGCTGACGGTAGATGAAACAACGGATGCAAGAAAGAATTGTATTTTAAATGTATTAGTGCGCACTTTAAAAAGGGGTGAGGTATACTTGCCTCTTTTTTTACGTAGTAGAATATTACAGAAGACAAGCGCAAAAAGGATAGTAGAAACTATAGAAAATACCTTCGAGAAGTTCTATATATCGGCAACCCAACGTGTAATGTTGGTTACAAAACGGGACTTGAACATGGTCAAAGCTGGAAAGTTACTAAAACAATTTTATCCTCAATTGCTTCACCTAATTTGTAGCGGAATTTATGTATTAGAAACAGGTATCTAAAAGTGGATGAACTTATAGTTTCTACCAAAAAAGTTTTTATCCAATCTCTAAAACGTGTTCGTGAATTGAAACAGGCTTGTCCGGGCATTCCTCAGCCACCACAACCGATATTAACGAGATGGGGAACGTCGCTTAGCGCGGTTTTATCTCATGAGAAATTTATCCACACTATTAAACCTTGTATCTTAAATTCAAATCCGCAAGATTCTTAAGCAATTTCAGTAAGCCTGCCACCGGTTTCAGATATCGAATTCCATAAAGAAATAGAGTAAATATTCGAAAATTTTTCATTTCTTTCAAATACTATTCCCAATGAAGCACTAAATATAATAGTAACCTGAAAACTTCGTTAGGAAATCTAATACATAGTATAGGAAGATTAACAACCGATAAATTGTGTGCAGTTATAAATAAGAATCCCGATTTTCAAACTGTTGTGCATGTAGGCAAAAGTATAACTGAAAACCAAGAGTGCGAATATGATGCGAACGACCCTTTTAAATTCGCAAACACCCCATCCTTCTCTAAATGCATCAACAACACAATCAAACCAAAATAATCAGTAATAACATTCATTATTTTTAATATCGCTACTAACTGAGCCATACGTAACTGCGAAAGCACTCGTTTCTGTAATCTTAGTTCTAATAGATAGTTTCCAGGAATTAGGAATCATAGAATTGCTGCGGTAAAATTTTGGAATATATTTAATATCATGTGCTATAAAAGAAAATATTAAATTTATGTTTTCACAATCTGAACTTATTCTGCAGCATCGTTTTCTCTCTAAAATCGATTTTATTTTTGATAAACAAATAAAAAAGAAATTATAACAAAATAGGAGTGTAGAATAACCCGTCCTTAATTATTCATTTTTTCGCAAATAATTTGCATTAATTTTTAAAAATTTTTGAAAGGCCTCTATACTTTAAAGTTGAATTTTTTCGCCGTTAGAAAATATGCGTTGTTCTTTTACTAAACTATTCTGTTACTCTCTCAAGTACCATCGATATCTGAATTTTCGGCTTGTCCATGCCTCCTTATAAGTTAAGGTCGTTATACATACAACAGCATTCACTAGTGAAAGAGAGCTATACTCTAGAAGACCTAATATTTCAAAACCTGGCCAGCATAGACTATAGTGTTGTCCTCTGATTGTTTTCTTGTACAAATTTTATTTCCATGAAATTTATTAGTGATTATGGTACTAATGAAGTCAAGCTTTTATTTCAGGGTTAAAAGGTGAACCTGGACAAAGAGGTCCACTAGGTATACCGGGTAGAGACGGTTTACCAGGTCCACTGGGTCCACCTGGTATACCGGGTACAGACGGTTTACCAGGTCCACTGGGTCCACCTGGTATACCGGGTCCACGTGGTCTACCGGGTCCACCTGGTCCACCGGGTCCACCTGGTCCACCGGGTCTACCTGATGAGTGCAACCTGGATTACCAAATTTACTAGGTAGGAATAGAAACGTAATATTCAGAACAACTTATAAGGTGACTCAAACGTGAATCAGGACTAATTATTGACACAACACCTACCTTAGAAAGTAAAGGTTTATTTAGATGTGACAGTTAATATTTAAAGTAAAAGCTGGAAGTAACCGTCGTATCGTTAGCACTTACCTTATGTATAAGGTGGTATCCAAAAGTTTCCGGAATCTAGCGATAAATAAAATTACAAAATATCAAGAAGTGCAAACATCGATTCTAGCTCCTCCATTGCGAATTCTGAAAGTCTCGTTTCATTTCTCAATCGCTTCAAATCTTTATCCCTTCAACTTGATTTTCACTTTTGGAAAGTTGCAACGAGCAAATAATGGGTGAGCATAGTTGGATAACAAACGACAATAATGTTATCTTTCGCCAAAAACTGCTGTATGATGAAATCGGTGTATAGTCCTGCAAATCGTAGTTGATATCTCATCGTTTAAATGAATGCATAAGCTTATAATGTCTCCTTCTTTAGGCGTTTCCTCCTTATATCTTGCCTTAGCAGTATTGCGGCGTCTCAGCGAAATTATTCATTAGCCGTCTGGCACGCAGATGCGAACTCCTAATGCCAGCAATATTGAAACGCAGATCGAGAACAACTCCATATTGCTTTTGATTTGGCGAACTGTCTTTGCCCGGAGCAAGAGGGGCTCTGACTTTGGGATGATTGTTGTTTATTTTCCATATCATGCGACAAACCCAAATTTTGTCACCAGTGATGGCATTATAAAAAGAATGCGGTTCATTTCAATAATATTCTTTCAATCCTTTACAGACATCCATGCAATGTTGCTTCTGTTCGTGTATTAACAAACGACGGATCCTGCTTGGCATACTGACTAAAAGTGGTGTATCATACATTACTTCACGCAGTAGCGCTTAAATGTACATGCATATGATGCAAATTTCGGAAACATTTGAATACCACCTCAGATTCAAAGGGATATAAATCGCAACACGTATTTTACTTGTCTAAAAATTAAAGGGAACCTGCAAAATGTGAATAGAGGTATACACTAAATGCAATGATAAAAACCAAATAGGAGTATTACTTACGGACAGTTAATTATTTAATTTAAATTAAGTTAACTCTGGTTTCCTTTAGGTACTAAAGGAGTCCTCTAGAACTTGAAGATATTGTTTTAGCAATTCACTCAAGATGACCAGGTAAGACTGTGCGTGTAAAAGAAACCCAGAAATCCAAAAAGCTTCAGTTTTATTGTTATAGGTAAGAGGGTAGAGCAATCTACAGGAAAACCAGCCAATAAGTCTTTCTTGTTAATTACTTTGGTTATTATCGCTTTTTTGATTTTTCGCTAATTTAGATGATCCCTTCTCAGCTGATCTATAAAAGGATTTACCGAACTATAAGCATTAGTACAGCGTAGCACTTATGACTTTATACATCTTTTGCAATGTTTTACAGTTTATAGTGTGAAATCTTCCAAAATAGCAGTAACACTCGTAGTGGTTATAATCTCATATCTAATCCATTGAGTAAAATCATTACTACTAAATATTCCGTTATGTCCATCGGATGCAGTTTTATGCTTAAAACTTTCATAAAAGTCTTTGCTAGAATAAACAGATGTATAGCAGGCCACCCTAATTATAAGAATGCTAAGTTTATTCTAAAGTATATATAAAAGCTATACGAGTACGCGAGTTTTAATGTAGTTTGGAAGGTATTTCAATTTCTGATCTTAAATTGATTATGTTCTTTCTGTATCATATGATATACTTATCTGCCGATCTTTATGTAATTAAAGTTATTTTGTGCAATTCTTAGGTTGATTATTTTTGTTTGGAGTGCACTACGTACAATACCCTAACCATAATCTCTTCCCGATTTATTCACCTTACAAAGCCAAGTCGTCAATTTCATAAATTGATGTTAAGCACACGAGCCGTCCTCCCATTTTTTAGGGAAAAGACATTTTATTTTCTTACTCGTCATGGAGCTTAGTAAGCTGAAAATTTAACTACAAGGTACGAACAGTATTTGATTATTCAGCTGTAACTAATGGAAGACAGCAGATAATACAAAGAATGGCGTAATCCCAGAGAAGGGTCTCCACTTAAGACGCGTGCAGTTCCATCAGCCGGAAAGGTAATTGCTTATTGTATTCTAGAATTGCGAATGGATTATTTTTATTAATTATCTGCTGAAAGGTACCATAATTAATACAGAATATTGTTCGAATTTATTACTCGGATCAATGCGGAAAGAACTCGTCAGAAAGCGGCCTGGAAAGTTGCATAAGCCTTCGCTATTGCAACTGGATAATGAAAGAGCTCACACAGCAAAAAAATTAACGTTTTGAACGATTTACGATGAGCATTGGTTCCCCATCCAGCTTACTTAGCGGAGCTCGCACCTGGATTGCTAAATCAAACACAAACAGTGTGCACCGGGTAACTGCACATCTGAATGATATCTCAGGCTTACCGTAACGTATGGAAAACACATCTAAATGCCTACAAAAGCAATACCTATGGTAATAAAGCTACTAAGTACAGCTACTAATGGTATTGCCGAAATAATTCACGAGAAAGACAATATGAGGAGACAAAGACCGCTGTTAGGTATTGTTTTTCTAAGCATTCTAGACAAATTCTCAATGCGTCACGGTAAGCCTGAGAAATCAATCACATATGCAGTTACCCTATGCACACTGTTTATGCGTGCCCTCTCTGGTTTAGCAATCCATGTGTCATTCGCCAGCCATTCTTGAATATTGTTTTTTCTCCAACTAGCATCTGGTGCCTTGTTTCTTAATTCAGAGTGGTAACTAGTGTTATCCATAATCATCATAAAATTGGTTTTATATTTGGTAACAACTGCATCGTAAAACATGTTGTAAAATTTTCTTTGTCCATTTCTCCGTGGTAATCATGCCCTCTTGTTTTTGAACAAAATATAAGTGAAGCACTTGGTATAAAACCATCACTATTGCCTGGATGGAAAACTATACACCTGTAAACAAGCTTGGTGAGAAACAGAAATTATATTTGTAATAAAACAAACCTATTGCCTTCAGTGTTTAACTTTTTTACACTTTGCCGTGAATAATTATTGCTGCCAGTTTAAAATATCCATGTTTCATCTATGTAAACAGGATCCTGTGGGCTATTGCTTTCCATCTTCTTTACGTATCATTATAAATACTCAACACGAAGTAATGCAATGTAATGTTGTTCCATTAGTCCGCGTCGAGGATAATCTTTTTTCCACGTAAACCCAATGTTTTTTAAAACTTTTCCTAATGAAGAAACACCTCCACTAAACAAATCCCTTTCTTTCAATTTACATAAAAGAGATGAATGTGTAATGTGTTCTCCTAAAATAGATTTAGGCATTAGCACATCTGATTATGTAGAATGCATTTTAACATACGATTATAGTACATTTGGTAAATTATATTGCGGATAGCAGCTTGGCTTGCTTCATCAATATCCACAATTGGTTGTAATTTGTTTCTGCTGTTGCTGCAGGAAGGTAATGCTTGCAGCGACTTTGCCGAGCTTGATATCTTGCTCACAACTCAAATACTCACATTTGCAGCAGCAGCGATGCGCTAAAATGCACCTATTTTATGCCGCTATTATCGTGTATGCAGAAATAGAATATAATCTACATCTCTAACAGCAGTCAAAGGTAACAAGAGACCGTTATTGCCGTGTTCTTGCTCAAAATATATAATCAGCGAACTGATTATTTCTTTCGCCTATTGACACAATGTACGTGGCATTTTCGTAAATATACGTAAACTAGTTCTAAAAAGAACTTCTGGATATGCAAAGCAACTAAATAATTCGACGAAAACTAAATAAACTAGTGTAAAGGAAGAAACAAGGAAAGCATTGAATGTTTACCAAAGACAACAGACAACATTGTATTTCATCAAATATAGCCAATAACAGCAACGTAAAAGTACTGCGATATAGAAAATATAATAATTAAGAAAATAGTTATTATTTTTACATTTTTAACTTTGATAGAACGAGCGCTTGTACTAAAAAACAGTGTGTTGCGTTATCCGTTGAAATTTACTTCAATTATTAAGTATTATGTTATAATTATGTACTAATATAAAATACTTTTGCTTTATTTATGTAGTCGCATTGCATATATGACATCATTTGATTATATGTATGACGCCTCGTTAATGACGTGTATTGGGACTTAGCATGCCCCAAGTACACTTGAACATACTTTATTTATTTATTTATTATAAAACCTTAAAAAATGTTAGATCGAAAATGTGATAAAATCCCGTAATAACCTACTTAGTATAACTTCGGTCTTTACTTGACTATATTGTAAAATAAATAATATATTATTAATACTCAATTAATTAGAGCTTGGATATTTGCAACAAACTAAGTTTAAAAGTTAGATGCATAAATAGTAGAAGATTAAACCTTAAATCGGTAATTACCCTTTAATAACCTAAATAAAGCAAATATCCAAAATATATTTTGAAGGTTGTACAAAAGATAAATGGAAAATCTGAAACTCTTACAGATACTTTTAAAATTAAATCATACGTAAGAATAGATTCTGCAATTGTATACATTATACGATACAATGGAAGATTCTGACAACACAAATTGAAATTGAAATATATCTAGTACCTGTTGACATCTTGTAAACTAAATAAATCACTTAAAAAGGCAAAATTTACCAACAGCAGACGGGTGCACTCAATATGAGATGCGATCGCAATCTGTAGCAATAGGAACGTAAATCAATTATTTGCCAATAAAATCCTAACCATAAAAGGGTAAACCTTATCAAATAAATCCTTTAAAACCTTCATCCCAAAATGAACATTAACAATTCTATGGTTGACTATACTAAAACAATACCCTCTTACGCCAATGTTTTATAGGGCGGTTTAACACTTTAAACGTAGAAGTGAGTTGGAGAAAGAAGTTTTTTTAATTTAAAACTGATCACAACATCTTTTTTCTATGAAGTCTTCAGAATTTTCTTGTATCTTTCTGTTTTAAAATGTAATCAAATGCATAGGTTATCGCGAATACACAGACTTCCAGCAATCGTGTATCACTTAATTTAGTTTTGGTGTTATCAATTACTTGACATTGAAAAAATTATCGCTCAATACAATAAAGATGTCTGTTTCGCAAATAAAAATTTTCTGTATGACTGGTGAACTATAATTTTTGTATACAAGTTCGGTTTACGTAATTTTTATTTAATGAGAATGACCTCTCAAACTATAAAGATATATCTAAGTACGTCCTGATTCAAACATAATTTTAAATAGAACCATCTAACTAGTACGTGGTAAACAACCGAAATGTATAATAAGAAAATTATAAATAACGAAACTACTTGTTACAATACAACCGGTGTTTTAAAGATAGCATGTGTCGTATTATTCGTATTGACTACCGAAATATATTTAGGATATCGCTTATATCAATATATAAGAAAAGAGCACAATGAAAATCAAATCAAGTTTATGTCAAAAGTAGAAATGAAGGATTACCTCATAACATTATTAAAATCTGAAGAGATTAAAGAAGAATTAACCCAAGAAATATTAAAGAAAATTAGTAAAGAAGTTCGACCTCTTAGAAGAAAAAGATCTGCTGTAAGTAATGCTTTCTTTTATATTGTATTATTTTAGAAAGGTAGAGTGTACTTTCACAGGCATTTAAAATGTGCAAACAGATCGGTGTAGATCCGGTATTGAAAATTCTATTTCGTTGTCATTTTTGTCTGGAAGTTTTTAGTAATAATAATTTAAAAGAAATCAATTAGATAAAATTTGAATAGTGTTTAAAGTATTTGTAGTAGGTACTGAACAATTTGCTAGTCTACTATCCCTTGGCATTTCTAGAATTTCATTAACACCAGGTAAAGAGGGCATGAAGTAACAGCAATAACTATATACAACAATAAATATTTTCTAATGCTAAGTATTTTGCTTTAAGCCGCGGTTGTGACGGCCTATAGCCCTTGCGTTACTTAGATCTTAATAAACGACCAATTCGTTAGCGCGTTCCTCAACCCCGTAAATAATGAGGTACTTGACCACTCAAGGTGTGAGAATGATCGTCGACGAGGAAGTGGGTCTGTGTTCTTATTAATTACCAAATCAATATTTTTCCCAGAAAAAAAGAATAAAAATTTATTTATAAGGTGCCATCTGTTTATCTAAAACTCTATCACTATTCGAAAGCAACTTGAAGAGAAGAATGCGGACCAGAAAAAAAAAGAATCTACTTGATTCAAAAGCAAAATTTACTATAAATATGTCAAATAATAATATATAACGAAAAGTTATATTTATATTAATGCGTTAATCAACAAAAAATAGGTTGAATACCAGGTTATCCAACAAGACAAACAAAAACTTATCGGTGGCGATGACCAACGATAGCGCTTACAAATCCATTTGGTGATGTAAACCTAAATCTAATGAAAATAGAATTCCCCAATATCTGGATTTACTGTTACGATACAATCAGTAAGAAGATAAGATTAATTATCAACAATTTCACTGAGTATAGAAAAATTGAATACCCCGTTCGGATATAAATGCCTCAAAATAATAATTCATTATTTTAAATTCAACTAAGACGGTTGCAATAAAACAATATCAGATAACTCTATATTATATCACTTATCTAAAGTAAGGAGTTCTAGACGTAGCGGGAAGCTCTCCCTGCTGTAGTATTGACCACCAAAGGTTTCCTATTTCTTCATCTACCGAAAGACGAACTGGCCTTATCCCAAGATATTCTCGTTTCCTTCTAAATACAATTTCTCACGTCAAATATGAATGCGCAAATCACAATGGTGTCAGGAGCACTGCCCCTCCAGTTCCAGACGTACCAGTATAACCAATGCCGTGTTTTCCAATACCAATTAATTTCCAAGAGCAAACTTCCAAATATCGCACGGTAATCTCGATAGGTTTTCACCCAAATCCACAAACTAGGTGAAAATTCAAAGTTTAATGCGAAAAACGCTACATTAAGCCACCATTCCCAACGATACTTTTACACGAATCTAATCATTTAGAGGATCGCGAATAAAGTGCTGCAAAAATGTTTCGCTAAGTTAAGATTTCCCCCACCACGGAGATACTTTTCCAAATCAATGATAAAATAAAAATTGACGAATATTAACAAACAATTATTAATTAGAAATATTTAACTGAATTAAACAAGCAAAAAAAGTAAAGAAACTATCACCTCAAATAAGATAATGACAACTCTAAACATTTTATTAAGCGCGCGTTTTGTTGTTTTGTAACCTTGTGTGCAGCTGAAGAGGACCCTAGCGGCTGTAACTAACGGATAACCAAAACCAAGAACTAAAAATTACTAAATAAAACGAAAAGACGGAGAAAATAGTTTTATTTTGTTAATAACCCTAAAATGTTAAATTAAATTGTGCGGTACATATAGAGTCTTAGATTAAGGAAATAAAGAGATACGTTGAACAAAACTAAAAATAGTTTTGATACGATTAAAATGATGTAACACGATTCATGCCCTAGTCGACTTCAGAATTTTGAAAGAGTAAATACTATAACCAAAATAACTCGAAAATTATGAGATTTAGTTATACGGAAGCGAATATCTGCTGGCTCTAATTTCAAACATAGAATTTAATGAAAGTCAATTGTTATTAGAAAGTGTGGAAAAATTACGGGATAAGAACCTTTTCTGTGCGCATCGTGTATTGCTTTATAAAGTCTAATATTCGGGAGTTAATACAACATTGCTTCCGAAGCAATGAGGTTAAAGTTTAAATCTGTACATGAACACATGTATTTGTAATATCCTGTATCTTCTTTTTACAAGAAAAAAATATATTATTCAAAAACTGTTTACTAGTCACAATAGCTTTAAAAATTATCTCAAAATCAAATATAAATATTTAAAATAAAAAAAGTATAATCGGAACTAGAAGATTTCTAAAAATGTTTTAAATTGAAATAACGTAACCTAAAACTACTCCTAGAGAAATTTCAAAACGCAACTATTATAATTTTTTTATATTCTCCTAATCAAAGCTAGCCGTGTGGTATAAGAATGGTATAAGAAACGTTCAAATTGCAAGAATTTTAAATGCTTAAGGCAACTCCTTGTCCAGATTAACACATTTATTTGTTTTTATTGGGAGATCGGTTTAAATACGAACAAATAAATTATTTCCTTATTTTTGTTCAATTTAAGACTTCGTTTTGGTTTAGATCCTTTAAAGCAAAGATCTTGTTTACATTTTAAAACTAATTCTCTTTTTTATTAGTTTTAAAATAAGAATTGTTTTGTAGGAGGTTTAAAGATAAAATTTTACCTCAGTATTTAAATATCCCTCTTAAAGAAGAGAAGCACCGACAAACAATATATCAATATTTTAAATTGCATTTTCTTTTTATCAAGTAAACAGTAAGCAAAAGAGTCTTATGTCAAAGACAAATGTCAAGACAGCACAAATTCGTTCGTATTTATTTCTTGCCAGAATCCACGCGGAAAATGAAATGTAGTTCTCCTTAAGATGCAACAAAAAAATCTTTTACCAGAGGAGAGTAAAACGAGATGTATAACATGTGCTGGTACCAGAAAGAAAGAAACTCAAAAAACCGGTTCATTACTTCAGAATTTTCATTTGGATTGCCTATTGCCATTTTATTATATAACATAAATAAACTGATGATACTTTACGTCTATCTTAGTTTCTGCGTGTATATATTCATATATGTATATACTTTCTTGGCGTAAATTTATTTGTCCTGAACAAATGATAATATGATCTCAATTTTAAAGTCCATCTAGAATGGGTAGCAAGTACTTCCAGACTCTAAAATTGTGATGTAAATAAAATTCCACATATAGCGCATTAGAAAGTTGTCTTCGTTATCTGGGATATATTCTTTAAAATCTATCCTTAAGCAAGGTTTTGATTCCACTAAACTGAAAACTACCAATGTTTTGTAACGTTTGAGTTGGAAATGTTATCTCACATGAAATTCATAACGATTGTGGCAAAATTCAAGATGTTCCTTTTCTAAAGTGTCTTGGTCTGAAGATGTGCAGCACGAAACCGGTAGCCATAATTGAAATAAATTTGAGATACTGTGAGATTTTATTCATTTTCCCACATGTTAGACCACATAATTTAAAAATAGATTACATTTTTATTATCCTATTATTAACCCTATAATATATTAATTCTAGCTTAACTATCCCAACTTTATCTGTCCAACATGTGGTCCACAATTCGGATACCCGCAGATAAACCCTCTGGTGTTACCTTGTGCAGGTATAAGCGGTAACACACAAACACCTGCGTCTCCAGGACCACCAGGACCACCAGGACCACCAGGACCACCAGGACCATTAGGACCATCTGGACCACCAGGACCATCAGGACCACCAGGACCATCAGGGCAATCAGGACCGGCAGGACCATCAGGACCTCGAGGACTATCAGGACCACCAGGACTATCAGGAGCACCAGGACCATCAGGACCGCCAGGACCATCAGGACCACCAGGAGCATTAGGCTTGCCAGGTATTGCATTTCTTGTAATAGCACGAAATTGGCATAGTTAACGTTATACATAAAATAGGTCAAAAGGGAGAACGCGGCGAAATTGGCCAAAAAGGTGAGAGAGGATCTTCAGACGAAGTGACTAGCAACACAACAGGTACGTAAACTAATATAAATTCTGAGTAAATCTTAAGTAACTCTAAAGCAGCAGTATAAGCACATAACCTTACATGCTAGTGCAATTTATACCTTTCTCCATTTGTTATAAGCAATTTGATTTCTTGATAATAACAGTGTAGTAATACTATGGTCAACAACACAATACCAACATTGCAAAACTTAATTTCCAGAAAGGGGAGAACCAGGACCACCAGGACCTCAAGGACCTCCAGGGATTCCGGGTGCACCAGGACAACCTGGTCCATCAGGTGCGTGTCCCTTGCATTTTGTAGTCATTCTACATTTTGTAAAACTCGTGAGTGTTTTTTAGGAACTCCAGGTAAACAAGGATTACCAGGACCCGTAGGTAATGCAATTGTGCATTAATTGAAATTTGCAAGTTATTACTGAGTATCTCAATTTTTCGCTAGGACCAGAGGGAAATCCAGGTTATCCAGGACTCTCCGGTAATTGGTTATTATATTCTGCTGCAACATTATGTCAACTATTTTGAATTCATCCAATGAAAATATTACTGGAGACAACTATAAACTGAATTAATTTTATCTGCTCTATCGTTTTGAAGGAATCTAAGTACAAAATTGTTGTTAGTATAGATGTAGAGACAGAACCTCTAGAACAGTTCTGATATGAATACCATAAAGCGGTTCTTTTATTTTAAGTGTCAAATCAAAGCTTTCATTATCACAAACATCAATAATTTATCAGAGCACCGGCAATATACGTAAATCTTCCGCGAGTAAGCATGCTCTACTTCGTAACTGAGCAAACTGGTTAAATGCATAAGAAGCTGGGTTATGGGGGGAAGTACGATATTAGAAATGGTTATTCTACTGTGATAGCTACACTTTTAATTTGAAATATTTTAGTTACTACACTACACATTTAAAACAAAAACAGTTTTGTCTTGAATATACTTTTGTACATTTCACCAAAATTTAAAATTAAATTATGTAAAAAATTGCTATATTAATTTTTTTACACCTTGTGGGGTTGATCATATTAAACTATACAAAAAATAGGTAACAAAGGGATATCTAAACTACGAGGGCTGTTTGGCCATTCAAAAGTTGACAATAATTTCGCCGTGATGAATTTTTACAATCGTTTAAACTAAACTGTTTGCCATATTTGTGTTAATGTCGTGTATTAATATGGAGGAAAAGGAAGTTCGTATGTTGGTCAAACATAATATTTTGTGTGGACAGACCATTAAAGGCACTGAAGAAGGCTATATAAATGCTATGGTAAATCTGCTTCTTTCCATAGAATGACTTGTGAGTCACTGCTTTCAATAGTGTTATGCGAAAACTGTTGATACTGAACGCTGCTTATTTACAATAGCTTCTCGAGAAATAGTTAATAAAATCCATGCTATCGTAAATAGAGAATATCGAATAAAAGTGCATGAGACAGCTGATGCTGTAAACATCTCAACCGGTCGTCTACACAGTATATATATGTACATTTCACCAAAATTTAAAATGAAATTACGTAAAAAATTGTTATATTAATTTTTTTACCCTTGTGGGGTTGATCATTAAACTATACAGAAATTAGGTAAGAAAAAGATGATTTAGTTTAGATATAAATTGCCTATTTATTGTTTGAACACCAGATTTACCTTCCAATGACTTTTTATTGCTTCCAAACTTTAAAAAATGACATGGCGGATAGAGATTCGGGACAAATATAGACGTGATCGTCGAAACGAATGTAATACATCAACACTTAACTGTGAGGATTTACTGTCGTGAACTGTTGACGAAACATGGACACACTACTATACTCCAGAGACAAAAACATAGTCAAAACTGGATTTCTTCTGATTAACGTGAAAAACATAATCGGAACAATGGATTTCTTCTGATTAACATGCTCCAGAAAATACAAAAACCATTTTTTCGCCGAATAAGATTATTACCACGATTTTTTGGAATTATAAAGGGGTAGTCTTTATTGACTATAGAGGAGAAGAGCAATAACTGGTCAATATTATGTTGATGTACTGACACTCTTCGATGCCGAATTACAGCATTTATTGAAAATAGGAATACGTTCCATCCAGATAAAGAGCCTTCTCATTCATTTGCCATTACAACCGCTAAATTTATTGAATTTAGATATAAATTGCTTATTTATTGTTTGAACACCAGATTTGCCTTCCAATGACTTTTTATTGCTTCCAAACTTAAAAAAATGACATGGCGGAAAGAGATTCGGGACAAAATTAGACGTGATCGTCGAAACGAATGCCTATTTTGACGAGTTGCCAGAACGTACACAATTAAATGGAAATTATTTTGAAAATTAGAATGCATTTTACCCTAAAGGTTTATTGGAAATACACTTTGCGTTAAATCGCATGTTACCAATCAATCAAATAGTTCTGACTCTGGTAATAAATGATTGCCAGGACTTCGAAGAGCCCTATTAAAGTGAAATAACTGTATTGTGGTGTTCATTTGAGAATTTTTCAAACGTTGCAAAAACTGCTAACACGAGATCAATAATTTTAATTTTGAAAGATTAAAAACCCTCTGAAAAAATCAAAATATATGGCAATGCATGCAGTAACATTGTTTTCTTTTTACTTTTAGGCGAACAAGGTACTGAAGTATTCACTTAAAGATGGCACTTCAATCTATTATTAGTACTATACTAACATGATTGCTCTCCGTCTAAATAGGTCCAGTTGGTCCACGAGGCTTACCAGGTAAAGTACTTCTTATTTCTAAATTTATATATCAATATCAGTCTAGTAGATTTAAGTGATGTCTGAAATATTTGGTTATTTCATAACGTGATGTACCATTTTTCAACAATTACAGTATTACATATTCGAGATTTAATCAACCACCATTCTAACAGAAGTACTGACAAGTACTTGTAATTGTACTCAAGATCGATATAATATTGTTTGTTGTAAAACCTGTATCTTGCATATTCTTCATTTAAAACCCTGTTTTTATTTCAAAATACTTGTACGTAAGCAATTGACAAGATGTCATAAATTTATACTGAATAATTTTCCTAACTTTATTTTAGAGTTACATCCATTGCCTACTAAAACCTTCTGAAGAAAAATAATCAAACTTACGGTTGTTCTTTTGAAATTGAATACACTTATAACTAGTTCCTGCAAAGAGGGACAACTTTCAGTGCCGTGCAGAGAAAAATATGGAGGGGTTAAGCGCGCGGCACGAAGAATCGCGTACCAGTATCAAAACACGCTTGTTCAGTATTATTCGACTGGTCGTTGTGAGTTCTTGTCAGTACACACATAGAAAATGTCGCATTTAGCTATGTTTCGAAAACGGCGTATTTCGAATAAACTAGAAAACGTAATCGCGAGCATAAAGGATTTAGAATACGAAGGCGATAGAAGTAAATATGTAAAGTGCGATAACTGTTCGACGTGTACTAGCAGGTAGAAGTGTGAACGCCACCAACGCCACCTAAAGAATATAAAACACTGTTCTGCAATCCGTGGCAAACGATACAACGAATAATAATAATTGTTGTAGGTGTTTGTTTTATTTTATGTAAAGTCCCGTTCACTCTACTAAATCAACAAGCATTTGTCTCCTTCTAGAGTAAATATTCGTAATATACATTACCAAGTCGGACATCGTTAAGAAACTTTATACCGTCTGTCCCTCAATATCTTCAAAGAAGAATTAAAGCAGAATCTAAAGATAAAGAATTGTGGTTATATGTGAACAAAACAACTGATCGGCAAAAACATTCTATGTTGAATGTGATGGTACATACAATGGAAGAGTTTGAACCATCATCCCCTATTTTTTTTGGTCCCAAAAGAGTTGCAAAATGTACTACCGATGAAATTTTAAAAGTGGTGTTAGTTGATAAATTTCAAGCTTCAACAACCCAACTTTTAATGTTTGTGAGTGATGCTAACGCGCATTTCTTAGGCCGATCCCTTAAAAAAGGGACTTGCATCTGTTACATGTAACATATAAAATCCATCCTTTAAACCTTGTGGCGTAGTTGATCCCTAAATGTTATCCACGAGTAAATGCTTTAATAGTTCATATGAAGACAATATTTCTAAAGTCCCGAAGAGACCTCACGACTTGCGTCCCAAAGTGTCTGAACCACCACAGCCAATTACTACGTGTCGGGGAACATGGCTAATGACTGCGTCTTACCATTGTGACCATTTTGATAATATAAAGAAGGTAGTTTTACAATTCGATCCGAGACACGCCAAAGCTATCAAGAAAAGCCAGCAAATGTTTCAAGATAGTCACGCAAAATGTAATTTGGAAAGTATTCACAAGAACTACTATGGACTAGCAGGGGGAATTGAAAAAGTTACAAAATGATTCGATGTCGTTTGTGGATTCTGTTCAAATTGTTGATGATGTTCACTCACACCTGTGTACGGCGAAAGGCGAAAAAATAAAAGTGTAATACGAAAATATGAAAATGTTATTGACAAGGATTCAGATTTTCTCATACTAATACAAATTTGTGAAAGTGCATCGAAAGATCCATGAAGTTATTACAAGGATTACTTTAAATTTGCAAATATAAGATCACTCGATGTGGAACGGTTGTTTTCATCATTAAAACATGTTTATTCCGCACGCTGTATTCACTTGACTGAAACAATGATTCTAATATTTATTAGATGTCACCCAGTTTGTAATTTCGTGGAAACTTCTTAAAACAGTAAGTGTTTCAGCATGTTATATAATATATTGTTTATCAATATTTTATGTGTAAGCGTCTGCATCGCCTATGCTCACTCACGAAGGTCACGATCATAATTGATGCGAATTCGTAAACGTTACTGAACACTTGCCTTGATACGGCCGCTCGGTGCCTCCACATCGTTTTCCGTACTGCACTGTAACTTGTCCCACTTTGCCGAGACTAGTTATAACTAATAACTATTAACTAATACACATTTTTCTTACTCAGGCATCAAAGGGGAACAAGGTGGTTCGGGAATTCCGGGTCGCATAGGTAAAGATAATTATTTACCGAAATAAACATACTTAATACTATGAAATTCCTTTGCAGGTCCAACAGGCTTACAAGGTATTGGTTTTGAGTGGCAATCATATTTAGATATTGGTAAATTCTTTATTGTTCACTAGGTATACCAGGATCTAGAGGTTATCCAGGTAAAGTATGTTTTTAACTACCAATATAACCATGCTTACACAGGCTGTCCCAGAGATTATATTTACCATTCGAATCACGTAAAGAGTAAGAGATAAAGAGCTGGGAAAGCTAAAAACTGATGCATAATCTACAAAAAGTATGTTGTAATTTATTTACAAATTAATTTTAGTTGGTTGCATTATCAACGATGGATACCATACCAAAGCTTAATTAGAGCCCATAATCTGTAAAATTGGGAATTCATTTTTGGCTATATATACGTAATTATTCGACAAAGAATATTATTTTTGCCGTTGTATTCTGAAGCAGCCTTTGTGTCATGATTATTACTGACTGTGGCCGTGGAAGCCTACGTTTTCATTTCAACAACATCCACGGCGAGGAAATTACTATTAAAACCTTATCCTTTTCTAAACTACGCTAAGCTTTGTGCCCTGAACTTTCCCTGTCGCTGTCGAGACAAGCAAATAATTCCCAATCTTCTCAAAATTCGTCACTATATATCCACTCCAGCTTCCCGAAATATCATTCGCCCCACCGGCTTAGCTTTTCTTCGCGAACGAATTCAGCATACACGTCGATCATTTCTCGATCGCTTCTTCAACTCTATTTACCACTTTCATCTGTAATTTCGTCTGACGATTGATCGTTATTTGAAAAAATCTCCTATATTTAGTCCCAAATCACGTTTGAAAAGGTTACGGAAAAACCCATACGCAAATTTCAAATGATCTCCCCTAAACCCCGCCCATGACCAAAATCCAAGATCATTGTTAACCTATCTTCTAGATCTCTATCCGATATCGAAGAAATAATTCTTGCCAAAGGAGTAAATTACGCCGTATCCCCCTAAAGTATTCCTAAAGATACACAAAGAAGATGTTCCGCTTCGTCCTATAGTAAGTACCATGGATTCACCCGCGTACAACCTTGCTATGTATCTTTCCAGAATTCTCAAGAAATTGGTTGAACTCATCTCGAAGATTATTATATAACTTAAAGAATTGTTAGTCAGTTTTGACGTCACTTCCCCCTTCAATGAAGTACCCATTTCAGATTCTCTCAATATCTTCCAACAGTTAGTAGAACAAGACAACAAATCTCCCGATTTAGCCCGTCTAATAGATAAATGCCCCACTTCGACCTATTTTATCTTCCAAGGTAAATTATCATGACACGGTTCAATTCCGGAAGTAGTTCGCTTACTACTAAAAATCTCTAAAGTTACACATGCTTCGTACCTTATTTGTATCCTACATAAGAATGCGCCTTTATGATGTCTAATTACTTTGGTATCTTTTACAAGAGATGAACAAGACTACATTGCCGACTGTTAATTTTTCGCCTATAGCGCACACATGGTTCAACTTTTTACCTAGAAAAGTCTGCGTTGACGTGACATACATTTTGCCTTATTTAGCCAATCTTCTACTTATTACCGTTTATACGGTTCCACTGATAAGAATAATTAACTAGGGCAAGTTGTATCCATTGAAGGAAAATAAAAAGGCGACATCCTAAAAACGTAAACTGGAAGTTGACATTTTGTTAACAGAATTGCATGATTGTATAGAGAATATTGTCAAATATAACAGCAAAAGAAACGACATTTATTAAGTAGAGTAAAGTACTAAATATGTAATGTGCTGCTATCATTTGGACGTTTGAAGTTAATCTAACAGTCATTTATGTTCTTCAGGCGATAAAGGGCAGAAAGGCGATCAAGGAGTTCCATGTGAAGTGAATACTATTATGGAATTTGCAGGTAGGACAAAACTTAGATAAATTCCCAAGCAACCATTAAAACCTAAAACACTTTTCATTTTTTGCTCAAAAATCTAACTTATATTTCTTGTACCTTTTCCAATTAATGTTAGGGTTCGATGTAAAAATTCGTGCATTCCGGCAAAAAGTCATTCGAAAAAAGATGACCTTTCGCAGTAGGTGTATTGGAAAATAGTTTTCTGAGAATGATTTTCATTTGGCGAGAACATCTATAGAAAAAAGCTAAATAAATACATTTATAGATTTGTCGCCAAAGGATAAAAATCAGTCGCACCATGACAAACCAAAATATTTCACCACAAATCCCTCTTAACCTTCCACACGATTTATATGCGAATTTAATTTCTAGGGCTACTGAAAGAGGAATTTGGACAGCCGGGAGAAAGGGGTCCACCAGGTAGAACTAAAAGGTAAAAGCGATATACATAAATTGCATCTGCCTTTTTTTGCAGGGGAAAAAGGTTTGAAACGCCAAAAATGAATACTGTGAGATTCAGCACATTTAAAAAGTCCAAAAATGCTCGAATATCTCAAAATCAACAATTAACTGAAAGCTTGTAAAGACACATATTAGCATTTTCAAGGGGAATGTCCAATTATCTTAAAATTAACTTATCCTTGAACCATCCTCACGGGTACAACTTGAAATAATGTCTGAAACATTTTCTTCGATTGATGGCACTGTAATCACCAAAGTAGGGTAAACTTCATTCTAAAATGTGAACTTTCATATTCATTAAAAATTTAAATTCTACAGGGTATGTCCTTTAAGTTTTGCATACTGGAAGATAGAGAGCGTTACTAATCAAATGTCAGTACTAAAAATTAACCTCATCTTTAGTTAACTTAAACCCAAAGTTTCAGTGCGGTACGTGTAGTGTTGTAACTACAACGAATTGTCAAAGTTGACAAGTTAGTTGATATGTGAAGTTAAACCTAGAACATTTTCGCGCAATAATTTTTTATAATTTTCAAAGAATGTCTCGCTTACTTGGTTTCTCTTTTCGCCAATGAAGCAATACATCAGTCAACAATTACTTATTCGTGTGGAGAATTCAATGGTGCATGGACGATCCAAGAACAGATACACCAAATATGACAGTTACTCAGGAAAGCGTCGATGCTGTGCGCAAATCATCAACGAAGATCCACATATGATATATCGCGAGATTGAGACATCATTGTGGATTTCAAAGACCTCAATTCGAAATATTTTGCGTGAGGAACTGCGTCTAAAAAGATTAGTTTCCCATTGGTTACCTCATATGTTGACCAAAGAACAAGACGCAGGTAGGATGGATTGATATCAAAAAATTCTGGACAACTTCAACTCCGGAAACTCTAAAACTGTGTAATACAGCGACTATGAATTTTGACTCATACGATCCAGAAAATAAACGGCAGTCGTCTGTTTGGGTGTTTCAAAGTGAGAAAAGCCGATAAAGGTCATTCGTTCTCGAAGTACCTCCAAAAAGATGGTCGCGAAAGCAGATCATACAGCAACAATTCCTATACAAGATCAAGACGCTTAATGCAACAAAACGTCGAACTGTTGGACCATCCTACATACAGTCCGGATCTAAGTCCCAACAATTTCTTTGCCTTTCCGAAAACCAGGAACGGACGCCATGGTCAAATGTCCCAGTCGTCGGAAGGAGCAGACGATGCCTTCAAAATCGCAATGTTGACTGTATCAACAAACGGGTGGAATAACTGCTTGCGGAGTTGGTTCGAGCACATGCAAAATTATTATATTAATCTTCATGGAGAATACTTAGAAAATAATATAGTCTTTAAATGCTATCTACTGTTTTATTTCAGCCCTATATGCAAAACCTGAACGGCAACCCTCGTATGAGGAAAGAAATTGAAAATTTATAATGCAGTAAGTGTTTTTGATAGCCTAGTCTTCATACTTTCCACCACCAAAATACTAATTTGACCAACCTACTATTCAGCGGAAGTCCCATTTAAGAACTGAGAGACATTTGAAGTGATGTGACATGGAGCCGCATCTTGTCGAAAACAAATACTTTGGAATACATATTCTACGGTATTTCGGATTATAAATACTATGATCTCCAACAAATTAGTATTTCTCAACGGTTAAATTACCATCAATAAAGGATGGCCCCATAATATGACGAAATAAAATTCTGCCTCAAGCATGTACCTGTGGGCGTTGATTGTGACATCCTCTCTTCCTCTCTCCAGTCAAAGTCCTCATTAGCACAGTACTTCATATTGTGCAGTGTGATCTCATGCAAAATCAATTGTTTCTATCAATTCATTATTTCATTGTAAAATATAACTGTATGATCAAAATCATTAGCTGACGATTATTGTATGTCTAGCTGTTGAACTCTTCTGTTACTTGATATATGACAATGGTCTGTAACAAATAAACTAAATCATAAACGCGTATCAACGTAGCAACGAAAGAATTGGTCTATAAATACAGAGATACTCTATGGGAAAACCTTCGCCCCATGAAAACAATCGATCTTTTTCTCCAAACGCATAATGTACCTACAACAACATTAGTGTATGTATATACAAAAGGTGTGGTACCAAAATAGCATGTCCCTTAATGAATTAACAAAGAAAACGAATGAATGGAAAGCAAAATAATTAAAACTGTGATCGAATACTATAATTTATGATTGCCGCTGAATAACTCGTTTGTATTCCGTGCTAAACGAAAAACGAAATGCAGGGTGCACACAGACGAGGAACTTACACGTTATCAAGAAAATAAGATTCAAGTGCGAAAATGCTTAGTTATTTCTATAGGAATAGGCTGAGTGTAATACACGGAAAAGAGGGAACAAAATAAGACAGAACTTTTTTGACAAAGGTGGAAATTAATAATACTTTTAAAAATAGTGAATCTTCAGTTTTTTTGGTTTTATGCAACCATGACAAAATTCACCAAACTCCATCTGCACCATTTACAGTGCTGTTCACGAAAGACCGAGTACTGTTTGGGAATTCTTGTTTATAAATTTTAGGCCCCCTTACTTAGTTCAAGATCGCTGGATACTTCCCTTGCTAATATTTTTAACCCATTAGATTTTTATTTAAATTCCTATTTTGCGAGGTATTTGAGCATCCTGAACCTTTTTGGAAGCACTGTATATTTTTTGTAACAAAGGCGAAAGGGGACTGCCGGGAGTACCGGGATCGATGGGTACGTAATCAGATTATTCAAACTTAACGTCGATTTCAATAATCTGCGCGTATTAGGGCTACTAGGTCCACCAGGTTCACCAGGACTAATGGGTCCAAAAGGTATTGCAAATAACAAATGAAACCGCAAAATAAGCACTAATAACATTTCAGGGGAAAAAGGATCTTCAGGTATGACCTTAACTTTATTTAATTAGAAGGAATATAATTGATTCCATGGGCATAATTAATTCCATGGTTTCCGCGGAAATGTAGGTGACTGGATAGAAGTAGAGGGTGAATCAGTATATGAACAAGATCTACAAGGTCTGACAGGAGTGCCAGGACCACCAGGCCCTCCAGGACCACCAGGACCACCAGGGCAACCTGGCCCATATGGCATAGGTATGATCATGCATAAACTTATAAAACATATGTATATTAAAGCTAAAGGCAAGTGCTTCATTTGTATTCACTCTGAAATGTTATCCGTAATTAAATAGTGTAATAAGAACCCTCCACAATATATCTTTAAGATAATATTAATTTACGTGAAACCATTGAGACCTGTCCAAATGATTGTATATATATGTAAATGTTGGTCACTTATACATTATATCCATAGTCGCCTGAATTAAATGAACAGCATAACAATCCTCATCCATGATATTGCACAGAATAGCATCATACAATACCTTATGAATAGGGTTGGCCAAATATTTCAACGAACCCGGTCGATTCTCGTATCGATCATGCGTATGGGTGAGTCCAGACCTGCCGCGCCGAAGATATAACCAACCCCCCTAATAAATATGACTCATATTCTCAATATCTCAATCCAGGTTTTACTAGTAGAAAATTATGAGTTCATAATGCTAGTTACTATACCGTGATGCCTAAACTAACCATTTATTTTAAATAATATTTTTTCGAGACATTTCAATTTTTTGGTCCGCAATTTTAATTTAATCCATAAGTGATAACGTTAAATTCTGGCAATGGAAAAAAGTCTACTAATGTGCTCTTTTTCTATTGCAACTTTAGTGGTACGTTAATTTGTTGTAGTAGTATGTACATAGTAAAACATTGCACCATTTTTGTACTTCGATCTACTAGGTCAACAAGGACAACCAGGCCCACGAGGTCACCCAGGCCCACCAGGTGAAATTGGTCCAGCTGGTGCGATAGGCGTTCCAGGTTTGTTGTGTGATACCATAAAAATCTTAATAATAATAGCATACTTCTTTGTTCTGAAACGGAAGGTGACACAGGTGAGAAAGGAGAACGAGGGGCAACAGGTAATCCAGGATTGCCAGGAACACCAGGCGCTTTAGGTATCCCAATTGATGTGAATATTGTTATCTTTTTAATAATTCTCATTTTTAGGATTTCCAGGTATAATCGGTGTAGATATTTTTTAAATCGTTGCCACAAAATCATAATTTGCTTTAAAGGAGAGAAAGGAGAGCCCGGACTACCGGGACTACCAGGGCCGCCAGGAGTATCAGATCCACCAGGCCCAGCAGGGCTACCAGAAGTACAAAGGGAACCACTGTATTTCTACTAAGCTATAACATGAAATTAGTTATAAAAATATGTTAACATTAATATTAGATTTTATTTTATTCATTTTTCTATAATAATATGTACCACATTTTGCTTCTATTATGACAAAATGTATTGTTTCTGTTCTATTATCGTCATTTTACTTCTCATACAATCCAATAGAATAGTGCCAACAACTGCCCAACACAATTAACGGATATCTGACATAATTGATAATAAAAAATGGTTTCAATTAATATGACATCTAGGAAGAAATTCGATAAACTAGTATCAACACAAGAACCAACAATTTTTTCGGGAAAGGTCACAGTATATAAGTGGTCAAGACAAGTATAGGAGGTCATAATGACAAGAAACATCTCAATCAAATTCTGCCGCCCTTCTGTTTACAATTGTAGTGAGGGAACAATTCATTTTTTTGACGATAATGTTTGTACCCATCAAACCATTTTATACTCCTGCAATAAGATCGCATTAAAAGTTGCTCAGACAAGTTTAAAACACAATGATATGTTCGGCTTCTGTCTTACAAATTTTGAAACGAAAATACGGAAATTATAAGGAGTGTGAAATTTTTAAATTTATCATAATTTTTGTGAAATATCCGTTAATTATTTTGAGCAACTGTACTTTGCGCACCAGAAAATCATAAAATATGCTCCCGCTGCGTACAGACGTGTCATATCGTGAAGGAGGATAACTCCACTGCTTAGCAAGGAACCGCTTATTTTGAATAGTACGGCGAACTTGTTGAAGCATCTGGCAGTTGGACGTTACATTTATAGTCACCTCTAGGTATGTACTTCAAGAGCAGGACACCCTATGTTCTCATTGCATTGATTGGTGCTTTGTTTCTGGTGAGAACCACCAGTGACCAGTGACAATGTGATTCAAAACTTCATCACCATCGTTGTCATAGCGACTGAGAAATATCAATGCAGCTGCGATTCGTTTGGTTTTATGTTCGTCTGACGAACTTCGAGGAACCCATCTGGCATATACTTTATATATATCATATATGTTACAGCCCAGATCTGCACTAACAATTCCGTACAACACAGTTCTTGAAATACCTAGAAAAAATAAGTGCAGTTTGCTAATTGTAAAACGCGTATTTCCTTGGGTTTTTATTTCAGTCCTAGCTTTGAGTCCATCAGAGATGACTGAAATCCGTCCCTAGCGATCTTCATCATGAACATTCTTCCCTCCGCCATTAAACATGATACACCACTTCTGAACTGACGCTTCAGTTATCTGTCTATAAATTTCGATGAATTGAACTTTTTGTGCGTTTAAAAAGCGAATGATACTACGCACCCCACACTTGGCGCGATCGTCACACATTTTAAAATCGCACAGGTAAGCAGTAATCAACCGTACTGGATAGTAGCTGCCCCCAAACTGAAGCGGGTGAGTATAAAGTGGTGGGGGGACGCGGTCACGTATAAAAACAAAACGTCCTTTGCTTTCTGAATGACCCTTGTATCATGGTGAATATATTGCCGGAGTAAACTTCTTTATAGCTTTTTTGGGTTGATTGGTAACTTGGGGTTGTATAACCGTTGTTAGTCAAATTTATGGTTAGTAGTTGTCGTTTATAACAACAAACAGTGTGGATCTATTACGAATACTATGATTCGAAGTTTGGTCTTCTCATACCTTATGCCGTTATATTTGGTTATGGTAAAATACTTTAAGGTTTCATCTTGATTAAAGTCTGGCAAAGAGAACGTTAATCCTTGATCGTATTTGGTACCACATCGACAACAATGAATGTGCTTAAGGTTTTGTTATTTCTCATTTTTCTTTTTCAATGAGTGCAAATTTACGATCGCATTGCAGCAAGGAGTGGTCTCTTTCTGGGAATCTATGAAGTATTTATTTGTACATATGTATCGTTGAAAATTAAGAACTGAAAAACATTGTTTTCATATGATAAAAATTGTCTTTTTCTACCATTGACCTTGACAATAGTCACGTGGTAACTCAAAAACCGTCAAAATTCAAGAGATTTACAGTGTTTACTAAACAAAAGAAGAAGAGCAATACAAATTTCTACGAATTATTGTGTTGGACTGTTCAAAATGACTTCGCTTTTAGATTTAGGATAAAAATTAAATGGGTTTGTAAGAGTACTAGGACAATTTGACACTCTAATCGAAGACAATAAAAGCAGAAACTAGACGAGGGTAATTCTTAATCTTCCAAAATCTACTAGTTAAATGAGATATTGCATTATTATACGAATGTGTTCAAATTTAAGTTCTTAGAATACATTCTCCAGCTAGAAATTCTCGCCGAATGTAAAGAGGTTCCTCAAGGTTATTAGCCAAAAAAGAAAGATAGCGGTCCAAATTTATTGCATAGCTTCTGTGCAAAATCGTAGAGCTTTGTATTAAATTCTACCTATTTTTACAACATTCTTCACACTTTTCAATGATGTAATCAATGCGTTTACCCCTTAACAGCTTTTGATCCAGCACGATATCTAAGTGTTTAATAAAGTTATCGACGGATATTTTGACGAGATCGACGGTAATATTGAGAGAGACTCTATATCTAGCGAAAAACACTACTTTGCATTTCTCAGGCATCTGATTATATCGCAGAATACTAAAAATACCGTGGACGCAACACATAACAACATAACAAACATCAAACTTATGAGATGATCGAAATAGAAAAGAAAATGATTAATACAGTTCCAAAACTAGAATACTTAGGATACATAATGTGAAACGAGAACAAATTTTATCTACTGCGGAATGTTCTACAGAGAAAAGTAATAGGAAAAAGGGGTATTGGTAGAAGACGAATTTCTTAAAAAAGTTTAAAATCTGTACATATGCATGTGCGTGTTTTGTATCTTGCAATTTCCTGCTACAGTATAACTACGGAAAGTTTTAGGTTCGCTGAAAGGTAAGTCACTGCACTGTCAGCACACCTTAGGAATAATAAACGAGTCATTTCAAGCAGGAACATTTATGAAATACAAGATTAGTGTTGGAGCTGTAATAAGGCATTTAATAGATAAATTTACGTTATGTAATAATGATTTTCATGAGATAACTTTAGATTAGCTTTGAGCTCATGCTCACAGAATAGTCGCTTCTACAAGCGGCTAAAATTATTCAATGGTAGGCCTTACTTTAAGAGATTTTAGGCGCTATTGTTCGAAATATGCTAAAAATATTTATAAAATTTAAAACATAATGCAGCGTGTTGGAATCTTCGAAATACCTTAAGATGAGTAAAGTAATTATTACTATTACTGTTCTCACCTACTATTACTACTATTGTTATTGTTATTAGTAAATCCTTCATTCCAAAATTAACACGAATAATTCAGTTATCCACTATAATTAAACCATACCATCCACTAGCAGCCTATGGCTCGCCTTAAAATTTTTAAATGCAAACATAGTTTGGAAATAGAACGTTTACTTAAAATTAAACACAACACCTTCCAAGATTTGAGCAATCATGCATTGCTTTATTTGTTTTTTACTTTTATCAACTTGTTTAACATTCTAAAAATAATCACTTGCTTTAATGAAGAAGCTTCTCTTGCAAAAAGAATTATCTACAAGGTTACTGAATTATGTAATACAAGTTCGCTTTGCGTAATTTGTTATTTAACCATGACTTCTTAATCTACAAAAATGCATTTAAGTACATCCTTCGATTTGAATACAGTTTAAAGTCGAACTATATAAGGAGTACGTGCTAAACTGCCAACATGTATAATAATAAAGTTATGAGTAAGGAAACTACTTGTTACAGCACAATTAGTGTTTTGAAGATAGCATGCATCGTATTATTCGTATTTACTAACGAAATATATATAGAATATCGTCTATGTCACCATATAAAAAAAGAGCATGATGAGAATGAAATCAAGTTTATGTCTAAAGTTGAAATAGAGGATTACTTTTTAGCATTATTAAAGTCTCAAACTATTAAGGAAGAATTAACGGAAGGAATTTTAAACAAAATTAGTAAAGCAGTTCTTAGAAGAAAAAGATCTACTGTAAGTAATGCCTTCTCTTGTATTGTATTATTTTAAGAAGATTAAAAAAAAGTAGCGTAGTGTTAATACATAAGCATACCATAGCACACCTTCAGAAGTACTTAAGATGTACAACCGGATAAGTGCAAATGCAATATTCTGGATTCTACTTTGTTATCCTTGCCAATATTATTTTCATGTGTAAATGAAAAATTTTGTTGTTTTCAATGGAGAATTTCTTCTTCATATCCAGCTAGGATTTTGTTCGATGGCATTGCAAATGTTTCCTTTACTCCTGAATAGACGTTATTCATTCATCAATGTTAAAAAATAACTTATCCTATTGAAATCTGTCGATTGTCAAAAGCATGGCTGCTTTCTTCGATTTTATGTAGTATTTCTGCGTTGTTAGTTTGGTTTCAATACATTGTTTTTTCCAACTGTATCTGTGCTTTATACAGATTTTTTGGCGTGTTTATTCAACCAAATTAATTGTTTCTAAATGCATAATATAGGACACAATCAATTATTTACCTGTAGACATGCATTATATTCCAAATTTAATTTAAAAGATCGCAAAACACAATATATCATTGGCATTATACATTATATGCTCTCTAACAATCTTTTCTTCACATTTTCAAACATTTCAAAAACCTTCGCTTTAGAAAATATCGCTTGAGATTTGCAGTACATACACATATATATATATTCTTTGAGGAAGTTCGTTTGTTTTAAAAAAACTATACAGTTATTTTCAATTATTTTGAACACCCTTTTGTGTTACGTGAGCAAGGTTTTAGGGTGTATCTCCAATGTGAGTTATCTTCTAATGTTTTCATAATGCAAATCAAATTCTACATACAATTTATCTGCCCTGGTTATTTCTTATAAACTAAAAAGCTTACGTTAAAGGTTATTTTCATTTCCTGAAAGCAAACAGCTTCAATTGTTTGTAATTTTCGAGTTTTAAATCTTCTCTTAAATTTAAAAAGGCTTGCTTATTTCTTTCAGTGATGTTACAACTATACAGGTACTTTATTTTTCATTCTTTACGGATAAAATCACAGATTAGTTTGTGATTGTAGAGGACAAACCTTTGTAACATAAACAATATTATTTCAAAAGAGATTTACACTTTTATTATTCCACTAGTTTAAAGGTTTCTTAAAGAAGCAAAAGTGTTGTTGTTTAAGAATTGTACAGGTTAATATAAAACGCAGGTTGCAATTTACAGTATTCTCTTGCACAATGGGAAAATTTATCCTGTTTTATGAAGTTTACTTCATAAGTAAAGATGCCCACTAGCATACTTATCTTTAGAATGGTGCAGACACCCTCAAAGAAAAAACAATGCGGAATAAAGCATCTGTTTGTATGATTTTGAATAAACAACTCTGTTCGTAATTCAACCGATTTGTATGGTTACTGATTTATTGAAATACCAATTTACTATTATAGAGCGCATTTTTGAAACTGTTATAATAATTCGAAAAATGTCTAAAAAATAATACTTAACATAATAATGCTACTAAATACAGCTATTCATGGTACGGGTGGAATCATACACGGAAAAGAAGGATACACACATGGGGGATGCATTAGCTGCAGATGCATCCCACATGTGTGTATCCATGTGTGCACTGTTGGTGCGCGCCCTCTCTGGTTACCCAGTCTATGAGCTGCTCGGTGGAAGGAATGGGAAATTGTACCCGATTATTTCACTGTGTCTGAACGAGCAGAAGAGTGTTATTCTTGCGGCTCACTTGGGCGCTCAATTTAGACGTGGTAGCCGAGAGGAAATTGCAATATGTGGAAACTCTCTAGAAACCACGCTATTGATGCCGAGTAAGCAGAAACACGTCCGTCTGTTAGCGCTTTTTCTCTCCTGGCATTGCTGTATTTAGCAGCATTATTACGTTAGGTATTCTTATAATAGTGTACTTAGGAAATATTATTTTTTATATTCCAAACAGATTAATCAGAAGAGTTTGCGTGCAATTTTCTTATGTATATTTTTAAATTGCTTTTTTAAATTTAAAACTTCATTTAGTAATACGTACAAATCAAGGGTGTGAGAAAAGCCATCCGCAAGTCGTAGTCAGCCCTCCAAGACTTTAACTTCAGCCCCCATCACCTTTGGTTTTTGAGAAAGGAAGAAATAATTTTTAAAACTTAAATATATCCTTCGAAGGACATTCTCATATAATAAAAATAAACATTTCATTAAGAATACGATTATATTTACAAAGGATACCTTAACACACATTTCTAAGTTTACGCTTCCAAATCTAGATAGTAATGCGCATTATTGAAATATGTTTAGCAGTTAATGCTAACTTATTATATACATTACAGCTTTACTATCCCAACTCTGTCTATCCAACTCGTGATCCACAATTCATATACTTGCAAACATGTCCTCTGGCGTCAGCTTATACACCAAGGCCAGAAGGTAACACACACGCGATCGGATCTCCAGGATCGTCTGAACCACCAGGACCAGCAGGGCCACCAGGATCATTGGGGCCACCAGAAGCATCAGGATCACCAGGGCCATCGGGACCGCCAGGTCCATCGGGACCACCAGGGCCATCGGGACCACCAGGACCATCGGGACCACCAGGACCATCGGGACCACCAGGACCATCACAGCCACCAACATCATCAAAATCGCCAGGTCGCATTTCTTATAATACCACGAGATCATAGTTAACCTTGCACGTATAATATACCCAAAAAAAAAACGAATTCAAATTGATTAAAGAAATGAGAAGGGATATTTACACTAAACAGATACGCATACCTTAAAGTAAAATGTATTAAGAAGTTAGAAAACTGAAGACCTGTTAAACATTTTGCAAACAAATGTCAAACAATTCACAGTATTCGTTATCAGTCTCTTCGAAGACTGTTTATGTTTTGATAAAATTTCAATGCCTTCTAAACAGAAAAAAAAACCCAGATTAGATTTCCTAAATAGTAGTAAGCATCAACTACCACCCCATACTTTCTCAAAGATTACATAACTTACTAGTATTTATCTTGTTTTCTATTTCATTTTATTACTATACTTTCCGCTGTAAAGGATTTCTGAAGATTTACGTTACGGGATTCATTTTCGCCTTCAGGTGCTTTTAACTAGCACAATAACATCTGTACAGCTAATACCAACGCTACTAGTTAACACGTTGATTGCCGTCGTTAAGTGATTTTATAATTAGGTCCGGGGCACCAACAACTATACCGGAAATATCCAGAAAAAGACATCTTATTTAAGATTCATACTGCCTGTTAGATATATCTCTAAGAATACCAAAACTATCATTTTGTAGCTTTGACGAATATGGATAGGGATGTATTTTCTAAAAATATCTTGAATTACATGGCATATCCGATTAAACGGTTAAGTGATATGAACCTTCTTAGTTCAAATGATGTGATGGATTTCTCTGATACTGTAAAGACATGCTCGGGAATATTTTGCTCTTGATCTATTGTTAAAGAAAAGTAAAGGATAAATTAAGACGAAATATTGAATTAATTATTTAACAGTAGAAATTCGTAGAGAATAACCAAAAATCTCTTCTTTCCTCCAAGATTTCTGAAGAATAAATGGAGGTATCACAGACTATGGTTTTGATACGTATGAAAAAATCGAGAGTAGTCTTGTCCAGAAATTTGGCCAGCCCTTCCAAACATTGATCATCAAATATTTATGTCAACTCGTCGATAACCTCCAATATGCAGGAGTAGCATTTATTTCTATGCTTCGTTAATCCATTAATCACTTCAGAAAAAGCGGTTGAATCTTTTTCTGTTTTGCCGAGACTTCGCACGCAAAATTATACGTACATTATTACAGGAGGAATTGACTAAAATTAAAATTTTGGTAAAGTCTACTTAAACAAAGTTGTGAAGTGGGGAACAACGGACAAAATTTAATAAGTTATGCAACGTTTTATTGAACGTTGCTTTGTCATTTTTTACGGGAAAATTCGTATGGTTTATTCAGCGTTTAGCGGAACAACAAAAAGTTATATGCATATTTATGTAGATCAACTTTGTTTGTAATCTTAACCTTAAACAAATTTCAATATTTATAGATGTACGACTTTAAAATTCTGTGTTTAAAGATAGGTCACGTTATTTTGACGCTGACTCTACGGAATTTTTAGACATTATGCGAGATGATCCCTTCAGCGTACTTTTTGCAGCGTTGCGTTAGTATACGACATAGCTCATAAAAAGCTACTTCTCACATTATTTTGTGGAATATTAATATGGTTGTTAATTGCAACTTGTAGATGTTACTTAATGTTTACAAAAAGACGTCTTTTCAACGTTTTCGTTCCCGTAAGGTTTCGTACAGATGAAAGTGTGGGTTTCAAGTACGAAAACGGTTCTACGGATTTCATGCTCATCATTGCGTAGGATATTACGAAATCAGGCAATATATGATTCCAATTTTATTCCAACGACGAGAATTTTGAGAATGAATTCTTGTTCAGATACAAAATGATCCAACCTTTCTTCCAAAATTGATCTCAACAGTCAAAAACAAATTTTTACCATAATCAGTATACAGTACAAGAAATAAACTCTATCAGATAACTGCTAGTCTACTTCTCACTCAATAAAATTTCCAATAAAGATGTAGCTTTAAAGTATATTATACTGCAAATGTAATCGACTTACCCGTCAAATTTATGACCTAAGCCTAAAGGACACAATATATTTTTTTTAAGTTTTGGTAAGGACTATCATACTAGAATTTAAACACAGAGAGAGTTTTCGCTGCTTGTAATAGAAATAAAGCTGCAATTGGTGGTAAATTCTGTGGAATATTGATTTTGTTTTGCTTTCATTAAAAGGAGAGCGTTTTCAACATTTCTTATGGTATACTTTTTATATTTACGTTTTAGTAACTTGATTTATACCTTCTACTATATTTCTTTTTTGTATTCTAATTTGCTACTAGCAAACAATTAAATTCTTCCTTTCAATTTATGCATTATTTATCTTTAACAGCAGGACATAAACAAAATATCTGTTGAAAGCACAACATTTTTTAGCAATCTTGTCACTGTTTCTCCATATTAGCAACTTTTCCATATTAACCTCGAATAAGTTTAGTAGGGACTAAATTTAGGTCAAACGATAATTATGTAACTGTGATATGTGAACGAAATGTTCCCGTCACAATGTTAACTTTTCATTTCCTTAAGCAAAGCAAGCCTACTTCATCAATTTTTCCTATTCATCGCAACTAAATGGTTGATTTCAACACTCTTAAAACGTATCATCATTCAGCATTTTAAAACTAAATTTATTTAATTAGTAACCTATAAAAGATACAAATATTTAAAGGAAATCATGAATGCGTCATTATTTTCAGAAGAAACTCATTCGAATTTGGGCCTCTTTAAACCTTTAAACGTATATCGTTGAATACATGTTCAAACGGTTATCTAAGGAATCTATCACATATGAATTAGCCTACGCGAAACAAATAAAAGGCCTCATATTCATTTCCGATTTAACCGAGAGTGCTACGGAATTAAAATATTTTTAACTAATACACCCAATAATATCGTTCCCTGAAACTTCAAAAGCATAATTAGTGATGCATCTAACAGACGATTACTGCGAACGACCCACAGGCAGTTATTACTATCTCTTCTTGTTGGTATATCTTTCACAATTACAGATAAATTAAGCATACTTCCTGTACGGCAGTGCTTTCTCCAAATTACACATCAGAGACCTATACAATAATCAGCTCACGAATACAGATACTCCATAAATTAATTTATAAGGAAAGGCTCCCGCGTGTCAAATTCAAGAGTGAGTTCAAGTTGAGATTTGAAAATAATTTTTTTTTGTTTATGCTAAAACTCACTTTTCAAAAATTCTCAGATTTTCAGTTTTCTTGATTTAACTCATGAAAGGAAATTGGTAGAACAAAAATTTAAATGCAAATGTTATACCTTATCGAAAGATCCTTCAAGACACGTGAATACTTATGCTAGAGCTGGTTATGGAAAAGAAATTAACGCAAGTTGTTCATCTTTAACATCGTTTACTAATTTTAAAGCATTTCCAATTATACGGGCTGTTCTAAAAGTGATACTAACATAAGAACTTATATCTTATACCACGCACGTAGTACATATACACATATCAGGGAAGGAAAAGATTTACTATATATATGTAGTCCCACTTCATACAGTTTAGCTCAATTTGTTTTGCATTAGCAACTTTAATTAAATTTGTCAGAATTGACAAATTACCGTGTGTATTTATTTATTATCGTAAATATTCAATATCACGTTTGTTTAAAATTAAGTATTTACGAACCACATCATATTATCTGAAAATGTTATTAAATTATTAATGGAGTCAGTTAATATGGCTGAAGGCAGACAAACACCAGTAAATCGACATGAAATAGAACTACAAGACAATTTTTTTGTATAACCATGGGCAAGTCCATATCCAGTCGAGCGGTAATCTTCTTAACTTGTGTTCGTCAAGCTGAACATCTCCAAGGTAATCCTGTCTTTCCCTACAGACTGCCGAGCAGACAAGAAGGTACATAGGAGTTTCCTCTGCTCTTTCACACTTTCTACATGAAGGAAAGATTACTAAACCCATCTGATGCATATGTTTATTTAGTGTGCAGGCTCCAGTTAAGATCGCTGTGAGTGCTCTCAGTTTGGTCCTGCTCATAAGGACTTCCTTACGCAGTCTTCCCTCACCTGGATAAATCCCGAGAGATTTGCAGTGTCTTAAACCATCTACACCGTTCCAGTAGGACCGGTGATTGGCGGCGAGCTCGGATTTAACAATGGTCTTAATACTGCCATAGGTACCCCATACATCGGTTCAGGATCTGAGAATGGTCATCCACTGGCATCTCTTGGTAGCAAATCAGCTCGTTCCCGTTGATCACATCTCAACATAACGCCGCAATATTCCGCCAGTTGTTGCAGCCTTCTATGCCACCTTAACACCACTTCGGAGTCAAACCTGACAGCTCGTACCGCCCTAAGAGCGGTTTGGCTGTCCGATACGATTTCCAAGGCTTCCAAGTCACGGTCGTGGTCCATAGAGTTCTCCGCACATGTCTGGATGACAATTACTTATGCTTGAAAGATGGAGGGAGAGGCCAATAGATTGACGGCCTCGCCATCTTCCTCTATCCAAATTCCAATATCCTTGCCATTCAAGGTTTTCATGGCATCCGAAAACTAGCAGGAGATGTTCCATCTCGATTTGAGTGTCTTTATTGCCTCCCGCTGGGAATTATTACATTGTATCCCCCATCAAAGTTTTACACCGGCCAAATTTTGTCGGTCTGCATTGACAGCGGTGCTGTCTATTCAATGAGGTTGAAGATGCTGGTGAAACTAATTCCAACAGATTCATCACGGTTGATTCGCACCATTGCGAACAACAAAAAATATCCGCGATTAGTTTCTTGGTCAATAGACTCGTCAGATTTCCGCTAAACAAGAGCAGGTAGTACAAAGAATTAAACTATATCAAAGATGTAACGAGGTACAATGGTTTCTCCTCTATGGATGTCGACCGTATTTTAAGGAAGGTCCAATACAAACAACACATCAGAAATCCCACGACCTTGACATCAACAAACACCGGCAATAAGAAATTTATAACTCTTCCTTTTCACCCAACAGTAAAAGGGTTAAGTAAAATTTTCCGACAACTAAATATGAACGTGTCTTTTGTATCAAAAAACAACTTAAAGAATCTCTTAGGGAATCCCAAAGATAAACCGGAGATGATAAAAAGGTCTGGAATATACCAAATCGCATGCAATGATTGTGAGAAAGTTTATATTGGACAAACAAAGAGGAGTATCGAAACGAGGTTCAAAGAGCATATTAAACGCTATCGTTTCGACAAACCAGAACTATCAAGCATGGCAGAGCATACGGTAAAATCCGGACATAAGATTGATTTAAAAAATCTTACACTACTTAAAAACGTAAACTCGTATAGAGAATTAGACACGTACGAAACGATATGTATGAAAAAGAACGGAAACTTATTGAACAGAGAACCACCCCCAATTGCAAACTCGAGTCTGATTGATTTATTACCATAGACCCTGTTAAAGATACGGTTCGCTTTCGGTCCATCTTCCTCCGAAAATAGACATTAGACCACCGAGTAGATTGTAAATAGTCATATGTTTTAGAAATTTTAGAGCCTGCGTAGAAAATAATTTTCACGTCTGATACAGTTTTTACATTCAGTCGGTAACACGGTTGACAATGAGAGCCCACGCGCTCTCGAAACCCTGCGTTCCGCATAATTAATAAATTTGTGTGAGTGGAGTTTACTGCTATACCTGTGAATTGTACATCCACATAGTCCTTGCAATCGTCAATCGTCAATGCTGGTGTGGTCTCCGAACCTGTCAGAGAATACCTTGCACCCACTACATTTGACTCTGTAGGCTCTGAGGGTTGTTTCTGATCTCACTACCTGCTGCAGTGGTGGAAACCCAAGGATGATCTCTATCGCAGATGGCGGCGTCGAGGCCATGGCCCCAGTAATGCCTAAGCAAACAATTCTTTGGACTTTGCCGCGTAGTGTTGATTGGCTTTGTGCCACCAAACTAGCGACCAGTAAGTTATAGTAGGTACTATAACCCTCGTTTACAGCCAGTGAACCACTGCTGACTTTAGACCCCACGTTCTACTTAACATTCCTCTGCAAGCCCGAAAGGCCCTTGTGGCTTTGTTTGTAGTATGTTCCAGCTGTGAGTTGTACGTCAATTTGAAGTCCAAAATCACATCTGGATATTTAACCTCTATTGATACCAATACCTTGAAGCCGAAAATCGGCGGACACCGGAATTAGAAAGTTTCCTTCTCCAGGTGAACGGTACCTTAGTCGTTTTACTAGAGTTAACAATTAACTCTTCTTTTCGGCACCATATTTCTACTCAACCGCAAGCCATACTGAAGGAATTAATAATAAATAACCGATGCTATTTTTTAAGTAGATATGGATACGACTTTGGAATTTCTTCAACCGTTTTAACCGCACCCTACCAAATTGATCGACAGCGAATATCCTATCTCTCAGGAAATTCTAGAAAAGTATTTGCAGGAGAAATCGTGACCTTCTACATCAGAAGACGGCGACATTATACATATCAAATATAAAGAAGATGCTGTTAATTATTGGAGGAGTGGGAAAAGGAAGCGGCTCTCCGTAGAGTTGATGCAAATGAGATTTAGGAAGGTATGCCCTCTACAACTGTATCGATGGGAACAAAGTCTAAAAAGAGGCGGAACGCAAAGAGAGAAATTAACAGCAATATCTCAATACGTGATAGAAAAATTTTAAAAAATTAGTGGACTGAAATATGGATATTAGAAGCTAACGAAACTAGAAGACCTTAAAACTTCAAGGAAGTGGATACAGAATTTCAAGATAACATATAGAATAGTTTCGTGCAAAATCACTAAATTTATCAGTTGCTGATTTTATTAATGAAGTTAAACCAGTAATTCAGAGTTACGGTGCCGAGCATGCATATAGTGCACATGAAGGCTGTTTCAACTTGGAGATACATTCAGTACGTTCACTAGTATTCCATGGAACGAAGAAAGTTGAAGCTGCTGTTCAGTTTATACAAGCAACAACCTACAGTTATACTATTCTTCCTACATTATCTGCATCCGGTAAACTTGTGTCTCCACTGCTGATAGTACTAAGTACTAAAGAACCTGGTAGCAAGTTTGGGCCTCAAGTACAAAAGACTCTATTTTGACCTGCAAACGTTGTTTAAGCTTGATCTTCAGGTAAATTAACCACTGATTTATTTACTTAACAATTGGTTTCTTAATATTTACTTATCAAGCACTGGGCTAAAGAGTCTTATACCTTTGAATTCATGGGCAGGTCACTGTGCAGAGTCTTTGAAGAAAGAGGTACCATCCAACAAAGATGTTGAAATAATGACAGTACGAAAGAAAACAACAGGTATGATTCAATCTATGAATTTCAAATATGGAAGGGATCTACACGGCCATTTTCTGACCTGGATCTTATCTAAAATTGTGATGTTAATTCCCATTTACAAAATAATGTGATAAAATTGCAATCATTAATACATAATCAATTGTCGTCCTCTAAACATAGCAATTTGTTTACATATGTCTGGTAGAAGTGCGGTTATATAGAGAATCGACCTGGACCATTCGAATATCCCACGAATGTTGCCTCTTCAAACCAAGACCTTCCGTTTGCTCCACTTTGCTTTCAATGTGATACTTCTCGATCCATTCGTTGTTCTTGGTGCAAAAACTTTTTATGCATTAAGCACTTTTTAACGACTTTCATTGCCATACCAAATCATAAATACATAATTTAAATACACATTGCAATAAATACTTTATTCGTTATTATTAACGCTAAAGATTTGTTATCACGTCTAATTTCGTGGTTAATATTTGTATAAATTATGAAAATTAAGACATACTAACTCATGCACTTTTACTAATTAATGAAGGTCTTTCACAATAGAAAACATATGTATGCAATATATAGATGGTTTTGTTTTAAGTATCATAAGGAGTACCTTGTTCTACAGCTTTAGTACATCCTGTATAATTGAGAATGCTTTAAAATCAATAAAGGATGTTAAAGCTAAACAACTTGCGTTAATTTCTTTCCATATTACTAGAACCAGCTCTAGCACAAAAATATATATCGCATTCACGTGTTCTGAAAGACCTTTCGATAAACTACAACATTTGCATTTAAATTTTTGTTCTATTTATTTCCATTCCAGAGTTAAATCGAGAAAACGGAAAACCTCTGAATTTTCGAAGTTGTGCTTCATCCTCTGAGAGTGACTTTGAGCAAAATAGGAAAAATGTTATTTTCAAGTCTCAACATATTCCACTTATTTATCAAGTTTCGTTAGGTTCTGAAATTAAAACCCGAAATCTTTTCCTGGTTAGATGCATCTGGATGAAATACTGAGGGCATTGCAACATTCTAAACAAATGTTAAGCCAATTATACGATATTATTACATTTTTGCAATATAGGACATGCCATAGGTTACACAGACTTCACAGCATCGCATAGCCAAAAGACTTGATTGCATTCTTTAACCATTTAACCTGATATATATTATTTCCCTTATTATTATTTTTAATACATTCACTCCTTCTATCAAGGCCACTACTAATTTAATAACTAGGCCCACATGGATATCGAATATTTGAAACCTTCGTAGTTATTTCGGGGGCTTATGATAGAAACTGCAATATTGACTATAAGAAAGCCCACAAATTAAAAGTATTACACTGTTAATGCATTTTGTTTCTGTCCTAAGATACAAAAGTCTCCCTGCACATACATTTCGAAGTAATGTATTTCATTACCTCTGTAATATTTTAGTTCACAATGTTGAAGGAAGTTGACATTACCATATAACAATTGTATGCTTTAAACGCAAATCCCATTTTAACATAAGCCATTTGACAAGGTGCAAAGGTAAAATCGGTTTGCACGGACCATTGTGTACATTATGCTGTATATACTGTATATGCTGAATATCGAAATTTACGTTTTGCAGGTGTGAGAAGAGAATCTTATGGTGTTTCGACATCAACAGGTAAAATTTTATAACAAATTTATGTTTATATGCTTACTTATCCAGGTCTCTTATTAGAACCGCCCCTTGGCCCAGGAGCAATACGTATGTTAAACAAAATATCCAATTACAAAAACCTATACTGTATTTTTTTAGCCGTAGCAGTATCATGTACGAAAGGAATAAATATTTATGTTAATGCATCACAGATAACGAGAAATTTATTTCCTGTACTATAATCTAAAATTGAGAGATAGGACGAGTATGAGGACTTAATCTAATGTAAACATAATAGGTAATATTCTGGCTGCTCTGACTTTACTGAACGTATTTCTTATGTTAAAGGTAAGACAAGTAAAAGCTATAATTTGCAAGCTTACAAATTAGTAACCATATGTAGGCAATGGTGTAAAATAATCGCCACTTAAAAATCTTAACAAGCCACGGCCACAGACTATGTCAAATTTATTAAGTTGATAATGTAATCCTATTAACTAATTCGTATACAGAACTGCGAGAACCGAAAGAATGATGTGGCTGACAGCGTTGACTTTGGTAATAAAATAGGTGGTGATCCGACAACTAATTTGCTGGGACATATTTGTAAACAAAGCATTGACTTGCATATGAAAGTTTATTACCCATTATATTCTTTACAAAAATCAATTCTTCGCTTCATATTCTCACTCATATTGCTAAGGATATGAAATTGCTGTTTAAGAAGTTAATTTTATTTTGAATAGCGTTTTCAAACTCTTTGCAATACATTTTAACCTAGCTATTGTACCCTATTGTACAAGCATAAGTTTGTTCAAAACTGTTTACAGACTTCGTCAAAACTGTATAACTATTATTTTGTAATGCCTCCTTTGGCTTCTATAATTGCTCTTATTCTTTTTGGCATACTGTCTATGCAAGCGGTAATAGTATGCCTTTTGCCACACATCTTCAATATTTCCTACGAATTGCTTTTTTGTCGTGTTTCTTCTCGAATATACGCGTGATTTTAGAACACTCCACACGCACTTAATTGCATTAAGGTCGACAGAATTTCCCGGCCAACACTGGCAGAGCGTGCATTTCCAAAAAACTTTGGATGGATTTGACTATGCGGCATGATGCCTTATCGTGCATGAATCTGTAAGGGCTTTCATTCGGATCTAAATATTGATATGTGACATTAAGACATCCTCTAATACACGACTACATTAGTGTTGATTCATAGTCCCTTGGCCAAAATACGGTGGTCCAAAACCCTCGACTGATGTACAGGACCATATCATAATTGACGGAGGGTGTTTCACCGTTTTTAGTACACTAACTTCACCAAACTATTCAGATGAGCGTTGTCTAAGAAATTCCATGATCATGGCTTAGCTATTTTAAACCCTATTTATGAATTTTATACTTGTATATGTAAATTATCACGTTGAAAACACACAAAAGCTTAATTTTATAAGGTGGACCTAATAAAATGGTCAGAGACTGTATTTCTAGCAAAGAATCATATAAGGAGTAACTACTTTAGCGACTTCCACTACGTCATATCTATCCTTTACATCTGAGAGATATCGACAAAAATCGTTAAAATCAATTTTAAAATCAAATTTCTCATGAAAAAAATTTTCAAATTCTTGAAAAAAATCAGTGTCGATTATTTCCTCATCCTTTTTTCGATTTAAGATCTTGCTTTTTAGAAAGAGATAGTATTGGCTCAAAAAGTTACTTCCATTTGTTATTGTGGAAGATCGACTACATTCTCACGTGTTTTTCCCTCCTATATAACCTCGACCGCTAGTTGAATGATTTTTCTATTCAGAATTGCAGGAGATTGAATATTTTTTGCGCATTCTAAAGGAATATCTGCCAAATTATTAACTTTATTCTCTGATTGGTGGTATTCATTTTATGGAACTGACCATTTTTTTTCGTCACGATTTATTTTTTGCAAGCAAAATATCTCAGATCATCTGTTGAAGTAAAAATATGAAAATACTTTTTATCACCTACTCTATAGGAAAGGCGTAGTGGCCTGTTTGCTCTTCTTTGGCGTAAAACTTAGTAATAGCCTCCAAAATAGTTAAAGCGTCATCTTCTACTGTATAAAATATTCTTTTAATAAGAGAGTGATGCAAAATTAAGTCTAGCAAATTTGTTACCTTAAATACAGCAGTATAACATTTAGTAGATAGAAGAAAACAGTTTCAATATTTAAAGTGATAAAATTAAAGAGAGATCACGAGAACAAGTTCAAAAATCAAAATCGGTCACTAAAACCATTAAAACATAGAACAAGACTGTATACAACTGTGAAACATTAAAAAGTGTCGAGCAGCAGGAAAGCAGAACAAGGCGTTAATAAATTGGTTGGCATATTTTCCGCTCGTCAAATTTATTTGGTCATACTATGGGTGTAACATACAATCAATAGAAAAGAAGGGAGCAGTTCGTAAAAGGCTATACCATTTTCTGTATATTTCTTAAAACGTTTAAAAAATGACTACTTGAATCTCTCTGTTAAGATTATACCTACTTCTAGTATTTAACGTTTATATATTAAATTGGCAGAAACACTTATGACGCAAGTATAACAAATCGTCTACCATTTAGCCCGGTTTTTCCAAGAAGACGTTGTAATTTGTTCTATGTTTTGGCTGTAGTATGAAGCTTTGCCGAGGACTATTATCGAATTCAGTGGTTAAAGAGGAATTGTTCGTGGAACCATTTCTCATATACAATGCCAGTAATTTCATGGTGGTCATGTCTTTCTTGTAGAACTGCGTAAACTTTGGCCCTGCAATAAAACTATTTTCCTGCCATCATACAGTAAAACAAAATGTTGACCACGATCATCAGTGCAGAGATGTCTGTGGTATCGTCACCTACAAATGTTTGCCGAAATGAATTCATCGTAATATCTACCAGTTATCTACCGTTTATCCATTTGTATATACAATATTTTTAATCTTTTTTCCTACTTCTTTAACATGAAAACCAACGGCAAATAATAATTCATACATGGCGATACGTTTCAACTTGGTATAGCCAATGTTAATGTACTGTGGAATTTTGCTTAAAAAAGAACTGTGCTTTATGACGAATGAGACTTTGCACAGTTTTATCACACATAAGAGTATGGGAATTTTTGTATTCTACTTGTTTTGAGGTTCGTGCCCAATTTTCTCTTCACAGCCCAAACGCATACTTATTCCTTTTACCGCAATGGAAAGATTCATGGTTCTGTGGAAATATGTAATACCATATTGCTTTTCTCTTGCACAATACAGTTCCTCTTTGTATCGGATACATAACCTATAACATTCCTATCGAGAATATCGTTCCCAGAAATTTCAAAATGATAGTTTCATTAATTTTTAGGGATATTTCTAACAAATTGTTGTCGAGAGCGACCCTATTACACAAAGTTGAACGATAAATCAAGTTTAACCTTAAAAATTCTATCCAATCGGTAGTTAAGTTTTATTCGGAGGTCGTCCATTTCAATAGAGACGAATGAGACTGCACAGTTTTACCACACATAAGAGTATGGGAATTTTTGTATTCTACTTGTTTTGAGGTTCGCGCCCAATTTTCTCTTCACAGCCCAAACGCATACTTATTCCTTTTACCGCAATGGAAAGATTCATGGTTCTGTGGAAATATGTAATACCATATTGCTTTTCTCTTGCACAATACAGTTCCTCTTTCTATCGGATACATAACCTATAACATTCCTATCGAGAATATCGTTCCCAGAAATTTAAAAATGATAGTTTCATTAATTTTTGGGGATATTTCTAACAAATTGTTGTCGAGAGCGACCCTATTACACAAAGTTGAACGATAAATCAAGTTTAACCTTAAAAATTCTATCCAATCGGTAGTTAAGTTTTATTCGGAGGTCGTCCATTTCAATAGAGACGAATGAGACTGCACAGTTTTACCACACATAAGAGTATGGGAATTTTTGTATTCTACTTGTTTTGAGGTTCGCGCCCAATTTTCTCTTCACAGCCCAAACGCATACTTATTCCTTTTACCGCAATGGAAAGATTCATGGTTCTGTGGAAATATGTAATACCATATTGCTTTTCTCTTGCACAATACAGTTCCTCTTTCTATCGGATACATAACCTATAACATTCCTATCGAGAATATCGTTCCCAGAAATTTAAAAATGATAGTTTCATTAATTTTTGGGGATATTTCTAACAAATTGTTGTCGAGAGCGACCCTATTACACAAAGTTGAACGATAAATCAAGTTTAACCTTAAAAATTCTATCCAATCGGTAGTTAAGTTTTATTCGGAGGTCGTCCATTTCAATAGAGACGAATGAGACTGCACAGTTTTACCACACATAAGAGTATGGGAATTTTTGTATTCTACTTGTTTTGAGGTTCGCGCCCAATTTTCTCTTCACAGCCCAAACGCATACTTATTCCTTTTACCGCAATGGAAAGATTCATGGTTCTGTGGAAATATGTAATACCATATTGCTTTTCTCTTGCACAATACAGTTCCTCTTTCTATCGGATACATAACCTATAACATTCCTATCGAGAATATCGTTCCCAGAAATTTAAAAATGATAGTTTCATTAATTTTTGGGGATATTTCTAACAAATTGTTGTCGAGAGCGACCCTATTACACAAAGTTGAACGATAAATCAAGTTTAACCTTAAAAATTCTATCCAATCGGTAGTTAAGTTTTATTCGGAGGTCGTCCATTTCAATAGAGACGAATGAGACTGCACAGTTTTACCACACATAAGAGTATGGGAATTTTTGTATTCTACTTGTTTTGAGGTTCGCGCCCAATTTTCTCTTCACAGCCCAAACGCATACTTATTCCTTTTACCGCAATGAAAAGATTCATGGTTCTGTGGAAATATGTAATACCATATTGCTTTTCTCTTGCACAATACAGTTCCTCTTTCTATCGGATACATAACCTATAACATTCCTATCGAGAATATCGTTCCCAGAAATTTAAAAATGATAGTTTCATTAATTTTTGGGGATATTTCTAACAAATTGTTGTCGAGAGCGACCCTATTACACAAAGTTGAACGATAAATCAAGTTTAACCTTAAAAATTCTATCCAATCGGTAGTTAAGTTTTATTCGGAGGTCGTCCATTTCAATAGAGACGAATGAGACTGCACAGTTTTACCACACATAAGAGTATGGGAATTTTTGTATTCTACTTGTTTTGAGGTTCGCGCCCAATTTTCTCTTCACAGCCCAAACGCATACTTATTCCTTTTACCGCAATGGAAAGATTCATGGTTCTGTGGAAATATGTAATACCATATTGCTTTTCTCTTGCACAATACAGTTCCTCTTTCTATCGGATACATAACCTATAACATTCCTATCGAGAATATCGTTCCCAGAAATTTAAAAATGATAGTTTCATTAATTTTTGGGGATATTTCTAACAAATTGTTGCCGAGAGCGACCCTATTACACAAAGTTGAACGATAAATCAAGTTTAACCTTAAAAATTCTATCAATCGGTAGTTAAGTTTTATTCGGAGGTCGTCCATTTCAATAGAGACGAATGAGACTGCACAGTTTTACCACACATAAGAGTATGGGAATTTTTGTATTCTACTTGTTTTGAGGTTCGCGCCCAATTTTCTCTTCACAGCCCAAACGCATACTTATTCCTTTTACCGCAATGGAAAGATTCATGGTTCTGTGGAAATATGTAATACCATATTGCTTTTCTCTTGCACAATACAGTTCCTCTTTGCATCGGATACATAACCTATAACATTCCTATCCAGAATATCGTTCCCAGAAATTTAAAAATGATAGTTTCATTAATTTTTGGGGATATTTCTAACAAATTGTTGTCGAGAGCGACCCTATTACACAAAGTTGAACGATAAATCAAGTTTAACCTTAAAAATTCTATCCAATCGGTAGTTAAGTTTTATTCGGAGGTCGTCCATTTCAATAGAGACGAATGAGACTGCACAGTTTTACCACACATAAGAGTATGGGAATTTTTGTATTCTACTTGTTTTGAGGTTCGCGCCCAATTTTCTCTTCACAGCCCAAACGCATACTTATTCCTTTTACCGCAATGGAAAGATTCATGGTTCTGTGGAAATATGTAATACCATATTGCTTTTCTCTTGCACAATACAGTTCCTCTTTCTATCGGATACATAACCTATAACATTCCTATCGAGAATATCGTTCCCAGAAATTTAAAAATGATAGTTTCATTAATTTTTGGGGATATTTCTAACAAATTGTTGTCGAGAGCGACCCTATTACACAAAGTTGAACGATAAATCAAGTTTAACCTTAAAAATTCTATCCAATCGGTAGTTAAGTTTTATTCGGAGGTCGTCCATTTCAATAGAGACGAATGAGACTGCACAGTTTTACCACACATAAGAGTATGGGAATTTTTGTATTCTACTTGTTTTGAGGTTCGCGCCCAATTTTCTCTTCACAGCCCAAACGCATACTTATTCCTTTTACCGCAATGGAAGATTCATGGTTCTGTGGAAATATGTAATACCATATTGCTTTTCTCTTGCACAATACAGTTCCTCTTTCTATCGGATACATAACCTATAACATTCCTATCGAGAATATAGTTCCCAGAAATTTAAAAATGATAGTTTCATTAATATTTGGGGATATTTCTAACAAATTGTTGTCGAGAGCGACCCTATTACACAAAGTTGAACGATAAATCAAGTTTAACCTTAAAAATTCTATCCAATCGGTAGTTAAGTTTTATTCGGAGGTCGTCCATTTCAATAGAGACGAATGAGACTGCACAGTTTTACCACACATAAGAGTATGGGAATTTTTGTATTCTACTTGTTTTGAGGTTCGCGCCCAATTTTCTCTTCACAGCCCAAACGCATACTTATTCCTTTTACCGCAATGGAAAGATTCATGGTTCTGTGGAAATATGTAATACCATATTGCTTTTCTCTTGCACAATACAGTTCCTCTTTGTATCGGATACATAACCTATAACATTCCTATCCAGAATATCGTTCCCAGAAATTTCAAAATGATAGTTTCATTAATTTTTGGGGATATTTCTAACAAATTGTTGTCGAGAGCGACCCTATTACACAAAGTTGAACGATAAATCAAGTTTAACCTTAAAAATTCTATCCAATCGGTAGTTAAGTTTTATTCGGAGGTCGTCCATTTCAATAGAGACGAATGAGACTGCACAGTTTTACCACACATAAGAGTATGGGAATTTTTGTATTCTACTTGTTTTGAGGTTCGCGCCCAATTTTCTCTTCACAGCCCAAACGCATACTTATTCCTTTTACCGCAATGGAAAGATTCATGGTTCTGTGGAAATATGTAATACCATATTGCTTTTCTCTTGCACAATACAGTTCCTCTTTGTATCGGATACATAACCTATAACATTCCTATCCAGAATATCGTTCCCAGAAATTTCAAAATGATAGTTTCATTAATTTTTGGGGATATTTCTAACAAATTGTTGTCGAGAGCGACCCTATTACACAAAGTTGAACGATAAATCAAGTTTAACCTTAAAAATTCTATCCAATCGGTAGTTAAGTTTTATTCGGAGGTTGTCCATTTCAATAGAGACGAATGAGACTGCACAGTTTTACCACACATAAGAGTATGGGAATTTTTATATTCTACTTGTTTTGAGGTTCGCGCCCAATTTTCTCTTCACAGCCCAAACGCATACTTATTCCTTTTACCGCAATGGAAAGATTCATGGTTCTGTGGAAATATGTAATACCATATTGCTTTTCTCTTGCACAATACAGTTCCTCTTTCTATCGGATACATAACCTATAACATTCCTATCGAGAATATCGTTCCCAGAAATTTAAAAATGATAGTTTCATTAATTTTTGGGGATATTTCTAACAAATTGTTGTCGAGAGCGACCCTATTACACAAAGTTGAACGATAAATCAAGTTTAACCTTAAAAATTCTATCCAATCGGTAGTTAAGTTTTATTCGGAGGTCGTCCATTTCAATAGAGACGAATGAGACTGCACAGTTTTACCACACATAAGAGTATGGGAATTTTTGTATTCTACTTGTTTTGAGGTTCGCGCCCAATTTTCTCTTCACAGCCCAAACGCATACTTATTCCTTTTACCGCAATGGAAAGATTCATGGTTCTGTGGAAATATGTAATACCATATTGCTTTTCTCTTGCACAATACAGTTCCTCTTTGTATCGGATACATAACCTATAACATTCCTATCCAGAATATCGTTCCCAGAAATTTCAAAATGATAGTTTCATTAATTTTTGGGGATATTTCTAACAAATTGTTGTCGAGAGCGACCCTATTACACAAAGTTGAACGATAAATCAAGTTTAACCTTAAAAATTCTATCCAATCGGTAGTTAAGTTTTATTCGGTGGTCGTCCATTTCAATAGAGACGAATGAGACTGCACAGTTTTACCACACATAAGAGTATGGGAATTTTTGTATTCTACTTGTTTTGAGGTTCGCGCCCAATTTTCTCTTCACAGCCCAAACGCATACTTATTCCTTTTACCGCAATGGAAAGATTCATGGTTCTGTGGAAATATGTAATACCATATTGCTTTTCTCTTGCACAATACAGTTCCTCTTTGCATCGGATACATAACCTATAACATTCCTATCCAGAATATCGTTCCCAGAAATTTAAAAATGATAGTTTCATTAATTTTTGGGGATATTTCTAACAAATTGTTGTCGAGAGCGACCCTATTACACAAAGTTGAACGATAAATCAAGTTTAACCTTAAAAATTCTATCCAATCGGTAGTTAAGTTTTATTCGGAGGTCGTCCATTTCAATAGAGACGAATGAGACTGCACAGTTTTACCACACATAAGAGTATGGGAATTTTTGTATTCTACTTGTTTTGAGGTTCGCGCCCAATTTTCTCTTCACAGCCCAAACGCATACTTATTCCTTTTACCGCAATGGAAAGATTCATGGTTCTGTGGAAATATGTAATACCATATTGCTTTTCTCTTGCACAATACAGTTCCTCTTTCTATCGGATACATAACCTATAACATTCCTATCGAGAATATCGTTCCCAGAAATTTAAAAATGATAGTTTCATTAATTTTTGGGGATATTTCTAACAAATTGTTGTCGAGAGCGACCCTATTACACAAAGTTGAACGATAAATCAAGTTTAACCTAAAAAATTCTATCCAATCGGTAGTTAAGTTTTATTCGGAGGTCGTCCATTTCAATAGAGACGAATGAGACTGCACAGTTTTACCACACATAAGAGTATGGGAATTTTTGTATTCTACTTGTTTTGAGGTTCGCGCCCAATTTTCTCTTCACAGCCCAAACGCATACTTATTCCTTTTACCGCAATGGAAAGATTCATGGTTCTGTGGAAATATGTAATACCATGTTGCTTTTCTCTTGCACAATACAGTTCCTCTTTCTATCGGATACATAACCTATAACATTCCTATCGAGAATATCGTTCCCAGAAATTTAAAAATGATAGTTTCATTAATTTTTGGGAATATTTCTAACAAATTGTTTTCGAGAGCGACCCAATTACACAAAGTTGAACGATAAATCAAGTTTAACCTTAAAAATTCTATCCAATTGGTAGTTAAGTTTTATTCGGAGGTGGTCCATTTCCATAGAGACCAACAATTTAACATTTTACAATGCTTGTATTTCCAGATTTTAAAAAAGGGATAAATTACCACTGCATGAAGGGTGAACTAAAGTGATATAAGTGGATCTCTTCACCTCCATTATGCCCTTTAATACCCCAATATTTTTTAATTTTAAAGAAATTAAATATTTCAAATGAAAATTCATTCTGTAAGTAAATAACATGTACTACAGTATATTCCTCAAATAGTTTACATTGAAATGATTAATAGACTCCTATAGCTAAATATAGAAAACAATAGGTAGGTGGTATCTTCCTCGTAATAAAAAAAGATTTATATATTTCAATAATTTACCGTGAAATTCGCAAAAATTTAGCGAAACAGAATGAATCCCATATTGCTTCGAAATTCATAATTACGAAAGAAGATAAATGTATAAAATAAGTCTGTGTACCATGCTAACACTCTTCCTTTGTCTTGAGATCTATAAGATCATCTAAGATCTCTTGGCTTCAACCCTTTTAAACTGTTAAGTTGCAGAATCTGCGGAATATTAGTCTATATGTGGTAACAGAAGCTTAATAATTATGTCTAGAGAAGACAATGTGTTTATCGTTGAAACCTAAAACATTTCTTTTTTCATTTTTTCATCTCATTCTTACGGTTGCTAGAACCATGATTTACGTCTTCGGATAAAGAGTAAAGTTAAAAACATTCTTTATATCAAAAATGCACGCTTTCTATGTAACCAAGGGCACAGAAAAAAATATATATCTCTAAGGAGCTCTCATTTTCAAACCACTTTAAAGCAGTTCTACATTGCTACATAGAACCGACGTTGTTACAAACAATTGGGTATCACCCTCAATGCGTAAAATTATTTCCATAGAATACCAAATTATCCGACTTAGCAGCTTCATTAATGAAAATTATGGTTCTAGACAGCCAGCCAGCATTCATGTCAGGACCTCCAGGTCCACCGGGACCACCAGGACTACCAGGATCACCAGGACCACCAGGACCGCCAGCGATTCCAGGTGCACCAGGACAAACTGGTTTCTCAGGTACGTGTCATCTGTGCATACATTTTCCTTTGCATCTTATAGTAAGTTCCGCATTTTGTAAAACTCATAAGTGTGTAATAACTTTTAGGACCTCGAGGATTACCAGGAGCTATAGGTAATGCAATCATTGTGAGTTAATTACAAGCTGTTGCTAATTATTCTTTCACTAGGGCCAGAAGGGAATCCAGGCCAACCTGGTTATCCAGGTGTTCCAGGTAATTGTTTATTATATTGCGCTGAAACATCATGGGTCATATTGCATTTATCCAATATTACTGGCAGCAATCATAAGCTCTTAATCCGTTTTATCAATACTATTTTCAAGAAAGCCAAGTATGAAGTTGCTGCTAATGCCGGTATAGACATGTAAGTCTAACATAGTTCGAAAGCAAATCTCATAAAATTTATTTGTTACAAACTTTGAAAACCTATCAAAGCCCTAGCACTATAAATCCCATGGGAACACATTTATCGAATAACCGTTGTGTTGTAATCATGTTCCTAATAAACGCCCAAATAAATGTATAATCATCACAAACAGTTTCAATGACGTTGGTTCCTATCACTGAAATTATTTTGTAAAAGCGTCTTACCAAAATTGAATAAAAGAGCATTCTAAACGATGCTTGAAATGACATTAGGCGGCAACATTGCCATATATTGAGACTTCAGCGCTGAATATTGAACCAAATCGTATCTTTAAGTAGTGATTTGCAAGATCCCTAATAGCAGTGTCATTTTGTGCCGTCGTTGAATTAATCACCATCTCAAAGTTACGACTGAAGTGTTGATAAAGAGCACAGATGTTCTGTATATTCACAAGGTGAAAGTTACAAATTGATTTTGAATTGAATCATGCATTTAGGTATCGCTGTGTATAACAACTAAGGACTACATTATTTTAGTTGTATTATGAAAGTGTTGTGGAGAAAATACTTAAGGGTTACTATTTAAGGTGTTAATATTTATGTTTTAGATATGCCACTGATACACAAAGCAATATCCACATGCTGCCCACATGACAATTTAAACGTCCTTTTGTATTGCAGATAACACCAAACTTTGAAAATCTATTATACTGATGAAAGCCCACTTTTTTTATTTTGTTTTATTACGGGCTACATAAATTTCAATAACGAAAATTGGCTTCACATATCTAAAATCTATAGTTTTAGCGAAGTATATTTCAACAAGTATGCGCCGCCGAACAGATAAAATTATTTACTATTTTTGCAAGAAAGTCCTATGTTTAATCAACGTTAAAGACCAACAAGAAAATTATATGAATAGATATCGTTGATTTCATGTTGATTCCAAACGGCCTTCGACGTTTCCAGGCTGATTCTAAACGATTTTTCAACGTTGTGTAAAACATACTTTTTGTAACATAAGGACCGTTTTTCCATTTTTGTAGATCATATTAAAATTATATTGACAATTGTCTAAACAATTTTATAATGTTACATAAGAAGTTATTTCCACGTTGTTTTGCAGAACATTTCTGTTAGTTACTACCGACTATTTTACCATAACAGTTAAGCTGTTAATTCGAATTTATTAATAAGTAATAAGTGATTGGTGTTGTTTAAGCAAAAAACGATTTTGTTGTGAAAATAATTCTGCAATTTATCAGAACATAAAATTTTGTAGCACAGAAAACTGAAAGTCGGCCTAATCAGAATTTATTTATACTTTGTGGTTGATATTTTAAACGAACAAAACTTAAATAATTAGGAGATGCTTAAACTACGAGGACTATTTGACGGCAAAGTGACCCTTCAAAAATTGGTAGCAATTTTACCATGATGGGTATATTGCTAACTTAATTCAAGTTATAGAAACCTATCAAAATCTGGCCCAAATCTATTGCAAAATTATATTTTTATAACCATTTAAAGTAAACTATTTGTTGTGTTTGCGTTAATCTTGCTATTCTTTAGGTGGAAAAAACCATTATATGTACACAGATGATAAAATTGATAAAATTTATGCCACTGAGAAGAACGACAACCGAATAAAAGTGAACGATATAACTAACATCATAAACATCTCAATCGAGCAGAGCACAATACTTTATATTATCATTTAAATAAGAAGAAATGAGCGGTCAGATGAGTGTCGCATTTGCTTACGGTTGACCAGATGCTAACTGACATCATAATTTCAAATGACTGTGTAGCCAACTTGAAACACAATCTAAAAGAATCTTTTGTCGCCGTAGATGAAACCTGAATACATCACTATACTCTAGAGACAAAGATATAGTCAAACAATGAGTTTCTTCTGGCGCATACCCTCCAAAGCAAGCAAAAATCATTCTTTCGTTCAATAAGATTATGGTCACAATTTCTTGGGATTCCAAATACTTAAACTATATTGATTATTTAAGGAAGAAAAGAGCACTGTTATGCTAACCCCCAATTTGACGAATGAAAAGATTACTTGTGATATGGCTTCAAAGAAGTATAAAGCCGCTGAGATAAATGCGAAAAATTAGTTAGAAATTATGTTAAAAAGTAAAATATGTTTTACCATAAAATGAGCACTTCGTAGATATATATATATATAAGGTGCCAATCACATAATCCAGAGTCTGGCAATAAATGATGATCTCTAAGACTACAAAGTACTATGTTATCGTGATATTGTGGTGCTTATTTCATTGATTCTCCAACATACAAATTGTCCAAATGGCTAGTGAATGAATATAAGAACTTGCCCCATAAAGTAGATAACCTATGTGTAGAAAACTCCGTAGATTTTGTAAATAAAATTGAAAATATTGAATTAAAAGATGGGGAAGTCCTTGTATCATTCGACGTTTGTTCACTTTTCCCAAGCGTACCAATTCCAGAAACGATGGAGTATTTGGTTGAATTTTTGAAATTAAATAACGTAGATGATGTGAAAACCGCGGAATATAAAAGGTTAACTAAATTATGCATGTCACAAAATTGTTTTCAAATAGGCGGAAAACGGTTCGAACAGATGGAAGGCACGGCGATGGGTAATCCTCTATCGCCTTTTATTGCGAACCTTTTCATGAGCAAATTTGAAACAAACCTGAAAAAAGAAACCAAATATTTCCCGAGAATTTGGCTTAGGTACGTAGATGATATTTGACACCAACAAAGGAAACATACAAGATTTTCTAGCAGAACTGAACTCAAAATTTACCACGATCAAGTTTACCATTGAAGAAGAAGTGAACAATCGCCTTCCGTTTCTAGATACTCTAGTCATACGCAATAATAATAAATTAGAAATAGACATCTACAGAAAAGAAGCTAATTCCAACAGATTCATCACGTTTGATTCGCACCATTGCGAACAACAAAAAATGTCCGCGATTAGTTTTCTGGTCAATAGACTCGTCAGATTTCCGCTAAACAAGAGCAGGTATGACAAAGAATTAAAATATATCAAAGATGTAGCGAGGTACAATGGTTTCTCTTCTATGGATGTCGACCGTATTTTAAGGAAGGTCCAATACAAACAACACATCAGAAATTCCACGACTTTGACATCAACAAACACCGGTAACAAGAAATTTATAACTCTTCCTTTTCACCCAACAGTAAAAGGGTTAAGTAAAATTTTCCGACAACTAAACATGGACGTGTCTTTTGTGTCAAAAAACAACTTAAAGAATCTCTTAGGGAATCCCAAAGATAAACCGGAGATGATAAAAAAGTCTGGAATATACCAAATCGCATGCAATGATTGTGAGAAAGTTTATATTGGACAAACAAAAGGAGTATCGAAACGAGGTTCAAAGAACATATTAGACACTATCGTTTCGACAAACCTGAACTATCAAGCGTAGCAGAGCATATGGTAAAATCCGGACATAAGATTGATTTAAAAAATCTGACACTACTTAAAAACGTGAACTCGTATAGAGAATTAGACGCGTACGAAACGGTATATATGAAAAAGAACGGAAACTTATTGAACAGAGAACCACCCCCAATTGCACACTCGAGTTTGATGGATTTCTTACCATAGACCCTGTTAAATGATACGGTTCGCTTTCGGTCCATCCTTCCCCGTAAAAGGCATGAGGCCACCTAGTAGATTGTAAATAGTCATATGGTTAGAAATTTTAGAGCCTGCGTAGAAAATAATTTGCATGTGTGATACAGTTTTTACTCTCAGTCGGTAACACGGTTGACAATGGGAGCCCACGTGCTCCCGAAACGCTGCGTTCCGCATAATTAATTAATTTGTGTGAGTGGAGTTTACTGCTATACCTGTGAATTGTACATCCACACAGTCCTTGCAATCGTCATTTCTTATTTCATAACTTTTCAAAAGTTAGCACATGAATCGAGGCTCTTAATATTGAAAAATTCAAATCGGGGCATTTATTTGCAATAATACTGTTCATGTTTTGTTTTTAGGCGCGCAAGGTATTGGGATAGTAATTTAAAGATGGCACTTTAATCATAACATCAACGTTATCTATGCAAATAGGTCCAGCTGGCCCACCAGGCTTACCAGGTAGAGCAGTTCTTACTTTTAAATAAGATGTCAATCACAGTATAGTATAATTTCGTAATATTTAGTTATTTTAAGCGTGTACAAGATATGACGTTTAATTTTTCTATAAATGAATCTGAATAGGAATATTGACCAGTAAAATACTCCTAATTGTACTGATAATGGATACATCATTTTCGAAATATCTTATATATTCTTTTTTTAAACCATCATATTGAAATGTTCGAAATACTTAAACTAATCGACAAGCTGCCATAAAATTATAAGGAATAAGTTTCCTTTCGGACAAAAATAAGAGAATGATTAAAGTTTCCTTTTGTAAATTTAGATTAATATCTAGCTTGTTGGTTACTAAAGAAAAAATAACGAAAACGAAGAATGCTAGAATTTGCTGAAGAAAAATTATCGCCTTATGCAAACCAAATCAAATCTACTGCTGTTCTTTTGAAATTTAATGCACCTCTTACTAGTAACTACTAATTATCTATCAATGAATATGCATTTTTTTACTAACATTTTTCACTCAGGCATGAAAGGTGATAAAGGTGATCAAGGCCAATTAGGAGATCAGGGTCCCACAGGTGAAAATGATGACTTATTGAAATAAACATACTTAATACTTTAAAACTCTATTGTAGGTCTAGAAGGTATTAGCTTCGAGAGGGAATCACTTTTTATTGATGAAGTTGTTATTGTTTGCTAGGTTCACCCGGTCCCAAAGGATCTCAAGGTAAAGTGTATATTTAAACTGCTACAATGCCCACAGATACACGACAATGCTCACCATTGGAATTCTGTAAAACGTAAGGGATAGAGTGTTGGTAAAACAGAAAATCAGCGTTATAATGTATGCTGTCATCTATCTTATTTTATATACAAGATATCAAAGTAGTAATTTGACACTATAAAGAACTATGTAGCACTTAGAGACTCTTATACAAACTTTGTTATTTTGAACTCAAATCGCAGGTGACTTTGTCTTTACTAAAAGGAATAACTTGTTGCTTTCAATAATGTATAAAAGTGTATTTATTTGCAAAGGGAATAAAGCTACAATGATATCTGTAGAATGTGGTGTATGCTTGTGTAGATATTGTCCACCAGAGACAGCCGTGAAATGATAAAGCAATTTATTATCCTCCATCTGTAATTAAATATTGCCACACAAACACGCAAGGAATACTGCTAGTCATTATTTCGATTCAGATCAACACCAACTGCACGGAACTATTGTAAATTAGCAGCTGTTCTAAAAACATGGTGTATAAATGTATAGTAATAAATCAGGTGTATGAAAATCAAGAAGTTTACGTAAAAGAAATGAGCACAACATCAAAATTTCAAAAACGTCACTTTCTGGAGTATTAAGAAAGCTGCGGTATCTTTCTTACAATGGCCATATTAGTCAAAAGGATGAATATCTGCCATTGTTAGATTAATGAGAATACTCAAGACGTTGTTGCTGTTATAGCTTATTTAAAAGGAACAATATTCAGTATTAGGCGATAGAAATCACCCACTTTCCTCACGAAAGTCAATACCAGAAGCATCTTAAATTTAGTATGTGATGTTTTGTTATGTATTTTAAAACTGTTTATCTTTAATAGTAACAACTTGTCTTGGATTTATTCCAGGATGATAGAGATCTTGTACATAATATACCACTCAAACTAGTTTCCAAGGTGGAGCTCGCGTTACTGCAAATTACCTAGAAGATAATGAAATATTTTACTAGCACTGCTATAAATTTATTCACTAAGGTAACTGCAGTTTATCTAAACATAGAAATTAATTGCAATGAACATTTAACGAAAGCTTGTTCACTACAAATGATACAATAAAGGAAATTAATTGCTATTATCACAAACAAACACATAAGGATTGTAAAAGTGGTCGGCTTTATTTTCCGAATAGCACCAAGTACATGCAACGAACGGTTACCATACGCGAAATTTATACACATAGAAATATTATCCGAAATAAGCTTTGCTGTACTTGGAGAGCGAGCTTTCCTGGCCTTTTGCTGATATCAGTGGAAGAATGACATACTACTACAACTAATGTACGATCTAAATGTAATTCTAAATTAAAACCCCTTTTGTGGACGTTAAATGTATTTTACTATACCTATAGTATTATTTAATCACGTTTTCTACAAAAGCAGTTGCTGTTATTTTCAATTGCTTATCATCAATTCCATACTTACAAACTTGGTTGTTTTTCTTGAAACTATTCTGCAAGCCGTTCTGTAAGAAGCTTTAAAATGATCTGACATCTGCATCTCTTCGTTTATCTCCAGAGCCCATTGTCGTAAGTCAAATTATGAATAATTAAATTAATAGCTATGTCAGTAGTAAACTAATCTCTCCTTCCACCACCGTTTTGTAATGACTTACCATCTATATGATTGTTGGAAGGATTTCACTTTGAAGGAGATTGTGTCACCATGTTGCCAATATTCAACTGCCTTCTGCTTACGAGGGCGACCTGTTTCCGGAATCGACAAGAAAAACACGGTAAACCAGGAGAAAGTCGCTGGGGACCAGGTCTGGTGAATATGGAAGATAAGAGACTAATTCGTAGCCCAACTCAATCAATTTGGACACAACGAATCTTTATGAATGAGCCGGTGCATTGTCGTGGTGGAAAACCACTTTTTCCACTGCAAAAAGGTCGTTTTTACTTCAATACTGCATCGAATCTGATCAATAAATCGCCGCAGTATGGCCCCATTATCGCTCTTCCTTTCGGCAGATAATCAATGAGACTCACACCTTGGGAATCCCAAAAAAATGGTCACCATGACCTTTCCGGCTTTGCTTTCTTCGGAGCCGATTCGTCCAGAAAAGTTCACTGCTTCGGCTGTTTCTCGGTCTCCGGTATGTAGTAGTGGATCCAAGGCTCATCGACGATTACGAAGTGCATGAAGACATTCCTTGGATTGCGTTGGATTCTGGCCAGATACTCCTCCGAAACGGTCACCCGTTTACTTTTTGCTCCGGTGTGAGCAAGCACGGTACCGATCGCGATGAAAGCTTTCTCATATCCAAAATTTCATGTAAGATATGACCAACACGTTATTCCTGTTGTCTCTGCTATCTCTTTCAGCTTCGATCAGCGATCGGAAAACACGATATTATGAATCTTGTCGACCATTTCATCGTTGGTAGCGGTATTTGGGCGACCACTGCATGGTTCGTCACTTATACTTGTGCGGCCACGTTTGAACTCGCTCACCCAGAAGCTGCTGGTCGAAACTGATGGAGTACATCCGCTATGAGCCTCTAGCACAATATTCCGTATTTCCAACCATCCAGAAGTACTTTATCGCTGCACCAAATTCAATTTTATCCATTTCTGTGAAACCGTCTGGCCTGCCACACAAAACACACTCTTAAACAACAACTATTGACAGTAGACGTCTGAGATTTTGACAGTTTCAATAAAAGAGTTTGCCCTTGTCGACCAATGAATCCACCAACCTTTGTGCGTCATCTCTTGCCGATTCCGGAAACATTTCAGATCGCCGCCGTATGTTATAGACTAATAAAGTCATTTTGTCCATTGGGATTTTTCCAATTCTTCTTCTATCATATCTTTATGGCATCGTAAAGTTCATGCTTTTGCCTGCTTAAGTTCCGTATTCTTTTTGGACAACTGTATGCTGTAAATGGTAACTGTACATTATCCAACAGGTCTATGTGCACTGCGTTGTAATCTTTTGACTGGTCTGGCAACACAAACAGTTGTTGTTTATATGAAGGAATATAATCATGTGACTAACTTGTAGTGATATAAATCATTTTAGCATCCTACAATTTTATTATTTGGGTTATCACTGTATGAATTATCACTGAAATACATTGCATGATAAATCACGTAATGGCATAATTAATGGTTGATAATGGTTCCGTGATATAGATTGATCTTAAAAATACAGTATTCTTGGTAATTGCCTTATATGCCTTAGAGGTGTAGGCGCATGTGTACTACATGCCCAAATCTATGGTTATTTTATGGTATAATGGAAGACAGGCGAATTATATAGCCAAGTAAATATAATCTATATAAAAACGGGTGAAGGCCATGCCATTTAACCTATCATTGCATTATGTTTAGTGCATTTGGATAGTCCTTTAGGAATTGTAAACGCATATATGTATCGATAATTTTTGTGAGCATCTAATGCCGCAATGTAAAACTACAACCCTTATCTTCAATTTCTGGATTGAATTACCTTTCCTAGTAAGTGGGATAATATTGACTCCTAGAACGAACAAATAAGCAAATACAGCATAAGGCATAGGCTAACAAACAGTTGATAGCTTTCACCAAAAGATCTCGTTTACTTGGTTTCATCTCAATTTCAAGTGGTTCGTTTCTTTGTACTTCAACAAACTCTTTCATTAAGATAAATTTTAGTGTAAGGGTAATAATTTCTTGTAGAAAATACTTATTTCACTCTATTGAAAAGAATAATTTCCTTAATGCAAAATATATTTGTTTCAATCAAAAAAAGTCTTCTATAAAATTTATTCTTAAAATAATAAAGTTTGTATAAAAATCTTGAAAGTGCTTTCTATGTAGAAATGTAGCTTATAGTGTTAAATCACTATTTTAGAATCTTTTACACAATATGAGCAACACAACAAAATTTAGAGTGTTGACTTATTGTTTTCTCCATATACCGTGCGTGTTTTTTTATGTCTCTCATGTAACGCCTATTTTGTTTTATTCAAACAATTTTCTATCTCTTACCGTCTACAAGATTTCTATGGTAGCCATATTAACAGAAACATTCTGTATACACTTGAGGAAATTAAAACCCAACATCATGTCTTAACGAGAAATAAATAAATAAAAACCGTTTCGGTTAAATTTTTCATTGCTTTACTACAATCCAAAATGCATTCTTCACAACAGAGTCATCACTAGTATCTACAAAGAGAGGCAAGTTTCAGTGCGGTGCGGATAACAACGTGGAGGGGTGAAGCGCGCGGATGGAGAATCGAGTACAAGTATCAAAGCACGCTTGTTCAGTATTATTCGCTTGGTCGTTCTGAGTGGTTGTCAGTACACACATACTTAGAACATGTATTAGGTACATTTGGCAAACAGCTTATTTCGAATAAACTAGAAAACGTAATAGCGAGTATGCCGGATTAAGAATACGAAGGCGACAAAATTAAATGTGTAAAGTCTGCAAATAATACAGCGAACAATTAATATTTGATATAGGTGTTTGTTTTATTCTATATAATATACCGTTCACTATACTAGACCAACAAGTATTTGTTTCCTTCTAGAGCAAGTATTCGGATTATACATTATCAAGTCAGACGTCGTTAAGAAACTTTATGCCATCTATTTGTGGCTATGATGAAAAAAAAATTAAAGCAGAATTGAAAAATAAAGAGATTGGTTGAAACAATTGTGGAAACATTTAATGATTCTAATATTTAATAGATCCCAACCAGTTTGTGAGTTCGTGGAAACCTCTTAAAACAGTGAGTGTATTAGCACGTTATGTAATATATTCCTGCGTCCGCACCACTCATGAAGGTCACGATCATAAATGATGCGAGTATGTAAACGTCATTGAACACTCGCCTTGATATGGCTGTTCAGCCCCTCCACGTTGTTCTCCGCACTGCACAGTAACTTGCCCCACTTTGCCGAGACTAGTCATCACCTTTGCCGCTTTGTATTAATTCTAATACCTTGCCAACATCACACAAACAGACCCCTAAACACATTCACGATGTGACTACATAATGGATAAGCGATGGGCTGGGTGTACCATCGGAGACTTTGAAAATGTCCGAGTACAGCCTGTGCTTCTGCTACTATTTTCATAATTTCGTCAAACAAATTTCGTACCTACCTACACGACGAAAACAGAAATTCAATTGTCTGTTTTGGACCACTACTTTGTGTTCATGCTGTGTAATATTTTTTCTACAGTTTGTTTTATGTCAACCCGTCAATGGTTTATTCGAATGCAGATTCATAGATTCATTGTCCGCACGTACCCGCACATATTCGCAGGCTCTGCCCTGTTGACAAAATCAAGAAGCTGTAATCATATGCACACAATTTTTGCGTAAGAACATACCACATAGCAGACTCAAATCTCAACCAACCCTACATGAATTACTTGTTGCGTTTCATAATGTCGCAGCGTTTGGATATGAATAATAATATTAAACATCATAGTACATTTATTAGCTTGTTTGTTGAATTTTTGTAGTCGACTTAACAATCACAACTATTGCTATTTTTTTTTTATATTTCTTAGGTCACAAAGGAAAGAAAGGTTTTCGTGGAGATACATATGATATCAAACTTATCAGGAAACTTGTAGGTAAGACAAAACCTAGAAAAAAAACAGAAAAAGATAACTGCTAGAACCTAAAACTTATTTCATTGTGGTCATTTCAATATCTAACATTTCTTGTACTTCTTCCAATTGATATTAGCATTCCACATAAAAATTAATACAAGGATGGTATGAGAAGTACCCATGTTTGGGAACAGATGGCGCTTGTGTATTATAGACTTCATTCATGTTAAGAATGCAGTAGATAGCGCTACGATCGGCGGTTGTATTACACTGGCGAAATTTAACCGGTGTTGGTTATCGAAATCCTGTATAGTAATTAACAGAGTTTTTCATATTTTACCTTCAGTACGAATGATACCGCAATAACAAAGACAAGTTGACTTGTATTGCAATATAAATATATCCTTCGATTGTTTCATTTACCGAAATAGTTGGAAGTTATTTTATTATGTTAGAAAGTAAATGATATTGCATTTGCAGTTAATCGAAGAGAACATAAATATTATACGACAAGCTTTAAAATAACAATATTGCCGTGGACAAGCTTAAATCGAAAATTTGAGAGTATAACTTCGACATTAATGGTTATATACATAATGTTATACCAATGAATACGAAGGCTTCCGCGGCGAGAGTCAGTAATAAACGAACTACTTCCGGAATTCGACCGTGTCATGATGAGATATATAGAAATAAAACAAGAGTAAGAGAAGAAAGAAAACAAGATAAAAAGGAAGAAAAAAGAAAAAGAGGCGGGATAAAAAAGAAAGAAAAGGTGAAAAGAGTAAGAGAAGGAAAGAGAGACAAAAAAAGGGGAGAAAGAAAGAAAGAAAAAAGAAAGAGAAGAAAAGGGAAACGTAGGATCTCGACGTTTCGCCTACATCGTAGGAGGCTTCTTTAGGAGAAACAGTGAACCCAAAGTGGCTCAGTAACTCGACATGCTAACCACGCTAGCGGCGAAAACCTTCTGATGTATACCATCTAGGTCTATTGATTTTGAACGAAGGTCACACAGGTACTCCATTTCTTCTTCTTCTTGTTTGGTAGATGGGTGGCCTTTATTTTATTTGTGGGTGCAGTGTTCGTGTGTGTTTCCTATGTTGTCTTTCTTTTTGTCTTGTGTAACGTAGTGCCTTTTCCCTCAGCTCTTCGTTTAATTTGTATAATTCCTTCTTTCCTTATTCGTCGTGTTGGTTATATTATTCTTCTGACTATTGTGTTATCATGCGTCTCCATTCTATGTAATGTGTTTTGTGTTCTTCTGTATATTATAGTCTCAAGAGTTTCTAGGTTAAGTTCTTGATGCAGTGTTGTATTTGTGATGTAGCACGGTGCCTGTGATGCGAACCGCATTAGTTTGTTGAGCTTTCCCTGTATTGTCTTCTTTTGCGCTTCGGTTGGCCGATGCCAAAGTTCACCAACGTAGGTGGCGATCGGTATTAATATTGTTTTAATGATCTTGATCTTGTTACCCAGTGATAGTTTACTTTTTTGTATAATAGTGGGTACAGGACCTTCGGGGCTCCCCCTATCTTCCTTTTGATTTCCTTAATGTGCCAGGTGTTTGCGAGTTGTTCGTCTAGAACAACCTTTAGGTACTTCGCTATCTTGGCCCATCCGATAGCGTGGTTGTTAATTTGGACTTCGTCGGGCTTTTTGTATCTTTTACGTGACGTGAAATAGATGGCTATGATTTTCCCTGTATTTATTTTTGTTTGCCATTTTGAAAACCAAAAGAATGTCTGAACACATCACCTCGAACATGGATAAATCTACACCAACTGCAGATCATGCTAGACATCGAGATTGCGTTCGACAAGGTCTGGCATGATGGTCTCATACATAAGATGAGATTGCACCAGATTCCAGTCACGATTACCAATCTCATTCAACACTATCTCCGCGACAGATCATTTTCTGTTAAAGCAGAAGTAGATATCTCCACTTCACGAACAACGCAAGCAGGGGTTCCGCAAGGCCCGGTGCTAGGACCGCTCCTGGTAACATCTACACTTCTGGCATACAACACTTGTCACATTGCCCAATTTGCAGACGACACCACTATTTATTACAGCCACAGGCAAACGAAACCGCTGCACGATAGATAGCAAGTATACATCGGCACGCTATACAAATGGTTTTCAAAATGGCGAATAAAGTTAAATACAGGGAAAACTACAGCCATCTACTTCACGCCACGTAGAAGACACAAGAAACCCGACGAAATCCAAATTAACAACCGCGCCATCGGAAGGGACAAGAGGGCGAAGTACCTAGGTGTTGTTCTAAACGAACAACTTACATACACCTGGCACAACAAGGATATCAAAAGGAGAATAGCGGGAGCCTCGAAGGTCGTGTACCCACTATTAAATGAAAGAAGTAAACTATCACTAGATAACAAGATCAAGATCATTAAAACAATAGTAATACCGATCACCACCTACGCTGGTGAACTTTGCCACCAGGCAACCGAAACGCAAAAGAAGACGATACAGGGAAAACTCTATAAACTAACGCGGTTCGAATCAGGGGCACTACGTTACATCACAGCTGCACTGTATCAAGAACTTAACCTGGAAACATTACACTTGAAACCGTAATATACAGAAGAATACAAAAACATTACACAGAATAGAGACGCATGTTAACACAACAGTCAGAAGGATAATACAATCAACACGACGGATAAGGAAAGAAGGAGTTGCACTAATTAAACGAAGAGCTGAGGAAAGAGGCATTACGTTACACAAGATAAAAAGAAAGAAATCATAGGAAATACACACGCATACTGGAGCCACAAATAAATCAAAATCAATAGACCTAGAGCGCGGTACATATCGCAAGGCTTTCACCTCTAGCGTTGTTTAAACGTCGAGTTACCTGCCATTTTGGTTTCCCCTGCTTCTCCTGAAGAAGCCTCCTACGACGGAGGCGAAATGTTCTCCCCCCCCCCCTTTTTTTCTGTCTCTATTTCCTTCTCTTACTCTTTTCACCTTTTCTTCCTTTCTATCTCTTTTTCGTTCTCCTCTTACCTTTCTTTTATTTCTATATATCTCATCATGGCACGGTCCAATTCCGAACGTAGTTCATTTATTAGTGTTCTACCAAGTTATTTGTCATGAAGTAAATCTTTCCGTTGGTAATCTCCATCAATCTTAAAAGAGAAAGTGTCAATGGTGTGATTGAAGCAATTCAATATAAGCAAGACAAAGTCGAACAAAAAAGAATGTATGAACAATAAATCATGGACTCAATGAGGCTGTATCCACATATAGTGAATGGCGCTACAAGTATCCATTGTACCCCGACTGCCGTAAAACCTATGCACGTTTTCAACGACAGTATAGTCAGTTTTCTCATGGTATTAGTGAAATCAATTCACGAGAAAGACATGTGAAGAGACAAAATACTAACACATACACATGTTTCTGCCTATCCGGCGTCATCAGCGTGGTTTCGAGCGGTTTTATGCTCAACCCATGTAATTCCCTCGCTACTTCCATCGCCATATCTAACCCTACGATACAAATGAATACTCCTACGGCTAACTAGTGCCAAAAGAAACCGCTCGATATCACGCTGATGACACCAGGTAGGCGGAAGCATGCCCGTGTGTTAGCGTTTTATATCTCTTCACATGTCGTTCTCGCGAATTGATTTCACTAATACCATGAGGAAGCTGTATTTAGAGCGTTTTCTTATCTTGGTGTCAATAAGTAATTGTATGGATATTAATGACTACAATAAAATATCAAACATACTAATTAATTATCTTGATTATAATAATTACGTAGTTTTCATATCTGAATTAAATTTAATTGTTTACTCTTAGCAATTTACTTATAAAGTAATAAATAAAATAAACATTAATTTGATTTGTCAAACGGTAGTCTGAAAAAGGTGAACAAATAATTGCAATTTATTATGCAAATGATATTAACGGACATTTGAATCAGATTCTGATGACGGAGGTCTGACGAAGATGATGTATTTGTAGTTATGATAAATTCTTCAAGTGGGATTTATAATGTAATGACAAGCCCGTATTTTAAGACCTATCTATTCTAAATCTGCATTCTTAACATAAATGGAGTATAGATAGTACAACGTCTGTCAAAATTTCGGGGAGTTTTATCGAGTAGTGCTGTTTTGAAAACTGTTGATAGTGAGCAAGTTTACGTATTTTTGGAATCATGATAGTTAATGATTCGATTTCTTTTCTTGCATGGGAAAATGTCTACAGCTACCAGAGGAAAGTTAGATACAGTTTACAAAACCATAGACCTTGCACGACTACCATTAGATACTGGTTTAATTGATTGAACCGTGGTCGTCTTTGTTGAGAAGCATCCATGTCGTTTCATTTAGGTAATTACGCATGAAATGTTGAATACAGTTACGATGTCGTACTAGCAGACAGCTGTATGAAGATTAGAGAAGTTGCTAATACGACTAACATCTCAAATGAACATATGTATAACGTGATACCTGAAAAGTTGTGTATGAGAAAGCTATCGGCGAACGGAGTGCCGCGCATTTTGCTGATTTTTGGAACATGAGTATACCACCACACGCCAGAAACCAAAGGTTGGACGGCAAAATTGGTTCTGCCCCACGAACGTGTACTCAATTACGGCACCAAAACTAGTTCTGTTACGATACGAATTGGTGCCCCATTCCCCACATTCGCCAGACAGCTTTCTGTAACTTCTTCCTTTGTCCAAATTTGAAAAAATGGTGCAAACGCCACGTCAAATGACTGCTAAAACGAAGGCCTATTTTGCATAGTACGACACATCCTCTTATTTGAATGGCTTAAAAAAGATAAACATCGCTAAACTAAGCGTTTACAAAGAGATTATGTCAAGAAATAAATTTCATAAATACAAAACAATTGCGTTATCTTCCTTAACACTGATATTTATCATATTGTCTTCGCGGAAGTTTATTTACAATTGTATAATATGTAAGAGATTGTATTGAAAACAATACTGAAAAATTAAATCTTCTAAAGAATTACCTAAAAATATGAATTTTTTTTTCGTAGTAGAAGTATTAGTAAATAGCTTTTCTAAGAATAGGTTTGATTTGGCATGAAAATCTTTTACAGAAAGATCTAAGATGATTTATATCACGTTCTTGTTTTTTTTTGACGGACTACGCTATAGTAAACGAAAATATTTTTCTCACCACCAATCCCTTTTACTTCGACTAATCCCCCACTAAGATCTATAATTAAATCTATCTAATCTAAATTCGCAGATCAGTTGATGCAAAAATATAGCCAACTAAATGGAAGCGGTCCTCCAGGTAGAAGTAAAACGATAAAAATAATTTCCATGATTTGCGTTTGTTCTTTTTTACAGGAGAGAAAGGTAGAAAAGGTCAAAAATGTATATTATCAAATTAGGAACTCCTGATTAATTAAATTTGAGTTATGAGGATCAAATTATACCGCATGTCCAAAAAGTTCAAGGATGCTCAAATATCTAACAAGAAAAATGCCTAATTCGAGGCTTGTTAAAGTAGAAAGATTAGGGTTTTCAAGGGAGATGTCCAATTATTCTAACCCCAAGAGACATCTCAATCGCCATCGCAGAAACAGTATAAAAGATGTCTGAAAGATTTTCTTCCGCTAATAACGCTGTAATTATTGAAAGTAAGATAAACATCATTCTGAAATAGGAATCTTCACATCTTAAAAATTGTTGTGGGTGCTTCTTTTCGGTTAGTTTCCCTTCCTCTCACTATCGGAATGCTACTCACTGGTAGTTGTGAGTGCTTGTCAGTACACACATACTTAGAAGATATGGCATTTAGGTACGTTTCTGAAACAGCGTATTTCGAATAAACTACAAAACGTAACAGCGAGTATGCCGGATTTAGAATACGAAGGCGATAGAATTAAATGTGCAAACTATTTGACGTGTAACAGCAGGTGGAAGTTTGAACGCTACCTAAAAAGTACAAAACACTGTTCTGCAATCCGTGTCAAACGATACAGTAAACAATTAAAATTTTATATATGTAAGTGTTTGTTTTATTCTGTGTAATCTATCGTTTACTTTACTAGACCAACAAGCATTTGTCTCCTGGAGCAAGTATTCGGATTATAGATTACCAAGTCGGACATCAGTTATGCCATCAGTTCGTGACTATGTTGAAAGAAGATTTAAACCATAATTGAAAGATAAAAAATTGTGGGTATGTGTGGACGTAACAACCGATCGGCAAAATATTCGGTGGTGAATGTGATGGTACGTACAATGGAAGAATTTGAGCCGTCATAGCCTACCTTACTTGCTTCCAAAAGAGTTGCAAAATGTACTAGCGATGAAATTTTAAAAGTGGTGTTGAGGGCATTAAAGAAAGTTTCAACAACCCAACATTTAATGTTTGTGAGTGACGGTGCCACTAATATGCTTTCCTCTTAGGCCTATCTCTTAAAGAAGAGAGTGACAATCTGTTACATGTAACAGATAAGATCCATGCTTTAAACCTCCACGAACCTTCTCTCAAAGTGCCTGAAGCACTAGAGCCGATTACTACACATTGGAGAACATGGTGAAAGGCTGCACTTTACTACTAGGAACATTTAGATGATGTGAAGAAGGTAGTTTCACAGTTCAATCCGAGACACGCCAAAGCTATCAAGAAAACTCAGAAAATGTTTCCAAATAGTCAGGTATACTGTGATTTAGAAAATATTCATAAGAACTACTATGGACTAGCGGAGGGAATTGAAAAATTACAGAATGATTCGATACCGTTTGCGAATTTTGTCCAAATTGTGAGTGATGTTCACCGACGCCTCTGTACGACGGAAGGCGAAAAAAATTAAAGTGTAATACGAAAATCTGAAAGTGTTATTGACAGGATTCAAATTTTCGAATACAAAGACAAGTTGGTGAAGGTGCGTTGAAAGATCAATTAAATTGCCACAAGGATCACTTTGAATTTACAAAATCTAACATCACTCGATGTAGAACGGTCGTTTTCATCATTAAAAAAATTATTCCGTACGCCGAATTCATTTGACTGAAACTAGTGTGGAAACGTATTTACTGATTCTAACATTTAATAGATGCCATCCAGTTTGTGATTTTGTGGAAACTTCAGAAAACAGTATGTGTTTCAGCACGTTATATAATATATCTTTATCGTTATTCTATGTGTAAATATTCCTGCGTCTGCATCGCCTATGGTTACTCACTGAACATTCGCCTTGATACAGCCGTTCGGCTTCTCCACGTTGTTGTCCACAGTGCACTGTAACTTGCCTCACTTTGCCGAGACTAATGATTAGTGCATACTTTAGTAGCAGTATGATCAAAATTTACCCCATTCGTTGCGTATGCCACCTTTTAGTGGCATTGTGGTAGTTTACGCAATGTGCACGGTATGTTTGCCCGATTTATGTTGCCTGCTGGAGTATTCAGTACGCAGTGAGTGGAGTTACAATGATGTTGTACGCACATAGTTAAAGGCTAAATCACTTTGGAAAATCAGCCGTTCGTAGTTCTTCCAAATATTGGGCCTTCTTCGGAAGAATTGAAGATTGGCAACATGGACCAAAACCAACTTGGTCCTTCGGGCTCAAAAACTGCTAAATTTACTGTAAATAGCCGAAAAACCTAACTGCTTGTACAATTCGGATTCTGATGAAGAGTATGCGCCTGCAAAGGAAGGCGATACGTCAAAAAGTTAACAAAAAGATAATGATGACTGTGAGTGGTCCTGTTATGTTTTATATTTAATTTTATATAGGTTTTTTGGTAGTAATATTGCTGGAGAAAGTTATTGCGGCAATTGGGAAAAGCCAGATTGAGGAAATTATTTAAACACGGCAAGGTGATGTAACCAGTATAAGGAACTTTGCTTTCACTGAAATGAATCGGCTATTAACCGAGCTCCCCAAAAATGCCAACCCATATGAATTCTTCAGGCTTCTTTTAGACATCATCTCTTGAATATTATTACAAAAAAATCCAATGAATATGCAGATGAACTTTTTATTGCAAAGGGGGACAGTGCCAGAGCTCGAATTTCTATATGGAAAGACTCAACACTAGAAGAACTTCTAAAATTCATAGGTTTGTGTACCACATGGGCATAATTAGATTGTAAAGATTACAAGACTACTGGAAAACACACCACGCCTTTAATTAGAAGTGTTTTTCAGATCATTTTAAGAGGTCTTCACTTTGTCCGAAACTGGTAAAAATTAACCACTCGACGAATCTTTGGTGTTATGGCGCAGACGACTCATCTTTAGGTAGTAATTCGCAAATAAGAAGCATAGGTGTGGTCTCAAATTATACAAATTAACTGAACCAAGTTGCGTGATTCTAAATTTTTCGGTATATACTGGGCAATATCATGAAACGGTTATTTGAATTTATTGGGCGAATTGACATTTCCAAGGTTTTAAGCAGACGGTTTTCATGAAAATTTACAACTCTTTCATGGGCATTGAAGAACACTTCTTTATCATTCAGAGCCTTATTCACATCGACACTTGAACTTTGACAGTTTATTTATTCTTGCTCAGATTGTAATAATTAGCCACAGTTTTTCTTTTCCTTTCTCTTTTTATTTCTTTTCCCCTTACTCTTATTTCTTTTCTATATATCTCAGCATGACACGGTCCAGTTCCGGAAGTAGTTCACTGATTACTCACTGCTCAGTTTTCAATTCATCGATGTCAGTAGATTTCGCTACGTAGACCTTATTTCCTTATTTTTCAAACATCCCTATGAGAAAAGCGTTGGAAGGGTCGGATAAAGAGACCCTGGTAACCAAACACCCAGTACCCCTTCTACCAATCCACTGCGCAGGAAAAATATCATTTAAGAACTAATAGACGTTTGAGGTGGTGCAACATGGGGTCTCATCCAATTTAAACCAAATGTTTTCGAATGCGTCTTATACGATATTTCGGTATTATCTCCAACAACTTAGTATTTTGCGCCGCTTAAATTACCATTAACAAAGAACGGCACACAATTCTGACGCCCATATCTGCATTCCATCCAGTGAAAATTTTTATCAACGTATCGATTGTTTCTATGAACACATCATTATAAAATTTAACTGTATAGTTTGTGTACGTTTAGCTGTTAAACCGTTCTTCAACTTGATACATAAATATTGTTTATACATGGGGTAATTCATAGGAGTGGTAACGAAGTAATTCATATACAATTTTCGATTAATACGATCGTATCTACAATTCGTACGATGTAGAAATAGAAGGGCGACTAAAGTTTGTCTACCTTAATAAACCACTAATAAAGAAGACGAATTATTAGGAACCAAAATAACTAAAATTATGATTGAGTATGTAATAAATTAACTGTTTCCGTATTTAGACTGTGTCATGATAAGAAATAAGAGAAAATAAAAAAGAGTAAGAGGAAAGCAAAGAGATAAAAAAAGTGAAAAAGAAAGAAAAAGCGAAAAAAAGAATAAGAAAAGGAGAGGGAGAAGAGGGACAGAAAAAAGAAAGAGAGAGAAGAAAAGGAAGAAAAAAAGGTGGCGTCTTCAGCAGCCAGGAATATTCACTTGTATCGTAGGGTTAAGTATGGCGATAGAATCAGCGAGAGAATTACATGTGTTAGCATAAAACTGCTCGAAACCGCACTGATGACGCCGGGAAGGCAGAAACATGTCCATGTGTTAGCGTTTTTTGTCTCACATGTCTTTCTCGTGAATTGATTTCACTAATACCATTAGGAAGCTGTATTTACAGCGTTTTCTTATCTTGGTGTTATTTTGTAGGCATTCTTTTAGATGTGTTTGGAAGTTCCTGTTTGAAAATTTAGATTAGTTTTAGGAGTTGAATATCACCCTTGAAATATCTTTATCTTATATATATATATATATATATATATATATATATATATGTCTTTATGTAAACACCTACTATACAAGCTATTTGAGCATTCCAGACCTTCTTAGACACACTGTATATTTTTTTGTAACAAAGGGGAAAGAGGATTCCCAGGAGAACCAGGATCGATAGGTATGTAATCAGGTTATTCAAATTTACGGTGGGCTTTAATAATCTGTGCGCACTAGGGCCAGTGGGTCCACCAGGTGAAATGGGTCCAAAAGGTATTGCAAATGATAATAATTAAACCATGAAATAAGTATTAATAATGTTATCATTCCAGGCGAAAACGGATCTTCATTTAATTTAGGTATGATTTTAAAATTCTTTAGTTGAATTGAATTAAAATTACTGGTATTATAACTGATTCTATGGACTATCTATGGAAATATGGGTGATTGGGCAAAATTAGATCAATTAGTATATAATCAGAGAAGACAAGGAAGCGTAGGTAGTTAACGTTTGCCAGGAGAACCAGAAACGTTAGGTATGTCAATTGATAAAAGTATTATCTTTTTAATAACTTTCATTTTTAGGATATCCAGGTATAATAGATTCAGATATTTTTGAAATCGTTCCTACAAAATTGTAATTTGCTTTAAAGGAGAGACGAGAGAACCGGGAACATCAGGAAAACCAGAGTACCTACACGCTATCTATACGCTACAAAATAAAATTGAATATACAAATACGTTAAGAACATATTAATATTGGGTTTTGCTTTATGTAAATATTCTATAATACTGTGTACCACATGTTGTATTCAATATTACGAAATCTGTTGCTTCTGTTCTGTTGTCTTCATCTTAGTTCTCATATAATACAATAGTACACTGCCGAAGACAATTTACAAATACTTCACATAATTGATAATAATGCGTACTACCAGTTAATATAACACCTAGACGAATCTGTACACACTGAAAACCACGAAACTCTATAATTACGTCGTAGTTGGTTATGACACGTGCTAGCTTGTGTATACGTATGCTTCTTGCTTTTATATATAGCACTTGCCTTCAATTTATCGATGAAGTAATGATGTAACTACAAACTTTCGCGATTTCATCTGTTGATTAGTATCCAGACAACTAGATAACAGACGTATTCTGATTTGACGTGAACGCCATCCACGCAATATGGGAGTGATAGTGTAATGGTATGAATCGAGATAAACACTTGAGGATATAATAGCCAGAAATATAAGGATGAAATTCTGAGAGCCATTGTTCTTCGGTATGCAATATGCAGCGAAAGAACAATACCTTTATGGGTGATAGTCCTCGTATCCCATGAAGCAAATATCGCGAACAGATGGTTATTGTGCGACATCGTATACATACAAGAGATTGAAACCCTCTTCGGGAAAGATCTAGAATATTACCATTGGCGAAACGGGTGGAGGTAGAATAGATCATCCAGGAAGTGGAACGGGATAATGCGAGTGATCCATCAAAGAATCCATACATTTCGCCAGTCGTACTAGTAAAGGAAAAAAACAGCATAACTAGACTCTATGTGGGTTACCGTTTGCTTCTCTATCACGAATTGATAACTTTCGAAATGTTAGGTGGATGGAAGTTGTTTTCGATCCTTGATTTTAAAAGTGGTTGTTTACAAGTAAAACTGGAGCCCAAGGATAAAGAAGAGATTGCATTGACAATTGGAGCGGGGTTGTGGCAATTCGTTATCACTAAAGGTTTTAAAGTGGCTAACGTCGCGAGCTTTAACTTCAGACGTGCCGATCTGGTACATCTTTATGAACTGTTGATTAACACACACTGGGATTCAGTGATCAGTTGTATTTCTGTTGAGGATGCCTGCAATGAACTTTATTCTACATTATCTGATTATTTTAATAACACTGCTCCAAAGACAGTACCTAGGAAGAATGTATTTCTACTATGGTTCTCTAAAGAAACACGTAGAAACATTAAAATTAAGCGCCGTTATCTCAAAATGTATAGAAGCACGGGGTTACAATTATATAACAATAAATTTAAAGAATACAGAAAATATGTTCAAATATCTGTAAACGAGATTCCGATAATTATATTAGGGATATTGACCTATTCAGGGGGACTCCTACAGACTTTGGCCTTACATTAATTCTAAACTGAATTCTATACGTATACCAGGTATTATGAGGGATAATAGCAGTCCCCTGAACAGATTACTGACGTCTTTGCTTCGTATTTCTCGGCGACCATGTCTACTAACCATTCCAGTAACGATACCTTGGCTTTCGATTCATTTTTTCTTAAAGAATTTAGAGAGGAAGCTGTTTTCCAAGGTCTGTGTCAATTGAAGGGAAAATGACAGCTGGTCCTGATACCGTTCCAGATTTTGTTGTTAACGACTGTAGATTCGATCTTTGTGGGCCCTCCTTCACATTTACAATCTAATATTGAGACAGGGAGTTTCTCCAAGTTGGTGGAAGGTGTCTCGTGTTATTCCTGTTTTGAAGTGCGGATCGAAGAATAACACTTGGGATTATCGCCCGATATCTATATCATGTAGCTTTTCTAAAGTTTTTGAAATTATATTATATAAATATATTTATTCGCATGTTGCTGCTAAACTGTCTCCGGTGCAACATGGCTTTATTAAAGGCAGATCAACAGTGTCCGATTTGTGCGCATTTTCCAATAATGAATGGCTTCAGACAGATGTCATTTATACAGACTTCGCTAAGGCTTTCAATAGGATTGAATATCAAACCCTTTTACGTAAACTGAATATGTGCGGTATCTCTGACGATCTGATATTGTTGTTGCAATCCCATTTGAGTGGGCGTACCAATTACGTTGAGTACCGTGGTTTTCGGTACGGTTTATATCAGTCTTCTCCGGGTGTGCCACAGAGCTCTGTTCTTGGACCACTCCTATTTATTATTTTCATTAATGACCTTCCTGACCGGCTTACATCTAAATGCTTACTATACGCCGATTACCCTAAAATTTTTCGTAGAATATATTCCAATGCAGATTGTGACATTTTGCAGGGTGACCTGCGATCTATTCATCTTTGGTGTCTAGAGAATCATTTACCGCTAAATATTGCTAAGTGTAAAGCGATGACGTTTGCCTGTAAAACTGATACAGTGAAGTATGCGTACAATGTTGGCGGTGTATTTTTAACGCGTTGTGAGGAGTACAGAGATCTTGATATATTTTTTAACATTTAACAAGCATATTGAAAGTATATGTCAACAACCTCTTAAAACGTTAAGCTTTCTGTATCGTAATACTAAACACTTGAGTAGTGATGCCCTTGTTGCTGCATATAATGCATTTGTTCGATCGAGATTAGAATCGGGGATATCATGAATATGTGAATTTGGTTGAGATGGTACAGCGTAAATTTTTGAAAACCTTATATTTCCGTAAACACCACGTCTTCTTGCAACATGGTTATCTGCATACTAACCTTCTAAAAGAATTTCCATTTATTTCTTTGGCGGATCGTCGTGTTGCATCACAAATAATTTTTGCACATAGAATTGTACAGTTTCGGATTTGCTGTCACTTTTGAATTATTCTATACCGAGGCTTAACAGTAGAAATAGATTAACTTTTAATCTTCCCGTGGCTAACACGCGGCACCATTCTTAGTCACCAATTATGTCAATATGTGATAGTGTTAATGTATATGCATCTAGATTTGATTTGTTTAACATTACTGTCAATGCTTTGAAGCAACTTTTGTTTCAGCAGTTTTCTGTTGCTTAAGACATTTTTGCATTTTCATTTGCTTTTGTTTTCTCTTGGTTTTACACATTTACTCTTGTTTTATAATAGTTAATATGGTACGATTACCCTGTAATAAGCTGTATGCTGATGGGTAATAAATTATTGTATTGTGAGCGTGCTAAGAGGACTATTCTAGGGAACTTACCTTTATGACATAGTTGTAGTCGACAAAATATTTGACAACTATTTGCATAATCTAGAGTAAGTATTCCAACGTCTATGAGCGGCTAACCTAAAACTGAATTCAAGAAAGTTCAATCTCTTCCAAAGACATGCTACATAGTATCTGTAATAGAAGTGTCAGCCGATCCGGGAAATATTGAAGCCGTTAAGAATTGGCTGGTTCCAAAAAACAAACACGAATTTTCTTAATAGCACTTCAAAATGATAAAAAAACTAAACTTCTTTTTCGTATAAACTTAACAAATACTATTTCATTTGATAGAAACTTTTAATAAAGGATCAAAAAATATCTATAAGTTTTTTTTCGGAAAACAAAGTAATATTCGAGGTACTTCAACAATTTTTATTACAATATAACTCTTCAATATGTTATATTCTTTTAAATGTATGCATTATATTTCCAAATGAATTAGAACACAAAATGCCCCACAGTATCAGCTTAATTATGGCAGATAACGGTGTGTGACTGGATTTTTGGTATGATCTCTTTTTTTATTTAAGAACATCTCATAAAATATCTTTTTATTTTATTACTAACCCTTTAACGTGCTTATGTTATTGCAGTTGTCTCAATTCATTTTATTATGGAGGGGAGAGTATTGTTGGTATCGCTTCGATTTTGTTACCATTTCACAGAGATGTTAAGAAGATTTATTTCTTTACTGTAGGGTACAGTATTCTTCAAACAACTTCAGTATTTATTATTTTACAAAGTTCATTTTCGCTGTTGCATTAATTTCAAAAAGTCACTTACTTAACAGGAAAAGATGAGTAATAAACCTTTTCGATGTAAAAATTATATCAAGGAAAACGTTTAACTAATGTAAAACTTACTATAACAATGTTGACATACAAGCACAGACGCACAATTAACAAAATCCAATTAAAATCAACGCCTTCATGTTTGGAAATACATACAAAATATCCCCGCTATCATGTATTTTTTTAATAATTGATAACTGCAGGGAGGCAATTATTAGCTAATGTCATATTAAGTACACGTATGCATACTAATTTGTCTAGCAGCTAGGCAACAAGAGGCCTTGGTTTATTGATATGATGAGAAAAATTTTTAAACAGACAGTTTGGAAAAGTATCGGATTCATCGGAAATTTAGATTAAATAAATAAAATTGAACATATAAATACGTAAAACCATCGTTTCTGCTAATAATCCAGACAATAGCATTCAATGATGGAGCTTACAATCGATGTATATTCCAAACTTCAAACGTTGATATCTACAAAGTTATAAAATTGTGTGTGTGAGTAAAATAAATAACTTTGTTAGAACTCATTTATAAATTCATGCACAAGCTTTGGTGGATAAGATAAAAGGCGTTATGTGTAGTACAAATGCAAAAAATATCGACCACCTCAATGCAGACTATTTAAAATTGTATGCAATGAAATAGAAAATGATTTGCAATTAACCATTGGTCAATATTTTTTACAATGCAAAAAAGACAATTTATTAAAAAAAAGGAACTTATGTGTATCGAAACACATCACCTTGCAATTATCAAGAGATATATCTAATCCGGATTGATTGGGCTACATAGTTCGTTGTATCGCTTTATCAATGCAATCCTGAATGTAAACATGATTGTAAATGTTTATTTTGTTTATATAAACAATATATCTGTGCTACCATTTATTGGAACGAAAAACTCGAATTTACTTACTCTAGTATTCCTTAAAAATTTCAGAACTAAAAAGTGTTCTGCGTGGAGGACAGTTTGAGAAGCACTGTACTAAATTATTCATATTACACTTTAATTCTATGACTTATTACTTTAGCCTTGATATCGTAAACAAGGCTACAATTAAAATTAATAATTAACGAATTGTTAAAAAAAGCAAATATTGCAAAGTTTATCTATTAATTATTTTGCGCTTGGGATCAACGTCCAAATATATAGAACTGTTAATTTGAATCAATATGTCTAACGCCTTAGCAGAATTCCCTGCAGTTATGGGACATCGTACTCTTATAAATACAATGTAGACAAAACGTTATTCCCAACAATACGTGGTCAAACATACCATGACGGTTAACGGCTAGATATTTACATATATTAGCCGTACATCTATTTTAAAACCAACACAAACCGTAAACTAACCAAACAATTGATTTACTTATGTTTAACTTACCTTTATTCCGATACAATTTACACATTTTAGTAAAATTATCATTTTTGCGCGCAAGTATACATATATAAAACTGGTGGGTTAAAGTTTATTAGACTGTAGTCTAGTGACGAAGAAAGAATTAGAATTATTATATATAAGAAAAGTATTAGATAATAGTTTTCCCGTTGAAATGTATAGCATTTCGTCGAAAGAAAATCCGCCCTCGGTACATTTTAAGAACGTTCTTAAAGTACTTACCGGGGTTGTGTTCGTTTTAGTAACTGAGTTATGTCTGGGTCTATACACATACACTTATGTGAATATTAATTTCGTGTCTAAAGCGGAATTTAACGAATTAGTTTTAAAATCCGTTAAATTGGATGGAATTAAAAACGTAGAAGTACCGAACGCGGCAGTTCAAAGTAATTTGGTATCTAGGGAAAAGCGACAAGTAAGTTAACATTAATCATAATATCTTCATAAATCAAAATATCGTATAATTTAACAAAAATTATCAATATTAAGATCTAGAACAAATTGAGCAAATATTTCACTCTCATTGAGAAATTGAACAAGTCCTTGAAATTAAAATAGATTATCCCCTACTTTACAGTTTGTCAAGAAAATTATCAATTGATAGAATTAGTTCTAGTTAAGTATAATGTGATTCAGAAGATAGCATTCGGTGTATTATAAAATATATTTTTGAATGTAAGCTTTTGGTACTGCTTTCCAGCAACTTTCTATTAAACACATTTACAGAAACTGAAAAACTAGGTAGCATCTAGAAACTTTCTGACAACATATTTAGCGAAATACTGCAGCAAATACAGTAAGGTGCTGCAACAAAGACCACAAAATCCGAAAGGCTTTATTTCAATATTTTTTGTCAAAACTCAGTAATACACTGGTTACCATTATTTTCTTTGGCTAATAATAACACAAGTTGAACAGGTCACCATGATTTTAAACCGGGATTGAGATGATTTAAACAAAATCAGAATTCAAATCATATCATTAATAATACTAAGTGTGATTTAATAAATTAAATATTTTTTTTACAAAAGAAGAACAAAAAAGATTACGCTTTATATTATTAATACAAAATACAAATAAAAAATAATTTTTGCAAAACTAAAATTTAAAAAATCCTTAGAAGATTAACTAATTTAACAGAAGTGTAATTTTTTAAATCTTATAATAACAATGCTTTATATTTGCAAATTAAAATATTATAAATAAACGTCAGCATACATCTAAAATATTATATGTAGTGTATATGAGTATGTATGTATAACATAAAAGAAAGCAAGTTTAAGAAGAATAAATATACAAAATAGTAGAATAGAACAAGACAAATAAATAAAACAAATATCTTATTCTGCATTACTCTGCACTCAAATACAAAGACCTGTAACAGTTATAAAAGCTTTGCTAACAAATTAACTTAAATTTGCGATTCGTCGATGTGTCCATCTTTTGCTTTTATTACTGCCGTACACAAGCTACCCAAGTTTCTCATTCTCTCTAGCAACTTTACCAGTGTTAAAGACTCTATTTTCCTCCGCATACCTTGTAATTGCGTTCAAAACTGCTGATTTTCGAACATGTCGGTTGAGTTCCTTCCACCAAGTCCGGTTGTATCGTGACCTGGACTTTAGGATAGCCACTTCATAACAACAATTTTCTCTCTGTATTCCAGTTGTTCTAAATATCCACGGCGTATTGTTGCAGTATACTTTCGATCATTATCGTGCTGGAACACGAAGTTCTCGCCGATTAATTGTGTTCCAGATGAGATGGTATTTCTCTCCAAAATCTCCCCATGACCTTCTTTTCTAAGGATATCATTCATTTTGACTAAATCATAACCGATTGTGCTCCATATTTTATTGTTGGTGTAATACATGATTCAGGTGCTCATTCACCTTTCGAACTACAGACAAATGTTCTCCTCTTTGAACCAAAAGTGAGATATTTCGATTCGTCGGTCCTGAGCACTTTCTTCCAATCTTTCAACGTCCGGTATTTGTATTCTCTCGCCCGTGCTTACCGTTTAGCTTTGTTCGCCTTGTGGAATAACGGTTTCCGCATAGCAATTCTTCAGTACGAACTAGCTTTGCACAAACGCTGGTCGTGCTGGTCAATAAAGAAATACAAAGATATAGTAAGAAAGCAACAATAATAATATTATAATAGAACATGTAAACATGTAGCCGTGCTATAAGAAATTATTTATAAATTCGTCGAGCGTGTAGCATTCCAATTCTGACGCTTTAATTTTATTTTGTATTTGTTTGGAGACACCGCATTGATATCGGATTTTAGCAAATTATATAATATGGGCTAGCGTGCCTTTTCTGTGTTCTTGTTAATCTATGGTAAGGTAATTCGTAACTGGTCACTGTTTCATGTGGTATATGTAGTTATGACATATTACTGTAATGCTTAGAAATGAACATTTAGTTAATTTTCCATTACCCAAATCATTTCTTAATTCTGAATGACTAAGCCCACGAAACAAAATAATCTTTCGGCATCCACAGGAGAAGCAACTGCACATAAAATTGGCACGATGATATCCTGCTCTTGATTAATTTTTGGAACATTCTTCTGATACCTTGTAAAATTTCCCCTTAAACATTGTTGCTTTGAATGAATGTGATTTATACTCCAACTTAATGGCTAATCCTGTACCAATCGTGTACCAATATTTGAAAATTATTTCTGAAGTTGAATTATTTTCTTGAATTGGCAATGCATATATAAGAACCAGAAAAAAATGTTCTTGGAACAATCTGCTGTATTGTTTTTCTAAATATTCACGTTCGCTCTATCTGGTATCTCGGAAATATGGATTTTGAAAATTAGGAACTTCTTGCGATTATATAAATTGCTGCCAGCGTATTTTGTGTATGGTAACGAGACATTAACTGTCAGGTCTACGAACTGACATTGTGATTGTTGAGTGTTGCAACGTTTTCGATTGCCTTTCCTGATTTCGTCGATGACTGTACACTACAGTCCATATTAGTTCGGACACGCAAATAAACTTTAAAAAACGAGAAAATATTCAAATAATTTTTCCAAAGCTTAAATTTTTTATTACATTTTATAAATAGCGATCCGAGGCATCCGCTCCACCAGTTTATCAAGGACTCTATTTGGCATATTAAACCATTGCTCTTGTAAAATATTCCACAGATGGCCTTCGGAGGTAGGTACTTTTCAAACCATCCTCTCCAATTCATCCCATAACGGCTCGATGGGGTTTCCGGCGGCCATGTCATTATGTGCAAAGCGCCGTTATCTTCTTCATTCAAGAAAATTTTAGATATCATTACTCAGTGTTTGAGGTCGTTGTCCTGCATGAATACAAAATTTTCGTCGATTAGACGTTACCCCAACGGTATTGCATTTTCTTACAGTATTTTTAAATAACCCCTTTTTTTGCAAAATACCTTCGATTCGCTTCAAAATTCCTATTTGTGACCATGAGGATTATTCTGAAAATTACTATATTCGGTCATAAAATATAATAGGTTTTTAATCATTCTGTAATCGATATCTTGGAAATTTGCCTGTACAATTATAAACAATAAGCTTCATAAAGGGCCTAATATAAATGTTATTTATGTATAGAAACTATTATATTATCTTTTAGTAGAGTTTACAAAATTTCAGTGGGTGTTCGAACTAATATGGACGCTAGTGTATAATCCTTCAATACACTAAAAGAATGTTTGCGATATATCCAATACAACCAAATATTAGTTATATACTAATATATCCAAGTTTCATCACCTACTATGCAGTTCCTTGGTCGATTTTTTTGACATTTTCTTACATAAATTAACAAATGCCATTTTTTGAGCTTCCATCAAATTATGCGGAACCCATTGAACACAGATCTTTTTCACGGGTAAATATTCATGCAAAGTCGAATGTACTGCAATCTTCTGTATGCCTAACGATACCTCCATCTCACTGTAAGTCAAATGCTGATCCCTTTCAATCATGATGCGCACAGCATAGATGTTTTTTTAAGTAACAGTCGATTTTGGTCGACCTTCACGAAATTCATTACTGACGAACACCTACCGCTGCGAAATTCTGCAGTGTAATTGTAAACAATCTTTTCTGATGGTGCTACACTACCAAAAATTGAAAGAAACTATTCTATGTATTGTTGCTGAGTTAGGCGCTTACTAAAATTGTCGCTCCTACTTTATCTGAAAACAGTCCACGTGTGTAACAGGAATGAACAGAGTTCGGGTATCAATTGCCCATACTCATACAAATTTAAAATGTCTCTTCATAAATATTGTAAAATTTGACCTTGAAGCACAAACAGTAAGACACCTGCTTAACCAAAGTAGCTTTGTTGAATGAAATAATTACTCTTGTCCTAATTTCAAATAAAACCCATTGGTTTTCACACTCTTATTATTTGATTTGCTTCGCCTTTCCGTCTACCTCGCTCTGTGTTTTTTATTCTTCCTAGGTGGCGCACAGCGTGAATTCAAAATAGTAGAACCAAATACACACGCTTTATACATAATATAATGAAATATCCTTCTCCTAGTAGTTTTTAATTCCTGGTAAGCAATTTTTAGACGTGTTAATCACACCTGTTGCACCTGTTAATAGGTATTTGACCTGTTACAGACTATGCCTGTTCAAACTGTTCAGAATCTGTCCCGAAGCTGTTCAGATTCAAAAACAAAAGCTTTTCTGCAACCCCTTACACATCGCTTTTAAACGAACCTGTATTTATTAATGGAAATGATAAGGTAAGCGGATGAAGCATTGGGCAAGCTACTGACTCTACTCTAATATGCGTGCTCATTTCCTTTAAGAAAGAATGTTAATTCCAGATTTTCAACATATTGCCATTTAAATACATATAAAACGATGGACAAGGTCATTTCGTGATAATTTTTGTATTCAATTATTTGGAACAGGATGTTGTTATTCTTAGCATTAAATTTGCTTAATGAAATTAATGTAGTGTAATAATTAATAGAACTTTTAAGTTTAACTTTAGCTCGCAAGCATTTTAGGCGTCAGCGTGTTTATCGCAGTTTTACTAAATTATATAGAGGAACGATGATCAGTCTCAAATGCAAGGCGTATGTATTGTTTGCATTAATACATTACCACCAGATTCACCTGCATACATAATGCATGGATAGAATTTACATCCACGATGAATACATCATACAATTCTAAAATAGAAATAGATAGCAAGAATAATATCGGATAACGAACGTATCGAATTAATAGAATTTTTAAGTATAATCTTTAGTTCGTTTACAATGCCAACTGATTTACTCATGGTTATCACTCAGTGCTTCGTTTGAAGTATTGTTAAATTATATTATACATAGATGATCCAATTTCCGTTGGCGAGCGGCCGGTCAAAATATAATATGTAGCTTGGTCCAATGCGCCCATCAACCTAGGTGCCTTGGCCCAATGTGGTAAATCAACCAAACATATCGGCTCAATACGTTCAAGACAAGTGATAATAGGAGGGATAATTCGATAATTTCGAAACATGCGTCGGCATACGAGTTTGCAGACTATAACCGACAACGATGCATACGAACTCAGTGAAAACAACTGTATGAACTCCTCCTAGTTTGAACAAGTTATGTTTCTTTTATAACACGTTCTTGGTAGAATCCGCAAATACAATATTTATACTATATTTACTGGTGGTTACAAAAATACACTGAATTACGGTTAACCTCCTCACTGGTGAATTGAGACTCACCAGTTACTGTTAATAAGTAAATACAAACTTACTCTGGACAAGCTGAAACTCTATATCGCTTATGATATTGTATAGACAGAGCTGTGTTTTGTTCTCTGGTCAAATTGTGGAATTTGGTCAAAAGAAATCTCGGTTTGTCTTAATGGTATTTACAGAATTGCCTGGTTGCTCTTGCAATAAGGAATATTCTAGATAATTACAGATGATGTCATGGTCGTAGTTAAAAAGCCCAGCTAGCGAAGCGGGCTATTGCCGAGATTTCTATTAAGTCTGAAATGTATACCTACTTAAAAAGAGAAAGGAAGATGAGATGGTAATATTTGAGTACAATAATAATAGGTACATTAAGATATACATAAATGAACTATTAACGTGAAATACGATAAACTAGAAATACAATAATCGTTCGATTGCATCCGAACAACGACCATTAAGCAAGGGGAAGCGGCTCCGCAATCTATACTTATGCCCTGAATGCACTGAGTGACCCCCAACCCCAAACTGCATCTAGTGTCACACAGTAGGTTTGATACAATCTTATAATATCTTCTTGTTGCGAACTTCATGGCACTACTGCTTACTAGAAACCTATCACCCATTAGTGTCCTGCTGCATATGCTAGGGCTGGAACTTTAATTAAATAATAGTGGCAACTGTTTGTTTATTAATAATACAAAGACGATACAAGAGTGAAATTACTACAGTCCTCTAATGTAGGCACCAGCATTACCAACAACTCGTTGCCAGCATCGTGGAAACCGTAGTATGCCTTTAGCAGCGCCTGTTCTATTGATGTTTCTGATGGAGCACTGTATTGCTTACATAATCTCGGGAACAGTTCGGAATCGAATGTCACGAACTGGTTCCTTCACCTTTGGAATTAAGTCAAAGTCACGTGGGCTTAAATTCTGTGAATATGAAAAATGTAAAAATACTTCCCAGCCCCAGAGATTATGCAGATCTAGTACACACCCACGTCCCTCAATAAAAGCATTAACCAACTATTAGGTATATAACGCTGTTTCCTCACGCGCTTCAATAAGGCCTTCATGGCATTGCCTTGCTGTATGACCACGATCCCTTTCAATATTTAAACAACTTCGTTATTCTTCTTTTCTGAACATTACCAACGCTAGCTATTATATCATTAAAGTAAGTATTGTTAAACTTAGTAGAAGTTGGTAGAAACTGATCTGTAGAATCGATTGTCGTGGACTTCAACCAACTATCTGCTTCAATTTTTTAAATTAATCATATGCTTGGACATTTTATAATGATAATTTGTTCCTTGCTTTTACCTCTGCGCGTATGTAATAAACTTATTACTAAAGTTGTAGAAACGTTTCTGCAACCTTACTTATTACTTATTACTAGAAACCGGATTATATGCAAAGTGTAAAGATTTAATTTAATTTACTTATTATATTTTACGTCTATATGATGATTAAAGTTAATTAACTATGTCCGGTCGTGGAATGTACTCCTGGCCTCCGACCCTTAATTATCATTGGCAACTTAGATATTGTACATACCTTCGAAGCCCGCGTCTGTCGATGCAGTGGCAGTACATTTTCGGGCGGATTTATAGAAATTTATTACGTATGAGTAATAGCTACTAGGAAGAAATGCCAATTATTTTTGGAAATAACACATCAGAAATACCCTAAATTAGGTAGTACTTTACAGGCACTACGTCAAAAAATTTATTTTGTTGGGCGGTGTAATTAATGGCGCTTCACTGCTCTCATATCTTATCCTCTTGCGTTATTATTATTATAAATGTTTAATTAATTGTGTCAAACATTCAATTTTATATTAAAATGTGCGAATACATACATAGGTATCCGGGCAAGATCTAACATCTGGCTATTATGGAATATATCCACCACAGCATCCACCACAGCATCCACCACAACATGCATCACAGCATCCACCACACCACCCACCTAGCAGTGGGGGTCACGCTTGTAAGTAAATATTTGATTTTTATTCCAGATAGATACATAAAATAAAAGATTACTATAAAAATGACTTAAAATTTACAGAAATATTGTGGTAACAAGTAATACATATATAAAATTCATAAAAAGGAACGTTTAAAAACAAACATTTAACCGTCGAATGAATCTCGAGAGATATAGAATATGTTTTTTTTGTACAGAGTGATTGCAAAAAATTTTTAGCCGTGCACGCTGCTTATTATTTCAAAAATAAGGATGATTTTCATTCTCAATGAATAAGTAATTAAATCTTCGGCAGAAATTGATGTTGTTTGCAATTATGACAAATTGAAAGAAGTTTTGAATATTGGATGTTCTTCCAAGAAATTAATTCGGTTATTTATTTAGGGATCGGTGGACATATTACATATCCACAACCGATACCGGGACCACCAGGTCCTCCGGGAGTACCAGGACATCCAGGTACTTTTTTAAAGGGTTGAATCTTCAGTTAAATTCAACACTTATATTTTTCTAGGTGAAAAGGGTTGTACCGGAGGAAACGGTAAGAACTTCAGTGTGATTACTTAAATGATTCAGATAACTATAAACTGATTACTCGGATTTTTTAAGTGTAATTAGCCAGTTTTGTGGTGCCTAATCCAAAAATACCGTCAGATTTGTTCTATCAGATCTAGTTTTCGAAATTCACTCTTTCTGTCTTATTTCGTAATACTAAACATTTGAGTAGTGATGCCCTTGTTGCTGCATATAATGCATTTGTTCGAGCGAGATTAGAATATGGTTCTATTGTGTGGAATCCGGGATATCATGATTATATCAATTTAGTTGAGATGGTACAGCGTAAATTTTTGAAAACCTTATATATCCGTAAACACCACCATTATTATTTGTTAACTGTTAACTGAAACACAAAAAAAATATGCAAATACAACTTTCAATCATTAGTTAAAAATTTCCTTTTATAAGATTTCCTTGCGTGAGCTTTACCGGAACAGCCTCGTTGAAGAATCCAGCAGTAATCGGCCATCATATGAGTATCCTATCTTCCTTGGTACCCTTCCTACACAATGCCGATGTCTGTGAAACCTTTCCACCTATTCCTCACTAAAATCACCTTATGTTTTCTAGAAAACGATCTAAGTGGCTGTGAAGGTGATGAATCTTGATTCTCATGTTACATCCGAACGTGTGAAAGTTAGAAAGAATCTGTTGTACTAATTATGTAATGGTGAAATTTATACGTATGAGTAATAAATTTCACCGTGGTGTATCTCAAAAACTAGAGCTGCTAGAAAGAAATGTCAGTTTTTTTTTTAAGAATCAGTTAGTTTTTATTTTAAGAATATTTTCTTAATCCATATTCATATTTCAGGACCCAAGGGCGAACCCGGAAGCCCTGGAAAACACGGTAATGCTTACAAACTTAAACCTTTCAAATAAACACTAATCATACATTTACCAACAGGTCAGAAAGGAGAACAAGGTAAGAATTTTATTTGCAAAAGATGGAAGGGCTTTAGGCAGCTTACAAAAGACAATTCTTACTTTCTTTTCTATTCGTTTTCTATAAGAGTAAGGTAAAGTATAAGTAAATGATGCACGTGCACATTATTATTCCCATCAGGTTTCAATGTCTTTGCATTTTGTAGGTGAAAAGGGGGAAAAAGGCAATCCGGGAGAACCAGGAAAGAAAGGTAAGAGGACAATAAGATGTAAGCTTTTCTGTAATAGTTATGTATTTCAATGATTTAATTAAGATTTAATTTCCTAGTTATCCAACGATACCTGATAGACACTAAAACATGTAAAAAAAAGGAAATATTAGAATAAAAGAAGGATCAAATACTTCAAATGTTATAATTCATCGATTGAGAAGTATTCCTCGTGAATTTAAAAGTTAATTTAGTGGCTATATTTAATAAAAATTCAAATTTACATCTACTTCAGCAATTAGATGCTGATATAATTCCAAATTCGAATTTATGCTCAAAATATACTCGTCTAGGACTGCTTTCTAATTTAGACCACCTCACGAGTTGTGATATTGAAATGCTTCATACCCTAAGTGAATGTACTTCAAAAGAGACGAGTTATAGACTAGGGAATTTAGAAGAAACTTTCGTGGTAGCAGTGAACTCTCTTTTTATTTCCATAATGTAATCACTATTCCATTCCACGTGGGTACAATTTAAATTTTTGATTCTTGCACATAGGTCAGAAAATCTAAAAGATCTTTCCCTAGTCCGTTAGAATACGTCGATAAAACAATAAAACATTAATGACTTATTCTATATTAATTTCCGAGCTCTGTGAATTAACTATACACATCATATTATACTATTGTAGAAAAATCATAAATTTATGAAATGAATACGTAGGCTTCCACGAACGGAGTCAGTAATACACGACCTGTTTCCGGTCTCAACAAGTTTCAATTGTGCAATCAGTGAATTTCAAACGCTCCGGTCTTGCAAACCCATTCTAAAAACTGAAATAAATTAGTGAACTCCTTATGCAGTCATTAGTAACAATAACTAAAATAATGAAATTGAAGAATTTTACCAAGAAAAGGGTTTGAAAGAGGAAATATGACATTGATAGCCATCTATGCACCTGAAGATTGAAAAACTGACGAATCCTAAGCGTTTTGTGAACTACACGGTATAATGGATAAATTCAATAAAACTGATCAAGTAATTTTGATGGGAGATTGTAATAGAGGTATAGGAAGTAACACATGGGCTGAAAAGTCCCGGGCCTAACACATAGATGACGCTAGTTTTATTGCAGTCACCTTTCTCTCAGTTAGTACTAACCTTCAAAAGACAGCTGTTAAAATTTCATGATATTCTATTCATTAGTTTGTGAGTTATTGTGCTAAGAGTCACGCTACTTTTGTTATTTTTAAAACAATGGATCAAAAACAATTTCGTGCTTTAATTTTACACTGCTTCTTGATGGGAAAAAATACCGTTCTAGCGAAGCAATGGCTTGAAAAGTGTTATGGGGACTCCGCTCCATCAGAAACAACAATAAAACGTTGGTTTGCTGACTTCAAATGTGGTCGTAGAGACACCGATGATGCAGAACGCAGTGGACGTCCAAATGAGGCGGTAACACCAGAAAACATAAAAAACATCCACAAAATCGTTTTGAGAGATCGAAAAGTGAAGTTGCGTGAGTTAACTGACATCGTAAAGATATCAAAAGAACGTAATGGCTTTGTATTGCATGAACATTTGACTAAGACTGAGAAAGCTCTGTTCAAAGTGGGTGCCGCGTTTGCTCACTTTTGACCAAAAACAAGAACGTGTTGATGATTCTGAGCAGTGTTTGGCCATGTTTAAACGTAACAAACCGGAATTTTTGCGTCGATATGTGACAATGGATGAAACATGGATCCATCACTTCACTCCGGAATCAAAACGATCGTCATCTGAGGGGACAGCAACTGGTGAACCTCGTCCAAAGCGCCCGAAAGCACAACAATCGGCTCGAAAGGTTATGGCCTCGGTATTTTGAGATGTGCGTCGTGTAATAATCACCGACTATCTTGAGAAAGGGAATACCATCAACAGTGAATATTATATAGCGTTATTGGAGCGTTTGAAGGCCGAAATTGCAAAGAAACGACCGCATATGGCAAAGAAAAAAATTTCCTTTCATCAAGACAACGCATCGTGTCACAAGTCAATCAAAACAATGGCAAAACTACATGAATTGAAGTTCGAATTGCTTCCACATCCACCGTATTCACCAGATTTGGCTCCCAGCGACTACTGGCTGTTCGCAGACCTCAAAAAAATGTTCGTCGGTAAGAAATTTCGCACGAATGAAGAGGTTATCGCTGAAACTGAGGCCTATTTTCAGGCAAAAGATAAATCGCTCTACAAAAGTGGTATTGAAATGTTAGAGCGGCGCTGGAATGATTGCGTTGCTCTTGATGGAGATTACGTTGATGAATAAAGCTAATTTTGAACCAAAAAAAACCGTGTTTCCTTTGTTAGGCCCGGGACTTTTCAGCCCATGTGTTATACCTGTTACACAACTAATTGGATGTTATGAAGAAGATACATACAAAGAAAACGGAAAAGTACTTCGAGACTTTGCTGCCTCTAATAAATTAAAAATAACAAACTGTTTCTTCAGAAAGAAAGATATACACAAATACACTTGGTCGGCAAGCCCTTACATGATGATTGAAGAGCGAAAGTAGTTTCGTTGTTCAAAAAGGGCGATAAAAATAACCCCCAAATTACCGAGGAATCAGCTTATTAGGTACCGCTTACAAAATTTACGCCAGAATATTAAACAACAGGTTGAAAATCATAGTAGAAGAATTAATAGAAGAGTAACAAATTGGCGTTAAAAAAGATAGATCAACCACAGATGAAATATTCACTCCACAATAAATTACAGAAAAGCACAGAGAATACAACAAAAAACACACATAGGGTTTATACACTTCAAGAAGGCTTTCGATAAAGTAAACAGATGTAAATCATGGGATACTATGAGAGAACAGGGATATCCACATCATTTAATAAGATCTATACAGGGTTTATACACTGACACCAAAATTATGGTAGATATAGGCGGAAGATTAACTAGGGAAATACCAACAAACAAAGGAGTTAGACAAGGCTGCTATGTACCGCCAACATTATTTAACATACACATTGATGCTATTATAAAGGAGTGGAAAAAGAAATGCCCTAAAGGAATACGTTTGGACCAGAACACCACCGTAAATTCTATCTTATATGGTGACGACTTAGTACTCCTAACAAAAACAGAGGATGATCTGCAGAAAACGGATACACCGTGGCTTTGCTGGGTAAATGTCCAATTAGGACAAAAATAGTCATAAACGGTAGTGTACTGGAACAGGTGAAAACTTTAAGTAATTAGGCTGCGATGTATCTTATGATCGAAAGAAAGACAGAAGGAAAACTTAATAAATTCAGGCATATCTGTGAAACAATCAGTAGAACGTTAAAAAACAAAACAAGAAAGGATACACAAATAAAATTTAACAAGACGATATCAGTGCCAACAAAAAAAAACAAGAAAGCAGAATACAAACACAAGAGATGAAATTATTAAAAAGAATGAAAGGTTACACAAGATCTGCTAAAATAAGAAATGTAGATATAAGAACAGAACTAAACATTTTCGACATAAATGAGAGAATAAAGGAAAAGCAAAAATAAGTGGAAGAAACTCGTAGAACGCAGGTTGCCAGCCAGAGCGATATAGTATAGATGTTTAGGAAGAATAAATGCAGGCAAACCTTCCATGTAAAAGAAGAACATCCGTCACAACTTTTGTTGGGCACACTCGCTGAAGACGTTCTTTAAGCTTTTTGAGGGTTGTGACGTATTGGACAGAATTTATTATGCTTCCCCGCTCCAAAACATCAACCATAATCACACCTTCTGCGTCCCAGAGCACTGTCACCATAAATTTCCCTACCAATCGCACAGTTTTGAACTAGTCTTCGGTGAGTTTATGTGATGCCATTCCATTGATCTATCTTTGATTTAGTTTCAAAAGGATGAATTAATATTTCGCCTCTGGTCACATTTTTTTCCAGAAACTGATCTCCCTCCAATCGGAAGCGCGGCCAGTGTCATGAGGCTATTGTTTTTGTTGTTTCTTTATTCCAATCGATTAACATTCTTGGTACCAACTTCGTACAAACCTTTGAATATCCCAGTTGTCGAATAATCGACATCGCACTGCCTTTATTTTGCCAGAAAATACGACACAATTTATCTGCTGCCGTCCGGCGATTACCATGAATGATATCATCGACCCACCGAATGTTACATGGAGTCATTGCAATCAACCGCCTATCACTCCACTTTTCATCAGCCAAAGATGTTTGTCCTTCAACGTCATTACAGCGACGAACCTATCGTCTAACAGTGGTGACATCCACGGTTGCATCACTGCTGACATTTCTCAGCCATTCATGAAGGCAAACGGTCGTTTCACATTCTGCATTCAAGAATTCAATCACGGAATGCTGTTTAACAAAGCGTCGATGTCGGCCATTTTGCGGGCGACTACAGTGTTGACACAAGAAATGACAACCACATTGCATTGTAGAAAATGGTTTGAGGAACAGCACCAAATTCAAATTTTTCGCTGTAGATAGGCATTAGACATTGACTAATCATCATATACCATATTGCCGTGATATAGATTTGTTACATTTTGCTACTTTTGAATAGGTGGCCTTAAACAGTTGCGGAAATTGTAGCCTTGCTTCTTTCTATAACTATTATAGAATGTAGCAAGGCTGTTTCATTGTTATTGGATGCTTAACACAATTTTTTCAAACTCTTCTTGTAGTAGAAAGTAGTCCTACTCCCCCTTACGTTGATTGATGCACTCGTTAAAGCTTAAGTGTTTATTGTAGGACCAAAAGGAGATCAAGGAGAACCCGGTAAGCCGGGATATATAGGCTTAAAGGGTAAGTTTGAAAAAGTAATATATATGTATTATATGAGACTGTATCATATATGAATGTTGGAACGAAAACTCGGTTTAGATAAACCATTTCGAAAATTTACCTTTCAACATTTTTAAACAATTAAAGTGGGTTTAAAAGTTTCTATTTATTGTAACCCTAAGCTTTTAGTAATAGACATCGCATTGATATCACTATCAGTAAGCGAATAAAGTAATTATCATTATATGTAAAATAGCTGTTGTTAGTGAACGTCGCTAAAATACTCCGTTTCATTTTACTCTTAATATCATCAGTTATATTATTAACATAAATTGCCTTTCTTTCCCGTTAGGTCAGCAGGGTGAGAAAGGCGAGAAAGGAGAACCTGGCTCGGAAAGTGCAGGCACAAAGGGTAAGTAAGATATTCAAATACAATAAGGAAATATGCTCGAGATAACTAGTTTCTAAAAAGCAAAGCCCTACTTTGATAAGGATTTAAATTAATATGTTTTTGTCGCATAATAGTAGATTTCTGCTCGAATTAACACCCACATTTCTTGCAAAATTGTCTCTACGATGGCGATTTGATGGCAGAGTAGCTTTTCAATGAAGTGTTTATTTTAGGTAATAAATGCATTTTATTTATCATATCAAATCTATGCGTTTAGCCCAGCGACTTTCCAATTTGTTTAGACCATACAAACGCGATATAGTCAAAATAGGGATTCGTTTCAGCTGTCGCCTATACAATTGTCCCGGATCTCTTTCCACCGAACCATTTTTCTCAAGTCTGAAGACAAGAATAAATCATACGAAACCAGATCTAGTGAACACGGTGAATAGGGTAACAGTTTGTATCCCAATTCGACAAATTGAACGGTATCAATAATGGACGAATAGGAGGCCGCATTAAGCAGTTTCTTTTCTGTCAATTACTTTCCTTCACTATTGTAAATAATCAATAAAGATTACATCTTTGGGATCCCAAAAAAATCGTGGCGATAATCTTAATCATCGAAAAGACAAATAACTTTTGTTGTCTTTGGAGCATAGTCACCAGAAGAAATATACCCAGAAATTAGCCATATAGTCATTTGAAATTGTAACGCAACTTCTTATTTAGTCAACAGTAAGCAACACCTTATCCTGCGATTAACTTTTTCATATTTGAAGGTTGATGTAGGTACTGTAAGGTACTTCAATCCGGATGTTTACGGCATTATTTATCTCACGCACTTTTATTCGGCGGTTGCTCCTACAATGCCATGAACTTATTAATTGTTCCTGGAGAAGGTATTATAAATGAAGGCATTAACTATATTCATATGAACATTTTCGAATGCAGTAAACTTCTTACAAATCATTCCACGGGAAGAGGCATTGTTATTATTGTTATTATATCTAAATGGTATTATTTAACCAACATACAACATTCCTTTCTCTGTATATTAACACAAACACGACAATGAATCTACTGTAAACAAATAGAAAAAAAATTAACAACTACCATTTCACAATAAATCAAAAACGGATAGAACGAGTGAGCAGTTTGACCTCTCTCGGAACTAGTGCAAACAAACAATTGAGGCACTCAAGAGAAATACGTAGCAGAATCGAAAAGGCTAGGTCTACTTATAATAAAATAAAAAATCTGTTTACAAGCCGTGACATACCATTGAACACATTGCGTTGTTATGTGTTTTCCGTTTTGTTTTACGAGGTAGAATGCACGCTTACTGAAGCCACAACAAGGAAATTGGAAGCATTTCAGATGTGGTTATATCGCAATACATAACGAACATCGAAGTTATGAGAAGGACCGCATAAGAAAGGAAGAAAGTAAGTGGTTAATGGCGTGAAAATTCGGAAACTACAATACTCAGGACACATAATGAGAAATGAGAACAGATTTCATCTACTGCGGAATATTCTACAGGGAAAAGTAATGGGAAAGACGGGTTTTGGTAGAAGACGAATTTCTTGGTTGAAAAATCTCAGAACCTCGCTAGATCCGAATACGATTGAATTATTCCAAGCAACAGCAAACAAAGTTAATGCAACATGCTTGGTAGCCAACAACCGAAGCGGGTAGGAACTATTAGCAGAAGAAGAAACAATAGTAAAAACTTATCTATCTAACAAATTTGGACGAAATTTCTACAGTAGGCTTCTAAAACTAAAAGTAAGCTACAGTCAGTAATGTACTCGTCATGGCGAAATTTTTGACAATGTTTGAAATGTCACTCTGTCGTCAATTCGTCCTCGCAGTTGCTCCTTTACGTTAGGAGTCAGTGCACTTGTTAAATGTAAATTAATGATTATTTTTCCCCCATTTTATTATCTATGATGTATTTTACCCTCCATGCTATACTCCTGTATATAAACTGTTTTTCTAATGGTTCCTTCCATCCGAATTATGGCCTTCCTTTGTCTATATTTTGCATTGATTTCCACTTCGTTATAATTCATCGTTGATATTTCCGCTCTTCTATGAAAGACTAGTTATAAATACGCGGTAAATCAACAATATGTGATAGTTATAGTGGTATATCTAAAACTCCTAATATATCATGAAAGTTTGTAAAAAAATATTTCTAAATTAGATATACATACATGTTTAAATTACAATTCCTTTAAAAGCTCATTTTTAACGATAAAGTTTACTTCAAATGCGGTTATTGAAGTAAATTTTAAATTTATCTTTCCCTCGTAATAAATTACTGATCCCGAGAAAAACCGTTTGAACATTTAATGAAAATGTTCAAGGTAGCAGGATTTAAAAGAAGATCGAAAAAACAGAATATGCATTGGATATTTCCTCCTACTTCTCTATAGATCATTATCGTATCTGTTAATACATGAATAGGCATAAAATTATTTCTTCAAAATATCTTATTGTTAGTGAGTAATGAGTTGACGTGACAATCGATTTATATCTTCTGGCATACGTCTCTCCATTTGTTTCTGTCCTTGGTCTTCCCCTCCCATCTGTAGACACCTGCTCTACAAAGGGCCGCCTTCACCTCTTGCAGCGAAGCCATTCTGGGTTAGCCTCGTCTTTTTGCTCCCCCCAGTTGCCACTCCAGGATATTGTAGATTGTAGTTTTGTTCCCAACTCTCCACAAATGTTCCAACCATCTTGCACTCAGTTGCTTTATTGGTCTGACCACGTCCACACCTCCCAACTCATTTGCTACCTCACAATTTGTTCTACGCCTGTATTCGTTGTTGTCAGTTTTTATTGGGCCTAGTACCGTTCTTAATATTCTTCATTCTTGTATTCTCAGACCTTCTTCTTTCTTCTTTATCATCGTCATTGTTTTTGCCGCAAGATTGTTGGTGGTACGATTATTTTATAAATTCCCAAATTTGCCTTTTCCCCAGTACTTTACTTTTTAAAAATCCTCTATTTGCTTGGTAGATTTTGTTTATATTTATTATTCTTTCCTTTATCTCTGCATCCCTGCTGCCATCGCTTGTAATAGTTACGCCTAAGTATTTAAATGTATTCACCACATCAAAAGTATAGTTTCCTATTTCAATTGTGTCACTACCATGTTTCTGTTTTCCATTTAATCTCATCTTTGTTTTTACTGGATTTATTTTTAGACCCACTCTGTCACCCTGATATATATATATATATATATATATTTATATATATATATATATCTATATATATATATCTTATAAATTTAGAAGTTTTAAGTTTTTAAATAACATACCGTTACACCTACTGCATATTATTACTTTACTCCATATCTGAGTATTGTATAGTATAGTATATTCTGAGTAACTCTGTATATGTACATACTTAATTTACCATAAATCGACGAATATCATATATAAATACCTTTTAATAATTTGAAAGCCATTAAATTCTTTAAATTAAAGCATACGCTACCTATCGTTTACCAGCACAAACAAGTATGAAACAGAACATTTAAGTTCTTCGAATCGTACATTTATTCCAAACGATAAATATCTACAGTTCCGCTAGTTCTGCAGTACAATGAAATCGTCGCAGGTAATGTTGAAAATCTGTCAAACTTAGTTAACATGTATTTTCAGTGCATTTTAAGGGATTCTGTTCTGATGACATTCATCCAAAATGTTTGCTATGTACATACTTCTAGAGTTAAATGTTTATGCCTTTATCCTTTTTTTGAGTTAGCAAAAATATTCGCACTCTACTAATTGCTATGTATTTCAATTATTAAAATTCATTCCGAACCAAGAAATGATAGTAAAAAACTTGCATTGATTTTTGAACAATGTGGTATATTAGAATAGTAACATTTTTCGTTTGTAACGTTTCCAAACAATCAAACACCGTTTAGGTGCCACTACGTGTACATTCATTCCAGCCTTCCAAAATCACCTTAACAAATATTAGTTAGTAAGGAGTCTTTGCCTTTTAATTATGCATCATACATTTTCATAAAACCACTTTTTCGTACTTCATATTATATTTCCTAAAATTTAAAACACGCTATTATATTTATTTTCACTAATTTGCAGGAGACAAAGGCATACAAGGTATACCAGGAATACCAGGTACGTTATTAAAAACTATTTTCGAGCTAAAACACTAACAGAATTATGTCTCTAGGCAAGAAAGGTGAGAGAGGTGACACAGGAAAAGAAGGACCTCAAGGACCTCCAGGTATATCTCTTAATTCCTATGTTTTGATCGTAAGGTTATTTTTAACACATTATACACAGGAAATGATGGAAAGCAAGGCCCTCAGGGTGACAAGGGTGATAGAGGCGATAAAGGATATCCCGGACGCACAGGTAAGATTAGATTAATCTTGAAATAGATCCTAAGATAAGAACGTTTTGTTAGGAATAAAAGGAGAAGCCGGTACACCTGGAAGTCCCGGAGAAAGAGGTGGGTACTTCGGGTAAATAATAAAAGGACTTTTCTGATCATTTCAATTTATTTTCTAGGGGAAAAGGGCAATGCTGGTATACCAGGAATTGAAGGTATGAAAACGAAACGTTCTACTTCGCGTAAATCATCGTAAAATATTTTTCAGGTCCCACAGGACTACCAGGTATTCAGAATTTATGTCAAAATAAAGAGTTAGAAACTCAAATGACGATTGCAAGGACTGTGTGGATGTACAATTCACAGATATAGCAGTAAACTCCACTCACACAAATTAATTAATTATGCGGAACGCAGTGTTTCGGGAGCACGTGGGCTCCCACTGTCAACCGTGTTACCGACTGTTGGTAATGATTATTGAAAACAATAAACACGTATGGCGGTCCCTCTTTTGTTATTCGCGAAAAATTGCGGAGTGGGTGGCCACCGGTATATCAATCGAGTTCTCTGACGTGACTTTCCATTACCACATTATAATCGGATCATTAGAGTATGAGTTTACTGTCAGTTACACAAACCAATACGTAAAGAAATGCCAAATACAAATAAAATTGAGTATCGTACGTTATCGTACGTATACAAGTTGAAAACAAGCCACCACCTAAACGGCTCATCGAGGTGACCATACTACATCTCAATAACAAAGTTAGAAATTTGATACTGGAGAAAAGTGCGTTTAAAGAAGAAATACCTTGCAGAAATAGTTAGAGTATCCGACACAACCATATTCAAGATCCTGTATAACCAGTATGACAAAAGTCGGCATAAGATGGGTACTGAAAATGCCTACGTCATCCCAAAAACAAGAACATGTACCATACTCGTATATATTTTGGGAGCTCTGTCCTGACGACCAGAATGGAGTAGTGAATCGGATTGTGACTGGGGATGAAACGTGGCTTCATCATTATGAACACGAACAGTCGGTAACACGGTTGACAATGGGAGCCCACGTGCTCCCGAAACGCTGCGTTCCGCATAATTAATTAATTTGTGTGAGTGGAGTTTACTGCTATACCTGTGAGTTAGAAACTATTTAGAAATACAAATTACTTCCCAGGTGCTGATGGTAAACCAGGCGCTAATGGTCAACCAGGAATTAAAGGTGATAAACCACATCACGCACATACACGTTTATAAGTGTCATATTTTAGGTGATAAAGGAGCTACTGGAGAAACAGGACCAAGAGGCGAAATAGGACTACCAGGTACAGTATTCTGAAGTAAATGACAAGCATAACAATCACATGACCATATGTCTTTCATGTTAGGACAACCAGGAAACCCTGGATTCACCGGTCCACCAGGAAAACCCGGATTACCAGGTACACCACGAAATGTTATTTAGTACGTTACTTAGGAACTACATTTGTACTTTACAGGATTAAAAGGAGAACCAGGAGGAACTGGTCCGAGAGGTGAACCTGGTGAGAAAAATAAATTATATTATTGTATTCTTATATTGTATCATTTTTTGAGATGTAGATGGATAAAAAATCCAGTAATACTACTCCCCTTTTGCGAGAAAACAACAATAGGTTCATTACATCGTACGAGGGCGACCTGAAATGTTTCCGGAATCGACAAGAAAAACACTGTATTGGTGTGGTTTTTTATTTTTATTTTCGATGTAGTCTCCTCGAAGATCAATACACTTTGTTAAACCGTGCTCTAGTCCCTACAAGCCGTCGAAAAAGTACGATGTTTCGAGGTCTGCAAAGTAACCACCTGTAGCGGCGATGACCTCTTCGTTTGAGGCAAATCTCTTTCCTCCCAATGATTTTTTCAGTATTGGGAATAGGAAAAAATCGCTAGGGGGTAGGTCCGATGAATATGGAGGATGAGAGACTAATTCGTAGCGCAACTCGTTCAATTTGAACACGACGATGCGGGATCAAGGAGCTGGTGCATTGTAGTGGTAGTAAAGCACTTTTTTCCGCTGCAAACGATGCCGTTTCTACTTCAATATAGCATCGAAGAAAACCGCTTGACTTGCTACACAAAACACACTCTTAAACAACAACTATTGACAGTAGACGTCTGAAATTTTAACAGTTGCCATAAGAAAGGTTGTCCGTGCCGACTAATGAATCCACTTCAACCTTCGTGCTCCATCTCTTGCGGATTCCGGAAAAGTTTCAGGTCGCTCTCATAACTACTGTGAAGCAACAGGGTGATGTTTAGCTGTGGCTGCCATTAAATATTGTTATACGTCGATTGTTATATGTTTAAAAGATAGTTTTTCTGTAAAATTCGTTAACGCAAATAGATTTTTGTGTAACAATACAGAGCGATGACACTAACCTTTTTTAAATCAAACACTCCCTATATTTAAAAACCGTTTTTTTTTCTTTTGCTCTTTTAATCCTGTTTTCTGTGATATAATATAGTACATCCATAGTTTGTATATGCAATATAGAATTTAAATTTTAACGAAAATATTCACAATTAAACAATATAAAGCCCAGAAATTTTCTTATATCTCTACCTTATAGAAACACTACAGTGAATACGTTGAATGTAGAAGCACAATAAGATTACTCTAATGGCTTCGCATATTTTAATGCAATTTTGTATTTGTACAATTTACAACAGCCCGAATCTAGGAGTTTACCTAATGACAATGCCATGCGTACAATCTTTGAGACGTAATTATTCTTGAAAATGAAATACACTACGAGGGTGGATGTCTATGCTGTGGCATTATATTATTTATTTTTTGACGTAGTGTCGCTCTATACTAATCCGCTTACTCTATCGGTGCTCCAACATCTCAACAGCCTCCTGGAAAACTTTTTGTCCGACTTCTGCAAACCACCTCTCTAGAGCTTGCATCACTTCATAATTACTGGAAAATTTTGCCCCACGTAAGATTTCTTTTAATTTGGGGAGCAGCCTACCAATAAAAATAATATCTTGCAAGTGACCTATGACTGCTATATAGTAAGCCTACATTCTTTTACCAATACGTTCAATGATATTCTGACTTACTTGCAATTTCACGAGTACCATTAATTCTCCTTAAGACCATCAACTGTTTCAGGATTTTTAGTGTGACGCCTTTACTTTTACTTATTTTTTTACTTAATTATTGTAGTACTCCTACGACATATACATTTAAAATTTAATTGAACTGAATATACCTATTGGCCCCATAGTGCGGTCCTTGCGGTCTCCAATATTTAAACCATTTAAATTCATAATGTTCATCAAAACATATTCGTAGCAATCCACGTATAAGTAATTGCAACTCCCAGAAGAGCACATGCAAAAACCACGCAATTGCTTCAATTTTTTTTATTATAGAGACAGTCCTACGGCCTTTGCCGAATCTCGGATTTCGATCTCCACATGTCTCTATTTTTCCAAACTTCTTTTATTGCTCTGTCTCTCATGGATTTCTCGATCCCATCCCTCTATAATGTCGCTGGCCTTCCTTTTCTTCTTCTATTTGGTGGTGTATAATTTAGTGCCCTCCTTGGGCATCTATCTTCACTCATTCTTTGTATAAGTCCATACCATATAAGCCGTCTTATTTCGATTCGATCTGCACTAGTAAGAACTCTTCCTGTTCTTCGCCTTGCTTCAAATAAAAATATAAAATAAAATAAACTCTAACTCTCAACTGTTTTTAGGACAAAAGGGTGACCAAGGGCAGAAAGGAATAGGAGTTCCTGGTAGTAAAGGTCCCAAAGGTTTGTAATTTTTTCTTTAAATTAAAAAGTCGCTATTAATTAGATCCAAATTTGGTAAAATATATATGATTCTCCTACAGTTTGGTAATGATTATTGAAAACAATAAACACGTATGGCGGTCCCTCTTTTCTTATTCGCGAAAAATTGCGGAGTGGGTGGCCACCGGTATATCAATCGAGTTCTCTGACGTGACTTTCCATTACCACATTATAATCGGATCATTAGAGTATGAGTTTACTGTCAGTTACACAAACCAATACGTAAAGAAATGCCAAATACAAATAAAATTGAGTATCGTACGTTATCGTACGTATACAAGTTGAAAACAAGCCACCACCTGAACGGCTCATCGAGGTGACTATACTACATCTCAATAACAAAGTTAGAAATTTGATACTGGAGAAAAGTGCGTTTAAAGAAGAAATACCTTGCAGAAATAGTTAGAGTATCCGACACAACCATATTCGAGATCCTGTATAACCAGTATGACAAAAGTCGACATAAGATGGGTACTGAAAATGCCTACGTCATCCCAAAAACAAGAACGTGTACCATACTCGTATATATTTTGGGAGCTCTGTCCTGACGACCAGAATGGAGTAGTGAATCGGATTGTGACTGGGGATGAAACGTGGCTTCATCATTATGAACACGAATCCAAGCAAAATTCTGCGCAGTGGCATAAAAAGTCTAAAGTGACAAAGTCGGCTGGGAAGCTTATAACGAACGTGTTTTAGAATACACTAAGAATCCTATACATCGATTACAAAGAAAAGGGTGTCTCCATAACTAGAGAAGAAGAAACTTGCCAAAGATGTACTACTCTTGCACAACAACGTGCCCATGGAGTAAGGTCAAGTTGCACAGGCTGCTCTGTGCAAATTAAACTTCGAAGTTTTTCCCTGTTTCCTGAAATCAAAAAAAGAGTTACATGAAAAAATACTACAGCGATGAAAAAGTAAAGGACGCGATTTCTTCGTTTCTTGAAGATAAAGAGAAATCATTTTGCCACATACATAGATGTATTTATAGACTTGAACAGCGTATTAGACTAAAAAGAAAATATATTGAAAATTTTCTATTTTTAGTTGTTTTTCCTACCTCGCACTGAGCGAATATGTAAACGCATTTTCGTATATCTTTTGATTGCAATAATAGTTCTTCTAATTTATGATGTTTAAACTAAAATTTGAGATATATGAATAGACATCGAAATATTTAAAGAAAACACTAACCAAAACCACCATCTTATCAAATTTTACCAAATTTGTTGCTGTTCATTTGATTCCTAATGAATTTATGTTAATTATCAGCTTATACCCTATTTAATTTAACCTTAGGTGATAAAGGTGAACAAGGAAAGCAAGGTACAAAGGGCAAACAGGGACCACAAGGTCGGTAGTTAAATCTTACTATCTTAGATATATCCTAATATCTTCTTAATAAAATAGGAGACAAAGGTACTGTTGGACCAAAAGGACCCAAAGGCGATAAAGGAGATCAAGGCAAAGGTGGTAAACAAGGTCCAAAAGGTAAATAATATACTTGGAATCCTATACGTACTTAATTTGGAACATGGTGGTCATTTTTAATAATTCAATTTAAGGCGACCAAGGCAATCAGGGTTCACCAGGAGATGATGGCTCTACAGGTACGGACTCAACTCAAAATAAAGCGACAAAAAATTGTCTAATAAATTGAATGTTTCAACAGGTTCACCCGGAATACCAGGCCTATCAGGACTGCCGGGACAGAAAGGTTAGTTTTAAAAATCAGTGAGTCTAACTGTTCAAAAACAAATTTCTTTAGGGGATAAGGGCCCTACAGGAAACAAAGGCGATCGGGGAGATACTGGACCTCGAGGTGATAAAGGTCCCCAAGGACATAAAGGTACTTTTAAAATCACTTGATAAAACTATTTACACAATATACATTTTTGCAGGAGAGAAAGGAGAACCAGGTAGCAATTCAGGTATGTGATTGGTATAGTCTTACATCCCTAACGAATTAATACACTTCTAGGACACGATAAAGGATACGATAAAGGACATGATAAAGGACATGATAAAGGACACGATAAAGGACACGATAAAGGAAATGATAAAGGTAGATCTGAGTTAATCATTAAGTATTTGATGAAATAATTAATACAATATCGTGTACATTTAATATACGCAGGCCACCACCACAACAAATTCAAAGGCCATCAATATTACAAGCCAAACCATCAAGTTATTTTACTTCCCGATAGTTTAAGAGGAATTGCAGGTAATATTAATAAAGAAAAGCTAAACGACAATATAATAATAATACGATTTATTGCATAATATTTTCAGAAGAAACAAATAAGACCAACGAGTTGACGAGTTCTTCAGATGAAAAAGGTAATAAAATTAACATATCGTAAAGTATTGATAACTGCGTGGTTGACAAATATATTTCCACACAATGAATCTAAAACAAATCTCTACTACCACCAAGACTTAGAACCTGCCGCTATACTGAGGTAATAAGAATGGCATTGCATCCAACTTTTAAAAAAATTCTAGGACACAACCAACATTTACAACACTTTATAATTATATTACGGCGGCATTTACACTCGTGTAAATATGTCAAATTACACACAACGCAGTAATACAGAAAATACAGAAATTAATTTGACACATAGAAATCAATAACGACATATATGTAGTATTCGAAGCTATCGACTTACTTCAATCAAAATAAAACTGTGTGCATATTTATTAGGCCCTCTTAGAAAAACCCCGTTATATTGATACTATTCAAATTCTAAATAAATCGCAGCGAGGGATGTTTACATACACAACTGTAATAAAATGTGGACGAAGATTTTATTTTTTTTTTATTTCCTATGCGGTTAAATGCAGACATATGTTTTTAATCACCAGTTTCTTATAGACAACATGTGAATAAAATGAGTTGTTCTTTTGTGTATAATTTTTCTCATAGCTTGCGGTGTCTAATAATGTCTAATACCAATTGAGCCTTACGGAAAAGAGACAAATTGTACTTTTAAGTGACGAGGGTGCCCACAAGTCGCAATCGCAAAATATATTCAAGGTGTGCCATGCAGAACACGCTATAACGGTTTAAGAAAACGAATAGGTACGAAGACAAACTGAAATCAAGACAAAGGCGACAGAAATCTGCCAGGGCTGATCGCATTTTGAAAGAACTATGGGCACAACATGGCGTAAGAATTGTGGCAAATACTGTTAGAAGACAATTAAAGTCATCTAATTTCTATGATCTCCTTCATTGTCGTTAATCGCACCTTGCCAAGACTCACAAGAAAATACCATTTGCACGAGACAAATGTTTGGTTAAATAAAGACATGGTTTACAAAACGCACGTTTATCAGACAAAAGAATAGATTTTATTTATCATGTTTCTGCTACAACTGTTACACTTTTTAGGGCTCTCTGGCCCGTAATTTGGCATAGTCCCTATTGTGAAGTAGGAAGTGAAAATCTAATGATTTGGAGCTGTGAAGTTGTTTTATGAGACTGGCATATAAACTGCTGTCAATATATCTCGATGCAATGACAAATGCAGAAGCAGCCAATTACACTGGGCAACAAAATTTTAAAAAATTCATGCTTTTGAGATAAAAATGGTAATTTCTTAATGAGTTAAATTTGCTCAACATAAATAAGATTAAGAAAAAGCTGAATTGAAGGTTCCTATATATGTAAATATTATAATACATGTTAAGAATACTTTAATCTGCTTCGAACTTTCGGTTTCTCTTGGCCTGTCGCTTGTAATCGACGATGGGAGTATCTCCGATAAGTATTTACGAATAGTCAGGATTAAGGTGACCATTTGCCCTATTATCGTTGCTCCGTCTTTGCAATCTCCTGATGAAAACGTTCGGCGCGTTCTTCGCTGACCTGTCTACAGTTATAAGGAAAGAAATTATCCTCATGTAGGAGTCAAGAAAACGAATCTTTAGAGATATATTGCCGCCGAATTCGTGAATCCATATCAGTATATCCTCGATCAGTTTCTTATAATTTTCGGTCTTGCCGTTTCGCAAGAAGTTTACTGCCATTTGACAGAACCTATCTTAAATCTGTTTTCCTTTACTTCGAAGAAGATTCCCAAACTTTCAGTTTCTGAAGAGTTGTTTAATCTAAGACCTCACAAAAACAATCTTTTGAATTTTGGCTTCACTAAAACGAGGGAATTCGTATGCTTTCTACAAATCTGCCAGTGATACTTATCCACAGTTAATCCTCTCCAATAGCAGTTTTAGATTATCGCAAGTCTTCTTCATATAGACCTTATCCAATAGATATGAATGAAAGCTGGCTTCCGTTGTTCAGTAAGATCGCGGCAGTTTGTAGACACTTCAAAACTAAGTCTCAAAATTTTGAAATATCTACAAATCGCCGCCATTCATGAAGCTCATCTTTCGAACCAGCACATACTAATATTAACAGTTGAGAAGAGTGACAATCTTCCTCGTCTGAACTGATAGAAAAAGCTGTTGGAGACTCTGAAACAGGAAGTCCTTCACCATGCAAGATAACACTTAGAGCAAATGGTATGTTACAGCATTGCCTTCCTATTGTCGTTAAACTATTACGAAGAAATTATTGCGCAAATGCGGCAACATACGTGCGCGGCCTAGTCTTTGTCCTGGTCACCTATTTTGCAGTTGAGCTACAAATAACATGCTTTCTTAACTATTGCACTGATGGTCTTTTCCTGTACAGCTGTCACTTCTTCGCGAATATAATAAGAGTTATTAGCACCATTAATGTAGTCACAAGGCACTGTCGCTGTTAAATTTATACTGTAACAGTCATTTGTATACGTTAGAGGTTTGAAACATATGAGTAAAATGAAAGGAAACGCGAGTTGTGACATCCCACGTCTATAAATAAACTATTCACGACGCCGTCAACAGAAACTTAGGCATATAATGTAATAACTTCTTTGTATTAAGGGATGATTCAATATGACGCAAAATTTCGTAACGAAGCAGCAATTTTATTGTTGTTCAGTGTTACTAAACCTTTTGACAATTATTAAAATAATGCTTTCTGCCACAACGTGCGAACGACAGCTCACTGATCCACCGACAATAGTGTACGTCTTCTAGACTGGTCATCACATTCCCTAGACTTGTTATGTGTCTCCAAAACTCTGAATGTGAAAAACATGGAAGGATGGAACTCGATTTCGCCAAGCTATGTTACTGCTTAACAGTGACAATGCCAAAATGGAGCTGTTATACGAACACGTGGTAGTTCTACAAAATATTAAGCTCAGCAATAAGAAGCTGGATTTGTTACATATGCATATGTCAGTTCAGTATTACACATGCTCTTTCATACGATATTAAAAGATGCCTAATACACACGCACACCGCTATTGTAGAACGTAACAGATTTCTGACAATTGGCACATTTTGATACGATATATACTACATTTAAAAGTGTGTAGAATGCATCTATGGTCAAGAAGACATACTCGTCACATTATCGAGCAAAGAAATTTGCAAAATTGAAGGCTTATAAGAAGAAGATATCGGCCAGTCACATTGGCATAAAAGCAAATTTTACAATCGACATGAAACTTTAACATTGACATCCAAATAATTTCCTTTTTTAAACATCCCTACGATAACTTAGCTAGGACAAGTACTCTAGTTTTTATTGTTACTGCTGCAAGCAACCCCTTCAAGTGAAACATTACCAAAGAAGTCCACGGTTGTCACTTTTTTATTTGAAGTTTTAGGTAATACGACTGAATCTCTCGGATATCTCAAAGAAAATGTTGGAAATGTCGAAGGTATGTGCATATTCAACGAGAAAAACATTGTGTAACATTAATTAAAATTTCTTAATAGATAAAGTGCTGCGACCAGAATACATCAAACCTTAGAAAATGCTAGAAATTCTACAATTTATTACTAAGTGATGCGTCTACAGGATATTTATCTTTTGGGTTTTGTGTCGGTTATTCGGGGTAATACGATATGGTTGAAATACATAACTAGTATTATGTTCTGGTGTATTATTCTACTTTAATAAGGAAAACTGTGTACACTGAAAACCACGAAAGTTTTTTGTTACGTCATTGTTGGTTATGACGTATGCTTAAATAGCTACGACTTATGTTACATACTTCTATCTCACTTGTGTATACATATGCTTTTGACTTTTATATATAGCGCTTGTCTTCACTTTATCGATGAAACAATTATGTAACTACAAACTTTCGTGATTTCATCTCTATATACGTATGTAATGTTGAATAATGTATTTATAAAATAAAGAAATAAATTGAGCTAATAAGTTATACAATAAATACTTTTAAAATACTGTTAACTTGTTTTAATAAATAGATAAATAAATAAAATCCAACAAATGATATATCTTTGTAGTTTATTTTCTTAACGAATCCAGTAAATTCCTACTTAGATATCATATCGCTACCACAGTTTTGAATTACGCGCAAATTTTAAATCATTTTACTACGCTACAGCGCCATCTCTTGGAGAGAGCGGACCGAATTGATGGTATTGGCAAGAGGTAATTTGAAGGTCCCTACCTCGGGCACGTCTATAACAAATACGTACTAGATAAAATATATATATCTTCAAAATACTTATGATGAAGTCTAGAATGCATTTTGTGCCCTAATATAAGTTTCAGAAATATAGTCAACTATTACTGCCTATCTGCAAAAATTTATCTACAATTGGCAGCCCTACATTAACTGTGTGTTATATTGGCAATTTGTGAAGATAAATTAATCTGTCAAAACTGATCAGTAGTTATCGCATACAGGTTATGTATATAAATTCACTTCGAATTCGCATTAAAATGATTAAATTGCAGTATTTGTTCATGTATTTGATTTGCATATCGTTTCAAAACTTTATAAACGCGAATAACCTCAATAATGGTGAGGATGAAAACGATCGGGACCGATACGTAATAGAAGGCAAAGTCTTTCCTTTAGATGCACCATATACACAACCAAATTGGCAAGCGAATACAAAGATTCATGTGAACGGTGGTGAATATTTAGGATTCATAAAAGAAGACGGCACTTTTATTATTCATAATATCCCATCTGGTTCATATATTGTTGAAGTGATCAACTCTGAACTCACGTATGAACCAATACGTGTAGAAATCAATTCCAAAGGCAAATTTCGAGCCAGGAAAGTAAATCATATACAAACATCACAAGTCAATCAAGTGCCTTACCCGTTAAGGATGAAACCATTGGGACGAACAAAGTATTTCCAAATACGAGAGCAATGGAGAGTTACAGATTTCCTATTAAATCCAATGGTGCTAATGATGGTGTTACCATTATTACTAATCATGGTCCTGCCAAAGATGATGAACGATCCTGAAACTAAGAAGGAAATGGAACAGTTCGGAAGCTTGACGAAATTCCCTGGTGTGTCAGATATGGTGACAAATATATTTGCTGGAGCGCCACCTAATCCACAGCAGACGAAGAAGGCTTTGAAAACTAAGAAGCGACAGTAATAGCTAATACGTACCATTGTTTTTTTTGTTTGCTGTACATAGTAAAATTATGTTTTTATTGATTCGCTAGTTTTTCTTTTGTATAGATAGTTTGAATTAAACATATAAACGAGAACAAATGAAATTTATGCTTTAAATTAGCATTGAATATTGTTGCCTCAGATTCCAATCTTCATCATCTTTGTTTTATTATTGTTATTTACTTCATAAGAAATTTTCTCTTACCTTCGATCCAACGAAATGAAATTGCTTAGTTATAATGTATCAAAAGTTTTGATTTTTCAGTAATTTTTAAGAAATAAAAACAAATTGAAAGTAGATCTTTTATTTAAGCAAAGATTTAGGGCGCTTACAAAATATATATGTAAAATACCGATAACAAAAATACAGTTTGCAATAAAATATACAATTTCCATTTGTGCGCAACACCAAACAGTATCAATTCAGTATGCCATTTTATTTAAAGATATGTTTATATTGTTCTCATAATTTTTAACATCCATCATTGCGGCTGAAGTCGTCAGTATTAAATTGTATCAAATCTTTCCGTATTGAGCACAAATTCTTTAAGAATTGCAAATATATATAAAAGTGTACGAAACAGTGCATTTAAGTAGATTTTATATATTTGCTTAAATTTTTCAACATTAATGAGACACGTTATTAGAAGATACATTTAGAAAACAAAAAATAGGATACTTTTGATTATATAGTTAATAACAAAATCGCCTTGATATAAACATCTAACACGTTATACATTAATACCTATGCCAAATAAAATATAAAAAGGTCAACAAAAATATGCAACAACAAAATTGCCAAAAAGGAAACCTGATTTTCGCTCTCGTATTCTTCATAACAGCAAAAATTTGATTTAAATATTTTCATTTGACCCCTATTAGTAATTTCCTAATAGAAATATCTTATACATTTAACATTAACAATTTAGGAAGGCAAGCAAAGGCAATATAGAGATTATATTCAGTCGAATTACTATAGGAAGTAGTGTTCACCTCACGATAACAACATCAAACACAGAGTGTCTTGTAGCAAAAATGTGCATTACACAACATTACAAAAGCTAAGTTTTATATAGTTATAACAATATAAGCTTTTGAGCAAAACACAAGCCTGGTAATATGTAAACACTAAATGATTTTGTACAAGTCTTTGTTATAAAATTATTTTTATTAATATCATTTTCCAATGAGATCTGATTGACTAAGTTGTTTACAAATTGACATATAACATTGATGCTAACAAAATAATCGTCCTGTATCTATTTGTATCGATAAAGAATCGAAATGACATTTAGGAACACTTCTTTTATGTTATGTATTTACAGCTGCTTTTTTGTACATTCAAATTTTCTCCAGCTGCCACTCTTAATTATTCATAGTATCTATAAAGAAAAAGAACTGTGCTAAACGACTTTTGATCAAAAATATTAGTTTGCACTACCAGGCTTTTTATTAAATTTCCAAATCACAAGTGGAAATATTACACAGCTGTGATTTCCTTCAAATATACTAATTACATTATGTCACCACAATGACCCAATGATGGAAGTCTTATTCGGGTTTATCGATATACTCTTTTCTTTTAAATCTAAATAATGAGATGACCGAGATGATTACTTGAATGATAGTTATGCTGCAATTCATCAGTCTTTCGATATAATATTCGCTTTAAATAAGAATAGTACTTGGTGATTATGTACAATATCAATTGCTTAGAATAATGACTATATAAAATATCATTTCTTGCCGCTCATTGCCATGTAACAATTTTCGATTTTATTCTTGAAGTTTACCATCGGTGACATTGGCATATAGTGGTTTTCCGTCGTCTCAAGCAGTAAATGCGTTTTTGATGGAGTCATTACCATGTATTCCGATTCAGACGTAAAGATTTGGGAAATTCTTGTGAGATCTTTGGCTGGTAAGGTATTACACCGATGTTTATAAGGAGTTAATAGAGGGATAGAGTTTGAATCTTTCAAAACCTTGTCTCTAAAAAAAGTAAATTCAGTATAAGAAACATGTTAATAAGACGTTTTAATACGTATTCAAATATGTAAGATTTTGTAGTGGTTAACACACTTTAATTGCATAAAAAAGATACAACATTGAAATCATAAGTTGCTAGATGATACCAAATAATAGTTTTTTTTCTTAAACAAATTTAGCAGAAGTTAATTTATTCAAAGTTACAAGAAGTTAACTTTTTTTTTTATAAATGAAAACCGAGACATTGAAAAAACAATCAACATATACCAATGTTTTTCATTTTTCAATAAACATGCTTAGCAAAAACATTATTTACAATGGTTTTATGTTCATTTGTGCGTCACAAATCTGACGTTTCAAGATATCCGTAGGTGTTGATGTAAGTGCTCTATAGTCACTGCTACGATAGTATCAGATAATTGCATCACAAAGTAGGGCCAATTTACGAAATATGTTCCCAAAAATCAAAAAATAAATATTACAATATGCCATAATTTCATTCACTTCCGTTAACTACAAAATACCCTCCTCCCCGCTTGGGAATGCACTGACCCTAGCGTCTCGACCACAAAAGGAATGTTTTCTAGAAGTCTTATTTTATTAATTTGTTCGGCAGTCTACGATTCAATTTCAGTCTCCTCTACCATGTCAAACATTCGTCGCTTCTATTTAATATTCATCTTTGAGAAAAAAAAGACGGTCACAACGGTCATGTTGTTTTTCGCTAAAAAACTGCTCCATGGTAAAGGCGGCACATGGCTTTGCATTATTGTGGTAGAGAGCCCGGTTATTCCACTTATCTGAACGTTTTCTTCACATACCCTACCTTAATGGCATTAGGACGTCACAATAGTATTCTACATCACTTGTATGGTCTAGGGGTCCCAAACTTTTTGTGGACGATGTTATTAATATCTAAAAGAAGATTGATAAGAACTTACTTTCGATCTGATAAACTTTCTATATCCAAGGTAAAAATGAGCTTTTCCATTGTGACAATTGTTGTTGGGTTTTATACCCGAACTCCAACTTTCGATCTTTAAAAAATTGTTTCAGTTTCTTTTTTAAATTCTCTTCATTCAGCGATGTTATTTCTATTGGTAGCCGATCAGCTGTGGCACAAACTGTGCTGCTATCCTTTTGACGCGTTGGCATATGACATACTATAATTCCATCTCACAGATGTCCTGGATGATCTGCCTACGATCACGCACAGCTACAGTCCGAACAGCATTATGTTCTGGTGTAATGCCAATTGATGATCGTTCGGAGCGTTCATCAACATCAACCGATGTTCTGCGATTTTTATAATTGCGTCTGAATGATTTCAAGTATCAATCTTGGATTTATTAAAAAAAAAAGAAACATGATCCTCTCGATTTCGTTTTTTCTTATGATCAGACTGTATACTACACTTGAAATATTCATTAAAAATATCGCATCAGCACCACACAAGAAAGCGGATTGTATTTGTGCTTTTCATCGACTTTACTAAAGCTTTCGCTTATGTTAGTTATTATTTTCTGTTACAAAAACATAACAAGCGAAATATTAGAAATGAATCTTTGGACAAGTTCAAACCCCATATTAGTAACAGTACACAATCGCTTGGAGTTAACCAGTTGGCTTCAATGGTGCCGCGGGTTGATTCTGGCGTGCCTCAGGGCAACGTTTTAGGACCGATATTATTACTTGTTTACGTCAATAATTTAGCTTTATTGTCAGAACATTGATGCTTTTGTTATTAACTGTGCAGATGATGCTAACGCGTGATAATCGAATTTAACATTGAAACCGCAATTTCAAAAGCTACTTCCATCTACAAACACATTTCTGTCTAGGTAGGACAAAATGAATTATCAATGTTGAAAATCTGGAATAATTTAATAACCGAAATAGTGAAATTGAAATAAACATCCATAATTTAGAGCTTCCGGACACGATGACCCTGACCACTCTACTACTTGGTAGTATACTTTCAGATTAAGTTAATTAAAATATTGTAATGCTGGTATTTGTAAGGTCACTATTTTGCTTGTTTGCAATCTTGGGGGAAATGGAGGGGGGTGCTTAGTCAAACGCCCAATGCTCAGCCATGTCTGCATTTATTTCATCAAACTTCAGGTTCTGACCGATATTGAATACCAGGAATTATGTAGAGAAATATTAGCTGCTTTTGGAATAACAGTTTTTACTTACAATCGATTGTGCTGCCAAGTATCAAAAATATTATTAACTAAATTCTGGAGTTGCTGAATTTCAGCTAAAATTTATTTTAGAAAATATCTTTATTTAGGTACCTCGTAGCTGTTCTAATCTTTTCTATGCGTTACGAATCACCCTGTACTCTATTTTATATATCTATTACCTTTCTATAGTATTACATTCGTATATTCTTGGCGGTAAAGGAGGCGGTGGAATGTGTTTGCCATGTTTGGCCAATCGCTGAATAACATCTTCAGGATTCTCGTAAACATGATGAGCAAATTCTGGATTGTCTACCTTTCCATTGCTTGTGTGAGGCACATCTAAAATCTCTTCGTATATACCAGACGCAAGTGAAATTCCAGATTCTCTTCTAGACAAGGTATTACTGCTGGAGTACAAATATCAATAGAAACTCATTCTTACATTCTATTTCATATCATTTACTTACTGTGAACTTTCAGAAATTATTGACAGATCTTGTAGAGACTCTCCATTTGTTTCGCTACCACCGGGCGTTTTTGTCAAGAGGGCCATGCCTAAAGTAGTTAAGCTGGAGCCCATCTGGAAATAAATTAGATATTGTTTTGAAAAGTACGAAACAAGTTCAATGTGTGATAGATAAGTCTAAAATAATCTGTTTTTGTTATTATATTTGTGTCTAAGGTACTGATGATTAAGTCCCTTTTTTTAATCACTGCATTCCGAGTTGCTCGTATCAATTAGAATAATGAGTGTAATACAAGATAAAATGCATTATGCACTTGTTCACACAAAAAGTATGCTTTCCTGCGGCGCAGTTTGTGAAAATTACTGATACTGTGAGTCCATAGATTTCAGGCTTCATTGATTACATAGTAAAATGCTTTGCATTATTTTCCGTTATGATTTATTAATCAAATATTAATAGGTACTGAAATTAAAATGCCAGAGAAGGTAACAATACACCTCTTTCATATCATTATCTAACTTAATCTTCTAAAAGATGTCACGAAAATTATTAGAACATTAACCAAAGAGACATTGAAAATGTTATTTCCTGTTACGATACTTTTTTTTTGTTTCAAAGTATCATAAAGTATATTTAACATTATGTTCAATCATTGTTGTTAACATTTTAGTTAGCATATCTATAAATAACAGCGTTTATTCTTTTGATTCGAAAAACAAACAATTATTAATAATTATAAACACGTAAACTACTTATTTAGTGACGCAGTTTAGTGACGTCTGAAGGTCTCCACTCTCCATATTCATGTTTTAAATTTTTTGTATGAATATCCCAGAATACAACGCGTAAATATAGATTTCTATGTACTAATATTAATGACAGTAAAATCATTTATCAGAAAAACTTTCAATACCATGAAAATTTACTGTTTTTCCCAAATGTTTTTAAGCATTTTTAAATAGTCTGTACATTTAGAAATCCTATTTCATACTATCCGAAAAGCGTTAAATTTTAATGGTGTTCGACTGTAAGATAGGGAAAAACAGTTTAAATTATAGGCTTTCCTCTGTAATCAAAACCGAACTACTTGGAAGTACAAGGTGTCTCAAAACTACAGGAAATAACCACAAAGACGTTACTTTTCGGCGCAAAAGAAAGAGGGAATATAAACAATCATATATCGCTAAAATTGGTTCCTTTGTTATATTTTTATGTTACGCCTAGGATATATTGTATTTCACAAGCATTAACTAGTACTTAGCATCAAATTAAAGCAAACAAATAGAAAGTGACCAATCAAACATTTGTGGCGCATATTAAAGTTGCGAATTGCACATCTAAAGGAATGCCTAGAAAATAACATCAAAGATAAAGAGACAATACCATGAGAAGAACTATATTTAACAGCGTCTTTAGCTTTGGTGTTAACGCGTTTTGAAAACAACAATTTTTGAAGACCGCACGTCACGTTTCGTGAAGATGTGACGAATCGGCAGGAATACAATAATAAAGTCTGAGATCTTTTGTCATTATTTCATTTACTGATTTATGAATTATTTATTATTATTTATTAATTAATTTGGAATGTCTTGGAAATTAAATCATCAAAACCAAGTATTAAAAATTGTACATACAAAATTCCAATTGTAGTCCACATTTAAATACAACTGTATTATACTCAATACAATGTCTCTATTTTCCAGTAGTTAAATTTTTTCTCTAATTCAAATGTGTGCTTCTAATAACTCATATATTTTACTCAAGGGATAAGCTATTTTTAATACCATAGGAACAACATACATACGTATCAGGAGAAAAAAAAAAGTATTTATGTCTGTAAATCTTATTCTCTACAAACGACAAATATAAACAAGAATTTCCAAATATACAATACCTAATAGATTAGGTATGACGCATGTATGTAAAACGTATATAAACATATGCCAGCAAAGTGTTTATGTAGTAACGTATACACAACATTCCATTTATCGTGATTACTAACATGTTATGAAATTATCTGAAAAAGGTTAGGAATAATTTTCGGATAAATATCGTATGAAGCACATGTTCTAAATCCTGGTCAACAAATAACCTGTTAATTGAAAGACGTATGTGATAGAGCATACTGAAAAAAATGTAATGATTATATATTAACAACAAAAGTAAATAAAACAGCATTTGTTTATGACAGTCAAGTTATTTTTAGCACAAAGCAAGTGTAAATATTTATGCGTAATATTTTGGCAGACAAGGATAGAATTCGTCCATAAAATTACAAGTGTTTGTATAACTATGTACAGGTGAGCTAATAACTCGTGAAGATTGCGCACAGGAAAAAAGATCCGACCTTGTCTGATTGATGAATGTAACTTATATGGTTTTCATATTAGTCTGCGAACGTATTACAGAACCGTGAAATAATATGTAACGTATCCAGATGCATGAGAGATTATTGTTTAGAAGAAAATGTAACCACAATAGAAATTGAGCTTGCGAAAGTTGGTGGAATCCACCAACAGTAGAGAATTGAAAAAAAAATTTTGCAAAAGTTAGATGCCACCAGTTTTAAGGAAGGACACAAAAAGCCAATCAATCGATTTTTGTTGATGAAACGTAACATACAATAAAAACTATTAGTGGAACGTCAAGATAATTAATTTAATGAAAAGGAATATGGCGGATGTAAATACAAAGCATAAGAAAAGGATTAGTCTTTCGGGCTACTTGGTCCCCATCATCGCCTTTTCTTATGCTTCATTATTATAACAGTCGCTTTTGATAACACCGAATTGACCATATCCACATCGTTGAATGGTTGTGGCCTCGATCCAGATGTCTTTCCGACCAAAGATACAAAGTGGTGATTAGTATTTTTCCTCGAGTATTAATTTACTTTAATCTCGCACTTATGAGATCCAAGTAGCACAAAACACGTGCCCACAGTTGCCTTTTACTACGAGCTCCAACGGTATTCCTTTCTTTTCTTATGCCTAATTAGTTTATTTCAAATTAATAATTTGCGCGAAATAAAAGACATGGAAGACCAATAAATTTATATGGATGAAAGGTATAGTCTCGCAACTCATACTAATTGAAGAAATGGACCGACATCAATGACGGACTTACCCAACTGATTAGCAAAAGTCAAGGTATAATAATTCTGAACGCTGGAAATAAGAATAGATTTTTACCAGACACCTCGCTAATATTTAAACGACATCTATAATCAAGAAACCACCATTCTGAAACGAACTTTGAAAATTATATGAAGTTATATCACAATTTGTAGCAGGAATTAACTCCAAAAAGTGTTTCCATTAAAATAGAAACGAAGGAATGTTTACAATATAAGAATATTTTTTCAAAAATTACCCCTGAAAACTAAATTAACGAATTAAATACAATTGTAATGTATTTATAATAATTTCAAACTCAATAATTTGTACATAGTCAGGTAGAAGACGCCAATGTTTCCAGGATTAAAACAAATTCGCACAACTCAATATTGTTTATTTTATATATGTGCAGGAGGGAGGGAGGGAGCAAAATTGAGGGCGGCTGGCGGCTAAAAGAGTATCGGATTGGCACCAGTTAGAGCGGCAATATTTTTGCCCGAAACTCCTAACTGGCTAGATTGGTTTGTTAGAATGATTCGCTGAAGACTTACAGCCCCGTGTACTGTGAGATTGCATCTATATAACATGAAAATTCTCCCCTAAATTCTAAAGAATCGCTTGGGATTACTTTCAGTTCACGTCAGGTAAAATATTTCCTTCATACTTTTGGAATAAGTTTCGGTTATTTTATTCTGCTTGGAATTTTGTTAAAATTGTTGGTAATTATCACGAAGATCTTGTTTCTGAGTAATATTCGAGTTACATAGATTCCCATAAGTAATCAGATGTATTATATCATAGATACAGCACTTTTCTTTATCTAAATTCTAGAGAGATATGTAAGCAAAAGTTAGGACGTTTAGTCTATATTTATAATCTTTCATTCATTTAGCAACTTCGTAGTACTTAGTAATAGAAATAACACTATTAACTTATATATATATATATAAAGATGTACTCAAAATCCATGGTATTATATATTAATAAAGCTAATATATGAATTGTTCTCAATTACGATAAAAAATTGTTTCAATGCCTTCCCATTTTCTGTACTGTTTGCTGAATTTAACAATTGCTTGGTGTTTTCAAATAGAGCCATCAGATTCATTACCATTAATAACTAATTTCTTAACCACATATGTACTCCACTTGGTTCTTTAACTTTACGTAATAATTTATTTTTAATTTTTCAGTAATATAGTTTATACACGGTGTCTTTGAAATAAAATAAAAAAATACGGAAAATGAAAAGGTGTAATTATATAGAACATAATTCCAAAAAGTTCTGAGTCAATTACGACCCGCACGTTGGAATTAATGAAGCCCTAGGAGGGAATGTGCCGCTTATGGATGCAGAATATATATACATAGCACATCCATCCAACCAAACCCGCATACATACACGCAGACTGCATACACTGCAATAATACAGCTGTCAATCTTTGTCTACCTTTCAAACGGTATCCTAAGTATTCAATAACATGCTTACGTACGAATATTTCGGCTGTAGATAATAAAGAAATTTTTGTTTTAAATATCTTTATCATTTCTTTTCTTGCGTCGATGAAGGAATTCTCACAAAGTATTTTGGACTTAAGTTTAATAAAATTAGATCTCTCGATTTTTCATACTTTTTTTATTTTACTTCATGGACACCCTCTATAGAAAAAATATAGACGACTATAAATCTCTCTTACCTTATTTTTCAGAACGAAATCATCCGATGTCATTGAAACTCTGACTCCAGAGTCTTCGCTACCGCTATTACTCCTGAAACACACCGGACTATCTGGAACATCTTTGCCGAGAGAATCGCACAGATCTCCTTCACTTCTGCTAAGCCTACGCGATGACATTAAGCCTGGACTAGATTTCGGATGTTTTCCGCGATTAATTAGATAATTTAAGAGCGCGGGAGATTGCTTACAATAGATATAAAGCTGACCTGGACCACCAACAAATTCTCTATAATAAGATAAACAGTTACGTAGAAATTTATAGACCACCAGGTGATTGTAATATTACTTACGCGCTGGTGTGCATAACGCAGATGGTCTTCTCGTCTTCCGCGTGACAAGGTGCTTGAAGGTGAAACTGATGGAATTGGTACCATTTCCAACTAATCTTTGGTTCGCCGGTGCATGGGTCGCTGATTGTGATATCTTGCGCATTCATTCCTAATACACCATGTAGGCCCACTAAGCCTGCTTTTCTCGAATGCCCGTTGTCTATGATAGATACGTGAAAATTCGATTCCCCCACTGAAAAATTAAAGAAAATGGATATTAAAAGGGTTGTTTTAAATAATAAGTTGGTACTCCGTCTGATTATGTTATTTTGACAAATTCTATTAGGAAACTGATTTTGGTATAAATTGCGTTTAGACGTACGCTTTTTAAAATTTTTAGTAATATATGATTTGAAACATAATTTTAGTTCATCAGAAGAAAAATAAATGCGTCCAATAACTTCATAATGATCCTAAAACAGGGTAGTTACATACCAATCCATATAAAATAATAAAAGAGAACTATACTGCATAAGAGTTAATACTTCGAAATGCGGGTGACATAGTGTACAGTAACGAGGTACATAAACATTTTATAAAATCGTAAAGTACTATCAATATTTCATTATTAATTTCAGATTTACGCAACTTGTTTACTTTAACTCTCAGTACTGACAAACTACATCTTTTATTTGCTAGTAATAAACAACGAACAAAATGCTGATGTAATAGAGCACTAGTAAGACAATTTTAGATTTTACTAATGAAAACTTTGAACTTGAGCCTTGCTGCATTTCTAACAATTAAAAGAAGCTATTGGCGATATTGTTCTTGTATGTTTCATTGCTAATCGAATTATGAACCACATTATAAACTCAAGGTTTTGAATAACTTAACCAATAATTATGTATGAAGGTTTTAATCTATATCGCAAGCTTTTTCGATGATTTTTAATATGTTGGAAGTATGTATCGTGTGTTATTATGTTATCTTGGAATTGACATATAAATGGAGATGGATCATCTTGTCGACACGCAGTAGCGCGGTTAATACGGCTAGCACTGGACGAGATAAGTTTATTTATAGATATACCGCGCAATTGTGTTACTGGTCATTTCCAGAGTGTATATCGTTTATTCAACCAATAATACAGTAAAGAGTTTATTAAATTAATAAATATAAACATTGGTATCCTGATCTCATAGTTCCATAAAATGCGATGGTCGTAATGAGAACCTAATGACTTACGATGAATGAGATTGCAAACGGCACGTAGAATCACAGATCTACTGAAATCAATGCTTAAAGAATTTCATCGCCTAGCATATAACATGAGTAAAGCTTCATTCCTTTCAAAGTAATCTTAATAGGTTTCCCGAAAATTTAGGTGCTGTAAGTGAGAGCGAGATCAAAATTTAAAAACCATGGAAACTCGGTACCAAGGAAGATGGGACCCTCATATGATGGCCGATTACTGTTGGAGTGTTTGTAGGGACTGCCAAATCAACATACACAGCAGAGAGTGCAGCAAACAAAAATTTATTTTCTGATTATTGCTTGTGTTTTTACAAGTACTCTTGTAATTTTTTAATGATTATTAAAATAAACACTTGGACTAACATTGTATTTAAATAAATTAATTAATTATTAAAATTTTATATTTTGTTTATATCTTATCAGTTCCTAAGTAACAACTTAGCTACATTAGTGATTCTTCAAAGAGCATAGCATGGCACACAGTAAAATTTTGACGTAATACGCAAAAACTAATCTAATTTTCGGATTCACCACTCAAATTAGTGAAAAAACAAGTCTCATCCAAAATTGTATTGGGTAGTGTTATATAGATCATTGTACCATCAGTTTTAATAAGTACATTTTTAATCTAAATAGTTCGTTCTCAATAGGATTTACATTTTTGTTCTATTGAAAACTTTCTAACGAAGTGTTTAATTTACTAATTATAATAGTAATTTTTTAAAAAAATTATTGTATTTTTTTTCGTTATTGTACATTTTCTACTTTTTTATAGATTGATTTTATTACCTGTAAGGGTACACAAAATCAATAAAGATTATTAGTCGTATTATCCTTTGAGAAATTATTTTTAGCTTTCATTCATTTAAACTATCACCGAAGGCTTTTATTGTAAATTTTTAATCTAGTGTGCTTAGAGATTAAAATAAACATGATAACTAAACAAACTGCATGCTTCAAATATTGTAAATCTGTTTTAGAATTGTGAAGAGGTTGTTAATTTGATGTTTACGAAAACACATTAAACTACACAAGTTATTTCAATAATAAACAAGTTCAAAACATGCTTTTAATTACAAACAAACCATCATTTGTTCCTTCAAAATATGCAGTAAAAACAAAAGATTGTTTTTGTATATATATCTTTTCAGCATAAACTACTTTGCAAAACAAACAGCATAAAGGAACTCTTCACATGAAAGGAATTTCAAGCATGCAATTTTTATCATTTCGTATTAACTGTACTTAATATAAGAATTTTGTTTTGAAATTCCAGGGACAGGGAAACTGGTATTCATTACAAAGAAAGCTATTTTGATGTTTACCGCGTATTTCAGATAGTGAAAAATATTTATGTATACTTATTTATTGCATTTACAAAAAAATACAGACTACTATATGCTGGATGGAAAACGCAAAAATATATTATACCCTTCTATTTTTTCACATATTATTTTTTTATGTCTATAAATACATGCATATTTTTGTGTTTTGGTATTTCCAATTTTCTTTTCTCAATACCTAAGCAAATAAAAAACAGCACTGACTATACACATTCCATGGAATGTATATTCAAATTATTAATAGAAAGTAAATACCATAAACAAACAGTAGGTGCACAAATTTTATGAATGATGGTTGAAGTTATTAGATAAATATTATATCATGGATTTATCTACATATTATTGGAAATTTATTGCAATGACACATCAGAAAATTTCCACAGAATATACGAAGTTACTTTTTGCCATAACAAATTTCAAGAAATATATTTCATTTGAATTCCTTAATTTCAGATTCTAAGCAGGTTATTCAACTGGAATTCTGCTGGAGATTTTATAGTGAAAATAAAACGCTTCTATACAATAACATCAGTCTATTTTCCTCGATCTCGTACTATTAATAAACCGTACCTGGTAAATAGGATGCTACACACAACATTCTTCGAATCGAAGCCATCCAGTTCTGAGTGTCACTTTCCGAAGAGCCTGACAGAAATAAGAGAGGTTTCTGGTTCCTCCCTAATGTAAACACACCAAACGCATATTGTTTGGTACGAGATTCCGTTCTGCACAGAGTAGACGATCTTGGTAAGATAACATTACTTATTACGGATCCATCTGCTGAAGATTTAAACTTTAATTCTAATCCGTTTTCCATGCTTTCTAAGCGTTTAATTTCACACCATTGCTTCTGCCATGCCTATGGGATTCGAATATTTGTTTCGCAAAGAAAATTAATTAAAAATGCGACAAATACACTTGCCTTCCATGGCGTGAATCCTCTTCGACTTCTTGCCGATATTTTTACGTCCAAATAACCGGAAATTGTTTCGTTTGCAATCATTTTTAACTCTATTTACTCAACCCTTGTTGTATTTTTGTTGGACGTTAACCCCACCCTAAAGGACACAGCCCGCGCGCTTAAGAACCAACTGTACTGTTGGGGAAACACCTGCTGTCTCGCTGCCAACCGACATAAACACTCTAGCACTAGCGAACGTTTAAGTGCGACTGGCGGCTTAAAATATTTACGGTTGATATTTTAGTTATAGATAATTCGGTATACATACGTAATAACATAAACAGTACATATTAGTAAGTGGGAGGAATGTATGCCTTGCAGAATAGCCTTGGTCCTTGAAGCATAAATAAATTCGAAATTCAGGTATATGCATTTTTTTAAAAAAGGCTACAGAGTTCTTACTGGAATATACAAGGGTGACGTAAAAAGCAGCTAACATAAAGTAGAGATAAAAGTGTATGGCAGTAATGAATTAGTAAACACGAATGTAACATGAATTGTCTGAGTCTATCTAGAATGGCTATTTAGAAGAACAAGAAACGTAAGGGTCTCTAAGTCAGTATTCTAATTAATACATATTTATTTTTATGAATTTAGAACATTTAATTTCTTCTCTCTGATATAAAATGAGTAATTAAATAATTGATATTCGTTTTAAAGGGTAGATTTGAAAGTACTACATTCATTGAATAAACGTAATTATATAACCATTAAATAAACAAAATGGCACTTATAAATTGCCAGCCCTATTTTTAATATTGTAAAAGTATATTATTTTCCAAAAAAATGGTTTCCATTATGAATTTCTTTTCAAATTGTGATGAGAAAAGACTGAGTAATTTAACGATTCAGAAGCAGATATTTTAGCTTATTAAATTTAGAATGCTTTTAATTAACATCTTTCTGTCACATTATAGAACGATTTTAAAAGAATGATAGTTTAAATTTTCACAACAGTGGACCTTTGGGTATTTCACGTGTTGAGAGTGACCATTATCATTACCTATCAACGTTCTGGCCGACACGTTATTTGTATTCACTACTATGCTCAATTTTAGATATTCAAATCAATTTAAAATAGAGTTAAAACGATCTATATTTCATTCAATTTTTTTATCACATTTACATTAATTCTCTATATAGAAAATCAATATAAAATCGATTTTTTTAAAGATTTACAAAATCTCTTTGAGACGCTACTGGTAAGAAGTTCAAAACCAAATCGCCAACCTGACAAAAATTTAACAAGGCGGGAAATTCAAACTATCGTCGTTCAAATCACTGAATTGTTACCATTCGAGTACCGGTATTTTGTGGGATAGCTTGTGTTACACAAAATGTATTTTATCTATTCATATTTTAATATTTACTGATATTTTACTGTTAAAATACAGTCAGTAATGTTTTCATTACGTATATTTTAATGAACATCCTTAATAAATTAAATAACCTAAATAGTTTCCCATTATACAAATGCGTCACTGAAAAAGAAAGCAGCTGTGAGCTTCGCTAATTTCAATTGCGATTTTGCAGCACTTTTTAATTAATTCGATATAATAGTTAGAAGGTTTAAAATTCGTCTTAATGCTCCCGTTGTAAACGAAATATGTTCTGTGTTATTCTGTGAAGTCTGTTGAAAAATAATTACAATGTCATTTTCTGTTATTATACTTGGAAGTAATTAAAACCGGATTTCCTGACTTTAATATACATACATAATCTGAGCAAAGTCAACGACGGGAAGATATCTACAACCCTACGTTCCTCCATTATAGCTATAATCATGATGTAGTAGGGCAACAGCGAAATACTGCTTACGAATGATTGATATACTGATTGTAGGAGAATACTGCAGCAAGGAAGAATAACGGGAGACAGGGCCGTCCTTAGGGTGGAGCGACTAAAGCGGCTGCTCCAGGCCCCGCGGTGAGGGAGCTTTTCACAATAAAACGTTTTTAGAATAAGATAATACGGACTAAAAATGAATTAGTTGAAACCTTCTCTTTTCAATAGTTTATATTGGATTTGTTTGTCTCTAAACATTTACATAAAGACCCCGCAAAACTATTTTGCACCAGGCCCCGCTTTTGCTAAAGGCGGCTCTGACAGGAGAGGCACATGCGTATTATAACCGTTGACTTTCCTCAGATTATGAGTGTATATGTATTCAAACATTACAAAATTCCTCTGTATTTTTATTTATGATTTATTTCGTTTGCGGTTTCTTATATATTGACATATAGTTTACACCATTAATATTGTTCATTAAAATGTTACGATAGACAGAATGTCCAAATCAAAAGCGAATATAACAGAAATTGAAAGATCTAAGACGAGACGATGAAAATAGAGGCACGCAAAAGTGGGTGGGAGGAAAGGTAAATTTTTATACAGATAGTTTATGTTCATATCAAATCTAAAGTATACAAATATGTGAATGTAAATGAATTTAAAGTGAAAATTGTATTTAAAACAACATTTCCGAAAAGTTTTCTATTTCTACAGAAAGAATGTATATACTGCATAAGTCTCAGAATAGTTTACTTCACTTTAATGCACATTAATATTTATTAATGCAAATGCATACACACAGTCGTTCGCAAAAGTTTTAAGCCCAATTGCATCATCTTCATTTAAAAATCAACTATCCGCTAAATAGGTATTTCTGTTGTATCATGAGTTTTAACTACTAGAACTGCCGCTTAACACCCATGCGTTTTTACAATATTAAACTAACTTTAAACTGTGTTTTAACTCAGAAATTGATATTCAGCTTTTAATTGAAGATTGCATACTGTTTTCCAGATGAAAAGGTGTTGGCAGCCATAAATTCAAAAATATATCTATTTTTAAATATTAATTAAATATTAAATTCTAAAATATGATATAGCAGCAATTGCTTCTCGTTAATCTTATCTGTAATTTTTCGTTATTATAACGTCTTAATTAACCTACTTTTACCTTTCTATACAGGTCAGTATTGAAAATGTATTTTTTATAGGATTATAGTACGGCAGTAACGGATGTATGAACATGCAACACGTACCAATATTTATATAACACTGACGTCAGTATCAAGTTGCATGTTTTCACGCGTATTTAATTTATTTAAATTTCACAAATCTTTTATTTGTAACCTTCTCAGTTCTTACCATTATTTGTAACATTGTTTAAGATCCATACTTTCAATTAAAAATAAATTTAGAAAATTGTCTTGTCAAAAAATAACAACGGTATATATGTAGTATAGATTAGTGTTATCCCAAAAATCGGATGACCATTCTCCTTCGGCCTCCCTACTCGTCAAGTCTGGCTCTCTGCAATTTTTTCTCAATCTCGAAATTGATATATGCGTTAAAAGGACGTTGTTTTGAAACCATTGATAACGTAAAAATAGTTAATCACAACAATCCAAAACAAACTGTCCAAAACTGATTTGCAATGTGAAAACACTGCTCGGAAAATTAGTTTTTAGGCTGTTTCGGCCGTCCTTGCTAAATGGTCTTTCATTCTCAGGTTTTATGCCGTGTAGAGAGTTTGAAATGCATGATGTGTCAATCATCTTTTCGTGATCTTCTTCAGAAGGGAAATGATGTCGTGATGCGGTATTAAAATTATATATATAGCCGAACGTCCATTGGTATGTATAAAGAATGCTGTCCAGATACTCGGTAACTGTAGTTTGTCTTCTCTGCTGATGTTGAGTGTTCTGCTACTGCTAATGTTGTGACTTTCTGCACAATGAAAAACCCGAAAACCGAAGAGCAAATTGCTGGGAAAAATATATGAATACACCGGGGCACCTCTTTGAAGCGAATGAGGAACAATTTGTAAGATTAATAATAGAAGTCAAATAAGTAAAGTTCGGTCATTTTTTGAACAAACCTTATGTCAGAAAAATAACCATAACAGGCCAAAAGAAATAAACTTCAAGTTATTTTCTACAGTAAAAAAATTTTTATAATTTAAGGATTGTATGTACAACATTGACTAGGGTATATTTAAGATAAGATGAAATATTAGTGATCTTCTTTGATTCAATACTCTTAATGTCCTTTAGGTTCTTCGTTCTATGACTCATATTCACCAATTATCTGAGGATTAACGCCATATAATTTTCTCAAGATCTGTGGCATCTGTACGCAGAGCCACATCCTCTGGCGCAGAACAGGGAGTGCCTACGGGTGCTGAATACATGAGAGCGCCTCAATATTTAAAATTTTAATATGTAAAATTTTATTTACACTGCTGTCCTTATTTGTTTTGGTATTTGCATTTCTTAATGTATTATATATTTTTGTAGATTTCCCTATTCTCTCATTTATTTCTTTCTCTATTCTACCGTTGTCTTCAATGCTTGTCTCTAAGTAATTGTATTTTTAACGTGTTCCAATGTTGTCCCTTCGATTCTGATGTTATATTCTTTTTTCCTCTACCGCTATTATCATTGTGTTTGTTTTCATATGTATGATATAAATTTTATATTTTCTGAGAGAAGGTGCAATTGTGCTGTTTGCCCAGGAGCGTTTTCCAAGTTAGACATGGCTCTGTCACACGCAGTGAAATTTCTATAGTTCCATATGAACTTTTGAACAGAGTGTTTGGTTTTCTTAATATCCTCCACAAATTATGCGTCGAAGTTAATGCTGAACTACAAAGGAACATAAATGCAAAAGAAAATAGCATTAAAAAATTATTACATCTTGTACACAGGATATTTACTCTATAATGGTAACTCAAAATTTCTATAGGTATACAGAGTTAGACAGACATCCTGCGAAATCAGGCACTACCTTGTAGTGTAAAAAAGTCTCTAACCATCTTCCAAAGTTTACTTATTCTTAAATATATATATTATCGAAGTATACATATCAGTTAATAAAAATGCCGAAAGGAAATAAATTGTTATAAAGAGGTAGGGTTTTCAAACCGAGCCATAGCTAAGAAAATAAGACGATGCCATCATATCATCAACAATTTTATAGAGTTGGGGAATTCCTACGGCAAAAATCGCGCTAAGGGGAGTAATTAAAAACTAACTCGAATGCAGCGCTCATCGGTATTTCGGTTAGTCTCTTCTGGTAATGTAACCACGCAACAAATAAAATGTAATTTAAATTTATAAGTAACAAACAGACGTGTAGGATAACTTTTATCCGGCAGTAAACTTTTTCGGTGACTAAAAAAGGTTTCAACACCACAAATGAGACACATAAACAGGCAAGAAATTTGCGCAAGATAATATGAGATGGGATCGTGAGTGGAACAACGCCATATATTCTCATGAAAAGAAGATTAAGTTAGTCGGGCCTGCTGGTTTCAAATATTATTGGCATGATTTGCGCAAGAACACTGAAGCTGCTATGAACCGAAATTCTGGTGGTGATAGTGTAATAGTTTGGGCGGCTTTTTCTCATAACAATAAAACCCCTACATGTTTTATTTCTACGCGAATAAATTCTAATTCTTATATACAACTTCTGGAAATGATTCTGATAGACTTTGGTGAACAATTGCCGACGCAAGACAGGACATTTTAGCAAGACAATGCAGCTATTTATAATTCCAGTAGTTTTGTTAAAAGAAAATTAATTTATTACAATGGTCTGCTCGCCCGCCCGACGTGAATCCCATAAACATCTTGGAAATATTGCCAAATACGGTAGCCAAAATCTGCGATAAAAATTCAACATTGACCAAATTGATAGACAGTATAAAGAGCCGGATGCTTCAAGTTACTTTGAAAAAAGAATCCAACACTAACTACTGGGTTTAGAAAGAATTATATATAAATTGTTGACGTTTTTATTTTAATTTTTTTGTTTTTGAAGAAAGTGTTGGTTATAATCATGTTGTTTTAAACGCTGAAGTCTAGCATTCTTATTCCATTGTTATCTGTCGCACTCTCTCCGTTTGCTCCCAGTATCCTGCCGCATAATTAGTCGCTTCTCGCCACCCTGCTATTGAAAAGGAAAATTATTCGAATTGATTACTATTAATGTTTTCTTCTCTTATTAATTAGTATTCTCTCTCACCACCCTTTCTAACGATTTATCTCCTCATCTATCTTTTGTGTATAATACATCCTACCGTTGCCGTTGCTCTTTGATCTTCCTTTACCCCACTGTATATCATCGCATTGAAGTGTTTTGACCATTTGTCTTTCCTTCGTTTTCGTTTCCGTTATGGCTAATATGTCTGCTCTCATTTCTTCAAATTCATTTCCTAGTTCCTTCTTCTTTGCTCTCAGGCTCATTATGTTCTACGTCCCTTTTTCCATATTACATTTCTACTTCCATCATCATTTCTTTTGCTCTTCACGTTCTTTGCCCTTCCCTATCTTCCCATTGATTTATCTTATCTTCTGCCGGATCCTGATCCTTCTTATCTGTGCCTGTTATTATCTTCAGTTTTTTGTCTGTGTTATCGGGTTTCCTCTCGAATTTACTTGCTTTTGGTTGCTTTGTTTGTTCATCGTTGGTATATATTTTTTCGTTGGTACTCCTTAATTTACTTTTGTTTTTTATTATCTTCCCCTTTTCTCTTGCATTGTTAAATTCAACTAAATATATTTGACTTCCTATTTTCTTTGTTCCTTTTATTACAATTTCCACTCCTAATTTTCTTTTTATAAAATTCTCCATCTGTTCCTGTGTGTCACTCATGTTCCCATCTTCCATCTACACCCCTGCCCTATTACGATATTTCTTCTTTGTTTCCCGACACCATTTATGTGGTACATGGGTTATCAGATTATATCTACAGATATGTTTATTTTATTTATTAATTTCGTATTAGTGGACTTATAGAAATTTCGCTGTTTCGACTTACCATTATCGTAAATATTCTCTGTATGAAATATCATAATTTCTTTTTAATGTTATTTTCTCTTGCATTTGTATTTCTTAGTAGTTCATCATTGACTTTGATGCATAATTTGCCGAAGATATTAAAAAAAAAAACTAAATATTCTGTTCCAAAGTTCACATGGAACTATAAAAATTTCACCGAATGTAGATATATAACTATCACGTATTCATCAAATTAATGGGTTTAACATAGTAAACATTATTTGATTTTAATTATTTTAAAACATAAAAAATTTATTTATTAAATACAAACATAAAAGGAATGTTTTTTTAAAGGTCCTTCTACTTGCCTTGCTATTAATTAATTATTGAGTACGACCTCCATTTTCTACGTATGCAGGTACACATATTTACACGAATATACGTAAATAACAATCATCTCTAATTGTTTCCCGCATAAGCTGCACAAAATAATGAAATAAATCAAAGTGTGTTATATTTTATCGCGACCAATAAATCTGTTTTTAATAAGTGTGTGTATGAAGCCCGGCTTTACTGTTATTATCATTAATATATCTGTCCATTGTCCGCTAATGCGCGGTCGCATTTCCATTCTTTTCAGTATGGAGCTTATACAGTGTTTGCGCGTGGTGCATTATTTGCACAAAATCGCCTTAATAAAAACATGCACTTTTATCACCCGACCTAATGGAGTTACTACCGTTAAAATTGGTAGAGTTTATCGCATTTACACTCTGCAAATATTGACAGCTTGTCTATTGCTGTATAATTTCAAATATACAGCGAGGTCGCGAGCTACGTTTATTATTTTTATCATGGAGATAGTGATAAAGTTTTGCGAAGTCGTCATTCCCCTGGTAATATATTCGAGCGATTTGTTCGTTGAAAGGAAAATGATCGCAAACTACGTGAAGATGATAAAACTTAGCGACGATTTTAAGAAGGACATGGGGAATTTACGACAAGGAAAGATGAAATTGTTTATGTTCAAAGTTCTGTTGGTATTTTCTATATGCGTCGTATTAAAAATAGTGGTCTATTTGAAAAACGTGTTCTATTTGAAAAACGTACATGGCGGATTTGGATACAGAATTTTAACGAACGTAATCAGCGTTCTTATCGTCGCGATCACAATAAAATGGATGTTTTGTTTGTTTATTTGCGGCTGTTACGCCGACAGGCTAGACGAAAAAATATTAAGTCTAAAATCAATAGAAGGTTACTTTTATCAAGTTCGATACATTCACGTAATGCTAAGCAATCTGAAAATTATTAAATCGTCGTACAGCGAACTATATCAATTGGTGAAAAATATCGAATCGACTTTGTCTGTATATATATGCGTAATAATTTCTTATACCTACCTGAGGATTCTATGGAATTTCTATTACGGATGTAAGCTACTTTTGGAAGGCAAACCTCGATATTTCGACGTAGTGGCTTATAATACTGTTCATGTATTTCCCTTATTTGGTATAATATTATCCTCTATCAAATTGCAAGAGAAATTTGAAAATATTTCGGAGAATTTCCATCTTATAACGTCTAAATTAGCGTTGAAGTTAGAGCAGTCTGTTTATGTCATGAACTTGGTAAGTGAACCTACTTAAGATGTTATGTTTCTAAGTAATACAGTAATATATCTAAGAGAATTTGTATAATAGTTCTGGCGGTTATAAATGTGTGAGAAACAGAAAGCAGAGTAACTTACATTTCGGAAATATATACGAGGGTTATCTTTTAAGTTTTGCATATTGAGCTGGAATAAAACAGTAGATAGCTTTTAAAGACTTTATTGTTTTTAGAAGTATTCTCCACGAAGATTAATGCACTTTTACATGCGCTCGAACCAACTCTGGAAGCAGTTATTCCATTCGTTTGTTGGTAGAGTCAAAATTGCGTTTTCGAAGGTATCGACTGCTCCTTCTGATGACTTTATCGCCTTTTCTTCACATAGGAATGCCAAAGCAGATGGCTGGCGTTTATTTTTTGGATGGTATGGTCTAGAGTTTTCTGACACTAATTTACCTTAGCTACTTTCTGTTCTTCGGTCAACAAATACGAGGGCGACCTGAAATGTTTCCGGAATCGACAAGAAAAACACGGTATTGATGTGATTTTTCATTTTTATTTTTCGAAGTAGTCTCCTCAACACACTACATTGCCATAAAAAGGGTTACCCTTGCCACCGAATGAATCCAATTCAACCTTCGTACGCCATCTCTTGCCGATTCCGGAAACATTTCAGGTCGCCCGCGTATGATATTCGGGAAACTTTTTTTTCACACAATTCTTCATGCAAAATTTTTTGAATTGAGATCTTTGAAGTACTTCTGCTGCGATCTTCGTTGATGATCATGTGCACACCATCGACGTTTTCCACAGTGACTACCTTTTTTGCTGCACGTGATCTTGGGTCGTCGCTAATATTAATTCGTCCACGTTTGAATTCCCCAGACCATCGAGAAATTAGTGAGTGATGTGGTGTTTCATTGCAGGAAACAGAAACTAACTCGGCGCGACATTCTTTTTGAGGTAATTGTCCTCGAAAATTATAAAAAAATATTACGCGAAAGTGTTCTGAGTTTAATTCCATTTTACAACTAACTTGTCCAATTTAACAGTTCGTTATAGCTACGACACTACACATGTCGCACTGGAACCTTGGATTTAGGTCAACTAAGGTTGGAGGTTAGTTTTTAGTGTTAATGTTTGCTTAGTGGCGCCCTCTATGTCCCAGTATGAAAAACTTAAAAGACATTCCTCGTACAACTGCGTCCCAAATTCATAGGACAATTTTCAATGGATACGCCAAATAAAACCGTTTTTTTAAATACTTAGGTATCGCATACATTATTTTTTTAACAAAATCCACATTTTGAGGACGGCATACAAAATTGTACGGCGTGACATTACTCTTACTGCTATCCAACATAGCAGTGGGTAGGTCATTGGTATTGTAACGCGTTTTTTATATTCTTACAGTTCAAGGTTACACTGCTTTACTAACTTATTCATTGATATTTTTTCATTGATTGTAGTAATTCTTCAATTTAGTATTTTTTTTTTGTTTTAGGAATTTTCAGTCAAGTAAAATAATCTATTATGATTATTGCATACAATTTTATTTTATTTGTTACGCGTTTCGGGATTGTGTTAGCCCTTCTTAAAGGCAATAATGGTAGTGAAAATGCAATTCTACAAATTCATAGAAATAATTTAGTTTTTTTAACAAAACCGCATAATAATGATTTCTTATAAAGTTTACATAGTATACTTATTACCCAAATGGCGTAACTTATTTTAAAACTTAAATTAACATAGCGAGTATAGGTATTTTTTCAGTTTTTTTGTATGCATGTTTTTATTATGTTAGTTGTAGTTTTTCGGTGAGAGACGGGCAACATTCAAATTTTATAGACGTAGTACATTGTTGTATATATTGCTTAAATTTTTAAGATCATTTCTATTATTAACGGTATTTGTGTCGGATTTTATGTGGATAATTTCCTTAATAACTCGTTTATTATAATTTACTTCTTTCTCCAATACTTTTACATTTTGAAAATCAAATTTATATCCTATAGCAATTGCATGTTTGGCTAGAGCAGTGACATCTTCATTCTTATTTTAATTTATACTTTATTAATGTATAAACACTTTTTTATTAAGATATGGTTGTGTCTGTCTGATACACGAGGGTCACGCCATATAATTTGAGAAGCCAGGAAACTACAGAAGTTAGAGCGGGCAACACTGCATTTCTAAATACAACCATCCTTAAATTGTAAGCTCTGACTCTTAATTAAGTCGCTGCTCCCATAGAGCAAACGTGGTACATACGATTTGTCATCGAAACATGGATTTAAAAAAAATCGTTACCCCTAGGGTGCTACACACGCTTAATGATTTCCAAAACGCAGAGTGAGTAAGAATTACTCGGGGTACGCTAGAAATGTTAAATAATGGTAGACATCGTATTCTATCTAAAATAGTAACAGGTCATCAAACTTATATCCCACTTCACGATATTCCTACTCGCCAGGAGAGCCGTGTGTAGATCCACGAAGATGCATCAACACCAACAATGGTCAAAAAGCAAAGAGCTGTCAAGAAAGTTATATACGCAATTTTCTTTTGTAGTGCAGGATTAGCAAAAGCAATCGAGTTGGAAGATCAACGCACAATCACAACTGGTACGAAACAAAATGTTTACCTGCAGTTCTTGAATCAGTCAACATTCGCGGGTTAATGTTACACTACGACAATGCATCTTCATACAGTATACAGCAGACAGTTGAATTTCTTACCCGAAAATAATGTAAGCCATTGAACATCCACCCTATTCACCTGATTTGGCCATGTCTGATTTCTGGTTGTTCTTTAATCCAAAGAAACATTTATGCAGTCGACGTTTCGCGACGGAGGATGAAACAGATGAATCAATTAATTAATTTTTTGACTGTAGTTTAAAAGGTGACTGGCTTCAAGCTTTTACGTTGTGGAGAATACTAAAAGTGGTGCATTGATGCAGGAGGTGATTATTTTGAACATAATTAAAATCATTCTCGTAAAAGGACTTGTAGCTTTCTTGTATCTCAAAATACATATATAGCGGGATACACTATGGCAATCAATACAATCAACCCTGCAAATGGTGTGTGTTTGTTTGTGTACAGGAATTGACTGTTTGATGTTTGAGAAATGTTGTTTCTTTAGTTTCTTTTTGTGAACTATTTGTATGTTTTTTTATTTTACCCGATTGAAAATTCCCAATACAAGAAAGAAAAAAATACTGAGTTGATGTAAATTAGATGTTGTATTACAATTTTCGAATTTTTACGTCTCATTGTTTTTCCAAGTTTTTATTTACTTTGAACATTATCAGCTGTCTTTTATTTATAGACACTTATGTCTACCTACATAGGTGGCAGCGAAAATAATAGTGTGCACGATTCACAGCACCGAATTGAAGTAGCAGCCATAACGGAATAAAGCTACTCTATGGATATTGTATATTAAGTTATCCAAATACCACATGCAATTTGTGATATTTCGTGCATGTTTATGTCGTTGCACTAACTTTTACGATCGTAATGTTATCGTAAGTGCAATCCAAAACGAAACGTCGAGATGCTGACGAACCTTCAATACTGTTTAAATCCGAAAACTGAGTACTTTCAAAGGTTGGCCGAGGAAGTCTACACCAACAAATATTAAAAAAATCCTGCGGTAGGCGTAAGACGATAGAATGGTCATAAGACAACTGTCGCCTTTGTTACAGTATGTCTGACTCCTTCCTAAGAATGGATCACTATTTAGCGGTCGCGTTTTCTGTAACGACATTCTTCGCGCTCAGGTCTGAATTGAAAATCCCATCACATGAAAATGTTGTATTATGCTTCATACGTCCTAATAAGGTTCTTGAAGTTCGAATTTATAGCGTTATTATTTGATATCTGTTATAGAATTAGCCGAAATTTACTAAACAAGTATTTTTAACACAATTTTTTTCTTAAACATCTTCGCGATTTCAAAGATTGCTATTAACATTTCATCATTAACATACTTTCAAGAAAAACACTTTTACATGGCCACATTCTGGAACAATAAGTTTGCATTCTAATGTAATTTAATCAAAACATGACTGTAAAACTTTCGTGTGTTTCTGTGTTTTTTGGGTTTTATATTCAACGAATATGCTTTGCACTAGCGACCATAAGCGTTTACCCCCCACATAATTGGAGATTATTAATGGAAACTATTTTTTATCCCGAGGTAGTTTATAATTCCTTTGTAATGTTCTGTGCGTATATAATGAGCCGACTGGAATTAAGATATCGAAAATGAACCTCTTTGCGGATCAGGCACGTTCAAGTAGACGGATTAGATAAGGAGCATTTTTTCGGAAATCTTTGTCATAGCTATCATAAAATATGAAAATAGACGACACGGACATTTTAATTCAATGAAAAATTTAGTTTGCATTCAGCTTTTGTATTGCAAGCAGTGATTAGTGAAGAATTTTTGAAACAGCAAAGTAATGTCGGCAAGAAAAGAATTATCTACAGAAGCGTGTGCTCAAATAGTGGTATATCACAACATCAATAAAAGTAACCAAGAATTATATTGTTAAAAAGTATGAAAGAGATGGTGAAGTATCCAATAAACAGCGACCCAGACGGCCAAAAATAAGATCGCGCAGTTGCAATCACGAGCAAATGAAATAGATGAAAAACCGCGCTAGATATTGCTGCCGAAGTGAATATTTCACGCCCAAAACAAGTTAGCGTCACCACGGCAAAAAGGCGTTTTCGCCAAGCTGATTTATATGGAAGAATTGCGATACGCAAACCGTTATTACACAAAGCAAACAAAGCTAAACGCTTAGCATGGACTAGACTACACAAAGACTGAACTCTGGAAGATTGAAAAAATATGCTCTGAGCCGGTTTATCTAAATATTTTACCTTGGGTTTAAACAGAAAAACATTTGTCCGTAGATCGAAAGAGAAACGAGTACTTTAATCCTGTATTACACCAACTTAGTAAAACTTGCAAGAGGGTCAGTCGGTACCTCTGTGGACGAAGAATGAATATTTATTTAATAATTAGTTTTTGACTTGTTTTTGTAGTATGTAGGGTGGGTAAACACATATAGCCGATAGTGTACATGCTGTACTACTTCTCTAATGGAAATGCTAACATGGCAGATTGAGAATATCGCATACGTTTTCGAAAACCAAAGACATCCTAATGGAAATGTATTTGGAAGCTTGGATCAAGTTTTTCATGGAACTGGTTCGTTTAATACAAAAAATGTCAATGCTGGTTGACCTAAACAAATACGTACAATACAACTAGAGGAGTAATTTCTAGACGCAGCACAAGAAGATCCCTTTTGCTCGGTAATTAGCTTTTACGAGGAAACCTTCTTCATCCATATCATGGTCTCTAGACTCTTGACGTGGAATATGAAAATTGTACAAGGGATGGAAATAATCCAAACAGCAACTCTAATGTTCTCTAGAGTTCAACAGATACACCACAACGATTACTTATTTCGATTAAATCTTTGCAACATAATCTCAAATAGGATTCAAGAAGATGACGATTCTTTAAGACTAGTTTTTTGGAGCAGTGAGTCCCTTCTTAGCAATTCTCACAAATGGTTGGGGAAAAATCCGTATGAATTACGCAAATATGACCACCAAAGAAAGTTTTTCGAGCATAATAAATCACGGAGTCTCTGAGCCATTTTGCCTACCAAATTATCTTGATGATATTTCAATGTATTGGAACACGTTTTTGACGAGATAGTGTTAAACACACGTGATATAGTTTATATGCATGATGGACTTCTTGCTCACTTTGCTCATGATTTAAAAAAGTACAGCTTAAATTTGTTAATCTAATCGTGTGTACTTGTGTGTGTTTTACCATCATAAATGATTTTTTTGTTTTTACTTCATTCTCGTACTAAAATATAGTGAATAACATTTTTACTACATATATTTCAATGAATATACTCAATAAATTTTTAATAATTTGTCATTATATAAATACGCAACAGAAAAAGGCTACACAGATGTGAAGTTTATCAGTTTCAAAGGAAATTTTTTCCGGTGTACCAATACAATCAGCACTTTTGGATTATACTGTAGAATTTTGTTTCTACGTGAGGGTGAAGAATATAGATATTATTATTTTAATTGAATTTTTTTCAGATAACATCGATTTCCTTAGAGATGTCCCATCAGAAACTAGAGATCACACCTTTACAATTATTCAACTTAAACGGAAGCTTACTATTAACAGTATAGAATTCCTTTGTTGGCAGTTTTATTGAAAATATTCCAAAAATATGTTTTAGATATTTGGATCGCTATTAACCTACTTAGTAATTATTCTACAATCTAATATATGAAACATATTGATTAGTACATTTGATATGTCGAATTTGATTTGCCAAGGCTTCACAATATCTGCAAGGAATTCGAAGAAAATCAGATGGAGCACTTTAGAAAAGGTTTTTAGGTTATTACAGAAATAAAACGAATATTCTTACATGTAAAAGGTTTTATTAATACATCATTATATAGATTCATTTCAAAATACACACTTTATAATATCTTTTTTTTCTTATTTTGGTACTTCAGTAAAGTAAGACTTGTTAAAAATGCAACACCATGCATATCCGTTGTTTTTGCGTTTCCCTTCTTTTTGTTTATACATGTTATTAAGATTTCTCGATGACTATCGGTCGATATAAGTACAATTATTGTTAGTATTAGTCACTTTACACCCTAAATATAATTACATTTATAAAAAATAATAGCGTCATTAGTAACACAAAGAATCTCATAACATTATTATTAATAAGTATGCAGTTATTGAAAGTTAAATTATTGTTTTATTATAATCTATTTCATTAGCTCCAAATAAAACATCTGATATATAGAATTCATCTGTTTTACGTAAAAATTAAATGTTTGATATTCATACTCAAAAGGTCATAGTATACGAGAACACCCTATTTGAAAAGATTTTTTATTTGTCTTAGATATTACGTTTGAGTTCGTTTCTCTAATGCCACACGTTCAGTCTGCTGCAGTTCTTGAATTAAATTTTGTAGCTAATGTACTTTGGTCCTCTATCCCGCATTTACAGAAAATTATTGTTGATCTGCACTCCGGTGAGAGCTTGCGCTTCCGGTTCTAATTGTTCATGTCGTTCATCCTTGCCAGATAAGTGCGGAGACATTTCGTTACATCTGACGGGGTATGTGAGTTGATTTCCTCGATCCCACGTGTAGAGTTCCTGTAAACAGAGAGTTCGTTAAGTGCATACTGTAAATCGTGTCATTACCATAATAAAATCGCCTGACATTACTTTATATCTATACTATTACACAGTGATTATAAAGTAACGTATAAAATTCGTGATTTCTTTATTTGTAATTATATTAAAAATCGTAGAAACCCGTAACTTAGGGTTTTAAAAATATCTAAATTATTTATTCATATAAGCAATTAAAAAAACTTATATTTGGAAATTGTACACAAACAAGCTTTAGTAGGAGATAAATAATGAATGGAAATGAATTTGAGACTGCTATTATTTGTAGCTCAGTATTAACGATAAACTTCCTTAATTAATAATATTTAAAACTTGCTTAGTCCATTATAGATTCATAAATTGTAGCAATCTAATTTTGCAAATGTGAATATTGGACTATCTCAAGGTTTTGCTCTGCCCCCTACATATTAAGTCACTGTCCAATTTATTAGGACCACTTGCTATAATAGCGATTTTGTAAAAAAATATAATGAAAAACGTATTGTACAATCATTATCCAGAACTGTTTATAGACATCGTCACAACTATATAACTAATGCTTTGTAATGTTTCCTTTGACTTTTATAATTGCTCTTATTCTTTTTGGCATACTGCCTATGCAAGCGTTAATGGTATGTCTAATTGCAGCGTCACTCTGCCACACATTCTCAATATTTCTTACTAATTGCTCTTTTGTAGTGTTTCGACTTCTTGAGTACACACGTGATTTTAGAACACTCCACGTGTTTTCAATTGCAAGGAAAATATCCCAATGCAGAGCATTTGTTTATCGTGCATGAATGTGGAAGAGCCTTCATTCCGATCTAAATCATTGACATACTGCATCAATACATCCTCCAATACACGCTTATGTGGGTGTTGATTCGTTATATCTTGGCAAACATACAGTGGTCCAGGACCTTCGACTGATATGCAGGACCATACCATAGCTGACGAAGGGTGTTTCACTATTTTTAGTACACTAGCTGCACCAAACCGTTCAGATAGACGTCATCTAACAAATTTAGCTCTTTCAGTCATGGCTTCTAGTTTTGTCATCGTTGAATACGACCTTTAACGAAAAGACATTGTTCAAACAAAAAGAGTGTGCTTGATTTACATAATTATTTAAGTTATTTTGTCTTAACTTTCGCCAATCTTCAATTGCGTATTGTTGATGACGTTTTGCCCATTCATAATGTACTCGCTTAATCATCGGTGTTGATCTTGGCTTTTTCAGAGAGCGTCTGGATTTTAATCCGGCTTCGTACAATCGTCTACGTGCTGGAGGTGTGGATATTTGTACTCCTTGTCGAGACATTACATTTCCTATTTCTTTAGCGGATAAACTTTCATTAAAACAGCGATTCGCTGCACTATTTGTCGGAATACTTCTTCTGTCTTTGCAATTTTCCGCTGAAAATACACTCGTGTACCCAAAAATACCTCAATTCTTTTCTCATTTGGTATGTCACACATAACGAAAAAGTATAATATAATATATAAGCGCATACAAGCAATAACTTAAAGTGCAACACTAACAGGTAAATACGGGAAAAACATTGTTACATAAACAGATAAATATTCTTTCTACAATACCAACCGATCCAAATAATATTCTATTCAATTACTGTCTCTTTCAATCTTGTTTCTACCCATCTACTATGTAGCACAGAACGATTCATAAGGCAAGAGACACTTACTTTTAAAGAAAACTCGCTGTTTAATTTTGACAATGACTTATAAAACATTGAGTTACGTTTCAAAGCGCAAAGAAAGACATCGTTTAAACGGAACAGCAACGCGATTGCTTATCTTGCTATCTGTCGATTAATAAATTCTTTGAAAAAGCATTAATCTTTTTTTGATCTAGAAGCTGGAAAATATGTTTCTGCAAATGCTTTTATCGCTGTAATAAAATGATTTTCTCCTAGTAAGCCTGCAGAAAGGATTGCGCACTCATTGGCGGCGATTCGAAAACGGTCGGACATATTCGAAGTCGGGATTAGTATGCGTACGATTAGTATGTGTATGAATGCTGAATTAGATTGATGATGGCTAATCGACGGCGTTCTCTGTTATGTTCGACGAGTGTTAATAGGCTTTTTAACCAATTTCCGACATTAGAATACATTGGCACCATTATTAAATGTATTGTTTGTAATATCAACATTTTACCGCAGAGTATTTCTCTGGGTAAAAGACATGTTAATAGCAAACAACATAGGTTAAAAGCGCAACATGATTTACCATATTATAAATTTTTATATGACCTTATTTATATATTAAGTGTGTGCAACATTCCATAAAATATATTAGACAATGAAAAATTTTGAAAGTTTTAGGGGAAATACGTTCTGGAATGGAGATTACCATCAAGAGGTCGATTACAGCATAATTTTCGTCGGGTGAAACACACGATTATGAATCAAATAAAGGCAAAGTTAAAAGATCAAAAAATATTACTGGCAATAGATGAAATAACGGATGCAAGAAGGAATTGTATTTTAAACGTGTTGGTGCGTCTTTTACGCAGCAGAATATTATAGAAGAAAATACCTCTGGGAAGTTCAATATATCGGCAACCTAGTTTGTAATGTTGGTTATAGATGGGGGTTCGAACATGATTAAATTCGCGAACACCGCAATATTAGACGCGGAACGGTCCTTTTCAAAAAACACCAACATATTTTTACCTTGCTGTAGGAGTATTGGTCAGCCCTGAAAGGCATGCTAATAACACTATACTACGGAGAATTATTGCGGCACTCTACATCAACAACACAATCAAACTAAAATAGTAAGTAATTACATTGATTACTTTTAATATTGATAGTAACCGAACCGTACGGTACTGCGAAAGCACTCCTCTGTGCAGCCTTGTCTCTTAGGTAGTTCGACACAATCTGTGCTTTCATAAGTTGAATTAATTGTTGACGCATCCTCTAATATTTTCAAAACTCAATCACAAATAATCTCTGAAACTTTACTGACATTAAAGAGGATATTAAGTTAATTGACATTCCTCGACTAGGAAACTAATTGGATGACTAGGATTTTATTGCATCACTTCACATTTAAATTATTTTGTTTTTGTATATTTGTTAATGAAATAAATTACTGTCGCAAAAGATTTTATCAGTATTTCAGCAAACATTGTAGGTTAGCTTAATACCGGTGTCCTTTAGAGTTTCCATCTCACTCTCGTATTTTCTTAATGTGTCAGGAACAGGTACCAAAGATTTCATAATACGACATTGCTGCCTGCGTTCTTATTAATGCATTATAAACATTGTAATGCCAAGTTGTCTTTCTCTGTTATCTTAGGGATGATTGATAATTTATGCACAGTGTTCTGTGCTAGCTTCTGTTACAGGTGTTAGTTAAATTCTTAGGAAAACAACAAATAACCTGTAATTACCCGTGGCACGGAACGCGCATATATTGAATTTAAAATTTAATGTTTATATGAAAGTTAGGTGATGTTAGCGCAACCAACGCTTCTTACAATCTTATTAGGATTCAGAACGCGCGTCTGGATTGATTCACGTGAATATTTCGCATGTAATTACCGCGAAAAGACCTAATAAAATATATCAAGAGGATGAAGCGGGAGACGTTTACAATCCCATGTCGAGATGTTGGTTGAAAGGAAACTTTTAGGCGTAAAATTTCGTTCTGAGATTAGAATTCGCCTGTAACGTAAATTATGGGAAAGCGAAAATGCTATAGAGTTTATACGTATTTGTTAAAGTAATATTGGGAATACACGACAAGGGATTTTTATGTGACGTACCTTGTTATGAAAATGATAAATTGTAATAACGAGATTGTAAGTTACTTATAACACTTGCGCGTGTTTGTATTAACTTCAAGTTTGCCGAAATGGAAAAATTTCTGGTGTAGAAGTTCCACAAGTACCGTACCTACACAAGTACCATAGATATTCACACCGAACAAGTAGTGACTCGAAAGGGTGAGTAAATGGTTTTCATTCATGAAAAAGGTAGTGAATGAACATTGGATAATTGGTTGAGAGAAAATTTGCTAATACCATGGAAAATATTGAAGATTTAGACAATGACAATATACGAGAGCGGATCCTCGTGCCTTACTCCTCACCTACTTCTAATTGGTTGTTTGATTAATGTTTTTGACATTTAGTTAACTGACATTTGTACATCATATCTACATGATATCAAGCTTGTATCTCAAAGTGTTGTTGTGATGTGGCTAATTCTTGAATTGTGTGTCGTGATTGTTCATAAAAATGGATCCTGTAGAACAAAGAACCGTAATAAAATACCTCCAGAAAAAGGGCATGGCGCCAACTCAAATTTTTAAAGACATTATGACAACTATTGATGAGTCTGCAGTTTTATATGATATAGTTAAAAAAGTTTTATATGATATGGTTTTATATGATATAGTTAAGATATGGTGTCGAGATTGTAAATAAACGGAAGAACATCCTGTGAGAACCAACATGCTGGTGGTCCTCTCATAACGATAACAACAGACAAAATCATTAAAAAGGTACACGATATCGCATTGCAAGACCGACGAGTACGTGTCAGCGGCATTGCGGAAGATACTATCTTATCATATCATGTGGTGCACGACATACTGACTCAATAATTAGATATGAAAAGGATGGGTGCCCTGAATGTTAACCATTGGTCAAAAAGAAATTGGGTGTTGATTTGTCAGGGTCTTTTGGGAAGGTACCAAGCCAACAAAGAGAGGTTTCTTAGTCGGTATGTGACTATGGATGAGTCATGGGTGGACCACTACGACCCCGAGACCAAAGTGCAAAGTAGAGAGTGGAAACATCACGGTTATCCTCGTCCATGCAAATTTAAGGTCCACGCCGTCTGCTGGAAAGATTTTGCTATCTGGGTTCTGGGATGCTCAAGGAATCACCCTGACTGGCTATTTGCAAAAGAGAGAGAGGATTACAAAGGCCTGCTACGCACAATTGATTTCTAAATTGGTAGACTAGCCAAAGAGAAACGCTGAGAAAAGTTAAGGCAAGGTGTGATGTTCCATCAGGATAATGCTCCCACCCATACATCTGCTATTGTTATGGCTACTATACACCAAACTGGCTTTGAATTAGTAGAGCACCCGCCATATTCGCTGGATCTGGTCCCTAGTGATTACAGGCTCTCCTCTAAATTAAAAAAATCTTACGTGGGGTAAAATTTTCCAGCAATTATGAAGTGATGCAAGCTCTAGAGAGGTGGTTTGCAGAGGTAGGATAAAAATTTTTCCAGGAGGCTGTTGAGATATTGGAGCACCGATGGAGTAAGTGCATCAGTATAGAGGGAGACTACGTCAGAAAATAAAAAATATAATACTACTGTAGTTTTACTGTAAGGGGGGGAGGGGTACAGCACAGAGATCCATGTTATTGTAATAAGTACATATGACTGAAAAAGTTAATTTCTGATATTTCTTTTTAATATTGTTCAGGTTAGTGAATAGAAACATTTTTTTACTAGAACTGCTTCAAATAAGTACTTTATGAATACACATAATGATTAAACAATTTTAAAAATACAGATCAAAATTTGATTTCAAACAAAACTTTAGTATTAAGCGTTAAAATATGAATCGATATGACATTTCTTTAAACACTAACAGCTGTTGATGTGATAGGTTATTTTCTGCACTCTATTTGGTGCACTGGTGAAAACACATCGGAGTTACTTTATACGGTACAGCTTCCTCATGTGGAACCCTACCGTCCTCGTCTATTTTCTTATCACTTGTCTGGTCGACTGCTAATGATCAAATTATGTCTTCAGAAAACTAGAATCTCCTCATCATCTTCCACAAACCATTGTGCAATTTTATTGTTGATTATATTGGTTTAAAAACTGTCATTGCAAATATCGATAATCTTATATGCCGTATTCCCTCATCCTCATTGTCTTGATGGAATTCAATATCCTGGTCGTCCTGTATATCTAATAAAATATGCCATAACTAGCTAATGGAGTAGACTCTTTACTTTTAGCATTGGTTTTGGACCGTTCATCCATATTGGATCATAATTTTCTCTATGACTCTTGAATAGGTCCCAATTGGTACATCAAATCAAGCATCTTTAAGAGATAACATCGCTGGTAGTAAATCAAAATTCTTCAAAAAAGGCAGTATATCGTAATCTTCGGATGCGACGGACATACCTAAGCAGAGATTTGTGATAATGCCATTTCATCTTTGCAATCGCACATTAGACCATTGAATAAAGGAAGTGCATTGAAAACGATATAATATGCACAGGTTGTAGTAGTTCATGACATACAAATTAGACGTTCAAATGGAAACAAGTACACCACCCCATCGACATTGGGTAGCAAGGTTAGCGAAAGCATATCGAACTTTTTCGGCCAGATTTCATCAGTTCATCACATTGAAGGGTTAACCTGTATTAGGCAAATATTTCGAAATATTTTAAGCCGGTTGCTCCCATTGTTGTTAGTAATCTACAACATGTTCCTTCCCTCCTTCCTCTCATTCTCAATTCTCAGTAAGGCAGGATAGAATTCCCAACTGTAACTAACATTGCAGGTTGAGTTGCCGATATATTGAACTTCCCAAAGATATTTTCTACTATTTCGACTATCCTTTCCGCGTTTGTCTTCTGTAATATGCTACATTCTACAATATTTTGTAGAATATTGCACACATTTAACATATAAATAAAGTCATAGAAATGTATAATACAGTAGGTCACGTTGCGGATTTAACCGGTGTTCTTTGCTATTAACGTATGCTTTACATACAAAAATACGGTAAAATGTTGATATTGCAAACAATACATTGAGTAATAGTACGAGTGTATTCTAATGTCGGAAGTAGGTTAAGAAATCTATTAACACTCGTCGAACATAACAAAGAACACTATTGATTCACCATCATTAATCTAATCCGGCATACTAATCATAGCCATATGAATCTCGATTTCGTGAACGTCTGACCGCTTTCGAAATATATCGTCGCTGTCAATGAATCCACACTCGTTTCTGCAGAATTAGTACAAACGTTCTTAAAATGACATTCGGCAATTAGCTTTTGTTATTTCATTTTCGAGGTAACTATGCTAATGAACAATGTTTGTTGGCAGTCTGAAATAACTTACTAATTCTGCTTTGTATCTTTTGATATATCAGGAAAGTGAGCGTATTTTAGTTACTTTACTGTTTTCTAAGAAGAAAATATATGAAGTTACAATAATTTGCTCTCTAGAATTTAAATCTTAAGCTGCAATCGATATACTCTATTCACGTTAACGGTGGAAACATTGGCAGTGGTTTAGTGTTAGCCAAGAATTCATTTCAACACACTTCTATTGACATAAAGTAGTGAATATAATAAAGCACCAAAGTATTTAAATAAGTTTATTCTATATAACATTTAGATAGCATTGTTCGAAATATGTTAAAGATATTTGTAATGTTTGAAGCATAATGTAATGTACTGGAATCATGTAAACATCTTTAGATGAATTAACAAAGTAAAGTTAATCGTTGTAAAATTTAATGCGTATTATTTCATTTTTTTTTTGAACGGAACAGTGTATATATTTTCCAGAATGTAGTAGAGAATTTCATCCGGAAAGTTTTTCTTTATATCTAAAGTGCGTTACTTTTTAAATAACTTTCAATAAAGGAAAAAGATGAGGGAAAGCAGCCCGAAGCATTTTACTCCACCAAGACAACGCCCCAACTCACAAACTGCCATCTACAATGCTGGTTTTGAAATGCTTCGAGAGTCTTTCCACTCTCCAAGTATGACCGTTGTTTACTCTGTAAGCTAAGGAATTCATCAGTTTTGGGAGTTTCGTCATTGATACTTTACAAGATTATGTTATAAAATACAAATCTTCCAAACGCTTCAATCGTTTCCTCTTATAGTTCGTGAACTTCCCTTACATTTAAACATAACCATTATTCTTCAAGAGGTTATAGACACTTTCTAAATATCCAAGTTTGTTTACCACTGATGGTATTTGCAGAAATAGATATGCAGAGAAATAGAGTTTTCCAATGCAGTATCTGTTTTCTTCGATGGTTAGCTAGATTACATAAGCTTCTTCCCTCGTACATTCAAGACGTTCCTTTACCGAACCGTACGCCCCATCGCGGCGCCTGAGTTATGGGTTGAGCACTGCCAAGGATGTGTAAAGTCGGAAAATTTAAATTTATGTACCTACACGTAGCATGGAAGGATGTACGGCGGCGTTCGATCGCAGACCGTTTCGCCTGCAAAAATATTGCGCTGACACCGACAATTTAAATGAAAGGAGGAGATTAACGCGAAAAAATGTCTAACGGCTGCTGGAACGTGATGCTGGAGCAGGGAGAACTATTCGCTTCAAATTAATTCGACGCTCTACCGTGAAAGGAATATGAATAACGTGTATGGAGGCGCAGTGTAAAACAACCACAACTCGGAAAACATTTGGATTTTCTAATCATGAAGTTGCAATAAAACTGCGATGATATTTTATGTAAAATTCTAGTATTATGACGTCCAAGAGGTCCGACAGCTTTACATGTAAATGTACACTATCGTCCATATTAGTTCGAACACGCAAATAAATTAAAAAAAAAACAGAAAATATTCAAACTCATTTTTCGGCCCCCTCTGTCCAATGCATCCCATAACAGTTCGATGGTATTTAGATTGGGGCTTTGCGGCGATCATCCCGGGGCGGGGGGGAATCACTCCATGTTGTTTTAATAGTGCAGTAAACTACATTCCACCTTATTGTGTTTTAAAAGGTAAAAACAAAAAAAAACGGAATTTACTGGTGGTATGCCTCCTGGTCTTGTAACTATCGTGAATCAAAGGTCAGTTGAATTATGATTTATTCTATGACTAGTTTAAGAACCATTCTTCACCTAGAAAACCATCTGGATAAATGGTTTTAATTTTTGATTGGCCAGGCTTTTCATTGCAACTCTGTGGATATGCCAGTGTTTATTGACTCCCAAGATATAGTTTTGCCAAGCCTTTCATCCCACTCATTTGTTACAGCCGGTCGATAGGGGCTTCCTCAGGACTTTCAAGCATAACTACTTAGCACGTAAAAGATTTATGGAAAAAAAAACACACAAATTAACAGGCTTCACTTTAAAAAACTTTTTGGAAGATGCTTGGTCAAAGTCGGCTGCTGTTGATAGGGTCTGATGAGGCCTCTGAAAGTGAAATTATTTCATCCAATATAACTGCAATTTCTGATTATGCCTACCTAACTCTCTCAGGAATCGGGATTTCTGCGATTAATGAAGGATATCCTAAAATTATTGAAGTAAATGCATAATCCACTATTGAACGGGTTGTCGATATCGTCACAGATCCCGTAACGTAATTGCAAAACGCACCAACATTAATAAAAGCTTGGCCAAGTTGGGATTGCGAATGGAACCTCGCAGGGTGTTGATGATCAAGTCGACTACCTACCACTTTCTCAAATACTTTTACCACTTCTATTTTTGACAGGAAAAAGTAACTGTCCGTCCCGAGGCAAAAGTTTTAAATTCACCAAAAAATGCTGAAGCCGTTGTTTGAGTGGGGGAAGAGAAACAACAAAGAATTGAACAAAAAAATTAAAAAAAGAAACTTAAGAGCTTAAAGAAAGTGTTTCTAAACCTAAAAGAAATTGAAAATAAGGATGAAATTGAACTAACCTAATGCGTTGGTGATAACGACAATGGGATGTAATGAAAACTGTAATGAATCAGCGGGTAAAGAAGGTTGATACAAATCCATAACGTTGCTCTCGTTAGTTTTACGAGGCCTGTACCAACAGCATTTAAATTTTAAATTCAAAGAACTGTCAAGTATTAAACATAAATCAAAGTAAAAGTAAAAAATAAATATGAGAATCCTGTGTTGAAAATGAACATATATTATCTAATTTTCTCTTTTTTCAACGTTATACTAATTCAATTGTGTTAAAAGAATTTATACTACACTTCAATAAACTTTGTAGAAATAATTATTTCTGAAAAAGTTCTATTTACTGTAAATCTTTAACAACATACATCTATCTTTCCTATATATGTAGATTGCTTTATCTAACCAACCCACAGACTATACATAACTGGACCACTTGCTAATTGATAAATTTAATAAATTTATAAAAACATTGTATCATATTACAGACTGATATAGTATTATTTTTTGATTGTGTTGGTGCCATAGGAACCCACTATAGGAACAAGATTAGTTCAAAATAAAAGATGGTCCATCTGTCCCGGAATTACCCCATATCATAAGCAGAGAAATCTTTTCATTTTAATCCAAACAAATTAAGAGCTAATTTAATCGTTTATTTTTTATTAACATGTTTCTATGTTTTCGATTAAAATTTCTACATTCATTTCGCGAGAAAACCAAAAGTTTAAATTTGTTATTGATGTTATATTATTCATGCCATTTCTAAGAGAAGAAAATTATATAATTCCTTTAAACAAATCTACATACAAAGCCGTCGCAAATCCATGTCCAATTTATAACACTCTCTGTTTGAGACGAAAAAAAAGCATTTTCAAAGAAATTACTGCGTCACGAACCTTATTCTTGTGATTGTAACCGACGGTCGTGGTGTTCTTGAATGGATTCGTGAACGCCAGATTAACATCCAGTATCCTGTTATTGTACAAATCCAGCGCGAACCTTATCTTCGAATTCCGATCTTGAACGCTATCCACCGCATAAAGCACTCCGCACGCGATGAACATCTCGCCGAATTTCTGATGATTCAGGCTGATGTTCCAGATGTACTGGATCTCGAGGGTGTTCGGGTCCATCTGGAAAATGAATATGGAAATCCGCAGATTATTTTAAAGATAAGGGTGAATACATATTAATGATTTCGTTGCCATTCTGTTATTCTGCTGACGAATTTGTAAAGCTTTTATATTGAAAACATGTATAAGGAAGTATTTGTTTACGCATTTTTATTTATGTACTTCTTCCATTAGCTGGATAGGATAATATAAAGAATATGCAAACACATAGAATAAGCATAACAGGTCTAAACAAGTGACTATTGTATACGAGGGCGACCTGAAATGCTTTTCAAAGATCAACACACTTTTTCAAACGGTGCTCCAGTTTCTCCAAGCCGTCGGAAAAGTAGGATACTTCGAGCTCTACAAAATAGACGTCTGTAGCGGCGATGACCTCCTCATTTGAGGCAAATCTCTTTCCTCCCAGTGATTTTTTCAAGTTTGGTAATAGAAAGAAGCCGCTGGGGGCTGGGTCCATTGAATATGGAGGATGAGAGCCTAATTCGTAGCGTAACTCATTGAATTTGCACACGACGATGCGGAATGAATGAGCCGGTGCATTATTGTAGTGGAAAAGCACTTTTTTTCCGCTACAAACGAGAACATTTCTCCTTCAATACTGTATTGCCCCGTAATCGTCCTTCCCTTCTGCAGATAGTCGATGAGGTCACCCGATTTCCGGTATGAGTAAACGTGGTACCCACCGCGTCGAAAGCTTTTTCATACACAAAATTTCGTGTACGATATGGCCAATGCGTTCTTCTGAGGTACCTGTTGTCTCTGCTATCTCTCTCAGCTTCAGTCGGCGATTGGCCAACATGACATCATGAATCTTGTCGATCATTTCAACGTTGGTAGCAGTTTTTGGGCGTCCAGTGCGTGGTTCGTCACTTGTGCTTGTGCGGCCACGTTCGAACTCGCTCATCAGCTTCAGAAGCTGATGGAATACATCCGCCATGAACCTCTAGCGAAATATTTCAAATTTCCGTGGCCGTTTTCCCACCCATCCAGAAAGGTTTTATCATTGCACGACATTCAATTTTATCCATTTTTGCGAAACCGCCTGGGTTGCTACACAAAACACACTCCTAAACAGCAACTATTGACAGTAGGCGTCTGAAATTTTGATACTTGCCATAAAATGGTTGCCCTTGCCGAGAATAAATTAATTTCAACCTTCGTGCGCCATCTCTTGCCGATTCTGGAAACATTCCAGTCGCCCTCGTATATTGGGTAGATAAATGAAAACGAAGATCATTCAATAATTAAAAATATCATTAGTATAAATCTGTTGGAATTTTCATCAAAAAACATTTTTTAGTTAAATTATGCTGCCAATTGTAAATAACCATAACATCAAAAGCTTTGGTAGTATTAAAGTGATATGATGTAGTCGCATTTACGACCCGGAAATCAAAATCCTTTAATATTAATAAACATGTTTAATTTGTTTTTTAATGTAGTAAAACTATTTCGGAAGAACGTTGTTATACACAATCTCCAAAGTTACGTATGTATTACCATTAACTGTTCTATTACCAAAGCGAGTAAGCTAATTAACAAATTGGCGATTTTATTTATTAAGTTTAAACGCTGAAAATAGACAAAAGCAATTACATTATTTTTTAGCTTTGGTTCACTACACCATTAAATCCTACTCCTTAACATGCCGTTGTGTTTCTTTTTGTTACATTAATTTGAATTAATATTGTCAAGTCGGTTTGTTAATTGATTTAACTGACGTAGTTCTAGTATTGATAGCCTTGCGAAGCAACCATATTGTTATAGATCATTGTACAGTTTGGATTTGGATTTATTATTATTGACTGCCATGTTATCTATGCCACCATACGTAAAGATATTTATTGCCGTAAACACTGTCGAAGTGATTCATACAATTTAGTTCCAATTCTAGTTCGTATAATTCCGTAATTAGAGAAGACACGTTTTAGGAGTGTTCATGATCTGCATCACCTTTATCACGGTAGTGATTTAATATTACGTTTTACTTTGAATACAGACTACAGATAATATGTGCATACACCTTCAATTCACTGGTAAGGTTTTAATATACAGAATTGCTCGAAAATATGGGACAAACTAATAAATAGAGTTCCCAATTCGGCCGGAGTACTATACAAGGTGTATGCATAAGTTTTTTCCAGTTTCTTTTTTGCTAAAAAGAAACACGTAATTTTCAAGGGAAATTATTTTTTTTATTCAAATCTTTCAGGTAATTTATGGATACCATGCCAGAAAAACTGCTTGTTTTTTGCGCCAAACAATTCGTCGAGCCATTTTCCAACTTTCCAATTCGAATTTGCTGAAGTGCCGCGAACGCGTGCCCCATTAGTGCGAAGAGGTGATAGTCAGATGGCGTCTGAGGAGTACGGTGGGTGCGAAAGGGTGTCCCACCTAAGCAATTTCACTGGCTTTCACTGGTTTTGCTGTGTGAGACGGAGCATCGTCGAGTAACAAAATCATTTTGTCATATCTGTTGGCCCATTCCGGTCGCCTTTCCATTAATCAATGGTTTAAGTTAATCATTTGTTGGCGATAACATTGTGTATTAACGATTTCGCCAGACTTCAAGAGTTCATAATACACAATAACACTCTGGTCTCTTCGTATTGTACCCATTTACCGAGTTTATTGATCTTCCCCACTACTCGTAATCGTCTGCTGATTGTTTCTTGTGACACATGTAATGCCTCTGCGAATTGCCGTTGGCTTTGAGTTGGATCATCATCCAATAACTCCTGCAATTGTTCTACTTCGCTTTTGTGTGGTCTACCAATGCGCTCACTACCTTTCACATTGAAATTACCACTTCTAAATTGTCGGAATCATGTGCCACATGTTCTAATCGATGGAGCATGTTCACCATAAATTTCTACCAGCAAACGATGACTGTCAACAGCCTTTTTCTTTTGATTAATTAAGAAAAGTTATATCTGTCGCAAATGTTAAAGTCCGGCGAAACCATTAGTACATAACGCTATTGCCAACAAATGATTAATTGAAGCCACGATTAATCTAAAGACGACCGAAATAGGCCAGAAGACATGGCGGAGTGATTTTGTTACATGACAATGCGCCATCTGACACAGTGAAACCAGTGAAAGACACCTTGAAATCGCTTCGATAGAACATTCTTCCGCACCCACCATACTTCCCAGAGCTGGCGCCATCTGACTATCACCTCTTTGCATTAATGGGGCACGCACTAGCAGAGTAGCACTTTAGAGGAAGTTGGAACATGGCTCGACAAATGGTTTGCCGCAAAGGGCAAGCAGTTTTTCTGGCATTGTATCCATAAATTACCTGAAAGGTAGGTGAAATATGTAGCAGTCGATGGCCAATGTTTTGAATAAAAAAAAATAATTTCCCTTGAAAATTACGTGTTTCCTTTCTAAAAACCGTAAAAAACTTATGCACACACTTGCTAATCTTCGTGGAGAATACTTGGAGAAACAATAAAGTCTTTCAAAAAGCTATCTACTATTTTATTCCGGCTTTATATGCAAAACTTAAACATAACCCTCTTACGTACTTGCGCAATTCTGCATATTTGCTAGTACAGCTTTAATATATTACTACTGTTATTAATTGCTTGGTCGCGCCAGCTCTTTAGAAACAATAACTTTAGTTAAAGTAGTATAAATAATTCACTTAGTGCTGCATTATCATTCGGAATTTTATGTTTATGTGCTTCAAATAATTGATCAGTTCGCTTCCTTGTTGTTTGTAATCATTTTACGTATACATTTAAAAGCTTAGAACTTTACATCACGACTACTTTAGCAAACATGTTCGTCAAAAGTCAATGAACCCGAATAAGTAAGTTCGAATTTTGTTAGGATTACGCTAAAGCTTTCAAACATTGGAAAATACGCGCATTCACGTCCAAAAAGGAGTTAGTAACCAGGTACGTTATGGTACCGTTTACATTCGAGATTTTATCCGAAGGTTTCGGTCTCTCGAAAAGCACATTCAACCTACGAAGGACGATAAAGTTCGACGCTCGGATTCAGAAGGTAAATTTTGTTTTATTGTTTCATCCTTTGCGAACGGAGCGGCGGAGATATATGCGTGACGAATTTGTTTACCTTGCCGTAACGCGAACGTACATCATAAGTTTGCGTCGAAATTATTTTCTCTTCATTAGCCGTAGAGCTTTGTACCGGAAATTTAGAGCGGATATTCGCTTATTTGAACACTCACGTATGCATGTATATAATGAAGTAACTTCGTACTTATGAAAGGTAGTGAATTTTGTATTTGACTTAGGTTGAATAATTTTTTCTGTTTTCTATCGATTTTCATATTACTGAAGATGTTTTGCAATGTAATTGGTATATACTAGGGTAACCTGAAACGTTTCTAACCTAACACAGAAACAAGTATCTTTTGTCAAATTCAGTTTAATTAATGTAGTATCCTTGTAAGTCAATACACTTTTCTCCTCACTGATATTGCCATATCTTTAATCCGTCTAAATAGTAGTTGGTATCACATTCCATGAAAATCTCTGGCCACCAAGTGAAACTTTGAGACTAGGAAACAAAGATGAACTCGTTGAACGTCAGATCTGGTAATCAATTCGAACTCCAATTTGTAAATTTTAGCCATGGCAACAACTAAAGTGTGAGACGGTGTTTTGTCTTGGTGGAACAAAACTTCCTTTTTTCAAATCCGGTAATTTCTTCTTAATTCCTGTCTTCAGGTTGTCGAGCCGTAATTGTTCATCGCAAACGGGTACGTAGTACTTGCCAATGTCGTTAATGCTTTGAGAGTACACTTCAGTAGTATTTGCATTGAATCCCAAAATAATAACTTGCCTACGTTTAATGAGACCCTAAGCAGTAGCATAATATCTAGTTGTATGGTAGTGAGGGAAATTGAAGAAGCTCTTAAGCGATTCAAGAATTCTTTTACATCAGGTCCAGATGGTATTCATTATTCTATTGTTTTTGTAAAACTGTTATATCGAATTTTTAATCGTATACTGAGATCTCTACAGTTCTTCAATTTATAAACTATTCCACATCTACCCTATGTTGAAGAAACGCGATTTCTTGCCACTTTTCTAAAGCATTTGAAAACGTTTTGTTTAGCCAGTTGTATCCTTAACTTCGTGGAATGATATCTGCTAACCAACGTGGGCTTACGTGGTAACGGTATACAATTGCTAACTTTGCCAGCTTTACGCACTGTGAGTTTGAAGCTTTGGATGCTAAAGACCAGGTGAATATAATCTATTTGGATTTTCAAAAGGATTTAGATCAGATTAATCACTACTTAAACTTTTGAAGAGGGCCAAAAGTTTCAATCGTTAGAACTTTTTTATAAACTTGACCCAATCTCGTTGTAGACAGGCGATTATTTTCTTCACTAACTGTTACTAAAACATTTACACAAGTGACTTTACAAGTTACTATTGTTACTGTTCCACTTCTTAAAAAGTGGCAAAATGTCTCGTACTTTTGAATTGCCCGATATACCATACTTTTATTGATTTTATATATCGAATAAACAATATTAAACAAAGTGTAAACTTCTTTGAAGGAACGTTAATGGTTATCATATCCGCAGAATCTTTCAAATATACTATTCACAGATAATTGTGAATATTTTTGTTATTATTGTACATATAACTTAATCTTTCAAATACACTATTTGTAAGTTAACGCAAGTATTCTCGTTATTATTGCGCTCGTTAGGATAAGTATGTTATTTATGTTTTTGTTTATGTGTATACCAATGTATTTGTAGTGTAATCACAAGTCATATTCGTAGAATCGGTGAATTATCATTTCGGTAAGTTACACAACTAGTCCGTGAACTTTCCAAGAACCATCAAATAGAACATTCTGTATATCAATACACATTAGAGAGAAATCTATCAGATTGCTTGTGCCTAAACTCAACTGTTTTCGAAATATGTATTTGCGAATAATGGTTTTTGAAATACTTTATCTAAAAGTTACAGAATGCTTCTAAATTTGATATTCAGATATTATTTAATCCACAGGATTATGAATATTCTCATTTATAGGACAAGAACCTCCTACAATGCACCAAAAATTTTACTTTTTGAATTACGTTTTCATTGTTAGTTGAACGCCTGTAGGTATATTTTTAAATTTTTCGAAAAAAGATGATTTTAGATATTTGTAGGTAATCTTCTACAAAGTGACCATAGATTTTATTAGTAGAAACTGAATGTGCATTAATATGTAGATCGTTCTTGAAAAAAAAAAACAACTTTGAGATGGAACTTTCTTGCTTGACTCTATATATATGTTGGGTACAATTTAAGATTACTTTGGATATCTATGATTTTTATTTCTTCTACTACTAGCAATAAGAATGCTATCAATAAAAAAATGCATTATTGCTTTATCTTGTATATTGTAATTTAGTCTTTCGCTTCCATAACAAATATTTAAATATTGATGGTTGCTTAAATTGCGGTTATCTTCTGTTACCACGTCATTTGCAACATCATAAAATATCGACATTGTCTTTTCTCTCTCTTGTAATCTTGTATCGAAAAAAGCTTAATTTTTTTCTAAAAAAACCTACTGCAACGGTATAAATTTAACAAATAAAAATGCTGCTTAATTGCGAAAAAAATATTTGTTTTTGTTTATGTATATAATGGCTAGTCACCCCAATAGGGTCATCGCTTCTAAAGCTTTGTACATCCAAAAAAAATCTGCGGGGTAAATCAATCCCTATTCTCTTTGGTTTATATCCTCTCGCATAAGTCTCTCCATTTGTTTCTGTGTTTGGTCTTCGCTCCCATCTGTGGCCGCCAGCTCTACCAAGATCCGCCTTCACCTCCTGCAGCCAAGTAGTTTTCGGCCGCCCTCGTCTTTTTCTTTCTCCAGAATGCCACTCCAGGATATTGTAGATTTATTCCCAGCTCTCCACACATGTTCCCACCATCTTGGTCTCTGTTGCTTTATTCTTCTGACCATGACCATACTTCCCAATTCATTTGCTATCTCACAATTTGTTCTACGCCTGCATTCGTTATTGTCAATTTTTATCGGGCCTAGTATTGTTCTTAATATTTTTCATTGTTGTATTCTCAGATCTTCTTCTTACTTCATTACCATTGTCATTATTTCTGCCGCGTACAAGATTGTAGATTGTATTATTGTTTTATATATTCTCATTTTTGTCTTTTCTCCAATATTTTTCTTTTTAAAAGCCGTCGATTTGTCTGGTAGGTTTTGTTTATATTCATCACTCCTTTCCTTATCTCTGCATCCCTGCTGACATCTCCTGTAATAGTTACCTATAAGTATTTAAATGTATTCACTACTTCAAAAGTAGCTTCCTACTTCAATTGTGTCACTCCCATTTTTCTATTTTCCATTTAGTCTCATCATTTTTGTTTATTCTGGATTTGTTTTCAGTCCCATTCTGTCACCCTTCCTCACTTTAAAATATTTACTTGTTTTTATTTATACGATCTCGAAGAAGTTATCTACTGCATATTACCGATATTACAAATAATCGATGCCTTTTTATTACCGTAGGGTATTGAAAAGAGACGACAAAACTTTACTAAATGTACATATATAGTTTATAACTATACGTACAACTGCCAATTTCATGGAAAAACATGGTTCCTATATTATAATTTTGTGCGGGCGTTGCATCAAAATTGACAGTTGCAGTTGTTGCAGTTGTAACTAGTCAAATTCTAATTGCTGTTGCACTTATAATAATAAAAGAGATTTCTATTAATGACGTGGATCCAACAGTGTTATAACTGAAAAATAACCGCAGTGTAATTGTTGTTTTTTTGCGAGTTATAGTTGCGTTGTGGCTGTGGGTAAAGGGCTTTGCTATGTCAGAGCAAATACAGGAAAACCAACAGGAACAATAACTATGTTATTTCAACACTTTGATGAAATAGTTAATTAGAAAATATTCTACATTTTTATTGTTTATGCGTGTATTATTTCTTGATTGTATTTCCATTAATTGAATGGAATGAAATGGCAAATATTAATAAAGACAGGTGAAGAAAATGTAAACAATAATACTTTAAAACACCTCTAAAGGAATGCCTAGAAAATTACACCAAAGATAAAGACGCTGTAAAATACAGCTTTTCTCATGGTATTGGTAAAATTATTCACGAGAAAGACAATGTGTCGAGCATAAAACCGCTCGAAACCATGCTGATAACGCCGGGTAGGGAGAATAATACTTTAATAAAAATAAGCGTCGGAAGGTAGGTGAGTTCTAGTCAACGTAACGTTAAATACGTACACTTAATATCAAATATCTTATAATTGAGGCAAGCCTATCTAAAATAATGATAATAATTCATAACTTCGCTTCCATCTACAGCTTTCGCCAATTACAAGGACATCGGTCAGTTATGAGTTATTATTACGTCTGTGCCTGTGGTGCGACTTACGATATTCATTTTCATCATTCGCCATAGAGTTGGGAAAACCACAGTAGACCCCAATCCAGAGAAACAGCCCTAGAGTTCAAATTTTACAGCCCGAGACGAATAGCCACGTACTAAGCCACCTAATTCACGATCAAATATCAGATGTCTACTGTCGGCCGTTCAGAAATATTAAGGATTTCTAAAACGTAATTCAAACTATTTTGATGTTCTCTGTTTACTTGTTGATATAAGGCACCAAAAATCATAGAATATGAATAAATGAATAAATTAGTATTGAGTGAAATAAATGCTCTTGATTAACAAATTAATGTTAATTTCAATAATTCTCAAATGAGTCCATGCATCTAAAAATGAATTCGAAAACATAGTTGATTTCTTTGGCTATCCATAAATACTTCCAACATAATAACCTTATTATTATTTTGTATGCGTGGTGAGTGACCCAACGGGATTATTGTTCTAAGCATATAAAGGTAACATATTTAATTTACTTTCTAGGACGAAGATGACAGTGAAGTAGAAAATATATGTCTGAAATTTAAGCCATATTATCATACTCGTAAAATAACCTTAACTTTTGAAAATTATTTTGACAGTGTCATCGTGACTTCAATAAATATGCTATTTGATCTAAACATACAAAAAAAAAGGCGAAATTGAAGCAGCTGCTGTTGAAATTGTTATTTATTATTTTCAATTCCCAAGTTTATACGCCTTCTCATGCTGTTAAAGGGATTTTGCAGCATTATGGACATTATTAACGTACATTCTTCAATAATTCCCTGCTGCATATCTTGAAAATTAACAACAGGGGTTTTAAATATTCTATTCTTGGAAGAAACTAGAAAAAATCCATAATTGTCAAACAAGGTGATTGTGGTGAACATTCCATAAGAAAGTCTAATCTTTTGAGAAAGACGTTTCAAAGGTTTTGTGGGTTCATTTTCCCTCCGTTGCCGAACATCACTTGTAACTTCTTCCGAACGAACTGTTAGTTTGCTAGTATGTGATTTATGGCTCTCAGAGTCAGTCTTACGAAATACACCAACGCAGCGGGAAAGGCAATTATAAAGATTTTTGGAAATTACGGCTAACTCTGAATGCTGGCTATACACCCAAATTCCATCAATTCGCGCCCTAGTTCGAAAATAGGCTTCAATCACATTTAATTGATGACACTAACAATGTTTCTATCAAAATAAGTTTTAAAACAGTTAAGTTATAATACCTGGCTTCGGTTCAATACCATCTTCGATCTAGAAACTTTATGATAACACGATATAATAAAACTTGTTTAGAGACTATAGACTACACAAAAATGCATTCAAATCAGTAAATTAATTTTAATTAATTTGCTCTTAAAATCTAAAAAAGTATCTCGTGTAAATTTCCCAATAATATTTCTTTGTATTCAAGGGTTTAAAATCAAAACTACTCATTCAGTGAATTTTAAAATATTTATTTAGAAACGTCGTTTACCTAACTTGATTCATAACATTAAATTAAATTCAAATACTTACTTACATTTCAAAAGAATTACAACTAATTGTAATTAATAAGATTCATTCATAATTATTTGTTACTTATAAAGCAATAACTTCCTGAAATAAATAACTCTACAGTTAATTGGATTTTTAAGTCGCATACAAATAAAAGCTGACGCACAAAGAAAATAATATTGCTTCACTGAATCCATCAATCTTTATCCCACACTCCATTTTGACCTCGTTTAATGGGTTCCTTATAAATACATTTCCTGTTATTCAATTTCCTTTTCAGTATTTAAAAAATAAGGTATTCTAGTGGGCCCTTCTAGCCTCGGGGAGACAATTTAAATTCGGAAATTTTATTCAAATACTACGTGTACATTTTAAATATGCATTAGACATTTTATTTTGAATTTTAATTGGACAGTCGACGGTGGTAAATAAAGATGAAAACGGCGAAGGGTCGCACCGGAAATGAATAGAAAGGGATGTAAATTCCGACCGAATAGGTAAAAGTTAAAATGCGGCGGGTTTCGGGAAATTGCGCTTAATTTTTGGCGTCCTGAGGTACCGTTTTACGTTTAATTCAAATTAGTGGAATTGTGTTATGGCATCGCGGCGGTCAATGAAAAAGCCTCAGCAGAAGTTTGTAAATTTGGTGACAGCTGTCCTCATAATTTATATTTTCGGAGTTTTAAAGTACGAACGTACATATAGTTCACTTGCCGAAAAAAGTGTATATGTGTGTACTCGTACAAATTAAAGCAGAACATTAGAGAGTGTATTACAGAAAATTAAATTTGACATTGAATAATTTAACATTCGTATACGATATTACATACATCTTATATTCTGGAAAGGTACAAGTATGAAGCAACTCGAATAAATACTTGAAGGTTTAAAGAGAACAATGATGAGTACAGGATCACAGATATAGCCTGAGCGAAATGTTTGCTGCTGAACTGGTAAGATATCAAGAATATCAAGAAAATGTCGAATTTGCAAACTAGCTGCTTTCTCTAGTAGCTTAGATAATACGGGAAGGATACAAATTGGCTGTAAATCAGAGAAATTTACCGGTGTTTTAGATTTCGGAATAGGTGTAATAATGATCTTTTTCCAATAATCAGGAAAAACATTCTCCAACAAGCAGGTGTTAATTAGATGTGCAATTGTCGGCAGCAAGTATAGGCAGCACAAAGTTAACACCTTAATAGAAACGCCATCAATACAGGTTCAAATTGATGTGTGATTTAGTAGAATTAAGTAGAACACCAATATCATCAACTGATAATAACCCGAAATTGAACGCAGCATCAGTACGTGCATTGCTATTGTAATAATTTACAAGATCAGTGTCAGCAGAGTTGTTGCGCATAAAGTCCGACAAATGAATTGGTAACTTCGAGCTTTTGAAGAATGATTTTTTTCCATAGAAGTTTCGCAACTCGCATAGTATATATGTGACTTAATTAAGCGCGTTTCTCACGACGAATGGCAGATGTTGTAAAATTACGTAGTTGCTCATAATAATTAAAAGATACACCAGTTTTGTCTCTCTTGGCCTTTGTCAGAACGTCATCCCTGAGCACTTTTTTCTTGAAAACTACTGCTTTGATCGGAGTATGGATGTTAAATAAGTCAATAATAGATGCATTGAAAACGCAAAGTTCATCAATATTAGGCAAATTATAGATATGATGCCATGGAATGGTATTTAAGTCATTAGCAAAAGTTACAGAGTCAAAATCTGAGAAATCTCTGAAAGTACAAGTACGAGAAATAGGTACTAACGTACTAAACTCTAATCAAACAAAAACAAGAAACATATCGCAACTGCTGAACGAGGTATCAGATAGTACCAGAATAAGATGTATAAGTTTTGAGGAAGTTTCCGTTTCACGAGTAGGACTGTTGATAATCTGTTTGACACCGAGAGAATCACACACGCTAGTGAATAATGAGCAAGCACGATTATTAGAACCTCAAAATTAATATTGAAATCGCCCAAAACAATTATACTTCATTCACGTTAAGAATGCAGTAGGTAGCGCTACGATCGGCGGCTGTGTTACACTGGTGAAATTTAACCGATGGAACTGTCAAATGGTAATATCGTAAACATCAGTTTGGTTATCAAAATCTTGCACAGTAAATAGCAGAGTTTATCATATTTTATGTGTAATACATTATGGTTATATGATCCGATAAAATAATACCACATTAATAAAGTAAATGTGACATCAATTGCAATATAAATATATCATTCGCTTGTTTCATTTACCGAAATAGTTGGAGCTTATTTAACTATGTTAAAGATTAAATGAGATTGCATTGGGCGTTAATTGAAGAGAGCATAAATACCATATGACAAGCTTTAAAATAACAATATTATAAGCTTGGATCGAAAATTTAAGAGTATAACTTTTAATTAATTAATTATCGCAATCTCACATATTACAAATTTATGTAGTTTTCTTCTCTTAATATCTGAATTGGATCGAATAAAAAAAGATTGTTTATTGTTAGCATTTTACTTATAAAATAAAAAAATGAAATAAACATATAATAGTAACGGATATTTGAATCAAATTCTGATGAAAATAATACATTTGCTGTTATGATAAATTATTCAAGTGTATTTTCAAAGATATTATCCAATTAATACGTCTTATTCTCTTCTTCCATAATATGTTTGATACAATTAATTTGTATACACGTTCCTTTAAAATTACTACATTATTTAAAATACTTTAACTAAATGTATGAAATGCATGAAGATACAAATGAGCAATCTGGGTATTCTAAGTGTTATACACATTTCATTAATTTATAATTTCTTCTATTAGGAAAAACCAGAATCTGGTGTATCTGTCGATGAACCTGTATCTGTAGTTATAACAAATTCTTCAATTATGTTAACGAGTTGATACACTTTATTCTCTTCTTCAAGTGTATTTGACACAGTTTGCCCAACCTTCAGGTGTTATAACATCTACCCCTATTTTTGCCGCAACTTGTTTATAAAGACAAAAAAATACAAAAACTACAGGAAACAACGACACCAAAATAATAAGTAAATTTAACAAGAAATTACATCCGTTTCTCCTATGTGAATATGCCTCGTCAAAGAGCCAATGGCAAGCCCGTACTTTATGGCCTATCTATAGTATATAATATATATATACATATATATATAATATAATTCGTGTGTCCACCACAAAGTCAGATATCAAATTTTGTCGTCGATAAAAGATCCAGTGCCAACCGAAGGAGGTCTGTAAACAACGCCCACCGTGACACTAACACTACGAATATATATTTTGACCCAGAGGGATTCAAAATTCATACTACCTAATACGCCCAGTACCGAATGTATGAAGCTAATCCTAAAATAGATGGCTACACCTCCAGCACGCCTATCTTTCCGGATCAAAGTTCAAGACTTCGTTCCATTAGTAGTACAAGGTAAATTTTACAGTAATGCAACGACTATGGTCTTTCTTCTTTTTATTGGAAGTTGTTGGCGTTTCTTCTCTTGCATGGCGCTTCTTACCTATAAGATGACAGCGATCTATGCAGCTTTCAAAATTTACATTAATACTTTTAAATGTATCCCTAACTTTTTCGTAGGTATGTTCATTGTTTTTCTCTTTAACCACAAACGATCGAATAGAATTTCATCGGGAGTAGTGTTCCATTTTATGAACTTGATTCTTTAAATTTAAGTTTTCTTCTTCCAGATTCTTAATTCTTGTGTCAGAAATCCGTACTTATTTTTAATGATCTTTAAATCAACAAATTCGTCTTTTCCAGCACGCATTAGGACTATAGTATAGTAGTATTTGACAAAGCAAACGCGTTAAATACGTAGCGGAACATTGGCTAGACTATCAATTTTGAGATGAGTGGCTCGGTACTCAGCTTCTACACGTTTTGTTTATTACGAAAAATATTACTCTTCGCGATTTTTCCAGTTGTTAATTTATATTTACTGAGATTTTTCATCTTCCGTTCATGTTTTAGACATGTTTAAACTCGGCTTTTTAATGGCAACGAAGGACACTATAAAACGAGGAGAAGAAAAATGAATAATAAGCGCTTCCCCATTTAGCCGATAACTGTCGACGCTACTATTAACACCCTAAAACGACCCTAATTAAGTTCATAATTGTGTCAATCTTTTAACCTCGCAAGGGAACAAAACGCACTTCCGTTAATTCCGGCAGCGCGGCCGTCGTCACATGTGCGGGTCGACGGATGAGAAAAGGAATTCAAAGCATCAGATCGATAAATTTAATTATACTTTACCATCCAAGCAGCCACCCGTTTCGCGCTAAATTTTCGTCTACCAAGGAGGTGAAAAATGAGGATGAATAAACTTGAATGGATGAAATATCACAAAGAAACAAAAAGTCTTTTAATGTGCAGGTGTCGTGTTGGCGGAATATGAAATTTCGTGAGAAGTAATCGATTTTTACTTTGGAATGATAAACAACTAAGTGGAAAATAATATAAAGGATGCTGGGTTTTATATGCAAGTATAATTAACGTAGTTTAATGCTTGCAACGTTGCAGTTATTTTCTTCATTTAGTTACTACAGGAAATTTTAAAATACAATCTAAATTATACAAGAATTGTCAATTTAGACAGGATATAAATATATACACTACCGTCCATATTAGTTCGGACACGTAAAGAAATTTTAACAAAACCAGAAAATCTTCAAATTCAATTTTTCAAAGCTTAAACTTTCTATTGCATTTTATTAATAGCAATTAAAACTAGAGTATAGAAGTAAAAAAAGTCATTCTAACGAAAAGTAAACAAAAACTTCTTAAACATTTCGTTCATCAAAGAAACTCCCTTTTGCGCGAAGAACAGCTTTCACAATCCGAGGCATCCGCTTCACTAGTTTTTCAAGGACTCTATCTAGAATATTAGTTCATTCCTCTTGTAAAATGTTCCACAGGTAGCCTACAGAGGTAGGGCATACTTCTCGGACCCTGCTGTTCAATTCATCCCATAACAGCTCAATGGGGTTTACATTGGGGCTTTGCGGTAGTCATGTCATTATTCATCTCAACAAACGGAATCTCTACGGGGAGAGGATCCATCAAGCATCAAGAACGTTTGAGAAGCTATGAGCGATGAGAGCACAGCTCATCTGCTGCCTCACATTTCTACGTTGTTCTTGAGAACAACAACTGATACCAACTTGTTGCAGACTATCACATCACCCCAAAACTGTCAAACCCTCCCTGACGAACAAGCCAAGCGCTGCTGCGAGGATCAATTCATCGTTCAAGGAGAACATTGGGACAGCTAGACATCGAACTGAGTAAGCTACATCTCCGTCTGAGCTCACTAATCCATCCTTACCTATGGGACAAGATCCAGAGATTGGCTGCTTTCAGGACCGAGAATAATACCATCTTCAGGATAGAAAGACAAGAAAAGAAAATAGTGCAACTTAGGCAAAATCGTGAAATACCTACCCTGTCTCAGAATAATACGAAAATGGTGTTCAATTTATGAAATAGACAACTACCAAAAGCAGCAGAGCAGGTTCTCCCGAAAGATTTCAATTACGCAATTTCACCCAACAATGATGACCTCCTACGTTAAGAATGCGGACAACTTCATCGACATCCTACATCGATAACATGTGGAGAGCACACACATGTTACTCAACTTCAGTGTAACTTCACTATTCAACCAAGTAGCGATTAATGAAAGAATCGACATCATCAGAAACGAGGACCAAGTGGAAGATCATTTGATAGGCCTAATAGAGCATTGTCCGAAAAACACATATTTCACAGTTCATCTCCGATCGCTAGCCGAATGAAAGCATCCGGAAGAAGATGAATGAAATCTCGTCGACCTAGTCGAATTGGTCCCTTTGGGAACCAATAACATATACGGTCAAAAACCCGGGAATATTATTTCACATACGGTAACCTCAAAACCATCCGTCTCGACACAGATAAAAGTAAAAAATTTACAAATATGAGGTAAAGCATTGTAAGTGTGGTAGTGATTTGTGTGTGATATGATTTACACAAGAACTAGGCGAACAGTGTAAAATATCGATATTCTTTAGATGAAGTTGTGATAGTTGAGGATTCTATACAAAATTAACCGTGCATTCTGCGACAACGTTGATATCTTATTTAGCAAATATTTCTTGCGCATTAAATTTTTGGAAATACTTTTTATTTGAACGACCGCTTTCATTAATTAACACATGGACTGAAAAGTCCCGGGGCTAACAAAGAAAACACGTTTTTTTTGGTTCAAAATTAGCTTTATTCATCAACGTAATCTCCATCAAGAGCAACGCAATCATTCCAGCGCCGCTCTAACATTTCAATACCACTTTTGTAGAACGATTTATCTTTTGCGTCAAAATAGGCCTCAGTTTAAGCGATAACCTCTTCATTCGTGCGAAATTTCTTACCGGCGAGCATTTTTTTGAGGTCTGCGAAAAGCCAGTAGTCGCTGGGAGCCAAAATCTGGCGAATACGGTGGATGTGGGAGCAATTCGAAGTTCAATTCATGTAGTTTTGCCATTGTTTTGATTGACTTGTGACACGGTGCGTTGTCTTGATGAAACAAATTCTTTTTCTTTGCCATATGCGGTCGTTTCTTTGCAATTTCGGCCTTCAAACGCTCCAATAACGCTATATAATATTCACTGTTGATGGTATTTCCTTTCTCAAGATAGTCGATGAATATTACACCACGCACACCCCAAAAACCTTTCCAGCCGAGTGTTGTGCTTTCGGGCGCTTTGGACGAGGTTCACCAGTTGCTATCCTCTCAGATGACGATCGTTTTGATTCCGGAGTGAATGATGGATCCATGTTTCATCCATTGTCACGTATCGATGCAAAAATTCCGGTTTGTTACGTTTAAACATGGCCAAACACTGCTCAGAATCATCAACACGTTCTTGTTTTTGGTAAACAGTGAGCAAACGCTGCACCCACTTTGAACAGAGCTTTCTCATAGTCAAATGCTCATGCAATATAAAGCCAATACGTTCTTTTGATATCTTTAGGATGTCAGCTAACTCACGCAACTTCACTTTTCGATATTTCGAAACGATTTTGTGAATTTTTTTGATGTTTTCTGGTGTTACCGCCTCATTTGGACGTCCACTGCGTTCTGCATCATCGGTGTCTCTACTACCACGTTTGAAGTCAGCAAACCAACGTTTTATTGTTGTTTCTGATGGAGCGGAGTCCCCATAACACTTTTCAAGCCATTGCTTCGCTTGAACGGTATTTTTCCCATCAAGAAGCAGTGTAAAATTAAAACACGAAATTGTTTTTGTATTGAAAAGGCATTGAGTCAAAATGTTGTATTAGTTATATCTGGACAGGGCAATGAAGTATATACATGTATGTAATAGATATAGACCGGATTATATGCAAAGTGCGTATATTTGCGTATTTGTAGATGTCTTGCACTCATTAAAGTTAATGAGCATCAATTAACTTTAATCAGTGTAAGACATTTACAAATAGACGTAAAATATAATAAATAAATAAAATCAAATATATGCACTTTGAATATATGCTGGTGTCTAGTAATAAGCAAGTTACCAAATTCGACGTTCTCGAAACGTTGTGTCTCAAAATAATAATTAAATTGTATGGTAATAAATACTAATTTGTATGGTGTGGAATATAGTCAGATCCCTGTGTCTATCCCTACTCCCATTTTATTTGACCGTCGTTTGAGTTTGAACGATGTCATATTTACATATTAAGTGAACGCAATAGAACACTGTGCAAAGAGCAATAAAGATAACTATCAGTAAATTGTTGTTATTAAACACGTTATTCCAACCTATGGCTATTTCATTAAACAAATTTTAACAACCATGACTGCCAATAATTATACTTGAATGGTTGAATATATCTGTAGGTACGTTATAAAAAAATGAGTACTTAAACGAAGTGAGAAATTCTCGATCAAGGCGATACGAGACACGTCTTCCTCATTACGTCCTCCCGTCTCGTCAAGACGAGACCTGAGAATCTCTCGTCTCGCCGGCAGCACTACTTCCACGTACGAGGTAATGTTCGTAACGTAGAAGGAAATGTCTGAATCGCTTATAACAATTTTACCTTTCAACGTAATCTTCTACAAATATATGAATTGAATAATGATGAAGTACTTCGATGTCCTTGGAGAAAGCTGTTTCTCCGCTTCAACTACTCATTTATAACCGTAAATACATCTTTGTTATCTATAAAAAAGCAATTTTCTTATAAGTATTCCTTTAATTAATATCCTGGCTAATAACGCTTTCATTCATAGTCAGTAACTGACAAAATTAAGTAGCATAAGTAAAATACATGTTATTTCAAACGTGGTACGATTGGTATATCCCTGATTAGGAAGAAAATGCTGACAGAAACTTGTTGCAGACACGGTTCGACTCGCTCAAAGAAGGGCAAGGTTTGCATTGTTGTTATAATCTTATTGGTTGATTCCACATAACAAACATCATCCAGTTCCCCAGCAGTTGGTTGCCGAAGGAATAGAAGAGAGTAAAACTACTACTGATAATAACACGAGTTTTGAAAATATTTAATATAATCAACAGATCCTGATTTTATTCCTCAGTTTGAATTAAATGAGTTGATGCTGGATTTGAGCCTATCAAAATCACAAGTAAAACTTCTTGGATCGCGACTACAGCAATGGAGTCTCTTAGCGAAGGGAACACGAATTAGTATTCTTCGGAAGATATATGATAATTTCTTGAAGCTTTTGGAATTTATCATGACCCGGGTTCGTAGTGATTACGGGAGCGGTAGATAGCTTTTAAGGACTTTATTGATTTTAGAAATATTCTCCACGAGGATGCATGCGCTCGAACCAATTCTGGAAGCAGTTATTCCACCCGATACAGCCTAAAGTTCGTTTTTGAAGGCATAGTCTGTTTCTTCTGACGACAAGAGCGTTTGATGACGCAGTCCGTTCTTGATATTCGGAAAGGCAAAGAAATCGGTGCGATTCATGATCTAACAATTCGATGTTTTGCTACGTTAAAAATTCAATTATCTTGCGTGCTGACTGTGAACTTGTACTACCCTGGTGGAGGATGATTTGTCTTTCGAAGCTAAGGAATAACCTGCGACAAACAAACAATTGGCAATAACAGCTCTTTCATCTTGTAGAGGAATTGTCGCTACTTTAGAGAAAAAATGTCGCGACCATCTTCTTGGAGACACTCCGAAAACGGATGACTTTTGTTGGCTTTCTTTTCGCCTTGGAACCCTCAAATAGACGACTAGCATTTATTTTCTGGCTCTTATCAGTAAATCCAAGATTCATCACCAGTGATGATGTGCACGATTTAAGAGTTCACCCTAGCTGATTTCTGTTTTTTCAGTCAAGAGATGCGGTATCTAACAGGAATTTTTTTTACATATTCTTCATGCAAACTTTTTCAAAAGGAGGACCTTGAAATCCCCGGTAATGCTCCAATCTCGCGATGTGTCAGGTTTTGATCTTTGTTGATGATCGACGTTTTCTGAATGACTGCCGTTTCTTGTGCTTTTGGATCGTCGTTAAGACAAATTCGTCCACGTTTGAATTTACCATACCAACGAGAAATTGTTAACTGATATGGTGCTTCATTGCCAAAAGCAGGAATCAACTCTACTAGATGTTCTTGTTTGGATAATTATCTTCGTAAATTATTTAAAAATATTGCGTGAAAATGTTCTCCGTTTATTTTCGTTTTTCACCTAAATTATGAACTTTGACAGTTCGCTGTAGCTATAACACTACAAGTATCGAACTGAAACGTTGGATTTAGGTTAACTAAAGGTTGAATTAATCGCTCATCCTCCATATTCAGCGGACCTAGCCCTCAGCGACTTTTTTCCTATTTCCAAACCTGAAAAAATCACTGGAAGGAAAGAGATTTTCCTCAAATGAGGAGGTCATCGTCGCTACAGATGGCTATTTTGCAGACCTTGAAACATCCTACTTTTCCGATGGTTTGAAGAGACTGGAGCGCCGTTTGATAAAGTGAATTGATTTTCGAGAAGAAAAAGAAAAACCACACAATGCGGTGTTTTTCTTGTCGATTTTGAAAACATTCAGGTCGCTCTCGTGCTATATTTTTTTCTCATAGGGTAGGATGTAATTATATGAATATTTTCTTTCCTTCTGATAAATTACAGTTATTTTTTTTGTGCATCTAGTGCTATGGTACAGACAATAATTCTAATTGTAAAGTAAGACATCTATGTTGCAACCTCAAAATTATCTTTGTATTACGATGAATTATATATTTTTTTCCGGTAACGCATACAAACGTCAGTTGTTTTGATTCCAACTTTAAACAAATATTTACGATTCATTACATAATTCTTCGTAAGTACGTATACTTTGCGTTAACGACACCAAGCCTTGATTGTTGCACCAACAACAGAAACCTATTTTTGCACTTCCCGGAATCACAGTAACGTTACTAACGCGAGGTTCATTTAAATTGCAAATCTTCTCGCTATTGCTTTTCGACAAATAAACTAACTCGACAATCGTTGTTGCCGAAAATATTATAGCGACTGTACGGATAATGCGTCTACGGAATATAGAGAACTATTGTTGTTGCATCTTAAAAATATACGATCGCTATTCCTGCCATTTTAGAAAATACTCTACGTCATCTTACTACCTTAACGCGGGAAGTGTGTAACGTCCTAGTGACGCACTTGCATACCTTTATCGTCTGCTTTGCATAGATTCGTATCGGATATTCGACAGTATGAGAAGTGTGCCTTAAATTTTAACACCTCCATTCACTATCATCGTATGCATTGTAGTTGATCTTTTATTGCGGAATGCGAGTTCGTCGCACATCCGTTGAAAACAGGATAATTAATCATGAAGTTATAATGTATTGAATTAAAGATTTGTAATTAATTATTCCCTTTGCACTATATTTACTGAGTATTCCAATTTGCAATTGTTTTTCAAATTTACCTCTATATTTTTTTGTATTAGAATACCATATTATTTGATAGATGACAAGTAGAAACATTACGGTTAGTAAAAATGGAAAGGCATAAGATTGAACAACATATATTACTAAATATATTTTAAAGTGGGATAAAAAAGAAAAACAGAAACAGCATTGTAGTAGTCGCTTAAAATAGAATATTGCAGTTGTCTGTGCTATAGTTCATTCCAAAAAAAGACAAAATTCTGAACAGACCTCCAGCCCAAATTACAACCAATAAATTTGTGAAATCAATTTTACGCGGTAAACTTAAATTTGAAGATCTGTTTGAAATATAAAATCTGTACTAAATATAATTGTAGATGGATTCTTCGGTGATAATTCTACAATTAGGACAATAGAATGGTAAATGTAGTAGTTAAAACACATGACAGTAAATACATGTATCTAAGAAACATATATTTTATTTATATTATGTTATCTGTATATCTGTATATATATATATATATATATATATATATATACAGATAACAGTTCATTGAACCAGGTTTCATCTAAATAGATAAATAAATTAGTCTATTCTGAGATCATCTATATAATGATATACCTTACGATATCATTTCTCTCATTTAAAGAACTGTTCCTGCCACGTTTAAGGTATCTGCAACTTATAGCAGAATTATATTTAATATGCAGATGTATTAAACATATTCCTACTTAAATTCCACTTGCTTCATTAAGCGATATAATGTAGAGCGACTCAAATTTAGCGGTTCACCACTATTGCTTATTGGCACCAAGACCTTATCCAATGTTGGCAGTTCATTTTGACAAAACATATCGTGAACTAATAGGCGAACAGCACTTCTGACAGCCTCATTAAAAGATTCTAGTGCAGAGGGTCAACTAATTATCTTTTTTGGCACTAAAGTTTTCCCTGTTTTTTTTTATATTCGCTGATAATCCGATATACTGTCGGTTTTGAAGTCCCTGCAATTACAATATCTTGTATACGTTGGACTAAATAAAGTTACCTGGTACTTGGGAAATCTGCATCACCTTTTCTTGTGTTGGGTGTATCCGTTACAAGTTTTTTGTAAGCATTCAAAATTGTCTGCTTTTCAGCGTTACTCGAGTGATTTGCTTTCTTTCGTTTCTTTGAAAGAGAATAAACACCTGTATTTTTAGCAGTACTGGTGCTAATGTTGTACAGTAATATATCACAGTATTATTAACGTTTCAGAAGCATCAATTCGTTATACTTCTCAAAAATCAAACCTTTCAAAAATTTTAGAATTTCGCACAAAGATCTCCATCCAATGGGTTTCAGATTATTTAGCACAGTGGGCTATCTGCCCAACTTAGCTGTCCAAAAGTATTGAAGCTATCTAACCCGCCCAAATATTTTATAAAAGTACTAAATGATTTGTAGCAAAATTTCTGTAGTTCCATATGAACTTTTGAACAGAATATTTGGTTTTCTTATTATTTTCGGCAAATTATGCATCGAAGTTAATGTTGAATTATAAAGAAACGTAAATGCAACAGAAAATAACACTAAAAATGATTATATTTTATACTTAGAATATTTACAATAATGGTAACTGAAAACAGCGAAGTGGGTCTAGCTCCATTCATACAAAATTTATAAATAAAATGAACACATAAAAATGTATAATTCTTTTTAAACTTTTAAAATAATTTCAAATATCCGGGTCTTCATACTGTTTATCAGTTTAGTCAATGTTGAAATAAAAATATCATTCCAACACCTTGTTATCGTTGATTTTAGTTCCTTGACACTATCGTATTGTTTACTATTAGCCTACACCTCTCTTTCCAATATTCCCCAAAATTGATTTCTTTTTTATAAAACCACTCCTTCGTTTGTTTGGAATTATGGATAGCTACATTATCTTGCTGAAATATCCAGTCTCGCGTCGGCAATTGTACACTAAAGTTATCAGAACCATTTCTAGAAGTTGTATATAAGAATTAGAATTCACTCGTGTAGAAGTAAAACATATAGGGGTTTTATTGCTATAGGTAAACGCCGCCCAAACCATTACACTACCGTCGCCAAAATTTCAATTCATCGCAACTTCAATGTTTTTCCGCAAATTGTGTCAATAATATTTGAAACCACCAGACCTACCCAAGTTAAATTTCTACTCGTCAGAAAACACTTACTCTGAGTGAACATCGTACTGTATGAGCTGTATGCCCATCCTGTTGAAACCACATATCTTCTATTCGCCATAATTCAATTTTATGCGCTAAAGTGTCTCCAACATTTTAAAGTACCAGTCAGCAATCACAGTTGCCTGGTAATAATTTTTAAAACACTTAAAGCTTAAAAAACTATACTTTACGTTCTTTTCAAAAATGTATTCAAAGGCCATCTGTTAGACACTCTTGAAATGGAATACGTTTCCTAGAGCTCACCGTTGGCATCCACATCAAATTTTTTGTAATTATAACCTCTCATTATACTCGATTCACAGGCTAGTCTAGTTAGTAGATCAATTGTATCGTCATCGTGTTGAGTAGACAATAATGACACATATTTTTCTTTGTCAATTGACAGTAAGAATTCTTTTCTTTTCCTGATTGTATCAATTATTGTTCATACCTAACAGATCTTTAAGCTTTACGGATCCGAATTAATTATCACAGGTAATATTTCCTTCCGATTCTAATAAATAGGGTGCCATTCTCTTTATAATCTCAATTGGTCTATTGTCCAAGCTGTATGGACCATCCTGTTCTTGTTCAACAAGCACTTCCACATAAGAACAATATAAAACCTTGTACTTTGTGCTTATCATGCACATAGGCTTATTATATTAGAGCGTATTGTGACGGTAAGTAAGATTTGGCCAACTGTAATGTTGTCGCCGACATTACAGTCGTACATGAATTCTTCGAATATTTTCTGAACATATGCTAGTTTATCAAATCATCAAATCGTAATATTTCAACAAAAAAATGAAGCCTATTTACTCTCATTATCAATCTGTATATCTCAACATCCACACCATTTGATTTCCACATATCCAATTCATTTTGGCGGCTTAAGTCTACTAGCCAAATAAAAATACCTTCAGTTCCACAGTACCGGTTTTCTTTGCATTCCTTTACAATTTTCTGTAACATATTATTTTGAGAAAAAATAATTGGCAACTTTGAAGTATGTACCGAATATTTTGCCGTCTCTCACTGCTTTTTGTTTTTGAGCGACTAATTTTTGTTTTCTAGTACGACTCATTTTTAAAAATGTAGGATGTTTGCTCCAAACTCCAAACTGCCGAATTATCGTCTCGGTTGTCCAATTGTAAGAGGGTTTGCACTTGAATTTGGCAACCCAGCTGTCACGCGTTCAAAACTAACGTAGCACTATTTCCTCGGGTAGGTTCAGTATGCTCCAGAATCACCATTCGTCACTGGGAAAATAATTAACGAACGCTTTACCTTTTGCGACGAGGGGTTAACCAGGCAATGGAACACTTTACATAGTCTTTCGTACACCTTAAGGTTCCTGAAGTTACTATAAGCTAAATATACTGTTGGGTCGCTCATCATCAGAACAAAAGAAATTAATGAAACCGTTTTTTAAACTTTCTGTTTCGAACATAAGCTCCTTAACTTGCAGAAAATTCACCATATTTTGTTTGAAAATTTGCTTTTACGAGAGCTGGCTATCGAAACATGATTAACATAAACTCTTTGTTTGACAAATTGGAAAGCATATATGTCGAGAACATGCGGTTTCAGCAGAAAATCTCATACAATTACAGAAACAATAAACGATTCGACTAATTTGTAGTTGTACAATCAGATAGACAACTAAAAGGCATGTTTTGTTTATAAAAGGTATTTTCTCCGACAGATGTACAGACAGAATCAACGTACATAAAAAATAGTAAAGTCGACTAGACGGGATTACTAACTACGATTGTACTATAATACAATTACATTATAATCTAGGAATAAATACAAAACAATGCGGTATATTATGAACAAATTAACAAATAAGTCTAAGGTCAACAAAAATGTTTCACAAATAAAGATGATGTAATCAGTTTAGTTTTTTTATGAGCACTGTACTCGCAATAATCAGAATATTTGGCTTTACAAAATTTAAAATGTTGTCATTAGCAAATTAAATTGTAAGAACCTCCAGTTCTCCACCTTGAAGGAAATCCAACCCTATAAATTTGTGTAACAATTTAAAAGAACAAAAAGTGTTATATGTGTACAAATGAAGTGTAGAATGCGTATCATTAAGAAGGTAGTAACTAATAGATGCACTGTATGCATATATATATATATATATATATATATATATATATATGTCATTGTCTCAATTGGAGGAAAGTACGTCATTTATAACATCAATGGAAGTTACTAGTTTAAGTCAAATAATTGGACGAGATTTCTATTTCAATATTGTAATGCTTTTTAAAAGCAGAAATTTTACATTTCACTCAGCAAGCGTTCATTTTCATCATATTTTACTTTATTATTTCCGAAAAGAAAAGAACGCAACACAAACTGCTAAAAAGTTATGCGAGGTGTATGGTAATAAAGCTTTAAAAGAAGGGCAGTGTCGGAATTGCTTTGATAAATTTGATGATGATTTTACCCTCAAAGATGAACAACGATCTGGTAGGCGAAACGAAGTTGAAAATAATGAAATGAAGCCGTAATTAATTCGAATCGTCATATTCCTGTTCGAAAAGTTGCAGAAAGGTTAAATGTAACGCTCACAACAACTACAAATCATTTAAAATATACGAGGATTCATTAAAAAACTTGATATTTGGGTTCCTCGGGGTTAAATGAAATTTATTTAACCCAACGCATTAACAACTGGGATTTGCGTCTCAAAAAAAAACGAAATTGAACCTTTTTTAAAACGGATAATCGCTGGTGACATAACATCGAACCATGACCGCTCTCGGCCATGGTATAAAGAAAAGAAAACAGTGCAAACAACATCGATAGTTGAAATGCACCAAAAGAAGATTACGCTGTCAATTTGATACGATTACAAAGGTATTGCGTATTTTAAGCTGCTTTCTGGGAATTGGACCATTAACTCAGATGTATATTATCGCCATTTGTACAAATTGAACTGATAATTTAAGAAAAACGGTCAAAACTGGTGAATCGTAATAGTGTTGTATTCTACCATGACAACGCCAGACCACGCACATCAATGGCCATTCTCCAAAAATTATTGACGTTTGCGTTGGAAGTGATGTCATATTCGCCGTATAACCCTGAGTTAGCACCATCGGATTATCACTTGTTTAGAGCCTTACAAAATTCTTTGAACGGTAAAGTCATCAATGATGATAACGCTGTCACATTACACCTAGTTCAGTTTTTTGCTGGTAAATACCATAAGCTTTATGGGTACTCAAAATTTGTGTACATAATAAAATGTCTACTGCACTCCTGTTGTGTATTACTAATTTATTTTTGTGACTTTCGCTTATTAGATATTAGATTAATAATTGTAATACCTTTAGTATTGAACTTGTCCGTTTATTATTTTTAATTTGTCCTATATATTTTTTACAGAATGCTGTCGAAACGGCATCAATTAGTACATTTACAGAAGATTGCCAGTAAATTATTGGTAATATTTGGCCATTATTTTTATTAAATATGTATATAGAAAAGAGTGACCCTTTACATTGGCATCCATTTTAAGACAAAAGATACAGTGGCTGTTAAACCTGAATAAAGTTTAAATAGTTACTTACATACCTTGATAATATCGTTAACGGAGAAATATAAAACACAAACAAATTATTAATACAACTTCTAGGTTTTAGAGCTTCAAATACAAAACCAGTGAAGTTTATCAATAACCAAGAACATAAAATAAAAAAAAAATTCAATTAATTTATATTTTATAACAGACATCGACAACATTCTTTTGTATTTCTAGATCTATGGGATTTCCCATGTGTAGCGATCATTGAAGAAATGAGCAGGGGAATCGCCACTGCCGAGATTTCTATAGTACAGATTACAAAAACGAAAGAGAAAAATACTACGGAGGAATTATAACTACCTACCTTCATTACACCAGTATTATTGGTATCCGGTATTCCGAAAATCGCCCATAATCCATTATCGTCGATATTCAAATCCATAAAGTTATAACCTGTCTTGTATAAGTTCGGACCGTGTGCAGGCAATCCCGGTATCGACTGGTTGATCTTGTTATCAGTAATCATATTGTATTTGAAAATTTTCGCTTCATGTCTCGATACGTAGAAGAAGGAACCGTTGAAAACCACGTGGGCGTTACCTCTATGCGGGGGATTTAAGATGTAATAACTGTAACAAGATCACAAAAAACACGGGTTTAGAAAATTAGGTCGGAGAATTAAGGGCTGTTCCAATAGGGTGACCCGGAGGCCGGAAACCCGCAGCCTTTCATACATGTGGAAGTCCCTGGTTAACTTCCATAGAGGAACGGTCAGCCTTTTATGTTAAGTTTACAATACGACAATGGCGTATGACCATTGAAGTAATCCGTAAGGTTCAAATTTAATATTGAGGAAATGAAAAGGTATACTGTATAATATGGCATCTATCTTTTATACGAGATTTCGAGGAACGGATAATATTTAAAATATTAATCAAGTTACCGAGTATCGAATGAATGTTGCGAGTAAAAGAAAGTTACCGGACATATAATTAAACAATATAGTGGTACAGATAGAAGTCATTTATACAATAAGGAAGAAATTCACGAGAATGGTTTATGTAAAATAAAACAATTACAATAATTCGCATTGTATCCTTTCATGCTTAAATAAGTCATTTTTTGCAATAAACATAATATTTATTGTGCTTTATAAATAATACGTATTCAATCAAAGAATAAACATTGAATACTAGAACTTATGTGAAATGAAGTAAAAACTTACGTAGCACAAAAGACTTTAAAATAATTTCCAACAAATAATACAAGTAACAAAATTTTATGTCTATTCGCAGCAACAAATGTTAATTTACACTTTGTGCCAAAAATATTAGAAATCGCGTCCAGTTATGTTTCACATCGATATCCCAAGAATTTAATTGTGCAAATCATTGTGTGCTATTTAAATCGTAATAACAAATAGATAATCTAATTTCTAAAATAAGTTGAATCGTTGAATTTCAAACGTAGTTGCCAAATTTTTGAAAAAATAAAAAAATTATTATTTTTGCAAAACGTTGGTACACCCAGTTTTCTATACGAAATCCTATGCTTAATTAAAATTTAATGCATGGCAGTAAAATTTGGCTGAGATTCTTCATACCTCTCGAGAAATGTTATTATTTCGATTTTGTATGCTTCTAAAAATGTCATTGGATCGAAAACAAGTAGTAACTCATAAAATCTGAGTTGGGATAATTTAGTTTTCAAAGTAGGAAATATTAGAAAAGATATAGAAATAAAAGATTTTCTTTTCGGTGCGAACTTTATGGCGGTCACTGTATAGATAAACCAATCAAGATATTAACGGCACGTGAAGTTATGATCTCACCGGTTATTATCCATGCTTAAATGAAACTTCAAGAGAAATTTATTCATATCTACGTCAGAACTGTAGCTATTGTTGAGGTAATAACAAATTTTATGTAAAGGCACTATGAACATTATATTCGAGCGAAAGAGCAATAAAATGTATTAATTGGGCGCGTAGAGTATTGGAGGACAGTAAAGCGCAAAACAATCATAAGTGGCATCCCATCAATAATCGGTTAATATGCGTCATTGTTCAAAGGATTGAATTCCAAACGAGTTTAAATAGTTGCATGATAAAACTTCGCTGTAGATGTATTCTTTGGGTTAAGGATACTTTAAAATTAATTTTTGAACTTGTCCGATAAAAAATGATTGGGTTATGTAAAACAGTCGCCAGAGCAATGAAACATGTTCTAATTTAGAACGCACATAACAGACACCTTCATCAAATTTGCAATAACGAGAAATGTTTAGTATTGACGAGATTATGCTTTTGATGTATTTATTAAATGCGACTTTACTATAAGACGTGACTCCTAGATTCTTAATCGTATCGTAACGATTCAAGCCAAAATTACATATTAACATGATATTGAAGTTGTTTTAAGCCATAGGAGCAACTTTAAATCATCTGCAAACCGTAGCTTAGCACAACCCAAATGTGAAGGTAAATCATTTAAAAAATTAAAAACAGTGAAGGATCTAAGTTGCTACCTTTTGGAACACCAAATGTAGGAGAGAAATAACTTTAAGTGAATGCAATAACGCAGGGAATCTTAGAGCGCCGAGCTTCATTAAAAGTTGTGTATGATTCAAACGACAGTATGTGCTTGCAAATCCATATAAATAACGCCAGTCTGTTCACTGTCATGCAGACATTCGAAAAGGAACTGCATCAACACAAGATTAGATACTGTGGAATGTTCATTCACAGGTCTACGCTGATGCTCAGATAAAAAGGTCTGAATAAAGGAAAGATATTGTTAGATAAACAAATCTGAAGAGCTTTAGCAAAATTGTTAATAATTACAATGAATCGATTGTTATTAACCAAGGATGTGTCGCCTTCTTTGTGGACATGTCTTTCCACGAGTCCGAGAATCTATACACCTCTTTTGCACCTGGGATTCCATGTAGGTGACTTACTAACAAGGTATACAGAAACAGACTACCGATCAGAAAATGGTTTAAGGGCATACAGAGCATGAACTATAAGGTTAACAATGGAATGCTATTTTATATCTGTTGTTTTATCCACTCAAACTCAATCCTTGAATCTTCGTGCATCATTGGTAAGCTTCTTTGAAATGTTGATCGGCTTGGTAATTCGAGACTAGAATTATATTTATTATAGAATGCTGCAGCACTTCATACAGTGCTTCATCCTTTATTTCCAATATGCAGTGCAATATTTACTGCAGTTCTATTAATACCAGCATATTAGAGATTTGTCGCACACTGTACAAATTGTTCTTACGCCCCCATATTTTAAATCTGGAAATTTCCTGGTATACTTGTTTACTTCGTTAATCAATTACTTCTTTCTGTCATGTCGTTTATTTGGTATTACCAGGCTAGGTAAACCATCCGCCCCTGCGATATTACAACTCGCGTCTAATTGATCGTAGCCGCTGCTGTTGGCATTGGGTTGCTATCCCTACTATACCGCCCTGTGTTTCAGGCAAAATGGGAGACTCTATTCATTGTTGTTTCATTACATTTCCTTAATATTTATCGTTAATTTTTTGCTGGTATGTTTTCCCAAGAATAGAGAGCTTTTTAAAAATATTCCATGAGGTTACTATCAATATTAAAAATAATTAATCTAATTACTTACTATTTTAGTTTGATTATGTTGTTAATGCAGACTGACAAAATTTGCTGTAGTATTGACTCAATCATGCTTCTACGACAATACGAAAATATATTGGTGCATTTGGAAAAATAGCGTCCTGTATCTAATAATGTAGTGTTCGCAAATTTAAGAAGATCGTCTGCATCATATTCGCACTCTTGGTTTTCTGTTAAACTATTGTTTATACGCACCATAGTTTGAAAATCGAGATTCTTATTTATAACCGCACACAATTTATCGTTCGCTAATCTTCCTATATTATCTGTTATATTTCCTAACGAGGCTTTGAGTAGTCTATTGTATTTAGCTCATTATGTAATGTCAGCTTGGTGTTTTCTAATTTCGAAATAGTATCTATGAGAATTGAATAATTGGCTTACTAAAATTGCTTAGGCTTCTTGCGGATTTAAATATAACATACATGGTTTAATCATGCGCAAAAATTACTCATAACATCAAAAAGCTCTAAGCTATGCTCTCCATCTCATCAATACCGCCTCTGTAAGTTGAAGAATGCAGGGACAAGTCTGTTTGAACTCACGAATGCATTTTGGGATTTAACAAAAACTTTTTTGGTGTAGAAGCTATAAATTGTCTACTTTTGCATAACTATATATATATATATATATATATATATATATATATATATATATAGTTCTAATAAATTCAGCTGCAGGATGACATGCATGAAGCAAATAAGTTATATGAGGCAATTGAGGATAAAATTGTTTTAGTAACCTTCCAGCTTTAACCATGTTCGAACCGCCACCTGCAACCAACATTAGAACTTGTTGCCAATATATTGAACCTTCCAAAGCATTTTCTATAGTTTCTGCTATCCTTTCCGCGTTTGCCTTCTGTAATATTCTACTATGTAAAAGAAGAGGAAAGGATGCATCAACGCCTTTTAAAGTGCGTACCAGCGCATTTAAAATATATTTTTCTTTTGCATCCGTTCTATCATCGACCGTCAGCCATATTTTTTTAATCTCTTAACTCAGCTTTTATTTGATCCGTAATCGTCTTTTTCACCCCATGAAAATTATATCGTTAACTGACCTCTTGTTGACAATCTCAATTACCGGAACATATTTCCTCCTAAACATTCAAAATTCTTCATTGTCCACAATATCTTGTGGAATGCTGCAGACACTTAACATATAAATAGAAATATAGAAATCTTAAGTATGGTTCATCACCTTGCGTATTTAATCGGTTTTGTTTGCTATAAACATGTCTTTTGCACACAAAAATACTGTACGGTAAAATCTTGATATTACAAAAAATGCACTTAATAATAGTGCTAGTATATTCTAATGTCGGAAATCGATTAGGAAATCTATTAACACTTGCCGAACGTAACAAAGAACACCGTCGATTTGCCATCATTAATCTAATCCGGCATTCATACACATACTAACCATATGCGCATGAATGCCGATTTCTAGTATGTCCCACCGCTATTAAAGTATATCATAGCCGCCAATGAGTCCGCACTCATTTCAGTAGGCTTAGTAACGAGGCACACTTTAAAAAAGAAATTTGTTATAGGATATCCAAGCTCGACAACAGCGGTGGGACCTTAACGAATATTGCTGGAATATTTCAAGAAATACTGCTGGGATTCGTAACAAAAAAGGGATTTGTAGGCATAATTTATTAGCCGCAAAAGTTGAAAAAATATAAATGGAAAACCGCCAACTTCTTTAATGTTCAATTATCTTGTACTGTTATTTATTCGAATAAAATTTATCAACGTCAGTCCAGCTTAAACATTGGTATATTCTACCTTTTGTATTAGTAATGAAATCAATTACTCTACGATATAGGCAACACAAATTACTTCGTTGAAGAAATATGCCTATAACATAAAGTGGCACGTAGATTAACTGGTTTTATAGAAGTGCTGGAAACGTAATTTCAAAAGCCTTTAGCAGCAAATTTTCCGCATTGTATAAATTGTTATTGTTGTGATTCTACGAAAACTCAGTTCATTAAGAACCGAACTCGCTAGAAACTCTACTTCGGCTGTAAATAAAATCGTAAAATTTTATTTCCTCTCTACATTATACCGCTTTTCTTAGTCGTAAAATGAAGAAGAATAAGGGGTCTTTCGATACTTCGATACTTTCCTTTTAAAGTTTCAATTTAAGCGGCGTAAAATAAAATTTCTATATCCATACTGTAATAAATTTAGTATGATAAATGAAACGACATCTCTACATGTATCGTACGTCGTTCGAAAACAGAAAAGCACTTACTTGGTGTAGCGATCCTTCCTGAAAACTGTCTTGTTCGCGAATTCGAACAGATAGCTGTAATTGCCTTCTCTGGTCGACCAATATTTGTCACCCTCTTGGACGTTTAGATCCCTCATCCAGCTGCCGTAAGTTTCGTTCGTGAAACGATGATAAACTGGCTTGCCGATGGCGTACAAAAGACAATCTGGAAGATGAATCAAAATCTATACTCGGTCTCCGTTTCTATTTTAACGCTAATAAATCCCGCAATGTCTGTGACGATTAAGATTATTTAAAAGATTGTCAGATATAATAAATACAATAATGATTGCAAGGACTGTGTGGTTGTATAATTCACAGGTTTAGTAGTAAACTCCACTCACACAAATTTATTAGTCGAAACGCAACGTTTCCAGAGCACGTGGATTCCCATTGTCAACCGTGTTACCGACTGAATGTAAAAACTGTATCACACATGCAATTACTTCCTACGCAGGCTCTAAAATTTCTTAAAACATATGACTATTTACAACCTACGGGTATTTTCGGATGTATTTTCAGGAAAGGATGGAAAGAAAACGAACCGTATCTTTAACAGGGCTTTATGGCAATAAATTAATCAGACTCGAGCGTGCAATTGGGGGTGGTTCTCTGTTCAATAAGTTTCTGTTCTTTTTCATATATATCGTTTCATACGCGTTTAATTCTCTACACGAGTTTACGTTTTTAAAAAGTCCGGATTTTACCATATTGTTACTATTTAATAAATAATAACAATAAATTAGAAATAGGCATCTACAAAAAAGAAACTACTTCCAACAGATTCATCACGGCTGCTTCGCACCATTGCGAACAAAAAATGTCCACGATTAGTTTTCTGGTCAATAGACTCATTAGATTTCCGCTAAGCAAGAGCAGGTACGAAAAAGAATTATAATATATCAAAGATAGAGCGAGGGACAATGGTTCCTCTTCTACGGATGTTTCCGTATCTGAAGAAAGGTCCAATACAAATAACACATTACAAATTCCACGACCTTGACATCAACAAACACCGGCAATAAGAAATTTATAACACCTCCTTTCCACTCAACATTAAAGTGGTTAAGGAAAATTTTCCGACAACAAAATATGAACGCGTCTTTTGTAACAACAAACAACTTAAAGAATCTCTTAGGTAATCCCAAAGATAAACCGGAGATGATGAAAAGGTCTGCTAAGACTTAATATGAATAAAGGATTAAATATTTAAAAAACTATTCTACTTAAAGTATCTTTAGAATATACTAATTCAGTTTATGGAGTAGTTATCACTATAGCTTTTCAATTGAATTGACTACCATAACTCTGCACTGCGCATTATGGCAAACTTGATACAACCAAATAGTTTTGCAGATTTTCAAAGCCATTTGTCTTCGTCGTAACAGTTGTCGGTTTCCGACGAGTCACTGTAGGAACGGAAACCTTAGCGGCACGACAGAACCCGACAACCGTTACCACATTGGTACAACCAATTTAACTCTTTTGGGGATGATCTCTGACTTTTTGAAGAAGAAAATTGTAAGTTACAACTTGTGAGTATCTGGGAAATGTAGTTACACAACATGAAAAGATTCACTTGCACTATGCCCTTACCAAACAAATGTTTGGGAAAAATAGAAATTGATAGAAAGATAAAAATCAAAGTATATAAGTATAGTGGGGTGAGCTAGAACAACTAGGTGATTCATGGACAGTCTAGAAAAGGACATGTGTATAATTTAACAATTATAAAAATGAAATTTATGAGGAAAATAGAGGAAAGGAAATAATAAGACAAATGGCACAAAACAGGATGTAATCATTAACATAAAAGCAAAACGGTTCAACTGGTTTCAGAAAGATGAGATGTAAAAACATAGTCAAAAAGTAATAGATTCGATGAGAATAAGGAGCAGGTGCATGCATAAGTTTTTTCCGGTTTTTTGCTAGAGAATCACGTAATTTTCAAGCGAAATTAATCTTTTTCATTCAAAATATTGGCTATCGGCATTTACATATTTCACCCGTCTTTCAGGTAATTTATGCGGAAAACCATTTGTTGAGACATTTTCCAACTTCCTCAAAATTACTGAAGTGCTGCTCTGCGAGCGCGTGCGCCATTGATACGAAGTGGTGTTAGTTAGATGGTGCCAGGTCTGGGGAGTACGGTGGGTGCGGAAGGATGTCCCATCCAAGCGATTTTATGGTGTCTTTCACTGTTTTTTTCGTGTAAAAAAATCACTTTGCCTTATCCTCTAGCTCATTTCGATCGTCTTTCGATTAATGCGTGGTTTAAACTAAACATTTGTTGGCGATAGCCTTGTGTATTAACGAATTCGTCGGACCTCAAGAGTTCATAATACACAATACCACTCTGGTCCCAACAGACACAGAGCATAGTCTTCTTGCCGAAGTGATTTAGTATTGTTGTTGAAGGACCGGCTTCGCCAAGTGAAAGCCACAATTTTTTCCACTTCGGGTTCTCAAAATAAATCCATTTTTCGTCACTCGTCACAATTCGACACAAACATGATTTCCTTTCATACGTTGAAGCAGCATTTCACAGGTCACTTTGATTTTCTATTTGACGTTCATTCAAATCGTGTCGGACACATCTACCGAATTTATCGATCTTTCCCATTGCATCAGCTGATTGGCTCCTGTGACACATGCAATGCTTCTGCTAATTGCGGTTGAGTTTGGGTTGGGTCATTATCCAATAACTCCTGCAATTGCTCGTCTTCGCATTTTTGTGGTCTACCAAAACGCTTACTGTCTGTCTTATTGAAACCACCACTTCTAAATTGTCAAAACCATGTCTCACATGCTCCTATCGGTGGACCGTGTTCACCATATTTTTGTACCAGCACACAGTGACTTTCGTTAACCTCTTTTTTTGGATTAAATAAGAAAAGTAATGCGTATTCAGCGGTACTGTTCAAACGCAATACTGAGTCACAAAACGAATTGGTATAGCTCTACCTTTGTATTGAAATAAACAAACAAGAAAATAATCTAACGTGTTATTGTCGAGATATTTAAAAATATTCTTTTTCTTTTATAGAGCACAACCTGTATACCTGTTAACCTTTTAAAACAAAACTGGTTTCAACAAAACTGAACACTTCGATAACACATAATGTAAACTAATTCATTTTCGTCGGAATGGACTCATAAAAGACATTACTGCTTTGCTCAACAGAAGTACGTAAGACTAGGTATATATCCAATAGTACTGCCGGTACAATTAACCATAATGACATATAAGATATTAAATTAGAAAAGGTCAGAAATGTATTTGTCAAGAAGGAGACGTCAGCGTTAAGTTAATTTAGTTTGATATTATAAAAGGGTTTTACCTTATTTAAACCTACTAATGCCATTAACATGTCACTTTCAATGCCTTTCTGAATCTTATTTTAACATGTCCTTTAGAATATAAGTGCTTCTTATATAATTATCTTTAATGCTGGGGTGTATTAAGAACTTCTCGCTCAAACCATGCGTCGTTTATACACTTTCATAACCACCTCATAAAGAATGTTTTTTTTGCTTTCACCATCATAATTCAGAGAAAAGCACTCATAAATTTTCTAGTTTGATTGCGCCAGTAGTTTTGCTAATAACAAAATTACCAATAGCGAATAGAGACCTTTGGATGCCTTTGCATGTCATGTTTAATAATATGAGCATATAGATGCAACAGAAAATGTATAGCTTAAAATATAGTTATAAAAATACCGTCCAAAGAATTAAATAGATCTACGTTCTCTTTCAAATAATCAATTTTAATAGATTTATTTAGCAGATTAACTATTACATTGCGTTGCAGTTAAACCTAATGATCTATAATATTCTTTAAAAAATGTCCAGTGGAAGCATTATGATGATAAAGGAAAATTTGACGTATTTACAAAAACTGAAAAATTTAGCAATAAAATTCGTTGCGTGGACTGGTTGAGATTGGGTAATTAATAAAAAATAATATTTATAAATAAAATTAGGAAAGTGTCGACATTATGCATGTAAATTCACATAATAATAGAAATTGATTTGCAGAAAATTCTCATGTTTTCTTATAGATTCCATTATATCCTCAGAAGATTAGTGTATGGTTAGCGATGTCAATAATAAGAATCATTGGTCGTATTTTTTTTTTTTTCATGAAAACATTGATCCTAATACGTATCGAATGTTTGATTTTAGATTCTATTATCGAATAATTTCATAATGGTGAGTTGCAATTTGCTTATTTCCAATAGGGCGGTACAACAGTGCCTATTGCGCAGAGAACATTAGACTATCTACAAGAATTTTTTAGAGAGCGATTGGTAAGTAGAGACCGCTGGCCTCCTCGATCACCAGATTTGATTCCCTTGGATTATTTCATGTTTTGTTATTAAAAAATAAGCTTCATTCTAACTGTATCCATATATTGGAGAAATTACAACGTACAATTGTAGAGTAAATGTGGGAGCTGTAACCAGATCAGAAGTATTATGCAATGTGTTCAACAGTATCAAACGAAGAGTAAATTTCTATTTAAATTTTCATTGGCAGCATTTTAAACAAATGTTGCGAATTTAAAGTATTTAAATAGTGAATATATAATAAAATATAATTATCTTTCAATAAATACGTATACATATACTAAAATTGGATCCTTTCTCATATTTTTATATTACGCCTACGATATATAGTATTTGTAGATTCATAGGCGGTGACTACTACTTAGTACCAACGTAGACCAAAAAAATACAAAGCAGGAATTTGAAACGCCTTTCAATGATTTATGTACACTCCGTATTATGTTTAAGTTGCTTGTTAAAATAGGCAACATGGTTTGAGAATTTGTCGTGTATATATTCAATCATGGTTAAATGGCCCTTAGATTGCCATACTAATGGTGTAATTTACATATTTGTAAATATAGGTACGAGGTAGGCACCATAAATTCTCAGCCTGACAGTCTTATACGAATCCTTTATCGAAAAGAGAGTCCATGGAATGGCGGCGACCTGATGAACTTTGGCCCAGAAAGACGAAAGTCGTTTAATCAACGAAAAAGGTGATAGCCACAATATTCTGGGATTGTGAGGGCATTTTGCTAATTGATTATTGCACGACAATGCTTCCGCCTATACTGTCGCTGTTTTACAAACTGCCATTCGGTAATATGGCTTTCAAGAATTGGAACATCCACCGCATAGTCCGGATATGGCTCCTTGTGATTTTGATATGTTTTGTAATTTAAAAAGATCTTAGGAGACGTTGTTTTAAGGACGACAGTAGGTTGCAAGCAGCTGTTATAGAACATTTTGACAAAAAAATTTCAGATTATTTTTACAAAGGTATTGAATTATTAATTAATTTTAGTAAATGTATAGAAGCTAGGGGAGATTACATTGAAAAGTAAAATTTCTTATATTGTTCCAAGTTTCTTTTTTCTACATCGGGCAGAGAATTTATGGCGCGTACCTCGTACATGTGAATACACCCGTCGAATTAATTCGAGCAAAATTTACGGAGATTAAGACAGAAAACTGAATTTTAGTATAATACTATTCCCACAATATTGTACAGTAATTAAAATAAATAGCAATAAATGGATTGAGAACAAACAACAGCTTAACACTCGTTTATTTTAGGGAAACTAAAGTATTTGCTTCCTGGCGTACGAAGTCCCCTCAATAGGTGGTAGTACTCCCACTCTGGCTTTTCGAAGTCGGTAAGGTGGAATAATTCGAGAAACGTGGTTCGATCATATGGGCAAAAACGGATAGTATATGCTCGTTAGAACTTGGTTCGTATAATAGGAGCCACCAAGTAAAAAAAAAATTTAATCCAAGCGGGTAGAGTTTCAGGAAAAAATGCGAGGATGAACTGTTTCGAAATAAAAGGTATCAAAGCTGTATACTCTTGCGCCGAGTAAATTGCACATAAATATAATAAGCAAAAATGTACTTGAACGTTCAAAAGTTATTGTAGGCTGAGACGAAGCTGTGTAAAGTAAAACCTTTCCGAAAAGTATCAAATTTAAATTTCAGCTCTGGTTAAAATCGACCAATCTTTACATGCCAATCTTAAAAGCAAAAGCGAATCCGAGAAAATGTTGTGTACTTCTTTATCTACAGAACCAATCCGTATCAAGGAAATAAACTCATGAATGATATCTAACACAACCTCTGATACATACTTCCTCCGTATAGTGCGGATATGGCTCCATGTGATTTTTATTTGTTTCCTAATTTAAAAAAAGACCTTAGCAGACGTCCTTTTAAGGACGACAGTGAGTTACAAGCAGCTGTTATGGAACATTTATAGTTCATTTCAAAAGAACAGAGACAAAATTCTGAACAGACCCCCAGCCCAAATTACAACCTATAAATTTGCTGAATCAATTTTGCGCGGTAAACTTAAATTTGAGAATCTGTTTGAAATATTAAGTCTGTACCAAATAAAATTGTATATGGATCCTTTAGAGATAATTCTACAATTAAAAAAACAGAATGGTAAATGTAGTAAAAAGGGAATGCTGCACGGTGTGATATCGTCTCGGTTTCAACCAATAAGAAATAACTGTCATTTGGGTCTGTTCAGAAATTTGTCTCTCTCTTTTTTGAATATTGTATAGACGGAAAAACTTCAGATTATTTTTACAAGGATATCGAATTATTAATTAATCGTTGTAATAAATATACAGAAGTTAGGGGAGTTCCTTTTTTCTATATCTGGCCGAGAATTTATGGCGCCTATCTCGTACATTGTGTATATTCGATATTTAATTACAGTACTATTATTATTAAGTAAATCTTTTGTTTTCATCCAAAATTATTTTCTGAGACTATTTTCTGTGATTATTTTCGACAAACTGCCTAGACAAGATTATTACATATGCATTGGCATACGTATCCAACTTTTAATCGGAACTAAAAGAAAATGCTGCAAATCATATCTTTACTTTTGCAATCCGCTTTATTTTGAATAGCATTATTTACGTATTGATAATTGTATTCAAACAAAATTAGCTTCTACATATGTACATTTCTAATTAAGTACTTGCCAGAAAATATGCAAACTCTTACATCATTTAGTAATCATTGGATGTGATACAACATATACTGACTGTTATGATTACGTTTGCGATTCCTCATTTCATAATATTATTAGGAAGCAGTAGATGTTCTTCGAAAACAAATCATATAACTCCTTAGGTTTCACCGCCTGCGGATATCTTACAAGCAGAGTTAATATAGACATGGTATATCACGAGTCCTTCATCGAATACACATGTGTCTGCCGCGGAATTAATTGGAAAAGTTTACATTTCCCTCGTTTCTGAACACCAGAAGCCACTACTTTATATTTCCCTTTCCGTATCATGCGAAATCCGCTTCTGATGTTTCTGTTCGCGTTCGTATTCTTACGTAACGAGCAATGGCAACGCGATAATTTATTATTGAAGTTTTCTAATTTAATTTGCGTATTTCGTTACCTTGGTAATACAGTTTGTGAGAGCAACACTGGATTGAGGTAATTGAGTAGACAGACGCAAACGCGCTAAAGTTTTTACGGTCGCTGAGAATAATTTGCCGCAACTGTTGCTCTGTGACTTTAAAGGGCTGACGTAGTGTGGCTCCACTCTATTGGTAGATTTGTCAAAAAACGCTTCTTAGCGAGGCCACCCTGGATGTTACAAATTGTTGATATGGCGAAGTACACGTACTAAAGTGATATTTGCAATAATGTTTCTATTACTTGAAGTTTCCACTACTATTTTACACTACGTTGAAGTTGACCGCTTCGATAACTTCAGAGAGAGGCTTACGCAGCTGCATTGAAATTTTAATTAAATGAGCTACTAACTTCCAAACTTTTAGAAACGTGTTATATACAACGGTGATGAGTGTTTATTTTATTTTTCAGGACCACAATTTCTTATTTAAAAAATACACTACCGTCCATATTAGTTCGGACACCTAGTAAAATGTAAACTCTATTAAAAGATAGTATAATTGCATTTATATATAAATAACATTTATATATAAATAACATTTATATTAGATCCTTTATAAAGTTTATTGTATATTAATTGTGCAGGTAAAACTTCCAAGAATATCGGCGAGCGAATGATTAAAAACCTACTATATTTTTATGACCCAACGTAGTAACTTTCAGAATAATCCTAATCACCACAAATAGGATTATTTTGCAAGTTACCTTTTCAATACCCTTTGGCGTGGGAGCAGACCACCCCAAAGTGTATTGTGTATTGATAAATGTTTTAGTTTCTAAATAAACTATTTGTGCATGCGTTAGTGTTATTAGCGTATCCTTTTGTGTGAACCTGATTAAAGTTATTAAAATGCCGAGAGGAAAACTGTTTAGAAAAGCCCTCTGTAATTGTTGCTTTTCATCAAGAAGGTTATTCATTGCGTCAAATTTCCGACAAAATACATGTTAATAAATCGACTGTTAGTGATATTATTCGGGGACATCAACGCAAGGGCAGTTTAAGAGATCTGGCGCGTCCAGGTCGTAAGAGAATAACAACCCACGCCTATGATGAGCGTATAAAATTGCGGGGCAAGTGAAATAGGAGACTGACAGCACCAGAAATCGGCGCCTAAATGAATTGCAACCGTGCAAGAAAAATTTCTGAAGACTAAAAGCAGCAAATCTTGAAGGCACCATTGCAACAAAAAGCCCTACTAAAACAGGAGGGTAAACAGACAAAAGCGGCTACAGTGGACACACATAGAGATTAGACAGTGGATGATTGGAAAAGGATGCTATGGACTGATGAGTCAAAGTTTAAGGTGTCGGACAATCAAGACGCGTTTTTGTACGAAGAGTAAAAGGCCAAAGAATGTTGTACGATAGTGTAGGGCCAACTGTCAAGCAAGGATGAAGTTCTGTGTTTGTTTTAAGTTGTTTTTTCCTACGCCGGTACAGGAGACTTGCAGAATATTGCAAGAAAATCCAATACCATCGGGATAACGTCTAATCGGTGAAAATTTTGTATTCATGTAGGACAACGACCACAAACACTCAGCAGTGATATGTAAAAATATCTTAAATGAAGAACAATGGCACTTTACAAACAATGACATGGCTGCCGCAAAGCACCGATCTAAACCCCATCGAGCTGTTATGGGATGAATTGGACAGGAGGGTCCCAAAATGTATGCCCTACCTCCGTAGGTCGCCTGTGGAAAATTTTATAAGAAGGATGGTCTAATATACCAAATCGAGTTTTTGAAAAACCTGTGGAGTGGATGCCCCGGATTGTGAAAGCTGTTCTTTGCACAAGAGAGAATTTCTTTGATGAACGGAATGTTTAAGACATTTTTGTTTATTTTTTGTTAGAATTACTCTTTTTTACTTTCATGTTTTAATTTTAATCCCTATTAATATAATGTGATAAAAATTTAAAGGTTTGTAAAATGAGTGAATATTTTCTGTCTTTTTTTTAAATTTATTTGCGTGTCCGAACTAATATGGACGTTAGTGTATATTAGTTTATTCTGTATACTTTTTTGTATAACTTTGACTAAACTTTTAATTTCTAGCAGGGTTTTCTCTGGCCGAATTGTGTACAACATTTGGACGCTATCTCCCCATAGAATGTGTAGCAATTTATATTGCATTTCTACATCAACATTCCGGACTACAGGTATTATTATTTTCTAGCGGATAACGCAAATATTTAGAGTATATTTTTTAATGATACTAATAAAATATATACACCATTCAAAGTACATTATAAGGAGCACAAAATTCCTAAAAAAATTATAAATATTACTACTTAAATATTGCTATTGTATGGCGCTCAGACAGAAAATATCTTATCTATTGCACCTTGTTCGTTATTTGTGGCATATAACATCAAAAAACACTGTTGATTGATAATGTAGATAGTATAGTTATCAACTAAATCCGTATTTATCATTACGACAGTAAATAACGCCAAAACAATCGCAAATCCATAGACTGTCATTATTTTTCTATTTGTAGCCAAATAATGATAATATTTTTGCGGTTTAATAAGTAAGTACTAAGGATAACAGAGAAAATGTAATTGTTAGTTTTCGAGTAATCTGTACTGCAATGTTGTCAACCCAAGTCGCCCATAACTTTGTTTGTATTAAAACGATATAAATATTAAACGTAAGCTCTATAAGTGTTACTAAACTTAAGCTATCATAAAACATATAAAACCCAAATAAAAAAGAAACAACCAGTTATTTCGCCAAATTATTTTTCTTTTCGAACTTGTCCAACATTGTCGCAAAATGTTCCTTTCATAGCCAGCTTCATTTTCGGGAAGAGAAAATAGTCACATAGTCACCGATTTATGTCTTTGCCAAAAATTCGCGGATAGTGAGTCCTGTGTGGCGGTACATCATCATGCAATAAAAATCAACTCCCGGGGCCTTACTCGAACGATGCTCTTCCACAAACGCTCCACAGCCCCCATATAATATTCGCCGGTGACATTCTAAACCTGTGGAACGAATTCCCGATGTAGATTATTTTTAGGGTGGTAAAAGCAAATCAACATTGTCTACTGTCGTCGCTTCTGGAAACGCAATTTTGGCGATTTTCGAGAGCCTGGGGACTTCAGCGTAACACTTTGGCGTTTTGATACGTGGCACACATAACCATCCTGTTGTACCACCGCGAAATCTGTAAGTGCTTACAAAATTGTTCAAACATAATCGTTCACTGTATTACCAAATTGCATTAACTACCACACCTATTCCAAAATAGGTTTCAATCATGTAAGTTTTAGGTGCTATAGTTAAAGCCATAGTTGAAAAATAACTTAAAATTCCGGAGAGAAAATACGTGACAAATATTAATGATAGGGTGACACAAAATGGAATAAGCTGCGACATACATTTTCAAATGCCATGGCATACTTTTGTTATTATTATTTATATTATAGCGAAGGTCCTACTTTTTCCTTTATTGCTCTGTCTTTCATGACTTTCCCGATCCCATCTCTCCGTGATCTCACTGGTCTTCCTCTTCTCCTTCTATTTTGTGGTGCATAATTTAGTGCCCTCTTTGGCCATCTATCTTTACTCATTCTTTGTACCTGTCCATACCATACAAGCCGTCTTGTTTCGATTCGATCCATACTAGCAACTCTCTATAATGTTTCTTACATGTTCCAATTTTGATACTCCGCAGACTCTTCTAGGGAAGTCCATTTCGATGGTGTCTATATTCTTTTTATTGCTGTTTGTCATCTACCAGGTCTCTACACCGTATGTTAAAATAAGCTCCACGACGGCTTTATATATTGTTATCTAATCCTTTAAACCACAGCAAGGAATTTAAGGCATGGGTTGCTTTTTCCCTTGTTGTATTTTGTATCGATGTACCTTCAGCATGTTTCCTAGGTATTTGTACTGGTTTGTTCTTCTTATTTCTCTAATTTGCAAGTTCTGGCGGCCATCTTCGTCTTTATATCTCACTTTCATATTCATATATTTATTCTTTGTCATGTTTATTGTTAGTCTCTAATGTTCGTATTCTTGTCTCAGTTTTCTAACGATGTAGTCTATGTTCTCTTCATCACAAGCTATAATTACTTGATCGTCTGCGAAATAAAGATTTGGGCTTAATTCCCATTCTCTCTGTTTTTTTTTCTCCAATTACTTAAAGCTTCCTGAATATAAAGTTTAAATAATGTAGGGGAAAGACTGCATCCTTGTTTCAATTCCTCATTTATAGGGGCATACTCTTATCAATATAATTTTTGCGGTAAGCTTACACCAGACTTTACACCCTTTGGCAAATATATATAGTAATAATCCGAGAGAGTTTAACTAAAGGGGGCAATATAGTTTCCTCCAGATTTTAGGGTAAATTTCGCTAAGAATATTTGCAGTGTAGTTTCTGAGATAAAAAACCTTTGAAAAAGTATACATTTTGAAGAGTGCTGAAGTGCTCAAAGAATATGTTGCGCGATGGTATATTGTATCGATTTATAAAAATCTCCACAGTGTTTTTTTATTTGAACGTGATATTGGGAAAATGCAAACAAAAATTTAGTTTAATTTTCATTTAGGTTTCTATGTATGGGATATTAATGATCATATTAAGATTGAGTGATGATTAATTGTAAATAAGTGGTTAAAAACCTTCGGGAAAGTTAGTAGATAGTCGGTAAGACAGGACTCTGCAAGTGGCGAAGCATTTAATATAGATTTAATCAGGCCGAATCCAGTTGATACTTGAACACAAGCGGCACCTTTGGACAAAAATAAAGAATTTTTAATTTAGAACTTCGACGAAAATGCATATGTAATTTAGCCATCACATCAATCGTGTATGGGTTGTGAAATTGTATTAGTATTATATTGATGATGTTAGTTATACCTCTCTTATGATTACTTGATATTCTACTTATCTAAATCTTGCATCGAACCGCTCAGAATACTTAGCATTAATAATATAATCAATTAATTATCTTCAGTAAGTGTGCTTTTCGACAGTATAATACCTTAGACAAACAATACAGACCCCTATGTTTCCTTAATTTTCCCAATGCCTATTATGCAATTAGAACGTACCCTTCGGGTACGTAGAGCGAATTTGAAAGCGATCCCATCCTTTTCCGGCATAAATTCCGCTCTCAAACTTTGTTATGTATATCGCGGTACCGTCGTACTAGGTTTAGTGCTTGTTTTTCTTTGCTATTATCGGAGGCAGCATCTGCTAGTGACTTAGTTTACATTGTAAGGTTTGAACGTCGATAGTGAGCCAATTGAATGCGTTAAGAAAATTGTTTAATTTATTAATTTCCAGGAATTATCAATTAATTGTAGACTTTTATGGTGGTTGTTTCCTAATTAAAGAATTTAGGTTTCCATTCTTCTCACAGCAGCTATACGACGTGCAGCAGCCCAGAAGGAGCTCCATGAAATTGAGAGCGAAACGTCTGCAGACCCATGCAATTACGACGATGTTTTAAGTCCGTCTAACACAGTCCTATAGCATATAATATAATACTATCTGTATCTGGTAAATTTATGGCTTCACTACTGATAATACTAAAGGAACCTGATGGCAAATTTGGGTCCAAGTGCAACAAACCCTATTTCGATCTGCAAACGTTGTTATTCAAACCTGATCTTCAGATAAATTAACCACTTATTTATTTAAGAATCGGCTTCTTAATATTTACTTATCAAGCATTGGGCTAAAAGGCGTTATACTCTTAGACTCCAGAGTTATTCAAGAAAGAAATTGCATCCAACAAAAATGTTCAATATTAAAGAAAACAACAGGTATGGTTTAACCACTGGACGTCTATGGATTTCGAATACGGAAGGACGATTTTCTGACCTAGTTCTTGTCTCAAACTATGATATTAATTTCCATTTACGAAATAATGTCATAAAATTGTAAGCATCAGTGCACAATGAATTGTCGTCCTCTAAATATATCAATTTGTTTGCATATGTCTGGCACAAGTCCGCTTATATAGATAATCGACCTGGACTATTCGAACATTCCGTGAACTTTGCCTTTTGAAGCCAAGACATTGCGTTTACTCCCCGTTACTATCAATGTGATGCTTTTGCATTCGTTTGTTGTTCTTGGTGCGAAAACATTTTATGCTTTAAGCATTTTTTTGGTGAATTTCATTACTATACCAAATCATAAATACATTTTTATTAATACTAAGGACTTGTTATCACGTGTAATCCCGTGTTTATATTTGTATGAATTATGAACATTAGGGCATAATAACTGATGCAATTTTACTAATTAATGATGGTTGTTCTTAATACAGACAGAAGACATGTCATGTGTGCAATATATGGCTGGTTTTGATATTAATACCATAATGTATGATTTGCTCTACGTTTTTCGAACATCGTGTATAATTTAAAATGCTTTGAAATCAATAAAGGATGTTAAAGATTAACAACTTGCGTTATTTTCTTTCCCATATTACTAAGATCAGCTCCAGAATAAAAGAGTGGCGCTTAAATTCAACAACCTGTATACATAATATTCATGTGTCCTGAAAGATCTTTCAATAATAATAACATTTCTATGTCAATGTTTGTTCTACCTATTTCCGTTCAAGAGTTAAATCAGGAAAACTGAAAAAAATGTGAATTTTCGAAGGGGTATTTCACCCTCCCACATTGAATTTCATTCAACATAAACAAAAAGTTTTTATTTTCAAGTCTCAACATACTCTACATGCCTTCTAAGTTTCATTAAGATCTGAATTTGTCACCCGGGAACCTTCTTGTAAGTGTAATTATATTAACTCTGGTAAAGGCAGAACTTCATTATCTACACTTCCTTCGAATCGGTGCATGTACAGTTAATATAACGTGTGAGTAAAGAAGCTTGCAATATTAAAGCTAAAGAAAAAAGAAAATAATGAATTCGCTGATGTTAATTTTGATTTTATCATAGAAGTACAGTAAATTAACTCATAAATCATAAGGTACGACGCTAACGTTAACTTCTCATTAGTTACATCGATTATAATGGAAATAAATTAAAATTTATTTGAGACTGTACCAGGGTTTTCAATCTACAAACTTTATAGAAGATATTACCTACTTCATTATATTGCTCCAATCTGTACCAGCTGTGCATATGATTTCTGCTATTCGCATAAAATTTGGCGACTTGGTTTTTAAAACTGGATATGCTCTTCTCTAAATCAAAAATAATTCAGAGAGCTTTCACATTTTTATGCGAGCAAGCAAACAAACACACGAAGTTAATATTACATAAATCATATAACAAATCTCCACAACGCGTGTGCAATCTTTCTATGAAGCAATGAATCATTTCATTATTGAACGATGTTTCAACAGTTTGGACACAAACACATAAATACTGTTTTTTTGTTATTAACGAAATGGGGAAAATGCATATGGCATAAATTAGTTCTTCTTTTGGCGAGTATAAGAGAAAAATGGTAGTATATAATAAAGATGTTTTAACAAGTTTGCTCACTGAAACATAAAAAATATTTTTTGTCGTAATGGAGGAAGACGCACGAGGGCTATATTTTTTTGAATCTCCGCTCCGACCGGTGAAAGACGGGGTGCCCAGAAGGTGACTGCGCATCTTCTCCACTATAATATCTGTCACCTATAAATGTTATTACGCCATTTTCAGCTGAAAATGTGGCTAGGAGAACAGAGCTTCCACAGTACAGAGGAACTTCAAAACAACATCAGATACCATCTCAACTCACTGGCGGCAACATTCTATATATAGGGGATTGGAAGGCTCGTCGATATTTATGACAAATGCATTAATCTTCGCCGTGATTATGTAGGAAAGTAACCATGTTTGTACATAACTTTTGGTAATAAATTCATTTTGTTATTGTCTTGCCTACGAGGTATGTCTCAGAATTAATGAGAATAATCAGTTTTAAAGTAATTATATAAACATCCGCGCGGTAATAGCGATACGTCTTTGAAAAGGTCTTGTTATTAGCAAAAATTTTGGCGTTTTACATTTAAAAAAACCGGTCATTTTTGTCCACGTTACGCTCTTTTAAAATTTAAAAATTAAAGGTCGACATTTTAATGAAAATCAGTCTATTAGCGCCAGAATGAAATTGTACTTAATTCCACGGGTGATCAAAATGCTCCCCGTTATTAACAAACCGCTGCTCAAACTCGTGCCGCACTTTTTGGGCAATCTATTTACGCTCCTACATCACGTATACTTTGAGGTTGAGTTTTATGCACTACTGTTTTCAGATGCCCCCATGCTCGCTTGCCATTTTATAGCGTCCCTTCTCCCGATCCATTTGTCAAGAAACCCCTGATTAGTACCAATTTGGTACAGATCGAGCATAATGTGGAAGAGCTCCGTCCTATTGATGAAATAGGTTTTCCTCATTTACCAAAAAATCTCCATTTTGATTGGTTTGGTTTTCTAAATATTCAGTTAGAAGGGGGTCATTACATTCTCTAATAGATTTAAATACATTTCACATGTTAAATTTTCTTCCGAACCAATTCTTCGGACCAATAATTTTGTCACCAAGAATTCTTGCCCATACATTAGTTTTCTGAGGAAATTGTGTGTGTTATTTACGAAAAAACGCGCAGAATGGCATTGTCCCAGTATCTAAAATTGTGTTTATTAACAAATCCATTTAAAAACAAGCTTGCCTCATCACTAAAGCAAATGTTTTTTTTTATAAAACTAGGTTGTGTATTCGCTCGTTCAGGCACTACTTCACAGAGTTGTATTCTTCTGTCATAATGATCCTCGCCTAGCTGTTGTAAAAGCTGTACTTTGCAAGGGAGAATTTATTCAATCGTAAGATTTTATGCACAGAGCCGACGGAAATGTTTGTTAACCTCGACATATTTGGTATCGATGTTTGAGGACTCATGATGACTCAAACTGACGTATTACTTGAAATTGTGCGGCTTTAGTTAAAACTTTAAGATTCTTGACACTTTTATTGCATACACTTGCAGTGTCTTGAAATTTAAACTAAATCTAATACATACTCGTGGCCAATATTTTTGTCTGGATGTCTCTAATTAAACATACGGGCTGTTCTACGTTCACAACGGTGTTTTTCTCTATGAATAAAAATGATTTTAATTCTTCCTTGTAATTAGTAAACCAAATTCGATAATAACTACACCGAAGGCAAGTTGAAAGCTATTTTTTTAAGTAATGTAGAACGCAAAAACAAGATTTGTAAATAAATACCTTTAATGTTTTTTGTTAAGTTTTTACCTCAGTGTTTGCACCTTTTTTCAATTACAAGCTTAATATTAGTAATTTACTGCTGCTTTTAATAAGTATCATTTCATCAAACAATTTAAACCTTTTTTTAAACTTTGAAAAATCACAACTTGAAAAAAATGATCAGATTTCAAGAAATAAAGCGCAAGGAGATTATTAATAACATAATAACATAATCTTTTGAATGACGTGTCATTAAACACCCCTTCTCCTTTGAACTTTTCTATATGTTTTTCACTTCCCATTAGGACCCTACAGGGTCGCAGATACATGTAAAATTTGTCCGAACGTAAATCTAAATTGACCTGTTTTTTGTTAAATTCAAGGTATTTTTTAAAAGTTATACCCGGTGGCTAGTTTTGAAATGAAAGCTCGGTATATTCTTCTTGTTGACGATGCATGCTTAGATGTACGAGAGCTGATCCTCATGTTCCACCCCTCACGTACTTCTAATTGGTTGCTTGATTAATGTTTTTGACATTTAGTTACCTGACATTTGTAGATCATATCTACATAATATCAAATTTGTATTTCAAAGTACTATTGTGCTGTGGCTAACTCTTGATTGTGTGTCGTAATTGTTCATAAAAATGGATCCTGTAGAACATATGTGGGCAACAACCGGCCCGCTGTAAGATTTAATCCGGCCCGCGAGACATTTTGAAGAACTCAATTAAAAAAAGAGATTACACTACTTATTCATACTCACTCCAAACGAGGAAAATCGAGTGATATAGGGTTTAAACGCGGCCCGCGAACGTATCTACACACTAAAGTTTGGCCGGAAACATGTCAAAGGTTGTCCGTACTTGCTGTAGAACCAAGAGCTGCAATGTAATACCTCCAGAAAAAGGGAATGACGCCAACTCAAATTCATAAAGACATTATGGCAACTATTGGTGAGTCTGCGGTTTCTTATGATATAGTCAAACGCTTGTGTCAAAGTGCAAAGTAGAGAGTGGAAGCATCACGGTTATCTTCCTCCATGCAAATTTAAGACCGTGCCTTCTGCTGGAAAGATTTTGCTGTTTGTGTTCTGGGATGCTCAAGGAATCATCCTGACTGATTATTTGCAAAAGGGGCAGAGCATTACAGGGGCCTATTACGCACAATTGGTTTCTAAATTGCGAAAAGCTATTCCAGAAAAACGCCGAGGAAAGTTAAGGCACGGTGTGCTGTTCCATTAGGATAATGTCCCAGCCATACATCTGGTATTGCTATGGCTGCTATACACCAAATTAGTGAATTAGTGGAGTACCCATCACATTCGTCGGATCAGGTCCCTAGTGATTACAGGCTGTTCCCCAAATTAAAACAAATCTTAGGTGGGGAAAAATTTTCCACTAATTATGAAGTGATGCAAGCTGTAGAGAGGTGGTTTGCAGAGGTAGGAGAAAAATTTTTCCAGGAGGTTGTTAAGAGCATCGATGGACCAAGTGTATTAGCGTAGAGAGAGACTATGTGAAAAAATAAAAAATATAATGCCACTGCAGTTTTACCGTAAGCGCTGCAGCATAGAAATCCACCCTCGTATACCTAGATTAATAAATAATTTGTGAAATACACAGTTATTTTTTTATTTCAAATGCTCAATATACAATTTGTATTTATACATGTTATTTAATCAATTACAAATTACATTAGTTTTTTATATGTGCAGTACAAACTGAAATTTAAAAAAAAAACAGCAAACATCAGGCTCGTAGCTGAAATTACATTCAAAATATTCTAAAACTTTCCGACATTTACGGACCTCCAGGCATTATTTTTTCGCTCAAACAAAGCGACCGACGAAAGCTAATTAACTGAGCTTCGTTATGAAGCAAAAAAAAAAACATTTTTGCTGCTTAGCCGCAGCCTCTCTAGATGACAATAAGCTTTATTTTTTTGAACGAATAACGGTTGATTATCGACGAAAGGCACGAAAATGAGTCGATTTTCGCGGTGAGAGAGATAACGAAATGGTTTCCTTAGAATCCGAATAATTAAAGCAACAACGTGATGCCTTAGAAGAAAAAGAACCAACAATTATGTAAAACGCGAACTGTTCGGCTTTCCTACCTTCGATATTCGCCCCACGCTGCACTCTGTATTCCTACGCTATAATTTCGCATCTCGTTTTTAAAGCTGATTGCAAATTATGATCGCCGCTATTATCAATATTTCTTCGGGGAATATTTTCCCTTCATTACGTCTTTTCTTTCTCGAGAAATACGATGCGTAGCAGATTCGTTTCAAACGAGAATAACTCTTTCTGAAAAGATTTAATTAATAAGCAATGAATAATTAACATCAATTTAAGAACAACATGGGATAATAACGAAATGGATATGGATGTTGCTGTTATATTTAATGTCAGCATTACTTTGTAGGCTTTCCAAATGATTAATTAAACTGATTTGATATATTTTTCACTTTAAGTGCGTTCATAAACAGTTTCATAAGCTTAAGTTCACCATTACTGCTAGAGATGATTGCTTACCTTTCGAAGTGTGCGTTCACTTTTTAGTGAAGTGTCGTAGTTAGGGAGAATAGTGGAGTGTTTCAGTGTGCCAGTGTAGCAGTGTAAGACTTTTTGTGATTTATTAAGTTCAGCAATATTAAACAGGTCTTTTTTAGTAAAATTAATGACTAAATTTACATGTTAATGAGCTTACTGAGCTTTAATCTTGTTAGGTAATAATATATAGCGACTACATGCATTATTTCTCCCAAACATATGCACTGTCAAACTAACATCCATATTAATACTAATATTAATATGAATATCAATACTAAACTACCGTTCGCATTAGTAATGATAAAATTACAATTTTCTTGCAATTACCAACGTAATTAAATTTCCAAAAAAAACCGGTCTCGGTGGGGACTTGAACCCAACATCTCTACATCTCCGGTATAGCGTGCTAAACCCTTGCACCACGAGGCGATTGAATCCAAGTCCCCTTAAATTCCCCTAGATGTCACGATGCCAGTAGATATCTTGTAATATCTCACGGACACTATATTATTGAACGGCAAGTGCGTAATAGTTAAAGTAACATCCATATTAATACTACGTAATATTAACATGAATATCAATACTAAACCACCGTTGGCATTAGTAATGATAAAATTACAATTTCCAACGTAATTAAATTTCCGAAAAAATCGGGCTCGTGGGCAAAGGTTTAGCACGCTATACCGGAGATATAGAGATGTTGGGTTCAAGTCCCCTCCGTCTTCTTTGAATTGAAATATTAGGTTGGTTTGTAATAATATTTATTAATAGATATTTGACATCACGAAAAGGATGTTTGACAAAGAAAAAGAAACGGAAAATTTTAACACAAAGTGATTTCCCATCAATATGCCCACCTCGAGATTAAATTGCGGCGGCACATATTCTTGGCAATCTTCTAATCATCCATTCAGATCCTAGATAATCGTTTATAATTTTAGTCCATACTACTTGGAGCTTCTGCCCAAGATCTTCTGCGCTGCTAGCTCCTCTTTTTTTAAATATTTCGGTCCAATTCATCCGACACTAGTTCTATTGGCGGCAGATTTGGGGATTTGGATAACCAAAACATCCCTATCAACTTGTCTTTTTCCTCGAGTGACATTAAATAACTTCTACATAAACAAGATCAATGTCTGGGGAGGTTGTCTTCTTGGAAGATAAAAGTTTGACCATATAATCTTTCCCTGATCGGCAGAGCACTTTCCTGTAGGATTCCCAGATAACCCTTCTTCTACAGGATCCCATCTATTTTTACCAAATCGCCTACAGTTGTACCACCAAAATAACCCCAAACCATCACGCTATTTCAACCATGTTTCAGAAGACGAACCACACATTGGTTTTACTCTTTCTCCAGTCTGCCTCACAAATGATAGATGTTTTTGACCAAAGGTTTGGAATTTGGATTCATTTTTATACCATTGGTATATTCAATGTGTTGAATGGGCCATTCCAGTGTGTTTGTTTATTTTGTTGTTTCAGCAATGGCTTTTTCACAGCTGTTTTTCCAGTTAGTTCTCTTGCAAGCAGGCTATGCTGTGTTCTTCTTGAAATATTGAGTTTTTGAGTGATATCTGGGGCGGTGAATAGCCTATTTCGTTTTGAGATACTATAATAAACTAATTCTCAGCAGCTGTCGTTGCTTTCTTTCGCCATAACCATTTTCTCGTAAATACTATGTTTCTTTATATTTCTTCAACGATTAATGGTATTGAATACCATTCACCTTGTAATCTCATAATGGCTAAACGTTTTTCAATTGGTATTTCTTGTTGTTTCGGCGATAACAAATTTTAAACTGACGCTCTATTTAAAATATTTTCATACATTTTTGGGTATTTTTATAATCTATATCTTGGAACCGTCTTGTCTTATATTACAAGTAATTCTTTCTTAGTATTTATCTGAATATGATTAGTAGATAGTAGGGATTGGGAATTAATCCTAAAATGTAAAATAACGCAGGTCTCGTAAAATGCAAATTAGCTTTGAAGTGTACTATATTAGGCTATTGTTTGTGTAAACTGCGCTATAAATCTATCAAAAAACAATTTGAGTGAATAGTATAGAATGTAAAGGCATTAGTGTATTAATGTTTCTGTGTACTTCTATACTCTTTATAGTCGTCCTCATATGCGATGGACAGTGTTTCGAAATTCTGATGGAAGCGTCCCATTGGCTAAGTTTAATTTAACAAATGCATATCTGTTTGCATTTTTATACAAATGTTTTTATTGCTTTCTTAGTTTTTGAGAAACATAAGGCATATTTACCACAAAACTTTTAGAAATAATTCAGTTTTTCTTTTGCTTTTGAATGCTATGTATGGCCACCACGTGATTATAAATATATTACCAAGATAAGAAAACCCTGTGAAATACACCTTTCTTCATGGTATTAGTGAAATCAATTCATTCATTATGTGGAGAAATAAAACGCTAACATCCGGACATGTTTCTGCCTTCTCGGCTTCATCAGCGTGCTTTCGCTTTATGCTAACACATGTAATTCCCTCGCTGTTTCTATCATCATACTTAACTCTACGATACAAATGAATATTCCTGGCGCTAACTAGTGCCAAAAGAAAGAAACATTTGTGCGGGTACAGTTTCCCACCCTTCTCTCGTGCAATTCGTGGATTTTCGTGAATTGATTTCACTAATACCATGAGAAAGCTGTATTTACAGCGTTTTATTATCTTGGTTATTTTCTAGGCATTCTTTTAGATGTGTTATAAATATATTACATTAATTTCTGTATCATGTTGTTCTTGTCACTTTAAATCACTTCTTGAGTAAACGTTTGAAAGTGGTTAATCGCTTAATATTCCAATGTAAAGTGCTTTTGTATTACTCCATACAATTATTGTTCGAGACAGCACAGTGCCCTGCTTCTATTAATAATTTGCAGATTTTGTGCAACGCTGTGTTATGGTAAGAAGTATATTATAAAAGGATACCTAACAATGAGATAAGCAGGATAAATAAATGTATACAGCTTTAATTGGAAACCTTCTATTGTTATAAATAAACAAAAACTAAATTTAAATTATAATCATGGACATTAGCACTATTAAAAAAATTTCCTGAAATAGTTTTAAAACTGTCTATAAGAAAAAGTTTAATAATTGTATGGCTATGGAAATTTATTTCTTAAAAATTATGTCATCTAAATGTGTTTATTATTTTACTGCTACTCTTCTAAGCGCGAGGCAAAATTTTCGAGAACAGCTTGGTACATATTCTCCCGTCATAGTAGTTATTTTTCTTCAAATACTTTCCTTTAATTCATTCAAAGAGTGAGAAGTGTCGCTGTATATCATTGATTGAAGGTAGCCCTATAAAAATTCATTAGTGTCCAGTCGGGTCAACGTGCCGACCAATTTATGTTACCGTGTCTGCATATTCATTTTCTAGGGAAAATTTCACTACCAACTAGTAACGGCATGCTAGACGTTTGAGACGTCGGTCCATCTTGTTGGAACTAATTAAAACCATAAAATCATGCTAGGCTAACTTGTTAGTCATCTCCACATATAGCTCGGAATTTACCACTGAATTCCCTAGAATGTGGCTAGTGATTGGCATACCTTCTACTCCTCACGCAGTGATTGTATTCGCCTGGAGGACAAAACAAATTGAAAAAATCTTTTGGAACACCCAGTATTTTCTTCGTATTGTAATTAGAATTAGATTAATTTATTTAAGTTACAACAACCTCCAATTCAATAAAAAACTGTTTTTAGTGTGTCGTAGAATAGAAATACTTTTTAAAGTTTATACCAACTGTGAGATCAATAAAATTAAGAATGTGATATATATTTTTTGTTATTAATAGTTTCCCAAAAGTTGAAAAGAATAGCAGCGTCGTGGTACTCTTTCTTCAACTTTTAAAACCTTTAAAATGTCTTTTATAGACATCGAGATTCCTAACTATAGAGTGTTCTTGCTTTACCCCGCCGCAATAACTCCTTGACTACAAAAGCTCGAATACTTTATATCCTGTCCTAATACAAGAATTTATATTGCGCCATTTTCTGACCACCAACGCTAGAATCTCAGAAGACTAAAGATACCCATCACACACAAACACACACACATATTTGGGTAATAAAGACATACTCGACATTTCAGTGAAAAACACTCCGCATGGTTTAAGATCAAAGTGTTCCGTAAATTCCCCAAAATTTAACCTTTTCAGTTTACGTTGACGTCTTCTTCACCTACACCTGCTGTTCGTGGCAACAAAACTTCCCTAAAATTACTGTTTTCTGAAATTTAATTTAACAGAGCTTTGCATTACAGGGCTCTTTTTCCTTTTGAAACTATTATACACATTTATTTACCTTTATCGTATCGACAGTGCATTTCCAACATTAGAATGCTTTCACGTGGACACGGCGAAATAAAAAGAAATGGTCGCAAAGTGCAGGTAACTGTTTGATTTTTACGACTGCTCGAATGGTAGTTTATTGAAACTGCACTGCCTTTGGTGGTTAAAATCGGTAGTAAATTTTTGTAATGGCCCTCGGAAGCAAAAAATGTGAAATACTGTCGGAAAATATCGGTAATTCCCCATAGATGTTGGAGATTGGATGTTAGTGTTCTATTCGGATAGAAAGTTGATAAAGAATGCCTGTAAAAGGATAAAAGTTGTAAATTATTGTCGGACTGCGTCTAGATCTGTTTTGATCTTGCGGTATTGATGTCGAGATTTATTTATTTCATACTAGTAAACAAGGTAAGAAAGAAAAGTTTACTTTTCTATGTGCTGTTTATAAAATAGAAATTAATCTTCTAGGATTTGCGAAAATTTAAAAAAATACATATAATATCTTCCAACATTTTGAAGTTGTATTGAAAGTTGTTCTTACAAAAAAATCGCGGCCTACATGTTGGTATGTACACTTCATCTATTTTATGTTTTTACCTACGTCATTGTTTTGTCGTTAAGACAAGACAAGTTAAGACAATTATTCATTCACAGAATCTTGTTTCCTTTTTCGGCAACAGTACTAGAGAAAGATCGTCAAATGAATAGATTGTCTTAACTTATACGACAAAACAATGAGGTAGGTAAAAACATAAAATAGACAAAGTGTATAAAGTTAGTGCATAGCTTCGTAGCGTTTGTATTGGATTTAAAGATTACTAATTCTTTTAACAAGTAAAATATTTGGATATATTTGCCTTCAGTATTTACGACTACTTTCCAACGTTCTGTCACTTTTGCAAACTCACTCCCAAACAAATTCGGTGATTTGAATATAAAGAAGTTGTCAGGCCCATTTTGAAAACAAGACGTCATTATTAAAGGAGATTTCTCGAAAATTATTTGATAGATAGTGAAAGAAACGGAAATCTGATGATGATCTAACTTTCTTTGAACTGAGGGTTCAAGACGATGGAGTTGTTCACAGCAAATTCCGGCAATAATGTTTGCATTCGTCGTAAACAACGTATGGTAGATACCTTCTTAGCGGATGAATACTAGTTTTCTTATTAGCGCTTTTTCCTGTTATTCTATTAAATTAACGTAAAGGTACAATTTTTCATCTCTAGCAACAATATAGGACAATAGTGGTCGGTAGTAACATGCGTAAATCAGAATTTGAACTTTGACCATAGAATACAAATGCCGTATTATATTTGACTGGTCACAATCCATCCCAATGGCCAAGTCTCAAGTTAATTAACATGAATCACAATGAATTAAACATACCGACTGTCTTCACTTAAATCCTATGATCTATATCTTTGGATATAAGCTATCGTTCCTGATAAAATGACATTCTTTGGAGGAACAAAGTTATGTTCGTGTTGTAATTAATGAATGAATTAATTAATTAATAGTATTTCCAGAATAACATTTTCTTCGTAAATAGTACAGATAGTTTTAGCGGCATATGTAATCTTTCTCTACTTGATACAGGTTTCATTTGCCAATGATTTGTATAGTCTTTGCATACGTTGACAAAATTAGTCAATTAATTCAATTGAACAATAGTGTGACATTATGCTACGAAGGCATACATAAGCTCAATACATATATCAAAATATATAACCAATTAATTTTGCTGCAGGTATACGAAGGTCTTAGCACTCATGAGGTCCTACAGAATTTTTTTAAAGATGCACGGTCAAAGAAAGTGAAATGACGTGAGAATTTCCCCTGGGGGGTACGGGATGTACCCAATCAATGGAAAGGAAGCTTAAATAGATGGAGAGCTGCCTCTGGGAAATTTTGTTAAGTATAGTTCTCAAAATGCGTTTTAAGTTTAGAAGCAAAGTACAACTTAAGTAGAAAATACGAAATTTACTTTTAATTTGGATGGATATATTGGTCTTTTTGAACGTCTGATTGTTTATCAAAAATTTGATTCCAATGATCATTTTAAATAAAACCGGTTTAAAATAAAAGTATTAAGTACGTATTTTTTAAGTTGTATCTTATACATCCAAAAATCAATTGGCTCCTTCAAAAGTGTCAAATTCTAGAGGGGCGATTCAAACGTCAACAACCACGTGCCCGGGTAAGAATGGTGTCATTTAAATAAACAGCAGATGTCAAAGTAGATTACACTCCAGAAAATTGTGAAAAAATTAGAATGTTTTTGTTTCCAGTATCTTACACATTCGCTTGTTGTTTTGTTGTATTTATCACAAGAAGGCTTATTGTATATTTTCTTTACAGGATTTCTATTGGCTTTCTGAAACTCTTCTTGTAGTAAACACGGAATGAGGCAACCATTTCTAATTTAGGATTCAATCTGGTAATGGGCTTCTCTTTTTCAAAGCACTGGTGTAGCAAATCTTTGTTACGGGTTTTGTGGGGTATACTCAATGTCACGGTTTTAATTACTGAACTAAACGACTACAAGTATACAGGGCGTCATCAAAATTGTCTACAAACACATCTCTGGCGTGATACCATCGCCATCCTTCGTTCTTGCTTATTATCGACATGGATTTTAAAGCAGATTATCGGAGAGTTTGAAAGTAGGTCACTAGTTCGCTTTTCTATTTTTACTACCCTAGGTTTAAGTAGTTTATATGTATGTAATCCTTAAGTTGCTATGAAATTTGTATATTTTCTTTCTTCAAAATTTTCTATTTAAGTCATGCATCGTCCGTTAAACTAAATGTTGAATTTTAATGATACTTTGTGCGTATGTTTGTGACTATATTCCTCAAAATTTAATTTCTAAAAAAAAATACAATTCTAGCATACAATTACAACACAACCTTAAAAGATAAATAAAAAATTTTATACCGTTAAACCTTGTACAATGTGAATGCATGCGGACAATACAATTTATTCATTTCTTCCTGCTCAGTTTTCTGAAGCGGTCCCAAATATTCAAGATGGTTTGGAGTCAATAACACTGCCATGCAATGAATATTATTTTCATTAATTAGTTCGGTAGTATGTGCTAAAAATAATGTTATGCATTTCACCCACATTTTGCAGCTTAAAATTGGCTGAGCCTTCACGAAATCTGGGACTGTACCTCGAGAACTTTTTTAGATGTAATAAGCAACTTTCAATCTACATTTAACGGGTTTATGCCTGATTAAGAATAATATGTTCACGCCGCTCTTACTTATGCAGTAAAACAAAAACTACTCAAATACTTGGTTTTAAGACACTTTCCTTTCAGCTTTAGCGTTTAACTGGCATTGTTTGGACGAAATTTTAATAATTTGCGTTCACAGAAGTAGGTATCAAAGAATTTCCCATACTTTCGGGATATGAAATTTGTTAGAAATAAAGTATTGATGTTGGTTGCATAATAAGGGTTTAATAATTCCATTCTTAATAGTACGACCGCTTTCTGAAGATTTTATTCCTGTAACAATCATAAAACAAGACAGTTTGCCTATTTTCTGGCTTTTTGTGGTTTCCTTCAATAGAATTAAATATATACACCTCCTGGTCTTAGAACAACTACAGAAGATTTTACAAGGTTTACGTACATGAGATATTAAACGCTTGATTTACATTCCTGTAACTAGATCCAGAATTTTAGATTATCTTGTTTAATAGGCATTACATTTTATTATTTAATCTAGAATATCCAGGGCGTAGTGGAAGAATGGCAAGAGTCTTTCTCAACTCAAATTACGTTCTATGATTTTCATTTGTGCTACAAAATTAAACTCGTATTTGGAGTATTTGGGCAGTTTTCTTTGTAATTAAGGAAAGGCAAAGTAAAATACATTATTATTATTGTAACTATTGCTACTGTTATTATTATTGTATTTAAATTAATGCGATTCTTATGTTAAAGCAAGGATATTGCATTGGTGGTAGTTAATGTATAAGTGCATATTTCAAGCTAACCAACAATATATGCACCTGTGTAATTAACATAAACTGACAACAGTAGCACTGGAAACAAAGACAGTAGCGATAACAGTAGCAACGAACCATTGACAGCGTTGAAATTTTTTTGTGTAGGGATAAATGGTAACTTCGTCATCAAGACTATGTTCTAAACGGAATCACTTTGAACATTACTTTTTTCACTCATTAAATGCAAATGTTCCGTGATTAATTTACCAATGGAATTCTTTTATCGATTTTATGGCTTAAGTTTATGATAATAAGTTTTTATTGGTCATCAAAGAGTATCCGACACTCGTGAATGAAACTGCGCTAAATAACTTCAATTTTCATTGTTTTTACTATAATGGGTTGGATTTTGAAATGTGATGTAAGAATTAACACACCCTAATGAAATCATATGTGCAATTCTTTTTCGTAGAATGCTATCTGAGGATAATAATAAACATCTCAATACGAACATTAAGTACTTTCTATCAGAGGAGATAGGACTTTGCTTTTTAAGTGTTTCTCCATTATAACATCCTTAATAATCATAACAATAAACGCAATAGATGATATGCTTTCCACTTTTACCTTTTTCCGAAACTGGAATGTATTACTCATTAAATAAATCGTAGTTTAGTAATTATACTCCGTTACTTCTTTCAATTCTTATTACAAATTAAATAATAATTCCGCACTCATCGTCGTTTAAAACGTTAGATTTTAATAGAATGCAAAATGACGAACTGTATCGATTTGGACCGTGAACTCTACGTAACTCATTTGTTGCTCTTTTATGACTTCGAGTTGCGAATAAACATACACGAAACAAGTAATTTTACGGTGAATAATTTGTTGAAAATTATTATTACGTTTTCTACTTACTGGTAGTTCTGTTTGGAAATCCTGTGTATCGTTCATTTCCATATGGTCGAATTTCCCATCTTTCGATGAGATCCAAGATAGCAAGGCTCAGGTATTTACATTCCTGTTGATCTAGACATTCAGTGCATTGGGGAGCAGGTGGGCAAATCGATTCGTATGGTACGTAATCTGGTGGTCTTGGGCCGACGAAGATAATTCCGCCATTAGTGGAGGATGGTGGTACAGTCATGCCGGGGTCTATTTCTAAAGCAACGTAAAATTGAAATTATTACCAGTTGTAGCCAGAAAAGAAAGAGAGAAAAAAAAACAAAATATTTCTTAAATACCAAGTGCCCTAAGTAGTTTTCTATTACAAATAATATATCCCTTATTTCGTAATTTATCAGCGAAATTAAATGACTTTCTATTATTTGAGACTAAATGTTATACACTTCAAACTTACATCTAAAATACAGTAGAGAAAAAGTGGAAAAGAATTTTTGGAAGAGGAAGTAATTGTTACAATAGCTAGCTTTTGATATAACTCAATCTTAGAGTAATTGTCTCCAGATCAAAATATTTTAAGAAATACTGAAAACTCTTTGGGTTAATTTTTATGAAAATTTAAGTCGGAAGTAACATTGTATTGTTTATGACTCAGTATTTGTTTATGAAATACTTTTATTTTTATTATTATAAGATGGAGATATATAGTACGAAGAATGTCAGGTGCTACTGATGTGCACCCTTGTAACTTTCATCTACAGTATAGGTAATGTTTCTATTATATACCATCTTTTTGAAGACTCTTCGAGAACAGATGACTTTGGTCACCTTTGAAGCCAAACAGACAAATGGCGTTTACGTTTTAGCTTATATGAGTAAATCCAAGATTCATTACCACTGACGATGTTGTATATGCTTTTAGTTTCCGGCGTTGAATCGGTTTAGAGGTCTCCCAAGCCGCTTCTTATTCTTCGGTCAACAGATGCTCTATCCAACGGGAAAATAATTCTTTTATACACAATTCCTTATGGAACATTTTTTTGAATTGAGGCCTTTGAAATCCCCAATGATGGATTTTACAACATGTCATATGTCGAAAATTCGTTGATGCTCTTGTGTACAGCATCGACGTTTTCCTAAGTGACTGCTGTTTTTGCTGTACCTGCTCTTGGGTCGTCCACGTTTGAATTCTCCGTACCAACGAGAAATTGTTGACGGATGTGGGTGCTCCATTGGCAAAAACAGGAACCAACTCAGTGAGATAATAGTCTTCGAAAATTATAAAAAATTATTGCGCCAAAATGTTCTCGGTTTAATCCCATTTTTCAACTAACTTGTCACTTTGGCAGTTCGTTATAACTACAACACTACATGCAATGCACTGAAACTTTGGATTTACGTTAGCTAAAGATGGTGGTTAATTTTTAGCAATAACATTTGATTAGTTGGGCGCTTTATGTCCGAGTATGCAAGATTTATAGGACACCCCACGTATAATACGTATAATACATAATAATTCGCGAAAACTTTAAAGAAGAAAATATATGTATATGCGTATGTATATACACATATTTTTAGAGTACATAACCAGCTACCCAAATTTCTTTTCAGATTATTTATTAAACAAAAATAAATGAATAAAATAATATAATAGATGAAGATATATACTGTTATAAATTTTAAGCCGTTGAATTCTTAGAAGACGAAGGTTCCCTTGTTAAGAGTTGTAAAATGCAAAACTATTTCAATGAGAGCCAAAAAATAAAACTCCATATCGTCGATATTCTTCGTAACAGAAAATTCAGCCCACGTATTTCTTAGATACATTTTTGCAAAAATATGTCCGACATTTCTTGATATAAATCCTCCAGTACGAACTTCTCCGACAAATAAATATCGATATATTTAGGTACTTTTACGAAATATCGTCCTATGTATGCGAGATCATTCCGAACCGAAAATTATACATTCTCATGTAAATCGACTCTGATGCGAAAGCGAAAAAGTTCGAAGAGGTCACCCATAAATTTCACGAATTTATCGCTATATTTACTTTAGCGGCGATCTTCCCCGGGCTAAATTGATCTTTGGCAGATAGATGGACCTCTCCGAAATTATTATCTTATAAATCAAGCGAATCTGCTCGTTTTTTCGCTTAGGCGGTCCATTTGTATCTTTATTATGCCTCCTATGATGCTACGAGGAGAATATGACGGCTGTACGTCTTCCTGTATTACCTTAAAATGTCCGTTTTTTTTTTCATCTGAAAGGTAGATTCGCTGCGGAAATAGGTTAGGATTTGCAGTGATTGTATTATTTTTATTGGATGAATATAAAAAATAAATAAATATTGACGAGATACAAAATACATGTTACGGCTTTGTTTTTGACAGTTCCATAAATAATCTTTAATTAACGGGTCATTGATGAGAGCACAAACCTTAATGTTAGGAAAGAACTTCCCAAATCAGTAATACTTGAGTATTTTAGGATATTGCATCCAACATTAAAACATACCGCGTGATTTACCATTTTTATGCAACATGATAGTTGATGAGTTGATGATGTTATATGCGATTTTCAAATTCTTGAACATTTTTGTTCATCTTAATAAAAAGGTTTTGATATCGTCATTGTTCCAAAATGGAAGGAATGGAAATTGGCGAGTTGGAACATTAGAAGTTTATAAATGAATTTGAGGAAATAGGTTTAACAATACTATGTATAAGTGAAACAAGAAAGAAAGGTCAATGAGATTAATCAGAACAAGTACTAGATAATGATCACATTTTACTACATTACTACACATTTTAGTAGTGAAACTTGTAGACAATAAAAAAAAGGTAATGACAATAATAGCAGTGTATGAACCTAACGATTATGAAAAAGACAAGTTTTGGGTGGAACTAACATCAACAGTGGATGATACCAAAGGAATATTATTGACCGTTGGGGACTTTTACGGTAGAATAGGTAAGAAAGGCGATAAGACATAAGATAGTTAGTTAAGATAGAAGATAAAAAACTAGAAATGATAACGAAAAAGAATGCTGGACTTTTGTTTAAATGATAATCTAGTAACAGCCAATACATTCTATAAACACAAGGATATTCACAAATATACGCGTGTACAATACAATAAAGGAGGAAAAATAATAATTGACTATGTGCTGGTAGGACGGGATAACAGAAGCAATGTTTTAGATGTTATAGTCAGGAAAGGAGCAGAAGTGCATAGCGACCACTTTGTGGCCAGAAGAAATAGAAAATAAACATAAGAATGCAAGTAGAGTAAAAAAAACAGAATTAACGTCAATAAAGACATATAAACTAAAAGAAGAAAGAATAGCCCGTAAATATGAACAATTAGTACAAAAAAAATATTCAAGAGAATACAGAGAGAATAAATGTTGCCAATTTAGACGAGAAATGTGGTATATTCAAACACATACTTGTAGAAGCTGCCCGTGAAATATGTGGAATATATAAAACATGTAACACCAGGAAACAGACTGCGTGGTAGACAAACGAAATAAAAGAAGAAATTAAACATAAAAAGAAATTATCTAGCAAATAAGAAAGAAGAACAATACGTACTGTTTTAAAGAGAACGGAAAGGAGTAAAAGAATTAGCGTTAAAAGCAAATAAATGGAATAAAAAACAATAGATGATATAAGCATATACAGTAAACGGCAAGAAATACTGACAAATGAAAGAGAAGTAATGAACCGATGGAAAGAATAATTCGGGGAACTACTCTGCAGCAAAGGAAATGTACGCAATGGGACTGTTGTAGAAAGCGAAAATATAGCAGAAGACGATACAAAAAAAAGAACTGGTTGATGTAATAAAAAAAGTTGAAAACTGGAAAAACACCTGGAAAAGACAAAATATTCGCAGAAATGATTAATAACATTGCTAAAAGAGGAACAAAAATACTTTTGGATATCCTCAACATGGCATGGTGATATAAAACATACCAGAAGATTGAAAGGTAGCACTAATAGCGCCAGACTACAAAAAGGGAAATCATAAAGTCTGTGATAACTATAGAGGTATAACATTATTGATCACAGTTGTAAAGATATATGAACAGCTAATTAACAACATGCTAAGACCGTTAATTGAAGCATCATTGTCGGAATCCCAAAATGGATTCAGGCCAGAAAGAAGTACGCAAGATCATATATTTACGTTAAAATAAATAGTTGACAAAAGATTACAATAAAGGGAAAACGCATATATCGCATTTATTGATTTGGAAAAAGCTTTGGATACAGTGCCAAGATATGAAATACGGAAAAGTCCCGAACAAAGAGGAGTCGGAAAAAATTATTCGACATATTCACAGGTTGAATAACAACAACATAAATTATATAATAAGACATAACATGAGATCCGGAGAATTTGTAACTCAAGATGAGTCAATACAGGGTGGAGGATTAGGTCCCATACTGCTCACTGTATTCATGGACGATATAGTAAAGCAATACTTAATTCAAACGAAAAAAAATCCAATTAGATACAGGAATCTACATACAAATAGCTGAGGCAATATTTGCAGGTGACGTGCTAATAGCAGAGAACGAAAAGAACCTACAAGATAGTATAGATATATGGAATGAAACACTTAAGAAAAAAGCGAACAAATAAAAATAAAACAAAAGTTATGACAGGCAGTGAAGAACGACTAAATATACAGATCGATAGAATAAGCATACAGCAAATAAACAAGTTTCATTATCTAGACGTACCGATAGAAAGCACCGCCAAAAATGATTCAGAAATTAATGAAAGAATTGAAGAAGCAACCAAACTATACTACGCGATCAATGAGAACTTCATTACGAAAAACGAAATATCACGAAGTAGCACGATAAAGGTATACAAAGCAGTCTACAGATCTGTTCTGACATACGAATGCGAATCATGGCTACTTAATAATAGACAAAGAAAGCAAAATTGAAGCTGCAGAAATGAGATCAAAAAATGAGAAAATGGAGAAAGCTAGACCAGGAAAATTATATGAAGTTAGAGTACTGAATAAAAGAAAAAGAGACAAAATATAAGAAAAAGAAAGTATGGGACAATACCATTCGACACAGCATCCAGGAGAGAGGGAAAAACTGTGGTGGAGTTAAAATTTTGGCTAGTAACAGAGAATTATGGAAGAAAATTATTTATACTTAAGAGAAGAAATTTACGCGCCCGACACCCTTATGGATAAAAGGGTTGTCTGATATATATGTATATACAAAATCATCCTTTTTACGGAAAATAATGAAGACTTGTTTAACACGCGATGTATGAACTAAACAACAGCTTTCCACGAGCATATACGCATTTGCAATCTGTGAGCTGACGCTATGGATTTACTCTTACCTTTGTGTTTACCTTCGCTCACGCTCCATAACAGTTATTTCGCAAATAATATTGAATTACTTGGTGTTCTTTCTAGGGTGAATAGACATACAGACGAAATTTCTTAAGATTAGTTTATGTTCCAATGATATCGTTGGCTTTTATGTGAAGCTTGTGAAGGATGAGAACTCGTTTGGAAACGTTTTCAGACACAAAATTTCAATCCTTAATAAATATATAGTTCAAAGTTTCGACAACAGTGTTGTAAAATATATTACCGTTCCTTCTCAAAGATCTTGCCATTATCTTTGTGGCATATTCTTTGGAAGATCTTTTTAAAATTCTTTCCCTAAATGTTCCAAGAAGATTTTAAAATCTTTCAAATCGTTTTTTTAATCGATTTAACAGCAATTTTGCTAATATCATTATTGCAATTATGTAGATCAGAAGTAGCGAACTCAAAATTGTTTCGTATCTCTGCATATAGTTCTCTATTTTTTAATTGTTTGGATGTAGACTTATGTAAAATTCATTTACTAACAAGCATATTAACATTAGGAATGTCAAACTGACTATACGTAGTGTTACATCCTCCCTCTTCCGCGGCACTGAAGCCCGTGAGAGAATAAAATGTGTCCTAATACGCATAGCTTACCATTATTTTTACCTTTCTATGCGGTCCCAAAAGGGTTTTGGATTCGCTATTTTTAGTTTGTACATTACAGTAATGACGTTAGCAAAATTGCTCTTAAAAAAAGATCTCAGTAAAATTTCAAACATAAAGGACACACACTAGTGTAAGAGCTTACCAAAAATGAATTTACTAAAAACGCTATCATTTTGCTAGGGTCTATGGCAATTTATTGAAACATAAAACTTGCTTCGACGCGCCCAATCGAAATAACTTGCTCCCTTCAATAACAGAAGTACGGCAATCTACTACGAAACGTAAAATTAATGAAGTTCTCGCACATTCAAGTCAATGTTTACTTGAGCTACCTGTAGTATGTAAGATGAGAATTCACTGTGAACTGCACCTTCAACCACCTGCTATGCAAATATGCAATATTAAACCAGCATGAAGCTGACTGCAGACTCCGATGGTTTACTATATATTTCAAAAATATGTATTTCTAAACTGTGGAACTGATGGAATATAATAGACAAGTGAAATATACCGGGTTCGTTCTTTATCATTACACATATATGTATTCTTCCTACGTGTAACTTTAAAGAGATAATTGTCAGTACGTTACAGCCATGGCAGACAACCAGTTATGCACCAGTGAAGGATTTATCTATAGCTTAACGACAAAATTAGGTTGCCTTGGAGAGAAAGAACATTTTTTTACAATTATTTCTGATTTTTTATTCATACATGAATATTAACACAAATATATTTTATTGAAAGGAAGATAACTAATTAGTAAGTACAATAAAGATCAAAAGGTGGCAATGAAAATGATTTGCAGAATAGTTATTTTATTTGCTATGGTAGCACTGGTAATTGGTTTTGCTAGGAACTCATAGTTCTGGCTTGTTTAATATAAATGTATGACTGGTTGCATACTATCCCGCTAATTCATTGACAATTATCTCTTTAAAGTTATGCATAGGAAAAAAAAATAAAAAGAGAACCTGGTATATGATATGTTTTCGATCTATAGGAAAATACCAAACACAGTAACAGCAAGGAGCAATTTTTATAAATTTAAGTATTTATTTCTAATGAAACTACATATAATAGAAAGTGTAGGAAATAAGTGAAAGATTGACGAATTTACTTTGCAACTTGACAGTAATTCCGCTTAATCAAAGTTATTTCGAATAAATAAATGTAGGCACAATATGAGAACAAGAAACTTGGGGATGCGATGGAAACAGCACGACGGCATAGGCAATTTCATAGGTCTAGGCAATAGTAAAACTAACAACAAAAACCATAATCTTTCAATTATAGCGCTAAGTTTTAGTGGTAAAGTAATCAGCAGCCATGGATCTATTGATTTCTAATTTACACAAATTGATTTTTCTTTGGATATAAAGAAGTGCTCTGTAATGCTACTGATTTGAAAACAGCGACGATTAAAATTATTAACGAATATTTTGATAATAGATCAAAGGTTAAATATTCAACCGCAGAGTAGTTCCAGTGTGGAAATATTGGTGGGTGTGTAAAAAACAAAAGTGCAGATCTTTTTTTTTGCATACCATACGAATTGCTGCAATAATTTTGAACGTCTTTCCTTTACTGTTTCAACATATATATAATTAAATCATGGAACGGCATACTTACCATAAACTGTAAATAAACCCCTCGTTGGTTCAAAGGTTTTCTCGTTCTTAGCTATGCAATAGTAGTCCGTAAAATCGTGAGTATTGATTCTTGTTATGACCAATTTCATTCTGGCTCTGTAGTTGGACTTATCTATTGTGTTTTCTATCCTATATTTTTCGCCATTCTCCAGTAATTTACCATCGACACGTTCCCAATATCTGAAAATTCAAATATTTTTCTAGTAACAACTAAGACATGGTTTTGTATATCTTTAATATATTTTTTGTAACTATGCCGATACGTACTTTCCCATTTTAAAAAAGTGTACTATTATCATTATAAGAATCATATGAAGGCGACCCTAAGGATTTAGCGAAATGGTTTTTTCATGCTCATGGATTTGCGATGAAACAATGCATTTCTCCAATACACAGAATGCTTTTGACAATGCTTTTTCTATATTAAAAAGTTTCTATCAAGTGTAAAAAGAACGTGTAAAAATTCTGAATTGCAAGTTGTACAGAACACATTTCCTATTTCAGCAATCAATAGGAATTAACATTTGATAGGTTTGAAATAAATTTTTTTATTAACTGCAAGAAGACAAAATACCCAATTTTCTAAATAATATAATGATCTTCCTACGTTACACAAAAGATCTGTTTAGAGAAAGATTGCGGTATTCAGAATTGTTTCTTGGAAATTATCGGTAAAGTTCGATTTGATAGATAAAGTGTAGATACATATAAAATCGTTCAGAAAATGAAATAATTTAAGTAACTGTGAATTATTAGTTGCTTAACACCATTTATCCACATGTTAAAACAAGGTTATGATGATAATATTCTGAAATATTTTGATTATATTGAAAGTCATGGTTGGAAAGCCACTTTCTTAAAACATTTCCGTGACTCACTTATCACCGATTTACAGTTATATTCACTTGTTTAGAAAAAAGTGTATAAAATCCTATACTAAATAAAAGAACGCGACAACTAAGCAGTACTACTATTTAATAAAGGACGCGCGCTCACTAATTATTACTTAAATACTGAATATTATGCAGAAGAGAAAAACATTAACATAGATGGTATTGCTATTTAAAAACAATTTCACAGTCAAAAAAATATGGGAAGCGAAGACTATCTCAAAGAGACCTCGATTAAGACCAACAGAGACATTATAAGGCGCTGTCACATTTGTGCACAAAAATGCAGAGTAAATTTATGAAGATTAACTTTCTTAAACATTTTAATTATGCAACTAAGAGTATTGCGCTTGCAAAGCTTATGCCTTAAGACTTTAATGAAAGTAAAATTTGGTGGTACCTATAATACTTAGTCTGTTTGTTCTGTAAGTTCTCTTACCCGCACGACATTTGTGCTTCTGATATACAAACATCTAATAATTTCAAATTTAAATTGAAAACATTAAATTAACAAAAAATTAAAAAATCTTTTTGAAGAATATTGTGTTAGCAGTATCATACACATTTTCGTTTAATTTTGAAACAATTGAATATAAAAGTATTTGGATATTCTTTCCATATTTGTTACGAAATGTTCCAATAACGTTTTATTACAATGTGCATTATTTTTTGTTTTATTTTTATATCAAAGAACTTTCAATACTAAAAGAATCTTCGGAGATCAGATTTTTTAGGTAATATTTGGTTGTATTTGAATATGGAGACCAATATACTCCTTTGTATTATACAGTAGACGTTCGATGATGTGAACATCGGGAAGTTCAGGTTAACGCGAACAACCATTTCCATAACATTGAACACCGTATAATGTGAACAGACTCGCATTCGCTAACGACGTTGCAAAATTCATGATTTCTCTAATAAAAACTAAAAAGGAACTAGTATTACGTGCAGTGGCTTGTACTTATGCAGAACGGGAGCAAAGAACTTTAAAGGGATCTAGACATCCCACAAATGGTTCTAGAATTCGCAAGCATTGAATTCATAGATGAAAGAAAATTCATTTACTGCTAGTGATGATTGGTTGCAAAGGTTTAAAAAAAGATTCAGAATTCGATATTTAAAAATTGCTGGTGAAAAATTATCATCACAGCAAAAACTAATTTATCCATTTAAAGTTTAGTTAAAAAATAAAATAGAACAATTAAAGGAATTACACCGAATCAAATGCATAATACTGATGAATCACCTTTGTTTCGTCTCAAAAGAAGACTGTTCCAGGTAGAGAACATGAGAAACAACGATTAACATTTTTGGCATGTACTAATACCAGTGGAACTCATAAAGTTAAGCAATTGGTTATTGGTAAGGCGAAAAATCTTAGAGCTTTCAAAAAATTTTCTCTTTCCGTGGATTATGACTACTCCAAATCAGCTTGGGTGATCGAGTCAATTTTTTAAGAATTGCTCCCATGATCCTTTCATTCCTCACGTAGGTTTATAGAGTAAATTTCATTTATCAATCACCAATCTCCCAAAATTATTGATGTATGTTTGTTTGTTCTGTGGGAAAGGTACACGTTTCCAGAAATCAAGTGGATACCCAATGAAGCTATTCTTATTTTGTATAATGCTGCATCGCGTTCCTCAATAGAAGAAAGATGGTAAAGGTAAATATGGACAAATTACAATAATGTAGCTCCTACCAAATGTGACACCCCTTATCTAGACACAAAGATATATTACAGAAGTAGCTTTCTTGACGATATTGTAAATGGATCCAATTTAGAAATATTAAAAAAAATGACAATAAAAGATGCTGTTACAAATTTGATGTATACATGGAACCGGTTAGATCGAATAATGATGGTTAAACTAACATCCATATTAATACTAATATTAATGTGAATATCAATACTAAACCACCGTTGGCATTAGTAATGATAAAATTACAATTTTCTTACAATTTCCAACGTATTAATTTCCGAAGAAATATTGCAAGAAAATGTAAAGCAGAGGTTGAAACTTTTTTGTTAAGTTCAAAGGAAACAGAATTATACAAACAATATACGGATGATATATTTTCACTTGGCATATAAACGTTTTGAACTTGAAATTGCAAGGGCATAAGAGCATTCTAAAGAGCTATGTTGCAGTGAAAAACTATATGCAAAGAAATTTTTGTTACTAACAATTTCACTAATACTAATACCATGTCAAAACCTAAAAAATAAGTGCGAAAGTTTTTGAAATCCACAATTTTAAATAAAACAAATCTCTCGGTGACAAACTTTGAATGGAGCACATAATTGATATAAATTGATATTTCGACGATAAGTATTTCAAATGTTTTTAAAACGCTGGGTAGTGAAACGTACATCAAAAATAGACGAATTATTCGATTTTTCGGTGCGCAATGGGGCTTTTGTATGCCGCACGACCAAATAAATTATTTTCGTGTCGTTCGCTGGAACACGAAATGCGTTTTTGCGATTCGTTTTTTTTGTCGCTTTACATACGCGCCTACATACATAAAAGTTCAAAATAAACGGATCCGAATGGCGACAATGAATTATATTTAATTTTAATCTAACGCCATATGTAGGCACGGAATATCGAAATTAACGACTTTTTGCGCAAATTTGGTTGTAATTTTCCATACCATTGCTACAAAACCATACATAATCGTATACAATGGCCCACCATATCATCTGCTTTACGTCCTGTCTCGTATTGCGAAAGACTCCTTATTCCAGAGCCTGCGGTAGGTTTTCCTTCTAGTTGAGACGAGAAGGATCTCTATGCGTCCGTGAATTATCCTCAACTGTTAAATTAGCATGTGATGGCTCAAAGGATAATGATTCTTTGTACTTTGATGAAATGTTTGCGTCATATAGCTTATATCGAAAGATCTTGTTTGCAGGCGGAAGTATTGGCCGCAAGAAGAAAATGTCTGAGTGATTTCATTTCGCACTCTTTATCAGCTCCTGGAATATTGAAACCTTGTGTTCTGCTGCAAAAGTGATGGCTTACCACAAGAACTGTGCATTACGCATAAGTCTCATAAGTAGCGGTTAAATGCTTCGAAATTGAGTCTTAAGGTGGTTTTGCTGAGAAAAGGGACAAGTATGGTTGGGAGATCTATGTGGACATGAGAAAGCGGATTTCGGTTCGGGACTTGAGTTTGCAGTAGGGATGTAGAAAGTACCGCTGTTTTCTATGTCTATATGACACATTAGACCACTCGCTCTGCACTATATCAATTTTTAGTCGGGAAAGCCGAATGTACAGCACATATCACTGGTAAAAACACATAAAGTCATCACTTCTTCGTCACAGTCGGTAACACGGTTGACAATGAGAGCCCACGTGCTCTCGAAACGCTGCGTTCCGCATAATTAATTAATTTGTGTGAGTGGAGTTTACTGCTATACCTGTGAATTGTACATCCACACAGTCCTTGCAATCGTCATTTCATCACTTCTTCCTTTATACATCAGATTCGGCCTTATAAGAAATTGGCAAAAGCTACGGAAACAAACGGAGTACCATTGAAGTACATGTATGAAATAGTTTTTCGTCTCGTGAAGTTGAAATTAAAGAAGGGGCTTCACATTAAACAACTCTTCAAAGACTCTAAATTTGAGAAACTTCTTGAAAACAAACAAAGGCTGGTTTGGTATGCGTTCTGTGAAATGGCAACAAACTTCACTTTCTTGACTCCTGCTTGAATTCCTTCCATGATAATTATGGGTACGTCAGTGATGAGCACAGCGCGTTGTAGTCAGGACATTGCCAAAATGGTACAACGGTATTAGAGAGAATCGCCTACCTCAATGCTGACTGATTATTGTTGAACGCTCGTCAGAGATACCTCCAAAATAAAGTAAAAATTTGAAGCAGATTAAGGTATTCTCAACATGTGTTTTAATGTCCAGATATTTACATTTTTTTTTCTAAAATCCGTACACTTTATAAAGAGATCGCAACCAATTCAGTTTTTTCTGACTTATGTTCGTGTTCACTAGATTGAATTAATTTAGAGATGGTTATTTTAATTACTTTTTTGATAGTTATTTTAATTAGTTTTTTGAAATTTTGTTGTCCAATGTAATATGTGCAAACGTCCATGCCCATGGCAAACTTTACGGATAATATTCCCATAATTTGCAGAAAATGAGATTTGTAAGCGAACATATAAATGCCACAATATAAAAGTTATGAGAAGTATTTTAAACAGCAAATATTATTTCACCAGAGCGGTTATTCTATGTATTTTCATGTCGCTGCACTTCTATGCCAATTCTTTGCAATATATACACTTTCGTCAACACATAGACGGCAAGTGACAGTAGCGATTTTGATTTGGGTGCTAGCTGCCGCGACAGTGGTGACATTTTAAGCAACAGGTTAGGACAATAAATTTTACAAAAACTTCGAAGAGGTATTGAAATGCTAACGCCAGAATATGTTCCAGCTTCAAGATTTCAGTTATCACCGTTCTTTTAAACGAAATACTTGAAGAAGAGAAATAAGAATAGTACAGTAGAAATCAATCGAGCAATTTAATATGTATGTTTGTTGATACAAATGTTCATAATGAACCAATAATTTGTGCAGCTTTGACAACAGGATATGGGAAACAGTTTCTTATTCGAAAGTATAGATACATCCACATACATGTGACTTTGTCCCAGATATGGTCATTGGTGTAATAAATACGTGCAACAATGATTATGATTGCGGGACCAACAGACAACGCGGGTAATATGAGCAGTATGAGTAACAAACTTAAAGAGCACTTGCATCTGATACATGACTCCTTATAATTTATGGGTGTTCTGCACATATGTTGAATTTGCCTTCTAAAAATTTGAAAATTAAACAAGTAAAACAGTATATATGTAGTTTTCACAATATCCATTTACATAATGGTTGGGACAAAAAGAAAGGGGACAAGAAACTAAGCCTATCTTAGGATACTCGATGAGATGCACTTTCTGACTGTTTCGAAATATATGACAGTGAATGGAAGAAATTATAAGAGAGTAGAAACATTTCGGTTTATCTTATGTAGTTCAAAAATAGAAAAAGACAAAACATATGGACAACCTATAACATCTTTTCATTTTGTACCACTGGTTTGAACCTATTAGAATTAAAAATTAATACCGGTTGCTAGCTCTAGAAATATTCAGCTTTGGAAATATTTTCCTAGCATTATTCCAATACAGTATTATTACCATTAGTCACTTAATTGAAAGCTGACGAAAAAATGTTTTCGCAAGATACATTACAAAATGTAAAGCCAGACAGAATGATGGAGATATCATCGTTTCGATCTCGTGTACAAATCAGACGGGCTTGCTCATTCAAAATTATGTAATAGCTCGGGTAGCGGAAAAGCATCTAAATTAGTGTTTTATGTTAAATATTATAATAATACCTCATAACATTTATAAAAAATATTCTTTTGCACTTTTGTTTAATTGCTTAATCCTTCGAAATATTTTTTAAATCTTAGTTTTCGAAGAGAAACATGCATTTTGCGGTAACACGACAAGTATCGTTTTCCTACTAATATATTTTCATGTCCAAAGTTTTGATATGTATAATTTTTTTAAATGGACCATCCTGTATATTAAAAAATTGGAAGATATATTAAGCTATGATGTGAAACTAATAATACGGAAGTTATAAGTTTCCATTTCGTTCTAAGTGTTATCGTTGCTCCACCAATGATTCATAAAACACATACATGTCTTTGTGTTTAATGTTAATGTACAATTTATAAACAACGCTCAAAAGTGTCACCTTCATTTTTAATACATTTTTGTGTCCGTCTAAGTACAATCTGGGTAGTTTTTATGACTGTGCTTCCATTCAATTCGCGGAAAACTTCCCTAACCTTATTTTGCAATTCATTCACGCTGTTCTACCCCATTTTGTACACTTTTTTTTAACTATCCCAAAAGAAACAAGTCTAAAGGTGGAAGGTCAGGAGAGCGTGCTGGCCATCGAATTGTACCAATACACTTGTCGGTAAAGACGCTGTTCACTTAGTTATGAATTATACGGCAGTTGCACGCATGATCACCGTCTAGCTGAAAGTATAAATTTTGGCGCATCAGATAATTGGGGTTATCAAGGAAATCCTCTAGGAAATTCCGAATACATTTCAGATATCTATCTTCTGCCAATGTACTATTGTAGGACATTGGACCAATGACTATCGAACTAATTAATTCGAAACAAATATTAAAAGTAAATCGAACTTATGCAGCATGTGAACGCACTATTAATAGATTTTCTTGTCACCAGTACTTATCATTTTTCTTATTAAACAGACTTCTATTGGAGAAATTTGTTTCATTACTGTGCCCCAAAAATTAATCATTGACAGGAAGCCAACTTTCTGTCTGAATACCCAGATTGTAATGCTTGTGAGCTTCGGTCCTTATATGGGATATACTTATGCTTTTTTTAATTCTCTGTACTAATACATAACTTAAACCCAGTTGCTTAGTGGTATCTGTAATCGAAAATTCGCGATGTGCTTCAAAATACGTTAACACTGTAATTTCTACTTCTTCGTTGATAATAATATTTTTATCTGTGCTTTACTTTTTAAGTAAGCAATCATGTTGTCTAAACTGTTTGTAAAGTTGATCTGGCTGCTGCCGTAATAGATAGTGTTCAGCATAATATTCGCCAGTTCTTCTTGAAATTTTGCCACACAGCTGCTTCCAATATATCGTATCCAACTTCAATTAAGAAGAAATCATAGTGAGACATTATCTAACAGTGAACAATGAAAGATAACCAAAAATGTTCACGAAACTAATGATAATAGTAGTAGAGAACTAAAGAACAACACAAAATCTAATAACCAACTATTTTTATTAATTAAACGTGTAAAAGATTTAAACTCAGTGCATTTTTGATAGTTTTAAAGGGCATACCATTTGTTTTGGTTTAAAGTAAAGGAAGCCTACTAATATTTAACAGAATGAATCTTTGCCATCAACTGAAATCCATCATAACTTCTTCATTATTCAATTTAATATTAAGAATGTATTGAAACTTTTACATCATAACTTAATATACCTTTAAACATTTTTGAAAATATACAGAATGTTCTATTTAAAAAAAATATAAATCTCCAACTTCTAGGACATGCATGATGCAATTGTTTTTTCGTATATATTAATCAGCGTTAAAAACACTATTACTTTATTAATTCAACCTACTGTCTAGAAATAGTGATAACAGAGATAGTAATGGTGTGCACTTAATTTGAATCAGTCTGTATATAAATGCAAAATCTAAGGAATTGTAAATGTCATGATTTTCGGAGTTTATTCAAATGATTTAAATCATTTCAACCCTGGCAGCAACTTATTTTACGAATAAAATTAGTTTAACTGGAAATACGTTTCAAATTATTTTTAATCTATTGTGATTTCGATAAATGCACATTTGTAGCTAAATAGTAAAATGTGAAAGCAAAGAAAGTGGTAAAAAGTCAATGATGATTTAAATACGCGCCCCATGCTTCGACACGATTATTTTAAAATGAATGTATCCCATGGTAAAAAATTGCATTGAAAAAGAGTTAGCGCTTTAATACATAATTCGTGGAAAATTCCATTTCGGACTGCAAAAATTCAATAAATAAACTACCCCGCAACATCACCTGTATCATAGATTCTACTCTACGATAGCTATGCAATTTGTATTGAGTCGTTAATATTTAACTTTCGAATTCACTCGATTTTTAATCCCGCATTTCTTTTTAAAATTTTGAATCTTTCGGCAATAAATGCAAACCGCACAACCAAAAAGGTTCCATTCAGAATGATGAATCGGTGATAAACAATGTAGAAATGTCCGAACTGTGGAATTCATGGGTAGATTCGGAACTGTTATCATCGACCGTGAAGCATGCAGCACTTTAACAATTGCGATTTCGCGCGGTTTACATTTTTTCGAAAGCATCGTATATTATTACGATTTACAAACCTTACAGCTTCAGGATAGGCTTCCACTTCGCATTCCAATGTGGCGCTGGAACCGTTGTAGGTGCCGATCTTCTGATTTCGAATTTTTATAAGCGGCTTAACTGAAACGAAAGAGAAGAAAAGAACAGACGTCGAAACGAAGTTAAGAGCAGATATCTTGGATTTAACGAAATAAAAAAAAATACACGCGCGTAAAAAATATATATTTCACTAAATTTCCGGCGGCATAAAAGGCTTTATAGGCTGTAAAACTATGGCAAAGCAGGCGACCTGTAACCGTGCGGAATCTCGCATCTTGTAAATATTTTATGATGACGAGGGATTTACTTTCGCCATCGCTAAGATTCAAACGGACGTTACAGAGAGAATGTTTGAAAAAGGGACTGCACGGAAATGATATACTTACAATGCACTTCTAACTGGAAAGTTTGATTTGCTTGAGGCGGTATTCCATTATCAGCGATGCATTGATATGTTCCCATGTGAGCTCGATTGACGACCGTTAAGTTTAAAGTGTAACTTTGTATTATTACATCTGAAAGAAAATATTAGAAATCTTAGTCTTCTTTTATTTCTAGTAACTGAATTTTATAATTAATCTTGCTAACGGAATGCTATGACCTTTCTGAGACAAAACTGTCATATCACTTACATTTAAAAACAGAATCTTTTGATTATTCATAATTATTTTCTTCTGACTGCAAAGCTTTGTAAAAATTTACATGATTGTTTATTGATTTTATATGAAATGTTGGTTCCTCAAGTGATTCTCAGTCATGGTAGCAGTCTAGTGATATTTGTAGCACTAATGATAATGGTTATATTATAGTTTTGGTTCTGGCCGTGGTTAAATCATAAAGATAATCATAAATATAAGAAATGACATACCTTGATATTGCTGTGACCATAGTCACCTATATGAATATCAGATTGGTTACGTGTAGAAGCATGTGGCAGGAAGATAATGAAACTGCCGGTATTCAAAGTGCTCTGGAAATATTACGGGCTTCTCCTTCATACAGCTTGTAGGTCACTCCGTCATAGACGCTCAGTTAGTGTTTCAACTTGGAAATGTGGAAATTACGCAACCGTAGATAACATGAGTGAAGTTTGTGTTAAGCTTAATGAATTCATGAATTTTATCCGTGAGTTCCTTTATGAGAATTCGTTATCAATGGCAGAAGTTGCTTGATGGCACAATTTTGGAGGGTTGAGAAGAAGTGTAATTTGAATTGCGCTCTAAAAGACCTTCAATATCGATGTTCTTGTGAGGTTAGACTGACATTGGGAAGGATGATTCATCCGGTTTACCGTTCATCAGATTTTGACTTGAGACTTAAGATTGGGGCATAAGAAAAGTATGTTATAAGATTGTACCAAACGCCTCACTATTAAACAGAAAAACGATCGAATGTGCGCGCTGTTCTTTCTCACAAAAATAGCGCAGGTTTCCTCAGCCGAGTGACCACTAACGATGAAACATGGGTTTTGAGTACCACCGCAAAACTGAAATATAAAGTCAAGAAGAGCATATAACCATTTCTCTTTGACTAAAGGAAGCCCAAGTGACCAAGTAAAAAGATTAAGTATGTGCTCATTTGTTTACTTGACAGTAACTGGATCGTTCATAAAGAATTTGTGCTTCTAGGACAAATTGTCAACCAGATTTCTTATAAGGAGGTCTTTGAAAGACGCAGAAAAAAATTATTCCTCCGTGACAATAACCCTAGTCACAAGATCATCTCCATCATCCAGTTTTTGACGAAAAAAGGGATATTTGCCTGGCCGCAGTCCATGTGACATTTTTGTTTCCTCGATTAAATCCTATTTGAAAGGATATAACTTTGGTACTGTCGGTAACATTCAAAGGAACGTAACCAACAAGCTCAAGACGATTCCAATTCAAGGCTTACAGCGCTGCTATGAATTTTTGCAAGAAAGATTAGTTTCATTATATTCTGCCATAACTATGGCTTTAATTACTGTTAATCTTTGAATACTACGACACAGTTAGCCATATGCATGGTCGCATGACTGCCACCATCAATGGCAATGACTATGATAACGTCAATTAGAATGAAAGCGGTTATAGTCATGGACATGACCATCTGTTACAATAACCACTATTACAACCTTGGGTATGATCACTATTAAAACCATATTGGCGTCGACTATGGTTTTATTATGACGTAATTTTCTTGATTTCATAACAACTGGTTATCATAATGAGCATTATGATTGCGAAATAATCGAGCATAGCAGTGGCCATGAAAATGAATTAACTATTTCTGTGAATATGACTATAAAAATTGTAACCACGACCATGATTGTGACTATGAACACAACTGCAGCTAATAATGTGTGGGTTGTGACTGACTGTGACCGCGACTGTAATAATGACTGTGTCAATGGCCGATACTATGGCTGCTAAATTGAATGTGACTTTGATAATGACTAGATCATTACCATGTCTTTGGCCACGATTATATTACGTTGATTACGGTAATTACTTACCATCCCCACAATCATAACCACGATTGTAAATGAAAGGTCATATGGTTGTTACACTATTACCATTATGTATCCATAAGTATCATTATGATCATGGTATCACTGCGACCACTCGCATGATTACGGCCATAGGTATTTTGATCATATCCATGAGCAAGACTACGGCCGTAGCCATATCATAATAGGTATGACCTTGAGTATAGACAAAGCTATGACTGCAACTGACTACGAATGTATCCATAATTATGACCATAATGTTTCTGTGGTGAGCGATCCAGCGTGTGCGGTATGTATAAAACGTGTGGCTTTGTTACTTCGCTTCTTCGTAGTAAGGCATGAGGTACTTCCCAACACAGAACCGCAGTTTGTGGATCACACTATTTATTACGGTTATGACTGATTATCATCGTCTTTATGATTAACGTTCTAGTAGCGATCGTTATTATTGTGAACCACGACCAGCACTGTAATTTTCATTGTAATTACCATTTTCATTAAGGTTATAATTATAGTAATAACAATTACTTTTATCATAATAGCAACATATAACATTGTATGGATGATATGCAATTGAGATTGTTCTGTGCCCATCATGACTGCCTATGACGATAGCAATTATGATCGTGATTATAATCAGGGCTAGTTATGAATACATATCTGCTACCATGTCTAATGTTATGACTATAATAACCATTACCATGATTAATATTTTTTCGATTATAGTTATCTTAACGATTGTTGTGATAACTTAAAAAATGTGAAAGGCAGTGTTAGAAAAGAAGGAGGTCAATTTAAACTATCCAAAAAAAGGATCAGTGGATCAAAGACCGTATTATTTCAAAGTTCACGTGCGAAGCAACTTTTGCTTAAAGATAATACTATATATTACTACTATATTACTATACTGCATCATCTTTCAATCAAATCATTCAGGAAACTATATGGTTATTTTGCAAATACATCTTGCTGCAGCTTTAAATAAATAAATTTATTTATAGATTGGCTACTAAGATCTAGAGATTCTTAAATTTCTTTCAGACTTTGTATCTAATTCACGTCAACATCTCTTATAAATTTAAAAATCTGTTCATGGCACTTCTTCTAACTCTACTTGCCTTTCCTTCTGCCCATAATGATCGGTTGGTTGTCGAGTCTTTTCCAAATAACCGTAGGCCTTGGAAAACCACTAGCAGCACAATGAAATGTCACATTGTCTCCTTCTTCCACGTTTATTGGTCCAATTAGACTATAGCCAAAACTTCCTGGAAATAAAATCATTCAAATGAGACTAAAACATAGAACGAATGTATGCAATAGGAAGCTAACTAATTAATGTATACAAGATGATGTTATATATATACTAAAAACTTTTCATTCTGCCATTACTCTCATATACGTATGCATAATAAATTTAATGGGTTTCTAACGATGGCTCAAATGACTGCATTATAATTATTTGAAACAGCAAAATTTATGTCACATTTGAAATTTTGCCTCTGTTTTAAATCCGATAGAAAAATCAAGGTTTACGAATTATGAATCCGAGCAAACTGATTTACTTTTACCCAGATATCACATTTTAGTCAACAAAGAAAAATATATAATTTAAAATTTATGACGGATATGTATCCTATCAACATCGTCTCCATTCACATAACAACCGGTATCACGCGAAGTGAATTCAACTAAGCGATTGAAACAAAAAAACTGTTTTCTCCATGAGAAAACGTTATGATAACGATTCGGAAATTCCCTCCAAATGTTCAATTACTCTTCGGCATGTAAAAGTTTTCTCTGCCAGAAAAGTTTTTTCTCGGTTTTACGCTCCGACAATAACGGCCTCAATATAATATTTTTCAATCTGTCTTCTCACGTGTTTGTATCCCACACCTTTTACACAACTTACTACGATCTCTGCCAAGAAAAGAAAGCGCCATTAATGTTATGCCTTTTCTGCTGTTATTACGTGAAGCATATAAAACAAATGTTGCATATAACAGGGGCGACCTGAAATGTTCCCGGAATCGGCAAGAGATGGCGCACCAACGTTGAAGTGGATTCATTCATTGGCAAGGGTAACCCTTTTTACAGCAACTGTCAAAATTTCAGACGTCTACTGTCAATAGTTGTTGTTTAAGAGTGTATTTTGTGTAACAAGTCAAGCTGTTTCGCAAAAATTGATAAAATCGAATTTCGTGCAGTGGCAAAACACTTCTGGATGGCTGAGAAATTGGCCACGGAAATTCGAAATATGTTGCTAGAGGTTCATGGCGGATGTACTTCATCATTTTCGACCATCAGCTTCTGGATGAGATAGTTCAAACGTGGCCGCACAAGCACAACTGACAAATCACGCAGTGGACGCCCGAAAACCGTTACCAACGATGAAATGGTCAACAAGATTCATGGTGTCGTGTTAAGCCATCGCCGATTATAGCTGAGAGAGATAGCAAAGACAACAGGCATCTCAGAAGAACGCGTAGGCCATATTCTATACGAAATTTTGGACATGAAAAAGCTTTCGGCGCAATGGGTACCGCATTTTCCCACACCGGAACAAAAGCGAAATTGGGTGACCATTTCGGAGGAGTGTCTGACCTGAATCCAACACAATCCAAGGGATTTCTTCATGCGCTTCATAACCGCGAATAAGACTTGGGTTCGGCACTATATACCGGAGACCAAAGAACAGTCGAAGCAGTGGACTTTTACGAGCGAGTCGACTTCGAAGAAAGCAAACATCGTTCCATCAGCCGGAAAGGTCAAGACGACCATGTTTTGGGTTTTCCAATGTGTGATTTTCATCGACTATCTGCAGAAGGGAAGGACGATAACGGGCCATACTACAGCGATTTATTGACCCGATTCGATGCAATGTTGAAGGAGAAACAGCCACGTTTGCAGCGGAAAAAAAATGCTTTTCCGCCACGACAATGCACCGGCCCATCGTCCCGCATCATCGTGTCCAAATTGAATGAGTTGCTCTACGAATTAGTCTCTCATCCTCAACATTCACCGGATCTAGGCCTCAGCAACTTTTTCCTGTTCGCATACTAGTTACATAAAAGGACCTAAATTACTATCATCTGTTAAGTATTATGCACTCTTATACTTTATGGATTCATTAGATTCATAAAACAACACGATAGTATTACAAATTGCAGCAAGAAGTTATTAGATCTAATCTTTTCTAATGTACCTTGTTCAATAACAATCAGTCATAATTTTGATACTTTGCTTTCTGAAGACAGCAGTAATTTCTTTCAGAAACTTTCCTTCTAATGATAATCTTCGTTACAATTTTTATAAATGTAACTTTACATCTCTTTACATTTCCATTACTTCCATGTATTGGTGTTTTCTCAATACCTTTTCCAACGTGAATGATGCTGTTTCTAAATTTTGCAATAAAATTTATGATATCATAAACCAAATTCTCTCCGTGGTTTCATATGAATATTAAGAATCACTTCAAACATTATTATTTTAAGAAATGGAAACGCACTAAATCAACGATTTTCTAACATCTTAGGAACGCTTTAAATGTATAAAAAAATTACCAGTCAAAGTAAAAAGAAAGAAAAAGGAAAAGAGAAAGGTGGGATCTCGACGCTTCGCCTCCGTAGTAGAAGGCTTCTTCAGGAGAAAACAGGGAAACCAAAATGGCACGGTAACTTGACGTATAAACGGCGCTAGAGGCGAAACCACTTTGGAAGAAAACGGTTTCGCCTCAAGCGTAATCCCTGTTTTCTCCTGAAGAAGCCTCCTACAACGGGGGCGAAACGTCGAGATCCCACCATTCTCTTTTCCTTTTTCTTTCCATGTTTCTTTCTTTCTTTTTACTTTTCTCTGGCTCCCTTCTCTCTTTCTTTCTTTTACTATTTATTTCACCTTTTCTTTTTTTCACCCCCTTTTTTTCATTTTTTCCTTTTTTCTTTTTCTCTTGTTATTTCTTTTTATTTTTTTCTCTTACTCATATTTCATTTTTTATATCTCAACATGACACGGTCCAAATCCCAAAATAATTCGCTTAATAGTTTGATAGAGTTAATTACTCTTTGCTGACCTTTAAGCTGCTATCAATAGACATTTCTCCAAGAACTTCTTTGATCCCTATTATGCAGAAACTGTAGAATACTGCAGACGAATCCTATTACAATTACTTCTAAGTATGTAGCGTATCTGTTGGGCAATTATTAAAGCAAAAGGGGGTTACTTAAAAAAAAAAACATAATAATAGTATGTATTTTATTAGAATATACTATTTTGTCAATAAAATATTTTAAGTTAATGAGTAAAGTTTGTTTGTTCGATAAAATTCTGGGAAAGATTATCTGTCTAGTTTATTTCCTTATTTTATATAGTGCATTCAAACATATGAACTGCAGTGTACGTACAATGCATAGCTTAATTTTCACTATTTCATACTTTCCGTTCTTTCCTTTAATTTAAAAAAATATATTTTTATTATTTTTCTATGTAATCTGCACATAATTTACGTAATGTATCTAAAAATTACGTTTCAAAACATATCTTCACATATAAAAGTTCTAAAAATACTTTCTTTCAGAGATTCAAGTTTAAATATATTCAGTTAAGACAACCTCTTCGTATCACGACATTTTTGTCCTAGAAGTATTTTTTTCTTGATATAAGAAACTATTCCTGCCAGTATAGAATCGTACTATGAAATTTGTATTACAAAAGAATTTTGTCGTGAAGCATCTTAACTGTAAAACTAAAACCAATGTCTTATATTTTTGGTCAAGGATGTACATTTTAACTCTATCCAAGATTTCCTTAGCTCACACCACGTACAACCTTCATTTTGTTTCTTTTCGGTTCGCCCATACGTTTATTTTTACCCCCATTCTTCGGCGCAACTTTATTGTGCGGACGAAACGTAAACACGAAGGGAAAATACCCAGAAAAATAATCCCGAGTTCCTTAAATATATGTGGAACAGCTTAGTTTTCATCGAAGTGGTAAATTATATGTACACAGAAGAATCGGCGAAAGCAATAACTGTAGTTCAGCATCCTTTTCTGTCCTTAACTGTTTTCGTCGGGATTCGAACTATACATATTTGTAAATATCGGATATTTGCAAAAAGAAAACTAGAATTTTTTTGAATATTTTCTGTTGAACGCTGGCAAATCAATTTCTTCTGTTTAGCTGTTGCTAGGGTATACATTGCTTTGTTAAGGTAGTAACTTCTAATATGAAGTAAATCTCGTAAAGTTAAGGCCGTCACTTCCTCTTAGAGTTGCACAAAGCAATCATCATCTGTATGCCTGTTAGTATCTAAATCGTTTTCTTCTATTTACACTGATGTAATTGGAAATATTTGCCAGTTTACTAAATTCTTAATTTAATACCACAGAAATTAAAATACATTTTTATAATCAAGATCTCGATAAAAATTATATATAATACATATATTTTCATAGGTACTTTTAGTAACACTTTACCATTTTCTTTAGGCGCTGTTGAATTACACAGTTTATTTCTTCGAAGCAGCAAACATGCATATGTACATTCCTTTCCAATACACCAATGATGTAATGGTATTACACAGTCAATACCAGTGTGGAGGCTCTTAATTATTAAAGATTTAATGTTTAACAAAATATAAACAAAGGAAAAGAAATCAAAAAACTAAAAACGTTGGAAACAGAAAAGCTATGTAGTTAAATGTGGAACAGCAAGGCTATGATAAAGTAAAAATTAAAAAGGAATTAAAGTTTAATAACGAAGTAAAAATTACTTCATTCTCGTTGAGAGATAAGATCCTTTTTTTCATCAAAGTTGCTGATAGTGTCGCGAATAGACGGTAAGTTACCATTTATGATAAATGATGTTAGCTGGTTGTTAGCCGTTGTTTATTTTTATCATTTAATTAAAGACAATAAAACAAACATAATGCAAAATGATTACCATATATTCACATATAATTCTACTGCTGCCAGTAAATTGTATGGCTTTAAGAACAATTATACGTCACTTTTGCATTAAATGAACGACAACCACTACTTTGTGTAACCCCTTTTTCTTTTTTAACGAAATGCAGTTCGGGTGTCATTGATCCGAACAGGGGAATTAAGTAGATACCTTTAACATGACTTCACTTCATGATTCAATTTGAATGTTGTTGGCAAAGTTCTAACAAACTGTTTACGGATGCCGTTTCGATGGAAGGCAAGTCGATAGGAGGTACTGACCTGAGGCTATTGACGGCCTAATTGTGAAATTTGATTTTCCGGTAGGGTCCTTCATCGGATAAATACAAACACCGGGTTCGCCCGCTGTTCCATTGATGCCTGGCTTGCCTTTGGCCCCTGTAGGTCCGGTTAAACCTGGAATAGAGAATGAATTTATTCATGGCGGTGATTAAAATGTCAACAGTTGTATTTCAAGAGCTGCTGAGCTTTCCGTATATAGTAGTGTGACTGATTTGTATTTTTGATCGTTTTCACAATGATTATTTCCAAGAAAACATTCTTTTAAATAAGTAGCACCAAAACAATTAAAGTGCGAGTTGTATTTGAAGAACTAATTCGTACTTATAAAGGTAGATTAACATTGTATAAAATGCGATCTCCATTGGGTCATAAAAATAATATATTTATTTTCTCTATACAGGGTGTCTTTGAAATAAAATAAAAAAAGTATGGAAAACGAAACGGTGGTATTATATAGAAAATGAATCCAAAACATTTTAAGTCAATTACGACGTGAACGTCAAAATTAAAAAACACTGGGAAATTGTAATATGTGCCGCATATGGATGCAGAATGTATATACATAATACATCATAACACTGTCTACCTTTCAAACGGCATGCTAAAGTTCAATGACAAGCTTGCGTACGAATATTTCGGCTGTGAATGATAAAGGCATTTTATTTTAAAGACATTTATTATTTTGATCGCATCTGCGAAGGAATTTTCGCAACATATTTTGGATTCAAGTCTAATAAAATTAAATCTTTCCATTTTTCATACTTTTTTATTTTATTTTATGGACACCTTGTGTATTATATTATAATACCAACCGAAGCATAAAATACATGCAATAAAATTAGAGCAAATAAATCTTTTATATATTTTAGAATATATAAACCTGTGTGCTCTCATGTTCTATTTTCTCCTTTCTCTGCATCTACTGGAGTTAATTTGCGAATTATATAATTTGAAAGCTTGCGAATAGTAAATTTAAATTGATTGAGAGTACAGTTTCTAGTAGTAGACCGAATGCGCTTTTTTGTTCTTTTTTTGAATTATAGTATTCTCCTTCTATATTTGTCATTTTTATTAGATTGTATACGGTATTGACAGAATAAACCACACCTTTAAGAATCCAGGTAATTTATTATCTAATTCTCGAAATACAATTACTTAGAAACCGACCAAAGGGTGGCTATTCTTGTTTTAATAGAAGAGGGCTTCTTGATTCGGATTGTATGGAAACGAATACGTCTAATTAATTTGCGTTTAATAACATGCACTCCTTCCGCAGTTAGTAGTTCCTAAAAAAAAGCGAAATTGGCAATGTCGCAAGCAAAAGACGAAAGAAAATAATAAAACGTGACGGTCTGATTGTATAACGATTGTATTTAAAAAATCGTGCTTCAACTTAGACAGAATTGAGACCTAATGAAGGAATAGGTTTAATTGTAAGCGCTGTAACTGTAGGAAGCTATTGAAAATTAGCGGGACTGCATGTTGACCAAATAATAATTCACATCACCAATGAGCCCATGAACATCAAATGTATATTGTTGAACAGTGAAATAATGTCCAAACGGTATCTACTTCGGTATATTTTATCGTAGGGAAGGGAACCTTCGAATTATCGTTTTAAAAAAATGTGAAGTAATGCTTACAGAGGGCTTCTGCTGTAAAAGAACAGATAATTTTTGCACTTTATGGCACGGAACAATCATCCTCATTTACAGCGGATTATTCTAATCTATCTCTTAGATAAGTAGTATCGATGGTATCAAGCAGGCAAAGATTTCATTATATCCCATCTCTCTCTCTCTCTCTCTTAGTGCACGTCCATGCTCGACTCGAATATTTACTGCGATTAACAAACTCACAACAGTTATTATGGTAAGTGGTACAGTAAATGAACAACACTGTTCGAAATGCCTCGTGGTAAACCAATGGGTGTTGCTAAACGATTCAGTATAATAATTTTGCATAAAAAAGGTTTTGCCAGCAGCTAAATCGATAGGAAACTAAATCCAACCACGTTGACAGTAAAATACACTATTCGCCGTTATCAAGAAACCGGCAACTTAGAGATCCGTGACAGTCCAGGTACCTCACGAATAACCACCCCAGTAGACGATAGTCTACTGCAACTATCAAGCAAGCGAAATCGTAGAAAGATGACACCCGAAATAGCGAGTGAATTCACCACCGTCGAATGCCTGCTGCTCGAAGGGAATTTACACGGTCGCCTGGCAGCTTATAGACCATTGCTACGCTGGGGTAGCCAACTAAAAGGGTTACAGTGGGCCCGTGAGCATCAGGGTTGGACGGTAGAACAGTGGTAAGATGATAAAATTACGATTTCTTTGCATTACCAACGTAATCAAATTACCGAAAAAATATCGGTCTCGAAGGGGACTCGAACCCAACATCTTTACGTCTCCTTCATAATGTGGTAACCCTTGCACCGGAAGACCATTGAGTCCAAGTCGCTGTAAATCCCCCTAGATGTCAAATGCCAATAGATATATCGTAATATCTCAAGGACACTATATTATTAATACGGCAAGTGCGTAACAGTTAAACTAACATCCATATTAAATACTGCGGTAGGAGTAGTACCGCGAAATATTGGAGACTCATGCCATTCCATTAATCGAAAGGATGCCGTGACTAGTTCGAGCGGTAATCAATGCAAAAAGAGGATTTTTTGAGGAAAAGAATGTTTAAGAATTTTCTTAGCAATGAATAGAAAAGATAAAACTTTTCGTTAGATTTTGATAGTTGTTATTATTAAGAGTAATACATTTACTTCTTTAGTATTAATTGCCTTTTGTTTTTAAAATTTTTGTTACTTGGCCAAGCTTCTATGGACGGTAGTGTATGTGCCACGTAAGGGCAACGTGGAAGCTATATTTTGCCGGATTTCAGACCATAAGGTATCAATTCCTCGGGAAAATTAAGTAAAGATAGACCTGAATATGAATATATGGTCAGAATTTTTGTCCGTTCTTCTTCCTTTTGGTGACGACCTGAATTATCCCCGTACATTCTGTGGTTCTCTTTTTATACATGTTCATCAAAAGTCGTTAACTTTAGCAACAGTACTTCTATAAAGAAAATAATTTTATTAACTTAAGACGACATGAATTTTGTACGTCGTTCACATTTTCCATTAAAAAATATGCTATTAAAAAATTTATTGCTATTGTACATGGCTCAGTTTTTAACCACGTTCTGTCGTTCATTTTCTGTGACGTTAATCTACTTATAGGTTATCAACGAACAAATTGACGTTCCCACTTTTAAGCCGAACAGAAGAGGCGTTTTTGAGCGAGGAAAGTCTGCTATCTCCGCGAAACACGAACTTAATACATTCGAAGTGTTTATGTCGCGTATAGTATATAGAAGCTTAAACGTTTCAAAGCCGCCTCGCAAAGCTTCGACGGATTAAAGCCGAAATTACTAAAATAAGTAGATGATAATTTGGTGCGCGCTTAACCGCTTTAAAGTCGAGCGACGGCGGAGCGCAAGCAGCAGGCTTCGTTCCCGTAAGGCCGAAAGTATTGACTCGTTAATGAAATTTTGTCGCCTTTAATTACTCACCAATCGATTGTTAATGGAAGAAATTTGTTACAGAAATGCTCTTAGTGGTTGTAGCTGTTGGAGCGAGATTATGGCTAAATCGTGTGGAAGGAAGTTTTTGATCAAACTGCATTAAATTCTATCGAGTTTGATAGAAGTTATAGCCTTCTGGATGCAGAAATAACAAAAAACGAAAAAAAATCTAGGAGATGCTAAAATCTTTATTCGCTCGTTATTCCTTTCTATCTACAATGCGTATAAATTGGTACAAAAGCTACACGCAGCGATATTTTTCTTTTACCCTTCTGAATTGAAAATTTCAATAGCAAAATGTTGCACATTGGTTCATACGTATTCACGGGATTCTGATGCTTAGCCCACAAGTATTCTCCGACATCTGTTGGTCGTGATAATTAAAATTTAGAACAAAGTAAAATTTTCAATACCACATCTTCGTAAACATTTTATTTTTGACTTAAAAAGTTTGATTTTGACATTCCTTCATTAATACACATTCACAAAAAATACAATTTGGCAATGTTGTAGGGCAATAAGTATATTTTCTAATACGAAATTAATCAGAAACATTGCTGCCAAATTTTGACATTTAATTGACATACTTTAGCGTTATAATTTTGTGTAATTTCTGTTTTCTTCGTAATTATTTGTGTAATCTTGATTAGTTTTTATGTTTTTTATTGCATTTAGCGATTGAAATTAAAATATAAATGTAAAAAAAGTTATCTTAACGAAAAATAAATAAAAACTTCTTAAACATTCCCTTTTGCGCGAGAACAGCTTTCACAATCAGAGGCATCCGCTCCACTAGTTTTTCAAGGACTCTATTTGGCATATTGGTCAATTCCTCTTGTAAAATGTTCCACAGGCGGCCTACGGAGGTAGGACATATTTTTCGGACCCTCCTGTCCAATTCATCCCATAACAGCTCGATAGGGTTTAGATCGAGGATTTGCGGCGGCTATGTGATTATTTGTAAGGTGTATGTATTGTATTATCTTGTTCTTCATTTAAGAAATTTTTACCTATCAATGCTGAGTATTTGGAGTCGTTGTTGTGCATGAATATAAAATTTTCGCCGATGACCCAATGGTATTAATTTTCCCTGCAGTATTTCTAAATAACCCTCTTTTCGCAAAATACCTTCGATTCGCTTCAAATGTCCTGTACCGGCGTAGGAAAATCAACCCCAAACAAGCACAGAACTTCTTCCTGGCTTGACAGTTGGCACTACACAATCCTGCAACATTCTTTGGCCTTTCGTTCTTCTTACAATAACGCGCCTTATTGTCCGAACACCTCAAACTGTGGGTCATCAGTCCATAGCACCCTCTTCCAATTATCCACTGTTCAATTTATATGTGTTTCTGCGCACTGTAGTCGTTTTTGCCTGTTTCCCCGTTGAAGTATGTATTTTTTTTGTTCCAATGCGGCCGTGAAGATTTGAAACCTCGCATTCCGAAAAAGTTACCATGTAGTCTGGTGTGGCTGCATTCGAAATACTAAGTCCAAACTTTTTTTACCGGTATTTGATTGGATGGTATTTGGAGATGCTCCAACATTTTCTATCTGCCGAGTTGTAAAGACTTGGGGTAGAACATAGCGTTTGTCGTTCCAGCAAGATGGTACAAGAAGTCATAATGCTCGAATTTGCATGGCTGTTCTAAGAAACATGTTCCATGTCCGACTTCTATTCCGACATGATGATTTTAGTTGACCGGATTTGACTACCCCCGATTTTTTTTTCTATGGGTTTATCTAAAGGCTAGAGTTTCCCAAAATGTTCCTCGAACACGACACGTTTTAAAAATCAAGATTGTTCGATAAATTAGAGCGATAAACTAGAAAATGCTACAACGAGCTACAACGAGTTCTCAGTCACGACTTCATGAATGCTTAAGAAAGCGTCAAGAAAACATCAATATCCATTCTGTCACTCTATATATAATTCCAAAATATAAGCTTATACAAAATGTATTGCACAAAAATGTATAGCATAAATTTTTCACATTTGTCATACAATTCTAGCCGTTTTGGCGAGAAAGATGTCACTAGGTCCGTTTCTAAATCACAAGCCCAAACTACAAGCTATTGTCGATAATATCGTGTCATGAAGTACATCATCTATAACCATGAATAGTATTAACGTAGAATTTTGTGGCGAAAAAAACTAAGAATACTTTCACGTCCCATCCAATTCATTGCTTCGCTGTTTTCTTCTATTTCTTCAACGAACACGCTATAAACTCGAGCTCTTACGGCAGATACATTCTTTAACGATGCGAACTCTGGTATGGCTCCGGCATGGTAGAGCGATTCGATCGTCCTGTCGACGTTGAGACGGGAATGGAACTTTTAAAGCTAAACGACGATTCGTTTGAGTCTACGGAAACGTCCGTCATTAGACGCGCAGAACAAAGTGAAAAGAGGAGAAAAAAGACGTTGTCTTCGGTGAAAAAGGAACTAAACCGTTCACACAAAACGATCCCGATAGTTTTTCGTCGTGCAATTAGTGTCGTCTCTTCGCTTTTTTTCCCTTTCCTATTTTTTCTTTTTCCCTTCTAGCTCATTCCACCTTGCTACTAGATCGTAACGTGCGTCGTTAGGGAAAGGTATTTATAGTGGGATGGAGCATAAATATGGGCTGTCTCTTTTCTAACCGGATGATACGATTTTGACATGAAAATTCGTTTATAAACGTCGGGTGTATGGCGGAGAGGGACGTAGTTAATCAAATAGAATTATTACGAAGGGAGGACTGAAAAGCTGATCGCGTGGCTGTAACTGCCTGTTGTCACGTTGTTGTTGTTGCATAAGCAATGTTGCTGTTTAGTTTTCAGAAATACTAATCGCCTTTTGTGCTTTGCATGATAAATACATGTATAGGGCGTTTTAATGTATTTTCTAGGCTTTGAAATATTTCACAAAAACTATTTATTCGTTGTTAGAGAATACATACTAATAAAATATTTTAAATTGTGTTTATATTTCCTTCCTTGCTGAAAAGAAAGTAGTTCCAAATAGATTAAAATGCTAGTCTTTATAGACCGCTGCTTTGTAGATGAGATCCCTTACATAAATGTAAATATACCTGCAAACCGGTTTATCGTTTAGGTCTCATAGATAATATTGTTAGTGATTTGACGAAAAGCATTTAATTGACAAAAGGAGAATCATTTTGGGTCAATGAACAAGTGCTAGCGTCGTTCCTTCGGTTGCATCTGAAACGTTGTTCAAATTACAAAGTGTAGATGTACAATCAAGGGAATCTTTGCGCGAGATCTTTTTGAAATATATTTGCTGAATAAGCATGAAGCTTCTTCTTTCAAATAAAAAAAGGAGCAACTAGTTATTTCACCAAAATTATTTATTTTTATTCAATACAACTCTAGAAACGTCCAACCAATGATAGCATAGATTTCTTAGGTCATTTCTCGAAATCGCCTCACAGGTCACATAGTGATAAGGCTAGCGAATACAAAAAGTGTTGTAACACACAAATTTGTTATCTCGACAAAACTTCGCGAACAGCGGCAGTCCTGTGTGGTGGTGCATTATCGTGGAACAAAAACCAACTTCCCGGTGCTCGATATTCAGGTCCCACTCAAACGATTGTCTTCCACAAATGATTCATAACTACTACATAATATCCGCCAGTGACATTCTGATGCTGTGGAACGAATTCCCGAGGTAAAATACCTTTAGAGCCGTAAAAATAAATCAACATTGTCTTCTCTCGTGATTTCTGGGAGTGCAATTTTGCTGACATTGAAGAGCCTGGGGACTTCCATGTAGTACTTTGGCGTTTTGTTTGAGCATTGTAATGGAAGCACCAAGTCTCATCACCAGTTACAATCGATTTAGAAATGTGGAATTTTGTTTGGATGTTTTGATAAGATCTTTGCAAACTTTTGGTTTTCAGTTAAGACATGAGGAACAAATCGAGCACAGACTTTCCGTTCATATCTTTCGTTAAAATTTCGTGAATCATGTCTTTGGGCGTATTTAATTCCATCGCCAGAGCATCCAGACCATCTTGAAATCGCTTATACCACTCGAACACAAGCGTATGAGATATCACCATAAACTTTTTTTCTTTAATTCAAATACTTCTGTAAAACTTTTACCGAGCTTTAAGCACAATTTAATATTACTTCGCTCTTCCATCATATGCTTGTAATGAACCGACAGTAAGTACTGTCATCTTAAACACTATAACTTAACTACTACTTGATCGATTTTAATGCTCGCGGTCTTGAAATTGTTACCACTAGTTGAGAGATTGGATACAAAATTCTAACGACCGAAGAGATCGTTATCCATAAAGACATCCAAAGAAGAATTCAAAGTTGAATGACTGGTGTATATCAATTAAATTATTTTAAGTTAGTTTTCGTTGATCTTTAAACAGTAATTTAATTTCCTTTGTATTGCCACCATTAGTTCTTTTTGAATGAGTTTGTGAATAAAAATTGACGGTTCCCGATAACGTTTAACACACCTTTTAATCGGGGATAATTGGGCTTTGTAATATAGAAATTGAACCAAAGAAGATTGGAGCGACACATCCAAATTCGAAGTTTTTAGAAGAAGCGACGAAGTTTTGTTTGGAGAACATCTAAAGAAAAATAGGTTGCCACAAGATCTTGTGTCATTTATGATTGCATGTTGGATGTTTTTCTGTGAATGGAGTGAGACATTTGGTAGGGATTGAAGGAATGTTGAAAAAGGAACAGTAAAAAAGTTTTCGAACAGTACATATGTCATTGTATCTGATTTGTCGTTAGTAGGGAACTATTTTTCAGCATAGCGATCATAAATACTCTTCGAAGTTGTGTAAAACCTTTTTGCGACAAAGAAAGAAAAAAGAAATGGGAGTTGTCAAAAGTATAGTCTGACCACAATTAATGGTCCAGAACCTTATGTAGAGGTTGTGAGATGAACTAGTCAGAAACGTGAGGAATGGGGTGTTCAAATTCAGCAAAGCATGGGTATAACGATCTAATTAGGTCCAAATAGATTTTCCAAGGTGGCGTTAAATTTACGAACAGTAGTGCATGAGGATATCTATGCACTGTACTTTGTACCAAAGCAGTTGTTGTTTAGGAAAGGTCTGATATGGGCTTCAAAACGGAAGTAACTACATAAACTTACAGCTTAGGCATATAGCTGCTTCTACGTTTTCTTCTTAATAAGATTTCCCCTTAAGAAAACATTATTAAAGGTTGCAAAACAGCTCTAGCATCACATAAATACTTTAACTAATAGAATACGTGTACAAAATCAAGCGAAAATACAACAAACGCCGCGAAATCGAAGATAAACTTCTTGAAGTCTACTTTTAAAGTGCCGGTTGAAACGGCAGGTTTCGTATGATTAATTTAGGTGTTTCCAGGAATGAATTATATAAACCCGCTTAATGGATTCTAGTGCGAGGACGGACGGATGGGATTGAACGAGTGAGATAGGCCCGGCCATAGTAAACGGAGACGGATTACTTTAGGCGCTTTCGGATTGTATTAGGCAAAATAGGCATATCCATCCAAGAGGGAATGAATTATTATTTAATCCGTCTAGCATAATTACGTAGTAGGAAGAGGAAATGCGGTTTTGAATGTCAATGAAATTCCAGCAAAGTTCTATTTTCCATTTCCAGGAATGAATAAAAATTTAATGATGATGCATATCATATTTCGGGCTTCAGGAAAAACATGCCCATAATGTGGCTCCCTTGCTGTTGATTTTTTCACAATCTACACAAACCTATTTCTATTATCGTTCAGACATTCTTTCCCTGAGAAAATTTCTATACTGTTCGATAACAAGATATGACAAATCTCTTCGAAGCAGCAATCACCAACAGCAGCTATTGCAAGTCTTAATATACGCAATACTGCACAATGTGTTGTTATTCACTAATAAAATATCTTGTGTTCGTTTTCTATCTTATTCCACTTTAATAGAGTTATTAAAGTCAGATTGGCAACAAAACAACCAATTCTCGGTTTTTCTCAAGGTCAACACAGATACACACTTTTGATGACCCACGATGATGATTGAAAAAATACTAGAAATTTAGCTTAGCATTAAGTATTTGGTGATATAGAGGAAGAAGTATACATATGTTCACAAGTGCGAATATTCTTAATTAATGTGTTAGCTCATACTGAAATGTAAATGTACAGCCTCGGTAGTTGAAATTTCATCATGAAACTACAATCAACATGAAATTATGTTTACATGACTGTAAGTGCCATTTTAAAAACGTACAGGAATTTCAAGTAAATCTATACTAAAAATGACCACATAATAGCACCACTACATTTGAAATTTGTAATGTAGATTGATTGTTCGTAAGATTGGACTTCCACCACCTCAGTTTAGGGGTGACTATTTCCTTGAAATTTCATAAATACATTTGTTTAGCTAATTTCCGGAAATTGCCTTTGTGGATTACGAAGTGCACTTTATAAACAATTAACCGCCGTCGGGCTACAGAAAGACGGTGTTTCTTTCCGAGATATTGACTGAAGAATCAATCGTTACGTTGAGCAGGTTCAGTTGCATTTAGGAGAACAATCCCCTCAGATTTTTATATATAATTATTAATATACTTTGTTCAGCTTTGTAGAATTAAGTGTGGCAGTTTAAAATGGCATTACGTGCAAACTGAAAGTTTTTATAATTAGATTCTCACGCAAATCTGTTTCCATCTAGCTCGTATATATACACAGAAGTATCAATTTGGTAATAAATTACAGGGCGTAAAATGCATACTAAAATGTTTTGTAACATATGTATGTAATAAACACTATGGAGTGCCGATAAAATTACATGGTAATTCCCATACAATATTGCAATTTTTCAACTTATATTTTATTGTTAATTTGCACTTTCAAGCAAGTTTTTTACATGATTGGCGGTAGCATTAAGTAACCAATATTGTGCACTGTAAATTTACAGAATACTTTTCTCTTTGGATAAAAGTATTGATATAAAACAATTCATTTTTACGTAGATTAGCGTTTCATTCGGCTTATCAAGTTAGAAATAGTAACATTGGGAAATATTTTCTAGATATGAATGGATTAGTTTTCGCAATATAAACCTACCTCTTCTTCCTGGAGGCCCTGGTGGTCCTGAGGGTCCTTGTAATCCAGGTCTTCCTAAAAAGAAATAAAACGAATAAATTCAAATATTCTCAAACGCAACCAATTAATTCAAATGCTTTTAGAGTAAGTACAGTTAGTTGGTTACTTAAGTTTCTAGAAAGAGTGTTGTAATAGTATTTTGCAAGTGAAAATCTGGTATTATCCATACTTAAAACAAGACAGAGAACTTTTTCTATCAATGATTTGAACTCAGTTTCAGAGGAACTAAATCTTTTGGTTAACAGATTTATCATACACCATACAATGGAGATTTGGAATACACAATCATCACTTTCGTTGCAATTTTGGCTCCATACGAGACCATCCTATATGGCATCAATTAATGTCCCTAGCTATACAACTACATTGAATGTGCTATCCGCTAACATGAATTTAGTAGAACACCCAGGTGGTATTCAAATTTCCGAAAGAATGCTTTCAAATGTTTATTTACAACCAATTTCACGCCTTGGCGATTCAAATTTCTTTTAAATTTGGTATTAAAACTTTATGATGATTAAAAATTTCAAATTTTTAAATGTCAATACAAAATAGGAAATTAAATCTAGTAGACAATCGGTTGCGAATATTGGTTGTTGTCTCAAAATTCTCTTATTATTCCAATAAAATTCGAACTCGCTATATAACGTTCCACTCAAAAAGGAAACCTGGTGGATTTACGGTTTAATAAGAAGCGCAAATATTTATAGCAAGTCAGTAAATTTTAAAATTTCTTCGCTTCAGACTAACTTTCTGTTTCCTAGATTTGTTACATATGACAAAAATCAGTCCCAAATCAAAATAATAAAATTTGCAATAAAATGATGTATAATATGTAGATTTTCATATTTATTGTTAGAGTTTGGTGGACACAGTTCTTTACATCTTAATTTTACTTTAAGGATTAGTTATATTAGAGAAACGTCTACGAAATCTATCCTTTAGCTATTTTAATTAACTAAACTCCCACTGACTAGAACAACGCAGTCGTGCATTTTACAAGGGTAGTTCTCTAGGTGTCAAATTCAAAATTGGATAAAAGTTGATAAGGATGTAGAGTATGTTTAGATATGCAAGGAAATTTTTTTATTGACGGAAATTCACTTTGTAGGGGGAAACCCTCCTTCGAAAATTGATTAATTTTCAATTTTTTCTCGAACGGTAAGAGCTAGAGATGATATTTTTTAAATGTAGGGGTGACTTGACATCGGAAGTTTCCTTCATAATAATGTGATGGGTGTATTTATAGTAGTATAAAATAAAGTTTTAGATAAAAGTTGTTTGTTGTTCAAATTTACTTAAAATTCTATAATACAGTTATAGAGTGTGTTTTCGAAGCAGGTAACACTAAGCAAGATATAAAGTGCGTTTAAAAAGCATTTCCACTACAATATCGATACGAATAGCCTACAGTCCCTATACAATTTATTAGGGTAATTTGCTAAATAGCGATTTTGTTAAAATATATAATGAAAAACGTATTGTACAAGCATAAGTTTGTTCGGAACTGTTTGTAATCATCGTCACAACTATATAACTAATATTTTGTAATGCCTGGTTTGGTTTTTATAATTTCTCGTATTCTTTTTGGCATACTGTCTATGCAAGCGTTAATGGTATGTCTAATTGTAGCGTCATTTTGCCACACATCCTCGATATGTCTTACTAATTGCTCTTTTGTAGTGTTTCTTCTTGAATACACGCGTGATTTTAGAACACTCCACACGTTCTCAATTAGATTGAGGTCGGGAAAGTTTCTCGGCCAAGGTAACACTGGCAGAGCGTACGTTTTCAAGAAACTTTGGATGGATTTGGTCATACGGCATGGGGCCTTAGCATGCATGAATGTGTAAGCGTCTTCTTTTGGACGTAAATCACTGATATATGGCATCAAGGTATCCTCCAATACATGCTTATATTGGAGTTGATTTATGGTGCTTTGGCAAAAATACAGTGGTGCAGGACCTTCGACTGATATGCAGGACCGTACCATAACTGACGGAAGGTGTTTCACCGTTTTTGGTACTCTTACCTCACCAAATCGTTCAGATGGACGTCGACAAATTGTGCTCTTTGCGTCATGGCTTCTAGTTTTGACTCATCGCTGAACACGATCGAGACGACGAAAAGACATTGCTCAAACAAAAAATTTTGCTTATTGAGGCATTCCAATTCCTATTTCTTTGGCAGATAAATCTCGGTTTTCAGTTGCTAGTTGCAAGATACGTCGATCATCTCCATTAGTAGTGATCCTTTTCTTGTCGCAAAACACTTTTCCGGTACTTGTAGTGGCTATCTTTTCTTTTATTAAAATGGTGATGCGCTGCACTGTTTATTGGGATACCTCTTCTTTCCTTGCAATTGGTATGTCCATTTTTTTACCCATAGCAAAAAAATACAAAGCGCATACAAGCAATAATTTGAAGTGCAACACTAACACGTAAATACGGAAAAAACTTTGTTACATAAGCAGATAAATATTATTTCTTCAATAGTAACCGATCCAAATAATATTCTACGAATTATTGTGTCTTTCAATCTTGTTTTGCCCATCTTCTATACAGTACAGAATCATTCATGAGGGGGATAATAATAAGCAAGAGGTCATTAAGTAGCACTTTCTCAGTTTTTTAGAAAGATATTTAGGAAACGTATTTAAGTAGGTATTATAACTCTATTCATGAATTTTAGACTTGTATTTGTAAATTATCACCTTGGAAACATACAAAAGCTTAAATTTATAAGGTGGCCCTAATAAAATGGACAGGGACTGGTACTAAGTGCAAGTGCGAAATATTCAAGCATTTATATGAAGTTTTGTGGCTATGGTCATATATGGGAAAATGTTTTAGATAAAGATTGTTTATCCTTTAAACGTGCTTAGAGCTTTTTGAAGGAAGTTCCAAAGATAAGTAATGCAATTACTAGCTTAAGTTATTAGTCCGAAATGAGCGTAAACATCGAAGGCACGACAAACAATACTCTTTAGTCTTTGTAATATTTATTGTACAAATACACAAAAATTGTAACTACGTTTACGTAAACACGTATTTCATCAAGATAGCCAGGCCAATTATTGCATTTATTGCAACAAATTATGTACTGCGTTTTTTGCTAGCGAAGTTAGCGAAGAGACAATTGAGCCAATATAAATTGTGATACCAAGAGCAACGAATTAATCACATAGAAATTCAGAGCGATGTTATTGATATAGAATTGGAGGATGTCCAAAAATTTCGCATAAGCAGAATAACCTTCTATAATGCACCTTGCAGTAGCTTCTTGCAATTAATACCATAACATTATTTGTTGCCGATATTGCTGCTTTTTGAATGCACCTTGTTTCTTGTTTGGTGTTATTTACTTCTGAAACACTCTGTATGGCTAGAACTGTATAAACGATTTGAAATGTAACAACTTTGATCCAAAACTTTTTTGCATATTATTACAAACATACTCATCACTACACAAGTGTTGCATTTAAGTGCAATACTCTGGACATTCTACAGTACTACATTATGAAGGAATTTTCGATGTCAAGTAACTCTTATATCTCAACATCACTTGAAAGTTATATCATTTGCAGATGGGCGTTTCACTCCCTAAAAATGAATTTCCACCAATAAAAAATTACTTACATCTCAGAACATACTCTGCATCCCTACCAAGTTTCATCCAATTCTGAATTTAACACCTGGAGAGCTTTCCCTGTTAGTTGAGGACAATACACACATTGCCTGGCCTAGCGCTTCAACGATAAATCGCGTTGCTTATGATGGCTACCAATAATTAAGTTCACCATGATTAAAAAGTATAAATTTCAGTTGGCACATCAGGGATAAAACTCTTTTCAGAATGTTCGGACTGCATGGTCATGCGAGAATCTTCCCTGCGGTAACCAATTTTCTAACCGCACGATTTCGACGTCCGTGCGTCGCATAAGGCTCTTGTGCCGACTTTCTAACCCGTAATCTAATCGTCCATGTCCTCAACAGAGTCGTTGCATTCATAATCGAAAGCTTTGCGCTTGCTTGAATGTCGATAATGCGAACATACTAATTAGAGAAATAAATTCATAGTAAGGGAACGCAAGCGTCGGGGGGAGGAGATAACGGAAAGGACAATAACACGCCGAAGCTAGGACGGGACGCTGTACCTATTAATTTTAATATCTGGACGCTGAGCCGGAGGCATTGAATTGGAATTCATGCTTAATTTGCAATCACATTTGCATTGAATCCGCGAAACCTCTCAGTCGGAGGTTTCGTAGAGCAGGGTATGTATTTATCGATAGCTAAGCTTCCACTTATACCTTCTAATTTTACGCTTGATGTTTGAATCCGTCGGCAAATTACTACAATAAAGTTTATGAGTAGGGTAATTTCGAAATTAAATATTATGAAACGCATTGAACACGTAATATCACACTGCATTTTTTTTACAAAATAAGAGTAACACTGACCACTTGTCAGATGTATCTTGTTGTTGATACAAGTTTCTCTAGATACTCCAAAATACATAGCAGTGTACTGAAAGGAAGTATTACTTTATAGATTAGTCCATGTATTAGGAACTCTTTGAAGAGCTCGTTTAGCATCTAATTTGATATAATCGAATGTGGTTGTGTTACACGTAATAATATGCCTCCAATTTCTAAAAGACATAACTTATGGCTGGTATAAACATACACACCACCGCTCAAAGTAGAATGGACACTTCAAATTTTAACAAAATATTTTAAAAGAAGTACCATTTTCTTGTAATAATTCTATAAGCATGTACATAATTTACTAATTAACTAAGTCGGTAAATAACGAAATTGGAATATTACCTTCCAAAATCGTGAAATAATTAGGTACAGTACAAACAATACCAGATATATGTAGTTAGCGTAAGTAATATAAGGGTAAAAATTTTATGACACTATAAATGAAACCAGAATTCTAAGAATTGACCGAGTTCCTACAGCAATGGTATTTACCCCACAAAGTATGCGTAAATTACATTAACAGTGAGTTTAGTTTATCATTAGATACGTACCGTGCAACCCAATATTGTTATTTCTTTGTTGAAGTAAATAATTCAATTCCTGTGAAAAAATGCCTTGCCGAAAACCGCTTAATGTTGAAACATGATCAGCTATATTAACGCTACATCAAGAGGGATACTCTGTACGGAATATTTCCGGGCGATTTAATGTAAAAAAATCCAGTGTAAATGTAACTGTTCGCCGCTTCGAACAAACTGGTAAACTTGCTAGCAGAAAACGTCCAGGACATATTTGAACAGCATCCAGGAGCGACGATGAATGCATAAAATTGCTTAATAAGAGAAATAGACGACTAACGGCCCCTGAAATTACGGCGGAAATGTGTGGGAATAAACACAAACATTTTCAGTGCACTCACAAAGACTGGAGAATAGAACAAAGGGGAAACGTACTATGGACTGATAAGTCCAAATATGTGGTATTCGTTCAAAACCGTAGAGCATTTGTCAGACGCTCAAAAGACAAGAAAATGCTCCCTGAGTGTATTACACCAGTAATCAAGAAAAGTGGTGGTTCCATTTTTGTGTGGGGTTGTTTCATATTAAGTGGAATAAGGATTCTCATGAAAACCTATGGAATAATGAGAAAGGAGAATCATCTCGAGATACTAGAAGGAAATGCTTTGCCATCCGGATTGCGCTTAATAGACAACAATTTTGAATTGATGCACGATAACGATCCGAAACACACGTCGCTATTATGTGGAAACTACCTCGCTAAGGTAGAGAATAAGGGAATGTTAAAAATAATTACTTGGTATTCCCAGAGTCCGGATCTTAATCCGATAGAGCTTCTGTGGGACGAAGTGGACATGGGAATCACAAAAGAATGTCCAACGACCAAAATCCCATGACTAGACGGTATTGCAGGGGAAATACATCAATATTCCTCAACATACACGAATTGCGCGAACAGTTATTAAATCAAAAGGTGGATTTTCCGATGAGAAGATAGTACAATTTTATGTTTTCTAATGTTTATTATTACTTTTTCTTCTCTGTACACATGTGTAATAAGTCGTAGATGAGCAAATATTTTCCTTATAATTGTTTTGTTTAAAATTTTGAAGCAAGCGTTAAATTTTTGCATGAAATAGGAAGTGCGCATACTATTATGAGCAGTAGTGTACATGTGTAAGTATTTGAAACGAACGTCAGAAGTCAGGAAAAGACAGGAAGAGGAAACGCACTACATACAACATACTTGAGTTATCTATTAAGGTAATCACTTGTACTGGTACAATCAACACCTAAATAATATACTCTATATCAGTAACTGGATCGGACTTAATGATAATTCTTTAGTTTACATTATTTAATAGATAATTTGGTTGAACCTTGTACCTTTCATATAAAATCACCTGCTCCAAATTATCAAGTCTCATTTAAATTTATTTACATTAATATAGTAATAGTATTAGTAGTAGCATATTTACTCAACGGATTCGTAATCCAATTACAGGACAAAGTAAAGTGATCTGCAATAGATACCTGAACACATTAACAAAAAAACAAAAGATTACATTATCAAATAAATCATGAATTCATATTAGTCAATAATTATTGGTATTGGTAGTTCATTGTGTATTATTTGAGCATTGTATTGAAATTGGAATAATTAATATCTATGGATACATCCGATATAGGACAATAGTAGATACACATTCTATACAGCGGGGAATTTGACCATTATATTAAATTTGGGATTCGTATAATACGATTGCTAGCTTAAGCAATAAATACGGTGTAATTTTGTACGAATCGAGAAGCGGTTTATGAATGAAGCCCTGTACTGGATACTCAGCATATACTTTAAAGTACACATATGCACTTTAAAAGCGTATCTGAATATACTCAATTTATGGAAACGTGACCAAATAACCTCGAACGTTCAAAAGAGCAGTATCGCGATAAAATTATGCCAATAGAGCTGAATTCTTTTGATAATGTCTAACATTCGCAAAACTTATATATGTGGTCCAAGAATGAAAGCCGGGGATCGAAAATAGCTCGTAAATTCTTTACGGAGTGAATGCGTTTTTGGATGATATTAAAAATTTTACGAGTAAAATATACTATGACGGCAAATCAAATATAAACCGGACTTTTCCTTTTAACGCCCTCTAGGTGAAGTGAGTGACATGACGTTTTCAAATGTGTTGGGCAGAATGTAAGGTGGAGGGGAGTAAATCGGTTCAGTTGGGCTGTTAGTAGTATCATGTCTGGGCAAGAGGTGCACACATCTGTTGAGCAACGTATTATTCAAAGACCCAAGTCTACAAGTGGCAGAAGAAAATGTTCCGATGGTCGAGAGTCAGTGGCAAACGATAGCCATGAACCAGTAATGTGAATATTCGTGCAATGCATGAGAGTGACTGCCTTACAATATGAAAAATTGCTGTACACGTTGGAGTATCATATGGGAGTGCCAAGTCAATCATTTCAGATGATTTGGATTATCAAAAAGTATCGACAAGGTGGGTTCCTCGACTCTTGATGGAAGATCAGAAAGCAAATAGTCTTGTTGTATATGAAAGACTTTTACGATATCGAACAGAGAATGATGATTTATTAAGGTACATTGTCACTTATGATGAGACGTGGGTGCACCACTATACGCCGGAGTCTAAGCAGCCAACCATGGAGTGGCGAAAGCCTGGAGAGGCAATACCGTGGCAAGCCAAGACCCGTCTCTCTACTGGAAACGTTAGTGCAACGGTTTTTTGAGATTCTAGAGGCATACTACTGATTGATTTTCTATACGAAAGGTATAAGGTTAATGCTGCGTAGTACTGCCAACTGTTTGATGAAATAAAACTGGCTTGTCGACGAAAAAAGCGAGACATGCCTAATCTTAGTGCGATTCTGCTCCGTGACAATGCTCGGCCACACACAGCTGCATTGACCTAACATAAGTTAGACAAAATTCATTGGACATTTACTGGAACATCCGCCTAACAATCTCGATCTGTCACCGTGTGACTACCACTTGTGTGGGCCACTCAAAGAAGAACTAGGAAGTCACCACCTTGATGACGACGACGGTGTGGAAATGTTCGTGCGCAATTAGTTGCAGACGCGACCACAATAATTCCTTGATGACCGAATTAAAAGGGTTCCGATTAGATGGAAAAAATATGCGAATAAATTATTAGTGTATCCATAAATGTTTTAAAATCAAAATTCGGTCCATATTTGATTCACCATTGTACTTTACACTTGTAGACATTCATATTTACTTTAATTTGGTCCTGAAATAATATAATCCATGTCCTAATTTAAAACTACTTTTTAAATTTACCGCCACTTATATTTTTTACCATATGTTATTTACGTACGATAGGTAGAAATATTGCAGTTAGTAGAAACAGAAAGCTACACGATTGAACAACGTGTGCTTATTATTAAAAATTATATTAAGGATGGTGTAGGTTTATTATCATTGTTATAATTATTGCTTTGATTATTTGATGTATCTGTGCGGATAACAGAATCAGTCAAATATACACGATTAAATCATGAAAACGGCAGAAGAACAAAATGAACAAAAAAAGAATAAATAAATTACATTTATTATTACATAAATCAAGTATGCTATTCAAAAAATTGTTGAATGCTGTAATAACATTTTTCGACTAATAACTTTCAAACGTGCTGCCTGAAAACTCTTTTCTTTTTGTATCCATTTGATAGATTGTTATACTGTTTGCTACCAACATATTCGAAACCCTTGCTAACCACTTGAGAAGATTAAGCGGATGGCCAAATTTGAGGGAACTGGTACTGCGAAGTATAAAAGGAAAAAAGCAAAACGCATCGTCGTAGTGGTTGTTTGAAAGAAATCATTGGAGCTGCAAGAGTGTTAAAAATCAAAAAAATCAATTTGTCCTCATACTCAGAAACATTTCAAAATCTGCAACATTTCCCACGAAGACCTTTAGGTAAGGCACGATTCAAACAACCCAAAAAATAAAGTCAACGGATTTTGAATTAGGTCGTTTATTGATTACAGTTATTGGAGTTTGATATCGAAACATGATTATAAACTTCTTATTTGATGGAATACAAAGTGCGGATATGAAGAACATGTCGTTTCAGCAAAATGGAGCCACATGTAATCCCACAAACAATAGATGTTTTTTGCTGATGATTTGGTAATCGTTTAATTTTGGCCAGACAGACCATGCAACTCTAAGCTTCTGAATTATTGATGGTAAAATTGAATCGCAGTTATGCCAGTAATGTTACTGAAAATATTGGTAAGACAGCAAGTTACCCACAGGATACTAAATTTCATTACCAAACTGTAATTTTTATAAATATTAAAATATAAAGAAAGAAAGGAACAATCTTTATGATTTATACTTAAACTAGGTTTACGAGCAGCAATATATTTTAGAAATTCATTCTATATTCTCTCGAATCTGTTCACTTAAATAACATACTGAGCGTTGGAAACCTACATAATTTAAATGGGAATAAATAAAAGCATATAACTATAAATCTCAACATTCTATAGCGTTTATTCGCGACGTAGGTAACGTGCAAGAGTAATACTAAGTTCCTTTATTTGCATGACAGATCTAAGATTATGATTGAATGATCTGAAGACATTTCTCTAAACTAAAATGCAAGATATGTTGCCAACAGTAATTACTCAATTGATTCCAATGGTCTTCAAGTAATCATTAACAGCACATATTTGATGCATATTTGATGTAGCACAAATAATAGCGATACTGGTCGATAGTTAATGATATCAGATATTTACTACCCTTCAAAATGGGAATTATATGAGAGCTTTTCCATTCTAGGGGAAATGTAAAATTGAAGAGAGATTTGTTAAACAATACACTCAAAGTATAAGCTAAACGTCGGTCGTATGATTTAATAATAAAGGCAAGAAATCCACGGGAATTCTCACATTTCCACTATTTCCTATTATGTGGCGTATGAATATTATAATAGAACTGGAGAAACATAGCAAAAAAATAGGTTATAAATGTCTTCCTCACTACCTGCTTCATTACTATTAAACTTCACGCAGTTAAGAAAAGGGTGAGGTGTTCTACACCCTTGTGAATATCGAAACTTTAGGATTCGAGGGTAAGCTGAAAATTTCGGCAACTAAAGCATAGCACATAGCAATATTTCAATGAAATTTGTTTTATTTTTCAACATAATCTCCCTCAAGATCAATACGTCATCAAGTCGGTGCTCAAGTTTCTTTATGCCTTCACAGTACCCATTTTTCTTGAGCTCTCCAAAGCAATCGTCCACGGCAGCTATCAGCTCCACATCCGAAGCAAATCTGATACCGCTGAGGTGTTTTTTAAGCTTGGAAAGATGATAGTCCGACGGAACTAAATGCGGTGAATAAGGAGGATACTCAAGCGCTTTGAACTTTAATTCCGCTCTTGTGAACCGGCGCCTGGATGGAAAAGGAGCTTTGTTTGCTTTTTTCCGGGACTTTTTTCGACGATAGCTGCTTTTAATTGATCCAGAAGTTTGGAATAGTATTGCCTAATAACCGTTTATCCCTTTGGAAGCTAATCGATATGCAAGATTCTCTTCGCATCCCAGAACGCGGAACCCATCACCCTCCCTGACGATAGGATGACTTTAATCGGTTCACCACGTTTCATCTACTGTTTTGATTGTTGTCTACTTTCCGGTGTGCAGTGGTGAAGTCGCGTTTTATCTCAAGTCACGAACTGGCGCAAAGAATCTGTTGGATTTTGACGAAACTGCTCCAAAATGGCTGTAGAACATTCCACGCGTTTAAGTTTTTGCGATGATGTGAGTAAACGCGGCACCCAACTTGCACACCGCATAGACATCTAACTTAACATATAAAATGTAAGTCACCCATTCTCTGGAGATGCCTGTAGCCTCATTAATATCTTTCAATGTTGATCGACGATCAGCTTCAACAAATTTCAAAACTTTTTGCAGTGGCTGTTTTTGGGCGTCCAGGACGGGGATCGACATTTACGCTCATATGACCATTTTTAAATTCTGACATATTTATCATATCAGCCTGAATTTCGTTGGGTGAAAAATACCTTTTCCACAGGCATTTAATCACTCCGCGAATTTCAATATTATCCATTTTTAAAAAGCACCAAAAGTGCTCTGCTTTGAATATAGTTAGTTCATAGTTAATTACCGAATTTTTCAGCTTACCCTCGTAGTTACAATACCGGCTTCAATATGGTAGATATGTTTGGGATGGTATGAATAATGGCTATTTGTCTATTAATATCGAGGTTCTTTAAACAGAAATTGCTACTGATAGACAGGTAGAATACTTTACCTGGAGATACTTGGAACTGTCCAAGCATAATTCAAATATTTCGGCTTAAGTTATTTATTATAGGAACAGATGCACAATTATCAACGAATTACTTGTCGTTTTTTATAAACAGGTGGCAGCCTTGCTATGTTCCAGACGTATGGGAATGTCTCTGCTTAACGGACAAGCGACGGCCGGAGGTGTTTCGTAATATAGCAATGCATAGAAACTTTAAGGGTATAATAATAACAGCAGCACTTTAGAAATTAGAACTTAGTATGCAACAACTAGGTCTAGCGGCAACCTACGGAAAGACAATAAACGTTTATAATTGATATCTCCGTACACAACGAGTTTTCTCTTATAAATTCCTAACGTGAATCGTTGTGCATACGGTGTCTACGTATGCATGTATGGCGTAATTTAATTTCCATCTTTAATTGACCCAATTAGCTGACAACTTATATTTTGTCTCGTTTCGAGACGTAGTAGTTAGTAGGATGCAATTTAGGTTAAAAGCTCTTGCTGAAACCAGAGGACGCTTATTATAACGTACGTATTTACCTACGGTTGCCTCATTACGCCGTTAAATATAGTCGAATTAGTTGCGTTTTAGTGGAAATATTTCACTAATTAAGCCGAAACCGTGCCGTATGACGAAATTTACAGTTCTGCGAGAGCAATTATCTGACCGCTCTAGATCAAAATACGGTTTTACAGGCGGTACCTTTGGAACGCGAATTTAATATTATTAGAGGTTTAAATACGTTTTGTATTTTGAAATTTTGCGAAAAATTATGTTGCTTGGTTTTATGTATTTCCTCTGTTAGAAAAATTTTCATCAAATAAATTTAAATAATCTTATTAACGTTGAAATCTACAAACTTATACGTTATAATGAACCTACAGGAAATGAAAATGTTGAAATGTTTTTCGTAATGATAACCAAACATTATGTAACGTCTAGAATTAATGTCTCAGAAAACTGGGAGAGAAGTAACTTTCTATACAACGTTATAATTGTTTAGAATTGACACACAAGCAACACCACTTTTAAGTCATCTACAAACCTTGAATAAACCATACGTATCATTACAAAAATTATACAGAAAACAACGTCTCGGACAACGTTGAAATATCGTTCAAAAATAATGTAAATGAAGGTAACATACTGCTTTTAAGTATAACTGTAACCTCCATTTGTGTAAACGTTGAAAACCACGAACCAACATCAAAAGGATAACGTTATGCATAAAATATAAACTTTGTTTTCGCTAACGTAGAATAAACGTATGATTACCCATATAAAAATATGCAAAACAAGAAAAACTCCACTATAAACGCTGTTGTACTTGTTTATATGCAAATTGGGGAAAACACCTTTTGCTAAAATAGACTTCACATTCTAAATTTTAGTTATGTGAAATCACTTCTCCTTATTCCAATTCAAACGGATAACATAAGACAACATAAATTTCGTCTTCATCTGCATACGAGATTCTTAAAAATGTGATGCCATCTGAAAGAAGAATGAACATTTTGGTGGACATGTAGGCAGAGTGTCAATATCGTTTCCAACATTAAGGGTATCTACAAAATATTACCACCTAAACCAATCAACGTGTGGATACCGTCTCTTATATTAACTGCATTCAAAAAATATTAACACTAAAACCTACCGAGAAGTTATTTAAAGTTCATTATGAACGTAAGACAACAGTTTGCAGTTTAATAGAAAAATATCCCCTACTTATGTTCCATCTCAATTCCTGCTGTTGTGTAAATAAAAGCACTTCTGTTCTAATGTCGGCCAGATGTAAAGTTTAACAAAATGGCAATAGACTCACCGTCTGTTCCATTTCTGCCGTCCTTTCCTGGAAGTCCTGGTAAGCCGTTTGTTCCTGGTGTTCCGTCATCGCCATTTCTTCCTGGTATGCCGTCAAAACCAGGTTCACCCGGTACACCATCTCTACCATCTAATCCTGGCCTACCTTGACTACCTTTTTCTCCTCTTGGTCCCGGATGCCCTAGAAATAAAAAGATATTTCACTATAATCTCTTTTCCAGATCTCTACTTTCGTCTTGAAGAACAAGTAGATGTAGAAAGTAATGTAACAATAGTAATAGTAGTGATACATCGAGAAGATCTAGCAAACGTTGGAGAGGTCAAAATATGACATGTAAAGCATTTATCAATTCATCTGTTTAAATAAATTCAGATTATTTTCCTTATTTTCGATGCTTTCAGGTCGTTTATAGGTTTTTATATGTTACTAAATTTGTATTGTGTACGGTGTCACGAATAATGTTGACAGCTTTGTCTAAGTAAAATTATTCGTTTTTAACCATCCTGTATGTTTCGTAATTACCGACATGTTACACACTGCTCAAAACAATGGTCATTTCACATAATTGATAGTAAAAGTAGTGTAAAATATTTTATAAACTTATGTTAACCTTTTTAAACAAGAAATTGAATTCACAGATGTGTTTTAATATGTTCATGACACAAAACTACACTACTGATTACAAAACAACCGCAACTGGGGGGTTTAAAAGTGCAGTTTAATAGACTGTTCGGTCAATATCAAAAAGTTTACCGCTGTGAGTATTCATGGATTTGCAATTTTAGATCGATTAAATGTCATCCGAAATGGCAGCATATCACGATGAGCGGAATTTACATAGAATTTTAAAACAAGCCGAAACGTAATTTTTAGACGTTGAAATAACCTTTTGGAAACTGAAAAAGTTCAACGATTACCAACGGACGATTTATACTCGTTACCACTGGCACGTAAATAAATAACTTAACGCAACCTAGCTTTGAAATGAAATTGCTGCTATTACTGAAGGGGTTGTATCAACATAAGAAATAACAAATTATCTGCATAATTCTGGCTTATACATTAGAAAACAGTTAATTTCTATTACTCTTACTAAAGAACATAAAACAGCACGCAGACTGAGAACTAATGAATATATCAACTGAGGTTCTAATGAATGAGGGCGAGATTCAATGATGAATACCTTGCAGCCTAGGTAATAGATACATTTTGATTTGGCGTAAGTCCGGTATACGCCATAATCCAGAATGAACGAAAGTCCCAATACGAGAGTAATGGTGTAATGGTATTAGGTAACGATTGGGAGCATACCGACATTCATTACACAGTAAATGAAACTTTTCCTGACCAGAGATGTCTAGATCCTGCGACCCGTTCTTCTTCTGTTTGCAGCAGCAGCAGTAACAAATCAATCCAAACTAATTGTTTTCGTGGAATGGGTATACAGGGATAGAGTGTCTAGCCAATTTCAACGGAACTCGCTTTGCTGCATGAAATATGTCATCGAGGACGCTATAATACAGTGTCGGGCATAAAGATCTCACACATTTTGAAGAGACATAAGAAATGAAAAAGGTTGATTAGACAAAAACTATATATGTATAACATAAAACATAGTTTTTTAAATATCATTCCCGGAAGTTTACCATCACTCTCCGCATTGATCCGAGATAGCGCCGGTTTCCTGTCGTATCCTTTCCTTCCAATCTTTAGAAGATGGAGGTCGACGTTGAAAAACCTTTTCCTTTAGGTATCCCCAAAGTAAATAGTCACAGGGATTTAAATCGGGTGACCGTGCAGGCCACTCTGCGCCTCCTCTTAAAATGGTCAATCGCCCAGGAAATATTTCCCTCACCACTCCGAGTGAATATCGTGCTGTGTGAGCTGTGACCCCGTCCTGTTGAAACCACACATTTTCTGTATCCATATCGTCCAATTTGATGCGCAGAAAGATCTCCAACATTTGCACCACGTTGCACCACCTTCCTCACAAACGTATGGGCTGATCATACCATAATCGGCAATTGTACACCAAGTAATTACGCGAGGAAAGTAGAGCGGCAGTTCTGGGATATTGTGAGGATTACATCTAGGCCAGTAACGGAAATTCTGCTTGATTACACCTCCACAGAGGTGGGAGTGAACTTCATCGCTACTCAGTGCAATAGGATCAGCAGAATTTCTGCACTTAACGTTCTACGATTGACATGATCTCTTTCAGTTTGTTCTTGGGCCAAGACCATCTTGTAAGGATGTAGTTTTAAGTCCGCATGGAGAATTCTTTTTCTAAAACTTCATTTTGATATACCCAGTCTAGTGGCGCGCTTACGTGCGGAACTCTTTGGCGATTGCTGAATGGTAGCTCTTATTGTATCAACATTGTCACGCGTTGTAACGGTAAGAAATAACAAATTGCAGCAACACTATCTATAGACCTCCAGATACTGCCAAAGAATTTGAGATATCTTTTTTTATCATCGTGGAACAAAGGCAAGTGACAAATATGGTAGCAATATACTGTACAGAGTAAATATTTCTGATCAATGAGTTTATTGCATGAAGCTAGGCGGAATTTCTGTAAATCCGAATAAATCATCAATGCAAATTATAAATACGAGAACGGGCTGAAATGTTTCCGGAATCGGCAGGAAGTGGCACGCGAAGTGGATTCATTGATTTGCAAGGGCAACCTTTTTAGTGGCAACTGTTAAAATTTCAGACGTCTACTGTCAATAGTTGCTGTTTAAGAGTGAAAATTCGAAATATTGTTAGAGGTTCATAGCGGATGTACTCCATGATTTTCGGCCATCAGCTTCTAGGTGAGCGAGTTCAAACGTGGCTGCACAAGCCAAAATGACGAACCACGCAGTAGACCCCCAAAAATCCAGCGATGAAATAGTCGATAAAATTCATGATGTCGTGTTAGCCGATCACCGATTGAAGCTGAAAGACATAGTAGAGACAACAGGCATCTCACAAGAACGCGTTGGTCATATCCTACACGAAATTTTAGGCTTGAAAAAGCTTTCGGCACGATAGGTACCACGCTTGTTCACAGCCGAGCAAAAACGAAACCGTGTCACAGTCTCGGAGGAGTGTCTGGCTCGGATCCAACGCAATCCAAGGGATTTCCTCATGCGATTTGTAACCATGGATGAGGCTTGGATCCACCGCTGTATACCGCAGACCAAGGAACAATCGAAGCAGTGGACGTTTCCGGGCGAATCGGCTCAGCAGAAAGCAAAGACCGTTCCATCGGCCGTAAAGGTCATGGCGGCCATTTTTTGGGATTCCCAAGGTATGATCCTCTGCGGCTATCTTGCAGAAGCGATTTACTGGTCTGATTCGATGTAATATTGAAGATGAAACGGCCTCGTTTGCGGCGGAAAAAAGTGCTTTTCCACCATGACAATGCACCGGCTTATTCATCACGCATCGTCATGTCCAATTTGAACGAGTTGTCCTACGATTAGTCCTTCATCTTCCATATTCACCAGACCTAGCCCACAGTGACTTTTTCCTATTTCCAAACCTGAAAAAATCACTGGGAGAAAAGAGATTTGCCTCAAATGAGGAGGTCATCGCGTCTACAGATGGCTCTACAGATCTCGAAACATCCTACTTTTTCGACGGCTTGAAGAGACAGGAGCACCGTTTGGAAAAATGTATTGATCTTCGAGTAAATTTCATCGAAGAATAAAAATAAGAAACCATACCAATATCGAGTTTCTCTTGTCGATTCCGGAAACATTTCAGGTCACCCTCGTGCACTCTTTTCGTTGGTATCACAGAGCGGTTATTCTCATAATACGCTTCAACAACCAAGTCTCGATGTTCACTGGTTCAGCGCATGATCGGTTCTGAAAACGCTAGAGACTATCCAACCGAATGAGTCCTACTTCCTTTCTCTACTCTCGCTGGAACTCGCACAGTAACTCGGCAAAAGATGGAAGATCTTAATGCTCCACCCTGTTATTGAAAAGTACTGTCAAATTGATACGATTCCCCAAGAAGAGCTCAATGTTTTAACGCAGTTTATGCGATTAAGATTTTTTCAATAAGATTTCTGTATTTTTGTTGCCAACAAAATCACACTGAAACTTATACAAACGAGTTTAATATACAACAGTGAATATCCTATAAATTCAACGATAAGTTCGCAATATATTTTCAAAAACTAGTAGTATCTTATTGTGCCTCCCTACTGAAAACACTAGCTGCCACTGACATGCGATTCATTCCCGAAACAAGGTCAACACACAACTATTTAGAAAGCGTATTGCGAGCAAGAAGTTGGTAAAAGGTGTATGGCAAAGAATTAACAACAGTGCGTAATAAATACCTACAAATACGGTAAATATAAAGATATTTAACAAAGAAAATTGTGATAAATGAAATTTATTTGAACATTTTCCTATTCAAGAACGTCAATATCTTCCACCTTTCTAAGTTTATATCCGAAACTGTACTTAAAAAAAAAAACAAAAGCAAGAGCGAGGAAAAGTTTTAATGCAAAGCAAACATCACGCGAGATTTGTTTCCGTTCGTTGCTGTGTATATAATGACGTTTCGTCGAAGCAATAACTCTTCCACTTCACCGTCCCGAAATGTGTATACGCGTAGATACGTTCAAGCACTTAATTTGCAGCGTGTATTGTTCTATCCACCGGTATAGCGGTTGGGGGAAGAACGACATGGCAGCAGCACGTCTGTCATTCGCTTCGTGTTCATACAGTAACAAGAGCAGGAACAACGCGGTTTCTAGAGCCCCTAAACAATATACGTACATACAAAGAGTCCCGCAAATGACAACCACGGCAATCTAGTTCGTCAGCCTAGAACAGCTAGTTAGTTGCGTGTTTCTTGTAAGTGCTGTATATATTGTGCTATGACGTGAAAGGGTTCTTTAATGCAAAATGTAAATGGAATTTCGTCCATATCAAGTGTGAAGCTAAAAGCATAAATATATTTCGAAATGGAGAAATTGAATCAAACACATACAAAGATATTAGTTATTGTAACTTTTAGTATTCGTAAGTAATACTACAGTACCAATATAACTAGAGAAAAGAAACAAAAAAATTGATAGAACGTGCTAAGGGCTTTAGAACATCTACAGACTACAACTCACCACTATTATTATGTATTATGTTCTACTGTTTCCATTCCTTACTTAATAAGCGAACATATAACTTCCATACTGCCGACTTGTGGAAAAAGGGCATAGCTTTGCAAACGTACTGTAAACCTCCCGAGGGAAACTGATGTCTTAAACCGCAAATACTCTTGTGTTCATAGATGGCAATAATTAGACCTATGACGACCTGATTGATATGATAGATAAACACTACCCAAAACACTGAGCAACAACAGTTCTAAGAAATTTAGTGTGTGTGTCATGGGCGATTGCTCCATAGTAGTTCAAAAAGTTCTGTTGGGAAAACCCAGCACCTCAGATATATATGTAAACAGGAGCTCTGCTGAATACGTTCACACTTAACAGTTGAAGCCCGGATATCTGAAAATCCGCAGAAAACATAATATTAACTATAATGTATAATTCCCATGTAATTCTGAGGCAATATAACTTTAATCAACGGTACCATCATAAAGAACCGTATCAAGCAAGAATCTCTTAGACCTTACCACAGAAGGAGAGCCCTAGCATGGATCTATAGACCGATCACATAGAGACCGTATTATATGCAAAGAAAAACTGGAATATATGCGCATATATATATATTTTGAGAAAATATGCATAAACCTGGAGCATATATGCAAAAAAATTGCGACAATATCCAAAATTTTTACATAAAATAAATAAAAACAGAAATTTAAACATTAATTTTATTGCACAAAATTTTTTTACAACATATTTCTAAACCAATTTATAACTAAATATTTTTCAAAATTGTGCAAAAGAAAGTTTTGTCCTCTATCAGAATACATTTGTTTCGAAATAGAAAAGCTTCTTTCAACATCCACAGATGTAATTGGTGCATTTTTTAAACTTGCAATATATTCTAAACTAAAATTAAAGTCGAAATCGTTTACTATTTCACCTTCCAAAATTTTCTTAACTTTCTTCAATTTCAAATACCCCGCATTTTTATTTATCACTTTTTTAAATTTATCGTATATAGAACTGTACCCTTAACCTCGTTACATAGCATATCAAATTTGTCTACTACGAGAGCGACATCCCTTGCGTTTCTAGTTTACGAATGGAACTTGAAATAAAGCTATAACTTTACTTAATATACAAAAGGTTTTGTAGCAATTCTATTGATGTTACTATCTTTTTACAGTTTTCTAAAGCAATGCAGTCAGCAGTGATTTCAAGAATTACATTTTTTATTCCTTCAAAATTATCGGCGTCAAAAATTACAGCGTCTAACCATGTGTAATCTCCCATCTCGTAATAATAGATTCAGGTGGCAACTTAACACCGGGAAGTCGCTCCTTATAAAATTGGATTCATAAAGGTGCTTTTAAAAATACTTTCTTTGACATTTCTAATTAAATTATTAATCAAAGGAAATTGATTCCTAATGTCTTCCGCTACACGATTGAATTGATGAGCTAAAGTGGTATGAATAATGTTACTATAAAGAATTTTAAATTTTGCGCGGCTTTTATGGCATATATGGTGCAGCGTCGGACAATATTAGTAAAATTTTTTCACACGGTATACTTCCACGTAAAAGAAAATTTGAAAAATCTTCTTGAACGAATTGGACAATAATCACATTATTTGTTTTTTGTTCTTTACAATAAATTAAATATGATTTACTTACAATATCTTTAAGAACAATTCCTATTAACAAATGGGCAATATAACGGCCACCCTTATCCATACTTTCATCTACCATGATATAAATAAAATTGTTGCCTACCAATTGTTGAAGTTCTGCCATTGTTTGCTGGTAACAAGGTTACATAATTTCTCGTAAAGTACTTTCATCAGGTATATTATGTTTGCAACATTTTTGCAGAAATGATTTCAAATTAACATTGTTTAATCTTGCTAATGGTATGTTAGACGAAATTAATGCGTTACACAGATCCGTATTATATTCTTCTTGCTCCGAGTTTCGTGAAGTTGATGCTACACATTATTATATATGCAGATTGCTGCACACAATTTTTTACATTTTCCAATATGTGATGGAGTTTTAGCGTGTTGATCAATCAGGTATTTTCTCTCACTAGACACCTACAACAATAATTGTCATTTTATATCAAAACTTAAATAATTTAAAAACAATTGTAAAGCTTTCAGTAAAATTAAACTTACTAGTATACTACAGGCTCGACAAAATATTTTATCGCCATCCTTTACCAGTTCAGGATACGGCTTAATCCACAAAGAAATTTTGTTCGCTATACTCATTGTTTGTACGCACAGTATTTAAAAACGTAACACAATTACATGCTGTTTCGCTCAAAGATATTCGATGAATGAATAGTTTATTTGGGAATTAATAATAATAAAACGTATTTATCGCATCCCTTCTGCTAGGCGAAATTAAACACGTGCAGTTTTTGGAAAAAAGTATAAGGGAAACCAATGTAAAAGATTTATCGTTCTGAGAATTGTCCGTTGTCGATCTACATTACGAATTACTAGGAATTTTTACTAATAGAAAGAATAAGAAAAAGCGCAAATATCCAATATATCCAACTTTTGTAAGAACATGCATAGAAATACCCAAATATCCAGTATATGCACTAATTAGCGCTAATTAACTTCATTGAGTGTAATACGTCTACATATACACTATAATTAAAGATATGCAAAAAATTAAATATATGCACTTTGCACATAATCCGGTCTCTACTGATCAAGAAAGAAAGAAGTGCAACTGGTATAGACATTTGTGGTCCTAATTCCTATTTGTATTTTCAAATAGGAATATGAGACATCAAACGATGATATTTGGGACAGAGGTTTATGTTACCTATGTGCTAAAGGGATCCTAAAAGTCTTACATATAGTCACACTGCTTGAAGTCTCTACGAACCTATATATTTGAACGTGATCTGGTACGTATCTGCTAACTAATGAATTCTAAGCCGTGATAGTCGGAAATGAGAAGACTGATAAATCAGTCAAAGAACTGGCGAACATGTTTTTCATTGAACCAAAGCCCTCTCGTGGTCTACAAAAAAAGTTACGTGAAACACGAAATGAAGAAATCGAAGGTGTGTCAAAGAGCCTATTTCTAGGATAATATTGCTGTGTAAAACCTCACGATGGCATTAATTTCGTCCTTGCCAAGTACAGCAAGGACAACGCTACCTTTCAGAAAAGGAGATCTGAGACTAACCGCAGGGATACTAATAGGACATATACTCCTGAAATATCATTTACGCAACCTTGGAAAAGCTTAAAATCAGCTTTGCTATTATTCAGTATTCTGTATATGGAATAAACTAACTCTTTCGGGAACTGGACCGTACCATGATAAAAGTAAAGTGTAGGAGGAAATGAAAAATAGAAAGAAAAAGGCGAAAAAGGGGAACAAAAAGGAAATGAAGAAGACAGGAATAGTATATCTTGCATTGTTTCTTCCTTCTCAGTTACATCCAATAGAGAGAACAGATTTTCCTATTTAATGGAAATTTTATGTTGAATCTTTCTTCTACGAGAAATATCTGTAGCTATCAAAAACTCAAAGAAAAATGCTAAATGTCAGGAGCAAGGTATCTATAAATATTTTATAAATTTTTTTTTAATGTTTTAGAAATTTATAACAGTGTAATTAAAAGAATTAATATAGTGATTGTATCAGTTCTCAATTTTCAGCAGCAATATAATGTCAAAAACTAGACACGCATAAAGGCTTTCGCGATGAATTACTTCGTCGAAAGTGCTTGGAAATGCATTAATTAACAAATGTTTACGGATGCAGCTTGCAGTTGACATTAGACAAGAAGAGTTGTATCCTACCATATACAACTACCGTGTACCAGTGTAGTGATGATTGTTTGTGTTGTGGACGAGAATTCGTTAAACAATGTACTGACAAGCAGATTTATAGATGATAGATGATAGTTCGAGTATTCAATACACCATAATTATTTGTTATGTCGCAAAAACGTTATTCACATTACCTCTGCTTGATGCACTATAATTCAGCGAAACCTTCTGCTGTAGCATTGACAATTGACAGTAATAAATTTCCAGTAGAACTCTCGCAGTAATGTTCTTTCACACATTCTGATTGAAGAACTGATGAAGGAAATCTTTCTTCGAGGATAAGCTTGCAGTCACTATATAAAAAGGGAAATGAATGAATTTAGCAAGATTACTACAGTTATTGCTGTAACCCACAAGTATTTCAGTAAACTCCACACCGTAAAAATTAATTATGTAAACGGGATACAATGTTTCGAAATAAATGGGCTTCCATCATCAACCGAGTCACTAAATGAATTGTAAAAATTACAACTGTATGCAATATTTCCTACGCCGGCTTTAAAAATTCTTAAATTACGCAGTTTCTGCAGTAGTAAACTCAAGTATATCTATCTTCCAGAAAAGGTGAAAGAAAAAATCTGTCTCTTGCATCAGGTATATACATGCGCTTACTTTTTAAGTAACATAAGGTTATTCAATTCGATGTGATATCCGGATATAAGTATGTGTTCTGCGGCACTACATATCTCTGATTTAACAAAACGATAGTGCCTTATACATATGTTCTTTAAAGCTCGTTTCGAAGGCCCTCATTATTAGTCCAATATAAACTTTATCACAATCATTACATACTATCTGGTAACTTCTAAACTTTTGCTTCATATCTTTAAGATTACCTTAAAAGGTTTTTAAGGTGTGACATGAAAGATACGTTCATACTTCGTTAACGAAAAATTTTATTTAATCCTTTTACTGCAGAAGGTAGTAAAACCATCTTTATCACTTTTTTATTACCAGTATCTATTGAAGTCACTGTCATAGAATTGCTAATATGTTGTTTATATTTGACTTTCTTCAAAATATGATCGAGATTAGTGGGAGAGTTTTTTACATCGCTGGATTGTAAATGTACTTAATGTTTTTGTATTTACCCTCACTTAACGGAAATGTAACAACCCTATAGGTTTTTAGGTAGTAGGAAATGCACATAATTAATTGATTGGAACTAGTTTCTTTTCTACAGACATCTATCTATACTTTATTGTTATTACGTACGACTAAAGTATTTAGGAAAGGGAATCGGCTGTTCTTCTTGATTATAATGGATATCGATTTGAATCCTATTAGGAAATCTTGTATGCTCTCTACTTCATATCAAACACAGCACCATCCATGTACCTCAATCAGATTCTCTTGAAATATTTAGTTTCTTACTTTATATTGATTTCAAATTTGGCCATTGATAAGTTCGCAATAAGGGAAAATAATATACTTTGTATCCACTGCGCTCTTCACCTATTCAACCGAAAGTTGACGTAACAAATTAAAATATTATATAGATCTGTGAATTTCTTTTTCATTTTTCTAAAATAAACATTGTGTTTGAATATCAAATAATTAAAATTAATATATGTTTGAAACGCATTCTATCAAAAGGTGATGCTGTGTATACCGATTTTCAAAAGGCATTCAATCAGATTACTAACAGTAAATAATATTAATAATAAATAACAAAGAAATAACAAACATACAGCCGCAATTAAAATTTTAAAAAACGGTGTTATGGAACGTGTCACAAGATTTATGTTGGTAACAGGTTTGTACAGACATTTTCCACTAGCTGCATCTCTACGACAAGATAACGATGCGAGTTTATGCCTATTAAGTAATCGTATAATTCTACGTGCAGGATGAATACCGTCCGATTTGAAAGATAAATATTTAAAATATCTTTTCTGAAGACGTTAAATTAACAATTGTTGATAATGACAATATGAGTACCAAACAGATGATGCGTATTCTAATTTAGTGCCTATAAGCGAGAAACACATAAGCTTTAAAGGCCAATCCTCATTGAAAAAAATATTTACAAGTTCGAAATAAAAAACCAAGCGACGAGTAAGCTGAAGACAAGATAGCATCCGTGTGCTGAGAAAAAGATAGCATTGCATCAAACAACACCCCAAGATAGTTGTACACAGTTACTCTAGGTATGGAAGTATTGTAGACAATCGCATATTAGCGGTTAGGAGGAACGAGTAAAGATAAGTATTTGGGCATTTGGCAATCTTTAATTGAGTTTTGTTTATAGGGCACCAGTTGATGACTGATAATTTTTTCTGTAAATTTAAATAATCTAATTCCGAGATTATAGTAGTATAAATTTTTAGATCGTCCACCTAAGCGAAAATATGGCAGTCCGGGGAAAGTAAAAAATAGTTTACATATATGTTGAGTAGAAGTGGGCCTAAGTTGGGCCCTTCAGGTACACCGATGGATACGATAAAGGATTGAGACTGAAATCCGTTGTAATCGACGTAGCATGAACGGTTATTAAGATATGACTGAATAAGAGAAACGGCAGCAGGACAGAATCCAATAGCAAGTAGTTTCGATGACATTATGCCAAATTATTACGTTAGATGCCAAATTTATAGTCTTATGTTCAGTTTAAACAAGAAATTCAAAAAAGCATAGAAAACATAGTCAACACAACGGTATTTACTTATACAAGTTTGCTTATCAATATATCGTATCTGAATTTACATGTACGTGAATCGAAAAAGTTCTCAGCCATTTGATTTTAGACCCTACCGGGTTATCGTTCGACGCAAAACACCTGTTTCCCAATTCAATAACCGTATATCATCCCATTCCCTCTAACCACTACGTGATGCCTACTGCCATATTCTTCTACCTTCGCTTCCTCCACCCTTTTACTTCCCGCTGGCTACTACCGCCATTATTCTTTCAAGATCCGAAACGGACAAATAATCCAAATAAAAGTAAAGCGATTTAAATAGATTACCTCTGGCGCCTAGTGGACCGGGCACTCCGGGAAATCCGGTGTCACCTCTTTCCCCTTTTGCACCGTGAGGACCGGGCGTGCCAGGTGGACCGCGGGGACCTTCGGGACCACGGGGACCGGTCGAACCCTTCGGACCTTCCGGGCAATATTCCTTGGCGTTGGCGCAGAACCGCTGCATGTCTTCGAGCTGTAAATGAGAATAAAGAGGATTTAGCTTGTGACACACAAGTGTTATACAGAATATATATGTGCTGTACATCACCTTTAGTATAAATCTAAAGTTTTTGAATTGACCAGATGTGTTGGTTTACAAATTTATATAATGTTATGACAGGATATATAGTACCACCAGTAGGTCGACGTATTCCTTTAAGAAGGTGTTAATGAATCTATATGCAAGTAAAGTATATATACGAAAACTGCTCGCAACACCTACTCTCGCGATTAATACAACAGTGCAAGTACGTACAAGCATATACATCGTCAGCATATTTGTTCCGTTACAAGATTGCATCGGTATATATTAGAAATTTGAAACAGTTTGTAAAATTAGGTCAACGAAAGAACATATACGTAAATCGATTGTACGCATAAAGTAAGAAAATCTGCATCTGGCGCACAAAGACATTGCAAAATTAAATATTACGAAATCAACTGCAACTTTTATGCTGAAGAACTTTAATCAACGATTAACTGCAGAACGAAAAATTCTGTGTTCAGAGAAAATGGCTAGAGAAGTAGTATGTGAATTTCAAATAAACCCTTGATGTTTTATTAGAAATGTAACTAAAGAAGTGCATATGTCGCACGGATATCCGCAAAAAGTTTGCAGAGAGAAAAATCTTCAATCATACAAAGTTCCATTAGCACCGAAAAGAAACGACAAACAAAAGACAAGCGCTAAATTTCGTTCTCGAAAATCGTACGACAACATTATGCACAATTTTGAATGCATGACCATGGACGACGAAACTTGCATCAAAGTGGATTTCAATCAGTCCCTGGTAAACTTTTCTACCCTGCACGAAAAGAGGCGATGTTGCACCTAAATTTAAAAAAAAAGTGGACAAGGTTGCTGAAAAATATTTAATTTGGCAAGCAATATGTAAATGGGGTCTCAAAAGCAGCGTTTTTATCTCGACTGGTACAATGAACCAAATAGCTTATGTGGAAGAAGGCTTGCAGAAATGACTTCTACCTACGATACACCTTCACAACCATCCTGTTTTACTTTGGCCAGATCTACCTACCTGCCACTATGACATTGGCCATTAACTGGTACCAAGAGAATCTCCCTAAAAATGTTAATCTACCAAATTGCCCCGAATTTCGACCAAATGAGAAAAACTGGGCCATAATGAAAAGGAAATTGTTACAAACAAAGCAAGTTGCTAAAAGCGAAGAAGATCTGAGAACTTAATGGCAACTGTCAACTCAAAACTACGATCTTTTGCATACATCCCAACCAAAGGAGCAACCATTTTATTTTTTGTAAAATTCTAGTTCTAAGCTTTCAGAATATGTACTAATTTAACAGTATGGAAGATGCATTCTCAACAAACCAGTTAACGCTACCACTCACGCCTGAACCAACCAGTATTTTCAATCGCTTTTTATAAGTAATCAGCCTGTAATTTTGAAGAGTGTTTCATATTAAGAGCCACGCTCGTATTAAAAACCACACTGATGACGGAGGCTAAGCAGAAACGTATTCGTGTGTTAGCATTTTTTGCCTCCTCATGTTGTCTTTTGGCTAGGCATCCATTCAAAAGTTTCACTTTTCTACCTTCAATATTAGGAGAAAAAAAAAAACAAGTTTATATGTGCTTAGAGTTTTGAACACCTGTGTATAATTGTATATTTTCTCACTTTATCCCAAGCAGGTTCGCGATTGATAGGAGGGATTTTGCACGCCCGAGATAAGATATATGCCTTTGTCGTAGCGCTTAGCTTCGATAATAAATCCTCAGATAGATATGGAGTTCTAAATTTTTTGGTTCGATGCGTATACGCACAAAAATGATATATTACTACGCTTGAAAGGCTCGATGGCTCCTAGAACGTGTTAATTGGATTAAAATTGGTTGAATTACCTTTTGAGATTTTGAGAATTAAGGTGGCAGAGAAAGCTAACGAAATACGCTTACTGGTTGCAACGATATTTTAACACGGCTCCGTAGGTATTAACAAGAACCTTACAAATCTGGTTTTGGTGAAGGTGCCGGTATAATGCTAAAATATCGACTAGAATTTTTTACTTAGAACTTTTAAAAGCAAAATTCGGAAGTCTTGAGAGAGATTAAGTGTAATAACTGATCCGACTCTAAAAATTGCAATACGAACTGTAACGCAAGAGACTTTTCTATTTATTTTACGCTTTTAAATCATTTCGCATCAGAGGTCGAATTTAGACTTTTATCTAGTTACAGTACAAATAGACACGTGAAATAGATGAAAACAATTCGGTTGGAGTAGTTCCAGAATTTGAAAATTTTTAATTTGGAACGGCTCTAGAACAATACAGTCCCCAATGATTTGTTAGTAATTGAAAGTCTTTAAAACAGTTTCTGAAATTTGTGGAAACTTATTACTAAGCATCCTTATTGTAAACCGTATGTTTCACGAATTTTCTCATTAACTTTTTCAATCAAACCATCATTGATATCAACGAGTGGAGTTCCTACTCGTTGCTTCGTTATGAATATTGGTTCGTCCGTCCTAGAGTTGAGCAAAAATTGCATTTTCATTAAAAAATAACAACAAAAACATATTCGAAAACCCTAAAGATCAAGTAGATAATATGGATAAATCGGAAATTAATAAAACATCATGTAAAGATGGTGATCAAGTATATATTGGGCTAGCGAAAAGTTAGGTACAAAGAGCATTATCACCGTAAATTCAGAAGGTTTAACACAAATCTAGTAGTGCCCTGTACATGTTTGAAAAAAATCATAATGTTGATAATGTAAAGCTAAGAACGTAAACAACGATGTTATACTGAAATTGTTGCGAGGGTATAGAAATTTACGGAAACAAACAAATTTTGTGAGGGTTAATGGAGTGTTTTAATATAGGCAAGCTTAGGTCTCTAGCAAGCACAAGAAAATTAACTCTTTCGTGCAATATTCTATACTATCTAATTTGAGATTCATATAGTTGGAGGCCGGATTATATTCAAAGTGCATATATTTTATTTTATTTACTTGTTATATTTACGTCTATTTGTAGTTATGCACTTCGCATATAATCCGGTATCTACATATAGTATTCCTCAGAGTAATGCAGTGTCTCAACCTATACCTTAGGATTATCAAATTGCTTTACAGTAATTTCAAGAATACATAGTGAATGCTATATAGCTACAGTTATATTGTTGCGAACTTTAACACCTGCGCGAACGCACATAAGTCAGTGAGGTACGAGGGTGACCTGAAATGTTTCCGGAATCGACAAGGAAAACACAGTAGTAACCTCTAGCAAAATATTTCGAATTTCCGTGGCCGTTTCCCCAGCCATCCAGAAGTGTTTTATCACTGCACGAAATTCGAGTTTATCCATTTTTCCGAAACCGTCTGACTTGCTACACAGAGCATACTCTTAAACAACTACTGACAACTGACATCTGAAATTTTGACAGTTCCCATAAAAAAGGTTACCATTGCCGACCAATGAATCTACTTCAACCTTCGAGCGTTATCTCCTGCCAATTCCGGAAACATTTCAGGTCGTGTTCGTATTTATAATTTGCACTGATTTATTCGAATTCACAGAAATTCCGCCTAGCTTCATGTAAGAAACTCATTGATCAGAAATATCTATTCTATACGGTATTTTTCTCAAATTCCTTGGCAGTATCTGGATGTCTATAGATAGTGTTGCTAGAATTTATTATTTCTTATAAAAGTATTCAGACATATCCTAAATCAGAAAATAGCGTCACACGTTTCATATGAAAAAACACAAAATTATTTTAGGTGAATAATAAATCCATAAGAAATGTCTCTTTCATCTTGCGTAAGAGGATGAAAACGATATATGTGTATTATCGTAAAACGCACGTCCTCAATAAAAAGCAGCGACGACATTGATATTACTCGCTTATGCTAAAAAGAGAAACCATACCCGAAAATATAGTATAAAATCCACTCGCCGATGAAATGGACTTACGAGCATAACGCAGTTTCCTCCTAAGAGCTCCTTTCGGAGAAAAAATTCTAACGGACAACTCTAGGGCATTCCCTATTTTACGTGTTACTTTCCCCAAGCTTTATGTATATTCGCTTGTCTGTATATCTAAGCGATTGCGAATCTTACATCTCTTTGAAGTTTCGCGTGCTTTCGGAATCTCTTTGAAAGAAATAGGTTTGTGCAAATACTCAGGTATGTTGATACTTATGTAAAAAAAATATCGTTATACGTTTGAGATTTCTTTTGCTTTGGAGGGACGTATCGGTTTCCCTTGTAAGATGATGACGATCTAGATTACGTGTAGTGTGTGATATACAGTGAGGTCCTAAAGTTTGGAATGAAATCTACAAAATCGAAGAAATGTTTTTTTTTTGTAAAAATGCTCGAACACGTATAGTAATTTTACATAATGAGCATACTTTGTTGGACAATATTTGTTTGAATTTATAACGTCATCGACATTTTTTCAAAAGGCAATCTTCATTCCACTTTATAGATTTGCCTCGGATATCTCCATAAAGATGCACGCAGATGATAGGTATTTCAAAGAGTCATGGCGAAACAGGGAGGTTCAGCAATACATGAGGGCCATTCGGAAAGTAAACGTGGCCGAGTCACCCCGCCAGCACCGCCGAAACACGACTGACGTTGGTACTCATCCGCTTCAGTTTGGCGGCAGCTGCAATCCAATACGGTTAATTACTGCCTAGCTGTGCGGCTTTAAAATGTGTAACAAAATTGACAATTCTGCCAAGTGTGAAGTGCACAATACTTTCCGTTTTTTAAACGTGCAAAAAGTGCGACGCATCGAAATTTATAGACAGATAACTGAGGTTTACGGTAATGCGATGAAGAAACGTCAGTTCGGAAGTGGTTTATGATGTTTAATGGCGGACAGAAGAATGTTCACGATGAAGATCGCTCGGGCAGGTCTTCAGTGATGACTGACGATCTCAAAGATAGGATTAAATAAATATTAAAAAAAAGTAGGCACTTCGAAATTAGTGAACTGCACTCATTTTTTCCAGAAATTTCAAGAACTGCGTTGTACGGAATTGTTACAGAAAAATGTTGCAGATTTGGGCTATAATGGTGTGTGTACCAGGTGGGTTCCTTGAATTTTGTCAGATGAACACAAAACCAAACGAATGGCAGCTACATTTACAAATGGCGCAGAATGCTAACCAGTGGAGTCATCCTCTTTCACGATGATGCACGTCCGCATTCAGCAGGAGTGACACAGGACCTGCTTCACCAGTTTTGGTGGGAAATTTTTCAACATCTGCCGTACAGACCGGACTTATCCACAAGTGATTTCCTCTTACATTCTAAATTGAGAGATTGTTTGAGTGGACAACGCTACGGAAGTGATGATGAATTTGAAGAAGCCGTTAATTAGTGATTTAACAACTTGGCCACAACTGAGTATCCTGAAGGCATAGAAGAACTAATGAAGCGGTACGACAACTGCCTACGTTTGAACGATGAATTTCTGGGATTGGCAGGACAATATATTGTAGGACGAGCAATCTTAGTATATTACTCCATACCAAATATTACTACTATATTAACAGTAACCTTTTAAAATGTTTTAAATTTTTGTAAAACTTAATCTTTCTTGTATCAAGTAACTTTTAGACAACCCTGAATTTCACATTTGAACGGCGATGTTCTGGGTGTTCTAAAAGTCCTCTTCAATTTCTATTGTTCGCTGTGCGAACACAATTGTTGAGTGGGAAGTGGGGGCTATGCCAATCGCTAACCCCGTCCTTGAAATTTTAGTCGCTATGGAGTATTTTACGGGAACGGTGTGTGCGTGCTACTTGCAAAAACTTCCCAGATGAAACGCATTTCCAAAGTAAATAGGCTGAACTGCCGTCATTGGAGTTCAACAAATCCAAATCAGAAGCATCAGAGGCCACTTTATTCGCCAAAGCTTACTGTTCAAGCTGCAATGTCAGCGCAAGAAATTATCGGTCCGTACCTTTTTGAAGATGACGGAGGTCTTTTTAACGCGAACGTTGCAAGGTTTTAATAGTTAATCGAAACACTTGGTTCCAGCAAGATGAAGCGACATCAAATACGTCTAACACATCCTTACTAGTTCGTAAAACTTTCCCTGAAAAATTGATATCCAGACGGGGTGACAAACTGGTCGGAACGTAGCCGCAATAACACCAATGGATTTTTTCTTAGGCAGCTACCTTAAATCAACTGTATATAGCAACACTCCTTACTCCTTGAGTGAATTAAAAGAGAATATTCGAAAAGAAATGGCGGCTATCAAGTAAAATATTTAGCGAGCAGTTTTTGAAAATTTTGCCTCACGTTTAGATGAGTGCCAGCAAAATAACGGAGCACATTCAGAAGACATAGTTTTTAAGATGCAAATTCCCAAATCTCCTATTTTAATAAAAAATAAACATTTATTCATTAAACCAGGCCATTATTTTATTATATTCTTCCTATTTTGAAAAACATTTTTCGGTTACTTTGTATATGTAGATTTTCAGCCCCCCATTTTTCCGAGACATGTCATATGTAGGAAGTGTATCCGAATTTTGTGTATATAATTCATGTTTTATTGAAAATTTTAGGTATTAAAGTATTAGTATGTGCAACTTGTGCTATTCGCATATGATATACCTAGAAAATAAAAAAATCACTGAGTTTTGATTGAATTGAAAACTTATCAAGTTTACGTAATTAAAAGTCAGCTGATTCTTAATAAAAATCAAAAAAAGTTGTTATATGCAGAATGAATATTGTATAGCAAAAACCTTTATTATTAACTTTACAAAGTATATTTGGTCTCACAGGAAGTTTTAGAACAAAAGGGGTGCCTGATACGATAGCATCATTTGACACCGCATGATAGAAGGAATGTATTTAATTACATTCAGTTCCTTGTGATTCTCATATTCGCATACAAACTTCGCGTATTTAGCAGGCAAAATTAAATTCTATGGAAAATGTTGCATAAAATGTGTTGTAATTCTGAAGTCACCCAATAGTCTATATTTTTCTTGTTTAAACGTCCACCTCGCATTTTTTTTTTCTTCTGACGTTGGTCTGTTATTGATAGTTGTTTCTCGATAGAGTCTTCGAATTTCACATTCCTTATATGAATTATAGTCATATGTGTGTGATATATACTATATACGAAGCTTGCCCGGAAAGTAAGTACCGTTTTAGAAAAAGCTCATAAATAAAGCTAGGATTTAATGTAAAATGCATTTTTTTGTTTTTTGTATATTTCTATTTTATTTTGTACTTACCCATTTCCCACCCTCAGAATACATTTCTTATTATTTTCACCATGAATGCATATGCACGTGCATATTTCACCATTATTTTGCATATTTATCCAAATATTCCCCATTTTCACAAGAACTATAGGCTGAAACTAAAGGCAAAATCCCAAGGTTGTGCCATGACTTATGGAAGTGGAAGTCCACAATTGCTCAGACAGCAGATTTTTGAGGTAAAGAGACGCACTCTATACTAGCAGAACCACCCAACAGCAGTATGCCATATTGTAATCATGACTAGATTTCAGGATAATATATAGATATAAGTGTATGCCTGGATACCAGACAGCGAAACAAATATGTTTTTGCGGTTATTTCTTTGTTAAATCATTGCAATGAGTATTCCGTGACAAGGTGTCTTCAATCGTAACTTCCTTTTTGAACGTTACAAACTTCTGTTCCACATCCTCTCCGCGATTGCTAATGATACAATTACTGTTTTCTTGCTAATTACCAACGTTTCTAAATTTCTGAAAAAATATCGGTATTAGCAGAAGGTCCTGATCAACTAGACCACGGGATTAAATATAAGTTCTAATAACTTTTAATACCTAGATGTCATAATATCTGTAAATATATCGCTATATTTCAACAGACATAATATTATTGTACATACATTATGCATAGCAGAATTCTTTTTCCCTTTTAACCACTGGTAATTTTTTTTTGTTTATAGGTTAATTAAATTTTGCCTTGTTATTGGATATTGTTCTATCTGTTGGACAATAAAGCATTATTATTATTATTAAAGGCAAGTTCTTACTGTATTATTATCTAGATATTAAAAGTGAACCTACCATGAACATACCTTAACTTTAACCTAAAGTAGATTTAAGAAAAGTATACGGACGAGGTGTATTTGCTCAAGAGGGTAGCCAGTGAAGGAAAATGGATATCTCTGGAATGATTGGATAATAGATTTTGGGTATTGCATATCCTACGTGCAGTAGATTTTAACATAATGTTAGTTCCAGATTTCGGCGTATAGATGTATAGACACATCTAGTAGAAGGACGAAATATAACAATGTCAAAATAACTTAACAACTTAAGGCCATCTATGCTGTTATTTACAAGATTAAATAGAAACTTAATGTTTTAACATAGTTTAATTTATTTAGGTAAATTCTTCCGTTTTGTTAAAACATATTAACAATATTAACATTATATTCGACTTTTGTTAACTGAGATATTTCCATACATTAATAATACTATCTCATTGCAGATTAATAACTTCTGCTCGCAGAACTTTATTATTTATACCGTAGGCTTAACCCACATGAGATTATGATACACACTTCGAACAGGTTTGAATGAGTGTAAGCATACACACCGAGAAAATACGGCGCTTATCCCTTATTTTTCACTCACACGCTATATATTAATTATGTGCATATACTATTGAAAAACTAATGCGTCTAAACAAAAAGGAAAATAATTTATTTATTAAGATATGGTAGATTTATGAAAACGTTTTTAAAATTGATGTGATTTACCCTCAAATATCTATAAACGCAAGTCTGCTACACCGTTTACGATTGATACGTCGTCAATAAACCTAACTTACGCATCATTTGGTTAGCTACATCCATCACAGCATCGACGGGATAAGCCCAATCAAATCCACATCAACCATAACTTATTCGAAAAGCTTTTTCTCTCTTTCGTCTTTTAAAACGGAACTAGCTTATATCAAATTCCATTTTTTTTTCAAAAAAAAACGAATCGTCGTTTAAAATAAATCTGGTCCTTTCAGGAAATGTCCATGGAAAGAGATAAGATTATATTGCAAGGGAATCGAGAAGACAAAGCGTTACGTAATAGATGACTTATGTTTCACATGAATAATATCCTCGACGAAAGAATGATCCTTCTTTTCTAGATCTTGAAGAAATGCGAGTTCACGTAACATCTCTTTGCACATTTGGAAAGGAGAGGAAAGCGATAAGATCGAAATAAGTCGCATAAGCCAACGCGGATGCAATTCGTGACGTGCACCCTTCTCTCGACTGGTTACCTATGAATAGAGGAGAATCTAGGTAAAATAAATGGAAGCAGTTGAGATGTAACCGGAACTAGGCCGAATGATGGGTGGCAGGGAGACTTGTGGTAAGCGTTGCGGTTTTAAAAGGTTGCTTGATCTTCGAAATGTAATTAATTTACTGAATTTTCGCTATTAATGAGAAGAGTATCTCATTGCGAATAACTAGATTAAAAATAAACTTGTTGCAAATAATGAACATCATAGAAAATATGCTGTGGTAGCTGAAAGATGAAAATACTTGAAATAATTGCGGATGTTCATGTTGGAAATTTCATCGTTTTTAATATATTCGCGGCACAAAACGTTTTCAAATTAATAAATAAATTTGTATTATATTCTACAAAGCATCAAATCGGGTCTAAAAACAAGAGTACATTGCATACAAAACGATAATATCGAACTGGAATTAGCAATCTATTATGACGATGGTGATATGGTAAATAACAAGAAATATATCAGCAACAAATACTTCATTTATACTTTTTGTATTACATATAAACAAACTACATGAGTCATGTAATCTACATAAGTTGTACCTCGTAATTTATTTAAGATGTACATACTGCTATGATACTCTTTCTCTCATTTAAATAATTGTTATAAATAAAACAATCTAGTCGAGAGTTAATTGAAGTGAAATTTAAATTGTCAGTGAAATTCAAATGGGTTAAATTTAAAACAAGTACATATTTTAAGACAATGCAATAAAATATATTTTAAAGTTAATTCAATGCACAGTCAAATTGGTATTAATATAATACCCAAAAGAATATACCGAGTGAAAAGCTGCGAGCTCTTGATTGCATTCTGGACAACTGGAAAATGAATCGAACCCCGGATTCACTTGAAACGAATAACGCATGTCTAGCAATATACCACCTCACCTCGCAGTAATTCGGAACGAGGGCTTCATTGAATCGATTCAATTTGAAAAGATCGATGTGAGAATATTATACTGATACGCAATTTCTCTACAGAATAGCTTGCATATCTCTGGACTTTGTTGAATTCTATTTCATCCTCCTCTTGCTCACGATTGCGTAAAAAGTACTCATGGTATATATATTGTAATAATATAAATTGTTGTCCTTTATTTACCAATGAATTTCTTCTATAATTTTACTAGTTCACCTATTGCAGATATATTTTTCGTCACTGTTTGGTGCATGCCGTTATTTTTTATTTTGGTTGATGTTAGAAGTTGGAGGCGAAGTACCGTCAGTACCCCCTTTTTATGAAATTTTAAACTCAGATGTTCAATATGTACAGGTTTCTTTTTAAAGTTTTACAGATATCTTTTAATAACTAATTATTCACAAATTTTCTAGTTTAAAAAAAATGGAGTCCCTTCAACAACACTTGCAGACGAGACGAAACTTTACTATCGCTTTTCGTAAATATATTTCTTATATAAATAAATATTTCAAAATTTCATCTTTGAAAGACGTTTAATATACAGTACTCACACATTTCAATTACATTGTATGAATATGCATTATTCCAAAATTGTATTCATAATCTTCGAAATATCTCGTACGATGAAAGGATGGCACGACTGGCAGCAATTTCCTTTATAATGTCACACATATCGAAAATGGTTGTGTGTACTGAGTGGCCTACCATACAGGCGAACCAATGCGTTGCCATGGATATAAAACAAAAGAAGGACAGACAGATGACGATCGGGAATAAAAGTGAGATTATGGCATCTTTTCTCCTAAGAAAGAATAAGTCGTTATGTTTCTCACATAACTCCGTAAATTTATGAATATCTTCGTATCATATCCAATAATAAAGTGTATCTGCTGATACTACATACAAAATTTGGAAGTTCCGGACAGTTACGTTGGAAGCCGAAGGCCAGTTCATCCTAAAGCCGAGCCTGTGAGTATGATTTCAAAGGTTATAGACGTCGAATCTTCTTAACTTCTTCAAAAAATTAATTCTATCGTTCGATCTCTGTGGTAAGAGTATTGCGGTTTTGAGAAGAACGTTTCGACTCCCAACGTTTTCTTCTGTAGTGAGTTATGGCCTCTTGGACGGCCTATCTTCTTCCAGTATCTTCCTTATTATCCTTGCTGGGATCTCCTGTTTCCTTTTTGATGTATTGAAGTCTTCCTCCTGGTCGTCCTTGCCTCTTCTTCTTTTACTTAGAACATAGGATGCATTGGGATCTATAGAATTTAGAAGTGTGTGATACGTTCTCACATGTTGCAGTTTCCTAAGAGATTCAGTTACTATCCTGTATTTGGCCGTTCCCGATACTTTATGTGTCCTCTATGCCTGATTCTCGCTGGCGAGGGTTTTCTTGAAGAAAATTCACTTCGTCTAGGAACTCCTCCAGGTCTTCTGCGTCGGATAAGGCTTTCAGCGCGGTCAGCATCGTAGTAGGAGGGATGTGGAGTACTACCCGCAAACAGTGATTTTGCATTCCCACGGGGGAGATAATGTGGCTAGGTGCTACCATGACCTACAGAGGGCATAAGTATGGAGTGAACGTGTAGCTTGTAAAACGTTATGCCCGTTTTGGGATTAAAGGCTGGGTTGGAACGAATAGGCCAGAGCCGATTGCTCTTAGCCTTGCTGTTTTCAGATGCTCAAAGAAGATTAACCATTAGTCAAAAATCATTCCAAGATACTGTATGCTGCCCGCTCATTCGATATTAGTTCTAGTGACGAACCGCGATGGCGTGGTATCTCTTGCTCTGGACATAAAATCTGGTGGAATGTCGGAATCCTTCTGCTAGATTGACTATGCGTCATTCGAGAAAACATGGACCGGCAACAGAATTTTCAAACAACAATCTCCAGTATCTTGAATTGGGCCGGGTGGATGTATAATATCGCAGACCACAATACCCCGCAGTCCGATCATAACTCAGTCCTCCAAAGAGGCTATCCGCAAGGAAAGACATAATAAAATAGGCAACAAGACAGTGCATGTGGAAGTGTCATATAAAAGAGTTATGAAAAATGAAGTCGTTGTGCGATATGTTAAAGTTAGGGTTAAGTTGCATTTACGAGATGAAAATATATTTGGCAACTAATATAACTAACATCAATAGACTTATTATGTATAAGTCTCAAATAATTTCACTACAACAAATTTTTGCCAGTTTTTTACAAAAGTTATGTTCTTCAACCTGTTTTCTGTCAATTATATGTCATCAGTTTACATCGAAGATACAATAAGAGGTAAACTGTACTACGTAATTGTAAATTAATATGAATGTTTTTATTATTTTTTAAGGAAAGCTAAGATAAATAAGATCAAGTTACAACATAAAAATAAAATGATTAAAAAATCTAAGATAATTAGTGTTTAAATCTTCTTCTTCTCATATCCTTATACCCTTTCAGGTGTCGGATAGTATTTAAATAAATAATTTAATGCCGCTTGTTCGCTGCCTGGGCTTCGAAACGTTTGCAGCAGGATGCCAATTTTGTCCGAAAAATTATCTTTAGCGACGAGACGCATTTTTGAATGAATGGTTACGTTATCAAGCATAATTGCCATATATGAGATGACGCCAACCCACACAAAGTTCACCTGGTACCAATGCATCCACTGGCAGTTACTGTTTGGTGCGGATTTTGGACCGGTGGCGTCATTGATTCGTACTTTTTCAAAAACAACGTTCGTGAGTGCTGCAGAACGACGATAACCGATTTCATTTCGCTTAAATTGAACGATATGGATGTGAACGACATGTGGTTCCAGCAGGACGGCGCTACGTACCACAGAGCAGACGCTAGGATGGATATTCTGCGTGAACGATTTAAGAATATGATTATCTCTCGGAGATAACGTGAATTACTGGCCGCCAACATCCTGCGATTTGATCCCGCTACAGTTTTTCTTGTTCTGTGTTTGTTGAAATCGCAAGTCTATGCCAATAAGTCTCAATCGACCGATAACCTTAAAGTCAACATAACCCAGGCCATCGCTCAGATTCACTCGGATCTAGGCGACAAGATGATTGAAAATTGGACCACTCGGATCCGTGCCACTATGAGAAGCCGCGGCGGACAGTTGATCGATGTTATATTCTACACATAATGGCATACATGGGCCTTCCAAATTAATAAGAATTTCGTTAATACCCCTCGCACAGCTTATTTTATTCCACTTCAACGTCGAGCCACCCTTATTGAAAAACCCTTTATAATACCCTTTTCTTCTTGTTACTTCCTCTACGATGTGTACAGTTGGTACGAAAACGGCCATTTAATATAACACTAAACAAAACTGGGTAAAAATTTTTATTAAATCTTTCCTTGTCTTATTTTTAATTTAACCGAAAAGGTTTCTTCAATAAAGGCTCTCATAGTAAACACATTTTATACTCAATTAAAAGAAAAAGAACAATTTGCAACATAGTTAATGGGTAATAATGACATATATTTTCTACCAATATAGCCTGCGATCTTTCCAATTGTCTACCTAATAAGGATACAGGGAGGCGCTTCGTTAGTTCTAATAAAGCAATAACAATTTCCCTTGTTCTAGCACTTCCTTCTCCACGATCCATAAATTCAATTCAGGAACTAAAAACTATCGTTACTTTTACAGTCCATTAAACGCGTTGCTCTAAAAGACTGGCTTTATCGTCTTCGCCACTGTTCTCGGTGAGCTCTCTTAATTTGGCAATTTTTGCCGCCTTATTTACTTTCATATCCTTCGCTCCTCATATTTCACCCGTTATTTCCTTCGTCTAGCCATAATTCTCCCATGTGCTGTTTGAAAATTTGTAACCTTGAGTAAAATTTACTTCTAATGAGCTATTTTATATTCGGTAGTTGTTAATTTGATTTCTTAAATAAAAGTAGCTAATTCTTTTTTATATAATTAGATTATATCGCTCAACAAAATATTTTTTTTGTCGTGGTGCCTGTAAAATACGAATTGATTTAGGGTGGTTCTGATGTGCTGGTTCCAAAAACAATTGGCATTTCTGCGATGAAATTTATTACTCATACGTATAAAGAGAAAAGTCAAAATTATTAACTTAATATTCAGGAGACCTAAATTGCCGCTCGGATGTAACATGAGTATCAAGATTCATTACTTTCACAGCTACTTCGATCGTTTCCCAGAAAGCTTAGATGATGTTAGTGAGGAACAGGGAAAAAGATTTCACAAAAGCGTCAGCATTATGAAGGAGAGGCATGGGATACCAATTACTGCTGAAATTTTCAGTGATACTATTCCAGTAAACCTCACGCAAGGAAATCTTATAAAAGGAAACTTTTAACTGATGATTGAAAATTGTATATGAAAATTTTGTCGTTAGATAAATACCTCCTACGCATTTTTTGTGTTTCAGTTAACAATTATCAAATAGTAATATTTAATACGTTACGTACATAACAAAGCATTATATCTAATTTTGGCGATTTTTTTCTAAATAGGGCAGGTAAAGAGTGAATTTCGAAAACTAGATCTGATAAAATAAATCTGACGGCATTTTTGGATTAGGCGCCCCAAAATTGCTTAATTACACCTAAAAAATCCGAGTCACCAAAATGTGTGTTGGCCAGTGTTATTGATATTGATACCTGGTTCTATTAAACAAGGAATCTGTCTGCATGATTACAAGGACTATGTGGTAGTGGACACAAGCAATTTGGTACATTGTACACCACAAAAGTTAATCGTTTATTCAGAACACTGCGGTCAGAATAAATGGTTAATTTAATTTAATAGCATCTGAAAAATATCAGAATTAACTACCAAATGTATGATTACTTCATACTAAAATAATGCTACGGTTAACAAGCGCAAGCCTCAGGACGCCATCTATTTTTGTCAATTTAACTTTGAGATAGCGGGGGACCTTAGAAGTAAATTAAAGGAATTAAATTAGAGCGTACTAAAAGTTGTTAACTTAAAAAGCTCATTTTGCAAAAAAAAATGTTCGACTAGCTGTTTTTTTAGCAGAATATTCGTGGGATGCGAACAAAATCACTTAATGTTTATGTTGAATCTTCCAACCTTAGTTATGACATGACAGGCATTCCAGAAACCTGATAGATTCTGTATAGAGTAGTGATATATATTGGGTCCTGATTATGGACAGAAACTGTTCAACTAGTTCACTCGTCTGTAACACCGAATGCATTTTAGCAGTGTTTATTTATCTCCCGATGTAGAATTACTAACCCGCCGGTGACTATAACATGCCGAGTCTATCAGGATGCTCTGCAGGGAGCAAACTGCTATTACATCTAGAGCTACTTCGGGGTGACAGAAATTTGCGACTCCTTTGTGTTGCTGAACTTGTTTCAAGTGAACAATATAACATTCAAATATTCTCACCTTAAACCTAGTTTTTGTTTCCTATGCTGATATATGCGTTAGATAGAATGTGTGAAACTTTGAATTGAAATGAATACGTAGGCTTCCACGGCCAGAGTTAGTAATAAACGAACTACTTCCGGAATTGGACCGTGTCATGATGAGATACATATAAAAAAGCAATAAGAGTAAGAGGAGGAAGAAAAATAAGAAGAAAAAGAGAAAAAAAAAGAAAAAATGATAAAGGGTAGGGGGACGTGAAAAAAAGAAAGGTGAAAAGAATAAGAGAAAGAAATAGAGACAGAAGGAGGGGAGAGGGGGGTACGAGAGAAAAAAGGAAAACGGAAAAAGAACGAAACCAAAAGAGGAAGGTGGGATCTCGACGTTTCGCCTCAGTCGTAGGAGGCTTCTTCAGGAGAATAGCAGAAACACAGCACGGTAACTCGGCGTGTAAACCACGCTAGAGGCAAAACCACTTTGGCAGAAGGTTACGGTGACTCGGCGTGTTGACCGCGCTAGAGGCGAGAACATTATTTCTCCTCCCTTCCCATCATGACACGGTCCAATTCCCGAAGTAGTTCGTTTATAACATTGAATTGGTTTGAAATGTTTGGTCGTTACGAGATAAACTGCCGTTCCTAAGTTTGATTGCGCTTAATATATTTTTGTCGACAAACAACAGCTTTGGACAATACGATAAATCATTAATAGCGTTTGGAAACAAAAGGAGGTCCAAATTTCTGCTCTGAGAAGCTCCAGAGTTGGACGTAAAACAACTAGATATAAAACTCATATATGTACGGTATGGAGCAAAGTAAATAGTACTGAAATGCGTATGTGTCAAGTGTGTATGTGTCATGTAGTGAAACGTACCTAGTGGTTTCCGAACGTGGTTACAACGTATGTGAATGTCCTTTTAATGTTAGTTGCTTCAGTATGGTTCTCATTGTTGCAAGAAAAGTTTTTACCGTGGAGCACTATTTTTGGTCATACGACATTCGAACGCCCCTACATAATCGTCGGGCAACCCCTTCGTAGTGACCATTCGATGTGCTGTATTGGCACATGGCATATTGGGCCCGTATTTCGGTGAAGCAGACGACGGAACGCCGTTAACCGTAAATCGGGGATAGGAATTAGCTACAGAGAACAAGTTATCACACCATTTCTGCATAATCTTCAGCGATTTTGTCGTGCCAGGAACCTACCACGTAATCAACAATGGTTTCGGCAGGACAGGACAACCTGTCACACGGCTAGGGAGTCTCTAATGCTGAGCAATAATTTTGGGGATCGTCTTATTTCCCGTGGCACTTATTTCCCATACCTTTCACTCACCAGACCTAACACCAACTGATACATACATATTGCGAATGCTGAAGGACGCTGTTTTCCGTATCGATCTAACGCCTGACATTCCGCAATTGCAACCTGTGTTCACAGACATGTTTGTGAACCTTCGCGAACGCTACAAATATTGCTTGAAACTGAACGGAGGGCATCTTGAACATCTGTTTTATCGGGAGCGTCGTCGTGAATAATGCTTGCAACGCTATATAATCTGAAGTAATTACATGAATAATAAATAATATACGTTTCATAATTTCAGTACTGTTTATTTTGCGGCATTCTGTGTATACGTCATAAAGTGTTTGCAATCAAAATGTAATTTTAGTGCAGTCAAATTTGACGACAAGAATTTTCCTTCTGCCACATTTGTTCCTTATTTTTATTCTGCTTCTATGCAACTATTTGATATGTTTATACACTAAAACTATACACCGACTATGCTATTACATGGTGTGTAGTGATAATATTACAATAATAAATATTATTTTTTCGTAAAGTCGTCAGTATCGAAGTTATTGTTAGTGGCGTTCTTTGCCGTAGTTGTTAAAAAGGTATCAAAGTTTTCAACAGTGGTCCTATGAAAGAGAGTGTCGTATACTACATTTTTTTCTACTTTTTTTTTTGTAAGTTCGGTACAAATTTCGTACTACGCCAAATTGCGAAATTCCATGGAGCGTATTTTCCACCTGCTGTAAACTTTTCCGACCGTTGTCGCTCGGTTCGTTCATTCACTCGACTCGAAGCATTTCGATAAGTAGAAAGTCGACGACTGCATGAAGACATCATCATCATTCGCGGGAGTTTTTAGGAAACTTTTGACGGGTTGAAAGTAGGTAAGTCCTCTTCCGTTTCGTAACACGTCGAAAGTGGGAGATGAATAAGATATTACCAGCTATCGCGATGCTTTCTTCTATTTCGATTGGTACACAGTTCGCAGTTCTCGTCGCGATAGTTGCGTGCTTGACTGCGTTTTTAGATCGCGTGACGCGAAAGGGGGCGGAAGTGCCTTGTGCCAGCGTTGCGTCGTCGAAGGCAAAGTTTTCGAATTGCCATGCGGATGAGATTTTGTCGCCTAGGTAATATAGGATGCGCGACGATCATCTGCTTAAAATGTACAGGAAATCACTTAAAAAACACATATGAAAGCTTGTTGATGTACGCTTTGGTACTTGTCTTTTCCACATAAAATATTTTCAGATTTATGTCACTTAAGATTATTGTACAAGTGCATTTATGTCTCCTTAATGTAAATATAAATTCTTTTATTTAAGGTTTTGCGTTGAATATGTATTTTTTTTTATAATAATAATAATACTTTATTTCCCAACCGATAAAACAATATTCAATTGCAAAGCGAAATTTAATAAATAAGGTACACATGTAAACACAAGTTAACATAGAACCAAGAAAAAAAAGATGTAGATCAACCTACAATAAACTTATAACTAGAGACCGGATTATATGCAAAGTGCATTTCATTTTATTTATTATATTTTACGTCTATTTGTAGATGTCTTACACTGATTAAAGTAAATTAACGCTAATTAACTTTAATCAGTGTAGTGTATCTACATATAGACATAAGGTATAATAAATAAATAAAATAAAATATATGCACTTTGCATATAATCCGGTCTCTACTTATAAGTAACTACATCGTACTACGACTATCTACCGCCACAGCCAAATTGTTTTAAATCAACTTTAAAAAAAGCTCACTAGTGGCTAAAAAGAAAAAAAGAAGAATGGAAAAAGAATTCTGGTCTGAATAATGTACCTGCCGTTTATATATTGTTAAAAGTGATGATACGCAGCAGGTATATACCACCAAAACTCACCACGCTCTATAAAGTTGAAACTGCTACACATTTTATATATTGGCGAACTGATGACGATATTTATTCTAAGTGTGAAACAGTAAAATATATTTGTTTGCTTAGATCCGGAACGTGATACAACGAAATTGATTTGACTCAACAATTCAGGGACATCAAGACCATTATTAAGCAAAGTAAATAGGAACTTGTACTTAGTTTTTCGATGTAATTCTAAGGAATATATATCTTCAGCAGGTTATTGTGTATTGTATCAGGTAAGTATTACAGTACAAGAACTTTAAACTCCTTCTTTGAACCTGCTCGAGAAGACGTATCTGATAGATGTATATAGGTGATCAGACCAAGGACGTATACTCCAGTAGAGAACGAACAAAAGCGAAATAAAGAGGAAGAACGGCTATTATAGAAGAGAATGGTCGTGTAACACGTATCCTAACATACTCAACGCTGAGGTACAAATACTGGATATATGCTCTGTAAAAATCAGTCTCGAGTCGAAGACGACACCCAAGTCCATTATAGGTCTCTCTAGGTAACGGAGATCCAGCCAAGTGATAGGTATAGATAATTGGAGTTGTCTTACGAGTGTTGGTAGTATTTTGCATTTGTTCACGTTAACTGTTAGTTTGTTGTTGATACACAACGCGTGGAATATATTAAGTTGGCTTTGCAAATAATCCTGCAATCCTGAGAATTATTAATTGTTGTATATAATTTTAAGTCATCTGCGTATAACAATTTTGGACAGCTGAGTTGATAATACAAATTGTTTACATATATCACGAACAAAAATGGACCCAAGTTACTCCCCTAAGGAACTCCAGAGATTAGTGTGAAGTGATTAGACTCAAATCTCATATATGTCACAAATTTCTTTCTATCGAGAGGATACAATTACAATAAAGACAAAAGTAAAGACGCAAATCCAATATTGTCCAATTTATTAATAAGCAGAGTGTGGTCGATTCCATTAAAAGTTTTGTTAGGTCAGTATACGCAGCATCTATCTACCTTCAAGCATCTACGCTATCAGGAAGGTATTGAATAATTGTAACAAGGTTAGTTACTATAGATCGTTGAGCAACGAAACCGTGTTGGTCACTTGAAATCCAGAGTCCAACTTGAGAATAAATATACTTGTATAAACATTTATCAAAAGCTTTAGTAAAATTATTTAATAACGCTATAGAACGACTGGAAATTACACACTTCTCACTATTTTTGAAACCAGGTACCAATTTGGCAACCCTCCACACAGATGGGAAGGTGGATGTTTTAGAGCAAGACTGCACAGGTAGCAAAGAGGAGAAGCAAATATCCTAATCCCTAACAAAAAAGGCCGGGATGATATCACTAGCTGTTGTACAATTATCTTTTAAGGATTTCATAGCACACACTACGTCCATTTCAGTTACAGAAACTAAGTCAACCATAGTAGCACACGGAGTAATTGAAGCAACAGGCATCGGAAGGTGCACCGATTGAGGAAACTCTCCAAAAGCATCCGCTATGGAAAGTGGATCATTATGCGTATTGGCGTAATCGTCCTTCATAGTTTTAGTATAATGATACCTCCCCCACTCCTCCGAGAATGTACGAGCTGCCAAAATTGTCTGAAATTGGTTGAAACAAAGAATTCAGTGTTCACACTAATTTCGTTGAATATTCTGATTTAATCTAGAGCTTGGTACTAGCAGAGATAGTAGAAGACCCGAGACAAGCGAATGTTGTGCAACGGTACAATATAGCGAACTCGTTCAAGTAGTGGGGGAGTGTCAATCTTATTGTTCACCAGAGTGTACAGACATCCCATATCAACTTGACGACGTCGTGATTGTAAAGGCTGTATCTGTGTGATCTGTTCAGTTGAATATTATGATCATAGTCTTGTATTGGATATAAATTTTCAAGTAGCAATACAAATGATGTATACAAAGATGAGCAGATTTTGGATGCATATGCAAGCTTAGAACACACAAATTCGTAATTTAGAAGCGGCTGTCGCGACATCTGAGGCATGGTTGGATAAGGTAAAATTGTCATCATATATCACACCTAAATCTTCAATAGAAAATTGACGAGCATTATTAATATTGTTAGTACAATACCAAGAATCGATTCTACACACAATTTTTATAAAAGACATGAATAAGCATTTACCTACATTTAATTTTAAATTATTATGCAGGCAGCAGGTATGAATCTTGTCCAAATTACGCTGCAGAAGGTCAATATCATTAAAAGAGTTAACGACGTGGTAGATTTTAATATCATCAGCACAGGCTAATAAAGGACAGTTAATGGACTTTCGAAGATCATGGATATATACATATTAAAGAGGAGCGGGCTAAAGCTCAATCCTTGAGGTACTCCTGGGGCGGAGTAAAAAGTTCGAGATTTAAATCCATTAAAATAAACGTAATTAAGTCTGTTTAGAAGATATGATGGAATTAATCTTAGGAAATTCCTGTTCACCCCGAAAAAAATCCAGCTTCTCCAACAATTTATGATGATCTATCAGGTCAAAAGCACGGAAAATATCAGTAAATAATATCTAGTTGGCCACCCACATCCACGGTCTCAGCTATTGTTTGGCAAGTCTGCGCAAAGTTAATTACAGTAAAACTATTTAACAAAAAAGCATGCTAAGATAGAGATGGTTTTGTACCATAAGAGATATGCATATAAAGTAAGCGTTCAGAAACCTTTGTGAAAGTGGAAATTACGACCACAGGTCTGCAATTGCTAATATTGAAACTATTACCCTTAAGATTGACGAGATTCTGGCCACTTTCCATGTACAGGAAACGTGCACGTGTGTAAAGCTAGATTAAAAATCATACACAGAGGAATAGCAAATACAGGAGCACAATCCTTCACAAAGAAGCAAGGAATGTTATGAATGATATGTTATGAAATGTAATGAATCAACTATCGATGATGGACTACTGTATTCGTTAGTAGCATCATAAACGTTTCCACAAATTCTAGTAGCGTTTTGCTTAAAGCGAGCAAATTGCCAAAGGAACATGGATATTTTATAAGGCCAAGCTCGCTATTACGAACGTATGAATTATATGCTAACGTAATGTTCGCCTTAACTAATCTACGTAGTCTTTAAAACTCCATTTTATAATAATTATCATGTGTCGCTTTCCATTTTCTGTGATAATAAGCCTTCAGTTTTAGTTTTTTTTTTAATTGCAGGAAAGAACCAGGGGATATTGCGTGTCTTGTAATTTGAACGAAACAAAAGAACAGATCGATTCAAGATATAATACAGTTTGTTGTAAAAATCTTGTACAACCAGGTTAACATTTTGGTGAGTCTCAAGAAATAACCAATCAATTATAGATAAGTCAGATTAAAGATTGTAATAATTTACTTTATGAAAATTATATCGAAGGTTATTGTTGGAGGGAAATGGAAGTACCTTAGAAGATTTAGCACTAGGTACGCTAATATCCAGAGCGGGATGATGACTAGCTTGGACCAAGAGAGGAAGAAAATCATGCAAAACTTCTGCTACGAATTATATATTATTATACTTGTATTTGTGACAATATATTAATTCGTCTGTTAATTTAATGCAAAATTTGCTAAAACAAACATATTTTCTCTACAATATACATCTCACATCATTTTTACAGAATATATAAAGTCTCTCACAGATACATTAAATAGAAACGTAATTACCCATACATGCGCACAATAAACACGATTCCACCTTTGCTTCTCATATTTGCTCCGCTAGTGATATTCGATTCTACAATTTTGGCCGATTTGTTCAACACTAACATGCGGATCAAATATTTACACAAACACACGATGAAGCAGCAGAGACGAATTGAGTGCCTAGCATCCTTGTCTATGCGTAGATATGTGGGAAAATACATCGTCGGTACACCAATATAGTTTACTGAAATAGCAAAACAGTTAATGCACGGCATTAGCCGTTCTGTTCTGTATGTGGTATAATTCTGTTATCACGTAATGCTGCTTTATTAATGCCAAGTATGGCGCGTCGGTATACAAGAATTACACACATATGTCTATATGAATATTTTCTATGAATAGCGTCGTGCAAAGTACTGCAGATTTGCTTATGTACACAAATACATACACATACATACTGTGGTAGAAAATCTCAGGCTCGTAAAAATTTTTAACCGGGTTCTTTGAATTGAAATTTTGACTTATTTGTTTTGAATTATGTGAAGAGGTTTTTAAAATTAAAACACCAAATGTAAGTAAAAAAACAAATATATTGACAAATAAAATATATATATATCTATATATACCGCTTTTTTACAAAAGAAAATGTTTTTACTGAAAACCTAAGGCAATCCCTGACTAGCTAAACTTGAAATATTCTGATTAAATTACGAAACTAAATATGAGGTCGAAAGATAGAATTAATTTTGAAGAAATTAAGAAGATTCGACGTCTATAACCTTTGAAATCGTACTCACCGGCACGGCTTTAGGATAGACTGGCCTTCGGCTTCCAACGTAAATGTCCGGACCTTCCACATTTTGTATGTAGTATCAGCTGATACACTTTATTATTGAATATAATACGAAGATAATTATAATTTTACGGAGTTATATCAGAAAAATAACGACTTATATTTTCTTAGGACAAAAAAAATATGCCAACATCTCTGACTTTTGTTCCCGATCTTCATCTGTCTGTTCCTTTTTTGTTTTATATCCAGGGCAAGGCATTGGTTCGCCTATGCGCCTGTATGGTAGGCCACTCAATATGTACCCACATACTCGACATGTGTGATATTATAAAGGAAATTGCTGCCAGTCGTGCCATCCTTCCGTCGTACGAGATATTTAGAAGATTATGAGTACAATTTCGGAATAATGCATATTCATGCAATGTAATTGAAATTTGTAAGTACTGCATATTAAACGTCTTTTAAAGAAGAAATTTAGAAAAATTTATTTACATAAGAAATATGTTTACGAAAAGCGATATATAAGATGAACGATAGTAAAGTTTACGTCTCCTCTGCAAGTGTTGTTGAAGGGACTCTATTTTTTTAAAGAAGAAAATTGTGAATAATAAGTTACAAAGTATCTGTAAAGCTTTTAAAAGAAACCTGTACAGATTGAATATCTGTGTTTAAAAATTTCATAAAGAGCGAGTACTGACGATACCTCGCCTCCAACTTCTAACATCAACCAAAATAAAAATTAACGGCGTGCACCAAACAGTGACGAAAAATATATCTGCAATAGGTAAATTAGTAAAATTATAGAAGAAAATGGTAAATAAAGGAAAAACAATTTATATCATTACAATACATACATATATGACTCTACCAAAGAATAAATACTAATGAATTAATTAAGAACATCTGAATACGGCGCTTGTCAATATAGATAAGTTATAACTATGTATGATTTTTATCTAAGTCATTGATTTACATGCTGTGTGCAGGGCTTGTCTCTTAAGTTTTCCATATAGAACTGGAATAACACAGTATATGCCTTTTAAAGATTTTTTGCTTTTCGAAGAATTCTTCGCGAAGACTAAGAGCAATGCACTTATGTATGAGCCCGAACCAACTATGGAAGCAGTTATTCCACTCGTTTGTTAGTAGAGTCAAAATTGCGTTTTTGAAGGCATCGACTGCTTCCCCTAGTGACTGGAACCTTGGACCTCGCAGTCCGTTCTTGATTTTCGGGAAGGTAAAGAAATCGTCGGGATTTAGGTCCAGACTGTCCGGGGGATGGTCTAACAATTCGACGTTTTGTTCTGTTAAAAATTCAATTGCTTTACATTGTCTTGGTGGAAGATGATTCGTCATACGGTGATGGTTTGCGGCAAACAGATGGTTGTATACCAATCGGTAGTAACAGAGTTCTTTGATCTCGTAGAGCAATTGATACTACACGACTTGTTTCCGAGACAAATATCGGCTTTTCTTCAGCTTGGAACACCCAAACAGATAGCTGACGTTTATTTTCTGGCTCGTATGAGTAAATTTAAGATTCATTACCACTAACAGATTTGTACAGATTTTTAGGATTTCCAACTTTGAAGCGGAGTATGTGGTGTTTGAAATCTCGAATGATGCCTCGATGTCGCAATATGTCTCATGTCGATCGTTGATGATCTTGCACACAGCATCGACGTTTTTCTGAGTGACTGCCGTTTCTGTTCCGCCTCTCTTTGGATCGTCACTAAGCCTAATCCGTTCACGACTGAATTCTCCATATGAGCGAGCAATTATTGGTTGATGTGGTGCTTCATTGTCGAAAACAGATATCAACTCGGCGAGGCATTCTTGTTAAGATCATTGTCTTGGAAGGTTATGAAAAAAATATTGCGAGAAAATGTTCTCTGTTTAATTCCATTTCTCAACTAACCTGGCAACTTTAACAGGTCTTTCTATCTACAACACTACACATATGGCACTGAAACTTTCTCCTCTATGTCCCAGTATGTAAAACTTGAAGAATATCCCTGGAACTATTATTGGAACAACATATATGTAATATGTGTTCGACTGGTTCTGAGTGTTCCTGGAATTGACAGAATTGATTTTCAACTTTTGCAAGTATGTATAAATAATATTTTGAAGCCACGTTTCCTCTCAGAATCCTAACCAGAAGTCAGAGGTTGCTAGAAAATGGTAATATCTTTGCTACACTTGACGAGGACGAATTGAATGTACTTAATGATTATATGACTTTGCCTACAAATATGTTCTTAATTTCGTATTTTAGACAGATTCTTTCTAAAGTACAAGACAGCTCTAGCCTAATAAAATACTCGTTTGTTTGGCTAGTTTATTGTCTTTCACATTACTTTCGATTCCTTGGCAGCTTAAGATCCACCACAGTCTGATATGATCTTGATAAACAAAGATTTTGGGGAAATCACGAACTACATTGATGTGAACGTCATCTGTTTGTGTGGAAGGGCGTACACTGCGGAGATCTTCATCAATCGACATTCTTCCTATTTTGAGACGGTTATACAAAACACTGCTTTTAGCTCATAAATACATTGTTCCGATAGGTCATTGAAGTATTTCCATGTTTTAGTAGCAGTTTGGACAAGTCTGAAGTAAAATTTCAAATACACACGTATTTTCTTCCTTAACTTTTACAGCCTACAAGAATTGTAAGTCGAAACACTTGTTTTCTTCAGTGACTGTAATTCGCTTATTGGTAGCAATAGAGCGATACGGCAAGAATTATTGGGTTACCTAAGATTGGCTCTAACCAGAGTCATAAAAGCTCACTATTCCATTCACCTGTTTAGGTCTTGCACACTCAGTCTGGTCTTTCATTATTCACACCTCTTACATTGGTTTTAGTAGTACGGTTGTTCTTTCACTCACATTTATTTTTTCTATTCGTTTTCTCTTTATATTCTATCAAATGTTTTTTCCAACTCTATAAAATGTATGTGTGTTTATCTATATATTTATCAATTAGTTTTTGTTAAGATGTATCAACGTAAATAATCAGTCTTGGTTGCTTCTTCCTGATCTAAATCTGTGATTGAGCTTTTCTATCGTGCTTCCATTCTTTTCTCTAATATCTTAATAAGCATTTTACCAGGAGCCCTGGTTAATGTTAATCCTATACAATTATCGGAGATTCTTTGGTCACCTTTCTTATATAGGTGCATTATGATTCCAGTGTTCTACTTTTTAAATATTTCTATATTGCTCGTGACTGCATTCAATAGTTCTATTAGTTTGGTGATTCCTTCTTTTCCAATATATTTTGGTACCTCTCCCAATTTTAGCTTTTATATCGCTTACAAAATTTACTTCTTCTGAATTGGTTACGTTTTTTGTATATTCTTTGCGAGTTCTTGTACTTCATTTCCATTTTTTTCTACATTTGCTAATTCTTCAAAACGTTGTCTCCATTTTCCCATGACTGTATCCTTTTCTGTTGTGAATGTTATGCTGTGCCTTCTTTATCTTTCATATCCACCATGTGGCAATTTCCCTTTTGTATAAGCTGTTTGAATATTCCATAGAATAATTTTTGACTTTCATCATCATTTTTCGTCCAAACTTCGTCCATGATCCATATTTATGTTTTTTCTCTATTTTTACTTCTTTTCGCATTTTTTAAAATTTCTCGTACTCGTAATACTCTTCATTTCTTTTATTCAAATACTTTTTCTATGCATTTTGTCTCTTTAATTTTTAATTTTACCATTGCATTCATTCTCATATTTTTCTTTATTATTTTCGCTTCTCCACATGTTTCCACGTTTCGCTTGGTTACTGCGATGGCCCCAAAAGCAAGCATTATAAACGAACTCAAAATGTGATGAATGGTAGCTCAATGAACACTTTATTTTTCGTACATTTTTAAAACGATAGTAAATATTACCGCGACTGTGGTGTAAAGTGTAACATTTTTTTTACAAAACGTTGTTGCAGTGTTTCCCATCTAATTCTTTCTCGTGCAAAATTTAAAGATTGCATTTTTGCTGAATTTAACCTGTGTAAATTCCCTAAAAATAACAATTTGATACCTGATTTCTTGTGAAATTTGAAGTTCGTCAATTTAATTGAGAATATACTAATATAGCAGCCAGTTTAGTCATTAATCAAGATAAGTCGTATCCCTTAACTTATTGTCGCTTAAACTGATATAAAAAGTTGTAGGGTCAGCTCGTTAATGAGGCATCAATTACTTAAAGTCAGATGCGTTTCTGCAATCTGATTTCCACATCATTTCTTACAATTAGGCTGTCAGTAATCCCTCATCCTATTATTACCCAAGGATAAACCAGTCTGCGCCATTCGTACGCATTTTATTGATCCGTAGACACATCTTAGTCTAAACTATTTTTTAAATAAAGTACTTGCCAAGGAATCCCCTGAAAAATAATAAGGAAATAAAGACTTGAAGCGGCATTTTTCACCGATGTGTATCCTTTTAACAGGAGTATTAAAAACTTTCTAAATATAAAAAAAAAACGGACAATTGTTGGTAAAAAAATATTCTTTTCATCAGCATTTGGTATTTTAAATTCTGAAAAAATATTATGATTGAGTTTTGTATCTAATCCTGTGATAACAACTGAGACACTAAATAAAAGCAAAAAAAGTCATAAGCTTGATGGCCATCAATAACTATAAACTCAATGCTTGCTAAAATGCTATTTTATTTGCTATACATCCTTTTTCTAAACCATATGGATTTTTGTGCCGAACCTATAAGAAGTTTTCCAGCGATTGAGAGTTGCACTACGCCTTCTTTCGTTTGCTGCTGTTCGACCATCTCAGTCACCACCTTGGAGGGTGTCTCAAATTTTCGCGCTTTACTTATTAGTGGTGGCATGGACCTGTTAAAATGATCGACTAGTTCCCTTTCTCCATGGCCGGAGACCAAGCAACAGTCGAAGCAGTGGAATTTTCGGGGCGAATCGGCTCCGAAGAAAGCAAGGACGGTTCCATCGCTCGGAAAGGTCATGGCGACCATTTTTTGGGACTCCCAAGGTGTGATCCTCATAGATTATCTGCAGAACGGAAGGATTTAGCCCTCAACGACTTTTTCCTATTCCCAAACCTGAAAAGAACACTGGGAGGAAGGAGATTTGGTGAGGAGGTCATCGCTGCTACAGATGGCTATTTTACAGACCTCGAAACATCCTACTTTTCCGACGACTTGGAAAGATTGGAGCACCGTTTGAAAAAGTGTATTGGTCTTCAAGGAGACTACATCGAAAAATAAAAATAAAAAACGACACCAATACCGTATTTTTCTTGTTGATTCCGGAAACATTTCAGGTCGTCCTCGTACTTTTACGTGATTCTAAAACGTGACATTAATAATTCCTATAATTTCAAATTTATAATTCAGTCTTTAAAGTAAAGCACTCGGGAAATAAGCTAGGACGAAAGCAAACTGAACATTATGTTTAACTTGTAGAAAAACTACCTCAATACATACATATATTTATATTTGATCGATTTGTATTGAAAACAGGGCTTCAATTTAATATCTTTCTCAAGTTCTACGCGAGGCTACATATAACGAACGATCGTAGATGCCACACTTTTCAGTGGTTTTCAATCGATTTTGAAACGTTTGACCGTAAAGAACGCATTGAAATAGCGGAAATTGAACCATGTATCGTGTTCTTGTTTTGATTTGTACAGTATTGCTTTTGGCTTGAGGGCATTTCCTGTATCAATAAAAACAAACTTGAAAGCCTGCCGAAGACATTGTTACCGATATTCCGATTTTCCTACGAGGTAACTTGAAGGAACTGATAATAAGAGGGAAATATGAAATATCGAATCGGTTTCCTGAGCATATACGTTTACATAAACGTATGGAAAATTGGAAAATTTGTTTGTATGAATGCTGCATGCATCCAGTATCCCAATAGGAAATGGGGGTATGTAGACGTATCACAATTTTTTAACAAATATACAGTAACGACATTACCCTTACTAAATAAAGTAACTAGACAAAAAACTACAAGTCTTTTTACGAAAATGATTTTATTTATGCTCAAAGTAATCACCTCCCGCATCAATGAAATTTTATAACCGAAGCTTCCACACATAAAAACTTGAAGCCAGTTATCTTTTGGTATGCTCTGAAACGTCGACCACGTAAATGCTTCTTTAGTTTAAAGAACAACCAGAAGTCACACATGGCCAAATCTGGCGAATAGGGTACATGTTTAATGACTTTACATTATTTTTATGCAAAAATTCAACAATTTGCTGTGTACTCTGTGATGATGCATTGTCGTGATGGGACATTAACCCCGTATGTTGACTCAAAAACTGCAGGAAAACATTTTGTGGCGTACCAGTTTGCTGTGATTGTACGAAAGAAAACTGCGTACATATATTTCTTGACAGCTATTTGCTTTTTAGCCATTGTTGGTGTTGGTACATCTTCGTGAATCCACACACGGCTCTCCTAGCCAGTAGTGATATCGTAAAATGGAATGTAAGTTTCATCACCTGTTACTATTTTAGATAGAATACAATGTCCATCTCAATGTTTCCGGTGGTAACTGAAGAACTCTTTCAAATTGGCTATAGCAGCGAAACTCAGTTACACATTAAGGACCTAGCCAGCGGTGGTTTAATATCAATACGGGAGAAGGTGTTGCTCAGTATTCAACAATGAAAGATTGTGTGGCTGCTAAATTGTTGTTTTATTACGTTCTACAGCTACTGTGTTAACAACTATTTAACCTCAAATTTTAAAAATAGATCAATTATGGCAGAGATTATACATATCAACGAAATTTAAGGAAATAAAATACATGTGAAGTTTTGGTAAAGCCCCAATCTACTACAGCGCAGTACCCCAGTGAGAAACTGCGACTTCATAAAAATATAGCCGCTATAACTTCGTCAGTCAAAGAAAATGTTTGTCGTGTAACAATGTAAGAATATACGTACTTTACATTTTTATTACCGAGACTAGAATAAATTGTGTATGTACATACATCACTACTAAGGAATGTGTTATATGAAAGTTTAGTTTAGTTCAAAATTGTGCTTTTGCAGAAACATTATTCCTAACAAATGATTCTTATTTAAACAAATGAAAGCTCTTCGAGTTCGAAAAACAAACTGTAGATACTTCTTGCAACAAATTCCCACAATGATCATAAGTTATCTCCCAGAAAGACTGAATAACTGAATACGTAAGCACCTTCTTGATTTTCACTACGAAATGTCATTCTACCACCGAATAAAGTAAGGGTAAACGATTAATCATCACCCCCTTAAACTGAGTGCTTATTCTACCTCAAACAAGTGCTAACTTTCTTCTATCCCGTTCTTAATAGATGTTATAAAAAGCAATTGTAACAGGCTGTTTAGAAGTTTAGAAGCGCACTTTTGCGGTTAATAAAACTAATGTTTTCTATACGTACAAGGTGTATACATAGCATATATTCTAAATTTAGCTTCGATTTAATTAATTATAGTAAGTATGTGATGCAATATCTTATTTAAAATGAAGAACACATACGCTTCAATTTTTTATGGTCTATATTCTACATAGGTTTTGTTCAGATATCTGTGTATTTATTTCTCACCATTCTAGAACAAAAGGAAAATGGTTTTAATGATAGTATTAGCAGAAGAAAAAGCAAATTACCATTAGTTACATTTAATTAAGAAAATTAACATTACGGCCATTGTAAATATTATCTACCTCAATGAACTAGCTACCCTCTAGGGTTTTCTAAAAAAAATCTTTTCGTAAGCAACTTATACACAGGATGTTCTGATTTAACCCTAATATTCCTCAGACAACTGGAGCGATAAAAAAATAAAATTTGTATTGGTGCTTACTCATACAAGATGTCTTTGAAATAGAATAAAAAGATACGGAAAATAAAAACGTGTAATTACATAGAACATAAATCCAACAAATTTCAAATTAATTACAACGCGAACCTCGGAATTAAAACAAACCCTAGGAAATTGTAATATGTGCCGCCTACAGATGCAGAATGTGCATACGTAATACATCCATCCAACCAAGCTCGTGTACATACACGCAGACTACATACACTGCCGTACCGTTAGGAGTCCCTCTTGCTTAAATTTCTTATGCACTATAGGAACGGGCAAAACTGAGGAGCCATGATTTAAAAATTCACTTGCAAAATAAGGATCTCTTTTCCCACCTTTAACAGAAGGAAATGAACGTAAATCCTGCTACGTTCCCAACTACCTCCACTGTGCATTTGTCACCACTATGCAAAGCTCGCTTGTCCCCTGCGAAAGGATAAAATACAGATTGATGACCAGTTTATTTTAAGGTATTAATATATACCGTAAGTCACGTTGATAAATATGGTTCGCTTTACAACGCAAGCGTCATCAAACATGTTATTGTTGTACAATGAAATAGGAGGCAACGCAAGACAAACGCGAAACGAGAACACCTTACGTTTTCCAAATAGCAAATAGTCCTCTACGGATACAGTTACATCCATGTAATACAGATTAAGAAAGCAATGTAGAGATAGATATCTGTTGCATTCATACCGCCATACATATAACGAGTCCAAGATTTGATACAAAACAACTGTCCATCATGTTTATATTTTGTGGTTTCGTTGAGGGCATTCAAAATAATCAGATTTTGCTGTAATTCTGCTATTTTCGGATGAGTACTGTTTCATATGTATTGACGTCCTTGATGAGAATTGGCATAAATTTTTAAATATATTTATATAAAATTAAGAGAACGAGCTTACGCTTCCATTTAGTTCTGCATTGCTATTTGTTATTTACTTTTCCCTGTAATATTTGGAATTTTTCTTAACATTAGAAAAATTAATTAATTAATCATGTTGACTTACTGATTTAAAATTAACTGTATGTTCTTTTTATTTGTATTCGTTTACTTTCATTTCGTACTGTCACGATTTATGTCATCTACAGTAATGTCTTTAGAAGCAAACAGTGACCGTACGAGAGTGGACCTTTATGCTGTACCTCTGACGCCCTTACAGTAAAACTACAGTGACATTATATTTTTACTTTTCGACATAAACTACACTAATGCACTTGGTCCATCGGTCCTCCAACACCTCAACAGCCTCCTGGAAAAATTTTTGGCCCTCCTCTGCAAACCACCTCTCTACAGCTTGCACCACTTCATAATTAGATTACACGTTGGATTTGTTTTAATTTGAAGAACAGTCTGCAATCACTAGGAACCAGATCCCACAAATATGGCCAGCACTCCAGTAATTCAAAGCCTGCTTGGTGTATAGCAAATATAGCAATACCACGTGTATGGCTAGGAGCATTATCCTGATGCTATAGCACACTGTGCCTTAACTTTCCTCGGCGTTTCTCTTTAATAGCGTCTCGCAATTAAGAAATGAATTGTGCGTAGTACGCTCCTGTAATGCTACGTCCATTTTGCAAATAGTCAGACAGGAAGATTCCCTAAGCATCCCCGAACGCAGATAGCAAAACCTTTCCAGCAGACAGCACCTTAAGTTCGCGTGGAGGAGGAGAACCATAAACCACTCTCTACTTTGGTCATAGTGGTGCACCCACGACTCATCCATGGTCACATGCCGACTGAGAAAGTTCTCTTTGTCTGCTTAATACCTTTTCAAAAGACGTTTACAGATCAACAACCGATTTCACTTTTGATCAATAGTTAACATTTGCGGCACCCATCTTGCATTTATCTTTATCATATCTAATTCCTTAGTCAATATGATAAGCCAGTATCTTCCACAATGTTCCTGATGCGTACTCGTCGGTTTTGCAGTACGATATCAGGTTAATGTTTTTGTTACCGTCATGAGAGAACCGCCCGCATGTTGGTTTTTACAGGATGTTCTTCCGTATTTAAAATCTCGTCACCAGTGTTTGACTGTATCATAAAAAACTGCAGACTCACCAATACCTGCTATAATGTCTTTCTGAATTCAAGTTAACGCCATGTCCTCTTTCTGGAGATATCTTATTACGGTTGCTTATTCTATTGGATCCATTTTTATGAACAATCACGACCCACAATTCAAGAATTAGCCACCGCACAACATTTTGAGATACAAATTTGATATTATACAGATATGATCTACAAATATCAGTTAACTAATTGTTAAAAACATTAATCAAGCAACCAATTAGAAGTAGGTAAGGGTTAGACATGAAGATCCGCCTTCATATTCTGTGATAGTCTAGGAGGTAGGCGCCATAAATGCTCAGCAATGGTGAGGCTTACACAGTTTCAAGTGTATTCAAACTCCTACACGGCATGCATGTACATACATACGCGAGGTCTACGCTCTAAGTGTGACGGTTCGAAGAGTGGTAGCTAGTCAACCAATGTGAAATTGAGTACCGCGTGGTCATCAAATTTTTAACAAAAGAAGGGCCTACGCCTGATCACATAGAACAACGTTTACGGCGATTCATCTCCTTCCTATTCCACTGTAAAAAAGTGGGCAAGATTTTTCCGTTTGAGACAAGAATCCCTGGAAGATACTAAACGGTCAGGTTGACCAATTGAAGTGATAGCGGCTCAATAAATTTCAATTATTAAGGGTCTAGTGCTAGAAAATCGCCGTTTGAAAGTAAAGGAATTAGCAATGATAACTAACATCTGAAACAAGTATTCGCAGAATTCTCCATGACTATTTGGGATGAATAAAGTTAGTGCAAGATGGGTACTGCGACTTCGTTCTCTGCTCTCCAACGTGAACTTCTAGTCGAATATGCGCGATGGTTTTTAAACCTGTGTAGAGATAACCCAAAACAGATTTTGGAGTCCATTGTCACAGGGGATGAAACAGTGGTTCTCTTTTACGATCCTCTATCGAAAACGAAATCCATGGATTGGCGCGAACCTGATGAACCTCGTCCCAGAAAGGCGAAAGTCGTTCAATCAACAAAAAAGGTGATGGCCAAAATATTCCGGGATTGTGAGGGTATTTTGCTAATGAACTTTAAACAGCGCAATGCAATCGTGAACAGCATATATTATGCGTCTGTATTGCATAAATTAAGGCACAGCACTAGTGCAAAACGTCGTGAAAAATTGACAAAAGGTGCGCGATTATTGCACGACAATCCTCCCGTCCATACTACAGCCTTTTCAGAAGCTGCCATCCGCGAATATGGCTTTCAATAATTAGGAAATCCACCGTATAGCTTGGATATAGCTATAGCTCTTTCTATATCAGGCCGAGAATTTATGACACCTATCTCATATTCTTCACTTTCCATAGTACAGAGCACATATGTAGCTATATATTTGGTAGCAGAGTACACACGTAGAACACTGTATATTCCTCAATATCATCTCCAAAGCGTATACAGCTTGTCACTCAGTATAAGTAGTAAACTTCACGAACACTTTAGCAAGGAGAACTTCCGTCAATATACGAAAAGATTTATAGGAATTGAATTTTTTACGATTCGCTAAATAGGAATCGCATCGGGGATGTCCGGACGACAGTACGAAAAAAAGGAGTTACGGAAAGGAAAAAGTAACATTTTCACAGCAGTTCGCGATTCAATTCCAACATATTCAACAAGTTTCATGATGCTGGCGTAACGCGGCGACAGGACGACGTCGTCCTATTTATTACGGGAGATTCGATCAAGGTTGAGAGGGAGCACTTCAGAATGGAAAAGCGAGGGAACAATCCTAAACATTTATCAGAAAATTGATTGTGACGTAATAGGAAATGATTGCATGTAGTAGAAGGTTTAAATTATTTTTTTGTTGGTATAATAGTTCGCCTTAGAAGAAAGTTATTTTGTTATTATTAATTGAAACAGAAATCTAATAGATCTAGTGGTATTACATAGAGAGTATATTTGATGGAGAATAACCGACAGATAGTCTGCCGGTCCATAGCCTTTTGTTTACAAGGTACCAATCGCTTTTATTGTTGTAAACCGCCAATTACATATTTTTTTATGATATTATTATTTACTACAGTAGCAATATAATGTACAAAATTCGTATAATTAGGTAAAAAACGAAGCAAGAACAAGCGCCTTTGCAACGGGGGGGCAGTCGAGTTAAGACCACCACGCACGCATCGCTAATACATTCTCTATTCTGTTACTATATCCTAGTATTTATCAGTTAGTCAGCCAGTTCGCTTAATATAACTAACGCTAATGCTGGTGGATCAAGACAAAGTGTATAATGCAACTACAAGAACAAGTTTTAGACGCAGTACAAGAGGATTCCCTCGATAGTACACGACAGCTTCAGCATTAAATATTTCCAGTAATAAGTTCAGCTAATTCTACGAGAAGACCTTCGTCCATATCATCGCTGCTGCTTTGTAAAAATGATAACATAATGCGATTAAGTCTATGCAATACAATTTTGAAATAGGATTCAAGAAGATGGCAGCTCTTTAAGATGTATTATTTAAAGCGATAGATCTATAAGAAAACGCTGCAAATACAAGTTTCTCATGGTATTAGTGAAATCAATTCACGAGAAAGACATGTGAGACATAAAACGCTAACACACGGACATGTTTCCCACTTCCCGGCGTCATCAGCGTGGTTTCGAGCAGTTTTATGCTAACACCTGTAATTCTCTCGCTGCTTCTATCGCCATACTTAACTCTACAATACAAATGAATATTCCTGGCGCTAACTAGTGCCAAAAGAAAGAAATATTTGTCCGCAAAGTCAGACAGCGAAAACAAGCGGATACAGTTTCCCATCCTTCTCTCGAGCAACACTAAAGGATTGCTAGTCCCGAGAGGGCGTGTTTGTACCAACGGCAGTGCATAGGGAAACTGCACATGTGAATGATTTCTGAGGGCTTACCATGACATGTTTAAAACACATCAAAAAGAATGCCTAGAAAATAACACCAAGATAAGAAAACGCTGTAAATACCGCTTTCTCATGGTATTAGTGAAATCAAAGCAGCGAGAGAATTACATATGTTAAAAAACAGCATAAAACTGTTCGAAACCACGCTGATGACGCCGGGGAGGCAGAAACATGTCTGTGTGTTAGCGTTTTATGTCTCACATGTCTTTCTCGTGAATTGATTTCACTAATACCATGATAAGTCTGTATTTACAGCGTTTTCTTATCTTGGTGTTATTTTCTAGGCATTCTTTTAGACGGTGGATCTATGTTTACCAGAGATGGATATTTAATACTCATAATTTTTACCATTAGGCATGGAAAAATCCGCGTGAATATCGAGAATACGGTGACCAAAAGAGCTTTCCATTAACGCTTGTTTGGACATATTAAACCACAGGATCGTCGAGCCTATTTATCTACCAAATGGTCTTCATGCTATTGGGTAACTGGAAGTATTTGAACAAGTTATTAACGAGATACCGTTGAGCATACTCCACAATATGATTTATATGCATCATAGTGATCCTGCTTACTTTGCCCGTATGGTCTTGTGGTGCAAGGGTTTAGCACGGTATACTGGAGATGTAGAGATGTTGGGTTCAAGTCCTCTGGGAGTACGATATTTTTTGGGAAATTGAATTACGTTGGAAATTGCAAGAAAATTGTAATTTTATCAAGAATTTAGAGACATAATCAGCCCATTATGTAAACACATTATACACATTATCCTTAATTAACATAACATAAGGTTACCTTAAGTTTGAGTACAAATAAGGTTTTTGTTCAGTAGGAGTAGAATATCTGATGAAGCTACCTACAGTGATAGCGAAACATATCATAATAATATTGCGATAAATATATTGGAAATTTTGTAAAATTGATTTTTACTTCTTCGACCATTATTCGATATGGATTTCCAACAAGTATCGGTCGACTCAATCGATATACTGAATATCTTTAAAACTTTAATTTTTTTAATATTTTGTGCGGCCATCCTTATTTTTGATAGCCTGCAGTGTTCTCGTGTAATAGTCCGGAATGCGATACCCTTCTTGTTCCGTCTTCCACAACTCATTTAAATATTTTTGTGCCCTTTCAATCTTCTTACAGTCATGATAATCTCAAACATGTTCTATAATTTTTAACTCCGGGCTTTGTAGCGGCCAGACCGTAGTACGAACTACTCCGTCCTCTGATAGCAGACTTAAATAGTTCTTGACCAATCGAAAAGTGTGTCTGAGATCATTGTCATGCTGCGGGAGAAAATTATTACCAATTATATTTCCACCCCCATGTTTGACAGCAGCTTGTAAACATGGTTCTGCAAGAGCTTCTCCAGCACGTTGTCGAACATACTGACGCCTGTTCGATTGAAGTAATTGAAATTTAGACTGGTTAGTCCATAGTCCATAGTGTCGAATTTTGACGGTGTTTACCATATTTGAGCTTTTTTGCTTTATTGCCTCGTCGTAAAAGAGGTTTCCTGACAGCTACACACCCACGTAATCCCGATTTCTTCAAAGACTACCTTACAACCGAAGCATGTACTGACGCTTACTTTTTGTGTTTCTTAGAGCTGTTACTTTTCAAAAGGTGTGTATCCGCTCTGGTAAATATTTTTGACCGTCCAGGCTTCAGTTTGTCCACCACTTCAAACGCCTTGCGATTTCTGCTGGGCTGTAACCTTCTTGATGTAAAACAACAACGCTATTTCTGTTTAATAACGATATCTTTGGCATTTTTTCCAAACGTAACCACTATATCACAACTTTCAGCACCAGCTTTTACAGTATACTCGCTTATACATTATTACTTTTTCTGTTAGGAATATAACATAAACCTCGTTATAAATCACATGTAAACTCTTCACACTTATGGACTACAATGAACAATAAACACAGACAAATATACCCAACTATAAATTTTATTGCCTCGCAATGGAAATACCGAAAATTACCTTGCCTGAGGGATACCTGTTTACTGCATTCTCGAATACTGCAGAAGGATAGCGACTTCTAAATATTATTTTCTATTTATGTGTTGGTATGGCATTTACGAGATTCAAGTAAATTCTAAATGCCCATTGACCATTACATAAACTTTCAAACATATACCTACGTGCCTCTCTTTTCGCACAGTATTGTACATCCAAGATTGGATTTTCCTAATGATATCACGAAAAATCGGCTGGTGTTATTTTTGGATATAACTACAGTCTTTTTACAGTAAATAACAGCCACTTACATAGTATTGATACCAACAAATACAATTCAAAGTGAAAATTTCTCAAGCATAATATTTCCACCCTTTTTAATACCTTAAACGACGTTTTGCATAAATATTTATATCTGTTTGGAATTGTTTAATTCTCCTTGTCATCCACCACTCGTCGTTTATATGTATTTATTCTTAATATTGTAAACAGAAGTTTATAAGAACACGACAACGCTTGAAAAATACTTTTACCTTTAAGTCTATTTAAAAGTTTGAACTGCTACAGCACATTAGTATACGCAAAAACAAGCTAAAATTCTTACACCTGTACGTACTTGACAGATACTAAGCACGTACATATGTACGTCTATTTTGGAAATTCTAGCAAGCGACAGGACTAAATTGGCTTACCAAACCAGATTTCACGAGTTCTACCAGAGGAAAAACGAGCAGGACAACACCGTCGACACGTACGATAAAAATGTAAATTTCATTGCGCCAACAAAATGTACCGTTGTGACTTATTTACGTTCGCTAGACGCGTACATAGAATAGTACACGATAACTCCGGTACGTATGTACCTACTGGCAAGATGCTGCCGTTGTTGGAGCTTATCGTAGCGTACTTCCGTAATCCTACTGGATGATGGGAGCAAAACGAAGCGAAAGAATATGGCGACAGATGTAAACTTTCATATTCTCGTGTTTCTTCTTGCGAGATACAGGCATAAACGCCGAGGTAACGTTTGCAAAAATTCTGAGTGTCGGCGTGTTGGACGGGCCGCATACGATTTTAAAGTATCTACATTTTATGCGGACGATCGTAAAATCTAATACATGATGAAATTAGTGTGTGTACAGGTATATGGATTCACATGTGCTGTAGGTTATGTTTAAGGCCACCTTTCGAAAAATAGCGAAATGTAAAAGATATGAGGGTCTATTCTTGAATCCTTCGTACTAGCCACGTCGACAGATACGCTAATAGAGAATATTTTTTTGAGAAGACATTTATATCAAGGAATATTAGGATTAAACTTTTGAATATAATGTTACACATTAATGGGAAAATAAAATCTGTTGGATAGCAATGTTTTTTCTTCCACATACAGTGATATTTTAAATTGGCATGACTTTAAATAGTAATTCTTATTAAAATTCCGGTAGCATTGTTTATGTAATCGACATACATATGTTACGAAATTTTCAGGCATTCAAGATATCTAAATAAATGCAGGTAGGTGTGATAATTGAACCTACCCAGTATGCTGTTTGCTATTGTATTAAAACAATACAATTTTCGTTGCAAATACTATATGTATATTTCATTCATAGCTGATTAACATTGGTATAAAGGCAAGAATAAATTCAATGAAAACGCAACAATTTATTTTAATAAACATACTGTCTAACACTCACTAATTACAAAAATTCAACGATAATCACTTTCTTATAAATAAAGATAATGATTATCTATTTTGAGGGATATTAATATGAACATCTGTGCATCACACATCCTCGAAATCCACTACATTGTTTTATGCTACTGAAAATGTCTCCGTACTACCATTGTCTCCGTACTACTCTTGCATGATGCAAAAGTTCACCTTCCACTACTTCTTGCGCTTCATTTGGTAATATATTTGCAATATGATGGAAATGAGCTATTATAAAGCCTTCCTTTTAATATACTACCTAAATAACTTAAGCCGCAACGTTCAAATCAACGATTATTAAAAAACATAAATATTATTCAACAAAATCTAACCCTTTTGGAAACTTATACAATATCATACGATTTGAAGTATCGCTTGTGGTAATGTATGCGATGTAATTGTTCTACCGCCCATCGCATAGACGACTTCTAAGAGCGAACGACTTGAACTCCAGAACACGAATTCGAACGAAACAACCGCCAAACGATCGCATCGAACGTTCGACCGATCTCGAGAATAGACCCTATGGTTTTAACATACGGTGTAATCTGTGGCAACAATATTTCGAAAAGTTCATCCTTCTTTATTTCCTAATGAATTCAATGTACTGCATACAAATATCACTAACAAGGGTTTAGTGTTAACCATCGATTTTAATGAAACTTTATTAATTTGCAGACCCCACTAGGTGTTACTCAACGGTACCTTCCGTTGCTGTAGAGCGGAGTATTTGGCTTTGAAATTCACCCCAAACGTCATTTTTACTAAATAAATTTTAAACGATTAAAGACAAAAAGACGGGTCAATAGCGAACTTATACCATTCAATAATTTGTCTCCGCTGGTGTCAAATGGCCACATTTGTTATCAATTAGTATACACTGAGGTAATACTAATAATATACAGCTGTCCATAAAATGATAACTTTTCGAATACGAGGGATGTCTTTTAAGTTTTTGCATACTGGGACATAGAGGGCACCACTAATCAAATCTCAGTACTAAAAGTTAACCTCCGCCTTTAGTTAACCAGAATCCAAAGTTTCAGTGCGATACGTCTGGTGTTATAGCTACAACGAACTGTAAAAGTTCAGGAACATTTTCCCGCAATATTTTTTATAACTCTTCGGCAATAAAGGACCACTTCAGTCAACAGTTTCTCATTGGTACGGAGAATTCAAACGTGGATGAATTAGTCTTAGCGACGGTACAGGAGCAGGTGTACCAAAGACGGAAATCACTCAGGAAAACTATGCTGTGGGCAAGATCATCAAAGATCAACATGTGACATCGCGAGATTAAAGCATAGCTGGGAATTTCAGACACCTCAATTCCAAAAAATTTGCATGAAGAAAAAATTAGTTTCCCGTTGGGTACCGCATCTGTTGACGGAAGAACTGAAAGTAGCTAAGGTGAATTGGTGTCAAAAAACTCTAAAAACGTGAACAACATCGTCAGTGGTGGCGATACTAATCAGAAAATAAACGCCAGTCGTTTGTTGGGGTGTCCCAAAACAAACAAAAGCCGACAAAAAAGTCAACCGTTCGCGCTCCAAAAAGATGGTCACGATATTTTTCTCGAAAACATACAATCGTTTGTTTGCCGCAAGTAATTGTTGAACTTCGAAAAACAAACCCTGAACGACGCACCGAGAAAATGCAAGTTTGCACATAGCACGCAAAGTCATTGAATTTTTAACACAACAAAATGTCGAATTGTTAGACCATCCTACGTACAGTCCGGACTTAGTTCCCAACGATTTCTTTATCTTTCCAAAAATCAAGAATGTATGGTCAACGGTTCCAGTCAGAAGGAGCACTAGATGCCTTCATAAGCTCAATTTTGGCTATACCAAAAAACGAGTGGAATAACTGCTTCCAGAGTTTGCTTCACTCCAGCTCTGTATGCAAAACCTAAACCAAAATTCAAAAAACTAAACACCAAAATGTAATGTTTCAAAAATCATTAAAATTATATTATGAAACATGATTAATGTTCATTAAAATCGATACCCCTTTCCATTTAAGATTTTTAAAGGGGTAAACCCCCGGAGGCAAGAAGTTAAATTGAGTGTGTCATTTTTGCATGACTCCTCGATAATGCTTCTCAGGTTTTTCAAGAAATTTTTGATTAATTTTCAGATTTTCAGAAATTTAGGGTTTTCAAAGTTTTCAAATGAGTATGAACATATTATTTACAAATAGGATTGCCAGATAAACATTATTATTATTAAAGGTGTATTATTACCCTACTAAGGGTAAAAATATCCAGATATGATTTTGTTTTTAGGGGTACCCGCAAAAAGTACAGGTAAAATAAGATAATTAACAGCAACTGTTTATGCACCTGTAACACATATTTTGTTTCTTTTATACCTTGTATATGTGTGGAAAAATCGCTGGGAAAGAGAGCACTTTCATCTTCTTGGAAATCTGACAGACTATATCGCAGGATTAATAATAACAATTAACCTAAATATCATAACAAGGTCTTTAAACAGAGATACTAAACGAAACATGTTTTCTTCTAAAAATGCCCCATTACTTGGCGTTTTAACCTTCCTTATTCCCGAAATAAAAGATGTCTCAAGAAAACTTCTGTAAAATCTTCCATATTTCACCTTAGAGAAAAAGGTTCCTAATTCGAGAATCCAAACAAATTGAAACATTGAGATTTTCTGCAATTTATAATTTAGCATTATTTTGCATTTAGTTCCAACTACCGCACACTTTCCGCGTTTCCACGTGTATTTGGACGATTCCGTGCATCTGCTGCACGATACCGAATTAAATGGAATTAAATAACGGAGATGGCATTTTGCGTAATGACAAACGGGAACGTAATAAATAATCCGAAAAATGATTTCCGTATTGCATAAAACCTTGTCGCTGAAAATTTAATGTGGCGCCACATAGGACGCATTGAATTTCGTTAAATTCGGTTCGAATGTGTGCATATACGCCTGAATATTAAAATAGAAAAGCGAATGTAGATGGTGCGGTCATCCAATTGCCGTTATGTTTGGTAGGCGAAATAGTCGCGGATAACGCGGTAAATATATTGAACACGTGTAGGTGAAATTAAAAGTAAACATTCCCGTATGAATACAAAAATGGCTGCCGTTTAAATATTAAAAGAGGTGATTGGTAAAATGTGTAAATAAAACCAAAAATATAACGTTTGCATATACTTTGGCGAGTACCCAAATTAAGCAGCAAATATAGCACCACGAAGAAATTAATTATTTATTTTGACATTGAAAACTAAATTAAATGATATTAGAAATAATGAACATCTAAAAGATTTTAAAGGTTCATACCACTAATGCAGTTTGGTAAGAATACGTGTTCCTGGCATTTAGTAGATTTTCATGGAGACTCAAATTTACTACATAGATAGAACCCTAATAAAGAAATCTCTTTCAACAATAATCTCCACGTGGTTTCGCTGTCAGTTGTGTGGAGCTTCTTCTGGACTGAAAAAGCTTTATGCAACTGAAAGCAAAACGTCGGCAGACTCATGTAATTACGACGTGGTTTCAACCCGGAATCCTAAATTCTTTAATAGAAAAGAAATACCGCGGAAATCAACAACAACAGTATTAATTTCCACGTATTGGTATTGTAGTAACTACGTTCTACCTATACCTCATTAGTATGATGGCCAAAGACAACTGAACAACAGCTACAGCATCAACCTGTACAGCAGCTGGCAACATTGCAAGAATGATGAATACTTTCCCATAATCCTACTGGGAGTAATGCTACTTCAAATCTACATTCAAAGGGAGACAGCAAGTGCTGTTGTTCTTAGTAGAGCAAACTAATTGGAATGGGGAGATCTAAAAGCCAGAGCAATGATACAAGATGACCACCAAAGACCATAATGAGCAGGTATTTAATAAATTTAAATTCGAAATAAGTGTAGACATTAACTATTATTTAAAATGCCTCTGGGTCTCCAAACTAGTATATCCCAAGCAACAAGCTCAGTTCCTAGGGAACATTTTCGAGGCATTCACAGAGCACACCAACTACGTTACATTGCGCTGGGCGTCAAATTATCAAACGTATGAAGGAAATGAAAAAGCTAGCTACAGGTGTAACGAGTAAGACCTTTACCTATTCCGGAAGAGTGTTGTGGTGTCTAAGAGAGCTACCTGGGAAGATAAGAAGGAAACCTCACACTCGAACAACATATCAGGCGAAGGGATTTATATTAACTTTGCCAAGGATAACAAATGATATCTCAAGTTAAAAACAAACTTACTAAGGGGATAAGCAATTCCAAAACACCATTTATACAAACTAGAAAACGGTGAAGATTAACTCTCCCATGTATGTCAGTAGCCGAACACATAGTACACATTGCTGCCATCTACAGGGGCACTCTGAGCAACAGCCCTTGCCAGAGCAATCATGCTTGAAAACAGTCCTTCTCAGGGCGTCCCTGAAGACGACAGTAGACAAACTGCCGAAACGTCGGACTATGCAAGTTCAACGAACGATAAAAATAGCCCAGACAACTCTAGTTATTCTGAGAATCCATCGTCAACAATATCACGTCAAGAATTGAAAATGGTACCAATTTTTCAAACGCCTACTGAACAGAACTTGATTGCTAATACATTAGGGTAGGGGTACAATAGATCTTGTCGCAGTAACTATCGGTATTAGTTCCAATGTCCGTAATAAAAATGATGTCTACGTATGAAACTTCGCTGAATCTAGCTACAAAGACGTAGTACATAAGTAGTATTAAAATTACAAATGATGTCTTCGTTAATTTCTCCAACATTTTCAATCAATTCGTGAAATTTTAAGAATTTACGACTCCCGTTCGTCGGACAGTAGCACTAAACGTGGAACATTAATAATGGTAATAGTAATGTAGAGACATTGTGCGACAAAAATAGCTTATCCTGCGCATTCGCTACATTCCAATCCCACCTCAAGTGAACTCGTTCTTCCTACTCCATGCATTTTTACAATGGCGAAAAGAATAGAGTCTATCAGAAGTTATCTATCTAATCTAGCGTAATCACAGGAAGTTGGGTAAAAGTTCAATGTGTCCGAGGTTGTACAGTACGATAATGTTACCAAAGGACTTACGATGAATCTACTTTATCCTTTCCGAACATCCAGTAAAAAATATCAGGATGCGACTGACATACTTCGAAAAACATGGAAACAGATCGACGCGAGTTGTCCTTAGAAACTAAAATTTACTGTACAGAATAGGCCTTGCCAACGGTATCTTACATCTTATACATTGTTGAACAGTGTATTTTAGAAAACGTTTCATTTAAGTTTTCTTATGTTATTTATTTATGTAGCTATAAAAAAATACTTTCGAAAAAATCTTTTGGTACTTCCGCAAAATATGACGTTTTCCAGGTCATCATTCGATAAAAAAGGCGACGCCCTCCCAAGAGTCTTTTGGCTTTTGGAGAAATATAATAGTCGCAAGGCGCGAAATGGAGATTGTAAGATTATAATTCCTTATTAATTCATTGATTATCGCCTGAAGAATTTCTGATTCAGGCATCCTAGACGTTTACAGTCAAGTGCGCGAATTTTCTCGACGACGACTGTAATTTTTTTTAGAATAGCAAGGACATCAATTCAATAATTTGCTGTGATAAGTATAAGTTTATTGATTCCACGTCTACACACACTGCCGTCCATAAATTTGATCACACTATATAAAATAGCAAAATAAAGTAGACAGAAAACGTATTGCGAGAAGGCACTCCACACTTTCTACAGAGCATTCCGGAATCCTGCTTTGCATGTCAAAGATTTTTTCTGGACAATCCTCAGAGCTTTGTGGCGAAAAGCCCATTAAGGTTAGGACCCCTTCAGAAGATATGTCTGGAAAATAAGCTTTTAATTAACCACTTTTGGGGTGTGTTTGGCTTTCCTTATTTTGCTGATAAATGAATCCCCCCGCATATTCTGGTGCACGTTTCAATATCCAATTTCCTTCTTTCTAGCATATCTTCGATTAAATAGACCAACAATATGAAACCGGGTCTTCCTAAAGCAATCACACATGTCTCCAGTATCTTAGTAATATACTGAATGTACAGTTTATTACAAGGCAGGTGGATGATTCAATACCCTGATTCATCCCTGATTTCCTACTATTAACGCATTGTTGCTTTATTACCATCATACAATTTCATGCAGGAATAAATTGTGTTCATGTTTGAATGGATTTTGTAAAGAAGTCTTATGAATACATACTATCAACATTAGATTTTAAATGCCACTCTAAGAAGGCTAGTATACATTTCCCCAAATATTTTTGTTGTAAGTGTAATACAATATAGTAGATGCAATCAGACATAAACCTTTTTGTTGAATATCTCGAAACCAATTGAGCATCGAACGTAAGTGCATTAGAATTCTTTTCTTGTTTTTATCACTACTATGACGAGGCAAAATGTGTAAAGTTTTTCTGTTAATACCATGTATAGCTTGTGCTTGCTTATACCACCCTAAAGCGTATCAATCAATCAGATTGGACCAAGTAAGCAAATCATACCCATCCATGAGCAAGCGAATGTTATTTAGATATTATTTAATTAGTAGTAAAATTCTTTCTTTAATTCCAATTAATTTGACAGTTGGCGATTATTTTTCTGCAGGCAAACATTTGCACGTTTATTTAGTATTTCTGTTAGCATTTTTACATAATAATCAAAATGTAACCAATACAATTTAATAAATAATAATGGTGTTTTTACTTCGGAAATCTGTATTTCATTGAACGAAAGCTAAATATCGAACAGAGGAAAAAAAATATCATCCTCCTAATGCGAATAATCAATTATAAACGAGAGAAATTGCGCCAATTTTTCTTTCGAGATAAGATAAACTCTTTTTTGCGTCTCCTATATCAATCGATTAAGTGTCCCGGCGACGGACTATAAGCGCTGCCGAAAAGAGCAAATGCAATTCGCCCAAGATGGAACGAAAAGCGTCGTCGACATCAGTATCATCACCGTCACCAGAGGGTGGATAGATTGATAATAAAGATTCAATAAAAAAGTTTCTCGGGACCCTTTGTTCCAACCGTTTGCGTGTTTAATCCGTTCCATTCCGGTTTAATTTATCACCAGCGCGACGATGTCGGGCTACCAACGCTTCTTTCTTCAACACCGCAAGGCCTTTTTCTCCTGTCTTCCCATGTCTTCCTCCCCTGTTCGCTTCCGGGAACGCCCAATAATAAGAAACGGATAAGAAACTAATTTCTTAGAGGTTCTTAACATTTCTCTCTCTTATCTACCGTCGGCCGGTGGTTTCTGCCGTTGCTAAGGCGAGTTGTGAATCTCCCGATGGAATATTTTGAAGTCCCTCATAAATTGAATATAGATTACGCGTCCCGGAATCAGTCATAAATTACACGATTCCATCTAAATGTATGCCAGATATGGGGGAGGAAGAACGGTTTGTCTCTTCCACTTGGACAAAATGTTCTCGGAAAAGCACCACTGCTCGAGAAACGAGGAATATCGAGATTAATTTTGTATGAGTTATGGCCGGCAAATGACATATATAGATGACTTTTTCTGCAATTGTCAGCGTTTGGATAATTTCAAAATAAATGGCAGCTTCAATAGAAACGATAGATTTATCTATTATTTTTGTGTCCGTAACTTGTACATACGCATCAATAAAAAATTTTTAAAATTAAAACAAGAATTCTTTATTAAACGCACTACTTCCAGAATTGGACCGTCATGAAGAGAACAAACATATAAAAAGGAATAAAAAGAAGAAAAATGAAGGGGGGGAGGGTGGTGAAAAAGAACAAAAGGTGAAAAGAGTAAGAGAAGGAAAGAGAGACAGAAAAGAAATAGAAGGAGAAAGATGGGATCTCGACGTTTCGCCTCCGTCGTAGGAGACTTCTTCAGGAGAAACAGGGAAACCAAAGTAGCACGGTAACTCGAAGTGTAAACCACGCTAGAGGCGAAACGACTTTATCTCTTTTTATTTCTTTTTCCTCTTACTCATATTTCAATTCTATATATCTCATTATGACACGGTCCAATTCCGGAAGTAGCGCGTTTATTATTGACTATGGCTGTGGAAGCCTACACATTCATAAGAATTCCTTGTTTAAAAGTTAAGTGGGTATCAATCATCCACCTACCATCCTGAGCTCAATAAAACTGAAATGATTTTGAGGTATCTGGCAATATTCAGTATTTACAGAAATATCAAAAAATCGTTAAGTTGATGTCATGTGATACGGAATTATGAGTTCTACCTTATAAAATTATTTTCAAGTATACAAGATGTATCATAAGCATGTGCTATGCAAAACATGATTTTTTTTATATAGAATGTCTTATATCCTTTTATATATTTATATTCGAAGTTACCATATCTACAGCAAATCTCCCATGGCGAATGTTATTTATATATTATTTAATTAGTATTAAAATTCTTTCTTTAATTCCAACTAATTTGACAGTAGAATCTACACAGCTATCTTTTGCAGCAGACACTGTTCCCCACTATTCAAAAATTTATTGAAGTTTGCGTTCTTACAGATTTGCTATAACTTTAAATTGACAACAATTAAATGAACCATTTTTGGAAACATCAACCGTTTCCTCCGGCGTCGAAAATCGTTGACCACGTAGTTTCTTTTTCACGGACGGAAATAAAGAGACATTTGATGATAAATCAGGACTGTATAGCGAATGACCCATCAATTCGATGTTTTGACCGGTTAAATATTGAATTGTTTGGGTCGATGCGTGAGAGCTCGCGTTGCCATAGTGAAGAATGATCCTACGTCGCTGGTTGTTTTTTCTTATTTTTCAAAGACTTCTGGCAAGCAAATGGTTGTGTACCATTTGGTATTGACCCTTCTACGATTCTCTAGTGGCACTGTAGCCACATGTCCATTTATCTCAATAAAGCAAGTGATCATTTGATTCGAGCTCCTTCTAACGCGAATAACTTTTGTTCGGTTTGTCTCATCTTGGAAGACCCATACAGACGATTGCTGTTTACTTTTGGCTCATACGCATAGATCTATGATTCGTCACCTAAATGTTATATAGGGTTTTTGACGAACCACGACTGTATTTTTGAGCATTTCTTTGCACTAATAGACACGAACCTTTTTTTGAGCGATTGTCAAACTTTTTTCACTGCTAAATGCTCATGTAAAATCTTGTATATGATTGTCAGGCTAATACCCAAGGACGCTTCAATCTCATGGTACGTCACATGATGATCTTGCTTTATCACGTCGCACACAGCATTGATGTTTTCTAGCATAAGAATTGATTTTGGACGACGTTCCTCAAATTCGTCCCTGAGTGAACAACGGCCACGATTGAATCCACAAAACCAGTGATATACAGTGGTTTTAGATGGTTCTTCAACACTAAAAGCTGAAGTTAGTTGATAGATGCACTGTTGTTGAGATAATCCATGTCGAAAGTTGTAGTAAATCATAGCACGAAAATTCTTGCGAATTAATTCCATTTTTTGACTGAGATGAAATTTTTATATCATTAAACAACACAAATAGCATCCGAAACGTTCTGAGCACGTATGGACTCAAATAATGTCAAACTTTACTATGCATATGTTAAATGGCGCCTAGTAACGTTGTTGCCAATTCCGGATATATAAATAGCAACCCTCGTATTATCCACTTTTAGTTGGTACCAAAAGATAAAGTGTTTTGCTGCCAGCAATTGAATCGAATGTTTGCAGTTTTAAGAAAGAGATTCTCTTCAATTGCGTACTATTCAATTAAGACAATGCCAAGTTGTACACTTATTCAAAGAACTGGAAGAATTTGGGGAGGTAGGCTTGCTGTCATATTCCGATTACAGCCCGATCGCCATCTTTTTTAATCAATGGAACATTTTCGTACAGGGCGCGTTTTGTCAATATGGGGAGATAGAAGAAGGAGTGCGTGGGTTCTTCGGGTTAAATCAGCGGAACGGTATAGGCGTGAAATCGAAAACTTTATCAGGCAATGGTAGAAAACCACCACAGACCATAATCACAACAATTGCAAGAACGCTGCGTTCCGAATAAGCTAATAAACTAATTAATTTGTTTGGGGTGGAGTTTACTGCAATACCTGTGCAGTATCCGTCATAATGGATTATATTTTGAATATTAATTATCATTGTGTGTTTCATATCATTAAGTTAATTTTATATACAAAAAATGAAAGAAACCTTTGTTCCACACTATTAACAAATAATTAACTAACATTTCAATACAGCTGCAGCGTAGCGGATTGTCAGATTTCTCGCTTTTTAATTTATAGGCAATTAGAATAGCACAAACTCCAGATGTTACTCTTTAATTGGTTGAGGCGTTACGAATGTTTTATTTTATTAAAACAAGAATGCATACTCTTCATAAACGTTTAAGTTTAACTATTGCCTGCGCTCGCCGACTTCATCCGCTTGCTAATTAAGTAATTACATCCACAGATGATGACAATTTCCTCTTAGAGATGTTATAAAACTGTGAATAGCGGGAGCGTCTTTTAAGAATTCGAAGTCGTTTCCATTTACGAGGAGCAATCCCAACGCTCCTTTATATTTCCCGGTAATCTACCGCCATCAGCTTCTTCGGAAATACGTAGAGATAGTAAAACAAGTCGTTAAGTTTATTTGCGCCCTTCACATCAGCACGTTTCCAACGCATCTCCTAATCCTCAGATTAAGTCGCGACATTTTAGTACTTTAGTGAATTGAAATGTCGAAAACGTATATGTACGTCATTTAATTATCTAACGTACTTAGCGGTTTGCAGTAAAGTCGAAAATAGGACAATCTAGAAGGATTTAATTGTACATTACTATAAATTTAGTTCTTAATGAATGTAAACTTTTAATGACGTTACGTAATTATGTACACATTATCTCTTCGAATGTCGTATTATGTCGGTATTAACCGATGAACGTTCCCTGCACAGATTTGCTAATTTCAGTAAAATTTGCTAGATATACGGAAATGTATTCTTAACTGTCACTGCCTCAAGTGTTTAGTATTTAAAGTTATGTAGACCTTCAAATAAGCTATCCAAATATGCACATATAACGGTCACTACTGTTCGCTACAAGAAAGTTACCTCCGTAATAAGAACTTTAATAATAATAATAATTTATTAAATGTCCAGCAGATAAACACCCAAAAGTAAGATAATAAAGGATATTACATAATATCAGAGAGAAAAATTAAATACCAATAATATGAAACAAATCAAAAATATGAAAGTATGAAAAATTAAGACAAATCTAAGTTAAAATTATTGAAGTTTGTTGGCGAGTGGCTAACGGCACTCACTACAATACGTTTGTCCTAGTTGTAGGAATGCAAAGCAGGTGATACGATCTTGATTCCAGGCGTGATACAATGATATTAACTTCAGATAACAAACCAGGTGAGTCAATTCTTCCATTTCAACAATGTTCTGCACAAATTTAGCACTGATGCGGTTTCCTCTTTCAACGAGCGTAACAAAGTCATGCCTCTCAATTAGCTCCTCGCAGGGTATATCTAGCATAGAATAACGCTCATTGTTGGTATATAAGATATTTCAAAAATTTACGCTGAATCCACTCAAGAAGATTGATTTGGATGTTGTAGAAAGGATACCAAGCCACAGATGTGTATTCAGTCTTTGAAACAACGTAAGCGAAGAAAATGGTTATTACTGGAGGGAAACAGAAGTACTTTTTATTAGCACTGGGTACGCTAATGTTCAGGGCGGGATGATGACTATCTTTGACCAAGAGAGGGAGAAAAGCAAGTAGAATTTCTACATTAGAGACAAAATTAGATAAAACTAAATCTAACACTGTATTATGTGAATTTAAAATATGGTTGAATTGGTGCAGGTTCAGACACTCTACGAAGAATAACAATAGGCTTAATTTGCAGTCAAAGGCGCTAGGTTCAGATAAGAAGTTGGTCAAATAAAAGTCACTTGTAATAATAACAAGATTATCTGAGATAAAAATTTCGAATAAATGAAAGAAATGTGTTCGGATCATCCGAACGAGGTTTTAATTTATATTTTATATGTTTAGTGTTTTCACATTATAATAGTTCATATGTTTATAGTCCCATTAATTTCTACTTTCCATTTAGTTGTACAGAGATATTTAGTCTATTTGCTATTACCTTAATCTATGTATTTTGTAGTTAGTACTGCTAAGTCTCACTAATGGATTTTCTAAGGAAATCCGGGCAATTACCGCTATCTTTTCAATTAGGATTATATTTATTCCTATTATGTTAATTACCAAATATCTAAACATTTAATTTTCTAGAATAATCTAAACAGCTTAGGATTGCTCATTAAGGTAAAATCGAAGTTGCTTATAAATAACGTCAGTATACAATGTAAGTGAATGCAAGTTGTAAATCATTTGAATACAGTTCAATGGAACTTAAGTGAAAACAACCTGTAGCTCAGTAGAAAATATTAATATACTTATTATATTACGTGCAGTGTTTTACTCATCGAATGAATAGTCAAAAAAGGTGAAAAACTCCAGCCACAGATTCGTACAAAATATTCAAAAGAATCTCAATCGGGAGAAATGTAAAGTAATATTAAGTAGTAATAACCAGTTTCAAATCCAATCTGAGTTATTAGTAAATCAGCTAACGGTACTGCTATTTTAAATATCGGGGTGTCAACGATGTTATGCTTAAAATACTCTTTATTTTTTATTTAAAACAGCTGTACGGTTTGATGTATTGCATACGTATGTCATATGCACTACATGTTCATAAGTACAAACATGTAACGCATCTCTTTGTATTCGTACATTAATTAGGGTGTGTCTGTTAATCTGTGCTGATTGAGGTGAATTAAAGCAATGAAATATAAGGTGTCCCAAAAGTACGTTGTTTAATGAATAACTTTGGAATTTACTTCTTAAACGTGTCTTCTAGATGTGTTTCGTTATACTGCTGCCGCTCTTCTAAACGTAAGGAAAAGTTTTCGAGAACTGTAACTTGCATATCTCCACTACGCACTCAACAATTGTGTTAGCTTTGTAAATAAAACATCTTGAAAGAGACTTTTGGGATTGCCAGTACATAAAAGAATAATAAAAGTGGATAATCTAAATAGTTTCAATGATATTTGTAAGAAATTTACAATTCCAGAACAGGATAAAAAATTAGTAAATCTATACAACAAATGAGGGATGTTTTAATTTTGGAATAGATGCTTGAAACCAGTAGCCTACGCTCCTAAAACTTGTTGCGCAAAATGTTATAATTACCAATTGAATTGGTTTAATGTTAAACGAGAATTTACGGATTTTGTCAGCTTTGTGGGTACTTGATGTTGAGAAAAAAGAAGACAACTTTGACTTTTCCTTCGTAACAGTAACATACATCTGTTACCAATTTCATAGGTGTTTTTAAAATTTATGAAATGGATCAGGGTGCATAGTGTTTGCATTCCTACACATATGTGTTAAGGGTGCTTTTAGTATAATGTTAGTATGTGCAGTAGGTAAATTGAATGTGTCACAAGATCTATGGTGATACTGTAGAATGGGAAACGGGATACGGGAAAGTTGAACGGCAGAATCAACAAGGTAGTGTATAACTTGGAATAGAAATTTCCCATTGGCTACATCTCTACGACAAGATGACGATTCCAACTTGTGTCTATTAAGTAAACTCCTATAATCTGTTCCATGTGTGGAATAAGTACCATCTGACTTAGAAGATAAATATTTTAGAAACCTTTTCTGAAAACGTTCAATCAACAATTACTGATAGTGATAATACGGGCACCAAACGGATGACGCATATTCTAGTTTAGTGCACACAAGCGAGAAATACACAACTTTTAACGCATCTTTACTTAAAAAATGTTTACAACTTCTAAACAAAAACCAAGCGACGAGGAAAACGAAGATGAGATACCATCGATATGCCGAGAAAAAGACAGCTATGCATCAAACAGCATTCCGAGATCCTTGTAAACACTCACCCTAGATATGGAGATATTGGAGCTGTAATCATATAAACGGTAGTGAAAAACGAGTGAAGGTAAGTATTGCGCATTTGGCAATGTTTAATTGAATTTTGTGCATAGAACAACAGCTCTTAATGATTGCTAAATTATCCTGTAAACTTAAAGGATCAACTTCCAAGTTTATAGTAGCATAAATTTTTAAATTGTCCGCATAAGCGAGAATATTGTAGTGAAGGGGAAAGTAAAAGATCGTTAACGTATATGTTAAAAAGAAGTGAGCCCAAGTTTAAGCCCTGAGGTACACCTGTATATGCAATGAAAGATTGAGACTGAAATCCCCTGTAGTGGACATACCAAGAACGATTGCTACGATATGACCGAATTAAAGAAACAACCGCAGGACAGAAACCAATGGCAGATAGCTTTGATAACAATATTATATGATCAATTGTGTCAAAGGCCTTGCTAAAATCGGTGTATATCACATCGCTAATATATTGGGAGATTTCAACTAAATTGGTGGTAGTGGAACGACCATTGATAAAGCCATGCTGGTAAAGAGAAAGATATGGCTTAACACAACTATAGAAACTATCGTATAGAACCTGTTCGAAAATCTTACCACAATTACATAAAATATTTATAGGTTATAGGCCATGTTGATCTCCTCTCTTGAAGAGTGGTGTAATTCTACTTACTTTCCAATAAGACAGAAAAGTTGTCAAAGTATTGCACTTACTATAGAATTCAGTTTTCATTAGTCTCCGTTCTAGTGTTAATAGACTTACTGGTTGATGGCATTGAAAATTGAACTCTGCCGTAACTTGCGGTGAGGTAACGAGGAGATTTCTTAGAGAAATTACTCGGGTATATTGATCGTCTCGTTTCGTCATTGATCCGGGCTTTCCACTTTCTTTTAACACATGGGCTGAAAAGTCCCGGGCCTAACACATAGATGACGCTAGTTTTATTGCAGTCACCTTTCTCTCAGTTAGTACTAACCTTCAAAAGACAGCTGTTAAAATTTCATGATATTCTATTCATTAGTTTGTGAGTTATTGTGCTAAGAGTCACGCTACTTTTGTTATTTTCAAAACAATGGTTCAAAAACAATTTCGTGTTTTAATTTTACACTGCTTCTTGATGGGAAAAAAATACCGTTCAAGCGAAGCAATGGCTTAAAAAGTGTTATGGGGACTCCACTCCATCAGAAACAACAATAAAACGTTGGTTTGCTGACTTCGAACATGGTCGTAGAGACACTGATGATGCAGTGGACGTCCAAATGAGGCGGTAACACCAGAAAACATAAAAAAATCCACAAAATCGTATTGAATGATCGAAAAGTGAAGTTGCGTGAGTTAGCTGACATCGTAAAGATATCAAAAGAACGCATTGGCTTTATATTGTATGAGCATTTGACTATGAAAAAGCTCTGTTCAAAGTGGGTGCCGCGTTTGCTCACTGTTGACCAAAAACAAGAACGTGTTGATGATTCTGAGCAGTGTTTGGTCATGTTTAAACGTAACAAACCGGAATTTTTGCGTCGATATGTGACAATGGATGAAACATAGATCCCTCAGTTCACTCCGGAATCAAAACGATCGTCATCTGAATGGACAGCAACTGGTGAACCTCGTTCAAAGCGCCCGAAAGCACAACAATCGACTGGAAAGGTTATGGCCTCGGTATTTTGGGATGTGCGTGGTGTAATATTCATCGACTATCTTGAGAAAGGAAATACCATCAACAGTGAATATTATATAGCGTTATTGGAGCGTTTGAAGGCCGAAATTGCAAAGAAACGACCGCATATGGCAAAGAAAAAAAATTTGTTTCATCGAGACAACGCACCGTGTCACAAGTTAATCAAAACAATGGCAAAACTACATGAATTGAACTTCGAATTGCTCCCACATCCACCGTATTCGCCAGATTTGGCTCCCAGCGACTACTGGCTGGTCGCAGACCTCAAAAATATGCTCGCCGGTAAGAAATTTCGCACGAATGAAGAGGTTATCGCTGAAACTGAGGCCTACTTTGAGGCAAAAGATAAATCGTTCTACAAAAGTGGTATTGAAATATTAGAGCGGCGCTGGAATGATTGCGTTGCTCTTGATGGAGATTACGTTGATGAAAAAAGCTAATTTTGAACCAAAAGAAAACGTGTTTTCTTTGTTAGGCCCGGGACTTTTCAGCCCATGTGTTAATTCTCTACGCATACAATACTCAGAAATATTTAATTGTCGAGCAATTTCTCTATTTCAAACATTTGTTTCGTGTAAAACGCATCTTTGAGCGCGTGAACACACTGATTAAAGTTAAATGGCGTTAATTAACTTTAATCAGTGTAAGACATCTACAAATAGACGTACAATATAGTAAATAAATTAAATTAAATATATGCAGTTTGCATATAATCCGGTCTCTAGTAATCACACACGTCTTTATATTACCGGAATATACTGCTTGTATACTAAATGTACGGTTTCTTATAAGGAAGGTGGATTGTTCAGTATTCCTTCCAAATTCTATTTCATGACGCATTAATAAAAGTTCCAAGTGTAACAGAATATATTAGGTGCAATTGAACTTTTGAATTCGCTGAGTATATGCACAAGTAAAGGAAATCTTATTGGAAAACTGGATCAACTACAAGTTCTAAAAAGAACGCTTTAGAATACCGTTCAAAGAATAAAACACGTACCATACGATATCCCATATAAATTATCCGGGAAAGCGCTCCTTCATTCCTTAGCGCCTCTCGTAAAACATTTTCCTTAGTCGATCTTCGAAATTACGTCGCATAGTTCTAGACGATTCCCGCAACCGTCGTTTTGATGGTAACATAATTTCTACACACTGCGGGGTGTGTATACCCTCCTCCATATCTTCCCCTTCGCCCCCGACTATCCGAACTTCTAATTAGTTTATAATACCTCTCGTTCAAAAGGTGATGCGATTTCAAGCTCGAGCGAGGCGAAGAGTGAATGGAGGATCTCGCTGAAAGTCAATTCTGGAGCTTGTCAATAAGTCACACGAGCCGAACTTCGACGACTAGGCACCGCTAAATTCTTTAAAAGTTAGTCGCGCGGAACGCGTTGTTCATGTTAATTTATGTGAGACGCCCCCGGTATCTCATCAAAAAGCGTTCCGCGTTGAGGTTGTAATTTTGATACGCCGCAGATGTAATATTATTGGCTTTTCCGATCCGCGCGCATTATTAAACACGGACTGGAATCAGGATATTGTAATTACGTATTTGCATGGCAATATTTTCCTATTATTCAATAGATTTCCTCTGTGTATACGAAAGATGTAGTTTTGTGTAATTTGACTTTTGTAATGCGGTTGTTTGTTATTTATATATTGTAGGAATTTCCATATTTTTACTGGTGTAACTATTTCTGGTTGTGAACGCTACCTGAACGTTACCTGAAAATGGGGGAATATTTGACAGCAATTAAAAACAAAAATATTTATGTTCCATCATATGGAAATTACTCAAATTTCGCAGAATTATAGCACTCCTGAAATAAATAAATGACTATTCGACACAGTATACATATTAAGTAATAGCAATTAACGTGCTTGATTAAATTACAATTAAGGTTTTTTGCTGTGACTGATTAGTTTAAGGATAATAAGCGAACTGCTTCCGGAATTGGACCGTGCCATGGTGAGATATATAGAAATGCAATAAGAGTAAGAGAAGAAAGAAATAAAAAGAGATAAAAAGAAGAAAAATGAAGGGGTGGAGGGGGTGGAAAAGAAAGTAAGAGAAGGAAAGAGAGACAGAAAAAAGGGGAAAAAAAGAAAGGAGTCGTAGGAGGCTTCTTCAGGAGAAACAGGGAAACCAAAGTGGCACGGTAACTCCACGTGTAAACCACGATAGAGCCGAAACCACTTTGGCGGAAGGTCACGGTAACTCGACGTGTTAACCGTGCTAGAGGCGAAAACCTTCTGAGTTTAAGGATGTTTTTTCTGTCAGAAATGAATCGGTTCACCATTGCAATACGGTCAAGCATGGTCTGAGTATAGTCAGGAACCATCACTTAAGACTGTTGGCGTTAAAAGCTCAATGTATAATTGTTTCCAGTGCAATAACAATAGTGTGGAAAGACTGGCGAAATGCCAGAAGCCTGCTGCCCGAGAGGATCCTGTGTGTCCCTGCGTGTAGTAGATCTTTTTGAATGCACAAAGAGTATTAACACGCTTTTGTAACTAGTATTAAACATTCTTCAATGGTTGAATAACCATTACTACAACATTGCAAATTGTTGAACAGGCGTTACACTTACAAGAACAACGTTAACTTTATTTATATTTCTATCAAATGCTACAAACGTCGAATAAACTAAAATATATTATCTGTTTATAATGGAGTACATTCATATTTATTCTAAATTTTTCATTACATTCTCTTTGATTCTTTGCTTGGTTCGTATTTGTTTACTTTTTGTTGTTGTTGGAGGTGAGGTAGCGTTAGAACTCCCGCTAATTTCGATTTGAATGTTTACAGATCAAGTTTTTGTAGTTTTTATTTTTGAGCAATTCAGATTACAATTACTTATATTTATTTACCATTTATCGGCACTTAGAATACCATTTAAAAAAATAACAGTATTTAAATAAAATGGGCCCCTTTAGTTACATGCACATTGGGGATGTAAACTCCACTATCATATTACCATATACATACGTCCATATATCCTTTTCCAAAAAGAATTAACTCATGTTAAAATTCTTCAAAATTATTGCTAAAATAAGGAGATGAAAATTTTAACTTGAAAAAATATACAACATTCTGAACCAGTATGTGTATGTGGACAGGATGATACGACTGCCACCTCTGTTTATAATCCATCAAGAGTGTTTGCTATGTAGCCTAATTACCAAGCAAAAAAGTCAAGTGCGCATTGTGTGAGACAGCTCCACGACAACAGCGGCCATTTGAAATCATAATAACATCAAACTGACTTATTGAAAATTCTCTTTACAAAAATAAGCTCATATTATTTCCAAATGCAGCATAAATCCATTCCGAACTTCAAAGAATGACAAGAAAACATTCCACATTTTGAACATCCACATCCAGGGATAACTGAAAGCAGTGAGTATGTGTGACCACTTTTACTTGAAAAAACGAGAAATGGGGATTCATAAAAATCATTCCAAAAGTTTAAAGTAAAGAACTCACTCAGCAAAGTAGTCGCCTGAGAAATTTCACCACAAAACCAATGGTCTCCATTATCTTAGGAGATGAGGTCGCTTGCTATTATTACATTAACGTTGTGGAACAATACCTTGGTGATGTTCAATTAAACAGCATTATAAGTAATCTTGGAAATGATGTTAGGCAGCAACGTGGCTACATATTAAAACAGCAACATCATATAAATGTTACAAATTAACATTGAACCAATACTGGCTTACAAGATGCCCAAAAGCAACATTACTTTTGGCAACCACAATGTCGTCGAGAGACGTTTAGTGAGCGTTAAATTAAATATCATTTCAAGCTTATCATGGAAAATTAATAAACAGCGTTGTTTTATACATTTACATCAACATTATGAAAATATTACAAATGAATGTTGAATTGAACGGTATACTTAACTATATTGATGAAGAAAACGTTCAGTTAACATAGAACTACAGAATATTTTCAAATAACGATGTAAATTATCCCAAAAATCAACATTGCATAATTGAATTCTACATAGTAACTAAAATAAAATAAAGTAATACAAATATCCTCAATTGCACCTTCTCTAGATAAACATAAATATTAACTAACCTGTCAGTTAAATGATAAACTGGTTCCAAATATTTTTTATTGCGCCAGATGTAGAGTAGTCAGAGTTAATAAATCTTGGTTTAAGCAAGTGAATAAAAGGCTGGTATTAAGAGAAACTTGGGATTCTTCTCCTGTCAGGCTCTTAACTAAAATTTAAATTCATGGTGCAACAGAAATATTGGTAGCACAAATGAGCATCACAGAAATAGGTTTTAAATTTTAATTCACTTCATTGCTAATTGTATTACAATTTGACTTTCATCTCGAAAACGTTAAAACAACATCGCTTATGTGTTAAAGTTAAAATTAAGATCTTATATGTAAAATTTAAAATTTTAATGTGGAAAAAGATGCGCCATAGAGAACAACGAACATAAATGTTAAATAATTGTACAACAATGTTGTATGGGGCGTTGCTTTTGACAATTTTTGCGGGATCACTTCATTCAACGTGTAGCAAAGGACAAGAAAGTTATACTAATATAAGTCAACTTGTTTTCATGTTGTCTGGATGTTTACAGCTACTCGACGTTAAAGTTGTATATATAAAAATAATTAACTTCACTTAGGATATGCGAGACATTGCTTTCCACAGTTTGTGTAATAATATGTACGTTTATTCAGCGTTTGTGAATGACATTAAAGTCAAGTGACATTGCTTTTGCGTTGATTACACTGCGTTATACAAAGAATTGTTTTTCACGTTGTTTTACGGGACATTCATGTGTTTGTTAAACGTTACCTAACGTTTGTTAAAATTCAAAATGCGCTAATAAAAATTCTCTTAGGTTGCAAAGCAAGTGGGAAAGATGAAGATTGAAAACTATGATTTTATTATGTTACTGGCTCTCCTCTGCAAAGTATTACAAACTGTTGGTGTAGTCTCTAAAGCACATACAAGAATCGATGCGTTTATGAGTCTGTTTAAAAGAGCTTAAAAAGCACGTCATAAATTTGAGAACCTTAAAATGAAAGCGCATGGCATAGAGAGAAAATGGGCTATAACTCCTCAGTTGTCTAAAACGCACCAAAATGAGATTTTCCTCTGACTTATAATTTGATATTTTTGTACTTCTTCATCCTACTTCCTTGAAAAACTTAAATGACTCAGACTTATTGGATAACCGATTGGATGCCGATTTGTATTAAAAATATATACTCGGTAAAAATGAATCCTCAGCTCCCGGTCAAACTTAAGACGCGATAGTAAAAAGTTGACCTCTATGAGAGAGGTGGCAGATTTGTTAAGTAAGAAGAAGTGTTTGGTGACGTCAAGCTTGCCTGGCGCATGTACAACTTTAACGTTATTTTTGGTAATCCATTACCACCAGTGCCAATCGATCATTATTGAAATTAAAATCAATGAAAGCATATTTATGGAATTCCATGGGCAGAATTTAGTGCTACTGTCAATATTCCTTGGCCTGATATTTGGACTTTGTAGTCGATAACTTTCCTGAAATGAAAGCCCAAAAAATATTTTAATTTTTATTTAATTTTTGTTCCGAATTTTCTTCTATGTATGACTGTAACAATAAAAAGTGAATAAAATCATAGAATCAATTACCAGTACTTACTTTTTCTGCTACAACCTTGGTATGTGACAAAAAGGGTTGATTACGCTAACTGGTTTTACAAGACTCCAAAAGTAAAAGTGAAACAAATAATGAGCTTATTTTTTTTAAGGACCCTAGTCTAAAAATTTGCCAAAAGGCGGCAATGTTATGGTCTGGACACCTTTTTTGTGTTTTATTTCTACGCGAATGAGTTCTAATTCTTGTATACAACTTCTGCAAATGGTTCTGATAGACTTCGGTGGACAATTGCCGACGCCAAACTGGATATTTCAGCAAGGCAATGCAGCTACCTATAATTCCAGTGGTTTCATTAAGAGGAAATTACTTTATTATAATGGCCTCCTCACTCGCCCGATATGAATCATCGGGAATCTTTGGGGAATAGTCGCAAGAGTGGTGACAACATTGACCAAATTAATAGACAGTATGAAGACCCCGGGTATTTGAAGTTATTTTGAATAGAGGATTAAACATTCACTACTAGGTTTAGAAATAATTATAAATGTGTTATGTATTTATTTTATTTATTAATTTTGTGTTAACGGACCTACAGACATTTTGCTATGATGTTAATGTTATTTTCTCTCGCATTTGTGTTTCTTTGTAGTTCAGGATTACATAAATTGTCGAAGGTATTAAGAAAATCAAGTATTCTGCTCAACAATTCATATAAAACTATAAAAATTTCTCTGAGTGTACTTGTTAAACAACAAAGTTATTTTCCGGAACATTTTACTAATCTTGCGTATATATTACACCATATATACATACGTATTAAATTTCTAAGAAGTTATAGCAAAATCCTTTAACAATTCACGGTTACGGAATCTTCCGGATATCTTCCCTGTCTGATATCGTTCTTTACGTGTGTAAACGATTAGATTATCATCATTGAATCGTAGGGACGGGACAATATTTCTTCTTGCATCCTCCCAAACTACGCACGCTTATATTTCCTACTTCCGTACAATCTCTATCTCGAGCGGCTCTATCGGCTTACCTCAACTATTAACTTCGCCCTTTCGCCGAAACTAAATAAGATAAACCTAACGCAGGGCGGCACATAAATTCACCAGACCCCAAATCGGATACAGAGTCGAGAGTTCCCACCATTGTTAGCCGTCCTTGTAAAACAAAGCCGTGAATTGATAAGACGTCCGACAACGGCGTGACGGTATCCTATATTCTAGCGTGATATGTACGGTTGAGGTCCTCCGAGAGCAAATCGATGCAGATTTCTCGGGTTTCTCTGATCGCTGCCGCCATCCCGAGAAAAGGGAGTATGCAAGTAGATAGCGTAAACCGTACGGACCAAACGAGAATCGATTAATTTCACCACCGTTATTTATTTAAATTGGAAAACCGTTGATGCGTCATGCTGGTTTGTCCGCCTGTGTAATTGATTCCCTACCGTTGCATTTTACGTTTTGCATTTCGGAATGTCATGTTCGATTTGTATCGCCGCATCTAATTGCTTTCGAAATGGCGGTTTGAGGTAACGCGGAAGATGTTACGTAACCGTCTGGAATTGTTAGCTGCTTGCGAAGAGAAATTTGTTTCGATTTATTACGTACAGTCCCTGGCCATTTTATTAGGACCACTTTATAATATAAGTTTTTGTGTGTATCCAACGGGATAATTTACAGATACAAGTATAAAATTCATGAATAGGGTTTACAATACCTATCTAAATACGTTCTCTAAATACCTTTCTAAGAAATTGAGAAAGTGCCACTTAATGACCTCTTGCCTATTATTATCCCCCACACGAATCATTCTGTACTGTATAGAAGATGGGTAGAAACAAGATTGAAAAGACATAGTAATTCGTAGAATATTATTTAGATCGGTTACTATTGAAGAATATTTACCTGTTTATGCAACAATGTTTTTCTGTGTTAGTGTTGCTCTTTAAGTTATCGCTTGTATGCGCTTTATAATTTTTCGTTATGGGTAAAAGAAGGACATACCAACTGAGAAGGTATATTTACAAATAAAGAGAATAAAAAGAAGAAAATAACACATAGACATTCACATAACGTCATTCCAAAAAATAAAAATCGTCTAGTTTCTGGTCTATGAATGGGCCACGAATTAAGCCTACAGAGACGACTACACACTCATTGCCACAGATTATATATTTTGAAAGCGGTCGGATATACCCCAAGTTTGGATTCATATGCGTATGATTACTATGTGTATAAATGCCGGATTAGATTGATGATGGCGAGTTGACGGCATTCTTTGTTATGTTCGACGAGCATTAATAGATTTCTTCGCCGATTTCAGACATTAGAACGCACTGGCATTATTACTAAATGTATTGTTCGCAATAACAACATTTTACCGCACAATACTGTTTGTTTGTAAAAGACATGTTAATAGCAAACAAGACCGATTAAATACGCAACGTGATGTACCATATTATAAATGTCTATATGACTTTATTTATACGTTAACTGTGTGCAACGTTCCACAAAATATTGTAGATAATAAAAAAGTTAGAAACCTTTGGGGGAAACACGTTCCAGAATGGATATTGCCAAGAACTGGTAAATTAGAGTATAATTCTCATCGCGTGAAAAGCACGATTATGGATCGAATAAAGGCAGAGTCAAAAGATCAAAAAATATGACGGTAGACGAAACAGCGAATGCAAGAAGGAATTGTAATTTAAATCTGTTAGTCTGCATTTTAGAAAGCGGTGAGGTATCCTAGTCTGTTCTTTTACGTAGAAGAATATTACGCAAGACAAACAAAGAGGATGGTAGAAACTCAACATATCAACAACCCAATTTGTAATGTTGGTTACAGATAGGGTTCGAACTTGGTTAAAGGTGGAAACTTACTAAAATAATATTATCCTCAATTGCTTCATGTTACCTGTTTGCTCGATGTATGTCATCTTGTAATTTATTAGAAACAGTTATCTCCAAAAGTAGTGTCTACCAAAAATGTTTTTGTTAAATATCCAAAACGTATTCGTAAATTTAAACATTTGTCCGGCCATTCGTCAGTCACCACAGCCGGTATTGAGGAGACATTATTAAATTTCGCATCAAAAAATTTATCCGCCAGCCAAAAAAAGAACAGCTGGCGGCTGGTTTCAGATACCGAAATCCATAGTCAAATAGAACAAGTTTCCGAAAATTATTTAAAATTTCCAAATTAGAGAACACCACGCTGTTATTACACAGAGCGCTAAATATTGTAGATTACCTGAAACCCTCGTTAAGAAATCTAACAGATAAATAGGAAGATTAACAATTGATAAATTGTCTGCGGTTATAAATAAGATTTTCAAACTATAGTGCGTATAAATAAGAGTTTAAGTGAGAACAAAGGGTAAGAATACAATGCGAACGACCTTTTTAAATTTGCAAACACCGTATCATTAAACGCAGAATACTCCTTTTTCAAATACACCAAGATATTTTCACCACGCCGTAGGAGTATGACTGAATTCACTGGAAGCCATGTTAATGACACCATACTATATCGAAGTTTTGCGTCATTCAACATCAACAACACAATCAAACTGAAATATGTAGTAAGTAATTACCTTCATTATTTCTAATAATGATAGTATCCGAATCGTATGCAACTGCGTAAGTGCTCGTTTCTACAAACTTATAACGTACCCTGCTCTGCAATACACAGGAGTGTTCAAAAGTCAGAGCTCAACGGGAATTTCAGACGGACGCTAAATAAGAGGAAAATGAAACAATGAAGGCAATTATCATGTAACAATGTGCAAACAAAAACTATCACATTCGATTAAAAAAATTCAAATTAATGAAACTATTTACGGTATTGTTTCAGGAATAGAAACTTTAGATTTAGTTTTAAACGGTACCTTAAATTGATTTTCGCACATTGAACATATAATGTTTTGAAAAAAAACTCTCTGTTTACCTTTTACAATTTATATATCTATATAATATTATGTTACGTTTTCAAGGATAAAGAAGGTTCTTGATTTTACAATTATGACATGATTATTCGACCCATACATAACAAAATAATTTTCTGTCTCCTCGCGGGAAAGCATTCTTTGAAAAAGACAGTTGCTTAAACAATATATATTATCAATTTCTGTTTACAATTTAAATCACCATCGGTCTGAGTAATATTAAATTCTATTTATTAGAATTGATTGATCACTATTTTTCTACTTTGATCTGTTTCAGGTACATATGTATGTACATATATTTAAATTATTTTGCTTCTATGTATTTATTACTGAAACAAACGATATTACATATACTTAGTGCTTCAAATCGAAGATAAACGGATTATATTCTGTGTACTAATGAATAATTTGCCCATTAATTCCATTCAAATTCTGATATTACTCTTATCAAATTTGAGGTGTGGTAATCACTAATCGACAAAGCAATTTTCCTTTTAGGAAATAAAGGCGTACGTAAAGAATAAACGACAAAAAACGATTCGTATGTAATTAGGCGGATCTACAAAGCTCTAGTAAACGTTGTAATCACGCCAACAATTTAATTACATTCACAAAAAGAGGTCAAGTAAGCTCTGAACTGTAAACAAATGAACGTTAGCGCTTTGCTTATTTAATATCGTACGAACGGTCCATTTAATTATTTCAAGCGTTATGTCGCTAACTATTCGATATTATTTAGTTTGCATAACATCGTTTTACACGCGGAATAGCAAATTAGTTACAAACAGTAAGCGTCAGCATTTCAGCAGGCTATGAAAAGCGTTTGAGTTTGGGTCGGCCCGTCAATTCAACCGATAGCAGCTAACGAATAGAAGCAATTCGTACGTATCCGTAGACACTTACCGCATGATTTCCATAAACAAACAATACAGCCGACGTTCTATACAAACATTATACGCGAGTTTTGCATTTATTTGCCGAATATAACTTTTTCCACAACGATAATTCCGACATTAGTGAAGAAAAGATTAGAATTTGATTATTTGCATATAAATTGTGAAAGATTTTATACAACGAATACTAAATAAACAAAATATAACAATGAGTTCCAAAGCCATAATTATAGGTAATTATCCCGCATTTGGGGAAAAGGTGCATGTTATACAGGCTGTTTTAGAATAGTAAGGAGCATATACGCGGTAGTAGCCATAATTTCTCGGCCTGGTGTAGAAAAAAAGAAACTTGAAATAATATACGAAATTTTATTTTTCAATGTAATCTCCCCTAACGTCCATGCATTTATTACAACGATTAATTAATAATTCGATACCCTTGTCAAAATAACCTGAATTTTTTCTGTCAAAATGTTCTATAACAGCTGCTTGCAACTCTGCCGTCCTTACAACGACGTCGCCTAAGGTCCTTTTTCTAAATTCGAAAACAAATAAAAATCACAAGGAGCTATAGCTATATCCGGGCTATACGGTGGATGTTCCAATTGTTGAAAGCCATATTCGCGGATGGTAGCTTGTGATAAGCCAGCAGTATGGACGGGAGCATTGTCGTGCAATAATCGCACTCCTTTTGTCAGTTTTTTACGACGTTTTGCACGAATTGCCCTTAATTTATGTAATACAGACGCATAATGTATGCCGTTTACAATTATATTGCGCTCTTTAAAGTCAACTAGCAAAATGCCCTCACAATCCCAGAATATTGTAGCCATCACCTTTTTCGTTGATAGAACGACTTTCGCCTTTCTGGGACGAGGTTCATCAGGTCGCCGCCATTCCATGGACTCCCTTTTCGATTAAAGACCATCTTGCACTAATTTTATTCATACCCAAATGGTCATGGAGAATTGGGCGAATAATTGAAATTGTTATCACTTCAATTGGTCGATCCTATCGTTCAGTATCTTCCAGGCATACTCGCACTAAACTGAAACATTTTGCCCACCTTTTTTACATCGGAATACGAAGGATATGAATCACCGTAAACGCCGTCCAAACGTTGTTTTATGTGATTAGGCATATGGCCTTCTTTTGTTAAAAATTTGATGACCGTGCGGTACTCAATCTTCATTTTAATGCGCTAGTCATGTTGGTTGGGTGGCTACTAAAAGCTATTACTCTTTGAACCATCATACTTATAGCGTAGACCTCGCATATGTGCATGTATGCTGTGATGGAGTTTGAACACGCTTGAACCTGTGTAAGCCCGTCAGGCCGAGAATTTATGGCGCCTACCTCGTATGTATGTACATAGCCCTGCCATGTGTAAGTTCTGTCCCTTGTGAAAACGTATGTAAATTAAGGAAAAATAAAACAAAAAGAAATAAAGTTACTTTACAGCGAACCTAAAAACGTAAAAATTATTCACAACCTCCACCTATTGTTCTCACATACTATTTCAAATGGTGCGGTCACTCATCAACCGCCGTAGGCACAACTTCAGAGGTATTGAAAGCACTGCTTTTACCAAATCTACTTTTAATGCCTCCGTATTCCGATGAGGTTTGGAGCAGATCTTCTGTTATAAAGCATTCCAACGGATTAAGATCTGAACTTCTCGATGGTTAACTTTTAGCAGCGATGAATTCGCGTAAATTCGCCTCTAACTAATACTGCGCGGATTTTGCCTTATGGGCACATGAAGTATGGGCCCAGAATCTTAATGGAAGACCCAGTGCTTTCCTGCGAATAAGGAGTCATTCAGTGGCTTTACTACCTTTTCCAAAATATCAGTTTGGTAGTTCGTTGTGTTTTGACTCCTTGCTCGCAGAAAAGCAGTTGAGTGAAACCCTCATACATAACTGGTCACTAAACCATCACCATAGCAGGACGATGACCTTTTCCTACTTTCACATTTTTTTTCTGCAGCTTCATTGGAACTACGAGCATATATTCCATCGTTTTGCCGACTAAATTTTTGTTCTTCAATGAAAATCTTTCCATCAGTGAAAAGGATTTGTCCGTGCATTCCCTTTACGTATCACTGAATTAACACTTTTGATCTGGACTCCCTGATATTATGTAGAGCTGTCGTCAATCGCTGTCCCGTAGATTCTCTGATAAGTACCAAGACCCTAGTCTTGTTTAATAATGCGGGATATTGTTCTATGGAGTATTTTCATCTCACGGACCATAATTTTCTGTTTTCGGAGCGAATTTCTGCGAATTCTTGTAGTGAGTGCTTTTACGACTGCTAGTGTCCTAGTGTCGCGTAGCCGACCACTTCTTGCTCTGTCATTGACAGAGAAAATCTCAATGTATCATTTCACTGCCGGATAAATGATTTTTTTTTATCTTTAACGGTTTTAGTAGTCCCCGTTGCAAATTTATTACATTTGGGTAAAGCAATAACGATAATACGGTTTTCTTTTTTACCACGCTCCATATTTACTCCCATTCATAGTATGGATACTCACTTATAACGACGTCATAAAACAACAATCTGTATATTACATACAATTCACAATTCTGGCGATGTTGATTTTGAATTTTTAAATTACAGTGTACGTGGGAGTCAACATTTTTGCAATGTTTCACTTTAATCGCAATAAGTTTTATATTGGCTTTGTAATATAGTGCCTGCATCAGTTCTTGTTAATTAAGGAACTCCTTCCCCTTTTCTAACAAGATTTTATGTTCAAATTTAAAATTAATTCAACCTATTTTCGCTCAAAATTATTATCTCAAAATTCCTTACTTTGTTTAAGAGAGTCTCTTAATCAACATCAAAAACAATGAATGAATCAAATGCAGAGTTATACATTATAGGAATTACAATCAACAATCAAAATAAAGAAATTTATGTATCTATCAATTAATTAATCCAGTCTCAAGTTAAATGCTCTTAGAGGGAGGCCAAGAATACATCCTTCCTCATAATAATATTAGTTTAAAGAAAACTCCAATTGAGAATGTAAGCAAATCAGAAAATGGTAAGCAGCAAAATAAAATAAAGCGGGACATGTTCGTCAAGAGGATCCCATTACAATGTATATTATATGATAATTTAAAATCCTTGGCATTAGCACTATTAAATTTTAATTTAATTACGTTCTGAAATTAAAAATTTCACTGTTCCTCTAGGATATGAATCTACAGTTCCTATTCGTTAAGCAAGCGACTCTTTCATTTACGACACTGAGACAATATGAATAAATCACTAAATGTAGATGGATGCCTTAAATACCTTGATGTATTTAAAAATAAAATTTAGCGCTTTAAATAGTGCAACAGTTTTGCCGCGGCTTGCTCCAAATGAGAAGATGAAATAGAATTCATTTAAATATTGAGTTACTTCAGTTTCTTCCGGGAACTAGCTATCTGCACGTATCAACACCCGGTGTAATTATATATCATATTTCACCCACAAAAACCTCAAAGAAAAAAATATATATGCATAGATCGGAAAAGAATTTTTTATCTCTGATGACTAGACGAACGAGAAGATGCAGAAGAAGATAAGTGATATCTCAATGAAACGTCAGCCTTTTTGGACCAACAATATACGCGGTCATAAACGATGGAATATTTCTTACATACGTCTATCCCGAAAACATTCGTTTCAACATATATATATATGTCTTGTTATCCTCTCGCGACAGCCAGCTATGCCCAGTCGAAACGTCAGGACGTACATGGTTCTTCTAGGAACCAAAGCCGAACGTCGGACAAAACCCGAAGGGATAACAAGACATCCTTTACCAGCGAAAACATTCGCTACAACACACACACACACACACAAACCTTGAAATATTTCAAATTTTTAAACATTTATCTAACGATACGCGAAATACGTACATATCATATTTAGCCAGTGCATTGATGCAAACTTCAATTAAGAGATATCGATGCATATTCAAATTTTAATGTAAATATTCACAACTGCTTCTAATGTGTTTTCAAAACTGTATCGTTATCTATTCGTTGTAATATAGTAGAACTTGTGAACTGTCAAAGTATCCTAGTTCCAGACCATTTACTTGACTGGAAATGACGTTCGATAATCGTGGCGATTATCTGCCAAACTGTATTTAATGAGGGTTCGACGTTGCCTTCGTCGTAGACCGGTCTTTGACCGCTAAGATCGATTTTTGGTGATTAGTGTCCGTTAAGATAAGACTAATAATGAAGGTTCGCAACTCTAAAATTTAACGATCGTCGATTTGTAACTAATTCCGGTTAGTTTAACGACGGGATTATAGTATTTGTAACGTCATTCGAAGTTGAATTCTGTGTAAAATTAGAAAGAAAATGTGAACCCAAAAAAGGGAAAAAGAACTTAAATTTTTAATTTTTGTATGTACATATTTGTTAAGTTATTTAAATTGGCTTTCATGTCGCATTGAAAACCTAGGCTAGGTTTATTACTTTTGAATTGAAATATTTATTGCTCCAGCGTTTAGACGCGTATACGTTTGCATATGAAAAGCGAAATGCATTTGTTATAAAATTATCGGATCGAGTTTCATGGAAAATTATGACGTTGACTTGCATCAATGACATCAGGTGATTTACATATACGATCTACAATCGATAGTTCGCACCAAGGCGTTAAAATTTATTTGCGTGCGCCTGCTACAAAATGGGTATCTGGGAAATAGACCAAAGCAATTCGAACGTCCAGTGGAATTTGTCTTGACTACTATATGGAGAGAACATGTGTTCATTCAATGTGCAAGGTATAATCAATTCTTGTGTTTCTAACATTTTTACGAATATTATTTTCCTAAAGAATGATACGAAATCACATAATTATATACTTGAATATTATTTCAGTGTTCTCTCTATTTCACTTAATATTTAATAGCAATAAATCCTACTATAAATCTAGCAATTTTAGCAATTTGTTCGTTGTCTTTATCGCCTTGTTTTGAAATTTACCGGCCGCTTACTTTCCGTCAATATAACATAATTACGCTTCTACAAAAAAACAACATGGTCTAATATCCACCACTTTGATAAAACAATCAATGTGATTATAAACAAATTATGAAAGGAAAGCATTTGTAGTTTCTCTCTGTTACACATATTATACAGAGCATTTCAATAGGCGCGCAAGATTTAAATTGCCCTCCATGTTTGACAGTCATAATGACCCACGATTATGACGCAGCAGATCGAAAACTGACAGATGGAGTATTACACGATAAAACAACGCGTTCGGATTACTAAGCATTATTACCAAAATGGCGAAAGTTTGATTGCCACCATTCGTAAAGTGTGTTCAATATTCGGTCGACAAAATGTTCCTAATTCATCTACTGTGAAAAGAATAATCGAAAAATTCGAAAGTACTGGTTCCGTTAATGAAACAAAACATATGACATGAGCTCGCAGAGGTCGTTCAGAACAAAACATCACGGCAGTTCGCGAGAGTGTGGCCTATAATGCTCTACCCCTTTTGCAAATAGTCAGTCAGGATGATTCCTTGAGCATCCCAGAACACAGATAGTAAAACCTTTCCAGCAGACGGCAAGACCTTACATTTTTGTGGAGGAGGAGAAACATGATATTTCCACTCTCTACTTCGTACTTTGGTCTCGGGATCATAATGGTGCACCGACGACTCATCCATGGCCACGTACCGACTAAGGAAGTTCTCCTTGTTTGCTTGGTGCCTTTCCAAAAGGCGCTTATAAATCAACACCAGATTTCTTTTTTGATCAGTAGTTAACATCCGGGGCACCCATCTTGCACTTATCTTTTTCATATCTAACTCTTTAGTCAGTATGTTGTGCACCACATGGTGTGATAAGTCAGTATCTTCCACATTGTCCCTGGTGCGTACTCGCCGATATTGCAGTTCAATATCGTGTACCTTTTTAATGTTTATTCTGTTGTTGTAGTTATGGAAGAACCACCGACATGTTGGTTTTCACATGATGTTCTTGAGCACTTAAAATCTCGACACCAGCGCTTGACTATATCATAAGAAACTGCAAACTCACCAATAGTTACCATAGTGTCTTTATGAATTTGAGTTGGCGTCATACCTTTTATATTGAGGAATTTTATTACGGCTCTTTGATTAATGTCAAAAACATTAATCAAACAATCAATTAGAAGTAGGTGAGAGGTGGGGCATGAAAATCCTTCCTCTTATCACCATATTACTCCCAAATTTGATCAAAATCGGTGATTTCGGATTGGGAGATTTTCCTTGTGAGTTGACGAAAATACGAGTCATGTTTCACCATCCGAGTTGTCCATTATTAACCAACAAATATACAAAGTAGTTCGAACTATTGATTACTGTAATTAAAAACAAAGTTAATGAGGACTTCAACATTTCTTTTCGCTCGAAAGGTAATCATGACGATTTCACGTGAAATAAAACAAAGTTAATCGCGTACCGGGGTCAAGTGCTTTTCAGCGAGTGGCGGTGTGCACTCCCGCTTTCTTTTCATTCTTTTCATCCAGAGGGCCGTGCATGGATGCGATTCTTGAATTTCTATTATCACTTGGGGAACGACGAAAGTTGAGGAAAGACTGGTTAACAGGGTTAGTGGCTTAGTGCCTTATGCGTTTGGTTATCAGTCTCGGGATGCCAAGTTCAAACCCCAGGGCTGTTTCTCAGCCTTGAAGTTTCCTATGATTTTCCTCACTCCATGGCAAATGCTGAGAACGAATATCTTAAGACGAATCACAAGCGCAAGTGTAATAATAATGGCCAGCTGATGTCCCCTGTAATTGGCGAAAAATGTTGGGTGATGCGAGGGCGGGTATTATTATTATTAAGTAAAAATATTGCGAGATTGTAGTACTACGATCCTGCAAATTATTTCATAACCATACGCTTAAAGGCAAATTGTCGTCATCAATGTCAATTGGAAAATTGCGCCCTGAAAACAATTTTTTATGGTTTCTTGCAAAATTTGTTGCCAAGCTTGGGCTAATATTTCCATCGTTCCTAGCAAATTTACTTCATTAGAAGTTCCAGTATCCAAATTCGAAATGTGTTTCATTACTATTGGTCCATTGGTTGTATCACGGAGGTGGAATTCAGTGGTAGGAATTCCACACGAATGTTTCTATGATCATTTTCGCTTCCTACGACGGAGGCGACCCGTCGAGATCCCACCTTTCCCCTTTTCCTTTTCCTTCTCCTTTTTTGTCTTTCCTTCTTTCTCTCCTTTTGTCCTGTCTTCCTTCCCTCTTTCCTTCACTTACTCTTTTCACCCCCCTTTTTTCGTTGTTCCTTTCTTTTTGTTTCTTTTGCTTTTAGTCTTATTTCATTTCTATATATCTCATCATGATACGGTCCAATTCCGGAAGTAATTTGCTTAATACTGACTGGCCGTGGAAGCCTTCGTATTCATTTCAATATGCTATATTTTTCTTATGACCGTATGTACTACAAGGTCTTTCTTTATGCGCTATATTTAGAACAATGATATATGAATTCCTTCTAAAGAACGATTATTGGATTTTCTCCAGCATAATAGTATTTAAATTTCCTCACTAAAATTGGGTGCCCTCCATTTATTAGTTCTCACTAATCTACGGTAAAAGAGACTGCAACGGATGACATTACATTTCATAATTACCAACGTTGACATTCGGGAAAAGAGCTCCATCTACACCTGGCTGAAAATAAAATCGCTCCAATGGCAAACGCAATTAGATTTTCGCCGTTTCATAAAAATGAATAATTGCGAATCGTAATTGCGACACAGCGAACGCATCCATGCACGGCCCTCTGGATGAAAAGGATGAAAAGAAAGCGGGAGCGCGCACCGCCACTCGCTGAAAAGCACTTGACCCCGGTACGCGATTAACTTTGTTTTATTTCACGTGAAATCGTCATGATTACCTTGCCGCAAGTGAGTCGTTGTGCTCGGCTAGTGGTCGTAATTAAAGCAAGTAGTGCGACTACCTGTCTGCCGCATATTTTTCTTTTCGCTACTAGTTTTTTCTAATTTCCGCTTCCTTCTGAGTACTTCTTGTGCTTCTTATTGCGCGACTTCATCTGCAAAGTTTCTATTTATGTCGTCGTTATGAATAAATTTCCTTTCGAGCGAAAAGAAATGTTGAAGTCCTCATTAACTTTGTTTTTAATTACAGTAATCAATAGCTCGAACTACTTTGTATATTTGTCGGTTAATGATGGACAGCTCGGATGGCGAAACATGACTCGTATTTTCTTCAACTCGCAAGGAAAATCTCCCAATCCGAAATCACCCATTCAAATTTGGAAGTGATATGGTGATACGAGGATGGATATTCATGCCCCACCTCTCACCTACTTCTAATTGATTGTTTGATTAATGTTTTTGACACTAGAGCCATAGTAAAATACCTCCAGATAAAAGGTATGACGCCAACTCAAATTCATGAAGACACTATGGCAACAATGGTGAGTTTGCAGTTTCTTATGATATAGTCAAACGCTGGTGTCGAGATTTTAAGTGCTCAAGTGCATCCTGTGAAAACCAACATGCCGGTGGTTCTCCTATAACAACAACAAAATCATAGGAAACTTCAACGCTGAGAAACAGCCCTGGGGTTTGAACCTAGCACCCCGAGACTGATAACCAAACGCATAAGGCACTAAGCCACCAACTCCGTTAACCAGTCTCTCCTCAACTTTCGTCGTTCCCGAAGTGATAATAGAAATTCAAGAATTTCTATTATTTGTGGCAATACGTATAAGTTTCAATAAGATGGTTTAAATGGTCCAAAACATAGACAGATGTCATCAATGTTTGCTTATTTCTTATTTTGCTACTCGTTTCCATATTTACGGCGAGGTTAAAATAAAATTCCCTCTCGTTTTCTCTTTACTGCATTTCTTTTATAAGATTTGAAGATAGAAAACAGTTATGATGGAAAAAAAAACATGAAATTCTTTACAAAAATGAAAAAGGACCCTTTCATTAAAAAATTCACAACGAAATTTATAAAGAAATTATTAGCGTGAAGTGAGCTTATGACAATGTTCCCATACTTTTTTGCGTATTATCAGTACTTCTGAAAAAATGTTCATTGAAATCGAACTTTTGGTGATTTAATTCACAAAATCGTGACTTAGATTTCTTCTTCTTCCTCCCCAAAATCTCTGTTCGAAACAATGTCGTCCGTTGGAACGATTTACACGACTCCGATTCTCTCCTCAGAAAAGGGAAACTGACCTCGAAGCCCTTCCGCAACAACGTCGAACTCTATTCGAGTGTACATGTGTTTGTGCAGTAGTCGGACGAAATTTAATTTAAAAAGTCAATTTTAAATGTTTTACTTGTGACTTTGTGTGCGTTCGGAAAACTTCCTCAATGGAAATAGTGTTTCGAGGGGGTTAAATTAGATTTCGTCTGGGCAGATGCCGTTTCCTCGGTCGTAAGAACGCTTAGAAAAGTTCGACTCCTTTCCGAAAGAATGAAAGGGTATTTGCCGAGTTGCATTCTTTCCATGGGGAACCTTTTGGGATTAGCTTTGGAAAAGGAAACTGTCTTCCTGATGGGTTTTGTTCGAAATAATTACGTCGTATTTTTCGAAAAACGGTTGCAACTGTGAAATGATTGCTTTGTTGTTGTTTGAGAAAACTTTCGCGTGCTAGCTCATTCCTTGCTAAGATAAATGAAGACTGAACTCCTTGAACTTCAAACGGATAAGTAATTTACACCGAAAATTTTCGGAAGCACTGCTGAGTTAAGGCCTACTACTAGCAAATGGCTCAGTAGATCGATAGAGACCATTCCTAATAATAATAATTATTGGAACTAATATAATTAAAGGTTACTGCTGTTTCTTGGGAGTCAAGTCAAATTATCATTATTTTTGGAACTTGTTATTGCTTTTTTTCTATTTCGTTGGGTTCTTACATACGTACTTCGGCAATATTCGCTCAGTATGTTGATAAAGTGGTTTCCTTTACAGCGCTCTTCTAAGATAGATAATCTTGGATCGAATTTTCATCGATCGTCATCTAAAACTTCTTCTAGATTTTCTAGGAAAAGGTCAGTATGATTGTGCAACATATACCGTTTTAAAGACGAGAGAACATTGTTTTCCTTAAAAGAGTTAGTTGCATATATATTTTTTTTTTATTAATTCTTTGAGGTTGAATTTCCTTTTGTTTCCAAATGAGCTTTTAGTGGAAGTTTGTCCAGCTTTACTATCCTTGACTGTAAGTGCTTCGCGGACTGATAAAGCTCGGGAACCTCGCACATCTGTAAACGCAGTAATAAATTAATTATCTTTATGGTACGCCTATGTTATAATGAAATTGCCGCGAGTAGCGCCAATATGTTTGCTGTACTTTTTTAAGTACTAATTTCATTAGATATACGGACAACCATATGTATGTTTATTACTGGAACTATGATTTCAAACTATATTCGAAAATTCCAGTTTTTGTAAATAGCAAAAACAAAAGATCTCGAATACTTTATTCAATGTATTATTAAAATACATAACCTATGACAGTCTACAAAATATTGTTAATGGTTTCGCTATTTACTTTAGTTGTGTATATACAGGCGGATATAAATGATTGAAAGGCGTTTGAATTTTACGCTTTCTATATTTTCGCTTCAAGTTGAAGCTAAGTCCTAGTCAACGCCTCTGAAGCTGAATATAACATAGGCGTACCATAAAGATAATTAACCTAAAAACGAACGTTGAGCATATTTGTATGGATGTATTATGACTATTTTGTTGCTTGCCAATCGCAAATATGCGACTGTACAAATGTGGCAATAAGAAAAGGTTTTCTAGTAATAAATAGGTAAAATAATAAACATGTCAATGTAAACGAGAATACATAAAATCAAATCAACAATACGATGGACGCTACTGATTATTATCGCTATGTTTTACCGAAGTGCCAACTTTCCGACGCAAAAAGCGCGTGTGATTCAAACATCTTTCAATCATTATTGAACACAGTGTACTACCAGCAATGCTACTACTATAACCCTATCAATTGCAACTACATGTGTATTAATATCTCTTCGTTAACAGGCGTTCAGATTGATATAACCATTAAACATTTTTTAATAAAATCAATCTATTTATCATTCCTTTCCTCATTATTCTCAATTTAATGCTGTTAACTGTTACATTCCCTGATTTATAGAAAACCTTTAAAGTGTTGTCCCACACTAAGAAGATGAACAACCGGATAATATCACAAACTATAAGCCAACTCTGTCCTGGACAATTTCGCGGAAGTCGTCTAATTTGCTGTATACTCATGCCTTTATCCATTAGTTGAAAATTATATTGCACTTAATTAATACGCTTTTATAGATAATAGTCAACAATTTCTAATCCAGCTGCTTTCACACAATATACCCATAATGCACATACAAGATATTCAGATATATCTAAAGTGTTTGACTGTGAAGACTGTGCTCTATTATTACAAAATTACAAAAACAAAACTGTAAGTTTCAGTGATTCTTTGGCATGATTTTCCTCTTTTCATTTACACAACAGAAGACATCTCAGAAGTATCATAAGGTTTTACTCTGGCACCCCGTATTTTCATCAACGATCTACTTGATCAAACTTTGTATAAAAAATGCATATTTTCTGATAATTTAAAACTTTTTACATAACATGCTACACTAATCGCTCATGCCTATGATACCAATTAAGTGCGGTTGCTCTCTGGTGTATGTATTCTAAATAATTTACTCTGTGACTCAACTCGACATTCTCTTTGATTCATTGCACACTTTTTCTGTCCATAGAGAGCAGATTGTGTCTTCCTCGATAAAAGCATTTGGTTTTTATCGGAATTTTATGCGTTTTCTCTCAACTACCATTACATTATTGTATTTGTAAGATCCAAACATGAATATAGGAATTTCGTTTATTCTACATATAAAAGTGCAGAGGAACATTTTCCAATATCATTATTTTAAGAAGAAAGGTACTTATCCACGTAAAGGCTTCGACTCACTAAAACTAAGAAAACAATTACACTTGATAAAATTTGTGTACTACCTAATACATGACAATGTTGATTTTACGGTTCCACCAATGTCAAATTGCTGAGATTACAAAAGCATTGTGCATTTTGAGCTGTTTGAATATATATTGTCGCTTTTAATGGTAAAGCCTTCAATGATGATAACGCTGTGAAATTACACCTACTTCAGTTTTTTTGCTTATAAATGCCATAAGTTTTGTGGGTGTGGAATAATAAAGTTGACAGAAAGATGGCAAAAGGTGATTCATCAAAATAGAAAATGTATTATTGAGTAAAGCTTAATAATTACACCAAAAAATCATTTCGATTGTGTCAGCCGATACTTTTTGGAAATTCATATTGAACATAAGGGAAGAACTAAAACAAAATTTGAGACAGAAATATTTGTAAAATTGTGTTTTATTTCTTCGCCCGTGATAAAAAAAATATGTTTTTTTGTATAAGAAAATCGGCAATTACTTTATTGCCAATAGCAGTTTAACTTACCGCCGTAACATGTTTTACTCAATGCTAATCCCCATAAAACTAACATAAACATTAACCGCATCGATTTTGCAATAAAATTTTATCTGAGTTTCCGTCACATTACACAAACTGCAAACCTCGACCTCCAGCTGCGGATGCTGTAATGTGTACTCGCATACAGCGAGAAAATGGCGCGTAAGGACCAAATCCTATTGTTATCAAATCAGCACGTGCATGGTGTATCGTACCCGTGCCCAATAATAACTTGTCTCTCTAGCAAAGCCAAATCACAGCCTCACGTCCCGGTCTCAAGGAAACGTCTGAAATTGTATACATACATCGGAAACTGTAATTGCAATTCTACTAATGCCATCATGTAGAGGCGATTGTGGTTATCATTGCGGCTATGTGCCCTGACTGTAATAACTGTAATTATATATAGTATTCACATAACTAGTGTGTACATAAATACACATTATCCTAATTGGATAAACACCAAATACGTAAAATGGATTTTCGTAGATGCTTCTGGTATGGTCAGAAAACTGTAATGGAAAACATGATTTAATTGCCGTAGACATTCCCATGCAAGATAACTATTTGACTCTTTAATTTAATTATAACTTTCTCATTATAATCGAGATGTTGTCTATAAGTAGAGCTGAGCTCTGTCATAATATTTGTTTTCTCTCATGTTTCTTTACTTTAATAGGCAGACGATATACATATATAGGTCTTTTACACCGGTTCCATCTCTGAAATTTAACAATTTAGATGCGTATTATAGCAGAACCTTCAAATCCACATATCGATTCCTTTTCATAAAGTTCCATGGAAAAACGTCATGTGAACATTTTGTTTTTTTTCTTGATTTGCTTCAGTTTTAATTGAGGTAATAGCCTACCCAACTGATTTATTCCAATTTTTTTTCTTCTAGAAAAAGTTTATTAAAGTCACTTTTCAAAACAGAGTGAACGCGCACGTCATGGATAGCTATATTTAGCAGCATTATTGTGTGAGGTATTGTTTCTTAGGCATTTTAAACGTGTTTTTAATACGCCACGGTAAGCCTGAGAAATCATTCACGCGTGAACTTACCCTATGCACTTGTGCGTGCCCTCTCTTGTTTACCAATCCATGTGTTGCTCAGGAGAAGGGTTGGGAACTGCATCCGCTCGTTTCGCTATTTTTAAACCGACAGAAGGGTATTCCATTCATAGGCACTAGACAGTGTCAAGAATACTTAGTTGAGCCATAAGTTTAGATATGGTGATACTAACAGCGAGGGAATTGCAATGTGTTGAGCAAAAAATTGCTGTAACCCACGCTGATGATGCCGGGTAGGCAGAAACATCTGTATGTGTTAGCCTTTTTTGTCTCCTCATATTGTCTCTGTGAATGATTTTTAGCAGCATTATTGTGTTAGGTATATACCTACTTACAATTACAACAACACAACTACAATGTTAATTTTTCTGTTTTTATGTTAGATCAATGACAAGTAAATGACTCTTCAGTCTAAAAAATGCGCAAGATAAAAGAGATACATAAAATATCATTTCGAAAAGAAGAAGAGGGCATCACTCAATATACGGATTATAATTAATTTAACGTCTTTATTGAAGAACCACAAATTATATTCTCTAGGTAAAAATAAGATACTTTCTGGAATAAAAACCAAAAAATTTAGAGATCAATAGAATTAAACGGCTTCACACCAATCTAGAAGTAAATAGGAAAGCTTCATGTTGCAGCTTGTTTGAATTGTGTAACGTGAAAATTGTAGCAAATTGTTATCTCTCATACAAGCACTTGCTCTTATTAGTTTGTAGTAACACTTGATGCGTCTGTAGTCGTCTTGATAGAAAATAAGGTGAAAATTATAGAGATAAAATTACGATTTCCTTGCGTTTTTCCAACGGTTTAAATTCCTGAAAAAATATCTGTCAAGGTAGGATTTGAAGCCGTGACCTCTGTGATATCGACGCAACGTGCCACCAACTGTACCACGAGACTGAATGCGAGTTCAAATCGCTTTTAATACCTAAACGTCACAATATTTATAGATATATCGTAATATTTGAGCAGACACAATATTATTCAAGGCTTGGAAGGTACAGAATTTATGAAGTAGTGTTACCATTTTGTAAATTAGGTCTATTAAAATCTCCATTAGCAACGTAGTGCGTTGCTGAAGCAAAGTTTCTTTTCTAAACGGCCATGGCTAAGAGAATCATACGACCTGAGACATCTTATATTTTTACTCGACCGAGAGAATTGTCCATTAACTTTCTTTATCCTTTACCGTAATAAATATCCAGCGGAGATTCTCCTATCTTCCAAAGTTTAACATTCATGGACGGCAAACTATTTCCCGTTCGCAAAACGGAGCAAATAGCGTTATTCGGTCGAAGAGAAATATGACGAATCGTAACGACGCAGGCCAACTTTAAGTAATTTCAATTACTAAGCCGCAATAAATCACCAGAATTACTGCGCACTTTTCTCGCCGCTTGTGTGGACGTCGAAACGATGCGAAACTGCAGTTCTATTGCTTTTCCATACTTCAGCGATCATTCATCATTTTGTTATTGCAGTCGGAGAAACTGCGGCAGTTCATGCTCGACTGACCTTGAAGCTGGGACATTGGATCGCTACATTCGTTTCATACTATTTTTTTCAAGCTGTCTCATAACGTTTAACGCATAGATTTACGAGCTACTTCTTAGTGTTTTCTGTTTTGCTGGTTTCGAATACCTAGTGCGAGTATTGAGTAACGTACAAGTAGTAGTTCTTATGCTTTGCCAGCCACGTGAGTCTCGGGTAGGTTTTAGGAATATTCACTTAATAAGTGTACGAGAGAGAATTAATGACACCGCCCAACAAAATAAATCTTTTGTCGTAGCGCCTGTAAAATTCGAATTGAGTTAGGGTATTTCTGATGTGCTGGTTCCAAAAATAACTAGCGTTTCTGTCTAGCAGCTCTAGTTTTTCAGGTACACCACGGTGATATGCGTTACTCATATGGATAAATAGCAAACTCAAAATAATTAACTAAATATTTAGGAGACTTAAATTGTTTGTTATTACCTGAAATTAGAATTATAATATAATTGTAATTCTCAATATTCCCCATTACTGGGAAAATCTAACTGTCTAACCCAACCCAACCCTAAATCCCTACTACTTCATTTACCTCTAAGATACGGTTCCCTGTATCTCTGTCTGCATGCCACAGTTCAGTTAGTATTGTGCTTTCGTGTGATAACTGCGTCGGTGTATACTAAATATTTCTTTTAAATTGTTGCATGAATATTAAAAGTTCAAATGACAACAATGACTTCCACAAGCAGACGGAATCATGTGAACCAACCAGATACTTTGTGTTACATTTGTGGTAAATACATTTTTAAGGAAAGTAGAAAACCGATATCTCCTTTTATAAAAAGGACATAGTTGGCACATTTTGGAGTCCAGTTAGGAGACCAGGAGAAATCTCAGGCACCACATTTTGTATGCAACACATGCGTAGAACATTTACGACAATGGACAAACGGAAAGAGAAATAGCTTAAAATTTGGAGTACCTGCGATACGAAGGGATCTCAAAAACCATCGCGATGATTGCTATTTTTGTTCTGTCAGCATCAAAGGCTTTAATCGCGATAACCGGCGTAAATGGGCATACCTTAACATGAAGTCAGCATAGAGACTTTCTTCCTCATTCTGAAGAAATACCTATTCCAACGTACAGAAACTCGTCTATGCCTCCGAAGGATGACTCAGATACATCGTCTGACGAGGTTGTATTCCAGAACAGTGGAGATGATAGTGAGTTTGGAGGGCCATCACCTAGTCCCCAATGCTTCAGCCAACAACTTGTTAGAGATCTGAACCTCTCAAAGGAGTCGTCCGAATTGCTTGCTTCCAAATTAAAGGAAAAAAACTTACTGTGTCTAGGTAGTAATATTACATGTTACCGTAGCAGAGAGAAAGTTCTGCTGTCGTATTTCTCTAAAGAAAACAACGTCACGCTTTGTAATGATATAAGTGTTCTCTTAAAGAAAGTGGGGTTAAATGAATACACGCCAACTGAATGGCGTCTTTTTATAGACACTTCATCTCGAAGTTGAAAATGTGTATCTTTACACAATGTTAATAAACATGGTTCGATAGCTATTAAACATTCCACCACTACGAAAGTGGAATAAGAGACAATATCATTGGTTCTGAGAAACATCAAGCATGAAAAGCATCAGTGCCTGGTATGCGTCGATCTAAAAATAGTAAACTTTCTCTTCGGGCAACAAAGTGGTTATACATAATATCCTTGTTTTTTATGCCTTTTTATGCAGGGCGAAGACCCAGCACTGGATTGCCAGAAACTCACCTTTAAGAAATGTTTTAGTTCAAGAAGAACACAACATTCTTAACGAACCGTTGGTTGACAGAAACAAAATCATCTATCCACCACTGCATATCAAGCTGGGACTTATGAAGCAATTTGTTAAGGCTTTATCTCGAAACGAACCATGTTCTGAGTATTTCAGGCAAAACTTTCCAAGGCTTGCAACAGAAAAATTGAAGGCTGGAATTTTTGTTGGTCCTCAGACAACTTTTAAATAACCCGCAGTTCACAGAATCAATGAACGAGCATGAGGTAGTCTTTTGTTGAAGTGGTCGAATTAGTAGAATAGATACTTTCTAACTTTTACACGCTCGGATGTTACATGAGCATCAAGATTCGTTGTCACAGTCACTTAGATCGCTTTTCAGAAAACTCAGACGGTGTTAGTGAAGAACAGGGAGAAAGATTTGAGAAAGACATCAGCATTATGCGGTAAAAGTACGAAAAAAGATGGAATACCGATGTGATGGCGGATTACTGCTGGAATCTTTAGCGAGACTGTTCCGGTAAACCTCACACCAGAAAATCTTATAAAAGGAAACGTTTAGCTGATGAGGTGCATACGCATTTCCTGGCGAATTTTTCCTAAATAGAGCAGTAGGTATGAATTTCAAAAAGTAGATCTGATAGAACAAATCTGGCGGCATTTTAGAATTAGGCGCTCCAAAATTGCTTAATTACACTGAAAAAATGCGAAGCACCAAAATGTATGTTGGGCAGTGTAGTTAGTGAGTCTGGACACAAAAGCACAAACTCTTCGGCAATAAAATTTTATCTTTCAAGGTATTCTGCATTTGGGAAACTGGCAATTCTAATTTCATCCCATGAATTTTTAACAACTTGAATTGCTGAATCAATAAACCATAGATATCTTAATCAAAGAAAAGGTATATTATTTTACGATATTAAATTGGTAAATAATAAATACAAGTTAGCTTTTGGTGGGTGGTATATATATCATACTATATTATGAAACATTATAATTCTTAGTTTATTTGCATAACAGTTTTACAAAATTTTATCAATAGGCCAATCTTCCAAGGGCGGTAGTATTTGTATACCACGTACAGCCATTAATACATATATATTGAATATTATTTTCGCATCGCTCTTTCGAAATGAACGCGGATTCCTCCTTTCATGCTATTCATTCCTTCCTTTCGCCACGACGTCTGCTTTGAGAATCTGCCATTTCCTACCGACGTTATTAAATATGATGCAGTTTTCCTTTCTATCCACCCTGCGCGAGACTCGTGGTAAAAAGCGGGACGAAACAATATTTAAATGTATATTATGTTTCGACGTTGGAGAATTGAAGAGCCTTTTGCTTTTATTAAAAATTCATACGATGTGGTATCTTTCTTTGTTGCGAATGTACTAAAAAGAAGGGAAATAAATATGTATATGACGCTGTCGAATATAAAAAGGTAACATTTTTACTTTATCTCTCGAAAAGTGGAAACTGCTTTTCCATTTTTTTGGCATTAATGCATTTTCTTTGATATCTCATAGGTGGTATGTAAATTTAATAGATTAATAAAGTTTGGAAAAATCAATTCATATATTTAAGGTACCTACCTCTCTCGTGTTCAATGATACAAGAATTTAATCCGAACATACTTTAATCCGAATACTCACAGATTGGTCATAATAGTATACACACTCCTTATTTCATGCAAAATTTGATACTTGCTTCAAAACTTTAAACAAGACAATTATAACAAAAATACTTATTGATCTAGGACTTATTACACATGTGTCCACAAAAGAAAAAATAATAATAAATATTATACTTTCTTCTCATCGAAAAATCGACCTCTTGATTTAATAACTGCACATACAATTCGTAGCATTCCGTCGACCAGTTTTCTCAGTGCATCTTGAGGAATATCTCTGCAATATCATCCAGAGATGGGTTTTGGACGTTGGACTTTCTCGTTTAATTTGTCTGTTCAGTCCGTCCAACAGAAGCTCTATCGGATCAAGATCTGGACTCTGGGGAGACCAAGTCATTATTTTTAATATTCTTCCATTCTCTGCATCAGCGAGGCAGTTTTTGTATAATAGAGAAAATCAAAATTGTTGCCTATTAAGTGCAATCCGGACGGTAGAGCATTTTCTTCTACTATCTCGCGATAATTCTCCTTCCTCATTGTTCTATCAACTTTCGCAAGGTCCCGTGTTTCACTTAATGGAAAACAACTCCATATAAGAATGCAACCACCATCTTTCTTTATTGTTGGTGTAATGCACTCAGAAAGCATTTTCTCGTCTTTTGAGCGCCTAAGAAATGTTTTGCGGTTTTGACCAAACACTTCATATTTGGACTCATCAATCCCTAGTACGTTTCTCCATTGTTCTATTATCCAGTCTTTGTGAGTGTTAGCCCACTGGACACGTTTCTGTTTATTCCCACCACGTAGCAACGTTTTTCGTATAGCAATACGGCCATGGAGGTTTGCTTGTTTTCAACGACGTTTCACTGTGCTAACGGATATCTTCCTGTTTCTAGCCTGATTCATTTCCGCAGTAATTTCAGGATCCGTTAGTCGTCTATACATCCTTCCAAAGTATTGTGTTTCCATACGTGCACTATATATATTGGTCGGTGAGATGTTTATTGAAACATATGCTTCGATGTAAATAAGTTGAACAATTATAGATAATTTTTTAGGAAATCTCTAAGCAATACTTAGAAAATATACCGATGTATCTTCTATGATAAAATGAGTTGTTCAATCCGCCACATTTATCCAAGTCCACACATTTACTCAAAACGTCCAAAATTATTTAATTCGTGTATATACATATTTCTCGTTCCTCAAACCATAGATTCTGACATGAATATCTTTTCATTTACAAAAAAAAAGAGTTATTTCATAAATGATCATTGTAACATACCTATAAAGATAGCTTGACGGGTTGTTAATAAAAACAGTGAAGAAAAGCCTTAGCACAAAGTGTTGTAACACTTCACAGCTTATGCTGTAGGGTCTAGAATAAACTGATCTCATACGCAACAGTAACGCTCTACGAGGGCGGTTCCTCATGCCCCACCTCTCGCCTACTTCCAATTAGTTGATCGATTAATGTTTTTGACATTTAGTTAACTGACATTTGTTGATCATATTTACATAATATCAAGTTTGTGTCTCGAAGTATTGTGGTGCTGTTGCTAATTCTTGAATTGTGAGCCGTGATTGTTCATAAGAATGGATCCTGTAGAACAGAGAGCCGTACTAAATACCTCCACAAAAAGGGCATGACGCCAGCTAAAATTCATAAAGACATTATAGCAACTATTGGTGAGTCTACAGTTTCTTATGATATAATCAAACGCTGGTGGCGAGATTTTCAATGCCAACATTGGTTGTGATCCTCCCATAACAGTAACAGACAAAAACATTAAAAAGGTACACGATATCGTACTGCATAAACGACGAGTACGCATCACGGACATTGTGAAAGATACTAGCTTATCATATCATGTGGTGCAGAACATACTGACTAAAGAATTAGATATGAAAAAGATGGGTACGGGATGGGTACCCCGAATATTAACCAATGACCAAAAAGAAATCGGGTGGTGGTTTGTAAGCGTCCTTAGGAAAGGTACCAAGCAGACAAAGAGAAGTTTCTTAGTCGACAGGTGACCATGGATTAGTCATTGGCGCACCACTATGATTCCGACACCAAAGTGCAAAGTAGAGAGTGGAAACATCACGGTTCTCCTCCATGCAAATGTAAGGTCGTGCCGTCTGCTGAAAAGGTTTTGTTATCTGTGTTCTAGGATGCTCAATAAATTATCCTGGCTGACTACTTGTAAAAGGGACGGAGCATTACAGGGGTCTACTACGCACAATTGATTTCTAAATTGCGAGACGCTATTAGAGACAAACGCCAAGGAAAGTTAACACACGGTGTGCTGTTCCATCAGGATAATGTTCCCAGCCATACGTCTTGCATTGCTATGGCTGCTATACACCCGGCAGGCTTTGAATTACTGGAGTACCCGCCATATTCGCCGGATCTAGCCTCTAGTGATTACAGCATGTCCCCAATTTAAAAGAAATTTTACGTGGAGCAAAAGTTTCCAGTAATTATGAAGTGATGAAAGCTGTAGAGAGGTGGTTTGCGGAGGTTGGACAAAAATTTTTCTAGGAGGCTGTTGAGATGTTGGAGCACCGATGGACCAAGTGAACTAGTGTATTAGGAGACTATATCGAAAAATAAAAAATATAATGCCACTGTAGTATTACTGAAAGGGGTCAGGGGTTCAGCATGGAGATCCATTTTCGTATTTACCACATTTTTTCATTATGATTCAGTTTTATTCAATATCAATTGGAAATTCTTGCACTGGGGCATTGTCTGAATGTCTGAACGTTTTACTATTAGCCCTTTTGCTATTTCAAACATTTCACAATATAACAGCAAAACAATCAAATATTATGAACGTAAATGTGCACTTTACCTTTGTAAGCGAATAAGCTAAATATGTATTGCATATTAACATGTATATTTGAATGCGGAATATCCGATTTTGTGTGACTCGAATATAAATCGAATTTTTCTGGATTTTACATTACTATTGTACATCCTTGTAATGAGTAAGCACATATACACAATGTTCAACGAAAATGGGTGGGGTATGAAAACCGCAATTTCCAAATAAAGATGTATGTGGTTAGTTAATGTAAAGAACTACCTGGATGTTAATGTATGGATGTACTTCTCGTATGCATGTACCATCAGCGGTGCAACTTGATCTTTTATGATGTATGTATTCGAAATAAAAAAATAACAATGGGATCCAACTGATTACAGCATCGGCAAGAATTTCTGTAAACCCTTTTGAATAGATATTCATCTTTCAGATTATTAAAATCATTATCCAGTTGCGATGAGAGGAAATATAAAAAGCGCTCGCTTAATGAGAAAAGTTTGGCAATCAACCAACTAAATATTCACCGTTTGATTTTGTTCGATAATACGTTTTCTAGATTTTCCGTCCTATTGTCTTTATTAAAGGAATTAACTCTCCATAGAGCGTTAGACGAATGACAGCATTGGGACGAAGATAATAACCTCTATAGTCCCCTCTCGGCGGCTTTATTGTGTCATCTAACGTCAATTAGCAAGTCGTTGCCTCATCTCAAACTTCTCGAATCCCTTTGTGACCTCCTAGCGTTTTGCGTTGCATGACTTATTTCAACACCCAATAATAACTGGTATAAGACCACGTATATTATAACTACAATAAAGTGCTGTTTTGTACTGTGTTTTGAAGAAACTTTATCTAAATCGGGTCGAGTGAACATAAGACCGTGTTAGCATGGTTTATGTTGCACTTAAGTGAAGTTACACAAAGTTGTCGATTTATAACGAGATATACCCGGAGATGATTTACAACATTGAACAATGTTTGTTATTGTTTCGGAGTAGTTCTGGAGGAATTACTATTTTCTTCAGATTCACTTATATATATCACACCTTCAACGCACTTTCGACGTGTCGATGGGCGTAATTGTGAGTAAGAGAAGGATGGAACAAGATTTATATAAGTTACCAAAGTCGAGAAATATGTATGCTTTCTCTGCCTATGTTTAACTACTACTCCAAAATCCTATCCTCACATCGATCTTTTCATTTTGAATCGATTCAATGAAGCCCTCATTCCGTATTACTGCTAGGTGAGGGAGGTATCACACGCGTTATTCATTTCAAGTGAAGGCGGTATTTGATTCATTTCGTTGATTTATTAAGAGGGATTCGCTGAATATTTGGATGCGGTTCTCTAGTTTTGTAACGGTTATTAAGTTCTCACCGCGGTCAGTAATTTTATAAAAAACGGAGTGTTATAAAAAAATAATAATTTATGAAATATAAATAAAAAAACTTTGAGGAAAATCTCTCCCCCCAGTGATCTTTTCCGGCTCCGGAATAGGAAAAGTCCCTGGGGGCTAGGTCCAGGGAATATGGAGGACGAGAGACTAATTCGTAGCGCAACACATTCAATTTCGACACAACGCTGTGGGATGAATGAGCCGGTGCATTGTCGTGCTGGAAAAGCACTTATTTTTGCTCCAAACGAGGCCGTTTCTCCTTCAATGCTGCATCGAATCGGGACAATAAATCGCTGTAGTATTGCCCGTGATCGTCCTTCCCTTCTTCAGATAGTCAATAAGGACGACACCTTGGGAATCCCAAAAACATGTCGCTATGACCCTTTCGCCCGATGAAACGATCTGCTTCGATTGTTCCTTGGTCTCTGGTATATACTGGTGGATCCAAGTCTTATCCACGGTTGTGAAACGCATGAATAAATCCCTTGTATTGTGTCGGATTCTGACCAGACACTTCTCCGAAACGGTCACTCGATTTCGTTTTTGCTCAGGTGTGAGCGAACGCTGTACTCATCGCGTCGAAAGCTTTTTCATACCCAAAATTTCGTGTAGGATATGGCCAACGCGTTCTTCTGAGATGCTGGTTGTCTCTGCTATCTCTTTCAGCTTCAATCGGCAGTCGGCTAACACATCATGAATCTTGTCGACCGTTTCATCGTTGGTAGCGGTTTTCGGGCGTCCACTGCGTGATTTGTCACTTGTGTTTGTGCGGCCACGTTTGTACTACCTCATCCAGAAGCTGATGGTCGAAAATGATGGAGTACATCCGCCATGAACCGCTAGCAAAATATTTATAAATTTCCATGGTCGTTTTCCCAGCCATCCAGAAGTGTTTTATCACTGAACGAAATCAGATTGTATGCTTTTTTTTTGCGAAACCGCCTGACTTGCTGCACTCTTAAACAACTATTGACAGTAAACATCTGAAATTTTGATAGTTGTCATAAAAAAGGTTGCCCTTGCCGACCAATGAATCCACTTCAACCTTCGTGCACCATCTCACGATACGACTTCTTGAAAGAACGTTTACATAAGTAACTAGCAAAAATAAAGATGTCCTTGAGAGAAAATGTCAGTGTTATCGAAATTTAAGTTTGCGCATTCGTGGAATTCAATCCTAGTACGACAAATTGCTTGTGAATGTAATATTAGTGCAAGAACTCTTTTAAACCTTTTACATAAGAATAAATATTGATCTTACAAAATTAGCATACCCCAAGAACTTTTACCAGAACATTATTACCGTCGCATGGAATTTTGCGAAATAATGATAAATAAATATCACGATAACGAACTACTTTTCAATAACATTTTATTTACTTATGAAGAAACATTTTACGTCTTTTTTCCGCCGATAGAATGACTTTGACCGTCTTTGGAGCCGGTTCACCACGTTCAGTTTTAATTGCCGTTTACTTTCCGGTGTGTAGAGGTGAATCCACGTCTCATCGCAATTCACAAATTGGCGCAAAATATCTGTTGGAGACCACCCCAAAATGACTGTAGAACATTCCACGCGCTTTAATTTTTGCGGTGGTGTGAGCAAACGCGGTACCCATCTTGCACATCGCTTGGACATGTCTTTTAACATTTAAAATGTACGTCACACGTTCTCTGGACATGCCTGTAGCCTTAGTAATATCTTTCAATGTTGATCGGCGGTCAGCAAATTCCAAAACTTTTTGCGCACTTTCTGCAGACGTGACTGTTTTGGGCGTCTAGAACGGGGATCATCATTTACGCTCGTACGACCTTTTTTAAATTCATTCACCCATTTGCAAATAGTCTTAAAAGAAGGAACATTTGCGTCTAACACATTTACCGTATCGACATTAGTTTCTTTGGGCAAAAAATACTAATTCTACAGGTATTTAATCACTGTGCGAATTTCAATATTGTCTATTTTTAAAAAGCGCCAAGAGTGCTCTGATTTGAACGAGTGCACACATAAAATTGCTTGACAGATCGACATGATTAACATGTATATCATTGAAACATCAGTTATACAATAGCTCAAAGATTGGTTTCACACAGCGCCATATCATAGTCAGTTACTAAATTTTTCAGCTTACCTTCGCATCTAGCTCATGCTGTAGGCTCTGGCACAAATAGATTATTACAACCTTCACTAATTGTATAATTTACTTTTAAATTACAGTCCCTGGTATATATATATATCAGTTTTTTATGTTTTGGTGTACTAAATTGCAGTTTTCCTTCTTGAAAAACTAAACTAGACTATAGAAACATGTACAGAGCATTTTTGGTGAGAGGAGAAACTACTTGGAACGAGCTGTTATAAATCACTGCGCTTCTTTATCCAAAAGTTAGAAAAAGATAATTTACGGTACAGATAGTAAAAAAAAGTTTTCTAGATTGCACTTTTGTCATATTTCCCTCACAATTATTCCAACTTCAAATTCGTAATTAATTAAGCATAGCTTTGAATCAATTGTAGAAATTTGTCTGTTCACATAACAGCGAGCATGAATATCGATGGTTTTCTACAGATAACTAGCAACTAACGATATTTCAAATGGAAAAAGCGTATCTGCATATACTGAATGTAGTGCTCAGGTTAGCTTATTTCCAGACATTTAGAAAATTGACAATTGCGCATTTCGAATCAGAGCACGTTGATAATTGAACCTGCATTCTACTAATTATGATTTGTGCGTCGATAGGTTTCGTTTGTAATTTTGTCAGACTAATCAGGGCACGTTCGGAAATTCGCTGGGATATTTTCTCGGAAAATAGCATTTATATGGTACGTCGTTATAATTATGCGGTCGGAGGTGCACAGTTAGAATAAGGGAGAGAGAAAACTGCAAAAGGGGAGAGAAACACTTATATAATACACAATCTAGACAAATATAAATGCACTAGCAATAACAAACCCGGGATATACGACGATATACGGCATATAAAGGTGCTCTGTACATGTATTTCGTAAAATGAAATGTAGTAAACTCCGCAGGTACAAAAGTTTCAAAATTATTTATAAAGGTATGGCAACTAAATATGATAAAAGCAATGTTATACGAGGGCTATTTTTTTCAACTTCTGGTAGCTCATAAAAACAAGGCAGGTGTAAATAACAAAATGAATTTATTACCAAATGTACAATCATGATTACTTTTCTACATAATCACCGTAAAGATTGATGCATTTGTCATATCTATGGACGAGCCTTTCAATACCCTCTGCATAGACTGTTGCCGTCAATTAGATGAGAAGATTTGTGACGTTGTTTTGAAGTTTCTTTACATTCTCTTCAGTTCACGAGAGAGATGCAAGTCGCTTGGGGCTAAGTCGGAGCTATACGCCGGGTGTTCGTCAAAATTGTTCAAGAAGTCGTTGGGTTACAGCAGCACTGTGAGGGCGGACATTCTCATTTTGTTTCGAATGGCTCTCTGCAATCTTTGTAAGGTCTGACAATAAACGGCTGCATTAATCGTAGACCCAGGTTCCCTAAATTCAACGAGCAACACACTTCTTTGTTCCCAAAACACTGTAGCCATAACTTTCCTGCTGTTAAATGTTTATTTGAACTTTGACGAGTTTCAGTGCATCCATTGCAGTGACTATTATTTTGTTTTGGGGGTGCACCATTGGATCCAGGTTTTATCTCCAGTTACAATTGATTTCAAAACATTTTCACCTCCACCCTGATAACAGGCAAGAAACGTCAGCGCTGATCCCATTCAGCAAACTTTGGTCATCAAACAACGTCTTTGGAACCCATCGAGCGCACAGTTTTTTTGTAGTGCAGGTGCCCCTTTATAATTGTGTACACAGTTGATCATTAAACTTCAGGAAATTCCACACTCAACTCACTAATGGTAAAGCTCCGTTTTTCTCGAACCATTTTGTCAACACATTGAACAATGTCTTCTAATGCGACAGACTTGCGTACTTGTCCTCCTTCATCATGAACATCGGCTCAGCTTTCTCTAAACTTCCTACATCATCCGCCATAAAGTTTTCACCGCGTCCAAAATAGAAGCCATAAGTGGCCACTTCATTTGCCAAAAGTTACTGTTTGCGCTCTAATGTCGGCGCAAGGAATTGTCGGCCCACATAAAATTAATATCGGCACGGTGGCATAAACTATCCGGCACGTAGCCCCGACTTCACAGAAATGGATTTTTACCTATGGAGCTACCTTAAATCAAAGGTATACAGCAACATTCCTCACTCTGAACAAATTAGAAGAGAATATTCGTAGAGAAATGGTGGCTATCACGAAGAACATGTACCGAACAGTTCTCAAAAATTTTGCTTCGCGTTTAGAAGAGTGCCAGCAAAATAACGGAACACATTTAGAAGACATAATTTTTAAGAAATAAATTCCCAAAGCTTCAGCGAATTTAAGGGAGGACAGGTATCGCTTGGTGATGAGGCAAGTACTAGTATACCTTGTTCTTCAGTTACCCTGGAAACATTGATAGAATGAGACGTCGAAGATCTAAGATGCACCTGTTATACGTTATCACACGCTTAAAGATTTCCAAAAGGCGGAGTAAGTAAGAATGGTCTGTAAACGTTAGATATGGTAAATAATGATAGACCCCGTATTCTATCTAAAATAGTAACAGATTATAAATCTTACATCCCATTTTGCGATATTCCTACCCACCAGGAGAGTTGTGTGTGGATCGAGGAAGATGAGCCAACACCAACAATGGTCAAAAAGCAAAGGGCTGTCAAGAAAGTTATGTACCCTGTTTTCTTACGCAGTACAGGATTAGTAAAGGTAAACAAACTGGAAGGTCAACATACAGTGATGGCAATCCAGTAAATCACAAAATGTTTAACTGCAATTCTTGAGTCAGTCAACATTCGCGGGTTAATGTTGCATCACGGCAATGCATCGTCACACAGAGCGCAGTTTGTGTCTCAAAATATATGGCGTGTCCCTCGCATCAGAGGAGAGATAATACATCTTTGTTGTACGTCCCGCAAAATATTAACTTAGGTACACTATCTACCCTCAAATATAAGACAAATAATTTTTGATAAAAATTGTTAGTGCTGGATGATTTATTCGACAAAAATAAAGCAAACTTTAGATAAGCAAAATTAACAAAATATTATAAGTAACCTAATTAATCCCTTGTCGCGAAATCTTGTTATTTTTTTTATTGATTCTGGATCTGCAATATCTCTAAAAAAATGTCGATAACGTTTAAAGGGATCGGGTATGTTCTACAATAGATTATGTGCTTTAGAAAAGTGATGTATTGTAATGTGAATGAAGAGTTATCCTCCAATTGTAATCGGTTCTGACAACAAATGCGATGATAATTCAAAAAGGCTTTAAAACACATGTATCTCAAAATCCCTTTCCTGTGTTAATTCGGCGTTCGTTTATACGGCGCGTCTGTTTGCCAGCAAATAAATTAAATTTCATCCAATATATCATTCATCTCTGAACAATCCTTTGACAATTGAAACCAAGTGGGCGAGAATGTAACGTAAAAGGATTAACGTTTACATTATTTAACAGGGACGCTTAAAAAACTTGCTATTGAAGGTAAGTAAAATAGCGCCGCATATTCGATGCTCGTAGACACGTTTCAGCATATGAGACAGCTCGATGTTTGCTCGTCCAACATTAATTAAAATTTTTAATTAAAACGCTTCTACAGAATCTGTTTAGTTCCTCTTGTGCTTATGATAACGACGCGTGAAATAGTTTCGGGGTGGAATATTGCGCTTGTGTGCCGGGCTCGTAGCGGATTATTCTTTTTTCTCGCCGACAGTTTGTGTGTAGCAGGTCGTAAAATAGTAGCGCAGTATTTAGCGACGCGAGTCCGCGTTTGTTGTGTAGTCTGCACAAAGAGAAAATGGTTTAACCACGCAAGTGATCTCTTAAGCTTCGAGAAAAAGCAGCGACTTACATGGAAATTTTATTTAGAACAGCTACTGCTTACTGGTCGTTTTAACATTTTTAATTTTATAATTAAGAAAGCTCACTACTTATCTTATAAAATTTAACGTGCACACCTGAGAAATCCAGAAGAAGGTGGACGTAGACGAAAGAAAGTTTTTATCCGAATAATATTAGACACCGAAAAAGTTAGAGCTATTGTCGCAAGTAGTGATGAGTAGCATTATATTGGATTAAAAAAATCACTACTAAATCAGCCTGTAAACTCACTGAATTCTGGTTAGATCTGAAGCTTTGAGTTAGTTATGCTCCTTTATCAAATTATTAAATCCCTTTGTACTGAGAGAAACGTTGAAGACAAGACTAACCATATAAACTCTTATTTGAAAGTGTAAATTAACAATGATACGTATGAAGAGTATTCAAACATACAAGACGGAGTTGGGGTAACAGTAATAGTCAAATGTTTCGGGTCACGGTTGATAGAAATCAACGCTTTTATAAACGTTATGTCGACGACATTTTACTTGTTTGATCTGGTGCGTTGGACAAATTGTATAACATCTTAGATTACATCAACATCATACACAGTAATATAAAGTTTACGTTGGAGGTACAAAATCCTGAAAAAAGTATTAATTTTCTAGATATTAGTATTACCATTAGAGACAACAACTTTGCTTTCAATATTTTTCGAAAACCAGCCCATTCTGGCATAACAATTGACGCTTCCTCTAACCACCCTATCGGATATAAATTACCACCTTTTTGAAGTTATCTTCAGGGACTTGTCAATGTTCCACTTTCATGTGAAGATCGAATTGCATACTATTAAACAGATTGCTATGACAAATAATTATGACCCCTCTGTGATAGATAAATTTCTAACTAAAATACAAAACAGTATCATCGAGAGAAAGGTTCATATTACAGATGAGCACGACCGCACAGAGGGCGATCAAACCTAAGATCGAACCCATTTTTAGGTCGCATTTCCTGCAAAACAGCAAATATACTTAAAAACGACGTTCAATTGAACTTTAAAATCCTCCACCCATTAAAAAATTACGAGGGAGAGTCATTAAATAAGTCACAGACTGCTGTGGAAAAGCTAAAAATAGTAGTGAGCTATTTTCCTATCTGTCACTAGGTGTCAGAACAATCAAGCTTGCCATGCCAGGAAGTGTTAAAATGGCGAACGTGCTCAAAGAGTGTACTGTGGAAGAGTAGCGTGTGGTCGTGCGTTTCTTCTGGACGAAAGAACTTCCTTCAAAAGATATCTGTAAGAAAATGTCTCCTGTTTACGGTGAAAACCGTCGGTCGAGTAAAGCAGTGTAAATAACTGTGTCGAGAAATTCTTTCAAGGACGCTCGATCAGCGAAATGGCCGCGCCGTTCAGATTGCGACATATGCTACACTGCGATGAGTGGAATAGATGATTCGACCTGACAAGCGGGTAACAATAGACGGCATAGCAACTGAAATAGAGTGTTCTCATAGTTTAGCCTACGAACTAGAACACGATCATTTCAATTTTCGAAAAGTTCGCTCATGGTGGGTACCTAGACAACTGACCGAGGAACACAGAAGGATTTGAATGGATTTGCCCTTGCAACACCTCTCTCGGTAGGCAAAAGAAGGGGAGCTAGCACATGCTTAACAGAATTGTTACTGATGATAAGCCATGGGTGTACCACTGCCAATCCGAAATAAAGTGTGCTTCAATGCATCCTTCTTCACCGACAACAAAGAAATTCAAAGTTGTGCCCTCGGCTGATAGAGCGCATTCGACTTGCTTGACCCAGGCGAGAATTGCAGAGTTATGGTGGGACCTTTTTGAACATCCGGCTTACAGCCCCAAGCTACTATGATCTGTTTGCTCCACTCAAAAAGCATCTTGGCGGCAAACATTCCGAGGGTGGTAACGATGTTCAACAAGAAGCACGCACGTGGTTCAGATGGTGTTTGTGTGTGCGGAGCTAAATCAACGATATGTGGACTGTATTGAATTGGTTGCTCCAACACTAGTTTCTTTTAATGAATATATTTCGAAGGAGCAAAAATTTACATAAATAATTCAGTTGCGTCGTTTTAACACTTTTCATTATTTTGTCAATGAATGTATCCGCGAAGATTACACGAAGCGACTTAAAATTCTCGTAAAAACTCAACTCTAATTCTAACTGTCACTCTGACAGATTGTCTGTCACTATATATCTAGATCTACTTCTGATATTAAAATATATTACTTTCGTTGAGGATGTAACAGATGGCAACCCAAACATTTTTATGCAGCAGGCATTGAGGCACTAATCAAGCGACAGAATAAGTGTATTCATGTAGAAGGGAATCTTGTCGGAAAATAAAACTTGTTTTCCGCTAACTGCTTCTCTAATTAATAACAAGAGGCGCAGTTTTAGTTTGTACTGGCAGTACGTATTGCCGTGGTCTTGAGTTAATATATGTCAACGTTTCGCCAAGCACTACTGCTGGCATCTTGAGGCCGATGTTGACGGTTCGCTAGTCGCCTGACTAATGGTTTTATTTTTATCATAATGCTTTTCTTTCTGTTCAAAAAGACTGTGGCATTATCTTTATCCGTCCGTACTATAAGGATGTCCCTATTGTTAATTAGAAGTCTGATAGCGTCCCTTTCTTTACGGGAGATATTACTGTATGGGGGTTTTGCCGACCGAATAATCTTAGCGACATTGCTCCGGGTATCGTCAGTAACTACTTTGAGTAGACAACGTATGCCCGACTCAATGTTAGCTATGATGTTTTCGGTTGTACGTTCCGTGGTGTGATCGCGAAATTCTCATCTAATTCTAGAAGATCGACCGCATCCTGGGGTAGATTGTAGTCTAATAGATAGATTATTAGTTAGACGACTAGCGAACCGTCAACATGTTTACATACTTATGTGTGGGCTTTGTGATGCGAAGTAGGTAGGTAGGACGTTTAGATCTTTTGAGGTTAGGGCTCAAAGAGCACATACGTTGTATGCAACCTTCTACTTTTAGTTTTTCTCATTTCGCTTCACATTTATTACAAGCAAACCATTCCTTTAACAGAACATTTAATTTTAAAATTCTCCATTTCGCTAACAGAGGCATTTGAGTAATTTGGAGAGCATAAAAATATTAAGATAACAGACATCTGACAGATTCAAGTTGTTAAATACACAAATCATCTTTGACTCGGCTCCTACTTTTCTGATAATGTTCGATCAATGTAATAACACATGGGCTGAAAAGTCCCGGGCCTAACAAAGAAAACACGGTTTTTTTGGTTCAAAATTAGCTTTATTCATCAACGTAATCTCCATCAAGAGCAACACAATCATTCCAGCGCCGCTCTAACATTTCAATACCACTTTTGTAGAACGATTTATCTTTTGCCTCAAAATAGGCCTCAGTTTCAGCGATAACCTCTTCATTCGTGCGAAATTTCTTACCGGCGAGCATTTTTATGAGGTCTGCGAACAGCCAGTAGTCGCTGGGAGCCAAATCTGGCGAATACGGTGGATGTGGGAGCAATTCGAAGTTCAATTCATGTAGTTTTGCCATTGTTTTGATTGACTTGTGACACGGTGCGTTGTCTTGATGAAACAAAATTTTTTCCTTTGCCATATGCGGTCGTTTCTTTGCAATTTCGGCCTTCAAACGCTCCGATAACGCTATATAATATTCACTGTTGATGGTATTTCCTTTCCCAAGATAGTCGATGAATATTACACCACGCACATCCCAAAATACCGAGGCCATAACCTTTCCAGCCGATTGTTGTGCTTTCGGGTGTTATGGACGAGGTTCACCAATTGCTGTGCACTGAGATGACGATCGCTTTGATTCCGGAGTGAAGTGATGGATCCATGTTTCATCCATTGTCACATATCGACGCAAAAATTCCGGTTTGTTACGTTTAAACATGGCCAAACACTGCTCAGAATCATCAACACGTTCTTGTTTTTGGTCAACAGTGAGCAAACGCGGCACCCACAAATGCTCATGCAATATAAAGCCAATACGTTCTTTTGATATCTTTACAATGTCAGCTAACTCGCGCAACTTCACTTTTGATCGCGTTACCGCCTCATTTGGACGTCCACTGCGTTCTGCATCATCGGTGTCTCTACGACCACGTTTGAAGTCAGCAAACCAACGTTTTATTGTTGTTTCTGATGGAGCGGAGTCCCCATAACACTTTTCAAGCCATTGCTTCGCTTAAACGGTATTTTTTTCCCATCAAGAAGCAGTGTAAAATTAAAACACGAAATTGTTTTTGATCCATTGTTTTGAAAATAACAAAAGTAGCGTGACTCTTAGCACAATAACTCACAAACTAATGAATAGAATATCATGAAATTTTAACAGCTGTCTTTTGAAGGTTAGTACTGAGAGAAAGGTGACTGCAATAAAACTAGCGTCATCTATGTGTTAGGCCCGGGACTTTTCAGCCCATGTGTTAGATCAGTGCCTATTTACATTTGATTTCAATCACCTTAATCTTTTAAATTTTCGAATTTTTACTTAACTTAGCATTTTGATATATAGAGGTTTCTCTATTTAGAATCTCTTATTTGAAAAAAACACATTTATTTTAAAAAAATACTTATTTGGATTACCTTCTTTAAGATTATAGTAGTTCTTATTAACTTACCCCCTTTTTACTATTTTAACTTGTTGTGTACGTCCTTATACAGCTTTAAGTTTGTGTTTTTTAACGTTAATTTTACCTGCCGTGATGCTGTTAATGGTGTTGCATCTGTTTTGATTCTATAGTCCTTTCTTGGAGTAGTAAGTATGCGATCTCTTGGAATTTCTTATTATACCTTTTGATTGTCGTTTTCATTTGTTATTCCACTGATGATTCTGATGATGTGCAAATGTATACGAAACCAGTAGCCATTGTTTAACAAAATTATTTGAGTTACTGTGAGTTTGGTTCCGTTTTCTTTTTTTCTACATTTTGATATGAACTCACACTAAATCAATAACATTCCTTTAAAGAAATGTGGAAATCACAATAAAGTAGAACTTACTTCTCGTCGAAGTAATCATTTCTGGCAAGTAATATCAGTCTAGCAGTTCATTTCGAAATTGTTTAACGAAATGTATTACTCCGTCCTTTAAATAGCTCTAATTAACAACTAGAATTGTGGCAAGTTATGATTATCCTGATCAGAGAAAAGGTAGATATTTTATGATACCAGGTAAGTAATAATAATACATACTATCAAATTTGTGCACATGTGTATTTTCCATAATTTTATCAAGTACTCAGTCTTCTCTGAGCAGAAGTGTATCCTTCTACAAAGACATTGCATGCAATACGTACATATACAAAAACATATTTAGTCTTAGTAAATGATGTATTTACATAGTATATGTAAGGAAACGTTAACAACACGTCCTAGTTTCCAACCTCCTTCTCCGAAACAGACGTTCGTCAGCATAAAACGACAGTCCTACCAACCCTTAACACGCTATATTTTCATTGTTACATCACCAACCCGAAATCCTTACCGCTAACTACCCTAATCAATGACGTGTCCGGAATTAGTAATATATTTCCGGAGAGAAGTTCGGCATCAAACATGCCGGGATATATGTAGGATAAGGGATGGGAATTACGACACAGCGGCTAGAAAGAGGAGATATATAACGCATCGTGCGGCATGGGTGGTACGTTTCCTCCCCAGAGGACATTTCTGTAGATTAGCTTCTAACAGCAGGACGTTATGGATTAGATTCGCAGCATGTATCATCCTTCAGCGGCGAAATTACCGAATTAGATGTTGAAGTTTCGCCGGTAGGAATTATTAGCGAAGGAGATTAACGGTATATGTGTTGTAAGATTTGCGGTGCAAACCAAAATCAAATGAATGTTTTCAAAAACGAAGATACGACTTTTAAACTTCACTTGAATGTCGAAAGCAATGATCTTTAACAACTTGGATACTGCGAGTATAGTAAAGCGTAGATGTAATTATAAGATTTTTTCTAGTTTTTGTTAAATTATAATTTCCTTATAATGTATGACGGTCGCCCAGAAAATGGGAGGGCGTAGCTTCAAATCCTACCGGAACCGACAATTTTCCGGAAAATGTTTAGCAATTATAAGAAAATTTATAATGTATCATTATAAAAGCCAACAGAAGCTTGATATTAAGTTAACTAATGGATCGGTTTTCACAGTCGAAATCAGTGTCTTTAACTTATATTCCTAGACTAAGCATGAGACTAAATAGCTAAAGCAACAGCGATTTTTTCCTTCGTTTTGGAAATAAACTTTACAATGTTTTTATAATGCCACTAATCTGTTGTCTTTTGGTTTCTCCGAAAAATGGTCTTTAGTAGTCCCTATATGAGGTTAATGCCACATGTCCTCGACCTGACAGGCTTATACATGTTCAAACGCTATACTTATACGCGTGCCAAGCCTACGCTATAAATGTCAAAGTTCCATTTCAGGAACATCTATCAATCTAAAATAGGGTAACATCATTGACGTATGAAAATATCTTAGTTGGCAAAAATTGAATAACACGATTATTAAATGATATTAAAAAGAGGAAAACTCCCAACCAAGCAAACTAAAATTTCAACAGTATTTATAGTAATTTATATCCTCCATTTTCTACTGTAGAAAGAGTGAACAAAATATTTCCATTTGGGACAAGACTTTCCTGAAGATAATGAACATCCCGGTTAGCCAGTTAAAGTGCTTATGCTACAAAAAATCCATCTATTGAAGAGTTAGAATTAAAACATTGAACATTTGAAAGTGAAACAATTATCAGCAATGTCTAACATTTGTAAATAAAATATGTTATCAAATATATTAGCAATTGCTAAAGACAGGGACATAGCCTAAGTATAGTTTAAGGGGTCAGGGGTATCAGCTTAAGAACCGGAACAATTTTATTCATTTTCAACTTCTGAAGATACTAGTCGCCAGATAAATCTTTGGGCACACGTTGAATGTAGGCCGTTGATTCAATTAATTAACAATTTAAATAAACAGAATCGTCTATATTAACAAAGCAGTTTAATAATTATACGGACATTTCCATACCAGATTACATTTTGCGAATTATTTCGCGAACATTTCCGCAAAAATGCTTGAAATGGTAAAACACCTCGAACTTTTGGCGAAATTTTACTTTATTGACAGTTAGTTGAACGGGGAGTTTATTCATTAAGCGAAAGTTATTTGTTTGGGGTTTTCCTCGCTCCCACAACGCTGACCTATTGGTTAGTCGTTTACGGCCCGCCGGCCGTCTCGATTCATATAACGAGGGATTCCGACCAAGAACGTTAATTGGTAAACTTCGAGAAGGCGTTCGTTTAGTTTCTCGGCTACCCTGTTTTTGTACGGTTTCAAATTATGCAGTCGATATTTTGTGAAATTTAACTACCGCCACGCCATACAATGGCGTGGTTGTAAAGCTTGCATTCGCCAAACTCGAAATAAACTGAAAGCGACGAGGTGAAGTCTCTAAAATAAACTGTGATTTCATTTTGATTATACGATTAACAGGAAATGGTACCTAGAGAATATAACAATGAGGATTATAGAACTCGTAACTTATAATTATTTGATTATAATAGAAAGGAAGTAGTTATGGATTGACCGTTACTATTAATAAATGTGTACCTCTATACTATCCAATCCTCTTGTTAAACTTAGAGTTAGAAGAACATGGTATTTTCGTTGGATGAACACGGATAAAACAATTAAATACATATAAAATACCAGTATTTAAATGAAATATACTTTTATATCGTTCAGATTCTTTAAAAGAAAAAGATATTATGAATGAAAACTTTTTAATATGTTGTAATGGGATTTTTGTAGTACCTCTGTTCCCCTCAAAAACATGTCCTATTTTTAGTTTATTGTATTACTTACCTTTGTCATTTTGCTTGCTCTCTCTAGCAGTTTTCTTTAATCAAATTTTATTGTGAGGGGAAAAACATTGTTGGACTCTCCTTGATAGCTGTTAGCTTTTAACTCGAGGGAAGATCGATAGATTTCTTTAAGTAAACGTGCATTCCAGTTTTCTTTTTTTTAATAACCGGTAGATCTTTGGTAGACTGTACAAATATGAATTCTCAAAAGCGTATATAGATTTGTTGGGATGTTGTTATCAGAGCTAAACTTCTGTTTCTGTGGATTTGCATTATTCTACCTTATACAATTTCCTGGAACTACATCTGGATCTTGAAACAAAAAAAATAACATAAGGTATAGCTTTCGGGACACTAATTCGTCATTTTTGGAGGTTTAGGTTTCTGCAAGCTATAATGGCCTTTTACTAAACTTTATATTCCTTATTGGACCAATTTACATCAAATATACAATATTCTGGACATCATTGTCCAATTTGGTTCACATAATCTATTAAAAATATAATATTACAAATGATGAACAATCCTTTGTTTTTTTCAAATGAGAATTATACGATACATATGCTACTTAGTTGTATAGACTTTAAGCCAGAAATCCCACACGTTAATAACCTAGATAAACGTTTCCTGATAACGAAAAACGTTTTGAACCTTCAGCAATTGTGAACCCGTTTACGAGGACGCGTTCCATAATGTTCACCTCCAATAATACATTTCTCTTTTACCTTCTTCTCTTTTTGCCCATAATCCTTCATTTAAAGTTGGTTTCATAGAAGTAGAGAAAGTCACAGTGAGCTTCCTTCGTTTAAAACGAGACCATGAGTTCAGGAGAAGGTCTTGTTCCGGATTTGACAGTAAACAATTGCGCAAATGCATTTCCTAATCCCCTAATTCTTGTAATTAATTTAATTCCAAGAACTTCTGCAGTTCTACATATTTGAAAAATACAACTAAGATTATCTCGATTTTTAAGAAGGAAAAGAAATTCAGCATCAATATATAGACCTATAAGTATAATATGTAATTTTGGTAAATCGCTAAAACACACACAACAGAATTTATAAAAGTGTTCAACCCTTTTAGTCTGTGGGTATACATGGATTTTTTGTACTAGATCGGTCGGTAACTACTAACCGATCTACTTTAACGAACTTGAAATGTATAACTAAATATATTTCATCAACTATAGATCAATAGAAACAAACTAAAGTTGTATGTATAGGCTTCTGAAAGGCATTTGATACCATGCATCATGAGCTATTGTTAACAAAGCTGGAATGAATGTGTTGGCCTCTGTCGATTACTTTAGCAGTTAATACGATCTTGCCTGGCAAACCTGATAGGATCATCCTATTTTCTAAACTATGGCTCGGTTTGAAAGCCCTACCTCTTTATATGTATTGCTTGTTGAATTTATGGAACTGAGGACTATGATCAATGCAGCTGTTTATTCTGGAGTTCTTCTCATTCATGTCTACACTGCTGCTGTAACCGAACTTCTCGAACAATTTCAATGGGAAGTTTCCATCTCCTTCGTGAACTGAAGGCAGAGCTTCCAAAGTACAGAGGAACTTAAAAAGAACGTCATGGACCATCTCAACTTACCGGCGGCAACATTCTATGCAGATTGGATTGGAAGACTCGTCCATAGATATGACAAATGTTTGCGCATAACTTTTGGTAATAAAATCATTTGGTTATTTACTTTGTGTTGCGTTAATGGAAAAAAACACCCCTCGTATATATATTTTATTTTAAGAGTATAGTTTGTCAACTGAATGGGTATAATTATGTGATGGTTGCATAATCAATTAGAATTCGCATTGTAAATTGAATGGTTATAGTCCCGTAAGTGAGTTAGTAGTGGGCTATTAATTGTTTTTTGTTTTTTTTATAATTGTGTAATACACCTTATTTTAATATTAGTATATATTAGATGAAATAAAACCTTTTTCTTTTATTATTTTTACCTATCTTTAAGTAAGAGATAAGCTCTATATATCGGAACTTTTAGGACTCATCATGGGTGCCCATAATTAAATATTTGGATCAAGTAAGTATTCTTTAGAATTAACAAAGTCAAAAAATTACTTTCTGAATAATTCAGTAAATCTTCTTTAACAAAAAAAAAAAGATAATCTGGGATATGGCTGACGAACTGCGAACCTCAACACCAACCCCAACAAAAAAAAATTATAAACCAACAACTAATAGTAGAAAAATTTATCCGTAGCAGAAGATCGATGGTAAAAATAAAGTTTTTTCCAATCAATTCACATTTTCATTGCCCAAATTGTTAATTTTTAAAATTGCTACAGATCAACTGATGAGATATCCTTATTTTGTAATAAAAGGGTGTAACCAGTGCTTTTTAAAATAAATATTTGGGTAAGTCTTAATAAACATTTGCCCCTCTACATTTTTTCGGGAGAATGTCAGTAAATCGTAAGAGGTAACCAAATCTTCCTTAAATTATTTTTTACTGAAATAGAAGATATTCCATTAAATATCCGCACAACGGGTATCTTGCGGTTTGCATTTCTGTATGGATAGGAAATTTTACTTACCTATATATTTTACATAACCCTGTATAAATTATGATGTCATATAGTATCTTCTATAAATCAGCTATTAACGGAGAGTCAAAATATGGAAACACACATATGCGGTGTTCTATTTAGAAGATATCGCTAATCCAATATCCATCCAACGTCGTAATGAAAATTATTTAAAAGAAAGACAAGTCACTGGACTTTCCATTAAAATCGTTTGTTTAGCTAAAGAATAATTAATCTTCACTTTATAAATACGTTGTATAATTTAACGTCGTGAATATTGTTTAGCGTATAATTTACATTTGTTTCATAATATATGACTAATAATAATTGTAAAAGTTATTGTTGGAAATGCTTTCCGCTTAGTATTTCCATAACGCTGCACCATAATTGATGAATATATAACTGCTACACGAGCTGGCATTTGTTATGACTTCGTAACGTCCGAGCTTCAATCTAGATTATGAATTAAACATTAGACTTAGGGGTTTGTAAACGTATTAATTTCCATCATAGAGAAGGTGCGTCACTAGTTTACCGCAGATTTCGACACGACACACAAGCAATAATTCAAATATGATTCTGTTCTATATGCAAAGTACTAACTAGTTCTCTAAATACTCAAGAAAATATGGTACATCAATAGACATTCAACATTTTCAAAATAATAAATTGCAAAATAGTAAAACTAACTAACGATTGCATACTAAATAATTAAACATTACAATTCACGTCGGGAAAAGTAGAACCGATTTAACATCGAGCCAAGCATATATCCCGTTTATGCGATACTGTTTATTGTGTGGGGAGGTCTGAACGGTTTTGTTTAAGAATGTCGCAATTACCAACACCGAAACTGACCACGAGTTTACAAAGTACAAAAGCTTATCGTCGAACTTCCAGATTTAATATGTTTACCAAAATAATTTGTAAAATTTGTGACAATGTTATTGACGTTGAGTTGAGCACCCAATTTAATTTTAACATTGGCTGCGTGGAATGTACGGCTTAATTTAATAGACAATCAATCACTCTGCTTCTTTAAATAGTTGGCTATGTTTTGACGAAACGACAGAACGAAGACATGTCTCAGAATTAATTATAACGATGTTAATGTGACTAGTTGAATGTGTCTCCAATTTAATATTTATCAGCTTCAAAGTATGCTCCTTTGGAATGCCTAGAGTATCTCCAACAAGTTATACATTCCTGCTGAACAAGTCTTGTTTCGTTAGGCTGTTTAGAACCATGCGTTGCTCTTTAGATGTTGTTCATTCATTAACGGGAACCTTTCAATTTCCGCTTAAGCCATGTTCGGGTTGTAGGGCGGCTGTAGGAGTACTGGAATGTTTCTCTCTGACAAAAATTCTCTAATTGAGAATCATCTGTAACTGGAGGCATTATCGTGATGTAAGATCCACTAGCTGGCAGGGTGTACACGCAATACTCTTTTCCATAAATGTAAGGACCTCGTGATAAAAGGCTTGATTCACTGTCTGACTTCGCAGTACGAATTCTTTGTGGACAATTCCACGAGAATCAAAAAAAGGTGGTAAGCATAGACTTTGTTTGTGATTTGTTCAGGCGAACTTTCGTTGGCCGCGGTAATGCAGGTGTGTCCAACTCCGCTCTTTGTCACTTTGTTTTAAAATCGTATTCGAATATCCATGATTCCTCAGCTGTTATCACTCTGAGCACAGTGTTGCGTCCAATTCTTAAGCAATCCAACAGTTGTAGGCTAATAAACAAGCGATTTGCGTCTTGTTCATCAGACAAGTTAATGGACACCAGCTTTGCACAAATTTTTCGCATGCCTAGTACCTTTGTCACAATTCGATGAACAATATGCTTACTTTCTGACTCTATTAACATAGAACATGACCTGCCCGGAGGACAGAGAAGAATCTGGAACACACTGAGGAACAGAAAAGAAGCGGTAACAAAAGAAGAACAAATAAACGTCATCCCCCCCCCCCCCACCTAAAAATGGCAAACGTATGTACAAAACTTGTATGAAACACGAGCAGGTGGGAGCGAAGATTACGAAGACAACACCCACAAAGAGTTACTTCTGGAAGAGCACAATATAACACTGGAGAGGAAGTTCATGAAGCGCCAGCAAAGCTGTAAAACAGAAAGACCCTGGATCAAATTGTTAACGAAATGGTTAAGTATGGAGGATCTGAATTGGAAACACCATTCACTAATAAGATCTAATCAATCTATCAGTGCACGTACTTAGGAGACAACAAGCCCTAAAGACTTACAATTGGAAGTTACAAGCCAAATTAATAAATCCTCGAGAATCTCTGGCTATTTGAGGGACCTCATATGGAGGAATAAATATATGTCCGCTGAAAGTAAAGTTCGAATATATAAAACAACCCTGAAACCTGTACTCATATATGCAGCGGAAACTCGCAGATACAACAAAAGCGAAGAACATGATAAAAGCAGCGGAGATGAAGACACCTGTGAACTAATAAGGAAGTGAGTCTGAGGGACCAAATAAGAAGCAAAATGACAGGAGAAGATCTCGAAATTCATGACTTATGACTAGGTACGGTTTAAATGAGCGAGACGATGATTTTGGAGGGAGAGCTGGACATCTGCTTCCCAAGAGGCTGAACAACATTAAGAAGCGTAGAATAAACAAGACCAAGTCTTAGGAAAAGGGAAAGTTACTCATTCTGATCTCATGTGTAATCATCCTGAGTATCAACTGTTTGTCTTGTGCCAGTATAGAACGCACTTTCACCATGCTTTCATCGATTTTCGATGTAGATGGGCGTCCGGAAGATGCAGGTCGTTCTCTTAAAAAAAAAAGCTAAGACTTGTACACATAACGTGTAAGATGCTTAACAACTTGTGACACAAACTATTCGAGAATTTTTTGTTGAGGTAGATGCATTAGTAGCAAATCCTAAAAAATCTCCCAAAACTAATTGAGGCTTTCCTATACAATATCCAGGTATTCTTAAATCATCAGAGCAAAAGATTAAATCTATGATTCTGTAATTCAGTTCTGACGAAACTGCAACTGCTAAGGAAAACCAGACAAGATACTTCCGGCAAAATAGATTTAAAAATAAAAGCATTTAAGCGGTGTAATCTGAAAGAGCAGATAAGGTAACAGAACTTTCGAAGCTCTTAGAATTTTTTAATGTGCCAACCATGGCTTTAAATCAATTTGATGTTACTCTTCCATGCCTATCAATACTAGGTTTTCTAGCATGTGGTTTAATTATATCGTTAAGCCCTTTTCACGGTAGAATTTTTTCCGTGTTTATACGAGGACGACCTGAAAATTTTCAGGAATCGGCATGAAGGTTGAAATGGATCCATTGGTTGGCAAGGGCAACCTTTTTTTATGGCAACTGTCAAAATTTCAGACGTCTACTGTCAATAGTTGTTGTTTAAGAGTCTGTTTTGTGTAGCAAGTCAGGTGCTTTCGGAAAAATGGATAAAATCGAATTTCGTACCGCTATCAACGATAAAATGGTCGACAAGATTCATGATGTCGTGTTAGCCGATCGCCGATTGAAGCTGAAAGAGATAGCAGAGACAACAGGCATCTCAGAAGAACGCGTTGACCATATCCTACACGATATTTTGGGTATAAAAAAGCTTTTGGCGCGATGGCTATAGCGTTTGCTCACACTGGAGCAAAAACGAAATCGGATGACCGTTTCGGAGGAGTGTCGGGCAAGGATCCAGCGCAATCCAAGGGATTTCTTCAAGCTTTTCGTAAGGATGGATGAGACTTGGTCCACCACTACCGGAGACCAAGGAACAGTCGAAGCAGTGGATTTCTCCGGGCGAATCGGCTCCGAAGAAAGCAAAAATCGTTCCATCGGCCAGAGAGAGATTTGCTTAAAGTGGGGATATCATCGCCACTTGATGGCTATTTTGTAGACCTCGAAAGATCCTACTTTTCCGACGACTAAAAGAGACTGGAGCACCCTTTGAAAAAGTGTATTGGTCTTTGAGGAGACTACATCGAAAAATAAAAATAAAAAACACAACCCAAACCGTGTTTTTCTTGTCGATTCCTGAAATATTTCAGGTCGCCCTCGTATGTATATTGAGTTCGCGCAAAATTCCAATCAGATGTGGTTCCCGCAGCGTAGTATATCCCAAAATATTCTTTAAGGTTTGAAAAAAAACTGACTCAAGCATGAGGAAACACCTTATACAACGTAGTTTCCCTTAACGCCCTTTATAGTTCACCATGTAACTAAATTCGCCTTCACAATCAATTTTCGACTGTAAATTAATTGGGCCACATTCGGAATATCAAACAAGAAGAAATGAAATCATGTCACGCATACACACATAGTTCGAAATGACATTTTTTTCCGGCATTCAAATTAACATAGTCTGCGGCTATATGCGCGCACGAGGTGTCAATCGCATCGAAAAATAATTTGGAACCGCCATCCGCAAATTGCATTTAATCGGACTTTTCGATAGAGCATGTGAGCGTCCCGAAAATAGACCAACAAAAAAAAAAGAGGCACGTTCGGATCGTTTCGTCTGCAGCAATTGTGTGGTTAAAATTGACAAAATACACGTAGGCGCGATCGTGCGTGAGCGAGAGGCAATTGTTCGCATATGTCCGACGAAATTGCGCAAAGAAGAATACCCGCAAATTACACAAATCGAATTTCGATAGGAAATCAATTTTTCGACGTCTGATACTCTTATGGATACATAATACAAAGATAAAAAGTAAATCGTATGAAAGCTACTGTATCATGAACTACTTTTTAGGACACGTGCTAGTTTGTACGGGACTGGGAATAGCTAAAAATATATCGGAGAAATGCATGGGAACAACTGAAGCTGTAAAGAATTAAAATACACTTCGAAATATAAACGGAGTTTACGAATTATTATATTACCTCCAAAAAGGAAAGAGCTTGGACGTTTGAAATAATCTTATTTTTATTTTATCTCGTAAAATCTTGTAGTCAGACATTTACAGCAGCTATTCACACTTTAGCCGTCAGCTGGAATTTCCTTCGGATTTACAGAATAAATGCTAATCGTTGAAGGCCGCATCTCAAGAATACAGGGACTGCTTCGAAAATTGAACTATTGTAACCAGGGCCTGTTCGGCTAAACGCTCAAGGTCGTTCGCGGTCGTAGTACGTGACTCCACCACAAAAGCGGTACTGCACTATCTCCACCACATGTAAACAAACACAACTCTCTTTTGGTTAGGTTATAGTTAGATTGTTTCGTTGTTATCCTATTGTGTTTACAAATTTAAATTCTATTCTTCAAGTGTACGCAAATATGGTATTGTGTGTTGTGTCAAGTCTTGCCGAGAAAGGGGCAAAAATGTGAAGTTTCACCGCATCCGCATAGCACATTCTCAGGTAAGCAGTAAATATTCTTTGCTGAAAATCTTTCTCATTGATGATCTACTTTTCTCCTTTAGCTATGTCAAATCTGGCTCTCAAGAATTGGCAGTGACGATTTATTTAAGAAGGATGCTAAAACATTGGGTAACTACCGAATTTGCCACAAACATTTCGATGACATCGAAACAAGAACGGGACTAAAACCTTTTAGCATACCTACTTTACATCTTCCGACGGTGTCGTCGCGAATTTAAAGAATTTCTCCTTCAAAAACCAGCTTCACCGAAACCAATCTCCTTTACTATAACCACCCCACCAGTGCAACTGTCTCCTTTGCTAATAGATTATAATTCCATGGTGCAGGGTACTCATGCGTATATTGCAGGATATGTTGCCCGAAGAATTTTAAAACGAACCAAAGGTTGCAATATTTGTTTCTCTGAGTTGGTGTATTCAAAAAGAGATGTTTTATTGCAGCACAACGTGATAAACACGAGATCATACAATGTCAAGTCAATGTATCGATCAACTACATTGTATTTTCAAAAATAATCTGCATTACAGGTTCGAACATTGGAAATGTTTGTCATTTGCCAAACGTTAAACATAAGTTAAAACAATATGTGGTGGAAAATATTCATTATTTACTCAGGTGCAAATCACACAATTTAAAAGACATTATTATTGAAACGTGCATTATTTTTTTATATTCATACGTACATTTGCAATATTAACAAATATTGAAAAGTCTACATCGTCGGACAAATTTTAAAGATTCGGTTAAAAAATTGGCTTACTCTAAGTACACAAAATATACCACCTTAAAAAGGTAATAGGAAAAATAAAGGTTTAACATAATATATATTAATGTACTCCAAATCAATCGATGTAAATATATTAAATCATATTTATATGTGTTGTATAGTAGACGTTTTCTAAGTAATATATGTTTCTTTTGAAAACTGATTTTTATTTACAATGTTTTCCCGCATATATTAGATAATACTAACTGATTTTGTATCTTTTGTATTTAATACAGGATAGCTTTTGTCTTGTACGAAAAAGCCACACGAACGTGTGCCTTTTTCGTGAAAAGCAACAGTTGCTCCTGTATTGTACCAATACTTATGATATAAAACATTTAAATTGGCATTTTGAATTCCCGCTCTTTAGTAGTTCGTGACTCTAATGCGTTGTCACATGTACAATAAAGGAGGTAGATATATATTTGCTCCTTCTCATCTATATTATATATTGTCTGTGATTCTAACACAAATTTAACAAGTGATTATAATATGCATATTCGTTGAGGTGCATCCTCTATACGGGGCCCGCACACAGATATATTGCAGTTGTTTTACTCATTCCCTTTGTTGATAAATTCCGTCTTTACCGTGATCTTTTTCTACTTGTTTTCCGTTAGTCACCTTCATAGACCGCTAAGTGCAGAAGACTTGTGCCCCTGTGTTAATCCTATAGCTCTACCTCTATCACTTTGCGCACAATGTCACTCCTGGCTTACGCCTGCGGATGCTGGTCAATCAATGAGGAGCATAAAACTATCGAATGCAGCGTATGCAAAAGGTATCACTCACGAATTAATTTGAGTACTCCTGATGTACGAACAACTAAGACTAAAAATAGTTTATCATAGTCCTGCCGCGAATACGAGTCGCTGAGCAGTAGTATAAATGAATTTATAGCAGCAATTCTGTCGGTTAAAAACGATATTCAGTCCAAAAGTTCTAGTTCCGACATCACTGATGAATTATTCGAAGAAATATTCTAGGAAATTGATGAGGGAAACGAGCGCAAAAACATCATTATTTTCAATCTACCTGAGTTAGAGTCCAGTGATTCGTGTGAGAGAAGAGAGCATGACGTCGCTGGGACAAAGTATAGGTTGGCGGCGTGGGTCATTTCAGTAATAACCAGGATAGGCCACGATTACTCAAAATACGACTGGGAAACACCAATGATGTCCATCGTACCATAGAAGGCGCCAAGCGTCTTAAGAGCACGCCGAAGTATAATCCGGTTTGATCGTACACCTGATGAAAGAATATGCTCAAAATATTAATAACCATTGCGTACATAGTAAACTTTTTTAGTTAGATATAAATATAGTATTTGTAACAAAGAAGAGAAGAAAATTCCATGGTTAATTACATCAAAAACTGGGCTGAGGTTAGTATAAACAACGTCAATTTGACCTTGTTCATTAATGAATTGGCATACAGAAACAACATTATTTGATCTCCAACGAACAAAACAATGCTGATTTGGTGAAGTGTAAGGCAACGTATTGTAGTGTATACAAAAGTAGATAATGTTTTCAAAAACCTTGGCAAAAGTAGATAAGATTTATATCAGTCTATAGTTACTGATACAAGTTTTATCTTATTCCGTCATCGAATAGAGAAAGTAGAAGTGCCAATCGTCAAATTAACAATGTAGTTATATGCTTCAAAAACGTATAACTACCATCACGTATAACAAAACTGCATATTGGATCATCACCAGTGATATCCTTCTAGCGAAGTTTGGATATAACACTAACTTTTACGTTTCCATAACAAAGTAAAAGGAACACAGGAATGGTTTCGTATGAGAAGTTACTAGTGTCTCGCCATCAATGATCTTCTGCAGGATATCAACACGTATGTCGCCATGAAACAAAACTTGAGGTATATGTGTACTGCCACTTTTATTATGCACGTATGGAAAAGTCTCTCTCCGATTAGTCTTAATGCGCTCTTGCGCTTTGATAAGGTAACCCGAGTTGGCAATAGCGATATCATCTTCACCTATATATCGAGTTCTACTGAGTTGATTATAAAAGTAAAAAGTTGTTGAATTAATTAAATTTGTCCTTGCATTATGATTAAATCTTTATATAACACTATTTATTGCATACACATTACGTTGAAGGACCGAAGCTATTTGCAGAGGAACACTCTATATGGGTAAATATGTACATAAAAACAGAATTAATTTCATTCATATATTAACAAACTATAAGGGCAGTATACATCGGTTTTGTTTCCTTGTGTGATACATTTGTAATAGACGAAAGGTGAACAATTACTTTGTAATTCACAAAGAAGGCAACAGATGACAAATTTTAAAAAATGAACAACAAAATCCTGTGCCAACTTTGAAGAAACTTAGTGTAATTTTTAATCGAACAAATCTGAATCAATGTTTCATAGGATCAAGATTAAAAACATCGTTTTACGAAAACGCTTTCGGTCCTTTCTTCCTTCCATAAGATCACTTGCCCTTTTTAATCCGCAATGATCGTAAACGCAGTAGATGGATTAGGAATTGATTTTATTTATTCACAAGCAGGCTAAAGCATTTGACGGCGGTGGTTTTCAATTAAATTATATACGAACCTGGCGCCAATTAGCAAGTAAAGGGGGAAAAACTTCCCCGCTGCGCCTAAACTTTAATTAAACAGAAGCATCCGGACTCGATTTTTTATTTGCTGCACGGTCGTGTGCACAGGTTCGGTCTTGAATATTAAATGGCCGGCGGACGGATTCGTTGACAGTGCTAATTTTTTGCCTGAATTATTGCTGCGCAGATAGTAAAATGGAAAAGGAGAAATAAATCAGCGATGTCTATTACAGGTATTTATGCCTTATACATACACATCCTCTCCTTTCAATAAGTATAAATATAAAAGGAATGTTGGTGTAATATAAAGGTAGGAGTATTCAGCTTAATAGTAAAGAAACTGGCTCAAAACAGGAACATGTGGAAGATAAAAATAAGAGAATGAATAGTCCGACACCGCATGGTACAAAGGACGTAGGATTAAAAAAAATACTAAAGAAACTGAATATCTTTAGAATCGAAAGTCAAAAATTACAACCGGAATATGTTGTTGTATAGGGCGAAAATTTACCTGTAACCATAAATGTTTATCCATCCCCAAAAATATTACAAAAACAGCAAGTTTGATCATGGTCTTTTTGTATTGTGTTAGATTCCTTGGCAAGTTTGATCATGGTCTTTTTGTATTGTGTTAGATTCCTTGGCAAGTTTGATCATGGTCTTTTCATATTGGGACTTTACAAGTTCAACAGACGATAGAAATAGCCCAAACAACTACTGTAGTTATTATGAGAACCCATCGCCAACAGTTTCACGTCAAAAGTTAGAAATTAGGCATGGGGCCTAATTAAATGACTCTTTCAGGGAACTTTACAAGTTCAACAGGCGATGGAAATGGTCCGTCATGAAATATAATCATAAATTAACTTAAACTCGCGATTCGTCAACACCTTTGCCTTTTATTACTGCCACATACAATGTTGGCATTATTTCTAGCAGTTTTTCCAGTGTTAGCGGCTCCTTCTTTCTCTACGTATCCTGTAGTTGCGCCCAAAGTGCTGTTACCGAATTTGGAGTACATTTTCCTTATAACATTCTTTTCTAAAGATAAGAGAGCCACCGCCAAAACAATCCCAAATCGTAACTTTTCCTCCTCAATGTTTTCTCATTGGTGTAATACAGAATCCAAGTGCTCGTTTTCTTTTCGATCTACCAACAAGTGTCCTTTTGTTTAAACCAAAGGTGAGATGTTTGCATTCGTCAGTCCAGAGAACTTTCTTCCAATCTTCCAACGTCCAGTCTTTGTGTTTTCCCGCCCATGTTAAGCGTTTTGCTTTGTTTGCTTTGTGTAATAACGGTTTCTCCATGGCAATTCTTCCATAGAAACCAGCTTAGCGCAAACATCTTTTTACCGTGGTCACGTCATCTCGGCAGCAGTTTCTCGCACTGTTTTTCATCTGTTTTGTTTGTTCGTGATTATAATTGCGATATTGATACACCCCCACTTATTTGATGGTTTTTAACATTATAATCCATGGCTGTACGGTTTAATTTCAGTAATTTAGCAATTTCTCGACATTACTTTAACGTTATTCGCTGTTTTAAAACACTTTGCACAAATTCTTCAGTATTCACTGTTTGCAATACGAAAGCTTAATGCAAACTAAATTTTTCCTCATGTTAAAATGTCCATGTCGTCTATTTTCATATTTTATGACGACGATGATGAACATTTACGAAAAACGTCGCTTTATCTAATCCGTCTACCTGAACATGCCTTATTCGCAAAACGGCATTTTCGATTTCTTAAAGATAGTCAGCTCATTAGGTGCACTCAGAACATTACAGAGGAATTATAATCTCATATTATCAGCTTATTAATACAAATATTTTGATAGGAACAAAAAGTAGTTTCTTTGAATAATCTCCAATTATGCAGATGGGTAAACATTTATGTCCGGTAGTGCACATGCAAGAAAATGCTTGTATATTCCAGGTATTACGTTGTCGCATCTCGTATATCGTTGGATAATAAAGACGTCACCACTATTATTTAGACATTATTATTTCACCCTGTATGTCTTTATACCATCCTTACTACTTAGGTGTTTGCATTCTTAAATATTTTGCTCGCAAACAGTCAACCATTTACTTTTGAGAAATTAATCACGAACGTTAGAATTTTTCACCTTCATTCAAAAGATAAGCTAATTAAGCTACTGCGTTCATATCCCGTCAATAAAGGATCCAGTCCATTTCTTTTTAATTTATTATAAAATTTTATTTTATTGTACTCTTATAATAACATAACATTAATTTCAATCTCATTCTACTCATGAATAGCAATATGAATTAGATTAGAAATTAACTTACTTTCAATAATTCCTTTAATTAGTAAAATTAACAATATAATAGCATTAGAAGTAGCATTAAAATATTTCATCACCCATACTCTAGCATCATCATTTCTATTACTTTCAATTGTTACAATATCAATTTTTAATTCAGCCTTACTAACAAAAATAGGAGCAGCCCTTCACTTGATGAGCGCCTTACTTGATGAGTGCCATTCTTATTGTTGGATGTGTTGTAATATGTATATGGTACGAATATAATTTACAAGGAATACATGACGTTAAAAAATATAATAATAATTCACGCCTACGCACACCCACAGCTTTCACCAATCACAGGAAACATGTCAGTGGTGAGTTATTACTGTGCCTGCGTCCGTTGTATCCTTTAAGATCTGCCTCAACCATGAGGCCGATAGCCAAGCCGAATCTTTACTACCCAACAGATTTACAAAAAAAAAATCAAAATACAAAGAAAAAAGTGTAATTTGTTAAAATTGTAGGAATAACATAAGAAGGGAGTTTTTTATCGCAACAATATTTAAAATACAAAAAAATCTAAACTACTGTTACAAGAGCTAGAAGCAGCACCAGAAGTGCCGGAAACGCGAGAATGCTCCAGAAATGCGCTGGGAGTTTCGAGGACCTATCCACCGGTGACTGTAAGTACGACCCGCACATACATATATAGCAGAAAGTGAGTCGCTGAACGAATGTCGCACTGAATATGTCTCAAAACTAATACATTGTGAAGTTAAATATTCCTTACGGACAAATAATCGTCTGCTTTTAGTTTTTTCATTAATAGTTCGTGGTTCATTTATTAGTTATTGCCTATTTTCATATTAAATTTAATTTAGTTTTTGTAAATAAATCATTTTATCTAAATAATATAGCCCGTTTGAGTTGAGATCCGTTGAAAACGTAACACTATAATGGCAAATGTATAACGCGATGACATAGAACAATAGAATGCGAAATTATATGCATTTAAGAAGAATTAAATGGATCTGTATACATATAATCGGTATTCTCACAGATATGACTTACATTAGTAGCGCCTTAATCAGACAATAAATTACGTCGTGGAAAAACATAAAAGGACTCAACAGGCCTGTGACTGTACTTGACAAAACAATAAAGCTGAATCAATATCGTGATTAATTAATATCATAAGAAACTTTCCACTAGTCATATCCCTGTGATGAAACAAAGAATCAACGTTGTGTCGAAGCAAACAACCATAATCAGTATAACAAGGAAGGTAAATGCCGTCAAATTTATACAGTGCTTAAAAAGTCAGTTTTAGATTCTTTTAGCTTGCAACTGATGATGATGATCATAATAATGACAGCGACGATGCTAAAATGGGGATGCATATACAAGTTCGGATTAAAAATCCAAATGATTTAAAGGCTGAAGAACAGATCGCTTCTATGTGTGACGAAAATGACAACAGTGCATTAAAAAGCAGACCATTATTCTTCCATCGTCACACATTTCACAGAGTAGCTTTGAACACAGTGTGATTAACATCTTAGGAATAGAAGAGCAAGTGTAGGTAAGTACTGCACATTTATATTTAAATTAATACCATTAAACCAATTATTAATTCTTATGAAGTTTTTTCATAGATTTAAAAAGCAGGAGTTGAACTGATAGTATAGAGAATTTCAAGATCATCAGCATAAACAAGAACATTACTGTTAAAGAAAGGCAGTACATCAATCACATAGATGTTAAAGCAACAACATTAATATAAAACCTAAATGGTTTCTGGGAGTCTGTATATATTACATCCACGTTATGCTGTCTTAGGTCAATGAAGTTGGCAATAGTTGATCATCCACTCATAAATCCACGTTGGTAAACAAAAATGTAAAGTTTAATGCAGTTGTAAAGTCTCTTTAAGAAGTTGTTTGAAAACCTTAGCACAATTGGATAGAATATTAATTGGCCTATATTAGCTCTCTTAACTCCTTTGAAAATTGACATGATGCTAGTAACCAAGGAGGTGGGAAGGTAGACGTCAGGATTGCCATATTAAAAATTATGCGAGAAGGTTCATATAAAACTAAAACGCAGTAATTATCAAGAAAACTAGAGAACGAATCATATCCCCGAACTGTAGTGACTTTAATTTTTTTTAAGATACGAAGAATTTCATTTTGACTAAAGTCTCTAAAACTAAAAGAAGAAAGAAGTCTAGAGACGACTGGCTGGAAACATATTGGGTGAGCAGTTCTAAAAATGCGTTAGTGAAAACTCAATGTCGGTGGATTTATCGACGATTAAATTGCCAAAATCCAAAAACCTCGAAAATTTGGAGGGAGATCTCTTAGAATTCACGAGCTTCCAAAAAACTTTGTCTGTTATATTTCTCTCAATGTCCACCATTCAAATTCATCATGATAAATTGCTGTTTCCCATTTTTTTGTAGTAACAATTTTCCAACTTCAGGTCTCCCCTAAAATTGCAATTGAACTATAAGTGATATGTTCGTTGTTTAATCAGACATAAAGTATAAGACAACTGTTACTGTTATCTAGGAATAGAAAGTCTACGTGAGTTGATAAAGTCAAAAGTGCAGAAGTCTTTCCATTTTAACAAAGTTATATCTTTGATTTCGTACCTACCCTTTTGTAACACTTTAAATGTCCGTAACTTTTCAACTAGAAAGCTAAGAGCTTGTTATGTGTGTAGGTGTGAATGGAAGTAAACAACAACATGGTTACGCTGAAGTAAATCCTTTCGAAACTGTGAACAACCCAGAATATATTTCCTTCTAAAGAGACCACTTCAAATTAACATAAGTTACACGCTTAATTTCTGGCCTTTCTATTTAACAAGAGTTCTTTTGGAATACACAATTGAACTTCAAAGCGACGTATGTGTTGAAATAATATACCATTAAAAAAATGCGCTCCTCTCGTATGTATTTATGCTAATATGATAAAGTACTCTACTAAAACAATGTGTGGAACATTGCACGCCGTCAAGAGAAGAAAGCTCGCGCAAACATAACTGTCAAGCAATAATGATGTCAAGCTTTTACATTGCCCCAAACACTCGCTTCACACATGCACATAATAAATAGGTGCTTCAGGTTTTACGTCCCGCAGTTTTATTGCAAATTGAGCTATTCCAGTGAAAGCCCTCGGCATGGCGCTGATAGTAGATCATCTATTTTATGGTATGGATACCGTCCTTTACCCGCATAATTCCCGAAAAAGAATCGCAATAAAACAGGCAACCGTAATTCTGGGTCTCTGGGACTTCGGGAGAGTTTTGCATGCGATTCGCAAGGATTTATCGGCGAACGCACTACTGTGCCCAATAAATTTTATAAGGTGCGAAACGAGAACAAATCCGGAGAGTGATAGAATGTTTCCGTCGATTTTATGCTTTGCTGTGCCGGACATTGTCAACGAAAACTATATTACTAACATTTAGGGTAGTTTCGTAACAAGCACAAAATTATATCGATTTCTGATATAAGTTAATAATGTGGAACGATAACAATAATGATAGATTTCAATTTTTCTTGACATTACAAACATTTAAACTAATTAGATTGGAAATTAGAAATTTCATGGTTTCCGGTACGATTCGAACCCAAGGCTTTTGTACCCTATACTCTATCTTTTTTAATTCGGAGGAGTGTTTTTAAATTGAATGACCAAGAAGTAGGCTACCTGTTGTTACAACTGATTGATGATTAGAATATTTTTTGAGTGCGTTTGCATTTATTTTTTTTCCTTAAATTAGCATTGTAATAATAATTACGTAACTACAACTTATAGAAAATCCTAACTAGTTTTGAAGCTGGCGGCAAAAAGTAGCTTTGAAAAATTCCATTGTGTAAACCCGTCTTTTATTCCTCCGAATTAAAAACAGAATATAGGTGGATAACGCGCTTGTCTGTCGAACAGGAGCTGTAGGTTCGAATCCTACCGCAAACTGAAATTTTTTATTTCCAAACTCATTAAATTTTAATGTTAATAATATCAAAGTGAATTAAAATTTATCATTCAAAGCTACCATTGTTGACATCAATAATGTACCTGAGCACCTGAATATCATCAAGTGGCATATAAATTTGGAACAAGGGTGCTCGGTTTCCGGATCTAAATCGCGTTGAAGGTTCATTAGTATGATATTCCGCTCTCTATCGCACGAAGCTTATTCCGGGCTGCATCACGTCGACAAAACTGTCAAAGAGCTGGTGAGTGTACCAGGGAAGGAATGTCCGAGAATTGCGTTCTATCCCTCTTAAAAATCAGTGGTTTCACCCGCCGCCATGAAGTAGTTGCCTCCCTCATGATGATTTTACGTTGGCAAATTAGAAACCGATAGATTTCCCATGTGTCATTAATTTTACATCAATTTCATTCAGATCTCGTATGCAATGTTCACTAGAGTACCTAACATAATAATAATAAATAAATAAAATAAATGCAGCTAGGGTGACTGCACTTGTAAATGATGTTTCAGGCTTACCGTGACGTATTAAAACTCACCTAAAATGGCTAGAAAACATTACCTAACACATGGGCTGAAAAGTCCCGGGCCTAACAAAGAAAAGACCGTTTTTTTGGTTCAAAATTAGCTTTATTCATCAACGTAATCTCCATCAAGAGCAACTCAATCATTCCAGCGCCGCTCTAAAATTTCAATACCACTTTTGTAGAACGATTTATCTTTTGCCTCAAAATAGGCCTCAGTTTCAGCGATAACCTCTTCATTCGTGCGAAATTTCTTACCGGCGAGCATTTTTTTGGAGGTCTGCGAACAGGCCAGTAGTAGCTGGGAGCCAAATCTGGCGAATACGGTGGATGTGGGAGCAATTCGAAGTTCAATTCATGTAGTTTTGCCATTGTTTTGATTGACTTGTGACACGGTGCGTTGTCTTGATGAAACAAAATTTTTTTCTTTGCCATATGCGGTCGTTTCTTTGCAATTTCGGCCTTCAAATAACGCTATATAATATTCACTGTTGATGGTATTTTCTCAAGATAGTCGATGAATATTACACCACGCACATCCCAAAATACCGAGGCCATAACCTTTCCAGCCGATTGTTGTGCTTTCGGGCGCTGTGGACGAGGTTCACCAGTTGCTGTCCACTCAGATGACGATCGTTTTGATTCCGGAGCGAAGTGATGGATCCATGTTTCATCCATTGTCACATATCGATGCAAAAATTCCGGTTTGTTACGTTTAAACATGGCCAAACACTGCTCAGAATCATCAACGCGTTCTTGTTTTTGGTCAACAGTGAGCAAACGCGGCACCCACTTTGAACAGAGCTTTCTCATAGTCAAATGCTCATGCAATATAAAGCCAATACGTTCTTTTGATATCTTTACGATGTCAGCTAACTCACGCAACTTTACTTTTCGATCATTCAAAACGATTTTGTGGATTTTTTTGATGTTTTCTGGTGTTACCGCCTCATTTGGACGTCCACTGCGTTCTGCATCATCGGTGTCTCTACGACCACGTTTGAAATCAGCAAACGAACGTTTTATTGTTGTTTCTGATGGAGCGGAGTCCCCATAACACTTTTCAAGCCATTGCTTAGCTTGAACGGTATTTTTTCCCATCAAGAAGCAGTGTAAAATTAAAACACGAAATTGTTTTTGATCCATTGTTTTGAAAATAACAAAAGTAGCGTGACCCTTAGCACAATAACTCACAAACTAATGAATAGAATATCATGAAATTTTAACAGCTGTCTTTTGAAGGTTAGTACTAACTAAGAGAAAGGTGACTGCAATAAAACTAGCGCCATCTATGTGTTAGGCCCGGGACTTTTCAGCCCATGTGTTAATATAAGCAGTCATGAGCTCCACGGGAGATAGGTTAGAAACTGTACTCGCTTGTTTCGCTGTGTTTGAACTGGGAGACGAGTGTTTTATTTTTTGGCACTAGATGGCGTCAAGAATACTCACTTGTGCTCTAACTTTAGATATGGCGATAGTAAGAAAGAGGGAATTGCAATGTGTGAAACCACACTAATGATGCCGGGTAGGCAAAAATATGTCCGTATGTTAGCGCTTTTTGTCTCCTCACATTGTCTTTCGCGTGAATAATTAATACCATAAGTAGCGTTTTAGATGTGTTTTCGCTAGAGCATAAAGAATTTTTGTATTGTCTGAAAGACCTGTTTAACTCGGGCTCACGCCGAATTTCTAACTCTTGGCGTGATACTGTTGACGATGGAGTCTCACAATAACTAGAGTTGGTGTTTGAGTTATTTCCACCGTCATTCCAGCACGATGGATTAAGCTACTGTCCTGTAATTTCTTTTGCAAAAATATAATTTCTTTTACCATATCTGCTTAATAAAAAATTCAAATATGAATTTTAGTTTTCATTTAGTCCCTATATTATTGAAGTAATCATAACAATTGCTTATTGGAGTGGATATATTTAAAAGTTCCTTTAGTCATAAAATCATTCTTGTATTACAAAAATTAATTATGCGATACTTTTTTGCGGGATGTATTCTATTCCCATTACACATACCGTTAGTAAGATATTCCGAGATCTTTATAAATACAATGAGATTTTTACCATTTAAGTCTTCTAAAAACAATGCTGCTAATATAGTTACTTCTGATGTTGGTGATTACACACCTGCCTGCCGTCCAAAACACAGCGTCACAAGTATAGTTTTTTCTTCTCCCGAGTAGTTTATGAACTGCTAAACTAGAGAGGGTGCGTACCAAAAATGCATTAATAGCAGGACATGTGATCCCTCGTAATTACCATGATGTATAAAAAGACATCGGAAAAATCGCCTAAACAGCAGTACCCAAAGAATAATCCAGCTGGGGGAAGGTTGGGAAGCTATACTTACCTGTGTCGCGAAAAATTATATATGTTCTACAGATCCACATGAAACATTTATAAACGATTAAAATTTATCAAAATATACATAAGATAATAAATAATAATAATAGAATTTATTGTCTATCAGAATACCAATTACAGGACAAAAGAATAATAGAAGGTCATATATACAATGTGAAAAGGACTTAGAAACTAAAGACCTAAGAATAACTAACGTAAAGAATAACTATGAATAAGGCACTAAATTTATCTAGATTCGAAAAAAATATCATTCTAATATTTGTTTGCTAAGCTACACAGATTATATATGGGGGCATTGTGCAAAATATTAGTTTCCGGATTAGGTAGTTCAAACGTAGAACAGAATCTAGGCGAAAAAGAGGTGCATGAAAGTGCAACTTAGATAATTAATTACCGCAATCAATAAATCCATTTACTAATTTCCAGACAAATTGAGAGCAATTAGTCTATCTACGTTCTTTAAGGGAACGCATGCTATGATGCTCCAGCAAAGAATGGTAATGGTAGTTCCTCTAGGAGGGTATTGACCATCAGGTATGCAAGAAAGAAATTTAAGAAAACGACGTTGAACTCATTCAAAGTAAGCCGATGGCAAGTATAATCAGGGAACCAACTGAACGGTACACACTTGGTAGAGTAATTTCTATCAAAACATTTTTAACTTTTCATCCAAGTGTTCCATCCCGTACAATAATAATACGTAGGTGATGTATAATGCGCTCACACAGATAGACACAGACTATTCGCCGAACTTATAATAATTCATGTCTCTATTATCTTGAAAGCAATGTAATAACTATGAGCACTAGTGTGCACAACTAGAATTTAATTAAAACTTAGTAAACAATTAGAAGTCCCTTCAATCTAATCGCGCAAACAACTAAATTATCTATCAACATTGTTCTACCGTTACGCCTAACTAATCTACGCTCCCATTTAACCGTCACTAATCTAATTTCCTCAGTATTAAACATCGATACAACCACCATTCTTCCGCGTACATCTTTTCCGACAACGCCTGCACGCCGCAGTATCCCTAATAGAATTGAGTTAGCAAAACGAAGAACAAACCGTCGGCTCCCTACGCTTTTCCTGACGTATATGAAAACCTAACTTCCCGTCCAAAATATCCCTTTTGCGTTCCGTAACTCCTTGTGCACGCGATATTACATCGAACACCAGACGCGAATGGATCAAGGGCCTCTCGTAGAGGAAGTTGAAGTGGTATAAAGTTCGGGTAATTCAATCATAATTCCGTCGAAGGATCCATTGTCCTCCACAAGGAGAAATAAAGTGAAGTGCGCAAGAAGTGTTATTGTTATTTTCGAAGTAAGTTGTTCACTTTGTAAATGAAAAAGGAATGGCCTTCAACGAAACGGAAAGATGATGGGAAAGGTTATTATTAACTTCTTTTCAACAATAACTTGAGAACTAATTTCAGAATACGTTTCTATATTCTACCAGGTGTTTAAAACTAACGAGGGATCACAAAGACCTAGTTCAGACGCTAAAACGTTAGTATGAAGTATTTTCGGGCAGCAAGTTCTGTTTCCAATTTTCGCCGCGGTTGCACTCGCATTGCAGGTCGACGCATCTGCGCCAATTACTTTATCTGTTTGAGAATATATTGACGCCATTTTACTACGGCTGCCCATTGCGCTTACAACGTTGAGTAAAATTGAAAATTCCGCCTATCTGTTATTAACTTATGGATATATACACAAAATGCTATGAGTTAATGAGTGGTAAGCACATGCATGGGACAGTTTAGTGAAGAACATGAGAATCCGTAAGATGAAGAGTGGGCTGGATGCTCTCATTGGTTACAGACGATTTGATTCGTTATACACCTATAGACTTTCCTCAAATTCCCTCATTAATACATGAAATTATGTCTGAAAAACTGAACGTTCGAAAAAACTGTACCCAATGGATATCCAAAATTCTTATGAAGCAAATTCACTTGAGTTTGTGAGTCAGTACAACAAGGATGGTGATACCTCCTCAAGACGTATAATCACTAAGGATCGAATATAATCTCTGGGTAAAATTGATAATTCATGGAGTAGAGTAGGAGTGCTCAAACGGGCCAGGACATGGCAGATCAACTAAAATATAATATTGTGGACTGAACATACTTTTCTTTGCAGTTCAACGAATCAACAAATTTAACAGATACTGCGCAGCTGTGTATTTTTAGTCGAATGGTATTTAATTACATGTCGGCCAAAGAAGAATTTTTAATAATGACTCCTTTAAAACGAAAATCTCGTGGCGAAGATTATATATGATGCTTACTTAAATTTTGTGATAAGCTATATAACTATATAGACACTACTAAGACATGAACTAGTGCGCATTGCAACAGATGGAGCACCAGTCATGACTGGAGACAAAAATGGTTTGTCAGCTAATGACGACTTCCCTTCATTTTTCTCATTCCATTACATTACCTATCAACAAGTTTTGACCAGCTGGAGATGCTCCGTCTCGATTTGCATGCACATGCCTTTATTGCCTCATTGCTGGAAATTATTACATTGTATCCCCCAGTAAAGCTATACACGGGCCGAATTTTGTCGGTTTTGTTTTCATAGATAGGTTTTCATTTATTTGTATCAACAATAACAAACAATTAAACACACGTTAAAAAAAGTTCAATAAATAAAGGAGGAGTATTTATGGTTGCCCTTAATATAATTTTTTTTTAATGCTATGTCCTTTATACCTTGCGGTGTCGGACTATTTATTTCTTATTTTTATCTTCCGCAGGTTCCTGTTCTGAGCCAGTTGTTTGGCTTCAATCCATCCCATACTTCTCTTTTCCAATGTTCTATACACCTGCTCCTTCCAAGTGTTTCGGGGTCTACCTATTCTGTTTCTCCCCCTTGAAGCCATAAGGCTTCAAGTATGCTCTTTATGATTCGATCTTCTTCCATTCTGTGCAGATGTCCAAGCCATCCCAGTTGTCTCTCTTCTATGACCACTTCTAGTGGTTTGATACCCAGACTATTAGTGATTGTCGTGTTTCTGATTCTGTCTCTTCTAGTTACTCCTTCTATTCTTCTTAGGAATCTCATTTTCATGGCCGTAACTCTGCTTTTGATTCTATTCGTGATTATCCATGACTCACTACCATATGTTAATGTTGGTCGGACCACTCTTTTATACACCTCTGTCTTTATTTTTTTTGGTATTTCTTTTTTATCCAGAAACGAATTTCTCAATATGCTATATATTTTTGCGAATTTCCCTATCCTCTCATTTACCTCTTTCTCTATTCTCGCATTCTCTTCAACGATTGTTCCTAAGTAGTTGTAACTTTTAACTTGTTCCAATGCTTTTTCCCGATTTTGATGCTATGTTTTGTTTCTTCTGCTGCTATTATCATTGTGTTTGTTTTCCTCGTGTTTATGTCCAAGTTTATCTTTGTTAGTTCTTCTTGGTATATCTTCAAGTTTTGCTGTAATATCTCTTCCGAGTGTGCTATCAGTACCATATCATCTGCAAACATTAGTTCCTGTACGTTAATTGCATTCATTTTCCAGTTTCCTACTTTCATATTTTTTCCTTTTTTTTAACTTTTTTAACAGCGTCGTCTATTAATATAGAGAATAACAATGGGCTCAATGCGCATCCCTGTTTTAATCCAATTTGCGATTCGAATTCAGCAGATTCTGCATTGGAAGTTCTCACCTTATTTTTATTGCTTTTATACAATGCCTTAATCATCTCTATCATTCCTTTGTCTAAACCTCTCCTTTCCAAGCTCTGCCATACATCTTCTCTTCTTACCCTATCAAAAGCTTTTTTAAGATCTATAAAACATATGTGTATTTCCTTTCCCTATTAGTTTTTCTCCTAATTGTCTGATTACAAATATTAAGTCCTGGGTACTTCTTCCTTTTCCAAATCCATGTTGAGTATCTTTTAGTGTTGTTTCCAGTTTCTCTCGGAGTCTTTTTTCTAGTATTCTTGTCAATACTTTTCCTGGGATGCTACTTAATGTTATTCCTCTATAGTTTGAGCATCCCTTAGAGTCTCCCTTTTTGTATAATTATTCCCATATTCCATTCCTTAGGTATTTCTTTTTTTATTATAATGTTGTTTAAGAGGTCAAGTAGTTCTTCGTTACCTTTGTCTTCCATATATTTTATCATTTCAGCTGTGATTCCATCCTTCCCGGCCGGCCGCCTTTCCTAGTTTTAGTTTGCTAAGTGCTTCTCTGACTTCTTCGTCGCTTATTGGTGTGATACGTTCATCGTCCTTTTTTGTTTTATGCTCCTTTTCTCCTATGTATCCGTCTTGTTTTATTTTTGTGAGTTCTTCAAAGTACTGTTTCCATCTTTCCATTATCTCTTTTTCCCTAGTTAGTATATTTCCTTTGTCATCCTTTATATTTTTCAATATCGGCGCCCTCTTCTGTCTCAATTGTTTTATTGTTCCGTAGAATAATTTTTGGTTTTCTCTATAGTTATCTCTCAGTTTTATTCCGAACTCTCTCCAAGAATTTTCTTTGGCCTTCTTGATACTCTCTTTACCTTCTTTTCTTGCCATTTTGTACATGTTGTAATCCTCCTCTTTCCTGGTATGCATATATCTGATCCATTTATTTTTCTTTTCTTTCACTTTGAGTTGTATTTCTGCTGTCCACCATTTGCTTCTTTTTGTGTACGTATTTGCTATTTTTGTTATTCCACAGCTTTCTTGTGCAGCCTTCAGTATGACGTTTTTGAATCTTATCCATTTGTCCTCTATCCCTATTTCGTTTTTAGTCTCTTGTTCAAATAGTTGATTTGACTTGTATTGGTACTTCTCTCGAATTTCTTCCTCTTTCAATTTGTAATTTTTCCTTAATTACTTTTTCCTTTTGTCTTCTTTCGTCCTTTTTGAATTTTTGCTAATCTTCATCTGTAGCAGGTAGTGGTCGCTACCTATTTCCGCATTTGTTTGAACTTTGACATCTATTACCTTCCTCCAGTTATCAGCATTTATTAAGAAATAATCAATGATTGATTTTTCTTTCCTGCTAGGCACTTCTCTTGTGTATTTGTGAATGTCTTTATGTCTGAATTTTGTGTTTGTTATAATCATGTCGTTTTCGATGCACATATCTATTATTCTTTTCCCGCTGTCATTTATGGTCTCTTCACCTTCCCTTCCCATATGTCTCTCCACTCCATCATTGTCTCTTCCGACTCGTCCATTCATGTCTCCCATTACTATAAGATTTCTTTCAGCAATGTCTATTTAATTCTGAAGAGTTTCGAAAAATTCGTCTTTATCTTGTTTATTCGCGTTGTCATTTGGGGCATATGCCACAATTATGCTCCACATTTCGTTTCCTTCCAGCTTTGTATCAACTCTTAATATTCTTGAATTAATGTATTTTTCTTTTTGTATATTGTTTACTACCTCAGGTTTGATGATTATTCCTACTCCCTCCGCTTCTCTGTCCCTTTCATCCACTCCCGACCAGTAGAGCCAGTATCCATCTTTCATTTCCTCTAGTCCTTGTCCCTTCTTTTTTACTTCGGTTACTCCCATATAGTCTAAGTTTTGTGTGTCATTTCATCAATTAATTCATTCGTCTTCCTTTCCAATTATGCTTCCTATATTCCATTTGCCGATTTTTATCACTTCTCTATTTTTTGCTTTTTTGTATCCATTACTTGCTTTTACCTCACGTCTGTTCTCAAATCTGCTACTGCTGTTTAGCTTCGCATCATTTCTTATATCAGTCTTAGCCTTAATCCTTGCCATGGTCGTCTTTGTTGTTCCTTTCACCTCTCTTCTCCTCAGTTTTTTGCACTTCGGTAGGAGTGGATTTTCTCCCATTCTACAAGTTTCTCTTCTTCTCTGTCCCATCCATACTCCTTTCCCTGGATTATTATTTTTTGATGCCTCATTTTCACTGTTTTCCCCTCCTTTCTCTCCTTCTCTCCTATCTGTTTCAATTTCTTTTGGACATCTCGTTCTAATTGAGTCATCTCATTGTTTATAAATATCTTTTCTCTCAATTGTCTCAATTTATTTTTCATCTGCATTACATTATCCTTTTCTTCATAGGTACTTAGCTCTACCTTGTACATTCTCCTATCTTATCCGCTTCATTTGCAGCTACCTCCACACCCAGCCTGCGTTTTACAAACCCTATTCCTAGTTTTAGATAATTTTTGTCTTCCAGGATTATTCTCAGTCCAGATATCACAATATTCTTCTTTAGATTGCTCTTTTCTATCTTATTTATTTTCGATTCCATCTGTTTCACTTGTCTCTTAATTCCTTCGTTCTCTTTTTTTAATACTTCATTTTCTTTTTTTAATTGACTGAGCTCTTTTTGGCACCGCTCCTGGTTATATTTTATTTCCTTTACATCTTTCATCAGTTCTTTTAACATTTCGATCACTTTCCCTTCCTCTATTGCTTCCTTATTAGGTGTTCTAATCAGTTTTTTGCTTTTTCTAAAAGCTACCTCTTGCTCTTCCCTCTCTCTTCTCCTTTTATTTCATGCCTCTTCAGATGTGTATCCTTCCTCACTGTCCATCCTTCATCGTTGCTCAGTTCTCTCGAGAAGAAACTTTTCTGTCAGTCCCTGTATACCCACACGGCTACTTGTTTTTATTCCGCAAACTCCATCGGCCGGTCGACCCGTCGGACCTTAAAGCTTGCAATCGCACCGATCCTCTACTCGCGTAGATAATAGTCCGCTATTTGGTCTTTATTTATCTACCTTTTCTTTATTTCTTAATTATTTTCTTCTTCTTTTTCACTCACTATATTATTGTAAACACTTGAAGCATCAAAATATTTTTGTTATAGTCATTTGCTTTTTTTCGCACGTACTGTTAAACACGATGAGCTTCGTATACGATAGTCTTATCTGTGTTAGCACGTCCGCTCTATTAGCCGGCTAGAACCAAACTCCTATAAATTTTATAATCATTAATTCAACTTATTAAATTTACATGCAGTCCTACATGATTACAACGCAAAGAAGTTTTTCCAAATTCATTACGTAAGAGCCATGGACATTCGTTTAATCGCCTGCGTACGGGGATATTTATAATGAAAAAAAAATGCAATCCGTGGCTCGCAATGTAATTAAAAGCGGGATCAACTTTCATAATTAAACTTTTGCGATGAATTAATAACGGTCACCATCTCAACCCTTGACTCTGCGACGAATGGAAAATGAGAAAAGTAAAATCTTTCGACCTCAACCCTATCACCGTCGTCAAAATATTTATTCTGTGGTCAGCACCCCTTGTTTTAATTGGTTTTATATAGAAACTTTTCGCGTTGCGTGCGACTGCTCTAACTTGATATTTTTATTAGCATTTTCGTAGACAGGAGTATGCTTGAATATGGATCGTATACAAAATAATGTTCGGTACAAAATAAATAAAGAAGCAATAGCATTTTCGATGTTGTTGATAGTGAAATAAGAAAAACAGCTGCGCATCGAGTTGCTGAAATATTTTAAAATAAATACTTTTTTTAGAGGAATATCGAATACAGTTTTGCGCTTTTTGGAAAACAAAAAGGCTTTATTGGTTTTCTAAGCATTCTCCAAGAAGATCAATGTACCTTTGCCAGCTCTTAATCTAACTCCAGGAGCAGTTATTCCATTCGTTTGTTGGTACAATCAAAATAGCGATTTTGAAAGCAACGACTCTCTTTCTGACGTCTGCAACCTTTCGCGTAGTCTGGTCTTAATTTTTGGAAAGATAAAGAAGTCGTTGCTCTGTGCGAACGTACATTGTCTTGGTGGAGGATGATTCGTCGTTCGGGGTTAGTCTTTCGAAGCTCAGCGATAACTTAGGACAAACAAATGGTTATATACTAATCGGTAACAATAGTTCTTTGATTTTGCAGAGGTATTATTGCTACATGACCTACTTTCGAGATAAATATCGCGGCCATCTTTTTGGAGACACTTCGAGAATGGATTCATCACCACAAACGATGTTGTACACGTTTTTAGAATATCGGGTGTTGAAGCGGTCTAAAGCTTTTTGACACCGATTCATCTCTCGCTTCTAGCTACTTTCCGCTCTTTGGTCAGCAAATGCAGTATCCAACTGGAAATTAGTTTAGACACAGAATTCTTCATTCAACATTTTTTGAATTGAGATCTTTGAAATTCCCAGTAATCCCTCACTCTCACCATATGTCATATATAGATCTTCGTTGATGAGCATCAACGTTTTCCTAAATGACTGCTGTCTTTGGTGTACTGCTTTTGGAGCATTGCTAAGACCAATCCGTTCACATTTGAATGCTCCATACCAACGAGAAATTGTTAACTGATGTGGTATTTCTTTGCCGAAAGCAGAAACCTACTCGGCAAGGCATTCTTGTTGAGATAGTTAATTGTCTTCGAAAATTATAAAAAATTATTGCGCGAAAATGTTCTTCGGCTTAGTTCCATTTTTCAACTAACTTGTCAACTTTGATAGTATGCTACAACACTGCACATACCGAACTAAAACCTTGAATTTGGGTTAACTAAAAATGGAGGCCAATTTTTAGTGCTGACGTTTGATTAGTGGTATATCCCAGTACGCAAAACTTAAAAGACATCCCTCGCATGAACCTAGAATCTTTTGGAAAAAGTGATTCAAAACCATTAGGTTCTACATCGCTAACACATACAGAAAAAGTTTTAAAATCACATCTATAGTGCCTAGAAAACAATACCTAAGATAGTGCTGCTAAATACAGCTACTTATGGTATTGGTTAAATTATTCACAAGAAACCACCATGCGAGGAGACAAAATGCGCTAACACACGGACACGCTTCTACCCAACCGGCGTCATCAATGTGATTTCAAGCGATTTTTTGCTCAATACATTGTAATTCCCTCTATGCTACTATGACTATATCTATACTTACAGCTCAAGTGAGTATCCTCGGTGTTATCTAGCGTCACAAGAACACTTGTCTGCCGATTCAAACACAGCGAAACAAGTAGGTACAATTTCCAAGCCATCTCCCGAGCAGCTCATGGACTGCTAAACCAGAGAGGGCCCCACCAACAGCGCAATACCTAACACAATGCTACTAAATACATTTACTCATGGTATTTGTGATATCATTCACGAGAAAGACAATATGAGGAGACAAAAAAACAGCTAACACACGGACATGTTTCTGCCTACCCGGCATTTTCAGCATAGTTTCCTTATCGTTCCCTCATATTGTCTTTCTCGTGAATGACTTCACCAATACCATGAGTAGTTGTATTTATACTCCATTCACGTTAAGAATGCAGTTAGTATAGATAGGCCTTAAAATACGAGCTTGCTATTGACTAATCGGCAAGGCATATTTACACAGGAGAAACAGATCCAATTTTTTCGTAGGAAATTTCTGTTAGTTGATGTCAATTGTCAAATTTACTTATCATTTAGGATCGTTGTTTCCTGCAGTTTTTCATTTTATTTTATAATTGAATGGCTTATTTCAAAAGGGATTGTAGCTGATGGAACTTTATTGAAGTTTGAACTACTCAGATAACCAAAAGATACTTCGTTGATAATCCTTATGCTAGCATATGTTTTTGACCAGATGATATCGGAAAGTAGTCGTACAGTTCCACATTTACCCCCACCCCTTTGTGATTTAAACCCTATTGAAATTGTAGCAGCACAAGCAAAGCATCACGTCACTGTCAATAATAAATCTTTTAAAATATCAGAGGTAAAAGCGTTATTACTGGAAGGGCTAGATGTTGTAACACCTTAAGCTTGGGCCAACTGTGTCCAACACACTATTGAAGAAGAAAACAAAATGCATCAACTTGATAACATAGTTGAATATATGATTGAAGAATTTATCATAACTATAGATGCAAATTTATCGACAGATTCTGATTTTGCCTATTAGAGTAGCTAATAAATTAATGAAATGCGTATAACACTTAGAATGCTATGATTGCTCCTTTATACCTTCATATATTTCATACATTTAGTTAATATATTTTATATAATGTAGTAATTTTAAAAGAACATGTGTAACATGTGAACATTAATTGTAGGAAACATGTTATTGAAGAAAAGAATAAGATGTACTAACTGGATAGTATCGTTGAAAATATATATACTCGAAAAATGTGTCATAGCAGCAAATACATCATCTTCGTCAGACCTCCATCATCAGCACCTGATTCAAATATCCTTTAATATCATTTGTATAATGAATTGAAATTATTTATTCACCATTTTCACTCTACTTTTGGGTTATATATATAAATCAAATTTATACGTTTATTTCATTTGTTATTCTATAAATAAAATGGTAACAGCAAACAAATTAAATTTAATTCAGATATGGTGAGAAGAAAACTACATAAATTTACAATACGTGCAATTAAGGGATTGTAATAATCAATTAGTCTATTCGATATTTTATTGTAGTCATTAATATGCATGCAATTATTTATTGACTATACTGTCGTTAAAAATGTACATAGTTTTTACTGCAGTCGAGGTACAGTATATAAGTAAAGTTGCAGTGCTGTTTTGTTTTTCACCGAATAGCTCATCTAACTCCATCATTGACAATAACCACATTCTATACATAATTTAAGCCTTGTGTGTTGGCCTTGTACTCTGAACCCATTCGATATATTTGAATACAGTCCCGTTGAGCTCATTATGTGTTGTTCATAATCAGCAACACTCTTCGTTATTTGGCTTTGTCTTGTATATATTGAATTGCCTTCCTCCAACGATATCATTGAAACTGTCTCTTTTAAAATTGATAGAAATTACCAAAGAAGAGATTTACTTCATGACAAATGACTTGGTATAACACCATGTATATAACCATTGATATCGAAATTATACTTTCGATTCAAGTTTATCCATGACAATATTGTTATTTTAAATCATATGGCGTTTATGTTCTCTTCAATTAACCCCAAATGCAATCTCATTTACTTTTCTAACATAATTGAATAAGCTCCAACTAATTTGGTAAATAAAACAACCGAGGGATACATTTATATTGTAATTGATGTCACTGTTACTTTATTATTGCATTATTATTTTACTAGGTCATATAGCAATAATGTATTTCATATAGAATATGAAAAACTCTGCTATTTACTATACAAGATTTTGATAACCCAACTTTAACGTTTACGATGTTGTCATTTCACAGTTCCATCGGTTAAATTTCACCAGTGTAATAGAGCCGCCGATCGTAGCGCTATCTACTGCATTCTTAACGTGAACGGAGTATAGCAGCATTATGTTAGAAAAAGTTTTATTTTTTTTAAACTTGTTATAGCATTAGCCATAAATTCTAATTCATATAAAACTAATACTACCACACCGAAATTCATCAGCTTCTTTTTTTAATTTTTACTCCTAACATTTTAATTTTCATTGTTCTTCATTAAACATTTGTCACAAAGTTTAAAATTTATCGTTGTTGTTACTGAGATGTCACTTTCAAGAAACCATTGTTCCTGTCCAGGTGATATTAAATATTAATACATATATTAAATAAAGATCTTTTAAAACTTTTAGTCTGAAGTGTATAAGTATATGACTTCTAGTAGATATTACCGCAGGTAATAGCAACAGCAATTTATACGTTCTTTGCCATAATTTCTACTTCAATTCCATTTCTAAAATGCACATTTTATTTCAAAGAAAAACCATAAAGTTCCTCCAACACACCTCGTTTCTTTTCCAGATGATATACCACTCACCAAAATTATGATTGAATTAGTCGAACCTCATACAAGTTCAACTTCCCCTCACTACAGCTTCCGATTCGTTCGCCACTCGCGTTCGATCTAGCAACGTTTACACGGGAAATTACCGTACCGTGAACGCAAAGAAAGTTGCTTCAACGCGATGTCAGCTTTTCACTTACGTCGAGAAAAATCTAGCTAGTGCATGGTTTGTTATTCGCTCGGCGTTATACTTGTCTAGAGCTTTATTTTTACTTTAGCAATTTAATTCCAGCGAGCGTAGCGTACCAGCATCCCTAAAAAGATGTATGTGAGAGAGCATTCCAACCTGCGCAGCTCTTTGATGTGGAGAAAACTGGATTAGCAATGGTTAAGTAGAAGTGTAAATTAGTTCGCTGTGATACTACTTTTTTCGAACGAATTGTATTACGAACTACAAGTAAAAACATGTATCCTAAATTACGCTGCATAACAAATACTTCTGATAATTTATAATTTTTTCTTGTAATTTCCAACGTTAAAATTTAATTAAAAATATTGGTTTCCGTTAGAATTTGAACCTCGGTCTCATATTTTCCGGACAGGCGCCTTAACCACTAGACCACGAATAACCTAGTCTAATGGTTATGAGAAGAGACCGGATTATATGCAAAGTGCATATATTTTATTTTATTTTATTTATTTATTATATTATTATTAATAAATAAAATAAAATATATGCACTTTGCATATAATCCGGTCTCTAGTTATGAGGCTTGTCCGGAAAACAGGAGACGTGAGTTTAAATCTTATCGGGAATCAAAAATTTTTAACGTTGAAAATTACAAGGAAAAGCTGTATCTTTTCATTAAAAGGCGAACGGAAGTTTCATATTAATTTAACAAATACATCTGTTGCAATGTTTTGAATTAACTTGCTCGAAGAATCAAAAGGAATAATTAATCTAAAAGTTTCAATAACCTACACATAACCACTTCTACTTGACATACTACATTACGTGCTATGTATTACTATTATATCTTTCGTAGTATTATTGCACCTTGCACTGGTAGTGAAAGTATCTGTGCCTTACTTTCACCACCAGACAGTCCAATCCTGGGGAAGGAGATAAGAATTAAAATAAAAAGGAAAAGAAGGGGAATAGAGACGAGATGGAAAAGATAGAAAAGTTGAAAAATAACAAACAGGAAAATCGAACGGAAAAGGAAAAATAGAAAAAGGAAGGGGACGGAAAAACAATGAGAGAAAATGAAGAAAAGGAGATCTCGACGTTTCGTTTCCGTCGCAGGTGTCTTCTTCGAGGGAAAGGCAAGGAAAGTATTCATTTAATCTTTTGTAGTATTTTAACTTGGGTACAGCACCTTTAAACTAACAAGGGAAGGTATCCAACTCAGAAATTCGGAATTTAATCAAGCTTCGGTGGTTTTTAGACTTTATACGTTTTGAAGGCTGAAATTGGTATTTGCAAATCGGAGTTGTCTCAGTTCTTCCATATAGGAAATCAGTTATTCTCTATTAAGATACATGTTGGCGTTTAGCATCCTTAATGCCCTAGAAAGTCTACAAACTACCCAATTTTCATTAGATTCTAAATTTCCAGGTTGACTATCTTTCCTTATGCAACATATACATAAAAATAAACGTGAAATACAATAACAATTATTAGATAAGTCGCTAATAATTAATCTAAATTGTCCTCCACTGATAATATTTCAGACATTTTCCATAGGCGTAAATGAAACGATCGAATAGCGACAAACATGTACTAAGATGCTTGCAACTCTCTATTATCATGGGTTAGGACTATACACAAGTTATTAGATGACACTCACCTCTTTTTCCGAAGAGTTTGTGAAATTTCCGATATCAAAGTTCGACACCATTGTTTTTGTTTTTATTGTATTATTTTTTTCCTTTTTTAGGCAGTTAGTTCTGTCAATTGCTTTAGGGAACATTGTAGTATGCTAAAGGTTAACTAAAGATCATCTATCTCCACAATATTAAAAAATATTTTTGTAGTTAACGAATCTATAACCAAATAATCCGTGTTTAATAATAATTGTTTATTAACTTCTATAAGATGTTCTATGTAATAAATGATTAAATAACTTCAAAAGTTTATGTGGTAAGATCGTAAATGTGTCAAAAATCATTTGACCAATTTTAATTAGCCTCTACAACTGAGAAAAATCCATTACGTCTAATTCAGTTTCCCCATAGTACAATATACAACAGTTGTGAATATAATGTTGCCAGTTAACTTTAGCCATAAAAGCCAAATACTTCATTCTGTATTGCTTCCTCAATAAACGAGACTCAACAAATCGGATTAACTTCCACAATACAAAAAGTAATAGGCCAAGAAAGCAGGGCAAAAATACACTATACTACTGCTCTGCCTAAGCCTATATTAATACGTCAAATTGAATATGGAAAGTACTTAAATTTTTTGTATAGATGGAAAAGGGAAAATATCGTTCAGTAATTCGTTTTACGTTTTTTATTGTAAAAACATGCGAAGAAATCGAAGCGACGCTGGATGCTACCTAAGGGAACTCTTTTTCATTTAAACGTGGTTGTATGTCGGTTTTTGATGACATGCGCCCACGTTGTCCGGCAGATATGGTTACTGACGATATCATAAAGGGCTAAAATTAAGAGTGAGAATAGGTACTGCGGCTACTAACAGTAGATAGGCAGTTACGACTGTCGCTCTTGAAGAAGCATTTGGATCTTTATAAGTGAAATCTGCAAGAATGTTTTCGTCGAATCGTCACCATTAATGAAACTTGGATCTATTACTATACGAGACGAAGCTACAGTCAACACAATCAACTTTTTACAGTGAATCCACTCTAAAGAAAGCAACTGACCGGAAAGGACATGGTCACAATTTTTTGGGGTTCGAAGGAAATAATCCTAGTTGCCATTGTGAAGAAAGGATACAGGATTACGCTACGTTACTATAGTAAACTATTGAGCAGGTTCGACAAGAAATTGAAGAAAAACCGACGTCAAAAATCAAAGAAAAGCCTGTACTTCACCACTACAATACACCAGCTCACACTTCTGCGATTGTGCCAAATTGGGTGGCTGCCTACGACTTCCCCTTATTCCTGAATATAAAAACATGGCTCGCAGGGAAAAGATTCAGTTCACATGAAGAGCTCATTACTGAGACAAAAGCTAATTTTGAAAAGAACCTACTTTCTGGAGGGGTTAAAGAAGTTACCGGAACATTGGGAAAAGTATATCTTACTAAAAGGAGATTATGGATTATGTAGATATATATATATATATATATATATATATATATATATATATATATATCAGACACTATATTTAATGCGTGTCTTCAATCCTAACGCGACTATGTATTAATTGCGATTTTGATTGTTCCGTAGTATTCTGCTTGGTCTCCTTGTATCCTCAATACTCCGGCCGAAAAACTGCATCTTTCATCTGTTTTCGTGAAGCCAAACCTTTCTTCAGCGGTTGATCCAATATTCGTATCATATATCTAACTAATGTCCCATACTCGAAAATAACATGATAGGCCATTTCTTTCTCTTCATCGCATAGTTTATGTAGTTCTTCTTTAAAAAAAAACCTTTTGTGGAACTGTGGCCTGAAGCCACTAGTAGATAAGTCGCTGTCTTAAAATATAGCCCACTCAAACTGTGCCATCCATTCTCTAATTACACAACACACTGCAGTATTTCTTATGCCTTTAGCTCAAATGAAGGCAAATATTAAGTGGATAAAAACTTCATAAAATTTTAAATTCTGAGGTTATTATTAGTAAAGGTAACAATTATGCTGTTTTTGGAAGTAGTAAAGTATGCCTAAAATGAAAATTTGAAAAATGTACACGGTACTGAATTCAACAATTTCCCACTTAATCTCTTTCAAACAAATCCTGGTATCAAAATTGCAACTACCTTTTGCACAACTTGCAATCTAGAAACCAAAGAGTTTGTCGAAATTCTATTTGCATCATCTTCTATTTCTCAGAAAAAAATACCCCAATATGCCAAATTGCGAAACTATTAGGTTCTAATAAGAGAAGTGGTATCAAAATACGAGGGCAAGTCAAATACGAGTGCTTCCTATTTATTTCTCCTTATAATTGTCAAGAAATTAAAATACATAGTTTGAAGGCACTGCAAGTGTTGTGAGGTTTTTGTTTTCTTTATTTCCTTATTTTGCTCAAACCTTTGAATACCCCACTTGTCGAATAATCATCACACTGCCTTTACTGAGCGAGAGAATGCGACAAAATTGATCTCCAGTGATCCAACGGCCACCACAAATGATGTCATCGACTCGCTAAACGTAGCGTGGAGTTACTGCAATCAAAGGTCTGCCGCTCGGCTTTTCGTCAGTCAACGGTGTTTATTCCTTAACTTTCCACTGTTGCATCACCTTACACATTTTTCAGTCTTTCATGAATGCGAATGGGCGTTTCACCTTCTCTATTCAAGAATTCAATCAAAGAGCACTGTCTAATACGAATATCGATACTGGTCACTTTACGGCCAACAACAGCGCAGCCACTTATTGACGTATAAAGTGACAGTGAATTGTAGAAAGGGTTTGAAGAATAGCACTAAATTCAAATTCAAATTTTAGCTAACTTTATTTAAGTAGAACAAATAAGAGGCATTACATAGTGACTGTTCCTCGTATAACAGAGGCAGGACACGCTATACATGGAACACAGATCGTTTGTAAATGAAGCAAATACTATTTCAACCAGGAATTTTTGCAATCTTCGGATCAAATGCAACATTCTGAGAAAAGTAAAACACTAAAGAATTATGCTTTAACCGTTTTCGCGAAAGATTTTTGAAGTTAGCGGCGTTGGCAGCTTCTGAGAACTTTAGCAAATACAATTAATTTCACACCAGTTTACCTAACACGTAAACAAGAACACTTTGTCCGTAATCTATAGTAACATCCATATAATACTAATGTAATCAACGGAACGTGATTACCAACAAATTACAGAAGTAAAGGGATTAAATGCTCCCGGCGCACAAACAGCTGGAGGGACACAACGCGACGCTGGTAAATATAGTTTTTCCAAGCAAAAGTTTTCGAGTGTGAATCGAGATAATATTTGATTTTCTGTTCCAGCGAGTACAAATGATTAAGTAGAATAATCCCGCATCGGGAAAAACTTAGTCGTAAATACACGTGTGAAGCTCGATTAACCCTACTGCTTCGTGCACATATACTTGTCCAGTTGTGACAATTATTGCAGACTCTTGTTTTATTGTTGTTAGTTTGTGGCACATTTATTATGAATACTGCTGTTCTTGACATTTATATTCAGGTACCAGTCGCGTGTATACTGGCGCTTCTCTATTTAGTATATTTATTCAATCCTTAGCAGACGTCAATTACTATGTTTTACATCCCTAAATTAACCAAACGTTCTGCTTTTATTTGATGTATTTTCTAACTACTTTTGTTAAATTCTTAGCTGAAGCTTTGATAGGTATTCGTAAATACATGTTTCTTTAATAATAACAACAATAATTTTATATTTTCAACCAAGATGTTACAAACAATGTTGATATACGAGGGCCATTCGGAAATTAAGGAACATTTTGTTTTTACACCTGACCGCGTTCCCCCACCGCCACCGCCGACCAACCACTTATCTTGGTACTCATCCGCTTCAGTTTGACGGTAACTGCGGTTCAATACGGTTAATTACTACTTAGCTGTGCGACTTTAAAATGGGAGAGGAAATTGACGATCCCAACAAGTGTGAGTATTATCCGCTTTCTAAACGCGCGATTGAGACAAATATCCACGAAAAAGTCGTTTCGTAATTAGTGAACTACATTATTTCCAAAAACTTCAAAGACTGCGTTGAGCGGAGTTGTTAGTGCAGATCTGGGCTATAATAAAATGTGCGCCAAGTGAGTTCGTCGAATTTTGTCAGAGGAACATAAAAGCAAACGATTGCTGTATTGACATTTCTCAGTTACTACGACAAGGATGGTGACGAAGCTTTGAATCACATTGTCACTGGTGATGAGACTTAGATATCAAATTTCACACCAAAAACAAAGGGCCAATCAATGCAATGGCATCATCCGGAATCCCCAACGAAACCGAGAAAAACAAAACAAATTTTGAGCACCAGAAACATTTGGATACGGTGTTTCAGGATCGTAAGAGTGTTCTGCTCATCCAGTACATGCCTAGAAATGAGTCCACAAATGCAACAACTTACTGATGGATGCTTGAATAACTTCGCCACGCTATTCAAAGCAAGCGGATACAGCGTGAGCAACACAGGGCTTACTTAAGCAGGTTCGGTGGAAAACATTCGCCATACAGTACGAACTTAGCCCCAAGTGAGTTTCACTTATTCCCCAAATTGAAAGATTTTTTGTGTGGACAATGCTGTGATGATGAACATAAAGAAGTCGTTAATCAGTAATTTAACAACTTGGCTGGAACAAGGCATAGGAAAGCTGATAAAACGGTACCGCAAATGCTTAAATTTGATCGGTGACTGCGCAAAAAAAGCTTGTCTGTCTTGGATATCTAATTTTATGTAAAATATAGTTTCGTTTAATTACTTATTTATTATTTTCGTTTAATAACTTATTTATTATATTTTATGTGTATTTGTCTTACACTGATTAACTTTAATAATAAAATATTGTGTATGTATATTAAATATAGGGTGGCGCAATGGGTATTGACGTTTCTTAGAGGGTTATTACGGGACATATAAACAAGACGATCCAAGTCAAAAAATACATCTTCAATGTACATATAATGCAGTTTAACAACAGACATTATTTCTTGAAAATAACATCTGTTAAATGGCCACCATACTTTTCTAAACATACATAAATTCGTAACTGAAAACTCGTTGTAAATCGTTCCAATATTTCCTGCTTTATCGTTCTACTTCCTTTGCTAATGCTGACTTTTAAAGCTTGTCGCATTCGATGTTTTGGAAGCTTTTGCTATATGTAAAAGTACTAACAAAATTTTTGATGTCTGTAGAAACTTCAAACACATACCTATGAGTATTTTTCCTTTTCTATTTATCTTTCTCCTATTATTAGTTAAGTATCATGTTACGTTATTGGCTGGAAATATTTTATTAAATACATACTTATCTATTTTAATATTTATTAAAGACATATTACAGAAAAATCGTTTTCTACTTCTTTTATGTACGGCATTTCCTAGTGGTCCTAATTAAATGACTAACAACTGTACACAGTAGATAGGCATACATGCATTTCGCTACGTAATATCAAAACTCAAGAGATGAATTCTATTGGTTGACCACCTGCAACAATACTAGCTTTAAAATAGCTCTATCAGTGTTTGATCAGCAAATTTCAAAGCGTTTCGCGTTGCACAAGATGATGGTTTAACGTGATCAAAGTATTTTGAAACGGTTTATTTGTAATTAAACTCGCATAGATGATATAATTAGATTCGCGTGTAGATACAGGAGCTGTTTTTATATAAAGAATAATTTATATATTTAGGTGAGTTTATAAAGTGTGCTCGACGGAATCCGCTTATATATGTAAACCCACCTAAATATTTGGTAAAATTGTTAAGTGCAAACATTTTTAAAGCCGAAGGTTTTAAATGTTTTGTATTTTCGTTATTTTCAATATAAACTCCATTCTATGTTTATAGACAGCGATAATTTCAAAGTATATTAGTTGAGTTTTTTTAATATAAATAAAACAGTTTGCATCTTTACGTTTTTCTCTACTACCTTTGTTCGGATCATCCGAACGAGGTTTTAATTTATATTTTACATATTTAGTGTTTTTCACATTATAATAAATCATATGTTTGTACTCCTATTAATTTCTACTTTCCATTTAGTTGTATAGAGATATTTAGTCTATTATTTGCTAGTATATTTGCTATTATCTTAATCTATGTATTCTGTAATTAGTACTGCTAAGTGTCACTAATGAAATTGTATGGAAATACCAGCAATTACCGCTATATATTCAATTAGGATTATGTTCATTCCGATTATGTTAATTATTCTTTAAATCATTAGTTATCGAATATCTAAACATTTCCTTTTCAACAGCTTCGGATTGCTCATTAAGGTAAAACCGAAGTTGCTTATTATAAATAACGTCAGTATACAGTCAGTGCAAGTTGTAAATCATTTGAATACAGTTCAACGGAACTTAAGTCAATACAACCTGTAGCTCAGTAGGAAATAATCAATATAGTTATTATATTAAGTGCAGTGTTTTATTCATCGAATGAATAATGAAAAAAGGTGGAAAACTCCAGCCACAAATTCGTACAACCTTGTTAGAGAAAATATGTTATTCCTGCAAAGATATTATCTAAGTGCACGAAAGGGCTATTTCCGTACTTTTATCATTGGTCTTAGGCACTGGCTTCTCTTTCTTCTAGAATCTAACATCGTAATTTTGGCAGCAAATAGTTGATGTAAAGTTATTTCTTCTACTATTATCGTATTTAATCTTAACAACCCCAATCAATAAAGTAGCCAATTCATGTTGGCACATCAATGTCCCAAAGATGCTAAAGTAGTCTATTTAACGGAGAAGTGTCCTAATATATCGCAACAGCTCTGTATTTGTTATGTTGTAGCAATTTTTGTGTATAGCGTGATTATGGTTATAGGTTGAAGTTAGTCCAAACAACATAAATAGGTGGCATTGGCAGAACATTCGTTCGAGAAAAAGCTCTATAAGAAAAGAGTATTAACATTACGAACGCCAAAGTGCGGAAATGAAACCTGTAGTTGTCGAAGTATTGCTGCGCTGTCGATGTGAATGCCAGTAGATATGAGTCGAAAGTTAAGGAAGGACAAATTAAGCCGCGACAACAACACATAATCGACACCTCTAAGTGGGTAAACTCCGTTTAGCGGAAACCAAAGGAATTTTGCGAATCTGTGCGCCGCCATCCCTAATAGACGTTTGTGAGATATATAGTAAGGGGATCTGATAAAAGCATAATATATAGCTTTCAATGCATTTTTATTGGAAAATTGTCTGCAATTACGTACAAGAAAGCCAAGATATCTTCCAGAGGCCCGCGATATGCCAAAAATATGATGCAAAGGTAGGTTACGTATCAAAAAAAGAATACCCAAGTCCTTAACCAGTACAGCGCGTTCAACATCCACTTGATCAAGCTCGTAGTGGAAGATAATGGTAGTACATTGGCAAGTAAATGAAATCATCTTGCACTTGGTATTAAAGGTTAAATTAAATTATTCAATATGCAACGTCTAGATATGTTTATAAGAACGACCTGTAGCAAGTTATAATCCTCTAGACTACACATTTCATGGAACAATTTCAAATTATCAGCGAACAATAAAGCATAAGATGAAGTTTGGGTTGTTGTATCATTCATAGAAAAACGAATATTAAACGTTAGATCCCTGAGGAACTCTCGAAAAATGAATAAATTCGCGAGAACTAAATCCATTAAAGAAACCATACTGACGTCAATTAAACAGATACGATTGAAACAATTGTACCAGAGAATCACTAAATCCAAAGGAAATCAATTGACAGGGGATCAAAGAATGATTTGGACGATCAAAAGTAAACTTATTAAAGAATTATAATAATAATAATATAAAAATAAACAGTCTCGCTGAAGATTCCAGCAGTAATCAGCCATCATATGGGTTTCTCATCTTCCTTGATACCTTTCCTCCATAATGCTGATGTCTTTGTAAAATCTTTCGCCTGTTCCTGACTAATATCGCCCAATTTTTCTGGAAAACGAATGGCTGTGAAGGTAAGGAATGTTGATGCTCATGTTACATCCATACACTGGTTCAATAATTCCGTGAACTGCGTATTAACATATTAAAAGTTACCTTATCTGAAAACTATTAAAAATTCCAGCCTTCAGGTTATCTGTGTTAGGTTTTAAGTTTTGTTTCAAATACTCAAAACACGGTACGTTTCGAGGTAAAACCTTAACAAATTGCTTCATAAGTCCCAACTTGATATGCAGTGGTGGAACAATGATTTTGTTTCTGTCAACCAACAGTTCGTTAAGAACGTTGTGTTCTCCTTGAACAAAGGCATAAAAGCAAGGATATTTTGTGTAATCACTTTGTTGCCCGAAGAGAAAGCTTGCTATTTTTAGATCGACACATATCACCCACCGATGCTCTTCATGCCTGATAGTCTTCAGCACCAAAGACATTGTCTCGTATTCCTCCTTCATAGTGGCGGAATGCACAAGAGGTATAGAACCATGTTTATTACCATTGTGTAAAAGTACACATTTTAAAATTCGAGATGAACCGTCTATAAAAATGACACCTTTGAGGGATTCAGATCTCTAACAAAGTCACTAAGCTCTTGTTGGCTAAAACGTTGGGAACTCGCTGATGGACCTTCAAAATCACTATCACCTGCACTCTTCTGGAACTGCACCTCGTCAGACGATGTATCTGAGTCATCCTTCGGAAGCATAGGTAAGTTACTGAACGTTGGAATAGGTATTTCTTCAGAATGAAGCAGAGGTCCCCTTGCTGACTCCATGCTAGGGTATACCCATCTAACCCGGTTATTGCGATTAAAGCTTTTGATGTTGATAAAAAAAACTAGCAGTCATCACGATGGTTTTTGGACTCCCTCTATACCATGGATTCGCCAACTTTTAAGCTCTTTCTCTTTCCGTTTGGCCACTGTCGCAAATGTTCTACGCATGTTTTGCATACAAAATATGGTGCCCAAGATTTATCCTGGCTTCCTAACTGAATGCCAAAATACGCTAAATATACCCTTTTTATAAAGGTAGATATGAATTTTCTACTTTCCTTAAAAACGTATTTGCAACAAACATAACAAAAAACATCTGGGTGGTTCACACAATTCCGTCTGCTTGTAGGAGCCATTGTTGTCATTCGAATTTTTAATATTCGTCCAACAATTTAATGCAAATATTAAGTACACACTGTCACAGTTATCACACGAAAGCACAATACTAAGCGGAACTGTAAGATGCAAACAGAGATACGGGGAACTCTATGTTAGATAAGTAGAAGAAGTAGTGGAGATTAAACATTGTACGCATACCCCACTATATCAGTTCTACGGGCAAACGTCATCGCTTTACACTTAGCAATGGTAAAGTGGTAAATGGTTCTCTAGACACCAAAGGTGAATAGATAGCAGGTCACCCTGCAAAATGTCACAATCTGCAGTGGAGTATATTCTGCGAAAAGTTTTAAGGTCATCGGCGTATAGTAAGCATTTAGATCTAAGTCGATCAGGAAGATCATTAAGGAAAATAATAAATAGGAGCGGTCCATTAACAGAGCCCTGTGGCACACCTGAAGGAGACTGATATAAGCCGGACCGGAAACCACGGTATTCAACGTAATTGGTACGCCCACTCAAATAGGATTGCAACAACAATATCAGATCGTCAAAGATACCCCACATATTCAGTTTACGTAATAGGGTTTGATGTTCAACCCTATCGAAAGCCTTAGCAAAATCTGTATAAATGACATCTGTCTGAAGACGTAGATCTAAAGCCTCAGACATATCATTAGAAAATGCGCACAGGTTGGACACTGTTGATCTGCCTTTAGTAAAAGCATGTTGCACCGGGGACAGTTTAGCAACAACGTGCTACCCCACCCCGTCCAGATCTTCTATCAACCCGGAAAACAACGAAATCTTCACAAAACAGCTCCGAACTCACCAAAGTATCACTACCCCAAGTCGCAGTCAATAAAACAACATCAATGTCATCGCAAGCCAAAATATTATTATAGAATTGCAGCGTCTTTGAATTTAATCCACAGACGTTTTGATAATAGAATGAGACGCTCACTGCTAACTGTTGGGATCCCGGGGGTTTTTCGACCCAACAATTTTAGGGAAGCCATCAATATACTTCAAGGACACCTCCTCGCCCCTGCCCCTGCGCCGTCGAAATTCCTCTAGAACCCTATTCTTATTCTCAACTTGCCTAGGTGTAAGATCTCACAGCATCGGCTGTTCAAAGGGTTACCCTTAGAGGTCTAGGTTTTCCATCAGCTACCATCCCACCAAGTCTCAGGGTCTTCAAATTATTAGTGACAATCTGGGGTGCCACATTAAGAAAAGCCAAGATATCAGCAACCTTCGCACTTCATTCGAGCCATCATCAGCCATATTAAAGATCTTAAAATTCGTCTTTTTGGTGGTACGTTGCTCAAGTTCATGGATGATGTCTTCCATGTCGAATGACGCAGTTTGTGCAGGAGAAACACGATCAAGTTTATCTTTTAACTCAGTGATCTCTTTCTGAAGTACGGAAATAACTGAAGCGAGACTCTTCAAATGAGTAGAAATATTCGACGAACAGCATGCTAGGCAGGTCCACTTAATATTCCTCTTGTATCTCAATACCCGAGTACCTTTATCACTCAAGCCGGCACAAGCCAAACTATAAGTAGCTCCACATACAAAACAGTCAATCGCATCTTTATCAGAGAAAAGCTTGTTACAACATTTGCAGCTAAGTGACATTATGGATAGCCAGGGGAAAAATAAATAAATAATAAAGGTAATAACGAAGGAAAGGAGAACAGGGACACACACCTCATGCCTTCGCACTGCCCTTCGCGGCGACTTAAGTATGTTGAAAACAAAATGAGAAAGTTGGGCAACGGCGAGGATGCAAAGGAACAAATAAAGAGAATGGAAATCAACTATTGAACTGCAGTGTATCTGAATAACAGTACAGAAACACAGCAAACAAAAAAACAGGAAACACAAAAACGAATAGGAATAACCGCAGAGAGACAAAACAAACTTACCGTAAACGGCAGCAAAACGTTAGATGCCACCAAATTAAATAGCAGGCTGTAGAGAACACTCTTTCCTGATTACAATGATACAAACTTTAAAATTATTGACAAACTCTACAGTAAATTACTAAAATTTAGCGGCACAGACCTACAATAACTCTGTTGTTCAATAACAGTCATAAGATCGAATAAATAACAAAAAATAGTGGTTGAATTACTTCAATTGTTCCGCGGAATTAAGAATTAACCCGATTTCAGTCTTTAATCGCTTACCAAGGCACTAGAATTAAAAATCTTATTTCTTAATCATCTGGCGCGGTAATCGATTTAAAATTACTATTTTTAATTCCAACTGGTCAGTTAAGTGAATTTTGCCGTAGACTGTATTCAAAAATTAACTATTAAATTTTTTAATGTAAGCACACATTTCTACCTACCTAAAACAGAAAGAAATTAAAAACATAAAATCGGATTTCGCTTAAATAGAGAGTTAACGGTATCGAATCGGTACATTGGTACCGATAATGGATTGACATCGGCGTACGCAGCCCGTTTATTTTTTCAACACTATACGGAACGAGACGGATACGCAACGCTTCGTGAAGAAAAAAAAGTGATAATTCCGGTATACAGCTGTTTCGTCAGGAGCGACAAATGGAATTTTACACGAACGATGATCCGAAATTTAGCGTTGAGAGCATTAATGAAAGGATTACACGTTACGTCCGTTCGATTTTTTGGAATGGATTCGATTTAGTTCGCCCGGTCATTTCCATTTACTGGCCATTAAAACAGACCAGCGCTTAAAAGGGGGGCCATGGATAAATGGCGTCTGCTTCTATAACCAAAGCCCCCCGTCAATTTGAATTAGGCGCTTATTGGGAGCAGAGGTATTTTAGTTTAACGATTTTCCACGGATAACGTATCAATTATTACTTTTAAATGGAATCGTCGGATACTTCAATAACTTTTTATTAGTTGAGTTTTCGTTAAAAGTGCTTACTGCCATGCAAAGTGTATTACCCTATCGAATCAACTTTATATACAGCTAATTTCTCTAATAATATCTGCGAACAATGGATTGATTCCCTGTAACTAACCAAACTGATATACACTACCGTCCAAAAATTTGGAAGCAGCAATCCTTTCACAAAAAGTCACATATACGGTAAAATTTTATTGTGATTATTAATGAAATACAACATAAGTGATTGCCGTCAAATAAAAGTAAATTAACTCAAAAGTAATACGAGGACGACCTGGAATGTTTCTGGAATCGGCAAGAGATGGTGCACGAAGGTTGAAGTGGATTCATTGGTCGGCAAAAGCAACTGCCAAAATTTCAGACGTTTGCTGTCAATAGTTGTTGTTTAAGAGGGTGTTTTGTGTAGCAAGTCTGACAGTTTCGCAAAAATGGATAAAACGGAATTTCGTGCAGTGATAAAACGCTTTTCGATGGCTGGGAAAACAGCTAAGGGAATTTGAAATATTTTGCTAGAGGTTCATGGCGGATGTAGTCCATCATTTTCGACCATCAGCTTCTGGGTAAGCGAATTCAAATACGGCCGCACAAGCACAAGTGACGAACCACGCAGTGGACTGACAAAAACCGCTACCAACGATAAAATGGTCGACAAGATTCGGGATGTCGTGTTAGCCGATCGCCGATTGAAGCTGAAGGAGATATCAAAGACAGCAGACATCTCAGAAGAACGCGTTGCCATATCCTGCACGAAATTTTGGGTATAAAGAAGCTTTCGGCGCGATCGGTACCGCGTTTGTTTACATCGGAGCAAAAACGAAATCGGGTGACCCTTTCAGAAGGGCCAGGATTCAACGCAATGCAAGGGATTTCTTCATCCGTTTCGTAACAGTAGATAAATCTTTGATCCACCACTACACATCGGAGACCAAGGAAGGCAATCGGCTCCGAAGGAAGCAAAGACCGTTCCATCGGCCGGAACGATCAATACAGCGATTCAATTCGATGCAGTGTTGAAGGAGAAACGGCTTCGTTTGCAGCGGAAGAAAATGCTTTTCCACCACAACAATACACCGGCTCATTCATCCCGCATCGTCATCTCTAAATTGAATGAGTTGCGCTACGAATTAGTATCTCATCCTCCATATTCACCGAACCTAGCCCCCAGCGACTATTTACTATTCCCAAATCTGAAAAAAATCACTGGAAGAAAAGAGATTTGCCTCAAATGAGGAGATCATCGCCGCTACAGATGGCTATTTAGCAGGTCTCGAAACATCCTACTTTTCCGACAGCTTGAAGAGAATGGAGCACCGTTTAAAAAAATGTATTGATCTTCGAGGAGACTATATTGAAAAATAAAAAGCCACACCAATATCGTGTTTTTCTTGCTTATTCCGGAAACATTTTAGGTCGCCCTCCTATACCCTCTCCACAAAACGAGACCGTGACCATTAAAGTCGATCAAATGGTAGTTAATAATAAACGAACTGTTTCCGAAGTATCATGATTACGTATAAGAGAAAATAAAATAAGAGTAAGAGGAACAAATAATAAAAAGGAAAGAAAAAAGTGAAAAGGTGAAAAAGAGTGAGAGAATAAAAGAGAAAAGGGGAACAGAAAAAAGAAATCAGAAACCACGCTAGAGGCGAAACCACTTTGGAAGAAGATCACAGTAACTTGACGTGTTAACCACGCTAGAGGGGAAAACCATCAGAAAGTTCATTCATCGGATGATGATTGAACGAGAAAAGAGACATGATGTATTCCTGTTGTTATTGCAACTTTAATTAGGAGGAAATGGTAAAATATCGTCAGAAAATTTAAAACTGATCGTATCAACTCTGGCCGCATTTATATAGACAAATTAACAATATTTATCTTCTATGTGTTATAATTACTAATTTAGTAATTACACAATGATGTTTAACATAAATATTAAACTCCAAAACTCGCCTAATTTATTATTAATTAGTCTAGGATTTTACAGCATTTATTCCATTATTTCACAGAACTGAAAAGCTTTATTCCACAGCCAAATTTATTACCCACATGAGCGTCAATTTAACACTGCACTAACATACATGTGTATGTAACAATGTACATTATCTGCCCGGTTAATAAATTGACTGCATCAGAGTCATTTGGGATTGGTGCTTTTACATACTTCAAATAACAGCAAATACACCACCATTCCAACGAAAATCGTTATATTGGATGTAAATCTCACGGTTTCTTTTATTTCTATATTTATACTCTGTGCAAAATTTATTTTCGGTACTTAACGTAACGTAGATAACGTAAAGATAACATCTTCAAACTATGGGTTAGAACAAGATTTTCAACTTATAAAAATAGTTATTATAAGATATTTTGAAATGAATACTTAAGTTTCCAAGGCCAGAGTCAGTAATAAACGAGCTACTTCTGGAATTGCACCCTGCCATAATGAGATATATATAGAAATGAGATTAAGAGGAGAAATAAATAAAAAGAAAAAGAATGAAAAGAGTGAAATAGAAAGAAAGGTGAAAAGAGTGAGAGAAGGAAAGAGAGACTGAAAAAAGGGGGAGAACAAGAGAAAAAAATTAGAAAAGAAAGAGAACAAAAGAGAAAGGTGGAATCTCGACGTTTCGCCTCTATCGTAGGAGGCTTCTTCAAGAGGAATAGGAGAAATCAAAGGGGCACGCTAACTCGACGTGTAAACCACACTAGAGGCGGAACCTCTTTGGCAGAAAGTTACGATGACTCGGCGTGTTAACCGCGCTATAGGCAAAAACCAGAAGGTTTTCGCCTCTATAAGATATTTTGTTTCATACACAACGCGCATGGTGGTTACTGCATACAAATATACTTTAAGATGTATACTAAATGATATCATTTTTTCAAAATGCATTTTGGGTTTTTTTATTGCCTTTCGGAATTTATTATCTGAATGTGCTTCGTATTTGGATTATGACAACAACAAAAAGCGAATATGTACTTAGATGATGCAGAATGCAGGAGCCAAAGAGTTGGTGTCACCGCACACTACAGTAAATGATTACCAATTCATTGGTGTAAATACTTGCACACTTAAAATAATATTTGTGGTTAGGTGTAACCCGTCACCTATTAATAATGTGCCACAATGCGAACCGAGTTAGCGGCTTTATTATTAATTAAACCAACTATTATTACTAATTAAATTTTACAAGACACACATAACGTGAAAACAACCCTTAATAAAGTTTACATTTACCAAATTTATGCCAAAATTAAACCATTATTATTTTTATCCTGGATTACTCAACGTTGGTCTTTTTTCGCAAGTCACCGTATACACAACAGTGTACCCCGCCGAAATCAAATAAATCTTGGCTCGTCCAACGCACAGGCACACAACGCATGCACACACGTGCAATTTGCAAGCTGCCAAACCGGGTCAAAGTACTAACTTCCCATTATAAATTATAATCTGTCGACTGTTGCGACGCGACATTCTCCCAAAGCCAGATAAATATCGTTCTAGCGAGGCACTGATAATAGCAGCCTGGCCTATACCGGCTTTGGAAGAAGAAAAAACGTCCCCTTTGACAAATTAATACATTAAATTTCTTTTAACAATATAAATCGTACCATACGCCATCATGACAAGTGCAATCTATCCGGTAATTGGAATACCTCAAGTATCAAGCGCATTACATGTCTGAGCGGTAGAATTATTACCGGATTTAGCGCCGCCATGGAAAGAGAAAAGCAGAAAAGTATAGGTGGAAGCGAAATTCTTTCCGCTAGGATAACGAAGAATGTTAGTATTAATCATAAACGTTAGAGTGGTATGTTAGAACAATCATGGTATACAGGAAATAATGGGATAGATCTTTAACAAATATAGTTAGTAATTGTACTTGGAAAACTTCGCGTTTTCCGATTTTAGACTTTTTTAACGAAGCTAAGAAAGATAACCTTAACAGAAAAAACTGACTCCGACAGTTAAAGGGTTGAGCAAATGGCCAATAACCAGCTCTTATAAAAATACTTGCGGTACTCAAATTAGCCTCGGAAACAGGTAGGATAACAGGTGTTCACAAACGCAAAGAAAAAGGACAAGTGATGGCTTGACAAGCTAGTAAAATTTGTAACCTGGAAAGTGTCCCTGGGTCTCATCGAAACGAAGGGATAACCGACTGGAAAAACTAACCTTGGGGAAGAAGAGGCAAAGAGTATGTTTGCTTTTTTTTGTAATTGTGTCAATTCAGAATTATGTAAAGAATCAAATACTTAAAGAACATTAAAGACCGGATTACTTCCGCGGGGTTAGGAGATGAAATCTATATTTTTAGTTTAACAGGAAAGCAGGATACTCCCGCGTTAGATTAATTTAGTCTAAGTTAGAGTAGTTTTTAAATAGCTAGCGTTACCTTGCTTTGTAAGTCGGGGACATCCAGTATAGTGCCACTAGCGGAGCACTGGAGATAGCATATTTATTGTCAATTATCTTGAAATAAGAAATAATTTGCTTTTTTTTTCGATGCAGCGACCTGAAATGTTTCCGGAATCAACAAGAAAAGCACAATATTGGTGTGGTTTTTTATTATTTTTCGATGTAGTTTCCTCGAAGATTTATATACTTTTTCAAACGGTGCTCCAGTCTCTTCAAGCCATCGGAAAAGTAGGATGTTTGGAGGTCTGCAAAATAGCGGCGATGACATCCCATTGGACTGTTCCTTGGTCTCCGGTATGTAGTGGTGTATTCAAGTCTCATCCACAAATACGACACACATGAAGAAATCCCTTGGATTGCGTTGGATCCTGGTTAGACATTCCTCCGAAACGGTCACACGTTTTCGTTTTTGCTCTGTTGTGAGCAAACGCGCCGAAAGCTTGTATGTATATCTTGTCGACCATTCGTCGTTGGCAGCGGTTTTTGGGCGTCCACTGCGTGGTTCGCCTCTTGAGCTTGTGTGACCACGTTTGAATTCGCTCACTCAGAAGCTGATGGTTGAAAATAGTGGATTACATCCGCCATGAAGCTCTAGCAAAGTATTTCGAATTTCCGTGGCTATTTCCCCAGCCATCCAGAAGTGTTTTATCACTGCACGAAATTCGATTTTACCCATTTTTTGCGAAACCGCCTGAATTGCTACACAAAACACACTCTTAAACAACAACTATTGACAGTAGACGTCTGAAATTTTGACAGTTGCCATAAAAAAGGTTAGCCTTGCCAACCATTGAATCCCCTTAAAGCCTTTTTCACTATCTACATAACAAAAAATAAAATCTGGAAAAATGGGTATTTGCATCCAGTAAACGTTTTTCGTCGTTAAAGAAGTAGTTCCCAGCATGTGTTAAACTGCTTACACGCAATTTTTCGTATTGGTAACCTTCCTCTGGAAGAAATCTTTCTCTTCCCGAAAATTCCGATGTTTATTATATAACAAACACAATATCGGCGGAATTTTAAATATGGATATAACTCGGATATAAGCGGATTCGAGAATAATACTATTAGAAGGAAAGCTCCGGAAATCCATTAAAATGCATTAATGACTGCAGTAAACCAGCTATGTAGTAACAACGAAAAGGCGTAGTGGTGCAAGCATGAGGAGGGTACATCGCTTCGTAGTGCCTCTGACAACGGAACCTGGAACTGGATGGCAGACGATAAAACATAGTACTAAGTCGATACTATAAAAAAATGACTGTTTTAAGAGAAGAACAACACGCGAACCGTGATGTTGACACTGCTATCGCCGAGCGCCGTTACTGCTCGCATTTAATGCTGTATTATCGACGTATCGGAATATACTCTGTGTCTGTTTCACTGTCTGCCCGCTCATTGTGTTCTTTCCAGGAATCGTAACATAGACGTTCAACGGCCAATACGTAAACTCATTAATTTTAAAAGAGACCGTGCACGGACAGATAGCTTTCGAAATAGCTTGGTATTTGTTTGGGATTCTTTCAGAATCGCTTCGTTTGAGAAAGGATTAACACAAATATTGTCACGTAGTTATTGCTGAAATAACTTAAAGAACTGGAGAGCTAATTTATTTTTTGCAATTTTTATTATTTATTCTGACAAAGTAAAAAACAAATGGAACAATGTTAAGAGCATTACAGAATCATTTGTGAACTGTTTATTTGTTTTCAACTTCAAATTTGATGAGAGCCACAATCAACTTTTGTTTTCAACGGCGTCTACTTACATATCATTGCAATATTTTTGATAGAAATTTTATTATTATTATTATAATTACGTTAAGCTGATTCACTTTAATGTAATTAGCGGGTTCCGCCGTGTCACTAGGTTTTTGTCCCTGACGTTTCGCAGTCAACTGCGTTTCGAATTTTCTGATCAGTACCGCAATAAAGCACAATGAAATTACAATTTAGATGAATGTGCTGCGATGTCGAGACACCATAAAGAATTAGAATTTCTTCTTATGTAAAAATAATTTTGCATGAGAAAATTATTTTATTTACTATTTACTTATTTATAAGAAAACATCAAAAAAAGGTTCTGCATTTAATGTTGCATCTCAATTACAATCAATCTTGTAGAGGGCATTTTAGAGCTAACAGGTTTATAACCATGTTTGCAATTTATATTTTTGAATGTTTAGTGTTTTTATTCATACAGCATATTTTCCACGTATACGAGAATTTAGAATTTTGTGTACGTTTCCAAGTAAATAATATTTTACGAACGATAAATAGTTCCATTATGTGTATATGAGTATAACATGGCTCTCATTCTAGGAATAATTTTGAAGAATTATATATGTAAGGTATTTAAAGAAAAACAAATATATGATAATGGAATTTACGAAATATGTTATAACTAGAGACCGGATTATATACAAAGTTCAAAGTTTAATTCAATTTATTATATTTTACGTCTATATGTACATGTATTACACTGACTAAAGTTAATTAGCGTTAACTAACTTTAATCAGTGTAAGACATCTACAAGTAGACGTAAAATATAAAAAATAAATTAATTTAGTCTCTAGTTATAACCTTCTATGGTGATAAATTTCAGACATTTATTTTACCGAGTAGGTACTCTGCTTTAAAGTTTTCAAATATTTGGTTTATATTAAATAAAATAATAATACGACCAATTAAACAGTTTACAAAATATTTCAAAAAATTTGGAAAAACCCGGCCATAAAAGACAGAAGATGAAACGTCCCAAAAAACTATTGCAATACGTATGTATGTATAAACACAGATATTACACTGTTTCAGAGACCCTATTAATCCGTTCTGAAAATATTATTTTGGTTTTTCCACACAAGTACCCAAGAGTTACCGTAAATTGTCGTCCCTAAATTTTCTTTTAAAAAACGAAAAATAGCTCTAAAACGCTAAACATGAACTGTAAGGCAAATACTTAATTTCTTCAAAACCACAATCACCACAAGCAGATTTTACGTTTGTGTATTGGTACACTGTCGAGCAACAAGACACCTTCTGTCAGTTTCTAACGTTACTTCGCTTTAACAGAAACCTTTAGATTAACGCATTAAGCTTGTATAATTCTCCTCTATTTATACATCCTTCTTCATATAATTAATTATTTTATTAATTATCTTTGCTATAGACTTAAGCATTCAGCGACAGCTAAAGCGTTTGAAGCGCCACTATGTCGACTCCCCTTTGATTAAAGACCATAGTTATATAGTTACACAAAAGCTTCATCACCATTAGCGACATCGTTGATAAAATTAAACGTGTTTCGTTTAATACAGTTAAGAATTTTGCATTTGTTTTATTAATTAGGGTGCAAGTCATCAAAGCAGATACAATTAAGTAAAGGAAATGATGAATTGTATCAAAATTGAAAACTAGCCAGTGCGACAACATTTATAGTAAAATTATTGCTAAAACTAAAGTAGTTTACTTTAAAAAATTGAAATCCCTACTTGTTTGTCAGAACCTTGTTTGCTTTTCGTTGTAAATCACCTAACTAAAAACCGATCAAAGTGCACATAAATAAAAATAAAAAGAAATATATAAATACAAAATTAAAACGTACATTTTACGTTTTGTCGATCAAAGCACTCAAAATATTAACTACATTTAAACTAAAATCTAAACTATTAATGCTATAGGATCGAATCAGCCGTATTTTATTTGAATATAAAAATTCGAGTGCGTAGAATTTGTACATATTGCAGAGCACTGACGTACATATATCCTATTTTTAAATTCCGCGTTGATATGTTCCCCTTTGCAATAAATGTATTAAATATTCAGATTATTTTATTACTGTTGCATAAAATAGATAGGCATTGCTATTTAACAATAATATAATAAAAATTTCGAACAAAATCGAGTAAAATACTGGTTACAGAGAAACCATTTTTGCCGTGATGATGTCAATGTAAATGATTTTCAACAGAATGAATACAGCTGAAGCTCGCAGATTAATTGCCCAACGTATTCATAATGCATATGGAAATGGCGTACTGCATTATTTACATTTATTCTACAGATTACGCCCAATAAAATCATTGAAACAGAAGGAACATTAAAAGGCTTAGTACTAAGAAAACGTCTAACAGAACATATTTTATGTACATGTACCTCCACTGGTCGCCCAAAGCACAAATTTTTCAAAAAAGGATATCTATCACACTCTGAATTAAAGAACAAGGGTCCTAGAGTGTTTTAAAGTTTACTAAAAGCTTCCAACTATTCTATAAAAAAAACAATGACAAATTTAAAAAATAATGATATTTTGTATTGAGTTTTCTTTGAAACAAATTGGTTTGTAGGCAAAGCTTAACCTGCCCCACAAAGAATAGCACCATATTCATAAAAATTTTAGAGAGATGTAGATAAAAACCAGGATCTTTTTTACTTCAATTGTATTGTACCGTGTTATGGTTTATAAATAAAATTACTTCTTTCTAAAAAATATTCAATATATCTTACATGTTACCAACTCTGCAATTACATTTATAATTTTATCACCAGAACCAAAAATGATTCGAGACTAGACTACAAGACAGCGTGGCGATCATTGGAGAATGTGAATTGTGAATGCTTAAATAACAATTCTTGTTATTTCATTGACTGTAGTAATTGTTCAATTTTTTCTTTGTTCATCTGGAATCTTTAGTCAGGTAAAATGGTGAAACTTGATTACTCTACAGATGTTATATACAAGGTGGGCGTAAGGGTCTAACAGTGACAAAAATGAGCGCATATAGAATGATTTTACTACCAGTTTTCAATCCTTACTCAACACATTCTTTAAGTCTCTGAAATACTGAAGATCAATCTTGGTATGTGGTAAACTAATGGACGCATTTAGTTTTGCAAGAAAATTGATTTTGTAGCTTTAAGCTAAATGTTAGTACTATAATAAAACAGAACGAAAGGTGTTCAGAAATGCTCCAAGCATTCTCTTAGCAAGCTCTTTATGCATCCATAGGCAATGATTACTTTATACCGACTTCACCGCATGAAAGATATGTTGTTCTGCATGTCACTTCTTAAACCTTTCCAGCTTTCAAACTATCTCCTATGTGCACGCAAAGGAACCAAATCACAAATAAAACAAAAACATACGCCACTAAAGAAGATGCATATAAGCTTCAGTGACGCTCCAAAACCGGAGGCATCCGTATATCTCTGCGTTTTCGCCAACTTACTAAACCTGCAGCTGATAACTCGTACAGTGCCCTCTATCGACATTCCCCTTTCCCTTAAAAGAAAAATGCGACGAAATATAAAACGGAAACGGTCGGTTCTCCAGAAATATTTCCGCATGCGACGACAGTTCCGCCGAGATAATACACGTTTCATCCGCAGAAAGCGGCATATTATATTGCCCTAGCCAAAGCGACGAATTCCTCTGCGTATATACGCGGATAATTCTTCTCGACGATAAAAAAAGTGGCATGTTGAAGTATGATGGATGAGTCGGAGTGTTATTGTTCGACTAGTGCGATGTAATCATCTTGCCTTATCTCTATAGCTACTGTAATGAATAAATTGGGGCAACAAAATGGACGAAGGGAAGATGAATAGGTGGAAAAGTGGATTACGAAACGGATAAAAATGAAAAGTATAGGAGCCTGAAATACCTGCACACGAATATCCGCTATGTACGAGCGCTTCTTTATTTTGAAGTAGAGAGGAATTACTAAAAAATTGTCTAAGTTTACTTGAAAAAATAACGATAAGTACAAGAATATGTTGAAAACATAAATGTGCAATTCGAAGTGAAAAGTGGAAAAGTTAAGCATCTATAGCAATTCCAAATTTAATTTGTAATATTTTAGAACAGTTGAATTCAAAATGTCCATTTATTAAATTTACCCATGAAACGGAAACCGATGACAGAATTCCCTTCACAGATATATCAGTTGTAAGAAGTAGGAATAAGCTAGAAAAAAACATATATAGAAAACCTACTAATAACTGTAGATTCACCTTGGGAGATTCTAATCATGAGAACATAAACCTTCGGCAAGTAACTTGTTGGTTCCATGGTTTGCTTAATTTCGGTTTAACTAAAACAAGCATCTAAATGAGCTCAATAAAATCATCAAAATTACAGCAAAATTAAACGAATTTTCCGAAGATGTAGTCTATAGCACTATTAGGAACCATAATAATTAGAAATATGAGCACACCAGAAAGTACTAAAAGTGCAAAAAAATAATTTTCTCTGTAAACAATAACCTCAAAACCGTTTTAGGAAATCCTAAGACCAAGTAGATAACACGGAAAAATCAAGAATTTACAAAATATGATATAAATATTGTGATCAAGTATACATTGGACAGGCAAAAAGGTTTATTAAAATTAGATACAAAGAGAATTTGGCTTATCTTAAATTCAGAAGGTTTGACAAATTTAGTGTTGCCCTTCATATGCTAGAAACAAATCATAATGTTGATAATATAAAGCTAGTTCGAAATGTAAACAACAATGCTTGTTTAAACTGGTATGAAGGTATGAAAATTTATAAAAATAAACATATTTTGATGAATATACATTTAGGCCCTCTAAATTCCAGCCTTTACTTGTTATTAAATCTTGTATGAATATAGTAATTCGACCGTAACTTTAATAGGTTATAAATAGTGTAGTTTTAGTTGATTAGTTTAGTATTACTGCTGAAAATGATAGGTGAGCTCTCGAACCGTGCGTCCAGTTTTTAGTGAAGGGTTGTGGTTAGGGAGATAGTGAAATATTTCAGTGTCATATTTGACACTTACTATTTAGCATCTATTTATTCCGCAAAAGTTAGTATAATACATTTACCGTAAAACATTAAATAAACATATGTAAAAGGACTATACAATAAACATTTAGTTGACTCTATATAGTGAACAAGCGATAAAGTAGCCTCCAAGTCTTTTCCTGAAAGTAGTCCAGTTAAAAAATGTTCTTGTCTCATCTGGAAGCCCATTATAAATCCTTAGACTCATAGAATTCGCATCTACCATGAAATAACCAAACCTGATTTTGCTATCTACTGGGAATATTACAAGTATCCTTGATCGAATTAAATATGTATTCACAGATGTTCATATAAGTTACTACTTCAAGGATGAAAAGTTAAAATACGAAACTCGTTGAAGAAACTCTGGTTCAACCGAAGGGCCGACACACCTGCCATTCTTCTACTTTTCTACTACTTTGCATGGCATTAAAAGTGTAACACACAAATTCCGTATCTCAAGGCATGATAATCTGAAACTGGTCGTTTAAAGGATAATACGCATTTCAAATTTCTAAATAACAAGCCGAAGATAACTTATTAATACTAAAGAGACATTCCGCAATCTTTCTTGTGGATCCTTCGAATTATTAAAAAAATTTTCCTCCAAAAGTCCATTTCATTATTGCAAAATTGAAGGAATGCTAATAAGTTTTTCAGATTTTATTACAGTTCTTACGAAAATGGCAAATATATGCATAAATATACAAAATAATGATACATGCACGTTTATATGCACTCATGGTATAGGCATTATATGCACTAAAAAATAGTAAAAAAACGTATTCTTAGGGTAAGAAATCGGTAAGTATAAAATATGAATGAAGTATACCAAATAACAAAAATAGACATTTTGCATAAAATCCAGTTTTTACTGATAACATAGCGTATATATTTACAGCGTACTTACTACAACTACTTGTACATTTCTGTAAATGTGAATGTTATATACAAGATTATTATAAAAAAAACACAATTTTAATCGTTCTGAAAATAGCCTTTGTTTCAAAATAAATACCATGAACTTTAATGGTACTCAACTGGTTCACGTATATTCGGGAAATCACCAATTACACGTGAAGATACATTGATGCTACACAAAAGCTGAACGCTACCATCGTACCGTAATAGGGATTTGATAAGCTGGATAGCAGGTCTGTGTCGAAATGCTTAAAAGTTAAATGAAAGATAATCAAATTTGCATAGCTAAATTGGAAAATTAACATATGCGATTTACATTACGCTTATTAGCGCATTAGCTTGACAGTAGTGCGCATCGGGATTTTCACTCTATTCGCGCCAATGTAATTGAAATATATGCTTAAAGCAGTAGCCTTCGAGTAAGGAGAACGGATGATGTTTCCGGTAATAATGGAAATTACGGACGAAATCTGAGAGAACAATGTGCGGACATGACAGCTTAAGTACCTGGTTTAGTAAGACATTATAAATTACAACGAATAAATTACGATATAGGATAATAGACCTGTCTCTCTCACTCATCACTATATGCTTTTGGATGGTATTCTTGAGAAAAATATATAATCGAAAATTGAAAATTCCATACGCACGGTATAATAGTACCTCTTTCTTTAAGAATATTGCTTTACTGTGGGAATGGGGTGCGAATGCAGCTGAGGTGGAGGGGAGCAACGCGATAAGGACAGTAAGAGTATTAGTATTCGTAGTGACGATGTGAAGACGGATGTGTTAACCTTTATACAATATATTAGTAAATTAGTTTACCTAGTGTGTACTCAATTTCATCCCTACATTACTTTATACGGTTCTTTTCCAAAAAAAGTTGTAATTTTCAGAAACAAAATATTTTTTACTGAAAATTTATATTATTTGCTATATTTGTGGCGCTCTCATTTTTTAGAGATATAAATGTAGATTGTGCAATATAGAAATAATCGCAATAAAATGTTGGTTATCTATAAGAATTTCGTTCAACGAAATTCCTACAGTTTCGTTTAATTTTGTAGTTCTCCTGTAGTCTCCATCAACAACAAAAGTTGAGAAATATCTGGAAATGAATTTCTGAACTTAATGATATAGTATACGTATATTTTTTGTGAATATGGTCACAGATGAATAGAGAAGGTAACTTTAATATACTTTAATAAACGTGTTAAATACTTGCTAACTTTAATGAACAATTTAAGTGTGTTATAGAGATTTCGCTGAGTATGAGCTGCAAGGGTTACCAACAAAAAATATATTTTCACTGGTCTCTAAAGTAGTATTAGGGTCGAATTTAATTTGGTTACTTATGCTATACCTAAAACTTTGTGACATCATTTTAAATACACCCTGTAAATTGAAATAAATTTAGAGCAGGTGCTTATATACCATAATACACAAAGAAGGTATTAATGGCGGTAATAGATTTAACTCAGGCGAAGCTGAAAATAGCAAATCGCATATACGAGAATTATGTTTCAGATCATTATCCTATTGGAATATAACATTTTCTAATAAATTTAGTTTCTCCACACCTTCGTGTAAATTCCTTTGCAATATCGCTAAATATCCCTTAGCGTCCAAAATGTCATCGATGAAGTATAGTTTACCCACCTCATTCTAAGCTATGAACCCTCAAACCATGCACGGCATTCACCATGTTTTACTGTAGGAAGTATATTCTTTTTTCAACTCCGTGTTCAGTTTGCGCGACACTATCTGACAGCCATCGGATCCAAACAAATTAAACTTACTTTCGTAGGAAAACACCACAGCTTTCCAAAACTCCAAGGGCTTGCCCAAATATTTTCCTACATAATCTAATCTTTTGAGTCTATTAGCTTCGCTAATAAATAGTTTTGATCTCGCTACTCATCTATGGAAGTTAGTTGATTGTAAAATTTTTCTTACTGTTTCAGGATCGAACTTCTTCCCCGATGCATTCCTCTTAAATATTGCTATTATTCGACTACGTCGGATTTCGAATATACAAGGAATATATACGGCAATTTTCTGACCTGGTTCTTATCTCAAATGATGATCTTAATCTCCATTTGCGAAATAATGTCATAACATTGTAATCATTAATACACAATCAATTGTTGTCCTTTAAATATATCAATCTGTTTGCATATGCCCGGTACAAGTCCGATTATATAGAGAATCGACCTGAGCCATTCGAACATCCCACGAATTTTGCCTTTTCAAATCGAGACCTTCCGTTTCCTCCCCGTTGCTTTTAATGTGATGCTTTTGCATTCATTCGTTGTTCGTGGTGCGAACACGTCTTGTGCTTTAAGCATTTGTTAACGACTTTCACCATACTCGAATCATAAATACACAATTTGAAGCACTTTATTCTTTACCATTTAATGCTAAAGATTTGTTATCATGTATAATAATGTTTACATTTGTATGAATTATGAACATTAGGACAAACTAACTGATGTAATTTTACTAATTAATGATAGTCTTTCTTACTAGAAGACAAATGTATGCAATACATAGACAATTTTGCTTTAAGTAGCAAGATATGCCTTGATCTTTGGAACATCCTGTATAATTGAAAATGGTTTAACATGAATAAAGAACGTTAAAGATCAACAATTTGCGTTTCTATATTATTATAATCAGCTCTAGCATTACAGGGTGGCGCCTAAGAGTAACATCCTGTATACACACTATTCACGTGTCCTGAAAGATCTTTCGATAAGATACAACATTTGCATTTAAATTTTTCTTCTATTTCCGTTCAAGAACTAAATCAAGAAAACCGAAAATCTGAGAATTTTCGAAAGGGTGCTTCACCCCTTCAGAGGGAATTTCAGCATAAACAAAAAATCTTCGTCTCAACATACTCTACTTACCTACCAAGTTTCATTAACATCTGAATTTGACACCCTGGAACCTTTCCTTGTGAGTCAGGGTGGAACAATAGCCAGAGTAGCCGTTACAACTCCTCATCTTACTAGTTATCACCGAGTGGCTCGGTTAAAGTTTACCAGAGAACACGCGAATAGGGAAATCAATAACTGGGCTAACATACTCTACACAGATGAGTCAAGATTTAATCTTTACATCTCTAATAGACGCATACCAGTGTACAGACGAGATGGTGAGCGCTATCCTGAGTGCAACATCAGATTTACGGCTAATTTTGGTGGTAACTTTATCGTAGTTTGGGGAGGCATCTCTTTAGCAGGTCGTGCAGAATTAGTATCAGTAAACAGAGATACAATTACTACCCACAGGTATATAACAGATGTTTTACAAGATCATGTGTGCGCACCAGCAATAGCCAACGAATTCTTACTAATACACAATAATGCACGACACCATGTAGCAATAATAATCCAGAAACACCTTGATAAGGTTGGCATTCCAGCTTTAGATTAGCCTGCGATGAGTGCAGACATGAATCTTACCGAGAATATGTGGGACTGTCTTCACAGAATGGTACGGATCCAACATGTTACCCCAATACACCTATGGAGCAAGCTTATATACGGAGGTTAATTGAATCTATGCCACGTCGAATACGAGCGATTATAAGAACCAGCGATAGCAATATCGAGTATTAACCTACTATACTATTTTTTTTTCAAAAAACGTAATTTCTTTTACCACATCTACTTAATTAATAATAAAAATTTCAAATATGCGTTTTTGTTTTCATTTGGTCCCTATATTATGTAAATAATCATATCAATTTGTCTCTTGGAGTATATTAAGATATATTTAAAAGTTATTTTAGTCATAAAATCATTAAAAATGAATGATGCGATACTTTTTTACGGAGTGTACTGTAATTATTTCCAGTAGAATACTTACTCCAGAGAATATTTAGGCGATCGAAGATTTTATTGACACGCTGTAGATAAAAACTAATAAGTAAGTTATTCGATGTCAATGGAAGCATTTTAATAAACTGCAATAACATAGAATCTTTCGCGCCGCAAAATCTTGGCAGGCCTGTATTACCGTCGAAATAATTATTGACCGGTGAACAATAAAAATCCGAATAATGTATGAAATATCTATAAAGAAATAATAACGTTATTTATAAACTTCGACTACGCTATAATTAAATTGAATCGGATAACACATAAAAACCAATATTACGAATAGTAAGCTGTGCTGAAAGAAGATATCAGATCCGGTACAGAACAACTGATTGTTAGTTTTTATTTTATCGCATCACCATGTCCGAAACGTTCACAACTTACAGGATTTTATGTTCTATCTTTACACATGAAAAACAATTTTCCGCTTTTGCAACTTTTTTTAGATGGTCTATTTCAACAACGTATTGAACGTTTCGAGTGTTGCAGTTTTCGATGTTAATATTTTGTGTTCTACGATCTACGCAATGCCACTGCATTGTTCCCTCTAATTTATACAATAGGAACATTCTTTCGTTTTTATAGTTCTTTTTATTATCAGGGATACTGCTGATTTAAATTTTATGACTTTGGTGGCCGTTAACGAAACAATTTTTATGTTTCGGATTGGTGTTATTTTAACAACTCACGAAATTTGATAGCGCTATTTTTCTTTGCCATAAAACGGTGTAGAAAAGAAAACTTAATACGCTCATTATCAAAATATAACTAAGGGAGAAAGTAATATATTTGTTTTACAAATTTAGGAGTCCAGCAAAACTAATAAACAGGTTTTTTTTTATGTGAAATATTCAAATATACTATAAAGTAACAAACACGGACCATTGTATATCAAATGATCTATGGCTTTGTTACTTCATCTTCTCGCCACAAAGGATGAAGCGCTATTAATTATTTTCCAACAGCCAATGGTAATTCGAGAAAGTACCGGTACTATCAAAGAACTCTACGCCCACGGCAACGGTCGGACTCATGCCGCCACGGCCAAGAGTAGGTCCCCTAACCACTGGACCATTCAAGCGCTGAATTTGTTATTTATTTTACACAACACCAATTTTACATTATACTGGGAATGAATTTTAATTTATGAGGGCGACCTGAAATGTTTCCGGAATCGACAAGAAAAACGCGCTTTGATTTCTATTTTTCAATGTAATCTCCCCGAAGCTCAATACACTTTTTCAAACAGTGCACCAGTCTCTTCAAGCCGTCGGAAAAGTAGGATGTTTCGAGGTCTGCAAAATAGTCATCTGTAGCGGTGATGACCTTTTCATTTGAGGAAAATCTCTTTCTGCCCAGTGACCTTTTCAGGTTTGGGAATGGGAAAAAGTCGCTGGGAGTTAGGTACGGTGGAGGATGAGAGACTAATTCGTAGCGCAACTCATTCAATTTGGACACGACGATGCGGGATGAATGAGCCAGTGGAGTATCGTGGAGGATAAGCACTTTTTTCCGCTGCAAATGAGGCCGTTTCTCCTTCAATACTGCATCAAATCGGGTCAATAAATCGCTGTAATATTACCCCATGACCATCCTTCCCTTCTGTAGATAGTCTATGAGTATCACACCTTGGGAGTCCCAAAAAATGGTCGCCATGACCTTTCCGGCCGATGGAACACTTTTTACTTTTTTCAGAGCCAATTCGCCCCGAAAAGTCCACTGCTCCGACTGTTGCTTGGTCTCCGGTATGTAGTGGTGGATCCAAGTCTTACCCACGATTACGAAACGCATGAAGAAATACCTTGAATTACGTTGGATCCTGGCCAGACACTCCTCCGGGACGGTCACCCGATTTGGTTTTTGCTCCGGTGTGAGCAAACGCGTTACCCATCGTGCCGAAAGCTTTTTCATACCAAAAATTTCGTATAGGATATGGCCAACGCGTTCTTCTGAGATGCCGGTTGTCTCTGCAATCTCTTTGAGCTTCAATCGGCGATCGGCTAACACGACATCATGAATCTTGTCGACCATTTCATCGTTGGTAGCGGTTTTTGGGCATCCATTGCGTGGTTAGTCACTTGTGCTTGTGCGGCCACGTTTGAACTCGCTCACCCAGAAGCTGATGGTCGAAAATGATAGAGTACATCCGCCATGAACCTCTAGCAAAATATTTCGAATTTCCGTGGTCGTTTTCCCAGCCATCCAGAAGTGTCTTATCTCTGCACGAAATTCGATTTTATCCGTTTTTGCGAAACCGCCGGACTTGCTACACAAAACACACTCTTAAACAATAACTATTGATGGTAGAAGTCTGAAAGTTTGACAGTTGCCATAAAAATAGTTGCCCTTGCCGACCAATGATTCCACTTCAACCATCGTACGCTATCTCTTCCCGATTTCGGAGAAATTTCAGGTTGCTCTCATAAGTTACCATTGACTAGAGGTTGTGTTTCAAATATGTTAATTTTGATTGTTGGTTCCTTCTACAAACCTCATCACTCCTTACTGTGAAGTAATTAACTATTGATAAAGAGCGTGTTTTAATAACAGAAGAAAAATGGAATAAGGGATACGCAAAAAAGTAATAGTTTGTTAATCTTGAAGATCTTGACAATGGTTTAAGTTACATGAGTACAAAGTCGTGCCCAAATGTTTCAAAAACATCTTACTGCGTGGGGTTGTCCTTTTCTAAATCAGTACGCCCAACAGTGACATTCAAAGTTTAAATGTTCTTTGTTCGAAAGCAGTTTGTCAGTGTCGGGTTTGCTTGTGTTTGCAATTTTAAAAGGCCTGAGCAACGTATTTGTATCAACTTCTCTCTTAGTCTCGATAAGACTGCCGCAGAAACATCAACATGTTAAAGAGAGTATTCGGAGATGACAGGTTAAGTTTACCACAAACTTACAACTGACTTAGATGTTTCATACATGGTCAAATATCAATTGATGTCGATTAATATTCTAGACAACAATCAGCCAGCATTATACCAGAACACACCATTGCTGTTTAACATCCAGTTACGAATGATCATACGCAAACAATTCGAGACATGTATAATATTATGGGATTATCGTGTGCCTTATGGTAATAGATTTTCTCAAAAGAATTGTGTGAGAGAGATAGCAGTAAAGTTCATACTACGCCTGTTAAAAGACGAACGGAAACAATTTCTCTGTAGAGAATTGAAAGAACAGCTTCGAACAGAGGCAATTTCTCTCACAGGTGGAGAAAAGTAGTTTTGCGGGTATGCGTCAAAAACCAAATAATCGTCATAATGGTACTTGACAAAAGTTCTTCTTCTTATTCCTCCTTTCTACACGTGGTAGCTGAGTTACATCCTATTTTCTTCCTATGCTTCTTCGAATGTAGATGTCTAGCATTCTTTTCAGCATTTTGATGATCTATCCTGATTATTCATTTGGGCACTTTTTACCAGTCTATCATCGCTCATTCCGCTTGTTCCTAGCATTTTCTTCGTTTCCTTATCCATTTTCCCACGTCCTGCATTTTGCTTTGTTGACGTAGGTCTTCACTCCTGATTCTGTCAAGTAGTGTTTTCCCATAAATGCTTCTAGTTATTTTCATTTCGACTGTTTGCATCTCTTGCTGTGTCTTGGAGGTGTCTGGTCTTATCAACCTTTAGTCAACCTCCAGTTTGCATCTTACCGGTTCTTTAAATGTTACTAGACATTTGGTTTTATCAGTGGTAATGATCATATTTAGTTATTGACAAAAGTTCGTTAAATCAAAAGCAACATCAAATTCTCACTCATCTGTTGCATAATCAAAAAGCAAAGAATTCTTGACATCTCAAGATAGCCAAAAGTGAATTATAAAAAGGAATCTTCCAGGGAAATGGCGTGGGAGCGAATGGGTTCTCCGCCATGATAACATGGGACTACATACCACTTTCATTACACAACAGCTTTCGGCAAAAAAAGAACACGAAATTTCCTTCTCTTCCCGAAGATAAAGTTGGAAGGGCAAAAATATGACACGATAATGGAGACTGAAATTGAATCGCAGATGCTACGGAACACAGTGACAGAACAATTTTAAAATGTACTCCTGGAGTGGAGGCACTTGGATTAATATTTGCACTTCCACACGAATTACTTTGAAGATAAACGGAGATAAATGAAATCCTACTAATTTGTAATGTTAGTTATCGATACATTTCGGAAATTGTTGGATACTACCTCGTATATTCCTCACTAAATAAATCAAAACTGATAATTACATGAAAGAGAGAATTAGTGAAACACACGCAACAATAATTAAGCTTTGGGAAAACGGGCAAGATAGGATAAGGAGGCAAGCTAGGAACGCCATTATACTTTTCAATTAGTAAATGATATCCATCAGTTATACATAATGTATAAGATAATCTAGAACCCTTTTCTAATAATAACAGCGAAGTTATTACAGACTACAAGTCAAAAACCAAGCATTTATATAACTCTCATATTAAATTATTTGTAGTAATTTCTTTTCTGTAAGTAATAGCTCCTACATAATTGAATGTTTCACTTGCTTCGAATATTTCATGCGTGAAATGTAAAATGTAGTGGAGTGGCAAGGCAGGGTCACTGCTGTAGGGTAGACTGGAGATGTCTCCATTTTATACCGCTCCGTACGTTTCAACATTAGAGATTGGTGCACTTATAAAAACTCTCCTGTCACTAGTTGTAAAGCTTAGCAATTCTATTTAGTTTTAATTAACTTATTTTATTTATACATTGCTTTAAGTATTATGCTTCTTTATTAGCAAGAACTTGTTGAAATTTGTACGTGTGTTACAGCCTATGCACGCTTATAATAAAAGAATAATTTCCCCTGAAAGACTAACCAAATATTCTTCATCTCCAGAAAGCCCTCTTCTTGTGGTGTTTAAGTGAAACGATAGCGACTCTTTCTATTTGAAGTTCGAACGACACTTACGATCTTACGCATTTTTTTGAATATTGAAAACCGAGTAAGATTTTACTGCATACGTTACGCAAGATATCTTCTAATCACCATTTTAGCTTACTCAATTCCTATTTTATTTAATTTTACATAATTATAATTCAAAACTATACGATTAAGTAAATTTGCAACAAATATAGAAAATCACATAAATAGATATGGCCAAGTATATTTCACTTTACAGTGTATTACCTTATAGATATCTTCTACAGGAAGTCCTTTTGTTCAGAAAAAAATGCACAACAACACGCTGCTCCTCCACAGTGCACTTCTTGAACACTATCATTCTCGCAGCAGTTTGTGACTTATTTAATGACTTTCCCTCGTATAACTTAGAATGGTTAGAAAATGCTTTTGGCATCTTCAACAGTCCCTAATTCTCAAAAGAACTGACGACACAAGAGGAAAACAAATAGGTTACAATCGTGAGAATATAATTATCGCTTGGCCGTTAAGGTAACAGGTGCCAACCATTATGTGCCCTAATATCCAACTAAAACTTTGGGCGCTTGTAGAATCAATCAAAATTCAATATAATAAAATTCACTCTATACTTCACAAATTATATATGAACCTTGATGTATATTTCACATACTAAGCATACATCGTCAGTAGATATACATACATGTCATGGGGGATGGACAACCTAAAAATAATGTCATAAGAAACTCTAAAAATGTATTGATTTGGTAGATAAAAAAGGTGTAGTCCATGAAAGCTTAGGTGGTAATGCAGAAGTTGTAAGACGAAATGTTTTTTTAAAAACGTGACCAACATGCTAAAATCAAGTTTATTCTAATGGTGGTGTAAAATGTAACTTATTTTGGGGCGAGAGGTCTGTTTTGTAATTTAGACGCGTTCCTATTGTTTGATTGTTAGAAGAAGCTAGAAGAAAAAAATAATTAACTTAAATTTACGTTTCGTGAATAAGCCCATCTCTGGTTTTTTATTACTACTGCACACAGTCTTGGCATTCTCAGTAGCAGTTTCGCCAGTGCTGGCGGCTGTATTTTCCTCTACGTATCCTACAATTGCGCCCAAGGTACTGTTGATGAATTTGGAGCAGACTTTCGAGCATGTCAGTCGAATGCCTCACACAAAAGCTCGATCGGATAAGGATGTGGACCTTGGGGCGACTGTTACATAACAACAATTTTCTCTCTGTGGTCAAGTTGTTCCAAATACTCACAGCATATCTTTGCAGTGTGTTTTGGATCATTATCGGAACACGAAGTATTCACCGATTAATTGTGTTCCAGATGAGATGGTATTCCTCTCCAAAATCCTCCTATAACCTACCTTTCAAATCGTCCACAGAGGTACCGACAAAACAACTCCAAATCACTGATCCTCTTCCAGGTTTTATTGTCACGGACAAATGTTCTTCTGTTTGAACCAAAGGTGAGATATTTATAATAGTCGGTCTAGAGCACTTTCTTCCAATCTTCCAACGTCAAGTCTTTGTACTTTCTCGCCCATGCTAACCGTTTAACTTTGTTTGCTTTGTGTAATGACTGTTTTCACATAGCAATTCTTCCATGCAAGTCAGTTTGGCAGAAACGCTTTTTTATCGTAGTGATGCTAACTGGTTTTCACAATTTCAATTATTTTCTGGAATATATATTCTAGATATTTAATCATTAATACACTTCAGTGAACTTCGGAGAAGACAAAGTTAATTGATTTTATTAACTCCAAGTGTGGCGATAATAAACGCTGCTGAATAACTACACATTAATGACTCATATGACTAAGTGTTAATTCTTAGTATTTTATTTTTTTTTATATTTTTAGATACATTAGCCTTTAGATGAAGTTTCACATATATCCTATTTACATATTTGCGTCTCTCGTTTGAAATCTCGAATATCTAATATATTTTCCCGTACAGATGATATTTCAGCCGAATTCTCTCGCTATATCCAAATTTATTATTTCCTTTTTACACGTTTTTGCGCTTTGTTTATTCTTTAACACACCTTCATTCATTTGTACCAATTAATTCGTTACTTTTTCACCTCAAATACATATTCTCGTATCGTAAGTTTAGAGTAGTACCACTAAATTATCGACCTTTTCAGGTGATATCAAATAACTTTCGTTGAATATAAACGTGAGCTTCTATGATAACGAATTCTTAGCGTTTAGAGTATTATGTCATACATAGTACAGTCAACGACGCAAAACACGCCAATTCCGTTTCTATTCTCGGTCTTATCAATAAAGCTAATTTTAGAAGAATCTGACCCTGCACCTCCACCAATTATGATCTGGCGTTCAACTTATCCACCAACCAATTATATTTCTCTTCCTCCATATCGTAAGTGAACTATTTTTATAGGATACAAATAATGATGATTAACGATGAATAATGATTACAAAACACACTGAATCCATTTTATCCCGGAAGATCTCCATATATTATTTCAACAAAGAAAACCATACATTATGCCCATGCAGTTTCTCCTTTATAATAACACAAGCAAAAAGCGAAGGAATCCCTTCAAAGCCTACGATGAAGCACTCGCTCTACATAAGACTTGCAAATAAATTGCTGAATAGTACGGCTCGGATTCGGCTAAAGATCACGCTGGTGTCGTCGACGTCGCCGGACGAAAAGCATAGCAAGCAAATTATGACGTCGAATCGATACGCCGCGAGTCGTGTTTTCCCCGTTCTTTCTTGTATAAGTGCGGCCAATAAATAATGCAACGGTTGCACAAAACCGTTCGCAAGAAGACGCGGAAAACGCGGGGGCGATTTGGCAAACCGCTCGAGCTCGGATTCGGTCTGGGGCTCGGACGGCCGGCGCGACTTCCGCGAAGATTCCGCCGGGGCACAGTTATCTGGGCCAAATACCGGAGGGGGCGAATACCGGTCTCGGAAGTCTATTGTGGATGTCCAGGAGGAGAAAGGGAGGTCGAGGCATTAAAAAGCGAGATACATCACGTAAGAACAAGCTTTTGAATACGAAATAAACGAGGAGCTGCGCGAAATGACGTTAACTTATGCATGTTTTTCTTCATTCAGAGAAGCAGATTTATATTAAATGAGGATGAAGGATTTCGATTGATGTTTGTTTTTAGAAGCGAGGTATCTCACAAAATGAATTTGAAAGCAGAGAGAATAGTCTGACGAGTGATTTTCCTGCTTATACAACTAAGTAGTACCGATATTAATTGAAATCGCTAAATTTTCATCAAGTAGAAGAAATCCTATCAGAGCAAGCAGTGGTTTCAATTTATTACTCGGCAACCGGCATATAACGTATGGCTTGAAGTGGGCAGAAAATAGTTATAAACATACAACTTCCTTGGAATAGTTTTGTTGAAGATAATTGAATTTTTATTTTTTTTCTATAACCATCGGCGGAGCTTTTCACTGCTCAGTGTCCAATTACTCCCACACGTCGATTCAGATCCTGAGAATGGTCGTTCATTGGCATCCCTTGCTAGCAAGTCAACTATTTCGTTCTCTTTGATCCTAGAGTGGCTTAGCACCCATCTCAGCGTAACGCTACAATGTACAGCCAGTTGTTGCAGCCTTCTATGGCAGCCTAACACTACTTCGGAGTCAAATCTAACAGCTTGTAGCGCCCTAAGAGCGGTTTGGCTATCCGATACGATTTCCACCGCCTCCAAGTCATGTGCGTAGTCCATAGAGTTCTCCGCACATATCTGAATGGAGGAGGAAACTCCTAGACTAATAATCTCGCCATCCGGTTCTCCATATTTCCAAATTCCAATACCTGTGCCGTTTGAGGTTTTCGAGGTGTCCGCAAACCAGCGGGAGACGTTCCGTATAGATTTGCGTGCACATGCTTTTATTACCTCATTGCTGGGAATTTTTAGATTGCATCCCCTAGAAGAGCTATACACGGGCGAAATTTGTAGTTTTCTTCCTGGCATTTCCTTTATATTGACATGTACATTTAATACATTCTTTCTTTCCTTCGGATATAATGTTTTCCTAGCGCAGTTAATATACACCCAAACAACCTAAACAAATATAGTCAAATTAGAGTGGACGTTATTATTTAGCGTCCTTAATTCTTGAATATGTACTCGATTCCTCTCGAAAACATATTTTTTGTTAGGGAAACTTAAATTAAAACCTATAACGAACACAATATAGAAAAACTTAGCTCGGTGGTTCAACGATAAGCGTGTCCACATCTGGCAATTATGGCAAGTCAGGTTCCGTGTGTTCGAATCCCGCATGCGCCGGTGTAGTTCAGTGCATTTTCGGGCGGATCCAAAATGTTTTAGATGTTCTTTTACTTAGTAGAGTATATAGAAAGCAAACGCGAAAAGGATAGCAGAAACTATAAAAAATACCTTTGAGAATAATATACCGGCAATCCAACCTGTAATGTTGGTTACAGATGGGGGTTTGAACATGGTTAAAGCTGGAAAGTTACTAAAATAATCTTATCCTCAATTGCGTCATGTAAGCTGTTTGCTCCATACATGACATCTTGTAGCGCATCTTTAAAGATACTCTAGTAATACCTTTAAAAATACGAACCGCAGTTGATCGGGAAACGTCAGGGACAAAAAACCAAGTGACACGGCGGAACCCAACAACTACTGTTTACAATAGAATGTAATATTTATTAAAATTTTGTTTCTCTCGGGTTGCAATTGCTATATCCTGCGTTTACAGTTTAAATTGGCTGAAGTAGTTCTCACAAATTGGATATTCACCAAGGTGCCTATTACAACATAATGGCATGCTATGAGCTCATTTTTTGTTATTACCAACAATCTTAGAATATGCTAGGTACTAAAGTAATTATAGAAGTCTTTTTGCAATTGTGACAGTAGCATTTTTCTCTGCACAGTATTAAGTTTAATGTGCTTGACAAATATCTATAATTTCATAATATACGTGTTTTAAATTTTGTGAAAGATTTTGTAGTTCCTCTTTAAATATTTCTCAATGGTAAAAATTGAGGATTCCCTAGAGTTGCATTTCTGAATACAATGAAAAAGCAAAAGTATTATTTTATTAATATCTTTAGTGGAAAATAGAGAAAGTGATCTTAATCTAAACGTGTATGAATACGAACGAAATTTCTATAGTGCCACAGATTTAACACTAATACATCACACGCTACAATTTGTCGTTAAAAATGGAGACTCTGTGGATTGAAGAACTTGATAACAGATTTGCACTCTTTGCTGTGTTTGTGCTACAGTTAGTTCTGTTTATTCTGTTAATTGTCGCATACTGCAAGACGTAGTGACCTAAATTCTTTAGAATTGACTTTTCGTTTTCTGGAAGATCTGCTTGATTGCTTTGAATTTTTACACCGGTTTTAGGTAGTCTAATCTGAGATAGCACGACCATTAACTCCAGGGAGTAAACAACCGGAACCAACAGCGTTTGTCCCTGAATTCCATTAAATCTCTTTATTTGTATTAGGTAACTGGGATTCACAAGAAGTGCACAATATATCACTAAAGTCTCAAGATAGTTTAGTTAGATTCACTTACAACAATGAGGCTTAATATAGCATTCATAACTATTTTACTTTTATTGCCGACAGTTTTATAAATCCAAAATCTAACAGACGTCCAACCCAAAGGCAAACGAAAAAACTTTCGCCTCGCCATAATACATTTAGCTACTATTAACAACAAATTTCCACCTTCCTGTAGATTATCAATTTGACACATTCCTCATCTAAAATTAATCATTTTCGGAACATACAATTATCGCAATTTAATTGGTTCTGAAACAAAGGTCTCCCTAACGCCTTACCACTCCTTAAACCCTAATTAAGTATGCACCCGTTATTTTATTTATTTCCTTGACCCTTATCCTTTTCATCACATCGAAATTCCTAAATGGAAATAATCATTTCGAATTCGACTTCGAACTGCCTACTTCGAACGTAGTTCGGAAGTCTGCAAATTTATCGTCCTTTAAAAACTTCTAACTTTCTCCTACGACGCGATCTCCTTAAAAGTTTTGGGTTCGCAGCTGCAAGGACGAAACTAATGGATCATTTTGATTTTAAGGCATCGTTAATTTCGTATCGATCGATCCTTTTTCTGACCCTTTTCCCGTTCTACTACCTATGCCTTTCTCGATTTCGCGTGAGAGATAGACTAACTTTTTCTGAAGTCTCTATCCCGGACATTGCTTCGCCGAAAAAGGTAATTATTTATTCTCGAACGTGGAAAAGTTTAATTCGTCGATATTCTTCCGACTGTTTAATTTTCGTTTACTTTATGCTAAATAGGTCGTATCGAATACGAATTACGGAAAATTGATAAAGTTTCTCCGAATTATAATTTTCGTTCCACAAATGTAATTCCTGAAATTTCAAAATTCAAGGCGCTTAACCGAAATGAATAATCAATAAACGTAAAATACAGCCCGCGATACCGAATCTCTTTTATTTAACATTGAAATAGCTCAAACGGGAGCTCATCAATTTTGTACGTGACTATGCAAGCGCCTAAGCTATATTATTTTACAAAGTTTGAACTCTCTTGCTTACTTTTCCATCTAGTTTTTCTCTAGTTTTCACTCAACACTTAAACACTCTTTAATGAACCACAGTGAATAACTTCCACAAGTGTTTCTCCGAAACGGTATTTTACAGAGAAAATGAGAAAAGTTTTAACATCGTCTATTAGAGATGGAGAGATGTTGTTTTAAATCTGACATGTTTTTTTTTCTTTTCGAGAAATCGTTAAGAACTCATTTTTCACCAACAACGCGATTAATTACATTTTAATGAGATGAAGATTTGGACTAATTGAGAAAAATCTTTCGTTAAAAGTAAGTTTCGTGAAAATATTGTTCTTCAGATTCCGTTGAATGTTCGACAGGAAAAAAGATTTATCACAAGGGTTTTTCTTTGAACATTCTACAAATTCTCCATTAATCTTTTTTGAAGTTTTTTATGTACACATAACGAAAAGCTCATTTATTACTCTTCAACAAAATAACCAGTGAAATTTTCAATTTTTAATAACATACATTACGCTCTTTGAAAGAATTTAGATTTCCGTGTTGAAATCGCGCCGTAATTGCGTGAGTCTGCCGACGTTTCGCTCTCAGTTGGAGATCTCCGACTTATTACGGTCAGTCTGGTCGAATATTTAGTTTTAAGTTATATTTTATTTAACATGTTCTCTTTTGTATATATATATTTAATTTTATTTACATGTTTAATATTCTATGTGTACGTAGACAGTTGACATAGTAGTTAATAATTTTGGAACCATCTGGTTTTACTAGTAATTAGCTCTGCAACTTCAGGCATTCTCCACACCTGATCATTAAGAATTAGATTAGAAATCTGTTTATCTAAGGTTTATACTTTTATCAATTAGAAACCCTTGCCATTAGTAGCATATGTTATTAAAGCTTAATCATTACCGTTTCACAATATTAATCATTTTAGACAGAACCTTCTGCAATTGTCTAAACGTAATTAGAGACAGATGTAATATATAATGAATTAACAAATTTAAATACATAACAGACAAGCCTCATACAAGTGAGAAGCAGTCAGTAGTCAAGCAGTAAGCAAGTATGTTATTTCAAGAAGCATTCATTGTATTTTTAGTTTAAATGGTTATTTTGTGTCTTTTGCCTCTGTATTGTGTGCGCGGGTTTAAGTGTTTCGTGTTATTAATAAAATAAGTGAATATATACCTGTTTTTCATTACGTCTGGCGTAACACGAGCGTTGTAGAAGATTGCTGCGGATATCCGATTCTGTATTAGGTTAACACGAGTTCGAAATCGCCCACCAGATTGTATTTAACAGAAGCAAACTTCTGTCTCGTGAATCTTTCTATTATTCTGGAAAAATTCGAGAAGAAATCCACAAACATTCCAACAATCTCAACAGAAATGACGGTTAACCGTTATATTTTCAGTGCATATTTTTCCTGTCCGAATCTTCCAATCACAACCCAGCTCGTATGCCCCGCCACCCTACTCAACTCAAAAAACCCACGGTCTTTCTTCTTAGAGCACCGACACGACGTGCAGCAACCCTGAAGAGCCTCGATGCAACTGAAAACGAAACGTCGGCAGACTCATGCAATTACGACGCGGTTTCAAGCCGGAAACCTGAATTCCTTAAAGAAAACAACGATTGCAGAAGTCTACAAAAACATATACACCACGTTGTGGCAAAATGTAACTCATAACTCAACATTGTGACAACATACTCTGTCGCTTAAGTTTAAAACCGCTTGTCGAAAAATACTAACATGCTAAAGTCAACTTCGTAGCATACGAGGGCGGATTGAGACATAAACCCTCCAGCTCTATAGAATAATGATCTCAAAATGAAATAAATTTATTGAACTGGCAATGTACATGAGTATTTTTCAACATAATCATGATTTAATGCAATACATTTTTCCAAACATTGAATCCATTTCTTCATTCCGCCTATAAAAAAACTTTCTTGTTTATTGTTGATACAATTGCGAACAGCAGTCCGAACTTCAGTGTTTAATGAAAAATGTTCACCTTCAATACCTCTTTCAGCTTTGGGAACAACCAATCTATCAACAAAATTTGGATATCTACGAAAATAATAATAATAATAACCCATGCCTTCGCATCCTCCAACAATGTTCGCCAATTACAGGGGGCATCAGGCAGCCATGAGTTATTATTGCACCCGCGCCTGTGCACCGTTATAAGATATCCAGTATTCACCATGGAGTGAGGAAAACCATACAAAAGCTCAACCCTGAGAAATAGCCCCGGCGGTTAGAACCCGAGACACCGAGACTAACAGTCAAGCCCACAAGGCACCGAGCCACCACCCCCGATAAACCTAAGGTTGTAGATATCCAGAAGAGGAGATCGAGAATCCAGTCGATCAGGTAATAGTAACAAAAGGAATAAATTATAAATGGAAAGACAATAATAAGAAGCTTAGAAGTACACTTTTATATACAAGCGATGTATATTAAGTTTTACATACTGGGATATAGAGGGCGCTGCTAATCAAATATCATTACCAAATATTAACTTCCATCTTTAGCTAACTTTCGTCCGAAGTTTCAGTGCGATATATGTAGTATTGCAGCTACAGCAAATTGTTAAAGTTGACAAGTTAATTGAAAGATGAAATTAAACCAAGAATATTTTCGCGCAATACTTTTTTTAATCTTCGAAACGAATTATCTTAACAAGAATGCTTCGCTCAGTTGTGCAATAAAGCACCACATCAGTTAACAGTTTCTTGTTGGTACGGGGAATTCAAACTTGGACAAATTAATCCTAGCGACGATTCAAGAGCGGGTGCACCAAAAACGATAGTCATTCGGGAAAATGTCGATGCTGCCCGCAGGATCATCAATACCATTCGGGATTTCAAACACGTTAGTTCAAAAGATTTTGCAAGAAGAATTGTGTGTAAAACGATTATTTTCCCGCTGGAGGCCTCATCTGTTGACCGAAGAATAGAAAGCAGTTAGTATGAATTGGTGTCAAAAAACTTTAGACCGATTCAACGTTAGAAACTGTAGGAACATGTATAACATGGTCAGTGGTGATGAATCTTGGATTTACTCGTACGAGCCAGAAAATAAACGCTAGTCATTTGTTTAGGTGTTTTAACGCAACAAAACGTTGAACTGTTAGACCATCCTTCCTACAGTCCGGAAGTAAGTTCCAGCGATTTCTTTATCTTACCGAAAATAAGGAACAAACTGCATGGTCAAAAATTTCAGTCGTCAGAAGGATCAGTCAATGCCAAAAACCCAATTTTGACTATACTAACAAACGAGTTGAATAACTGCTTCCAGAATTGATTCAAGCGCATGCGAGAGTGCATTAATCTTCATGGAGAATACTTCGAAAAACGACAAAGTCTTTAAAAGCTATCTATTCTTTTATTTAAATTTTATCAGTAAAACAAAGGACAGCCGTCGTATACTAAATTTGTATTTTATGTAAGCGTTCAATGTCTCCATTAAAACTATTGCGACCAGCGAATATCTTACAAAAAGTCATCAGCGTGTTTTCAAGTTCTTTTTTTCTATTTTCGAAGAAAAAGTTACTAATTCTATGTCTGATAGCAGGATTAGACATTATCTAAATCCGTATTCCCAAGAAAGAAGAAGTTAAATACTCTCTGCACTTTGGAACTTAATAAACTTGTAGTTCAACTCGATTATTTTCGTGAGCAAGAAGCTTTTAATCTACCCCCATCGTTTACATAATTACTTTCCACTATCTGCGCCGGGCTAACATACCAACGTCATTCGCACTTATGCCGGGTAATTTTTAAAGCTTAATACATTTCTAACTGCCCCTCTGACGATGCAAGCGGTCCATTAATCCGATTCCGAAATTACGGACTTCCATTACCATCTTAAGTTCCTTCGCTAAAATGCATGAGCGAATGAATTTTTCCGCAAAGCTGAATCTTAACTTTATCGGACTTAACAGCTATCTGGATTAATTTCGCGAAGGGCTTGCGGTTTCGAGATCGAGGTCTTGACAATACTGCAACCTTCAGTTGATATCTCTTGAGGCATTGACGAGAAGAGAGAAGAAATACGATGCACTGCAACGTTAGTTCGATGTCGTTAAAATTGGAAAGAAAATGAAAAATCCTTATTTCCAACGAAGTCTTGCCAATACCGAATGACTAATTTTACTAGGAAAAAAATTGACAACGTGGGATGAAATAAGAAGAGAGAAATAAAGAAATACAAAATTTTAGTTTCAACCAACTAGAAAGTAGAATCAAAAATTAACTATACAATACTACAAAATACTACTAAAACACTACTAATTAGCCCATTAAGAACTAAAGCAAAATGAAAATCCAATATTTTCTAAACTTTATCCTTCAAAGATGAGATTCTATTATTCACACTTCATATAATTACACTGCTAACGCAATTTCTGCTGACTTCTATATGAAACTTCTGTTTTCCTATTTTGTGTGTGTTGAATTCGAAAATCATATTAGTTTTTGCGTATTACGCCAAAATTTAACTCTCTGCCATACTATGCTCTTTGAAGTATCACTAACGCTAAGTTGTTACTTAAAAACTGATAAGATATAAGCAAAGTAAACAAAAGTAACAAGCATTTTTGTTTCCAAGAAAATTGTTCGCAACCATGGTGTATGAAGTCCAGGCCTCTTTCTCAGTTTCATTCATAGAGTTGATGAAATTTGGATTCAATTTGAGGTCCATCAAATACCCTAGCTTTAATTTTTTCGTTAATTAGTCGTGGATACTTTTGACATATGTATTTGAAACAATCCCCTTGCAAATCTAGAGCTTTAACATATTGCTTTATTAGACCCAATTTCGGCAAACAATAAATGCCGTGGAAAAGTAAACGTGACGTGATAGGGAAAAAATGAATTTTATATTTGACATTAACATACCATAAAAACAAGTGTCAGATCGTAGTCAACTGAAAAAAAAATTATCTGTTGGCCAATATTATTGTTATGACATGCAAGCTAAATGAAAAACATTTTAAGTTAATTAAAGTTAATAAGTTTGTATTGGTTAATAGATCTAAGAGATCTGTCCACTACGTTCACCAGAAAAAAAAATTCTTAAAGATCCGCAGGAGCTAGTACTGTTCAAGGAATACAACATCCAGTTTAAATCCAGATTAGATTTACTGGGCAAAAACCCAGCGAATGTCAATGTAATAGTTGCATTGCATTTAACAGGGTATATTTAAACAATGGGGCGTCATGTAAACAACTTTTATAACCATTTCCTCACCATCAGTGAGAACAAAATTTAGATTGATCCAACCAAATTAAAACTTTTCAAATGTACCTTCGCTCACAAAATTGTTGATTTAAGTCATAATATTTATATTTCCTTTCAAACCGCTCACTCTGTTGGACCAAAGTTCATATTTCTGCTGAACCATTTTTTGTTATATCAAGCAATTTAAAATGTAACTCATGCAGCAAAACTAGATCGATCGATAAGAGATGCAAGGTCACAGACTTGTCATCTGTACGTATTCGCACATACTGTCCGCCGCTGCCCCAGTGAGAAAATCAACCAGCTCTATTAATCACTATGTTATTTAAAAAATATTTTATGCCAATTTCGCTAACAGAATTTATATTGTTCACTTGCAACATAAAGAAATGAAAGTAATAAAGGGTGCCAGATATTTATCCTAATAACAAAACAAAAAAAATAGTATACCTTATTAACAAGGTATCATCTTTATTTAGAGTTGTTGGTGTGAGCTATTTTCATTATCTGTGAAACTTACACAGTCCGACGTTTCGGCGTCTACTGTCGTCTTTAGGAGAGCCTTAATAATAAGGGTTTTTTGTTTACCAGATTCATCACTTGTTCAATGATTTTGTTTGACTATTTGTCTTCCTTTATTTTTTACTGAACCCGTCTAGTACAGGAATCGAACACGATTTGTTTTTTCTTCTCGAATTTTATGTTCCAATGTACTTGACCACTAAGCTAAACGGGTGGACAGAAGTTACTGTGTTAAGCTTATATTTAAGCTACAATTTTCTACGCAGTAAGCTAATTTTTGCGCAGGAGAAGTAGTGCATTCTGTGGGGTTAGTCTGCATATGCTTGTTATTCATCTTCCCTCCGTGTCATGGTTGCCGATCTTCAGCTAATACCTTCTTTAATTATATGAAACCAGACATTTTTGATCTACAGTCTTGGGGTGCTGATGACGTTTGGTATTATGGTCATATATGCTGTTTCTAACATTCTTCTTTGTCCCTATGATTAAAGAAAGTATTAGCGGAAGATAGACAACTACGATACGGAATGGAGAAAGATTAACCGACTGCACAACCTTTTCTGCGCAAAAATTAGCTTATCCCGCAGAAAATTTTAGCTTAAATTTACGTTTAAGGCGGTTACTTCTGCCCGACCAATTACCTTAGTAGTCAAGGTCATTGAAGTACCAAACTCGAGAAAAAACAAATCGAGTTCAATCCACACACAAGACGGTTTCACTAGAAAATAAGGAAGACAAATAGGCAAAATCATTGAACGAATAATGAATCTGGCAAGCAATAACCTTTATCAGGACTACTACCCTGAAGACGTGCTGCCGAAATATCGGACTATGTAAGTTCCACAAATAATGAAAATAGGTCAAAAAACAACTCCAATTATCATCTATCGTCAACAATCAAATATCACAAGAGAGTTAATCATATTTACAGATTGAACATTCGTGTTTATTATAACTAGACATCCATGAGATTACGATATTAATTGTTTTTCTTTTTCTGAGTGTAGCAGAAAATAATATAAATCACCGAATGGTTTCCGTGTGTACTATTACTGAAATAACACCATTTTGAAATCTTTATTTTTGTCTCAAAGGTATACACAAATATACCTTTTCAACTGTAACACAAGCTGTAATGCGAACAACGAAACTAGATTAAGCCTTCTTACTGGTAGTATTGTGATTGATCTGTTTCTTGTCTCCGTTCTTATCTCCATTTCAAGGTGTGGTTTTACGTTTCCTATATAAAACGAACCGTGTCTATCCGTTCTTCTCAAAATTGATTTACTGTTGTAAGACGAAAATCAATTTTCCTTTGAAATTGTGTTAATAAAAACTATTTTCATTTAAAACATGCCTTAAACCTTTTCACTTTCGGTAATACACCATAATCCCGAAGGTACGCAACTTGTACCAAAATTTAATTTCTTACGACATTAATTTTCGTTTCTTCATTAACGTTTCCCAAAATTGAATTAGGTGAGTTTAAGCCGTATTCGCAAAATCATCCATCTTTTTCCAATTAGGCAAACATAAAGTTGACAGTTGCCAAGATTACCGCACAATATTATCCGATTACTACGATAAATTAATAACGCAAAAATCCCTTTTCCAACAATTAATTGTTTCATACTGCATATCTTAGCCTCTACGATCGTTTAATTCGAGACGAAGACGTTGTTGAGCGTAAAGCCGAGCTTTTATCCGATACAGTTCCGTAATCCAGCGTATAATAATGACAAAAACATCGCCAGCAATTAAGACCAAAGATAACGACAACAACGACGTAACCGCTTTACTAATTAGCAAGGCAAACATCGAAGCTCCGACGGCTTGTTTTCGGTCCGCGAAGGCGTTGTAGACATTTCAAAGCCATAATTCTACAGCGTAGCAGTAACGAAAGCTCCCACGATGCTTTCTCGATGGCCAGTGGCTTATCGAATTCAACATTCCTTGACCGTCTCTAATACTGCATTGATGTTCGTTATAGTTTAACAACATAAAGCGCGTTGAAGTTGTTATTGTTGAATGCTAAGCTGCATGCACTGTAAGGTTAAATGGCGTTTAAGTAATGGGAAAGCTATTAGGCTTGAAGTTAAATAAAGAAGAAAATATGAACTCATTAGCAAACTATTTGAAAATGTCTTTGAGGCGTAATACTGCAAATTCCACTTTCCAAATATTTTGATAATTTACATTTTTAAGATCTTGGAACTTATTCAACACAGTTTATAAAAAAAGCTCTGGTCTAAATATCCGCCTTTGCTTGGGAAAAATTTGCTCATTGCTGAAACTAGTGTTGTTGTTTCAACATCAATAGAGGCAGTATACAAGCAGGTATAAGTCAGGTTACGATTCACTACACTTACTTCATGAAGAAGGACGATCATTAGTGCACTTATCTTAAAGGTTATTCACATATTCCTAAAGTAAAGAAAAATACACGATCTAACGTGCGCCGGTAACTACTGACTTGGTCTCTTTCTAGCCTTACGTGTGGATATTTCGAGTATGGGTTACACAACGCATGAACTGTTCGACACGATTTTCATTTATGGTGAAACAAAGAAAAGCAAAAAATATGAACACTCAAACTGTAACGAATACATCCTTATTTTACATCTTAATTATATCTTTACTGCAATGAAACGACTTAAAATCTTAGTTTTATTTAATGGGTTTTCTTAATTCCGACGTTGGCATCAAAATTGACTCAATTTTCCTTTGTTCTGTGCAATTCATTTTCCGTACTTTTTTATTTTATTTCAAGGACACACATGGTTATATGTGGATTCCAGGGCTTTTAAATCTAGCTCGCATTTGAGATATATTACCTCCGTTTTTGGGAAGAATTGACTATATTAATTCGGACTAAAGACCACATGAGAGAAAATATGCATGTCTAAGGACTTGGCAATAACCATAGCACGAATTAACGTTTGTAAACACAATTTTGACAGATTTTGTGAAGGTAAGTACACATATTTTCCTAGTGTTCTGTCAATAAGTAATTTTTAATGATTTTTTAAATATGTATATTTTTTATCAACTCAAACATATAGCAATCAAAGCAACAAATTGTACAAGTAAACATCATAACAAATATAACTTAGGAACATGTTCATATGTAACCAATAAATACCGCAAATTACTACATCAAATTAAATAAAGAATAATTGGACACCTAGCTAGTGTTTAAAATCACCAGCTTTATTTTTCTGGCACATAGTCACGAGATTGTTCATGTTATTAAATGCGTTTTGTAAAATTTGAATGTGTTATACAATTTTCTCATTCTTCCAAATTATGTAATCGAGTAGAAAACGCTTTGTGTATTAAATGTCCAAGGGAAAGAATGGCCTTAAATAGGGAGAATGAGCTGGCTAACGTTCTGTAGTAATAAACCTATTAGCAAGAAGCTCCCTCTGGTAATCTACAGCTCCACGTTGCATAGCACGTGGTGTAGCACTATCTTGCTGGAAGTTGCCGTTGTGTATTTCATTGTTGTCTAATTGATTAACAAAAGACTGGTGGATCAATTTCCTATATCCTGTCACATACTCCCACTGGTATTTAGTTGGAATCTATTGGATGTTAGGCGGTATCTTGAAAAACGTGGGGCTTGATAATTTTAGCTGTAGACATAACTTAATAAGTGAAACCAAGCTTCCTCAGAAAAGAATAACAAATCTAACATTTTGTCATTGTTTATCATATTATTAAGCTACTGACAATAATTTGTTCTCTATCCATGCTTGTGGGGATATAGTTACTACAGTACGGATATTATATATGGTTGCATATTTAAGGACATTCCGAACAGTTCAGTATAACAGACCTATAATTAAGATTTTACATAATTACCTGCAGTTTGAAGTCAACAAATAATACTAACCTAAAGATTTGCTTGGACTGATATTTTGTTACGAGTGTGATTTATTATGGCATCAGTTAAAACTGTTGGAATAGCTTCTCATTTCCTTTTTAAAACATGAATCGTTTTGTTAACATACTAGCGTGCTATACAAAAGTATCACAATTAATATTCTCGTTAGCATACTTTGCACACTAATACATTGGTCGATACAAAACTTTGTGAAGTACGTACACCTTGTAAACAACAAAGCCGTAACAATTACAACGAGGTTGAATATATTCTTTTGAACTGTAAACAGCATTGCAATTGAATTCCAAATGAACTCTACAAAATATCTATAATTTGACTTTAATGTAGATAAGTTATGGTGTTATTTCCATATAAAATTACGCGATATTCAACATGTAATTTTCAGTTATGTCTCTATAAAGACAAATGTCGGAAAACGCACAAAAACAGTAATATAGTGAAAATAAAAATTAACATGAAAATGAAGTCAAAACAAAACAATTAAATGACAGCAACATACATAATCTAAATTAGGAGATTTTATGGTACCACCATACTTCACTTGAAATAAATCACTTTGTATATACCATACGGAAACGTACATATGAATAATTTAAGGTTGTATGAAATAAAACGAATACAAAAAAATAACGACACCTCACGCGCTGTCAAACAGATTGGTAATATTTTTCTAGACTCTTGTGGTATTTCAAGAAATCTGTATTTTAGCAGGAATTTTTCTTATTGTAGAGAGTCCGTGAGAGTGTTTACTCCTCTCTTCAGTTATACTTTTAAAAGACGATTTTCTTAATAAAAAAAATAAATCCAACATTTTCCACTTGTTAAGGACTTAACATTGCTTTTTGTGTTTTGTAAGTTTTTTACTATTATGTATTTTATCTTCTTTGCATTATTATTTTCATTTAGAATATTATTTTATTTTCATTTTTATATTTATTTATTATCATTCTTATATTTATTTATTTTGCTCTCTTATATCCAATTTTATTTTAATATGTATGTACATTACGCATTGTATATGTATGCAAGCCAGCCATTCGCATTACGCTAGCTAAAACTGCCTAATTAGAAATCATTCACTGCAACGTCGTCGGATATGTAATGGGAGTTTTCTTGAAATTTAAGGTACACAAGCATAGGCAGTCGTCTCCCGCGCGACAGTCGAGGTATTAGCGATCGTGCACTCTCGGTCACCTTTCGTGCCTCGTCGTAACGTGTACAGTAACGTCGTCGTAAGATTATTAGAGATTTCTAAGTTTTTCTAGTTTTGGCGGGAATCGTCGAGGACGTTGTCTATACATTTATTTCTGGCGGGAGTCATTTGGTAACGTCGACGGACCACATGTATAGATTTTTTTAATAAGTATAAATTCTCGATTTTCTATCATCGTACGTCGAGGCTACTGTGTCCATTGTCGTCTATACATATTTTTAGTCTTCAGTTAAGTTTGTGTCGGAAATTATTTTGGTGAGATTGTCGGCGCGCATGTATAGACCTCCTCTACAAGTACGCTCACTCCGCGTCTTGTTGACGGTCGTTGCGGCCGCAGCGCCCGTTGTCTTTTGTACGTTTGTTCGGTCCTTGTCGTATCGGGACTTAGAAATTTTTCATTTAGTTGCTCGTCGTAGCGGACGAGTGTCACGGACCAGTTTTCTTATGTAATGTCGGCATCATCGCTCTGTTTTACTTGTCGGTGCGCAGTTCGCACATTTGCTGGTTACTGTCTTTTTCCCTTCTTGGGGGCGCAGTAGTATAGAGCTAAAGATTGCACATAGCGTAATATTTCAAACGAGAACGCCTGGGTAGCTGTGACATTACTTTTGTATTGAGATCGGCTATTATCGCTACTGTCGCCCTCGACCAGACGTTCAAGCTCTAAGAGATAGGGTGGGTTCCCCTATAAATGTGAATATAACAAACGTATTTGGTCAAGTACAAATACATGCCAATAATACAGGGCCAAGTCCCTTAGGCACATTTCAAACAAGGAAAGTATATTAGGCTCCCGGAAAGGGACATATAAATAAGCATAGCACCGAGGTGCGCTTATAAACTTAAGAAATAAATAGGGTTGGCTCCCCTATAAAAAGGTAGTGGTGCATGCAAACAGATAGAGGCATTAGTACATGCCTCTAACAAAGCTTCAGCGGAAGCATATAAGAGTTTAACCTTTTAAACAGAATTAAGACATAGCGTTGCAACGTACATGCTGAGGCATTACTTTATGTTGCTACCAATGAAAATACATATACAAATGCTAATGTACATTACATGTATAAGAGAGCTCGAATAACTGCAATTATTGCAAATCTATATATCTTACGTACATCGTACATGTACATAGGCAAGAGTGGAAACCGTGTAACCATTTCATTTTTAAATATATTTTTTTGCGCATGCGCATTGAGTTTCACTGTACAACCTTTCCTCTAGTAAATAAGCGAACATGCTCTACAAGTAAGTATTGGTCAAGTAATTTAGGAAATTACGAGCAGGCTACAGCGGCGTTGTTCTTCAAACCAGGAGAACGTAACACCACTCACCAAAATGCTGCTAAAATTCAAAAAACTGAAACGAGAACCCTAATAGTTATGAATGGTAAAATATGAGCCTTAAATCAGGAAAGAAGGAGGGTAAAATAGGATTCTTGACTCTATACTCTTCAGTTGGGACTTTGGAAATGAAATATGGGATAATAAACTACGTCATAAACTAAATTAATGAATACTGGTAGCATAAGAATGTCGAGCAATATCTTTTGTAGCTTATAAAACGCGTTCTGTTATAACAACAACTGAGCCTCATAACACTAAAGGATCAAAAGTCTAATTAATAACCAAAAGAATAATAAATTCATTGATGCTACCATACATATGTGTCTATACATGTTATATAATATCCGATTTCGAATTCCAGAATATTACTAGCGTTTTCAGTTTTACCTAATTGTAAAATGTTTACATCTGTATTATTTTACACATAAAATTCGCAACGCCCCATTTTAAGTGAAAGCCTTTTACTTTAATGATGATATCTTGTTGCAATTACATGCTGCGAAATCTGAACCCGTCAATAGAAAAGTAGTTTTTATCACATCACTAGCCGTCGCAAAGTTGTTTTTTTATTACTTACTGTCAATTTCCATAACCACGCTGAAATTCGACCTCATCAACCAGAAAATCAGACAGACAACAAAATAGCACGCTGACTAATTCTATTTCTCCATTTTTCTGTTTGCCAAATTTTCGGCCTTGAATAACGCTCTCATTAGGGCGTCTATTAAAGAAACAACTCATGACAATAACTTTATAAAAACCAACCTAAAGCTACTTTCAAGAACATGAATTAATGTAAAAAAGATGATATTGTATCGTTAATCGTTACGAAAAGACAATGCATTAGAAAAACTATCGGAAACTGTTATACTTCTAAGATGTAATAGGAAAGCCGATCTAGAACAGGCTGAAGTAAAATATGTCTAGTGGAAAGATGTTAGGTGTGTGGGGAAACCGGACAAGGCACGGAAATGGCACCAAAAATCGGAGACTGTATATCTCGCAAGAAGCAAGACTAACATTTCTGATAACAAATAGAAAAATAGTTATTATTGATATAGCAAATTTGAGTCAATATAGCTTATGTTATCAATGTATTTTCTATGATTAATAGAATACAAATTCCTGGAAATATTGTACATTTTGAGAAAATTCCGTTCAAACTCTTTACTTTCAGCGTCCAAAACTCTTACGTCGTCAAAATCGAAAGTGTCTCTTTTCACAACAGCGAACACGAAGGTATAGTAGAAGAGGGATAATCCAAACGTTACACTTACGCATAACCATCCTATTTTTGAATTTTTGGCTAGTTTGTCCGACATAACAATCATTGCAATTGTTACAGTACATAGATATTTACTGTATCTAAACATTTCATTTGATAAAATTGCAATTTCCTTGAATGTAACCAACGTTTCTAAATACAGTGAAATCTCCATTGAACGGACACGAACGGGACCAACTGAAGATGTCCGTTCAGGAGGGGTGTCCTGGGGAAACTTTAAACTTAAGAAAAAAAAGTTTATTTCCTTTAGATATATACATACGAAGTATAATATATGTACATAGATATAGTATGTAGTACAAAACAATGAAATGAATAGTCACTTCAAGGACGCAAAAATTCATATATTGTTGTTTGTCTTCTCTTTTTCTTTAAAATGGCGTCTTGAAATCGTATTTCTAATTTAGAAAGAAGCTCCAAAGGCTGTATCTCCGTGATTTTCGACAAAACTTTTGAGCTGCTTGGTCAGGGTAATGCTTTACCATAATTTGGGATAGCGTCTGTTGGCACTGGAACCTCATCGACATCAGAATCTTCAGAAAGTTCTTATATTTCAACTGGATTTGCAATTTCTTGTTCTGAATCTGGATCTTCAACATACAAATCTTGTGCTATCAATTGCACCATGAGACTGAGTGTGAGTTCAAATCGCTTTTAACACCTAGATGTCACAATGTCTGCTGATGTATCGTAATATCTCAGCAAACACAATATTATTAAAGACAAGTTCTTACCAATAAAATTAATATTAATATGAAACTACCGTTGGTATTAATGTAATAATAAAATTACGATTTCCATTTAACCAACTTTTTCAAATTCCTGCAAAAATAACAGTCACGATAGGATTTGAATCCACGACCTCTGTGTTACCGGCGCATTGTGCTACCGGAAAATTAATATTAATTTAATATTACATTTGTCGCGAATTTCTGTTTTATACTTGAGTTTCGAAAAGAAATTATTATTTTAATGTTTTTTATAATTTTTGAATTTACTTCCCCTTGCATTTGATTTCAATCGCAAATTGTTTTAGACAACGAATTTCTAGATAAGGTGCATATAATTCATTTTAGACTACTGTTAAACTCATCCCGCCAACACATTCACTGAAACTTTCTTTCGTTAATATTAATTAAAATTTGATGATACATCTTTAAAATATCTACACTAAGAACGTATAAATAGAAAGTTGTAACGGTTGTCGGGTTCAGCCGTATCGCTAGGTTTTGTCCCTGACGTTTCGCGAACAGCTGCGGTTCGCATTTTCAAAGGTGCGTTAGGGGCAAAACCTTGTGACACGGCGGAACCCGACAACCGTTATAACTATGTCAAACGGCCGTGAAACTCTGAGATACTATTTAACGTATAAATACTTCCGAAAACTTAAAGATATAAAAAGTAAAACGGTTTAAATAATAGGTTTTGCATGCTACTCTTTAAGCAATAAGCGATATTCCGCCGTCGATTTTTGCCGGCAAGTGAAATACCACCCGCAGTTTGATAGTCAACTTGTTTCCTTCACAAATAAATGACGGGGCAAGCAGTATGTTGCCTATTTCATATTTTCTCATAAATTTAAGTTTTAATTTTTTAACAAGTTTGTTTTTTAAATAGAAGAAATATCTCATCGCGGTTTCTTCTCTCTTAACATCATTCCTGGCTTGTAGTATGAATAAAAACCAGAATAAAAAATATTTACTCTACAACTAATTTACATGGATGCGTCTCGGCGAAACTTCCTCTAAATTTTTAATGAACTACTTTAGCGTCCATATGCATACCGTGCCGTTTGCAATTAACTAAATGCAAGGCCCGAAGCATTGGCGGCATTCGGATAGTTTACCATTATTGTTGTTCCTACTACCGCTAGTGCGACCCTCCGCCTCGCACCCAAACCAGCACGTATTAATGCAATAATGTGCATTTGTCGCCGCAAAACTCCTAAACTCCCAAACGAGCAACCGCATCCTCCGTGTACAAACGCCTCTATAACCAAGCGAATACCTCTAACCAACCTAACTTTTATATTTCTGCGTATTTGGGGAGCGTCGCCGAGTCACTTTGGATAGAAATGTGCTTAGGGGGGACTTCGGAATGAAGACGCCATTAGTCTAGTTGCTGGCAAACGCTTCGCGGTCACATACACCCGATGATGACTCGGAGCAGCGCGACTAACCACCGCTGTGCTCTGCATGTCGAATATGCTGCTGGGTTCTCGGCTTTATACGTGTGTAGTATTTATTGGAGGCTTCTTTGTGCTGACGGAAACCATTTGCATTTGGCACGGGAATTTCTGTTTGAATTTATTATGGCAGATGCAGCGTGAATATTTGTGTAAATGACGTGTGCATATATGGAGAAATATAAGTTTTGTAGTTCTTATGCAGACAATTTATTTTATTAGTCACAAATTTAAAATTAAATAGAAGACAATATCAGTAGTTAATGTGTGTAGATTTAAAAGTGATACGTATAATATTATCCCAGTAACAGAGATTTACAAAATATCTATGCTATGTATACGAGCAGCATGGTAGGACAAAAGCATTTCAAGCAAAAAACAATGGCTGAAAGGAAAAGGTTCAACACCAGGTACTAAGAACATAATAAGAAATAACCTATTGGATCCGGAGAAAATTATTTTGCCACATCTTCATATAAGGCTTGCTGCTATTATAAAGCACTTGACAAAGATGGCGACTGTTGTTGTTGCGAGGTAAAATATTAAATTTGGTAATGAAAAATACAAATTCATTTATAACTCTTACACAAATCTTGAAATATGTGGGTATTTCATTTTTAGTTTGTAAAAAATGCTGATGTAATGAGGAAAAACGGGAGTAATTTTTGAAATGAGCGGTACTGAAACATTAGGTTTTAATATGAAGACCTGTATAATTAATTTAATTAAGTATATTATTGAGGAATAGAACTGCTAATATAATTATAATACCCAACTGCTGTAGCTTCATCAGCCACCACATCCAAGCGTCACTAACGCAATTAGTACAATAAAGTCTGATACTGGAGAATAGCTTGTTATACATCGTTTTAGAGATCTCATCGGGTCGGGTACCTGCGGGTGCTCTTGGGTACTCGAACTATCGCATTCCAGTTAAGTAGTGGCCAACGGAATAGATCAATAACAACTTCACAATACTTTAGGACACGTGAGTACAACAAATTCCATTTTACTACGAAGAGGGTGGTTTAAAAGAAAATGTATATCTTCTTGTTCATTTGTGGTAATTGTGACCTACGAGGGGAGGTCCAGAAGTTCGTGGAATGAAAGGGTTTTAAATAAAATAAAACAATAAATCTATTTTTCCCTTTCAATATAATCACCCTTAAGCACAATACATTTATTAGATCTATGAATTAATTTTTCTAAACCATCATAAAAATATTATTTATCTTTCGCCTCAAAATGGGCCAAAATTGCCTCCTTTACCTCATTGTCGTCGGAAAACTTTCTTCCACGTAAGTCTTTTTTTTTAAATTGGGGAACAAATAAAAATCACTAGGTGCCAGGTCTGGACTGTAGGGTGGATGGACTATTGATTGAAAGCCATGCTTGTGCAGAGCAGCCATTACAACTTCGCTCTTGTGAACCGGCGCATTGTCTTGCAAGAGCAACCCTTGGTCAATTTTCCTCGACGTTTTTCTTTGACGGCCCCCTTTAATTTTTTTAATATCGCTGTTCCCTTTTTATGCCATTGCATGGACTCCTGTTTGGACTCAGGCTCAAAGTGATGAACCCATGTTTCATCTCCGGTAACAATCCGCTCCAAAATCTGTGCAGGTTTGTCTCCGCACAGCTCCAAAAATTGTTTGGACGCACAGACGCGCTGCTGTTTCTGCAGCGACGTGAGCATTCTCGGTACCCATCTCGCACTGACTTTCGTCATACCCAGGTGGTCATGTAGGATACGCAAAATAGTGGTATCTGATACTCCAACTAATACAGATAATTGTTTTTTCTTCAAACGGGCATCTTGCAGTACATATTTTTGCACTTTTTCGACGATGTCTGATGTGGTGGCCTCAACTGGCCGTCCTGAGCGGGGGTCGTCTTCAATCGACTCCCGACCATGTTTAAAAAGACCATGCCACTTATAAATCATTGATTTACTAGGGCACTGTTCCCCATAAACGGTTTCCATTTCATTCAATGTGGTTTGAGTGTTCTTTCCTTGCTTTGTAAAGAACTTTATCACAGCACGGTGTTCAATTTCCCCCATAGTTTCAGTTTTCTTCCGGATTGACTTGTTTAGCAGGCATCTATTCGTAAACGACTGACGCTATAGGGCTGCAACTTAACTTATATACTAATGAAGAGTCGCCAATCAGAATGATACCTAGCGAGCGCCCCTATCCCCACTCCATCGCCTCTATTCCACAAACTTCTGGACCTCCCCTCGTATTTGTTTGATAATCAAAATTGTATTGAAAATGCTCTTATATGTTCTCTTTTAATATTAAATTAACAAAAACAAAACTGTTATAACAAATGGCATAAACTGGTAATATTACATCAACGAAACTTTGGTAACAATGATAAACAGTTGCGATCAGCTTTATAACTTCAATGACAAGGGTAAATATTTAGAAGTAACTCTTGACAAGAAGCTAACGTGGAACTCACGCATTGCCAATTTACGATTCCTCCGTAAAAAGTGGGATCTTAAGTCATCAATGATCTTTTGGTCAAATACGACGTAGACATTAGACCCAACCTCTACGCCTAATTGGTATGGCAGCCACAAACTACTCAAAAGCAACAGCAGTTCCAACAAATCCAACGGCTTGGAGATCTCAACATCACAAGTGTGATGCACAGTAGCTCCAAGAGTTCTCTAGGACTAGCACCATTTCACATCAGTCCGTATACGAGAGGACTATGACAGGTGCCCTTATGCACAACAGTTTAAAATAGGCGAAGCCAGGTCCTAGAAAACACCTAAAAATTCCCAAAGAAAGTAATATAAATAATTTCAAGTATATTCCCAGGGATGCAATCCCGATCCAATATAACTTTGATCATGAAAGATCGTATTGACTGAGGTATCTGGTAGACCTCGGCGAAAAAAAGAAGCGCTACCAGACAGATCAATACTAGAAGGAGTCAGAACTGGTATACATGCCAATTTCTACCTAAAAAGCCCTATGCGATTAGTTATTCCTTGCGCCCATGCGCTAAACAGATCCTCGAGAAAAGGTACAACGATTAATATTTTCATGGATAGTCAGACATCATCAAGGTCCTTATAAGACTGTGCATTCGAATCTGACCTGATGCACAACTGCGTGCAAAACTTAAAACGATTGGGACGTCAAAATCACATCACAATGTGGTAAATTCCGAGCTACCCAAGTATATTGAAAGATCTGAGAATGCTGATAGGCTCGCCAAAGCAGCAACAAGCACGATTTTCATGATAGCCTACAGAAAAACCACGTAAAGGACGAAATCAAGACAGTAAAAACATTGCTATTTCTCAGCAGAAAGGACCTTAGACTACAGGTAGGGATATTGACAGGGCATGCAGCCTGAAATAATATTTTTATAAATGTGGATAGGTTCAGTACCAACTCTGCCGTCTATGCCAAGAAAATCCAGAAAAATACTACGCATATTATATACATGCATTGCTAGCGATCATAACAGAAACATTTCAGAAGAACACCGCCTGAACTGGCTAGAAGGAAGGTTGATTAAAAGGTTCAAATTGTTCTGACAATATTAAGGGCATTGTTGCAATAGACCCTTTAGGTCACAGCGGCGACAGGTACCGGTGCCTAGAGTCGTTCAATAATAACCTACGGGATTTCTAGTAAATCGTAGTGATACATCAGATACTTGAAAGAACATTTTAAATGTATTGAATGTGAAGTAACATATTCAGTAAGATACGCTAGTTTTTCACTAGAGATAGTTGAAATCTCGAGCCCTTGTTGTAAGAAAGAAGCCTCTGCTACTTCAATAGGATAACAATACTGACAGACTGGTAGATTTTTCAAATCTACAAGTGTACCAAGAGTTTACTCTATACACGTTAAGAGGAACGTGTATAACAGAGCTTCTTTGTAGGTATCAAATTTACCTAATAGAAAACAGTGGACATACTTTTAATTAATTCCTCATCGGACAGAGCAAATGGGGAAGATTTGTCGGTGGAAAAAGAAGAACTGGTCCAGTATACTGACGAAAACATACTGGCAAAGGTATACACAATGTCTTGAGGGAAATCAACAGGAATATCGTTATAAAACAGAGTATTTGGTATTCCACGCTTTATATTTGTGTACTTAAAGATTTCTTTAGGGTTGTCTATTATTGATGACGCAGCTCTGCTCACATAGGTTTTATAGGAGTCAGAAATGAGTATCTTACAAAGGACCCTGAGTCGTTTAAATTCAGTATAAAAGAATTGATTCTTAGTAGCTCTCCATCGACGTCTGTAGTAAACCTTTAGTTTCGGGTGGTATGTCATATTTCCAGTAAACCAAGTGACACGCTGGGCTTGGTTGTTGGCTAGAAATATTGGCACAAATAAATCCATCATGTTATATAATGTATTATAAAAATGATCAGTGGCATCATTAACTTTGTTAACACATGTAGAATGATCAATCTTTATGTAAAGTGTCACTATATAATTTGTTGTAGTTGGCTTTACGAAAGTTGCATCTTATATTATTATTGGATGGGAATTTCTTAGAAAAATAATGGAAAAGTGCCAATGAATCAAATAACGGCGAGTGGTGAGTATCAATAGGTACAAAAGGAAGGTCAACAAAAATATCGCAGGCTCCATTAGAGAGAATCAGATATGGCATTATACTGGAATAACGAAAGTGAATTGCACATAAATTTGGGTATTAGACTTCTGACAGAACTTAGCATTACTTGTATAATGGGGAAGCTTGAAGTCTCCCAGCAATATAGTTGACTCATCAATTAGAAGTGCTGAAACGTGGTTTCAATATTACTACAGCTTTCTATCTTCATTAGCTTCAAAGCAAATGCGTGGGAAGGTTAAATACAAGAACCCTTAAATATAACTAGCCTTTTCCTGACGGAAACATAAAAAAAATCAAATTTCAATAATCAAAGATCACAGCAACTTTTCAAAGACTTTACAATATATAATGTCAATGACAATATGAAACCCAAGAATATATCGAGTCTCAAAAAATTCGCCTTACATATGTGAGCCTCATCAAAGGTAAGCCATATTCTAATAAATATATATAACACGGACATAGCCTTCATTTTAGTAACGGATTATACAGTATAACGAATTAACGTTATTCACAAAATTTACATATTAAATAGAATTGAGGATCCCAAAGGATCGTTTACGTAGCTTTCTAATATGGACTCATTTTAATATAAAATAAGCAGATGCTTAATAAAAATAAACAAGCCGCTTACGAGATAAACCTTTAACGAGACTCTTGTTTAACTTTTGGAAATGAACACATCCGCGTTTAAATCGATTTGCAAAAGAAAGAAAGCAAAACGAAGAGAGAATTTAAATAAAGTAAAATAAGATTTGCTAACGAGAAATTCAATATTTTGTCTTGTGGTATTTTGGGAATTTCATGTTGTTCCAACTTATTTTTTGCAATATTTATAGCTTTATCGGGGTATATTTAAATATTTTTTGTGTTCTTCTCGAGCTTTAATAAGTAGCTAAATACGTTTAAACATCGTCGCTATGTTTTCATGTACTTCCTTTGGTTTGGCTTTTAATTAAGTTTTCAAGAATAATTTACGAGCTTTTATTTGATATTTTACAAAGTACCGCAAGTTCTTTATTAGATTCAAATCTATTCCAAAAAATTATACTGGATACAAAGAGCAACATTTTATTTGACAAAAATATTTTCTACACGCTTTCATCTCCAAAAAGTTTTACGATTGCTTTAATGCAGCATTTAGGAGCCTCATATATGTTTGAATCTTCGAACAGCCTCCACACGTGGATATTTTCTCAACTCCTTGTGATAGCATATACACTTCCGCTCATGGAAAATCCAGCGCTTGATGAAATCTTGTAAAACACATTTACAACACTATTGTGCGTATTAACCAAGAATTATTGCTCCACAATAAAAAGTCATAACATCACCCTTGATACTAAAGTAAGACTCCTGCAATACTACATCGTTACCATTCTCCTTTATGGTGCAGAATCTTAGACACTCAACGAGCCCACAACCAGGAAACTCAAAGTTTTTGAGGAGAATCTTGAAAATCTCTTGCACGGCAAAAATGACAAACTTTGAAGTTTTGAGAGCAATGAAAAAAGACCTGGAACTGATGAACACAATTAAACCCCGTAAACTAGAATACTTAGGTCACATAATGCGAAACGAGGAAAGATACGGTTTGCTACAGACAGTCCTACAAGGAAAAATCTATGCCCGAAGAAGACCACGAAGACATAGGATATCGTGGCTGAAGAATTTCAGAACCTCGTTCAACGAAATATCCTCACAACTCTTCCGTATTGCTGCGGACCATGTCCGGATCGCTATGATGATCGGTAACATTTGCAACGGTTCAGCATCCTAAGAAGAGAAAGGAAAAGACTAATTTATTGCTGCAATTCCAATTGTTTTAACCCTGTGGTTATTGACGAGGTAAAATACAAATTCCTCTATGTCTTCAAATTTTTTCTTGATACCTGCGCTTTAAAGTGATACAATTTTAATGATTGCCATTAACAATTAAACAGTCTCGCGAAGTGTTAGAACCCAGTCATACGAATTTAGGTGAGTGAAATTGTTTCAAAAATGCCGCGTGAAAAATTGATAAGTGCCAAAAAATAATCCTCTACCATTAGCATACATGATGAAAATGAGACAAAAAGTTATAAATATAAAATCCACTATCTACAATACCATTTCATCAACCAGGAAATTTAAAGCAAAAAATTCACTTTAGCAATTCAGAAACAATTGGTCTACTTCAGGAGCACATTAATACCGTGAAACTTCTTCAATAATAAAAGTCAGAAAGAAACTTCACACTTGTAGGACGATTTATTATTTGCAAATATTTTGCACAAACTAACAATTAATTCAGAGAAAAACGTACTTATTAATAACAATCACAAGACTTGAAAAATAATATTCCAAAAATGTTTGATAGCGGCCAAGAGGAACACAACTATTTGCTACTACACTAATCATATATGTAGTCACTGAAAAATTCAGGAATATTAGCACAAGCTTCGTGAATACAGGTTTTACATTCTCTACAATTGAATCGAGGTCTTATTATATGTACATCATTAGTTCCAGTCGGTGTCGCTGATTCGTTCTGTTCCTTGATTTCGGTTTTCTTTTACCTTTCTTAATGACATTCTTCCCAGACAAGAAGTTTCAAGGCTTCCAGTATTTTTCCATCCACTTTTTTCTTGCAATATGTTCTTGAACTTATAGCAATTTTATTACGTTGAGCTTTGTGGCATCGACTAGCTTTTCTTCGTTTTGAAGCGTCTGGAACTGATGATAATTTAGTAACAAGTGCCTTGAAATGTTCTAGCCTTTGTGCTTATAAATTCAAAGGTACTAATTTGGAAGAGGCGATAGCAGCCTCAAGTTTTGAAAGATGAGATGTTGAAGGTCGGGATTCTACAGAAATTTGCGATTCTAAAAAAGACTGGGGTTCTGAAAAAGTCTGAGATCCTGAAGGTCTACTAAGCATGAGGATATGATGACTCCGAGAAAATTCAATAATTTTTATGTTCTTGTGATTGGCATGACTATCCAGGATCAATAAAAGAGGAACCTACCATTCGTTCGTTGACCTGGAAACACAAATAAATACGGTATAATTGACCACCTGCACTCGTTGCAAAAAGTATGGTTGTATTTTCCCTAGTTCTGCAAAGGTGAGTCTTTCTCTACCAATACGTTTTCGTATTTAACTGTAGACCCCGGAAATGACCCATTAGCGGTTGAAATTTAACTTCCTTACTTTTTTAATGCATACACCATGTTCTTCCTAAGCTAGGGTCTCATTTTCTTCTTGCTTTGTTGCTTAATCAGCTGAACCTTTTAATTAACTAAAAATTTAATCGATTAATACCCAATTAACTTTCTTGCGCTAATAAGCCTCTGCCTTTTACTCTGAGCAACATCTTTCTCCAAAATAATTTAGTAATTTTCAAGCGAACCCTTGACTGTTGAACCATTACATTAACAATTTTAAAAACACGAAGAAATTGACTAACATTATTTCTCCTGGGAGCGGCATGGTATCAATGACATTTTTGGGCCACTTCCGTTATTCACTAGTGTATTATCTTTCCGCTTTTGTGAGTGCGAAATAAGCGAAAGTTGCCGAATGAACGTACCGAAAGAAGGAATACAACTTTTATGTGTGATGAAAAAGGTGGATACTTTATAAACGAGCACTTTCGTTATTTATGGGCTCTCGGCGGAGTTCATGGAAACCGCCACCCCGCGTCCGTGGATTCAATAGAAGCCTACCAGTCTCCTTGATATTTTATAATGTCCTGTGCCGCTATTGTTCGTCGCGCCACCTTCTTCTCGCGTTCGGTTCCCCAATCCCGCCTTTCATTGTTTAGACAATATCTTTCTGCTTAACGACGATGAGTGACGTCTCCTCTTTACCTTTTTTCTCCAGCCTCTTTTTTTTCTCGTTTCCGTTATTAGTAAAGCTTTTTGGAGTATATTCTACGTAATTCTATACAGAAAAGGTAATATAAAAACCTACCTCGAAGTATTCAAGAGGAAACGTCTTCCTTGACAAATTTTTCCTTATTAATACTCGGCTTTCATCTCCTTTGTTATTTGACACTCATTATTTTCTGCATGCCAAAGTAAATTAAATACCATCTACTAAAAGTAGATATAATAATGTAACACCATCACTAAACTCTTCAGTATACACCTACAACATCTTGAAGGAAAGATTTTTCGTGTGAAGAAAAGCTTTTTCTAACTTGAAAACTCGGCCGGTAGATTCGGAAACGCGGGGGCCCCACGTTGGAGGCCAAATAAAGTTTGTGACGGCCTCCTATAGCACCCCACTGGTTACTAAGAAATAAAAACACAATTAAAAAAAATCAGTTTTGCCTAATCGAGAGCGCAATCCTCTACCCCTTAATATGTTCTGAAATCCCAACCATTGAGGGTGCCAGCTTGCGCGTCGGCGAGGGAGCGAGTTAAGTAAATTTGTTGTAATTTCCCTAAAAGTAAATGATCTTATAGAAGGCGTCTAAACAAACCTTGTCATGAGAGGGGGGGGCTCATAGTTGGTATAGGGAAAGGGGTGGCGATCTCAAGAAAAAGAAAACACGGTACCACCGCAAAATTCAATAATTTAATAATTCTAAATAGAGATTAAGGTCAGTTAGAGACAAATAATGAGGGTAATAAAGAGTAAGAATTAAGGAAAGGTGGGTTGAATTAACTATAACACATAAATGCTTTACCGGTCGCGATGACCAACGTTGCCGTTTAAAAAATCGTCAGATTACAATTTCACTTCTATTTTCTTATATCAACCGTAATTAAGTAATATTTAAGTTTTATCCTAAAATCAATATACATATATATATATATATATTGTGGTGGAAAATTTCAGGCTCTTAATTTTCCAAATGGGTTCTTTTCTTTAAATTTTTATTCGTTTTAAGTTCGAATATAGTATTAAATAATTGAAATAACCAAATGTAAGATTCTAAAAAAATATATATCGAAAATGCAAAATGTATATACATATATCGTTTTTTAACAATATTTCTTTTTAACAAATACCCAAATCAACTCCTGTCTAGCTAGATTTGTAAATTATAAACGAAATACAAAATGAAATGAGAGCAAAAGAACAGTAAATTTTGAAAATTTATTACAATTTGAAGTCTTTAATTTTGTAATCGTACTCACACTCACGCGTATTATCTCGTATTTTAGATATCCTGGTCTTCGGCTTCCACCAATGTGTCCGGAACTCCAAATTGTTGTGATAATATCAGCTCATACACTTTTTAACTTTGACTAATTTCTAAGAATTTCAAATATTATGATTAATTCGAAAAATAAGGAATTTTTCTCTGAAGAGACAACTCCGATATGTGTGACTTTGACACAATTGTTATTTATATCAGGTCATTGCCGGAGATACACACATATTCATTACCTATATGATAGTCCACACAGTAAACACAATCTTGATGGAATAAAATTATTTACAAGTAATGTTGTCAGGCGTGGCATCCATGCGACATACGAGAAATTTTTGAAGATAGTGTGTTAGAATTTCGGGATGATACTTATTTTAATAAAATTAATCATTAAACATCTTTTAGAAGTAAATTTAGAAGAAATTATAATTAAATACAAGAATATGTTTACGAAAAACGATAACGATAAACAGTCGACATCATCAAAATCACCAAGTAGAAGACAATCTTCCACCACTTCACAGACACACAACAGCCAGAGATATAGACAAACGGAAGAAGAAACAATGGGATCACCGCTATTACCCATCATAACTAATATCTTCATCTTCTTCATGGAAGATTTTGAAACCAACCCTAGGCACTTCCAAATACAAACCCAAGCTATGGCTCAGATATGTCGACGACATTTTCATCATATGGACACACAGCGGAAATAAGCTACGAGATTTCCTCTCACATCTCAATAGTATCCATCCAAAGATCAAGTTTACTATAGAAATTGAAAACCGAAACCAATTGCCATTTTAGACGGCGGCACCGTGGGACATATAATATACCAAAAGGCAACTCATACCAACCGCTACCCCAATGCGCAGTCACACCATCATCCCGCACAGTTACAAGAAGTGGCGAAAACCCTAGTGTCATAATCTCAACGGTTAGCCGACGTCGATCACATGCGAACCGAAAGCAGCGAGATCAACCAAATAACCAAATTAGTGACCGATAGGAAATGAATTTCGTACCTTACCGTAAATATGTGGATAAGATATATTCGTAATAAAATGGCGTCGGGAAAGCTGACCTTCAAATCCTGAATTTCCATAAAATTCCTATCTTAAGGAATATCCAAAATCCAGAAACCAAATACGGCAAAACAAATGGCCTAGCTTTTCATATATCCAGAATATGCATAGGTGAGACTTCCCAAAATTGCAATGGAAGCCAATTTTTTCCAACGGATCCTTTAATACGCAGTAATCGCTTCGAGAATCATAACAAGAGTGCCGGAAAACCTTCGTGAGGTTGCAATAAGTGAACTACTTCCGGAATTGGACCGTGTCATGATGAGATATATAGAAATGAAATAAGAGTAAGTGAAGAAGAAATAAGAAGAAAAAGAAATAAATAAAAAGGAAAAAGTGGGATGAAAAGGTGAAAAGGGTAAGAGAAGGAAAGAGAGAAAGGAGTCAGAAAGAAAAGAAGAGAACAAATAAAGAGAAAAAGAGAAAGGTGGAATCTCGACGTTTCGCCTCCGTCGTAGGAGGCTTCTTCAGGAGAAACATGGAAACCAAAGTGGCACTTTGGAAGAAGGTCACGGTAACTCGACGTGTTAACCACGCTAGAGGCGAAAGCCTTCTTTTTCTTTCTCTTCCCCCTTTTTCTTTCTATCTCCCTTCTCTCTTTCCTTCGCTTACTCTTTTCACCTTTTCCTCTTACACTTATTTCATTTCTATATATATTATCATGATACGATCCAATCCCGGAAGTAGTTCGCGTATTACTGACTCTGGCCGTGAAATCCTACGTATTCACTTCGTGAGGTTATCAGTCTATCCACCACGGAAATGTGATTATCAATCGATGATAAAGATGGAAATGATAAATCATAAATTGCGAAAGATTAACCTACTGATAGTTAACAGAAATTTAATTGAAAAGAACATGCAAAAAGAACAAGTAAGAGTGCACAAATATCTGTATGGAATAGATAAGTAGACATAAATAAACAAGCTAGGAGATTCTAGGGCAAGGAAAATTTCAAAACACTACCATCTGGACGAAAATAGTGGCAGCTACAGCAATTTTAGTCTATCTGTTGATCTATCGCGAAACCTTGCGATACACTAACCGCTGCAGAAATCTAACGGCAGTAGCGATAAGATAATTCAAACCAGACTTTAAAAAGTTCTAAGAAAAAAATATGAAATGATGAAGGAAATAGTTTTAGTTAACAAAACTAAGAATGCTAATCTAAACTACACTCTACATATTGAGCGCTAAATTAGTGACATATATAATTATGCCGAATAAAACTAAAAATAGTTTTTAATACGAGGAAGGAATAAAAAGGACATAACACTGCTCCAAATTCGACAACAGCACTATGGGCGCAACTAGAGGATACGTAGAGGAAAATATGTAGAGCCGTTAACATTCACAAATTTGCTAGAGAGAATGCCAAGATTGTGTGCGGTAGTAATAAAATCTAAAAGTGAACACATTGACGCATCACAAATTTAAGTTAATTTAGGATTATCTTTGTTAGCAAATTTACAAGCACATTGTTTTTATAACTGTTACAGTTCTTTGTAAAAATACAAATTAAAGGTTTATTACTTAATTAGTTTTTGACTTGCTTTTGTAATATTTAAAGGACGGGTAAACCCTTATGGTCGGTGGTGTATGTTTCATGACATAGGAAACGCATTGGGGTAATGTTTTAACATCTTCATATTTGTGAAATGCCATTAAACAACCATTATTTTGACCGCTTTTAAATACTCGTCATTACGACATTCGTTTGAGCAGCTGATTCCGTATTTGGACTCATTTAAAGATGCTCAAGTACTTGTAAAACAACAACCAGGGAATAAATTTTCATTTGCTGTACTTTCTATGTATTTTGGTTCCGCAGTTCCTTTGAATACTCCAACAGTAGTCGACCATCATATGAGGATTCCATCTTGCTTAATACCGAGTCTCTATGGTTTCTAAATCTTGATGAAATCTCTTATAGCTTATTGCACCCAAATTTTTGGGAAACCTATCAACACTATGAAGAAAATGAACCTTTATGCTCATGTTACAACCTAGGCGGAGAAATTTTTGAAGCATTGATTTCGTTAGTTAATTGGAGACTTTAGTTTCCAAGAAAATTGTTCGCGACCAAAGTGAATGGAGTCCAGGCTTCATTCATAAGGTTGATAAAATTTGGATCGGTCATTAAAGTTCTAATTTGAGGTCCATTAAATACCCCAGGTTTAATTTTTTCGTAATATAGTCATGGAAACTTTTTATATATGTTCTTGAAACAATCTCCTTACAAATCTAGAGCTTTAACATACTTCTTTATAAGACCCAATTTCGGAAAACCAGAAATACCGTTGAAAGAAAATCTGACGTGATAGGGGGAAATGGGTTTCATATTTGATACATGGCATTAGCATACCCATATTAGTTAGAAACCAGTGCCAAATCTTAATCAGCAGAAAAAGCTTTTTATTTGTTAGCCAGTGTTATTTAAGATAACGCATTCTTCATTACAACCCGTAACACTTGTTACGTCAATCTTTAGCAACAGTCTTCGATCCCAGGTGCTAGGCAAAATATTTATGTAAACAAGCAACAGTAGTCACCCTGCAACACATCCTTGAAGTATACTGTTTATGACTTTAGTTCATAATTATTTGTGGATCTTTTTTCGAACGCATATCTACAGCCACCACACATTGCATTTTGTCTTTCATATCGGCGATTTCACTAAATACATTGTCGTTATAATCATTAGTAATTACGAAAAATTAGTTTTCAAGCAAATAATCCATACATGTGCTTATAATAAAAAAAAAGTGGCATATTGGGCAATAACGAAGAAATCTCATCACAACGTTAGAGTCTTCCATTTGAGGAGGTTATAAGCATAATTGTCCGCGAGAAAATGATTGTTTGTACGTGCTACGACTGACAAGAGCGGCTTTATCCCGGCATGCATTGCGCATTGCGGGACGACCACTCACACTATAAAGACATTAGAATCTATTGCGTCTTAGGGCTCGTTTCGAATGTGCGGAGCAGAATAAGAAGTGCATGTATTAAGGGAAATACATCTCTTAGTTTAAATCGCTAAATTTGGATTAGTGAAATTTATGTCATTTTAAATTTGAAGTAATTTGATTGAAAACAGCGACAGTACAGTATTAGTTATACTTTATAGTTGAGTGTAGGCTTTCACGACCGTCGTCCATAGTAGAAATGTTTTTCGGGTTTTGTCGTGCATTTAGAGTTTTATTTGATGTTTCGCTGGTCATGCTGTCAGCTGCTTCAGAAGGTTTCTAAAGGCTGGTATTGTTGTCTCTTGCTTCTCGTTACATATATATATATATATATATATATATATATATATATATGTATCTCTTTATATATATTCTCTGGACCAAGGAGACCAAACTTGAACTTTTGGGGATAAAAGCAGCGAGTTTATGTGCAGCGACGAAAAAAACTGTGCCAAAATTGGAGGCGGCAGCCTGTTTATATGTCGATGCCTTGGTAAGGACCAAGTTGGCGAACTGTTTAAAATTATTGGAAAAGCTACTTGAGGAAATATATTTAGACGTATGATCGTTGACTACTGTACGATATCCGCCTTTGCGGAAATGAAATTGTTTCCGAAGAGGAAAATGACCCAAAACACACTTCAAGGATATGTAGAAGCCTCTTAACAGAAAAACAAAGAAAGATGACAGAGGTCGTACAGTAATCGTAAATTCCAAGAGATATGTGGTGATGATTAATCGAAACAATTGGCTGCAACAAAATGGAACGACATCTCATACGTCTGACGTGTCCTCTCCAATTGTTATTTTTCCTATGAAGCTACCTTAAATCAAAGATATACAGCAACACTCCTTATTCTCTGAATGAATTAAAAGAGAATATTCGAAGAGAAATGACGGCAGAGAATCTGTGCTGACCAGTTCTCGAAAAATGTGCCTTACGGTTAGAAGAGTTCGAGCAAAATAACTGAACACATTTAGAAGATACAATTTTCAAGCAATAAATTCCCAAAGCCTGTATTTAAATAATGCCGCCTCAATCAGCAGATCTGTCATCCATCGATTTCGTTCGGACATAGACCATAGAGTAAACAATGAATTCCAAAAGAGCTAGAGGTACTTGGTAAAACCAAAGGGTGTCTGGCAAGTAATAACCCTCGAATTGCTAAATTCATATACTTAATGAAGAAGGCTTGCGCGGGGAACATTAAAGCAAACTGCGAACATTTTAATGGACAACTATAAAAAACGCAGATAAACGAATACGCTGTATATATTACTAGAAAGTAATCTCCTTCCGAGTATTAGTTTTGTATCTTCTATAACTGTATCTTCACTGAATTGAGCAAACTAATCGTTCAATGCCCATTGATTTCTATTGAACTGTAAGATTCTTTCAACTAATTATGAAATTCGGGTATATGAATTGGTTTTAGGAATCTACTCCTTACATATTAATTTCGGATCATTTTCTAAGAAAATTCAACAATTTATTGCAAAATATGTTTCTATGATCTAATCTGTCCTTTAAAAAACAAATTACAAAAACATTCATGAAATATATCGAGATATTTTCCAGCGAAATCGTTTAACATTTTATACTCAAAACGTTTACATTTTTCACATTTCCTGTTATCCCAATTAAATACCCAAACAATGCGGTAACAATAAATTTAACAGTACGTTCGCATCGCAATAAGCGTTACCTAAAATGGAATCCACAATCCTACGATTCCAGTTCAATTAATATCAGCGCACGTTCGCTACAGGAATCTGGTTCGCCAGCGGCGAAATCATTGATAAATTTTCTGTTTTTGTTTACTTTTTTAAATATTTTGTTTTCATCTATGCATACAATATCTTCTGAATTTCATGTAGGTATTGCAAAGCTTAATCATGATAAAAACGCTGAAGAACCTATTTTATATTTGAAAGTATCAGAAAGGAGTTCAACGCTTTATTCTTCTCCACGGCTAGCTAACGAAATTAAATCATTTCCTCAAAGCACTACTTTATTTCAGTTCAGTTCCTAACAGGATAAGAATTGTCCAGTTTAAAGGACACGTATTTGAAAACTACACGACAGACTACAAGTACATAATACAGACATTTCATCGCATTTAAATTTATAAATTGGATATAGAAACAAATTATAGAGCCAAGGGTTCTAGAGACAACTAAACATAATGATGTTATATGGTGAGTAAAATGCCTACAGCCATAAAATACCGAGACGCAGGTATTAAATTTACGTGGAACAATAGTATTGCCAACGTTCTAGCTACAATGTACATCAATGACAATATTACTGTTGGATGGTACACGACATCTGTTATTTATTGAGAGGTGTATCAGATAAAAAAGTTCAATACTATTCTGTAATTGCTTACACTCATAAAGGTTCTAATACTATTCCACATATTTACATCATCCCCATAAGCAAGCGGTTAAGCAACACTGATAGTGGAAATCCAATCTTGCATACGTATTTGTATTTATTACAATGATTTATTGAGAATAAATAAACATCACAAAACGAATAATTATTGAGACAAGATGGAGAAGGATAATAATGAAACGGTAAGGCTTTGCATGCTAGATAAAATTATAATAAAATATTTACATCAACTTCGGCTATTATTTGCGAAGATGTTCCAATTGCAAATTATTCAGAATAGATTAAAAATATACACTAAGGTTTCGATCTACGTACATTTGATTTGCGGTGAATAGAAAGTGTAGAATTGAACATTTGTCTTTTCGCTTTTATATCACTTTTCTTTCCTTGGTGTAAAGAGCTCTTTTTATGCTATCCATATTTTTATTTCTACGGAATCCTTGCTTATCGCCTTCAACGAAAATTGAATAACCCTACCAATGGTTATCCTAAAATTGAAACTTGAAGATAAGGTCGTTGATTGCCAGTAGTACGTGGCATAACATAACCGAGGAAAATATGTTGCTTGTCATCTAAACTTTCTAAGATCAAACCAATTTCCAGGGAAGCAACTATTCGCTTCCCTGAAGAGTTTCTACAATACCTGGAAGATAAAATTTTTCTCTAAGCACCGATTAGAGTCCAAATGTGTGTGTGGTTATCACAGTGAATGTATCTAAGGGGACTTTGATTAGCAGCATTTACTTCAGAAATTGGTTCAGAAGATGACAAAGCGCTAGATTCAGAAGGCGTATGAGAATTTGAAACGTAAAGAAAAACCAAATCTGGTTCAAAATAGTTTGTTCGCTTATGATAAGGGAATCTCTAACCATCCGCACGGTGCTTCTTTTATTCAAGTTTAAGACATTCATTTTCTGGTACAATTAAGGTTTGTATCGTGAGGAGCTGCATCGTATAGAAAGTGGCCAGATTTCTTAAGATTGTGTTAATCTGCATATCTTCGGGAATTTCGTCATAAAAATCATACATGAAAAATAATCGATAAAGTTATTTATTAGGATCAAATTTACTGGCGGATTATATCTAGTATCAATCTGGTCCAAATATCCCAACACATCGGCCAACAACGAAGAATGTAACTGGCTCTATTTTGGAGTAAGATGTATGTAAGTATGACTTCATATATTTGCGCTTCATGAACACACAACGCATCAAGTACCGCAAAGTGAAGTTTGGAAGACAGCGCAAAAATTTATTAGCAACCTTTAATTATAACAAAGGGTGTAAAATACTTCGTAGGTCTTCAACTGATTTATCAACCGTAATGGTTATACCGCAAAACCAGAGCTCATAGACCAATTCATCAACCGTCAAACCGTCATCAACAACGGCCAAAAACTTCATGACTTACCGAGCAATAAGGAACGTCTCAATTCATAAAAATTGAAATGAATAACGAAAGAAAATAGTTGGAGATTCAGTAACACTAAATCTCCCTCTTATTCAATGTATGCGAAGCAAAAGACGAAATAACTCTAAATATAATCTCAACAACAATTGATATGAAATAAGACGCTTGAAAGGAAGTAATTTCTAACATTTAGACAAACTACTTCGAAATAATAATAAATTGGGCGTCAGAAAAGCTGTCTGTTACTACAAAAAAATGATGTAAAGTGACAGAAAATTAAGACCGAAAAAAACTGTAAAAAATTGGATAAAGTGTACAGGAGATTAAAAATCCAAAATTGAGCAAAGATCAGAGATGAACATTTATAAAATTGACGTTGGGCACCGAACTTATTGCCAGGGTAATGCCGGAAAAAGAAATTTACGACTGAACTACCTACACTAGGAGATCTCTACCCGAGATTAGGATACTCTCTCTTGTGGATACCCTTGCAAAAGTGCCACCTCATGTTAAGCATAGAGATTTCATGAGGAATTCACTGTAAAAGAGAAGCTATTAAAAAGATCGAAGACTACAAAATAAATCACACAACTCGTCTAGTAACTTATATATTGTAATTAAAAAAAAATTGGCGTTAAAACTAAAATTCAATAATGAATTTTTCTGTGTTATATAAAAACAATTGTAAATGAATTAAATTTGCATATAAATCACACAAATCTTATAGACAGTGAAGAAATAATAGCAACATGAAGATTCTACTGACATGCTTTAGCTGTGACGCGCCTTTCCTTTATGTATGTTGAAGAAAAACTACATACTTTAAAGAATAAGAATTTTCGCTAGTCACCTAATTCTACAATCGAAGACACTTCTTTTTGACAGTTAACGAAATAGATGTTTGACGAATTCTAGGAGTAATCGCTCGCCTAAGACGTAGCTTTGATAAGTGGCTTGACCTTGCGGAGACTGTAATTCGGTGAGATAAGTCCGCAGCAGGTGAATTCAGCGCTTATTGAAGGCGATAGGCAAAGACTCCGTAGAAATAAAAATATGAATAAAATAAAAGGAGCTAATCCTTCAAACCAAGAAAAGAAAGGTGAAACAAAACAAAAAGACCGTAATGAACTAAATACAACTAAAATTAGAGATGTTTGAAGTGAATTACAATTACACAGTACCTGGTGTAATCTAAGGGCAATGTCGACTAAATTCAATTCAATACATTTTTGCAATCCTCCAGCCACTCTCCTTGTAATGTTTGGTATTGTCCTGCTATCAATTGCGTTATTTCTTTGCAAATAAGAGAATTATTGCAAAATAATACGTATTTAATTAAGTAATAGAATCAAGTGATTGTAACTTGGATTACTTTTACATTAATATTAGCAATAAAAAAATGTTGCGTACACAATTGAATTTGTATTCGAATTTTCCTTTTGATCCTTGTAATTTAAACTCATGATAATTTTTATTAATGTGATGGACAATTTTTCTTCATACTCAGTACGGAATTTTGTTATAACTTGCACCAAATATAAAATAATTTCGAAATAATAAAGACGAGTTGCTCAACGGTATACCATTGCACTTTCTAACTGGAATGTTCATGCTTGTTACCTATCAAATAACATAAGGTATTCTAGTTCAAGATATAAATTTGAAAGTTTCAAATTGTAAAGGCGCTTCTATATGCACAACTTCTTATTGTCTTGATGAATCATTTACTTCAGTATATCACACATTGTCTGTTTATTCATAAAAATACTAATATTGAGTGATACAGACTATGACATCTCTATCTATCAGAGAATAAAAGAAAGGACAATAATGAACACTCACCTTACAAGACTAGACGCATGTATAACACGACATAGGTTATCCCAAACCGAGGATGCACAAATCAAATTTATTATTGTATATTCCCGTGGATAGACGATGACAAAATATAATAAAGAATACAGAGGGGCAGATGTAAACGAAAAGCATTTTTCAAGAAAAATAAAAGAGGAATTGAAGATACTCCTAAAAGAAGAAAAGAACAGAGAAATTAAAAAATCCGGTACCACAAAAGATGTGATAATACAAGAAGCAAATGGTTAAAAAGTAGCACTAAATATTAGACAGGAAGGAAAAGAGAATTAGTTACACAAAAAGTAACAGAAAATATGATACCACATAAAGTGTACGACGAAAGACGAAAATATAGGATAAAGAATATATAAGGACAGCAGATATGAACGGATACATTTAGACTGAGAGAAACATAATGAGAAAAAGACAAACCAGCACCTAGAGAGTAGGGAACGAAGGTTAGAAGAATAACCAAAGAGAAGAAGAAAGGCCGAAGTAAATAAAAGAATATTTCAAAAAGAAAGTGAGAAATCTTTATAAAAAAGTTAAAAGATATAACCATATACATTAATGATAAAGGAAGAAATACGATAGGTAAGTAAGGAAAAATCAGCGGTGGAAGAACAAGAAAGAAAAAGGAGAAACTGCAGGAAGCAAGAAGGGAGGAGAATACTGATACTATGTGGGAGCCAAAAAAATGAGAAGCAATAAAACTCCAGAAGAAAAAGGAATAACAGGCGAAAATGAAATATCCAAGAAACGAGATGAAACATAAAATTGACTTAGTAACAATTTGGAGGGAAGAAAGATGCTAGAAGACTAGAAAAATACAGGAGGAGTATCTCTCCTGAATATACACTACCACTCAAAAGTGTTTAGGCACCCCTGTTTTCATGGATCATTCATATAGTATTATGTTTACCAAAAAAACATTATAATAAAATGAAATACGTATTTAAAATGTAGTTCAGTAAGATAAACACCCATTACATCGCATAAAGTTTACTATCATTTACCTGCACTTGGTCGGATTACCATAAACTGTTTATTGCTGTGCAATTACAATAACAATCCCTCTGAATTTACTGGGTAAATTTAGTCATCTGTTAGATTGTAGGTAATAATATTTAAATTACCTTCCTAGAAGGTTATAGTGAAATCTATAACCTATGGTAAGTTGCAGTGTGGTATTTACTCTATTCACGTCGTGAGCGAAATATCGTGTAACAATTTTTTAAAATGCCTCCGCGAAGAGAAATTAGTACGGAAACACGTGCTTATAATAGCTTACCATAAAGGTGGCATAAGTAATCGACAAATTGCCAAAAAAATGAAAATACACCACGCTACGGTTGACTATAACGTAAAAAAATATCGGGAAACTGGCAGTTTTCTTAATACAAGACAGAGTGGAAGGCCAAAAGCGACAACATCTGCAGATGATCGCAGAATAGTGGTTACCAACAAGTTAAATAGACGCAAAACAGACCCCGAAATCACCACAGAATTAAATGTTGGTCGCCAAAAGCTAGTCAGTGTTTCTACAGTCAAACGTCGCCTACAGAAAGCCAGGCTCCATTGACGTATTATGATGAAACAGCCATTACTACGCAAACAAAACAAGCAAAAGCGACTTAAATGAGCTCGTGAACACCAACACTGGACCATAGAAGAGTGGAACAACGTCCTATGGACGGATGAGTCCAAATTTGAGCTGTTCGGAACCCGAAGACGCATATTCGTAAGAAGATCTGTGGGTGAACGTGCCAGAGAAGAGTGTATTGCTGTTACCGTGAAGCATGGTGAAGGCTCTATCATCATTTGGGGCTGTTTTGCTGGCACTAGTGTAGGGGACATTGTGAAAATTGACGGTATATTAAAAAAAGAAGGCTACCGAGAATTTTTGGAGAACCACGCAATACCTTCCGGAATTCGACTTTTGGGTCCAAAATTTTATCTTCCAGCAAGATAATGACCCAAAACATTCCTCTAAATTATGTAAAAACTATTTACGCCATTTAGAAGAGGAAGGAACTCTCAAAATTATGGAATGGCCTCCCCAAAGCCCCGACTTGAATCCAATCGGGTTACTATGGGAAGAACTAGATCGGGAAGTACGGAAATCGGCTCCGACATCAGCTACTGTCGTGTGGAACAAATTGCAATCGAGTTGGACCTCAATAACACAAGAAACTCTGGCAAAACTTATTGCGAGAATGCCTCGATTGTGTGCTGCAATTATTAAATCAAGAAGAGGTCACATAGATGAAAGCAAAATTTAAATTAAACGTTTTAATTTTCACATTTATTTAATATATTTTTAATTATGTACGTGTATCTGCACATAAAAAATAAATATTATTAACATTTTTGAGTTCTTATACATTTTTGCTGTCAGTGAGAGTGCCTAAACACTTTTGAGCGGTAATGTACGCGGGAAAGTCAGTAAATAGGTAATAAAAAGCTATGATAAAAATAAGTAGAGAAATAGTTAGCCAAACACAAGTTTAATTTTTCAACAAAGTTTCCATCTACATTAATACACTTATCCCAAAGCTTTATGCAAAAATATTACTAATTTGCCAATTTATTGGATTCAGTAACTCAGAAAATAATTAGTGAAATGAGGGACGGAAGGGCCCGGCCGAGCGGAATAAGACGTGTCGATAGCTTGGTTTTCTCACATTTTCCTTACTTTATTGAGTAATTTTGTGTGTTTTGATTTTAAGGTAATATTCTATTAACTGCGGTTGATTGAAAATTGGACGGCATGCCGAGTTATGAACGCTCTCTAGAATAACGTAAACGTGGTCAAAAGATTATATCGCATAACCTCACAATTTTATGTTCAAACAAACTGTGCGTGATGCGACAGGGTAGAATGAGACGTATCTCGTCCTGCCCCAACGTCTCATTCTGCTCCTTCAAGTTTAGTTTTGACTGCGATATTTGTTCAGATGGTTCGTAACTACATTAGAAAGACAAATCGGCAGGAGTGATGTCTTGACGCGGGCAATATCCGCGGTAATAAATAGAGAAGTGGGTTTGGATAGAGCTCCATCTCAACTCAGTTTACCAAAATCAACATTGGGCAGATACGTTAAGAAAAGGCGAGAACATCAAGCCATGAAAATAAATAAGAATACAGGGAAATTTGAATGTGTCTTCACGGATGAGCAGGAACTCGAATTTAAAACCTACCCCAAAGATATGGAGAAACGGCTATTCGGTTTATGGATGAAAGATGCACGTAGATGAGCGTACCAGTTGACGATTCGTAATAACATTCATAACAACTTTAACAAAGACTGTGAAGTGGCGGGGAAGAATTGAATGGCTGGTTTTCTAAGAAAACATCCTGATATTAGAGAGCTCGGGCCATGGCTTTTAACGGCGTAACTTTTGCTGAGTTTCATACATTCAATCCTAAAGGTCGTTCTAAAATATTGGCAACAAAAGGAAAGCGGCAAGTTGGGGTAATCACATCCAGTGAGACAGGTCAAACGGTGTGTTTCAACTAGCGGGGCTTCAGCTGCGTTTAGCACCTGCTGGATGAATAGAAGTGACTGAATCCAGCTGAGTAACATCCGAAACTTTTTTGGTTTGGTTTAAAGAGTTCATAGTTCGAAATTTACGAAGAAATCTCCAAGTTTATTGTTCTTTGACAGACTCACAAAAAATATCGAACTCGTTGATCTAGCTCGAGAAAACGGAGTCATTTTACTAGGCTTTCCTCCACACTGTTCCCACCGTATACAACCCTCAGACTTTGCATTGATTAGATCTATTAGCGTTTATTGCAAGGAAGAAGTTCGTATGTAAATGAGGTCTAATCCAGGAAAAGTAGAGATCTTATTCCAAATTTCGACTTTATTTGGAGCTGCATTTATTCATGTATGTACGATGCACAGCGCTTTCAATGGGTTCAGGAAAACAGGGATTCGGTCTCCAGGAAAAACTGTTTTTACTGATGATGTTTTTCTTCCGTCAGCTACAACAGTTATTCGGTTAGTCGCTTTACGCACTAACAACAATCAAGTTACTAATAAGGAAATCAATTACCAAAATACTGAAACAGTACATTCAGAAATAACAGGTGATGAAACTTCTGTATTAAATGACAAAAGTACGTCCAATCTACCACCAGATGTCAGATATACCTATATAAAGCACATCATTTCCTACGGGATCTCCGAAAAACGTTTTGGCCATTCCAATAGTTCAGCAAAACAGAGGACATGTAGAAAAAAAAGGAATAACGAAAAGAAAATTATCCTTGGGGGAGAGAAGAGTGTTATGAAACCGAAATCAAAAAATGTGTTAAAAGCGAAAGGATTACCAAAAAAAGAAAAAGTGCAGATCTAGAAGAGAATCTGCTTCTTCGGACGCAGAATGCTTATATTGTCTGGACTTATATTCAAAGTCTACTGAAGGATGGATATCCTGTTCATTCTGTCACAAAGGGGCACACAACCCCTGTGCCGATGCAGATAATGAGGATAATGAAGCCGTTTTTGCGTGTGAACTGTATGTCACTTAACAAGGGAACATATTGCAATAAATATTCTTCGTTACTATTTATATTTATCACTATTAACTCATTTTGTATGTGAATTATGCGTCACTTAGTTAGGAAGTATATGATAAATATTTTTGTCTTGCTATTTATATTACTTACAACTATTAATTCGCTTTATCAACAAAACATTCATTCCGGCCCACATGCGGGGCGGAATGGGAGTATTACAGTACTTTAAATATCTAAAATTTTCTTTCATCTTTTGTTATTCTTTCTACGTTTGCTTCTTTTTTATGATGCAGTATAACGTCATCTATGGATTACTCGTTCTATTTAAATCTTTCATATTTTTTAATATTTTTAATATGACTTTGAAGTTAGCCTTCTCCTACATTCCCGATAATTTAGAACACCCGGTATAGTATGAAACATGCTGAGAATTTGCAAAAAACAATGGTTCATAAAAAACTTGACTATGCTATAATTAACGGTGAATACTCTCAACAAAATCCGCCTATAAGTTAGATTTACATGATTTTAGCAGAAGTAGCTATGTAGTCATTAACACGCGAAGAATTATTTTTAACATTTTCTATTTTAATCATTGCATTAGGATAACAGATATTTTTAAATCGTTAGGAAAGTATTGTAAACTCACCGATATCCTATTATGACTGGTTAACCAGAGATCTTCGCCTTTCTTCATCGGCATCAACCTGTCGGCGTTACTCGAACCCGAATCGCGATAGTGCCGAAGAACTTCCAAACTGGGTCCGTCACTCGCCACATTCCACACGTTATCATCGTCCAAGACATAAGCGTCTCGTTTACTTCTCGAAGGTGACGTCGTGGATAAATTCTTCGCGACCCTACCGTAACGATCAAACTCCTTGAAGATCCTCAAAAATTCGTCCCTTCCGGGTCCCGAACGGAGCGCGTTGAGGAAGTTCTGTTCGAACTCCCTTTTCAGTAAGTATTCGTCGCGAATCTCCGTATTTATCAGTCTGTATATGTAATGCGTTAGGCAGATCTCCGTCAGAAAAATGAATAGGACGCAACACACTACCCTCAAAGTGTAACTGGGATTTATTTGATAATAGGGTAGACGCGGTTTGACGTGTATGATATTCTCAGCGGGCGCGACGTTTAACTTCGGCGCCGGTTGATGATGAGCGTCGGTGGTGGACATTTTAAAGCTCGTCGTCGTCGACGTGATATTACATTGCGCGTAAGTTCGGTGGTTGGAGTGCTTGCATCCCAACTACGCAACGGCCGAATTCGAACTGAGCGATTTTGAACACGCTTTTGGCCGCTACAAGGATGGACGAGGAGGCTGTACCGGCGTCTAAGAGACCACGTGCTCGCGCGCCGACTTGTTTTGTTTTCGAAGCGACGCCGGTCGTCGAAAATCACGCGCGTTGCCTCGATACCTCTCGCTCGAAGATCGACTTATCGGTTTCCGCAATTAATCGGCGTAAAGCGTATAAACGAATTGTTTGCGGCTGGAACGGGAACTATGAAACCAATAAAATAAAAAGAGACATTTTCTGTAAACATTTAATAAATTTATTATAGAATAGAAAATCACGCACTAAGCCGTTTGACAAACGTTTTACATGTACACATTTAACAAGTATTTAATAAGAATCATCCTACGTAACCTTCAGTTTGTTAAATCAATACGCCATTCTTCGAAGCTCCCTCCTTTCTTGTAATGTTTTGTTGATGGAATCTAAGAAAAACGTATAGTTGTCTTCAAATTATAAGAAAATAACATTTAACATCCTTCACGCTTTTACAGTACCTTCTGCAAGGATGATACGGTTTATCTGTTTCTAGCCACTTCTATATATCTACATACAAGTACCAAGGAAAGATTTCCGGGTGTCAAATTCAGATCTTAATGGTAAGTAGAGTATGTTGACACTTGAAAATAATTTTATTCTTGTTTGTGCTGAAATTCACTCTGTGGGGGTTGAAACATCTCTTCGAAAATTCACAGATTTTCAGTTTTCTTGATTAATTCTTGAACGGAAATAGATGGAATAAAACTTTAAATGCAAATGTTGTACCTGTCGAAAGATCTCTCAGGACACGTGAACGTGGTATATACAGGCTGATACATTTAAGCGCCACCATCTTATGCTAGAGCTGATTATACTGATATTTTAATAATATACCGTAAAATTGGTTTTTTGTTAAGATATAGAAAAACAAATATATAATAGAGATAACATTGTGATTTTATAATACAACATGTATATACCTACTCGATGAATTCAAAACAAGCAGAAATGGTATATAAGGGCGGTATTACAAGTGCATCTAACGCAGTCCTATAATGGCTTCGATGTCCTTCGAAAATGATGATGAACATTTCAACGTCACGTAAATGACACGGAATATTTGTGCTTTTGGACCTGTTTCATGTAAGTTTTCTTATTTGATACAATAGATTTTTTGCGTTACTAGAGTTAGAGGAGCATTCATGTTTAAAATATTCCGCGTTTTCACGTTTGTTTACTACATTTCGTAAGAACCTGTGGAAAATAAAAAGCAATCTTAAGTCCTATGAAATCTACGAAGGGCATGGTTTTCTAAGACAGATAGGATATTAGCGTTAAGAAAAGACAATGTGGGGTCGATATCAGGCAAATCATATATTAGAAACCATGAAATTTTATAGAAGTCGCTGGCAAAATTGCTATAATTGCAATAGAACCTTTAATGAGATATTTAGCAACGACAGTACTTAAATTACATTTGCAATAAGAAGCAACACCACCACTTCTTTCCCGCCTATATCAACTGTTCAATGGATAATCTTCTGCTAATAGTTCCTATCCGTTTCGAATGATGGCTACCACGCATGCTATTTTAACTTTGTTTACTGCTACTAGGAATAATTCAGTCGTATTCATACCGAACCAAGTTCGGGAGGATTTTTCAACCAAGAAATTCGTCTTCTACCAATACACCTCTTTCCCATTACTTTTCCCTGTAGAATATTCTGCAATAAATGAAAACTGTTCTCATTTCTCGTTATGTGTTCTAAACATTGTAGTTTCCGAATTTTCACGGTATTAACTACTTCCTTCTTTTTCCATCCTTATAACTTCGATGTTTGCTATGTGTTTCGTCCACGGTATCTTTAGTACCTTGCGATATGACATTTCAAATACCTCCAATTTCTTTGTTGTGTATTAAGTAGACCTAGCCTTTTCACTTCTGCTACGTATTTCTTGTGAGTGATCCCATTGCTCATTTAGTTCCGAGATAGGTAAAACTGCTCACTCGTTCAATATGTTTTTGATTTATTGTGAGATGACAGTTGCCAATTTTTTCTTTGCTAATGACCATGAGTTTTGCCTTTGTCTTTTTGGTATTCATGTCCAGACCATGCAATTGGCTACAATATGTTATTCTATCCATAAGATGTTGTAATCCTTCCAAGTTGTCAGCGAAAATAACAGTATCGTCTATATAGCGGACATTATTCAATTTTTCTCCATTCAGAAAAATTCTAATTCGATGTATGATAAAAGATACTAAATAAGTTACAATCTGGATCAATTGATAACCAAATCTCAGTTATTACTAACATCTAACTAATCATTAACAAGTAAAACATTCTTAAGTTCATTAAAGTGCGTGTTATATAAGTTTAAGAATGCATTCAATAAAGAAATTGTATAGGTACTAGAATTATAAAATGGATGTAAATATAGGAAACAACAATGCAAGCTATTTCTTCATGGGTTGTTTAGTACTAGGTTGAAGATCCATTCCCAATGAACCACTAACAGATGCGGCAAGTACAATTGTCTGAGTAAAGCCAAGATTCGATGAAGTATGGTCGAAAGGTTTACACTAACTTATATTGTCTAGGCAAGATGAGCATATATGGATGAGCAATAATATTATCTAACTCGTGCAAATCAAAGACGGTATAAATACGACTTTCGACTAAAACGTTATTAGTCAAAAGTTATAGGTTTAAATTGTTTTTCTTCAGACTGTTGTAGTAACTCGTGAAAATATTTCTGTTATTTTGTTTTCCTAGAATTAGGTCACGAGCTATCGAAATTCTCTTAAATTCGCTTATATTTGAGAAAATTATGTCTTACATATGTAAAAATGAAGACGAATTTAACTATAACTGCGCGCTTATCTCCCTCGCGACCTATGCAATAAATATCAGCAATGTCATTACGCGATAAGTTCTTTCGAGAGAGGTTACTACGCCTAATTAACGCAGAATCTAATAAATATACTTGACCTTCACCGTGGACATAAGGAATTCCAAAAATAACTATGTTATTATGACGTGATGTTCTAACAACAAACATCAAGTTGCAATTCGTAAAACGGCCATAATTTATTAAGTATTATATCGTTGGAATCGATGAAAGAGTACCGTTTTATGAAGTCATGGCTGACTAAAAAAAGATACAAATTTTTGTCATACCTCAAAAATAACTTAAATAGAAAATTCGATTGAATTGCGTTATTAAGAACACAATTACTTACAACTATCTTCTTTATACCTTTTTTCTGAAGTCAACTATAACAAAGCTATAGCCACTGGAAAAAAACAGTTTTTTTTAGATCTAGTTAGCTGATTATTTTTCCAAAAAACAAAAGCCTCATTCACTTAAGTTTGTGAAATTACAAATACTTCCCCTGTCTCTATCTCCGTTAGTTTCTGAAATTCCCATAATAAATATCGGAAGAACTTAATCCAGTATATATATACCAGGTCCAAGACGCACCTATAAAGCGATTGATGCAACTCTTGGTGTTGGATCCGCAACAGTGAATTCAACTCGTTGGGTACCACACACGCTTAACGATTTCGAAAAGAACCGCTTGGGAAACGTTAGAAATGTTAAATAATAGTGGACACCTTACTCTATCTAAAACAGTACCAGGTGATGAAACTTACATCCCATCTTAAGATATTCCTACCAGCCAGGAGAGCCAAGAGTGGATCCACGAAGATGCACCAAAACCAACAATGGCCAAAAAGCAAAGAGCTCTCAAGAAAGTTATGTACGCAGTTCTCTTTCGTAGCACAGGATTACTAAAGGCAAGCAAACTGGAAAATCAACGGGCAGTCACACCAAACTGGTACACCAGAAATTGTTTACCTACAGTTGTTCAGTCACTTAATGTTCATCACGACAATGCGTCGTCACACAGTGTACAGCAGATGGTTGAATTTTTACGTGGAAAAGCTAAAGTCGTTGAACAGACACCCTATTCGCCTGATTTGACCATGTATGATTTCTGGTTGTTCTTTAACCTAAAGAAGCTTTTACGTGGTCGACGTTTCAACAATTCATCATTTTTTTGGGAGCATTCCAAAAGATAGCTTCAAGCTTTTACGTTATGGAAGCTTCGGTTACAAAAGTGTATTAATGGAAGAGGTGATTATTTTGAACACAAATAAAATCATTTTCTTAAAAGTCTTGTAGTTTCCTTGTACCTCAAAATATATAGCATGACCACCCTATACTTATAAATTTAGGTGAGGACGAAGTTATTGCAAAAACCGAACCATTAAAAAAATATATTCTAAAGATATTTCAACGGGCTTTATGGCAACTTCCAATAAAGACAATGGATCCAAATTATACTTTCGCGTCTAATTTTCTTGGTGTATTGACTGAAACAGTTTTTATTTCAATTCGCTACAGTAGCATCTGCAGAACGGTCACTTCCCAGATTAAAAATTGTTAAAAATCAAATGGAAACGCCTGTATCAGGATGCTCCCGATTTTCTTTCTATCAAAACAGAGAAAGCGGCTTTTGCAGAAGCAAAACCAAGAAAAAAAGATTGTTCGTAAAGTATTATACGTTCATAAATTATTTATAGTTTTATTACTCTTACCCTTTTGTAATTCCTGTTCAATACATACACTATACAGTGTGGTTTGCTTTTTAAGTTTCCAATTTTTGTAGTTTCTTCTATTTTTTAATTTGTTCAATTACAATATATAATTTATTTGGTGTTTTTTTACTTTGAAAGAATGTCTTTAAATAAATATTTTATCATACTATATTTATTTTCTGTGGCGGTGGTAGGTCCAATATGATATTCGCCAAGGAAAGAGGGAACTATGACTTAACTCCGCCACTGCTGCGAGGAACACATTTTGTATGTAAAATTTTATCGAGATGCAATATTAGCATATTTGTAACAACATATAAATAAGTAAGTAGTATTTTCTAATATTTTGTTATGTTAAATATCAAAATGCATTAAAAATTTAAATACGAAGCGATATCTGTATACAATTTTATTTCCCAGCAAAACTGGAAAATATCCTTATACTGCATACACAAAAAAAAACAATGTTTGAAGCGAGCGGTAAAAGAAGTAAATAAGTTGATATTTTCGCTTCCGACATCGAAGTGCAAAATCCATTTTATACCTTTTATAGTGGATTGGTCATACTTACCGGTGTTTGTATTTCCTGTTCGAAGTACCTATCCAATTCCTACGTTCGCAATATATGTTTTCCATTTCGTAATCTCTATTTACCCCATTTGCCTTCGACGAGTCTTACATTTTCTCTTATAAGATACGGTATTATTTGGGAGTAGCACTTGCAAGTAGCAAGCAATAATGAGGTATATACATACCTTGTAATAAAACAGGAGAATAAGTTCTTGTCACTTATTTTGCCTGCTCAAATTTAAATTCGTAAAACAATATTTTAAGTAGAAATACTGGTACTATTAGACTACTAACAAATATATTTTTATTTCGTTTGATTTGAAAACCTTTTAGTTATATTTTGTGCCCGTACTGAATATAACATAAAATTAACATTTGATAAGGATCTTAATATTCTTTTTTCATTTTAAATCTCCGGATGTTTAGCATGGTGCCCCATTTATAAAGTTCCTTCTTTACCCACATTGCCAAATAGTTTATGAAAACCCGATTAGATGGCCGAACCGAACAACTTCTCAAGAATTTTTTGAGTGGCTTGGATTTGGGGTGGAATATGCAACCAATTTTACACTATCCGTATAAAACTAAAAAATAGAACATTCTCAATAAAATTGCAAAAATATGAATGAATTTCCTAAACATCTTCCTAAAACTGTAAGTATTAACAGACTTTAAGAAAACATTAATAATAAATAACATAAATTAAACTACTTTAAGTAGGAATTACATGCTCATTTAAACGGTTCACTGAGCGCAGAAACGCTGAAGAAATTGGGAAGCTTTGATGAATCAATTGAACGATATCAAAAATTAAATGGTTTACTAGAAAGAAATTCCAGAACCCTAGATGAATGTTTTCATCTATTTAAGGTAGCTCATGATGTAACTGTAAATAAACAAGCTGTGTATACAGCAACAAGGGATGTAATTCAAGATTTCTTCAACGATAATGTAATCTATTTAGAATTAAGAACAACACCTAGAGCTGAAGTAGGCATGAACAAGAGAGAATATATTGAAGCAGTTGTTCAAGCCATTCAAGATAATCAATTAAATATACTTGTAAAGTTGTTACTATGTATTGATCGAAGACATGAAATATCTGTATCGAAAGGTGTTCTGGATTTGATAATTGAGATGAAAAACAAATATCCGCATGTTATTAAAGGAATCGACTTATGTGGCAATCCCAATGTTGGCATTTTCAACGCTGAGCTATTTATAAAAGCTAGAGAAAATGGCTTGATGTTAAGTATACATGGTGGGGAAATTAAAAATGACGAAGAAGTTGAAGAAATTTTCAAGTTGAAACCTGAAAGAATTGGACATGGTACTTGTATACATCCTAATTTTGGTGGAAGCGAAGCATTATGGAATTTGTATAAACAAATAAAAATTCCTATAGGTATGTTTACTTTGTTGCTTCCATTATTATTAGCTCCATTATCTTCGATATTATAAGTTTCAAATTTACAATATTTTGAAAAAACAAAAAGCTAAATATTGCTATTAAGTAAATTGCCTTTTTATCATAAAACAAACAAATAATTTGTAGCTGCTCTTATCAAAATCAATTCATCAACGATAATGATAAATTTGACATGTATATCTGGTGTTCTATAAAATAATGCAAGATAAAAAGCCTACGATGACACATAAAGAATTAAGTTTTAATATCTTAGAATAATTTACTTAAGCTTATACACTACTGCCCATATATATGGCGACGACTATAAAAAGTATAAAAATACACAGAAATATTAATACTAATATCGTAACATCTTTTGATCATCCCCATATATATGGATGGTAATATAGGTACTTCATACTCTTTTCTCAAATATACTACTAAACTTTATCAAAATTAATTTAGTTGAGATTCCAAAGTAAAAACGTAGAAAGAAGTCTTTTGCGTTATTAAATTTTACATAATACCTAAATTGCCAACTTGATCAGTCCTTTTTGATCACATTATATTGGATGGGAAAGACTTACACAAGACGCTCTATAACCATAAATCTAACAAAAAATGTTTGTTGCAATTCCAAAGTAAGTTTACATTATTTTACAGAAATGTGCCTAACTTCAAACGTAATTTGTGGTACATCAGAAGGTTATAAAGCACATCACGTTTCAGAATGGTTAAAGAACGACCTACCATTTAGTATAGCGGTAAGTAACTATATCTTTTCACTTTCTAGCAGTATTTATTAAAATATAGTCCTACAGGAAAGTTCAAACTATGTTTTAGCATAAGTTATCTTTTTATACTAAAGTACAACTTGATCGCCGTATACTCTTATTGTAGCTATTCTACGGATTAACAGGGTGTTTAAATATTTCGTTTTATTGAGTAAAATGATAGTTTTTAAAGTATAAGCATCCTCTGACAGTGTAGTAATTTCTATATTGTATAATGCCAATTTGTAGTATTGGTTGCATATGTAAAAGAAGTTATTTGGTTTGATTTATTCTGGAAGATTCTATATTTAAAATGAACATAGTATTAGTTAGTTTCTTTATTAGGGCCGGTTGTATCAGGAATAAGTTCATTTAATACCAACGAATTCAGGCTTAATTGAACAACGATTCAAGTGACGTATATGGCTGTTTAAGCATGCATATAATTTAGCTTCTATGATTTTGAAATTTTAATTTTATAAATTTAACCCCGCGCAGTCAATTTCGCGAAGCAATCTGCTTTCACTACATGATTTTCTAATATATCAAAAATAATTGAAATATTGGTTGAATTATCGGATGATAAGGACATTTTAAATGTTATTAATATCGAAACGCATCCTATATAGACAAACCAGAATAGAGGTAGACCAAAACATTTTGGAATGTAAAATAACTATGATTTCCGTGACGGATTGTATTTTCTTAATGTCATCTTCTTTAACAAAGAGATTGCTGTTCTCTTTTTTCATACTGAACATATATAATTGTTGTCCACGCTCATTTTCTATTCTATTCCTTTAGTCACTACCAACCTTTAACTTGTCTTTGTATAACGCAGATGGTGTTGTTATCTGTTATCTAAGGTTCAGTCAAACGTAAGGTTAATTACTATTGATACAACTTACCTTTGGCATAAAATCTAAAAGAAATAGTGCTAACGCCTTGATGATCTAAATTCACTTATAGGACTAAGACTAAAGCTAACTGCTGGATAATATCCAATGACCATGTTTTCCCTTTTGTTTCAGACCGACGATAAAGGTGTGTTTAACACTACCCTTTCCAAGGAATATGCACTGCTTCAAGAACATTTTAATTTGAAGGAGCAAGAGCTATGGAATATTACTTTCAACAGTATAGATCATTCATTTGCTGATAATATAGAAAAAGAAAATTTAAGAAGTATTTTGTTAGATTGGAAAACAAAACATATGAAATAAATATTTTTAAAAGTATATACAATGATCTCAAAAATAAGTGACCGCAACATAACCGCAGAGTAATTTTTTTATTGCAAAATCATGCTGCCTTAATGTTTTGTGGTTGTGTTGTAGTCATTTTCAATTGTTTATTTATAATACATGTCCTCCTACCGCAACGTACAGCTCTCTGTACTCATACTTTTATTGATAACAATTACACTACTATAGATATTGAAGACTAATTTTGGGTTAAGTATTTAAATCGTAAGTGTACCTTAAATACTTAACACAGATACTTGACATTGCCTCCTTCCATTTCCAAACAGGATGCGTATCTTCATAAGAAGAAATGTCTCACTATTTTAATTTTTAGACACCCAGTTTAAACTAATGATTGGAGAAGGCAAAATGAGCAGCGCATCGCACCGTTGGTGTGTGTTGTAAAATTAGTATGTATATGATTTTGTTGCATATCTCGACGTTGCAATTCCTCAAGTACAACATGTCACACGTTCGGTTGTATCACCCAAATCCGTGGCGTCGCGGAAATGGACAGGCGAACCGTTAGAAGGGCGAGAGGGAAGGAAGAAGGAGGACAATAAGGATACAAGTCATATTTGTGTTGAGTAGTAGTAGTAGTTATGAAGTAAGAAGCTGGTTTCATAAGAGAAGTACGATGTATTAATTAAGACAGCCTAACCCTCCACCTACGTCACAATATGTAAGCAAATACGCACTTACTGTCAAAGTAAGAATACAGATCAGTCGACGCCGGTATTTCAATAGTTCAAGGCGACGGTCGACAGACGCATTACAGCACCAGAGAAAGCCACAATTGAAAAGACATCTGTACCCGCCTGTACCTGAATCGCCGATCAGATACAGTAGTAACATCGCGTTAACGTAAAAACTGTAAAGTCTAATTCACAATGTATATACTTTGAAAGCGTGAACAATTGTTTCATATTTCTAGTAAAGGCTTAACCTTAAATGAAGGAATTTTTCTAAAATATTTTCGTATATGATACATAAATATGAATTTAGTATATGAGTTAAGATTAGTAACACATAGATTTGAAACGTTTTACGTAATACGCGCATGGATATATACATTATTAAATTATGTATTCGATAAAAATAATGACAAAAGATTAACATATAAGCGCGCACACAAAAACCATAAAAATATGTTTATCATATAGCAAAAGAACCAATTCGTTACAAATAAAACATATCTTCTTATCGCTGATAGTCTCGTATTCATCAAAAGATGCGGTGGATGAATCATTCATGCTGGTAGTTATCAATAAAGCAACAAAAATGATAAGTAAAAAACATAACATAAGCAGACGCTAATGTCTGGATTATCCTATTGTAAATGAGCTCGCCAATCAACCAATGATAAATGTTATTTGGGGTATGGCGACTTGACGCAATGTTAAACCATTATTGCTACTGGATCTATTGGCCGTAGTATAGAAATGCCAATCTTATATATCAATAGCACAGGCCCTCTCAGGTAAAATCAGCGTCCTATTTATGTGAATCGAGGTTGGTATTAGTAAATAACGTATGGCTATGGAAGATCGAGTTTTATGTAAGTTTTGTTAACGTCCTTCCTTAAAACACAGTTCCTAAAATATACAGTTGCCCGCCATTAAATTAGAGAGTATCCCTCATAAATCTATAAAATAGTTTTGACTACAGTATGTAAAGATAATGTATTGAGTGTTCGAAAATTAAAATAAACATCATTCTGCTGTGCTATATCATAAATTTAATTTTATTTTATGATATTTTTTAATCGCTATTGGTATTGGTAATTATTGTGACGACTTGAGTTAAACATTCCCACCTCCGATAGACACGGTTAAGAAAAAGTTTGAGAAAAAGATGACGTGCGCAGTAAACTTTGCCATTAGCGCAATAATGTATTAAGCATATTTAAATTCTTAAAACAAAGGAAAAGTTTTAATTCGTTGTGAAGAAATAATTTACAAAAATACTCGAGAACAAGCACCTATATTAGGTGGAACAAGAAACAACTCAGATTTATTTTTTCATAGAAAACTCAATTAAAGTTATAAAAACTTAAGTTTCTTTTATTGACTTTCGGTGCTATGGTTACTAACACTTCTTTGTTTTTCTTGATGAGAACCATAAGTAAGTAAAATATGCAAACACTTTTTAACATTTGGTGTATTTTATTTGCTACTTAAACACTACCATTTATCCGCGATAATTTCCAGACACTTTTTTAAAATGGTTCACTATGTTTTGATTTCCTTTATATTAATGGAAACACGAAGGAGTAAAAAAGATACATATTTCTAACAAAACATGTATTTTCGTTAAATAAGTAGTAGAAAATAATAAATAATAATTTTTGTATATAATACTTTACAATAAATACATCAACATTGTATAACATTAAATATAATAATTGTATTCACCGTTTTTTTTTTCTTCATATATTTGTAAATATAAATAACAATAAATTTTCCGTTTGTACACATAGTAATTTCTTTTTCCTATCAATTTATATTGAAGTATGTATTTATACTGAAGTATAGGAAAGAGAAATTACTTTCCTTAACTAAAAGGTACAATGATAAAATAATAACCAAATATAAACATCAAAAATGTAACAGGTAACAAAAATAAACAGAAAACCATTCTATCTTGCGCTTCTTAATATTGTTTTGTTATGTAGAATACATTAAAACCCTGTTGATCTAACGACAAACTCAAGTGAAAAACTAACTATTCAATTGTCAAGGCAACTCTTAATGTTTATCACTCTTTTCGAACTCTATTCTACCATCCATCGATTAAGTTTTTCTCGTTCTACCCTAATTTAATGTTCCTACGCCGTTAAGGCCCAAGAAAAAGGCAACAATTTTATCGTATTGCTATAGCGTCTCGAACAAGGTTTTAGTGTAATAAATCACTAACTAGTATTTTAACACCAAGTTGATTTTATCGGGGCAAAGTGGTTTATAAGCATTCACGACTAATAACTTTTAGCAAGATATGTTTAAAAAGTTTAAGTAACATCTCAGTAATATACGAAATAATCTACATCGTACGTTCTATATTTGCGCTAATTCTATTCGTGTAATACATTTCCCAGAATAGTAATTTTATGGTACACACAGAATGGGACAATAGTGGCGAACAACCCTCTACAAAAAGCATAGGTATCAGTAAGTGTTATAATTTATTTTGAACAAAAAACAAGTTACACATAAAAGTTGTTTCTTTTTTCTAATAAAAGATCCTAAGTATTGATACACCTTTGACCCTTTAGGAAAATCTATAGTCATTTTGTGCAAAGTTGCCTAAATTCAAAAGTTCCAAATACTTGCGAAAGAAAATATATAAATCAGAAGAGATAAAATGAATATAGAAGTAAGCAAAACGAAAATAAATGTGCAAATATTGTTTAAAATAAAAATTAGACTATTTAGAACAAGTAATAGTTATATTGAGGACTGAATTTAATATAGCTCCAAATTAAGTCTGCAGAAGCGAGATACGGTCGGACATACCCGAAGTTAGGATTCATACTCGTACGGTTAATATGTGTATAAATGAACGTTAATAGATTTCTTAACAGTTTCCGACATTAGAATGCACTAAAATGGTAAATAATTACATTAAGTATTTTTAATATTGATCGCACGCTACCACGAAAGTACTCATTTCACCGGCCTTACATCAAAGACATTGGTATCTGAAAGAATAACCATAACCTACTATTATAAGTATCCTGGACATTACACATACTACATGCGCCAATCTTGAATGAAAACTGCCGTACACTTTCGTAATTCTGTCGCAATTATGAGAATATAAAAACTATAAACTGCTAAAACAGCTGAATATTAAATGTTTGAGAAGATAATATTATAATAACTGGTCGATAGCACTGATAAGTGTGTCAAGGTGAACACATATCTAGAACGTATTTTTATATCTAAGATTATAATCACAAAATGCCATCGCGTATTTTATTGCAGACACTGCTGGTTCAGCTCCTAGGGCACTTGACTGTTAATCCCGGGGTTCCAGGTTCATATCCCGAGGCTGTTGCTTCTCGAAATTGTGGTTTTGCGTGATTTCTCTCACACGGTGGCGAATGCTGAAAGCGAATATCTTAAGACACACCACGAGCACAGACGTAATAATAACTCATCCCCAGTCAATGCTCCATGTAATTGTCGAAAGCTCTGCGGGAGGGAGGGATAAATGCACAGACTATTATTAGGTGGTTAGCCATAAATTGGAAGAAGTTAAAAAATAATTTTACACTGTTCACTGTTGCGACTGGTTTAAAGAAATGTTTAAACATACATAAGGCGGCTGACCAAACCAAAAACTACGCAGAACAGACATTGGAAGGAGGTAAAGTAGTAGAAATACAAGAGTCAAAAAGAAGATCGAAAGAAGAGAAAGAAGTCAATAAAAGAAGAATTAAGAGAATGGTATTCATCAAAAAGGAAAGTAGCTGCACTGGAGACGAAGATAGAATGCAACCCTGTATAGGACAACATACATGAACAAATTGTTCAGGATATGCTAAACAATGCACTTTACAAAGCACCGTCATTCCTCAAGTATCCATATGATTCCGTATCAGAGATGATGAAGGATATAAAAGGACTATAAAACTGGTTAGTTCCAACGATCACATTCTTGTTTTTTGTCGCATGGATTAGATCAGTTCAGTGTAAGTGTCATCAGTTATGTCACGAAAGTGATCTGGAACTGATCGAAACCGTTTAAAAACCTCACCAACTTGCGTCGCTACAGATCCATATAGAAATACATAGAAAAATAAAGTTGTCAAACAAACTGGCACTAAACAACTCCCGTGTGGCATTTAGTTTTATTATGCGTTATGCAACACCAATATTTAGTTCATTAAATAGTAAACTATTATTTTTCAGACTGCTTAAAATTGGGTGTTCCAAGAAGCAACCGATACAGCATGGATACAAAAAAAAGAGAATAATTTTATTGGAAAACTCCAGTATATGTTTTTGTTTGTTAGCTAGAATTATTAGTTGAAGTGTTACCAAGTTCGTATGATGAAATTACCACGAATACCTCATCGGACGAAGAAGTTTCTCAATGAAGAACAAGGCAACGTTCAAAAGATGTTGCGGAAGTGCTAGTTGAAAGCTCCGATAATCAATAGTTTAATAACATTTCCGTATTTCACATGACACTGCGCATACGACGTCAAATTATAAACTTTCGTGTTATGTTTAGGAAAATAACATAAGGTTTCTATCGAGTTGCCATGTAAATATGTGAGGTAGACCTACTCAAATCCTTTAAATATAGCTCTTCGATGGGATAAATTACTCAAGATTACAGGCTGTGTACTAATTGTTGCATCATTCTAGAATAAATTTCTGAACATCGTTGTGACCAAGTTCGCGCAGCCTTATATTCTAGCTATATATTATATTTGTCTATGATCAAGGTGAACGCGTATAGATTATAATGTAATGTATTTTTATATCTAAAATTATAAGTGGACTGTTTTTTTTTGTGTTTTCTTTCCGCTGAGCCTCTCCAGCAGGCTGTGATATTTTCAAATTTTGCTTGACATTTTAGCCTTGTTGTGTACAACCTTAATAACAGTGAGAGCTGTCAAATACACTTGAGAAGTTTTAAAATATAATATTAAATAACCACTTCCCCAAGAAATCATGTTTTCAGAAAATAAATCAAATCGTCGTACATCTTAGCTACCATAAAGCGGTAGTACAATGAACTTCAACGTGGTCAATTTTTGTATGAAGAGGACTCTTCCGGGCTGTTGGAATTGGAACGAACCACGGCTAAATAGCCCGGAAAAATCCTCTTCGTACGATGCCGGCCCTGAAAATCTCCATTCTTTGATGTGATCAACATTGCTTAAATAGCAACTTTTGAACCTCTAAAGCAAAAACGCCAAATAGCAAAAATATTATTCACATAAAAGAAGAGGATTGACATGTTACTGCCAAAAATATTCAAGCAACTCTAAAGAATGCTGTCAGAACAATTGACATCAGTTTGCACAAAACGATTGATAGTATGTAAGCTCTATAGCAGTTGGGTTCCACACAATTTGACTCCAGATCAAAAAAAAACCGGTGCAAATCTGTGCTAGATCGGTTTGACAATGGAGTACCTTATTTGGTGTACATCATTAAAGGTGATGAATCGTTGCTATATTGCTATAATCCTGAAAAAAACAATAGTCGGTCGTTTAAGTCTTTGAGAAATAGCCGAAGTAAAAGGATAACGCAACTTTTTTTGATTCACTTATATATGTCAAAATACTGTTAAATTATAGTACTCATGGATGTCTATGATCTTGGTATAGAGTTTTTTGCGTTACTAATAATAAAAACGTCATCATAGAATCTCGCACTATCGCCGCACCCTGTATACATACCTATAAACTACTTTACCCTTGATCTACCTATAAGCTAGAGACAAGTATAATATCACGGTTATAAGCGGATATTCGTAATGGAGGAGTCTTAGTCTATTCTAAACAAAGAAATAAAATCACCTAAAGCATTCGCAAACTTTCTCCGCGAAGGGTATGCTTGCGTAATAATAATAAATAATTTTTACTGTATTGTTGCTACTACTGCAAAGATCCCATTACTGAAAGAACCGTGTGTCGAATTTAAAGACAAAAGCATTATTAGGTTCTTTAAAATGGGAATACAAAGATGGTGGGTACTAGTCAACCCTTCGCTCGATATCAGCGAATGCTGTATGCATTTCTAAGAATAGATTGTATTTAGATAATTTAAACGTCCGATACCCTAGCTTATATCTATTATTTTATTACATCTATACCCGTTCTTAATATGATTGGTATTATTTTAAATCTTTAAAAATTCCTAGAAAATGTCCCAAAATACATCTTCATTTCATCAACATTGGTTCAATTATCCCATATTCCCTTCCCACAAGTAGGATTAATTTCAGCATTAAAAATGCTTGAATTTACTCACAATCTATTCACAATGCAAATAGTTTCTTCTGAAACACAACTTATCTTTAACAAAAACATAAGAAGTGTTTCTTAGTTTTCTTTCCTAATGGTTTTCTATCAAACCTCTAATTCTATTCCTTTCAAATGGGTAATTCCTATATTATCAGTAGCATTAAATATCCTAAGCTAACTAACACATACACAGTAGTGCAATTCAGTCGTATATCTACAATTTTTAATGGTCACGTCTTTTACGAAGGAAACCTAAAAAACATCTACGGAGAAAAAGATTGTACCAGCAATACAAGAATCAATTCTTACTTCTAACCAAACAAAACGAATTTCCGATTATCAAAAACGAGTTCATCGTTTGCGATTAGTTGGTATATTATTTATGATTATATGTACATTAAGCTCGTTTCAAAGAAATGGGATTCCTTTGGATCGTTGATGTTTCGATTGAACTGGATTTGAAATTTAAACAAATGCATATTAGTATCATGTCAGTGTTGTACATAAAAACGGTTACCATCACTAATATTAAACGAAAGCGTTTTTTTAGAATTCCGGGTGCAATATGGTGAGTGCTGGTTGTCAACTTTGTAGTATCTCCTGCACGAAGTTTGATTAATAGTGGAGATATTGGAATATCTTTTATGCGTATAAACTTGACGTAAAAGAAGCAAAGGAAAGAAACTTGTCTGGTTTCAATATTTTTAACGTTTTTACAACTTTCATCAATATCGTATTTTGCCATTGATGTAATCTTACTGCACGCTTCATAGAAATTTGAATAAAGAAGCTTATTACACCTTATAAATAAATAACTATCCATCAGTACTATCATGTATAATTTTTACTAACACGCACGTGGCCTGTCCAATGGATATGCGAACTGTGTTACTAGGGTAATCTCGAGGTGATATTTAGCCAAGCGCATTGGCCGCTCTGTTGTCGGGGAATTCACTGTAGCATTGGTGTCCCAAAGTAATTGGGACGATTTTAGTACACAATTTTCTCACGTCAAATGTCTTATTAGAATCATATGCACAGACAATTTTCTCAAATTCAGTTTATCGGGAATCATTGAAACAGTGATGCGAGGGACTGAGAGTACTGCCCTCACTGAAACGCTTGCTCTATTTGAAAATAGTTTTTTTTTTAATACATCCTTTAATATTTCACGAATTTCCTGAGTTTTTTCAAAAAATTCATATCGAGTCGTTATTTCATTTATTCATCAATTTGCATCGTCGTTTGTACGCTTGCGTCGAGGGTGTGACACCAATGCTACAGTGAATTCCCCGACAACAGAGCGGCCAATGCGCTTGGGAACCGAGCAGTATTGAATGTTGCAACGACTGGGAATCCCCCCGCTTAATCTTTCATTCTCCTTGAACGGGTAATCACCAAAGCCATCGACTCTATCCTGCAGAGCCATATAGTAGTATAGTAGGGATAGTCGCCTAGTAACCGGTAGCAGCTACCATCAGGTGGACACAAACCATAGTATTGCGTAGACGCTTGTTTTGCGTTGTGTGGTAATGCTAATGGAACAACGTGGTAAAAAATGTCCAGTGATTGACCAAGTAAACAAGTATATCGAGAAATTTCCAGACTACTATAATGATGTAAAGATAATTTGTCAGTGTAAGACAAATCTCTTATGTGCTGGCATCAGCAGGACTCCAGAAACTCATGTGCACTGTAGCATATATTAGAAATAGAGAACTAAATGCGCCGTCACGTGGTCAGGTTCAGTTAGATATAACGTGCTTGCTGTTACTTCGTAATTTACTCGAACAAGCACTATTTCAGCATTTTTAGAATATATACAGGGTGCGGTAAGTTAAATTCCTTTTGCGTGCTATTAAGGCTGTGGGGTTCGTGGTGGGGTGGGAATGTTCTCACTTGGCAGGTGTGATTCTAAAGTTTTGTTTCTTTCCACCACTCAGTTGCCACCATGCATTGGAACAGTGAGGAAGGAGTGTTTCTTATGCATAAAATGGGTTTTATTACATTTAAGAAAAAAAAAGGAAATTAATATGCTACACCCTGTATAATCCAAATCTCAAATTACGAAGTATATCAACGTTGCAAAAAAAGCGTATTAATTGTGCATGAAGAAATTGAAAAGAGGTTTAAATCAGTAGCAAATTTGGTGTTAACAAATAAACAATTACGGTTATGCCCGGATGACATGATAAATATAAAAAATATATTTTTAACGGTATAATGCGCGTTCTTGATCCCTTTAAAGCACCCTATACATATTTACTTGCTGGTAAAAGAAGCACAACAATGTATTAGCGAAATAATTATGAAGCCGGTACTACATACACTACTGTCCATAGAAGTTTGACCAAGGGAGAAAGTATTTTAATTTAATAAGCTTTTATTACATTCAACGATGATAGTCCTAATAAGCATCTGCTTTAAATACCTTTGCAACTCAAATAATGAAAGTATATAATTTCAAACACCTATTATTTTGTTTATGGCAATACATGGGTTTCATATTGTAACTTCTATTATTACGTTTCCCGCTAACAGTTATTTATTTATTTATGGAATATATATCCGTACAGTACTATACCTAGCATTCTATTGTTGGCAGCTCGGACTATTACTCCTGCTATACCACCTTGTATTCCGAACAAAATGGACTAATCTAGCCATCACGCAGCAGGGAATGGAAACCAAACATATCGAAAGTAGTGCTGCTCATTTTTTTATTCATCTTTAGCATTTATCCAGCATGAATTTGTTTCTGAAGGGCAAACAGTGAATGCTGCCTACCACATGGAGGTTTCTCAAACGCTTGAGGAATTGTATGCATTGTGTGCCACTAACTTTATGTGATAGTTGAGTGTAGGCTTTCACGACCGTCACTACAGGGTTCTAAAGTCTTTAGAAACCTTCTGAAGAAGCTAACCGCGTGATCAGCGAAATGTCAAGTAAAACTGTGAATGCACGACAAAACCCGAAAAACATTTATGTGATAGCGATGCATGGTTGCTGCATTGCATACAATACTTCTGTACATATATCCTTTTCGTTTAGAAAATCCAAACAGTCAAGCGACACTACGATAGTGTGGAAATGCCGTAAATGATTTCTGAGGATTTCCATGTATGTTTTGAAGAATGCAATCGGAAATGAGCACGATTATTGTCACACAGAGAATGTGTTGAAAAATATATAATTAATGTACCCTAAATGTTGTTAAATAGAATTTTAATAACCCCAATTCGCGTATTTATTGGACAGATTACGAAAAACAGGAAAATTAATGAAAACAAAATAAATTTATGTTAATTACGAAGGCACTAGCGGTCGATCTTTTAATGAATGCATCTATGTAACCCACATTCCGTTAATTACAATACAACACTGATTACAACTAATAAAGCCATCGTTAAATATCCTAATTTTGTTCCTCTTATCTCCCACATTCAAAAAGGGTAAACGTGTGATAGCAATAATAGTATAATAACATCAATATAAAAAATACATATATAACACATATTTAACCATTAAAATTACAACGTTACAATAATAAATGCATCGTTATACCCTAAAACTATAAGTAAAAAGTTGCGTATTCTAATACTTGATTGTGATATCAATTGCTATATGTTTCCTGGTCTGATTGAAATTTTCCCGTGTATTTCTAATTTTTTCATAGTGCTTAAAATATTTGCAATAATAGTTGGGTTTCTACGTGGAAAATGAAAGAACGTTCAAAATCTAGCGACATAATTTTGCACAAAAATATCTTTCACAGCCACTTGTTTAGTTTTAGTAAATAAATAAAATATTTCTAAGCAGTAATAGTTAACAAAATAAATGGATTTCTCTTGTAATTTGTGTACCAGAAAAAGATTTACACTTAAAATCTAAGTTGTGGTGCATATATTTTCTATAAATAAATGTGTATTCTGTACCTATTCATTGATCAACGTCTTGTTAACCATGCTATCAAGACCTCTTCAGCAAACGCCTCTTATTCGTCATATTATTTGTAGCCACCCAGAATTATCATCTGTCATGGAAGATGTGTAGATCTTAGAAATCTAAGTTGGGCAGTTTATTGATCACATGTGTTCGTAATCTTACAACAAGATTAAGAGCACACCCCAATCAGTTTTACAATATGAACTATATGGACGTAAATTTTGCGAAAATTTCTATATCTGTCCACAATTCCACTTCAGATCCATTCATTTATGTTCAGTTTTAAGCATATGTTCAGTTTTAAGCATTTGGTGCCATCTAGGAAAGTTACACCAATGACAAAATCGCTGTAAATACAGCTTTTCTCATGGTATTGGTGGTGTTATCTTCTATGCATTCCTTTAGATGTATCTATGAAAGTTAGTGAAAGTATAATTGGTATGGTTTCCCGAAACAGCTGATTGAATCATTTTACAAGTGTGTATAAGAAATTGCGACGGAAATTGGATTCACGGTGGATTCCAAAAATGCTGACTGAGTTAAATAGTATCTCAGACTTTCACGGCCGTTTGTCATAGTCGTAACGGTTGTCGAGTTCCGTAGTATGCTCCTGCAGTTTCGGCCCGTCGTCTCTGTTGATATTTTTTAGGGATTTTGTATATTTCAATCGCTTCACTACTTAATCGGCTATAGTGGTTCTTAGTTGAAATTAGAACTTTTGTATCTTCGCATCTAATCCTATGTGACGGGTCCGAGTGGATATGTTCGGCAGTGCCGATTTGTTTGTGTTCCGTTAGAATAAATCGTGTTGAATATTCCCGCCAAACAGTAGTTATGCGGCGGGGCAGCACCATCGGCAGTAACGATGAGCACGAAGCATATAACGTTGAGCTCGACAGATATAGATAAGAAATCAGAAAGAAACACGTGATATATTCCAATCCGTTAACAAAAATGGCTACGGGGAAAGTGAACCCTCCAGAAAAATTTTATTTCGTAAACCCAACTTCATGGCCTTACTGGGAAAATCGATTCCAAAGATATATGTCGGTGTCGGGATTAAAAGATAAATCTGAGGAAAAAATCGACGTATTTTGTATATCATGGGGGAAGAGAGTGATGATATATTAATCCAATTTAAAGAAGTGCCTAAGAAGTATGACGAGATGATTAAAGAATTCGACAAGTATTTCATACATCGCAGAAACGTTATATTCGAAAGATTTTAATTTAATTCCCGCGTCCAGCAACCCGGGAAAAGTATAGATAATTTTATTACTGCTCTTCATACGCTGAATATTGTGAGTATGAGAATCTTAAAGACACGCTAATCCGTGACCGAATCGTCATGGGGATATTGGATAAGAAGGCAAGTGAGAGAATGCAGCTTATGCCGAATTTGACGCTAAGCGATTGCATTTTCTATGCTAGGCAAGCCGAAATGCAAGCGAAACAAAACTATATACTCCACCAAAGCTCTGAAATAAACGCTATTCAACATAAAAAACCTCAGAGTAAGCTTACTCCCGGTACTTCGAGCAAATGGAAGCCCTCAGCGGATCAATCAGCCGATTTCTCTTGCAGCTACTGTGGACTAAAGCCACATTCTCGGGACAAATGCCCAGCGAGAAATTCAACATGCCGCAGTTGTTCTAAGCATGGGCATTGGGAGAAGGTATGCCGAAAGAAGAGATGTGTTCATAATGTTAACCAAGGAAGTCCGACATTCAGGGAAGAAGACCAAGCGGATTTCATCGGTATGATTTCTAGCTTAAGTAACGTCAATGATATAGACATTCAAAAGCAATGGCTTGTTGAAGTAACAGTTTCAGAATTTAATCATAAGTTTAAATTTTTAATTGACACTGGGGCAGATATAATTTGTATGCCATCAAAAATGGTTCCTCGCCGGTATAAGTTAATTCTCCTTGTTTGGAAATTATTTGTAGCCCAGATGGTAAATCACTAGATGTAATTGGTAAAATGTATGCTAGTCTACCGCATAGGAAGAAACCATATAAATGTCTTGTATATGTTATCAAAGATTTAAAGTTGCTAATATTAGGACGACGTGGTATAGTAAATTTAGGTATTATTAAACATGATCATAACGTACTCACAACTAACGCTATAAACATTACTTCGGTAGTAAATATAGAATGCGAATTCCCCTTACTATTTCAAGAAATAGGGGAATTTAAAGAGGAGATAAAAGTTAATGTCAAAGAAGAAGTCAAACCAGTGGCGTTAACAAGTCCTAGGATTGTTCCGATACCATGGTTACCTAAACTACAGAACGGATTAAATCGATAACAAAAGTTAAATATTATAGAACCCGTGGATCCGTTAAAATAAATCGTGTTGAATATTCCCGCTAAACGTTAGTTATGCGGTGGGGCAGCACCATCGGCAGGAACCATGTACACGAGGCATATAACCTCTGGACAGATATAGTGTAAAAACTCCATTACGTGCTCTTAGCAATAAACCTCTTGTCTTACTGTCACACAGTGTTTTATTAATTACTCGTTCGACAACGCAACAGTTTGTTTCAACCGTACATTCCTCTCGTGTTCCGTCTTTTTAGTGTTGATCGAACGTCCTGTTGTGCCGATGTACACTGTGTCGCATGAGCACGGTATGCTGTATACCCCGGGTGTTGACAAGGAGTCCCTTTTTTCCTTGGCCTGTCGTAGTAAGCTAGATACTTTTATGTTGCAGTGAAAACCGTCCAGATGTTGAAACGCTTAAGCACTCGTCCTATCCTGTTTGTCATGTTGTTGTTTATCTACGGGAAGTATGCTGTGCCTAACGTTTCTGTTTCCAGATCACTTTTGTCTCTGTGCCGAGGCTTACTAGTGATGATACGATTGATTATATTTTCAGGATAACCGTTACACCACAGCGCTTATCTCAGTCGAAGTTTACTCGTGATGGCGCAATTGATTATATTCCCAGGATAACCGTTCCACTGTAGCGCTTGTCTCAGGTGGTCCAATTCCTTCTCTAGCTGTTCTTCGCTGCATATTCTGCGTGCTCGTTCGAGTAGCGTAAGCACCACCGTATTCTTCTGACGAGAATGGTGATTTGAATTATTGTGTAGATAGCAGTACATATGTGTGGGTTTCCTGAACACACTAGTTGTTACCGATGCTTCGTCCCTGTTGACAAAAACGTCCAGAAAAGGTAATACTCCGTTATGTTCTAGCTCCATCGTGAATTGAGTGTTAGGGTATATTCCGTTAAGGTTTTTAAGAAACCAGTCTAATCTATCTTTTCCGTGTGACCAAACGACAAACGTATCATCCACGTACCTCCACCATATTGTGAGAACTTAAATAAACTGAGTCGTGTAATATAAAACAAAAGACATGCTTAACACAGATATCGTTTTGCTTCATAACAATGCTCGTTCATATGTAGCCCGTCGAATTCAAAATCTTATAGTGATTATTATTTGTCCTTTGCATTTAAATAAGCATTGCGATGACGATGGCGTGGTGGCAAATTTCTACAATAGAATTCAGAAACTGGTCATATGATACAATAAGGGCTTTAGTATATCGCACTTTAAGTGTTAGTTCATTTCTTTCATCAATAACAATTTTTAAGATATCTTGCAGTTTTCGATACGGTATACGCTGTATACGAGACAACTCAACAAAAAGACATGTATTCATTTTCCAAGACTGAGGAGGTTCTGATAAGCAAGTCAAGACCTAGATCAGCAAATATAACTGCATATAAAGGAAACAACAGAGTATAAAAATATATTACATTACGATGCTTGCGTTAAATTGAAAGTGCGTAATAAAAAGAGCAAGATTTATTCTATTTATTAACCACCAGTTAAATTTCTAATATAATTACGATACTACATATTAAGCTGCAATATAGCTGTCACAAGAGTAAGCATAGCCAAACATATAACTGCATGACTAGATAAATAAAGCATTTCGTTATTATTATTATTAGACTAATGACTAGTTTTATGTGCTGTTTCTGCTTTATTTGTTGAAAAGCAATTATATGAAATCATAGAATGTTTGGCACCCACTGCTAAAGTAAATGATTAAACATTTAAGTCCAACAAATTGTCGCTTTAAGGTAAATTATTATACCTACTATTTCATATATTTTAAACACTTTCCACAATACACAATTTAAAATAAATGCTGCCTATTTTCTTATACAGGGTACTTAAAATGACATTGTATAGGCACTCTTAAATTTACTGCTAAATAGAGTTCATGTTCCATGCTCCATACTTCTTCAAACTGTTACTTAATAATATTTAAAAAAAGTCAAATAACTGACAATAATTAGTGCTGTAGACAAAAAGACATTTTGAGACCAGCTCGCGCAACAGTCCTTTTGCCTCTATATTTATAAAAGCTAAATCCCCAAAAATTTGCAGTGATTGTCACATTAACAATAACATTTATGTAATACAGTCTTTTAAACCTCCTTGAACGGATATTGCGTCACGTGCGATTAATAACAAGGAAAAGATAAATTGTACCATTTTTGCTCATCCTCGATTACTAAAGCGTTAATAGGCTGATTTACAAGAGAACACCGGCAATTCGAAAATTCAGATTTCAATTGAACTTTATAGATTATCGTCTTCGTGTAAAACCTTATATTATTTTTGATGGCCCAATCGTTGGATTTTAAGCCTCGGCAGTTTATGTCTTTTTTTTCTTTTTTGATTTGAAAGGACAGCTGTAATAGAGCACTATTATAATAACAACTTCTGAAAATTTGTTTTCTGTTAACTAAAAAAAATATGAAGAAAACTATGCTAGGGGTTTATGAATATACATCAACAAAAAAACAAAATAGCTATTGTCAAGGAGAATGATAACAATATTATGAATATCGCTGGAAACAGTTTAATACACCTCTTCAAATTTTCGGTGGCCATGGTAACTAAAATTAACGGAAAGTAATCCTTTTACAGTAGGGACTCGCTAATCCGAACCCTCTGAAATCCGAATTCCCTTCTAATCCGAACAAAATCGAAATATTGCCTTTTAACACTGGGTATCTTGTAATTCGAATCACTTAGAAGTCTAGTAATCCGAATCGCAACTATACAATCGGTCACAGTCGGTGTCGTGTATTCGTTGGTTTGTTCTTACCAAAGCTACATACGTCGGGGAATCACCAGAATAGTTCAACCCATGTATTATGGCGACTAAACGAGCGCATAAAACACTAACCCTTAGCGAAAAACAAGAAATTTTGGTGCTAGTGGAAAATCGTTGGCTGTAAAGTATCGCGTAGATGCGGCAATAATTTCGAACATTAAAAGCAATAAGGATAAAATAGTATGTAATGCAGTTTATTTGTTCATTAACAGATTGTAGTTATTACCGCAATTAAATTTCGTATAGGTACATTGGGCATTATATTTCGATACCAAAACGTAAAATCACTCAATTCAGATTACCCCCAAATGGAATCAGAACTTTTTGATAAATGATTCTCGTCACGAAGAGAAAGACGCGCGAACGTAACCACCAGTGTTCTAAGGGAAAAGGCTATACAGATTTATGCCAAACATTATAATAATATCAAGTTTATTGCAAGTAAGGGATGGCTTAACCGATTTAAAGAAAGACATGGCATTCGCAGACTAAAAGTTAGTGGGGATAAGCTCAAACGCTCCTATAATGGTTCAGCCTTTTCTGAAAAAATAAAATACAAAAAAAATTAGCGAGCTTAAGCTACTACCTGTCCAGATATAAAATGCTGACGAATCAGCACTATTTTAGAAGCTGCTACCACATCATACATTAGTACACGTCAAAGAAACCTCAGCGCCAGAGCGAGAAAGCTCCAGAGAGAGTAACTTTTCTCGCATGTGCCAATAGCGATGGTACTCATAAACTAACACTGATGGTTATTGGCAAAGCTAAACATTTTAGAGCTTTTAAAAACGCTAATATTCCAGTTAAGTGCCATTCAACAAAGATGGATAATATACGCATTATTCGTTGAATGGTGTCATATACATCTTCTGTCAAACAAGTAAGAGTATGTCAAAAAGAGAAGAATCTTAATGGAAAGACGCTATTATTAATCGACAATGCCCCCAGTCACACTTCAGAGGCGCAGTTGATGACAGTGAAATTGTAACAATGTTTTTGCCGCCTAATTGCACCCGTTACTTCAGCCAATAGATCAAAATGCCATACGGCTAAAAAAACTTTATTATCGAAAAAGTCTTTTGGGCCACATTGTGGCTGTCGAAGACGACATTTCAAAAAATATTAATTCAAAGGATGCAGCCTTTCTTTTCTCTCGCTCTTGGAAGAACGTGTCATCTGATACTATAAATAAATGCCGGAAAAAAATATGTTCTTATTCTTGCTGAAATCAGAAACATGTTGCAACAAATTTCGTCTAATAATCATCAGCATAACGAAACTGACCTTAACAAATGGATTTATGGAGATGACGACCTTTTGCCTCGACATGCGATGATAGTGTTTCAAATGATAAAACAGTTATATGTGAACCAAAAGTGAAACATGAAGGAACAATCAGCAGTTTTAACACTTGTATAAAATGAGTCGAAGAAAATGGAGCCGAATTAGGAACACTGCACACCTTTAGGTTGATCCGCAAACGAGCAATGGAAGCCAAACAATTGAAATGTCGACTTTTTTATCTAAATTATTTACCTCTGTAAATAATATACATACATATATGTTTTACAATCTGTTTTCTTATCAGTGATGCTTTAAGATGTTATGATACTGAATTATAACTTATGCTTTATGTAGTAATGTAGGTTTTTTCTTGAAAATTTATTTATGTATATATTCTTTATTTTCACAGATGCAATGTTTAACAGTCTAAAACGCAATTTTTAAATCATTTTAATGATTACTCAGTAATCATCCATGTTTTAATTAATTTGGATTAGCGAGTCCCCACCGTTATTTAGAAAATTACGGAGGATCTAAAAAAGAAAGTATACATTTAAAATAATAAACTTCATAGTTTCCAGTAAAACCAGAAACGGCAAAAAATTGTTAACTGAATAAAAATTTCGCTGTTTACTGATGTTATGTTCACAAAGCATATTGTTCTGCATAAAAGTGGTTTTATTTTTGTAAACAAAATAAATTTAGAAAATAGCCATACCTAATACCAGATACTTCGCCCCTCATTTTTTCTTTTAATCGGAATTTTCAGGCTAGGTGCGTTCCTAATTAATTAATTACAATTATCTACGACGTTTTATATTTTTCAGCGATTAATAGTTATGCACATATATTTATTTCATTAACTTAGCTGCGTTCTTTTGTCTTAGATACTAAAGAAATATAACACCAAATCAGTTTATGTACATTATTAAAATGGCATCCTTAATAAAGCTACTTTAATGTTTAATTACGAGTGGTGTCTTCTTTATGTTATAAAACAGCGCTATTTCTTATACAGCACGTTTTAAATAACAAAGTTTATTCTTTCTACAAACCTTGTATTTTAATATTCAAATGATCATTTGAAGCACCCTGTATATACACTTAATATACTACCGAACATTATAAATGTATATTAAAAATAATCCTCTCAAATGTTTCTTTTTTAAGAATTATAATTTGTATATCTTTTGCGTTTAAATACTAAGGCAAATATACTGCGCAATCTCCACCATTTACTATGCTTATGTAATTTTCGTTCCCTCACTATACCTAGTTTCTGTCTTTCTTTTACTCTTATCTCTCTAACTAAAGTATGAAAAGCGTCATCTACGTACGTTCTCAGTGCTGCAGAAGTTTCATAAAATGGACAACCAAATTGTCTAGCCAAAGATTTTCCTTCTTCAGTTGTTACCTTGCGCTGCATTTGTAAATCGAATTTATTACCAACAAGTACAAGTGGAGTATCTTCGGAAGCCCTAACTTTCTGTATCAATTTTCGATATTCTAATGCCTCTTGAAAACTATGACGATCTGTAACACTGTAACAAATCAGAAAACCCTCCCCACACCGCATGTATTGGTCCCGCATTGCTGTGAATTCAACCTTGAAAGATGCATATATTTAGTTTTTATGAACGGAAGGTTATATGTACTACCTGTCCAGCAGTGTCTAAAATATCTAGCAATGCAGGTTCTCCATCAATAACTGCCTGCTGCTGATAGGAATCCTCTAAGAAAAGCTTGTATTAACTCAGATTGCAAGTGAAGGAATGAAAGTCTGTATATGTATACAAGCTTAATACTTACCAATTGTTGGGTCATGATAGTCTATGAAGCTATGACTAACGAATTGTAAAGTAACAGCTAGAAATTATAATTTGCTAATAAAACTTGTACAGAAGCAATACAGCTTACCTACCAGATTTTCCCACACCTCCATCACCTAACACAACAATTTTATATACTCTAATTCCACCTCTCGTGGTGTGAGAATTACATGTATCTGACTGATCAATTTCAATTTCTGATTCTTTCGCTGATCTAGTTGATTCTTGTCTAGATACTTTGTACCTTTTTTTCTGCCCACTAGTACATGCCTCTCCCGCCATCGTTTACAGAAGGCTACTGATTTATAGTAAATAATTATTTGTGGTAATAAACTCCACTCCTGTAAATATTTATGTGCTTTTTATCTTTTCAAGTGACATGTTGGAGTTGATTGTAAAAATGATAGGCTTATTGATAGAGTGGTTGTAGAAATTGATTACAAATTAAAATCTTGACGAGTTTATGTCTGGAAATAAAAGTACCGCATGCCATACGGTTCTGTATATTGATAGCTGTTCGTTGAATTCTATATTTGTATGGAAATTGTAAAGCTACGTTCAATATGCTGTACTTTTAAACGAGTTCTGTTTTTAGTTGTTTTGACATAAGGCATGACAAGATTAGAATGATTGCACAGGGCAGGACTCGAGTTAATTTTCAAAAATACTATACGCAGTGAAAATTGCGCTTTTATGGCACCTCATTTTAATTACAAAGTTTATATGTAATGAAAATAATTCAATGTATATCTTTGCCATATACTTAATTTCTTCATAATAAAATAAATTTCGTCTTAGTTACATGTTAAATCCGTTAAGAGTCGCCACTGGATTAATCATAGATAATAGTGTGGACTGAAAATACCTATTCGTTGCTATTGGCAACATCTAAGAGTGGATTTGTTACCTAAATATGGATTTTTGAGATCAGGAACACAAGAAGGAACAACACCTGGCTACTAACGGTTCCACGTTTAGCGCCATCTGCGCGGCTTAGAAGATACTAACAATAATAGCATTAAATTTAAATTTTTAATATAGCAAAATTTTATGTTAATACTACATAAAATGTTGCTATGTTACGTACAGTTTGTTTTGAAAAATACAACAAATGTGTTATATTATTATATTGAGCAAGTATTGCAAGAAAGTATGTTTACAATCAAAATCGTTTTACAAGACATATTACATAAAATATTTAGGAAGGATAATAAAATAAAGCTAAATATAGTATAGAAAAATTAGTGGTAATAATTCGTTATTTCTTTCAATGTCTTCTACTTCATAGTGCTTTCCACAAACTCTGCAATTGTTGTGTATTTCTTCATGCGTAACACAATCCTCTTTCTGTCCATTCTAAATTTCAGTTAGGATTAGAGTAGCTATACCAACATAACAATAGATTTCGACCATACTTTTTTTTTTCATGGGCGGCGCTTTAGCCCCAAAGAGCAAACTCGGCCAGTACCTCGCCTATTGTGCACCCATGTGATTTTAGCTCACTCGACCGGGTTGTACTTCAGCAACAAAGTCCATAATCCGCTCGAGTGGTAATTTTCCTAACTTGGGTCCGTCAAGCTGAGCATCCCCAAGGTGAACCTGTCTTTCCCTGCAGACTGCAGGGCAGTCGACAAGAAGGTGCACAGGAGTTTCCTCTGCTCTCCCGCACTTTCTACATGAAGGAGAGTTTACTAGACCCATGCGATGCATGTATTTTTCAGTATTCAGTGCGCAGTGTCCAGTTAAGATCACTGTGAGTGCTCTCAGTTTGGTCCTGGTCATTAGGACTGCCTTAGACAGTCTTCCCTCACCTGGATAAATCCCCAGAGATTTACAGTGTTTTAAACGGTCTACACCATTCCAATAGGACCGGTGATTGGCGGCCAGCTCGGATCTAACGTAGGTCTTAATACTGCCATAGGTACTCCCACACGTCGGTTCAGGACCTGAGAATGGTCGTCCACTGGCATCTTTTGCTAGCAAATCAGCTATGTCGTTCCCTTTGATCCCCGAGTGGCTTGGCACCCATCTCAGCGTAACGCTGCAATGTTCCGCCAGTTGTTGCACCCTTCTATGGCACCCCAACACTACTTCGGAGTCAAACTTGACAGCTTGTAGCGCCCTAAGAGCGGCTTGGCTGTCCGATACGATTTCCACCGCTTCCAAATCATGTGCGTAGTTCAGAGAGTTCTCTGCACATGTCTGGATGGCAATTACTTCTGCTTGAAAGATGGAGCAGCAGACTCCTAGACTGGTAGCCTCGTCATCCGGTTCTCCCTCTTTCCAAATTCCAATACCTGCGCCATTCGAGGTTTTCGAGGCGTCCGCAAACCAGCGGGAAATCCCGCGTCTCGATTTGCTTGCACATGCCTTTATTGCTTCGCCGTTGAGAATTATTACATTATATCTCCCAGCAAAGCTATACACGGGCCGAATTTTGTCGGTCCTCATTGACAGCGGTGCTGTCTGTTCGATGTAGTTGAAGATGCTGGTGTGGTCTCCGAACTTGCCAGAGAATACCTTCCACCCACTACATTTGACTCTGTAGGCGGCTAGGGTTGCTTCTGACCTCAGCACCAGCTGCAGTGGCGGAAGCCCAAGGTTGGTCTCCATCACAGCCGTCGGCGTCGAGGCCATGGCCCCCATAATGCCCAAGCAAGCAATCCTTTGGACTCTGCCAAGGATCTTGACCGCGTAACCCTGATTGGCTTTGTGCCACCAGACTAGCGAAGTTATAGTTGGTAGTATAACTCTCGCGTATAGCCAGTGAACCATTGCTGGTTTTAGGCCCCACGTTCGACCAAACATTCCTCTGCAGGCCCAAAAGGCCTTTGTGGCTTTGTTTGTAGCATGTTCCAGGTGTGACTTGTACGTCAATTTGGAGTCCAAAATCACACCTAGATATTTAGCCTCTGTTGACAGCAATACTTTGGAGCCAAAAATGGACGGATACCGGAGTTTGGGAAGTTTCCTCCTCCAGGTAAACGGTACCATAGTCGTTTTACTAGAGTTAACATTTAACCCTTCTTTTCGGCACCATGTTTCTACGAGCCTGAGTGCGACTTGCATCCTTTCGGATACTACGCCCTCAAACCTCCCGCTGACCATGATGGTAATGTCATCGGCGTAACCCTGCGCGTAAAAACCCACCCTCCGAAGATCGGATAGCAGATCATCCACCAACAGGCACCAGAGCAAAGGCGGTAGCACACCGCTCTGCGGGCAGCCGGCTGCCACCGTCGCCCCTATGTTGCAGAGGTTCATGGATACATGGACTGTTCTGTTGTTTAGCATGGAGGTGATCCACCTTGTGAGCGTTGGCTCGACTCCACGTCTTTGCAAAGCTCGCTCCATTGACAAGAAGGACGCCCCGTCAAAGGCGCCCTCAATGTCCAGAAAGGTAGCCAGCGCAATTTCCTTGTGCCTAAAGGCAATCTCTGCTCGCCGCAAGCTCATGGATAGCCTGCTCGCACGACTTTCCTGATTGATATGCATATTGGTTCTCGTGTAGAGCCGAGTCCCTTAAATGCTTATCAATAATCTTCTCTAAGGTTTTGAGAAGGAATGAGGTAAGGCTGATGGGCCGGTACAATTTTTGCTTTCGACCATACTTACACCTACCAATAAATAATTAATATTTGTTTTGTCCAAACTTTTGTAAAAAAAAAACTTAAAGGACTTGTATATTCATAGAAACTATACAGAAAATTTAACTTCTCCACCTTCATCCATATGTAAAAATAAAGTGCATACAGCGTTCTTTTTGTTATTTAAAAATTCCTATTTCTATATTGTTCATTATTAGCATTAATGAGGTGTTTCAACAAAATACGATGTATTTAGTACAATGCTTATCGTTTACTCCTTTCTATATCGATAAAACAAATACTTCTCACTACAGTTAAAAGAACTATACAACATATAAAATGTGTTCTTCGGTAGTAAGGTATAAAAGAAACAAAACAGCTATGTTTTACATTTGCACATTTTCCCACTGACGATAGGTGCACTCTGCTTAGCTTTTGATAAAATATGTTTTGGGAACTCTTTAAATTGGACCGATGCTGTCATCTGTTATCCCGGCAGAAACTAAGAGGAAAAGTAATAACAACGTATCATGGGAATGTCAACCCCATGTTTGAGATTGAGATTAGGTCCTGGGCGCTTAAACGGGAGCGTCTGAAACACTTTTTAATGTCAAAACTTTTTGACAATGGCTGTAAAAAAATTCCCTAACAACTCAGAAGGGGGCGTCTGTGTAAGAAATTTTTTTATTTGTTTTTTCGTGATTTTCGATCAATAATGATTGCAGTATTGGTAACTAAATGGTAACTATTTGCTATATGTATTTGAAATTGGCTCATTGTTTTGCATTTCTCGCTCTACTTGTTTTGTCTGTCGCTTCTCTGGGCCTTGCTTGCCTTTGATTGGTGGTGGTCGCTTTTGGTTTTATTTAAACAGTTCGGTGCAAGACCTCAATACAAGGTACGCACAATGCAAATTGGAAACATCCACTTGGAAAAATTAAGACAATCCGACTGGCAAAGTCCCCGTACAAAGTGATTTTGGGGCAAAAATGTCAGTAACATTCCTAATATTTCTTTCTAGGAGCTAAGAATCACCAATATTGCAGGCGCGTGCCTGGAAGTAGTATCACGGCATTGCATTCCGCCAAAGTAGACCGCAGTTCAGTCTATTTCTGTAGTACACCAGAATGACGGGTACCTTTGGTCTTAGTGCAGGCAATCATTGAGAGTAATTATTACTTCACTCATACAGCTAGTAATACCTAAACTTGACAAAGTAGACACCGAAACATGCGTTAATGAGCATGGAAACATCACTTTCTTCCTGAATGACAAAGAGACGAACGTTGTTTTTCTTTTAAAGCAGAAACATGTAGTGCAGCCATCATATAAGACAAGGATGTTTCTATTTCATTTGATTCATTACAGCCGTGGCGCCAAGTACTTTAAAATGGCGCCAAACACCTTTGTCTGCGATGATGGCGGCGACCAAAAAGACATTGTTAGAATGCAAGTAGTTTACACTAGTACTCTGGCATACAGACTAACGGTAAGAAACCCCCTAATATCTACAATGTACTGTTAACACTAACAAAACGAGGAAGGACTGTGAAACGTATTGTCTATAACATTAAATGGTCCACCCTACTTGCTTTCCAGGTAATTGTCCGACACATTTAACATCTAAACACTAACGAAATGCCTGATTTACATATAAATTGATTGAGAACGTAATTGCACTTTCTCTTTAATCAGTCCACTGTTTGCTTATTTTTTAGACTTTTAACGCGATAACCAAACGGACAGCAAGTAAGTTATTTCCTTCATTTTTATGGGTTCACATTGCCTTCACCTAAATATCACTTTCTTCCTACACACCCAAGGAATCGCAGTACATAACAGCCTATCTCCTTTCAAGCCCAACTTGTTTACAGTTACATTTCATACTAACTTTCGTAATACCATGCCTATCTTGACATTTCTTTTTATGCACGACTCTAACGAAATTTTTGAGATCTTCTAGAGTGAATGCCAATAAACTGGTTTTCTTAGAACAGCTGCATTTATAATTTATATGTGTAAGATGTACCAATGAAAAGGCAACCGATGAGGGGATTCCTTTCCTATATGTATTATTTATAAAAGTTATGAATGAGCTACTAACAAGCATGTAAATAAAACCTAGTAATAATTGTAGATTCATCTTGGGAAAATCTTATCGACCAAGCAAACGTAAAGTTTCGCTACTTGACATTTTGCTTCGTCATTTCATTAAGTTCTCTTTCGCAATTTATACATGAATATATGTATATATATCCATACATATATAGGCATATATAAATGACCCCGAAGAGAACATCACAACTGCAAATGGTAACAGATTCTTCTATGATGTGCTCTACAATATTATTGGGAAGTATAACAATGGCATAATAATTTGTAGTATATGCACATAGAAAGTAGTACCATTATTAAGGTGTATGAAATGTAAGCACTTCATCCATGTTACACAAAAGGTCTTGAACGATTATTTTCTGCAATTAGTTTCTCGGTTTAAAGTAAGCTCGAATTTTTTTTAAAACGTGCTGATCAGGTAGGTAACATGGATAAATGTGGAATAGACAGAATATCTTGTACAGACTGTGATCGAGTATACATTGAACAGACGAAAAGATCAATAACAATTTGATGCAAAGAGCAATTCGCTCATCTCTTTAGTACAACGTTTCTCAGATCTGCTGTCGTCCTGTATATGCTCGAACCAAATCATTATGTTCATAATTACAAGCCAATTGGAAATATAAATAACTGAGTTCATTTCAAATTGTAATAAAAGCATGGAATTTAGAAAAACCATCTACCGAACTATACTGATTTAGACCCTACGAATTCCAGCCTTTACTCGTTATTGAACCCATGTAGTTGAATAGTCGTAACATGCTTTATGTTTAGCTTCTATAACTTCTTCCTTTATTACATCTTGTAATACCATATTTATAAAATGCAGGATTTGTAGCACCTACATTTTTGACAAAATAAATATTGTCAAATGTCAATTCTCTTTTCAATAGCAACCACCCAACCAAAAGAAAAACCACAAAACAAAATTTTAATTTTCCCGCCGGCAGCCGCCTTAGCCTAGTACTACCGTTTTGACATTCGATGTCAAACGTAAACTTTAATAACAACTCATCAGATGGCACTTTTAGGGTCACAAACTTCATTATGTAACTGTCGCATCTCGTCAATTTATCACTGATTGAGATATCCTTTTAAGTTTGGTTTGTTTGGTTAAACTAGAAAATAATGCCCTAGAATTGCGTAGGCTGCGTGATAGAAAAGCTACATTTATAAAATTGCTATTTTATATTACAAATAAAATGAGAAAAATTCTATGACTATTACTGATTATTAGTTAAAAACGATTTTTGATATACAAATTATAGGCTTAGAAATTTGTAGTTGGTGCTCTATTCTATTGGTCAGAGTAGTAATAGTTGTCAACAGAGATAAAAGCAAATCAAACCAAACAAACTTAGTAACTGAAGAATACAATGAACTTTATTTCCAAAACACAACAAAAACTGATGAAATCACACATGATCCACTATTCTGATTACAACGTCATGATTATTTCAAGGGTCAAACATAATTTTTGTACTGTATACTTCCTTTGTGTTAATTTCGGAAATATAATGTAACATTTATTATTTAAATACCACTCCAGTACAATGTATAGAGAGAAATATATACAGGTATTTATTGTATTAATATCTTCTGTTATTAAAAGTAAGTCTTCCAGATTAAACCATCTCCTCCAAGTGATTTAGATAGCAAATCATTGTCGATATGGGGTACTTGGAGTACATTAAGTGTGAAGGAGGTTGCTCGAGAAGCTGTTATGAAAGGCACTCATTTAGAACTGGCAAAGCTATTCTTATCAAAGAAATTAGAAGTTAATGATATAAATAAATGGTTTAAAAATGAAGTATGTACAATAACATTAATTTTAAAATATTACATTATATGTGGTTTAATAATGGTTTTCAGATTGATGCATGGATACTGGATCTATTATTAAGAAAGCAAATATATCGTGCTATGCATATATTTGGAAATATGGGAGCAGATCCTTTTAAGGAAATGCTGACTATATTTCTTGACACGTCTTACAAAGAATTGCGTCAAATTTTGGGCAATCATTTATTGAAACATGAAAAACTAGACGAATCTCATATTAACAATTGGCATTTATTAAGTGCAATAGAAAATCAGTTTGATATTTTAATGGCTTTAAACAAGAAATACATATCAGTTAATTTGAAGTGTATTGACCAAGAGTCTGATGATTGGCGAAGCAATATTGGTACAGAATTATTTTTCAGGACATTTGGTGAGTTTGGAAGGCATACGATATTTTTTATAGTTGAAATATAATGTTGGGCAACTATCATTATATGAGATCCTACATAACTCCATATAAATAAAAGGCCATGTTCTTATGGTAATGGTCAAATATTGATTGAATATATTTGGCATTATACAGATGGATCTCCCTACCTTATTTTTAATTTATTCTTTTGCTAGATTACAATGCCAAAGCACTCTAGGTGTCAGCAGGATATCCACAATAGGTTTGTATGGTATCATGAAGCGAAGATTCGGATTTTGCCAAAGCATGACAAATTTACAGTGATAGTTCTTCTGCAGTTCTGTTAACTCAGTTCAAAGATAATTTTAACTACGAGAATATTACATTGCTATAAACTGTCATCTAGACTTCGGAATATTAGGTCATATACAGTATAGTCTTCTTATTAACTTATATGGATTTGGATGTAACTATTCTTTTATGGTAATAGGAATGTTGCCAAGTTATTTGACGTGCTTTGTATCTATAGGATAATGCAGGGTGTATATAAATAATTGCAAGATGTTTGAATTTCCCGTTTTCTATTTTTTTACTTTAAGTTGGTGCTAAGTACTAGTCGGTGCTTCCTTAGAATGACTTATACTGTTGTAGGCATGCGCTACACTACTTTTACAAACTATTCTACCTCGTGAGACAGTATAGAATGTGCAACATTGCTGTAATGTTATCTGCATTTGTCCTGTATACGAAATAAACTAGGTGTATTATACTGTGTAATACAAGGGCCACCTGAAATGTTTCCGGAATCGACAAGAAAGACACGGTATTGGTGTGGTTTTTTATTTTTATTTTTCGATGTAGTCTCCTCGAAGATCAATATACTTTTTCAAACGGTACCCTAGTCTCTTCAAGCTGTCGGAAAAGTAGAATGTTTCAAGGTCTGCAAAATAGCCATTTGTAGCTCCTCATTTGAGGCAAATCTTTTTCCTCCCAGTGATTTTTTTAGCTTTGGGAATAAATAAATGTCGCTGGGGGCTAGGTCCGGTGAATATGGTGGATGAGAGACTAATTCGTATCGCAACTCATTCAATTTGGACACGAGGATGGGGGATAAATGAGCCAGTGCATTATAGTGGTGGAAAAGCATTCTTTTTCCGCTGCAAACGAGGCCGTCTTTACTTCAATACTGCATCGAATCGGGTCAATAAATCGCTGTAGTATTGCCCCGTGATCATCTTTCGCTTCTGCAGATAGTCGACGATCACACCTTGGGAAGCCCAAAAGATGATCGCCATGACCTTTTCGGCCGATGGAACGGTGTTTGCTTTTTTCGGAGCCGATTCGCCCGGAAAAGTCAACTGCTTCGACTGTTCCTTGATCTGTATGTAGTGGCTGATCCAAGTCTCATTCACGGTTACGAAACGCACGAAGAAATTCATTGGATTGCGTTGAATCCCGGCCAGACACTCCTCCGAAACGATCACCCGATTTCGTTTTTGCTCCGGTGTTAGCAAACGCAGTACCCATCGCGCCGAAAGCTTTTTCATAGCCAAAATTTCGTGTGGGGTATAGCCAACGCGTTCTTCTGGGATGTCTGCTGTCTTTGATATCTCTTTCAGCTTCAATCGGCGATCGACTAACACGACATCCCGAATCTTGTCGACCATTTTATCGTTGGTAGCGGTTTTTATCAGTCGTTCGTCACTTGTGCTTATGCGGCCACGTTTGAATTCGCTCACCCAGAAGCTGATGGTCGAAAATGATGGAGTACATCCGCCATGAACCTCTAGCAAAATATTTCAAATTTCCGTTGTCGTTTTCCCATCCAGAAGTGTTTTATCACTGCACGAAATTCGATTTTATCCATTTTTGCGAAACCTCCTAACTTGTTACACAAAACACACTCTTAAACAACAACTATTGACAGTAGACGTCTGAAATTACACAGTTGCCATAAAAAAGGTTGCACTTTAACCTTTGTATGCTAACACTTGCCGATTCTGGAAAATTTTCAGGTCGCCCTCGTGAGAAACCCCTTGTCGCGAAAGAGTGTGCATTAGAGTATTGTAAGACGTATATCTTTCTTTTTTCTAGATTTCCATTTAAAAACATTTGTCAATGCAAAGACGGCATGGTCGTGCCTGTTAAGAACAAACATTGATTTGCTAAAATATTGGATTAATTTGTATTATAATGAAAATACACCGCAGACCATAATAATTGCGCCTAATTTAGATATTGAAAACTTGGACCAGTTAAGCCAAATGTTTCAACACCTAAAAATAGATGAAGAAATGATAGCACAAGTCCTAGACGAAAAATATTCCATAGATCAAAAATTGAAAACAGGAATCCTAAATGAATTCGCAAAATTTGGCATTTTCAACAATTGTGATAGAAATAATCTCTTGGTAATTATCAAAAGATTATTAGAGTCTGATAAAATAAATAGCATCGAGGAAGTGTTGACTAGAAAACTGTCGAATTTTACTATAAAAGATTTTAATAAATTATTAATAGATTATTGCGAGAAAAACAATTTACTTGGCGTTTTGAACATATGTTATCAGAATTTTCTAGAGATCAACTCTGAAGGAAGTAATTCACATACCATTGATATTATTTCCAATAATTATGACTTATCTAGAAACATAAATAATAAAGAATTATTAAGAAATAATATATTTCATACAGCAGCTTTTTTAGCTAAAAACGATTTAGTTGATTATTTCCGTTCTTATCCTTTAATTTTGCTCTCAATTATAATTTTTACTGAAGGCATTACTATTGAAGATTTATTGTCAAATAGGGCATCATTGAAAATAAAGGACTTTGAGATAAACAAGGACACATTATTATTCTGTTTGAAAGATTACCGCTATTTTGAACATTTTTGCAATAAATTTAACAACGTGGTTGATTTTACGGAGGTAACTTACTACGAGTTATTAGAAAAACTCACAGGAATACAAACTGGTGACGTTTTCAAGTATAGATTCGAAAAAACTGCTATTCCGAATTTTAACTCTTCAGTGTTGATCCAAAAATATGGTTACAAGAAGGAACTCAGTTTCACATATTTTTTAAAGAATTGTAGACCGATGTATGCCTATAATTTCTTCAAATTACGTTCTTTAAATGAAGAAATCAGTGAATCAGATTACGTGAATTGGTTGGATAAAGTATACAAGGTGGCACTTCGAAATTTTAAACGTAATGGTATTACCACAAGTTGCATCGCATTTTTGGAATTGCTCCAAGAGAATTCATATCCGTTAAGATTGTATTTGAAATCAGCGAATGTTATTTTTAATTGTGGCAAAATAAGCGAACAAAATATTCAGCAATTATTCTCTGACATATCTGGTAATTGTGAAGAAATATATTCATTACTAGAGACATCTATCATTCAAAATATAAATTTAAATGTAAACAGTTCAGGGTCGGATTTAATAGAAGCCCTACAATCGTATAGTATTGTCATGAGGTTTTCAACTTTGCATAAGTTGCGTTTACCCGAATTATTTTTAAAATTTTGCGCAGGGAAGGATCTATGGTTACCGTTTCTAATCTACGTTCAAATTTATAATTATCCCGTCGATCTAATTTGCAAATTAGTGCAAAATTTTACTAGCAAATCTCTGATTGAACATATAGGCCATGCTGTGTCGCACGAGATTCAATTAGATGAAATTAGAAATCAGCTTATGGGCGAACGAGATTCAAGAAAGTACTTTCTGTCAAGATTGGGAGTGAGACTAACGGATAGTTCGGGAGGTAGTTCGGATATGAGTTCGCATTCTAGCTACGGTAGTATGGCGAATTCCGTAGGCAGCGATTTTTTGGAAAGCGATACTTTGGATTACCAAACGGATCTACTGGAGGTACTTATAAGGTGTCACAACAGCGTCGATCCTCCAAAAGCTTTGTTGTTCGCCTCCAAATATTATAAGAGTTCGTTATTGGCCGTGCTAGCCAATAGTTATGAGGTAAGTTTGACAATTTCAAAAACTAACTTTGTAATCTTTAATAAATTTCAGCCAGATTCTGTGATAATGAATTGGGTCACCTGGTTGGAGGTATCTTGTGATATTAAACAGTCTTTCGTGAATTATGATAGCGTCATTACTACCGATGCGGTTTTAGAAATGTTTAGACACATTTTGAAGAATAATTATTTTAAAACGCTAACGAACAGCTTTTGTATATTTTTACCGGTAAGTACACTTGCAATTTTATTTTATGCATTATTTGTAATGACGCTCGTTTGAACTACTTAAATCAAACATTTTTTTGTTACCGTAAAACTTTCGGACACACTTCGGACTATAACTCTTGTTGATAAAATGTCAGACATCATAAAATAAATATGAAATATTGGAAGCGGATTAAAATATGCCTAGTTTTAGCACAGTATAGCAACAAGGAGTAAAGTCTAAATGTGGTTCAGTTTTTGTTGAATTGAAAATTTCATTTTTTCGATATGGTGTATTGTTTGTTTCAATCTATTCATAGATTTGTGTTTGCTTCATTGATTCTGGTAACTTTGTTACTTTTTTAATTTTTCTCAATCACTTTATACTTGGTATGTATTTGTGTCGTTAGGTTGCCAGATTGGGTATTAGTATATGAAAAAATATAATAGAAATGTTAACTGAAATACTGTGTGCATCTGATATGACCCTAATCCTCTTAGTATGTAACAGCTGTAGTGATAATTTAATTACCCATACAAACATTTGCTTATCGGTCTCGCTGGCCATATTACTTTCCAACTGACCTTGTATACATTGATACAGTTTTTGTCTTTTTCTAATTTGTTTTGAAGTTCCAAAAAAAAAGACATAACTAGACAGATATTTGCGAGAAATCTATTAAAGCAACGAACTTTACTCATTAAATTAAAATATTTTATTGACAAAATAATACATTCTAATAACATACTGTTATAGCATTTCTTCAAAGTAACCCCTAACTAATCGCTCCAAATATGATTGGTCTATAACATTCCACGCTTCCTGCAGAAAATTCCAGAATGACACTTTGCTAATCCGAGATTTTTCTCGGATCTCACGATTCAAGAGATCTGACAAAAGCTCAATGAGGTTGTAATCACGGCTCTGTGGCGGCCACTCCTTTAAAGATAGAACTCTTTCAGAAGATCTGTCTTGAAAATGAGCTTTAACCACTTTGGGATGTGTTTGGGATCGTTGTCTTGGTAATAAATGAACTTCCCCCCAATTAATCCAGTAAGAACTGCATCATTCTCTAGGATTGCCAAATACACATCTTTTGTCATTCTTTAATCTATTTTGACTAATTTTACAATCCTTCCTCCTCTAAAGCAACCCCGTACCATGATATTTCCTCCTCCATGTTTCACTGATTTTGAAATACACTCGTTTAACATTTTCCCCAGGGCGGCGACGAGTAAACGTGCGACGTTTACTTCCGAATAATTGGAATTTAGATTCGTTCGTCCATAACATGTTTTCCAATCATTTACACTACAGTTTGCGTGAACTTTTGCATAAGTTAGTCTTTTCCGTTTGTGCATAGAACTTAACCGTGGTTTTCTTATTGTTATACGACCCCTCAAATCGGCTTTTATTAGTCTCCGTCAGGGCTGTCGTTAGGGTGGAGCGGCTGCTCTAGGCCCCGCGCCTACGAAGGTCCCGCGGTGAGGGGCCTTTTCACAATAAAATGTTCTTAGAATAGGATAATACGGACTAAAAATGAATTAGTTGAAACCATGTCTTTTCAATGGTTTATATTGGATTTGTTTGTCTCTAAACATTTACATAAAAGCCCCGCAAAACTATTTTACACCAGGCCCCGCTTTTGCTAAAGACAGCTCTGGTCTCCGTTCTACTGCCGACACAATTTCTGGCTGACGGTGTTGTAAATTTAACTTGCCGTAATTTGCGGTACAGTAAGGCGGCGATTTATTAGGGAAATTACTCGGATGTATTGGTCGTCTCGTTCCATCATTGATCTGGGTTTTCCACTTTGCTTTCTTCTCTGAAGTCTACCGGTCTCTTGCTTTCTTTTAATTGTTCTACGCACACAATACTCAGAGAAATATTTAATTCTCGGGCAATTTCTCCATTTGAAACAATTGTTTCGTGTAAAACGCATACCCAATTTCCTTTTTTTATTGGCATATCTTCGATCGAATAAACTAATAATATGAAACAGAATCTTCTTAACTCAATCACACACGTCACATATTTCGACAATATACTGGATGCGTACTAAATGTACAGTTTACTATAGGGCAGGCGGATGATTCAGTATCCCTGCCAAATTCTATTTCATAACGCATTCATCCCCAATTTCCTTATTGCCATCATAAAATCTAATACAGGAATATATCGTCTTCGTGTTTAAATGGATTTTGTAAATAAATCTTATTGTTATGAATATATATTATCACCATTAGATTGTAAATGCCATTCTAAGAAGACTAGTATGAATTTCCCTAAATATTTTCAAAATAGTTCTGAGTGTAACGCAATATATTGTGGTGCGATCAAACATATGAACGATAGTGTAAGTAGAAATTTTCTCCAATTGTCACAAAATCTAAAACATCAAACAACAATGCGAAATTATTTACTACTTGTAAGTAAAGAAATAGAGAATATAACGTGTGAAATACAAGCCAACGAAATGTTGCTGTCTGTGAATAAAACAGCGGATTTGTAGTTCACGTACTAAAACCAAGTGGATCGTCAATTCCATATTTAATAGCCAGTAAAAAACTTTAATCGTCTACTGGCGAAAGCATTAAGAAAACGTGATATTAGTCATTTTACGAAAGTTAAAAATTTCAGTAGCCCAAGAGTTAATGTTTGTGACTTAAAGCAGATCAGTTATGGTTTGTACTAGCCGCTTGCTTAAACCTAACTTGTTACATGTAACATGTATATTGCGTCCATTACATTTCGTATCCAAAACTACTCATCACTGTTATCCAGATGTAAATGAACTAATAGCAGAGACTAAAGCAGTATTTGTCAAATCTCCCAAACGAATTCGGCAATTTCATACACAGTCCCTCTCAAAACGCCACAGCTGCATTCCATTATTTTCAACATTTCTTTCCTCTGCGTTTTCCATTCTTACGATTTGATACACAAAAAGCTGCCGCCATCAAAGTAAGTTAATTAAAATTTTAAGACCATCAAGTTGAAATTGATTTACAAATTATTTTCAACACCTACCAAAATTTCAGTAGCCATCTAATAACGAATCCGTCAATCATATCACAAAGATCTTCATTACCGTTAATACAGGTAACGTACAAAGTGTGGTAGAAACCTTAAGTGATGAGAAAAGTTAGAGTAAAATACAGATTTGGCTAGATGAAGATAAATTTATAAATAATAGTGCTCCTACAAATTTTTAGTTGTTTCAAAAACCATTACAATTATGCAAATATTACGTCATTCCACGTCGTTTTCGTTATACACACAACTGCGAATAAGGCTGAAGGAAATGACATTGGAAACAAACATCTTAATTCGGATGTTTAATCACTTGGAATTTTAATATTTATTAGGTAAATGTTTTTTGATATATATTATAAATTCTTACCTAAACAAAGTTACGTATTTCCCAGTTACACGCCTATAATCAGGAACTGTGATTTGCGTACCGCAGTCATGATTTACTTGTAAAATGATAGAAAGAGAAATGTAGCAATATTAAGTTACATTAAACATTACAAATTGGAATACCAATCTTTAATTACTTTTACTGTTGTAAGTTAAGTAGACATAAATTTCCACAAATAAAAATCAACTAATAATGCATAAGGCATATATAACTTAGAAAACACCACAAAGGAAATGAACATCAAAACCGAAAGAAAGAAGGTGAAAATACTTATGAAGTAACAACTAATTACGGTAAATATCTAAAGCAATAAAAACAGTAATACCTAAAATAAGAAATATAGAAAAGTACGAGAAGACAGTACCTGTGACGTATTTGTAATGCGCTCGATAACGATTAACTTTATTATTAGCATTAAGTGAAGATATTACCCCGTTATGCTTGCATTTCTCCAAGTTTGGCTTTATCCAAGGAAGTAGTATAACTATTTTTTCTGAAAATCGTTTCTATTTAGCAAGAAGTGTTATAAATATGTACTAATTACACTCTGTATGTTCGATAAATAACAGCAACACCTCTTACAATCGTAGTAAAAAACTTCACAGATTTCTTTCCGTGATATAATTTATCTTTATTATATTTAGGAGAATCCAGTGTGCACATTCATGGAATTCTTAAATGAAGTTGTCAATTTCAATGTCGATGCAAATCTCCAAGATTTACTGCAAAATTTTAAGAAGAAGATCACCTACTGGAGAAGCAACAGCTACATATCTGAGATAGATCACGATATGTCCTATTTCAACAACAAGCTGTGGATACAGAATACGGCAATTTCCTTACTCTTAATGACGTTGCAATTTGGATTCAAATGCTTTTACGATCAGATACTGTTTTTGAGATTTCTAAATGAAATAGACGTATCCCATTACTTTTTAATAGATTTCCCAGACATTAAAACACTCCTCAAAATTGCAGAATATATGTACGAAAAGCAATGTGAACTTACTATCGATCTATCAGTTATAGGCAGTAAAAACAAATATTTTAATGCTATCAATTCTTACATCAACGATCTAGTCACAAAAGAATTATATGAGGAAGCTTTAGATTTAGCCCAAATAGCAAGTGTACCATGTGATTTTATAATATTTACACAATTACAAAATCAACTCGAATATACTGAAACCAGAGATGAGGATTTCTGGAAGAAGTGGGATCAAATTTTTGAGAAGCGTAATATCTCGGCTAATATGGTTGTGGAGAATTATTTGAAGTTTGTTGAAAGTGTAAAAGATAAGAATGAAATTTATACAATCTTGAAATTAGCTTTTAATTGGACGAATAAATACAAGTTAGAAAATAATTTCGATGTAGAGAAAGAATTGTGGTTGTCGTTTCTTCAACTTGACGATTACACTGGAAAACTCGATCAAATGCTTTCTAATGAAACTTTTACTTCACTGTCTGAATATTCCAAAGAACTTGTAGTTATTCCTGAATGCTACAATGTTCTTAATGAAATAGAGATGGAACATTTCGAGAAAGTTATTGAGTACACTTTGAGTAATGGGGACATAATAACATCACTGCGATTGGAAAGAATTTTTGGCTGTAACAGCATAGACTTAGATATAATAAAATTATGCTTAAACTTGGTGGAAGGGACAGTGTTGCCATACCAGCTGACACCCAGGCAAAGATTGTTGCTGAATAGACACAACAATATTAAAAGGTCTACCAATATTCGTCGAAAAACTTACATCACTCCAAATAGGATATCAAGTTGTGCATCTGGTAAGTTTTTTGTACCATCGTATACAGGATGATGCAATTCCTTGTTGTACGAGAAATCTTTAGTCGAGACTTATACATATCCATACTTTAAAATTATTGCGAAATTTACAGGTGCACTAAAATGTTGTACACTCAGCAAAATTTGTTTAGTTTTACATAAAATTTGAAATTTTACCTAAATTAGTAATGAATTGGATTCCTTCATCAAGAAACTTAAAGATATCGTTTCTTCATACCTTCTATGAACTTGGTCAATGTTGAAATAGGAATCTCATTTTAGCAGATTTCTGTTTATTCAAATTATTGTGTTTCCTATCATTGGCATATACATATGTACCTTTCCTGCTAATATTCCCGAGGTACTTTCATTGAGACTGGGTGCGGGTGGGCGAGCTGGCCATTAGAATAACTTAAATTTCAGAAAATTAAGATTTAATATCAGAAAACGAAATTTTCATTTCAGAAAACAAAAATAAAATTTCAGATAATTAAGTTACAAAGTTAAAAACATTGCTTTGTATTTCAAAACTTTTATTCTTCCAAATTTTGTAAATTTAAATAAAACTAATAAGCAAAAGGTGGCGCAGTGGGTATTGACGGTTTTTGAAACGTCGCTATGAATAAAGTGGGAAGTATAATCAATGACCTAAATGAATCCCTATGTAATGCAGTTTAGTAGCCATCGAAATGTGGCCATTATACCAACGCAGCATTTGTGTTATTTAATAATGTGTGTCCAGGCGCATTTCCACATATCGGGATCTGTAAATAGGAACAATTCTCGATACTGGAGTGCCGAACAACCTCAAGAAGTACACGAACAGCTCCTACATTTGGAGATGCTCCAAAATTTTCTTCCTGCTGAATTACAAGGATTTAGGGTAGAACATCATGACTTATGGTTTCAGCAAACTGAAGCAACAAGGCATACTGCACGAATTTGCGCGACCACTCCAAGAAACATGTTTCTTAGATGGCTTATATTCCGACATTTTGATTTTAATTGGCCGCTAACGTTACCGGATTTGACTAGCCCTGATTTTTTTCTAAGGGGCTATTTAAAAGCTAGAGTCTTCCAAAATCTTCCTCGAACGTGACAAGCTTTAAAAGCTAATATTACTCAAGAAATTAGAGCTATAAACTAGGAAATGCTGCAAGTTAAAACGAGTTTTCAATCATGACGTCATGAATGTTTCATAATGACGTCGCTTCACAAACTGACTCGTAAAGTGGATAAGTGGATACACAACTCCACGCAGTGATTCAAATTTTAGGAACTTTTGGATACCATCTCGTATTTTTAGCTCCAGTCTGTAGATTTCGAAGTAATTTTGAGTTCAATGTTATCTTTGCTTCTGCTATGCCGTAAGGTCGTAAAGTATCCTTACTCAATAGAAACATATTTATAATATGTAAAGAATTTTTTACCCAATGAATTAATATTGATATTAAGGCATAGCATAAGTCCTATTGCATTAATCTATAACCTCGAATTAAAGCTAAATCTTAATAAATATTCTAAAGGGCGATGGCAATTACCACAGTTTATTTGTGATTCTAATTTAATTCAAGATTAGGTTTTAATTCGCATCAGTGCATCGGTTTAATAATCTCCCACTTGTTTAATGCATTGGTTAACATATAGATTTCAGTTAAGTTTAAAAGAGTCAGCTGTAATACCCTATGGGAATCAATGTGTTAAATAAGTTAAACATGTTTAAAGTAAATCACTTTAAAACAGCTTATACTTTTTCAGTGACTTCTATGAGTAGCTCCACTTTGCAATTGTACCTGAATGACAATATAGTAACACCAAGCCATGATACCTTAGAGCTTTTAGAAATGCTGGTAGATAACTTAAGGAATGGCAATAGTTTAGCATCTAAAATTTTTAAAACGTACAGAATCAGTGTCAATTTACATACAAGTTATAAAGAAATCCTCGAATGTAAACAGCCGGTTAACATCTTGAGAAGAGCCTTGGAAGATTACTTTACAAATAAATTAGAAGTTGTAAGCGACTTTATCGACATATTTAAATTGAAAAAAGAGGAAGTAAGTTTTTGTACGAAAAGAATAAAAAGAAATTAATTGTTTTGTTCTAGATTGCGGATCTGTTATATGCCGAAATATCAACAGCAATTGATCAATATAGTGTGAGTAAAACGAATAGCTGCATCCTTTGGGATGTAATAAACATGGATGTAGATTTTAATTTAATACTCCAACTACTTCCTGATAACTGCTCTGTACTTGGCTTCAAGTTATACTACGGTTGTAACAATGAATTTACAGCGGGGAATATCGTTAGAATGACCGAATTCTTAATCAGATGTCACGATTGCTTTACTGCTGATTGTAACATGGAAGGAATATCGATGGTATTAAAAAAATGCAAATTGTTCGCCTCCATGTTGGAAGGAATGCAGGATTACAACTTAATGGTTCGATTATTGACTGGAATCGGAAGATATACGGAAATGACATATATTTTTCATGCGTTAAAACAACAAGAACAGTTCGAATTACTTCTAAGGAAAGGTAGTCGAAAAGATGGGGGTTTAAAAATTGCGTTGTTAGAGTATTTGAAGAAATATTGCCCTGATGATGTCGAACTGTACAAAATTGTAGCACTACATTTCTTTCTATTTTCGGAAATAGCAGAGCTATGGGAGCAAGAGGCTGTTAAATACACGCGGAGGATCATAGCGTTAGCTAAATTGGAAATGCAGAACCTTAGACTGAATTCAGATGCGGAACCTTACGTGCTATTAGTTAATACCGAAGATAACAAGAAAATATTGCGAAAGGTATTTTTAGTTTTGTTTTTGAGTAGCCTTTTCTATTTCACTTTTTAGATTATGACAAAGTATAGTCATGCTGCTGAGTATCATCTTCACGGACAGAAACTGACTAAAGCGATGGCAGCTGCAAAACAAGCTCAATTGGTAGCTTTGCAATTGTCGTTGTACAAAGATCTGAGTCAAGGTGCTACTGCTATTTGTATCCTGAATTTAACAAGTGCGCAAATAAGCAAATTGGTTCTGTCCGACTTCAAGTAAGTTGTGATCTACTTAATTCCATACTGCTGGCACAATCCCTCTTGGTTGACTTGTATTTGTCCCTATTTAGGTTGAGTCCACTGTAGTATGGTTTGCTGACGTGTATTACCAGCTTCGAAAATCTATTACAGCTTTAATAAATAACAGTAGTTTTCCACAGCCGAAGTCTGAGTTTGTAGTAGCGTAACGTATTTCCGGGCTTGTTCACCGTAGTCTTTAACAGGTGTATGTCGACGTCTTACCAAATACTGGGATATTCAGGACGAAGTTGACGGTTCGCTGGTCGTCTGAGTAATAATGCTGCGGTATCCTTGGTTGTATGGACATCTGAGGGTCCTCATGGGTCCCCGAAGTCTTCCGTGTACTTCCTGGCTTTTCTTCTTTTACCTATTAGGATTGGTAGTGTTTTTGAGTTGAGTGATACTCCCTGACAGGTTACAGTTTCCTGAGAGACTCAGTTACTGTCCTGTGTTTAGTTGCTCCGTAAGCCTTCTGTGCGGTCGCCGTCTTTAGTACCGGGTTCTCGCTGGCTAGGGCTTTCTCAAAGAACCCCTGTGCAGCTTGTCTAAGAACTCCTGCAGATCTTCTCCATGGGCTAAGAGTTTCAGCGCGGCTAGCGCCGTTCTGCGAAGTTTTATACTATCACGAGGGTTTGGATGTGGCTGGCTACTGCCGTAACCCATGAGGGGCTGGCGTGGGTCAGGATGGGGCGAATGTGTAGTTTATACAGCATTATGCCCGTTTTAAGATTAAGGGCTGAGTTGGATGGGGTATAGTTGGGATATTTTGCCGATTGCCTTTATCAAGGATTATTCCAAGATACTCAATCTGTTAATCCGTAGAGCTTCTTCTCTCCAATTAAAGTTGTTTTTATGTTGTATCTCTATAGCTTCTCGGTAAACACGTGTGTAATCGATAATTTATGTCCCTGAGAAGTTTATAATGCGTTGTTGCGGCATTCCACGCCGTTTGTTCTTTATAATCTGATGTTAATTTTCTTAGGATCTAAGTTTGAAGTAGAAATGATCATGAATCACTGGCTACCATCATAGGAACCAAAAATCTATTAGGAGTGTATAAAAAAACGCATTGTTGGTTACTAAATGTTTAAATCGATAAGGAAATTATGTGAAATAATAGATAATTGTATGCATATTTAGAAAATAACTGACCGAGTATTTCCAAACTCGAAAAATTTGTTACATTTGCTATCACTGCTGTAAATACTTGTTTCGAGCATTTGGATTCAGCGACCTACAACGAACGCTTTGTTAATTTGAAATATCATTGGAGGAAATGTATTGAACAAGCAGTAGACTATATTGAAAGATAAGATTTTTTTTTTAGTCCAAACATTTTCGATTCTCATGTACAAAATTTGCAATTGAACATTTGTTGAACCATTCTTCTAGTCATAACTATTTTTTTTGTATCTTTTTGTTAGTATATGTGTCTAATAAAATATTGTATTAGCTTACAAAATTATCTCTTTCAACGCATATAATCCTTTTCACAGTTTTCAGCAGATTCTCATCGTAATCGAAGCGTACAATTTCGAAGCAAACTGGGCTAATATACTCTTCGAGCAATATCTTGTAACGGACCGTTCCGATTTTTTCCAAAGTTTTGCGCTTTCCTTTCCGATAACTGAGAGTTTGGTGCACGATATTTCAAGAATCTATCTGAATAGCCGGACAATTACCGTTGCTATTAGCAAAAATATGCACACCATCTTGAATAACTTAAACTCTCTGCATGCAAAGTACAGGATCGCCAGTGAATTGGGTTTCACCGATATAGTGGAAGAGTTACTGAATAGTCAACAACTATCGTACCTGAAAGACACTGTGTGGAAGAGCGGCTATAAAAACCGAGACGATTAGTCATTTTATTGTTACAATTGTTTATTTATCGCAATTATGCAGCATTTAGTTTTAATTTTATATCCACTAAGTACACTGCGCATTTAATGTCGACCACGTGATCAATAATTTAAGAATATACACTATCGTCCACAGAAATTTGGAATTAGAAATGAATATTTTTTTGAGGTTTTCGCGTGAGATGTTCGTTGAAGGATATTTTAAAGCTATTTCTTTGAAGTAGAACCGACACTTCGAACTTTTCTATCGAGTTCATCCCACAGTAATTCAATAGGGTTGAGATCTGGACTCTGTGGTTACCATGTCATAACTTGTAAAATATCTGTTTGATTTTGCTTATTCAGATACTGTTTACCTACTCTGGTTGTGTTTGGAATCTTTATCTCGCATAAAAGTAAAATTCTCGCCGATTAGTCACAGCCCAGAAGGAATGGCATGAGTTTTCAATCTTTCGCGGTACTGTTTTTTCCGCATTATTACTTCAATTCGATGTAACGTTCTTGTTCTTGAGTAAGAAGAGCAACTCCAAAGTGTAACTGAATCGCCACCGTGTTTTATTGTCAGTACAAAGTATTCGGGAAGCATCATTTCATTAGCGGAACATCTGACAAACACTCTCCTGCTTTAACCAAACACTTCCAATATTGATTCGTCAGTTCATGAAACATTTTGCTACTGTTCTACCGTCCAATCCTGATGTTCACGGGTCCACCATAGTCTTTTCAGTTGGTTATCCCGGCGTAGCAATGGTTTATGAACTGCCACGCGACCTTGTAAATTTTCTTCTGCCAACTTGCGTTTGACGGTGGTAACTGAAATCGCACGTTGACGTCCACGATTGAATTCGGTCGCTATTTCTAGTGCTATATTTCTATGATTTCGCTTACTTGATAATTGTAGTAGACGATCGTCCGCTGGGGTGGTTATTTGTGAGGCACCTGTACTGTCACGGTCCAAGTCTTAATATTAGCCAATGGAGTATTTTACTGTCAACGCGGCTAAATTTAATTTCTCACCGATTTGCCTGCTGGCAAAACCTTCTTTATACAAAGTTATTGTAGTGAATCTTTTAGCAACACCTATTGATTTCGCACAATGTTATTCACTTACTGTACCGCTGATCACAATAATATTCAAACTGATATGCTGCGAGTTTGGTAATCGCAGTAAACGTTAGACCCGGGTGGGGACGAACCCTAAGAGAGGGAGGGGATACAATAAAATCTGTACCTGCTTGGTCCCATCGATGTAACTTATCTAATAAATAGATTACAATAATGCGCTGTAAGCGAGAATGATTGTTCCAAGCGATAAAGTGCTTAATTACTTCTTTTCTTCATAATATTTTCATTATTTAAGTTGCAGATATATTTAAGATAGATGTTTATTAAGATTATCATCGTTGAAGTATTGTAAAACTTTCTCTCTTGGCCAAACTTCTATGGACGGTACTGTATATATGCCTAATGTATGTTGTAAACAACTGTAATAAAATGGATTCCCATTCGCATAGTTATCAAATGTCTTTCAAATAAATATTTTATAGATGTGTTAATTTTTACCTGCAATTACAACTATATGATCTCAATATTTTAATTATATTAATTAACCTAAGGTTAATACACATATAGGCAATTTTTATATATTAAAGATGCTATTATTACAAATTAATATACACCTGTTATGATAAGATTTCTAATTTGTTGTTGACTTATTGTATTACTATACTATTTTCTTTATTGTTTCTACTTTTTTATAAATTCTATCTGCATGTATACTATTATCTTTCACAAATATTCCTTGCAATAAATATAAAAACAAATAATTAGTTCGTTGTTTTGGTGACCTCTTTCGTAGAGATTATTTGTTTCATGTCAATTGAAAAGATCTATTTTAATCCTATAAAGTTTAAAAGATCAAAATTTTTCTAAATATTTACATGAGCTTTAACAACCAATATACGAGGTGAGATTTATAATTAACGGTTTATCACGTATAAAAAGCGATTAGCAATACTGATACCTAGTAGCGTTAATTGGTTTTTAATTTCCATGCTGCTATCGATTTAATCGAGTGCGGTAATAACAAATTCCGCCAGGTGTGAAATTAGATAAGATTTCTAAACACAAGAGGACATGATGCTGCTGAAATTCACTGCCAACTGTGTGAAACATATCCGGTTACCGTAATGAGCAAAGAAAAATTGGGACAGTGATGTGGTCTTCTTCTTCTTCCTTTCTACACGTGGATTGTAGGCCTGTTTGTATGTCTCTTCGGATGTAGATGCCCAGCATTTAGATCCGTACAGTTCCGAGGAATATCTTTGATTCTATGACCTAAATTACCTTTTTTCCTCAGATAGGGAACTAACCTGATCTGAAAACCCTCCTTTATCCGAGCTGCCACGCAGCCGTGGTATGCGTTAAATGCGTAGAACCGCACCAGACCGCCGAGTGTATGAAGCCCAGAGACATGCCCGCGAAATATGCTCTGTGCCAGGGCCCACACACGGCAAACTACATAGCCTGTCCCAAGTCGCCCTATGCGAAGAAGAGGGAAGTTCCGGTCCAATCGCCCACCACTGCTAAGGTAACAACAATGAAACTAATGCAGCGACTCGCACAGTGTAAGCCGAACGTTGCAAAAGTCACGGCTAACCCTGCTAAAAAGGCTCTCGAAGCAATGGAGACCGACACCTCGCAACCGTCCAGGGGCAAAACTCCTCCCGCAGCTTCCGGTCCCAAATTCTCTCCCAAGAAACCTGTCAAATTTCAGCCCCCAACCAAAGCTCCGGTAGTCGTCGAAGAGGTCGACGACTACGACGCCTCTGAGGCAACGAAAATCGACGTGATAAGCACACTGAGCCAACTGATCCCATTCATCCAAAAGATCAACTGGTCCAAGCTTCTTGAAGTTGCAGCATCCTTGCTGCCCAAGCTGCTAAAATGCATATCGCGCCTGGAGGCTCCATTGTTAGTAACCAGCCATCTACAAGACGTCTTGGTAATATTCACCAGCAATGAATAGACGCCCTCGACGACCGCAATCGATGCTCATCGCGTTCTGGAATGCAAACGGCCTAACAACGAGGAAGATGGAACTGGAGGAGAGATACCACTTGGATGCACTGCTGATCGGAGAAACCCATCTGCGAGCCAGCAACCGACTCTCGCTTCTGAACTGCCGAGTCTATCGAATCGACAGGGAAGGCGCTCGCGCAGGAGGCACCGACATTCTGGTGAAATCTACTACTGACCACCTCGCTGACCTGGTGCTGGAACTCAACAACTTCGAGACCATCACGGTCAACATGGCGACCGGCCCGATCAAACTCATCGCCGCATATAAAGCGCCCCATATGCAGCTTTTGGAGGACGATTTGGAGATTTTCGACACTTAGAGAGTAGTCATTCTCGCCAGCGATCTCAACGCATTCATTCATCTCGGAACTCGAGGGTGACGAACGCAAGCGGTACATGCCTATGCCGTTTTGTCGACGGCTTCCACCTTCTGATAGACGCTATCGTCGAGCCCACGATATTCCTGCACAATAGACAGTCCGACATCCTGGATATCGTAGCTATCAGGAAGGTCGCCCAATTCCACCAGCTGACCGTTCTCAACGAGCTCTTGTCTGATCATAATCGAATGCTGCTGCAACTTGGACAGGCGGCACGAGAAAACGAGGAACCCCTTTCACATCGTACGGTATCGTGGCCCGCTTTCACGGACCACCTCGCCAACAATATCGGTCATATCACCGTGAGACGGCCCAATCAATTCAAAGACAGTGGCAGTGAACTCTCACCCCGGTTCTCAAGGCGGAGTACAACAAAATGGCGAGACACGCCAAGTCACACTTGACGAATTTCGTAATCAACACTGGGAAAACTTCATGATCCAAGCTTCAGAATTACCATCCGCATTCTGGGGGCAACTTTACATACTTGTCATTACTACTGCTATTACATTCTTGTGTAGTCGCATTTCTAATGCTTATTCTATTCTTATGCTACCTCATAGTATTATAGAGCATGTCATTGGAGAATGTGTCAATATTCCCAAATTTGATCAACTCAATTAGCATTAATTAAAAGGGAATTAAGCAAATACTGAACTAATTGCTAATAAGTTATGTTTTCATGAGTGATTAAAACCCAAAATGAATCTACAGTTATTACTAGGTTTTTTTACATATGTCTATTTCTAACTTATTCATACTTGTTATAATTTAGATATCTAGGAAGGAAATCCTGTTATTAGTTTCTGTATCATGGGTATATTTCGTAGATGGAATCCCAAATACAAAGGTTCATCTGGTTTTGATTTATTAGACAGATTAGCAGAACTTCTTTGTACCCCATGGGAGTTTAATGCTGTAGTAGTGGTTCCAGACACATTTCTGCAATACTGGTGATCTAAAGGTTCTGGAAAGATACGTAAACAGTTTTATTGTGATATTAGCAACATAACAATTTTTTCTAATGCTTTTGGTACTCACATTAGTTTATTATTGTATTCCTTCTGTACATACTCATACTATAGAACTACATTTACTTACAACTACTTCTTTCTACTATTGGTGCAGGAAGGCATAGCATCTCTTTTCAAAAATTACTTGTGGATCGATCCTCAGCACGAAAATGTGCGTGACATGTGCGATTACAATTGTATGCAACTATTGGTTTTGAGGTGGTGATGGTGTAGATGACAGACTCGAGTTACCAACTTCTTGTGGCTAGAAAAAAAGAGGATAAAAATTTATACAAAATAATTTAGGTTAAATTATACCCAAACTTGATTAAAATGTAGAACACTTTTAATGGTTGAATTATTTCTTAGATCATTACTAACTTAAAGATATACTTACATCTAATCGTCAAACTATTAAAAATAATTTGACCAAGATATTAGCCTTATTTGTATGATACTGTTAATACGTAGATAATTTCTTGTTACCTGCTATGGAAAGCTGAAATTCGAGTTTAGCTTCTGCACTAGCAAATCGTAATTAAACAATAATTTTTTCCCGAACCATGATATTGATTAAATCAATCTGGTTTTCATCTAGTAAGACGCACTACTGTTGCACAATGCACTGACGGCTGTCCAAGATCGATATGGTGAATAACGAAATATCTTTTATGCGGTATTTCTAGATCAACATCCATTTCGGCACCATCATTTATTTTCGCAGTCACGTTTCCTACCCAAGTCTCACTGGTATTTACTCTCTTTCGTCGGATTTTCGTAGTGTCAAAGAAAAATTCTTAACAAAAAAAAACTATTTTTGTAATTAGTTAACAAAGACTGTGGATAAAGACCTAACCAATATCAACTTGGTCATGGATACCTATCTTAAATTTGTGGCCTTGATCTTCTTTTTCTGTTTTTATTCATTATAGATATTTGGTAGAGAGCGCAAGAATCGAATTATACAGACAAATACGCATGCGCGTCTTAAATATTACCATTCCGTTAGAAGTTAGGTGAAGTCATAGAGTTATCTACCGGTGAAGTTATGTTTGTATTGTTGCACATGGTTGTTATCAGTTATTCGTTTCGTTTTTGTAATTTAGTCGCAGTTTTAACGCATAATTTTGTTGAATATTTTACGTTTTTATACGTAAATAGGGTTAAAGAAATTGTTACATTTAGTGAACGTTTCTATTCCACTTTTTTTACATAGTTTACTTTTATTTAATTTACGTACATAAGTGTCAAGCATGGAAAGATTGTAGAAATGAAATGCGTTACTGTTTACATTGTGAATGTTGTAGTAATTACCATTAAAATGCAATCAATTTTGAAAATTTGTTATTTGTTTTGCAATTCTGTTTTTTTAAGATAGGAATACATTGCTTTCTAAGAATATTATGGAAGTAGTTCTGTTTTGGTAATATACATACCTATTTCTGCATACATGTTTTATTGTGTAACAGATATTCTTCTTGCTATATTCGCAATATATGGAGCAAATAGCAAGAAGAATATTTGTTGGAATAGAATTTGCAGAATGCATTACATATATACATGATTTCAAATCGAGATTTAGATTTGCGCTTTGAAATACTTTTTAGATAAACGGTAGGTGGCGTTAAACACCCACAAAATAATGTCGAACAGATTCCTATCTTCAATATATATTATCTCTGAACTTGGTAAATATAGTCGGTATAATCAACTTTACCTGTTAATTATACCGACTATATTTACCTAGATAGAAGTAGTTGTACCTATTTTATGAAACTAAAGCATAAATTATTAATATTAATCTACTAAACAATAGATGTCGCAACTAACAAAAATAAACTAAAGGATTCCTAAAATACATATGTCAATTTAAATATTTTTGTATTAATACAAAGTTTACATTTGAATATTACTTTTTATTTTGTGTACATAAATGATTATAGCAATTAAAAAAAGGATCATCAATAATTCCAGAAGATAAATCATAAATTGTTGAACCACAAGTACAGTCACATACTAAAATTAACGAAACATGCATCAGGTAGTGCAACACAAAGAAAACCAAAAGGTACATATATTTAGTTTTTTTCCTTCTAACACTCCTTCTAAAACTAAATTTATTTAACAATTTACAACGCCTATTGCATGTGTACAAAACTTCTGTTTCTTACTAGTTACAGCTTTAGTTAAGAAATCTGCTACCATCTTATCAGTACTAATATAACTTAAAACAATGTTGCGTATATCAAGTCTACTGAGCTGTGCTGCAAACATCAAACTGCCCACTGCTTCTTGATATGGAGTATCTTTCATTTCTTCTAATAAATTTCTTCATGGATTTTTGGGCTCATTTCTTTAGTCAGCCTTAGATTAAGATCTATAGGTGTCTTAACCAGGTTGCAGTTTTCCATTTCGAATTTATTTAGTATCTCTCTTGTATACAATCCTTGATCCAGCCATAACTTCTCCAATTTCTCTATTTCTTGTTATCTGCATTCCTATGAAATAAGGAACTTCACCCATGTCTTTCATTTTCAATTTTTGCGAAAGATATAACTAAACTTTCTGTTGCTTCTCGGTTACTAGAAAATATTAATATGTCATCAACATATATAGTTACTATAAGCGTCTCTTCGTCATTTATTTTGTTGTAGATGCATGTATCCACTTCAGATCAGTTAAAAAGATACTCTTTTAGTGTTGTATCTAGTTGCATATTCCACGACCTGCTAGCTTGCTTTGGGCCAGGTATACTGCAGTTGCAACAGCCTCACCCCAAAACCTTCTGTCCAAATTTCCATCAGATGAAAATCAGACGAAAAGTTTTAATCGTTTTTTCTATTTGATTTTCCACTAACGATTTGGAATCCTCAAATTTGGTTTTAACCGCACCATTTGACTTTAGTAAGCATATAAATACTTTTTCGCTAAAATCAGCGTTGAATGTTAAAAAGTAATGATTTCCCAAAAAGATTCAACTACCATTGGGCCGCAGGGATCGCTATGGATTAACTCTGGCAAGTCTTCTGCTTTATTTCTAAGATGTTTAAATGGAAATCAATATTGCTTGCCTTTCAAGCAATCTATGCGGGTGTTACAGCTTTCTTCTTTAAAGTGTATACCTTCAGCAAGGACATTTTTTAATTTAATTAGGCTGTCTCTGTTCAGATGCCCTAACCGGCGATGCCACATTCAAGCTGTGCGGACATATTTATCTTCATATGTCGCTAAGACTAACCTATCCACGTTTGAATAGTAAGTTTATATATTTAGTATATATAATCTACTGCAAATCTATTAAAACAATTGAGTCAATAAAACTCTTCGGTAGAAATCAAAGGTAGAATAACAGAAATGGATCCTATAAGAATTTGAAGACCTGCTAACACTGTTTACGAGGGTAAATAAGTTACAGTGTTTCATAAAGTATGACTCTTAAATAAGTGTTCTCTTCTTACTTAGCATTACTCATTTTATTTTGTTTGAGTTATTATGAAGTTCTGGAGGTGCCGCCACTGGTACGCCGACAAAGCATGGAGATCTAGTAATTAGTATAATATTACTGGTTCAGGCGTGTTCATTGAGTTATTTTAGGTTATTAACAATTTTGAAGTTAAACTACTCATCTCGGGATATGTGAATGACGAAGGTTAAAGATCCGTAGATTTCTTAACCAACCGATGCAAATTTATTCATATACATGATAATTAATATGTTAATATTAAGAAACGTTATTTGTACCATGACTTTTACTTAATTTTCTCCGGAGATAAACTTTCAGTACGAAGCTATACATAAAAAAATACACTCGCATTATACGAGGTGTACGTATAAATATATGGCATTGTAGCACAATTACCGCGTTACGGGAACACGATAATGTATTCATTCAGTTGCGTTAAGTATACCAACATTTTTTCTTCCACTCCGACAGTAGTTCGCTTTTCAATATGGTGCTAATGAATTAAATATAAACGTGTTTTCCGACAGCTCGGATCAGATGACTAACTCGAAAATCAACAGAACCGTATTAAATGTTTACGAGTAGAAATCCGAAACGGTGTTAATTGTAAGTTGAATGGTCGCTTTTCCAAAACGATTTATTTATATATCGGCATGGAATTTAATTTTTTATTTACATTATTTATTACATTTATTTTTGGAGTAGTTATACGCGTCCATTATTATGGTAATAATGCTTGAAGATATTTTCGTTTAAACACTTCGGAAATGTTTAGAATTTTAAGAAGTGCCTGTATTGGGTAAATATTTCAAAAAAGTTCTTTACAAAACATTTATGTCCGTTTATCGTGTAACAAATTCATGTTGCAATAATGTGATAAACCAAAAGTCACTTTCAATTTTTTGACGGTTTCCTCATTGCTAATTTTTATCAGTATGCATAAAAAAATTCCTGTGGTGTGACCTAATTTATTTTCGAGCAGTTGAAGGCTTTTTTATGGACTCTAATCCTAGTATAAATCTTTACGTTTCAGCTGAATAAATGTTAGTAGAAAAATTTGTGTTATTTAAAAGAAATAGATGTAAATTTTTGAATCTCTATATGTTTCTGATATTGACGGCAGAGTTGATCTTTAGCTTTGCCGAATTTATATGAGTGGTACATTAGGCTTTCATATTCAGTCAGTAATTTTCGTGCTGTAATATTCTCTTTATTGACAGATAACACTATATTTATTGTCGTGAGCGAACTTCATATGCATGCCTCTGCTCGACTGTATTCTGGTATATACCAGGGTCACGATATATATTTTCAGATGCCACGGAACTAGATAAGTTAGAGCTGGCAACACTCCATTTCTAAATACCTCCTTAAGTAATAAGCTCTGACTATCAGTTGAGTCGTTGCTGACATAGAGTAATCGTGGTACATCAGATTTATCATCGATACATGGATTTGGCAGATGATGAGCGGCGCAATGGTCTACTACAATTTTGAGGTCTATAATTGCAACTCGCGTTTGGTGATGAAAGTCCTTCACGCACAACTCTTTTTCACTGGTATAGCGAATTTAAAAGAGCAGCAAAAAGATATCGCTTGGAGATGAAGCAAGTGTTGATAGGCCCTGTTCTTCAGTTACCGCTGGAAACATTGAGAGAGTGAGACATATGATCGACGAAGATCCAAGATGCACCTATTAAGCGATTGGGGCAACTCTTGGTGTTGGATCCGCGACAGTAAATTCAATTTTACATGATCATCTTCGGATGAAAAAGACGTTACTCGCTGGGTGCCACACACGCTTAACGTGTCAAGAAAGTTATGTACGCAGTTTCCTTGCGTAGTACAGGATTAGTAAAAGCAATCAGGCTAGAAAATCAACGTACAGTCACAGAAGATTGATACACCATAACATGTTTACTTGCACTTCTTGAGTCAGTCAACATTCACAGGTTAATGTTGCATCACGACAATGCATGGTCCCACAGTGCACAGCAGAAGGTTGAATTTTTACGTGAAAATAATGCAAAAGCCATTGAACATCCACCCTATTGGCCTGATTTGGGCATGTGTGATATCTGGCTGTTTTTTAACCTAAAGAAACATTTACGTGATCGACATTTCACGACGTAGGATGAGATAGATGGAGCAATTCATCAATTTTTTGAGAATACTGCAACAGATGACTGACTTCAAGCTTCTAAATTATGGAAGCTACGGTTACAAAAGTGCATTGATGCAGAAGATGATTAGTTTGAACATAAATAAAATCATTTTTATAAAAAGACAGTTTTCTTGTATATACCGTGACCCTTGTATTTAGCTTTCTTTTCATCCTTTCGTTCTTTCGTTTTAGATAGTTCCTCTTGAGATCACAACAGGATTTTGATCCGATAAACGATATGTATGCCACTTCTCTGGCTAATTAATCAAACTTTTTCATTCGATTCATTCGTAGCCAAGTTGAAAGTGTGAGGTTACAAGGAGACCTTATAGCAAGTGGGATGCCAATTTTATTATGTTATTACAAGAAATAATAAATAAGTATATATATCAGAGGAACAACAAGGGTTTAGAAAAAATTCTAGTATAAGCGATGCTATTTTTATCATACGTCAATTGGTACAAAAATCAATTTAATATAATAACCCGTGTGATTGGTGGACTTCGGCAAGGCTTTTGATCATGTTCGAAGAAACGACGTTTTGAAAATTTTAAATGTATATCACATACCACATAATCTAATAGAATTCATTAATAATATTAAGATTTCAACTAGAACCAAAACATGAGATGCAATTACAGAACCAATTATAATAAACATTGGAATAGGCAAGGGGATTCTTTAAGCCCGTTTTTATTTAATTTAATAATAGATCGTTTGATAGAATCCATACGGAGAAAAGAGGCTACTTTATGGGAAGATACAACGTGAGTATATTATGCTATGCCGATGACGCAGTCCTCCTAGCTAACAACGAAGACAACTTGCAAAGACTTTTACATCAATTCAACATTACCGGCAAAAATTCGATATGAACATGTCAACAGACAAAACTAAGTAGATGGTAATAAGTAAGCAGCCAGTTCGTTGTAAAGTAGAACTAGACGGATCCGTCATTCAACAGGTGATAAGCTTTAAGTTTCTTGGTGTTGAGGTGATAAGTCGAAGAGGTTGCGGAGATTGAACAATAGCCACTGAAGACGACTCAATGATCTAGCAAAACAAATACCTAGGTAAGAAAAGTACCCCTATATTAACATACTCCACGGAAACAAGAGCAGACACCAAGAAAACTAAACAAAAAGTTAGATCGGCAGAAATGTAGATTCTTAGAAGAATAGCGAATGTCACACTAAGAGATAGACAGACAAGTAAATCCATAAGAGAAAGATGCAGAATACAGGATGTAGTAAAGTAGAGTAAACGATGAAGGAAGGAATGGAATGTCGAAAGAATACAAACCAAAAAGACAATAAAGCCGACCACCCAGGAGATGAGAACAAAGTTGGTTTTCTTCATCCGCTAAATAGAAACCAAGACCATGCCTAAAACGAATGGTCCCTAGCCAAAAGAAGAAGAAAAGATAACAGGTTTAAATAGATAAGCATTGATGTTACAAAGATCAGAGATACTGTTAAATTCGAACAGATCAAGTAGACTGCAGACCTTATGAAGGTGTTTCTCCAAGTGCGACCGCAATAGAAGACAAATGACGACTTGGAGTTAATTGTAGAAATAAGAAAATTAGACTTATTTAAGAGCCTTCCTGGCTAATCAATCTTCTTATGTACCAAACAGAATAAAAGTTTTAACGAAGAAGTGGTTCTTCTGATAGATAGAGGAACAAAATTACATTTCTACAGTAGGACATTATATTGATCGCCTGTGTATGTCTAACAGACAGTAGAGAAGCTTCAGGCATCATCGCTTCATTGTGAGACGCACATAATAAACTTTGTATGCGTCTCATAAATAGAAAATCAAAACCAACTCAGCGTACTCTAATTGGGATCGAATGAGTGAAAACAATAATGAAGATAGAGCCTGTATATTTTAGAAGTTCCTCCAATTACGATAAATAAATCTATATATTTATAGCATCGCAATACTAACCGAATTATGCAATCAGAAGAAGATTAATTAACAGTGTTAAATATATTTGGCACTCCTTATTAATTCAGTTATAGTCTTGCGTCTTCTTCAAACCAGGTGCTGTTGTTTTTAATTGATTACCATTAATTCCGTAAGAGTAACTTGGTTATTGTTCTTGAAACAAATCTATGAGGTCTGACAAAATCTAGCATTTATTTATGAGAAACTTCTAACTGCAGCTTTCCTTTTGGAGCTTATCTCCTTAAATTCAAATCATAAACAATTAAGTTCATCTTTACTAGCTGCAAATTCACTAAAAGCATGATCCGAAATTATCAACAGCTTTTGTTCCTCTTGCGTTGCCCTTTTATAATGGACTTTTCCTAGTATACAATTGTTTTAGTGATTTTGCTTATGTGAAGTGATATTGAACACTTTTTATTGCCAACATCCGTTTCTTCCTACTTCGCCAATATTCAAATGCTCCTATTATAATGTACGTTAATAAATTCACCCCGTGCATCATTGCTACAGGATTCTTCCAATTTTTCTTGTATAATGTTTTTTTTAAGTTCTTCCTGTGATGGATTTACATTTTCTTCCTTTATTTGTGGTCCAACTAGATGATGTTCATACAAATATTCTAATCCATACATTGTTTTTTATCGCCTCGTTAAGTTTATGCTTTTGCTTGCTTAGGTATCGCACTCCTTCTCAATAATTAAATGTTACAATCAGTAATTATATAATTGCATTATAGTATACTGTATTTTTTTGACCGGTTACGCAACCAACAATTATTGCATATTTATATGGAATGACACAAGCGACAGTAACTAATATCCACACACATAATTTTAATATCATACGATTTTATTATTTTGTTTCTCACTAGCTAGGATCAAACATTACTGCATAGTAGGAAAAACATGACTAGACACAATGTATTGGTAATTGTCTTATTTGTATTAGCGAAATACGGGCTTGTATACTGTGTGTTCAAATTTATGGTTATTTTATGGTATCAATAGAAAATAACATTAAGAAATATTACATTTTATACAGAGAATATTCACAATATTGGTAAGCCAAAACAGCTAAATTTCTGTTAACATCAACTTAATAAATAAAATAAATACATAAAAAACTATATATTTCTAAACATAGTAGTGAGTGTAAGATCCTCCATTCAAAATGTCTTCAAACATCCGGGTCTTGATACTGTCTATCAATTTGGTCAAGGTTGAAGTAAGAATATTATTCCAACACCTCGTCAATGTAGATTTTAATTCTTTGACGCTACCGTATTGTTCATTGATGCCATATATCTCTTCCCAATAGTCACCAAAGCTTTTCGATTTTGTAATAAATTGATTTTCTTTTGATGAAACCACTGTCTTGTTTGTCTGTAATTATGGATGGCTGCATTGTCTTGCTGAAATATCCAGTCGTGTGTCGGCAATTGTTCACCAAAATCTATCAGAACCATGTCTAGAAGTTGTATATAAGAATTAGAACTCATTTACGTAGAAATAAAGCATGTAGGGTTTTATTGTTATGGATAAAACCATTACACTACCACCACCAAAATTTCGTCTCATCGCAACTTCAGTATTCTTGCGCAAACCGTGCCAATATATGAATATTTGAATATATATAATATTTGAAACCATCAGGAAGTTACATTTCTTCTCATCAGAAAATCTGACATTATTCCACTCATGATGCCATATCATATGATCACGTTGAAACCATTTTTAGCCACCGAAAACGTTTACTGTCGGATAAAATTTATTGTAGACGTCTGTTTGTTACGTTTTATATGTTGCGCGGTTGCAGTACCAGAAAAGGCTAACCGAAGTATCGATGAGCGTTGCCTTCAAATTAGTTTTTGTTTATTCCCCTTAGCGCGACTTTTGCCGTAGGAATTGCCTAACTTTATAAAGTTTTTGATGAGACGACGGGAAATATTGGCAAGATATGTGTATGCTAACAGTAAACAATACGATAATGTTAAAGTATATTGTTTATATTTTTTCTTATGCGTTTATTTTATTTATTAATTTTGTGTTAATAAACCTATAGAAATTTTGTTTTGAGCTACCATTCTTGTAAGTATTCACAAATATAATAATTTTTTTAATGTTATTTTCTCTTGGATTTGGGTTTCTTTGTAGTTCAGTAATAACTTCGATGCATAATTTGCCGAAGTTATTAGGAAAACCAAATATTCTGTTCAAAGAATCATCTGGAGCTATAGAAATTTCGCTGAGTTGTACATATGTATGTCGATAATTTTTAGGAAAACTAAAAGACATTCTAGTCAGTAATTGATAGTGTTGGGTTCTGATGTTGACAGTTTCTGTTATTCACTAAATCAGTAAAATGAATAGTAACCTACCTATAATTCTTATCAAGGATTTATTTTTAACAGTTTGATTGAGCCATCCATTTTATACATATCGAATTTATACCTTTAATACATCTCTTGTAGAATGGTTAGTGCATAATTGACTTCGATTTAAAGATATGAAACCGTCAACAAACATCTTGTTACTAATGTATTTTGCATTATTTTCCTAAAAGTAAAAGTAAATAAAACATCTGAATGTGAAATCCAGAAAATGTAAAGAGGTTCCTGAAAATCGTACTTCTCATAGAAATCTTTAGTAAAGGCTACAAAACAATTGTCAAAGGAAAATACGTTAATACATGTAAATATTAGTAAATTACACACTTGTCGATTATTATGTGCGTCATACTAATTCCATCCTTATATAAATCGAGCGTTTGTTTCATAGAACTAATTATATTAAGCAAAAGTTTGCGCAATTAATCATTCAGTAGAGTAACGCATATACATCATAATTTAAACAAAAGACAAATGAAATTGAACAAACAAACCGTAGAAAACCCAACCTATTTATTTCTTGGTTCGTATAGTGAAAAATAGTGACGTTAACTTAAATTCTTTAAATATCGCATAGATAGGTAAGAGGGGAGATAAGGAAAAAATTAAGTACCTATGTGGCTATCTTCAACCGCAACTCCATTAGTAAATTCTTGCGATTAAAGCAATATTTACTGCTGTTATTTACTATTGTACTACATTTAATGAGACAAACATTTCTAAAACCGAAAGTGTAGACATTGTTTTTGTAAATCCGGGTTTTAAATTAGGAGTATTTACTTTTATGTCTCGTGTTATATCCGTATCTACTTGCAATCATTCTAGATGTTGATGAGCAATATTATAAATGTCCGGAACATTTTGCCAAACATAGTAATAGATACTAAAGTAGTCCTAAAAAGTTACAGTTTGCAGTAATGTTTTATTTCTTATAACAGATTTTGCATGTTGTAATAACAGCACTGTGACGTATACTGTAGGTATACAATAAATATTGCAAGTGGTAATACTCGACAACAAAATTTTAAAAATTTCATGATAAAAATAGTAATTCCTTAACAATTTCATTGTGCTGAATATGAATATGACCACGAAGAAGCTGAATTGGCTGCGGTTTCTTTGTAATGTGTACGAATTTTTAAGGGAAAAAATATATGTGCATAAATATTTAAACACATGTTAAGAACACTTAGTCTACTTCGGACTTTCATTATTTTTTGACCTGTCCTTTGTAACCGACGATTATGATCATCAAACCAGTGGTGCCGTTGCGTCATTACCGTGCTCATCACAGACTTGTCTACAGTTGTTAGGGAAGAAATTCAAGTGGGAATCAAGAAAGTGAATCTTTAAGAACATGTTGCAGCTGAATTCAGGAAACAAGGTCAATATATCCTCAACGAATTCCTCATCATTTTCGGCTTTGTTTACCTGTCACTTGACATATACCGACGTATACCAAACCTCTTCTTCTTTACTTTAAGGAAGTTTCTCAAACTTCCTGAAGAGTTGTTTAATCTGAGGCTCAACAAAAGCGCCCTCTTTAACTTTGGCTTTATTGAAACGAGGGAATTTCTCATGCGGCACTTGAGTGCTGTTCTATTCGCAACCATAGCTTTTGTCAAGTTTTTCATAAGGCTGAGTCTGATGTGTAAAGGAGAAATGATGATATTTTGCGGATCTACCAATGGTAGGTGCGGTACATTCCTTTCTTCAGTTTTAAAAGATGCTTTCGGAGGCCAGACCTTCTTAGTGTAGTGCACATCGATTGTTCTGCTATCCCATAGACAAAGAAAATAGCAGTACATATATCTCTTACAAATTCATTAACAGATGCTTTACTTTCAGGTCAGAATAAATCTTACACCCACCTCTCCTTCGTGTGGGCAGGATTCAATTATTCACATATTTCTCTTTATGATGCATCCAGAAAAATGTGGTATCGTAATTGATAGTATCGCTCCGTATCATGGATACACCAAATGGTATTGGCCAGGGGGTAGCTACTGTACCGTGAAGGTCCGCACTGTAAGGGAGTACTGAAGCTTTTGGGGTTCAAAATCGATTAATTTCTTTGCCGGTAGAGAGTCCAATTTGATATTCTCGCAGAGGAGAAGGCTACGATTTGAAACTCTGTCACTGGCATTGCCTTTCTTTTGACATTAAGCTATTGTAAATACTTCGCAAGTATGGCAGCATATGTGTGGGTCCCAGTCTTTTGTTCCGGTCGCCTATTTTGCAACCAAAATATAAACAATGCGGACTAACTATTGTACTAATGGTCTTTTTCTGTACAGCAAATGTCACTTCTCCGCAAAAAGAACAGAAGTTAACTATTAACGCAGATCCAAGGTATTTCTACTGTTGAATTTATGCTGTAACAGTATATGTATATGCCAGCGCTTCGATATAACACAAAATTTAATAACCATGTAAGTATTGTTAAAGCCTTATCCACGAGCCAAGCATTTAACAATTTTAATTAGCCTGATTAAACATCTGCAACATTACGTAAGCGTCCACATTCTTTTCGAAAATGATGTTTGTCATAAAATGTTCATGTGTGAAGAGAATGACAGTTCAGTGTCTGTATTGTAGTATTTGCGTAATCAAAATGGCCTTTGAACTGAATTTATGGATCTGTATAAGAACTGTTACTGCAAATTTATGTTAATCTGGCATAGTCTAACTTTTTGCTTAATACTCTAGGATACCTTAATACACGAACTCTTTCCAGCAAGATTGTTTATACTTTATCCACTATTTCTAATTGTTTTACCAATGTTGATGAAGTATTTTGTAGCTTTTTTATTGAAATTTTTAGAGAACAAAGATTGCTTCCAACCTTTCACTTTAACGTGTAACAATTGGTTGGACCAGTTCTCGAATACAAAATTCCGTATTCGTTTAGATTTGTGAACAGCTTTTTTAGTATTTGTTATTACACTATCATATCTGATTGATTTTTGCGAATAGTTTTTGCGACCTAATATAGTACTACCATTTTTAAGATAACGTCGTGCAAAGTACACTAATGAGCTTTCATCGTTACAAACATCATTACTTGGTTTGGTATTAAATGAAATTTTTCTAGGGTATTTGATAATACGAAGTCAGCATTATATTTTGCCCAATTTAGCTATTTACCAGCTCCGTACAAAAATAATATTTGTCGCCCTTCACAGTTAGTGCAACTTTTAAAGACATATTTTCCCTGCATTTTAAATGAATGAAAGAAATGACAAAAGAAATAATTTTTTTTAAGAATTTTATTTTACATACTGAAATTTTCATATTAAAATATATAAGAAAAGATATCTACTTAGCATTTTTGCACGTGCTGTATGCAACAGAACTATTTATGCATCAAAATATAAAGCAAATACATCCAAATACAAACAACTATGTGTGTCGGCGTGCTTAACCACCGGCGCATCAAAGGAAAAACAAAGATCTCCACTGAATAAAGAGATAAAAATGAAAATAATAACTTTCTTGTTTAATGTGCAGGTGTCTGAATAGATTTAATAACAAGTATGAGTTGAATACAATCCAGTGAACAAAATAAAATACATAGATCTAACTTAAATAAAACAATGCTTTTCTAAGTATTATAACAATATATTTGTATGATTATCAATATTTACAATTAAATTTCGGAACTTTCAGACGTCGCATGTAATGTATGAATTAAACTAGTCAATTATAAAATAGAACAAACACTACGGTTCATTTTTAGATGATTTTTAATTCTACATCACTTTGTAGTTTTGTGTGTTCGTTACACCATTTACTAAACAAACAAAACTACAAACTTTGAGAATTTATTTCTTCAAAATTCTTCTTTTTGCTGGAACTACTCTAAACGTGAGGCAAAGTTTTCGATAATTTCTTGCGCCGACATTACAGCCCAAACTAACTTTTGGTGAATAAAGCAGCCTCTCATGCTCCTATTTTGAATTTGTCGAACTCTAATTACGGCAGTTCTGTCTGTTTAAATGCCCATTAAGGTAAAAATGAGTCTATCTAAGAATGAAATGTATGTCCGCGAAACCGCTGAATCATTTCATTGACGAAATTGAGCAGAATCAGTTAGTTTTAGTTTTTTTTTTCTGACACTAACTACAACTTGTAGGGGTGGAGACGCAAATATTTGCACAATATGCGGTGTATGGTATGGGTATGTACTTTTGGGAATATTTAAGGCACTTGTCCTTTTGCGAACGAAAAGAGAGCGAGACTCACGAACTGACTAGCGTACGCTCTCTATGTTCTCCGCGGTTATTGACTCCCTTGGTCCCCCTGTCTGAGGTTTGTCTGTTGTCGAACCGGTCTCCTCGAACTTCTGTATTCATTTTGTGATGAGTACACGGTGCTTGTTTAATCTGATGCAAGTAATAGAAATTAGAAAAGTTTCCCCGCGCAATAGTCACAGAATTATTGTTGTAAAACTGGTGCACATAACACGACGGGGCTAGCGATTGGTATACCCCCTACTAATCACAATGATTGTCTTCGCTCCATGAACAAAACAAATTTCTTCCATTCCTGGCGGAGGGCATCTTCTAAACCCCAGCTCTACTGGAGCAACATGTTGGATCGTTACAATTCTGCGAAGATGGCAGGCCAATCTAAAACTAGAATGCCAACCTCATCAAGGTATTTCCAGACGAGCTACATGGGGTCGTGCTTTATCGTGTAACAAGATTTTGTTGCCTATCACTGGTGCGCGTGATACTGCATGATCTTATAAAATATCTGTTATATACCTGTGGGCAGTTGTTGTACCTCTGTTTACTGATACTAGCTCTATACAGCCCGTTAAAGAGGTGCCTCCCCAAACCATGACAAAGCCACCACTAAAATTAGACGTAGATCTGATGTTGCACTGGAAATAGAGCTCCCCATCTGATCTGTACACTAGTACACTGGTACGAGGGTTACCTGAAACGTTTCCGAAATCGGCAAGAGGTGGCGCACGAAGGTTGAAGTGGATTCATTGGTCGGCAAGGGTTGGCCATATCCTGCACGAAACTTTGGGTATGAAAAAGCTTTCGGCGCGATGGATGCCGCGTTTGCTCACACCGGAGCAAAATCGGGTGACCGTTTCGGAGGAGTGCCTGGCCAGTGTCCAACGCAATCCAAAGGATTTTTTCATCCATTTCATAACCGTGGATTAAACTTGGATAGTACTATTCAAATAACACGTGAGACATTCACCGTCATCGTATTGCATTTTCCCAGTTGAGTCACTTTTCAATTACGTCATGGTAACGTCCCTTGGCAATCTCAGAGATAACTAAAATTCAAGTGGGAACGTTTTACCCGTAATTGAAAACCATAAAAATTAAGATGGATTAAGTAAAGTGATTCGTATCAGTAGAATGAGTTTCACATGAAATAAAAGCGATTTTTTTTCTTTAATTTAGACCTTAATTTTAATCTGTTTACCCACACGTCGGTTTAATGATCTACATTTTATATCCGCTTAATTTGAACAATTATGAATATATTTCAAGAAACCATTATGGCAGGAGCTATTTGATTTTGGAAAACTACATCATAAAACCATCAGAACTGTATTAGATGACGCTATCTGTCCATAGATGGGTAGATTAATATCTGTTGTATGTATTTATACCACATTGAGATGTGTGAGTAACGTGCTCGTGTATTTGTGTGAAAAGGTCTTCCGTGTAGAGTAGAAGAGCGATTAGTGGGTGATTTAATAATGTATATTGTTTATAAACCATGTAATCTTTTCTAAATTACACATCATTTATAAGGGAGGCGGATCCGGTTCAGTATTTTATGATTAATTGATGAAGTCTTGGTGCTAATGGCTCTTGATATCTTCCACTTTATTTTCTCTTTACACTTTACTACACAAATAAAATAACCTCACTCCTCGTTTCTTTTTTACTCGCCTTATTTTCGTTTTCGTACTTTTCTCTCGATTCCTCGCATAGGAAATACTCGCATTGACTACGCTCGCTCTTTCTTCTTCCCATTTTCCATCGTTTTGTTCCTTTACAATTACATATTCATCTTCCATCGTCGTCGTTACCATGTAATTAACTACGTTCATTTATATTTCGTGCGTTTATTAAAAGAATCTAATCTCATTTAATGATATTCTCACTAAATTCCCTCCTCGCAAGGTAGTACTGACGTTTCCTTCGGCATATAGCGCTCTCATTGCTTGCTTGATGGGTGTTGCGATGGTCTGCATTTTGCCCATTAACTCTTGTAATTAAAACCACTAACTAGGAGTTCTCAGTTCAGTTCATTACAAAGGTAGTTATTTTCTAAGTTAGTATGTAGGTAATTATTAAATCGTAGTATGTGATTGCTTATATATATTGCAGTGATTGATTAGATCTGTTTATTTTTTATATACCGTACATTCCAATTAAGACGAGCCATTCTCTATTATATTTTAGGAAAATTCAGAAGTAAGTGAATTTCTGTTTCATGAAAAAATTATTCAACATAATTAATCAAAAAGTTGAAACGGGAAGAAAAATACTATCCTCAATTTGCAACAGATGCAAACATAAAATTTACTGCAGCAAAATGCCAGTCAATCTTTATCTTTTGAACCTCTAAATGAATACAAAGAATTTATTTTATCTCACAATATAAAGTCAATCACTTCTAGAGTTACTTACTATTATTACAAGCATTTATTGCAGTAATATCCCATAGCATCTGTTTTAAGTAGTATATATTATTATGGCGGTTTGTAAACAGCTAATTTTGTGATCTACTGCATCTCAATTTCTAAAAAGCTCTGTCTATAAAACCATCTTCGGCCAGTCCTCTCTTCTTCCTTTTTCCGTCTATTAGCAGGATTCTATCTCCAAACTTTTTGTGATAGTCTGTCCTGGTTCATTCTCCTCACAACGTACCACAATAGTTGTCTATGTTCTATTTCATGTATTAATGATGTGTCAACTTGTATTATTTCTCTTATTCTTTTATTGCTTTGATGATCTAATAATGTTTTCTTATAGCAGCGATCATATATATAGATATATAGATATATAGTTATATAGATATATAGATATATAGATATATAGATATATAGATATATAGATATATAGATATATAGATATATAGATATATAGATATATAGATATATATATATATATATATATATATATATATATAGAAATAGAATATATTAATAAAAATAATAATGATAATAATAATTCTTATAGATTCTTAGTAGACAACTACAAAGGCAAACGTCAAAAGGAAAAATACATTATATAAGTTTATGGTATACCAAAATAAACTTACAAAAATAAATAAATAAGCCATGAGCGTCGATTTGATTCGCAAACAGTTGATGTGCAGATGACTTGATCTATTTTATCTAACGTTATGTTTGTACAAAATCATAATTTCCATTCTATTTACTTACTCTCTATCTAATTTTAATGTCACGACAAAACCAATGCGCATAGGAACAGTTAATTTCAATATTTCCCAATAAACCGATTGGTTTCATAGAAACACCGACAACAGAACATGTTCAGTCGAAAGAATCTCAAATGAAAATGTATTTATGTGCTTATAAACGTGTTGGAGATACACGTTCCTTATATATTACGATATACACCTTAAATTAAATCAATATAGCTCGCCCATCCGCTGCTTTTTTGTCATCGAATACGAGATAAGTAATCAAATATTTGTTGAGGCTTGGTCTTTTATTCATCGCCTGCATATTGTGCCTATTGTAAGAGTACCGCTCTTTCAATAAGTGATATTTATACTGGTTTGGTAATGGGCACTACGTACAATACTTTTACGAGATATTGCTTTGATACGTTGAGCATCAAGCATTTTTGTTTTTTCAACTTTCGGTTGGAAACAGACTATCCTAAAATTGTTCGTAGGCTCTGTTTATGTAACAAATGGTTTAACATCAATGGAATTGCAAATTTTATGTGGAAATGGTGTTTACAGAAACATTTGCTGTCGAATACCTTTACCTGATGGCTCTTTAAAAACGGTTAATTTGAGACATTTAACGATTTATCTCTGCACTAACTATGCTATACTAACTGAATACATGGAGGGTTGGAGCAGACATTTATTTTTTATGAACATCAAATATGTACAATTTTTTAAGCTCTATTGTCCTTCAGTATAATCACCAACGTTGCCTAAAACTCGCCAGCGAAGTGGAAGGCGCAGGATATTATTGGCAAAACCTGTTCTGTAAGCTTAGCGAGGTGCTCTCCACAAGAACAGCTGAGGTAACAGCATGTGAACAGACTACGAAAATCAGAACCACTCGTGGAACACCTCAAGGCAGCATTTGCTCGCCTTTGATGTGGAGCCTGGTAGAAGATTAACTGGTTAACATGCGTACACTGTATAGGATATGCCGACGACATTGCTATAATAGCGAAGGCAAGTTTGAGGAAATCCTTTGCGAACTGATTCAAATGAGCCTTAGAATCAATAAGGAATGGTATCACTCAGTGAGGCTGAGCATCAACTAAGCAAAAACCACAGTAGGAAGAAGAAAGTTTCGAACATGAAAGACATCCACCTAAGTGAAACATTGATAGAATCTAAATCAGAGGTCATATACCTAGGAATAACCCTAGACGAGACACTTCTGTGGAACAGGCATATTGCATTAACGAATAAGGCAACAAGAGGGTTAATGGTATGTCGAAATCTAGCAGGTAAAACATGGGGTTGTTACAACATACTGCGATGGCTATATATCAGTATAGTAAGATCAATAGTAACATACGGAGCGGTAACCTGGTTTCAGAAGGTCATCCAAGTTACAACCAGGAATACTCTTGATAAGTTGCAACATGAGAACATACCCAACCGCGGGCCTGAAGGTCATCTTAGACCTCACACCCTTATATATATCGGGAGAGAGGGTGGCCCATGCGGCAATGTACAGACTAACCAGGGCGGGAACTGAAGGAAACAAGACTCCATGCCAGAGAACTTGGTCATCTCGAGCGAAATTCTCCCTACTTCTAAGTCTGCCGAACGATGAAATGGTTAGGAAAATAATTTTCTTACAAAGCTAAGTAACAAGAAAGAATGGCAGGGAGAATCCTCCACCTATTTTCTAAAGGCAAACACCACTAACTAATATACGTATGAGATGCAGGGGTATTCGGGCCAGGAACCAAATATTCAGAGTCAATGGGAGTCAATTGGAAGATGTACTCAATTGAACCTCGATAGGAACTATCGAAGGCAAAGAATTGCAATTTTGTCCGTTAGTCAAACAGCTATGATGGTGTTGAGCTCTTTCACCACAGTTCGAAATTAGTCTGAGAATGCCTAGAAAAACTAAATAACCTAGGCAGAGAAAACAGGGTTGCACTATGCTGGCCACCAGAGCACACTGAAGTCAGCGGCAACGAGAAAGCTAACCTATTAGCAAAAAGGCGGCCACAACTTCGTTTGTGGGACCGGAGGCGTTTTTTTGGTATAAGCATGAACATATACCAAATATGGGGAACACATAACAAGGATAGGTCTGAAACAGAATATCGACTGCAGGGTTTGCGGGGCGGAGCCTAAAAGTCTAACATCTAACTGCACTGCTATTACAGAGACCCATGCTAACCATCTCAGCAAAGATGTCAGAGGCGAAAATACTTTTTCTGAAACCATCACAGCTACTGCATCCTATCAGCTTGCAGCTCGTATAAAAGAGCACAGTAGATCAATACGTCGCAGTGCAACATCACCTTTAATTAATCTAATCTAATCTATAATCTTTATTAGTGGGACGTCATGATGCGATTTTGTTGAAGAAGGTTAGTGCTGTCCAAATAAATGCAAATCGCTTTTTGAAAAATATTAGGAGAAAGCCATTTCATTTTTTTATAAATATTCAGCAGTTTATTGAGCAGTAAAAAAAATTACATTCGACATTTTCACTTAATACATCTCTGGTGTATCGATGAGTGACGTGAGTGCTATCTGTAGGTTGAAAGTTGTATTTACAATTGAGTTTATGTGGATGTGTAGCTGAAAAAATATATAGCACAACATTTGTAAGAGACTAATGTATAATTAAAATTCACTGAAAGCGTTTTCATTTATACACGAAGCAAGGAAGACTCAAACATCGAAAGTGACGAGGTCGCGAGTGCAATAAAACATCGACGCTCTTTTTTGTTTTGGTATCCGCGCGTTAACACCCCTTCCCAAAACCGTGGAATTGTAGCGCGAGAGAGAACACCGCAGAAGGGCCCCGATATATTCTCTATATGCGATAATTACATTCTGTGTAGGCAGAACAAGATTAACGATGCTCCGGAGCGCTGATATTAAGCTTTATCCGTTTCTCTTTCTCTCTACGTTGGACGAAGGCGTTTTGGATCGACGTCGCTTTCAAGTAGAAACGAGCGTACGCCGATAATGCGAGGAAGAAAAGGATGACTAGCGAGTCCGGGCGAGGGTTGAAACCTCGGGCGAGAGACGTCAGATTGGCGGACGACGGGAGCGCCATCTACTCGGAGGAGAGAACAGACGTAGAGGAGCAGTTTTTGCATGCGGAATTCTGTAATTTGCGCGCGGTTTTCGGCTTGATTGATAGTTTGCGCTTGTCACCGCGCAACGATATAGAGAAATTTTCATTAATTTTCGTCGAGAAAGTTTGTTTTATTGACGTTTACCGATTCTAGAGGTGATGGTGAAGAACCGACGGACCCTAACCGTTAGTGTCTGAATGAATACGCAATTTATTTTTTCTGTATTTAAAGGTAGATAAAGTGCAGAGCTGTTGGCGTCAAATTGGTTACGATGATAATATCACAGAAATATAATTCCTTGGTAAAAGTGTCTGATTTTGTTCATATTCCTCCTTTCTCCTTGCATGCTGTTATGGAGTGATTCCCAATCGGCGGTTCGCAAACCCCTAGGAGTTCATAAACTTTATAAAAAAGATTTGGAAAAAATTGTAATGGTGGAATTTTGAATCCCAAACGTAAAAAAAAAGGAAACATTAACAATCAAACAACTTTTCAACAATTGTGAACACATTTGCTAGGGAGTTTTCCAGAATGTTCACATCTAACAGTACTGCACCTTCTTCTCTTTTTGCCAATGCTCCTTCGTTTAATATTGGTTCCATCGAAGAGGAGGAAGTTATCGCTAGCTGCCTGAGTTTGAAGAAGGACATGACTTCAGGAGCAGTCAGTCGATTTCGTTTTTGCTCCTGTGTGAGCAAACGCGGTACTCATCGCGCCGAAAGCTTTTTTATGCCCGAAATTTCGTGTAGGATATGGACAACGCGTCTTCTGAGATGCCTATTGTCTCTGCTACCTCTTTCAGCTTCAAACATCGATCGGCTAACACGACATAATGAATCTTATCAACCATTTCATCGTTGGTAGCGATTTTTGGGCGTTCACTGCGTGGTTCGTCACTTGTGCTTGTGCGGCCTCGTTTGAATTTGCTCACCCAGAAGCTGATGGTCGAGAATGATGGAGTACATCCGCCATGAACCTCCAGCAAAATATTTCGAATTTCCGTGACCCTTTTCCCAGCCATGCAGAAGTGTTTTGTGACTGTACGAAATTCGATTTTAGCCATTTTTGCGAAACTGCCTGACTTGCTACACAAAACACACTCTTAAACAACAACTATTGACAGTAGACATCTGAAATTTTGACAAGGTTGCCCTTGCCGACAAGTGAATCCACTCCAACCTTCGTGCTCCATCTCTTGCCAATTCCGGAAACATTTTAGATCGCCCTTGTAAGTATAACATGGAATTTTGGTAAAGCACCGGAATATATCTTACTTTTAAGATAATATTAGAGTTCTTTTATACCGAAACGTCGGACTATGAAGGTTTCACAAACGATGGAAATAGCCCAAATAACAACTCCAATAAGCTAGAATATTTGCAAGCTTTATAAAAGAGGTTTGGAAAAAAATTTGTAATGGTGGAATTGTGTATCCCAAACGTAAGAAAAGTGACGAGACATTAAACAGTTTTCGATATTCGATGTGCTCTGTAAGGACTTACCACCTCAGGTGGTCAGGTTCTCTTGCAGCAAGGTTTGAAGTTTTCCCTTGATCATCCATTTTATTTATTGCGTGTATTTGATATTTTTTTGGCTGCACAATTTTGCACGCTTAATTGAATTTTTTTCTAAATCAATTGATTTAAACCTTTCTTTGCAAGGCCCGTGTGCATGATACATCATTGCCAGTATACCTAATAGAACCGAAGCAGCGCTAAACAAATTAAAATTAAATACATTTTATTGAAAATAAATAATTTATTTAAATCATGAATATATACAACATGAAAAGGTGGAAATGGAAACGTGGTACCGGAAGAACAATAGTATAACTACGGGTATGTTTTCAGTCAATCATCCTGAAAAATCTACTCCCTATGCGAAAACTATGTTTTCAACAAATTCAAGTGTTCTAACTTCCCACCATAAGAAACGATTACATTTTAATAGAACATATGATACCGAATACTCTGTGTCGGTCTAAAACCGTGTGTAGGATTTCTTTCAAATGCAACCAGACATTTCGAAGTATCGTGCGGCACGATGTACAAAACCCTGAAAGAATTCAATTATAAGCTACATAAAACATCAAAGCATCAAGAGTTCTTCGAGAAAGATAAAGTAAAAAAAACAAATTTTTGCGAAATAATGTGTAATTTCTTAAATTAAAATGTATAATTTTTGAATAAAATACTTTTTACTGATAAAGCTACATTTACTGTAAGTAGTGAAGCCAACTTTCAGAACTTCCAGTTTTGTATGCCATATTTATCCACTGAAATTTCCGTTTACTTAATCCATCTGGATTAGTCCTATACAAATCCTTACGCTTTCAACCTACCCGCGCATAGAACCCTCAAAACGTCACTGTTTAGATTGGAATAATAAGCGATAGACTTATCGGGCCATATTTTATTGAGAGAGACCTTAATATATCAAAATTTCTGGATCTGTCGCGTCACTCGTTTCATTAATTAAGATGCAGAGTGTTTATGAACGGTCGTACTAAATGGATGGGGCTCCACCACTACTAATGCCGTCAAGATTTTTCAAATAACGTATTTCTAAGACCCTGTATTGCCTGGTCTAGCTCCATATCAAAGCTCCCAAGATTAGCCGATTTGTTTCCAAATAATTACTTTCTTTGGTATTACCTGGAAGGTAAGCTAAAGAACGTACTGTATATGATGCAATAAACCTTCAATTTATTAGGAATACACCGCATTGCTTTGAAGAACGCCTTGCTTATTGCCTCGACAAACAAGAAGCACACTTTGAAAACTTTCTGCGAAACCAGACTGCACCTCAGATATGTTATTTTGTTTGTTATCATCAAATAAAAGAATTTATTCATGCAAAGCAGACATTTTACATTTCCTTTATTAAAACCATAACCTACGTGCTAGTATAAATATTACTATAGATTATATTATAGATTTTATTATACCCTAGTAGTAGATTTCAAAAGTTTTATGTATCTTCTTCTTACTAAGATGCCGATCCGTTGCGAATGTTAACGATCATCATAGCATCCGGACCTTATCTCCAGCAATTCGGAAGGGTTTGAAGATGTTTTGTTACACAGGTCCTAAGATTCTTCAACCGGGATATTCTGCGTCTTCCTGCTCCTCTTCGATCTTTCCTTGCAGTATTGTCTGTAGCAAACCGTATCTTCGCTCGTTTGGCATGATGTAATCTAGGTATTCTAATTTGTGGGGTTTAACTGTGTTCATCAGTTTCAGGGTTTTTTCAATGTTCTCAAAACTTCGACGTTTGTCATTTTGCGGGATTTTCAGGATTCTCCTGTATAGACACATCTTAAAAGCATTGAGTTTTTTTTTGTTATGGCCTTGTCGAGTGTCCAAGATTCTACATCATAAAGAAGAACGGAAAAGACGTAGTATCGCAGGAGTTTCAAGGTGTCAAGGGTGATGTTATGACTTTTGAAGAAAGCGCTTATGCGGTTCAAGGCTGATCTGGCTTTTCCTATGCGTGTTTTTATTTCCTATGCGTTACTCCAGTCCTCATTAATCATGGTTCCTAAATATTTGTAATGATTAACTCTTTCGATAGCAGCCTGATTTATGAGTAGGCAGCCTCCTCTGATTTTCTCTTTGCTTATTGTTATAAGTTTGGGCAATGAAATTTTTCATGTATTGATTTCACCAGATTTTTGTAATTGGAGGCTTTCTTGTTACCAAGAAAATTGTTTGCAACCATGGTGAATGAAGTCCAGGCTTCTTTCTCAGCTTCGTTCATAATGTTGATGAAATTTGGATCTGTCATCAAAGTTCTATCAAATACCCCAGCTTTCATTTTTTTAGTGACTTAGTCGTTAAAACTTTTGATATATCTGCTTGAGACAATTCCCTTGCAAATATATAGCTGTTACATTGCTTCACAAGACCCAATTTCGGCAAACAATAAATGCCGTAAAAAATCCGTGACGTTATAGGAAAAATGGATTTCATAGTTGACATTAGCGTACTTATATCAGTTAAAAACAACCGTCAGATCTTAGTCAGCAGAAAAAAAATTTAGTTAGCCAGTGCAGTTGCTAATAACTTCAACTGATTTAGAAAATGATTTTATTTATCCTAAGAATTCATTGCAATCATATATACTTAGTAGTAGCTTTGGTAAAAAAATACATTTTATAATGCCTTTAGTGAAATAATGTATCGTTAATTATATTTCACAGCTAAGGGTTAAGTCAAATTTCACACTAACGATAAGCTAAAGATTGTAACGACTGCTGAAGGATATATGGTAACGAGATAATCATTCGAAAAGTTTTTTGGTTCCTTTATTCTTTGCGTAGGTAGAAAATATACGAATATAAGAATATCCACCAATATTTCTTATACATGCCGTAATAATAATATGTGTGCATCAACTGCATATCTGACTAATTAACAGGTTCGTATGAAACTATTTATGAAGTCTGAGCGTCCACCTATAAATGTTGAGTCAATATTGAACTTTGCTTTTCCTGAGAACACGGCACCAGAGTATACGGCCGCATATATACAAGTCCGAACCAAACAAATTATCAATATTAACTTTGTTTTATCCATCATCGGACGGAAAAAGAGGAGCGAGACGGAGATACATATAGGAGGACGATCGTTGCCATTCGACGTAAAAGACGCGTATCAACGTTACGAGAAATTTCTTACAATTAATACCTATCAATTTGTCTCTAGGTATGTGGTATCGAATTATCTCTCCTTCTTCTTCCTGTACGTGATGCGCGGATGAAGTACTCGGTCTGTGCGCGAGTTGTAATGGATTTGTGTTTACCGGCCGACCAAGAGGAGATGTTTGATCTTCTCGTCTTGTCTGGATGCGTCCATGATGGTGTCCCCGCCATGTATGAACCAGAAGAATGGGGAAATAAAACGAATAATGCGTTGGCGTTTAATGTCCAAATCGAACAAAGAGAAACTTGTTTTTTCTTTTGATTAAACAGCGAATCGTTTTATGTCGTATTTCCCACAGATTTCTAATTGCAATAAATCGAGACTCAATACCGTAAGCTTTAATTATCCGTAGACATCAAAGAAAGTACATACTAAAACTTTGATAACTTTCAAATTGATTTTATACTAAACGTAAACTTGTATTAATAGCAGTAATTTCTCCTTCTTTTAATATGTTGTCACAAAGTCTCTTTTATGATAAGCATACAAATGAGGACTATTGCGATTATAACATGAAATTAAATTTGTGTGTGTTCCATGCCTCCTTAAAAGGTCCTGCGCTTTTCTGAAATTGTTTTACGTCAATAGATACATTTTAAATTCCACCCTAAAGTCGCAGCTTTGTGAGTCATTAGTTTCATCAATGTTTAATTATTGCGATTTTATGGACTTCATTTACTCTTTCAGGATAAACACAGAATACAAATACTTTAAAACTCTGGTTGCGGGTTGGTTTGCAACCTTCGGCATGGCTAAATTTGAAGAAACATCAGTTGCATTTAGTTAGATTTGATCAAGGTTTTGATACTGTAGCCTGCTTTGCCTGTGCCTATTAAAGATTTTTTGATTCCACGTCATTTTATTCATGTTCTAAATACTATGCAGATGTATCAACTGACATCTGTCTTAAAAATTAATTCATTTGTTTCTCCTCTTAATGAACCTACTGGAATATGTTTTACTTGAATTTAAAAACCAAGGACTTTTTTATAAATTTTCTAGCCTATTTCTTTTTATTTATTCTTCTTGATATTGTTTGGTTCACACCCTTATTTTATTTTGTTGTTGTTGGAGGCAAAGTTCCGTCAGGACTCTCTCTTCTTTAATATTCAATTTAATATTTGAAATATTTAATCTATGCAGTTTATTACTGACATTTGACTTACAATTTACATTTTATAAAAAAAAGAGTTCCTTAAACAACGTGTACCATGCAGTCGTAAACTCCACCATCGAGACCTATATACATCGTTTTTCTTAAAAATGTATTTGTAATTAAATATAGCATCTTCTAAATTATTCCTAAAGATGCGTAACGTAATGTACTCACGTTTTTATCAAATTATAAAAACAAGTATCGTCCCGAAATAATACCCACACTATTTTCAAAATTTTCGTACGTCAAATGGAAGGTAGCCGTGGCACCCTTATTTGTAATTAATTTCATTCCATCAAGAGTGTTTGCTGTGTAGCCTATCTACCAGGTAAACAACTTCAAGAAAGTGACAGTTCCTTCGGAAACAACGGGTGATTAAGTAACAACAGCGTCAAAGTGACATATCGAAGTTGTCTCTCCAGAGAAAAACTTATTATTTCTGCTAATAAGTAGAGTTCTTACAAATCTTCCAATCTATTTGAAACAGTAAAGTCTCCCAGCCGCTACACTTGCAATAATTTGAAGTCCTCGAAACACTTGCAGAATCGAAGCGCGGGAAACGTAAAATACAGTACGTGTGTGTGTGAGTACTATTCCAACATTAAAGACTTTAAATTGTAATTCTTATCAAAATTCACTGTTCTCTATTTTAATTCATATTTCGTATCTATATTTTAAAACCTTAGCTAGACAGGCATTGTTATACGTAAATGTTTAAAGAGTTGTGAGAATATATATTTATAGGTGCCGTTTTAGTGCAATTTACCTTAACACCCAAGCATATATTTTCCTCACAAGAAAATATATTTTGTTTCATCTTTTCAGTTAATACGTGGCTAATTCTTGTTGTGCTGATTTGTAATACAACCATCACTTTTAAATATTGTAATAATTTTGTGAAGAACGTGCTAATCAATGGCATAGCATTTAGTAGAGTTAAAAGGCAAGATCGGTAAGGTTACACTTAAAAGAATATAGAAAATAGACATTTTACGCGTATATATATTTATAACATTATTATTGATAGTTCGAACTGCGGACGGTATAATAGACACGAAAGATATCGGTACACTTCGTAATACACAAATTAATTAAATTATTTCGAGCGTATAAATATAACGAAAACTTTCGAAACATGCTTTTTGAATAAATCCAAACTCTTTACCCGTCGTAGTTTATATATTGGATGTTATAAACCATATTAATACAGAATTGAATTGCCGAATCTGTAATATTTAGTATCTACTAATGTTGGTGTCGATAGTTTTAAATTAATATTTTCTTTATTATGAACGGCGCTATGGTAATTAAGGAGTTATTAGTGTTTATTGTTAATTTTGTCAATTAACATGTCATCATTCCCATAGATTAGAAAGCAAGCAAGGTACTCCCCGTATTCAAAACTGGAATCTGAATTATCTATCGTAACATCATCGTAGTAATGTCATTAACAATTTTCCTGAGGTATTTGAGTTTGTTTTAAATCTAGCAATTTTCAATAGATGCAAGCACATCAACCTCATAAGAGCGATTTACCTTATTGGTGAAAGTTTAGACCTTCATAAGCAAATAAATATATACCCGTCCGCACTCATTGATGACGATGGTGTATTTTGGCAAGTCGCAAGTCTTCTCACATCAAACATTGCGAGCATGTTATGTTATATATTCAAAAGCAACGTAATTCGCTAATTTCTTTAGGAGAGTATGTACTTCATATTGAAATGAGAAAAAAATGTTACATACCGGCATTTTTAAAAAATTGGATGTAAATTATGTTATTTCAACGTTTTCGTAAGCTTAATTAATAAAGAAACGTTGTTGATTCGGTATAAGTTCATATCAAAATAAAAAAGAAAGAAAGAAAATGCGGCCAATCTCACAGTACCTCAAACAATGTAAGTAATCGATAGCTACCGGTTTCGTGCACATTTGCACATCATCTGGCCAAGACTGGAATAATAGTTGAAAATCCGACACTTATCGCTCCAGAAAGGAGGTATAGACCCCAAAGAGGTGCAAAAAACAACATCGGCACAATCATGACTGTAAAACAAACCTTTAAAAAAACACAAATGAGAATTGCATAAGGATGTGCAGCAAATTAAAATGCCAAAACGAGGGCAAGTCAATAAGAAAGAGTTTTTCAAATAAAGATTGTCACGACAATGGTATTTCCATTATACTGTTCGTATATCATTTAGTTTCTTCCAGGATAACAGATGACAGTATACGTTCAATTTTAACAGTTCGCTAAAAACGTTTCTTCAGAAGCTAAATCGTCAATGCAAAAATGTGTAAATGTAAAAGGACTATTTAATTTGGTATTTGATACCTTATTACCTGAAAAAAAAACATTTTATAGCTGAAAAGAAATAATGTTACACATAAAAAAATGTACAATAAAATTATAGGATTATTTTGCGGAAAACGCTTTGCAGCAGAAGGTATTAGAAGAAACTATGAATTACTACCAGTAGTTTTTCCTAAACTATGTTTACCTGCTGTGATCGGCAAATTCACATTTTGTTATATTTTAAACTTATCCAAAACAGATGTAGAAAATACCAAAAAACCAGAAAAGAAATATATCAACTAAATTGGACTGAGTCTAGTACTTCTGCAGATATGTAGATATACATACATCTCTCATTAAGCAGCTTTATTTTATTATCCTTTCTAAATATTTTATGTAAATATGTCTTGTAAAGCGATTTTGATTGCAAACTTACTTTCGAACGCAAACTGTACGTAACATAGCAGAATTTTATGTAATTTTTGATATATTACATATAGTTTGCTAAATGCGCAACCGTTAGTAGCCGGGGATTGACCTATCTCATTGTCTCTGAAGATTGTAAGACTTCTATATGTCAAAAGGCTGGATCGTCGCTTTGACTTAATAATGCTATTCCAGTCTTGGCCTGGTAATGTGCAATTGTTCACGAAACCGGAAGCCATTGATTAAATACATTGTTTGAAATATTGTGAGATTGGTTCCGTTTTCTTTCCTTTTTCCTTATTTTAATTAAGAAGGTTGAAAGTACTTCTATTATTAATCTTCTATTTTATTCTTATTAATATTGATTTAAGTCGCAATACGTAATTTGCTTCGATAGTTTTCAGGTTTTATTAATAAAGAAACGTGAAACTTAACCTTGCTAATTAACTATACGCGGAAAAAGAATTTCATGGATACCCTAACAGTTCCGAACGGTGGTTGAGGGGACAAAGTATGCGTCAAATAAGTTACATATCTGAGCCTTATAGCTGCGGTAACTTATTGAACAGTCATTGATTCAATAAAGGTTATCTACTATTTCAGAAACGACTTTTGCAGTTTATCGAATCCATAACTTTATGGAATTGATATCTATGCGTTCAGAAATCCAGCATACATAAGTATGACAAGGAGATTATGTGGAGAAATAAATTTACCAACTGCAAAGCAATTGCGTTATCTTCCTTAAGACAAGTATTTATCATGCCATCCTCGTATTAATGAAATATGTACGACTTGTTTTGTGAATTATCCTAAACAATTAAATAAACATTATTTTAGTTTAGACTCGTGGCGACATTAATAAGGAGCCCTTCTCTATAGCTAAGAATATTGTTTTAAAAATAATTCTGATTCAAATTAGGTGGCTTTTCTGTAGTGGGTAATCAAAGAAATTAGCTGTTAACAATATACGCTTAAAAATACATGGAAATATTAATATCTAAAGACGTCGAAACCAAAAGCAAACTAGCCACTCTATCAACAATCATTTATTTCTCATGTATTCAAACCTGTTTCCGATATGAAATCTTATAATTGGGACGGTTCACATTATTATACTCACGCATTTCCACATCTATATAAAACAACCGACGATCTGCATATTAGCCGATTATCAATAAGCGCTTTAACATCCATTTGCAAGGCACACAATCGAAGCGAAAGCAGCAACACTTTGAATAATAATAATTCAACCGCTCTTGCGTCCGGCAAATGCACAGTATCCAGTACCGAACGTGAGGGATTAAAATTGGGAAAAGGGTCTTGTCGTGTCGTTACAATGGTCAAACTGTCGAACAGTTAGTTTATCTTTACAGTTTAATTGCCCGGTTTCCAGGAACGAAGGCCACAAGCGGTGGCCGATGCAAGACGAATTTGCATTTGAAACACGCCATACAATCCAGCTTCATGTTCTCTGCATCTCTATTGGCGCGTACTGTATTCAAAGACTCTTCACGGCATAATTTTACTGTGTTGTAAATTACACATAAAAAAGTACTATTTTGTTTTCGCTGCGTATTGAGTTTCTGTACGAAGGCTAAGAAAATAAGATTGTGTATACAAAAATATCGTTCGCAATTTATTGGAAATTTATTCGAAACCACCTAGAAAACCTGGATAGTTGCAGATAAATACATTGAATTAATATGACACTTTCGTTGTTATTTATAATGATAAATTATAATTTTATAAAGGAAAAATATGTATATTGTGGTGGAAAATCTCAGGCTCTTTAATTTTTTTAAATGAGTTGTTTGATTTAAAGTTTGTATCTATTTGTTTTTTGATTAAGTGATAATGTTTTCTAATTAGAATAACCAAATGTAAAGTTGAAAAGATAAATTAATAAATATATACCGCTTTTTTACAAAAAAAATATGTTTTTTACAGAAAACCTAAGGCAATCCCTGTCTAGCTAATCTTTAAATATTCTAACTAGTTTACGAAACAAAAATGAGATCGAAAGATGCAAATAATTTTGAAGAATATAAGTATAATTTCGTAATGATGCATATTTATATAATATGATTGAAGTGTGTGAGTACAGTATATTAAACGTCCTTCAAGAATGAAATTTTGAAATATTTATTTATATAAATAATATGTTTACGAAAAGCGATATATATGATTAGAGACCGGATTATAAGCAAAGTGCAAAAATTTGATTTAATTTATTTATTATATTTTACGTCTATATGTCGATGTATTACACTGATTAAATTATTTAGCATTAATTAACTTTAACCACCGTAAGACATCTAAGACAAGTAGACGTAAAACATAATAGATAAATTAAATTAAATTTTTGCACATTGCATATAATCCGGTCTCTATATATAATAAACGATAGTGAAGTTTACGTCTCCTCTGCAAGTGTTTTTGAAGGGACTCTTTTCTTTTTCTTTAACAAGAAAATTGTGAATAATAAGTTAATAATGAATACTCAAAGTAGATATCTGTAAAACTTTAGAAAGAAATCTGTACAGATTGAATATCTGTGCTTAAAATTCATAAAGAGGGAGTACTAACGGTACTTTGCCTCCAACTTCTAACATCAACTATAATAAAATATAACGGCGTGCATCAAACAGTGACGAGAAAATATCTGGAATACGTAAACTAGTAAAATTTAGAGAGATTCATTGATAAATTAATAGACAATATTTCATATCATTACAATATATATACAGCAGCGGCCACACAAGTAGTACACACAAGGTATATCTGTTTGTGACTATGTCGAAAGAAGAATTAAAGCAGAATGAAAGAAGAAGATGATAAAAAATTGTGGTTATGTGTGGACGCAACAACCGATCAGCAAAAACATTCTGTGATGAATGTGATGGTACGTACAATGGAAGAGTTTGAACCGTCATACCCTATCTTTCTTGAGAAGAGTTGCAAAATATACTAGCGATGAAATTTTAAAGGTGGTGTTGAGGGTATTGAACAAATTTCAAGTTTCAACTACCCAACTAATATTTAGTTGTTGTGAGTGACGGTGCCGTTAATAAGCTTTCCTTAGGCTGGTCTTTTAAAGAAGGAAATGGCAATCTGTTACATGTAACATGTAAAATCCATGCTTTAAACCTTGTGATGCAATTGATCCCTAAATGTTATCCACGAGTAAATGCTTTAATAGTTCATACGTAGGCAGTATTTCTAAAGTCCCCAAAACGTACAAAAAGATTTCACGAATTGCGTCCCAAAGTGTCTGGAGCACCACTGCCGATTACTATGCGTTACTACATGGTTAAAGGCTGCGCTTCACTACCGTGAACATTTTCATGATGTAAAGAAGGTAGTTTTACAATTCGATCCGAGATACGCCAAAGCTATGAAGAAAAGCCAGAAATGTTTCAAAATAGTGAGGTAAAATTTGATTTAGAAAGAATTCCCAAGAACTACTATGGAATAACGAAGGGAATTGAAAAATTACAAAATGATTCGATGTCGTTTGTGGATTCTGTTTGGATTGTGGATGATGTTCTCTCACACCTATGCGCGCTGGAAGGCGATAAAAATGAAAGTGTAATTCGAAAATTTGAAAGTGTTATTGACAAGGATTCAGATTTTCTCATACTAAGACGAATTTGTGAAGGTGCGTCGAAAGATTCATTAAGTTACCACAAGGATTACTTTAAATTTGCAAATATAACATCACTCGATGTGGAACGGTCGTTTTCATCATTAAAAAATATTTATTCCGCACGCCGTACTCATTTGACTGAAACATGTGTGGAAACATATTTAATGATTCTAATATTTAATAGATGCCACCCAGTTTATGATTTCGTGAAAACTTCTTAAAACAGTAAGTGTTTCGGCACGTTTTGTCATTATTTTACGTGTAAACATTCCTGCGTCCGCATCGTTTATGCTCACACCTAGAGGTCACGATCAAAAATGATGCGAGTACGTAAACATTACTGAACACTCGCCTTGATACAGTCGCTCAGTCCTTCCAGATTCTTCTCCACACTGCACTGTAACTTGCCCCACTTTGCCGAGACTAAAGACTCCGAAAAATAATATATACCTGTGTTTCAAGCCAACAGTCTTAAAAACGTAAAACCGCAACCTAAAAGATTTCTCCGTAGCTCATTTAAATATATTTATATATATTTATTCTAATATGAATTATTGCTATTTGTTTTAAATTTTCTTTCTGGGCGGATATTTTCTTTTCAAAACTGTTTTCGTTCCAAGAAATAAACATCATTTGCAGCTAATATTAGAAAAGAATAAAAATATTACCTGGACTTTCCATGTTTCATTTCCTTAATAAAGAGTTATATTGCCAGTCTTGCTACGCAATAAGCAAGATAAGCGTTCACAGGTAAAGCTAACCCTAATAAACAACTATGTAAGCAAGAGCATGTTCAACCATTTAGTAACACATTGGGAAAGTGGCACCTGAAATATTTATGACAATAATACAGATTTGTTTCATTTACTAAAGAAATAACTGAATTCCCGGTTTTGTCGTCCTCGCCATTTCAATTTACCTGATGCTTCGATAAATACATACTATATACCAGTGGTTTCTTAAATATGTGCTACAGCGTCACTGGGCGCCGTAGATGTGTATAGTATAGAACAGTATACTAGTAACTGCGCCACGAACTGATAAAGGCTGAGAACCCCTGCTATGTGCAGCGTTCATTTTAAAATTTTTAGAATGCTTCTTAAATCGGATAGAATTCGTAAGACGATAGTTCAATTGAAAATAACGCCTACTGTGCAAAGTTTTGTAAATTTACACTGCAGAATATTGGTTACTCGACGTCATTACTAATTATTGAAAACCCTGAAAATGTTAATTAACAACAACACAGACGAATAGCTCTCAAATATCAGGCTGATACTGATTGAACGTATTGCTATAGTGTTTATTTTTATATTCCTGAACATATATTTTTTCGATCACATGATCAATTACATAATACTTTGTTGTTGTTTTATACATACAATCAAGTAACGCTGCAGAAACGAGTGCTTTCGCAGTAGCGTACGGCTCGGTTCCTATCAATTTTAAAAATAATAAATGTAACTACTTACTATTTTAGTTTAATTGTGTAGTTTATGAAGAGTGACGCACAAAATTCGCTATTAGTATTGTGTCATTAGCATTCCTTGCAGTGCTGACTCAGTCATACTCCTACGGCGAGGTCAAAATATATGGGTTTATTTGGGAAAGGAGCGTTCTGCGTTTAATGATGTGGTGTTTGTGAATTTAAGTAGGTCATTTGCATCATATTCGCACTCTTGGTTTACAGTTAAACTCTTGTCTATACGCACTATAATTTGAAAATCGGGATTCTTATTTGTAGCCGCACACAATTTATCGCTTGTTAATCTTTCTATAATATCTGTTAGAGATTTTGTAATGACAGAATATCTAAAAGAACTAAATAATTTTCGGAAATTTGCTCTGTTTGAGTACGGATATTGATGTCTGAAATCAATCGCTGGCTTACTGAAAATTTTTGGTTTCTTGTGAATTTAAATTTAAGGTGCAAGGTTTAATAACATGTAAAAATTTCTCATAAGTAACTTTAAGTGACTCTCCCCATCTCGTCAATATCGGCTATGGTGACTGAGAAATGCCCAGATGAATACGATTTGGAGAATTAAAAAGATTTTTTTTGGTAAAAACAATGAACTTTTGGATAACTATAATATCTAAGAAATTCTGATACATATGTATAAGATTGTTTTAGTAACATTGCAGCTTTATTCATGTCGAACCCTTATCTGTAGCCAACATTACAAGTTGTGTTGCCAATATTTTGAATTTCCCCAAGGTATTTTCTATAATTTCTACTATACTCTTTGTTTACAATTTACAGTTTGTTTACAATATTTTGTGGAATGTTGTCTACACTTAACATATAAATAAAGTAATATAGACATTTATAATATGGTACATCACGTTTCGCATTTAACAGGTATTCTTTGTTCCCATTAACGTGTTTTTTACACACAAAAATACTGGACGCTAAAATGTTGATATTGTAAACAATACATTTGATAATAGTGCCAGTGTATTCTGATGTCGGATATCCATTAATACTCGTCGAACATTACAAAGAAAGCATTGATAGATGTACTAATCATACGCGTATGAATCCCGACTTCGGATATGTCCGACCACTTTTGAAATATATCGTCCCTGCCAATGAGTGCACAGTCATTTCTGCAGGCTCACTATCTACTTGCTCCAACCTAAAGTTCCTTCCTGTGGAGCATTTATTTCATAAGTAACATATTGGAAACATGCAAACAAAACTAACGTTAGAATGAACTTTCACGGGCAGCTACGATTTCATTAGATATGTGGAATAGTAATGTAATAAAAAAAGTCAGTAAAGAAGTACACTGCAGATTGCACATAATATTTCCAAATCGAGAAACATGTTATTTATTGTATAGTACGAAAATTCTGGAATAATCCATCAGCCAAACATTTAAAATTCTTTCGTATAGTTTAGAAAATAGATAAACTACTTGTAGGTACTTATTGATATTTCTTGGATCACCCTTGTTTAAGGCAGGTACTTCTGCAGCAACTTTCAATTTCCAAGGAATAATAAAATTGTTTTATAGGTATATTTTAGGTTAGCTTTACGCATAAAAGGCGACTAGTTAAATGTAAACTTGCAAAAATATCTTGAGGTTGTAAATTATTACATATTTTTATTAGAAATGTGCAGGTAACCCTCGGGGTATATACATTCATTGATTATAAATATATCTAAATGTACAATATAATTGCACATTTTCAGGATTATACGTCTAATTTCATTTCTATTATATGCGTACTTTGTAATATTTTTCTTCTTCTTCACATATCCTTGTACCTTTTCCGGTGTCGGATGAGGATTCTTGTTTTTTTTAATCCATTTTTTCCACTCTTCAGTTCCTTGTCATTGGTTTCATTTCTTCTAAGTGTTTTCTCTTTCTTCTAGCCATTTCTCTAATGTGATCCATCTATTTCCTCCAAGGTCTTCCACTTCTTTTCTTTCTTGGTGTCCTGTCTCCATTATTTTTCTTGCAATTCTATCTATCTTCATCCTTACTATATATCCGCACCAATTTAATTGCTTGCTACTTATTTTTTATTATTGGTTCTTGCTTTGTTGTTTTTCTAGTATTTTCATTTTTGATCCCATTCTATTTTGTTTTCTCCGCTATTCTTCTTAGATGTTTCATTTCCATTGCATTTATCTTTACTTCATCTTTCTTTCGCAATGTCCAGTTTAAATTGTCATACGTTATTACTGGGACTGTTATAGTACTATATATTTTTATTTTTGTCTCTGTATCAATATCTCTGTTTCGTAGAATTATTTTATTTAAAAAGTAGTATATCCTTGTTGATTTATTCGCTTTGTTCGTTAACTCTCTATCTATTTTTCCGTCTTCTGTCAGTATGCTTCTTTATATATATATATATATATATAGATATATATATATATATATATATATATATATATATATATAATATGTGGTTACCTTCTCCAATGTATTCCCTCTACTCTTAATTTCTTTGTTGACTCTATTGTCTCGGTTTTTGTTGACGTTCATTACCTTAGTTTACTTCCATCTTCACGTTTCCTACATTCTTCGAATTTGCAATCAGGATCACATAATCTGCATATAGTAAACTACTCACTCGTACAGGTTCCAGATTTCTGTACCCTATTATTGTGCTGGTGCTGTTCGGTTTGTGCCTTTATTCGTTTGACTACTCTGTCCATCATTGGTACGAATAAGAATAAGTTAAATTACAAAATAATTAATGTAATGAATGCAGAAAGCTTTCTTCAAGAAATCTTTTTGCGAGAAAAATAAATTCGCATGGAAAGTTACAGTAACAATAGTAAACAACAAGCTCATGTAAATACCATTTTTAACAATATTCTACCCCAATATTTCACTATTTGCTTTTCCTGGGGATTTTCTTCCATCAGTTATACAATTACAATTCAGTTTTCGAAATCATTTTAAGACACAATACAGTAAATGGATTACAATTATCGCTATATAAAAAAAATTACAGACTTGGCGCCGCGAACGTACAACGCTGAACCACTGCACATCATTTTACTCTAAAATAATCATTGTCGTATTCTAACTTCCAATATCTTGAAAAAGAAAAGCAATATGAATTAGGATACCTTTCGTATTGAATAACGCGTTCTTTGGCCTTCAATATTTCGAATGCAATCTCCCATCATAATAATAACTATGAATAATTAGAGCGTCATTACCGCTACCGAACAGACGTATGCCTAAATAAGTGAAACCTTGTTTTTGATCGTTTTTTATGAATTATTCAGAGCTAATCACATATACACAGTTTACGCATTGATCTATACGGTCCTAACGTAAGTGGATGTGTGTTTCTATGTCTCTCTGTGTGTGCGTAATATAAAAAGAATGGTAATTTCGAGGAAATTTGAATTTGTAATCACTTGTTTGCCCAGGTCTTTATCAACGGGCCCCCATTAGACGTTTACTTTATAGTCATGTTAATGAGTTCAATTTATTTTCACATGAGCGTTCGAGAATTTTGGTTTACACACTCGTCTAGGCGTATGTTGTCTGTGGATACTGTTACACGCGGGCAGGGAAGCGCTCAGGACTGGAACTGACACAAGTAGCTACTAGAGAAGTGGTTACGCGCGTAGCTTTCACTGGCCATTGTTGTTATTGAATATTTTAAGGACGTCTGTGTATCTTTTTAATAAGGAATGACAAAGAGTTACAAAATGTTCACAATACTGACGTATAGGTATTCTAATTAATACTTAGTAATAAATATTTTGATAGTATACCAGTGGCGTAGTTGTAAAAGTATTTCCGCCGTAATTTCTATTTATTTGTAAAGATCGTTTAATTTACTTTCTATCGTATATATTTTATTAACATACGATAAAAGCAAATAGGAAACACTAATTTGAGATTTTTCTTCTGCTTCTTTCCATTTTCCTAACACTGTTTTGTTTCTTCTACTCTTGTTAATGTTGTTCAGCCTCTTGGGAAGCATATGTCAAGCTCTCGCACCATCTCGTGGAAGGTCTCCTAGAATTCGGTTTTTTATGGTTTGCCCATTTCGCCCATGGACCTTCTGTCATTCTGTCGACATGGTCCCTCCAAAATCGTCATCTCGCCGTTGTAGACCGCACTATGTCTAGAATTTCGAAATTTTCTCATATTACTTTGCTTCTTATCTGGTCCCTCAGATTCACTCCCTCAAAAGTCCTCAGTGTCTTCATCTCCGCTGCCCTCATTATGTTCTTCGCTTCTGTTGTGTCTGCTTGAGTTACCGCTACATATGTGTGTACAGATCCCAAGGCTGTTTTATATATGCGAACTTTGTTTTCAGCGGACATATATTTATTCCTCCGTATGAGATCCCTCAAATAGCCACAGATTCTTGATGCTTTATTAATTTGGCCTCTAATTTTCTGTTATTTTTGGAGCTTGTTTCCTCAACTCCTAAGTACATATACTGCATGTATATCGATCCTGTGTTCTCCATAGATATCAGCATATTAAGGTTTTCTGCCTTTGTTTGGAACCGATATAGCAGTCATTGTAGGTCGTCCTCGTTATCTGCCATCAAGATTGCACGGTCAGCATAGCATAATATCTTTATTGATTCTTGCCACATCCTATACCCTACAGCAACTTCTTTTGCACTATTAATTATTTCACCCATAATGAGGTTGAACAAAACTGGACTCATACTATCGCCCTTACGAATTCCTGTTGGTACTGGCACTTCTTCGGTAAATACCTGTGGTGTTTTTAACTTTGTTTTATTACTTTTATTGGGCCGTTTTAAAACTCGGCAAAGACAGGGTTTGCCTCTATAACTTTTGGGTACCAGGCAATTTTTTTATGAAAAAGGTATACTGAAACCGAATATTATAAGTCAATGCAGGTACACAGTATAGACAATGCATTTAATGATGAACAATATACACTCCGCTAAAAAGGTTTCGTATAGACTACGAAAAGGCATTTATAGATTTGAGATATTTTGTATACGTCCACAATATGTTCGCCGTATGTGCGTCGATTACAAGCATTCAAAGAAAATCATACAACTAGCTTTTGAATAAGTCCTTTTTGTTATTACAGAAACATTTTAAAAAAGTGTATACACACAGGGTTTATTTGGTTATTTATTGAAAGTGTTCGTATATGGACAAATCTTAAAGTGCGCTGTTAGAGTACATTACTAACGTTATTAGAAGCAAAATGAGCAATTTAACTCCAGAAGAAGTGGCTGGAATAGCTGCTTTAATCGAAGATGGGCGATCTCGATCATACGTGGTTAATTTGATGAATGTTAATCAGTCAAGTGTTTCTAGGGCAGTAGCCAGGTACAGAGAAACAGGGGGTTAGACATGAAGATCGGTGCCAGGTCGTCCAAGCTGTACTACTTCCCAAAATGATCGATATTTAAGCATTACGTCGGAGGCGTGTAACTGCAAGGCAATTAGAGAGCCACTTAGCTGGAGTCAGAAACACAAGAATAAGTCCCCAGACCGTTCGTAACAGATTGAGTCAGAGGGGAATAGGATCCAGAGCAGCCGTTACAGCCCCTCGTCGGTTTGCGAGCGAACACATCAATTGGGAAAAGCCAGAGTAGCCGTCATAGCTTCTCCAGGAATCATGTGAATTGGGACATGAATAACTGGGCCAACATACTCTTCTCAGATGAATCAAGATTTAATCTTTACATCTCAGATACACGTATACCAGCGTGTAGACGAGACGGCGAGCGCCCATTTCCAGTCCAACATCAGATCTATGCCTAATCTTGGTGGTGGCTCTATCATGGTTTTGGAGAGGCACCTCTTTTGTAGGTCGAACAGAGTTAGTATCAGTAAACAAACGAACAATGACTGCCCACGGGTATATAACGGACATTTTACAAGATCATGTAGTACCATACCCATCAGTAATTGGCAACGAATTCTTGTTAATGCACAACAATGCACGACTCCATGGTAATCGTCCGGATGAGGTTCGCATTCTAGTTTTAAATTGGTCTGTGTTGAATCCAGACATGAATCCTATCGAGAATGGGTGGGACTATCTTCACAGAATTAACATGTTGCCCCAGTAGGGTCACAGAGAGTAGAAGATGCCCTACGCGAGAAGTGGAAGAATTTAGACCAAGCTTATATATGGAGGTTAATTGAGTCCATACCAAATTGAATGCGAGCGGTCATCAGAATCAGGGGTGGCAATATCAGTGACGATATCGAGTATTAAGCTACTATACTGTAATTTTTCCAAAACTATTTTTTTTACCATATCTGCTTAATAAAAAAAATCAAATATGAGTTTCTGTTCAGTTAGTCTCTATATTATTGTGATATAATTGTGATAATTAATTAAATCATCACAACTGTTTCTTGGAGTATATTAAGATATATTTAAAAGTTACTTTTGTCATAAAATCATTCTGGTGCTACAAAAATGAATTGTGCGATACTTTTTTGCGGAGTGTATATACGTGTAAATAGATATGCGTGTATGATGCACGTGTATAAATGTAAATTATCTCAACGCAATACGGCGTGTTACAAGCACAAAGTTCAGGATTCATGGTACCACAACATACCCTCAAATCCATCGTTGGTGATCCGAGAGAGTGTGTATGCTGGAGCCCGTTTCAGAAGATTAGTATTTGCAAATGGCGCTTTAAATGTAGAATTATGTCTAGAATTGATACTTGGTATAAAAAATTATAGGTGCTTGAGCAAAAGCGAACACTTACCAATTAGTATGTAAATTTTTTTCTCTTTTTTTAACTTAAAGGCACCATCTAAACATGTGAAAGTCTAATATCCTGTGATGTATCTCTATATGGAGGTCATAGTGGTACAAATTATACTACACACTAGCACAATTGTGTAATATTTTCTTGATGTTGCAAATTACTGACTGCTTCTGAAAGCAAATTATAAATGAACGGAATCTGACTTATGTATATAACTAGAAACAATCATAAGCCAATTTTATTTTAGCTACATTACTGTATGAAAGATAATATGTTTTTATTAGTGACATATTTTCAATGTTATTTTTCATGTGATTGTAGTAAATGAAAGTGCATTGCTCTGTTTCGCTACTGTTAATACACAGCCCTGCCATTTCGACGTTTCGCTAGGACGAAGACTGTTTCGTTTAAATGCATTTGCATAAACGGGCTTAACCGTTAGCAAACTCATCACTATACATTAGTCAGTTGCCGTTGACTACAATATATGTATTGGTCTACCTAGGCGTGTAAAGGAGCTGTCATTTATCGTAATTATCATCATTCATTTAAATTTGGTTTCCTGTCGTTCAATGCATGTGTAAATTTTCGAACTATTGTATATTTATAATAGAAAATTACATAATTTTTGGATGTAGATTTAAATATAAGCATAAATTATGAAAAAAGCTTGTATTTAAATTTAAAGTACTTTGTGATCTTAATTTTTTGTGGTGTATACTTTCAGTCCGTCTGAAGTCTCTAAAGTATTAAGGCAGAGGTGCGGTATTTGTTTTATATATTTCCACTTTTAATTTAGTACATAAAAAAAAGGCAAATGGAAGTTAGTTGATCAAATAACGGATTTTCTGCATTCAAAACTGATTCCAGTGAATTTTAAAAGTGACCTCAATTTTGTTCGAACAGAATTACCAGTCTTTCCTTCAGATTCATAGGTATCGCAGTAAACTCCATTGCTTCATCAGTTCATCAGATTGTTTAATATTTCTGGTTGGACAGAGGCACTCTTTGCACTGCGATACTACTTCTCAAATCTTGTAGGATTGTTAACCTTGTTCTAAACAACAATCTTCTTAAATAATTTAACTGTCCGTAGTCTGCTGGATGAAAATCGGTAATTGTCTTGAAAAACATCACTTAACAATTCTTTAATTGGTCAGTAATTGTGTGTTGATATTCCAATTTATAGCGAAATCATCGTGTTTTCAACACCATTGTGCTTGCTTCGGACCTTTAGAATGACATCATCTCGTGGGACTTGCAGGTATTGTTCAGCATTAACATATGTTGATGCTGCTTCTCCAGTCTACATTTTAATAATAATAATCCATGCCTTCGCACCCCTTACAGCTTTCGCCAATTACAGGAGGTATCGCTGTCTTGAGATATTTGTCCTCTGCATCCGCCATGGAGTGAGTAAGAAGAAGAGAAAACCTCAACCCTGAGAAACAGGTTACGGGGTTCGAATCCGTAACCCGGAGACTAATAGCTAAGCGCACATGGCACTGATCCACCAGTCCCGTTACATTTTCTTGAAGAAATACGGGTCAGTAATAAAATTAACTGTAAAACTGTGCCAAATGGTGATTTTCTTTTCAATAAAAGTCACTTGAACTCCATTTTATCCAACTTGGGCAATTACAAATAAAGAGTCATATTCCCTTCCAGAGAGCCCTAATCCTCATTTGTCCATAGAACACGGAATAACTATTTGCATTCTCCTTTCAGTCGGATCAATATATTAATTTTTATAATTCATTAAAGTGACATTGCTTTTTGTGTTAATATTTAGAAAAGAGAATTTCATATTGACTAAATATTACTTGCGAGAGAAAAAACGTCAAAGAAAATTAAAGCAAGTGACTTAAATACTATGGTGAACCTGGTTTTTCCATGGAGTTGTAATTGCTAAACTACTCTTAAAGGTGGTTATACGAGCATTGATGATGCTGAATTTGGTTGACAGTAACTTTTCTGGAATGATAATGATGTCCATCTCATTGTAAAGGACGATCTTCCAGTAAATTCTACCATGTATGAAGAATCTAACCATAGGGTTAATGCATTTACTTACTGTTGACCAAATGCAAACTCGTCAAAGTCTTCAAATTATTGTATGCATAAACCCAAATGAAATTGCTTTGTCACCATATATGAAACCTGGATACATTACTGTACTCCAGAGACGAAGAACCCAGCCAAAATAATGGATTTCTTCTCGAGTACGTGTTCCAAAGAAGACAAAAACCATTTCTTCATTCAATAACATTGTAGCCATGAGATCTTTTGGGATTCCAAATGCGTAACCTTTATTAACTGTCTACAAAAGGGAAGGACAACCACTGGCCAATATAATACCGACGTAATGATACGTTTTGATGCCCGTTTGAGGAAGAAACAATTACATCTTTCAACCAAAAAGGTTTTGTTCTATCAACATAACACGCCTTCATATTGGCTACTGTAACTGTTAAATTTGTTGAGTTAGCATACGAATTACTGCTTCGCCCGTCATATCAACCCAAGTGCTTTTTTCTTGTTCTCAAAATTGAAAAAAAAATGTTTGGTGGAAAAAGATTCTGGATAATAATAATAAGGAGATGGTAGCCGAAATAAATGTCTAATGGGTTAAATGTACAAAATTGGATGGGAATTATGCTGAAATATAAAATATCATTTACATCTTAAAATAAGTATTAAAATGGAAATCACTCTGTAAGGCATTTACAACCGCTTGCACTACCGATTGCTAGGGGATCATATTTCGCAATGTCCTGATTCTTTAAGAATTTCTTGCAACGTGGTCAACATTAATCCTTAATTGTCTTGATTTTGGATGAACAATTAGCGAACCTGTTCTTTCAAATTATTGATTCAAATTATGCTTATAACGTATGCTTTCCTTATTCTTGGATCCACTTTCTGCGAAACCTTTGCAATCCAATAGTGTAATTTATATCGAATTCATATTCATGATAACATTGAACCAAACCGATCAAGTTCTATTTTGAGCAAAATTCTGTAAATGGGGATAATTCAGTTTAACCTCTGCATCAATTGTCATGGCACCACTTTTGTTCAAATGTCGCTACATAGTAGTGAATCTTCAAAAAATTTTTTAAAAAGGTTTTCATATATCTATTTCATCCCCTAAAATGATAACTGGTCTTACAACTTTTTGGTGTACTCATGCCTTTATTTACTTTGGCATCTCCTTTTTTTACCAAAAATGTATTTCTCAGAGAACTGTAGAGCCCTACTACTTTTTCAATAATCTAGTTTATTTTTGTAACTGTTTTTCTTTCTCATTTGTGCCTAGTAGTTGAAACTTGAGACCTGTTATATATAACGCGTTCAAATAAATTTCACCTCAAAGTAGCCTTTGAAATTAGAATTATGTCTTAGCTTGTAACTGAAACTCTCAATAAGAAATTTCGCATAGGCTATTTGAATGATATGAAAAATGTCAAAATCATAAAACGAAAATGAAACTGAAATGAACTGAACTAAATTGAGAATGAAATTGAGTGATATGTGGTTATTTGCAACAAACAACCATTTGAACGAATACTCTGTCGAATTGGCAACTAATATAAAAAATGATACAAGTTACTACAAAAGTTTTTATTGGACTACTAGATGTCAAAATTTATTGCACTTTTTGTTTATCACGGTTTTACTTTTTTCAATATCTATTTCTATGTTGATGTTTCCATTTGGTATAGTTGAAGATTTTGTTGGAATCGTTCTTAGGCTATCAAAAACATGTCATCAGCAAACAGTAGTTCTGGCAGCATCACATTTTGCATCTTTCATTTGCCTGCTATCAAGTTCTTGCATTTTTCTTTACAAACATTTATTGCTATCTATGACTGTGGAAAATAGTAATGAACTTAATACTTATCCTTGTTTTAATCCCAATTTTGTTTCGACCTCCGTGGATTTTTGACTTAGCATTCTTATCCTGTTTCGACTCTTCTTTAGTTCGTGTAATTTCAAATATCATTTCTTTTTGTTCTATGGGTAGCTTCCTTTAAATGTATAAAATATAAATGAATTTCTTTTCCTTTCCTCGGCAATTTTTCTTTTGTTCGTCTCAATATGAATGTAAGTCCATGTTGTGCTTCTTCCAAAGTTGCCCGTAGTTGTTCTTTAAAATTGTTTCTAATGTTCCCAGTTTATTCCATATTCTAGTCATATCCAGGTAAATTTGTCGGAGATTTGGTTATTTTGCTAGTGTAAAGATAATTAGGTTGCTTGTCCAAATTTTCTGCGTTATTACCTAAAAACAAAAAAAACAGCTCAAAATATAAGCATTTGAAAAGCGTGTTTAATACATGTATAGTGTTAATGTGAAGCAGTGTGCTCAAAATGAAAGGTTTTTCAGTAAGAACTTGAAATGTATTACAAACATTTTACGGGAAAAAATTGAGCGGAAGTCTTCATTAAGAAACCAAAGAACCCATATTCGCCTTAGAAGGTGTTCCGCTGTGTATGGTGATCACGAATTAGACGAGAGCAATACCATCCAATGACTTTTGACGAGGGATTTACACCTTCATGTATATAAAATCCAATGCAGGAATTTCTGGTGCACTTTCTGGTGATATGTGAGTTGGGGGGATTATGGGATTGTCCTTTTATGAAACTGATGTTTTATTTCATGTCGAATGTCAACATTTACACTTTACAAATCAATAACATTTTTGAAGAATTTAAATTTAAAGTTAAATTCTTATCGAGACGCCGTTAGTAATGTATTTCATTGGCAAGTCATAACAGTGACAAAATACCTTAAGCGCTATTAAATGCAAAATTTATTTGACATACATACATTTTATGTATGTATGTCAAATAATATGTCCTTTATTATCGTTCAATTCTCGATACCTAACCAATTACAAAGGAAACAAACATTTTTAAAGGAATATTGATAACACCGCATTTTTATAGATATACTCGCATCGGGTATTTATGTAAAAATATCTAAGTACATTCCGATGTCGATATCTAATACTTAAATATGAAAATATATTACACTGGGTTTATTCATCCTCGCATAATGTAACGAGTATTTCTAGAATAGGATTATTTCCCTTATCAGTACTGACATGTCTGTAGTTTATATTATATAGATACGTATATTTTTATACGTACGTACATGTATTTGTAAGTGTAATTATTACACGTGTGTTTTCTAATCAAAGACAAATATCCAAGGTTGCACATAAAACTGGTATATAAAATGTATTTAAATTATTTGCCTCGGTTTGACGTTTACTGGAAAACTATTGAATAAAACGACAAAAATGAAGTATATCTACGAGGTAGGCGCCATAAATTCTCGGCATGATATATAAAAAAGAAACTTGGAATAATGTAAGAAATGTTATCTTTCAATGTAATCTCCTCTAATTTCTATACATTTATTACAACGATTAATTAATAATTCGATGCCCTTGTAAAAATAATCTGAAATTTTCCCTTCAAAATGTTGCAATTTGGTATATTAGTCCATTCCTCTTGTTAAATGTTCCACAGCTGGACTACGGAAATAGGGCATACTTTTCGGACCCTCTTGTCCAATTCGTCCCATAACAGCTCAATGGGGTTTAGATCGGAGCTTTTCGGCGGCCATGTCATTATTTGTAAAGTGTTATCTTGTCTTCTATTTAAGACATTTTTACGTATCACCGAGTGTTTGGGGACGTTGCCTTGTATGAACACAAAACTTTCGCCGATTAGACGTTGCCTCGATGGTATTGCATTTTCTTGCAGAATTTCTAAATAAGCCTCTTTTCGCAAAATACCTTCGATTCGTTTCAAGTCCTCTGTACCGGCGTAGAAAAACAATCCCCAGACAAGTACAGAACTTCTTCCTCGCTTGACAGTTGGCACTACACAATCCTGCAACATTCTTTGGCCTTTCGCGGTTTTTACAAAAACGCACCTCAAACTTTGACTCAGAAGTCCATATCACCCTTTTCCAGTCATCCACTGTCCAATTTTTATGTGTTTCTATCCACTGTAGCCGTTTTTGCCTGTTTCCCCGTCGAAGTAGGTTTTTCTTTTGTTGCAATGCGGCTGTGAAGATTTGCAGCTTTTAATCTTCGTTTCACTGTAGTAACAGAAATTTTTCTTGCACGGTCGCGATTCATTTCGGCGACGATTTCTGGTGCTGTCAGTCAACTTTTGATCTTGCTCAGCAAGTTTATACGCTCACCGTCGACGTAAGTTGTTATTCTCTTACTACTTGAACGTGCCGAATCTCTTAAAGTACTTGTGCGTTGATGTCTCCGAATGATATCATTAACAGTCGATTTATTAACATGTATTTTTTCCGAAATTTGATGCACTGAATAACCTTCTTGATGAAAAGCAACAATTACAGAGCGCATTTCTAAACTTGTCGGTTTTCTTCTCGGCATTTTAACATTTATCAGGTTCATACAAAAGAGATACGCTCTTAACACTAACGCACGCACAAGCAGGTTTATTTAGACACTAAAGCGTTTATCAACATACAATACACTTTCGGGTGGCGTGTGCTCCCACATCGAAGAGTATTGTAAATTTATTGCCTGCACTGTTGTCCTAAAAATAATTGTGGCGATGAGGATTATACTAAAAATTACTATATTGGGTTAATAGATAAAATAGGTTTTTAATCATTCTCTAATCGATATTTTTGGAAGTTTATACAATTAATAGACAATAAATTCCATAAAGGACCTAATATACATGTATATAAGCGCAATGATAGTATCTTTTAATAGAATTTATAACATTTTACATGGTGTCCGAACTAATATGGACGGTAGTGTATACCTAGATTGGGTAACAGGGACAAGAAATAATAAAAAACTTTTCCATAGTTGCAATATATTACAGGATCGGACTGATAAATTGTGACGAATACCGGACTAATTAGAATTGGGGTTCTACATTTTATTTCGAATTATCTCATTATAGTAATCTAGCGTAATTCTATGATGTGTTAGCAGAACCTCAGAAGACAGATGGGGATGGATTTAATATTGTATAAAATCATTTAATTATGGCAATGGACATTTAATGTGTAACACGTGGTAGATACAGAAATCGCTAAGGCGTTAAAGTTTGATGTAATGAATTGTTAATGATTTCCATTATCTCGTGCGTACTTAACTTAAATATCTCAGCAAAGTTTCCAACGTAATGTTAAAGCGGTATAAAACGCTATAAAAATCTTAAAAGAGCGAATTTAGAAAAAAAAGAGACGGATGGCTCGACCATTACCATTTCGCGATGCTTGCAAAAAAGCGGCGGCGAAACAATAAAACCAGCCACGCGCACCTATACAAGCACATACACAGAAAACAATAAATAATAAAATCGTTACCATGAGTGCATATCAACATTGTATAGAAACGGGCCGCGTACATATCAGGCGCGGCTATGCGATTGGATAAAACACCACAATAAAAACATATCATTATATATAAAGATCGAGAAGGCATGGAGAGAAAGATACGCCCCCTCCACTTTATTAAGCTCCTCCTGACGATGCGATTGGCGTACGCCTGTGGAAGGGGAACATTTGTTCCAAGCTTCGGTCGTAGAGAGATAGTAACTTCAGAGACTTCAGCAGGCGTTTGACGTGATCGGTACCTTTTTGATATCAAAAAAAAAAGCGATTGGAAAGGACAACAAAAAAAGCATCGCGGTTGTGCATGTAACGCATGACATAACCTATAAACGCGGGAAAGCGAAGTCAACTACGGTCGGTATACGGTATACAATTATTGCTTCGACTCGTGAGTGCGTGGACTGAAATAGATAAAGAAATATCTAACAAAACATTTAAAAGGTCTGAACATTTCATAAATAGTGAAGTTTTTCGTATCGTTGTTTCTATAATCTACTCCAAGAGTTTGTATTCTTGTTGTATATTAAATTTTTGTGAGGTTTTCTTTTCTTTTGTATTTGGTGTAGCAGGGTGCTTTCTAGCATTCTGCAAAAGACAATTAGCCAAGATTCGTGTGAAAAATAGAGAACCTTTACCCGTCTACGCTATGGAAATGGACCAGCAAGAAAGGGACAGCGATATAGGCGATGAAAGTCCAGTGGTACGTTTATCTAGAGATGATGACATCTATACTGTAGTTCCTTCCCATGTTCTTAACATCGATCACATTGTATATGTTAATGATTGGTAGATTAACTTTCTTCATTAAAATGCTTATTTTGCAAACGTGGTATTGATTAAAGAATAGTTCGAATTTACCATAACGCATCGTTTATAACCAGGACTTTTTTGCATTTCAATCAATTTAAGTTAAAAACCATCGCAAGAAATGCATATAATATAAAACACGTTGAGTTTATTATAAATATACACATATAGTGGATTTATTTTTAAATCTTCAAGATTTGCATAAGTCAACATTACCGGGATTTACTTATACAAATATACCGTATGGATTACGATAATGTTTAATGACAATGAAAATTATCTTAATTAGCCTACTGGTATTCGATGTATATTTATAAATCATCATTGATTTGTGAATACAAATTAGACTTATCAAAACAAATACAGCTGAATAATGTATAATACCTACACTAATCTTTGGACTCATAGGCGGGGAAAGGGGTTATAGTTCTATAAAATATGAATACTTTCTAATTGCCAAATAAATAATACTGAGAAAAACACAATTTATCTATCATTGATACAGCTTAATTACATTGCAGTAGGATAAGCTCTATAATGATGGTCATTGTTTGCAGATCCATTTAAATATTTACATATAGAATTTTGGCTCGTTTCCGTGTCATCTCTTATATGTTTTTGACTTGCAAAAAAAAAGAGCGTAATTTCAGATATTATAATATGCTTACATAAATTCATGTAAGGTGGCATAAGATGTAGAGGTTTTCATCTCTTGGTCATGTACTGTTTGTATGGATTCAGGTATAGAGGGTATTAGGATTGTGGAGAACCGCTCTTCAACTGCCTGCGACACCTATAATAATGTGTAGAGGATTGGAATATTTATGTTATTATACAAAAGATGATAAACATTGCTAAAATCTGTTGATGGTATACAGTGCAATCTCGCTAATACGAAATGCCATAGAGTAACACGACCAATAACCCGATCACATGCAACTCACTGCTTGTACGATGTAAAGAAAAAAAAACAGGAAAAAATTAAAATAAGAATTTATTTCTGTAACTCTACACATTATTTATGCATATTTATTTTTTTTTTTCACTTAATATTTTCATTAATCATTGAGAACTGAAATGTGAATCCACGATAATTTTAAAATGTTGCTATCGGTGGTTCTGTTGTAGGTAAATAATCTTTTTAAGAGTATTTTAACAATATTTTATTTAGCTTTACAATAGAATTTGTAATAATAAATTGTAATTAAGGATATTTACATATATTGAAGTGTTATACTTGATTTTATTATAACGCAGATTATTTCAGCATTCCAAACTAAAAGCTAATATAATTTACCTTAGGATAGCAATGGACAAATAGTTTTCAGAAGATTATTTACAGCTGCACCTAAGTAAAATAAACATATTCAATTTTGCTACACGGAAAAATAATGGACTACAGAGAGCAAAAACTGACAACGTGTTCACGTTGAATATCTAAAACTGCAATTCTATAGCGATTTAAATGGTAAGAATAAATACTTACGAAGAGAATTTTTGAATGAATTGAAATCCGTGTAAAAGTTGCGCTCTTAGCATTTTGGGGCATTTCCGTAGAAGCACTCAATCTTCATACTTCAGAAGTCAAATGTCTTTGACTTGACAAGAAAAAAATCATGCAAAAATAATTTGGTGAAATACTGTATGCTTATTCTCGAGTGTGCATGTTTTGCGAGAAAACAATTAAGTATAGATTATGGGAGAACAAATAACATGTGTAGTAGCACAGGTCCTAAAAATCTACAACTCAAATAAAATCAAGGACCATCGATAATCAAAAGCTATAGAAAAATCAAGAATGAAAATTAGTGGAAAAATGTTATAAATATAAAACAGAAACCAAAATTACCCAAACATTTTGCACACACTGTTATGATTATTGTTATGTTACCATTAGTTAGTCGACCAACTAGTCATTACTTGTATGTATTGGGGTTTCTTTTTTTTCCTTTTTGTTTTTAGTTTTATATACCTAATTGTTCAAATTTGATACACTAAAAGTTTCATACTTCATTAATTAATAATGTTTTACAAGTTGACAATAATTAATTCAAAGTAAATTTTAATAAACCCAACAGTTTTTCCTTCTTTTTTCTGACACATGTAGTTCTTTATTGCAAATGCATACTATAACATATGACTTAGACGTGTACGATCAGATATATATATATATATATATATATATATATATTGTTGCTATTAAATTAATGCGATTTTGCAGCTATTGATAAGAATAAAATGGAAAGATTACATTGATGAAGCGGTAAACTGAACTATGTAAAACCACATTACTCCGAAAATTCATTTTTTTTCTTTTTTACAATGTAAAACTACCTCATGAAGCAGGGCCGTAGTGACCTATTTATTTAGGTGTATTACAATGATTCTGTTTTTATTATCGTGGGATCATTTACATGTAATGTTTAATCGAAGATATTATATTATGTCTTAAGATTTTACAAATAGAAGGTGTTAATCAAAGCAACGAACAACACTTTTTGCATGCGCTTTTGTATGAGGAAATTATCTTTTTGTACAGAATTTTTTTCATACTTTATACTTAAAAATTATGTTGGGGATAGCATCTTTTGATTCTAAATTTTCTAAACGCTTTATGCTGCTTGCTCGAAGTGTGTAACTAGTTTTTTTTTTGTCGTTGGAATAAAGTACAATGCATGCCCGGCCGTTGAATATAATGTTTGTTTCAAGATACAGTGCGGAATGCAAGCTTTTACAGTAGCACGAGTACAGCAGGTTGTATGCAATAATACTTAAACTTCAGAATATTCCTAATCTGGCAAAGAAATATTGAAGATTTGTGTTTACCATAAAGGGTTGATGAGAAAATTATCACAGTAAATCAGTTTATTTGTAATCGCACACTATATACTGAAATGGACGTTATATTGATTTGTGAATATCTGCCACTAGAATTCGGGCGCGAACTTCATACGTTTGCAGGTGGAAAGCTATAGATTTCCAAAACGCTGTATTCTCACAGTAATTAATTTATATATGGGTTACTTCAAATTAAATGCATATATCATTGTGATTTTCGTTATGATTAATGCTGGAATACTACTAATAAAACATCGTCTATTATATATGGTACATACTCTCCTAAGGTGCTCGTAACGACAGTTCTCTTCCTATGGTTTTAGTTTGGATATTGTCGTTACGTTAACATTACCTACCCATTTCTTAGATTTAGCTATACTGAATGACTTGGCTGAAGTTACTGACGTACTTCGTTGGTCTTACAATTCTTTAACGTCGTGCATTTTCCTTTTCCGTTCTTGTCAGTTTATGGCCGCTATAGTCTTTCTGGTGTGGTAATGTCAATCTGTTCGTCCTCTTATCAATCCTGTTCTTGACTTTCTCTCCTTTTATATAGCCAATATGTTTGTACGTAAGATGCGTTGAATATCTTTTCTTTTCATACCCTTTCAAAAATGCTGAAAGATAATTTCGTCAACGGTATAAGTTTTAGCAATTTTAAATAAATAAATAGGTATGTCATGTGTTCTTCATCCATGTGAAGGATACAATTTTGTTGTGTAAAAATCTTAGCTAGTTTTTTGTAGCCTAATTCAAAAATTTCCTTTGACAATAGCATAAGTATACCAAGCCACATATTTTCAAAATAATTTAGAAACGAGTGAATTTAAATGTGGAAGGTAATACATATATATCTATATATATCTATATATATACTCAAATTGTGCAAATTGTTTGAAGTATTTCTATGATATTCTCAGTTTTGGACTCAATAGCTCTTTTTTCAATTATTTAGATTATTTCTGACGTTACCTCTAAAAGAACAATTCACAAAATTTGGCTTAGTTTAGAGTATACAGGGGACTCCTTATGATTTTTCACATAGTATACTCAGCGAAGTTTTGATAGTTCCATATGAACTTTTGAACAGAATATTTAGTTTTCTTAATATTTTGATCTTAGTAATACTTCGAAGTTAATGCTGAACTACAAAGAAAAACAAATACAAGAGAAAATAATATTAAAAAAATTATTACATTTTATCACAGAATATTTACAATAGTGGTAACTCAAACCAGCGAAATTTCTGTAGGTCCATTAACACAAAATGAATAAATGAAATAAATACGTAAAAAGTGTATAATTCTTTCTAAACTTAGTAGTGAGTGTATTCAAAATAACTTCAAACGTCCGCGTCTTCATACTGTCTATCAATTTAGCCAATGTTGAAATAGGAATATCATTTCAACACCTCGTTATTGCAGAGTTAGTTCTTTGACGCTACCGTATTGTTTATTATTGTTATACACCTATCTTGGTAATATTCCGCAAAGATTTAAGATCGGATTCAGATCGGGCGAGTGAGCAAACCACTATAATAAATTGATTTCCTTTTGGTGAAACCACTCCTTTGTTTGTCTCGAATTATGGATAGCTGCATTGCAAAAGGCCTAAATTGCAGAAATTGCTACGTGACTATTTAACGCCAATTAAAAACACCGAGAAGTGACCTGATTGGTACACTACCTAAATGGGAAATGATAGAGCTTTATACTTTAATGGCACATATACATGTAATATTGTTAGCGCGGGCAAATCCTTATACTCGTTACGTCAATAATATTTTAGTACTCAGATTACGTATAACATCGTATGACGTATGTTCAAGTATACAAACTCTCTGCATCAAGAGAAAAAAATTGTTGCGTTAACCATCGAGCTATTAGGTTAACATAATGTATTTTTAAATACGAGCAATGCATTGTCAATGTTTGTTCAATGCTTAAAAAATGTTGAACTACTTTAGTTGACTGATTGATAATATTCAAACCAATGTTTTGCGTGTAGTTAACCTACAAAGTGCCCATACGATTAACAGCTGAGTTTCGAATCGCCTCCAAAAACATGACCAATGTTAGTGTAAAATTCCAAAAACTAGAAATGCATGCTATAAGAAAGTATCATTCTTAAAGGATACAAATGTTACAATTTAATAGAAAAGATTTATTTTATTTCCATATTTTCTATTCGTTTCAAACTCGGTCGGTAAGTTGGTTGACAATGAGAGGCCGTGTGTTCTAGAAACGCTGCATTCTCAAAAGATAATTCATTTGTGTGGTACTAGCATAATTGAAGTTAAAATTGAAAAGGGGGCATTCTGGAACAGCAATAAGTTAAAATTCTTAAAGGGACTCCAACACTTTTTGTTGAATCAGTCTTAAACGAACAACAATAAAAATGCTTGACTTAAAAATAGCCCTATGATCCGCTTAACTGTGATTTGATTAAATCAATGTTTTATTTCTTAACACAGCGAGGACTGTTGGAATAAATTCATCATTTCTCTCAGTGCAGTAGCTATGGTAATGGTTTTGCAGTAATCACCTTGTTACCAAATTAACCTGTAATTGACAATAGTGTTCCATATCATGCGCGGCAACTTACCAAACTTCCTTCAACAAAACAATGACCAGAAGAATATAACACAATTTAAGTAAAATTAAATATTATGTGCATTAGAAAGTCAGTGTCTCGGGATATCCTTTATTACGGTTGCCCCGATGTTAATACACCTTTAACCCTATAGAGCTGATGTGGACGCAACTAGAAATTTCGTAAGACGAATAAATTATGTAGAATAACAAATAGAATTGTATTCCCACAATTCTAAATTAATATCCACGTGTCTCAATCGTTTCTAAGTACAAAATGCAATATGTTACTGAAGCGATTGTGGTAAGATGCATATTTCTAATCAAAAGGTTAATTTTTTCTTTGTTGGTTAATAATCTTAGGACTTTATTCTAATTCTTGCTTATTTTCTTAACCGATTTCGATAAAGTCATAAATCGATACCTGACTTTATTTCCTCTATTGAAATCATTAATCATTTTCGAATTCTACAGAAAGAAATGTTATTTTGGTAACAATGCACCTAGCGCAGTACGTGCGTTAGGTAGGAGTACCTTCTACCTGTTGTAGATAATCGGATAAACTAGCTGTAACAGCGATTAGGTACACAAACAACAGATATCCCTTTCCTCCACAATATTCAACCCTTCGTTGACCTTGAACATTTCATTTTATGTAATGAGTGGCATTACCTATCCTGTAATGGTTACGTTAGTTTCACCTACTTGATATAGGTAACAGTATTGATGCGATGCTTTAATATATGCTATATATAAGGTTTTATGGAGAGTTAATATTATGAATTTCTTGTTTAATATTTTTGTTCCTTTAATTTAGTCGAAAATGTAAATAAGTAAACATGCAATTGTTTGAAATATACCATGATCGCACTTTTGACGTGTCGATGGTCGTAATTGCAAGAAGAGAATGATATAAGGTTTCTAAGTTAAGGCGATTGCTTGTCAATGTGTTACCTCTGTCTAACGATATTCTCTATCATTCTTTAACTGCAGACATTACCTTTTAGTGTAAAAAGGCCTCTCAACATCTTCGAATGTTTATTTATTGTCAATTAACCGTGGGTGAGACTTGAGTCCATCTCTACATACCGGAAACTAAGGAGGAATAGTCGAAGCAGTGACCTTTTCCGGGCGAATCGGCTCCGAAGAAAACAAAGACCATTCCATCGGCCGGAAAGGTCATGGCGACCATATTTTGGGATTCCTAAAGTGTGATCCTCATCGACTACCTGCGAAAGGTAAGGACGATCTTGGGGCAATACAACAGCGATTTATTGACCCGATACGATGCAGTACTGAAGAGGAAACGGCCTCGTTTGCAGCGGGAAATGGTGTTTTTCCTCCAGGACAATGCACCGGCTCATTCATCGCCGTGCCCAAATTGATTGAGTTGCGCTACGAATTAATCTCTCATTCTCCATATTTACGGGACCTAGCCACCAGCAGCTTTTTCCTATTTGCAAACCTGAAAATATTACTGGGAGGAAAGAGATTTGCCTCAAATGAACCTCCTCATTTTCCGCTACAGATGGTTATTTTGCAGATTTCGAAACATCCTGTTTTTCCGACGGTCTAAAGAGACTGGAGCACCATTTCAAATGTGTATTGATCTTCGAGAAGACTACATTGAAAAACAAAAATAAAAAACCACACCAATACCTTGATGTTCTTGTTGATTTCGGAAACATTTGAGGTCGCCCTCATATTAAGTAAGATTAGCTATCCAATTTTCTCTCCGCAAGCAAATAATTTCCTTAGCAATTATTTTCTCAAACTATCATTATTAATACCATATGCTATATAAGTTACATATTTTCTGCCATATAACCTATTCCACTTTATTGGTATAATATCTAACGGATATGCAATTTTTCGCAATAAAATGTCTTGTTGTCTTTTTTATTAAATCTTAAATCAAATTTCTCAGTTATGAGCGATAGTGTATATTGCTATGCGTTTCATTAATATGGAAATATGTGGGTTAAAATTTTATTACAGAAAGTAAATACGGTCTAGCGATGATGTAATAATAATATCAAACAAATTGGTATACACATATTCATACCGTATACCAATCTTCATGTCGATGTCCTCAAATGGAATAATTTTTTATTTGATACCCACATAGTAGGTACCTTTAGTAAACGTTCACGAAGTACGCACGCTTATTTAGGTAGGTATACCTCCTGTCATCATCTTCCATTAAATAAATTATACATTAAGTTTTTTCTGTAATTTTCCATAATACATCGAGCAAGACTCATATCCAGTCATGTCGTGATTTTTATGTTAAGACATTGTAACGTTGACTGATGTGACATAAACGTTACCTTGGAGCTACACCCCGTCCGTTGAATTACACCCGTGTACCTAAGCTAGTAGTTTTGCTAATTCCTCTGCGACGCATTCTGTCTCTCTCTTCCTATAGACGCGTAAGTACGTAGGATACCTGGTAGGTACACGGTATGTCTGCTTGTGTTACAAGGTGTATTATTTACCGTTATTGTTTCTCAAATGATGCTATAAACTGTCAATAACGTTTACAGTAATCGTTTCGACTTTGATGCGTTTAAACAAGGCTTTCGGCCATCTTGTAATGGCAAGCCAATTACCAGCAAATTTTAATTTTATTCTACGTAGAGTAGACGCTTATTAATGTCTTCGATCATTATTTTCTATAAGGTTTATGTGATATCGAGATATTCTCTCAGCCTAGGTGTTTAGCAACATTCAGAGTTTCCGAAAGTTGAGATGGCTACATTTGAAACTGCAACAACTTAAGCCATATGACACGGCGCTGTAAACATAAAATGAAAAGTAGAGTGAGATAAAACAGTTGAATTGATTATTGTTTAAAGAAACAAATTTTAGATATTTATAGTTTATGGAATCCTGAAAAATTAAAATCGAATTGCCATTATCTAGTTTACTTTTTAATACATTATGGATTTGTTTTAATTCCTATTAATCTCACGGCGTGCTTGAATCTCTTAGATTATGACGATAGGCTCCTATATTCTTAGAAAGGTCAGTACCTCGAACATTCCATTTTCATTGTTCACCATATTATTATCCATTTGAATGAAATTTAAAATAGTGCAATCTTTCTAAGAAAATCGTAATCTTCCACTACCGTTTTCTGGCAGGAAAGGTTTCATTCTTAACTACCGAATAATTTTTATTGGCGTTTGCGGGTTTCGTAAAAACCTTTAATTTTAATTTAGAGATATTGTTCGGATAAATATTACTGTTAATAAGGAGAAGATAAAGAAAGGAACCATTGAATAATTGCCAATTTATTTTAGCAGAGACCAGTATGACAATATTTTTGTAATTTAAACTTTCTACACGACTGATACTGATGGAGGTAAGCTATTGGTTATTGGAGTATAAGAAGGCTCCTTGTACATTTATTGCCCTTTGGTTTTTTCGGAAAGTAATGTAATCTTTAAATGTTTTCTCGTCTCATCTAAGATCTTTTCATGGCATACCAATGTACCCCGGCAGACTGGTTAATGTTAATGGATATACATATCAAGTTAATTGCAACCCCAGATTTTGCTGTTTGACCGAGACAACTGGCTTAACTTCGAGATTGACATTGAGAAATTTGTCAGCATATTTTATTGTAATGTCAGAAGCGAAAATGTAGAAAAACCGCATAAAACATAGTTGAAACCAAAATGTAACATCCATAAGCATCACAATAAATTCTGTATATAGCAACATACACGCTCCAGAATCATGGGTGTAGCTAGAGATAAGAGAGATGGATAAGGTTTTTGAATGGGGACGGGAAAATGGTAAGTACACCACTTTTTTGTACAAAATAACTCGGCCTGTAACACTGTAATAAGATTCCGCTACAGAACCGACAACTGTGCTATTTATGTGCCTGCTAGAAAAGTGAAAATAATATTTTTTTTTCATTGAATGCCGTATTATTGTTCTGGTATACGTAGATGGAGGAAGTACACGTAACCTTCTCGGGGATTCTTACGCAAGTTTAATAAAAGTTTAAACAGGAACAGTGTGAGCGGTTAATTCAAATGAAATTTGATGCCTGTGCTATTTATGTGGCCGCCACTGTATGTAGTATATAGGACATTCAAACGGTTACATAATGAGTATAACTACAAATTGCCAATAAATTGCCAGCTTTCTATTTTGTTTTGTATCTATTTTGAAAATAGTAAATATTTCTTATATATACTGTTATATTAGCAAATTCTGTCTACATGAAAATTAACATCTACGTTTAGCGTATTAAACAAGCACTATCTAAAGTCTTCAGAAATGTACGCATTATACTAGGTACTTATAAATTTTATATTTCCGCCGAGGTTTTTCACGATCTTCGCGTTACCGCGCATAGTTTTCGCTACATTCCATGACATACGGAGAGGTGAATAACCTATTATTAATATTATGATTTTACACATTGGCTGTGCCAATTTCCAAATTAAATTAGCGCCTAGTGGTAGGAAACGCTTTACATAGGATTTTTTCCTAATAAATTTATAGATGAGATTGTCTGCTTATCGCCCCGTATAGTACACGCCGAACAGTACATATCGGTTCTTTTAATGTCTTTGTAAATATTTGCTCATCTACACTACATATTTCAGATTAAATTAATACTCGTTAGCGAGTTCTCTGAAAAACATTTATTTTCCTTTTGCAAAAGATGTAGTTCTAATGACTTTGCGTTGTGAACGTTCTAGAGCGCGCTGCAAACTTTGAGAAATTGACACACAATGAGATTTTGTTTATATTGTGTTTCGTAGCGGATTACGTTTGCACAATGATTCTTGATTGGTGTCCGTTTATTTCCATTTAAATGAGTTTGATAAATCATTTCCTTAAATGAATTTTAGTGAAATATTTGCTATAAGTTCTCATATAGAGTACATATACAGTCCATGTCCAATTTGTTAGGGCCACTTGCTAAAATAACGATTTTGTTAAAAGATATAAAGAAAACCGTATTGTATAAGTTTATTCAGAACTGTTTATAGACATCGTCACAGCTATATAACTAATATTTTGTAATGCCCCTTTGATTTTTATAATTGCACTTATTCTTTTTGGCATGTTGTCTATGCAAGCGTTAATAGTATCTCTAATTGTAGCGTTTGCCTTACATCCTCAATATTTCTTACTAATTGCATTGAGGTCGGGAGAATTTCCCGGTCAAGGTAAGACTGGCAGAGCGTACATTTCCAAAAAACTTTAGATGGATTTGGCCATGTGACATTATGCCTTATCGTGCATGAATGTGTAAAGGCCTTCACTCGGATTTAAATCATTGATATATGACATCCTCCAATACACGCTGATATTGGTGTTGATTCATGATGTCTTGGCGAAAATACAGTGGTCTAGCACCATACCATAGGTAACGGAGGGTGATTCACCGTTTTTAGTACACTAGCTTCGCGATACTATTCTGATGGACGTCGTCTAACAAACTCAGCTCTTTCGGCCATGGCTTTTAGTCTTGACTTATCAGTGAATACGATCTTTAACGAAAAGACATTGTTGAAATAAACTAATTTTCCTTGATTTACATATTCATTTAAGTTATTTTTTCTTACCTTTCGCCAATCTTGAATTGTGTAATATTAATGACGTTTTGTCTATTCATAACGTACTCGCTTCATCATCGGTGTTAATGTTGGCTTTTTCAGGGGGCGTCTGCGTTTTAATCCGGCTTCGTGCAACGGTCTACGTACTGTACGCGTGGATATTTGCACTCCTTGTTGATACATTACATTTCCTATTTCTTTGGTGGATAAGCCTCCGGTTTCACTTCGCTGCACTGCTTGTCGGAATACTTCTTCCTTCTCTGCAATTGTACGTTGAGAATACTCTCCTATACCCAACAACGCCTAAATACGCAGTTTTTTTTTTCATTTGGTATGTCCCTTTTTTACCCATAACGAAAAAGTATAAAGCGCATACAAGCAATAACTGAAAGTGCAACACTATTACGGAAAAAAGTTGTTACATAAACAGATAAATATTTCTAAAAATATAAATATTCCATCCAAATAACATTCTAGGAATTACTGTGTCTTTCAATCTTGCTTCTATCCTTCTTCTATACAGTGCACAATGATTCATGAAGGGGATAATAATGGGCAAGATGTCATTAAGTGGCACTTTCTCAATTTCTTAGAAAGATATTTAGGGAACGCATTTAGATAGGCATTGTAAACTCTATTCATAAATTTTATACTTGTATTTGTAAATTATCGCATTGGAAACACACAAAAGCTTAAATTTATAAGGTGGTCCTAATAAAATGGACAGAGACTGTATGTACATATATGAAATCATATTCTGGGGCTTTTGACCGCATGCACTGAGACAGTTTCGACTAGGTCGACGTTTCGATATCTCACTAGCGATCGAAGACATCTCCTATCGCTAGCTATGTATATGTTTATATGTATGTTTTATATATTTTATTAATTCCAAAACTTACAAGAAACGAATATTAATAATTATCATTAAGAAATTCCTCTAAACTACAAAAAGTGTCTGATAAGGGAACTACATATATAATCGTCATTGCGGTACGATGCCGATTTCAAAAATTACGTTGGTGTTGGTAATTTTCACATTTAAAGTAAAAACCTGCATTCAAGGGCATCAAAAGATTGAGTAGAAGGAAAAGTATCAAAATGTATGGAAAAGAGGAATTTTCGCAAATTTCCACAAAATAGAAATTATAATACAAAAATTGTGTCGGGTGAATACAAAATATAACCTCAATTAAAAGCGTTGTAATGAGAGATGTTTCAGCATTCTACTGCAATTTATTTCAATAATGTACGACCATTACAGTAAACTTAAAATTTTAAGGAACGTCACTGCCATTGGGTACTTAAATACATGTAAATAATACACAGGTTGCATGTATCATTGTTGTGGTATAAGCCCATTTCAAAGATTACGTTGGTACTGGTAATTTTCACATTCAAAGTAAAAACCTGCATTCAAGGGAGTAATAATAAAGATTGTATAAAAGGGAAAGTGTCAAAATGTATGGAAAAAAGAGAATTTTCACAGACTTCCACAAAATAGAAACATAATTCGATAAATTTACAATAGGTTACTAAAACAAACTAAAACCTTAAATTTCTGAAAGCTTCTGTAATTGTACTATATATTGGCATTTACACCTTGTTCTATCAGCGCAATTATTTGCGTTCAGTTGAAAGTTTCGTAAGCTTTTCGCCAGTGTTGGGTTAATACTAATTATCTAATTGCAAAGCCACTGTCTTTGTTGACTAGAATACACGATAGTATTACAAAATGCAGTGCAAACAATGTATGGGAATAATTAGTACAAGTGTATATCTATATTTTTCTAAAATACGAAATGAAAATATTTACATACATATAAAACAGAGAACCTATTGGGCGCTGCTTGTCTTATATGCATATTCCTGAGAAGACATTCATTTAATGTTGTACGTCACACGTCGGTGCAAGGGTAGTATGTACAATAGATTTACCTTTACAGTCCTTAGTACTTATACGATAAATATTAACTTGCTTTGAACACTCCTGTGACTTTTACAAATCAAAACCTTAAAATTAACAATAGGCATTTAAAATAGGATACTTACAGTTTGGTAAAAATATGGATGTTGAAATGATAATGAGAATTTGTCATGCTAATTATAAGATTAAAAAAAGCAAGTAATCTATTTCGAAAAACAAAAAAATGCGAGCACTTCAAAAACTTAGACGGCGTAGTCCTTATTTTAAGCCTTTGTAATAAAAAGGTACTCTAGTATCATTGGATATTCAATAAGCGTTACTAGGAAATTATTAATAATATTGTAACACATTTTTGCGTTGCTTTGTATTCTCTTTACAGAATATAGTAACCCTGCACTTTTATTGTAACGTACGACTTCATTATTATATAACTTATACTGTTTTTGAGGTAGTCTTTTTCATATATTCACCTGAACGTCTAATATAGCTACGACAGTCTGCTACAGCATTTAAATACAATCAGAAGAGTGTAAACAAAAGCCTGAAGTTTTCATAAATTACCTTTAAGTTAAAGAAGTTATTAAATAAATATTAATCTTATCTATTTCCAGTCGCCAGTAGTGAAATTTTGTTGGTGGTTAGCTTTATGCCTTCCTTTATTTTTTTTTCTTTTTACTGGACGTCTGCATTTTAATCCAGCTTCGTATACACATCCCCGAACGATTTGATGAGATATGTTCACGCATTCTTCACTTTCGATTGGATAAATAGCATTGGAGGAGAGTACACGGTTTTATTGTTGCTATTTTCGTAATTTTTAATAAAACTTGATTTTACATTAGTCACACCGTACAGTTGTTGATGTCAAACTTAGCTGTAAAATGAGCTAAAGTAACACAAGACTTGAATAATGAACTAAACCATAATACAATTCTAAATTGGAGAAGAATAAATAAACAATCTATTGCCTTTGTTCAATATTCAAAACAACTTCCTGACGCAACATCTTTTAAATATTTCCGCGAGTAATCTGCAACTACCATCTAAGCAGTTAAATAAAGAACTGCATACAGAAGCATCACTACTTTTTTATTCATGAACATACGTGTGCATTTCGACTATAGGTTATCCGTTTCCATTGTATATTTGCACAAAAAGCTTCGATGAATGATGATAACTAAAGCGTACAAAGTATGACCTATATAAGAAGCATACGGTATTAGGTATGTGGTAAATAATTTCCTAACGTTGATTTTCTTGGGAATGCGTAACTAGGGTTATATTTTGGTCCAACTTGGGAATGGAATAGTCCTTCTTCATTTACATGCTATATTATAAACTCATACGTACCGAAATCTAGAAATTGAATTGAAATCATCGCGGGTACATCTCTATCGCTATATGTTTACTGCCGTTGGTTTACACGACTATGGACGCTGTCTCAAATTTATGCGCTGTAATGATAATAAGAAATTTATAACAAATAGTATTTTCTAGCATGATTTGATTGTTTACAACAATACCGTACGTTCTTGAAGAGTTTATGAACATAAACATTTCCTAAATTCAGTTCTAATATTGTAGGTCTTTTGAAATCGTTTGTAATCGTGAAGTGTATTTGGTTAGATACACTCATACTCATACCTTTTTACGCAAAAACAGATGTATTAGTGTAGATTTGCCACTAATTCCTTCTTTATAATTGATCGTATAACAAGACAATCATCTTCTGAAGTAATTAATTCTAATGGATTACTTCAACATTGTTAAGTCCGCTATTTATAAAGCAAACTTACTTGAACTTGGTGTCAATTAACACCTATAGTTTTTTCGACCAATTGTTAATTAGAATGCATTAAAATTTTTATCGAGTACATACACTACTGTGCTAAAGAAAGAGGCATCTTGATATATTTTATGCAAAGGAAATTTAAGAGAAAATTTGTAACCGCATTGTAACTATATTGATTGATATATACATTAACAATGAATACAGTATTTGTATCAGTAAATATTATAATGAATATCTTCAGAACTGGCTACCCTTATTTTTGATAGTGTCTCTTACACGAGCCTAGAGACTATCGTGCAATGTTCTGGTGTAATTGTCCAGAATACGATACCACTCTTGTTGCAATATATTCCACAACTCCTTAAAATTCTTTGGGACCCTTTCAATCTTTTTACGGTCAAGATAATCCCAAACATGTTCGATAATATTTAAGTCCGGGCTTTCTGGAGGCCAGACTATAGTGCGAAGTACTCCGTCCTCTTATAGGTGACTTAAACAGTTCTTAACCGTCGTTATCTTGATGCAGAAGGAAATTATTACTAATCAGACGATGCCCAGATGGCATAGCATGTTGTTCCAATATTGTTCGATATTTCTACGATGTAAGATTCCCTTTAATTCTAATAATGTCACCAACTCCTTGCGATGAAGTGTAGCCCCAAACCTGGATATTGCCACCCCCATTTTCTGTTAGGAATATAACATAAAACTCGTTATAATGAATAATAAACACAGACAAACAGCCTCAACCATAAATTTTACTGCCTCTCAATATAACAACCTGGTATAGCATTTACCATATTAAACTAAATCGTAAATATCATTAATCAAATTAAAAATATATTAAGAAATACTTCCAGAACCTTCACCATTACATAAACAAAAATATACCCATGCCTCTCTTTTTTTGCTCAGTAGTGTATATCGTACGCAGGTACATCACCAAGAATGTGATGTTTAAAAGAAAAAAAGTTAGATGCGAATAGTTGTAATGATGCCTCAATGATTTGTAAAGAGTATCACGCAGATTACATAACTTTTCAATAGCTTCTATCGCTTAACGCGACTGCATGTCGAATTAGCCATTTCGTTTAATAGTTTCTAATTTAAACTTTCTAGAAGGGGACCCGTTACACTAGTAATTTCGCAAATAGCTTGGTTTAATGCTACAAAAGCAAGCAAACCCGGATGACACGTTGAATGAAAAGGAACAAGTTAATAAAAACGAATAAATAAATTACGATAACGCGATAAGTAAATATAAATATTTTTTGATTTTCCGTGAATTTGCTGGTGGCAATGCAATTAAGTGTACGTACTTACGCACGCACGATTTGCATAATCAAATAACTTTCCCAGCTTTCTAGGAAAATAATGTAGAATTCGAAAATCAAATTAATAATAAGAATAATAATAGGATAATAGAAATGTTGGCGATTATCATAAGTTGAAGGCATTTTTCTGTAAGCGGTAATACGAGGTGTATCTATAAAATTAGAAGGCAGAAATAACAGAAGAATAACTCATTGAAGAATATGCTAACCCGGTTATATATTAAAAAAAACTTTGAATGAAAACTAGTAGATGGATTTTGAAAATATGCCAGAAGCCTTCTTTTCTAATCTGAAGTTAATAACGCTATTGGCAAAGAATTTTTTAAACAACAAAAGAATAAATTGTCATTTACATAATTCACCACATAGTATCTGCCACAAAGAAAGCACATCATCAGGAATTTGCGCTGTAGGGATGCCTCTGGGTCGAATTTGGCTCCACTGCGACCTGATGTTTATATTAGTACTTATTATTTATAAATAGTATGAATATAATAAAAGTTCTGAGGTCGGCTAGGATGCGGGAGATCTTCTCTAATATTGTCTTTAGCTCATTATATGCGTAAAATTACTAATAATATCTTCGCTTTCCTACTGTAAGTTTTTTAATCATCATATGCGTAAATTTTTGTATTTTGCACGTTTTGGCTTATATTAAAAATATTTCATATATTGTCTCGTATAAATGATTATTAAATTCTTGGCCAAATACATATGCAATTGTAAGAATACGATCATTTTGTTTACCAACATTTTTTTCTCGCAATCTCTTTGTAAACATATCTGATCTTTTGAACTGGAAATACGTTCTACTGCCGTAGTTTAATGGCTCTCTCAAAGGCATAAAGTAACCTTATTTTTTGTCGGAATTAAATATTTGGAAATAATTCTGTTTTCAGCAATTAATTTCATCTCTTTTATTCGTATTAGGTCCACACTAGAGCCGCCAAATCATTACATTTAAAGACAGTAATATGATAAAAAATAGATTGCAAAAATGGCAATATCCTTTGAACTGGCGTAATTACAACACATGGCAAAATATGTTGGCAGTAAAAGATGTTATTATTAAAAGAAAATCTGGTAGATGTCCTAAGTTTGTATTAAACCGCCATAGAATTATATTCATACGTATCAGCATAAACAAATCAGGTAGACAACGATTAATCACACAACCGTATAACTCGGGCTGTCTAGTTAAAACTGTCATTTTTGATCACTAATTAATATTCTAAATTTGCATAGTGATCGTTTATAAAAACCTTGCCAAGAGAAATGTACACAATCTGGAACTGAAGGATACATTGCTGCTCAAAATAATGCACTATATTGTATACATTGTTAGTGTATAAACCATTTGAGTATCAAAAACACATATTCTTTAGTATAAACTTAGTGTATAGTGTAAAGTACAGTAATAAATAAAAAAAACTATTCCGTTTGATCGTAAGAAAGTTTTACCTTGCTATAATATATTTTTAATGGCAGAACTAGAATATGCATGCTAGTCTAGTCAAGATAAATGTTTTCTAGCGACATCTGTGCGTGCATTTTTTATATTTTTTGGCCGTGCAATCCTTTTATCCAATTAAAATATTTCTACGAATTGATGGTCCATACTCGCAAAGTTGCAAGAGAAATATTAATCATTTAAAACAAGTTAAGTGTTAGATGGAGAAAAAAGTTGAATATCTCAAAAGTCCTGTAATTATTTTCATTCTAATAAAAACATTTTTACTTTGGCAACTGTGTATGATTTGTTTGTAATTTAATCTTGAGCAATATACATTTTGGTGAAAGCTCTCTTATAATTCAGTATACAAATTTTAAAGTGCTACTACCATTTTTAGAGGGGGATTGTTTCTAATTGGCAACGACAGATATATTCATGACTAGTTTCATCGACGATACGTTTGAAAATTGATCTACTTGCAAGTATAATTGCATGTTTCGTAATTAAACTGAGCATCAGAATAAAGGCATTGAGGTAGCGTAAATTAAGGTATTAACTATACGAATTATAAATGAGGTTGACTGTAACACCTGCTTATTTTACACCTCTTCAGTAATACCAACATGACAAGCAAACACTTCAAATTCAAATTGTAATAAATGACACTCGAAGTAGAAGCAGCAATCCTATTAGAGCAAGAATGTATTATGAAGAAATATTCATTCCATGATTATAGAAACGCATGGATACCCTCTGGAATTACAATATTGTAGAGCTTTATATGTTTTGGTTAGTTTATTTACTATTCGCAGTACGCAAATGAGTAAATTATTCTTGAGTATTACTAGTATGTTTCATTGTTTTTCGATCATAATTATGGTTGTCATAATGTTCTATTTGCTTCATTGTGTAATGTCCGAAAGAAACTGATCATTACTTGCATTCCATTACATATTTGGTTCGTTCTCAACAATTCTCTTACAATTTGTCATGCATCTGAAATAATTGCACCTACCTATCTGCGTGATTTCATCCGCATATTTCCTTTTCTGTGCTGTATTGTGTAATGTATTGGTTCTCTGGGTATACATTTTAAAATTAAATTCTATGTTGTCCGTTTCTTCTATTCACAGAGTTGGGAATCAGCAAATTGTCACATTTCAATTTGTATTAGTTGCAACTTGTCCCATATTGCATAACAGTCTTATTTTTCTTGTGATTTCTTTGGGGATTTTGTTCATTACTTTTTTAGGCAATAAGTAGTGTGTCTAGTACCTAAGTGTTTCAGGAATTTTAAGGTTTTGTCTGCTGATTTGTAGTGTTTTCCTATACCATTTTAGTTGTTGAAGTCATACCATAATTAGCACCCTCTCTTGGTAAACTCTCCCAAATTAGCTCCCACAACCAACACATTTCCTTTTAATTTCTGAGTGGTACTTTTTTGTTATTTGGTGTATAGTAAAAGAACTTTTTGCGCGTTGTAGATTTCTGTAGATCCTAAGAGTAGAGGTTCTGGTTTTTTCAGTATATCATGCATTTTGGGGGTTACATATTGCAACGATATACAAGGTGTCTCGAAATAAAAGGAATATAATTAAAATAATGGCCAGGTTTAATGAATAAATACAAGCTTTGGGAATACATTCCTTAAAAATTATGTCTTGTAACTGTGTCTCATTATTTTGCTCCCACTCTTCTGAACTTCTTCTTCTCATATTCTTATACTATTTCAGGTGTCGGATGACTCTTCTAAACGTGAGGCAAAATTTTCCAGAAGTGTTCGGTATACATTCTTTGTGATAGCCACCATTTTTCTTTGATTAGTATTAAGTCGGGGCTACGTGCTGATCAGCTTACGTCGCCGCGTGTGAATATCAATTTTTCAGGGAAAATCTTGTTGGAACCAAGTGGTCTGATTAAAACCATAAAAATCCTGCAAGGCTAGTGTAAAAATGTTATTAATCATCTCCACATATTGCTCGGAATTTACGGTTACTATGCGACCTCTATCATCTTCAGAAAAGTACGGGCCCATAACTCTTCTAGTTTGGGTTTGTTGAACTTCCAACAACGGCCTGTTTATATGGCTATTTAGGAGAAAAAGCGCCTTATCTGAGTTTTTTTCAGCGATGTATTATTGCAGTGAATAAAACAAATTGAAAAATACTTTTGGGACACCCTGTACTTCGATAGTTATTAAGGTTTCTCGAGTCTTTTTGTTTGAAAATTCGTAGAGTTGATGGATTTTTCACTCTATAGAGTTCTTTGATATCTATACGTAAAATGTTTAGAAGACACTTAGTGTCGGTAAAAATTTAAAAAGTACACTGCTCGAAATAATTACAAATATTACGTGGCGATCAATAACAATTTTAAAAGAAAATAATTTCTTACTTGGAATCAAGTGTCTGAATGCATTATTGCGTTTTATTTTAAATTTGTTTGGGCAAATTGTAAGGTGATCCTTTTACAAGAAATTGGGATTCATAAGACATGATTTTTGCGAACAACTGCCTTCATCAAACTTCGAAATGTCGTAAAATTGGTGCGGTAGCGGCGAAATAAATGTTTCTTCTAATCCATAACCTTGCACATCTTAGGAATCAGACTAGCATAATACTGCATTTCTTTTGCGGCACAAATCAGCATAGAAAGGGCACAAAGTGTGGACATCTCCAAATTTCTGCGTATTGGTTTCAACAGGCATTGATTATATTTGGCGTTGTTGATTGATGTTGGCCGATTTTATTCTTGTCGTCGTCGAATATTTTCAATCTCCAAAGGTTGAAGTAACCCTTTGACCTGTTCTGTGGACTTCAGTAACACTTGTGTTCTTCCGTTTTTCAGTTAGCCGATTGTCCTAGGAGTCTCTAGCTCTGGCAGATTGTGGTGGATTTCCATTCTGGAAGACACTGAAAATTTCAAATCTCCACTGCTAGTCAAAGAAGTAAATTTTTGAATATTAGGCAAGGAATATGTTGAAGCGCGTTTTTGGAGCTTCTAGCGACGATGTCTTTAAAACATGCAGTACCCGTTAATTGTTTTAAGCAGAGTGGTTCCTCGAATCTGTTCACATTTAATTCATGTCATGTTTATTTAGTTATTGATCAATTGAAACTTGTTTCACTGTGTGTAACAGGTGGAGTTGAATTACATCTGCTTATAAAATTTGAACCAAAACGAAAACGAAAGCTCTTGCATGAATCCTTATCTTATGATATGGAGATCAATCTCGGCGATTTATGTCAACATAAAGTAAATGGCAGCTTTATTCTCGAATCAATCGATGAATAATCCATCAGTTACCTGTTTCTCCGTTTGCCATAAATCCATTCTTCTTAACGTCCCGTTAGCTGTAAATAGAATGCTGTGATATCCTTGAAAACATTAAATTAAAAACAAATTTTGTTATGTCGAACATTTTATTCCCGTTAAAGCATCTAGTCATCAATTTCATCCTGTGACGCTAGTTTTAGGCTACGGTTGAGAATAGAGCTGGGGTGATATAAACATGAAAGAGAGGGGACTAATAGTTAAGAAAATTCGTGGTCACTTTACTTTACCATGGATATACCTTAGAACCTCGATAGATTTAATAAATACATGGACTGTTGGGAATATTTCTGGAATCTAATAGTTTAGACGGTGGTCGCATTTTCCACCTATCAATTCAATGAATTAAGTGAGCTAGTTTCGTTTATAGAACATTTAAAGAAAGTAGCTTTGCATGAACATGGAATTTTTGCTTGAAAATTTTCAACATCGAACGTGGTTTAACTTAGAAACAATGCAATGATTGCCTTTATTTAGCGTTTAGAAGTGAAACATCATTCAAGCGCTGTATTCTCAATTCCAGCGCAGACACAACACTGTGCGTATAATGATTGAACTATTGTTACTATTACTACTGATTTTACTGTATCCCCATTAGCTGCCTAGTAACTTAGAATTCTAGCAATCTGAGCGGATTCCAGTTCAAGCGCAAGACACTCATAGTAACCGGGACATTATCCTCCTCTATCACGTAGTCATTTCTCATTCAGCGCATTAAATCGTAGATAATTAAACCCGCAAAAGTATTGAGTTAATGATTCTCTGCGTGCATTCACCTGGTGTTTTTATTCACTTCCAATCATCAACAGTAAAATTCCTGATGAGCGTGTTTCGTATTCTAAAGCAGTCATTAAAGATTCTGAACGCTGCTCTTCGAAATATAAGCTGTAGAGTGCAAAAATGCTTCACAAATTAACACTATGCGTAGAAAGGTATTGATGTCAAAACCAAATGTTTTGAAAACCAATAAGTCGGTTTACTACAGTTCTTGCGTGTCTTCCTACATCTTATATTTTCTTGTATTTAGAGGGTAACAGTATTTGAGCTTTATTCCTTGATGTAGCTGCACAGAAAGTCATAGATTCGCTCCTCGGGAGTTGCTAATGTAGTCCAAAGTATTCTGGCAAATGTCAAATTCCTTGATAAATGCAAAAATTAAAAAAAAAATGCAGTTTATGCATCAGAAATAGTAATAGTGTTTGAAACATAATGTCAAAATCATATGATAATCGAAAGGAACTGAAATCACATGTTCTACAGATAAATAACATTTTTAATTAAATTTTGAGAACCAAAGCAAGAGAATTTGTATGGATTAAGTCGGTGAAAGCTGCTAGAAAGGTAGGACTGTGGCATATTAATTGAGACCCACCTTTTGGAAGACCTCATGTTCTTCAAATTTACTTCGTTCAAAAAATGAATCCCTTAAATTGTATGCTTCATTGCATGGACAGATTGTACCTAATAATATAACCAGCAATATACTCGAAGCCGGGCTTGCCTACTATTATGCCTATACAGGCGTGGTTATTGTCCGGCGCGCTGTGTCTATATCGACGTTTTATATAGTAGCTATATACTCTCCGTTGTAAGGTCGTGTGCAGCAGGCTGTGCGCTTTTGATATCACATTGTTCGGATCGCAGTGTTCCGTGGCCGAGATTCCTGCCTTCCGATTGGATGATGGTATCTTGATGGCACGCCTACCTCATCTCCATTGGACTCCCTCGGGCCCGACGGCGCGGACCGAGTCCCTGATTAATTCAGCACCTAATTGAATGATTTTATCGAAAGCGCGCGCCGCGATATACCCGGCGCTGCTCTGGCTTTACCCTACTGCGACGCCCGATGCTCCGGGGAACCGAGCCGGACCGCTCTGGATTTGCTGGCTTGTCGCACGATAGACGGGTTTAGCCTACTTGTCACCAAGCCCATGTTGACGTTTGACGTTGGTTTTTTTTTTTGATTGGGTATTGATAAGACGCGCGCAGCGTATATTAAAGTACAAAATGGAAAGGTTGAGCTGGAATGCACGTAGACGTGTTTGGAAAATATTTAGGTTTGGGTTCTCGAAATTAAGTGACTTACGGTGTGATTATGTCACAAAATCAAATAGACATTATCTTTAAACTTACTAGATCCTAAAATACACTAGAAATATATTACAAAGGTTAATGCACTAAATGGAGTCTCCATAGCGTTCGTATGTTATTCTAGTTAAAGTATAAATCAAAGCACGTACCTGCTTCATCAAATATATTATTTTGTTTAGTAAATTATTAAGTACTTACAGAAACAAATTGTAAATAGTACAATCTATGCCATACAAAAATGATAAAAGTATAGGAAAATATACAGGAGAAATTATGCTTATATTGTTAGTTCGAAGATCAACATCGATTGGATTACTAGAGCAGAGGTATCCTTCATTGTACGAGGTAGGAGTCATAAATCCTCGCCCTTATATAGACAAAAGAAACTTGAAACAATATGAGAAATTTTATTTTTTAATGTAATCTCCCCTACCTTCTATACATTTATTAAAACGATTAATTAACAATTCGTTATCCGTCTAAAAATAATCTGAACTTTATTCCGTCATAATGTTCTATAGCAGCTGCTTGCAACTCACTGTCATCCTTAAAACGAAGTCTTTTTTAAAATTACAAAAAAAAATAAAAATCACAAGGAGTCATATCCGGACTATACGGTGGATGTTCCAATTCTTGAAAACCACATGCGCGGATGGCAGCTTGTGAAACGACGGCAGTATGGACGGGAGCATTGTCGTGCAATAATCGCATACCTTTTGTCAACTTTCAACGACGTTTTGCACGAATACTCTCCCTTAATTTATGTCATAAGAACGTATAACTGTGCTTTTAGTGTATCATGCTTAAAGTTGTATTGTGCTCTTTAAAGTTAATTAGCAAAATGCCGTTACAATTCCAGAATATTGTGGCCATCATCTTTTTCGTTGATTGAACGACTTTCGCCTTTCTTTGACGAGGTTCATCAGGTCGCCACCATTCCATGGACTCTTTTTTCGATAGAGGATCGTAAAACGGAACGACTGTGACAATGGACTCCAAAATCGGTTTTGGGTCGTCTCCACACATGTTTAAAAACAACTGCGCATATTCGACTCGACGTTCACGTTGGAATGCAAGAAGTCGCTATATCCATTTTGCGCTAATTTTATTTACAGCCTAATTGTCATTGAGAATTCGGCGAATACTTGTTTCGAATATGATTGTTCTCACTGCTAAATTCTTCAGTTTCAAACGGCGATCTTCTAGTAGTAAATCTTCAATAATTGAAATTTATTGAGGCGTTATCACCTCAGTTGGTTGACCAGACTGTGTAGCATCTTCCAGGGATTCTTGCCCCAAACGGAAACATTTTGTCCCCTTTTTTGCAGTGGAGTACGAAGGAGATGAACCACCGTAAACGCCTCCTAAACGTTGTTTTATGTGATTAGGCGTATACCCTTCTTTTGTTAAAAATTTGATGATCGCAGGGTACCCATTTTTTGTTACTTCAGACATTTTCATGCGCTAGGCACGTTGGTTGACTGGCTACTTAAATGTACTACTCTTTGAACCTATTTTACCTAACGTAGACATCGCGTATATGCATGCCGTGACGGAGTTTGAATACGCTTGAACTTGTGTAAGCCTGTCAGGCCGAAAATTTAAGGCTCATATGTATAGATGGCTTCAATAGATTTTACGAAGATTAAGTCGGGTTACAATATCTATTAGACAGTTTAATGTATAATTATTAAGAGTAATTTTATGAAAACGCTGCTAAACAAGAACAAAATACAAGTAAAAATAATAACAACACGACAAACAAAAGCAACGGAATGGCAATGAAACTGTACTGCTCTGAAAATTTCAGGTTAAAAGTGACACCAAATTCGGTTAGTTATATCTTACTACCAAAAGTGTTTATGACCATATTTACCGTTTTATTTGAGAAAGAGGGACGTGTAAACGGATGTGTACAAACCATGGTTAAAACAAAATATAAAGAGCATACAGAGACAGAAGATGCGTACGTGGTCTGATAATACTCGTCTGGCGGGTCTTACTTATTAGGAGGGTTTTTTGCAATTGTAGCAATTACGACAAAAATGTTCTGTTTATTACCTCAAAAATCGTTGGATATTGAGTGATACTTCGACGGAAATTAAGTATAACAATTTGGTAAATTAGCTAGTACTGAATGTAACTGATATAACATCTGCCTACAGGGATCGCGTTTTAAGGGATATTTAAATTACAAAGCAAGCTGAACTCTTTTTTTAATCGTGTCACTGTTATAGAATATACCATACAATCGATTAAGTTTGCCCTCTAGCAAGCCCTGAAATTTTTCTTCTTTAAACTTAACTTGGTAGAATAACTTTTAAAATGTGTAGATTAACTTATCCTGTGGCGTTAGTGACAGCGCTTATAGTGTAGGTGGTTCGATTTATATTGTGCTATTGACACGCGGTTGTCAGATTAGGTTTTGACATTTTGACAAATAACTACACACAAACGTTTCAGTTGGAAAAATAAAAAGTTTGATAATAATAGGGAATAATTACATTATATGTTCAAAGTGAGCTCCTTCATTTTCTATACATAACGCGCCTCTTCATTTCATGTTATTAAAGGCATTCCTTAAATTATGTGGTGTAATTTCCTCGCAGACATTGCGGATGGCTTCAGTAAGCTCGTCAATTGTATGAGGATGATTTATAAATACTTTACCCTTATGGATCGTGTCGTACTTGAGCAATAACCTGCACAGACTAACCTTACCTGAGGGGACAAGTATGTCTGAAAGAGGAAGGAACAACTGAATATGTCTTCTATGATTGCCCTGACGTATGCAGAATAAGATTTTCCCTGCTTTTTTGCTTTTCTGATGCCAGGTTGACCGAGTCAAACTTAGTTGAAATTTTTGTGAAGAATAGATATATACCAAATGGACTTCGATGTTGCATGGTCGGCTACAAAGATTGGTCGAAGCAGATCGATCAGCCTAACCCACACCCGCCGCTGTTGTAATTGTAACCATTAAAACAATGTAGAAACAGGATATATTTCATGTTATCTATGTTCTATTCGATAGTAACATTTCGATATAAAATTCTATGTAAACTGTGCTTTTAGTGTATCATGCGAATGCTCAAGATATATCTGCATATCTGACGCTGCTAATCTAAGAATGTCTTTGGTAATGAAAAAAAATATGACTGCATTACTTGCTTGTGGTCTATACGGGTAACATGAAGATTCATTATGAACAGTAGTCCGATGTAAAAAAGCATGTTGTCCATGATATAGCGTATTAGATACTGAACGGAAGTCAAACATTTTACTTTGTTTCGAAGAGTTAGAAACAACTGGACAGCAATTTTGTGATGGACAAGCATGTAAATAATGCACAATTAATATAATGATGCACCTAATAGAAGTAGTTTCCAATTGCTTCGGCTTTCACACTTTGTTATATGCATTATATTTTTTATTGTCCACATTGATTTTAGTACATTTTCTATCCAATGCTGAAATGGCTTACCAAAAACCTTAGCTCAGCACTAATCTCAGGTACGATACATTAAAGTGGCTACAATCTAAGAGCTGCTGCATACTTTTGCATTGTAAAATGATAGGGTATTTACTTTACTGCATCTATCTATTCAATGCAAATCTATTCTTATGTAGAAACGATAAAAAGGCTTTTAGATGTTTACTGGCGGTAAATTACGCAGACAAAGTGGTTATTAAGGTTTCTCTGGGGATGTACACAAGCTTGCTTGTTGGATATTACAACGGAAAAGTATGTCTGCTGTACATTTAACTTACTTGAAAACGTATTTGAGCGCATATGTTTATGCAATTCCTTCTTCTCACAGCTTACTTAAATAATCACAATTAATGGCTAATTGTTTTAAGGTGTTAGCTATTGTTAAACCGTTCACTTGAGAAGATAACTGTAATAAATAATGGCCAAAACGTGTTACATAGGTATAATACTGGAATGACAAACAACCGCGTTGAATTCTGACAAAAATGTAATGCGAACATTGAAAGTCGAATCACATAAGTATACAGAGTGTTTACTGTTATCTACTATCTACTGCTGACTTGAATACCAGTTTCTTTTTTACATACAATATTGGCGGTTTCATATCAGTGAAGATATGCAATTGGTACAAAATTGGAAATTGCCTGCATATCTTTCAGTTCGAATGGGTTAATAGGAATTGGATTATACAATCGATTCGGCAACTAACCAGCTTTTGTTAGTAATTCTAAATTATGACTTTCTCCCAAAGTTATTTTATTGGCACTATATATAAATGGCATTTATTTTGCAATCAAAACATCCATTTTTGCTCCTTATAGATTTTTGTTGAAAACTTTAATAAAACTGCGAAGATCTTTGACCATGCTTCATTTGACTTCTGCCACGTTGAATGGACAATGTGTGCACTAATAGAGGCACTGAATGTTATAGCCTGCTCTCGAAGCATAATTTTCTATGCCTCGCTGACCGCAGTGAGCATTAAGCTGTGGAGTTGCTTTGCAAGATCTTAAACAATCATAAATTCGTATAGATAACAATGTAAAATAAATAAACATAAACAAAATTAATAACGGAATAGTATTTGGACACTTATATTTTAATGCAAAAAAAATTATATGTTAATATTTTGTGGGGCAACCATTAGCATCTATCATGGCTTGTAGGCGTCGTGGTATAGAGTTAGTTAGATTTTCCGTTATACTAGGGTTGATTTTAGTCTATTCTTCCGTTAAAGCAGATATTGGTTGTTCCTTCTTTTTTATTTCGCGCTAACGAATTTGTTGATCCAGTATATTCCAAATTCCCAATAGCGTTCAAGTGGAGCGACTGCGAAGGTGTTTGTAGCATATGTGGGATATTATATACAGTAACCTCCACTATCTTCAACGTATGTTTAGAGTCGTTAGCATGCTGAAAATGGAAGCGACCGTCTAAATTTAATTTTTCTACACTTTGCTTCAAATTATATTTAAAATCTTCAAATATCAATATCTGTCCATTATACCTTGAATAAAAGATAAGTCCCCTATGCTATTTACCGCAAAACACCCCCACACCACAACACTACCGCCGCCACCTTTCACTGTAGTTTGTAAATTATAGGTTTCTGAAGCTTCTCCTTGTTTTCTAAACACCCATTTCTGGCCATCTGAGCCAATAACCATTTGTCCTGTAATTTAAGCTGTTGAACAATTAACGATTATTATTATTAATTAATGGAGAAATCCGCGTGTTACCAAGCAATTGCAACGATTTATGTGTTATGTACAATGGTGGACAAAAAATACGTACAATATCAGTATTTAGGAAAATATTGTAAAATAAAATAACAAAAACAACATTGGGTTTAAAAAACGGAAATAGTCTTTATTTAGTAATGCCGCACTGAATCCTTAACACACTTCCACAGGTTCTCTATTGGATTGATATTCGGCGACTTAGCCGGCCACCCCAAAATTCGAATATTATTCGTTAAACCACTGTTTGACGCACTTGGAAGTGTGTTTAGAATCGTTACCTTCTCTTTGCAAAATATCTATAAATTTCTTTGGTCACAGTGTCCTTTATCCAATAAGTTAGACCGACCCACGCCACGAGCAACAGCCCCACACCATGATGTGGCCGCCGCTTTATTGTTTTTATTGGTTAGAGTTTTTTTTTACTGGCCGACGAATGTAAACTCACATCCAAGTAAATTTGTTTTCGTTTCGTCACTCCATAGTATATTGTTCCATCTTCCAATTTTTCATTCCGTACAAGTTTTTGCAAACATCAGTCTGGCGGCAATATTATTTTGTTTAATAGTGGAATTTTTATTGCGGCTCCGCCGTGCAAATTATTTGCCATCAATCGGCGGTGTATTGTACGAGTACTATTATCCACATCTATTTCTTTTACAATTGATATGGAGGTTGCAAGCGGATCCTCTTTTGCTAGTCTAGTAATATAACGATCCATGTGTGGAGTTGTTTTTCTCGGTAGTCCTCGCTTCTGGAAATGCCTATGCAGTTTAAGGGTATTGGTGATCAAATTAAGAGATCGATTTAATACTTGAGAAATTTCCCTTCCCTCCCTTCCCCGTTCTTCCTTCCGTACCCAATCTTCTAATGATGGTAAGTATAATAGATAATTACAACTATATTTATACGTATTGTAGTAATAAATTACTTTTATTACTACTTAATTTTACTTGACGAAACTTATTTTAAAGGATTTACTGGATGTATCTATTTTTATGATCGCATTCATATGGCTCACAATCCCAGTAATGCTGGGGAATTATAGCAAGTATAGCGAAATGGTATCTGCATTAGTACCAGATGTCTTCAAAACTAATTGTGGCCATCTACCACCAGATGCCATACGCAGTAAACAATCAGTAGCTGTATTAGAAGCTATTAATACTATTACTACCCCTTACTTTGAACTTATTTTTCTGTTCACCACTGTATTCAGTATACACACAATGTAGTTTTAAGTTTTGTAAATGTAATTGAGTAGTTGCCAAGCACATCCCAATAGTTTTGGAAAAGTGCTTCATCAACTAAAACTACTAGTAAATAGTGAAATTAGATACTTTTTGCATTTATTTTGTTATGGTAACTTTATTTTTGTCCTGTGTACGTTGGCGTTCTTTAAAATAAACGAACCTTATTAAAAGCAAAAGCAAATCAACAGTCATACACCACTGCTAGATGATACAGACACGATCTTGAGCAAGAACGAACGCAATAGCATAGCGATAATAATACAACCATGATAATTATATACACAATAATAATAAAAACCGGCAACATATGGTAATAAATGACGGTATAACGAGTTTCACTTTTTTCCCGATGGGTTATGCGGCGCGCGAAGGTTCGTAGCCGTCCGGAGTCCTGGCCGGCGGCCGGAATAAAATGCAAAAAGGCGGCCGCCAATCTCGTCACAGCCGGATACCCTCCGCGCGCACTCCGGAGCTTTTATTTCTAATTAAATTTGGCGGGTTCAATTCCGCAGGAGTCGTAAAACAAAGGCGAACGGGCGCGGCCTATGATTGGCCGAATGCCGCCCGACCACGCCCCGCCGACGTTATTGTTCTGTTTTATCGCTCGGGTGAAAATATCCCCGCGGTCTTTTATATTATGTATATTTAGATGTTGCGCATGTCGGTGTGCGGTGCTTCGAAAGGCGAATAAGCGAAAAAGCACTAAATTGAAGGGGGAAAATGTCCGTGTATGGTTTATGATGGCGTTCAAAATTTTATTCCAATAAAGTCGAATTGTTCACGAAGAGTTGAAGGTTTCGGGACAAAAGCCAGATATGTTATATCTTAGAAACCTGTTAGAGCAAATAAAACAGAAGAGAATTGTAGATTATTACACTATTTTAATAAACTATAATATATAAAATAATGCATCTAGTTGTTCACTTACTCAGGTTAGACATATATGATAGGTTTATTCAACTTCACTATTAGGTATTCCATAGGTGTATTTATGGCTAAAGATAATGTAATGTGTTATGTCGACAAGCAGTAGCAATCTGAGTTTATAAATCGCTATAAAGGGTTGATTTGAGCCTTTACTTTTCTAAGCAACGCAGGTGATGAAGCTTTCACATTTTGTAAACTATCTTGTCGATAGTCAGTAGTGAACTGACCGTGACAAAGAAAATATGTTTGACATTTGTGTAGTATTGGTTTATTGATACAAAAATTTTTACAACCAATCACAAAGTTTTCATTATCGATACTTCAGAAATGGTACAGAATTAGAAACTGAAGAATGTCCGTAGTTTTTGCAACCATGTATAGATGTATTTCGGGCAGAATTTCCAAATTTTCTAGCAACATATGAAGCGGCAAGTTATCAAGGAATCAGTGGCAAAATTTCTTGTCCTGAAAACCATGTAGTGGTAGATCATTAAAACGAACAGCAAACAATATAGCAGATGTTAAGGAACGGATAACTCAGTCACTTAAGAAATCTATTTGCAAACTTTCATAGTAAGGGCAACTGTACGGATAGTAGACTTTCCACGGCGATCTCCGGATTTGAATTATTATGGATTATTTCGTATATCCACACCTAATAAATAGAAGATATGCAAATCCTCCTCATACAATTGACGAACTTACTGAAACTATCCGAAATGTCTGGGAAGAAATTACACCACATAATTTAAGGAATGCCTTCAATAACATGGAACAAAAAGTGGTGTTATGTGTAGAAAATGAAGGAGCTCACATTGAACATTTAATGTAACCGTTCTTTATTGTCTGTTATTATTTACCTAATCTGACAACCGCATGTCAAGGGTGTAACATAAACTGTACCACCTACACTAACACGACGGAATAAGTAAATTTACTCACTTTTAAAGTTATTCTACCAATTGCAGTTTAAACAAAAGAAAATTTATGGCTTGCTAGAGAGTAAATTTAGTGGATCATATGGTAATACCGAAATATGTAATTCACCTCTTGCTTTTTTACACAAAAAATGTAACACAATAATGTTTTATGTCTCTTTAGTTTTACTATATTGTCTTTTAAACCCTACCAAAATTTGCGGTGTAATAATATATTTTTTTGCTGTGCACAGTTTAAATAGAACCCGTAGACTATTACAAAATAAAGGATTTTCACAACTACCGTAATAAAAAAGTTAAAAAGCCAGCAATCTGTTCTGTAAAAGAGCAATTTCAAAAAGGCAAATTGAGAATCAAACTTCCCTCATTCAGATATTTCTATAATACGAAAGGTTGCGGTAATTCTTTTTATCAGTGTTGGGTAGTAATTTGTTTCGTCTTGAGACTTTAATGTTTGCTCAGGAAAACTACCATCGAAAAACTGTGACGCTCCAATTATAATTTATTCTATTAAAAACAACTGCATTTCTCAAAATGCTGTTCCACTTCTTAAATGTACATATATTACCAATATTTGTATTTTACTTAATTTTACAGCAGCATTTTCAACAATACATTGTAACTAACGAAATTCGACTTGAAACTGGGAATTTGCCATGTAAATAAATATTTGATTGATTAGAATACAGGTAAAAAAGTACATTTGTTATATATATATATAATAATAATAAAATATGTAAAATCACAAATTTCTTCATATATCTTACAGTTTGGCAGCTTTGCATACACTTCAGTTAAGTTTTTGGTGGGGTTTCCAAACACTAGGGGATATGCGTTTCGAACTCTGTAATTTACTTAATATAAGTGTTAGCAAATGTAATACTACACTATCGAAACTGCAATTTTATAATGTACAATGTACTAACACATAAATTAAGATTTTCTCAATTATTGAACATGTATTTCTTTGACTACTTTATCAATTGCTTAAAATTACAGTGATGATCATGGAAATCGAGTGTAAATTTACAGCAATTTTTCAACGCATACAATACGAATAACCATGGGGGAAATGTGCTTTGTATGTAGTGGATGTGGTTATTTAAGGCATGATTTTCGATTAATCTAGAAGAGTGGTGTTCATTTCGAAGAAGATTTAGATATTATTCTCTATTCTACATGTAATTTACTTCTCAATCACCTGCCAGTACGACACTGAATTTAACTTTTGTTCGGGCTCGCTTAGGGGTTGGTCTAGATACGGTGATAGTAGCTGAGACGGAATTGCAATACGTTGAATTAAAAATCGCTCGAAACCCCGCTGACGACGCCCGGCAGGCAGAAATATGTCAGTGTGTTAGCGTTTTTTTTTTTCTCTTCTCACATTGTCTTTCCCGTGAATGATTCCACCAATACCATGAGTAGCTGTATTTAGCAGCATTATTATGTTAGATTTGTGGAACTTTAGAATACATTTTAACTAAAGCTACGACTTCAGTAATTTATTTCTCAAACATATGCGATGTGTATTTTTTTATTTGTTTCAGTGCACTTAAAGAACTCAAATTAAGACCTACATACATGCATATACATATATATATTTAGCGTAAACATTATACCCACATATCTGCTGGCATTTATATTAACCTAAATTACAGACTTCGAAACGAATACCTCCGAATGATTTGCGGCACGGCAACAACTTAGCTGGTAATTGCGTTATATATACCGCGCTTGTATTTCTGCTACTACTACTTCCAACTTGTACTATCGCTATTGCGACTAGTACATCGTAAGTGCACCGGTCCGAGCCGTAAATAGAGAGAGCATAGAGACGGTAATAAAAGCATTTCATCTATTTCTGCAAGGCGCACCCTAATTATACGAGGGAGTTTTTATGATGCCCTCGTGCATTAAGGTGCCGAACACACCTAAATATTGCGCCGGCCAATATTTGTTCGGTGTTTGTATGGAGGGAAAGGGGTTTAAAAATTTTACTTTAAATGAAAATACTTGTTTAGTTTAGTTAAAGCAGGATGACTAACTCATCCATAGTAAATGGTGATAATGAAGGCTTTCATAGCTAGAACCACTAAATGAAGTACTGAGAGTGATTATGCAACTTCTTCTAAATCGTAGCCAATTCATAACGGTCATTGTATAATGAGGGCTGGAATTAAGCAGCTGACAAGTAATTGATTATAATTGTTTTAAGCATTTCGAAATCTGAATGAAATAATATAAAGTAACTAAACATTTTCACCTCATTCACAGTAAAAATGTCTTGCTAACTTCATCATAGCTTAAGAAAAGTTTTATAACTACTGAGTTGTAGTAAATATTAATATTTCTAGTGAAATTTTTAGACCGTCTTTTTGTTAAAGCCTTAATTTACTCAGCCATATAAAAATTACAATTTTAGTTCTTGTACACCTAGAGAAATGAAGTGTTTATTCCAACGACCCTTCCAATGTTAAGAAGTAAAATATTGTTTCAACTAAATCATGCTTAAACAGATGATAGTGTTATTTTGAAAGCAAAGACATGTTTGTTGTTGTCCGTTTAAGGTTGATTCAACCAAAAGAGAGTGTTGGAGTCCTTTCAAGAATTTTCTGTTATAAAATAACGTATTTGTTTAACGGTATATGTATGTATATTGCCACTTCAATGTTACAGATATCTCCTTTAACATCAGTGAACTCACTATACTCGTGTTGCAGAGCTGATTAAATGCTCTATTATGTTCATATCAGCTTGTATGATTGAAATAATATAGAATGGTGGCAGGTAAAGATATTTTGCAATATCACCAAAAAATAATTCACCCAAAAGAAGAAATTTGTATTTGCAATATATCTATACTGAGAAGATTAGGTTCGGTATGGATATAAAATAACTACAAAACATGGAAACAATGGCCTTGCTTGCGGAAACGATTCTAACTCGGCTATTAGTCATATGTTTACGTTACATCTTAACTATGAGCAAAACATTGATTTGAATATTCATTATCATTCAATCAACTAAAATAGTTTAACATTTTTCTATGCGTTAAACAAACACTGAAAGCTCATATTTAAAAGTAAATAGTGTTAACATCGCAGTTTGGTGGATAACATAATGATGTTGCTTTCCCTTGGGTACAGATAAAAGTATGCATGTCTATAGTACTGACGATTTTGATGAATGTGAAAGGAAGCTTAAAAAGAAATGAACTAAAATACCACGTAAAGCTTTGTTCTCCTACAAAGAAGGAAGGAAATATATAATAATGAGAATTCAGCCAGAATAGGTATTGGCAAGTCAATGCCCAGAACCTTTCAACTTTAACATCATTTTCTGTTTGGGTAAACGTTCTAACCCTCACTTAGTTTATTACGGTATACAATGTACATACATACATATATGTACATATGTTACTGTTAAAAGTTGAGACCAGACTTAGAGCTACCGCAGATTATCAGCCTCTAGTTATTTAATAATTTGTTCATTCCCTCTTTTGATTTGAAATGCGAATAACTAGTGGTAAAAGACTTACTTTAGACGACTTGTTTTAAGGTTAAGCTCATTTTTAAGCAAGAAAATACTAACATTTGCTAAGTGGAAGTGTTGTTTGAGGGAACTGGAAAACGGCCTGAGCTGCATCTGAAAATTCTGAAATTTTTATCATATGAAGTGGAACCAAGTCTTTTGGTGATGTGAAATACGTTCGTAACCACAGTCGATTGTTTACTCCGTTGGTCTAAAAAGCTTCAAGTCTGAATTGCACTGCAATTTCAGCCATATGGGATCCGGAGATGTTTAACAGTAGTTTGTGTCAGTCGATATTAGGGCTTCTGTATGAATGATTGTAATGAAAAAAATCGAATATTGAACTGTCACCAGATTCTTGCATTTGAAAGGCAATATGGTTATACGAATTAAACCCGAGATGGACACTGTTTATGGAGGTTCTGCACCATCATTTGCCATAGCGAAGTTTTGGGCAACTGGATTTAATGGTGGTCGCACCAGCTTGCTTAGCGAGGAACATTCGGGACGGCGAAAACTGCAATCAACATCAGAAAAAAAATCAAACCCAAATGGTGCTAAACGACCGGTTAGAGAGATAACAGAGGCTGTAGGTATCTCGAGAGAATGTGTTTGTCATATATTAACTGAAGATTTGATTATGAAAAGACTAGGCCTGTGTTGGTTACCGCGTCTACTTAGTCAGGACCAAAAACGCACTTGGATCAACACTATAAATGGAGCTTCTTTACACTACTACACTCCTGAAACAAAGGCACTGTCACAATAGTAGACTGCGAAGCGAGAATTTGCTCCGAAGAACCGTCTCGTGAACCGGAAAAGTGAGTGTTAATCGGCCATCTTGAAAAAAGAAAAACAATAAGGGCGCCATATACTAAACGGTCCTCTAAATGCATCAATACTCGCTAAATTGCTGTTTACCAAAGAATCAAATCGTATGCTACATTTTGAATTAACCAGTAGAATGATCATTGTAAACAGATACAAAAATCACGGCAATGGTGTAGTCACTTTTATAACACCGCATTTCCTTCTTAGCATTTTGCTGTTTCATACATTGGTTACAATTTAAAAGCGGATCTTTTGTATCTTTGTCAATGTAGCAATATTGTAATGTAATATATACTGCTTGTGTCCTTTTTATGTGTTGTATTAATATACAAATACAAACTTTTAAGTGTGAATAATATGTCACCCTTCTATGTTCATTTTCACCAAAGGCAAAGAATTTTAGATTTAAATATAGCAGTACCTCAAATTATGTCATAAACTGGAACTCCGAAATCAAGCCAACTCTTTACTTTTACATATTGGAATATGCACGTACCTTGTTTAATATGGTAAAACCTTTATAAATAATCATAATATAATTATAATAATTTATATCTTCGCATTTCCGAAATGCCTTTGACAATTACAGGGACACCAGGCGACCATGAGTTATTACGCCTGCGTCCATAATAAGTTTTAAGATATTCACTCAAAACTTATTATGCCACACAGTAAGCAAACCCTTGTAAATACTAATGATGATAATAATAATTCATGTCTTCGCATTCCCCAACAAGCCCCGCGAATTACAGGGAGAACAGACGCGTTCTTAACGCCTGCTTCCAAAATGTTCGCACCCAGTATGGGTCACAGAGTAAGAAAATCCACCTCAAGCGATAACAGCCCAGCGATTAAAAGTTGGAAACCCAAAAATAATATCCAAACGTGTTGGGCACTGGGCTAGTAATCCCAGTTCATGAAGTAAAAATAAGGGCAATCCAAAAAATTCGTACTGGCAACCCCAGGAAGTACATAATTGTTATACAGGGTGGTGCAAACGAAGCGAAGTATAAAGTCTGAAAATGAAAGGAAAGTTAAAGAGTTTACAAATGTTTCAAATGAGATTCTTTAAGAGACAAATATAGGTGTGAACATGTATGAAGTAAAAGTTGTAATTCGGTTGTCACTACTTCTTTTTTACTGCGTAGAGTTATATATTTTTGCTAAGCGTTCTAGAGATACAAAGATAAATTCTTAATGTATCAATCTAACGTTGAAATTGATTTCCAAAACATTTTACTTGTTATCGCTATATGGTGAATTATTTGGTTTTAGACAGTATGTTCGTCGATATGGTTGTTAACAGTAATTGAGGCTAATGTAAATAATTTCTAAACCAGTAGACAGAAGGAAACTAATTACATGTCTTCTCATACTATTTTATTCGCTCTTTATGATTTAACAACATGTGCGCCTCACCACAGCAGTTTATCAAATTATCCACAATTATCGTTTTCTCGAATTCGTGAAAATAATAATAAAACGAAACATCAAAGTGATCTCCTCGCTTCTCTGCGAAATTCTCTGTAAATTGGCGAATAAACAATGCAATTATCCGCAGTGATATTTTTTGACCGTTGCGTCAGTTGCCGGTTGCAGCGCTATTAAGGTATACATATATAATTCCGGTCAGAAATTAGGCAAAATGATACATCGCCTGCGGTATCAAAGTAGTGTAGTTTCCTCTTATTCCGCGCTCGTCGCTTTTTATTTCTTGTCCTTGTGCGTTTTGGTCAGTTCGGTGTTTACGATGATGAAGAAGTCCTTCATATATCTGAATGGAGATTGGTACGTAATTTCTCTAATAAGACATCGATTGCCAAGAAATTTATATTGCATGGGACTGTTTCGTGTGAGAAGTAAAGGTTTTAAAGAAGTAAATATTAATTGTGGGAAACGTTTCGAAATTATCGGATATGATTACAGGCATTATTATTGTCAATAGGGGTTTTAGATTGTGCTAAATTGGTTAACCCGTTGGTTTTAACCGTAACGCTTTTAGTTGCGCACGGTTAGACCCAGGAAATGTGCAATTGAATGCATCGATTGTCTTGTGTATTTTTATCTATTTCAGTATACACTTACCATATAGCGTGTTCAATTTAACAGCCGTCTAGCATCACTGATAGTCACTACGTTATATTCTAGCGCTGCTGCCAGTTCGCGTTATGTATCAGGTAACCGTATTAGTTCGTGCGGTTTTTGCACACTGCAGAGTGCCATGAATATTTTTAAATTGTTGATCGATAGAGCACTTGTTTCTTATCTTTAATATGAATCCTTTTGTCGGATGCATCCACATTTGGTGACAACTGTTCAACTCCTAATTTGAGGAGTTGAAAATGGCAATTGGCGCAACTTTAATTCGAAGTTCTTTACTCTATGAGTCCAAACTTGGTACCGAAGCTACAGTGGCGGCGCGAAAAATATGTACCTCATTCGGAGATGATGCCGTTAGTGTTCAAACAGCACAGAAGTGGATCAAGAAATTTTTTCGGAAGATCTTAGCTTGACCAATGAAGCACACTCTGGGAGACCGAAGATCACTAGCAACGAGGATCTTAAACAGATTGTGGAAGCAAATTCCAATACAACGTGCCTAGAGCTTGAAGAATGGTTTAGTGCGAGCGATGAAACGATTCGCTTGTACCTTCATCAGCTAGGAAAAACGAAGAAGTAAAGCAAATGGGTTCCACATGAATTATCAAATTAAGTCGTCTTACCATTTGTTCGCCAAACATTTCACGCAACGACATAGAACTATTCTTTGATCGCTTGTTGACCTTCTAAGCATTCGTATCATTGCTTGTCGCCTTCTGATTCGATACCATACGCTCCCAAGGCTTCCTTGCACTCAAACAAGATTTTATTGTGTATTTGATGGACAGCAACCGGAATAGTCCATTATAAGTTTTTGGAAAGGGGTCAAACGATCACTGCGAACTTGTATTGCGAACATCTCCAGCGAGTATAAGCAGAACTCAGCCAAAAACAGTCTTGTTCAGTCAATAGAAAAAGAGTGGTATTCTTACAGTATACTTCCAGACCGCATACCGCACGATTGACTCAGGAACAAATTTTTTAACTTGGGTGGGAAGCGTTAGCACACCCTCCATATTCTCCTGATATTTCGCCAACTAACTACAACCCTTTTTCCTCTCTTGGCAACTGTATGAGGCATAGACAGTTCGAAACTCGAGTTGATGTTATAAATGTACTCCGTCAATTTTTTGATTCAATATCTATAGAGTTCTACAAAGGCGGCATACAAAAATTGGTATTTCATTGGAAAAAAGTCATCGAGTGTGATGATAATTATTTCGATAAATAATAGTGTATTATTGTTTCTTAATAAATATGCATATTTTACGATAAAAAAGACGGACGAACTTATTAGTTTCCTGCAGTATACGTTGAATCGTATTTGACAGATAGTAAGGAGGTACCATATATTTCTGTTAGCTATAATATTTTACATCTTCATACATTAATATCAGATTCTATCATTTCATGAATATGACGTTTTGAAGAAACTTTTAGCGATTGTTCTAAAAATACAAAGGAAAGTGCTACATATATTTCTTATTTTTCAATACGTATTTGAAGCAGATGCTTATACTTACAGTAGGTACTTGAACAACTTGAAATATTAAGATCTTTCCGAGCAGCGAGCGTTTCATCTATATTTTAGAAATTGTATATATACATATATGTCTTTACAAACTTCAGTTTAAATAGAAATCAGTGAACTTAAATGTAGGACCTCGTATAAAAACGTCAATCTTAATAAATATTGCGAGTGGTAACCAATTGCGATTAATTTAATAAATTCATTACAAATAGGATATATCTAGATGTGGGAAGAAGTAGTGATTTAATTTTAAGTAATTTATACCAATTATATATGAAACCTTGTAATCAATTTTAGCCTATTATTGTCACGAAGAGCGTTCATTTCGACAGTTGAAATCCTTTTGCATTACTTGAATCTTAAGTATTATTTAATTAGTTCAATTAATATTAATTAGACTCAAGGCTGTCTCGATTATAGAAATCGTGTCAGATTATATGTATACCACGTCACTTAGAAATGTCATAAATGCTTTTCGAAAATCATTAAACTATAATTTAGTCTGTTTACATTATTACGATAGTGGTTGGGTATATCCACGTTATAAGTCTATATAAATATACACAGAAAAATACACTGTTATCGGCCAACAAATTAATGAGGATATTAGTAGATATTATTGAAGCGATTAGTAATTCTAAATATAAGTACTTTGGAAATTTTAATGTGTACATAAAAATAAATAAATTTCTAATGAACTATTAACGATTATAAAGACACAGTGCGTTAGAAAAGTATAGTAACACAGCGGAATTTCTATAGTTCCATATGATTTTATAGTTTCCCTCAACAATCTAAAATTTGGGAACTGTTGGTATCGCTACTCTTCAATAGGGGAACTTTAATACATATAAACGATATTATTATAAATATGAGTGACATTAGACCGAGTTAGGTACATATTGCACAAAGTTATGTACTACTCTCTAGAACAAAAAAAAACTTGAAAATAAACTTTACTGAATAACTGCCACTGCAGGATACTTAACAAAGGTATGTGCAATAGGCAATGTAATAACGTCAATGAATTGAAATTTGCGCTAAAGAGTTGTTGGTAGTTGTTATCTCAACATTGACTAAGGTGGTAGATAAGATGGATAGGATGTTTTGTGTCATTTTAAATAAGGATTCCAACACCATTAAGTTTAGGTAGAATTGAAGTGAGGCATTTCTTGTGTACACATACAGTTATGTGCAAAATAATAGCAATAGTAAAAAATCAGAAAATTTACATGATACTAATCAGATAACGAGAAAAATTACAGTAGATTTGTCCAACCCTCAAGAAGGTATTATTTTCCAACAATAACGCAAACACTCAACAGCTTTGTTCAAATAAAGTAATGAATTTTAGAAAACTGGTGTGCAAAATAATAGCAATAATAACTGCATGCATTCGCCGAGGTATAGATTCTACTAGGTGTTGACATTTCTCCATTGAATGGATCTCCAGGTATTTTGGACAACGCCCCACAATTCTCGGATATTGGACGGTTTAGCAGTTTGTATACTTTTCTTAACGTCTATCCACATATTTTCAATAGTGTTAAGATCGGGGTTTTGCGCAGGTCACCGCATCACATTAATATTATACTCTTCTAACCAATTCTTAACCCTTCGGACCGTGTTCTTCGAGTCATTATCATGCATCTACTACCAACAAATTAGCATCTCGGCCTCTGCGTAGGGTAACATTGCATCTCTTAGAATGGTGAGATACACATCTCGTGTCATAGAGATGTCATGAGGAAAAGCACTCCCATATCATTAATGAATTACCGCCATCATGTTTCATAGCCTTTTTAGTATATCGAGCTTGTCTAACGTATTGTTTGTCGATTTTATTACAGAATAATTCTATCTTGGTTTCGTCAGATCATGAATTGCGCCATTTAAATGACCTCAATCTTGATGATCCGTTGCGGAAGTCAGCGTATTTGCAATATGCGTTTTATTAAGAAGTGAAACTTTTCTTGATCTAGCATACAAATTGAATTCTATCAATCTCCTTCTAACAAATCACTATCAAGCACTAATATTAAGTCCGAACTCCCTTACTATACTCGTAGAAGTAATAAATGGTTCACGTTGTACTGCTCTTGTGATACACCGATGTGTTTGTGCCTATGTCTATCTTGTTCTTCCTCTAGTTTACTTTTTATTTGCTCATTTTATGGCATTCGGAATCATTTTGGCAGAACAGCCAAGAGTATTTTGTATGAACTTATAAGATCTTCCTTCGCTACGCTCTTTTTAATTAGACTTCGTTGGTTTTCAGTACAATGCCTTCTGAGCCCCATTTTCCTAATACAATAAATTGAAAAATAGTGAAAATAAAATGCTTATTAAATTATTATCTTTAATGCTAGTAATAAATCTTTCAAATAAGACAAGTTAACAAAATCCCTTTTTTCAGATGCTGTTATTTTGCACAGGTAAATGGTGCACTGATAACTTGTGACTGATAGTACCGTATCAATTATATTGAGCATTTCTCGTTTGTATTTTATTTCAAATTAATATATTATAGTAATCAAGGCCAATTTGATTTCTTTCTAGAGTACTACTATTGTTATGCACATGATTGTATATTCGTTTTGCGCTAATGGATCTGTGGAAGTTATGTTACTTTATTTAAATCGTCATATTATAAATGTTTTCTACAAACAGTGAAGGAAATTTTTCAAATGCTGCTTTCTCTTTCACTTGGCAGTTCTTCTAATTTGGTATTAACTATAATGCATAGGGTTGCCGTGGATATTAAAAGAATATTGAATGGGTTAGGTAGAATTATAGAACTTTTTCTGAGTGTTGTGCTGAAACACTACTAAGAAGACATTGCTATTAAAGTTTTATGCACAGATATATACAGTACTGTAAAAATAAAGTACACCACTTCATAGAATCCACTACAATTGTTACTGTCTCGGTTAAATGTAAATTCTATGAAATACTCTTCCTAATTCCTCTACTTGTATTCATTTGTATCGATATTGTAACTCACTAACTCATAAATACATTGAAATTTTAGGTTTCAGCAATGAAACAGGTAGTACACAGAACAAATTGACTATGAGGGTCCACGTGCTCTTGAAACGCTGCGTTCTGAATAAATTACTATTTACTGCAATACTTGTGAATTATACAACCATACAGCCCTTGCAAGCGTTATTGTTGCTGTAGTATGTCTAAACACTATTGTTAATTACTTGACCTTAAACAGCTAAGATAATTTTCATTAATACATTTCTAAACAGGCGAAAAGAATATTTTGTATGTTTGGTCAATATTTTAAGCATCCGTAAATTATTAACAGATAACGGGTTTGATCGACGTTATAGACATCGATACTAGAATTTAGGATCTCGGATTGAAACCGTGTTGTAGTGTAAGACTGCTCACAATAGCAATCGACATGCAGCAGCCCAGAAGGAGCTCCATACTACTCAGAGCGAAACGTCGGCAGACCCATGCAATTACAATGCGGTTTCAATCCGGTAACCTAAAGTCGTGGAAGTCTACAAGAATATTACCTTTCCTTTCAGCATCGTAATTAATAGTTATTTGATACATATATGTAAGTCGACTGTTTTCAGAATTAAAATTATACTTACGCAATATACTATACAAAGCCTCTAAATACATTTTGCCTCTAGTAGTCCGTACCTATAAAATTCTGTCGTAAGTTACACTGTTTTCAGCTGAATTAGTTGTCAATTTGACAGAGTATTTGACATGACATTCAAATAGCTTATAACCAAACAAAATTTGTATGAAGTGTTTCAGTAACAAGCTAAGACATAATTATAATTTTAAAACTGCTTTGAGGTAAAATTTATTTGAACACATGTTATATATTCATTTCAACACATGCTGCTTCGAAACAAAAAAATGCAAGACTTCTTCTACTTTAGCTAATTTCATTCATTTCAGTTATTTCAGAATATTCATAAAAAATAATTTTCTGGTAGAAAACATTCTTTTTCTTCTAAATGCTGGAAGAATCTTTACTATTATACGTATATTTGGCGTTTTAAGAGGGTGCAATATTCGAGGATTAGTGTGATTTTTTGTAAAAAGGGAACGTGTCTTTTATATGAGCTGAAATACATTTTTTATTATTCGTTTTGAGATCATACTCTTATAAAACATTTATATCACAAACCAAAATTTTTTCGAAATTTTAAAATTTTTATGGGGTATTCCAGAAATTACTAAGGTTTGAATTATCTCTGCAATGTATTATGCAGTTCATATTTTTGGGTAACTTTTATCTTAATTAATAAATCACAGTGGTAGCGATAATACACATTTAATTTGGATCAACAAAAATAAACCATTTATTGCATTTTTAAAAGACTAAACCAAACGAAAATTCAAAACTAGTTTCAAAGACGCAATAGTAAATTATTCTATACATCAGATTTAAACTATTTTTATGATAGAAATTTTTATAGCCGTACAGGATGCTCTATATAGTTGGAGAAGTTTTAGGATTTTTACGATTTGTAATTTAGTTTATATGAAGGCATAAATAAAGTACTTAATTGTTTTCAAAGGCATAGCCTTTCTGAGAAATGCTAAGAAGTATCATTTCCGGCAATTCTCAGCAGCGCTCGATTTGCTATATCTTTTTGTAGCATTAAGAAACTGCTGCATGGTTGGTGCTATTAGGATGACAGACTAATAAAGCAAGGCATATCTGTAGAAAGAGAAAAAAGAAGAAAAAGGTCTAATTGCCTGCACAATTTCACTTGTAATACGGTCAGATAAACCGGCATTACAACAATATGTCCCTTGTCATGTTATATTGAGTGATTTCTCTAGAATTCCACCACGGCTAACCCTCGCAGATGGGGGTTGTAAATCTATCAAGGTCCCAAGATTAAATGGGATCTTTCGGCCTTCCAGTAAGTCGATCTCAGCGTTTATTACCGAATCTGTTTGAAATTTGTACGATGCGTTTTTATACTGCGTACTTTCGGCGTTGGAATATTGGGCTCTTAGTATTGACACATGTTAAACAGATGACAGTTTTCATTTGTTTTTTTTTCCTATTCCGTTTTGTTTCCGCATCTCTAATACCCGATGGTCGCCTTTTACAGAGCACTTACACGGTAGTAGCGAGGCAGTAAAGATTTACGGGCGAACAATTATTAGATCATTCATTTATTGCGACATGTAAATGAAAGTTCATTTCACTCGTGCGCTATGTTACCGACTCTACGAGTAGGATGACGTTATTTTATGCGTTGACATAGTAGGATAAGGATTATAATAATAACGAAACTTTGGAGGTCTTTGTGTACATTACGTTGAATATTTTATACGGTCTTAAATAATAGGGAATAATTGCTTAATTATTTTAATGGACTTGTTTATTACATTTTAACATTTTAGTAGTAGCAGGAGTTGAAGGAGACCTTTTATTTCGAAATGAGGTCGTTCGCTGTAAGAATTAAGTTCGTTACATACATGTTATTACTTTAAAAGAAGTACCAACAACGTTGGAGGTAATTTTTGATTTACGGATGACGGGCTTAATTATTAACTGAGAACATATGACAATAAGTCAAGGTGTAGTGGTCGACACATCCTAATGGAGAAAGTTAACTGTGAAGATTTTTATAGATGCCATTAGGCATTCCTTAAAAATCTTAAGTTCGAGTTTGTATTAAACATATTGGAATTCCCATCAGCATATAAAAGTTTTTATATAGATTAATTGTAGGGGATGACTATTGGGATCGTTACAAAATTTACCTGTTATTTCCATTTTCTTTGAATTGAAAAACTTTGTATATTTTTTCCAAACTAGTGAAAAATATTTCTTATAAAGTGTCACTATGTCCAAAGTGCATCCTTCGTTATCAATTTTTCGTATATACGAGGTAGGCGCCATAAATTCTTCGCCTAATATAAAAAAAGAAACTTGGGGCAATATAAGGAATTATACATTTTAATGTAATCTCCCCTAACTCCCATACATTTATTACAACGATTAATTAATAATTCCGTCAAAATATTCTATAATAACTGCTTGCAACTCGCTGTCGTCCAATTTTTAAAGCCACATTCGCAGATGGCAGCTTGTGAAGCGGCGGCAGTATTGACGAGAGTATTATCGAACAATAATTGCACCTTCTGTCAATTTTCCACGACATTTTACACAAATACTGTCCCTTAATTTATGCAATAAAGACGCATAATATATGCCGTTCACAGTTGTCTTGCGCTCTTTAAGATCAATTAGCAAAATGCCCTTACAATCTCAGAATGTTGTGGCCATTACCTTCTTCACTGATTGAACGGCTTTCGCCTTTCTGAGACGGGGTTCATAAGGTCGCCACCATTCCATGGACTCCCTTTTCGATGAAGAATCGTAATACGGAGCCATTGTTTCACTCCTGTGACAATGGACTCCAAAATCTGTTTTTGGTCGTCTCCACACATATTTAAAAACAACTACTCATATTCGATTCGACGTTCACCATCGATAGCAGAAAGAAGTCGCGGTACCCATCTTGCACTAATTTTATTCATACCCAAATGGTCATGGAGAATTCCACGAATTGCACTAATTTTATTCATACCCAAATGGTCATGGAGAATTCCACGAATACTTGTTTCGGATATGTTTGTTATCACTGCTAATTTGTTTACTTCCAAACGGCGATGTTCTAGCACTAAATCTTCAATAGTTGAAATTTGATCAGGCGTTATCACTTCAATTGGTCGACCCGATCGTTCAGTTTTTTCAGTGAGATGGATCATCGTAAACACGGTCTAAGCGTTTTTATATGTGATTATGCGTATCCCAAACTTGTGTTAAAAATTTGATGACCGCACGCTACTCAATTTTCTTTACTTCAGGCATTTTCGTCCGCTAGTCATGTTGGTTGGCTGACTAGTAAAAACTACTACTCTTCCACCCTATTTATAGCGTGGACCTCGCTTATGTGCATACATGCCGTGACGGAGTTTGAATACGCTTGAATCTGTATAAGACTGTCAAGCCGAGAATTAATAGCGCTTACTTCGTAAACTGGCTGTGACGAAATACCATTAACCTCTGTTTTTCTAAAGATATTCAATAAAGATACCTGGACTTTGGTGACTCTGACCTGTCACCACATATGTGGGTTATTGTATCTTGGCCGGGGCTAGTGACTCAATGCCCTGCGCGCCTGGCTATCAGTGTCCGAGTCCTGGGTTCAAACCCCGGGCCTGTTTCTCATGGTTCCGGTACCTCTTGTAATCGGCGAAAGCTATTGGAAGATGCGAGACTTTCTGCTATCTGCTAACGCTGTATATCCTTTTGCCAAATCTACATCATGAGAATGTATAAGCTATTCATATTCATATTTAACTCGCACCTATAAAATTGTTACGTTTTAGGTTTGGATACGATACACTTAATATTGGATTGTTATCTGTTAGAGTTGTTTTACCTAATAATTTTACCGTATTTTGAAAGATATTACTTTACTAACCATGAATTATCATCATTATCGTGCTAATAAGTGCAATACGCTGTCCTTCAATAATTGTAAATTCCTATTTCGCTACATAGCTGTATTAATGACACCATAAATTTAACCAGTAGTGTATAACGGTTTATTATATTCATTAAAAGGGAGTATTGTGTTTTAAATCGCAAGTAAAATAGCTCATCATCAATTTGTTAGAAGGTTACTGAGTAATTTACGTGGATATCCTTACTGATTAGGAAGATTAACATAAATTATCATAAGGTATCCTTTAAAATTGCGAAATTAAGGGGATGCCAAAGCTGTCTAAAACTGATATCAAATTGAAAAAAAGAAGTGTTAAATGCTTTGCAAAAAATTAGCTCTGGCAATTGTGACTCCATATCCGTCATAATTTCTCGTTCTTCAAAAATAGGGTGAGTGTCAAACCTTTAACCAGTTACTAACAACTTAAATAAAATACAAAACGATCCAGTTTTGAAAGAGTTTTTCAATGTCAGGGCCTGTGAACGTATGGTTATATACCATATATAACATAGTTTGAAAAAATCAGCTTAGGCTTTGTTAAACAAATTCAAATTATCTTTTGATGTTCGCACTCTTTCACGTTTTTGAACACAGTTCAAGATCTGTGGCGCTTAACTTAAAGCCAGTTTAGATATGCTAATTCTGAGTACCAAATATGATGGACTGTGTTCGGTCAATATGCTCACGTTGCTGTCTGCCTTCCTAACGTGAATTATTAGCTTGTTCAAAATGGTTTAATAAGTTTTATTGGCACTTTTTGACGATTCGTGTGTAAGCCTCAATACTCATACAAGCATATTTAAATTTCGCAACTGGAGAAATTGTGCCTCTCCAAGGAACATTGTTACCCAAAGTTTGTTGCGTATCAGGCAAACTCTGAGAAGGTTACCCGCTTAAAAAATAAAAGTTGGAATCACCATGAATCACGAGTTTCTCTATTTTAGAATTTAGGATTTAGACACGTCGGTTACACCGCCATAATTTTTAAAGCAATTGTCATAAATTAGACAAGCCTCACCTCTCAGAAAAGACATGACAGGAATAGTGTGATGTTTGTTAATTATATTTAAACACTCAATTATTTTATACTCGTTCATTTTCGACACTATGCTGCAATTGCTAAATGAACACTGTATTAGTCGTAACGGTGGTCGCCCCTGACGTTTCGCGAACTCTGGTTCGCATTTTCAAAGGTACCTTTCAGTAGCAGTTCGCGAAACGTCAGGGGCAAAAATGTAATGAGACGGTGAAACCCGACAACCGCTACGACTATGTCAAACCGCCGTGAAAGTCTGAGATACTATTGAACACTGTATTGCTAGTCCGTGGCTATGGACAATACTTCCACTTCAACTACCTCTTACTAAGAAGTATCACATACACACACATATGGCACAATACAGAAAAGGTATTTTATTTTATTATGCAATATTAAGATGTTCCAAATTATGCTTGTTTTGTTTGACTTCAAAAGAGTATTGTTTGATCTGTTTTGGTGAAACCAAAGTTAAAGTATTATAATTAGAACGCTTTAACATCGCAGAGATTGTATGCACTTGTTTGGTCAAGTAAATTGTTCACTCACGTTCTCCATTGAAATCAACTCAAGTTTATTCAAGAAATTTATTAAATTCCCACTATAGTATAATTAATTACCACCGTTTCGACCGCTGCGTTTCCTATGTCGAGAATAGGTGTTCCCCAAGGCGCAACGTGAGGACCCGATATCCTCACGGATGGAGTGAAAAAAGTCGCTTAATCATGAGTGTTTGATATGCGGTATACGTTTTATACGTTGTACACGACACGAGCCAGTGTATGCGTGTTCTATACAAACAAACTCACGCGTACACACGGGTCGCGGCGCAGGGTCTCGGGGTTTTCGTTGGGGAAGCGAGAAGGCGTGGGCAGAGATTTATAAATTTGTCATAAATAATGCACCAACCCTGTGGGACATCGAGGACACTATTAGTACAGCGATGTTGGGAATTGATTTATCATGGCGAACAGCGTGATACCTGAACAACATTACATTCATATTAATATACAGTTTCATTTTAATATTGTCACCAAACTATTTATAGCAGCATTTGAATATTTGTTTTTGTATGCGCGGGTATGCGCCCAGGTCTTCCGACGGGGTCACCCTTTCTCTCGTACGTACTGCTTCACCTATGCATCGTTCCGTCGTGAATAATTGAATTTATAAAATAAGGTGGTAAATTTAATCTCTGGAGGTGGCTCCTTTTATAAAAGGAAAGTTACTCGGATGGGATATATATTCTCGGATATTTGTTTTGGACTTTTGATTACATACAATTATGTAAATTTAAAAGCAACATATGTATATCACCTTGTTGTATATAATAAGATATTAAGCTATCTAGAATACAAGTAATACTAAAACATTTGGATGTAAATAAAGTTTTGATGGCTAGTTGAATATTGCACAGCAAATGTCAACAGCCGATTTGTTATCTCGGGATCATAGTGGTGCACGCATAACTCATCCATGGTCACATACCGACTAAGAAAGTTTTCTTTGCTTGCTTGGTACCCTTCCAAATCAATCTGTTGTTACCGTTGTGGGAGGACCATCGGCATGTTGATTTTCACAGGATGTTTTCCCGCATTTAAAATCTCGACAGCAGCGCTTGTCTATATCATAAGATACAGCAGAGTTACCCATAGTTGCCATAATGTCTATGAATTTGGGTTGGCGTCATACCCTATTTCTGTAGGTGTTTATTACGGCTCTTTGTTCTACAGGATCCATTTTTATGAACAATCACGACACACAATTCAAGAATTAGCCACAGCACAACACTTTGAGATACAAACTTGATATTATGTATATATGATCTACAAATGTTAACTAGAGGTCAAAAACATTAATCCAACAACCAATTAGAAGTAGGCGATGAAGATCCGCCATCGTATACTAGTACTTAGCAAAAGTATTTCATACTATTCTAATATTTGGCACATAGACACTTCGAGGGATTTAATCACCAGTCTTCAGCTGTCTCTGACAATTTTATTCCCACATCTTATTTACATCGCTTTAGAAATATGTGCGTTGGTTTTAGGAGAATTTCAGTCTCTACAAGATAAAATACCTAATTCATGCATTCATGCTTTAATCTCCGTAAAACTACTACAGAAGAAATTTTCAGGAGGCGTCCTTTTCTTAGTAAAAACGTTAAGGTTAACGGAGATGAATAAAATCTTGGTATTTTGCAATTTTATCATTACCTTTTAGAAACTTTTGCGTACTACCTCGTATAAGACTTAGCAGTCGCAAACATGTAAAATGGAAAGCGGGAACGTGTAGACTCTTGCACCATACATCGAATAATATTTTTATGTGTCAGAAACACAGCTTCGCAGAAGAGACCCAAATTGTCAGTCATTTTTTAGTCTCTCATGGTCAACACTAATGCATATAGTATAAAATACCTGTAATTTAGACTGACAATATGACATAATATGACTGCAGCAATTGAGATGATTATTGATGTCAAGATATTTGTAGTATTTCCATGATTATGAACTGTTTTCCTGTTTCTATACAACACAACAACTCTAATGACTTGTAATGAAAAGCAATTAAAAGCGATTTTGTCCAAATTTTGGGTTAACTACATCTGATAGTAATATTGTCCAAATTGTTCAATAGTTTAAGATGTATTATCTGTATAATGATAGATTAAATTAGCACATAGTAACCAATTTTGGCAAATCCGTGACAACTAGAAAGAGCGTAGGGCTCAATATTCAACCCTGTTTTGGACCTTTACAATCGACCTAGATGGTGACAAGTATGTGTCGTTTATTTCTTCACTAACATTCACAATACTAACCTATCTGTTGACTTAAAGAGGAATTAAAAAACTTTAGCATGATAATTGTGAGAAAAGGGGAAGGACCACGTTTACTTTAAATCGAGCCAAAATTTATTTTTAGTAGCAAATGTACATTTCGTTCGTCTTACGGACAGGATTATTGCAAATTACATTTGACACGATCGTCACATCAAAAGAACGAGAGTTTTTGTCAAAATGTTTTCTATTCGATTTCTTATTCAATTTTTAGACCGTATATTTTGATAAAAGTAGATTGTGCTAATGACGTCTGTAAGGCGGACGAAATGTATATTTGTTAGAAATAAATTTTAGTCCAGTTTGAAGCTAAAGTGATTTATTTTTCTTACAATTATTACAACTGTATTACTTGCTTTTAAAAGTTAATTAACTATATTAAACTTCAATGTGTTACCTGTAACTGTAGTTGTTTCCAGCTTAGTCAACAATATGTTATATTTTGTACAATAGAACATTTGAGAAAATCGAATTACTGAAACTTTTTCTTGGATATTTATTTATACAGATTACTTTTTATAAAACCATATACTACACTTTCCGTACATTTGCTGACTATAAAATCGATTCAGTTGGAAGGGATCAAATTAAATTTAGTTAAAAATCTTAGTAAACGATTATTATCATTTTTTAACTTTAGAGTCTGAAAGTGATAGGATGACAGATTTATAACTAATAGTTGAGTATAGGCTTTCGCAACCATCGTCCATAGTAGAAATGTTTTTCGGGTTTTGTCGTGTATTTACAGTTTCACTTGACGTTTCCCTGATCATGCTGTCAGCTTCTTCAGAAGGTTTCTAAAGACTGGTGTTGGATATATAACGAGAAGCAAGAGACAACAACACCAGTCCTTAGAAACCGTCTGAAGAAGCTGACAGCATGATTAGCGAAACGTCAAGTGAAACTGTAAATACACGACAAAACCCGAAAAAGATTTATAACTATTCGCATTTTTTCTCCATTTATGTAACGGAATGCTATTTTAAATTGATTTGTAACCATGCAAATGTGGGGCATTTTTGGTATGTGTGTTCACGAGTATTTCAACTTACCACCACAATCTAAACGATCAAGTATTGTGTCCAGGAGTTTTTTTTGTCATCTTTTTCGTAAAGACTTACGCTCCTGTCCTTATAAAGTGGTGGTGGTTTTGAACAAAATATATAACACATTTGTAACTTTCGACACCATTTTCTTCCCTGCTGAATCGCATCTATATCTTAACAATTGTAACAAAGAAAATTGCCTTTACTGGAACGATACAGTGTTCAAAAGCGAGTATAAAAATCTTCTATACTTTCTCAAGGTAACGATTTGGGCCACTGTGTTCGTGCAACGAAATTCATGAAAACTTTTAATTTTGCAAGATGTTGGTGGTTATGACCAACAAACTTTGCTTCAATATGCTCCACAAGGCGCTTCCTTGGTGGGAGTATAGTTATTGACATGTTTATATTGTGCAGTTTCAATTATAATTCAGTAAGTTTTATTTGTACGTAAGAATTCTATGTCCCAGCAAGTATTTCGAACCACTCTTATTTTCTCTGCAAGCTTATATAGATATCCTACCATAAGTAAGACTGTCAACTGCTTTTACTATTATTAAGTGTTCTCTTTAAGCCGTTAACTGCTGTACAACGTCTAGGGGCGACGTTTGCGTGGAATTTCGCTAATTTGGCCCGCCGCCAAGTAATTAAGTATACGGCAAATAAAATCGAGGCAATTGATAAAAGACGAAATTATACACCGGTTTCGTGCCTATTTCGATTTTGCGCGATTTCTAAAATTAAACCCGCCCGATGAATAATAAACGGTCTAATAACGTTCGGCCATCATGCTGTACGGGTATAGGTAGGTACCTTAATAAACGGTTTCGGTTTTACGATTGTTTATTAAAATAACAAAGAGTATACCGCGGGAAGAAAAGTGTTATTATTATTAAATCTGTCCCTCGTAAAATGAAACAAAAAAGGATGTCCTTGGCCAAGTCCGTAGACATCCTTTCTATGTAACTCCAATGTTTTTATTAAACTAGTTTATATTAAAAGATTGCACTTAATCGTGCAGTTTTTGAAGGCAAATTATTGGTTGTATTTCGACGGAAAACAACATAGCCGTTGTTTGTTATGCTATGTAGTATTTGACTCCTGGTGGCTTTTTTCTTTCTCGATTGATGAAACCAAGTTGAAGGGGATGAAGATTTGATATAATGCGGTAGGGTAAAGCTGAATCCCAGATGGTGTTGAATCCCTTCACTAAATAGCACTTTGAGACTGTATTTTTTTCATGGCGGAGGTGCACTAGAAAATACAAATTTTGCTATTTTGCCGTCTTCTGTAATTTTTGGGATACCATCTCGTATATTGGAGGGTTTAATTTCTTCATTTTATTATCACATTACAAGTGGTAGACACAGACGGGCAAAGATGTAAAAAAAATTCAACAGAACTCAATTTATAAATTTTATAATTTATGTGCGTCATATCTAATTGAAAATCCATTATACGAGGGTTGTCTTTTAAGTTTTGCGTATACAAGTGGAATAAGACATTAGATAGCTTTTAAAAATTTTATTGTTTTTCAAAGCATTCGCCACGAAGTTCATTGCACTTTTGCATACACTCGAGCCAACTCCGGATGCTTTTATTGCTGCAGTCAAAATGGCGTTTTTGAAGGCATTGACTGCTCCTGACGACTGGAACCTTTGACCGCGTAGGCTAAAGTAAAGATATCGTAGCCACTTTGGTCTGAGCTGTACGAAAAATTGTCTAACAATTCGATGTTTTGTTGGTTTAAAAATTCATTTGTCTTGGGTGCTGTGTGCGGACGTATATTGTTTCGGGGAGAATGATTCGTCGTTCGGAGTTGGCTTTTCAAAGCTCAATGTTAACTTGCGGCAAACAAAAGGTTATATACTGATCGGCAGTAACAAGGAATGGCTACTGTATGACCTGTTTTCGGGACAAATGTCTTTTTGAAGACACTTCGGGAATGAATGACTTCTGTCGGCTTTCCTTCACCTTGGAACATCCAAACAGATGACTGCGTTTAATTTCTGGCTCATATGAGTAAATCCAAGATTCATCACCACTGACGATGTATACGTCTTTAGAGTTACTGGCGTTGAATTTTTTGAAACCAATTCACCCTAGCTGCTTTCTGTTCTGAGATGTTAGATGCAACATCCAATGGGAAGCTATTTTTTTAAACACAATTCTTAATACATTTTTTTTTAAATTGAGGTCCTTTTAATCCCCAATGATGCCTCAACTTCGCGATATGTCAGATGTCGATCTTCGTTGATAATCTTGCGCACAGTATTGACTTTTCCCGAGTGTCTGCCGTTTTTGGTACACCTGCTCTCGGATGTTGCTAAGATTAATCAAACCGCGTTTGAATCCTCGATGCCTACGAGAAATTGCTAATTGTGGTGCTTCATTGCCGGAAACAGAAACCAGCTCGGCGAACTATTGCTGTTGAGGTAATTGTTTTCGAGATTTATAAAAATTTTCTCGGTTCAATTCTATTTTTGAACTAACTTATCAACTCTGGCTGTTCATTGTAGCTTCAACAATACATATATCGCACTAACGATTGGTTAACTAAAGATGCAAGTTAATCTTCAGTGCTAATATTTGATTAGCGGCGCCCTCTATATCCCAGTATGTAAAACTTAAAACACATCCGTCGTATCCTATCTTATTCCAAGGATAATTTTGCTATTGGTTGTTTCTCCATTGACGCAATGCTAATTTATTTTAGCTTTGCAAGTCAGTGCTAAGCTCGAATAATAAATCTCTTATCGGAAATCGCCTTTGCAAAGTATTCGCACATTGAATTAACGTATTAATTGGTAAACACATTGTTTTCAGGCTATATTACTGTAAGATATGTCAGACGAAGTCGAAATAAATTTCATAGTTACCGCCTCGACGGCATTTATCAACAAAGCGGCTATTAATTCTGTCTCGATATCAATTATGTTAAATAATAGCATGGGTGCGAGTTAACTAATTTAAGTCTCTTATCCGATTTGATATCTTTATTGCTGTTCAACAAACTGTAACAAATCTATTCTCTCGTAGGAGATCGTTTGCGGAATTTCGCTTGAGTATCGATAATTTATTGCCTTGTCGTTAATTCCCTATTTCTACGAGTAAAGTTTGTGTAAAGAAGAAATCCGTTTAGCAGTTTGGAGACTCGTTGGAACTATAATATGCCATTGATATCAAATAGCCCATCTATTCATTTGCTCAATGTTGTTCTTCCCGCGCAAGTATTAATTAAAAATAATTAAGCTAAATTTTGCTAGTAAAGGGAAATATTTCCTTTATATTTTCAAGTTGAAAGATGTTATCGACACCAAGATAATTTAATATAAAGCACTTATAAACCATTACTAATTTTAGTACGTACATTTTGATTAACATTTGTCAGACACAGTGCTTTTGTGTATTTGCAGTTTCAACCGTCGAGGTGGCCGGCACAATTTCTTGAAGCCTGTCGAAGGTCCCTTCCACGGTCCAACGAAGTCTCCTTAAAAGTAAGATACATAAGATTGCAAGATGGTTTAGGAATTTCTAGTGTAATGGGATACATACATAGATATTGCACTAGAAATTCCGAACACATTGAAATTAACTTGAGTCTTGCGAAAACTTGTTCTTGTATCCATTCAAAATTGTATGCATTGACAATAGAAGTTTAAGTAAAAATTGTTTCCTTTTTAGTTAAATTTCTATTGCAGCAACTCTGCTGTATCACAGCCTAGAATTCGTTAGAAACGCTTTGAAAGATAGTTAGAAATTCTAGATATCTTTATTCCTTATTAAAAAATAAAGCATTCAAAGTAAATTACTATTAATATTAAACTACAGTTGGTATTAGTGATGATAAAATTGCAATTCGCTTGCAATTAACCAATGTTGTTAACCTGAAAAAATATCAGTCCCGGTAGGATTTGAACCCACAACCTCTGCATTACAGGCGCATTGGGCCATCATTACACCACGAGACCGAATGCGAGTTCAAATCGCTTTTGATATCTATATATCAGCAGGCGCAATGTTATTAATTTGAGGCTGTAATATAAAAAATGCACTGTGTTGCTTTCCTTGTCTACTATTTAAAGGTGAAGAATTATGGATGAAAATGGGCTTAAATAATTTAAATCATTTAAGTGATCGAATTAAGCTGTATATTACAAAGACATATGAAAAATGTAATCTAAAGTATGGCATTAATTGTGTGCGTCTTTGTGGAGCTTTCGAACTTACATTGAGAGGATACGATGAATAAATTTTGACTTCTGACCCGAGTGTTTTTCGTGAATTAACAAATTTTAATGCTGAATTGGACGTTGTCTTAAAAGACCATTTAGAAAAACCTACTGTTTTCAAGAGAAAATCCAAAAGTATCCGAAATGAAATTTTACTAACAATGTTCAGTGTGTGTCTTTTACAGAAATAAAAAAACTGATTATTTGTTTCTAATAGTTGACGAAACTACTAACGTATCAAATAAATATCAAATGGCCATTGCATTTACCGTATATGTGTACAACTAAAGGCAAACTTGTTGAAAGATTTTGGAATTTGTTGGCGTCGTCAGATTATAATGCGAAAACTTTATCTACAACCATTCTTGCAGAATTAGAACACACATTAAAGATGACGATCGAAAACTCATTGCCCATATATATGATGGGGAAGCCGTCATGAGCAGATCGTATTAATGGGGTACAGGTACTTATTAACTTACAAATACACTGCTTACGCTCACTGCTACGGGCATCAGTTAAATTAAGTTATGTTGAATGCTGCCTCTGCCAACACTAATGTCCGTATATTCTTTGGCTCGTTCGGTCCCAATAAGATGGAATTTTAATTCCAGAATTATCGGCGCTGTGTCTGAACAAAAGGATTTAATCGGCTTCAATCTTCTCCATTCTATCAAGTCATTGAGCCTACAACTTAATTTGAGCGAGTGGATTACTACTTATTATACAAGACGTAACCACTCCTTTCAAAGAGATGGGAAATTAACTTCACCAATGAAGGATAGAAGCCAATACCTTCCAGTTTAGCACAAAGTAAATTGTGGTTAATGTAATCAAAGTCAGTACAAATCACATCGACTTGTCTTCATTGATCTAATGTGAGATTTACCAACTTGGTTACAGTGGATCTCCTCGACATAAAGCCATGTTGATAGATCGGCAAAAATGACTCAACAAAGAAGTAAATACGAGGCGAATCAAACATGAACCGGACTTTTGTTTTTAACGCCCTCTAGGCGAAGCGAGTGGTGTTACAGTTTTGACATGTATTGGGGGGATGTAAGGTAGAGGGGAGTAAGCCGGTTCGGTTCGGCAGTGCAGATGAGCTGTTAGTATCAAGTCTGAGCAAGAGGTGCACATGTCTGTTGAGCAATGTATTACTAAATATTTGCCCGGGAGAGGGTAAACCCTGTCGAAATTTTGCGTCGACTAACTGCACAGTTCGCTGAAAAAGAGCAGTTTCAAGGACCCAAGTCCACAACTGGCACAAAAAATTTTGCCCAAGAGTCAGTGGAAAACGAAAGCCATGCAGTCCGACTGGCGACGAGCAGCAGTGAGGCCACCATTCGTGCGATCCGTGAGCTGATTGAAGGTGACCGCCACCACGATATCGAACAGAGGAAGATGACTTGTTGAGGCATATTGTCACCTGTTATGAGACATGGGCGCACCATTACATCTCTTGAGTATAGGCAGGCAAGCACGAAGTGGCGAAAACTTGAAGAAGCAATACCTCGGAAAGCCAAGACCCGTCTTTCTGCTGGAAATTTTCTTGCAATGGCCTTTTGGGATTCTAAAGGCATACTGCTTATTAGTTATCTCCAATAACAGCATATAATTAATGCTGCGTACTACTACCGATTGCTTAATGAAGTAAAACTGACCTATCGACGAAAACGGCGGGACATGCCTATTCGAAGTTCGATTCTGCTACATGACAATTCTCGGCCACACAGCTGCATTGACCCAAAATAAGTTGGACAAAATTCATTGGGAAACTCTGCCCTATAGCCGTATGACTACCACATATTTGGGACACTCAAAGTAGAACTGGGAGGTCACCACTTTGACGACGACGAAGGTGTGGAAATGTTGGTGCGCAATTGGTTACAGACGCGATCACATTCACTCTTTGGTGACGGAATAAAAGACTTCCGATACGGTCGGAAAAACGTGTGAATAGTAGAGAGGATTATATAGTAAAATAACGTGTATTCAATTTTTTTTTTGTTGTACTATTTTTAAAACCAAAGTTCGGTTCATAATGAAATATATATGCAGATTTCACTAAAATGTTTATGTCTGTAATTAACAATATTAGCCTGATCAGCTCCTTCAAACGCTGGCACTATTTTACTAGTTTTCCAATAAGTTTGAATGTATACTACTGGACATATATATGTACATCCTTCTTTGTTAAAAGCTATGTGTAGGTGTAGGCGCTTTTGTATATCCATTGAAGCTGGTATTATACCAAAACAATATTACCGTTCAAATCATAATATTAATGTGTTCGTGGCATTATAATCATGTCATTGTCAAAAAGAGTATATTCTTCATTCTTCACATCTCCAATGTTTACGAACGCCAAATAATAATATCAACGATAAAGACAGACGACGAGCTGTATACGTGTGTTATTGTAATGGCCGAGAAAAAAATCGATTTTTCTAATCGTGTATTGAAATCGCGACCGGCGACGAAGAGAACGCTGGAAAAAAAATCGAGCGATGTAGTAGTTGAGAGCCGTCCTCTCGCGTGGCATCCGCAGCGCGCAAGAAAGGAAAGAGCCCAGATACGAATCTGTATTCTCAATAATAGCGGTCCATGAGATCTCGGTGGATCGTTCCTCTCTATTCTAAAACTAATTGATTCCATTTTCGAAGTTGACACGGCAAACAGACTGACATTCTCAATATCCTACATAATATCGTGCGCCCCTTTGATTTCTCAGGACCTCCAGAAGAGTTGATTTATACGTATCTCTCTGTTTGACGAGCGTTGTTGCGTAGAGGACGTTGTCTTTAGGACTTGAATGGCACAACGGATTGCTTGATTTAGTAATAATCTTTTATTGCAATTATCGTCATTTTTGTGATCATTTTAACTGTATCGCTTTTCGGAAAATTTCGCGGACATTTTAAGTTGGCAAAACTTTGCAGGGAAACTACCGAACTTGATATGCTTTGCTATAGTCATACATAAAAAACAATGTTTAAGACAAAAATTAATGAAAAAGAAATATTTGTGTACTCTATCTACGCATTATCTGTCAAATATACCTGGTGAAAAGTCGCGAGCTGTTGATTGCATTCTGGATGACTGGAAAATGAATCAAAGACAAATAACGCATGCCCAGAGATATACCCGCCCCACCTCGCAGTAATGTGGAATGATGGTTTCATTGAATCGATTCAAATTGAAAAGATCCATGTGACGATAGGATTTTGTAGTAGTAGTGTAGAGAATACTGTTAAACAGAGATACCATGCTGACACACAATCGCCCTGCAGAAGAGCATGCTTATTTCTCAACTTTGTTAACTTATAGAAATCTATTTCATCCTCCTCATACTCTACGGCCATCGACATGTCATGGTATAAATGTCTGAGGCAAATCCAGGAACAATTCAAGTTCATGAAATATTTGAACTAAAAAAACTGAAATATTTGAAGTAGATAAACTGCAATAAACATTGCGTTGTTTTTTCAGTAGTTCCGCAAAACAGGAAAATATAGTGATCCAACCAGTTTTTCCAAAAAAGTGTTTATATTGGGCAATGATTGTTTTTGTAAAGAAGCCGTTCCATTGGTGTATTTTAGTATTATAGTATTTTGTGATCTGTTCAGCTGGAAACATAACCTTGATGGTATTTAATTTATGACTAGTTTCGGTTATCCTCTACCAAGGACTAAATTTAATTTCATTCACTAAATTAATTAATATGAATGCTTATTCACCAAGAGTTCAATTCGTATTTAGTTAAAACGCAAACTCGAGGGGGCTCAGGTTAACTAGCATAATCCTACAAGCCGGAACAAATTAGTATTAATTCTTAATACATCTTCCTAACTCGCCCTCCTTATTTTATTTGTTTTAGTTTTTTACATAGTGATGCATAATTACGTATAGTTGTTTACAGTTCTACAGCGAAAGTAGATAATAAACTCTTTCCATAAATATACACCATTGGCTATGTACAATTTTTCCGTTGTAAATAAAAGCCTGACATCACTTAAAAATCAGTTCCAAAAGCTTTACAGAAGCACCATACACGTACTCATATATACAGCATAAGCCACTCATGACGGACTTAGATATAATGGACAAAGTTGTTAGGTCCCGGTTTCATTTTAATTCCTCTTGTAATGGACTTGTTTATAACGAGATTTAGGTTAAATGGATTATAAAATCACAACAAATCCACTATAAATAGAGTGCTTTGGTAATTCCACTAAATATATACAATAAAATTAGTCATTTCTTTTGAAATTTAAACCATTATTTGAAGTGGTGCTTTCAGTTGTGTGGAAGCATATTAAAAATCGCAAATCATTTTCACTAAATGAAAGTTATTGAAGCAGTCGCAAATCGTAAAAGTTCAGTGTGCAAGACTTTTATTTTAATTTAAATATGTCAAGAGTACCAACAATATGAGTAAATCGTTCAAAAATAAAAACGCTAAGAAGGTAAAACTGCATAGTTTGTTACGTCCGGAAATGGATGTAATGTTACTCAATTGGTTTCAACAGCACAGAGCAAATAATACTTAAGTGAGTTGATTTTAAGTGCAGTGGTGAACGATAGAACTGACTTAAAAAACGGCATGAAATAGTGTTCGGTAAATGAGTGGAGAATCAGGTTCTGTTGATAAAACGGCCACCAACCAGTGACTTGTAGATGTCATGACAAATGCGATTGCTAAAATCGTATAAAGAATGTACAACACCAAAATAAGAAAAATAACCTGTCACCTTAAACGCAATTTATGTTTTTTTCCGGTTCATGACAATCGCCTGTTATATAAGATTTCATCAACTTGATAAGTAACTGTTTCATGACTTCCAGAATGAAACCCAACTGGAAGTTATCATTCCGGAGAGAGTTACAGAGGCATATGCCAACTGTGCGTAACGACATCGGAAACATAGTAGTAAAAGATAAACAGCCGTGGTTATATGTCATCGATATGAGAAATTGAAAAAAACTTTCTATTTTGAATATTGTAGTGCATGCTCTAATTCCTATTAAAACGACGTTTGCCATTGTATTAGCTAGCAAAAGATTAGAAAAGTGCATCGACGAAGCAATTATGAACGTAGTACTGAAAACGCAAAAAATTAACTCTCAACCGACCAGCTGTTGATGTTTATGAGCGATGGTTCAGCAACAATATATAATGTAGGTCGTTCTCTTAAAGAAAACTGTGAGAGATTTTTACATGTGACGTGTAACGTTCATGCTTTACACATTGTAGCACGAAGTATTCCAAAACGTTACTCACGGGTGGATGCATTAGCTTGAAATAGCAAAAAAAATATTTCGAAATCTCCCAAACGAATTCGGGAATTCAACCAACGGTATTCCTGTGTCCCCAGAGGCAATTCTCACACGTGGGGAAACATGATTGAAAGCGACTTTCAATTATTGCGCTAGTTTCCACAAATAAGATCTGTGATTCTACGATTCAACCCTAAGAAACCTGCAGTACTTAAGGAAAGTCAGAAAAGGTTTGGAAATACTTCCTTTGAAATCGCTTAAAAAAATTACAACAATTACAAAGATCTAATTGACTCAATGTACGAATTTCAAAACACTGGGTTGTCGTTGGTGGAGTCATTGAAAATTATGAACGATGTACACTCACTGCTAAGTACTACAGGCGACATAATAAACTTAGCGTGTTGTAGAACAGTTTGAGAGTGTTATGAAAAGGGATTTCGATTTTACCACATTAAGACAAAGTTGTGATGGTGCATGTATAGATACGTAACATATTTTTAAAGATTATTTCAATTATGCGTGTATTACATCCGTACATGCCGAGGGAGTTTGAACTCCTCCTGGTTTAACGAAATTATGTTTTCCTTTGTTACGCGTTCTTAATAACACCCCTAAATACAATATGTATACTATATTTACAGTTAGTTACAAAAATACACCGAATACATTGAATGACGAGTTGAAACTCACTAGTTGCTGTTAAGAAGTGAATACAAGTTAACTTGCTCCGAACAAGTTGAAACTTTATTCACTTAAGATGTTGGATGATTGGAGCTATTTCTTGTTCTCTTGGAGCTACGCGTTGTACTCAACTAAGACTGTGGTATATGGTCAAAAGAAACTTCGGTTTGTCTTATCAGTAATTACAGATTTACCAGAGTGTCCTTGTGGTAATGAACATTCTATATAATTACTGATCACATCATGATCATAGTTAGAAAGCCCAGCAATAATACACTACATCAGAATGAGGAAATAATGTGCTAGTGATTAAGAAGAAGTTAACTAAATTGCCGGAATTTCTACTAAGTCTGAAATTTATTCATACTTAATGAATTAGTAGTAATTGTGCTAATATTTGATAACAATAGAATATGTGATTACAGTAGTAATATAGTTGTAAATCGCACATGCATCACATTGTTGCCAGTTTGTTCGTACACTCGTCTGGTTACGATCCTGGTACGCGGGAAAGATTCCCCGCTCTAGTCATATTTAACATAAATAATTATATTATTTTCTACAACCAAGCATTTGTCTGTTTTGGAAACAATTTACGCAAGAACTGGAAGCGGTGTCGAATTAAATTTTGTAGTATTAGACATATTTATTGTTAGATTTGACACCTGAAATTTTTACATCTACACCAAAATGTGCAATACGCTTAAGATTTTCATTATTTCTTGGATCCTTGCAGACATTTGTGATTCGTTGCTTTTTTGCAACAAAATGAAATTTTCCCTACACCAAAAGATATTTATATATAGAAAGCTTGCTATCAGCATCGTTCTGAGAATCTATTCGTTGTTTTCGTTTAATAACATAACGTAACATCACAGTACTCTTGAGAATGTTCGAAAATGTGTACTATATAAATTAGTGTAAATACCATATCAAATTACCACACATCTGTCTAAATTGAAACATCGATAAATTTTCTATTTACTCATCTACGTGCATTAAGTAAAAGTATGCTTTGTTTAAACGAAGCTGTGACGCAATAGAGAACGCTACCGACTTACGTTTTACTTACACTAATTTAGCCGCAGATACCAGAACACCAATACGATTCATTGGCACTTTATTGTTAAACGTACGTATTGATCGTTTTCAACGGTAACTTATATTTGTATAGCCGAAGAAACAATCTTCGATTCATTCTATGTTTTTTTTTATCTAATGGAAGCAATGTGAATTAGTGCTCGGCGTACTTAAAGACGGAGCAAATATACACATACATATCGCTTTTGTTTTTTTCTGGTTCATTCCTGTTCGAGGCATAATTGATTCTAATTTGCTAATGTTATGGAAGAGAGGTTAACGACAGCGTCAAACCGAGTAGATAAAGTTGCCTTAAGGTAAACGTACACTTGCGATAGCACACTAAATCGGGCCAAAGATTATATAGTACCATGGTACGGTTATTGAAGATCCAGTTGAAATTGTAAATATTGTCAATGAATATTTCATAAATATCAGTAAGAACTTCAAATTTCCATGTATACAGGGAAACAACGCCCAGAGCAATAACTTTTTCATCACGTTCGTTGATTCGGTTAGTTTAAAAATAGTTTGCACTGTAATTTGTAGCTTAAGGTCTTCTAACTGTAGTAGTCTGGATGGTATCACTATTAATTTAATTAAAGATGTGCTCAAAAGAGCCAAGATTTACCTAGTTGAGGCCGGAGGTCTAAAGCAATTACAGGTCAATTTCTATTTTCAGTAGTAGTATGTCAAAAGTCTTACAAAAGATAAGAACAATATTTTACATTAAGAATAGCACGGCTTTTTTAAAGGAAAATTTACACATGCATTGTAATCTCATTTATGATGAAGCTATGCGTATATTCAAACGACAGCGAAAATGCATGAGTTTATTTGTGGATCTTTATAAACTGATTGTCTTGTTAAGTACGATTTGCTATTATCAAAATTTCAATGCTCTGGTTTAAGGAGATCAATATATAAATTGTTAACATCGTACTTATCTAATAGCTTTGCGATTGACAGCAATTTAGTTTCTATGGTAATATACTAGCTCTAGTGGAGTGTGACATGATCTAAATTTTTGGAGGTTTCACATGCAATTACTACTTGATAATTTCGTTAAATGGTTTAATAACAATAATATATGTAGTAAACTAGCACATACTTGTTATGCAATGCACAGGCACTATATCAATAGTTGAAACTTGCTACTGTGCCATTTTCCAGTCTCATTTAAGATGGTCTTACAGCGCACATTACAGAATAGAGCGGAAAATTCACCGATATTCTTTTTCACTGTGTTACGCAGTCGTCGTTTTTTACCCTTCCGTATATTCGACATATTTAACCATATATTTACCAAACGCAAAAAGAAAACAAAACGGTGAGACGATCACCTCACGTCAAGAGCAGAAAGGTCATACGTAGACTGTCATCTGGAAAACTGATGAGTATGACCACCTAATTGTTACACACAACATATGTTAAAATTTTAACACGCATTTATGCTTGAAGAGTTGAAGCAAGAACTTCAGGCTTCTAGATCTGATTCATTAAAGTATGCTTGTTTTTGCAAATTTCCAAGCTTTCATAGCAATTTCAACGTATATTGTTATTATTGTCTACGTCCTTCATTAATTCCATATTATTCATCATGATTCTTTTCAAGCACATGAAGGGCGAACTAGATTTGTCAAACCTGAATTTAAGATAAACCAAATGCCTTTTGTATCTAACTTTACTGATCTTCTGATTTGCCCAATATATATATCATCAGAAACTTTACGTGATATTTGAAAAAATATATATGTTATCCATGTTATCTACCTGGTCTTTCGGCTTTTCTTAAATACTTTCTAATTCTCAAGAATTTATGAACTCAATTTTCTGTGATCTTTCTATGCAGTGAGTTATTCTAATAATTGTTTTGTTGCACATACTTCCTAGATTTGAGAGACCAGTAAATAAATCTGCCTCTTCGTTATATATGGAACCATTTTATTACTTCCATATTCCACCTGGTCCATCTCTGTTCCATTTTTTGTGTTTCCATGTTTAATGGAATGTCTGTAGTTGATTTTTGTATTTATACTGTCAGAGAAATGTTATCATCATCTTGATAGCATTCCTTCTTTGCCTCTTATTCAATTACCATCCTTTTGCTTGTTAGAACTAGTTCTTCATATCGCGATAAAATTGCTAATTATCTTAGTTCTTAGTGACGTTCTGAAATATTTTTTCTGGGCGCGTTGTTTTTTTTCTTAGAATATTTTCATTTCATCATCTTCTTTTTTTCTCTATATCGGTTTTTCTCTGTTAAATATTTCATCATTTTCGTTATATTTAGGGCTTTTCAGAAGTGTTCATGAAACTAGGAACTCTTTATTTCATCTTTATTTCAACCATACAATGATCTGTATCAGCACAGAGTTCTCTCTGCGATCTAGCGCTCTTAACAAATATTCCAAATTTATTTTCTTTAATATGTGACCTGAATTAAAACGCTTACAGAAATTGAAAGGTGTAAAACTTTCATAAATTTGTAAATCATTTCTCAAATTAACACATTTTTAGTTATTTTAATTGATCAATTTATGGAGGAAGTCATTGACTTCAAGTTAAGTACTAAATCAATTTGAATGCGGTTCGCTTGAAACAATATATCTTGTTTGAAATTGTTTCCACATCGCCTTTCAGGCTAATTAGATTCTCCACGAACAATAAATGATATTGTTATATGTCATATTAAAATACGCCATTCCGTTACCAGCTACCAAATATAAGTAGCAACTTATTCACCAATTAATGCTAACGATAAACGTAAATAGGAAATACGAAAGTAGTCGGAGCAGAAAACGGTTCCATTATTATTCGATTCCCTTTTATGTACGCTTCTATTTGTACGGAAAATAATAGCGAGCACTGTGCCTGCCCAAGTATCTAATACGCATATAATTTTCAGTGAAACGTTGAACAATCGTTATTATATGAATACCTACTACATAGATACATGTGTTCCGTATTCCAATTTTAAATATACCGTTAATTTCGATGTTAAAATTTAATATACAAATTTTATTTGTGTACGAAGACGTTCAATGGAATAAACTATGTTGCTCTTCTTCTATTATTTATTTTGCCTACTTGCTGAGGAATTTTATTATTGAGAATATGTACGCAGGTATATCCTAATCGTGTTTTTTCTTGTAATTTTGATTGGGAATTTTAATATTTGAGATATGATTCAGCACACTTGTTTAAATTTTAAAAAGTCACGTATTTGTGTCCACAATTCTATTAATAATAACGTGGTGGTATTTATATATTATGTGTACACCTGTGAAATTGAAAAAAAATTAATCACTATAGTCTAAATATTTACTCAGCCTGTAGGCAATATACGACAGCAAAAGAGATTATAATAAAAAATTATAACCTAAATGTGGAAAGACGTTGACATCTAATGGTCTATAGCACAAGGTTTAACCTCTTCTTAATTGTTTAATTTAAATTAACTTAGCAAAACAGTCAGCAAAATTTTTATAGTTCCACATAATTTCATAGTTTCCTTAGAAACACTTAGTAACGGTATGAGTTGGAAATTGTCTAGAATTATATTTCTCAACGTAAAGAAATGGCGGAACTGTTAGATATGTAGGGGAACTACCTGTCTTATAAACGTATAGGTACGAGTGAAATTTCTATAACTCCTCAGAGCTAGACGACATCCTACGAAATCAGGCATTACCTTTCAGAGTAAAAAATCTTCTAAACATCTTCAAAGGTTTATTTAATGTTAAATATATATCAGTTAATTAAAATGCTGAGGGGTAAATTGCTATCCGAAGGGGAAAGTTATTATAAAGAGCCATCATCATCTCATCAACAATTTTGTAAAGTTGGACAATTCTTACGGCAAAAATTGCGCTAAGGGGAGTAATCGAAAACTAACTCGAAGGCTCATCGATATTTCGGTTAGGCTCTTCTGGTAATATAACCGGGCAACAAATAAATTATAATTTAAATTTTATCCAGCAGTAAACGTTTTCAGTAGCTAAAGGAGGTTTCAAAACCTCCCTTAAAAGAGACACATAAATAGGCAAGACTGAAATTTTCGTAAAATCGTATGGGATGGGATTATGAGTGGAACAACATTATACTTTTTGACGAGAAGAAATTTAACAAGCCTGATGGTTTCAAATATTATTGGCACGATTTGCGAAAGAAATCTGAACTTGCGATGAATCGAAATCTTGGTGGCGGTAGTGTAGTGGTTTGGGCGACTTTTACCCATTACAATAAAATCCTTACATGTTTTATTTCCACGGGAATGAATTCTAATTCTTATGTACAACTTCTGGAAATGGTTCTGATAGACTTTGATGAACAATTGCCGACGCAAGACAAACAAAGGAGGTTTCATTGAAAGATATCAATTTATTACAATGGCCTGCTTGCTCGCCCGATTTGAACCCGATCGAAAATCTGTATGCCAATAATAAACAATACGATAGCGTCAGAGAACTAAAATCTGCAATAAGGAGGTGTTGGAATGGTATCCCTATTTTAATATTGATCAAATTGATAGACAGTATGAAGACCCGGATCTTTGAAGTTATTTTGAATAGAGATCTAACACTCACTACTAAGTTTAGAAAGAAGTTTATTTTTTTATGTATTTATTTTATTTGTTAATTTTCTGTTGATGAACCTGTGGAAATTTCGCTGTTTTAAGTTATCATTATTGTAAATATTCTTAGTACTAAATGTAAACTTGGATGCAAAATTTGCCGAAGATATTAAGAAAACCAAATATTCTGTTAAAAAATCATATGGAACTATAGAAATTTCACTGAACGTATACTAATGTTGGGCTCACATAACAGCCGTTAACCATTAAGTGAGAAATTATGGAAATTTTTCGGTGCTATTAAAGTAATGCTTAGTGTATAGTATGGCCTGCTTTTCATTTAATAACACCAGCTATTCTTTTGGACATGTTTTCTACTGGCTACTGTACTACGAATTTTATTTCATCGCTGCTTTCCAACGCTTCTTTAACATCCTTCAATAACTCTCTTTTACTGGGACATTTCCATGAGGATACCATAGCTTTTAAAATATGCTATTTTCTTTGTATTGAATTTAGTTCCAATGAATTTTCGGGTCAATTGACCAATTTTTTGGGGTTAGGTTATTTTTGTCATGCAAAATGTACAGTGTGATTACATAATTAAGAACGATAGATAGATATATTTTTAACAGATTTGTTGCGTTTCTTTGCGAGTTATTGAAGGATGATACACTGTGTAGAAAAATAGTTTATTGAAATTGTATTTATATTTATTAAGATACAGTAAAATATTTAAATTATGCGTCTAGAAATGACATCTTATATAAACTAAAAATTAATGCTGAGCATATAACTAGAAATGAGGAAACCAAATAATGTTCAGCCAAAGAACTACTTAATATAATTATTGAACTTCGGTATTAATCGCGGTCTCACATCTTCTACCCATAGATTCATCAATACTTGCACAGCGTTCTTAAGGTATAGCTTGCCAGGCTAACGCGATATCTTCAAAAAAAAAATTATCCACATTGGTTACCTCCTTTTGCCTTATATTTCTGTTTACATCCTTCCATAGATGGCCAGATAGGGTTTAGATCGGGGCTGCACGAAGGCTAGTTCAGAACTGATCGCATTATGTGCAAACCAATTCTTTATTGTCCGGGTAGTGTATTTTGGTCTTGTCTTTGTGATTTCACAAAGTACGTTTAGACTACTGTTTGGTCCACAATAGTGAACATTTCGTAAATTTGTTTCTAATTTTGCTCCATTGCCCTGTATAAATAATTTCTTAAATTCTTAGATTTTTCTATATACCTAATTATTTTTTAAAATTTTTGTTTCATTACTTTATTTCTCCTATGTTCTAATATGTAACTGCCATTTAACTATTACTAACTCTAGCAACAACATCTACGTGTGCGTTTTGCATATTTCGGAGTAAGATATATTCACAGCAGTTTTTCATACAACAATTTTGAAGCTTCCTTTGCATTACAAACACATAAAAACCAGTTAATAAATGTAATCGCAGGTTAAAATTCATTGAATTCAAAAGATCAACGTGTTCGAGCAATATTTCATAAACATTTAGCATTATGTAAATGACCGCTTTAATTTGTAGAAAATTAATTAGATTATGAATAACGAAGCGTCGGTATTCCAGCTATTTCATGTAGAAACAAAAAAAAAACCGATACTGACCAATAAGCCTATAGATATGTGTGTACATACATATATATTTCTAGAACGTTTCCGCAATGTACATCTGTTGGTTTGATTTAATAACTTGGTATTTGTATCTACTTCTATTGTATTTGCCATAGTAATTTATCGATACTTACGAAATACGATCTTGCAAAAATATAATGATTTTGTTATTGTTCAAATGTCACTTTGAAAAATTTGTTATTCAGACTGCATACTTTAAATATTAGCGTAGTGGTAAAATTAGATTCGGGTATTTAGTCGTTTTCAATTAGCTTGGGACATGTTATTTAAAAAATGTTAGAGATTAATATATCTTCATATCTTTTCCATCATAAAATATTATTTAGTGTTTGATAAGGTCAATGTAGTGTGATACAAGTTATTTGTTCATCTTTTAAATCTTTTCTCGGATTTATAGATCCGACTATAAATAATCATCTTTAAACGGGACATATAATATAATTGTTAATGAAAGTTCTTATAATACAGTTATATAACGAATACTTATACAGGGTGACACAGGTAAACTGGAAATTTTGAATGAACCCTCATTAAGGCAAAACCAATAAACTTACAGGCCTTATTGATACAGAAAGAAAGTAATTTTTTTGCCACCAAAGAAATTTCAGTTGTTAAAAATAATGCCAATAAGATGATGAGCTTCTTGAAGCGAATACTGCGAGTTTCTATTGCACGTTGAAACATTTTTATGGATATTGCAGTAATTTCTTTTCGAATCCTCATTCTCAACTCAGCCAATAATCGCTGAGTTTAGATCCTGGCAGTGTGTGTCCTTGCCGATCATATTGAGCAAGGACACTGATGTCCGAACAGTTTTAATGTTTTCTGGGGTTCCTTGAGTTCATTAAGCTCCTTGTGATTTCCTTTTTAGAGCTAAACCGGCCTTATCGAGATTACTAACCATGTATTGATGGCGTGGGAAGATTATCCACCGGTCCATGATTACTAAATTGTAGGTAGTCGAACACTGTTCCCACCTTTCAACTAACTACACACGATCCCACTACCACATTAAAAATCTCTCGTTTTCTTGTGCCATTCTGTATTGTGGGATATGAGTTTATATACAATTCAAATAGAAAAAGCTGTTTTAACTCCTGACATGATACTGTTGATGATGGATTATAGTTTACTGTTTGGGTTATTTCCATCGTTTATGGAGCTTACACAGTCGACGTTTCGGCAGTGTGTCTACTAAATATTACCCTGAAGATGGCGGTAGACACATTGTCGAAACGTTGGACTTTCCACAAACGATGGAAATAACCCAAACGGCAACTCTACTTAAATTAATTACTGTAATAAATGATTATACTCCATCAAATCTCCATTAGTGGAGTTCTCTTAAAGAAATAATATCAAAATATAGTGCGACTGGAAAACATGTTTGAAGCTCATAAGCTTTTGAGCAGGTTGGAAAGTTTTTGAACGTGGAATTCAATAAATCTATGTAGTTTATTGTTGTAATTTTATTAAGGTATATGCAGCATGTCCACAAAACACGATACACAGTGAATATGTAAGAATTGAATATTTTTCGAAAAATTGCTGAAATGCGTGATTTTAGATCAAGAGAGATAACGTCTTGATGAAAAAATTATTTTATATTATTAATTATTACATATCTTTGATCCCCTAGGCTAACAAAGATAAAAAGCAGATCTATAGAATAATTGAGTTACGAAACTGATGAAGATTTATTTTAGCAATTTTTAGAAATGCCTTCTCAACCTCTATACAATAATACAAATGTTGCTCAAGCTCATAATGTTTATTCTGTAATCAAGTGTCACTGTACGGTCCTTGCATCTCGAAACTACATTTTATTTATTAATTTAGGTGACTATCGTATTTCTCCTTTTTCTAGAGTACCAGTGATGTTTTTTAAAGGTTTGTTCTTAGATTGCTGCGCCTGTGGAATGTCAGATGGGGAATTGCATAGTTTCTCCACTTCATTATGTCTCTTGCTTTTTTCTATACTTTACTTTCTTTCAGGATTCGTATCAATATATTTTTTCTCCACACATTGGAAAGCCTTTCTGCGTTTACTAAAAATGCTTTATTCTAGAACCTGATTTGCTATGTTTCGATATAGTTTATTGAAAGCATGTCCGAAACATTTCCATTTGGATTTCTTGATTGTTGTTTCTGTTTTCAACTGAACACCATTTTATAGTAATATCTAATTACTTGCGTTACATATACATAACACTACAAAAATATTAATGTTATCAAAATTAATCTAAAATATTAGATTAAAATTATAAACATGATTTCGATTGGCCGATACTTGGGGAACTCTTTAACATACAACTGCAACAGACTAGGTTTTTAAATATTTAGGCAAAGGGAAACGAATTTTACAACATTTTCCACTCTTTTTCGCTTTTATTTTGACAAGAAATGCTTCCTATTTATCCTTTTTATCAGACATCCATGTTTCATTTTGTACAAACCCTGTATATTTAAAATTTAAGCACTAATACGAGGCAGGAAATTTATAATATGAAAGACGTGCATGTAACTTGGTCAGCATGTCGTGTATTGTATGAATGTTCTGCCGAATTGGAAACGTGCTATTCTCTATTAGATTGTATTTTATACGAATAACCTCCTTTGGTGACATAAATATTAGCTAGGCGTGTAGCCTCGTCACAACTACCATTGATTCAAGAACGAATAGTGTGCATAATAAACGATTTTGTTAATCTTAATATCGCAAATTCGTTTAAGTGTTTTGGTATAAAAAGTGACTTATTTAAAACTGGTTAGATGTGATTGGTCCCATCTAAATTCTTGTGAATGTACAAATTGAATTGCAATAGCAGACGCACTACTATATTGTAACTACTATAGAGTTTAAGTTACTGGGAAGTAAATTTGAAAAGAGAGAACAAAGTAGAGCACAGAAATACTTGAAATAGAAATAAAAGAAAAACCACATTCACCTGAACGACTTCTAAAGTACCGTCTTGATTATTGGTTCACCACAAAATCTAACCTCAAGAAAATAAATATCAGAGATTTTTAAACGCTACGTTTTTGTTTTTTATTTTTTGACGCTTACATTTTACTCCGGCTACGTATAGGTGCCTCCAAACTGATAGACGGGGTACGTTTACGTCTCGTTCTCTCATGATATGGTAAGCATCTTTAGGGGATAGCATTTTTCTCTGGATTGTTATAATTTTGTGATTACTTTGAACCATTATCTTCTTTTGCCGTACTATTTCTGCGATATACCGGTTATGCGAATATTTTCTTCAAATAATTCGGCAACTCTTGTTACAATTTGGTGAAAAACACCTTTTCATCGTGGTACTCACATTTAGGGCGTACTCTCGTTCTTAGGAGAACAGTTGTTCTTTTCCTCCGCTGTTATGTATTTTTTGTCACCCACCAAAACAGTGACTAACACATTCTGATAATAAGGTAAAAATTAAATTCGCTGCATATAAGACGTTTATTTTAATTTTCGGACACACCAATTGCGTTATCTTTGCTGTACGATAATTGGAAATTTAAACAAACATTTATGCACGGTAATATTTGTTCATCCGCCTTCCGGAGATGAGTTTAAAGAACCGAATAATTTCCGAATCTATGTATTGTAATAAATTGTCTTAATTATAGTACACAATACTAAGTACTAATCCATACGAAAAGATTGGCATAGTAGTTCTTAAATTAGATTTTGTAGATTATTTGCAGTGGTTTTCGATTATGGCGACGTATTTTTAAAAAAATTGAAAATATTTCGAAATTTTTTTCTAAAATAATATTACAGCAATGTGTGTACTTATATCTAGTTTTATTTGCGTGTTCGAAATTACTCAAATAAAATAAAATCGCTGTTAGATCAAAAAACCGAAAAGCGATTACGCATCATAGGCTACTAGACGTTAAAATGGTATGTAAGATTAATTTGCTGGTAGGACGCTGGCACCTGCAGCCAAAATCTGGCCACGATACAATAAATAATGCTTGTTTACAAAGTCGGCGGATTTTTATTTTGACCGCATCGTTATTAATTGTCATGTTTTCTTTTAAAATTACAGAATAGCATACAAAATAATGTTCAGATTAACGTTCTAAATTTCAAGGCATTTGTATCTTAGTTGTTGTAAAGTGCAGACTGACAAGTATAAAAAAGAAATAACTAGAATTGTAGATCGCAGGAGAAATGTATATTAATCATTTATCAAAATTTTTGACGAACAATAAATATGCAGACGTGGTTCAAAAGTTTTATTTAGCATGTCATTCTAGTTTAATTTTTATTAAACGTAGATGCTCTTATTTGCTTCCTTGTAATCGTTTTTTAGAAGCGTGCTCGTTAGTTATGTTTACATTTTTTTTGTATGTGGCGCACTAAATGCACCACAAGATAAACCCCCATATCACCGACCTTGTGCGCTACTGATAGATACATTTTTACCTGTTTTCACGGTGATTCTTTTTTTTTTCTTCGAGCTTCTTTCTCCCCTCGCACAAAAGCAAGCAATGCTCACCGTTTTGTTGTTAAGTCATCTTGTTAGGTAATTCTACCGGTAAAACCTCGGCATGTTGACATATATTGTGACAAAAAGATTAACTTTCCGAACTGAACTAGCTGACTGCGCGCCACCTTTCTGTATGGTACCTAATATAACATCGAAAGGGGAGACTCTCGCATTGAAGGCACGTGGACATTCTTACGTTGGCTTCCTGTTATGCTTTAAATTGTTGTTAGAGGTTCTTGAGGTTATATGTGATGTACAATTTTCGTTAGAGGGTTTACATTATAGTAATTTGGAGAAATATTTTGTGTACAAGTTTTTATTGTTGGGTTAAGTAATAATACTTGCAGCCGTTAAGTGTGTTTATTTGACGTTGTTATCGTTAAGTTGGTGGCTGTCATGCTCTGTCACGATTACCACGAACGCTTTTTACGAAACGCTTTTTTATGTAAAAGATGGAGATTTTATTGAGGGTAACAATAATACTACCTTTTATCTAGTTTATAGAAAGGTAATTTTCTAGTAGTGACAATTTTACGAGTTAGAAGGTGCTAAACACCTTGAATATGTCTTCAAATATTTTCTCCTGACACTTGTCAACTTTTCTTCCGACTGTTTATATAAAAGTAATTATATTATCACATAATTACTGCCAAGTATTTTTATAAAATTAAAGTTGGGGTAATGACAACAAGTAATTATTTGGATATACCACGACAAATATAGTAAAAGTTTATAAACAAATGGGGTGTTTGATGTAGCTTATGCTTTACTTATAATTAATCAATCGAATTGGATTAATTGTGGCGAAAGTGTGAATTGAACTATCCTTCAATGCAAAGGGTGTTGGTAAAAATGTTATGTTATATTCAGTATTCTTTGTTTTGTCGATGTATACCCTGCTAAATAGAATGTTTGCTTTTGTTTCCACTATCCTGGGCAAGTCATACATTCTTACAACTTAGTAGTAAACTACACTCCGCAAAAAAAGTATCGCATAATTCATTTTTGTAGCACAAGATTGATTTTAGGGCCAAAGGAACTTTTAAATGTATTCTGATATATTCCAATTAATATAATTATTTAAATAATATGAAAACCAAATGAAACCAGAAAGTCGCATTTGAAATTTGTATTAAGCGGATATGGCAAATCTTCTAATCCATGTATCTCTACTGAGACAACATTTTGGATCCGTACCATTTTGTGAAGATAGTCCCATGCATTCTCGATAGTATGGACTCACGGCAGGGCAATCTAAAACTGGAATCCCCACCTCATGGAGCTATTCTCGGACGATTGCTACATGGGGTTGTCCAGTATCGTGCATTAACACGAATTCGTTGCATATTACTGGTGCATATGGTACTACATGATCTTGTAAAGTGTTACATACCTATGGGCAGACGTTGTGTTTCTGTTTACTAATACTGACTTTGTACGGCCTGCAAAAGAGATGCCTCCTCAAACTATCATAGAGTCACCATCAAAATTAGGCGTAGATCTGATGTTGCACTGGAAATAGTGCTCACTGTCTCGTCTGTTCACAGGCATACGTCTATCTGAGGCGTAAAGACTAAAACTTAACTCATCTGAAGAGTATGTTGGCCCAGTCATTCATTTCCCCAATTGATATGTTTCCTAGCTAGCTGGTCAACAACGCTTTTTGCCGTAATATCTAGGGTTAGGATGGCATTTATTCATCAGAGTTTATTAGAACTGTTTCCAGAGGTTCTGCATAAGAACCACCATTCATTCAACTAAAACCAAAAATATAGGTGTTTTGTTGTTAGGCGTAAAAATATCCGATAAAGTCATCGCAACTTCAGTGTTCTTGTGCAAATCGTGCCAATAATACCTGAAATCATCAGCACTGTCTAAATTTCCCCTGTCGTCGAAAACTATGACGTTCTTCAATTGATAACGCTATCTTATGCGATTTTGGACAAATTTCTGTGTTGCTTGATTGTACGAGGCTTCTCGAGAAACTAAGTACCATTAAGAAAAACTCATAAAAACATTTTATTCAAACTAAAATGTATTTCTACACGAAAGAGAGCATTTTTATTTTATGTGCAGCTACATTACTAGAAGAAGCTAATTGCAATATCGATGATCACTATCTCCATGTCAATTTTTGATGTGATCATTCAGCGCGATCTTCACTCTGAATACCGCAACTGTATAAAATTTTTAATTGCTGATTTCGTCCTATTTTCTAGATACAGCACGATAACAACCACTTGTCTTTTTATAACAATTTACTTCGGTTTCTTCTTCTTAAGTTAGCAACTCTCTTTCTTCTAAGCGCATCTAGAAACTGGTATGTATATATTCATGTTACATGCATTTAACAAGTAAACTTTTTAACATGTTTAGGAGCTTCATTGTGCTGGAAGGCAACGTGTAACTTAGTGCAATGTCTAGCTAACTCCGTAAAACTATAGAAACACTTCTAGTATTTAATTGAATCTAGAAATGTACCTCTTTTTTCGTCCGATAGGTATAGGTTAAAATATACTTTTATATTTATACAATTGAGGCAAACTTTCTGCTAAAAATTAAGAGCTATAAAACACATTTACCTACTTTTTTCAGCTTTGCAGCGCATAGATCTGGTATGCGGTTTGCTAACCTATTTTATACGCCTACGTTTGACAGTAATTTCTCGTTAAATCTCCGTTATGTTCACATAGTTAAAATGCTGATAGATATTCTAAATCTTCTTATGCATTTTTTTGATAAAATATCACTTTGTTTGGTGTCTTTCTATTTGATTTGTATTTTGTTCCATGTTATTATTACTTCAAGTATAGGGTTTGAGAGTTTGTTTAGGAATTAGACCAGTAATTACCGTTGAATCTCGTCTGTTAACGAAATGCATTTCAGTATTTTGCTCATTATTATGGTTAACTGTGACAATGGTTAATAGCTTCACTTATAGATACCTTTCTTAATTACGATGATATCCTCTTTAGCGTCGCTGACTCGTTATTAAGCAGCAAACGAAGCGAGTGGCGGACAATAACGATTCAAGTAGAAGAACGTTGAACAATTATGGCGAGTGACGGAATAGATGAGAAACCAGATATGAAATTATCAAGGCAAGGGCAACCTCTTTTCTGGCAACTGTCAAAATTTCAGACGTCTACTGTCAATAGTTGCTATTTAAGCGTGTGTTTTGTGTAGCAAGTCAGACAGTTTCGCAAAAATGGATAAAACCGAATTTCGTGCAGCGATAAAACACTCCTGGATGGCTGGGAAAACATCCACAGAAATTCAAAATATTTTGCAAGAGGTTCATGGCGAATGTACTTTATCATTTTCGACCATCAGTTTCTGGGTGAGCGAGTTCAAACGTGGCCGCACAAGCACAAGTGACGAACCACGCAGTGGAGGCCCAAAAACCGGTACCAATGATGAAATGGTCGACAAGATTCATGAAGTCGTGTTAGCCGAAGCTGAAAGAGATAGCGGGGACAACAGGCATCTCAGAGGAATTCGTTGCCCATATCTTACACGAAATTTTGGGTATGAAAAAGCTTTCCGCTCGATGGGTGGTGCGTTAGCTCACACCAGAGGGAAGATGAAATGGGCGACCATTTCGGAGGAGTGTCTGGTCAGGATCCAACGCAATCCAAGGGATTTCTTCATTCGTTTCGTAGCCGTGGATAAGACTTGGGTCCACCACTACACACTGGAGACCAAGGAGCAATTTAAGCAGTGGTCATTTCCGGGCGAATCGGCTCCGAAAAAAGCAAAGACCGTTCCATCGGCGGGAAAGGTCATGGCGACCATTTTTTGGGATTCCCAAGTTGTGATACTCATCGACTATCTACAAAAGGGAAGGATGATCATGACGCGATACTACAGCGATTTACTTACCCGATATCATCCTCTATATTCACCGGACCTAGTCCCCAGCGACTTTTTCCCATTCCTAAACCCGAAAAAATCACGGAGGGAAGCGATTTGCCTCGAAACATTTTTCAGCGGCTTGAAGAAGCTGGAGCACCGTTTGAAAAAGTGTATTCATCTTTCTGGAAGACTACATCGACAAATAAAAAAAACCCAGCAATACCGTGCTTTTCTTGTCGATTCCGGAAATATTTCCGGTCGCCCTCGTAGGGCTAAAGCTATAATTGTTTACATCTATCTAAATTTTATACCAAATAAGATTTTGTAACCATGACATCGAAGCTTCTTCGACTATAATAATTATACGTAATCTCCTAATTCTAATTAATTAGGGTCAGATATCAACCTATCTCGTGATATGTTGTTTAGCATAATCTTTTTCAACTATTAATAATGTAATTTATATAGGCAACAGCCCATTGTCTAGGTCCATAATTATCTATAAAAATCTTGAATAATTCAAGGCATCCGTTTGGTTATTTAATACCTACTTGCAAGAAACCGTGCAAAAAATATAATTACACTTTCTGCTTGAAGAGACCTTTTGCAATGTTCTGGCCGTCGTTTTGCCGTGTTCTTTCGTGTTCGCGTAGACTCGGTGTAATTAATAGGTTTGCCTTTTAATATTTCCGCGAAGTAATTAAATTTACTTATGAAACAAGCGTTACTTGTTTAATTCAAGTAAGAAGCTATGGCCTAAAGGTTATAGGCTTTCGTTCGAAAATATTCGGAACTGTTTCGATAAACAAGCGCTAAAATACTTAACATATTCTCGTTTTATTTTAACCGCACTAGACGTGTATGTGTATGGCACGTTATAACGCGAGTCCATTAATTAAGATTTCAAATATGAAAATAATCCCCTGCAGTTCGAGAAAACATGTGCGCCCTGTCTGATAGACAACACCATTCGGTGTCTTATTAATAAAACTGAAAATAACTCAGTCCTTCGCCCCACCCGACTATACCGGCCGACACTTTTTATATTCTATATTAATCAAAAATTCATTCACATCGCCATATTCGAGGCTCCGGGTATCTATTTCGCTCGACTTTGCCAGACGTACAGTACCCGTCATAAATATGGAAATGACTCGATTAAATATGGAAACGTAAATATAAAAATGGTTAAGCACTGAATTTTATTCTTCTTATATTACCTATTTTATATCTAATTTGTTTGTTCATTTACTTGTATTGTACTAGTATTTTTAGTTGCCTATTAAAATGTCCGCCTTTGGCTTTAATAACCCCGTAGTAGACTTTTGGTATTCTTTCAATATATGAATTTAGCAATTCGGGGGATATCGCTAGTTAAGCATTTTGAGTTTTTGCATACCTGTAGCACTCTTGAAATTGAGATTATTGTCTTTACCCTATGATCCAGTTCGTTCCAAATGAATTCGATGGGCAATAGGTCCGACGATTGAGGTGAAGAGACAATCTTTTCCTGTTTCTTCTTCCTGCGTCATTATCCTCCTCGAACATAAACACATTTCCGCCATTTCCTCTTAGGTTTTGACAATTTCCTTCCAAACACGTAACCAACCCCATGTTTAATAGCTAGCGGAAAGAAAACGAGTCTTTTTAAGCTACAGATAATGCCCAATTAACATCTTATCTAATTGTATTGCCATTCTACTGTAGCATTTGCTTGTAAATAATCTGCAAACATCTCAGTACGATGGATGTAGCTGTTCTTATTGGCTCAGATAAGCCGTCAGTCTGTTTACAATATTCATGCACCATATCAGTATTTTAACAACCGTGTCTTTTGCAAACAAAATTGTGTAGAATACGATAAGCTTTGATGATATCGACAGAGAAATCTATATCAATGTACCAAAAGAGCACTCAATTAACTTTCTTGTTTTATGCAGTAGAAGTTTTAAATATCTTTCCCCGTTTTTAAAGAACGACCATTGTATGGGTGCATAACTCTCAGTAAATTTGATAGCACAACTATCAACAAAAAGTATAGTTAAATAATTGTGTTTGTGTTATTCTTTGTTCACAATAAAACACTTTAAATGATCCATTAGCTGAACGATCATTTACTGTAGGATACATCCAAAATTTGTGTTTTCATTTATCTCTTCGACGACGGCACATTCTATTTCCCCAACATTTATTTTGAAAATCATATAACAATCGCACATCCGAATTACATACAGTAACCGTCCCGTTCATAGCAGTTTAATGGAAAACCAGACCTAAAACGAACGCAAAATTGCAGAAAATAGATGCTTTGAAATGGAGATCTAGTTATATCTTGTTAATTTAAACTTTACTTTAAAAATAAAGAATAACTGCAGATCGGGTTGCATGTTTGTGCGAAAGTTTTTTGAAGCTGCAATTTTATGTGTGACCTTCAAGTTGATGTAAAGTTTCTAGAAATATTTTTCCATGAATTGAAAAAATTTCTTCTGAAACTTTAATTTTTTTTAGATTTGATTTCCATTGATTACTGAGATGCTATTGAAAATGCAAGGTTGACGTAGCCAATCTTGCTCAGCGTACACCTCTTGCTAATATTGGATCGGGGCCTCAATTTGTGTCTTGATACAAGTTGTATTCCACATTGCTTCTTCATTGTATCTTACATTGCTTCTTGGTTACACCTCACTAGTAAGGGTCAGTTAGCTTGAAACATAGATTCCTGGATTATTTGCTTTTATCATTGTTCGGCATATTCACATGGTATTTTATTGGCACCTACAAGGATAATTGAGAATTTTCCTGAAAACGATATAAAAGAACATAACATACATAAATTTTAACAGAGTTAACAAGTTATTGTTTTCTAAAGTGTTGGCTTTTTTTTTGGCCAGTGTTACATTATCACCGGGTAAAATTGGTACAGCTCACGTGTTTTCTTTTTTAGTAAAAGATGTTCCAATTTGAGATTACAATGCAGTCTCGATAGCGTGAACTAATTATAGACTACTGTGTTCATATATTCGAGACATTCATGTTACTGGGTAAACGCAATCATAAACAAAGCATTACAACTAACTTAAATGTGTGTAAACATATGATTCGAGTAATTGGCCTAATACAAAGGCATTAAATTCACCGATAAAAGAAATCAAACGAATTTTCATTTATGCTCGCGTTACAGAGGCAAAATATTGTTGAAGTTTATGTTTTGGAATACATGCATATCAATTTGGCTGTTCACGTTTAGGGATGTTTACTTTATCGAGACTCTACTATACTTCTAGATTGATAGTAGAAGCCATAACCGATTCAATACGAAACAATAACAAATTTTTGTTTCAAATATTAGTGCAAAAGTTACACATTATAATTGAAGTAAGTAACCTCCTACTACTTTAAGGCCTCCATTCCCTTGCCAATGGATTTTGTCATAACTGCAGCTCTACTTGATAAATACTCTCAGTAGCCTTTAAATCATCAATTGCTTGTAGATTGTTAGCATAAACTTTTTGCTCCAACTAACTCCAGAAAAAAAGTCAGACGTACTAAGTCACATGGTCCAAGCAGCCAAAATTGATGTTTTTTTTTCACGAAATTATTCGGTTGTATGAGATGTGACACCATCCTGCAAAAATCACATGTTTCCGACATCCTGAATTTCCAACTCGTCAAGTAGAAGGTTTGTGATCACGTTTCAAGCTGCAGTAATAGTAAGAGCTTTTCTGTCTACATTTTTAAAGAAATACAGGGTGGCGCAAAAGCACCTTTATGGTTTACATGCGTCATATTTTTTTTTGTGAAAGTGAAATAAACACATAAGAGAAAATAAAGTATAGACATGCAGAAATTTATTGATTTACGTATGGAGGATTACATCTCTCAAATAGCGGCCATTTTCGGCTCGACATAATTGGGTCCTTTTTAACACATTTTCCATGACTTTTCGCACTACTTCGGGTGTTATGGCCTGAATTTCGTTATGAATGTTGGTTTTCAGTTGGGCGATGGTTGTTAGCTTATTGACTTATACTCACTCTTTCAAATACCCTCAGAGAAAACTGCTGGGAGCGGTAAAACCCGGCGAAGTTGGTGACCAGTTGAAATCACGTACGTTGCTCCGTTGTGTACCTCTGCATTATTAATTCTACAAGTCTTCTCTCCCACAATCTGAAAAGATTAAAATTAATTTTGAAATGAAAAAATTATGAAGAATTTAAACATAAAGTTACATCACTAGGTCAAAAACCACATCAGACAATAATTCTTTGTGGATGCAAGTGTTTTTCCTATATTTCTTGTAGGTTTTCGTTGTCCCAAATTCGACAATTTTGTTTGCTGACCAATTCAGCCACTTGGACATGTGCTGCGTTAAAGATGATAGTAAAAAGAATTAACATCATCCATTTCTTATTGTATAGCACTACTGACGACGTAAATGAAAATTTGTTGTATTTATTTCTTGAATTTTCTGAATTTTATGTGTTTTTTTACCTATTTCTCCATTTTCCCATGTTTTATGTGGATTTCTTTTGCAATTTCTACGTAAATTTTACAAAAATTCAAACTAATTTTTAATAAACATACGTCAGTCAGTCCTATACGTTTCTTCCACCTTTATTGTCTGTCAAATAAAATATGGTATTATAAGAAATATAGAGAGTGATGCATTTAAATGATCCTTTAATATTGATAAGTCACGATGAAAGTTTATAAAAAGAAAATAACTTAGAAGAAGAACTACTTCATTGGATGTGTGGATATAACCGTAGAGAGACCACATGAGGTTTTTGTATAGAGGAAGGAAATGTAAATGGTTTTGACTTATACTGTACACGTAGAACGCATCATATAATCGCTGTCGTCTTCTGTATCGCATCACAGGAGACACATCTGAGGTTCGAGCGGACGTTAGCAAGCAAAAACGGGATTATTATTATTCTTAGAAAGTGAATAAATATAATTGCACGTTCCTGAAATTTCATTACGGATTTTCCGATGTCTTCGTCTACGTTTCGCATTCGAGCTTTTCGCTATCCCCTTCTAAAACCATTAAAGTATCGCTTCGCAGTACGGGATCGTCGTAAGGATGGAGATAGACGAACATATGCTCGGGACCCTGCGTGCTGACGGCATCCAAATTAATATAAATAATTCCGAGAAATTAATCCAACAAAGTCTAGGTTTTAATTTTAGATCTTTCTCTTCTTTTGATGTCGCTCTGTCCCCACCGCTTGTTCTTCTGTCTTATTTCGGTTAATTTCGAATTAGTATGTGCGCGTCTCGGCGCGTCCATAAGCGCGCCATCGGAGGTATTTCTTAATAATCTCGTTCGTCTTTTTTCGATTCGGAATAGATGAAGAAATTAGAGGGAAGTCGGGTCTCGTATTGGCAAACGTTTCCAATTAAAACGCGATTAAACTATAAAGCGAAGCCCGAGTTTTTTTTTCGGGTTTGGATTTCTTTTTGCCGTCGTGGCTTTCGGTGGCACATCCAGAAAGATAAATCGATTCGTTACTCTGCCTTTGATATTCGAGCTTTATTAGAGTTGTTATTTTATATTACTCTTGTCTCATTAGTAAAACGAGCAAGAAATACTTCGCAGGGTTAATAATTAAGGAGATTTAATGAAGTGATTCACTTCTTTAGAACTAATTTAATATCACATGTGATGGAATTATTATTTGCTCTTTGAAAACAAAATAACGAATTTGTTCATTATTACTTTATTATTATACCAAACAAATTTCCTTTTCTGCGAGGTTCATTTATTTTGTAACAAAATGAAATTATTAATTGTGTAACGATGTTCAGGTAGTGGAGTAGATATAAGAAGTTTTGTCTTCTTATTATGGAAGCTGAGTAATAATAATCCATGCCTTCGCATCCCCCAACAGCTTTCGCCAATTACAAGGGGCATCGGCCGCCCATAAGTTATTATCACGCCTATGCATCGCCCAGAACTATTAAAAACGGTAATGAGCAAGGAAAATAATGGTACCAAATGGCAGAGAAATCACTGATTTAAAAGAAAGGCATGTGATATTTCAATTAGTAGCGCAGAGAAAATATACCCTAAGTTAAGGTTCAAAAAAATCTTTGCAGGCTGAGTGCCAAGATTGTGAACTATGGACTGGATAACTTTTGGTTATATTTAATGGAATTTAAACTCATCACTTTCACCTAAAATGTCAAAGCATGAAATTTCGATATAAGAATTCCCTAATTCTTAAGAAATGTTGTGCCATAGGCAGAAAATGTCCCGACAACAGTTTTTTGGGATTTTGAAGCAGTTATTTTCACAGATTTCTTACCGTATAGGCAGTGAATATTACGCATATTTAATGCCAGAGATGCGTGCAACAATAAAGAAAAAACAGAGAGGATAATTACGAAGTTCCTCTATCAACACTATTCTATGGCCCATAAAAGTTAATTTACAATAAGTACTATTCGCTATACCGGCTTTGAAACTTACGAACATCTCTCCTATCCTCCAGATCTGATATCCCGAACAACTGCGGGAAACCCACTTTATGACGAAAAATAAAATAAATAATAAATATTTTTTTTTCCAAAAGGGATCTAAACAATTTAATATCGTCATACAATGTGCGGCAATAGATTTTGACTGATTTCGGTCTAAGTTCGTGCAGTAAATATCGGAGGACTAGAAAGAAACAAATTATATTGCACTTGCTAAAAGAATAACATGTAATTGCCGTACAAGCAACAGTTTATTATTTTTTTAATTATGTGGTTTAAATGACCATCACCATTTTCGATGGAGTCGTCTACATTGACCATGACCCTGTATAGCATATTCATATCAGTGGCACTAATTTCCTGTACAATGTTATTAAACTTTAGATTTCAAATATCCCTACCACAAAAAGAAATCAGGTGCTGTTAAGTCCGGGGATCGGCAAACAATGTCATCATTGCGCGAACTCAGGCGGCCTGAAAACATGTTCCTTAAGACAACCATTGGAATTATTTCATTCTTGTAATAAAGACTTATGTAAGTGTTTCTATCAATAACTGAACCATTGTCGCACGCTGGGAGACGAAGAAGATTCAAGATTAAATCGACGTCCTCTTAGAAAACATTTTGTTTAAAACTAATCACCTTCACTGTGTATAAAGTCCAAAATTTATAGTATTCTAAGTAATATGACGAATGGCACCATGTTAGTTGATTTCAAAATATTATTTTAATTAAAACGCCCCGAGGAGTAAAATGTGCTTACGCTGTATCTGTCAAAGCCTTTTAACACATAAAAAGGCAAATCATTGACATATTAGCTTACACGGGATTAATCAATAACGATGCCGGTAAATGTTCCGACTACACGACCGCGTTAGAACCTTGTTACCTATCCGATTGCGTCGCGTCATAAGGTAAATGTCGAACATGCAATGTTTCGTATTATTACAACAAGAGTTCGTCGCCAGAAACACCACATTCAACATCGATATATATGTATTTCTTGGACCAATATTTACATAAAATATTTGTTATACATATTTATATCCTTTATTTAGTTTTTAATTCTTATAACGGGACTAAATTGTTGTACATACACACTGCCGGAGGAAGAGCGGACAATTGAAATTAACAAATTTAGAAAGTACATACACATTTATACAAACATTCGTATCACGAGCTCTGAATGATGAGGATTGTGATATGACGGTCTGTCCGTTTCGGTGTTAAAAGGAGGTTAGAAACAGGACCGGTCCGTGATAATTATTTTATTTTTCTACCGTCTGTCTGGTGAAAAGATGAACTTAATACACGTACGTAATTATTATGGTTCAATATTAAAGTTTTTGCTTTGTTGAGAAGATGGCCTCGCTCGAAAGAATTGTATTTGTTGTCGCTACGAGTTAGAGTAGCAGCTTGCACGATCGAAGTTGAAACATTTCCCATAGAATATAAAGAAAGTTTAATTTACACCATGTTACCTTTCAATTTTAGCAGTCACTATTCAAAATCGGAACAAGAAGAAACCCTACTTGTATACTGACAAAGGATGATATACACTCTGTAAAAGACAATAAACCAGTCTCTAACATGTTTAATGTTTATTTATTTGTTGTAAAAGATATACAATGTGTACGTATATTGAGAAACATCAGGTATATAAAACAAAAATACACATAGGTATTAGACTAAAAGAATATAAGGACTAAGCAGTGCGTTGACTGTATGCGGGATTACTTTAGTTTTTAAGTCTTTTTCATAAACAATTGAGTTATAACACGTTTTGTTTTTCATTGCAATACTCGTTATACATTTTTACTTTTATTTTCCGTTACTTGCCGCTATTTGTACAGAGTAGTGAAGATAAAAGAGGCCAGGAGTCATACATGCAAATGTACCGAAGTCTTCCCTAATATATTAGTAATTCACTTCTCTGTAAGTATCTATACCACTGTATTCACACAGAGGCTCTTTTATCTTGGCCACGGAATTTTCTTTGTATTGGAATACCGTGTTGTTTCAATTAGAAATATTATACTTAATAAAAGTGGGAAGATTACGATTGAACAACGCGTGTGCCATAAAAAAATAAATTTCGTGAAAGTTATGCAAAAGCTGTAAGAAAAATTTCCATATAAAATATTGAAAATGAAATTATTCATCACATATGAGTACTCGAAAAATTGTTACAAGAGGTTGAGGGAATTGGTAGAGTAAATAATGGAAACGGCAAAATACAACACAGTAGTGGTCGTATGACTAGAATTATTGCGAATCTAAAAACAGCGATTCATTAACGTTCTCAGCAACTAAACAATCCAAAAATCATCTTATTCAGAATTTTGCATAAAGATCTCCATTAAAAAAGTTTACATGGTTCAGATAACCTAAGAAATAAAGTCAGTGGACCTTGGATTAGGTCATCAATTTCTAAATTGAGTCATACAACAAAAGAAGGGATGATGGATTTGTAAACAAACGAAATAGTCCAATCTGGGCCGTTGCATTCACAAAAGGTAACTGTGTGACGTGGTTTTTGAGCTGGTGGAGTGATCTGGTCATATTTCTTTGTAAATGAGGATAGCGTCGTTTCAGCAAAACTATACCATGCGTCACACAGCTACAGGAAAAAAATAAATAATAACCTCCACTGTTTGACAATAGAATAATTTGTTGAGAAATAAACACCGATTTTTTCCTTTAGGCTATTTAAAGCAAAAGGTTTACGCTGGCAATGCAGTAACAGTTGATGATCTTCACAAAAACATTATTAATGCTATTCTTAAAATAAGAGGCGCTTTTAGGCTAACATTTTAGTCTGGTGAAAATATTACAATTAGATTAATTAGATTAGTAGATATAAAATTCATTGATGGAAGGGAGATCCGAAGTCCAAAAATCCGAATCTAAACAAATTCTGAATAAAGTTTAAAACACCACTAGTTACTCTAGCGATTAATTTTTGATCCATGAAGGCCCTGTCAACCCAACTAATAAATCCTACAATCAAGTTCCCTGTGTTTGGAGCCAACTGACGAATAATAAACTGAAACAAGATAATAGGCTTCTTAAATATTTAAATGTATACAGTAAAAATGTTTCCAACTTTAATGTTCTTCCATAGGTGAACTCAAAGTTTTGTCTGCATTATATAAGTTTACCTATGAATACACATCATTCATATCGTTTGTCTACTGTAAAAACGAACTGTCTAGGCTAAGTTAACACAATTTTGATTATAACTGATTCGTCAAAGCTTCTTTTTATTTTCTTTACGAAGTAACAATTTTCTAGTAACGACGCGTCTTTTTATACCGAATGCATTTAGTTATCACTTAGCGGCGAATATTAATACATTTTTACGCCTTCTACTAATATTCGCACGAATTTTGAGTCCTGTAGGTCATCGACTGTTTATACGGATTAACACTGGGTGTTTTCCTGCTGCTCGATACCCTAAATTATCGAATCAACGGCAGTCTTTGAAACTATTAGTTTATTTGAAATGTAACGTTCATTTCTAACTATAATCTCGCATGTGATATTTTATAGCAGATGGCGGGTGTGTAACAGCACAGAGTTTGTCTTAGTTTGACTAAAATTTGTGCAACAAAGTAATTGGTGCAACTTTAAGTGTCAAGTATATCTACAAGCTCTTCTTGAAGAACATATTTACGCTTTTGAGAAAATTTGATGTGCTATCAACAAATGACCTAGTTAATAGATACTAGCTGAAGAAAAATTCACCAATCATAGTATCTGGGTTTCGACTTATATCCAGATACCAATATTGTACCTGATTATTTTCAAGGTGCATTGTTTGCTTCCAATACCTACCAACCCGTGGTATTGCAACCTTCCTCACTACTATCGCTGAACTATAGCAAGATTAAAGTTAGGCCTTGCAAAATAATCCGTGCATCTGCAGCAAAGTAAAACGATCGAGTACCCCGTATCCTCCTGTGATCACGATGGATTTGATATTAGGATGTATGTAATTCGCGCAAGAGTATCACTAATGAATAGTACAGACTTATTATTTCTGAAGACATTCCATTATCCACAGATATTATCGCATTATTGAGGGGCTGATGGCTGAGTGCCTTGCGCGCTTGGTTATTGGTCTCAGGGTCCCGGGTTCGAACCTCGGGGCTATTTCTCAGGGTTGAGGTTTTTCTATGGTTTCCCCCAACCTTGGCGAATGCTCAGAATGAATATCTTAAGACGCACCACATTCAATTTAAAGTACCATAACGAGTTGTTAATCATAATTCTGGTAGCAAAATACAGAATCATCCAAAAACTATCATTTCCTTACGAATTCTTTTGCGGTAATAAGCCTTTTTTACAGAAATGTTTTATCAATGCGCTTGCTTTAGTTTTGTCCGCCTTAACCGAATTACGAAGATCTAAAGCCTATTGGTTTTTTATCTCGTGTATACCTATGTACACATAAATACAAAAAACCATTTTGTATACACTAACATTAATATATTAGACTTCGAATGAACATAGACATTCATTTGTCAGTTAATACCAAATGTTAAGAACAATGAATAATGAACTTCGTATATCGACGATAATCATGAAAAGTTTAAAATTTTTTAGGATGGTAAGGTGAATTTGTATTTTATCATCTTACGTTTAAATCGTAGATTGAAAACGTAATTCCTAATTTGGCGATATTGGTTTGTAAAAATTGGTCACAGACATTTCTGAACAAAGATGGTAAGCAATTTAAAGTCATTGCATACAGAAAATAAATATCAGCTTTAAAGATATTTTTAATTTGAAGCCGCAAATGTCAAAGGAACTTTTTTTGTAAAGGTCTTGAAACATCACACATTAAGCACTGGTTTTAACCATGCATAATTAAAAGGTGACATGATACACGTATCATTCTATTGATGCAATTTATGTGTATGTACATTCAAAATATGAATGTTAAATGTATATATAGTTAAATTCCTAACGCAGTTTTTTTCAATTTTCATGTGATGTGTTCTATTGTAACTTTTTAATTTAGTGATATAATATTCATGACATTCAACCATACGAGAATATCAAAGAAAACGTATTTTCTTGTTTCTTTTAAAAAGTATTCGTTCTTAATCATTAATTTTCATCCTAAATTTGGAGTATTTTCTAGCGATGTTGAGTTTTTATATTAGAAATAAATAATGTTACTTATAAAAACAAAAAAAAGATATGATGAACACTGGGTTCCAACTTAATTTTCGTTGAAACATGACAAAAGGACTTACGAAGATAATCTACAGATTGAACTCCTTGAACTAATTTTTAATCTGCTAAAAAAGAAAGAGCAAAATCAGATTATTAGGAATTCCTACTGGAAATGAAACGCAAAATTTAACAAGTAAAGGAAACTCTTTCTGGAGTTAATTCCATTATCATCGTGCTTGCATATCTGAAGTGCTTTATGATTCCCCTTCCGAAAAGAGTAAGTAAATAACAGAAATAGATGTCATACACACTATCGCTCATGACTTCAAAACCATCCGTAGTTGTGTAGTGATATTTCCATGATTATAAAATTTGTAAGTGCATCACTTGATGTAATCCTTTCTTGATTATATTAACATAAATGAACAAATCATTAGAAATTAAATGACAGCATCTGTTTATTTATTAATTTAATCATTGACAATAACCAGATTCTATACAAGATTTAAGGATCTTGTTGTGTATTGGCATATGCTCTGAAGCCATTGATCATGTATCCATGTACTTGGTCCATTATGTATTGTTCATAATCAACAACATTTTTCCTTGTTTGGCTTTGTTCTGTACATGTTGAATTGCTTACCTTCAACCACACCATCGAAACCTGCTCTATTAAAATTGATGGAGATTATCAATGGAGACATTTACTTCATAAACAAATGACTTGGTATGCATATAACCATTCATGTCGAAGTTATACTTTCAAATTTTCGATTCAAGTTTATCCATAGCAATATTATTAATTTAAAGCTTCTCATATGGCATTTAAGTTCTCTTTGTTTAACCCCAAATGCAGTCTCACTTACTTTCAAACATAATTAAATAAGCTCCAACTATTTCGGGAAATGAAACAACCGAAGGATACATTTACATTGCAATTGATGTCACTTTTACTTTATCAGGTCTTATAACTACACGTAAAATATGAGAAACTATGCTATTCATTATACAAGATTTTAATAACCAGACTTTCACGTTTAATATGTCATTTGCAAGTTCCATCGGTTAAATTTCACCAGTGTAATACAGCCGCCGACAGTAGAACTATCTACTGCATTCTTAACGTGAATGAACTATAATTCTCTACAGAAAGTTTGGCTCATACGTTAAAGGCTAGGTGATAGAATGTGCGACAATAATTATTGTTGTATCTGATCTCTAACCTTTGATTTCATCTTATCTCCTAAATTTCTTTTTTTTGTAATTAAGAGAATTAAAACTAAGATTATTATTATTTGGTAATTGGATAAATATAAAAAGAAAATAGTGATAGAGTGTTTAGAGCAGTATTACAAAATCAACCATGTATTAGGTAAATAGAACTCAAACCTTTTATTTTTGCAGCAAAGCCTATGCTAACAAAAACCACGTTAATATGAGCTAGCATAGATTGATTAGTATTCCATTTTAACCAATTACACGTTCGGTCATAAAAACCTTGCATGACGAAGGAAACGTAGATACATAAATATATACATACATACCTCTTGTAAGTAGGTAGGAAAAAAAAGCGAGTTGAAAGAGGAAAGGATACTTTACCTCATCAAAAACCAAGTCCATGAACAATTTACACGCTATAGCAGCGTATATACCAATCTTACATTCGTGGAAGGAAAAATGTAAATAAAGACCAATGCGTAAACGACTGAGCGCCGGTCTTATTCCTCCTTTATATGTCGATATAATATCAGACGGGATAATTACGATGATTATAGGAGTCGTGCCAACTTAACAGACAGTGATGGAAGTCGGAACGAACGGGGAAACAAAAATTACCATCACCGATGGAATAAGTGCAAGAGGAGACGGATATGATAACGCACGCGATAATCATATTTTCGCGAAACAGTCTTTGCGATGTTACCCTGCGTATATACTCTTATTGCTGTGAATCGGATATGTCGGAGATGGTTATCCGCGTATTTTACGTGCCGTTTATAGCTTCTATCTGGCTAACGGATTTCGGGCAATTATCAAGTCGCCGGTGGAAAATTATAACGTCAGTTATAAACGAAGTTTTAGTTTTATCGTCACAATTATACTGCACATACGTAGATTATAGCGCTGTATGTAGATAAGCGAATGGGGTAACTGTAAATTATATGCTGGTGTATTTTGCTTAATACAATAGCCGAGGTAATTACGAAGTACATATTAATTCCAGTATTCATTTTCGATTCAGAAAACTCTCAGCTTGTTGAAGTTAAACTTCCATCAGGTTTCAGGATTCTTGGGTAAAAAAGTGTTTTAAGTCAGTCATAAACGTACAGTCGTTACAGTCATAAACGAGGATATAAAAGCGAAACAGCTAGAGGAATGGTGCAACAATGACTGGGTTTTCCACTGTGGTGATACGGGCCAGCACACCACTTTCATTATAGCGCAATTTTTGGAGAAAAACAACATGGACCTTGTTCCCCGTCTAGTGTACTCGCTCCACCTAGATTCTTGCGATTTCCTTCTCTTCTCAAAAATGAAAACTGGGTCGAATTGACCAAGATTTGGTACAGTAGAGGAGATTGAAGCTAAATTACTAACAGTAGCAAACATATTAATAGAGTAAGATGTCCAAAATATTCTCCCTTCGTCGCAGAGAAACTGGACTCGGTGTTTCCACTTCTTAAGGAACTGCTTTGAAGGTAATTGGGGTGAATGAAGTACCAGTATTGCGTTGTGCTGGATCACCATATTTGGGAGTACCACACCCTAGTGGCCATAATCTATTACATAAATTAGAAGTATTATAGTTGTTTCTCCGTCAAATTTGGTAGTAAAACTAGCTGTTTATGATAACTAAAAAGAACTTTAACTCCTGCATGTATCGTGTACTATCAGCACATTTTAAAATCGGTGTAGTCGCATTCGTAGTACTTAAATCTTTAGATATACGGCACGCAAATCATTCCCCGTACTCTACAACAAAACAATCCCTTTCTCCGTCCACACGATGACGAAGGTAGGAAATAATTTATCGCACGCAACATTGTTTCGTAGTTGACTAGTTTAAAGCGGTCATAACGCGACGTCATAACAACCATCGATATAATTCTCTTTTCAATTGTACATAATATCAGCGCACCGCAAACCTTTCCATACATGCACAAAGCAACATTTCCAATGTTGGCAAGCGTGCGACTGACTGACCGACTGGATTAGCTTTGAAAGTTTCGCTGCATGACGACGGCTAAACGCCGAGACTCTTCGGTCGAGTTGGCTTGGCTCGGATTTCGAACGGCGCGGATTTTCTTTCTCACCGCGAATTCGAGCTCTTCCTACCGGTTAGGACGGAGAACGCACGATAAATAGAAGACGGAGAGAACTGGTTAGAAGCGTACGGGTAATGTATGCATGAGTATGCGAGTGTTTTTAAACCCATCGGCCGCCGTAAAACAAGTGGAAATAAAATTCGCCCGTTTATTAGTAAATTGAACTTTAGTGTGACGGATAAGGTGCGCAACGGGATGCCATTAGCATCAAAGTCGGCATGAATTTATTCGTTTCGCTTTCCATTATTCGCGGCGTTATCGGAAAACGTCGATAACTGAATGATTGGTAACTCGGTTACATTGTATTATTTTAACTATTTTTTTCATTATTAAGAGTCATTCCAACAGCGTATGCATTTTATTTGAAATATATCGATTTGCATATGCACGTGGAAAAGATTCAATTCCTATTTATGTAAGTTACAATAAGGTATAAAGAAAATACACTGGACAAGTAAAAGACACAAGGATATATAGAGGACCAGACGTAGGATTAGATCACTTCTTAGTAATAGCAATGATAGAAACATATAAAAAGTGAAAAGAAAAGCAAAAATACAAGGAATTCAAATGAAGAAGTCTTCAAAGTATATCTACTTGAGGAGTAAAGCACAAGAGGACTCTACCAGGATAGATTGAACAAAAGATTAGAATGTACAGAAACAAAAGAAGATATAAACGAAGAATGGTAAAATATAAAACAAGCAGTAAAAAACGGCATCTAAAATCTTGGGTAAAAAGAAGAAACTAAGAAAGAATAAAGGATTAAAAATATGGCCAGATAAAATGGAAGAAGCAGTGAAAGAGAGACAAAAAACACATGGAATATATTAACAACCCTACTGAAGTTAATCATGAAATTTACGAGCATAGTAGAAATGTTGTGAAACAAAGATCTATCCTGCGATAGATTTCTAAATCGAAAATGACGTACATGGATGATGAAAAACAGATATACAACATAGACGAGGAGAACTGGATAAAGCATTATGAATAACTCTGATACAAGGAAAATATTGACGAAACAACAAAAAGTAGACATAAAAGGTTTGGATTATATAGATTTGGCAGGACTGACAGAAACCTTGAGGGCTACTAAAAACAGAAAAACGACCGGTCTGGATGACATAAACACAGAGCTCTGGAAATACGGGGGACTTATACTACACCTAAGACTTCTACATGTATTTAATAAATGTTAGAAAAATAATATGTTATTATCCCTGTTGATTGGAAAAAAAGCGAAACTACTCTCGTTGTTCAAAAAGGGCGATAAGAATAACCCTCATAATTACCTAGGAATTACCCTGTTAGACACCGCCTATAAAATTTCCGCTAGAATATTAAACAACAGTTTGAAAATCATAGCATAACAACTAATAGAAGAGGAACTAACCATGATTCACTATACAACAAATTATAAGCAGCAACAGAGAAACACGCATAGGGTTTATAGACTTGGAGAAAGCTTTCGATAATGTAAACAGATGTAAATTATGGGATACTACGAAGGAACAGCGATATTCACATCATTTAACAAGAGCTGTACAGGGTTTATATACTGACTCCAGAATTATGATAGATATAGGTGGAAGATTAACTAGAAAAATTCTAACAAACAAAGAAGTTAGACAAGGCTGGTGTGTATCGCCAATATTGTTTAACATATATAAATTGATTATAAAGGAATGGAAAGAGAAATGCCTGAAAGGAATACATTTAGACCAGAACACCACCGGATATATACCTTACAAAAAATCTGACAAAACTGTGAAATGAAAATATCGGAAAATAAAACCCAAGCCATGATTTCCTTGGGTAAATATCCAATTAGAACGAAAATAGTCATAAGCCATTTGTTGTTAAATGGAACAGGTGAAACACTTTAAGCCAAGAGAAATTCCAATATCGCAATTAAAGAACATATCTATCATACAAACAACCATAACATTGAACTATCAGCCTTAGCTCTTCATTAATATAAGAATGACCATAAAACTAATATCAACGACATTAAAGTGGTAAATAGGCAAAACTGAGATATTTTGGAAGGTATTTACGTGGAAATATATTATACAACGTTCTTAAATAACGATCTGGCACTATTACACCATTGCTTTTTAAATTTCGCTCGAAGTTACAAATTTTCGTAATTTCCTTCTGTTTGATTAACATATGATTATTATACAGGGTGGTGCATAAAGATCTCTCAAATTTTGAAGAAGTATAAAAGAAATGAAGAAGTTTAACTATAAAAAACAGTATATCTTTGAAAAGGACCTAAAATATATATTTTTGTCGCTGTCAATATATTGCTGGAGACGTTTCAGGCGATTTACCTTCACTCTCCGCGTCAATTGCATCGATTTCTTGTCGGGTCCATTTCTTCTATTGCTTAAGAGATAAAACTCAACGTTCAAAAACCTTTTTCTTTAAGGGACATTAAGATCTCCCTCCCACATTTCGTTACATCTTAGTATGAAGTGATACAACGGTAACGGTGATTGCTGATCAGTGCATTGAAATTTTGGAGGCCTTTCTGCGCATCAAATTGGACGATGTGGATATAGAAAATGTGTGGTTTCACTTGGACGAGATCACAGGTCATACAGCGCGACATTGACTCGGAGTGGTCTTGGTGGAGTAGCCTGCACGGTCACCCGAATCGACTTTGATCTCTTGAGGTATTGAAGGATAGGATTCGATAGGAAATCGACGCTATTCCATCTCAACTAACGCGGAGCATAAAGCTAAACTTCCGGGCACGTCTCCAGCAATGTATTGACAACGGCCGCTATTTGCCTAATATAATTTTTAAAATTCATTAAAAAAATATATATTATGTTCTTTTCAGTTTTTTTCTAGTCCAATTTCTTCATTTTTTTATATATCTTCAAGATTTGGGCGATCTTCATACGCCACTGTATTATAAGCAAATTCCTGCATCCTTAGTCGCTCTAAGTTTATTGTTTCTTCCAATATTAGTGTAGATATCGATGTAATTGTAATATCCTAAGATAATTTGTAATTATGTAACATTATAATCTATGCATATCATTACTTATGTACGTATAAGCACTTAGATACAATATTTAGTAACTTAACTACTGAAAATGTATCTAAGTTGTTAACGAAATCTTAATATAAATATTTTGTCAGAACCACTCCGTTTCTTACAAAATATTTATTTAATTATTTTTTCCTACAAAGTAACCATTCTTACAAGTGCTCAATATTTCAAGTAAATGTTACAACAAGAATGCAAGTCCCTTTTTTAATTTTTACCAGTTACTTATTTTCCTCGTTCTTCATTTCTTTCATATTTCGCTTTCCTCTTGCAAATCCGCCACCAGCATTGTAGGTAGTAATTTCGACTGCTCGTAATTTCCTACTAAACGCTCCATTTAAACCAATCGACAGGTCGTACGATAATAATTTTCATTACCTGTCCGGTAACATGCACATGTTGCTGATATCTTCGGATGGTACACGCGTCTTTTCTCTTCCTTCCCATCCAGTTCTTCGACCATAATTAAAATACCTCCGTGAAATATTAACGCCAGCGCGCGAAGGACAAACGATTATTCATATTAAACGTACAAAACCGGGGAGGTTCGACAAAGAACAGGAACGGATGCGTACGGAGACTCTGCCTCTGCTCTCTGATCATTGTCATTGATTATTTTAGATGAATTTGCTACAAGAAAACTGGCGAGCCGATGTTAAGACGGCGGGACCTTGCGGGGAGATGTCGAACCGGAGCGCGGACAGTTATTGATACGTTATAGGGCCCCCCGTTGGCGACGTTATGCCCTCGTGCTTTCCCACGTTTCACCTCGCTCTTGCTTCCTATGTACTACGTATAACTGACGTATAGCTACAAGTATGTTCGTATTAGGCTTACAAGTGTATGGATTTTCGTTTTTTGAATGGTGTACACACCTATGTATTATGTATAAAAAAATTGCAAAATATTTAATCTAAGAGTCTAGCTGCTCCAGCATGGTTGCTATCCTGTAAAAGAGTTCTTTGACACGGACAACACTGCATACTTATTTCTGTACAATATTCTATTTTTGTTTCAGATATTTGCATTCATTTCATGGCCACTTAATCCTTTAATTCCATTATTACAATTAAGAATTTGATTTATTTAGCTTATTGTGCGGTATACGAGGGTGGATCCTCATGCTCCACCCCTACCTACTCCTAAGTGGTTGTTTGATTAATGTTTTCGACATTTAGTTAAGTGACATTTGTAAATCATATCTACATAATATCAAGCTTATATCACAAAGTATTGTTGTGCTGTGGCTAATGCTTGAATTGTGTGGTGATTGTTCATAAAAATGGATCCTGTAGAACAAAAAGCCGTAATAAAATACCTCCAGAAAAAGGGCATGATGCCAACTCACATTCATAAAGACGTTATGGCAACTATTAGTAAGTTTGCAGATTCTTATGATATAGTCAAACTCTGCTGTCGAGATTTTAAGTGTGGAAGAACATCCATAACAGTAACGATAGACAAAAGCATTAAAAAGGTACGCAATATCGCACTGCAAGACCGATGAGTACGCATCGAGGACGTTGTGGAAGATACTGACTTATTATATCATGTATTGCATAACATACTAGCAAGATAGAATTAGATATGAAAAAGATGAGTGCACGATGGGTGGCTCGAATGTTAACTATTGATTAAAAAAGAAATATCGGATCTTGATTTGTAAGTATCTTGTGGAAAGGTACCAAGCAAACAAAGAGAACTTTCTTAGTCTGTATGTGATCATGAATGAGTCATGGGTGCACCATTATGATCCCGAGACTAAAGTGCAAACTAGAGGCTGGAAACATCACGGTTCTCCTCCTCCGCGCAAATTTAAGGCCGTTCCGGCTGCTGGAAAGGGTTTGCTATCTGTATTCAGAGATGCTCAAGGAAGCATCCTGACTGACTATTTGCAAAAGGGACAGAGTGTTGCAGGATCCTACTACGCACACTTGATTTCTAAATTGCGGTATTAAAGAGAAACGCCGAGAAAAGGTAAGGCACGGGTGCTGTTGCATCAGAATAATGCTCCCAGTCATACATCTGGTATTGCTATGGCTGCTATATACCAAGCAGACTTTGAATTAGTGGAGCGCCCTCCATATTTGGCGGATCAGGCCTCTAGTGATTACAGGCGGTTCCCCAAATAAAAAGAAATCTTACGTGGGGCAATATTTTCCAGTGATTTAAAGTGATGCAAGCGGTAGAGAGATGGTTTGCAGAGGTCGGATAAATTTTTTTCCAGAGGGCCGTTGAAACGTTGGAGCACCGATGGATTAGCGAAGAGGGAGACTAAAAATATAATGCTACCGTAGTTTTATTGTAAGGGAATCAGGGCTGCAGCATAGGGATCCACTCTCGTTATTGTGAGTCATTACAAGGTACCCGTCAAAACTTTCCAACCCGTCATTAATGCAGATATCACAGTGCGTCAGAATTTTGCTAACACTTGCTCTTCATAGAAAGAAGAAAGGATTTTATGTCAATTAGTTTTCTTATAACTGCCATTCGTTCATCACGATATCAGAAGCTACGAAAATTGAGTATCGTAGTGTTATAAAATTCCTTTTTCGATAAGGCCTTTCTCCTTAAAGCCTCAAAAGTTGGCTTGATGGAGTCCACTCCGAAAATTCACCGTCTTATGGGATGGTAAAGGATTGCTACGAATAGTTACAAATGAGATAGGAAGGTGGCGCAGGAACAGAAGGGTCGATGGAAGTGATGAGGAAAAGCTGCGTTGTCCTTGATGAGAACCTCGTATATAATGATTGATGCTTGAAGGTGAAAGAAACGTCTAAAGGGTTGGTGCTTTTAGACGCAAAAGTTTGGCCGCATTCTTTACCATCTTGTAGATATATGAGTAGTTAGTACAAGGTGGGTACCTAGGTATTTCTCAGCAATTCAGGAGCAATATCGAGAATACCCCGTGGACGTGTTGAAGACAATTGCTATGGGGGATAAAACTATAGTCCTCTATTATGATGCTTCATCCAAAAGAAGGTCGATGAAATGGTGACAAAAAGAAGCACCGCTAGGACGATTTAGGGTCTATTAGTCGATAAAAAATGTAATTCATACAATTTCTTGAAATTGTTGGGGCATTCTTCATATAGACCTCAAAGAAAGTAACACTACCGTTGTAGTAAAGACGAGAGATTCACGGGTGGCGCGGGCTAGTTGCATGACAATACACCTACTCAAACTGTTGGAATTACCCAAGCTGCAATTCGTTAGTGTGGGAAATTTAATCGAGCACCCTCTACATACTACAGCTGTGGCCTCGAGTGACTACTACCTATTCGGAAATTTGAAAAAAGGAAGTCCGCGAGCGCCATTTTAGTGATGGGTAATAGATGAAGACTGCAGTTTGGCCGCAAAATAAATGGGTTGCGCGCTAATAAACATACTGGAAGTCTATCACACCATGTACATTGTTCAATAATCATTAATATTATATGGTACGAGGTGAACTATAATCTTGCTAATGTAATATTTATTAAATAGTATTAGTAAGAGGAATCAAGATCTTTCTGAGAACCTCATGCTTGCAAGAGAACACCGTGTAAACTTCATTCAACTCGTAAAGCTCTTACAATTTTGGTTATAGCATAGCGCTTGTTTCTTGATTCCCAGATTTTACGACTGAAATTGGAGCTGTAGGTTCAAATCCTACTGGGAACCGTGAAATTTTTATTAAAAATTTCACAAAAATCTAATCCAATTAAATTCAACGTTGGTAATAACAAGAAAATTGAATTATCATAGAAAAACCGACGGAAGTTTCTAATATTTTAATTCGTAATGCAAGTTGGCATTAATATTAAAATATCGTGTCTGCTAATAATTTTTATTCATTAAAAATTTCACAAAAATCTAATCGATTATATTGAACGTTGGTAATAACAAAGAAATTAAATTATCATCATTGAAATGAATACGTGGGCTTCTACGGCTAGAGTTAGTAATAAACGAACTACTTACGAACTACGAATTGGACCGTGTTATGAAGAGATATCTATAAAAAAGAAATAACAGTAAGAGGAGAAAGAAAAACAAGAAGAAAAAGAGATAAAAAGAAGAAGAAAAAAAATGATAAAAGGTGGGGGGACGTGAAATACAAAAGAATGGTGAAAAGAATAAGAGAAAGAAAAAAATTTCAATGCTTTTCACCTTTCTTTCTATTTCACGTCCCCCCACCCTTTATAATTTTTTTCTTTTTCTCTTTATCTCTATTTCTTCTTATTTTTCTTTCTCCTCTTTCTTACTCTTATTTCTTTTTTATATATATCTCATCATGACACGGTCCAGTCCCGGAAGTAGCGCTTGTATTAATTATCATTACTTGAATTATCTTTGGGGTTACATAATACATTTCAAAATATAATTAGAGATATGTAATGTTTGCTACAATTTTTAAAATACTAAAAAGGAATTAAAATATGTCAAATTTTGAGGGGACTAGAACTCTCACTCGGATGACTTAGTGGATACTTCTTCTAGTTACGTTCTTGCACAATTCTGCTCGAAATTACATCCTAGCTTATAATATTTTTTAAGAAAAATGTTTTGTTACATACACTATTTATGTTGGTTATAACTTTCGTTAGAATTTTCATTTCAGAATATCTACACTATCGCTCATAAGTTTAAGACCCTTTTTCGAAAATTGAATCAAACATGCGTGTCTACTTGTTCCTAGGAAATGCTTTCAATCGATTTTATAAAATCTTTTTAGTTTAGTTCATTTGTATTATTTTAACCTTTATGGCTTACAGTTATATTAAGTTTATTTGCATAATGTAGGCAAGAATAGAGAGATAAGTATGACAAAACGCGTTATAATAATGACTTTTTGTAATAAAAGAAGAAAAAATTTTCAGTTTAGAAAACTATTTATTCGGCAATTAGAAGATATAGAGAAAAGACAGACTTCGCAAAGTAACCCTAAGGCTTATGAGCGGTGATGTAATTACTTGCTTGCCCACCAGTTCGTTGTACAGTTTTTGGTTATTGAATTTGGTTTTGGGTGGGAAGTATTTGATGTACTATAAATGAAAGCAGATCGCGGTGTGAATAATGTAAGTGCCCTTTTCTTTTGAACAGCTCCGTATGAACTTTCAATTACCTGCATCCTGCAAGTAAAATTCGAATCGTACTATTTTACGACATTTACGTAAAAGTTATATGTGTCTGTAGTGAATGGAATCGCCTTAGGTAGATATCCAAATTGATTTTGTAGCGTCTGATAAATATGACATACATATAAATTAGATTAGCTCCCGTGTAATAACTGAAGTATTGCTGAGCCAACGATGGAAGTTTCACTTAATCTCGAGCGTGCGAAACGAGATCGTGGGTGTTCTTGCTATCGGTTACATTTAATTAAATTGCTAAAAGAGGAAACAAATGGAAGCGATTTATTTTCAAAGTAAATGGTAACTCGTTCCCAACCAATTAAATACGTCTCGTATATTTAATCAAATCAAATGCCGAAGCTTGTTTGTATTACCACCAGAAAATTCCTAGAACTTAAAAACACAAACGACGTGCATTCATTCGTGGTGGTTCTTCGCAAATATTTATTCACGTGTGATAGACAAGCATCAGTGGCATCTCCAACTACGTGCTTGGCCGACTTAAATCGAGCCAACACACCTATATCCACTACTTACCACGCGCGTCGACAAAAAAGAGGCCACCACCGAAAGAATGCCTTCCGAAAAGATCGAAATTAGCTTACAAGATAATGCGACAAAGACATGAGCGTCGCTAGGTTGTTGAAGTAGGAGCACGCAAGAGGAAAAGCGCATCGAGATGAGAGGCGAAATACAAAATTGGAAAAAGACGAAACAAGACGAACGAAAAGTAAAAAAAAAGAAAGAACGGAAGAGAAAACATTCTCCTACTTATCCTAAGTTAATATGAACCGTGCTTGTCTTCTTGTCGCGGGAAACAGGTATCGGTATTCCGACTCGGAGGTCGTCTCTTTCTCGTAGGTACCTTTTAAATCAAAGACACACCTTTAATTACCTGTTTCATTCGATTCATCATGCGCTCACTGGTAATATATATGTGGATATACACTATCGTTCGTGAGTTTATCAACAAAATCTTGTGATTTAATGATTCGGGGCTTCGGGATATGTTTGGAAATAACACTATAACAGAAAGCTAAATTAAACAGAATAAGAGTTATAACAATACGATTGTAATAGTATTATTTTCAAAAGTGTGCTCAAATTTATTTTGACAAAATATTTGACACTTTGACTGCATAATTACTACCTCACCAGGATAAATAAATTCACAATTTTATTTTTGTCGCAAGAATATCCCGGTCAAGTACTGTGCAATCAAGTTGGAACCGCCTGTATGGTCACGTTCTACACGGACTGATCTATTGAGTACTACTTTATGCAAATGTTTTTACTCAAAGAATGAATGGATGATATTTAAAGTTGTTGTTTGGGCTGTTTTCATACTTTGGCAGTGTCATTGCCGTCATCACAGCTGCTTCTTACCAGACTCATCACTAAGCCTTTCCTACTGTTTTAGTGAATTCGACTAATGTGAGGCTCAAGCCCAGTTCGTTTCTCAATTTGTTTTAATCCAACACACTAAACCGTTAAGCTAATCATAGGAAATAAGTAATAAGTCAGCTAAATAATACATCGGGTCCCAAAGAAGGAAACGGTATCAACACAACAATGCTAACAATTATTGTAATAGTAGTAGTGATAATAATATTAATTGATATCTGGGTGAAGTAAAGAACTGTGGGAGATGATAATATTCCTGGTTTCATAGTGAGGGATTGTTCTTTTGTCTTAGCTGAGCGGCTAAATATCCCTTCTATTTTATCTCTGTTCAGTAATATCTTTCCCGATGTATGGGAAATCGTACGGGTCATTCCCGTTTACTTCTTTGGTGGATAACTATCGGCCCATATCATTTATTAACAACATGCTAAAGCCTTCGAGATCTGTTAGTACAACATTTGCCCTTTATACCGACCGTCCCTGTCCAAACATCAGGATGGTTTTGTGACCAAACGCTCTCAGTATCTAATCTTGCTGCTGTTTTTATCGCAGTATTTGGATAATGACCAGCAGGGTAACACAGACTTTTCGAAAGTTTGTGATCACGTAAGTGATACTAGGCTTGGATTGTCTCCATTTTTGGAATCACTTGTTAGCTATAAAGACTCGCTCAAGTCATTTCTCGCCTACATCTGGAGTATCACAGGGTAGCAATTTGGGTCCCCTACCCTTTCTAATTTTTATAAATGACCTGGCTCTGTTATTAGATTGCGGCAAACTATTCGCTGATAATTTAAAATTATTTTCAAAAGTAAGTACTCCCACAGACTGCCAGCATCTACAAAGCTAGCTAGATCTTCTTTACCTTTGATGTATTGACAACTGTCTTAACCTTAACATATCGAAACGTAACATTGCTTCATTTTATCGTAAATCAACGTTAATGGACTATGTATATCGAATTAATAATATTGCATTGAATCATTGTGATACTATAAAGGATTTAGGAGTAGCATTCGATTGCAAACTTACCTTCAACGAATATGATAGATATATTATTTCATCTTCTCTAAGATCATTAGGTTTCATTAAACGCAATACAAAACATTTTTCGTTAATACATTCTACAATAACGCTGTATTTTTATTATGTGCCCTGTAAATAAGCGTATGGTTCCTTGATCGGGTCATCATTTTATATTACCCTTTCCTATTCACTTGAAGTTCAAAGATGTTTTCTAAAATATATACCTCAAACAACAAAGCGTCTATCCACAACGAAATTTCAATCACTTTATTAAATCTCTTTGAACTGCAAGCTCTTGAACAGCGTTTTGTATAATCTTAAGGATAACTGTATTGATGCACGCTTGTAATATTCTATACTTTATTGTCCTCCAATACTTACATCGTACATTGTATTTATTTTTTTAATTCACTTTATTTTAAGTACTTTAAATAGATTATTGCTTATAGGCGTCACTTATTCTTATATTGTAAGTGTACTGCGTTCTGTTAGGCATTAAGCTAAGTCTATATTTCCCATATTATTTTAGGAACTAAAAGACTAGAGCTCGCAATATCTCAATTTATTTAAAATTATAATTACCGGTTTCGTATGTATTGTATACATCTTCAGATCTAGAAATTTCTGAAAAGAACTATGCATTAAAACAAGTCAGGAAGAACTCTTTCTCTTTTATAGAATGAATTTGTGATTTGTATGCGTTTAGAAATCACAATCCACACGTGCATTGTTTCTTTAAAAAAGCAATTTAATGAAATATATGTCGCATAATTTGCTGTAGGAAGTAACTGTTGTGTTTATATAAGTGGTAATATTTTTGGTAAATAATGAGAAGAAGTATAAAAGTTACGATATTTGAAATAATATTAATAAAGCATTCGTAGAAAGCAGATTGTAAAAAATCCTTTTCCCTGTTTAAATTCCACAGTTTAAAATTTTAAGTCAATAAAAATTAAGCTCTTTTTCTTTCAATTCACGTTTCTTCCACGTTCGGTTTTAACTAGAATGTAAGTCATCTCACTTCTTAAACATACCCTACTATCCTCTTTTATTCGTTTCTATTTTTTTACTTCGTCCAAGAACCGCGTCATCCACGAATGCATCATCGTCATATCATCACGTATATCTTACGTGCATGTAGCAATATTTGAACAATCAATAAGGAGACGAGGGAAGAAAACGAAACGAATAAAAAGGAACACCTAAAGAGATGAAACGAGGAGGGCGGACGGCGATGATGACGACCGTCGAAAGAGAGCAAGAACACAAGAAGGAGAAACCCGATCTCCGAAATATTCATAAGATAAATAAAATCTGTTTAATTTGATACTTTCAATATTTGATCGTTTAATTTGTGAGTCGTGAGATGAGAGATCCCCCCTCCCACTTGTTACCAAGGCGTCTCGCTCCCATGGCCTGCTTCGTCGTGCCTGCTCGGGATGCATCCGTCGACCGAATATAAATACAAGAACTGAGTAAGAGAGTTGGCGAGGAGAAAGAATAGAAGAGGAAACTTGAAAACTGAGTGAAAGACTGTTTTACTGTATTAATAAGTGGGTTTATACGGTCATCCAAAGAAACGTGAACTATACGAGGGCGACCCGAAATGTTTCCGGAATCGACAAGGAAAACACGGTATTGGTGTGGTTTTGTATTGTTATTTTTCGATGTAGTTTCCTCGAAGATCAATACACTTTTTCAAACGGCGCTCCAGTATCTTCAAGCCGTCGAAAAAACAGGATGCTTCTAGGTCTGCAAAATAGCCATCTGTAGCAACGATGACCTTCTCATTTGAGACAAATCTTCTTCCTCCGGTAATCTTTCCAGGTTTGGAAGTAGGAAAAAGTCGCTGGGGGCTAGGTCCGGTGAATATGGAGGATGGAAGACTAATTCGTAGCACAACTCATTCAATGTGGGCACGACGATGCGGGATGAATGAGCCGGTGCATTATCGTGGTCGAAAAGCACTTTTTTCCGCTGTGAACGAGGGCGTTTCTCCTTCAATACGGCATCGAATCGGGTCAATAAATCGCCGTAGTATTGCCCCGTCATTGCCCTTCCCTTCCGCAGATAGTCGATCAAGATCACACCTTGGGAATCCCAAAAAACGATGGCCATCACCTCTTCGGCCAATGGAACGGTCTTTGCTTTCATCGGAGCCGATTCGCCCCGAAAAGTCTACTGTTTCGACTGTTCCTTGGTCTACGGTATGTAGTGGTTATCACGCTGGAAGCTTTTTCATTCCCAAAATTTCGTATAGGATATACCCAACGCGTTCTTCTGAGATGCCTGCTGTCTCTGCTATCTCTTTCAGCTTCAATCGGCGATCAGCTAACACGACATCAAGAATTCTGTCTACCATTTCATCGTTGGAAGCGGATTTTGGGCGTCCACTGCGTAGTTCGTCACTTGTGCTTGTGCGGCCACGTTTGAACTCGCTCACCCAGAATCTGATGGTCGAAAATGACGGACTACATCCGCCATGAACCTCTAGCAAAATATTTCGAATTTCATTGCCCCTTTTTCCCAGCCATCCAAAAGCGTTTCATCACTCCACGAAATTCGATTTTATCCATTTTTACGAAACTGCCTGACTTGCTACACAAAACACACTCTTAAACAACAGTCATTGACAGTAGACATCTGTTATGGTTGCCCTTGCCGACCAATGAATCCACTTCAACCTTCGTGCGCCATCTCTTGCCGATTCCGGAAACATTTCAGGTCGTCCTCGTACAGTCGGCTGTTTTAATTGCAACAGGCGTGCTTCAGGAATACAACATATTGTTAACTGCGTCAATGAGTCCATGTGCTCTTGAAACGCTGCATTCCGAATAAACTATTAATATAATAACACCTATAAATGATTAGAAAAGAATACGCAATAGATACAAAAATTGGAAAAAAAAGAATGGGTAATGGAATAGGAATTACTTATATTCATTATTGATAAGGACTTCACTTTTAAAATCAGCTACAGAATTTTTCTTTTCTTTTACGCAGATCATATTTGGAATTCCGCTAGTACAATATTATCTCATTACTGCGTAGTCACCGCACTTAAAACTGTAATAATCTTAAGGATAATTGCTGCTGATAATTGCGAAATAACATTTTAGTGTGTAATTAGACTCCACACCCTGCAATTTGGCCGAGAGTAATACGTAATGTGATACGAATGTAGGTACGAAATGAAAAGCTGCGCCATCGTACATAGATACGTTTCATGATTCACATTTCAACCAGGTATAAACATATTTGTGTGAGTGCATATTGTTTAAATTTTTACACTAATAGAAACTAGAGCTAAAACTGTATCTGGCTACAAAAATTAAATGAAAAACTGTACTGTCTGTTTCAATTTATAATAATAATAACAATGATGGTTTATTTCCAACGAGAAAAAACCCAAATACAAAATCGTCAACGAACATCAACACGCAACATATTGGGAATTTCAAAGACCTTAATTTAAAAAAAAATTGCATGAAGGATTGTGTTTAAAAATATGGATACCGCATCTGTTGACCGAAGAACAGAAAGCAGCAAAGATGAATTGCTGTCAAAGAACTCTAGTCCACTTCAACGCTGGAAACTCTAAGAACGCGTACAATGTCGTGAGTGGTGATGAATCTTGGATTTACTTTTACGAGCTAGAAAATAGTCATTTGTTTGGGTGTTCGAATATGAAGAAAAGCTCACAAAAGTCATCTGTCCTCGAAATATCTCCAAAAAATGGTTGCGGCATTTGTTTCGAAAGCAGGTCATATAGCAACGATTCCATCCTCCGTGTATACTCCGGGTATCAAGTCCGTCCCTACGATTTTTTTACCTTTCTGAAAATCACGAACGGACTGCCTGGTTAAAGATTTCAGTGATCGGAAGGGGCACTGGATACCTTCAAAAGCGCAATCTTGACTGTGTACCAACAAACGAGTGGAACAACTACTTCCACAGTTGGAGAATGTTTTAATTTTCGTGGAGAATACCTAAAGAAAGAACAACAAAGTCATTTACTGTCTTATTCCAGCTCTCTATGCAAAACTTGAGAGCAATGCTGACAGAATCTGTCTTTCGGCTAGTATTAATTTATCCAATGGATATTTGCATACATAGCTGTACCACTCTTAAAGATTTCCGTTTCATTCGCACCTAATAACTTAACAATATGTGCTTGAAATTGTTGAAGTTTTATAGCTCTATAATGTGCATTGGTAAATTCAGTATAGTGTGTACCACAAATATTTAAATCTTTGAAACAATGCTGTTTTGATTTGTAGCTTTAAAGTTAAAATATCCCATTAAAATTCATGGCAAAAAAGTTATAACAATAATGGAAAAACTACTTCTAGGGATGCTGTTTAAGTGATTTACACATGAATAGAAAATTCTTTTGATTAGCCAGTAACATGTCCAACTAAAACAAAATGCAAAGATTTATGGAGACATCTTTATAAAGATCGACCAAGTGGAATAAGTACTATATTATTAATGAATCTTCGTCAAAACTTGGTTAAAGAAATACACGAATATATCTGAATTTAGTGTCTTCACTAAATTTAAACTTCTTTAATAACAAAAGTTGGCTTCTCAACTGCACTTCTTTGTAGTTAGTTTCTTAATCTTTTAATACACATTTGTCCTAAGGTTATAATCCCTTCAATTTTGCCAGGGTCCATATACATTACTTCAACGAAAGCTGATTTCTCTTTCAATGGGATAAATGAAGAGTAAAGCTACTTCGAAATCATTTTCGAAGAAGTTTTACCTACGCTACGCAGAAATACAGAAATACGAAAGTTAAAATCTCAATTCGATATAACTTCCGCAAATATCTTGAAGATGTAACTTCGTAAGAACAGTGTTAATAATTGTCATTGGGTTTTGTGTTTAAAACCTCGATTCAACTCTTTGCTACCGATTAAAATTTCTTGTAAGGGTTTAAATTACAATTAAATGTCTTCAGCCCCTTCTTTTTCACTGAAAGACGAAGATCGATTACCAAGAAATACGTTGTATACATTTCGTGTTATACATCGCGTTATATTACACAATATAGGCACTTATCAGAGTTCGATTTGATCGATAAGCCTCAAGAAATCTTACATAAAAGAGATCTGATTTAACGCAGTAATCCAATTGTTTAAAATTGCATTATATATTCATACACCTAGCCGCATGTGCATTCTTCTTTATAATCGAATAAAATAAACATGCACAAAGGAAGCCAGTTAAACATCAGGAACTATATAATAATAGAAAGAGAAGTGAATAATGTGTATGGGTTATGAATAAGCAACCGATTTCGATATCTAGGTAAAGGAGAGGAGTACGTTGACATTCCGCGGTTACTTCCTCGTACAACGATCGGACAAAGCTCACAGTTTAGCATACGTTTAGCCGAACGTTAAAAAGTCCGCGTCGAAAATCGATGTCGAAGAAAATGTGAACGCATCTTTGGCATTGCAATAAATTAGTTTCAAGTGATACTGTAATGTCTGTTGTCTGTATCCTTGAGATATACGTGTAAGGGTATCGCAAATGGCGCCACCCTTACCGATTTAAAAGAGGCAGGATAATGTCGCATCCATTACTGCAACTGTTAGAATGGAATGTGTAATTCGTAGATATCGTAAATGGTAGTTACGCAACATGATTTGATGAGGAGATATTAATGAAGAAGATATAAAAGCGAAACAATAAGAAAACAAAGCTTAGATATATGTCTAACGTAAGCAGAGTTTATTGACAGTTTGCAATGATTTGAAGTTCCTAGAGACGGCTTTATAATAATACTGTATCATGTCACTATATGACAAATGGTTTTGCTTTAAGTCTAGCATCTTTTTCAAAGAAATCCTGGACATACCGAATTGAATTTAGCATTGTTATCATGTGGACGATATTTTCGTTGTTGAGCATGATGTTTTAAGCTTGGAGCTTTTTAATATCGAATGGTCTCTACTTTTTTGTATAATATTTTTTAGAAGCTTGTCGCCTATTTAGACGTCCTACCATGTTGGTAATTATCAACTTTCGCGAGTCTTTTCAGTGCGTGACTTTGTTATCACATTTGACACATATATGAGTTTTATCAGCTACATTGATCAATTGTGTGATATATGACTCATGCTTTATATCTAGACAGTGTACACCGAAAATTTCTAAAATATATATCATTCAAACTGGACCGCTACAGGGGCACCTGCCAAAATGCATTATTTCAACGGCATCGATTACAGTCCTTATCTCAGTTTCCCGATGAACATACGAGTATGCTTTTTTATACAATATCTTTCACGACAAAATAGCCTATCAATTTCTACTATCTCCAGTGCCACTTAATGTTGCATCTGGATATGATTCAAATTTTCGAATTTCAACAGCTTGCACAAATCTTCTGTAGCAGACATCAGTTTTTGTTATGTGTAGGAGAACTAATAAAAAGGCAACTTTATATAAATTTACAACATATATACCTGACTCCATATGTTACTATTGATTTTTTATTTGAATTTTATGTATATAGAAACTTGGGCGCTTCCTCTTGGGCTAATAAACGTATATTATTATTACAAAGTAATGAGCGATAAAGTAAATGGATATACACTGTCCTCGAATTGACTAGTGCTAACTTTGTTATTACTTGCATTGCAAAATTAGTTAAACTGGCAAGGTAATAGTTTCCTCTCTGCTGTTAACGATGGTGGCATCAAAATGAAAAAAGAATTTGATCAAAGAGTTTGCTAAGATATACAAAAATAATACTTTTTTATCGGAAGACCCGGTATAGTTTTACATATTTTGAAAGAAGATAGCACTCGAAATAAAAACTATTAAACACAACTATCCAAAACTTTAAAGTAAGACAGTTATAAACATTCAATACATTACTGGACATTAAAATCGAATGTAAATGGACTATGATGGAATTTATCATGGAGAGCCGTGGTAAGCGAAAAACATAAGCACATTGCTGTGTCGTAATTAAACCGACATTGTGGAAATTTGGCGGTGTAATTCAGTTAGAGTGGCATTTACACATTTATAAGAATTATGGCATATTAGACAATTACGTATGGTGTAATAGAAATTGTCCATATGTATAGACCAATTCGAGTTTTATTGCCTGATGAACAAGGAAGAATGGTCAGTCTATCAGTGCTTAATTAATGCTGTTAAAACCAATAGAAATTTCTCAGGTTTAGTTTTGTGGAGTGATGAAGTTAGGTTTAACATGTTGAATCGAAACACTGGAGATACTATATTACTGTGGCCAAAAAGATCTCATACACATTGGAATTATAAATCCCAAGAGACCTTATAAGAAATAATTTGCAAAACAAAGAAAGGTGTCAATCTTATATGCCTCCCTAGAATCTAAAAATAAATACTCGTAATTCAACTGCTTTTTAGAATCGTTGTAGCTTTAAGCAAATGAAACAACATTTAATCATATAATGGAAGTGTTCGATATTTTGTCATTTGTAACCGAACATAACATTTTCTAGTAGTGCTCTTCTTTCTTTATTTAAATTCTGTGCCATTTAGTGGTATATTTTTAACCTTAATAATATCTTACTATTCACCGTCAAGAAATGTAGGAATTTATTTTTATATTGGTCTTTTGATTAAGACATAACCTGTTAATTATTCAAATTCGTAAGCTTCCTAAGTAGAAATTACAATATATCGTACAATACATTCTAATTTGTAAATGAATCAACATTTTGGAGCAAGGGAACCGTTGTAAAGAATATCGAGTTGAAGCCCAGCATTACACATAAGTTTATTCCGACTGCTATATGGAAGATCTAATGGTATGTAATGTAAAGCTTCACAGTGAATTTGTAGATAAATTACTCTAAATTAGTGAAACCTTCACCGTGATAGCTCACTTAAGTTGCGAATTATTTCAACATTCATTTTCAATGCTAGTATTTTACCTTAACAATGTTTGCCTAAAAAAGACTGTACTTTTCTTTAATAACTTATTGCCGTAACAAAAGATCATGTGTGATGGAGAGAATATATCATGAAAATATTTAGTTCTTATTCAGGATGAAGTGCCCTCCTGTTCTTTCATAGCTCCATTAGTCCTCCCATTGTTAAGCTAAGCATTGTATACATTTTTACACGAGTTAATGAAATAGTCATGAAGTAGTCAGTGAACCCATAATGTATTAGGAGTTTTAGAGCATATCTCTTTACAACCACCACATACCATTACCTTGCTCTATATTTCCGAGTAACCCTGTATAGTTATATTAAAGTTTCGGTTGTGTGTTGTGCAATACTAATCGTTTTCTGGATTTACCTTCCCGTTTCCAATCATAATTTGCTATTAGACTAATCCGGAATGGATTTTTGACGTTTAAGCCGAACAAACGAGTACAAAATTCAAACTAAAATGCTTTTGAATAATTTGGTAACAAAATAAAAACACTAGCGATATTTTAGGTATTTTTTATGTTTGTGTGTATAACTTTTCGTCTTCCTTTATCTTGAGATGTAAGAAATACACGGGATATACATAAGGACCGCTAAACAAGGCGAATATACGGACAAACAATGTAGGAAAATGCCCCAAAGGATCATAACTATCCAAATAGTAGAGGAAAAATGAAAAAGAGAACGGAGACAGTGTAAATGTTTCAATAATATAGAAAAATTAACATTTGATGTGAGTAGCACAAATTTCTTTCATTTTACTTTATTGTGCACTTTCAGTTTATATATTGGTGTGGAGCCAGCATGGGACACATATTTATATTTAAAGTTTACAAAGTGACACTTTAAAGAAATTTTGTTAATTGTTTCGTCGAACTTCTTTTATGTTCTCCAATATGGAAGGAATTGTATCGGCTTAATATCAGCTCTTTGGATAATTTTGTACCATTTGCACAGTCTACATACTTTTCACTGCGAGGAAAATAGTGTTAAGGGTATAAAGCTATTGAAACATACAATATTATCGTAATTGAATATAGCATAATTATAATTTAAGGGGAAAAGTGTAGGGAATTATGCTCATTACTTTGCAATTATCTATCAACGTCAATAATCAATTAAAACCATTAAATATAGCATTATTGGTACACATTAAAAGTATATGACTTCTACTGTTAACTGTATTGTTTACAATTCTTTTTTGCGTTGCAGCAATTTTAAATATCTGCAGATAAACTGACGTCAGGAACGTTAAATATTTCAAATACTTTAAGCATCATTATCCTATCTCTGCCTATAAAAAACAAAACACTAAGATAGGCATTCACAAACGATACAAACTACATTATACGGTATTATATCAAGTACCCTTGAATAAGGCAACTAACCCAAAAAGAGCCACGGCCAGAGGGAGAGGGTAGGTCTGCTCGGAACCGGGGTGGTCCGAAACGGTTTTACATAAACACGGCTCGGAATTGTACGCAGTCCATTATGTATAACACTATTGGCGTCATTTCCTACTGTTCCACTATTTTAAAAGTCAATTTCGGGAATCTCATATAGATGATCTCTAAATTTAAGCGATTCGTTCGAGAAATAAAACCACCACCCTTTTAGTATAATAGATATAATACATCTTGAAATGTATTTTAATGCCACCTCTGCTGTTAATGTATTTATTGCCGTGTTTGAATTTAAACGTTGCGAACGTGCATTTGATATTTTGATTTATGATGAGCTATTTGTTAAAATTTTAAATCGAATGGTTTTTATTAGCCTTCAATATAGTTTGGGGTTGGTAAATATATCTGCTGCTTCTCGGAAGAAAGGAATTCGATCCCATTCAGAGGCCAATTCTGAGAACGTCGTGCTATTACGGTGCTCGAAAATAGGCGTCATAAAAGGACCATAGGAATTTTATAGTGCATATTTATATACTGAGATTTTCTAAGATGAAAACGTATTATTATTTCTTAATGCTTAATCTCATCTACTGAGAATTCGGCATGTTATTCACTGATTTTATGCTGTTTGTTATATTTGGAAATAGGGAACTGTAAACTTAAGCTTTAGCATTCGTTATAAGGCGACTTCGTTCAAATATGAGACAGTGTACTTTATACAACAGAAGATGCATATTTTAAACGTTTTATCACAAAAGATATATAGAAATAAATATTTGATGATACAAACTTAATTCTTTGACATAAGTAGGTAATAACACAGTGAGGATTCCCTTAGCTGAGTTGATCAACTGTACTAGTTACAGATTTTATATATTTATAGAAATTTCCAAGATTAAGTAAGTAAATGATTGACTAGAATGCTGTTTACAGATTAAGAACGTCTCTGTAATTAAAGATAATTTTGGATCACTAAAAAAGGGTGAAACACCCTCCGTCGGTTATGATATGGTCCTGTATATCAGTCGAAGGTCCTGGACCACTGTATTTTTACCAAGGCACTATGAATCTACACTAATATAAACGTGTATTGGAGTATGTCTTGATGCCATATCCAAACGATTCAGATCCGAATGAAGACCCTTATACATTCATGCGCGATAAGGCACCATGCCACATGGCTAAATCTATCCAAACCTTTTTTTTGGAAGCGCACGCTCTGCCAGTGTGACCTTGGCCGTGAAATTCTGCCGACTTCAATACAATTGAGAACGTGTGCAGTGTTCTAAAATCACGTGTGTATTCGAGAAGAAACAGTATAAAAGTGCAATTAGTAAGAAATATTGAGGGTGTGTGGCAAAATGACGCCACCATTAACGCCAAAAAGAATAAAAGCAATTATAAAAGCCCAAGGAGTCATTACAAAATATTGGTTATATAATTGTGACGATGTCTATAAACAGTTCTGAGTAAACTTGAGTTTGTACAATACGTTCTTCATTATATATTTTAACAAAATCGCAAGTGGCCCTAATAAATTAGACAGGGACTGTATATTAAAAGTGGATAAAACAAATGGAAAGCTTTCGCATTTGATGTCAACTTAATGGGAATCACTGCTTGTCACTATGTCTAGCAATGCTTAAGTGTTATACACCAGAAATAGTTTGCATCTTAGAATTTAACGCCCTTCAGAAAAAAAAATTGTAATATAGGTTCTATGTTATTAAGAGTGGCCAGCACTACTTAACCCTTGTTTATACATAGTACGGTGTTTGCGTCACATAAATCCAATAAACTAGTTAGGCGTTTTGTAGAACTACGTATGGTATTTAATGATGACAATGAGAATCATTTACCAGAAATTTGTAGATAGTAATGCCATTGTACGAGTACTTTCAGCTAATGTTACATTTCTCCGTGGTAATTTTTATTTTTTAAAGAATAGTCGCTAATGTAAATAAAGATTTCTCATCGCTTTGACAGTATAATTTAGCACAAGTGGCGTAAATCAACTTCGACTTGTTCAAATACGATGAAGGATAATAAAGTAAATATTTGCAAAGTGCAAATCGATTGTAAAAACATTCCGACTCTGCAATACCTACGGCGTTCAACGCCGCAAAAGTTGTTTATATAAAATAGACGTGATTCTCGAATATCAATGCGAAAATACGACATCTACATACACATACGTATTGGCGTATATTATGTATTCATCATTACTGTAGTTGTACAAACAATAAAACACAATGAACGGATATATAAAATTACATTTTCCGTAAATCCAAACCCATCATCGCTGAGCTGTTGACATAACGCCTTATTTGTCGAAGGTTTGGCTCCGAAAAGAAAAGAGAAAAGGAGAGAGACCGTCCCAGAATCGAAGGCGCAACGGTAAATTGTTCATCTGATTCAGGTAATATTAAATAAGACAGGTATTTTCTTTTATTTTTACAGCGGATTGTATACAAAAGCTGTACAGTATTTGCTGACCTGCGTAAGCTATTTGCAGGTAATAAATACGCCGAAGAGAGAAGATAAGTACCTGCGTGCTTAAATAGAAATTAAAAGATGCAAGTTGACCGTCCGCAGGTACCTTTATTGTTGTATATTGATGAATTTACTTGGAATTTTTCATTTAAATGATTTATTCATTATTTACCTGTAGAATATTTTTAAGGTTTAAGCCGATTTGATTATCTGGCAGACATTTACATTAACCTGCATCCACAAGCCTCGGCTTACTGTAGATTTTCTTAGATTAGTCATCCATCATCACAGACCAAAAGTTTACAATTAACTTAAATAATTTCTACATAAAAATGTTAACGGATTTCTCTAAAAGATTACTGAATGTATGCTTTGTGGATGAATTAATTACTAGCAATATATGAACAATAACTTTCTAAATGTGACTTCTCAAATAACACAGCAGCAGTAAACCCTAAATTTGACAACCTTGGTTCCATAATATTCTTCAAAGAACAGAAACAAATGGAATCTTAAAGGGAATACATTGTAATTTGGAGATGTAAATTGTTGACTAATGCTATAGCTAAAAACCAAAGAAATGAAATTCCAATTCTTCTTGAGAGTGCTGAAGATCTTGAAAGAAGAAATTGTAATAATTTAAGGGTGTTTCCCTCAGAAGGCAAGTATAATTCTTCAGCGAATGCTGCAACATAAACTTTGTTGTTTTAGTATACTAAGATCTCTAGATAGAACCCCACACCATTTTCAAGAAGCTGCTATGTAGATACATAATTTGAAGGGAAAGAAATCGGTCTTTTCTCCCCCTTTTCATACTTTCTAGTCCTATTTCTTCTTTAGTTTCCAGCTTATAGTCTTCTCTTAATAGTTATTAAGATCTTTTTGGGTTAGGTTTTCTACTACATTTTGAACCGTTAGGGCCTAAATCCTCCATTTCCCCCCTTTCGTCGCATTCCAGCAGTACCAAAGAGTTGACTGTTGAGATTTCGTCTCCGCGTTATTTTGAGGTTGTAACTGTCTCTTCCTATATTTAGATCCTTTATGTTTATCAAAGAATGATAGCTTTACTAAGGTAGTATCAGTGCTAATCGCTATTGTGCAACCTTTTGTAATTTTTATGGTCACTGACCTAATCATCCAAACTAAAATGTTTGGTTTCAACAGGATGAAGCTTTACTATATTTTGCGTATAATGTTCGTAATTATTTAATCGAAATATTTCTTGCATGCTGGATCGGATAGAGAAGAGGAATCGAATGGTTGTTCTTCAGATCTGCCGCCTGTCTGCTCTCCAAGTCTGCTGCCACTGGATGTTTTCTTATGGGATCACTTGAAATATCAACATCTAGAATTTGATCAAATAATTTTGACCAATTACAAGAATAGATAATTGAGGAAATCAATCGCTGCATGCCGCAATCAATACAAAATTCAAAACATTTTCTTGATGGACATCTTCGCTGCCAAGTTATAAATGCGGCTCAATTTGAACATTTATTATAGTTTCAATTAAATTTGAGTGTTTCCAAAGATACCTTGCTTTTACTTCATTAAGCAGTTTTCTAGTTTTTCCGCCTTTTCTAGCCTTTTGGCATTTTAATTTGGTATGTACGTCCCTTTTACAATTTTAATTTATGCTTTTGTAAATGTTTGTTCTACTGCCGTGATGCTTTTGAAGTTATTTTTTGCATCTGTTTTAATTGTGTAGTCCTTTTCTGGAGTGCCTTGGCCTGATGATGTGCAAATGTGCACGAAACCGGTAGCCATTGACTGATTAAATTGTTTTAGATACAGTGAGATTGGTCCCCTTTTCTTTCCTTTTTCCTATATTTTGATATGAACTCACACCGAGTCAACAAGGTCAAGTAGACATGTTCTAAAGGTAACAGTATACAGACTTCACAGTTATCACACTAAACTCCACACCATACAAATTAATAATTCATTCGCAACGCAGCGCTTCAAGAATACATGGACCCTCGTTGTTAACTGAATTATAACGACTGTACAATGAGAGTCCTTGAAACGCTGCGTTTCGAATGAAATAGTAATTTGTGTGGTGTGGGATTTACTGCGATATCTTTGAACTATACAGTCCTTGCAATTGTTATAGTATAATGAAAACAAGTAGAAGTATTTCCTGTTAAACAGGAAACGACAAAACTGTGAACTTAATAATTTAGTAATATCCATATCAAATTTTTAAAAATAGTTCTAAAACAAGAAACTTATTTGACAAGCTTTATACATACATTCATAAACTTTCAATCTGCCTAACTTTGGTTCACTTATATATGTATCGCTTTGTTAAAAAAATATGTAGAAAGCTTCCATTAGAATCTGTAAAGCGAGCAGAATGGATATTGATTGTAAAGTAATACTATTGCCAATACGACTGATACTGCCTATTTGCAAGAAAGGGTGAACGCTTTAATATTAAAAGAAGAATATATAAGACTTCGCTTTGTCTTAGGTTACTTGATTTATTTTTGTATACAGGTAGGGTAAAGAACATCTTAGCTAATCAACTAATACATTTACTGAGTTTCAACGAAGAGTTTTTCGATATTCTGGATTTTATAAATTGCCATATAAAATTCTTAATTAATTGATTAATGATACATGTTCAACAAATTGAGATGTTTATGATTTTTATGGAGAAAAGTAAGATTCCTTTTAAGCATAGTCTAAATTACGACGAAAAGGTTTGCAGTAACTTTATCGTAGATTTCATGTCTATGCAAACTGTTCGTAATTTCCTCTTCTTGCTACTTAAGCATATGTCATAACCAACTATGGCGTAACTACAAAGTTTTGTCATTTTCAGTGTAGTTGCTGTTGTGAGCTCTATCCCTCCAAATGCACAAAACCTATTGGCTATTTACAGCAATACTAATTTCTGTTTAAATATCAAATCAACTCTAGATTAAATGAGAATATTTTCGTTTGAAAATAGATTCAAATTACTGATTAAATTATCAGATTGTGACAAATAGGCGCTGTGCCATCATTACCCTCTGAGCAAAAAATATTGTTCATCCAATGAAATCTGTTCAACTAAAATAATACATTTCCTTAGTTAAATCAAACCTGCGAAATATTGTGTATAACATTTTAATTATTCCAACCAATACAAAATTATAAATTAACTTCCTCTCACTTTAAGGTAAACACGTTTTTGTAATTCAACCATTTGCTTTTCTCGGTGTACTTTCGTCAAATCAAGTGTTTCTGTTATTGACTGACGATTCTGTAACCATACTTAACTGCTCTATCAAGAACCAAATAATTTTTTGGCATCACAAAGTTTATTGGCTCTTGAAAAAACAACTTATTCACTTAGAAATCACACTAATTAGCTTAAAAGTGAACTAATTTAATATACAAATTAAAATATTTTGCCTGAAGGAAAAATGATAAAGCTTACAAACAATAAACAGTACCAGATTTATTAGTCAAACAAGTTTGTCCAAAGGTACTAGTCATATAGCGGAAACCTATAAAGGCAAGGTTGGTGTAATAACTGAATGTTTAAAAAAATACAGTCAAGAAGATATAAATGTAAAGGAAATATCCAAAAGCATCATAAAATTAATCTTTACGTCAGTTGATATATTACAATTTCAAAATACAAGTAAGTAATACAAGAAGGAGTCTAGCACGGACATTATAACTTATCCTATTGAATATAAATTTAAATTTGTATGTATCTTTCCATCTTCAATACCTCCTTATCATAACAATTATCCCTTTCGCTTGTAGAATGTACTGCGTTCGTAGAGCGTAGGTTTTCCGTGACGTCACTTCCGACCTACCCTAACCGTAAGGAGCACGTGACAAGTCTAAAAATATTAAGCCTCTCTCTTCGATCTCGGTTCTTTTCTACGATCGTCGCCCTATCTTCGTCGGATACACGTCGATCTGGTCGACGCGTTTGCGTCAAAAAAGTGTTTCGAATCCGACCCGACTGAGCGCCCCTCTACGCTTTTGTTTGTTTGTGTTCCGTTTGTCTTCGCCGTTTGTCGTTTCTCGGTTTTTTTTTGTGAAGATCATCCACTATAAGGGAGTTGTTACGTTTCGTTTATTATTTTACAGCACTTTATTAAGCTTTTCTTTTTTGTTTGGCGATTATTTTTCATGTAAATTTTGATTTTAGTGCAATAGAAAAATGTAGATAATCAGGAATGGAAACTGCTTATATCGGTGATTTTCAAGCTTTTGATATTTATGGTCCTTTTGCTTAATCGAAGTTTTATTATAACGTACATAGAGAAAATATATCCAACATTTCCTTTTAATTTGTTATTAGTATACGTCTTAGCCAAGGATTATTTAATCCATATTTAAATTGAAAATCGGAATAAGATCCATAAAGTCATTATAATAACGCATGGTTTCAAAAACCATTTGCTTAAATATTCTTCATTAGTAGAGTGCACAGGTATAGCAGTAAACTCCACTCACACAAATTAATTAATTATGCGGAACGCAGCGTTTCGAGAGCACGTGGGCTCCCATTGTCAACCGTGTTACCGACTACAGTGCTATACCTGTGAATTGTACATCCACACAGTCCTTGCAATTGTCATTAGTAGAGTTGGTCAAATCTTCGGCGCGCCAGGTCCGAACTCGCCCGGACGCACCAACGATACGAAAATTGGATACACAGCAATGAAACGCAGACGAACTTCATCAACTTTCATGTCGATCGTTCGTGCGGGCGAGTTTGAACCTGGCAGGCCGAAGATTTGATCAACCCTACTCATCAGTTTAGTTACGTCACCTTCTTTTCTCTAACGAAATTAATCATACCAGCACTTTATACCATTGGAGCTTTGTTATTTTATTAATCTTCTCCAATACAAAACTACACATTACGCAGTGCAATAAATAAGTTCCAAGACTTAAACGATATCTGAGAATTAGTTGCGCCATCTAGTTCAGGCCGACGTTTGAAATCTCTGACATTTCACTTTCCGATAATACCAACTTTGCTTCAGTCGATCGATAAATAGCTTCAAAGCTATGCCAGTTTTCCCACAATAACTTTGCTGCTGATGTTGAAATACTAACATGGAAGAAAGAGCAGTTATTACATTTCACGAAAAAGTTAGTAAAAGTGAGTCACAAACATTCTGGTTCACGCAGCACGTGTATATTGTTTGAGTAGGGCAAATGTTTTTTCACTGACAGAAACATTTTTTGGAAGCTAAAGAGAGGTTAGAAGGTGATAATCGTGAAGGATGGCCAATTTCAGCTCGGACACCAGAAATGATCGAAAAAGTACGTGATTTTTTTGAAAATGATCGCAATGTTTCACCGAAAATATTGGAAGAGGATTTAAACATCAACAGAGAAATTATCTGAATCATTCTTCGCGACGATTTGGGCAAAATAAAAGTCTGTGCAAAATTTGTTCCACGCACTTTAACGGATGGTCGCAAAATGGCTGCGCGTCAATCATTCCACAGAAGAAGTTGCAACCGCCAGATTTCCTGAAATCAATTGTTGCGGGTGACGAAACATGGTGCTTTCAGTACGACCCAAAAATCAAACATCGAAGTGTGAAGTAGAAGTCGAAAAATTCACTGCGAGCCAAAAAGACGGAAGGTTCATTACATCCTTCAACAGCAAAGGAATTGTTCACAGAGAATTCGTTCTAACTGAGCAAACAATTACTGGCAAATATTATCTCGAAGTTTTGAAGCGTGTAGTGGTTAGAAGCCGTCGTATTCGACCGGTATATTATGATCCAGATATCTGGTGTCTGTTGCTCGATTTGGTGCGGTGCGATTTCTCTGTCTTCCTTAAATTTAAGCTGAAGTGCAAAGGATGGTTTTTTAAGGATATTTCGACCATCAAAACAGTTGTAACGCAAGCGCTAGAGGCAAATTCAACAAAATGACTAGAACAGTCATTTGAATCACCGCTGAATGACTGCAATTGGTGTATTGGAACTGGAGTAGAATATTTTGGATAAAAAAATTGAAAAATTTCCTGTTTCAATGATTTCTTCCCGCCGTCCGTCTCGAAACTTGTTTGTTGCACTGTGTATATGATCTAACCAACTTAACTGATCAAAGTATTCTGAACGGACTTGTATACTGAAATATATTCTGTACTTAATTTTTGTGCATTCTCTGCAGATGAAGAGGCTTAAATGACAGGACATCTACTGCCTTTTTATACGTACCTATAATTATTCTCTCAACTTGTATTAATGCATCTCATTAGCAATTCAAAACAGGTTTTTCGAATTGTTTCAGAATTCATAATCGATTTGTCTAGCGTTACAGGTGTTCCAAGCTCAAATATTTTTATTCGTTTCTAATAAATGGCTTCTACGGAAATTTAAATTAAAATTCCAACCGCAGAGTATCTTGAAGCCACCTCATCTACGCCTACGCGATTACTCAATAAGTTAATTTATAATTCTTTAATTTTTATTGCCTGAATTAAATGCGACGCGAATGTATGCCTGTACATCTATAATTCGTTTGTTTGTATATATATTCGACCTTTTTTTTACCTCCTCGTATATACATACATATTACATGTTGAGATGCCGAGTGTGCTGAAACGCACCCGTGCGCACCACATGTTACTACCCTAACCTAGCCCAACCCTCGAATTTACATGTTTGACTAAGCAGATTGAGTGAATTGAATCAGTGGCACTACACAATGGGGCCAACCCACCCATTCCGTTTGTTTTGTGTATGGGCTGGATGGTTATAGGAGCTCGCGCTGTGCTTGTTAAAAACGATTTGCTTGTCCTATTATTATTATCATTAATATTGTGTGTATAGTCAGCGTGTTGTGCGTTTATGTAGGACTGTGTTTGAGTGTCGTTTGTTTTAGCGACTGAATGCTTGAATGAGGTATCATTTAGGTCGAGTCTTATTGAAAGTGTTACAGAAAAAGTCTATAAGGCATAATTGCTGTTGTATTTCAATTCGTTTATGCAGCTTTAGTTTTAAATAGGCTTGAATAAACAATCTCATATAGTAGTAAACCAAGCAACAGATGTCCAATCTAATAGCTTAACATATTTAGTATAGTACTGTATCACTATTGTCTTGCTATTATAATGTATACGTTTATAGAAAATATGTGTAATATATTTTGGTTTATACTTAAAACAAAAATATTTTTTTTTCAAGTGGTTTACTTAAGATAGCCTATCAGTTTTCTGTGCTAAATTAATTGTGTTTTTTTGAACTGTCTTTGTCAATTTATCAAAACTACAAAAAAACCTTAGAACGTTGAACGTCATTTTAATGCCTTACCAAAAAACTTACTCTTCTTCCCCATCTCCTTGTGATTGAATACCGTCATCCTAATTTACTACATTGTTATATTTGCTTGACTAATTTTGTTAAAAGCTTATCAGTGGGGATAAGCTGTTTAAAAAACAAATGAAGATCTTTATAGTAAAAATAAAAAATTGTACATTTTTGAATTCGAATAGGCCTAGGTTTTGCGTTCCAAATCAATGGTTCTATCTTTCTATCAGCGTAGCTAATGAAAATAAACGCTTGCGGGTACCTTTGTCGAGGTTTTGTGAAAATAAATAAAGTGTTGCAGTTCGTTTTGTTTTGTTTTATTCGAGATAACAGAGAGGCGTCTATAAACAGATTTACATAGAGTTAAAAATATTTCTGATTACAAAAAACATACTCACAGTTTTGTCAAATGTTTCATATGTAAAATAATAAATTATTCCTACTTCTCAGTTTTTCACGTACTTGTACAAAATTGCTGTCAGTCAAATTTAACTTGTTCTAGAATATAAACTAGACGTTACATCTTTGCTTGCTGGCTAACTCACACAACTGACTCTTGCAATAGTGTGTACAAATATTGGGTTGTGTGTTCATACCAACTGCAAAAAATGTAAACGAAAAGTTTGTGCTGTAACATATAGAACAATACTAAGCTAGTTTACCATATACGTACTATGTATATAAATTAGCAGCAGCAAATCTTTTTGTTATGCCTTTATAAGATGACTATTTCTATTAACTCTGATAAAAGTTGTTTTCGAATTAAAATGTTATTCAAATTGCATTTCCCAAATATGTTATCTGCGCTTAACTCATCGATTGAATGGTTAATATAGGGCGAAACCATTTATAAGCTTCAGTATTTTTTAAAATTTTCATTAAAACAGGTGTAGTTTTTCATCCACATATTTTCCATCAAATGTACCTACACTTTCAAGGAAGTTCGAGATAAGATACGAATTATATTCAAATTTCGTAGCATCAGCGAAAGACAAATTCCAAACACGATTTATCGGAGAGTTCGTGAAGGCTTGACTTTAGTCTATGCTGGGGAAGTTATGCGTCTCGACTCCGAGGATTGTTGTTTTAACTCTGGAGTCTCGCGGAAAACCTAGGTCTCATCTCTAGTGACTATAGAACCTATGAAGGTATCGGCATCTACGTTGTACCGAGTCGCAAAATCAAGTGAATTTACATAACGTTTCAATTTGTGTTGCTCCGTAAGGGTTTCGGATATCCAATCAGTACACTTGTTTTCGAAAGCTTAGCTTTTCACAGCGTCACATTTGAGGAACGTCCACCGAGAGCTGTAAAGTGATTAATTCAACATTCAATACCAAATCATCTGTGGGCATCACCTCCAGTTCTTCATTGTGCATATTTGAACGTCCGAAGTATTTTGTACGTACACCTCGTAAATTTGACGGTGAATTTCAGTTTGACAGGTTTCGTATTTAGGGAACGATTGACTAAATTCTTTGAATATTGTAAACATTCAGTAACTAAACATTGACGATCGTATAGAGAGGGTTTCAAAGTATTCTCGGAGATATCAGGTAATTGGTGCTCATGCATGAAACTGCGAACATTGGAAACGCAATTTACTTTCTGCACAGACCTCGTAGCTGCCTGTTATAAGTGGATTTAAATCTAAAACTATCTAGGAGTAACATATATGGTATTTGTGAGATAAGGAAAAATCTATACTTCGACATGAGGATGTAATAGAACTATGGAAAAACCGACACTGTAGTGTTTACAATTTTACTTATGAAATGTAAAAAATATATTTGTTACAGTTCGTTTTTGCTAATTTCTTCTTTCAAATGTTCGACAATATCCCACACTAGTTACCCCCAATATTTTGGATGAATTAACTTCTTAATAGTGACTGGAAGGCAGCTATACAGATAAAATGGTATAAAATCTTTAGAAAGGCTATACATTGGAACCACAAATTGATCTCTTTCCAAATTGATAAATTTGTAATTTTAATAATTGACTAGTCGACTAATAGAGTTAACTAAAATTCTTGATAGTTTGACTGTATAAATTAAGTAATTGAAAGTTCTATAAATCACTTGACCGACATATTTAGTCTATATCTTGTTTTAATGTAGCAATTTATTTTCTTAGAATATAAGACGTTGGTTCTACTAAATACGTAGATAGAAATGGGAATAGTTTTCATTCTGTATGCTCTTAAGCTGCATCCTTTATAGCATCTGGAGTACAAAGCGTTAATTTGTAGATTTTTAAAGTACTATTGCTACAGAGAAAGTATTCATTTGCGAAATATTTCTAGAAATAAATAAAATACTTGGAAAATATCTTATCTGCGAATGAGTGTATGCGATTTCTATAAATTGGTGAAACACAATTTCGTGGTATTATTCGTAGTAAAATTCCTAATTGAAAGTCTTAAATGCTAAGACGTACCAGACTTTGCGTGCCCTCAGGAACTACTTGGAGAAAGTGTACGTTTGATTACATTGAATTACATAGATGCTTACTAAAATGTGCAGTAAGGATGTCACAAATTTTCTTATCAGACTTTATTATAAAATAATGTTCATAGTGAAAAAGTATGTAAATAATAATTGACCGAAATATACAGCAGTGGTCATATAATTAAGAACGGTTTGCAAACTAACAGGTACTTGATTTCATTTTATACAGCCCGTACATAAAATTCTTCCAATTCTCTGTAGACCACTTGTACTCGACGCATTTTTAATCCGCTTTTCCACGAAATGTAATTGAACCGTTATTGTTCTATACCCATTGGATACAGTATAACTAAAAACAATGCAAATATGAAGTAGTCGTTGAGTTCGTTTAGCGTTCGCATTGAAAATTTATTACTGGGGTTGTAATATTTGTGACTAGTATGCTAACATCGGGAAAAGTAAAAGTTGTGACTAAGAAAATGTATTATAATGTTATGTGACAAAAGCTGGTCATATGAGAAGATAGCCGAGCGATGCTGAATGCTATTGAATTCTGTGTGACATTATACTATGGAAAATATAATAATATGTTAAGTTAATTCGATTTTGTAAATGCTATACGAAGGCGACCAGAAATCTTTTCGGAATCGACAAGAAAAGCACGGTATTGGTGTAGTTTTTTTTTTTTATTTTTCGATGTAGTCTCCTCGAAGATCAATACATCTTTACAAACGCTGCTCCAGTCTCTTCAAGACGTCGGAAAAGTGGGATGTTTCGAGGTCTACCAAATAGCCATCTGTAGCGGTCTCCTTGTTAGAGGCAAATCTCTTTCCTCCTAGTGATTTTTTTCAGGTTTGATAATAGGAAAAGGTCGCTTGGGGCTAGATCCGGCGAATATGGTGGATGAGAAACTAACTCGTAGCGCAATTCATTCAATTTGGACACGACGATCCGGGATGAATGGGCCGGTGCATTGTCGTGGTGGAAAAGCCGATTGGCCCGGAAAGTCCACTGCTTTGGCTGTTCCTTGGTCTCCGGTATGTAGTGGTGGATCCACGTCTCATGTATGTTTACGAAACGCATGAAGATATATCCGATTTCGTTTTTGCTCCGATGTGAGCAAACGCGGTACCCATCGCGACGAAAGCTTTTTCATACCCAAAATTTCGTGTAGAATATTGCCAACGCGTTCTTCTGACATGCCTGTTGTCTTTGCTATCTCTTTCAGCTTCAATCCGCGTTTCAAGTTTTTTGGGTGTGACAGTAGACGTCTCAAATTTTGCCAGTTACCATAAAAATGGTTGCGCTTACAGACCTATGAATTCACTTCAACCTTCGTGCGCCATCTCTTGTCGATTCCGGAAACATTTCAGGTCGCCCTCTTTGTAAATAAATATTTCCCCCATAGAAATGTTGCTCTTAGAAATAAGTGAAAAAATGTTAAGTATTAAAAGACAATAAAAGATGTGTCAAAATTTTCTCTGATTTAATGTCAGTGTCTTGCTTAAGAATCTATTAGTATTCAGAAAACTAGGTATATTTTTTCTAAAGTTAAAGTTAAAACGCAATCTGCTTTTTCTCTTGAACAAGATAAACTGCCTATTTTATTATTTTAGCAAATAAAGGGTATTCGGTTCCTATACATATATTTTTTACAGAAATTTGTGGAGATACGTTTTCTCTCCACATTTCTTATTTATAGTGCATAATATTACATTGATTCTTTAATTTGCATTTGAAGTGAATTAAACATGTATATTGTTGTATTCCTCACGACACATAGGATGTTTAATAAAAAGGCACCAGAGCAGCTTTTATTGTGAAGCTCCGCAACACACAAATTACAATTTAAATATGAATTGAACCTATGAATACAAGTTAACAAGCTTTAATTATATTAGAATCATAATCGAATGTATATCGAGCACAAGTTGAATATAAGTTTAACCAAAAGTTAAAAAATTCAAAAAATTAGATAAGATACTTAATACGACGGACAATGTACTACTCTTATTAATGCCGAGGTACTAGTCTTTTCAAGATTTTGCGGGCAGCGCTTATTTAGGAAATAAAAGTGCTAACTAATAAGATTGTTCGTCTTATAAATCATACACTTACTTAAAGTTTACAGCAATTAACTGAATAAAATTTTGACCGATTATTTTATTGGCGAAAGTATATCCACTACCTCCAACCAATCCGTAATTGTGTGACGAATAGCATAAAAATTAACGATTATAAGAAGCAGATGTTTACATCCATAGATCCCATGCGACCATTTAGTATCGTTAGGTCGAGGAACATGTTTGGAACCGCTGGTCTAAAATCTGTACTCCTTCCGCAAATGCCATATGGAGCGTATAATCCGTGCGTTAAGAACATAAACAAAAAAATACCCCCGACTAGGATTAATTATAATTTCGCCAGGAGATCTCCGATGTGGATATGATGCATGTTGCACGTTACTTAAAACGACGAGTACGTTATGCGTAAATGTGTTATGGACTACATCTGTACCGACGTAGTAATGTAATGGGATATATGTATTTTCGCAGCCGTTATATTTGTATATTTACATTTAGATAAATTGACTTTATAGTAGCAATTAACATCTCTGTTGAAATACGTACTGGCAAGGATATTTAACGTTTATCAATCTTGTACGCTACTGTGCGAAAGAAATTGATGTCTTAATATAACATTTAAGATTTTGTAATATTTGCAGAGAGATGTCTTTTATACAAACAATGTGTCGGTGCAACATACCGCACAGGTCCGTCAATTTGAACGTAGTATGCTCTTCTTTTCCACGTAGTTATTTATGGTTAGTATTTGTTGAAATTACATTGTTATGTTTAACAAACCAACAATTTCTCAACTATATATCAATGTTCCTATTTCATACAGTGATCGATTATGTATCGTTATGCAATTTTTTAAACAAATAAAATATATATGCGTATAGCTCAGGAATTATTGTTTTGATGGGAATATTCATTTTATTAAATGTATTTTATTAAATATAATAAATGTTTTATGATCAAAAACTGGTTCAATTGCTGGAAAACCAGACGCCGTTAACAGTCAAAATATCTTCGTCCATATCCATTACTAGTCTTATACCCCCAGGATATCGAGAATCAATTTTACGAGGAGTGGGGTAGCGTGAGACTAATAAATAATAATCTTTCGTTCATTTTCCTTGAAATTATAATCAATTATTTGTTTTTGAATAGTTACGCGTTTGTGCCAAGTTTGTTAAAAAAATTCGCAACCCTTTTTGGTTTTGCAATTTTCATGTCATACAGTGTGTCTTCTTTCAAATCTTCTCACCCTCAATCTCTGGAAATCTGAAAATTTATGAAAAAGTTCCTGAAATACTGAAGAAGTATTATCGAAAGAGACAACTTTTTATGCAAGAGTTGACTCATCCATTTTAGCCCTCTGTTCCTGGAAGCAACCTCCAGGAAAATCTTAAATGGATAGGGATATACATAGTGGCATCCTCACTATTTGCATTTATAGGTACTATTGGGAAGAGTGCAAAACCGATTTTTAAAACAACTCTCTTTCAAAATAGAGTTTCGTTATTGTTTCAAATAGATTCGGTGATGGTACGGGAATGTCTTTTTGTGAATTGAAAATTCGAAAACGAATTTCGGTAAAGATTCAAGGGTTATTGAAAAGTGAAGAAATTTTGTAGCGATATGTCGTCTGAATTTATTGTTGGTTAGGGATTAATTTGTTTTCCGGTATGATAAGAACCAAGAATGACCTTCCAAGATCTGCGAAAGAATTCCCAAATTACAGAGGAATAAAGAATAACGCTAACAAGCACCCCAGGAAAAGTATTAACAAAAACTTTAGAAAAAAGACTCAGAGAACAACTGGGAACAACATTAGAAGATACACAACATGAATTTCGAAAAGGATGGAGCACCCAAAACTTAAGTTATAATCAGACAATTAGGAGAAAAATTAGCAGGAAAATGAAAGGAAATACTCATGTTTTATAGATCTCAAAAGAAACCTTTTGATAAGTATAAGCCTCATTTTAATGGCCTTTCGAAACAGTACATTTTGGCATTCAGGATTTGGAAATTGATCTTTTGTTCGTTTGTTTCGTAGCTGGTCAATTTATCTTAGGAGCGTCGGAACAAATAGATACTTATAAATTATAAATTTCTCAAAAACAAGAAAAATAAATAATCTAATGGTTATTTAACTTTTTTTTTAATGCAAAATATTTGTCATCCATTTTACAGTAATTTTATAAATAAGGAGGCTCTCCAATATCAACTGAATAGAGATGGAGATATCCTACTTGATGAGAATGGATTACATTTTCAATAAGACGGTAGTGGTTGGACAATGTGTTTCCAAATAAATGGATAGGGCGAAGAAGACCTATAGAATGACCAGCCAGATCGACTGATTTGACGAGAGTAGACTTTTTCCTGTGGGGTTATTGTATCGGGTCTTTTGTATTTACCCCTGAACCTCAAAATTTGGAAAAACTTCGTGAGAGAATTACTGCAACCTGGCATTCAAAGAAATGTTTTTGAAAATGTACGCCGCAGCTTTGAACAGCTGTTTTATATATATATTTGAATTCTTGAATAACAAAAACGAAACCGTTTTAGTGGTTAAAGTGTATTTGAGTAAGAGATGTTTAAGAAAAAAACAAGAGCCTAAAATAAAAAAGCTAAACGTTAAAATTACCACTTCAAAAGATCATCAAAATGAGGTATTACTTGGTACCACTTTTCATTTAAGGTATTTAAGGGGGTAGTTTCCGGGGCCAGGAGGTTCAATTTTTTGCTTTAAAAGTTGTCGCTCTCCATAAAACTTTACGTGTTTCAAGAAATTTATCATTAACTTCTAGATTTCCAGTTAAGGAGTGGGTAGCTTTGAAGTGAACACACTATATATTGCGCCAAGGTCCAAAATTAATTTTCTAGAATTATAGATAAATATGATAAATAGCTAACTACCAAAAATATGTGAAATCGTTATCAGTTATAGTTATAGTTTGTATAATCTAACACAAACCACATGTAATTGTCATTGATGTTCAAACTGCAGAAATAAGCTAATTATAGGAACGAGTAGAACATTAATGTGTAAGGTTACAGTATAATATACGAGCTTACTTTATATTCTGTATTAACAACCCTTACAGTTTATAAGAGTAATATGGAAACTATAGTAGTTATGATTCGACTTGTAAGTACCACTGATTCGTCTTATAGCTATTATTAAATAGTTCCTGCAGATTAAATCACGAAGGTTTGCAGTTACATTATTTCATCGATAAAGTGAAGACAAGCGCCGTATATTAAAGTCAGAAGCATACGTATACACAAGCGAGATAAAAGTATATAGCGTAGTCGTAGCTGCTTAAGTATACATCATATCCAACTATGTAACGTAACTACAAAGTTTAGAAATTTTCAGTGTAGCTGTTATGTAACATTCTAAAATTTTATAAGAAATGTACTTTTCTCAGTGTTATGGCGTTAGGTTTTTCAGATACTCTTAAGTTTACTGCAAGTTAATTTAGTTTAGCTCTTCTTCATTAATGCCGTAGGAACTCTTCATTATCTACAATAACATTCCTAGTAATATTGAGTGGTTTTGACTAATAATTCATTCAATAATGGCAGGGTGATCTCTTCATCGATGCGTAACTACTTACAATTAGTTATTATTATAAGATAATTTTATGCGGTACAAATACTATGAAAATCTTCGTCATAACGTTACACTGTGCTACTATACATATATTATATAATAATACGAAGCATCATAAAGTGTTTTCTGTAGAGTTAATTAATGAAATCAGTTAATGGCATAAAATGTTATGCAGAATCGAATGCTGTTAGAGATGCAAACGGCTCGGTTGCCTTCAATATTAAAAATAGAGAAAGTAATTACTATTTTAGTTTGAGTGTCTTACTGATGCAGACTATGCTGTTGTAGAGTCTACATCAACAACATAACCAAACTAAAATAGTAAGTAATTACATTCATTATTTCTAATATTGATAGTAACCGAGACGTACCCATCTCTTAACAGCATTCCATGGTGCAGCAGCCTTAGTTGTGAAATGTGAAGCAATTAACATCAAAAATTAAACGTATCCGTTTATTACAGCTTTATTAGAGTGTGGTATATATTTATCTTGTATACGTTTGATATTGTTAAGCTTAAGTATAAAATTAATATTTGTATTTGTAATTCTAAGCTGATCCTTGTCAGTTGCCACGCACTTACTAATTTTAAAAACCACATACATTTGTATCGGAGTGTTTCTCTGGGTAATTATAGATGTTACTTCCTTTAGCACAGAATCACACATGTATGTACACACATTACACATACTGGATATTTTACACCCATATGCAAGAAAACTGGTATTGCATATAACAAATATATGGTAATGTTTTTAATTAGTTTGTTCTTCGATGTTTGTTTTATTTTAATCTTGGCATTGGTAGATTATAACATCAAATAATTGATGGCATTTAAAAATGTGAAAAATAAACTCATTATGGATATATCATCCTCCCATATGCGCTTTAATTAATGAACGACCGCGGAAATCTTGTTATTTCAATTTGATTTTAAGTCTCAAAGATGGAATATGACTCTTTCGAGGAGGAAATAGAAAATAGTCGATTTTATGAAGCTTGTAAAATAAATTTTATATTCATATTTCCAGAATTTACAATGTAATTACGCACAAACTTGATACAATTTCCATAGCCTCCGAGAGACGTTATAACGGGGGCAAATATGGAGTGGTAGTATGCACTACTTTTAAACGCGGTCCGCGAACGTATTTGCACACTAATGTTTGGCCCACAACATGTCAAAGGTTGCCTATTCTTGCTTTAAAGGAATATACTCGAGGAAAAAGTTAACATGTTTAACTTCTGAAGATCGCAATAAAATGATCGAAACGTTAAGTATTATGAACGTTCTACATTGCAGAGAACTCGAAAACGGAAGAGAAGCCAGTAACGACGTCCGCGAAAACCTTACGAATATAATTATTAACTTGATAGTGCCAAAGTAATTTGTTTAGTGACTGATGCAGTGCTCACCGATGGATATAACAGGGACTGGTCTAGACACGCAAACAATCCAAATATACATAAAAAACATGGTCACTGATCTAGATTTAGTTTGTCTGCTGACGGCCTGTAATGTACAGGTTGTACATAAATGATTGAAAGGCGTTTGAATTTCCCACTTTCTATTTTTTTTTAAGTAGGTGCTAAGTACTAGTCAACGTCTCTGAAACTGGAAACACTATATATTATAGGCGTAACATAAAAATATGGGAAAAGAACCAATTTTAATGATATATACCTATTTATTGAAAGAAATTGCAATGAAATTGTTCTCTCGTTTTCATATTTTAAATTTCACTCTACCTTAATTTCAGATTAGACTAGATTCAATGAAAATTATTACAAAACTATATCACTTATAACACATGGGCTGAAAAGTCCTGGGCCTAACACATAGATGATGCTAGTTTTATTGCAGTCACCTTTCTCTCAGTTAGTACTAACCTTCAAAAGACAGCTGTTAAAATTTCATGATATTCTATTCATTAGTTTGAGAGTTATTGTGCTAAGAGTCACGCTACTTTTCTTATTTTCAAAACAATGGATCAAAAAGAATTTCGTGTTTTAATTTTATACTGCTTCTTGATGGGAAAAAATACCGTTCAAGCGAAGAAATGGCTTGAAAAGTGTTATGGGGACTCCGCTCCATCAGAAACAACAATAAAACGTTGGTTTGCTGACTTCAAACGTGGTCGTAGAGACACCGATGATGCAGAATGCAGTGGACGTCCAAATGAGGCGGTAACACCAAAAAACATCAAAAAAATCCACAAAATCGTTTTGAATGATCGAAAAGTGAAGTTGCTGACATCGTAAAGATATCAAAAGAACGTATTGGCTTTATATTGCATGAGCATTTGACTATGAGAAAGCTCTGTTCAAAGTGGGTGCCGCGTTTGCTCACTGTTGACCAAAAACAAGAACGTATTGATGATTCTGAGCAGTCTTTGGCCATGTTTAAACGTAACAAATCGGAACTTTTGCGTCGATATGTGACAAGGGATGAAAGATGGATCAATCGCTTCACTCCGGTATCAAAACGATCGTCATCTGAGTGGACAGCAACTGGTGAACCTCGTCCAAAGCCCTCGAAAGCACCACAATCGGCTGGAAAGGTTATGGCCTCGGTATTTTGGGATGTGCGTGGTGTAATATTCATCGACTATCTTGAGAAAGGAAATACCATCAATAGTGAATATTATATAGCGTTATTGGAGCGTTTGAAAGCCGAAATTGCAAAGAACCGACCGCATATGGCAAAGAAAGAAATTTTGTTTCATCAAGACAACGCATCGTGTCACAAGTCAATCAACACAATGGCAAAACTACATGAATTCAACTTCGAATTGCTCCCACATCCACCGTATTTGCTAGATTTGGCTCCCAGCGACTACTGGCTGTTCGCAGACCTCAAAAAAATGCTCGCCGGTAAGAAATTTTGCACGAATGAAGAGGTTATCGCTGAAACTGGGGCCTATTTTGAGGCAAAAGATAAATCGTTCTACAAAAGTGGTATTGAAATTTTAGAGCGGCGCAGGAATGATTGCGTTGCTCTTGATGGAGATTACGGTGATGAATAAAGCTAATTTTGAACCAAAAAAAACGTGTTTTCTTTGTTAGGCCCGGGACTTTTCAGCCCATGTGTTATATTCACCATTTAATAAATACATTAAAATACAGCATTTGTTCAAAATGCTGCCCATGTAAATTTCAACGCAAATTCACTCTTCCTTTGATACTGTTGAACACATTGCGTAATGCCTCTGGTCTAATGTTGTTTACAACTTCTGTAATTGTACGTTGTATTGGTCTAATGTTATCTACAGCTTCTATAATTGTACGCTGTAATTCCTCCAAGGTAGGGATACGGTTACAGTAAATTTTATTTTTTAAATAACAAAACGTGAAATAATCCAAGGAGGTCAAATCTGGTGATCGAGGAAACCAGCGGTCTCTAGTTATTAATAGGTCTCCGAAAAATTGTGGAGGGTCTAATGTTTGTCTGCGCAGTGGGTGTTTTGTTGCACTGTCCTGTTGGGAATAACCAAGTTGCAGCTTACCCCATATTTTTGCATGATTTGCGTATACCCGAACGAAAATATGCCCCAACAATAAATTTGTTGTGCTGGTCTGTGGAAACCATCATTAGCTTAAAAATAAACGTTGAGTATATTTGTACGGAGGTGTTATGACTATTTCGTATACCAAATATGCGGTTGTAAAAAAGTGGCAATAAGGAAAGCCTTTCTAGTAATAAATAAATAAAATAATAAAAAAAATCAAAACAACAATAGGATAGGACGCTACAGATTATTATCGCTGTCTTATAGAAGCATCGACTTTCCTATACAAGAAATGGCGCATTTCAATCATTGTCGAACACAGTGTGCTATTTATGACACAGTGAAGAAGAACCACTGTAAGTTGTGGAACAAATATAATCCGGAGTACGTATTGCCAATCGATTCAATATTAAGAAATTATTTACCTTCGTCGCCAAAATGAATGTGAAGAACAAAGAAAACTGTAATTAAGTTATGACGAGACTAAAGTTCCTAAAACGAATCTATTCTTAATACTATTTTACGTTCACTGGAATCAATGAAATACTCTTACTTTTTGTTAGCGAATGAAAGGCTGTAAAACTATACCCACGAAGCTATTCATAGTGTGATACGAAGTATACAGTAAAACCAAATAGGGACGTTAGTTATTGATATCGGCATGTGAATGCTTGTGTAGAACATTATCATAGAAGCTAGTGTTCCAATTTACTAGGTGTAATGTATTTAGTGGCCGAAATTATTCGCAGAAATTACTTAGGTGTAGGTAGTTAACGCGCTGGAGTACGTGATTATAAGCGACTATCTATTTATCTGAAATCTTTTGCAAGATAAAGCCCATAGTATTACAGTTCAATCTTAAAAAAAATAATAGACATCAAAGAAAGAGAGATGAAACGTGTTGACCTTGAAACTAACTATTTATTTATATGAATTACACTGCCATAGATAAAAGTTTATTAGCTTCGGTGGAACAATTAAAGGTAGTGGATGAAGTGTAAACAATGTTCATGTAATAGAAAGTACCGTAATATATCGAGCAAAAATTCAAATTTTACCTAGTTAAGACAATTTTGCAATTGCAATAGTTTTCCTACAGATGCCTTAACTCAGTTCACAGACCATTTACACTACGAAAATATTAGACACTGTACGGTCATTTTCTCTACACTACAACACCTACGTTGCAACAAACGTCGTTTTCCGAAAAGATTGCAGGGACTTAAGTAGATGTTTAGGGTAACTAATTCAGACTATTAATCTTGGGTAAGTGTGCATTTACTTCTCATGAGTAGTAATTATTTATTGTGGGACTTAAAGAATTTAGGTTTCTGGGTTGAAACTGCGTCGTAATTGAGTTTGACGACCTTTCGCTCTCAGTTGCATGAAACTTCTTCTGGGTTGCTGCATGCCGTATAGCACTTGGTGTTTCCTTCTCACACAGAAGAAGCTCTATACCACTAAGGACGAAACGTTAGACAAATTCATATAGAACTATAGTAAGCAGCAAGAATGGACACTTAGCGTTGTTATTAACTTCAAATTTTGATAAAGATCTATTTTGGAAAAGATGTGCCTATATACCTAAGATTTACAGAAATTATATAAAATTTATAGGGACCACTCACTAATTCTTATCATCTCTTTTACTCTTTTTAATAATAATAATAGTTTCAAGGAATCTGTTTAAATTATGGTCAATAAGGAGGTGTTGTACATTATAGACGAAGCTAAAAGTCTTGGAGTGCGTATTGATTCTCACTTGCGGTTCAAAACCCATATTTAGGAGTGTGCTCGGTGATCCTACTCTGCTTTAAAGGTGTTCTATTCCCATAATTCGTACGCGAGTATGAAAATGGTCCTTCGCAATTTAACTAGTGTATTCTATTAATATCTCCTTCATCGTCAAAGAATTCTAAACTCTTGTTTGAGATCTCTTTACGGTGTACGATTTAAGTCGGGCCATATTCTTCACAAGCTTCTTCTAATTGGTCAGTTAAGTTAGTTAGTTAAGTATAAAATAACGGTGGGTTACACGTCATAGAATGACCTTATGTAGACGCAGCTTTTCTTATAGCATTTGTCATTTTCACCACTTTCTTCCAGAGCATCTTAAGCTGTTGCTTCTTTCTTCATTTAAGTTTAATTTTGGAAGGGATTTTGTAATTATCTTGCAATTATGGGACTGGCCAATTTTGCCTATCATGACGCATTTCTTTCTACTTGTTTAAAAAGTTATTGTTGCTTTTATTGGTTACTTTGTCGCAGTGGATAATGAATGGAGCATCACATCGTTTCGATTTGGGATTGTTGTTCTTTTGTATATATGTTTTCTTTTATAGTTATACTTTAGTGTTGAAATAAATATTATTATTATTATACGGTAACTAGCAAACCCTCTTTCACTAACCTTGGCAATACTAGACCAACCTTTCATCGAATTTATACAACTAGATTGTATTTTTCCTCTTTCTCGTTCTTTTTTGGTGCATGAATTAGCAACAAATTTAAACCAAGAAAACATGCTATTATAATTGTCAGTGTAGGATAGACTATATTGATCTGATAATTAATACTTCTTACATGTGACTTAGTTTGTAAATAATCTTATATTTGCAAGTATTACTGTTGGAATTGTTAGGAACCTATGAGGTATTATTACGGCCATTAATGAAATAGTCAGAATCTGTGCTCATAATCATTTAGGCGTGCTTTGGCTATTAAATCGAAACAGTAGGAAGTTATGGTAATTACACGTACGTAAGTAGAAAACAACTTTTCTGTACGATATTAAAATAAATACATACATATAGATTGTTTGCTACTTAAGATAGCTTTCTCTTGATTTAATGATAGCAACTATGCTTTTGGACATATTTACTATCGACTTTTGTAGTACCAAACATTAACATTTCTTTTCATGTTTTTCCAATGATCTTATATTTTTTAAAGTATTGCACAGGGTTTCTATTGACTGCGCACTGTCATGCACAAACAGCAACAAAATAATTCTAAATATTCTTCAGCTTAACTATACAGTTTCATAAATCGGATTTTCTAAATCATTTTAAGTAGCTCTAATTTTATAGCCGACCACTCTAGAATTGTACAAATATATTTACGTATAGATATAGAAAATTAACACAATACAGCTCATTATATCATCGGCACACAGATGTTTCAACAATGAACTAAAAAATTGCTTACTGTATTCTGCCTACTTCTAATTTACTTTTCCGTTTTATTTATTGATTCCTTTTACAGTCTTAATGACTGCAGCGCCAGCATTGTTACGTATAATAGAAATCGCAATACAACATAATAGCGCCCTTGCTATTCCCACCTATCACCAATTAGGAAAGCGAATTAAACAAGACGGTAATATAGCAATCAGATCAATATTTATTCATCTCGTGATATGTAGCAATCATTTCTTGTTTATTACGCGGTGTTGCCCCATGTTCTCTGAAATTAATATATTATTCAAATTGACGTCAGCATAATTGATGAATAAGGTACATATTTATGCGCACATAGATATATGGAACTCGAAGAACAATATTTGTAATGTGATTTAATTTAACAGGAACAAATAAATACTTTGGATGCTTCACGCTATTAGAGATATTTTCGATTCTCTATGTCTGCATGTGTACATAGACATATGGCTTGCTTGAATGAATGTATGTGGACTTAAGGTGTAACTAAGGAAATTGTTATAAAAGAAATATTCCTATTCGTTGTATGTACAATGAATAACGCTGATATTACGTATAGATAATTATTGTTTAACTGGCCGTTTTTTCTTGTATAAACTTTGGCTAACAAGCATTACAGAACAAATTTTGATTGTTTTCAGGAACATATTGTTTAATTTAACAAAAGCTAGAGTTTTATGCCTATCAGCTATCAATAGCCTTTTAAAAAAGAGAAAAAGAAAAAAATGCTTGTTTTACTCTTTAAAACAAAACTTTACGACGAAAAGGCTATTCTTGTTTAAATTAAATCCACATTGTGATCTGCAATATGAGAAGACAGCTTTTCAATAAAATTTGCTTTACCTGTATAATTAATTCATGTGTACGAGTTAACGAAGTTAACTTCTCATCTAAAAAAATCTGCAACTGAATCTCTCATTACTAATAAACTAATAAAATTTTCGATTTCTAATACTAACTTAATAATAATTAAGATTACACAAGCTGGAACATTAATGAATATAGAAATTTCATTTTAGCCTATTGCAGCATCTGTAATAATAATTTTACAGGTAGTGGGCATTTCAGCTCTCTGATTTTTTTTAACAAAGTACTGTGGTTTGACTACCACTTTCTTCTGCTTTATCATTCACGTAATCAGTCCCAAAAGCAATCCTGTTAACATTTCCTAATGAACGAAGCAGTCGATATATTTATGTATGCATACAATTTATAGGGTTCTATCGTTTAGGGGCCAGAAGTCGATGAAAAGGAAATAAATCGCTACCGACAGTTTTGTAGGAACTGAAGAATAAAGTAAACATACAAAATATTTAACAGTAGAAGAAGTAGAAAAAACAAAAGTGTTTTTTACGGAACTGCTGGAGCATATACCATAGCTTAAACGTGATTGAATGTCTGAAATGTATGTATACCAGTTTCGTAACCTCGTAACTTGCTATGGCTCTCAAATGCCTTAGTTTGAAAATTGATTTAGATATAAGTTGTTTAAAAACAATTTATTCATTGTAAACCAAACATTCAAATCCTCTTAATATTGAGTAGGTTTTACCCTCTATATTTCGCTTATTACTACTAACAATAATGGCGGTGTCGCCAGCGTAGATGGGGAGATGATAAATATTCAGTTCTTAATAAACAAAGTGAATAAAACCGACGACAAAACTGCTCCTTGCGGAAGATTAATGATAACCGGTAATAATACAGAGTAGACATTTTGTTTTTCACAGTCTTTAAGTAAAGAAATCCCCACGAATTGCACCCTGTCGGAGATACGAGGCAAACTAATCAAGTGCGACACCTCTAATTTGAATTTTTTGTAATTTTTCATTAATAAGTGATGGTGAAAACAACCGAAAGCTTTGCTTAGATCACAGAATACTCCTGTGTGTGCCTGTTTATTTTCTAATTGTAATCAAATATAATTGTACATATTAGTAACAGCACTAATTGTAGATTTACTTTGCCTAAGTCCATGTTGGCGGTCGGATATAATGTTGTGAGTATTAAAAAAATATAAGCGGGATATCATGGCGTAGTGAGCGATATAGCTCTGGAATTTGATCTGTCATTCAAATCTCAATCAATCCATTTTAGGCATTGATATTATTAACGATTTTTTTAAACACCGATGGAAAAATTCTTGATGATATCGAATTGTTGATCAAGTAGCTAAGAGGTTGGATCAATAAAGATTTTGCTTCCTTAGGAATACGTGGTGATTGTTAAATTAGATACTTCGCACAGCAACAATATATGAAATCCTCGTTTCACCGCAGACATAAATTTTCTTTGCTTTTACGTCGAAAGCATTTTCGAGAGCTTCTACTCCTTATTCGTTAAAATCTCTACTTTAACACTATTATTATAATATAGGGACGAACTCGACAAAATAAACTCTCTAAACTGCTTCTTTGCATGGTAAGGCGACGCGAGCAGTGTAAGCCCGGTGTAGACGACGGCGTATTTCTTTAAATAAGTAATTAGCGACGATTACAAAACACAAAAAACCTATATGGACAGCTGTTAATATCAATTTTCCACACAAAAACATTTTAAAACGTACAGCAAAGGTGGCGTCGTTATCTTCACGGCAAAGCAAATAGGAATTAAGACCAATTAGAAACGAACGCGACCATACACTTGTCACCGAATCGCCGGTAGTACCTTTATAATACTTACATGCATTCGTATATATGTTGTAAGAATAAGAAGATGAACGGAACAACATGGAATGGAAGTAAATAGAACTTCAGCTGTATCAATAAACACGAACTCGACCTGTCTAGAAGAAGACGGTATTTATGTAGTGTATGCGAGCCTTGAGCTTTCGACAGAGACACGGTTTTAGATGTCTCGAGACGAATCCGTTAATTAGGTTGGTAGTACTAATTATCGAAGGCGATCGGATCAACGGAGCGCTACGAGAATTTTAAATATAAATGTTGCTTTTTGTGCACGTATCTATGTTCCAATTGGATTTATTATTTTAACAAATACATCCAAAGTAAATACGATATTGTACATGTCGTGAATGTTGACTTGTTAGATAATATTTCTACCTGTGATGACGAGTAAAAGTACTATAGTTCCGTGGTGTGCTTTGTCAAACATTATCATGCACTTCCTTTTGACGTTATGTTCGCCTTTAAAAAATAAGAATGGTTTCAGAGATTTGTTTAGTCAATTTACTAAAATTACTTCACGTAGTGTTTCCCGCACGGTTTATTTTCCTCATTTAAAGTATATAGTTGCGATTGAAATGTTTTCCAAAGATAGATTTGATATAATTGGACTTTCTGTACCTTTTCCAAAGTGATGTTTGTTGTCTTCAAATAATTTGATGAGATCTCAACTAATTCTTGATTCACTTTTAATCGATTAAAGAAGAAATTAATTCAAACACAACAGAATTATCCGATAAAATCAACGATATAATTTTGAAAAATCGTCGAATAGTAGTATCTAATAGTACCTGACACTGTATGGAATTGTAATCAGGGCTCGGTGACGGTAACTCCATTGAGGATATTACTCTTTCAGAAGATTTGTCTTCAAAATAAGTTTTAACCACCTTTGCAGTGTGTTCGACGTCGCTATCTTACTAATAAATACAAATCTTGGAGAATCGTCGATTAAGCAGCGGTAAAGAAGTAAATTCGAAGTAAACATTGGTAGATCTTGTACACTGTGGTTCAGTGATGTATGTGGATATTTGCTTGTATGTGATTCTAAGAAATGTCTTCAGTTAACGTTATAGAATCTTTTCACTTGCATGGCCTTTAGTTGGTAGTAAATTATATTTGAAACATTATGTAGATAAAGACAATCGAAAATTCAATAACATGGTGCAACAGTTACTCTTTAAGATGAGAGTAAAAGTTTTGCAAACTACTATTCATTCAGCTGAAAGATATGGGAATAATATTATATTTCTCAAGGTGGTCGTAAAGTTTTAAGCGACAGTGTATTTCCACAAAATATTAGTAATCCGAATTGACTAATTTGCTACTTTTTTTTGGATTCAATGAACTTTCTAATTATTTTATAATTAGTGAGTGTCTTAAAATAAGTCGATTTTACTGTATCTCTGTACTGCTTCGTGTTGTATATATGCACGTAAATATTCCTCTTGCTGAAGGGTATAGAATATTAACTAGTGACTCATGACAAATGTATCCAAAAACCGTTTTATTTTTAAACGCATCATCAAGTCTTAATATATGGAATTTCCCAATACTTCACTGTAATGTTCTATTTCACGATCTTTCAGATGCTATTTTGTAAAATATAGGCATATCGAAATACTGTTGGCGCCATAACACAGTATGAAGTCAGGAAGTGGTAACAATAGACGTACATTGAAGAAGCAGAAGTGTCGAAGAATAGAATGCGTTTCTTTCTCAGTCTTAAGTCTCCGCCGATGGATGTAACAAAGACAGCAACACGTCATTGTGTCATTCTCGATGCTGTGTATAACCATGGGATGATTCAATGAAAATCCGTTCGTTTAAAGAGAGAGATGCATTTATTTAAGACCTGCCCTGGATGCGTCCTGACGGTTCGGGCGATTGCAGAATTTATAATTCTGAGAATAAGGGTTTATACGTACGTCAGCACTCTAGACGGTATTTTGCCGAATTCTGATAATGAACAGATGAAGCTTGAGATGCTGCACGACTCGCCTTTCTTACTTGTTATTCCCTAAAAAATAAACTTACTTGAAAGATATTTATGTTGTTATTTTCGCTTACGTAAATGTGCTACTCTTTGTTTCTGTCATGTCGCATACACCTTTCCTATTTTTTTTTGGGTGGGATTTGATACGAGGAGTGACGCGATGTTTATGTAATTTTTTCTTCTCGTTGTTTCAGTCTCACAACGAGGAAGACCTGAGCGAAGGTGAAGGTGATTCTGCTCGCGAACATGACGATGCAGATAGCTGTGACGAAATCAGGCGACATAATAGTCTCTTGGCAGACCACGGTGATGTTCTTGCCAAACTCAAGATGCAAGTGCGTGACATCAAGGTAGGGGTAAGCATCATTTCTTCTCCGAAATTTCGAGAACTAAGGTAATGCGAAGGTATCCTTCGTTTTAGAAAAAGAAAATCAGGAAATATTTTTGTTTATTCTGGTTTTGAAAGAAGTTTGCAGAAGTTGAATATTACTCAAAAACTCCTATTTTGTCCGTAACCGGAAAGTCTGTATCTATATTTTTAATTGCTAACATCAAATTAGTTAGGACATCGCAAACAAATCCACATTAAAAATTATTATGAACATAACAGGAAGCTTATTATTTGTTAAATATCTTCTAGCCATAATTATTTTGTAGGTGTATACAGTACCTGTCATAAATATGGAAGAGAGTAATAAAAATAAGAAATTACTGGTTGTGGAGAAAAATAAAATATAGGCATTTGGGATACATAGGAAAATTGTGGTTATTAAATATTACATTTTAATTCTTAAAGACAATTCAGGAAATTTCTGCTACCATCATCAGTGACAAAAACTGAGATGATTTTGATTAATTACTAAAAGATAAGAATAGTTAAAAAGCAGCAAAGCTATTCGCAATGTGGTACGACGTACATATGTTTTTGCTGGTCGTAGAAACAATTCGCAAAAAATATTTAGATGTAGATAGTTTGGTAGCAAATGCCCCTCCCCAATCAATTTTCACGATGGCGCATGTCACAAATGGCTTTTTGGTATCCTAAAAGTGTTGCCGAATTAAGACAAATTTACAGGGATAGTTCTTTTACAAGCTGCACTGAACTCTTTATATAAGAATATTTTTATACTACAAATACCATCGTTCGAAAAGCTTACAGAGGCTTACGCAGTATTGTGGATATGTAGTCTAGTAAATTCAGATTTTTAATAGTTGTTGGAATTATTTAACAACAGTTATACCATAAAATGTATTGTTGATTACTAATTATTAATTTTGGTATGTATTATGGTATATGTCACAGTTTGAGCGGTCCAATTGAAATATTCCAAATACCAAAAGAATGATTACTTTAGTAAAACTTAACAATTAACAAAATAAATAAAACATGCCGCAAAGGAATACGAATAGTAAGTGAACATATTAACTACTTTTCAAGTTCTCTATTTAAAAGCAACCAAATCCAAACACATCTGGTGATTCGTATCAAACAGTTATACTTTCAAGAAAAGCTGGACATATTTTTATAGTTTTGTATGCAACGCAAATTGAGCAGAGGTCTACTACACTTCCATAAGCTGATTTATTTTGCTAATGAGACAAACTTGTTTGAATGTTGACGTATACAAATGAGGAATTTTGTTAAAGTTATTAAGATTGTGAATTCCTTTAGTAGATGTCGGTAGTATCAGTAACATAAGAACGAAACTTAGTTTATTACAAGTTGTTAGAACATGAACTTAATTTTTATCAAGTCCATTTCTATCGATCATACAGATTTTTCATTTAAGTCGTAAATTATTCTCATCAAAGAATAGCTTTATTTAATTTCACTATACAGTGGAGTATTAATACAGCACGGTGCTTACCCAAACCGTAGTTATGTTAGTTATTATAGAGACTGTAATTGATAGTATTATTAAATAGTTTTAAATCGAACATTGTGAATTTAGATAATGTTAGTTATGTAAAAATACTGGTTATATTCTGTTTTAATTTATAAAATGCATTTTGTACATTTTGGATATTCTATAAAACAAAACTACATGCAAAATGCACTTTTCATAAAACTTAATTAACAAGTATTATATTATGTAACGGAGATCCTAAGTACCACGTGTAAAACTGATTTCTTTCTTCTATTGTGTACTCAGTAATTTCTAAGAAATTGCAAATACAAACGCGTTTTTTTTTGTTTTAAATTGGCAGAAGTAACAGTTTATTCTTAGGTAGCTATGCTTTTCAAAAGAAGTTAACTATAATCAATCTGAAGCATGTACAGCGTTTTATTGAGCTCACTGCATATAAGAGACTACCCCTCGGAACGATTTTATTTAACACAATTATGAAGTAGGCCAAGAGTACCAAGGAAAGCCCAAACAGGAGAGGACCGAAGGATAACCAAATACAGATGTTGTTCTAATGGTTCAAGCTTTTTAATAAGACTCAGATACGATCCATGAACTTTTATATTGTTTGCTCTTAAAATCTATGTAATATTTGTGGAGAGCTCAATACGTAGATTTCTCAATTCATAAATATTTTTTCTCTATGTTGTGTATAGAAACACCAGGAAACTATATATCAAGCTCTATATTTTATATATTTATTTTATTTATTTATATTAGTAGATCAAGGTATAGCGTGTCGGTTTTTCATATTTGGACAAGCTTGACTCTGATATAAAATGGAATGTAGATAATTCTTTTAGTTCTGATGATTTTCCAATTTTCATGAATTTAGACGATACTGCTTCCCTAGAAAATTTCATTTGTCTGCTGAGATAGTAGAAAGTAGGTAAATCATGTTTCAATCTCGATATAAATTATCTGCAGGTGCCCTAAGGTACGTATTATGAAATGTCACTACAATCAGATTTGTGGTATACAACACAGTCTCCTGGTTTTTAAAAATTTGTTACTTCGGACTGCTAATCTATCTTTGCTCCTTATGTATACCTTACAGTATACATACGTCCTTCCTTGGAAACTCTTTGTGTTACCAGCATATAATGCTTCAAAGACTAGTCTAAAGTTTTCGGAGTACTTAACCCATTCACAGTACTTAAAACCTTCCTGTTCCTAATTATATCTTTAGTATTAATTAAGTATGCTAGATGATAAAGATACATCCTCGTACGGAAATTACGCAATCGCAGCAAAGCTGATAAGTGAAGTTGCGTTCCGGTGGCACAGCGCACTTTTGAGCGGCCGAAGGCAGAGGAATATGAGCTTTCTTCCGCAATGTATAAAATTGAGGCAAAATGTGAAACAGCTGAGTGCTTTTTAGAACAGTTTAACTTTGACCGTATTTTGACTCATGACTCAAGACTGTGCCATAACAAGTTTTACGATTGAGGAAAAAGACAACCTAACAAACGTGCGCTTTGACCTCCTCCATACTATAGAAAGTGGCACAAGCTTCTTCAGCCGTGTGATTGATAATGAAATATAGGTTTTCGACTGGGATCAGTTTCCTTTTTTTTATAATCAAGCTCTTGAATGCCTCAGAAAAGCGTGCTTCATATTAGATCGGACATTGCAAACGTTTGTATACTTTACTATGATACTACCATGATCACCCACTATTTAACGAAATAAAGGATTCCTGTGGTTCCTCTCCCTATTCGCCCGATCCGTGTGACGTTTTTTTGTTCCCCATGATTAAAACTCATTTGAAAGGATGTTATTTTGCTACTGTTGCTAACATCCAAAGGAGACTTAGCGAGAAGCTGAAGACGATTCCGATTGAACACTTCCAACAATGCTATGGAGGCCAGAAATAATGTCTCTACAAATACGAGGGCCGCTTCTTTTCAACCTTCGGTAGTTCATAAAAACATTGTTACTTCTCTACATAATCACCGTGAAGATTGAGACATTTGTCATCTATGGACGAGCTTTCCAATCTCCTCTGTATGGAATGTTGCCACCAGTGAGTTCAGATGGTTTCTGACGTTGTTTTCAAATTCCTCTGTATTCTGGAAGGTCTGCTTCCTAGCCACCTCTTCAGTTCACTGAAGATATGTAAGTCGCTTGGCCAAAGTTGGGGTTCTACGCCGGGGGTTTAAAAACATCATACTGAAATTGTTCAAGAAGCCATTAGGTTACAGCTGCAGTGTGAGGGCGGGCATTATTATGAATGAGAAGAACTCCGCAAGTTAGCATGGCTCTGTTTTTGTTTTGAATGGCTTCCCTGGTCATTCTTCAATGAATTTCAGCTGCGCTATTGCTTTCTCTCTGAAGAAATCGAATTACACTATGCAACTCGCACTTGGCGGCAGAATCAATTGTAGTGTGAATGTTTACGTGCCTGCGGCTCAACTGAAAATGGCGTAATGACGTTGGAAGTGGCAGATACTATAGTGGGAGAGATGCGCAGTCCCCAATCCCCTTGCGTACCTGTTTATATTGTTGCGCAATAGAACTTTCAAAGTATAACATAGATCCATAAAAATAGAATTCAATTCTTCGAATCTCATTACTTTTCCGTCATACCCCGTATATTTGATTTTTCAATGCACTGTGTATCCGTTACACATACGTTTCATCAGAGTTTAAATAAACGTCATTATATGGTAGTAATAAATTATTCACGTTGCGTTACTAGTTATTACAGACAATCTAGCGTTCATTTAAATGAATCATTTACGTAAACAATTACTGTAATCATCTGTACTACTGGTGTTTCATATAAGCGTAACTCGTTTGAGAATCCAAAAGTACCCAAATATCCATTTATTATCGGTTATACGTGCACTTATACTTACTATTAACGGATTCGTTGACAATTAGATACTCCCAAACGCACAGATATCTAAATGCGGGGCGCGATACGCAGGTATAGCTAAAGCTTCGAATTTTTAATAGATGGGGTTTTTGTCACCGAAACGCGCAATACGTAATGGCTTTGGCATCTGTCTCCGATAACTCACGAGACAGACGATAAAAACGTCTAACGTTTTACAGTAAATTAGGAAAAATAGCAATAATCTTATTAACGGCCGGGGGCAGCGACTGTTCAACGACTAGTAGCGACCGTGTTACTTTCCTTTAAAAATATTTCCGTATATTTTATTTCGTATTAGCGCTGTTCGTCAAAATGTTACATCGAAAGCAACGAATAACTTTCGTAATTAATTATTGTGCTTCCTAGCGTAGCAGTTAGATCGTGATATACATTCACGTGTTGCGTTTAAGGAAATTAATATCAGATGTTCGGCATAATATTATAAATTGCTTCCATGATTTATCGACTTCGAATAAATTAGTTTGTTTTATTGGGTCCGCTTCGGATTGATTTATTGATATCGACAGATGAATAATACGATGCAATTATATATGCCATATCGAATGCCATTTTAATTTCTGAAAATTAATTGTTTCGTGAGAATTCGATACTCTGTATATAGAAGATTAAATACTAGATAAGATGTAAAACGTGCATTTTTAACTAAAGCCCACAAACAGTGACATACCATAGGCGTCAAAAAGTACCACAAGAAATAATAATTACTAATAACCGGTATATTTTAGGCTATACGAGGGCTGTGTTTTAAGTTTTGCTTATACAGCTAGAATAAAACAGTAGATAGTTTTTAAACACTTCATTGTTTTTCGTTGCCGAAAACAGAAACCAGGTCAACGAGGCGTTTTTGTTGAGGTAATTGTCTAATAAAAAGTTATTGGGTGAAAATGTTCTCGGTTTAATTCCAATTTTCAACTAACTTGTTAAATTTAATAATTCGTTTATCGCACTGAAACTCCGGATTTAGTGGCGCCCTCTACGTTCCAGTGCAAAACTTAAGACATCCCTCATAATTGTTGTTAAATACTTACCCATAAGAGAATTATTAATAATCCGAATTAGCTGAAGTAAACATCCACCATCATTCCACATTCTTTTCGGCAAGTGTGTGCAGTGCAACATTTGTTTTGAATTTGTTAATTTGTCTTAGTTAGTTCTCAATTTTTGGTTAAAGCACTACGATACGTTTTTAACATACGTATGATAATAATTTGTTAAGTATATACAAACACAAAATACAACAACATTTTAAATAAAGTAAACCTAGCGGGAGCAAGTGTTACTCACCAGTATAAATGAAACTTTGTGAATTTATAGACTGATATAGTGTATAAGCGAATAAGTTTCTTAGCGTCTCAAACTCATATTAATGGGGTATAGAGCGCCCTAAGCTGAACACTACCCTTCATTGTTTAACTTAATAACTTAGAAACTATAAGAGATATCATAAAAAAAACGCGTTTTGTGTGCTTTAAACTAGCAACCACTCTCTTATTTTTTTGCATGAACTGCTCCATCTACTGCATATGTGGGCAACAACCGGCCCACTGTAAGATTTGATCTGGCCAGCGAGACATTTTGAAAAACCCAATTAAAAAAAAATTCACGATTTAATGTTGTATGTTGTATATATTTTTTCATTTAATTTTCTTATTCTAATAAATTGCATTATAATAACATTGTCGTATTATTTCATGTAAAATACCTATCGCTAAAAATTATGAATACTACTTTAAAACACTACTTTGAAATGCACTACCTTTAAATGCGGCCCGCGAACGTATTAGCACACCAAAGTTTGGCCCACATGTCAAAGGTTGTCCACACTTGATCTACAGTAATGCAGGTCGTTATAAAGATGTTATTATTAATAAAATATGAGATTAGAGTGTACTGATGACTGCTAGAAAGTAAGATAAGAAATGCATTGCTATGTGCATTGCACATACATCTTGGGTAATAGTAATAATAAGAATGATAGGTGGTACAGTGTGGAACATATTTCATAAATCGATAGCTTATAACTGTCCACGTTACGTAGATGCTGCAATAGTGGTAATCCATTAAGAAATATTGAAAACAAAGGAAGCATATTTAGGCGTATTAAAGCACTTTGATGATGATAAGTAGTTCTGAGTTAAAGACTGTAATTGAATAATACTGTTTCTTAAGCAGAAAAATCTCACAAAAATCCTTCCGTAATCTAAAACCTTAAACTTCTAAAGGTTCATCATTGAAGTTGTTTGCTTTGGAATTATGAAAATGTTTACTGTTTTATTAGCTCCTCTCAATATCTTTTGCAGTTTCTGAATTATTAAGCCAAACAGTGACAGGTAGTGATATTGAGCAGCTAAAAAAGTTACAATTCTTTTAACACTACTTAGAGGTTGGAAGCTAAAATCGACCAAAAGATCTTAACACCGTACACCATGATCTACATAAGGGCGATATTTCATAAAATACGTAGTTAAGAAATCTTTTCTGAAGAAATTTCAACAGATTAATATATACAAAGTATAGTCGTCAAATAACACAACAGTAATCTAACTTACTTCGTATTAAGATGTTTTCTAATAGGACCATGACCTCATTTTCTCGAAAATCTCTGGATGTCAAAGTAATTCCCAAATCATTGACGTTACTACATCGTTCTGTAAAATTGTGAAGAAGTGTAGTCTTCTCTTTCTAGAGAGTTACATAACTCTACAGCCCCTTATATTAAGTTGCAAACTGTTACAATTATTTCAATGTAGTGATCTTTTTGGAATGTAAATAATTCTAAAAATCTTTTAGTCATCAATATACCTGACGACTAAAGCACTTCAGATTCATCGTTCATGCAAATAATAAACAATAGTAACTGCAAATGGAATTCCTGTGCAACACCTCTATGCGTTGTGAACGATTAGAATTTTTAACACCCAGGCATTAACATGTTGCTGTTTTTGTGCCAAATATCTGCGTAATATGTCATTTTTTTGGCAATTTGTCTTTCGAACGGCGCTATAGAGTATATGAACAATATAACTTTGTCAACCTTTGTTGACAGAATCTTTATCGGTATTATTGCAATGACTATCTACATATACCATTTAATTAAAGAATAATTAGTCCTATGCAAGATAAGTAATGGTACCAATCAGAAATCATTCCTATAACTTCGCTTTTCTGAATTGTGATTTAGAACAAGTTCATCTTACTTTTCTTCAATAAGCTTCAATAAGCTTTCTTCAATGAGCTTCTACCGAAGACGTTATTCTAATAATTCTTTGACATACGGAAATACATTCAGCACATTTCAGTTTCATATAATGTAATAAACATTAGACATTATCTAAAAATTTATAGCATTATAATATTATATTGTTGGAAGCCAAGAGACGATAGATGTTCACAGACATTGCCATTCTTAGCACTATAATTATAAAGACTGCTATAATAACGCAAATATATCGGTGCGCAAATGAATTATTTATTTAGAATACAGTGTTTCGAGTAAATAATTAATTTGTGTTATGTGGACGGCACCGAGATATGTTACTTGTGACCCACCGTCTTTAGAAAGTGATGATACAATTTGCTTCCTGGTTTTTCGCACATAGTATTTAATTCTTTTTGATAAATTTAGAAAGATGGATATATGTAGTAAGTGCTTCAGTTTGACATTTTTTTTGTTGTACACCGTCCTTTAAAACTAAATCAGAAAAAGTCATAACGTTTCGTGAAACTTGTATATTGAAAATTTACAGAGTATGTGTGTATTGGTGTTTTTTTTTCACGTGAGACAACCACGATTTGTTACCTTTACCTAATTACTCTATTCATTAGCCTTTTGAATATCGAATTATTGAATTTCGATAGGTATGAAAATAAATGGCTTGTAGACGATATTTATTTACCCAAGAAGCTCAAAGGAAGATGGTTTAAAGGAAAAAAACTTTAGGAAATTGTGTTGGCAATGCTCCTATAAATTAACAATGTGGAAATAAAACATTGAAACGCTTCTAATTAATCCCGTATTAACAAAGTTAGCACTTTAATTGCTAAAATTAAGAAAGACATGTAAATATTGTCCAATATTAAAGATCCAACATCAGCTGCAATCTCAAGTCATTGTTCAATGAGCTTTATTTGAAATGAAAGGCCAGTTGCTGAAATATCACCAATAAAACTGATATAGAATTATTTTACCATATAGACCTAAATCTAAACATTATTTTTTTCAATCCTTCACTACTTCCCTTTCCTCCAATTTTCTATGATTCTAACTACTGTTCTTCTTTCGATTTTTAGGAAGACTATGAGAATAACCGGCATTTTCCCGCGTTGAATAGCAGAACGGTTCCGGTATCGGACGGTTTTCCACTACCGGTGCCGTTCCCGTTCACGCATCCGGCGGCCGCGTTCCTTCCGCCGATGGCACCACAACCAGCGGCGCCATCTTCCGGCAGCTCGCACTCATCGGAAGGTAGCGCCTCGTCGCAGCACACCTGGTCCTTCGAGGAACAATTCAAACAGGTGCGTCAGGTATGTCATTTTCTCCTAGTACCGTATAATGTATCCGTTTATGGTGTATTTGTAGACTTGTTTGGGACCACCATCAAGTTAATGATATTTCTTTTGTTTTTTGTTATTATTACTATTGTTATCACTAGTACTTTCGTATATTCATATATTAGTTTTCGTAATTAGTATTGGTAAATGTTTAACACACACCCCTTGGATACTAATAAAGATAGACTGGACTTTTCTAATAGAATTTTATAAATTCCTTACGAGTACAACTCGTTGAGGAGTTTTGTTCAAATTACGAATACTTCTTAATTCGTAATGCAATGCGTATTGATTAACAGCATTTGTGTCGGAACTATAACAGTAAGAGAGATGGTGATTACGAAAATTATTTTTTGACTATTAATATTGCACATTTTTAAATAAACAAATTCCAACAAAAGTTATTTATTACTTGCTGGCTGTTTTTTTCAACTTTCGATGGCTCACAAAAACAAGACAAGTGTAAATAACAAATTTACTTTATTACCAAAATTTATGTACAAACATGGTTACTTTTGTACATAATCACCGTGAAGATTGATACATTTGTCATATCTATGGACAAACCTTTCAATCCTCTCTACATAGAATGTTGCCGCCAGTGAGTTGAGACAGTCCGTGACGTTTTTTTGAAGTTGCTCTGTAAGCTCTGTAAGCTCTGCCCTCCTAGCAATTTTATCAGTTCAGGAAGGAGGTGATAAACCTCCGTTTTTCCCGAACCATTTTGTCAACTGGTTGAACAATGTCTCCTGATGCGGCAGACTTGCGTCCTTGCGCCATATATTCGGCTCATTCTTCGACGAATTGCAGCTGCACTACAGAACAAGATAGACTGGTGACTGTGCCGGATGGGGGTAAAACTAAGTTCAGTCCCTTTTACGGTCACGGGGTAGAACCATAGAACAACTGTAGAATTAAATTAATTGTTCTGTGATCACATGGTCATTTGGTTACTGTTTGGTATTGTTAGGTGTTGCAACAAGTTACTTTCTATTAGCTAATTTACATTATTTTACCTTGTAATATAAATATATTTTCTCATTGAATTGTTGCTTTTTTTCTATAAATATAATTTAATTTAATTTTAAATAATTGCACTATGTAATGCTCCAGAAACGAGTGCTTCGCAGTAGTGTGTGGCTCGGTTACCATCAATATTGAAAATGAATGTAATTACTTACTATTTTATGTATTCTACTGTTAAATTGGTTAAGAAATCTACAAACATCTTAATACAGCGATTTCCGGCATTAGAATACACTAAAATAGTAAGTGATTATATTCACTATTTTTAACTGCTACTGCGAACCACTCGTTTTTTGCAGTCCTAATTCTATTCCGCTTAATACCATTACAATCTGTACATTTGAAAAACGCGGCTTCCTTTAACTCTACCCCATGATCGTAAGAGGCGCTGTATTTAGTTTTACCCCTACCCCGACAGTTACCATCGATCTTGTTTCGTCAGCTGCACTGTTCCTTTCTGCTTGAAGGAATCGAATTACACCACATAACTCGCACTTGGCGGGAAATTCAATTGTAGCAGCCATGCTTACGTACTTGCAGCTCAGTTGAAAATGGCGTAGAGACGTTGCAAGTGGCAGATATTATATTGGGGGAGATGCGCAGTCTCCTGCTGGGCAGCCGTCTCCCACCGCTCATGTGACAGCCCTCGTAGATGCAATATTTTTCCTATTATGAACTAATTCAGTAATATATGTAGCAGAGTTTCTTTTCCTTGACCATGCAAATAATAGACTTTCTAATTTTAATATTGTAAATAAATCGTTACCATAATGCTATCGCATCGCCTTCTTAGCAGTTGGTTGGCTTTCAGAATATTTAAAGCGTTAAATTTAGTGTTATCGACAACCCAAATAAGTTTGTGGTTTTAATTGGAGCAGGCTTATGTGTTATTAGTGCTTCTGGTGTATCTGATCGACAAGATCATTTAATATTCCGTATTATTCTCACATGTTTGAAGTCCTCAGTATTTTATGCACTTTTTAAAAGTTGGTTCTAATTTGTATGTTAAAAGGGAGTACTTAATAAAGAATAATTGGACTGTGTACTAATATTTAATCTCCCTCAATAATATCTAGGACTACGTGCACAAAAGAAAGGTTTGTTCAGCGTAAACATAATAAGTTAATTATAAATTTAGTACAAGTCTTGTAAAAAGGCTCATTCAAAGTTTAGAAGTGAGAAGGAAGAACGTTGAATCTCTTTCTCAAAACATTACAGTTTCAGTTTCATCTATTTTATCTGCTTTTGCCTTAGCTTTCTACTTATTAAATTGTACTTAAATACAGTTATTGATTTATTTAATTAACTGTCGGAAAGTAATACGTAAGTATTAAAGCAATTCGGATAATCAGATATGGAATTTTATGTCCTTTGTTATGGTGCTTATTTTCTTCAAAGCTACTTTCTCTTTAAATATTGGGATTCATTTCGTAAGCAATTTCCAAAACAAGTATATGGTATATCAGTCTGATAGGGAACGATTAGACAAAGCACATGCTGTAATACGCAAGTTATTTGATGTATATTAGCGTCCTTATTTAGGGTTTGCGTGTTACACCAAGTTACTGGTGTTTCCGATTACCTTGTATAATGGTTTATTTTTTCAAAATATTGAAAAAATCCTTAGATGTTTCCGGCTATTATGACACCGATATTCCATTTTTCCCAAAAAATGACAAGAGATTGGTATATATATTAATGAGGCTTGTCGTAAACTGACAAAGTAAAATGTGCTTAAATTGAAGTCAGCACTATTGTTATGTTTGTTAGTATTCAAATTATAAAGTTAGCTGAATTAAGTAGCTGCGAGTAATATTTATCATGTGCAACCATGATCAAACATTTTCACATTGTTATCTTTCATAAAGAAATTGATATTGTAGAAATCTTGTACTTTGGTTCAGTTGGAAATGATATTCACTCATTTAGAAATAAAATGCAATATGTTAGAGAGTTGCATATGTTGTAATAGAAACTGTCATCTGCCCTTAAATATTGCATTACTTTCTTCTCCGAAAGAAATTTGACTAACTGAAGATATTTTTCGATTCTATATCGAAAGTTTCGCTAAAATGAAACTGAAATCAGCATTGTGGCATATTTTGTGAGAGACTATCCAAACTTCTCACGGTTAATTTTGTGATGCTAAATTAAGTAATAGCGGTATGTATAATTGAGGAAACCTACATAATTGGAGCCAAGAAAATCTCATACGCAACTGGTTTGACATTCCTCAGAGACAAGTGAGCATAGAAAGGCACTCTTGCTGTTGGACGTTACTTTGACCTGATAAGAAATTTAGCGAAGGAGTTTCCAAATAACCTTAATTTAGCTACGTTTTCCAAAAAAAATGGCACACCACCTCACAATTTGCAAACTGTTGGTGATCTACTAACCGAATCCTTCTAAAATCATTGGTTCGCTACAGGCTGTTTAATTTTATGACCACCTCATTCATCAGATCTTACACCTCTTTCACATTTGGGTATATGCAAAAAATAAAACTTGGTATGAAGACCACATCGAAAATGCATAGAAAACAATACCTAACATAATAACGTTGCTAAATATACTTATTCATGGTATTAGTGGAATCATTCATGGGAAAAACGATGTGAGGAGACAAAAAACGCTAACACGAACAAGTTTCTGCCTACGCGCCGTAATCAGCGGCTACTATCAGCATATCTAAACTAACAGTTCGAGAGAGCCTGGCGCTATCTAGTACCGCAAGAATAACACACTTGTCTGTCGGTTCAAATACAGCGAAACAACCGCTTGTTTGAAATGTAAAAAATCGCTCGAAACCACGCTGATGACGTCGAGTAGGCAGAAACTTATCCATGTGTTAGCGTTTTTTTTTTCTTCATATTGTCTTTCCCGTGAATGATTTCACCAATACCGTGAGTAGCTGTATTTAGCAGTATTATTATGTTAGGTATTGGTATGAAGATACATACATATATATCAATCCTAATTAGATTTCAATAATATTTCCTATAAGCTTTTTATATCAATTATTTTAGGCAAGTTTAGGCACGAGCCACTTATGTTTCATTTTAATGGACAGTAATATATTTAAATGCTTGTTGCCTCGTTTATTGTTAAGTTTGTTTCATTAGGAAATTGTATTTAATTTTAAATACATATTACAACAACTCGATCTTCAACTGTTTCTGTGATCCTATCATCCTTAACGGTAAGAAATGCTTATTTACTCTGTCAATTTAACTTAGCAGTTTCATAATAACTCGAGTTGTTGTTTGGGCTACTTCAATCGTTCCTTGAACTTGTTATGTCCGACGTTTCGGCAGTCTGTCTACTGTCGTCTTCAGTAGTTCTGAGAAGAGCTGTTGCTTGCCAAAGCAATCATGCTTCCATGATTTTTGTCTGACGTATTTGTCTTCCCTATTTTTTTGATTAGCGAAAGGTGTCGTGACTGAGGATCGATTATTTTTTCTCGATTTCTGAATTTCACCTGCTTTAACTACTAAGTTCAACGAACGATGGAAATAGCCCATCATCAACAGTATCACGTCAATAATTGTCTAAATTTAGCTAACTCGCAATTCAGGTGTCACACTTAGTAGTACATCAAAAAGCATATCAATAATCCAACAGTTACTTTATACATATTGTAAGCACAATAATTTTGATATTAAAAAGCAGACACAACTTACATGCCCTATTAAATAGATTAGTAGATATTTGTTTTTCCTTGATATTTATTATCTATTAATTTCAACATATGATATCTGGGGCAATTATATGTCATATGATGCTGCTTATACATAAAGTTTTATGTAACAAGGATCTTTAGAAAGGAGTGAGCTCCCTCTATTTTTCGTTATCCCAAAGTATTACTAATACTGCAGTTTTGTAGGATTTTTGCTACGATATATGCCTACGTACTGTAATGATATGAAATATTGTCTATTAATTATCAATGATTTTTCTAAATTTTGCTAGTTTACCTAGTTTGGATATTTTCTCGTCATTGTTTGGTTCACGCCCTTATTTTTTGTTATTGTTGATTTTATTGTTGGAGGCAAAGTACCGTTAGTACTCCCTCTTTATTGAATTTTATTACAGATATTCAGTCTGCACAGTTTTCTTTCTAAATTTTTACAGATATCTATTTTGGGTGTTCTTGATTAACATATAATTCACAATTTTCATGTTTAAAAAAAGAAAAAGAGTCCCTTCAACAACATTTGCAGAGGAGACGTAAACTCCACTGTCCTTTATTACATATATCGCCTTTCGTAAACATATTTTTGTATATAAATAAATTCTTTCAAATTTCATTTTTAAAAGTCGCGTAATGTACTGTACTCACATATTTTGATCATATTGTAAAAATATGTATCATCTCGAAACTATATCACACAATCTTCAAAATTTCTCGTATGACGGAAGGATGCCCCGCAGCATTTACCTCTGTATAATTTCATTCCCACCAAGTATGTGTTTACTGTGTGGCCTAATATATAAGCAAAGAAATGTGTAACTATGGATATAAACAAACATCGTGTCAAAGTTACACATATTAACAACGTCTTTCCTGAGAATAATCAGTTATTTTCTGATATAAAAACTTAATTTATCATAATGTTCGAATATATCCAGTTATAAAGTGTATCAGGTGATACCATAATAAAACCTGGAAGTTCCAGACACATTTACTGGAAGCCGAAGACCAGTGCACCTAAAAGACGAGAAATTACGCGTGTGTGAGTACGATTACGAAAAAAGTCTTCGAATTTTCTTTAATTCTCAAAATTATTGGTATTTATTGCTCTCATTTTGTTTCGTATCTTAATCAGAATAAGTTTTAGTTTTTAGTTATTTCTGTTAAAAAAGGATATTTTGTCAAAAAGGCGGTATATATATTTTTGATTTGCTAATATATTTATTTTTACAACCTTAGCTTTGGTTATTTTAATTAGAAAATACTATTATTGAATTTAAAAACAAAAACAACAAAATTTAAATTAAAGAACCCATTTAAAAAAATAAAGGGTCTGAGATTTTCCACCACAGTACTTATATACTCGTTCATTTGTTATTATTTAGATTTAATGACAAAGTTTAAAATTCCACATTGCAATTTAAAAACAGCAGACATAACTAAGATAAGACTAAAAACGTACCAAGTTTCATTAAAATCGGCAAAGGCACCTGCAACACGCTTTGACTCAATTATTTCAAAATGCAAAACAGGGATGTACTACATAGTAAAAAATTGCACCATGTACGCCTAAAGTTAAACCAGTAGCAGAAAGCATGTCCATTACGACTCGATTAGCCAATTGCGTTTGTCGCTAGACGATCGTCGCTGCTCCTTCTCCCGTCTCGTATCGATGATCTCGGCCGGTCATTAAAAGGTATATACCACATAGAGCGTATTGGTCGATGTTAATGCGTCTTCCGGTGTTTAACTTGATGTTATGCCCTTCCATATATGCAGGTATGCAAATGAACGAATATGTTCCTTTTCGTGTAAGTGCTTTAATTGACGAATAATAAATTGGTAAATATCCTGGGTTAAACAAACGTACTTTCTGACTCATTGTTACCACAACTACATACGGGCAAAGCGTTTTTATTTGGTGTGAATATACAAGGCATCTGTGTAGGCTTGCTTTAATGAAATACCATGAAAATCACATGTACATAAGTAGTATAATTAATTCAAATTGCGCCTTCCATTTACTGTATTTTTATTTGCACAGAGATATTAAACTGAATTTAAGACGTACAGAGTGTCTAGAAAGTTAGTAGTACGCACTTTGAATACATTTGAAGAATTTGTATCTCGGCAGTGTGAAATGACCTAAATGTAGAAGCTGTTAAAATCGATCGCATTACAAACACAATTTGCGCATTTGAAAGCTTCGACTACATCTCCTTCATAAAAAAACACGCAAATTCTACGCAATGCGTGAAAAATGTGTGTATTTCGGTAGTATGGAATGACCAAACTGTAGAAACTGCCAAAATCGACTACATCACCTTCAAAGAAAACACGTAAATGCCGGGAAAGGTCCCAAAAAGGTGTTCTGCGGTGTGAAATGACTGAAATGTAGAAGTCGTCAAAGTCGATCAGAAATCAATATCAAGTTATTAGAAATGATTCGCTCCTATGGTATCCGCAGTGAGTAGAAAGTGTGGGTTCGAGTCCTACCAGACTTTTTTAACTTCAGCATTGGAAACATCAAGGAAAATTAAAATTTATGAATTATATGGTGTACTTTGGTGGTATCTTTGAATCGAAGATTTAAGTAATGAATTACCGTTTTGAAAGAAATACCTTCATAGAAATAACTAGATAGAAGTGATATACATGTATTATTTTTTTTATTCATTTTTATCCAACTAAATGAGTGGGCACAACTGATATTTCCGATTATATTGCCGAATTCCGCGAACGAAACAAATGCAGGAATTTTGAAGCCTCCGAATTCTATGCCAGCAAATAATACATTAGGACCATAGAGCGAATCACAGTAATTGAACCCACTTGCAACCTTTTTATTTAATGATTAAAAAGACACTTATTTTGATGAGAGTTTTCAGTTTGGAAAAGACAAGTTAATGTACTTTGTAATATGAGTTTAACACTTTTTCAACAACAGTAAGTTTCAAACTAACACAAACTACAATAATGTGGTACAGGGATCCCGGATCATAAAATGCAATAAAACAATTAACTATATTGTACGAAAACTCCAAAAATAACTAATTAACATGATCGGATACCCTTATAGGTTAGGTAAAGCTAAAATTTGTATATCTAAGAACTCTAATGGAACGTAGACTATTGAAACTTACTGACAATGTGTATATGTATATGAGGATTGTTTGTATCTACTTTCGTAATTTGTAGTAGATAGTTCATAACGAAAATTTAAGAAGAAACGTAGGTGGATAAATACTTATAACCGGTAGTGTATATTGCACTGCTAATTTGATTATATCACTGAAATAATGCATCAAAGATATATTGGCATTCGTTCCTCAAGAAAATCACTTAATAGTTAAATATGTTTTATCTTATATAATAATATCGAGTAATAATACATCGAAAGGCTATAAAACCGATCGAAGGTCGGACTAAAAGCAGGCGATAACAAAGGCTACTCAAAAAACCCAAGTGAGTCAAGACATTGTGGTACAGTGCATGACACTGTGTGAATATGTGTTACAGATACACATGTATCTCCTCAACCGATTTGCTTGCCCCAGCAATTTGGAAGTACCAAATGATATTTCATTTAACTAAGCGAGATTCCCATGCTGGAAACTTTATCTAAAACAGTATTAAATATTTCGAGGCTTTACGCTATCATACTGTATAATACTCTTTTAGAAATTCATAATTGCATAGAATTCTATTGGAATTAAGGTGAAAAACCGTTCAGTTGGATTTTATTGCAAGATTACCTGTATAACTTCTTGTCCAAACGAAGCAATTTGCTTCTTTTTCCAACCCCGTTATTTGTTATTAATAGAGACCGGATTATATGTAAAGGAAAAGTCGAATATATGCGCATATATTCATCGATTTTTCATTAAATATGCATAAACCTGGGGCATATATGCAAAACCAATTGCGACAATATGCAAAATTTTTACATAAAATAAATAAGAGCAGAAATTTAAACATTAACTTTGCACAACATTTTTTTTACAACATATTTCTAAATCAATTTAGAATTAAATGTTAACATTACTAAAATTTTTTCACAAGGTATACTTTCAGGTAAAAAGAAATTTGATAAACCCCCTTGAACGAATTGGGCAATTGTCACATTATTTGTTTTTTGAAGTTCTTTGGAATAAATTAAATATGATTTACCTCCAATATCTTCATGAAGAATTCCCATTAACAAATGGGCAATATAACAGCCACATTTATCCGTACTTTCATCTACCCTGATATAAATAAAATTATTCCCTACCAATTGTTGAAGTTCTGCCATTGTTTGCTGGTAACAAGATGTGATATAATTTTTTTGTAAGGTACTTTCGTGAGGTATATTATGAAATGATTTCAAATTAACATTGTTTAATCTTGCTACTGGTATGTTAGACGAAATTAATGCGTTACACAGATCCGTATTGTATTCTTCTTGTTTCCGAGTTTCGTGAAGTTGATGCTACACATTGATATATAGAGTGCTGCACACATGCGGATCACTTTAGTTTTTCATATTTTCCAATATGTGGAGTTCTAGGGTGTTGATCAATCAGGTATTTTCTCTCACAAGACACCTACAACAACAATTGTCATTTTATATAAAAAGTTAAGGATTTTAAAAACAATTGCAAAGCTTTTAGTAAAATTAAACTTACCAGTTTACTGCAGGCTCGACAAAATATCTTGTCGCCATCCCTTACCAGTTCGGGATACGGCTTAATCCAAAAAAAAAAATTGTTCGCTATACTCATTGTATGTACGCTCAGTATTTAAAAACGTAACACAATTACATTCTGTTTCGCTCAAAGATATTCAATGAATGAATAGTTTATTTGGGAATTAATAATAATAAAACGTATTTACCACATCCCTTCTACTAGGTGAGGTTAAACACGTGCAGTTCTTGGAAAAAAAGTATAAGAGAAACCAATGCAAAAGATTTATCTTTCTGAGAATTGCCGTTGTCGATCTACATTAGGAATTACTAGGAATTTTTACTAATAGAAAGGATAAAAAGAGCCTAGATATGCAATATATGCGACTTATGTAAAAACGTGCATAGAAATGCCTAAATATCCAATCACTAATTAGCGCTAATTAACTTCAATTAGTGTAATACGTCTGCATATAGACTGTAATTAAAGATATCCAAAAAATAAGGTATATGCACTTTGCATATAATCCGGTCTCTATTAATAACCATAATATATATCAAAACATTCATCCTGTATAATGCTCCTTTAGAAATTCAGAACTGCATAAAATTCAATCGGAATTAAAGTCATAAACCGTTAAGTTGATTTTTATTGAAAGACTGTACCTGTATAACTTCTTGCCCAAAAGTAGCAATTTGTTTCTTTTTTCCCCCTGTTATCTGTTATTAATAATCATAACATATATCAAAACTTTCCGTTCCTTCTTTTAATAACCGTACAAAATAGATAGATGAATTATGTCGGGCAATAAAATCGAAAACGCAACAAAGTAACGTGAAATCTGACAAATCCCTTCTTTTCTCCGACCGTAATTTTTAAAGTCTCACCCCGACTTTTTCTCCTTCGCTTTTATTTCTTCTCGTTCGGCGTCTCGGAAGGCAAACAAAGAAAAAACGAACCAAAAAAGACATAAGCGCAAGCGGTACTGCGCGCCACCTTGCTCCGCTGGAGAATTTATACCTATTTTGACTGGAACAGGCAGTTTAGCGTTGCAGAAGTGTGTATAATTCCGTAATAAATTTCGACACTAGACTAAATTCACGATTGGAAATTTCACGAAAGGCCATAACGCCGACCATCAGCAACGTGATTAAGTGGATATGGATACAGTTTTAATAGGGTTATTTCGGAAGAAATTTATTTGTGCGATGTGGAGTTTTACGATCGACCCGCCATTGTAATCATTTCGTAACAATGAATCCAAACCAAAGTCGCATTTGCAATGTAGAAATAGAATGATCTATATAGTTAAAGAGTGACTAAAGTACAGTGAGGCACGTTTTTTGATCATTAAATGAAAACTACTATGAAATTATAGGTATTTCCACATACTAAATAAAAGGAAGAGGGATTTTTGCTGTATGCTATGTATATATACCAGAGCGACTTGAAATGTTTCCGGATATAGTCTCCTCGAAGGTTAATACACCTTTTCAAACGGTGCTCCAGCCTCTTCAAGCTGTCGGAAAAGTAGGATGTTTCGAGGTCAGCAAAATAGCCATCTTTAGCGGTGACGACCTCCGCATTTGAGGTAAATGTCATTCCTCCCAGTGATTTCTTTTAGATTTGGGAATAGGAAAGAGTCGCTAGGGGCAAGATCCGGTAAATATGGAGGATGAGAGACTAATTCGTAGCGCAACTCATTTAAGTCCGCCACAACGATGCGGGATAAATGAGCTGGTGCATTGTCGTGGTGAAAAGCACTTCTTTCCGATGCAAACGATGCCGTTTCTCTTTTAGTACTGCATCGATTCGGGTCGAGAAATCGCTGTAGTATTGCCCCGTGATCGTCCTTGCCTTCTGCCGATAGTCGATGAGGATTACACCTTGGGAATCCCAACAAATGGTGGCTATGGCGTTTCCAGCTGATGAAATGGTCTTTGTTTTCTTCGGAGCCGATTCGCCCGGAAATGTCCACTGCTTCGACTGTTTCTTGGTGTCTGGTATATACTGGTGGATCCAAGTCTCATCCACGGTTACGAAACGCATGAAGAAATCCCTTGGATTGCGTTGGATCCTGGCCGCACACTCCTCCGAAACGGTTACCCGATTTCCTTCTTGCTCCAGTTGTGAATAAATGCGGTACCCATCGCGCCGGAAGCTTTTTCATTCCCAAAATTTCGTGTAGGATATGGCCAACTGAGATGCCTGTTGTCTTTTCTATCTCTTTCAGCTTCAATCGGCGATCGGCTAACACGACACCATGAATCTTGTCGATCATTTGATCGTTGGTAGCGGTTTTTGGGCGTCCACTGCGTGATTCATCACTTGCGTTTGTGCGGCCAAGTTTGAACTCGCCTACTCCGAAGCTGATGGTCGAATATGATGAAGCACATCCGTCACGAACCTCTAGCAAAATATTTTCCCAGCAATGCAGAACTGTTTTATCACTGCACGAAATTCAATTTTATCCATTTTTGCGAAACTGCCTGACTTGCTACACAAAACACACTTTTAACTATTGACAGCAGACGTCTGAAATTTTGACAGTTGCCATAAAAAAGGTTGCCCTTGCCGAATAACGAATCCACTTCAACCTTCGTGCTCTATCTCTTGCCGATTCCGGAAACATTTCAGGTCGCCCTCGTACTAAACAAAAAGGGATATTTTCCTATACCGCCTTACTAATAGCTATAAAAATAAACGAATGAAATGACATTCCCGGGTTTCTGGCCGCGTGTGCTGTATGTCCTGAAAGTGAGCGTTTCGACCAGGTCGATGTTTCCACAAGATTCCACTCATCTTCTCCTGGACACTTTCGTTCAGCTAGCGATCGGAAATGAACTGTTTAGTTCATCTCCGATCGCTGTGGTGACCGCGAAAACATCCATCGCAACACATATATATATATATATATATATATATATTTAAATAATTTAAATGATATATATATATATATATATATATTGCGTTGTTATAAGATTGATTAGTTTTTGGTTTGATTTCCTCTTGATTTTATAGCAGACTTTTGCATTATCAATTGTAGTTAGTTCCTGCTTTCGTTCACCTCCCTAATATTCTTCCGTACTTCTTCTTTGCCAGTTTTTTAAAACATACATGCTATATGTTTCTTATTGGACTAGGATGCAGAGAATTTTCAGCTCAATCCAGCAACGACAATTTCTTTGTGCCAATGATACGAAGCACTGCCATACATCAATGTGAAGTTGCTTGTTACATCTAACCTTTCGATGTACAGCAATAAATAATCTTAAACATGTTTGTATTACTTTTACTACTTATTTACTCTTTACAAAATACAGCAGCCCTGCAGCTTGTCCAAACCAGTGTTAAAGATGGATATTTTTGCGGTATAGTCTTCTCCTATAATATTCAACTGAATATCTTCCAGCATACTGAGGACGCTCTGTTATAGCCTCGATCTTTGGCTTGTCACTAAACCGAATCGAAAGAAAGTAAATGAAAATAAGAAATGTTCAAAAATTACGTATTCGTTGAGTTGTTAGTAATAACTAGAGACCGGATTATATGGAAAGTGTATGTATTTTATTTTATTTATTTATTATATTTGTAGATGTCTTACGCTGATTAAAGTAAATTAACGCTAATTAACTTCAATCAGTGTAAACATCTACATATAGACGTAAAATATAAAAAATAAATAAAATGAAATATATGCACTTTGCATATAATCCGGTCTCTAGTAATAACCCAATTACAATAAATGAGGATCTTTGCTGTTTCCAGCCGTCAACAATGAAGTGTTCGTGTTGTTTGAAAAAGCTGGTTACGTTTGTAACGAGCTTTTTTCATACGCGTCTTCAACTTTAGTTCTTTTACTGAACGCCTACATTTTAATCTAGCTGCATTTAGGCGTCTCCAAGCTGTTAGGTTTGATATGTTTACATGTTTAGTGAGTAGCCTGAGAGGATAGCATAGGTTTTTGTATTGCTGTCTTTATAATTTCTCGATCATCTCCAATTGTTGTCTCTTCTTTCTTACCACAATTTTGTCGCGATATTATTCTAAGAATATTTTAATTTGTTGCGGAATTTGAGGGAAGCACCTTCTTTTTGTTCTATTCCATAGAATATATTGTCGCTTCTAGAAAGGCACAAATTTTGGTCTCCGTCTCGGTCTTCTTTTCACCCGTAATAGCGATTACAGAATTTATCACAATATAACACCCACGACAAAACATTGCATAAAGATGTTTATTTTAATTTTCGAACGCTATAAAAATACGCTATAATTTATGAGGGGTAGTAGTTATCTACCTGCGGACCGGAAATGGATATAAGCTATAAAAGAAATTCGTCTGAACCTTAATAAGTCAGCTTAACAATAGTGCAGAATGCAATAAAGCATATAAAAGAATTAAAACTAATGTATTCGTTTAGCATAAATTTTCTTAAATCAAATTTTCAAGTGGTCTTAATTTAATGGCCAGTAAGTGTGTGATTGCTCTTTTAATCTCAACCCACAATTTTTATTGCGTCTGTGACTAAAATGGTGAATTTCATGAGAGGAATATATGATCATTTGTTGTAATGACTTTCCTTAAAAATATATTTCTTTTCTCACCAGTGCCATTGAAACTGGAACACACTGCAATAACATGGTTCCTAATACGATGAATACATAACAGAAATTCAGAATGCACTTGTGCTTTTTATTAGTGTGTGAGTAGTTGTAACTGACGAAATTTAATGTTTACTTTGTTGCTGAATATCTTCAATATATTGGAGTTGAGAGGAGCTACTTTGTTGTCTTATGTTTCTGTATAAATTATTGCGAAATAAGGTTGATCCACATTTTGCATTTCTTAACCCTTGTTCAATATTCTACACACGACTAGTTCACACCAGTGTATTCATTCGGGTAGCATCTACACATACGTACATTCGTCTTATGCTTGCATTAGTTCCAACTGAATTTTTTGAGTGCACTTCAGCACATGTATTAAATGCAAATGTTGGCACTACACAGTAGTATTGAAAATATGTTGTAATTATGTTCTTTCTTAATAGGTTTGTGTATTCATATATTGTTCCTAATTAATGATACGGGTAAATTTTAGATTGAGGCAAAAGAACCAAGTTTTTTAGCTACTGCTTTCGGTTGATTACTAGTGGATACATTAACTAGCTTAACTTCTTTTGGGGTGATTGCATTTGTATTATTCTTATCATTAATATTTTTCGAAAACTTAAAATAATAGGCATTTCTTTTGGCTATTAACTCCTCACTTGTCACGAACCTCTTTCCATCAAGCTATCTTTTTAGATTTGTAAAAAGAAAACATCTGTCGGAGCCAGACTTGGAGAATATGATGAATGAGCCAGCAATTCACATCCTTCTTCGACAAATTTTGGCTACAATAGCGGATGAATTGAACCGATGAACTAAACGTTTTTTATTTTTGAATAATTACGGTTTTTTTCTCAGTTCGGCATTGAAATATATCAGCAGATAATATTAACTCCTTGCTTATGCAAATAGCCAGTAAAGGCTACGCCTTTGAAATCCCAATAAATCGTCATCATATTCTGATTGGCCGAAAATACTTCCTTTTCAAGCGCTTTCATTAGAAGAAGATTGTTGTTTTAATTGTGTTTTTGTTAGTGGAGTATAGTGATGTATCCAGGTTTTAACTGTGGTGGATTTCCTTTGAATTTAGCCATACAGTCATTTCAAGGCTTTTCACATTTAAATGTTAATGTAAGATATTGTATATCCATTAAGTTGAGACGTTTAGGGCTTCAGCTACCTCATATATTTTTATTTGGCGGTCCCTGTTTACAATACGGATTTTCCTAATTATTTCTGGAAAAGTTACTATAAAAGAAAGCCCCAAACGTTTACCCATCATCTGTGCTTATACATTTGGAAGTCACTACAAACCATTCCATGTGAAAGAGAACTTTCCTTTAGTTTTCATAGTTTTTTTTACTTAAAACATATTTTTTCTTTGCTATATTAGCATAAACATAAACCGTTTGATTTAAACGATTCTAAAAACATATCTATCTGATAGATTTGGCCGAAATTTTAACAGTAAACTTCTAAAACTTGACTGAAGCCAGCAACTTGCACATGATGGCGAAATTTTTGTCAGTTTTTGGAAGGTCACCTTACGGTTAAATCGTCCTCATATATCTGTCCATTTCTGAGACTGTTATGAATAGAATAATTAATATGACTCTCAACCAAATGCACCGTTTGTATGATACAACAAAGTATAAAGGAATGACAAACCACAACCTGTATGAATAAAATAAAATAAACAAAATAGAAGGCGGTCAGTAAAAATCGAGCATAATAATGAGCAGAACAAAACACAGGAATCTGAACGATCCGCTCAGCTGCAGTAGTATTAATTTTTAATAACTATAAATCATCGAAAAGCGAACATAAAATTTCAAATTGCATTATACCAAATTATAACCGTGCTGAGGAAAAAATTCGGCCGTATATCGCGCGTCTGTATGAGTGAGCTGCACGTCCGACGACTCAAACGCAGAAACGCACACTTTTATACATTTGGGTACAAATTAAGTACGTGTAATCCTTGTCCGTCCATATTTATTACCGAAGGGTCCTTAATAATATAGACAAGGACTCGTACGGTCGGACTTTTACGATTGCAAATAAATTTAAAAAGCACCAGTAATTCCTTGGGCCTGATGAAATTATGCACCATAAAAACAGCAAACTTTGTGGTCTTTATATGCGGAGAAGGTTTTCGGTCCAGGGCTATTATATCAAAGGTTGCTGTTAATACATCAAGAAAATGGCGGCCGATAGTACGGAATCCAAGGTAACACTGATTATAGGTACTTGCAAATTTGAGCAATTGAGAATTTTAGTAAAATCGTTAAAGCTGCTGCAGAAATTAAGGTCTTCGTAAGTGTTTCCTCTTCTAATGACTGTATTATATTACAAAATAACCTCAACTGTGTCTAAAAATAATGTAAAGCTAACGAAATTGTTATCAAACATTTTGAAATGTAATAGAGACAATTTTATTATTACGTTAGGAAGATGTTCGTTAGGGTCTCGGTTTTGTGTAACGAACAAAGTCCTCCAATAAGATAAGTGAATTAAAAACTTGTCTATATTCCTATTATTTCGAATGTTTCTGCCAAACGAAAATATGCAATTAAAAAGTATACTCCTGTATGAGGTTTATACTGTTGAGCAATGACTCTCATGTAATTAATATTACGTAAAAATATTGAGAAGATATTTAAAGAATAATATAAAATATAAGTATACTTAGCATTCGGTAAGGTAGCCGTTATTTTTCAGTACTGCTTCGCAGTTTCGTAGGATACTGGCATACTGTCCAGCAATTGTTGACAGTGTTCTAGGTTGTTGGAATTCCAAAGAGTTCCCATAATTATTGTTGCGTCTGAGGATTTTCTTTCAAAATCCGTTTAATATTCATTCACAAATTTTCAATGCAATTGAGGTCAGGAGATTGTGCCGGGCATCGCATTAATCCTATTTTGAAGAAACTAGTTTTTCGCTCTTCGGCTGGTGTATTTCGTGTCATTACCCACATCAGCACACTTTAGTGGTAGATTCCCTTCAGCATACGGCAACATAATATTTTCCAGTATTTGCCCATATCTATCTGGACTTAAAATGTCTGATCCAATATGTAGGCACTCCGCCGTAATAAGGGAAGCACGCCCAAATCATATTTGCACTGATTTAATGACAGTGATCAGTATATCTACTGGCATCGTGACATCTAGGGAGACTTAAGGCGACCTGAACTCGATGGTTTTGTGGTGCCAGGGATAGCACATTATGCCGGAGACATAAAGATGTTGGGTTCGAGTCCCCTCCGAAACCGATATTTTTGAGGAATTTAATTACGTTGGGTAATTGCAAGGAAATTGTAATTTTATCATTACTAATGCCAACGGTGGTTTAGTATTGATATTCATGTTAATATTAGTATTAATATGGATATTATTTTAACTATTACGCACTTCTATTAATAATATAGTGTCCGTGAGATATTACAATATATCTACTGGCATCGTGACATCTAGGGGGATTTAAGGCGACTTGAACTCAATACTCTTGTGGGGCAAGGGGCAGCACATTATGCCGGAGACGTAAAGATGTAAAGGGTAATTGCAAGAAAATTGTAATTTTATCATTACTAATGCCAACGGTGGTTTAGTATTGATATTCATGTTAATATCAGTATTAGTTTAAGCGCAAACACTAATCTTTTGTATATTAAATTGAAGGCGAAAATCCTCTTTTATTGTTTCTGTTCTTTATCGTACTGTTCGTAGTGATCACGGTATACTACATAAATTGCGCAGTTTCGGTTTTAGTGATCCACTTATTACACTAATGAGGTCGTACTTTATTGGTTCCGGGTTTTACGTGTCCTACAGTGGTTTCGAATCAGCAGACGGGTTAAATATATCGGGTGGTCCGCAAAGTTCCAATTTGGACCCTCTGCTGATTATTGTGGATTGCGAGATTCTAATCTTCGCTGACGATATTAAGATTTTCTCTGATATAACAACACACACTGATTGTCTGAAACTGCGAAAAAACTTGGAATTTGTCTGATTGGTGCATCTCAAATAGATTAAGTTTAAATATATTGAAGTGCAAAGTGCTTACCTTCACTAGGAAAAAGTCATCTTTTTTGTTCAGTTATTCAATCGACACTAGGGTGCTAACACGTTGCACTAGGTTTAAAGACTTTGGGGTAACATTTACTGCTTGACTTGATTTCGTTGACCATGTTACAGAAATTGTTTCTTCTGCCACTGAGACCATGGGTTTTACATTGCGCAACTCCAGGATGTTTACTGAGGTATCCTCATTAAAAGCGTTCTTTTTCTTTGGTGCGTTCTAGTCTTGAGTATGTCACAATTGTATGGTCTCCATATTATAATGCTAATATAAAGGCCTTTGAAAGTATACAAAGGCATTTTCTTAAACGCTTATGCTTTAAACAACACGACACCTACCCTTGCTGAGACTTTCCATACAAAATAGACTCCTTTTAACTTTCCTCTTATTTTCATACAAGTTCCTCAATAACAAAGCTGCTCCCTCCTTCTTGTTGAACAAGCTGAGCACGACCGTCTTCGAGATGTGTTCCAACATTATATACGTTATTGGCACACAGTAACTTCATGTTCAGCTGTCAACTATAATCGCATATGTTCTAAATGTTACATATTTACTTGAGGCGATTGTTGGATGTTAACATCGGCAGCCTTGGTTAATGTACTTGTGTTTAGGGTTGGTGCCCAGCATATTTATAGATATTTTATATATACAGATATAATCCGAGGAAACTCAGCGGATATAATACGCGTGTGCGTCTCCCGTTATTCTTTCTCGCTGCAGTATTCCCTACAATCAGTCCTATCAGTCATTCGCCGTAAGCAGTACTTCGCTGTTGCCCTACTACATTATGGTTGTAGCTATAATGGGGGCATGTAGGTTTATAGATACCTCCTCGCAGTTGACTTTGTTCAGATTATATATGTATATTATAGTGTTGTTGGGGTATTTACATGTGTAATCTTTGTTTATATTTTATAATTGTTTGTTTTATGTCTATACATATTTAATATTTGAAATGATATTGTAACATTATCCTTAATGTAGTAGTTGTTCTGTTGGATAATAAGCATTATTGTTATTATAACCCAGGAAATAAAGCCAGCAGACTTTGTATCACGTCGCCAATTCGTAAATTGAGCCAGATTATGTTAATTTTGATGAAGTTCAATAAATTACACTATGAAATAGCTTAAGCACCATAATTAATAATTTTAAGGAAGACAGTTTCTATCGGCTGTACTTAATTGTCACCACACTCTTGCAATTAAATTTGCAGCATACGTTGTTCGCGATAGTAAATTTACAAATAAATACAATTACTAAGTGACGATCCATCGGCTTATCAAGTTATTCATTACGCAAATACCTTCTTTCCTTCTGCTAAAACAACTCTATTAGCAGTAAATTTATAACAATTAAGATGCGTACGCGGACAAAAGGCATATAACATGCATATACATTAATCATTCGCCATACTTATAACTTTAACATCTACTTTATAATTACATCTACGCGCAAAAAATGTATACCCATTGTTATAATTCAGCAACATTCACGGAAACGATTTCTAATATAATTACCGGTAGGTTTTCTATGATTTACTGCAGTTATAAATCAATAATGAATAATATAACATCTGATTGTTGTTCCCGTATCCTTACCGCTAAAATATATTGAAAACATTCAAGCTGAGAAAAATCGAAATTGCGCATCCATTGTATAAGGATACGGTGTTCGTATTTAGTTAGCACAATTACGTTAATTTAATATCATAAAATTTTATTTATTGACAGACGATAAATAATAATGCATTGTAATTACGGTAACATAATAGGCAGATAGCATACTGCTAGCGAATGCGTTTTAAATTTCTACGTCTACGAGAAACCGAAACGCTACATTGTTGCAATGAAAGTTATGGACTTGGTAAATTGGAAGAAACCATACGAACTTCTCCTAGGAGCTATTACATCAATAGTCGACATAAAAACAAAACGTTATGCATTATATGTGGCGATTATTAGCGTTAGTTATCATTTAGGAGCTAGAAACGAGGAACAAGATGATTTTTATTCATGTTTTATGGAAATTCAATAGCCATCATTATGAAAAAGGACTCTCTAGATAATTATATCGATTAATACCGAGTAATTAACCCAGAAGAACAAAGAATGAGAAGGTTATTATTGTAATTTATTAAAAAAGTAGGAAAAGAGACAACAGACTAATTTACTTTGGAAAAAACGAGGAGCAATTCGACAGACAGTCTTTTATGATCCGTGGAGGACTTAAAATGACCTAATAACTACATTCAGAATGGTCAACGAGAGAATTAAACGCTATAAAAGGAAAATGGATGGTAAACAGGTTGTTACACTGTGTAAGGTGGATGCTACCTGAATTCTAAATATGATTGTAGAATAGGGTACGCGAAACAGTTCCATATAATTTTGTAATTCGCTTGTAAACATTTATCAATGATAAACGCTAGAAATTACCTAAGATCCTATTTCAGTTATGTTATTTCCCATTATCGCCCTGTAGCGTTATTAAATAATTTTGTATATAAGTATATGTTTTTGAGAAATGTTTATACAAGTACATTTATGATCAAGCTAAGCCTTGGAATCTTCTTACAATTACTCAAGGTAGATATTGTGTATACCGATCTAACAAAAGCTTTTGATCGAATTGACCACATCCTGCTTATTAATAAATTGGATAATATTAGATTTTCGTTCTTGGTTTCGTATTTATTCCAATCGTATCTTCTTGATAGAAAGCAATTTGTGATATATATGGGATTTGAGTCTAATCACTTCATGTCAACCTCTGGAGTTCCGCAGGGGAGTAACTTGGGTTCACTTTTATTCCCGATATATATGAATGATTTGTGTTATCAATTGAGCTGACCAAAGTTGTTATACGCAACTTAATATATTCCGCACTTAATGTATCAACAACAAGCTAACAGTTAATATGAACAAATGCAAAATTATCACGTACACTCGTAAGCCAACCCCAATTATCTATCCTTATCACTTGGCTGAATTTTTTTTACCCAGAGACAGCTCTATGAGAGACTTGGGTGTTGTCTTCGACTCAAAACTGACCTTTACAGAGTATCCAGTATTTATGTTGGAATTCATTATGCGTTCTACACCACCATTTTCTTCTGTAACAGCCATTCTTCCTCTTTATTTTGATTTTGTTCGGTCTCGACTGGAGAATGCGTTCTTGGTATGGTCACTTATCAGTCACATCTATCAGATACATCTTCTGGAATAGATTCAAAGGTGTTTAAAGTTCATATATTTTAAATAATTTAATACCTACTCGATACAAGGATTTAGTCACAATACCCTGCTAGAGATATTTAATATCGGTTCTTTGCAGCTACGTCGAAAACAAGCTGCTATTTACTCTACTTAATAATGGTCTTGATGTCCCTGATTTGTTGTACCACGTTCACCATCTAGGCAAATACATATATTTTACTGTATCGCACCTAGAACAAGTATCGCCATTGGGTCCACAATATAAGGAATATGTTGTTAAGGTTGACGTAATTGATGATAAGGATGATAAAAATGTAGTACTAGTATCTTAACACCAAAGATAAAGACGCTGTTAAATACAGCTCTTCTCCTAGTATTGTATAGTATGTTACTATGTGAAGTAGTTTTTAGTTTATTATATGAAAACAATACTGATACTGGTACTTTGCATCATAAGATAGAGCAAACTTTAAATATTTATTGGTAGCAATTGTAAATACTAAATACCTTTAATAATAGAAACTTTCGTAAACTGTACTCTAATGAATACTTGTTTAAGTAGTTCATCTTGAGAATTTCTATAACTTTCGTTTGAAAATATTTACTAGTTTATAATTTATTTTTCTGCAATTTAATGTTTTCAATATCTACACCATCCGTGCATTTGAAATTAGGATAACTGTACAACTGAATTGAAAGAATTCTCATGGTATTATCATACATTTATACATTTCATGATCGCATTCAGAACTTGTGATTGTGATAGTAGTATAAGGTATCTTTTTATAATTTCGGCAGTGAAATGCTTTTTCCTCAATGTTGCTTACACATGCTACCGTTTTTGTAAACATATTAATAAAGTAGGCTTTCATATAAGACTAACGAAGATAACATTAGCCAATATAAATTATTAGTTTAAATATAAGAAAATTCTATACCAAAGTAATATGATTCTCTGCATATCTAAAGGACGTTATTCCTGGTCTCTTGCTGCTTGGACGTGCGGGATTTCGCTACCCAAGGAATTCTTGTCCAAAATATTGTTAGATTAAGTCGTGCGGTTTTAAAATAAAATTATTAACAGTGCAGGCCACTTCGTTGTTTCAACCCATGAAACGTACCACATTTCGATCATAAAACGACCGAAAAAAACCTGCAGGCGGTAATAAAGTTTTCTTTGAAATATTACGAACATATCATAATATTATGGAAATAGAAATCAAAGTTCAGGAAAAAAATGTTAGAGCCATCGTAGAGAGAAGACAAGTTACAACTGTATCCTGTACGTATAAACGTAATGCCTTGTAATGTATGTATATGCGTACGTAGGAACGTTACTTTATTTCTCCGTCTTCCCTCGTCCTATGTACGTAGAGGTCTTAATTCACATTAACGATAGTTTCTCTTTGATACTGGGATTAATGACGGCGTTATCTTTGATCTGCGCCGTCCCAAACGTAAACAAACTCACCGCCGCCTATGATACTTAAAATACAACACCGCAAACTAACGAAAACAAAAGATTTCATTACACAAAGTTCAAGTAGCTGCGCACACGTCCATAAACAGCTATAAATCTTTTTAGGAGGCTCGGGACAACTTATTTATATTGTAGACATGTGTTGTGCGCGCGCGAGTACATCTCGCGTCTTTTAAAAAGGGCGTTCGAATACGTTTATTTGACCAATTACTCGGACCAATTCTAACGCAGCGCCTAATCGTTTCTAGACTAGAAAGAGCGAGGTTCTAGCAAAAATGTGAATGAGGTCGATTTGGCGATTTTATAAGGGAATTCAAATAATTTCCTAGATTATTTTATATGAGCGTCGATACTCCGATCCGTGATATCCCAGAAAGGAATGATAAGAACCTCATGGAAGACGTATTTAGAAACTTTGAAATGTGACCGACAACCTGTGGATGCGCTTTATTCTGTTGATGAGGGGCCTTTGATATATACTACCGTCCATACTAGTTCGGACGCAAGTACATTAAAAAAAAAACGGGAAAATATTCACTCATTTTTGCAAAACTTAAAAATGAAAAATAAACAAAATCTTCATCAAAGAAATTTCCTTGCGCGAAGAACAGCTTTCACAGTGGAGGCATCCGCTCCACTAGTTTTTCAAAGACTATTTGGCATATTAGTCCATTCCTCTTGTAAAATGTTCCATAGGTGGCCTACAGAGGCAGGGCGTACTTTTTGGATCCTCCTGTCCAATTCATTCCATAAGAGTTCAGTACAGAGTACATCGAGGCTTTGCGGCGGCCATGTCATTATTTGAAAAGTGCCATTATCTTCATTTAAGAAATTTTTACATATCACCGGTGAGTGTTTAGCGTCGTCCCAAACAAACACAAAACTTCTTCGTTGCATTGACAGTGGGCACTACACAATCCTGCAACATTCTTTGGCCTTTCGCTCTTCTTACAAAATTGTTGTTGTACGATTGTACGAACACCCCACACTTTGACTTATCAGCCCATAGCACCCTTTTCCAATCATTCACTGGAAATTTCTATGTGTTTCTGCCCACTGTACCCGTTTTTACCTGTTTTTTTTTTGTCGAAGTAGGGTTTCTTTTCCTGCAATACAGCCGTGAAGATTTGCAGGTTTTACTTTTTTTATCCAACAGTTGTGCCACTGGTTTTACGAAATTACTTACTAAGATGTATATCATAAAGTTCAATTTAAAACTAACCTGCAATAATTTTTTCAGTTAATTACATTAACTAATAAAAAATTATTAGAACAGAAGTCCGAGAGTCTATAATAATGTTGGATAGTTCGTATGTTGGGAGTCAGTTTACTTCAATCCCTGTAGCTAATGCTGGAAGTTTACATACAAAAAACGTTTTAGTTCTAGTTTAGTAACAGATTCAAAGTATATCTGTGCTAATAAGTTTTATCCATTCGTCTCTCTGGGGTTTACAGTAGGCGCTGGATTTTTTATTCAAACTAGCATAAAATATCCGTTTCTTTATACTGTTTACCAAGTTGCTGAATGTTAAACTAAGATTTTTCTTCTTATTATTATCTTGTACCTTTGTTGCAAATATTCCCTTGATATTTGGAGTGGGATTCAGATCAAATGAGGGAGCAAACCATTACAATAACGCGATTCTTTTTAAGACACTGATATTGTGTTCGTCCGCATCTAGCTTCAATATTCTTGTACAAATTGCGCCGTTAATATCTGAAACTGTTAAGAACGTTTCAACTAAATTTCCTTTCTTAAAAGTATGATGTATTTGCACTGATGATTCTCATCTCATTTAATTTTGCGCAAATTTCAGTATTGCTTGTTTATTCCTCAATTAAGGATAATTCTGAAACCTTGAACCTAACCCGTAAGTACTGAAAAATTCAAATCAGATTTTTATTTGCTCCTTGGTCACATTACCACAAGAGACCAACCGCAATCGGCAATATCCATCACCACTGTCTTGACGTCAATTTCCTTTCAGCGTAATCTTTATTGAAGTAATTATACGAACAAAATATCACTAATAAGATTGTTCTTACATTTCTGATTTTTGACAACAGGTTTGAAATATATGAACAGAAAAATAAACTTCATTTTCAGTAATATTATTTACATTGGTATTCTTTTCTTTATCAATTTTGCAGCATATATTAGCAGAAAATAATAAAGTGAAATTCTTGAGCAGTTTGCGTTTTCATTTAAAATTTAGTGCCATTCATATGTCTAGTCCAAAATGTCACTCTAAAACGCTTATGAAATTTCTGCTTACAAAGCACTAGTAATATCAATTTTCCAAAAGAATCAAAAAATCTATAAAAATATGCAGTTTTTTTCTAAAATAGAAGGATTATCGTATTTTTAATTCATTTGAATTGGGGTATAAACCTACAACTTTCTCTTACGCGTTATACTTTGCAAAGGTATTATTTTACATTCTCTTTGTTTTACCGTAATCCCAGTTATTAAATTTTCAAAAAACTCACTAAACCGACATGACAGTTAAATCTAAAGCATCCATAGATTAATCGAGCACAACTTTTATCATATTTTGTTACATACATTCTTTTAACATTTTAGTAGAGAACATTGGAAAATGTATAAAGATAAAACTTTTTTAGTAAAGCTCATATAAGCACCATACTTGTTTGCTTGCATCGAAATTTGTTTACTCATCCTGTTTAGTTAATGCTAATAACTCGCAAGTGACGATTTGTCGCACACTACTGTATACCTTAACAGTTGATAGTAAGGTATAGTTTTTGTGTCGTAATTTTTAACTGTAGAGTGTGTAAATCTGCTATTTTTTTACGATTTCCAACGACGTGTTTGCGAACTGACCTTACCCTACGTTGCTCATGCAAAATTTATGACCTCGGTTGACATACATGTATTTGTACGACAACGTCTGAAAGTTGTTTTAGACATAGTAGAAGATAATAAAAGATACAAATTGGTACTAAAATTACGAAATAGCTGGAAGTTATTTACGTGGGTTGCGTGGATTTTGTGTAGCTATTATGTTTTTTTTCCGGATTTATGAATGTCCGCCTTCGTTGCACGAAGAAATTGATCTGAAATTGTTATACGAGGTGGTACCTAAAAGTTTCTGAAATGTTGTAATACATAAAATTGGAAAATATCAGGATTTCATTGATCTTCGTTAGCTTCAACAGCAGGGGTTGCAAATACCGACTCTAGCGCCTCTGCTGCGAATATATGTATTTTGAATATCTTTTTGTTAATTTATTCAATATCCTCTGCGATTCAGCTACGATCTCTTTTGCCATGCCACATCCTTACCCTTAAAACTTCAGTTTTCATTTTTGAAAAAAAATGGGGGAGGAGGGTCGCAAAAAACCAATTCGATTGAGTACGCTGAACGAGAGTAACGACCATTTTGTTCTTTGCTGTATGATGAAAGCAGGATGTAGTCAAGCGTTATTATGGTAGTATGCTACTTTTTTGGATGTTTCCTTCTCGTATACTCCATTAGTTATTTTAGGACTTTATTACAGAATTCTGTGTTAAGCGTTCTGGAGCTGCTGACGTTGTGACTTGATAAGTTTTTTTTTTTTCTAAAGATTTTTGTTTGAAATGAATATGTAGGCTTCCTCAGCCAGAGCCAGTAATAAACGAATTGTCTCTGGAATTGGGCCATGTTATGGTACAATATAAAAACGAATAAAACAAAAATAAGAGAAAATAAGGGAAACAGAAGGTGGATGAAGAGGACAGGAATGTTGAAGAACAAGAAATATAAATAAAAGATAAAAAGGAGGGGACAGAAACAAAGGAAAGGAAGAAGGAAAGAGTGATGGGATCTCGACGTTTCGCCTCCGTCGTAGAAGGATTTCCCACTAGAAAAGGTAGGGGAACCAAAGTGGCATGGAAGTTCGACGTGTAAACTATGCTAGGGGTTTTCCTCCTTCACCTCTTTTTCCCTTTATTTCTATTTCTTTTTCCCCTCTCATATCCTCTTCATCTCCTTTCTGTTTCCTTTGTCATCTCTTATTTTCATTTTATTTCTTTTTGATGTTGTACCATGACACGGTCCAATGCCGGGAACAGTTCGCTTATTACTTATTTTTATTTATATTGAGATCATACCCATAATTCCAATTTCCGTCACCTGTGCTTACAAAGAAAATCCAGTACTATTCAATTGTCTACATCCATACGAGGTTCTTTCTATTCATCACTTAATGGCAGTTGCCTTCCATGCTACAAAAGTTAACAAGATTGCCACATCTGCTGCGAAAAATATTAATTCGTCTCCTTCGCTAAGAGATTCCATTGTTGTAGTCGCGATTCGAGAAGCTCTGCTTACTATTTTGATAGGTTCAAATCTCGCATCAAGTCATTCAATTCAAACTGAGCACTACAATGTGGCTGGCGTGCTGTAGATGGAATAAAATCTGTTGAATATTCAATACCTCCAAAGTTAGTCAGTTATAGTCTAACTAGTTGAGGAACTGAATGATGTTCGTCATGTACTGAAGGTTTCCGAGCTGCCGTTGTTATAACACAATTATGTTTTCTTTTCTTACGGTTTCTTTTAAGCAAAAATAGCAAGAGAGGAGAATAGAGAATATTGCTGTCCAGATAATTATTTGATATTAGGTATGGATGCTATGGTTTGTCTTGATTTTTGATAGCTCAACGTATCTTCGGGGTTGACTTTTTACTCTTATCTATTGGAATAAATTTACCACAGATGCAGCAAAGTGATGTCTTTGAAGAACTAAACTAAAATCTAAATATATTTTTTATGCCTTTCATTATTTGAATTGTTTTAATCCACACGGCTTTAGGCTTTCTTATTTCAGTTGTCTACGTATCTCATATGTCTTTTCATACCCTCCCTAAAGCTTATCAACCGATCAAATAGAATAACAGTGCAAAACTTGTTCTCCCTTAGTGAACGAGTCACACCATGTCTGTAACAAGTCTTAACCTGCATTTTCTCCATGACCAGGACTAAGCCCAATAATAATTTTGTCGCTTATTGACTATGGAAAAAATCTTTGTTGGTCAGTGTAATTAAATAGTCATTAAATTGATTTTGAAATTGCACTGAACTTCATTAGCTATTTCTCTGGAAATTCTGTATACAAAGTATATTTTTTAAAGAATTGTTTCTTTGAATGCTGTATGTTTTATCGTTCATTCATCCTCCACAATTCACCTTATTCACTTCCACTAAATAACAATTCCCCATTGTTGTTAAAATTAAGACGTCGAACATAAATAATGAAAAAATATACACAACGACTGTATGTAAGAGTCAAATATTAGCGTAGACGGTGCAATGTGTTTGCGTTGGTATGGGTTCCCCGAGACACGTTGGTACGATGCCCATATAACATAAATCCACGACGTAAACTGCAAATTTAACCACATTAAGCGTATTTTATTCATGCAAAACGAATTAAATTGCAGTGATTTATTCATTTAAATGGCCTGGGAGTCGTACATCATAACGCACGTTAAGCACTTGATATTAAAATATAATAACACCTACGTTCCAAGGGGGCAGCGGACTCAACGGCTTTGGAACGGACCATGGGGAGTTGCATTCAATTATATTACTCACCTTTGTTTGTCTACTTCTTCGTTTTTGTTCTTTATTTTTCCGTATACAGTTCTTTCGTTTTCCCTTTGATTTCGGGTCGTTCTTTTTCGCTTCTTTTTGCGCATCTCGTTACTCAGACGTTTCGCGGGGGCCGCCACTTTTGGCCGTGAATTTCGGTCTGTGAATTTTTAAACAGGCACGTAGGTGCGAAGAAATGGTACGCGTTTAATTTGAATAAGAGACAAGCGGGAAAATTATGATGTATTTATAATGCTTGTAATGCTAATGCTGTTCGCTGCAATGAACGGGTGGGGCAACAGTTGAACGCAGCGTACTTGTTATAGGGTTCCCCAGTTGGACGCGAATATGGTAGCAGTGTATCAAATGATATTATCTTCCAGCATTCTTTTCGCAAGTCCAATTTTCTTTACTTCCGATTTTCCAGGAGAGGCTTCTTACTTACCATTTTTTAGTAGGTTATAGGCTTATATATATATATATATATAATATTGTTACATTTTTCTGAATAAGACTAAAAAACTCCTTCTAGAAATGTCAACATGTTTATTTTTACCGACATAAACAACAAGCACATAAGTGTGCTCTGCTTACAACCTCGCAGTGATGTTTCATTAAATTCTTTATCAGTGGAGGCATAAAATGGTCGATTTCTTCAATTACTCGTTTTGCTAACAATTCTAGATTATTTGGTCGATTTTTATGCACATCACACTTGAAGTGACACCATAAAGAGAAACCCAGGGACGATAACCCAGGAGAACGAGCTGGTCATTCATTTGGACGTCTGCATGGCCCTACACACCATACCTATCTTGGAACCAAATATTTTCTTTTGAATTATTTCTATTTGGAGAGAGACCTGCGTAAGTGCTGGCACAATTTCGACTTTCAATAAATTTAAATACTCGCCACTGTTTAAATTTCATCTTATTAAAAATGGTCCTATTACATTGCTTTTAACTAGTCCAGCCCATACATTCACTCTTTCAAGACGGTGCATATGGGCTTTCTATATCCACTGAGGGTGTTCATTTGAACAGTAATGACGATTGTGCTTATTATTGTGTCATTAAGACAAAACATTGCTTTATCACTATCTAATTCACAAAATTTCACTGTTTTTTGGTCACCACATTCAGGCTTCCTCAATATGTCGATTCGTTCAGATTCTGTAAGTTTTACTGCCATAGTAATTAGTCCCCAAAGCGAAAAAATAGTAGCGTCAAACTTGTGATAATAATCTGACAAGCTAAAGTAAAATGTTTACGTATTTTTTAAAATTTTTTCTATTGTGTTTCTTTTCAACAAAATGACCATGTTCATATTTTTAAAAGTAGTTTTTCAGTCTGTATACGAAAACGTAGCAATATGCTGAATGTCCCATTTAAAACACAACAAGGAGGCATTTTCTCCCATACCAGAGGTAAAAAAAATTACCAAACTTAAAGAAAGCTTTTGTGTGATCACTTGGATCGTGAGGTTCGGAAAAAATCAGCGACTGGCAAGGCAACATTCTGGAATGCTTTGCAGGAAGTGTGGGGCGCTATAGACAAATCGTATTTGGGGCGATGAATGCGGGGCATTGGTCAGGCAATTATTAAAGTAAAAGGGGAATACTTTGAAGAAATATTATAACAGTATCTATTTTATTAAAATGTACTGTGTTATCAATAAAATATTTCAAGTGAACGTGTAAAGTTTGTTTCTTGAATAAATTTCTGGCAAACCCTATTTGTCCAGTTTATTTTTCTGGTTCATATAGTGCGATCAAACTTATGAACGGTGGTGTATAGTTCGTTTTGATGTTATCAGATAAAAGTGTACTTAAATTTTTATTCCTACGTTTCTAATTTGATAAAATATTGCTGAAAACCAATAAATCGTGGAGAATATTTGTCATTTAAAACACAACGTTTATTTTTTTGTTCCATGCGCTTTAGAACTCGATAGTAAAATCAGTAGATAAATTTTATTGTAGATAATTCTCTTTTAAAAACACTTTTGCGCCTCCCATTTATGTACTACACATGTACATAGCGTACATACCTTTATGCATTTACCGCCTGCTTATGTACATCCTCCAACCGATGTGTATAATGCCTACATTTACACTCTATGTGCTTTCGTGTGAAGAGGGAGCATTAAATTTATCTGTGCTGCTGTGTGACGGTCTCCGCCCGTGTAATTATCTGGATTTCTGTTGTTCGTCCCGACACTTAATCAGCCGTAATAAATAATAAAATCAATTTTCCGATCGCCACGCTCAACGCAAGGGGAAAATTACGTTTTGATGATTCAATTTACGAGAGGACTGGAGTCGTGAGGTGGATATTTCTGTACGGATATATACTAGATAAGCAGTAGTAGTAAATCTCCTCGTTGTTACGTAATCTTACTTCCTTATGATACGCTGTTATTACTCCATAAAGTCGGTAGCTTAATTGTTTTTCCTCGTACGAGAGAATTTGTCCGATTTGGACTTTTTGCTGCACTAAGCAATTTAAGAATTAGTATCGCACATGCGTGGTGTGACTGATGAAATTTTATAGTTTAAAGTTTCCGGAATTGCAAACCCAATCCTGGAATGTAGGGAGTTGTAAATTCAGAAAGACGTTAGACTTATTGTGTTGTTTTTGTTTTCTAATAATTGAGATATCATCAATATCTGTATTAACTGCCGATGCTAACTGTCAACTTGTTTCGCTCGTAGTTTGCCTATTACGCTAAAAGATTTTGACGTTAGGTTGAGAAATGACTATGGTAAGGTTATCATGGAAACCATAACATTTCCTACGCCTTTTCAGAGATGGAGATGTGATGACCTTTGATGTGATCTTCGCCATTTGTCGTGTGTGTTAAATATTATTGTATAAAATTTTACATTAATTATATTGAATTTTGTGATATACACTTTTGATGGAACAATTTCGTTATCCTCTTTTTCTGTTGTTTAAAGAAGAGATTTTTTAATAATAAGGACGAAAGGGAATTTTAACGTATGAACCGATATTAGTGGCAGTTCATCACTGCATCTCCCTAACAATACAATCACGTTAAGAGAAACTAAAAGTAAAGAAGATAAGCTCACTACAAATGCGGTAAAAAGGTGCATGTCCTGGAGGGGAACAGGGGGCTCAAAAATTCCATTACACCGTATATCATTATCAAATAGTTGAAAGCAGTTTTAAAGCAAGTGTTTATACATTTATTCTCTTAATTTACATTGTAACTAACACACAATCAACTATTCTAGCTGTAAATTATACAAAAATGATACCACTAATCTGTGAATTACGTATGCAATAGCCTTTCAATATGGATAAACAAGTAATGCAAATGAAATCAAAATAAACTAATTATAATAAGTCATTCACAAGGTTTATTTATGTAAATAACAATTTTAAACATGTAAAATCGAATATCGGTGTAGATCTAAAAATACGCATTTCAACGAAGTAATAACATAACGGGTCTCTGTCCGTCTCGTTTCACCATTAGGTAAAATACGATTTTTCCATTCTTCGGGCACGTAATTTACTATATCCACTTACGTGTCCTTGCAATCATCATGAGAAAGGCGACTGGAAAATAGAGAGATAGAACCGACGTCGACAACACATGTATTAATCTCACATGATTCGGGGGAGTTGTAGAATGAAATGACTCAATCTACTAGATAATGAAGTACGGTTCTCGCCGCATACATACACGCGCGCCTCGTTTCTTGCGCTACCAGGTTCGAGCGATTTCCTCTCAAAAGCTCCTCTCTCCCGAACCGAAACGATTCGGGTATAGAAACCGATGTTAAGTTCTATTTCTTCCTTAAACGGCTTCCGATACTTTTCGGAAGATATATAAAGAGAGTCACGCTCTGTCGGAGCTTCATACAATCCATGATAATTGAATTAGGTTTAGTTTTTTTTTAATCTTAAGAGTTTGTGATAAGTAGAAAGAGGATACTTTAATACGAAACACAGTCGAACAAACTGAAGAAATAACGGCTTCAGCTAGATTTATCGACAGTACAGTCCCTGTCCAATTTATTAGGGCCACTTGCTAAAATATATAATGAACGATGCATTTTACAAGCATAAGTTTATTCAGAACTGTTTATAGACTTCGTCACAACTGTGTAACTAATATCTTGTAATGCCTCCTTTGGCTTTTATAATTGCTCTTATTTTATTTGGCATACTGTCTATGCAAGCGTTAACTGTATGTCTAATTGTAGCGTCATTTTGCCACACATCCTCAATATTTCTTACTAATTACGCTTATTTAGTATTTCTTCTCGAACACACGCGTGATTTTAGAACACTCCACACCTTCTCAATTGCATTGAGGCCGGGAGAATTTCCCGACCAAGATAACACTGGCAGAGCGTGCGTTTCCGAAGATGGGACGGATTTGGCCATGTCATCAAGTTGCCTTATCGTGCATGAATATGTAAGGACCTTCATTCGGATCTAAATGATTGATATATGGTAAAAGACGTTGTTACATAAACAGATAAATATTCTTTCTAGAATAGTAACTCATCTAAATAATATTCTACCAATTGCTATGTCTTTCAGCATCATTTCTATCCATCTTCTATACAGTATAGAATGATTCATAAGGGGGATAATAAGAGGCGAGAAGTCATTAGGTGGCATTTTTTCAATTTCTTAGAAAGATATTTAGGGAACGAGTTTAGATAGGTATTGTACACCCTATTCACGATTTTTGTACTTGTGTTTGTAAATTATCGCGTTGGAAACACATGAAAGCTTAAATTTGTAAGGTTGCTCAAATAAAATAGACAGGGACTGTATTTAGAATAGAGCGGTGCATCGGATCGAGTAATTGCAATGTCGGGTACCCGAAATGTTGGTTCGGGTCCGGTATGCATTCAGGTTAAACGTTTTGTAATGGAAGATCTCAGGGAATTTAGTCTAACGTGTAAATTCCTTAATTCCAAGATTTCAACATATATTTTTGTGTACTATAACAAAATGTACAATTAAAGAGTTTAAAAATATACTGCCCAAGATATGTTGCTTCTTACAAAATGACGTTGTGAAAGTTTATCAACAAGCCCATGACCATTTAAGTGTGTATCAGTGATATCTGGTCACAGTTATACTAAACCGTGACTGGAAATTTCATCTAAGGAACACAAATGTGCCAGCAAAGTTGGGAGCACATTTACCAGATGTGTTGTTCCATACGTAATTCCTGCGTGTCTCCGTTGTGATTAAATAAAACTTTCAGTACTTATACAAACGAAAATTGTTTTATTGAAAATTAAACTTTTCCACTCTTGTTGGGACACCGTTTACAATATATATTTTTGTCTTACTTCTATGTTTATTCTTTCTTATTGTTGTCATTGTAAGTACTATGACGGACCATATTCATGACGTATTCTACGCTCTTTGCATTATGGAATAAATGATATATCTATCCGGTGGCATCTTTAGATGACTATTTTAACTTTCCTAGTTAATTTCCAGCATCTAATAACATTTTCAGGTATACCTATTACTTATTCAGTACAGAAACAACCCCGTACAATTGATTAGTGTTACATAAGGCATTCTGTAATTTATAGGTTTAGTCTTCTAATGAAGAAACAACAGATAGTCATCTCAGCAATTCGAAATTGACAAATTTAGCAAAATTAATTTACCAGCGTCAATCTGATTATACGAGTCTTCCCATACCGTGTCCGTAACCGTGGAAAACCACAGGATCTGTCTCGTCGCCATTATTCTTCCTCAAATCGACGCTTCTGTTCTTCTTTCCGTTAGACGAATTCAATCGTTTATCCGCAAATGGGTTTGCTTCCTTTTGAATCATCTCCATCCATTTATCGTGTGTCCATATAATCGTGCGGGCGTGTAAGACCGTTCGTTTTTATTATCCCGTGTACAACTTTACAATCCGGGAATCTGTTCGTTCTCACGGCTGTAAAACCGGTCGCCTCTACTCCTATATTCCCTTTCTCGACCGTTCAATTTACGTCATCCAGTATTGCGCTACCGGAGTAGTAAATCATCGGTAATTTTGCGCGCGTGCCATCGAATTTGATGTATTTTAGAAAATAGAGACCATAATTTGGTAATGCAGATGCGTCAAATATACAATGTTACATCTGTCTACAAGCAAGTCGAAATTTACCCAATCAACCTTTGATTGATGAATCCTAATTTCGTCGTTCGCATTTTGTTTATATTTGCTATTTGAGAGACCATTTCATTTGTTACTTGGGCTGTAATTTTGGGCACAAGGAATTATCGGCTCGTACTTTTTTGAAGATGGCAGGGGTCACGTACAGTAACAGTAAATTCCCAGCGATATTTGGAGATGATAGATAACTTTTCCACGCCAGTCTTGCAAGATTTCAATGGTTTTTTGGTTGGAACACAACCTAACATTCATCAGTTGTTCGTGAAATTTTCCTTGAAAAATTGGTATCCAGATATGGTAACATAATCTGGTCGGCACGTATCCCCGACTTGACACCAATGGATTTTTTCCGTATGGGGCTATCTTAAATCAAAGATACACAGCAACAATGAAGTAAAGGAGGACATTCCAAGAAAAATGGTGGTTATCACGGTGAATATGTACTGTAGAGTTCCCGAAAATTTTACATCACGTTCAGAAGAGTGCCAACAAAATAACGAAATACATTTAGAAGACATAATTTTTAAGAAATAACTTCCGAAAGTCTGTATTTTAATAATAATGAATTGCCATTATTTTATTATATTCTTTTAATTTTAAAAAATACCTTTGCAATACCTGTATTTTGCCTTAAATACATACTTGATTGTTTCAAATTAACACTTTGTAATACATTCTAGAGCATCAATGACGAGAGAGCCCTCATAAGAAAACCTAAGTCTGGAAAAACTGGAAAATTTCCATGAGGAAGAGTCTCTATAAAAGCTTTGGTGTTTCAATACTTATCACATAGTTATAGCTAATCTCATTCAATCCAAATATAAGTACATTTTTCTGATAGATTAAACTTGTTTTAATGGCGAACGATTTCAGATAAATTGTTGCAGCATGTTTTTGCTATCTCCTTTGGAATTTCTACAAATTCAGATGCATTAACAACTGATATGCTTTGAAAAAGAAATAGAAACATTTTCAAGTAAGGAAATCAAACATGTCTATGGTTTTCTCTAACGCGTTTTTAATTTTTTTTTCCAAAAAATCTGCTTCTATTTGTCACTGTGGTCAAGCATATAGTGGATGTAATTACACAACTATTTTATTTCAGCTATTCTAAACGCATTTCGGTTTATAATCTGCGACAAAAGTATAAATTTCATTGTTTTGTTACGCATATCAAGTTTGGATAAAAAAATACGCGATATAAGGACGATTTGGGGTTGTTGACGAAATAAAGGCGCGTCAAAAGTATAGGACATGATTGAATTAAACTTTGTAAACATGTAACATAATAGCATTTTCTTCGGCAAAATCTCAAACAACCTTTATACGCTTCCATTCCATTAAAATATTGGTTGCTAATTCTTGAATTGACTTGAATTTTCTTCCGCCGCTCTATACACGATGTGGTAAGATGCTGCAAGCATTCTCGATCATATTCACGTTAGGCGAACGGGCCGGCTACTCAAGAATTGATATTTTGTTTCTTCGAAAATATTCTTGTACAATTTGAATACGATGGGCAGCAGCGTTATCTTGCTGGAACACAAAGTCAAGGCATGTAATCTGTTCCGCATGTCATGATATTTGATCGACGATAAGCGCTAATCATTTTGCCTTTACAGAACTTGATGTCAGTTTTTCCTCTATACCTGCCATTATCATTACACTACTACACCCATCTACCTACGACTCGGAACTACTTCCTCCTTTCTTAGATCATGCCAATAACACTGATAGCCATCAGGACCATCTAAATTAAACTTTTTGTCAACAGTAAAAATGGTTTTTCGCTAGCGTTTGCGCCGATGTAACCGCGCAGTTGCAGATGCTAATCTGGCTTATTTATGCTGACGCGTCAAAGGAGGTTTTTATTGCAGTCGTTTTCGTTTTGAGTGAGCTGTTGCTTTCAGCAGACGTTGAACATTTCGCAGATTGGTGTTTCCATTTACTGCTTGTTCTATTTGTCCAGCAGTCATTGCTGAGTTTGATGCAAACCTTAAAGTCTTCTAGATTTGCGTGCTTTTCCGTAATTTTCGCCTTTATTTAAGAAACTGTGAATTACAAGACGGGTTCTGTTTAAATTTGCTGCAACTAACCACTTTTTATCGCGCCAAGTAGGAATTAAACCCATATCAACGTTATTCAATTGTTGTCCACATGGCATCTTGATATATAGAAAACAGATTAATACACTAACATTTAATACACCATGTAAAGACTTTATTATAAAATATTTTCCTTATTTAGACTGTACCCGTTGAGGACAAAACTAAAGCTGATGACATGGCCTAAGCTTTTTCGTACTTTGATGTGTGGTTTCTCCCGAATATTCTTACTCATCACCACTTTCGCAATGCCAATACTGCCAATACAATAATTCTTATTTTCCTCAAAAATTTATAGGTGGCTTATACTAATGTCGCGGTCTGTACAACAAGGCTGACGAAAATGAACAGAATTTAATACATATAAACTTCCTATGTTGGAATAAACACATAAACTACGAATTCCGACTAATTAAATAACCTCATCTAATGAATCAAGACCTCCTGTATGAAAGTTGCAGGGATTTACAGTGTATCGGATAAAATAAAAAAACGTTCACTTGTCATTTAGTGAAGCTGAGGTCTAACATCGTAGGCAAATTAGGCAGGCTAGTCGTATTATTTCGTGCTTTTATATTTCGAAGGGTTTCCTATGAAATTCTAAGTAAGTCTGGAAACAATAAAAGGAAAGTTGCTAGAGAACATTGTCTAAATATATCTGTTTGGCCTATCGTTAAAATTTATACCTTTCTAAATCTGTAATTATTGAATGCACATGTCTCGAATATCTTTCCGATGCAACCTTCAACCTCCATCCATCTCTTTAAAGCTTAGCATAGCCAAATCAGCCATAATTTTCCGAATAGGAATAGCTGCTAGGGGGTGACTCGCCCGACTACGTTCGTAATACCAGCCAACCACACGTTCATTCGATTTTGCCCTCTCGGATTTATAAGTTCGACCTATGAATACGCGCATTACGCATATATTTATGCGTTTTCCTTATATCCCCTTTTCGAGAATTCCAAAAATAAGCGCGCGACGAGGATGCGGCCGCTTATTTCTGAATCTCCTCTGCCTTTCCTTATTTCTGACGTTTCTGATGGATTTCTACGCACTTCCCCGACTAATGTAACCATTTGCCTCGTCCTTGCGTCACCTCTTCGGGCGGAATTCCTATTTTTAGTGTTAAAATTAATATGGTTTTGGGTGGAAATGTTGAAGAAATGATATAGATCTTCAGTAAATCGTCGCTTAAAGGGAAGGAAACAGATGAATAGCGGCTAGACACGCGTCTCTGTTTACTTTTACGCAGAACGAAAGGGGTTCTCGGGATATATTTCGAATAAGGTAGGGAGATTTTTTTCTATAAAAACAATAATAAACTTATTTTATGGAGATGGAAGCGCTTAGCTCGGGCTGGTTTTTAAGGCATTTTCATCGTTTATAGGATTTAAATGGTATGCCGTTGTATCTACTGCTACTTTTAGGGGAAGCTCCAAGATTAGCTTTTTTTATATATTCACATAAAGCAATAGTTTATCTTTATACTTTCAAAATCTATAAGATCATATCCGATCATGATTATGGCAAATATGCTAGGTGACAGTGTCAGACAGGGTTCTCTCTTTATTTAACTACAGATCTGTAAGTTAACAGGAAATTATTATGTTTAAAGGGATAAGTAAATCGCTAACATTATCACCTATTTGTGATACTTAAATGTTTACAAGAAACTTTTAAGGAACCTTGCTGCAGTAGTGAGATACTTCAAGTTAATTCAGCAAAGTAAATATTGTTGTGAAACTGCATTTTTGTTTAATTTTTCTGGATAATCGTCCTACAAAGTCCGACACCGCAAAGTACAAAGGACGTAGGATTAAAAGAAAAAACACAAAAATTTCTGGACAAAAGTGATGAACATGAACAGATTTTTTTATTTTGTGTAATTGTTTTCGTTGAGTTATAGAAACTGCAAAAAGGCAAACTGAACACCAGTATTCTAAACAAAAAATATATTTTTAGATGCACATGGTAATAGTATGCCTGGTCTTTACGGCTGTTTGCTACAACCTCGGGGCAATTTATTACACGCTCATGAAAACTATAGATTTACTCTGCAAAGCATCGATACATTGGGTGTCGATCCACGACAGCTACTGTATTGAATTCAACGCCTTTTTGATCTAAAATTAGAAAATAACTCACTACGAAACAACAAAATATATATATTCCTCTCTCAGGAATCATCTCCATTTTTTGATTCATTCCAGCAATGTGTTTTTTCTTCGTTTTCAAATCTCTACGTATTTGGCATGTCTATCCAAATAGTTGATTCATTTGATTTCCTTGCTTTTGGAGATGGTCTCATGTTATAAAATTTACCCGAAAATCAGCAGAAATTCTGCGATAGGATTTTGTTTTCCAATAAGTTACTGTTGGCTGTTCATATACATTATTGTGCATAAATAAGTAATCATGTCTTTTGACGACAACATCAATTAGCCTGTAATACAATTTTGTTATATATATCCTGTTGTTGCAGAACAATAAATAGCACTGGAACATAATTCGTTAAAACGAAAACAAAAATAAGAGCACCACTACTTTGCCAGTTTTACCTACATTACAGAATTAATAATAGCGGAAATGGCGGGCATTTATTATTAGCTTGAACAAACTTGCATAGCCTCTGATTATTTAACAGCTTGGAAAGTTCTATTGAAGATCACCTATGTACTTCAAATGTCATTATGCCTTTTTAAACTAAATATTTGGGCATTGAATGTGCTGGACTGTATATTTCGAAAATATGTATTAAGTATCCAGTTTCCGGTTTTGTTTAATGGAATATAAATTGAATCAAAATTTCAATCTTCCAATGTCCTTCCGCTGCCGTTTTGTACCATATTCGAAAGACTTGGTCATATAATCTTAATAGAATCGTTAATATATATTGGTATATTATATTTGATTAAAATTTTAGATGCATTACCTGAAATTTTCTTAATTACATATTTAGTAACTTTCTGGAGATTTCGGCTTTGCTGAAAACACTATGAAGTTTAATATCTTAAAAGGGAACACCCCATATATTTCTGCATTTTTGGATTTTGCGCAATTTTCATTAAAATGAAAATATGCTTTCCGTTAATTGTGGCTACCACGGTTACTTAATTATAATTAATATGACGTTATTTTGTTTTCTACAGCTACTGCGAGCTACAGCACCAGAAAGTTCGGTTTGACAATCTTTCTTAAGAATTGCGACATTTTTTTAAAGAGAACGTTATTCGTGTTAGATAAAATATAAATTTCTTACTGACTTCAATTATACCGAACGCTTTGTATACATATTAGTGGATAAAAGAATGCAGATATACTTTGGACTATACATTCGAAATTTCAATTAAATAGTCCTTATTAATAAAAAAAGGCTATACCTAAGACGTAAGACACCCGGTATATGTCTTGACGTAAGTAAAACAAAAGAGTGAAGCGAGAGTACTGGTTGTCTCATGTCTTGATAATATTATTCTAGAGAGTTGTACTAATCGCTAAACAAAACCATTTTCATGAATCTATATATTGTTTTGCGTTTAACTTGTGATCCCGATCCAAACGTCCTCCTCCCTTGTTTTTTGTATTTACACTGTTTTGGGATTTCATTTAAATCATAAACAGCTTTAAATAATTTTCATGCATAACAATTCATTGTATTGAATTGACCGTAAGTACTTAATACACACAGAAAATAGCGTTTAGCCGAAACTAGTTCTAGAATATATAAATAGCGAGTAAGGCATAAGAAATTATTATTATTAAGGAATGCACGTATCCTTATAACATGGACCAAACATATATCTTTAATAATGACTTCATTAAAATAGTACTTAATATAGCAAATAGCCCCTAAAACACCGTATGGCTTCTTTGGTTACCGTTACTTACTACGTCACTTCCTTGTCATGTTACTATTGTCTCTTTTCTTAAACGTATCTTTCCAGTTTTATGCTTTCTGCCTCTATTGTTCTAGAAAATGAGAATAAAGAGGCTATTGCAGCATGCAGAAGACGGTTCTACTTCTGTTACGTAGTACCGTTTAGTTATTAAACATACACCATCTGTAGCAATCAGCGAGAAATCTTCAATTTTTAGTGTACCCCAGAGAGAAATGGTATTCCAAACATCTGAATTTTAATTGCAAGTTCTAGAATTCTTCTGGCATTTACGCTGTTTTAAGATAGTTGAGAAATTAACACCGAATATGCATTTTTACCGCAAAAAATACTGTATTAAGATTTGTCCTAAAAATATCCATATACAGCACGAGCAAGAGAAAAAAGAGCACGACGAAATGAAACCAAAACAATAATAAACACGCTCTGAGTATGTGTAAATGTTGTAATCCGGTTGACTTATTGTGAAGTACTTTTCCCGTAGCATGTGCGCTTAATCTCCCGAAGTTATATTTACGGAGACATTTCACCGGTTTTAACCCAAAAGACGTTCGGTCCACGACTCGTGTGTGAATACGCCGCCGCTTTCGGCGTCCCGTTCGGCCGTACGGCGCTCACATACGTGCATACACACGCACGTCGTGGCCTTCTTGATCTATGCGCGCGAGAGCGGTGGCTAAAATTAACCTCTAACCCCTGTCGATGCATTCCGGATTATGAGATCGCAACAGCTGTGCTACACATTTGCCAAGCCGACTTGATTAAGAACATCGCATCGCTTCGAATTAGTTAAGTCTTGATTATTTTGTTAATGTTTGTTAATTTGTCCGCGTTTCGGTTTCATTGACTAAGCGAACGAGTGACTGGATGCTGTTTCGCATCGCTTCGGTTAGTAGTGAAGCGATATCGGATTAAGATTATACGTTCCCGATTTGTTATTTCAACAAACACATTAACTCTGTTTATATTCGATTTGGTAATAGATGGGAAATATTTAATTTTCGTTTTCGGTTTTTCCACTTTCACTGCGTTTTTCTATGATGGATTTCGTAACCAACGCATGCAGTTGTGCTTGTGCAATTTTATGAATATTAGGAAAGATATCCATCACTACTCAAATGATTAACTATCGCACCATATATTTCGCAAGCAATATATGTAAGTATCAAAACGAGTTGCTATTTCTAAATGATGTTTGGGTTTTTTTCTTTGGAAGTTTTCGAATCCTTTTGACATACACAGTACGACAAATAAGTAATCATTGAAACAAGAAATCTGAGTATGTAAAAACATCCATTTAACTTGAGTTTTAATTTAGGGAATAGAGAGATCGGTGCATTGTCACAGATGGCGCTAGTAATTGCTTAGATATAGTTCGAGTCTCGGAACTTATTTATCGCACTGTATAGAACTGCACTTCTGTAACAAATCAAATTTGCTTTCTTCGTTTTTCCACCTTTCATATTTTGTTATTTCTGCTTTAATAGTTAGGTTGTTCTTGCCTTATACAGTTACAAAGTAAAGAAAGTAATAGATACTAAATAGTATTTCAGACTTTCACGGCGGTTTGTCAGAGTCGTATAGGGTAAGGTTTTCAAGGGTACCTTCGAACTGCGGTTGTTCGCGAAACGTCAGGGACAAAAGACTTAGTGACACTGCGGAACCCGACAACCGTTGCGACTATGATCCATAGATATTGCTTGATTTGAAAATGTGGAAATATATTCAAGCAAAACGGAACCAGATTGAAAAACGGTACTAGCAGAGGATGCCCAAAAATTGCCACAACACCAGAAGTGGTTGATAAACTTTATGGTACATCGAATAGAAGCACCTGGAATAATAGACACAGTAGCCATATCAAAAGTACGAGTACCTCGTATTTAATGTGTATAAAGACATGCTATCATGATTGCTTTTTAATACGGGTTCTGGTCCTGTTATATCTCTTAACACCTCAACCAACAAGTTTATTGTATTATTCTCGCATTTGCTTAATTTTATTAAAAAAGTTAGCTTTTTTGATTAGGTTTAATAGTCTGTTCAAGAAAGCTTCCTCTAATGGTTGATTTAGTAAGCTTAGCACTTGTTTCCTCTTCGCTTTGAGTTTTCTTCTACTTAATACTGCACACTGAATCGGCTGTTCTTCTCTAGATTACATAGTCTGCAGATAGATTGCTTTAAGGGGTTTTAAAAACCTTCATTTACTGCAGATATCCCTTTAAGCAGCCATGCCCTGTTACTGGACAGGTCGCTCTTCTAAGTTGTACTCCATTTAATACTAATATGTCAGTTATAAGTTGTCATTCTGTGCAGTCACATGACTCCAAAAGATTTGATGTTGCTGCGCAGTTCGCTAGGCATTATAGCTTTTGCTATACCTATGCTCAGTTTGATTTAAGTGAAGTCCTTTTCAATTAGTCTGTAATTTCGAATAAAGATATGAATATTTCGAATGTCATGTTTAGCACTTGGAATTTGGTCGCTGTCAACACCTTATGAATATTTCACAGAATTTCAATCAAATATAGGTTATGTAGGATGCGATAGAACTGTGAATGGTGAATAGCGTATGAATAACGAGGAGTTTTAAAGCCCTTTTTTGTGTAAGAAATTTAATAGACTGGACGATGTAAAAGATTTTAAGAAACTTTAGATTGGGGGAATATTTGTAACGTGTAAATACATGGAATCCATCCTAGAATTTGAAAATGGAAGGCACTATCTTAATGAATAACTTAACATTTTTTAAAACATTCTTATCTGTATGTTTCCATACAGTTTCTTGATGGTCAATGTTATTTGTCATAGATAAAAGACGATGAAAAAGTGCGCGGCTTCAAGCAGACTATTTTATTATAGTGTTTCCAGAGTGGTGATAATGCAAGGTATTGAAACAATCTCAGGTGATACTTTGTTACTTTTATAGCTCTCATATTTACATGTAGTCAAGTAATTGCTGATCACCATATTATTTTCCTGATACCGAGACGGTAGATTCTCCTGATGTTTATCCAATAGATTTTTTACTTCAGGTAATTAGAAGCTGATTATTTGTTTGGAAGTCAACAATTATCCTTATTTTAAGGAATTTAGGTTTCCGGATTGAAACTGCGTCCTAATTCCATGAGTCTGCCGACGTTTCACTCTCAATTGCATGGATTTTTTTCTGGACTATGAGAAGAATGACGACATGGAGCAGCCCAGAAAAAGCTTTACCTCCAGCTACTTTCAAAAGATCCGTGTCATTTCATCTTGTTCATTTGATGAGTTGAATATCTTTGACTTTTATTTCACATTGCTGCTTCTACGTTTTCTCTTAATTATTCATGATAAATATAGATTATTACTATTAACACATGCCAATAACATACTTTTGTTGTTTGAATGTATCTGTATATAAAATTTCTACATTAAAACACCCCATTCATTTGTTTGTGAATGTATGCGTAATAAACCTAGAATAAGTTCAACACGCAAAAATAATTGTTTATAACACAATTAGGCCTAAGTGCCGATATAAATCAAGCAAAGAGCACGTCGACAGGCCATATTTTAATTGATTTTCAATTTAAATACGTACACATTCGCATCGTACACAAACAGATGCGTGCATAAACTCGTCTATCGATTGAAAAGCAATAAAATCGCCCGGCAATAAAGTAGAATAACATCGCCATCAGCATAGTAGCATTGACATCTTGCATATATTAAGCGAACTCTTCGTATATGAAAAATAAATCGGCCATTCGAGACACGTTAGCGGTTCACGTTTTATGTACGATTAGGGAGACATGGTATATCTGAGAGAGATGAGAAGATCGGAAAGGTACGGTTTAAGGTATAAGACGAGCGTGACGGAGAAGGACCAATGTGAATTTTGTCAAATACATCGTTGGCACGCAATATCCGGTCTTCGTATTGGTCATGTGTTTGCCAGTTGTTGCCTTCCTTACTTCGCATCCACTTATTGTCGGTTACAGTTATATCGAACAGTAATGTAATAACAGGATAGTAAAAAGGATGCACGAGGAATTGGAAATAAACGGGAGATTTTTATATTCGTGTTTACTGTTAGTTTTTGTTCGATAGCGGGATCTGCATTGAAAAAGTGCATCCTTTTGTGGTATCTCCATACCGAACATAACTGCAAAGGGAACAATGCACTGCTAACTGCTTTATTTGGAAAGACGCAAAATGGTGTCGATGAAACTCAGCTCTTTTGTCTTTGTAATATGTAATAAGACTCATATATATAGATACTTGTGTATTATAGTATATTATAATTATCTTTGGCAGTTGTTGAGATGGTCTTTCGGTTAAGGTATGTTTATAAAGGCTGTAGATGGCTATGTGTTCATAGCAGTAGATTCATGTTAGAATCAAAATGGTGCTTATAAAGAGGGAGACATCGTTCTGAATACAAGACATCAAAAAGCTTTCTAGAAAGTGTTGCAGATTTTTTTAATACGAATTAAACCAAAATATATTTGGAATTTGTAATGCTTATCACGTACATATGTAACCAACATCGGAGGTATTTATTCCAAATGTTGTCAACATGCACAATTAAAGATTCTACAAGTATGTATTGGGTATGGGAATAAATTGTAATTGTTTTCTCAGATTGCATCTTTTCTAACCTTACAATACATGGATTTAAAAGGTGTGTATGTAAGCTGTTAAGCGCAGTATAAGACTTTTGTTTAAAGTGCAAACAAGTATTCATATCGCATCGAAAATGTTACAATTTGTTTTCTACTGCTATCTTTTGAAGAAAAGTGCTGCGAAAACATGCCGATTGCTTGTGGATGTTTACGGCCACACCACGCTCCATTGGAGCAAACTTGCAAATATTGGCTCCAATGCTTCATAAGTGATTATCTCAATATCAACGGCAAAGAACGCGATGGTCTCAGAAAAAGAAGTTCCCACATGAGGAACTCGAGGAATTGTTTGGTATTGGTCTATATCAGACACTTGGATGGTTGTTTGCAGCATTGGACGTTCATCGATCCACCGTTGGAAAACGCCTACATACACTGGGAATGGTTCAGAAGGCTGGAAATGGGATACCACACGAGGAATATTGAAAGGCATTTGGTTACGTGCGAAATGTTGCTTCAACTACAAGAAAGAAAGAGCCTTTTTGCGTCGGATCATCACTGGCGATGAAATATGGATTCACTACGATAACTTTAAATGCAAACGAACATGGATAAAGCCAGGTGAACCAGATCTATCAACGCCAAACGACAATACTTACGGGTTAAAAATCATGTTCTCTATCTGGTAGGATATACGAGGTATAGTCTACTATGAGCTATTGAAACCGTCCACAACTACCAATTCCCAATATTACCGACTTCAACTAATGCGTTTGAAACAAGCTATTCTTGTCGCAATGATGCGATAGAAACGAGAAACTGACTTTACAACACGACAACGCTAGGCCACATGTTGCTCAACCTGTCCGAACGTAGCTAGAAGTGGCGAAATGCGAGGTCTTACCCCACCCACCGTATTCACCAAACGTCCTTTCCGACTACCATTTGTTCCGGTTGATGCAGTCGTCTCTTACTGGAAAGTGCTTCGCCTCATATGCCAGCAAAGAAAAGTGGGTTGATGTCTGAATCATCTTGAAAGAAATAGAATTCTTCAGTTGAGAAATCCGTTTATTGCCAGAAGGATCGGCGAAGGTTGTTGCTTCAGACAGAAAATATTTGGAATAAAATCATTTACATATTCAAACTATGTTTTTTGTCTACATAAAGAACGATAACTTATTAATTACAAAACATATAAATAAGCATAAAACACACAAAGGTTTGTTTGTGGTTTGTTACTTCACTTACTGGATAAAAAATCGTTTCGACATTTCTGGAATGAATTCAGTGTCAAGTGGTAGCTGACATCTCAGACAGCATTACACAACTATTTGCCATCTGAAAAACTGCGAAACATGCCTATTCGAAGTGCGATTCTGTTCTATGACAATGCTCGGCCACAGTCAGCTGCATTGACCCATAATAAGTTGGCCAAAATTCATTAGGAATCACTGAAATAATAGCCCTACAGTCCCGATCTGTTACCGTATGACTACATGTTTGGCCCACTCAAAGAAGAACTGGGAGGTCACTACCTTGACGACGACGAAGATGTGGAAATGTTCGTGCGCAATTGGTTACAGACGCGACCACATTCATTCTATGATAAGGAAATTAAAATACTTCCGATACGGTGGAAAGTGCGTGTGAGTAAAAGAGGAGATCAAGATTTCTAGAAAAATAAGGTGTATTCAATTTTTTACTGCACCGAGGTGCGGTTCATATTTGATTCGCCCTCGTAGCTAGTTTCTAAAGGGATATTCATATTGGTAATCTTTGTATGCTATATGATTAGTGCCTAATGAAGATATATCTGATTTTTCTAAGATAGAAGTATATTAATTATCAGAACCACGCGGAATTATACATATTTTATTACTTCTTACAACCATAGATAGATTATACGATTAAAACCGTAGATAATTTTCTAACAATACTCAATTATCGTCTGCATTGATTATTTGAAGCTGAATGGAAGTGAAAGGTGCCTAGAACGTGGCGCCAATAAAAAAAAATCTGCCTGGGTTCAAACGTTTCAACGTTGTTGCGATAATTGCAAATGAATTGTAAGGCGTGCTTTCTCTTAAGCAGCGCAGCGTATTGCTGAATGAACTAATATTAGCGCGTCAATTATATGTATATTTGCTGTCAAGCGCAGGTAAGTGAAAATCATTTATTCCAGTAGCATATAATTTAAGTCTAGTGTAAATTTCAAAAACTATAACGAAGAACTAAATTGACATTGATGCCTACTGCAACAACTTATGAAATTGGACGCAGTAGTTAAAGAGAAAAGGCCAGAATTGGCAAATCGTAAAAGAATAGTAAAAGAAACGTGATGTCGCATCTCCTATATAGCTTCGACCTTGCACCATCAGACTATCATTTATTTCGAAGTTTACGAAACTTTTTAAATGGTAAAAATTTTAGTAATGCCAATGACCTCAAAATCGCACTTAAATTTTTTTGCTGATAAGGATCACAAGTTTTATGGACGAGGAATTATGAAGTTACCACAAAGATAGCAAAGGTCCTCGGACAGAATGCATGATGACCGATTAAATTTCATATTCGGCTAGAAAAAATTGAGTTCTCTTTCTTACCAAAAACCGAAATTACTTTCAATACATATCTAGTTATGCGGAGTGACCTGTGCAATAATAAACATACATCTAGTGAAATTTTTATAGTCCTACACCTACTTCTAATTGGTTATTTGATTAATGTTTTTGACATTTAGTTAACTGCTGCTAATTCTTGAATTGTGTGTCTTGACTGCACAAGAATGGATCCTGTGGAACAAAGAGCCGTAATAAAATACCTCCAGAAAAAGGACATGACGCCAACTCAAATTCATAAAAACATTATGGCGACTATTGGTGAATCTGCAGTTTCTTATGGTACAGTCAAGCGCTGATGTTGAGATTTTAAATGCGGAAACATTAAAAACGTACACGATATCGTACCGCAAGACCGACGAGTACGCATCAGGGACATTGTGGACGATATTGGCTTATTATATCATGGGGTCCACAACATACTGGCTAAAGAATTAGATATGAAAAAGATGAGTGCCTCCAATGTTAACCATAGATCAAAAGAAAAATAGAGTGTTGATCTGTAAGCGTCTTTTGGAAAGGTACCAAGCAAACAAAGAGAACCTTCTGAGTCAGTATGTGACTATGGACGAGTCATGGGTGTACCACTACGATCCCGAGACCAAAGTACAAAGTAGAGAGTGGAAATATCACCGTTGTCCTCCTTCCCGCTGGAAAGGTTTTGTTATCTGTGTTCTGGGGTGCTCAAGGAACCATCCTGACTGGCTATTTGCAAGGAACAGAGCATTACTGAGCCTACTACGCACAATTGATTTCTAAATCGCGAGACGTTAAAGAGAAACGCCGAGGAAAGTTAAGGCACTGTGTGCTATTCTATCAAGATAATGCTCCCCACCATACATCTACTATTGCTATGGCTGCTATACATCAAACAGGCTTTCAATTAGAGGAGCACCCGGTATATTCGCCGAATCTGGTCCCTAGTAATTACAGGCTGTTCCCCAAATTGAAAGATATCTTACGTGGAGCAAAATTTTCCAGTAATTAGAAGATGATGCAAGCTGTAGAGAGGAGGTTTGCAAAGGTTGGGCAAAAATTTTTCCAGGAGGCTGTTGAGATGTTGTGGACCAAGTGCATTACTGTAGAGGAAGACTACATCGAAAAATAAAAAAATTAATGCCACTGTAGTTTTACTATAAGGGGGTCAAGGGTACAGCATAGAGATTCGCCCTCTTATATGGCAACATGGAAATTTCTCCGAGTATTTTTATCTTATCCGGAAATAAATTCCGATTTAAGTTGTCTTTCGTAAACGTCTTCCTAACCAAATATCAATAAGGAATTGATCATACAGTATTAGCAGAAGACTTGGCCAAAACATATTCTGCTCATGATATATTTTGAAGGTCTTTTTTCTATTTAGAAGATGACTTTGACTGCTAGGCAACGATAATTCGTTGCCTAGCAGTGGAAAGCTTAGTGGAAACATAAAAAATTCTACCTCCCAAAATTCAATAAAATCAATCAATGGTTTCCTCTGCTTCTAGGATTAACATGCCCTGTATAACTTTCTAGTATCGTACATATATCTACTCTACACCACAGGCATTGTAAACTCGTTAGGAAAGTAGTAACTGCATTCTACTCTAAAGTATGCGTATTTTGTATTCTTTCTGCTATTAGATTTGTATAAATAATTAGTTTCCATCGATTCATATCGCTTTGAAAACAAGATTTGGGAATAAATATGTAGCTTATCAGATAATATATTTGTGCATAATGAGTTTCTCTTATTATCAATTTTCCATTAAAATGTTATTATAATCGTGTGTAATTAACTTTTACATTTATTTCTCGATAACTGGCGACTGGCTTTCGCATATCTATACTGATGTACAGTGATGGTTTCAATAATGTCTCCTACCTATGACAGACAGAATATCAAATCTACTTCCCCTGTGATGCTGCGGACAGTTCAGCTTCTATCGGTTATTGCAGGAACACATCTTATTTATCTTTTTCTACTGTAACTTACGAAACCATTGCGTCTATTCAACATCAAAGATTTTATGAATCATTAAGGGATTATTATAAGTATTTGTATTCTATAAATATAATTGCGGAAACATTTGTAAGTGTAAATGTAATGTAATGATTTTATGAAATGAATAAATACAAATTGAAATTTGAAAGGTACATACGTCGTATATTCATTTATAGTTCTTTCTTAATTAGGAACAACTATTAATTTGCATTTATAGTTAAATAATTCCGCGAAGGAAAAGGCCATAAGTGTAATGCAATTACACTACAGCGATAAATGAATAATGTGCAAGTAAAGATTACAGAATTTAACACTTATTGTTCTTCTAAACAGTGAGTAACGTTAATAATATTATCTAAAATTTGCAATTTGCACAATGACTATTATTTTACATAATCTTGGCAGAAGTTACAGAGATATTGGAAGACAATTGAAATTAAATCGCTGAATTGTTAACTGCAACATTAAAAAAATTCAAAATGCTGACTTATTATTAAAGAGCAAATGAACAGGACGACGGAAAGTAACGACACCTAAATTTCAATAAAGAGTCGAGGAGGGTATTTTTACCAAATAAAGATTCAATGTTTTTGTTTCGAAGAAATTGTATTGTTGAATAAATATCAATTTCATTATTTTAAGAGTATTTTATTACATACAACACCACAGTTTGCTTTTTAGATAGCCCTACATTTATTTATGGATTATTTCTTAAGGTGGGCAAATAATTTTGACCGGTAGTGTATCTAAAAAATAATAAACTTTTGTATATGCTCTCTAAATAAGATTTATATCTTCAATAACCGATAGAAGCCGGACTATCTGCGGCATCACAGTAAAAGTAGTTTTGATATTGTCTTTATCATAGCGGGAGACATTATTTAAGACCACTACTGTACTTGTGTATAGATATAGTTCTTCTTCCAAAATCTCTCTTAATTAGAGGTAGTTGTTTATTGAAGATATGCCTACGTTAATTGTTATTACAAAAGTTATTTCTATTTGGTTTCCAACTAGTTTGCCTATAAATTTTCATGAGGTCATAGATAATGTTGTTGCTTGTAATGAGTCTTCTTTATGACTATTATATTATTCCATTTAATTTGCATTTGTACACCACCGTTCGTAAGTTTAAAATCACCTTCAGCAGTCTGTATTAAAATGTAATTAATATGAAAGAAATTATAGTATTAACAGGGAGATTATGTTAAGAATAAGACTGCAGAAGTGGGTGCTTTCGGAGAAGCGTGCGGCTTGGTTACTATCAATATTAAAAATAGTAAATGTAATTATTTACAATCTTAGTGTGATTATATTGTTGATGTACACTCTACATTTGCATTTGTAGTTCAGCATTAACTTCAATGCATAATTTTCCGAAGATATAAAGAAAACCTGATATTCTGTTAAAAAGTTCATAAGAAACTATATGGAAATTTTACGAGTGTATATGGCCAAACTATTACAGAAGGTGGATATTATGATTTTCATAATACAGTCTATAACATTCACTTGAACTTGTACTAATATACTGAAGAGGCTTTGCCTTTTGATTTTTCAGTAAGCATTATTTGGAGAAAATAAAACAAAAATAAAAAAAAATATTCTTGTGATTAATTCTGCCTTTTTTTGCTAGTTATGTCACAAACTTTCAATTGTTGGTGCTTCAGCTTCATATCAGGAGTTTTGTTAGCTCTTTCCTCGATAATAACTGTTAATCAACAGTTTGGATGCTTAGAAATACCATGGCTTGATCATGATGAAAACAAACAAGTTGCGCTTAAACCAATCTTAGTAAAGATATAAAGACCACGTAATATTTTTTAAATTCTCTTTAGGCTTTACTTATATATAATATTCCCCAATGTACATATATCTGGAACATTGGACCGAGGAGGGGTCAAAGTGGTCTATACTGACTTTATGTTCAACTAGAGAGTATTGGCTTCTGTCCTTCGTTGATGAAGTTGATTTTTTACCTCTTTGGAAGGAATGGTTATGTTTTTTATAATGGGTATTCGTCGGCTCGCTTTAGAATATCATCTGTGGTTCCGCAGGGTTCTAATCTCGCACCATTATTATTTAATATTTTTTAAACGATTTACTTGATAAATTGCGATGTGGGTTTTTAGCATATGCGGACGACCTCAAGATTTACAATGTTATCGACTGGTGTATTCTAAATGACATATCTTAAATATTGAAAAATGTGTAATGACCGCTTATACCAAACGCTGTAATCCTATAATGTTCAACTACACTATTCAATCTAAATTTATCACAAAAACAGAAAAAGTAAGGGATTTGGGAGTGCTTTTGATTTAAAACTAAGCTTTTCTGATTACGTATCTGCTATATGTCTTTCTACTTCTCGATTATTAGGGTTCCTACTTTCGTCGATAAAGACTCTACGCTTTTCTCTTGTTCAGTCCAAGTTGGAGTGTCAACTTAATATGGTATCCCTCCCTCAGGTTATTTCAATAGAACGTGTCGGAGATTTGTCCAAATATCTCAGCTATAAGGTTTGTGGTATTTACCCAGACCCATGCCTCAGATTATATGACGTTGCTGCAACAGCACTCATTTGTCACTCAAGTCGATTCACCATCATTGCTAGCTTATGTGGATTTTCAAGTGTCACGACGTTACACACGATCAGTTGACTTTCTCATGACCTATAGGCATAGTACAAATGTTTTGGCAAAGTCTCCTACGTTTGGTCACTAACTTTAATAGAATAAATTCGTAGAATATTTATTGAATATTAAGATTTTTTTACGTTTGCAATATGTATTATATGGTGTGGAAGTGTTTGTTAATTTGAATTGTACTGCGCATGATGTAACTTTACGAATTCTTAGTACATTGTCCTATAAGTGATTAATTATCGTTGGATAAATATAGAGTGCTATTATTCTTATTATTTAATAGTTTTCCATATAAAATGTGATATGTATTTTATCGACACACTAAATACTCTTTTCTCTGCATTGTATTGCAAAACTCATCAGTATTAATGATACTAACGCCCCCTATCGAAGTGCCACATTACCCACAAACAGTCTGGTATTGCTGCATACAATACTAAGTATATTTTTAGTTCGTAATAACAATAACTTGAAGTACCGTGCGCAACGTGTTTAATTAAATTTCTTATCGTCATAAGCAAAACCTGTTCAATAATAGCCTTTTCAGAAATAATACTAATCTAATACTTGAGACAATAGAATTATAAATAATTCATAAATAATTCCTAAAATAGCCACAAATAAATCACCTTGTGTTGTCTATGGAGAAGTTCGTTTGATTATAAATTCATGTCGGACGCAAATAATTAAAATTAAACCATTAGAACTTGTTTAATTAGTTGCATGGCAACATACTCACTACATTCTGTTAGCGTGTTTTGTTTTTAAGATTTGTATTTATGTTGTTTTTATTACGCATACGAAGTGCATTTTACTTACTACTAAACAATAGCTAAGCATAAAAAGGCATATAAAAATTCAAACCGCGTTTCTACCACAATTCATATATTGTATCTAAATTCTACTTTAACAAGTCAATTAAATTTAATAATCCGTAAATACAGTCAGTTGAAGGAAAATATTAATATGCGTATGTACCTTTTTGCGTTTGTAGCTTAACTGTTTAAACGTTGTATGAATAGTCGTTATGTGCATAGATTGACTTGGCAGAAATGATGAAACAGCTAGTCTAGCAACTAAGAGGAACATTATCTACAACGTTTTATTTGGTCTTGTCAAGGAGTCATAAAAAGAAATAATAATTTTCTCTTCAACTTTCAATTAGACTCTCTTTTCTGGGATATAAACGTCCTACTCATCAAGACCATTTTAAACTCAGATTTTCTTTAAATGGAAAAATCTATTGAGGAATTTGCATTAAACATAGAGTGCTGATTGATATTGTCTGCCATTGAATAAGGTAACATAAATGGAGTAGTTTGCATGTTAACATGTAATTTCTTACAAAATAATGCTACTATCTCAGCGATACTCGTGTATTTCGATAGACTCCTTGGAAGAAAATTATCTACCATCTACCATTGTAGGAAATGCAGCGAACAATTGAATAATTTTTTCCTATGTATTAAGTTTACCATCACTTCTAAACCTGGTTAACAAATGTTTCTTTCCAAATATCGGACCAGACAATGTTCTTTTGATAGATTTTTAGAGTGGGCATTGTGTTGCCAAATTTTAGAAATTGGTGCCAAATGATTAAATTATAAACATTTAAAACTATATTCAAGAAAACAACAGCAATAGTAACAATCTTATTATATAAACTAGTTTTAAAATCATCTCAGAAATTAATTATATTTTGTATTATATGTTATATATTACATTAATTATAAAAATTAAGGAGTTTGATTTGAAATAATAAAGTTGATACCTATTTCCGGTATAATCAGAAGTAGGAGAATTCTAAAGATATCTTAAATCGAAGAGATCCAAAAGTGATCGTGATATAATAATAGTTTTTGGATTATGGAGCCAACGTCGGGAATTCGTATTCAACCTTATATCTAGAAGGTTCATGCGGCAGATGCTTATTCCTTGTTGTGCTGTAACTAAAGCGCATAGATGAATTGTACAGTTTTTGAATCCTTAGAGCCGTAACTTCGTCCAAGCAAAGTCTACAAACAATATCGCAATAATTAGAATGCTTGTATCGGTACGATATAGGCGTTTCATCGATGTTACAGACAAACAGTTTTAGTAGTAGTAGAGGATCTTTAGGCTGGAATAAGCCTTGCAGATACTTTTGCTAACGTGTAACTTGAGTCTAAAAGGCCAGTTACATTAGAAATTCAAGGTTTTTAACAAACTTATTGTGAAACTAGGACCTTGAAGGTTATGTTGCAAGCAGCATAATCGGTAGGGTTTGCCAAATCTTCGGCGTGCCAGATCTGAATTCGCCCGCACGTACGACCGTCACGAAAATTGACCGAGTTCGTTGAACCAACCTATCATCGTTTCCCTGCGATGCATTCAATTTTAAAATCGGTCGTGTGTATGGGTCGGTTCGGACTTGGCGCGCCAGAGATTTGGTCAACCCAAATAATCAGTAACATTCTCTCTACCTAAAGCAAAACAGCAGAACTCTTACTGGCGTTATTACTTAGACAGTCTTGCTTAGAAGATTTGGATATTTGGTTGAACTCGTAGTTAATAAAAAGTGTGTCAGGAAAAAAGTCTGCTAACAAATGAGAGCTATCGTAGTTTAAACAAGAATGAAGTCTCGATGTTTAAAGCGTAACAAGCTAAAGACGGAAGCCATCACCTTTCCTCCCGATAGAATAACTACATTTAGTCCACCGTTTTGTTTGCTGTTTACTTTGCGGTGTATAGTGATGGATCCACGGTTCATCGCAAGTCACAAATTTGCGCAAAAAATCTGTTGCATTTTGCCGAAAGTGCTTCAAAATAGCTATAGAACATTCTACGAGTTTTTGCGGTGATGTACGCAAACGCGGCACCCACCTTGCACACTGCTTAGACATGTCTAATTTAACATTTAAAATGCACGCCACCCGTTCTCTGGAGATGCCTATAGACTTAGCAATGGCTTTCAATGTTGATCAGCGATCAGTTTCCACTAATTTCAAAGCGTTTTGCACACTTTTGGGCGCTCAGAACGGGGATCGTCATTTACGCTCGTACGACCTTTTTTAAATTGGTTCACCCATTTTCAAAGAGTCTTAAAAGAAGGAGCATCCTCACCTAACACATTTACTATAGCAACATGAATTTCTTTGGGCGAAAAATACTTTTTCCACGCGTATTTAATCACTGTGCGAACTTGAATATTGTCCTTTTTTTAAAATGCGCCAAAAAGGCTCTGCTTTGAACGAGTGTACACAGCAAATTACTTGAGAGATTTACTTGAAGTTTAACACGTACGTCATTGAAACATCAAGTTATACAATAGAGTCAAAGATTGCTTTCATACAGCGCCATCTGATAGTTGGTTCCCTAATTTTTGAGCTTACCCTTGTAAGTTAAGTAAGCTCTTTTTTTCTCTTCTAATTGCAGCAGTAGTAAAGTCCCGAAGACTTCTGTAGTAAGCGAAGTGTTCTAGATTACGAGTAATTTTACATATGTGTTTCTATTGATTTAACATTGATAACAATCAATGTCGAAATTTTACTTCCGTCGATACCATTACGGTTTTCTGTTTTTTTTATATATATATATATAAAATCGATAAAATACAAATGAACTTAGAATGGTCGAGGAGTGTTTATTCTTGAGCTCAAAATATATCGAATTTGGTGGGGGTGAGTTATTTAAACAGCTATTAAAGCGTTCATTAGAGTGCGGAATCAAAGCGGACCGGTGTGTAATTATAAAGTATTTACTGGAGTGTGGAGCGCGGAGGTGCGCATCCCATGTAATTCATCACGTGGACAGCTCATTTGCTATTCGTATTATCATATCTGAACGGCGGGCCGGGAGTTCCCCGCCCGCTTCTTCTCGCCGTCTTGCACGGTTCGCTATATGGATCCGCGGCGTACCGTACCGGGAGAGCCTGCCTCTATCCGCCGATCGTACTATTCGTCCGTGGATAGATCGTGCCGAGAACAAAAGTTTCGTTTAGATTATGATATAGCGCGTTAATGGATAAAGGGAAATGGAGAATAGAATGAAGTAGTACCGGAATATGTTGTGTAAACTGTGTAAGTACTCCGTTCACTGTAGCTTCATTAATATTATTTCTCGTACAGCCGAAGATAAAGCTTTGGATATTGAATTTTTGTTAAAAATACCTTTGATTGAACCACACTAACCAAACAGATTTACTGATTCAACCAATAACAGGTTTATCCAAATAACTTTTGTATTTAAATGTGCTCAAACCACTGGAATATTAAAAAATTGGTTGCTCTTTAAAACACGATAGTAGTAGTTTATCTAATAATCTGTTAAATATTGCCTGAAGGATTTAACTATTTTGAGACATTTGGTTAGTTTGTTAATTTTAGAACATATTCGTCAAACGGCAATAGGACATTATGCGAGCTTAAACTGGTAGTAAATTGAACGAGTTTGTAGTCTTACATTAAAACAAAACAACTCTTAGGCCAATTTTTAGTGAGTTGAACCAACCAACAAAATGTATCAAGACAAGTACACTTCTCCTATTTTATGTTTTTACCTACGTCATTGTTTTGTCGTATAAGTTAAGACAGTCTATTTATTTGACGATCTTTCTCTAGTACTGTTGCTGAAAAAGGAAGCAAGATTTTGCGAATGAATAGATTGTCAATCAATTTCCATGTTGTTATTAGTATGGAGGTTATGTCATGGTGTACCAAAAGTCAATAGCATCTTACAAAGTTTTCTATTTAAATTCCATATGGAATATTTCTACCACTTTGAACGCAACTGAATATGTTCATCGCTATTACATGCAAAACATAAAAAATATTTCACCTTAATTTAAACCGAAAGCTTTACACAAGCCATACTTTTCCTTAAAAGAGTCGACAAACCAAAAACTATGTTGCTACATCACAATAAATATAACTTTAACGTTTAAACTACTTCGTTAAAGTAGTTTATATTATTGAAATTCCAGTATCTCAACCACATGGAATATATTCCTTACTTATTGGCATTAGTATAATAAACAAATCAAAATAAAAAAAACAATATCAATTTTATTAATTTATTGCTCCTTAATGAATTTAATATTAAAAATCTACTAAAAACAGCTTGGTTTTCTCATGTGCCTCTACCACAAATGCTTATAACAATTTTTCTATTCGCCAGATTCTAAAATTATTGTTAGAATTATACAGTTAAAGGAAATACTTACCTTATCCAAACTTTGCATAATCACACATATCAAACGAAAAGGAAAAGAGCAAATTTTAGCTTACTGATGGCACTTGTTATACATACGTAAATGCGCCTGCATATGGGACACAAGAATCTTTGAAAACTTTTGATTTGTTGTTTCCTGAACGAAAAGAAAATATATTTTAAGCTAACACTTATGCACAATTATGAAACGTACCGCTGACTTTGTTACACTTAACATATACGTTTTTTTTAATTCAAAATTCTCTAGAAAGTTTACTAATTAGAGATGTAGAAAATACATTTTTTTAAACCTTGTAAAATATTATTATTATGTTAAAAACACACTAATCTAAATGCCTTTTCATTACTTAACCAACTTCTTGGTTCTAAGTGGATAACGCTTATACCCTGAGAAAGTTCTCCCGCAGAAAAAGCATTTTTGCACAAAATTGAAACGACGACATCCAATACTTCACTAACTTTTGGAACATTCTTTTCAGCTCACTGTGCTGTATTTACAATTTATAATATTTGTACACACTTACATTTACTAATATATATATATATATATATATATATATATATATGAGGGGAGGTCCAGAAGTTCGTGGAATGAAAGTTTTAAATAAAACAATAAATCTATTCTTTCTTTTCAATATAATCACCCTTAAGCACAATATAATTATTAGATCTATGAATTCATTTTTCTAAACCATCATACAAATATTTTTTATCTTTCGCCTCAAAATGGGTCAAAATTGCTTCCTTTACCTCATTGTCGTTGGAAAACTTTCTTCCACTTAAGTCTTTTTTTAAATTGGGGAACAAATAAAAATCACTAGGTGCCAGGTCTAGACTGTAGGATGGATGGTCTATTGATTGAAAGCAATGCTTGTGCAGAGCAGCCATTGTAACTTTGCTCTTGTGAACCGGCGCATTGTCTTGCAAGAGCAACACACCCTTGGTCAATTTTCCTTGACGTTTTTCCTTGATGGCCTTCTTTAATTTTTCTAATATCGCTGCGCAATATTCTCCGATTATGCTCCTACCTTTTTCTTTGTAATCAATCAATAATATCCCCTAACAATCCCGAAAAACAGTTGCCATCAACTTTCCAGCCGATTCTGACACTTTGAATTTCTTTGGCGGTGGTGTCCCCTTTTTATGCCATTGCATCAACTCCTGTTTGGACTCAGGCTCAAAGTGATGAACCCGTGTTTCATCTCCGGTAACAATCCGCTCCAAAATCTGTTCGGGTTTGTCTCCACACACCTCCAAAAATTGTTTGGACGCACAGCGGCGTGAGTATTCTCGGTACCCATCTTGCACTGACTTTTGTCATACCTAGATGGTCATGTAGGATACGCAAAATGGTGGTATCTGACTAATGCAGATAATTGTTTTTTCTTCAAACACGCATCTTGCAGTACAAACTTTTGCACTTTTTCGACGATGTCTGATGTGGTGGCCTCAACTGGCCGTCCTGAACGGGGGTCGTCTTCAATCGATTTCCGACCATGTTTAAAAAACCATGCCACTTATAAATTATTGATTTACTAGGGTACTGTTCCCCATAAACGGTTTCCATTTCCTTCAATATGGTTTGAGCGTTCTTTCCTTGCTTTGTAAGGAACTTTATCACAGCACGGTGTCCAATTTCCTCCATACTTTCAGTTTTCTTACGGATTGACTTGTTTAGCAGGCAATTATTCGTAAACGACTGACGCTATAGGGCTGCAACTTAACTTATATACTAATGATGGGTCGCCAATCAGAATGACACCTAGCGAGCGCCTCTATCCCCACTCCATCCCCTCCATTCCACGAACTTCCGGACCTGCCCTCGTATATATATATATATATATATATAAAATATATTAGTATAAGTTAATAGCTGGTGGTAGTAATCTTGTACCAGCTGAATTTTTCCGGAGTTGAAAACATGTATTTCCTTGTATTCCTAGTGGTATCAAGTAAATAAACTAGAAACTGACGAATGTGCTAGATTATTCAAACCTTTCACAAATTTCTTTTGTTTTCTTCAGAACTTTTAAAAGTTATGGCCAAATTTTCCCTCATTGTTCCATAAGATAAACGGATACGTTCGTATTGAATTCTGTCAAAGTCTTCGGCCATTCTTTTAATTTGAATATTCGAAACCTTTGGAAAAACCATTGGATCTGTATCATCTTCATTTTCTTCACAAATTTACAATAGTTTTTTTTAATGTAAATGTAAACTTTTTGTATAAAATATAATGTATTGATTTGAACTAAAATTTGCTTCAGTGAATGCAAAAAGTACAAAGCAATAATTAGTGTTGTGTTAGCATTTTGATTTTTCTCTTCACATTAGGCTGGTCAAAAACAATGTCGCTGCAAGAAATGTAGATTATAAGATAGATGTTCGCCAAATAGCAGCAGAAAAATTTTCGAGAATTTGTCGAGAAGATTGGCATCAATATTCTAAACTTGTTAATACTAAAGATAAATATTTAGAATCAGAAATATTAGTTGATCAAACGACAAAAAGTTTAATTGAGACGACAATTTCAGTTCCGAAGGAGATTAATTGTTTATTTAAAACTTTAATTTACTATTACAAATATTTCTAAAAAATATGGTCTATTATACTGTTAGTAATAAAGGAATAAGCCATTTATAAATTTAATATTCTTCATACGTATGCAATCAAATGGAATTGTGATTTGCGATAGTCTTAACCAGCTATTTGTACATTATAATCTCAGTTCATATGTAAATTGCTTAATTAATTATAAGAAACTGCTTCAAAATACCTGGTAAATACCTCTTTATACATTAAAATCGAATTATTTATATCATCTCGTTTGGTAATGAATAGATATGCATTTATCTCATTATACATATTGATTTCACAATAAATCTATTCAAAAAAATAAGTTTGAATATATTTTACTCTAATAAATTATTAATAATATAATATAAAATACTTCTCTTTACGTATACAAGCAAATGGAATTGTTATTTGCGGTATTCTTAACTACCTGTTTGTACATTTTAATCTCATTTAATATGTAAATTGTTTAATTAATTGTAATGAAATTGCCTCCTCTGTAAATTTATAGTTTCAAAAATATTCTTAACTACCTTATTTAATACATTATTTATATGATTTCGTCACTTTGTATTTTACTGTAATAAATTATTAATTTATTGATAATTTGAAGTTTACGGCGCCTATGGTTACCTTAAACTGTGTAAAACCAATTACTAAGCTTCCTATTATTTCTAATGCTGACACGCACTTACTCCCACCGCTTGCCATCTAATTTGGGGTTTAATTCAAAACTCTTGTCGTGAAGAAAAGGCCGACTCATGTTATAAACATTCTGTCTTTAAAACTTCAAACTATTAATTTCATATTGGAGGAAGGATTTATTAAAACAGCACTACATTCATATTGCAAATAATTTTAAAATTTGGTTAAAACTGAAATTCAGGAAAGTAAAATATTTTCTGTAAAACGAGAGGTGGTAGTACAAATAATGCTTATCCCTTGTCTTTTACGGCAAGGGATAAATAGGTGGTGCCTCATCGGCATGGTAATTTTTTTTACTAAACCCCGACCAACCCCCCGTGACTTTTCTACGCGTCGAAATCCCTCTCTATTTGGTCGTAACACAAGAATTTTCTTTCTAAAAACTGATACATTTATGTAGAGTTCGGTGTTTACAATACCATTTTCACCACTACCGACAGCCCTTCGCTTTGGCATTAGCGCAGTGTCGGCGGTAACATTAACTTCTCGCCCCCCTTCCACTAAACTAGAGGGCATTTTAAATCTTCATGCTGTATACCTGCTTAGTACTAATAATATTAAACACGTTAAACCCAGAGAAAGAGGAAGGAATTTCTCAGTAATATGTTCTATGTTTATGGCAAACTAGCGATTATGATCGTTATTATTTACATAGAAAAGATAAAGCGCGATGTAATGGTGATGGTTATTTAAATAATTTTAGTTGCGCAGCTGTGCATATTAGTGTTAGTTTAGCGTCGCATTTGAATGTCCGGACACGTGAAAAAACAAAAAGAACTCGAAAAAAAAAAGGAAGAGCAGAAAGTAGTGAAGTTATGTTTATGTGATCGATGTGTTTGGTTTTTGCACGTCTACCCAACGAAGTGTCTGATATTTATAGAATCGGTGCTAATAAGCAATGGCTAAGCTGGATGTTGAGGAGGTCAGTGAATATTTGATGTAACAATTTACCGTCATTTATTGTATTCGCTTTGCTGTTTATCTACACATTCCTACCTGTATGTATAGTGTATACGCGTTTTACTTTCTTATCTACCTTATTTTATTTTGTCTCGTTTGCGTTTTACTCATTTCTTTAGTTTTTCGTTTTGTTTAAAGCCGTATTTATTCCATTATCCTGAGAAAACTAACTACGATGTATGTTAGCACCATATCGTTAACTTTTAATACACATCGACTATCCTGTAGTAGTATTGTATACCATGTCCTCGTGTTTAAATGAAACACTATTGGGGTAGGATTAGTAGGTGCTTCGCGAATTAATAGGATAAGATTGGCCGATCAAGCACTACCATCGTTTTGAATACCTTTTATGTGTTCTACACTCGGAGAAAGAAAAATATGGCGCTTAATTCAAGCATTTGACATTTATAGTTGTAATGTAGACAAACAGAGGAATGCGAGGTTATGATTGTGGCTTATTAGATTAGAAAATAAAGACTTTTTGTTTAGTTGTTAATATTTGATTATATATATCTTAAAATAATAGGTTGTGGTCTATATAAACAAAACTAGTAATAGTTATGGGGATTAAAGAGCAAAATATTGAAAGTGACAATATTATGCTCAATTTACACATTTATTGATTGCATTACAATATAAAATGTTTGTGCTATTTCAGGTATCACATACCAAAGAACCATATACATTTTTAAAAATCACTGTCCGATCCATCTAGATGAAGTATGGGCAATCTTTGACATGTTGTGGGCCAAACTTTAGTGTGCAAATACGTTCGCGGGCTGCGTTTAAAAGTAGTGCAGTTTAGTGTTCACAATTTTTAGCGATAGATATCGGACATGAAATAATACGACAATGTTATTATAATGCCATTTATTAAAATAAGAAAATGAAATGAAAAAAATAGGTACAACATTGTAATTAAATCGTGAATTCTTTTTAATTGTTTTTCAAAATGTCTCGCGGGCCGGATCAAATCTTACGGCGGGCTGGTTGTTTTGTTTTGTTTCTAAATTTCTCTTCTGCATTGTAGAATAGCTGATCTTTTGTTATATGTTCATTTGTAATTTTGCCGGTGTTGTTACATTCTGCCTTTCATAATTCCGCAGTTATTTGATTTACTGCCTCGTGAATGAGATTTTCCGTATTTGTTGTTCCAATATTGTGTGAGACAATTTTTCTCTTCACACAGTGGTATGGAAGAAGGCCTAAAACAGTATGACCCTTGGATTTCGTATACTCATTTATTATATATTGCAGCGTTAATAAATTATATCACCTTTTTTATGAACCTTTGAATTGAATTTCATTTATTACGAATATTTAAAATTGGTGTTGTCTTTATCAACTGCATATAAGAAATGAATTTTACTCCGAAGTACACATCTACAACAGAACAACAATGATAAAGTGAATACTAACACAAAAAGTTAATACTTTTATAACTGTCTCCATAACCTATCAAAATGGAGCTTGCCATGACAATATCCATCGATGAGAATTGTGCTTCGGCCTCAGGTGCTTCATTTTCCGTATTACAAAGCGTCTGTTTAATTCTCATATTTTTTTCATCATCATGTTTGTAAATATGTCTAAAAATAAATTATAGTTCTGAAATCAAGAGTCAATACTGAATATTATAAAACGAAGCAGAATAATAATAAAAGCGCAAAATAAAAAAGAAACTTGAACGAAATTACAAGAGACACCAAACTATCGTATAACTTAAACAAACAACGCTGTCAATGACGAAATTGCATATGGTGTTGTACTTGACTGTACTATAGCCGAATATATAGGTTAAGGATGTAAGAGGGGTAAAGAGTTTAGTTCAAATATTTTCTGTCACACAAATCCAATTGATCGCACTCTATGCAGGGAGCTAGATCTTCTTAACATAAATTATATTCCATTTAATTTTATTCATTACTTCATTCTGACAAATAAATTTTACATATTAATCTTTATTCTGTTAGGTACGTTTTCGTAAATCGCATCTGGTTAATATGTGTATTAGTATCTTAAAAGATATTGGCGACAAAATTGCTGCTAAATCAACAAATTATTTAATGTTATCGATGGTGATTTTTATTCTTACTTTTCCTAATAGAATTTCCATTTTTCACAGTATATACTGTCCTTTTTAATTCGGAGAAGTCAAATGAAAAGACACGTTTACATAATGGAATATTTAGAAACTACTTTTTGGTGGCAATTTTAAAACTAACTAGGATTTTATTTAAGTTACATAACTAATTCATTACAAAAATAAATAATTAATTAATGAAATATAGAAAACTATGTAACAAATGAACAATATTTATTGATACACATCATACTAGATTTCAACTTTATATATCGTACCTTTTTAATGGAGGTTTCTGAATATTGCTGTAGTCTACTGTTCTGGGGTTATCAGCTAGAAGTTTTTTGAATATTTGCATTATATTCTGCCTTTCTATCAAAGATAGATGTCTCCAGTTCAGAAATTTGCGCCTTCTAGGCGGGAGTTCGAGAAGCAGTTGCTATCTCCTCAATATCCACGAAAAGCATTGTGAAGATGTTTTACAGAGAGAATAGGGCAGCTGATTACTTCTCAGAAGAACAAACTTTTGTATGGTTACAACGCAAATTTAGGAAGAAAAATTACATGCAAACGCATTTAGAAAAATACAGGATCTAAACGTCATCAGTTGTTGTAATAATCAAATAAGTGACCAACACTTTTCAACGCTTTAATTTAAAAAAATAGAGTATAGCATTAAAGCTATCTCGAGACATACCAATAACCAGAGAAAATGTTTTTCAAAATTATTTGTCTTTCCTCTTTGTTGTTTAAATTCTTTTTCTACCGGTATCGTGAGGCAATAAATATTCAATTTTGGGCGCCTTAAGTCAATTATCCATTTGTTAGCATAGTTCATTTAATTTCTTTCTGTTCTAAGAGTTATCACAGTGTATTAAAGCATGTACTTTTTTTGACATTTTAGCATTATAAACTACTTTGGTAGAAACCAATAGTTCTAGATTTTTTTTAGCAAACTTACTGGAGATATTTCCATTTCCGTTTCTTCTTTATTAATTAATACTTTTCCTACTGGTACCTCAGGCGGGAGTGTATACAATGTTCCATTTTGGACGCCCTAATTGTCTACCCATTACTGTATATTTAATTTTATTTTTAACATTCATCGTGATTGATATTATTTTTCATCTTCTTACTTAGGTCTGCAAGCATTGGCAGAATTTCACTTTGCTGGGTCAAAATTTGTGACATCACTATAATGCCAATGCTAACTGACTATAATAAGAAAGAAGCAATTCAGTAATTCTCTCTTTTAACTTAGCAACTGGTTAGTGCTCGAAACCACCTTTATAATATTGTAATAATTTAGCTATTGTTAAAATTAGGTAATTTCCTCTCAGCATTGCTCAGCATTTGTACGTATAAAATTGCGTTATCATTTTACTCCTCTTTACGCCAAAACTACATTCCGTTCCTGTCAAATTCGTAATTTTTCGATGTTTAACGTTTTTGTGTTACCTTTAGACGTAGTAATAATCCTCCTCTTTCAATGCTTGCTTTTTTACTTTTGAGAAACACTAGCAACTCTTTCAGAAATCTTATTTTGATGCTATTGAATGTTTCATGAGTTCTAAAAAACTTTTTGAAAGCATTTGATACACTTTTCTTTACTTTGAAGGATACTAGCGAATAACGTATGTATTTTGACATGAATCTGGTTTTTGGTCTGCAAATAAAGGTAATATGATTCACTGCCTTGAGTACAAATCGCACGTAATCCTCTAGGTACGAATTTTCTCGTTGAATGTTCGAAAAAGATCTTGAATCAACAGGTGTTAAGCATGTAAACCTTTCATTATATAATTTATTATGTATTTTACCATAATAGTTTGAGATCTTAATTTCGTAATGAATCTAAAAAATAACTTACTAAATTCTACTAGATTCCATACAATAAGATAAGATGTACTTATACAGTATGACTAGATTTAGCTCAGATATTCATAATACTGCAGAAATCCCTTACAAAACATATTATTATTATATAATTATTTTTGAACGTGCTTCGATGTTAGGTGTCTGTCCACCCTTTTGCAATGTGCACTAAAAACAAAAACTTTGTAATACTTCAACTAAATAAGCGGGTTACTTAATAAAATGTAGCATTGCAGGTACATATGCTACGATATATGTGCATTGAACAATCATGAATATTCTATGAAAAACGCATGTCAGAACATTATTAGTCCTTTGTCCAATAATGGAAGAAAACCATAATTCCAATTCGAATTTCGAAACTCTTCATATGAAAAACAAAGGATTAAAATTTGATTTCTTAGAATTGCTAGAAATCATCAAACACAAATATAACAAATGTTTACTTAATGATCAAATCGATATTAATAGTTTATTCTATTTCATTATTGTTCTTAGATGTTTATCATATGGAATATGTGCGATTTCTACCAGTACATCTGAAAAAGCTACTGTATGATAAAACAATTGTCATATTGAGTCATTAAAGTATAAGTCATAGAATGTTTTTATTCCTTTAATGAAAATGAAAAATGTTAATTTTCATATAGCTGCAATTTTACATATTTTAACAGCTGAAAAGGTGCAATATTTATTATTTATTTATCCTTATCAGTAGTTAAATATGAGTTTGTTTTCTATTTTACACCTGTATTTACTAGCACACCAAGAACATCTGACTTGAGCATGTTTCCCGAATTCTAATAAATATAACCCTTCAATATGCATACTTACATCGTAATGTCGCACTTTTAATGTAAATTTCCTTAATTGTAATGTATTATTACAAACTCTATTGTAAAAATAATTAGAATATCACTGAAAAGTCGATTTACCTAGAGGAATATGTATTTTATCATTTTGCATCTAGCTGATATTGACATTGAAACTTCTGTAGTTTCACATTCTTGTTTCTACTGTAGAATTCTGCTTAAAGGGTAAATAACAATACGTCATTAGCTAGCAAAGGCACCCAATTAAGTGGCAATTTAGTGTAGATTTATTTAATAATAACAATAATTTATTGGCAATTAAATGTTTTTGGCAATAGGTTCACCTTCAATAGACCAAGAAGGTTTCCTATTGTTGATGATGGCCTACGAACTAAGATATAAGAACATAATTAGCTGCACAGCTAAATCATCTATCATACTGCAATATTCCAAATATTTATCTGGCCGAGAGTTGTTCATTCTATGAATTACTATAAACAGCACGTCTGAAGGCATTAAATGGTAACTCTTTGATATCTAGGGGAAGCGAGTTATATAGTCGTTGTATAGTCGCAGAAGTTTTGCTAGGTATACCGATAAGGTCCCTCCTGGGGACGTTGGTGTTGTGCACATGCGTACGATAACTGTTGTGCCATGTTTAACCATAGTTTGATCAGCCTATAGCTAATATTTCATGGAAAAATTTATTGTTACTTTTAGTGTTATTGCTGTCCTGGCTATATATAATACCTTAAAATATTCTCCAAATTATTTTTGGACGGTTGCTCCGGTGTTGTGTTGAATTACCTCAGAAATGCGCTTTTCTCTGCTTGGAAGCATTCACAACTGTAGCAATACAATCAATAATCCTATATACGATGTCTTATGGTTTATAATGAACCGATAACTCTTAATTTCATCTTAGTTTAAAAACTGGTACGATTAGAATTGCTTTTCGCTTTAGCAAATACATTCAATAGATTCAGTAACACTTCAGCGTTCCGTTTAAAAATGAAAACCCGGTATGACTTCTCTAGTAGGCTACTTTAATAAGATGGACACTGACTGAATCCGGTAGATGTATAACCAAGGCGACATAATATCCATTTATACGCTTGTGAGTTGCGATTCTATTTTGCATACAAGACTGTCATCCCACCACCGGCGAATGCATATAATACGAACATACACATGTGTACATATTATCTGTGCATATTTGTACTCATATGTGTACCTACAATTGCAGTTCGTTATACCGGGTGTCGTTATTCTGTTGTTGCCCTTCCTTCGTTATTTCGTGTTCTTTTTGTCTCCTTTTCCCGTTTTTTATTTCTCGTTCTGCGTGTCGCGGTTGTTTTCATTGTTTGTCTTTTTTATTAAATCCTTCGTGTGTGGTTCAGTCGCCTTTAACCAGCGTAGAATTTCATATATATTATATCCCACAATTCTCCACAAAAACTTAAGATTTATGCTTTAAACTCGTCTAAGCTTGGATTCTGTTTATATAGAGAATTGATTTAAAAGGTAAACTTGCACGAGTAGCGACGCGTTGTTACATCTCTTAATTTTGTCTTTATGCAAAAGATGCTAATAAGCTACAGCGCAGTATGTTCCATTACAAAAGTGTTTGTATTTCATTCAATGTTAATTTAAATATTTCTTTTATGAAAGCAAAAATGTTGACGAGAATTTTTTTGAAATTCAACCGGTTATAGACGCTTCTTAAACAAATGGATTTCATTTTCGATAAACTTTTTCTCTCACTATGATTGCAAAAATTGTGGATAGTATAATAGACACAAGTATCGCGGTACACTCCACACGCCCAAAATTAATAATTCATTCGGAATACAGTGTTACGTGTACTTATGCCTACATTTTCTGTGAAAGTCATTACTTATAAACAGCATTTGAAGTGTAACTCAATTGGAACTTTAAATAGGCCTGTGTCTACTAACCCCTTTTTTGCTAAATTAATATTAATATTAAACCGCCGTTGGCGTTAGTAATGATAAAATTACAATTTCCTTGCAGTTAACCAACGGTTTGTAGATATATCGTAATATGTTAGCAGACACAAGGCAAGTTCTTACCATTTAAATTAATTAATATTAAACCACCGTTGGTATTAGTAAAATTACAATTACCTTACAATATATCACGGAAATTATGCTACTTTTGGTGATACCTGTTGATTTAATCGAGCCACGTATTCAGATTTGTTATAAACACAACTACCGGAGTATTTGGATGATATTCCGCTAGCCTGCGGAGCACTGCTAGGCATTTCACGTCCGTAGTCATTTCCTGTGGCTCGTTCCTTGTTTTTCTTGAAAGACCAGTAACTACACTTAATTACACTTTCGAAATAAAAACGCTTTCTTAACGCTTTGTACCATTTTATTTTCACGTACACAATATAAAACAGTAAATTGCGTCTAGTGGCGCCTACTATCGCGACTAACATTGAATTGTTCCATTTCTCTTTATCTCTCTTCTCTTAAACTAAGCGCATATGTAAATATAAGTTTGTAGTTGCATCATTGTTTCATCGATAAGTTAAAGACAAGCGCTATATATATGTCAGAATATACGTCTACACAAGCGAGCTAGAAGTATATAACATGTCGTAGCTACTTAAGGATACGTCACAATCAACTATGAAGTAACTATAAAGTTTAGTGGTTTTTGGTGTATACATATTACCAAGGGCAATTAATGAGTGATATTATACTAAGACAAACAACGATTAGGACACGCAATTAGGTACAATGCAAATAGAAATTCGATGAGTTACCAGAAGAACAGCAGAGGTTATTACCGGGGAAAAGTATTAAGTACAATTTGATTATTGTAGAGAAATCCAAAAGATTGTACAGGTGAATAGTAATTTAGTACCTATTTATATTTAAATGAAATATGAAATAAAATGTAAATGGTACGGAAATATGAGGAATTACCTGATTGCTTTTTAATTATTTTTATTTATTTTCGAATAATGGATACACTAAGGAATTTAAATGTATACTAAAAATAAATAATAAAATGAAATTTCACGCTGTAAACCAAGTATGGCCAACTTTTGACATGTTGTCGCCAAAAGTTAGTGTGCAAATACGTTCGCGGGCCGCGTTTTTTTAGCAATCGTTATCGGACATGACATAATACAACAATGTTATTATAATGCAATTTATTAAAATAAGAAAATGAAATGAAAAAAATAGGTACAACATTATAATTAAATGGTGAAATTTTCTTTAATTGGGTTTTTCAAAATGTCTCGCGGGCCAGATCAAATCTTACAGCGAGTCGGATCCGGCTCGCGGACCGGTTGTTGCCCACATGTGCTGTAAACGATATTAAATGTTCTAGTATAAACACTATGAATAGAACATGTCTGTGCAGTTTGGCTTGTGATGAAGAGTATTGGACCAGTGTTTGCTATTTTCTATATTTCTTATGCAATGAAAAATTATGGTTTTCCAAAAGACATCTCTCGAAAGATGAACTTAGGTTATGAGGTACAAGATGTTGCTATATCTTGAGTCCTTGAAGTCGGAAGCAATCTACATTGACAGTGTTCTTTTTCTAAATAAATCATTGCGTAGTTTCAATGCGCGCAATCTCTTTGGAACCGTAACCCTCACTTTGAGAAATGCTGGTTCACAGTATTTTACTTTGTGCCAGTACACGAAAACTTGATTTTGTTGCTATAAAGTAGATCTACTGCTTTTAATATAAATAATTGGAAACGAAAAGCGACAGTGTTGATATCAACTTCTCGTATCATCTACGAACAACTTGCATTAGGGTCGGCCATATCTAAACTTAGTTTTCGAAGTATCTTTATTATTTAAGTAAGCAAAACTACTTTTTCTCTTACAGAACACTGAGTACATTATTTTTTAACTTATCACAGTGGTTTAACATCACCACGGTTTTGAAAATCGTCATTGTTTAAAATGCCATATCTACTTAGAATATTTCTTAATTTCCCTATGATATATTTCATTTTATCAAAATGTCAAAATCAAAACATAATAGCAAATTAAAATTTCAAAATCATAGAAAACATTATACAAGAGAATATTATGCACAATATTACATTACATTGTATTACACTATATTACATCACACTACATTACATTGCACTAAGGTGCATTATATTACTCAATCCCTTGAAACTGCAATTGTTCCTACGTGAACTATTCCAATTTAGGCGTTACTAAGTAAGTAATATTTGACGTCAAGTTATAATGGAGTCTGCGATTTGTGTCAATAACTGTTGGATATCTGTCCTTTGAACGCTCAGTCACTTAATAGTGCTGAACATGACGATGCAGGCGATACAGATTTCCTTTCCTTCGTGTTCGGTTTCGAAAGTTGGCAGAGGGAAGCTTGTTAAAGACTTTGAAGATTGTGGAGAAAACGGTCAACAAATGACACAAACGAGGATGTATTTGTTAAGATGAAAATAAATAAAAAGAAGAATGGTGATTGGATGGCGAATAATTTTGTGTTACTTTATTTTAGTTTACTGTCAGAAGAAGCCCAAGAAAGCAGATAGAAAGACTACAAATATTATAGACTTCACTTCACACGGAAATGATCACATATAGCCACAAACGAGGATTTTATAAGGTGCTGTAGTCGTCAGTTTGAATGAAACAGCCTTTGAATTAATGTTGCCCCAGTAAGTGTTTGGGCAAATTATTAGTAGGTATAACTATTACTATAAGTACTACATTATATATTACCTGTATATATTATTACTATTAATAAAAATAACTCCAACTTTATCATACCAGTTTCTAAAATAATACTGTTTCATTGTAAACTCTGAATATGTCTAATATACCCATATTTCGAGTACGTTGTTGTTAATAAATCGTATATTAAAATAATTCATCTTTTTAATTTAGTATAGTTCTAATGTATTTCTTTATCCTGAATGGAATAAGACCAATCAAGTTTGATAGGACTATGCGTTCTTTAGATATTAAATTTTTTCCGCTTTTCGAGCATTTGACTCCACTATGCGGCGTTTAAATCCGGAAAAATAAATAAAAGTTTATTTGTCAATATATATCTATTAACAAAAATCATTCTGCATGCTCGTTGTGTTGTCGCACGATAGTTGAATAATCCATTTGCAACCACCCTCTTCACCATCAGTTAAAGCCTCCAATCTAAGCCTGAAGAGCCCCCTGTAAAGCAGGGATATCAATATATTTATTAGACACGTTAGCACATAGCACGATGCTAGCTAGAAATTTTGTTCTAGTAATAATGGGAATATGTTCGGGATACTGGGCGAACTAGCGATGATTTCTCCGACTGAGGTCAACAGGAAAAATTCTTTTAGTGAATCAACTAAGAAATTGTGGTAAAAAAGAAAATTACTCAAATTTTACAAATCCAAAACTCACACACAACGCCAGGGTTTTGAAATCCTGAACCACTTACAATAAAAGCTTGTGATGCAGTGAAAAGACATGCCATGCCGTACGTTGCAAAAGATGCCTCGCCCGGCCATTTTGCTAAACTTAATACGTTTTATAGCAACAAAAGTTTCCATCCCGTTCGTTTAGGAACGATTTCATTCCGTAAACGATTACAACCAACAATAAAAAGCCGCACATTAAAATCTCTAAAATATGCAGGCTCTCGCGCGATCATAAAACTCCTCAATACCGCTTCAAATGTTTTATATCACTCTCGACCCGCTAAGTTTATTCGTCCGTCCATTGTGTTATTAAAAATTTCCTATCCTATATACAGAACGCAAGGGGAACCTTCAGACGACCCGAATTATTAAAGACAAAGGTGCCGATGGTGACCTCGCCTAATCTAACGACAATTAAAGCGAGATTTTCTATTAAAATAAATACAGCTATTCATTACCATACCTAATATAGCAATAAAAACAAATTGGTAAATTAAATGGGAAAGAAAACTCGAATTATACGCATAGGTGGTATTCATTTAAGATGACTTGGCGTGTTCTATCTCGCATTATATTCGTCTTTTTATAACTTTTATGTGTATACATAATATCGAAGTCGGCGTTTTAATATTTACCGAATCAACATCCATTAGAGCTATAAAGTCCACTTTTATTTCTTTTTGTTGTAGAGATCAAGACACCACCGTTTATACTTTATGGCTCGTATGTAATTAATGCTGTAGACTGTAATATTTTTCGATAAAACGTTATATTTTTAATATGCTAATACATATATAGGTCATTTACTGGAATTAATGATTAATTTGCTAAAATAGTGGAGGAAAGGTTTTCTTTCCTGAACATGTTGCAAGAAATTTTACTTTACCACTACATCATTCTTAGGTTACTTTAATTCTATAGAACAGATATGCTACATGTTCTTTATGTAAGCTATTAATAGTCTTTTTCTTGAAAATGTTATCACAGGCGAAGTACCTTTGAACCTTATTTTAACTTATTTAAATACAGGGTGTCTTTGAAATAAAATAAAAAAGTACGGAAAATGAAAAGGTGTAATTATATAGAACATATATCCTAAAAATTTTTACTCAACTATGACATGGACGTTCGAATTTAAAAACCCCAAGGAAATTTCCTATGAATACAGAACATGTATATATGTATAATACATTCACTAAACTCGCGCACATACACGCAGACTGAATTCACTGCAATAACACAGCTGTGGATGTTATAGAAACTACAAGATAATACTGAATATCTTTCAAACAGCATGCTAAAAATGAAGAATTGTAGAAAATACAGGACGGCACAGGAAAATGGGAAATTTTGAATGAACTTTCACTGAAGTAAGGCAAATGAATTCACATGTTTTATTGTTATAGAAAAAAGCCATTAGAAACTTTTAAAATAAATGTCCATAGAATGGACGGTCTCTTGAATGTATACATCCCTGCAAGCCAGTCTTGAGATTTTGAAATATGCTCATGGGTACCGCAGTATTGTCTTGTCGAATCCTTGTTTCAACTCAGCGATGTTGTTGAGATAGCCCCACAAGAAAAATCGCACACCGACAAATCTGGTGATCTCGGGGAGCAATGAATGTCACCAAACCATAAAATTACGTGCTTAGCAAAAGGCTGTCTGATTGCTGGCATTCATGCCTGGGATGTGTGGGTTATGGTTCCATCTTGCTGGAACCAAAGTTTATCAAGATCGAGAGAGTTTTGAAGTTCTTCAGCAATAAAAGTTTCGAGCGTATTAACATATCATTCAGATGATAATGTCGTTTAATGTTTGTTTACCATCCTCGAAGACGCAAAACCCAATCACACCTCGCATTGATACAGTACAACACACTGTAAGTTTTTGGCAATGCATTGGTCATTTGTACAATACATAAAGGTTGTTGGTTGTTCAATATCTGCAATTGTATTTGCTGACATATCCGTTCAGATGTAAGTGTGCCTGATCCGACATGATGACAATGTTGTTAAAGTGCTTGGGATCGTAATATTTTTTTTCAACTTGTAGTATTGTTACCGCGTCTCGTAGTATAATGGTATATATAATGTATAACTTGAATTTTATAAAAGTTAAACTTCAAAACAGTACGGAGGAGGTTAACGGATGAATGTTCGGTTTAGATCCCATGTTACTGCATATTTCGTTGCCGATCGTGTCAGACTCTTTGTAATTGACGCCTGAAAAGCTTCAATGTTTTCTGGGTTTCGTTGAGCTTGTGGTGGTTTCCTTTTTAGAACTGCACACGTCTCCACTAAATTCCTAACCCCCATGCATTGATGACGTGGCAAGATCGAACACGACCATAGCACGACAGTGTAATGACGACGGAGTACCCGTTTAGCAGCTGTTACACAGTCACCATTTCTATAAAACGTCATTACGGCAAATGCACGTTGTGAACCTGCCTACTGGTCGATGATTACTAAAAACAGCAGGCAGTTGTGCGCGGTCAGATAATACAACCTTTCTACCAACTCGGTAGTATTACCACTACTGAATTCTAAATTTCCCGTTTCTCTGTACCACCCTGTATATTAAGGCGGTAACGAGAGGCTTGAAAAAGAAGGAGGAATAGAAGAAGTAAGTGAATTCACATGAAGCCTGTCATTTAGATTTATTTTAGTGGTCCACGGCTTTTAAAAATCTACACAACTGCACATAACAGTTACAAGTAAAACATGTAAATAATATAATCATTTGTAAAATTTGTTTCTTAACTGAGCATAGGAACGTTGACAATTTTTTGATCGAGCTTGGGAATGGTAGTTCTTACCTAAGGTTACCTCTTAAAAATTTAATCCTTCCTATATAGTATACAGTTGCATCATTCGGGTCAACATAACCTGAAGCATATTTCATTCAAAAAGCGAAGTGATACTGCGCAAGTTTCTAGTTTTTGTTTATTTATTGCGAAAGTAAATAAATATTTTTATAAGCTTAGAAGTTACAATCAGTTGGAAAATATTGTGATAAAAATATTTTTATGGTTTATAATGTGGGCAATATATATATACATATTTTGCATACATGCCCATGATAATTATTATTACTGTAGGTGGATTTACGGTATCTACAGCTTCTTGTTTAGCGTTATAGTCTAATATCACTGACGGTTTTTTATTATCTCTAATACCAATTTGTTTTTCATGGTATAAAATATCAAAACTATATTATTGTTTGTTAGGAAGAAGTAGCCTTTAGTTGGTTAAGGTGTTTTCATTCGTAAAAAGACGAATTGTATTCCTTTTTTACAATGAGCTTTGGAAGTTCCGGGCTCTTTTCGTATTAAAAGTAACTGCCCCAAATTGTTGCAAGAAATAAGGGAATTGTGATAAATTAGGATGCAGTCATTGAGTTCATCACTGGGATTCCATATAACTGATATACTATGGTTTCTTAGAAATGTACGAAGATGTTAAAGGTAGAAGAGCCATAATATTGATAAGTAAAGTTATTAATACCCAACAAAACAATATTTAAAACAAGGACTCAATCCCAGTTCAAATTCTTTTCGGGTCAAATAGACCAAGGTGGAATAGCAGAGGAGTAGAGGACAGCATGTACTATAGATGGAAGCGCTGCATGCAAATTATATTACAAGTAATTTTAAGTCGATATACGCTAAAATGGTGATGTTTGATTAAAATTTATAACTGAGCCATTTCCAACTTGTTGTAGTGGGTATAGTGCTTTTACCAGAATTAAAAACTGTATTTATTATATTTTCTAGAACTACTTTTAGTTTTTAAAACACCAAAACATTTGTGTATTGCGAAAATCATTTCTGTAACAGTAATTTCAAAGGATACATCAAGGCACTTTTACACAATTGTTAAAAAACATACTATACATGCACTACAAGCCGATGGACTTCTGCGGTCTGACTGAACACGCGTAACACCGTCTTTAGCTAGGACGTGAGGTTGCGCCGACTTTTGATTTTCCATTGTCTATTTACGCGCCTATTTTAGTGCCGTTACTATGCTTTTACTATTTAAAGTTCACGCGCGTTCGACTTTGATTTGTTGCATACTTTGATATTTATTTGTGTAGATTTTACGACGAAGTTACTGTTGTTGCGGGTACAGTTCGGTTATATGCACGTCTCCGCCGATCACAAATAGAAATAATTACTCTCTAACTAGGAATTAATAGGTTGAGCATTGAAAGGAGCAAAATATAATATAGTATATGGAAGAAAAAGAAGTGTATAGATATTAGTTACAATGTACATGACTTTTTGAAAATTTATGAACGCGGGAGGAATTTTCTTTGTTTACATTTAGAGCAGCAGCGGCCTCCTTCAAGAGATACTTGAAACCATTACTATTACAATATAAGTTTAATTTAATAAAGACAAACGCTACTGACAAGAAATTAATGGTTTATGACCCATTTTCTCTACTACCTTTGTTTATACCGAGAAAGCAAAAATTATATTGATAAAATTGTATCATGGAATTTGAAAATGTATGTCATAGCTTATTTCATTGTTGTTGTTGATGTAATTCTGGCAGGTTAAGTGTTACACTGTCATTAATATTTGTCATATATTTTGTCTCTGGAATTGTAAGAAATGTTTCAATTATAGTTTTCACCACAGCGCACAAAACTTATATGATTGAAGCCTATTTTAGAACAGGTATGGTAGTTATTGGTATTTGGCAATACAGTGTTAGGATAATTTTCGTGGACACTGTAGATTTCGCAGTGGTGATGAATGATTTATGTGATCACAAAGAAATTCATAAATATACCTGATTTCAACCCATAAAGAAACAACAGTTTCTCACTCTTAAAGTCCAGAATGTGAGAGTACAGCGATGACTCCTATTGATCTGATTGTTATATTGTAAAAGCAAAGCCTATTTTTTCATAAATCAAACTACTCAAGTACCCTAATGACCCACATATAATCTAGACTGTCTTCACAATGAATGTATTTTGGTGTAAAATGAGGTTGGCAGCGAAATTAAACGGATTCTGCAGTCGTAGAACAATATAATTTCATCAAGTGTATTCACGAGTTTGCAAACGAAGCCTCGGGAAAACAAGCAAGAAAATCAAGAGGACAAATGACGTTTAGTGTAATGCCAGTCTAAAGTTATGCAAATGTTGCATAATAGAAGTGACTGACATCTGGAGGACAGAAAAATCTATATGAGACACAATTATGAAGTAAAAAAAGAAACCCATGAATAACTTTTGAGAAAGGAAATATGATGAGGTGGAGAGACTTATAGAAGGATCAAAATCCAGGCAAGCATGGAAAGCCTTGAGAACGCAAAAGAAAACTACACGGTAAGTGAAAAGTCGTAAGAGAAGTAACAGCGGAGATAAAAGGTTATGAAGGTCAAGCGGATTCCTTCAGAATAATTTTAAGTGCAAAGGAACCTTTTTGTGTGTACCCTTTCTTCGTAACGGCCATCCAAGGATTGGTATGGAACAATAATACTTTCAAAGATTTGCAAATTATTATTTCACTTCGTGAATCTCGTAAAGCTGATACAAGAAAAACATATATCAAAACATCAATTTTATGAAAGTATCCATTTGGCTATGTAACCCTTCTAACTTCTCCTTTTCTTGTTCTATAAACAATTTCGTGAAAGTTTCAATAAGCAATAAATTCCACGTAATTAATATGCATTTACTAATTAATGGATTCCGTGTGCACCACGTATGTGGGTCTATAAAACGCATTTGTATTCGAACATCGAGCACACTTTTACATTGTAAAGAATCGTATCGTTAATAGATGGCGTTGAAAGTGTACAGATATGTTTTCCGTAAAGTTAAGTGCACGTGCACATGAAAGGTAAAGCGGTAGTAGGCAGGGCATTAGAAATAAACTGAATAAGAAAGGGAGACGAACAACAATAATAACAGTAAGATATCAATATAACCAGTATTAAACTCGACTGTTAAAGTTAATTAAAAGTAGCATATAATTCATCCGGACGCTCACCTTTCGTACAGTTTACGCTTTATATAACGTACATATGCTTTTTATAACATTAGCAATGGCGCTTTATATCCCATATTCTTCTGGTAATTGTTGTAGGGTGTAAATCCTAAGAACCTCACGACCTATTTCTGCTATGAGAAGATTATGACTTCGACGTATTATTAAACTAAATTTCCTCCAATTCAAAACTTGGCTTAAATTACCTCTAGAAGAAATTGAGCTATTAGTACGACTACAGTTCTTCAAACGACCGAAGGTGCCTTAAGAGTGTTATTGTAGTTTCGAAAGTTTCAACTTCTAAACTCTGCTGCATAGGATCCTGAATTACTAAATGGAGATCAGTATGTGTGTGTGTGCATGAGCAGAGTATCGATGTAGCATTTATAAAATAAAATGTTGAGAAGGAGCATTGCACTGTGCATAGACAAAATCGAAGAGATTGCAGTTAAAATTGAACTAAGAGGAGCTGCTAATAAAGCGCTCTTTTATAGTACTGTGTACATAGAAGAGCTTAGAAAACTGCAAAAAAAGAGTTTAATTTTAAAATTTCAGTAATATATTTTTTAATGGTTGGTTTTTAATGGTTAAGATATACAATTTAAGCAATTTGTTACTGTTACTCTAGGGAGAACATGCAAAGAACAAAGGGCTGAAGAAAAATAATTTCTTTTGATCCCAGTTAGCCAGAATGTTGAAGGGATGTAATAGGACCGAAGTTCAGCCTATTGAAAATGATGTTAGTGAGTGAAATAATGGACGAAAAAATTAAATTCACTTTAAAATGCAAGAATGAAACAAGCAGTCTACATAAAAATGTAATTGTGATTGATGAAAATAAAGTTTCTTTATTTTCGTCAATCTAGAAGTAAGAAAAGGTTATTAAACGTAATAAAGCTGTATTTCGTAAAACTCAGTGCATTGAACAGTGGAATATGACGTTGAAAAACATTATGATATGCGAGTTTGCAATGGAATTTGAAATTTTGAATTTATGAAAGGTAATAGCTTAAGCATTCCTCTATCTAATTTCGGACAATTGAGCCAATATATCATATATTGCTAAGACTTCATTTCTATCAGGATAACGATCTCAAGGATGAATCGTTTCGTACCTGATTTCTGCGTAATTCTACAAGAGCCTTGGAAACTCGCCATACAATCTTGATTTCAACCTCATTAAGTACTTAAGGAATCATTTAGAGCATTAAATTAGCTTCATAAAACATAAAATTAAATCAAAGAAAGAAAACTACAGGAATAAGCATTAGAAGAGGAATGGGTTGAATTCCATATTTAAAGGACATTTGAAGGATCTCATATTAAAAGAGAAGCGTTGGAATGAGGATCATGATGATTCTAACCTGGAATAACAGAACCACAGTAACTTGTGGTAGGTCCTGGACTACCATGGTATTGGGCCTTGTTGCGGCCTTTAAAAGAGACACTTGAAACATGAAATTAAATAATTGGAAGAATACCTACTATACCTAAAATCATACCAAAATCCTATCTTTGAAACACAGGTGGCGAGGCTCACGCCACTAGAAAGAGTAGGCAAATATTTCTCTATATGTAACAAAATTGCTTGTAGAATCTATATCTAAACGAATAGCAGTTAAATCCCACGAATGTACAATTATTTCGGTGAAAATATTAATAGTTATTTGATTTGATTGGTATATTTTTATAAAGTTTTTGGGTGTGTATTTTTGTTTTGTAAATTCTGTATTCATTTTTATAATATTTATCTTATAAGAAGTGTTAAAACCGTTTCTTATTTCTGAAATCATGACTAATTCTGAGGCAAATTAGATTTTGCATGAAATTCAAAATACACCATTTGATCTTTCTGACAAAATAATTTGAATTGTTATTCGTTATATACATCTATCTTAAATGTTTGGTGTTTTTCTTTATACAGCATGTAAAGTCAAGTTTGATAGCTCTTAGTGCGTAGACTTGTGTCATAAAAATGGCAAGTATCTCGAGCGAGTAACATTAAAAGAATTAACTACAGCACCAAATATGGATATTATCTATATATTGGGTATGTAGTTCGCAAAAAGCGACGCTCATGGTATTCTGTCCCACCGCACTATTGTTAGTTCTCGCATTTATACATATATATGCCTTATCTACAATAAGTCATATCTGCAATTTATGTATACGTATATATGCTGGCTGTTGACCATGACTAACAATAATGCCGTGCAGTAAAAACTAATTTATTGATATTTAACGATACATTGTAACGTTTCTGCATGCATTAAAACGTGCATGGATAAACTCGTTCACGAAGTGATGTTGAAGAATTTATATAAAATTTACGGTCATTTTATGGCTATAAACTAATATTTGCATAATTGTTGTGTTAAATATAGGTAAATTAATACCAGTTTTGTTTTATGTTCGTTTCTATTGGAAAAATATTTTAGTTACATTATGTTCTTTATTTTTTCCAGTTACTACTTAAACTTCTTTAATTTTATTCTGCATGTACTTTTTCTGTGATACACTTTTTGGTCCAGATTGTTACTTCTCACCAGACAGCTCATAAAAAATAAAGCTTGATAGTAATAATAACAATGTTTATCGGTACTTCTACTGATTATATCAAGACCAAATGGTCAGAGTTTGACCCAAATGGGACAAAAGTGAGAGGAGGCAGGTTATTACAATACTGTGTTTAATAAATTAATAATACAGGTCTATTGTATTATTCAAAATATGTTTTTGAAGAATGTATTGATTTTTAAGTGTCGTGTTTACGATTATAATAATGGAATTTATTTGGAGTTGTGTAGGTATACGATAAGCAGTTTTCCTCGAATGAATTTGAAGATATAGAAAGAATAAATATTTATTTCTATAGTGTAAGATTAATAATTCAAAATTATTGACTGTCCTACAATTATGAATTATATTAGTTGTGCATTTTGGAAAAACTAGTGTACGGAATTTATTCAACGTCAAACCAAAATTAGTTCTAGTTTCAATGATAAAAACTCTGGAAATGACTGCCACAATTCTTTAATTTCCTGTTACCATCACTTTGGCTTTATCAGCTTTTAATTTCATATGACCAGTTCATGCAAGAATATTCTAGATGTTCAGATTATTCCGTAGCTCTTCCTACAGGCAACAAGGAATGCAAGGTTATATTCGAAGGCGTGCACTGATATTTGCAGTTGTAATGTCTTGAAGAATTGTTACAATACAACAATAAAAGTTCCTGAAATCTGGTGGATATTCTAAGCTTAATGAAACAATAATAGACAAGCATTAGAGCCCTGATGCGACGGATAAAAGATGGACATATTTAACGTATTGGTGCCCGAAAAGCCCTTAAAACATAACCCAATACGTTTTGAAAATTATTTAAACTTACAATTTATTTCTCATAGCAGCTCTGGTATCTAGAGTACCATTGTCCTAAAACCAATAGTGTATATAAATCATACAAAACTTTAATACGTGAGGAACTACGCGATCGTATCATATCTTCGATGTTTTTACGTACCGAATTTTAAACGTTACGGACGCCCACTTAAATCAGCGATAATATTTGCTCTCAGAGATTAATGAACTTTTCTCGTACGTTCAGATGCTACGACGTAATGCAAAGCTAGCGATGACGAATAGAGCAAAGGCACGTAAAAAGTGAAACACTTTCGATGGTGATTTAACAGTGAGCTAGTTGAACGGCGTGGACTATTCAGAGGCGTAGCAATTGATGCGCCGATAGTGAATGAGAAGTATTTTTTATGTTATTATGATTACGCTAAATATACATTTTATTTCAATATTGTGACGACCTTAATCGCCGTAAAGTGATTAAAGCCGTTAAAATAAGGTATGTAATTATTACTTCTTCAATTGCTTTTGCATCCCTTAAATGGTATACAGCTTCAAAAATTTTTTTTGAAAAAGTAATTGGAAGATTTGAAAATCCCAATGTGTTCCCTTGTGGAAGAAGTTTAATTCTAAAATGTCTTGATCTAGTGGTGAAAGAGGTACAATAATTCACAGTAATTTTCGAAGCTGGAGGAGGAGAACTTGAATTTATGAATTACATAGTTTCTTTTTAGTGAAAGGTGCATATGGTTGTTTTACCTAAAGATTCCGATTCAATTTAGCCTATACCACAAAAGGGCAGTTTGAAAATATGGTGTTATACACTGCATTGGAAGGGAATTCTCAATAGTTTTTCGTCTTTTTATACCTTTTAATAACCTGTAGTAATTTTAACCTTTAATACAAATTACATTAATAGTTTTGTATTTAACGTTAAAGGCCTAACTTTCCTCAATTTATCTGGAAAATACCTTGTTTTCAATAAAAAAGAAAAGAATAATAAATATCTTTAGATAGAATTTGGTGCTAAAACATTGTTTCAGTATTCACGTTGAACATTTAGATTATGTTTAGAGATAGGATATTTTCTAATGGATACTGAAAGGCCTTTCTGATGGTACGAGTATCCTAAATTCTGTTCTTCTGCAGTGTCTTTTCTAAATGTTCCACTGCTATATAAGCAAGTTTAAATTAATATAGCTAACAAGCTAGAATTATGGTTTTTGATGCAATGGTTTTAAATAGCGAGTTTTATTATTATACCTTGAAATAGATGATTTTTTTGTGCTTAGAACAATTAAAAAGCCAAAAAGATGGGTAACTTAATGCAATTATAGCATGAGCGAAAAGATGTATTGGGAACTGGAAGACTATATTCTGTTTCATGTAAGTAGATCTTAAATTCGTTCGGTGGAACAAGAAACTAATATAAAACAAGCATTCTTTACTGGAAATTACGTCACCGTAATCGATGCAATGCTTACCCAATGTTAACTCCGCCACTGTCCAGACTGGTGTTCATTCACATCCCGAGTCATTAGCATACAATTCCTTTATGCATTTAAACAAACAGGCTTTCAGGTCACGCTTTATCTTCCATTAAAAGCTCCGAATTAGGTTTACGGTATTATACGCTATGTACAGTTGAGATGAACAGAAAAGAAACTGTCAATAAAATAATTAGATTTGAAGATCGTTTGCCAAACAAAATTCTGTAATACCGTGAAAGGCAAATTGTACACCACGTCAAAGGAAGCAGCATTAGTTACAATATAAAGTATCAAAAAGATACCGTTACAAGTACTTTTAACCAAGAAGAAAAAATACATGCTATTGCAAAATAATTAGTGCTTTTTTGATGGAAGCAAATCTTCATAACTCTTAACATATCCATTAATCAAGTTAGTTAGTCAGGATAATTTGATTTTCTTCATAACACAAGTCTACAATCCAGATTTTAAATTCCAATATAATTATAATAAAATGGACAAGTGACTAACGGGCCAGAAGATTACTGTAGTTGCTGAGCAACTATTGATACTGACCTGAAGCTTACTGAAAATCTCTGAGGAAAATTTTTGATAAGCAATGACGAGGAAATTAGAAATCACTATTAAAAGTGTGTTGTATGAGCTGGAACTGGAAATTAGTATGAAAAGGAAGAAGTATCAGATAATAGAAATAAGAGAAAGAGAAATAAGTTAAAATGGGATCTCGATAACAGTGCCTGGAATTTCATCCTCACATTTGTTTTCAGCGACTACGAAGGGTTTGTTATTAAAATGCATGTTCAGTTCGACAAGCCCTTTGTACACTGCGAGAAATTTACGCCAGACCAATTCTATTTATCGTCTGGTTAACAAATTTAATCGAAGAAGCTCACTGGCAGACGAGCAAAGGATATCGTTGTTGTAAGCCAGAATGTTAGAGAAGATTGTAATATCTTTGTTCCACTGCGTTATCAAGAGCTTGGTCTTCAGCAGTTCTTTCTGTGGAGAAATTTGCATAACGAAGTTCAGCTGAAGGCTTACTTAATAATTCAATGGTCATCGAAACAGATACTAATTTTAACTCGATAATCGATACAGATTTTAACTCAAAAATCACCTTTTCGGATGAAATGCATGTCTGGCTTAGTATAGACGAAATTGCAGAATTTGGCCTGACAAAAATGCTGAAATGATTTAAAATTCCTCTGCATGCTGAAAAGGTCACTGCTTGCTACAGTATTGGTGTTCAAACAGTAATTAATAGTAATTAATTCTTTTAGAGATGAATGGGAAGATCACTTAATGTCAATGTCAATGAGTATTACAAGAATATGAGGACAGAATATTTGTGGCAGAAACTGTTAAATATTAATGTTTTCTTTCAAAAACCCTATTGAATTGTTGCAAGTTTCTCGGACGGGTTAGTGGCACTGTGAACTAATTGCTAAGCCTTTTATGGGAGTATTTTACGTTTTTGGTATACAAGAATAAGACAGGAATGATTGGTGACGTTAAACATCTTGGCAACGCGTACCGTTAAAAATTTACCACGCGATATGGCTGCTTTTCGGTTTTCGAGCTATCTAGAATGTGTGCAGTACATGAAGTTTCGATCATAAGTGATGTCACTTCTGTAATAGATCATGGCAAGATGATAGAAACTTCAAATATTATAAAATTCTACGACTCTGAGAACCCGCGAACCCGCCAAAATAGCCCCGAAAGCGGGAAGATTACCTTGCCACGTGATATGTTTGAAGAGGTGGGCAGAAATTGAAGTTTAACGTACCATCTGAAATTATTTTCATAATATAATGTCATATATTGCTTTTCATAATAAAACAAAAAATAGTTGAATATTACGTGCTGTTATTATTATTGGTAACTCTCTATTTTTATGTAGATTAGTGATCTGATTTGGACACTTTATTGCAGAATATCGTTTTCACTTAAGACTTATTGTTAACATCGAATATAGTATTTAAACTTGCGAGGTAAAAAGCCCTAATAGAATATCTGGTAGCATAGGATTATCCTGTTTGGATCCATCACTGAAACGTGAAGTATATTTTCTTTTGAAAACTCTGTTCATGAAACTACTTGCGTTACGGTAATAAGGCACTGCTACCCATAGAAGTGGGCCTTCATTAGCATTGGTCGCTGGCAGTCCAGCCATCTAATGTTACTGAGAAGAACTAGTTGTTCTTTACCTTCTTCTTTATCTTTAGAGGTTGGAGGATCTAATTTTTTAACATTACGCAAATGTATATATGTACATGTAAGCACGGATGTACCAAGGCATCTTCCAAAATTTCTTTCAGGAGAATCATGAATGCTTAGGGTTTGATAAATCGTCCGTTTTCTCAACATCTGTGAAACATAATCAGCAGTAACTGAACGCCCCCGATATATTATACAAGTCGTCTGGAGTACAATACATATACAGAAAAACATTTGTTCGCATTCACGCTACGGCACTTAAATGAACGTGGAAATGATAGAAGTAATTTGTTTTTTACCATTTCTTACTAACTGAAATATTATATTTAGGCGGGGGAAATAAGTCACAAATTTCGTTTGGTCAATGAAAAGGAATGGAGAATGTATAACAGATGAAACATCGTATCTTTTAAAAAAGTGAATTAATAATGGTTAATTTATGGTATTTCGATTATTTCCGGTGATGAATAAAGGAAATTATAAATTAGATTAAATTCCAAGAATAAATTCGTTAGAGGTAGGCAAAGAAACCAGTAACGTTTATCCTTCTATCAATTCATCTTCACATATATACACGCATAGGTCTATACATGTGATGTGTTACCTACGTACTTTTGAATTAAAAGAGCAGGGTTGAAACACAATAGGATTTACTGAACGCAATAATTCATCTCGATTCAAATTAAACACCTACATTATAATAAATCGACGATAAAACAAAAAAAGACCAAGAAGATGAAAGAAGAACGAAATTAATCGGAATACCATCGCCACGTCATAGAGCAAGAAGAGAAGACTCCAGAGAATTGTAACACACCTCGAAAACAATTAATTCCCCTTTTTTTCACGGCCGATTGTAAAGCCCACACCAAATCATCTATCATAGCTATCGTTGACACGTTCTAAATTAAAAACACTAACCTGTAGTCGGGTGTGCTATCGACGGACGCGAAATCGTGCGGCATATTGTTCGGATAGCGTTCGATTACGGCGAACCGCTCTCTGGAGATAGTGGGGCGAAATAAAAGCCGTAGGTAAAATGTTTTGATTACATTTCTTATAAAATAAAGTACCTACGTATTAAAGTGTACGGGTTTGGCTAATTAACAAGGGTCCCTGTGGGGTGTCACAATTCACGCCAACGGAACGCGGGGGTCTGAAATCGTGTAATAATAACCCTTCCACGTCTGGTAGGATGCTTAGGCGAGATTAAACGATAATAATGTTGAATAGATGATGCATATTACGTATTAATCGGGGAGCTGTATATTTGCTTTGATGCTGTTATTTCATAAAAATAACATTTAAAATTAGTTCTTGGAAATATGTTGATAGTTTGGTTATTCCTTTTAAAACAGCTTACTTATTTATGATATATTTTCGAACGCTCCCATTTACTCTCCATTTTGTTGGTTTTTTTCCCGTTTTTCTGCAATTTGCACCAATTGACACTAAGATATAATTTAGCGTGTAGTATCAATTAGAAAGAAGCGTTTTCTAAGGCCACATATCTCTGGTGTCTCTGATTACTTCTCCTTCCTCTTTTCAGACAAGCATAACATTGGCGAGTGACAATAATATTGTGAACCCGGTTGAGTCTGTTTCAGGGATTTCCTGGTTGCCTTTGCATTTAATGAGAACTGCTGTAACCCTGGCCTTCTTGGCAGGATTGGCCTTTGAACCATCGTAAAGAAAGAGGGAATAAGAAGGTTACAAGCTTGAATAGAAGTTTAAAGGTTACCGTCGATTTGCTCTCTCGATGTTGATTAATTCTTCGGGTGTAATCGATAATTTTATGGTGTTCTTCGTATAACTGAAATCTTCAGCTTTACTCCTGATAGACAGGTCGAAATAGTGCGAAATATGTTTGGAAAGATATGCGGATGTGGTGTAGAGTCAGTTTGAATCTATTGTGCCCAATTATAAACAAAACTCATTACTGATTTACTGCGATAATTTTCTCATCAATCTTTGATGGTAAACACAAACCTTCAAAGTTTCTGCGCAAATTAAGATTATTCTGAAGTTTGAGTGTTATTGCATACCACCTGCTTTGCACGTGTTACTGTAATAGCTTGCATTCTGCACTATATCTTGAAACACACAGTAGAAGATTAATATTTTTGTAATTATAAGTTGTTCTTTCAAAAGATGGTTATGCTTCTTATCTTTGACCAATTCTCTAACGCTTTCTAAAATGTCGAAATATAAATATGTACAAATTTTGTATGGCGCAAATGTACTGATATTCCGGTAATTTTCATAAATTAAGCAAGCTTATTGATAGCAGTTAGTGGGAAATTAGGTTATAGAACTTCACTGCTTAAAACTATTAACATAATTGATAATGCAAAGTAATGACAATTAAAATATTACCCACAAATACTTCGATAAACTACCGCCTACACCATGTTGAAGGTTATGTAAATTTTTCTTTCTATATAATAGAATAATTTATTGTGGACGCAGGACGTCCCATATAAGTTTTAAAAATGAAGACGGTTATACAGGGCGGCAGATAAAAGGAAAAAGGAATTGCAGCAATGTGAAGTTGGCAGAAGGGCGAGAGTAGCATTTGGCTGCGCACAACTACAATATCTGCTTGTCAAATACTCCACAGTGAATTAAAATTTCATCCTTACAACAATCAAGTTGTGTAGAAATTGCAACCATTACACTACAAGGCGTGACAACAATTACTGATCCAAAAAATTGATGATGACTGCATTTTCATTAACAGTTTTATTATGTCGGATAAGGCTCACTTCAATCTGAACAGAGTTGCAGGTACAAGATAACTTACAGCCCTCATCAATTGCACGAACGACCATTACATAGCCCAAAAGGTTACAGTATGGTATGCTGTATGAATGTGAAGTATGATTGGGCCCTACTTCTTTGAGAATGGCTGAAAAAATGCTACTAGACTAACGTCTGAACGAAATGTTAATGTACTCAAAACTTTCTTCTCGATCTTCATAATCTTTGGTTCCAACAAAATGGAACTATAGTCCATACTGCTCGAGCACCAAGGGTAACCGTCCAACACTTTCTTGATAACCACGTAATTTTACGAATTAGTGACGTTCATTGGCCCCTAGATTACCGGATTTTTTTCTTTTAGAGCCACCTCAAAAGCAAAATGTACTTTATTCACCCAATGATAATCGCCGAGTTAAAAACAAGGATTCGAGAAGACATTATTCCAACCCACAGAAGTGTTCCAACGTGTTTTACTTCCATACAAGTTATGAAGTTCATATTTAACACAAACTTTACATTGTAATATTGGTTGTTTCAAGTTTCCAAACTCTTCCAATAATGATGTAGCATAAAATGTAAGTATGTGGCAGAAAAAAATGTAAAAGGAAAAAGATAAACTTCTGACTACATAGTAAATCATCCGTTATACTTTATAATTCAACTGCGCTCTTATAAACAACATTTAACTTACCTTTTACTGCTCATGCAGTAAAAAACCACAATCCTCAAGATTTAACTTCGTATTACCATCTGTAAATGCTATGTAAATTTAACAAGAGGACCATAAAAAAGGAGAAACATGTATGTATTGTGGTACGTAAAAAAATCATTTAGGATCGGCATTGCATTGCATTTTATTATGTTAATACCGCTTCTTATATCCAACATACATATATGTAAATGTACTTCTGTTCTTAAGAATAATTACTTAATACATCTTTTATTTAATTTACAAGTACCCGATTAGCATCCGTTTATCTCTTTTTGTACCTGATGAAAAAGACTCGAGACAAAGAGCTATTAAGTTTCTCGAATTACTGTTGAATTATTTAATTAACGCGTGGGGAATAAAATTCAAATTGAGGCGAAGAACAGGGTCTGACCAAGGTCAGACTATAATATACACATTTCAATGTATATACACATTTCAATGTATATACATACGTAGAAGTTGGAAAAAGTGTTTGTATTAAATATTATTTTCGTTTTCGAAAGTAGAATCAAAATCAACAACCTTCAAGATTACTACGTTAATTAGTACATAGTAAATATAGCCATTCAGAGTTTAGTGTAGACAACTTTCTGTTAGGTTGAAATAATGAGTAGCTTAAGTATTTCAAAATAGCTGTAAATGGTAACAATCATCCAGTGTATTTGGGGTTGAAATGATGAGTAGCATAAGTATTTCAAAATAGGTGTAAATGGTAACAATCATCCAGTGTATTTGGGAACATATGATTCACTTTTGTTTATTTTAACAATGCTAAACCCTTTTCTTCTATAAACCTAACACAAAGAATGAAGAAGATAATCAAGTATTATTAAGCTATAATCACTGGTTTTCATTATTTTCTTCGTCAGAAAGTCTGCATAATTTGCAGCTATTTTCATCAAGTATGTCTTCGATTTGCTGGTGGTGCAATCTGTGCAATAAGGCTGCAGAAACGAGTGCTGTTAGAGATGCGTATGAAAATAAAGAATGTAATTACTTATTATTTTAGTTTCATTGTGTTATTGATGCAGGCTTTGTTGACGTGGAGTTTACATCAATAACATAATCAAACTAAAATAATAAGAAATTGCATTCCTTATTTTTAATATTTATAGTAATCAAGTTTCACCCATCTCTAACAGCACTCGTTTCTGCAACCTCACCCTGTAATTGAAAGAATACACTCCACTTCCTTTACATTTTGTTTTTGCTACCCTAAATGTTTTCTTGCCGTCTTATTTTCTCTTGTCTGCTGTAGATGCCAATACCCTTTATATCAGGATATACTGTTTTGATGTCATGATGCTCGACATAGGTGAATTAAGTAAGTAATGCAATTTATCATTGTCATTGACCTATACCCTCTGTTTATCGACAAAAATGTGGTATACAACAATTAATTATAATTTTCTAAACAATGTTTTGTACGAAAATTAACACATCTGTAAAGTGAATTTCAAACTTTTTTCAAGGACACATTACTAAAATGTTGCAAAAGGCAACAACTCCTAAAAAATTAGAGGTCGTACAGTCCATTCACTTCCGAAATAAACCGATGGACAAACATTTTGCTAGACAAAAGATAATACTGTCAATAAAAAAATGCGACGATTGAATATTGCCAGCAATTTCTATTAGGTAAATTTAAAAGAGATCTCTACAACGACTAATGAATGACTTCCTATGCTGCTTCTTATAATTTAGAAAGAGTTCAAGGAGTGCGTATATTATTATCTAAACTTCGAATTAGTTTTCTTTTCTCTGCTACTCTTGCCAGAGATTCCGCACATTTCTAACGCATATTCTGTTGTTTGGGTTGTAATTCATGTTTACAGCACTACAGACTTATCACATGCAACAACTCGGTGTAGGAAATCGTTATCTTGTTTTGATGTCAGGAGCAATTTTATGAGAACCAAAATTTTGAACTGCAGAATAAACAAGTCTTGCACTATTGCTCAACATTTGAGAAAGTTCTCTAACTTCGGTAGACCTATGCGCATAAAGCAGTTTCCAATTGCCTTCCATTCTTATTAGATACTGTTCTTTTTGTTGCTGCTCTGCTTGTGCTTAAAGAAGGCTCCAAAGGAGTAGACAGTACCAGAGAGTCGCAACAATTTTTGATTAAGGAAAAGTTAAAATAGGTTAAATGTGATACCATACCTAAATGTTGAAAATTTCTATTAAAATAGCTTTTCTTTGCGAAGCAGTAACAAAACTTACATCTTTGGTCTTCCTGAATCGGTTGGAATGCGACTTTATTTTATTAAATCAACTGTTTATTCGTGCAACTAGGTACTGAAGATTATAAAACGACTGAATTCACAGAAGTAGTTAGAGTTCTGCAGTTAGACCTTTTAGAGCCAGATCGTTTATAGGATTTGGTTTGAGGCGTAAAAACTGTGCAGCTTACATTCTGAATGTTACATTTGATGAAGTCTTTGCGTCTTGTTTTATTTATCCGTATGCTATATTTGTCACTTACAGTGACTATTATTTAATGGAAGATTCATAGCGTCATCAAGAATTGCTGTTAGCGTTCATCATTTTTATTATGATGAGTTCGTTATTAAAATATCAAGTTCACACGATACATTTTTCAAACTTTCACCGTTCCCTCAATAATCTCCTGAACAATGACCTAGGAAAATAACGTATATATACATATTTACAACTAATATAAAAAGCCCTATTCTATACAGACTATAAAAGACAATGTATTGTACAATGGGTGATTTATTCATACGTATAACGACTTATCGGACAGGAATTTCGAAACACCGAATCTGTCGCGGGAGCCCGCGTATTCACAGAGGGCGCGACAGAGCATGATAATCGCTCTAATTATCGGTGAACGCGGCTCCGAACCGCACATATACATACAAGTAGATACACGCACATCATTCCCATTGTAAACAGATATATTATTATTCCATTGTGAGGTGACAATGCGTGTAAACATCGTATTGAATGCGCCGTAGCATTATTATTTATAAAGGAGGGGAGAGAAAAGCGGACAATAGAGGCATCGAGATGCCACCTTGAGGGACACCCTTCTCCGCTCTTCCCTTTTTTTTCCTTTAACGCAAGTGTAGACGTATGTTCCCTACGTTGTGATTTCTTTTCCACTGCTATGCTTGCGTAAATAGCATAGCATTGGAAGCGTGCGTAAAACTCGAGTTGCCCGGCCGGAGGTTGTGGCCTCTTCTCGGGTATTGTCTGCGAGTCAAGTGAATGTGATTCCATTGATCCTCCATTCATTCCTTCCTATTCGGTGAGGAATTACGTTATTGTATTTGTATATCGGACGAGCTTTTGTTATGCGTTATACGTCCTTATTCTCTCTGGTCGTTGTTGTTACTGTTATTGTTGTTGATATTTATATTTAGATCGCTATCGCGGTTGACTTGATCCGGAACACTCGGAGTCGTTGCGTGTATATTTCTAATGTTATCTGACGATGTCATCGGCGCATACGCTTTGAATAAAATTAATATTAAAAGTAAGTACGGCGTACGACGCGTTTGGGCCGGTTCGAGTCTCCGGCCCCAGCGACACGCGGCTGAACGTACCTCTCTCCATGGCTCTAGAGAGAGAAAACGATACCTCCGGTCGCTATTTAATTATTCATGAGCGTCCTGGAAATAAATTACTACAAATGAAACATGTCTTCGCCATGTATTAAGTATGCTTCATAATATTATGGTGATTTCGTGTATTAAGTGTTGGCAATTATGAAACGGCGCGCACTCGCGTAGAAATTATTTATTTCGTCGCGATTACTATAGGATTAGACTGATATGGGTTTGGGGATATTATAATCATTAATATCATCTATAAGACGAGTAATGAATATTGTAATTATCTACCTACTCTATTGTGATAAATACTTTTTATGAGTCATGTCATCTATATCTATTCCAGGACTCTTCGTTAATTTTTTTTGATATTTCTTTCGCAACATTTCTACTGTGCTTGTAAATTTCATGATTAACTTCCATAGGGTTGTTAATATATTGCATGTATGTTTTTTTCTTCTTCCACTGCTTCTTCCACCTCACCTGTTCATATTTTTAATCCTTTCTTCTTTTTCAGTTTCTTTTTTTTACCTATTCTTCGTTTATATCTTCTTTTGTTTCTGTTCATTCTAATATTTTGTTAAATCTGTTCTGGTAGGACCCCTTTTATACTTTCGTCTTCAAGTAGATATACGTTGCAAATTTCTTCATCTGAATTGCTTGTATTTTTGATTTTTTTACACTTTTTATGTTTCTATCGTTGTTACTACTAAGAAATGATCGGATCCTATGTTTGGCCGTGTGTATACTCTTGTGTCTTTTACTTGTCCATCTAATTTATTTGTAATTATGTAGTCTATTATCGATCTCTGTACTGTTGCCGTCCAAGTGTATTTGTGTACCTCTTTCTTTCTGAAGAAACTGTTTAGTATTTTTAATTTATTAAAGCTAGCAAACTCTCGAAGTTGTTATCTTTTTTCGTTAAATGTATATTTTCCATAGCATCCAATTACTTGTGTAATAGGTATATTTCCTATGCGGGCGTTTAAATCTCTCATCAAAGTTACTTGGTCAGTTTTATTGAATTTATCTATTGTCGCCACATTTTCTCTTTTAAACCTTATTCTTGCTGTGATTATGCGTTCGTTGATATATTCGTAATTCTTTATGTTCCTTTCCCGTCTTTTGTGTATATAGTGCTATGCTCTTACTATCTCTATGTTCTCTCCGTATTCCCCTATAAATCATCATATATTCTTGTACATATTTTGATCCTTCTGCTTTTTTTTTGTTGTAGGTACGGCGGCAAAGTCAATTTTCATGTGTTCTAGATGTTTAACCAATTCCATTTCTTTCAGTGCCATTCCCCTTATATTCCAGGTTGCGAATCTTTCTGTTTTGTCAATCCATCTCTTCTCCTTCTTCTTTGCGCTAGTCAACAGCTCTGTATATATCCGACCTGTTTCCGAGGCTAACCTGGGTGCAAGTATATCAGAATTTTTGCGAGAGCTGGTTACTGTCTATCTGCTCGACCTTCTAACTGTCCGGGTCAATTTTTTCTATTGAGGCTTAAAAGCGCCTTTCGTTAGCTACATGACATACTCCAATTGCATGCCGTGTATTGCCCAAAGATTACGCGGCTCATGCCTTCGTGGACGTGGAAATCGAGCTTGCTGGAGGAGCTGATCATGGTCAGGAGGCATTTCCCAGTATTTTGTAGAGTGTACTTATTCGGCATCACATACCCTCTGAGGAATCTCATTTCCAGTCTCAATCCCCGAAAATAAATCTACGAAAACAATTTCAAAATTTTTATTTTATTTCTATTACCGGCATAAAAATTACTGTAGCTTTATAATAGCGTCGTTAAAAGAAAGCATATACAGTTTATCCAATTTACAATTACTGTTCTATTTGGACTTTGTATTTACTTTCATTAAATTTTCTTGAACATCTTAACGGTACGATATTAAAAATTGTAAATTCGTATTGTCTAACACGTATCTAATTAATGTAAATCGAAAATATACTCTTAGGCAGCGATACATTAACTTTACATCTTGTACCATGCACTAATTAATAACATGAGTCGTTAATTCCTAGTTCTGAATAACAATACCTCTCAAACTAACGAATGTTTGATACTCATATTTTCTTTTCCACTTAGCGGTCTATACATTTTTTAACACTTATAAAGCATCGCATATAGACATAGTCTTTTACTTCATTAGCGGTCAAGCCAGTTGTTTATGCGATATTAATTTCCAATCGCAACCAATGCCCGTGTAGTGGTAGATACCTACGTGTACGTATGTACATATGAATATGTACGTGGGCATTTTTCCTTTCCTTTTCTTTAAATATACGTTCGTTTATCGAACGAATGGAAAGAATATAAGGATGAGAGCGAACCAATACCAAGTTCATCGTACTTTAACAAACATTACGTGTCAGTAATGATGGGTTTTGAATGTTTCTCAGTGCGGTCGCAATTAGATATTGGAACGCTATTTATCTATACAAGCCGTACATGCTGTACGCCGCAGAATTGGAAAATACATACAGAGTGTTACTGAAATATAACTTTAAATTAAATTGAAGATTCACGAGAAGCAAATATTTCGCTTAAAATTACTAGTTCGAGGGAAATTTGGGGAATTATTTAGGATAAACTTGCAAACTCTGTTAATATCGACAATTTTGGAGAGATAAATTTCTTTTACCAGGTAGGTGCTATACATTCTCGGCCTGATCATAAAAAGATCGATATCTTTTAAGATTATTTTTAGAATGGATGTTCATAATGTTAATTTGAGATTTAAAGGCCTACTGACTCTTCCAGTTCGCCTAGTTGTTTAAAACGACATTTTCTTATAATGTTATTAGATACCTTAATGCAATTCTTTTGGACATTCGTAACTTAAAGCCAACATCGTTTCCTCGTCAGTTGCGTAAGTGCTATTATCTATATACTTAGTCAGCATTTTCGTTTTCTTTAGTTCTTCCTCTCTTTTGCATTTGCATTTTTATTCTTTAGTTTTTAGCTAAGTCGTTATACTTATATTTCATTTTATGTATATATGTTACCTTTGAGTTTAGGAGGACAAGCAACTGTTTATTCCCATTGGCATATTTTTCTTTTTTAGATACATTTTATATTTTTTACTTTTCATTAACATTTGTATTTGTATTTATTTATATTGTGCTAATAAACCGTATATTTTTTTTAATTTCATCCTCTTGAGGGGTATAACATCTAACATGTATATGAATTGATACGTTTATTTATTTTAAATATTTATTACTATTTTTTTAATAATCATTCTTATTAATTCTCTACATTTGTTATACACTGACGTTTTTTTACGTAACAAGGACTTTTCCTGAGAAATAAGAAAGAGGGAAAATATTGAAAAAATAGGGAGTGGGTGGTATTCCGTTCCCCGTTATTGATTAGTTGCGAAGATGGATTTCGTAATCATTGGGACAATGCAATCTACTGAAAATTATGTTCAAAAAGTTTTTTAATATCAGCTGTAATTTCGGAGATATGCCTAAAAATTAAAAAAACGCGCAAACTTTGAAGGGAACTGTAGTTGTAAAATGCGTAGTGCTTCTACCAACCTACTCTTTCAGTCTGTAAAATTTCATAGAATTCTGAATATCCTCTTTGTTATTGTAATAATCAGACATTCGATAAATGAAAAGCATATTTTAGTAGATTTTCCATGTTAAATTCTTAGGAAAATGACGAACTCACCTCCTGCCGAAATGTACTAATCACACACTTGCAGTTTAAAATATAACTTCCTTTTTTGCAACTAATAGTAACTCAAACCATAACCATATGTTAATAAAAACTAGGTCAAATGAATTTTAAAGTAGTTAGTCAAATCCTTCTTAACAGAAATCTCTACACTAAAGCAGAGTACTTGTATGCTAACATTGGTAACGTTGAAACTGTATTGCATTTTAGGTCACATGAAAGACTTCGGTTTTACCAGATATAATTCTAGGATACATTTAAGTGCACTCAGAGACCCTTATACGTCTGGAGCAAATTTTTTAGCAAACGCTTCAATATCTACACGAGCTTTCTCTCTGCTACAGTTGTAGAATTCCGCAATAATTCTTTTTGTTTTACGTACCTCACGCCTCTTTCTACGATTAATTCATTTAGTTATATCGTTTAATTTGTATTAGCAAGTAGAAAACGGGCTTCCCAATTAAGCTGTATGTGTGTTTAAAAGGACATTTTATCGCTTACACTACATATCGTTACGCACTTTATTACCGCATGATTATAGTGCGTCGTATGAATGTAATCGTGTGACAGTTATCTACTTTACCTACACCAGTTGAATGACTTCACTATCATACAATTACAAACATGCAAGCGTATGCTTGATGCAACCGTGATAGCAAATTATTGAACGCATGACACATTTATGTCACTAAACACTAAATCAACAACAGAATTGTTAAAACAGTAATATCTTCGTTATAATTATAGTTTAAAACATTGTCAAACAAGCCTTGAAAGCATATAATTAACGACATGTAATGGGTACGTGATAAAACAAATATACATATACTAAAAAAAGGTAAATGTAAAATAAAAAGATTCATTTCCATGGATATACTACGACAAATAAAAACTGATTGTACTGTTTTCAACCTTAGACGAGTGTTGTTTGTAGCAATTAGTATCATGCGGTTATTATAGGCAGTAACAATTGAAATTAATACAACAAAATAAATATTTAACGATATTCAATTGTATTCTAGCGAGTTGTGTAAGGCACGTACGAAGAGAAAAATTCTAGGAACGATCACGTGATTAATAATTTCGAATTGTTAGTCGAAAAGTCAATATTTGGTATTCGTTGATTCATAAAAATTACGATAGCGGCCTTCCTTAAAAGAAAGTAGAAAGTGTAAATTAACTTTATGTAACATACATAAAATTCAGCGGCAATAGTATTGTTAGATTTCAGTAAAAGACGTTGCAATTAGAATTAAACTTTAATCACTGTTGTCTGGCCACAAACTAGTGACAAATGAATAATATACACTACTGTTCATAAATTTAAAACCACCTTGAGCAATATATATTAAAGTTTAATTAAAATTTGTGACTTTGATGCTGTTGATTTTGCTATAGCTGATTCGGATGACAGACGGTCTGGAATTATTATGTAATGGTAACGAAAGGATCATGGATGTGCCTGTATATAGTCATCACCCGAGATGTAGCACCATTATTGCGAATCAATACTTGGCTTCCACGATAACCACACTTTCGAAAGTAATCATCGATATAATTTCCAAAGGGTTAATGTGCGTAATTTACGTACTGAATTGACCCTAGTTTACGTCAGGCATTAGAAGGTTTTTCGTTTGAAAGAGTTTTACTTAAAGAAACGGAAGAAAACAAAATTAGATAATTGTTGCAGTGAATTTCATCGAATGCAACAGCTGCTTAATTAAGAAACACGATCTGCGTATAAGGATTATCAAAGACAAATGAAAACTAAGATAATTAACACAGCAGCATTATGGTCGTTTGTAAATTGTAGAGGGAAAATATCAAGGATTCCTGAACATATGTTCTGCGATAATGAGAACTTTTCACAACCATAGGATTTGAAGATCATTCCTTAAAGCTTCTCGATCAACAACATCTACTGTTTCTTGTGAATTTATCTGATTTTTGTCTTCAAGCATTTCTTCAATGACGGTGATGCTGTCTAGAGTCTATAAGCTTATAGTTAATACAACAGCGGAGAACTATCTTGTGCCGACCTTTTTGGTGTGGAAATGACTATAACTTAATCATTGAGACATCAAGTTTTCCTTGTAAATGAAAATCAGTAAGATAATACCAGCATTTAAAGGTGGTGATCGAGCCAACATGTTTGATTATAAACTTATAAACATATCAAATTTTGCATGGGTGTTCGAATATATTCTCTATTGCAATATTAACATACATCAAATTATCAGCATGAGTTGTTATTAAGAAGATATTCCATGCCCAACCTGGTTACTATTACACATCTTTCTCCAGTAATTGGTCAACAAAAGCAAGTTGATGTTATGTACACAGACTTCGCGAAGGTTTTCAACAGTATAGACCAGAAAATACTCGTTGCTAACATGGATTATTTTAATTTTTTCCTCTTCCTTAATGAAACTAATGGCTTTTTATTTTGAGTAGTAAGACTGAACATATATTTTTAAATGATTTTTCGTCGAGTCAGTTCCTGATGTCATCTCTAGTGCCAGAGAAGCCAAATCTTGCTTTTCCGTTGCTTGATCTCTACATTACATGACTTACTAAATAGATTAAGATCTGGATTTCTGGCATTTACGGATGACCTCAAAATGAATAGCTTAATTAACTCGTAGGTGGACTGCATTAACCTACAGACTAACTTCAGGCTCATTGATGAACGGTGTGCCTTTAATGGCATTTCTTTAAATGTTAATAAATGTTCAGTGGTATCATACAGTAACTGTTTAGAGTTTATAATTTTTAATTATTTGCGTTAGTCCGGTGTCATCACAAGATGAACGAAGATTAAGAATTTAAGAGAACTACTGTGTGATTCGGGTTTATAGTTATTCGGTTTTGCTATATGAATATGTATTCTGAAGAAGCTTATGTTCTCTAAAGAAGTTACGACTATGTGTTGCTTCCTTGGGATTATAAGTTTTGTGTATATTTTTCTCTTATTATGTATTAATGTTAATATTGTTGCATGTAATTGGTTTTGTATACAGATTGAGATGCGCATGTTTTAATTGCATTGAATTTTAATTGACTTATGTATTTTTTCCTGTAAGTAGTTGCAATTGCTGGACAAAGATTCTTACTATTACAAAAGTAAAACAATATATTCTTAATGAGAAAAAAATACCATAGTAATACTTTCAATATGTTGATTTTTTAACAATTTGCTCTTTTTCGCTAAGTGATCTTAAACTTATGAGCGATAGTGTAGGTACACAGGTAGTAGCCAGCGCCATTCATCTTGTTTGCAAAATTATTTCCATAAGTTTTTCTCAGAATTCTTTATATATAAGTATAACGTTTACACAATTGCAGGTGACATACCTTTTACTTTTAACATGTTCCTTGAGGAGTGTATGAGGGTTGTCATGTAAGTTTTGCATATACAGCTGGAATAAAACAGTAGATAGCCTTTAAGGACCTTATTGTTCTACAAAGTACTCTCCACGAAGATTATTGCTGTTTTGTAGTTATTCTATTCGTTTGTTGGTGCAGTTAAAATTGCGTTTTTAAAGGTATCGACGCATCGACTGCTCCTTCTGTTCTTGGAATTTAAGTTCGGAGTGTACGGAGGATGGTCTAACAATTCGATTTTTTTTTGGGTTAAAAACTGAATTATCTTGCGTGCTGTGTACGAACTTGCATTCTTTTGGTGGAGATTGATTCGTCGTCCAGGGTTGGTTTTTCGAAGCTCAGCATTGAGTTGGGGCAAACCAATGGTTGTATACCAATCGGCAGTAACAGTTCTTTGGCCTTGTAGAGAAGACATGATCTGCTTTCGAGACAAATGTCGCGACCACCGTTTTGGAGACACTTCGCGAAGTGGTGTCTTTAGTCGACTCTTCTTTGCCTTGGAACACCCAAATAGATGATTGGCGTTTATTTTCTGATACGTGTCGAGTAAATCCAGGATCCGTCACCACTGACGATGTACACGTTTTTAGGGTCTGACGTTGAAGCGGTCTAGAGTTTTTTGACGCCAAGAATGGAGATACAGTGCTGACATTGGCTAGTGGTGCTCTCTATGACCCAGTATGTAAAACCTAAAGGGCATCCCTGGTATATATCTATATTTCATTTATTCTCCAAATCATTTTCTTAAGGTTTCTCAGTTCTATAGTTTTATCGGTTAGTTGATATCGCGAAGGAAAGTTAATAAAATTAATGATTCGGTACAAACCAACCATTACTATTATTGCTCCGGTACTTTACGTAGATACCTATAATTTATAAAAAAATGCAGATGCTGTTTAATTGCAATGCTTGATTTATCCTCTTTCTGAAACAATGTCTTATCAACCATAGATTTTAAAATCTCTTTTTTGTAATACTGACGATAAGCGAATCTATTAACCAACTTAGAACTAAAGGAATGCAATCTCACTTACAATGATGGTCGCTTAAAAATTATAGCAGGTGGTGGCTTATATGGCTGTCAATATTCATCGCACCATTTTTAAGTCCCCTGAGAAATTTAAGTTGATGTATTATTTCTAGTAAAATATAAACTACGAAGGTTTCTAAGACATGAATTATTATTATTATGAAGTTTGTCAGAAATAAGCTGCTCTAATTTTGCGTAGAAAGTGCTGTTTGATATATCGAAGAAGTGGGATTATAATTATTATGGCCGTTATTTTTATCGTAACCTGTCAGTTATATCACGTCTGCTCAGATCATGTGACTTGGTTTCATTACTCCTTAAGTTACATTAACGTAAATCTTGTTAGTGCCCTCTTTTTCCATTTCTAATTTTATTCTTTTTCACACAACATACAACACAAATAAGAAGTCTTTTACTTTAATATATGAGTAACCTTAATTACTATGTTTTAATAAGCATAAAAACATTGCGTGTTATAGTTAAACGGTCTCTGTCTTAAAGATTTATTAATTTTCACACCCTAATCTAGAATCATTTGTCTATTCGACTTGAAGACGGGAACTCACGAGATAGGAGAACAATATAAAACGAAAAGAAGAACGAATTTTAATGCGAACCAATCATTCTTTCAACACAGATTAAAATCTAACCGTTCCGATTTCATATGTAAATTTGTAGTAAAAGTCAATACATCATTTCTAAATTAATAGCCTCTGAAACAATTTCGTCGGTATTAGTTTTTTAGGTATTGTATTTAGGTTGTTCCTTGGTGCTAGTTTGTGTGAAGTACTTATACGAGAAAGAAAATAGTTAACATGTTACCTTTTTGTCGATATACGGAGTACTGAAGTGGGGTTAGAATAGATGCTGGATACTTTTATTTACTTAATTTGTGAAATATTATAGAGATGCTGCAAACGGGTACTTCTTTATCTATCATTCGACTTTGATAAACTAGAAGGCAAGTGGCACGATGTAAATACTAAAAGCAGAGCCTACCACATCCGTTTTTTCGACATAAAATTTGATTAGAGCAATAGTCATGAAAACGCATTTAGGGATTTCGGATCTGGTGAACACTCAAGCCTTGTAACAGACCTATTCAGAGATCGAAAGGACTCATCCCTAGCTAAATGTGGTATTTAACCGAAAATGCTTCTTTAAGTTTTTCCAAAAATTCTACACTCACTGACTCTCAATGAATGGTAGTTGACTGCTGCTGGTGCGAAATTTAACTTTGAAAGAAATGGGTAGTGTAATAGACTTCGTTTGTAATCCTTATGATATTGTACCATCTATTTTTTTTTTTAGTTTACTAGAGGTGGATAATGTTTAAAAATTGTTTAAAGAAGTTGCAGCATTTCCTGAAGATAATAAGCACAAACTTGTCTTTTTCGACGTTTTCCAGACGTTTCGCGAACATCTGCAGAGTCCGAGCACCATGTCCTCTACGTAGCAAACTATAATCAATATACCGGTTAAGACACTCAGCATCGACTTTGAAAGATAAATGCTTTAAAAAGTGGCGCTAAACCTTTTTGATAGATATGTAGTTATAAATGAATATAACAGAGAGACTAAACATATGAACTTTTTCAATTTTGCTAACTACAAAACTATAATGTAGTACCCTAAACAGAAGAAAATTATTTATTAAACCTGCGAGTGCGCAAGACATATTTCAAAACTTTTGTGTTAAAAATGCTAGAGGCTGGCGGTATGTGGCGCAAAGCTTATGCGAAAATTAAACAAAACATCAAGATCTATTCCATTACTGTATTTACTGAGATTGGAGCTATGTACTAAGTAAAATCGATAAAATTTACATTTGTTATATACAAAACATACCTCTTTATTGTATTTAATTTTAGTTTACAAACTGAGCACCAATGCCTAATTATATCCAAATTGTGCCGTAAGTTAAAGACATCTGTCTACATCTCAATAGATAAATAGATTTTAAAAGTCATAAGCAAGTACTGGTCCTAACTGTGATCCTTGAGGATTCTCCAATAAACTATGAGATTTGCATTCCTTATAAAACGTGTAGTGACAGCTATTTGTTAAATAGGATTTTAGTAGTAGGAGTGAGAGGAATTCAAACCAAACTCTGATTAATCTCTTCAGTAATGTTCAATGATTTATGTAGTGTCAAAGCCATTACTAAAGTCGGTTATAAGTGACGTCAAGTTCGCCTTGTGAATCAAGGTACTCGCTAATACATTGAGTTATAGGTTACAAGGTTCGTAGTTGTAGATTTTCCGCGAGCAAAACTGCTGTGATACAAGCTATTGTAAAGTACATTTTCAAAGATATTGTTAACATTGGATAGTATTGGTATAGATGTAACTAAGAGTGTGGTAATATTTTAGCTCAGAACATCCTATATATTGTAAAACGATGCCACTTTAGTTAGCCGATATAGACCTATTGCTTTAATAAATAACTTTTTCAAAGTATACGAAATGATTCTATATAATCGCATATATCAATAGTTTCGTGTAATTTTATCTGAAGATCAACACCGCCTTGTGGGTGAGCGATGCACTCTCACTAACCTTAGTACGATTACACAATTAACAACCGAGAGTTGATCACGAGCTACTTCTATTGAAACTTGCATGCGGCGGTTTCTCACCCAGACTTGTGCCACTATCTCGAACATACTTATTGGGAGGAACACAATACGTTACATACCTTAGTCGTACATCTGACAGATTTTCTCCTTCCTTGGGAGTCGCACAAGGAAGTAACCTTGGCCCCTTTCTTTTTGTGGCATTTGTTAACGATTTATTCAGTCAGTTGGATTGTGGCAAGCTGTTGTTTGCTGATGATCTCGAGTTTTGTGCCAGGACAGGTACCGTTTCAGATTGCCATTTAAAGTAGCAGAATCTGAGTGAACTTGAATCCTGATGTGTCAATAATAGTCTTGGGAAGAACGTTGAAAAATGTTGTTGGGCAATAAAGATATTATATTATAAAACCCTATATGATCGTAAAGAGAATGAAAAGGCAAATCAATATTTTTTTCGTATGCTTACAAAAAGATTCACGTCTAGGGATTAGACTTAAGCATGACGTCCTGCTTATACGTTAACCACATACTCTAGGACCCTTAAGTATGGCACTGCTTCTGTATTAATCCCTTCTGTGTTTCTTTATTCTACGGTTGTGTTAGAAAATCAAAAATCTGCTAACTTTCGAGAGAGTGTTTGTCCTTCAACGTGAGTTTTGACAAATTAAAAGATACTGTAATTTGCACCAAGTTTTATTAAAATCAGTAATTCGTCAACCAGCGAAACATTGCAAGTTTATTAAGAAATTTAAAAACCAAACAGTACAACACAACTCTATGTACACACGTATATACCTTTGTTATTTTCCTTTAGTTTACGTTTTTAATTGATAAGCCATAGCGTTCACTATCATAATACGTAAAAACATTATTCACACATTATGCGGGCGGATATAATACATATAAAAGTGTTCTGCGCTACCGCACAATAAACATACATAACGTAATGGGAATTGATACGACACTGTGCGTATCGCCGCTTTATATCGTACGATAAAAGCTTTACATTTTTATACTACAACTGTTTATCACCTTCCGCCGGTTGCTCCGACGAATTGCGAGCTAAAAAAAAAAAAGAAAAACGGTGAAACACCTTTTAATGTCGTCCGCATATCGCCACGGTGAACACGATATAAATTCAACGAGCCCCTATGCGCGGGTTAATTTATTTATTATTTTGACGGTTATATTCTCTACGATTTGCATATATTTATGACGTATTAGGACGATAATGGGAAGATACATAATGCGTAGGAAGGTCTGCAGGAAGATAATATTTCTACCGTTTGGGTCATGCATTTATGCATGTTTAATTTTGCGAAAGAGACTGGCATGCACCTTCCATTTAAAAGAAATACCTGTTTTATGTTATTCACTTACATAGCACAGAATTATAAAATATAAAAGTTAAATACAGCTAGACCTAATCCGTTAAATTAACCGTTTCTAGTTTTGAATTATGTTTTGGTTTTTTGTCGAAAAGGGACAGTCTACAAGCAATTATTGCAATATAAAATCAATCAAATAATCCTTGTTAGAATTAAGAAGAAGTAAAACATGAGAATACCAAATATCTTTATTATATTGCGTATAATTGTTAACTAATATTGAGGGAATTACAATAACAAAATCAGAAGGTTCGAAGACAACCTGCGAAATTGAATGGGAATGAACGTTCAACCGCGAACCGAACAACACATACAGAAAAATATGTTATATAACATTTCTGATCAGGCCAATATTCATCTTCGTAAAATAGAGGACTTTCAATTCTTCTGTAGTTTAGGTCACACCAGACTTGAGCGATTATTTCCAAGCATTTCTGAAAAAACTTTGTTTTATGGCCTAGTTTTACTATTGCTTCTAAACCAGTTTCTTGGTGCACCAGAAGTTTTAATGCCTTTTTCACAAAAATGTAACTTCGGAGCATCATCACAGCTGTTTCCCCTCCATATTATTATTCACCTGGTAGTAGTCTCTTTGAAATGAATTTTTTTGCTCCTTTTGAATAGGAAGCATAAACTTAGTCATTTCTCCTGTATTCTAAAAAAGATTGTCATCGATAAGGTAAGGTATACCGTTGAAGTGCACACTTTGCTTTTTTGCCCTAGCTTTATTTAGTTCATCCATTGATCTTTTGAAAGTTCTTAGTCCCTAATGACTTTTCATTTTCGCCGCACTCTACCAGAATGTTAAACCATTTCAAATATAAACGCAAGTTGCTGCTAATGATTTGAGAAGCTTTAAAGCTATTGGCAAAATAGTAGAAGAAATAATACTACTGACGTTCTGTTATAAGCTTATGTAAAAGATTTATTTAATAAATGCAGCTACCTACCCGTAACAAAACTGAAAAATGTCGCTAAATTACGTAAGAAATTCCGTAAAATCAAATAATATTGCTATACTATCTGAGAGAATGCGAACTGTAAAGGTGCAGCAATTTATCCTTCATTTAGAATATATGTTGCCAGATCTTCAATTAGGTAATAAATTAAAATAATTAAAATTGGTCTTGGATAGAACTGTAAATTCATACTAATTGCAGAACCGTTTGATATGGTACAGGATGATAAAATTGGTGCAACCCCAGGGTTGTTACTGACATGTTACTGCAGTAGAGATACTAATGGACAGCTTAGTGAAGTTTGATATACTATAACTTGTACCTATAAATTTCCATTGTATGCATTTTGGGATTGGTGGAACCTCTCTTCTTGGCATTGGGCATCTTATCATCATAGAAAGTGTTCCTAGTATTGCCCTTCGTACCAGCAAAGCCAACTGCTTAAAATTTACCAGCATTTAGTGATATAAGATTGCAAGTCATTATTTGAACCCATACAAGTCTCTTTGGCTAACATTTATCAAATTGAGATTGTATAAATCGATATATGTCTGTTGTAAGAATGTGTGGGGTAATTTGACTATCATTGAAATCTTGTTGCAAAACCTTCAAACTCAACAATTGTGGGAAGTGAAGTGAAGGTACACTAATATACATATGATGTTAGCCAAATAATTACTTTTTATTCGGCTTGTAGCTACGGTTATACTAATTTATATACTTGAGTGAGCGAACCTATAACTTCACTCACTGAAGTAGCGAAATGCTCCACATTATATAGATAGTTTAAGTACCAAATCTGTCACCTGCATCATCATCTTGGTTTCTATTCTTTAAATACTTATACAAGATGAACTGAACGTTACCACTTCAGTGGAATGCACGTAATTAACTCGATTAATTTTTCTATGAATCTCAACCAAACAATCGTTGACTCATCTTTATTGAATTTACATGTAAGTGTTATTCAATCTAAAAATATACCACCATGTGCTGAATCATTGGCATTCAAGGTCCATTAGCGGCGTATTGCTCCTAATTGTTCGAAATCATTCTGATTTTACCTTTAGATCTTGTAAGATTGAATCGGGAAAGGGAACAAACAATTCAAAATGAAGAAATCGATGTACCTAGTTTCTACAATATTTCGCACTACACTTGAACAATTTAACTACGCTCCACCCAGGAAACGTAAACGCTTATCTGCATCAGAGAATCGAAAGTATGGTGAAGAAATAACAGCATTTCAACCGCGTATGATGTTATGTACGTACGTCAAACTTTATGTTTTCATCCGAAACATTAATCATACACAAAAGATAATACTTGTACCGTGCATGTTGTTACTTCCACAAAGCGTTCAAATAAAACGAACCTTCCGCACTAGAAACGAAGTACTATGACGGAGATATCTTGGTAATAAAAAATGAGAGAAATAAGCGGTTGAATCAAGAAGAAAGGAAGCAAACAAACAAGTCGCATGACCGTGTATCTATTAAGCACTAATTAGTTTATATTCGGCTAGGTATTACGGTAAACAACCGCTAAATGAATTAAAAGAACTGTCGTCATAGGAATTTTCGAATGTGTGGGTTTGTGGTGCATGTATACAGAATGCCAGTTATCCGGCAAAGTTTAGTACTTTATATTAAGAATTCTTTTATATGAATATTGTACAGGATCCCAGTATTTTGTAAATCATTTTCGACTATACCATACATAATATTTCGAAAACAAGTATCACATTAAAGATGCGCTAATAATTATGTAATACCCTGTACATTTTTATTTATTATTATTCAAGCATGTAGAACATTATTTTCTTGTACGTTGTAATATCTCCTAGTTATTACTTTAGTAAATCTTGATGTCTTGTACACCTACATACTTGTCAACCTTAAATAAATCAATTCTTGAAGAAATAAGTTTTTAATACACAAGACTAAAACTCACAGGTATCGCAGTAAACTATGTCCCATACAAATGCACATGGATTATATTTATCAACTGATTTACCGACAATAAGAGTTCACTCGATCTTGAAACGCTTCTCTCCGAAGAAGTTATTAATTACCTGTGAATTATACAACCACATAGTCCTTGCAATCATTAGGACTGAAGCGCAGTGCTATTCTAGATGTCATTACAACTTGTACATATTAAGAATATGATTGTCCAAACTTCAACGCGTTCATGTTATTTGTGAACCATTTCTTTTTTGATGAGCGGCCCAACGCGGTTATAAACTGTTTTAATTTTTCATAACCGCAGGGGCCTCAACGTGTAGGAAAGTGTGTGTAAAATATTCCATGGCCTTGTTAGTGCATTTCCTCGCCGTGAGGGGTGAAGTGCCCTTAATTATTTTCCCACCTGCGAATAGCGACTTGGGAGCATACCAAACCCACCCAAAGAGTACTGTACTTGCCGGCCGCTGGTTTCGAACGCACCGCGCCTGAGTCTCCAAATTTACGTGCAGGCTCTCTTACCACTGGGCTCCCGATTCGTTATATGTGGATAATGTACTTAATATATTTTCGAATGTATGTATGTAAGAAGTTGTAAAAATAACTGTATATATTATAATATATTTTGAGAAAAAAAGTAAGCTGAAATAAACGAATAAGTAAAAAGCCGTACAAAAATAAACGTATCTAGTATTTTCAAAGTATCGAGCATATTTCGAAGGCTTTGCTAATCTTTTGAGTAGTTTCGATAATGCTTGCGATTATTATAAACTCTTTTCTATCAGTATCGGTTTCTTTCGGTTCTTGCTCTTACGTTCAAAATTGATAACTGCGCCAAATCATTCCACTAGATTTTTCTTTTAAATTTTGAAATATAAATCATAGCTACCAGTTCCTCCTCAGGGATATCTAAAGTGGTACGGTCACACTTTGGAGAAGAATTAAAAATATTATTGAGTAAACTCTTAATATTGACACACAAAACTGTGCTAGATATTTCACTCGTAGAGATATCCTCTCAGCGTAGTACTTGCTTTCGGTACACCGTATACACTTTATAATAATTTTATAAAATGCATCTTATAATCCCGAATAATTTCCATCTTTCCAATGGTTCAGAAATACTATGTCGGACAAATGGCGCACCCTGTACGTACACATGTGTTCATGTTGGCAAGACTGCGCTTATTAAAGCGGGATGGAAGGAGAAAAAAATGAGAAGTATACACGCTATAAAAACGGGGTTTCGTGGGCGTGGGCAATTTTATTAATTTTTCATTCCTGAAGGTTAATTTAAAGGCGTTGATGGAGGAACATTAGTTTCTCTCTACGCGATGGTAGATTTTGAGATTAAAATATTTGTGTTATTATTCCGACAGCAGGGGCAGCAGGTATGATTATATGGGTATTATCTTGTTCAGACGCTGTTCCAATACACGACGTCATAAACCTTATATATACGATATCTTTTCTTACCGGATAATAGTACATGTCATTGATGAATTTTCAAACAAAAGAAGAACGAAATCCTTTCTCTCGAATCGTAATAGATAATTGTGTAGATTTTTATCATTAATTGGCCACATTCAGAAGCTCCGAAGATATAAGTAAGTATAGATAATTAGAATGAATCATATAAGTCATCCCTAATTTTGACGGTGTCTCTTAAATATTACACACAACAATAATTGTTATCAAAAGTAAAGCAGCTATATAACATTTACATTGAAGGTACATCCATATTTGGCAGCTAGCATAACCTAACCAGTTGAAGTATCTAGCAATAAGTTGTCGTGTCATAATGACGTATGTTACTTCATCAATTAATGCAAAGAACTCTACCACCTGTTGGCCAATGCTGATGTACACAAATTTACTGTAATTCTTTGTTCTAAACGTTTTAAAGTTACCTTCATTTAATAACCTAGTCCAAACTAGTAATAGTGAGTTCTTTAGATAATTTAAGAAGAAGTAACGTACTTACAAGATTCTATAGCTACTGTACATGATAAGAAGGTGCTTCCAAAGGAATAATACAGGATGCGGCATGAAGATTTCCTGCATTTTGACAAGGTATCAACAATGTAGAAATTTAAACTAGGAGAAAACTGAATATATTTTGGAAAGGAACGTAAAGTATAGATTTTTTTGTGTATTTTAAAAATTATAAAAGGAAAATGACGGCCCCCGTCGAAAATACATTGCTGGAGGCGTTCCTGGAAATATACCATCACTCTCCGCGTTAGCCTCGATTTCCTGTTCAATCTTTTCTTCAATTCCTCAAGAGGTGATGGCCGATGTTGAAAAACCTTCTCCTCTAGATATTTCCGAAGGAAAAGGTCAGTGATCAAGCGCCCAAGAAATATTTCCCTCACCACCCCGAGTGAAATTCGCGCTGTGTGAGCTGTCTCCCCGGCTTGTTGAAACCACCTATTTTCTGCAACTGCATCGTCCAATTTAATGTACAGAAAGGTCTCCAACATTTCAATGTACAGATCAGCAGTCACAGTTGCCTGATCTAATTTTTAAAACACATTTTATGTTCTTTTCAAAATACATTGTTTCTTCTAGTTTAATTTCTTAATTTTTTATACCTCTTCAAAATGTGGGATATCTTTATGCCGCACGCCGTACATATTGCTATACATTAACTGTAATCTAAAATTAATTGTTTTTAATGAAAAAAGAAATTAATACATGGAAGTTAGTTAAATAAGCAATATATTAGAAATATTTATTGACTATGTCAACTAAATATATTTCCATTTATTTAAAAAATATTTTTTTTCTGCTTAAATGTGGAGTGATTCATTTAACTATAAATTGACACCTGCATAGATACGTGACATTCCGTTAACGACTTTCGAATTCCACCCAATAAAAAACGTCTTTGTGTATTTCTCCGAATCGTATATAATAGAATGATATTAGTATTTCGCAAAGTTATAATTATGAGGCATCATACATTAAATATAGCACTTATGGGATATAAACTTTCCCAACAACAATTTATGTGCGGGCACCTAATTAACGAACCCTGTGCAAATAGATGACTATTGAATTTTATTGGTTATAACCTTGTTATGGCTACAGGTCGTTATTATTAATCCTGCATTAATGTACATACCTCGCACAGCAAGAGGAAATGTCAGTAGTGAATTGGTTATTTCTCATATGCGTACTATAACAGTTAACTTTCCTACGTCATACCAAAAATTTCTAACCACTGAGACATAGATTATTCGGTTTATTTGATTTTTACCATCTGGAACATGAAACTACCAGAGTTAAGTATGAAACTAGGTATGCATAAAACGTAAACAACGGTGATTACGCTGTTGACTAAGTTCTTAATGTGGAATTATATATTACTGGATTAAAATTATATTAGGATGTAAGAAATAAAGTCTTTGGGAATGTTATTTTTCAATCCGTTTGATTTTATTAATAATAATGTTTATAGGGATGCCAGAACAAGTTGGACTACAGTTCCTGTGAATAGTGTACCACAGACACTCACATAAAGATGCAGAATACGATTATATTTGAAGTACTCTTTATTTTCTGGTAGCATTAACTCCTAGCTATGTATAATTCGAACCTAGTTATTTTATTTAGCTTAAGAATCTTTGTAAATGGATAAGTGAATTTAAAGTTCCCCGTTCTGGACGTCAAAAAACAGCCACTTCTGCAATGCGCAAAAAGCCTTGAATTTATGGAAGCTGATCGCCGATCAACATTGAGGAGTATTGCTAAGGGTACAGGCATCTTCTCAGAACGGGTGACGTACATTTTAAATGCTAAATTAGATATCTCTAAGCGGTGTGCAATTTGTTCACACCACCGGAAAAACTCAAATGCGTTGAATGTTCTACAGAAATTTGGGAGCAGCTTCGGCAAAATTCAACAGATTTCTTGGCCCAACAAACAATTACTATACAATACTATTCTAAACTTATGAATCTATTGAAGGCAGCTATCGTCGAAAAAAAAACCGAAAGAAAGCAAGAAAAGTCCTTTTCCATCAAGACAATGCGTCAGTTAAGAAGAGCAGAATTGTCGAAGCAAAATTGCCAAAATTAAAGTTCGAAGCGTTTGAGCATCCCCCTTATTCGCCGGATTTGTCTCCGTTGTACTATCATCTCTTCCCCAAGCTTAAGAAACAGTATGAAATTTGCTTCGGATGAGGACCTGATAGCTGCCGTGTACCACTATTTTCAGGAACTCGAAGGAAATGAGTACTGCGATGGCTTAAAGACTTGAGTATCGACTAAATAAATGTATTGATCTTGAGGGAGATCATTTTGAAAAATAAAAGACATTTTATTGAAATATTGCTATTTGCTGTGCTTTAATTGCCGAATGTTTCAGGTTACCCTCGTATAATATAAGAAATATTAACGCTACAGATCGACATATTATATTTTATAATATGTATAGAAATTCAGAAGCAATTGAAAGAGATGGCGCATATAGAAGTTATACTATTTATCACTAAAACTCTCTCATTACAATTGTAATTCTAACGACTTCATCCCTACTTCTCTACCGTCATTTCCAAAATTGAAACGTACGCAGAAGGATGAATCAATTTATCGGCCTCGAAAAAGGGAGAATACGTTTCCAATGAAACCGAAGGACTAGAATCCTCGAGATTAATTACGGTCGATTTGTATTACACGTATGGAGTCGACGGAAAGAGGGCAGCAGCAGCGACGGCAGTATCGCAGTGGAATATGTAGTGAATAAACTCCGAGATAGGCTTTGATGAGCGCTAACAGCCGTTTGATTGATGCAAGAACTCCACCCACTTCGCTCTACGACCATCAAACGGAGGATAAAAAAGGGAAACGATCCTATTTTCGATACTAGAACGTAATCTCCCAGAGTTATTACAAATATTAGTATTAATTACTCGTTTGGCGTTGATGAGAATTCTAGTTTTCGTCTCGAAGAACTTGATTTTGGTGAGATGACGGGGGATTAAAACAATTAAAATGCTGGTTGGATATAATTATAGAACGGGAATTTTTAATATTTATTATGTCGATCATTTGAAAATGAAGTATATGGCTGTTGGAAGGCCTACATCAAAGCATTAGTGTCTATAAATCTACCTCAGCAAAGGACCTTGGCGTTAAAGTATGCATTTTCTTGGAGCTCAGTTAATACATTTAGATTAATGTGTTCAACTGAATAAGTATTCAACCAAGATTAATGGCGAAATTGGTAATAAAGTTTCGATCGATACTTTAGAATTGATACGGATACCTGCGTATAAAATAGTATGTATCATCATGCTACTTAATACAGCACCATTATTACACTAGCAACTGCTCTAACGAACGAGTAAATGAAGCATCTGGTGCAATTGACATTAACTATCATATGATGGCCTTATTGTAAGTTATGATATACCTCGTTATAACGTATACTTTGCTTAAAGGTCTCTGTCATGGTGAATATTCCTTGAAAGAATAGACTCATGGAGTTGAAGAAAGAGATGCCAATAAACGTATCTAACAGATAATAAATCTTCTACTAGAAACGGTATAATAATAACAATGTATGCCTTCATATCTACCTCCGACAGCTTTTGCCAGTTTACATATAAATTAGAAAAGAGGTAAAAACAAAAACCTAAAGTAAAACAGAACGTATAGTGTATGTATTGTGCAACCACAACTAGCAGTGAAATATTTGTAAATATCACATGAATTAATTTTTTATACAGGTAAGAACTGTGGAACAGAATTATGTTGATGCAAACAAGCAACGCAAAGGACCTGATGTTGCATATTAAACTTGTGACTTATTCTGTCATATTTTCTAATGTTAAAGATCACGCAGGAGTTATGCCATCTCTGAATGCGTAGATTATCCGCAGAGTCAAGGCAGGGACCATACACTGTATCACACAAATTTAACCGAGATAGAACTATAGAGCCACGAGGATGCTATTTAACATGAAATGTAAGCGCATAATGTGCGTTGTAATTACTTAGAAATGTGTTGCTTGAATCAAAATGGAGCCCTCATCAAGATCAAGAAATATCGATCATATGCAACGCATTATCATCTATTTTGTATATTCGTCAGTTATATCCAAAATAATAAAAATAAAAACTTAAAAAGACTTAAGCCCAATAAGTATTGACCAGATAAATGGATAGGTTGCTCTCTAGTCTTCATTCAAAAGAGAGCAAGCGAATTGCATATTTTGCATGTCATCATACAAAAATCACGATGACACTGTAAGGCAGAATGATGTTGAGATATATAAATGAAGAAAAACAAAGAAGTTGTAGGACCAGGTACGCCAGCGCCTACATTGCGGAAGCTAGCTATGTTGCCACCTAGATTATCAGCGTTTCCTCCACCAGAAATTTTTGATTAGCATAACACAGCCAAATACAATGCAAAATCGAAAGTTTTTAGAGTTATATCTTCAAAAACCACAGACGACTTCAAAGGATGCAAAGTGCAATGAATGTTGAACAAATAAGTGAAGAAGTTGCTTCAAATCCTCATTCAAAGAAAAGCAAGCGAAGTTGCATATCACTTGGGAAAGAATTTTTATAAATTTGCGTGTCATTAACACAAAGTCATAACGACTTGAAGTGCTTGAAAGTAGAATGAAGTTAAGACATATAGATGGAGAAAAGCAAAGGACATAAGATAGAACCGTGTGGCACGCCAGCACCCACAGCGCGAAAGCTAAATATATTACAACTTAGACTGATAGCGTATTTCCTAGCAGAAATGTAATCTTTAATCAACATAACATCTGAGTCACATAGTCCAATATGATGCAAAATAGGAAGCAGTAAGCTAATGTATTATATTAGGCGCTCTCTTAAAGTCAAACAACACAAATATTGTGAACTTACCTCATCAAGGGCTTAAAAAATAGATCGGTCAGGCAACCACGAAGTTGATAAAATCCAGAATGAAGCACAAAAACTTCAAGTTAAAACAAACATTTAACTTTGGACACGGTGTATATATACATATACAAGAAACGAGAAACTTATGTATGTACCTATGTAAACTATATGCACATCAAGAGAGGTATACTGTTCTTACCTCACTTGTCTGGCACCGGCTTTGTGCACCTTACTCATCGTCCAAAATGGCAAAATGTTAAAAAATCTAGTAGGGAAAATCAGTAAGTAGGCCACAAAAAGCTATTATGAAAATAATTAGAGGAATGGCTGGCCAAAAACAAGTTTTATTTTTGAACGAAATCTCCATCTAGGTACATTAATAGACTTATCCCACTGCTTTATAAAAGTCCCAATGCCTGCTGCATAAAATTGTTTGGGTTACCGTTTGAACCACGTGCGTTGAACATTGTTATTATCCTGGAAATATTTGCCGCCAAGATGCTTTTTGAGTGGACCAAACAGCTGATAGTCGCTTGAATAGTCGGGACTGTTAACCGGATGTTCAAGAAGTTCGTACCCTAATTCTGCAATTCACGCCTGGGTCAAATGGGTCGAATGCAGCCTGGCCCTCGTCAGTAGGTTTGGACGGCTTTTTTTCGGCAATTGTCACTTGAGTATCATAAAGCTGGATTGTGCCGACACCTAGTGACAGGGAGATAGCTCACTGCTATTTCCAATTTTTACACGGCGACTTGGTATTAACATATTAGATTACAAAACCTGTAAATGCATCAGTAGCTAATATAAGGACGTTTTTTTACATGAACATATAAATCTTTAGAAATATTAATGAAAGCATTACTGAATTGAACAACCGCACTGCTGAGAATTACATATACACACCTGCTTGTACATATGTAGTTACAAGAAATGTTTACAATCAATTTTACAATTCTCTAATTTTCTAATTTCCTTATAGATATTTTTAGTGGTCTTTAAGTATTAGTATTGCACTTATGGGTAAAAATAATGAACAAACCTTGCAAAATGCGATATAATAATTCCTCTTGGCAATGAGGGCAGAACCTAACATTACGAAACTTCCGAGAAGATGCACATTTTTCAAGGCTGTCTATCATTGAACGGTAGTGTACGTTTTTGCTTAATACGTTTACTATTACCTCAAGGAATTAATAAGTCAATAAATGCTTCTTCGTACATTGCCTGTTTTTTTAGTGGCGTGAATTTGAGAATATCCAGAGTTAGGGTAAATCATAATAACTCTCTATTAACAGCAACCATTTCTTATTATACACAAAGTAATATACTACGAATAAATTAAGTAAACGTTTCTAAAATTAGCTTGCCTTTTTTATAGTTGTTTGTATTATCTTAACGAGAAAACATTTTGTTCGAGTTTGGCATATTATACCTTTATATTTAATAACAGTTAATTACTTTAAGTCTTCTTTCTTTCATTTGTTTTAATGACACTACTTGCAAATGGATAAAACATCATCGAGTAAAACAAAAGCACCGTCGGCCAATCCAATTTTGCCGGCGCTCGGAAAGATCTTTCGTGATGAAATATGCGTGAAGTGCGAGCGTATACATACACGTATACGAGCATAGGTAGAATGTATTCTATAGCATCAGCCGGCCTGTAATCGGTTGTAATGTGGTGTTAAAACATCGGCCATTGTTGCGAGGTGGGGTTGTGGAGGTTAAACATGGTCATTAATAACCCTGGTTAACTAATCTGTCTGCTTCGGCCATCTATCTTTACAAGTTACTTTGCCGAGCCCTGGGCGACGCGTATTCAGTGCAGCCTTCGATCACTACAATAACAAATTTATGAATTACATTTTTTTTTCACTTCGGCTATATACGACGCAGTACCTACACTGACGTATTGACCATATACGCCTTATAATATGTATGCATAACCTCGCACTAGCGACCGATGCGTCAAATATTTAGATAATACGCAGATAAACATGTAAAATTACATTAATTTGTGATTCTAACTGGAAATAATAATAGTATTATGTATATTTTAACTTTGTTTGTTGCTGCTCAGAGTAATTCAGTCGTATTCACACTGAACCAAGAAATTTGTCGTCTACCTTTCCTATAGAATATTCTGCAATAGATGATATCTGTTCTCATTCCTCATTCTGTGTCCCTAAGTTTCCAAATTATCACGGTATTAACCCCTTCCTTTTCTTTTCCGATCCTTCTTATAACTTCGATGTTTGTGTTGCGTCGACGATATTTTAGTATCCTCGATATAACCACATCTCAAATGGTTCCAATTTCCTTGTTATAGCTTCAGTAAGAGCCCATGGTTCTACGCCGTATAACAACACGGAGAACATATAACTGCGCAAGAGTCTTATCTTTGTGTTTAATGTCATAGCTTATGAACAGAGTTTTCATTTTATTATAAGTATACCTAGCCTTTTCGCTTCTGCTACGCATTTCTTGTGAGTGGTCCCATTGTTCATTTACAGTAGTTCGAAGATAGGTAAAACTGCTCACTCGTTCTATTTGTTTTTGAGTTTTGTGAGATGACAATTTTCAATTTTTTCTTTGTTAATGACTATTAATTTTGTCTTTTTGATGTTTATGTCCAGACGATACAGTCGGCTGTGGTATGTTACTCTATCGATACATTATTGTCGTCCTCCCAAGCTGTCAGTAAAAATAACCGTATCATCTGCATAACGGACATTATTCAATCTCCCTCCATTCAGAAGAATTCCAGAGTCTGTGTGTTCTAAACCTTCCAGAAATATGTACTCTGACTATATATTAAACAGAAATAGAAAGAGAATGCTATCCTGCCTTACACCTCGTAGTATATTTGTCTCTTCTCTTACATCTTCAGAATTTCTACTATTTTTTTTTTGTGTTTTACTCTATGAATATCGCCGATATTATCGGTAGTGGGTGCAGTTTTTATCCATCCTGGATCTTCATCGTTAACCAAGCTGGTACAACCACATTTAAATTCAAGTGGCCAGAATTTCACTCGGACAAATTAAGCCTATGCAATGTTTGTGTGGGAATATTACCTTTTAAATGCAAGAATTTAATCGATATTCGATTTTTTCTATGTTTATGGAAACGCCAAAATCGAGTGACACAAACAATAGTAAACAACCGAGTGTTCAACATGGCTGAAATTTTAAAAAGTATCTTTCAACACATATACATTCATTACCAAAATACCAATAAGTGTACTCCACACATTTTGTTTTGATTATCATAACCAACAAGTACATGAAAATATTATGTAGTTACCATATTAAGATTCAAGTTGGTTCATCCTGGAGTATGGGCAACAAAAATCAGCTGCCAGTCAATGAATGCTTTCTATTTTTTTTTATTACGGCGGGTTAACATGAAAAGGAGGAGACCATGATTAAAGTCTTTGATTTTGTTCTTTTAGATAGTTTTTTGTTTCAACGGCAGTACTTCAAAACTAATCCATTTGCATTGGGGAGCACCATGCTCTCTATGTTATTTTGTGAAATTGGTGTTATAATGTATAACAGTCATAGAATCACAATTACTCACTAATAAGGTTAACAATATTCTACTCCATATACGGACACATTGTAGATTTATAAGTAAATAATTTCAATCGTATATATGTATGTCTTCCTTCAAAAACCTTGTAATTTATCTTTATTGTTAAATTGACTCAATTGCTGTTAATCGAATCTCAATTATATTGTCTCCCGCGTTTTACCACATTCACGGTAATGTGAATTTCACAACGAACCAATTCAAGTTCATATGAAGTATATTGATGATTTATTACCTTTCTAGCATAGCGTAAATCACTTCTTTATACAAAATTATGAAAGTAGTGGATAATTTACTTTACAAATTTTGCATTTCCTTGAATTTTTTTAACGTTTTCGTCTTTCTTTGTTACAGTTATATGAAATTAACGACGATCCGAAAAGGAAAGAATTTCTGGACGATCTTTTTTCATTTATGCAAAAAAGAGGTAAGTTGTAATAGTGCTTGCTTTTTCTTTTTATTGCCTAAGCTACAAAGAAGATGTATATACATATGTAAAATGTTCTAAATTTTGAGTAGGAAAGGGACTAAATGAAGACATGCAGCTGCTTTATGCTGTTTTATTGTTTTTTTGAATAGCATTCTTTGAAATTTGCATTGAGAAACATGAGCGTGACTAAATAAATATTAATAAACGCGCAGAACCCTGGTTAGAAATGTGTTTATATTGTGAAGTAAAACCCGGGTCGCCTTCTTGTTTTTTTCACTCTCCTTATCCGGCATGTCCTTCCTCGACGCATCAGGGAAGACATTGTAGATTTATTATCCAGACGGTACTTCGAGGAATTTCCGATTTCACCAACAAAATCTAAAATAATCCGCATCCCTTGGAGGTCATCTACTCCCATCCCTTCTAGTTTAAAGCGGCGAACCAATTGGTTGAAGCGAGATGAACGGATAAGGGGTATCGGCGACAAATTTGCCTGCCAGCGTAGTCTCTTGAAATTCTCGGCACATGCACGCTTTTCTGTGTCCCTAGCTCCTTTACAAGCCACAATAAATTCTAAGACGGCTACCCGATTTTGCTAGCCGAAGATTCATGTGTATAGATGAAATTATAATTGCGTCTAGATGTTCTGTATACGAATAGGCAATTTAAGAGAGTGCTGTGCATTTGTGCAGATGTTTTGTGGTCTTTAAATATGACGTTTTAGTGTAATAGATGTTACAGCGACATTGTGAATGTAGTATTTATGCTAATCGGACTGTTGTTCGCTTGTAGATAAGCTTTTATAAAGATGCATTCCAGTATTGTCTTTTAACATAATAGTTGGCTACCGGTTTTGCGTTTTACGGCACCGGAAAGTATTTTAATCTCAGGTTTTCGTCATGATTTATGATTCTAGATGAATTCAGATAGACAGCATTGCTAATAAGTAACCAAACACATAGAACTATAGTTAAATTGCAATTATTTTCATTTATTTAATCTGAAATATCTCTTTACATGCGATGTAGAACGTTTTGTTTTGGAACAAAATAGAATTTCAATATTAATGAACCTAATATGCCTAAATAAATAGAGTAGAAGAAATAGTTAGCATAAATAGCATTATCGAACTACGAGTTTTGGTTGTGGTTCACTGCTAAGTCTTTTTAAAAAGCGCCAACTTTATTATCACGTACAAAATATTACATTATCATATGGATATAGGAGAACTTCTGCTCTAGCGAATAATAATTTTACTTTATATATGATAAGGCACACGTGCATTCATTTGCTGATTCTGCGGTTCCTTTTGTTATTGTGGAATATAACTCTTCCTCCATTAGAGTGGAAATATGACTGTGTCCACGGATTTCATTGATCTTAATGCATTTCCATTCCTTATGATTACAATTACTGCATATATAAAATATGTGCAAATACACAATATCAAGATGTAAAATAAAATAGTCCAAACACCTATTTGAGAATGTATATATTTTTATTTAAACTATTTGATATATATATTACGGGGATGCGATCACAATTACCCAAGGCATTGTTGAACTTCAAAATTTGTATTTCACAAGGGACATCCACTTATTCTTACGAGGTGTACCTGCTTTTATAAAAACTCTTCACTTACAATTTCTTTGTATTGAATATCAACATCTTACTGATATCGTTCATTATTAAATATTTTGAATGAGGTATAATGTCCTTAAATGAGTAGTAAATAACTCAATACTGGCAAAGAATACATGTGATAATATTGATACGTTTGAGTCTCAACAATGAGTACATTTAATATAAGAATAAGCAGAATTTCCTTTGGAGTAGGCTTTAACTTCAATCATTTGCTCAAAAGTTAACAAATTTGTCACATCCAGTTTAAATATTAGAAATCGTTTTAATTTCGCTTAGTAATTCATGGGATTCTATTACAGAATTATGGGAAAGATTTAATTTTGCAAATGTTACAGCTAATTACTTTACACATTAAGATAAAATATTATTATTGATAAAATAGTATGTTCTAATACGCTACAATGTTTATACAAAGTTAACCTCCTGGTGCTATACTAATTGTTTGACAAATATACGACATCCATCTCTTAAGAGTTCATTGGGGGTTCCAATTAGGCGGCTGTGGTGGCCACTTGATTGAGGATAGGACTCCTTTAGACGATTTGTCTTGAAAATAAGCTTTAAGCACCTTTGCGTCATCATCTTACTGGTAAATGAACTCCTCCCCAATTAATTCTCATCCAGTTGATACCAAATTGTTTCCTGGGATTTTCAAGTACACATCTTCTTTCATTCTTTCATCTACTTTAATTTATTTTACAATCTTTTCATCTCCACAGCATTCCCATACCATGGTGTTTCCCTTTCCATGTTTCACTGTTTTTGAAATGCATTCGTTTCTCCAGAGCAGCAACGAACAATCGTGTGATGCTCTGAATAATAATTGATTGAGCTTTTACCTAATTCAGTCTTTTCTGTTTGTGTATAGAACTTAACTGACCTCTCAGACCAGCTTCTATTACTCTCTGTTCCGCTGTCGAGACATTTACCGGCTGACGGCATTGTAAATTGGACTCTACCGTAATTCGTTGCGCGATAAACCAGCGATTTCTTAGGGAAATTACTCGGATATTTTGGTAGTCTCCTTCTGTCGTTGATCTGCGCCTTCTCCTTCGTTTTATGCTTTGAAGCATATTGGTCTCTTCATTTCTTCTAATTGTTCTACGCACACAACACCCAAAAATATTTAATTGTTCAGGATTTTTTTTTAAGATTTATTCAGTGAAAAACGTATATTCGCGCGTTTCAATATCGAATTCCTTTCTTTATATGGTTTATAAATAGGGTCTCCGTAACGTAATCATATACGGCTCCAGTACTCGGCAATATACTTGTTGCATATTCAATGTACATTTTATTATAAGATAGATGGATGATTCAGTATCCTTTCCAAATTTCATTTCCTAACGCATTCATCCCCAATTTCCTAATTCTAATGCATTATTACTGCGTTGCCATTAAAAAATTTAATACAGGAATACATTGCTTTCGTATTTCAGTAGGTTTTGTAAATAAGCCTTATTGTTATGAATATGTATTATCAATAATAAATTACAAATGCCATTCTAGGAGGACTAGCATGAACTTCCCTAAATATTTTTAAAATAGTTCTAAGTCTAACACAATATATTAAATGCGATCAAACGTATGAGCAATAAAGTAAATTGTCTCTGCATCATCACTGTGTAAGGAATATTACTTCTTACGTAACACTTCCTTTTTTTTGCTTTATGTAGACTTTGTAGATCTTTATTGTTTTATTTGTAATAATTTTATTTATAAATACAGCTAAAAACTGCATATACCGTGAAAATTCATACGCATATTCATGCGTTTCAGTTTTATTCAACAGTTGCAAAGCAAACTCGCATATTCAATTAAACTCTTATGTGATTAGCTGTATGTATTCTTAGCGATAGATAACTGTTACTTTTTGCTAATTTATTATTATGCTTTTCGAATTAGTTCTAAGAAGATATTAAATCTATCTTCATTGTGTAAACAATCACGGAAATAAGACAATGGCTAAGCTACTACGTTATTTATATCAATAACATATCACACATTAAGACAGAAGATTATCACTTCTTAACATCGATCTGTTCAATATCCGGTTCGACTTAAATTTTCAGATAACCGCCTCCAGGGGAGTCCAAACGAATAAGTACATAATATACTGAGAACGATATAGTCGAGCATAAGCCGATCTTCATCTGCCAGTCTTTCCATTCAAGCCTTCCTTCTTGATAATTAAACAGGGCCGCATCATAACCCGTATCTACCTTGTTCGTTGTTCATTTCCAACGCGCGCCTCGAGATTTCTGCCAAATCATCGTGTTTACGGTCGAGTCACTCTAAATCCAGATTATTCGGTAGCATTAAACAGTAGCAGTGGCCAGCAGACGTCCTTCTGTAATTCAATAATAGCTTAATAATAGTTTGCCGTTTGATAGAGGCAATTACGTATCAAAATTGAGGCAATTTCGGTCCTACCTGATGGATAAATGGCCCTTCTGCCGGGCGCCTCTTTCGATTTGCTTTGGTCTTTTTCTTCGTTGGTGTAGAGGCAAGTTACGAGACCTGATCAAAAATGAAATGGTATAAGAAATTATTATATTGTACTCTAAATATATGTTTGATATTGGATTTTGAAACGATATGATTGATATTTGGAATTGATGAAGTAAACTTTGAATGAGTAATCCATTTTTCACGTCAACGCTTTTTCGATCCCGTTTTCATATGGACTTACTAGAATACGGGACGTTATTGCCATCATTTTGGTAACTAAAATTACTTCAGTTTTACAATCGTTGGCCGATAAATTGGAACCACTAGGTAATTATGGTAATTCCGTACAAAAAGTAGCAGGAAGTGATGGTACAGTAGATAATATTTTCTATGACCTCATTTCGATTTAATAACAGCAACTGTTGTTTTGGGCATACTCTCTGCTAAATTACCAATTTTAAAATATAGGCAAGAGGGAAGGAAAATGGGATTCACAGTATCTCAAACAATTTAATCAATCAATGGCTACCGGACTCGTACACATTTGCACGTCATCTAGCCAATACACTTCCGAACGAACTACAGAATCAAAACAGATGCAAAAGACAACACCAGCAGCATCACGGCAGCAAAACAAACAAAGGGGCATAGCTTGCCCTTTTTTTGACATTTTACATGAAGAAAGTATACAATATCGCGCTGCAGATTTTCTTACTTTCTTCTCCATAATGTTACTACAACAGATAATAGGTGTAACACTTACTAAAATTTATTGCAGTTTTTTATATACAAATAAACACCACATGATATACAGTACGCTACGCTTGTCAAAAATAAAATAACATTTTTTTGAATACTGTTCAGTATACACTACCAGCTTTAACAAACAAAGCTAACATTTTATACCAAATCAAGCAGCAAGAAGCACTTGAATCTATATACAGCTGCTAAATCCCGTTTTAACCATATTTGCACGCGCACAAAAACTCAGTTCAGTGCAGTAGTAAATTAGCGCGTTAAATAAATTTATTAGTGAAACTATGGTGTAAACATTCATCCTACAGTAAATTAAATAGTAGACATACAACTTACAAATAAAATTTAACATGGATAAGAAAAGAAATTGTACTCCCGAACTGCGTCGCATTACCTTAAATTTACACGCACCTTAAATTTACAGTTATTTATTTATGTTATATATGCACATATGATGTATGTATGTTGCCGAGTATATTAAAATTAAAATTCGGAGAGAAAAAATCCGGTCGATCTACGTCAGAGCATTGGCAAAATGTCCCGGTATTGTGCGGTCAGCCGAACACCTGACGTTCATTTTTATTACAAATGAACCGTGTGTTCGAATTTTTGCGGCGCGGCATTTTTCTCGGTTTCCGTGATGTGTTTTCTGCTTCTTCGACGTTGCGCATCGAAATTTATATTCTGGGGCGGTGGCAGGGCATCCTTTGCGTACTTTCGCCGAAAGAATGGCGAAATTGGACGGCGCTGTCTATTTTACGGCTAGACAACGGTGGCAAATTGGATTAAATGTAGCTATTCCGTCTATTTGAGGTTTCCAATCTAGTCGTAGAACTGCAGCGCATTACTACACCAAATATGAATTGCGGAACTGTGTTATTTTGATGGGTGTATAATATTTTTCTGAAGAACGGTATATACCGTTCTTTAAATGTTGTTTTGTTGTGCGGAATGATAGATATCAAATGTCATAATATGTAGGATGTTTTATGTAATTAATCCTTTTAACCATAGTAGACTGTGTAATATGTGATAGGAAAGCGATATGTGACCTCGCGTTATCGTCATGGAGAAGCCAATCGTTTCTACCGTAGTTGTACGGACGCTACTTTCTTTTATTCCGCCTTGGATGCCTTAGAATGTGGCGGTAAAATTCTGTATTATTCGTCCGATTTCGAAATGTGAGCTCTTTGTGAATATTTTTTTTCGTCCAGGGAGGCGAAGGTATTTGCTTGAGTTCGGAATCATACCCATAAGCCCAACTTGCACCATATGTGACGACATTTCGAAGAGAATCTGATTCGGTGGAAAGCTGGTTTTTCATGTCTCTGCCCACATCTATGCGATACTGTTTTTGTTTGTCGCTAAGCAGTCGTGACTTAAACTCTGCTGCTTTTCTTCTCATGCTTAATTTTTCCGATCACCATCCGAGGCATCCACTCCACCCATTTTTCAAGGCCGCTATTTGACATATTAGTCCATTCCTCTTGTAAAATGTTCCAGACGTGGCCTACGGAGGCAGGGCACACTCTTCGGACCCTCCTGCCCAATTCATCCCATAGCAGCTCGATGCCGTTTAGATCAGGGCTTTGTGGCGTCTATGTCATTATTTGTATGTGTGCCATTATCTTGTTCTTCATTTAAGAAATTTTTACAAATCACTGCAGAATGTTTAGGGTCGTTGCCCTGCACGAATACAACTTCGACTAGACGTTGCTCCGATGGTTTCTTGCAGTATTTATAAATAACCCTTTTTTTCGCGAAATACCTTCCTTCAGGTCTCCTGTACCGGCATAGGAAAAACAACCCCAAACAAGCACAGAACTTCTTTATTATACAGTTGACTCTACACAACCCTACAACATTCTTTGGCTCTTCGCTCTTCTTACAAAAACACGCCTTGTTTCTCCGAACGCCTCAAACTTTGACTGATTAGTCTATAGCACCCATTTCCAATCATCAGTTTTCCTCTCGGCATTTTAATAACTTTAATCAGGTTCACACAAAAATATAGCTCTTAATACTAATGCATGCTCAAGCAGGTTTATTTAGAAACTTAAGCATTTATCAATATATGTATAACACACTCTCGGATGGCCTGCTCCCAGCCTAAAGAGTATTTATTACCTGCAATATTGTGCCAAAAATAATCCAATCCTACTTGTGGGGATAAGGATTATTCTGAAAATTATTATATTAGGTCATAAAAATACAATAGGTTTTTAATCACTTCTCTAATCGATATTCTTGCAAGTTTGCCTGTACAATTAATAAACAATAAACTTCATAGAACCGAATATAAATGGTATTTATATATAAAAGCAACTATATTATCTTTTAGCAGAGTTTACAACATTTTAATGGGCGTCCGAACTAATGTGGACGGTAGTGTAGATAGACATCTTTTTGTCGTGTGTAATTTTGCTTTATTTACCAATAGCAAACGTCAAAAATATAGGTTTATCTTGCCAAACGCTACATTCTTAAAGTGAATGGCTTATAGTTATGAGCTTTTTATTTCTAAAATCTCAAGGTCATGGGAACATAGTCTTTGAGCCTTGAAAATTTAATATAGGAATGTAGCGATATAGGAAAAACGTATCCTGCACAAAATACTTAAATTCAAATAAATAAAGGAGTTTGGACAAGTTTTCTACGAAAAATGCTTCTTACATTAATTCAAATATGATTCTTCATCTGGCAATAAATCACGTTAGTGCACTAAAATTCTTACAGCAGTACACAGGAAGTTTTAGTATATAATACTTTCCTGTTACATTTTCTGAAGGAAGCGCAATTTCCTGCGTGGAAAATTAAACAAAAGGATTGAAAAGCCATACACATGAAAAATAAATATCGATTTTATTATCACTTTCATGTGAACGGCGCCAATTTTACTTCCACAATGCGGCGTAAATCAAAATAACGCGAGAAATCCAAAGCAGGAAAGGTATCTTCAAATCGCCGCCGTAAATCTTCCGGTACGCGCGCATTTCTCAAATCTTCGAATGGCTCCTCAGTTCGAAACGAGAGAATTTTGTATATGTATACAGAACGATTGCGGAGGAGAGCGCGTTCCCATTTCAAAAACAACAATAAATACCGCCAATTGGCGGTTTTATTTATGAAACGTATTGGCCGTAAAGTTGTAAATCCTGACAGTTAGTTTATCGGGACGACTTCAAAAACATTTTCATTCTTTGAGCGATAAAATATCGTGCGCCTTACGTCGACGTCATTTTATTATTGCGCCATCTCGCGGAGCTTTTATGACGGTAGTTAGTCATCAGATTTCAAACAACTTTGTCGTTAGAGGATGCGAAGGTGGGTAAAGGGGGAATCGTTTAGCACCCTTTGTAAAGGCTCAGAATTTCTAATACCAGTACCAGCATACCAGCAACTGTTACAATGTACCGTATATTGTTCTGTATACTCCGCATATATTTTGATCGGTTTGATTATTGATCCTGTTTCATTTTTTGATTATACTATTTCAGTATGTTGGATATACACTACCGTCCATATTAATTCGGACACGCAAATATATTCAAAGAAAAACGAGGAAATATTCACTAATTTTTACAAAACTTAAAATTTTTATTGCATTTTGTTAATAGTGGTTAAAATAAAAGTAAAAAAAGTGATTCTAATGAAAAGTAAACAAAAACTTGTTAAACCTTCCGTTAATCAAAGAAACTCCTTTTTGCGCGAAGAACAGCCTTCGCAATCCGAGGCATCCGCTCCACTAGTTTTTCAGGGACTCTATGTGGCGTATTAGTCCATTTCTTTTGCAAAATATTCCACAGGTGGCCTACGGAGGTAGGGCATACTTTTCGGTCCCTCCTGTCTAATTCATCCCATAACAACTCAATGGGGTTTAGATCGGAGCTTTGCGGCGGCCATGTCATTGTTTGTAAAGTGCCATCGTCTTGGTCTTGATTTAAGAAATTTTTACATATCACTGCTGATTGTTTGGGGTCGTTCAAGTCACTTCAAGTCTTCTGTACCGGCGTACGCAACCCTAAAAACACACTTCTTCCTTGTTTGACAGTTGGCACTACACAATCTTGCAACATTCTTTGGCCTTCCGCTTTTTTTTACAAAAGCGCGTCCTGATTGTCCGAACACCTCAAACTTCGACTCATCAGTCCATAGCACCCTTTCCCAATCATCCCCTGTCCAGTTTCTATGTGTTTTTGCCCACGGTAGCCGTTCTTGCTTATTTCCCCGTTGAAGTAGGGTTTTTTCACTGTAGTAACATAAATTTTTCTTGCACGGTCGCGATTTGTGATGCTATCAGTCTCCTATTTCGCTTTCTCAATAATTTTATACTCTAATCGTCGGCGTGAGTGTTATCCTTTTATGACCTGAACGTGCTAACTAACAGTCAATTTATTAACATGTATTTTTTCGAAAATTGGACGCACTTTCTTGAAGAAAAGCAACAATTACAGAGCGCTTTTCTAAACTTGTTGGTTTTCCTCTCGGCACTTTAGTAATTTCAATCAGGTTCACACAAAAAGATACGCTCTTAACACTAACGCAAACACCAGCAGATTTCTTTAGAAACTAAAACATTATCAATACACAATACACTTTCAGGTGGCCTGTTCCCACCTCAAAGAGTATTGTAAACTTATACCTACAATATTGTCCCAAAAATAATCCTATTTCTTTCTTCTTATTTAAAAGATTTATTTTCTTACCTTCAATTTACAATTACATTTTTATTGTTAAAATATAGCTAGAACTCCCTCTCATTTTTTTATATTCTATATTTATTCAATTATGTGCAATGGTTATAATTTTTTTATAGTAAAACTAATATTGATTATCATAAATTGTTAAAAAAGGGAGTTCATACAGCAGCATTCGCGACGGAAACATAAGTCTAGTATTGTTTTAATACCGCAATAATAATTGTCTAACAGTTTTAGAAACTATTAATTAAACATATAAAGAAGCCTCTATAAATATATCATATTGAAATGAAAAGACATGATCATATGTAAACTGTACTAAGTATTGTACAGGTGCATGAAAATGGAATGAAAACCCATTCGTAATGTGCGCTTTGCATCCGACCTATAGGCTTCTTCGTTGCACCTAGTACCATGAATCCATCGTATGAGCATACCGTCTTTCGAAGCTGTTAAGAAACTAGCTTTAGATAAAGTATTATTAGTGTACCAATTATATTAGAAATAAATTTTCAGCAGAAATACATAGTACACTAAATTTCTTTCTTTTAACGGAAATTGGTACCATACTGTGTCCATCCAACAGGCCGTCATAAGATGTGTCAACGTAAAGTCCATCAATTCCGATAGATAAAAATTTAAGAAGGCTTTATTGCACTTATTCCAGAGGAAGGTAATTAAGATACCAGACAATAGAAATATATTACAGTCTATTGGGAACTAAAGTAGATCACTTAAAAGCTCTTGCATGTCGGATTAATAACACTTAGAGATCCGGAAGAAACAACAGAAACGGCGCTGCGAAAACTTCAAGTCAAAATGAAAGTAAAGTCGCAATTCCTTCACATTAGCATTGCAAACTATAACAATATCATTAAATTTATGAATGAACTTCATCAGAGAAGCATATTCTATGTATGGTCGTACATAGGCACAATGCAACATCGTGACGATTGGCACATTACTTAACAACGATGTACATATAACGAGTCAGAACTCCTAGCATCTTTAATGCAGAGGTAGTTGGCTGGTTAAGGTATGAAATGCTTTAGAAGAAATCAATATACATACACATACACTGGCGGTCATTAATTTACCCTCACCTGAGATTTTGATTCCAACCATAAACTAGTAATGTTACTTATTCGAAATAAATTTGACAATATTTCATTGCATTCAGATTGATGATTTCCGTTCCGTATTGTATGTTGAACTTTATTGTTGCTTCGACTATCTATTCGGGGTGTCATAACTGTTATTTATTGCGTTATTATGTAGGCTGAATTAACATTTCAACTCATGATAATAAGATTTGGTTAAAATCCTTTATGCTTTTCGAAAAACAGTGCTTTGATTTTGACTGTTCCTAAAAATGCCATTTTTTGTAAAACAAACAGTAGCTAATCAGATCTCAGTTGGACACCGTGGTTAGCGGCACACCTTTCGTACTAATTAAAACAAAATTATTTAATTTGATTATACAAAGTAACCACAATTCTTTTATAATTTGTTACTAACCGAGCCGGATCTCTACTTCGCGATTAAACTGCGCTTGCTTTTGTAATAAAACCATTAATATTGCAAACGGAAAAATTTTATGGAAACACCCCGTACTTTCACCACACATAGATTATATTCATACCGTTATAGCTAAATAATTCATCAATATCCGACGTATTACGATGAAATTGATTAAACTCATTTATTAATTTGCGCAGCCCTTCGCCGCTATTACGGCCGAACGGCAGACGCTAATATCAAAATTGTTTCCAATAACAATTTAATGATAGCCGTTTATTAATTAAATCTGTGATCTTTGCCTTTCAACCGTGTTTTTTAACTCGTCTTTTTATATATCGATATATTGATAAGTTGTACTGTATATAGCGAGTAATTTCGTACCGAGCCAAGGCTACTGAGATGAAGCTCGGTCGATTAATCGATTGAAGGAAAGGTAAGCGTATGCGAATTTAAAAAATTACCCGTCGATTAAATATCTAAATTGATTTATGTTTTATTCATAGCTACTGAGCCACAAGTTGATAGTATGAAATGATACAGCATTTTACTTGGAATTTCTCGATTAATAAAGTTATATATACAGAGTGTTTCGATTCTATGTGCTTTTCTAAAAATGGAATTATTAGTTGTTTAAGAATAGATGGCGCTTTCGGAAAGTAGCCAGAATCATTATGTTATGGCTTTCGAAAACTGTGATTGATTTAGCGACTTTTTGTGTTAAATTCTAATCAAAACTACCTTCCTGCGACTAATAATCACTTTTCCACTTTCTTATGAGTTAGGGTTGTATACACCTTCATGTAACTGATACTCAGAAAAATTCGGAGGTAAAGTAATCCATCGAAATCCATGAAATCAAGTTTGATACAGAGTGCGATGGAATGATACATAATTTTATAGGTTCATCAGACACACCAATGTCAGTTTATGTGAAACGATATTTCCGTTTGCAAGTAATTGTAAGATATATTTGCAAATTTAAAACTAAAGTTGCTAAACAATAACCCCCTCCCACGAACTAATTTACTGCGGAGGAAATGACACAATCCTATATGTATTTTCCTGCACTTTTGTGATGTATAAAAGAATTAATAGAAATACTTTTACAGGAAGCTTTGTCCCTTTTAGAACGATAATAGTTTCTAGTTATCTTATTACTTTAACATTGACGTCGAACAAATTATCGTAAAAATGATTTAAATAATTTTAAAACAGATTGATTACTCCTATAGTCCTTCGTCCTTAAATATATTTTTAGACTAATTCCTACCCCAACAACGCAGTGTTTAATACAATTTTTAAAAAGTTCGGTTTTTAATTAATAATTTTATTTCATCCTGCTCCTCTTCTACATGTTAAAAGCTCTTTTCAACACATTGTATTTACTTCTTAATTTTAATGAAGCATCCAAATAGGTGCGAAATATTGGTAAAAGAATATAAAACATACCTTGAGAAATAAATTAGTTCTCTTTGTTTTCCGTCACCCAAGATTTACCCTCTTCCTTAAAATAAATATAATGAATTATTGTTGCACAAATTAACTAAAACAACAACCGTAATAAGTTATAAGAAAATGTAGAAATTGTCTATTAACTTCCACCATTTGACACACCTAATATTACCATACGCATATACATATGTTTCATATGAATTCTTTTCCATAACAATATTCTAAGAATTTAATTGCACAAATAATTAGTACCTTATATCATAACATGAAATAAGTAATTTCATCTATAAAAAGGTAGGAATTTCAAATTTAATATTTAGTTATTCGATCTTGCGAAAAAATGAAGAATTTGAAAAATAATTTTCAAAAGGAAAGAAATATTTTTGCTCCGTTGAAATTTAACACCTGATAATAAAACTTATCAGAAATCTTTCACATTTTTATTATATAATTTGTTTTATTATTGTTATACAGTTAATATTCAAAATAGAATCTATTATGACCAATAGTTCTCTGCCATTATTTGGTAAAGCTGCCCATTCCACACCTATACTATTCCCCTGGTTTAGAGACGAAGAACTCTTAGCATCTTTCTACCACTACAACATTGATAGAAAACATGCCTGAAAAAGTGTGCCATTGAACTAAAAAGGTGGTAGTCGTAGGTCTCTTAAGTTTGAGCTGCAGCCGATATAGTAGCAATCCTTCAAGTTCCTCTAGTTTCTGGAGAGTTTTTCAGACAGCATGTGGTTTAGCATTTTTTTTTAAATTGCATGTATTCGATCCAATTGCAATTCAAAATAGATCACGTTTTTGTAATTTAGCTTCAAAACTTTTGCGTTTGGCAACTGGTTTTGCAGATTCGCCACGGATTAACTATTGATTTGATTTGTTTAGCTTACGGAGTTGGATCAATTTTTCAGCATATGTGAAATTGCAAGTTCATTACAGATTTGCATCCCTCGTTTTCGTTTTTTCTACAGTTAATTCATGAGGACTTTTCTGCAACGTGTGTTTACGTTTTCCAGTTTGTGAAGATGGCGATCTATTGTTCACCTGTACGAACCAAGTTTCTGTGACAATTGTCGTGCACTGCAAATCGGAGTGGCCCTAATCCAGTGGCAAAGAACCACTTGGTCGGTCAGTGATAGAACATCATTCTTCTCGAAGATATCTAACTGTTCCTAAGTTCTCTATACTAGTTTTGTGCATTACGATGTGAGATAACCTTGACCTTCACGAAATATACATGTGGTATCAGCCGTACTTCAGCCTAGTTACCAATAATGACGAAAAGTTGCCAAAATCTCTTTATTTGTATTGGGCATTGTGAGTTCACAAAAAAGTATTCAATGTATTTTTACACGCACTTACATGAATTATTTTTAATGTAGCATTAATAATAGAGCTTCACAATGTTATAAATCCAATATTGACCAATACAAAAAAACCAAAAAGCTCTTACTCCATTTTAATAATTAAAGCATTTTGTTTGTTACTATTTATTGCAATATTATCAACAATAGTATATGTATAGTAGGTATATGCCTGTTTAGAAATACTATACTAATGAAATTACGTGAAAATAAACAGTATCAAAGTAGAAAATAAATTAAAAATACTGGAAAGAAATCTTTAATTGCCAAAAAGTAAAAGCATAAACTACAATATTCTTATTGTTTGAACATACCGCTTGGTTAGAAAAATGCGTCATCGCGAAGACAGTTCATTATGTTTGCATTTCGACACATACAAGCACACTATTATTGTTACCGCTAATTCGATACAAGGACGTAATAAAATTTGCGTGAATAGTGTCACTGTTTAGTGATAGATATTAACCTATTTTGTAAATTAAAAGACTTGGTGCTATAAACATGTACAACAGATATGCATTGAAGTGGGATGTATACATTTATTGCATATTAGCATGAACATTGACCACTGAGACGATAGCGATTGTTTTTTTAATATTAGCTATTCTTTGTTCTATTATGCAACTTGAACTTAAGTAGTTACTCAATTTCAGGACCGAGGATTACCATAAATGTCTCTGCATCAGTATAGAACTGCAATACAAAAATATAGACATCAATATATTATTAGGATACTATTTATGCTTCAGTTGTTAATGTAATTATTTAAAGGTCACAGTCGAAGGCGGTGATCATTACATTCTATACAATGTATTTCATCATTAATTGAGAGTATGCATAAGCACAAGGTACGTACACTACCGGCCATAAAATATTATAAAAATAAGTGAAAAACTAATTATAAGATGAACCTTTACTCTGTACTTATACAAAGAAATGTAACAGTTATAAAATCAATGTGCTTATAAATTTGATAACAGAGATAATCATAAATTAACTTAAATTTGCGATTCGTCAATGTGTTCATCTTTCACTTTGATTATTGCCGCACACAATCTTGGCATTCTCTCGAGCAGCTTTGCAGTGTTAGCGTCTCTATTTTCCTCCACCTATCCTGTAGTTGCACCCAAAGTACTATTGTCGAATTTGGAATAGATTTTCTAATGTGTCGGTTAAGCTCCTTCCACAGAAGCTCGATCGGATTGAGATCTGGACTTTGGGGCAGCCACATCGTAGCAAATATGTTCTCTTTTTACTCCAGTTCATCTAAATACTCACGAAATATCTTTGTAGTGTGTTCTGGATCATTATCATGCTGGAATACAACATTTTCAGCGATTAATGGTGTTCGAGATGAGATGGCATTTCTTCTCAGAATCTCCCTACACCCTTATTTTCTGAGGATATCTATCTATTTTGACCAAAAACCCTAAATCATGACTGATCCTCCTCCATGTTTTATTGTTGGTATAATAGAGAATCGTTTTCCTTTTTATCCATGGTTAACTGTTTGAACCAAAGGTGAGATATTTATATCCATCGGTTCAGAGCACCAATCTTCCAATGTCTAACCTTTGTATCCTCTCGCCCATGTCAATATGGTTTCTGCATGGCAATTCTTCCATACAAACCAGCTTGACGCAAACGCCTTTTTACCGTGGTGACGTTAATTAGTTTTGGGCGCGAAATGTTCATTTTTGCAGTAATTTCTGGCGCTGTTTTTAATCTATTTCGGTTGCTAGTGATTATACTTACGCGATCTCCTGCTGGTGTTATTATTTTTGGCCGTGGGGGTCGCTGTTTATTGGATGCACGGCCACTTCTTTGAAACTTTTTAACATTATAATCCGCGGTTTTACGGTTTGATTTCAGTAATTTAGCAACTTTTTGGGTACCTTTACCGATTATATTAATCCGCCTGTATCGTATATTTTCATATTTTATGACGGCATTTCCGAAAAACTAGTCTTTGTCTAACCTGTCAACCTGAATCTGACATCTTAACATCAGTCGGCTCGTTACGTGCACAGAGAACATTACAGAGAATTTATAATCGATCTTGTACTTACACTGCAATAATACAAATATCTTGATAGGGATGAAAAATAATTTCCCACTGCGCAGATGGGTGAACACTTATTACGAGTAGTATATATATATATATTACAAGAAGATGCTCTAAGTGCATTAATGTATCACACCTTTAGGAACAATACGTGTGCTTTGAGGTTGCATAATTAATGCAATTCTCGTGTACCTCTGAAAAGAATTATTAATTATAGAAAGATTTCATGTGACTTAACTACTGGATGGTTGATAGAGGATATTTTTTGCTTATGTAATGCCATAATGAAATTTAGATTTATTTTAACGCTTAGTAGGCAAAGAATCTCCTTCGTTTGAAATATACATATTTTTGTCATTAAAAATGTGTTGTTTTCTTTTTAATTAAACCCTAATGCAAATTTTTCACGGTGGTCTTAAACCTAGTGAGCGATAGTATAAATTTTCATAATGTATACTTGTACCAGCCTTGATAGTATAGTAGCTACTCTTAACGCTTTGAAGGTATCAAATGTAATTGTCACAGAATAGTAATCTATCGTCTGCTGTAATTCTTCTGCTTCCTCCTTAATTAATTAAACCGAGGGTGTAGTAACATACATATGTGAAGTTGGCAATAAGACATAATAGCGGCGGCGGTGAGTGACGGGAATGTGCACAAGGGCTGCCAACACAAACACACCGGAAGTGTCCGCTAATTATAAATGTGTTGTCATCAATCACGGTCTGAGCATCTGACATCAGACCGTATCGCATGATTCCTTCAGACGCTTGTCTACCAGATATTAATTATACCTTTTGGCGCTGCGCAGACGGTAATCACCTCCCGAAATGATATTTCTCTTTAAACTTTGTATAAGTGTTTTTTGTACGCGATTTGTTTGTTCCTTTTTCCGATTTCGTTTATTCCTAGCGTTTTATTTTTTTCATACCCGTGCTCCTAAAAATCTCCCTTGAATGTTGATGGATTCCTGTTCACTTTGGAAAATGAGTCTAAAGATATCGGGCCATTCACAGCGACACTGTGGATAAAGATGTTTTCTAATTTCATGGCATTCTTGATTAAAGCAGAAACGAATGTATACCTTCTGATTTTAAATAGACTAACTTGTATGTTACACCTGCTTCAAAGCAAGTTTCTTGCCACAGAATATCAAAAATGCAAGGTTTATCAACTTTAAGAAATATCATTCTTTTTTCAAAATGTTTCAAGATGCAACCCTCAGTGTTTTGACCTGCTCGTCTGGACAGTTCCTACGTAACACATGGGCTGAAAAGTCCCGGGCCTAACACATAGATGACGCTAGTTTTATTGCACTCACCTTTCTCTCAGTTAGTACTAACCTTCAAAAGACAGCTGTTAAAATTTCATGATATTCTATTCATTAGTTTGTGAGTTATTGTGCTAAGAGTCACGCTACTTTTGTTATTTTCAAAACAATGGATCAAAAACAATTTCGTGTTTTAATTTTACACTGCTTCTTGATGGGAAAGAATACCGTTCAAGCGAAGCAATGGCTAGAAAAGTGTTATGGGGACTCCGCTCCATCAGAAACAACAATAAAACGTTGTTTTGCTGACTTTAAACGTGGTCGTAGAGACACCGATGATGCAGAACCCAGTGGACGTCCAAATGAGGCGGTAACACCAGAAAACATCAAAAAAATCCACAAAATCGTTTTGAATGATCGAAAAGGGAAGTTGCTGACATCGTAAAGATATCAAAAGAACGTATTGGCTTTATATTGCATGAGCATTTGACTATGAGAAAGCTCTGTTCAAAGTGGGTGCCGCGTTTGCTCACTGTTGACCAAAAACAAGAACGTGTTGATGATTCTGAGCAGTCTTTGGCCATGTTTAAATGTAACAAACCGGAATTTTTGCGTCGATATGTGACAATGGATGAAACATGGATCCATCACTTCACTCCGGAATCAAAACGATCGTCATCTGAGTGAACAGCAACTGGTGAACCTCGTCCAAAGCGCCCGAAAGCACAACAATCGTCTGGAAAGGTTATGGCCTCGGTATTTTGGGATGTGCGTGGTGTAATATTCATCGACTATCTTGAGAAAGGAAATACCATCAACAGTGAATTTTATATAGCGTTATTGGAGCATTTGAAGGCTGAAATTGCAAAGAAACGACCGCATATGGCAAAGAAAAAATTTTTGTTTCATCAAGACAACGCGCCGTGTCACAAGTCAATCAAAACAATGGGAAAACTACATGAATTGTACTTCGAATTGCTCCCACATCCACCGTATTCGCCAGATTTGGCTCCCAGCGACTACTGCCTGTTCGCAGACCTCAAAAAAATGCTCGCCGGTCAGAAATTTCGCACAAATGAAGAGGTTATCGCTGAAACTGAGGCCTATTTTGAGGCAAAAGATAAATCGTTCTACAAAGGTGGTATTGAAATGTTAGAGCGGCGCTGGAATGATTGCGTTGCTCTTGATGGAGATTACGTTGATGAATAAAGCTAATTTTAAAATTAAAAAAAAAAAGTGTTTTCTTTGTTAGGCCCGGGACTTTTCAGCCCATGTGTTATATCTCGGTAGCTTGTCCTGCTTTGATTCGAAGGACCAGTACACTATCGGGTGTGTACATCGTTAAGAGAAACACATTAAATTGAAACACTTAACCAATTTTATTTACTCGCACTAGGTTTTGATTTGCAATTGGTGATTGTTCTTTAGTTGCTTTCGAACTCCTTATAACTAGGGAAACTCGCGAACTGTGTGATCAATGCTACCAAATTGTTATTTATGACTAGAGACCGGATTATATACAAAATGCATAAATTTAATTTAATTTATTTATTATATTTTACGTCTATCTGTAGAGGTCTTATTACAGTTAACTAACGCTAATTAACTTTAATCAGTGTAATACATCTACATATAGACGTAAAGTATAATAAATAAATTAAATTAAATTTTTCCACGTTGCATATAATCCGGTCTGTACTTATGACTGTTCTGGATATTCTATAAATTGAGATGTTACTCTGTTGAAATTACAGGAGTTCTGTTGAACTTGTGATGTGAATAAATTAGTGTACTGCTTGGCGGTTCTGATGAACTTGTGTAATGAACACAGTTACATCACGTACTGTCTTATAACGTGTACTACTGGTTATTTATAAGCGACTTAGTTTTGGATTAATGAGCCGCCTTATGCTACCTAATTGTTCTTGTAGATAAAATGTCTAGACATTTGGTAATGATTTCGTAGTAATAACTAGAAAGCACAGCAATAATACACGAAATGTGAGATACGGGAATAATTAGCATAATGATAATGAATGGATTCGTAATTTAGTAGATCGGGATAATTGCCGGAATTTCCTCACGTCAACATTTTCTACTTAAAGCAATACTAATTATTGCAGCAATCCATATACTAAATGTCTCTACAAGATGCATGAAAAGCAGAAATGAATGCGAAGTACAAATAAATGAATTGTTATATTAGGAAGATTTCTAATATGCGAAATAGAAACTCGTTCGGTTATATTCGAACATTCAGCTTAAACATTAGTATCTTTCTGTTTGTATTGGCTGTGTAAATAGATTTTTAGATTTTTATTGGTCACTTGTTCTTCTCCTTTGTAGGCAAATCGAGTTTCACTTATCGTTACGTTTCATGATGTAACCCATTTCAACCAGTCCGTTCCTAACCTTCTCATTTCCTCCAAACTTTTCCAAATTGAATTCTCTAGATCTTCTTCCACGTATCTATATCGTATCCATTGATTTCCTGATATACACTTTTGTCTCCTTTAACTGTATATATGAAAGTTGCTCTTGAGTCTATAAAAATTATAAAAAATTCTTTTTATTCTCCTTTCAATTATATTTCTTAATATAACAATGTTACTCTTTGCTTAAGTTTTAATTAAAACTACACATTTCGATATAACTTTTTTAAATTTGTTAAATTTCATAAAATACATTTTACTCGCAATCCACAATGAAATTTTCATTAAAAGTACATATATATATGTAAGGCAGTCAAACATTAAAGTATAATAATAATTTTTTGTACATCCTATTCCAAGATTTTCATTTTTAATTCGTCTTCTTTTTCCATGTATTCCAACTGGCGCTCCTTAACTTTGATTCCTAAATCTTTAATCTGGGTCCATTTTCTGCAATTACCAGTTGCTGTTTTAAAAAATATGACAATCCATCAGCAAGCATTACAAATTTGTCATTAATTTGTTTTATACATTTTTTCATTCCTAATTTTTTTGGTGTTGTTCTTCTTAAGAATTCCAATGTCCAGTTATTTTATTTTAAAATTCGTAAAATTGATCGACCTTTATTATGAGATATTTTTTGATACCGAGTACTGCCAATGTAAACACGAGAGATCTGACATACAACGTATCAGAATGTTAGGTTATGTTCAAGTCGATACTGCAATTGTGTGTTTGTCTTATTCATTACTGCGTACATTTGCAACTTCCACTTTTATACCCTCCTATACTAGTCGTCTAAATATATTAGATGGTACTTGTTCGTTACCTCTCAAATAAAATTTGGTAAAATATCTGCTACCTGCCACTTTATCAGAATGTGAATAAACCGACCCTAAGTGTAAGAAACTTATCTACTTACATTTTAAAATTAGACCCATTGCTCTATTCTGAATTTTTCTGAATTTACTCAGCCTCATTCTTGTTTAGATTGAAAGGTACTTGACATTTTGTTCATAATATGTTTTGTATGTTTTTTGAATAGCAAACGTTTATCTAAACTAACTCCCAAGTATTCAATGTTGTCAATTTTTATCCTAATGCTAATTAGCTGATGGTTGATTATTTATAGTGATCGTCATATCGCCAACATTATCACCACTTATATACGACATAGCGTATTACCTGCGAACATACATATATTACAAATTTTGTTAATAAATCATGGACGTACAAATTAAACAATAAGGGAGCTAACACTGTCCTTTGTGGAACGCCATTATTTGTATTTAAACTATCAAATATCCTGTTATTATATTTTACTTTTACAGTTCTATTATTTAAATATGAATCAAATTAATCCTTAATCTTGCCACAAATATCAGACATTCATAATTTCTTTATTAATAGTTTTCTATCAATGGTTTCAAAAGCCCTACGAAAGTCTAAAAAAGCAGCCGTGGCAACATTTTCCTTATCCATTTCTTACACTTTTCACTTGTGACATATGTACATACATATATTCACTATTAACAGTTTCACATGAAAGACCTTTTCTAAGTCCTCACTGATTATGATGAATCACATTTTTCGGTCACAAAAATCACATAGTTGGTCTTTCAAGCAAATTAAATGAACTGATTGAACTCCTTTGGCATAACCAATACGGTTGTATTTATTTCTTTTGAAAGTTAACTACGTTGCTAACATTACTAATACTTTTCACCATTTAGATAATTCCAACTTAGTGCATCACGATTTTTCATACAGACACGACTCACGATACAATTACCAGAACCATCCTCCAGCAAACTGCAAATTCTCCAGCATATTTTGCGCTCAGAGCACTATCATCGTCTTAATCCTAAATACAATGCAAAACGTACACAACAACCGCACAAAGCGAGACGGTTAGTCCGTTTCAATATTACTATTATTGCTATTATTTATTGCTGAACCGGTTATTTTGCTCCAATTATCGAACATCTCGTGTAGTGGTAGCCGCTTGCGTTTTATAAAAGTTATAGGAGACGTTTATTTTAAAATGCATATGTATGATGGTAAAGGCATTGCACGGAATATAATAATAACGGTTGTTGAAGGAGCCAACGGATCCGAGAATGTGCAGCAGAAAAAGGTGAAATAATTAATATGTTTGTATTTTTCGATATATTTTGCAAATTATAAATATTTACTACTAGGAAATCCTCTGGTAATAACTACTCGTGCGTCGGATAGATCTTAAACTTAATACTACGCTAGAAAAAGGTAATAGTTACCAACCAAAATTTTGCGTTAGAAAATTATAGACTTTATGAATTTGCCTTAGATCAAACCCTTTGATTATGTCGGGAATTGTTTTTTTTAGGAAAACGTTGCTTCTATCGAAATTGAAACAAAAAAAATTGAAAAAGGTGATCGAATAAAAAGAACCTTTTATCAACATTAGTGAAAGTGCATCACTGTGAATTCTGTTTGACGTCATTGCGGTCGTAAACTTTTGATCACTACGCTACACAATAAAACCTCAAGGAGAGAGAAGAAACATCGATTATTCTTTTATACTTCTCTGAAAATGATTAAATAAATGTCAATACGTGTCAATCAATTAATTAAGCGTTATAAAGAATCATGCATGACCATTCATACTTTTAATGGCATTTGGTATTTTCCCGTTTTATTATTTCAAACGGTCGTAAAACTTTAAAGGTTAATTTTCCACACGCAGAGAAACGCTTGGTTGTATCAAGACTGTCCGTCTTCATTGAAGAAAATAATCGTTTCAGTTATCCACAATATAATTACTGTTTCAAATCAATAGAAATATTTTCGCAGGATTTTTTTTCTCCGCTAAAGAGAATTATATATTGGTAACGAAACAATAGTATGTCTTTGCTTAAGAAATTTGTTAATTTGATTCCAGAAAATCTTGCAGAAAATTTGAAAATATTTATAAAGTAGAGAAGTTGTTTTTGTTGTTTGGGCTATTTTCCTTCATCGTTTGTGAATCAATCCATATGACTACTTGAATAGAGACAAATTTTTGCGAGAAGATCTGTTTTCTTGATGCAAGAAAACACTTCTCTGAGTGTAAAATAACTGAAATTTCGTCACTTATTTGTCGATATCTAATTGTAGGTATTACACAAATTCGATTGGACTTAAACTATTGATGTTATTGTCTGTTGAAATAAATATGAAACCAACAAAAGAATATTGATTTTAGTACAAAGAGAAAAATGTATTTATATCAAATATAGTTCTAGCAACAAAATTTGAATAACAAGGATTGTAAAGACTGTGAGCTATATAATTCACGGGTATTGCAATAAACTCAACTCCACAGAAATTTGTGTGAATTGGAGCTCATTACGTTACATGTGAAAATTTGTATATTTAAATTCAACATTTAAAAATATAAATTGACTATAATACTACATTATACTTATGCCATACTTTCCCAAATGTATTATTACTGTCGACATGTTGAAAAGTTGCAATGTTATTGTAAAGCTGTAAAGGCGCTACTTGTTCATCATATACAACTTTGCTTCGCCATTTATGACGAAAAAAACGTAATAATAAATATTAGACAACATAAAGTAAGCAATACTTTCTTCTCATCGCAAAGTCCACCTCTTGATATAATAACTGCTTCCACAATTCGTGGCATCCTTTTTACCAATTTTTTCTTGAGGAATATTGTCCCACTCCCTCTGCAATACTGTCTAGAGGCGGGTTTTGGGTGGTCGATATTCTCTTCTAATTCGTTTGTCCAGTTCGTCCCACAGAAGCTCCATCAGATTAAGATCTCGACTCAGTCATTATTCTTAATATTCCTTCATTCTCTGCATCAGAGAGGTGGTTTTTGCATAATAACGTGCTTCGATCGTTATTGTGCTTCAACTGAAAATTGTTGCCTATTAAGCCCAATCCGGATGGTAGAACATTTTCTTCACAACAATTCTCCTTCCGCATTATTCCATCAATTTTCATAACTACACTTAATGAAGAACAACCCCATACAAGAATGGAACCACCACCTTTCTTTATTGTTGGTGTAATGCACTCAGGAAGCATTTTCTCGTCTTTTTAACGCCTGACAAATGTTCTGCGATTTTGAAACTTCATATTTGAATTCATCAGACTATAGCACGTTTCCTCACAATTCCATTGTGCAGTCTTTGTGACTGTTAACCCACTTGGTACGTTTTTGTTTATTCACACGATGTGGCGACGGTTTTTGCGTAGCAATAGGGCCATGGAGGTTTACTTTTTTCAATGATGTTTCACTGTGCTAACGGATGTTTCCCTGTTTTACTAGCCCGATTCATTTCCGCGGTAATTTCAGAAACCGTTAATCGTCTATTTTTTTACGAAGCAATTTTATGCGTTCATCGTCTCCCCTGGATGTTGACGTCCTGGACGATTTTTGCTAGTAAGTATACCAGTTTGTTCGTAAATTTACTGTGGATTTTTTCTACATTAAGTCGCCTGAAAATATTGCTTACAGAATATCCTTCTTGATGTAGTGTCAATATTGATCGTGTTGCAACACTAAGCGGTTTTCCGCGAAGCATTTCTACACACGAATTAAATTATTTACTCCCACAAAGAAATAACAATATCGAGCTGCACGTAACGGTATATAATGACAAACTAAACTCATTGTTAATGGAAATGGGGTAAATATCTTCTCTGCAGGAACTGAATTATTAGAATTCGGATTTCATCTATAGTGTAATAAAGTTTCTACCCGTATATACTTCAATGCCTATACCTGGTATTGCTTGTACTGTACCTAATTGTTTTACGATTTTGAGGAGTAATATTCCAGTTTCGGTATTTATCAACTTAGTTCTTTAATTAGTAAATTGTGTACATGAATAAAGGTACTGCTTTTTAAAATATTTTGTTAAAATTTAAAATGTCCATTCTATTATGAGCGCAGGTGCACATATGTTACATTAATGTAAAATACTAATATAATTTTATTTCCATGGTATTACTTACGTTAAATTTTAATTTAATTAATGTGTGATATTAAAAATTTCACGGTTTCCGGTAGGATTTGAACCTACAGCTCCTGTTCACCAAATCCACCAGTCGCTATTTATGTCGCCATTTAAATCGCTAAATTTTAAATGGCTACTTTAAAGTACCAAGTGCATTATCAATTAAAGTTGTTTTAATGTAACTTTCGTTGGTTTTTAGATAATAGAATTAACGTAGTATTACCAGCGTTAAATTAATTTAATTTTTATGTGAAATTTAAAATTTTTCACGGTTTCCGGTGTTATTCGAAGCTACAATACATGAAGGTATTTAAAATTTAGCGATTTCTTCGTACGGTCTCCGTAGTGTGAATAGAAAACCCTCTAAAGCAAAGCAAATAATTGCAATTGCATTTACAATTTTTAAACAGAAACATACTAATACAGAGATTAGTATTTTACTGGCTATAGATGAACGAAGTTGGTAAAAAATAGATAATTTTAAAGCTCGGTTTTACTATTTCATATTGTCTACGTTTTGGAACTGACAAAACTGAAAACGGCGGTCATGCCCGAGGCTGTATCACGCACAATATACACGTAATTTTGTAGTATTCCGATCTGACCTTCAGACAAATTGCCCATAGAAAACGAGAGTGACTGTAAGAACAGAAAGAGCTCCTGCACTATCCGTCGGCTGTGTATGTATTACATATAGGTGTAGTACGCGTGGAGTGAGTGTAGTAAACGGTTTTACTACACGAGCAGGCGGCGGCGACATGTGTCGCTTTGTCTTCCTCTAGCACGGAACATCTAAATTTAATCTGGTCGTCTTTGTCCCGTAAGGCTCGTGTCCCACGCCGCTTTACAATTATAATAGGTTTAAATGAACATCTAAATAATGTCGGCAACGATTTCAAACGTTCCTCTAACCTAAAAAGGGTTTAACGAGGACAGGAGGATGTTGCCTAAATGTAGTTATAAAACTACTGGCGTTTAATGATATAATTTACCTCAACTGGAAATCAATTACTTTTTCTAAAATTCTAATATTTTTTTATTATTTTTCTTGATATTGTTTGGTTGACGCCCTTATTATTTTTTTGTTGTTATTGGAGAGAAAGTAGGGCTCCCTCTTCTGTAATATTCAACTTAATATTTTAATATTTATTCCATGCAGTTTTCTTTCTATGTATCTCTATATTACAGATATCAACCTTAGTTACTACTTACAGAAAATTGGATTTTTAACTCAATTTAAGTGTGCAGTGGAGACGTAAACTCCACCATCGTAATACACTTCGCGACACTTGATTAAATGCGAATCTAAAGAATTTTAAATATAGTATTATACTCTTTCAAATATTTATTGGAAATCCGGGTGGTACTTGTAAACGTCAAGGACGGGGTGTCGTAGGGCCCGGGGGATTGTAATACTAGGGATATAATTACTGCAACATTTGATTAAACGCACTTCAGTTATCTCTGTGTAACCCATTGAAGCAAACGTTTTCCAGTGATAATTTAGTTAAATTGGCGATAAAGTTAGTGTATGCAAATAATTTGCAGTAGATGTATCGTTATGGGACGCGGGAAAACGCGTACGGAAGTATACTTTAAACAGGGAGAGAAGGAAAATTATTATAATAGCAAGAAGCTCACCGGTGACAACACGTCAAATTCGGGGTACTGCTGGAACTTCTGCATCCGTAAGGACAGTGCAAATGGTTTTGAAATAATCTCCACATATTTGTTGGTTGAAATTGAGAAATAAAACCGATTTTAACTGCCTGACGAAAGAAAGCCGATTAAATTTCGCAAGACAACACACTCGATCGAGCGAAGACTGGAAGAAGGTCGTTTTCACGGACGAGAAGCGATTTATTCCCGAAGGACCTGATGGATTTCAACATTACTAGCACGACTTGAGGAAACAACCCAAGGTGATATCGCGCAGACCTCAGCACGGCGGAGGTGTTATGGTATGGCGTCCACTTACTTATTCAGAGGCCACTGAAATTATTTTCATCGGGGGATATCTAAATGCTTATAAATACCCAGAAATAATCGAAAACGTAAAAGGCGTAATCAAGAATCAAGTGGGCACGGAAGACGTTGTTTCGCAACAAGATAATTGCCCTCCGCATAATGCTCGGGTAGTGAAACAATGGTTAGAATTAAATGAAGTAACTTTATTGCCGTGGCCACTGTTGTTTCCGGATCTAAACATAGTATAATATGTATGGAAATGGTTATCCCAAGTTGCGGGAAGCCATTTGCAAATGAAGAACAGTTGATAGTGGCCATTCGGGAAGCATGGGAAGGACTTCCGTTGGAGTATATTCAAAATTAGTGTAATTCATTGACAAACAGAGTATTAGCGGTAATAAGTAAGAACGGTTGCCATAACTTATAGATATTGCGCAGGGTGTATATTATATACTTTATGTATTTTAATTCTATGTTTATGCACATAAATACAACACTATATTATCGAAACCTGCAATTTAGAAGAGATCCAAGGCAAAGCATTGTCTGCACGCTGGTCTCCTCAAGGCACTTCCTGCTCGAAACCATTTGCTCAGTTTCAGAACAAGCATTTTACTTACATGCGTTTGAAATTAAACCTGAGTAGTATACACATCCAAATTATTTATTTGCATGTATTATTAATACGCCAGCAATAAACTAATCCTTCACTACCTTTTCTGACCCAGTTCCGTCACTTATTTTCGCGAACGTCAACGTAGTTGATCTCGTGGTCTTATTGAAATGCCATTCCTTTGTCTGCATTTACATTTTTATTCACGTGAACAATACTTCTGGCATCCATACGAACACCTAATTAGCGTATTTTTAATGTCTTTCCCGTGGTGCCGACGTTATTATCATAACCGAGCGCAATTTACTGGCTGGCAGCGTCGCTGAACAACGATGATCAGTGGCAGCGAACACCTGCACGTACAGGGCACGTTTCACACCTGGTCGCGAATAGCACGCCACTGATGGCAACTTTCGCAGTATCCAACAAGACAGTGGTAACGCAATTTTACACGGTAAATCTTTTGGTGCTGTCTTTCGACATGTGAAATTAATTACACGCTGCAGGGGAAGTGTTAATTTAATTATTGTATCAATTACCAATGTACGAATTTTAATAGTGTCGCATGTGGTTGCTAAATTATGAAAATATTATGACATTTATGTATTATTAACATTAATAAGTGAACCGTTTCCGGGATTGAACGGCCTCATTCTCATATTGAGGCGTACAAAGTACAGAAGGAAACGAAAAGAATAAAAACGAAGAAAAGAAAGGAGACAAAGAAGAAAAGAATTGAGCGGGGAAAATAATAAAAAGAAAACGTTTTTCGGCCAAGATGGGCACAATAATTCATCGTGTAAACCACGCTAGAGACGAAACCACTTTGGACTCTATGTATCAACCTCGCTAGAGGCGAAAACCAAAAGTTTTTATGAGTATTTTCGTTTCCTTCTTTGTTTTATATGGCAAAATCCCGAAAACAGTTTATTTGCTCGCTTACTCTGGCGTTGGAAGTCTACGTATTCATTTCGCTATTAATACTTTTAGTTCTAACCCTTTGTATAAGTTTTAAAAACCAACATTTCATTTAGTATATCTTTGGATTAACTCTATATATACTACATTTTATTTCATGACCTGATGATGCAAACGCACTCTATCATAAATGATTGTGAACGCATCTTCTAATGTTGTATTCCCGTAATAGTTGAAGCTACTCCTCTATGAAAATCAGATCAATGTGTATACAGCTTGTGAACAAATTATTAGACTCGCTCATGAGATCCATGTTTTGGAAAAGATTTTGTTAAGTGTCAGGTTTCAAAACTTAATGGCACTATATCTATTTCATTCGATAAAACCTAAGCAAAGTAACTCCCTCTGAAGTACTAAGTTTGGCGGTTAAAAAGTTAAACGTCAAAATGCACTGTTTTAAAAGACCAAAAAAAAAAGAGGATTATTCGATACCCCTTTCCATTCAAGTTAAGTAAGTTAACTGGAGGGGGGGGGACTAGAACTACCTAAATATGCAATTCGTTCAATCATTAATTAGCGGTAATTAAATTTTGTCAATGTAATACGTCTACATATAGGCTATACTACTATAAGATATGCAAAAATAAAATACATGCACTTTACATATAATCCGGTATCTGCTAATCAATATCATAAAGGCCATAACAAAGAGTTTCTACTTAAAATACAACCAGATAATAATAAAGTTTAATTCTAAAAACATACAGAAAAATAGGTTCCGGGATTTACATTAAAATGACGATGAGCCCTCTGAAAAGGACATTGAGAAAACAATTTAAAAAAATTCTTCTAGTCCCCTAACAATCCCATATGTGTGTCACTGGTTTTTCTCATCTAAAATGTAGTGTATGTAACAGGGGGTAACTTTGAAAGCAAATTACAATTACTAAGCCTAAAAAGGTAGCTAAAAAATACGCGTTTAACTCATACATATATATTTAGAGCAAAAACCAGATTTTCAAAATTATTTAAGACAGTCCTAATTTGACAACCAATGGTGGATGTATTAGTTATTAGAAAATGAGTTTTTTAATACATTGTTTGTACAGTTTTTGTTTATTAGTTTTTTAGTTTTTTCGGTGTACTTACAGCCAGACCTTGTATTATTATTATCCAAGTAGGTAATTAGTATTAGTATAGATAATTTCTTGTATTTTTTGAATTACACATGAAACTCGTAAAAGTACATATCGGTAAAGCATCATTGTATCATTTTTTCTGTGTGATACTTCCCCTTAAAGGATGTCACTGTTTTCATTTCTAATATATAACAGAAAAATCGTATGGTCATAAACCGGGTCTTTGTGAGAGCCAACCATACTAATATTATACAATCAAAGGTTATCCTTTATTTCTGTTTACAAACACATTACCATTGTGCATTAGAATCCTGTCAGTCAAACTCCATGCATATCACCCATCAGATTTAATACAAATTAAGTTAAATTATCATTGGTAATTATGTGGACCACATATATACAATTTTCTGCAAGCCTGGCATAATATATTCCCGTTCTTCGTTTTAAATGAGACTCTCTGAGGCCGCAGAAAATTCGAACGGGTAGCGTGCATATCATAAATTTGCACCAGTACAATGACATCCTTCCGAAAAAAACATCGTACATATTCGCTACTATGACAAAACTGGAATACGGAAATATGTGCTTAAATAACAGCTGTTAAGAACGTCTCTCTTTTTGCTTTGGGGGCAACCTTCGATAATATCTCCAAAAATAATTGCAATTGTTTCTCTGAAGTGCGGTTGTCTGAATTTCTTTTGTTGTATTTTAATGCAAAATCCCTCCAGACAAATAAAAAATACAGTTTCAGCTAGGCATTATGTTTTAAAATAAAGGTTATTAATGTTTAATTAATACAATAACTCATAGAGCTTTTACGAAATACAATAACCTCTCTGAAAAATTATTTAAAAGAAAATTTGTTTTGCTTCCAGTATCATTAAAATATCTTATTAAATATTAATAAGAGAATATATGGAAGTTCCTGTGGAGTTGCAATATCATATACGCTCAGAAATGGTTTGCATCATAACAGATAAGGAGATGTTGGTATATTCTTTATCTACCACGCTTAAATAAAAAGAAAATGGGTAAATGTGTGTCTTAATATGTCCTTTAAGCTAAGCTGTAATTGTAATAAGTTAATTGAAAACTATTCTGTGGTCAACTAATTAAAAAGAGTAGTCTCTGCGACTTTAATAGAAACATAAATAGTTTCCAGAGTAGAAGGTTATTAGTAATGTCTTATAAAGGTGTTCTACCACGTACTTCTGGATCTGAATTTATTTCTCAGCCGTCTAAGGGATAAATTTTGTATCTCGCCTTTAGAAAGTAGTCAGTTTAATTATGATTTTGGTTTTACGCAGAAGATATATAGGTTTCATTAGAATTTGTAAACTTATTCGAAAATTTGAGTTTTCCGGAATCGTTCCTGATTTAGAGGTGCCAACGGGACCAATGACAATATCACTCTGACAGTTGAACGTAAGGAAAGGTTTCCTGCGTCAATTCTGACCAAATCTCTAGCCTTGCATATGTTTAAAAGTCAATTAACTCAAGAAGCCCCTACAGCACAAATATTGTCGAGCGTTTTATTTTATCTTATAAAAGGTTAGAAATAAATTCATTTCCACCTCTGGAAGATTCTCAAGTGATTGGAAAACAATCTTTACATCCTCTTCAAGCAAATGTGTGGTATGTATTATGGTCTAGAGATATTCTAAAGTAATTTTCTCATTGAAATGATGATGGTAAAACCATAAATATTATTGGCACCACGAATAATGAGTTGCACTCATTAAGAATGCGATGTAAAATAAGATGTTCGTAGTGGTATTCAAGTTTGATTATGTACAAAAACTAGGATGCAAATGTATTTTGCGTAGCAGCGATTGTTGGTATTCGAATAATGTAGTGAGGTAATTTTTCGGGTTCATATTCTAACCAATTAATATGCTATTCGTAAGTCATAAGTATTTGGATATTTCGTCAATGAAAGTTGCTTTATTGAGTCTGATTTTATTAATATGCATTTGTAGAATGCTTCGCAGGTAGATTGTTTAATATATACGAGGACGGGTCATCTGTAGTGACGATGACCTCATTTAAGGCAAATCTCTTTCCTCCCAGTGGAGGAAATCTTCTGGTTTGAGAATAGAAAAAAGTCGCTGGGGGATAGATCACGTGAATATGGAGGATGAGAGACTAATTCTTAGCGCTGCTCATTCAATTTGTACACGACGATGCGGTATGAATGAGCCGGTGCATTGTCGTGGTGGAAAAGCACTTTTTTCGCTGCAAACGAGGCCCTCTCTCCTTCAATACTGCATCGAATCGGACCAATAAATTGCTGTAGTATTGCCGCGTGATCGTCCTTCCCTTCTGCAGAGAGTCGATTAGGATCGCCCCTTGGGAATCCCAAAAAATGGTCGCCATGACTTATCCGGCCGATGGAACGGTCTTTGCTTGCTTCAGAGCCGATTCCCCCGGAAAAGTCCACTGCTTTGACTGTTGGCTCTTTCATATCCAAAATTTCGTGTAGAATATGGCCAACGCGTTCTTCTGAGATGCCTGTTGTATCTGCTATCTTTTTAAGCTTCAATCGGCGATTGGCTAACATGATATCATGAATCTTGTCGACCATTTCATTGTTGGTAGCGGTTTTTGTGTGTCCACTGCGTGGTTCCTCACTTGTGCTTGTGCGGCCAAGAAGCTGATGTCGAAAATGATGGAATATATCCGCTATGAACCTCTAGCAAAATATTTCGAATTTCCGTGGGCGTTTTCCCAGCCATCCAGAAGTATTTTATGACAGCACGAAATTCGATTTTATCCATTTTTGCCAAACCTTCTGACTTGCTACACAAAACACAGTCTTAAACAACAACTATTTAATCCATTTCAACCTTCATGCATCATCTCTTGCCCATCGTCTACTTGAATGTGCAAAGAAATTAAGACAGTAGTCTCCATAACATATAATAGAGTTTACTATAAAATAAACACTATAAATGTAAAAATATTCGAAAATCAGGTCACGCTATTGAGCGTAGTTACTAATCCTACAACGTCCTAGACATAATTTTATAGTAATAATTACTATAAAACACCTATTAATGAATCTTCAAATAAACTGAAGATGTTTGTTGTTGGGACAGTTGCTTCATCCATTCAGAGTTGATAATTCTTAACATTTTGCATAACTATTGTCACCAGGGCTGCACCACTGAAATTCTTTCGTGGGACAAGGCGCTGCGATTAAAAAACGGGCTCGCAATTTGATGCTTACTGGAAGTCTGTAATTAACGAAGTTTTGGTTTATTGATCCTCATCTTCATGACTATGGTATTGGTACATTTACGCGTTAATAAACACTTCAGCAACCCGCAGATAACTTCGGAGTTGCCTCCACTGTTTTCGTGGTAATCATTGTGCTTTACATCTAAATTCGTGATCGTATTAATTGGTCCATTAGTCATGAACTGCCAACATTGTGGTTTTCCAGATAATCCGTAGGTTCCACGCAAAGCATTGTAATAGGGTCATTTCTTTTGCACTACGTTCTATTTTTTTTCCGTACATAATCGGCTAGATATATCTAAAATCCAATGCAAAACTTATCTCGTCCAATTAGAAGCAGAATTTCTTGTGTGTACGTGCGTAAAACACCGCACAGCACGCCAACTGTACGCAGCGTTTATATAAAATAATTTTACGGTTAAAGTATTACAAAACGGTCAATTGACGTTGGGTCACGTGACCTACGCGCTGCTACGAAACGGCGTTTAATTTGCGCACATTTTACGCAACGTTAAGCGCGGAACCTTTGCTGATTCGACAAGAATTTACCGACGGAAGAGTTAGCGTCGACATCTGGCGGGCGCGTGCGACATTATATTTGGGCATTCGATGAATTATTCTTTCGCAATTTCTTCATTTCCGTTGTATCGCAATTTGATAAAATTTACCTCAGCAAATTGTATCTGATTCGGTAGCATTACTTTTCGTATTGTATTTGCTATAGATTGAAGAATAATACACGGACTTTATTTACTAAGGATATTCTGAAAATTTGGTAAGCATTAATGAGAAGCATCATTTTCATATAAAAGCGCAGATTATTGGTATCTATTTTTGCGAACAAGATTGTAAAAAAAGAATATACAAACCGGTAATGTTTATTGGAAGCTATTATTTCTTCTGATACCTTTGCTCATGGATGATACATTTCAACATGCTGCAGTTTATTAGAGAATGAAGTTTAAGACAACTGTAAGTTTTTTCTTGTAATGTTGTTCATTGAGCATTTCTCAATGTTCACATGTAATACTTCTATGTTGCCCCAGTAGCTCATTTTCATAATACTTTCATCCAATATTGCTCGCAGCAGACGGGAAGACATTGTTTCAAAATGCCGTAAGGTTTTTTACGCGGCATGTCATTGGGCAGGTGCAGTGACGGAAAATAAAATGCGTTGTTTATATAAGTTTTACATTTCTTATTCAATTACGTATATATTTAGTTGTCGGCAATATATATCGTTAAGCCAACAGGTTAAAATTCTGGAAAGCGCTCCAACTCTCTCTTTTTGTCGAATCAGCCTTAAAGGGGGTTGAAACAATGCTTTATTTCGGCTTAACACGTTGTTGGAATAAAGAATTCAGTTCAGTGCACAGGTGATTTTTAGCTCTGTAGAAGAGAAAATATCTGTATCACGAAACGATTTCTCCGATAATGAACAACCAAATAATCCGAAAGTTGAGATATATGTCCGAAATGAGAATACAGCTGAAAAAAATAGTGTTCTAAATCAGTTGAGTAGAGAAAATTGCATTTGACAAGACAATTAAAGGTAGTTAGAGAAACTTTAGGAATTGGAGGAAATCCTTTGATAAATTATGAATCAGTAATAGAAGACTGTTTCTAGAGAAACAATAGAGTACCAGGTTAAGAGTTCTTCTTCTTGTTCTTTTTTTTGTATTTGACTGAAGATTTTAAAAACAATTACAGAAATACTGGAGATTTGTAAACGATTGAAGAAGACAAATATTTCCAACTACATTAACAATAAAGTGATTTTACATATTTCCTGTTAGATCGTGTTGGGATTGATACTATACATAATGGATGTAAAGAACAAAAAGACGGAGCTATACGCGAAAAACTTACAGACATCTAGTAGCATATATTATTAAAAATATTTGGAAGTAAATCCATGATTTGCATAACAGGGTGTAAGAAATTGCCCCACGATTGTATCAAACTGCCTCAAAGAACATGCATATTATTACCATGTGCGTTATTTCTTGTTTGGAATGCGAAAGAATTTTCACAAAATATTTTGGATTTAAGTCTAATCAAGTTAGATCTTTCTATTTTTTATTATTTCAAGGGCATCCTGTATATAACTTTTGCTTCGTCGAGAAAAAAAAATCGTTTTATAAGCTGTAGGTGGTTACTGTACCATTCTATAGTTTAACAAAATTCATTTCTACCATCGGAATCGTTTGTGTTCATTTCTTTGTGAGCAAATTTAATTGCGTACGACTGCCATTTAAAAAAGGAAAAAGCAACTTCAAATTGATGTTTTAGAGATCACCAAAATCTGAGGCAACCTCATTACAAAGTTTATGGGGTTGTTCAACAATATCTAATAAATTATCTACCCCAGCCTTTTTTGTCGTGCTAAAATGAGCATACCCGGAAGAAGCTTTTACATGGCTTCTATTTTAGTGTCTGTGGATAACGTAAGTGGTAATTGTTGCGACATTTATCATAATAAAAAACAGTATTTCACTGATCAAAAAAATAAACTAACCGAATATCATGAGCTATTTTGACTTCCCTGTATACCAAGAAGCTTATCAATTACATTTCTACCACACTTTCCCCATCGGAAAGACGGGACGTGCCAATACCTTCTCTACGCATTTAACGTTTTATCGCAGCCTTTGTCTTTCTTATTGCAACTAAATGACGGTCGGCTTACTTTACTAAAAGCATTAATATAAAGCGACAGACCGTAATTCTTACACCATCGTAGCTACCATTGCACATTATGACCGCCTTGATTAACTGCCGCGACTCGTTTTACCTATAAAGTGTGCAAAATCGGTAACATTGTAATCAAGTTATAACCATATGGTCTTTCGAGAACCCGAACGATACATCCGCTGTTGGCATGCAGCACCCGCACTTCGACTACCGCCGTTGGCAACACGTTTCGGCCATTATGCATTCTTCAGGTGGATTTTTCTTTGTTTATAATGATACGTTTTGTTGGGCGTATATTTTGTTTTTTGGTGTTGCGGCGTATATTTTATTGTTCTCGCACGTTTTCATTTCAATGCAATCGCTTTCTTTTTTTCCGTGTCGCCTATTAAAAGAGGTAGGTTGTACGGTAATCGTATAGCTATGAACGAAAGTGTTCTGGCTGCAGTAATGCTAATAGTAAAGAGAGTATAGAAGAATAGGAGGAATTTACTCGCCTTCGAATCGTTGAAGTCGTAAAATTTTGACATTGTGTGAAGTGGAGAGAACGTAACGTAAGCGATGGACGACGGCAATTCGTAGAATCGATATTATAGAGGATAACTGGAAAATGGACCTCACAAGATGTTGCGACAACTTCCTGTTTGTATTGACGCAAAAAGGAATTAACTTTATTAAAGGTAAAAAATATACAGCTGCAAATAAAGTACGGTTTTCTTTATAGTTTTTTGGAAGGATTGAAGACAAAAATATGAACTTAACGACGTATCTTACCTATTCGCCCTGATGGTTCATTTGTACGCTTTACAATGAATGAAGTTAAAGGAACTCATATCTACCAGAGATTTATAAATAACTCATCATTTTCTTCATTCACGTTTAAACTGATAACACTTGTTTCATTAGCAACTCTTCTACTAGCATTTAAAAATTACTCAAATAAATCGGGCAATAGTATGTATTTTTGAAACAGGAGTTTCAGTCAATTTTGCATAAAATTCAGATTTTTCAAGAAACGCGAAGAAGGAAATTTTTTATTAAAAAAAATATCACCTAAAATTGTTGACATTTTACCATATTTCTTGTAATATCTGCTGAAGGTGACGCTTCATTTCTCCTCAATGGACTACCTTTCAACCGCCCAAAGTTGTGGATTTGTTGACATAACCTCGTCATTTTAAAAAACTCTAGAGAAAAAAATTACACTATGTAAAGTCAGAAGATTGAGAAATCCAGAGCAGACACAATATATTGCTTTTTAAATAAAAGGGAAATAACTGACATAGTTATTCAAAATTATTTATTTTTGTTCAGGATACGTCACTGCGGTCACTACAACAACAAACGCTTTATAGATCCTCGTCACGGCTTTTTGGACTTGTCCAATATTGTCGTAAAACGTTTCTTTCATATTCAATTTCAGTTTCGAGAAAAGGAAATAATCACGCGGTGATGTCTGGCGAATACGGATGGTGTTATAACGCACAGTCTTTCGCCACGAACAGCGACAGTCCTCTGTAGTTCCATAACCCCCCTATAATATTCGCCAGCGGCATTCTGGTTCTGTGGAAAGAATGCTAGGTGTACAATACCTTAGTCGTAAAAATAAATCAACATTTTTCTTCTCTCGTGACTTCTGGAAACACAATCTTGACGATTTTGGAGAGTTTAGGGAGCCCTACGTAGCACTGTGGGGTGTTTTATTTGAAGATTGTAATTCAAGCACCAAGTCTCATCACCAGTTACAGTCGATTCTAGAAATGCGCGATTTCGTCTGGCTGTTTTGGTAAGATTCTTGCAATGTTCAACGGGAGCAATTTTTTGGTCCTTAGTTAAGGCATGAGACACAAATCGAGCGTAGACTTTCCGTTTGTTCAAATCTTTCGTCAAAATTTCGTGAATCATGTCTTTGGTCGTGTTTAATTCCTCCGCTATGCATTTACAGCATTAGCAACTTTCTGCAAATTCAAAAAGTTGCGTTATTTTTTCCGACATACTAACATAACAACGCTCCTAATGCTATTGGTACTAATCTAGGAATTTTTTTCTTAATGCAGAAGCTATTTGATTTTTCCTTTTGAAAAGTTGTATCGTAAATTGACGACAATATATGCACATATTGTGTTCTTCCGTTTCCAGATGTTCATGACATAGTTGGTCTTCAACATTATATAGAAAGCACAATTATTGGATAAATGTCATTATGTTCGTGTACCTTGCATGAAAACAACTATTTTTTTTCCAGATCCTCCCATGATATTTTAATATACGTAAGCATCAATTGTTATAGCTTACTACATTCACAAACGTTTAGTATTTTTCTAAAGAATAAGAAATACTAATAGTGCAATAAAATTATATGAAAGGTGCATATTTTATACTCACTTCATCGCACATCTCTCTTCTTCAGAAACATTATTTAGCGTTGATATAAACAACTCAATAACGGAAGATTATCTAGGTTACGATCAACCAGAACCCCGACATAAACAAAACGTTAACAAGATAGTTAATCCACCATTTGCGGACCGATTACATGAGGGGTGGGTCACCCTAATAGAGTGCCTCGAGCTGAGTTTCGTCTACTCGAATGAAAACCCTCGATAAATTCTATTATTCCGTACGGAAAAACCACAGCTTCGGCCGTAATTACGTTGCGTATACCTCCTCCGTTCAACAGGCGATGAGATTGATCAATTAATTAGTACGTATCTGCGGTTGCTAACGATTATTTCGATAGAAGATAAGAAAACTTAATTGAAAGATTAGTCGGTGGAAATGTCGCTGTCAGCTCCGTTTTTTATTTGCTCGTTTCGAATTTTGAACGGCCGACACGGTAAATACGTGTTATCGATCAATCTTTGTGGATAGGAGGACAAGGTAAAGGGTCTAATTTAGACAGTAAGTATCCGTATATAAAAAGCGACAATTTTTTGTTTCTTTTTCCAATGAGAAATACATAAATTGATAGTTTGATATAAACGTAATAATTAAGGAGAATCGGCAGGTTGTAAAAATTAGCCGGAAAATGTTATTGTCCTTTTATGCCATTGACTACGTCAAATGAAATATAATTGCCGCAAGGTATAGTTACTGTAAATGATAAAACTACCTCTAACAGGAATGAATTTTTAATATTTCTGCGCTATAGCGGTACAGTGCGAATGAACGGCGGTGACAGATTTTAATTTGGCCCTTGACTGAAAGGACAACATTCAGCACTGGGTATCCTGGGTGTATAACAAATTTATTTAGGGTTATAGAAACTTGTGATAAGTTTAAAATTTTGTATAAATTAAAATAAAGGAAAACACTTTGTAGATGCATTTCCCCATATTTGTTTCAGCATTTTCGACATTTAAGTGCAAACTTCATCATTTATTATCTTATGTGGGATAAATGGAGACAAATGCAATTACATAATGCTTGTCGACCAGTGTTAACGCTAGTTATCAATTCTTTTTATCGAAAGTGAAAGAATGTTGCATTCAAGCTTTCAAAGAATGCATCAACTTAAAACATTCTGACAAAATTGTAGATAAGAAAAAGAGAATTACAGAATCGTTCGAAAGGTTTACATAAATTTAAATGGTTCATATGCCTGTTGTGGTCTGTAAAGAAGCTGCGTAAAACAGAATCAAGGCTAGTAAACATTTATGGACAAATTCATGTGAAGATATTCATCTTTTCCTCACCTAGATTAGTGAAGACATTGCTTATCTTTCAGCAAAGAAGACCTTAGAAAATTGGTAGGAGTACTGATCCGATATGTAGCTATGAAATATCATTTGACACAAATTTAATAAAGTTGAGGACCAACTGTACCAGGAGCATCTGGAAGCTGCTTCTTCTCGTTTTGTATATTTTTCCAAGTGACTACTTTAAAAGGTCTTTTATAGTATTCACGGTTGGCTGTTTGATCTTAACGCAAATACATCGTGAAATATAAGGTTTGAAGAAATAGTGCTATAATGTCCACTGTCCAAAACCCATCTCTGGACGGTATTGCAGAGACAGTGGAACAATATTCCGCAAGGTACACTAAGGGAATTGGTAGAAACAATACCACAAACTGTGCGAACAGTTATTAAATCTCTCGATGAGAACAAGGTATAACTTACTTTATGTTTTCTAATGTTCATTATTACTTTTTCTTTTGTGCAATAAGTCATCGATGAATAAATATTTTCTTATAACTGTTTTGTTTAAAGTTTTGAAGCAAGCGTGAAATTTTGCATGAAATAGGAAGTGCCCATACTATTATGAGCGGTGGTGTATAACATGTCCAAAGCTGTACGTTAACAGTAATAACGATGATTATCTGACAAATGATAAAAGTAGAGAACAAATCTCGAATATTCCCGGACATAATGTTTGGAGATATATTGTAATTCTGTGTTTGCGTAGTACAAATTTCTACAAAATACTAAACTAATATCAAACTGGTCTTCGGTTTTCCTCAGGTCTCTTGTTGTGTATTATGTGTGACGTCACTTCTGAAAAGATGACTATCAGATGATCAAAACGTCAATTATTACAAGCATTCTAGACGGCAGAAAACTCAATAACTGAAGAGTAGCCCAGCAATGACAGACGAGAAAGCCTAAAGGCTAGTTTTAAGCTAAGTACATGCATGTAGAAGCGATTGACAGTTGATCAAAACTTGTGTGTGCAAACAAAGCTAATCCCATTGAATTCCTTTTATAGGAATTTTATTTGTGGGCGTGTGGAGCTAGAACGGTATTACTTAAATAATTAATGAATAGATCAAAATTTCAATGAGAAATGATTTCCTTTTATACCTTAAGAGTGAAATTAATCAATCACATTCTAGTTAGTGGTGAACATCCAAAACCTTATGCAATCTTTAAGAGAAATACATCGATGTAGATATAAATAATATCTACATATATTACTGCGCATCGCATCAATTAAATTATTGATGTGTAATGTCGCAGATTAAATGCAGCAATAAATCATACGTAGATTTATTATGCCGTCCGCAAAGTAAGTGGAATTACAACAGCGGTTATAAAGCCGCGCTGAAGGGGGTGTCTCATTTGCAATTAGCCATAAAGGTTGGTTGTGTAGTATACGTACATGCGTGGATAGTTCTGTATAAATCTAAATGTGGCTAAGACTTACCCGCAACGCAGTTAATTAGATGCCTGGAGCCTCGACCCGCTTCTCCTTGCCGCTGTAAAATGAAAACAATGAAATTATAATCGAATCATTTGTATAATAATTGAAGCTGTGCATATTTTTAGCGGGATATAAATTGCATACGATAAATAAACGAATAAAATTGGTATTATGGAGATGTACAGAAGGATGTAATATGTGCAATAAATAATAAAGTTCTCAAGAACGTAATTGGACTGGAATATTGGATTTAGTTTTATAGCTTTCATTTTTCATTTTGGCGTATCTGTAAATTGAGAAGGAGAATTTCGGTAGTATGTTAATCATTATCTAAAAAGTTATAAGAAAATAGAAAAGTAAACGCATTAAAACCGACGGTCATAATTCAGTTGGACAGGAATCTATCGCTACTGAGAGTCTTGTTCTGTAAATTAACCAAGTGATTCGAAAGAGACAGAGGTTTTACATTAGTGAAATATCTAGGAATTTTCCGGACGATCAACGTTAACTCTGTACACAATCGTAACACTTAGATTACTGAAAACTTGGCAGATTGGGTGTCCTAAATACTGCCTGAGGACCACCAAACACGGCGGATGGTATCAGCTTTAATTTCTTGCGCATTACGCTGACGAGGGAGAAGAGTTTTTGAAATGAAACTTGAATTTTCCCAAAAATCGAAAGAACAGTCCAAACACTGGATGCACACACACTCGGTAAGCAAATCCGTTCAGCAGCAGGTAAGCCATGACTAGCGTTTTCTGGAATTAGAACGACGTACCGTGTGTGGAAGTTATGGAATCAGGGACAACACAATCACTACAAATGTGCATTTTGTTAGGCACTACGCCGCCTTAAGAATTAGAATTGGAACAGCACCATGCGATATTTCAGTGGGAAGTGTTCGATCACACGACGTACAGAGCAGACTTGGTACCGAGTGACTTCCATCTTCTTCGATAGTTGAAGACAGATCTGAGCAGTAATGAAAAACTTGAAGACGTCGTGGAAATTTATTTCAACATGCTGGTGGCAACCTTCTATGAAGAGGGCATTGCGGAATTCGTCCACCGGTATAACAAATACTTAGCTTAATATGTAATACCAACTGTGCAAGTATGAAATGAGGATTTCAGACAACAGATGCCCCATCAATGCAATCTGTTCTATAAAGATTTGACACTGTGCCTTTTTGTTGTGTGATCAACAAGTGTCAGACGCGCACGAGTGATAAATAGAAAAAGTGTGTGCATAGTGTTATATGCAGTATGCCGAAATTTATACCAAACAAAGAGCATTCGCGGGCAGTATTGATTTTTTGCTTTCATTTGAAAACTGCCGCTGAATCATACCGATTACTTCGAGAAGCTTTCAGTGAACATGCTCCATCGCAACATACGTGTGAACGATGGTTTCGACATTTCAAAAGTGGTGACTTTGGAACTGAAAGCATTGTTGGACGAAGATGATTCGGAAATACAAGAACAACACGTTAAGCAATTGGGCGTTAGTCAACGAACTATTGTCAATCGGTTACGAGAGATGGGGAAGATTCGGAAGACCTGTAGGTGGATGCAACATGAGCTGAATGATAGGCAAATCCAAAAGCGCAAAAACACATGTAACGTTTTGCTCGCCCGGTACAAAAGGAATTCCTTTCTGCATCGTGTAGTTACAGGGGATGAAAAATGGATTTATTTTGAAAATCCCAAGCGCAAAAAATCATGGATAGTCACAGGTGCACGATCCACATTGACCGCAAGACCGAATCGCTTTGGTAGAAAGACAATACTCTGTGTTTGGTGGGACTAGCGGGACGTGGTCTATTATGAGCTGTTAAAATCTGGAGAAACGGTTAATACTAAACGTTACTAACAACAATTAACCGATTTGAACCGTTCGCTGCTGAGACAAAAGGCCAGAATACCGAAAAGAGGCAACGCAGTCATTTTTCTTCATGACAATGCTCCATCACGTTGGAAGCACTTAGCAGAGAAGTTCTACCCCATGCAGCTTACTCATCGGACGTGGCTCTTTCCGATTACCGCTCGTTTGCATCGATGGCTCACGAACTTGCTGAGCAGCGTTTTGGTTCGTACAAAGATGTGAAAAGATGGCTCGATAAACGGTTCCAGCAAAAAGGGAAGGTTTTTACTGGCATGCTATTCACAAATTACCCGAAAGATGGGAAAAATGTATAACAAGCGATGGAGCATACTTTGAGTGAAGAACTTTTCATAAATAGGACCGTCATTGCCCAAATAAAATAAAATTTATGACCAAGACACATCAATTTCTTATTGGGTCAAAGAGATTCAAAGGGAACTTTAGCGTTAAATTTGAAATCGCTTTTAAAGTGTCAGTTAATTACAAGCAAACAATATATGATACCATGATTTTATGGTCAGAAAGTTAACAGCTGTAGCAAATACATAGGATGTGTGAAATACATGAAGGCAAAATTGGAAAGAACTTCACTTTTAGCAAAATGTAAAGAAACAGTTGTAGCATTGTCTTTGCAGGGTAACTGGCTAAACACGGCTCTGAATATAAAATATAAAACCGATTTATCACGAAATGCGACGTATTGCGGCAAATATTTGAAATAGCTTCCCTCTGCATATACTACCTCTAAATTCACATTGACTGTTAAGGACCTTCTAGCCAATGTCTTCTCCGATTAATTCTAACCATTTGATTTTCTTCTTCATATGTATAAGTGATGTACAAATTATCACTAGTCCTCTACGAACATTATCATATTTTATTTTCACACGGAGGATGTTTTGACTTGCTGCTGTCAGCGGCGCCATCTATAAAAATAATAACAAGCGAACAGCGAACGCATTAAACGGCTCTTAATAACGGCGTGCAAGAATGCAAATGCCGTTCTCTTTTCAATTGATGATTGCCACCTGCGGAGCAACTGAGATCGGCATCGTATATCCTAATGCGATTCGAATTTATAACTCGTCCCGATGCCGTTTGACTGTATCTAAAATGTCTGTTGGCGTTAACATTTATAACCACATTTATTCCCGATTGAGATTAAAAAATCGTAATCATATAAATGCGGTGTTGACAGTGTTATGTCATCTTGTACGACCGGTGAAGGATTTGATGAGGTTTTGAATGAAACTGCTCCGTCAATCATTCTGAGCTATTTTAAATTTGATATATCTTTAGATCAGGTAATTTATATGCACAGTGAAGACAATTCTAAAATAAAGCCAATGTACAGGACAGCGACTACTATGAATCAAACCTTTTATAGCGTTGTGCAATATACCCAGCTCAGCTATCGTCCTAGTTCTTTTGTAAGCCGGTAGATGAAATCTTTGTAGTAAATGCTTTCTCACAAAAGATTCAGTTGGCAGCGAACTCTAATCTGAAAAACACGTTAACTGTCATGAGTGACGCATATGCATTGCACTACGAGGCTGTGTTCCTCTGTTTTTGCTCTAAAGGACCAAAAATGTCATGCAGTGGCTGCTAAATACATGACAGAGTGAAAGTCGTTCATCGCCAAGTGGGTTCAGCAATATAAGAAGATCAAAAATGTCGATGATTTGTCAGAACGTTGCTTGATAGGCAAAGTGACGCCGAATATGGAAAAAAAATGTGAATTTCATTAAGCAAAACTCGACCTTAACATTGCAACAAGGAGCACTAAAATTAAAACGGAAGGATTTAGAAGTACCACATGCAACTATTGGAACCCATCTTCTTGCGCATAATCTCAAATATCGAAGTACAATGAAGAAACCACTGTTAGACGAAAAACATATGGCGAAAAGACTCGCTTGGGCGAAGGAGAATTTAGATTGAGATTGAAACAACGTGATATTATCGACGAAGCTTCTGTTTAGATACTGTCATCCGACGTTCCTGGTCAACCTTGACCAATAGATTAATACAACGAATTGTTAAACACCCTGTAAAAGTTCATCTTTGGAGCTGTCTTTTGAAGCAGGACTTTGTATCACTACATTAGTTTACATCCAATTTAAATGCTCCAAATATGCTTAAACTTTATGAGAAGTGTCTGTTGCCGACTGCTGAACGATGCTTCTTAAAAAAAAGATAGACGAAGGCAACAACCCAAAGCATCGGAGCAAGTTTTACACCTTGTGGAAAGAGCAGTCTAATATCGTCACACTTGATTGTCCATCGCAATCGCTCATTGCAAATCCCATTGAAAATATGTGGGCATATCTTAAGCACAAACTTCGATGAAAAACGGTGTGCACTTTGAAACAGCGACAAATTCGTTTCATTTGGGGGTTTTTACCGAACACGCCGCCAACTTAGTGGAAAGTATGCCTGTGAGATACCAGGCAATTATTAATGTTGGTGCTGACTGGATTCATTGTTAATGGTATAGCATTTTTCTTCTTCTGGAGTACAACATATCCATGTACTTAAGAATCATTAAAAATAATTTTTTCTATACATTAATCCGTACGCCTTCTTACTTTGCAAACTGTAAATGTAACACATGTTCGAGAAACCTTATCTTACCTATAGATTACACAGGTATTGCATTGTAAATAACAAAATACGTTAAAATGACGCGAATAATACAAAATACACGTAAATTTAAAAAACGGTGGTTGACTGGATAACTGTAAAAAAATTGTGATATTCTTACATTTGCTTCTGGATGTTGGAATTATTTTACTCATCACTGGATGATAAAAAAATTAAATAATACAAAAGTATATAGATTTTTTTATAAACTTGGTATTACAATAGTAAAATAAAAAGTTAACTTTGAATTAACTTCAATTCAACAATAAATAGGATAAACATGGACATTATGTGTAACATATTTTTGGTGTAAACTATCACTCAATCACCCTTATCGTATATTCCTTCAAGCCTTCACTCTTTCGTTTGCGTTTTACTGCCCAAAATTAATTCTGCAGTCAAGTCACTTTACACATAATAAATAACCTATATAAATAAATCCGATCGGTAATTATAAGAAACTACAGTATATGCCTCGAGGCTTACGTCTTTTAATAACACGTGACGTATGATTAACAAGTGCATCATTCACTCTCTCTCTCTCTGTCTTTCCCCTTTTTCCCTATTTTCCTTTCTCTCCTTTAACGAATAGGCATTTATGTATATCGTTCCTTCTTTCATCTTAACTTTAACTCTTTCCTTTCTTCTCCATCCCTATCTCGTCTTTACACACATCATCTGATAATCTATCTTTCCGTTGCTGTTCCATTTAATAGCGTACCCTATCATGACCTGTTAATAAAAGATGATAGATGTTGATGTAATTTTAAAAAAGGTGATCAACTCGTTGGTATCTACACGACGCTTAGAGAGTAGTGTACTGCTGGTGGAAAAAAAATCGAATATCCGATAATACTGAACGCCGTATTAATATGCATGGATCCATCTAACAGATCATTTGTAACGGCGATCTCGAAGAAATAGGAGTCCCACAACTGCGAGCTACTCGACGTAAGCGATCGTTTCTTCAAAGCAATAGATCGGTCCTTCTTAATATCTCTTTAGTTTTGTAAAAACGCCGATTTTTTTCACGGTTTAATTAATCTAGCCGCCAGCTAGGTGATTTATCTTAGACTTCAATGCTTTATAAGATCTTTTATTGGATTGGATTGAATGGCGACATTATGGATGTTAAGGATATAAATTATGAAGGTGAGAAAAACAAGTAGTATCCATTATGCTGAAGATAGTTGCGTTTGCTTTTTAAAACTAGTAATTGCAGATTCTTAACTGCTAATAATTATCATTAATTCAAGAATCAATTTTTTCAATAATACGGCAGCTTAAACATAACGTGACGATAACGTTTTTACTTATGTGTATTTCATTTTGTTTGAAGAAGTTTCGGATTGAGCTTTCCTAATATAACGCTAATAACATCTTGTCGAATTTGGAGGTTCTGCAACCTCCAACAGGAATGTTGCGTGTGTTAAGTGTGCGTGGAATATGTACAACATTCGCTAATTAATACATATTTTTTGTTATTACAAAAATTTACTGTTTGTGTCTCCTACTGATACCGTTGATAACAGCAATAATTAATCGTCAAATTCCTCTTTTGTTTTAACCATGGGGGTAAAGAAACATTATTTCTAAACTATCGAGAGAAGATATTTTGGGAAAGTTTATCGACTGGATTACAAATGCTGACATGTGGTTTAAAAAATCTAATTTTGTACTACTTTCTGCCGATACTATGTAGTACTAATCTAGTACATTAATTTTTTAACTAGGATTCTCAAAACGAATCCATTGAAATCATTTACTTGGGAACTTCCGTAGGTAACCTGCTGCTGGATATTTGATCAGTTTGAGAGGAAACGTGGAGTGGCCTGCACGGTCACCCGGTTTAAAGAGATGAACATCAACGCTGTAAAACCTTTTCCTTTAGTTATCTTCAAAAGAAAAAGTCACAGAACGTGCACGGTCACCCAATTTAAGTGCCTGTGATCTTTTTCTTTGGGGATATCTAAAGGAAAAGATTTTACAGCGTTGATGTTCATCTCTTTAAACCGGGTGACCGTGCAGGCCACTCTACGTTTCCTCTTAAACTGATCAAATATCCAGGAAACATTTCCGTCACCATTCCGGGTGAACGCCGCGCTGTGTGATCTGTAGCCCCATCCTGTTGAAACTATACATTTTCTGTATTTATGTTGTCCAATTTGATGTGTAGCATGTGCGATATTTTTATCCTCCACCCTGTTTATGACAAACATGTTTTTGAGACGCCCACCGCCTTTGCTAACTCAATCTGTATTCAACCATCATTTAGCACTATTTGGTGAACTTCTTTTGGCAATGTTATCGGTAGTGGGTACAATTTTTGGTCATGCTGAACGTTCGACTGTCCTGAATTTTACTATAGCAAATAATGGAAGCAGAGTCCTTGTAAACAGTATCCATTGCGATTTTAATTTGCGTAGTTCTATTACCTTTTAAATAGATTGTAATATAGATCATTACCTGTCTAACCTTAATTTAACGGCACCTGTGTGAGCTTTTCTGATATTAGCGGTAGTGGTAGCAGGTTTTAACCGTCTCGAACATGCATCGTCAGCCAAGCTGGTATGACCACGTTTAAATTTAACTGTCCAAGATGTCGCTGCGGCAAATGATGGTGCAGAATCCTCTTAAACAGCATCCATTTGCGCTTTGATTGTCCTAGGCGTATTGCCTTTGAAACCTGTGAACATGTGGTGATAGCTCGACATTCGATCTTTCCCATTTTTAGAAAAACAGTAGCATTGATTGGCAGAAATAACTGTTAAACAACAACTGAACGTTTAACATGGCTGAAACATTCAAAATTATCTTTCAACGCATATCTAATTATATTACTGGAATATTTTTAACGAATAACGTCATCTGCATGTTAATTTGTAAACCATCATCGTATTATCGAGAAACCCCAACTAACTGGTGATAGGTTCTTCTTTTCTTATTTTGCTGGAATATTTGAAGGTCCATGTTGATCAAGTCAAAATAGTACTAAATAAGGTCATCAGTTAAAACTATAATTTACATAAAGTCGCCAACGCCAGTTGCTTCAGTTTCAGTTTTCTATCGTATCTAATGGAAAGGATCAGTAGACTTGAAGTGTTAAATCCCAGTTTAGTAATTTTTGTACTTCCGTACTTCTGCCTCTGTTCACAAGTGTTTCACGCGTGACAATGATTTTTGGGGAACTTGCCTTTCACCTCTAATTTCTTATAGAAGAGCGAATCTATCGAAGCTTTTGCTGTAAAGTCAACGACGGGGAGGTGACTACAATCCTACGTTCCCCCACTATAGCTATAACCATGATGTAGAAGAGCAACAGCGAAGTACTGTATTCGACGAATGACTGATAGACTGATTGTAGGGGAATACTGCAGCGAGAAAGAATAACAGGAGATGCACATGTGTATTATAACCGTTGACTTTGCTCTGCGTATATCCGTATATTATTTCTGCTCAGTTCTACCTCGTGCAAAACTGTGTTGGTATATATATCCAAGCCTACAAGAAATTATTTTAAACGTTATAATTAGCAGTAACCGTGGATATGAAAAATATTCATCTAATTAAATACGCAGAGCAGTAATTCAATTCGGAACGCCGCCTACAGTTGGAAAACAGCATACATACGTCACAACATCGCTTCTCAATCGGAGATCATTAATTGCGTCCTATTTAATTACACAAATGAAATTTCACGCTCTAAAACCGATCATAAATTAGCGTTTTAACGGCACCAGTAACACTAACTTTGTTTACAAGAAGTCAGCTTTTCGTTTAATAATCAAAGCGATAATAAAATCTCGCGACGGATGATTCGTTCTTTCAAATTCTCTGGTCGACGGATCCGTTCGTTGTGGGGAGCTTTAACGTTCCGTACAACAGTCAGTTAATGTAACGCGATCTCGCGAAAGGAGTAAATCAAATGCATTTTCGGCAGCACCACATCGACCGCATCGTTTAGGATATCCGATTTCGATTTATCGCGTTCACGATATAATTCGAAGTTGAGTAACTTTGAGGTAGAATTGAATTCAGTGGCGTAGCCTTTGGAGGTTTTTTTTGGTAATAATAAAAACTTACGAAATTTTAGATTTGCTTAATACGGGCATGCCCATTAATAAAAGTATATTATTATCTTCATTTTTGGTGGGTCGATGTTTACAACTAACGTCATTTATAAAGACTGGAGCACGTTTTAATGACTAAATTAGAACTTTATCTGCGAACTTTAATGACATTCCTTCTTAATAGCGTCTTACGACTTCCAGCTTTCCATAGATGATTAGGTACGTCGAGAGAAAAAAATTGTTACATTAACCATAAAATTGTTTAGTTAACATTATTTATATTTGAACAGCAATAATGCGTTTTCAGTGTTTGCTCAATACGTAGAAAACTTTTAGTCAGCTGAACGATGATAAACATTTAAGTCAATGTTTTGCTTATGGTTAAGGTATAACATATATATGATTCCTGAATCGCTCCCGCTAACAAGGCCAATGTCAATTTGAAATTGCAGAAACAGTGCTATTCCTAAGGGATACAAATGTTTATGTAATCAAGATTTATGATTACCGTCAAGATGTTAACAACTTTCACCTCCTTCTAAAGATCAGCAGCTTCGTTATACTTATCGCACCCGTAGCTAAATAGGATACAGGCACAACCACGATGATTCATAGCTGGCCCATTTTTTCAATGAGTTTTGCTGTAGATACAAGTTTGTTCTTTTCGTAGGCAAAATATTTTTGTTTGTCATTTGCAAAACACGTTTATCTACCACCATTTTACACTATTTGAATAATCCAAGCTGCTATGAGCACAATAAAGTATTTAATCGGCTTATAATTAGTAACATTAATATAGTAGGTTAACTGAAGTTAAAATTGAAAAATGGGCATTCCCGTAACATTCAGGCGACAGTATACGAGCGTCATTCGGAAAGTAAGGAATGTTTTGTTTTCACACGTGTCCATACGGATTCAAAGCTAGTATTGAAATAAAAATCCAAAAAAAATAGACGTTTCACAATTAGTGAACTACACTGATTCCTTCTAAAAATTTCTTCAAGAACTGGCCTTACAGAATTGTTAGTGCATATCTGGGGTATAATAAAGAGCGTGCCAGGTGGGTTCCTCGAATTTTGTAAAACGAGTACAAAACCAAACAAATAGCAGCTGTATTTCTCAGTCGCTACGATAAGGATGGTGATAAAGTTTTGATTCATATTGTCACTGGTGATGAGACTTGGATATCATATTTCACACCAGAAACAAAGGACCAGTCGATGCAATGGCATAATCTGCAATCCCCAATGAAACTGAAACAAGCAAAACAAATTTTGAGCACTAGAAAGATTATGGTTATAATGTTTTGGAGTCGTAAGGGGATCCTAGTCATCGACTACATATCTAGAGGGTGCGACCATAAATGCAGCGGCCTACTTTCAGACGTTACAACGACTTCTCCGGGCTATTCAAAACAAGCTGTGCGGAATGCTGTGGAGTTATCCTTCTTCACGATAATGCACGTCCGCATACAACGGAAGTAACGCAGGTTTTGCTTCAGCAGTTTCGGCGGGACATTTTTCAACATTCGCCGTACAATCTGGACTTGGTTCCAAAGTGATTTTCATTTATTGCCCAGATTGAAAGATTTTTTGAGGGTACAACGCTAATGAAGTGATGATGAACTTAAAGAAGCCGTTAATCAGTGGTTCAACAACTTGATGGCAATTGAGTATGCAGAAGACATAGAAAGGCTGCGAAAACGGTACGACGAGTGCCTAAATTTGAACTAGAACTACATAGAAAAGTAGTTTGGGTATCTAATTTTATATGAAGTACAGTTTCGTTTAATTATATCTAATAAAAATTTGTATCTCTACTTTCCGAATGACCTTCCTATATAATTAAATCAGTAGATTCTTGAACTTCGTTCTTTTTTGCTGAATCAACCTCAAACAGACAACAATAAAAATATGTTTGCTTTAGAAATGACACCATCATTCGATCAACCATGACTTAGTCCTATCAATATTTCGTTTTTTGAAACTACAAAGACTATTGGAATAAATTCTTTTAGCGATATATACTTCCATTGAATCTAATATTACTTGAAGGAGTAGCCGTCAGACATACATATATAAATGTGGCAAGGCGTACCTAGTGCTCCTTTGAGGATTCTATTTTTCATTTAACATTCAACGTGAACTGATTGATAAACATTGAACCTTTTTAGCAGCGTTTTCAGTACGCAGGTACACAAAATGGATAAGACCAGTAAAACATTTGAAGCATCAGGGACGGTTCAACAATTTTCTCATGTAACCATCATCGCCGTGAAGGTTGAAATGTCTTTGACGTGGTTGTTCATATGCCATAAATTTACCTGAAATAGAAAGTAATGAATTTACTGGCAATAATTGCATTGTACAACATGTACTTAATAAATCTTTTCAAGATTAAATATATGAATATTATGAATTAAGAATTTGACAATGTATACAGTATTGTTCTAAATATGATATGACAAAGATATATGCATATAAAATATAGAACTACCACAAATATTGATATTATAGTTACTGCTCTATGCCTTTTCCTATAATACAAGAATGCATACCATATGTTGAGAGTCCAAACATACTTGGCTTGCTTTTTTTTGTTATTTTGAATGCCATTACTTGTCTATCAAATGCAAGATTTTCTTCTTGCCAACCGACGTTGCCAACGGATCAACTAAGTAGGCATTTATTTCCGTTTGTATAAGGCATATCGCACTGAACTAGCGTCATCTATGATCCGCAGATATGGGAGTTAACTATAACTTGTAGAACAGGGCCTGAGTCAAACAAATTGAAGAACGATTTCATGCCTTGGCCCATTTCATCAGTTATGCCGGTTAGTCTGTTAACTGCACACATCAGAAAATCGGTTTTATACATACGGTTAACAGGTTAGAGATTATTTGATTGGAGTAATTTTAAAGTTTTTCTTTTCTTGCCTTGTTATTACATTTTTCACTTTATAATAACTTTACTATTATGAAGCTTAATAATAAATCATTGGTAGTATGAAAACGTTCACCCAACATTTATTTCTGTTTGTTAACTTTTACTACATGACCTTCAATCTGTTTCCAAAACATTAAAATGTCATAAAGGAAATGCGAGGAAACCAACATTTCTAAAAAAATAATTCACGCTTTATTTTGAAATTGCTAATAAATTCTTTCAGTATAAATACGACAACATGAAGAAAAGTATACGTCATTTGGTCGGAAAATAAGAAAAAAAAAGGGAAAGTAAAGGAAAAGCGAGGAAAAAGTAGGTGCGTTTCAAACAAAATAATTTAACGTCCGTTGCTTACATTAAAAGCCAAGCACCGCCCAAAGTTCCTTTAATCTGAGGAGAAATCCCGATCCAGAAATATCCCACCATAATAAACTCTTCGTATGATGCATAAATCAAAATTTTAATGCTCATTAAAAGGCCGCCGAGTTGGGCCACTTAGAAAAATTCCATTCGGTTTCTTTCGCGTCTACGTAGCGAGTAGCCAAATTCGAATCCATGACGGCGGTTAGTGTAGCTCGCGAGCCAGACGGCCAGCTGAACGAAATGGCCTATGGTGTAGTAGGTGCACCTTCCTCGTTTATTTTAAAATCGGTTTGTTTTTCATACGAGGTCGAATTGCCATTTTATTGGCACTAATATGAATGAGAACTTCGAATATATCCACGCGTACACATCTGCATAGGAATTACTTCGGAAAGTAGCGAAATGAAAATTAACCGGAGCGTGGACACATAATTTAAAGAATCCTCATCTAAATTAAGTTAGTCTTCTATATGTCAATGAAAGTAAGTAGAATATAGAGAATAAAATAGACAAGGCGTAGGGAAAGCGACAAAGAAAAACATTAAGAAGCTTGTCTGTGAGGTCACCTCATAATGTTCGCTATGAGAAAGACAGCTAAAATCTCTCCTAGAATTCTTATGTTCTGTAACAATGGAAGCCCCAAAAAGTTATTCCAAGTAAAAAAATTACAATTAGATATATTGCTTTTTGATTGTTAGCGTAAACTTTTTGCTTCAGGTAACCCTAAAGAAAAAGATCCAGAGGTGTTAAAACGCATGGCCGAGTCGGCCAATTAAGCTTCGAGAAATTATTTAATTCCGAAATCGTTGTCTCAATATGTCTGTTGTGACCATCGACACGCCCTTGACATCTGTCTTCCCGACATTTTAATTCGTCAAAAAGGTTTGCAATCATGTTTCGACATCAAGCTCCAGTGACGTCTCCATCACTTCACTTCTGCAAAAGCTACATTACTTTTGCATGTGGATGCAACGGTTTTGCCAGTATTTTTGTGAATTTTCTTTGGCCTAGATATGGAAATTTTGTTTCTTAACAAGTCTATACAATTGAAAATGTGCCTCACGTCGAAAGACATCATCCATTTTTTTTTGTTGTATTGTTATTTTAGCCTCTGTGGAAAAATATGAATGAACTAGTTTTTGAAATGTTTAATTTAAAACGATGACGAGTCGATATTTTGAATTCTCAATAACGCCAACGCTTATAGTTTGCAACCAACTGTGGTGGTGTGTTTCTTCTTCTTTCATTCTTTGCCATACTTCTTTCCTCAAAGTTTGTAAGAATTTTTCGAATATGACGGATAATTTTTCTCAACATTCTGTGAGGATTTTTCTTGCAACTTCTGCATATCTTTCACCAAGCTTAAAATAGTTTTTAATGATAACGATGCATTGCTCAATCGCATATCTTTCCGTTTCTATAAACTGCAATGTTTTTACTTGTAATCTGTTCAAGAACATGCTGTATTCTGGTAGAAAATAATATAAATGGCGGTAAATTTAAAGAATAGCCTCAATCTTCTACAATCCAATCGATGTGGAAGTTGATAACTAGGAGGTGTCACTGTTTGTAGTGGTAACACATTATTAAGTGTAGCAGTGACATTATAATTTAGTTTTTCACTAAATTTCGTTGTTTGATAGTAGCACCATTTACTAGATTTTCCGCTAGTTTTGTTGTTCTATTAGGTAGTCATGTTTTTTTGTTCCATTATAGAGTTTCCTTTTCTGATTTCACTTTCTTACATCACTCTCTACTCCATTTTCTCAACACTATCATGTCGAATTATTGCCTATTTCGTTGTGCTTTTACACTCCACCTTCTTTGCGGTTTTTACATTATGATGCGTATAATTAATTACTACTCACATCATCCATGACGATGCCTGATGGTATACATATAAGTGTAACCTTTAAATTGCAAGAAATAAGGTGCAGTGGGTACAGTGCTATGTGTACACAATCGTATCCAAATTACACGAAAAGCGGTTTTTCACAAAAGTTCAATGAAATCGATTTCTGCAAGACACTTGTTTTTATATTTTTAACACAATTTACGTGTGGGAGTTAGTATTCTTACTGACAGATTTGGAACATAAAATTGTGTAATCTTTTGTGTTTGGTATTTTCTTCATATTCTTTTTTCCTGCATTCTACCCGCTACCAGTTGGTACACTCCCTTTGTCACCGTTTTGGGTAATTCTTTGCTTGACAACTGATAAGACTTATGCCATCTTCATCATTCTAACCACGATTTTGTCTCTTCTCCTACTTACTTCATTCACACCAACAGAGTTACGTACAAGGACCTCCTATTTGCCACGCAGATACAGCATGAAAACCTCCATTACCAGATTTACCCTAACTCATGAGGCATATGGAATACAGTGACGCTGATTTAAAAAATAATGATATAAAATTTAATTTACTTTGTGTGGTTGTGGGCATCATTTTGTTAAGAAACAAAGCGCTTGGTAATTTTTACCGAATTTTAAAACAAAATTAAAATTTTCAAATGCATTTAAAGTTACGCCGGTTAAGTTTTATTTTGTATTTACGCCACTTCATCCCAGTTCAGTTTTCTTAAATACAGTCTACCTTTATCGACAATGAAAACGGGCTTTAAAGCGGTTTAATTTAGATTTACAAATAATTTTTTTAGCGCTTACTGCTGGACTCACAGTGCATTGGTGGCGGCGTGACTACAGATATATTCTTTAGATTAATTCGCATACAGTGTTAAAAGTGTATGGCATTTAATTAATGTCTACTACTTGGATGATTTTCTAATGAGGTCAGGAAGCAGCAAACAGTAATGAAAGGGGAAACAGTCTAAGTGTACTCTTAATACGTAACTCTAATAGAACATTAATAAATAAAGTGGGTTACATTTATTTTGTCTGTTCTACTAAATAAAATAGACTGACAGAATGAATTATTGGAACAGGTGATTAAAAAATAGATTACACATACGCTTCAGTTATACAAACTTTAAATTAATAATTCGGATGGCGCAATCGATATGCCGATTTTTTTTTATTATGAAACGACTGTCACCTTCTAAAGCGTCACACAAGAGAAATTCCGAAATTAACAGATTTTACACGCGCAATGTATCTCAGTCGGCCGTTGGTTTATTTTTATTTGAGCGTAGAGTCGCGACAACAGCAGTTACGGCGGGATCGTCAATTTCTTTGAGTTACCCCGTAACGGTTTCCACTGCGCGATGCCGCTGAAGAGAATACGTAGCAAAGGCTGCTGGTAGCGTTAAAAGATCTTTTCAATTACCCTTGAACAATAAACCTATTACATTTCAAAAGGAGAGATTCTGAATTATTAATCGATTAAACATGTTCTTCTGGGAAAAGTCGTATAAAATGGCGGCGGCTGTGACGGCTGCCTTCGACGGCATGTGTGGCATATATATACGCGTCACGCATACACACACACACACACAAACGTCGCGTTCGCCGCGTTGTGCCATTGCGCAATTCAAGGAAAATGAATTAAATTGTCAAAATGGCGGGCTCTTTGATCAGCATCGTAAAATAAAATAAATTGCTCCAGCTGTGATTTAATTATATTTGTTTCGTTAGTTAGTCTTTTTTCGACGTTTTCCTCTTTGTCCTTTCGTTCTTCTTCATCTCCGTCTTCTCTTTCTCTTTCCTTCAGTCGCTCTGCCCTTGCTTGCTTACTTGCAGCTCTTTTGTCGCGTTGTGAATGTCGTGTTGTGTGAATACAGGCTCCCGCCATCCTCTCCATTGGATGTATGTCTGTATTTTACGCACGTGTTAAAAATAGAAATTCATTAGTTCTACTTTGTCTGAATAAATTTTATATTTAGAAGGGCGGGTGTCGCTTTTCGGTATTGAGTTGTTGTTGCAGTTCGTAGACGTCTCTTATTTAACGTCGTCTCGATTTTCGAGTACGATTTCTCACAAATCTAGGGTATCCGTGAGTGAATGGAAGATATACTGAGGACGGTACACATGCAGTACGTTCCCTTATATGTTAGCCAATGGATTATTTCCGCTCATATTACACGTTTTTGATTCTTCCCATTCCGATGGAAAACCAAGTTTTAAGTTTCTATTTTTGTATAAGCGTGGGCGGGGATTTTAATCCCGAAGAGCAATTTGCCCAGTACCTCCCCTATTATGTACCCATGTGACTTTAGTTCACTCAATCGGGTTGTGCCTCCGCTCGAGAAGTAATTTTCCTAACTTGGGTTCTTCAAGCTGAGCATCCTCAAGGTAAACCTGTCTTTCCTTGCATACTGCGGGGCAGTCAACAAGAAGGTGCACAGGAATTTACTCTGCTCTCCCACACTTTTTACTCGAAGGAGAGTCTACTAGATCCAGGAGATGTTCCAGTAGGACTGGTGATTGGCGGCGAGCTCGGACTTAACGTAGGTTTTAATACTACCATAGGTACTTCCACGCGTCGGTTCAGGACCTGAGAACGGTTGTCCACTGGTATCTCTTGCTCACAAGTCAATTCTTCATTCCCTTTAATCCCCGAGTGGCTTATCACCCATCTCACCAATAACGCTGCATTGTTCCGCCAGTTGTTGCAGCGTTCTATGGCATTCCAACACTACTCCTACTCGGAGTCAAACCTGACAGCTTGAAGCGCCCTAAGAGCGGCTTGGCTGTCCGTTACGATACTGATGGCCTCGCCATCCGGTTCTCCCTCTCCTGTGCCCTTCAAGGTTTTCGAGGCGTCCGCAAACCAGCGGCAGATGCCCTGTTTCGATTTGCATACACATGCCTTTATTAGCTCGTTGCTGGGAAGTATTACATTATATTCCCCAACAAAGACACGGGCCGAATTTTGCCGGCTCTCATTGACAGCGGTGCTGTCTGTTCGATGTAGCTGAAGATGCTAGTGTGGTATCCGAACTTGCCAGAGAATACCTTGCACCCACTACATTTGACTCTGTAGGCTCCTAGGGTTGCTTCTGACCTCAACACTAGCTGCAATAGCGCAAGCCCAAGGATGGTCTCCATCGCAGCCGTTGGCGTCGGGACAAACAATCCTTTGAACTTTGCCAAGAATCTTGACCCTGATTCGCTTTATGCCACCAGACTAGCGACGAATAAGTTAAAATAGCTACTATAATTCTAGTAAAGAACATTTGCAGCACGCATTACTTTTCTTATTTAAACAAAAGAAAAAGCTGTTGAAAGTCATCGTTTGCTGGTCGAAACATATGGTGGTAAACCACAAAAATACGAAGACGAGGAATTGCAGGAGTTATTGGATGATGACCCACCTCAAACCCAACAGCAATTAGCAGAGGCATTACGTGTCGCAAGAGACGTTTACGAACAATGGGAAAGACGAATAGACTCGGTAAATGAGTCCCACACGATTTGGATGAACGTCAAAAAGAAAATCGCAGTCACTTCTGAAATGCTGTTTCAATGCCACGAAAGGAAATTATCTTTGTATCGAATTGTGGCGGGCGACAAAAAATGGATTTATTTTGAAAAAAAACCTAGCTTCAACATCAAGGCCAAATCGCTTCGTTAAGAGGACCATGTTCTGTGTCTGGTGTGACTGTGTGCGGTATTGTGTATTATGAACTTTTGAAGCCCGACGAAACTGTTGACTAATTGACTAATTGAAACCACGCATTAATCGAAAGATAACTGGAATGGGCCAGAAGACATGACAAAGTGATGTTGTTACCCGACAAGGCGTCGTCTCGCACAGAAAACCAGCGAAATACACCTTGAAGTCACCTGGATCCGGGATCCTTCTGCAGCCGCCATACTCACCTGGCGCTATCTGACCTCTTCGCATCAATGGGGCACCCCAAAATAAATGCTTGCAGAGCAGCACTTAACCAATTCCGAGGAAGTTGGAAAATGGCGCGAATAATGGTTTGCCGCAAAACAAAAGGCAAGCAGTTCTTCTGGCATGGTACCCATAAATTACCTAGAAAATGGGTGAAATGTGTAAAAACCAATATTTTGAAAAAAAAATGTCTTTCTTTTTTTGTGACTAAACACTTCATTTGTGAAGTGTTTCTTTTTAGCAAAAAACCGAAAAAACTTATGCATGTACTTGGTAAACAGAACTGCTCACTGAAAGAACTGAAATTTTGCCGTTTAGGAAGAAAGGGCGAAAAACAAATCTTTCACACAAGGTACGAAAGGGTTTCAGTAAAAAGAATTGTTAAAAAAATTAACTTACTGCCTAAGAAATAACTCAATATTTGCAAAATAACAACTCCTATGTATATATATGTACGTCTACAAATTTCAATTTCAAGGTGCCTTTCATTGTACTAAATACTAACCTACTACCTAGTCAGATGAGCGGCAGTTAAGCAGTAGATTCTCTTTAGGATTTCTAGAAGATCTATGTTTAATAAACTGGATTCTTCAGGTATTCCAACAAGAAAAGCTATAAGGTTTTAAACTGGTAAGCTCAAATGCCATAAATTTTCTTGTTCACTGAGAATATCATTTTGAAGGAATTTCAAATGTCTTCTCAGATTAAGACTTTCCCGAAACGAATAACCAATTTTACTATTAAGAACCTTACACCATCTATACATGTTAAAAGTATAGAAGAAAATGAATTTAGGGTTGGATAGTTTAAATGTGAAGAAGAATAACAAAGAGGAGGGGAGCAAAAATAGAAGAGGTAGACCCCAAAACACATGGGAAGAACAAATGTATAAAATATTATAAAAAAAAGAATTATGGGATGGATTGAAGCCAAAACAACTGGCTCAGATTAGAAAACTATGAAAGACAAAAATAAAGAATGGTAGTCCGACACCGCAAGGTACAAAGGGCATAAGATTAAAAAGAACTTGAGTTTATTCGCCTTCCAATTTCTTCTGGTTGCTGTGCTAGATACGAATTTCATCTATATTATTATTATTGACTTTTCGCATTACTTTGCACTGTTTAAATTTGATATTTTCGCACATTAATCTTATTTTTTCTTTCATAAATTCATTATTACTATAACCTGCACTCTTAATTGCTCGTAATATTTCACTTCCCGAAGGTTGGTAAATTCGCTTGGTGGAATACCTCTGATACAAAATTGCTGTTTCCCTTTTGACTCTTTTATTGTTGTCATTGATCTCTGCTTTTTGAGTGAATAAATTTATTTCGACTTCAAATTAATAACACCCTCCAAAATTGTTGCACATCCGAACATACTAAAATATTAGAGATATTGTTTTGCCAATATGTTCCACTATTGATAAGTAGGGACAGTGTCTTTGTATAAACGTACATGTAAATTGAAGCCAAATTTCTATAGTTCCACAGAGTTCGGTGGGAGCTGAAATCGAGGAAATACAATGGTCTTATCGCTTGGTCAATATTAGGTAATTTTGACAGGAAAAAATACAAGCAGACACTATGGCAATATTCATAGATATTGTTCTTGGCTACATCGATATCTGATTTTAATTTACCAGAAAATACCGTGTGGAAATACAAACAAGCAAGATTTGAAAAATTTGCGCAAAATCAAAAGGAATGGGATTACCAATGCGAGAGTATTATATTTTCTGCCAAAAAATAATTTGAAAGATCCTGATGGTTTCAGTTGTATCGCATTTGTAAAGAAGCTGGACATTTCATTACGAAAAGACTGCTGTTCATACGTCCAGATGAACAAATAATTGGCTCACCTGATCAGAAATTTTTTGAAAATCTTTGGAAGATATTAGCAACAAAGGCATACACATATACCAGTAATAGGCAATGCAATAGCGTAAATAAACTAAAATTTACTTTAAAGAGGTGCTGAAATGAGATTCGTCCTTCAATATTGACCAAGATGGTAGATAGTACCATCTAAAAAAATAGTTTTTCAAAGTTATTTTGAATAAAGGATCTACCACCCATTATTAAATTTAAATATATTTATTTGTTTTGTGTTAATGAACCTATAGAAATTTTGTTGTTTTCAATTATTATTACTATTATTGTAAATATTTTCTGTAAAAAGTAAAATGTTTTCAATGTTATTCAAAAAGGATAAGAAACGGTTTATCTGGAACTATAGAAACTGCGACTAGTGTTGCTTAAATAATTTTAAAACTAACAAAACCTTAGTCCTTGAGTCTTTCGGATACCTGGGAGAAGTTCATCGAGCAAGGATCTTAACCAAAAACTTTTATTTGCCTAATATCTCCAGAGCAAAGATATGCATTAACTTGGTTCAATAGAAAGTCAGTTTCAAATTAAAACTATTGATCACATATTTACGACACTCAATCCATTACAATTCCGTTCTTAGAACAATCCATAAAAAGTAGGATCGTCCTGCTCCCACATTTGCACAGGAAGTGACAGTGCAAGGAGCAGTTGGAGCGGCAGGAAATTTAAGCCAAGGTTCTTTGTCGGAAAACATGCAAAGGTGTCCAAAGTAATTGTTCCGCCTACACTCCTTTCCTATAGCTTGTAAGTTAATACTTTATTTTATACCTTAAATGCTTTATTCGAAATTAGGTATTAATATTGCACAAACACAATGAGATACTAAATGTTAAAAAAAACCGCCACAACAAGAATGAGAGAGTCTGTCCTTTGCTTACTGTTGCATAATGATATCAAGATTCACAGCATTACCTTTTGAGTAAATTGTATCGACTGCAGCGGGTTCAAAGACGACAAAGGACGATTCGAGGATCCTTAATTTCATGTTTAAACGATCACAAATTATCGTAAATGACACTTCAAAGAGTGCATCCCGTTTAAACGCCAGAAAAGGATAAGCGAAAGGTTAAAGCATCGTTCTTAAACAAAAAGACCAAAAAAAGAGCTGCTACAAAGATAAAACACCGGATGATTAGCTGTCCGTTTCGATACCAGAAAGAGATGTATTAAAAGAGATGCAGATTAAAAAATCGAAAGGTATATTGCGCGCCCCGTTCGCTTTTGAAATATGGAAAATAAAAGTAGCCCGTAAAGAATTCAACAAAACACCTCGGTCCAAACTAATTATACAATCGTGTGATTTAGATCCGAATATATTGGAGATAGGTGGTCAGGCATCGCCTGTTTGTTTCGCCCGGATCGGACATTCAATTTTCGCCCGATACCAATTGAATAAACATGTCACCAGATCCTTTCGGTCGTAAGATATCGTTTTGAATGCGCCATGTGACGCGAATTGCATTTTGCAGCTGATTTAGCCTTACGACGGATAATCCATTAACGGTCGAAATTAGTTTTTAAAGGTCTCTGAAATGGTCGGTTTGAGGAACTAAGGGAAACACGATGTGTTTCTTGGCGAAGCAGAAGGTGGTGAGTTGGGGAATACATAAATTGTGATCTTTAAGATCTTTTACAGTTAACGAAAGTATGAATCATGAAACTCGAAATGACACATCGGATTACAACGTATATTATAGTAAATTCTAAGTTTTGAAGGGTTCTATCTTTGTACATATTAACAATTTGGTTGCATATACAAGGTGTCCCAAAAGTTGTTTTCAGAATAAAAAGAATACAATAATGGACACGTTTGAATGAGTACATGTTTGTTGTCGCTACATAATCGGTGTTAATATTGACTTTTTCAGGGGACGACTGTATTTTAATCCGGCTTCGTACAATCGTACGCACTGTACGCGTGGATATTTGCACTCCTTGTTGAGACAGTACATTTCCTATTTCTTTGGCGGATAAATCTCGGTTTTCAGTTGCTAGTTGCAGGATACGCCGATCATTTCGATTAATAGTGATCCTTTTCTTGCTGCGAAACGGTCTTCCGGTACTTGTAGTAGGTATTTCTTTTTCACTAAAACGGCGATTCGCTGCACTGTTTGTCGGGATTCTTCTTCTTTCTTTGCAATTGTGCGTTGAGAATACATTCCTGTACCCAACAATGCGCCAATACGCAGTTTCTTCTCATTTAGTATGTCCTCTTTTTACCCATAACGAAAAAATATAAAGCGTAAGCAAGCAATAGCTTAAAGTGCAACACTAACACATAAACATTGAAAAAAACGTCGTTACAAACAAATAAATATTCTTTCTACAATAGTAACCGATCCAAATAATATTCTCCGAATTATTGTCTTTCAATCATGTTTCTACCCATCTTCTATACAGTACATAATGATTCATGAGAGGGATAATAATAGGCAAGATGTCACTAAGTGATAGTTTCTCAAATTCTTAGAAAGGTATTTAGAGGGGGCGTATTCAAATAGGTATTGTAAACCCTATTCATGAATTTTATACTTGTATTTCTAAATTATCGCGTTGGAAACACACAAAAGCTTAAATTTATAAAGTGGTCCTAATGAAATGGACAGGGACTGCAGTTTGTGGACACGGGCTGATCTTGACCAGGCTGGTACTGCATATTCAACACTAGAGAAACTCATTGCGAAAGCAGAAGTGCGGAGAACGAACCGATTAGCTCCCCACTTGGTATTTATCAGTTTCCTCAAGATATTATTCCTCGCACTGCCCTTAGCCTTTGTCTACATGACGCCCGTCCAATGCAACACCCAGATATTTGAGATGGATGGAGTGTTCCAGCCGAACATTGTCCCATTCCAGGTTAAGTCTAGTCGTAGCCTGGCAGTTATCAAGATGAAACAGACAAGCTTGTGCCTTACTAGGATTTGGGAGAAAGTCAGATAAAACTTCATGATATCCGCGTTCTTACAGATTTCTGGATAATTACAAAGGAGTAAATGAAGCAATACGGAAAATTCAAAATTCTTAATTATTGTTATTTGCTATGGTATCTGGAAATTAAAAAGAAGAACACGTATAGGCTTAACATCCCTAGCTAAATAAAGCCATAAAACGTATGTCACTCACTAGTAGAATGAAAAGGATGTATTGAAGGCGGGCTCTTTAATGTAACTGCCTCATTTTCTTTCTTTGACTGCTTTAGTAACCAAAACTGACTTGAAAGAAAATTAAAAACTATATAAGTAATCGATTATAAGATTTATACTAACTTATTACTATATACAAAACTATAGTTGTGCAATAGAGCAACAGCTATACTGCTATACGAATAAACATCAAAAGTACAAAGAGTTTACTTTCTGCTTGGCAAGGAAATCTACTTAATTACTTGCATATGGTCTATTTCTTTGAGCCAAGAATACATCTTTGTATATACCCGCAATCTAGAAATACCTTCTTTAATGACCATTTTTATATCAATCTAAATATTACCCTACTAAGCCTTTTTCTCCTTAGGAAGCCACAATTACCCTTTCACAGGAAGAACTAAGAATTTATTGGTCTTACTATCACTAATTACAGCAAATTAAAATAACAAATTTACCTCACGCCTACCAATGAATGTAACAGAGCCGTAGATACGCACTTGTTTACCGGTTGAGGCAGAATGATTAATTAGAGATTCCTTAGTATCGTGGATGCAGACCGAGCAAGTTCATTTATTTAAATGCTTAATGTTTTTAGCACCGAGTGAAGTGCACGCCAGTGTACCAGGACAGTGCACGTATCTGTTGTTCGTTTGTAAATTGGAGGGATATTTAATTCTGTGGCGTTTGGTTTCTTTTTAGAGAGCAGTTTTGAATTCAGTTTGTGAAGGAACTTATTGTTGACTTGATAAAAGTCCTTAAAGGCAACATATGTATACACAGTCGTGTGCATGAAGATAGCCGTGCCGAAATAATATTGATAAGATTTAGATGTAATTTCTTAAATAAACAATAACAGATTCCAATAATCTATACTAAAGGTCGATAATGAAACAAATATTTTATTTTCTCAAAAACAAAAATTAATTTTATTTTTCGGATATCTGTACAAGTCACTGTCATTAAAATAGCACGCATAAAAAAATTAAAAAAATATTAAAACAGTGACAATTATTTTAAACAAAGTTAATATTTTGTTGCTTGTCCGTTACTTTGTAAAACTGCATTGCATCGGCTAACATTTGCTAACAGGAATGACCTGCTACGCTGTTTTGCATACGTCATACAATTCATAAACGTTTCTTGGTTTCTTCTCAGCAATGGTATTTTTTGAATCCACCCATGGGTTCTCTATAGGATTTAGGTCTGGCGATAGTGTTGGCCAGACTAAAAGATTAATTTTATTGCGTTGAAACCAGGCTTTCTCTTCGCGAGAAGTATGCTTCAGGTCATTGTCTTGCATCAAGATCCACCGCAAAGACATTTCTTCTTCAGCATAGGGTAACTAAGTATTTTGTAGTATATTTACATATCCGTCGGCATTCGTTATCCCTCCAACTGTATGAATTGGACCAACACCATACCATGAAACTGCAACTACTATCTTTGATTGTTTTTCTGGTTTACTATGGGTAATGATCGGTTGACGGAGGTTGTTGTACATATTGTTGGTAACTGGTAGAATCAAACAACATAATTTTTGGCTCGTCCGACAAAAGAATATTGCGCCACTTGTTCTTATCCCAAGACATATGCTTTCAAGCAAAAGTTATTCTGTTCATCACCTGCCTATTATTTAGAAGAGGTATATTTCTTGGACGTCTTGCACTTAGTTTTGCTTCAATAAGTCGTCTTTTGATAGTAGACGTGCTTATTTGGAAATGTAATTCTTATTTTAATATCATAGACGTGATGAAGGGTATTTCTCTTGATACAGATATTGATACCTCTGTCTTCACAAAGACTTGTTTCTCGTTTTCCTCCTCCTTTTCTCCGGTTGATTTTTCCACTCCTTCGCGTTTAAGATCATATTAGATAAACATTAAAGTTTTTATTGAATATACTTGCAACCTTTTCAACTTTATATAAAATTAAAAATGAAAAAGCGCTTTTCAGGGGTGCAGTGTTTTGATTGGTTCATTATTGTTTAACGTAAATTTCTGTACAGTTGATGAAGTTTTAAAAAGTTTAAGATGTATCTGTTGTAATAAATTCTGGGAAATTAGCACTTATTTTTTCCGTGATAACTACATTTTCTCGTGTTGTCACTACTACTGTTATTTTAATACACACCAAACTCAAGGATTCTTGCCAGATACGATAGGACTCTACCAACACCCACATATGTAACTTGCATAAAATACATTTTCAAGTAATTCCTACAGATTACAAAAGATGGTTCCCAGAAATAGGTAGAATTTTAGGCATTGAATGTACCGCTCTTATTTTCATGCACATCACTGTATGTAACTACGTAAATATTTCTACAATATATAGACAATATAGCCTCAAAGAATAATAAGTCACATTGTTTAATGCGTCAATCCCGAATGCGCTTAAAAATAAACGTTTTATATCGGTTGCGTGGAGTTGGCTTTCGCACTTTCGATTTTTGAAAATTTGATGCCGGCTTAATGCAGATTTATGCCGTGAAAATATCATTTTGTACTCATTTTACTCTCGAGATATTCGAGCTTGAATAATATAAGCTTAGTTCATGCTTTTTCAGCACCTTCAATTTTTAAAAATTTGACTATATTATCGTTCTGTGTTAGTTTTATACTGATTTGTGCCGTAAGAAATCGTTTTATACTCACAGCCCATTCCTAAGATATTCGAGATTAAAGAGTGCTCGAGACCCCCTTCGCAGCCACCGCACCAATTTTAGGATTTTCGAAAATGTGATAACGACAGTGTCTCGACTCCACTTTGAGTCGATTTGTACCTTTAAAATCATTTTATACTCGTGACATTCCTGAGATGTCTAAGATAGGGGACTGGTAGGGATCATTATTTCGCAGCTACCACACCAATTTTACGATGTTTGACAGCGGTAGTGTTTTATGCTAATTTCATATTGGTTTACGTCGTAAAAATTTCGTTTTGTCGTCGGCCTATTCCTTGTGTGGAGGGATATATTTTGAGATATTATAAACAAATGTATTGACAATAAATTGTGTGTTACTTTTGTTGAGAACGCAGCACATTTTTAACAATTACTGATTTGATGCGCCGAAAGATTCTGTATTCTGCGTTTCAACAGTATTGAGGTACCTTTGAAAATGCGAACCGCAGTTCGCGAAACATCTGGGATAAAAAACCTAGTGACACGGCGGAACCCGACAACCGTTACGACTATAATAAGAAATAGTTCTACAAATAAATTTTAATAAAGGTTAGTAAATGAACAATAAAGATATAAAATTAGTAGAGTATTTCCTGAAATATTGCTAGTAAATCCGAAAGATTTACGCAATGGCACTAGTTAGCGCCAGGAATATTCATTTACATGCTAGAGTCAAGTATGGCGATAGAAGCAGCGAGAGAATTACATGTGTTAGCATAAAACTGCTCGAAACCACGCTGATGATCCCGGGGAGGCAGAAACATGTCCGTGTGTTAGCGTTTTATGTCTCACATGTCTTTCTCGGGAATTGATTTCACTAATACAATGACAAAGCGGTATTTACAGCGTTTTCTTATCTTGGTGTTATTTTCTAGGCATTATTTTAGATGTGTTTTAAATGGATAATAAATTTATTATTTATTTATAATGTTAGAATTACTTGGGTTTTAGGTAGAAAGTACAGTAAACTATAATTACTTTAAAGCGAACACGTTGAGTAAATTTTACACCAAAGTGTGTAACAGCTTTACTAGACCTAGCGGAAAGGTTAGAGCATGTGTTTAAAGTCATAATACAAATTAAGGAAAATTAAAACAATTACTACTTAAAGATAAGGGAGTTCGTAAGACCATCTTTTTATAATTTTTCGTATGCAAAGAATTTTAATACCTACAAATTTGTATTCATGGTAGGATGAGGAGCTGTTTGAACAGGAAAGCGCTTTCAAAAGTCGAATCAAATCATTATGTTTAACAAGGAGAATTTTGTAACATCTTTCGTGATTGATGAACGATATGTTTCGTTTATACTTTAAGTTCTCTTCATTCTCAGCTATAGCTAAAGTTAGAACGAATCTCAAGTATCTTTCAAAAACAACCAACAAACTTCACACATCCTACAAAATTAAGCTTACGTTGGATTAATAATAGGAACATCATTTACCTCAGACGTCCATCAACACTTCTCTCGAAATAAACCGAGCCCACATTATCTATTCAAATCCGCATTACGTTAAACGGAGAATTGAACGAAAATACACCGAATTGAAACGTCAAAATTTACTGTCACTGACGTAGAGCATTCTCCATATATAAAAATGCTGCATGACACTCAAGTACATGTAAAACTGTACGTAGCGAAAGTATGCACCCAACGTGTAAACAAACGAATATTGGGGAAACTAACGAAACGCAAACAAATACAACGGAAGAAGGTTACGTGTCACGGATTTATAAAAGAGCGCCGTTTTGTTTCCATCATTTCAGTCGAAAAGGATTCGTCAAATCGGCTGAGATGTTTTTTGGCAACCGAACCGCGTGTCGTTTCCCTGTTCCTTGCCGGTTGCATTCCGTTGTATTTTAGAGCTTACGTATGTTGGAGTGTGTACGAACGACGGGAGATGTGTGTTGAAGGCTTTGGATCATTTATGACGCCCGAACGGTCAAAAAATAGGATGATTCACGCGTGTCGAGTATTTCATATCGCAGCGGTGACATTTTGAAAGTTTAACGGTTTAGGTTTATTGGATGTAGACGATTTTCTTCATTTCGTTTAAAAAGAGAGTGTCAACACAAGTTAAATAATTACTTTAATCATATTTCAGGACAAGAGGATCACAGGAACTGTAATGATATTAATGTCAAATATAGAGCTGATTATCAAATAACTAAGATGAAATTTATGTTGGAAAAATATTGTCAGTGCATGAAAATGATCGCTCTCCCAATCAATTAGTTATCAAATGATTAAAGCTAATTAAGCTTGATCAGGAATTATGTGTTGAGACGATAGCAAATATACCGGCCGTCATAAATAAATGATTAATCAGTAAACATTTACGCTTCATTGAAAATTTCAGGAATCATGTATTCTATTCGTAGAAACAAACGATGATAGTTTCAGCACATTCGATTAATCGAGGTGACACTGGTAATAAACTTTATTTTCTGTGGCCATTATTTACTTAAATGTTACTGTAAATTATATTTGTAGATTCATTTCATCCTAATAGAAGTATCAAAGGATGCTTTCTGTTCGACAGGGTGCGAATTTTCGTCAATTATCTGCATTTGAATTTAATGTTGTTAATCGTGTAGAACGTACTGTCGCTACAATAGCTTTGTATTGCCAAGGATGGGCAAAAATAATTAAGAACGATGACGTTTACGGTGCGCTTTGGCTTCTGCCTTTTAAGAACCATTTCTCGTTAACAAGAGAAATTGGAGAGCTTTAGTTAATCACCAAACGATTTCTACATTGAGGAATTTGATTTTATGAAGATCATTTCTTTGTTTATCTCTAATTCTACGCCGTTAAATTACTCGGCTGGAGTGGTGTAATGAAAGGTTTCATTGGAATGAATAACGGAATCGTGTCGCCTCTAGTGACGAATTTTGATTTTGTTTATGAGCTCATGGTGATCATAAAATGGTCATACGATGTCGCAGAGAAAGAAGAAACTTTTCTCAAACTTCCTCAAACAATGACGGCGTAGGAAATTACCTGCCATGGAGGGTGATTTAATATTAAATGCAATTCCATTACGTCAACAATCTTCTTGAATCAGTGTTAATACCATTTTTTCATTTTTCAACAATTGACAAATCAAATTTTTCAGCAGGCTAATGTGCGACAGCATCCATGAGGATTATTAAGTTTCTGGATAATGCTGATGTTGATCGCTTACCATGGGCTAATGGATAGACATGGGGATATTGTAGGGCAGAGGATCAATAATTTACCCCTCCAAACAATGTTTAGTTCCATTCTATTGTCTAATTGGTTCCATTTCTAGTTTTGTAATTTCATCTTAATATAGGCTTTGTTCACAGAAGCGGTTCGAAGATCAACTATCAATTATACGCGTACATTATGACTGTATACTGGCGATATGTATTTCCGTATGTAGGCCGATAGTCTTGACCAATTTATGCCTTCGCATCCCTCACACCTTTCGCCAATTACAAGGTCACATCAGCCGGCCATAAGGTATTGCCTGTGGTGCCTCTTAAGATATTCGTTCTCAACTCTCATGGAGTGAGGAAAACCACAGAAAGCCTGAACTCTGAGAAAGAGCGCCGGGGTTCGAACCGGAATTGAATTTGATTTGATTGAACGCATTATTAATAATCTTATAGAAGAAGGCTGAAATATCCTGATCCAATCGGGATGGTTATCAAATATAACGTATGCGAATATCATTAGGATTTAACGGCTGGAGTCTGAGTGTAACGTATTTGTCTTGAGTAGGTGTACGTCAACGTTTTGCCACACACTGTGGCTGGCATCTTTAGGACGCCTGGTGGTCAACTAGTGAACGGTCTGTTATGTATCAATTAATGTCTAATATTAATGATAGTGTAGGATAAGTTCTAGCAGATTGCCGTTTAGATACCATTTAATTTTGATTTAGGTTTTCTTACTTCTTCTTTCTACAGTCTCATTTGTCTTCCTTCTTTTTTCCTTTCTATAATTATCGCTAGCAAAAATAAATGATGAGAGCAACGTTCCACCTACGCATTATTTTTCCTAATTGATTACTTGACTGATACTTAGCGGTTCCATCACGATAGTTTATTAACATCCAATTAAAAGAAGACCTTAAACGCCTTTAATGTCGTTAACCATAGAAAATAATCGTCAATAAAGCGAGGCAAGCGCGTCATGCTTCGAGGTAATTTCGCATAAATTCCATTAAACAACCATCGAAAGATATTTATCGGTACACAATACATTGAGGATGTCATGTGCTGCGTGCAACAAAAGGCGAAAAACAAAAGAAGATGGAGGAAGCGAAAAGGTTAAAGGAAAAACAAAAGAAAAACGGACACGCCAAACGGAGCAGTACTCTCGCATACGGTAATAATAACCACGGCTAACTAGATGTTTATTAATGTTTATACATAAAAATGGGCAAAACGATGCGGGAACCATAGGATTCACCCGATCTCATAAAGCAATACAGCGAAAAGTCGCCTCTCTTTCTCACTTCGGAACGATTGAACGCGTGCTGGGCAGAGAAAGAAAGGAAGAAAAATTGCAAAACACGCGTCCGAGTGAGGGTAACGAAGCGGACGGCCGAAGCAAGGGGAAAAACGGACGAAAGAAGAAAGCGAGAATAAGAATCCAAATGCAATTATGAAAATGTGACTTAATGTTCCGGAGATTTATGGTCCGACTTAAATATATTAATTTACGAGCTTATCTTCGCCAAGGGCAACGCAAATACGAAACGAAACAACGACGAGACTACGTTTTATTATTTCCTCTGCTTTTTATTCGTCTCATTCTAATTTATTCGTTCGTTTATTCGCTTTCGTACTGTACTGTGTAAGGCACGCAGGGTAAGAGGGGATTTTAATCATCTACGACAATTGTAGAAGGCTGTGATGAAGTACTTGCACATATGTCGTAGCTAAGCCTATGTACAGATATTAACAACCATAGTCATAACAATATCATCACGTTGTTCTCTTTTTGTAATAACATTACCGATGCAGCTACTTTTATGACATTTGTATGTCTTGGGAAAAGAAATACCAGTTTGGATTTGGAGCTTTTAACATTAACGTGGAGATAGTAACATGTTGTACAAGTTTACAGACCGCGATAGTGTACCCAGTTCCACTATTAGCATTTTATGCGCCGTAAGGATTAGAGCTTACTTTCCCAAGAAAGAAAAGTAAATTGGTCTATACATTGGCAAAAATGTATCTAACGCAAGTAATAATAATAATGGTCAGTACGTGGACGAGCTGGAATCGGCAAGCAACCTTTTTATGGCAACTGTCAACATGTCAGATGTGTACTGTCCATAGTTGTTGGATGGCTGGGAAAATGACCCCGGAAATTTAAAATATTTTGCTAAAGGTTCATGACGGATTTACTCCATCAGCTTCTGAGTAAGCGAGTTCAAACGTGGCCGCACAAGCACAAATGACGAACAACGCTGTGGACGCAAATGGGCGATTGAAAGTGAAATAGATAGCAGAGACAACAGGCATCTCATAAGAACACCTTGGACATATCGTACACGAAAGTTTGGGTATGAAGAAGCTTTCGGCGCAAATCTCATCTATTCACCGGGCCTACCCCCCTGCGACTTTTTCCTATTCCCAAACCTAAAAAAATTACCGGGAGGAAAGAGATTTGCCTAAAATGAGGAGGTCGCTACAGATGGCTATTTTGCAGACCTCAAAATATCCTACTTTTAGGCTTGGAAAGACTGGAGTACCGTTCGAAAAGTGTATTGATCTTTGAGGAGACTACATCGAAAAATAAAAATAAAAACCACACCAATACCGTATTTTTCTTGTCAATTCCGGAAACATCTCAGGTCGCCCTCGTATTGCGCTCTTTAAAGTCAATTAGCATAATGCCAGAATATTGCGGCCATCACCCTTTTCATTGATTGAACTCAGGTCGCCGCCATTCCATGGACTCCCTTTTCGATAGAGGACTGAAAAACAGAACCATTGTTTCATCCCCTGTGACAATGGACTTCAAAATGTGTTTTAGGGTGTCTCATCACCATAAACGCCGTCTAAACGTTGTTTTATGTGATTAGGCGTATGCACTTCTTTTGTTAAAAATTTGATGACCGTGCGATACTAAATTTTCATTACTTCAAACATTTTTATGCGATAGTCACGTTGTTTGGCTGGCTACTAAAAATTACTACTCTTCGAACCGTCATATTTATAGCGTAAACCTCATCCGTATGTGTATGACGGGGTCTGAACACGCTTGAACCTGTTTAAACCTGTTAGGCCTAGAATTTATGGCACCTACCTCGTATGTCAATATTGAGTTCCTGTAATGCGACTCTCCCACCCCCAATAATTAACCTATGGTGTAAAAATGATAATATCCGCTAACTCATTTTACCTCTTTTATATTTATGGTTACTTATCAATCACTTTTCAAAAATATTAAATGATCGTTGCTGCACTATTAAACTATTACCAACAGAACAGCCGTCCTGCTGATAAGTTGAAGATAAAGTTGATTCATCCATAAACGCAATATTTTATTTAACTTATCTCCATCATATGTGATTTAAGGGGCTGGTGGCTGAGTAGCTAGCGCTCTTGATTATCAATCTCGAGGTTCCGGATTCGAAGTTGGGGACTGTTGCCTCTCAGAGTTGCGGTTTTCTTCTATGAGCTTCCTCAGCCCATGGCAGATCTGAAGAGCGCACATTTTGAAACGCATCGCGGGCGCAGACATAATAATAATTCATGCTTGGCCGATGCCTCCTGTAATTACATACGCATGCATCGATTAATATGTCTCTACTATAATAAAATTTCTTTGGAAAAACTATTTAAGCAAAATCCGAACGCGATAGGAAAATCTTGAAACCAATTTCAGAATGCATCGGCTATTGTGAACTTGCTGGCATATAACTTACTGTTTATGAACAAAAATCTTGCTTAGTTATTAATGAGACTTAAGTATATAATTTCTATTGTCATATTTTTTAAATCAAACTACGAGTAGTACTTTATTATTAATAAGATCACATTTTTCAAGAAAGAGCTGATCATGTTTTGTAAGAAGCTTTCCTCCTTCCGTGTAATAAAATTAAAACAATCTAATGCTTCCATAATTCAAAACTTGAAGAATTTCGACGGATGAAAAATGCGCGTGTTTAAGTTTGTTTATCATCAGCGAAATCTAGTTAAAGAAGAATAAATTTCCAAACGGAAGGCAGTTCCTATGATTGATATGCGAAGTGAATATGCTCGTTGTGGATTTGTCTAGTGACGTTAAATCTTTTAATAGCCGGTCATATGACAAGATGATGCGTTGTTTCTCCGCTTTCCGAAATAATCTATATATACATACAATGTAAAGATATATAAAAGAATGCGTCCATCGTTTTGCGCTTTCCACAAATCAGGAGCTCGTCGGGCGGCTTTCTTTCTCTATCGGAAGACCTTTCTCTCTCTATCCCTCATCTATTCAAGTATCCGTAACGTGTCCGATGTCTGGCCGATGGTGATTTATTTAATTTTAGCGTTGGGATGATTATGATTTCGTTGTTTTGCGTGTTTCGTATTTTGTTGCTATTCTCGTTGGCGGCCGGACCTCTCCGATAATTATGCTTGATGTGTTACCGGTTAGACAAATGTTTTCAATCCGCTATTTGTCAGGACGTGTTTGGGTTTATGTAATGCGGCGGCCATCGCCACCGCTTATAGATATACTTAGGCAGGAACAATATGAAAATCGCGAAGGCGATGTAATATCTTCTTTTTATTGTCGCGCCGTCATCGACCTCTGCTATTATCGTTTAGAGTGTGGCGACGATTTCACGTCTCGTTAATTAACGCTGGAAAAGGAAGGCTTGTTCATAAAAGCATTTTCGACTAGAAAAAAGAAAAACCAAGTAGAGGTGTTATCCTTTATATAGCAATAAGAACATATGTTTACAGTATAATGAGCAGTTGATAATTGACAGGAAATGAAGTGAAATGTGGTTGTGTTTGTTTAATAATGACTTGATTAGGTTAATATAAGGGCTTACAAACAGACAATTTAACCTGTGTGATGTTAGCCTTTCTTTTATTGGAAATTGAAATTCTGGTGGTTGTTTCAAGTTGTTCTAGGTTTGTTCTACATTGTTGCAGAGTTTCAGATCCATATCTCGTATAGGTCAAAAGATATGGACAAGAAACGAAATCCGCAGAGCTCCTACTTTTCTGGAAATAGAAATTCCGGGAATTGTTCCAGGGTGTTCTTCAACGTTGTTCAAAAGTTTCACCGCACCTTATAAATTTATATATTTTTTCGAAAGTCTAAATTATGAAGGTTGTTCCAGACGATTTTAGTTGTTTTAAACGGCTTGGTGCTCCAGTGATAAGATCACTTTCTTATTATAATCGGACAACTGCTATTTTGTTCTTATTCGTTAAGGGTATGTGTTAAGATAAGTTCGTTTTCTTCTTTGCTTTTGTTGCATCTTGATACGCTAATTTTGTTGTGTTGTTAATTCAGGAATCCCGTACTTGGAATCTAAAAATTCATTGAAGTCTTCATGTATAAAGTTAGAAGTTGGCTAATGTCTCTGGGCGCATGCACAGCTAGAATAACCTGAAGCAACTGATTGGGTAAATATCGTTTTTGTCAGTTTTCTCAGCCGATTTTGACGTTTTCTTTTTGTTTGAGATACTCTGGAACAATGTAGAACAAACCTGGAACACCCGCAATATTTTCAATTTTTGGAAAGAAGGAGGCTAATTTAACAATAGTTGACATTTTATCTTGATAAACGAAAAAAATACGCTCCTTTTTTGAGCTTGACGGTAACATATCCGGTGCAGTAGAAAATAATATTTTCTAGCACTATATGACTACTATTATAACATATGATTAAGTAATGTTTCTAAGGTTGCAAGAATTGAAACTCCTTTCTATTTTAACGTAAACATATAACTTCTGAGAAATATTAATGAAATGACTTAACAATTTAAATCGAATAATTTCCATTTCTCTAAACTGTACATGTGGTTCTATTCTTAGAACACTCCCAGTTTTATAATATCTTCTGAGTAGCATGATATTTTGGTGTAGTGCTTTAGTGTAGTTGTATTTTAGCTGTTATCGCTTGTGCACCTATCGGCAGCAACTGTTCTTTGAACTTGTACAGGAATTTTTGCTATATGGTCTGCTTTGGGAAAAATGTCGCGACCATCCTTTTGGGGACACTGCGAGAATGGATGACTTTTGTCGTCTTTTCTCTAACTGGGAATAGCCAAAGAGACAACTAGCGTTCATTTTCTGGCTCGTATGAGTAAATTCACGATTCATCACGATGTTGTTCACGTTTTTAGAGATTCCGATGTTGAAGCAGTTTAGAGTTTTTTGACACCAATTCGCCTTACCTGCTATCTATTCTTCGGTCAACAGATGCGATATCCAACGGGAAACTAATTTTTTACACTTAATTCTTCATGAAGAATTTCTTGTGATGTTTTTCAAATCCCCAAGGATGTTTTAATCTCGCGATACACCACATGTTGATCTTCATTCATGATTACGCACATTATCGACATTTTCCTGAGTAACTGCCGTCTTTGGTGCACCCGCTCTTGAATAGTCGGTAAGACTAATTTGTCCACGATTTAATTCTCCATTCCAACGAGAAATTGTTGACTGATGTGGCGCTTCATTCCCGAAAACAGAAACCAACTCGACGTGGCATTCTTGTTGAGATAATTGTCTTCGAAAATCATAAAAACAATTATTGCCCGAAAATATTCTATATATATAATTCCACTTTCCAACTATTTGTCAGCTGTGGCAGTTCGTTGCAGCTATTTCTCCACACGCATCGTACTGAAACTTTGGATTTAGAATGAATAAAGGTGGTTAATTTTTGGGGGTAACATTTCATTAGTGGCGTCATCTATGTCCCAGTATGCAAAAGTTAGGACATTCCCCGCAAACTATTTTTGCCTCCACATATAAAACGGCAACTTTAAATTTAGATTTCGCTATTAGTTTATAAACAACCTAGTTACACGATAGTTTCATGAAACAATAGCTTCTTCAAATATTTGAAAAGTTCACACAGTGTCCAGTGAAAGAATTATTAAGTAACCAAGTTTATAAAAGAAGAGTGAAAATTCCAAGCGAATGTTGTGTTTTATGGCATTTCTTGAAACAATTTTTTCATTGTGAAATTTAGCAAAATTTTAACATGATTACAATTACAGTAGTTAGTAAAGTCCCAGATTAGCTGTGCACAAACTAAAAGAATAAAGTAGTAGAGTGTTAAATTTCTGTATTCTGTAAATCATATAAATCATCATATATCTCACAGCTCTTGTCAACTCTATTACACACTTAGGTTGCAAATGAAATTTTCGTTTCCTGGCACGGAAAGTTCGGGGTGGATTTCCATTGTTTTTAACTTATTAAGAAAATCATCTCTGGAGCTATAATATCGTCCAAAAGATATGCTGCTTATTTTACGGCTATTGGTTGCAATAATTCAACCTAACGAAGAGAACAAATGACATTGTAGTAGAAATTATAGTGCACATCGAATTATTAAAATTGTAAATTATCTACGTTACATACGAGATAACGGTAGTATTCTGCAGTATTCTGAGAATACGCACCGTTCCATATTTAACACCAGCATTGCAGATGCACAATAAAAAGCTCCGACATCGAACACAAAGATGATATTCAACGCTTCATTACCGCAACAAAGTAATAGGTTAGGCTGCCTTTTCCTTCTTTAAACGCGCAGCGGTTAACTATTTAGTAGTAATAGTGTTAGTTAGTTACTTCCCTCTTCGCCTCGCACCGTGCTTCCACTTTACCGGTTTTGATTCATAAATGTCACCGTCCATAAGTTATAGTTTCAACGTGTCGGCTGTTACTTCAGACGCGTATATATACGTACTTAAGCTCTTTTCTTTCCCGACCGTCGTAATAGTCTTCTTGCGGTGGTGTTATTTTACGACCATCGCGCAAAGCAGAGGAGAAGGAGGAAGATGAAGACGAAGACGACCAAGAACAAGTGGAAGAGGAGAAGACCGAACGACAACAAAACATGAAAGAACCGTTTCGCGTTTGCGTTTTATGTAGCATTTGTTTCTATGTCGACGCGCGAGACCTGCCGCGCGATTCGAATTGATCAAAGAGTGACATAGCGAAGAGAGCTCTCGCACTTGACTTTGATGGTTTCGCTGGGATGGTTTTTCTTTGATTCACGATGCTCCGAATTTATGGACTATTACTATAAAACTTTTATGGATATTATTGCCGTGCTATTTTCACCTGATTACATTGTATATGGACGTGCTAGAGCTGTAAAACAGCGAAATATGTGTTTGACGCGTTTGACATCAAATATTTTAGTACCTGCAGTAAATTAAGGAAATTGGCACCATATTAGCGATCGTAGACGAGAGCTAGTCTTATATGTTGTAAAGAATCTAACTAGTTCCTGAAAAAGAAAACTCCTAGACAATGTTTACCCCTGGCCATTAGATATTGATACTAGAAGATATTTAATTTGTCTACTAATTTTTTAACCATAGAATCAACGGATGATACAGCAAAAATTTTTTAATTCTTATATAAAATAGGGATTTGTCAGATTAATTAAATCTATTCACTTTCTTCAGGTTTTTTTTCCTAGCTTTAATGCTTCAAATCACTTCTTCATATGAAACGCCAAGTAGGTTTTAGCCTTAATATCTTCCTGGTCTTCTGTTTATTACGACAGAACATGTGGAGTGTCTGTCTTGAAAGGAGACGCTTCGAGAACGGATGACTTTTATCGGCTTTTCTTCATCCTTGATCACCCAAACAACCGACTGGCGTTTATTTTCTGGCTCGTACCACTGACCATGTTGTACACGTTTTTAGAGTTTTCGACGTTGAAGCGGTCTAGAGCTTTATGACACCAATTCATCCTAGTTGCTTTCTGTTCTTCGGTCAACAGATGCGGTACCCAACGGGAAACCAATTTTTTTGACACACAATTCTTCATGCAAAATTTTTTTCATTGAGGTCATTGAATCCCCGACCATGCCTCAATGTCACGATATGTCATATGTCGATCTTCGTTGATGATCTTGCAGACAGCGTCGGTGTTTTCTCGAGTGTGTGCCGTTTCTGGTGCACCTGCTCTTGGACCGTTACCAAAACTAAGCCGTCCACATTGAATTCCGCATGCAAATAAAAAATTCTTAACTGATGTACTGCTTCATTGGCGAAACAGAAACCAATTAGACGAGGCATTCTTGTTGTGATAATTCTCCTTAAAAATATAACGTGTTAATTCCATTTTTCAACTAAGTTGTCCACTTTGACAGTTCGTTGTAACCATAATACACCACAGATATCGGTCATATCGTTCGGAAACTTTAGATTTAGGTTTACCAAAGATAGAAAATACCTAATAATGAAACAAGTAACAGCGAACGGACAACCATACAGTGAATTTGAATCGGACACAGAGATCTACAACTTCGAAAGAAATCTACAACTTTGAATATGTAGGAGTAGGGATTACTGATAACAGCGAAGAAGATACAGAAGTACAAAGAATTAGTCAAGCAAGTGTTAAGATCAAAAGAAATGTCCAGAGCAGCGAAAGTTAGATTATAGAGAAGAATAATAAGGCCGACAGTAGTATATGGTTGTGAAGCGTAGGTGCTGATTAACAAGGATGAAATTAAAATGGAGGTGTAGGAGAAAAAAATGTTAAAAACTATATTTTGGAGAACGAAGACGGAAGAAGGTGCATGGAGGCGAAAAACGAACCTGGAGATAAAAGAACTATATGGGCGCAGCAGCATGAGATGGATGGGACAAGAAGAAGTGGTTAGATGCAGTGACAACGAACTTAAAAGCACAGGGTATAACGCATTGGAATAGAGCAACGCAGAATAGAGTTCGATGGAGGAGAATTCTGAAGGAAATGGAGAAATAGTGTTAACATTTAATAAGTCATAGACTGTATGACCTGTAGAACTAACTTACGCACATATATTGTTGAAAATATATTTTTTTATTCAATGTAAGTACTAACACTGGAGGGTACCTGAGTTCTATATGTACTTACTAAACCTTAAGAATCAGTACTCGAAGACGTATCTTGAAAATTTCCAAGCTATGTGTGAATATACTGGAATGTAGACATGTAACCATGAACTAGCATCTAGGGATTATGATCCCTCTCCCAAGCTAGAAGATGTTCGCAACCGAAGGAAATCATTGTAAATAGTTGAGTATAATATGAAACAGGCATAAAAATGTTGTGGTGATTGAAAACTACGTGGTAAGCGTTGAAAGGATCTTGTTCGATAAAGAAACGTTCGTTACTTTCTAGATGATCCTCGTACATCTATAAAAATAGTATCCAGATTGTTCCCCTCTTTCGAATATTATCAATTTGGACCACTGATTTATAAACAGACACTTCGTCGATCTGAATGTGTCTATCCGTGTATTAACAACCCAAATCGCATATAATACCTGCGCAATAAGCGTCACCGCATGTATTAATAGACCGTTGACTGACAACCTATGACTGATTACGTGCACGTGATCAGATCGGCCTACTGGTGACAAATAAAAATATCCCCAGCCAACTGTATCATTTATAAATAGTTTATAGTTGCTCCGATTTCATATGAGGAAAGGGTGCTCTAAACGAAATTGTGCACGTGCTACTACGATTTTCGTATAGATCGTTTTTTTGAAAGGAATTTTTCGAATTTCGTTTCAAGTCGGGAGGATCTTTCCGATTTTAACTGCGCTAAGTTCTCTAAACTGAGGAGGGTTTGAAAGTTAGCGACCAAGTCCGGCGCCAAAAATAAAGGAGTGAAATCGAAAAGTTATTTAGGCGCAACTGAAACGGTCTTCGGAGAGTGATCTTTGCGAAAATGATAAATAACAATAATGACGATGTCTCGATTTGCTCGCGGCTAATGTTTGTTTAGTTTTTTCGCGATTTTTACTATTAATTCATTCGGGAGAATGATTTATGAGTTGCGGTCAAACCTTCTGTTGTGAATGATCTAATAATAGATAACTAATTTTTTACTAATTTGTTGGAAGGATCCTTTTCAACTATCATAACCTTAGTAACTGGTATATATTCTAGTATTTTTAAAGATGGTTACGTTCACCATCATTCATCACACAAAAATACGTAAGTTCACAAGCGATAGGTACCCATGTTTCATTTTTAATATTTTTGATAATTCTGTATGCCAACCTCACTGTTGCAGGGTCTTTATTTATAGAAAGGTTCTGTCTTTTTATTCTCGCAACTTGGGCCATGAAAGAGTTTTGAATTTTCATGTCAAATTCCCTCACCGATAAAGTAGTGGGCATTTGCATTTTTCTTGTACGTGTCGGAAAAATGACTAAAAGTAAATTTAGTTTGAACATTTTCATTTCATCTTCGTTGTTAATTAGTAGCATCTACAATTGTACAATTTCAGTCGAAAAAAGTAATAAATATAATCGCCCCCGGGTGGACTTGAACCACCAACCTTTCAGTTAACAGCCGAACGCGCTAACCAATTGCGCCACGGAGGCTTCGCAAGATTAATATTTCGACGAAAATAAAGTTAATCAACCGCTAGCCAATATTTTCTATACAGAATGTTAATGGACGAGCACGTCGCCTTGCTATAGTTACTAGATTTTTTTAGATAGAAAAACTTTTGACGAAATCGTGTATCGAGTCCTGGATAAGTTCAAGGGCACTTTTTGTTCGTTCCTCCAAATTTTAATTTTTAAATTTTGATGTCCCTTTTGTTTATACGAGGGCACCGTTTGAAGAAGTGCATTGATCTTCGAGGAGACTATATCGAAAAATAAAAAGCGAAAAACCACACCTATACCGTGTTTTTCTTGTCGATTCTGGAAACACTTCAGGTCGCCCTTGCATCATCGCTCTATCATCCTTTGGTATTTTATATATAATAGCTGTTCAAAGCTCCATCAATATTTAACAGTTAGTCTACTTCTCTTGAGAGTAAAACTATAGATGTTCTTCTCAATATTTAAAGGAATAAAGAGATGTTAAATGTGGAAGAACTGAAAGGGCTCGATTCGTGTTAGTAAATCGATAAAACCGAAACATTCTCTTGAAATTTAAAAACTCTCCGATATTCTGCAGGTACAATAGAAGATACTTTCTTAGTGTAATAGACTGTTTTGTGCTTCTTTAATTGTTGCTTGCATAATTTTCATATTGTGCTGATGTGTTCTTGTACAATACAGTTTAATTTTGCAAATACGATATCCTATAAGAAAACAACATTTCGTTCTTGCTGCTTTTGCTTCAAAAGAACTTGCTCTTATTGCAACTGGTGGAATTGTATCACGACGTACACTTTTTTAGTAGGTTCCGCCAAGAAACTAAGTTTAAACGAGCAAGTGTCTGATTGCGTTTTTGAGGTGGAATTATAAAATTGCAGCTTCTTCTGAGAAAATACGTTTTTTGCAGAACGAAGTACAAACATAGTGAGATGTTGGCATGCCTTGTACCTATACTATTTCGCTGAAAATCGTCTCCTTTCATTAAGAAGAAATTTAAATATTTTCCTCGTTGCATAGTTAGGATCACGCATAGATACATTATAGTAATTTTGATAAAAGACTGTTAACTTACAAACACGTTAGATATGCACGCCGATGATGTTTGTGCACGTCAAATAAGAAAAATTAAATAATAATATGGACCTTCCTCAACCGATGCCCTATACACACAGCCTCATTATACGCAATTGCATCTCGATAATTTTAGAATTCTCCCGCCGATAGCGTTCCGCACCGCACACATCACGGAGGTATTCACAAACAATTAGACAAACGTATCAATTTGAATTATTATTTGTGCGGCGGAACGCTGAGAACTCACCTGAAGCCCCCGTCGCGCATGCACACATGCATATATGTCGAAGCGGCGTCATGGTGTACGTTGAGAATCGACATCTGTAATGGAATATATACCGCATTCTACGGACTGTTGTTAGAATGACGCGGTGTTTGCATGATCTCACGTTTTCTCACTTTAGTACTATAATCATAACTAGAATAATAACAAAACAAATGTAAATGTACGGTAATAACAGCGCGACCGATGACCGAGACCCTGTCGGGGATAGTGTAATATGTAAAGTGAATGCACTCTAGGCATTTGCCGTATCTTTCGTCGAAAATTAGAAAGAAACTAGAAGATTTCGAAGCGCCTTCCATCGGTGGTTGGAAGGGAGGAATGCTATTCATGTTTAGGACAGGAGCAGTACCACGTTTGAGAATCAGTTTGAGCCAAAAATGTCTATTATTTATTTATAAAACCAATGTTACAATATTCCCAGTAAACTCAAAAAATTCAATGAGAAGGATGATACTGTATACTCAACACAAGCGAGGAGGTATCAGAACCGGTTGTATTTAGTTTTAATCATAAATTTCGATCAAAATTCAGTTTATTTTTTTTTAATCCTACGTCCTTTGTACCTTGCGGTGTCGCACTCCATTCTCTTATTTTTGTCTTCCACAGTTTTCTGCTTTGAGCCAATTGTTTGGCTTCAATCCTTTCCATACTTCGTGTTTTTCTAATGTTTCCCTTTTCCAGGTGTTATGGGGTCTACCTATTCTGTTTCTTCCTCTGTTTTGGCTTTAAAAATTATCTTTGGTATTAGATCTTCTTCCATTCTGTGTATATGTCCAAGCTATTCCAGTTGTCTCTCCTCTATGATTACTTCTATTGGCTTGACATTTAGACTGTTAGTGATAGTCGTGTTTTTGATTTTGTCACCCCTTGTTACTCCTTTTAGTCTTCTAAAGAATCTCATTTCCATGGCCGCGACTTTGCTTTTAAATCTATTTGTAGTTGTCCATGACTCGCTGCCATATGTTAGCGTTGATCTGACCACTCTTTTATACACTTCTGTGTTTATTTGTTTTGGTATTTCCTTTTTATCTAAAGAAGTATTATATATTTACTCCCATTTATTTCTTTCTCTATTCTCCCGTTGTCATGGTTCTTTCTAAGTAATTCTAACTCGATGCTGTACCTTTGATCTAGCCCTTTCCTTTCCAGGCTCTGCCATACATCTTCTCTTCTTACCTTATCAAAAGCTTTTTTAAGATGTATGAAACATATATATATATATATTTCCTTTCCTTTTTCTGTTAGTTTTTCTCCTAACTATCTGATTACAAATATTAAGTCTTGGGTGCTTCTTACTTTTCTGAGTCTGTGTTAGTATCTTCTAAATTTGTTACTGGTTTCTCTCTGAGTTTTTTTCTAGTATTCTTGTCAGTACTTTTCCTGGGATGCTTGTTAACGTTATTCCTCTGTAATATGAGCATTCCTTTGTGTCTCCTTTTTTGTATATGGGCATAATTATTTCTATATTCCATTCCATAGGTATTTCTTATTATGATGTTGTTTTTAAAAGATTAAATAGTTATGTGTTCCCTTTGTCTCCCATATATTTTTATCATTTCAGCCATGATTCCATCCTACCCGGCCACCTTGCGTAGTTCTAGTTTGCTAACTGCTTCTCTGAAGAAATCAGTTATTGGTGTGATACGTTCTTCGTCGTTTTTTGCTATTTCGTGTTTTTCTCTTATATATATATATATATATATATATATATATATCTTGTTTCATTTTTGTGAGTTCTTCGATGGACTGTTTCCATTTTTCCATTATCTCTTCTTCCTCAGTTATTATATTTCCTTTATCGCCTTTTATATTTTTCAATCTTCTTCTCTCTCAATTGTTTTATTGTTCGGTAGAATAATTTTTGGTTTTCTCTATAAGTTCTCTCTGATTATTATATAACTTATTTTTTATTGTCACCATAGCCAGAGAAAAATACCGTTTCACAGAGGTTGGTGGTTGTAAGTGAAATTAAAATCAACGGTATGTTTCCGTACAGCAATTCTCAAACCTCCATCCAATATGAATGGACTCCTTATCCGAAGTAATTCGGAATAGTCGCCCTTAAAATATTTTTCAAGTATTCCAGCAACAATTTTTGATAAAATCACGCATGTAAACAATAAGTTGAGCATAATTTGTTATATTTGTCTTTTCAGCAAATTGTGTGTCAAAAAAAATCGCCGCTTTTGACTTAAGCTATTACATTTTCTTGACGTGTAATGCCATACTTCGCATCTTACAACGAACGGTCTCACTTGCCGGAGGGCTGCTTTTCTTTTCAACCTCCAATAGCTATATAACCATATGAATTTATTACCAAAAGTTATGTACAAACATGGTTACTTTTCTACATAATCATCGTGAAGATTGATGCTTTTGTCATATATATATATATATATATATATATATGGACGAGCCTTCCAACCCCTCTGCAGAGAATGTTGTTGCCAGTGAGTTAAGATGGTGACGTTATTTTGAAGTTCCTCTAGAAGCTCTGCTCTCCTAGTCACTTTTCAGTTCTCAAAAGAGATGGAAGTCGCTTGTAACTAAGTCGGGGCTATACGCCGGGTGTGTACAAACTTCCAATCGAAATTGTTCAAGAAGTCGTTGGGTTACAGCAGCAGTGTGAGGGCGGCCATTGTCATGAATGATCAGTATGCCTTTTCTTTTGTTTTGAATCGCTCTCCGCGATCGTTGTAATGTCTGACAGTAGACAGCTGCTTCAAAGAATCGAATTATACTACGCAACTCGCACTTGACGGAAGAATCTATTGTAGCTGTCATATTTACGTGCCTGCAAGTCAGCTGAAAATGGCTACATCGCGCCGGCAATGTCGCTTATTATTTATGGTTCGTTTGCTGGTATACACTATCGTTCATAAGATTAAGACCATCCATCAAAAAATTACAAATCGATATGATGGCATAAAAATATTGTTGCGATTACTTCAGCAGGAGCTGAGTTTACAGTTCAGTTTCCAAAAAGAAGGCAGAAGTGAATGTTAAATTTCAAACAACTAAGGGATTTAAGTACTGTTGTTCATTCAACAATTGAAGGATATCGGAAAACAGGAAGATTTTAGTTGTTGATTTAATTTTAAAAGGAAACCTGGTCAATTATTATTCAATTGCGCAATTTTCATTAATTTATAGAATATATACCTTCATAAAATGACCGCCGTGGTCAGGCAAAAACTGCATGGATTCAAATCGCCAGGTCTTATGATTGTGTCAGCATCTTGAAGTCACACGACCAGAAAAACATTGATCTAATAAATCGGCGGTTCTTTTTACTATATGACATATGGTTCCATCCTTCTCACACCATATTTTTCCACGTTCATATCGTCCAATTAATTCGACAAAAAGCTCGTCATGGTGTTACGATATCATACCCAATTTGCAGTTAAACAGCGACCTTTGTGAATACATCGTTTTTCTAAAAATACCACGAGTATTTTCATTTCATACCTATATTAGTTGAAAGCAAGTGTAAAACCCTAATCAGCAAAAACAATATTTGTTGGCCAGTATATTTTTCCTCTCGAATACATTTTATGTGTGTATTTTATTTTAAATTGCCATACACACAATTTATTCGTATGCAGGTGTGCAATATTATGCTGACGATGATTGTTAAAAAAGCGAAATAGCTGCATGAGAGTTGTCTCTTGACAGGAAACCTTTTGGCAAAATTATTATTTTTATTATCGATGCATTTCATTGCTTTAATCATATTGTAGGCTCATTTTATGTTAGAAAATTTTCCACTGGCGATATCCACATTCCTTTTTTTCTTAATTCTTACGGTTTAGCGAGACTATGTACCGTAACCCATGTTTAACTCGGTAACTATTTATGACCGTTATATATCTATTCATCAAATTTGTAAATCGTAAGGTAGTAGATATATTCTTACGTATAGATACTACAGCAAATAATCGCCATTCGGTATTAAAGTTCATCAACGGATTATATGGCATCGTAAAAGACGTTTCCTCGTTATTTATGCCTCTGTATATAAGACGACGAACATATAGGCATAACCTTATTGCATAAACGCTGATACGTCATTGACATCAACGCGTATGATTTAGAGGTATTGCTCGACAAAGGCTGTTGACAGAATGACTCTCTGCAGACCCTCAACGCAACGGCTATGAATTAATGTTGCCTTTCTGGTAGTTATAGTGCCTTGTAATGAGACGTCTTCAACTATGGATGAGTGGGTAAGTACCCGGCTGTTAAGTGTGCCTTAATGCCCATGGAGTAGGTTGTTCTTAAGAGTAGCAAATAGTATTAACGGAACATGTTATATATTACGTTTATTATATGTCTATTGTAAGCAGTTTGTCTCGTACATATTACTGTGTTGCTTAAGTAAACAAACGGATCTATTTATCGACCCTCATCGCAAAGGTTTCTAAGAATTTCAAAATTTTGGGATTCTAAAAAATATAAATAAGTGAGAAACATTTGTTACAATATGGTGCTTTATATAGTTATATAAACGTCCTTGTTTCTCTATTTGCATTAAAATTCGGGAAATATATTCAAAATATCATTCATTCCTTTGGTTAGTTAAGCAGTATCACCAAAAATGTATATATATGTATGGGAAATGTAATGTTTAACACAAGGTTTCTGTGATCGCTATACTATGGTTTCATTCATGTCAATGGATGACAACTACGACATCAACACTCAACATGACATTACGCCCGCTAATATACTCTATTCACTGTAGTGCAGGGATTTTATTTAAAGTGTAAAAATAGCTAAATTGTGTGCAGACTTTAAAATTAGAAAAGGCATTTATAAGTCTACTCAATTTTTGGTAAAGTTTATATTACATATAAATGTTGATACTATTTACTAAAGCAATTTAGTAAAGCTTGTACTCTTAAATGTGCTATTTATTGTGTTACACCTTTCAGTGTAAAAAGCAAGCAGTGAATTATATCTTTAGGTTTGACAAAATATAAAGGTTGCGCGCCAACACACCTCGTATTTGGCATCCGAATAAAAACTTCCAAACATTAGTGGTCATGTAATAATTATCATGAATTATTTGTTCACTCGACCTGAAATGGTGTCTGCAGATTATTTTGTACGCAACTGTCAAGTTCCTCTCCTCTTCGGTATGTGCATAATAGATGTTTCAACGTCTGTGCTGCATAGTATTACCGGAATATCACCCCTGCTCTCCATACGCCCGCAGTGTGGCAGCGGCTTTGCGAACCTGACATGAGCGATAATGTACTTCAAAAGTTATATTTAAACAAATGCTTATCACGTATATTCAGATGAATTTGAAAAATTATAAGTAAATGCACTAATTGTTCTGGATGGATTGGAACGCAGAAGCTTGAAATGAGTTAGTAGAAAGAATGCCACAGTTGTCTCAAGTAGGAATAGGTAAATAGATAACGGATATATATGCATTATCACAAATTTCTCTTAATCTTGTAAAATCGAAATCTTGAATCAAAAAAAAATCTTTGTAATTGTATTTTTTTAAATCGGTTTCAATGGGAGTATTTTCAAATCATTTCTGGCTTTAATTGCTGCAGGCTCGATAGCGTTGAATTGTAGAATCGTAGATTTTATTCGCTGGAAATTCTGACAATTATAGAAAACCGCTTTCAACCATGTTCTCCAACGTGTGAGAATTATCTCTTATGTTGCTACGTAAACCTGTCGCCAGCTTCATAAAAATGAGTAAATATGCCACGTACAAATCAATTTATTATCTATTCATACTAGTACGTTTTATATGCAATACATCCAGTAAATTTATTAGTAAAATCGAGCGCTTTCGTCTACCAAAAGCTCAATACCGCCAAATTATCGTACGGGTTTTTAAAAGTATCTGTGCAAGTAGTAAATCTAAGTTAATTATAATCACCTAGCTACTTTGTCCAATTCACAAGAGAAAAAGAAACGTAGACGTAGTTTAATTTCAATAAATCTCGTCTGATTCTCTCAGAGTTCCTACCATATTTTTAATATCGCGTACAAAATAGCGTTCTGGATGGCAAAGATTAATGCGATGAATAAATCGTAATAACTCACGTGTCAGCATATAAATTCTCAAATAATTGGTTTTAATTTTTTTCTGATGGTGGGAAGGCAGAGAGGTGAACGTGTTTAGAAAATAAATCGCCCGTATCCAAAAACAAAATATTCCCGATCTCGCCGCTTCTTCTTTTTTTTCAACTAGCTTCGGGTCTTCGACGTGTTGGACAAGGCGGGAGCATCTCGATTCTTTCGAATAACATATTTGATCGCTTTTAATACTTGTAATATTATCGGACATAATGACAACGTTTTTTTTTTCTCTATTGGAGAGCGGCCAAGTTGGTGTTTAATAAAAGAATGTTGTTTCTCTCTTCGGTCGTAGTTGAAAGTCTCCCTCGTGATTCTATAATACATTTAGAACTACGGAAATAATTTTTCTCGCGTTATTTTTGAGTTATGTCGAATACAATCAAAACAAGATTATTCTGAACATATTTATATTTTGGATAATAAGAATAGATGCAGTTGTAGGAAAAAAATAATAAAAGCGGAATTGGATGATAGATTACAGAGATTTACATAAAAAATGTGTCTGAGTGAATTTTAATGTTGGTGTCCTGGCGGCTTGTTGAAATTTCGTTTCCAACAATAAGGAGCACAATATCCGACAGAACATTTAAATATTAGTTGGATGTACTCTTGATTAAGAATTATTCAACCAAAAGATTAAAATAAATACCAGACTACACGATTCTTCGTTCCGATACGGATTGTGATCATCCTTATATCAAGGGTGCCGTGCTTATTGAAGATACTATTGAAGCTGAGAGTAATTTCGTAGGAAAATATTACTACATGTGACTCTTGCGAGTTTCAACCCTTCTGTCAAAATGTCTGTCAATATAATGGTTCGTTGCCTTTGCCACTTTTTATTGTACGAGGGTAAGCTGAAAAATTAGGTAATTAACTATGAGATGGCGCTGTGTGACAGCAATCTTTGATGCTATTGTGTTTCAATGCCATACATGTTAATCTGCATGTCTGTCAAGTAGTTTGTTGTATGCAGTCGTTCAAATTGAAATTCGCGTAGTGATTAAATACCTGTGGAAAAAGTATTTTTCGCACAAAGAAATTCATGCTGATATGATAAATGTGTTAGGCGAGGGTGCTCCTTCATTTATGACTGTTTACAAATGGGTGAATGCATTTAAAAAAGGTCGTACAAGCATACATGACCATGCCCGATCTGGACGCCCAAAAACATTTCATTTCTGCAGAAAGTGTGCAAAAAGTTTTTTAATTTGTGGAAGCTGGTCGCCGATCGACATTGAAAGATATTGCTAAGGCTACAGGCATCTCCAGAGAATGGTGAACGTACATTTTAAATGTTAAATTAGACATGTCTAAGAAGTATGCACTATGGGTGCCGCGTTTGCACACACCACCGCAAAAACGCGTTCTACAGCCATTTTGGAGCAGTTTCAGCAAAATCCAACAGATTTTTTGCGCCAATTTGTGACTTGCGATGAAACGTGGATCCACCACTACACACCTAAAGATAAACAGCAATCAAAACAGTGGACTAAATGCGGTGAACCGGCTCCGAAGGAGACCAAATTCATTCCATAGGCAGGGAAGGTGATGGCTTCCCGTTTTTTTGGGATGCGAAGGGAATTTTGCTTATCGATTACCTTCCAAAGGAACAAACGACTACTGAACAATACTATTCTAAACTTTTGGATCGATTGAAGGCAGGTATCGTCGAAAAAAGACCCGGAAGATAGAAAAAAAGAAGTATTTTTCCATCAAGACAATGACTCAGTTCACAAGAGCGGAACTGTCGAAACAGAATTGGTGAAATTAAAGTTCGAAGCGGATTTAGTTCCGTCGGTGTATCATCTCTTTCCCAAGCTAAAGAAACACCTTGGCGGTATGAGATTTGCTTCGGATGAGGAGTTGATAGCTGCTGTGGACCACTATTCTAAGGAGCTCGAAGAAAATGAGTACTGTGAAGACATAAAGAAAGTTGGGCATCGACTAAATGACTGTATTGATCTTATGGGAGCTTATGTCGCAAAATAAAACACATTTCATTAAAATATTACAGTTTGCTATGATTTAGTTACCGAATGTTTCAGCTTACCCTCGCATCATGGTAATGTTCTTCGTCTTTTATTGTGTTACCTATACATATAATATTGTAAAATGTTTGAAATAGTGTAAATTCTTTGTTTATGTTGATGGTATGCAAGTTTACTATATTATAGTTTTTATTTTTAATGACGGGAAATCGTGCGGGGGTATTTCTAATATAATTAATTATCTGCAAATGCATGCTGACATATCTGCAAAACATTGTCTGCATATTAATGCAAGACAAACTTCTCTTTTACTTTTTGGTTGCATCAAAACTCAATTACTGCTGTACCTTATGTTTAAATCAAAATTAATAATAAAATTATTTATGTATCAAATTGTGCTCGCTTTTATTTAGATATTAAACTCCGTTTCAGGGTATATCAGGAAATATAGATGTCATACAATAAGACTTAATCCGAAAATTTTATGGAAGAGTAAAGAATATTCGCTAGAAGTTTAAGAAGATTAGAATTCATCAGTTGCAAAATTCTTGTTTAAGGCTTAGTTGCGACACTCATAAGTTTCAAGGAATATCTCATAATGACGATGATGTTACTGATAATTTACTGTCCAACGGATTAACAATCCAAATGGGGCAATGTAATTTGTTAAACAAGTAAATTAATTAAACTTAAATATAATTTTAAATAAACTTAAAGTGTAATTACTTTAACATAATGTTAGTTCGCGATTTTGGAGCATAAAATCTGTAGGTATTTCTGGTAGAAGGACGAGATATAACATAATTCGACAATTCAGGGGCATTTATACTATTATTGAAAAGATTTAAAAGAAAGTTGATATCCGCTTTATCACTGCATACATCCAGGTGATTGTCTATCTAATGTAAGCAAAGCTATGTGACTATAGTAAAGGACATTCGCCATGTTGCTTATAGTATAAATATTTTAACCGTTTTCTTTATACTTTTTCCAATGAATGCGAATGTTGTTTATAAAGAGGAGGACAGATTGCAGAAGTATATTCTAATTGTGAACGTTTAAAACATATTAGAGTAATAGCGTATAGTAAAATACGAACAATAAACCCCAATGCTTTCAGCATGGAGCTGATTGTTGTGGAGATATGTTCGTCAAAGGAGAGTTTTGAATCGAAGATAACTCCCAAGATACTTAATCGTTGAATGCCTGGGTAAGATGTTGTAATAACTGTGGTGTATAGAACGAACCTTACGCGTATAACTTACGGTAATGCATTTACTCACATTCAAGTCTAGTCCATTTTTGATACACTATGACTGTAATATTCTTAATTGATTTTGCAAAGAAAGACAATCATCAATAGTGTTAATAATGTTATAAATTTTTAAATCATCAGCAAATAGTAATTAATGACAAACTAAACATATCACATACATCATTAATATAGGGATCCAACCACCAGAACTAGATTAGAAATGATGCGATTCATAACCTATGTCAGCTGCATAGTGTTTCCTCTGCGTGAGGTAAGATGAAAATAAAGAAACTGAAGACGCAGAATATCCAATTTTGTCTAACTTTTGGAGCAGTATAGAATAATCATTACGATCAAAGGCCTTGCTTAAGTCCGTGTAAACGACGTCTACTTGTTTATTCTTGTGAATTTTGTCGCAGAACTGTAGAGGTAATTTTACTCTACCATGACAACGATAAAGTTGACGAAGAGATGGCAAAGTCGTTGATCAAAATGGAAAATACTTTATTGAGTATTGAAGTTTATTAATTATATAAAAAAACACGTTTCATTTGTATAAGAGAATCAGCAATTCCTTTGTTTCCAACCCAATAAATTGGAATCGGGTTCCCTTCTTTTCGCGACTTCCGTCAGGATTACACGTATAGTTAATTTATAATGCATGCATAAACTCTTTCATGCGTTACCAATGTACTTAATTTACATCAAAAGCTCGTACAGAACCCTATCAAATCTATTTTATTGAAAAGCCTTGCTTAGTTGTGTCTAACGACACGCAATAATTTCTATAATGCGAAGATACTGCGGATAAAAGTACTTCACATTTTTAGTAGCCTGGCTCGGATTCAACATCTCTTAGAATTAATAGCTTATCGGTGTTAGTGTGGGCGCCTAATGTGTCATACAATCAAAAATATGCGATTCTATTCCAACAGTTTATTCGATATTCGTCGTAGGAAATAAATTACTTGGAGGATTACTGTGTGACAAATAACTAAAAAATGTTCTTTATATCGTCCCTAAACGTCACCACCCGTAAAATTTATGTTCGATATTTATGTTTGATACTAAACCGCCTGGAATTAATGTTGAATTCAAACCTTCATACTATTTGGTTGATAAAATTCAAGTAGAATGTACGAAAATTGTTAAGCTTTTGTGGAATATTTTTCTGAGTGATCGTGTAGCACTTCATAATGTATATTTAATGCCAGGATTTACTGCAAACCGAATTAAACGACTTGAATATATAGGGTGTCATTCAAGTTTATACATTCACCTTAACAGCAAAAGAAACATAATTTTTAAAAATTAATCATATAACGTTTATATTAGTTGAATGCATACGGTCAAACACTTATTACAGCAATTAAATTGATTGAAACTAGAAATTTAAGGTCTACAGTTCTTTTTCCTCTGTTACAGGAACGCCTATAAACAGACTGCCCATAATGGCAAAATCTGTGCTGGATCTCTACGAATTGTACAATTTAGTGATAGCAAGAGGTGGCTTAGTTGACGTTATAAATAAAAAATTATGGCAAGAAATCATCAAAGGTCTGCATTTACCATCATCCATCACCTCCGCGGCTTTCACGTTACGTACACAGTAAGTATCAAATGCAGTAATGCAACGAACTTGGATTAAAATAGAAATAATTTATTTACAACAAATTAATCAAAAGAAGCAAATTTTACTAAGGTTGGCAATTAAAGCAGCACTTCCCAAGTCTGCGAAGGAGAGTTTAGAAACCATTCGTTCCAACCACCAACTATATATAATACTCTTCTCAGAATATACACCTACACATTTATAGCTTATCTATATATAAGTGTTTTCTTTAGTTATGCAATTGCCATTTTCTCTGACATTTTCTTTTGTCATTTAGAAGTGTTTAAGGCTTTCCTAAAGTGGAAGATCTCTAGAACTAGTCAGATTATGGTAACTCCCAGACATGTATTGTCTGTGCGGAAACTTCTTTCAAGAGCTGTGTTAGATTTAACAATAGAAAATACCGATATTTTGCACATTTAATCGCATAAGCTGAGTATTAGTTTTGACAGCACAAATGGGATCATGTACAGGTTGCTGATTTGATTACGTTTAATCCGTATTTTATTGTCTGCAGACAACCCATTAGATTTATTCGTTAATCTATTGAAAGGATCCTCTAATCTTAGTGTAGGTTAGTCCTTGGATGACTTACGTGTAGGTTATTTTCGAAAGTTTTTTTTAAAACGAATTTATAATGTGCATAACTCACATGAATTAATTTTGGACCTGGTGGCGTCTCAGGAAGTTGATTAGGCCCTAGATTTTTCATTTGGGACTTCACTGAAACAATATTTATCTATTTTTCTATCTTTATTAATTCTGCATTTCGGAACATTGATTGGATTAAGAAATTGTTGTATACTGATCTTGGATTTATCTATCTATTATAGGATTGTGTGTGAAATTATTAATAAGTACGTTGCACTTAGTGTCTTTTCTGATTTAATTTGTACAGTAAAAGTAACAAAGCCTTACAATCCTCTAGATTATTACCGAATACGCTAGTAATGACTAAATATTACAAAACTGAAGACAATATTAATCATTTATGTGTGAATTATTTTTCGACTTTCTTATGTCTGTATTTGGATTTGATTCGGCCTCTTCACGTGGTTGCTTAAGGTTGATCATATATTGATTATCAACTATACTCAGACAGGATAGAAGGAAGACATTGTGAGGGTTGAAATGGAAATGAATCAATAGTTCATTTGAACTGTAACCTCCAGTACTTCTTCCCTAGTTGGGTAGTAGTTGGTCATACTGCTGCTTTCATTTTTAATTATATGGAAATTAAATAGTTGATAGTTTGGTTAAGCTAGGTATCAGAAAAGGTTCTGATCTGGATGGAATTCTGGACGAACTTTTTTCAAAGATGTTTCTTTACGTTTTTTATTTGGATAAAGCTTTTTAGTAAAAATGGTGGTTATTATTCCATGAAGTAAAAATTTGTTCATGTCATATCTATTTCTAAGATTGGTGATAGCATTAGCGTAAAAAAATATTATTAAATTCACTTTTGCTCAAAGGTTTTAGTGATATTGGAAGATTGTCTTTCGGTTCCAAATTTTTCTACAGCTCTCGATAAAGTTTATCATCCTCCACTAAAAGTTAAATAAAGGAACTTGTTCTTTATCAAAAGTAGAGGCAAATGTCTTTTAGCATGTTTCTTAATATTTCTTTTAGAATCATTAAAGTGTGCAGATTAACATAATTAAGAAAGCTTCTGCAGTGTTTCGTTGCTTAAAATTTCCATTAAAACATTCGCTAATATATCCCTATGTAGTTTCTTCTAGCATCAAGACCTCTTTGAAGTACTAGCGATTAGGTTCAAATAAAAATTTCTTTTTATTAAAAGGTACCAATCGAAGCACATACACACGTAATGTGTATATCTGACTGTAGGCTCTAATTTGTTCTTTTTCCTTCCTGGTTATAATATGGGTTCTCGCGTATGACGGTTGATATTTACGACTTCTGCCGTATTTCATTATCGCCTCGAATGTTCCGTTGGCTGGAATTTTTGATACATTGTTGAGGACTGTTCTGTTATTATTATTGTTGCCCAAGAAGACGGATGGTCAATATTTTTAGATTTTACTCTCCACGGTTTCGTAATTTATCGGCCGTAATATCGAACGCTGTGATTTACCGTTCTTTCTTATTACTAGTAATATAATTTCCATATTGTAAGATACAGGGTGAGATGTAAATGGAGTAACCGTGAAAGATACTCATAAGTCATAACGTTCGAAGATTTGCAAAAGTGTCTCGAGCTTTATCAACCTTTGCTTCTAATTTATGTTTGTAATGAAAGATGCAGTAACACTTACTTTATACAGTAAACGCTCGCTCATGTAAATACCCGGTAGTGGAAACGTCGCGGACATGTAAACAAAAAATTGTTGCTATAGGATCAAACGGAACGCCAGGTAATGTAAACAAGCTTGCATACGTACAATTCGATAATGTAAACAGTTTAGCGTACCGGATATTTCCCGATTTACGTGCATAATTGAATTGATCAAAAGAATGTTTACGTAAACGTTTTCAGCGCCGGCTCCGGTTGTTCCCCGATTTATGTATGGGATTCCTGTAAGCGTTGGCTCTGTTGCCTCTCGTGAAATAAAGTAGTGTGCAGCTAAAATCATGCCAGAACAGACATGACATCCACGTCCAATAAAAGAACATTTTTAAAATTAAGTGACAAAGTGAAAATCATCGGCGAGTTTAAAAGACGTGCGGGGGTGAGTCAAATCGCAAAAAAAAATGGAGTATCTAAAGCCACAATCTGTAAAATTGAGCAATTCAAGTTACAAATTTGACAACGTGTGTCAGATATATATGGAGGCTCGGAAAATCGTAGAACTTTAAAAAATGCCCTTCCACCTAGAATGGAAAATCGTCTGTATAAATGGTTTTTAAAACAAAAGGATCATGTTCCAATTACCGGAGAATTAATTAGAGAGAGAGAGCAAAATTATTGAATGGAAACCTAAAAGAGACCAAAAGTTTCGTAGCCAGTGATGGCTGGCTAAAAAGATTTAAAAGGAGGTATGGAATTCGACTGCTGTCGATATCTGGTGAAAACACATTTCTGAATCCTTAAAGCAAGTAACTTTACGTGCAGCAATTTTAAATTCAGATATGGCGTGGAATGCCCTTAACCAGCAAACAATCAGAAAGTGTTGGAAGAATTGTTTTACTCCAGTGATGATTATGACGATGAAGACAATGTACCGCTAACCATCCTTAGAAAACAGTTGCTATCTGATGCTGAAGTTATTGACAGTGCATCATCGGACATTCTCTAATTATTAAAAGTAATAAATCCCGATATTGTTTGCACAATTACCTATGTTACTTTATAGAATGACGATAAAGAGATGGATGATGCACATGAAGAGGAAGATGGTGTGTGTGAAGATGACGACCCTCCGATTGAAATAAAAAATACAGTGAGTCACGCGCAAGCTGTGGGAATTTTTAATCAAGCGTTAGATTGGGCTGAAGAAATATACATATTATATTCCGATATTTTAGTGCTCCGTAAACTACGGGCAGTGGCATTAGAAAATACCAAGAGTAAATTTACGTGAACAAAAATAGGACATTATTTTTCAAAATAATGTTCCATTTATTTTTTAATATTATATGTATTATGTTATTCATTGTTCATAATTTATTTGTTTAATAAACATACATATTTTCTTTTATATAATTTCTTTATAAATAAAATAAGGCTCGCTAATGTAAACTTTGAGTAATGTGAACAGTGCCTGGCTGATATCGTTCACAATATCGAGCGTCTACTGTATTTAGTAAATATCATTTGGTGGATAATCATTAAAACAGTACAAGGAAATGGAAAATACATACAGCTTACAAATATATACAGAATGTCTCAGAGTAATTAATGCAACAAAAACACGCTATAAAAGATAAATTAGCAATTTAAGGAGAAAAATAAAGAGCTGATGGATCCTTGATTAGATGGAAATTTAATTGAATATTTTGAATTAGCATACCTTATATTATATTTCAAGTCTATTTATAGATGTCATACACTGATTAAAGTTAATTAACGCTAATTACCTTTAATCAATGTAATACATCTACATATAGACGTAAAATATAATAAATAAATAAAATAAAATATATGCACTTGCATATAATTCGGTCTCTAGTTATAACAAATCACAGAAAAGCTTACAAGAACTAGATTACCATATTAACTACTAAAGACAAGCATGTTTTTGTTGTAAGTATCTTATTCGTCTTCTTACTGTGACGGTGTCTCACTATATTAAAGATTATTCAAAATACTATTTAAAAGAATTTGACCAAAAGTCATACAAAAGCACTCCAAAAATATTTATAATGTGTAACATATTAATGAATGAACTTGTCAAAGCGATACCAATCTGGAACATTTAATTCTTGACGTCGTATTATAGCAGCATTAAGTTATATTAATAATACTGAACTGAAGTCATAAATCAAAAATTCCAAAGGCTAGACATGCACGCAGAAGAAGAGCAATCACCTCTTATACAATACGAACTTGAAATGTATAAATAATCCTTCTGTACCATTCGACTACGTTTAGGGCTATTGTAAAAAAAAAACGTTTTCGGTGAAATATCATTACGAGAATACGTATCGATGTTAATTACACCTTTTTTTTTTGTTGTTTCTTCTTCCGATGTTCGCATCAGTTATTAAAGCAGCTAACGAATTTGAGCGTAAAAAACGTGCGACGAAGACGGAGAACTAGAGTCGAAGGTAAATAAATAACCGAAGTATAAATAATGATTCTATTATTATGACAATGGATGCTTAAGTCGTTTTTATTGATCGTTATTAATAGGACGGCCCTGTAGGTAGATGAAAAAATGAAGATATAATATTCGTGCTGGCTTTACGTATTATTTAAGCAAGAAACCTATACGGAGTGATCGATTTGATCTGTCGCAATGGATGATATGTTGATACGTATAATATGTCACAATACATATAAGTTTCTATAAAGCAATAATAGATCAGCAGTAGAATTTAACACAAATGCTAGTCCAAGTTAATCCTAACAAGCAGCAAGAAATGCTTTGACTTTTGGGGATATACGAGGGCGACCTGAAATGTTTCCGGAATCGGCAAAAAATGACTCACGAAGATTGAAGAGGATTTATTGGTCGGCAAGAGCAACCTTTTTTATGGCAACTGTCGAAATTTCAGACGTCTAGTGTCAATAGTTGTTTAAGAATGAGATTTGTGTAGTAAATCAGGCGGTTTCGCCTAAATGGGGAAAATTGAATTTTGTGCTGTGATAAAACACTTCTGGATAGCTGGGAAAACGGCCACGAAAATTCGAAATATATTGCTGAAGGTTCATGGGGGATATACTCCATCATTTTCGACCATCAGCTGCGTAGCCGCACAAGCAAAAGTGACGAACCACACAGTGGACGCCTAAAAACCGCAACCAACGATGAAATGGTCGACAAGATTCATTATGTCCTGTAAGCCGATCGCCAATTGAAGCTGAAAGAGATAGCAGAGACAATAGGCTTATCAGAAGAATGCGTTGGCCGTATGCTACAGGAAATTTTGGATATGAAAATGCTTTCGGCGCGATGAGTACCGTGTTTGCACAAAAACGGAATCAGGTGACCGTTTCGCAACGCAATCCAATGGATTTCTTCAAGCGTTTCGTAACCGTGGATGAGACTTGGATCGATCACTACATACCGGAGACCAATGAACAGTCGAAACAGTGGACTTTTCCGGGCGAATCGGCTCCGAAAAAAGCAAAGGCTGTCACGTCGACCATTTTTTGGGATTCCCAAGGTGTGATCCGCATCGACTATCTGCAGAAAGGAAGGACGATCAAGGGGCCTGATTCGATGCAGTGTTGAAGGAGAAACGGCCTAGTTTCTAGCGAAAAATAGCGCTTTTCCACCACGACAATGCACCGGCTTATTCATCGCGTTTTTGGTCACTTAAAACAGCTTACAATAGGTTAGCCTCCGAAGTATTAGCTGCAGAGTCGAAAAAGGCATTTCGCAAGTTGGCCCGGGTATATTGATGTCAAAGGTATATACTCTGAGTCGCTTGTTCAATTTTATGTGTTCCTTATGTCGATTACGTTATGTCAGGAAGGACTTTCGCTTGCTGGAAACAATTATTATTTTTTTATTGGAGTGACCTGCATCAGGAATGTCGTTGAAATAAATTGGGTGCCTGTGGTAATCCTTGACTAATATAACGAATTCAATCGATTGAATATCGTTGATTTTAATCAATACTAGATATAAAGGTAAATTAATAAACTTAACATGATCTGCATCACACGGCAAACCTGTACCAATATCTGAAAGAAAAATTAGATTGTAGAAATATTATATCTACATTTCAGAATGGAAGCTTACCAATAATTGATTCAACATGTCAACCTTTTGAAACAGATAATTGCGATTATATACTACTTAACAAATAAAGATTAAATGATTTAATTAATTTAGTAGTAGGTTTCAATTACAGCTGTTCGCTATAGATCTCATGAATTAACAAATTTATTTTCTTTTAGTGTTGAGTGTTTTGTAGTAATATTACTAAATGGTTATCTTACAAGTTACCAAGTCATGAGAGAACATTTTTAGATTCAGATAAATCTAGCTTAAAGGTCGCACGTATTCATGAATGAAACTAGGCTATTTCAATATTTTATTTGGTAAAACTAAAAAAATCGTATGATCCAATGAAATTGAGTAACTACATGAAAATTCCATCACGTTTACCACAATCTTAAAACTTTCACTCCATATTTTCTTAGGATTTTTCGTTTTATATATTCATTACTAGATAGATGCATGTATAGTAATCTAGGACAATTAACTACAGATAGGTGTTGACAGATGGAATCAATCCTACCACACAAACGCGTACAGAGTTGAATTAACATTTTCAAATCTTTTGTCAGCCTTAAGCGTGCGTGTGAGTGAGCTATTTCGCTTGTATGCGTGTACATTAATGTTGGTGGTGCCTTTTCTTCTATTATTAATACGAAATGATGCGAAGCCTTGCGTCAACCGTTTTTCAGTCCAGTTGCGGTGGCGCTGAAGACTTGGGTCCCGCCGCTCATCTTATATTGACCGGGGATCTTAATATAGAAACCGATCATTTATCTAACCGTGAAGCTGTCATCTGTCAGGCCCTGTTTAAACGCATTTGATGCCAACTACATCGCCATTAAATAGAAACGCAATCATTGTCAGAGAGATGAGAATGAAATGCGAATTGTAGCCGAATATTTGTTATTGAAACGGAGTGAATAATGTTTGCGCTTTGTAAATACTTTTTCGTCTTGTGATAATTTCTTTGCGTGTCTCTAGCGACATCCAAATTGAAAACTTTATTTGGCAAAATTTCTTCTTATAATCTCTTAATTACCACCTAAAATATGATTGATTCGATTGCCTTTTTTCATTGCACAATTAACTTAGAAAATGACGGTCACAAAAAAAGAATCGAAAGAAACCAAAGGACTAGAAGCAAAACTAAAGGTTGTTTAAAAATTTTCTTGAAAAAAATCTTTCAAAAATCTTTCGGAAAAGGCGGTATTCAATGGGATGGGGACAGAAGTTATTTGAATATAAATTCGCTTTTACTTAAACGTGATCTAACTAATAAATGAAAGTGATTAATTGTTCCAGGAGTTCGTCATTATTAATCTCGACAAAGTGGTACAAGTTAGACTAGCCCTAGTAGTTCTTGCGAATACTTTCTGACTATCTTGAAACATTTTCTGGCTTTTCTTGATAGCTTTAGCGTGTCTCGGTCCGAATTGTAAAACTACCTTCTTTACATCATCAAAATGTTCGCAGTAGTAAAACACAGCCTCTAACCATGTTCCCCAACGCGTAGTAATCGGCTGTGACGGTTCAGGCAATTTGGGACACAGTTCGTGTAATCTTTGTGTACGTTTTGGGGACTTCAGAAATACTGCCTCTGTATGAGCTATTAAAGCATTTACTCGTTGATAACAGTTAGGGATCAATTGCGCCACAAGGTTTAAAGCAGGGATTTTACATGTTACATGTAAGAGATTGCCACTCTCGTCTTTAAGAGATCGGCCAAAGGAAAGCATGTTAGCAGCACCATCACTCACAAGCGTTAAAAGTTGGGTGGTTCAAGCTTGAAATTTGTTCAATACCCTCAAGACCGCTTCCAAAATTTCAGCGTAAGTACATTTTGCAACTCTTTTGGAAGCTTATAAGATAGGGGATGATGGTTTAAACTCTTCCATTGTACGTGCCTTCACATTCACCGCAGAATGTTTATGCCGATCGCTTGTTTCGTCCACACATAACCATAATTTTTCATCGTTCATTCTGCTTCAATTCTTCTTTCAACATAGTCATGAACAGATGACATAAAGTTTCTTAACGATGTGCGACTTGGTAATGTATATTCTGAATACGTGTTCCAGAAGGAGACAAATGCTTGTTGCTCTAGGAAAGTGAACGGTACACTACATAGAATGAAAGAAACACCTATATCAAATATTAATTGTTCGCTGTATCGTTTGCCAATGGATTGCAGAACAATGTTTTATACGTTTTCGGTGGCGTTCACGCTTCCACCTGCGTCCACGTCAAATAGTTGTCGCTCTTTACACATGTTCTATCGCCTTTGTATTGCGAAACATACCTAAATACGACATTTTCGAAGAATGTGTGTACTGACAAGCACTCACAACGAGCAGTGGAAATAATACTGAGCAAGCGTGCTTTGATACGGGTACTCGATTCTCCGTGCTGCGAGCTGCACCCCTCCACGTTTTTCTTCGCACGGCACCGAAACTTGCGCCTCTTTGCCGAGACTAGTCATTATACTGATATGATTATTGATATTCGCGTGTTTCTGGTGTTATTGATCATCCTCTTCATACTTACAATTACTAAATAATTTGTTTTAGCAGTTAGAATTATCTTACCTTACTTAAGTAATCGCAATAACTGCATAAATTCGTCCACTACAGTGGTTTCTAGTCTTATATATTTGGTATTCCGCAAACATCTCACTGACGTAGATCCTCTGGTATTCGTATTATTTATTAATGATTTACAAGACTCCTTTCCGTGTGATGCATTCGAGTACGTGATGATCTACAAACATATCCGACAATCTCGAGCCTATCAGACGTGGAGTTTCCCGATGATCGATTAACAACAAGCAACCATTACATGCAAATAAATGTTTTATCATGACCTACACTCGAACAACGTCTCCACTATCTGCTAGTTACTGGATATTTGAACAATTGCTAGTTAGGACTATGTTAAACATGGCGGCATTGTGTTTGACGCTCATATAGTACGCTACAAACATTGATAATACATGTTGATTTCCAGGACGCACTTTTGGCTTTATTGCCGATAACTTAAAGAAATTTTCCAACTTGGAATTTATTAAAAAGTTATACTTAACACTGGTTGTTAGTAAACTTGAGTATACTTCTATTGTTTCATATCCAAGGACACAGCCAACAAGATACCGCAACAAAATCAGGTTTGATTGCTTAAGAAGAAAGCACCTGAATAAGCTGTTTCATTGCTTCTTCTTTGTTATATCCACATCAGATACGTATGTACATATTCTTCAACAAACTCCTGCAGCAGCAATTAAATTTAATTTCGAAGGTACCACTGTTATAAACCCATCGATAATAATACACATAGGTAATAGCGTGACGTTTCAAAGCTCTCTTCCACTCTATTACCGAATCCGACCGATCGGTTTTTGTTTAAATATTTTTACGATTTTTCCTTTATACTAGTCCGCACACACACAACCTTCTTGGATATCATTTTATAGCGTATGATTTAAATTTTTATTAACGCTGGCGTCGTAAATCATTTTTGGACGTTTCTGTGAACCTCCACCTTCTTTCTCCATCGCTGTCTCCTTCTCTGTCTTTTAGGAGAAACACTAAAAGTGACTTTGGTTTATGCAAGCGCTTAAATTTTTATTTTTGAAGCGGTCTTTAGTATTATTGTTATTCTTTTCTCGCTTTTCGAGTTCTTTGTTCTCTATCGTTCGGTGTAAGTGGTTATCCCGGCTTGCCACAAGGATTGTTTCCATTGTGCGTCTTTAATTCGAAGGTATTTGCCCTTTTCGACAAACTTCAAGAACGCATGTTTTTAAATCTTTTGTGAGAGAACATTGTTATTTATTTATTTATTGGAAATAAAATGCACAGAGACAAAGTTATTGTTTCGCAGAAATGTTTCCCATTAATTAAATATCGTATTTGCGGCATACATAGTCCATTTCTGTAGATATTCTTATTTTAATCCCCTTCGAAATGGAAACTATGATAAACTTATAGCAGCTCCCAAAAATTATTTTCTGAAGGATTAATGATGTTACCGAAATTGTGCAATATCCTTATTCAAAAAAAAGCATATTCAAATATGAATTTTTGTTTGCGCTCTAGTTTTTGGTTTTCATACTCGAATGTCAAAACGACGTCTCCTAATTTACCAGAGCGTGATTTGGCAATTTTGCTGTTGTTGTCCGAAGAAAATCTCATAAGAGTGACCTGCTCAGAATAAGTGAGGTAAAAATGTCGCAATTCGCTATAGATTGGCTAGAAAACATTTGAATAGAATGTATCACCAGGATCGAATCTTCAGATTTGCTTAGTCCTATTTGTCATTTTGCAGTAATGTATTTTTGTGCTTTACCTTGCCAAACTCTGTAATATCATAAACTTCAATATAAATCCGTATTTCCCGTAAATTTCGAAAAGTAGTTCCATTAAATACACAAATTAATGGGGAATTAAATTGAAATGTATCTCCGGAGCATCTCGTTTACGACTTCTTTTTCCATAATATACGTATCTTAAATACCACGCATTTAAATCCATAGTCTCGCACAGGTGTCTCTAAATCGTTTTCTGTATTTCATTCTTCTCGTTTTGCCTGCGTCTTTTGTTCGAAACTTACCGAATTAATGCGTTTTCTTCGAATGACGTGCCGTATTAATTTTTAATACGGCGATCTTAATAATTTCTTAACGACTTTCCACGGCGGACGTATTGTTAAATATTTTGAGATCTAGATGACGTCCGAGCAATAAAAAAATTGAGCTGCTATAAAAATATTTATATTAGTTCTTTGGGAATGTAAAAACATGGTCGTTTGTATATGGTATGTCGCTTTGTTATTTTATGCTTGAGTACGTATTAATATGCATACTTTGTAAATAATTTTGGTTTTCTCAAGTTGTCTATCTTAAAATAATATAAAATTATGGTTAAATTGTTGTTGTTCAGCTCTGCATGATATTACATTCGCGCTAATAATATTACAATTCCTTCTGGAAGCTTATTGATTAAGGCTTTGCTCATTCTGTCCACTGTCAGAAAGGCACCGTCAAATAAGAAGAATCTGATTCTACATTCGGCAGGACAGTGACAGAAAATACGATCCACTGCTTCCTCCCCTTTCTGGCATGGACAGTACTCCTTTTCCCAAGTGAAGCCCATTCTATATATGTGTTTCCTTAATCGAGCCTTGATACAATCTTCATCAAGCTCTATCAACCTTCTAGCTCTACCTCGACTGGACAACATAAATGCCTCCACATGGAAAATACCTAGGGATTCACCCCAAGTCCACAAAAGTTCCTGGTTGGTTTATCGGCGTACATGTAACTTGACAGCAGTATATAATACGTCAACTATGGGCTCTGATCCTAGTGGTGTTTAACTAGTTCCAACCCGCCGTAGGGCATTGATCTCCCAGTTACTTTCAATGCCAGTATGTCCTGGTACCCAAATGAGAGTAACTTTATTGTTGTTACTCAGTTCGTTGAAACTGTTCCTGCAGTTATATCTCTATAAAATGCAAAAAGCGTTGTACTCGCCGGTGTTGGGCATGCTCGCTTTCCGACAAAATCTACAGCAAATCCATAAGAATATTGCGGTCTTGTGAGTTAACCTGTCCAGATGTGAATTATAGAAAGGTGACTTGCCGAATAAAATCCTTAGATATTTAGTTTCTGTTAGGAAGTATGTTCAGATCTGTTTGAAAGCATAAGCTGCATAGAGCTGAACAACTCTATGGTCAATACAATACCCCAGTATATAGAAATGTTTAAAATTTTCAAGTTATGGAAAATTTAGAAAACTTAAAGAGCTTAATTCTGATGATCAGAACATTCTTAAAAGCATATCGGCAATGTGTTAGGTCGAAAAGCAAAAACTTGCAATTACAATTTTGTCTTGTATCTTCACATACTTGGAAGAACTCGAAAATAAAATTTGCTTATTTCTGATTACATTATGAGATAGTAATTCTTTCATCAGCATTAAATGCATCTAAATTTGTATACTATTAATTTAAACAGTTGTTGAGAAATGTCATCAACACTATATACTTCCCATACATAGACAAATAATTCACTGTATAGTCCTTTATAAAAAAAAATTGACGCAAATAAATGATTAAAGGTTAAGGGCTAAAGTATGTAAGGCTATTACGCAAACGTAATCTGATTTACAGAATCTAATAATATAGCATAGGAGCATGTGGCGAATTTTATATAGTAGATTGCAATAACTTAACAGTTATCCATTTCTTAGTGCGTTTTAATCATTATACTACACTTACTAGCGTAATTCGAAAAGTGTCAAGCATCAACATGCAGTTGGCATTATTCGATTCATCAATGATAAGGGTGTCTAATATACACTTTTTCCTTCGTAAACTAAATAAGCTATGCCAGACATAACGCACTTTAGATATATGAAAAAGTCACAGAAATATAAATTTTAATACTGCTATATCTTCTAGGTATATGAAATACTTATACCCATATGAATGCGAAAAACGACGTCTCAGTACACCGGCAGAACTCCAAGCAGCTATCGATGGTAACCGAAGAGAAGGAAGAAGAAGTAGCTATGGTCAATACGATTCTATACAAAGATCACCAAATCCATCACAAATGTCTCCATTATCACTGGTAACACAACAACAGCAAATTGCAGCAAGAATGAGCTCCGTCATGACAAGCGGAATAGGTCTTCACAACGGCGCCCATCATCCCACGCATCCACAACCTATGGGTCAACCCCTTAACGGCGGCCCTATACCAGGCCTAGCACCCAGCGAATTCGAAGCTAGGATGATGGAGTACGTTAAGTTATTAAATAAGGAAATCAGAAGTTCGGCAGTAACCCCACCTAGGCAAGGTGACTCGTCACCACCAAGCGCGACGTCGCCGTTAAATCCCCTCGAAATGTCGCGGATGACTTTATGGAATCTATACAATAACAATCAACCGCCTAATGAACCTCAGAAGGAAGCGCTAAATTTGTCAGAACCTCAGATGCAACCTCCATTAACTGTGAAGAGGGAACCAGAAGCAAGAGAATCATCACCGCCAGCAAAGAAGTTCGTGAAAGATGACGATGAAGAAGAACAGCCAAAACAAAGTTCGCCTACCACACATATCAAAATTAATAGCAGAGGTAAGTTAACCCTTGTAGTTTCATAGAAAGTACTCCATTCATGCAGTATACACAAGTAAATATCTATAAAAACGAGATTACTTAAATCTGAAAAGGGAACAGATATTATATTCATTTCTAGTCCAATTATATTCGTGCTTCCGCACTTTACGCTTTAAACATTAGTTTCTTGTCTTCTGTCGTCTGAAAAATTGCTTCCATAGTTATTGCGACAATGTTCATATCTAGCATACGTTTGGTATTGATTTGAATAGCCTGAGAGTTACATGCTTTAATTGTTAACTTTATTACCGAAGTTAGGAGATTTGCTAAATTAAATTGTAAGAGTTTCGTACTTTGGATTTGAGAGCTCTCATCGCTTGTCTAAAACACATCGATTAAGCAAAAATATAAAACATAGGCGAACCATATCGCAACGCATTTCAACCATGTATTGTCTTGATAATTTTTTCGAATCGGCGTGTTACGACACCCAGCAAAATCTTTTGTAGAAAAACCATTTCTGTGTTATCACGAAAATGTTTTGACGTTCGACAAAATGTTGAACATGCAAACTTGATATCTTGGCTAAGGCCAAAACATTCGAAAGTGTGGATGTAAGACGTTAAATATTGAGGGTTACTAATTGCGGTATAGATGTTACATTTCTTAATAAATCCGAACCAGTGGACAGAATTTAGAACGTGAATTCTTAAAACAAAATTGTAAAATATGGGATACGTAAAGTTTGCATACCGGTCTAAAAGATGTATATGTATTGAACGCATTTTCTTATCACGTACGTAAAACAACATTCTCAAGTTTTATGGTGTGATGCTTCTGCAATAATTTGTGTTATATTTACTAACTCTATGCGCAATTAACTGCTCGTGGTCCATGGTGGCAATGCTTTTTAGTGGGACTGGTACCATAATCCACCATTCCCGAAGGGGAAATAACTGACAGCAATTCATGGTTTACGGCGAAGGTGTGAACTCAGAAAATCGTGGTACACACTGCATGCACTACTTACACCCAAAGCCCCGCGATTATGACAATCTTAAATAACCTATAACTTCAACCCATTCATGAATTTTATAAATGAGAAAAACGCATCTCGCACAAAAACGAAACATTTAATGTTTTATTGTGATATAAAACGTTTTATGAGGCAGAACTCTTGCAGAGATTTGTACAAAAAGGATTCGGTTAATTGTTTTTGTGTAATGGGTGTATAGGAGGCTTTAAAGTAGTAAATCTGGAAAAACATCTGATTGTTTTATTTCCAAGATATTTACAAGAATTCGTTAGCTACTGGAAACTATTTATATAACTTTCTTGGACAAGTGTGTTTCCGATATTTCCTAATTATATATTGTACGTAACATTACACATAAGTTACTCTTAATATATGTTTAATCTCATTGTCCAACTCGATCATACATTGATATCATTGTTTCTGTAACCTAACAATCAATAGCAATGATCAGAACTTAATTATTTTAAATCAAATATTGCAAAAATTCCACCTTTACAGAATTATACTACCGCTATAAACTTAAGACTACATTGAAAGAAAATCTCTATCAAGATTTAATTAGAAAAAAAAAACAATACATTTTTAGTGAGAGAAAATATCTATATTTGTTATAAATTATAATATTAACACTAACAAGATTATATCATACAAAAAGACGCAATTTGTTATTAGAATTGCCTGCTTTGTCTGTAACACAGGGCGGTACAGCAGGATTGACGGCTAGATCCAACACTAGTAGCTAGCATCAGCTGGAGCCAAGTTATAATATCGTGCAGGAAAATGTTTTACGTAGCCTGGTAATGCCGAACGGACGACATGTCAGAAAGCAAACAGACTGACGAAGTAAAGAAGTATATCGAAAAATTTCCAGACAAATCTCTAATGAAAACAACACGACTGCAGAAAAGACGAAAATGTCGCGGTATATATTAGAAATAAAGTACCAACCATTATCATATGCTTAGCTTATGTTAGAAATAACGCGCATGGTGTTGGCTTGTAATTTACTATTTGCTTTAGTCGACAAACCACAATTTTACTACTTCCGGAATAAATAGTCTCGAATTACCAAGTGGATCGGCATTGCACAGAAGCATACATACTAACTGTATAGCGGAAATGATAAAGAGAATCTGATATCAGTTAGTAAATAAACAACTATGGGTATGCGTGGATCTGGATTCTTGGTGTCTGGTCTTACAAGAATATACGAGCTTCATATTGTAACTTTAATTATTACGTTTATCACCTAACTGTTATCTATCTGTGAAACATATTTATGTACATTCGTACAGTACTATACCTCGCGTTTTACCGTCAACAGTTGCTGCTGTTGGCATTGGGCTGCTATGCTTGTTGTATAGCCCTGTATTCCGGACAAAGTGGGCCACTATGAATAGTGGTTTCATCAATAAATTCATCTGTGCGTTTCATTATAGTTTGGTACCTTTTTACTAATATTAGTTAAAGTGTGTACGTTTTTTTATCCAGTTTATCTCACAATTAATAGCTTTAAGGTGATTGTGATTGCCACACCATTATTTTGATGACTACTCTTCCTCTTTCTATTGTAAAAAGATTTTACAGAGCTTCAAAGGGTGTTGGGTTTGTTATCATGCTTAAAACTAAACTGACCTGAACTATTGAACGGATACAATTATATACTGTCCTTAAATTTCTTTATACCGTTTTTGCATTCAGTTCTCGCCAAATTTCCCACACTATTCACAGAAGAACATATCCACATCATCACCAGATGTTCTCTGTCTCTATGTTTGGCAGATGGCATTTGAACAAAAAGTCACCGTTTATTGCGAAAAATTTCACATTTGAATTTGATGCTACGAACATTTGTTCAATTCCTTTTGGTCCATTTTCTATACTTCAAAGCTCAACTTAACCGTTTTCCTCTATTTTATTTACGAAGTTACCGCTTTCTAATAACGATACGTTCTCTTAAGTCCGCTGCATTTAGTTGTCGCTTGACCGCGAATATCAATACAATATGTTTACGACTTCTATTAATATCCGCACAGAATTTCGTTTACTGGTAAATGCAGTGTGATGATCTTCGGCAATGGTTTGTAATTTATTTAATATGAGGTTCATCTCTGCCTTCAATATGAAGAGCAATTATTGTGGCGCATTTTTTATTATTTGGCTATTTATTTGCATCTCTTTTATATAAACAAATTCAACACAATAGCAAGGGATAACGTTTAAAATATCATTGAACTAATCTACCACCCGACCCTGCGAATGAAAAGATGAATAGAACTGATTGAGAACATTTAGAATCAGATTCAGACACGTGTGCACGTACGATTTACACACATACGGTTGCTAAATTAGATAAGTATACGTTTTCATCATTTTTTATATTGTTTACATTCCCAGCATCCGGTTTGTATGTAATCAATTTGGGCGATTACTGACTTTGGAATTACTTTTAGGAATGAATTTTTACTTAGTGTAAATCTCGTTCCATTTTACAGCAAACTAAAAATTTGCAACGAATTCAACCAAATATTGTCCCCAACATGAAAGAAAAGCTGTGCATATACATTATTTAAAGAGAATTTAACAAATCCTATTAATACCTCATCAATACATGTGTCTCTCTCCTTTCCTTACACTTCTGTTCATTTAAAAATTATAACAATTTGAAAATGTAACTTTTGTATAACCTCGTTCCCCAAAACCTATTTACTATCAATACTTTCAAACGTCTCCGTTAAGATTAATAAAAAAATGGAAATACACGCATTTCACTATCGTATTAGTATTTCACCGTTTCAACATTTTGTCACCGAGCCATCGCATCCATCTAATCCTACCGGCATTTCGTTTCAAAAGCTGTCCAGATTAATTGCGAAACAAAGTAGATGAAAGCATATTTCATAAACATATAACGACATACATCGAGAAGGCGTTCTATGATAATCTTAAAAAGAAACAAAAGATGGTTATTAAATAGGACGTCCTCGTTTTTTGGCAATCCTTCATAAATTTGAGATCAAAGAATTATGTGTGGATGTCCCACGATTCGCGCTGTTTTAAAATATTATGAAAATGATTCATATATCATGTACATATATGTATATACAGAAGAATCAAGTTATTAAATATGAAAATCTTTAGTAGAAAGCTTCAGCATATATAAATGATATTACGGATAAGAGTCTCTTCCATAACTACTTTTAACTTCATAACTCTTTCGATTAAAACAAAAATTATTTTATGCGAAACATCCTACTAAAATACAACAATTCAAAAGTAAGTAACTTTGGTTAATAATGACCATTAGGTTACATTTTTTAAGTTAGTTTACCGCCGTCTTGTTGCTGATGTTTTTTTGCATCTGTTTTGATTCTGTAGTCTTTTTCTCGAGCGTCTTGGCCATTGACAAATTAAGTTGTTTGAAATACTGTGAGATTTTCCTATTTTGACATGAACTCACACTGAGTCAACAACGTTTCTTTGTAATTACAATTTATTGCCGTAACTCCAACTAAACAGAGCTATTAAAGGGATGAAATACGAATTCCCGTACTCCTTTCATAACTTATTTTTCCAGTCGTCCTCAAGGGGTTAATCCAAAATATACACCCTAAGATCGTCAAGTAGCACATCCCAAACAAAATTAAAATCATTAACAGATTAAATGTACCAGAAATAGCTACAGAATACAATCACGGGTGTGCTAATCATATTTCAGTGAGTACTGTAATAATACAATTATAAGAAGATATCCACAGCCAGGTTGTAGTAAGGCAACCATTTTTAGAGCGAGATAATGGACACAAACATCTCGAACAATGGAGAAGAAAAACTGAATAAATTCACACATACCTGTAGAACAATAAGCAGAACGTTAAAAACAAAACAAGAAAGGATACACAAATAAAGCTTTACAAGACGATAGCAGTACCAACCCTCTTACACGGTTGTCAAACATGGACAACAACGAAAAAGCAAGGAAGAGGGATACGAACACGAGATAAAAGTTTTAAGAAGGTTGCACAAGATGTGATAGAATACGGAATGTAGATATAAAAACAGAATTAAATATCTTCGACATAAATGAGAGAATAAAGAAAAACAAGAAATAAGTGGATGGAAGACGTAGAACGGATTCAAGTGACGAGATTGCCAACCAGGGCGAGAGATGTTTAGAAAGAAGAAGTGTAGGCAGATCAAATAAAAGACGAGTATTGTAACAGGCAAAGTGCTTAAAACCTGAAGTGAGGAAGAAGAAGAAAAAGAAGAACAATGGAGAAGTGAAGAAAAATGGTTTTGGACAGATGAGTCCAAGTTTTAAGCGCTCTGACAAAAACGAAGTTTACATGAGTATATTGCGCCTATAGTTAGGTACATGCCATTCAGATTTGAGGTTCTTTTACGTATAAAAATATAACAAAAGAGCAGTGCCGCATTTAAGAACATATACATAATTCCGTCAGTGACAAGATTATTAAAACAAAATTTCATATTTAAGCACCGTAATGCACGCGGCACCAGTTGCTATGAGATGAAATCAACAGAAGCTCTCACATCTAAACAACAACAAAGGCAATGGAACAGTTACAAAATATAAATACAGAGTGATACGTACTGTATGAGCGGTATCAATTGCCAAATACGACTATTTCGACACTTGTAATATTATGTCTACACATTTTCTGCTTTTATTTTTATAAATAGAATAATTGTTCTGTTACATCTTAGTTTTGACTCTCTTTTTGGAAGCAAACAAATATTCAAACATCTATTAGCGTCAGTGTAGATGTATCAAGATGAGTCTGCACTCTTTACTTTCTTAATTAATATATCTGATGCAACTAACACGCAGCATATTTTACAATTATCCTTTCCTCGAAATTTCGTTATCGTCCTTCGTTATCAATTGGTTACGGGAAAACCTATAGGTTCTGTATATGATAATTAATAGACAATCTTAATTGATAATATTCCCCATTTGAGTATACGAACGTATTGTATTACGCATACAATTGTTATTTTTTAAATTCACACAGCTTCAGGAAATCGTGACATTAAACCCATAGTTGTAATTATTAAAGTATTGCGTGTGTTTCACATTAAAACGAATTGTTGACGTTATGAAATATGTTGTTCATTAATTTAGGTCCGTTGCCTTACACCTGAGTAAATTCCAAGTCGTTTTGTGTTTCTACTATTGCGCATAAAGTAGCAACGTAATTTTAGTCGTACACCAACCAATGTACCCACATGTGTCACGAATTACAAAAAGTTTTCAGCGGTAACAATGCTCTCAATGTTCGCTCTATTTACTAACAAGGAAGATGCCAGAAGTGCTTCTCGTACTTGTTTATTAAATCAGGTCTTGCGCGCCTTGCCAAATTATACCGAAATCTATTTTCCACTGCCAAAAGATCATATAAAATTGCTTAATTATAGTTAAAGGCTCTATTTAAAAGGTAAAAGTAAGTTATAACAAATAAGAGATAATAAAGGAAGGACATTCACCATCCAAGTTAATTTATTTCAAACATATGGTTCTGAATTCCAAGATTATGATCATTAACTATCAAATTAAACGGAGTTATTTTAAGATGCACAATTGTAATGTTTCTGCTCTAAAAATATTTATAATCGTCTTACTATTTAATGTTTATTCCGCAAAGAAGTTATAGTCCCTGTCCCATTTTGTTAAAATATATAATGAGAGACGTATTGTACAAGCATAAGTTTATCCAGAACTGTTTATAGACATCGCCACAACCATATAACTAATATTTTGTAATGCCTCATTTGGCTTTTATAATTGCTCTTATTCTTTTTGGTATACTGTCTATGCAAGCGTTAATGGTATGTGTAATTGTAGTGTTATTTTGCCACACATCCTCAATATTTCTTACTAATTGCTCTTTTGTAGTGTTTCTTCTTGAATACACGCGTGATTTTAGAACACTCCACACGCTCTCAATTGCACTGAGGTGGGGAGAATTTCCCGACCAAGGTAATACTGGCAGAGCATGCGATTTGAAAAACTTTGGATCAATTTGGCCATGTGGCATGGTATCTTATCATGGATGAATGTGAAGGGCCTTCGTTCCGATCTGTCATTGATATATGCCATCAAAACATCCTCCAAAACACATTTATATTGGTGTTAATTCATGGTACCTTGGCAAAAATGGAGTGGTCCAGGACCTTCAACTGTTATATACAGGGCCATATCATAACTAACGGAGTGTGTTTTACCGTTTTTAGTACACTAGTAGGCTAAGAACCTTGGGGAAAATAAGTATAATAGAAGCAATGTATTTTTTTCTTTTTTTTTTCTTGACTTAAGGTTTTAGGCACTTTTCCCGTTACGATACCTATCTTTTATTTGGTCTGCCTACACTTCTTCCTAAACACCTATAAAAACTCGCTCTAACTGGCAGCCTCGTCACTTGCATCCATGTTGAGTTCCTTCCACTTATTTTTGTTTTCCTTTATTCTCTCATTTACGTCGAAGACGTTTAGTTGTGTTCTTATATCTAAATTTCTTATTCTATCAGATCTTATGCAATTCTTCATTCTTCTTAAAAATTTCATCTTTTCTGTCTGTATCTTGCTTTCTTGTTTTTTCGTTGTTGTCCACGTTTCACTACCGTATACGACGGTTGGCACTACTATCCTCTTGTAAAATTTTATTTATGTAGAAAGAAAGGATGCAGAAATTTATTTTTAGTGTACTTTTACTTGAAAGCAGTGTACAAAGAAAATAATTATGTAAAACAGCAACTACAATCATGTAAACACAATTTCATGATATAAAAGCCCTATGTTAGTTTCAGGAAAAAGTAAGACCACAAATTACACTTCAGTATGAAGTGACACATGAATTAAGGATTCTCACATTCGTGGACAAGTATTGCTCCTGTTATATGCAAAATCATCTTCAGCGAGGAAGCTCATTTTTGTGTCAATGGTTTTGCGTATCTGTTCGAAAATCAGACAGAAGTAAAGCATGAAGAACTATTGCATCAAACTGATTGTCCGGTGTGCATTTCATGCTAGAGGAGTCTTTGAGCCTTTTTTTTTCAACGATACTGTAACCCCATTGTAGTGAATGAAAATCGCTATTACTCAATGTTAGACGAGGTGTGGTTTCAAGAAGGCAATGCTACTTGGCATTGTGCCAGTCAAACAATTCATTTATTTCAATAGAAGTTGAGTGAATCGATTATATCCAGAAATAGGCCAGTAAATTATTCTTCTCGCTCGTGTGATTTAATCTTTTCAGGCTTCTTTCTGTGGAGCTACGTTAAGTCGTTAGTTTACACCAACAAACTGGCAACATTACATGATTTGCAGACTAATATTGAAGGTGTATTGCTGGCATTAGACTCGATGAAAAATTCATAGAAAATTGTATACTCCTATCAGGGCTTTCGTGGAGGACATTTGAATGATGTGTTCTTCATCTTCCCACAATATCTTTGTTTTATTTTAATAAACAAAATCCATCGCTTTTAATGAAAAATCGTTTGGTATGGCAACCTCTGCCTTTAACATTAATCAATTTTTGTGCAAAGTATGTGTATGTGTTTCATTTTCTGTTACGTTTCTCTTATCGTGAAATAGTTGCGAATTAGTACATAACAAAGTCATTAATCATCTGGAAGATCGTTAAATCCCCTAAATTCAACCGTCGTATCGACATTGTCATTTTATATTGGGAACGGGCCGATTTCGCTATCATCAATTACGGCAAATTAAAATAACTTCTTACTGGTGCAGACTCTCTTCTCGCCTCTATTCGGTAGATAGAGTGGCGTAGCCCGGGTGTAGTAGGTATTTGTTTAATGGTCGAGAAGGAATGATTAATTTTGAAATTCCTGAGCATCAGAGGTGCAAGTCGAGTAAGTTCATTTATTTAGATGCTTAATGTTTTTAGCGCCGACTAGATTTACTACCGCGCGATGTTTGTGTTTATTGCCTTGTTTTAGAGTTGGCTTAGACACTAAAAACGATTACTTAGATGAATTAATGATTCCATAAGGAAGATGCGGTGCCTTTTTATTGGTCGGTAATTATAGAAGAGTATCGATATGTCGGCGGAAGTTTTATACACGGGCCCGCGCCACACACCTGATTTCAACTATTTACGTATTTTCCAATTTATATTACATTTTAAGTGTAAAGATAATTTACTTTAAAACACGAAAGGGCAATAAAATACGAAAAACTGGTAGTTATTAGCATAACCAGCATTGCCAGGCAGGTATTTCGATTATCTTCATAGTTGTGCGTCGAACACAAATTTAATTAGTTTTAATAAAGCTCTGCATATTTAGAATGAGAAAGAATTTATTAATTTCAAGTTTAATTAGCTACTTAGAGAATTTAGAAATACTTCACCAAAGAGATTTAAAAAAGGCTTCAAATTGATTAACTACCAAATAATTATTGGACTAACTTTAACTTAAATTTCGTTACTTTGTCCTGTTTGAATCCTTTTACGCGTTTAAAACTACAAATAAATTAACTGGGAAAAAAAAGAAGGTTTAAATTGTACCCGTATTTATGTGGGCGACCTGAAATGTGACCGGAATTGGCAAGAAATGGCGCACGAAGGTTGAAGTAGATTAATTGGTCACTGTCAAAATTTCAGACGTTTACTGTCAATAGTTGTTTAAGAGTGCAGCAAGTCAGGCGGTTTCGCAAAAAAAAGGATAAATTCTAATTTCGTTCAGTGATAAAACACTTCTGGATGGTTGGGAAAACGACCATGGAAATTCGAAATATTTTGCTAGAGGTTCATGGCGGATGTACTCCATCATTTTCGACCATCAGCTTCTGGGTGAGCGAATTCAAACGTGGCCGCACAAGCACAAGTGACGAACCACGCAGTGAACGCCAAGACAAGATTCATGATGCCGTGTTAGCCGATTGAAGCAGAAAATGATAGCAGAGACAACAGGCATCTCAGAAGAACGCGTTGGCCATGTCCTAACACGAAATTTTGGGTATGAAAAAGCTTTCGGCGCGATGGGTACCGTGTTTGCTCACACCACGGGTATACTTGATCCATAATTGCCAACAAAATGGAAGCAAATATTCGATAAAAAGCTTGCTGTAACTTGTCGAAAAGCTCATTATATTTTACATATAATAATTATAAAGGATGTCGCAATGGGTATTGACGATTTTTGAAACGCGACTGTTCGTATGTAATGCAGTTTAATAGCCATCGAAATGCGGCTGTTGAATCAACACAGCTTTTGCGTTGCAGCGTATTAATTTAATAATGTATGAAGAGGCGCATTTCTACATGTCGGGATCTGTAAACAGGAACATCTTTGGCACTGAGTTACCGAGCAACCTCAACAAATTGACGAAAAGGTTACCGTGTGGTGCGGTGTTACTGCATTCGGAATAGTAGGTTTGTACTTTTTCAAAAAAGATAAACGTACACTGACTAACTCCTCAACGGTATTTGAAAATGCTTCAAAATTTTCCACCTGCTAAATTGCAACGATTTGAGGTAAAACCTAACGACACATGGTTCCAGCAAGATGAAGCAACAAGCTATACTGCGTGATTTGCATGGCTGGTATAAGAAACATGTTTCCTGGACGACTTACATCCCGACATGATGCTTTGTTATTATTTTGCCGCCAAGGTCGCCAAATTTGACCAGATGAGGTTATTTAAAGGCTAGGGTTTTTCAAAATATTCATAGAACGCGATATGCTTTAAAAGCCAACATTACTCAAAAAATTAGAGCGATAAACCAGGAAAACGAGTTTTCAGTCATGACTTCATTAATGTTTAGAAAAGCCTGGTCGCCATTTAATAGATGATATTTTCGAGAAATAATTTTTATTGTTAAACTGCATAAAGATGTATGTTTTTGACCTGGTTCATTTCATTTGTATATCTCTAATAACCCTCTAAAAGACGTCAATACCGCGCCACCCTATATTTCTGTAGTCTTTGTTCTGTTTGGGAAAGAAGTTTCTGCTTTTATGGACGTTATAGTTTCGAATAAAGATTGTTCAAGAATATACAATATTTTTAATTTTGAATCAATTACAAATTGATAATACCTACTCATATTTGTTCTTATTTTGCAGGCGACTCAAGATCTGGTGACAATTCACTTGTAGTCAGTATGGAATTGAATGGAGTTACATATCAAGGAGTCTTATTCGCACAAACGTCATCATCCAGTAGCAGAACAGCAATGGCCTCGTAAATGAAATTCCTTTTAGTAGAGATAAATAGCGCGCAGTGTTCTATAATGAATAATACAAAAGTAACTTGAAGGGAGAAACATTTCAATTATGTATTTATTGTAAGAATTAAAGAAAAAAAATGTATTTTCTGTTAGACAAACGGAACGCGGATAAAAGAGAATTCAAATGTAGTGATGTATAGTGATTTTTAGATATGCACAAATTTATTAAGATACATGTATATCGAAGACTTTTTTTATATAAAATATGTAAGTACCCACATATTTTACGTTACCTAGGACTAATACTATATTTTATGAATATTTCTAATGTTACTATAAACCCTTAACGTTGTGGAATTTATATAAGATGCATCCTCGATTTAAATAGAAATGTGAAATAATTCCTGGCCAGTTCTTTGTTTTTAAAACCCCCATTACAAAGTTTTTTCATTTTAAATGTATGCTATGCATATATGGTTGACATTTTTCACATTCATTTACAATTAATGTACACAATCATCTAATTTTGTAAATAATATATGATATGTAAAAAATGATAATAAAGATAGAATCAGTATTTTAGATTAGCTAGTTAGCTAGAATCATGTGTGTTGATGTAATTTAATTCTTTTATCGTAATATTTTTCTTTGTATATCTGCCAAAAGACTGTTATTTTATCATTTCGACTATTATTATTATAATTATTATTGTATTCTACTACTTAATAATCATATCTTTTGTTTTCTTCTTTTGTGACATTATTATTATTATGTTATTATTCGAATTTCTTTTATTTGACTTATATGTATGTATTTATATTTAATATAAAAGTTAGTGAAGAAAATAAAGTTGAGAAAACTTATATAAACGTAATAGTAATAAAGTATTTATAAAGAAAAACAAAACTATAAATTTTAGTATTTGTGTAGCAATATTAGAGTGATAGGGTGTAATTTTTAGAAAGAAAAAGAAAACAATATGTAAAATAAGTATTGTTCCATTTCGTAATACTGTATTAGGAAGAGGTATTATGTATTCACGAGTTAGTTTCGAAAGATGTGAAAGCTAAAACCAATAAACGATTGTAGATGCAACGAAATACCCCCGTCGGAATTTTCATTGGCCGCTTTCATTTCTACTGGGTTTAGCTGTGCTCCATGGTTTTCTTTTAATGATCTGACCATCTCAGGGATGAATTTGCTAGCGTAAACGTATTTGAAAAAAAATTCCCGTTTGTTACTGTGTTCTGTACGTATTTTAACGAAACATCTGTGTTTAATACTTTTAATTTTGATTGGGTGTACTTTCCCTATATTTCTATTGTATTTTGACGTGCACGTCAATTGTATTACAACAAAAACGTTAGTCGCAATGTGAATTCTATTTCCTTTTGCTATTATTATTATTATCATTATTATGAAGTTTGTTATGTATGGAAAAAATTGTGTTACATGCAATGATATACGAAAAAATTGGAAAAAAGAGCTGTAGATACCAATTTGTCATTAAAATCGTATACTCAATGAATTTGTGTTTTATTTAATATACTTTTCACTTCTCCTTCCTTTCATAAGTTATCCCTACATCATTTAATACGTCATGATATAAACAAAAAGTCGCTCGTTAACACGAGGACCTCTCGGAAAGTAAAGAACGTTTTGCCTTCACACGTGACCGCGTTCCCCACCACCACCACCACCGACCCACCACTGACTTTGGTACTCATCTGCTTTAGTTTGGCGGCAGCTACGATATAATACAGTTGATTATTGCTTAGCTCTTCGACCTTAAAGTACGTGACAAAATTGACGACCGCACCAACTGTGAGGTGCGGAATTTTATTCGTTTTTTAAACGCGCAAAAAGTGCGATTCCTCGAAATTTATACTGATAACTGCGGTTTAGGGTAATGTGAAGAACGAAGCGTCAATTCAGAAGTAGTGTGACATTTTAAAGAATGTTCACGATGGAGGTCGATCGGGCCCTCGGTGATGAATTATTATTACTGAATTATTTCTATATTACGTTCATTCAACCAAATGACCCTTGCCTGTTCATCATATTTTATCGTCCATTGCAAACAGTTTATTTTATTGACTTTGAAAGCCGTAGCTTCCATGTTATTGGATCATTCATCAGCAAGCTTTTATGATTCTTTCTTGTACCTCGCAAATGCGCTTGTTGCAATAAACGACTTTTACACCAAGTAATTCACATTTGGTAAATGGGTAATGTTAATGACTCTTACCTACCAGACAACAGGCCTAACAATTCACCTCGTATCTGACCTGACTATTACCTGCGTACATCGCACAAAACCTGGATACTCGAGAAGTGCGTTACATACATGTTTTGCAGTGGTACTGTCATCCCAATTGGATGTTCAGGTTTCTACGGGACAGGCTTAGTTTTTCCACTATAGAAATATTACGGAATACATATGTTGCGATATACCACGAGCGCACTTGTGACGTGTCGATGACCGTAATTGCTAGTAAGAGGAGGATGAAATAAGATTTCTATAAGTTAACAAAGTCAAGAGATACATATGCTATTCTGATGGGTGATTGTCAGTATGCTAGCTCTGTCTAATGGTATTCTCTACCCTTGTTTACCTACACTATTACCTTTCAGTGTAAAAAGGCCTCTAAACATCTTCAAAAGTTCATTTATTTTACATACAGGCAATTATTAGGCACCCCCAATTTTTTCAATTATCTTTAAGATAAACATGAACAAATAAAACAAATATTATAAAAGCAAATATTTATTACTGAAAACTAGAAATCCAATATTTGGTTGGTTCTCTGCGGGTTTTTATGACAGCTTCAATCCTTTTAGGTAAACTGGCAACTAACATATGGCAGGTTGAGGATCGAATGTCCTCCCATACTTTTTCAAGTATTGCTTTTAATTCTTGTTTGGATTTGCATTTATGTTCGCATACTTTTCGCTTAATAATAGCCCACAAATGCTCGATCGGATTTAGATCCGAGCTTTGGGGTGGCTATTCCAAGATGTCAATGTCCGCTTCCCGGAACCGCGCTAAACTTGCAGCAGCAGTGTGGTGGTGCATTATCTTGTTTAAACAAGAGTTCGCCAGTATTCATTCCGAATAATTTTTCAATTGATGGCAGTAAAACTTCATCTAACATGCTGGGGTAGGTCCCCGAGTTCATTCTGCCAGTGCACACGAACATTTCTCCAACCTCTGTCGACGTCATACACCCCCATATCATGACATTACCGCTACCATGTTTGATGGTAGGCACCACACAATCGGCATGGTATTCTTCACCAGGCCTCCGACGTACTAGCACGGCACCAGATGTACCAAACGTCTGTAATAAACCTATTTAGTTAATTTTTCTAACTCTCGATTTTTTTTAACACAATTCGTTTAAATTTCTATAAAATAGTTACCTTATACTGAATATAAAATGATAATTATATTTACCTCTATATAACATTCATCTGTTCAAATCACTTTCGCTCAGTCCTTCTGTGTCCACGATTTGTGTTTATGAGCCCATGCTAATCGTTTATTTTTATTTACGTCCGACAGCCACGGTTTCTTTCTAGCTTTTCTCTATGATAGACCGACTTCTCTAGGACCTCTACTTACTGTTTTAGGTGATAAATTAATGTTGTCGAGTTGTCGATTTAACGCGCCAGCCAAATCTGTTGCTGTTTGACGTCGATTTTGTACAGAGTGTCGTTATAACCACCGGTCCTTCCTTTCTATTGTTTTACGTTTTGGATCTCTTCCCGGTCTTATTTAGTATCCCCTGTTTCTTGGTAACGCTTTAGAGTTATTTGTACGGCGTACCATGACCATTTTACTTTTTTACTAATCATCACTTGGGATAATCCCTCGGCATGTAGTGTAATAATTTGCGCACGTTGAAACTCAGTAAGTTCTTTAAATTTCACCATTTTCAGTTACATACACATAAACTAATCACGAATAAATATTTTTATTTGCCAATAGCAAACGCACATATAATTTAAAATAAAAATACTGATGTTCACCGTTCACTTTACCGAATTATACTATACTCTGGGTAATATATATGTATATACATATATATGTATATATATATATATATATATATATATATATATATATCTATGTACATATATTAAACTCCAAAATTTTAAATTCTATTCTTACATCGATCGTGTCAATTTGAGTCGATTCAATAAAGCCCTCATTCTGTATTGCTGGGAGGCGAGGGAGGTATATCGCTAGAAAAGCGTTATTCGTTTCACGTGAAGCCGGTGAATCATTTTCCAATCTCCAAAAATACAATTAATAGCTTGCAATTTTTTAGCCGGTTATAGGCATATTTCTGCGGAGCAAACTTACCCTCAAACTTACAAGCACCGTAGTATATACATGTAAACTGCGACAGCTATTTTTTAAATGATATTCATTTTGTTGTAAAAATGAAGCAAGTAAAAATTTTTCACAAACACAAGTATATTATTTTATAATATTCTACATAACATTCATCCGGTTTAAACATTTATCGTAACAAACAATGCATTTTTGATACCCTCCTCATAAGAGTCTGCTTCTTATGATTTTACGCTACACTAGACAAGTATCATGTATTGAAGTTATATATAAAGGATACAGAAGTTCGAAGAGACCGGTTAGTTAATGGACAAACCTCGGACGGGGCGATTAAAAACGTCAAAAGTCGCGGAAAATGTGGGGACACGCAACTAGCCGGTCAAATAGTATTGTGTTAATGTTCCTAAAAGTTCCATACATCGCATATTACGTAAAGATTTGCGCCTCGACCCCTAAAAGTTGCAGTTGGTGCAAGACCTAAAGCCAAATGATGCTGTTGAGAGGCTCAACTTCGCTAATGAAATGATTTAATGATTTTGGTTCTTTAGCAACATTTTGTTCTCAAATGAGGCGCATTTTCAACTTAATGGATACATAGACTCGCAAAACTGCAAGATATGCAGCAAGACTTCTCACTCTCTGATTGAATTAAAAGAGGATATTCGAAGAGAAATGGTGGCTGTCAGAGGGAACATGTACCGAGCAGTTCTCGAACATTTTGCTTCACGTTCAGAAGAATGCCAGCAAAATAACGGAACACGTTAGGAAATAAATTCCTAAAACCTGGCCGTTACTTTACCGTATATTATTATTTTAAAAAAGATTTTTGGGACACTTATATATGCTTTCCAATGTTTATTGTTTATTTTTTCAATTTAGGATCGATTAAAGAATATATATTATTAGTATAAAAATTTCATTTAATAGTGTTGGCTTATATTTGGGTTAATATTGTCCCAAACTATTACAGTACCTATATAATAAATTTTAATGTTAACAGTACAACTTTTTGGTTCGAAAGGCTATTTTCTTCACACTAACTCAATTTGAAAATTTTCTTGTAAAGCGAGAGAATGCAAAGATTCCTAACTAAATGTGCAATTCCTCCAAAAACGATAACAGGAGTAGAGAAATAAAATATTAGCATTTATTCATTAGGTCGTTACTAGTTTTCTAAATTTGTAAATTATATAGTAAAAGTGTCTCATAACTTTTATTCAAAATTAATTTTGTACTTAGTAGAACCTATTGCGACATCTATATGTAGAAATACAAAATAAATGTGCTCTTGCTGCAATCTATTAGTCAAAGGTTTATACTCAAAATCGTAAGTTAATTTATTTCGTAATCTTCAGATGTCGCCACTATTCTGCAGTTCGCCTTTATGCCGGCTTAACTGTTTCACCGACAATTTCAAGATTAAAATAGCGCGCGCAGCTCGCCGAAGTTTGATTCTTTTTCGGCGGGTTGTAGTGTCTCAGGCGTACGCGTAGTTCATTTTCCGAACTACGCGGACGCGTTCGGAACGAACCCAGGTGGTCGACGCGTTTTGCGCGCTAGACATTGTCGTACGTCGGACGATCGGGCGGCCTTCACAGCCAGTCTTCGAGGATACCGCGCCGCTCGAATTACTTTATCCGAATCTAGTCCCGCCAAAAAAAAGTAGATAGAAGAATGAAGTCGTTTTTCGTAACTTGAATTTCACGCGGCAAAAATTATTCGTCCGGCGCGAAATTAAATTTGTACCGCACTATCGTTAACATTATCTATTGTTTCTGTTGTTGCTATTTCGGTTTCTAATACGCTAAGTAAATGATATTCCAGTAAATAGAAGTTCGTCGTATTGAAAAAGTTTTCTATTTTGTCCCGGGTGAACGCGAAAAATCTTTGCTCCCGTTCAAAAACGTCGGTCTCAATCCTGCCTCTCTAGTAGTTGTAACCTTTCAATTTGTATACAGAGAAATAGAGGGCGAACATAGAACCAGTTGTAAATAAGAGAGGAATAAGGTAATTTTGATGTTTTCACAAATAATGTGCTTTCTTTTCTTTTTGTACATCTTTTTTGTCTTTCTTATTTTTCCACTTTCATTTGAATGGTTTGTTTATTATTAGATGTGTATGTAATAATTGTTAGAACAAATTTGCTCGTGTAGATATAGGTGTACATATACGTACTTATATAGCTATATGCTCGTATATATACAATAGTAAAGCAAATATTAATTTATTAAGTACATTATACTCTTACAAAATAAACCACTTCTCCAATGATTTTGCGTATTACGTGTCATGTACAACTAACGTAAATAGCAACCTCTTGACTACTTCAATATTTTCAGCGTTAACATCTCAACTCCGACGACGTTAAACCATTTATTTCCGAGCTTTTCACCGAACGACGAACCGTAAAAACACTTGTTGATCTAACCTGTGTCTCCGGCGTGTAGACAGACTTGTTTGTACACTTTCTTTCATGCTTGGAAAAACAGTTTCCGCTTGGTTAGCTCGATTCTTTTCGAAATTCTCGATATTTGAATAATATGATTTGCTTCTGAAATTTTTGTTCGGATGCCGTCGAGGTATTGGCGTTTTATCGAAAGTGGCGTGAAATATACGGTAGCGAAAAATCGGCGGAAAAATAGCGAGTTTAACGAGATGCGGGAAAGTTAGGCGAATATATTTTATTGCGCATACCTGTTGAGTGTAGCGTATCGCGAATTTAATCGATAGGGTTTTTCTCCTCCTATTGTGATTAATAGAGACCGGATAATATGCAAAGAAAAACTGTAATATATGCGCATATATATGCATCGATTTTTGAGAAAATATGCATAATCCTGGGGCATATATACAAAAAGATTGCGACAATATGCAAAATTTTTACATAAAATAAATAAGAGCAGAAATTTAAACATTAACTTTATTGCAAAAAAATTTTTTACAATATATTTCTACATCAATTTATAATTAAATGTTTTTCAAAATTGTGTAAAAGAAAGTTTTGTCTTCTATCGGAATACATATTTTTATTTATCACTTTTCTAAATTTATCGTATATAGAATTACCTATTGTACCCTTAACCTTCTTACATACCATATCAAATTCGTCTAGTATTTCGATTGATTCCGAGAGCGACAGCCCTTGCGTTTCTAATTTACGAATAGAACTTGAAACAAAGCTATAATTTAACTTAATATACAAAAGGTTTTATAGCAATTCTGTTGATGTTACTATCTTTTTACAGTTTTTTAGAGGAATGCAGTCAGCAGTGATTTGAAGAATTAATTTTTTATTCCTTCAAAATTACCGCTTTAGTTTTCACATTTTCCAATATGTGATGGAGTTTTAGCGTACTGATCAATCAGGTATTTTCTCTCACAAGATACTTACAACAACAATTGTCATTTTATATCAAAAGTTAAAGAATTTAAAAACAATTGTAAAGCTCTTAGTAAAATTCAACTTACCAGTTTACTGCAGGCTCGATAAAATATTAATATAATATATGCACAGTATTTAAAAACGTAACACAATTACATGCTGTTTCGCTCAAAGATCTTCAATGAATGAATAGTTTATTTGGGAATTAATAATAATAAAACGTATTTACCATATCCCTTCTGCTAGGCAAGATTAAACACGTGCAGTTGGAAAAAAATATAAGAGAAACCAATGTAAAAGATTTATCGTTCTGAGAATTGTCCGTTGTCGATCTGCATTAGGAATTACTAGGAATCTTTACTAATAGAAAGGATAAGAAGAAGCCTAAATATGCGATATATGCAACTCTTGTAGAAATATGCACAGAAATGCCTAAATATGCAATGTATGCAATCACTAATTAGCGCCAATTAACTTCAATTAGTGTAATACGTCTATTTACAGACTGTAATTAAAGATATGCAAAAAATAAAATATATGGTCTTTGCTTATAATCCGTGATTAATATTACTGTGACTTTTATGTTTCGTAATTTTTTATAAATTTAACGTTCGTAGCAAAATGTTCATATAAAAATTGAAATTAATGAAATATAGAGGCGTAGTGTATGCATTTAAATTTTACAAATTAGAACAAATATGTATATTCAGATTTTTTGTAGGACCACTTCAAACAATTTAGAAAGTATGACTTATTTAATCTTATTTTAATGAATTAATACATAACACTTTTAATAATTTAATATGAATGGTGTAGTAACCAGGACTGCCAAGTCGTGTTGGAATACCATCGCCGTCCACGTTGGTAAATAAGACCGTCCGAAAAAATAAATTGTTTGTCGTGGTGCTTGTAAAATTTAGGGTTCCAAGAATAACTGGCATTTCTTCCTAGCAGCTCTAGTATTCATGACACACCTTGGTAAAATTTATTACTTATACGGATAAATAGCAAAATCGAACTAATTAACTAAATATTTAGGAGATCTAAATTGTTTGATTTTATCTGACATTGGAATTGCAATATAATTATAATTCTCAGTATTCCCTAGTACTGGAAAAATCTATATGCGTAATTTAACCCAATCCTAATCCTCACTACTTCATTTACATCTAACATAGGGTTTCCTGTATCTCTGTCTGTATCCCACAGTTCAGTTTAGTATTGTGCTTTTCACAACAGTGTCAGTGTTTACTAAATGTTTACTCTAAATTGTTGCATGAATATTAAAAATTCGAATGCTAAAAATGGCTTCTATAAGCAGACGGAATTGTGTGAATCACCTAGATATTTTTTTTGTTACATTTGTGAAAAATAATTTTTTATGGAAAGTAGAAAACTCATCTCCTTTTATAAAAAAAGGCACATTTGGTGTATTTTGGCGTCCAGTTAGGAGACCAGGGTAAATCTTGGTAACTACATTTTGTATGCAAAACATGCGTAAAACATTTGCGACCGTGGACAAACCCAAAGAGGAAGAGCTTAAAATTTGGAGTGCCTATATTATGGAGGGCACCTAAAAACCATCATAATATCTGCTATTTTTGTTCTGTCAATATCAATAATTTTTAATCCCAATAATCGGCATAAATGGGTGTACTCTAGCATGGAGTCAGCAAGGAGCCCTCTTTCTCATTCTGAAGAAACACCTATTCCAACGTTCAGTAATCTACCTGTGCTTCTGGAGGATAACTCAGATACATCGTCTGACGAGGTGTAGTTCCAGAAAAGTGAAGGTGATAGTGATTTTGAGGGACCATCAGCGAGTCCCCAACGCTTCAACCAACAAGAGCTTAATGACCTTATCAGAGATCTGAACGTCTGAAAAGAGTCGTCCGAATTGGTTGCTTTCAGATTAAAGGAAAAGAACTTACCGCATCTAGGTAGTAATATTACATTTTATCGTACCAGAGAGAAAGCTCTGCTGCCGTATTTCTCTAAAGAAAACAACTTAGTGTTTGGTAATGACATAAGAGGTCTCTTGAAGAAAATGGGGTTAAATGAATACAGGCCAACACAATGGTAATAAACAAGGTATACTTATTGGACATTTCACCACTATGAAAGAGGAATACGAGACAACATCATTGGTTTTAAAAAATATTAAGTATGAAGAGCATCAGTAGGGCAACAAAGCTGTTACACAAAATATTCTTGTTTTTTATGTCTTTTGAGTTAAGACCTAGCACTGGATTACTAGGAACTGGCCTTTAATAAATATTTTAGTTTAAGGAGAACACTACGTTTTTAACGAACTGTTGGTTGACGGAAACAAAATCATCTCTCCATTACTGAATATCAAGCTGGGAGTTATGAAGCAATTTGTTGGGGCTTTACCTCGGAATGGACCGTGTTTTGTGTATTTCAAACAAAACGTTCCAAGGCTTATCACAGAAAAATCGAAAGTTGGAATTTTTGATGGTCCCCAGATAAGGAAACTTTTAAATAACCCGCAGTTCACGGAATCAATCAACGAACGTGAGTCCAATGCCTGGTGCTCTTTCATTGAAGTGGTTAGAAACTTTTTTGGAAATCATAAAGCAGCAAATTACGTCGAATTAGTAGAACAGATGCTTTCTAACTTTCACATGCACAGCATTATGGAGCAAGGTACTAGAGCGGATGATGGCCGATTACTGCTTGAATCTTCAGCGAAGATTGTTGCGGTAATCCTCACGCAAGGAAATCTTATAAAAGGACATTTTAAGTGATGATTGAACGTTGTATATGCATATTTTTCTGCTAAATAAATACCTTCTACCCATTATTTTGTGTTTCAGTTGGCCAGTGTAATCAATAAATAACCGGTTATACAAATTGGTTTAACAAACAAGATAATTTTTTGTCGCTTAGAGTGTTCAGCTATGAGCGTATATAAAACACATCTAAAGGATGCCTAGAAAATAACACCAAGATAAGAAAACGCTGTAAATAACTAATAATAATAAGCTGTATTTACAGCGTTTTTTTATCTTGATGAGCGTATATATGTAGTTCACTATTTACAATGATTCCATTATCGATAATAGAGGATTTTGTAATTTTTCTATCGCCTCAACTATTCGCTTCTAAATACTGACAAAATCTGACATAGCTGCCTCTTTGTTAGGATTAAATCTGAAAATGAGTATCTTTATTTTTTGTAGATGTTCAAAATAATAAAATACTGTTTAGACCATGCTTTCCAATTCGTGAAAATTAGCTGTGACAATTGAAAGATGTCACGACACTGTGAAATTCTGGACTTCGTTTAAGAGATTTAAGAAACCCAGCCTCTGTTTGAGGAATTAATATTTACCTACATTTTCTAATAGTTCTTGTAAAGATGAAGTTTACAGGTATCCATGCCATTGCATGTATTTTTAAGAGAGGCATTCACACGAAACGTGTTTGCTGTACCATCAGGCATCGGAAGCCGATCCAAACCTGATGATATTTGCATAGAACTCGATTTGAAGTATTGGAGGGAGCAAGAAGTACAAATTGAAAGAAACATCTATAGGTTCCGCGGTATAGGGGCATGAAAGCATTAGTGTGCATATTTCTTCATTTGTTGTTTAGCTCTTACTTTGTGCGGTGCGGTGTTTCGATACATTTTTCATAATTTATACAATAATTTTATCAAATCTCCTTTTTTCAATTCTTTGTCAATTTTAAATTAAATTAGAATATGTAAGCAGAATTGCTCAAACAAAGTTTACGAAGATCTCTGCAAAAGAGTAGTGTGGTATTAATGTCTATGTTAAGAGAATCGAAGAAGATTCTGTTAGTAATAAACGAACTGGTTCCGGAATTGGACCGTGTCATGAAAGGAGAAAACGAAATGAAAAGAGAATAAAACAAAGAAATACAAATTTTCAGTTATTTTCTGAACAAACCTACTATACCAATTTAACTAGTCACTCACCGTAAATCTCTTTTTAGTGATCCATTTCATTTAGTAATTGACTTTCTTTTCTTCTCTTTCCCTGTATTATTCTACAGAATCTAATTTTTGGGAGCACAAATTTAGTTATTCGTTTTCTTTAATGTTCATGGCCAATTTGATGTAATTTTAATATCATTTAAGGATATCCATGTATTTGAAAATATAAATTATCTAAAGTTATATCTCACTGGAAAATATAATTTGAAATTATTGTTCTATATCATTATAAATATGAAAACAAAAATTAATACATACAGTCAGTTCATGTATTTTGGGCTTACATTTCATAGTTTTCCAATAAACAATGAATTCAAAATAAAATTTATTACTTAATTAAACAGGACCAATCAATTTTGGTCATCGTATGAAATTCTGTGCATAAAAAGAGAGGATTTTTATCGAAATGATTTAATTTGATAATTAATTACTGCATCAGTTGAAAATATTTTAACCATTCTGCGTGCAGGACATATATAAAATATATAACTATTACATTCGTTGACATTTTCGCCGTCTCTTTAAAATTGTAGTATGTGAGTTTTATACGATTTCATTTAAAAATATATTCAGTTATTGAAAATATGCCAAATGAATAAAAGTAGGTGGATACATGAAGTACTATGCGGTAAATTGACGACATACTATTTTTTGATATATTGCTTTAAATTTAGAATTTTGACAAAAAGAACTTACAATAACAAATTAATAAATATTCAAATATACACTACTGTTCACAAGTTTGATCGCACATTGTGTTACACTTAGAACTATTTTTAAAATATTTAGCGAAATTCATACTAATCGTCTTAGAATGGCATTTACAATCCAATGTTGATAGTATACATTCATAATAATACGATTTATTTACAAAATTCATTCAAATAAGAAAACAATGTATTACATTTTACGTTGGCAATAAAGCAATAATGCCTTAGTAGTAGGAAATTGTGGATGAATGCTGTTATGAAATAGAATTTGGGAAGGGTACTGAATCCACCACGTGCCTTACAATAAACTGTCCATTCAGTATACATCCAGTATATTGCCGGGATACTGGAGACATGTGTGATTGTGTTAGGAAGACTCAATCTCATATAGTTAACTTATTTAATCTAAGATATACCAAATAGAAGGGAATTGGTTATTGAAACGCGCGCCAGAATATGCATTTTACTTGAAACAAATATTTCAAACAGAGAAATTACTCGACAATTAAATATTTTCTAGTGTTGAGTGCGTAGGACAATTAAAAGAAAGGAAGGGACCGGTAGGCTTCAGAGCAGAAAACGAAGTGGAAAGCTCAGATCAACTACGGAACGAGACGACCAATACATCCGAGTAATTTCTCTAAGAAATCGCCACTTTACCGAACCGCAAATTACGGCAGAGCTCAATTTACAACTCCGTCAGCCAGTAAGTGTGTCGACAATAGAGTGAACACTAATAGAAGCCAGTATGGGGGTCGTATTGAAATTCGAATTATTCAGAAGTAAGCGTCGCATATTTGCTTGTTGTCGTCCAGGAGAAACAATGTTAGACGGTGAAACATGAAGGAGAAAACATCATGGTATGAGTCTGCTTTGGAGGCGGAAGGATTGGAAAATTGGTTGAAATAGATGAAGGTATGACAAGAGATTTGAGTATTTGAAGATTCTCGAAAACGATGCAGTACCAACTGGACGTGGACTAATTGGAGGGGATTCCTTTATCAGCAAGATGACGACCCTACATACATCGCAAAGGTGGTTAAAGTTTATTTTCAAGACAAATCCTTTGAAGGAGTCTTATCCTTAATGAAGTGGCCCCAGAGAGTTCTGATTGCAACCTCAGTGAGTTCTTGTATCACTTGGTTCGTGAGATCTGGAAAAAATCTCCGACTGGCAAAGTAGTATTCTGGAATGCTCTGCGTGATGTGTGGAATGCTATAGACGAATTGTATTTGAAGCTACTAGTTTTAAGGATACCGCGTATCTATCAGGCAATTATTAAAGCATTTTATTAGAATGTACTATTTTTCCAGTAAAATATTTATATATATAAAAGTTAATGAGTAAAGTTTTTTTCTTTAATAAATTTCTCGCAAACATTACTTATCTAGCTTAGTTTGCTACTTTATACAGTACGATCAAACTTATGAACGGTAGTGAATATAGTGATATAAAACGAACTACTATACCTAATATGCACTACGCGGGAATATAACTTTATTGGAATACTGCATACGAAAAATAATTTTATTACTAAAGAATATAGTCTAGAAGTAGTTGCATAAAAATAATACTTATTCAAGTAATTCATATTCTTTTAAAAATAGACAATAAAGGAAATAGCAATATTCCAGGAATTAAAGAAATATCCTGAAAATTATTAATAGGATGTGAGAAGGGATTTTAAATTATGTAAACAGATCTATTCTTTTTACCCGTTAAATATTAATTAGCTCAATACTTTAATACTTTTAAGAACTGCACTCCAAATAACATATAAATTAATAAAAATAACCACTTTGGCACATTTGCGGTTCCATTCCACCAGTAACATGACGCATATTCCACATCAGCTCATTAGTCGTTCGCGCATTGTTAGAATAGATTTTGTTCTTGAGGAAGCTCAATAAGAAAAAGTTGAGTGGAATAAGATCGCATGATCTTGAAGACAACATTTCTAGAGATGATGCGATACCTGGCGCTATCTTGTCAAAAGAACATACTTTTAAGGTGCATACTATCCAAAAAACTCACTAAAAGTTTCTTAACATGTTGCGATAGCGTTTGCCATTAACATTTATCGTTTTGCAGTTGTCATGTACATAAAAATAAAAGCCTATAACTTCTCCAGTGCGCAATATACACTATGCAGTCACTAGAAGGGGATGTAAAGATTTGTCTTCAATCATTTGAGGATTTCCACTTTTTCAAATTCTACAATTTGTTAATATAACATTGACATTACGTCCGAAGTGGCAATAAACTTCTTCGGACAAGATAATGCTACTCCAATATTCTACATTATTTCTAACTTCTTATAAGGCACTGCTAATCTCAGTCCTGGGGCTTTAGCTTTTGAATTATTTGAATTACAAACGCCTGCAATGCTAGAACTCTTGATCAAAACTTTGATACAGAGAGGATGTCCTTATGTTCAACTGTCGAGATCGATGAGGAACGGAAGTTCTGAAGTTTTTGGCAAAACGTTCACATAATCTAGCGATATTTTCTTCGAGCACTACGTGGTTGAACCCGCAGCTTTATATGAACAATAGGTTTGAAAAATTCTAAACTCTAAACTAAAAGTCAGATTACTAATTGCACTGTCACTAGGCACATGATTACGACTAAAATTTACAAATTGTTTTCACACAAGAAGGGGAATTTCTTCTTCCATCATCAAACGCTCCATAATGAAATTGCCGATTCTCTAGATAACATCTGTGAAATATAAAATTTTTATCGTTGAAAATTTGCGTTAAATTTAAATCCCGAAGTTAGAAATTCTAATACTACTTCTGTGTTTTATTACAGTTTGGCGCAAGTTTGGCATTCCTTTCTACTAGTTTAATCTACTCAGAATGAAAGTTTTGCTATAAATGCTTTGCTAAACTTCGACTTCGCTGACGTACTTTTCTGTTTAGTTCGCCCTATATTTCTCTATTAGATTGAAGTCTGGTGATTGTGGTGGCCAGGCCATATCTTTAATGACCCTTTGTTTTTATTTCCGTTGTAAAAAGTTATCGCACTGAAAAATAAACTGACTTTTTACCAACGACTACCAGATGGAATAGCATGCTGCCTTAAATCCCTTTATACTGTTCTTTTCTGAATATACCATCAATACTTACCAAATTTTCCACTCTATTCACAGAAAATCCCGCACCATTACCGAACCTCTGTGTTTTACGAAAGACACGAGACCTTGTGGTAACATTTCTTTATTTAAATATTCGAACAAAATTCGCCGTTTTGCACCTTTTTGTTGATTTGAACTTTTGACTTAGCTACGAAGAGTAATAATTGCAGATCGTTTTCAATGTTCAGTTCTTTATTGCAACCTATGTTATGCAAATAAAGTCTACACAATTATTTAAAATACAACTGAGCGTCTTCAATAGACTACGAAACTGAAAAAGAATGTCTAAAATCTATTGTCTGTTTCTTGGAACCGTATACAAGCAGATGTACAGGCGCAATTTATAAAAATACGGTTGTTAGTTGAAATTTAGACAAGTAGATGCGTTTATTAAGATTTCTAAAAACTTATTGTTTTTCTTGAATTTGCTGTATTTTTTATGCAGGCGGTCTTACAATTTTGTAGGATAGTGTATTTCGAAATTTTGGTGGCGGCGCTGTGCTTTTTGTATAAATTTAATTCTGCATCACAGTGTTAGTTATTTATTCTAATTCTCTAATTATACAATTTTCAATTAAATAGCAATAAAATTTGCAATATACAATGATCGCCTAGGAAAGGTGATATTGAACATAGCATCAGATTTAACAAATATTGATGATATCCGTTGCATAGTCGTCTAGTATCTGATATATGCGATCGAAACCAACAATTTCAACTTTTTCCAATCGCAGCAAAATTGTCATATGATATTATCACATCTTTTAAATAAAGCTTTGTCCAAAGAAATTCTTTGAAAATATAACTGCCCTATGACTTTATAATGAAAGTCCTGTCTTAATAGTATCATTTCGTGTGATTAAAGCTATTAAAAATTTATCTTTTGTTTGGCCGGGGCCATATTTGCAGTTATATGCATTTTGCTTATGAATTAGGTAATTGGTCGAAGAATTATGAAGGAGAACAACTTAGAACAGAGTGTGGTCAAGATATTATTGTTACTTAATGAATTTTAAATATTATACCTGTAAAAGCTTGCGACTCATGGGTAAACACAGCCAATTCACAGAGCTTTGTCTCGTGAAATGTTAGTGTGCTTTTTGAAACGTTATATCGGTGTTTCCTATTGTAATGTGGTCCTGCATAAAGAGATTTTCACGAAGAATCCACGAAATTGCGTAAAAATCAAGTTCTTGATTTCTTCAAAGAGCATTTTCAAACAAATGGTGACGAAATTTTATCAAAGAATAATTTTTTCTCCTTATTTCAAAATTGGAAAAGTGCGCAGAGAGTGAAAATTTGGCGCCTGGTTGTAAGAACAAATAAAGTTTCCTGAAGTGGTTCTTCATTGTATTCCTGGTTCTTCTTCCGCTATCGGGGGCCGACTATCGAAAGACCTTGAGGATACTTCAGTGGTAGTTAACTGACCAAAAACCCAACAGTTAAGAAAAGATACATCGATTATCAAATGAACTTTTGCGACATCAAGACGAAGACTAAGACAAATTAGTGATCCCGCTGGACCAAAGCTTTTCTATGGAATGACCTGCACAACCCCTTCACGATCACGAATTTTAAGCGATTAGAGGTTTTCAGATAAACAACAGTCAAGTTATTCATTAGCAGGAGCCGTGGCACTTCTAATTTTTGCAAATTTTACTAAGAAATAGCACAACACATTAAGAAGTGGAGCTAACCTGCACGGACATGATTTGTATCCGCCATATTATACAGTTCTAGAAAGGAAGAGACCTATCCACCGCAACTTTCAATCATGGAAAGAAAATGTAAAGTAGTCCCATAAAATTTATTAAATAATAATTGTGAAAGCATTGCAAAGTGTATTTCGCTTGAAGTACGAGGTGATTCATTACTTTTATCGTGTAAGTGGAGTTTTGACGACAGTTCGGGACACACCGCGTATAAATAGCAAAGACAAGATGCACAACGTGCAGAAGGAAATATTTTTACCATATCCTTGGTTCCGCTCCAATTGGTCGATTGAAAACCATAGACATTATACGGAAAAACACATGACTTGCCTCCAAGGGCACCCAATAAAACTTCAATGGGTAAAAAGTGAAATTAAAAATTTGACCCCTTATGGCTCTTCAGTAGGACACATCAAATTTAAATCGTGCTTTACAATGGTGGACGTGGAAGTATGCAGTTTGCTAACAAATACTTCAAGCATGACTTGCTATGTTTGTGCAGCAAAAATTTCACAATGAATGATGTAGTGGCCCTTTCGGCTGCCGCCAATTGATCCGATCGCTTTAACATTTGGACTGTTCTCTTACATTCGTATATTCGTTGTTTTGAATATTTACTACATGTTTCATATCGACTTGAGCTGCAAACGTGGAAAGTGAGGAAAGTTCATAAGGAGGCTTTCGAGACGTGGAAGAGAAAGATTTGAACAGAATTTTGAGAAAAAGTGGGTCTTCGGGATGTATTGTTTTAAAACCACCGAGAAAGCATTTCATTATACAACTGCTACTACATGCCTCCTTCCGTCCACAAACTATTCATCCATGGTCCAATTATTGTAAAAGATCCAATTCTTCCTATTGGTGAAACTATCTGAAAGGGCATACAAATCGAAACACAAAGACATTAGGCGATATCATTAACACCATACCAAGGGTATTATTAACATTTTAAAAATAAATGAAGCTTTACATATTTCGCTGAAAGGAAGTATTTTTATACCTCTTATGCTATAGTTGCACGTTGTCATAAACGGTACACATATTTCCATCCCCACTAACGGCTAATGATAGCAAGCTGCAGCAAAACATTTCTCGTCAGTTGATTCTACATGACTTGAAGCCCCTGTTCTTAAATTTTCACCTCGTTTGATCAACTATTTAAAGAGCTAGTGCTTTCGATCCGATCGGGTATATCAGATCCTGCATCACCGTGCGTTGGTAGCGTGGGTGAACCTATTATTTATTTGAAATATGAGTGCGGTAAAGTAAAAAATTACTTGTTATTATTACTGTATATTATTTGCGCTGTTTTATTTCTACATATTATAGAAAAAATGTCAAAATTACCTTCCTTGGTACACCAAACTCCGTGGTTTATGTAATCAGTAAATGCACGGGATTTATTCAATGATATAGTGCTATTTAGGGTTAATGAGTTACTAGGTTTTAACTTATTTTTGGTTGTACTATTTTGTTAGGCATTTCGTGATGTGAACACATACTTTCTTGAATGCTTAGGCGGAGATTTACATGTAGGTGTATTTACGTTAGGTCAAATGGAATCAGCGGCTTTAAACATTTCTCCCTTATCTATCTTATTTTTGTTCATATTCGATCTTAAACATAAGAATAACACCATTGGGTTGCGTTTGAAGATATTTAATTGTCTCGAAAGAGGTTGTAAGGCTCCATTTCATTAAATATTTTGAGCTACCAATGCAACAATTAGTATTACCAAACAGTGTCGCGATACTGATTACCTTTGACTACCTTTGGTGAAGCTATTATAAAGTAATAAATAACATAGAAAGAATGTGAACGCTTTTCGCATATAAAATACAAATTACAATGCAGTAAGGAGCACGACAGCAAAAACTACACTATAATAATAGTAATAACCTATTGAATAAATCTGCGAATTGTTATTAATGCTAAATTCTTCGACAGTGTAATATTTTCATGGCGAACAAATTACAAAACATTAAGTGCCTCGTGAATATCAATTGCAAATAAACAGATGTAATAGTGTCATTCAAATAATTCCTTTACTAATCTAATGAATGTAAGCACGATATTTGCACCTACGTAGGTGTTCCTATACAGTGCTGGCTATAAATTTCAAGCATGTATTGATGTTGAAACGCTTTTAGCAAGAAATATCCAACACTAAAGAACACGTAAATTAGATATTTTTGTATTTGCAAACTATCTTTAAGTTAATTATTATAATTAATAAGTTAATGATGACGAGACCATCTAACTAACTATTTTATTACTAGTTTTAGTTATTAGTTACGAAAATACGATTTCCTGTGTCAATTGAAGGTCCAGTCTATTTAATGAAAGAGCTTAATGCAAAAAAAGTTGTTAAATCCGAATTTCATATCAAAACACAATCACAACTACAAAACCTGTAAGATAAATAGAAATCGAAAGTAAAATGCGGATGTCAGTACTAAAAATGAATTCCCACCTTTTGTTAACCTAAATCTAAAGTTTTAGTACGGTACGTGTATAGTGTTGTAGCTACAATGAACTGTCAAAGCTGACAAGTTAGTTGAAAAGTAGAAATAAACCAAGAACATTTGCGCCCAATATCTTCAAATACAATTATTTCAATAAAAATGCTTCGCTGAGTTGGTTTCTGTTTTTGTCAATGACGCGCGACATCCAAGACCAGCTGCACCAGAAACGGCAGTCACTCAGAAAAACGTCAATTCTGTGCATATGTAAGATCGTTCACGAAGGGCCACATGTGATTTATCGTGAAAATGATTTCAAGGACCTCTATTCAAAAAGTTTTGCATGAAGAATTGTGCGTAAAAAATATTTTCTCGTTGGATATTGCATCTGTTGATCGAAGAACAGATAGCAACTAAGTTGAATTGGTGTCAAGGAACTCTAGAAACGTATACAACATCATTACTCATCGTTGAGGTGAAGAAAATCCGACGAAGGTCATTAGTTTCCGAAGTGTCTCCGAAAGGATGGTCGCTACATTTGCCTCAAAAGCAAGTTATGTAGCAATAATTCCTTTACAACCATTTGTTTATCGCAAGCCATTGCTTAGCTTCGAAAAACCAATCTCGAACGACGAATCATTCTCCACCAAAACAATGCAAGTTGGCATACACCACGCAAGACAATTGAATTTTTAACGCAACAAAACATTGAATTGTTAGATCATCCTCAGTCCCAACGATTTGTTTACCTTTCCGAAAATCAAGAACGAACTGCGTGGTCAAAGATTCCAATTGTCACAAGAAGCAATCGACGCCTCCAAAACCTCAATTTTGACTGTATCAACAATGCAATGTAACGCATGCGAAAGTGTATTAATCTTCGTGAAAGATGCTTCGAGAAACAACAAGGTTTGTTTTGCGTTATTTTCTCTTAGCGAGTTTACTGATTTAACTCACAGGTATAGCAGTAAACTCGACTCACACAAATTAATTAATTATGCGGAACGCAGCGTTTCGAGAGCACGTGGGTGTTACCGACTGGTCCAGTCGGTAACACGGTTGACAATAAGAGCCCACGTGCTCTCGAAACGCATAATTAATTAATTTCTGTGAATGGATTTTACTGCTATGCCTGTGAATTGTACATCCACACAGTCCTTGCAATCGTCATACTGATTTAACTGTTCCACATATTATGAAACGACTATATGATGTTGATATAGAACGGTATTAAGACCAACACGTTGCTTTTCGATGCGTTTATTCTGCCTTCTTGGTTACTACTGCCACTGTCGAAACATAAGTGGAGGATTTACTACTAGCAGGAATTATGTACATTTGAAAATCTAATATAAAAACTAAACAAAATCCTTAAAAGTTACCTACCCTTTTATTCCAGCTCTATATGCAAAACTTAAAAGACAGCCCCCGTACTTTCAACTTGGTTGCTATCGTGCATAGCATCTGCGACAATATCAGTAATTCGGTATGTCTAGATGCGTGCAAAAGCCATTGTACCAATTCAAATTGTACTAATTGACGTATTTAAATAATGATTGGATCAATTCGCGGACTTGGACATACACAATGTACGCTGTTTTACACGGTGCGTAATTGTCCGCGTATGTACAATGAAACACGTCCATTGTAAAGGTATGCGAATTGCCACATGTGACGTTTCAGGTACATATATACGTCGTGCCGTTAATAATTTTGAATGCCAGGAGTTACCGTAATCGACATTTTGTTGTGTCTTGCCCGTTTTGAAAAGCTGTGACGCTTTAGTTATACTATTTCTTTGTCAAAGTTGTCAGCTCTTTATCCGACGATTAGAATATTGTGATGTTCGTAATAATTTAAATAGTCTCTTATTATGTAAATTGGAAATGTAACGATAACTTTCTATAAAAGGCTACTTCTTACAAGGAAACATTGGCAATCCGAAGATTAAAGATTAAATTTCAATGAAAGTTGGATGACTGTCTTTTGAACGTATGCAGTTCTAGAAAGCAATGCTGAGATTTTGCACAGCACGCTGAAATACGTCCATGGGCATTGAATCTTTGTTTTCAACACAGCAATTGTCGTTGAGTGTCGCTTTGTTTTTAAGGTGGCTCCATAAGAAAAAATTGTACACCAACAAATCTAATGCTATAGGTGGCCAATCACATGGCGTGACAGGCTGTTAATCCGGACAGCTTCAATGTTTTTTCTAATTCGTTGAGTTCTTTGAGTTCTTGGTGGTTTCCTTTTCAGAACTGAACCTGACTTCTCAAAGTTACTAATCCATGTATTAATGGTGTGGCGTGATGGAATGCGACGAAGGCATCTTACATTGTAGTGACGTTAGATTGTCCGATGAATAGTTGTCGCCATTTTTGTAAATTTTCTTCACGGCAAATGCACATTATGAAGATAGCTACTGGTCCATGATTACTAACTAGCAGGTAATTTTGCGCAGCCGGATGCTACTCCGATCTTTTTACCAACTGCCACTACAACATTCAAAATTTCTCGTTTTTCTGCACCAGCCTATATCATTAAAAAAATATAAAAAAAGCAAACAAAAAACTAATGTCTTAAAAGCGTAGCTTGTAAATTACGCTAATGTGCATTGTGTATTACAGAATAAATAAATTAATAGTAACCAAATTGGTATATAATAATAATAGACCAAATTGGCACAAGCCAAGATTATAATGTAGTTTAAACAAATTCACACACCAAAATTTAAATAGCAACTAATGTTTCTGTAGAAAATACGATAGGAATTTTTTATGTAACCTACCTAGCTATGAAAATTGTGTTACCACCAAAATTTTCTTAAGTCGAATTTCTGTGATATTTTATGTATCATTTTCAAGTTTGTTTGTAATCGCTTAACAGTTGAGGCGAAAATAAGTCATTTAAAAATTAAACAAGGAAGCGTTATAAAATTTGTTGAACCTTTATCTGTCGAAAATCTGTCGAAAGAAAACAATAGCCCGGTGGCAGTATATGAAAAAAATAACTCGTCATATTTCGACGTTAAATATTGGTGCAAGCAATTCAAATAGGACAGGGAATCTCTTCATGATGACACAAAGTCTGGGGCATGAACTCAAAAAATCATCAACAAAATTGAAGATTTCGTGTTAACTGACTGTTTCAGTTATTGTGAGAGAAGCAGGAACAGTAGATTTAAAATTTTACACGAGGATTTAGAGATGAGCAAACTGTTGGTACGATGGATTCTAACGTTGCTCAGTCTCGAACAAAAACTGTGTTAACGACAAATTAGCGAGGAGCATTTGACGGCTTTACTCAAAGATGCAGACTTCTTCTATAGAATCACTAGAACTCTGGATTCATAAAGGATCTCCACCACTTAGCGCAAATTTTCTGCGGTGAAAATGATGGTAACAGGTTTCTCGAAGACCACGAAGGAGATTCTATTAACTAAGTATACAAAGGTACAATTAAGAACTTGAAAGCGACTGTATTCGAAAACGAAGATCCTACAAATATGAAACTCTGCTTCTGCACAATTGCACAGTGAATGAAGTATGAATTGTTCAAGCAATAGTCAATGAATGCGATTTTGAGGAATTGCAACATTCACCTTACAGTTCCGACCTCGCCTCTGTGATTATTTTTTCTTTTCTAAACTCAAAAAACACTTGGGAGACTATGGTTTTTTATCAAATGATGACTTGGAAAATGTGGAGTTGTATTCTGCAGAATTACCATTTTCGCAAGCATAGCGTTATTAGAAAAACGCTGCAATAAGCGTGTTACTGTTAATGATCATTACGTTGAAAAATGAGAATTTATTCTTCCTTTAACTCGTTGTTTTCATAGCTAGACAGATAACATAAGAAACTCCTCTCGTAATCGTAAGTAATCTACTATGAAACAAGGCCCAAAAGAAATTCTTAGATCCTAGAAGATGCACTAAAATAACTTAGGTATTTCTTGCGTGTGTAAAACATTTTATTCCATAGGATGTTCCTTCTTTGGTCCTTCATTATATAGTCTCATTGTTGGGGAGGGACCTTTTGTATGTTAGATGGTGTTGCAGAATATATAACGTACCTTTATATCTTGTCTTCTATTCATGGAAGAAATCGTGTGATGTTAACAATGTTCGCTACATTTGACGCGAATAAAACAACTATTTTAATAGGGATAAATAGTTTCTTTGAAAAACTTCCAATTATGTAGGTGGGTAAACACTTATGGCCGGTAGTGTACTTCCTATGTCCTTATAATCACATTCTTCCTTTTAAATCAACAGTTTATTTCGTCAATTGCTGCGTCTTACAAATTGCACCAATCGTTTTACGACTAAATTAAGAGCTGCAGTGGATGTCTGAAAAAACCTTTGTTGTTGATAAATGTTATGGAACCGTACTTTTACTAGACAAGGAACTTTCAACTATGCCGTATACATATGTATGCATTGTTCAAAGGTACCGTAACCATTAACACATACGAAAGTATAAGTCTTTATTCCAGAAATAATTGTTGTCAAATTCATCGCTATGACGTGTGTTAGAGATTTATTTAATTCAATTAGCTGCCCATTCTATTATGTATGTGAGTTTGTGTTAAATTCCAACAATATATAATAAATTTGAATATAATGTATCGGCTTTTAAAGTAAAGTTTTAGTCATTTCTTTTAATGTCAGGTTATCGCTAATAGTCATAATTGGCCAACCAACTTTATAATTGTCAATATTATTGTAATAGAGGACGACACATTCTTATTTTTGGAAACGGTTGTTGTATTTGATATTTTGTGTTGCACCTAGTTTTCTGAAGGAACAATGAAAAGAATTCATTTACAAATTTATTGTTGGCTAAAGTATTGGTGATTTTAAAAGCATGGAACTGTTACTGTTCTATTATTCTGTACAATAAAAGGATTCCCTAAATCCATTAGACCTTTACTAATCGCCCGCAAAATAGATTTTCATAGAAATCCTAGATAATGCTTATATGTTTTATTTGGAAGTACAGACTAGTGTGCAGACTAATTAACTAATAAAAGTATTAATTAGAAAGCAACACTCGAGGTCGAACAGTTCGTGATATACAAATGAAAGTGCTTAATTTATGCATAAGACGTGTACATGCAAGCAAATAAGCTGCTGTTAAAGGTTATTCATTTGTAGAGGATTGTTTAAATATATGGATTGTTGGCGTTCAATTGTTTGACACTCACATTTCGATCAATTTATGTGCTTTTTATTATTGTGCGATATAAAAGAATCTGCCATTAAAAAAGTATTGCTTTGAAGATATCTTACATATGTTTGTAGGTACAATATTATATATATATATACATTTGTAGACGTGAGATTAGAGCAATTTGAATATATAAAAAATGTGTAGTCTCCAACTTTAATTATATGCCATGAATGTATCTGGGAATAATTTTACGAATTTTGTTTCGGGCTAAGTTAAAGAACAATTTGGTCTGGAGTGAACATTCTGGCAGACAAATTGTATTTCTCCGTTGTCTAGAATTGCATATATCTAGACCAGCGCTATTATTAGACTATTACACAGAATTATAGTCACAAATGAAATATGTAAGCTTGTTAGAGGGGCCATTCGTTACCTCCCAAAATAATTTTGTTGTCCGAAAAGTATTATCAGATGTTTGATTGGAACATGCTTTCTAGATTCCTGTATATCACTACGAAGACTTTAGACGTATATTTAGAAGTTTACACAAAATTCGACAATACATTAGTATGATATCAGACATAAACCGAATTCCTACGGACCATACCCTCACCCACTTCTTTTGCCATTTAGTTAACTGACATTTGTAGATAATACCTACATAATATCAAGTTTGTATCTTAGTGGTTAATTTTTGAATTGTGTGTCGTGATTGATCATGAAAAAGGCTCCTGTAGAACAAAGTGCCGCAGTAAAATACCTCCAGAAAAAGGGCATGACGCTAACTCAAATTCATTAAGACATTATGGAAACTATTGGTGAGTCAACAGCTTTTCATGATATAGTCAAGCGCTGGTATCGAGATTTTAACTGCGGAAGAACGTTCTGTGTAAACCAACATGGTGGTAGTCCTCCCATAACAGCAACAACTAAAAGAAACATTAAACATATATTATATATATATTAAAAACATACTGGCTTGTTATATCATGGGGTTCACAACATACTGACTAAGGAATTGGATATGAAAGAGAGCAAAATGGGTGCCCCGAATGTTAACCATTGATCAAAAAAGAAATCGGGTGTTGATTTGTAGGCGTCTTTTGGAAAGGTACCAAGCCATCAAAGAGAACTTTCTTAGTCGGTATGTGATCGTGGATAAGTCATGGGTGCACCACTACGATCCCAAGATCAAAGTGCAAAGTAGAGAGTGGAAGCATCACGGTAATCCTCCTTTACACAAATTTAAGGTTGTGCCGTCTGCTGAAAAGGTTTTGTTATCTGTGGTCAGGGATGCTCAAAGAATCATCCTGACTGGCTATTTGCAAAAGGGGCAGAGCATTATAGGAGCCTACTATGCACAATTGTTTTCTAAATTGCGACGTGCTATTAAAGAGAAAGCCGAGGAAAGTTAAGGCACGGCTGTTCCATCAGGATAATGCCCCCAGCCATACATGTGGTATTGCTATGGCTACTATATTCCAAGCATTAGAATTAGTGGAGCACCCGCAATATTTGCCGGATCTGGTCCCTAGTGATTACAGGCTGTCCCCTAAATTAAAAGAAATCTTACGTGGGACAAAATTTTTCCAGTAATTAGGAAGTTAGAGTAGTAGAGAGGTGATTTGCAGAGATCGGGCAAACATTTTTCAAGAAGACTGTTGAGATGTTGGAGCACCGATGGACCAAGTGGATTAGTGTAGAGGGAGACTATGTCGATAAATAAAAAATATAACGCCACTATAGTTTTAGTCTAAGGGGGTCGGGCGTACAGAATAGAGATGCACCCTCGTAAAATGTATATCCCGAGCATAAGTTCACAACAGTTTGGCATCTAAGGCCAAACACCTTATACTTGTATGAAAAGTTATACTATAGCGTTCGTGGAGTTAGTAGAAAATCAACAACTCATAGATCTTTCGTAATGTGTTTGTCTCTTAGTCCGTTTTTTATCTTTACATTAGATTTATTGCTGATTAATGCAAATAGCCTATAACAGAATAATGTTTCCTATCTTTGAAATTTTTGCTTTTCTTTAATTTATTACTGTTTTCTGTTCATGATGACTTGTTACACTCCTAGTAGTAAGTACATAAATAGGTAATCAATTCTATTCGGTGCAGTGTTATAGATGGTTAATATAATTGCAAACACATAACTCACGTTGATCAAAATAACATTGTTTTCGAAGAAAGCGATATCCTTATATCAGAATGCCAACCACAGCGTGTATACTTTTGATTCCTTAAATTAATTTGGGCAATATACATTCTTGCTGTCTACACATAATCAACTCAACGTTAACAGTTAGCAGATGGAATATCAGTTTGTCGGTTTTAGACGAGCGAAAACCTGCGAACAACAGCGTCAAGGTCAAGATACTGATTGAAATTTCATCGATGTTTACTACACGGTTTATACGGCTCTAACTAGACGCCAAATAAAAGTGATTATAATTAGATTTCATTAGGACGTTGTCTCGAAATTTATGTATGCGTGTGCTCCATTTAATCGGAATAAAACAGCTAAAAAGAGACCTGGTGCTCTACCTCCCGTTTTACGTTGTTTATTTGCACTTATCGTTTTGTTTCGTACCATTTCTCTTACAAAAATACTCAAATTTATTTCAAAATTACGAAAACAAACGCAGGCTGCAAGATGCGAAGGTAGTTGCTTAAAAATAAACTGAATGCTGGGTCAGGCGTAGATCTTGCGTTAAAAACAGATACATTACTTATCTATAATCTCTATGTTTTTAAAATATTTAGAAAGAGAAGTAACGTCTAGGCTGGAAACAATCTCACTTAGAAGCAGGTATTGGTTTTCTTTTTTTTTTTGGTGTAGGTTATTTTGGGAGATACGAAATTCTGATTAATTAAAAGAAAGAGCAGTTGTTAAATTGTTTTCTCTATATAGTTACTATACCGGAAAGATGCCGTCATTAACAATTTCTGACAACCCCAGACAAAACAGTTTTTAAAATTTGTATATTTATTATTAAGCATTCTTATTGCGAACCATATGTTTTCATGAATTTTCTCATTAACTTTATTAACCAAACCATCGACGTCAACGGAAAGATCATAGAGGAGATAATAACTCAGATACCATCTTCACGTAACTTTTTGTTTCCTTAAAAGTGCCATCTAGTGAGATTTTACCCAACTAACACGAAAAGGGAGGGCTGCTTAAATTTAATTGATGGCAATATTGTTAGGCCAAAAAAGTTGTAGCTTGTGATTTATACATTAACGTAGTTGTAGAACGAATCTACATATAATACTAACATCAATGCAAAAAAAATAAGCAAAACAACTTTGGTAATTTATAACATTGATTAAAAGAAATGTTATCAACTTATATCATTTTCAAATAAAACACATAATACTGTGCAAATTGTACAATGAGAGTGATTACACCAAAAACATATAACCATCCAAACAACTGATTGGTTAGAATACAAATATAAATTAATCTCTTACAGAAAGGCTTATTAAAATACAAGTTTGACCTGACAAAGCCTACTCTAAAATAAAGATATTAAAATGTGTGTTCCTTTCAAGTAATTTATTGCTTGAGAATCGATGATGTCTCTTCTTGGAACACGTTCAATTTACTCTTCAGTTGATAATTCAGAACTTGTGTTTCGCCTATGGCCACCTTCACTTAAGGATTCTGTGAAGTAAAATGCGAACTATACAATTCCAGGAATATAAATAAAAAGCAATTGAAAGTAAACAATTATTATTACTAAGTTAAATACTGTAAGAAATTAAATATTACTACAAAAAATTCAAAATACTACACCAAATTAAATAATATTTTACAATGTAAGTAAATCATTTTTCACGGGTATCACAGTAAACTCCACCCCATACAAATTATTACTAATTTATTTGGAATGCATAAATTAATAATTTCTGTGGGGTGGTGTTTACTACGGGACCGGTGAATTACATGACCACACACTCCTTGCAATCGTCCAAACCTTTCATTGGTAATTTGCTTTTTCGATATATACAGTTCAAGTACTGCCTTTAAATTATGTACTTCTCTTACAATGTCAAATGTGTAAAATGAAACATTACCTGAATAAGTATGGCCCATCTTTCTTTAAGTATACATTTGAAACTTTAGTTTCAGGACTAAAATGACTGACACACCTTTCGAAGCCTACATACCTCTGCTAGGCTTAAATTTTCCAAATCCTTTACTTTGACATACTTTAACCCATAAATTAAAGCGTTTTTTGTCCTTTGTGGGATTTGGGAAAATATGCTAGGTTGCGTCTTTATTTTCACATCCCCTTACATTAAAATGACAATTGCATTTAATTCAACTCTTTCCAACTATATGTTACTTATCTTTAAAACTTACTACATTAACGTATTTCTAATCTTACTTTCAAGGTAAATCTCTCTTGTTCTTAATTTATAGAAAAATAAAACTTCTTCTAAATGCAGTAACCCAGCAATCTAAATCTCTATATCTAGGATAACCGCTAATCTAGTAAAAAAATTTAATACTTAAGTCTATAATAGGTACTGAACCATAGGCTATAGTAAAAACGAATACACTTTCATTCATAAAGTAGATATCGGACAAATGACGGATAATAATGGAATAATATCAATCAGTAGAAAAAGCGGTGACGCAGTCGGTAATATCATCCTACAATAATAACAATTTGTTTGTTTGCGCTCTCTCTTGAGATTTTACCCTACTATTTCTAATGGAATCAGTAACTTATATTAGTAAAACAGGAGCAAAACTGGGAAAGACTGGGAACCAGAGAGATACGTGTGCATATTTGGAACAACAACAATAGCACTGCGGTGGAAGTAGAACGAAACAGTATTTAGTTTCCGGACAAGCCTAGTACATAATATATATTTTTTTAATCTTTCGGCTGCTACCAGTATCAAATGCAAGTAAGCAATATGATTGGTAATTACTCGCCAAGTTTGCGAAACATTTCGCAGTATACTATGGTCTGTTTCCGGAAAACTTTGGCGGTCTGTGCGATTTTTATATTGTCAAGGACATAATTTTTTTATGGTAACAGGCAAATTCTGGCTAATTTTTATAATTGGTCTGTAAATTACAGCAATGTGAACAAACTGTCTAAATGGAAAATTCAAATATGGAAACCGCTATTCGTGGTACAATCCAACATTTAAAAGACTAGACAGATTTGAGTTTTTGCTGGCATGCAATAAACTCTGGGCATCAGTTCTCCTTCTAATCTTCACTATGCATCTCTACATCGCATAATTTAAACGTGGTGATTCAAGTATACAAGATGGTATGCGATTAGGATCATCAAAAATACCAGCCTATATAATTATCGGAATTAGCTTTGCACATATTATTTGATAGCAAATACAGCAATTATAACCCTTTTCCGAAATTTGAACGAATAAGCATAACACTTTGTTCCCTCCTTATAGTAACATCCTGTATAGCGACATCCATACCACCCGAAAGAACTACTTAAATGGTGCAAGTCCAATATTTAAATTTCTTTTCAATCTTTAACTGCTTGAAAAAAGGAAATTTAGGGCGGGTTTTAAGAATAAATTAGAGCCCCTAGATAAGCGTCTTACTGCGATGGAGGCTGCCTTTTAGCAACACTCGATAGCGTCTATAAACTGAGTATAAAGTTTCATCACAATAGATGATTTATACATCGGGTATCTTCCTTGTTATAATGAATTTATTGTCACAACCTAAGTGAAGACACAATTTTAATTCATGATCTATGGATAGCTCTATCTCGCCGATTACTTCTTCTTTAATACAGGATCGTATCGAAAAAAAAGGATGACAATTGTTTAAAGCATCTATTAATACACACTTATAACTCACTTACCTCGCTTCTGTATAACTTCCTTGTATAATTAACTCGACAGAATAAAAGTCTACCTGTTTATACGCTTTCCGCAAAATAGTACGTCAAATATGCGAAATTTGTTATTGTAAGGTCGGCTATTTCGGCCGAAAATTTGTAAATAATTGTCTATCGGAGGTCCGGACAAGATTCTTCAATCAATCTTTCGCGGTTCTAATTCCTCCGTATTTTCCACTAATCTCTTTATTTTTAGCAATCTAAGACTAATAATAGAGTTTCGTCTGTTTATGAAATTCGGCCGTAAATATTATCTGGAATTTTCTACGTATCTTCCACGTGAATTTTTTTCCACACAGATAAAATGAGAGATATTTAACTGGATCTATGGGGACAGTGTAGAGGATTAAATTTACGAGACGACATCATCTGTGGGACGTAACGAACTCAATGTAATATAAATCGAATTGCTACAGTAAAAGTAATTTGTCGGTGTAAATACCTTCTTTATTAAGGTTTTGACGTTTATAGCATTGAAGGGCAAAATTTTTATTACAACTGCTTTTTTATTAATCCCACAAAGGTGACATTGGCGTTGCATGAAATATATATATAAGCACATATGAATATTTGTAAGGTAATAAAAGCAAGATCAAAAATATTTTTAATCGTCTGGTTGAAATGAGGAATTGATTTACTGGGTTCTTTTTTGATTTTCGTTTTTTCTCAAATGTACTTCATTATTCCTCAAAACTATTTCCCAACTACGTCATTTTGACGTTAATATATCCACTGAAACTTAGTTTTTTTTTAAACTCTTTTACGTTATTACAAATATCGAAAAGATTTTCTGGAAATTAATTTACTAAAACATAGCAAAATAAGTTGGACACGTATACTCGTGGCATGCTTACACTCAAAATTATTCTTAAAAAGAAATCAATACCACTATAACTTTAAAATAAACTATTCTTTTCTATTATAGAAAAAAATAATCTGACAATTTCTAATTTTAAAAATGAAAAATTCTCTTTTTTCTTGTGCTTAATAACTCATAATTCAAAGTTTATGTACTTAGTAATGCCTGTAGTTATGAAATTATGTTATTTGTTTATATTTAATTCAATGTTTATTATTTTATAATATGAACATGCTATATTTCATTTCAAATTATCGATAAGCGTAGCAGAAATTGTTATTCTACTATCACCGCCAATATTTTATGAGATTGCATACCGACATTTAGTTAGCCAGTTAGTAAGTTAGTAATATTGTCTGTATACCAAGATAAGAAAACGCTTTCTCATGGTATTAGTGAAATCAGCTGTATTTACAGCGTTTTCTTATCTTGGTGTTGTTTTCTAAGTATTCTTTTAGATGTGTTTTAAATACGTCATGGTTAGCTTGAGAAATCATTCACACGTGCAGTTCCCCTTCCACTGTCACAGTGGTGCACCCTCTCGGGAGAGCAATCCACGAATTGCGTGAGAGAGGGGTGGGAAACTGTACCCGCTTCTTTTCGCTGTGTCTGACTTTGCAGACAAGTGTTTCTTTCGTTAGTGCCAGGAATATTCACTTGTATCGTAGGGTTAGATATGGCGACAGAAGCAGCTAGAGAATTACATGGGTTAAGCATAAAAGCGCTCGAAACCACGCTGATGACGTCGGGTAGGCAGAAACATGTTCGTGTGTTAGCGTTTTATGTCTTTTCACATGTCTTTCTCGTGAATTGATTTCATTAATACCATGAGAAAGCTGTATTTACAGCGTTTTCTTATATTGGTGTTATTTTCTAGGCATTCTTTTAGATGTATTGTCTGTATAGTTCACAATTTAATAGGGAAGAAAAGCGGTGACATTAATTTATCATAATTTATACAGTTGACACCGGTACTTGGGTTTCCAAACAAAATAAATAACCTTTAATTTGATTGTTGTCGTAGTCAAATGTTATTATTTACACGTGCATGGGATTTGTTTGTACCGTGTAAAAGTTTGAGATACAATTTTATTAGAAAAAGGAAGAAGACAGTAACTATTTACCAGCCATATTATGCATATATATATATATATATATATTCTGAATGCAAGCCAGTACTTTTAAAAAACATGTTTACACACATAGTGTAGTTCAAAATTTCATTTTTGTTGAGGTAATCTCCTAAATATGTTTCCTTATGTCTTGGCGATGTTCTTGTGCTACAGTTTCAGAAGCATTATGGATTGAAACATTCAGTTATTCTTCATCCGTAGGTTATCTTTTCTTTGATATTAGTTTTCCATTGATTAAACAGCTCTTCAGTTGGGTTTAAAAAAGAATACTGGTACGTATCCATGAGCTCTGATCGGTTATTCAACTTCATCCGTTATATGAAATTGGACGTTATCCACCCAGACAAAATATCTTGTATATTGTCTACGGCTAAGTGGTCAATCAGAAATGTCAAGAATTCTCCAGTGTTCTACATTGAAAGGCCTGTGTTGAATGGTGAATAAATATAATGAATTATCGAGTATAGGAACAAGTTTTAATCGCTTCTTATGTAGTCAGAAGACATAGTCTGAATGTGAAAATATTAAATGATTTTATATAAAATATTTTCTATCTGAAGTGATAGCCTTCGTCCACCATTCGACCAATAACCGGACTCCTCGAGTGAGGAATTCTATTTCTTTCGAGGCGATCCAGTCATCGACCCATTTTTGCATGCTGTCATATGACGTGAAGCGCTCTCCAGTAAGTACCGACTGCATCGCCCGGAACAAATGAATCTGAAGGGGGAATATCTGGTGAATACGGCGGGTGAGGTAGAACCTCCCATATTACCCCTTCTATGTATGTCCGGACGGGTTGACCAACATGTGATCTAGCGTTATCGTGCTGCAAAATCGGCTTCTCGTGTCTATGGCGCCATTCCGGCCGTTTTTCTTGAATATTTCAAATCGGTATTTTTGAAATCGGTAACTTTGGAATAGTTAGATAGTTTTGGACGGTTATAGCAGCTCATAGTAGACTACATTCCGTATGTCCCACACGATACAGACCAAGACCTTTGCCTAGAATATATAGTGCTTTGGCGTTGATGGACCTGGTTCATCTGGCTTCGCCCATGTTAGTTTGCATTTAGGATTGTCGTAGTAAATCCATTTTTCATCGCCAGCGATGATCCGATGCAAAGGACCCTTTCTTTCTTGCCGTTGAAGGAACATTTCGCACGTGATCAAACGCCTTTCAATATCCCTTTCCTTCAACTCGTGTGGTATCCAATTTCCTGCCTTCTGGACAATTTCCCACGCATAGACATTTTCCAACTGTGGATTGATCAATACACAAGGCGACAGGCAATTCTTCAAGTGTTCAACATGGATCAATAACAAACAATTTCTCAAGTTCCTCATTTTGGAATTTTTTAGGGCGCCATCACATTCTTTTCCGTTGACATGGAAGTCACCACTTTTGTAGCATTGGAACCTATATCTGCAAGTGGGCTTCAATCGAGTATGATTCACGTAAACATCCTTAAGCAAATGGCACGTTTCCACACCACTTTTTTTCAAAAAATAGTAGTGTAGAAGAACTTTCCGCAAATGCTGCCGTTTTGGAAGAAATTACTACATTTTCGATGGAATATGAATACTTGGTGTTTCCATTCCAAACAAAAGTTTTATACTACGTTTAACAGCTTACGTGGACACCTTTTAAATCTATGTATCGACAAAGAAAGATTCAAGCGATATCTTAATGCTATCTAGGGAAAAACAATTAAAACTTATTCCCTAACACAATAATACATATTCTCTATCTAGCAGATATCGAATAATTACGGCTCTATTATTTTTCTGTGACCTTCCATAAGATCTTCTGCAATTCACTTGAATTCCAATTTCGTTAATAAAATATATTTTCTTCTCTCTGAACCAGTATTCTGTTATAGAGAACAGCATAATCAAACCTACTTTGGATAATATCTTGTGCGTTACATCTTTCTGGCACAAAAGAAACGTCTTTTACAGAATAGTGAAATGCCTTTGTCGCTCTGTCAATAGTCGATAAGCTTACGTCTAGTTGTGGATTTTTACCTAACAATTTGGGCTTTATTTGTTTCAGTGTTAAAGTGCAATCCTCATACTATTTTTATGTCTTCTTTTCTTATGGTGTTCGGGGAAACATTAACTTGTCGTCCTATCTGGATGGGGGAATTACCATCGTCCATTCCTCTAATTATTGTTTTAAGTAAGCCTAAGAAATGATTTTTACTATACATGTCCGCATTCGGTTTTCTAAGTCTTCATAGATGGTAATTGGAGGATAGTATATTACAGAAAAGTGTCCACATAAAAAATCAATTAAACAAACTCGTGAAAATTAGGTAGTATCCAAAAAGATATGAAAGTATGTAGGCTGTTCTATTTAAAAATTCAAAACTTGGTAGTATTTCCAACAAAATTGGAGGCGGTAGAAAGTTAGGTGAAAAAAATTACAATCATGTACTGAACATTTCAAATAAAACATTGCTGTAAATAAAGAACTAACACTTATGGGAAAAACAACCGCCGGTATATAAAATATCAAAATGTATACGAAACAACACAAAGGTACATACTACCAAATATCACAATGTTGCAAATATTTCTGGATCGAATAGTACCTTTGGAATTGGCAGATCTTTAATTTTATGTTTAAACGCAGTTAGTGGTAGTTATTTATATTTAGAAAGCAATTTATTGTATATTCTAATTGTTTCCTACTTAAAATCCATTCCACAAGAATTTAATTTTTGTGTTGGTGTCTTTTGTGTACGTGATAAGAGTAACTCCCATTCAATCTAGTGAAGACGTCAATATTTTTTTACGTAAGTTAATAAATAAAAAGCCGATACTAACGTTATTCATTAACTTAGCGGCTCTTTTTTGCAATTTGAAAACCTTTACAACTTCTACCGAACCACCCACACAATAGAAAAATATGGAGGGAAAATGGGCGGAATAACATATCTTCATGATGCATGTATTTACATTATACCGTAAACGACTTATTACGTAACAAATACTCGTTAATTTTTCGCCAAGTAATGTGAGTGCTCATTAAAAGAACTGTTCTCATCAATGTTAACACCTAACGTGAGAAATACTACTTCTATTTAATTTGATGAAGTGCGAAGAATTTCTTTTACGTCTATTTACACTAAAATCTATGAAATTAGTTTTAACACTATTTAAATATAGTTAGCACAGCCATAAATATTGTTACATAAAGATTTCACCATAATATAAAAATAAAGTTACTTCATTCAACAGTTTTTCCTATTTTTATTCTTATAAAAACATAACACTGGCCAATACACACTTTGTTGCCTCAGATTTTGTTTCAAGTGTGATTAAACAATTTTAGGGCGTCCAATCCAAAAATATAATTTTCTAAATTCACTCTTTCTGCACTATTTAGGAAAAATTCGCCAAAATCAGGTATAATGTTTTGTTATGTACGTAACCTTTTAAATGTTACTATTTGATAACTATTAACTGAAACACAAAAAAATGGGTAGGAGGTATTTAATTAACAGAAAAATATGCATATACAACTTTTAATCATCAGTTAAAAATTTCCTTTTATAAGATTTCCCTGCGTGAGGTTTACCGGAACCGTCTCGCTGAAGATTCCAGCAGTAATCGGCCATCATATGGGTATCCCATCTTCCTTGATACCTTTCTTCCATAATGTTGATGCTTGTAAAATCTTTACCCCTGTTCCTCACTAACACCACCTAAGTTTTCTGGAAAACGATTTAAGTGGCTGCGAAGGTAATAAATCTTGATGCTGATGTAACAACAGCCTGCTATGCCACTCACAGAAGTTGGAATACTATTTTCAAAAAAAAACTCAAATTAACTTGAAGACGATAGTGCACGCAACAATAACAAAATTAACTTGAAAGTAAAAACTACACGCAACAATAACAAATATAGACAAAGATGGAAACCTGAATTATTTTAATTCAACTTCCGTTGGTTTGGAATAGTAATTTAATTTCCTTAATACTCCGAATGTCAAAATTTGATTTGATTAGTTTGTGAAATGAAACGATATATGTATGTATATACAAGTCGTCAACATAAAAATTGAATCTTGCGTAAAAATAAATGTATTTACAAAGTCCACGAACCGTGCACTGTTATTATTTCGTTTTGCATACATAATTATTCTATTATAAATGCCACTGCTATCATTGCTACAAGAACCCGAACGCAAATACATACCTAGACCTAGAAGTTACTGAAGTCATCGCACTGAACGAAATACTTGTACGATGATAGAGTTGTAACGACATCCTTGCTGCTACATGTTTGATATCGTTTGACCATCTCAATTGGTGTCTACAGAAGCTGTCTCAATTTTATGTACTTCGCTTATAATATACTATAACATAGACTTTTGTTCGCGATTCTTTGGTTGATGTGATTGAGGTTAAGTAAAGTGTATATAATTCGTACCTGCGATCATTGCTGAACAACGACATCAAACTTCTTCATGATATCACAAAGGAGGAATTAGAATGTAAAAAATATGCTTTTGAAAATCTAACGGATTTAGTGAAGGAAGCTGAAGAAGGAATATCGAGTAACACATTCGCTGTTTGTTGACGATTAGACAACTAGACCTTGTTCGCTGTAAATCTTTATTACTTTGATGTATTCTTAATTAAAATAAATACACACTTCCAAGGCATATAAATAATTGGTAATCATAAATTCATAAAGGAATCGATATTTGTTCGATGCATATAGCTTATGACGAATTTCTTTAATAAACCTCATAAACTTGGTGGAAATAAAAATTAATGAAGTAAACTACACCCGGAAAATACGTGCAACTATGTACCGCAACACTAAGTGATTCACGATAATGCCTCCTTTGAAAATTCGTAAATGATATTACCTAAGCGAATTTATGAGGTGGAGGTATTGCGTCAAAAAAATATCTGAGGTATTTTTGTAGTTATAAAGTCGTTCAACATTGTCTAGTGGTCGCCTTTTAATTACCTTTTATTGACGATTCATGTTATTCATAGTCGTTTCTGAGTACCTACATCTTTTTATACCGAAGTAACTATATGTATAGTTATTTAATATTGGGGTGAATATACTGGCCACTATAAATAAAGGAACTCCAAGTAATGGTTGATGTAGAGTAGGTCAATGAAATATTCACCCGCCTAAATATTTTCTGGTGTAACTATTGTAATGTAAATTGAAATAGTTGTCTATAGAGCGTTATTCTACATGAAATAAAATGGTCCTTACCAAATTTGTGAAAAAAGTCTAAAATTAGCACAGCGACATATATGTATAGTGGAAAAAAATAGGCGAAGTACCATTCTGTTTACTTTTATTGTTTATTCATACGAGGGCGATCTGAAATGTTTCCGGAATCGACAAGAAAAACACGGTATTAGTGTGGTGCTTTATTTTTATATTTCGAAGTAGTCTCCTCGAAGACCAATACACTTTTTCAAACGGTGCTCCAGTCTCTTCAAGCCGTCGGAAAAGTAGGATATTTCGAGGTCTGCAAAATAGCCATCTGTATCGCGGATGACCTCCTCATTTAAGGCAAATCTCTTTCCTCCCAGTGATTTGTTCAGGTTTGGGAATTGAAAAAAGTCGCCGGATTGTGTTGTGTTTACATTTCTTAGTGATCGTTCAAAATGTTTCGGACAATTTCCTAAATTGCCGGAATGCGAAGGGAACAAAAGTGTTGAGTTGTCCAGAGACGCTATAGCATTCGCTAGAAAAATATTTGGGGTTTAGCTACAGTACTTCGTTTATATTTTCTATGGATAGAAGGAATCACCTTCCAGCTCGAAGAAGAACTTGGAGGAAAAACATACAAACACTAACACTACATTAAAATGAGATACAACATACAAAATCAAGAAAATAATCATAATCAACTTAGCAGCAAATGACAAAGAAAACATAAAAATGCATTCAGAATCCAAGGATTACCAAAAATCGGTAAAGCTAACATATCCATAAACTTTTCAAATATAGTGAGTCTAGCCTATACACTATCAAAATTCTTTGTGAACGCTATCAAGATATTGCCGGCGGAACAAGGTATCATACATTCATGAGAGTTTGTCACATTTATTAAAAAGTTTTGTTTATACAATTTACATAAAATGGTATTATGACATAGAGTGCATAATAACCAATACTGTAACATCTAAAAATGTTACTAAACAACAACAAAAAGCATATAAAAGGCACCTCTTTCGAACGATAAAAGAAAATAGCATCTTTATGAAAAATGTCTATTTCAAATGTGTAAAAGTATTATCTGTGTTAATACAGAATTTATTTTCAAAACATTGCGATTTATTGGGTTCCGTGATATTATCCCGTTACTATAGCAAATAATTGGCAATCTATAAACAACAATTCACTATGAATTGAAAAAGGTGTTGACGAAATCTCTTTGAATTAATAACTATTTTACCAAAAAAATGAAAGATAGCTAACCCAAGTGTTGCTTTGTGATTACAATTTGTGAAAATTATGTAAATATTCGCAAATAGGATGCTTAGATGTCATGTATTCTAATAAAAAGTTGCTAGCCGAAAGCATATTTAACTAACTTGCCAAAGATATAAAAAACCGAAACTTTATCGTCAAATGGTTATAAAATTTATTGCTTCCATATGACATTCTTTCAGTCTTACCCTCTTTTTAAAACTTCAGGCTATTTTTGTGTATTTGCACGATGCTATTTGTAAAGTCAACTAGTTTTTTTACCTGCCAAAATTTAACTCTAAAATATATACAGTTGGTTATTATTATAGCAACAATGCTAAAATAAACATGAATCCACTATACTGGGACACTATCATTAAAAACGCGTTGCCTAAATTGAACAATATATTTGTACTGCGTCAGAAAACTTTATTTAAACATAAAATACAGATAACTTAGAAATACTCGACTATTTCTCTCCAAAAATGATTTATTTGATTGGAGCAACATACAAAAAAACAGAAACAGTTTACTTCAGCTAACAATGTAACAAAGAAACCTAATATGTTGTGAAGTGCCTTTTAACCCTAATTACCTCTGCACATCTACGAGGCATAGATTCAAAGAGTTTAGTGATTACATCATTATCTATAGCTTGCCAACATTCTTGCAAGCATTAAACAAATCATTAACGTTGGCATAAATTTCTTGGCGAATTTTACGATCAACAATCTCCCATAAATTTTCAATTAGAGTGAGATCGAGAGATTGCGACGGCCATTGTATTACAACTAATTTTTCTTTCTCAAATCACTCTCTAACCAACTTGGAGGACTGCTCCGGATGGTTATCGTGTTGAAATTGATGTTGTAATGTCATAATTTCTTCAGTATATGGAAGTAAGTTAGCATTTACTAACCCATTCTGTAGCCGAAGAAGCACCCCCACACAATAGCGCTGGCACCTCAGTGTTTAACAGTAGGACAAAAGTATTTTCTATTCAATTTTCACCGCGTGAACGTCGCACAAACATACACCATCAAATTCTAAATAAATTGAATTTGGACTCGTAACTGAAAATTACTCGCTTCCACATGTCAAATATGCAGTGCAAACAGTAGTTGGCTTTATCTGTTTTTCATCTACAATAACGGTTTCTTCGCAGAACGTCTACCAAACAAACCGGTGTGGACAAGACGGATTGTTCCAGTACCAATTTCAATTTCTCAGTTTTCTTTTAGTTGTTCCAATATTCCTCGGGATGAAAGAAAAGGATCAGCTTTTGCTAAATTGCAAATTTTTCTGTCAGTGCGATCTGAAGTTTACTTGCACCTGTATTTTTTAATCGGTCACTGTCACCGGTTTCTTTATATCTATTAATAATACTAGATACAATTAACCAATTAATCTGATAAGTTTTTGCAATTTCCGATTGTGTCATACCAGTAAGAAAGGCACTAACAATCCTTCCTCCAACATCATCGGAAATTGATTTGCTACAACCCATTACTACCAGAACACTAAACCCTTAATGCATAACTATTTTTTAACCCTATCAAAATATTTGCATTATTAAACTGTAAGTACGGGATAGATTGTAATTATAATTCCTCTATAATGTACTGTGTGTACGTAATGAGCCGACTGGCATTAAGATATGGAAAATGATCTTCTTGCGGATCAGGCACCTTCAGGTGGAGGAGTTAGATAAAGAGCAGTGTTTCGGAAATGTTTGTCATAGCCATCGTAAAATGTAAAAATAGAGTGAATAGACAAGAATTTAGCGTCACCATGGTAAAACGCCGTTTGTGCCAAGCTGGTTTGTATGGATAGACCGCTATGTGAAAACTTTTACTGCACATAGCAAAGAAAGCTAAACAGTTAGCAAGTGCTCTGGATTGAGGAATCCAAATATTTCACATTTGGTTCAAACAAAATTTTACTTGTTTTAAGTTAATTCACGTAATATGCCTATGCGGTGAGCAAATATCAAAGGTTCGAATCCCACCGGAGTCTAATTAATTAATTAGATGTTGATAAAAGCTGAGGAAACCGAATTAATGATTGCACCGCCTAACAAAATTAATTTTTTATCGTAGTGCCTGTAAAATAACTGATCACGGGTGTTTCTGGTGTGCTGGTTCCAAGAATACTTGGCATTTCTTTCTAGCAGCTCTAGTTTATAAGGTACACCAATTTATTACTAATACATAATAAATTTCACCGTTATTTATTAGCTAGAACAAATGCTTTCAGGCTGTTGTTGATGTGTGAAAATTGAGCTTTTATTTAAATGACAATAATATATACAGTCTCAGAATTAAATAACAGAACTTTTTAGACATAGAATGAAATACACATTATATTATTGCTGAACAATCTTTTTTATTCGAAATGTATTCCTGTAGATTCAGTGCAGCGAATGGTACGGGTGACTAATACATGCATCGATTTTTTGAAGTGGGGTTGTGGGATGTTTAGGGAACAGAAAATACTCACATGCCCAGTCCTCTCCGTTCGTTATAATTTTCCGAGCTTCATCCTAATTTTTTTCTTTTTTTATCTAAAATTTTGCCTATTTCTTTATTCCAGCCTTCGTTTGGCCTCCTCTTGTTCTTTTTTTCTGTATCTTTGCTTTCCAGACCGTCTAACCGGAATTATATTATCCACCACGCTAATTGTCTTTGTTCTACATAACTTTCTATTGATTCCGTTTGGAGCTCTCTCCTGATTTGTTCTCTTCTTATCCTATCTCTCCTAGTCACATTTTTCACTGTTCTTAGATATTTCATCTCCAGACCTTGGACCTTTCTTTTTTCCTGACGATTGAGTACCCAAGTTTCACATCCAAATGTGAGAATTGGTCTGAATATTATTTAGTGACCGTCATTTTTGTTTGTTCTGTTGCTTCTTTTCTGTTTATAAATCCTGAGTTCATAGCATAGTATACATTGTTGGCTTTCTGTATTCTGTTATTAAGTTCTTCTTCTTGTCTTCCTTTCTCGTGTATTGTAATACCTAAGTACTGGAAATCTCTAACTTGTTGTATTTCTGTTTTTCCAAGTTTAATGTGTATTTCTTTTTCCCCTTTTGATATAACCATTACTTTAGGTTTGTTTGCATTAGTTTTCATTCCATACTCAGCGAGTGTGTTGTTCCAAACGTTTGTGTTGTGTTGGAGTGCCTTTTCATTTCCAGTTATCAGTGCTACATCATCTGCGAATACACATTCTGTAATTTCTACCTTTTCTAAGTTGTGATGTCCAATATTAAAAGCCTTTGTTCTCCTCCTTGTCTCTCTGGTAATTTCATCCATGAATGTTATAAACAGTAGAGGGCTAAGTCCACTTCCCTGTCTAACACCTTCCTTTGTATAGACACCTCTAATTTCATGTTCCTGCTTACTACACAGTTTGCTGCTTCTTTATATAAACTTTTGACAGCTGTTATTAATTTGTAATTTGCTCCTCTCTTACGTAGACACTCCCATACCTTATTTCTGGGTACCCTGTCAAAAGCTTTCTCCATGTCCAAAAAGCTAAGCATACGCTATCTTCTGCCGATATTTTCTTGTACGTTATCTCTTTTATTGTAAAAATATGGTCTTGTATACTTCTGCTTTTCTAAACCCACTTTGGACTTCTAGTAATGTCGGTTCTATTATTTGCCTCAATTTCTTTTCTAGCAATTGTTCATAGATCTTCACTACTGTGTCAAAAACTTACGAACGAAAAGGTTTTGTGAGGTGGTGCATTATCGTGGAATAAAAACAACTGTTTTCCTCCTGGATATTGGACTTAACTCGAACAATTCTCGACTACAAACAATGTAAAACTCGTAGAGAGTATTTTTCATTAACAGTTTCACTTTCTGCAACAAATTCCTTGTAGACAATACCTTCCAAATCATAAAGAGTAATCAGCATTGTCTTAATCCTTGGCTTTTGAAAGCGCAATTTTTGTGGTTTTGACTCGTCTTTGGACTTCCATTGTGCAGATTGGCGTTTAGGTTCGGGGTTATACTTAAAGCACTATGTTTCGTCACCAGTTATGATAGAATCAAGAAAATCTGGTTAAACTTATACCTACGTATTTTAGTTGTACTTATATACTTATATAAAAAATAGTCGATTGCAAGAGCAGTTCTAAGTTACATTTTTTTTTAATACCACGATGTTGAAAACTAAATATTTTATAAATGGAACAAAGATTTCCACAATAATTCACATCAAACTTTAGTCGGATTCTACAAGTGAATTTATCGATGAAAAAGTTCGAAACGTATAACATAATTTCTACCATCAATCACGAGCGACGTCAGACGTAAGTTGGAGCGTAGGTGGAAAGCGTGGAAATGTTTTTAATAAAGTTAGGAAAATACGCTCGTTGTTGCTTCTTGTTCTTGCCAGTAGACGTGAAAAAGTACGAGAATGTTTACAAAAGAAGAAACAAGCTAAATTGTATTGTCTCGTATAATAATATAGTAGAAGGCTTTCTTACGAACAAAGCTCAATTTATATTTTAAGATTATCGATGTATTTACCCAAAAAATCTCTGGTTAAAGAAATATTTAGGTAGGCGAAGAAAGTATTATAATTTATGCCGTACGGCAACGCATTGTTATATACTTATCGAACCTAATAAAGTAATTTAAAATATTATTATGTAGTAAAAGTGAATAACAAAAGTCTAAAATTAACGTATTAAAATTCAACGTGCCCGGTAATGATCGCAATTCAACGATGCGAAGTGGACAGGTCCGACCGCAACTGCCAAAATTTTTACACGCTTTTTTTTAGTTTTAGTGGGTCATTTTCTTTATAAATATTTTCAACCTACTTCCATATGTTGTTAGCTAATAAAAAGATACGTAAACAAACAGACGGATCTCTTAGTTTACACAAGAATCCTTTTAGTACTTTAAAGTGAATATGAATTATTTTCATATTACCTAAATTTACTTATTTATGGAGTCCGGTTGAAAATTACCTATATAGTTGCTCGCCAGAAAAATATTGACCAAAATTCAGACGTTATTTGTGCCTTTTAAAGCAATGATGTGGTCATTATATTACACAATAATAATAATAATTTGCTGTTTATTAGCATCAGATATGCAAAAGTAAACAAAACAGTATAAACACATACAAAGTAAACGTGCTAATGAATTCAAGATCGGCGACATATAAATAAGCAACTTCCTCCCAAACATAAAGGCTACCTACATAATAAACAGAGTGACCACAAGTTGACCTGACTGGAACTTGAAACAAAAATAAAGACGCTAACTAAGTATGCAGACAGTAGCACTTGCTCTGGAATTAGTGTCCCAGGCAACTGCATTTATTGAACAGATAGAAGAGGACGAACTAAACATCTCTAGGTTGTGAACTGGAGGTGGAAACAGCTTGCTGAATTTCAAATTAATATTATAAACATCTTCTCTAAATTGAATCTTACTGTAGAGGAACCTAGGTTTTTTTTATGAAAAATTATTCATGACAAAAATAGTGGGATAGAATTGAGCTTTATGCGATATTTTGCAACACTAAGAAGAAGAGAGTTATTAAAAATACGGTGTGTATGAACAAGCACAGCGAAGCATTTATGGAGTGTGAAATTTAGATTTCTGTAAAGCTGCAAGGATTGAGCAAATACCTCAGTATAAGAGCAGCACCATTTTGCGACCGATTTCGGAGTTCAACCCCTTCCAAAATTTTAGGCGATTTAAAATTGTTTCTAAATATCTCGGAAATATCTCTATAATAAATGCGAGGGTCATGGTATATATCTTGAGATACTTCTTAAGAAAATGACTTTTTTACATTATTTTCACGTAAAAGTTCAACTGTCTGCTGAACACTGTGCGAAGACTCATTGCCGTGATGCAACATTAATCCGCGAGCGTTGACTGACTAAAGAACTGCAAGTTAACATTTTGTGGTGTACCAGTTTACTGTGACTGTACGTTGATTTTACAGCTTCATTGTTTTTACTAATATTGTATTACGAAAGAAAACAGCGCATGTAATTTTCTTGACAGCTCTTTGGTTTTTGGCCGATGTTTGTTATTGTTGGTGCATCTTTGTGCATCCACACACTGCTCTCCTGGTACCCACCAGGAATATCATAAAACGGGATGTGACTTTTATCACCTGCCTATTTTAGGTAGAATACGATGTCCACCATTAATTAACATTTCTAACGTTTCCCGAGCGATTCTTACTCGCTCTGCTTTTTGGAAACCGTAAACCGTATGTGGCACCTAACGAGTAACAATTTCTTTCATCCGCAGATGGTAATGAGGAATTGAATTTACTCTTTCTAATCCAACTCCAACAGTTGCCTCAATCACTTGATAGGTGCATCTTGGATCTTTGTCGATCATATATCTCATTCCCTCAATGTTTCCAGTGGTAACTGAAAAACATGACCTACCAGCAAGTGCCCCATCAGCAAGCGATATCCGTCCTCTTTCAAATTCGTTATATCAGCGAAACACAGTTGCATGTGAAGGACTTTCATTACCAGATGCGAGTTGCAATTGTTCAAAACTTTGTTGCTCACTTAAACCCACCTTAAAATCGCAGTTGTTCTCTAAAGAAGTCCATGTTTCGATGACAAATATGTACCACGTTTGCTCTCGACTCACGACTCAACTGACAGTCAGAGCTTACTACTTAAGTACAGTGGTACTTAGAAATGAAGTGGTGCCGATTCTAACTTCTCTAGTTTCGTGGCATCTCAAAATATATGGCGAGATCCTCGTATAAATTCAGTTTTAGAGTGTAATTTGAAGTATACATACGACTGGATCGGTTATCCCACACATCCCATCTTTTTCATCAAACATACAGTCGATTTTACGTAGAAAACGGTGCTATATAACAAATTTGGCCACTTAATAATAGTAATTAGACATTAGGAGCTAATAAACTTATCTGCATTCCAATTTAGCATTTTTTCTTTTTGATATCGGAAATTTTCACTCAGTAAATAATGTATTCTGGTTGTTACGTATAATTTTATTTTACTTGCGATGCGTTTCGGGGTTGTGTTACCTTTTCTTCAAGTCAATAGTGATAATCTTAGAAACGTTGTTTAGGTTCTTTCTTTTACTAACCACACTCATTTCTTACTTTTCTGTGGAAGGCTTGATCCTCTTGAGTTTCATATGCCATCTTGTTGTTATTGTTATTTCTTCATCGAGTGTAGTAATTCTTCACTTAATTATTTTTTCTATTTTTGGTATCAGGAATTTACAGTCAATGAGGAAAGCAATAAAATATAAGTCTGGTTGAAATATAGTATATGAAGATCAAGAGATTCAAGCCACCTACAGAAAGAGTAGGAAATAAATATTGCTAAGAATCTTAACGACAAACTTTAATTATGATTCTAAGATTAAATTATCTGGAATAATTGAAATAAATTATTTACTTGAAAATTTCTGCTACCAAAAAGAAAAAATGCTGAATTGAAGAATTACTGCAGACAATGCAAAAAATAATTACATTCTAATGAAAGTGCGCATGCAAATTTGGTACACGAGAAGAGTGAATAAAAATAATTACATATTTTTATTCATTGATTGCCTATTTTACATTTAATGTAGATTTAGAGTTGAGCGACTCATTCTATGCGGCTGTTTCAATATAACTAACATGTTAGTACTGGTTGTCCCAAAAGGCTCTTTCAATTAGTTTTGTTCACTGCGCGAACACAATTAATTGAGAGGTGGAGGGTATGCCAAACGCTAGCCCCGCTGTTGGGAATTTAGCCACTATGGAGCGTTTCATAGTAGTACAGCGTGAGTGCTAGGCGCGCGATGAGGCGGATATTCACTTTAGTGATCACGTAAACAGGCAGAACTGCCGTTATTGGAGCTCATCATATCCAAAACAAAAGTATGGCAGGACACTTCACTTGCTAAAAGTTACTGTTTAGGCTATAATATCGGCCCGTACCGCTTCAAAGATAACAAACGTCATAAAGTAGCCGTAGGTTATGAGCGATATGTGGAAATGATTAATAACTTTTCTAGTGGTTTCAATCAGGAGAGTTGCTTTCAACAGGATGGATTCCGTGTCCTCACCAGTTGTTCGTGAAATTGTCATTGGAAAATTAATATCCAGACGCGGTGACATTAACTGGCCGACACATAGCACCGACCAATGATTTTCTTTCAGCACAAGTCATGTAATATATCGGAGAAAGTTCTATTATTTCCCCAAAGGCTAAAACCAAACATATCTAGATAATATGTATATAGTTCTATCTTTTGGCAGCAATTTCTGAAGTTCGGCAACACAATTCCCACTCCAACAATCGATCAAAAGAACACTGTTTAATATTTGGAAAGAAAACATCTGTTAGGCAGGTTATGAAATGATGTGAAGTGAGTTCTTCAAACGTCAAAAAACAAATATTCATATTTAATGATTATTGCGAAATTCGAGGTATAAAACGTATTTGTAGATTTTTTTAATACCAAAAATAATGGCGAAAGTAAGCATCCGTCTGCAGAAATGGTTGATAAAATTGTATAACTATGCATTGTGCGATTCCAGAACATCGAGTTTAGTATTTTTAATAAACATGAATGCGTTTTTTTCTCCATTAAAAATGTGTTGTTTTCTTTTTAATTATATACGTTAATGCAGATTATCAACGTGGCCTCAAACTTGTGAGCGATAGTGTATACTAGATTTATTTAGCGGGATTTAAGAGTAATATAGCAACTTCAAGAACAAATTTCTTATACATAACTGTATATTAAACGCTCTTCTGTCAGCCCTATGTTTGATCTCGTATCAGCAGTGACAAGCTGCGCTCAAGAACTTCACGGGTGTCTACACCAAACTTTATTTTTATACTGTTGACATTAGTTCCTACGCATTTACGCGCAACTTACTATTTGCATCCACACAACAGAAACTTAAAAATAATCACGATTTTAAGAATACCGGATGCGATATTGTAGCGAGAAGAAGGTGGAAAGGGAAAATAAGAAAGATGCTGTAAATAACGCAGATATTGCCGTCGGCATGCTATTGTGATGTATAATGTGTATGTAACATAGTTGTATGTATAGCCATTCGTATAACATTTGTCAGTAGCTATCAAACTTCAAACAGAAATGCGATGAATGAACCGAATTTAACAACATCGTTCTGTTTGTTTTCATATACGGAAATATGACGTGTATTTTATTTTATGCATTGATCAAACATTTCAAGTTTATGTTTGTTTCGTATAGGGGGCGAATGAAACGGTTTTGAGATTTTGAGCGAAAACATCCACCTGTTCGTAGAATATTTTTTCTAGCGCTATTCAGATTTCTTTCCACATTTTGCATTCTAAAAAATTAGCGTGACTTTTCCCTCCAACAAAAACATTTTAGCTTTCTTTCCTAATTATAATAAAGCTTTTATTTCTACTATTTATACAAAGATATATTTGTAGGATATAGCACCAATACAGTATACAAGTCGTTCGTAAGCTAGAACGTTAAGCAAAAGTTTAGTAATGTACATTTTAAATTGTATAAGTATATAGACAGAGTTTTTAAATTTCTATATTTACACTATCGGTCATCAGTTTGATCCCGCTATATAAAATAACAAAATAAAAACTAGACTGAGTTTCCGAGAAATTTATTAAAAAAACAAACTTACATAACATTACATTAACATAAGATGTTTCGTTGACAAAATAGTACAATCTAATAAATTACATACTGTTATAATATTTTTTCAAAGTAACTTCCTTCTGCTTTAATAATTACCTGACAGATACATGACATCCTGATAACTTATCGCTCCAAATATGATTCATCTATAACATTCTACACTTCCTGCTGAGCATTCTAGAATACTGCGTTGCCAGTCGGAGATTTTTCGTGAACCTCACGGTCTAGGTGATCCCACAAGAGCTGAATGAAGTTGTAATCAGGGCTCTGTGGGAGCCGCTCCATTAAGGATAGGACTCCGTCAGAAGGTTTGCCTTGAAAATAAGATTTAACCACCTTTGCGGCGTGTTTGGGGTCGTTATCTTGCCGATAAATGAACCACTCCGCAATTAATTCACATCCAGTTCATCTGTTTTAACTAATTCTTTAATACTTCCACCTCCAAAGTATCCCCGTACCATGGTGTTTCCTCCTCCATGCTTCACTGTTTTTGAAATACACTCATCTAATATTCTTTCTTCAGGGCAGCAACGAACAAACATGCGACGTTGACCTCCAAACAAATCAAATTTCTATTTGCTCATCCATAACACATTTTTTTCAATCACACTCCTTGAGCTCTTGCCCAATTTAGCCTTTTCCTTTGTGTAATGAACCTAATAGTTTTGTTACTGTTATACGACCTTTTAGACCAGCTTTTATTAGTCTCTGTTCTACTGTCGACACACTTACTGGCTGACGGCGTTGTAAATGGAAATCTACCGGTGTGGTCACTGAAATGTATTGCTTGTCTCGTTCCGTCGTTGATCTAGGCCTTCCGCGTGGCTTTCTGTTCTGAACCCTGGTATCCTCCTTTCTTTTAATTGTTCTACGCACACAACACTCAGAAATATTTAATTGTCAAGCAATTTTTCTATTTGAAGCATTCGTGTGTAAAGCGCATACTCTGGTTGCCGTTCGATATTCAATTTTCTTTTTTATGGCATATCTTATATGGTCTTCCTATCACAATCAGACACGTCTCCAGTATCTCGGCAATATACTGGAGGCATTCTGAATCTACTGTTTATTATTCAGTACCTTTCCTAAATTCTATTTCATAACCCATTCATCGTCTGTTTCCTACCATTAAAGCATTATTGTTTTATTGCCATCATAAAATTTAATACAGGAATACACTGCTTTCGTGTTTGAGTGGATTTTATAAATAAGTCTTATTGTTGTGAATTATGGATCTACATTATCAGTATAAGATTGTAAACGTCATTCTAAGAAGACTAGTAAGAATTTCCCTAAATATTTTTACAATAATTCTAAGTATAACATAATATATTAGGTGGGATCGAGGTGATTTATTGTAGAACTTTATACAGTCTCACGTAAAGCTTTTTTCGGTTCTAATTAGCTTGCGCATCAGTATATTGTAATTAGCTTTCGTCTTGTTTTATAATTGTGAATTTTATTTAATCATTTTAAAATAAATTTTTAAATTTGAAATTGAACAATAGACCTTCATACAGTAATAAGGAAACGGATTAGCCATTTGTACGAAATACCGTTTACTTGGTCAAGAATCACCCGAATTGATCAATTTTATTTTCCTCAAATGCATTCTCTTTTAGGGAAAAATATCATACTGTGTTGATCAGAAAACTTCTGTGTGTATTAACTTCAATGTCGCCAATAACACGTTCAATGTTGGTCTACAAATTGTCTAATATTGCTGGTTGATTGACATAAACTAATGACTTTAATTCACATGTACCGCTATGAACTCCACTTCACACATTTGTCAGAAAAATAACTTGCTGAGTAGAGAACTACCCCCAATAGCACACACGACTATGCTTGATTTATTACCACAATCTGGCATTGTTTCTAAATAGGTTTCTAAATTCCCTTTCCCAACAGTTTGCTCCAACATTCTAAGCCTCCGTCTTCCACATTATTTTCCAATATTATACTAATCATCAGATCGTATCGTAAATTATGTACCAGAACTAAGTTTTTGATTTTACACATTTTCCATTTTAAAGAAAATATCAATCAAAATACAAATTTGCTAAATTTATCGAAGTGAAGCTTAAAAGCGTTAATGCGATATTTAATCACATCTCTGCATTTATTTCTTCCGCTAACATAATTCGATTTCATTTTACTACTTTAGAATCTCTTTTCAGCATCAATTGAATTGATTAAACCCTTCTACCATTACCAAAAAGCTTCCCAACCGACAGCAACTTATATACATTCGTATTTTATCGCCTTAATTTCTTTCTCCATGATTTATGCTGATCATTTTATTGTGACATCTACGTCCATCTAGCTTAAAATTGTTAGATTCCATCGTGGAATTACACCGGATTTTCCTTAAACGGGTCCTTTTATTGATTTGCACCGTAAATCCTATTCTAGGATGAGGATTGGAATCTCCAAAGCCGCTGGTCGGTTAATTCCACATTACACGCTCAATTAACTGTGATTTACGATACATTACACTTTGAAGAATATGGATAGCATATAAAATTCGCTTGGTACCGATGAATTAAAAAATATTCCTTTTTAATTGTCTGGAATATAGCGACCATTAAGCTACATATGCTTCCGCTATCTCGATAGTAATCTTTCGATTTAGATAAATTTTATATGTGTATTTATTTAGATATAGATAAAAGAAGAAAACCCTAAACAGTTATAGTATAATATAGTAGCATACACATGACGATTGCAAGGACTGTGTGGATGTACAATTCACAGGTATAGCAGTAAACTCCACTCACACAAATTAATTAATTATGCGGAACGCACCGTTTCGGGAGCACGTGGGCTCCCATTGTCAACCGTGTTACCAGTCGGTAACACGGTTGACAATGGGAGCCCTCGTGCTCCCGAAACGGTGCGTTCCGCATAATTAATTAATTTGTGTGAGTGGAGTTTACTGCTATACCTGTGAATAGCATACACATGTTAGAAGATTACTATTGTATGTATACATTGTGTGAATTTGATAAAGTAATAGTATTTTTCCTGCATTCAGAAAAACTGTCGAACATCAATCTGTCGAGTGTATTTGAGAATATATACCTTTTCCTAATGCAACACTAACCGATTTTTTTCGTTTTGAAAAAAGATAAAATTGTGAATAAAAATTAGTTGACGCATAATCCTAAATTTGAAAACAAAGAAGTTGTGATGTTAATTAAATTGATATCCTCAACTATTTTGTACCGATTTATTTTGATAATACACGATTATATCTCTGGCACGTAATTAGGTATAACATTTTCACTCCAAGTATGTATGTACCTCTAGCAAAGAATATACATACGCACATCGACAGAGCATAGACATAAGTATTACTTTACATTAGAATGAAAAGGAAATAGCTTATGGCTAAATTTGTTTAAAATAATGATTAAAAATAAACAAGTGCTTCTTATGGTCTTTAGTGTAATTTTTGGATCAATATTGTTTATACGAGGGTAGTGCCTAATGCTCCGCTCCTCACTTCTAATTAGTTGTTTGATTAATGCTTTTGACATTTAGTTAACTGACATTTGTAGATCATATCTATATAATACGGAGCTTATATCCCAAAGTGTTGTTGTGTTGTGGCTAATTCTTGAATTGTGTGTAGTGATTGTTCATAAAAATACATCCTGTAGAACAAACAGCTGTAATAAAATACCTCAAGAAAGAGACCATGACGCCAACTTAAATTCATAAAGACACTATGCCAACTATTGGTGAGTCTGTAGTTTCTTATGATATAGTCAAACGCTGGTGTCCAGATTTTAAATGCGGAAGAACATCCTGTGAAAACCAACATACCGGTGGTCGTCCCATAACGGTAACAATAGACAAGAACATTAAACATAGATACACGATATCGTACTGCAAAACAGACGAGTACGCATCAGAAGCATTGTGAAAGGTACCGGGAGATCACATCAAGTGGTGCACAATATTCTGACTAAAGAATCAGATATGAAAAAGATGAGTGCAAGATGGGTATCCCGGCTGTTAACCAATGATCAAAAAAGAAATCGGGTGTTGATTTGTAAGAGTCTTTTGAAAAGGTACTAAGCAAGTTATTATTATATTATTAAGCTTCGAAAAATAGACCCCGAATGATGAATCATTCCCCTCCAAGACAATTTAATTTTTAAGGTAATAACACGTTGAATTGTTAGACTATCCTCCAACGATTTCTTTAGCTTTCCGAAAATCAAAAATGGATTACCAGGTCAAAGATTCCAGTTGTCAGAAGGAACAGTCGGTGCCTTCGAAACCGCAATTTGAATTATATCAGCAAATGAGTGGAATAAGTGCTTCCAGAGTTGGTTCGACCGTATGCAAAGGTGCATTAATCTTCGTGGAAAATACTTCGAAAAACCATAGAGTCTTTAGTAGCTATCCATTGTTTTATTCCAGCTCTACCATAAATGCAAATCTTAAAATTTTAACGTTGGAAATTACAGAGAAAATCATAAAGTACCATTGGAGAAATGTACCAGTAAAGAAGAATTAATGAAAAATACTAATGAAGTGTAGAAAAGCAGCGATAAAATAGAATTGTTATATGATGAATATATAGTAGACAGCAGACACAAAAGGTTGTTGTTATTAGACGAAGGGGGGTCATAGTAAATCTTAAGCTATCTACATATATATTTATTTTAAATATTATTAATAAATCGTACTCTCTCGTTATTCTATATGGCATAATTTCCTGATAGTCCTAATTTAATGGCTAATGAGAGTATAAGAATGCTTATAACGATTGAAGTTAAAAATTATCTCTGATGCATAAGATCTACCGAAATGAAAGCTTTTGCGTCATTACAAAGTTCTCTACAAAGCTTCACGTATTGTGTTGTAAAAATAACAAACAGCATCTCTCTTTGATTATCGTCGAATATAAGGATCCTTTAACCGTTTGATTAGGCATCCTATTTAAATTAATGAAATACGCTTCAACTATTTTTACGTTAGTATACTTTTCTTAGTATGCGCTTGAATGCGTTGCACAGTTGCATATAAAGGTTACGTTAATTGGAAGGTAATTGGACGCCGATCCACATTACCATTTGCTAATTAAATGAAGCGAACACTTTCCTGATTATGTTCTATCCGAAGCCCTATTTTTTTCCAGTAATTACGTCGCGTTGGAATCAAGAAAATTGACAAGCTGCGAACTGAAAGCGATTGCATTTCATTATAATAGGTTTTTTTCAGGAACTCGAATTAAGTAGTCTGTAGTTAATTCGCGTTGCTACGGTTTCGTACTTTTTTTTTGCTTTTAAACGAAGTAGTTCATTTTCCATGAATACGAGTGAAATTCTGAGTCTCAGGTAATGCGACATCTAATACTCTTAAATTTCATTGCTAGCCTTTCCCTACGTTAATACATTAGTATGAAATTTCGTTAAACTGATGTAGTAGAATACCCTATTCTCGTCATATTTCGGTATTTTCGTTGTTAGTGTGGATTTAGGTTTGGAACTATACTTTCGCACGTTTTAATTAAGAATATTAGCTTCTCATGGTTACAGTCCAATTCAAACATTTCTCAACATTAATCTTATAATTTAAAAGTTTTTTTTTGTTGTTTCGGAATCATAGCCCATTCAAGTCAGAGAAATAAAAAGAACAGTTAGAAATAAGGAGAAAATATATTGAATTGATAGTTAGTAAAGTCATTGACTTCAGATGAAAGAAGGCTGATGTGAACAGAAATACACATTTTGATTTTAGAACTGCAGTGTTCAAAATATCTTGGGCAACCTAAATTGTACGCTGGTGAATGTTTTAGAGAAGCTCCTTACTCAATAACTTTATAGTCCTTAAATCTTCTTGTATTGTGCATAAAGTTTTCCTTTGTTATTTCTATTTTCATTCCTATAACTATTTTGAGGAGAGAGCTGGAATATACTAGTTGATACCCCTTAAACACTGTATTGCTTTTCGAAATGTCCTCCACGAAGATTGATGCACTTTTGCATACGGTCGAGCTAGCTCTGGAAGAAGTTATTCCACTCGTCTATTGATACAGTGAAAATTGTGTTTTTGAAAGCATCGACTGCTCCTTCTGATGCTTGGAACCTTGCATTCTGTTCTCGATTTTCGGAAAGGTAAAGAAATCGTTGGCACTTAGGTCCGGACTGTACCGAGAATGATCTAATAATTCGACGTTTTGTTGCGTTAAAAGTTCAATTATCTTGCATTAACTTGGTGGGGGGTGATTCGTCGCTCGGGGTCGCAATCTCGCGATGTGTCTATGTCGATCTTCGTTGATACTCTTGCGCACAGCATAGACGTCTTCCTGAGTGACTGGCGGTTTTGGTGCACCTGTTCTTAGATCGTCGCTAAGATTAATCCGATCACATTTGAATTCTCCATACCAGCGAGGAATTGTTGATTGATGTGATGCTTCATTGCCGAAAATAGAACCAACTCCTTGGAAAATTATGAAAAATATTGAATGAAAATCTTCTCGGTTTAATTCCATTTTTCGACTAACTTGTCAACTTTGACAGTTCGTTGTAACTACAACACTGCATGTATTGCTGTAACTTTCAATTTGGGTGAACTAGAGATAAAGGTTAATTTGATTAGTTGCGCCGACATTTGATTAGTTGCGCCTTCTATGTCTCAGTATGCAAAACTTAAAATACATCCCTCGTACTACATTGTATTATTGTTATTCGAAGACATATTCACAAAGGTACGCAATTTAGATGGAAGATAGCGAGTAAGGAAGAAATTCTTACCTAAGTGCATCCAGGTTCCACGACTGCTATAACAAAACAATCGGTGAACATTTTATACGAGGGTGAATCAGTAATCCTTAGAACCGTCATAATTTCCATTCACTTTAATAATCGCGAGAACCCTTGTTATTTGAGTAGAAAGTCAACTGTCTTTAGCTTGTTCTAAAACTCTAAGAAAGTGAAATACCGATTATAGAAAACAATCGGTGTTCCACTTTCTTAGTACATCCACATTTGTAGAACAACGTTTTAAAATAATTAAAAAAAATATTGCTAGGAAGAAGTGCTGACAGGAACCCCGAAACGTATCACAAGAACAATAAAATTACGTAAGATAATTGGAACAGATTATTTATTCGCAACTAAGATATTTATTTATTATTTAAGATTTCATCTGTCCGATTTGGCTTCTACTTTGGTAAAGAAGTAACAACACATATGTATTTGCAATTAATTATAGCTTAACTATTTATATTTGCATAAAATTGCAAATATTTTGGAACGAAACCTGTTGCTCCACCGATATATATTATAATAAGGCGATTACCTTTGCAAATATTTGAGTACACTTTGAAGGGGACAATATTAAATTGTGGATAGAATCAGTTAAACACTTATTTAATCATTTTCTTTAATTCTGAGACTTACCTTGTATATGTTTCATCCAAATACGTAATAGGTCTATTTTCTTAACGGAAAAAATAATGTTGGTTTAATATTGAATTCGCATTTTCTATCATTTCTTTCCAAATCTTTAACAGTATCATATAAAGAAGTTTTTTCCCATTCAATTGTGTTTCAGAATGTAACTTTTCTTGTAACTGCCTCCATGTTATGCGGCAACTTCTATTAGTGTGAAAATTCTATATGGAATGCTGAAATAAAGGTTTTTTTTTAAATTGTGTGGCAGTACATCTGCGTGATCATTTTGGTTAACTCATAAACAATGGTAATTCTGTAGATTTTTTTCCTTCTTCCACAACCCGTTGCTACAAACGTTTTATTGTACAATATGTCTATAATGATTACTCTTTAAGTAATAAAAAATTACAGTAGACTCGCTACTTAGTGAACTAATTTTTGCACGGCGGATTCACCATTTCGTGAGTTTCACCATTTTGGGGTTGAAAAAATGCGAAGAAAACGTTCATATTATTTGTTAGTAAACATTTATTTTAAACTTGGCTGAAAGATAAGATAAAAGCAAGTGATGTGGAATAATTAATTTCTTCAGTCCACTGAATCACTCCATTTAGTGATATTAGAGCTTGGTCAGTTGAAATAGATTGTTCTATTGTACTGAACCTATAATCTCCTTCCTTTTCAGATTCTGAAACAAATTCTTCTTCATTTTGTTCTGTATTGTTCAACACAGCGTCTTTGTCCCAGTTTTTCACGTCGGTTTCCTCATACACAACCTAAAATAGATATTGTTATTTAGTTACGTATCCATGTTTATGCATTTTACGATTCTCCTCAAATTTGGTGCAATAAGTTGTAAAAGTTTCCAAACCATTCTGCCTGCATTATGTGCTTCATCATCGAGTAATCTTAATTTTGATTCACTCAGTGGGATATTTTCTTCGATATTTTCTTTTATATAATATTCTGCCAACATTTCTCTATGGCTGTTGGTTTATTGGACTATTGGTTGGCATAGAACGGATTTTACGATCTGTATTAAAGAATATTTAAAAGAGAAATTGGTAATTGATATTTTTGTGTTGTACTGTGTAATCTAAACTAATATCTTTTTAGTTAGAAATCTGCATTTTGTTAACCGTAAGAAATATTGCCTAAAAATATGTTTGTTTAACTTATAAAATTGTTTATGTGTATGTTGTAGAATCCATTGTGTATTCGTTATTGACACATCTTAATACCTCAAGGAATATGAGTTATTAATTGATTGAAGTTTCATGATGTTGCTGTATTGTTTTCGTCAACAGCTTCTTCCGACATTTTCACGAATGCATATCGTAAGTTAGGTATCGCTAGTCGTTTATACTAAATTCAATTATTTCATCCCTCAAATCTTTCTTAAAAACGCGGTAACATCCAATCCCCAACCACTTCGATCCGTAACGAATAATTTAAAGTTATTGACAATTTCGCTAGCGCTTCTACACCAATTTCCTGTCTGCCGTACGTTGCCCGCCTGCTCTTATCGACTTGCGTCGCTTGTATGCTTTACAATAATAAGCTGAAACGTTCGAATGACGGAACTTAAACGCGAGCATCCTTCATAAGCTACAGGTGAGAAGCGTCCTCTTAGAATGTAATCGAGATCTACCTTCGGAAAACTTCCGTTGTATATGACGAGCATTTAATCTATTTGGTAGCCGCTTTCAGGTTACCTTAATCCACTGGCTCGGTTGCGAAAGTCTCTTCTTGTTCCGTTCCGCCTCGGTACGGATAAGCGGGAATAATAATAGCGCTGATGTAGAATAGGAGCTTTAGCTTGTCTATAGCGGTACGGGCAGTCTATTCACTAGAATTTTATTATGAAAGCGTCTATGTTGGCTTCTGGATTTCTAATTAAAATCGAATCAGCTAGAAACTGGCTTGCCTTAAAATTTTAGGTACCTTGCCATTTTATGATTTTATTTTACAAAAAAGTTCATTACATCCGCTTAATCATTTAAAGCGGAGGTTTTCAATTTCTTTCTCATATCCATAGGTGTAACACGGAACAGTCGAGTACTATTGAACTATCAAAAATTTTATTACGATGGGGATAGAACTACATTTGAGAGTGATAAATCAGTAAAAAATAAGAGAGATGCCCCCACTGCTTTCACAATACTACTAGTAAAGAGTAACATAACCTTCCTTTTGCCTTTCAGCTTTGTCAATTTTTAAACGAAAGGATTATTTCGTTTGAAAATGTATTACAACACAATTAAATAGTAAGAAATCGCATTCCATCCGTTTTCGCAGCTCTAATTAGCTAATTAGTCAGAAAACACTTTCAAGATTCGCGTATTTAGTCATGAACGTACACCACCGTTCATGAGTTTTCAGCCACCTATACAGGATGTCCATGAAATAAAATAAAGAAAGTATGAATAATAGGAAGATATCATTTTATTAGACTTCAATCCAAAATATTTTGTGGTAATTCCTTCGAAGACGCAAGGAAAATAATTATAAAGATATTTAAAATAGAGATTTCTTTATTATTTACAGCCGAAATATTAGTACGTGAGCATGTCATTGAACGCTTAGCTTGCCGTTTGAAAGATAGACAGTGTTATCTTGCGGTTTTTATAACGTTAACAACTACGTTATTGCGGTGTATGCAGTCTGCGTGTGCAGATTCTGCATCCATATTACAAACTTTCTAGGCCTTTTTTAAATTTTGACGTTCACGTAATTGACTCAACATTTTTTGGATTTATCTTCTATATAAATACATCTAAAAGCGACGAAGAACGTATCACACCAATAAGCGATGAAGAAGTCAGAGAAGGAGTTAGCAAACTAGAACTAGGGAAAGCGGCCGGGAAGGATGGAGGCACGCCTGAAATGATAAAATGTATGAGAGGCAAAGGTAACAAAGACCCAAACTTGACTTCTTAAACAACATCATTAAAAAAGAAGGTACTAAAGGAATGGAATATGGGAATAATTACGCCCATATACAAAAAGGAGACACAAAAGAATGCTCCAGCGCGATTTTTGCAGTAGGAATTGCTCTACTTTGTTGATGAGATGATGGGACCTTCCTATTTTCTTATCTATGGCTCGGTTTGAAAACTACTTCTTTATAACAATTTATTTTTGTTTTTTCCTCATCGGGTACCAATTTACCTTTAGGCATTTTTATAAACCGATCTCTGTATGATAATATATATTCAACAATAAATAAATTTTTGAAGATTAGAGGCTTTTCTTCATTGAAAAGTAATGCCTGATTTCGTAGGAGGTTCGTTTAACTCTGTGGAATAATAGAAATTTCGCTCATAGATATACGTTTATACGGCAAATACTTCCCGTACTTCTCAATATTGACATATTGGCAAAATAATGTCTGTGCTATTTCTTTATGTTCAGAAATGTAATTCTAGGTAATTCCCAATTCATACCATTGTCAAATGTATATAGGGGAACTACAAAATTATATGGAACTATAGAAGTTTCACTGAGTGTAATATTATTCTGCCTTGTTCGTTGGATGTTTCATCATTAACGAATGTATGTATATTCACACACCACGAATAAAGTCGAGAATAGGTGTTCCATTCTGCGAATGCGTAGCTAATGAAAAGTCTATTAATAGTCTTTTATGGACATATTTCCTATGAATTCAATCTATTTATTATCATTTAAGGTACGTAGGCGTATGTTTATGTCGAGTTCGTTATTTTTAGAATAGTACATCTACCTTAATTCTTTTCCAATCATAAAAATTATAGCTTTCTTTAAAAATTTATATTTCCCCACGTTAGATTTTTAATATTAAGATAAATATTATGGCACTTGTATTTGAGAATTTACCTCAATAAATTCCTTGCTATGGGAAAGATGTACGCAGATATTCTTCATTTATTTGTACGGGTTTCCTCTATTTTTTATTCCGAGAAAAATAAAAATAAATTTTATATAAGTAGGTAATGCGGTTGCTGGTAGCGAAAATAGAATAGACGTGTTTATGCCTTTTCTGCCGGTGAAAGGAAGGAAGATGAGATCATCTGTATTGTATGCAGAAGTATGTTTCACGTCGTGTTCTTGTCAGTCGCGGGAAAGGAACAATAAGGATGATAGAAATTTCTGTTATATAGACGCAAGAAAATAGCATCAATGCTTTGGATAGGAAAATAATGGTTACAGATATACATTGTCGTGACTGTACTTTATCAAGTCAACATCAATTCTTACCTCTTTCTAAATAATCTATGAGCAAAATATATGTTGCCGTTATAAAGATTTTCTTATCTCTAGAAACAGTTCCTTCTGCTAGGATAGAAAAAAGACCGACAGATTTCTTCTATTTTTCATTTCTCATTGTGGCTCTCATTTGATTAATAATAATTTTTAATGTGGAAGGTCACCATTTTGCAGATCCTACCGTAACAGATTAAAATGAAAACAACATTATCACAATAAATTTATCAGAAAAATTAAATAATTTTGGCTGTAGTTCCGTATAAGGGACATCGAGTAGCGATTTTAATGGATTCTAAGGGAAAGATCACGTTTTGCTGTGTTTAAAATAAAAAATATCGATTTAAAACGGGCTATTTCTAGGTTATGTTTAGTGGTATATGAGTCATAGTTTACAAAATTTAAATTGGTAATTACAGTGTTTGGAATAAAAATTACCAAAACAGATAGAAAATACTGATCAGCGGTAACATTTGATTTGAATATTGGGGAATAATCTGTTATATAATATTTACTAACCCATATTTTTTATTTTTGTATACAATATAGATAAATAGACTAGTATTGTTATGAAACTGTATTACATTATTGTGAGGTTTTCATAGTCTTTTTTATATGGTTCTCGTTATGGAAAACAATTAATAGGGAGAAAGGATAAAAATAATAAAGACAACAATTCCCAAGTGAATGTTGTTATTTATTATAGCATGCGAAATACATGAAAGCTACAATAAATAAATGAATTAGTTTGGTTTTGAACGCAATTAACTAATTATAACTTCGAAAATTACATAAAAAGTAATCCGAACTGGTAATAAATTAAATATATTGCTGGAGATCCACCAAGGTTTGGTTTGCCATCAAACGTTTTGCACGGGGGACTTTCGCTGACCACCTTGTGGAATGGAGAACTGCTAGGTTAAAGTTGAATAATTTAAATAGCAGTTTGTATGTCTGTAATTGAATCCTATGTTTTCCTCGGGATATTTAGACCACGTTACAGAATTACTTTTCTTTATTTTGCTAGCATATTGTTTATTTTGCAGAATTATTTTCCAATCTATTATTTGAAAAATATTTTGTAGTATATTATTTTATTTCCAGGATTATTTGTTAATTTATTAATCGTTTATTATTTTAGAAATATGTTTTTGTTGCTTTATTTGCGTGATTATTTTCAATTAATTAATCTTTGACTATTTTGGAACTATTTTTCGTTGCTATTGGCGTGATTATTTGTAATTTATAAATCATTTATTATTTTAGAACTATTTTTATTTGTCTTTTCATTGTAGTTACTTTGCATGACCTACTCACGAATTAGTGCTTTAGCGTTACAAACAATGCAAATTTAATAAACCAAATTTTATGTTTCGTATTGACGGACGCGCTTGGTTGAATGCATTTAACAAAATCACTTTAATATTAGAGTGCATTGCATTGTAAAATTTACTACTAGTTCGGTACACTTTTAGTGGAAACGTCCAAGTAATAATTAGTTAATTGAGTTCAAAGGCAAACTAATTCATTTATTTATTGTAGCTTTCATGTCTTTCGCATGCAATAATAAATAACAACATTCACTAGAAAATTATTGTCTTCATTGTTTTTGTCCCTTTCCCTGTTACTTGTTTTCTATGAGAACCATAGAAAGAAGACTATGAGAACTTCATAAGAATGTAATACAGTAACAAAACAATACTAGTCTATTTATTTATATTGTATACAAAAATATGGCGTAGTAAATATTATACAACAGATTATTCCCCCATATTCAAATCAAATTTTACCACTCATCAGTATTTTCTATCTGTTGTGGTAATTTTTAGTCCAAATACAGTAGGTAACAACTTAAATTTCGTAAACTATGACTCATATAACGCTAAACATAACCTAGAAATAGCCCTTTTTAAATCGATTTTTAGGTACCTTAAACTAAATTCCTAAAATGGGTCCTTTATTATATGATATATACATACCAGGTGTATGCATAAGCGAAAGGTACGTAGGGAATTAATTTGACACGTACGTCATTTTGTTCGTCAGATATTTAACATTTCGTTCAGTGATCATGTCGAGTTTTGTGTCAGAAAAAGAACATTTGCGCCACGCATTACTTTTATTATTTAATTAAGAGAAGGAGGCAGCTGAAAGTCATTGTTTGCTGGTAAACACGCTCCATTGATTAGAACACGTGAGAGATGGTTTCGACAATTTAAAAGTAGTAAATCAACGTGAAAGACAGTGAGCGCTTTGGTAAAAAACAAAAGTGCGAGGACGAGCGATTGAAACTCAACGGTAATTAGCAGAAGCATTACATGTGTCACAGTATTTCACATTTTTGTATCAAGTAGTGACGGGTGATGAAAAATGGATGGATTTTGAAAACCCCAAACGCCAAAAATTGTGACTTTCACCTAGCGGTTCTTCAACGCCAAGGCCACATCGTTTCGGCAAGAGGATCATGCTCTGTGTCTAGTGGGACCAGAGCGGTATTATGTATTATGAACTCTTGAAGCCCGGCGAAACCGTTAGTACACAATGCTATCGCCAATGAATGATTAATTAAAATCATACATTAATCGAAAGACGATCGGAATGGGCCAAAAGGCATGGCAAAGTGATTTTGTTACACGACAACAAGTCTCACACAGCAAAACCAGTGAAAGACATCTTGAAATCGCTTAGATGGGACATCCTGCCACACCCGCCATACTCCCCAAACCTCGGGCCATCTGACTATCACCTCCTCGCATCAATGGGGCACGCTGTCGCAAAGCAGCACTTCAGCAATTTCGAAGAAGTTAGAAAATGGCTCGCCGAATAGTTTGCCGCAAAAGGCAAGCGGGTTTTCTAGCATGGAATCCATAAATTACCTGAAAGATTGGTGAAATGTGTAGAAGCCGATGGCCAATATTTTGAGTAAAAAACAATCCCTTGAAAATTACGTGTTTCTTGGCTGCAGTTTCTTTTTTCAATAATATTGAACATTGTGGTATACGCTGATGACACCCAGTTATATCTTTCTTGTTTTCGGGTGATTTCTTCTCCATTGATCAGTTATGTGACGACATTAATGTCTTACATATTAGGTAATCAAATAAGTTCATGCGTTTTTTATGGTAAAATACACATGTTTATTAAGAAACAATAATTTACTATTATTCATCGAAATAATTACCATTACAAACATATTAAGCTATGTTAAGTGTATTGGAAATATTTGTAAAATTATGTTACTTCTTTGCCCATGTTCAATATGGATTTCTAACAAGTATCGGTCGATTCAATCGGAATGACCAGTACACTCATGAGTTTTCGCCAATGTGACACCAATTTTTGTATGCTGCTTTTGTAGAACTCTATGGATTTTGTATCAAAAAATTGACGGACTACATTTATTACATCAACTGGAGTTTTGATCTGTATATCCCTCATACAGTTGTTAAGGGATAAAAAGAGGTAGTAATCACTTGGCGAAGTATCAGGAGAATATGGAGGGTGTGGTAACCTTTCCCAGTCAAATTCAGAAAGTCTTCCCGAGTCAATCTTGCGGTGTGCTTCCTGGTGTTATCCTCTAAGAAAATCACTTTCTTTGATTGACTGTTTTTGGATGAGTGTGCTTGTACTCGTTGTAGTTCTTCACAATACAAGCTCGCAGTGATGGTTTGACCCCTTTCCAGAAACCGGTGATGGACTATTCTGGTTGTTGTCGCGGAAGTGTGTGCTATCGAATCAGTAGCCGCGACCTGTACGAACGCTTAGAATTTCAGTGCAGCATCCCCTTTTCGTCGTAGGTAAACAATCAATCAAGAAATGGTACATTATCGTGGAGTGAAATGTTTATTGAACAAATGGTAAGGCAACTTAATTTGTTATCATTTGACAATTCATGCGGAACCCATTTGTTTAACTTCCACGTCTTCCCTAGCTGGTGAACCTTTCTGCAAGTTCTAGGCACGTTGTACTGAAATTTGTCACTAAACAATTCTCACGAAATGTGTATGTTTCCAACAAAAGGATTCATATTAAAGTAGATGATTTATAACAAACAAATGCTATCGATCAACAAGTTAAAAAATAATAAACATCTCCCTTAAGCGATGTGTTCTATTATTTGGTAAAAAAAAATACACGTGACAGAATAAGAATCTCAGTTAACAACTATGACATTTCTATTTTCCTTGAGTATAAGAATTTAGGTCTCATTATTAATAACTCATTCAGGCATAGATATTAAAGAAACAATTGTCTAACTGAAAAAGGTTACATTCATAAGAAGGAATCATTGTCTCTAAACTTTAAGAAGCAATTAAATCTAGTTCAAATTGAGTTAATTGTATTAAATTATTTTTTTATTTCATAGTTCTCCTATTTACGCCTTCGGCATTGTTAGTTGTAAGTTTCGACTTGAATTATTTTCTTTGGGTATTGGTTATTTAATTTACTCACTCTGTTCATTCAACGTTATTGTATGGTCAACTTTTACTAAAGATTAAAATTTGCTTTTTCGATATAGTTCGCTTTACTCCATTTATATATTTTTATTCTGTATATTTGCTTAAGGTTTGGATGAAGGAATACCGCAAGTTAGTCTTATTTACACCTTTGAGGTTGTCACACAATTTGGTAATACGATTAAAGTACTTTTCTATCTTTGTAAGTGGCAATAAAGAAATTATTATTGTTATAATTATTACCAAATTTAAGAAGTACATGTTTAAAATATAGTCGTTACATTGGTCAGTTGCATTATTGCCTGCGTACACAGGAAATGGTATATATATCATACTATCCGTTTTAATTAATTTACTTCAGCAAGGCATAGAATATCGAGATTATTTAGTGGACAGCTTTGCCCTGTCATAAAGAAGTCTGTTTTTACACGCAACTGTTTTGTTAATTATGAAAATGGCGACATGATACATTGAAGTATGCCAGAATTTATAATTACTAGAATTAATTACAGCAATGTTTTAGTAAACTAGTTAGAAAAAGACGAGTTTAGTAAACACGAGATATCCAATTTACCAAATTCTTTTTTATTGTGAGTTTTTTTTTCTAACGTTGTTATGAAATATTACACTTATAAAATATTGACCTATAAAGCCTTCAATGTTTCTATCAATATATCTACAGTGAAACAGCTTTTCAATTAAGCAAAGCTATCTTTGAAGGTTTTTGTTAAATTTTATAAATGATTTACAAGCTGAATGTTGTGACAATAAAAGTTACCTACAAAATGTAATCATTGAAACTTTATTTCGATTCGAGAAAAATATCAGCATAATATTTATTTGCTAAATTACACATACCTTGTATGGGACATTATGCAAAATATTACCTTCGGTATAGGTAATGCAAACGTAATACAGAATCTAGACGAAAAACGAGGTATATGGAAATGCAACTTAGATAATAAAATCTATTTGCTAAGTTCCAGATAAAGTCACAGCAATAAGTTTTTTTGCGTTCTTTGAGAGAACGCATAATCTGCCGCTCCCGCAAAGAATGGTAGTAAATTGCTCTAGGAGGATATTGATCATCAAGTTTGTAACTTCTTCCAATGTAAGCTAATGGCAGATATAATAAGGGGACCAAGTAATGGACGGGTATTTCAGACAACTCACTACAAAAGCAAAATGCAAAAACTTTAACTAAATTGCTGGGTGCTTTGCACCATGAAACCAGACCTTTTAGAGCAACTTAAGGAGAGTTCTTCAATGTGTATAGATGTCACGCTATTAGGTATACTGAAATAAACAGCATGTTCATACATTTTTGCAAAATTACATAAAATTGCTATAGACATGGAATTATCAATCACACAAGAATCTTCCTTTTTATGCATTGGTACTAAGAACGCACGTTTCCAGAGATCGGGAAAGCTAGATGTGGACAAACCTTGTATCATGAATTAGGGAGCTCGGAATTCCATCATGTTTGCAAGCTTAGCTCATCTTCAGTTGTACCTAATACCGAGAATGCGGGATTATTAGAATTGCCAGAATAGTTAAATGACGAGCTTGTAATGTACAGCAATAATATATTAATTGTGTTGGATATTGTCAAGTTGTAATTGGGTAACGCGTACATAAACAGCAGTTTTGGGATATCGAAGAAAATATTTCTCCGATTTTATGAACTTTATTCCATGTCTCACGAGACCTCACTGTATATATAAATAAATGCACTATAATTTCAACCATTTCTATCACACGGTAAATAAGTATGCTATTATAACATAATACAGGCACTACATTAGTTATTGTTTAATACCTGCCTTGAAAATGTTGTTTTAAAGCACGTAGTAGGTTTTGTAGTGTATATAGATGGAAAAACGTCCTTTGTGGGTTTTCTTAATCTGCATATCCGCCGCGTTAATTCTTCCTAGTCCGGTCATCGAACCCAATCTAACTCGGTTGTCCCTTGTTAAATTGCGTGAAGTACTAATTGAGCAAAGTTGCTACATCGACTCAATTTACTTAATTTGGTAATAGACATACTAAACAATGTTTTCTTCTTGTGTATTACAGAAACAATTCTTTTCTAGCGATTTTTATCCTAAGATGTAAAATGATTATATGTACGTCGAGAAGTAGTACTGACTGTCTAACGCTAGGATCAAGGGATTTATTAGGAATTGTAGTCAAACCCGAAACTAGAGGGAGTTAACAAAACTCTCCTTTAAAGTACTCTAAACTTTCGAATTTAAATTTTCATTTTTTCTTCAGAAAGGAGCATTTATGAAATTAAAAAAGCCGTTTCAGTAAACCACTGCATACCACTCGAAAATTTTTCTTCGCCCATTGCAGTTGAAATCTACTGATTACACCGCCCAACAAAATAATTCTTTCGTGGTGGTGCCTGTAAAATACGAACTGATTTATGGCATTTCTGATGTACTGGTTCCAAAACTAATCGACTTTTTTTCCTAGCAGCGCTAGTTTTTGAGATACACTACGGTGAAATTTATTACTCATAAATATCGAAATCAAAATAATTAACTAAATATTTAAGAAACCTAGATTGTCTCTTTTTACCTGAAATTAGAATTATAATATAGTTATAATTCTCAGTATTCCCCATTACCGGATAAATCTACCTGTCTAACCCAACCCAACCCTAATCCCCACTACTTCATTTACCTCTAACATAGTGTTCGCCGTATCTCTGTCTGTACATCACAGTTCAGGAGTCATCCAAATTGGTTGCTTCCAGATTAAAGGAAAAGAACCTACTGCGTCCAGGTAGTAATATTACATTTTGTCATACTAGAGAGAAAGACCTGTTGCCGTATTTCGCTAAAGAAAACGCCTTAGTGTTTGGTGATGATATAAGAGGTCTCTTGAAGAAAAAGAAGTCAGATGAATACACACGAAGTGAATGGTGTCTTTTTATAGACAGTTCATCGCGAAGTTTAAAATGTGTACTTTTACACAATGGCAATAAAGATGGTTCTATACCTAGTGGACATTCCACCACTATGTTTTAGTTCAATGAGAACACAACGTTCCTAACGGGTTGATAGGAATAAAATCATCAAGCTAGGACTTATGATGCAATTTGTTAAGGCTTTAACTCGAAATGCTGCGTATTTTGAGTATTTGAAACAAAACTTTCCAAGGCTCAGCGTAGAAAAACTGAACGCTGGAATTTTTTATAGTCTTCAGATAAGGCAACTTTTAAATAATCCGCAGTTCACGGAATAAATGAGCGAGCGTGAGTCTAATGCCTCGTGCTCTTGGTGGTTAAAAATTTTCTTGGAAATCATAAAGCAAAAAATTACGTCGAGTTAGTACAACAGATGCTTTCTAACTTTCACGCGCTCGCTTCATTACCTTCACAGCCATTTAGATCGTTTTTGAGAAAACTTAGGTGATGTTACTGAGGAACAGGAGGAAAAATTTCACAAGGACATTAGCATTACGGAGGAAAGGTGCCAAGGAAGATGCGATACTCATATGATGGCCGATTACTGGTCTTCAGTGAGACTATTCCGGTAAACCTCAGGCAAGGAAATCTTATAAAAGAAAATTTTTAACTGATGATTAAAAGTTGTAGATGCACATTTTTCTGTTAAATAAATACCTTCTACCCATTTCTTGTGTTTTAATTAACAGTTATCAAATAGTGATATTTAAAAAGTTACGTATATAATAAAGCATTATATCTAATTTTGGCAAATTTTTCCTAAATAGGGCAGAAAGACTGAATTGCGAAAACTATATCCGATAGAACAAATCTGATGGCATTTTTGGGCTAGTCACCCCAAATTACACTTAAAAAATCCGAGAGTAAAACGTGTGTTGGCGAGTGTTATAGATTATTAAAAAGAAACTATTAAGTTACAATTTAGAAAGACTTTAAAATGCAAAAAAAAATTCATCTACGTAGTAAAATAAAATAGTAAACAAACTATACTATTTTATTTTAATCTATAAACAAAATCTTTTAAATTATAACTTGGTAACCTGTAACCAATAGTTTTCAAAAAGATTCTGAATGGTATGTAAAGGTTTACTGACAGGCCTTCAAATGTCTCTCTCTAAAGAGCTTAGAGAATTTTATTAACATCCCCCAAGTTGCAACAGTAATCAAATTCAGCACTAAAATCCGTTCTTCTATCACAGGAGTCTTGGGGCCTCTCTGTTCTTTCATAAGATCAAGATATCTATTGGCTATCATCACGCCACACTTAACATTATTTGTCGATAACTAGGATTTCTTGCCAATATATAGCCCTCGTGTTACTTAATTTTATACACGCATTATTTTCTAAATTATATTAATTTAAAAAAAATAAATGAACGAGTAAGTTCTCTAATCAAGTTATCTTTGAGTTTTATTTTAATAATCGCTTTTGTAATAGCATATTAGGAGGAAGATAGCGATTACATTCAAGTGCTTAAAAAAAGAATGTATATTCGCCATAAAAATTAGCTTTTCCACCAACTGCCAAACAATTAAACTGAAGATTGAAATTTTCCCAAAAAAACATCCCAGGATGCCACAGTAGGTATAAAAATAACATCCGCCTATATTTTCATTCGATATTAGCTATGAGATCAGCTACAAACATACAATAACCATAAAACTTTGCGACTCTTTCACTTTATTTCATCGTCTCTATTCCCATACTTCTACTTTCAGGTCAGAAATGAGTGCGTGCGGAGTGCATAGAATGTACTAAACGGCTTAACCGTCAGGGGGGAGATGGGCTGCTCCCCCAGCGTGCTACTGGAGCACATCCACAGAGACAGCTCGAGCAACCAGGATAAGAGGGTCATCAAGAAACAACATCCGACGACGTTGCCCACCGTTACCACTACGAAAAAAGGTAATAACGCCGTTGATCGTTACACAAGTATTGTACACCATTGTATTATTCGTAAAGTATCCCCGTGTCGTGCTTTTTATTGGAACCGATCTAATCGAATATCGCTCGTCTCGAAAACGGTTCACGGTTTATTGCGCTCAGGTGAGTTCGTCGACTGTAGGAAAACGAAATCGCATTATTTTCGGTTCACTGGGGTTAATAATAATAGAAAGAATGAATTGTAGAAACATAAAAGAGGTTCGAGTACGGAGTTTAATAAAGGTTATGTAAAATAGAAGGGATTGGGTGGTTTCATCTACAATAAAGTAGCAATATGGTTTGGTTCTGTAAAATACCACAAATATACTACCATTTATAGGCTTATTCACGTCTGCAAAAATGTACTAAAATTAAAAATGACCACTCAATGATACTGTATAAATTGTAAAAAAAATAAAATTAAGGGAAAATATAAAATTATATACAGGTGTTACTCGGAAATATCTTTCGTCACGGAAAATATGTAAGTGAGCTAATAAAATTTATGAATGTAATAAGTAGTAAGAAATGGAAAATCAATGCTAGATATATTTGCAAGTATTTCGGTTGTGGAAATTAGTCTCGGCAAAGAGGGGCAAGTTTCAGTGCTGTATGGAGAATTACGTGGATGGGCGAAGTGCGCGGCACGAAGAATCGAGTATCTGTATCAAAGTACGCTTGTTCAGTATTATTCAATTAGTCGTTGTGACTGCTTGTCAGTACACATATACTTAGAAAATGTCGCATTTAGGTACATTTCGGAAACGGTGTATTTCGAATAAACTAGAAAACCTAATAGCGAATATGCCGCATGTACAATACGAAGGCGATTGAATTAAATGTGTAAAGTGCGACAACTATCTGGCGTGCACCAGCAGCTGTAAGTGTGAGCACCACCTAGAAAGTATAAAACACTGTTCTGCAATCCATTGGCAAACGATAGAGCGAACAATTAATATTTGATATAGGTGTTTGTTTTATTCTGAACCAAGAAGCATTTTTCTGGAGCAAGTATTCGGATTACATATTACCAAGCTGGACATCGTTAAGAAACTTTGTTGAAAGAAGAATTAAAGCAGAATGGAAAAATAAAAAATTGTGGTTATGTGTGGACGAAACAGCCGATCAGCAAAACCATTCTGTGGTGAATATGGTGGTACGTATAATGGAAGAGTTTGAACTGTCATTCCCTACCTTACTTGCTTCCAAAAGAGTTGCAAAATGTACTAGCAATGAAATTTTAAAAGTGGTGTTGAGGGCATTGAACAAATTTCAAGTCTCAACAACTCAACTTTTAATATTTGTGAGTGACGGTGCTGCTAACACGTTTTCTTTAGGTCGATCTCTTAAAGAAGAGAGTGGCAATCCGTTACATATAATATGTAGAATCCATGCTTTAAACCTTGTGACGCAATTGATCCCAAAATGTTATCCACGAGTAAAGACAATATTTCTAAAGTCCCCAAAACTTACAAAAAGATTTCACGGACTGTGGTTAGAGGCTGCGTTTTACTGTAGCGAACATTTTGATGATGTAAAGAGGGACTTTTTGATCCGAGACACGCCAAACCTATCAAGAAAAGTCAGAAAATGTTTCAAAATAGTCAGGTAAAATGTGATTTAGGAAATATTCGCAAGATCTACTATGAACTAGCGGAGAGAATTGAAAAATTTCAAAATGATTCGATGTCGTTTGTGGATTCTGTTCAAATTGTGGATGACATTCACTCACACCTATGTACGGCGGAAGGCGAACACATACTGACATTGGCAACTCGTGCGTGTCTCACCGATCCATTTCATCTAAATTGAAATAAATATTTGTCGGAAATTTTGGAATAGGGAGTCTTTCGCCATGTAAAATAGGATGCAGAACAGGAAGTATAGGAGGGTATTTAACTGTCAATTTCCTTTTCTTAATGATGTCTGTAGAAACTGATGATACTGTAGCAGAAATAACAGTCAACTCAAAAGTAATCAGGGACGTGTATTTGCAGATTTTAAAATTTCGTTAATTGATAGAATATTTCTGTATTAGTAGGATGATGATCGAAAGTATACTGCGAAGATTGTAAAGGCATACTTTAAGGAGAATACATCGAATTTGTGCTGCAATCGTGTGCTTGCAACTCAACATGGTTTAATACCAGAAATGTATTGATGTAGGGAAATACCGAAGAATGATGTTGTATTACGTCTACATGTTTTGTTTTCCTCATGTGCGGACTCTCATAGTATTTTGATTTTACATATTATGCTAACACAATACCAAAATGAATAACTTATACTTCCCCTGTCCCAAATTATGGTACACATTTCTGCGAAATTTGTGGACTAAGGAAAGTTTGGGCAATTAACAAGTTTCTATCCATTTAATATAATCTACATGTTGTGTTTGTAATAAAGTATTAGGCGGTTATGTTTAAAAACAATTCAGCTGTTACGCATGCGTCAGTTGAGAAATGTTAACTTGCCCAACAATTGCAAAATACCCGTTGTGTCAAAATTATGGGAGATATGTATTTGTCAAGGATACGTAAAGACGAAGTAACTAATGTATGAACAGCGTACTGGAATTTTATAGTTCTTGTTACAATACAAAACCGATAGCAAATTGAAGCGCGGTATTATTGGTCAGGGTGCAAGGAAGTTTGATTTTCGTAACTAACTGTTACACGTATTTGGAATAGGGCGAAATATTTGTGCCAATGTGGCTTCCAGAAAAAGGTATTGTGCCTGAAAGCGCAAGAATTAATCAGAGAATTTGGATAAAATCAAAGAAACTCTACTTAATTGCCGTGGTACAATTCGGAGTTTGTCGTTTCCAATTAACATTCCAAAATTGTTTTTCGCATTTTAAAAGAAGAACGACACTTTAAAAGAATATCCTCAACAACGAAGCCACTACTAACCGACTGTAACAAAAGAATGACTAGAGTTCAGTTTATCGAAGGTTAAATCAAATCGTTGTTTTGAGGATGAGTGGTACATCTACGTACATATATACGAAGACGAAAAGTATCAAGTATATCACGCTGAACGAAGCAGAACCAGAAAGGCACTGTAAAAGCAAACGATTCATAACTAAGGTTGTGTTTATGGCTGCAGTGGTCAGACCACGCTATGACAGTGCCGGACAAAATATTTCAACGGCAAAATAGAACTCTGGCCTTTTATCTATAAAGAACTTGAAAAAGAAACAGCAAAAACCGGGCAATGGGAACAATGGTGATCAAAAGCATCAAGTCTATTAACGCAACAGAATCCAGAAAGATGATTATCGATAACGTTTTACCAGCCATTAGATCCAAATTTCCAAAAGCGCATAAAGCCAAGACAATTTACGTTCAACAAGATATTGCAAAACCGCAATCTTGTGACAACGATACAGAATTGCTGGCCGAAGGATTAAGAGATGGATATTGTATTAAACTCAAATCACAGCCACCGAATGGTCCTGATTTGAATGTTTTAGACCTTATTAAAAACAATGGATGGATTAATAGATTATGTTGAAAGTGCCTTTAACGCATTAACTAAAGAAAAATTAGATAACGTATTCTTGACACTGCAAAAGTGCATGGAGTCAATCATGATGGCCTCAGGAGGCAACAACTACACAAACTGTCTTTGAAGCAGCTGAATTGTGTTTAAATGTGTAAAATTTTCATTAATGTACGTTTAAATTAAGTTACAGATTGAATTACTAATTTTATAAATGCAATAAAGCAGTTTTCAAAGTTTTGTATACCATAATTTTGGACAAATTGCAAAGAGAAATGTCTACCATAATTTGGGAGGGAGTATAATGATTTATACATAACATGGTATCAAGAAGTTTTCTTATTTATCACTGTTTTTATATTCCTTATGTTCCTTCGATATTATATGTAAATAACTTTTCTAAAGACTCCCCAATTACATTATCTCCTTGTTGTGCGAAACAATTTTTGCTACCTTCAAAAGAGTTTCATTAAAATGTTTGCATTATTTTTTTCTAAAGGTTATTTAATAACAATTAAAATTTCCGACGTTCTTTTTTACGTACGTTCCGCAATTTCATCGCATACTTTCTCCTATTTTTCTGCATGGCTTGTCGTGTGATAGGGCAAGCGTTCAATTGCGTAATACAACACCGCAGCCCCACATAACGACAGCAAAATCGATATATGTTGATAATGTTTGCAAGTGTCTGTTTCAATTTGGACGACGCTATAACGATAATGTTCGTGAGTAAAAATAGCTCTTCATTACGGTTATTAAAATGGGATATTTTTGTATTTTCTTTTATCACTTTTCCCGGCCGTCTTGATATCTCTGACATCAATTTTATTTTTATTTCCCATTTAATTAATGCTAGTGATTGTAAAAATGAGTTTATTGATATGTACTCATATTTAGGGTTATCTATGTAATTGGAAAATTAGGATAATGCCTTGGTACAGTAAAACTGGGTCTAATTAAAAAATATTCAAGTATATTTAGAAATCGAAGAGACAAATATTTTTCATTTGCATCCCGTATTTTCATAAATCGGGCCTACGAAATCTGTCTACTAATACGAGGGGACCTGAAATATTTCCGAAATCGGCAATAGATGGCGCACGAAGATTGAAGTGGATTTATTAGTCGACACGGGCAACCTTCTTTATGGTATCTGTCACAATTTCAGACGGCTACTGTCAATAGCTGTTGTTAAGATTGTGTTTTGTGCAGTAAATCAGGCGGTTTTGCAAAAATGGATAAAATCGAATTTCGTGCAGTGTTAAAACACTTCTGTATAGCTGGGAAAACGGCAACGGAAATTTGAAATATTTTGCTAGAAGCTCATGGCGGATGTACTCCATCATTTTCGACAATCCGCTTTTGGGTGGGCGAGTTCAAACGTGGCCGCACAAGCACAACTGACGAACCACGTAGTGGACGCCCAAAAACCGCTACCAACGATGAAATGGTCGACAAGATTCACGATGACGTGTTAACCGATCACCGATTAAAGTTGAAAGACATAGCAGAGACAAGAGGCATCTTAGAAGAACGCATTGGCACACAATCCAAGTCATTTCTTCATGCGTTTCGTAATCATGGATGAGACTTGGGTCCACCACTACATACCGGAGACTAGGGAACAGTCGAAGCAGTGGACCTTTCCGGGCGATTCGGCTCCGAAGAAAGCAAGGACCGTTCCATCGGCCGGAAAGGTCACGGCGGCCATTTTTTGGGATTCCCAAAGTGTGATCCTTACCGATTATTTGCGAAGGGAAGGACACACACGGCGCAATACTACAGCGATTTATTGTCCCGATTCGATGCAGTATTGAAGAAAAAACAGCCCATACGTCGTGTCTAAAATGGAATTAGTCGCCACGCTACGAATTAGTCTCTCACCCTCCATATTCACCAGACCTAGCCCTCCGCGACTTTTTCCTATTCCCAAACCTGAAGAAATCACTGGGAGGAAGGAGATTTGCCTCAAATGAGGAGGTCATCGCCGCTACAGATGGCTATTTTACAGACCTCGAAACATCCTGCTTTTCCGACGGCTTGAAGAGACTGGAGCACCGTTTTAAAAAGTGTATTGACCTGTGAAGAGACTACATCGTAAAGTAAAAATAAAAAGCCACACCAATACCATCTTTTCCTTGTCGATTCCGGAAACATTTCAGGTCGCCCTCGTAGTTCTTATAATAGCCGGTTGCAAGTTATTATAGTTTGTCATGCACTGCTGTACGGAATTGTGCATGTCTGTGCAAGCTGAAATCTGCATTACTACTGGATGTATAAAAGTCGGGTGCTACTGATTGTCATTCAGTTGAAATAAGGTTTGCATTGAGTGAACTTGTGGGACACTTATGGTAAATATGGGCGTTGTGGCTATGTAGAAGCACTGTTACAATGTGCAGCCGAATGTGATGCGGTACCTTCTGGAGTAAGTAATATGGCAGAAGCAAATAACGATTACATAGAAAACCCAAACCCCCAATTAATTTTTGGCGAATATGCTGCCGATATTGATAATCCCACCATTACTTCAACGAATGATTACATAGCTTCAAGTGGTCTGGTTTGAAGATTGGAACCTCCAGTAAAAATAAAATTGTACCACATAATATTATTGGGCGTGCGCCAGGATTTCTAGGAAAGCACATGGTTGTGACATTAAAAGATGCGTTTCAGTTTGTAACTAATTTAGAGACGAAACGTTTTACGGAATAAAAGGAAAATAGTGGAAAGATGTCACCGTTGATGAATTTCTAGCATTCTAGTTTACTTATTCACGCAAGAGTTGACAGAGCCAGGGATGTTCCTTTTAGAGAAATATTTTGTGGTGAATTTGCTAATCTTATATACCGAACCATAATGTCCATATTTCAATTAGAAGAAATACCAAGATTCGTCAGCTTTTACGATAAAAGAACGTGGAATATGTTTGGGATTTATTCATTCAAGAATGCAATACCTACCGTCGATATAAACCAATCAAATTGTTAGATAGAATAGGACTAAAAAGTATAATTGTTTCTTTTTAGATAAATCGATATCTGTTCCTCTGCAACTTCATCATCGTATACTCAAATATGTACCGAAGCTTCATTTCGCATGAAAATAAATCTATTCTCTAGTTGTCTCTAGTTATCTCTATTATGGAAAAGGCAAATGTTCAAAAATAAATAAGGGTATACATACCTGTATGTACTATTTATATTTGAAAACTAAAACTAATAAGACGTAATTGAGATCAACATCAATAGATGAGTAGTGCGGTTTCTATTTTTGTAAAAGAATACAAGTGTATTAATTACTGCAGCTCGGCATTACACTATCTTAAAATCGTTAGAAGATCCTTACACTGTTTTACTGTTTGAAATCTCCTTGAGCAGTCAAACTTAAATCAGGAATTCATAAAACAATTTACGAGATAAAACTAAAACTGCTAAGAAAGTCCTGAAACGATTATTAAGCATTATTCTAAGGTAAGATAACGGTAATATAAAATTTATGACCAAAAGTATATATAAGTTTCGAATAGTTAAGAAACCTTAGGCAATAAGAGAAAAACAGTCTCTATAACTGTGGAGTCTTAAAGTACATTAATCTTCCACATAACCAGCATACGAAAGTATGTTAATGAACCATTAAAGTTATAGCGTTGGATGGTTTTCACTCACCAGAAAGCTTACTTCTAGATTTCATTCTTAATTCGGCTTTAATCAACCGAATATTGAATTACGCGCCAGGAGACTTCCCAAAACTTCGCAAAACTTCTTGAAGCGATTAACTGCATTGTAATACCAGGATTATCTACTTTAATTCCACAGCTTTAATTCAATAATTCATTCTGCCAAAAGCAGCTCAACATTTAAATATTGAACGTATAATAATTCGATTAGTATGCAATCATACATACGTAGATTACTATTAAACCGCACAAACCGTGACATATAGACGTAGAATATATACAGCTGTTATCTCAGATGCGTTTTAACTACTGTTGTATGCAATGATTAATGAATATTTTTTTTAGCAAAACATGCAGAAATGCATAATAAAGAAATTAGTGTAAACGGTAGGTAAATATACTTCGCAGCGGAAATACTAACAGCTAATGTAATGTTTCCGATGCAAAACGTAATTTTGTTAATGAAATCAAATTTTACTTTATTTTATTCTGCTTTTGAGATTTTTGGAAAAATGAGCAGCAAAAATATGTTTTTCAATTATTACTATCCGACATATTATTATTTATTTATTAGCTTAGAATTTAAGAAAATGCCTATACATTTCGGTGTGAAATGTAAGGATGGATTGCATTTCTAATACATACATATACATATCTATTTTAAATATTGTAAGATATTGTTTTTTTTTAGTTTTTAAAAAATGTGTCAAGCACAAAGAATTTGGTGAGATCGTTACCATTATCCACAATTCTTCCAAACAGCTTCCAAAAAGCTCATAATTTTTTTTAGAGATATTTTAAATTTGTTATTACTATTGCTGGTAAATTCTAAATGGGGTGTGCTTCATTTCAATATAAAAATGCTTACCAAATTACATAGAGTCGCGATATTTTCACATTTTAAGTTTAATTTTTCCATTTCCATTCCCCCGGTATTCAAATTTTTCAGTTTTGCTACAATTTTCTCGATAAAATTTTCTTACTATGTATCATGGACAGTTTGCCATTCATTTATCGTCTTTGGCCAAATTTTCATCAAATTTTAACGCTAATCAGAGCTATTGTCATGAGTCACATCAATCAATATGCATACATAATAGAAACAATAACGATTGAGCGTCCAGAACGGCAATTATGCGTATAAATTATCAAATGGTGTGATTCCGCAGCGCGTAAGGTCTGCGTTTATTCGCCATCGCGAATTTATGTATATTTCAATAGATTTCCGCATATTGACGTCGAGCAATTATGTACCGATTCGTTATCCATATACAAAGTTGCACTAATTATTGAAATATGCGAATGGAATTCGATAGAATATGATTTCTATCTCGTTAAATAGCTTGGACGTTCATGGAACTAAAGCCAAGCAGTATACAATGCAGCGAGAACTTTATTCACTACAAAAATATTCAATTAGGAATACTAGGGATTAATTGTGGTTCCTATAATGTATTCGCTAATAAAATATTTAATTGCAACAATACAAATAAGTTTTCAATCTGAATCGAAGCAAAATTGCAAATACCGTTCTGTAACCAATAATAATAATTATAATCTGATCAACACATACAAAATTTTCTTTTGCTGAGTTAGATCTGACACTTGTTTTTAATGAAATTGAACCAATTTTCTCGCTATCAAGTCACGTCTTTCTTCTACACCATGGTCGTGAACAATTTTCTTGGAAACAAAAAAGCTCCCAATTACAAAAATCTAATGAAATCAATTTTTTCAAAATTTCACCGCCTAGGTTGTAACATGAGCGTAAAGCTTTAGTTTCTTCTTAGTCATCTTGATAATTTTCCTGAAAATTGAGGTACTGTAAGCGATGAACAAGATGAGAGATTTCATCAATATCTAAAAACCATGGAAACTCTGTACTAAGGAAGAGGGGATCCTCATATGACGTCGTCGACTGTTGGATTGCTCGAAGGAACTGCCAAACTAAAATATACAGTAGAAAGTGCAGCAAACGAAAGCTTATTTCCTGATTGTTGTTTGTGCTTTTAACACACATTACAAGTACTCTTGTAATTCTTTAATGATTATTAAAATAAATACTTATACTATACTAATGAGCATGAAGAGCATGAAGAGCGCATTATGGCATAGAGTTAAATTTTGACGGGAAACGCAAAAACTAACATGATTTTCGGATTTAACACACCAAAATTAGAACAAGTCTCATACAGAAGTTAACGAAAATTGTGTAGGGCAGTGTAATTGCTATGATTATGGGTAACTATTGCATTTTTGGGTAATCTTACAGTTTTTACTTGTATTGGGACTGCTGCTACTCGTCGTTAATAATTCATCTTCAGATCTACATTATTGAAATTATTTTATTAAGATTATACCACTTTTCTGTATAGATGCTAATCCGTGGACTTTGCTAACATATTTTTATTATTTTATTAATCTATATCATCTTCATCATATCTTGCCTTGTTTTTTATACCGGACTAAAAGGCAATGATTTCAATATACTAATGAAATATATCAACGTAAATATTTTTAGAAAACTATTCGATTGGAATAATTTATTTTTAGAGGAAATTTATTCGTTTTATTGCTTGGAGTAATGCAATTAAACGTTGTAATACATAGATTACTTCAAGAGACCAAGTATTATATCAGTCACACAAAATGTGCGATACGGTTTGTATTTGTGAAACATAGAATAATTACTGTATATAATTAAATTAGAATTATTCATTCATATTTTATTTATTGCCTGAAGGAGGTTGTACTTGACCCTTCGTTAAACTCCTGACTCCGATTCTAAATATCATTATCTATTCTTTTTCCTTTGTATACCGCTCGTTCAACCAGGTCTCATTAAGATAGTATATTGAGGATTTTCTCTGTACTCTTTTGTTGTAGTGAAACATCTTCGTCTCCGTCTAATTATGCCTTCGAGAAGAATACTTTATTGATGTCTTTTCTTGTATCTGCAGTAATTATCTTTCGTAATAAGCAACCCTATGCTATTATAGTACTAGATATTAAGAACGTTACGCATGTATTAATATACTTGGAATTAATCTGTTTGGTGAATTTGCTTAGTGTAGCATGGCTCATCAGATATAAATTCTTTATATTGTTTTATTAAATTAAGCACTTTATCAAATGTAGGAAGACCATTGTTATAAAAGAAAAATTCTTTACAGTTTTATTGAAAGTAGCCGTCAAAAATTGCTGTTACGTACTTTGAGTAGTCAATAATTATTACTCTTGAAAAGTATGTTCCGCTAAAAGCTCAAATTGCATTAAAAGCAAATTTTCCTTCTTACTTGTTTTAGGATGCAGCTTCAATGATAACCTTGTTTCCTTATTTTCTCACACTTTCTTTCTTTTACCAACACAGCTGAATTTTACGATTCTTAGTTTCACAAATTGACAATATCAAGTAAGTACAAAACAAATTTTAATTTGCAATAATAAAATACTTCTGTTGTGTCTATTTTAAAACGAATAGAATCTTACACGAATGCTTTGCATCACATTTGAACGAAGTTATCAAGTGCTTTAGGAGAAGTACAAACAAATCGCCCAATATGTTTCATTTCACCTTTTCAATGCCAAACTAAAATATATTCGGGTTTGAATACTTCAACTATCCTTAAAAGTAACGATAACGTACAAGAATTTAAATGTTTAAAGACTAAATTCGACATTCATAAATTACACGTTTAAAAACCTCAGGTTTCTAAGTAAATAAACAAATTTACTTATCACTAGTATCACGCATCGGACAATAATGTAATCTTGTTTATTTGTATTAAGATAGAGTCAGCTGTTCAAAGATTGTAACAACGCTAATGAACAGATAATAACCTTGCAATAATTTGTAGGCGTAACGTAGACAACCAACATTACTGGTAGACAATTTGGCGCGCTTTCTAAAAGGATTATTTTGTCAGGTTGGTTGTCTACTTGAAATAAACTGAAGGTGTTAAAATTCATTTTTTTTACTATATTCCCGTTTATTTATATGAAGATACCGATTGTTCTAGATTTTTCTAGAAATAAACTTGAGCTTTACTTTACTTATACTTTAACGCGTTTAATGTGTACTGCGAGAAAACATATTAAACGTAATTTTGGTCAATTACAATTTACCACATTTATCAAAGTTAGGTCTCGATAAATTCACTCCTTAATATTTAGATATTTGGGAGATGAGAGATGAATGTTTCCTGTATAACTTCCACAGTATTGATTGCACATTTTCACTGGGTAGAAAGTAGGAAGCTCTCTAGAGGTTCATAAAATGGCTAACATAAAACTAAAACTACTCCGTTAAGGGCTAGTAAACAATACCGCCTTAATTAAGTTATGTTAATTACTAAAAGCAGCAGAGTCTTTGTTGTTTCTTTCCTACGCATCTACCTAATTGTAAATGACTTTCCCAATTACTTTTTCATATATTTTTGTAGATAGTACACGAAAAACAACCTAAAATACGAAGAATTGTTATAAGTAGCTGCTGTAAGGATTACGGAAATAATACGTATTTCCCTGCTTTAAATATGAACACCCAAGAGTAGTCTGAACAAAAGCTGGTTCTGGAACAGAATTAGTTAGCCTTGATATATAAATTTCATTCAACAAATATTGCATTCTGATATTTATTACATTGCGAAAATTGGTTTAGTAATGATTATATGAAAATGATAAATAAATAAATCAAAAACGAAACATAATTACTTCATATGCAATTTGGTATTTCACTTAATGAAGTAAGGTCAATACCTGATTTTGGTTTTACTTTCTTGCATATTTTATAGCAATCGCATTTAGTAGTAGTAGTAATTAGTATTTAAGTCGTTGTTAACATCATCATAATTTAGTTTTTCGGCTATTTCAGATTTGATACATGGAATGGCTAAGAGGGTAAACCGTTCTTGTCTAATTCTAGATCTTAATGGTTCTTTTATTACTTGCAATCTTAAGAAGGATTTTTTCATAGATACAACGGCAATTGCTAACGTTAATATAATTTTCAGAACTATAACAAACTTTAATAAACAATTATTATCATCATTGTTTTTATTAGAATGGATGATCAATATTGTGTAGATTATGTAGACATTTTATATGAATTATCATTAAATTCTGATCCATAAATTGGACGCTCGCTTTTGTTCCGTCCGCATTAAAATATGTATGTTCTTAGCTGTCGCAGAGCAAATGTCACGTACGAGAGCGATCTGAAATGTTTCCGGAATCGACAACAAAAACACGGTATTGGTGTGGTTTTTTATTTTTCGATATAGTCTCTTTGAAGATCAATATACTTTTTCAATCGGTGCTCGAGTCTTTTCAAGCCGTCGGAAAAGTACGATGTTTCGAAGTCTGCAAAATAGCCGTCTGTAGCGCCGATGACCTCCTCATTTGAGGCAAATCTCTTTTCTCCCAGTGATTTTTTTCAGGTTTGGGAATAAGAAAAAGTCGTCCGAAGCGGTTACCCGATTTGGTTGTTGCTCCGGTGTGAGCAAATGCGGTACCCATTGCGCCGAAAACTTGTTCATACCGAAAATTTCGTGTAGGATATGGACAACGCGTTCACCTATGATGCCTGTTGTCTCTGCTATCTTTTTCAGCTTCAATTGGCGATCGGCTAACACGACGTCATGAATCTTCGACCATTTCATCGTTGGTAGCGATTTTTAGGAGTCCACTGCGTGGTTCGTTACTTTTGGTTGTGCGGCCATATTTGAACTTATTCACCCAGAAGTTGATGGTTGAAAACGATGGAGTACATTCGCCATGAACCTCTAGCAAAATATTTCGAATTTCCGTGGCCGTTTTCCCAGCTATCCAGAAGTGTTTTATCACTGCACGAAATTCGATTTTATCCATTTTCGCAAAACCGCTTGACTTGCTACACAAAACACGTTCTTAAAGAGTAATTATTGACAGTAGACGTCTGAAATTTTGACAGTTGCCATAAAAAGGGTTGCCCTTGCCGACCAATGAATCCCTTTCGACCTTCGTGCGCCATCTCTTGCCGGTTCCCGAAACATTTCAGGTCACCCTCTCAGTCTATAATGGGTACCTTTCTGTTGAGTACACTTTTACGTCAGACACGCTGCAGGGCTCTAACATGGGTCCACTTGTATTTGTATTATACATTAATGATTTACTTCTTCAAATAGACGTCCTAATCTTGCATAGATTTCATATTTCCGGTGACATTCATATTACGATTTCTTTTGTCAAATCAATGTTATCAACTTATCATTTTCTCAAAAAAAAATTAAGTAGATTTTTTGAATAATTTCGAATACACTCAATCTTTGGAACGGAGAGAACACTCTTAGAGTACGAGTATGCGGACGCTGGCAACATACAATTGTATGGCTGAATAAAATGTTTTAACGACAGATATGCTATTCTAGTCTTTCATATACATATGAGGGTACTGTCGGCGTTGTTTATTAAATTAATTTTCTTTTATTTGATATGCGAGCTTTGTAACATGTCAATATAGAATCCTGTATCGGGTCAGATCAGGTCGGATCGGGTCGGGTCAAGTCAGTTAGGTATTCTCGTTTAGCAACGAGCAACAGATCGCGTATCGATCAGGTACGGAAATAGCATATACTATATCAATAATAATGAAAAGTAATAGATCAACAATGTACTAGTTTCACAATGTTTTAATGTTGAAGGAGTGAGTAATAATTGGGCGAAGATTGGGCTAAAAATGCCGAGAAATGTGAATACAGGGTGCAGATAAACATTGCTGCAGATAAATATTCATTTTCATTATTTGTAAATGGGTTTAATTTATAAATAAGTAATTTTATTAACCACTGTCATCTGCTTGAATTTATAAAACGTAAAAAAGCGTGTCTGAATAAGAACTTGAAATTTGAGTCGCGTATAACTTCAGTTTCTCGAATGTTTAGTTAGGCATAGTTGGAAGTTATCATAGGAAAACATTGATGTTATAATTTGAACACTTGTTGATCGTGAAAACGCATTACAAGGACCATGAGAAATTGTAGTAACAATTCGCAGCTTGCGTGATCATTTTAGTGGACATAATCGCAGTTAGCTGTTGAAAACCCCAACGCGTTATTGTCTTAAAAGGTTGATTTCAGGATCGCTTCTAATTCATTCAAGAACTGAAGTCCACTGACTATGGAAAACGCAGAAACTCCTAAGCTAACACTAACCGGAATTTCAAACAACAGCAAGTCGATAAAGAACTTTCCAACAAAATCATCTTTAGTGATGTGGCACATTTTCATTTAAACGGCTACGTCAACAAACGTAATTCTCGAATCTGGGGAACAGAAAACCACATACAATGCAGGAACCTCCAATGTATTCTCAAAAAATGGCAGTTTGGTGTGGTATGTGTGAAGAGAAAACCATGGAATCGTACTTTTCGAAAATGAAAGTGCGTCCGTAAGCGTGCTATCGTGGCATGTTGACAAACTTTTTGTAGCAGGTATTAGATGGAATAAAAGTAAATGGCATGTAGATTTAAGAGGATGACGCGATTTCCCACCGTGCATGTTAAAAAAAATCGCATTAATCGCAAACAAGATTCCCAGGTCGTGTCATATCTCGTTTTGGAGACCAAAACTGGTCATCATTTAGACTTCTTCATCTGAAGTTATGTAAGAAGTAGAATCTATGTGAACAATTCTAACGTAATTGAACAACTCAAGAAAGAAATCGGGCGAAACATTCATTAAATTCAGTTGCCTTTACTTTAAATCGTCTACCGAAACTTCGTCGAAAGGGTACATACCTGTCTTCGAAGCTGGGATGGCCATTTGACTACTAATTTACTTAAAAGATGCTTCCTGTGAATTTAAATTTAGATTCTTATTGATTCATCACCTATTAGAAATGTGTCTGATTGTTTTTATAAATATACAAAAATAATATTCTAATGCACGCTTCCTTAGTAAACGCTTTACTGATCATTCGCAACAGTAGGAAGCATGTACACCTTCATTTAAGTATGATTTTTTAATGATCATTTCCTTTTAAAATTCATTTCAAAAATTTTTGAAACTAATTTAGCATAATGTTTTTTTGGGGGAGGGCATTATGCGATATATTAAAGTAACACAAAACTCGGAAATCGCATTAACAATAATTATAACGCTAATGACGATTGCAAGGACTGTGTGGATGTACAATTCACAGGTATAGCAGTAAACTCCACTCACACAAATTAATTAATTATGCGGAACGCAGCGTTTCGAGAGCACGTTGGCGAAACGCTGCGTTCCACATAATTAATTAATTTGTGTGAGTGGAGTTTACTGCTATACCTGTGAATTATAACGCTATCTGTTTAAGTTGTATACGTCAGTTTTATTATGCATATATTGAGTGTTCTAAAAGTATTTTCCAAACTGTTTTGTTCACTGCGCGAAAACAATAATTGAGTGAATGGGGAGTGGGAGATATGTCAATCGCTAGCATTATTCGTGCGAAACATAAGATATCACTTCACTCACCAGAAGTTACTGGTTGGGTTGCACTGTACGGAATTATAGGCCTGTCTTTCTTGAAAATGACAGAGATCGAAAAATAACCGTAAATTCCGAGCAATATGTGGAAATGATTTTTACGCCGGCCTTCAAGATTTTAATGGTTTTAATCGGAATACTTGGTTCTAACAAGATGAAGTGATATTTCACATATTTAGCGTATCCTTGCGAGTTGTTCGTGAACTTTTCCCTGGAAAATTGATATCCAGATGGGGGAGATAAACTGGCTGGCACGTAGCTCCGGCTTGACACCAATGAATTCTTTTTATGGGAGTACCTTAAATTAAAAGCATACAGCAACTGTTCTCACGCTCTAAATGAATTGAGCGAGAATATTCGAAGAGGAATGGTGGCTATCACGGAGAATATGTAGCGAGCAGTTCCCGAAAATTCTGTCTCATATTTAGAAGAGTGCCGAGAAAATAACGGAACATATTTAAAAGACACAATTTTTAAGAAACAAATTCCGAAAGTCTCTATTTTAATGAAAAAACAAACATTTATTCATTGAACTTGATCTTTATTTTATTATATCCCTTTTATTTTGAAAAGAAGTTCTGGGACACCTTGTATTTATAATTAAGATCCAGTTAACGCAACTGCGTAAAAAACTAGACAACCTTCGTAATTTCTTATAGCCGAAAATCGAAGAACGCATTTCATTTAAAAATATCAAAGTCTGTTTCCGTTAGACGTCATAGTAAACGTACACATAATTAAAATTCCGACATTTAAATAATCGTAATAACGGAAACGGAGCGAGGTTGTCATGAGGCCAACTGATCTACATTACTGCTACGCATTTGTTGAAGAACTTCCACGGCAGTTAATAAACTAGTATTAATAGAAGCACTACCATAAAGTTATATGATTTGCAGTAGATACTTACGTGATATTAATGACTTATAGGCTTTGGTTCTAAGTATAACTTGGTCTATGGAGAAAAATTCGGTCTAATATTAGGGTTTTTAAGAAGTAAGGTTGTGTATTTGTTTTGGTTATGAATATAGTCTAGGTGTCCTAAAAGTGTAAACAGTTAAGGTATAACGCTTGCTTTTTTATGTATCGGGATCGTAACCCATTCCGCTTACAAGAAAAAGAAAAACAAGTGGAAATAAAGAGAGAAACTTAGTGGAGGAGTCACTGTTGCTCTTAAGATAACAAGTTTGGAGACCACTTCATACAGTTTAGGTGGCTCAATTTGTCAATTTTAATTACAGTTGATTGAAGTACATAGCTACAATCATCAATTGATATAGTATCAGAGGCAGTTGTTGTTAGTGAAAGTGTATATAATAAACACCGACAAAATTGACACATTGCCGTGCGTGATTATTTGTTATCGTCAATATTCAAAAATGTCACATTTATTTTATTTGATTAAAACGAAATATTTACGAACCACATTCTATTATATGAAAACTCATACTTAAGATATTATTGTCTTTTAATGCCAATTTTAAGGATATACATATATATTTCGATAGTGATGGTGTTTGTTCGATTCTAAACATTTTCATAATATACCACCAAATTTGTCTTTAGCCAAGGCATAAGAAAACAAATGTATAATAGAGATAACGTCGTGGTTTTATAATACAACATTCATATACCTGTTTGACGAATTCAAAAACAAGCAGAAAGCGTATATAAAGGCTGTCGTACAGGTGTATCTAACACAGTCCTACAACCAAATCAAAATTGTAAAATGTCATTCGTAAATGGAGATGGAGTAGTTTAATATTGCTGAAGGCAGACAAACACCATTAAATCGACACGAAATGGAACTGCATGATATACTAAAAGAATTAATCAATTGAAGTATACCCGATACTACTTTTGAAGTAGACTTTGGAATTTCTACAACCGTTTAAACCGCACTCCATCGAATTGATCGACAGCGAATATCCAATTTCTGAAGAAGATTTGGAAGAGTATTTGCAGGTGGAATCGGGACCTTGTACATCAGAAGAATGAGGCATTTTAGATATGAGGTATTTGAAGAAGACACTGTTAATTATTGGAAGAGCGGGGAAAAGAAGCGACTCTCCGCAGAATAGGTAGAAAGGCAAACTCTCTACGACAACTGTATCGATGGGAGGCATGTCTAAAAATAGGAGGAACGCAAAGAGAGAGATTAGCAGCAATATCTCAATACGTGAGAGAAAACTTTGAGGAAGTACATGGACTGAGTACCATTATATACGATGTAGATATACGAAAATGGGCGTTAGAAGCTAATGAGAATATTAAGCTAGAGAGCTTGAAAGAAGTGAATACTGAATTTTAAAAGAACATATACAATTGTTTTGCTCAAAATCAATAAATTTATCAGTCTCCCATATGTGTCAGATACTCAATGCAATTAGAAAAGATTGCTGCTAATGTTGTTAATGAAGTTAAACTACTGGTCCAAAGTTAAGGTATCGAGCATGTATATAACGCAGATGAAAGCGGTTTCAATTTGGTGATACATTCTGGATGTTCATTAGCATTCCAAGGTACGAAGAAAGTTGAAGCTCCTGTTCAGTCTATACAAGCAAAAAATATAGTTATATGTACTATTCTCTCAATATTTTCATTAAGATCTGAATTTTACACCCAGGAACCTTTCTTTGGAGGTAGACAACCATTTATCAGTGAGATGAGGTTATCGCACTTAACCCGTTAGGTATTATATATTAATTAACAATCATTGTTAGTCAAGATATATTATTGTCAGTTAGCCAAATAACCAAATGTTTCAATTCTCAGATTGTCAAGCAAAGCGTTGATCAATGCTGGGAATCAGCCACTGTTTCGGACTTCTAGAACTATACTTATTAGGTCTTATCCCATAATGATGTTCACAATAGGAAAGTTAACTAATTGCGATCGGGCAATAATTACTCGATCTTACAAACTTTTAACACTCAGTAGGACATAACCAGATGGTCCTCGCCAAACGGTTGTTTCATATGATATTATAGATTCGAATAAGACACAGTAACTAATCCTCAGTGTCCTAGTATCACTGTACTCTTTGTTATCACCTGGGGTTATTTGGTGACACGTAAGGCGCTAAATTGTTATCGCGTATATACGGTTATACAAAGTATAACACCTTTAACCAATAAAATTTATTGCATGTTATTCTTAGTTTCCTTTCTAGGTACGCATCATGCTGAGTCCATAGAAAATGTTCTTCGATCCATACACCTAGACGCTTATGAGAGCAAATTTGTTCCAATGCAACTTCACACTGACTCAGGACTCGTTCACTTTTGATCTATGCAGACAGTCCGTACTGCGACAGAGTAATTTTACAGAATGATTGGACCTCAGATGGGGAGATCTTATACGTATGAGTTTAATTTTGGTTAAGTTAAGTCCTTTACTCTATACTCAAAAATGTAAAATAAGTATGATGAAAAGAGTTGATAATGGGTATACAAAACATATTATAAGTAGTATATCGCTTTTTTTTACAAATTTTAAAGTGAAAACATATTTTGAAAACTACCATCAATTTGTATTTCAAGATTACCCGCACACATCCTTCTTCTTCGAGCATGCTAGTTCTTCGTAAAGCAGTAGAAATTATACTTTAAAATAATTTTGACGGCGTTAAACCGTTAATCCCTATTATAAATTATTATTATGCAAATATAAAATTATTACACATAATTCATAAAGTCCCAAAATTTAGATGCAAATTTCACCGTAATACATTTTATTGCTCGATTTCAAGAATACGGCATTATTTGACGGGTGTGGGGTAGAACACCTGCGGTAATTACTTTCGGTCAAACGGTTTAATACTACTTCCGTAACCAGTTAAACTAACATCCATATTAATACTAATATTTATATGAATATAAATACTAACTCACCGGCATTAGTAGTGATAAAATTACAATTTTCTTGCAATTTCGAAGGTAATTAAGTTCTGAAAAATATCGGTCTCGGAGAGGACTTGAACCCAACATCTCTACATCTTCGGTGTAGCGTGCTAAACCAATTGTATCACGAGGCCATTAAATCCAAGTCCAAATGATTTAGCACGGTACACCGCAGATGTAGAGATGCTGGGTTCAAGTCCTCTCCGAGACCGATATTTTTCCGGAATTTAATTACGTAGGAAATTGCAAGAAAATTGTAATTTTATCATTACGTCCGTAACCGTTTAGTGTATGTGGCAAAAGGCTTTAATCTTTAGTGTGTTGTCGCTTTCCTGTGAGGAATTAGTTTTTTGAAATCAGTGCGAAATTGTAACAATTTGGTAAAGTACCGAACGTAAAAATGCCAAAACGCAGACAGTTGATTGTACAACAACGTGTTAATATTTGTACTCTTCGCCATGAAGAATATACAGAGAAAGAAATTGCTCTACGGTTAGACTTCACCGAAATATGTGCATTACGCATTAGTTCGGAGAAGAGAGACAGGATAAAATCTTGATAGAAGACGACTTCCAAATGAGATCGACATCTAAAGCCACCGTATATCGCATCGCGCATTAAGATACAACGACGAACAAATGTGTCTGTTACCGTCGTCAAGAGGCGATTATTGGCAGCTGGCTTGAGGGGATGCATCGGCCCCAAAAAATCGTGTTTAAAACACATGCAGAAAGAGAAACGATTAACATGTGTAAGAGAGCATGCAAACTGGTGACTGTTATTTGGTACGCAACGGAGAATCTTTGTTCGTCGACGACTAGGGCAAAGAGCTAGTGAGGCGTGCCTAGTGCCCTTCGTCAAATATGGAGAGGGTGTGTTATGGTTTGCGGTTGTTTCGCTGGAACAACTACGGGTGATTTCGGTATTTCCCAATCTCACGCGCACCCCATGTGCAAAAGCTTTTTAGAGGGGAAACCAGCAAGAAATGAATTGAAATTAATGGTTTGACCTCCTCAAAGTCCGGAATTATCTCCTTCTAGAGCTCTTATGGGATAAGCTTGATCGAAGAGCTGGGCAGCAACAACCTCAGAATACCCAACACCTACGGAAATATTTACAGAACGCATAGCAATAAATTAACGCGAACTGCTTCGAAAAATTACTTCAAAGAATGCCTAAAATTCATGCAACGGTTATCAAAACCAAAGGAGGTCAGATCGATTAAAATGGACTTAAGGGCTAAATGGTGTATAAATATTATTATTTTTGAATTAATTTACTTTTATTTGACGACGGTAACTTGTGTTGTATAAATTCATTAATAATCACAATTAAGTGTTACTGTAGCTGTGACGTTTTTGTAAAATCAGTTGTTGTTTTCAAACTTTTTAACGATAGCGTATATTAAGATCTATTGTATAATATCAGCACGTAAAGAAATTAGATTATCAGATTACTAGTATGTGCTTTAATATAACAGCAGATAATGGTAGTAGGGCTCTTCAAAAAAAAAAGAACGGGAGATTCAACATGCTATTGTGGCATAGCATTTTAATTTTTTTATACATATACAATTCGAATTTGATAGAAAATTTACTTCTCAAGTTTTTTACGATAGTTTAATTAATTGCAGAAACTTAGTTATTCTGTATTAAATGCTATAATAATATAAGAAGAAATTAACTACATTGACACTAGCCACATTATTACTGTGCTACAACTAATTTAAAATAAATGTATGGCTAGCTTCAAGAAAACAAACGGAAAAGGGCTATAACTTACTGTAATGTCGTATCCAGCCGTGATTATATAAACAAATCGAGGAAAATCGTCCGACTACGTTTTTTTTTATAATGAAGAAAAATTATACATAAATCATTCTATTTTTCTATTTCAGTTTGTAAATAATTCGATGGAAAAAACAGAAATATCGAAATAAGAATCAATAAACGAATCTATTATTGCCTGCAATAAACAGTAAATATTTTGGCAGAGTAACAGGAAGCTCGATTCAGAACGCCGTTTGCTTTGATCTCTTTAAAATAAATTCGAAATTTGCGCGTATGTGTACACTTTAAAAATTTAATATAAATATATTAAATATTTACGGGTTACGTTTTGCAAGCAGCAATCAATGGTAAGGTATGTATGTGTTTCCGCTGGTACAGAGCCAATTTCATATGCTTAGGTACACCGTTGCTCATAATTTTAAGACTACCTCGAGAAATAAAAGTATTTAAAGAGAGGTAATATTTTTTTTACTTCTGTAATAAAAAACGAAATTATTAGTAACTACGATTATGACTTATTTTAATTACGTTAGAATATGGATAGGTAAGGTTTTGTTCGTATAGCAAGGTGTATAAAAAATGAGGACTAATAATTTTTAGAAGAAAAACGAAGAGAATACAAAAGTCATTTCGCTCTCAACGATTTGCCATCTCAAAGAATACCTTCGGAGCTGTTGTTTCCTACTCTTGCTTTTTAAAGAGCCGCGAATATTTTCACGGAATGGGTTCATAGTAAGAGATTTCCAAGAAAAATATCTGTAGTCTTGATTTAGAATTGATTGTTTAGGCTATTTCCATTCGTTTGTGAACCTTGTGTCTACTGTCGTCTGCAGGGTAGCTAGATTCATCATTACTTTAATGATTTGTCAGGTTATTTGTCTTGCTTATGTTTTATTAGTCACATTGATTTATTGTGGAGACTGAACTCGATTTGATATTCTCGAATTTTGCAATTCAAGGCACTTGACAATTAAGCTAATCAGGTGGACAGAAGTTACTGCCGAAACGTCGGAAATGAAAGTTCCACAAACGATGATAGCCTAAATAGCAACTCCAATTATCACCCATCGTGAACAATATCACGTCCAGAGTGTTGGTTTAGTTTATGTGATTTATATAGGGTTTAGTACATCCTCGAATTTTTTAACTGTAGAATAGGATTTTGTGAATTTATCATGGTTGGCAAAAACAAGCTTGGGAGCATCGTGCTTTGAGATTCAAAAGCCTATATACCATGTTTTGAGTTATTGAGGTACACTACCCCTCATAATAGTATGGACACTTCCTATTTCATGCAAAATTTGACGCTTGCTTCAAAATTATAAACGAAACAATAAGAAAAATATTTTTCATCTACAACTTATTGCACATGTGTACACAAAAGAAAAAGTAATAACAAACATTAAAAAACATAAAGCATCTTATTTTCTTATCATCGAAAAATCCACCTCCTGATCTAATAACTGCTCGCACAATTCGTGACATTCCTTCTACCAATTTCCTAAGTGTATCTTAAGGAATATTGTTCCATTCCTTCTGCAATACCGTCCAGAGATCGGTTTTAGACGTTGGATATTCTTTTCTGATTTGTTTGTCCATTTCGTCCTACACAAGCTCTATCGGATTAAGATCATCGTCTTTCTTTATTGTTGGCGTAATGCATGCAGGAAGCATTTTCTCATCTTTTGAGCGCCTGACAAACGTTCTGCTACCTATAAGCCCGTAGTACGTTTCCCCATTGTTCTGTTGTCCAGTCTTCGTGAATGTTGGCTTGCTGGAGACGTTCTTGTTTATTACCATGACGTAGGAACGGTTTTCGTGCCGCAATACGGCCGTCTAGGTTTGCTTCCTTTAAAAAAACATTTCACTGTGTTAACGGACGTTTATAGTCCGATAGAGCGAAGAGAGTTCATTAATTAGGTCCTAACTTGTGGACAAAATTATTTTCTGTGACGAGGCCCATTTTCACCGTGATGGCTTCGTCAATATGTAAAACTGCATTTGGGGTCAGAAAATCCACGAATGATTCATCAGAAAGCAATGCATCCAAAACATGTCACTGTCCGGTCTGCATTGTGGGCTGGAAGATCAGGAAAATAATGCAGTGACGGTGAATGGCGAACGTTATCGTGCTTGACGACATGTGGTTTCGGCGGAAGTGTATATTAATAGTATATTAATTACGGCAGAGTCTGGTAACGCAAATATTTTAAATTTAATTTACATACTCGGTTAGAGTCAAGATATAATTGTTAGAACCCGCAGACTCAACAACATAATAGTAATAACTGTTAGTAATATTATTACTAATATAATATATACTAGTCATTATTATAATAAAATATTAATATTCTATTTAGAGTTCGAAAATATATGGAGACGCCTTGGTAACGGATGTAATAATTTCCTGGGATTTTAGCTGCACAGATGAACACATAGCATTCATAGAAATGACGGTAATAAAAAAAATCCATTTTAAACATTTCTATCGGTATTTCTCAGAATTTTGCATTTTTACAAGCAGAAGTTTATTTTATGAGGCCAGACGTTGTTGCATTTGTAATATCTTAAATCCTATAATTAAAACCTCCACAATATATTGTTTATAAGCTGATATGGTATCCAATTTATTTACTTAATAATTATACATATTTCATCGGTAGCGTTAAACGAATAGGCGGCAGTGTATCTAAAAGCTAATAAATTAATTTGTGACGAGTCAATAAATAATATTAATCCGGAAAATGTTTGCACTAGCGAACGTGTAAACGTGTTGCTTGCATTAAGATCAAAGCTTTTAACGTAATAATTTGCGGTTGGCTGTGGAAGGCTTCGCTGGCATTAAATGCCAGCGGTTGGTGTGAGCAAGCGAAAGTAATGTATTTACATTAATATTTTTGCGAATTTATGAAGGTGTTGAATAATTGCAGAAATCCTAGTATATATTTTTTCCAAAAACGCGTAAGTTAATAACAGTGCTGCTTAAAATAATTTTGGTGAATTGAAAGTTAACAAATTACGCATATAGTTTGAAATGCGAATTCAAAAGTATGTAATACTTGGTTACTTATTTTATTTAAAAAGTCATATATACAAATGACAACAAAGGAGAGTTTTATACTTGCCGCAAATTGGGCAAATAATTTCTTCTTGCAGCAGATACTGCAGCTGGTCCAATATAGCAGATGAGGTGTGTCGTTAATAAAAAAGAGGGCGAACTGAAATGTTTCCGGAATCGACAAATGGTATTCGTGTGGTTTTTTATTTCTATTTTTCGATGTAGTCTCCTCGAAGATCAATACACTTTTTCAAACGGTGTTTCAGTCTCTTCAAGCCGTCGGAAAAGTAGGATGCTTCGAGGTCTGCAAAATAGTCATCTGTAGCGGCGATGACCTCCTCATTTGAGGCAAATCTCTTTCCTTCCATTGATTTCTTCAGGTTTGGGAATAGGAAAAAGTCGCTGGGGGCTAGGTCCAGTGAATATCGAGGATGAGAGACTAATTTGTAGCGCAACTCATTCAATTTAGACACAACGATACGGGATGAATAAGCCGGTGCATTGTGATTGTGGAAGAGCACTTTTTTTCCGCTGCAAACGGGGCCGTTTCTCCTTCAATACTGCACCAAATCGGATCAATAAATCTCTGTAGTATTGCCCCGTGATCGTCCTTCCCTTCTGCAGATAGTCGATGAGGATCACACCTTGAGAATTCCAAAGAATGGTCGCCATGACCTTCCCGGTCGATGGTACGGTCTTTGCTTCCTTCGGTGCCGATTCACCCGGAAAAGTCCGCTGCTTCGACTGTTCCTTGATCTCCGGTGTGTAGTGGTGGATTTAGGTCTCATCCATGGTTACGAAACGCATGAAGAAATAGCTTGAATTCCGTTGGCTCCTGGCCAGACACTCCTCCGAAACGGTCACTCGATTTCGTTTTTGTTCCGGTGTGAGCAAACGCGGTACCCATCGCGCCGAAAGCATTTTGATACCCAAAATTTCGTGTAGGATATGGCCAACGCATTCTTCTGAGATTCCTGTTGTCTTTGCTATTTCTTTCAGCTTCAATTGGCGATCGGCTAACGCGACATCGCGGATCTTGTCGGCAATTTACATTGCGTGGTTCGTCACTTTTGCTTGTGGGGCTACGTTTGAACTCGCTCATCCAGAAACTGATGGTCGAAAGTGATGGAGTCCATGCGCCATGAACCTCTAGCAAGATATCTCGAATTTCCGTGGCCGTTTTCCCAGCCATCCAGATATGTTTTATCACTAGACAAAATTCGATTTTATCCAGTCTTGCGAGATCGCCCGACTCGCTACACAAAACACACTCGTAAACAACAACTATTGATAATAGATGTCTCAAATTTTGACAGTTGCCATAAAAAGAATTGCCCTTGCCGATTAATGAATATATATTATTTGTTTCGGTATGTATTGCGTTATAAGCTGGTCTCAATCCAAATAGGCGATATTGTTTAAATAAAGCAATTTATTTGCAAACTAAACTAATTTAAGAAAAATAAATAACGAACAATAATAACAATTTACTAATGAAAAACTAACGTTAAATGAATATTTTTCTATATGAGATATATATTTATATGAGATATTTATCTTCACCATATATTTATACTTCACGGCAGCTTCGATACAACAGGCTTCCAGAGAGTGGACAGTTAGAGCGCACAAATCGTAATATGTATATGCTACAGGCGTACAATAAATAAGGCTGCAGAAACGAGTGCTTTCGCAGTAACGTACGGTACGGTTACTATCAACATTAAATTAATAATTAATTAATCTAGTTACTTACAATTTCAGTTTGATTGTGTTGTTCATGCAGAATGACGCAAAAATTAGTTGTAGTATTATGTCACTAGCATGCCTTCCAGTGCTGACTCCTAGGTTGTGTGGTATGCTTGGTAAAAGAGCGTTCTGCATCTAATCATGTGGTGTTCGCGAAATGTAAAAGGTTATTCGCATCATAGTCGCACTCTTGGTTTTTAGTTAACTCAAAACCAAGAGTGCGAATATGGTGCTTAAGTTCATACGCGCTATAGTTTGAAAATCGGGATTGTTATTTATAACCCCTCACAATTTATCGGTTGTTAATCAGCTTGGTGTTCTCTAATTTGTAAATAGTATCTAGAAAAATTGAATGATTTCCAGAAATTTGTTCTATTAGAGTATAGATTTCGGTATCTGAAACGAACCGCTGGTTTACTGAAATTGTTTGGCCTTCTTGTGGATTTAAATTTAAGATACAAGATTTAGTAAGCTAGGTTTCCCAGCGCGTCAATACCGGCTGTGGTGGTTGAGGTATGCCCGGATAAGCCTGTTTAAACTCACGAATTCGTTTTGGAGATTCAATAAAAGCTCTATGGTAGAAACTATAAATTGATCTACTTTTGGATAACTGTTTTTAATCAACTTAGCTGCAAGTTGACATGCATGGAGCAAACAGGCTACGTTAAGCAGTTGAAGATAGGATTATTTTAATAACTTTCCAGCTTTAACCATGTTCAAATCCCATTTGTAACCAGCATTACAAGTTGGGTTGCCGATATATTGAACTCACCAAAGGTATTTTTTGTAGTTTCGACTATCCTTTCAATGTTTATCTTCGGTAATATTCTACTACGTAAAAGAAAAAACAAGGATGCCTAACCGCTTTTTAAAGTATACACTAACACATTTAAAATGCAATGCTTTCTTGTATCCAAATATGATCGTCAGTCATATTTTTTGATTTTTTAATTCTACCTTTATTTGATACATAACCGTGTTTTTCACCCCATGAAAATTATACTATAATTGACCTCTTGTTAGCAATCTCCATTCCAGAATATATTTCTCCCAAAACTTTTGAAATTCTTTATTGTCTACAATATTTTGTGGAATGTTGCACACACTTAACATATAAATAAAGTCCTACTGAAATTTATGAAATGATATATCACGTTGCGAATTTTTGTTGTTTGCTATTAATAAGTCCTTTACACACACAAATACTATACCGTAAAATGTTTATATTGCAAACAATACATTTAATAATAGTGTCAATGTATTCTAATGTCGGAAATCGGTTAAGAAATTCCGTCGAACATAAGAAAGAACTCCGTCGATTCGCCATCGTCAGCCTAATCCGGCATTCACACAATTTCATTTTTTGATTTGTTGCCAATTTTGAGGGCCCATTACCTCAATGTATGGCGTGAGAAAGTGTCGTCCAGAATAGTCCTCTACCTCGACAACGCGCGACCTCACACTACTGACCGTACCAAGAAGGAGATTCAAGTTGTAGATCATCTGCCCTACAATTCTGACTTTCCACCGTTGCCTTTTCTTGGATTTGAAACAGTGACTTGTTGAACGACGGTTTGAAGACGATGGACTGAAGACTACTGTTGTCAACTGGTTCAATTCCCAGTCGACAAACTTCTTTGTAGAGAGCTGTTAAAAGAGCTAATGCAACGTTACAAAAAGTGCTTAAAAGCAGACGGCGATTATATGGAAAATTGTTTTTATAATCGAATGAGCCTTGATCTCCCAACTTGCCTCGTACTAACCTAGAGAAATTAAAAATTTACTTTTGAAAATCTAAAAAAACATTTAATTATTGACTAATATGCATGTTAAATATGTATATCTAATTGTAAAAATAAATAGTATACTGATTCACAGTGAAAATGATGCAGTAGTATGTAATTTGATAAGAAGCTGAAAATGTTTGGAAAACTAATTATCAGGGGAAAAGTAAATTAAATATATTGTATCTACTATTGTTGTAATATATTACAAAAATAAAACAAAACTAACTCGAACAGGTATTACGGATTTTAACCAGATTACAGCAGTTATATATTCTTCACAGTGGAAACGATGCATCCCAGTACACAAATTCTATACGAATAGAAAAAACCCGTAGATGCACGTGTCGTTTACCTCTATATCTGTTACAACTGTGAAGTGCGATTTTATCACAAACAGCTTGTAATTTGGAGTAATTCAACATGACTCGACAGGCAACGGGAAATTCTAAAAATACTCAACAGAAGTACATCCACGACACAACGTGTTATTAAACGATACAATCATGAAACAGAGTGGACAACAAAGGTAAAATAAGTCCAAATAGGTATTTAACGAACATGACAAGCGGTGGATTGTTAGAGAATCTAGAAATAATCCACTATTAAGTACTCCCACGTTAATGCTGGAGATGACCCGTGTTCTGGGAAAAACCGTAAATGCTGAAACTACTCCAAGAATTCTGAGGCATGCCAATTTGCACGGACGAATAGCTAGAAAAAAACCGTTTATAAGCCAGAAGAATAAAAAAAGTTTATAGTTCGCATTGGAGCACCAAAATAGATTTCGGCTTCTGAAAAACAGTTTTATTCTTCGATGAGAGTAAATTTAATCTTTTTGGCTCAGATGAAAAGGGTATTGTGTGGAGGAAAAGGAATGAAGAATTAGAATGGCAATATTTAAAACCAATTGTTAAACATGGAGTTAGACATGAAATGGTCTGGGACTGTATTTCTCCTGCTGGTGTTGGAAACCTTCATTCTATTGAAAGTACTATGGATACGTTTATGTACTTAAACATTCTTAAATAGAATTTAGTGTCTAGTGTCAGGAAATTTGACATAGAAGGCGATTTTCGATTTTACTAGGGACAATGATCCAAAACATTCTTTGTTTGTGGTCCAAGGATGGTTGTTATATAACTGCCGCAGTACGGTGATAACCTCAGCTCAGTCACCTGACATAAATATTATCGAAAATTTGTAGCATATCCTTGAAACAAAAGTGCATAGTCATCGAATATCCAATAGAAATGATCTAAAAAATGCCTTGTTACAAAAATGGAACAGTATTTCGACAGATTGTACGCATAAGTTAGTACAATCTGTTCCAAAAAGATTATAATTAATTATAAAATCTAAAGGAGACCAATTAAGTGTCTTTTCTTTGACTTTCTAAAATAATTAATTCATTATTATTATAGGTACATTATTTTCACTGTGATGTTGCATATGTAACCGCTGTAATATTATCTGGTTAGAATTCGTAATACCTGTTCGAATTAGTTTTATTTTTGTAATATATTTGAAGAATATATAATAATATATAATATATTTAATTTACTTTTCCCAAATAATTATTTTTCCTAACGTCTTCAGCTTCTTATCAAATTATAAACCACTACATCATTTTTACTGTGAGTTACAGTACGTAGCTCTTTTTATAACATAGAAAATTTTAGTTGCGAAGGCATAATTTTCCGAATACGCGGACATGACTCATCCTGTATATACTCTATAGTTAGATGATTTCACCTAGTAGCGAGAGTATAAATTATATCCACTATCTAAATATCGAAGGTCGTAGGTATACGTTGGTAACCCGTCAGCTATGAGGACTAAAATCAATTTTACGGTCGACTACGTAATTATATCTGGAAGCACCGATAATATTTTATATGGACTGGCATATTGCCGACATAACGCTATCTAATGGCTACGTACGTATGCAAGCCGAGATTAAATCTTACGGCATAATTTTCGGAATGCCTAGTTTAATACAAACTAGTAACCTCGAAGCTGAAATGCATTCTAATAATCATGAAATATCTCATATTCCCAATACGCGATATGTTCAAAATAAACTGCTTTCTGAATAAATCACAAGTATAAGTTTAAAAGATTGTAATTCGCAAAGGAATATTATATTTGACTTTTTGAAAGGGTTCTAGGCAATCAATTCCTTATAACTAACCTTCGTATGTTACTTTATTGGATTGTTTTATTACTTAACCTTAATTACGTTTACATTATAATAGTGACATGAAACTTTTTATTTTATATCGCTGGAAACTTATTTCTCTTTGAAGTGAGTAAATAAAAAAAAATGTAATATATAAATATTTAATTTTAGTAACATCAAATACGACTTTTTCCGCATCCCTTTTTATATCTCATTTTACTTTACAGCTGCTATACCCGAAAATAAATACATATTCATGAATACGAAGTAAAATATTCTCTTTTAATAATAATAGGTCTTATTCGTTTGTTATACTCTCATATTCCATATATATTTATTTACTCAAGCTCATAAAACGACTTTGTCAGGATCTTCGGGTAAATATGTTTTACAGAAAAAGCTTGCGATTAGGGAGATATATACGTAAAGATATAAAAAATGCAAAGAAATATAGCAAGAAAAGCAACAGACGCACACAATGTCCTATTTCACATATAGGGCTTGACAGTTTAGTTTTAAATAATAAATTAGATTACGAAAAAGTGACATAGCAAAGTATGTTTGCAGAAACACCTTTATAGGGACTTTTATGTAAGGGGACCTAACAATACTAAAATATTTTGAATACGAACCGTTTGTATAATGAACACAGTCATAAGAAGCTTATGAAAAATGACTTACAGATAAAAGTCAGTATTAGTTTGTAAGAGTATTTCTCACACACTGTATAGTTCTTTCTAAATTATGTAAAATTTTTTTGTAGCGTCTTTTACACTACAATACATTCACTTTGGAATGTACAGATAAAAAAAAAATAACTTTGCTAGTGATAATTGGATACGTAGTAGACGATACAATAGTGTATGGGAGAGTCTTCTACCTAGACAACACACCGTTGCAATTACATCCGAGATACAGTTTTTGCCAAAAATGGGTGGATGAGGGAAGTGAATCTCATTCTTTATCCTTAGATATTTTCAATATTAATGAAGTTTAATAGTAGTAAATTACTCTTGATTCCAGCTTAAATAAAGATTAATGACACCAATATAGAAGGTATATATTCTTCTTGGCATATGATCTGTACATTGGTCAAGAAAAAAGGAAATAAAAAATGCATACAAAGTTCGGAAATACATAAATTAGTTCAATTGGGTTAAGTTTTGACAAAATATATTAACAGCAAACTCAATAAAAGTAATCCAAAATTATATTACATTCTGAAAGTGGTTTATATAAATTGGCGCCTGGTGTAACGGTTCCACTCCATTGGAGCGTGTTCGTTGCTCTCCATTGGGGTGTGAAGAATGCTTTCCAACAGCTTTTTTCTATAACTTTTCCAACTCATTTTTCTGTACCCACTCCATAGAAAGATGTCGCCAATGATTTGTGACAACCTCATGCAAAACAGTTTTTGAAATTTGTGGAAACTTATCACTAAGCATTCTTATTGTGAACCGTCTGTTTTCACAAATTTTCTCATTAACTTTTTCAACCAAACCATCATTGGCAACAGAAGGCCGCCCACTCCGTGCTTCGTGATGAACATTGGTTCGTCCATCATTTAATTGTCTAACCCAATTTTTCACCATTCCAGCTGTCATTACATTTTCACCACAATCTCCACAAGTTGACCATGAATTTCAGCAGGCTATTTTGGGCGTGCTACCCAAGACGAAGGAGAGTCAAATGCTGGGTTTATTGAAAGCTATCACCAAATTCTCACCGCTACTCAGCACAAATAAAAGGAATTATAAACATATTAGTACACAGAACTAGATGATATCAGATGAAGAACACCTTGCAGCTGAACTTCAACATCTCGATAACACACCTCAATAAAACAACTGCAAATTCAGATATTATGAATACTATCAGCAGACAACCGAAACAACAGGAAGAACCAGCAACCATTATTGGAACGACCTGCTAGCCATATATCTAAGAAGCAGCAATAACATCGGAAGAACACTACACTAACGTAATAGAAGACGTACACCCACATATAAATTGCGTATTATGATAAGCCACTTCTGAAGAAGATCACAGCAAGATGATCGAAACGCCAGGTATTATAAATTTTCTAAGAAAACCGGAGAACTGAAGAGCAGCCAGCAAGTAGGACCGTGAAAACTTGAAGACCCCTTTATATTTTCGAGGTTTTATATAGTATTTAAGGGTATAAAATTGTTGTTGTTATACACACTTATAATTATAAAAGATTGTATTACAAAAAAAACTATTAGAAGAGATTTTGTATTCTCGTCTTTAATTTGTTAAGTTAAAGCAACTGATCCTCAACTGGTATGGTGTCTTACAATGGCTCAATACTTGCAAACTTTTCTTCTTATACGTTTTCTATATCAGTTTTTTAAAAGTAACGCTTTTTGTTATAATAAAACATAATAAAACAAGCTCATACCACTTCTACAAGTTTAAGGTCAGGGCAATCGTAGAGTAGAAACTGTAAAAATTCATTAACAGCTTCTGGAAGAAGTCAGTTTCATATGTTTCGTAACGTGGTTTAAGCATTTTTGTCAGACTATATAAATCAGTATTTTGTAATATTACCACCGCCAACTATATTTTTTCGAGCATACGCAGGACACTTCTTTACTTTTTTGTCATATGTTTATAAAATAACTCTTCTTTGCGTTAAAACCATAACTTGTTTATAGTTTCACAACTTTATTTAGGACCTTCAAGGTTATATAACTCTACAATCTCTATGTAACTGTGTGACCATAACATGGTTACTCTACAACCCTGTATTAAATATCCCGTGTCGACTATAACATATTTACTGTCCAACTCTTCTTTCACTAAACATGTCGACCACTTCTTTCGCCCCCTTTCGTTAGTTTCTTAAGTAACCGTTACGGTATTAGTGGCGGCAAGTTTTAAATCTACCTTTTATCTTAAGAGTTGTGTCTGTGTCAACTATAATGGGAACACTTTTTGGAGGAAAATGTGGTATCAGCTTTTCCACTAGCCCTCTTTTATGCATGCAGAAGTTCATTTTATTGTTGTAGTATCCAATACCATTACTTGATCTCCAGCGGGTATGTATCGCGTGCACTATTTTTAAACTTATTTTACTATAGGTCTTATTAAACTGTAATGTGAATCATCACCTCAATTCTTCTCGTGAGTTTGGGAAAAGTGAATGTCAAAAATTGTTAGCCTAATTTCCTGTTGATACCGGCAAATATTTAAATAATTTCATCTCATTTCATGAATGTCATTTCGTTAACAATTTTGGATTGGTTTCTGTGTTGCAGTATCGAAATTATATTTGTTCTATTGCTCTTCTTAAATTACCTGGATACACCGTATAATTTGCGTCGTTACGAAATTTTGAGTGAAGAATTTTCACGGTTGATGTTATCTCTCTTATTGAGTAAAAGTGGTGTATTGCTTTCCTTAATATATCTTAATCATATTCGTCGAAGTTTTATTTGGTCTTAGTTTCGCTTCCTTTTTATTCAGCGTTCCAAAAGAAGTTTCCTAACTAATTTTCTTGGACATATTCTATCTAGGCCACCTTATATATATAATTAGGGTACCAAATTAAGTTAAATTCAATCCAATTTAGACTGAACAAAGGCATAGGCATCCTTATCACCTTGTCATGGAAAGCACAAGTTCTGGCAGTAGACAAATGATTTAGAAGCAGATATATAATCACAGAAACTTACTTTGGGTCAAAAACCACAAATCTTTCACTATTTTTGTTCCTGTAATAAACATAAATTGGACATTTAATTGCAAATGAGTGAACTAAAGCATTCGGTATGGGGGATTACTAAACATTTGCTAACATTTAAAGATGGTATATCTTTAAATGTTAGCAAAGCAGAGCACACCAGTCATTAATAAGGGTAAGACTTGTTTACAACTTAACACAATTGACTAGCGAATCGATAACATTGCAGATTTTGAGGTCGTCCGAATATGATAAGAACTCAATTCCCAATTTATCAAGCAAATCATTTACAGAAATATTAAATAATAATGATTTGAGCTTGTAACCCTGCGGAACCCCAGATGATATCCTACAGTGAGCGGATGAATACCTATTATAAAGAACTAGAAGACCAAATCACTCTTAACAAAGAGATAAGAAGAAATCAGCTCCATCAATGAAGGACCAAAGCTAATACCCTCCAATTTAGCACAAAGTAAACTGTGGCTAATGCGACGAAAAGCTCCATGCTCAGGATGATATTTGTCAAGTTAGTTACTGAATTCGCTCGACATAAATCTATTTTGATGATTAACAAAAATGGCTTAACATTAAAGTAAATATTTTATATGCATATGTTCAAATACATTTACAAAGGTCGGTAGAATATTTATAAGTCTGTAATTCGCAATATTAGCCCAATCACCTCCCTCAAACGCGAGCACTATTTTACTAATCTTCTAGAGTGTTGGAAATGTGTATCTTTTAATAACTAAATTATATGGTGTACACAGTGGATGTGTAAAGATAGATGCACATTCACGAACTTTAAAATTAGGTATGTTATTATTATCCGATGTCTTTCTGAAGTCTTGAAGCATTTTATCCTCAGTAATAAAAGAAACACCAAAAGAGAGATAGTTAGTACCGATAGTTAGCGAAGTCACCGCAGATAAATGGTGAGCAACATTATTAACGATGCCTTAAGGTTGAATTAGTTGAACCCAGGAATCCTTGAACTTGTCCTATTGCTATGAACAAATGACCAGAAGGCTTCAAAATTAAGTTTGATATTCGCGTGCACCTGCTTTTGATAATCATGGTATGGCTTTTATGTCTCTGGTTTAAGCAATTAACGATGTTTTCTAAAGTCATTCAGTATTTTTGCATTTTCTATAATAAAAATAACTCAGTAACTGTTACAATTTAGTTTTGTACAATACTACTCTTTCAATATTACTTGAATAAGTTTACGATCCATTAAATAAAAGATCTTCTGAGCCTAAAGTCGAGTCATTAATAATAAAACCAGCAACTATTAGGTCTAACTCGCAGCAATTGACTTATATTGCAAAAAGATCCGGATACTTACAGTTTACACCCGAATCGGTGATGTTTAATACGCATACATAAAGTTTTAACTGATTCTCGGTATTCAATCGATACGAGCTTGATGATGTCTTGGACCATAACAACGTTATTCTACGTAAACTAATTAACGGCCGGACGCAAATCTAATTCCCTATAAAATTAAATGCGCTCCACTTCCTCCTTGTCGCCCAAAACCGATTCAGTTGTCCGTATATTTAGATTGAACGTGACGTCAGCACTTAAGTTGGCTTTATTACCTTTCCATTACGTAATTTACGACAGGAGAACGATAGGGCAATAGTGTTTTAATGGGCGAGATATATCACCTAAGACAAGTTTATATTAAAAGAAAAGATTGAATATACATATTCTATAACAATAGATGGATTATTTTTAGATTGAGTAGCCGTTTATTTTTACGAAGTCATGGGCGCGGAAAAGTAATTAGTGGATCTTTATCGTTTTAACGATTTCCATCGTAATAAGTGTTTTAGAAAATATTCATAGAAAGCATGCGAGGTCATATGATGATTAACAAATTCTTTTAGTATATGTACGAGAGTAGTCTAGTAGTGTTTATTGTGCATTATTAATTCAGCAAACTGAATAAAATCAAAATTGAGACTGTCGTAAAATTGCTCCCAAAGCACGAGAATCCTCCAAATATTTGAAACCAGGATGATTAAACGAGGACGACTTGAAACATTAGCATTACACTTACCCTTACATAGCTTTAAACAACAGTGCTTTCCAATAAAAGACTTTTACATCTGAATATAGTATTTCTAATGGTATATTTTATTAATTTAATTTTATGTAGCATGATTGTTTTTCTATATAGTACGAAGGCGACCTAAAATGAATCCGGTATCGATAAGAGATGGCGCACGAAGGTTGAAGACTATGAAAAAGCTTTCAGTGCGATGGGTACCGCGTTTGCTCACACCGGACCAAAAACAAAATCAACAGTCGAAATAGTGGACTTTTCCGGGCGAATCGGCTCCAAAGAAAGCAAAGACCATTCCATCGGCCGGAAAGATCATGGCGACAATTTTTTGGGTTTCCTAAGGTATAATCCTCATCGACTATCTGCAGAAGGGAAGGACGATCACGGGGCAAGATTACAGCGATTTAGTGACCCGATTCGATGCAGTATTGAAGGAGAAACGACCTTGTTTGCAGCGGAAAAAAGTGCTTTTCCACCACGGCAATGAACCAGCTCATTCATTCCGCATCGTCGTGTCTAAATTGAATGAGTTGCGCTACGAATTAGTCTCTCATCTTCCATATTCACCGGACCTAGCCCCAAGCGATTTTCTGTATTCCTAAACCAGAAAAAATCACTGATAGGAAAGAGATTTGCCTCAAACGAGGAGATCATCGCCGCTACAGATAGCTATTTTGCAGATCTCGAAACATCCCACTTCTCCGACGGCTTGAAGAGACTGGAACACCGTTTGAAAAAGTGTATTGATCTTCGAGGAGACTATATCGAAAAATAAAAATAAAAGACTACAGCAATACCGTGTTTTTCTTATCGATTCATTTCAGGTCGCCGTCGTATTGCGCATTGTTAATTCAGCAACCCGAATAAAATCGAAATTAGGATGTCATAAAATTGCTTCTAAAGCAAGAGAAACCTCCAAGAATAACTTTTGAAGCCATGGTGGTTACATACTGGAACAATTGCTTTACCATGTCAACTTTCTACAGGTGGTCAAAATCTTTGGAACGTAATCGTTATTAGATGTTAGAATAACAAGTGTTTGGTAGTGCAGGATAAGATTGTATAAATTTTACGTTAACATTTTGGAATAGCATTTGGATTCCACGAACTTGTTTGCTAGTTTGAACAGTTCTTAACACCTAGAGGGAAGAACGATTTAATTATTTTAATTATCTTATAAACTGACTTCTTAATAGAAATGAAACATGCATTCATCATTGTAACTGTAGATATGGACGAGAGTCAACGCAATGTCATTCCAAGAACGTCAGCCCTTTCAAATAGTTAAAGGTCAATTCTTTTCCAAAGTACGTTATTTTAGACTTTCAGAGAATTTCGCTAAGGATGATGAATAATGAAAGGAGAGTATTATACGAATTTAATGCATTGCCTCAGAAATGTTGGAGGAACATGGCGGGTAATGGATACAAGGTTAGTCTATGACCATTCACCAATGCACAAATCAGAAATAAGGTACATGAATGTACACTACTTCGAATTGAAGCCAGCACCATTGATGACATTGTTATTATTGAAACTAAAAAGTTGGTTAAATTGACAGAGTGGTAGGATTTCTTTTGATGTTACCAATGCAGGAATCGAAACTCAGCCGGGATACCTTTTACTTCAAATATATTTAATTTGAAAGATAACGATTTTTTCTCTGGAGAGACAACTTCGACATCTGTGACTTTGATACTGTCGTTATTTTAATAACAGGTCGTTTCCGGGGATACACTCACTATACGCAGCATGTTTACCTAAATCATAGGCCACATAGAAACACACTCTTGATGGAATGAAATTATTCACAAGTAAAGGCCAGGGTGCCATCTATTCGACGTACGAGACATTTTGAAGTGTGTGTTTTATTCCGAGATGATACTTTAATAATTTGATGAAAATGTGTGAGTACAGCACATTATACGTCTTTTAGAAATAATTTGGAAGGAATTATATTTAATCGCAAAAGTATGTTTAAGAAAAAACCATATACATATAGTTAACGGTAGTGGAGTTTGCGTCTCCACTACACATGTTGTTTAAGGGACTCTTTTTTTTTAAGAAATTTTAAATTATATATTACACATCAATAATGAAGAACTAAAGCAGATATAGGTGATATTCAATACATAGAAACAAAACTGTACGAAATAAATATTATAAAAAAGAAGATTCACAACAACCACAAAAGAAAATAAGGGCGTGAACCAAACACCATCGACAAAAATCAAATGTAGATGTATTTGAAGACTTAGAAGAAATCATTGTAATTTTAAATCATAATAATATATATCATTACAACATGTAATATATTCAAATTGCAATCTTCAGTTTTTTTTTTTTCATACACCGCGTCAACGACAGCTAATAGTCACGAGTTTCTTGTGAGATCGATTGCATGCTACTAACGTCGATAAAGTGTGTTAAATACGCAGCTTATCCGTTTCCACCTACAATCAACAAAATAGCCAAGGAATAATAAAAAATCAAATAGCGAAATTGCCACCAGTTTCGTTTTATTAGACGTTTTATTGTGCGCGGAATTTATAACCTCATTTTACCGTTTCGCTGATAAACCGATAGAGCTATAACCTGACGTCAGTAAACAGATCGGAAATACTATTTTTTAAAGCGGGAGATCATTCTTTTAATTAATTTGTTGATAAGTAGTTAGTGCGCCTAGATAGAATATTCGTTGACTACGAGCAGTATTCACTAACAAGTAGCTCTGCAAACGCCACAAATACTTAATTCTATCCTTTGTTTGCATCGTTTCTAGTAGATTGGGGTCTTTAGAACGATCATCGTGAATTTTTTATTCTGTAGATTATTGGTTTTAAACAGCAGACGGCTTCAAATGTGAATTTGCTTAATTATTTGTATCTTATACCGTTTAGATTGTTTTGATAGTCTTATGTATTGCACTGAGGATTGAACATTCGAAGAAAGATTAATGATTATCACTACAATATATGGCGTTGTTTTGGTTTCTTTAATATGTTTTTCTAATACCCTTTCATTTGATGAATTTTGAGGCAGACAGAAACACTTTGACTTACTATTACTCCCAAATATCGGAATCTGTAATATGTCAGTACACAGATACTTATAAATGTCGCATTTCGAATAAACTAGGAAACGTAGTAGCGAGCATGCCGGATTTAGAAAACGGAGGCGATAGACTTAAATGTGTAAAGTGTGACAACTATTTGACGCATACCAGCAGGTGGAACTGTAAACGCCACGACATACATTCATTTTGTTGAGGAACACCTATTAGGGCGGAATTATTTACTATAATTCAGTGTGATAATTTTGCAAATTGTAATTAATCTTTTACGATATGAAAGAAAACTAATGTCTTTTGCAGATTTTGGTGTAATAGATATAGACTTGCTTTTACACTAAGTTCATATGTGTGTGTACAATATACAAGGATGTATACTCGGGTTTTTTGTTATTTATTCACGAATAATGTCGCCAAAGCTTGGTATATAACCTTAAAACTGTATCTAAATTACACTACATAACTCTGTAATTCCTCGTATTGAGACTGTTAATAAAGACCCTTACCATTTTGATTTAATAGTGTGGTACATGATGGTTATTGTTATTGTTATGTGATTATCTGTTCATTCTCTATGTTACCGTTACTATTAGATCGGGGATAGGAGCTGATGATGAGAATAGTTCGAGGCTTCTTCTCTTTTAGTTTTCAACGAAGAGAGTGCGATTTTAGAAAAATTGATAAAATCGTAGTTTCACAACAGTCACCTTTTATAATTATAATTAATTATCGTAGGTAGGTTCTGACTGATAGATCAAAGTTGACAATGGAAAAATATAATTTGTATTCATTATTAAGACTGACATAGTAAGCTAACAGAAAATAAAGATATAACTAAGAAATTAATAGCTAAAAATTCCGCAGCATTTTGGCAGCTGTATTTATTTACTAAGTTTTTTAAAAACTCGCAAACTTAAGAACAATGAAGGTAATGCATATATTTTATTTTATTTATTTATTATATTTTGCGTCTATTTGTAGATGCCTTACACCGATTAAAGTTAATTAACACTATTTAACTTTAATCAGTGTAATAGATCTACATATAGACGTAAAACATAATAAATAAATAAAATAAAATATATGCACTTTGCAGTCTCTAGTAATGACTGAGGCATGAATACTATCAGGGATAAATAAGTCATATGCAGTACTATGCGCAAATAAGTAATTACAACGAAGCTTCCAAAGATTTGATTGAAAGATTTGTTTCTTTAGGTACATGAAAAAAGTATACATTTTTACAATAAATATAAAATTACTTAATACTGTCTAATTACCCCTCGTTCGAATTTTACCGTTGACTCTTTAAATATTCCACGAATGTCTGGTTTTTAGTCTTCATCATAACGTTTAAGAGCTAGTTCAAAACACTACAAAATTTAGTACGATATATTATTGAACGTTTTAATATCCAATGATTTTTCCTACCTTTCACGTTATAATTCACAATATGTTGTCAATAAACAGACAGCCTGTTGCCTCTGCCATGACGGAGTAAGGCAAATGGCGTACAAGCATTAATGTTACTACAAGATTCTTAAAGTTTCCTTATTTTATTTCATTAAAGTTTTGAAGCAAGCATCAAATTTTGCATGAATAGTGTGGACACTATTATGAGCGGTAGTGTACATACGGAAATTTACAGCCAAAATTTTAAACTTCTCCATAAAGCCCTGAAAAATATCATTAAGTACATTCCGCACCATATGGAAAACAGCTCGGATTGTTCCAGTTTATAAAAAAAAAACTCAACAAACGCCGACAAAAGGAATTGTCGACTGTGTCCATGCTATACACTGTGCTAAGGTTTAAGAGCACGTTCTTTACTATGACACATGCGTTAGTATTCATTTACATCTCTAGCTATTATAACATAGGTTTATGTCGAGTAGGTCTAGAATAGTTAATTTAGTAAGCATAATGCAAAATATAAGTGAATCAATAGATAGCCGTGGTCAAGTTGATGATACCTGAGGAATGATTTACTGAAATCACTTACTTGTTCCGCTAATGATTTAAAACTCTATTGGGGGATATAGATTGATACAAAGAAAATTGTACTAATTTTTTACTAATTGGCGTAACCTGTTGGACAATGAAGTTATATTTGTATTCTATTCTATCAGTTAAATCATTTTCTTTCCAAACATTTCATCATTCAATCCTCTCGGATCCTTTCTGCAAAATCAGATTTTTTATTTCGTGCATATTGTAGATGATACGCTCAAGGAAATCTTATATTCTTCTCGAGTTCATATAAAAGGAGAATTCCTAGAACACGTGCAGATTTCTTATCCAGCACAAAGAGTATAGCGAATGCACATGAAAAGCAGCCGAAATAGCGAATTTATTACTTCACTGCAACCATCTAGCGTCCTGAAATTGCTATAAATGCAACAATATGTGATATGAATATTAGTTTTCGAGCTGAAAACCGTCAGATACAATAAGGCAGCATTTTATCAATCTCCTCTCGTGGCATCGAATCTCAGTAATTTTAGTAATGTTACACGCTTCCAATTAACATGATGGTAATGCCGGTAATGATGATAGTTACCGTTGGGATTTCTATTCCGGAGTTTTATGCGCCGGCTAGACGTCGCGATTCCCGGTACCACGCTCATCAATTTTCGTTCCAAAAAGAAAAAGGAGGAACTGAAGGAAAGTCACGAATCATATTTAAATAAAATTTTTACGATGAGAAGAATGTTAGTGATGCAGGGTATGAGTTTATTGCAACATTAAAACTGCATTAATACCTACGACGTATGCAATGTAAATCCGAAATTACTGTAACAGTAAATTTTAAAAACAATAAAATAAATAAATTCAATATTCTATCAACACTGTCGGTCATAATGGTATGGGCACTTCCTATTTCATGCAAAACGTGACGCTTGCTTTAAAAAATTAAATCAAACAATTGCAAGAAAAATATTTGTTCATCAAGGACTTATTGTACGTGTGCAGACAAAAGAAAAAGTAATAATAAACATTAGAAAACATAAAGTAAGTTATACTTTCTTCTATTCATCGAAAAATACCACCTCTTGATTTACATCCATCTACCAATTTCCTCAGTGTATCTTGAGGAATATTGTTCCACTCTCTCTGCAATACCGTCCAGGGATGGGCTTTGGACGTTGCTCAATTTTATTTATTAATATATCAGTCAAGGGTACTGATGTTTTGAAAAGGCGATGAAAATCTCACCTCTCACTGTCCGACAAATAACTAGAGAATCATGATCACATCAAATAATAGAGTAAGACGGAGAGAGAAATTTATTTTTAGACATCGCAACATAACGCCAAATCTCATTAAAAAGAAGAATATCATGCGGTAAAGAAAAGCTTTTAGTCAATAATGTGTGAGTTTGATTACGACTACTCGATAGTATAAATGCAGCTGCGAACATCTGTCGAGTGCATTTAGTTTAAAATGGATATAATTCGAGGAATACCATGTATATACTAAATCCTTAAAGCCTTGCTTCCACTATTTTTACATTCCATAAGCTTGACTCTAAGACTCCTGTGCAGTTTCTGCTCAAACAACGTGCGATCCTGTGAATTCGGCAAATTAACAAATTTATCAGAATGTTTTAGAAATTTAGATTTGCCTAGTTATGTGAAAATTACAAATTAATGTTGAGTTGAACGATATACTTCACTATTGCTGTACATAATGTTCAAATGCACTCTATACGTATATTTATTCAGTTTGATAGTTGTTAAAAAATAAACACAGAAAAATCGTTTTCCACTTGTTTATGTATAGAAATGAATAATCTGCTAGTGGTCCTAATGTAAAGACCACTGACTGTATATCAAACGGTTTTTCCTGGAAAAAAACTAAAAAAGCACGTAAACTTCAAATGTTTCAAGTCGCTAATTTCCATTCTTTCCTTTTGTTCGACGTATCGGTTTCATGTCTTATCGTGTACTTAATTCGGTCCATATATTTAGTTTTCTCAACGTCCGTTATCATTGCCCCTTCGATCTCATTGTTTCCGTCTGTACATTGGTTTCTTAGCTTTCTTGATCTTTAGTATCTTTCTTTTGTAATAGCTTTTCCTCGCCTTTATCCCGTTTCCATTATATAATTATCGGAATGCAACTGTCTTGCTATCTTTCTTTACTTCTTTTGCCTTATATCTGATTATTTTTGGTATATCTCTGTCTTGTTTAGCTAAATGGTCGTTAATAAAGATTTTGTCGCCTCTCGTTTCCTTTAGTTTGTTTTTGTTTTCCATAATTTTATTATTATCTGCAGCATTTTCCATTTGTACTAAGCAAGTCCTTTGCAATTCCTTTTCTATAAATTCATCTATTTTCTTTTTATTTCCTCCTGATTACTTGTATCCATTGATAATTCTTGCATGACTTATACCTTGTCTAACTATGTTATTTCGTCTTTTCTCATTTTTTAGACGTTCCAACCTATCATCCATTATTGTCATTTTTTTGTTCAATTGGGAGTTCTCTCTTACCAATTTTTCATTGTCTTTCCTTATTACTTTAAATTGCTCTTTGCACTCCTTCTGTTCCTTTCTCATTTCTTTTGCTAACCTTTATATATTATTCCTCCATTTTCTTCTACAATTTTATCGACGATCTAGCTATTTTCTTGCTTTTACAAAGAGTGTGCTTTTCGTTCTCTTTTTTAGAACACTTTCTCTTACTCTCATCTGCGGAGTATTCATTGACAACCTCAGGTCTTATTTCTACAATTTTATTCTTCCTCTTCCTCTTTAAATTATTTTCTTAGCACGGTTCTATTTGCTTTATTTGTAGAATTTATGAGAGATTCTATCGGCCTCCTTTCTCATCGGTTTATTTTTTCGCCGTGCACGAATCCCCGGTCAAGCCATCGTAGGGTTGGCCTCTATCGACGTATACACAATCACTCACACAACTATTTAAGTACTATTATATTTACACTATTATTTTATTATTATTTTTTATATCAATCTTAAATCTTTCACTTTTTCACACTACTTTTTAGTATTACGAGGGGGACCTGAAATGTTTCCGGAATCGGCAAGAGATGACGTACGAAGGTTTAAGTAGATTCATTGGTCGGCAAGGGCAACCTTTGGCTTTTGGGTGAGCGAGTTCAAACGTGGCCGTACACGCACAAGTAAATAACCACGTAGTGGACGCCTAAAAACCACTACCAACGATGAATTGGTCGACACGATTCATGATGTCGTGTTAGCCGATCGCCAATTGAAGCGGAAAGAGATAGTGGAGAAAACAGGCATCTCAGAAGAATGCGTTAGCCATATCCTACACGAAAGTTTGGGTATGAAAAAGCTTTCGGCGTGATAGGTACCGCGTTTGCTCACACCGGAGTAAAAACGAAATCGGGTGACCACTTCGGAAGAGTGTCTGGCCAGGATCCAATGCAATCCGAGGGATTTATCTATGCGTTTCGAAACCTTGGATGAGACTTGGATCCACCATTACGCACCAGAGACCAAGGAACAGTCGAAGCAGTGGACTTTTCCGGGCGAATCGACTCCGATTAAAGCAAAGACCGTTCCATCGGCCGGAAGGTCATGGTGACCATTTCTTGGGATTCTCACTGGGGCTATCTGCAGAATGGAAGGACGATTACGGGGCAATACTCCAGCGATTTATTGAGATGATTCGATGCAGTATTGATGGAGAAACGGCCTCGTTTGCTGCGAAAAGAAGTGCTTTCTCAACACTACAATGCGCCGGCTCATTCATCCCGCATCATCGTGTCCAAATTGGATGAGTTGCACTACGAATTAGTCTTTCATCCTCCATATTCACCGGATCTAACGCTCAGCGATTTTTTCCCATTCCCAAACCTGAAAAAATCACTTGGAGGAACGAGATTTGCCTCAAATGAGGAGGTCATCGCCGCTACAGATGGTTATTTTGCGGACCTCAAAACATCCTACTTTTCCGATGGCTTAAGGAGACTGAGGCACGGTTTGAAAAAGTGTATTGATCTTCGAGCAGACTACATCGAAAAATAAAAGTAAGAAACCACACCAATACCATGTTTTTCCTGTTGATTCTGGAAATATTTCAGGTCGCCCTCGTATGTTAAATTAACAGCGCCTAATTTCTCAATATATCGAATTGAATTACGGAGCTATTTATTCTTACGCACTGCAAGTCACTTGCCAGTCTCAGACGTTTCTTTTTCATTACAATCGAAATCTTGTGTATTTTCTGTAAATATTTATTACTGTAAAAACTAATTAATATCACGATCTTTTTCTATAAGAACAATATTTTATATATTTCTATATATTTTATTATATTTAGACAAATCTACTTAAGTTATTATAGTCAAAGAAACTTTATTTTTAACCTGTATTATTTCGTATGTTTACTTATTACTTAACGCAAAACGGCGAAGTTGTCAAGGTTGCTAAATTGTAAAATGAAGGGTACGTCACAATGAGCCCTATAAAAGCTACGTAAGGCGGCAAACAAAGCCACAAGCGTATACAATTGCGTGTCATAAAAGGTTACAATTGAATTTTTACACATAGCAGTATAGCAATGAATATCTAACTGTAGATGTATATATACACATATATCCACAAAAGAATATTATAAATCATCCATTGACATACGTATGTCACGTGGTTTCGGATGAATTTGGACATTAATTTTCAATAAATAACCGATAAGTATGGAGATATCACGAAATCTATACGATCACAAAGTAGCTATAAATGTGGCTTAATGTAATTTGGTGGCGCATATAAATTTTTAGAATAAATAAATATTTTTCGTTTCGTGCAAGAAAGTTGTCGCCAATTAAAAGAATAAGTTTCGAATATTGTGACGGTGGTGCCATATTTAACACCTTAACGAGAAAAACCTTTGTGCATACTAACAATATTTTTGATAAATATTTTTGTATGGGAAACGTCACTGACTGGAGATTAGCTCTCTTCTCGTCTCGTAGGTTATTTGAGTTTGAATTGAAGTCGAATATAAAGGCTGACATGATGATTGCATTTCAAGCAAAACATCGAAAGGACTCTTCTTTCATCACAAGCTTCATCAAAAGTGACGCTAGATTTAAACCCTGAGTAAGGGAGTGATAAATCTACCACATACAATCATTTTATATATTTGCTCAGATGAAGAGCACTATATCCATCTTTATATTTCTCTATAAGGAAACATAAGATTGTGTTCCTCACATCAAAATGGGTCTTATAAAGCAATATGTTAAAGCTCTAGATATGTAAGGGAATTGTTCCAAGTACATATGTCAAAAGTTTCCACGAGTATGTTACGAAAGAATTAAAGCTGGAGTGTTTGATGGACCTCAAATTAGAACATTAATGACAGATCCAAATTTCATCAACTCTATGAACGAAGCTGAGATAGAAACCTGAATTTCATTCACTATTGTCGCGAACAATTTTCTTGGCAACCAGAAAGCCTTCAATTACAAAAATCTAAAATCAAAAATTCAGAGATTCAAGATTTCATCGCCTAGTTTCTAATATGAGCATAAAGCCTCATTTCTTTCATAGTCGTGATAGGTTCCCTATTATCTAAGCATTCTCTTTTTTCTCAATACACTAGCGACTAGACGACCCTAACATAATTATCTTTGAATATAGCAAATTATTACAGTAATATTTAGGAAACTCTAATATGCACCGAAAATGATACCAAGAAGAAAAGAAGCAGCAAAATACAACAATCTAGTGGCAGAATTTCTATAAGGTATAGAAAAATTAAGAAAGAAAAGTCTGGATTATGCTTAGCGATATTTCCATAGTTACATATAATTTTGTAGTTAGCAAGTTAGTTTAGCAACGGTATGAGTTGGGAATTAGCTAAATTACATTTCTGAGCGTAAATCAATAGCAGATACATTATTTTATCAATAACTGTTAGATATGCATGGGAAGAACCTGAAGTATAAATGTATAAGTGCGAGCATGAAACAGACAACCTTGTGAAATTAGGCATTTTCGGTGTAGAAAAGCCTATAAACATCTTCAAAAGTTCATTTATTGTTATATATATTGTAATGATATAAATTGTTGTCCTTTATTTACCAATGATTTTCTTTTATAATTTTACTAGTTCACCTATTACAGATATATTTTTCGTCACTGTTTGGAGCACGCCGTTAATTTTTATTTGGTTGATCTTAGAAGTTGGAGGCGAAGTACCGTGAGTACTCCCTCTTTATGAAATTTTTAAACACAGATATTCAATCTGTACAGGTTTCTTTTAAAAGTTTTACAGATATCTACTTCGGCTATCCTTTAATAACTAATCATTCACAATTTTCCTTGTTAAAGAAAAAACGTAAACTTTACTATCCTTCATCTTATATATCGCTTTTCGTAAACATATTTCTTATGCAATTACATTTTTCTAAATTTCATCTTTAAAAGACGTTTAATATAAAGTACTAACACATTTCAATTACATTGTGTGAATATGCATTATTCCGAAATTGTAGTCATAATCTTCTAAATATTTCGTACGACGAAAGGATGGCACGATTGGCTGCAATTTCCTTTATAATATCACACATGTCCAGTATGTGTATATATGTATATATGTTATAGGCATAGCAGTAAATTCCACTCCACACAAAATAATAAGTAATTATTTGGAACGCAGCGTTTCGCATTAGAGTTTACCGCTATACCTGTGAATTATACAACCACACAGTCCTTGGAATAATAATAATATATATTATAAGTTAATAAAAGGTAAATTGCTATCCGAGGAAGAAAACACAAAAATAAATTGTTATAAAGAGGCAGAGTTTTCAAATCAAGTCATAGCTAAGAAAATAGCATGACCCCATCATCTCATTAACAATTTTATAAAGTTGGGTAAATTTCTACGGCAAAAATCGCGCTAAAGAGAGTAACCAAAAACTAAGTCAAAGGCAGTGTTCATCAATATTTCGGTTGGCCTCTTCTAATAATGTAACCGCGCAACATAAAATGTAATTTTAATGAATCAGTAACGTATACAATAAATTTTATCCGGTAGTAAATGTTTATGATGGCTAAAAAGGTTTCAAAACCACTCTTGAAAAAGACACATAAACGGACAAGACTGAAATTTGCGCAAGATCATATCAAATGGGATCATGAGTGGAACAACGTCATGAGAATAACTTGGACGGGCCTGATGGTTTCAAAAACCAATAAGAACACTTAAGTTGCGACGAGCCGTAATTTTGGTGACGGTAATGTAATGGTTTGGGTGGTTTTTATCCATAACAACAAAACCCCAATATGTTTTGTTTCTACTCAAATGAATCTATTTCTAAAAAACTGGAAATGGTTCTGATAGACTTTGGTGAACAATTGCCTACGCAAGACTTGATATTTCAGCGAGACAATGCAACTATCCATAATTCCAATGGAGTCATTAAAACAAAAGTAAGTTATTACAATGGCCGGCTCGCTCGCTCGATCAGAAGCCCATCGAAAATCTTTGGAGAATATTGGCAAGAGAGGTGCATGCCAGTAATAAAGAATACGACCAGATTGGTAGACAGTATGAAGACCCGGAAGTTATTTTGAATAAAAGATCTAACACACTACCAAATTTAGAGACATATACATACATATACATTTTTTATGTATTTATTTTAATTATTGATTTTGTGTTAATGGACCTATAGAAATTTTGCTAAGTAAGTAAGCTAAGGTAGCTTTCACAGAAGCTATCCAAAAATAAAACTACGTTTACATTTATACACATTAGAGCCATACTATCATTTGAATTAATCGTTTTATCCTTTATTCATAGCTCTTGTACGTCGAGAATTTAATATTCATCTTGAAGAATTTGTACTGTACCCAAATTTAAATAAAACTCCACTGCGGCAATCCCATTCTAAGAATTTAGGTGACAATAGGAAAAAGTTTTACGTGGTTTAGGTACAATTCAATTTCTATCCAAATAAAAAGAGAATTCCATCTGAAGAAAAATCCTCTCACCATCTTAAATTGACTGACCCGAGAAGCAGTACGTCGCAAACCTATTGTAAGTGCGACGAAAAGAACAAACCGGTTGTAGAAAAGATCTAAGGCGACCTGAGTGAATGTACTGGCCGTAAAAATCCAATCAGCACAGGAAACATTTCGAGCGTGTGTCCGGTAAATATTTTGAATGAAACGAGATTAGGCGTTTTCGTTTGCGCGATCGAAGAACGTTTAGTTGTACAATCGTGGATTTAGTATGTAAACAAATTGTTTTCAATACGTAAAAATTTCCTTGAAGAATTTAGGCTTTCTTTCTGAAATCGTATATAGTTACACAAATTAGTCACTATGGATTATTTTGTCGTCTCTTGCGTACTTACGTATATGTCATAAAATATGTGCATCCCAGTGCCTTTCCACATGGCAAAGTTGTTAATATTTCAGTAATGTTGGCGACGATATGGCCGGTAGATGGACATCACCTTTATCTTGTAATTAAGCAGGGATAGCTTGCTCAGAGGCAAGATGGGTGACCATTTGCGCGCATATACACTATCGTTCGTAAGTTATATCGCACTATATGAAATAACAAAATAAAAAGAAAAGTAGACATAATGTTTGCGAGAAATTTATTAATGAAAAAAACTTTGCTAATTAACTTAAAATGTTTTACTGACAAAATAATACGTTTTGTGGTGAAAAATCTCAGGCTCTTAATTAGGCGAATGGGTTCTTTTATTTAAATTTTGTTATGCTTTGAATTCAAATATATATATATATGTATATATATATATAATCAATAATACCCTTTTACCTATTGGGTGTCGGGTAAATTCAAATATAAATAACATTAAATAGTCAAATATAAGAATCTATAAATATATTGAGAAACCAAAATGTATACGCGTACATGCTTTTTAACAAAAATTTTTTTTTAACAAATACCTAAATCAATTCCTGTCTAGCTAAATTTGTAAATTAAGAACAAAATACGAAATGGGAGCAAAACAACAGTAAATTTTGATAATTTATTATAATTTTCAGTGTTTAATTTTGTAATCGGACGCACACTTACACGCACAGTATCGTATTTTAGATATCCTGGTCTTCGGCTTCCACCAATATATCCGAAACTCCAAGGTATTGTGAAAATATCAGCTGGAACACTTTTAACTTCAAATAACTTTGAAGAATTTTAAAGACTATAATTCCAGAAATAACGAATTTTTCTCTGGAGAGACAACTTCGTCATCTGTGACTTTGACACAAACGTTATTTTTATATAAGGTCGTTTCCGGGGTACACCCACTATATTCAGCTTGTTTACCTATATGATAGGCCACACAGTAAACGCACTCTTGATGAAATGAAATTATTTACAAGGAAAAGCTGCCAGGCGTGCCATCCATCCGACGCACAAGACATTTTGATATTTCGCGATACTTATTTTAATAATATGATAAAAATGTGTGAGTGTAGTACATTATACATCTTTTAGATATAAATTTGGAAGAAATTGTAATATCAAATATAGAAATATAAGAAAAATTAAAGAAAAACATTGATATTTTAAATGATTTAAAAGTTAATAATACATATCATCACAGTTCTAATAAAGTACATACTATTATTATGTTTCTTCAAAGTAGCCTACTTTTGTGGATAGTGAACAACACAAAAATAAAAAAAGAACGTCTGGTTGAATAGCCAATTTGTATTCGATTTACGATTAACAGTGATTGCGTGTAATATACTGAAATGGGTACTTGAATTAGGCATTACCTAGTCAGACAGTTTTACGAAAGAATGTAACACAATAAAATTGAAAACTATTGCTGTTTCGGTCAGAACTAAAAAATAGAAAATTCTGACTATGTATAGGTGAGTCGGTTGAGCGTCAAGAAAAATGTTTTTGATCTCATCGTGCATACAATAAAACCACCTAAACTGTCAACTTAAGTTTTGCTGGTTAGTAAAACGCTAGAAAATTTTAAAAACCAGCTCCTGATGTTTGTAACTGATGGTGTCTCAAATTTACTTCCCGTAGGCTTGTCTCTTAAATAACATATCACATGTTACATACAAAAATCCATGGTGTATGGTAGAAACTATTTGAGAATGCTCAAAACGTAATCGCGAATTTTACAGAGGTATTTAGAAGTGATATGTTATAATGTTCAGCAGCTATAAGAAAACGAAGAAAATGCTGGAATAAACAGGTAAGCGGAATGAGCGATTATACAATTGTAAAAAGTGCCAAAATAAATAACCCTGTCGGAAGAAGAAATCAGGACAGAGCATCAAAACGCTGGAAAGAATGCTGGAGATATGCAAAGAGGTATAGGAAGAAAACAGGGAGTAGCCTACCCATCACGTGTAGAAAGGAAGAAGAAGAAGAAGAGAAAGAAGTTTGTAACGACGCAGCAGTCATTAAAGAAAATGAAAAGAAATTACAAAATGCTTTGGTTGAAGCAGATTTACTAACAACTACTTATAAGAACTACAATGGAGTATAGCTAAAATATTCAAAAAATTACAAAATTCTTTGTTGTTACTAGCGGGGTCAATTCAAATAGTGGACACTGTAAAAACACAACTGCCTATATTTAGCGGTTATTATTATTATTAATCATAGTTCTTATTATGCAAATAAATTCATGCAACTGCAATCGACAACGCTTAAGATTCAATTGAACTAAACTACTACATAAACACCATACAATTAAAAGAGCTTTGTAATAGCTTTCTTAGAATCACATACAAATTAGTTGAAAAATGGAATTAAGATGAGAACATTTTTGCGTAATATTTTTTTTTATAATTTTCGAAGACAGGAAGGCCTTGTTAACTTATCTGTTTTCGTCGATGATGCACTACATCGGTCAACAATTTCTCGAGCATGGATTGTCTTAGGGACAAGCCTAGACCAGGTCTACCAAAAACGGCAGTCACTCACGAAAACGTCCATGCTGTGCACAAGATCACCATTGCATCTGTTTACCGAAGAACAGAAAGCTGCTAGTACCAAGCAAATAGAAAGAATTTTCTTATTTCATATGTGACCATGTATGCACCACTATGATCCCGACCAAAGTGCAAAGTAGAGAGTGGAAACATCACAGTTCTCTTCCTCCACGCCAATTTAAGGTTGTGCCATCTGTTGGAAAGGTTTTGCTACCTATGTTCTGGGATGCGCAAGGAATTATCGACTATTTGCAAAAGGAATTACAGGGGTTTCATATGCATAATTGATATCTACACTATGAGACACTATTAAAACGAAACGTCGACGAAAGTTAAAGCATGGTATACTGTTCCATCAAGATAATGCTTCCAGCCATACATCTAGCATTGCTAGGGCTGCTATACACTAAGTAGGCTTTGAATCAATGCCTCTTCCCCAGATTAAAAGAAATCTTACGTGGGGCATACTTTTCCAGTAATTATGAGGTGATGGAAGCTGTAGAGTGATGGTTTGCAGAGGTCGGATAAAATTTTTTCCAGGAATCTGTTGAGATGTTGGAGCACCGATGGACCAAGTGCATTAGGGCAGAGGGAGACTACATCGAAATATAAAAAATATAATGCCACTGTAGTTTTACTATAACGGGGTCAGCGGTACAGCATAGAGATCCACCCTCATAAATGTTGACCTTGTGTTCAACGTTTCTGCAAAAAATCCACGGATTAGTATGGCCAGCTCCTTTAGTTTGCTGTAATACAAGATTACTACTAAATTTACATTTGTTTTACTTTTACTTTGCTAACAATATCAGTACACAATCTGACTATATCTCCTTTTATCTTGAATGTTTTCAGTATTTCTAAGAATTGCTTCATTTATAAGATGTTCATATCATACTGTCCATGATAACACATAGTAAACCGCGTATCATAAAGCAATTCGCTTGAAATTAAACTTAATTCGTGTGGGTTGAAATGTTTGCTTTTCACCGTTTTAACGCGCCCAATTCTTTCTATGAACGTTGCTGATAATCAAAAGGCTGTTTACCTTCTCATATTAAGTACGCAATTAAGTTGCAATCCTCCTTTTACGCTGTAATTTTAGAACAGTACGTACTCTCGTTAATGTTGCCGAGCAACCAAATGGGTTGTTACGTTTCTAAACTAGCGATTTTTCGAAAGTTGTGCCTCTTTGCGTTCTGATCTACTTATCTATTTCGAGTGCTATGTATATCGTTCTGAAATCATAGTACGTATGCAGTAGAGTTCACGGTCATATCCGTATATTAATGACAAAGACGAACACGGATGCTAAATTCTACTATAAATATTTAATTTATCTTTTCATACTGCGCGTCAGATGTTCATTCATGTATTTATCGCGTGCTGCTCGAAGATTCGACAGGAATTAGACAGATTAAAAGCGTACCTATAAATTATATTACGTCATAGTATTAAAAGATTAAATATTAGATTGAGGATATAGATATTTAACGGGAGATTTTATTCATTAATCAAAATTTTAATCGTAGCAATTAATGCATATGTAAATATGTAGTGACATTTTCTGTTACGGGTTCTTGAATTTTAAAATTCGGTTTATATTACTATCTTCTAGCGAAAAGAACAACATGTTAAATTCTCGAGTCACAGAAATATGTTAATGGAAATTACGTCAGTCATAAAGGAAACATTTTGACATTATCAACAACAATTTCTAATTCAGGTAACAATTTTGAATTTATAAATAAAATATTCTAATAAAATTTTTCCCTCATACGCAATTTTATAATTTTGTAAATCAGCTGCGATTCTTGAAATTTCAACAGTACGCCAATTGTATGTTTCAAATTACGGTTGAATCCTCCCCCGAAGAAGTGAAATTTCGTTTATTTAATTCAGAATTTTGATCCAATTTCTTCTTTCTCATAATCAACAGCAACTTTTTATTTGCCTGGCTGCTACATAACTTATAGTGAATCATACCCTAAAATTCAGTATGGCTCTTATGGGGAATGCGAACACGATTCCCACATTGTTTCAGAATTATATTGTTAGGATGTTTTAAACTATACAGTTGGCTATGTGAAGAAATGATAACCAGTATTTCTCATATATGTAAATATGTCAAATATTAACGAACATTAGCAATATTAGACATAAATCTATTGATAGTAAAGACATATTTAAGGTTTTTCGAGTTAAACCAGAGCAATTGACATCAACAAGTAAAACTTCAAGACCAATTTATTTGTTGGCAATGATAAAATGTTAATAATACAGTTCTGTATTAACAAAGAACACAATTATTACAGACAGCAGTTTCTATACAGATATTGAGATTTTTCAAACAGATTGTTGCTCGTTGTTGTTAAGATCAGATGACTCTAAACTAAACTCAAATGTTAAACGAAATGCTTAAATTAACCGAAAATGTAAACGTTATGGGAATCATAGGTAATGCAGCTGTCAAAAAAGTCAGTAGTACAAAATCGCGCAACTTTGCTGAGGTTAAAAAGAGATGTGCATACATAAACTCGCTGTCAATACAAAGAGAGGATACCATTCCTTAAGACTCAATATTGAATTTTAAGGTGCGAACAGCCTATAGTATATAGAGTGATTTTAAAAGATAGTTTAAATTTCTCGCTCTGAATTTTTGGGCAATTCAGATGTTGAGAGTCACGTCTTGTGTGCCACGTTATTTATTATTCGTTATTATTGTTTATTACTCGTATTTATTATTCGTTCCATTTATATCCATTTTACTTATTATTGCATATTTCGCTTCTTATTTGAAGTCTGTTCTTGTTGGAGCTGCTGTGTGTTAGGGTCATTGTCCACGAATTTATATTAAATTAAGTGAACTATTAACATTATTATCATTCGTACAAAATCTATTTGGGACGCTACTGGCAAGGAATTCAAAACCAAATTGTCAATCTGACAAAAATTTAGAAAGAAATTAAGACCAACCAATTGTCAATCATTTAAAATCCCTCTGCACTTGACATAGCATTGCTAACAATTGCCTTTGTGCTATTATTATAACGCCAACGTAAATACGAGGGCGAATCAAATATGAACCGGACTTTGGTTTTAAAACATATATTAGTATAGTAAAAAAAATAATACACCTTATTTTTATACATAATCTCCTCTTTTATTCCACATTTGTACAACCTCATAGAAAGTTTTTTAATTCCGTCATCAAGGAATGAATATGGTCGCGTCTGTAACCAATTGCGCAGGAACATGGGCACACCTTTATCATCGTTAATGTGGTGCCCTCCCAGTTCTTCTGTGCGTGGCTCAAACATATGTGAGTCACACGGTGACACATCAGGGTTCGATATCCAGCCAAAAGTCTTTCACACACGGAAAGACGGTTTTCGTAAAACGATATCTAAGGTGTGCTAGATACCCCGAGAGAACCCAGTGTCTACAGAATCTATTAGATGAGATCATAAACGAATGAGATGAGTTTGCAATCATCTTATTAATTTTATTAGTCTATCCTTCGTAGAATGTAACAGATTGTTTGCGTGTAAACAGTTTGGTTGCAGATATCGTCACATTATTGTACCGAAGTGAAGGCAGACTTGCATATACGTTCCTCCTTCCATTATTCTGACAAAAAGAATGCGGACAAAAGCAGTTAAGTGAATATAGGAGGCCGCACATTATGTTATTGGCATTCCAAAGTTGTACTCAGGTGGACATTGCGAAAAATAAGATGCTTGCTTTGCGCACTACAGACAATATTGAAACGGAATGGAGAACTTGGAGATTATAAAAACAAACCAAAAGGTGATAGAAAGCGAATAACTACACCGAAATAACTTGTTTATTGCATCACATGTCGTTGCGAGATAGAAAGAATCGAAAGAGCTTGCCGATAAATTATAGATCGTGGGAGTTTCAAGAATCATCCATAATGATACGAAGAAGACACAATGAATTCAGTTTGGAAAGAATCATCCGTAATGATATGAAGAAGACACAATGAATTCAGTTTGGTAAAATTCAAACCACGAAGAAAGCTATGGACATATGTATTGCTTAAAAGTACCGTAACTTTTAACACATACGAAAATATAACAATTCATACCAGAAATAATACTGGTTGTCGTCACATTTATCACTATGACGTGTGCTAAAAGATTATTTAATTCAATTAGCTGCTCTTACTGTTATGTATGTATGTGTTAAATTCCAACAATATGTAATATAATGTATGGGCTTTTAACGTAAAGTTTTAGTCATTTCTCTTTATGCTACGTCGTTGCTAATTGTCATAATTGATCAACCAACCTTATAATTGTCAGCATTAGTGAAGTAGATGACATGTTTTTATTTTTGGAAACGGTTATTGAATTTAATATTTTGCGTCACATAATTTTCTGAAAGATAAATAAAAAGGATTGCAAATCTACTGTTGGGTATAGTATGAGTGACTCTGAAAATGTCAGACTTCTTATACAATGCATATTTGTTCAAATCTTTCCAAAATATATGAAAATGACTTTTCGAATAGTTTTATTGAACCTCCTATTGTGAAAGGGATAGGTACACCTACACTTGTAATCGTATAGGCTAATAAGAGGACCAATTAAAGTTGGGCATCAAGAATGAATTAAACTCATTAGTTTAATGCTCATTAGCACAAGTCGTGATACTCAGATATATGTATGTCAGTTAGATGTGTATGTTGCTCAAGGAAAAAGAGTAATTACTCTTCATGCTAGATGCAGAAAAAGAATAAATCTGGCAACCGTTTCTATCTGCAAAGGAAGCATAAAATCATCAAATATGAATTATCCTCAAGACAACGTCATCACTATTGGAGGCATGGTTCTGCAGCACCAAATTTACAAGAACACAGTGTCATCGTAATGTACATCCATGGTTACTAAGCTTCCTGCAGAATAAGAAGGATATTTATATCATTTTTAGAAGCAAATGATTTATATTATAGACCATCCATATACGGAAAAGATTATTAACAAACACGAAGAGTTATGTAAAAAGATATGTGGATTTGAAAGCAAGAATAGCACCATTACCGCCATTTGCTGCATCTTCAACTTGACGAACCTGATATAGTCTCAACTAAAAACATCATAAAATGAACAAATCGAACTCCTAAATTTATCGAAAATATCTAACATGCATTAAATATGCCGTAGAATACATGAAAACTGGAAAAATTACATTCATTATGCTATTAAAAGAAAGGATAAATAACGAAACAAAGTTTCGAATTGTTAAGTTGCTAAATTATTCGGACACACATTTGTTATGATTCCCAGGAGGGGATGGGAAGCTATAAAAGCTATTTTTTTATAATTTTAAAATAACTATAACCTGCATACACAATAAAAAAATATGCGAGGACTTAGAGAAGCATAGCGAAGTCTAAACATCCTGGTCATCCTTTGAAAAGTCTGTGTTAGGCGATAGATGTACCGGATTAGTATTAGACTTGATAGAATGTTATTCTATATTCTTGGGTCCTGCGTACAAAAAAAGGTCGGTCTCGTTAGGATTTGTATATATGTAGTATACAAGGTATCTTTTGAATAAAATACAAAAACACGAAAAATGAAAAGATGTAATTATATAGAACATAAGTCCAAAAAATGAGTCAATTACAACGTGAACATGAGAATTAAAAGAATCTTAGGAAATTGTAATATGTGCCGCCTATGGATGCCAACTATGTACATATAATACATCCATCTAACCAAACTGGCATACATACATACACGCAGACTGCATATACTGCAATAACACACATATCGATGTTGTAAAAACTACAAGATAACACTGTCTACCTTTCAGACGACACACTAAAAGTTCAAGTACATGCTTAAGTGCGACTATTTCGGCTGTGGAGAATAAAGAAATTTTTATTTTAAATAACTAGCGTTTATTTTCTCGCGTCCGCGAAGGAATTTTTCTCAAAATATTTTGGATGTAAGTCTAAAATTAGATTCTTCCATTTTTCATACTTTTTTATTTTACTTCATGGACATCTTGTATATCAACCTCGAGTTTTATCAGCTTGTAGCACATTTACTACTAAAATGTTATATGACATGGATTAGTTTTAGTAATTGTAGATTGGTGCTAATTCACAAAATTGCTCTACAAACAAACAGTTGTAAATTGAAGCTAATACATATATGTCACTATATATAATCTTGTTTCACAACTTGATAGTGGCTCTTGAAACTAGCCTTAAAAATAAATCATTTGTAGGAATTGTACATTGAGGTTTCAATAGTTAAATATTATGCAACAAAAGCTAAAATATTGACTTAGTCTTAATATATTACAGATCCTGTCCATTTTATTAGGGCCACCTTATAAATTTAAGTTTTTGTGTGTTTTGAACGCGATAATTCACAAATACAAATGTAAAATTCATGGATAGGGTTTATAATACCAATCTAAATACGTTCCCTAAATATCTTTCTAAAAAATTGAGAAAGTGCCACTTTGTGGTCTCTTGCCAATTATTATCCTCCTCATGAACCATTCTGTCCTGAGTAGAAGATGGATGGAAACAAGACTGGAAGACACAGTAATTCGTAGAAAATTATTTGGATGGGATACTATTGTAGAAAGGATTTTTACCTGTTTATGTAACAACGTTTCTGCAATTAGTGAAGAAACATTGAGGATGTGTGGCAAAATGACGCTACAATTAGACATATCATTAACGCTTGCATAGGCAGTATGGCATTGTTTTGGACAGCGACTATATTAGTCAACGCGTACAGGCAATATTGGTATAATATTAGGTTGCAAAACAATATCTTTTACGTATAATTGTGTCGTAAATTAAAGATTGTAAATTATATAAGTATTATAAAATGTTCTCCATACGATACCAATTATAAGCAGAATGGATAGAAAGAACAAAATTCTCTATCGTTGATGCTTCACGTTTCCACGTTTTGAATAGCGTTGAATCAAGTCGGCCATATCAAAAAGTGGTAAAGCGCCTGACTATTCCAACTACAAGCTACACTTCATGGTCTATGAATATATACAAAGAAATGGTCAGTTTTTTATCCAATTCGTGTGCACAAATTTTAAAAATGTGAAATATCTGTTAAACGTATGCACCATAACCATTTCCAAAAACTGATGAATGTCAGCAGTAAACAGACCTAAAGCTTTAAAGCATAACATGGACAGATTAAATATTAATATATAATACTTATAAGTAGAGACCGGATTATATTCAAAGTGCATATCTTTTATTTTATTTATTGTATTTTACGTGTATATGTAGATGTATTACACTGATTAACGTTAATCAGCGTTAATTAACTTTCAATTAGTGTAAGACATAAAAAAAATTTTGATTGTAAAATTATTACATTTTATACAGAGAAAACTTGCAATAATGGTAACTCAAAACAGTGAAGTTTCTATAGGTCCATTAACACAAAACTAACAAATAAAATAAATACATAAATTTTTTTTCTAAACTCAGTAGTGAGTGTTAGAGATTCCATTCAAAATAACTCCAAACACCCGGGTCTTCATACTCTCTGGCACTAATTAAAGTAAAACGACTTTCGAAAGAACATTACCAAGTAAAGCTCTACACAAAAATTTTATTGGAGATTTTTGGGTAGACTCTATATATAAAATGCTATCTCTTAACACTTCGGCAACAATTAAATTTATTAAGCAACATTTAAACGATCGCTTTTTTAACACTTTCATGGGCGCGTCACCGATTGTATTCAAATAAATTCTTCGATTCGGAAAAGAATCCTTACGCGAATGTGCTCTAACCCTCATTCTTCGGACTCAACGTCAATAAATAGTATTACACGGCCCTCGTCCGTGAACAACACGAGTAACAACAATAGCAGCATGTACGTATTCTCGCGCGCTAAATTAAGTTTCGACCCAATTCGTCGATCTATGCGGATATCATGGGTCTGGTTTCCCTCACACGCAAAGAAAGCAATCCGTTCCGCCGTGCCGGAATCGAGTTTAGCGTCCGAGAATTTGCCACCGTGCATTTGCATAATTTTATGTTCGCTAGCGGTTACCGTCTCGCGTTCTATTCTGAACCAAACTCTTGCCTCGTGCAAGCGTTTTACGGGTGAAATTTTGAAAAAACAACCTAAGATGAGCAGATTTGCAAGCATCAAGCAATAAGGTACCAATGTTGTGATGATTTTGTACGATGTCGCTCATAAATTCTTTCGTCTTTTCAGGCATTTTCTGAAAATATAATATCAGAAATTATGTAGGATTCAACTTAACTAAATGAAGTGTTCTCCTTAATTAAAATTCGTGAAATCTTGCAAGAGGTAATAGTGATCATTAGCTTCGGTAAAGTGGGGCACGCTACAGTGCAATGCGGAGAGCAACGTGGAGGGGCCGAGAATCATTGAATATGTTCCCATACTTATTTCAGTGAAATGAGTACGTCCTGTGGAACAAGTTTTTTAGTGATGGAAAAGACCGTTCCACATCGATACTTGTAAATTAAAAGTAATCCTTGTGACAACTTAAAAAATCTTTCAACGCCCTTCACAAATTTGTCTTAGTATGAGAAAATCTGAATCCTTGTCAATAACACTTTCAAATTTTCGTATTAGACTTTCACATTTTGCGCCTTCTACCGTATATAGGTGTGAATGAACATTATCCACAATTTGAACAAAATCCACAAACGACATCTTATCATTTTGTAATTTTTCAATTCCCTCCAATAGTCCATAGTAGTTCTGGCGAATATTTTCTAAATCACATTTTACCTGACTATCTTGAAACATTTTGCGGCTTTTCCTGATAGCTAAAACTATCTCCTTTACATCCTCAAAACGTTCGCAGTCGGCTGTGGTAGTTCAGGCATTTTGGAACACAGTTTGTGAAATCTTTTTGTATGTTTGGACGACTTTAAAAACACTGCCCTCGTATTAGCTATTAAACCATTTACTCATTTACGTCACAAGATTTATAGCATCGATTTTACATGTTACATGTAACAGATTGCCACTCTCTTCTTTAAGAGATAAGGAAAGCATGTTAGCGACATTGTCATTCAGAAACATTAAATGTTGGGTTGTTGAAGCTTGAAATTTGTTCAATGCTCTCAACACCACTTTTAAAATTTCATCCCTAGTACATCTTGCAACTCTTTTGGAAGCAAGTAAGATAGGGATGACGGTACACACTCTTCCATTGTATGTACTATCATATTCACTACAGAATGTTTTTACCGATCGCTTGTTTCGTCCATGCACAACCACAACTTTTTATCTTTCAATTCTGCATTAATTCTTCTCTCAACATTGTCACGAACAGATGGCACAAAGTTTCTTAACGATGTCCAACTTGGTAATGTATAATCCGAATACTTGCTCCAGGCGAAGACAAATGGCTGTTGGTCTAGTAATGTGAACGGCGCATTACATAGAATAAAACAAACACCTATACCAAATATCAATTGTTCACTGTATCGTTTTCCACGGATTGCAAAATAGTGTTTTTTTAGGTGGCGCTTACACTTTCACCTGCTGGTACACGTCAAAAAATTGTAGCACTTTACACATTTAATTCTACCTCTTTTGTATTCTAAATTCGGCATACTCACTATTACGTTTCTTAGTTATTCGAAATACGCCGTTTCCGAAACGTACCTAAATGCAACGTTTTCTAAGACCACTCGAATAATACTGAACAAGAGTGCTTTGATACGGGTACACGATTCTCCGTGCTCTGCATTTCACTCCTTGCTCCGACTAAACTACCTCGCCGAGACTAGTAATCATAGTAAAGTTATTCTTAGAGGCGGAAAAGATCTCTATCATGTTCAGGTAACTTAAACAAGTTATTCCCAGCAAAAGTGTAAAATAGAAGATGTTGTACTGTACTTAAAATGCGATCTAACCAATAAAGGACCCCTAATAAGATTTCTTTTAGTGTTCTTCATCAAATTAACTATACTGTGGTAAAAGTGCCTTTGAAATTTCTACTTCCATTTCAGCCGGAGTTCGTGCTGGTTCTCCTAAACAATACCTTAAGAACTTTTCGCTTCTCCAGTTCTCCTCCGCATAAAAAATTTGTAGTACATGCGGTTTCATTCATCCACAGAATTGAAAAGACTGGTCTGTTACGGTCCAAGGCTTGTATGCAGTTGTATACCGTTTGTTTGGTACGTAACTGTTTTGCTCTGTTGAAGCATGAAAATACATGAAGACCGAAACCATATGAGGCCTGTTGTATCAACAGCGGGATCCGTCACGCATTCTCTAGCCAAATACAGCCAAGAATCTTCAACCATTGGTAGGAAAAACGAAGGCATACATCAAGCATTCGGCTTGTTTGACCGAAATGGACAAGATTGTGAAAGTGGGGGAGGAAAATGTGCTAGTGAGCTTTGACGACAAATCACTCTTCACAATAGAAGAAGCTGTGGACATCATAGGAAAGGAAATTTCTGAAACATCTTAACAAACAGCACAACAAAATACAATTTACCATGGAACTCGAAGAAGATGGCTTCTTATCTTTCCTGGACGTGATACTTAAGAAGAAAGACAACCAACCATTGGGACATCAAGTTTATCGAAAACCGATAAACACGAGTCGCTTCCCTATTGTAAATTGCCACCATTACCCACGACAAAAGCGCGAAATCCTAAATGCATTGGTGTACAAAGCTGAAATGCTATCAGACAAACAACATCTTGAAGCCGAAATCCAACATTTCAAGGACACATCACAACAAGGGGCTGCAATCTCAAAGATATTACGGATACCAGTACAGGCAACCTAAACAATAGAAATATTCTACAACCGTTATTGGAACCATTTGGCTGTTATACATCGAAGGATACACGGATAAAATCGGAAGAGAACTACGCAAGTGCAATATCAAAGTAATCTTCTATGCTCCCAAAAAACTACTCACAAACATAACTGAACCGAAAAATCGTACGTCGCCGTTCCACAAGCCAGGAATCTACACCAACATCAGGTTAAAGGAACATATACAAGGTACAATATACGAATACACAGATAAATCAGCAGTAGCAGAACACTCAACACATATGGAATCGACTTGCGCAAATGCAGGCAGTTAGCAACAGAACCACATTATTGGAGAGGGTTGTGTAAAGAATTTGAACGACATTAATAAAGAAGACGGATTACAGTTACCAAATATCTGGAAAGCATTCTTAACACTCAAACGGATAGCAACTTAACACGCTTGAACGGACGATATACAAATTCCAGCTCGTGGCAAACTCCTTCTGAAGAAGATCACGACAGGAAGTTGGAAACGTCTAGTATCACAAACTTTTTGCACAGCCAACAAGCGCGGTGAAAAACTAAGGAGTGCTATATTTGAGTAAGCGTGCAAACCAGTTTTCTCGAAAAAAATAAAAAATCGTGTTGAAGATAATAAGAAATTTGCCAATATATGGCAGGTAAATGTAAAAATCAATTTAAGAAATCTAGGTCAGAAACAACTTCAATAATTGTTGAATTACTGCAGAATAAAGATAACTGGTTTAGCAACAAGAATAGAAAAATTGTATCCAATAGATGTGAAGATTATCAAATTCGTTAGGAGCTGGTTTCTTGAAGCGCAGCAGTGATTCGTGGCAAACAAATGGTTGTATAGTAATCGGCAGTAACAATTCTTTGATCTTGTAGATGAGTTGTTGCTATATGACCTGCTTTCGAGACAAATACTGCAAACGCCTTTTTGGAGACACTTTGAGAGCGAATGACTTTTGTCGGCTTTTCTTCACCACATCCAAACAGACGACTAGTATTTATGTTCTGGTTCGGATGAGTAAAGCCAAGATTCATCACCACTTACGACGTTGTTAATGTTTTTTAGAGTTTCCGGCATTGAAGCGGTCTAAGGTTTTTTGACACCAATTTACCCTTCTGTACTTCGGTCAAGAAATGTGGTATCCAACCGGAAATTTGACTAAGCACAGGTTTTTATGCAATTTTTTTTTGAATTGAGGTCCTTGAAATTCCCAATGTAACATACCGATCTTCGTTGATGATTTTGCATACATCATTGACATTTTCCTGAGAGATTGCAGTTTCTGGTGCACCTGCTCTTGAATCGTCTCTAAGACTAATCCGTCCACATTTGAATTCTCTATATAAACGAGAAATTGTTGTCTGATGTGTGTGCTTCATTGTCGAAAATAGAAACCAACTCAGCGAGGCATTCTTTTGGGATAATTGTCTTTGAAAATTGAGACAAAGTATTATGCGAAAATGTTCTTGGTTTAACTCAATTTTTGAGCTAACTTGTTAATTTTGACAGTTCTTTGCAGCTACAACACTACATGTATCGCACTAAAACTTTGCATTTAGGTTAAGATGGAGGTCAATTTTGGGTACTGATATTTGATTAGTGGTGCCCCCTATATCCCCGTGTGCAAAACTTAAAGGATATACCTCGTATAAGACAAGTCACTAAGAAAAATTTATTTCACCACCTAGAAGTTACCAAAAGTGGAAAAAGGAAACATGTTTAGGAGTAATCGATGTAGTAAATCGCAATCTTACGATTACCAACTTTACATTAATTTTCCAAGTCGACGGTCGCTTATTTCGTTAGGCAGCGTCTAATCAAATTAGTTCGACCATCTCAGACCGTTTAATTCTTCATACTTCCATGATTTCACTGAAGAGTCGCTTTCCTCCCACTCCAACTTGATTCCCGAAGATTTTCAACGTTCACAACTACTATGAACGCAGATATACGTCACCTTGATTGGAACTCGATTTTCCGATACGTTTCTTTTCTTCTACACTTGTTCGTCTACAGCACGATGAAGTTTAGAGTTTTAACAAAGAATTCAGCTAGTGAAAACGCAAGTAACATTCTTAACTATACTTGCAGTAAAAAACGAATAAATTTACATGAGCATTACCGTTTATGTGTCTATTTATATTCGCGTCGAGTTGCAGTTGGTTAGCTGATTGTAACAGCGTTTCTATTCGGGAACTTTCCCAGTTTACTACATGAAATAAAATTCCCTATTTTACTGTGGGAATTCGCCGAACGCGTGTCTGTCGAAGCAAATGGTTTCTGGCACGGAACGATACTAAAGTTTTACCTACGTACTAAATTGTGCAATGCAGCAGTTGTAAATTTAGCGGGCGGATTGTATATAATTTCAATTTAATATTGCAGAATGCGCTAACTGTAAACTAGCTGTTAATTTCGAAGTGAAAATATTTTAGATGTGATTAAAACGGAATGAAATTCGTTTGTTTTCTACGAAGTTTATTTTATACTGTTTCTTACGTAACAGTTATTACCATGTTTAGGATGCTTAGAAATTGTCAGTAAGAAAGTTTTGTGAACTCAATATAATTTTGAGACGTTCAAATCTATTAAATTAGATTATATACGAGGACGACCTGAAATGTTCCCGGAATCGGCAAGAGACGGCACACGAAGGTTGAAGTGGATTCAGTGGTCGGCAAGGGCAACCATTGATGAGTTAAGTGACGACATAAATGTCTTATGTATTAGGTAACCAAATAAGTTCGTGCGGTTCATTAAGATAAAATACACGTATTTATTAAGAAAGAATAAGTCACTACTATTCATCGAAATAATTACGATCAGACTTAATGACGTTTTGTCAACGTGGCACCAATTTTTGTATGCCGCTTTTCTAGAACTTTGAAGTGGATTCATTGCTCGGCAAGGGCAACCTTTTTTATGGCAACTGTGAAAATGTCAGACGTCTACTGTCAATAGTTGTTGTTTAAGAGTGTGTTTTGTGTAGTAATTCAGGCGGTTTCGCAAAAATGGATAAAATCGAATTTCGTGCAGTAATAAAACACTTCTGGATGGCTGAGAAAACGGCCACGGAAATTCGAGCAGATGTACTCCATCATTTTCGACTATCAGCTTCTGGGTGAACGAATTCAAACGTGGTCGCACAACCACGAGTGACGAACCGCGCGGTGGACGCCGAAACACCGCTACCAACGATGAAATGGTCGACAAGATTCATGATGTCGTGTTAGTCGAAACATCCTACTTTTCCTTGAAAAGATTGAAGCACCATTTGAAAAAGTGCATTGATCTTCGAGGAGACTACATCGAAAAATAAACATAAAAAACGACATTAATACCGTCTTGTCAATTCCGGAATCATTTCAGGTCGCCCTCGTAATATGTGCAGTAGACCAAAAAGAGACTTCATCTAAATCATGTTTGTTGCTCTTACAAGCACTTTAAAATAATTAGAATATTCCTTAGCTGTGAAGTTGTCATTTTCATGTAAAGGGAAGCACGTACACTACCTCTCATAATAGTATGGACACTTCCTATTTCATGCAAAATTTGGTGCTTGCTTCAAAACTCAGCCAGCTCTACCGGATTAGAATCCGGACACTAAGGAGGCCAAGTCATTATTTTTAACATTCAGTTATTCTCTGCATCAGCGAGATAGTTATTGAATAATAACGAGATGTGCTTCGGATCAAAATTGTTATTTGTTAAACTCAATCGGGGTGGGAGAGCATTTTCTTCTTATTCGTTATTCCATCAATTTTCACAAGGTCCCCTGTTGCACTTAATGAAAAACAACCCCATATAAGAATGGAACCACTACCTTTCTTTATTGTTGGTGTATGCACTAAGGAAGCATTTTCCCGTCTTTTGAGCGCCCGACAAATGTGGTTTTCAGCCCATTCCTCCCCATTGTTTTATGGTCCGATCTTTGTGAGTGTCCTCCCACTGGACAGACGTTTTTATTTATTCCCACGACGTAGTAACCATTTCCGTGTAGCAATACGGCGTGGAGGTTTGCTTCTTCTAAACGACGTTCCACTATGCTAACGGATATCTTCTAACCCGATTCATTTCCGCCTCACTTTCAGGAGCCGTTAATCGTCCATTTCCCTTACTAAGGAATTTTATGCTTTCATCGTCGACCCTGGATGCTGATCCAGGACGTCCTGGAAGGTTTTTGCTGGTAAGTGTACCAGTTTGTTCGAAGCGACGAACAATTAAATTTACTGTGGATTTTTTTACATTAAGTTGCCTGGAAATGTTCCATATATGTAGAATATCCTTCTTCATGTAGCGTTAATATGGCTGATCGTATTTCAACACCAAACGGTTTTTGACGAGGCCCTTCTTTACAGGAATTAAATTATTTACTCCCTAAAAGAAATAACACTATCCAGCTGCACGTAACTATATCTAATTATAAACTAAACTCAGTGTTAATATAAATACCATCTCTGCAGGAACCCAGTTAATTCTTAGAATTCGGGTTTCATTTACAGTGTCATAAAATCTGTACCCGTATATAATTTAAAATATCTCAACCTGGTATCGTTTGTACTGTACATAATTATTTAATGATTTTAAAAAGTAATATTCCAGCTTCGTTCTTTATCCGCTTGGTTCTTTAATTAATAAATTGTGTGTGTTTATAGAATTATTACATGAATAAAGGTATCTCTTTGCATTTTGTTAAAATTTAAAGTGTTCGTTATTGTGAGCGGTGGTATATATCCTGGTGATATTATCAAAGATGAAATGGATATCACGTTATTAACGACGCTTTAGTGGAACCTAGCTAAGTTCTTGTTGTTAGTGTCGGAAATTATGAGAACGGTGTGGGCGTTTTCAGTGAAAAAGCACACAGTGATTTTGTGGGCGTCGTGACAGCATTACAGGATACTAAAGACTCACGCACCTTGCTGGATGATAGTAGAAATGAAAACAAGAAAAAACTTTAATACAGTTATGTATGTGCCATACATAAGTACAGAATCAATAAATTTATCGCTATTGCAGATTCTCGAATTGTTGCTGATGTATACAAAGAGGCAGTTGTAGTCATCGTCGAAGACGTACTTGGTTATAAGAGTTTGGATTTCTTAGTTGTTGGCGGGCGTCTATAAGTTCATCTTCTGCGTAGTGCAATCAAATTTTATAAGTATGCCTAAACAATTCAGAGAGTTAAATCTGAGGATCTTGGTGGACATGGACCGATTATTTCCACACCTACAACAACACAACACCGAGCCCAAACACGGACCTCTGTAAAAGTCTTTTACATCAGCAAGAAAAAGATGTCATCGGAAATATAATCTGACCACCATAATCACTGGGCCTCAATTGTATGAAGAAATTATCGGATGAACTAGACAAAAAGATACGTCAATGGAACCCAAGATCATCAAAATATTTATGAGAGTGCCCCGTTCCAAGCAAAGATGAAAATTTTAAATAAATTAATAAAAAAGATGGTAAAGCTGTAATACAACGCACTGGTAGATTTTTTTATCATTTTGTTGTGTGCCAATGGAACTAAAAAGTTACCTCTGTAAAAACAGTAGGCCCGCAGTTGTTTCCGTCACTCATATCATTTACAAATCAGTGTACCTGACGTATATAAATAGAAACGTGTTCATAATTTCCTATTGAAAGCGAAGCTATTCCGTGCCTACCTGTAATACGAAGGTGAACACAAATACGAACGTAAGCGCGGAATGCTTTTGGTATACACACTACGAAAATAACCTCACAACTTTGGTGTATGTTAAAGGTACATAAACACGTACATACATGCAGATACAATAAATCTACATAGTAGACCTACACGGAGGGGTACTCTGGTGCGTGACGTACCGGATGCGTGACGTCAAGCGTTTGCGTTTGTGTTTCCTTCATTGGATTTGCTAGCTGAAGATGGAAATCCAATTTACTTGATAATGCAGGGATTAACTAGTGCATATCGATAAATATTAATTGATGTTAGGAGATATGTTCTCGATAAAGCATTTCCAATATCGACATGATTCGAAAAGTTTTATTGAAGAAAAATATATATCTAAATTTAGTTGGAAATCGTGAGGAACAAAACATATTCTTTTGATTTCCAGGAAATGTTTAAAAAGTTATTTTTAACATGAAGTTTTATATAAAAAATACGCTGTCTCCATAGTTATTTATTTATTTCTAAAGTTATCTTCACTCTTACTGGAATTATGGGATAGGTATTTTTATACCAATAAATACAATTATCAAACATTGCATAAGAAAGATATTATTTTATATATGTACATAGTTTACTAATTTTCTTAACATCTCTTCCCCTTTCATCGAGAATGATGCCATAATGGCCTAGAACCATTCATAAAATTTGAAATTTTCTACGAAAAAACTTTTAACAATTTTCAATTAGAAAAAAATCTACTAATTTCAGAGCAGCTCTCTTTTTTATCGAAAATTTTATGCTTTATGTCTGAAGCTGTTCAAAAGTGAAAGGTTACCCAAAGTTTCCAAAATATGTTTTCAGGCTGTGTATCAGTTATCACGAGTATCAGTTTTTTTCAACTTATAGAAACATATTGTTTGTTTCTTGACTTAGTTTCTCTCTACACTAATATACTTGGTCCATTGATGCTTACACATCACAACAGCCTCCTGGAAAAAAATGCTTGTCTGACCTCTGCCAAAAATCACCTCTCTACAGCTTGCCTTATTTTATAATTACTGGAAAATTTTGTCCCACGTAAGATTTTTTTTAATTTGGGGAACTACCTGTAATCACTAGGGGCCAGATCCGGCAAATGTGTGCTCCACTAATTCAAAGTCTGCTTGGTGTCTAGCAGCCATAGCAATACCAGATATATGGCTGGGAACATTACCCTGATGGAACCGCATACCCCGCCTGAACTTTCCTCTGCGTTTGTCTTTAATAGCGCCCTTGGTAAATAGTCAGTCAGGATGATTCCGTGAGTATCCCAAAACACCGATAGCAAAACCTTTCCAGCAGAGAACCATGATGTTTCCACTCTCTACTTTGCACTTTGGTTTCGGGATCGTAGTGGTGCACCCATGACTTATCCACTGTCACATACCGACTAAGAAAGTTCTCTTTGATAGCTTGGCACCTTTCCAAAAGACGCTTACAAATCAACACCCGATTTCTTTTTTGATCAATGCTTAACATTCGGGACACACATCTTGCACTCAAACCTTCTTTCATATCAAATTCTTTGGTCAGTATGTTGTGCACCACATGATATGATAAGCCAGTATCTCGTCGGTCTTACGGTACGATAACGTGTACCTTTTTAGTGCTTTTGCCTGTTGTGGGGACACCACCAGCAAGTTGGTGCTCAAAGGATGTTCTTCCGCAATTAAAATCTCAACACTAGCGTTTTACTATATCATAAGAAACTACAGACCTCACCAGTAGTTGCCATAATGTCTTTATGAATTTGAATTGGCATCATGCTCTTTTTCTGGAGATATTTTATTACGGCTGGTTGTTCTACAGGATCCATTTTTATACACAATCACAATACACAATTGAAAAATTAGCCACAGTACAATAACACTTTGAGATACAAACTTGGGATTATGTAGGTATGATCTGATGTCAGTTAACTAAATGTCAAAAACATTAATGAAACAACCAATTAGAAGTAGCTGAGGGGTGGGGCATGAGGATTCGCCCTCATATTACTTATATTTTAAGGAGGGGGACCTCCAAAAGTAGAAGTTCGGCCCTGTAACTAGCATATAATTATATTTTTGGTCTTTATTTTTTGATACGGTCTGTTTGACCATTTCCTAATTGATTTCTGAGAAGCTAGTGATTATCTAGAACTTAGTGTAACGGTTAGATGATAACTGATAACACAATAAAATTAAACATTGAGTGCTTTTATAAATATGTATATGGTTACCTACAATAAATATAAACCTTGGGTTACGGTAAAGAAAAAGAACCAATTTACTTTCTAAAGTATATTTTCCATTATTTCGCACCTGCTAGGGTCATGTGTACAAACAATATGTTAAAAGGTGATGTAAAAACCATGTATGTGACATGTTGAATGCTGTGTGGTCGTGTCTAGAAAGCAAATTGGTCCTTTCTGTTTGCTGCAACCCAAGATTTCCCCTTACCGTCTGTTCTAACGGCAAATACTCGCAATCTGCTTATAGATCTGCATATTTATCCAAAATATTTTTGACAATCGCACATTTTTCATTTACGTTTAACAAATTTACACCTTTCTCATTTGTGGTAATCCGTTGTGGTATATAATTATTAATTAATTAATTAGTAATTACACCCAGTATCACACATTTAACCCTCTTAAAACGTATATTTTTTTTAAGTTTGCAAAGCATTGGCTTAGCTGTATACACGTTGATTTACACTAGATTATGCGATAAAACTAAATCATGAAACGTAAAAAAATCGTACGTATAAAGACGTAGAGTTACGTATTGCTCTGTGTAAATTGCAGAAAGATTAGTGAAATTTATGTTCTTATTATTGTTATTGTCATTTGCTTTTCTCAGTGAACCTGACTTTAAAACGGAATGCGTTCCGAGCAAATTTGTATTTATCTATCTAGGTCTGTATAATATTTATGTACGTATGTACATAGAAGCGAAAGTTGATTAATTTTGCACATCTGCGCATCATCTAAATGTTGAAGAATTAGCCTCAATATAGTTGCAAATTGTTAAAGACGACGACTTGGTTTCGTAATATCGTAACATTACATGGAATTAGATTGTTCATTTGTGTTGGTACTTATTATACTACTTTATGTCGTCCTTGTTACAATATAATTTACTCTAGAACTGTGTAGTACATTTCTGCAGTACCTGCAAAGTTTCGTTAAGTATTTACATAATTAATTTCCTTTGTCAGTATTGTAAGACTTTCAAAGTCTTAAATTAAAATGAAACTGCCGTTGATTTTTTGTAATGATAAATTACAATTTTCTTGCAATTACCGTTTTCAAGTTCCAGAAAAAATATCAGTTTCGGTGGAATTTCAATCAACTTACTTTTTCTCCCTTGCCGGGGGCACGTCCTACAGCTACATCACAGGAGTATGCAAGTTCAAACCTATATACATATATATTATGTATTATATATATTGTAATGATATGAAATATTGTCTTTGAATTATCCATGATTTTTCTAAATTTTACTAGGATATTCTCTCGTCACCGTTTGGTTCACGTCCTTATTTTTATTATTGTTGATGTTATTGTTTTGGAGGCAAAGTGCCGTTAGTACTCCCTCTTTATTAAATTTTATTTCAGATATTTAGTCTGTACAGTTTTTCTTTCTAAATCTTACGGATTTGTACTTTGGGTGTTCTTTATTAAAAAAAAGAGTCTCTTCAACAACATTTGCAGAGGAGACATAAACTCCAGTATCATTTATTATATATATATCGCTTTTCGTAAACATATTTTTGTATGTATAAATAACTTCTTCTAAATTTATTTTTAGGAAACGTTTAATGTACTGTACTCACACATTTTTATCATATTGTAAAAATATGTATGATCTCGAAATCACATCACACAATTTTCAAAATTTCTCGTACGACGGAAGGATGGCACGCCTGGCAGCATTACCTCTAAATAATTTCATTTCCATCAAGAGTGTGTTTACTGTGTGGCCTAACCAATCATAATCATTTTATTTCTTATCTTAGTTAGTTGCTTGTTTTAATTATAAAACGCTATTTTTGAATTTAAAAACAAAAAGAAAATAAGGAGCCTGAGATATATATATATATATATATATATTGTGGTATGTGGTATATGTATATATTGTATATATATATACCACATAATATTATAACGTTATAATGCGTTATAATGTTACAATGTTATGTCATAATGCTATAATGTTGTAATATTAACATTATAATATTTAAATTAATGTCTGCTATACTGATATTATAATATATCTACAAATATTACGACATCTAGATATTAAGACTGATTTGAATTCATACGGTTCCATGATCTAGTGGTATAACGTCCCTCCGGAAAGGAGAGAACGTAGGTTCAAACTCTACCGAGACTGATATTTTTCCAGAAATTTTAAAAAGATCCGTGATTGCAAGGAAATTGTAATTTATCGTTTCAAACTCTTGCTAATATTTGAAAACACTTTTGCTTGGAATTTAAATTAAAAAGAATAAGTTAATAGTTAATATTTGTGTGAAATTACATTTCAGTATTTTATTTCAGAAAATAAACAAGCATTTATTATGTAAACGGATTTCCATTAGAGCCTTTGCATTTGTAAATTGAGATATCTTTCAGGCGGCAGTCCTGTTGAGTTTGTCTTTTGTGCTTCTCTGTGCTTATCATTTCATCGTTGAATGATACATATTTCAACAACGTTTGCAAATTATTCAGATGATATATCAAAAGTCACGTTCAATGACGGCTATTGTGCATAAATTTAGATTGTTGATTCAAGTCAAAGAACAATTGAACGTCAATATCTTTTCAATTCAACAATGTATTCTCTTAATAAAAAAAACATTCTTTTGACCAATGAAATGATCGAATAGAGTATTTTGTTTGATTAGAAAACTTTACATTCTTGGGTAAGTTAAAAAAGATGTGGTTGAAAATACATTTCTTTGGGCAAAAAGGTTTTTATTGATAGTGTAGAACGTAGCTGCCCCGTATTTTAATGAACTGCAAATATTAATATTATTGATAACAATTGTTCCCTTATTCGTTTTCTCACATATTAATTGTTTATTATTTGTAAAAAAAAGTACTTAATTATAATTAGATATGGTAGATTAAGTTAATATTAATATGAAACTACCGTTGGCATTAGTAATGATACAATTGCGATTCCCTTGCATTTAACCAACGTTTTTAAATTCCTAAAAAAGTATCAGTTGCGGTAGGATTTGAACCAACGACCTCTGCGCTACCGGAATATTATGCTACCTACTGCACCACGAGCGCTTTGAACTCTGATCATCCAGTTTATTGACACCCAAGTTTTCTGCTTTCTACAAATCTTATGCACTTCCTTTCATTAGTACAAACTCTTCACATTTTTAACATTCTTCCTTGAAATATTCTAATCTTAAACTGTACTTTTACTACTTTATTCTACCCTATTTACTAGTTACTGCAATGCATCATATCATTTTTCTTCTAGGGAAAATAAACAAATCACCATTGTTTTGTTACCTTTGATGAGTGTCCTTTGTAATTCAAATTAGTCCATCTTCCACTTAGACAACAGTACAAAGGAAACATTGTAAATATCCATTGGACGGGCTGCTAATTCTCGAACTCTAAACCTACTAAATTAAGTTAAGCTGATATTGACGTTTAGGATTAGAAATACAATTGAATCTCATTTGACTAGCTAAAACGCCATTGATTTATGTAAATAGCAAGGAAGTTTGATTTGTTATTGTTCTAGGATTGGTAATTTGTGTATTTAATGAATATGGGCTTTAAATCTATTATCTGTAGGAAATGAAATTCTAAGCTTTACATTCAAAAATAAACGTAACTGTGAAACGTATATTTGATACGTATTGTTGTTGGTTATTTCTTGATAATATGGAAGCAATTCTTATTCTGGAAAACGAATTGATTAGCGTGACAAAAAGCTAGAAGGTAAAAGCTAAAGGAAAGGTGAATGATATAGAAAGATAAGAAGTACATAAATGGGATTGAATCAAATAGGAAAGCTATTTACCTTATTCTTTTCTTTTATGTCTTTTCACTTTAGCTCTAGTCCTTTTATATATCGATATTTTATTTAAATTGAAATTGTGTTTTTGTTTACTTTAGTAGATTTGATTTACGACTAATATGTGTTGTTTTAAGTAATGTTATACTGAAATACTGTATATACTGAACCTGTATATAATGAGCCTCTATACTGTGGCCACCTATTCTATTGACTATTTTAATTGAAACAAAACTACCTCAATGTTACACCTTATACATTTGTATATAATGGCTATTTTCTTGATCAAAACTACGGTCACCATAAACAGAATAATCCAATTTGAATTTTAAGATTTGCTTGTTGAATAAAATACAAAATATTTGGAAACAAAATCGAATTTTATCAATTAAAACTATATACATAGCAATTACGATGTCGACTACCACTCTTTTAGCGAAGTTTTCAATAGCGCTTTCGCAAACATACCGCTCTATTTCACCAAGTCCTCTTTTTGCTTTGAAATCGTAGCAGGTTTATTTCCTTCAAACGGCTCTAGAGAAGAGTCTAATTGGGTTAAATCGTAAGATTTTGGTGGCTAATCACTATCACTCCTCTGAGAGACGATATTATCAAAATATTTGAAATGAAATGAAAGATTGATTTGTTGTATAATATGTGGCGCCGTCCTGTTAAAACCACGTCTCATTCAAGTTCGGCATCTCCCGATAGCGTTCACAATTGACAGTAATCTATCGTTTATTTTTATAACGAACTTGTTATAATTTCTATCCTTTTCTGCACAGTATATGGCCTCATGAGGAATTCATCAGATATTTCGCTACCAACTCCAAAAATACAAACTTATAATACCCACAGAGGTCCACATATATTAAAACTACGTTATCTTTTTCCTTTGTAGAAATGTGGTTGACTTTATTAGTGTCATTTGTGAAATGAAAGGAAGAACTATATACTACCTTACTTATAATGAGCTTTGGAAGATCGGCTTGTTTTGTCTTACAGTATCCAGTACTGCCACAACTAGTTTAGAAGTAACTGCCCTAATTTGCAATAATTTGTTTTGCATATATATATATATATATATTGCATATATATGTACATATATATATCGGAGATGAACTATTCACCTCTGATCGCTAAGTCTAACTAAAAACTGATTGAGGAAAATGTTACTGCATGCTCAACGTATGCGAAGAGATGTCAATACCGGTTGTACTTAACTCCAGCTGCAAATTTGGATAAATATTGAGTTTACTAGGCAATTTATTTCTTATTGTTAGCATGACCTAAAAACAGTTTCACAGAGATTGTTGATTTAAGTTATATGGAATTAAAGACAACAGCGGTGTTTTAAACAGTAAATCTAATTCATTTTTAGCGCTTTGTACATTCCAATAAACAATAACAGGCTAGTTGTAACGGTTGTCGGGTTCCGCCCTATCACTAGGTGTTTGTCGCTTAGGGATACGGCGGAACCCGACAACCGTTACAACTATGTCAAACGGCCGCCACAGTCTGAGATACTACTTAATAACAGCTTAGTCCCAAAAACTTAATTATTACAAACGCCAATTGGAATCTAACTGCGTTAATTCCATGTTAAACTTGGAATAACTATGGCGAACGTTATACTGTATTAGAGTCGACTATATTACACAACGAAGGTATTATTTTATCAAACTCCCTGTTAGAAACTAGTACGAATTACGAATAAAATACATAACCTCGGCATGTTAAACCAAGGACTTTAATATCTCCGAATATATGATTTTCTACCTTGATTTCATAATATACCCTATCCTTTGCTTACGAGATGAATGTTATTGTTTAACTGACCACTTCATCGTATGTACGTACATAATATAGTGAATATTTTACTACAGTCCGTAAATTTTATCGATCGTTGCCATGAGAAATACACGTTCAAGGACTAATTTTCGGAGAGATTGGACCATGTAAATTTATTTAACGAATCGCTTTCGTTTCGTAAAATGATAACAGTAACTTTTCGAATATAAATAAATGTATTCCTCTCAAAAGGTTTATGTATTCACAGAGGGTCTAGCTTATTTGATATTTACACTATACCATTTTGGAAACCATCTAAATTATTGATGTAAACGTAGCTGGCACAGTTTACGTCATTTTTGATAATACGAGTAATGTGCAATTTCATTTAAGGGGTGTAATGCGAATCCATGTTAAATTCTGAAAAGGGTATATGATTCTTATGTTTTAATACAACATTAATGTAACTTTTATTGGCAGATAAAGCTGGATATCTAAATCTGCTACACAAAAACTAGGGCCCTGAGTTGTAATAGTAACAATTTATGTTTCTGAGCATGATCAAAGTAAGAAGCACGTTTTACGTTACTCAATATCGAGCCTAGAGAATCTAGTAATTCCTCAAATACGCGATCACAATGAAGTAATTCATTTAATTAAACCTTTGGTGGTTAAAGAGGAATATTGAAAGTTTACCTCTGGTGAAAGAGTTATTCTAGTTATATTAGTTAAATTAGAAAACGCTTAAAACTGATGCATTAAATGCATTAAATCCGGATAAAGAAATTGCAGTGCTCCAATTCATCGATCTACTCTAGTCTCGTCAGTTATTGAGTTATTGAATAAAACCCTAAAGTTTATTTTCAACAATATTCAGGTCTTGCAATTAGATATTAGATGGAAAGCTGTGATATAGGTTGTTTTTCCGAATTGCACAAAGTAGATTGTATTACTTAAATACACAGGGTTAGCTGGACGATATTGTAGCGTTCAAGAGATTTAATTCACGGTCTTAAAATTTCATGTATTGAAATTATAATAAAAAAAATTATATCTTTCGACTATTTTGAAATACAGTAGACGCTCGATAATGTGAACACAGGGAAATGGAAATAAACTTTAAAATGGTTATATTCTGCAAGACGGCATAGCAGCACATGCCACAGGAGAAACTATATCTTTCTCATTGTTCTCCTTTCAAAGCCCCTGTACTTAATTTGCAAGAACTGCAATAGAGGATAATTCAACAATGTGCAAACACAACGCCACACATGCTACAAAATGCTTCTGATAGCATGATAAGGCGCGTAAACTTGTGCATTGAACAAGGCGATGGTCATTTACAACAGTTATTGTAATTTTTATTTTTTTTTTTATTAAAATGCTATGCAAACATGTAAATCATTTTCACTTCCCAATATAAGGGATATAAGGAAATACCTCACTACTATATTCAGCTTCCCACAGCAGCTTTTGACTTATTTATTGACGTTCCCTCGTACATTGACAAAGCTTTAGTATTTAACAGGTGAAGTATTGTTAATGCTTATGACTAATGATACTGCGAGGATGTTTCGTATGGATTGAATTCTTGAAAGCGCGTATAGTAACTTAATACATGTAACATGTAAACTTTTTGCTTTATGGCTTTGGTAGAAATTATTAAAAAGCTGTGTTTCTTAAAACTCCTAGACGAATCGGAAAGTTTCACGGACAGTGTCCTGACATCCTCAAACCACCATAGCCAATTCTTATGCGTTCGGAAACAGGATTGCGGACAGCGTTTTAGAGCGACTGCAAGGAATGTGTGGTTGTATTATTCACAGGTATCCCTGTAAACTTCACACCCATGCAGCATTTCAAAAGCACCTGGATTTCCATTTTCAACCAAGTTACCGAATAAATTATTAATTTGTACGGTGTGGAGGTTACTACGATGCCTGGGGGGCAGCGTTTTGCTTTGAACATTTTCAACGCACAAAGAGGCAGTAGTTATTAAACAAAGTCAGATAGAAATGAGACACTTTCAGGTTTTTATAGATTCACAAACTATTTACAATTACAAATAAATAATTAAGGCGGGAGACGATTTACACTCAGCTTGGAATTTGGCAATGTGCAGTCGCTCCGAGTAGACGTATATCGTGCAGTGGTGCATAATTTTCACTGTTTTCAAGTGTTAGAAAGAACGATCTACCACAGACAAAGAGAATTTAGTCCAAAAAGTCATTGAAAAGGTGTTGACATTTATTAAGAATCTTGCCGAAAAGTTAAAATCTGAAATGCAAGAAGAAATGGAGATCTGTAGAAGCACAATAAAAAATCTCGAAGAAAAACTAGAGAAGTTGATAAAAGAAACTAAACAAGCACAAAACGCGCTGGAGCTGTACACGAGAAAAAATAGTATTCGTATTTTCGGGATACCGGAAACTAAAAATGAAGATACAGCGCTGGTCATAAGTAAGTCCTGCAAAGATAATTTAAAGTTAGATATTCCTGTCACCGCAATTGATATCTACCACCGTTTATTTGCAAACAAATCAACAGAAACCCAATTTAGTGAAATTCCTGTCATTATACGAAGAAATATAGCAAGAAGATATTGCTAAAGGAGGCGATAATTAGAGACCTAGTTCGTATATTGCGTGGTTCTTCCTCGCTACTAGATATCATTATAGTATCAGAGTCTTACTGTGACCGATTGCTTTGTTTCTGACGCTCAAACTCTGTCTGATCATTGTTTAATTAGTTGCGTCATTAGTCGTACACATAACATACCTCCGGTGGTGGTCAAGCGCCCGGCCCGTACGTTTCATAACTTTGACGATGACCTATTTCGCGAACATCTGGAATTTACGCGTTAGTATACTGTTTTAAATAGAGATATAGGTTTTATCAGATATAGCAAAATTTATAGTGATAATGATGGACGATAATGATAATGAACTGTAAGTGGTTTTGCTGAATACATGAAAAATCATTTAAGGACGTGTGTTTGCTTCAGCGAGAAGATGCTACTCATTTCCTTTTCTGTAACTACAAGTGCAAGATATGATAGTTATCAGGGATCCTATTCTGCAGGTTTGTGATAATATATCGGACATTGCGCGAAAAGTTTAGTTTCCATTTCACTTGCAGTCGGATAATAATGCATTGTAGCGATTATTCGAATAATTTCGTTTAACAAAATTATTCTCCTAATAAGACGCGTCCATTGGATCATACAAGGAAGACGATTAGAGAGATCGATTTATGAAACGTTTACGGAACGAGCTAATACACCTTTCGCACGCACACAGAAGTTTCGTCCGTAGTGAGCGTAGTACGTTCAAGTCCTAACTATTCTGTTACGCGATTTAGCGTATTATGTTGTGTATGTACATTGTGATGAAAAAGTTACTCCGTGAGTTGGCTGTTTGTTCACTTTCAAAACAGGTGTCAATCAGTTGCTGGGTCCCAGTTCTGCGTAGCACGTTGCCGCTCAACGTTTCAAAATCGTATTCGCTTACGTCTTTTGTGTGGAGTGGCAGTTATTGAAGAACAAAACGTTGGAAAAGAAACTTTTTTGAATTCAGATATATGCCGCTCGTATTCGTATTGTATAATGTTTAATAAACATCGCGCCAACAACAGTATCTTATCTATCTAACACCGTATTTAATGTATCCGTGAACGTACACGGACGAAAGTGTTTCTATTTTATTATAGCTTACACGCATACATCGCGCGCTTTATATTTGCATATTACCGCCGTATTAGTTGATGAGTTTAAGTGCATCCGTGTGTTCTGTAACAGTTGCGGCGATAGAAATTTCGGTGAGATCCATATTTACTCACTTCTGCAATCTATTTAGTGAATCGGTGCATCAGTGTGTTACGTCGTTAACTTTGTGTGTGGTTGCGGTAGTTGTAGTGTAATGACAAGCGGTCTATATATTTATACTAAGTGCTGTAACGTATGACACGATACTCGAACCGTTGAGTTAATGTAATGAAGCGAGACGCCAGTAATTTATACCGTGAGTATGCAAACTATTTGGTAGTAGAGAATCTGCTTATCTCTTAGCATATCGGAAAGTTGCATATTAAATAGAACAGAAAGAAAACGATTTTCCCAGCTTTGTCGTGTCGATTGCAATTGTTACACTAGACTAGACGGCTATAATATATACGACCAATAACGAACTCAAAAATGTGCGTCAAAATTGGTATTACGTAAACGACAGAATATCTACGAAGATTTTTATCTAAGGATTCATGGGAACATATAGAAACAAAAAAAAATCCATCTACGAACAAAAAGGAAAAGATTCTTTCCTCCCCTAATTCAGTTTAAGTACTTAAGGTATTGAGAAATATAGCTTAATACAACGCGTTCAAATCGAAATAGACATTGCTTACGTTATTATTATTGAAAGTACGGAGTTGGCTAAATTGACAAAGGAATACCACTTTTCCAGATGTTAACGATGGTGGAATCAAAAAATAATTGAACATCGAGTTTTTGACATACTTAACCCGGCATTAGTCGCTAGGTCATTTGTAACATTTTAGACTATTTTACAAATAACATTTTCTTAAGCAATGTAAGTTTATCTTTTTCTTTATTTCAGGTTTTTAGGCACTTTGGATGGTACGATACCTATTTTTTATTTGGTCTACCTACACTTCTTCCTAAATATCTATAAAATCTCGTTCTGGTTCTCAACGTCGTCACTTGCATCCGTTCTATGTGTTCCTTCCACTTATTTTTGTGCAGATCTTATACAATCTTCCACTCTTCTCAAAAATGTCATCTCTTGAGACTGTATCCTGCTTCCTTGATTTTTCGTTGTTGTCCATGTTTCACTACCGTATAAGAGGGTTGGCACAGCTATTGGCCTATAAAATTTAGTTTGCATATCCTTTCTTGTTTTGTTGTTTAATGTTTCGCTGATTGTTCCACAGATTTGTGTGAATTTATTCAATTTTTCTTCTTTGTCTTTACATCGATCATAAGCTACATCGCAGCCTAAGTACTAAAAGTGTTTCACCTGTTCCAGTACAGTATCGGCTAGAACTGATTTTGTCCTAATTGGATATTTACCCACGAAAGCTATGGCTCTGGGTTTATTTGTGTTATATATATATATATATATATATATATATATATATATATCCAGCTCTGTAGATCATCCTCTGCTTCTGTTAGGAGTACTAAACAGTCAGCATATGAGATAGAATTTAAGGTGGTGTTTTGGTCTATACGTATTCTTTTATGGCATTTCTTTATAATAGCATCAATATATAAATACATATATATTAAACAGTGTTGGTAACACTTAGCAGTCTTGCCTAACTCCTTCGTTTGTTGGTATTTCCCTAGTTAATCTTACGCCTATATCTACCATAATTCTGGCGTGTGTGTATATACCCTGTATAGCTCTAATTAAATTAAAAATTGACATCTGTTTACATTATCGAAAACATTCTCACAGTCTATAAACCCTATGTCCGTTTCTCTGTTGTATTCCCCGTGCTTTTCTATAATTTGCTGTAGTATTACATCTGTGGTTTTTCTAAGGCTCATTTGTTCTTCTAATATTAGTTCCTCTGATTTTCAATCTGCTGTTTACTATTCTGGTGTAAATTTTATAAGTGGTGTCTAATAAGCTGATTCCTCGGTAATTTTGTAGGTTATTCTTATCGCCTTTTTTTGAACAATAAGACTACTTTCACTCTTTTCCAATCGTCAGCGATAATACTATTTTTACAATATTTACTAAATACATGCAGAAGTCATATGTGTAGTATAGGTGCCGCGTATTTCCAAAGCTCTGTGTTGATGCCATCCATAGCGGTCGCAAGGCTTCTGTCAGTTCTGTAAAATCTACATCATCCAAAGTTTTTATGCCTGCTTCTTGTATTGCTGTATCGTCAGTAGTTTCCTTGTACCAGAGTTGCTCATAATGTTTTACTCAATTCTCTTCGTCTATGTTGTTTATTTGTATTTTGTCATTTTCTTGATTGTTTATGACATTATTTTAAAAACCAGGTTTGGTCTTCAACATATGTCACTTTCGATACTTATAAATCTATCCCTGTACTCTTCGTTGATCTTTCTGAATATTTCTTTTGCAACATTACTATGCTTCTTAATTTTATGATTAACTTCGGTAGGGTTGTTAATATATTGTATGTATGTTTTTTGTTTTTTTTTTCACAACTTATTCCATCTCAACTGACAATATTTTTAATCCTTTCTTCTTTCTGAGTTTCTTCTTTTTATACAAGACTTCAGATGCTGTTTTTTTTCCACTGCTTGTTTTATATTTTGCCATTCTTCGCTTATATCTTCTTTTGATTCCGTACATTCTAATCTTTTATTCAATCTATCATGGTAGAGCTCTCATACTTTCCTCTTCCAGTAGATATACTTTAAAGACTTCTTCATTTGAATTCTGTTACATTTTCGATTTTTTTCCATTTTTTATATATTTTTATTGCTATTACTGGAAAATGATCTGCTCCTATGTCTGGTCCTCTATATACCATTGCGTCTTTTACTTGTCCAACTAATTTGTTATTTGTAATTATATAGTTTATTATCTATCTCTTTCCTCTTTCCTCTTGCCGACCAAATGTATTTGTGTATATCTTTCTTTCTAAAGAAACTGTTTGTTATTTTTAATTTGTTAAAGGCAGCAAAGTCTCGAAGTAGTTCTCCATTTTCGTTACATGTATCTTTTCCATAACATCCAATTGCTTGTGTAGTAGGTATATTTACCATACGGGCGTTAAAATCTCCCACCAAATTTACTTGGTCAGTTTTATTAAATTTATCCATTATAGTGTGTAGTTGTTCATAAAAGCTTTGGATTCATCAGTTTTTCCTTCTTCAGGTGCACAGATGGCCATCAATGACACATTTCCTCTTTCATACCTTATTCTTGCCGTGATAATGCGTCCGTTGATGCATTCGTAATTCTTCATGTTCTTTTCCCATCCTTTGTGTATATATTGTGTTATGCCCTTACTTGCTCTTGGTTCTCTCCGTACTCCACTATAAATTATCATGTATTCTTCTATATATTTTGATGCTTTTGTTTTTTTTTCTATGTTTCAGGTATTGCTACAAAGTCAATTTTCATGTGTGCTGCATGTTTAACCAATTCCATTTATTTCATGCCATTCCCCTTATATTCCAGTTTGCAAATTTTACTGTTTTGTCAATACATCTCTTGTCCTTCTTCTTTGCGTTTGTCGACATCTGTATATCCGATCTGTTTCCGAAACTAATTTGGATATTGCAAGTGTTTTGGACTTTTTACGAGAGCTGGTTATTGGACATCTGCTCAACCCTCCAACTGTCGGGATCAGATTTTTTTGTTGGGGTTGTCTTCCTTAGCCAAAATTATTCGGTTTTAAGATGCCGAAAACTCGCCTTTTGTCCGTTTTCGTTAGCTACATGATATACACTAATTGCATGCCGTGCATTCCTCAAGGATTACGCGACTCATGCCTTCGTGGATGTGGAAGTCGGGCTTGGTGGAGGAGCTGATTATGTTCAGGAGGCATTTCCCGGGATTTTATACAGTATACTTATTCGGCATCCCATAACCTCTCCCCCTCTGCGGAACCATGGAGTAAATTTATCACACATATAATAAAAATTATTTGAATTGTTTTTGCACAAATGCGGCATGATTATCTCTTTATAGAATTAAAGTAGTAGTAGAATAATTTTTTGATGCATTTCCGTTATTAAGACGCGTTGACCTTCACGGGTTTATGTTATGGTATTTCAGTTAAACTAGCATTCTTTAGATTGCATTTGTCTGCTTATTGCCCTCCTGTAACGTATCAATCAATCAGATTAGAACGCAAACTTTGCCCTTCGTGAGCGAATTATATTACATCTGCAACAAGTCAATTTGCACCCTCTCCGTATCCAGTGTTAAATCAATACTACTACCTTTCGTATAATATGTACTCTGTATATGCTGTTTAATTCCAGCAGTTACTAATTATGGGTAAGAAAACTGTTAGTCGCATTACAATGATTCCAGTCAATGCAAAAAAAAAACAAAGCACTTTAGGTCTAGTACTTTTTTTAAATTACTACAGACGCAAGAGCTTAATTAACAGATACGCAATAAATGAACACTAGACAAACGCTAAATTATGAAAAATACTTTAAATACGTTAGTATAATAAATGATGCCGTACTATCATATACTATATGTACATACATAACCACAATTCATTAGTGTCAACGTTATACTAATGATGCAAGCTTATTAAACCGTAGCATCGTAATTTATGAAGTTACCATAAATTACATCGACGTCGTCAATATGTGTTGTTATGCATATATACGTTATAGATGTATATGTATGCGTAAGTACATTCGTAGGTTTCGATATGCAAATATGTATGAGCAGACTAGATTATGTGAGACGTTCTGATTACCAATTATAGCTCGAGAAAGAGTTCTGATCATCGCTAAATATGGAGGTCCACGTACTAAAATCACCTTATTTGCTAATTCCTAATTATTGTATGGGCACTATTATTAATGTATTTATATGTAATAAATAAAAATAATATACGTAATAGCCTTAACTAGTATTCATTATTAGACAAACCTATTTAAACACTATAATTACAATGTTTTTGTAGACACCTTCTATGTACAGGATGCTTCCTATAACACCAGCCAAACTGGGGACGCATGTTATTTGAAAAGGTTACTGCACAAAAATGTTTCAAAATGCTCTTTAAGTGAATTACAAGCTACAAGTATTAAGTTATCAATGATAGATGCTTTTTCAACGAGTTTTAAAATACGGCACCCGGTAGGATTCCCCACAGCTCCTGCTTGCCAGAGAAGTGCGTTAACCACTTAAGCTACGAGGACTTTTAATACCTTGATCTAATAACCAAAGTATTAAAAGTGAAAAAATTTCACGATTTGATTAATCTAAATTATTGATATATCAATAGTTAACAACAGTCACAATAGCATAGCTCGAGCATTTAATAGAGCCAAATAATTATTTAGGAGTACACTTTTTTTAACTTAGAGGTAACGCGCAATTGAATGCAGGATGTGTCTATAAAGTAGTGAGGTTGGTAGCGTAGAGTTTAATCTGGCAACACTGAAGAGCACCCCTTTGGTGGAGAGGCAAACCAATTTCGGATGCGCCTTCATTACTGCGTTTGAACTCCGTAAAACCACTTGATCAACTACAAGAGGCATATGGTGACAATATTTTGTGAGGGGTCCAGATTTTTAGGTGGTTTAAAGCATTCTTAGAGGATATAGACTCAATTGAGGATGAACCTCACAAGGGAAGGCCTTTGATTAGAAAAACTTTTCAAAATGTTCACAAAATCTCATTGTTTTCACTTCACAGATCTCTGGACGATCCCCAAGCTTAATGCATTAATGACCATCTCTATTCAGTTTTGGGAAACAGAATGAGTTCCCTCATTATATAACATACACTCAAGACAGTACTATCAATCACTTCAATTTTGTATTTGATTATCGCTCTCTTTAATTGTAAAACGTCAATACTTTTGTTCTTTAAAAATAAGCATATTTTACCCGAGCTAGGTCAGATATTTAAGCTAGTAATTAAATAATTTAACATGTCAAAATTTTTGCTATCATTTTAACTATTTTGTGATACATACTTGTTATTTATTTTACAATGCAGAAAAATGCTTTTCCACTTTAGCTTGCCAGAAGATTAATCTTCTTTATGTTTCAAGCGCAACTTCTACAAAAATATATGCACATGACAGCGCGAAAACTTGCAACGAAGAGCTAATCTTTTAAACGGAACATTAATATTTAGCTTATCGATTAACGATAACCTGTTTTCTTTCCAGATAGATGGTGTAGAACGACTTGACAGCCGATAGCGCAGTTATAACGTGCATAAAATATGATGTTTCATTAATAAAATTAAGTACAAATATAAATTCCATTAACGAAACGCCATTCTCGTAAAGGACGTAATCGTTCCCCCTTCAAACAATTCGACGCACATTTCACCACAACTGATTTTCTGATCGAAACGAACAAATTTCGGCCTACGCCTATATAGATTTCCGCTCTCAATAAATAACAAATGAAGCTCGCTTTCGGCGAAACCACTTGCTACTCTCCCACGAGATACGCGCTGATGCGCATATAGAGTTTTCCACGTCTCGCTGTAGACGCATAATATGTACGTATATGTAGAAGTCTCAACATCTGGGGCGTTATTTCTGTAGGCCTAACGCGTATTATTACCCGCTTTAGGGGGAAATTGGGCTATTACTTTACGCAGTTCGGGGTGCGCTCCACTTGTTGACAGAGTCGACGTATGCTGAAACTCATACGAAACTACCATTTGCAACTCCACGAAAACAAACTTAGTTTGAGGAGTGGTCGCGTTAAAGAATTATATGTACTTACAAAGATCGTACTGGCGCAATAAAACGTTAAATTTTCGTATAGTGTGTGGGTAGAATATGTAATGTAGAATCCTATACAATTCAAAACACTCCGATAGATGCCACTCAGGCTTCGAAGTATTGCTTTATGGAAATAACATTAAACGTTTCCAGATTTTTAATACAAGGGTTACTTGAAGTAATAAATTGGTATTTCATATGATTATTATATTATTTTCATAGACTTTGTTAAGTTTCCGGGTAGATTATAGATACTTTGATGAATCAGCATTACATAAATTAAAATAAAATATACGAGAAATTAATATAAAAACAAAAATATCAATTTAGGTTTCTTTTATTTTTATTTATAATAATCTGAAACACAATTTTATTCTGTTTATTATAAGAAAAACAAAGAAAGAAATTGTAAATTCAATATATTTAAAGTTCTTGTATAATTAGGTTAAAACGTACGAGGACGACTTGAAATGTTTCCGGAATCGATAAGAAAAACACCGTATTGGTGTGGTGTTTTGTTTTTATTTTTCAATGTAGTCTCCTTGAAGATCAATACATTTTTTCAAACAGTGCTCCAGTATCTTCAAGGCGTCGGAAAAGTAGGATATTTCGAGGTCTGCAAAATAGTCATCTGTAGCAGCGATGACCTCCTCATTTGAGGCAAATCTCTTTCCTCCCAGTGATTCTTTCAGGTTTGGGAATAGGAAAAAGTCGCTGAGGGCTAGGTCCGGTTAATATGGAGGATAAGAGACTAATTCGTAGCGCAACTGATTCAATTTGAACACGACGATGCGGGATGAATGAGTCGGTAAATTGTCGTCGCGGAAAAGCACCTTTCTCCACTGCAAACGAGACCGTTTCTCCTTCAATACTGCATCGAACCGGGTCAATAAATCGCTGTAGTATTGACCTGTGATAGTCCTTCCCGTCTGCAGATAATCGATGAGGATCACAGCTTGGGAATTCCAAAGAATGGTTGCCATGATCCTTCCGGCCAATGAAACGGTTTTTGCTTTCTTCGGAGCCGATTCGCCCAGAAAAGTCCACTGCTTCGACTGTTCCTCCGGTCGTGGCTCGCCGAAAGCTTTTTCATACTCAAAATGTCGTGCAAGTTATGGTCAACATGTTTTCTGAGATGCCTGTTGTCTCTGCTATCTCTTTCAGGTTCAGTCAGCCAGCGGCTAATACGATGTTATGAATCTTGTCCACATCGTTGGTAACGGTTTTTGAGCGTCCACATGCGTGGTTCGTCACTTGTGCTTGTACGGCCACGTTTGAACTCGCTCACCCAGAAGCTGATAGTCGAAAATGATCGAGCATATCCACTATGAACTTCTAGCAAAATATTTCGAACTTTCGCCCCTATCCCCACTCCATCCCCTCCATTCCACGAACTTCTGGACCTCCTCTCGTAGTTGCCTAATTTTTATATAAAAATGCCGATAAACAGAGATGACCTATTTCGCATCTTACCTGAAGCTACATACTTTTGCGTCACGTATTATACGAGGGCAATTCGGAAAGTAAAGAACGTTTTTTCGACAGAAATTTTTATTAGATGTAATTAAACGCAACTGTATTTTATATAAAATTGGATATCCATGCTACTTTTCTACGTCACCATTCAAATTTAAGCACTTGTTGTATCGTTTTATTAGGTGTTCTATGTCTTGCCGCCAAGTTGTTGAACCACTGATTAACAGCTTCTTTAAGTTCATCATCACCTCCGTAGTGTTGTCCACCCAAAAAAATCTTTCAATTTGGGGAATAGGTGAAAATCACTTCGGGCAAGGACCGGCCTATATGGCGAGTGTTGAAAAATTTCTGCTGAAGCAGGTCCTGTGTCACTTCCACTGCATGCGGACGTGCATTATCGTGAAGGAGGATGACTCCATTACTTAGCATTTCACTCACTTGTTTTGAATAGTGTGGCGAAGTAGTAGAACCATCTAGGAATGTAGGCGATGAGCGGGACACCCTTAAGATCCTACTCCGTACTCATAATCTTGCTTGTTTTGCTTTTCTCGGTTTCGTTGGGGATTGGGAATGATGCCATTGCATTTATTGGCGCTTTGTTTCTGGTTAACAGTTCTTATGATTTCTGGAAAGAATTAGTGCGAAACGCCTATTTCCCTGGATTCTTCCATTCGCCATTAAACATGATGCACTACTTCTGAACTGGCGCTTCGTTCATCGTATTATCCTAAACCTCAGTTATCTATCTATAACTTTCGGCGGGTCGGACTTTTGGCGCGCTTAAAAAGTGGATAATATTGCGCACCTCACACTTGGCGTTTGGTAACACATTTTAAAGTCGGACAGCTGAATTGCAGCGGGAGAGTACCTAGGTGGTTGATGGTACCAGTGGTGGTTCAGCGGTGGTGGTGATGGGACACAGCCATGTGTGAAAACAAAACGTTCTTTACTTTCCGAATGACGCTCGTAGAAAACAATATAACATATATCTGATGACCAAGGCAATCCTGATGGCAAGTATAGGTATAATATTCTTTTGGATTAGCCAGCTTTCATATACCTTTTTCAAATGAATTATATATACGTAGTAGCACAAAACACAAAATATTATACATTTGATTACGTGATTAATACCATTCTGCTGGTTCTCAACAAAAACGTGGTACCAGCCCTGTGCCATAAGACTAATTGTTTTATAGGTATTTTAGATGTGTTTTAATACGTCACGGTAAGTGTGAGAAATCATTCACGTGTGTAGTAACCCTTTGTAGTTCACTGGTGCGCACCCTCTCTGGTTTAGCAATCCAAGTGTTGGTTGGGAGAAGAGTTGGGAAACTGTATCCGGTAGTTTTCGCTGTGTTTGGACCAACAGACAAGTGTTTTATTCTTGTGGTACTAGATAGCGCCAAGAGTATTCACTTGAAATGTAAGGTTAGATATGGTATTAGTAGCAGAGAGGGGATTGCAATGTGTTCAGCAAAAATCGCGCCAAACCATGCTAATGAGGCTTGCTAGGCAGAACCATGTCCATGTGTTGCCGTTCATTGCCTCCTCGCATTGTCTTTCTCCTGGATGATTTCATCAATATCATGAGTAGCTGTATTTCAGCACCATTATGTTTTCTTAATTTGCGTGTTATGCCATTTAAATTGCAAATAACACGAAATAAAATCTATACAGTCCAATTCAACACAAACAAACAGCATAGACGAATTATCAAGTATTGAATGTGAGGGGACATCGTGAAAGCCTCCACGTGCACTACCTGCTTACTTTCGCCAAGTACCATGAGTTGCTGTATTTTAGCAGGACTACTATGTTACGCAAGTTAAATATTTTATTTGCGATATGTTATCTTATTTTCCCTCCTACTTCTGTTATTACCACAATTATCTGAAAGATGTAAATTTTGTACGTATCAGTTATTTTCCGTTTCCAGTTCCATTTATATGCAAAATCGCACGATTCAACCTTGGCACTTACATTTTTCTAATCGAGCGTTTGCTCTGACGTTCGCCATGCAATAAATCTGAAGTATCCATAAAATTTTAACTGCTCAAAATATCGTTAATCATTGCATAAAGCACGAAAGCAATAAATTATCATAATCAATTCCGCGAAGCAAAAAAAAACTACAAGTTGGCCTTACCATTGAATGCGGGAAGCAATAAGAAACGAAAGAAACGAAAATGGTGTATATATATTTAGACAATAATCTGCCATAATTTACAGGAATGTTTATTCTACGAAATGACAAACCGCGTGTATTTACATTTCGCGCGTCTAATGAGATTTAGATAAGTGAAAATATTCTCCGCTTCTCCGTTTGCCTTTCGGATGTATTATAATTTGCGTGTGAGTAACCGGCGAGGGCATGATTCTGATTACGTCAAAATTGCCGCGTTGATAGCGAGATGGGGGGTCATGTGATGCTCCATCCTGCCAACGTACGTAGCAATTGTCGCGATCGCGAACACGTACGTATCAACGAATATGTGTATATAGATTTAAATATGTAATTTGTATCTTACAGGATGCAATAAAAGACGTATCATTTTTGGTAGTATCAAAATGTTAACCAGGAAATTGCAAATTTCTGAAGTAAAATCAGATTCAAACGTAAATAATTAGATTTTTTGCACTCTTTCATTTTAAAATCGTTCGTAGTTGATTTACTTAAAATTGAAATTGGAATTGGGTGTAATGAGTTTTTCGTGTTCTTAAAACGCTCAAATCTAACACGACTTCTGGACAGGATGGTTTATCTAGCTTTTTATACTTTTTATTATGCATTATTTTTCTATTTACATTTTCCCACACGTTCTCAATAGGATTGAGATCGAAAGATTGACTTGGCCAAGAAATAATACTACCTCCTTACTCATTGTCAGTTAGCTACTCCTTAACAACACTAGCAGTATCGTTAGAGTCATTATCGTGCTGAAAATGCCACCTAAGTAGCATTTTCCATTCAGGAAATGGCAGCATCACGCCTTGCAATACATTTTGATACACAAATCGATCCATAATACATGTAGAAGGTCCATTCCATTACCAGAAAAACACCCCCACGCCATCACACCATCACCTCCATGCTTTACAGTTTTTTGATAATATCCTGGATTTAATTTTTCTCCTGTGGGACGTCATACATAATAAATTCCATCAGCTACACAAACTAAACTTCGATTCGTCACTAAATAATACGGTTTTCCACTGTTGCACAGACCATGACACGTGCTCTTTCGCAAAACGTATTCTCGCTGCCCTTTGCTTATCTGATCACAAAGGTTTTAGCGCTGGTCTTCGACTATTAAGTCTGCCTTCTAGTAAATGTCTTCGTACGGTCCATGCGCGCAGATTGCTACCTACCGAAGATTTTATTTCTTGAGCTGTTATCCACGGATATATTTTGCATTGATGAAGAATTAATTTATCTTCTCTGTAACTTGTTCATCGCAGTCGTCCAGAGCACAACTTAGTGGCCACCGTGCCCGTAGCTTTATATCTTTGTATCATTCTCGATACTATGGACTTGTTTACATCAAAACTTTTACTTATAGTCGCTTGTGATACACCATTTTGATATTGCTCAATGATTTTTATCTTGATATCTATTGAATACACTTTTCCTGGCATTACAAACTCGTCAAGCATGTTTTCAATCTTATCGCATACTAGGAAATAAGTCAACATGCAAGCATAAAATATACAAATAGGGGGTTTCCAGAAGTGCAACACATCAGGTTGCTTAACTTTTGTTAAATATATTTTCGACTTTTTGTAAGATAATCACTTTGTAGTTATAAAAAAATAAGTCTTCATATGACAATAATAATGTTTGAAATGCACAGAATGATATTTCTCAATTTTATTTTGTTATCTTTGTTAATTCCCTAAAAAGTTACGTTTTTTATAGAGTTGCTTAATTTTTGTCCACTACTGTATATATACTAGGGAAACATGTGAGGACACGTAATCTGTTTCTAATTAGTTCTAGTATAGTCTTTGCTCTTTGTTTATTGAAGTTTCCAAGTTACACCTTTGTAATGTCTTAGACCAGGTAGATTTTCCCAAAGAAATACTTTGAGCTTCTCCTCCCTGTGTTTGAGTTCTTTCTTAGAGATGCTCATCCCTATACCACAGAACGGCTCCGGTCCCACAAACTAAGCTGTGGCGGCCTTTTTTGCTAATAGGTTAGCTTTCTCGTTACCGCTGAGTGTGTCCTGATTCATCATTTCGAGCTGATAGTGTTAGAGCTGTAAGTCATTCTGGTTGCTTGACTATCGGAGGAAATTGCAATGCTTTGCCTTCGATAGTTCCTGTCGAGGTTCAATTGAGTACATCTTCCACGTTCTCATTGACTCTGAATATTTGGTTCCTGGCCCGAATACTCCTGCACCTGTTCCGTTATCAATTTTGGAACCATCCGTATACCATTTAATGGTGTTTGCCTTCAGAAAGTAGATGGAGGATTCTCCCTTCCATTCTTTCGTGTACTTTTGTAAGAAAATACTTTTTGAAGCTATGACGCGAGGTGACCAAGCTCTCTGGCACGCAGTCTCGTTTCCTTCAGTCCCTACCCGAGTTAGCCTATACATTGCCGCATGAGCCACTCCGTCCACCACTATGTGTGGGGGTGTGAGGTCTAAGATTACTTCCAGGGCCGCGGTTGGGTGTGTTCTCATTGTGCCTAGGTGTTTGACTTCTGATTTATATTCTATCAATGTTCTATCTAGACGGATGCTTGCCTTTCGCTATTATAGCAATGTCGTCGGCATATCCAATACAGTGTACACCGAAGGCTATCAGCCTGTTAGGCAGCTCCACTGCCAGGCTCCACATCAAAGGCAAGAAACCGCCGCCTTGAGGTGTTCCACGAGTGGTTCTGATTTTCGCAGCCTGTTCACCTACTGTAGCTGTCTTTGTGGAGAGCACCTCGCTTAACCATCGAGTTGTCGTTTTACGCACCCCCCTTTTTTCAAGTGCTTGTCTGACTGCCTCATGCGACGTATTATCAAACGCACCTGAAACGTCTAGGAAGGCACATATCGCTGTTTCTTCTTCATCTAGAGTTTTTTGAATGGTTCCAGTTAGCTCAAGCAAAGTAGTCTCTGCGAATCTACCTGCCCTGTGTGCGTGCTGATTTAGGTGAAGTGGAGCTTCCTCCATAACCTCTATTTTAATATAGTTATCTATTACTTCTTCTATTGTTTTCAATAGAAAAGATGTCAGGCTGATGGGTCTTAAGAATGTCGGTTTAGTCCTATCCTCCTTCCCAATGTTTGGTATGAAAGTGACTTTTGTCCTTCTCCGACTTTTGGGTATCTATGCCAACGTCCAAGTGCTTCACGTTATATCTAAAAGATGTATCCCATGCGCTTCCGCTCAAAGGTGTTTATTGCCCACTCCATGCGCTGTCTTGTACAGATCCGTCTGGCATTTTCCCAACCCTCTCTTTTAGTCCTTCTTGTTATTGCGTGCTGCCAAGGAAGTGTGTTACAAGGAGCAGGTTAACCCGCTCCTTTTCCTCTTCCGTGTAGCAGCCATCTGGTTTTCTCAAGGCCATCACAGGTCTTGTTATACATAGTAAAATTTTGAGATAGTTTTCATGATGAGTAAATATTAAACATTTAAATTTATTTACTAATGTGAAAAATAACCGTAAACTTTTATATCTGCCAGTGTAATTCTATTAGAGATAATAAATACTCTCATAAACATTTTTACACCAGCTGACGTTTTTTAGAGTCGATTTCTCTAAGAATTTTTCGATGTGTATTCTTTTTCTTCGTAAACACTCTTCTTATTCTTTGTGATCAAAAGCATTTCTAAATATTTCCAAATAGTTTCCTTTTAACATTGTTGAAATTCCTCTTACTTGGTTTTAGGGAAACAAAACGAAAATATTCAACAAACGCAGCGTCGAATTGTGTTATCGAAGAATTTGTAAATACAATAACTTGCTCTAGTATTTCTACTATTACGCACAAACACGTATATGATAAATCGGCATATACACCGCAATAAAGGTGGTTTACCTCATTCCATGCGTCCATAAATCCCGTCATCGATACGAGCATTAACACTCAATCTCGTTTGTTCAGAGAAAAAAAAGGACGCGATTGGCCTATTACGTAACAACATAAAGATCATGTGCTTAGTATACGTTTCCTTTGAAACACAAATACGTGTATACAGATGGACGCTGGTTGTTTACATTATATATGTAATCTATAACATCGCTTCTAGCGGGCCGAATTAAAAATACCGATCCTCGGAGAGAAATTCAATGCTTCAGAACGCGAAAGCGAATCGATCTAAGAACTCGGAAGCACGAGCTTCTATAGGCAACAAGACTCGGCTGGGAAAATCGTTAAAGTTTTAAACAACTTATTTTTCTTTTATCTATTTAATTGGTATTAATTTTCAGTGCTAAACATGATGGATAATAGGACGAGAAAACGGAACTGATGGTATCTGAATAATAAAAAAAAAAAGAACTTAATAGCAGTGTGCCAATTTCGAGTGAATAGATTTCATGTGCTTGTAATATTGTGATATTAATCGTGACTATTTAACAGCCTACACGTATTATTAACCATTCCGAAATGTTCTCATTCACGCCCGCCAATGCGAGCTTTATCTAGGGGAGCACACGACGATGGGACGTTATTTTGTTCGACGTGTACGACGGCTTCAACTGCGACAAGTGCGTAGTAGCCCGATTATTATTATTATGCTCGGTACCGGTGGCATTTCTTATCAACGATGATCATACAAGCGAACGATAAGGTTTACATGGATCCGGACATGATGGAAAACGAAATGATGATGATGGACTATGATGGTAATATACATTGATTATTTTTGTTTTTTTTTATTATTTAATAAATTCTATATGTATTGCAATTACTATAGATATAAGTGAGTATGTGCTCCTGTACGACTGTGTTGATATCCTGAAAGTGGCTAAGTCGCTGAAACGGGTATTGCCATAAGTATGGTTTTGTATTATCATAGAAAACTATATTTTATTTACCTATTCTACTTGTTCCATTTATTGCTTTATTAGATAAGTACTTTTTAGCGTTCAAAGATGGCATACGCATGTTACATTTGATTATCATAGAGATCTTTCTTACTATTATGTGTAGAAATTGAAAAGTTGTACAGTTTCGATTGCTAACCGAGATTCTGTTGAAAGATAATTGAAAAAGAAAGGCAAACTTTCTGCAAAACAAATTATCTTGTAAACATAAAATTTCATATGTACACTACAACTCATAATAGTATAGACACTTCTTATTTTACGCAGAATTCTTGCTTGCTTAAAAATTTTAAACAAAACAATTATAAGGAAAATATTTATTCATCTACGGCTTATTGCACATGTGGACACAAAAGAAAAAGTAACAATAAAGAGAAAACATAAAGTGAGTTATACTTCCTTCCCATTGAAAGATCCTCTTAATTTCATAACTATTTGTACAATTCGTGGCATTCTTTCAATTCTTCAATTGAACTACTTACTCACGAATATACAGCAAATTTCTTAACCACTGTAATACCTAAGAAAAATTATTACCAGACAGGATAATTGCAAGTGCTTTATATATAATTTCTTAATATATATTGATTAATAATTATTATGTAATATGTTTGCTTAATATTGCATTTAGTAATTCTATCCACATATAATGGTTAGGGCTTTATCATCGACATCAGGAATGGTGAAATTACTGCTCGCAAATCATAACTGTACAAGAACTAGAGAAATTCAACCTGACTTGCATTTTAGCTTTTTAGGGAAAAAATTGATTTTGCAAAATGAAGTGTATTTTTGAAAGAAAATCTAATATAATAAACATAATTGTTGGATCAAGAATGCCTTGATGTTTATGTTTATAAAGAGTACCTTATTAAGGGCCACAAACGAGTAATATCTTAACCCGGCATCATTTGTTTTTGTAATACGCTTCTGGAAGGGTTTTAAGTTGGCTATCTCTAATCTACATAATTCAATTTATATTGATTAGATTAATGAGATTGTAGTTAGATAGGTTAAAGAAAGATTTTAGTGGTTTCCAAAAATTTCCTGAACCATCTCATTGCGTATTTTTCAATGTTCAGCTGTTTAAATGAATAAGTAGTTTAGTGTTAGTAATAAGCGAACTATTTCCGGGATTGCATCGTGTTATGCTAAAGCAAAGTATGAAAGAAAATAAAACTAAAGATAAAATAAAAGGAGAAAAGGGAAAAAGGGGAGACGAAAGGACATAGAAAGGTCAGAAAAGAGGAAAAACAACGAAAGTAAAACAATAATAATAATAGGAAAAATGAAGAAATAAAAGATATAAAAAAGTAAGAAAGGCCAGATCTCGACGTTTCACCTCCATCGTAGTACTAGGGAAAGAGAAAGGTGGGGACACCAAAGTGGCACGGTAGCTGGACGTATAAACCATGCTAAAGGCCAAACCATTTTGGAAAAAGGTAGCTCGAGGTGTTAACCACGCTAGAGACGAAAACCTTTTCAGAACTTTTTTCTCTTTTCTGGCCTATTCATTACCTTCCTTCCCTTTTATTTTCGCTTTCTGTATTTTACCTCACCATGACAGTCCAATCCCAGAAACAGTTCACTTATTTCAGCTGCTTATTTCTTACTTATATTGTGCAAACAAACTCAGTAGAACTGCAAGTGATAACTGTTGAGATACAAATGAATTTAAAAAATGAAATTTGAGGTTTTTCAAAATCTTCTATATATTAGACTTATAATTAGATATGTTAATTTGCCTTTCTATTTCCTATTTTTTATTAAAATCTTAGTATTAACCACCACACAAGCAAGTAGTATATGTAAAATGCTCTCTTCCAAGAAGATATATATTTACTGCGAACCTGAATAAGTTTCTTTATTTGTCATTTTATGACATAAAGGGTGTCTCAATAAGAACTTGAAATTTAAATCACTCACTATTTCAAAAGACCCGTTATACAAAATTATCTGGGAAAAATAGAAACCTGAGAGAACCCTTACGCGTCATCGCCTTGGAAGGTCAGCTGATTACATTGCCGCTGTGAGAGTCAGTATCGTAGAACACCCCAATACCATTATTCGGCATCATATCCAAGAATTAGGCATCCACCACAGCACTTTCGAACGAATTTTGACGAGGAATTTGCACTTTCGTGCGTGTAAGATCCAATTGACTCAAGAACTGGAGCCGACCGACCATGGACAGTGTAGACATTTCGTAATCTGGATCTTGGAAGAACAGCAAGTCGACGAAGCATTCCACAACAAAATCATCTTTATTGATGAGGCCCATTTTCATTTAAACGGCTACGTCAACAAACAGAATTCTCATATCCGTAAGGCAAAAATCCACATAGCATGCAGAAACTTCCTGTGCAATTTCGGAAAGTGACAGTTTGGTGTGCTATCTGAACAGGAGAGATCATCAGGCCATAGTTTCTTGAAAATTATAAAGGTGTGTCCCTAACTGTCAATGGTATTTGATATAAGATAGCACGACCTCCCACAGTGTATGCGAAACATTGATATTATTGCAATGAAAGTTATTAGATTATGTCATCTCTTGGTTTAAAGATCAAGGCAATTTCTTGCTATTTGATAATTTGAAAGCTTCCTCCGGTGTTATTTGAAAAGTGGAGTCTATATCAGCTGCCTTGGCACGATTCAACAATTCAATAAAGAAATCGAATGCAATATTCATGAGATTTAGCCATTCGTACTCCAAAACGAAATCAGATCAACAAAAATTTTGAAGAATTCAACTAAAAAGTGTGCTTCCTTTTCAATTTAAATTTAAATTCTTATTGAGGCATCCTTTGTTTAGATAAAGGATAACGTTTTTTTTAATAAATGGAAAGGTAATGAGATATAAAACAACTAAAATTTAGTCATAGTAAAGTTACAAGAATGTGTTGAAAGATCACAGTTCGGAACCTCGCAACTTTAGTATCACCTTCTTTCTGGTTAGATTAATGTAAACTTCTTGTACAATTTATCGTTCCATTTTCTCGAGTATATAGTTTGCAATATATACTACTTGTGTTTTTTATAGCGTTACTTAGCTTACTGTTTTCTATTGTTTTTTTTAGCTCACAAAGTGCAATTTGTTTACACTAGCATGATAGTTTCTATTTAATGTATTTTTTTACTTGTGGAAAATTATCATTTGCTTAGATCAAAGGCTTAGTTTGTACTTGAGGAAAACTTTTTATTTCCTGGAAGATTACCTACTTTTATGTAGAGAAAATATGGCAATTTGGTTCAAGGTATTTATCGAAAATTTAGATTTTCTTGGTTCAAAACAAATTTACCGGGAACAAAGTAATTTTTCATGTGTGAATATCACTTGCATCCACCATATTTCGATTTCGTTTAAATTTGCTTAAATATTACATTATTAAACAAGAGTTTAAAATGTCTCTCTCTAGAATTTAAATTAGAACGCAACTGTACAATGTAACTTAGCAAAATTGAGACATCTGATATAAATATGGATCTCTTAAAAGAATTTAATCAAGTAGAGCTTATTTAATAGAACCCAATCAAAATTAGCACACATAGGTCTGCGCTGTACAAACATTTTGTCTGCGTTGCTATTAGCCGTCCAGTGGCTCATTTCCAAGCTGGATTGGATTAAAAGTGCGACTTCTTTGTACCATTTGCGACAAGTGTCAACCGTATCTTGCTGTTATTGATGCTGGTCGACCTTATCTTCGTCAAAGATTTCCAGCTTCCAAGAAATGAGTACAAAGTGAACTTATGCTCACTCGAGCGTCTTCAGTAACATTTTCTGATTAACTTATGCCCCACCAAGCCTCTGTTTCTAACAGATCGTGGCGTGTTTCCATTTTGAATAACACTCAAAATTGCAAGTTTGTCCTAACAATCATTGTAGCAAATTTTTAGGCAGCAATAATGACGACAACGATAATTTTGAAACATGCATCGTAGAGAGATACCTGTATCCGATTTCTTCTTTAAAGGGATTGACGCAGGAATATTTGTAGGTCTTATATTAACTGACGCTACTTTTTATCATTTACATGGAGTATCTGTCAATTGTTTTTAGTAATGCATACAATTGGAGAAGTAGGTTTATTAAATTAGTTAATGGTAATAAGTTCTTTATTCCATCCAATACAGAAAGGGTACTGAGGCGTTGTCGTTTATATTTAATAGCGAACTACAACTTAGGATGGAATCTATTAGAAGTTTATAGAAGATAAATCAAACGAGAAGGAGATAAAATAATTAACTTCTTGATGGGGTACAAAAACGTAAACGAACTAATTACTACATACATTTTCAGAAACATATTTCCGCAAACATCATAAACAGGTTTTCCTTTTCGCGACATTTTCCGAAATATTTGACTTCTAGTTAGAAATTGTCAGAGTTTATTCTGCCCTTCTCTTACGTTAATACAGCCTCTTGAAGACAAGCGAGCGAAAAGAGCGAAAAGGTGGTCATTCCAAATTAATTACTGCGACGGAATTCGGAATTTCTGCTTCTTCTCGTTCGCTTTGCGCTAATTAATGTAGGAGAACATCGAATACTGTACTACACTATTACAATCTTACTGATAATAAGGAGAGTCAAGAACGAACGGTCTGAGTTTGAAGATGTACGCTTGTTTGTACGCTAAGTGGGTTGGTAGTAGGATGAATAGAAAAAAGAAAAGTAGGAAAAGTGCAGCATGATTATCGTATTTCGTTGTCTGTAGGGACTTGATCGATAAATACTATCCAAGATAGATAATTCCTTAGATTTTTGAACGCTGACAGGTACCGATTTTCGGAAAGGATATGACAGAAACAAGAAACGTCACATAAACATAAACCAGTTATCATATATATTGTTTAAAATAATCTCCATTTCACCAAATTTAGAATAAAGTAATTACATTAAGAAATATGTAAAAAGGAAATGAATTTAGTATAAAGTCACCCGCAGCTAAATCTGCTGGACGTTGCCACACACGTTGAAATATATGCTAGACTATTTAAAAATTTATTTTTAGATTGTATACTATTAAAAGAAAGGGAAGCAGTAGCATTTTAAATCGTATAAGTAATGGTTCGTGTCTGTTTCTTCCGCGTTTACGTACATACGAGGGTATATTAGAATACTCATGCGATTCCACAAAAATCGTTGATTAAACATGACGTTTGGAACAATCTAAAACATGAGGGCGGCAACAAAGAAAGTGTGCGGAGTAAACAGAATGGGAGCACATAAGAGAAGAACATCGTAGCGGAAAGAGGACATCAACTAAAAATAAAAGAAAATTGTGAAAAAATATACTCAATGAACAGAAATGAGACGAATTACCAAAAATTCAAAAGACAAAAGTCTAGAGGAAAGTAACAGGAGTCGAGGAGAAATCATGGAAAGAATTGGGGAAGTTAATGGAAGCGCGTAATAAAGAAAACCAAAAGCTGAGGAGAACAAAATGTATAGAATAAAGTCAAAAAACGGAAAATACTAACAGAAGAGGTTATTAAAATCGTTAGCAGCTGGAAGAAACCGATTGAGGAATTAGTACAATCAGGTATTAGAAAAGAGGACAGTGAAAGAAACAATTTAACAGATGGGAAGATGAAAAGCGAAGATGAAAAAATATCTTGGAGTGCCTAAATGATGCAGGGAAAAAACAAAAATTGGGAAAGCAGCTAGAATAGATGAAGTAAACTAATAAAATGAATAATAGTACACGTGCAATATTTCTGCTCTGTTAATGCTATTAAATTATAGCGAAATATTAGCAGTTTAATAAAAAAATGTACAGCTTTGGAATGACTGACTATCTTTGTTCCCCGAGTGGAGTTAAAAATTCTACCCGCCCTTTTACAACTTCCTCTGTTCTATATTTTAAATTAATAACAATACCACGAATATCTTTTAAATTTTGCATAGTGAGGCATAGAAGGCGCCTCTAATCAAATTTAAGTAGTAGCAATTAACGTTCACCCTTGGATAACGTAAATCTAAAGCTTCAGTGTGGTTCGTGTAGTGTTGTAGCCATAACGAACTGTCAAACTTGATAAGTTAGTTAAGAAATGAAATTAAAGCGCACAATTTTTTTGAAGATAATTATCTGACAATAATGCTTCGCCGAATTGATTTCCGTTTACGGCAATGAAGCACCCATCAGTCAAGAATTTCTCATTGGTATGGAGAGTTCAAACTTGGACGGATTAGCCTTAACGACGATTCAATGGCAGTCATTCAGGGAAGATCGACATATAACATATCGCGAGATTCAGTGTGTAAAAAAATCAATGTCCTGTTGGATACCACATATGTTGACCGAAGAACAGAAAGTAGCCAGGGTAATGGTGTCAAAAGACCGCTTCACCGCTAGAATCTTTAGAAACATGCACAATATCATCAGTGATGATGAATCATGGATTTACTCATACGAGCCAGAAAATAAATGTCAGTCGCCTGTTTGGCTGTTCCAATGTGAAGAAAAACCAACAAAATTTATCTGTTCTCGAAGTGTCTCCAAAAGATGGTCCTGACAATCGCTGCTTGCTTGTCGCAGGTCATCGCTGGGGTTCAAAAAACCAAGCCCAACGACGAATCATTCACCACCAAGATAATGCAAGTTCGCACACAGCACGCAAAACACTTGAATCTTTAACGCAACCAGACGCCGAATTGTTAGACTACCCTCCATACAGTCCAGACCTAAATCCAGACGATTTCTTTATTTTTCCAAAAATTAAGAACGGACTGCGTGGTGAAAGCTTCCAGTCATCAGAAAGAGGAGTCTATGTCTTCAAAAACGAATTTTGACTGCATCAACAAACGAGTGGAATAACTGCTTCCAGAGTTGATTCTAGCGCATGCAGAAGTACATTAATGTTCGTACAGAATACTTCGAAAAACAATAAAGTCTTTAAAAGCTATCCACTGCTTTATTCTAGTTCTATAGGCAAAACTTGAAAAGCAACCCTCGTGTCCTTTTTCTAAATTTTTCTCTTACGATGAATTTAGATATCGATTAATAAATAATATTAACAATATTAATAATATTAATAATAATAGGACAATTCAGCTGAAAAAATAGTGTAATATATTAAATGCATCTTAGCATAATTCTACTTAATGGAACTTTGTTATATAAGTAATATATCAAAGTGAAATAAAAGTGCACGGAAACGTTATAAGATCTACTTAAATGTAGATAATTATACGGTAATATTCAAGATGTTTACATAAGTATTGCATGTTTACTTGTCTTCTGTAGAGCAAAAGACACCAATACTCGGCCAATAATGGCATATAAGTTTCTCTACATGAGCGTGCCGGAGTCAATGGAACAAGAGTTTAGTCTACCACAGTATCACCGAGAATACACAAATAGATTTCCAACTAAATCAATCATAAAAATTAATAAAAAAATGATTCCTTATTAGAAAAAGGTATTCAAATATTCAAGCAGCTAGTAAGTGCGTTCCAGATGTTCTATGTATACTTCTAATTTCGTGACGTATTTAACTTTAGGAGGACGCATTCGTACATAGAGCACGTGTATTTGTTTGCGAAGAACCAAGCAGAATTTCGACATTTGTGAATGACGCTTTATTTGCGCAATCAATGGTTAGACTGGGAAGATTTGAAAATTTTTCGGGCAAAGCTGTAAATATTTATATAAATACCTACGTATCGACTGCCGTTGTAGTATGTTCAATATATTTGTAGAAGAGCAGATATAACATGATAAAAATATTTACAGAAGCTCGTGACGGTATATAATATGTAGCAAGGTAAAAATAAAAAAAATCTTGCACGACATAAACTGAATAATTTATTTGAGATACGTGCTTTAGATGTTTTTGAATTTTCATTGTCAGCTTCAGTTCTTGAAAGTAGGCTCAACTTTAAATTAAAGGAGAAGGTAATTACATAGCAAGTACACTAAGATACAGGTTACTTGTATATCAAATTAAATACACATATATGTAGAAACAATCTAACTAAAATAGAAGATATACATATGTATGTATGTACATACGTAGTTACAAATAAATCGAAATTACTGTTTATGTTCCCACATTTTTAAGTTCATTGAATAAACGTATTTTAATATCGATTAGCATAGTATTTTCTACGTAATTGCAATCCATTGTATATGGGAGTGATTTGAGTGCAATATTGTAAAAGGTAAAAGGTAAATAAGAGGCTTTTTGTTGATGAGTAGTGACCTGTGCAACTAAAAAATGTAGCAATTGAAGTAATGGCAAACAAATAACGCTACTGTAAAGAATTCTATACAAATGTATGATATTAAAATGAATACGTAGGCTTCCACGGCCAGAGTCATGATGAGGTATAAGAAGAGAAAATAAAATCGAAGTAGGAGGAAAACAGAGAAATAAAAAGGAAAAAGGTGAAAGGAAAAGGAAAGAGAAAGCGAAAAAAAAAAAGAAGAGAAGGGGAACAGAAACAAAGAAAAGAGAAAAAAAGAAAAAGAAGGCGGGATCTCGACCTTTCGCCCCCATTGTAGATCGCTTCTTCAACGAATAGTTCAAATTTCTTAACGGATAAACATCGTCTTGCTTATCCCAAATAAATATTGACGCCGGATTTCTTCTTTTCACCAGAGTCTCCAAATATGTGTGAGTACATGGAGACAATGAGAGCTGAATTAGAGTCACCCCTCACAGTAGTTAAAAATCTGTTAGTGATGCATTGTGCTGTTAGATACCAGTGGTTTAGTGTTGCTAATTAATTATGTTGAACGTACGTATGGGTTGCTTTTAAGGAACCATTTGTGAACAAAGTGAATATGTTTATCTGGGGCCTAAAATACAGTGGCCCAAAAGTAATATGTTTAGTTCAGTTTGTAATAAAGTGCTGTTATGTTGAGATAAAGCTAATCGCAGGAGGCATGTAGACACTGTACAACTCTGATAAAAAAAAGACCGAAGAAAGAATTTTCTTTTGAGTTAATTTATATATTGCTACACGCAGAAAAACATTTGCTTGTATCAAGGCTGTTCGCCTTCACTCAAGAAAATAAGCGTTTCAGTTATCAACAAGAGAGTTACTGTTTCAAATCAATAGAAATATTCTCTCAGCATTTTGTTCTCTGCTAAAGAGAATTAAATATTTGTAATGAAACAATAGTATTTCTTTGCTTAGGAAATTCGTTAACTTGATTCAAGAAAGTTTTGAAAAAAATTTGAAAATATTTATTAATTAGAGAAGTTGTTTTTGTTGTTTGCCCAAAACAACGATGAAGAAAAATAGCCCATATTTTCCTTCATCGTTTGTAAGTCAATGCCACTTATTGTCCCACGTTTCGACAGTCTTCGGGGTGTAGTTGCCCGAGAAGGGGCCGAGTATATTTGCCAGATTAAATCCATACGTTCGGATGATTATGTGTGCTGGACGTATTACCTACATATATCTATATTCTATATTCTGTTCTCGATTTTCGTATTCCACCTGACTTTACCACTATGCCAATAGGGGAGGTAATAACTAGTGTGTTAAACCATTATTTAAACTACAATTTCATTAACATTTTCTTAACTTAGGCGGAGAAAAACGTGGAGGGGCGGAGGGGTGAAGGGGTGACGGGGCGGAGGAGTGGAGGGGTGGAGGGGTTGAGCGCGCAATGATTTACTTCGAAAACGCATTTTTCTGTCTTGAATTTGATTTTCTAACCCCAAGAAAATATTTACTTAATGAAAGTATAATTTCAAGAATATTATTTTCTTATATTAAATATTTTTTTAGTCTTGAAGAAAAACTATTTGCTTGAATAGAGACAGATTTTTGCGAGAAAATCTATTTTCTTGATGCAAGAAAACACTTCTGTGAGTGTAGCGTGTAATTTATCATCTACTCTCCTTAATCAACAACCATATTACCGCTTCTGGAACATATGTATAATCTTAAGTGGAGGTTACCAGGTTGAAGTACGTTGGAGGCGTATGTACCATCTGTGCACGAAGAAATTAAAAAGAAGATTACAATAAACACCTGCAGATATGAGTGCAGATAAAAGATATAAAAGAAGATATTATCAACATTACAGCGCGGGGACTGGACTCTCCTAGACCAACTTCGTCATTAGAAGAAATTTAAACTTTCAGTAAATCAAGTATTAATCTTTGATATTGATGGCGCCAACATTATACGTTGTGAAGCGGGTTGCCTTAAAAAGCAGCAATGCAATTTCTTGCGTATTACGTGTAAAATTCATGCAATAGGAACTATTCGACGGTATTATCTAGAAGTCACACTAATAAATTAAGCCTTTGTGACACATATTATATATCACCTTTGTTGATTCTTTTTGACTATAGTGGTGGTAAGGGATTTGTCGAACAGCATACTTATCGTACAAGTATTGCACACCGGTATAATAGCGTCACAGTTAGCTATTAGCTGTCCAAGCGCAACATAAGATATATATTTACTGACAATTAGTACACCAAAATTATGGAATAAATTCATTATATTTGCAACAATTTGAGCAATTCGTTTTTAGAGAATATGGATAAATCGGTTTTATTTTTTAGAAATCTAAATTTTTGTATTAATTTTAAATTTCCCCCACTTTTGGTTTTCTAGTAAAGTCGTCATTGACAATTTTTAAATACCAACTTTCTATTTTTTTACTTGAATAGACCATTTAATTGTCTAAATGACACCTCACAAGACAAAATTTTCCTTTAAAGAGTGGTAAAGATTACTTTTACTGATTATACATATTCATTGATTTGCTTTTTTATTTAACTTAAGGAAAACAATCATTTAATATCTTGAACCATAGTATTTGTCTTTGCTCTTTGACATTAAACGACTTTTATTTGAAACTTTTGTTATGCAAGATGCCAAAAGTTTTGATGGTACCATTTGGACTGTTAAACGATATATCAAAAGCAAACAAACATTACTTGAAAACGAGAAGTGGGACAAATTTAAAATTAATACAAAAATGTATGTTTAAAAAAAAGAATTTAGCTGGTCAAGCATTTCCTTGAATATAATGACTTCAAATTTAACAAAATTATTTCATAACTTTGCCGCGCACTATATCTTGTTACGTTACAACTAGTCTTTTAGGAAAATTATAGTTTTCGCACACCAAATATATTTACAAAAAAAAAAAAAAATCATAAAGGAACGTTGTTGACTCGGAATATGTTCATATCAAAATGTAGGAAAAAAGGAAACGGAACCAATTTCACAGTATCTCAAATAATTGTATTAAACGATGGCTACCAGTTTTGTGCACATTTGCACGTCATCAAGACACTCCGGAAAAGGATTATAAAATCAAAACAGATGCAGACAAGAAAACGCTGTAAATACAGCTTTCTCATGGAGTATTAGTGAAATCAATCATAAAACGCTAACACACGGACATATTTCTGCCTTCCCGGTATCATCAGCGTGATTTCGAGCAGTTTTATGCTAACACATGTAATTCTCTCGCTGCTTCTATCACCATAGTTAAGTGCAAAAGCGGTCTCTCGGGAGAGCAATCCACGAATTGCACGGGAGAAGGGTGGGAAACTGTACCCGCTTCTTTTCGCTGTGTCTGACTTTACGGACAAATGTTTCTTTCTTTTGGCACTAGTTAGCGCCAGGAATATTAATTTGTATCGTAGAGTTAGGTGTGGCGATAGAAGCAGCGAGAGAATTATATGTGTTAGCATAAAACTGCTCGAAACCACGCTGATGACGCCGGAGAGGCAGAAACATGTCGGTGTGTTAGCATATTATGTCTCATATGTGTTTCTCGTGAATTAATTTCACTAGTACCATGAGAAAGCTGTATTTATAGCGTTTTCTTATTTTGGTGTTATTTTCTAGGCATTCTTATAGATGTGTTTTAGATGCAGACAACACTACTAGCAGCATCATGGCAGTAAAATTAACGTTAGAAGACACAGACTTGAAATTCTATAAGAACGTATATACACAACAAGTTAAAACACTAAAAAACGGGCAAGTGTCTTGGCCTGATGATGTGCAAATGTGCACGAAACCAGTAGTCATTGATTTTCCTTACATTTTGATATGAACTCACACCGAGCCAATAACGTTCCGTTGGCATCGTAATATCCCCGAATTCAAGATGAGGCTGCAGAAGGGGCGCTGATAGATATGCTTGTCGTTTTCTTTTCTTTCTACATTAAAATAATTTCAACAAATTATACAAATTTATGTCTACTTGCAGTTAATAATATCTCTCTTGTGCGTATATAAATTCTTGATCTTCACTGCACATTATGAAAATCGTCTTCGAAACATATTTCTTTCTTCCATTATTTTCCTTCGTAGTTATTGGATTGCTAATCTTAAATATTGTTATAATAGCAAGTTTATTTAAAAATAATTTTAAAAAGAATAGTACTGTATATCGAAAAAAATGTACAACGTTGTTTACTTTATCCATTTTACTGTCAATGTATCGATGGGGTTACCTATCTAATGCCATCTATGTTCATTTTGAGATTTTCAAGTTACTGTCCGCTATAGATTTCCACACGTTATAAGATTTACAATCCCAAATGTGTATCATTTTGGCAATGCAGTGCAAGTTAGGTTATGCTTCCATATATTTCTGAAGTATTTTCATTCATTTTTAAAACTTGTAACCAAATTAAGCCCACGTAATTATAAGTAATACAATGATACTGCTCAAATGTAATATACCAACATATGTTGTTATACCATCTTCTGAGGACGCTCATCGACTGAAGGCGTAAAATATTCAGTAGGTCTATTTCAAGACAAACGTTTCCAAGCGAGAAGAAACCTAAAACACAAGTGTACATTTTGTTATAAATATATAGTTGTGTTATATATTATTGTTTTCCTATGATGGAGTGAATAAATTCCGACTCCACGTCTGTGTGTTACGCAGTACCTTAAGTAATTCTAAGTCTTTTTAAAAAGATCAAATATGATTGCACAGGGAATTTAGCTGTAAATTTTAAATTAGACAATGTGTTCCTCTCTATCCTATTTGTTATTATTAATTAGTTTGTACCAATATAAAATGTTTCTTTAAAGCATCACATTTTCCGCTATAACATTCTTCTGCGAAGCAGAAGTGCTTTATAATTTAATTTAAATTTTAATTAGGTGATAGTGTTGTTGCATTTTAAAGTTATTTTGTTCGAACATTGCCGGGCATTAAGCGGCACCAGACTCGAATATTAATGGGTATTTTACGAAAGCAGTAAAATAAAATAAATGATCTGCTAATGGATGTAACAAGGTTAATCAGCTCAAAATTACGCGAGCAATGAGAGAAACATGTTTAAATTAACTGGTTGTTGTATTTGTGAAGTGTGTAATATATTTATATTTTGTTGTAAATTTTATTCTGGTCCACTATATCAAAATTGTGATGAAAAGGTGGTTATGTACGTCTTTTTTATTTCTATATCATGCTTGATTGATTGCCTAGTCCATTTTGCGCAGGTAAAAGTGAGGTAAGTTGGATATTGTTAGAATATTGTCTATTTAGGTATGGGGAATATATCTACAGTCATCAATACATGGAGGTATTTAAAATAGTGATTTATATAGAGATTTGTTGGAATTGTTGGTGCGGTCTTCGTGGCGTAAATGCAAAACAAGCTTGCTTAATGAACAACAACTATAGGTGCAGTTCCGTAACCGTGAAATTTTTAATTTCCATTAAAATTTAACGCTCGGAACCGAGGAAATTAAATTATCATATAATTAATAAAATTAGGATTTTCTTGCAAATTATTAACGGAATTGTTGTAACCAGTCCCGTGGTCTAGTTCGCATTACGTTTCATCGGTGACGGAGAGGACGTGAGTTCAAATCCTGTGGAAACTGATATCTTTTCAGAAATTTAAACATACATTTTTCCTATGTCTAATTTTTAAAAAGATAATTGTCAATGAGTTAGCAGGATGATAGACAACCAATCAGACACTCATATTTAACGAGCGAGAACCCAGAGTTCCTAGCAAAATCAGTTACCAGTGCTACCACACATCGCTCTTAATCCAAATGAAATAACTATGCTGCAAATCTGATAAAGACATTATTTTATTTTAGCGACTAATTAAGACAAACAAAACAACATGACAAAAATAAAATATAATTTTATGGTAAGTTTCCGAAGTGTCCTTTTGATCTTTCAAGGCAATAAACAAGGCGATCTTGAGGTTTATTCCATAACATGCAGTATACGGTCTTTCACTTCGTTCAAGTTATGCATTTAGATAAATTTTACTTTTCACAAAAACCAAATCATTTGGAGATAAATTAATTGATCTTGGAGGCTACAATATGGGACCAAACCTGCCAATCCACCGTCGATAAAATGCGTCATTCACAAAATCCTGACGGGGTTTTCTAGAATGTGGCGTAGCCTCATCCATTTGAAACCAAGGTTCATCAACATTCAGTATCTCAATTAATGAAATTATGTGGTCTCGCAACAGATTCAGATATTTTGCTACAGTGAGGTTACCGTCAGTAAAAGATAGGCCAATAAGTCTATCGCATATTGTTCCAATCCAGACATTGACTTTCTGAGGGAACTGTTTTCGGGTCAGGTTTTGACCATGAGGATTTGTACAGAACCAAAATCTAACAGATTAATGGAAAGGAAATGTTGTATTTTTCAATTGATAAATGTAGAATACTAACCGGAAGTTCTGAGAATTGACTTCACCATCTAAAGTAAATGTAGCTTCATCAATAAAAATTATTTTATTTAAAATTCTTCATTTTCATTTAACATGTTAAACATTATTTCGCAAAAATCAGTTCGCGTCATTTTGTCTTCGTCGAAAAGCTCTTGACGGTTTGACATCCTGTATGACATATGTAAATTCTTTCAGGGTTTTATACATTGAACTGTACAATACTTCAAAATGCCCGGCTGCGTCTAAAAGCGATTCTACAGACCGTTCCTCTACATAACACAGGATATTCAACTTCATGGCTTCTGTTACAACGTGATTGTTTTTTTTTGTGTAATTTAGATCTTTTCTGAATTTGTCAACATTGTTTAGAATTGTTTTTTTCACAAGGTACCACCTTCTGGTACCACATTATCATTGCCACAGTTTCATCATTGTTGCACTTACTCATTATTTAAATTAGCTATCTACTTTCAAATAAAATGTATTTAATTTAAGATGCAAGTATAAATAAAAAATCAGAAATGATTGTAAACATTTTTTTTTTTAGTTAATAGTACTACAGTTATTTAGTAACTTTAATAGAAAAAGAGGCAGTTGGTGGATTCTAGCAAACGATGACAAAATGCGTAATGAAAGTGAAGACAACATTTGTCCGTGAATGCAAATCATAGCTATCAAATATTCAGAGTATTAAAAAATTTCACAGCCTGCTAAAGTAGCAGAGTCTGCCATTAAATTGAAAAATTGTGAAATTTGGTGTTTATAACAACTTATTTATGAAGTAGTATAAAGGAATTCTTGACTTGCGATATGAACTAAATTATATTATTCTAAATGTTTGTTTCTTGTAAATATATTCAATATTTTCTTTATATATTAATATTGAAATTTTATCCTTTCGAATATTTTGTTTTAAAATCCTTATACGATTTTTAATTATTTCAACTTTGCATTTTACTGAGTATGTGATTCTCATCTGACATACTGTTACAATTGTTAGAATGTTAATGACAATAAAAATGAATTCATTATTATAAAAATACAGCAAAAGAAGGACTACTAAGAAGGCATGACAGACGATAATCCTTTTACCAGTCAGCCATGTGTATAGTAAGTTGCGTTAAAAAGTGAACTTTGCCAAGAATAATTATAAAGTGTATTGTCTTGTATTGAAAATATAATAAATTTGGCGATTAGTTGACAAAGGCAGTCAATTGTAGTGTAAATTTTTACTTAATCATCAATTTGTAGTGTTTATAATTCGCTTGAAATATTTTCATTATTAGTATCAATGGTTATCTTTGCAACACCTACCATTTGCAGAAACGCACTTGTGACAACTGGTTTGCCTTTGCAAAAAAAGCATCGCTGAAAGTGCTCTTTTGTTGTAGAACTCAAAGAAACTGTACTCTTTGATATCTTCCATTATCACATTACACGGTACCATTTTTACAGTCTCTACCGTTGAATTTTTTTCACGAAAACGTGTAAATTATACGAACTCATTGCACACAATGCCTTAGTTGTTGGAAAATGTGATCGGCATTATCTTCAGATTTAGTTTGATAACCCATAACCTCTTTGAACGTAGAGACAGGGGTGTCTGCGTTGAATCGTACGAGTTCCCCATTTCTTTAACAAGTTAATGGAGGGCACTAATGCACACCGTCATGGACTTTAACAGTTATGTCCATATTCCATTGACACTAGTTTTTGTTCCAGACGGTTTGAAATTATTGTTTCTGGGAGAAGGTGGCCACAAATTTAAGCGGATTCTTTCACGAATATACTTATATAACATGAGAGACTTTTAAAGTAAAAATAAAGTGATAAATAAAAAAATAAATAGAAAGTATAAATATAGAAAGTTAATACAATATTGGTTCTAAAGTCTAGTGTTCCAATATTTCTATAATAACGTTTTCATATTTAACCCAACTGTTTTCATATTTAGAGTAATAGTTTTTAATAGCCACCCAGCCAACGTGACTAGCGCATGAAAATGTCTGAATTAATGAAAATTGAGTACTGCGTGGTCATCAAATTTTTAACAGAAAGAGGGCGCACTGCTAATCACATAAAACAACGTTTAGACGGCGTTTACGGTGATTCATCCCCTTCGTATTCCACTGTAAAAAAAGTGGGCAGAATGTTTCCGTTTGAGGCAAAAATCCATAGAAGATGCTAAACGATCGCGTCGACCAATTGAAGTGATAACGCCCCAACAAATTTCAATTATTGAAGATTTAGTACTAGAATATCGCCGTTTGAAACTGAAAGAATTAGCAGTGATACCAAACATATCCGAAACAAGTATTCGCCGAATTCTCCATGACCATTAGGTATGAATAAAATTAGTGTAAGATAGGACTTCTTTGTGCTCTCCAACGTGAACGTAGAGTAGAATGTGCGCTGTCGTTTTTAAACATGTGTGAAGACGACCCAAAACCGATTTTGGAGTCCATTGTTACAGGGGATAAAACAATAGTTCTGTTACGGTCATCTATCGAAAAGGGAGTCTGTAGAATGCCGGCGATCTGATGAACCTCGTTTCAGAAAGGCGAAAGTCGTTCAATCAATGAAAAAGGTGATGGCCACAATATTCTCGGATTGTTAGGGCATTTTTCTAATTGACTTTAAAGAGCGTAATTATCCATCTTTATTACATAAATTAACGGACAAAACGTCGTGGAAAATTGACAAAACGTGTGCAATTATCGCACGGCAATGTTCCCGTCCATACTGCCGTCGTTTCACAAGCTGCCATCCGCGAATGTGGCTTTCAAGAATCCACCGTATAGTCCGCATGTGGCAGATATGGTGATTTTTATTTGTTTTCTAATTTAAAAAAAAGAGTTTAGGGGACATCGTTTTAAAGGCGACAGTGACTTGCAAGCAGCTGTTATAAAATATGTTGACGGAAAAACTTGAGATTATTTTTACAAGAGTATCGAATTAATTAGTCGTTGTAATAAATGTATAGATGTTAGGGGAGACTACATTGAAAAAATAAAATTTCTTATATTGTTCCAAGTTTCTTTTTTGGATATCAGGCCGAGAACTGCGCTTACCTCGTATATTTGGAGGCAAATACTGTGATGGAATTTCCGCCATCTAAGAAAATGTACGAAAAGAAAAACTTAACCATATAAACTCTAGGTCCATTATTTATAATTACTCAAGGTAAATTTACCCGAATTACAAGAAATATGCTCTTTTTTTAGATCGTAAACTTATGGCTGCCTACGCGCAAACATAAGTTGCCGTTTGGAGATGCTCCCGCACGAAGTTAATTGCGAGACTGGTACGCTACTAATTTTTCATTAAACGTGCACGCTCGTTTGATCGTCCTGATGTTTGCGGTAAACACAATTAACTGCTTAAGGCGCGCCGCAACGTTTATGTTCGCTCGGAGTCCGCAAATTAGTACGAAAGACGTTATTATTTCCTTTTCCCCCACAGCGTTGTAACTGTCGCAACAGTAACGGTTTAGTCGGAATTAGATGTCGTCCCTATTAGAATTAGGAATTCGTAAACAAGGAGAATGGAAATATGTAATTAGCTTTTTAGTCGCAGAGAAACGTTTATTTGGAAATACACAAAAGACGGAAGGGAGCATCTCAACTAGTTTCATCTAGCTAGACCACTTGTAACGAGATCAGTCTTTGTACTGGACGTTTTCAGTATCGTGTATGTTACTGTAGTGCTACTTGTCTCACATGTGCACACCCTGATCAAAGCTATGCGCTTGCTGGTACTAACTTCTTTATTCTTCCACCTACAATTATTTCGGAAATTAGCTTAAGTGACTCTTAACAAAAAAAGTAATTGTTGAAACAGTTGTAGAGATAATACACAAAGCAACCAGACCAGGAATCTTTGTCGGTGGAACAACCTCTGCAGTAAATTTTGCCCTGACTATACTGTATTAAACATGTCATTCATAAATTTTAAAATGTATCGTCAACCGTGGTGACAAAGTGCCATATTTTGAAGTTTTCATCCCATATCTCCTTTGATAAGAGTTGAATTGCGCTGAAACTTCAGTACAATATGGATTTATATCTTTGCTATCAATTTATGAATCTTAACGAAATTTTAGTTATAACAGAAGGGAGGGAGGAATTATTTTCTGTGGCAACAACTTACCCTGTTTGTCGGGGCTACTAAGTACCACGCCTGGTTTCACTTTGACAAGATATTAGAAACGTTTTAGTGTTACTAGTCACTTAAATAGTTAGTTAATTATTTTGGTTTTGCTGAGGCCTTGGAATACTTTTTGATATTGCAGAGTTCTAAGAATACATATATGACAATAGTGATAATAATGGCAATAATGATAATAATTATAATAATAATAATAATAATAATAATAATAATAATAATAATAATAATAATAATAATAATAATAATAATAAGAGGACGTTCTTTCAAAGATTTTTTAAAATAACAGTACGGTTTTTCTCTTATTTCAGAGGGGATTTTTGTATACTTTGTATACTTTCACGCTCATTAAACTATTCGTAGTTAACGTAAGCCTGTGATTCGGGAGATAAATGTCCAGGTTTCGTATGTCACAGTGATAATCTTGATTGTATTGGGCTCTTAGATTATGGCTATTTTTATAAATATATAGCGCGGTCTGTATTATGTAGACTGCTATAATTGTTGACAGCTTAAACTGCTTAAAGACGACGTTTGCTGCAAAAGTGCTTTTTGTACGGAACAGCTTGAGCCCCATACAATTATCCCACAGATTAAACGTGATTCAATGTCTGAAATGTACATATATCACTCTCATAAGCTCGTAATTGACTATGACCCTCAAATGCTTAGTTTGAAGATTGATTTAGATATCAGTGAATTACTTGTATCGATATGTTTATTCCATTTCAGATCTTGCGAAAAGGTTATCCCTAGATTCTTGATCGACGTTGCCTGGTCTATTATGCTATTTCCAATTGTAAGGGAAAGACTTGACGAAGTATGCGATACACTTAATGTAAATGTTATATACTTTCTTTTAATGTTATTTAAAAACAATGTATTGTACACCAAACATTCGAATCCTCTAACATTGAGTTGGTTTTATCTTCAATATTTTCTTTTGTACTACTGACAGTAATGGTGGTGTTGTCGGCGTAGATGGTATGATGGGAATACTGTCTTATCCAATTAGTATATATTATGTGTCGATTTTTGGTTTTGTTTGTAAGATTATTGATTATATCACAAGTGGTCTTAGTTTTATTTGAAGATGCCATTACAGTATTGTACTAATTTTTTTTAAACATTTCTACTGTGTTTGTTTCTATTGGATTTATAAAACTCTTTCAGTACATGACACATCAGTTGCAGAACACAGATTTCTCAGCCTAGCACTAGATTCTATAGTTGTTGGTGTAATCCAATGGCGTAAATTGTAATAGTATTCTAAAGCAGCCAAAGAGCTAAATTTTGTTTCCACATCATTCGAGCTGTACACATCGCTCCGATTATTTAGCAATTTGTTGTCGCTCTTAATATAACAAACATAAAAAATTGCGCGCTCTGCTACTTGTCTCGGGGTCCCGAGTTCGAACCACGGGACTGTCTCTTAGGATTGAGGTTTTCTATGATTTTCTCCACTCCATGGTGAATATTTAAAACGCATATATCTCAAAATGAGGCAGACGCAGACATAATAATAACTCATGGTCTGCAAAACTGTTGGTGATGAAAAGGCAATATAAACTATTATTATTGTTTACCGAGGGCGGCTTTATATTCTCGAAATAGATTTTAATTTTGATTTTAAACAAATGTTGGCTATAGACGGAAGTAACTGTCCTTCCAATTTAACTTTTTTCGGGTGATTAAATACGATCGAAAATCATGCAACGATGATCCACTTTGAACGTTAACATAAAAACGCAAGTGCTTGGCGAAACCGAGGATATAGCATTTAGCAGCTTGATTAATAATTTCAGAAACTAGATGATAAAAAAGCATAATGTGTTCGATATTTGTTCTTTTTTAATAGTTATGGCAAAATCTATATTCAATTCATTAACTTTGAACTATGTACACACCTTTAACGCCATTTTTAATAATAGCGGATTATTTTCGATTATTTAAATTTGTACCTGAGTTATAGCAAGTTTAGCTTACTTACAAATTCAAATAAGCAGGAATTATAAATTCAAATACCCCAACAAAAATAATGCCCTTCTAATAATACGTTTGTAGTACAACGTCGTAGCATTTCACCATTTAACTTGGTGCCGATAACATACATTTTCCTATAACCAAGGCAAGTAGTACGTACCTGTTATGAACGTAATATATTACGCCTGTTAATTAAATTACAATACTAATATCATTATTATACAGTTATAAATTGCCAGTCGTTTAAATAATCACACAATAAAAAAGTTGTGGTCAGGTATTCGAGAAGAAGTAATCGTATGTGATCAAATGACAGAAAAAACTGGCTCTAATTTATGTAAATTACGAAATCGCTTTCATTTCTCGTCTGCGACTAATAATGGTTCTGAAATTGTAGTAGCTTCTCTCGGTCAAAAGCAATAAAATTAAGAAGTAATGGCCTAGAGAATGCCAAATAGCCAGTTTAAAATTATAATTCGCCAATGATGATACTCGCAATTCGAAACGACTAGAATATCGTGTAGAAACCTATTAAGTATGCCGAATAACGAAAACATAACTTGATATGAAGGTACAATATTTATGTTCCAACAAATTAGTGAACCACAGTTCGCGTAGGGTCGACCTCTCGCTGCCAAAGCAACAAGGGTTTAATTTAAAGCTGCCAAATATGCAAAGTATCTTGTTTTAAAATAAAGACCATCAAATGGAACTATAGAACTCGCAAATATTTTTCTACGTGATTTAAGATAGCAATTACTGATGTTTGTATTTTAGGAGTCGACCATTTGCTTGGCATTCCTTTGTGTTTCGCTTTCTCTTTGCATTCTCTTAACTAATTTTAAGCAATAACTTGTTATTCACAATCTATGGGGTATGCGCTTAGAGGAAGTTTCTAAAGTCAATAAAAAATGTCCAGAATATATTTTGAAAAGATTTAGTATGCCTTAAACTATTTTCCTAAGTAGTTACCATCACTGAACAGGCATTTGTTACAGCGTCACATAGCATTTTGCCAACCCTTTATTACTAAATGTAAGATAATTGACAACAAATGTCCTACCTCCGGCGTTCTGCCAAAGGCATTACACCAGATGTCCTCGACTTACAAAGGCATCTGGCAAAATCGGCAAGAGATGGTGCACGAGGGTTGAACTACTAATGTGACTAATGTATCCACATTAGTCGGCGAGGGCAACCCTTTTTATGGCAACTATCAAAATTTCAGACGTTTACTGTCAATAGTTGTTGTTTAAGAATGTGTATTGTGTAGCAAGTCAGGCGGTTTCGCAAAAATGGATAAAATAGAATTTCGTGCAGTGATAAAACACCAATACCGTGTTGTTCTTGTCGATTCCCAAGACATTTCAGGTCGCGCTCGTGTTTTATTTTTTCCATACTTCTGAGCTGATACAATGACAAGGAAAGCTAATATACTCTTCGCCTTTTCTCCCCTAAGGTTAGTTTTTCGATACGGTTCCAAACGCGTGCTTGCGCAGGATTAGGTGGTGAAATGTATATAGTTTATCACTGCACCTTGCGGACTTCTTCCGCACCAGATTAATTTATGCTAACTTGACGTAGTTTTTAGGTAGCTAGGTTTGCGTTACATTGCTTTGAAGGTCAAGGACATCCGGTGGAGTGCCATTGACGGAGCTAGGACATTTATTGTCAATTGATGCGTTGTCCACGTGGTTTTTCTTTTCTTCCATGACACGGTGCTGGTTCTCCTACAGCCGACCGTCATCTTGGTTGCTCCAGCAGGCATTAAGGTTGTGCTCCACGTCTTTTGCCTCCTAGTTACGCCCAATAATCTTTTCGGTTCGAAAGGGCCCTACGTGGTGCTGGTGGCTTGTCCGGGTTATTCTTTCTCTCCTCCGAAATACGAAACTACTCGCTTTGGATATTATCACCGTGGTGGTTCTCTAAAAACAACAGAAAGGATAACCTGCAGTGTCTGCGAACAACGAATTTAAAATTGTTAACATACCCACTGTAGCTTTCCCATTCGCGGACTGTAGCTCGATTATACAATTCAGAAATATACAAATAAAGGGTGTTAGAGATAAACAGCTTTGGTTAATTTCTTTTCCTTATTACTATAATCAGCTCTAGCATAAGAGGGTGGCGTTTGAATGCAACATCTTGTATATACAACATTCACGTATCCTGAAAGACCTTTCGATAAGGTACAACATTTGCATTTAAATTTTTGTTCAAGAATTAAATCAAGAAAATGTAAACTATGTGAATTTTCGAAAGGTTGTTTCACCCTCTCAGAGTGAATCCTAGAACAAACAAAATGTTTGTTTTCAAGTCTCAATATACTTTATTTACCTACTAAGTTTCATTAAGATCTGAATTTGACACCCGGGTATCTTTCCTTGTCAGTTAGATTAATTTTATTGTGTCTAAATATAATATTAGACTTTGCTACACGTTCTATGTTGTACATACTTAAAGTACGTTCTAATTTACTGTACAAGGCGCTTTTGTCACTTGCGTATATTAATGCGAATATTCTGTGTTTTGTATATATGCTTGTTTGTAATGTGTTCTGATTTGCCTACTCACTTATTTCAGCTTTTTATTTGTATGTGTTTACACCTTTGCCTATTTCTATCAATGTACTATAAATACAATGCATTACAATTAATGTTCATGGTGTAAACACATTTGTATTTCTGTACTTTAAGTTACAGTTTTACAGGGTAGGTGCACTTTATAAAAAGTTTACGTTGGGTAATTGCAAGGAAATCGTAATTTTATCATTACTAATGCCGACAGTGGTTTAATATTGATATTCATGTTAATATTAGTATTAATATGGATATTAGTTTAACTGTTACGCACTTGCCGTATTAATAATATAGTGTCCGTGAGACATTACTATATACCTACTGGCATCGTGACATCTAGGGGGATTTAAAGCGACTTTAACTCAATGGTCTTCTGGTTCAAGGGTTAGCACGTTATGCCAGAGACTTAAAGATGTTGGGTTTGAGTCCCCTCCAGACCGATATTTTTTCAGTAATTTAATTACGTTGGATAATTGCATGGAAATTGTAATTTTGTCATTGCTAATGCCGACGGTGGTTTAGTATTGATATTCATGTTAATAATAGTATTAATTTGGATATTAGTTTAATTCTCTTAGAGTTTCTCCATTTCTCTAATAAGGCGCTTTGTAGCGGTGCCTTATTTACTATAGCATGTTTCCTTATTTTTTCCTCCAAATAGTCCCATACATGCTCAATGAGCTCATATCTAGCGATTGGGGAGAGGAATTCAATTTTCTCGACATATTTTATACAGTAGCAATTCTTTTACAATGGCAGAAGCATATTTTGGATCCCAATCCTGTTGCATTATCCAGCGATTTCCTAGGTGTAATTTCTCCGCACTTATCCTCAGATTAGTCTTTAATAGTTCTAAATAAATCCAACGATCTATACTTCTCTCAATAAACGCTAAATTGCCGACCACAGTCGCCGCCATACATCTTTAATCTATAACGGCCCAACCTCCATGTTTCACTGTGGGAATTAGATTTTCTAATTTCAGTGCGGTTTTTCTTTCTCCGTCCCCTCTCTACTCCACCAGAACCTAAAATGTTGTATTTACTTTCATCACTAAACATCACTGTGTTCCAAAACTTTAGCCCGTTGTTTATGTATTTATTTGTTAACTCTATTCTCTTTCTGCGATCCTGCTCTCTAATAAATGGTTTCTTTCTCGGAACGCGTCCATTAAAACCAGCTTTTCGTAATGTTCCATGAACATTTTTGGTATTAACCACTTTTCCTGTTGTGTTTTCTATTTGTTGGGCTATTTTAGGGGCAGTTATTAACGGAGTTATTCTTACTGTTTGAATAATACCTCTCATATTTTAGTAGTATTATAGCGAGGGTCCTAGGATCTCCACCGCATCTTGCATTTTGATATCCACTCGTCTCTACTTTTCCAAACTTCTTCTTTTATTGCTTTGTATCTCATGTCTTTCTCGATTCCATCTCTCCATGATGTCGCTGGCTTTCCTCTTCTCCTTCTATTTTGTGGTGTATGATTTAGTGCCTCACTCATTCTTTTTACATGTCCATACCATATAAGCTGCCTTGTTTAGATTCGATCCGCACTAGTAATAACTGTTCCTATTCTCCGTCGTATCTGTTCGTGTCTTATATGTTCCAATTTTAATACTCTGCAGGCTCTTTTTAGGAAGTCCATTTCGATGGTGTCTACATTTTTCTTGTTGCCGTTTGTTGTCTTCCAGCTCCACGACAGCTTTATACATTTTTATCTTTGTTTCCAGCCTTAATCCTTTAGACTACAGCAAAGAATTTAAGACCCGGGTTGCTTTTTCCCCTTTCTCCTTCTACCTCTAATATCCTGATTATTTAATGTTGCAGGGCGTCCTGTACCGCGTTTATTGTTGCTTCTGCTAATTTATACCTTTTTATGATGTACTGCACTGTTAACTACGAACTGATAAACTAAAGCAGACCACTGATTCGATTTGTCAATACTTACAGCAATAAAGTAATCGCTAGAGTAGGGGAATTACCCCTTTAGTTACTGCGCGATTGACAGTGTACGATAACTTTTGTCACTTCGCTAATAATGATTTCTTTAAGTTTGTAGAAATTATAGTATATAAAAATTATCACTCATGCAGTTGTTTATGAGTGTTGCATGTGTGTTAACAATTTGTGGGGCGTACGTAGACTTTTGTGACAGACTGTATGTGCACTGGCTCGCATAGCGAGACAAATTATCATCGGTGACAAATCTTAATGTACATATTCTATACAAAATAATTTGTTTGCTAAATGAATATCTTTAAATTTCCAAAGAAAATTAATGCCAAAATACTTTGGAATCAAAACAGTTTTCAACAAATAGAACATTATAAGTAAATATTGACTGTATACCTATATGATAACAATTCATGTTTACCAATAATTTTGTGTTGTACTGTTATCAATCAGTTCAATTCGAAATTCCACTCCACTCCCCCCAATTTTGTGTCCCTTTTAAACAAGCACGGTGAATCGTAGAACTAGCATGGTTACAACAGAGAAAAGGCGATTCTGCCATAAAGCGAGCGTTCGGTATTTGATAAGACATTGTAAGCTGGAACCATTGGCCACCGTCTGCAACTAGGTCATAATTGGAGAACAAATAAGCTCTAACTGGACGCATAAACACGGGCACCGTTCGTATAGACGATAAAATTTCTCAATAACGGCATTAAACAACCGTGCCAATAATGCCGTATTGGTAACATAAACAAGCCGAGTGGAATGGAATATTTTCATTTACGTCAGAGCTTTATCGCAAAGTGAGAAACTTCATCACGCATATTATAAGCTATGTGCAACTATAGGATCGGCGATCTACTAAGAAAACATAAATAATTGGAAAAATTATACGCGTATTAGAAATAAATATAAAAGGAAAGAATTCATTGGAGATAAAAGTTCAAAAAAGGAAAAGCGAAATATAAAAAATATACGGTCTATGCAAGCCCGGACCTACGCGGTTGCGTTCTTAGAAGTTTAGAAAGGAAGGAAGGTCTTCTGAATTAAATTCCAGAGATTGTATTTGCTTGATTTTAAATGGAGTTGTGGCGATATTGTGCTAAAGTAAGTATTTACCGTTCAATATTGACATCGAGTTTCTGAATAATGAAGTCGCATTGAGGGTTTTAACTTTGGCGCGTTATATAGATTTTAAAGCGATTCGATATAGAGCTTTTTGTAGCAGAACATTCTTCTTCTAACATGCTTCTGTCCCAAACGAACGTCGAAGATGGAAATTTCTCTTCTTTCTCCTCTTCCAATTTCTCTATTCCAGTAGCGGATTCTGGACTAAGTTCTCCGCTCATTTTTAATTTCTACTCTTACTATGAGCGTTTTCAGACATTTTCCAGTAATAATGTCTTTCTATTTTATAATTTTCATAATCTAAGTAATCAGAAATTAAATTAATATTGCTAGTATTAATAAGAAACTCTCGTTAGTATTAGTAATGATAAAACTACGATTTACTTGCATTTTACAAACGTTTTAAATTCTTGAATAAAATATCCGTCAAGGTAAGATTAAAATCCACGACTCCTGCGTATTTGAGAAATGTAATTGTTAAAATGCAAGGAAATCGTAATTTTATCATTACTGATACCAATAAAAGTTTAATATTAAAATTACTAATATTAATTTAATTTGTAGGAACTTGTCTTTAATAATATTGTCTCTGCTGAAATATTACAATGTATTTACAGATATTGTGACATCTAGGTATTAAAAGCGATTTGAACTCACATTCTGTCTCGTGGAGTTAGTATATTGCGCCGGTAACGCAGGTCGTGGGTTCAAATCCTACACTGACATATTTTTTCAGGAATTTAAGGCGTTGGTAAAATGCAAGGCAATTATAATTTTATCAATAATCAGAAGTTTCTTATAATTTTGCAAACTCGAAATTAATCAAACTGTAGAAATAAGTATATTAACTAAATAAATCAACTGAAACATAAACTTTACTTTGTGAAAAACTTACAAATAAAAGGTGTTCCAATTTGAAGTTATTGCTTAAGCTTGCGATACACACACAAATTATTCAAAATGTAACAACATTCTTATTTCAAATGTTAGTGCAAAAATTGCGATATAGTAATAAGAAATAATATTTTCTAGGTAACCTTTCGCTGCTACGGGAAATGTTTATTTTGGTATAACCGGCTCGATTTCACAAATACCATCAATAATATTCTTGTTAAGATTATTCTCGGATTGCTTTACGGATCTTTTGCTTTAAATAACCCCAAACATTTTTGTTTTCTGGCTTAATTTACGAATTAACAAGATATCCCAAAATCTGATGACTTTATTTCTTGAGTTCTCTGAATTTTGTAAGCCTTTAAGTACAATCTGTGAATAAGGTGGTTTTTGGAATGCTTAATCATTGAGAATGATGACGAGTTTATGTTTTTGGATCTTCACACTAGAGCTTGTAGCTGTAATGTTTTCTACTAAATAACCACATTGATGGTGTACCTTACTTTCCTCATCCTTTAACATACCAATTGTTTCAAATTGTCACATGTGATGGCCAATTTTCATCTTCCTTTTCATATATTGCACGGAATTTTCTTAAACTTCTGCATAACTTTCACCGAATTTAAGATAATTTTTAATGGTAATCATGCCTTGCTCAGCCATATACCTTTTCATCTCCATTAACCGCAATGTATCTGCTTTTCATTTGCCTAGTAACATACACTCATCAAAATTTCTATAGTTCCACATGAACTTTTGAACAGAATATTTGATGATATATGATAAATGATAACTCAAAACAGCAAATAGCTCAATCAGCTTCTGGCTGGGCGCGTTCAAACATGGCCGCACAAGCATAAGTAACGAACCACGCAGTGGACGCCCAAAAGACAGCACGCCTCTCAGAGGAACGCGTTGGCCATATCCTACCCGAAATTTTGTGTATGAAAAAGCTTTCGGCGCGATGGGATTGCTCGCACCGGAGCAAAAACGAAAGCGGATGACCGTTTCGGTCGGAATCCAACGCAATCCAAGGGATCTTCATGCGATGCGTAACAGTGGATGAGACTTGAATCCACCACTACATACTAGCGACCAAGGAACAGTCGAAGTATTGGACTTTTTTGGGCGAATTGCCTCTGAAGAAAGCAAAGATCGTTCCATCGGCCGGAAAGGTCATAGCGACCTTTCTCTGGGATTCCCAAGGTGTGGTCCTCATTGACTATCTGAAGAAGGGAAGAACGATGACAGGACAGTACTACAGCGATTTATTGACCCGATTCGATGCAGTATCCGCATCCCGCATCGTCGTGTCCAAATTGAATGAGTTGCTCTACGAATTAGTTTCTCATCCTGCCTATTCACCAGACCTAGCACACCGCCACTTTTTCCTATTGCCAAACCTGAAAAAATCACTGGAAGGAAAGAGGTTTGACTCAAATGGAGAGGTCATCGACGGCTTGAAGAGAGTGGAGCATCGTTTGAAAAAGTGTATTCACCTTCGAGGAGACTACATTAAAAATAAAAATAATAGACCACGCCAATAATGTGTTCTTGATTCTGGAAGCATTTCGGATCGTCCTCGTCCCTCAATCGTCAGGGCGGTCACCGATTCTACAAAGAATTATTTAGAAATATCGTGCGTCTATTTATTTAGACTGAAATTCATTAAATCAGATCCACTAAATTATTTAAAGTGGTCCTAATTTAATAGCCAACAACTGTAGTTCGACGTACAGATACCTTCGTAATAGAATAGAGAAATATTCGGCTACGATTTTAGCGCCTTTCACCAACCCAAACTTATTTAGTACAGTGTAAGTGATTCGATTAAAGTCGGGTCTGAATAATAGAACGCTGTTTTTGTGTTTGCTCGCGTATAACCTCTTTAATTTATGACGTGCTTGCGTTCTGCGTCTGAAGCGCGGGATCTCGGATTGAATACATTATGCTTAGGTACATGCCTACCTAATTGTTACGTGCGTTCTTTCCAAATTCTACGCCGGCAGCATTCGCTGGCGCATGCACGCGTACGAATATAATAATTAAGCGAATGTGTGGATCTGAGCTGGCGTGCGCAATTACGTTTACCTTTAGTTAAATATTTATAATGAGTTACGTTCGAGCCGTTTCTCAGCTGACAGATTGTCTACTTCGCGTGGAAACCGTGAAAAGGCCAGAGAAACTAACGTATCTGATTTTAAGCCGTTCTAAAAATAATTCGTTTTTTTTGTTTATTACGTAAGCAAAAAAAATCGTTTTAATCCCTCCAGAGGCGTGTGATTTTGATAACGATGTGTTTTATCGGTCATTTTTCAAAAGATGTATATATAAGTGTCTTATTTTTGATGTTTTTATAGGGTGTCTCAAAAATTGTAGGATTAGTATATCAAAAACGTCATAACGGTGTCTTAAATAATATAATATATAATTAAATAACAATAGGTCTTTCAAAGTATGTTGTATTTCTTATACATAATAACTGCATAGCTTTATCTGCGGGATGCTAACGATAAAGTTTTTACTGACGTGTCCCTTTTCACATTCTAACTTGTTTTGTACGTGTTTACGCAATTGTACTGCCGTGATGTTATTAGTGGTATTGTTTGCATCTGTTTCGATTTTATAGTTCTTTTCTAGAGTGCCTGGGCCTAAAACTTTACAATTTTGGACAAAACTCTTAGCCTTTATTCAGCAAAAATAATTTGAAATACTGTGAGATTGTTCCCGTTTTTTCTTTTTCCTACATTTTGAAAATACTCTTGGTTTTTGGCATTAAACAACTTATGATTTTCAATCGACGCAATGTCCATCTTTGTCCATATGAATTAATGCAATACGTATGCAAGTTAAATGGATTCCCCTCTGATATTCCAAGTGCAATCGTCATTGCTTATAACAAAATGGACACAAGTAAATGGGCATATTTTAACTTATTAACACTAGCAATGCTTGATATTTCGATGTCCTGGGAGGACAAAATGTTCTTTTCAGATTTATACCTGTTATAACCGTTGAAGGAAGGAACAAATACAAAAAATGGCGATTTTGGGGGTTATGCGTGTTCCAAAATCTGCAGTTTCGCTTGTTCATAAATCCGTTCGGATGAAAATACGCCTCGTCGAACATCATTAAGTTTCCCGAAAATTGGGTGTCAAACTTAAGACAGCCCCACAGTATTCCAAACACTATGCTAGATCATCATAGTGGAGGTGTTAGTTACCACTGAATTTAGTAGGGCTACAAGTGCAAATATTTTTTTTTCAAAATCTGACAAATCGTGCCACGTGCCATCGTGGAGTATAAGCAATTGTGTTGAATGTCGTCATGTTGATATTTTAGGGCTAACACATTGTCCAACGAGCTCGAAGTTATTGACCGATCATCCAGAACGAGGTCTATTCGCACGCTGGACATCTCCAGCATTCTTTTATTGTTAGAGAAATGTGACAATTTTCGTCCGTTCCGAGATAGCGGCTTATGTTCTGAAAACCAATTCGATGGCGATGTCTTAAACTTCCTCGGAGACTCGATAACCTCCACAATTTACATTTTCCAGCGCGAGCATTCCTTTTGGAAGACTCCCGAAGAAGTTGGTAAATTTCAAACTTCGCGTATAACGGATAAACAGATAAAATTAGTATATTCACATGGGCACGCTGTTCCTTTGTAATAAAACACTCAATGAATAGATTCGACAAGCACCTCAAACAATCTAAATGCATCTAAAAAATAGACCTCCCAGAGTATAATAATAAGTTAAAACTTCTCCCAGAGCACGCTCGATATAACTTATTGCGAGCGTAAACCGCTTCGACATAATCCGCTCCCTCATTTTCCAAATGAATGCTGAATTATTTTCCTCTCGACGTAACCTCTCCTTCCCTCTCTTTAGCTCAACGACGTCTTTAATTTCGTTAATAATACGCATCTTCGCGCGCATGTATAGATAAATTATACTCTCATGTATTCTGCCGAAGAGTGGCGGCGCAAAGATCGGAGGGGGGAAGGGGGCGAATTTCGAGAATGACGATAGAAAGATGGAACAAGAGACGACATTAGCGCTAGTTCTGGAAGCTGATATATCATAAATAGAAGATACGGCGATCATATTTCCTATAATGAAGTGACAGGCTATCCGTTGGCGAGGTGCGTCATCGTTTCGAACGATGCCGTTAAGGGGCACTTTACTGCACGGATCTTTTTTCGTAAACGCGAAATATAGTTTCCTCGGCCTGAAATTAAATACTATTATTCTCTCAATGTTACGTTATAATGATGTAGAGTCTCCCACCAAAGGGATATTAAATGTCTGTTTTTTTTAGAATTTTGTTGTTATTAAAAAAAAAACCAATGGAATTTTTTAGTACCACTTTTATCTTTTCTGTTACCAACAACCTACAAGAACGCTGAGAATATTTTTAACAAATTTATAAGTACTATAAGTAATACAATTTATTCGTAGTATTGAGGTGATTAGTAGTAGTTCCATTTCATGAAGTGGAAAATCCTGGCCTCACCTGCTGTACATGTACATGAAGTACATATCTTTTTACGTAACAGTGACTAATAAGTGTAAAACTAGGAATAAGGTACATCCTTATAGGTATATGTTATCTGGTGTACCTCACAGATCCAACCTTAGGCCATTACTGTTCATATTATATATGGATGACTTACTCACTTCGTTTTCTTGTCCAGCATTAGGTTATTCTGATGTCTTAAAGATTTATTCCGTTGTCACTGATCTAGATATACCTTTGCAACGCGATTTGGATGTGGTGGCTGATTGGTGCGAGAAATCTTGAGAAATCCTGTAAGGTGACATACACTAGAAAATCGTCACCTTTTGTATATTCATACCGCCTTCGTGACACATTCTTGGCTAAACTCAACGCTTTCTATAATCTTGGAGTGCTGTTCGATGACCAGTTTTTATTTGTTCCGCATATTAATGAACTGCGTAAAACGGTAACCAAAACACTGGGTTCTTTTGTTAGAACTTGTAAGGAATTTACGGATGCTGCTAAGATTAAATTGCTGTATATGACATTTATTGTAAACAGACTTGAATATTCCAGTTTAATTTGGTTTCTGATTTATTCAACACAGTCTCAAATTCATAGCATCCTGTGTTAATTCATTCCTATTGGACAGTAAAGTGATATTCTTATTAATATTACATCCAAACATGTTTTAAAATTTTCAAATTATTCGTCCCTTGTAATAGTGTTTAGTCTTGTGTGATGGATTCCTTTGTGATGTGTTTCTGACGAACTGTTGGCTGTGTAATGGTATTAGGTCCGCATATAGTTATTTGAGTAACTATGTATTATACATAAATATTAGTAATGTTCTAATCCGATGTTTTACTGGAAACTGCTTGCAATTAAAATTATAAATCCACTACTATGACATATTTGCAAAGTAATGTTAGTTTAACCAAAAATCGTTAAACTAACAACAAAAATATAAATGAAAGACAGTTCAACAAAAATTAAGTAAATAAATATATATATTTAGTAATGGTCGTGAGATCACCTCTGCATTGACTTGGTACCACAATTCGTTTCTGTTGGTAGTGGGAACCTGATATCGTAATAGCCACCCTTCGATAATATCTCATGTGTTCTATGGGTAAGAGGTCTGATGATCTTGCGGACCATAAAACCAGTATTACATTGTTTTTGGTAAAGAAATTCATAGCTTATAGCTTATGGTCTGCGTAAAAGGTCTAGCAGTGCTAGGGGTTCCGAGACTTCCTGTATGTAACTGCCAGTACTATGCTAGTACCAAAGGTAACCTGAAAGCAGAACTGCTAGTGCCCCAAACAGGTATGCTGGCGAGAAATATATTCTTTTCTGGAAGAAGACGTGTGGAACAGCTGACCTTTTTATTTGACCATAGCGTACTAGCAACTAATTGATGAGGCTATTAATTTCAAAAAGCATCTGTGTATTTATTAATGAAAATCGTTGGTTGGAAAGCATACTTTGTGTTTTCGCAAGTTTACCACAGAAAAAATTAGTTAATCTTCTTTCATTATCCTTATAAATAATATCCTTTTAGTACGTACTTTTATTTGAACATAATAATCCTAGTAAATACTCTTTTAAAACTACGTCTGATTTTTTTCTCATAGCAATACTTATATAAGTAATCAGAAAAAATACTTCCCAAATTCTATATTTGATTATTGTTACAGAGCCCAATAAAAGCCTGGTTAACAGGAAACCTTCGTTACCATTAACACCTGAAGACGAACCGCTAGAGAATAATGTGAGTATAACACGAAACACTTGTCACAATGTCAAGCATGTTTATAGATACGGGAGCAACCAAATTTTGTACCTTGCTTAGTACGTAGGAAAATCAATAAGTAGGTCACAAAAAGCTATTATAAAAATAATTAGAGAAACAGTTAGCCAATAACAAGTTTTATTTTTCAAGTCTTCATTTACATTAATATACTTATTCCATCGTCTTATCAATGCCCCAACCCCTACGGTATAAAAGAGTTTGGGCCAAACAGGTGATAGGGGCTAGGTCGGGACAGTAAGCTGGATGCTCAAGAATTCACACCCTAATGCTGCAATTCTCGCCTGAGTCGAGAGTACCGAATATATCCTTGGCATTATCGCGATGTAGCAATATTCCTCTTGTGAGTAGGGATGGATCTTTTCTTCGAATTGCATCCCGGAGCAACAACAAAACTCTACATTATGAGTCAGCGGTCACGTTCATTACTATTCTGGACATGATCTAGGAGCATTCCTTGAGAATCCCGAAACACGCTAAGTATAACCTTGCTAGCTGAGGGGACAGTCTTAATTTCTTTGTTGACGGTGAACAAGGATGTTTCTATTGCACTGAAGCACGCTTTGCTTCGAGCTGGTAGTGGTGCACCCATGATTCATTACCAGTGACAACCCCCTTTGTCTGCGTGCCGAGAAAAGAGTTGCAAGGACAAGGCCATTCGAATTCTTCTGTGTTCCTCAGTTCGTAGGCTAAACCACGAGAACACCCTATTACAGTTACTATGCTGTCTGTTGTTACCCACCTGTGAGTTCGAATCATCCCTTCCACCCATCAAAGTATTGCATTTGTCACAATCTGAATGGGGGTGGCCATTTTTCTCGGATCGTCAACAACTTTCGAGCGCCCTTAAGAGAATTTCTCGGCCCAGTTATACACGGCTTTATGCGACAAACAGTTTTCAACGTAAACAGGAGACATTTTCTTGCAGATATTTTTTGTAGGAAATTCTTTTGCCGAGAAAAACGCACAATAGCACGGTGCTCTTTGATGCACGGCAACTATCACTATCATCAATATCACAGTATCATAAGGCTGGATTGTGCTGACATCTAGTGACAGAATGGCACACTGTTATTTTTAGCTTTCCCATAGCAGTTTGTAACTTATTTAATGACTTTCCCTAGTAATACATCTTGCATAAACAATTAGTTGCCTGTAGTATCCTACCGTAAATTAATGAGCTACATAAGAAACAAGGATATGCTATTAGATAAACGATGTGAATTCATATTCACTTGGGATGTTGTAAGAATAGTAAGTATGAAGGAAAATAACAAATTTTCATTAAATGTATATAATAATAATAATAATAATAATAATAATAATAATAATAATAATAATAATAATAGTAATAATAATAATAATAATAATAATAATAATAATAATAATAATAATAATAATAATAATACTGCGGTTTATTAGCAGAAAATACAGGATAGATACAGATAAACAATACAAGGTAAATATAAATAGAAATGTGCCAATAGGTTCAGGTTCAGCGACTTATAAATAAGCAGCTGCTCTTCCTCCCAAACACGAAGATGGACTACATAATATATACATACATAATATATACATACATAATAAAAGTATAGCTATACGGCTTAAGTAACACTTAAATTAAAATTAGAATTAAGTGGGAATGAAAAATAATGAATAATAATATGAGTAAAGAAGCGAAAACAGAAGAAAAGAAAATGCCAACTATGTGTAAAGCTATGTAATAGCGCTTACGCAGGTGACGGGCAAATAGTGGTGGCTTTAAGACTCGACGCTCCAATGGGATTATGTTAATATATTTGACAATCATGTAAGAGAATCACCTGCTAAAGATCTCTAGGCTATGAACTGGAGGGGTGAGTAGACCTCTAAATCTTAAATTAATATTGTGAACGTCTGTTCTAAAGAGGATCTTACGATAGAGATAGCTAGGTTTTTTATAGTAAATTAATTTGTGATAAAAATAGTAGCACAGAGCTTAGCTCGAAGTGACATACACAACCAGAGTGCGGGATATTCTTTCAAATGCCGTAAATGAATCTTAAACAAGAATTTTGCAGTCGCTGATTTGAATATGCGGTATAGCAGCATTGCGAATTTTAGTGCGACCAAAAACCAAGACAGAAGTTTTCTTTGCATTAATATGAAGACAATGCTTTAGTGATATGTCAACAAGCCTTTGAAGATCGTTATTTATATTAAAAACGGCCCCGCGCGCTTCGTCGCTATTAAACGAATAATAAATTTGCGTATCGTCAGCGTAAAGGTGGTATTTACAATATCTCAAGCATTTTACAATATTACGTGTATAGATAGCATACAGTATAGGGCCAAGAATACTACCCTGAGAGACGCCAGACACTATAGGAAGTGGAGAAGACAACGAACCATTGTAAGAGACTACCTGACTTCTATTGGACAAGTATGAAGCGAAGAACGATATGGAATTAACACTAAAACCTATATGCTTGATAGCTAAGAGAAGAGAATGATTAATGGTATCACAGGCTTTTGAATAATCCAATAAAATTAAGGCAGTAGCTTGGTTGTTATCAATGCTACGAAGCAAATCATCAACTATGTGAGCCAATGCGGACTCGGAACTATAGCCTGTGCGAAATCCTGATTGCTGAACAGGTAAGATATCATGAATATCAAGAAAGTGTCGAATTTGTAAACTAGCTGCTTTCTCTAGTAGCTTAGATAATACGGGAAGGATGGAAATTGGCCGTAGATCAGAGAAGTCTATCGGTGTTTTAGATTTTGGAATAGGTGCGATAATGCTCTTTTTCCAGCAATCAGGAAAAATATTCTCCAACAAGCAGATATTAATTAGATGTGTGATTGTTGGCAACAAATGTGGGCAGCACAGAATTAGTATTTTAATGGAGATGCCATCAATACCGGTTGATTGTGATTTAATAGAATTAAGTAAAACATTAATATCATCAACTGATAATAACCTAAAATTGAACGTAACGTCAGTAAGTGCATTGCTATTCTAATAATTTACAAGATCAGTGTCAGCAGAGCCGTTACTCATAAAACCAAAGAAATGATTATTAATTACATTAATGTCCGACAAATGAGCAGGTAATTTGGTTGTTGTAAATGCTTAATGATATTAAGTTTTTCCATAGAAGTTTTGCATCTCGCATTTTATACATGTAACTTAAGTAAGCACGTTCCTTACGACGAATAGCAAAGGTTGTAAAGTTGCGCAGCTGTTTATAATAATTAAAAGATACACTAGTTTTGTCTCTTCTGGCCCTTATTAGAGCGTCATCCCTGAGTTTCATCATAAACTTGATATTATCAGTTAGCCATGGTGCATTTTTTTTTCTTGAAAACAACTGTTTTAATCAGAGCATGGATGTTAAATAGGTTAATAATGAATTCATTGAAAACGCAAAGTTTATCATCAATATTAGGCAAATTATAGATATGATCCCATGGAATAGTATTTAAATCAGAAGCAAAAGCTACAGAGTCAAAATGCGAGAAGTCTCTGAAAGTACAGGTACGAGAAATAGGAATTGACGTACCAAACTGTAGTCTTACGCGAACAAGAAAGTGATCGGAAATAATTAAGTCATGTAACACATCACAACTGCTAAACGACGTATCATATAGTATCAGAATAAGATCTATAAGTGTCGAGGAATTTTCGGTTTCATGAGTCGGACTGCTGACAATCTGTTTGACACCGAGAGAATCGCACATGTTGGTGAATAATTAGCAAGCGGGACTATTAGGATCCAAAAGATTAATACTGAAATGCCTCAGAACAACTAATTTATGAGTATCCAAAACAAAGCCGGATAACACATTTTCAAATTCGTCAATAGAGGATGCAATGCCGACTGAAGGAGGTCTGTAGACAGCGCCCACTGTGATAGTAACGCTGCCAATATGTAATTAACCCAGAGAGATTCAAAATTTACATTACCTAATACGCTCACAACTGAGTATCTGAGGCTGTACCTTAGATAGATGGCTACACCTCCAGCACGCCTACCATCAAGCCTATCTTTTCGGATCAAAGTGTAATTATTGAGAGAAATTACATTATCATTAACAGCATCCGTTAGCCAGGTAACTAGGGTGACAGAATAAAATAGACACCAAGTAAAGCGGTATAAATACGTAAACAGCTAAATTCTAAGAACGAATTAAGAACTTTCTCTTGTCATTAGGGTAGGGGTAGATGTATCGGAAGGAATTCGTCATAGTTTAGGATCGTTACAACTATGCCTCGCTTACAGGGTTCGAGTGATATTAGCGACTTCACCCGGGGTCGCATCGTTGGCCAGAGTGAACGCGGCGCTTCGCAACGTGAAATAAGTAATTTTTTTAATATTCTGTTGTTCACAGTTAACCGTGTGATTACACAATTTAAACGCAAGGAAAAAACAACAGTGGAGCCGAAACCAGGTTGTGTTGGACCTTCTGAAAGAAGTAAAGGGTGCTTGTACGCGAAGTGTTAAGAGAACCGCGAAAAGGTACAGCTGAGCTTGCGGCAACTTCACAGAAAAGTCACGCACCGTTCCGCGATACCTCCACAGTGTGGGGACGTATAAAAGGGTGGCAAAGAAAAAACCTCTCCTTACGGCGTTTCAAAAACGGCGCCGAATGGCTTGGGCAATCGAAATGCGAACGAAGCCCGAAGAGCTTTGGCGGTCTGTCTTTTTTTCAGACGAAAGCAGATACTGCCAATTCAGTGATAGTGGTCGTACGTGGATATGGAGACGTTCGTCACAGCAACTGAACGACAAATTTTTGCATCAGACGGTGAAATACGGCGGTGTGAACATCATGGTGTGGGGCGCGATATGGTATGGTGGAAGATCGCAATTAGTAATCTGCGACGGAAATATAAATGCGGCAAAATATATCCAAATATTAACAGAAGGACTACTACCGATATTCGACAACGCCATTTTATCTAAAGAAGACGCCACTTTTATGGAGGATGGAGCACCTTGCCACAAAGCAAGAACAACAACTACATGGAAAGAGGAACAGGGGATTCGGATTTTACCATGGCCAGGCCAATCACCAGAAAAGAATCCGATAGAGAATGTTTGGCACATAATCCAGACAAATATGGCGAAACGACCCCGAAAACCCAGCGATAAGGAAGAACTCGTGGCAGCTGTTACAAAAGAGTAGTTAAATATTCCAGAAGACACCATTAATCATTTAATAGATTCTATGCCACGACAACTCGCAGCACTTCGCGCAAGTAAAGGTGAATCGACAAAATATTAGTCTAATTTAAAAATTTTAAAATATTTTGTATATATAACGAGAATAGAATCTTTTTTTTAATTAGCAGGTGTCTATTTTATTCTGTCACCCTAGTGTATCTGTAACAGCTATAATGTCGTAGTCGTGCTCAGAGAAATAATCTTTAAGTATATGGAATCCCACCAAAAGCGAGCGCACATTGATATGAGCAGCAGGAAACATGAAGTGATTAATTAGTTCTATAAATGTCAAGATTAAGTAATTTATATGTTGCAAATAGTCTTTATCTGTGATTAGTAAAGGTACCACATTAGACAGCGGAAGCAAATTGTAAAGTACTAAGTAAAACTATACTAACATACTGATATATGAGCAAATAGATCAAAGTACCATGTAAAGTGCACTACAAAGCACCAGAATAATTAATACAAACGACAGCAAAAAAGTTAACAAATGTGTCTGGCAATAACAGCAGTAATATTTCATCTTCTTAATGCAAGCCTAACAGTATAGATACACATTATAAAATTATGCAGATACAAACTTTCACGGCGGAAATGTGAGCAAAATAAAAATAAAAGGATGCAAAAAGCTAATTAAATTAATGTATACAATGTTTAAATGATTCCCAAGTATTAATGTAAGCAAATATTAGATGAAGTACGTAAGCCCAGTAATACTAGCAAAAATATGTGTGTGTGTTAGTGTAAGCGCGTGTGTACGTTACGTGCGATCCGCAGATTTGCCAATTGTAGATAGGTCCTCAACAGAGCGCACCACAAAGAGCCATTCGCGAAGACAAACATGGTGCCGTCGGAAGTCCATACTTGTTTTGTACCGAAAGTATGTTGGTTTTCTTTTTAACAAAACGTACTTCCGGGTAGTTAGGTCCTCCATGACACTGATACCAGTACCCTTGAATCTCTTCTTATTATGAAACACTTCGTTTCGCTTGTAGTGCGAGGTAAATTTTACGATAATACGGCTGTGGTCTTTCTTCTTTTTATTGGCGGTTGTTGGTGCTTCCTCTCTTCCGTCATATTTCTTGCCTATACGATGACAATGATCTATGTGGCCTTCAATTTTTCGTAGATACGTTCATTGTTTTCTTCTTTAACTCCAAACAATCGAATAGAGTTTCGTCGGGAGTATTGTTCTAATTTGTCAACCTGATTCCTTAAATTTGAATTTTCTTCTTCCAGACTCTTGATTCTTGTGTCATAGCGATCCGTGATTATTTTTAATGATTTTTCTAGTTTATCGGATATGGAGTCAATCATTGTTATTTTCTCACCAATATATAGGTTGGATAAATAGGTTTTCAGTGTATTGTTGATTAAATCAACAAATTCGTCGTTCTCAGCGCGCCTTAGGACCATGGTATAGTGGTATTTAACAGAGCGGACACGTAAAACACGTCTTACACATAGCGAAACATGTACACGAATATTAAGTTACTCAAGTAGTAACTTAACTACTGAAGATGCGTACAGGTTGTGCACAAGATATATATTTATTACAAATGTAGAAATTTAGTAAGAAAGAGAATGGTCTTTATTTTTCCTGCATAGCATGAATTCATAATTGGTAAAAATACGAGTTTTCATGCTTAGAGATTATGAGACACTGAACAATCGTCAACTAGCACTGTTTGTCAGTTTGTGCAGTGCCTTTGATTGTGTGAACTATAATTATTTGTTATACAAACTAAGCAGCATTGGAGTTCGTCGAGTTGCCTACAAGTTGTTCCATTCATATTTTATAAATTATACATGCGCTGCACGTGTTCCACAAGACTACCACGAAGTCCGACCGTGTTTCTGATCTTCGTAAACGATGTACCATATTCAGCGCCACCGCTGTATGAATGAATGACGTCACGCACGCTGAATCGAGTATTATCCATAAATTTAGGGATAAAAGCTATAAACCTACTTCTTTTGTTGGACTTCTTCTTTTCCTAATAATTCTTCTTGTTAACTTATTCCGTTAGAAACGCATTAATGCATATACGAATACATATTTCCATTTTAGTACTGCAAACGAATATAGTAATTCCTTTCTTGTTCAGAGATCATTAGTTATTACGCATATACATACGCGGTGGCAACCCAAGGGAAATATTTGGAACACAAAGCGGAATGTTTTCTTTTAATTAACCAGAGTTGTTTACTTCTGCGCCGAAAACGTTTTAGCAAAGACCTAATTACATTCAACGCCGCTTATATTCTGTTGGGCAAAAGGAGAAGTTTGACATAAGCGAAGCGATAGTATATTTTGATATAAGCAGCCGGATTTTTTATCAGTCGTTCGCGAGGTAACGAAAATTTTTTTTGATTGAATACAGTACCGAAATAGAAAAAGTACAGAGAGATTTTTTCGGATGTATTTGTAGAATAAATATACTTGCTAATTTAGAAGTTATTCCATCCAACGCTTTTTACTTTGAACAGCCGCAAAACATTTTTATTCTAGCAATTGATAGTCAATAAATCGGTAGGCAATATGTGATAATTAGACTTCTCACTTTTATGCACAAAAATTATTATAAATATATGCATAAATAATTATAATATATTTTAAAAAAATATATACTGAAAATATACTGTTCATCTATTATGCGTTAATAATAAAATAAATAAATTTTACCTAGAAACAATATTTAAAACTATAATTATGTCTCAGCTTGTTACTGAAACTCTTAATACGAACTTTGTTTGGTATAAGCTATTTAAATGACGACAAATTGCAAAAATCATTAAACGAAAATTTTTAACTGAATAAATATGTTTATTTGCAACAAACAGGTAAGATCTTATAAAATTTGTTTTATGTGGCCTCCACATTGTTTGAGATATTTCTCACATGTTTTAATAGAAGAAAAAAACGTTTTGTAGGATCATATCATCAATTTCGTTAATTCTTTTAGCAATTCTGATTTGAAGGTCTGCAATATTGAGTATCTGTACTCGATATGTTGAGTTCTTTAAGAAAGTCCATAAAAAGAAATCAGAGGAGGTAATATCACAAGATCTTGATGGAAATTCATGCACGCTGTTTAACCCTCTATTGTACAAAACTTTGAAAGTTAAAAATGTTTAGGTTTTTTGGCAAAGATCTATAAGTTTTAAAGTAAATAGAGCAAAAGTATAGTAGAAATAAATTTACACCCTTAAATTTAAAAAAATATGTATGTATATTTGGTTATACATTGTGCAGCTTGGGATTGTAAGTTATCTTACAGTACACTAGGGTGACAGAATAAAATAGACACCTACTAATTAAAAAAAGATTCTATTCTCGTTATATATACAAAATATTTTAAAATTTTTAAATTAGACTAATATTTTGTCGATTCACCTTTACTTGCGCGAAGTGCTGCGAGTCGTGGCATAGAATCTATTAAATGATTAATGGTGTCTTCTAGAATATTTAACCACTCTTCTGTAACAGCTGCCACGAGTTCTTCTTCTTTGCTGGATTTTCGGGGTCGTTTCGCCATATTTGTCTGGATTATGTGCGAAACATTCTCTATCGGATTCATGTCTGATAATTGGCCTGGCCATGGTAAAATCCGAATCCCCTGTTCCACTTTCCATGTGGTTGCTGTTCTTGCTTTGTGGCAGGGTGCTCCATCCTCCATAAAAGTGGCGTCTTCTTTAGATAAAATGGCGTTGTCGAATATCCGTAGTAGTCCTTCTGTTAATATTTGGATATATTTTGTCGCATTTATATTTCCGTCGCAGATTACTAATTGCGATCTTCCACCATATCGCGCCCCACACCATGATGTTCACACCGCCGGATTTCACCGTCTGATGCAAAAATTTGTCGTCCAGTTGCTGTGACGAATGTCTCCGTACCCACGTACGACCACTATCACTGAATTGGCAGTATCTCCTTTCGTCTGAAAAAATGACAGACCGCCAAAACTCTTCGGGCTTTGTTCGCATTTCGATTGCCCAAGTCATTCGGCGCCGTTTTTGAAACGCCGTAAGGAGAGGTTTTTTTTCTTTGCCACCCTTTTATACATCCCGACACTGTGGAGGTATCGCAGAACGGTACGCTGACTTTTCTGTGAAGTTGCCGCAAGCTCAGCTGTACTTTTTCGCGGTTCTCTTAACACTTCGCGCACAAGCTCCCTTTTACTTCTTTCAGAAGGTCCGGCACGACCTGGTTTCGGCTCCACTGTTATTTCTTCCTTGCGTTTAATTTGTGTAATCACACGGTTAACTGTGGACAATAGAATATTTAAAAATTTACTTATTTCACGTTGCGAAGCGCCCCGTTCACTCTGGCCAACCATGCGACCCCGGGTGAAGTCGCTGATATCACTCGAACCTTGTAAGCGAGGCATAGTTGTAACGATACTAAACTATGACGAATTCCTTCCGATACATCTACCCCTACCCTAATGACAAGAGAAAGTTCTTAATTCGTTCTTAGAATTGATCTGTTTACATATTTATACCGCTTTACCTGGTGTCTATTTTATTCTGTCACTCTAGTGTATATCCAATGGAAATTCATTGTAAGTAAAAGAAATTACTGCCTTATTTAGAAGAACACATAAAGAAAATGATTAATTAACATTTATATTACTAATTAGTGTGCAACAAGTAGAAACAGTTTCTGTCGGACACAAAACACAAGTGGCAATTGCATTTCTTACACTTTACTTTTGTTAGTTTTTGGCACTTCGCAATTTTTGCATCTGTCACAGTTTGAATCATATTCAGGCCAGTGATCTACTTTATCGTTCCTGCAATCAGCATTTGGGCGGCCTGAAAATTTTGCTTTTTTATAGAATATCATCGTTCCATTCGCAGATGATCTTCGCTTGCTTTGTTTTCCAACCCAACATAATGATTCTGCGATATCAAGTTTGAAATCATACAATGACATTTATCACTTTTTCGGTACTCCAGTGTCATCTGAAGCACATTTGTACAACAGCTATGCAACAACACACATATCTAACATGTGGTAAAAACGCGCATGTAATACTTTTTAGATCTTAGTTCTATCCTATACTTTTTGGATCTTAGTTTTATTCTATAGAATGTCAAGAGAGAGTCAATCAAATCAACCCCTCCCATAAATTTATTGTGAAGCAATATGATACTGGGACGCTTTACCTGTATCTGCTGCTTCGGTTTTCTGTCAAAACGTTTAACTGATGTTTCTGGATAAGGACCTATAAAGGTAATCAACAAGTTTACTATTCTATTATCCATCTATTTGACCATTCTGAGTGTTACATCTTGGCAAGTTACCATTCTCACAGCGTATGAGCCTCGGCCTGTCTTTTTCATTGTTGTATCACAAGGCATTCCATTATTTAGTACCCGATTTGCATGGACCGTAGCTAAGCTGTAAATACCCTTTTTTGCAAGTTCCATCTATAGATTCGGATTGCAAAACCAGTTATCGTAGAATAGTAAAAAAATACAATTCTCTGGTATACAATCAGCCGAACGGAGGCCAACATTAGAACTTGCACTAATATTTCGGAGATGTTCTGATTGATCCACTGATCCTGTCTATAGTGCAAAGTGATATACGATGCGCTGAGCAAGTAAGTTTCGTCGGTGACACTATCATTATCTTTCCCAATCATCCGAATGCACAATGTATAACAGAAAATACATACTAAATCCACCTGGTTATTCGAACAAAATCAAACATTTGATAATTTAAACTATCAAAATACCAAGTATACAGATGAACAACACCCTGTGTTTTTTATAAACAATTTCCACCACACAACAATCGAACAAGTGTTTGTTGAGGTTATTTGCACTACTGAAAAATAGCACGCTTTAGCTGAATCATCCTGTCGTATGTATGTTTGGACCGACGCAGCTACTTGTGATTTTGCAGGTAGGAAACCAGTTGGAATATCCAAATATACAACGTAACTGTGCGTATAGTTTCCTATTAAAAGCTATAGGAATTTAAAAAAATATATATGTATATTGAAATATATAATGTGCAATAGAGGGTTAAATTTATTACCGATTTTGAAAAAGAAATGCCGTAGTATATTCATTGTTTCACCTGCTGTGGCTGCTCTAGCTCCCTCTCGTTGGAAGTTACCCTGTGGTATTTCTTCTTCATTAAGCTATTCAACAAATGGCATAATAATTTCTTACCGTTACTTTTCTCCTGTTATTGTAGCATTAACAAAATAGGACCAAATAATTCTCCTTCGACTAATCGCACACCATACACCGATTTTTTGCAGATGAAATGAGCTTTCAACAAAAAAAATCATGTGGTTTCTCAGTAGACCACATCTTCATATTCTGAGTTAACATATCCATTCAGATAAAACCGTGATTCGTCAGAAAGAAAGATTTTGTCAAGAATGCCATAACCAAAATTATTTAAAAACCACTGACTAAACGTTGTTCTTCTAGGATAGTCGATTTCTTGATAATAGGTCATGTGATATATTTGAAACAATGTTACTAGTTTTATCCAATGCGATTTTAATAAATTTTCACAGTGTTCTACAATAGAAATTGACTGTAATAAAAGTACTGGAGTATTCTCTAAAATTTGGATTGAATTCCTTAAGAAATTGTAATAAGCTTTAATAATCAATTGCGGTAGAATCTCAATTTTTTTATAAACTCTTTAATTTTTTTGATTGATTCAGCTGAATCTATAAAGTCTAATACAATAATGAGAATAACTATTCGCATAGAATATGACAGCCCTAACCACGTTCTTCATCGGGTAATTATCGGATAAGAAAGAAAAGGAATCTTTGCCAATTTTTATTTACACTTTCACACGTAAACAGATTTTGTGGTCGTAATTAAAGAACTATTTAATTACGAACCACTCTGCCATATCCTTAACCTTTCTTTTCAAAACGGTATTTTCCACAATAACATGAAGCGCGTAAATGTGATACCTCTTTACAAAAATCGTGATGCTTATGATCTTTGAGAATGTTATATTTGACTGACTATATAATTTTTTTCAATAAATACAAGTTGATTAGTAGAGATATTGAAACCGCTGTTATCGATTTCATGAATTTTATTATTACCGCCTTGGAGCGTAAGAACTTGCCATGTTGTATTCTACTCGATTGAGGCATTCGACAGTATAGACCACTCTAAATTAATCTGTAAGCTGGAGCGTTTTGAGGCACAGCTTTATCCTGGTACAAATCGTACTTGAGTAGACAATAGACAGTTGAGGTCAACTCTAATGGTGCTCCTATTATTCAAATTTCATTTATATTTGCAAGGGCGTACATCAAGGCAGTATCTTGGGGCCACTACTATTTGTTACATATTTTAATGTTGTCTATGCTCTCGAATGTCTTTTGATGGAGAACAGATCCATGTAGATGAACTACCTCGATGACACTTCTTTGATAGTTGTGCAGGTACTAGAGCAATGGTTAGCTGCTAATAACTTAATTCTTAATCACAATAAAACCGACGCTGTTTAAAGCGAAAGAAATGAATTATCCTGAACTTCTGTCTCTCAATAGCCATCACTATGATGTATACTGCTTAGCACGTCTTTTAGTCCTTGTTGTGGATGACTGTCTCAAGTGGAATAGTCATACAGACTTAGTTTGTAAGAAAGTACTTTTTGTCTCTGCTTTGATCATGTTTACTGTTGTGTCGGGGATCAAAAAAGAATTTTGTTCGTTGGCAGCATATTTGCACAAAGAAAACGTCATTAAACTTTCATAATAATAATAATAATTTATATTTGTACAACGATCAATAATCACTTACAGGACAATATATAAACCATTCTCGAAGTTACATTGCTTACATACCTCATATGCAGTACAATATCAAATTAATTTCTACGTTGTACATATCATAAATGTAAACAGAATTTTAGAACTCAATAAATATTCTACGAGTATATTCTATTAAAATTGGTGATCATAGAAAACAGCGGTGACTTAACCAAGAAATTTGTACTATGCTTATAGGTCACGAAAAAATCAACCGATCGTATGTAACGTGGTGGTACTCGGAGCTTTCTTATCCACCGCAAATTTCAATCTCAGAAAGAAAGTGTGAAGTACCTTTGCAAAATTTATTGAATAACACTTGTGAAAGCATTTTAAAGTGTATTTCGCTTGAAGAACTTGGTGGTTCCTTACTTTTGTTGTGTAAGTTATATTTAATATAAACTTTATTATAATCATTACATGGAGTTGGGAGAATTTTAGGCCTTCATCTCGAAAAGCACGTTCATATTTTGTTGGCCGAAATTTTTATACAATTCTTCTACCGAGTCGGAAACTAATTTTATAAATTTCTTATTACTGGTCTCATTACCGGAGTTAAGGTTGTGTAATGTTTAATATAGCGCTTATTTTAGATTTTCAGTGAAATACAATCGACGCTAGTAGAAGAGAAGTCATTGTGCATCGCTACATGCTTTTGTTTGTTTCCATGCCTACTCTTACTTAACAGAAATCTAACACGTCTATTAATTAAGAAAGTACGGACGTTTGTTCTCGTTTACAATGGTACAGCCGTAATGAATTGGTTTCTTTTCTATAGATGTCCGGCTCTAATTTATTGTTGTTACATAGCACTAAGGTATCTCGCAAAGGAAGCCGGTTGTTTACTTTTCTTCTATAGTAAACTCGATAGTAATAAATCTCGAATGTTCCCTTTCTTCGTATCAAACGCCGCGAATGTGTCATCTATATTTATGGAAACGAACATACATTTACGTAATGGAGAACTACTTCTAGTTGTACTCTCGAGTTTGAGGGATTTATTATACGACAATATGTATATAAATGTGCTTTGTCCAAGACGTGAATCCCTTCCTCTGTTACTTATCTAGCAGGTGCAGGCTTGTTTTAGCTTATCTAATAGTTTATAAACGGCAGGTAATTTAAGGATCCAAAACATAGAAAAACACGTTAAGTAATAAATTATAACGCATCATTATGAAGTATAGCAACATCGTTTAGCACGGAAGAAACTCCACAACTCAAATGGAAATATCCTCGTAGCGTTTTCCATTTTATGTAAATATCTCGTGTAATTATCTAGTACGCTCTCCTTGAATTGCTTAAGGAAGAATATCTTTTTTATGATAATAGTTTTTGTTTTAATGCCAATAATGATTTCAGATGAAAGCTGCAGCGAATAATTATAATTGTATCTGACTTCATGCGGCCTAAAGAAATCAAGAACAGAATATACAGTGCTCTAAAATGCAATTAATACCTAGCTTACATTAGTGAAAGTCTGCAAAAACAATCAATCACAATTCAATATAAAGTGGTATAATTCGATTTGTTGAAATTATATCTGTGATTCTAAGCAAATGAGAGACCGTTATGTTGATAAGGAATGTAGTGCGAAGAGTGTAGTTTCAACACTACAGTGACAAAAATCTTCAGGTACAAGATCATTATCTGAATGCACCATAAATTGCTATCAATGTTAGAATATGATAGGTTGAAATTTTTCCATCGTAGTTTTTGATCTTATTACATTCTCTTAAATTAAAAGGGTTAAGACCTCCATCGACGACGAGGTGATTTATTCAATTAAATTCAGATGAACTCATGAAGCTAGTGTCAATAGTATTAGTGATTGTATGCTGTTTAAGTGCAATCAAAACCCCTGTACCTCTGGCAGCGTGATTGACTCCAGTTAAATTTCCGTCTTTGTCAATAGATCATTATTATATATCAAATTAATTAACCTACCTTTTATATTTTATATATCTTAACATTTGGCATTCTATTCGTATATAAATACAAGATTTCTTGACGTGATTTGATATTACTGGCGACGGATGATAATTAGAGTTGCTGTCTCGGTTATTTCCATCGTTTAAGGAACTTAATAGATCCGACATTTCGGCAGTGTAGTTGTCTGCGTATGCTCGTTATTTATCTGTCTTCCGCATCGTGGTTGCCGATTTTCAGCTAATGCTTTCATTAATCATAGGGAGCCAGACACTCTTGCTTTCCAGGTTTGGGGTGTTAATGGCTATGCTGTTTCTAACATTTTTCTTTTGGTGGTGTCGTATCCTTGCCTACAATTACCGCATTGTTCCACGCAATCCTATGATCTTCTTCCTAAGCGTATCGAGCCAAACGTGACATTTCCCCATCCGAACCAGCCTCTCATGTTCTTTGGTTCTTATTAGTAAGGGTATGCCGGTTTCTTCCATGTACAACCGTCCACACTCACATGTTATACACAGTTCTTTGACTTTCTTTGTCCGGCTTTGTTCTCGTTAGCTTAGACCTGTTTGTATTCGAAGTTTTTGTGATCATTCTGACTTTATAGTAGTTGCCTGTTCTTCTGATCTTTTTCGCTAGTCCTTTAACGTATGAGATTGTCGTAGTACATATGCTTGGTGATAGTTCTGTATTTCCATTCCGAGATGTCGCCATCGACATAACTTTTTTGTTTATCCAATTAGTTTCAGTGTATCTGAAATTCCTCCTCCCTATTTTTATCATGCAAACATACATATTGTGCGTTATTGTGCGTTATTGTGAAGGCATTCAGCGGATATCTAGGAATGAGGTCTTGTCATCCACCTCCAATTCTATAGTGAACTGCTATTTCTGACTATTGTAAACTATTTAGGAGTTGAAGGAAGCCATCGATTTTTTCTTCCCCATGTGGCCATATCACGAAGGTGTCGTTAAAATAACGGCAAAACCATTTGGGATCAAAGAACATTAGAAGTTGGTTCGGATGGGGAAAACGAAGTCATGTTTGGCTCAACACGGTTGGGAAGCGAATCATCAACCCAGCAATTCCAGATAAGGAAGACAACGCCACAAAAAAGGAAACAGTTAGGAACAGCATATGTATATGACCATAACATAAATCGCCATTAACACCCCAAACCTGGAGATCAAAAATGTCTCGTTCCCTATGACCAAAGAGTATTAGCCGAAGATCGGCAACCATGATACGGAAGATAAATGAATAACAAGCGTACGCAGACCTACTCCGCTGAATGGAAAAAGATTAATAGACTACACAGCGCTTTCCGCACAAAGGAATTAGCCTACTGCTCAACCTCCTCAGCGCAGAAAATTGTAACCTAAAAATACGTTTAACACAGTAACTTCTATCCGTCCGATTAGTAGTGGTCAAGTGCGTTGGAGCACAAAATTAGAGAATAGCAAATCGAGATTAATCGTTACACGAGATGGTTTTCACTAAAAAAATAGGGAAGACAAATAGCCAAACAAAATCATTGAATGAATGACGAATCGGGCAAGCGACAGCCCTTATCAGGGCTACTCTGAAGACGGAAGTGGATACACTGTCGAAACGCCAGATATATAATTTCCACAAACAATAGAAATATCCCAAACAGCACTAACTTTAAAAACAAGAATAATGTAGTAGTTACTATACAGTTTTGATATTAATGTCTAAACAATCAGTTTAAAAATTTTATATGTATTCAATTCTACAATTGGAGTTTTTGTTCGTTTATTAAATTTTACTCAGACTGTACGTCAGTAAAAAAATGTTGCAATGCTCCAATTTCCAAAAAGATGGGAAACACTGGAAATATAGCTGCCATGCGAAATTATTTGCTTCCTTAATAACAAATGATATAACGAATATTTTCTTTTTATTGTATTTATTTAATGGTAGTACATACAGAATTATTACACAAATTAAATTATCTAGAATTTGTAGTATTAGATAATAATACTAGAGAGAAGGTGAAGTTTATAATCAATAAAAAATTTCAAAAACAAAAACGTAAACTAAAATACTTAACTGCTAACAAGGTGCAATGAAAAACTTCTATAAACTCACATCAATTTGTCAAATCATCAATCTTCGTATAGATTTGGAAAGCTAAGTTCAGTTGAATTTTCAAAACCGGAACAAAATCTTTTAGGAAAAGGTTTTAAATACAATTTACATACGAATATAACCGCCCAAATATTGGATACTTTAGCAGTAGGTACAGAAATAGCTTTAAAAAATCTACCGCATAACGCAGATAAAAAATTCTTAATAGCAAACATCTTGAACCAAGAACATTCTAAATTTTCCAAACCCAATCAGGAACTTGGAACATTAAAATCAATTATAAAGAAATCAAAAGACAACAAAAGCAGCAGATAAAGGAAATACTGTGATAGCACTAAAACAAAATGATTATATCAAGAAAACATTGGAATTTTTAGACCTTATAAAGTACAAAGTGTTGAAATCGGGCCCTACAGGTAAATTTCAAGTATTAGCTAAGAATTGTATCAAAAATTGTAAAAGTAATTTAACGATAGAGATGAGACTAAGTTGTTCAATATGAACCCTCAAGCCCCAAAATTATATTCTCTAGTGGAGATACATAAAAAAGATAATCCTGTCAGACCAGTTGTTTCGTTTATGTCAGCTCCCACCTATAAACTATCTAAAAAATTCTAGAGATTATTAAAAAAAAATACACAATTTTCAGCCAAATTCACAATAAAGAATTCACTAGAACAAGTAGAGAACATAAAACTACCAAATAATGTGAAATTAATTTCTTTCGAGATCACCAATTTATTTCCAAGTATGGCAATAGATAATACTATTAACTTGGTTGAAAAGCTTTTGGAAATGAAACATCTGTTTGGAACAAAATTACTTTCAATTTAGCAACAAAATATACATTTGTAATGGTGGCTTGATAATGGGTAACCCTCTTAGCCCAATGTCATCAGAGATATTCATGGATTACCTAGAAAAACAAATTTCTACACATCCAAATTTTTAACAATTTATTTATTGGTATAGGTATGTAGACGATATTTTAGCTTGCTTCACAGGAACAGATAAACAATTAAACAATTTCGTAGAATTCATTAATAATATACATCAAAATATTAAGTTCACTATTAAAAAAGAAGTAAATAATAGGTTAAATTTATTAGATCTAACAATTTCGAGAGAAAACAATAGTCATATATTCTCAATTTATCATAAACCATCACACACAGATGTAATTATCTACAATAGTTCGAATCACCCATTTAAGCAAAAATTGTCGTCATTTCATTGTATGATCTACAGACTAATTTCATTACCATTAAACAAAGAAAATTTCAACATCTTCAAACAAATAGCAGTAAATAATGGATACAACCCCAAATTAGTAGATCGAATATTAAAGAAAAGGAACTATAAAAAAGCAATTGGAAAAGTGTATCCGAATATAAAGGAAAAAGTAATTAGTTACAAAGTACTAAGTTATTCAGGATCAATTAGTGACAAAATAGGCAAACTATTAACCATATCTAATTTAGCGATAACCTACAAAATCAATAATTCATTAGGCAAATTCATAAAAAATAATAAATCAAAAATAAACAAAGAAAAAAATCGGGAATTTATAAACTAACTCGTTTTGATTGCCCAAACACGTATATCGACCAAACAGCTAGGAGTTTTGAAAAAAGACTACATGAGCACTTTGTGAGATATGTACACAAACATAAAGACTCCAATTACGCTCGCCATTTATTGGAAAACAACCACAATTTCAATCATAATTTCGAAATTTTATATTCCGAAAGTAAAGATCTAAAATTAAACTTACTCGAATCCCTATAGATAAATACACTTAAATATTCATATGTATTAGTTAATGATGAAGTAGACTTGAATAATTCACCTTTATTGAATTTATTTGTGAACTCTAATACTAAGAATTTAGAAACATAATCAGCCCATTATGTATACACATTATCCTTAATTAGAATAAGATAAGGCTACCTTAAGTTTGAGTATAAATAAGGTTTTTCTTCAGTAAGAGTAGAATATCGATGAAGCTACAGCCAAACATGTCATATTAATACTGTGATAAATATATTGGAAATTTTGTAAATTGAGTTTTACTTCTCCGACCATTGTTCAAAATTCTTCATATAATTTGAAGTTTCATGCTGAGATTGATCTCGTAATTTGTTCTACATATCTCAGAAAAATATGTATGTTTGAAAAGCATAATTACCTAGCGCATTCTATGCAGATGAGTGATCGTTTGAATGCTGGCAACAATTCCCCGATTACATGTTTTGTTGTCATTTTATTATTGAACAATTCAACAATAAAAACCTACCTGTCTCGTAAATACACATGCAGCACCGAAATAGAACGTTCCATTCAAGTGGGTGAGCTTTTTATTTATCATGCAGAAATTGGTTGAAATCTAATCGGACCCTACTCGTCTTCCGTTTCCCGATCGGATGTTGCCATTCCATTCGATTTTCTCCTCTCATTTCGCCGTTGTTGTTGTCGTTGGTTATTTTCTTTTTTCTCGACGGTTCCCTTTTTTATTTTCCATTTCGACCGATCGCCGAAGGGGATTACCACAGTCCAGATGGTATACGAACCGGACGAAACAAATAACGGTAAGCTGGATCCATTCCACACGTCGCAATCTGACCGAGTACCCCTTATGTATGTATTTATGTATGTGTGTTGTTACCTATATATGTAGGTATATGTGGTTTTCGTTACAGACGTTGAGTTATTTGGAAGACGTCGATGTTCTGTCGGACGTGAATAATATTTAATTAAGGATCTTCGAACCAAGTTCAGAAATTAGGTCGGCATTGATGACGACTTCAGCATCTTAATTTGGTATTCATCGTGGGTAATGGTAAAAGATTGCTAGAATTGTGTAATAATTAAACGTATACTGCGCGTTGTGATAGACACGATACATGCACATAATTTAAGAAGCATTTAATTATGCCTTGATCGAGATGGGGAACGTAACAGACTTGTTCTATATTTGGGAATCAACTTCGTTCATTCTCTATTTTGTTGTGCGTAGTTATACAGAAATACACAACAGGCTTCTCTATAAACGTAATAAATAAAAACATTCAAAAACAAAACATATTTCTTACTATTTGGTTCCAATCTATAGAAGTGAAGGGTGTCTAATACAATTGACCAAACTTGTATTATATACCTATTTAACGGAACACCCCGTATACGTGAGCTATTCTCTTTGCGCTGAGTCTCTCTAATACGCTGTGGTATTTCAAAACAAATTTTACTTGGATCTTTTTTACAATTTTGGGCGTGGCTTAGACCGTAAAAAATCCTTCAAGGAAATTAGTCGAGCGTTTGATGACAAGTTGTGTTCTTTAGCTATCACATACCAAACCGGTGGTACAATGGATTTGGACGTAGTTGAGTTTCAGGCTCTTATTAAGTGAAAAAACGGCAGTTACTGAAAAATTCTTAATGAATTATAAATTACGTTTGGGCAACAAGAATTTGGTTTTAGGCATCTTAAGAGAAAGAGTTTTATAGTAGCAATGATAAATTTTTCCTAACACATGAGTAAAGGCGTTCGCTGCATATATTTCTGTTTTGCATATTCAGTTGTTACTGAAAAACCACTTTTTTTATTTTTTTGGCTTGGTGATCTATAGTGTCAGAGTCTCTTTTGGACTGCTGCAACGAACTACACATGTATTTGGAATATCCGTATTCACATCCAAGCACCCATATAGAAGCAATTACAATGCAGATAACCCTAGATAAAATTTGGTGCTACTAATTTCCAATTTTACCATTTTTTCTCTACTCTATCTCCTTATTCATCCTCTTCTTTTTCTTTTGCAACTGTTTCTCCTTTTCTTTTATTCGCTCATTTATTTTTCTCTTCTTTTTCTCTTTTAGTCACCTGTCTCCTTTTTGTCGCCTTTCTTCTTTTCTCTTCGTTTTCTTCCTCCTTTTCTCCTTCTTCCCTTGTTATTCTTATAATTTTTGAAAATAATGTGAATTATATCGGCATATAAATACTCTCCAGCATTCATTTTGATAGCAGCTTATTGAGTGAAATTGTTTGAAACTAATAATAGACTAATTTAATCAAGAGGAACCTTGAAACACTCCCTAACTACAACACTTCAATAAAAACTGGACGCATGTGTTGACAGCTAAGTTATCATCTTCAGCAATAATACTGAACTAACAAACAAAACTAAAACTACATTATTTATATCCTATTAGAGTTACGGTCAACTGACTATGGTTATGCATTATTTAGTAAAAGGTAATGGCTGGAATTTAGAGGGTCAAAATGTGTTTGGCTTTATTAATTTCCATGCCTTCATAGTAATTTAAATAAACATCGTTGTTTACAATTCGAATTAGCTTTCTATTATCAATCAACATTATAATTTCTTTCTAGCATATGTAAGGCGACAATAGATTTATGAACCCTTCTGAATTTGAAATGACCCAAACGCTCGCTCTTTGTATCTAATTTAAAAAAAAATTTTAGTTTGCCCAATGTATACTTGATCACAATCTTTACATGATATCTTGTAAATTCCTGATTCTTCCACGTTTTCTACTTGGTCTTTAGAGTTTCCTAAAATTTTGAGGTTACTCTTTACCGAAAAAAATATTTTTTGAAGACCTTTCATGTAATATAAATGATGACTTCTTATTACTACTGCTAGTACTTTTTATTCCGCTTATTCTAGTATTGTGCTCCCTAATAGTATTATAGACTACATCTTCGGAGAATCTGTTAAAATTTGCAATTTTGATGATTTCATTGAGGTCGTTTGGATACCTTTCCTTGGTTACAGAGAAATTGAGCAAACAATAAACCAAATACTTAATTACCGAAAATTTATGTTCCTAGGAATGATTATAATCTCCCAAGTTGAAATCCTGTTGTCGGCTTCCGTTCCATTGGTAAATTTAATAGATGGAAATTTTGAACTAACCTTTTCTAAAAATTCAGTTATTTAGCATTTGCTCGTGCCAAAGATAAAAAGATTGTCAATATATCTAATCCAAAGGCATGGAATATAAGCTAAAGTATTCTTAAGGTCAGTTTCAAATTTACCCATAAAGAGAATAGCCATGAAAGGGGATAGGCTGTTATTCATTGTAATTCCTTCAGTTTGTTGATAAAAAGTGTGATTAGTTTTGAAAAAGTTTTGTTTCGTGCAGAGTCTAATCAAAGAAATGAAACAAACAACCTCCTTGCTGTCCATTTGGTTATTCAATAAAAATGTTTCTAAATATTCCAAAGTTACATCGACTGAAGCGCTAGGAAATAGTGAACTTACATCAAACGAAACTAAAACTTTGTTGTCAGTAGACTGAATCTTGTTAATTGTCGCAATGAATGCGTATGAATTGCCAAATCAGGTATTTGTTCTGGTAAGCTGTTAAATTTCTGAAATAACCACCTGGAAAGAAAGTAGGCTGGATCATTGATGTTGGAGACAATGTGTTTCATCTTCTCCCCTGGTTTATGGATCTTAAGTCAACAGTATTTGCATATTGTAGATGATTAGTTCAGTATTATTGTTGAAGATGATAGCTTAGCTGTCGAAATGTACGTCCAGTTTTTAGTGCAGTGTTGTGCTTAGGAAGGTATTGAAGTGTTTCAATGTAGCAGCGTTACAGTGTTCGAGTTTTATGGTTTTCTAATAGACTAATCTAATTAAGATGGACCTTCATTTGCAGTCGTTATTAATTCAGTGAAGTTTATCTTTATTAATTTTTCAACATTACAAAAGTCTATCAAATAATAAATTCAAAATACATGTATATGAACACTTAAAACTACATGTATGTTTAGTGGTTTAGGTATTTGTTGTGTTTATTTCAAAGTGCGTGTACACGTGTAGTACATACAAAATTTAATTCGAATCGGTATGCAGAAGGTGTTCTGGTAAGTGGAATGCAAACTTGAAGATTGAATCTACTAACCATAACATTGTAATTGATAATATGTATTCCTAAACCAACCCCTATCGTAACAATTGAGCAGATCCGGCCCGCTGTAAGATTTGATCCGGCAAGCGAGACATTTTGAAAAACCCAATTAAAGATAAATATTACACTATTTTATAATACCTATTTTTTTCATTTCATTTTCTTATTTTAATAAATTGCACTATAATAACATTATCGTATTATTTCATGTCTGATATCTATCGCTAAAAAATATGAACACTACTTTAAAAGACTACTTTAAAATGCACTACTTTTAAACGCGACTCGCGAACGTATTTGCATACCAAAGTTTGGCCCACAACATGTGAAAGGTTGCCCATACTTGGTTTACACAATTGATAGTATATTGCCGAATTTAAACCTCCTAAAAATCGAATCGATTTCGCCAGAAACGAATATTCATTCAAAAATCAAGAATCCCATGCATACAATAGTCTCTAAAAGCATTCGAGTAATTAAATATCGTTATAAATATGTTTTGTTTCGTAATATTCTACATATGCATATCTTTTTCACTAATTTTAATTTTCTTCACCTTCTTGGATTCTAATTAAAAGTAAACTGATTTTTTGGTCTATCTACAACCTGTTTGAATCTCGGATCCATCATAGAATCCTTGTATTGGTAATAATATTAATAATATAATAATAATATTTATATGCATATACATGCAAATCTTCGAATTTAGGCATGACTTGTTGTCTTAAATTTTCCGTTTGGGTGTGTCCGCAACATGTGCGGTATTTAATTAAATAAAATAAATTACGAAATTAATTCCTCGAATAAACCCTCTAAGTTAATTTCCATACGTCGCCATCACGCATATACATACATACGTATTCATTACCGTCGGCCATATAGCGTAGCTCGAAGTCCTAAAACCTATTTCGTATTCATCATGTGAGAGTTCCACTCTCTGGCAATGCGTGCAGTAAATCCCGTTCCGCAAAGCTTCAATCAGCTCGTCACTGGCGAAATCTGCGATTTTGTGATTCCGTAATACGGGATTAGGGAATGGAAAAAAACGGATCAATGTCAGTATTTCTCTCTATTAGGAAGAACTTTTTTTAGGCCGTACAGGAAGCTGTGAAAGGAAAACAACGTTAAAAACATATTAACGCACGTGAAGATGATGGTAACTGAACGGTTTGGATTAGGAAAACGATAAAATTGGTTTTCGGTGGGAATATCGATAAGGTAGTATTGATTATGCTAAGCTCGTTTGCAATTGAAAGTCAATTAGGAGGACGAAACACTGAAATATTTAGTTTAACTTAATTTGATCATATATCTTTATTCCTTGCCAACAATGAACTTACTAATAGAAAATATACAAAAAGGCAATTGATACACAGGCTGAAGATTTATTTTGGAAGACTTGGGCAACCTTTCACTTTTGTCCGTCGACCGATGCTAATCTTTCAATCTCTCATATGGTCCTAAAAAGATCGATAGTAAGTATAATACAAATATAAGGGCGGATTTCTATGCTGTACTCCTAACCTCCTTACAGTAAAACTGCAGTGGCACTATATCTTTTTATTTTTCGACATAATCTCCCTCTACACTATAATCCACTTGGTCCATCGGTGTTCCAACATCTCAACAGCCTCCTGTTTTTTGTCCGACCTCTCCAAACCACCTCTCTACAGCTTGCATCACTTCATAATTACTGGCAGATTTTACCCCACATAAGATTTCTTTTAATTTGGGAACAACCTGTAATTACTAAGGGCCAGATCCGGCGAATGTGGCGGGTGCTCCACTAATTCATAGCCTGCTAGGTGTATAGCAGCTATGACAATACCAGATATATAGCTGGGAGCATTGTCCTGATGGAACAGCACATCGTACCTTAACTTTCCTCGGTGTTTCTCTTGAATATCATCTCAAAATTTAGAAATCAATTGTGGGTAGTAGGCCTCTGTAATGCTCTGTCCCTTTTGCACATAGTTAGTCAGGATGATTCCTTGAGCATCTCAAAATACAGATAGCAAAACTTTTCCAGCAAACTTCAAATTTACGTGGTGGAGGAGAATCGTGATGTTTCCACTCTCTACTTTGCACTTTGGTCTCGGGATCATAGTGGTGCCCCCCATGACTTATCCATGGTCACACACCGACTAAGAAAGTTCTCTTTGTTTGCTTAGTATCTTTCCAAAAAACACTTACACATCAACACCCGATTTCTTTTTTGATCAATTTTTAGCATTCGGGCCACCCATTTTGCACTCACCTTTTTCATATCTAATTCTTTAGTTCGTCTGTTGTGCACCACATGATATGATGAGCCAGTATCCATCCACATTATTACACTTATCCCGTCGTTTGCCGCAATGCATTCTCCATGAAAGTGTTTTGGTTGCTGTCTGAACCACGTGGGTAGCTCTTTACCCTAGGTTGAACATCGTTATCACCCTCGAAATATTTGCTGCCAAGACGCTTTTGGAGTGGACCAAACAGATGATAGTCGCTTGGGGCTAGGTCGGGATTGTAAGCCGGATGCTCAAGAAGTTCTCACTCTAATTCCGCAATTCTCGTCTGAGTTAAGTAGGTCGAATGTGGCCTGGCATTATCGTGGTGCATACTCCTCTCGTCAGTAGGCCCGGACTTTTTTTCGGCAAGTTCATCTCTATTTGCAGATTTCCCCAGTAGTTTGTGATTTATTTAATGAGTTTCCCTCATATTAATTCAAATAAAGAAAGATTATACCACTGACAACGGAAGCATTTTGACAATTACTTATAACAATTTTACCTAGCCAAAAATTTTAAATACGAAGGTTGTTTGAAGAAAACTGTAATCTACAATAAATAAAGAGATCTATCAAAGACTTTTTGAAAATACTAATCAAAGGACAAGGAGTCCAGTAATACTTATTCTTCTAACAAAAAATTAATCAATCAAGAGAAACTGCAAATATTAAAAAGCAAATTATAGATAAATACAAAATAAAATATAGACATTAAAAAATGTTTACGACTAGCATCATAATAATGTATGCATCAACGCATTTGATATCTCTTGGGCCCAGAACTTTAGTTCAATTTTGAATCAAATTGCATGCGGTATACACATATTTGTCAATTTATATTTGAGTTCCGCAGAAAGCCGGGTACCCGCACTTCGGGTGCAGGTCGGAGCTATCAGGTACGGGTAGAGCATAGGTCGGGGATGGGTCTGATTAGGAACAGGACTGTAATGTAAAATGCAATACATATGAATTATATCTTGCTCACATCTGACAAAGGTTATAAATATAAAAATCACAGGATTTGTATTTTATTTCTAATGTAATAAAATGTTCACGCATTATATTGTTTTATTCATTATCATACATGTATAGCACAACTAACCAGTTCATTCCTCTGAAAACTGAATCTAGAACTTAGACATTAATCCGGCCGCATAAATAAGTAATGCCATAAACAATCTGATGATAGCATCCCGCGAATCCAGTAAGTACATATGCGAATTAGATAATATATGCACCTGACGCTTACACAAACATATACTCAGCAAATGCTAATTACGTACGTTAAGCAAATTCCATTAATAAGCTTAATACAATGTTGTAACGCATTCGTATTTACGACCTCCTTTACGCTCTTTAAGGTCACGCCTCTTCACCTCCCGAGAGATGTTACTAAATAATTCATACCGAATTTTATATCAGCAGAATGCTGTTCATTTTTTTACGTGTTGCGGCTGATGTTTATCTTTTAGGAAATATACTTCCTTGAATATTGACTGCCACTTTTCTAAGAAGATAAAAAGCTAGAGAGTAATAAATTCTCAATTGTGCAAAAAGTAGATAATGAATATCTGAGAGAGTTGCTTAATCCTGCCACGTAATTAACTGAAGGTAAACAAAATATTTAAGGTATTAAAAGCCTTATCGAATGATGTATTTATATTCCTAGTTTAATCGATCTTAATACTACTGCAAATAAAAGCATGTTTTCGTTTTGATATCTTCAAATGTTTGAAACATGAAGTTTTCCACTTCTAATAATAATAAGAGTCCATGCCTTCGATTTTTTCTATTTGCCAACAGCTTTCGCCATTTACAGAGGCTTATAGCTTTCCAACCTAGGCACAAGCGATTCTTTAACTCTTCCTTTGAAAAAAATGTGTGACGTCTGAGTTTGCGCTTTAATAAACCCTACAGATGTTCTATGGGGTTCAGGTTCAGTAATTGGGTAGGTGAGTTCAGGAGCTCAATATCATTTTCCCAAAACCGATTGTGCGGATAGCTTTCTGACAGGTTGCGTTATTCTGTTGGAGCTTAACGTTGTCCCTGTTTATACCACCAAAAAGTGATGTAAAAGAGGGCAGTAATGCAGATTCTAGGACGTTTATGTACATATTTTATACGGTCTTCACATACGAACATTTGCCCACTCCAGAGGCGCTCATTCACTCCAGATCAATACACTGCCTCTGCCGTGTTTCACTGTCGGGACCACCTACTCGGGTTTAACAACAATAACACAGGTCACGCCAGGTGTATCAAAAATCTGAAATGTGAGTTAATATTGTAAGGAATTCGCTCATTATTTTTATAGAGAGCACTTCCCAGTCTTAGCTGTAGTTCCTAAACATTTGTATAATTGCCTTTCCAATAGTGTTGGTGTATTTCGTGAAATTGGCTCTGTGGGTCATATATCACGTACTGGTAGGCTATCTATTCGTTCGGAAGTAATTATAAGTGATATTCATCAACGGATAGAAAATGAATCCACAAAGTCTTTTTCAAGAGATTTGACTTTCTTATGGAACACGCCAGACAATTGTAAACAAAAACTTACACACGCATCCTTATAAGATGCAATCACATCAGGCTATTTTTTCGGCAGACTATCCTAAAGGTCTTGCTTACAATCAGTGGTATGCAAATAATTTAGTGCAAGATAATGACGTGCTAAATTTGATATTTTCTTCTGGTGAAGCCTGGTTTCATCTTTCGAGGTAAGCCAATTGCTAAAATATTCGAATGTGGAGCACTGAAAATCCTGATATTTTTGTTGAATAGTTTCTGTATACTGCGAAACTTGGTGTTTGGCTAGCAATTTCTGGCCGCAGAATTGTTGGACCCATTTTTTTTATCATTATACAATTAACAGTGAAGAGTGAAGGCTGAATGAATTCAATAAACAGCTGAACGAAGATGCATTACAATATGGTTACTTTCAGCAAGATGGTGCAACGGCACACACAGCATAAGAAAATATTGCTTTTCTTCTTCTTGACAATCGGATTAAAGCTTGTATGGGGAAGTTGAATTTCCACCACGATCACTTTATTTAACAAATATGGACCTTCTCGTGTTTCCTCACCTAAAGAATAGAACATCTGAAAATCCTGTTACTAATTTGCAAGATCTGCAGCAAAAATTTATTGAAGAATGTATATTAATAACGTACGCAATGCTACAAAATACCTTTAACCGTATGAGAAAGCGTATAAACTTGAGAATTGAAAATAATGGACAACAATTTCAACACTTCCTTTAATTTCGCCTGCTTTTATTAATAAAATCATGAGTACCAGCTGAGCTTGTTGTTTCATTGTATCTTTAAATCAAATGACATATTTATTGATGTCACAATGACACTGTCAAAATAATGTTCAAAAGATAAGGGTGTGTTGCAAGTTGTGATAATATGGCTTAAGTTCAAACATAATTTTTTTATTCCAATGCCATCTTCGACCTAAAAATTTTATATCACGGTATAATAACGCAGTTGACACTTTGTTGGCTGACATTCTCAAACCTTCTAAGATATGTTTGTTTTTTCTACCGTAAGAATCAAATTTATTAATTGTCAATGTCTAACAATTTTTTTAATAAGAAATTTAACTTTTTAGTAGGTTTTATCGTTCTCTACGAAGTCTATTTGCAAGCAGTGCAAATGCTCAAATTTGCTGATACAGGAGAGGCAAAACTTTCTCTTGTGATGCCTCCAATTTATACAGATTACGTATTTTCTTCTATATATGGTACTTTGAAGTAAATATTGCAGTATACTCAACCTTATTTTGCTTGCCAATAATGTAACGTGGATTTAATAGACTACTATAGCTAGTAGCTATTCAAGTGCAATAAGCTCAGCTACAACTGACCGCCATTAGCGATATAATTACCTGTAAAATTTAGTCAGGCAGCAATCCAACCCCTCCGGTAATTGAACGTACCTCTCCACTTAGATTGCGGTCTGTTTGCAACTGTGTATTGCGGTAAATAGGATTAAGGGTCTCGTAAGTGGTAGGTAATGGAAAATTAATTTACAACTCCTGACAACCGGTGGCAAAAACGAAATAATTAAGTGGAGGAGTTGTTCGAAGTTACTGGCGAGAAGTTTCTAACTATATTAATCAGCTCACTATTGTTTTTGTTAGATTGTCCGTCAATCATCATTATCGTCAAATGGTCGTCGTTTCCCCGTATCGTATTATTACGCGTTATAATGTATTTATATTTCACTATATGGAAGAAGATTTAAACAGTTTATCTGTATATACATATACAGTGAAATTCCCCTTCTCGGACACCTCTCTTACACGGACACCTCCTTTAAACGAACAGTTTCTTATGGTCCCGACCGGCTCTCATATAATTTCCATTGTATTAGCTCTTTCTTCGACGGACATTCTCTTGAACGGACGCGGACACGAGAAAATGTTCTCTTAACCGGACAAAAAATAAAATAAAAAGAAACGCCTTATCTTATTTTTATATCGAGAGTATTGCTATTGCATTTCTCAATCGCGCCGCGACCGGAGATTTACCGACTTTAATCTTTCGGTACAAACGCAGCCTATGTCGTGCATTTCTGCCTGGTGTGAATTAGGGACTTCCCCAAGTTGGTCGGGGATTTATCGTTCTTATTCTTTGGGTGTACGCTTTCGATTGAATCTGCTTTCAATATTAGTCTGATGTCTATGCGGAAAAGACACAGTGGGCGACACATTCATTGTAGAAATGGCTCCAAATAGAAAAATTCTCACGCTTAAATAAAAAAAAATGAGATTGTTGAAGTTTACAATAAAGAGAAACTAAGTGTAAGGAACTTATCCAAGCGTTTTAATATTGGAAAAACACAAGCTGCAGATATAATTAAACATAAAGAAATCATTCTAAAGGAATGGATGTCGAACAGCAATTTGAATGAACAAAGAAGCTTTTTGACGGTTGATGGTACTAAAATTGACAAATTGTGTTATGACTGGTTTACAGCAGCTCGGCATAAGGGGATTCCTTTAACAGGTATGCATATGATATTTTTAGATAAGGTTAGTCGTGACAAAAACGCAAAAACTTATTTTTTTTAGGTCCGCTAATACGATGTAAAGCAAGAGAAATAGCCGCTTCTTTGGAACATTCTACATTCAGTGCTTCTTCTGGTTGGCTCAATAAATTTAGAATCCGCCACAATATAAATTTTAAAGCGGTTTCGGGAGAAGGGCCTTCGGTTAATGCTGAAGATGTTTCATCGTTTTTAAAAAAATGTCCTTCTTTGAGTAAGGGATATTCACCGAGAGACATCTATAATGCCGATGAGACAGGCCTGTATTTTAGGGCTCTACCCGACAAAACGCTCACATTAAAAAAGGAAAAATGCGTTGGGAGTAAGTATCCCAAAGAAAGGTTTACAATTTTGCAATGTGCAAATATGGCGGGTGAAAAAGAAAAACTCCTAGTCATTGGTAGGGCAGCTAAACCCGGAGCTTTTAAAAACATTAATATAAATAACCTGCCTGTAACTTGGAAATACAATAAGAAAGCTTGGATTATAGGACAAATTATGACAGAGTGGTTGCAAGACCTAGATTGGAAAATGGCTAAAGAAAAAAGAAACATTTTGTTATTTTTAGACAATGCGGAATCTCATCCGAAAGACGTTCGCTTAAATAATATAAAAATATTATTTTTACCCCCTAATTGCACATCAGCTTGTCAATCACTTGACCAGGGGATTATAAAGAATTTTAAAACTTATTACCGAAGTCTAATACTCAAACATCTGTTAGTAAACATTGAAACTGCTGGTACAGCTTTTGAGTTAATAAAGAAAATTACACCACTGGATGCAGTTTATTTTTCCCGTTCCAGTGCCAACAGAAGCTATCCCAAATTATGGTAAATCTATTACTCTGATCAAGCAGTTCAAAAGTTTTGTCGAAAATCACGGAGATACAGAGTCTTTGGAGCTTCTTTCTAAATTAGAAATACGATTTCAAGACGCCATTTTAAAGAAAAAGAGAAGACAAACAATGATTTTTTACGTCCTTAAAGTGACTATTCATTTCATTGTTTTGTATTACATACTACATTTATGTATCTACGTACATAGATTATATTTTGTATGTGTATATTTAAAGGAAATAAACTTTTTTCTTATTTATTTTAAAAACGTTTATATACATATACGATTTAAATGTCCCAGTTTCTTTAATATATTCATTTTTCGTTAAAACACGATTTTTGTTGTATCTACTACATATTTCTTTTATGCGGACACCCCTCCTGAACGGACATCTTCAGTTGGTCCCGTTGATGTCCGTTCAAGGGAGATTTCACTGTATATATTTCATGAAGAATAGTAATACGTAATTGTAAAATAGGGCTGGCCAAATGTTTCGGCTCGACAAAATCTAATTAAGCTGGAGAAGCTGGAACTGTGGAAGATTCCATACATAAAACAGAAATTTGTCCCTTTTGTTTAATTAATTTGTCCATTGACTTTAATGAATATTCGTAGATACCTACGTAATGCTGTCCGAGACGGTAGATTCCATTAGGAGTTGTAAGTATCGAAACTGTTGTTTATAGAGCAAGTTAAGGGCCAAAGCATAAGTAATAAACATCAAAAAGAAATCCAACATTAATTTTTCCATGTCGTTTTTTTATTTGTTTGAGTTCTATTACGTTTATGCTTCTACCAATCACCTTTATACCAACACATCAAAGGAATACTGTAAACATTACACCATATTACAAGCATCGAACCTTAAATCAGGATATTCGGCTATAAACTTGTTTATTTGGGCAGCCAATGGTCGTTCCTTTCCCTTATATGTGTTCCACATGCTTATCTAGTTATTACTACGCGTGATATGACGTACGACTTCTATCGTTATCAAACAGAGATCGCGAAACGGTCGAGTCATGCGTGGAACGCGGTAGGTTTCCTCATCGCCCCTGGTGCGCCGAAGAATTGCCTGAGTTTACATATTGCTATTCTTCATAAAATATATTCGGATAAACTATTGAAATGTTCTTCCATATAATGAAGTACATACATTATAACGCGTAATACGATGTACCATACGTACATACACAAATGGGAACCGGAGACAGTTTGATCAATTTTCGTATCGGTCGAGCGTGCGGGCGAGTGTGGACCTGGCGCGCCGAAGAGTTAAGCAACCCTAATTATTATATTTCATAAATAGGGGAAATGCCTATATCCAGATACAAAATATCTATAGAAAAGCATCTACTAGTCACCGGTTCCTAGGAGAGTATGGTTCTGCTCAAATGATTCCAGTAAAGAAGACCCCCCAATAATGTTCTTAGGATCTACACATTTTCTATCGATTTTATACTCTTTAATTATCCGATACATGGTTTCTCTTTCAATTCCTGTAAATATACTTTGTAAAATATAATTATGTAGTAAAGTAAATTTAATAATCTATTACTTCAGATTTTTTTTACTATGTCAAGTTTCTTGATATTGGCTATACCAGCTAGAAAGAAGGCATCGATAATTGTTTTTCTTTTCAGTACTATCTAAATAATTCAATCTTTGACGTTTCTTCGGAGGAAAACAAACGTATATGCAGTCACCGGTACTTGTTCATCCATACTGGAAACCAAGTATAGAACTATCTTAATTATATTTATGTTATATATTCCTTGCGAGATTTGTGACAATGGAGAGCCCTGAACTCCTCATCACGATGCAGAGACCAAAATACAGAGTAAGGAGTGGACACATCGAGGTTCACCACCGCCCAGAAAATTCAAGATGCAACCTTTATCAAGGCAGGTCATGTTATCCGTGTTTTGGGATGCTAAAGACGTAATTTTGGTAGATTTCCTGTAGAAAAGGACCACATATATATACTACATATATACTATACCTACTTAATTCCCAAATTAAAATCAATATGGATAAGACAGAGTACATGGTAATCGGTTGACAAGGAAAATAGTTGGTAGTGGAAAATGAAGTGATAAAAACAATAAATGCGTATAAATATCTAGGAATTGTGTTAAATCCCGATTGTAAAGATGAAATAGATATGCAAAACAAAATAATAAAGGGAAAAACTGTAATTAGACAACTACACTCTGTGTGAATGACAATATTTCGAAGAAAACAAAAGCCGGGATGTTCCACTCTTTTGTTGAAAGCTGTGTTACCTATGGAAGTGAAGTGTTGGCGCTGAATAAGAATATGGAAAACAAAATAATATCAACGGAAATGATGTAATGGAGACGCTGCTGTAAGATGCCATTATTAGGTCATGAAAATAAAGGAATAAAAGAAATAATGCAAGTTGACACATCATTAATACATGAAATAGAACGGAAACAACTATAATGGCATAGCCACATGGCGGAGTGGACCAGAACAGACTACCCTAAAGGGTTTGTAAACGGAAGCCTGCTAATAGAACAAAAAAAAGGAAGGAGTTGAGAAAAAAGAATTGGGGAAGTTATGCAGAAGAGAGGACTGAGGGAAGGTGGTTCTAGGGATAAAACCTTTTGGAGATTGGGATGCGGTAGGTCACAAATAACCATTGTAATAATAATAATTCCTAAATTGTGTGACTTGATAAAAGAAAAACATCGGGAGAAGTTGCACAAAGGTGTTCTCTTTCATTAGGATAATCCCGTCACAAGTTCGCTATTGCAATGGCTGCAATAGCTCAAGCAGACTTCGAGTTAGTTGTAGCATTCACCATATTCCCCAGATTTGGTCCCTCTCGATTACCGACTATTTCTAAAACTTAAAGTATACTTGCGTGACAAACAATTTCCATCAAATAATGGTGTGATATATACGATAAATCAGTGGTTTTCAGATGTTCGATGGCCAAAATGTATTAACCTTAATGATGACTATGTTGAAAAGTGATCCATCCTCGTATATACACGCAATTTTACCTTCTTTTCCTGTGCGTCTTCTTTTTCCGGAGGAGATGATATCCTTCCCCATTTTACATAGACTCCCTCTGAATACATTAGTGACTTTTCTGGATCAGAAGCCCCTTGTTCGATAAACGCAACCTGTTCTTTGAAGCTCTCCTTTATATCGAATTAAGGTCTCTTACTCTAAAAGGTTTCTTTAGCCTGTTGATAGGACGAATTCTTATATTATGATTTCACTCGAACGCCGTCCGTTACATTTTTAATATTTAATACGCTATGCTGCAGCATTTGCTATCGCGTTTCGTTCGGATTTTTTTTACTTACGCTGAGCTGAATGAGTCAGGAAGGATTATTAATGAAAAAATATTAAGGATTATATATAATTCATCGGTAAAAGTGGAATTAAATTTTAACAAGAAGAAATGTTATATTTTCATCTCTTGCATTTCTTAAATATTAAGGATTCATTGTTTCTAGTTCTATTTCTTACCTATACATATTTTTAGAATGTCTATCCAGAGCCTTAAATTATTATACATGAGAGTCGCAAGCACCAAGAGTTACTTTTTATATTTTTACGCATTTTCTTTCGATAGCTGCTTTCATGTAATTTCACATTCTCTGTGAGATAAATCTCATTTTTAAAGTATAATGACAACGAAATGTCAAGTGATATGAAGTTTGGTTAATGTGCAGAGATTTGTTGTTGAAGATAAATGCCCCTCTTTCTAGAGCGAATCGCAGACTTGATAAATCATTCTCATTCAAAGAAACATAAAGAAATTGGAGCTGATTTCTTTGCCACCTGAATTGGAGCAGAGGCACCAAACTATTAGGTTATTGAAAAATAATAACAAAATAATTATATTGTTAAATCATTGATCAAAACAAATAACACAAGAGTGATTAAATGTAGGTAAATATGAGTATTTATGTATTTGATGAAAAATAACATGTTCCACAAATGATTCTAATTAGAGAGACAAAAACAAAATATAGTTATAATTATCTTCTGTTATGCTTTCCAAGATATCAACTCCCTACAGAATTTGACCGTTTCTAGTTTATCAAGATGGTAACTCAATTGAAATACATAGTTATCTTTTCACGCGTTTGGTTATTCTATAGTCAAACTCCTATTTGCCTAATGAACTAAGGTCTCTCCTACTTTACAAAATATAATCCACACTCAAGAAGATATAGAGCTATGCTTTAGTACATAGATATGTACTTAAATGTAAGGTCCTCTAAGTTTGTGTAGGTCGGTTTTAATTACCCTGTGCTTTAAATAAACATCCTATATAGAAGGGTATCTATGTGACAAACTCAATCTTACTACGCTTGAATAGGTGTAGACATATATAATTTGAGACCGTGAAAGTGTAAACATCGGTTTGCCGTCCCACTTGAAGTGTAACAGCCTGATACCAGTGTAAATTCGGTAACGTGGAAAAGCGGATTTCGTTTAGAAATATCCAAGAGCGACTATAGTAGATATATTGGCTGCTCATACTACACATATCTGATCTAGTTTCGCTTTGTAACAGAGAATGTTCTTTCTTGTTAAAAACTAAACAGTAATAGGACATTTAGTGATAAGCATAACTTGGCGCACGTCAAAAGAAATCGCCGACTTTTGGCATTTAAAATGTTAAAGAGTAAAAGTGGTGTTGTTTCACTGCCCACGGGTCGTAACTTCAGTAAAAGCTTTGTTTTTAAATTGGTTGGTGACAGTTTGCAATGAAAAGCAGATGTGTCTTCACTTATTTTATTAATAAACTGAAACACTTAAACCCACGCACACAGTACAAAGGTGAGAGGCTCAAACTAGCTATTTAAACTAAAAATAAGATGAATGTTTCAGTCTTGAAATTACATTGTTACTTACTGCTTGACTACTAAATGCTCACTGCTTAACTACTCCTACCACAGAATAACATTTTTTGACCTTCAAAATTAAGTGAAGCTAGTTAGACGCCATATTGAAAATAACGGAATGGAAGGAAATTCAAACAACAAAATTGTAATTATAATCTGTTCTGTTAATTTGTAAGCAACACGCTTGAAAAAAGGGTTTGTAAGGTAAATAATACAACTATGCTTTTACTGTAGAAACAACAATAACATTTAGAGAAAATTAGATGTATACACTTAGTTATAAATTACAGAAGTTGAATAGATAGATAGAGGTGTTCAAAAAATATATAGTAGTCATTGGGCTTCGAATCTTTGTTTCAATTTGTAGCCTGCACTTTGAATCACTTACGATAACCATTGCCTAGAAAAATTGAGTCAAACCTGACGATCTAAAACAAATAAACCTGCAAAATTATTGTCACCATCTAATACTACCATACCAACAATATCGTGGTTAATATTTACTCTGGAAGTATCGATACTTACTATATTACTCTACTACTACTTAAACTACCATGTATGTCAGCTATGTGATACGTAAAACCATGCGAATAATTAATGCACCGCTACAGTCTTTAAAAATACTTACTTACAATTGTAGCAGAAGAAGTAAGAGAGAATAAAACCAGCGTAATTTCAAATATCAGAAAAAATATTTTCCATGGCGCCACCTATTCACTTGTTATCAAACTAAAAACAATTTATGGGATACCTTCATATAAGATAATCGCTCATGGTCTCGTCTCTGGAATGGTTCACATGGTGGGTTACCCACGGTTGGTTATATTAACTGAAGCAAATGAGATTTTTGGCTCAGGAAGCATTTTAAAAATTTGAATCAAGTAGGTTAGTCTAGTTATTGGAACGAATATAAATCTCTTAGGAATTTTACCACAAATGCAATTAAGAGCGTGAAGAAGGCTTATTTGCGGCACAAGCTTAAAAGTTTGAACCGGAAAACACTTTGGGATGATTTGAATATTTATAAAAAAATACCCCTGCCATACCACCTCACTTACCAAATATGAACGATTTAAATGATTATTTTTATCTCGGCATCGAGTTAAAGCTTATTGCCTGATCCATATGTGTTTAATTTTTATAATTCTAATGTGAAACCAGGAGTCCACATTTTCTCCTTCCTTAGTACTAGCGAGGTAGATGTTGCTTCTATCATCTCCAGTATATCTTTAAATTCAGTTGGAACGGACGGGATCTCCTTGAAAATGCTTTCACTGTGCTGTCCACACAATATTACCAATTTTAACACACATGTTCAATTATTTTCTTCAGGTAGGTGTTTTCCCTACTGATTGGAAGAAAGCTCATGCTATTCCTATTCCTAGAAATAAGAACTCTGCTAGCAGTCTTGATCTTCGCCCTATTAGTATATTGCCCGCTCTGTTGAGGATCTTGGAGAAGATTCTTGACAAGCAATTGCGTAATCATCAGCCAAAATTTCACTTGATACTTACTTTCCAATTTACTTTTCATCCAGGATTTATTTGTAGGTCTGCGGTTACTTGTATTGTCAATGGAATCTTATCAGCGAGCGACATTGGTAATTTGGCAGTATTGATACTTTTGGATTTCTCCAAAGTTTTCGACAGAATTGATTATAGTCTCTTGCTAGCTATTCTTCATTATATCGGTCTTGGTGAAGTTGCTCTTTGCTTCTTTAGGGCATAACTGCGTGACAGAGAACAAGTGGTGGTTGTTAATGGCCAAGCTTCTGACTGGACGACTACGCGTCCAGGAGCTCCACAGGGTTCCATATTAGGTCCGTTGTTGTTCTCTATTTGCATGGCACATATGTTCCTCTTCCTTAATTTCAAATGCAATCTCCATCTCTACTCTGATGATTCATACTTGTACGGATCCTTCTCTATTAATGACGTTCATGGTATTGTTGATGATATCAACCGCGATCTCAACAATCTGTATACTATTGCAAGACAGCATTGCCTATTTAAATGAAACCAAATCAAATATGATTTACGGTGTTCGATAGTTCTAAAGTGAGGTCGAACATACTCCCTAACATCAGGCTTGTAATTAATAACACATCCCTGAAATTTCAAAGTATTGTGAAAAATCTAGGTCTCTTTGTAGATAATGATCTTAAGTTTAAACACCATGTCAGCACTTGTATTAGAGGCGCTTACTGCAATTTAAAATTAATTTATCCCCACCGCCATTCCATTGACGTTCCCAATAAAAACTGCTATATGACTCCTTGGTGTTATCACATTTTAATTTCTGTGACGTTGTTTATGGAAATTGTCTAGATCAGATCGACTCACGTAGAATTTAGATGCTAAAGAACGCATTATTATCATATGCAATGGAGTTCAAATTCCAATCTAATCAGTTTTGAATCTGTACTAATCTCACACCTCCACTAAGTTTTAAGAACCGTTTTTGTAAACCATAAGATATTAAGCCTTTGGTAATTCCGCTAATTCCAGTTCAGATGTGGATTTGGTAGATTTCTTGTATCCAGAGAAAAATGCCAACGAAACATGTATTAGAGCCAGAAATCACGGACAAAGAGAACAAAAATATGTAATTCCTCCGGACAATAGTTACCGTTAAGGAGGCAATCGTCTATAGATCGCACTTCACAGTTCGTTTAGCAAACGGCAATAACTCGCTTAAGTTTAGAAGAGAGAATCCGATGGCTATTTCCGAAGGGGCAATACGTCGTCTTTAATTCGATTGAATCGATCGTGAGCGTGACGGCAGCGCAAAATCCAGAAGGGCGTTGGAGTCGGACGGAGGGAAAGAAGACAGGTGATCCATTAAGCTCGGATTGAGTTACACCGAAAACGATGAGACTACACGCTGGAGTAGACTATGTAGGACGTATATAGATTGAAGGACCTCTACCATGCATTAAATTAGCGGTCGGTCTCTATCGCAAGATGCTTTTCGGAGACGTCTCGACCTCTTCAGCTTCCCCTCACGATAACATTTATCTCCAGCTACATAAGGAGAAAGATTGCGGTTTTATTTCGACCGGTACGGAGATAAAATAAATAAGCATAAGCAGATATTGTACCTTTTTGTTAAGTTTTCATGTTTGAAGTAAATTATATAAACAACCTGAACTTTTTTCTCTATGTGGTTCTCTTCATTTTCCGTGTCGTGCTTTCGGCTAACTCTTATATCTTATTTCATTAAAATTACTTGTTCCTGTTTTGTTCAGGAAGAACAGTTTTGATTTTTATTATAATTATAAAATTCGGTGAGTCAATACCAAACCACAGTCGTGTAGTGGGGAGAAACCTAACAATCGAGCAAAGAATATTAGTTTACAGATGTCATTTTGGTTCGATAGGCGCTACCTAGCCTCAATAGCTAATGAGTGAACAGATAATTCCTAAAAGTTTCTAAAAATCCAGACTGCAAATACGGAGAATGTCATGTAAGGTAATACCTACAATAATAATGATGCTAAATATAGCTGCTCATGGTATTGGTGGAAGCATTTACGAGAAAGTCAATGTGAGGTGCGAAAAAATGCAGAAGTGTTTCTGCCCACCTGGCGTCATTAACGCAGTTTCAGCCTAAGTCAGCATTCTTGACGCTATCTAGTGCCACAAGAATAACACATTCGTCTGCCGCTTCAAACACAGCAAAACAAGCGGATACAGTTTCCCAACCTTTCTCCCGAACAGATCATGGACTGCAAAGAGGGCGCCATCAATAGTGCATAGGGTAGCTGCACATATGAATAATCCCTCCAGCTTACCATAATGTATTAAAACACATCGACAATGCCTTGAAAACAGTAACTAACATAATGACGCTGCTAAATATAATTACTCATGGTATTGATGCAATCATTCATGAGAAGTACAATCTGAGGAGAGAAGAAACGCTAATACGCGGACATGTTTCTACATCGGGAGAGGGGCTGGGAAACTGCACTTGCTTGTTACGCTATGTTTGAATCGTCAGCGGAGTGTATTATTCTTGTGGCACTAGATAAGGCTGAGAATGCCCATTTAGGCTATTAGATTAGATACGGCTATATTAGCCGAACTGGACAGAAAAATCGCTCGAAATCGCGCTGATGACGGCGGTTACGCAAAAACATCTCCGTGTGTTAGCGTTTTTTCTCTCCTCACATTGCCTTTCCCGTGAATGATTCCACCAATACCATGAACAGCTGTATTTAGCAGCATTATTATGCTAGGTATTGTTTGGTATTGTTTTCTAGGTATTGTAGAAGCAATAGGGATTTACTAATTTGAAAACTATCACAATGCGAAAAACATGTGAACAGCACAAAGAACTAAGGAGCACAAATCTATGGATTCTAACAGCGTTCTAATTATATACTATAAAGAAAGCAACACTACATATTGTGCGGCAATCATACACACATTACGACAAAATATCTGGGAGAAAAGATGTAGGAAATGCATACTACTGGAATTGCTTAAACCGAATTCGTGAGGGCAACTTCGAACAAATTGATTACTTTCAGTATAGTCCAGATGTAACTCTCGGTGAATGATTGCCTATGGCAAATTTGAAAGAGGACAATCGCGAGTGCCACTTTACAGCAACGAAGAGATAAAAGCAACAGTTTGGCACATTTTGATGACAGCAAGAAGGAAAATTATTTTGTCGATATTGAGTGGTTACTGAAATGTTGTAATAAGTGGATTAATATCAGAGAGAATTGTATCAAAAAAAAAATTCAAAAGAACTAACGTTGTGATCCGAAAAGTTTTTTCGGCCGAAATATATTCTTGTTTCATTCTAAAAGTATTAATAGGTAGTAGGTAATTTAACTTACTTTATTCCCATTACTCTTTCGAGGTAAAATATACAAAAAAAGAATTAAAAATCGAGGTAAAAATCGGCAAAGAAGTTTCGCAAATCCTACAACTAATCTGAAATAGTTATTATAATATAATACTTGCGCAATATCCCATTTATTCTGCATTATTATCATTATAATAAAGCAAGCATCAAGCATGGCAACAGTTGAACGGTTGAGTTGAAAGAAAATAAAAATTGAAATAGAAAATTATTTAAAAAATATCTAAAATCTATATACTTAATAATATGCAAAAACCTAAATACAAGTATATCTAAATATTTATTATAAATTCCGCTGTGAATGCGTGTTATCATTTCTGTGTCAGCAAAGTCTGCCGCTTTTTTCGTAATAAAGAAATAAATGTGTATGCCGCCAGTTTTCAAAGAAATCAATACCTATAATTTTGAGCAACACCATTTTCTTATTTCCATAAATTAAATTTTCCATAATCTACATTATTTTATTGCTTTAGAAGATGTTAATTGTATCCTAAAGATATTTTACTGTATACATAATTTTCAGCACTGTAAAAAATTAAATTATAATTGCAGTAACTTTTCACAACAACTGTCATTGTTTCCTAAAACTAGCAGGTAATTTATCAAAACTTTTCCACAAAGCGTTTCCCTACCGCAATATCGTCAAGTAGAGAATAAGCCGACAGTAACCCCTCTTCGTTCTTACTTCGGAAAATATGATTCTAGGTAAACTTAAACCCAATAGAAGTACCACCATATCGATATTGGCACTAGTGGCACTTTCTATAAACAGGTAAATATTTTATGTGCCAGGAGACTACTTCAAAATGAGGAAAATTGCGCCAGAGAGGCGGACATAAACGTAGCTGCAGCATAGGTAAAGTATTTCATGCTTTTCTGCACATCAATACGGTTTTATATTTTTCTGACTTCCGGAAAGACGTCCCCAAAGCTGTCCTAGATAAAACAACTACTGAAAACGTCATAGATATAACATTGTATTGTAAATGCATTTCAAACGTTACCTTTTAGTAGTGGATGCCATTGTCATTGCTTCTATACAGGTACAGCAATAAGTTGTTTTAAAAAAATGGGTTTCCACTATGTTAATTCATTTGGATATGACGCAATATAAATACGGATCAAAGTAAAATACTTTACACAAACGATATACAGTATTATAGTCTTGTATCGGGTCCTACATGTTCGCGTACTCACTATGTGGAGTCGAATCGAGTGTAGATTCGAGTACAGACCGAATACAGTATATAATAATATCAGTTATTGTGGCACATAATAGATTAACAATTTAATCATTTCACAACATTTCATTGTCCTATATTGAACGTACCTTTCCTTGAATTTTTCAAAACATGCAGGTATTTCACTACTAGACTGGTCACATTCGTCAGCTCGCCAGGTTCATAGTAAGTACTTATAGTCATGCGCAATGCAAAAAAAATGGATAGGCAAAGGGAAGATTTACAGTGACGGTCGACACATGACTGTATATTCATTTGTTCCTTTTTGCTCTTGACGTGAGGTAGTTCATCGTCTTACCGTTGTGTCCTTTTGCGCTTTCGTAAATGAATAGTTAAGTATCTTGTACATACGAAAGGGTAAAAGACGACCATTGTTTAAAGCAGTGAAAAAATGTATCACTGAATTTCCTGTTTTATTTTATAATGGCAGTAAAATTATATAAATAGTATAAAACATACAAATAAAAAAGCACACCGTATGACCGCGAGATCAATTTATGTTAAATTTACCTTTCATGCTTCTTGCTTGTTCTTTGCAACTTTGGATATAGAATCGTTTCAATAGTTTTGGAATAAATACAATCCCAAGGTATTTCAGACAGCGTCATACAACTATCTTCGTTGGTCAACCGGTCAAATCAAAACCTGGTCAAACCGAAAAGAGGAACAAAACTGAGTTAGAGCTGTGGTTATGTATTGATGAAATGACAGATGGAAAAAGAAATTCTAGTATATGTGAATGTACATGTACTGGAATCGTTTAAATTGACATTTCCGATCTTATTAGCTGGCAAAATAAATTAGAAAACTATACTGGCGAAGCAATCACAATGGCAGTGCTGAACACGCTACAAAAATTTCTAAGTGACTCATAAAGTTCATGCTTTAGAGGTTGTTGCGCAAGTTGTTCGTGAATATTTTTAAAACGTGGATGCATTAATTTCATCAAATCATTCAAACGAACTCGAAAACTTTACAGACAATGTCCCGGTATTTTAAAAACACCTGAGCCAATTCTTACACGTTAGGAAGCATGGTTGAAAGCGGCTTACAACTATTTTCAGAATTTTCAACAAATTAAATCTGCGATTCTGCAATTCAAGCCAAACAAGTTTTTAGGATATTTAGGGGAGTTAGGGTAAATAATTAACAAAGCAAATATGTTGTCGCATAATATAGTCGACGCAAAAAGCGGTCGCGTGATTGGAAAGTTGAATAGTTCCATAAAAAAGAATTCCAAATTTTGCAAAGTTATGACAAATTTACGATGGTTTATCTGCAGATCTTCTCAGTCTTTCTCAAAATATACAAATATTCTTTCATCATAACGAATATCCTTCACCGAGACAAATGTGGAACGCTTTTCACCAAAGTTACCCAGTTTGTACTACGTAATAGCAGCTGCAAATGTAATGCATCCTATTCTATTGTGTTGAGGGAAATTTACCAGTTTTTGATAATTTAACGACTTTTCTATGCCCATATTTTACTGATCTTGGATGTTAGTGTCTCAATCAAAATACCCTTCCGATTGAAGGCACAAATAGAGAGTCGATCTTCTTGCTCTATTGTCATTTTGTACTTCCACCTCCAGATTGCCTATTATTCAGACTTCAGTACTTTCTGCATGGAAGGACCCAAATATATTTTAGTACACTCACGGGGCCAGAAACCCGGGAATATAATTCCATGTACGGTGACCGCGAAAACTTCAGTCACTACATATATATATCTTCTGTTCCTCTCGGGTTTTATCCCGCGTTCAGCATTGGTTCTCGGAAGAACTGGATATGTCCTGACGATTCGATGTAATCGTTTCTTCAGAAGATGACCCTTTAGCCGCGAAAACATCCACTACAACATATAATATACTGACAAGATTTGTCGCAAATACACTTTCATTGTATCTATAAATTGTATGACAGCTAAATTTACTGATCACGTATGCATAAGAACAAGGAAAAATATACAAGAACGTCCATATTGGCTTCAAAGTGTGACTTGGTAAAATCTTTATCCCTATTTTACTATGACATTTAATACAATTAGTTTTGCATCCATGCATAAATGTTATCCCTACTTTCCATTACACATTTCGTAATCATCGTTTAACATCCACATCACCTGCCCCATGGTTTCCTTAAGTAACTATGCCGAAGACTCGGCATTGTAAATTTTTGGATCCATAACATCCGATCAGTTTGTTTCTCTGAAATTAACTGCACTATACTATATCCAACAGAAGAGTAGATAAAATTTTAAATTTTCTTTAAGAATTAAATATTGTAACGTTACAAAAATATATAACGACGGAGTATTAAGATGCAAAATGAATAATGCAGAAGAGATAAATACTTTTCATTAACTGTACCTAAAAGCTCAATCCCAAGTGTTAACCTTATCTATTAGTTTCTTTGAACACCATTGCAAACACCAGTGTGTCTTTCAGTTTCATTCAGCATGTAAAAGTGATATTTCCAAAATTATTAATTCCACTACTAGTCATCCTACGGTGCACGTCTACTAAATGTTACAAGAGTGAAGATGTGTTGCCCCTGTATTTTAAAATAATCCATCCATATAGTTAATCCTTGTACTGTTGAGAGACTTATCCCGGATGTTTGGAAATACGCCTACATATTACTCTTGTCGGAAAAGTACCACTTTACAGACCTAGTATCTATTACCCTTTTACCTTGTTTTTCTAAGATTTTTTAAGAGATCTTGAATAGTAAATTCCAGAATTATGTTCAGATATCATACATCATTGACATGAGAGTTCCGTTGCCGGTTCGTGTTTTATCCAACACAATGAGAAATATATTTCTTAGTATTTGACTGCGGATGTACGCACTCCACCAGTCTAACCGTATCAGTGTTGTCATCGGTACTCTCAACTCCTTGCCACGATAATCCGATTAGTTGCCAACGATATTTTTTTTTATTTTTACAGCTACATTTTTCAGTTACTTGACTTTAGGCAATATGAAATACGAACAGATTACTGAACCGCTACGCAACTATCCACTCCATAACACATAGACACGAATGATGGCTTTCCGCCAATGTGCATTATAATTATTTATGTGCTTTAGGTGAAAAGTAAATTAAATGAATTAGCGAATATTCTTAAATATTCATTAAACCTTGTCTCATCGTCTATCAGTCTCTTGCATAGATTGGCAAACTCTTTTCGTTTCCCTTCTATGCCTTCCTTAGTGGGTCTATTATTAAGATCATTCCTCAAGAACTTTGACATATTCCGCCCACTAATACAATATGGATGTAACACCGACCAGTATGAACACACATCACGTGATATGTGTGAATGACCCAGTTATCAGTCAAACTTTCACGATGGACATAACCACGAGACTGTTTTGCCGGACATTATCACATTACCACCAGTATTTTCACTGCAGTAGGTGCTTCTTGCTTTATTGTAGTAAAGCATTCGATATAATTAATCATAAAGTAATATCATCTATACTTCATTACGTAAAAAAATTAAGAAACAATGCAGTGGATTTACCCAATTTTTTTGGATGTGAGGTAAACTGGGTGATGATCAGACACAGTACAGAGACAACTTAGTGTTGGAAATGGTGTCCCGCAAAGATCTGCCCTTAGTCCTCTTTTATTTTCACCATATTCTTGTAAAATTGTTGAAATCACCGTACAATAGAAATTTATGCGAACGAAGCTGAACTAATTTACTCACCTCTGTTTGCTCACTTTTCTAAGTCAATTCGAAAGATTTGAACTCTATAATATATCTTCATATATATAGTTTTAAGTGTTCGGTAATGTATCTGGAAAATAAAACTGTTATATACTTCAACCACTCCTTGCACGTTCCTTGCTCGTATTAGTTGAATTTTCAAAAACTCTGCAGCTACACATGGATAACTCTATTACAACGATTGCAAGGATTGTGTGGTTGTATAATTCACAAATATTGCAGTACACTCCACTCCACACAAATTAATAATTATTCGGAACGCAGCGTTTTGAGAGCACGTGAACTCCCATTGTCAATCGTGTTATCGACTGAATGTAAAACTGTATCACACACGCAAATTATTTCCTACGCAGGCTCTAAAAGTTCTTAAAATGCATAACTTTTTGCAATCTATTGGGTGGTCCCGGGTGTCTGTATCTTTCGGGAAAGAAAGGAAGAAAAACAATCCGTATCTTTAACATGGCATTACTGTCATAAATCAAACAGACCCGAGTGTGGAACTGGGGATGATTCTCTGTTCAGCAAATTTCTGTTCTTTTTCGTACATATCGTTTCATACGCGTATAACTCTCTACACAAATTTGCATTTTTAAGAAGCTTAAGATTTTTTAATTCAATATTATATCCGAATTTTATAATATGTTCTGCTACGCTAGATAGTTCTAGTTTATCGAAACGATAGTGTCTAATATGTTCTTTAAACCTCGTTTCGATACACCTTTTTGTTTGTCAAATGTAAACTTTACCACAATCATTGGATGCGACTTAGTAAATTCGAGACCTTATCCATACCCGGTTTATCTCTGGGATTGCCTAAGAGGTTCTTTAAAGAAGAGAAACTTGCTGAACAAAGAACCATCCCAATTGCGCACTGGAGTCTGATGGATTTATTACCATAATGCCCTGTTAAAGATATAGTTCGTTTTCGTTCCCTCGTTTCTCGAAAAGGTACAGGTACCCGAAAGCTTTTAGGGTCTGCGTAGGAAATAATCTGGATGTGTGATACAGTTTTACATTCAGTCCGTAACACGGTTGAAAATGGGAGTCCACATGCTCTCTAAACCCTGCGTTCCGAATAATTATTAATTTGTGTGGAATTGAGTTTACTGCATTACCTGTGAATGAAGGATAACTCTATTAGATTTAAGTAGTTACTTTCCATCTACATTCAACGGACTTATACCGAATTGACAATATTGCATCCATATCTCTCTTACTTCTCACGTGAAACAAAAACTATTCTAGGCAACTTTTTGGTTTTATCACACTTTTCATTCTGCTTCAACTTTTAGGTACTGGTTTTATTTGGACAAAGTTTGGAGAAGTCGCCTTCAAAGCGTCTTGTTGTAAATATTCGCGAATATCAAAGAGTTTTCCCTGCATTCGGATAGCCCAATTGGTTGGAAATGAAATAACGGTTTATGTTGCATGTATCGAGTCTATCCCACTCTATAACAATCCTTAAAATCCTAGTATATGTGCAGATAAAAAGTCAATTTCGTGCAAAAATTTCAGAATACCCTTAATCAGGTCCAGATACTTTTTACGAATTTTATGTTTACCATTTGCGGCTTATTATTATAATAAATCCATAACGGATTTGTCTATGACCTCTTCATACCCTCTTTTTATCACCAATTCCAATAATCGTTAACAAAATTTCGTATTGTTAATCAATTAGTTTTAGTTTAAAATATGCCACATACCGTATTATTTTTGGACTTTTATTTCCTTAACTTGAAGTTTAGGAGTTTGAACTAACTTTGAACAATTGGCTACCATGACAAAAAAAAACAGAAAAAAATAAAGAAATTTTACTAGCCTATATTGGAACCAATCCAAAAGTTCTGAAAAAAATTCGATGGGAAAAGATATACGAATTTTGATGATTGAATGATAGCTCAGTTACAATCTTTATTCAAGTACTGTTTCTTGAAGTTCACATGCGTATTTTCGAAACGGAAGCGCTCAAAGCAAACTCATGATCGCACCAAAGAACTTATCAGTTATAGTCTTATCGACTACATTAATCTTTTTTTAATTCAATCCATATGGTATCTGATAAAACTATACAGAATATCTAAACAATTACGTAAAGATGACTCAAGTGTATCTGGAATTATACAACGGTATTGTATTCGTAATGAAGAACTTCTCAGCCAGTTCCAATTTCTGATTAATAACTCAATTAATAATTTCAAGTCTACTAAATGTATAGGCAATATGACTTATAACGAGACTTCCGGCACTACTGGTCGTGTTTGTTTTTCATGTGAAAATACCCTTTACCCTCCTTTTTTTGTGATCCACCTCACCATACTATAGTAACAGAGTACGCAGAGCTTTCTTTTCTAAGATACACGCACTCTTGTGCTTATGTCAAATGCTCGAAAGTTAATCAGTTGTAATAAAATTGTTACGTAAATTCATTTACATATGGAATGCGCCTTTAAAAGTACATTTCGGCTCATCCAAACTTCGGTGTTCTTGCGCAAATCGTCTCAATAATAGTTGAAACCATCAGGTCCGCCCAAATTAAATTTCTTCTCATCAGAAAATATGACGTTGTTCCACTCCTGCTGCCATCTCCTATGATCTTGCGCAAATTTCAGTCTTGCCTATTTATGTCTAAATTATCTAAAAACATTATGCAAGATACTGCGCTGGAAAAAGTAAGCAAAGGAGTAAATAAGATTTGAATTAGTACTTCTCTAAATTCTGATAAGCAGATCAAAATCGTTCCCAGAATTTCTCTAGGTATCCGTGCGACATCTCCAGCTGTAAGTAGCACGGTTAACATGTATTGATACTTACCTTGTATCTCCAACTGTCGGTCTGATGACAGCAAATAATAAACATAATTTCTATGCCAGACCTTCATTGAAAATAAAAAAAAAAATGTTGCGTAAATAATATGCTACCCAAGCACGCTAGAATTACATACAATTGCTATATGCGCCGCGAGAGCGACTATCGACAAATACGCTATTACAGTAGCTATCGTTTAAAGATCAAAGGTACTAGAAATTTCATTAATTGCCTTTTAAATGATCGTTAATTGTTTTTCTACACTCAAAGCACTGTTTGATATATTCATTAGATAATCTCTATAAGTATTTTTGTAAAAATGATTCAAGGGAATAAATTAATTAATTTCGAGGCATTACAGCACTTAAACCCGAGCTAATTTATTCGATCTGCTATAGCGAGTAAAGACCCACCAAATCGTCACTGGATAATAGTAAAATATAATGCAATAACAGTATCGGAAAACGTCATTTTTGAGGGATTATCTTTAAATTTACGATTAAGATTAATGCAAGTAAGGCGAAACACACGATATTGATCGTCACAAATAAATTGACATGTGATTTATTGCGATTTATACAAAAGTGAAGGATAAATTAAACGCAGTTTTATTTACGTTAGAGAATTATTTTCCAACAAGAAATATTTTTTAATTACATGAGAAATATTATTATTTATACCGTTCATATGGTCGAAGTCAGTATTTTATAGAAGATTGAATACTTCTGCAGTCTGATTCGTGAGTATGTTTAGAGGATTTGAAAAGCACAATGTTCGTACTTGTTATAAATCCATTGATCGTTGGATAACATTGTCGAATAGTTTCTCTCACAAGATGTACCGCTTGAATTTTTCATGTAATATGCAACAAGTTACCTCACTGTTCTTTAAGAGAATAATAATGATAAAATTAGTTTAAGACCACATGTAACCATAGATATTTATTTTCTAACTCTCATTTAGTCTTCTTTTTAATTTCTTCATGTACAGATGGTACCCCAACCTAGTAATTTCCACTTAGGATTCTACCAGGTATGCCTCAAAATTAATGAAAATGGATTAATTTTAAAATGTTTGGTTGAATGCATCTACAATTTTAATTGTCCCTTTGAAGGTGTGCTCCTTTGTAATGCGCCCAGTGTTTGCAGCAAGTTCTCCATTCCTGGTAACAATTGTGGAAGTCTTGTTCCGTTAGGTTGTTAGAACTTACGTAGTGACTCTTTAGAGGTTGTCTATTACTTCTTAATGGGGACCTTTCAATTTCCACTTAAGCGTTTTAAAAAGAAAATAATCGCATAGAGCCATGTCTGAGCTGTAGGGTGGCTGTGGAAGTACTAGAATCTTTTTCTCTGACGAACATTCTCTAACTGACAGCGGCCTATAGCTGGGAGCATTATCGTGATGCAAGATCCAAGAGCTGGCAATGTCAGCTCGCACACACAAGACTCTTTTCCACAAACGTTCAAGGACCTTGCAATAAAGAGATTGATTCACTGTATCGCCTTGCTATACGAGTTATATGTGGGCAATTCCACGAGAATCCAAAAAGATGATAAGCATGAATTTGATTCAGAACTTGCTCATGTAAGCTTTCGTCAGCCGCGGTGATGCAGATGTGTTCCACTTCGCACTTTGTCGCTTTGTTTTAGGATTGTATTCGAGTACCCATGATTCGTCACCTGTTACTACTATATATCTATGAAATTGAAGTGTGCATAAAGAACATCCAAATAGTCACAACACAGGTTCTAAACGCCCTAACGGAGCAAGACTTCCGAAGGAGTATACTTTGGAGGGGAGAATATTAGATGGCAGATACCTTCAAATTAACACTTTAGAACTAATTATTCTTAATTATGGGACATACCTCGTACATATTCCAGACACTGTGAAATGATTTCCGATTGAGAAAAATAAATGATAAATTACGTACCATCAGCGTAGAAATTAAAACTAAATAAAATTCTTTCCTTTGTCTTAAGTCGCTTTTTGATATTGGTGCTGTACATTGTTCACATGCACAGGGCAAAGAAAGCTAATCGCAGCCTAAACATGTTACTTTTGCACCACTGTATTCTAATATATAAACTTATTTACTTGATCTGCAATAGGCCATTCTTTAATCCTCTGTATTTTCAAGCGATTAGTCTACAGAGTGGATTCTTTAATTTAAAAATTTTCAAGATATATTCTTTTATAATAATGAGATTACCAATTAAACAGTTTATAAAAATAATATAAAATCCTAGTACAAAAAGGAATATTAAATAAAAGAAAATAATATTTTAAATCAAGCTAATAGTTGTCCCCATCATTTCCATGATTACGAGAATTTAGAAAACTATGAATGTTTCAAGGTAAACAATATTTTACAAATAATAAAAAGTTTCAGTGCGTGTAGATATAGCATGCAATTTTATATTGTGGATAAATTGGAAATAAATGCAGATAACTGTAATCTGAATCGCATTGAAAAGAAAATCTACAAAGATTGTAGAAACAAGCATTCAAAATTAAATTAGATGAAGTCTAAACGTTATTTTGCCTCCAACACAAACAAAATGTAAGCAAACTCGAGACAAACAAAAGTTTGATAAGAATGTCGTGACAAACGTTTTATAAGTGCTGTGAGCCGAAACTCAGAATCAACAGGCGTCCGCTTTACGTATTCGCGCATATTTCACGACTTTGCTGTGAAGGAAAAATCCGGCGCCCTAATAATCAATCTATAACTTTAGAAAATGATATACGACAATCCCAAGCTACTAACGTTTAGCGACATCTGCGAGGCCTGGAAGAAACTAACAATAATAGCATATATATATTCAAATTTAAATCAAATAGAGAGCAAATGTATTATTATTATTATGGTGGTTTGTAAACAGCCAATTTTGCATCCCAATCTCCAAGAGGCTCTATCCCTAAAAGTTTCTTCCCGCACTCCTCTCGCAGGAGTAGTTCCTTTGTCTCAATTCTTTCTACGTCTCCCTTTTTTCCTTCTATTATCCGACTCCCAGTTCCAACCCTTTTGTGGTAATCTGCCCTGGTCTATTTTACTCATGTGGCTATATCACAAGCAATTTACATTATTTCTCTTATTCTTCTTATCTAGCACCCGCACTTCACTTACATACGTAACACAGCTTTTAACAAAAGAGTGGAACATCCGGGCTTTTGTTTTCTTCGAAATATTCCACGCCAAAGGGTGTAGTTGTCTAATTATAGTTTATCCCCTCTGCTTACTTGCTGGTAAAAAGAAAAACAAACCATACGTAATATAGCAAAATTTTATGTTAATACTACATAAAATTTTTCTATATTACGCTTTGAAAATTATACAATTTACGCTTTGAAAATTATACAATTTACGCTTTGAAAATTATACAATTTACGCTTTGAAAATTATAAGTGAATTATTATATTATGTCTTATAATAACTAAAAGAAAATCCGCTGTGTTTGCAATCAAAATCGTTTTACAAGACATATTTACATAAAATATTTAGGAAGGATAATAAAATAAAGCTATTTAATCAAAGATGTATATATATTTATAATCAAAGTTATAAAATACGTCTAATTCAGTAAATATATTTCTCTGTATGTTTTTGATATTTTCTGCATCTATTTCCTATGAATTTAGAATATAACAAAATGTGAATTTGCCGATCACACCAGTAAATATAGTTCAGGAGAAACTAGTAGTAATAATTCATTACTTCTTTCAATATCTTCTGCTGCAAGGTGTTTTCCAGAAATTCTACAATTATTGTACATATATTTCTTCACGCGTAACATAATCCTTTCTCAATTCATTCTATATTTTTGGTGGGATTTGGAAAGCTGTGCCAGCAAAGCACAATAGACTTCCACCATACTTACACCTCTCAATAAATGAAATAAATGTTTAAGATTTGTTTATCGAAGCTTTTGTGAAAAGAAGTTAAGGGACTTGTTCATTCTTAAAAATTTAATATTTGAACTTTCATCTGTATGTAAAAGTAAAGTGCATACAGCATTCTTTTTATTATATAAGAATTCCTATTTCTATATAGTTCGTTATTATTGTCATTAATAAGATGTGTCAACAAAATACAATATATTTGGTACAGTATTTACTTACCTTTCTTTTACTCTTCTCCATATCGATAAAGCAAGTACACTTCTCACTACAGTTAAGAGAACTAGCATGAAATGTTTTCTTTTTTCATATAATAAGGTATAAAAGACCAAACAAAACAGCCATATTTTATATTTGCACGTTTTCGCATTTTGAAACATTTTAGCGAACTCTTTAAATATAACATATACTGTCACCTATTATCCTGGAAGAAACTAATAGATATAGGAACAACATCGTATAATGGGAATGTCAGTCCCGTACATCAATATAATTTAGACGTGTTTCTAACTGTTATGTAATATTTTCTAATAAATTTTGGAGTTTTCGTAAAACGTGCAGTATGTAAATCTTAACAACGTCTCTATTACCATTATTGTTTCCAAGAAGGGGTATTTGAATCCCGAAATGCATCACAAATGAAATAGGTTTACTTTACCCGACTGAAAATTCTTGATTGAAACCTTATATTATCATATTCCAGCGCAAATATTTACAAATAAAAACCGTGCATTTATTAAATTCACTATTGACCAATATAATATTATCAACTTTTTTAGGCTCACTCTGTAAAACTGCTTAGCACAGAGTAGTGCATATATGTATCTACAGGTACTTGTTAACGTTATTCTAGCTAATTCCATTTATTTGGAAGACCATAAAGTTTTTACAATCTCAGAAAATGCTTACTAGGGGTTTTGCTTTATTGCTCTCCTATTTCATTTACTTAACGTACTACTACCCCTTTTAACGAAATTGTTTCTATTTCCTGTTAATTACACACTATTTAAAACTAAAATGGATCTAAAATATTTTTTCGCAAACTATTGTGTACAAAATGTTGATAGCGCTAAAATTAGACAATGAAAGAATTTTGAACAACAAAGCTGAATACGTATGTCAAACGCTGCAATCATAGGCTACTTGATGCTTAATCGTATATTTCTTGGAAGTATGCATTGAGAATGATAAATTAGCTGCTCCTTTAAAAAGTAAAACAGCAAATAGTAAGTGCATGATGATCTGATTGGAAAATAAGGTATATGTGTATAGTATATTGCTTGTAAATTCGACGTTTCGATATTGCATTGCAATGTTTGACACTTGCTTCGATTGGGTGTTCTTATATAAAAAAATTAACGCCTCCTAAACGTTCATTTTGGAAGTTTAGGTTTTAGGAATAGAATTTACTAATTGTATTCAGAATGCAATTAAGTATGAAAGCCAAATGAACAGTATTCATTAATTATATTTAAAATGCTCGAACACTTTAATAAGTTTACAATCATAACGATTTGTTATACAAACTTGGGAGTTTTGCAGCAAACAATTGTGCATATGTTGTATGACCAAAACCCTGAAGAATGCTTCCAACACGCATCTATCAATTATTCGTCGAGAAATGTGATGTCCAATCTAACGCCAGATGTATCACCCAAACTTTGAAGTATTGCTTTTATAGAAATTGTAGCTTTAATCGTTGCCAAATGTTTAATACAAAAACTGTTTAAAATAAGTACTCTGTATGATTATTAACTCATTAATTTTATTTAAAAACGTTTCGGAATGGGTTACCGTTATCATTACAAAAAAAGTTGTTTTCTTTATAGAAATACTGCAGCAGACCGTTTGGTACGATAAAATGTTTTCCTCTAATCTGAAAGCAAGCAATAAGGACGACTCCTTTGAGAAGTTCAGCTCTCAAACAAGATCATTAAGTTCTTGTTGGCTGAAGCGTTTGGGACTCGCTGATGGTCCTCCAAAATCACTATCACCTTCACTTTTTTGGAACTGCACCTCGTCAGACGATGTATCTGAGTCGTCCTCCAGAAGCATAAGTAAATTACTGAACGTTGAAATAAGTATTTCTTCGGAATGAGGAAGCGGTCTCCTTGCTGACTCCATATTAGGGTATACCCATTTATGCTGGTTATTGCAATTAAAGCCTTTGATTTTGACAGAACAAAAATAGCAGTCATTATGATGATTTTTACGCTCTTTCCCTATCATGGGTACTTCAAATTTTAAGCTCTTTCTCTTTCCTGCTAGGAAGAGATGCCAGTTATTTTTGGAGCCAGGATGTCAGAAATACCCTATATCAGTTCGTATTTTACAGACACCACGACAAAAATGTATGTTGTTCGTCCATGTTATCATTAATATAACTCCCGTTGTTTAGTGGAATTTGTTAATTTAAAAATGAAACGATGTTTCTGAGTGTCCGCGATTATTACAAATGAGTCATCCGATGCTGATAAAATCCTTAAATGGAAAAAAATGCTAATTAAATTATCTAGTACAGAGTCAAATTGTCGCATCAAAGTTTTACTCGAGGTAACTTGTATACAATATACAATCTATATGCTTTCATTTCAATAATCTACTGTTCTCTGTTTCATACAAACAACGCATATTATATCTTATCTTCGAGTTATATCGATAAAAAACGGCCCAAATTTCACTCTCATGTAGATACATCAATTATTTATCGATAGGTCGTCGGATAATAGCGGTCGAACGTGTCTTTTGTTGCGTATTTCGCCACCATTTCATGTCATGCCAACGTTAAATTCGAGTGCTGGTGTCAAAATCGAAGTCGTCATCGTCGTCGCTAACGTCCGATGATATGGCGAACTGGCCTCGGTGTTGTGGTTTTTTTCCGTGCAAGAAAACACGCAGGGCGTCTATCTATACGAGACACATCCAGGATTTGAACGAGGAAAGACCTACGAGTGCGTACGCATACTTGGAAAAATTTAAAAATCGCGCCGGAAGTGCGAACATGTTAGTGTCGAATCGCGTTAATGGCATAGACCAAGCCGTTCCCCAAACGGCAAAGTCTATGAACAATTACGATAACCATAATGGTAATAGTACAAGTGGCAGTAGGGATCATGTTGTTGATAGGGACGACGAGGTTGTTTACAGAAATCGGCAGGCGGTAAGAAAGGATAACATCGAGGAGAAAAATGATCGAAGTAGTGATCGCGCTAGTGCCGATAATGTTGATATCCATGCACGCAGTCCTGTATTATCGATACTAAAATATAAGGTAAGTACGGGCTACTATTGGCGTTTCAATGAGGCGATTAATTACTGGTCTTGAAGCGATTAAAAGTGTATTTACAAGGTTGAAAGGAAGTAAAGAGAAAGGAAGAGAAATAAGTTAATTTAAAGAGAGTAGATACAATAGTAATCAGCAAAGGTCATTTTGGGCAAAATAAACTGAAGCAAAATGTTTGATAGAAGGATATCAATATTGGCTTAGATCAGAGAATCTTACGTTTCGTTTGCTGGAAAGATATCTTCTCTCCTCAAAAGATTATAATTGCATCGTATTTATTGAAAACTTACATTTTCTTGGCCCAAATCACTTCTATTTAGGGCGGTATAATTTTCTGTCACCGTATGTTTCATTAATCACACCGACATTTCATGTAAACATTTTTTTCAACACATTATGACAACATACCTCTCTATACGATAATGTTGTTGCCGCCATTCGTGATAACAGGGACAATGATTACTTCTCTATATAAGAAGGTACTTCCAGGAATACCAAAACGCCAAAACAAAAGTTCCGAATGTATCTTCTCTAATTAACAAGCATAATACTTATTTTCAAAAATTAACATAATCATCTCCTCATTACTATAAGTTTACCTCAGTATTTGCTTTCTGGGAACCATAAACCCTTTTCCAGTTTCTAATCACACAATATTGACAATGCAATCTCCGGCAGTTCCATATCCTGTAGCTCCAGAAGGGCGTTCAATAATTATCACGAAAATCCTCTGTGGTCAAAAAAAAAAACGTTTTGCTTACATTATTTTCCAACGTAGTCTCAACTAACATTTAGGCATTTTTGCCATCGTTTGGGGGCTTTCTAATTCCCACGGCAAAAAATCTTGTCTTTACTAACAGAGCCACTTGGACAGCTTTCTTGACTGCTTCGTTGTCTTTGAACTTGCTCATAATTAAACTGGCAAGACCTCCCAAATCAAAATTTCCATGACATTTTGCATTCCATTGGGAGCGGACGTCACCGTACAGTAAAATCACACCGTTAAAGACAGGACTCCTTATTACAGGTTTCACTTCATATTAAAGCATGTTAAAATAGCACCCAGTGTTCGCAGAATAAGATAATTTAAGCGATTCTGCAGCGCATCAGTCGTGACCTTAATCAGTTGTCCGGAACCATGAATGTCAATGACACTTATTCTGCACAATTTAAAATGTTTCATTCATTTATATACGTTTCCGCGGCTTAAATAGTCTTTATCGAACTATTTCAAGATTCTGCAGTAAATTTATGCCGATTCCATATCATTGATAAAGATCTTACAACTAACAGAGCTTATGTTTGTTTTTATTTCTTTTGAACAGCTTATTGATTTTGTTATCAAGATTGCCAACTTAATCCTCACAAACCTTCATCTAATAATAATCAGTACCTTTTTCGCTATTGCAGTTTATCTCATTAATTATTGAACGTCCCTCGTATATCCGTTTATAGATAACTGGACCATGTAACGCGAATAATATATATATATGTATATATAGATATTATATTAAATATTATAAATAATATTCCCGGATTTCTGGCCACGTCCACAAGATAGTGAGATCTCGTCGAAACGGTTCCTTTCGGGACCAACAGCACAGGCGACTAGAATCCCGGGAGAATTATTTCACATACGGTGATCGCGAAAACATCCGTCACAACAACATATATATATATATATATATATATATATATATACATGGAATTAATATGAAACTTACTGGTGTTTGTGTATGTTCAAATCCTACGGAGACTATTATTTTTTCAGAAATTTAGAAACATTTGTAATTTTCTAGAAAATCCTAATTTTATAACATATATATGTATACAGGATGTATGGAAAATGAAAACGTGTGATTATATAGAACATAAATCCAAAAAATAATTGAGTTAATTACGATACAATTTAAAAAACCCTAGGAAATTGTGGTATGTGCCGCCTATGGATGCATAATGTGTATAGATATACCCATCCACCCAAAATCATATACATACACGTAGATTGCAGCAAAGTGTGTATAACATTGAAGGCCGTTATAAAAACTGCAAGGTAACGCTGTCTACCTTTCAGACGGCATGCTAGAAATTCAGTAATATGCTTACGTACGAATATTTCGTCTGTGAATAATAAAGAAACTTTTATTTTAAATATCTCTTTAATTTTTTCTCGTGTCTGTGAAGGAATTTTCGCAAAATATTTTGGATTTATGTCTAAGAAAATTAGATCTTCCCATTTTTCATACTTTTTCATTTTATTTCATGGACACCCTGTATATTGAAAAATAAGTGAATAAATAAGTAGCTTTATTTATGCTGACACAAAATAAACCGCCATGAAATACCCAAATATATAATATAAGAATAAGAACAAAACAGTATGCAGTATCTCTTTCTCTATGTATTAAAGCACTTTTTCGCAGAGTAAGAGTGCTGAAAAAGGCGGTCTTCCAGATTCGTTCTAAATGCCTAAATTGTTATCGGTTTCGTGGTTGCATGCCCATTTTTGTAAAAAATTCGAGCACATAGCACATTAACCCCTGAATTAATAGTGGTGGTAAGTAGTCGTCAATATCGCTCATCGTTCCAGTATCCTGGCAGTATACGGGATGTGCATTAAATAAAATAAAAAAGTATGAAATCTCTTCACAGACGCCAGAAAAATTTAAAATAAAAATTTATTTATTATTGTCAGACAAAACATTCGTACGTAAGCATGTTATTAAACGCTAAGCATCCCGTTAGAAAGGTATACAGTGGTGGCACATATTACAATTTTCTAGTCTTGTAATTCTGACGTTCGCATCGTATTTTTTTTTTTGGATTTACGTTGTATACTATTGAGTAGTAATAGAACATCTGATGATTGATAGCGAAACATGATATATATATTACGTTGCGTCAAATATATTGGAAATATCTGTAAAATTATGTTTTACTTCTTCGCCCATATTTACACTCACTTGTTCAACGCTTTGTTGGCATTACTGAATGAAATGTATATCATTATTGCCGTGCTTCCACACTTATGCATACATATATTGAAATAAACATATTCCTTCTTAAGACACTCAGTTTCAGCGAGATATTTGTAATAAAGGTATCGACAATAACCTAGCCCAAAATGTGTGTGTGCAACAAGTGTGTTTCACACAAGGAAGAACTACACGAGAATGCTCTCAAAACCCATGCACATTTTATTGGATACATTGGTATCTATAACTTCTTAAATTTACTTGAATATAATGAATATTAAAAAATAAAAATTCAAATTTTTGGTAATCAAACTAATGAGGGGGATATTTTTTTGTAAGTTATAGAATTAGGTAGACTCCAAAAATAACAAAAACATGCAGGGTGTCGATTTTAAACTTGACGTATGTGCATTTTTATTTTTCCCGAATATTCAAACGAACTCAGGCATATTATTTTATATAATTCTTAAACTAAATAAAAATTCCATCGTGATAAAATTAATACTTTAAAGGATGTAGACAATGAATAATAAATTTTTAGGATAGTATCTTACACTTAAATCTATGACGTGTATTACTTATCGGCATTTGGGATTAAAGGCGTCATCAGTAAGTCAAGAAATTATGTTAAAAAGATTTCATTCGGATGAAGCTAAAAATATAACAAATTTTGTGGAGATGTGAGGAAAAGTAATAAGTATCAAGAAATTTTTATAAACACGTGTTATCGATTCGATGTTGGGATGATAAATATACGTCACGTATCTGGATTATCTTTTTCTTTAATTGATTGTAAAACTTCTACGAAAACGTATTATACGCAGAAAGATAAACAAACAATTGAAATATTATTCTTAATGGTTTTTGAATTACAAAATAAAAATCTAAAGAAAGAAAATTATGCAAAACCTTATAAACTAACAGAATACCTACATACAACAACACTCCTTCCAAGTTTAATTAGGCGTATCTTAAATATCTCAGTAGCTACAATAGATATTCATCTCGTTCCTGATAAATGTTGAAGTATATTACATAACCTTAAAAGCTATTGCAAGAAAAAAAAATGGTTATATGAAATTGAATATTTTCTGCCCCCAATTCTTTTTCAATTTATCCTTTTATACATGCAAAATAAAACCTTTCTTAAAGTAACTCATTAAAATCAGCTTTCTACGTAAAACTTTTCGAGGTTTATTTTTAACCGCTCACGAAGTAACAGCGTATACGTAGGTAGAAATCAGACCAGATATTGAAGACATTGGATATTTGTCTAATCGTTAAATTTTCTTCATTTCAGAGCACTTCTAACTAATATTAGAAGTATATTATATCATGTTTCGCGATCATAATGTATTTATTGAAGTTATTAATGAGGAGCTATTTATCAAATAAAGCTGTTACGATTGCAAAGACTCTATGGTTGTATATTTCACAGGTATCGCAATAATTCCACACCACACAAATTAGAAACACAGTGGTTCAAGAGCACGTGGATTCTCATTCTCAGAGTCCGTAACTTGGTTAACAATGGGAGTCTATGTGCTCTTGAAACACTGCGTTCCGAACAAATTATTAATTTGTGTGGTGCGAAGAAGTTAAGAGCAATAATTTAACCATAAATGTGTTGTAATTTTGGGAACAATTCCAGCAAAAAAAATCTTCTTGCGATAGTTTTCAATTTTAATAGCCATTGATTACGCAATTTCTCCTTAGAGGTGGAGAACAGTATCACAAGATTTAGATCTAATGTGACAGCCGGAGATGATGGACTAGCGAGCTTCTTTGTACGCGATTGTTCCTCAAGCTTCAAATCTTGGACCACTTCTCTACAATTTTTAAAGATATTTAGTACTATTGATAGCATTTACAAGACAATCTTCTGCTTATTAACCAATGGAGCAAAAACAATTATCCCCTTCTGAACATCAACCAGTGTACGGTGATTTCCGACAATAACAATCACACTACTTTACACTATAACTACCAGATTAATGAGCCATACCACGTAATATTAAAACTTTGGATCTTGGTATTTTATTTGACAATAAACTGTTATTTACGGAATATATTTCGTCAATGTGTTCATTTGCTTCCAAAACCCTCAGTTTTGTAATGCGCTCCTGCAAGCATTTCTCAGATTTAAATGTAATGAAACGTTTATATTATGCCCACGTCCGTTCTATGCTTGCATACGCCTCCACTGTTTGGTATCCCCGTTATTTATACCAAGACTTGTGATCGAACGTCTTCAAAAGAATTTTCTCAGGTATCTCTCCTTTCGAATGGGCAACGTGTACCTTGAAAGTGGTATCGAATATTATAGCTTACTTGTGGAGCATAATTTGAATAATTGGCCCTTGGGCTGTTGGGCAATAAAGGATTATTATTATTAATCGCAAAAAAACGTTTGGAGCTGCACTCGATCACTACATTTACAACAAATGCAGCAATACTGGTACTTCAAGAAAGTAGGTAGTAGTGAATTATTTGCACAATCTTCTAAAGTACATGAAAAATTAATGGAGAAATGCTGTTTTTTGAAATTCTGCAATCATTTTGATACAAATAAGTGACAACAATAATTCAATATATAGGGCATAATGAGTACGAGGAAACTCTCAAACGAAATATTTATTAATTCTACAATCAGACAATGTTATTCATTAATACAGTCAACAAAACAAATATGAACTTACTTTTTAGAATACTTATAATCTATCAAATACAATGAATAAACCTAATAATCATAGAGATATGTACATACATTTAGTACTGATTATTCATCTAATAGCTATCGATATCACTTAGCGCTAAAGTTAATAAAAAGATCATTTGATAATAATCAATGTGTAAGTGTAAATTACAACACGTTGTCTAATGGACTGTATTTAAATAGAGTATATGTGCCGTATGTGAATGTGTTTAGATAATTTACGAAAAGTTTAACCAGACACAAATTTTTGGCGTGGCAGTCAAAAATGTGACTGCGGAGAACTTACACACACAGCTTTGTCGATTGCTTGGAATCAGCTTTAAAGGTGATCGCTTCATGGTAATGTCCAATTTGCTCATATATTTTGATGGTTATTCGATAAAAAGTGTCTGAAAATGTTTGCTAAGGATTTAATATCTTAGGATATAGTATTGGTGCTTTTTATGATATACAGTGCTATTCACGGAAATATGGACACTTGGATTATTTTTAACAAGTAATTCAAATCATCTTGAAGAAAATAATACAAAAAAATAAGTACAACTTAATATTTATCCGCTCTAAAAATGTGTACAACATTATCAGTGGTGATGAATCTTGGATTTGCTCATACGAACCAGAAAATGGAAGCCAGTCGTCTACTTGGGTATTCCAATGCTGCGAAATTTGTCTTGAAAGCAGGTCATGTAGCAACAATTCCTCACAAGACCGAAGAACTGTTACTGCCGATTGGAATAAAACTTGTTTGCCGCAAGTCATCGCTGAGATTCGAGAAAGCAACCCCGAACGACAAATCACCCTCCATCAAAACGACGCAAGTTTCCCATAACACGCAAGATTAAATTCTTAACACAACAAAACGTCGAACTGTTAAACCTTACTTCGTACAATCCAGATCTAAGTCCTAACGATTTCTTTATCTTTCCGAAAATTAACAACGGACTACGTGGTCAAAAATTCCAGTTCGTTCGAGCGCATCCAAAAGTTCATTAATCTTCGTGGAGATTAGTTCGATAAACAATAAAGTCTTTAAAAGTTACCTACTGTTTTATTCCAGCTCTATATGTAAAACCTAACAGACAACCCTCCTAATACACGTTTACTATGTTTTTAGAAAAACATCTATGTTTGTTAAAATTCATAGACGAGCCTAACAAATACTATTCTTTTGAGATCTTCTTTTTGTTACAATTAAGAAGTCCCTTATTTCGAAAATTAGTCGTTATTTGTAATTTATGTTTTGTTTGGAAAAACGCATTTATTAATTTGGAAAAAGCTTTTGATAGAGTGCCAAAACATGAAATATGGAAAAATCTTGAAGAAACAGGGGTCGGAAAAAATTATTTTAAATATTCAAAGGCTTTATAAGAATAACATAAATTATATAATTAGACATAACATGAGACCTGAAGGAAATAAATCCAGTACCGTTTACTGTATTTATGGACGATGTAGTAAAACAATGTTCAATGCAGACGAAAAAAATTAAAATTGGATACAGGAATCTATAGAGCATACAAATAGATGAGGCAACATTTGCAGATGACGTTGTGTTAATGGCAGTGAACGAAAAGAGCCTACAAGATAGTATAGATGTGTGGAATGAAACACTTAAGGAAAAAGGTATAGACATAAATAAAAATTAAACAAAAGTAATGACCAGCAGTGAAAAACGACTAAATACACAGATTGAAGGAATACGCATACAACAAGTAAACAAATTTCATTATCTAGGCGTATCGACAGAAAGCACTGACAAAAACGAGTCAGAAATTAATGGAAGAATTGAGAACGTAACTAAAGTGTAGGACGTGATGAATAATAACTTCATTATAAAAAAAGAAATATCACGAAGCACCAAGATAGAAGTATACAAAACAATCTACAGATCTGTTCTGGCCTACGGATGCGAATCATAGCTATCAATAGGGCATCAATAGGCAAAAAAGCAAAATTTAACCTGTAGAAATGAGATATTTCTGGAGAGTGAGGGCTGTAACAAGCAAGGATAGAATAACACAGCATCCAGAAGAGAGGGAAAACTAGGTAGAAGCTAAAATTTTGGCCAGTAACAGAGAATTATGGAAGAAATTTGTTTATAATTGAGAGTAGAAATTTAGTCAACCATCACCCTAATGTATATATTATATATGTGTTGTTCCCAAATATAAATCCATGTTATGAATATATTATCGTTATTTAAAAGAAGATTTTGCTTTTTGAAAAGGAACGTATTAACCATAATAGACTCAACACATAAGCAAAATAAATTGCATTGAATTGTTTTCGAAATGTGTGGTTCATTCAATGAATTAATAGCCAGACATATCACTGATAACATTAGACAATAATTTATATTTCTCTAATTTCGAAAGAATATCGTGTCACCGATAGTCATTTAATGACAAGTGTATAATTGAAAAGTATTAACTTAATAAAGGTAGTAAATCACACCTGGGCTATTTACATTAATCCGTAAATAAAATTATCGATAAAACAAACATCATAACGTAGAATTTTCGTTGCTCTTAATCGAAACAAATTAAGAATGTTCAATTGACCTGTTTGTCAATTTTTTTATCAATATTCGTGCACTTTTTTTATATCTACGCTTCTAGATTTTGATTTTCCAAATTTAATCGCAGTATTTACTTGTTACTCTAATTTTTATTGAAGAGATAAGACTATCGTCATGTGTATACCTGTTGTGTACATTTGTTATCAATCAGTCCGGGAGTATTGCGATACAAAACACATTTCCTTTTACTCCTAAATAGATAAAGTAGCGTTAAGAAGAAAAAAATTGAGGATTATTACCAAGGGTAGAAACAATCTTAAACCATTGCTCTAAAATAATTTTATCTTAAAGTACTAAACCTGAGGTACCATTCCTTTATACGAGAGATATCTTTTAATTTTTGCATACTGAGACATAGAGGACGCCACTTATCAGATGTTAATACCAAAAACTAAACCTCCATCTTCAATTAACTTAAATCCAAAGTTTCAGTGGGGTATCTGTAGTATTGTAGCTACAATGAACTGCTAAAGTTCAGAAATTAGTTGAAAAATGGAATTAAATCGAGAATATTTTCACGCTATAATTTTTTATAATTTTCGAAGACAATTATCTCAACAAAAATGCCTGGCAGGGTTGGTTTCTGTTTTCGGCAATGAAGCGCCACATTATTCAACAATTTATCGTTGGTATGAAGAATTCAAACGTGAACGGATTGATTTTAATGAGGAGCCAAGAGCAGCTGCACCAAAGACAACAGTCACTCAGAAAAACGTCGATGCTCTGCGCAAGATCGTCAACGAAGATCACCATGTGATTTATCACGAGATTAAGGTATCGTTGGAAATTTCAAAGATCTCAATTCAGAAAGTTTTGCACGAAGACTTGTGTGTAAAAAATCCCGTTGAATACCGCATCTGTTGATAGAAAAACAGAAAGCAATTACGGTGAATTGGTGTCAAAAAACTGTAGATCACTTCAACGCCGAAAACTAAAAACGTGTACAACATCGACACCAACCCTAGCCGTCTGTTTTGGTATCGCAAGATGAAGAAAAGTCGACAAAAGTCATCTGTTTTTGAAGTCTGATGATCCCCCACCAAGACAATGCAGGTACGCACACAGCACGCTAGACAATTGATTTTTTTAATAAAACGACAAGACGTCGAATTGTTTGACCATGGTCAGAGGTTCCAACTTTGACTGTACCAACAAGTGAGTGGAATAACTGCTTCCAGGGTTGGTTCGAGCGCCTGCGAAAGTGTATTAATCTTCGTTGGGAATACTTCAAAAAACAATAAAATCTTTTGAAGCTACCTCTACCGCTTTGTTCCAACGCTATATGCAGAACTTAAAAGACAACCATCGTAGTTTGGTCTTTTTCGGTATCCTGCTACAGTTTCATGCCATGGAAATTCCTTGACTCCATAGACTTGCTTTTTCATCTTCTTTATCAATGACATTTTTTAGTTCACTTTAACTTTGTTACTGTCTTTCAAACTTGCCCTAATTGATGAGTTTCGATCTCCTCTAAGTGTTAATGATGTTCTAGTGCTAAGCACTTAACATTTTATTATATGGAAACCATCGAAATCCATTCATTTTTTTATGTTTATCTGTATGTGCAAGAATACGTATTGAACGCAGCAGAACACACTAAGAAAAATATTATTGTCGAATTTACAATGGGGTATTGTAAACAATTGTAAATACTGCGCAGTTGTCGTAATTGCTATTCGAAATCAATGTATCTTGCTCACGCAATAATAAAATATACAAAAATATTAGAGTTAGCTCATTGTGGTAATTTTTACAATAGCACCTAATGGTAGAAATGACGTAATAATCTAAGAATCATACAATCTACTTACTATTAATATACACAAATTATACAAAGAATTAAAGATTATTAAGGACATGCAGCAAATGAAGACGTTATTAATGCAGATATGTTTTATTGAATGTAAAGCAAATAGTGTAATGTTTAATAATTTCCTTTTTTGGTACGAAAATTCAAGGTATTAACACCAATAATATTGCCTTTGTTAAAGCATATTAGTAGTAAATGGGGCACTAGTTAGCTTCGTTTAAAATTGAATTTCCAGAACGATTTTTACTTCATTTGAAGGTAATCTTTATTTACAATGTAGTGAGAATAACTTAATTTTGTTTCACCCTATATACAAACGTGCAAAAGCGTATTCTAGAGGAGTATACTCATGTCCGTTTCGCAAGCTAATAGTCGGTGTTGTCTCGAGCAAGATCTGTCCTCGTCAAGTTGACTGCTGATGCTGTCGTAGGTGAAGTTTCCAACACTACGGTAATGCTACTTACTGCTACCTGTCCATTTTTTTTTACCTCTACACATTGTGTTTCGCGAGAAAATCCTAACGTAGCGTTCGTTGATTATTTTCTTTTCCATGTTAAAATTTCTTTGGTATTGTAATGCGTATAAGCACGTAGTGATAGAATTCTACTTTATTTCATTTTGAAGGGAGAAGTTATCTCTTTTTTAATATAAATCCGTACTTTGTCAATGAAAATTAATGAATTATACTCACCTGAACCGTTGAAGCAAGTCATATGTGAACACAACTGAATGTGTTTATATAACCATGAGTTAAAGTGTTACGTTTATCAAGCCCAGAATAAAATATTTGCCAGGGCAGTACTTATTTTGCAATCGAAAAAGGTCGTCACTGATTAGTTCAATAACCTAACGGCAATCGAATATGAAACCGATATATAAAAGCTTAATATATGTTTGAACTTGAATGAGGACTATGGGAATCATAGTAAATGTACAACAGAAGATTCCAAGTAATTGAAAAAGAAGTTCTTTTTAATTTATGGATAGCCCTGGTATTTAGATAACAATATCTTCAAATGATTAGCCGACTATGTAAAAAAACGTAATACATGATTAGCTAAAACTATTTATTTATGCAAATAAAAGTACTATGTTTTGATTGGCCAAAATAATAGGTGTACAATAGATGAACTAATACTGAAACCAGATTCAATGAATAATATTTTATCAACTGCCCTCCTTTTCTTAGACTACAGCTTCGTATCCTCGTGATATTTCCACAATCTTATTATAATTCTAAATTGTTCCGCCAAAATTGTAACATGCGTACGTTGTAGCACGTCTCTTCAGCAGAAGAAAACATGATATTCTTTAATATACACTCTGTAATGTAAGAATGTGTATGGGTTAATGTATAGATAGAAAAACATATGTTTAATGATCTTTAAGTACATGGATTTGCTGCATTTGATTAGAGGAAAAATGCTATATCATTAATAAGTACTCTAGTCACCACTACTTTCAACTAAGTTGGTTGCGTATTCGGTGGTAAAGACTTCCAAATAAGACGAATTTATCGTGTCAACTGCTTCAAAGTACACACACTTTTCTCTTGAAGCTTGTTCTTGAGATATGCCACACATTTTCAATGGGATTTGTATCTGGCGACTGCGATGACCAATCAAGTGTTACGATACCAGACTACTCTCTCCACTTGGTTCAAAGCTTGCTCCGGTGTTTTAGACAGTTGTCTTCCTATAATATACACTCTTCGTTTTTTGTGAAGCACCGTTCAGTCGGCAACAAGCACTTCTCAGAAATTTTAAGCATTTCTGGAGCATTTAAATTGGATGTAAACAGATGTCCAAAACTCTTTTTCGAAAAGCTGTCCCAAAGATGAACTTTGACAGGATGTTTAACAGCCCGTTGTTTTAATCTACTGATCAATATTGACCAGAAGTGTCGGATGCCAGTACATATATCTCCAAACAGTATCTAAGATCATGTTGCTTCAATCTCGGTCCAAATTCTTCTTCGCCCAAACGAGCCTTTTCGTTACATGTTTTTCGTCTAACAGTAGTCTAACATTGTACTTCGATATTTGAGGTTATGGGCAACGAGGTGGATTCGAATAGTTCTACGTGATACTTCTATACCCTTCTGCTTTAATTTTGCTGCTCCTTGTTGCAATCTTATGATCGAGTTCTGCTTAAACATATTCACAATTTTTTCCATATTCGGCGTCACTTTGCCTATCGTGCCTAGGTCACAAACATTTTTAATCTTCTTGTATTGCTGAGCCCACCTAGCGACAAACGATTTTAACTTTGCCATATGTTTATCAGTTGCTGCATACGACATTTCTTTGGAATGGGAACAAAGAGACACAGCCTCGTAGCGCGATACGTGTGCGGCACTCATGGCGGTTAACATGTTTCTCAGGTTAGAGTTTGACGCCAACTGAATCTTTAAAACTAGGACGATATTCGAAGCCAATTGCCATTTATCCTGTATCTCTTACTTTACAGACTATATCCCGGTATTATAACCTTGGGTTCAAAACTGTGGGTTCCTCGCCATACCCTGTCACCAATTAGTTTTAATTTAATCTGTTATCGATAATATTTTTAAAAGCTTGTTGAAATTTTTCTAAAGAAACTGGCTAACCATGCATTTCAGAAAGTCTGCTTAAAACACTCAAATATCCAAATTTCAACTGTTATTTTAGATTTCTTTTCATGAACTTTGCGTTTCTTATTCTTTCCTAATTAGTATGGTAAAGATAATCTTTCAGCTTTTCTAAACAACTTGTGGTAGTTCGTAATGAGGGTTAAACCGTCTGGAGCCTATTGAATTTTATTAAACGTTTATGTGAATAAATAATCTCCACCTTGAGTGCTGTTTATATCACTTTACTTATTTTCAAAGACTTCTTTTTAGTATGTTTCATAGAACACGAAAAATTTATGTATTATTTCCATAAAAAATATGCGACTTACACACAATTTATTAACGTTATTTTAATGTCAGCTTCCTTCAAAATTTTAGTCTAACTTTGGTTCTTTGCTCATTCCGGATTTCTCGAAATTCAGTTTGGCAGTATTGATTTAAAATTGTCAATTTTGACAAATGTCCTTGCCGTTATTTCGTTAATGTAACTGTACATATATCGCTTCTTCCACTACTTATTAGTGTGTATAGTTCTTACATAACGTACTTCCGTGAAGTGAAGGCGATTGAAATGCCTGTAAACATTAACAGCGAGACGCTGCGTTTACTAGAAAAACAGCCGAATACCAGGTTGGTCAAGAAGAGGAAAGCCGAGCAAGTGGAACAGGGTACGTCTATAACTGAAGATCTGGTCAATAGACCATCGATAAAGTATCAAGACTTCGAAGAACCTATAAGTCCACGTAAGGAAAGAAAGAGAAAAGGTTGCGTCATACCATTGATAAGTAAATGCAGAGAGAGGAAGGCATTGATCGGCAAGGTTGGATTACTAATTTCTATTACATGTCACAATAACTACTTATCTGCAATTCCATTTGTTCCGACGTGCATGTCGCTTATCAAAAATCACTCTTACCAACACAATAATATTTCTAAATTATCATAAAACTGTTCTAGTACAGTATGGGCAAAAAAACGCAATTGAGAAGGTTATTTTTAAAGTATTTTTTATATTGGTTACATCTACCTCAGACAGTATGTAAATGTTGTTTATTGAAACTTCAAATTACTTTTCACATATTTGATAATGGTCTAAATAAGTTTCTGTTTAAGAGTAAATGTGCCAGTCTAAGTCAATAATAATAATGCTGGCAGAATAAAGAAGTATTTCCCAATAAAAGTAAAATAAAAATTTAGCGAACAATTACAGTAAATGCCCAAAGTGATCTCCTTCGATATCATTATAGTCCCTTCGCACCTTAAAATTCAATATGGCTCTCATGGAACGCGGTTACCACATTGTGCAAAAATATATCCTTAGGATGTTTTAAACTCTACAGTTGGCTATATGAAAAAATGACAAATGGAACATAACCAGTATTTTTCATATATGTGTATTACAGTATTATATTACATGATGGTATTTAATATAAATATTACATATTATATTTTCAAAATAATACGAAACGGCTTTTATTATAATATAATTTACGAACGTAACATCACTCTTTGTTTTAGATCTGATTCTACAATTAACTATTAGATTATTAGATTAGTATACTAATTTATTGAGAATAGTGTATATATATATATATATATATATTATAATGATATAAATTGTTGTCCTTTATTTACCAATGATTTTCTTCTATAATTTTACCAGTTCACCTATTGCAGATAAAGAGGAGACATAAACTTTACTATCGTTCATCTTATATATTGCTGTTTGTAAACATATTTCTCCTGTAATTAAATTTTTCTAAATTTCACCTTTAAAAGATATTTAATATACAGTACTCACACATTTCAATTACATTGTATGAATATGCATTATTCCGAAATTGTACTCATAATCTTCGAAATATCTCGTACGACGAAAGGATGGCACGACTGGCAGCAATTTCCTTTATAATATCACACATGTCGAGTATGTGGGTGTATACTGAGTGGCCCAGCATACAGGCGCAAAGGGGGACCAATGCGTTGCCCTGGATATACCAAGGCAATCCCAAAAAAAAGGTCTCCTATTTTTTGGGAATGTAGAGAAAGTTTTAATACGTTGTTGGCAACACTGTTGTGAGTGGTGCCTTCTCCGCTACCACATTAGCACGCAGGCGCTTCGCTCGGATGCTGAGTCTTGGCTTGGTAGCCATTCGAAAAGGAGCTCCCGATAAACGTTACCGCCACGTGCGAAGTGCGCGCAGTTATTCGATTTTTGAACGCAAAAGGGGTTAAACCGGTTGAAATTCACCGCCTATTGACGGAAGTGTATGGACAGTCGTGCATGGATGTCAAAAACGTTCGCAAGTGGTGTAGAGAGTTTACAGCCGATCGCACTGAAATTCATGACGAAGAAAGGAACGGGAGGCCGCCAATTGCCGACGAGACAATCGCGAAAGTTGAGGAACTCATGTGTAAAGATCAGAAGATCACTCTGGATGCTCTCTGCATTTTGGTTCCTGGTGGTACAACAGTCAACGCTGACAGGTACTGTGAAACACTGAAGAATCTCAAAAGGGCAATTCAGAACCGAAGAAGAGGGATGTTGAACAAGGGTGTAAGCATTCTCCACGACAACGCCCGTCCTCACGTCGCCCGTCAAACCGTCGATCTCCTGCAAAATATTGTTTGGAACGTCATCACACATCCACCCTACAGTCCCGACTTGGCACCCAGCGATTTCCACCTGTTCCCTAAGTTGAAGGAACATTTGTCTGGGCGGCGGTTCTGCTCCGATGATGAGGTGGCGGCAAGCTGGTATGACATGGGCATTGTAAAACTGCCACAGCGTTTACAAAAATGCATCGACCGAAATGGCGATTATGTTGAAAAATAAAGCATTCTTCAGCCTTTAAAGTGATGTAGCAATTATAGAAAATAAACGGTTCTTTGTATATCTAGAAATATAGGAGACCTTTTTTTTGGGATTGCCCTCGTAAAACAAAAGAAGAACAGACAGATGAAGATCGGGTACTAAAAGTGAGAGATGTTGGCATTTTTATTCTCCTAAGAAAGTATAAGTCGTTATTTTTCTCATATAACTTCGTAAAATTATAAAGTGTATCAGCTGATACCACATACAAAATTTGTAAGTTCCGGACACTTACGTTGGAAGCCGAAGTCCATCCTAAAGCCGAGCCAGTGAGTACGATTTTAAAGGTTATAGACGTCGAATCTTCTTAATTTCTTCAAAATTAATTCTATCTCGATCTCATATTTAGTTTCATAAATTAATTAGAATATTTGAAGTTTAGCTAGTCAGGGATTGCCTTAGGTTTTCTGTAAAAACATTTTTTTTGTAAAAAAAGCGGTATAAATAGATATATATTTTTTTATTTGTCAATATATTTGTTTTTTTTTTAACTTTACATTTGGTATTTTAATTTAGAAAACATTTTCACATAATTCAAAGCAAATAAGTCAAAATTTCAATTCAAAGAACCCAGTTAAAAATTTTAACGAGTCTGAGATTTTCCACCACAATATACATATGTATATACATAGAAAATAATAACATTAAGAATATTATACATCAAAGCTGTTGATAATAAGGATAGACATAAGGTTTTTCGAGTTAAAGCAGAACAGCTGACACGAATAAGTAAAACTTAAATACCAATTTATTTGTCGGTAATGCAGCTGTCAAAAAAGTCACTAATACAAAACTCTGCCCAGGTTGAACAGAGAGAGAAAGAGAGGGTAACATTCCATAAGGGATCTACTAAATTTTAAGGTGCGAACGGACTATACAAATCCTTAATCATCCTTTCGTGTTGTTCAGTGCGTTGACGAGGTGTTGATGCGTTATCATGTCACAAAGCATCTTGATTTGCTTCGGTAAGTTCTTGTATTATGTGTGGTGTATTTTTAAAAACTACTAGAAGAAAATCTTCACATAAGAAATTCATTGTTTGTAGTATTTTATTAGCTGATGAGCTATGGCATTATCCTGTTGGAAGCATCCACTCCTTAGTTCGTTGACATGCCCCTGAAGAATTACAAAGAATTATTACGCTATCCTTCTACGTTTGCCATATCTTGGAAAAGTAACGAACCAAAAATTCTTCTCCGTGAAGCTGCTATGCAAACACTAATCGTTTTAGAATATAATGGTTTCTATACCACGACATAAGAGTTTTCACTGGACAATATACATATGTACGTATTGGCTTATTTGGCTTCGTCTGAGTACAAGAACTTGTCAAAGATATTACTACCGCCCATGTAATTTTCAATCCAATTACATTGCACTCTCGCCATATGATTCATTTAAATTCTCGCACAACGTTTGAATATTTTTCGAGATCTTTTTTAAGAACATGCTGACAATCACCAAATTGCTTTCCTATCATAGTGTAGGTGAATAATTCTGTCTTCTAGTCACATCTGCGACTTACTTCACCCATTTCACGTTATTTAGCAACGCTGGGAATAACTCCCTTATATAGATCATTGATCAATGATACCACAAAATGTAGAAACTGAAAACGAAATTCATTCATATATGTTTGCTTAGAATAACACCATTCCTTGTCCTGTTGCTTTTTACCATCCCGAAAATAGGTTTCAATAACAAATCTTTAATGATCCTTAGTTAAGATGTTTAAAATTTATAAGGTACATTAATAAGCAATAAACGTAATTAGAGTTGTTAAATTTGTCAACAATGACAAACTAGACAATAGATTTAAGTGTTAGATATAGCCGTAACCAACAAAACGTAATTCAAGCGGAAAAAATGGCCCTCTCGATCACATTTTTTATTTTCATACTGTATTTGACCAATACTCACAAAATTACTAATATTATATATATATATTAAACTCTAAACCAATAAACGATTAAGATTGGTGGGGACTTGTCAAATGAAGGTATCTATTCAACAAGAAGCCGTACTTCAGATTACGATGCCATGAACTTATTGTATATCTACAATAAGGACAGATAAAATTTTAACATGAAGTACTCTGCAATTCTGTAATTGGTATTCTGATAAACCAGACGGCTTGGACTCATCTAGTCTACTACAAATCATCTCTAAAACTGAATAAGGTTTAAGCCTTTCTTAAGTAAACGACAAGTACTTATTCAAACAACAATAACTTACATAAAACGCAGCACGTCCATTTTTTGATAAAGAAGGTAGACCTTAAATCCTTTCTAGATTAAATTAGAACTAATTCTTGACAAAACAGCATCGACTTTTGCGTTCGAACTTAGTCGGGAACTTCACCTCCTAATTCCACGAAAAGTTTAACTCTTTTGCCGCAGAAAAGGTATCGAAAAGTCCGCTTACTACCCACAAACAACAAACTTCCGACTTTAATTTGATCGGGGTGTGATAATATCTTTCACCAACTTTTCACCAACGTTCTGTCGGTACGTGTGATCATCCACGGTGGACGGCGAGAATGAGGCTCTTTAGACTTAAGACAAAGACAAACATTACTTACGGAATCGGATCATGGAACCTGCATCGGGAAGTTGGTCGGAGTTCTCAGACTAGAGCTGGGGTGAATCCAAAAGGGTTCGGTCGAGTTGGGAAGTGTGTGAGATAAGGACGTCCCGTGGATGATATGCGACAAGTGTTTACAAATAATTCCCCTGAATTCTCGTACCGCCTGTGGGGAAAATAATTGAGAACTCTCTCGGAAACTGAGTTCGGCCTCTCCTGTAAAGCTGAATGCCTCGAGAAGGCAAAATATTCGAATAGCAATCGTGGCTTGCTTAATCTTTTAGGATTAAGTATACTCTGCTTGCTAATTATCTGAATTTCAAATTCAGAAGAGAGTTAAGTTTACATCGATCATTAAATATGAAATTTAACTTACTATACTGTTGCACGAGAGGTTGTGATTTTTAAAGAAGAGGAGTGAAAGTTTTCCGGTCTTTGCGAATAAATATATTAATTATTATCATTAATAGGCCAAAAGCGTAATAATTATATTAAAGAAAGGAATCTCCCGAAGATGATAGTAATATGATAATATTATTTCTATATCGGTTTCACTTGTCTCTTCCTTACATTCATCATATGTAAGTACGAGGGTGAATCAAATATGAACCGGACTTTGGTTTTAAAACATTACAATAAAGTCTCCTATACTCTCCTCTTTTGTTCACACATTTTTCCTACCATATCGGAAGCTTTTGAATTCCGTCATCAAAGAATGATTATGGTCGTGTCTGTAACAAATTGCGCACGAACATTTCCTCACCTTCGTCGGCGTCAAAGTGAGGACACGGTGACAGATCGAGACTGTAAGACGGAGTTTCATTGTTTCCCAATGAATTTTGTCCAAATTATTTTAGATCAATGCAGCTGTGTGACTGCACATTGTCATGGAGCAGATTCGCACTTCGACTAGGTATGCGTCACCTTCTTCGTCGATAGGACAATTTCACTTCATCAAGCAGTTGGCAACAGTACGCAGCACTAACTGTACGCCGTCCGTGGAGAAAATCAATGGGCAGTATGCCTCCAGAATTCGAAAAAAAAATATATTGCAGGAACTTTTCCAGCAGAAAGACGGGTCTTAGGTTTCCGCGGTGCTGCTTCTCCAAGATCTCGCCACTCCATGCCTACTTGGTTAAACTCCGGGGTGTAATGATGCAGCCGTGTTTCATCACAGGTGACAATGTGCCTCAACAAATTATCTTACTCTGTTTGATATCGTGCCAAAAGTCTTTTACACACGGCAAGACGGTTTGCTTTCTGATTTTCCATCAAGAGTCGAGGAACCCACCTTGCAGACACTTTTCGGCCCGAATATTCGCCTCACTGGTGCTCGTCCGCGATTAGCGTGCATGGCTCCCGTTTTCCACTGATTCTCGATCATTGGAAAATTTTTTCTGCCAATTGTAGACTTCGATCCTTGAAAGCGCTTTTTCACGATTTCTTCGCATGCGCAGTTTCCCTATGCACTGCCGTTTGGTGCGAAAACCCCCTCTCGAAACTAACAATCTTAAGTGCTGCTCGAGAGAAGGGTGGGAAAACTGTACCCGCTTCTTTTCGCTGTCTGACTTTCTGGACAAGTGTTTCTTTCTTTTGGCACTGGTTAGCGCCAGAAATATTCACTTGGATCGTAGGGTTAAGTATGGCGATGGAAGCAGCGAGAGAATTACATGTATTTAGCATAAAACTGCTCGAAACCACTCTGATGACTACGGGTAGGCAGAAACATGTCCGTATGTTAGCGTTTTATAGCTCTTCACATGTCTTTCTCGTGAATTGATTTCACTAATACCATGAGAAAGTTGTATTTACAGCGTTTTCTTATCTTGGTGTTAAAATTTTTAGTATTCAATGTTGTTCATTGCCTAATTAAAAATATCAACTAGTAATAATACGTGCAATGTTTGAAACCAATATTATCGGGTACTTTTGCTTTTCTTACGTATAGACCTTTCATAATTGATAACGTTAATATTAAATTACATAAAAGTCGAATTTATCACTTTCAAAGGTGCATTAAATCACTTACACAAAAACTATTTTAAACGCTAATATCTGACGACGACGTTGTCATTCCCGTACAGTGAATAATAGAGCATTTACGTCAAAATTCCGGCGCATAAAATATTCACCACGACACTTTTTTATAGAACTCTAAAAATACCAAACCACATTACGTTCCGTCGTTCTCTTCGCTGTGAAACTATTTCCCGTGTAATAGAATTAATAAACACTATTCCTCCATTCAAATGACGTAAAACGAGAGCCAACTACGAACGCTCCGCAGGATAACTCGTCGAATAGTTTTTCAATATTCCACGTTTTTATTACAAGTTCCTTCAGTCTACATTCATCTCAGGCACAATACAAACATTCGGCGTGGCATAAACATTTTCTCTCCATTGGAGGCGGGAAAATGCACCCCTTTACGAAACCTTTTGTTTTATGGAATAACACAGCTTACTCGCGAAGTTGAACGGAATATTTTTGTGGTGGGTTTTTTACTCGCTGTATAAATGCATCTTGGAGAAGATATTTTGAGTACTTTCCCGTCAAAATACTTTCAAAAATAGAGATCAGCGACACTCAAAGGAAGTATTGTGAAGTATCTTAATCCAGAAGTATGGATAAATCGAAGAAAATACGTCCCTCATTTGGAAGGTTGAATATGGTGTGCTACCATTTCGAATAGTTTCCACTGAATAGCTAAACTAAGACTTCATCGACAAATATTATCGTATGTGATTTTGTATTGTTTTTTTTTTGTGGTGAACGGCCGAACGAGGTAATAAGCTGGTATAGCTTGTCATAACTTCATAAATCTGAAAGTGTAGGGAAATAGTGTGTGTAAAGTGTTTCATGTTCCTTGTTACTCACCTCCTCGCCATAGAGGGTGTGGCACCGTTAATTATTTTCCTAACAACGAAGGATGTCTCGGAAACACACTGAATCCGCCCGAAAAAAGTACTGCCACTATACTTGATGGACGTTGGTTTCGAACGCACGACACCTGAGTTGCCAAATTCAAGTGCAGGCTCTCTTACCACTGGACCACCGAGCAGTTCTTTATTTAAAAATTCCTAATCACAAATCAAGAGGAAGCAGTAATGCTTGTCTGAATAAAAATTTTAAAATACAAAGAAATTGCTACACAATACGAATGCCAACACTACACCCTATATGACGCGTTTAAATTTTACGAAAGTTGAGTGTTTTTTTGAAGTAAACGAAATTTTCCAAACATCATATCTTTCTCCTTTTCTATTGTTTCAATTCTCTTTTATCATGTTCTGTTGTTCGCTACTACGTTTGTCTTTGTATGGCGTAATGAAACTTTAAATGTAAAAAAGGAGACAAGATGAATGAGATAATGAAAATGCAGAGAACAGTTAGGTTAGAATATGACTCAATGTCAACATAGTAGATACACGTTTATATATGCTTAAGTGATATTGCTCCTGTATTCCCTACGAGAATTATTACGAATGACTCAAGAATAAACCTTCTGAACTTATTCAACAATTAGGTGCAACACTTTTAATAGTGACAATTATAGTCTGATGTCGATATTAAGCGTCTTTTCTAAGATTGTGAAAATGATTACTGTACTACAGTAAAATTTATTCTTTTGTAAACAAAAATACAATAAACATAATTTGATTGCATCGAGTCAACATGGATTTAAGCAAGAATTTTCAGCAGAGATGGTGGTTGTCCAATATATGATTGTTCACTATATGATAGGCCGGGCCTTTTTATGACATACATTCTTGTGTAACTTTAAAAAGGAAGTTTTTAATGAAAATGCGACATAATTAGACAGCCAATTATACGCTTATGATTTTACTTATAGCAAAACCCAGTTTTGATAGTGCTATTACGGTCATAACAGAGCTATTTTAATGCAAATAAAATATCTATTCTGCATATCTGCCCCTTTTAGTTTAAGTGACCTACTATAATGTCTTTTATGCATTGAAAAATTAAATTGTCCAGGATATATTTACCTTCTCAAATCTATTACGAAAGTATAGTAGAATCTAGAACAGAAACAATATTTATACTAATAACACAGAGCAAAACAAAACTCTAAAGAATTTGGTTGTCTTTAATAAGGAATGCACAATTTCAGTTTTTAATGGAAACGTTATTTCATTCTTACGATTAACAAACGAAACAGCATAACAGCAGTGAAGTGTAATTTTGTAACAAAAGTTCAGTGTTGTCCTTGTCTTTCAAGGCAATAAGCAGGGTTTTCTTGAAAGCAATGCAAGGTATTTCTAATAAATAAATTCATCATCAATAAAGTCATCACATGCAATACGTATACGGTCTTTCAGTTTGACCAAGTTACGTATTTGCACATTATTGTAAAGTTTACTTTTCAGTTATCCTGAAGGAAAAGAATCGTTTAGAGACAAATCAGCTGATCTTGCAGGCCATGGTATAGAGTCAAGGAATCTTGGAAATGCGTTATTCAAAAGTTCTGTCAGAAAGTATGTCGGAAGGTGTGTCCAATTTCAATTGATGGAATGATGTAGTCTTTCAATAGATCCAATGCATTAATAATTTTCTTTTTTAAAGTTACGCATAGGAAAAATGTGTAATAAAGAAAGGAACCTGCTTATAAAAAGATGCTCGTGGGTGAAATTGTAGGGCTAATTTTGTATGATTTAACTAAGGTCTTCGACTTAGTAAATATTTCACTTATATCAATAAAGATCTTTAATTTGGTTATAACGGGTAATATTAATGATTGTATAATGTTTTCGTTACATAATAGAAGATTACTCTGTAGAGTTATAAATATCGGAACACAGGAAGTCAGTATTGATAGGTAGAGTTTTAGGATCCTTAATCTTTTTGCCAGTACACTTCCCACGGGAAACTATTCCTGTCTGTTGATGACTGCTGCATTACTGTATGTGATAAAAACATTAATTGTCTTAATATAAAAGTTAACACCGTAATTAATTTTTTTCTTCTTTTTTCTTCTAAAAAAAAAACAGTTATCAGAATCCTATAGTAAATTTACAAGCAACTTATTGATAATTTTCTATTTAATAATCAAATAATTTGCATTTCTAAATGATATAAACTACTGGGTACCTTTCTTAACTGCAATCTTGGTTGAGAGAATCATATTGATTATCTGCACAAGGCTTCTGAGACCGTATTTTCAATAAACATTCTCAAATATATGTCAATTGAATCATTATTGAACTCGTACTCTACTAATTCATAGTTTGTCATAAGTTTGTTCATTTTCGTTACAACATGCGTTCAAATAAATTTTACCTCAAAGTAGCCTTTGAAATTATAACTATGTCTTAGCTTGCTACTGAAACTATTAATACAAATTTTGTTTGGTACAAGCTAATTGAATTACTTGACGAATACTCTCTATCAAATTGGCATCTAATTCAACTGAAAGTAGTACCAGTTACGACAAAAGTTTTGCTAGAGGTAAAAATTATTTGAACACTTTTTACTTACGCAAACATTTAACATAATTTTCAAAATAAGGCATATACAATCCTGCTATTTGTAGAAACAAATTACAACAGACTTACCTTCAAGAATCACCAATTAGTGCAGGTTCCAGAATGTTTAATGGGCTTGCATCGTGTATCTGCAGCTCGAGTGGTGTCTCTATTTCAAATGTAAATTAAAGAAATATCTAATTGAGACCAATTATTACAGTTTGTGACTGTGTATGTATGGAATCTGGTTTTCCTTCTTTTGTTGGTTGTTTTCCCAATTATTATCCATTTAAAATAGAAATCTACATCTGATTGAATAATTTCTATTTCTACAAATAACTCTAAATTTATAAAAACAAAAATATTATTTGTGTGGAATGAATTAAATTATGTATTTCACTTTACATTATTCATTTATTTTACTAAGAAGATCGATATCAAGAGTGTTTCTCATCTCAAACGAATTTTAGAGACGTTTGAAGCAGATGGAACTCTTTACCGACAGATATAAAAGAACCAATAAGAAAGAAAAATCGAAAATTCAACTGAGGCAATTGTTAATAACAAACTATATTTTTACACCACTAGAACATATTTTCCAATATGCAATATTAATTATAGAAGACTGATGTGAACATATCTTTGTTTCAGAGATCGCCACACGACTTAAAACATGACACTCTCATACCCCCGGCTAAATCATCAATTCAGGTGAGATACCTTACTAATACATTATTCCCCTGAACAAACCAGATTGAAATGATGTTCATTATTCCAAATTCCTGAAAGTACTTCAAGTATGGATTTATGTTAAAACTCACTTGCGTTTCATTTAAGGTGCTCTTGGTGGTCAGCTATATGGACACCACCTTCGATAGCTTGAAGAGGGCAAGCGAGAAACTAGGCTTCGATGTAACATCTTGCGAAACTGGCGATGCGCTGGAAGAGTTCCAGTCCAAATCTCATGATCTCATATTTATTGATACGCGATCTCCAAAATTAGATTACGACACTGTCTGCAGGTAAGCTATTTGATATCTAGTTATTATTTCCTTTCAATTGCTGTTATACTCAAAAATATCAAGGATGGGGTAAATATGGTACTATAGTCTATTGGATTAGTATGGACAATAATGGCAAATGTGAATTTGAAACACCAAACGCTCACTTTGAAAATTACCGTAAGTTTCCAATATCTGAGCCTCTCCTTTTCACATTTTAAAAATGTGATTGCTGATTTAGTACCCTACAAATTTCCGAAATCATTTACTCGAATTTTGAAAAAATACTAACTTTCAAGGCACTACAAAGACATGCTTCTCAACGACGTGCAGATGTTTTTATTTATTTATATTTATGATCAACGCTTTTAATTGGTATTATTGTGTGGTAAAGATTTGATATAAATAACAAATATCCCGAACTTTTCCAATTTCTATTAAGCGTCCAACTTTCCCACAGTTTAAAAAAGGTTTCACTTCCCAGGTAGTTTTTCGATGTAAAATTTAAGGATAACTTGTAACTTTTAATACTTTCTTAAAACTTTAAGTAACGACATCGTTGAAATTTTTTTAAAGGAAATTGGCAGATCTTTACATAATGTAGTGACAATTTTAATCGACTTTCTAGATATGTACATTTAAATGAGTAAACGATATCGTCATAACAGAAAAATATTTCTTTTATGTATTTTTATGTATATTATTGTATTAACAAAATCAGGAATGTTTTGTTCCAGTCATGGCTGAGTAGACTTTACTTTGCGGCTTTGTGCCGAATCCTATTGAAAGCTCCAGTGCTGATTTTGAAATAGGTTGTACTCGGTGGTTCTACTGCTGTTCCTTAGTACACTTTAGTGAAAGTTTTAATGACCTTTTTACAAGAAAACCAACTCTGAAGAATCATCATAGTTGACTCCCCACCATACCAGTAATCCAACTGAGTTGATGTCCTATTTGAACTTTTCCAATGGGTTGTCTTGCTTCTTTTGAATTCGAAGCATAAACTCTGATAATTTGCTTATTAAACCTCTACTGCAAAAATGTTCTCGTTACCAAAGAGTATCTCTGTGTCTCTAATTGTCATGAGAGTACCACTGAAGTAAGCTTTTTTGCTTTAATTTATCATTTATCAAATGATCCATTGAATTTCTAAATAGTTTCATTTGATAATACGAGAAATGAATCTTTGAGAAATCTTTACTTCTGGTGATAGTATTGCGAATTTTCTAAGAGAATTTTCTTGAACTGTCTGCGCGACTACTTTAACATTTTCGGTAGAAACAACACAAGGACTACTAGATTTGTAATTGCAGTTAGCATGAGATGAAGCCCATAGCTTGATATTAAAACTTCTTGTATGACGAAAGCATAAGCACTACCTGATGGCCCTTCAAATATTCTTATCAGCGTCAGCTTGGACCGATTGCTGATGAACTCCTCAGGTATATAAAATATAAACTAGGAATAAAAATTAGTACGTAAAAAACATAAAAAATGCAATTCGACAAAATTAAAAAATATACAAATCCATCCTCTTACTCGCAGAGTATATACAGTGATGGTCTTAATTAATGTCTTTCCTGTTATTGCAGATAGAAATCTTATTTAGAGAGCGTATGTGTGATGTCTACGGCATCGCAGGGACAGTAGTTTTAATATTCTTTCCGTCATAGGAGAAAACATTAGTCTTTGATGCCGTCAGAGGGTTTGTAATCTTATGTCTCTTTAGTATTTGCTAATCTATCACCTATTTGTCCGACGCAATTTTGTTTTGGCGCCTTAAGTCTGTATGACATATTTATATATTAATATAGTACCACGAGTATAAATATTGCCTACTACCAGCACATATGTTTCATCAAAAACATATATTCTCGACAAATAGGCGCTTTAGTAACTGTTTATTAGTGGCGTCAGCTTTTGTCTTGCAATGGAATTAAGATCTGATGACAAAATAAATAAATATGTTATTATATTATATTAAATGTAAAGAAAGAAAGTTTCGGAACCGAAATATGGAAAATACGGCAATCCCATATAACAACCCGCCCCAATCTCCTCTACATAAATTATAAACAATACCTTTCTGGTGCGCTTCCTTGTACAAAAAATAACGCAAATGATGTCCCCTTATTTATATCACCGACGCTTTTTGAACTTGGATCCAACCGAAAATTGCAAGAAATACTAATTTTTTTTGGTTATTTACTTCTCTGCCGAATTGAAGGAAGAATCTCGTAAAAATTATGTTAATTCCTTTTCGTAATTCCTTACGCTCTCGTCATACCTTGGGGATAAGCGCAAAAAAAGTTCCTCCTTAATGGAATATTATATTAAATCACATTCCCGTGAGAAGTATTTTCCTCGAAAAAGTAAGCGAGTGACGATGGATTTTTGATGTCTTCGTTATTTCAGCACTTAATTCATCCAGGTGGCAGAGGGATATTTTCTTTTTTAATTATACGTTTGAATCGACGTAGTTGCATAAAGTAGTTAAATGATAAATAAAATCTTGCAAAATTTACAAAAAGTACGATTCTACTTCAAGAATATTTGCCATTGCAGTTTTTTAGAACCAGTTACCTCATTTCTAAGTTATCTAATGTAACTTCCCTTGTATTTATATCAATTATTTTTTTTTACTTTAACTTTCCAATTTTATTCTTAACTACAAGTTATTTGTTTTGGAAATTTAGGACACGGGATACGGCAGATGATCAAGTTCTTATTTTTGTATTTTCTTTTTCTTTCCTTTTTTTCTAGTTATCTATTGTTTTGGCTTTACCCCATTTATTTCGACAATATTTGCTAGTAAGAATTAACTCTGTTAAATTTGTTAATTTGACAAAATAAGTAAAAGTAGATCTAAAACAATAACTAACCAGGAAAAAAGCGGGAAGAAATAAGAAAGAAAACTTGTGAGAAATTAGCAACGGTTCCATAGATTACAGAAACATGTACATACGTAGCCGAAAATTTAGCCAGAGTAAATCAAAAATATCGGATCAGAAAACTATCTATCATTCTCAAATCTATTAATTGCGAACATATGTTACCCCTTTTACAAACTAACAAGGGCATCAATATCCTCCAGGCCGCCAAAGCGGTCAAAAAATCCAAAAAAAATTAGAAATGTTCTTACAGAAATAAACCGAAATTTGCAATGAAACTAGCTCCTGTGCAATAATTTCGCGTAGCAGCTGTTGCGCCAACATCCCGATAATTGCCAGACCGTCAAAGAGATGGAAAGAACTCGAGAAACGTAAAGAATTTCGAAATTTGCATTGCTTCAAGAATGAATTGAAATTTGCAACTAGCGTTATTGTTCATTATAATGACCATTTGTGCTTACGGTACTAAACACCTTGCAGTAGTAATACTAGTAACAAGAATGTCTACATGAAAATAGGTTCTTTGAGGATTCCTACATTAAAACGCAACAACTTGAATGCATGAATTCATTCAAATTCTCAAAGGAATATGTGATAGACAGTACTGCAAGGCAAAACAATCATGATATATTACGCTTTCCACCGTATTACTGTACTTTTAGCTCTATTTAATTAATAGGGGCAGATCTTAATAAGAATATGTGAAGAAAAAGCAAATCGCAAACGTTCAATGAGAGTATTGAATGGTACTCATAAGACCGTAAAACTATGGATGCATCAATAAGAAGGATATCGACCAGATGCTGTAAGAATCGGCCTCAACACATTAAAAACTTGCATAAATGAGATCCTTTTCGAGCTCAGATAATTGAACAAAACAGAAAACAATTGGGAACCAGAAGAAGTGGATCCTCGGATTGAATTAAATATCTAGTATTAGTCCTAGATAGGCGATTCTTATAGCAAGAGCATATAAAAGTCATAATAAGAAAGCCACATAGCAATTGGTATGTTATATTTGCTCATTTATAGAAAGAGCAAATTCACCAGAAAGGATGCGTTCTTTAGCAGTCATCCGTCCTAAAGTTTTTATACGGAGCTGCAGCCCGGTACGCGATGATAAGCGTTCGAAAGATATTTTCAGATGTCGTTATTTTGGGTTGCAGAATCGTGATTCATTGAAATTGTTTCCGAAAGTTTCGTCCATCAATGCGGTGAACATCTTCAGTGGCAATACTATTTGGAACTCTCTTCTTAACTTTATCGAAAATTACAACATAACATTTCCAAGAAATCCATACAATGTATTACAAACTTTTAAAGAATTCGGGTTTCCGGGTTAAAAGCGCAGTCGTGGTTGCATAAGTCTGCTGACGTTTCTCTTTTAGTTGCACGTGGCTCCTTTTGGGCTGCTGCATGTCGTATTGCTACTGTGAGAAAGCAGTAAAGTCAACAACAACATGTAAATCAATATCCTTAAGATGGTCCTTAGGGCGCTACGATACACACGTTATCGAACCTCGAAAAAGGATGCAGATTTGCCGTGTACCAAGACTCAAATCATTCCGATGGTTCGTGCGACATATAACTGAGCCATAACGTCGAGCGATCCAAAATTGAGTTCGGGAGTCCTTGTAGCAATGGCAAAGGAAAACCAGTGTTAGGAAACCGAAGGACATCAAAATGTCATTATCACTATTGAATTGTAAAAAAAATTGAAAGTGACAGGGCTGAAATTAATGGTGTCGTGCACTACGATCGTTGTAAGCAACAACACTGGGGTATACTTTGAACAACTCCGTTGTCTTGAGGCTTCAGTTCCAGAAAGAAGAAACAGAAAAACGTAATTAAGATATTCTGTTGCATGATAACACTCGCGCTCATGAAAGCGGGTGTTCAGAAGCCTTATCGGTCCTACCACATCCGTCTTATTGTACTGATCTCGCTCCATTAGATTTCCAACCAATAACGTCGCATTTCATTCGCATATAAGAATAGACATAGACACGTATAATTCAAAATACGTCTCAAAATTGGAGATCCAATTACTATATCGGCGCATCATTGACAAGACAAACTCGATAATCACAGTCTAAGTACCGAAACAGCTTTTGCGACTTAATAAAAAATAGCGCGCGAAATTAAAAACCTCTCATACGCCACAAGTTATCATTTCCTATATTTCCTAACCCGGCTTAAATCAAATACAAGATACCATACGCGTTGCTCAAAGGGAATTTCCAATATTACTGTTTGATAACATTCAGCATACATAATTTGCCTAAACGAAAATCGCTGTATAAATCTCCTATCACAGACGCACTTTCTTTTTGTTTTTTTTTTTAATTTCGTGATGGACAGAACACTCAAACAAGTGTAGTAATCATAGTCTAAAAAGTCTCGGTGCGATCTGATATTAACTAACATGGCTTAACGTAATACTGGTGGCAAATACTTTGAGTATCGCTGTGAACTTGCGGAGATACGGGGGTCTTTGGGAGTATAAGTGACATATATGTATCTGCATATGTATACAGATATATATTTTATGTACACAGGTATATTTTTAGCCGTCGATGCACGATAGTTAAATCGAATCCATGTTAAAATTAATTGATCCTACAGTTTTTGAGCCGAAATAGGATGTATCCATAAGCGAAAACACCTAGATAAGATACGAAATGAAGGTATACATATGTACGTTAGATCTTATGTTGTCGCAAATTAACAACGATTACTTTCTAATTAATAACACTTGATGTAAACCGCCAAAAATGTACAAAATAATACAATGGATATACTTAAAGAAGATTAAGAGAAGTTTCTACGAGGGTCTATATTAAATTTCTTTTAGCTAGCCATGAAAATTATAGATTAAAGTAGTAACAAACCCGTAATGTATCTTTATGCAACAACTACCTTAAACACTTGGCTTTGCCTGGGTGAAACCTGTTTACTTCTTTAAAGAAGCAAAAGTGTTGCTGCTTCACCATTATTCAAGACAATATACAAATATAAAACTCATGTTGCAATTCATTGTACTCCCTCAAGTGTAGAGAGACCCCTATTGTGTAATGAGGGAGCTTATTAAACCATATTATCATACTTACAACATAACCTTCACTTTTAAAAATTACTTTGACAGAGTCATTGTGATATCAATAAATAAGTCATTTGATTCAAGGGTATAATAAAACAACAAACTCAGCTGGTATTCAAGGTTTTATTAATAAAAAAAGTGTTAAAATTATTACCCTTTATTTTCAATTCCTAAATTTATACGCCAGTTTGCAGCATTACAGGGTCTATTAATGTACATCCTTCAACAATTCTTCCTGCAGATCTTGTAAATTAGTAGCAGGAGTTTTAAATATTCGATTCTTTAGGTGAAGAAACACGAAATGGTGAAGTGTGAAATAAGGTGATTTTGAGGGAAATTCAACTTCCATATGCAAGCTCATAATCCGATCGTCAACAATCTCACGAAGAAAACCAATATTTTCTTGTGTTATATGTGCCGTTGTAATTCATCTTCGTGCAACTGGTCAATAAATTCATTCAAAATGTTTCTATACCTCTTGGCATTAATTGTAAAATTAAAAAAATAGATCTAACCATTTTACGACGGAAAACTGCTAACCAAACACTAAGTTTCGCGGAAACGATTCAACAAATATATGAGGATTTTCACTACTCTACATCCTAGTATTTTTAGTACTGATATTTAATTAGTGGTGCCCTCTATGTCCTAGTATGCAAAACATAAAAGACATCCCTCGTACCTACTCTGAAACCTTCGCATTATTCATTTTCATTTTTATTAACCAGTAGAATGAATCACATTAGAGAATGTTTAATTGACGCCAAACCAATGTTGTTTTTACTCATGTTCGTTATCTTTAAAATGAATGTTAGTTACTCTACCATGTTTTCCTTCTATTTAATATCATATTGTTTCCTCCAACTTTGAATTTGACCTCTTGTATTGTTGACTGATCTAAAAGAAATAATCGAGAGAGAAACGCTCTTTAGTCCGGTTGAGAATCCTTCTACGAAAGCTTGTCTTACGCTAAGAACTGGTGTGTTTGCTGTATGTCCAGCGTTTACCCATATTTCATCCTAATAGATTGATGTTCTATTTTCGTAATATTTAATAACTTGACGTAGGTATTTTCTTCTCTATGTAATAATTTCACCTTTTTCTCTCAAAATACTGTTCCGAATCCTCTTTTGGTAACTAGAAATGAAATTCTTTTATAAAAACACAGCATGCAATACAAATATCTTCAACTTCGCCTACCGAAAATTTAGTTCTTTTAATAAGAATCTGATGGGTCATTTTTAAAATCAGCAAGACCTTCATTTTCATTTATTGCCACAAAAACTTTTTAAATGTTGGAGGTCCCTTTCTAAAAACAAAGGAACTGGACAATTCTTTCAATACTATTTTTCATTTCCTCATCTACATTATTTAACAGACCTTTTTCTTTAACATTTTCTAGACGGCTGAACTTCATATTCTTCTCAAGTATTGTAGACCTTACGTTCTCCACACCACACGTTAGTGCAAAAAAAGCATCATGTGAAGTTAGTATTTTCTAAATATCGAATGTATGCAGACATATTTATATATACGTGTTGCTACTACTATTAGCTGTTAGTTGTGACTTTGGAAATACCTGATTATTCTTGACAGGTTTTAAATATATTTAAAATCTTCTCTTTACCTTTCGCCAAAAAATGTTTGGTAATGCTCTTCTTAGGAGATATATTTTGTGTAATGGAAAATACTGCCGAAAGAAGAAACGATGTACTGATTTCTCGTTAATGAAATCTAAAACGGCTCAGTGGTAAGAGAAGCAGTATTTGAATTTGGCAACTTAGGTGCCGTGCATTCGAAACCAGCGTCCGACAATTACAGTGGCGATACTTTTCGGACGTGTTCGGTAAGCTTCCGAGTCACCATTCGCCGTTGGGAAAATAATTAACGGCGCTTCACCTTTTAAGGCGAGGGGGTGTAGTAACAAGGCCATGGAACACTTTACACACACTTTCCTACGCCTTAAAGCTTCTGCGGTTATGGCAAGCCAAAACGTAGCTTATAACTCCGTTAGGCTTCTTATCAACAACAAAAAAAAAGAAATCGTATATAATAATGTTTGTCTATACATGCACCAACTTTATTTTACCCGTTTATGTACTAGTTTTACAAAAACGACTTAGAAAATAATCTTTATAAAGATTAATTTATAAAATGTTATGATCGAAATAACACCAAAGACAATAAAGCAATAAAGATAATATCATTTTATATAAAACACATTAACGAGATTATCCCATTGTAAGCAAACTCGCCGATCAACTAATGATACACGTTATTTGGTATGTGACGACTTGATAACGCAGTGTTCAACCATTGTTACTATTGCATTTGTTGGGCATGTGAGGTATAAACACTGAACATTTATTTTCTTTATGCAATGACATTTCCACTCCGCGATGAATATAGTTTTCCGGAAAGAATGTGGATGCTTACGCAATGTTGCATAGTTTTAATCCAACTAATTCAGATTGCTGACACTTGTCTCTTGGATGAGTATTCAATAATTGAAAAACTTATTGCACTACTTTTTGTTAGTATTTATATAATCATATTTACTTAAATGTTAAACCATTTTGGACAAAACTGAAAGGTATTGGTTTCTGCCCTTCATTGGTAAAATTGTGTTCATCTTACCTCTTTGGAAGGAGTGGTTACATTTTCTATAATAGATATTCGACCGCTCCAGATAGTATCCTTTTCAGGGTTCCAATCTTGGAACACTGTTATTTCATATTTTTCTGAATAATTTGCTCGATAAATTGCAATGTGAGGCTTTAGGATACACAGATGATCTTAAAATCTACAATGCTATCGATTCGCTAATCGATTGTGTTAAGTTGCAGACTTACCTTACCCTATTAATGATTGGTACTCTGAATGGCGTATCCTTAAATATTGGCAAATGTTTAGTGATCTCCTATACCAAACGCTCTAATCCAATTACATTGTTAAATCTACATTCATTACGGGAACAGAAAAAGTAAAGGATTTGATCATATATCTCTATGTGTCTTTCTGCGTTTAGCTCATTAGGCTTTCTAATAAGAACTTGTAGTGTTTATCGCGACACGTCGGCGTAAAGGATTCTATACTATGCCCTTGTCCTATGTAAATTGAGGTATGCCAACTTAATTTGGTATCCTTATTACACGTATCAGGTGATTTCTAAAGAACATGTCCAAAAGAAATTTCTCAAATACGTTAGCTATAAGGTTAGCGGTGCTTACCCTGATAGTGGTTTAGATTATGTGATATTACTGCAGCAACATAATTTTAGTTCATAGAAAATCATCGCAATAAAAACAGGAGAAGATTTTTATTTAACCTACTGTCTAATGAAATAGATTCACCATCGTTGTTAGCTTATGTGAATTTTCGAGTGGCGTCACGTTACAGACGATCGCTTGACTTTCTCATAACGTATAGGCCACCAATTTTAATAGAATAAACTCATAGAATATTTTTATTTTTAAAGTTGTGTTTACTTTTATGAAATGTATTGTATAACGTAGAAATGTTTTTTGAGTTGGCATTTTATTGCACATGAGGCATATAATCAATTATTACTTATTGCGCGCCTCTGGCGTATGTCACAGTTTGTGCGCTCTAGTTATGAATGATGTGTAAAATGTACCTTTTAAATATCGTTAAATTCAACACTAAATATATTTTCTGGTAATAAGATCATGATATCCAGGAAATACTAGATATAGAATATTGCTTAGATGCTCTCTTATTTCATACGATAATTAATTATACCTCGTATAATGGAAGTTTAAACATAATTCGTTGGATTAAATAGAGGCCGACAAAAGTATGATTGTTCACTAACCAGTCAACATGTTTTTAATCTGGAAATTCAGTCTAGGCTTTCACATTCAATATTTATTGCAGAGAATTTTGCATGATACTGTCTGATCTGCTTCTCTAATTTGTTCTTTGACATATCAAATCATTTATAAATCTTATAAACTAATTGAGAGAAATAAGATACAAAGTATCGTTAACCTGCGTTAATCATAGAGACAAATGGAATTATATGCCGTAAACTTTCCTTTAGATGTCATTGTGCGGTAGAATTATAAATTATTTTGATCATTTCTATATGGTTCCTTCTCAAAGTATATACATAAAATATGAGAGATCATCCCGCAGTGACCCTCCTTCTATTTATATATTAAAACGACGTCAGAGATAATCGGATATATTACGGGAACAATGAACGACAAAAGGGAAATTCCGCCTCTAGGCGTACTAATAATTAAATTTAGCTTTGAGCTTGAAGGAAGTTGATATGGAGGCCGGCGGATGTGGTGTACGGGAGAAATAGTTTAATTTAAATTTATATAGGACGAGGCAAGATAATGACAAGTTAACGGTACCTGCTTTTACCTTCCAATAGCCGTTAAGGATGTTTAAGGATGGAGCATGTGCGTATGTTCATATTTAGTCGATTTTCACTATGTACTTTGTTTTACTATGATGATTTAGGCAGTTGCGTATATCGTCTTAAGTTGACGTATGTGGGGAAGCGGAATGAATTATAATGGAAAGCTACCGTTTCAAAGTTTTGACACAAGTTTGTGTTATAAAATAATACTTTGCAACGACTTACATTTTGTCGTCGTACTGTCTTAGAATAAAATAATGATAGTAATAAAAAGTCTCGGCAAAGAGGGGAAGTTTCTGGGCCGTACGGAGAACAACGTGGAGGGGTGAGGCGCGCGGTAAGGAGAATCGAGTACCCGTATCAAAGCACGTTTGTCCAGCATTATTCGACTGGTCGCCGTGAGTGCTTGTGAGTACACACATACTTAGAAAATGACGCATTTAGGTAAGTTTTGGAAACGAAAACGAAATGTACCAGTAATGAAATTTTAAAAGTGGTATTGAGGGCATTGAACAAATTTCAAGTTTCAACAACCCAACTTTTAATATGTACGAGTGATGTGCCGCTAACATGCTTTTTGTAGGCCGATCTCTTAAAGAAGAGAGTGGCAATCTGTTAAGTGTAACATGTAAAATCCATGTTTTAAACCTTGTGACGTAATCGATCCCTAAATGTTATCCACGAGTAAATGCTTCAATAGTTCATCGAAGGCAGTATTTTTAAAGTCCCCAAAACATACAAAAAGACTTCTCGAACTGTGTCCCAAAGTGCTTGAACCACCACAGCCGATTACTACACGTTGGGGAATATAGTTAAAGGATTCGTTTTACTACTGCGAACATTTTGATGATATAAAGAGGGTAATTTTACTTTTCGATCCGAGACATGCCAAACCTATCAAGAAAAACACATGTTTCAAGATAATCAGGTAAAATATGATTTGGAAGTATTCGCATGAACTACTATGGACTGGCGGAGGGGGATTTCGGCTAGACCAATGAAACACGCTCTGGAAGACCGAAGATCATTAACAATGATGATCTTAAACAGGTTATGGAGGCAAATTCCAGTACAACGTGCTTAGAACTTGCAGACGGTTTCAACGTGAGCAAGGAACCCATTTGATCCCATCTTGATTGATTGTAAATCTGCGACGAATACTGGATACTGTGCTCAAATTCAAAGAGTTCGTGTCATTGGTTGTCACCTATTGATTCGATACCACACACTCCCAAAGCTTTTTTGTTCCCAAACAATATTTTATTATGTGTGTGTGAATGAGAGCAAGAGGAATAGTCCATTAAGAATTTTTGGAAATGGATTAAACTTAGTCAATCAGAAAAATATGGTAGTCTCACAGGGTAACGCCAGATCGCATACCGTAAAATTGACCCGGGAAAAAATTTCTGAACTTAGCTGAGAAACGTTACCACACCTTCCATATTCTCCTGATATTTTGCCAAGTGATTACTAGCTATTTTTTGTCTCCAGAGAACAGTATGAGGCATGAACAGTTCAAAAGTCGAACTAATGTGATAAATGGATAAATTGCAGTTCGTCAAAATTCATAGAGTTGAAATGAATACGTCGAGATCCCACCTTCCCTTTTTTCCTTTTTTCTTCTCTTTCTTTTTTTCTCGCCCCTTTCTTCTGTCTCCGTACTCTCTTTCCTTCTCTTACTCTTTTCACGTCTTCTTGTTATTCATACCCTTTTTCACTTCTTTCCTTTCTTTTTATGTTTATTTCTTATTTCTTTTCCTCTTACTCTTACTTAATTCCTATATATATTTCATCATGACATGGTCAAATTCCGGAGGTAGTTCGCTTATTAATCCAAAGAGTTCTACAAAGCGGAATATAAGAATTAGTTTCATGTTGGCAAAAAGTAATTGAGTGTGATGGTAATTATTTCGATGAATAATAGTGTATTATTGTTTTTAATAAATATGTATATTTTACCACAAAGAACTGCACGAACTTATTTGTTTACCTGATAAGTTAATGGGTCTTAAATTTACAAGTAATTGTCAGTTGTGCAATTATCAATACATTGTTTGTATATGATATAATATGTGTCATTCGTGCCAAGACATGAAATCCCTTGAATGTGCAATAGTTGATGTATTTTCATTGTACACCTGGATTCATCTAGTCAACTTAGTTCATACAGAATTTGTAATATTTACTGTAACAAGTACATATATCAGTAATTAGCACACATTATTACACATAAAACACTTTCGTTCGTGATGAAACACTAACGTCACGTGAGTAATTTTGACACCGGTGTAATTCAATGGGCACCCTACTTCGAAACATAACACGCTAGTTAATTTAGTGGGGGATCCTAAAATTGTCATTCAAATTCCCATCCTGCAATAAAACTGTTATCGGAATACGACGAAGATTAACTGATATAATTATCAGGGATAATGGCATCAACGTCATCAAATATAATTTGATAAGCAATTCTAATTCCCTGTTATCTCGGTTAATCGCTGATATCCAGCTATAAAATGTAATAAAATTTATTTCGTAAATTAACTCGAAATCCACTTCAAAGTCCCTAATTAGTTTATTGATTAGTGTAAAATTAATAACGGGATACTTTTAATGGTGTGTAACTATTTTGAGCAAAACCGGGAACACACATAATGCAGTACACTCAGTACACTACTACGTGCTAATTTTATCCAGTGTGAAAACAAGGAAGGACAGAAAATTAATAGCGTGACTCATTCCTTATACTATAGTTAACTATTAAATTCTGACCGCTAGGAAGTCATCCTAATTTAGTATATAAAACAAGTAGAAAACAATAGTAAATATACACTATCGTTCATAAGTTTGATCCCACTATATAAAAAATGAAATAAACTAGACAGATAATGTTTGCGAGAAATTTATAACAATAATAATAGCAATAGTAGTAATACTAATAATAGTAATGCAATTTATTAGCATTATATAAGTAAATACAAATATAGTATAAATAAAATATGTAAACTATATTCAAGAACGAAAAAGAAAAATGTGCTAATGAGTTCAAGATCAGCGACTTAGAAATAAGCACCTGCTCTTTCTCCTGAACTCAAAGATAATCTACACTCAAAAATGAATGAAATAAAACTAACTAAAAAACTAATACAACTAACTAAAGATAAAAAGAAAACGAAAACGAAAATGCTGACTAAGTATACAGATAATAGCGTTTACGTAGCTAACGGACAAGCAGTGTTGGCTATAAGTCACAAATGTCCAAAGGAATTGCAGTAAGGTATCTAACAAAATTATAAGAAAATGACCATTTGAACATCTTTAGTCTGTGAACTGAAGAAATAAGTAGGTCTTTAAATCTCAAATTAACATTATGAACATCCGTTCTAAAGACAATCTTGCGGTAGAGATAGCTAGGTTTATTATTAAAGAAGCAAACTTTACTCATTAACTTAAAATATTTTACTGACAAAATACTACATTCTAATAAAATACATACTGTTATAATGTTCCTTCAAAGTAACCCCCTTTTGTATAATAATTGCCTGACAAATACGCGGGATCCTTACAACTAATCGCTGCAAATACGTTTCGTCTATAGCATACGCAGAGTATTCCACAATGCTGCTTTGCCAGTCTGAGGTTTTTTCGGACCTCACGATCCAAGTGATCTCACAAGAGCTCAATGGGGTTGCAATTAGGGTTCTGTCGCAGCCACTCCATTAAGAAGTGTTGTCTTTTAAGATAAACTTTAACCGCGTATAGGGATGTTATATTGCTGATGAATGAACCCATCCCTAATTAATTCAGATTCTAGTTGTCACGCAGTTTCTTTGTTTGAAACATTTGTTTCGCGTGAAACGCATATTCTCGTGCGCGTTTCAATATCTAATTCTCTTCTTTTTGGCATATCTTCGATCAAGTCAACTAACAATATAAAATAGCTTCTTCCTAAAGCAATCACACGCATCTCCAGTATCTCGGTAGTGTATTGGATGCATACTGAATGTACAGTTTATGATAGGCGGATGGATGATTCAGTGCCACTTCCAAATTTTATTTTATAACGTATTCATCCCTAATTTCTTACTATTAACGCATTATAGCTTTATTGCCATCATAAAATTTTATACAGGAATACATTGTTTTCGTGTTTGATTGTATTTTGTAAATAAATCTTATTGTTATGAATAAACACTATTAATATTAGATTGTAAATGCCATTCTACGAAGAGTTGTATGAATTTTCCTAGATATTTTTAAAATACCTCTTACTGTAGCACAACATATTACGTGCGATCAAACTAATGAACTGTAGTGTACATTACATAGATGTTTGATGTGACCCCTTTTCGACTAGCAATTATTCTTCGTCAATTCTTCCTTTCTGTTACATTTGCTCAAAGATAACATGTCTTTTAACAAATTCCACACATGTTTTCTATTTGGATTTAGATTCGGACAATTTCCGGACCAATTCAACAATGGTAGTAAATGACCGTTTAAAACATTTTTGCATTATTTTCAGTCCATGATCCTTTTTACAAAGTGCAGTGGACCTGGACTTTATGTTGTAATTTATGCGCAAGCCAACACAAACGACGAATGTTTTATTGTTATTGGTTGGTCTTCCTTGTAACGTTCATCTGAATATCTCCTAACATACCGAGAATGGTTTTTACAATTTCTATTTTTGATTCGTCACTAGACAATCTAGAGAAAATAAACAAGGTCAAAAATGTTCAAAATTTACGCTCCAATGATTGCAAGGTCTGTGTGGCTATACAATTCACAGGTATCGCAGTAAACTCCACCGTAGTAAATCAAGCAGACTCGAGTGTGCAATTGGCGGTAATTCTCTATTAAGCAAGTTTTTGTTCTATAACCATTGATGTTACGAGGGCGACCTGAAATGTTTCCGGAATCGACAAGATCGTACTCGAACCGGGTGAATAAATCGCTGTAGTATTGTCCCGTGATCGTCCTTCCCTTCTGCAGATAGTCGATGAGGATCACACATTGGGAATCCCAAAAAATGGTCGTCATGAAACGGTATTTGCTTTCTTCGGAGCCGATTCGGCCCGAAAAGTTCGGTGCTTTGACTGTTCCTTGGTCTCCGGTATGTAGTTGTGGATCCAAGTATCATCCACGGTTAGGAAACGTATGAAAAGATCCCTTGGATTGCGTTGGAGCCTGGCCAGACACTCAACCGAAACGGTTACCCGATTTCGTTTTTGCTCCGGTGTGAGCAAACCCGGTGCCCTTCGCGCCGAAAACTCTTTCATAGTCAAAATTTCGTGCAGGATATGGTCAACCCGCTCTTCTGAGATGCCTGTTGTCTGTGCTATCTCTTTCAGCTTCAATGGGCGATCGGCTTACACATTATGAATCCTGTCGACCATTTCATCGTTGGTGGCAGTTTTTGGACGTCCATTGCGTGGTTCGTCTCTTGTGCTTGTACGGCCACGTTTCAACTCGCTCAGCCAGAAGCTGATGGTCGAAAATGATGGAGTGCATCCGCTATGAACCTCTAGCAAGATATTTCGAATTTCCGTGCCCGCTTTCCCAGCCATCCAGAAGTGTTTGGTCACTTCACAAAATTCGATTTTATCCATTTTTGCGAAACCGCCTGACTTGCTACACAAAACACACTCTTAAACAACTATTGACAGTAGACCTCTGAAATTTTGACAGTTGCCACAAAAAAGGTTGCCCTTGCCGATCTATGAATCCGCTTCGACCTTCGTGCGCCATCTCTTACCGATTCCGCAAACATTTTAGGTCGCTCTCGTATACAAATAGTAATGTCAAGTTGCCATTTTTGAGAATGAAAACATAATCTCTTCCATAAACAGAAACCACCAAATCACTTCTAAATTCAATGGTTTTCCCCTTATTTTTCATTCTTTTGCCACTTAATTTATCTCGAACCGCTACGATCTATATAATCATTTTCTTTTTTTAAACTCAAATGATGGAGAAAGTTCAACAAGACGACGGTAATACAATTCCGGGCTTCCCGTTTCCGGTTTCTTTTGAATAGCGGATCCACCTCGCGGAATGATTTTTCGAAGCATTTCCCTCTCACACGCAGGGACAGTATTACCCAAATACACGTAATTGTTCTGCCGCCGCCAAATACAAGAGCCGTTCGTGAGAGAAAACGAAATTCAGCTATTTTCTTCACCATTCGTTCCGAGAAAGGCGGTTCCGCTTAATTAGAAGAGTAGGTACAAAAATAATGTGGAAGTAAAACATTTTTTCCTCTGAGGTTTTATGAGCGGGATTCTTTGTCTGAATAGAATGAAAATTTCTTTTGTTCGAAGTCGAAGGGAAATTTTAATATAAACTTTGATAAGTTTATGTTTTTATACCAGGAAAATACATGCAGGTATGCTCGCGAATAAGCGATATCTCAATTTCTAAAGACTTACTTTATTTTAGACGATGCTAGATCTTTTTGGAAGAAGGAACGATTCTAAATGGAAAGTACGTTACACATAACTACACAAAACTTAAAAATAAAAGAACTATAAATAGTCAAATGCAGTATTCACACATCTAGCAGAACCTGATATATTTTCAATTGTTTCAATATATTTCATATACTAAACTTAGAAGCAATGAGGCATAGAAAAAAGACGTAAAATGTAAAAGCAAAGGTTACACTATGTTTAAAGTTTTTTGAAAATATCTAATCAACATACACCACTATTAATAATAGAATGGACACTTTAAATTTTAACAAAATATCTTCGAAAGTACTTTTATTTATATAACAATTCTATAAGTACGTACACAATTTATTAACTAAAGGACTAAGTTGATAAATAAAGTATGCACAAATTACATTAACAGTGAGTTTAGTTTACCATTAGATACCGTCCAGGAAGTTCTCGAGTAACATCCAGGGGCGACGACGAACGCATAGAATTGCTTAGTAAGAGAAATAGACGATTAACGGCTTCTGAAATTACGGCGGAAACAAATAAGGCAAAAAACAGGAAGATATTTATTAGCAAAGTAAAACGTTGTTTAAAAGAAGCATACCTCCACGGCCGTGTTGCTACTCGAAAAGTGCTACGTCGTGGGAAAAAACAAAAACGCCTCCAGTTGACTAACACTCACAAAGATTCGACAATAGAATAATAAGGAAATGCATTATGTACTGACGAGACCACATATGAAGTGTTTGCTCAAAACCGCGGAACATTTGTCAGGCGCTCAAAAGACGAGAGAACGAGAGCATTACACCAACAATAAAGAAAGTTAGTGGTTCTATTCTTGTATCGGATTGTTTTTCATTAAGTGGAACAGGGATCCTTGTGAAAATTGGTGGAATAATCAGAAAGGAGAGTTATCGCGAGATATTAGAAGAAAATGCTCTATCATCCGGATTGCATTTTTGCAATTTTGGGTTGATGCCCGATTACGCACGCATGGTTATTGTACAAAAACTACCTCTCTGATGCAGAGAATGAAGGAATATTAAAAATAATGACTAGACCTTTCTAGAGTCCGGGTCTTAGTCGGACAGATGCGGAACGATCTGGACAGAGATAATTAGTAGAGATGTCCAACGTCCAAAATCCATCTCTGAACGGTATTGCAGAGGGAGTAGAACAATATTCCTCAAGATACACTGAGGAAGTTGGTTGGAAGAACGCCACAAATTGTACGAGCAGTTATTAAAGGGTGGATTTTTCGATAAGAAGAAAATACAACTTACTTTATGTTTTCTAATGTTTATCATTACCTTTTCTTTGTGTTCACAGGTGCAATAAGTTGTGTATGAATAAATTTCTTGTAATTGTTTTGTTTAAAGTTTAAGTGTAAAATTTTGCATGAAATAGAAAGTGTCCGTACTGTTATGAGCGGTAGTGTATATACAAGATGTTGTATTTAAACCTAATTCTTGTGCGGTCTGTTCTTTAATAACACTACTAAAATAAGTTTTAAACGAAATTTGTTTGACTTCAACTCTATTTAAAATCATGTGGTTTTGTATTAGGTTGTCCTAAACGCTTTTCGTTCTTATCTTCAAACCATCTCCATAACATAATTTCACTAAAAGGTAGCATAATCAGTCAAAGTAAGCGCGATCAACATAAATACATCTTTCGCCACGAAAAATCCTTTATTAAAAAGTTGTGGTTTCGACGATCCGACGATCCTTGAAAACACCACCTCTCTGGCTATCTACTGCTGTTAAGGACTTAACATTGTTTTCTGTATTTTCTACATTTTTTACTATTATGTATTTTATCTTCTTTGCATTATTATTTTCATTTAGAATATTATTTTATTTTCATTTTTATATTTATTTATTTTGCTCTCTTATATCCAATTTTATTTTAATATGTATGTACATTACGCATTGTATATGTATGCAAATCAGCCATTCGCATTACGCTAGCTAAAACTGCCTAATTAGAAATCATTCACTGCAACGTCGTCGGATATGTAATGGGAGTTTTCTTGAAATTTAAGGTACACAAGCATAGGCAGTCGTCTCCCGCGCGACAGTCGAGGTATTAGCGATCGTGCACTCTCGGTCACCTTTCGTGCCTCGTCGTAACGTGTACAGTAACGTCGTCGTAAGATTATTAGAGATTTCTAAGTTTTTCTAGTTTTGGCGGGAATCGTCGAGGACGTTGTCTATACATTTATTTCTGGCGGGAGTCATTTGGTAACGTCGTCGGACCACATGTATAGATTTTTTTAATAAGTATAAATTCTCGATTTTCTATCATCGTACGTCGAGGCTACTGTGTCCATTGTCGTCTATACATATTTTTAGTCTTCAGTTAAGTTTGTGTCGGAAATTATTTTGGTGAGATTGTCGGCGCGCATGTATAGACCTCCTCTACAAGTACGATCACTCCGCTTCTTGCTGACGGTCGTTGCGGCCGCAGCGCCCGTTGTCTTTTGTACGTTTGTTCGGTCCTTGTCGTATCGGGACTTAGAAATTTTTCATTTAGTTGCTCGTCGTAGCGGACGAGTGTCCCGGACCAGTTTTCTTATGTAATGTCGGCATCATCGCTCCGTTTTACTTGTCGGTGCGCAGTTCGCACATTTGCTGGTTACTGGATTTTTCCCTTCTTTGGGGCGCAGTAGAGTAGAGAGCTAAAGATTGCACATAGCGTATAATATTTCAAACGAGAACGTCTGGGTAGCTGTGCCATTACTTTTGTATTGAGATCGGCTATTATCGCTACTGTCGCCCTCGACCAGGCGTTCAAGCTCTAAGAGATAGGGTGGGTTCCCCTATAAATGTGAATATAACAAACGTATTTGGTCAAGTACAAATACATGCCAATAATACAGGGCCAAGTCCCTTAGGCAAATTTAAAACAAGGAAAGTATATTAGGCTCCCGGAAAGGGACATATAAATAAGCATAGCACCGAGGTGCGCTTATAAATTTAAGAAATAAATAGGGTTGGCTCCTATAAAAGGTAGTGGTGCATTCAAACATATAGAGGCATTAGTACATTCCTCTTACAAAGCTTCAGCGGAAGCATATAATAGTTTAACCTTTTAAACAGAATTAAGACATAGCGTTGCAACGTACATGCTGAGGCATTACTTTATGTTGCTACCAATGAAAATACATATACAAATGCTAATGTACATTACATGTATAAGAGAGCTCGAATAACTGCAATTATTGCAAATCTATATATCTTACGTACATCGTACATGTACATAGGCAAGAGTGGAAACCGTGTAACCATTTCATTTTTAAATATATTTTTTTGCGCATGCGCATTGAGTTTCACTGTACAACCTCTCCTCTAGTAAATAAGCGAACATACTCTATAAGTAAGTATTGGTCAAGTAATTTAGGAAATTACGAGCAGGCCACAGCGGCGTTGTTCTTCAAACCAGGAGAACGTAACAACTGTCATTATGGTCTTGTGGGGGTTTTGGCATATGTTTTGGAACTTCATTCTTGTTTAATCACGGCGCACAACGGAGCCGATTGTCGTATAGAATCCAAACTTCATCACACGTTCTTTGTTTGCATCTCTCAATTCATGAGTGACCAATTTGTTAAGCTTCTAGACCTTCCCGATTGTTTTTAGATGATTCAGGAGTGTCGACTGTGGAACGCCAAATTCTTCTCCCAGTTTCATTACGGTTGTTCTGAGATTCCATTTTATCAATTGCTGGAAACAACCGTTATGGGTTGTGGTCCTTCGGCATGATTGTCTTCAAAACAAAACATGGTCCATAAATAATTTCGGAATAATTATATATTGATAAAACTAATGACCCACAAAGTCACAGCTTTAGGTTGGAATTCAAAATGTGTATGTCAGCGTACAAGATCTTCAAAGAAGCTAAGACCTTTTAAAAAGGCATGAATCGTAATTCAGTATGAGCGTATAGTTCGAAATTTTTAGAGACATCAGTAAAAGACAGAAAGTCAGTAAAAATTTGCAAATTAAAATTAAGTTTCAAAAATTCAATATTGTGTTTAGTTCTAAACATTATAAGACACTAGTTTTACTAAAATTAAGATATAAATTGCGATCAAATGATAGCTGATGAATTGCATCTAAATCCCGATTGATAGCATCCATTGCTTGTCGGTAATCACTAGAGACCGGATTATATGCAAAGTGCATATATTTTATTTTATTTATTTATTATATTTTACGTCTATATGCAGATGTACTACACTGATTAAAGTTAATTAGCCTTAGTTAAGTTTAATCAGTGTAAGATATCTACAAATAGACGTAAAATATAATAAATAAATAAAATAAAATATATACACTTTGCATATAATCCGATCTCCAGTAATCACCAATAGGAAACGAGAAAAACAACCGGGTGTCGTCCGCATACAATTGAACATTACTAGTTTGCACGTCGTTTAAAATATTATTTGTATAAGTAATGAAAAGAAGTGGTCCTAGAGTCGAAGCTTAGGATACACCCGATGCAACATTCAAAGTTGTCGACCTATTATTGTCGTAACGTATTGTCTGCGTTCTTGCTGATAAGAATGAGTACAGAAGCAATCGTGATTCCTCAGAAAACCCATAATAATTGCACTTAGCAATAAGCAATTCATGGCACACCATGTCAAAAACTTTAGAATAATAACGTAGTATTAGTACATATCATAGACCCTTGTCTAACAATACCATGATATTGTTCGAAGCATTCGCAGGTGTAGACGCAGTACTTGAACCTTTCCAAAAACTATAAAGAACTTTTTCCAGTATTTTAGGTAATATAAGTAATATACTGATAATGCGTTAATTAGAAAAAGTTTCAGAATTAGATTGGATTCTATTGAGAGTATCGCATATTTATATAATGGTATTGCTTCTATAATAAAAATTATTGACTTTTTTATACAAAGCACCGACAAAAAAATATATAACAAAATATTATTATATACATTTAGCAATGCTGCGTGTACAATTTATTTTGTTACTGAAATCCTTTATCAGGTGTGATGAATACACGGTATAAAAAGATTAATGTCAGTGTCCCCTAGAGACGCAACTAGAGGTAATGTCCGTTTCAATTTATAGCGCCCAATTATAAACAAGCCCATTACTGATTTACTGCAATAATTGTCTCAGCAACCCTTGGAGGTAAACACAAACCTTCAAAGTTTCTGTGCAGATTCGAAATATTCCGAAGTTTAAGTGTTATTGCATACCACCTGGTTTGTTCGTACTACTGTAAAAGCTAACATATTGAAACAGACAGTACTTGTGTTAGGTTACTTGGTCCTCAGTAGTGCATCGTAGCCAAGGTGCAAGATGGAAAGGAATTTAGAGGGGAAAACATAAATTGACGCTAGAGCAATAAGAGATAATTTAATTTTACCTTACAATGTGTCTCAATAATACTTCATCTTTTATTGCATCTCATATTCTCTTCGACAGATGAATTCGCATTGCACTTCACTGCATGGTTAAAACGGCTGGACTATAGATGTTTAAAATATATTAATGCAAGGGTCATCCAGAAGGTAAAGAACGCAAAACATCAAGAAAAACCATAAACGATAATAGACACCTATTTAGTTCCAAAAAGAAATAAGATATTGAGTACGTCTAAATCATACCTGATTGCAAACATTGATAAGTTCTAACATGCAATCTTCATTATTAGATTACTACCACTTATAAATGTAAAAAACTCCGAATCGTGTTACCTACATACTTGCGGCTGACGTATTAAATGAATGAATACAACAGTGTAATTATTCTCTTTCCATGCCACCTACACTTTTTTGCTTTCTATTCTTCAACTTTAATGGTGTTAATTAAGAGATTTGCATTTGATTACGCGGAATTACCCTAATCACCTTAATTAAAATAAAAACCGTGTTAAACATGCGAGTTACAATTAGCGGATTGTTTTTTTTTTCAAGGTAAAGGTATACTTACAGTACGTTTCAGTTCATAGTGCGCAATCATAAACAAATCCATTATGGAATTGTCACGATAATCCAGTCATGGTAAAAAGGAGAATTGAAGTACCTGCAAAGTATCTGCGCCGGATTAAGGATATTCTAAAAGAGTAATTAATAGTAATCTATGAATTGTCTCAATTTTATTATCAGTATAAATAATAAATGATTTAACAATAATAAAAGTTTTTAGTACTCTTAGTAATAAAAATTTCGTAGAAAATTTGGAATTTTATCTGCTGCTTACTTAAATATAGAATAGATCAATTCATTTGAAACAATGAACGTTATCGAACCGTAATGTGTTTGTGATAGGGTCTATTAAAATTTCTTCCAAATTTTTCATTAGATTCTTTTTGAGCTTTTACATCCCTCACGTTTGTTCACGGTTTATTGTTATTAGAGGCAAATTAACGTTAAGACTTCTATCATTTACCAGCACAAACAAGAGAATTTAAATAATAATAATAATTTTAAAAAAAGAGTTCCTTCAGTTACGTGCACGGTTGAGACGTAAACACCGCCATCGTATTATCTTTTTAAAAAAGAAATAGCTAATGTTAAAATTCTTCAAAATTATTTCTAAAATGTATTCTAACACGCGCATATTATGGAACTATTTACCGTTCACAAAATGTTATTTACTTGGAAACATGCACAATATTCTAAATTTTCGTATACGTGGAAAAAATGATACAACTGGCAGCTTTATTTACATTTCAATTTTTTAATCCATCAGGAGTGGTTGCCGTGTAGCCTCACGACCAGGTAAACAAGTTAAGTACACCGTAGGATAAGGCATCGCCTCGGCAACAATGAGTACTTAACAATATCGCTAAAGTACCTTATTAAAAATTTCCTTTGCGTAAATAAACTCATATTATCTCCAAAGATAATATAAATCTATATTAAACCTCAAGCAATGAACCAACAAGCATTATTCCGCATTTTAAACATCAATTTTCCAAATTGCTCAAATGCTTTTGAAGATCCATTGAGAGCTGAAAGCAGTGCATTTATGCCAATACTTTTATATGTAAAAATTTAACACAAGCCCATCAAAATTCATTGTATTTATTTATTTCTAGTTAATTAAAAATATTTACTTAGTCAAGGGTTAGGTTAGGAAGTCGTCTTTACTTTATGTGAAAAAGCGATATATAAGTTTGATAATATATTTTTGTAAACTGCTTAATTGGTCACATTATTATTTTATTTTATAGGATGATAAAAAGTTTGCAACAAAGAACCTAGTCAATAGAATAATCACTTGAGATTTTCCATGACAAAACGTTATGAATTAAAAAAAATGATATTTAGACATTGGTGATAATTGTCCTACATTTACTTTAAGAGAAGATAAGACAATTGGTATGGATGTTTACAACGATGACGAAATGTCATAGGCAACATACATCCGTGAATGCCAAGCAAATTATGTCTAGGACAGTTCGATGACTTACCGAAACCTCATGTTCTACTAAAAAAAAAATAGAGAAATTGTGAATTTTGATGCTTTGTAAAGAACAGACGGTTTAGAAAAATTGGTATTGTCCGATAGTAAATATACCCTTTCCGCGAGAAAAAAAAATGTATCTGTGGTTAATAGTACACGGATTGCATTAAGAACTTATGATATCAAATATTCAAAGCCAATACTGTAGAAACCATTAAAGAGAAATGGATTTAGTCACAAGAAAATTGATAAACGGCAATGATTAATGCAAAAGTTAGGAATCCGTAAGTTGCAGCATGATTATTTACCTGCCTTTGACAGCTACATACAGTAAGAAAGAAACCACATTGGGAACTTACTTTAAAAAAGAAGTACGTTGACACCCTAGATGTAGTAAAAATGATCTGGGGTGCCAAGCTAATCAAATGTTCTTGCACCTAGGGATAAAAGAGTCATAACACTGCATTGTGGATTTATTGCAATTGAATTCAAAAACCTGCTGTACTTTTTTGCAAAAACATATGTCGGAAAAAATAACGGAACTTTTTAGATTTACAGAAAGTTACTAACTTCATGGGCACAACAGATCAATAGGTCGCACTGCAACGTCACCGTTAATTACTAACTTCATTCGTTGACACAATATATAACCTGAAAGCTGTACATTCTCTCTACAAAACGTAGCAGTGGAGTTGTAGTGCTTAAAGTGACAGTACTTTTTATCGATTCGTTAGAAACAGATGATGGAACAACGAGCTAAAAGGGTTACAGAAACATCTAAATTAATTAACATAGCTTATGGTGATGACTGTTTCTCCAGTGCGCGTGTGTTCGAGTGCTATAAGCAATTTCAGGATGGTCGTTATGCTTTGGAAGGCGATCTAGGGACAAAGCCATTCAACTAACAAAAATCACGAGTAGCTAGTCGAAAATGTGCGTGAAATCATTTCATACGATACGAATTTGATTGTGAAATGGATAGCGAAGGAATTAAATACGACCAAAGACATAATTCACGAAATTTTGACGAAAGATCTGAACAGACGGAAAGTCTGCGTTCGATTTGTTCCTCACGTTTTAACTGAAAACCAAAAAATTGCTTGCGTTGAATATTATAAGGATTGCGGTATCGCACATTTCTAGAATCGATTATAGCTGGTGATGAGACTTATTGCTTCAAGTACAGTCCTCAAACAAAACGCCAAAGTGCTACGTGGAAATCCCCAGACTCTTCCAAATCGTACAATGCTGTTTTGTTTTTACGACTCTAAACGTATTCTAAATCGGGAATTCGTTCCACAGGAACAGAATGTTACTGGCGAGTATTATGTGGGGGTTATGGAGTCTTTGTGGAAGAGAATCGTTCATGTAAGGCCCGAATATCGAGCGCCGGGAAATTGGTTTTTGTTGCACGATAATGCACCACCATACAGAACTATCGCTGTTCGCGAATTTTTGTCGAAAAGACAAGTCTGTGTATTACAACACCGTCCGTATTCTCCAGAATTATCACGATGTAACTATTTTCTCTTCTCGAAACTGAAACTTGTTATGAAAGGAACATAAGGGATGTATTTTGAATAAAAATAAGCAATTTTGGCAAAGTAACTAGTTGTTTCTTTTTTATTTTAAAAGTTCCGTTATTTTGCCGACATACTGTGTACAAAATTCTTCCTTAGGTTAACAAGAAGACACGTCAACATTGTTTTTTGAAGATTGATTGGAAAATTAGTTCAATACTAAATTTAAGTACAAACAGCGTCATTATTTTTTTACTCCTAGCCATTTTTGAATGAACATACCTTATAGCAATAGTAATAAGGAAAGTATTCCAGAATTTCTACATGGAAATAACATTTTCTTCAAGGATTCCTGTACTAAAAAGCAACTACTTGAATGCATGAGGTCATTTGAATTCTCAAAGCAATATGTAATTTACAATATTACAAGGAGACCAATCATAATGTATTACATTTTTTCACTGTATTCACTGTTTATTATATCTATACAATTTTAGGTTGTTTATTTATTCTGTTTATGTAATATTTATTGATTCCACTTTATTAGACAATTGTACTTAGTATACGAGCTGCAAACGTGTAATATTACTAAATAGACTTTAATTTTATCATGTTGATAGCTTATAGCTGTAACATGCATTAAATCCTATCCAAAAGGATAGCAACAAATAGTTCGCATAAATAGTATTATCCCGGATTATAGTACGATTTGGCATGCTACAATATTCCATATTAGAACCTAATGTTTTTAATTTATGTTAATCACCTTGTCCAAAATATTTCTGATGATAAATGCATATTTGCTGATACAATTTATTGGTTTAATTAGGTAAGAATATTGTGCAAATGAATTGGTTAAAATGTGAAATAGCCTGTTTTAAGTAGGAATAAAACTAAAACAATTTTATCTTTCAATAAAGACACTGGCATATTTACTAAACCAAGACCAGTGAAATAGTTGAAGTTTTTGCTAGAACCAATGTCCTCTAAAAACTAAATTTTATATTTTTACACTAAAAATAATTTATTTTTTAAAGGATAGAAAAGGACTTGTTTTAAGGTATTGTGCATTATATTACATTATACGATAGTATATTCAATATTGCATTACTTTATATTGCAGTAGATTACATTCTCCACTTGTTGGCGTGAGATATACAATACAAGTCACAATTCTTTATTAGAAAATGGTAATAGTAAATAGATGATCTGGTAAACTCTCCCTTATGTAGAAAGTGTGGGAGAGCAGAAGAAATTCCTGTGCACCTTCTTGTCGAGTGCCCGGCAGTCTGCACCTTGAGGATGCTCAGCTTGACGAACCCAATTTATGAAAATTACCGCTCGAGCGGTTTATGGACTTTGTTGCTCAGGTACAACCCGTTCGAGTGAACTAAACTCACATGGGTGCGCAATAGCCGAGTTGCTCTTCGTGTAATAACTACAGTTGTTGTTTGGGCTATTTCCATCGTTCGTTGAACTTGTATACTGCCGCCTTCAGGGGTGCTCTGGGAAGGGCTGTTACTTTCCAGAGCAATCATGCTTCAATTCAACAATCATCAAGTCAACAATATCACGTCAAGAGTTGCTCTTCGGGGTCATACAAAAAAAATAGACGATGATTTACCAAAACCATTTGGCAAACCATTACATGAGAAGGCAAGATAAGATCATTGAACAGTTACTTACTGAACATCTACTAGCTTCAAGTTTGGGCTGAATTGGCCGGAAAAAAGAAATATAAGTTTTGATTACAATTACCACAGATGACAGTCACTTTCAAGATTGTGTACCCCGGGCATCGAGCTGCACTGGCAAATCGGCAAAAGTTGACACATATGGTGACCGAACTAGACATCGAGTCTCTCACAGTTAATGCAATCGAGTACAACCTCAACATGAGAATCGCCCTATCAGAGCGAAGAGACAATAGATACCGGACCCTCAATCTGAATTTTGCAATTGAATATAGAAGGCATAAGCCGAGGCAAATGCGAGCACCTAAGCAAGATGGCTGAAGAAAATCATATTGATGTTATTGTACTGCAGGAAACATATTTAGCAAGAGAAAAGGAAATCGCAACTAGAGCTAAGATCCCTGGATATAGGGTGGTAGAGGCAGTCCTTTCGGAAATATACGAATCCATCACATACATACGTTCCAGTATCACCAACTACACTGCAATAAAGAAGTCTAACATTGAAACGATAACAGTTGAAGTCTCTCAAGTATGTATAATGTCAGTGTATGAACTACCTAACGTGAGATTGCCAGACCATCCTCTTCCAAATGAAAACGTCCCAACCATTTTTCTCTGAGATTCTAACTATCACCACACGGGCTGGGGATATAATGCCAACGACATTAGTAGTGAAATTCCGATTCAATGGATTGAAGAACAAGACTTATACCTTGTATATGATGCTAAAGATCTGAAAAGTTTCCGTTCAGCACGCTGGCAGACCAATACCAACCGATCGATATCACCAGTGACGAAGAGGGAATTTCTATGCCCCATTCGACAGGAGGACTGCCTGGATTTCCCCATACTCATCGGCCAATGATTGCGAACATAGGCAACAAAAAAAAAATTGATCGCATACAAAGGGGGGTTGACTCAAATATACGTCTCATAGTACCTAAAGCCAATAACTCTCAAGTAAAGTGAGGAAATACAAAACTAAAGTCTCTGTTCTCACAATATTACATTAACAGACTATTAGTGTGGGTATGCAAACATATCAACGGAAATTGGAGCAACGTAGTTCCGACTCGTCATTTTGATCTTGAGTTCCTAGAAAGTCAATCTACAGTGATTTAAAGTAGTCATTAGTGTCTTTAGTGTTCACGATTTTGAATCTCTACACTTGTTTAAATTGTTGTTCATATGCGGATTTATATAGAATCTTTATTAAATTTTGGCAAGCAATGGTTTAACGACTTCATAACGAATTAGATACCACTAGACGATAAACCTAAACATCGACGTCGCTTGTGTACGGCTTGGAAAGCAGAAAATGGCATCAATGTGCTAGAACGTCCATCACAGTTGTCAGAGGCTAACCAAGCCTAAATGAAACGACTGCGCAATATGTTGGTATAAGAAACAGTGACAATCTATACTTTATAATGAAAACGATTAGGCACTTTACTAGCTCCATGATAGTAATTAAGAGGTACTTCTAAGAATTTAAATTTCTAGGTTGAAACCACGTCGTAATTGCATGTGTCTGCTTATTACAGCAACGATACGACATGCTGCAGGCCAGAAGAAGCTCCATGCAACCGAGAGTGAAACGTCGGCAGACTTATGCAATTACGACAGGGTTTCAAGCCGGAAACCTAAATCCTTTAAAAGAAAACAAGTACTGCTGAAGTCTACAACAACAACCACTTCTAAGGAATATACAAATTAACTATTTAGGTGTACGTTTACTACTAAAAATCGGCCGCACATTCTTGTGCTACAGACTTTCAAATTGTGGCGGTTCAATTCAGGAAACAAAGTAGTGTGCTGTTTCAGAATGGTTTCTCGAACAGGCAAAAGCTCGAAATCTATAGGTTAATGTATCAGTGGGACTCAAGATTCCTTTTAAATTCATTGAATAACGAAATGTACCTTATAGCTTTTAAAGATGCTTCAATATTAAATAATCGTTGTATAAATTAAAACCATGAATAACTTTCTTTTCTAAAAGAAACAATCCGCTACTGGAAAAGAGGATTATTCGATTATTTTTTTAATTTTCCGAATACAAAAACTAGAAGACCAGAAAAAATATTGAGAGACGGCTTCCTCATGGTAGTAAAATAGCGAGCTTTCGTATTTAGATTGCTTTCGTGGCGCTTCGCCGGCATGAGCCGGCCATCGAGAAAAGAAAATCTTATAATATATTTTTTCCGCAGTAAACTGACCAAAACTACGTATATGCGGGACGCCGGGATAAATCCCGTAGACGTGCGGGTTTTCAATTTGCTATCCTGCACGATTTAAGGTGAACATTTCATATTCATTTCTTATGCAGAACGAGTAAATACATTTCACCGCGAACTAACGGGAAATAAAGTCGTTTCTTTCAGAATGTCTATCCTGTTGACAATAATCTCAAATCTCGTCGTATAAAAATTTCAATTTGCTGTAAGAAGGAATAGGTGAAGCTATGACTTTTCATTAAAATGGCTATAAAACTTGTCCAAAACTTAAACATCTAGTCTCACATCTAGTTACGGCAGCGATTTTGTTTTGTTTGTCAGCTTCCTCAAAATGACTGAAGTTCGTTCTTTCCTATTCATTAAAATTCATTCATCCATAAATTTTCCGTTATGTAGATAAATGTGGATATGATAAAGGAAATTGTTCCACTGTTATTAGAAATAACATCTTTCTGGTCTGTGGAATCCTTTGTATTTCTATTTGAATTTCTCCAATTTCCTCAGAAATTACTCTAACACACAGAATAATATTCTTGAAGCCCTGTTAGTATATACTTTGTCGGTAAAACATCAAACATGCGCTTTGAAATACCATCACGCATTTTTCTATTCCTTGTATTATTTTCGATTATCATTTTCGCATCATTTTGAATTACATAAACTTGTCTTACATTAGTCTGTTTCTTCTAAGTATACAAGGTATGCCTCAGAATTAATCAGATTGATTAGTTTTGAAGTGTTTAATTGAATGTATCTACAATTTAATATTATCCTCTTGAAAGCATGCTCCTTTGGAGTGCACACAGTGTCTCTAATGAGTTCACCATTCCTGATAATAATTCTGGAAGTTTTGTGCCGTTAGACTGTTAGAACCTGCGCTCTGACTCTTTGGATGTTGTTTATTGTTCCGTAATGAGCACCTTTCAGTTTCCGCTTGAGCGTTGGAAAAAGAAAATAATCACATAGTGCCATGTCTGAACTGTAAGCGAGGCGTGGGAGTACTGGAATGTTTTTCTCTGCCAAAAATCCTGTAACCGATAATGAGCTGTGACTGGGGGCATTACGTGATGCAAGGTTCATGAGTTACCAATATCAGGTAGCTCACGTAAAACTCTTTTCCGCAAATACTCAAGAACCTCGTGATAAAAGGTTTGATTCACTGTCTGGCCTTGCGCTACGCACAATTCCCCATCATAGCGCATTGTCGGTTAGAGAATTTTGGAGAGAGCAAAACATTCCAGTGTTCTCACACCCGCCTCATGGCCCAGACGCTGTGTCCATTCCAAAGGAGCATACTTTGAAGAGGGTAATATTAAGTTGGCAGATACATTTATTTAAATACTTTAATCTTTCTTTAATTCTAAGACATATCTCGTATAAGTATGTAATTTTGCGACACCATGCTAACTACACATCCATATAATTAATCGTTTTACGAAGAAGATTATATCTTACATTTGTTTTAGTAACACAGGACTCGTTATTTAAAATATTTTTCAAATACAAAGAAAAAAGTAAATAAGCATAACAGATAATATGTGCATACTAGGCTTCTCGAAGACTAAAATTTAAAAAATCCTAAAAAAGTATTTTATGAGGTATTATTATAGTATTTATTAGATGCTTTCTCATTACTTATTCTATTTCTTAATTCTAAATGGACAAGTCCATTTGAAAAAAAGGTTCTTTCGATATTCACAGAAGAAACATTTGCATATACAGTATTGTGCGAATTAACGTGAACACATTATCGTTATCATGACAAAATAAACATTTATTTGTTATAAAGAAGACAAAAAGAACAACGTATTGAATATAAATTAGTTTAATAGGAAATGTATCCTCCTTTGACTTTTACAACCTCTTCAATACGTTTCGGCATGGAGTGAATAAGTTTTTTACAGTTTTCTGAAATTTGCAGGTTTCGAAACCATGCCTGAATTACAGCGTCAGTTAATTTTATTTTTGTTGTAAAGTCTATTCTGCGAAGTCTAGTCTTTACATTAGCCCACAGATTGTCGATAACATTAAAATCCGGTGAGTTTTCCGACCATTCAAGGCATGATATCTTTTTATAATTAATATATTTCATCATGACTTTAGATACGGAGCAGAATCTTCTTGAAAAACTACTTGCCCATTGCCATCAGCTTTTCTTAGTACTGCTTCTACTTTTAATAGTAATAAATATCTGTATCTTGATTAGCACAAGACCTGCATAAGAGACAGCACCTGCATAAGAGAAACAATCCAAAAACTTCGTCTTTGGTGCTTGGCCATTCGATCAATATGAGCCGACAAGTTTTTCATTGTCGCTCTTTCTGACAAAACTAGATCGCTGTCCTTATGCCAAAAAATGGCTTTCGTCTAACAACAAAATTTTCCTCCAATCTTCAATAGTCCAACTAGCATCTTCTTTGGCCCGAAGATATTTTCTTTCATTGTTGCAGAATCAGTGAATGGTCGAAATTATTGAAAATTTTGTCGTACTTGATCGACAAAAACGTTTTGTGCAGTTGAAGAACGGAAAGATTTATTTTTTAAACGTATTTGCTTCGCTCTATGGAATAAGTAACGGTTTACTTGCCCAACAGAAATACATGTTCCAATTACAAGACAAAAATTAAAACTAAGAAAAATATATGCTCCCATTCAGGTGCGTACCTGTTCATATACACACATATTTTTAGTTTGAGTATTTTTTCGATCAGTTTTGGCTGGTATTTAGTTTTTATTTGAATATTTCTGCTGCACTGGTATACACGTCAAATGGATATTGCGAAAATATTTTACAACCTCAACTAACATATTATTTTTGCCTATTTTTTTGTTATACTAATATTAGTAACATACTTCTTTCCGCGTTTGAATCAAGCTAAAATTTTCAAGGGAGAATAACATTGCAGAAGAAAGGAAATATACCTCTTCTCCTCCAAAACAAATTGGATTTTCTACAAGATCATCTATTAGTAGGTTTTTTTGTTAATAATATCACAACAGGGTTACATTTTTATGCAAAAACGTTTTATTAAATTTTAATAAACACGCCGAACACGGATTCATACTCTTAATGTATACCGCTCCCCTTTATTATTATAATAAAGCCGTCAGACGGGCCCGGAATGCTTAAATATCATCCGCACTTCCGACGGCAGACTCTATAACATCGCCGTCATCCATTACAAAAGACGCTTTCCCTTTTTCGTCTTTCATAACAGTTGACTGACGGGTCACCCTCAAAAGAACGTGTTTTAATCTAAGAATCTACTTTATCTGTCGTCTCGCAGGAGTAAGAGAAATAGCAAGTAAACTTTTCTCGCACTTCGGAGCTTGCTTGTCGAACATCTTCGTCATAATTTCGGCAAAGCTTTCAAATATCTTGACGGCCGCGTATGCCTAATATTCCTAGCGCTGCCAACCGAAGGGAAGCCCGGGATTTGTTAATTGCAACCCCGGTGATTGCCAGGTCGATGTTAGACGACAGGCTTGAGTCAAAGGGCTCCCGTTTTAATTCGCGACCTTATTTTAGGTATAATTTAATGGAGTGCCCCCTTTGAGGGTATATAAAGGGTTTGCAACTTAAGAGGTGTTCCATTTGTGAATAGGTCAAATCGTAAGGAGATACTATGCAAATGATTTTAATCACTTGGAAAGATATCAATATTCAGAAAATTAGAGGGAAGCCTATCTACTGACTGCTTTCTAAGTGAACTCCCCTAAATAATAAATTAAAACATAATCAGTTTTAAGGTGTACTATGATTTCGACTTTTTTTATATCTACAGAAATATACCGTATGTACACTACCATCACAATTTTGAAAGCAGTAAGAAATTTTACTTTAACGTACGCAAACAATGCTTCTAAAATAATTACATTTTCTGTTATTACTTTAGACCGTATCGTGTATCCCGGTAGATAGCCTCAAAGCTCCTAAGCTCTTGATCATTGTTTTATACCTTTCTCTCCAGCTCATCCTACAGAAGCTCAATACCAGACAAATCAGAACTTTGGAAGGGCCATACCATTTTTTGTTGCTTCATGTGCTGCTGGTTCTTCTTCCAAAACGTTGTATGTTTTGAATATGAACTGTTAACCGATAATGCACTTCCAGATAGCAATTCATTAGTTTTTAAAATTTCGAAGTACTTTTTTCTCGTATTTTCCAGTACTTTTTATCAAATCCCCATTATTATGTCATCAAAACAATCTCAAACGGTCACATTTCCACCCTCATGCTTCAGCAAAGGCACTAAACAAACTTCATTATGACGTTCGTCGGATTGACGATGAACGAAAATTCTACGTGTAGGGCCAAAAATATCAATTTTCAGCTCGATATTAAAATTACAAACACTTGACTGATTTTTTGCTCAACACATATTAACACAGCATTACCACATCTAAACTTACAGCTCAAGTGAGTATTCTTAGCGCTATCTAGTGCCACAAGAATAATACAATCATCTATCGGTTCAAACACAGCGAAACAAGCGGGTACAGCTTCCCAACACCATCTCCCGAGTAACACATGGATTGCTAAACCAGAGAGGGTGCGCACCAAGAGTGCATAGGGTAACCGCACATGTGAGTGATCTCTTAGGTTTACCATAACGTATTAAGAACACATCGAAACTGCCTAGGAAAACAATACCTAACATACCACCAATACCATCAGTAGCTATATCTAGCAGCATTATTATGTTAGTATAACAGTTTATAGTTTACCGTTTTGCGACTTTTAATTAAGGAAAGCAGCACATTAATTGTTGTTGTTGCTAGTAGTTAAGCGAAAATTTCTTCGTTGTCAATTTTCCATAAATGGCTTAAAATGAATTGTATACAAAAGATTAGAAAACAAACCCAGTAGTCATCTGTTGTGATAAAACGTAAACTCATCAATACATCCTTAAATCCAAACAACAATGAGGAATGTGGGGGTCCTAAGATAATTAAAGCTATTTTTTTTCAGTGAACATAAGTAGGGTCGCAAGATATATTTGACGAAAGACACCAGCTGTATTCGTAAAACCAAGCAGTGTCACTGTGTGAAATAATGTGCGAATAGAGGCTAATGATTAGAACTGCTCGTTTTTGTCTGCAAGGCAGCGTCTGCTAAAATGAGCAACTCTGTTCAAATCCGATCGATCGAATTTTGTGGGAATTATGCGTGATACATTGTGCATTTAAATACAATTGATTATGTTTTATATACAACCGGAGAATTAAGTATCCGGACGATCAAGGAGGAGAGAACATACCAATTCTGATCGCCGCTATCCCTCTCCCGCTGAAGATGCAATTGCAGCAGGTTTTGGGGGGAGAGAAATGCGCTTTCGCTCTTATTTACATCATTTTGGTACTAAATTCTTCAATTGTAAATAGAAATAAAAACTCGACCATTTACTAATGAGGTAAACAAGTGTACAGGGAGATTTACCCATCTAAAAGACAACGGCGCAAAAATAACATGTTTGGCTTGTGATAAACAGTTGGTGAGCTGGGTCAAAGGGTGGCGTAGAAAGTTTGTAATACTTAACGTTTCGTTCAACTTATTGCGATCTCTTTCAGAAATGAAATAAACGTTCATTCCCCATAGAGACGTATTAAAGTAGTCTTCAAGCTTTCATTTTTGAAGAACGCGAGTATCGAAAAACATCCAGCAACAATTGTCACAAAAGCCTAAAAATTAATTTAATGATATGCTAGCAAGTTACATAAGTAACATTCATGTATCTATAACTTCCAAATTTTCTTAAAAAAGAAGAGATACGAATACAAAATGTTTAGGTTCCATTAAAATTGTCAAAGAAAACCTTTTATCTAATACTATGACGTTCCGTTTAAAAAAAGTTTTCTCAAGAAAAACTGGCAAGGAATTATCTGCCATCATAATAGCTATTAAAGAGTAAAAGAGCACCACATTCATATTTTCCTACCATTACTTAGCGAGAATAGTTCTAGCGCGATCACGACACACTAGGATGAAAAATTCAGACTAATATTCAAAGTTTCGCTAACTCTGGTGACCAAAATTAACGAAGAACATGATTTTTAATTAAGAAAGTTATAGAATCTAAGAATGTAAAAAGTATATGAGATGTTCCTCTAAGTATTAGACAAATGGTGTTTCCGGCAAAACCGGAACCACCATAAAGTTGTTAAATGTATGAAAAACATTTCAGTGAGATTCCATTGTATTTTCATTCATCTCTCTAAAAGTTTAATGCTAAATATTTAATGTCCCATTTAGAACTTTCATCTTAGGTGCTAAATATATAGATGCTACTCGGTAAAACAGAATCTTCGCAGTAGAAAAATTTATTACAACTCCCAGAGGATGTTTATCTTTCATCAATGTTGGAAATTTTTAATGAAGCTGTTAGTCCAACTTAGGTTTTACCTCCGAGTTATAACACTTCCTTGTCTACAAAAGTTTGTTACTTAATTGCGAATGTTAGACACAGAAACCCGTTTATTGTACCAACCGAAAAACGTTTAAGCGAAAGTCTTGAAACGTAAGTAATATCGCTTCGTGAATATTTTATTTCGAACTTCCAATTCCATTTACCAAACCCAACCTTATTTCGTCGTTTTACTACCGCAACCGATGAATCAATAAAGTATAAAGCAACAAGTGAGGTCCCAGTGTTGCCGACCAATTTCGGTAACCGCGTTATAAAAAAACGTCCAGACCTGAAGAAAAGTTACCAATTTCGCTCTCAGTTAGGTTCCGTTTCTATTAGTTTCGACGCAGCGAAGAAAAAACTTTCACTTAAGAATGAGAATCTATTTAAGCGGTAAAGTAATAAATATGTTTTCGTGGGTCTTCAGTTTTACGCGTTTGTGCCCGCTTCCGATTGAATCGGCGACCTTTCAATTTGAATAAGGAAAACGTGCTTACGGCAGAATCTAGATTAGCAAATTAAATGAACAGAGGGGTGCAAATAGAGCTCTTTTGGGACGCTCCTACGTTGATTAAGCAATAGAATCTTGAAACGATTGGAATTTAAATAAGGTGGGAGAAACGGTTAAGTATTCAATTGTTTTTTACTAAGTGAAATCATTAGGTTCCTTAATAGAAATAAGAAAATTGAATTTGTAAGCAGAAAGGTATGCATGAGTACAGGGCGTTCCACTTAGTAATTCCACCAGTATCATCGTGCTTCTTATAGGAAATTATTATTGCTGAATCGATCTCTGTGACCTAAAGAATCTACTATAAAATTGCCCTTAATGCGATTAGAATTGTTGGTTTTAATACTAGTCCAGGATCCTTGCCCTTTAATTCAGAAGCTGCTAGACATCTTTTGTGTCATAGACAACTAACGACAATGTAATACATAGTATACTTATGTTTTACAATTTCAGCATGTTCCTAACGTAAACGGTAGTTCTTCAACTTTTCCAAATTTGTATAAATGAGGCCACGTATCCTGGCAGTATTCTTACCGCTAGTCTAGAATACAGTTTCCTTAAAAAATGTAATGTTATCGCTCTACTAGACGAAGGTAAAATGAATGCCTTTAACATAAAGATAAAGATCCAAGAATATTTTTCCAGGACGACTTTCACCATCCTTCCATTTCTTGATTTCGTATTTTAAGTGGTCTTTTGTACTCCACAATAGTTGCTTAATAGAGTACATACATGCTGCTTCGTTGACCACCTTATTAGCCCTCTCATTTCCTTCGTTCCCTTAGTGGCGTAGAACCTGCCATAATGTGCGGCAATTTTGATGCTCCAATTACCTAAAGTTTTTTTCGCAAATACGTACCAAATCAAACTCAGGTATATAGACTTGTAGGGCCTTTAATGCTCCGTACCTATCTGTTAAAATATTGATTGTTGCACGTCTAGGTGCTGCCTCAAGCGCCTTTTTAGGTACACCCAGGTCATTATAGAAGATTCGGGTTGGGCTAAATTAGATGAATTATAATTTCTAAATTTCACGTATCTTAGGCACATTTTAGATTTTCCTTTCTTCCTGGATATTTCCATATGAAATTTGAACGACTTCTTTGGATTTTTCCTCCACTTCCCGTTTTTTTTAGGCTTCTGAATTTTTCTTATGGATTGCCAGATAATATACGATACGAAGGTCACGCTATATATTTTGAGATGCCACGAAACTAGAGAAGTTAGAGCTGGAAATACTGCGCTTCTAAATACCACTGATTCTCAGTTGAGTCGCTGCTGTCATAGAGCAAACGTGGTACACACCGTTTATCATCGAAACATGGACTTGTCAAAAGAACATGTGCGCGCAGTGATATACTACGATTTTAAGGTCGGTTTAAGTGAAAAACAAAATCTTGAACGGCTGCAACTCGCATTTGGTGATGAAACTTCTTCACGCGCAACTGTATTTCGCCGGTATAGTAAATATAAAAGAGAACGGATATTGCTTGGTGATTAGGCACGTGCTGGTAGGTCCTATTCTTCAGTTACCGATGGAAATATTGAGATAGTAAGACGTATGATCGATGAAGATACAAAACGCACCTATCAAGCGGTAGAGGAACCCTTGGCGTTTGATTCGCAACAGTAGATTCAATTTTACATGATCATCTTCGGATGAAAACACGCTTAACGACTTCCAAAAGGGCAGAATGAGTAAGAATCACTTGGGAAACGTTAGAAATGGTAAATTGTGGTGAACAGCGTGTTTTATCTAAAATAGGAACAATGATGAAATTTACATCCGATTTTACGATATTCCTACCCGCCAAGAGAGCCATGTGTGGATCCACGAAGATGCACCAATACCAACAATGTCCAAAAAGCAAAGAGCTGTCAAGAAAGTTATGTACGCAGCTTTCTTTCGTAGCACGCCCGGTATTAGTAAAAGCAATAAAGCTGAAAAATCAACGTACAGTGACAGCAAACTAGTATACCACAAAATGCCCATATACCTGCAGTTCTTGACTCAGTCAACATTCGTGGGTTAATGTTGCACCACGACAATGCATCGTCACACAGCAGACAGTTGAATTTTTATATGAAGATAATGTGAAAGTCATTGAACATCTACCCTATTCCCCTGATTTGGTCATGTGTGGTTTCTGGTTGTTGTTTAACCTAAAGTGGTCGACGTTTCGCGACAGAGGATGAAATAGATGAAGCAATTAATCAATTTTTTGAGAGCATTCCAAACGATGACTGGTTACAAGCTTTTACGTTGCGGAAGTTTCGGTTACATAAGTGCATTGATGCTGGAGGTGATTGCTTAGAACAAATAAAATCATTTTCGTAAAACGACTTGTAGTTTTCTTGCATCTCAATAATTAAATATTGGTAAATTATTATTGATTGTGAACTATTTGGTTAGTACTTTACCCGTTCAATAATTTTGGTTTCATATTGAATTATTTGTTTTTCCTAAATTATCCAAATTTTATAAAGCACGGTTTTCAATGAGCTTTGCTATATTTTAAAATACCATACATATTGCACATGATATGTCATTACAAAGGAAAAGAGGGTACTTTTATATTTTCGTCGTGCTTTTGCCACACATGACGGCAGTTTATTACTTATTATATAGTTCTCCCTATTTACATTGGTCTAACACCTTATGATTTATCTTTATTTAGATGTTTTTCTAGTTAATAGAGGGCTGGCCGTTATTTTCGATTAACGTGCTTCCTAAAATCTATTTCTAAGTTCTGATATAAGTTATCTATGTCAGCTGTGGAGCGCATTTAGTAGGTTGCGACCCTACTCTCATTGTCTATACCTACTACTTGATAACTTGTTGAGGAGATGCCAGAATAGAGCCGACACGATCCTTCCTTAGGGGCAAGTTCTGTTGACCCGTTGTCGCCTCGAGTGTTAGCGTAACGCTTGTTCGTCGACCCTGAATCATGACTCTAATCCATTTCCTAGTCGATGTGTGAAAATCTTTGCCCAATATCGCTCTTTCTTCAAAGAAGTTATTGAAAGCTCTAACACTAACAAGCAAAGGCGATTAGAATGAATAAAAGTAATTAACAAAATTGAACGATCCAGTATAAAGGGTTTTAAAACATAATTAAATAAATTAAGCGATAAATATTGCAATAAAAGTATTTAAAGATAACGCCCCTTTTAGTATTTTGGTACTTTCTGTAAATACCTTTTGTATTTAATTAACGAATAATTCTTTAAGAATTGTGTAGTTTCTGTAAAGGCTGCTCTAGTTTGAAATTACTTTCCGGAACTTGGAAAAGAAAATTGGCCACCACATGTGACCATTTGAAAAAGAAACTGATACACTAAAGCATGAAAAGGCAGAACCATCGTAGTGGTCACTTAAAAGTAAATATTGCAGCTGTAAGCGCTAGTGTTATCGACAACCCAAAAATATCAGTTCATCATCGTTCTCAGCAACAAAACATATCAAAAACCACCTTATTCAGAATTTTGTTCAAAGATCTTCATTTAAATGCTTACAAGATTTAAATAATTGAAGAACTGAAGCTAGTGAGTTATGTAGAATTCGTAAATTGAGCCATACAACGAAGGTGGATGATGTTATTTTTTCAGTATCATCTTTAGTAAGGAGATATATTTTCAATTGGGTGGTTTTGTAGACAAACAAAATTTTTAAATCTGGTAGAACATCCGTTACATCCAGAATAGTAGTTTCTGGGCTGACGGAAGTATTTCTTCGAAAATGAAGACGGCAGTGAATTGGAAAGTGCGAATGTTCAGAACATATACTTTCATTAAATGAGGTTACATCTCATGCAGCCGCAAAAGCAATGGACGTTTTACCTCAACGGTTTTGTAATCGATCAATTTGCCGAAGAAGAAACACCAACTGGTTAGCGTGATCTGCCCATCACGCTATTTGACGCTTCGGGACTTTTACGTTTGGTGTTATTTAAAACAATAGGTTCACGCTAACAATGAAAATTAAACATTATTCATGCTATTCGTGGAGCTGAGCTGCTGTTATGACAAAGTATTATTGAAAATTTTGTTAAGAAAATTGGAGTCTACTGTACTATAGTAGACTTATGAGATATTTTTTTTCATTACTAAACTGCAACATTTATACTAGCTAGTATATGTAAATAATAAGTTACAATCGCATTGCATGATTTATACTCTTAAAAACTAACTTCTTTGCATGATTTGCACGGCCAACTAAATCAGGTTACTAGTTTCATATCACCACGATTATTTAAATTAGTCTATTACTTCTGTTTTATTAATATGGTGGCAGCAGAAATCATGGAATCGCATCCTACCTAGAATATAGTATGTAGTAGTATATTTCTTGGCGGACGCTGTATTTCTTTCGAGTCCCTGTTCGCTATTAGAAAATAATTAACAGCGCTTTACCCTCTGCGACAAACGGGTGAAGAAACACAACTATGAAACGCTTTCCATAAATAACCCTTGCGATTACGGTGGGCTTACATAGTTTGTAAATTGGTTGAACTGTTCACAACATACTTAATGAGTATCATTTGTCTATGTACATTAGAAATGAAATAGTAAACAATTCCAGGGATAGTATAAAATTTCAGAAATATAATTTTCAACGGCGAAAGGAAATTTATATTTCAGTATAATGCTCCATTCTCCGTAAAGCCGAAGTAAGGCAAGCGAACACCTACAAAATTTCTATGCTTCGGTTAAATGTTCAAAATAATCAACCTGAAACTCATGGGAGAAAATTATATTCTTCTCCTAAGAATTGAATAAGGTTACCGGGAAAAGTAATTTCCTAGCTTTAAAGTTCCGCCTTTGTTTATCCACGGCTATAAGGCAATTTTCTTAGAAATATGTGTGCATATGGTTGATGTAACGATTTTCGCGCTTTGTCGCCAGTGCATCTTTATTAGTACCTGATTCAAGGGTATATATTGTGGCACCTATTAACTTAATAACTAATGGGTAAAGGACGGTATTGTGTACAGAAGCAGATAGGTGTAGATTGCCTTTAGAAGTCTTTTCATCAAAAAGTTGTTGCCTGTACATAGAACAGGCAAGAAGGTACTTACCTAGTGATGATAAAACGTTCTCAATTAAGTAAGATATGTAGCCAGCCATAATAGATACGGGCATACTAACTAATGAATGTAATACCTTTTTAAGCTTAAGATATGCATATTCTCATTAAAAGCTTTTACGGAGTAGAATGTCTGGCAAAGAACCAGATTAATTTCTTAAGAGGATAATTACGAAACGTTAGTGTTCTAGGAAATATATATTTCGCGGCTTTCAAAAATCGTACTTCGTCCTTCTGTTTAATAAGAACATATCTAGCAGGGTTCACACGTGTTAGTCACTTCCAAAATTTCTTAGGAACATAAAATTACAACAGAAATGAAAATGCCTAAACAATTTTATTATAATTCATTGTCCAAAAAAAAAGAATACAAAACTAATAAAGTTATTGTTTTGAAGTTTGGCAGATTATAGTTTTGGGTTGCGCTCTTTCGACTTAAAACATTTTCAGTTTTTCCTACTTCTAATTATACCGGAAGTATATATCAACTTTTCTATTTTAAACGGGGTCTTCTAATATTCATAATTAATATGAATTTCCGACATCATTTTAAAGCTAGTACGTCCAAGTTAAATTTCTTCTCGTCAGAAAATATGACTCATAATCCCATCTCATGATCTTGCGCAAATTTCAGTGTTGCTTATTTATGGTCTTGGTGGTTTTGGAACCTTTTTTAACCACCAAAAACGTTACTGTCGGATAAAATTTATTGTACACGTCAGTTTGTTACCAAAAAAATTCAATTTCATTTTATTTAAAATATAGGAAAAACGAAAGAAAACGGGACCAATCTCACAGTATCAAAGACAATTTAATCTGTCAATGGCTATCGGTTTCGTGCACATCTGCAGACAATCAGGCCAAGACATTCCAGAAAAGCACTACAGAATTAAAACAGATGCAAAAAACAACATCAAAACCATCACGGCAACAGAGCAAACTTTTAAAAAAGCACAAATTGAAATTGTAAAAGGAATGTCCACAACAAATTAAAAGTCAACAAGAAGAAATTTTTGTTGTTGACTTGTGACAAAGATTGTGAGATTGGTCTCGTTTTCTTTCCTTTTTTCTACATTTTGATATGAATTCGCACCGAGTCAGCGACGTTTCTTTACATTTTATTTGCTGCGTGGTCACATTAATAGAAGAGGCTACCCGAAATATTGATGAGCCTTTGAGTTAGTTTTTGCTTAGTCCCCTTAGTGAGACTTGCCATAGAAATTGCCGAATTTCATAAAATTGTGTGAGATGATAAGACTGCCCTCTTTAAAACAATTCTTTTTTATTTTTTCTTCTCGGATAGCAATTTAACTCTCGGCATTTTTATTAACTAATGTGCATACTTCGACAATAAATAAAATTTTAATAAAGATATTTAGATGCTTTTTCACAGTCAGAGGTAATGCCCAATTTCGTAAGTTGTCTGTCTAACTGTGGGCCTACAGAAATTTCATTGCTTGGAGTTACCATTGTTGCAAATATTCTCTTTATAAAATATAACAAATTTTTTAATGTTATTTTGTTTTGCATTTGTGTTTCTTTGTAATTCAGCATTAACTTCGATGCATAATTTGCGTATTCATATATAACAACAGACATTTCGCTGTGTATATATCAATGTTTCTATTCTAAACGGAATCTTCTGATATTTATAATTGACGTGAATTTCCGAGGCAGATACTTGGTAGATCGAAAAAGTGTATTCATATACGAATTTAAACTTTTAAGTTATTATTTCGAAAGCTGCGCTGCTTCAAAATTCGCATGCTAAACTTTATGAAACAATACCGGGTATTCAGAAAGAAATGCCAAACTTACCCGGAAAATATCAGCTATAGGCTGAAGACATTTTAGTAAAGCAAGGTTATAAAGGGTCCGGCAAAAAACCTCCCGTATTTGTTATGGTAGGGATATGACTATAGAGGGGATATTTATCAATAGCGCTATGACTGCCATTTTCAATAGCTGCAAGGGCGTACGCTTGCTATGGAGGAGTATTTTCATAATGGTGGTTCTGAGATTACTATTCACCGGGAATTTCGCATTCGGTTCGGACTTAGCCGACATGATTCTGTTGCGCCAACAACCATTTCATAGCTCTCGTCTAACGATTTGGTGCGTTGTTGCTGAATTTGGTGCATGGGGTTCGTGTTCAAAAAAAGATAAGGGTTACTTCTAATCGCTACTATCACAGTTAAATCAGTTTGTTGGGGACCATGAAGTGAGAGGAGTCTGATGTCAACAAGACGAAGTCACAGATCATACTTCGCGGCGTTCTCTATCAATTTTGAGAGAGTTGTTTATTGGACGTCTTTTTGCGAAGAGACATCGCCTGCCCCCCAAGGTCACCCGATTTTTGTCTTTGAGGACACTTAAAGGCGCAAGTGTACAAACATCGCCTCCCAACCCTGTAAGATTGCAAGGGGGCAGTCACCCAGGTAGTGACTGCCATTTCACGGGAAATTACACGAACAACTATGGAGTACTTCCAGGAAAAGCTTCAGTAATGTGTCAACAATGGAGGGCGCCATCTACCGGACATAGGTTTTAAAACCAAGTAGTGTAAAATGGCATTGTATTTGTTGTTCCCAAATAAAAGTATTTTTCTGTATCTTTGTTTGTTTGTTTGTAACTGCCTTTTGAAATACGAGAGGTCCTTTTTCGGGAGCGTGTATTACTGGAAGTAAATCATATTTCAAATTTTAAGTGGTGTTTTTACTTAATCAGAAAATATTTTTTAAAAGCGTGTATATTAGCTAAGGTAGAGACGGTAGGCTCTTAATTATATTCTAAAAAGGTCTTATTTGTTCGCCTGTGTTATTATACGTTCTCACGCCGTATTTATAATAAACTATCTTTGCAAAACATTGTGTCTTTAGATAAATAGTTTAAACTTTATAGAAACGTTAATATCTTGAAACATTCTTGTTCATTCTGTCTATACTGTAAATTTCTTTTTAACTATTAATAACGGCGCAAATTATTGTTCCGGCACGTTAACCCATCCGTGTATAACAGAAATCTGAAATCTTTGCAACTTTATTTAGACTTTAATTTTTATAGAAAGCGCCCTGCGAATTTACAACAGCCCGTAAGCTTCGCATAAAAAATATACATATCACACAATTGCGTGCAATATTTAATTCAATTTCATCAAGAGTTTCCAGATTTAATTTATTTCCGGTTGAAATTTTCGCGATAATGAATTATTTCATCGAAAGATCCAAAATCTCGTCAAAATACTATTGCCGCTACCTCACGCTAACAAAATCAAAAAAAAAATAAAAAAAATCAGCAGCCAATAGTTTTCTATACTCATATCGGAACTCATACACACGCCGAGCGCAATCGCGCTTATGAGGATAATTAAAATGGAACGTCCGGAAAATGCGCTTCAACTATATCCGGTTCTCCCATATCACACGGGAACCTACATGAAAAATCAGAACTGTCCGCGTTATATATCTAGTGAGAGATCAATTTCCCTGTACTGCGTGCGACAACTAAACTAACTTTCTATTTTTGATTCTTTGCAGATCGATACGAAACACAAAAGGCAGTCAGAGTGTTGCCATTGTTGCAGTAACAAAGAAAAGGTGAGTAACCATTTCGTATTGTCTGTATGTTTATAGGAGATAGACACGTAATGGTTCTTCTTATGATTAGAAAAGATCGTCACTTTTAATTATTCAGTGCAGTTGCTAAAAGTTGAATAATGCGAATCCAACGTATGAATTGAAACAATCCTAAATTAATATGAACCTTCCGTTGGTAAATTCGTAATGATAAATTACAATTTCCTTATAATTACCAACGTATTTAAAAATGTTGTTCTGAAAAAGCCAGTCCTGATAGGATTTGAACCAGCATCCTCCCCCTTGGCGGGGGAGTGTCGTCACCATTAGACCACGGGACCCTGCGCGTTCAAACAACTTAATAAAAACCTAGAAGTCGTACAGACCCACTGGACACCGGACTGGTCTAGCGGGTTCAAATCCCATCGGAACCTACTTTTTCAGAAAAATATTTTTAAACACGTTGGTAATTACAAGGAAATTATAATTTATTAAAACAATCCATAAACTCACATAGAAATCCTGCAAACAAAATTAACATTTTTTAAATTTAACTTTATTTAAATAATTAAATATTATTATAAAGGGTATTTCATTAAGAGCGCAAGACTTTAAAATTTTGTAAAACATGCTACTCTGTAGCAAATTATAGAAATACTTTTTGATTAATGTATACATTTGGGCATTATGTATGGAACAAAATACCTTGTAAAGGACCGCCATCACTTTGCCTGACACACTTTACTCTTTTAACAAAATTTGCAATAACACTATTGTATACATGGGGCGGTATGTCATTGATAGAGTGTCTAATTTTGGCCTTCAATGCTTCGGTGATCGCGAGCTTGTTACCCTAAACTTGTGACTTCAGATAATCCCACAGTCAGAAGTGTTAACGGCAAGAACGTGGCGGCCAATTTTTGTCACCAAACTGGGAAATGGGACGACCAGGAACAAACTCGTGCAAGACAGTCAATATTTCACGGGCGGTATGACATGTCGTTCGAGCTTTGTAGGCGTGGAGATGGAAATCCTTTGTTAGAATACGCTGTTGTTGTAATGTCCAATTAGCGATAACGAATCGACGTCTGTGGACTTTCGGTCACACTCTCGCGAACTGTTGCTTGTATCGTTTAATACATCACTAACGGAACTAGTGCTTTCGAATTTTTCGATTTTTTTCGCAGTAAATGGATCAGAAGCATTCTGCCGACCGAATATTGGACGCATTTTACGAATGGTGGTAAAGAAACTTTCACAATTTTGATAATAATGTTTAACAATCAGGCCGCTTTGTTCTGTAGTGTAATACTCCATGTTTACTAACTCCCACCTGTCAACATTCGATCTGTCACGTCATAATTACGTCTCTTTATGATTGTCAAACATGGGTAATTCACATCTCGCGCTGTTATTGAAACCCCCGCTCTAAAGCTGAAATAAAACATGGACTTTATTGTTTTTCGAAGTATTGTTCACACCATTTGCGTTATTAGAAAAAGAAAAGTTCAACATGTGCTCCTGAGGCACATATTATATGATAAAATAGAAGATTCTAGCAATAATATAAATTGAACATATAGTTTAGTCAATATGTTAATTCCTAATATTTGCGGTACGCTGCATAATATACACCCAACACAAACAAACAAAAAATGCTGATATTAACCAAACTAATCTTAGTAAGCATAAGAAGAAACAACAATGGGGAAGTGTGTCTCTATCGCTCTTTATCCGATATGTTTCGTATTATATAAATTACCCTCTTGCCTCTCCATACTGTCTACCGGGTGTTTCAAACGAGAATATTGAATATATCGACAACTAGGCCGTCCTTACGTAGGTACCAAATTCGCTTGAAGAAATTATAAAAACAGTAACAGGAGCACAGACTGCACTTGAGGACATTTTCAAAATCTCCAATAGTACACCGCCGTAGAACTAATATCAAGTTTTTGCTTAATCTTTTACGTAACATTCTGATTTTGTTCTACTTCACCCTTTTACCCAGGGCTTGCTTCACATTTTGTACCCCAAAAATCTAACATTATGTTAAAATCTCCAATACAGGATATGCAATATGATCACATACCTTCTAGCAAGCCATAAAATTATTTCTTTAAAATATCTTGTTGATAGTGAGTAGTGAATTGAAGTGAGAAATAAAATACACTTGTACCGTATTGGCCCATTGACACTTAAGCGCTATTACTAACGCCACAGAATAAATCAATTTACACATTTTCAAAGGTATTCCACCAACAAGTTTAAAGAAGGAAAAATTCATGGTTTGCCAGAGGGTAAATTTGATCAACCATATGGTACTACACGGAATAAAATATTTATTAATAGTAGCTGGACCCGGTTCTTGCACTTTTTTATTATTATTATTATTATTATTATTATTATTATTATTATTATTATTATTATTATTATTATTATTATTATTATTATTATTATTATTATTATTATTATTATTATTATTATTATTATTATTATTATTATTATTATTATTATTATTATTATTATTATTATTATTATTATTAATATATAATTATGCTTTAGGTTAAAGTTCAAAATAACTTTTTTATTTACGTGCTTAGTTTTTTAAGGTATATTTAAGTTTGCACTTGTAATATCATGCGGCCTACTTTCGTACCAAACAACATTGTCCTTTAATTAAATTGTTGAATCTATTGAACAATAAATTATCATTACCATTATCATCATTATAACTTCGCTTTGTCCTCCACTACACGAAGAAAAAATTGCAATAAAAGTATCCGAATTTAAACGAATTCGGGAACCATTGGATTTACGACAATCGCCGACGGCTAGTATATCATTAACATTGCCGCATAATGCTGCCATTTTAAAATCCGACCTCTGGTGACGACAATAATGAAACTGATCTGTAATGTACCGGTTTTATTGCATCCGCCTGTTTTGTATATTGTTATAATTGTTTTCTTTTTAAATGTTTAGAACATACATCACTCTTTAGTGTCAAATTCTTTGAACCGCCCTAATTTGAATGTGCAAGAGCAGATATGCGAAGAGTATATTATCAATAAAAGCCGGAATATATGTATTTAGCATATTCATATATTTCCGCACAAAATATGCTTTTTGTATATTATTTACGTATTTTGTATGTACATGATGATTTATGTCGAACGTTGCAGATATTCAACCACATCAATAGAACAATTTGAATGTTAAGTTATTTTTGCTAAAGTACAGCAAACATAATATCTCTGATAATAATACCTCAAAAAAAATTTATTAATGGTAGCTGCACAGAAACATTTAAACACTATTAAGAGAGTTGTTGAAAAACAATCACTTTCATCGTAAATATGTGTAGATGAAACTATTGATAGTATGGGATGATATATACCTAGCTCATTTGGTATATCTGTTCCTGCAGTCTTGAAGTAAGACTTCACATATATATGTGTATATATATATATATATATATATATATATATATATATATATACGAGGGCTACCTGAAATGTTTCCGAAATCGACAAGAAAAACAAGGTGTTGGTGTGGTTTTCTATTGTTATTTTTCGATATAGTCTCCTCGAAGATCAATACACTTTTTTAAACGGTGCTCCAATCTCTTCAAGCCGTCGGAAAAGTAGGATGTTTCGAGGTCTGCAGAACAGCCGTCTGTAGCGGCGATGACCTTCTCATTTGAGGCAAATCTCTTTCTTCCCAGTGATTTTTTCAGATTTGGGAATAGAAAAAAGTCGCTTGAGGGCCCGATGAATATGGAGGATGAGAGACTAATTCGTACCGCAACTCATTCAATTCGAACACGATGATACGGAATGAATGAGCCGTTGCATTCTTGTGGTAGAAAAGCACCATTTCCTGCTACAAACGAGGCCGTTTCTCCTTCAATATTACATCGAATCGGGTCAGTAAATCTCTGTCGTATTGCAGCGTGATCGTCCTTCCCTTCTACAGATAGTTGATGAAGATTACAACTTGGGAATTCCAAAAAATGGTCGACATGACCTTTCCGGCCGATTGAACGGCCTTTACTTTCTTCAGAGATGATTCGCCCGGAAAAGGCCACTGCTTCGACTGTTTCTTGGTCTCCGATATGTAGTCGTGGATCCAAGTCTCATTCACGGTTGCGAAACGCATGAAGAAATCCCTTGGATTGCGTTGGATCCTGGCCAGACACTTCTTCGAAACAGTCACCCGATTTCGTTTCTGCTCCGGTGTGAGCAAACGCGGTATCTATCGTGCCGAAAGCTTTTTTATGTCAAAAATTACGTGTAGGATATGGCCAACGCGTTCTTCTGAAATGTTGTCTGTGCTATCTCTTTTAGCTTCAATCGCCGATCGGCTAACACGACATCATGAATCTTGTCAACCATTTGATCATAGGTAGCGGTTTTTGGGCGTGGTTCGTCACTTGTGCTTGTGCGACCCCGTTTGAACTCGCTCACTCAGAAGCTGATGGTCGAAAATGATGGAGTATATACCCCATGAACCTCTAGCAAAATAATAAAACGCGCCTGACTTGCTACACAAAACATACTCTTAAACAACAACTATTGACAGTAGACGTCTGAAATTTTTACAGTTGCCATAGAAAAAGGTTGCCCTTGCCAACCAATGAACCCACTTCAACCTTCGTGCGCAATCTCTTGTAGATTCCGGAGACATTTCACGTCACCCTCGTATATAAAAAAAACTGGCAACTTTCTTTTTGCCATAATCGATACCAACAGGAAAACTTCTATGATTGCTGACAGACGCGACCGCCATACATGGGGAAGGCAACCCACAATTTAAAATTATTTTGCCCGATCTTAATTCACACAGCTAAATAAATTGTGTTACAGAAGAAACAGTAGTAAACACTCTTAGTAATGTTAAAAAGTCTTTTTGAAGACCACATTGCAAATCCAGTTCTATAGAAAAAATGTACTTGGCGGCCAGTTATCACAAGATTGGATACGTAGTTGTAAGCTGCTATTTTGCATGCGAATCATTACGAAAAAAATTAAAACTATTATGGATCCTATTGGCTGAGCAGAGTCTGTGGTAGACGTTCAAAAAATATAAAATACTTCAATAATTAGCGTCTATTACACCCAATTATGATTTCATTTCGAATTTTATATTGCAATTGAAAATCAAAGGTTGGCAAACACTGTATATGGAAAATTTATTAGTGTAATCGAAAAGAATGAAGTTTCTAAAACCTAAAGAATATTGCCAGAACCCTATACAGTGATTTACTAGAAAATACTGAGTTGGCAAAAGCATTATTAATTTTAAAAATGTTCCTAGAGGTATCAATGTAGAAAGGATCTTTTCGTTGTGCAAACATGTGTTTTCGACAATCGTCAAAATTTCTTCAAAAACTTTAAAAAATATTTAGTTGTTAAATACTTTTATAATTGTAAAAATGTTGTAAATTAACTTATAACCAACTCAAAAGAATGTTTTCTTTCTAATATGTTACATATTTTGGTTTTCCTAGTATTTTCTATTAGCATATTTTCCTTGAGAATGTGCATAATTAAGCTAGAAAACCGGCATATTTATGTGCATATTTTTAGTTTTTTTTTTGCAAACATTCCGTCCTTTAGTTATTAATATTCAACTGTGTGTAAATATTCCTCAAATTTAATGTATTCTACTTCTAGTCCGATCAATGTCATTTTGGTTTTTATAAATACCTTTTCTTTGCTGCTACAGTGATATCGAAAAAGACGAAATAGTTATCCCTAGCCTACTGGACTCAGGATTTAATCGGGTAAGTTGTAATTTACTATTCATTTTTCTACATAATTAACTTTAAAATGGTTAACATAGTGAACACAATGATCCGCAACTGATTAGATATAACGTACATGTAGAAAATTAAACATGCTCTAACCGTAGTAATATAAGTAAAGTTTCTCGAAGTACGAAGCGAAGCTACAATATGAAGTACAAGTTATGAGTGTGTTATAAAATTTAGGAGAGAAGAAAATGTCAGAGAATCTCTATTAATATCGTTAATGGCACCCTCTTCTTTGTAGCTTAAACTTTAACAGCCGAGAATTTCTGTGAACTATTCCGTTAGTTAAGTTATTCATAAAATAGCCGTAAATGTTGTTAAACGAAATATGTAGTTACATATCGCTCATAAAGCGTATAAGCACCTTTTAAGTTTAATAAATGTATGTATATTTAACAGTGAGAATTGTTTCCTAAAAACAATAAACAGCACCTATACCATGGAAGTTCGCTACGTCACTCATCCACCTTGTTTGCCTTTCATTTAAACTTAACTTCTTTTTAATAAAAAGGATATTCCATGGTTTCCACTAAAGCGACATGTTTCTTCTGTTTCCAAAACAGAACAATTACAAACAGAATTTGTTCCAATTTCGCCCTCAAAAAAAATTGTTTTAATTAGGGTTGTTTGTGAATACCGTTTAAAATTTCGTCGACGTTTTTTGCACAGAACCCAACACCATGTCAGTTTATATTAACTTTCTAAAAACTCACACACCATGTAAAAACAAGTAAACTCTTATGTAGGCTGCCAACTTTCATCAATCAATTGGAGTGAAACCAAGCATGTGGTAAAAATACTTTTATATGCACTTTGTGTTAATGTGTTGTACTATTCCTTAGGAGAATTTATAGAAATTAGAAGTACCACGGTTTCTTCCGATGAGTAACTTGACTGTTTTTCTAGAGATCTCCAATAAGTTAGAATTCGCTTCGATCGGAAAGGGGTTGTTGTGGTCATTTCTTAGCTTCATTGATGTCCCAAAAACTGATTCAACAATCAATCTTTTCTTAATTGGTGGGTTTTTCGATTAACTACCACTGGAGTATCTTCAAAGTCTTTCGATAGTCGGCCCCGTTAGTAGAAGAAGGACCAGGAATACAATGAAATACACTTCAGGAAACTGTACTTTTTACAACAAAGCGCCAAATTGTATCAGAAAGCGATTGTTCATTATGCAGGGGCTTTTCCAAATTGAAGAGGGTCTTTGTTGCAATTTCGGCATCATTTGTTTGAAAATGCCTTTTCAAGATATCAAGAACTCGATTTTTTCGCAATTCCGTGGATTCGTCATAAAGTTCCATAATCTCTCCATGCAGGACCAAGAAGTTAACAAAGTTTACAACCGAAAACCTCTTTGTAGTTCCAAAAAAAAACAAGCTAACATTTCACAAGACAAAGCTCTGTGAAATAATTTTGTTTAAACACGACTTGCAACTTTTATAACCATTAGCACCTTCAGAGGCATGTAGGAGCAGGAAAATAAACTGTCATTATATTTAAAACTCATTAAGGAACAATAATATCTTGACCACATTCCATCTTAAGTTGTCCTCGTTCATGATTCTTCGACTAATTACCTAATTCATAAGTAAAATGCATATAATTGCGGAGAGCGTCCTTAACAAACGAACGATAAACTTCAAGTATCTTTAAGCGCACTAGATGATACTATTAGGATAAGACTTTCATTGTAAAGTGATAGAACAGTTATATTATCAAAGAATTTCTTCAGTCAAAACGAGAAATCGGAACAATTTACAACATTAAAATCGCTTTATTTATAAGATGTGAACTTTACGATGTTTGCAAGCGTGTATCTCTAATTTGCGTGATGGTCATTAGCAATTCTCATCCTAAAACTTGATTTAATGTAATAAGGATATCATATCACAATTTTGCTATGATTGGGAAAAGTTGACATTGTCGGTTTCGATGGCGTATATCAGATCCTAGACCACTGTGCGCCCTTAAGAGTCATACAGTTACGAGTGAAAATATTGAAAACGACAACCACGCAAAGAATACAAAAACTCCGAAGCAGAATGCTCAACAACTATATAACTGGGACAACACATGCAGCCCCACATTGGAAAGCAAATCATTCACGTATTCCATGAACAATGTTGCTCCCAATATCGAGCCCTGGTGAACATCCGTCTTGACGTCGATCGTAGACTCAATTCAAATCCGAGTATATTGCGTCGGTTGTAGATCTACCTGCTTCCTATCGATATTTTGACTTTATGTACGTTAATACAAATCATAGACTTAAATTGAAATATACGATTTTTTATCTAAAACCCAGGTGATTTCATATTTTTGTAAGTATTTATTATATATAAAATCCTGGCCTTCTTCTTCTTTTTCTTCACTTCAGGTTTTGGACATTGTGCCTGTTACAATACCCATTTTTTATTTGATCTGTCTACACTTCTTTTTCCTAAACGTTTACAAAATCTCGCTGTGGCTGGCAACTTTGTCACTTGCATCCAATCTACATGTTCCTTCCACTTATTTTTGTTTTCCTTTATTCTCTCATTCATATCAAAGATATTTAATTCTGCTCTTATATCTACATTTCTTATTCTATCAGATCTTATGCAACCTTTCACTCTTAAAAATTTCGTCTCTTGTGTCTGTATTCTGCTTTCTCCTTCTTTCGCTGTTGTCCATGTTTCCTTCCCGTATAAGAGGGTTGACACCACTAGCGTCTTGTAAAATTTTCATCAGTGTATTCTTTCCTGTTTTGTTTTTAAATGTTCTGCTGATTGTTCCACAGATATGCGTGAATTTATTCATAAGATACATCGCAGCCTAAATACTTAAAGTGTTTCACTTGTTCCAGTACAATTTCATTTATGATTAATTGGATATTTGTCCAGGTAAGCCATGGTTTTGGTTTTATTTGCCGATATTTTCATTTCGGTCTCGAATTATAGTATGTACTTACTAGTACAAACGGTTACTGTACAACTCGAAGACCGCAAACGTACTGACAAATTCCCGAACAACTAAAAATGTATTATTTGAAAGGGGAATTATCACGTTTATATAAAACTCCCCTTTGTACAACCGGTGACGTTAATCCGCATGCAGCTAATTGAAAACCGGTAATCCTCCAATATTAGAATTTATCACAAAATAAGCTTAAAATACTTGCTCATCCTATTATCTTCCTAATTACATCACGTTTAAGCAATGTCCTGCGTATCGCACGTTAAAAGCGTTACTATGATATTCCTCCTGCTAATATAAGACAATGTATTCATCGGATTATTCCCGTACAGAAACTACACCATGCAAGACAGGAACATGCATACAGCGTCATATATGAGAAGCTGCGCTTTACACATTTATGCTATAATTAGCGCCGCTTTCATCGAAGTTGAAATTAATACTAGCAGCCCACAATCGCATTTAGAACGCAAAGCCATCGCCGTGGCGTCAGCGGCCACAACACAATACGACTTAATGATTCCCACCTTCTGTTTCACAAACAACGACCGTGTCTTTTACGCTCATGACAGATAATCGTTAGCACCACTCTAAACGAGACTGCGGTTTAATTATTTATAGGTCACATGATGGCGTTGAATAACAGATCCGTACGGTGCACGTCTAGAATCGGTTTAAAATCAATATCGTTCATTCGATTTTATTAAGGCAAATGTCTCGACGTATCAAACGTTTCACGTTGATTTCCATTTGCAACTGGTTGATTAATTTGGCTAGGGATGGTTTTCTTGAATTGTGACGATGACGCAAACAAAATCGAACTCAATTAATGCGGTTCGATTCTGGTTGTTTTGCTAGTGTTTCATTAAAAATTGTGCACTACCTCTTTAAAAATATAGCCAAAGTTCTAATTTTTACTTTTTATAAATACATCAGTTTAGAAAACTTCCTTTGATGGAGAGAAGATGAAAGGAATATTTCAAAGAAATCTGAGAGAAACAACAACCCCAAATAATAACACATCAAGCCCTTTTAGGTTTTCGCACAGTAGAATATGAATCTAATACGATATTCCACTTGCACTGAAAGAAAGTTATTCACAACTATAATAATCTTACCAGTACGAAGTAATAAATCGTTGGAAGGAACGAGGAAATTTTTTCAACGAAATTAGATGCACGTACAAACAGCTTCTGAGCTTTCTCGTAATGGTTCTTGCATTCTAAAGGGTACTGTGTTTGTGCCAATGCGAACTGCACTTGTTTACGAAACATCAGAGATGAAAAAACCTTAGTGACACGGTGGAATCCGAGAACCGTTATAACAATGGAAAACAACAGTAAAAGCTTAAGGTAGTATTTAAGGTTTCGAGCTGATAGGCTGTGGTCTGATGGAATTTCTTCTATACGCTTCATTCCTAAATGCGTCAGCGAGGGTGAAGTACTCTCCATGGTAATCCGACATTGAATGAGGTGCTACTTGATGACTCGGCCTCTTGTGCGTCCCATCTTCTTCCATTATCTTCCTTCCTGGAACTTGCTGGCATCTTCTTCGTGTCTACTTGAGTTCTTGAAGTGTTCATCCTGGACTTCCCCGCTTCTTCATCTTTTACCTGGAGCAGATAATTTATTAGGAGCGGTTGATTTTAGAGGTGTGTAATGTTTTCTTAACGGTAGGACAACGATACCCTGTCCATATTGTGGTAGCAGGTTGCTCATTCAGATCTATCTGCGTTTTACGGCCGTAACGCTTTTTATCTCCCGCGTGGTATACCCATTTGCTTGGGCAATATGCTTCAAGCGCAATAATTCCTCATGAAGAAATTTTGGCTCCCACATGTGAGCAGCTCGATCTCTGAGTCTCTTAGTACAAGGGAAAGTCATTAAATAAGTCACAAAGTGCTGTTGAAAAACTGAAAATAGCACTGAGCTATTTGCGTATCTGTCACTAGGTATCAGCGCACAATCCAGCTTTATGATAGTCAAGTGACAGTTGCGACGAAAACACCCCTCTTCGCCGTCAGCAAACAAATTCAAGATTGCGCCCTGAGGTGCTAAGGTTACGCATACCGTATTCTGCGATTCTGAAAAAGTGCTCCTAGCCCATTTTCAAAATAGAAATGAGAACGTGACTGTTAAATCATACTGTAGAGTTTTGTTGTTGCTTCGGAATGCAATTCGACAAAAATGTCCAGGCCTACTAACGAGAGGAATATTGCTGCATCACGATAACACCAGGTCGCATTCGTCCCACTCGACCCATGCGAGAATTGCAGAATTAGGATGGGAGCTTCTTGAAGATCCGGTTTACAGTTCCGATTTATCCCCAAGCGACATCATCTGTTTGCTCCATTCAGCATCTTGCCGGAAAACATTTCGGGACAATGTTCAACAAGAGGTACACACGACAACCCTTTTTGGGGCATTGATAAAGCAATGGGATAAGTGTATTAATGTAGATGGAGACTTTGTTGAAAAATAAAACTTATTTCTCTAATTATTTTTATAATAGCTTTTTGTGACTTACTGACTTTTCCTCGTAATAATAGTTCATTTTTAGAATGCTTGTAAAGGTGTGTGTAGGATTTAGACATATTATTCTCTTTCCGGATCACTAGCACACCCAGAAATAAGAAACAATCGTCTTTTTTTCTTTCCGCATGATGAATTGGATACTTTGAGTTATACTATTCAAACATTATAAAAATCGTCTAGTGTCTCTTCTCCGTGAGACTAGTTGACAAAAATGTCGTTCACATAGCGAATAGTATGCTAAATGTCCTCCATTTTTGTAAATGCATTCGTAATGTTCATCTCAAAAAGAATCAAAACAAAGAAATATCCTTTTTCAAACTAGTTTTTTTAGAAGTTGTTTTTTCCGCAGATCATAAAACCAACATTTCTCCATTATTTGCCGCGACTCTATTAAGAACACCTCACGGATTCCTTTGTTATTGCTTTAGATAGTTTGCAAATCTGTTAATTATGAAATTTTATCTGACCTTTTTAATAACTACAACTTCTTTAGGATTACAATGTAAAAGTAAGACTTTTATTTGTCGAAGGTATTGAAAGTAAGGAAACGCTGCCTGTAACCGTTTTCCCCAACGCGTAAGAATTGGTTGTGACAGTTGACGGATGTCAGGACGCTGTCTATGAATCCTTCTGCAAGTTTTCAAAAACGCTGCTTCTATTTGAGCAATTAATTCATTTATTTCTAGATAACATTTTCCAGTAGTTTCTGCTATAAGACGTAAAACATGAAGTTTAAACGTTACATATAGTAAGTTGATACACGTTCTTTTAGAAAATGACCCACACAGAACATGGTTGCGGCACTCATTAGAACAAATACTTGGCCTGGCGAGAGTTGAGATTTTGTCAATGTATTCAGTCACCAATTATGTCAATATGTAACAGTGTTAATGTATATTCATCTAGATTTGATTTGTTTAAGATCACTGCTTTGAGGCAACTTTTGGTTGAGCCATTTTGTGTTGCTTAAGGAATTTTTGCATTTTCGTTTGCTATTCTCTTCTTTTGGTACCACACATTTACTCGTGTTTTATAATAGTTATTATGGTACGATTATGCTATAAGCTGCATGTTGTTGGGTAATAAATAATTACCCCCAAACCCAAAGTTGCTTCGCTATTTCATTCTTATGATGTTCTACTAGTTACAAGGGACGCTTAATAATCAACAAGGCAAATGACTCCTGACAAAAAGCCTCTTATTCAATAAAACCCACTAACTACTTTTCAAGAAAATTTTCACTATCATTTAGGCACTTATCCCATCGGTTTGGAAGCTTATTTCTGCGGTAGAAAAATTCTTGGTTGTTCTGATGGGACCATTTGTGTATACCTTTCTTGATCGCTTCATACTCTTTCCTTCTTAAGTCCCAGATTAGGGAACTCATTCCACTGTTCCCCAACAATCGATCTACTATGGAAAGTTCTAGTCCAGCCATTGACGTAATTCAGTGCTGTAATGGAATGGTACTCTATTTTGCATGAACCTTTGCGGTTTTCACCTAAGTGCATCGAAATCGGTCATCGCCAATATTTTGAGGTAATTTTCTCTGTTGCAGTATTTTTAAATAAGTAAGGGCCGAACTTTCCACGAGGCACGTCAAGCCATGGTATGATCAACGATCAAGTCATTGTTGAAGAAGAATCAAAATACATCAAGGATGTAACGAGGTATTTTAAGGAAAGACCAATATAAACAACATGTCAGGAATTCCACGACCGTGACATCAATGGGCACCGGTAATAAGAAACTTATAACACTATCTCTCTACCCAACAATTAAAGGGTTAAGCAAAATTTTCCACAAACGGGATTTGAACGTGTCTTTTGGATCGGATGTGATGGAAGGTCTGGAATTTACCAAATCACATGCAATGATTGTGGTAAAGTTTACATAGGACAAACAAAAAGGAGTATCGAAATAACACATTAGGCACTATCGTTTTGATAAACCAGCACTATCTAACGTGGCAGAGCATACGGAAGAATCCGAATATTATATTAAACTAAAAAACCTTAAGCTGCTTAAATATTATATTGAACTAAAAAACCTTAATCTGCTTAAAAATGTAAATTCGTTCAGGAAATTAGGCACATACGAAACGATATTTATAAAAACGTAAAAACAACTTGCTCAACAAGGAGTTACCCTCAATTGCACACTCAGGTCTGCTTGATTTATTACCATAAACAGGGCATTATGGTAATAAATAAAAAGATACGGTTTCTTTTCGTTTTTCCTTTTATGAAAAAGTACAAGTTATTCGGGACCCAATAGGTTGTAAAACGTTGCTAATTTAAGAATCTTGAGAGCATGCAAAGGATATATTGCATGTGTGATACATTTCTTCACCTCAGTCGATAACGTGGTTGACAATGAGAGTCCATGCGCTCTTGAAACATTTGCGTTCCGAATAAATTATTAATTTGCATGGTGTAGTTTATTGCGAAGCCCAAGAATTATACAACCGCAGAGTCCCTGCAATAGTTGTGTTACTAGCTACTTTTCAACATAATTTCCACTATAATTTAGGCACTTACTCCATCGCATTGGTAGCTTTCTTATTCCCGGGGTAAAAAAATTCTTCAGCTGTGCTCACGAAACCTATTACATATGTACAGCTTTCATGATCGCTCCTTTCTCTTTTCTTCTTCAGTCCAAGATCATGGCGCTCATTCCCCAACAATCGATCTACTGTGGAAAGTTCACTGCCGTAATAGGATAGTGCGTCATCTTGCATGAACCATTGCGGTTTTCACTTAAGTGCATCCAAATCGACCATCTTTGATCGCAGTATTTTCAAAATGGTAAGGACCAAAGATCCCATAAAGTAAACCAAACCACGGTACGATCAATTCTTTGTTATTTGTTACCGGTAAACCGATGTGGATTCTCGGGGGATCACTAGCGTAAATTTTGTAAATTTATTTCACCGTTAACATAAAAATAAGTTTCACATGTGAACACCATCTTTGATAAAAATATTGCGACCTCTTCCGGCTGTTTCAGTTTTTGATCCAATTGCACATTTTAACACCACGATCTGTTTTTCGTCATGTCGTGCAACATCTGCAAGTTGCAAGTCCTCGAGAAACACCCAGTTCCAAGCTTTTTCGGTGAATTTGTTTCTTTGTAATCGCAACGACCTTCGTTATTACCTTTTACATCACCACTATTGATGTGCTTGAAAAAATTTGGGTGCATCTACAACACTGCATTTTTCAGTCAGATACCACACAGTGCTTTGCAATCCACTTTCGAATACTTTTCTTGGGGATAGGAACAATCGTGCTTTTCTTTCACATAAAATGGGATATATATGGAAAATAGGGGTTAATGATTTGATCAATACATGTTGGCAATTCTTGATTACGTAGCTTGGAATTAAATCATCATCTATAGATTCATTGGATGGAAGTGCTCTTCAGTACCTTATCTTCTTCAATAGATTAAAAAAATAAATCAATGGTAAATGGTTGCTCTTGATATGGGGTATATTTGCCTGTGTATCTGGTAGAAAAACGTTAAAGAACATTTCAGCGAAAGCGTTTACAATATTTTGAGGACGACTATATTCATTAGAAAGTATACCAGGTATTCTAGTCGTACCGCGTTTAGAGTGACTAAACTTTCATACATCCTTCAACGAAGATTTAGTATAAGCTTCAATCCGACGCAAGTAGAAGTGGTGCGAATCGCTTATTTGACACTTGATGAGGACTCGCAAGAATTCAGTGATTTAATAGAAATCTGGATTCAAATTGATAACTTTTTTATGGTAGGATATCTATATTTTATACATATATTGATACAAACGCGAAATAAAATGTATTCAAATGTGATATCTTCTTTTCCCTTGTCCAGAAATAACCAGCAAACGAAATTAATATATTTACGTCAGTGATGCAATTCCATATCCAGGTCACACACGTTCCATGGATAGAAATACAAATTACATACGGACTTGTCCTTCTGATTTACCCATCCTGTTACACTCCGTGACAGCTTTCATAATCCAGCACTGTTGGTGAATTATTACAAAGTTTTTCAAGAGGCACACAGAATCGTTCGTTTTCGCAATTATCGTTAAGTGGAAGAGAAATTTTCATCCATTCTTTTTTCATTTAATTTAATTAATGCCGAGGACCGCATGTATCGGTAATTCGTTATTCTTTTTTCTCCTTTTTTTAGTTAATTGGGTTTAGGACGGGCAGAATTTAATTGCAATTATAAACGTGTCCGGTTTTGTCGAGAATTGCGTTGAACGCGATTGGCCTCGTTTGTTAGAGACAAAAGTACGATCGAACTTTAAACTAAAATTTGAGCATCGCTTATATACAAAGCTTGGAAATTTGAAACAGTTTCCATAGGCGCCTAAATCGACATTTAGAGTGGTTCTATCTAGCCTTGAATGAGTCGATAGATGTTTCAGATACTATTCAGATATCACTTTTCATTCCAGGGATAGATACAAATAATGAAGTATATGTAGAACTTCTTGAGGTTAGTAGTATTCACTGCACGATTACTGGGGCAGACTTCTTTAAAGTACAGGAAAATGTTGTTCAGAAAAATAGTTCTCAGTTGAGAAGTTTAATGTATATCGCGTCAAAGCCATTAATCGTACATCAAAAGTCTTTGTGCGGAAGTGACTGGATATGTCAGAAGTCTTAAAGCCAGCCGTGTCAACTGTAAACTATATCAGATCACATGCCCTCAATCATCGTCAATTCTGCAAGGTTATTGAAGTGATTGGAAAAAGTGACTTACTGTCTTTTCCGAGGGCGGATCCTCATGCCGCACCCCTCACCTACTTCTAATTGGTTGTTTGATTAATGTTTTTGACATTTACTTAACTGACATTTCTAGATCATATCTGCATAATATCAAGTTTCTATCTCAAAGTGTTGTGCTGTGGCTAATTCTTGAATTGTGTGTCATGATTGTCCATAAAAATGGATTCTGTAGAACAGAGAGGCGTAATAAAATACCTTCAGAAAAAGGGCATGACGCCAACTCAAATTCATAAAGACATATAGCAACTACTGGTGAATCTGCAGTTTCTTATGAGATAGTAAAAAGCTGGTGTCGAAATTTTAAATGCGGAAGAACATCCTGTGAAAACCAATATGCTGGTGGTTCTCCCATAACGGTAACAACAGACAAAAACATTAAAAAGGTACACAATATCGTACTGTAAAACTGATGAGTACGCATCACGGACATTGTGGAAGATACTGGCTTATCATATCATGTGGTGGACAACATACTGACTAAAGAATTGGATATGAAAAAGATGAGTGCAAGATGAGTGCCCCGAATGTTAACCATTGATCAAAAAAGAAATCGGTTGTTGATTTGTAGGCGTCTTTTGGAAAGGTAACAAGCAAACAAAGAGAACTTTCTTAGTCGGCATGTGACCATGAATGAGAGTGGAAACATCACGGTTTTCCTCCTCCATACAAATTTAAGGTCGTGCCGTCTGATGGAAAGGTTTTGCTATCTGTGTTCTGGGATGCCCAAGGTATCATCCTGACTGACTATTTGCAAAAAGGACAGAGCATTACAGGAACCTACTATGCACAATTCATTTCTAAATTGCGAGAACTTATTAAAGAGAAGCGCCGAGGAAAGTTAAGGCACGGTGTGCTGTTAGACCTGGTATTACTATGGCTGCTATACATCAAACAGGCTTTGGATTAGTGGAGCACCTGGCATATTTGCTGGAACAGGCCTGTGATTACAGGCTGTTCCCAAAATTAAAAGAAATCTTACGTGGGGCAAAATTTTCCCGTAAGTATGAAGTGATCCAAACTGTAGAGAGGTTGGAACACCGGTAGACCAAGTGCACTAGTGTAGAGGGAGACTATATCGAAAAATAAAAAATATAATGCCTCTATAGTTTAAGCATAGAGATCCACTCTCGCACTGCAGTATGCTGGCTTGGCTACAGAAAAGTTCCACCGTAATTTTTTGGACTGCCAGCAATAATGGAAATTTGAGTTCAGTTACAACACAATGAATGGTAGCGGAAATTATCACTTGGATTTAATTTAAAATTACAAGGATAAAGTCAGTGTCTGCCTAATTTCTAGACTTATAGTTATTAAGGCCTTTGGACAAAAAGATTGTTTTGTTTCAATGACTAATGAATATTTTGCAAATGATACAAAAATTTTTCAAAATCCAAAAACGCCGATGTACAAACCCTTGCTCCAGAATGGAAATGATTGAATTGAATTGTAGCGATATTTTTAAAGATAAATGTTTAAGCTCGTCACTGCTGGAATTTTGCAAGAGTCTTCCACTTCACATCGCTTGATCAGTGGCATAAATATACTCGTGGCTTTTTTTACACTTTCGGAACTGTGCATTCTCCAAAATGAAATATACAAGAAATACTTCCAGATCCAGGTTAAGTGATGGTCATTTGAAGTCGGTGCTAATAATTTCCATTAGCACGTGGGCTCCCATTGTCAACCGTGTTACAATGTTGACAATGGGAGCCCACGTGCTCTCGAAACGCTGCGTTCCGCATAGTTAATTAATTTGTGTGAGTGGAGTTTACTGCTATACCTGTGAATTGTACATCCACACAGTCCTTGCAATCGTCATTACATACATCTCATTGATAATTTCTAAGGCTAATTTGGGTACTGCAAGTACTTTAAAATTTTTACGAGAGCCGATTGCTAGCCATCTGCGCAACCTTCCAACTATTGGGATCAGGTTTTTCTTGGGGATGTCTCCCTTAGCCGAAATACTTCGGTTTTAGGGCGCCGAAGACTCGTCTTTCGTCCGCTTATGTTAACTACATGACATACATCCATTGCATGCCGCGCATTGACCAGGGATTACGCGGCTCATGTCTTGGTGGACCTGGAAGTCGGATTCGCTGAAAGAGCGCATCATTTTCAGGATATTATTGAGTGTGCTTATTCGGTATCGCACACCCTCTCGGGTCCTCATTTCCAGCCTTAATCCCCAAAAGCGATACAGGATTTATACACAGACACCAGAATTGTAGTAGGTTAACTAGAGAAAGAGAAATGCTAACAAACAAAGGAGTTAGACAATGCTACTGTTTGTTGCCAATATTGTTTAACATATATACATATTAATGCCATTATAAACGAATGGAAAACGCGATGCCCGAAAGGAATGGGTTTAGACCAGAGTACCATCCTCAACCCTATCTTATCTGCTGGTGATTTAATCCTCCTAACAGAAACAGGAGATGATCTACAGAAAGGAACACATAACAAATATATAGAAGAAAAAGAAAGGGTACACAAATAATTTTTTACAAGACGATAGCACTGCTAACCCTCTTATATAGTAGTGAAACATGAACAACAAGGAAAAAGCAGGGAAGCAGCATACAGACACAAGAGATGAAATTTTTAAGAAGAGTGAAAGGTTGAACAAGATCTGATAGAATAACAAATGAATGAAGACATAAGAGCAGAACAATACATCTTCGATATAAATGTATGGATAGAAGAAAACAAAAATAGGTCGAAGGAACACGTAGAACGGATACAAGTGTCGCGGTTACTGGCCCCGTGGGGTCTTATAGATGTTTAGCAAGAAGAAATGTAGGCAGATAATAGATAAATAAATAAAAAATGCCTAACTCGTCACTATTCTTTCATAGTATCCCATAATTTACACCTGTTCACATTTTCGAAAACCTCGAGGTCTATCAAGCCTATGCGTGTTTGTCTGTTGTATTATCTGTGTTTTTCTATAATTTGTTGTAGAGTGAATATTCCATCTGTGGTTGGTCTGTCTTTTCTAAAACGTATTTAACAATAATTGTAACTTCAAATATATCGCATATTGCTAATCATTAATTATTTAGTGTTGTTTGTATTAAGCCTATAATATGCGTCAGAATTTATGGGTACCACTTATAAACCAGTAGCAAAATTTGTAGATAACCCTACTATGCCAAAAAAAAACCTCATGCCATTACATCGTTATGAAAAGTATGTCACTCTATAATAAGCGAAATGTAACTACCGGTAACTTGCTCGTATGGCAGTCAACCGTTTTGCGTCCTTCTGATATGTCAAAATAAAATATTTCGATTAATCCCGAGACTAGAGAGCAGTGCTAAAACATTGCCTATACTTTTAGAATTCTAAGACATTAAACCGTATCTTTTAAATATGTAATCTACGTCATGTCGAATGTAAAACCACATAATTGCAAACTTCCTTCACCTTTTCGACTAATGCAAACTTTGTTAGTGTCTTATAGAGACCACCAACATAGTGCAATGGATGAACGAACTGATACAACTGAAGCACGGCGAGGTCCGCTTGCTAAGCCAGCAGGCTACCACGCAGGCGCTTTTCGCCGCCCTAGACAAATGCCGAGACATCGTCATCATTACGGATGACAATTCTAGAATGCAGGTAATTCGATCACATCTTTTATCTTGCGTTGTCTTGTGACTAACTTCTTCGATTTAGTACGTCAATTCTGCTGCCGAAAACTGTTTTGGATACCGCTACGAGGATCTGCTGGGAAGGACCCTCACTGAACAGTTGGCTGTTGATCAATTGCAAATTGACATAATGACCGCTAGATTGACGCGAGGCAGAGTATGGGCTGGACTGCTAGCAATGAAGAGGAAAACCACGGAGAGTATAACTGTCATGTGCACTGGAATCCCTATCATTTGCGCCGCCAAGTTAGTATTAATTCCATATGGTAACAATAAAATTTTTCACCTTTTTCATTGTTTCTATTAATGCTAAGATATTGTTATTAATTTTCTCTTTTGTTAATCATGTTGTTAATCATTATAATGTCCTTTTCAGTTTTTATTACAACTTTGTCAGAAATATGTAATAACATCGGAAATACCATATAAGTTTGGTTATATACACTTAATGCCGCGTGTTCACTAGCAGTAACAACATCGTTAAAATCGCAGATCCTAAGCGCAATACGCCCCTTTAAAAATATTAGTAAGGGTAGTAATGATACTAGTATGGTTACCACAAAAGCAATCCCAGATTTCGTAACTTAGTTTGCCACCATACATTTTTAAAATCTTCCTTTCTACGCAGAGTTCCAACACACTACGCTTTTGTCATCGAGCCCTCTACCGTGTCAATCGATTCTGCTCCCCGTGGAAGTGCAACAACATTGAAAAGGAACTCCATAGATGTCCGCAGTATAGGCAGCGATTATACTCGGCGGACTTCTCTCGCTAAACTTAGTGCTCTACCTCTTGAAGCACCGATTACTAAGGTAAGTAGACGAAAAAGTTGATGTTAGAAAATCTTCGGAGTTCCAAAGGGACAAAAAATATATTACTTTAGGCGTTCGAAGATTTTAAGGTACAGAAGAAAATAAAATTTTGTGGACCACCCACAAAACACAACAACAGAAACAATGTCACAGTTTAAGATCAAAGCAGAATATTATTATTCATCATAATAATAAAACAGAATGTCGAGAAGAAAATTGAAATATATACGGGATTATCGCTAATACGGTTTAGTGTGAAATGCTAATGTACACTAATGCTATCAAGAAAGGTGCTTCGCGTAATTCGGAATGTATGTCTTTTGAAAGGGTAAATTAATTAGCAATCCTGGGAGAATACTTAATTTGATTCTGTTTTCATGAATATCCACCTTTCCTATCTGGATTTTCTTGCCCCATTACTTGTAGTAACTTTTGTGTAGGCCCATTTATAACATTGTATGCTACTGGTGGATGCGAGGCTAGAAAGCTAACGCAACATCTGGTCATGACTCAGTTTCTTTCTAAAGAGGATAAAAGATTGTATTGAGGTTCTTCCACCTGGTAAACCATTAGAATTTTTTAAATCTACAAGGAGACCTATATAAGATATAACAACAGGACCGTAAACATTTTATTAGTCGAACTTTACCAAAGTCTTAATCATCTTTCATATGCCGACATACTACATCTACTTAGGCTATATTTAGCACCGCAACAACATAAAGGGCAAATTAACTTCAACAAATCGTTTAGAAATTAAATAGTATACTTTACTTCAAGATACATGTGCAGAATTTAAAGAAATACAGTAACACAAATACGGCAGGTGGTATACAATAAAACTTATTCATATAATGGGGATACTATAGGGCGGATTATCAAAAATATTTGATAGTATGGTGTATATAGTAATTATTGATTAATTATGGCTATACTTGTAAGAAATGTCGCAAGACTACGCTGTGTCAAATATAAATAAAAGCACATTTTACAAACTTATTGTTTCTACAAATTATAAGATAGCTAATTTACCAATTAAATATACACAACAACAAAGAAAAAAACATCTATTTTTGTTCCATAATCAATTGCACTACTCCATGCATTCCTTTATGTTCTGTAATACTCTCATTGAATTTCATGGTGCGAATGGTGATTTCAACAAGATAGCCGCATCATTTTGTTGTGGAGCTACATGAAATCTTTGGACCATGCCGACAAACCACAAACGGTTGTTGGTCTAAGAACTAACATCATTCGCGTCATTGCAAATACCCAACCATTTTTATGCAAGGATGGAAACTTGGGTAGACAGGATTCGAACCACCTAGATGAGCCACAACAGCCATTTGAGTGATACGATCTTTAATGCATAACATCATCCAATATGCTTCAAGATAAAAATATAACGATACCATTGTCACAACTTATTTAATTTAATTTCAAAAGTCGTACCTGCGGTTTATGAGAAGATTATCATAGTAAAGCTATGATGAATTTGTTTATGATTCCACACTATAAGTGGAAGCCAACTGTACATAAGTGAAGCGGGTGATAATAGAAATCAAATTTATATGATATTTTATATTTCTAGAATATCTAGAATTTTGGGTGTGTTCCCGCATCTGACGCTAGTCCGCATTATAATGCGGTGTTGTTCGTCGACGTTTGGACGAAAACTTCTTCATTTTCTTCTGGAGATTGTCGATCAACTCTGACATTTCTCTGTCTTCCATTTCCTTTTACAGTAATCAGTCGTACTTACTATGTGGCTTATTATACAATAGTTTTTGTTCTTATCCTCCACTTGCCTCTTCTTCCCGTTTAATTCAGGGATCTAACCTTGATTCCAATTTAAAGTTCTCACAGTATATTGCTGCCGTTTCTACTGATGCTTTTAGATATTTAGATTTTATTATTCATGGGAGCCTGGGTAACTTTTAAAAACGTATCTTTCGTTATATTATACCTTCGTTTCCAGTAAATTAGAGGTTGTTGTTATTATTTTCTTTTCTACAGTTTATTATGATTATAATCCACTATATACCACCAATATTTTTTTCAGGTTATCCATTTAATTGCACAAGCTCAAGACTCCGCAGGAAATAATAACCAGTTAATAGGCTTACTGGATAAGGTTATCGAAACGCTCCGTTGTACTGAACTATACTCTCCGCAGATGAAGGCTGACAGCAGAACCGCATCAGACGAACCTGTTGCGAGCGATTTAATAGGAGCTTTGATATCCGTGAGTCATCAAAAGTTTAGACATCAACTTGTTACTAATATTTTGCAAATCCATTTCTAGAGCAATCAACATTTAACAAATTTCGCTTCTAGACGAAGTAGTAACGACTCTTCGGTGTATAGAGTTCCGTCCGCGAAAATTCCAAGTTCCAAAATGAAGGTAAGCTTGAGTAATTGCGTGGCAACTTCGTTTACAAGGAAAACTCACGTATCAAATTCAGATTTGAATAAAATTTTTAGTATAGCGAAGGATGTGCGTAGCATTCTTTTATGTGCCGAAACTCATTTTGAGGAAGAGCAACAACACCTCATCGAAAGTTGGCGAACTTTCAATGTTTTCAATATACTTACAGAACGAAGAAAGGCAGCAAGAAAAGATAAATGCCATATTTCAAGGACTTTCAGAACACACAAAAGTTCAATTAATTAAGTATGTTTAAGTATCAGTTTTAAGCTTGATCCTTTTGTAACAATACAAATAAGTATTTTAGATGAAGGGTGTTTAACTTTTCATTCTGTTTACAACCGTGTAGGATTCCCCAATGTATAGGGTGCACCTAAAAAAAATATTAGCATATCTTCAATTCTTTTGAGATTCATTTAGTAAAAATTGAAGGGGCGATTCTCTCTATTGCGATAGATATAAAACTGTAATTAGCACAAATTCCAGAACATTGATCAAAAAATAATCTGGTACGATTTATTGAGAATCTAACTTTATTTAATAGGCTAGGCTTCAGCGTAACTCTAAACAAAATTTATTTATTTAAGATTTGTGAATGAAAAGGCAAACAAATTTTACTGGAACCATTTTCTCGTGTTGTTACAAAAAAAAATCAACGTATAAGAGTTAGGCTTGTACGTAACACCCTATACATACGTTAGCAACAATAATAATAATCCATGCCTTTGCATCTCCCAACAGTTTTTCGCCAATTACAAAGGCGCATCGCCCGCTCATGAGTTATTATTGCACCTGCGCCTGCGATGCGTCTTAAGATATTTGCTGTCAGCATTCATTATGGAGTGGGGAAAACCTCAATCCTGAGAAACAGCCTCCGGGGTTCGAACACGGGACCCCGATAATGATAGCCAAACGCCCATATCACGTTAATCATGTATTCCAAAACAACATTAAATACGGTACAACTTTTACATTTATCCATTCCTTCTGTGTTTCCTTATTCTACAATTACATTGAAAAAAAAACACGAAAATCTGGCAAACTCTCGAAGGAGTATTACCTTCCTTTAGAAAGAGTTTCTGCAGATAAACAAAAAGAGTGCCATGCGCGTAGCTTAGTATGCTCTGCATTTCCTCCAAGTTTAATTACAATCTGAATTTAACATGTGGGAAACTTTCGTCACGTATGAAATACATAAATTTTAAATTTATCTCCCGTAGATGCCAACGCATGTGAAGGATCTTCTTGAAACCGGCCTCTCGTGGGACTTCGACATCATACGCTTAGAAGAACTATCTAATAAACGGCCGCTACTATACCTCGGTATGCATATCATGCTGCACTTCGACGTGCCCGGGACCCTGAATATAGAAGAGCGCGTTCTATATAATTTCCTTGTGCTAGTCGAATCAAAGTATCACACTGATAATTCGTATCACAATTCTACACATGCCGCGGACGTCATGCAGGTAAACCAATTTAAATCAACAATGAATTCTGAGGATGGGTTGAATTTATTTCTGATTGAAAATGGATTTATATATTTTTTCACGGATGAAAAGTTTAAACTCTAAATTGTATTTGGTAAAAGTCAAAAATATAATTACCAAATTGTAATAGACTGTTCAGAATACGTCTGCAAACACTTGTTTTCATCTTCTTAACCTTTTACGTGGCACTGGTCTGTAGACTGATTACAGAATATCTGAAGCATACATATTTCATTCTAATAAATTGACTTGAATGAAAAAAAGCTTTAACGATTTTTCTTAAAAGAAAAATAACTAGGGAAAGGTTAATAATGGAATTTACCATAACATTGCCACTCTTCGCTATTTGAAAAAGCATAAGATTTAGTAACATGTATGAGCTCTACTAGCACGAATTGGTATCTCCATGGCAGCACTTCCTTTCTTCTGTTGGAGCTTTTGTTAGCTGCTGGAGAATCTAAGGTCTATATAACATTCCCCATACCTACTCGACATAGTAGTAGGCAAGTTTTGATTTTGTGCTTACATTATACTCTTTAGTAGGGGAATCAAGCTCACCTTGGTATCTGCAAGCGTGTATTTTATCATTCCAACATGCAAGATGGAATTTCGACTCGTCTATGAACAAAACTAGTCATCATCGTCAGAATAGCTAAATGTAAAATGTTGTGGTAACGTGCCAAAATCTGTTTTCAACTGAATCTTCTTGGACATAGATTCTCTTTCAATAATCTATTTGTTACACTCTGGTTGCAAATTTCTATGCTTGAGTTAATTTCGAAGACGTAGTATAAGATGAGACTACATAAGCTAAGTATTGATGTAAAAATTAAGTGAGCGGTACCGTGAACGACACAGCTGATATTATCAGTTAGTCCATGCTGTCAACCAGAGTAGCTGTGGAATTTGCATGTCAAATATTACCTGTTTCAAAGCACTATGTAAATCGATTTTTAAAAATCGCTAGCCAATTGGTTTTAAAATTCATGATATTGCAAAATAACATAGATTTCGAACGAAGCAATCTTTCTTTTTTTCCGAAAATAATTCAACCCTCATTCGTCTTTTTGACTTCGTTACGTTTAGCGTTAAATTTTTCATCTGCTTTGTCGTTTTTTAGGCGGTTGCGGGTTATTTAGAAAGAGATAGATTGAAGGCTATAATGGATCCGCTGGACGAAGCCGTTTCTTTGATCGCAGCGGCCTGTCATGATGTGGATCATCCCGGCAGGTCTAGCGCTTTTCTAAGTAACTGTGATAATCCGCTGGCTATACTTTATAATGACATAACGGTACTTGAGAACCATCATGCAGCTTTAACGTTCAAACTGGCATTAGGTAAGTCTTTTGCAATATGAAACGCATTTGAATACTGGTAGAAGTAAAACAATGTTCTAAAAGCATTGGCACTATTATATTCAGCGATTACTGGAAAATGTGATAATAAGTTGTGATTTAAATAATCATACTAACGTGAATATTTCCAACAGACAGCATGCAATGTAGTCATACAATAAAAGCGTTCGGATGTAAATAGGAACATAATAGAATTAATTTTTGGTGAAATGTAGCACTTATAAGTTTAATATAGGCCTAAAGGTTACTAGCAGAATTACAATACATAAAAATCCCAGGAATTACATAAATAACAAAATATTGTAATTGCATATCCAATGTTTCATTACCTACAGTATTTAGTGTATTCCTATTGTTTTTCTCTTATATAATACCATTTGTGTCGATCCACTTTATACTTGTATTTTTCAAGATCTTTATCGTTTTGTCCTGCTATGTTTCCATTGGTTTTCCATTTCCACTTTTCCACACATGATCCTATTTCTAACTCCGGTCTTATTTCAGTATTTATTAATTTGTCCATGTGTGCAGATTTCTTTACTCCTGCAAGATTTCTGACCTAATTCGTTCAATTCGAGTAGATAGTTCGGAAAATATAATGATTCTAGCATATCTTACTTTCCCAACTCTCCCATCCGTATGAAGGGGCAGACTTAAACGAAATTGATGAATTTATTTTCCAAAGGTGTTCTCGAATTTAAAGCTGGTTGTGACATCTTCAACAAAATAAATTGATTTTTCTTGACTACAGTAATTACGCTCCCTTGCAAAATCTGAAACTTCAAAGTATTTGTCACTTGTCGCCTCTTTCACAATACTCTTCTATAATGCCACCCAGTGTATTCCCACCATAACTTCGTCTTCATTCCTGTTTCGATCGATATGTGACATATCCCGATATTGAGGCATCATTGGAGATTTCAAAGACCTCAATTGAAAAAAGTTTGCATGAAGAATTGTGCGTAAAAAAAATAGTTTCCCGCATCTGTTGACCGAGGAACAGAAAGTAGATAGTGTGAATTAATGTCAAAAAGCTCTAGACCGCTTCAACGTCGAAAACTCTAAAAACGTGTATAACATCGTCAGTAGTGATAAATCTTGGATTTATTCATACGAGCCAGAAAATAAACGCAAGTCGGTTGTTTGAGTGTTCCACCGTCTCCAAAAAGATGTTAAAAAGACATTTATCTCGATAGCAGGTCATGTAGCAACATTTCCTATACAATATCAAAGAACTGTTTCTGCTGATTGGTATACAACCATTTATTTGCCACAAGTCATCACTATCCTTCGAAAAATCAACCCCGAGAGATAAATCATCCTCCACCAAGGCAATGCAGGGTCGCAAGAAAATTGAATTTTTAATGCAACAAAACGTCGAATTGTTAGACCATCCCCCGTACAATTCAGATCTAAGTCCCAGGAATTCCTTTACCTTTCCGAAAATCAAGAACAGACAACGTGGTCAAAAGTTCCAGTCTTCAAATGGAGCAGACGATACCTTTAAATTTTTGACTGTACCAACAAAGTGGAATAACTGCTTCCAGAGTTGGTTCGAGCGCATGCAAAAATGTATTAATTTTTGTGAAGAATACTTCGAAAAACGAAAATAAGTGCTATCTACTTAAAAGACTGTTCTCATATTGCTTTACCTTCAGTACTGAATTTAATATTGTCGTGGGTATACGAAGTACAGACTAAATTATTACACTACAGTTTTTTTTTTTATTCTATGTCTTTTATACCTTGCGGTGTCGGACATAATCATCAAACCTAAGGTAGTAAACAAAATACAAAAAGAAAAATACATTAATTCAAGAATATTAGGAATTGATACAAAGCTGGAAGGAAACGAAATATGGAGCATAATTGTGGCACATGCCCCAAATGACAACGCGAATAAACAAGATAAAGACGAATTCTTTGAAACTCTTCAGAATGAAATAGACATTACTGAAAGAAATCTTATAGTAATGGGAGACATGAATGGACGAGTCGGAAGAGACAATGATGGAGTGGAGAGATATATGGGAAGGGAAGGTGAAGAGACCATAAATGACAGCGGGAGAAGAATAATAGATATGTGCATCGAAAACGACATGATTATAACAAATACAAAATTCAGAGATAAATACATTCACAAATGCACAAGAGAAGTGCCTAGCAGGAAAGAAAAATCAATCATTGATTATTTCTTAATAAATGCTGAAAACTGGAGGAAGGTAATAGATGTCAAAGTCCAAACAAATGCGGAAATGAATGCCACAGATGAAGATTAGCAAAAATACAAAAAGGACGAAAGAAGACAAAAGGAAAAAAGTAATTAAGGAAAAAATAAGAAGCTACAAATTGAAAGAGGAAGAAATTCGAGAGAAGTACTAATACAAGTCAAATCAACTATTCGAACAAGATACTAAAAACGAAATAGAGATAGAGGACAAATCGATAAGATTCAAAAACATCATACTGAAGGCGGCACAAGAAAGCTGTGGAATAACAAAAATAGCAAATACGTACACAAAAAGAAGCAAATGATGGACAGCAGAAATACAACTCAAAGTGAAAGATAAGAAAAGTAAATGGATCAGATATATGCATACCAGGAAAGAGGAGGATTACAATATGTACAAAATGGCAAGAAAAGAAGCTAAAGAGAGTATCAAGAAGGCCAAAGAAAATTCTTGGAGGGAGTTCGGAATAAAACTGAGAGATAACTATAGAGAAAACCAAAACTTATTCTACGGAACAATAAAACAATTGGGACAGAAGAAGACGCAGATATTGAAAAATATCAAGGATGACAAAGAAAATATACTAACTGAGGAAAAAGAGATAATGGAAAGATGGAAACAGTACTTTGAAGAACTCACAAAAATAAAACAAGACGGATACATAAGAGAAAAAGAGCATAAAACAAAAAACGGCGATGAACGTATCACACCAATAAGCAACGAAGAAATCAGAGAGGCAGTTAGCAAACTAAAACTAGGAAAGGCGGCTGGGGAGGATGGAATCACAGCTGAAATGATAAAATATATGGGAGACAAAGGTAACGAAGAACTACTTGACCTCTTAAACAACATACACTATAGTTATAACAACTAAACAAAAATATTAAGTGCAGCGAAGTACTACATTACCACTGATTCAGAGACAACATAGCTGAATGTAATGTGCACAGGAAAGCGCCTGTATTTCAAAGCAATATAGCTATTTCCGCCAAAAAACTACTTTTGTGTTTTTAGCATTCCATGCTTATTTATGCTGTTTTTTTCCATCTTGAACAGGGGACGATAGAGTGAATATATTCAAGAATCTGGATAGAGATATGTACAAAACGGCTCGTCAAAATATCGTAGATATGATTCTGGCAACAGAAATGACGAAACACTTCGAGCACTTGGCGAAATTCGTCAACGTATTTTCCGGGAAAACTAGCATGGTCAGTGAACATGAGGTAAGCTATATGTTCAGTGTGTTCGTAACCTTTAGTACATATTTCAAACGCACATAAATAAAACAATACAATATTACTTCTCTTCAAAATGCAAATATTTCCCAGTTAATATACAGATATGATCTGAGCAAAGTCAACGACGGGGAGGTATCTTCAATCCTACGTTCTCCTACTATCGCTATAACCATGATGTAGTAGGGCAACAGCGAAGTATTGCTTACGGCGAATAACTGATAGTTTATCTATGGACTGATTGTATGGGAGTACTACAGCGAGAAAGAATAACGGGAGATGCACATGCGTATTATAACCGTTGATTTTGCTCAGATTATGGCTGTATAAGTTCAATATATTTTGGAAGTTAATAAACGTAGAAGGTACTTTTAATTGCAAAAGTAGATGCTGTGGCTTGGTTGCCACTATTTACTCTATTGAATTTGATTGACTACAGGCTTTAACAAACTTTATGGATATAACTTCTGGGTACTACTGTAGTGATTTAATTCATTTTCACTTTAACTGCTACCTTAAAAGGACTTCTAGTCTAAAGAATATGATAGTAATATTAGAGAAGTTTCGAGTAAAAGACTACAACAGTAGCAAAACTTTGGAATGCAAAGACCCCTTGTTATCCATTCTATTTGCGAGCACCATATATTATAATTCTATTATCTTCGTGAATAATAGGACGTTCAGGGGGATTATGTCCCTATTACATTGCCCGAAAATATCCTCCTCATCAAGAGGATGATGATCAAATGCGCCGACGTATCCAACCCGACAAGACCGTTAGGATTATGCGTAGAGTGGGCTCGGCGCATCACCGAAGAATATTTCCAACAGACAGACGAAGAAAAGGCGAAAGGTTTGCCGGTTCTAATGCCAATGTTCGATAGGACGACATGCTCCATACCAAAAGCTCAAATCGGTTTCGTAGATTTCATCATAAACGACATGGTGGAAGCTTGGAACGGTAAATTGTCTAGAGTCTCTATTTCACTTATTCTAAAATCGAAATTATCTTTTGTCTCTAGGTTTTATAGATTTTCCGGAATTGGTAACGTACATGCGACAGAATTACTTGAAGTGGAAGGAATTTGATGAGAAGGGCTACACTACCCTCACCGACATTAGAAAATTGCAAATGACATCTTTGTCCGCCAGTACTACGCCTACGCTGACTGAATGATGTTACCGAACACGTAAGTTCATTATAAAAATGTTCTTGGGTCTGTCAGCACATCAACTGTTTTACCAAATTAATCTAATTAGCTCGTCTTCCTATCTCTGTTGTTATAATATCAATTAACCCAATAAATTTAGTAATAGTTATAATAATTTTGTTCTTATTTAGACGTAATGGAAGTTTTTAAATATCTCCTTTTATTCGAACTTGCTAGAGGAGAAGCTCCATGAAAGAGAACAACTTACACTACCATCCATAAGTTTGATCGTACGTAATATATTGACACACTTAGAACTGGAAATTATGGAAATTCATACTAATCTTCTTAGAATGTAATTTAATTTTGGTAGTGCCACATTTGCCACCTCTTATAATAAGCTGTACATTAAATATGCATCAGAGCAGAAAGTAATTCAATTTACAACGCCGTTAACCAGTAAGTTTGTCGACAGTAGATCGGAAACTAATGAAAAAGAAGATCTGAGGAGCAGTGAGAAACCCACGGTTAAACTCTATGCACAAACGGAAAAGACTAAATTGAGCAAAAACTTGCGCATACTGGAGTATAATGATTTGAAAAATGTGTTATGGACGGACTCAAAATTCGAATTATTCGGAAGCAAACATCACACGTTTGTTGGCCACCGCCCTGAAGAAAAAATTTTAGACAACTGTTTTTCAAAAACAGTGAAACATGGAGAATGAAACACCACGTATTTTATTAGAATGTACTCTTTGTCAATAATTGGTTGGGATTGCAACCCTTTGAGCTCCTCTGGGATCACTTGGCTCGTCAGGTTCTGAAAAAGTCCCCCTCTGGCAAAGCAATATTCTACAATACTGTGCAGGAAGTGTGGAGTGCTATAGATGAATCATATTTGGAGCGATTCGTTTTAAGGATGCCGCGTATCTATCAGGCAATTATTAAAGCAAAAGGGGGTTACTTTGAAGAAACGTTATAACGATATATACTATTTTGTCAATAAAACATTTTAAGTTAATGAATAAAGTATGTTTCTTTAATAAGTTTCTCGTAATCATATGTCTAATATATTTTACTATTTTATATAGTGCGATGAAACTTATGAACGGTAGTGTACTTTATACCTGGCGGAATTTGCATTCGCCAGTAAATAGTTAAACAAAATAGATATTGTTGAGAAAAAACTTTGTTAAGCCTTCAATAAAATAAAATTTCTCTAATGCTGCGAAATAGTTGTCTATTTTGGAGGTGATCTCTGCATTTAAGGGAAGAGAGGGGAAGAGAAAGAAGTTACAAAGAGCCAAATTCGGAGACTATTGAAACGGCAGACGAAATGGAGAGGTTTGTCATGGTGGTGAAAAGGAACTTTTTCTTTCGTCAAATGAGGGCGTTTTTTAATGCAATAGAATGTGATCATTCTTGTGTTTTTTCCAAAAAGTACAAAAAGCAATGCCTTGAAAGTCTCAAATACAAGTGCCCATGATTGTGGAAGTACTAATAATATAGTCTTTGCCGTGTTTGGGACACGTTCGCCAGGTGAAACGCACTATTTTGTCTATAATTTTGATTCTCATTTGTAGTAATGAATCAAAGCTTCATTAACAGCCAGATATGCCCTCACAAACTCTTTTGGATTGTATTGATGCATGACTAAATACCGTTATGAAGGGAGAGACAATTCCATTCGCGTAGGTTATTCCGCATGAGTTCGCTCAAAATGTCATCATTTCGTTGGTACTCACTTTAAAGGGTGTCTTGAATGGGGGCGTCATTTCTGCTCACTCGACCACACCAAAACTTCCTAAACTACTTTTGAACCATAAAATGTGAAGTATAGTCTCCATAATACCTCCTTAACGCCTTTTCGATTTGCGTGATGCTTTTGCCACCGCAAAAGGAATGTTTAATTAAATTCTAATTTTCTCGGTCACCTACGTCTAAACTATCTTAGTTTTACCTACAATCTCCGTAGCATAAATGTCAACGCACTTATTTAAGGAACGGGAACTGTAGGTTCGAATCCTACCGAATACCCAGAAGAATTTTTAGCTCATGAATTAATTAATTTATGGTCAAACTAAGAAAGTTGAAATTTGTCATCTGAGGCCAACAGAAGTTGCATCATTAATTTGATATTTAATTAACAGATGGAATTCCCTTTTGCCCGTTATACCAAAAATGCTTATGCTATTCACTTACGAAAGTTGTCAAAACAAAACTATCTTTACTGGTATGAAATTCAGAAAACACTACTAGAAGGGGAGCTACTTGTTTCCATCCAGAAATATAATCATTCTTGCGACCGCACCGCCCTCTATTAAAAAATACCTAATTTTCTACTCAAACCTCGTACAGCGTAATGAAGAATGTATTTAGTTTGATTAATTACTATTATCGCTATTGCAGTTAAAAATATAAAATAAATTGAAAATCGCACATCTGTTTTTGAAAAGAGCTAATCAGATATTAAATTATCCATTATACAAAAAACTTTCTTACAAATAGTTGTCATTTCATTTGTCCACTAAATTAACTTTATTTCAAAGATCAAATTGCTGGTGTGGCGGTTATAAATTATCTATATCGTTCATGTCTCTTTCAATAGTTGTTTCATGTGTCTTTCTTGGTTAAAGCTACCAGTAATAAAAGCAAATTATTATATAGCAATTATAACTCTTGGATAGTAACTTGCTTTATCCTTAGAAAAAGAAGAAATAAATGGAACGAACACATCTGGATACACAATACCAGTAAGTTACATCACTAAAGTCTGATTTATTCCAACATAATAGATAATAAATATAGATTCTGTATATTATGCTTCTTATTGGTATTATTACTAAATATGAGGTGATACGTAAAAGTAACCAAGGTTTCATTCATCACCATTACTTATAACATAGTCCCGTTGAGAGTCCAAATGCTTATCCCTGTACCTCTGCCACTATTCAGCTTCAATTTTTCCTATGGTATAAAATCTTCGTTCCTTTGGCCTGTTTTCCACCTTTGCAAAGGGAAAAAATTCGCAAAGAGTTATGTCGAGCGAGTACGCTGGATGAGAAAAAATTCCATGTTGTTTTCACGTTATTATAGTGGAGGACCCATTTATTCCTGCGTCATTTCTCTAGACACTTTTTTTCCACCTTCCCCATTAGCCGTTTTAGCACGTCATAATTGAATTCTGCATTAATCGGTTGAAGAAACCACTCAATAGACTTCTAGTTTCTTTTAGCATGACAAATTTTCTTTGGTGGAGATGAAGATCAGCTCTTCTAATGTGACGATTATTTGGTTTCATATCCAAACCCAAAAATCCATCTTTCATCGCTGGATCACGACCTTACAAAGAAAATCTGGTTCAGTTCAAAACTATTCTTTCAATTTTTAACCGACATGATAAAATTCATTGATCCACTATCACGTGCCCTACGATAATCCCACAATGTTACATGTTTAGGTAGTTTACCTATCGTCATTCACGGTTGCATTCCGAACAACAACGGCATGTTCTGGTGCAATACTGCTTAATCCGGAGCATTCATCGTCAGCTGATGTTCAGTCATTTTTAAAATGTTTAAAACATGTCTTATGTTTGTGTTTAACCCAAATCTAATATTTTGAGCGTTTCTATAGTAGTATTACCAAGCTTAAGTTGACTATTGCAAAATCGCAAACAAATGCAGACACAACAATGAGAAACTGTTTACCAACAAAGAACATGTTCACTTACAATGACGCCGTTAGGCACATTAATTTACAAAGGATGTATACAACTCCGTGTAGTTGTGTTTGCTTGTAACTTCGTCCGTTAACGCACGTGGTTTATATTTCAAGTACTTGAAATTTTTTGCTGTCCTTTCCAGAACTGTTCGTTGCGTAGTGCTTCTATTTTCTTCCATGGATTTTGAAAACATGTTAACTAGTTAATGTTATAAACGAACTGTTTCTGGAAAAAAGAGAAATGAGACACAAGCAAAGAAAAGAAAAAGAAAAGAAAAGAAGGAGGGAGATCCCTTTTATTTTATTTTTTTTGTTTCTGTCCCATTTCTCTTTTTCTTTCCTTTTTATTTTTTTATTTTTTCTTTGTTTTCCGCTTATTTTACTTTATTTTTCTCGTCTTACGGTCCAATTCCGGAAACAGTTCATTTATTACTGACTATGGCTGCAAAAGCCTGCGTATTCATTTCAACTAGTCAACATCTTTGTCGTAAGATTGTTCAATATAATCTTTATTGAATATTTTTATTATAATAAACATGGTTTATTTTTATTATGATTCTTCTAAGTATCTACTAAAAGGCGAAAGCCATTTCAAGCTATCTTTTGTTCTCCATCTAAAGATTCTGAAATAAGATCCTTTAAGAAGGGGAAACTATCCTTACTAATATATTTTCTCGTTATACAATTACGTATTTATAACATAATATAACTTACTAATATTCTGTTTTCTTTTTCAGGTCACAGTGTTGACGTGAGTGATCTAAAAAACTATTTGCACAGGGAACTGTAAATGTAAATTAAAATTGTGAATAATAATGTGTTATTTATATATTGCCTTCGTATTCAAGAAGAGAAAATGTACCTCATTACACTTAACGTATTAAAAAAAAAGGAAATATGCTATACATACATATACATAAAAACAATGAAAATCGAGAGAAAAACTGTGCATGCTGGACGTGCTTTAATTATTACCATTAGTACTATTAAATTATTTGTTTAATTATTATTATTTTAACTTAAATAAATGGGAATGATATATGTGTTCTTACGTTTTCGTATCTTTTTTCTAATTGCTAGTGAAATTGACGTATAGAGCTGTATAATATACGTACATACATAAATACATATATACACATATAATACATAAAGAACGCGTGTTTAGAAGTAGACATCTTCCTAAAGATATATTATAATGTAGACATATAAATACGTGAACGATATATTACACCTTGTACAGACTTCTCTTCCACTATAAAATCGATGTACATATATTTTACATACTGTAATAGAACCAAAATGTGCTGATGCTCCTTCTAATCTGAATTATTCTTTTTTTCCTTCTGGAACTGACAATCGTGGAATAAAATATAGACGAATATTTATGAAATGTGTATTAAATTATTGTGAAATTATTGTCTGAAGTTTTTCTCTTATTTAACCCTGTTTTTATAAGCAACTATTTACATAATAAGTGACAGATATGGACTGAACCCTGAGGAACATCTTAAGAGAAGAACAACATGTATACATACCATGTGTGAAAGCTGCCAACTACACTCCCCACCGTAGTTCAAGTATTTTCATGAGAAAAGTTGACTTGTCTTTGCCAGTATTTTGTTGGGTATATTAAATTCAATTATAAAACAATACTGTTTAATTAAATCTCAAATCTCTCTCTACAGATTCATTAGCAAATATGGAACAAGCATTGCTCATCAAACGAAACTCTTAAAAAATGAACCCATTGTTTTATTTAGTCGAATTCCGGCACATGCCGATGTTTGCTTTGGTCATGTTAGAATTATGAGAACGACAAATACAAAGTGAATAGGAAGGTAGTATTTTGCCGTAAAAATAAATTCGAACAACGATATACACTTTTTATTTAGGTAAAGAATTCACAATTGCAAAACAAAATATTTGCAATTAATTATAACTATTTAGGTAGTACTTTAATAGTTTCTTCAACTGCTTTGGAAACATAACAAGAACATAACTCCACAATAACAAACGCTAAGAGAAAACGAACAGTTAAACAGATGATCACTTCTATACATTTATTAAAACGATTAATTAATAATTCGATACACTTGTAACAATAATCTGGAGTCTTTCCGTTAAAATGCTTTATAACAGCTGCTTGCAACTCACTGTCGTTCTTAAAACGACGCCCCCTACGATCTTTTTTTAAATTAGAAAATAAATAAAGATCACAAGGAATCAAGACTATACAGCGGATGTTCTAATTCTTGAAAGCCACATTCGCGGATGGCAGCTTGTGCAACGGCGGCAATTTGGAAGGGGAGCATCGTGCAATAATCGCACATCTTTTGGCAATTTTCCACGACGCTCTGCACGAAAAAATGGTTTTGGGTCGTTCCCACACATGTTTAAAAACGACCGCGCGCATTCGACTCGACGTTCTCGTTGGAGAGCAGAAAGAAGTCGTGATACTCATCTTGCACTAACTTTATTCATACCCAAATAGTCATGGAGAATTCGGCGAATACTTCTTTCGGATATATTTGTTGTCACTGCTAATTCGTTCACTTTCAAACGGCGATCTTCTAATACTAAATCTAGAATAATTGAAATTTGTTGAGGCGTTATCAGTTCAATTGGTCGATCCGACCGTTGGGCATCTTCCAGGGATTCTTCCCCCAAGCGGAAACATTTTACCCACTTTTTTACAATGGAATACGAAGGAGATGAATCACCGTAAACGCCTTCTAAACCTTGTTTTATGTGATCAGGCGTATGCCCTTCTTTTGTTAAAAATTTGATGATCGCGCGGTACTCAATTTTCATTACTTCGAACATTTTCATGCGTTAGTCACGTTGGTTGGCTGGCTACTAAAAACTACTACTCTTGGAACCGTCATATTTATTGCGTAGATCCCGCGTATGTGCATGCATACCGTAACGGAGTTTGAACACGCTTGAGCCTCTATAAACCTGTCAGGCCGAGAATTTATGGTGCATACCTCGTATTTTTCGTATACCTATGAAATATCTGTTAGAATGTGGCAGCGTGTGAGTAATACTTAAATTCGATAAGTCTTGACAATAAGTCGCCAGAAGCATATTTGGAGCTTGTTGAATCCTTGTTGTTCATAGTGGAGGTTGACGAACGTCCCGCATCGTCTTCGTGTATTACACCAATCATTTTAAACTTTTTAATTCATTAAAAGAACACTTTCATGTGATAAAGCATTTTTCCCATATTGTGGTAAAGTCTGTGAGGAGTTTCAGGCCCTTTCACACCTTTCAACCATAGAAATCGTGTCACTGCCTATTGTTCCCCCTTGATACAGACCGCTAGATAAGTGGACTTTTTAGATTTTATTAACATCAAGTGAAATGATGCGATCGGTATTAAATTGCGTACAATAACCACAAAGGTATCAACGGCACCAACAATGCATGCACGCGCAAAAGGCAATATAATAACTTGTGTTATGGTAAAAATGTAGATGTTTTTTGTCTCACCCTCATATACTAAACGATACAATACACACAGTCAAACACAATCAAGTTGCTGATAGTATCTATGTATACTAGTATACATATGTACAGCTACATAAAGCCATTTTACATAAAGCCATGTTTGATTTACACAAAATTAAATCAAACTTTGCTTTCGTCAATATAGTTTTCTCTATTTTTTTATAACTGATGGGCATTAATTTAATTTGATAACAAAATGATTCTCAGTAATCTTTTTGAACTCAACTACAGTGGCGGCTTTCTTGATGAATCAAGTGAAGCACTGATCCACCCTAAATGTATGCTCAAGAAATAGTTGCACCTGATCAATGGTAAGTTTTAACCGTAATCACTTATTAAATAGTTTCTCGACAACCGATACTACAGTAATCACTTATTGTTAATCTTAACTACGTACACATTAATTTTTCTAAAAAGGAAGGGGGGGATGGATTTTAGCCGACATTGCTTCACCTGTTATTGAACTCAGGAGCCGCCAGTGACTCAACATGTGGCTCAAGTAGGAGTTAACAGTAACATAAACATAAAAACATACTCAATCAAATTTAGAGATACTTGAAATAGAATATTTTTCATAACTGCTACTTCACTATTATTGTTAACTAATCAACTGCTGCAGTCCCTACCAGTTTAAAAAATAATAAATTTATTTGCCAGAAATACAAAGAACTAAAAGCACTTAGAAATAGCAGATAAATGATATTTTGAAATTGGGCAAATACTATTAATATCACATTAAAAATCCCTACCGGGAATTGGGATGCCAGTGAATTCGCTTAAAATTCTGTGTGGGGTTAGCTGGACGTTTACTGTCAGTCCTATATTTAGTTAAAAAACGTATCAAAGCATTGAAAACGTACCAGGATAGAGTAAAATCCACATAACCCAAGGTAGACCACTCGAGAATCTTCTGGTAAAAAGTATCCTACACAAATGTAGTGGTGAAGCATCAAAAGCTTGTTCTAGTAATATTTTAATTGCGCAAATCGATAATTTGAACTTTGTTTTTTTTATAAGATAGTAAATAATGGAATTATGGCCTGGCATTTTATGTCAGTCAACCTGTATATTCTATATTTTGTGAACGTAAAACAATGTATGCAAAAATATTACTTTATAATACTATAAATTATAATTCTAACAAAGTAGTTGAGAATTTCTGTTACTTTTAATAATTATGCTTTTTTGCGGGAAGGTGGTATGTTATTAACATCCCAAAAATTATGCGAAAGAATCTAAAAAGAAGTTTTCTAACGTAGGCTAAAACTGACATGTAATCAACATTGAAAACTTACTTATTTTCTAAAAAATAGCATTTTATTGATTGTAACAATTTCAAGAAACGAAATTTTATATCTAAGTAGAAATCACTTAATATATTTCATGCAACAATTAGAGTTCTGATTATTAACCTTTTGTCGTAAATTTGAAATATTGTGGCGGTCACACTATATTTTTTAATGGGATTGCGAATGTGAGATAACGTATTTCAATAAATTTTCAAGCCACTTCGTTTTATGTAATTTGTAATGTTTTGTTTATAATGAAAAGTCTCCGGCCAAACGCAAAATTTTAACTAATTTAGTTTTGGCGAGTAAACAATTCTCAAAGATCTATTTTAGTCGCTTGGTATACGCACTACCTATTAATTATATGGACGTAAATGAAGTGGGCGACCGGTATGGAAAAGAGCGATTGTATTCTAGAAGTATTTCTAAATGAATTATAAAGCAAAAGTGATTAGCGGTTTAATTATAGAATGCTCCGATTTATGGACTATTCTATTTTTTTTTGATTTTTTTTTTAATTACAGAATCGTCGATCACTTTTTTCTCCCAATAAAACGTTTTTAAATTTCTTTTTACAAAATTTATCGTATTGTAACGTTGTCATTTGAAAAATGAAATACAAACTAACCGGCAACAAACAGGCCATCCGCAAATATAGCAAAGGATAATTTAAATATACATTTACCTGAAAAGGTATTGGTATTAATTTGAAGAGTACTTCGCTAATGATATGAGATAAATTTGGAATGAAAATAAGACAATTAAGAGCAAGAATAAATTTCATTGAAGGTAACATAAAACAAAAACAATGTAAAACTAAATACTTTCTAAATAAAATAATAAGAAATTAATTGATCTGTCAGTGTTCTCCAATGACGTAGAGGTCTTCCACGAGTCTAAATATCGTCATTTAGTTATCGCGGCATTGATTTAATCAGTGCAATCAGGCACATTGAAGGAATTGCAATCTCCATGTAAAATAATCAACATGATGCTCCTATCTGAGATTGTTATCAATTACTATACCTAAAAGTTCCGTAGAGTTAACAACAGCAGCATTATGAAAGCTAAAAGTATCTGTACCGTTGGATCTATCATTTTGAAACAAGATACGGGAGATTATACTATTATTAATTACAAGGCGATTATCTCTTAATCATTTGAAAATCCCCTCGTGCACAAGACATGCCCTTTAAAGAAGCTCAGCATAAGTTTGAGCACTTATCAAAACGTTAATATCATCAGCATATATAGCAATAATGAAAAGATGACCTAACACTATCAGGAAAATCATTAATATAAATCATAAACAAGGTTGATAGTGGTGTCGCATACTCTCACCTTCGTCTTTTATACCTACTTATACCTGTAATATATCTGGCATCCTGACTATATAACTTGATTTTCAATTGTTCTATGTTCATTATCTACATCATTACTTCTGCACGTTTAGGGCTAGCTACCTTCTCAGACTGGCATATATTTCCATTCCAATTTAGCGATTACTACTTTTTGTCTAAAAATTCTCATATATATACTTATTTTGTTTTCATTTTCGTATATGCTATTATTTGCTGTATTATTCTCTTAATTTTATCATTCCATTCTCTTCTTATTACACTTTTCAAAATGGATACGACATAAACTTTCCACATGAGCATATACATATATGCAACACGCAGCTGAAAATCTATCAAATTCTCTTACATTATTTCCTATTTCTTTCTCGTTTGACATCCAATCTCTTTTATGTGTCTACAGTTTGTATAATAAGCAACGCAGTTTAATATCTTTTCTACGAAAAGAAATAGAGGAGTGGTAATGATATAGCAGGTAATAAAGACGCTTCCCTTAGTACGCATAGTAAGTTGCGAATTAGTTTCATGGTTAGTTCTTGTTCGTTTTTGGAAGAGACATAGGCAAATATGGATGCAGTGTATGTAAGGCGTTTTGAAGCAGTGTCTTTGTGTAATCACCCAAAGGGTCCAAAAATTAATATTGTAGCAGATGCCAAGTACCTACGTAAAACACCAGATTATATACAATGTTGGACAAGGCGATATCAACACACGAGAGCAGTAAATGATGTTATAGGACGCTGTCAATCTCGTACGACGACAACCAGGTAAGGTAAACCAATAACTAGTTTATTCAGTAGATAACCGCATTTAACATTGCGATTGCACCGACAGGCTCGCTTGACATGGGCACGAGAAAATATCGTCAGAGACTGGACGAATGTGGCGTTTACGGACGAATCTTCTTTTTGGGCCCGGGTACCAAGAAGCAAACCATAGTCTAGCCGTACAAATCGCATTGTCGAATGAACTGTAAAACAAGCAGTGAAGGTCCATGTTTGGGGATATTTTAATGTTCGTGGTTTTGGGACGCTATGCGCCTTCACTGGTAATTTAAACGCTCAGCGGGTGACGTAATTATACAAAAAAGGACTACTGACATCTATAAAGGTCTGGTTTAAGAGTGGTACTGAGAACTGGAGGATAACCGAAGCAGTTTTTTTTATGTATGTACGGGCTACTAGTTTTACATTAAACCTTGCAATCCCTGGATGCTAATCCGGTTGAAAATGTATGAGTTATCATAATAATAATAGTAATAATCTTTATTACCCAAGAGATATTAACCCATCCAATTATAGGACAATAAATAATGCAAATAAATAATGTGCAGCACCACCAATAATTACAACAGCTAGCTATATAAAAAAGAAAGAAGAGAAACAATAAAAAAAATAACAAAGTTCTTCCAAAAAACACAATAACATGCACCAGTGAACAACTTCATAGCTGTATTTAAAATTTAAGAAATGGATCCAGGTACATAGTGTTTGCATTCCTACACATATGTGTTAAGGGTGCTTTTAGTAAGATGTTAGTATGTGTAGTAGGCAAATCGAACGTGTCACAACCTCTATGGTGATACGGAAGAACGGAAAATGAAATACGAGAAAGTAGAGCGGGAGAATCAACAAAACGGTGTATAAATTTGAATAGAAATTTCCCACTGGCTACATCTCTACGACAAGGTAACGTTTCCAACTTGTGTCTACTAAGTTAACTTGTATAATCTGTTCCACGTGCAGGATAAGTGCAATCTGACTTAAAAGATAAACATGAACGACCAGTGGTAAAGGCATGAAGTCAGAAAACACAAAATCCGAAGAGCTGCCTCGTAATATAAAAAAGATATGGCATTAATTACCTACGTCTTACGGTGGAAATTTGATAGAAAGCATGGAAAAATGTTGTCAAGCTATTCTTGATAGTAATGGAGATTGGAGCCGTTCTTTAATTTAACTTTGAAGATTTTCATTTTAAAAATATAAATACGTATTTTTTTCATTAAAATTCGTTTGAATTTGGGTCCTACGTTTCTTGTTACACAAACTGTACAATATTATTTTAGTTAACCTTATAAACTTCTATATTGTATCCACTTTCCTAGTATCATCCAATTACATATTTTATTTAAACTCTATCTAATACACGTTATTTTCCTGTCTTGAAGAATTCCGAATATATTGCTGTAAAATAAAAAAATATTGGCCAAAAATGGCCCTTTCAAAAAACCATGCAATCTATTAACGACGTGTTATTTTAAAATGTTAAAGTCACTCGTTTACGTCCGCACGCACCTATGTAAATCTGTGAGTAATAATCGAAGCTTTCTGTTTTCTAAACGATACTCATAGAATTATATTTAGACCAGACGAACGCGGGCAAAAGCGTCTCGATTTCGGACCTCTCTGTCTGCAAAACGGTCGTAGTACGTTTCCCGAAAAGTGCTGAAGTTGTAACGCTTTTCCAAATCGTTACACGTATGCATACATGTTTCACGGCTTATTCTAGAATGGATTTTTATTGGTTTACTCAAACATTTTCGGTATATATTCGGATTTAGAACAAATTTAGAGTCAGTAACGAAACAGAACTCAACGAAAACATTTCGATCCTTATTTTTGTTTCTTTAATAACATTTCTGTGCATTTATTTTCTATTTTGGACCAATAAGCAAGGTAAGCGAAGGAAAACATCTTTTTTATTTTTGAATCCAATGTTTTTGAAAAATATTTTTTCCATTATTATTACTATTATCAACATACTTGATACTTCAATAATTTCTTTTTCCCTTTACTCTTATTTTATAGAAGATGATTAAAACAACTATCCGGACGTGCAGATTGTCTGATAATTTTATAACTTTTTTGCAACAATGACTCATCCTTTTATTAAATATTCTAGTTGCCAACTTTCAAAATACCAGATGCGAGAAAATTATTTATAGAATATCTGAATAATATTTACAGACAGATTGTGTTAAGTTGCAATTACCAGACTTGGCAGTTTTGCATATTTATTCTTCCTACGGCTTAATATTTTACTTATCAGGTATTTTGCATTTTTTTATCGAAAACGAAGAAACAAATAAAGAAATATTCAAGAACACATGTTTAATACTCCCAAATTCATGAAATTCGTATCTTTCTTGCTTTTCAGCACTTCAGTTAGTTTCAAAACGAGAAGTAATGACTTAGTGATTAGTTCTTTCTGAATTTTCAATTTCAGGATTTAAAACACATCTAGCATTACACCCTCAGCCCTATAGAACCAAGACAATTTTATATTGATTTAAATTTAATAATACCTAGTGATACTTTATAATTTTCACTAAATTGTTAGAAGGCACTTTTCACAATGATATTTTATGCAGTGTGCGGTCTTGTAACAGACGCTTATGCAACTTTCCAGACCGCTTTTTGACAAGCTCCTACCGGAGTGATCCGGATAATCAATTCGATTAATATTCTGCGTTAATTATGGTGTGTTTCGGCAGATAATCTATAAAAAGCATTACCTCCACACGATTTCAAACAGGCTTACCCCATTCTTTGGATTGAGGTTTGGCTTCAGGAGTGAAATAAGGAATCTATGTCAGTAGTTATTATCCATTGTCAAAATTCTCAAATACTTCATTTCCATGGCTTATACCTTAGTTTTTTGTTTTTGGTTTAATACCCACGATTCGCAGCCAAATATCGCTCAATAAAAAGACTTATATACTTTCATTTTCGTTTTCCGAGAGATTTCTTTCTTGTTTATAAATTTAGTATTCATGGCGCAGTATAATTTCGTTGTTTTCTCAATTATTTTATTGATATCTTCTTCTTGCGTCCCATTCTCGTTGAATATCACTCCGAGGATTTGGAACGTTTTTACTTGTTCGATTTCCGTTCCTTCGATTTGAATTCTCATTTGCACTGGTTCCTGTCCTATTGTCATTACTTTAGTTTTATTTTTGTTTATCTTCATTCCACTCTCTCTTAATGTTGAGTTCTATGTTTATCAATATCTATAAATATTTATTAAATAAAGTAAAAGTAAATATAAACATTAAAAACGTTACTTCTCACATCAAGGCACTGGCAAATTGATTAATAACTTCGTAATGTTTATTTGATCGCAAATATTTTCACTCACAATTATTGATAGGTCAACGAGCCCTTCTTGTGATACTTTTGATCGATGACACGCTTTTATTATTATTTTTTTATATGCAATTGCGTACATGTTAATGGCGAAACAAACGCATTTTTTAAACGAAACCAGACGATTGACTTCAATATTTTCTAATTGTTTTTTTCCTATACTTTCATATCAGATGTCCTTAGTACCAATGCTTTTCCGTGACTGGTGGGACGACTTCGAACTTAACCGCCCGTCAAGATTATTGGACCAACAATTCGGTTTAGGCGTCAACAGAGACGACTTACTCAGTTCCTTCAACCTAAGAAACTCCAGATACTTAAGACCATGGCGTAGCAGTATTCTTTCGCGTCAAGATTCTGGATCAACCATCGCCACTGACAAGGAGAAATTCCAAGTCATCTTGGACGTTCAACAGTTTGCCCCAAGCGAAATCACAGTCAAAACGTCCAATAACAGCATCATTGTCGAAGGAAAACATGAAGAAAAACAAGACGAACACGGTTTTATCTCTAGGCATTTTGTCAGAAGATACATTCTACCATCAGATCATGATATTAACGAAGTGGTTTCCACGTTGTCTTCCGATGGTATTTTAACGGTTACGGCACCGAAAAGGTCTTTAAAGCCAACAAATACCGAACGTGTAGTACCTATAACACAGACTGGACCCGCTAAGCCATCAGTTACACCTGTTGATAGCCCGCAGCCAAAAATTGAACATCCCAACTAAATCTTTATTCGATTAAATTATTTATTTCTTACAGTTTGTATAAAATATGTCCATATATCTGCATGTAAATTATTTATTATCTATTTAAGGTGAAACAATAAACATATATTTTCAATGTTATTAATGTTTTACATCTACTCAGTCTAAATTCACTAAAGCACCATTCTAGTTGGCACTAACATAACAATGTAATACAATAATTATACAGTATTGGCAGAGTGAACCGCACTGTTACGTTCTCCTGGTTTGAAGAACAACGCCGCTGTAGCCTGCTCGTAATTTCCTAAATTACTTGACCAATACTTACTTGTAGAGTATGTTCGCTTATTTACTAGAGGAGAGGTTGTACAGTGAAACTCAATGCGCATGCGCAAAAAAAATATATTTAAAAATAAAATGTGTACACGGTTTCCACTCTTGCCTATGTACATGTACGATGTACGTAAGATATATAGATTTGCAATAATTGCAGTTATTCGAGCTCTCTTATACATGTAATGTACATTAGCATTTGTATATGTATTTTCATTGGTAGCAACATAAAGTAATGCCTCAACATGTACGTTGCAACGCTATGTCTTAATTCTGTTTAAAAGGTTAAACTCTTATAGGCTTCCGCTGAAGCTTTGTCAGAGGCATGTACTAATGCCTCTATCTGTTTGCATGCACCACTACCTTTTTATAGGAGCCAACCCTATTTATTTCTTAAATTTATAAGCGCACCTCGGTGCTATGCTTATTTATATGTCCCTTTCCGGGAGCCTAATATACTTTCCTTGTTTTAAATTTGCCTAAGGGACTTGGCCCTGTATTATTGGCATGTATTTGCACTTGACCAAATACGTTTGTTATATTCACATTTATAGGGGAACCCACCCTATCTCTTAGAGCTTGAACGCCTGGTCGAGGGCGACAGTAGCGATAATAGCCGATCTCAATACAAAAGTAATGTCACAGCTACCCAGGCGTTCTCGTTTGAAATATTACGCTATGTGCAATCTTTAGCTCTGTACTACTGCGCCCCAAAGAAGGGAAAAATCCAGTAACCAGCAAATGTGCGAACTGCGCACCGACAAGTAAAACGGAGCGATGATGCCGACATTACATAAGAAAAACTGGCCCGTGACACTCGTCCGCTACGACGAGCAACTAAATGAAAAATTTCTAAGTCCCGATACGACAAGGACCGAACAAACGTACAAAAGACAACGGGCGCTGCGGCCGCAACGACCGTCAGCAAGAAGCGGAGTGATCGTACTTGTAGAGGAGGTCTATACATGCGCGCCGACAATCTCACCAAAATAATTTCCGACACAAACTTAACTGAAGACTAAAAATATGTATAGACGACAATGGACACAGTAGCCTCGACGTACGATGATAGAAAATCGAGAATTTATACTTATTAAAAAACCTATACGTGTGGTCCGACGACGTTACCAAATGACTCCCGCCAGAAATAAATGTATAGACAACGTCCTCGACGATTCCCGCCAAAACTAGAAAAACTTAGAAATCTCTAATAATCTTACGACGACGTTACTGTACACGTTACGACGAGGCACGAAAGGTGACCGAGAGTGCACGATCGCTAATACCTCGACTGTCGCGCGGGAGACGACTGCCTATGCTTGTGTACCTTAAATTTCAAGAAAACTCCCATTACATATCCGACGACGTTGCAGTGAATGATTTCTAATTAGGCAGTTTTAGCTAGCGTAATGCGAATGGCTGACTTGCATACATATACAATGCGTAATGTACATACATATTAAAATAAAATTGGATATAAGAGAGCAAAATAAATAAATATAAGAATGAAAATAAATAAATATAAAAATGAAAATAAAATAATATTCTAAATGAAAATAATAATGCAAAGAAGATAAAATACATAATAGTAAAAAAAAATTAGAAAATACAAAAAACAATGTTAAGTCCTTAACACGCACCATTTCTAAGAAATCCATAGCAGGATCATTCCCTGGGTTTAGATATTTTGTGACCTAATGATATCTAGTTACTAAATATGTAAACCAAATTCATGTATTAAAATGATTTGTTTGTGATTAAGCACATTGTGGCTGGTAAAATTCAGTTTGTCAAAAGCGATGTAAAAAGCAGCTATTCTTGCCTTAAAGAGAAATGCTTTGTCGATTTGGGCCGCACGTAAACGTATTAAATTTACCCCTTTCATAATTAATTGGCTCCAAAAAAATATAATCAATGTGCTAGTGTCGCAAACAAAAGCCGCGGTCGTCAACGAATATAACAGAACACAATGATCGGATTTTACAACGGTTGGGTTTAAAATTCGTGTCCCAATTTTGTCGAAACCTAACTTTTATAATTATTTAATACTGATGATGTAAAATCAGTTTGAAGGGCTATACAATTCCAACTTCTAGAATGATTCAGCACCATGTAACCGAGCGAAAATTCATTCTACAATTACTAATTAACACGCATCGATGTAAATTATTTTATGTAACTCTCAATTAATCATTATAAGTAAAAGTTTGTTTAAAAGAAGGAGGCCCTGGTTTGGAAGCAGTCCCGATTTAAACACCATCCAGAACTACTAGTACATTGTCTCGAAAGCAGCTACCAAAAACAAATCAAAAACAAAGCAGCAGATAGTAGAAGCTGTGCAAAAAGTGTGGACTGAAGATAAATTTATATTCCAAATGGATTTTATCTGTACACGTATATTATTAGGATTAATCAGAAACTAAAGAATTTCTGTTTCGGAAAGAAACAAGTACCTGAGACCATGCGCTATCAATCCATCATTCATGTAGTAAATGTTTGTGCCAAAGAGATAGCGAATCCAACTCAAATTTTGCGGAGATTACAGGTATCGTTAGGGGATAATACAATCAAGAACCCATGTCCTTGTATGGCACAGAGAATTTTCTGGAGGGCGTGCGAAAGTCGAGAATCAGAACCACGATCAACGCCCAAGAACGAGGGTGACCAAAGTTAACATGGAACCCGTCTGGAATCTCATGGAGGGTTGTTGGACTAACGGAGGCGATATTGAATACAGATTTCTCAGCATTTCTTGAATCGATTCCAGCAAGAAGGTAAGTCGTTTTTAAATCGAATCGTAACCTGTATCGAAACTTGGGTGTATCATTACACACCTCAGTCAAAGTAGGCGAATATGGAGTCAACAAAAATCGATGAGAGTGGCAACTGTTTTTTTTTTAATTAACGACACAATTAATGCTTAATTAATATTCCTGCGACCTTCTGTATGTTGTAAAATTGTTATTTCAAAGAGAAAGGAAACACGCAATCCGTCAGAAATGGCACTCTTGTATATGACAGTACCAACGTTCATTCAGCAAACACTGCGAGGAAAATTGGACGATTTAGGCTGGGAAGTGATAGAACTTTCCCTCTATAGTCCAAACTTTTCACCTGGTCGCTTCCATCTTTTTAGATCCTTCAAAGAAGCTCTTGGAGACCAGCATTTTGAAGACAAGCAAACATCGAAGGCGTTCGTGCTCCAGTGGTTACAAAAACATTCGAGACGTTTTTACGATGAAAGCATAAAAGGCTTTAAATCAGTAGGAAAAGTGCGTTTCTAGGGCAAGAAATTATGTACAAGAAATAAATATTAGAAAATAAAGGCACAATTTCAAAAAATCAGTTCTGTTTATATTTGATAGACCTCCGTATATACTATCTTCTATTGGAACTGGATTCATATAGTTATTTGTCCTTGTATGATAGGAATATATATTACCAGTCTATGTGGTAAACGATATTTTAAGTTGGTATTGCTGTATTAATATATTTAATTATTTTTATATTCAGAAGTTTGTGATTTTTTTCTATGTGACTTATGCCTAAGAGATATAATAAAAAAAGGCGTTTTGACCTAAGTTGAATGTGCTAGTTGTTCTGTGAGTGCGTTGGAATCAGAGACAATACTGGACAATACTATCAACCACATACTAGCCATTCAAAAATGTTTGAAAAATTATTTCGTTTAACCATCTAACCGCCTTACCATAAACTATTCGGTAATGTGGGAAAAGAGGAGCTCTGTAAATGGGAAATCACCCTGAATAGCGGGAGATCTAAAATTAAAAAAATAAATATTAAGATGTAAATGAAATGTTATATTTTGTAGATGCCAAACATGTGGACACATCTACAGAGTAAAATACTACTGTAGATATATTCCAAAATTTGGAATGTACAAAATATTACACTTACATTTCAATGTGTTTGTAATTAAAAAACGTACAAAATGTGAATAAAAAAATAGGAAATGAAAGAGAGCAAAAACATACTTTAATGTTCGTACAGCTTACTTCACTTGAATATAATATAAAAAATATTACTATCACACTTCTTGGTCAAAAATTATAAATGAATATATATTTAGCTAGTTTTTAAATAATATTTTTTACTTGATCATCTTTAATATTGGTAGTGAGTCGTAGTAATTGGTAGTAGTGGGTATTATTTGCGTATCACGATACAAAAAATTGACTTTTCCCGCGTAAGTTCATTTTAATCTATTATAATGGAGAAGATTATCTAAAAATAAGTAAATGCAAACGATAAGTGGTGATATAATAATGATAACGAAGTTAATAAACTGTTGAATCAATTTAGATTAAATCCATTTTCATCCTAAGTTTATCTTAACCTAAAAACTATGATCGATTTCGTATTTATACGTTATCTCTTAGAATCCAATTGTATTATTGATAACGATTTTCATCTCTACTCAAGTTTATTTGCTTACTTGCAAGTGCTACAGGGAATGTTTTAAAATGAGTGCAGCTAGGAAGAGGGCCTTAACACCATCTACTATTGATAATACTGTGATACAGAAGAAGAGATCTAAACGTGATCCGGATTCAAATTGTGATAAATCTACGTATAATGGAAAAATAGTATGCATATTCAACAGCATATTAATATGTAGAGATATGTCATAATTCATATTGCAGAGACGAGCTGGTACAATTACAAGAATAACATTAAAGAATTTCATGTGTCACTCGCATTTGGAAGTGAATTTGAGAAATAATATAAATTTTGTTATTGGTAGAAATGGTTCAGGCAAAAGTGCTATCTTAACAGCTCTTATTGTTGGATTAGGAGGCAAAGCGAGCACAACAAATCGAGGAACCACTGTGAAAAGTACGCAACAGATAGAAAATAGATTATCGATTGATATAATTTATTTACAAAATTGTATTTAGGTTTTGTGAAAGCTGGAAAGACTTCTGCAACTGTTGAGATAATTTTGAATAATGCCGGACCTGATGCATATAAAAGATCAGTTTATGGAAATGAAATTATTATACAAAGAAATTTTAGTGCTACTGGCAGTAGCTCATATAAAGTAAAATCAGGCACAGGTAAGATTAACAATTAAGATATATGGTAGTAAGAGAAAGATGCTCAGGGCTAAATAGCAGAATAAGTATAGGTTCTCGGGTTTCTAAATAAATGAAATATGAAAAAAATTAGCACCACAAATAACTATTTTTAAATAAAATTTTCTTTGAATTGGAAGGCTATTGTGTATTTATTAAATGGCTACGATGTCAATATTAGCCATAGGTATAATTACCAGTTTGGTCATAGTATGAATGTGGAGCAAATGTTGTAGTTCACCTATTTCTTAATTAAGCCGTACATAAATAGCATTCAGTTCAAAAAGAAGTGATTTGCGGTGTTAAATTTTTCCATATTCCGTTTATTTGAGTGGCTGTGAACTTTCAGCGAAATCTAAGAACCTGTGTCTATTCCATTTAGCCGATGGTTAGTGTAGGTGGAGATGATAAGAACTAGCAATTTGGTTAGGTGGAACGAAAGATCTTGCAATTAAAGGGTGTTATATATATTTCACAGATACTTGTAAAAGTGCAATTTTATTTTTTCTTGAATTTATTTGAGTAAATATACTGTCAACTTTATTCTCACTTAGTGATATTGATATAATTTCTGTACGACTCTTCGTCTTCAAGCTATCATTACATTTCAGGTCTTTTGTTATCATTTAGTATTGTAAAAGCAACGATGTACAAGATATGAACCTCTTAACATTTCTTACGACAAAGAAATTTCTTTCTCGTCCATTTGCTGTGTTGAGTCCTTTGGATATGAATCTGTAATAAAGTAGTTTCTATAAAATATACGAGTATTTACTCATTTTTCATATTTTTGTAGCAGTTAAATTTATCTAACACCTAATAAAACTGTTCTTGCTTCTGGGCTAAATGCGCACTAATAAAGTCGGTATGTTTTAATTTTAGTTTGCTACCTTATAGCAATTGGCTGTTGTGTTTTGTGTGTTATTTTGCTCTCCACCAATGAATGTTGAAGAAAATCTTTTAAATCAAAGAATATTTGATATGACCATGTTCTTTGTTTTTGGGATACTTAGAAAAGAGAGTCTAGAAATTCAATTTTTGGAAATATGGTACCTAACTTAAAGGGAAATGTTTTTTAAACCTTTTAATCAAATAGAAAGTGTAAGACGAAGTAAGCAATCTATTACAGTTCATAGTTGTAGATCCCAAAACATCGCTTATACGATGCATTGATAATTGCAGTCTGGGAATTAATTATCAGACAGTAACGGCACGTAATTATTGTGCAAGATTCGCGGTAAATAGGTAATTTACGCGTACCGAGAATTGGCTTATCACTAACATTTTATCTGTTTTATTGGAAACATGTTTCATTGTATCAGTTTTACTTTGCGACTTTGATATATCTTATGTTCATGTATTCATGCTATAAATTTTGCAGGTGTTTATGTTTCTTAAATGAAATTGACATTTACGTATCTATACTTATGATGCAATCTAGCTTTTGCTAATTATTAGAATTGAGGTATCTTTTCGCGGGTCAGGTTCGTATTGAGTACGCACCGCCCCCATCAGTGTAATATAATACAACGGATGCAGCGCACAATTATAAATTAGTACCGATCGTATCTAAATAAGGCGGACATATAATTATTAGGCATGACTGATTAATTACACATTGTAAAATCAATTCTAATAGAAAAAGAAATGTCACATTCGTAAATTATATTTTAAGTCGTTTCGTATAATTTGGAAAATATAGAAATAACTGGTAATATATATGTATTAAATATTATCATGTAACATAATATAAATTATAATAAACACATGAGAAATATTGGTTAAAACGTTCTAAGAATATAATTTTGACACAATGTTGCAATCGCATACATATTTATCATAAAAGCCATACTGAATTTTAAAGTGAGTAAACACTATATATTGTTGCACGTGAGGGATTTTCATCACCAAATGCGACTTGCAATCGTTCAAGACTTTGTTGTTCAGTTAAACAGACCTTAATATCGTAGCAAATTTTTGGGCGCACATGTTCTGTTGACAAGTGCATGTTTCGATGACAAATCGTATGTACTACTTTTGCTTTATGACAGCAGCGACTCAATCAGAGCTTACTACTTAAAGATGGTGGTATTTAGACATGCAGTGTTCCAAACTTTAACTTCTGTAGTTTCGTGGCATCTCAAAATATATACCGTAACCCTCGTATTATTATATCGACATTACTGTTCAATTTATTTATTTCTTATATTTAAAGTTACAATTGTTTAACACTTTAACTTTTCATTAACACTTTTACTATCGGATTTAAGGTCACTTGGTAGCGAAATCGTCTAAAGAAATACAACAAATTCTTACAAGTCTTAATATCCAAATAGATAATCCAGTATGTATATTAAATCAAGATACCTCTAGGAATTTTTTAAGCACAAGTGATGCTAAGCAAAAATTCATTTTGTTTATGAGAGCAACACGTTTGGAGACTTTAGATCTGGATTATAAAAACATACTGTCAAATAAAAAGGAGATCATTAAAACATATAAAGAAAAAGAAAAGGTAGTATCGATTATTTTCATTATTGTATTTCTCTAATTTATTATCAATAGGTATACCAAGAATTGAAGAAGTTCTTAAAAGAATTAGAAATAAAAATAGAGAATTTCAAGGGTGTTGCTGAACTTAAGAAGAAACTAATTTTACTGAATACAGAGTTAGCTTGGGCAAAAGTATATTTTGAATGAGATAAAGTAAAGAAGTAAACATAAAGTTTCTATTTGTTATTCTCAGGTACGAGACATTGAAAAGGAATACAACGATCATGTAGCAATTGTTGAAGATTTAAGCGATAAGTGTAGTAAGTATGAAGATAACAGTAAAAATAAAAGCCAAAGACTAGAAGAAATTCGACAGAAATCAAGGTGAACTCTTAAAGTTTAGCAAATTACTCTTGTGTTATAATACATACCAACTCTTGTTTTATAGTGAACTCCAGCAGCAAATCATGGAACTCAAAGAAGCCGCAGAAGTACAAAGCAGACCTCAACTAGATTTGCAAAATGAAATCGCTGGGCTGAGGCAAAGTTATAGCGAGAAAAGACAAAGAAAGCAGCAAGTAATGAAGCAAATTCAAGACAAAAATAAAAATATAGAGGCTTTGAAAGTGGAGATTGATAACTTTACAGCAAAGTAAGTTGGCAATTTAATATGTTATACATCTATATTGGGTAACCTTTGGGCAACAAGTTACGTGTATCGTAATTAATGTAGGGTGCTTGTACTAGTAGCCATATATATATATATTTAACGATATTATGAAACGTATCCTTATTTTCATAATATTTATGTGAATTTCAGTTTGAATAAAGTTGAACAGGAAAAATTGACCAAAAAGAAAGAAATGTCTGATTTGGAAGCCCAGATTGGACATATCGAAAATATGATAGAAACAACACAAAATGATGTATTTCAATTAAAGAGCAGTATTAGCCGCCAGGAAGAACAAGAAAATGATTTGCAGAGAGAATCAAAACAAGTTAAAACCAAATATGGTAAGTTCTATGAATACCAATAAAACATTTACAATAACGAATTACGTAATTAATAATTAATTCTAAAATACGTATATTTACAAGGGGCTTGAAGTTAGCAACGGTTTTGCAATGCAGCAGTCTCGTATAAGTTGTATGCTACAAGTACAGCAAAGGTAATGAAATGATATTACGGTATCCATAGGGATATCCCTAATACTAATAGCGCCCGTTACAACGTTAACCGGCAACGACGCAAGTTTGCCAAAGTTGTACCCTCTTGGCTAACTTGTGTCGTCAAAATATTTACTCTCGATCTTATAAACCGACGTCAATGACTTCTAAATATCCAAAGATATAGTACGTGGGTTGCTTTACATCATTAAAAGAGAAAAGTTCATTCCCGTCAAAGGAATGCAAAATTGTAAAATAAATTCAAAATGTTTTTCCTATCTTATAATGATATCGAAACAGCTATAATTATTTCCGATCTTGTAAAAGTTCAAGCTTCAATCAAGTTTTACCAGCTACAATACCTTTTGAAGTAAGCCATACAATTGTAAAATACAATAAAAAACTGCAGGAAACAACGACACAAAAATGATAAGTAAATTTTACAACAGACAGAAATTTCATATGAAAAAATTCCATCCGTTTCTCATGTGTGAATATGCCCTGCCGATTAGCCAATGGCATACCCGTATTTTAAAGCCTATTTATTCTAACTCTGCATTCTTAACGTGAATGGAGTATTGATGAGTATACTCTCCATATGCATGTTTTGCTCTGATACGCTAAGAAAATTAAATTTATTAAAATATTATTTCTAAGTAATAAGTAAGCATATCTTATTTATGACGCACAATTTATTAAGTAAGAAAATTATGTATTTACCTTTGCAGACCAAATAACCGATCAAATAAATACTTTAAAGAACGAATCCAATGCTTTAGTGGTTTATGGTAAAGAAATGCCTGAGATTGTTAAAGCTATTCGGCAGAACAAAAATAAATTTACACATTTACCACGGGGACCTTTGGGTAAGAGTTGGTTTTATTTTTATTAATATTATGCTACGAGGTTATTTGTTTTTCTAGGGGCTTCAATAAATATTAGAGATAAGAAATGGGATGTTGCCATCGAAGGATTTCTTGGAGCAGGTCTCTTGCGTGCCTTTACTGTCGATAATAAGAAGGATAATGCCTTATTGATGGAAATATTCAATCAACATTGTGGATCGGGTCACAAACCTCTGGTTATTACTAGTAAATTTTTTAATAAGGTACTAGTCTCTCTAGTGTTATCTTTTAAAGTTAATATATCAGGTCAATAACTCGAATTATGAAATCTAAAAGATATGTATTTTCTAAGGATTCTTTTAATGTAGATTTAATAAACGTTTTTATTCGAAATATTGTGGAAAAGCCATGTTTACAAATTTCATGATTTTTTATCCAAATTCAGCTAACAGTCAAGTTAGACACCACATTCTGTACATAATTGACATTCTATAGTATATCACCTATCCTAGAATCACCGGAGAGATGCAGTAGCAATGTCGCATTAACTTAAAGATGCAAAAGTCTGGTTTACAATCTATATAAACTTCGCAAGCGTAAAGGGTTATTTGGAATTTGTAATGCGAGGGTTGTTTTTTCTTTCAACCTTCGTTCGTGCCTGTAAACAGTCACCCGAGCGGTGGAAGACGGGGTTGCCCAGAATCTGACTGCACATCTCCCCCACAGTAATATCTGCCACTTGCAAAGTCATGCATCAATCTTCACGATGATTATGTAGACTAGTGACCATGTTTATAGATAACTTTTGGTAATTCATTTATTTTGTTATTTACACTTGTCTTGTTTTTATGAGCTATAGACGGTTGAAAAAAACAGCCCTCATAGATGCTTGTTAAGGGATTTTTCGAAAACATTTTCGAATATGATGAGTAAAAATGAATTTACTGTATGAGTTGGGATCAGTAACATATAGATTTGAAAAATTTTACGCACACATTGAAAAATATTTATTTATAAATAACAATTATAAAACATTAACTATAGGCAAACACGACACACTAATATAATTGTAATATATTTTCAATATATTTCATCAAAAACCATAAAAAATGTTTATATGCAATGTGTACCGAAAAAAACCCGTTCATTACAAAAACAATGTATCAAACACATTTAACCTATAAAATTAACATTTTGTAAATACGTTAATTGTTTCACAAAAACGACGAAGTGACCTTTATAAACAATAATTTATAATATATTGTGATCGAAATATTCAAGAAGTAAAACGCATCGTAAGTATTGTTCTTATGGAAATAACTCTAAACCTTGCCAGATATCTGACACAATGGTTATTTCAAATAATGATAATGAACTAACTTTATATAAATTACTTTTGAAAAAAATATCTCAGTAACATAATCTGAAATATAATTTTATTCTATTTATTACAATAAAAATAAGTGTATAAGTTGCACGTAATTTAAAATTTGACAGATTGCAGAAACGATAAACAAAACAAATGCACTACCTTAGATATAAAGCACGCCAAATATTCAACATTCAATGGTAAACGTTATTTGAGGTATGACGATTTGATGACGTAATGTTGAACCATTGTTGCTACTGCATCTGTTGGTCGCGTCAGAATCATAAGAGAAGAACCCTCCGTTACAAATTGCCGCGTCTAGTAACGACGCACATTTGTAAAGTTATTAGTCAAGATTCTTTAAAAGATAAAGATAGAAATGTAAATATATGTCATTCGTTCGTAACTTAACGTAAGGCAGACGTCCTACTAACTCTATGTCTTCTATAATGTACAGAACAAAGATAGAGACACAACAGAGATTTCCATGCCCACAACATGTAGCTCATAAGCAGCCGTACTGAGAGACGTAATTTGATTAACGTTGTTTTACAGGTTGTCGAATGTCATATAAGTAGGTTATTTGCATTTTATATGTTATTTGTAACCACTTGCGACGTTTGGATTTTTAATTGTATTTATTTATAATACTACATACACTTCGTCTATTTTCGGTTTTTACCTACGTCATTGATTTTTATCCGTATGAAACAAATCGATTAATTTAACCCAGAAAAATTAAATACCGTATAAACAGTTAATTTCAAAATAAATCTAATGCAGTGTAGCCCAAATTATTTTATTTTAACTAAATTAATTCTCTTTTGATTTATTAATGTTTTACAGCAACTGCTCAATCAAAAATATATTTATTTGAATATCTAACATATAACTTGAAATAGGTTAGGAATTTTAAATAACAAATATGGACCAATATGTGAAGGATTAAAGTAAATTTGGGTCGAATTTCTATTTTTAACAATTTTAGTGTGTGTGTTCTATGTAACAAACAACCATATTAATAAAACAACATACATCGTTTTCATTATTTAATGATATTTTAAGGTATCAAGACAACAAATTTGAAATAATGTTCAGAATAAACAAGTAAATATTAAATAAACACTCATTTATGAATTTAGAGTATAAAAGATGTCATCGAAGACTTCAATCATCTATTTCTTCTTCAGAACTTGAAGATTCGTTGTGATTGGCAATTATGGGCTCGATGTCGATGAGGTTCGCAGAACTCGACATGAGGTCAACCACATATTTTTTCAGAAACTTCTTCAGAACTTCGCAATAATGGCATATCATGTTTCTCAAGTAATGCTCGCCTGTTGTCTTCTTTTCCATATTTGAAGCCAATTTTCTTCAACAATGTACTCAGCGATTGTTTACACAGTTCAACAATGCCGTTGGTTTTAAGGCCGTCCCTAAGAGTTGTGAACAGTATTTCGCACTTCCATTTTTGTTGTCTCTTGCAGATCACTTGTTTTGGGTTTAGTATGAAGTCAGACGTCATGTCTGTTCGTGGAATAATTCTATGTGCGCGCTATAACATTTTTTGAAATATTACCGGAAATATAATGCTGATGTGATTTGTTGTTGACGTAGATCACTTCTCTTATGATTACAAGTATAACTTTACTTTTGAGTTGTTTATATCAGTTTGTATTAATGATTTAAGTGGTGTAACCATTTGACTGTTAGCTAGATGCTTCTGAGGTATATTCCACATGATATAGTTGTTCCGTTCTCTAAGATGCACTTGTATCATGATGTATTTATTTGTATTACATTTGTAATAGTAAAAGATATTTTATTTTGATTAAAAAGACTAGCACCATGTACTTTTTTATTTTTACTTTCTTTTTGTAGGTTCATGACATCAGACCAAATTTAGTTCAGGCTGACAGTGATTGTATAAGTTTGTATAATGCAATTGACATAAAAGATCCTGTAGTGGCAAATTGCCTTATTGATCAGAGGTCAATCGAAAGTATTTTGCTCATTCCGTCCACTGAAAGAGCAATACAACTCTTATCAGATGAAAATCGGGTTCCACGAAATTGCAGTCAAGGTGTCGTTATCAACGGAGATACATTCTACCCCGATCCAAATTACAAAACATATGCATCTGGTTACCATAAGGCTAGATATTTGCAAGTTAATACAAAAGATTTAATAAGGTAGCAACTTAGAAATATATTTGATTCCTTTTTTTTATTATACAATATGTATATTTGTTAACAGGGGTTACGAAGAAACTCTTACCAAATTAACATCCGAGCTTAAAAACATCCAGGCGCAAAGCAATGCAGTGATTGTGGATAAAGGAAAGCAAAAGCGTGATCTTGCCGAACTTGCGAAGAAACTCGAAAAACTTCGACAAACTAATTTTGTCGCAAAGAGGAAACTTGAAGACCTCCGAGTAATGGAAGATTCAGAGTCTGTTAATGTACAAACGTTGGTAAGCTAAAATACAAATGTCGATTTTGTGTATCTTGTTTATTTGCTATTCATTCTTTTTTTCCTTATTAGGAAAACGAAGTGTCTGAATTGAAATCGGTTATAGAACGTTTAACGTTGGAATGCGGCAATGTCGATGAACAGATGAAAAGCATAAAGGAACATATAAATAATGCTGAAGAGCGCTTAACTGGGTTAACACAAGTTGCGAAAGGATTTGAAGATAGGATCGCGCCCTTAGAGGTAAAATTAAGAAACTATTTTTTTTTGTAAGGATTTTTATATTTTCTTCTACTAGCAACAAATTCGTGAGCAGAGCAAGAAGAGGCAGGATTTAGATGTAAATAGTACTTTCGAAAAGAAGAGATTGCAAGAAACAAAAAACAAGTTGGCGCTTGCAAGATCAGTGATGTTAAGTAAACAAAAAGAATTAGATAAACAAACAGAGGAGGCCACTTTCGTCGGTGAAAGAGCGGAGGAGCTCAGGTAACTACAGTAGACGCTCGATAGTGTGAACAAAATGAAAAGTACACTGTTTCCATTAACGATTTGTTCACATTAAAGGGAGTGACTGATTTTATGCTTAAAATAATAGGTATCATTGCATCAATAACTGTTTACTCATTTATAATAGCACATTTTCTTTAATTTGAAAAAGGTTGAAATGCATTCTAAAATTATTGTAATTTTTGTGTTTTGCAACTTTTTGTGTTACAGCTGTATTTCTGTTAATATTTGAATATATTATACTTCAAATTAACTCCATATTCTTCTACCCATTGAATTGTGTAGTCCATTTATTGCAGTGTCTGGAGTAATTTTATTTTGTGATTTTTCTTCAGTTTCCCCATCTTTAGTTTAATTTTCTTCTGTTTTTATATTGTATATCAATTTCATTCCGTGTCAGTCTAGAAGCAGATACCTATAGTAATGAAAGTTGTGTAAATACACAAACATGAAGTACATATATGTGGCGTGATTAGGTAGACCTTCCTTGAATTGATTCAAGTTGAAAAGATCGATGTAAGGATATCATCCAGGGTTATAGAATACCATTGGAGGCATGAAAAACAATAAACACATTTTTGCCATCGTTACGTTTAAAGCAGATGCGTTATAATTTAGCATAGACGAAAAGGATAGAATTCAATAATTAGTAACAAAAACATTTAGCATATCATCAGGCAAGAAAATATACAATAATCAACTGAACTTTAGACATAAGAAACCGTAAACTATAATACAAAAGAAATCGTGTAAATGAGCTCAAACCCCTTAATAATTATTTAGATACTGTAACATTTCCGCCAAAACAAGTCAGAAAAATGTTCCGTCAGAGTAAAATATAAATTATAATTTCAGGCAAGTCTGTGATGTTGTTACTGAAATTAATACAGTACAAAGCACCATAAGAAAAGTTGAGAGTTCTTTAGAAAGTCCAGAAACAATAGGCCAGCAATATCAAAAAACTCGCCAAAAGTACGAGTGCGTAACCCACCTTATAAGAAGCTTGAATGAAAACATTCAGGAATTGAATTTGGGCATTTCGAAAAGAAAACATCATTATCAAGTTACCGAAGATTATTTCGTCAATTACATTAATCATAACTTTTCAAAGGTGTTAGATTTTAGGCAATTTAAGGTAGGGTCATTGTTTGAATATACCAGTTATTTTACATCACAAAAGCTTTTATTTCTGTTTAAAATTTTTGTATTGTGATCTAGATCATATTTACAATTTTTCATCTATTTGGCAATTTTTCAGCGCTTTCGGTTTTATCTGGAGCGTCACCAAGTTTAATATCTTAAATCCTGTATGTTTTTGCATTTTTTTTGCAATTATCTAAAATAGAAAACGGTCTTTTTGTTAATTTTGGTTACCATGATTACCGAAAATTTGAATTTTTATTTTTCATTCTAGAGTATTGTGACCACGCTAAACAAATTCTCAGAAAAATGTGAATGTGTAGCTTTTTTATAACTACTGTATAAGGGTGCAGGAACAAATACCGTCACGATAGCGTACGGCTCAGTTACTATCAATATTAAAAATAACGAATGTAATTACTTATTATTTTAGTTTGATTATATTGTTGATGTAGAGTGACGCAAAAATTCGCTGTATTGTTATGTCATTGAATGCCTTCCTAAATGTTGGTGTATTTGGAAAACGAGCATTCTGCGCCTAATTGTATGGTGTTCGCGAATTTAAAAAAATCGTTCACATCATATTTGCACTCTTAGTTTTCAGTTAAACCCTTGTTTATGCGCGCTATAGCATTATTTATAACTGTGCACAATTTATCGATTGTTAATTTTCCTATACTATCTGTTAACTTTCCTAACGAGGTTGAGGTAATCTACTATATTTAGCGTCTCATCTAAATGACAGCTTGGTGTTCCATAATTTGAAAATAGTATCTAAAATCTAAAAGAATTGAATAATTTTCGAAAATTTGCCGTATTTGGGTATGGGTTTCGGCAGCTGAAACCAGCTGGTGGCTTACTGAAACTGCTTGGTCTCCTTGCGGAGTTAAATGTAAATTACAAGGATTAATAATGTGTAAAAATTGCTCATAATATAAAGCCACTTTCCCCATCTCGTCAATACCACCGGGACAAGCTGTTTAAACTCAGGAATGCGTTTCGGAGATTTCATAAAACTTTTTTGGTAGATACTATAAATTGATCATATTTTGGATAACTTTCTAATAAATTCAGCTACAAGATGACATACATTAAGCAAACAGGTTACATGAAGCAATTGAGGATAGAATCGTTTTAGTAACTTTTCAGCTTCAACCATATTTGAACTTCTTGGGTTTTCCATATATTGAACTTCTCAAAGGTATTTATATAGTTTCTACTATCCTTTCCGCTTTTGTCTTCTGTAATATTCTACTACGTAAAAGAAGAGGTAAGGATACCTTATCGCTTTTTAAAGTACGCACTAACACACAAAATGTAATTTTTTCTTCCATTTTTTTATCTTTTAACTCTGCCTTTATTTGATCCGTAATCGTGTTTTTACCCGATGAAGTTTAACTGTGATTTACCTCTTGTTGACAATCTCTATTCCAAAACGTATTTCATCCAAAACCTCCAAAATTTTTCATTGTGTACAAATTGTGAGATGTTGCACACACTTAACATATAAATAAAGTCATATAGAAATTTATAATATGCTACATCCGTTACACATTTAACTGATGTTTGCTATTAACATGTCCTTTTCACACAAAAATATTGTATGGTACAATGCTGATATTGCAAACAATTCATTTAATAGTAGTGCCAGTGTATTGTTATGTCGGAAATCAGTTAAGAAATCTATTAACACTTGTCAATTCACCATCATCAATCTAATCCGGCATTCATACACATACTACGCGTATGAATCACGACTTCGGGTATGTCCGACCGCTTTCGACATATATCATCGCCGCTAAGGAGTATGGACTCGTTTCTGCGGGTTTACTATAACGTCAGAAAGTTAAATTAATTGTATTCAAGAAATTATAGGTGCATGAATGAATACAATGTATCTTTGGAACAACATGGAATTTCATAGGAAAAATTCTCGAGGCAAACTTTTTGGCATCAAAATGGCTAAACAAAAAAAAAAAGCCGAAGAACGTCTTAGTCCAGTAAGAATCGTCTTAGCTCACGGCACCTTAGAATGAAAAGATCTAAATCTAAATTTTTGGTAATGATGATAACCAATATTAACAGAAAGCGTATTCTGTAGAATCCAAAAATTCAAAAATCTACAGAATGTTTCATTTAATGTATACCCACGGTGTTTCCCACAAAACCGAAAGCACCAAAAAGTTATTAAGTTGATAGCAAGATCACAAGTATAATTTAGATAATACGACCTAAATTCTAAGCAAATAGTCCTATAAATAAAAGATCGTACTGTACTTATGGCCCAAGACACCAGGTACAGCAATAATCTTCCTATATTAAATTTTGCATATTTTTAGGGTAGTTTAGAAGTAAACATGGCCGAAAAGAAGCTGGAGTTAATTGTCATTCCCCAACAAGGTTCTCAGGGACTTACCGTTGCGAGTAATCTATCTGGTGGGGAACGATCATTTTCAACGGTAGCTTTCTTGTATGCGTTGTGGCAGTGTATGAATTTCCCTTTCTATTTCTTAGACGAGTTCGACGTTTACATGGTAATATCGTTAAATGTACTGCATATGTATTGTAATAATCGTTTTGATTTTTTTTCAGGATAAAATTAATAGAGCGAAAGTCATGGAAATCTTAATTCATCACGCTAAAAATAACCCAGAGCAACAATACGTGTTTCTAACGCCGCAAGATGTGTCCTTTATACGAGATGGTGATGTTTCAATACACAAGTATGAGCTGTGTTTAAATTAAATTGTGATTTCGTTTATTTATATGAAAACGTCTGTTTCAGATTGGAAGATCCTGAACGACGTGCCGTACCTGAAGATTAGAAAAAAATACTTTTAGTCAGCAAATTTTGCCTTTCTATTTTTATATGTTTTTCCTTAGTAACATATATAAGAATAAAATGTATATTAGATAAGCTGAAGTTTTATACTTTCAACACCAATAACTTAAAAAGAATACATACTGGGACGTAGAGGGCGCCACTATTCAAATGTCACTACTAAAAATTAACCTTCATCTTTAGTTAAAGTCAAAGTTTCAAGGTTTCCCGCTGACAATGGATACACTAGCTCCGAATTGAATGAACCAATCGGCGTACTAGATTCCAATATGTCGATTAGTTCCCTTCAATGTCAAAAAAATCGCTAGGTTACAGTAACGGAATCGTTGCATGATGACAAGTCTATCTACAAAGAGGGCCTGACGCCAAGTTGAGTCCAATTGTTTCTGCTCCACCTTTGTATTGTTGGAAATGTTTTCGCTCATCAGTATAAAAATATCCGCAACAGATCGGTGTCTGTGTCTTCTTAATGTGTTTAATGTTGATATATGAATTCTATATTTCTTTTATATTTCAAGTGCGTACAAAGTCCAACAGTCCTTCACTTACGTAAACTTGGAATTGTGTATGGTGTGCACTACATTCCTAGGGATGTACGGAGAGCTACGAATCTATCCGTACATACCGATTTAGTAAACATATCTGCTATATTGTTCTTTGATTCTAGATAAATTACATTTATCACTCCCTTAATAACTAAGTCCCGTACAAAATGTATTTTGATATCGATGTGTTTAGATCGCTTTGTATGCTGCCAGTTTCTTAACATGTTTATTGTGCTCCGATTATCTATCTGCACTTTAACTGCACAGCAAGATGCTGATGCTGCATATTCCGCCTCTGCAGTCGATAACGCAACTGAGGTCTGCTTTCTTGATGACCAGGATACTAGACTTCCTCTATAATAAATTACAAAACCACTCGTACTCTTTCTATCTTCAATGTCTCCAGCCCAATCTGCATCAGTATAGGCCTTTATGTTGATATCTTCTGTATTCTTCTTTTTCTTCAACATATATTCGCACACTATCTTGTATACTCGCTTCCTTGTTATCTTCATATTTACATTTGCACTTGTCAAATACAGCATCTCTTGCGTATATGTCATTTTTCCTTTTATCCCACAATCTGTAGCCTAATAATTCTTAAAATAATTTGAGGAAAATTCGCCTCCATTATCACATCTTATTCTTTTTGTTTTGTAACCATGCTGAGTTCTAATCAATTTTATGAAATCTATTACATTTTGTGAAGCTTTCTCCTTTGATTTTAATTCTTCATCTAATAATCTTGATTTGGCAAAATCTATTGTGATTGTTGTATTTAACGTTTCATTGCTGTTACTTGTTTGTATTCTTCATTTAATGATAATAGTAAATGACTAACCTGATTCATCTATTCATCTATTTTTGAATCTATACTTTCTAGTTCCCTAACAATGCTATTGAAATTTAAAAAATGGTCTAATTTCTGTTCTTTCTGTAGTCCTAAAGTAAGTAATCTTTTGTTTAGTGTAAGCTTTGTAAATACACAATTCCTCTGGAACACGTCTTGTAATGCTTTTAACATTTGTTTTGCAGTCTTTGCATCTTTAATAAGGTCCAAATGTTTATCTGTTACACACTGAATTATTATAGCTTTTGCTCCTGTATCTTTCATTTCAAACTCATTCTTCTCTTTATCTTCTATGTAATACGTTACTTCCTTTTCTAACGTTATACGTAATTGTTTTTCATCTAACAATTCCCCAATTCTAAATTTCCAATTGTTAAAATTTTCGGAGGTTAACTGCGGTAATTGAATCATATTTTGATTCATCATCTTTTTATTTTACGTTTCGCACCACTTTATTTCTAACGTTGAACTGCGCTCATAACCTGTTGCTATATAAACTCTTTATTTGTTTTATATTGAAATATGATAAAATACATATGAACATGAAAACGCAACGAACTACATACTACTACGTAAAAATTACTACCTAAACTACTTCACTAAAACAATAGCAGATGGCTCCACTTCCTCGACATTTAGTAATTAGAATCGACTTCCAATCCAAGTCTATACCTACCGTCCTGCGGTTAAATTTCCTTAGTTTTAATCACTTCGCTTGTAATTCTGTTGGATATTCGATAATTTTCGTCTCGAAAAAATCAGTGCTGTCCATTTTAAGAAAAAAAGCGATTCTCTTAAGTGGTATTGGTTTTCTAACAGAATTCTGTTTTTGGGTTTCTTTGATAATTTTAACAATCTTGTATCGCTTTACTTTGACCAGCACCTTGATTTTTTAATAGTGACATTATTCATCTATGTCGTAATAGCATTTATACGTAACTAATACTACTTCCTGATTATTTTATTCACAATATCCTTAAGATTGGTAATGAAATGCATTTCATTTGCTGTATCTGTCCACTGATTGTAATTGAGCAGTGTAGCAGTGAGTATGCACATCTAAATATCGACTTGTATGTATAGGATTGTCATAGATCATATGTGTTTATAATTTTCCGATACGCTTCTTAACAATAAACCATCCAAAGAGGAAAGTTCCTTAGTTGTTCCGCTATTTCTTATGAATTGCTATTCTGGAATGTATGCTATTGAAGTGTTCTAAGAACATCTTTTTCTGTTAGATGTTTAGATCAAGACAAATGTATCACCTTAACCTGCAAGTTTCTCATACACATAGTATGATAGCAAACTTTTAATTTGCGAGGATATCACTTCACAAGACCCGCTAAAATGAAGGAGAAATGGTTTCATTTCACATTAGTAAGAAAAGGACCTAGGAACTGAAATGAACAACTTTCCACCGCTCTTTGTTGCTGTAGATCATGTTGAGGTCTAACGTGACGAGAATAACTTGTATTTTCATGGACGGATCAGAAACCAACAAAGGGATTGGAATAAAAGTATTTTCAGAGAAGCTATAATTGGAACAATGGTCATCATTATGGAAGGAGTCTACGAGTTTCTCATTATGTAACTAATCATAAGATAGATGGCAGAAGCTCTTTACTCACAGGAAATAAGCAGTGTCAGCGGTAAACGTATTTACAATAACGTCCAGCCTTATTTTTTATCCTTGAAACCATTAATATCGACACAATACGGCCGTGGGGTCACAACGACAATTTGGGTAATGAAGCCTGGTTATCAAGAGGTTGGGCATGAATGCTTACAGGTCAGGGCTCTTTGTCTGATCGCTTGTGCGAGATTTGTCCAGAAAATAAGCGAATCTTATAAATTATTGATCCTTGTCCCATTCATAGTACTTCCCTCCACTATTAATACACTTTTCCCAGCGGTAGTTCCACATCGTAAAACAGCCCTGGGAAGGCTCTCGTCCTTTAAGATGTCCTTCAATGCCTGATGAATTTCTTGTAATGTGATCAATGTCTTCAGTACTGCGCCCGTTTGGCACAGATTTCAATTTCGGGGTTAACAAAAAAATCGCAGTGGTTAAGGTTTGGTGAGTAGTAAATAAATACAAAGATATGTGAGCGTTGTGCTATATCACTTTCCACAGTAAGTACCCTTATTACAATATGTTAGGTTACGATAAATAAAAAGAGCGGTGACAGTATCTAATGCTGACTGAGAAGTAACTACATTTACCTGCCCTCAAAACGATTCGTCTGGGAAACTTTCTGACCTATACCTATAGGTTGATTGACGACTAGTAGGAACATCACTACTACAGAAAGAATACATAATCGGCCTTTTCTGTGATCGATATGCTAACAGATGCCACGCCCGTCCGCTGTCCGTTAATCATTGCAAGAGAAAACATCAGATAGACTGTCACCCAAGCTGCCAAGTCGTTTGGCGCGCTTTGTATCTATATAGGCCAGGGTAATACATTCGTTTTCTGTCACCTGTCTCAAATTTTAGATTATTGTTATTAAATATAAGTACATTTATTTTTCTCGTAATAAGCAGAATAGAATTATATTTCAGATTATGCATAAAAAAAAAATAATAATAAAAAACTTATTTTGATGAATTTTTGTCGTTTTACTGTACGAGGGCGACCTAAAATGTTTCCGGAATCCACAAGAGATGGCGCACGAAGGTTGAAGTAGATTCATTGGTCGGCAAGGGCAACCTTTTTTATGGCAACTGTCAAAATTTCAGACGTCTACTGTCAATAGTTGTCGTTTAAGAGTGTGTTTTGTGTAGCAAGTCAGGCGGTTTCGCAAAAATGGATAAAATAGAATTTCGTGTAGTGATAAAACTGAAAGAGATAGCAGAGACAATAGGCATCTTAGAAGAACGCGTTGATCATATCGTACACGAAATTTTGGGTAAAAAAAGCTATTGGCGCGATGGATACCGCGTTTGCTCACACCGGAGCGAAAACGAAATCGGGTAATCGTTTCGGTGGAGTGTTTGGCCAGGATTCAATGCAATCCAGGAGATTTGTTCATACGTTTTGTAACTGCGGATGAGACTTGGATCCACCACTACATACCGTAGACCAAGGAACATTCGAAGCAGTGGAGTTTTCCTGGCAAATTGACTCCGAAGAAAGCAAAGACCGTTCCATTAGCCGGAATTGACTATCTGCAGAAGGGAAGGACATCACGGGGCAATACTGCAGCGATTTAGTGACCCGATTCGATGCAGTATTGACGGAGAAATGGCCTCGTTTGCAGTGGAAAACTGCTTTTCCACCACGACAATGCACCAGCCCATTCATCCCGCATCGTCGTGTCCAAATTGAATAAGTTGCGCTACGAATTAGTCGCTCATCCTCCATATTCACCGGACCTAGTCCCCAGCGACTTTTTTCTATCCCCAAACCTGAAAAAATCACTGGAAGGAAAGAGATTTGCCTCAAATGAGATCATCGCCACTACAGATGGCTATTTGGCAGACGAAACATCCTACTTTTTCGACGGCTTGAAGAGACTATTTGAAAAAGGTTATTGATCTTCGATGAAACTACATCGAAAAATAAAAATAAAAAACCACATCAATACCCTGTTTTTCTTGTCGATTCCGGAAACATTTCAGGTCGCCCTCGTATACAGAAACTTTTTTAACAAAATTTAAAATGACAATATTCATATAATAATAATCTGTCGCCGTTTAATGCAATCTCCATAAGAGTAATACTTCGAAGCTAGAGTGACACAGTCTGTTGTAAAATTTGGCAATAAATAATTCCTTATTACAACTAAGTATTATCTGGTTTAACTTCAAAAGTGTAACTAAATAAATGTTAAAAAATCCAAGTAATTAATTTGTTACATTATTAGCATTACACTTACACTTACATATCTTTAAGCAACAGTGCTTTCCAATAAAAGACTTTAAGCATTTGAATATAGTATTTCTGATGGTATATTTTATTAATTTAATTTTATGTGGCACGATTGTTTTTCTATATAGTAATCAATAGTAATCTAAAGTTGATTGTGGACTACTCTTTTAACTGTGGATGTATACAATTTATCAATATTTCGATCGTCTGAGCTATGAGCTAAGTAGGAAGTTATGAGGTTATCAGTGTGTTATCAATAAATTAAAATAAAACAATTGACGATATCAAACAAGAAAACCTTAATTCAAAACAGAACCAGATTAACGAATGAGAACGTGAAAAATTAAATTATCCTCTAGATAAATATAGTACAAGGTCGGTTTAATTCAAATAGACAAAATAACAGTTGATAATTGAATATCACACGCTAAATATAACGGAAAAAATATTAATCCGCTTTATACCTGCATTCCTTCTCGAAGAGCTCATACCTGTATATAAGAATTTAAGCGAAGGTCAAGAACGTAATTTGATTAAAAGGAAAAACGCCGTATAATTTAAAGCAATCCAATTAAAGCTAATTAAGTTCATCTAACTTAAATCCATCTGTTTATTTTCGTTTCGTAGTAACTTACAAACTGCTGAATTTGTTCATTCCCAACGGTTACATTCACCCCACATTCACCGAAAATATGCTACAGTGTGGGAGTGTATTTTGACAGCTACACAAATATGGAGGTTCACTAGTTGTCAAATCCGAAGGATTTAGTGTAAATATTTTTATTTTTAAAAATGTTTATGTGGTTGTATATAGAAATTTAGTAGTTATCAATTAAATAAGATGTATTTTCCCATCGGATGGCCAAAAGTCCTTAAGATCCCTGAATGGGGACGGACATCAATAAAACAGGTCACCAGCAACAGGGACAGGATTTTGTTTGCAATTTTAACAGATGATGCTTTATCAATATGGTATTGTAAGGTATGCTAAAGAAACGTTTATAATAATTTTTCCCATTACTTAAAACTCAATTTTTATGACACTACAGCCTTGTGTTCCAATTGTTTTCCATCGCAGAAGTAAAGAATCACTCGAAAAGATTGGTTATAACGTATTAATGGAATGGAAGCCCGATTCGAGTATGTTAGTTATAGCGGTAAATATAGGAAATCAAATACATGGAATCATTGTTAATCTTAAATTTAAATTGATATATTTTAGACTACTGAGGGACATCTTCTATTTTATAATGTAGATGTGGTTAATGATCAAAAAGGTCTTTACATACAAATGGATTCACCACATTCAAACTTAAGAAGGGACAGTGCGGAATTATTTATAAAGGAAACAATACCTCCATTGAGTTTGTTACCAGTAAGTTGAATTCTAGAATATGAAAGTGAAAGTAAGAAAAGTTTAATGAACTATAAATGATCTTGTTTTCTTCTTGTTGTAATATGTTTTTCATATTGATTTAGGGCGATGAAGTTTTAGTTTGGGATGGAAAAATTACCAGTATAGTTTGCATAACGATGACGGAGATAATGATTGCAACATCCCAGGGACATGTGTTACGGTATCGATGGGATGGTACGCAGAATAGGGATTATAATTTAGACTTACGAAGGATCCCATTTTGTATAAATCAACAAGTTTCTAAAGGTAATTTTCTTTGAATAATTTGCACGTATTAGCTTTGCTTATACTTTTAATTCAAGCTGTGCCAATTGTTGAAGAAAATACTTATATAGTAGATATTGAATACTCCCCTCTCATTGGAGGATTTGCTATAGTTTTAAATGATGGAAGAGCAGCGTTTTTAACGGCATCTTCGTTAAGGTTTGATCCCAATGTAAGTAAAATTGTTTGATTTTTTGGCCCATGCTTTTTAAATAATTTACATTTGTGTAGATTTTCCAATTAACATAATTTAATACATACACTGACAAAATTAAAGGAACAGATTGCAATTTACATTTTATTGTTTAGTTAGGGATGGTCCAGTAAACAATTGAAGCTTTTACTGGTATCGTTATAAACGTCTGTGTTGTTTTACATTTGAAGCATATATTATCTGCAAATAAGAATAAAATTGTAAAATAACACTGGCCAACACACATTTTGGTGCCTCGAATTGTTTAAGTTAATTAAGCCATTTTGGGGCGCCTAATCCAAAAACGCCTTCAGATTTGTTGTATCAGATCTAGTTTTTGAAATTCACTCTTTCTGCCCTATTTAGGAAAAAGTCGCCAAAATTAGATATAATGTTTTATGTATGTAACATTTTAAATATTGCTATTTGATAACTGTTAACTGAAACACAAAAAAATGGATAGGAGGTATTTATTTAACAGAAAAGTATGTATATACAACTTTCAATCGTCAGTTAAAAAAAAATTCCCTGCGTAGGGTTTACCGTAACAGTCTCGCTGAAGATTGCAGCAGTAATCAGCCATCATATGGCTATCCCATCTTCCTTGGTACCTTTCGTTCATAATGCTGATGTCTTTGTGAAATCTTTCCCCTTGTTCCTCACTAATATCACCTGTGGCTGTGAAGGCAATGAATCTTGATGCTCATGTTACATCCGAGTGTGAAATTTAGAAAGCATCTGTTCTACTAATTATATAACAGTGAAATTTATTACTCATATGTAATACGAAATTTATTACGTATGAGTAATAAATTTCATCTTGGTGTATCTCAAAAATTAGAGCTGCTAGGAACAAATGTCAGTTATTTTTGGAAACAGGACATCAGAAATACCCCAAATCAGTTCGTATTTTACAGACACCACGACAAAAAATTATTTTGTTGGGCGGTGTAATCAATTTAGTTTGTTTGAGATTGTTGGAATTTGTTTTTCTTTTGATTTGTTGTGGTCAGTTCGTTTCATTATAAAAACGAGATAATATTGGCTGACCTAGTACCGATCGATATTGCTAGTGCCGTAGCAATGATCGAACATATAGTGAAGTTACCCGAAGGTTTGGTAAATCAGAATCATCCACCATAGTGCAAATCATAGGGGGTAAACCAGGGAATATGTGAAAAGAAGAGTCCAAGGCTGCTGACGGTTGCAGATGATCGCGAAACAGATGTCAAATGGCAGTTGTACAGAGAAACCTACTGCAAGATGTTCATGGAACCGCCAAAAGTAAGAAGACCCGAAGAAGTTTATCTCAAGACATATGCATCAACAAAAGCTCCAAAACTCCAGAGATGCCATAGCGCAACGCGACTACAGTTTGGTCGAGAACATCGAAATTGGAAAGATGAATACTGGGGTCAAATTTTGTTCACGTTCCGTTTTATTGTATAAATTTAATTTACTCTAGGGAAAGATTGTATCGACGCCAAGAAGATCAAGATGCGTCAGTGGTAGTTTATTACTACTGTACCTGTTGCGGGAGGCCCAATTATGGTACGGAGCAGTGGTGTTTGGAAGTACGCACAGAGTTAGTAGTGATTATTGAAAGAGCGTTAATTGCAGATAGACATCTCACAGACCTTCTCGAAGACCATGAGGTGTCTTTTACCTCATATTTCAGCGGACATATCACCCTAATGCAGGAGAATGCGCGTCCTCACGTCGCCCACTGCATAACTGAGACTTTTTAAACCAAGTGGGTATAATGACAATGAAGTGGCCACCGTATTACCTCGACCTGAACCCAACCGAACAGTTCGAGACATGCTAGGGAGAAGACTTAGGTCAAGAATTCTTGCTGTTCAAAAGAAGAGTTGCATTGACTTAGGAATGGGTCAGATTGCCTCAAGAGCTGATTGCTGAATTTATTAGAAGTTCGAGAAGACGAATGATTGCAGTTGTAATAGCTCGCGGGAGGGAGATACACACGCTAGTGAAGTGAAAGAAAAAACATATTAAATAATTAACCAAATTTAAAATGTGCAATGAAGTTATTCTGTTTAACACCAGTATTTTATTCGAATCTGACATCTTCGAGTTTTGTTCTTCTGCAACAGGTTTCACGTGGTACAACTTTTGCAAAACAAATTCAAATTACTCCACCTAAATTCATATTAAGATTTTACGTGGGAAATATTAACAATACGTATACTAAACAGAAAACAATTAGACTTTGTGTCTGTTCCTTTAAATTATACACGTAGTGTCAATATTATTGATGCGTTATTCTTAACCATTTTTTACGGAAATTAAAATGTAAAATAAACAATATTAGATTTCACTTAAAGAAATTGATTGGTACACTGTTAAGCGTCCAATTGGTTTATTGGACTGATTGCCAGTGAACTGCGTGGTAGGTTTCGTAAATTAAACTCAGTCTGTTTAATACATATATTAACGAAATCATAAGAAAGAAGTACAAATCTATGTACACCAGTAATATAAATGTATATGTATGTGCTTGAATGTGTTTACTTTTTGTTAGAGATTTTATATTCTAACTTTAATTTAACGTTTGTTACGGTTTCCGTAAATGAGTGCTATACGTGGCACACATATTTATTTGTATTAGGAACCCACTAATACTTTTGTTTAGGAGCTGGAAGCTTCAATAGGGTGACTGTGGCGATATAAAAATGGCAATATAAAAACATAGAAAACATCAACAAATAACACATTAAAAGACATTGACTTGAAAGGTACATGAATATAAAAAAATGAAACATTCCTGATAATTTAGAGTTTCTAACATACACAATTATGAAATATGCGTTTCGCATTAGCGACTTAAATAGTCCACCGGGTATATTTATTGCTCAATATAATTTTAATTCTTAATATATTAACCTAGATAACTAAGCGTACACGCACTTAAAAATCTAATTATAATGCGCTGCAGCTAATATAACTTTTTAATTACAGCAAGTTCAAGGAATCTGGGCTCAAGGTATTGAAGACGCAACATGTGCCACAGTAAATCATAAATATAGGTTAATAACATTTGGAAGGGCTAAGTATGCGTGTGTTAACTATTGCCTAAATCACACAGGTAATCATTTTATTCATCAATTATAGTTCGGAGTGTGTAGTTTATCAAGTTGATGAAACAACTGGCGGATTAGTGATTTCCCATCAGTGCGTGCTGGGCAGTAAAGATTATCCCGGTTGTCCAGGAGCGGTTACATCAATTAAATGGACTCCAGATGGTTGTGCTCTTGTCGCTTGTTGGGATTTAGGTGGTATCGGTTTGTGGTCAACTTTCGGAGCTCTACTATCTTGCTCTTTGGGTTGGGATTATGGATTGAATGTTGATTTGATGAACTTTAATCCATTGCATATTATATCGATGGTAAAAATGGATATATCAATGTTATTTAAAGCGACTGTAGATTCTTTTATGATTACAGGAATGGGCTACGGAAGGTTACCAGTTATGGATGGTTAGAAAACAGTACAATCAACTGAGCAATACTAACAAAACCGATTCAAATTGTAATCCTGTTGAAGCGGATGATAATCGAACATTTGAGACTAGTCTAATACGTTTGGATTTTGTAAAGAGTGCATTGACGATAAACCCTTGCATGGTATCTTGCTGGATTGAATATGGTTAGTAAATGTTATGTATATCTTTAATTTTGCAGAGTCAACAAAGCAATTTATATCTACAAGGCGAAGATAAATTGTATGTGAACTCCGCTGATACCCTAATCAAAATCTTTTCTGATCGATCATCCAAAGATGAAGGTGTGTTTAGTGAATCATTTTTTTCTTTGAGTTCAAGTACATTAGCCGAAGGAAGGCAATGGTTAATCATTCCAGTTCCGTCCACGTATACAGCAACAAATTGGCCAGTTCGAGTAAGTTACTTAAATGCTGTGTTTCTACCTAGCCATTTGATCATTTAAGCAGTCATGGAACGTAGTTATATTGTTATTTATACCCCAGAATTAATTTGAAAAATAACAATTTCAAACGGAAGAGAAACATCTAATCGGTAATCAACAAAATGTTTGATGGGATTGCTGTGGGAATTATTTTATTTGCATTTTCTTCGCCATGTTAGTTGTCTGTTCTTTTAGCTTGAAGTTTTATCTGAATGCAATGTTGATGATAACTTGTTAGCGCTTTAAGAAATTTTAATCATCTATCAACATCAGTCTAGGTAGTAAAATACAAACAACAAATTATTTGTCAGAATTAAAAATTTACTATGAACACTTAAATGAAGGTACGCCAGCAATCAATGATTCGTATTATTTCTATTATTCCAATATTAAACCAAAAATTGGAACATCCTTCTAATATGACTTGGATTGTCAGATAAGTAGATTATAATTAATCAAGGTATTTCACATTGCTACCTTCGAAGCAGATCTAAATTCAAACAGGCGATATTGATAAATAAATTAAATAACATGATTTATTTATAAACTAGTTTAACAATAATAAATGTCGAACTAGAAGTACAAACACAAGTTTAAATGAATATTTATTTACACGGAATATTTACTTCTCTCTATATTTATATTTCACATTTTCAAATTCTGACTGTTTCGTTGGAGTAGCCGATATTTTCTCGAAATTTCTGGAACGTTTTGAGAACGCTCTCGGGCTGCCTGTGTAAAATGATCTTTAAACTATCAATAAAAACGACGTTGACTACTTGACTGAAATGCATACCCGACCCGATGCAGGTCTCTATTTGACGTAGGTTATTGTAAACTATTGTTAACATGATATATGTATATTAGGTGATCGTTTGATCATTTGCACCAAGTTAAGTAATCTTTAAAATTTCAAAGAGCTGATAGAAAGTATTTTGAGGTACATCAGTATATAAACTTTCTTGTAGCTATTATTAGTAGAACATCCTTGTATTAATTGGCTTATATAAGAAACATTTTATATGGGATATATGAATGACGAAACTATTTTATATATTTTATAATTTGAAATTTCTGAGAAACAAATACGAATGCAGAAAATAAGTCAGTTGATGTATTAAAAAAATTATAACCTGACAAGTGATGACCAATAAACAAAACAAATGTATTATTCTACGAACAAAACCTGATGAACACAACTCAACATCATTCATTGCATCTTCATCAACATTTGATCTTAGCGAGTTCTTTCATATTTGTTGCGAGCTTTATAAATGACTATGACTACCTTTCTTTTATTTTCGTTATAGTACTCCGCCATAGACAATAGTGGCCAACACCTGGCCATAGCGGGTCGTACTGGAGTAGCTCACTACTCCATGGTTACGAGAAAATGGAAGTTATTTGGCAACGAAAGTCAGGAGAAGGACTTCATAGTCTCCGGCGGGCTGTTGTGGTGGCGCGATTATGTGGTAATGGGCTGTTACAGTATACCTGATAATGGCGACGAAATACGATTCTACTCAAAAGACTGCAAATTAGATAATAAGTTCGCGAAAATACTCAGAGTTGCTGCGCCCGTTCTGCTCATCAACACTTTGCAAGACCAGTTGATCACTTTTGGTTCCGATGCCCAAGTTACAATATGGAATATGCATCCAGTTGATGCAGGTAGCTGCTTTTTACATTATTTTTTTGTATAAATAATTATGAGTTCTTTAACGTCTAGTTAGTAGATAGTTAGTGCTTGATATTATTTTTGTAACAGTATAGTAAAACAGGTGTCCAGAAACTGGACGAACTTATTCTCTTACCGAACTAGTATAACTTATTTTTAGAAAAAAATTACTTGCGCTGATTTTGTAGTTGTTATTAGGCGAAAAATTTTACTTCAATAAGTTAAAATGCGTGTAGTTAAATTTCATAATATTTTATTATGACTTAACAATTTGTTCATTCTATATGATATGCTATACTGAGTATGTTGTTACTTTTGAGAATAAAGAAATAGTCCGAAGCAATATTGTTGACTTACAATAAAACATTCTGTTGCATATTCAGCAATGGACAACTGTCGTGTTTTTGGTATTTTGAAATTTTATACTGGGTGTCCCAAAAGTTTTCTGGGAATTTATTTGTTTTGTTAACTGCACGAACACAATCGTTGAGTAGGGAGTTGGAGTATGCTAATCGCTAGCCCAGTCTTTGGGAATTTAGTCGCCTAAATGCTCCTAAAAGCTGTATACATCGCATATTGCTTAAAAACTTGCATCTCCACTCCTACAAGATGCAGTTAATGTAAGAACTAAGTCCAACAGATGTCGAGAGCCTCAATTTCGCTAATGAAATAATTCAACAATTTCAGTTCTTCAACATTTTGTTCTCAGATGAAGCGCATTTTCACATTAATGGCCATGTACACAGATAGAGCTGGCGTTACTGGAGTTCAACAAATCCAAAACAGAAGCTTGATAGGCCACTTCATTCGCCAAATGTTACTGTTTGGGCTGCAACGTCGGCGCAAGCAATTATCGGCCCGTACTTTTTTGAAGATGATAGAGTAACTGTAAATTCTGAACGATATGTGAAGATGATTAACAACTTTTTTACGTCAGCCTTGCAAGATTCAACTAGTTCTAATCCAAACACTTGGCTCCAACAAGATGGAGCAGCATCTCGCACGTTTAACATGTCTACCAGATAAACTGACCGGCACTCTCGACTTGACACCGATGGATTTTTTCCTACGGGGCTACCTTAAGTCAAAGCTATACAGCAACACCCTCAATCTCTGACTGAACGATCAGTGATCGAGTACTGGATCACCTATCGTAACACGTTCGAGAAGAAGGTAGCTGTGATGCCACCGAAACGTCATCAAGGCTCTGTCCAGGAGAATCAACAAACGCGGAGAATCCGAGAAAAAAGAAACAACGCATACTATACTTGCGGGAACCTCCAATTATTTATTTATTGTTTTTTTCTTTGTGCTACGCTTCGTCGTTGTAATATCATAGCAAGCCGTTGAACGCGGCATCACCCGACTCTGTAATCGGGGGGCATATGGGAGTTGACGATCGACGATCAATAGAGAAAAACGTAAAGGAAGGTTGTGAAGGAATTTAAATTAACTTTAAATTATTACTAAATGGTACAGTTACCTATGTTTGTATTTGTACATATATATATTTCACCCGGTATATATGTATATATATATATATATGTACCGGGTGAAAAGCCGCGAGCTCTTAATTGCGTTCTGGGTGACTGGAAAATGAATCGATCCTCACTTCGCAGTAATACGGAATGAGGGCTTCATTGAAGGATAAGATTTTGTAATAGTATTTAAACAAGGATAGACACAGCTAGCATACGGACACACAACCGTCCTGCAGAATAGTATGTGTATGCGTTTACCACATACTTGGAAGCCACTTCTAACCAATCGACCCAATAAGAGTTAAACTAACCGCGATGAACTGCGATCTCCACACAAACCCACGCACCAGTTGTACAACACAAATATCCGGACGAATCACACGAAGCCACGCAGTAGCGCAACGTCCACCTCCAATGCAGCAACTTATAACTAGGCGCATGTCTACGCACCCACAAGTAATAGACCATTTCCCCATTTTAATTCAGAAATATCTTATTTTTAAAATGGTTCTCAGAAATATTTCCAGCAGTCCTAGTTTGAACTCTAAGAAACTGATTTCCTTTTTAGCGTGTAGTGAAAATACTTTAAATGATTTTATCAACTTTTGGGACATCTTGTAGCTTCTTTTTTAATTTTAATCTGGTCTCAAACACTGCAATAAGATAATTGTAACCGACCACTATTGCACTTATCAAGGAATAAATTATGTAGACCTTAGAAGGCGTTATTAAGAAGTTATATTAAGCATAATCTTTTTTCTTTAAGGTAGTTCTAAGAAGAATAACAGGCAGAACATCAAATTCTCAATATTTTTTCGCGTTTAATTTAGTTATATTGCATATCGCAATTTTCTTTTAGTTGGCAACGTCGAAGTCACCAAAACTCAAATAGTCGACATTTCATCGATGTGCATTCATCCAGCCTGTATAGTTTCCATAACTCTCACTTCTTTGAAAACCGAAAATGTCAGAGGCCAAAACGTAAACTCCGAAAGTATCGTTTTCAATATCAGCGGTAGATTGCTGATGGTTCAACGCGAATCAACGAATGGTGATAGATATACATGTTCCATGCCAACTGTCTTAGCTGGATACGTGGAAAATGTTTGGGTGCCTAATAAGAGAAAACCAGACAAGGTACATTTAACAGAAGCTTTATGGTTGTTCTGTGGATCGTACGGAATGAGAGTTTGGTTGCCGATTTTTCCACGAGATGGCGACAAAAGTCATACGTTCATGTCGAAGAGGATAATGTTACCTTTTCATCTCAAAATATACCCATTAGGTACTGTCAATAGTTACCCAACTTATATATACCATTATCCACATTATTCGTGTTACAGCTATTCTTTTTGAGGATGCTATTATATTGGGTGCTGAGAATGACACCGTGTTATATACAACAGATCCAAATTCTCCCTTTTCACTGCCTTTCAGTATTTTACAACGTACTGTAAGTATAGTTTAAAACAAATATTAATCTATTAAATTATCTTTATTTGGGTTACAGAGTCAAGTGTATTTACACCAGATTTTAAGACAATTAATTAGAAGAAATTTAGGATATCATGCGTGGGAGATTGCAAGAAGTTGTAATAATTTGCCATACTTTCCTCATTCTTTAGAACTTTTATTACACGAAGTAAAATATGATTCCTCTTAATCTTTTCATAGGATACTTAATTTTAATCGCTTTAAGGTGCTTGAAGAAGAAGCTACCAGTAAAGAACCAATACCGGATGCTCAGTTACCCAGTGTCATAGAATTTATAATGGAGTTTCCTGTCTATTTGCAAACGGTGGTCCAGTGCGCCCGAAAAACTGAAATAGCTCTGTGGCCTTACTTGTTTTCGGTTGCTGGGAAGCCTAAAGATTTATTTCAGGAGTGCATGGAAAAGAAACAGTTGGACACAGCTGCTTCATATCTTATCATTTTGCAAGTATGTCGAGTTTCCATTACATCGGCGGTTACTCATTTGTTTTATACTTTTAGAATTTAGAGACTTCATCTGTCAGTCGACAATATGCTACTTTATTGTTAGATACTGCTTTGGAGCAGTCGCAGTGGGAGCTAGCTAAAGATTTGGTTAGATTTTTAAGAGCGATAGGTAAGTTATTTATTTTGCATAAGTGTTTGTTGCTATTAGAGACTTATTTCGAGTTGCTATTGGTTTCGGTTCCTATTGTAATACGTGTTTTTTAGTTTAGGAAGAAAAATTACATAAATCATTTTATCATTTAGCTCCAGGTAATGTAGTTTCTAATGCAATAATTTCTTATGTAGGAAGGTACATGCATATTTTTCTTATATATAACGACAACGTTATATTTTCTGTTAGAAAAGTTAATAGAAATATCTTCGCTTCTGTCGCAAAGAGCTTTTCTAATATATAGGTATTTTTTTCAAATTAAACGCATCAGCATTAGAGGGCGCTATCTATCTTAATTTTGGTTTAATGCAGTACCCTACTTTGTATTCGATTTTTGGAATCTGCGACATATTTGTGATAATTTGCGTTATTTACCAACCTATCTGTTGTATCTATCACAACACACACATAACATTCTTTATCCATTTTTGTGGTGATTATTATCATAACAGAAGTTATGCTAATAATCATCACAAGCAAACTGCTGATAAAATGGTGAACACTTTCAACTCTTATTACGTAAATCTGTGTAATCACAGTACTCAAGGTAGTGGAGGCGCGGGATGTATTTTTAGGAATGATGATATGGTACTATATAACGTTGACTGCATAGAAGTCTTTAATGTAATAATTTCTCTCAAAGATTTTTATCAGTTGGATCAGATGGATTACCAACGACACTAATAAAGTGTTGCGCATATATACTTTGCAGTTCAATCGCAAATCTGATTAGTCTTCTCTGCGAAGTCAATTAAAAACAGCTAATATAACACCGATATATGAGAATGGTGATGAAACTAAAAATTATGGCCCAACACCATTTCAGAATGCGTATACACGAGGAAAGTCAACTACTAGAGCTATCTACTCACACTAAAATAATATAAGCAATATCTGAAAAAAGTGAGGTAGCCAGAGTTTTCCTAAACCTATCAAAACCATTCGACAGCGTGGGTCATAAGATTTTACTTGAGAAACTAAAAAGAATGGGTTTCAGAGGGATGCTATATAGCCTACTAAAATCTTATTTAACAACAGAATGCTGAAGATACTAGTCACGTTGGCTATAAAATCAAAAAGACATCCTGTAAGGTTCGATCTTAGAAGCATTCCTGTTTACTATCTTCTTGGTATGCAGATGACACGTCAATTATTGTTGAGGTAAGGGACAATGATATGTTGGAAGGAGAAATTACCGATGTTCCCGCGAAAACGAACAACTACTTCCGCGAAAATAGTCTAAAGCTTAACATACATAAAACAAATACAGCAAAGCTCTCATGAACAAGTAACATCAACTAATGACGTAAAGTTTTTGAATTTATTACTTGATAGCACACTATCCTGGAAAGATCATGTATATATGCTTACTAAGAAGTTAGCCGGAATTATATATGTATGCACTACGAACGATATCAACCGCAGTTCAGGTTGAAGCAGCGTTGTTAGCTTAATATGCATATGTAGGATTACGGCTATCATATGGTATAATCTTCTGGGGAAACTCCGTGGATGCCAGCAGGATCTTCATCCACCAGAAATCTTCCCTTAGAAGCATTTATAATCTCAGGAAAGGGAAGTCATATAGGAGTATGTTTAGAGAGAACGGTATACTTGCCTTATCTGCGTTATACATTTATGAATGTGCGTGTTTCACAAAGAAACATTATAGTACTATTTGCCGATTACGAAACTAGCCACAATTATAATACTTGGGAATGCCAAAAAGCGACTCTTCGTCTGCCGCACAGAACAAATGCGCGTAAACAGAAGGGTGCAGTGACACAAGTATTAACAATTTACAATAACACGCCTCATGAATACGAATAATATAGACTAAAACATTTCAAAAATATTTGAAAAAGGTGATTCAAAAATGTTTATACAATTCAGATGAGTTTTTTATCTATGTAATTGAATTGCAAATATTTAAATACTTTCTTTGAATTATAAATATTTTTTCCATTATTAGCACCTAAGCAGTATCTTGGATTGACGTATTTCACATCTTGTTATTATAAAATGAAGGCATATTACTATTAATATAAACAAATTACTAGAAACGTTACAAACAAGCATAGCATTTGATGACATTCTAGATCCAAATGATGTCGAATCTCCCCGAACATCCTTCGTTTTAACAAATAAATTGGGAATGACCCAGCAAACTCCTCCCGTCAGTCCAAATGCCGAAGATATATCTCTCGTATTAGGCAACGTTCAACGAGTTAGAAGCTACAGTACAACTATGACACCGAAACTGCCCGATTCGAAATTGAGCACAAGCGCTCCTGTTGTGGAATCGCCAGTCGTTGGAAGAAAAAAGTCAGTTCCACTAAGTAACGCAAATACTCAAAAAAGTGATAATAATAATAGGTATTATTGAGTAAAACATTTTTCGCTGCTTCGCTTACATTTTTAATACCTTAGGGAGTCTTCAAATAATACAGCAGAAGAATTTTTCATCGACGTTATTCTACAACGACATGCTAGAAGATTGCTATCTTCACATAGGTTAACGGATTTGGGATATTTCGCTGCTTATCTTGATTTCCATCTAGTTACTTGGTTAGGTAAAGAAAGAGATAGAGTAGCTAGAGTAGACGACTTCGTAACAGCCCTGAAGCAACTACACGAAGATTTCCGGTGGCCATATCCGATTCTCTTAGAAATTCCGAACAAAACGCTATCAGGTATTTATTTGGAAAACGAAAAGTTTACCCAATAACATTTTTTCATGTATGTCGCAGGTGCCTCTCCACCATTAAGTCCAGTTACAAGCATCGAAGAGAAAATTAAAGAAATGCATATTGAAACAGGAACGGTTCTTAACAGAACCGCAAGTAGAGTTGGCGATAGTGGTTACACTAGTTTTCCGGGACTTCCTCTGTCCGGACTAATCACTCCTCATAATACTCTTGAATTGTCAAGTCAAATAGGTGGGACCGACATGAGTGGCGAGACAGATATCGAACAAAGCGAAGAAAATAGTCAAGACGACGTGTTCTTCCATTCCAAACATCCCTACGATAAGAAAATAAATTTGTATGAAGAGAAACTTCCTTCGGTTACTAAACGGAAGATCTCGTCTAATATGGGTGGTGCCTTCGGTCTCCTAGAGACGCAGATAAGCGCAAATATGGCCGATGAATCGATGATGAGCGTCAACAGTTCGGTATGGGGTGAAGATAAAGATGATCTAGTTAGTACTCAATACGGCAGTGAAAATTGGGAGGTACCATCATCTCAGTTGCTCGAACAATTATCTTCTACGGGAAGTAAAGGATCTCAGAGGGCGGAAATACAACTAAGGTAGAAGCTGTATTATTCAATTATTGTTAGTATAATTTTGTGTATTTTTAGATATTTACTACAATTATTTATGGAAGCTAGTTGTTTAGAATGGTCGCTGTTGATATCCGTCTTGCTTCGAGACGCTATGGCTGTGCTAAGAACTGTTAATGCGGCAAAAAGCGCAGATCAATCCATCGAATCCGTCAGTAGACTTAAGCAAGGCCTGCATATACTGTATTACTGGACGAATACAGAATGGTAAGATATTTTTACCAATTATGTCAATAACCAAAAAGATTACGTCATCCAATAACCGCAGTATCAGGGTATTTACTGGTTATTGAATTGTTTTTACCACTTTTTATCTGAACATTTTCTAAAATTATATTGTAATAATATTACATATTTTTTCTTAAAATAAACAATTCGAGAAATGTATGTTCAGGATGCCTTTGTAATTCATTGATGACCCATTTTATAAAAAGAAATGTGTTTTAGCTACTGTTTTTGAGTGTTTGAGGCATATCACACAGGCATGGTTAACATAAATAATGTATTATGATTAGGATCGAAGTACTTTACAGCAGATTGCAGACAGAATTAAGGAAAGGAACTAATAGCTCTTTCTGATCATTGTCATAACTGTTGGGTTCTGCCATGTCACTAAGTTTTCTGTCCCAAATGTTTCGCGAACGACTCCGGTTGGTATTTCCAAAGGCACTGTGTTTCATGAATGTTGCTACTTCCTCAAGTACGTTCTATTGGCACACGACGAGCACCAATAGCGTGTACGGATGCGCGCAGTGCTGTTGTCCATACTAGATTCAGTCTCAGCCTATCATCTCTGTTGATGTTATTAGGGTTTTTGTATATTTCGATTGCTTCCCTGTTTAATCGGTTATAATAGTTCTTTTTGTATCCTCGAATCTAATCCTATGATTCGGGTTCGTGTGGATATGTTCGACAATGGCTCATTTGTCTATTTGTTTCAAACGCACATTCCTCTCGTGTTCTGGTGTTGATCGAACGTCTTCTCGTGCCGATGTACGGCTTGTCGCATGAACATGGTATGCTATACACCCCGAGTGTTGACAAATGGTCAATTTTTTTTGACTTGTAGTTAGCTGGTTACTTTTCATGTTGGAGTAAAAGCCGGATGTTGAAACACTCAAGCACTCGTCCTATCTGGGTCAGTCGTGCAGTTGTTCGCGAAGCGTCAGGAACAAAGAACTTAGCGACACAGCGGAACCCGACAACGGTTGCGACAATGACAAATGGCTGTGAAAGTCTGAGAAACTATTTAAAAGCTCTTTCTATCAGTATTCCTTTTCAACAATTACTTCATGTGCATATTAGCCAATACCCAACATTTTTCATTATTATTTTTAATGGATGAGCCAATCTGGTACTTTTGTTATTAGTGTAGTACTAAAACATCGTTTTCTACTTGTTCCATATACGGAATTACCATAACTTCCTAGTGGTTCTAATTTCAAGACTAATGACTGTGTATAGCCTAAATTTTTTATACATCCTCATTTTTTACGTAAGAAAATTTCATAACAAATGGAAAACGAATTGATGGTTTAAAAAAACTAGGTTTTTCACATTTTTTTTTCCTCTAAAAATTATTTGCCTCACTTTTGGAGATATTAAATTTTTCAAAACATGTAAACTTTAAAGAAACCTGCACGATACTTTGCTCCTTTAGTATTATGGCATTATTCGTTGCCTAAAAAGAACAAATAAAAACGATTCCATATTTAGAATTCAATAAACTATTACTATTATTAAATATGCAGTTAAAATATGGGTTATTCAATTTTGAAAGTTAAAGCAATCTTTCATTCTATTCTCTTTGGTTTTTCAAGCAGCAGAATTGTAACATACTTGGTTAGAAAGGTCATGGGTGGTTATATATTATCAATGGACCTGGCCATATACTACAACCTATAAGGCTTATTCTAACAATGCTGTTAGTATGGTTAGAATAGTTTGAGGATTTTAATAAGACTTAGTACTAGTCTAGGATCCGTGATCTTTAGTTTAGAAGGTACAAGATATTTCGTTTTGAAAAATTAATAGCGTGAGTGACTAATGGCAACAGATATACATGATATACGAGGGGAGGTCCAGAAGTTCGTGGAATGAAAGGGTTTTAAATAAAATAAAACAATAAATCTATTTTTCCTTTTCAATATAATCACCCTTAAGCACAATACATTTATTAGATCTATGAATTAATTTTTCTAAACCATCATAAAAATATCTTTTATCTTTCGCCTCAAAATGGGTCAAAATTGCCTCCTTTACCTCATTGTCGTCGGAAAACTTCCTTCCACTTAAGTCTTTTTTTAAATTGGGGAACAAATAAAAATCACTAGGTGCCAGGTCTGGACTGTAGGGTGGATGGACTATTGATTGAAAGCCATGCTTGTGCAGAGCAGTCATTACAACTTTGCTCTTGTGAACCGGCGCATTGTCTTGCAAGAGCAACACACACGTAGGTACTTCGGTCACTTGGTCAATTTTCCTTGATGGCCTCTTTCAATTTTTCTAATATCGCTGCGTAATATTTTCCGGTTATGCTATTATCCTTTTCTTTGTAATCAATCAATAAGATCCTCTCACAATCCCAAAAAACAGTAGCCATCAACTTTCCAGCCGATTCTGGCACTTTAAATTACTTTGGCGGTGGTGTCCCCTTTTTATGCAATTGCATGGACTCCTGCTTCGACTCAGGCTCAAAGTGATGAACACATCTTTCATCTCCGGTAACAATCCCCTCCAAAATCTGTGCAGGTTGTCTCCACACAGCTCCAAAAATTGTTTGGACTCACAGACGCGCTGCTGTTTCTGCAGAGGCGTGAGCATTCTCGGTACCCATCTTTCGCTGATTTTTGTTATACCCAGGTGGTCATGCAGGATACGAAAAATGGTGCTATCTGATACTCCAACTAATGCAGATAATTGTTTTTTCTTCAAACGGGCATCTTGCAGTAGACATTTTTACACTTTTTCGACGATGTCTGATGTGGTGGCTTCAACTGGCCGTCCTGAGCGGGGGTCGTCTTTAATCGACTCCCGACTATGTTTAAAAAGACCATGCCCCTTATAAATCATTGATTTACTAGAGCACTGTTCCCCATAAATGGTTTCCATTTCATTCAACATGGTTTGAGCGTTTCCTTGCTTTGTAAGGAACATTATCACAGCACGGTGTTCAATTTCCTCCATAGTTTCAGTTTTCTTCCGGATTGACTTGTTTAGCAGGCAACTATTCGTAAACGACTGACGCTATACGGCTGCAACTTAACTTATATACTAATGATGAGTCGCCAATCAGAATGACACCTAGCGAGCGCACCTATCCCCACTCCATCTCCTCCATTCCACGAACTTCTGGACCCCCCCTCGTATGTTCTGCCATTTCCAAATGTTCCTGATAGACGGCAGAGCTGATTTTCAGTTTTCTCTAATTTTGTAAATGACACTTCGGAGCTGCATGTCCTACCAATACCTTTGATAGTAGTTTGGAAGCTCCCTTTGCTAAAAGAAGCTCTCTTTGTTGTATTTGACGTGGGAGAAATGAATGTCTTCATACGATTTTATCCAGAAATGTTTATCCAGTATAAGGCCTTTTGATGTGCTTTACATTTCGTGTTTTAGGTGACACAACAAAGCTCTGACTCAGTAAAAACTTTATCAGCCTTGCTATTTCCCTTTATCCTATGGTGATTTGGAATCCCCCACGATTCGATGTTATGTTGACGTGTCAGTTACCTTAAGTTTTGCACACAGATACGTATCAGATCAGATTCAAATGTATAAGCTTTTAGAGCCCTTAATGATGCATAGCTATCCTTAAAAATTTTGATTGTTGCAGCCCGAAGTCCTTTCTTGAGGATATTTTTAGCGTTTGGGTGCAGAGCATAAAACTCCTGAAATATATTTTTTGGTGTGTGTGTCGTACTAGGTCTATTCTCTTGTGTTGAGGTTTACTATGCCTACGCAGTACAGTTGATTGAAGTTATAACGCATCGGAATTACAACCTTGCTAACACATGTTAATATTAGGATCTCTGATTATCTGAAGATCTCCTGGATTCAGATCTGTTAAGCTGTTAATCATAGCCTCCTTTTGTGTGTAGATGTGAAGTGGTGTTAGTCCTAGCAAAATTTCTAGAGTCGGTGTGGGACAACTCCGCACCACACGTAAGATATGCAAATGGCTGAATTTGCTGGAGCTACTGTTGTCCAATTTCTTGAGTAGGTGAGGCACAGGTGTCATGGGTGTAGTTATTGCCGTGTATGATCAAAAGGTAATTTGTGGTTCAAGACCCCAATTTTTGCTGCGGAGTGTACGGTCTGTTTGTGAGGTTACAATCTCTTTTTCTTGCAAATCGGCAATGTATAAGTTTCATATTAACTTTATATCAAGTGTTACTCCCAATTGCTTAGGCTGCACTTTAAATTGTCTTATTCCCTATAAAGAAAAATCAACCACTTTGCGTCCCAGAAATAAAACTAGGCGAAATATAATCACAGTCAGAACTCTTAATAACTCGTTCATCATTTTCTATAAACGTCGATATGAGTATCAATATGTGCCTAATATCACTCACATCCAGAATTATGAATATTTGAGGGTGGCTGAAAATTGGTTAAAAGATTTTGTAATAGTTTAGTGGCAACTCATGCTTTGCTGAGAAAGAGCTTTAAATTCAGAATCAATCCTATGGCGGAACAAACCTTGAGCACACTCAGTTTAATTTTTAATTATCCTTTTTCTCACAGCCTGGGTTACAAGACTTTCATGTTAGCAATACAGAATCAAATCTCCGTCCTAGCAACAATCCTCGCCACGAAAATTCAAAACCAACAGATCCTGGAACATCAGCAGGCCGTCTCCGCCACGCTGAGCAAAGTATCGATCAACAACGCAGCCGGTCGTATCCGAAAAGTGAGTTCGAACGTAGACACGACTAGTCAGTGCGGATCGAATAAAGACAGATTATCGAGCGTCAGTAGCAGTCACGCAACAAAGGAGAGGCTCAGCGAAGTGAGTAATGCCGGTACAACTAGCACCATAAAGGAGACGACGGAAATCGTTGCAAATAATAGTAACTCCTCATCTGAAGGATCCGGTTGCGTCATTTCGTAAAACGTCGAACGCGAACGTGTTCCTTATAACCAGTTACTTTCTTTCTCCCGTTAAAATACGCAGTTCATTAACATTTTAAACATGTCGTCGATTTTCTAGCGAAACACGGACACTTTAATTTCTCTACAATAAGTCCAATACCTTTTGTGACGATATTTACTTTTAAATAATAGTACATAAGGATAATTTTTTGATACATAGAGATAATCTTTGGAAGAATGAAAGACGCAATAAGCAAGTACATATCATTGTGTGTATTTCGAAAAATACATAGATAAATATATAATTTTATTTGTATAATTTTCAATTTGTCTCTTCGAAAACAAAAGATTACTAAAGACATCACACTTTGTAGTTTTGTTATTATAATTTTTGAGAGTTAGCGTAGACATTGTACATGAAAAATATTAGTTTGCATTTAATCTACGGACAGTTTTAAGTTACAATTATACTTTTGTTTTATACAATCATGTTGATATATTTATAAAAGTACTGTAATATTTTGATAAATTTAGAAGATAGATGTTTTTTTCAATAGAAATCTAGGAACTTAATCGGTATTGCACCAAGATAATAGTGTACTAATAACTTTAATAAACCCGAAATTATTGTTTCTTGGTGCAAAAGAATCACGAAAATGTTCTTGCATATACTATTTAAATAACGCGAATAATTCCTAAAAGTAATTAATTTAAATATCAATTTGTGTATTTCAATTCCATACTTAGATTGTTTAATTACATTACCAAGTATATACTGTGATTATATTTTATTTTGAGATATGCAAAACAACCCACACGCTAGTTTCTAGAGTAACGTAATAATTAAACGACAGTAATATATAAGACCGTGAATTTGTTGAAAGATATGAAAAATAAAGAAAGAAATCGTTTGAGTGATCTTACGGACCAATCTACTTTTCCATGTCTTATATAGTGGTTAGAAAATCTGTTGGTTTAGAGTAGTTCGGAGTATCTAGAAAGTTTGCGCATTCACGATAGTAACATGCATTCAAATAAATTTTACCTCAAAGTAGCCTTTGAAATTATAATTATGTCTTAGCTTGTAAATACTAAAGTATTTAATACTACTCGTAATACTAATTTTGTTTGGTATAAGTTATTTGAATGATATGACAAATGTCAAAATTATAAAACGAAAACTTTTAACGAATGAAATATGTTTATTTGCAACAAACAGGTAAAATAAGATTCAACCATAAATGATTTGTGTTTTATATAAAAATCATTTTAAATCAATTTTAAATTACAATACAATTTTAACAAGTCCTTGTCAACTATGAATCTGAATGGATACTCTGTCAAATTGGCAACTAATGCAACTGAAAATAGTTCAAGTTACGACAAAAGTCTTTATTGGAATAGACTATTAGAGGCAAGATGTGTTTGAACGCTTTTTATTAAACGTTGCCATCAATAATTAAGATGTTAAGAGTCAGTAGAACTTTGTGTTCAAGCAATTCTAAATATATTTCCCCTGTAAGAGTGCGCAACCCAAACATTGTTTTTATTTTGTGACTGCTGAGTCCTAATGGAGTGGTATCTCTGCAAATTTTGTGTACTCCAGTAACGGTCGTTTTTTCAATTTCGGCATGTAAATAAAATGTTGCTTCATATTTAAGACAAATTCTGCGTAGTCATGTGTAATCACTACTAGGTTCATCCAATATGATTCCACAAAAGTTACTTCCTCTCTCTGCACTCCTAATGGTTTTGAACTATGTTTTGGCTTTAGTAGTTTATGAACAGCAAATTTACTTACTTTGCAGCTTATGCCAAAACTTTTGCAGGGAGTATGTCATTATTATCGATTCTTTGTAAAATTTCATTTCTCATTTCTGTTGGTGTCATTAACTTATCATTCTCATTAATTTTGAGATATACCTCGTACGTATGATATAATGTGTTTCCGTAAAAATTGCGAGAACATGATAGTTGCATACATCTTGTTAATTTAAATAGTTGTTCTTTGGCAGCCTCTTTTTTTTGAAGCAGTCGTCTCCATGGAGGTTAGTAATATTTGTAAAGGATTCTTTAAAATTTAAAAATTCATAACCAATAGAATACTCGTGAAATATGTGCCGCAGAAGTAGTTAATTACAAATTCATTTCGAGCTGTATATATAGGTCTCCATTAGGTGAGTTTATCAAATTTTGTGATGGTTCGACTCTTTTCTTAGATCGGTTATCAAGCATACTGTCTTTTTGGGAAATTGCAATGTTGACTTTGCAGTTAGCACAGGTAATTCAAATTATTTCAGAAACTTTTTTGCTAGTATTGGCGTTGGTGAATGTGTGGTTTTACTAGAGGTATTACAACATCTGGCTCGAGGATTAGATAGCGCTTTTATCATCAATGTCGAAGACATAACTGTCAGTATGTTTGAACCTGGTCTCTCTGAGTGTGGAGGTATATTACTGAAAGTTAATTTAAATAAAGATTAACGTGAAAGGAATTGGTAATGTTATCAAAATTATAATTAACAATTCTCAGGATTGGTTTGGGCTTTATGAATATATTAATAGTGAGAAATTGGCTCAGATGCCGCTGACAACTGTTCTGCAATGTTGCAACGGTGCATTTCCTGTAAAATCTTCTAATATTAATATATCACAAAAAGTTAATTATTCATAAGAAATAAATAGAATGAAAGATCAATTGTTTGTGTTGCATGATTGCAGTGAAGTTTATCCGGAATTTTGGGATATATAAATATTTTCAAAACAAATATAAAACAGTCCTTACAATGGAAATATTTCTTATGAAGTCGTTTTCTGACAGGAAACGGTTTGGTCTATTGTCAAACCAAATAAGCGATCCTTAGACTGTGATTTTTGTGATTACTACGAGTACTTTATGAGCGTGGGCAGTGAGATTGTGAATGAAATGGTAAAGTTTATTATTTAAACATTGTCACTGCTAACTACACGTACTCGTTTTTCTTCTTGAGTCATGTTGATGATGCTAAAGTGACTCGCCTTACAAGTACGTTAAACAATGTCAAGTCCTCTGACTGTTATGGCTCGAATAGTTTAGCATTAAGGTTTCTTAAAAATGAGTTGGTCGATTATTGTATACGTCATAAATCTGTGCTTTGAGCAGGATCATTTTCCAGTCTGTCTTAAAAAGTCGGTGATAACTCCGGTTTTCGGAAAAGGATATAACAGAATACGATCTAATTATAAGCCGATTTCAGTTGTTTCAATATTATTTAAGCTGCTGGAATCTAATTTTAAAACGAGACTAGTAAAATACCTAGAAATGAAAAAGTTGTTCAACCTTGGATAATATGTTGCCCTCCCATACTCGCCAAATTTCATTGAGAGGTGTATATACATACAAACATTATGTAGACATAAAAGTGAAAGCAATACACAGACTGTTAGTTGGTACTAAACCGAGCGCTGACATGATAATTGCTCAAACTTATATGATTATTCTCACTACATAGTTAAACGTAACCTGAAACTTCTATGGCACACTTATGTTATGATGATAAAAAATTGTTAATCAATTCATTTTAGAAATGAGCTGGTGCTATCTTGTCCGTTACATCTTTATTTTTTACCTTTAGGAATCATATTTTAAAATAGTAATAACGCAATCTCTCTATAGTTTATGGTTTTAGTAACATTAAAAGTAGAACTCACAGATATAACAAAGATAATATACAAAAACATCTTGTAATAATTCTAATATTTATTTAAAAAAATGCAGTTACTTCGAAAGAGTATGGGTTGAAAGAGCAAATTATTTGATGATATGCAATAATATTTTCATGATTTAGCAAAGAACATCGAACATTATCGTCCACTTTCTAGTTCTGACTTTTTGGAATTAAAGAAAAAATGATAACATACTTAAAGTGTTTAGGAATCGTATTATACCCATACTTCTGTATTCATTTCTTACCCTTCTGTGCAGTTCTGTATTTTTACAACAAGGCGTTACTTATCCGAAGTAAATGAGGCAATAGATAGTTCGATCACATTCAACAATCATTGAAACAGAAATTGAAATGAGGAGTTTAAGTTTATGTGTTTCGGATAATTGACACTCTACTGTATTTAAAAAATTAGTTATAATTTTTAAAGATTATTTAAGACAAAAAGTAACAGTACCTTATAATAATTAGGATCCTCTTTTGTATAGGCAATATTAGGCTAATTGTATTTTTAATTGTGAATTGGGTTTTAACATTTATAATTTAAATTTTTAATCACACACATATTAACTTAGTTCAGCATATTTCAACATATTTGTATAATAAATAATAAGAAACTAATGATTCTAATGGAATGTAAAGAAATTTTTTTAATACGTATTCAGTTGTTTATTGTACACTATAGATTGGTAATTAATAATTAGGGAACGGACATTTTACATGGAGATCTAGTTAAAACGTTATTGTAAAAAATAAAATATCCGTTTTCTATTACAAATAAACAATGGATGAGTTTGAGATACTTTTTTACAACGGTTTTTTTTTCAAATATGTATCCTCGTGCCAAAATAATTCTACAGACATATTTTTAATAGATCGGTGTATTTGTATGGATTCTGTTATTTAAAATAATTGACTGATTTTCATATAATTTATTAATTGTGTTGATAATGCCTAGAATCTTTTTATTGTATATGGTAATTGCTAATGAGCCTTAGATGTGTTTATTTTTATATATAATTCTATTGATTAAAATTGTATATTGTTAAAAATCTATTTTACTAATTTCCGTTAAACATAACAAATTATATATTTAGTGAGATACAAATGGCTGATGTACGGTGCACCTGTTGTCAATTCAATAACACACAATACCTCCGTTATTCGAAAAGATAAAAGCAAACGTAAAAATAGTTTTGAATGCAATGTATTGCACTTCAGATACTAGTTATTTAATACTACCGCTATGTAGTGCGTGGTAGTATGTGAGCATAAAGAAACTTTAGAGAAGGACTAATTAGCTATAAGAAACTAAAATTCTTTTAGTGCAAAAAATATTGAAGAGAATTTATATACAGTACAACTTGTTTATAGCGTCATAGCGGCAACTCAAGTATAGTGTTATAATAGTCTTGGTCGTTGGAATTACCTATAGTAGAGAACCTAAAAACAGTGCATATAACAGCGTCAAATTCTGGTGAACCTCGGGTTTAACGTCAATTGAAATACATATGTAGGCAATAACTACTGGGAATCTCTGTATTACCGATATTTTACAGAGATACTTTGTAGGAAATAACAATGACCTCATTTCTTAGAATTCATAAATCGTCTAAAAAACAGTACTACGTAACTTATAGTTTGATTGAATATGCGATTTATAAACCGTTGCCAAAGAAATTCTTAATATGATTATTGTGCAGTCTTCAGTCTTCCTTCAATTGTCTGGTGCATAAGATTGATTGAATTTGTTGCAGTTGGATATTTGAATTTTAAAATGTCTGGTTGTAAATGTAAGATCCGTACATTAGACGATAAAGTGGTCATTATTAATGCTATCGAGAGTGGCAGGAGAAAGTAGAGGTGTGCCGGGAATTTGTTTTCGTTAATTCTACCGTAGTAACAATAATAAAAAACAAAGAAACGATTTGGAAACCGTTTGATGAGGGAAGAGAATAAGTCAATAAGATTAGGTTTTCTGAAAAACCTGACGTCGATAGTACATTAATTAAGTGCTTTTCTCAATGACAAAGTGCAAATTTGCCAATAAATGGGAAACGATGAATAATTTGGATGTTTACTGGAAGATTCAGAATTGAAATGTTCTGGTTAATGGTGAGGCAAAAAGTGCCAATAGTCAAGAAACAGAAAAGTGGTTAACGAATGTGTGGCCAAGGTTGCGAGAAGGATACAAAGATGAACACATTTTTAACATTGATGAAACCGAAATTTTTTATAAGCTTTTGGATGCTCAAATACAAAAAGGAAGCTTATCGTAATTGGAAAATCAAAGAACGCACGATGTTTTAAAAGTACTAAAAGATCATCAGCAACCTATCGTGCAAACATGCAATTGTGGATGAGTTCAGAAATTTTTAAAGACGAGTTACTAAAATGGGACAAAGGGCTTATAGAAAAACAACGAAATGTTTTGCTACTTGTTGATAACTGTCCAGCGCATCCCATATTATACAATTTAAAAATATAGAATTACGGTTTTCTTTCTCAAAACTTCACAAGTGTATTGCAATCATTGGATCAACGGATAATACGTAGCCTAGCATGTCATTATCGTCTTTTAAAATTTCAATTTTGATCGCTCTAGAATATTTGGCAAAAGCTTGTAATGAATTTAATACAGCTACAATTGGGAACTGCTTTCGACATGCAAAAGTGTCAACAAAAGAAGTCAGTGCAGACAGGGATGATGAATTCGACATACCTTTGTCTGAATTCCAAAAAGGGTGGCAAAATTTTGGGTTCAAAACATTTGATTACATCCGATGTTTGCTTTGACGCTGATATAGTAAAACTGGTTAAAAATAATGAAAATGATGTATTGAAAAATTTGAATGACGAAAGGAAGAGGAAACTTGTGATTTAAAAATTGCGGCACCGACAAATTAAGAAGTACGTGGTAAATACATTTTTAAATACCGTGAAACTTCAGCTCAAGTCATGGAAAATTCTCACCGGTTAGAATCGAAAATTGACGGACTCATTTGGCGTGAAAAATGTTCACAAACCAAAATTACAAATTTTTAAAATATAAATATGTATCTGATAATATGGATGTTGTATTTACCAGAATATTTAGCGTATAATAATGTAAAGTAGGTAATAAACTGACTAATTAAGTAAAAAATTACTTGTCTACCTCGCGAATAGCGTCACTCGGTTATAACGTAAAAAAACTGTTGTTCTCAATGATGACGCTATGATTGAGTTCTACTGTATATCTGATACATACCCCCACTTGGTACTCACAGCAGTAGTGTGCACGTTCTTTTGTTCTACATGAAACTTTCCTATTTCGAATATCCTCATTGGTCTAGGCAAGCATAGCAATTTTGGAATATAAATATGATAGGGTCTGTTTAATGGGTATTTTGATTAAATTTATAAGGGCAACGATTGTAATAAAATGTCTATTTACTTCTTTAGGAAGGAATAAACTTTATGTTTTAAGTGTGGTATATCATTACATTCAAGATGAAGCAAAAGAGGAGATTAAGTTTAGTCAAAAAAAAGTCGGGGTGAGATTTTTAAGATATATTTAGAATCTTTTGACGGAATAGACAATTGTTATTTGTATTTTTTTTGATCTTTTCCAGAAACGGGAACATTGCTATTGTTGAAATTTTGGTACGTCTTGTATACAAAGTGTGTCAGCTCAATGCGGGTTAAACATAGATGGGTGTACTTTTGGTAGACGGTTAAAACTTTCAATACTTACTGTACATTATCGAGTATACTCCTTTTAAGAATGTTTTAAACTATGTCACTTCCGGTTATATCAGAAATAAGTATGAACTTAATAATTAATAATAAGAAAGACATTGTATGTTGAATTACATTGCAAATTTTGGTTCTTTATGATATTTTAGTGTGAATCATTATTATCATACGCCGCACCTATATCTCGGCATTTTGGAATTAGTCAACATTTTCTAAAAATGTTGACAAATGCAAGTTATACTTAGATTAACATTTTAAGGTATTCAGAAATTAAACATTGGAATAGGTCAAACAATTGATTAATAAGTTTGGTCATGTGATTTGATTGTTTGATAAATTATACAGGGCCGTTCGTATTGTGGACGTAAATATGAAATATTGAAATTCATAATACATTTTTGAGGAAATTTATGTAACATACATTATATCTACAGTCTTAGCCAAAAGAGTTTGCCACCCTCTGGTTTCATAAAAATAAAGAAACAAAATAAAAGTACAAATGCAAAATCATTTTTAAATTTAATCTATTAATAAAATTTAATATTTTCTTGCACCACATTTAGCTTTTATCACAGCTTGTAGCTTAGCAGAAGTGTCTGAGAATGATGAGCTGCAGCTAGTTTTCCCAATTTGCGCATTCATTGACATTGTTAACTATGTTTAACAATTAATAAAAAATCACAAAGTATAATCAATCACAAAAGCACTTCACTCACTGAATACATAAAATATACTAAGTTCTAAATTTAAAAAACACAATTTTATAGTTGAATGCCCTTCTTAAAGCACCTAAAAAGTTTTGTTGCTATAATCCTCAACTATAGTTCCGAGAAATTGAATAGAAATAATTATATCGGATTTTGACTGGGGTGGAAAATACTTATAGCCAAGACTGTAGAGCAAACCATTGTCGTAGAAAATGGGATTAAAAATCGTGCTATTGACAAAAAATACGTAACAAATAAGAAACATTTTCTGAAAATTAACAAGTCGGCGTAAACAAAGAAATAAATAAAAATAACGTTTACTAAAGTATAAAGAGATACTAACAATGCAATATACAAATTCTTTATCCTCAACCCATGAACTATACATTTATATCCGGCAACAAGTGATAACGCCTGCATTTACGTTCTCTCAAAATTATTTATATTGTTTCAAACTACGCTCTAAGTTCACGTTGGAAAGCATTATTATTTCTAAACCTAAATCATCTATTTCTAATTTCTTAAAACAAGGGTTTCTGGAATTTTCGGCACTTAAAAACATCTTTATGCCATTCGGTTACATTAGGCAAAATTTGTGATTAAATTTAGAAAAGCCCATTGTTAATGTCTTGCTTTAGTGTCGCCTACTATTAATAATAAATTTAATAGGCAAGATTCCATAGCATTCTTGAAATGGCTTGTAAGGGTACGGTATGTTGCATAAACTTGAAATTTAATGTGGACCTGATATGAAAAGTGGTGGTCTTCCTTTGAAAAAAATGCATTACGTCATATTGATCTTTTCCATTATCACCTCTACCTGACGAACATGTAATAATAATAATAATAATAACACGTTTAATAATGAAAACAATAAAATGTTACTTGTTATAAGTACAACTTGCACTTGTCAAAAGTTTTAGGGGAAATTGGATAATATTGCGGTTTAGGCAAGGTTGCTAGGATGTATAGGTATTCCATTTAAGAGAATTAAGTTCATATTTTCTTCCAGCTTAACTTCAAATGAATGGGCATGCCCGATAGTTGCAACGTTTCAACTTTCTATTAAAAATACATTTGCTCATGCAATTAGCTTCTCACTTAGCTGATACACTGTGTTAACATGAGAAAAGTATAAGGAAATGAATTGTCATCAGTCATTTTTTATTTTTATGTCAATATATTTCATATTTTTATTTATCACCTCTATTTTAGAACTATAGTCTCTGTTTTACATATTTATATTAAAAATGAAGTTCGTAATATTTTTGTGTGTCTAACTTCATTTACTTGCAATAGTGGCGGTTGTTTTGATGTTAAAAGAATGCGTTTGCAATTTGTACAGCAAGAACGGAAATATTTGCAACTTTATGTGTATATTGCAAAGTGCGCTCACGTGTAAATTTAATGATATTGAATCTAGATGTTAAGCGTTAATAATAAAGCTTTTTAATGGAAAATAATATACTGGGGAATAATTAATACAAATACTAATTTAACAAGTAAAAGATACATCAACAAAAAATTGTAAGAGTGATTTGCTCAGTAGATTATTTTCCTCTAATATACGTTGTAAGGGCACTAAGATCGAAGAAATAATACTTTTTAACGAAGGAGAAATATTTTTATACATGCGTTATACTGGTGGTGATGAACTCCTAAGAGTTTCGCTTTAATACAACTAATTTCGAGCATCCGTGGCACACATTTTGAATTTCAAATGGTGCTTCCCGATCAAATATTTCTATTTTGAAATAGAAAAGCTGCACTATTAACTTTGTATATGAATATTTATTTTCCTACTACCACATTTTTCTCTAATTGAATATCTATATGAATATTTATTTTCCTACTACCACATTTTTCTCTATTCAATCTATTCGCTTTATAAAAATTCAGCTCAGCACTACAAACTTTTTGTGTAAATTTTGCGTTGCACTCGCTAAAAGAGATGTGAAATGTAATTTAAGAATGGCAATATAATCTAAAAATAAATTGCATCAACTGTAATCTTATATATTCATATGTAGAATTTTTTTACAACTCGAAAATAAAATGTTTTTAAGAGTTGTAGCTTATTTCGAAATTCATTTTAGTAGAAATGTTCTATGTGTAGGGATATTATTTTTTATAGCAATTCAGTAGTTTTTTACTTGCTCTATCTTCTTTTTACATGTATTTTAATGTAATGTCTTTCTGTCTGCTGGTGAAATCCTCAATCTAAAATAATTCTTTTTATTAACATACATTGTTTTTTAAATTTTTCATAAGTATTTATGCAGGCTGCAGAAAAGCTCAATTTAAAAAAAAGTTAACTGCACAGATAGCCATGTTAAACAGTTTAAGACAACAACTGGGCGGCGTCGTTTTTATAATATCTGATTCCCAATCTGTCCTGAAGTCAATACAAAATTCTTGGAATTCTACTAAAAATCACGTTATTGTCAATTTTTGATTTCCTACATGGGTTACAAGAAAGGAACGTGTAAGATAGTTGTAGATGTTATATGGTGCAAAGCCCATTCTAACATAATTAACAACGACATAGCTGTTATGCATTCTAAAAATCACCGGTTTCTATTTCGGATGTTGTTAGCTGTCTTAAGGCTCAGAGTAAGGAACATTGGGCTACTGACTGGCATGAGTTTACCCAGAAATCTAAAACTCCTTGAATTAATACTTTCCATTAGGCGATGGAGATTGACATTTGGGTGATCTCAGATGACATCTGTTCCATTTATTCTCCATTTATTTTGCAGATTTATTCCCCAGATCTTATTCAACTTGCTATGTTTGTAACAACTTCCTTTTCATCATGGCCCAATATTTCCCAATTAGTCGAAGTTCAGGGAAATTTGGTGAATTAACATTTTGAGGGACAACATTGACCTCATTCTCTTGGTACCAGTTCATGACCAATTTGCCATAATGGCAGGTAGCTGGATCTGGCCAAAATAAAACAGGATCTTTATGAAAGTATATCGTAGGTAGAAGTCATTTCTGCAAGCATTCTTCCACATAAACTTTTTGAGCGCACACGGAGCGGACTTCTGGATCAAGACACCAATATTTCGAAGGCACCCCTGCGTGTCCGAAACTTATTTGTTTGCAAGAGGCGGCAACTGCAGATTGTTTTCTTCGAGATAGGCAACTTTTAAACCTTACTGCATCTTAATATCTATGATCATCATAAGCTATAGAATGAAAAATCATTTGGTGACGTGTATTTATAGTGAGTCGATCGCCGGCGTTGCGTCAGCGCTTCACCGCTGCATGTACGTTGCGCATGGAAGCCCTGGCGCAACGCAGAACGACTATGAATACGGGAGGAAGTAAATGTGCATTCGATACCTCCGAACGAATCGTTATATCGGCTATAATCGTTAATAATTCGGTAATAATTTGTACGGTTTGAATATTGTTGATGTCTTCTACATCAGCCTAAATAAAACTATTTCCAGACCCTTTATAATTCCTTAAACGCCTTATTACATAAAATTTCTTATTTAATATTGTAATCTTTGCAACACTTTTTTCAGACATTTTTTTCTTGGTACCTTCATTGTATAAAAAATTAACCAACACAAACATATTCTCCTTGAGGTTGGTGAGGATAGGTGCATGTTTTACTATACTACTTTCAATGTAAGATGTTTCAGATAAAGGCTCCTCATGCTCGTGGAAATTATTGACACCTTCGCGTCGATTAACAATTTCCTCTCCGTAAACAAACAACATTGTGAAAGTCTATAACATCCTCCGTTCTGATTGCTTCTTCTGGCTCAACATTAGTTTTTCTTTTTACTAACTTTTCTATACCCTCTCCATAGAAAGATGCCGTCAGTGACGATTGGTAACAACGTTATACAAAACCGTTTATCAAATTTGTGGAAACTTATTATCATTGAGCATTCTTATTCTGAACCACAAATCTCTACAAGTTGAGGATGAATTTCGGCTGACCTAATACTCCTTGCGGCCTCAGAACTTGTCTTAAACATTTTGGGTGATCACTAGCAAATGTAAACACAACACAATGCGGCTGTAATGGTGTCAGCGGAAAGGCTGAGAATTAAAGATATAGAGACGTGTGCATGCGCGGGATTATGACAATAACGCTGCGGTGGTGGTAGAACGAAGCGATACTTAGTTTCTGGAATTCCGGACAAGCCTCGTACGTTGCCAAGTGATTTTTTAAAGTTACCGAAATACACATTTATTACAGCTGCCGTAACTTTACATCTAGATCTTTCCATATTTTGTAATAATCGAACTGTTAACTTATGATGCCTTTTTAAAAATAACTACCCAATCATTTCTAGGTAAATTTTCTCTAAAACCTTTATCTTGTACGCCTTTGTGATCCAAATAACCATGGCTTTTATTTCTATATACATGAAGAGATTGCACTTTCTTCTTCATTCAAAACGGTTGGTTTACTGGGTTCGAATATATTCACTCACCTATATTTTTTGTTTAGAATAACCCTTGGTATGCTATAACATTGTTCACTTGCTCGAAAATTAACCGTACCATTTTCTGAAGCGTTTTGCAAATCTTCATTGCGCCCCAAACTGTTTCTTATATGTGTGGCATGTTCCAATTTATCCTGAAAAAACAGCTCGCCACAGGTATTTTTAGTCTGGATCGGCAGACTATTAAAAACAAAACGATTTTTGCACAACTACTTTTATATTTTTATGGTCATCAAATGCCTTTTCATTTACCTAAAGAATTTCGTAAACAATATGCCACTAATAACGCTGCACTGCACTATGCGTGTATGCAACACAAATCATGCAAGAGAAATGTAGAAATCAAACATTAGCTAGGCTATGAGCTCGAAACATTAAAATCGGCACAAATCGGCATTTATCTCGAGTATCCCTTAGTGTCTCAAGTAACCCTGTATCTTGCTTGTCCGAAATTCTTTGTTAAATTCACTTATAAGCTGTCCTCTCGGGCTGCAAGTTTAGGCATAGAGAGCATTTCTCTTTCGTTGAAAATCATTAATTTTATTTCACCCTTGGTTACGTTTACAAAGAAAGATTTCCAAGTTCAATTGATCGATTAGAATATTGAATTGATTGGAGGCAAAATGGTAAAAGGAACGTAAAAGAGGTCATGTGGAAATACATTTTGTTTTTTGTTCTTTCCTAAATATTTCTTATGAGATGGAAATAGTTTTTACTCACAGACGGCGGCGTAATTAACCACCAATAACTTAGCTTGTGCAAAAGAGTGAGAAGGTAAAATGCCTAGCTTTTGATAGTTTATAAGGAGAATATGGTAATATACAACTTAAAGTTTTATTATTTACAACAGTATAAATTGTTGAAATTTGACATTTTAAGGACGACCTTTATTCCCTAAATCATGACCCCCCATAAACAAAAAAAGAAGTGGTTGACGAAATTCACGAAATTCATCTTTTGTTATTTCGAAAACAGATATACCTCTTAGATTATTTTGTACAGCAGAATGGAGGTCTTCTGAACTAATATTACTTGGCAGAATTCCTGTCTTATACTAAAGATTGCACTGGCGGACAGAGGTAAAAACGTTATAGGTTTTTCTATTCACGTCATTTTAATCAAAACTAAGCAAATAGTAATAATACATACAAGAATAATCCTAACGATATTTTAATACCAGATAAAAAGAGGAACTATAACTAGTTATGAACTAAACGTTGTCAATTTTTTATGCTAGTGTTTAGGTTTTTATTGTATTTACAATGTTTATATTAATTACTTACGAGGTAACAATATTGGAAAATACTCTCGAAGAACGTTTGTTAATTGTATATTTGTATTATTGTACTGTTTGTTACATACACTTAATATTAAAATTAATAGGGAATCTGTTTTAACGAAAGAAAATGATGATTGTAATATATATTATAGGTGATTTAACATGAATAAATTTTAATAAAATTATTTTTTGAAGTTATTTTCATATCTATTTCTTTTCTAATACTCTTACTACACAAGTAGGCAGTTTGAACCCTGTTAGGCGCTCAGACATAACAATCCTCTGTTCATCTGGAAGTATAGACAGCAACGTTGTCTTCATGGAATATGCAGTCTGCAACGATTTGAACTCACATTCAGTCTCGTGCTATAATGGTAAGACAATGAGCCGGTAACGCAGAGGTCGTGGATTCAAATCCTACCGTAACTATTTTTTCAGGAATTTAAAAACGTTGATCAATTGCAAGGAAATCGTAATTTTATCAAATTTAAACCAGTTTAACGAGGCTTCTTTAATTATATTTGCTGTACGTTTGAAATATATTTATGATATCCGCCTAATATAATTTTTGTTACGTTTATGATCTTTGGGTGATTTTGATCCAGAGCATATTTTACCTTGTTGATATGATTAGAATAAAGTCTTTGCACTTAAATACCTCATCCTGCTCTTTAAATATATAATTTCTTAGCATTAAAGTATTAGAAAAGTGCATATTGCTCACACCTGAAAGGGATTGTGCAAAGTGCATATATTTTTAATACGGAAAAAAATATTAAGGAAGTGTTGATATATGACGAATACAAGAATTCAGTGTACTTAATCACATGTAAGTTATTACATTATATTTATTTTAAAACGTTATATATTTCTTAACAAATTCCTTTTATTTTTATTCTTCTGCATCGCGAAGTTACGCGAGTCTATCGATTGCTGCATCCTCTTTTCCGAAATACATTCCTTATATACCATAGGAGCGACATCAATGTTGATCAGTATCCTTTTACAATCTACTACTGATAGTTCGACGCAACATTCTTTATGTATGGATTTCCTCTCTAGGTCCCCTACTCGTCTTCTTCGAGAATAAACCTGCACATAATAGGGTTGGAGGAAAATAATGGTTGCATCGTTCTAATTTAGAAATTTTTAATTATCCAAAAAGATTAGTCAGAGAAAAATCCAGAAGAGAACTGGACACAATGACAATATGACAAATGAAAACAGGTATTGCAATGAAAGCATTGAAAATAAATTTGCATATTGTGAAATTAGATTATAAAGGGTAACAATTGGTTGTGAAATTTCTTATAATGCTGTAGTCAAATCACTATAATTAATATACAGATGTAAAATTTAGGAAGCACTATGCACATCTAGCTTGCTACATGAGATAAAGTATATGTTTAAATTTGGTAACGTTATAAATTTAGTACTCAAAAATAATCAAGCAAAAGCTTTTCGTCTGTTTTCAAAGTCTCCTGAGTTATACCTTTCGCAACTTTGAAAGAACCTGAAAATAAATAGGCAACAACTTTTTGCGAACAGTGGCACTGGAAATATTTATTTTTATTTTAAAGTTTTGGAACCGCCAGAGCAATCTCAATTTTTTTCTTGTATACAGTACCATCACAAAGTTTGCTGGTAGCTAGCGCGTTGCCTTGTACAACAATCCAAAATAAAAGTATGCAGTTGCCATGGGCCATTGGTCTAGTGAGCATCGTGCGTTTACTACTGAATATTTTTTTAATGGTGAGTTAACTACTGTAGGGCAGTGTGTGTTTACGCGTCGTTTTAACACAGGAAGAGTCACGGTAACGGTGTTAATAGGTAGGGAAATTTAAATTGAATGCTTCTGTATTTTAGAATTTCGTTCGTTCACGAACAGTTCGTGCCCCAGAAAATATGGGGAGAATAAAGGTGGCTCTATATCACAGTCCACGGCTTTCTGCTAGACGACATTCCACGACGTTACATATGTACACTAGGGTGACAGAATATATATATCCAAATATTAACAGAAGGACTACTACCGATATTCGACAACGCCATTTTATTTAAAGAAGACGCCACTTTTATGGAGGATGGAGCACCCTGCCACAAAGCAAGAACAACAACCATATGGAAAGAGGAACAGGGAATTCGGATTTTACCATGACCAGGCCAATCACCAGACATGAATCCGATAGAGAATGTTTGGCACATAATCCAGACAAATATGGCCAAACGACCCCGAAAACCCAGCAATAAGGAAGAACTCGTGGTAGCTGTTACAGAGTGGCTAAATATTCCAGAAGACACCATTAATCATTTAATAAGTTCTATGCCACGACGACTCGCAGCACTTCACGCAAGTAAAGGTGGATCGACAAAATATTAGTAAATTTTAAAATATTTTGTATATATAACGAGAATAGAATCTTTTTTTTAAATTAGTAGGTGTCTATTTTATTCTGTCACCCTAGTGTATGTTGGATAGGAGGATGTAGGCAGATGTGGACTTTCATTTTCGTCCATTTAAGATGCAAGTGCTGTCTTAAGATTTAAATCATGGAGTGGAATTCTTAACTTTGAATTTCTTAGGAAGGAAAGACAACCACATTTCTTGTCCTATTTAATTATATTCACAATTAGGCTCATTCCCATTTAAGCACACAGCGAGAAGGTAACAGTTTAGCGTGGAGTAAGTCCATTTTGAATTTTAGGACCGTATTTTTTTCAAAACGAAAGAACAGTAACGGCAACGTCTATACAATATGTCACATTCGTGGATGATTTTCTTCTAGCAATGCTAAGGTAACACAACACTGATTTACGGTCGTTGTGGTTTCGAAAAAATGGTACAGCTCACGCGGTCAGACACTCAATGCAAATAATAGATCTCTGATAATGATGACATAGCTTGACCTGCAAGCTCATCTTATTTATCAATAAACCCGCAGAAACGAGTGCACACACATCGGCTGCGATGATATATTTCAACAGCGGTCGGACATACCCGAGTTCGGGATTCATATGCGTATGGTTAGTACGTGACTGGCGGCAAATCGACGGCGTTCTTTTTTATGTTCGACGAGTGTTAATAGATTTCTTTCTATTATTAAATGTATTGTTTGTAATATCAACATTTTACCGTAAAGTATTTTTGGGTGTAAAAGACATGTTAATAGCAAACAACATCGGTTAAATGCGTAACGTGATGTACCATATAATAAATTTCTATCTGACTTTATTTATACGTTAAGTGCGTGCAACATTCTACGAGATATAGCGACAATGAAGAATTTCGAAAGTTTTTGGGGAAATACGTTCCGGAATGGAGGTTGCCAACAAGAGGTCAATTAAACGCAAATAAACGCAGAATTAAACGCAAATAAACGCAGAGTTAAAAGATCAAAAATATGGCTGACGATAGATGAAACAACGGATGTAAGAGAGAATTATATTTTAAATGTGTTAGTGGGCACTTTAAAAGGCGGCGAAGCATCCTTGCTTCTTCTTTTACATAGTAGAATATTACACAAGACAAATGCGGGAAGAATGGGAGAAACTAGAAAATACGACCTCTGGGAAGTTCAATATGTCGACAACCCAACTTGTAATGTTGCTTACAGATGGAGGATCGAACTTGGTTAGCTCGAAAGTTACTAGAAACACTTATCCAAAAGTAGACCAGTTTATAGTTTCCACCAAAAAATTTTTAATAAATCTCCAAAACGTATTCGTGTGTTTAAACAGGTTTGTCTGAGCATTCCTCAGCTACCACAGCCGATAATAACGAGATGGGGAACGTGGTTTAAAGCTGTTATATTATGAGACATTTTTACATATTATTAAACCTTGCATCTTAAATTTAAATCCCCAAGAAAGCCAAACAATTTCAGTAGTAGCTAGTGGCTGGTTTCAGATATCGAAATCCATACTTAAATACAGCAAATTTCCGAAAAACAAGAGATCTTTTTAAATTCACGAGCACCACATCATTAAACGCAGAACGCTCCTTTTCCAAATAGAGCAATATACTTTCACTTTGCCGTAGGAGCATATCTGTACTGAAAAGCATGCTAACGGCAATACTCCAGCGTCACCCTACACCAAGTCTACGACAATCGATCTCATAACATAGACGATTTAAAAAAATCAATTACGAGTGCTATTCAATAGATTTCATTATAAATGCAAAGGAAGACTATAAAGTCTTCCATGCCACGTGCAGAAACTTGTTTGCTGAAAACTAAGGAGCCCACTCTAGTGGTGTTATTTTTAAAACGCTGCACTTACATAATATGTTTTTTGTATAGATTTTCTAATTATGTATGCATTATTACTTAAATCTAGCAATAAATTTTCCTTCTTAATCATATGAAAATAATGATGGATGCAAATAGTACTTCTGAAGTAATCACGCCGGCGATTCAACAAATTTCATTACAAATCCAAAGGAAGGTTGTGGGCTCTCTCACGTCACGTGCAGAAACTTCTTTGCTGAACTATTAAACCCATTGTAGCTGCGTTATTATTAAAATATAATACTCACATAGAATGTTTTTCTATGGATTTTCTAATTAAGTATTTAAATCTAGCAATAAATTTTCCGTTTTAATCATATGAAGTAATAATGCATGGGAACAATACTTTTAAAATAATTACATTTGGTACGTTATTTAATTTAGTTCTTTTTCATTAGTGGAGGGTACACATAATTTTAGGCACTTTACTTATTAAACATTTAAGTTGGTTATTAAGTTATTGGTACCAATTTGATGCCAACTCTGTGAGTAGTTCTGAAGCTATTCTATAATTTATAATGTAACAATTTCATAAATAACACTCTGTTTGGCCGTTTAAGTATCGCATTTAGTATATGTAATAGACCCTTGTGCCATAAATCTTCCCATTAGCATAGTATAATGAGTTAATATTTTAAAAATAACGGTAATAATTTTATTTACAGATGGCACCCGCGATATAAATAAATTTGTATTACTCTAATACCAATATTTATTTTTCGAAAAATTGATACTTGTTTCCAAACTTTATGATGGTAGTGTATATTTCTTATCTTTCCACATAAAGCATTTCTTTTCTGAGTATGCTGATATAATACACTGCTTTTGGTATAGTTGCAAAGAAAAGCATTTTCTAATTTAGTAAGCCTAATAGGCTTTGAAAAACCTATTTTCTAAATTAATTAAGATGTGCAATGGTCGTATGTACAATTTTGTCACTTACCTCGTTCAGAATGATGCTTAAAATTAAGATTATAGTTAAAAATTTGGTCGACATATTTTCGAGTCTTAGTGACTTAGTTACTTACGTAATAAAAATGAAATGCAATAGATACCCCTACCAAGAAGAAAACTAAATTTTTATTTCCCATGAAATCAGTTTTATAATCACTTTATTTTCTCGAGTTACTATACCCAACAATAGGTAATAACAATAATTGATGAATCACTAATTAAGATAATCAGATAAGATGTACATGACATTCAATTATATTTTTGCCTTTCTGAGGAGCACTTAATACACAGGAATACAAAAAATGTTTTGAAGTGAAGTATTAATGAATGTTATGAGTTTCATTTGTTTAGATAATTTTCATTTAATTCGAATCAAACTTGGAATACCGGGTGATTTCAGATAATTTTACTTATTCACTTTTAACTCTAATTTGGTCTGACCCACTACCTATACTTTAACTACTACATTTGCATTTCCAATCAATCAATTTCTAACAGAACAGCAATACAGTGATACACAATAGAAAATAACCTGTATTTATCGACAGTGCATGGCTTGAACCAAATTTCATATTCGAGTATACAAGAGTATGTAAAAAGCTCTGATCAAGGTAACCTGCAAAATTTGTTGCAATTTCAACACAGAGTTACAGTATACTAAAATCCTTAACAGTTCTCTTACTGCTGAAAAATTCTCCGTAAAAATAAGAAACCTTATTTAGGAAAAAAATTCTGACAGTTTTTCTGAATGATTCTAGGGTCAGAAGTGCAATACACTGCAGCAAATTACTGTAAAATTTAGGGGCAATATAATCGTGCAACAACACTTTTAATTTTTAGAGTGACATCACAAATCATTTGCACATTCATTGAAAAATAAGATTTCCTGTTTACGGAAAAGTTCAGCACCATTTCCACCGACAAAATACATTAGAAACTTGTAATATAATATAATAACTACAATAACTCTTGGAAATGATGCGATACTATAAAATTCCTTTGACAGTTTTTTTGTTTTTCGTCAGTTTTAGGAAATGTAAGAAATCTTCTACACAATTTAGCAAGGTCTGCAATTTCTTGTAAGTAACCTTTTCTAAGTCATTATTGCGGAATAGAATGGAATCATAGACACAGTAATAACTGAGAACACAGTTATTCCTAAAAAAAAAACAGAATTGTGAAATAGGTAGACACGCAACTCATCAACTTACAAGTTATTTGATTAATTTTAAAAACTTCATCGCACAAGTCCTAGATAATCAAAATCGAGGTATGAAATTTACGTCGTCAAAATTCTTTGCGGTGGTTTTATCGAACGTACACTTATCTAAACCATATTCTACAGATTCTAGTAGATCTAACTCACTGTCTTCTGCTATATTATCAACGATTTCATCAACTTCCTGTATTAAATCAATTTTTATTGAAATTGGTTCAATATTTTGATGCAAATAATATTTGCTTAGCCAATACGTTTGTTTACGAACAAAGTAAGGTTATTGAAATCATAATGATATTTAAACATATTTACATGGCGCTAGGGCTCTTCTTACCCTTTCAAGTTAAGCCGTAGAATATCTGCCCCTTAAAATCGTAGATGTTAAGCGTTACTTTAGGTATTTTTGTCACTTTATTTTGTGGTATTTTCCTTACGGTGCAGTCCGCTTAAAGATTTAAAATTATCTTTTAAGGGTAACCGGTGCAAACGGGCTTATACGTTAAATAATATAGAAAGGCTAGCGGTTGTTTTTGTAATCTTACACAGCTTACTTATTACACTGTATATTATATATGTTTCCGTAATACTGGTTTTTAACATTTTGTTGTTTTTTGATCTTAAACTTATGAGCGATAGTGTAGGTGTTGAAATACGCCTTCTCAGAATGCTCAATCTGTATATCTCTCGATATGGACATGTAACTAAGGAGTCTATCGTTCTAGTAGTCGCCGTAGAAATTGCAGATGTTCTCAACGCCTCCACCTCTCCGTCCTTCTCTCTCTTTACTATAGATAAAGGCAAACTTATTACAAAGTTATACAATTTGGTTTACGTCAGTTCTAATGGACGAATGATATTCTGAGTCGTACGCCGAAGTTACGCGGAACATCTATAATTCAGATGCCTGGAAACCACTATTTTGACAATCTATGCTGAGGGAGTATTTCCTTTTTGGATATTGTACTTTCTAGTTAAATTACGTTGTCGAAGTGTACTACTACGTTATATCATTTGATATTTCTACTAATGGTGGAAATAAAGTAATTTTGGAACATAGCGAAATTGTAATTAGGGAAAGCAATCTTAAAGAAATTACTTAAATTCAGTAGTTTTTGATATGACTTCTTATGGTTATACCCGGCGTTTGATCAAAATACTAGCTATAAATCCAATTTTTTTTCATAAAATTACTGAAATACAAAAACTTTTGACAGAAAGGGGATGAGCGATAAATTTTTCTTTTTTGAAAAGGCCATAAAATAAATCAGACGGTATAAGATTACAAGATTTTGAAGGAAATTCATGTTTGTTGTTCAAGCTAATTAAACGACTACCGAACATTTCTTGGATCATATTTATTGTTGCACTTGTTTTGTAGCTCTAGTTTTGTTGAAAGTAAACTAAAGCTTGATTATCGTGAAGCTTATTAAAGAAATCCAAGAATATTGCTTAGAGATAGATCCTTCAGGACTCAAAGCACTATTAAAGAATTCGACCCATAATCCTTTTTCTACTTATAGGGCACCAAATATCAGCTGAGGATGCAGCGTAGTTTCAACATAAAAAGTTATTGTGTTTTGTATCACTCGATATTTTCATGTTTTCTGAATTGGCGTATCCACTAACATGAAACGATTCTTCATCCGAAAAGAAGGATTTGTCTAGAATTTCGTATTTTTGTTATGGCGGTTTGTAAACAGTTAATTTTGCCATCTATTGCATCCCAATCTCCAAGAGGGTCTATACCTAAAACCATCTTCCTTCAATCCTCTCTTCTGCATAGCTTCTTTAATTCTTTTTTCCCAACTCCTTCTTAGTCTTCCCTTTTTCCTGCTATTAGTAAGCTTGCATTTCCAAACCTTTTGTGGTAGTCTGCCCTGGTCCATCCTCCTCATGTGCCCATACCATAATAGTTGTTTTCGTTCTATTTCATGTTTTAATGTTGTATCAACTTGCATTATTTCTCATATTCTTTCATGATCTAATAATGTCTTTTTACAGCAGCGTGTTCAGTTCATCATCTCCGTCGACATTATTTTGTTTTCCATCTCCTTATTCAGTGCCCACACTTCATTTCCATAGGTAACACAGCTTTCAACAATACAGTGAAACATCAGGGTTTTTGTTTTCGTCGAAAAATTTTCATTCCACACCACAGGGTGAGGTTGACTAATTACAGTTTTTCCTTTTATTATTTTATTCTGCATGTCTATTTCATCTCTACCACTGGAAGTTAACGGAACTTCTAGATATTTATACCCATTTGTCGTTTTTATCACTTCATTTTCTACCACCAACTGTTTTCCTTGTGGATCGATTACCATGTACTCCGCCTTATCCATATTGACTTCCACTCTAGAAGTTCGTTATTAAAATTATTTGAAAACCATTCCTAAAACACTGCTCCTCGCAGATAATCAATATTGAGGATTTCTTGTAAACAAACCATGCGGTATGGAAATAATTACAAATCTTTTTTTCTTAAATTGTATGACAAGAACTAACAGACAACCCAATTAGTTGAGTGATAATTTATATCAATCATTATATTTCTATCATCAATCTCTTCTTCTGTGCAGACTTTCGATCGCCTACTACCTTCTTGTTGTTTCACACTACCGGTTTGATCAAAAACTGAAACAATTCTATTGAGAGTATTCTGGAAAATATAATCGTAAAACAAGACTGGGAAATTCATTTCAAAAATCTTAAATGAAATACTTCAACTGTTTATCCATCTTATTGACTATTCCGAATATACGATTTAACCATAAGTGCTCAGTGTATGTTACTAAATACCATAAAATTCAAAAATACGTCGTACTATTTTTGAAATTAGATTCTGGCAAAGATTTCAAATTTGGTGTAAATTATAAATTTAAGGTTGAGACATACAATTTTCTTGTCCAATTTGACTTTATTTGAATTTTTCTGATCACCTAATGTATCAAACGGAATTATTACGGAGATTTTTAGATTCATTTGAAATTTTCCTTTTTTTGTATTTTGAGATCCACTGATTGATTCTAACGATTGAAAAAGGCATGTATTGTATCAAAATGTCATTTAATTTATTCGTGAAAAATATTTATAATCTAAAAAAAATCTTGTCCTTTTTTATGCGGCAATTCTTCATTGCAGTAAATGTAGTGAAATAAAACCTCATCTATGTATTTACCTTAATTCATTTACCGAAACCAAGATATGTTGACGAATTTCATGCCTGGGTTACATTTTCACGTACTACTACTATTATATGAGCAGTTAAGTGCCGATATGTATCGCTCTTTACGTTGATCTAAGTCACTTTCGAGAATGCAAAATGTTCCGGAAATTGAATTTCTGCATTATTATTGTAATGATGATGCTTTGAGCTGTCAGTTAGGAGCAGTATTCAGGTCCCGTATGCCCTATTTCCGTTCATGTAAATACCGTATATGTGGAAACTGACTGCGGTATGTTGTACCCCGTGAACGAAAGTAGTAGTAACTTTATTGATGTAGGGGATGCTTCCTGATAGTTATTAAACTATTTCAGAACTTGTACCACTGTTTTAAAACCTAAATGTTCCTTGAGTTTAACTCAAAAAATTAGATTATATAAATTTGATCATTGATTTGCCCGACATAACAAGAAAGTGATTAGTAGCTACTGAACCAGCGTAATTACCTCGTTACCTTGACGAAACATCGATTTCTGAAACAAGAACGGGTAGAATCATTGGGAACCGTCCTACACAAGACACATGATGCAATAAGCCAAAATACCTCCTTATGTGTATCAAAATAATTGGTATATACAACATCGTTTATCAAGAGTTTATTACATGACGATCGCCAGATTAAAATTTAACCAGTCAGTTTCTAGCTTATCTACACAAAATATGAGAACTTGATTCACCTTCGTGTGTAGTACTAAGTGGAAGAGCTAATTCATATCGGAGTTAGTATGCCTACTAATGTCACCTGCATACTTCAAGAGAATCACGAAATTATATACGATTAGATTATGAAATTTATAAAAACCTCAAAAATTACTATCTAATTTAGGTAGATTAGTTGTTGCATATCCTTGTGTTCTGGATTGCTCCCTGTTTACCGTTGGTCATTTCTGTTAAGTCATCCCTATAGACACTGGGATGTGCAAGCTTGTCTCTTTCCTGTTTCTTCCTATTATCTATGTATATTTTTTTTCGAATTATTGTATTCATATTTTACTTCCCGGGTATCAAATACAGATCTTAATGATACTTGGTAGGTAAATAGAGCATGTTGAGACTTGAAAATGAAAATTTTTTGTTTGTGCTGAAATTCACTTTGAGGGGATGAAACACCGTTTCTAAAATTTACAGATTTTCAGTTTTCTTGGTTTAATTCTTGAACGGAAATAGATAGAACAAAAATGTTAATGCAAATGTTGTACCTTACCAAAATGTCTTTCAGCACAGATGAATGTTATATATACAGGATGTTGCATTTAAGCGCCATCCTCTTATGCTAGACCTGATTATAGTAATGTGGAAAAGCCATTAACACCAAGTTGTTCATCAAGCTTCATTTGCAAAATAATGTAATAAAATTGTAATCATTAATACACAATTAATTGTTGTCCTCTAAGTATATCAATCTGTTTGCATATACCTGGCACAAGTCCGATTATATAGAGAATCGACCTGAGTCATTCGAACATCCCATGAATTTTGCCTTTACAAACCAAGATCTTTCGTTTCCTTCCCGTTGCTTTCAATGTGATGTTCTTATTCATTCGTTGTTCTTGGTGCGAAAACATTGTATGCTTTAAACATTTTGTTTTGACGACTTTCATTACTATACCAAACTATAAACAACATACTTTAAATACCCTTTAAAATAAATACTTTATTCATTATTATAAACATTAAGAATTTGTTATCACGTGTAATCGAGTGTTTACATTTGTATGGATTATGAACATCAGGGCATAATAACTGATGCAATTTTATTAATTAATTATGGATTTTCTTAATAGAAGACATATGTATGCAATATATAGATGGTGTCGATGTTAGTAGCATAAGGTATGACTTGCTCTACACCTTTGGAACATCCTTTATATTTGAAAATGCTTTCAATAAACGATGTTAAAAATTAACAACTTGCGTTAATTTCTTTTCCATATTACTATGATCAGCTAGTGTGGTTGGGGCTTAAACGCAACAGCCAGTATATATAATACTTATGTGTTCTGGAAGGCCTTTCGATAAGGTACAACAGGCATTTCCGCTCAAGAATTAAATCAACAAAGCTGAAAATCTATGAATTTTCGAAGGACTGTTTCACCCTCTCAGAGTAAATTGCAGCACAAACAAAAAAAATCAACTTTAAATTTTAACATAGTCTACTTACCTACCAAGCTTCATTAAGATCTGAATTTAATTGATCCTGAATGCAAAAATAAAACTATTTTTCAATGTTTTCCAATACTTATACTTTTTTCAATGTAGCAAATAAGTTCTTAGCCGCTTCATTATACTTTTTTAACGTAGCAAACAAATTTTTGATCGCTTCATTCAGATCAGTAAATTTTTGTTTGAAGTAATTACACATAACGTAGTAATTGAATTTATTCTGTCGTTATGTTCTAGTAAGGTGTGATTTACATCGATTCTTTAATAAACTAAGATGCTATTAAATTAGATTTCGAGTATTATACTCCAATAGAAGACGTTCCATTAAGTGTTATTTGTTACTTTTTGCGAGACAAAACAAGTTAAGCAAAATTCTCCAAAACATGTCTCGTGCCCGTCTAGACTCCTCATTAAAAAATAAGCCCGTTACCCAGTAACACATTTTGACACAAACGTAATTAGTCCATTCGACTGGAACTTTTCACTTCAGCAATCAATTTTAGTAAAAGGATAGGGATTAATTTGTCTGTTCCTTTAAGGATCACAGTACGAGATAGATGACCTTTGTTCGACGCTTATTTTTGGTGAAAAGGTAACTTTATCATTTTAACTAAATAGTATTGGAATTAGTAACGATATATCTTTATTGTTGAACAGATTTATTTGCAACCTATTATAGAATATTTAAATTATATAACAGATAAAATACATGATAAAATTACAATTTTCTTGCAATTACCTAACATAATTAAATTCCTAAAAAATATCGGTCTCGGAGGGGATCTGAACCCAACATCTTTATGTCTGGTCTTGTGGTGCAAAAAAAAGCACGCTATGCCGGGGATATGAGGATGTTGGGTTCAGGTCCCCTCCAAGACCGATATTTTTTCGGAATTTAGTTACGTTGGGTAATTCCAAGAAAATTGCAATTTTATCATTTCTAATGCCAACGGTAGTTTAATATTGATATTCATATTAATATTAGTATTAATATGGATATTAGTTTTGACAAAATACAGTGATAAATTTTGCAATAATTATAAAAAAAATAAACGTTTATGAGAGGTACGAAGAGACTATTGTAACATTTAACTACAGATATGTTCTACTTAAGGAAATATATCGATAAGAATATAATAGTAATAATAATACGCATTTGTTGACTATTAACTTCTACATTATCTACGACAAATATTCTAAAATTATAAAGTAATGGTCAAAAAGACTATACCACCATTATGTATCTATATGAATATACAGAAGGTGTGTTTCATATGGATTACTTAAAAAGAAACTTAAAATTAAAAGAACAGAAGACCCAAACATAACAATGTAGCTAAGAAGAAATCGGATGCCTTCTCGAAGATATTGAGTTCATACTCGTCGATTTCTGCCAAAGGTTTGGGCGCCCAGTGGGCATTCGATATTACTACTCGCTAGAAATGCGTTATTCGTTTCAAGTGAAGCCGATGTTCGATTCATTTTTCAGGAGCCCAGAATGCAATCAACAACTCGCAGCTTTTCACCCGGCATGTTCTCTTTAAGAGACACTACCGATGGTATTTAATGAAAAATGAATAGGATCGAAGATATGTGAAATATTTTTTTCCGTTATCGAATCAAATAGTACAACTCTTGTAGTTTCCTTTCTTATTTGTTCCTCTTTTTCCCTAGCCATCTATTGGTCTAGTTTCACGCGTATTCGTTTCTTTTTTTTTGTTAAACATTATCACAGAAAATTATTATTAATTATAATAAATTAATTTGTCTATTGATTTTGATGGAATATGATTGCATGTCCTCTGTGTTTTAGTACACACATATACATCAGTATATATGTTAAATAATGGCGACACACAGCAGCCTTGTGTAACTCCTTTATTTGCTGGTATTTTCCTAGTTAACCTTCCGCCTATACCTATCATAATTCTGGTGTTTGTGTATAAATTCTATATAGCTCTTCTTAAATGATTCCCTGTTCATTCATAGTATTCCATAATTTACATCTGCTTATATTATCGGAAGCCTACTCGAAGCCTTCATAATATTGAGTTCATACTTGTTATGACTTCTGGATTTCTGTCAAAGGTTTGGAGACTCAGTGAGCAAAGATTTTTTTACAACTATGATGACCTGTAGCCACTTCATATCTAGAAATTTCTAGGTTTATTTTATATGACGTAATTTCTGAGAAAATGGAAAATGTTGCCACATCCGTACCGGCAAATTCCATTTAAATCGACATGTCACGTATTATAAGTTACATCTTAATAAATTACACCAGAAAATGCTTCGAGAACTAAAAAACCTATCTCCCTCTCTCTCATTTACAACGCGTGTTGGACTTCGAATCTCGTTTCTCCGATAATTTCCCTTTTAATTGTGTTTTTCCCTCTCGCCTTGCCATCGCGTATACGATCCTGTTTTCGAACAGATGTTGTCTCTAACAGGATGTTTGTCTATCTGCTACGATTACCCGAGGTCCTCTCCCAATCTCCGTCTCTTTCCGTCCCGTCATTTAGACGATTCCCTTGGGAAAGGCGGGGTGTTGGATTGTCCGCTCAAAAAACGACCACGAAGTGGATCCATAATCATCAAACTGGCGCGGGGATTATTCTAAGCTTTTATTCACACTAACGAGTTAAACTTTCCAATTTCGCTTGGCTTACTTTGCGTTTCGACGCCATCGCGCCATGCGTTGACCGGGTCCGACGAGCTGACTTCATTTTGACCCGTATTTTATTCTCTTCTGCTTGTATTTCGGTTTTCGTACGATGGAATTACTTTTCTCCTTTTGAATGATTACGGTGAATATGTTCTGTAGAATCTATGTTTTTGATGTGTATGTGCGTACATATTAGAAAGAAATATATCTCAACAAAAATAGTTTAATTGATGTACGAGGATCATTCCGAAAGTAAAAAACGCTTTTTCTATAGAAATTTTTATTATATGTAATTAAAGGAAACTCTATTTTACACAAAATTAGACATCCAAGCTGTTTTTCTATGTAGTCACCGTTCAAATTTAGTGACTTGTCGTACCGTTTTATCCGGTTTTCTATGCCTTGTGTATATTTATTTGTCGCCAAGTTGTTGAACCACTGATTAACCCCATCTTGAAGTTCACTTCCCTAGCGTTGCGCATATCTTTCAATTTGAGGAATAAGTGAAAATCACTTGGCGTTAAGTCCGGACTCTAATGCGGATGTTCTGTATCACTCCTGTTGCATGCGAACTAATGCACGTCGTCAAGGAGGATGGCTCCACTGCTTAACGCGCGGCCTGTTTGGAATAGCGCGGCGAAGTCGTTGAAGTTTCTGACAGTTGGCCGCTGCATCTATGGTATCACCTCTAGGTATGTAGTCGATAAGCAGGATACCTTTACGATCCCAAAACACCGTAATCATAATCCTTCTGGTGCTCAAACTTTGTTTTGAGAGATCGCAAAACATTACAAATGTTGGCACACACAACATCGATTTTAGATCGTATATTTTTATTTAAATTATTGAATAATTGCAAAATGAAGTGCCAGAATTGCAAATATGAATTTGTTGTAAGATCATTTAATTTTAATAAAATATTAATTGCAGCCTGTGTGTTATTTGTACTAACAGCATCAATAAGTCATCCAGTGAGTTTGAGATAGATTTTAATTATATTGGAAAAGCTTAGTAATTCTGAATTGTTTGAAATTCGGTCGGAGCTACAATCGAAATAGTTGTAGATATCTCGCATTAAATCTTCGACAAAAACGAGTAACTTTTCACATGCAAGCGATGCACAATTGTGAAATTAATGGCAAGGAAGGGATATTTTTTTTAATAACGTCATTACGGAGAAAACTCGTCTGCAACTTGATTGTCTTTAAAATATCTTACTGCTAAACAAAGACTCTTCATGGTACCTCTATGGGTGGATTTATCTACTATAACAGAAAATTTATTGTCATGAAGATTTGTGGATAGGAATGCAAATGTATGTAACTCCAACACGTGCTTGACCATAGCTGTGGTTTCCATTCGCTCACAAGTAAGTTGCCGCGCTATTTTGGAATCGGGGCAAGTTTTCCAAATTACCTTGATTAAATCATCCATTGCGGCGAATAGCAAGTTACGTTCCGCAATAAATACGCTTAGCCGTGTTTCTCCTAACAATTCATATGATAAATATTGGTAGAATTTTATAAAAATAAAAACATACCGTCTCTTACTTCTCTCTCCAAGTTTCTTTTGGAACTACTCGCTACCACTAACTGTGTTCCTTTGCCTGGTGAAATTTAGAAAAGCGTTGTTTCATTAAGGCATCTTCAAAAGTTGTAGGGGCTTGTTCGTTGTAGTGCATAACGCATAATATTTAAAACGCATTTGTAGTTTCTTCTCATCTCTTCTTTTTATTTTTTTTAACTTTTACGCTTCAATTGAAACCAAATAGCTGAATGTTATTTCTCTTTATCGAAATCCATGTACACATTATTGCGTTTTACGATATTTTTGAATGGGATACTATTTGCTTGCCAATTGTGACATAAAATGTTTACTTTAACGTTACGTTAAGCATCAAGGAACAAATCAATACCGCAAATGCTACTGAAGCTATTACCGACATCACTTCAGTCCTCTTTATTGCATTCGTCCTAAATTTCCTTTAACGATCGTAAAACGTAGCAAACACAACACTTTGACACATGCGATTACCCGATATTTTTCCACGTTATTATAGCAATACATTATAACATATCCAATTTACTTAAATGTTATTTCCTTTAAAGAGAATTTATGTTACTAAACTCGCAAAAGCATAATAAAACCAACTGTTGTTTTCCTTACAAGTTTCTAGACTATAACTATGCGATTCTCGGATAAACATGCTTTAACTGCAAGATCTACGAGTTACAATTCCAATGGCCAATGTGTACCTACCTACATTTAAGCGCTTCACCTTTTCTTGAAGAGTTTTTCGAATTCGTAAAACTTCGCGACTGCGAAACACATACATACACCTTATGTAAATTAGATCCGATCCGAGAAGGTCGGAGGACTTTTTAAAGTTTTCGGTGACTTTTATACGGAAGTGAGCGATGCTAAACTTTGCGACTTGGCGTAGGAGCGTAAAACTTTTACATTATGTCGGTCGCCGTCGAGTGCAGCAGTTGTAACAGCAGTATCTAATGTATATATCATAACATTGGAGAAACATTTTCGTCCAGAAATGGATAATGCGACGGTCCGACGACTTGTATCCGTTTTTCTGACGTTTCGGAAGATGTTTTAGGGAACTTCAAGCACGCGAATTTCCAGTATTGTAGAGAGAAAGTTTAAAATGTCCGAGCTTTTTTATAAGATGCCTTCAGCAGAAGTGTGGTTTTATATTTACGCGTTAGGATGTCATTTTTGAGGAAAAGAGCGCTTTGATTTCTATCTTTTTATAACTATAAAGGGCTATAAACTTATACATCAATTTAACAGTATGCTATTTGCAATGTGGGTTGCCTACATCAGCCAAAACAGTTGCAATATGGTAAAAAGCGTTACCAGGTAGGCGCCATAAATTCTCGGCCTGATATATAAAAAAGAAACTTGGAACAATATAAAAAATTTTATTTTCCAATGTAATCTCCCTAACTTCTATGGATTTATGACAACGATTAATTAATAATTCGATACCCTTGTAAAAACAATCTCAAGTTTTCCCGTCAAACTGTTCTGTAACAGTTGCTTGCAACTCACTGTCGTCCTTAAAATGATGGCAGACGCATAATATGTGCCGATCACAGTTGTGTTGCGCTTTTTAAAGTCAATTAGCAAAATGCTCTCACAATTCCAGAATATTGTGACCATCACGTTTTTCGTCGATTGAACGATTTTCGGCTTTCTGGGACGGGGTTCATCAGGTTGCCACCATTATATGGACTCCCTTTTCGATGGGGCATTGTAAAATAGACCTACTGTTTCATCCCCTGTGACAATGGACTTCAAAATCACTTTTGGGTCGTCTCCACACATGTTTAAAAATGACCCAGCACATTCGACGTTCACGTTGGAAAGCAGAAAAAATCGCGATACCCAACTTGCACTAATTTTATTCATACCCAATTGGGGATTTCATGGAGAATTCGGCAAATACTTGTTTCGGATATATTTGTTATTACTGCTAATCCCTTCACATTCAGACAGCGATCTTCTAGCATTAAATCTTGAGTAATAGAAATTTGTTGAGTCGTTATCACTTCAATTTATCGACTCAACGTTTCAACATCTTCCAGGTATTCTCGACCCAAACAGAAACATTTTACTCACTTTTTATAGTGGAATACGAAGGAGATGAATTTTTTGTTAAAAAATTAACGACCGCGCGGTACTTAATTTTCATGAGTTCAGACATTTTTATGCGTTAGTAACGTTGGTTGGTTGACTACTAAAAACTACTGCTATTCAAACCGTCATATTTATAGCGTAGCTCTCGCGTATGTAATATGCTGCTCTGTTTTTGAGTTCCCTTGGCTCTGTTATTTTGGCGAATGAATCCACGTTCTTAATTCTCTTTTCCACTATAGTCTCTCACTACTCTTTGTTACTCCTTGTTCTTTTCTTAATTACCATCTTCCTAGGGCAAGGTTGCCTCCTTCCTATTATTCTTTCAAGGATTTTCAAGCTTTTTCGTCTTGGCTCGTTAGACTCTTTTCCTCGCCGTGCAGGTTTGGTGACTTTACAAAATTCTTCCGTTGTCTGGGTGCCTTTCTATCTCAATGGCTTCTCGAATAACCTTTGTCGGAAGATGTTCGCTCGTGCTTATTGTTATTGTTTCGTCGATTTTGTGTCCAGTCATAAGTCCGTGTTGCGTCAAAGCTGAGATTGTCTGTTTTGCGCGTACCGTTAGTTTGTGTTCTTCTCTTCTGACACTTATTTTCCTATTTCCCGAAGCAGCGGGTGCTCCCACCCTATGCACGGTCGCTGCGGGGCTATGTATAGGACACGACGAAACGGGGAGCCTTAATTCATCTCCGATCGCTAGCCCAACGAGAACGTCCAGAAGATGATGAGTGAGATCTCGTCGAAACGTCGGTCTATTCGAAACGGTCCCTTTCGGGGCCAACAGCACACGCGGCCAAATATTATTCCATATACGGTGACCGCGAAAACATCTGCCACAACATATTGTGGTGGAAAATCTCAGGCTCGTTAAAATTTTTAAGTGGGTTCTTTGAATTGAAACTTTGACTTATTTGCTTTCAATTATGTGAAAATGTTTTTTAAATTAAAATACCAAATGTAAAGTTAAAAAAACAAATATATTGACAAATAAAAAAATATATATCTATATATACCACTTTTCTTACAAAGAACATGTTTTTACAGAAAACCTAAGGCAATCCCTGACTAGCTAAACTTGAAATATTCTAATTAATTTATGAAACTAAATATGAGATCGAGACAGAATTAATTTTGAAGAAATTAAGAAGATTCGACGTCTATAACCTTTGAAATCGTACTCACTGGCTCGGCTTTAGGATGGACTGGCCTTCGGCTTCCAACGTAAGTGTCCGGAACTTCCTAATTTTGTATGTAGTATCAGCTGATACACTTTATTATTAAATATAATACGAAGATATTTATAATTTTACGGTGTTATATGAGAAAAATAACGACTTATACTTTCTTAATAGAATAAAAATGCCAACATCTCTCACTTCTTGTTCCCGATCCTCATCTGTCTGTTCTTCTTTTGTTTTATATCTAGGGCAACGCATTGGTTCGCCTGTGCGCCTATATGGTAGGCCACTCAGTATACACCCACATACTCGACATGTGTGATATTATAAAGGAAATTGCTGCCAGTCGTGTCATCCTTTCGTCGTACGAGATATTTCAAGATTATGAGTACAATTTCGGAATAATGCATATTCATATAATGTAACTGAAATCTGTGAGTACTGTATAAACGTCTTTTAAAGGTGAAATTTAGAAAAAATAATTACATAAGAAATATGTTTACGAAAAGCGATATATAAAATGAACGATAGTAATGTTTACGTCTTCTCTGCAAGTGTTGCAGGTAAAATTATAGAAAAAAATCATTGGTAAATAAAGGACAACAATTTATATCATTACAATATGTATATTGTAGTAATCTTTTTCTCAGGATGCAGAAAAGTTAACGAGCGAGTTCTTTTATTACGGATTTTGCTTAAATTGAAATAAATTTAGAAGACGTTAACGAAATTAATTGAAATAAATGAAAAATAGATTAGATTAAATATAAAACTAACAATACTTTATCAAATTTAGAATATAGCTAGCTAATAAATTCTGTGTTTTAAAGTTTAGATTAATAAATGACTTTACTAACGATGAAGTCCTTTAATTTCTGTACTTACACACGTACTTTGCTGTTGTAGGTTGATGTATCTCTTACCTTCGCGCTGACGATGGAAGGCCCAAGGTTATGTCGGACTTGTTCTGTTGGATTAGCGATGTTTCACTCGATATTCGGGTACTATAATTGTGGCTATAAGTCTACTACAACTTTTATATAGCTATTGAGGTAATTTCCACACAATAATATGCGAAATTCTCGACAAATGACGACAGTAGGGTCATCGTGGCAACAAAAAGGTCTATGTGTTTTCAGAGATGGATATGTAGATCTTGGATGTGATCTTCACTAAGTGCCGTGTGGATATGCGTGTGTGTTAAATATATTTGTATAAAATTTTAGATTAATTATATTGACTTTTATGATATAGACTTTTAAGAGGATCATTTTATTATTCCCTTCTGTTGTTTAAGCAACTTTTGTTTGAAAAGAAAGGGAATTTTTTATTGAATAAAGACGAAGCGAGACTGTAATTTGCGAATACGTTAGGATATTTAGTAATTATTATATTAAAGTGCTATCCGATCTTAGAGGGAGTCCAACGTTGCATTCTCCCTAACAATACCATTAAATTAAAGGACACTATAATTACAGCGAATGAGTTTAATGAAAGGCAAGTCTGGCAAATGCAGTAAAAAATGGGCATGTTCTTAAGGACGACGGGGACCTCAAAGAAATCCCATTTGCAGATGACACACATGATTATTAAGGGAAAGAATAATGATATGTTCTAAGTGAAATTCCTTGATATTCTTGCCAAAACAAACAACTAGTTCCGTGAGAACAATCTAAACCTTAACATACACAAAACAAATGTAGTGAATCGAAGAATTATATCAATACGTTTTCAAGGTCAACAAATAACATCAATAAATAACGTAAAGCTTTAGCGCACCATCCTGGAAAGAGCATATTGTGCATGTGTTTGCTAAGAAGCTAGCCGGAATGATATATGCACTACGAACGATATCAATCGAAGTTCACGTTGAATCAGCATTGTTATGTAGGATCACGGTTATCATATGGTATAATTTTTTGGAGAAACTCCGTAGATGCCAACCGGATCTGCATCTTCCAGAAATCTTGCCTTAGGAGCATCTTTAATCTGAAGTAGAGAAAGGTAACCTTACCTTACCTCCATTATACATTTATTAAAGTGCGTGTTTCGCGAAAAGTATGGCAGTGAACTGATTTCCAAGAATGGGAGTAGTTACAAGTGCCAAAGTGGCAAAAAAGGACATCTCGTCTGCCACGAACAACATATGCGCGTGTAGGTAAGGGTGTAGTGATACAATTCTTAAAAGTTATATATGTTTCACCAATTCAAGTGAGTTTCTTTATGTAATAGAAATATAAATAATCTTTTTTCATTATTTGTACCAAATTAGTACCCATTTTGATTGACGTGATCCATATTATGAAACAAAGGCATATTATTATTACTGCAGTATTCTATATCACCAAGAATAAGAACGCTGTAAAGTACAGCTTTTTCTTATGGTATTGGTGAAATCATTCACGAGAAAGACAATGAGAAGATACAAAAGACGCTAACACACGGACATATTTCTGCCTACCTGGCGTCATCAGCGTGGTTTCGAGCGGTTTTTTGCTCGACATATTGCAATTTCCTCTCTACTATTATCATCATATCACAATTCAAGTGATTATTCTTGGCGCTAACTATTGCCAAAAGATTGAACCACTTGTTTGCAAATTCAGACACAGCGAAAAGAAGCGGGTACAGTTTCCCACCCTTCTCTCGAGCAATACATGGGTTGGTAGTCCCGAGAGGGCGCTCGGACAAGGGCAGTGCATAGGGTAACTGCACTTGTTAGATATGGTGATAGTAGCAGAGAGGGAATTGCAATGTGTCGAGCAAAAAACCGCTCAACACTACACCGATGACGCCGAGTAGGCAGAAACATGTGCGTTTGTTAGCGTTAGAGAAATGCTGTACTTGCAGCGTTCTTATTTTTGGTGTTATTTTGTTGGCATTCTTTGAGATGTGTTTCAGTATTCTATATGTTTGATGGTACTTACTAGTATGTACTCTCCTAGGGCACTGAGATTGATTGGTGGTAATCATATATAGATATTAAGTTAAGTATTGTAATAGATTTAAAAACAGACACACAACTCGATTCGCACACGTCTTTATTCCTTCGTGTCTCACATAATACATAATCCGTAATACATAAACTCTTAACATCCTCCTACTTTACCGACATGGCCTGCGCCACTTTCACCAAATTCAAATTTAAAATTGGGAATACTACAGTATGTATCTTCATTTACGTAGTAGAATTTTGAAACCTATTGAATTAGTGAGAAACTACACAATTTTCTTTGTCATTAAGTTATAAGCCGACATAACAAGGGCGTGTATTAGCTGGAAATACACTACGCATCTTTCATAATCTGTCACAAGAACATACAGGTAACTTTTGACATTAAATACCTGGACAACTGAACAGCAGCATCCACTCGTATATAATTAATCACCTCAATCCGGATGTTGACCAATTTAATCCATTACGAGCGTAGTGTACAGGCATTTGTGCATATGATAGCAAGTCACGTCGAGGTGGTGGCAACATGTGCTACAAACCGAGCTAGTATTGCCGCATGATACATTACCCCACGTTCCTTGTTGTTCCAAGGTATTCTCCTTCCATTGTGCCGGCACCGCTATTCTACTTGTCGATTAAGTCTTGCTCTCTATTACGATCATATATTCACTGTAATGTCGAAATCCTGGTTGTCGCGCACTTGGCTATTGTGTAAACAGTAGTCAAGAAGTTCTAAATCGCGAACAGCGGAAATGCATCTACCGAGTGACAAAAATTACAATAATACGATACGAAAATACAAGTTTGGCTGTTCTAGAAAGTCCTAAGTAGTTAAGTTACTGACATATTTATAAAAAATTACTATAATAATAATGAATTCACTCTTCTACTTCAACTTTCTAACAAGGATAACTTGATCTAACTTCTCAAAATAAAATGATGGTAGAAGCTACCTTAGCCTTTCTGGCTTGTCGAATATTTGAATTTAGATAAAGAGATGTTGATGTTCTACTTTAAAATTCATAAATAACTGTAATAAATTACTGTAAAATCAGCAGTCTTACTAAAAATTATGAGCGGATACTGCCTCCTTAAATCGGAAGGAAATTGTAATTGAAGGGACTTTTTCTTTAGTTAATGGTTTTTTACACTTTATTTTAGAAAAAAAAACATTGTTTATACATCCAATAAGTAGAATTATATTATAGAAGGAAGGAAATAAGAAAATGGTTTTTTTATATTAATTAAATTTTGGTAAGTTGTAAGTTATTCATTTTTCCATAAAATGCCATTTCTTTCAATTTTAACTAGAGTAGTAAATCTAGTATACACCTCCCACTGCTGAGATTTTGTTCATTATTCTTTCTCACATGATTCTAGCGATAATTTTCCTTTGTACAACTAGAGTATTAGTTTTAGATAGGTAGCACAAATTCTCTTATCATTGTTTTAAAATATGTTGATTTTTATCTTTAGCATACCAAATTGCGACATAAAGAAATCGATAGTTTAATTGCATTTTCGATGTTTCTGCACTTAACGACAATTATCTTATCTTAAATAGAACATCCTGGATGTTTCTTACACTTTTATCTATGGTGTTATTTTAGATTGCTATCATTGCCTCTAGCGGGTTTATCAGCTACTATTTTAATGATTCAGTGAGACAGAAATATTATATATATAATAGATTGTGAAAAAATGAATGAAAAACCATATCATTCATTCGATGTGTGGCAGAAAATCTCAGGCGATTAATCTGCTAAATGGATCCTTTGCTTTAAAATTTGCATATACTGTTTTATTTAAAATGAAATAATAATGTCATCATTTAAACAGTTTACGAAAATATACACTCCGCAAAGAAGTATAGCATAATTCATTTTTGAATGATTTTATGACTAAAAGAACTTTTAAATACTCCCTAATGTAGTCGAAGAAAGAATGGATACGATTATTTAAATAATATAGGGACCAAATGAAAACAGAAACTCATGTTTGAAATTTTTATTAAGCAGATATAGTAAAAGAAAATATATTTTTTGAAAAAAATTACAAGATAGCAGCTTAATACTCGATATTGCCACCACTGGTTCTTATGACCAATCGCATTCGATTTGGTATGGATTCAATTAACTTACGTATATAAACTTGATCTAACTTCTCCCGCTCCTCATGGAGAACAACTTCTTTTCCCTGTACCTCTACTGGAACAACATGTTGGATCCGCACTATTCTGCGAAAATAGTCCCACACATTCTTGATAGGATTCATGTCTGGACTTACCGCAGGCTAATCTAAAAAACTGGATTGCCAACCCCATCAAGATATTCCCAGATGATTATGCCTACATGGGGTGGTGCATTATCGTGCATTGGCAAGTTGCTTATTACTGGTACGTATGATACTACATGATCTTGTAAAATATCTGTTATACACCATGTATGCAATCACCGTACCTCTGCTTACTGACACTAAATCTGTACAGTCCACTAAAGAGGTGTCTCTCCTAACCATGATAGAACCATCACCAAGATTAGGCGTAAATCTAATATTGCACTTGAAATAATGTTCACCGTCTCGTCTGTTCTCTGGTACACATCTATCTGAGGTGTAGAGACTAAATCTTGAGTCATTTGTGAAGAGTATGTTGGCCCAGTTATACATTTCGCAATTGACTTGTTTGCTAGCAATTCCTAGTAAGACGAGGAGTTGTAACGGCTACTTTGGCTCTTATTCTACTCTGACTCAACCTATTACGAACGGTTTGGATACATATTTGAGTATTTCTGATTCTAGCTAAGTCGATCTGTAATTGCCTTGCCGTAAATGCCTCCGACGTAATGCTTGTAGTCTTAAAATTCGGTCATCTTGGGGAGTAGTACAGCTTGGACGACGTGGCATCGATCTTCGTATGCAACCTTCTATTTGTCTATATTTCGCACCTGTCTTAGAAACACTTGCCTAATTAATATTTATTAAATTAGACACGTATGTTTGAGATCGCCCATCCTCTCATCTCACTATTGCAGCTTCTTGTTCTGGAGTTAAATTACTCATTATACTCTAGCAAAGCACTTTAAATTTGTCTGTATAGGAACACTTTCAATGAACAACTAAATAAACCATATATATATACACTTTTCTAAAATATTTCTGTAATAACAAAAAAGAACCTATTCAAAAGCTAGTTGTATGATTTTCTTTGTATAATTGTAGTTGGCGCACATATGGCAAATATATTGTAGACATATACAATGTATCTCAGTCTAGAAACGTCTTTTCGTAATCTATGGGATACTTTTTTGGCGGAGTGTTTTTGTTATAGTTATACTTTGTGGCAGACACAATTTGTAATAGACTATGTTTTAATAAACCTTCTCTAGAATCAATGCCTTGCCAGTTTAACCAACATACAAATTTATGTTTACTACCGGTCATAGTAATTATTTCGTCTACTTCGCTGCTTTGATAAGAACCACTGTCTATAATCATCACTGAAATGGCAGGAACATTAGGTAATAAACAGTTTAAGAAGCAAGCTTCATGTAATTCTGGACAGACGTCATTGTGAGCATCTAGGAAGGAAGCGAGAGGCCATATCATTCTCCTCGACCCTTTGGTTGTGTTATAAGTTCACGATTAAATAGTAAACACACTGTTTCTTCCTTCGTAGATATTCATTGCATCATAATATTATATTATGATCCATTGACATTACTTCCTTTCCAATTTTTTCGGAAGAAAAACCAATACCTTTCAATAATCTGCAGATTTTTCTTCGATACTTAGAGCACATATCATATTTAATATGGATGGACTGTTTTATAGAAAGAAACTAAGGGCTTTACCTATGTCTGTTAAGCGTTTGCAAAGGATTGAAGTTTTTCATTTTGTTTCTTACCTGAATTTCCCTTTTACAACGTATTTAACACAGAATCTTCCCTACTTTTGCATTTAAAAATCACATTCTTATCTTTAATGCTTTTCAAGTACGTAATCCCTACTTTCAAAGAATCGAGTATTAAATTCTTTTGCACGTCATACCTTGTAATTATCCAAAAAGATGGTCGCTACATTTGTCGCGAAAGCAGGTGATGTAGCAACTGTTACTCCCGATTGGTACACAAGCATTTGTTTGGCGCAAGTTATCTCTGAGTTTCGACAAACCAATCCCGAACGACGAATAATCATCCTCCAGCATGACGATGGAAGTCCGGACACATCACACAAAGCAATTGAATTTTTAACGCGACAAAACGTCGAATTGTTAGACTATCCTCTGTACAGTCCAGAACTAAGTCCGATTTCTTTATGTTTCTGAAAATAGAGTACTGACTGCGCGATCAAAGGTTCCAATCCTCAGAAGGAGCAAACGAATTTTTGACAGTACCAACAAGCGACTGGAATATTGTTTTATTCCAGGTCTACATACAAAACCTAAAAGACAAATCTCGTATTAGAGACATTGCCGCATTTTGGACTTCTTAAAGGTTAATAGCATGTTTCCGTACACGTCATAATATAATCCGTTGGTCTTAAATTAGCGATGTTACTAAAGGTCGCCGATCAGTTGGTGAATCCACCATATGATATGAAATAAATTAAAGAAGAACGTCATCGAAATATTGTCAGAATTCATCAAAATGTTGAAGCATACGCTATAAACTAAACCATGAATTATTATTAAACACTTGAAAAACCGGTTTTTTAAACTAAGTAACTAACTAAAAGGCTTTTAATCAAGTGAAAATAAAATTTGTAGAATGACATATGCACACTCCCTTCCATATTATTTCGGACACACAGCAAAATGTTGTAAATTATACTAAAAGACGTGATATTGTGCGTTGATAAACACATACTCTAGTTTCTAAATAAACCTGTTTGTGTGCCTTAGTGTTAAGTTAAGTTAAAGTTATTAAAATCCCGAGAGGAAAACCGACAAGTTTAGAAAAGCACACTGTAATTGTAGCTTTTCATCAAGTAGGTTATTCAATGCGTCAAATTTCCCAAAAACTACAAGTTAATAAATCGACTGTTAGTGATATCATTCGAAGACATCAACGCACGGGCAGTTTAAGACATCGGGTACATTCAGGTCGTAAGAGAATAAAAACTCACGCCGACGATGAGCGTATGGAATTGCTGAGCAAGCGAAATAGGAGACTGACAGCACCAGAAATCGTGAAAAAAAGAATAAAAGTTACAAATCTACAAGCTATCAATACAGGAAAAACGGCTACAGTGGACAGATCTATATATATATATATATATATATATTATACATATATAGAAATTGGACAGTGGATGATTGGAAAAGGGTGCTATGGGGGTCAAAGTTTGAGGTGTTCGGACAAACAAGGTCTGTTTTTGTAAGAAGAGCAAAACGCCAAAGAATGTTTCAGGATTGCGTAGTGCCAACTGACAAGTAAGGAAGAAGTTCTGTACTTGTTTGGGGTTATTTTTCCTACGGGAGACTTGAAGCGAATCGAAAGTATTTTGCGAAAAGACGGTTATTTAGAAATACTGCAAGAAAATGCAATACCATCGGGCAACGTCTAATCGGTGAAAATTTTGTATTCATGCAGGACAACGACCCCAAATACTCAGTAGTGATATGTAAAAATTTATTAAATGTAGAACAAGATATTGGCATTTTACAAATAATGACATGGCCGCTGCAAAGCCCAGATCTAAACCCCATCGAGCTGTTATGGGATGAATTCGACAGGAGCGTGCAAAAAGTACGCCCTTCCTCCGTAGCCTACCTGTGGAACATTTTAAATAGAGTAATTGAAAAACTAGTGGAGCGGATGCTTCGGATTGTGAAAGCTGTACTTCTCGCAAAAGGGAGTTTCTTTGATTAACGGAATGTTTAAGAAGTTTTTGTTTATTTTTCGTTAGAATTACTTTTTTTTTACTTTTATACTTTAGTTTTAATCACTATTAATAAAATGCAATAAAAATTTTAAGTTTTGGAAAAATGAGTGAGTATTTTCCCGTCTTTTTTATTTAATAGTTTAGGTGTTCGATCCAAATTAAACTATAGATAAGTGTGATATTCAAAAACTAATAGTTTAAAATTGATTCAGATCTAAGAAAAAGCATAAAAGTCAGTACTGAGGTTTGTTTTCCCATTGTTAATGTGTCTTCGCCGAATACAGAATTTATATGAATGCATTTGATTGTGTTATCTCGTTAAAAAGATCCTAACAATGTAAGACGTACGCGAAACAAGAGATGTCATTCGCAGACTCATAGATAACCGTATCAGAAATGAAACCGGAAAGCAATGCGACGCCAGAGCTCACCTTTCATAAATTAGTCCCGCAACGTGATTAAATTTAAAGACGAAGCACAAAGTTGTAATTATGTAAGTATATGTGCATGCAAATCGCACATAAAACCATCATCTAGCGACAAGTTTACGAGCCATCAGAGAAATCTACATGGCAAGATTTACTTTGTAAACTGGATAATAAAAAAATTTCATTACGGTAAGTAGCCTCCTTATGCTCGTCGAAATGTTTGCGCGGCAGATTCGCATTTACGACAGAACTGTGCGTTTGTCATATCCTCGGATGGGTAAGGACGAAACGAAAAGGTATTAAGTAAAAAAAAGAAAATCGAATACAATGAAGACGACATACAGGAAAAAGGACCGTTTCTCTTTCTGAATTTAAATAAAGATCGTAAACTGTCGTATTCATAATTAGAATTCCCCTTTTGGAGCGGGAAAATTGTGTTTTTATTTGCTTAAATCTCCGGAAATGAATACCTTGTTGTTGTCATAAATTATAGCAAGTCGACGGAAGCAGAAGATTTATTGCCATGATACTTAATTGTCATTACACTATGCCTAAAGATATTTGGTTACGAGCTGATAGCTTCAACAGAAGATCTAGCATTCAACGAGAACAGGGCGATGCTGAGATTGTGAAAGATTTCTGTGATTTAACAAAGAGAAAAACGCTGCCGAGCTGAGCAATTACCTTCCGAAGAGCGATTAACAATTGCAAATTATTACATTAATAATTATAATTAAGCCTTTTGCATTTTCAAGTAATTTAAAATTGTAGTTGCTTAAAAAATGGTCAATTTGTATTTAAGTACTCTTTGATTTTTTAAAAATTCAATTATAAATCCTTCCAATTACTATTTTCGAATGTGGTTTCTAATTACAATTACTTAGTCGCAACGGCTTTGTCTATATCTCTAAGACAGGAAAGGATAGATTCGCTTGAATGAGCAAAAACCTAAAATACGAGGATCACGCTATTTATTTTGAGATACATGAACACTACAAGTCCTTTTACGAAAACGATTTTATTTATGTTTAAAATCATCATCTCCTGCATCAATGCATTTTTGTAAACGAAGCTTCCACAACGTAAAAACTTGAAGGCTAGCTAAGTCATATATTTTTTGGAATGCTCTTAAAAAATTGATGAATTGCTTCATCTATCTCACCCTCCGTCGCTAAAGGCCGATCATATAAATATTTCTTTAGGTTAAAGAAGAGCCAGAAACCACGCATGGCCAAATCAGGCGAATAGAATGGATGTTTGCTGACTTTCACATTATTTTCACCTTAAAATTTAACTGTCTGCTGTGTACTGTACGAGGATACATTATCGTGATGCAACATTAACCCACAAATGTTGACTGACCCAAGAGCTGCAGGTAAACATTTTGTGGTACCAGTTTACTGGGATTGTAAGTTCATGTTGCAGCCTAATTGCTTTTACTAATCCCGTACTGCGAAATTGCCTACATAACTTTTTTGACAGCCCTTTGCCTTTTGGCCATTGTTGGTGTTGGTGCATCTTCATGGATCCGCACACGACTCCCTTGGTGAGCAGGAATACCATAAAATGGGATTTAAGTTTCGTCGATCATACGTCTCACTCTCTCAATGTTTTCGCCGGTAATTGAAGAACAGGGCCTACCAAGTGATATCCGTCTTCTTTTAAATTCGCTATACTAGTGAGACATAGTTGCGCGTGAAGGATTTTCATCACCAAATGTGAGTTGCAATCGTTCAAGACTTTGTTGTTCACTCAAACCAACCTAAAAGTCGTAGATCATTGCGCGTGCAGGATGTCTTCACAAGTCCATGTTTCGATGACAAATCGCATGTACCAGGTTTGCTCTATGAAGAAATAAATGCATCTCCAATGTTTCTAATTTTGTGGCATCTCAAAATATACAGCGTGACCCTCGTATTAGAAGAGCTATTGTATTAAAGCTAGTGTTTGAGGTACAAAGTGGAAATATCTAATATACTGTATTTTATTTAATAATATTTTATAGCGTATATATACTAACTTTGATATGATTTCGCAACCAATCAAGTAATATATTTTTTTGAAATTAATCATTAAAAATTAGTAGAAGCAATATTTACATTGCGAAAAATATTAAAAAAAACTGCATAGGATAATGAGAGACGTTCTTAGGTCGTTAGGTTCAATAGTATAAAATTACTGTCAGACATATAGGATTGTTTAACTTATACTGCAAACCAATCAAATTTTTACCACATCTTTCTACCTTATACAGGATGTTTCATAAGTAGCAGAAACATTTTAGTTAGCCCTCCAGCAACCAAATTTTATAATGATTATTGATGATATTATTGTTTCTCCTTTTAATGTCACCTACTGCAGATTTTCCTACATCGTGTGATTTAGTAAATTAGTGAAGTTCGATAGAATAACCAAAGAAAAAGCATTTCAGCGATCTTTCGGCAGCTTAATAAATCTCGACATCAAAACAACCGCTTTATGATAAGAAGCAGGTTGTTTCCTTATTGGTCATAAGAATACCGTATATTTGTTTACATGTACAGAATGGCACAAGTGTTCCTTCTATTTGTCAGAAAATAATTTATTTTTATCAGTACTCATCGGATTGGCGAAATTTTGGCCAGGTTAATGAAATGAAAATATCGATTGAAGCTTATTCGGAAAATTAAATGTCCATATTCCCGCACGTTCGGATTATACAGGTTACACTACATTTCTTGTTTCAATGTCATTATTTTTTTTTTAATTTAATGAAACATTCGCTGAAAGTAGGTATGTATTCTTTAAGCTAACTAAATGATTGAAAAGAATCATTTCTTTCATCTTCTTTTTGATTTTTATCTGAAATAACGCTAATTCCAGTAGTATTATAATAATCACTATTAAAAGTAAAATATCAAGAGATTTTTGCCGCAAGATATGTACCTGTGGAGTTTCACCTAACTCTTCATCTAGTTGACACCATCTTGTAAATTCTTATTGGATAAGAGCGGTTTAGATGGATCGATATTTTAAGAATATGTAGTGCTCGAACTCAGGTTTACAGACTAATTTCTAAACAAATGTATAAAAATAAAAAAGTTATGATGACTAACAAATATAGATATTATAACGTCGATGGGAACAATTGTACGTACGTTAATTTTCAAATATTTTAATACAAATTCTCTCCACGCCGTGCCATACACATTCCGTTTTCTGTAGCCACGTGCGATTGTGCAATCTCCCCTCCAGGAGAGTTCAAGAGTAACATAAACAAACAAGAAACACAAACAATCAACACGAATTGAAACGAGAATACGTAATTAGCGTGACTCTAATTTGTGAAATTTTATTATCTATCGAAATGTTTACGATGGTGCTTATGTATGCATGCGAGCATTTAAATTATTTATGTAAATGTTTAGATCTGCGTATGTGTATGTATTATATATACATATGTATATAAGCCGGTGAAAATTTATGCGAATTGGCAAGTAAGTTGTTATTGAAGAGAAGAAAGGAAAACGGGGATTTTTAAAATAAATATATTTGCTTGAGATTTACTTTAATTCTGGGAGATATTTTTTTTACATATTAACATGGACTGTTTATATGTAAGTATGTTTTATCACGATGCTGTTGCTTGTTTCTATTTTCAAGTCGTTGCGTTCTAGAGACTAAAGTTTTAACCATCGCTTGTACTTACTTAGGATGGTAATGTGACCAAAAACAGTTACCCCCAATAATTGTCTTTTTTCCTAATAAGTAATGTATCTAGGATCGGTAGCTGGTCCTGTTTTTCTGTCTATAGTAAATTAAATTTTGGGATAAATTCTATTAGGATGTCCTCGAAATTTTTTCGTTACTCTATGGCCAACGCAAAATCCACATATCTTAGTCACAGTTTAGGTCTAGATTTTATTGAATCCAATGCTTTCGTTTCAAAATCGTCCATGAATAAATTGGCTATAATAGGCGATAGAGGTGATCCCGTAGGTGCTCCTTCTATCTGCTTGTATTTCTGCCTGTCGAACGTGAAATAGGTATTTAAAGACAGTGTATTAAAGTCAGTACAGAATTTGGATATTTTATTTTTACTTGACTGTGTTATAGCTTCTGTGATTGGCATAAGTCTGAAGCTATTACGTCGAAACTACATATGACGATTGCAAGGACTGTGTGGATGTACAATTCACAGGTATAGTAGTAAACTCCACTCACACAAATTAATTAATTATGCGGAACGCAGCGTTTCGAGAGCACGTGGGCTCCCATTGTCAACCGTGTTACCGACTGAAAGTAAAAACTGTATCACACATGCAAATTATTTTCTACGCAGGCTCTAAAATTTCTGAACCATACGACTATTTACAATCTACTAGGTGGCCTCATGCCTTTTACGGGGAAGGATGGACCGAAAGCGAACCGTATCTTTAACAGGGCCTATGGTAATAAATCCATTAAACTCGAGTGTGCAATTGGGGGTGGTTCTATGTTCAATAAGTTTCCGTTCTTTTTCATATATACCGTTTCGTACGCGTCTAATTCTCTATACGAGTTCACGTTTTTAAGTAGTGTCAGATTTTTTAAATCAATCTTATGTCCGGATTTTACCATATGCTTACCATAGTGAATGAATATAAGAACTTGCCCCATAAAGTAGATAACCTATGTGTAGAAAACTCCGTAGATTTTATAAATAAAATTGAAAAGACTGAATTAAAAGATGGGGAAGTCCTTGTATCATTCGACGTTTGTTCACTTTTCCCAAGCGTACCAATTCCAGAAATGATGGAGTATTTGGTTGAATTTTTGAAATTAAATAACGTAGATGATGTGAAAACCGCGGAATATAAAAGGTTAACTAAATTATGCATGTCACAAAATTGTTCTCAAATAGGCGGAAAATGGTTCGAACAGGTGGAAGGCACGGCGATGGGTAATCCTTTATCTCCTTTTATTGCGAACCTTTTCATGAGCAAATTTGAAAGAAACCAAATATTTCTCGAGAATTTGGCTTAGGATGATAGATGATATTTTCGCTGTGTTTGATACCAACAAAGGAAACATACAAGATTTTCTAGCAGAACTGAACTCAAAATTTACCACGATCAAGTTTACTATTGAAGAAGAAGTGAACAATCGCCTTCCGTTTCGAGATACTCTAGTCATACGCAATAACACTAAATTAGAAATAGACATCTGCAGAAAATAATTCCAACAGATTCATCACGTTTGATTCGCACCATTGCGAACAACAAAAAATGTCCGCGATTAGTTTTCTGGTCAATAGACTCGTCAGATTTCCGCTAAACAAGAGCAGGTATGACAAAGAATTATAGTATATCAAAGATGTAGCGAGGTACAATGGTTTCTCTTCTATGGATGTCGACCTTATTTTAAGGAAGGTCCAATACAAACAACACATCAGAAATTCCACGACTTTGACATCAACAAACACCGGTAATAAGAAATTTATAACTCTTCCTTTTCACCCAACAGTAAAAGGGTTAAGTAAAATTTTCCGACAACTAAACATGAACGTGTCTTTTGCGTCAAAAAACAACTTAAAGAATCTCTTAGGGAATCCCAAAGATAAACCGGAGATGATAAAAAGGTCTGGAATATACCAAATCGCATGCAATGATTGTGAGAAAGTTTATATTGGACAAACAAAAAGGAGTATCGAAACGAGGTTCAAAGAACATATTAGACACTATCGTTTCGACAAACCTGAACTATCAAGCGTAGCAGAGCATATGGTAAAATCCGGACATAAAATTGATTTAAAAAATCTGACACTACTTAAAAATGTGAACTCGTATAGAGAATTAGACGCGTACGAAACGGTATATATGAAAAAGAACGGAAACTTATTGAACAGAGAACCACCCCCAATTGCACACTCGAGTTTGATGGATTTATTACCATAGGCCCTGTTAAAGATACGGTTCGCTTTCGGTCCATCCTTCCCCGTAAAATGCATGAGGCCACCTAGTAGATTGTAAATAGTCGTATGGTTCAGAAATTTTAGAGCCTGCGTAGAAAATAATTTGTATGTGTGATACAGTTTTTACTTTCAGTCGGTAACACGGTTGACAATGAGAGCCCACGTGCTCTCGAAACGCTGCGTTCCGCATAATTAATTAATTTGTGTGAGTGGAGTTTACTGCTATACCTGTGAATCGAAACTACATAGTGCCTCTTTCACTTGCTCCTTTTCGATTAGTTCAATGAAATCATTCTTCACGTAAGATATTACTTGTTCAAATTTTTGCTAACGCTTGTGCTGGCGCAACTCACTACTGGTCTCAGCAGAATTTTGGTTTATGTATTTTCTGTAGCCCGCCTGTCTTATTTGGATAACTTTTTTCTTGATGTGATGCGTTTGTTTCGTTGAATCCGTTGTGATTGGTCTGTAGGTGGTATCTTCCAGAAGAATTTTCATCTTATGGTGGTATTTGTTTCCATTGAGCATTATCATAACTTTGGCCATTGAATAGATAATCGAATTATGAATTCTTGAATTATTTGTCATTCGCATAAAATGTATAGGATTTAGACATAACAGTAGAATGCGAGATAAATGTATGTGTGCATATGTATATGTGTAATATAATTTAAATTTGATACTTTGTATATTTATTAATTTAGTTAGTTATTTTTAAGTTATTTTTATTTTGTTTATTTGGATTGATTGCAGTACTCGGATTGTTTATTCTTGGAAAAATTTGTATTTCTTAGTATTATATTAAACTATAATTGGTTGAACAGTTGTTTTCGAGATCTTGATAAATATTAATATTAGAGCCAAATTACTTGTCTGAAAAGCGATTAGGTAATATACAATTATTGGCCATTAATTTTTTTCAAAAATAATAATAATAATATTACCTTCACTGCCCAACAGACGAATTTATTTACAGGACAATGAACATAAACTAAGAGTACAATAATAAAACATAAACCAAAAGTTAATTTAGACTAAACTTAAAATTATGGACAAGAACTTATTAATTTTTGCCATAGCGGAAAAATGAATATCAATATCAGCATTAATTTCATTGACGGTGATACACATTCTGTATATTGGTCATTTAATTGAAACGTCGATGTTAGCACACGGACAATAGAAGACAGGCAAGTATTGTGCGAACCAACTTCACTGAGACAAACGCCCAAACATACCTGGTGCCGCAGGCTTTTCACGTTCTTCTCTAATTCGGTTTGGCGAACTCACCAACAACAAAGATAAAGAGAACACTATTAATTAATTAATATTCCGTTAAAACCAATGGACAAATTAATTTGTAAAACAAATGGGACAAATTTCTGTTTTCTATATCTTCTACAGTTAAGTTAGCAAAAAGAAAAACAATTTGACATCCTTACATATAAAAAAAGGTTCCAGCATTCTCCAGCTTAATTGTATTTTGTCGAGTCGCAACATTTGACTAACCCTACTTTACAATTACATATTACTATTCTTTATGAAATATCTACAGATAAGCTGTTATAATGTTCTTATATATAATAAAGTATAAATACATTATAACGCGTAATACGTGGATACACAGTAGAGAAACGAAGACAGATTGCTTCAAAGAACTCTGTCAATTTTCGTATCGATCGTATGGGCGAGTCCGAACCTGGCGGGCCGAAGATTAGGCCAACCTTATACATAAATACTACTCCCCATCTATTTCCGAGTATGGTAGAGTCAAGAAGAAGTATCTAGCGCGTTCGAAAACAAAAAAAAAACATCTTTTTGCTGCAATACGTCGTAAAATTAATTTAATTTGCAATAAGAGATAGAGGATATACGAGGACGATCTGAAATGTTTCTGGAATCGACAAGAAAAACACGGTATTGGAGTGGTTTTTATTTTTATTTTTCGGTGTAGACTCCTCGAAGATCAATACATTTTTCAAACAGTACTCCAGTCTCTTCAAGCCGTAGGAAAAGTAGGATGTTCCGGGGTCTGTAGAATAGCCATCTGTAGCGGCGATGACCTCCTGATTTGGGGCAAATCTCTTTCCTCCCAGTGATTTTTTCAGGTTTGGGAATAGGAAAATGTCGCTGAGGGCTAGCTCAGGTGAATATGGAGAATTAGAGACTAATTCGTAGCGCAACTCATTCAATTTGGACACGACGATGCGGGATGAATGAGCTGGTGTATTGTCGTGGCGGGAAAGCACTTTTTTCCGCTGTAAACGACGCCACTGCATCGAATCAGGTCAATAAGTCGCTGTAGCATTGCCCCGTGATCGTCCTTCCCTTCTGCAGATAGTCGATCAGGATCACACCTTGGGAATCCCAAAAAATGGTCGCCTTTACCTTTCCGGCCGATGGAACGGTCTTTGCTTTCTTCGGAGCCGATTCGCCCGCAAAAATCCACTACTTCGACTGTTTCTTGGTCTCCGGTGGTGCATCCAAGTCCCGTCCATGGTTACGAAACGCATGAAGAAATTCCTTGGATTGCGTTGGATCCTGACCAGACCCTCCTCCGAAATAGTCAACCGATTTCTTTTTTGTTCATCACACCGAAACCTTTTTCATGCTCAAAATTTCATGTAGAATATGGCCAGCGCATTCCTCTGAGATGCCTGTTGTCTCTGCTATCTTTTTCAGCTTCAATCGATGATCGGCTAACACGATATCATGAATCCTGTCGATCATTGCATCGTTGGTAGCGGCTTTTGGGCGTCCATTGCGTGGTTTGTTACTTGTGGTTGTACGGCCACGCTCAAGCTCGCTCACCCAGAAATTGATGGACGAAAATGATGGAGTACATCCGCCATGAACCTCTAGCAAAACATTTTGAATTTCCGTTTCCGTTTTCGCAGCCATCCATTTTTGTGAGAAAGCGCCTGACTTGCTACACGAAACATACACTTAAACAACAACTATTGATAGTAGACGTCTGAAATTTCGACAGTTGCCATTAAATAGTTGCCCTTGCCGACCATTGAATCCACTTCAACATTCGTGCGCTATCTCTTGCCGATTCCGGAAACATTTAAGGTCGCCCTCGTAACAGCGAAGGCGAAAAGAAGAATTTGCGCTGTCCTAGAAACGGCAATATATTCTAAGCGGAAATAACACAAATAGAAATGCCGAATAATTCAAGGAAATACTTCTTGAGGCATGTACGCCAAGGGTGGAAGATGGTGACTCTTTTCAGCATGCAACGCATGTCTAGAAACGCGTTGTTGATGCATTAGGAGTTTCTGAGGTAACAGTAAGGAGAGCCCTAAGACGTTTAAATAATAGTTCCGATTCATCCGGCAAGATTATTCTTGCTGAAGGATTACGCTTACCGGAAACTACAGTTTTTCAAAACAACGGACAAATTAGACACTGTCTGGCACGTAGAAATTACATTTGGATTCGTCAGAAACAATTACATTATTCCATCGTTTAATAGCCCAGGTTTCATATTTAGATACTGCATTTAAGTAAAAGAGTAGATCATAAATTACTTTGAACGCAGGTAAGTAGCTTTTTATGCATTTCGCGGTCACGTGTGAAAACAAAACGTTCTTTACTTTCCGAATGGCACTCATAAATGCAGTTCTAGTTTTAGCCTCAGTTTTGTTCTTTTGACTGTTCAACTTCCACCGCCCCCCGCACCTTATGTTCCTTCGCTAGATGCATTTTACTTCAGTGCGTTCTAGATCGTCTTATTCATTACATTAAAAAAATTATCATTTTAAAATAGTTTCTGTTTTTTGGTGATGATTGACAGCGAATTGTTAAGATTTCAGATTATTTAATTCATAATTTTGTGAGTAATCTTTATTTGTTTTGCCAAATGTGTTATCATGCATTGTTTCTTCAGTGGATGCTTTGTCGATGTCTTTATTCAAAGCTAAGAATTTGGCATTAAAATACAGAACAAAGGTTGAGCAGCGTTTTATCATTTTCTTGTCTAGTTCTTTAGTTGCCAAGTTTCAACTTCGAGTGAAATTAGGGAGAATGAGAGTTACAGGTATCTCCCAATAAATAGGTATACGTATCAAAGCCATTTGATCGTAACGGGAAAAGTGCTTAAGGAATGGTATTCAGAAAAAAATGCTCGAGCACGTTGTTTTCTCGTAAAAAAATATATTCCTAACGTTGTTATTATTAATTGTTCGAGCAATTTTTCTAAATATCATTCCATAAGCAGTTTCCACAGCCCTATGATCAAATGGCTTTGACACCATTGCATTCTGATAACGTCGCACTGAAACTAAATACAAAAGCAAACAAACGATATTTTGGAGTATTAGGAGTAGTGTGATATCACGCCGATAAAAAAATACAGAGATAGCATTCGTAAATATGCCATCTATACGGATTGTGGTACCAAGCATTATATATTATCTATTCCAGAGTTACTTGCACACTATCCACATATATACGTATATACGGGCGTAATAATACCGATCTTATATTGTCATTATCCAGTTAGCGCGTCCGCGAGATGAGTTCGTGTTATTCTAACGCTCCTACCGAATTTAAAATCTTCCTTAGGCGGCGTGCCTTAAGAGAAACGCTAATTTTACGGTAATAGTGAAACAACGACGATATCAAATCCGTATTTCGATAAAAACAGGAAGAAAAGAGAACATAATCGCAGATTGTAATAATTTCGAGCGAGAGAACGAAATGCAAACAATATTGTTACGATCACCGATAATATCGCTGCTTGTGCAAACATACAATACATAGGTTACTCGTATTACTGTCAGTTATTTTGACTTCTTGGACTAGCACGGTGTGTTTCGTGTGATGAGGTGTTTAACTGCATTTTTTTTGGTGTTGACAGTGCTACATTCCCAATTCTAAATTATTTTCGTTTTAACTACCATGGATCTACCTGATAGGAGAATATTAATCTGTGATGATTCCGATTGCAACGACAGTCCGGCCAGGGAGAGCGATATCGAAGAGATGGACGAAGAAGAGGACGTTAAAACGGAGAGGGAAGGTTTTCAAGAGTTTCTCAGTAAGATTCGATTGTACAATAGAGAAGGACCGCATGTTATTTACCGACAAAATAGTGAACTTGAAAGGTAATTAGATAGGAAATATCCTAATTCATGGAGCCAATAATGAAAGAGAAAATCAATTGTATTGATTAATCATCCATCCTTTTCAATTATCTCTGTTTGAGTTATTCGAGATGTATCACGTATATCCGTTTTTCAATGATTTAAGTACAGAGTTACTCATACTTAAAAAATCACGTTTAGTAAATTGTTGACATAGGAATAAAAACTCCGAGAAGTCGTCTAAATTTGTACATTAAGATGTATGACATGTACCATTTTCATTTAATTGATAAACGAACAAATAGGAACATGTTAAATATATTTCTGGCTAAATGCATCTGCAATTGGACAACAGTTTTTATTAATATGCGTAACAATCTTAAAATGTTAGGAATTGATAGTCAAGTTTTGGGGATCATTTACAGAGATGTAGGGTGGAGGTCACTTAGATGCAATTGTATATTAGCCTATTTATCAAAGCATCACGTATAGAGTCTAGATTATTTTATTTGAAGATTACCATGGGAGTTTAAAAGCTGCAGGTTTAAGGAGCAAATATAGCTTTCTCCTTAATAATATTAAAATAAAGCACAATATAAATGGCGAACTTTTATGATTGTTTAACAAAAAATTATGACTTGCATCAAATATTCGTTTTTGTCTGGTATTTGCTCGAACATGGTAGTACATGTAGAGGAATATTGTAACCTGCACATCGTATTTTGGTAGTTTTCTCCATCGTTTTTCATCAGTCAGGCGTTTTGAACACATTGTACACTAACGAATTGAATTAGTTTTGCTTACAGTTAGCAGTATTATGTCTGGAAAATGTTCACCTGGAAGCTTTGTAGGCATTCCACCTAAGCATCGTCGACGAAATTTTACTAAGAATGCTGGAGAATGATTTTCTTCAATAATTTTCTCAATTAATTCCAATCAGAACTAGAAAGGGTACCATTTTTAGTGTATGAAGTATATGTAATCCATAAACCTAAATCTACTAAATAAAAGAACATTTTTTACATCTTCCTCGGGACTTGCTGCTATCGAATAAATGCTGATTCTCCTTTTTATGTTGTTATAATCTACCATACAAACAGGCCTCGTCTCTTGTAGACAATCTTTTGCGACATTCAGCATATTGATTGTGTTTATTGATATCGTACAAGTTCTACCTTTTTTTTGTTTTATTTTTCTTCGACACATAGTATGTCTTTTCGTACATGTCTATTTTATTGTTGACCAGTAAATTTGCCAATTGCGAAGAATAAAAAATATCCATTATTGTAAGAAAATACCCAAAATGTTATGGTAATCTGTGAAGATGTTCCAAAAGTAGCTAGTTTTCGATTCGCACAATAGATAAGTTTTAATGCTAAATCTTGCTCTCTTGAATGGAATGCACTAAATCCAACTAAGTTCTCCTTTATATAAAACCAAACGATTGCAATACCTCCTTCTGGAAATATTTCCAAAACGTTTATACATTTACATAAGTAATTATTAGATTTCGAAATTTTGTAACTAAATTTTTATATAGTGGCCAAATTTTCTTTACTTTTGGATAAGGGTGTAAGCAGCATTTGAGAAATGTAAATTTTGGTTTACTTGATAAAGTCGCCACTAGCTGATTATTTTCTAGAATTTTTTGACGATACCTTGCAACATTTAAATATTTAGAATAATATCCGTTGGTTTTTCAATGATAATTTAATTTCCATGTTATTATCAACGTTAAATTCAATTAAATTAGTTTTTTTGCGAAATTTTTTGTTGAATAAAAATGTCACAGTTCCTCTAGGATTTGAACCTATAGCTCCTGTTCGCTAGGTCGGTGCGTTCAACCAATTACACCACGTGGACCATCTGAACAAATCGCCATTTATGTCGCTAAATTTCAAATTGCAAATTTAATACTTAGATGTAGTAGTGGCTGCAGATATTGACAAAAACTAATCTAATTAAATTTAACGTTGGTGATAACAAGCAAATTAAAATACCTTGCAAAATTATTACAGCAAAAACACTTCCATACATTTTGCTTATTTTTGGCATGTCTATTTATTTCGATAGTTAGTTAACACCGACTAATTCTTCATTGAAATATTTATTAAAATAACGCATTTCTTTCTTGGTAGAAGCGCTGGGATCGCTGTTTGAAGTTCCAAGAGGACTGCTTTAAAAGTAGCGAAGGTGAATAAAATCTTGGTATTTTGCAATTTTATTTATTGCGACATTTTGTATAGCTTTGGGTACCACCTCGCAGTATTTTCTTGTTGAATTCCCCTAAAGCCCAAATTTTCTTGGTTTTTCCAAATTATTTATCAACATTACGGCACTGCTTGATAATTCATTTCTACAATCCTTCCTTCCAAAGCTTAATTTTCTTTGCTATGTGCATATAGACACGTACAGACATTGTTTTTGAAGAAATATGTTCCTTTAATTATTTCAATACCAATTCCTGTCATGGATTGCCTTATTTTAGCAAACAACATTTTTTATTTAAAACCTTCAGAGCGTCAAAGAGGAAAGATGTGGGATCAAACACCTATGGGAAATTCGATCTGATTGAGCTATTCGTGCGGGACGAATCAAGGGGTTTTCCTTAACATTGATAATGATTGCATTACGAAAGTTATTACTTATTAAAGAACTACACGAGTGTCGTCAATATTCGACGAAAGTCTGTTACAAATTGGTGGTTCCATTTGCAACTGTATTAAAATTTTTGGAATTGGACATAGGCATTTGAGCCCACTATTTAAAGAATCTATTGTAATGATCTCCTTAATTTCGTTAGAATAGTGCGAAGCTTTTAATAAATCTTAGTACTAGTCCAAGATCCTTATCCATTAGGTCAGAAGGAGACAGATATTTGTTTCTGGCGGTTTCTATATGATCTTAGCATAAACATCAGAGTTGATCTTGAGCTTTTCCAAGTTTAATATTTCAGTGCTATATCCTCTATCAGTATTCCTATGGTCTAGGGTGTCTTTTGCTAGAGGGTAACAAGATCTTCGCTGTACTTGGCGAAGGGTAAATGAATGCCTTCGCATGAGATTGTTCGGGAATAATTTTCTACTGATATCATCCTGGTTTGGATTTTTTCTCATTTCCCTGGATCACTTAATGGATTGAAAACCATTACATGTAATTATGACGTCTCAGCTGCCTTCAATTTTGTATGCAATCTGTAATTGGAGGCCAACTAAATTAAAAAATTAAGAACATTTTTGTAAAAAACCTAATATTATTGATACATGTGTCAAACACTTTTCCCATAATTTCAGTTTTCAAGTAATCTTCCTCTATGATAGCTGTCGGATACAAAAGACTTACTAAAAAAAGTCACGAAGTTATCATCAAAAAGCTCGTTCTGCTGTGCAATAAGGTCTGTTGTATAAACTTTCATAATTCACATTTCAACTTATGGATTATATTCTGCTTGGTAAATTTGAACATTTCAGGGCAGAGGATTAACTTTATAGAGGTTTCGATCAAAATGGCGTATTGATTTGGTTGAGCTTTATTTAAGATTTTTATTTTAAATCGTAAGAAAACAAATTATGTTTCCCGTCCCTGAATACATCAAAAGTATTTTACTTCACTTGGTTTGGTTACTTGTTATGTGCTTCCTTGCAGGCACTATTTGTTGCTGTTGTTTTGAACCTATGGCCTACTATTTACTTCTTAGCTGCATAGATATCAAGCTGCTTTTTCATTATAAAAGTTTAGCGTAATACATACGATGTGCCTCCTGTCTGTAGATTTTTATTTCAGTGTATCTAGATCTTTTTCCCCATTGTCCTTACTTCAACTTACTTCAGAATCTTAATTATGCCAGTGCACATCGTACAAGATAATTTAGAGTACACTATTGTTATTGCTGGTAATAATATCTTCAGCATTTATATCAAAATTTTGAAGTTAGTTGAACGCATTTTACTCGCAAGTGACAATTTGTGTGTTTCATAGAAGTGACATTCCTAGTAATCATCGTATATCAGTAACGACAGGTTTAAACGCATACAAACATTGTAGTATCTTATTTATCGACAACGTGTTCTATTTTCACCAGAATTAAGAAGAAAATAAATTATCAATATATCGAGTTATATATAAGCATTTCTTTTTAATTAGCGGTTATTGTGCGGTTAAGAAATATTTAATCTTTCTCGATTGATAAGGAGATCGCCTCTGGGTTTTTTTTAATACATCATTGATTTTTCGCAGACTACATGTTCGATAAACTATTTAGCTGGAATTAAGGAGGACATGGATGTGTTCACGATTCAAACTTACTACATCGGTTACCTGCAAATATTTTAAAAGCGGATCACCAGCTGATTATAGTCATTAACGATGACTACAAACTTAGTATGTTTGTTTAATTAATCACGGTTGATTGTCTTATTAATCGACATCGTTCTATCGTATCTTACAGTTCTTATCTCTGGTTAGGTAATTTTCCATGCTTGCTTGAAAATAAACACTTAACAAGATATTGTTAGTAGTATAATACACTTTACTAACCGGACATTGAAAGTTTACTAAATTCTTAACTATATATGTACAGGGTGACCGATTTATCATGGAAACTCCTTTTATTTCGTAAAATGCGGAAGGAAATTATTTTCTGCTAAAGATATTATACACCACAGAAAAGGTATCTCATAATTCATTTTTGTAGCACAAGAGTGATTTTATGACTAAAGGTACTTGTAATTATATCTTAATGAACTCCAAGAAGCAATTGTTATGATTATTGAAATAATATTGGGACCAAATGAAAACAGAACTCATATTATTATTATGGTAAAAGAAATTATATTTTTGGATAGAAAAAATTACAGGATAGTAGCTTAATATTCGATTCTTATGGTCGTTCTCATACGAATTGGTATAAATTCAAGTAACTTGATCTAAATTCTTCTAGGTCTGTACCATTTTGTGAAGATAGTCCCAGACATTCTCGATAGGATTCATGTCTGAACTTATCGCAGGTCAATCTACTCTCGTCTGTACACTGATATAAATCTATCTGAGATGTAAAGACTAAATCTTGATTCATCTGAATAGTATGTTGACCCAGTTGTTCATTTCCTAGTTGACATGCTCCCTAGCAAATCTTAAACGGGCCACTTGCTGATTCCTAGTAAGACGAAGAGCTATAACAGTTATTCTGGCTATTATCTCACTATGACGCAATCCATCACGAACGGTTTGGATACTTATTCGATTATTTCTGACTGTAGCCAAGTCGATCTGTCATTGCCTTGCAGTTAGCATACATGCCTCCGACGTAATCCTTGTAGCCTTGAATACCGGTCATCTAGAGGACTAGCACATCTTGGGCAATCTGCTACCGGATTTCGTATGTAATCTCCTGGTTTTCTATATCTGGCTACTGCCCTAGAAACACTTGACTAATTAATGTTCATTAAATTAGTTGCGTGTTTTAGATCCCCCATCCTCGATTAAAACAACCATTTTAGCCACTGGCTCTGGAGCTAAATTACTCATTCTGTAACAACAAAAAGATCTTATTCAAAGGCTAGTTGTATGATTTTCTCTGTATATTTATAGCCGGTGCACATATGGCATATTGTGGCCATATAAAAAGTATCGTGTTGGCACGAAAAAATCTCTATCACGCTGGGCGTTGCAACATATTTTTTTCCGGAAATATTCCATCTTTATTAGGCAATTGAATTTAATTTGAAGATTTTGTAAACATAACTGTTTTCTAATTTTATTCCGTATTAAATATCAATTTGGAATTGTTAGTGTAGATCTGGGCTGTAATAAAGTGTGTACCTGCTGGGTTCCTCGAATTTTGTAAGACGAACACAAAACCAAACGAGTGGCAGCATTCACATTTCTCAGTCGCTATGACAAGGGTAGTGATCACGGGGGGCGAAGTAAATTATACGTGGGGCGATTCAAGTTCTAGTTTACTTTCTGATGGTAGAAAACACTGTTGTTTGTTTACTACTGGTGAAATCTCTATGGTTTTATGTAAACATGTTTGAAAAACAAGGCTGAAAGTCATTTTAGTTCTACTGCTTGTCAGGTTTGATTGTTAAATTTTTCTTCTGATATTTGTATTTAGCTCTGAGTTACATTTAGTTAGTGCTTTAATGAGTAATATAATACACTCTTATTAGCAATTATTTTGTATTAGAATTGAAATTGTACAAAATAATTATGTAGGGTAAGTCGTTTTAAGGTTATATACATATATTGTCAATTAATTACATTTCTCAAATAGCAATGATCTCCATAAAGTATAGTGTCACCAATTGTGAAGGTTTCACATATTCCCCAATTCAAAAATAAATTTTGACCGATTCAAAAAACGGATTAACGCTATTCATAATCCAATTTTGATAACCTTACCTTCACATACAGTGTAAAGTGCATACCGCGTTACGGATTTTAATTTGCTTTCTTAAGGTAGAGGCCATAAAACGTAATTGTGATTTCATGTTATTAAGTTGGCATTCTCTACTAATATCTCTTATCTCTGGCGGTGATGCGGTTTTGAATCACATTGTCAGTGATGATGAGACTTGGATGTCACATTTCACGTCCGAAACAAATCGCGCATCATCCGTAATCCGAAATCGAAAAAATCAAAACAAATTTTAAGCACCAGAAATATTATTACTATCGTCTTTTGAGATCGTAAGGGTGTTCTGCGGTACCTGCCTAGATGTCATGGTATAAATGCGGCGGGCTACTGTCAGACGCTTCGCTATTCAATAGAAGCGGCGCGAAATACTAAGCAGTGGTCATCCTCGTCCGCGATAATGCACGTCCCCAAGCAGTTTCGGTGGGAAATTTTTCAATATCCCACATGAAGTCCGGACTTAGCCGCAAGTGTTTTTCACTTATTCCCCTAATTGAAAAATTTAAAATTTAACAACGCTACGGAAATAATTATGAACTTAAAGAAGTCTTTAAATAGTAGTTCAACAAGTTAGCGGCAACTGAATATGCACAACGCATAGAAAAGCTGATAAAACGGTACAAGTCAAATTTCAAGGATGACAACGTAGAAGAGTAGCTTGGGTACTTAATTTTATGTAAAATACAGTTTCATTTAATTGCATCTAATAAAAATTTATAGAGATAAAAACGTTCTTTACATTCCGAATGGCTCTCGTAAATACGAGGTGACGCCCAGAAGTTTCCACAATTCGAAGTTGCAATAAAATGCCCCTGCACAGAGTTAAGTACACTCTTTGCGACTCAGTATACCAATCAGCGCCATTAAAAGAGAAAATTTGTTAATCTTTCAGTGTTGTTTGCGAGTTTGCAATGACCGATTTGCTGGAACAACATATTTGTACCATGCTTTATTAATAAATAATTTGAGAGATCAACTACATGGTTTGAGGGGGAATATTTCGTATACCAGATCTTCTACTTGGTGGCTAACTAATTATCATATCATTCGTAAAGTACACAATTAATTGGTAAAGATCCGATTAGTATTACAAATATTTTTTTTAATATTATGCAGGTATTAATAATGTCAATTTCAGATGCGTTTTTCTTTTTAATATTGAACATTTCTTTTGGTTTAGAAGAAGGCTATGTAATGCAGTAGCAGCAAAAATAAACAGTCTAGTATCCGACATACCATGAACAAAATATTAAATAAACTTGGACCTAAATCCCAGATTACTTATAACTGGATTACACGATGAGTATTTTGAAAAACATGAAGTAATAACAACTTATTTACGCGTAGACTCTTACAACTAAGACGGTTGAATATATATTCGCGTCATCGGCTCCATCAGTATTGTTGCTTACCACCAAGGCTGCTCCCGATCATTTTCTTTGAATTAGATTCAGGAATGAAGTTTATTGTATTGATATTAGATTTATTTGTTATGTAATAGCATCTTCTCACTGTGCTTCTTTGTTCCACGGGTAATTTACTGCAAATATTGCGAGATTCTGTAATAGTTTACTATCTTATAGCACCAATTTATCACACCACTCTCTTGCATCTGCATTTTGCTTTTCTGCTTAGCATTTGCGTGTTTTCTTTTTATTTATCCATTTTGGCTTTAATAAAATGCAAACAGTATTTCTTCTGAATTTAGACGTTTACCGCCAAATATCAAGGAGTTTAATGTATCGTTTTAGTGTGTAATAAATATATTATCATTAACATTATACTGATGGGACTATATGCGTATGTACGTGTTAATTATGTCATTATTGTATTTCCAAGAAATCCAGATTTTACCAATTTTTTTCCACACATCATCATCTGAAAATTCAATTATCTGAAATGTACTTTTAGTTTGGTGTATACATACATCTACGTAACTAGACCTTAAACAAATCGTGAATAAAATATGGTCACAAACACCGTTTTTGACGTCTTTATATTTATCTATTTATATATCCATCAGAAAACGTATAAATGCTGGTTGGTACAGAAAAATCTGCTAAATCGTTGATAAGATAGTGGTCTCGTGTTAGCTGAGGTGAGAACAAGGTTCCTTCTCGACTTTTATGAACAGAGTTTCTCTTTAGTTTTGTTGATGTTCCATTACGGTTTGTGCCTAATACTTGCGCTTTTAAAGAGGACCTGACACGGTTTATGATATACAAGTGCTCGTGATTATTGAAAATGGCTGCCGCCGAAGGACTAATTACCTCATTTGTCGTGTAAGTGATCGTATTTTATAGTTAAATCTAAATTAAAAGTATCAATAGTTGTTAATGAAATGTCGTCACAATAGTTTCAGTGTTCTCAAAAGTGTTTTCAAAAGATACATTTTTTTATATTGTTCTATTAATTTTTATGAAGTTTACTGAAATATAATAATCTTAGTTATACAGTTGTTAGCTATTAAATTTGATTTACTACGGAATTATGATAATTCCAATTGTAAAACAAGTAGAAAACTACTTTTCTCTACTATATCATTAGTAACTAAAATAAATAAATATACACTATCTAACAAAATTATTCACACCCCGCCCTTCTGCTTGCAGTTTGATGAAAAACAATATGTTGAGGAAGTCAAGTGAAAACAGAAAATATATGTTTATTTCTTTCTAATATAGTTAATAAAAAGCAGAAGCAAAATAGTTCATAGTCATGGCTTGACCGCAACATAAATATTCACTGACTCCTTTTGGTCAGCTTTTTGGTAAAATTTTGTTCCACTCATTATCAACAATGCTTTAAATTTGAAATATCAGTCGGATTTTGCTTAGCAACTTCCTTCTCCAAATGAGCCCACAAGTGTTTAATCGGATTAAGATACGGTGACTGCGCAGACCAATCTAGAACTGGTATATGATTCTTTTGAAGCCAGTTGGTGACCGACGTGTGCTGAAATGTAGTCGGTGAGTTCCATCATATCAACATTAGGGACAAAGTTGGTTTGTAATATGTTACCACACATTTCTTTGTTCATTATACCATTAATGAAATTTAACTTTCAATTGCGTTTTTTCTATCATTCATTAAGGATTTCAGAAGAATCTAATCCAATTAAATTCAACGTTGGTAAAAATAAGGAAATCTTCACTGAAAAACCAACGGAGTTCTAATAATTTATTCTCCCATAATTATATATGGGCAGGTGGCTTAATGCTCTGCACGATTATCTATGAGTCTCGAAGTCCCGGGTTCGAACACCGGGGCTGTATCTCAGAGTTGAGGTTTTTTGTAGTTTTCCTCACTCCATGGCAAATGCTGAGAACGAATATCTTAAGACGCACCACAGATTCAGGGGTAATAACACTCATGCCCGCTGATGCTCTCTGTAATTAGCGAACGCTGTTGGGGATGCGAAGGCGTGGATTATTATTAATATGTTCACACAAATTGGTTTAAGTAGATATTTTAAACTACTTTATTCACCTCGTTCATTAGGTAAATCCTCTATACTATTTATAAGAATATCGTTTTGCCGAACGATCCTTAAAGAATTATGAAGTACAGTTGCTTTTATTATTACGTTTACGGTTTTAGGATCGCTTGTCATCGGTCTTCGTAATATTTTCCAACTAGAAGCTAGGATGTCAAATGTATTGTAATGGGATATTTAGAGGCCCCTGTTCTCCCCAAGAACATGCCCATTCTTTATTGCATTTGCTAAACTCACCTTTAATTTTGCTCATTTACCGTAATTCTTGTTTCCTTTAATTTAATGGTATAGTTACGGAGAATGCAAGTTGGACTCCCTCTAACATCGGATAGGACTTTAACATTTTATTAGTTGGTAAATATCTTAACGTATTTGCAATTTTCAGTTTTCTTGCGATGTATTTACATTTTTTTTACAATTTCCCGAAATTCCCGTTCGTTCTTATTATGTAGAAAATTTCCTTTCTTGCCAAAAAACAAGTCCCTTAAACAACAGGAGACAAGAATAATAATAATACAAAAGTCTATATCACCAAAGTCAATATAATTAATGTAGAATTTTACACAAATATATTTAACACACGCATATCCACACCGCACTTAGCGAAGATCACATCCAAGGCCTGCATCTCAAATTACCTCAAAAAGTTATATAAAGTTGTAATGGACTTGTCACCACATTTATCGGTTAGAACACCGCTCATCTAGCAGACCAACTGCGGCGTAACCTTGGGGCTTCCGTCGTCAGCGCGAAGATAGGGAGATACATCAACCTACAATAGCAAAGTGCGTGTGTGAGTAAAGAAAGTAAAGGATTTTATCCTTAATAACGTTGTTTATTATTTAATAATTTAAAATACAGTTTTACCAATGTAGGTAATATATTCTAAATTTGTTAATATATTGTTAGTTTCTTTATTTCAATCTAATCTACTTTCATTTAATTCATTTACTTTCATTAACGTCTTCTAAATTTATTTCAAACAGTAAAATCCCTTATCAAAGAGCTCACTAGGTAACATTTTCGAACTCTGAGAGAAAAATTCACTACAGTATGTCCAGTAGTTCAGCGTTGCCTGCTTCACCTAGAATTGAAAATAATTATTCTTTAGTAGCATTTATTTGAGGATAGGGACGCATTGTATTTTTACGTAGTAGAGTTTCATCAGCATTAAAAGCAATGTTAATTACTGTTGGCAATGTATCACTTTTAGCACATCGATGCTTTCATTTAGTATTGCCAGAATTTAAAAATTGGTCTCTAATGTCTACAAAAATAATTTGTCATCACAAATTGCTAAAAGGTGATGCTATCAAAGTGTTTGTAGTTAGAGAATTACTTCCCAACTTGAAAGGACACCGAATTGCAACAGCTTCAGAACGATCTGATCTGTATAGTGTTCATGTTACAATAAGAATAAATTTAATCTAATCATCTCCAAATATAACCAGGAAAATTAACATAATAGGATTTGCTTACAGCATTTTTGAGACAATTATTGCACAGTGCACTAACAAAAATGATCTTGGCATAATGTTTGATGCCAAATTAGTATTCTAACCATACAAAGAACGTAGCAGTGAAAACTTGTTGAATATATGACTTTACCTGTAGAAGTTGCAAGGACTTTGGAAGTATAAATTGTTTATTATTATAGTTCAACTCATTTAGGTCCAAACTCGAATACGGTGCAATAAGCGATTATTCGTTTTGAAATAATACAAGGGCGCTTCTGAAATATTTGATGTTTCTTCCACGTGGTACATATCTTGCCGATTCAGAGTCTATGACCATTCGTTTATGCTAAATCAGTTATATGTTTCATATTTACTGTCTAAGACCAGAATTATAAGTGTAAATTTTTTAAGTTACAACATCGATTATATCTGACTTTTAAGTAATCTTTTTTTTTAACGTGCCTAGATTACCTACTCGATATGAGATAACGTTTTACTTGACTTTTGTTAAAGCTGATTCCTTAGTTACATTACTGCTTTAAGTTATAAATGAAACTGTCGCTTACAAGATTCAGAAGTAAGATACATGATCTTTTGAAATCATATCTAATAGATCGGTTGCAAGTTGTGAGGGCAGCCGGCAGTAGTGAGTTCATTCAATCAACGTGGTTAAAGTCAGAAAGTGGAACACCATAGGGTTCTATTCTAGGTCCATTCCTTTTTCCCTTATTCGTAAATGGTTTACCAAATGTAACACAGCACTGTGTCAGTATGTTTGCAGATGACACCTCGATAGCCATAAAACAAACGTCGAGGAAGTGGTGATTAATGTATTGCACTTAACGAAAGAGTGGTTTAGTGTCAATTACCTCAAGTAAGACTTATAAGAAGTAAACATATTGAAAATTGATATTAGAGAAACTGAAAAAATGACATTAAAATATAAGAATGTGCAAATCACATCTGCACCACACGTAAAGTTTTTAGAGCTGCAATTGGACAACACACAAAACTGGAAGGAACATACCAATGTACTTATCAAAAAGATACCTAAGGGTGTTCTTTCCAAAAGTCAAAAATGAAGCAAGCATGACAGGATATCATGCTTACGTTGGATCAAGGTTGGCGCAGGGAGTCATATTTTTGAGAAAATTCTGTAGATGTCAGACGTCTTTTCACACTTGAAAAATCCTGTTTAAGGTGCATCTTTCATCTAAAGAAAAGACGTACACAGAGCTATTCAAAAAGTTCAATATATTTACCTTATCTAGTGGCTACACATATGAATGTACATGTTTTGCTGAAAAGCACTATATTGACTTAATAAAATCTTATGAGACCAATCACAGATACAAGATCCGTAAGTGTTTAAAAGAAAGTCTCCAAATTCCTCAAACAAGTATCGCGACAGTGCATAAATATACAATCATCTTCCTCAACACTATAAAAGTGAAAATTTGTAGACGTTTAAGAATAACTTAAAGGTACTAAAAATGTATATGATACAAGGGCTGCTATTTATGTATGCGGAATAATAAACAAAAATTTTTGTCATTGAAAATAGTCTTATTGTTTTTCGAAATATTTTCCGCAATAATTGATACTGTTCTGTATACGTTTGAACCAATTTTCATAGCACTTTTTCCATTCCGATTGAGATATCTCCAAAATGTGCATTTTGAACGAATAACCATTTCTTCCTCTTTTCTGGCTTCTTATGTTTTTGTTAAATCTGTATTAACTGATGTGTTGGTTTTGAGTTTGTTTATTGCATCAGTTAAGTCCTACATCCATCGGAATACCCGTGGATACCTGTATATATCTGTGGGTACCTATGCGGTTTGGATACAAATAAGAATATTTTAATACAGGATGTATACAATCCGGTTCAACGGGGTACATCTCAGAAAAGCGGCCGTGTATAGTAATCTAGACTCGAATCGTAGAGAGAGGTTATCTCCTGTTTGGTTTTTGATATTTTTCGGTGTCTTTTATATAAAAATAAATGTGAGGGTATTCCGCTTCCAGAAAATCTTGTTATTTGAATATATTTATTTTCTTCAAGTAGTATTTCAAATATCGGCGATATCAAAGTGCGTTATGTGAAACCAAAAGAAGTTCCTATTGTTTTTCCTAGATATATTGTTTCGGCTATTCACAAATTGATTGATTGTATTTTAATATATTTTGGTATCTGCTGGATTATTAGATAGCTCAAATCATCACCTGTCATAAAGGAATATATGCGCACATACCCACTTGACAAGGTCATGGCCAAATACCATGTTCCCTTATTCGATATGGTATCGCCTTTTAAATTTTGTCGCTAACAGGGTAGAAAGACGATTTATTGATAAATTATATTATGATATCAGTTAGTATTCATTTTTCATCACTTTTTGTAATAGTAATTTGAAAGTAACATACTACAAAGTTAATCTAGATCTTTCCTCAGCTTTGTGTTAATTATAATGAAGTCGTATAGCGATTAAAAAACAGCAGGAGTTGAATTATAAATAAAGCTACGCAATGACGTAGGTCGTGATTATTTGTCCGTGACGATAAGGCTGAATTTAAAAATATCCAGTCGATACAAATGCACGATGATAGGGAAAGGAATTAAATTAAAGTAAGTATATGAATTACAGTAAATCCCATAGGCAAGGTTAATATAAATTTTGATCAAGTTGATACCATTTTTGCTGTCAAGTTATTATTGCTATTCTTGTTGTTGGTAGCACTATTATTATTATAATTATTGTTATCTTAATTTACGGTGAGTATTATAATTATTATATATATATTATGAATATAATTAAATGAATTTTGAGATAGATGCCCTACTATTTCCATTAATGGTGGTTTCTGGTTTATTCACTATTAAGCCAGTTTCTTAAGAAATTAAAGGTGGTGTAAATAGGATGCATAATGGGACATAAATTATTTAAAATGTAAGAAGAAATAATATCTTATGGGTAACTTCCTGCTGATGTAGTTTATAAGGCCTTCATTCTCTTGATGAAATTTTCAATAACATTTGTCATAATTATCACTCAATTCCACGAATGGTGTCAATAAAGTTTTCCTTGAAATCATCATACCTTCTTGGATGCAGCTAGGATGATTTAATTCATATAAAGAAAGTTTTAATATGAGATTTCTCGACTTTTTAGTGATAAATTATAATTTTCCTTGTAATTTCTAATGTTAAAATTTTTCACAGGTATAGCAGTAAACTCCACTCACACAAATTAATTAATTATGCGGAACGCAGCGTTTCGAGAGCACGTGGGCTCCCATTGTCAACCGTGTTACCGAAACGCTGCGTTCCGCATAATTAATTAATTTGTGTGAGTGGAGTTTACTGCTATACCTGTGAATTGTACATCCACACAGTCCTTGCAATCGTCATTTGTTAAAATTTTTGTTGAAAATTTTAAATCACGGTAGGATTTGAACCAACTTCTCTTGCTTTCCGAACAAGCGTCATAACCACTACACCACGGTGACTGTAAGAACAGATTGCTTTTAATACCTACATATACTACCATCCATAAGTTAGGAAGCAAGGTGAAATTCCTTTAAAATAATACAACTGATAGGCATATCGTGAACTCGTTAATCCCTATTATCGATTACTGTATGCAAATATGAAATTGTTACAGATAATAATAAAGTCCAAATTTCAAATATATTTTATTGTTCTTTTCCAAAAATACGACTATTGTTTGACGGAGATGGGCTAGGTTACCTGAAGTAATTACATTCGGTCAAACGGTTTAGTACTACTTCAATAATCGTTTGGTGCATGTGGTAATAGTATTAATCCTTAGTGTCTTATCGCTTTCCTGTGTGGAATTAGTTTTTTGAAATCACTATGCAATTGTAACAATTTGGTGAACTATTGAGCGTAAAAATGCCAAAACGTAGACAGTTTGTTGTAAAGTGACATAGTCATATTTGTACTCTTCGCGACGAAGAATTTACGCGGGGAGAAATTGCTCTACAATTAGGAATTTCGTCGAAAGATTTCCTTTGCACATTGGCCCGGAGAAGAGCGATGGGCGGCTATAGGTACTTCTGGAGCTGAAAATAGATTTATAGTAGCGACTTCGAAACAAGATCGACGTCTAACAGCACCGGATATCGCAACATCGATGAACACCCGTTACCACCGCTAAGAGGAGATTATTGGTAGCAGGTTTAAGAGGATACATCGGCCGCAAAAAATGGTTTTTAAAACGCGTGCATAAAGAGAAATGATTTACATGGAGCATGTAAACTGGTCACTGCATGATTGGAGCACAGTTCTATGAATCGACGAGTCTATATGTTAGTTATTTGTTCGTCAGCGGACAGGGAAAAGAGCTAGTGAGGCCTGCTTACTGCCGTCCGTCAAATATGGGGGTGGTGGTGTTATCGTTTGTGGTTGTTTTGCTGGAACATCTACGGGCGATTTAGTGAAAGTTAGTGGTGCAATGCGCAAATGAAAGCATTGTGATATTTTGCAAAACCGTGGTATTCCATGTGGAAGCCGTCTTGTTGGTGAACAGTTTGTGTTCCAGCAAGACAATGACCTCAAAGATACGGCTCGAAACTGTAAGAATTTTTTAGAGGAAAAAGCAGAAAGAAATGAACTAAAATTAATGGTTTGGCGTCCCCATGGGGCTCTTATAGATTGAGCTTGGTCGAAGGGCTAGACATCAGAACAGCCAACACCTATGGGAATATTTACAGAATGCTTTGGCAACAAATTGACGCAGACTGTTTCGAAAAATTGCTTCGAAGAATGCGTAAAATTTGTGCAGAGGTTATCAAAGCCAAAGGGGGTCATATTGACAGAAATAAACTTACGAGCTAAATAATGCATAAATATTATTGTTTGAACTAGTTTACATTGATTTGACGCCAGTCATTTACATATGTTGTATAAATTCATTAATAATCACAATAAAATTTTACTGTATCCGTGACTTTTTCTGAAATTTGTTGCTGCTTCCAAACTTTTGGACGGTAATGTATGTAGATATAGCAATGTCCGTCGATATATCGTAAATATCTCAGCAGACCCAATATTAATAATGCCAAGTTTATCTTGTATATCTTATATCTCATTTCCAAAATAAGTAACGGTTTCGGTGGCAAGTTCAAGTCCCTCACTTTTTTAATCAAATACTAAAACGTTATGGAACCGTTCATGAAAAAAAAAGATATTGGAATCAATCTATTTTGTCCCATATAGAAAATGAAGAGATTTGAACTTTTAAATTTCCAAGGTTTATTTGTTTCTCCAAAATCTAGCAATTTCAGTTTATGGGCAGTGTAGGTGGCGCAAGGCTTGAAAGTACGTCTGTCCCCACTTATTTTGCGATTTGGTGCCACCTTTTGGCTTAAGTACGCTGATAGGCTGTTACATCCATTTCCGCTATTCATCAATTAAACGACACATTAATTTTGTCAGTGATTCCACAATTGACTAATCTGGCTACTGGGAATCTACTTTAAAACAGTCCTTTTCAATTATCTGTTGATGGTGATCACTTAACTTTTTCGCATAGTAAAATATATTGAAATACGTTGCACCAATCAAACCGAGCTCCTGAATAATTGCTTATCGCGCATTAAAATTACTCGGTGACGTCTGCCCGGATCTTGTTTCTTTAGCTATTGGCTTCAAACGCCGGAGTTGTTTACAGTAAATCTCTTCAATGATGGTTAAGTTCATCGGAGGCAATTTATAGAAGATGACACCTTGTGTATCCCACCAGATGCATAACATCAATTTACGCGGATAAGTATCAGTTTTAACTCGGAGGGTTGCTTCTCTGTTTGAGCTAAGCCATACTTTTCTTTCCTTGACGTTGACATGATGGCGTCACCAGTAATAAGCTGGGATAAAAACGAGCTAAGCAATGGTGAGTTAGCAAATTTTTGCTCAAATTGCGGTGCCCATAAAGCGTAATTTTTTAGCTTTATCCCTGGAATGCAGTTTACTTATAATAACGACTTTCCGCATTGATTGACGCGGAATGATCATGAATTAAAGCAATCAAATGACTTTCGTGATGAACTTTTGGTAAATGACATTTTTTCATAAAAATTTTAAAACATTGATAAATGTAAGAAAATTGTAATTTGTCAGATTATTCACTAAATATTACTGACATTAAGGTAACTTTGGTATATCGCATTAATCCAATATTATTTTATAATTTTCAGAATACTTTAAATTATTGCATTGCAGTTTTTCATATGTTATTATTAAGTATATTTGATATAAGATGAAGTATACAAACAATTGAAAAACATTAGAAGCTTACCTTAATTATTGTCATATTTGATATTATTTCTTTTGCAGAAAAGTAAAGGAGCCCAGAAGACTCATCAGAAAGAGCGGCAAATACAACGTTTCAAGACACGTAGAATCCCAGATTTGGGATAAATATCTTCGCGATCTGTGCAACACGCTGGTGCATAGTAGATGGAGGTGGACTATAATTGCGGCATCCTCTTCATTTGTCTTAAGTTGGTTACTGTTTGGAGTGATTTGGATGTTGATATCGAACGCAAATGGAGACGCGGAACTCGTTAAAAATGAACTTAAGTGTATTTCGGGCGTGCAAAGGTTTGGCGGTTACTTCATGCTTAGTCTGGAGACACAGACCACCATAGGCTATGGCACTAGGTCTCTAAACGACCAATGTCCGGAAGTCGTCTTCATTGTGTGTTTGCAGATTATTCTCGGTGTCGCCATATGCGGCCTGACCATCAACATAGTGTACATTAAGATGACGAAATCGCAAAATATATACTCGAGATTATTTAGTAAACATGCAGTGGTAAGTTCTTTTTATTTCGATTATATTCGTTTCCTTAGTTCGCACATTTTTCGTCTTGATAGCTGCTTTAATACTTTCTCTCAATGTCACTAGTATATTTAATTTAAAATATTTAACTATGTGCTTTACGATAATTTATTAGCGCAATTAGAGCAATTTAGATTATATTCTATGTCCTAATTGATAACAATTCTTTATGAGAGATAATATTATCAAAAGGTATGCACTTATAGATATAGAAAAATATACCAAATTTTCAAAAATATACGAATTGCTTTTACTTACAATTAAAATCAAATAATTATGTTTGATTAAACGATCTGCTTAATTTTACGAAATATCTGTTTTAAAGTGAAACATATATTTTATTTTTCAACATAATTGTTATCTACATTTAAGTCAGCGAGTAGACATTCGTTTTACGTATCACCTCCTCATTTGTACAGAATCTCTTTCCATTAACCAATTTTTTTAAGTTTAGAAACATCAAAGAAAAGTCACTTGAAGTCAGATCTAGTGAATATGGGGGATGGACCGAATTAAATAAATTTAGCGATTGCAATAGCGGATAACTGAACATGCAGGTGTTTCTAATGGACCAAGCCCTGTTCTTTTGAATAAATGCGGTCATTTTTTCTTCAGTTTAACATTAAGAGGTATCAGTACAACATTGCGTCATTGGATTGGAATCTCAAAAAATCGTGGCGATAATCTTATTGGCCGCGAAAACGGGTTTTTCCTTCTTTGGAGCATGTTCATCAGAAAATTTCCATTGTTTTGACTGAGCCTGTTCTTGCCTGGGGTACATTGATGTATTCAGGTTTCATTATGAAAAAAATTCTTGGATTTCGTTTGAACCTAACGATACAATCTTTTAAACTTTTTTTAAATCCTACGTCCTTTGTACCTCGCGGTGTCGGACTACCATTCTCTTATTTTTGTCTTCCACAGTTTTCTGTTCCGAGTCAGTTGTTTGGCTTCAGTCAATCCCGTACTTATTTTTTCTAATGTTCTATACATTTGTTCTTTCCAGGTGTTTGGGGGTCTACCTATTCTGTTCTTGCCCTCTATTTTGGCTCCAAAAATTCTCTTTTATATTCGATCTTCTTCCATTGCATGTATATGCACAAGCCATCCTAGTTGTCTTTCCTTTATGATTATTTCCATTGACTTGATATTTAGACTATTAGTGATTGTCGTGTTTCTGATTTTGTCTCTCCTTGTTACTTCTTCTATTCCTCTTAGGTATCTCATTTCCATTGCCGCAACTCTGCTTTTAATTCTATTTGTGGTTGTCCATGACTCCGTGCCATATGTTAATGTTGGTTTTGCGCCTCTTTTATACAACTCTATCTTTATTTGTTTTGGTATTTCTTTTTATCTAGAAATGTATTTCTTCTTTAATGTATTATATATTTTTGCGGATTTCCCTATTCTCTCATTTATTTTTTTCTCTATTCTCCCGTTGTCTTCAATGGTTGTTTCTAAGTAATTGTAACATTTACGTTGTTCTAAGGATTTTCCTTAGATTTTGATGTTATGTTTTTTTCTTCTGTCTCTATTATCATTGTGTTTGTTTTCATCGTGTTCATCTCTATAAATCTTCTTATCCATCATAAATTTCTTTTATTCTCGTACAATGCGCATATTTGTCATTTGTAGCACACAATAGTGTGTACATACATCATTTATAATTTGCATTGACAACTCAGTATTGTTGAATTTTCTCTATTGAGTGAAATATGCCGAATTTTTTTTAAATCGTCTTCAACGGGAGTATTTTCAAATCTTTTCTCGCTTTCCTCACTTGCTGCATCTTCGTTAGGGTTAAATTGTAAAATCAAAGACTTTATTTGTTCGAAATTCTCGCAATGGTAGAAAGACGCTTTTAACCACATTCCCCAACGTATGGGAGTTGGCTATAGTGGCCAGGAAGGCTCAGGAATACCAGGGCACCATCTGTGGAATTATCGAATTCGTCTGGGAGATTTCAGAAATATTTTTTGGAATTTGAAATTAATATATTTCTTTTTGAATAACATTGTCAAATACTTTGTGCTACAAGGGGTTAGACACGTCACATGCAAAAGTTTCTAACGGTCCCCTTTAAGAGAATTACGTATATTACACATTGTCGCTACACCATCGCTCACAAACATCAACAGTTTCTCAGTTGAAAGTTGAAATTTTGTTAGCGTATTTAGCACTACCTTCATAATTTCTTCACCAGTATACTATTCTAATCTTTTTCTCACTAATACAATGCGAAATCTTGCTTTAACAGGATCTACAGCACGAGTTATAATATTCAAATAGATTATTTTTTCGATCTGTTAACACTTATCCAGAACTGGTTACCTTTTACTACAGCTTTGCTTGTTTTTGACGTCGTTACGCGGAGTTGGCATACGATTCTGAATTACATATTCCAGATGTTATGTCCAAGCTATCATCTTCAGCAGTAATATTGAACTGAGGATGATAGCTTAATTGTCGAAACAAACGTCCAGCTTTTACTGAAGTGTCGTAGTTAAGGAGGTATTGAAATATTTTAGTGTACCAGTGCCATAGTTTTTGGATTTCGTATTTAATGCTTCCTCATCGAGTAGATGAAGTCTCAAATCACAGGCAATCATCATAAACAGTAAATCAAACATACATTTTTAGGTGGCACGTTATTTTTCTTATGGTGTTATACAGCCCTTATATTATTTTTGCGATCACGTTTGTCCCAGTACATCAACGGTTTATCACAAACTTTACAGTATATCTTAGCACCGTTATGATATAAAAATATAACTAATTAATCACGCTATTGACGCTCCATCCCTTCTCTCCAAAATTAATTTTGTGGTACCTCAGAACGATACCAGGTCCTTCCCTAATTTTAAGGTGCCGTCATGCAAAACTAATGTTCTGCTTAAAGCACCCTTTACGCATATGATTAGAAATGCCAATGAATTACTTCACGATCCTTTTTGTTGAAGTGTCTACATGGATTTACATTGTCGTCCTATTTTGTTCTTGCATTCTGGTGTCACCGAGCCATTATTGTTTATGATTGAGTTGTATCTTTTTCGATTAATTTTAATTTATTACTGCGCTGTATATTATTACTACATATATATGCTAGCATACATTATTCTCGCATTGTCCTGTAAATGGAATTATTTTCTGTTGGGCAATAAAGATATTATTATTATTATTAAATTAGGAACTTCATCAATAAACTTCTCATCTTTCCCTTCCGCATCCGTCATACTAAATAATTATACGCCTGCCTTATATAAGTTCCGCTCGGTATTAGCTTATAATTCTACGATTCATCCATTTCATTACATTACATTGGTGAGGGCGCTGCGTACTCATTACGAAGCTGGACTGTGGGAAGACGCCCAACCCTACTTATCGTATTGTATTGTCATAGCAGGTTTTTTTAGCGATTGTGAAATTGTCTATGCTATAAAATAGAGGGAAAATGCAGAGGTGTATTAAAAGGTTTTTGTTGTTAAAGCTAGCTATATAAATCCTACTTCTCTGAAGTCTTTTAATTTTTAATACAGATTAAAAGCGTAGCTACGTAGACAGGATATTTTAAACCACTATATTATCGCGTATATTAAAACTTTCCTGCACGTAGAATCGCTAATCGCAGAAAGTTTTCGCGATACCTTTTTATTTTCTTTTTTCCTGAACTTGCTCCGTAACGAGGCAACTTCCTATTGATTTAAAAATTACGGTATAAAACGCTATAAAGTTACATAACTCAGCTGTAACTTGATTATTATACGGTAGTTTGTCACTAAATTAGGAGCACTCCAAATAATTTAGAAAAAAAATGATTTAGGAAATTGTATTGTAAATAAATACTTTTAACTCTTTTGTATAGACTATTACTATAGCTCCTAAATCATGTCGACAAACCAGTGTCGCCGACATCGCGTCCGATGAAGTTATGACTTGCGTATATGATAGTATTCAATGACTTGAGTTTCTCCGCCGAAGTTTTTAAATATTCAGTACGTATTTGCTATGAATGATGTATGTATATACGTGACTGCAGATTACTTTCTAATTACAATGAATATTACATCCTGTAGAAGCTAGAGATAAAATCGTTGACGTTATAACATTTCAAGTTGCGTTACTGAAGTCTCTGAAGTTAATTTGCTTGACACGCAAATAATTGAGTAGTTGATCTGCGTATTGGTGTTAGTACATGATAATATTCTCAGCTGCTACAGAGACGTGATGAACTATACATGAAAGACCTTCGGTGTTTCAATACTCAACATTCCAGTATATATACGTCATACAAGGTTAATAGCTTATTAGTTCTGAAATGTTCTTTACGGGACTATAGTTCAACTAATGCATGATTTTTGTTATCCGATTTTGTAGAAGAAAAACTTGGTTTGACATAGAGTTCATTCCCTACCAAAGTATACCGTACTTCATACACGAATAAAAAGTTTTATAGTAAAACGTTTTTACCACATCAAAACTGCGAGAATTCCGTAGTTGTGATAGCCTATAATACATCTTAATAATTCTGTACAGAATATATCCATATGGTTTAAGACTTCATCTATTATTATCCCTAAAATTTTACACGACTTTATAAGTGTACGTTTGTGTAGTTCTTTTTTTTTGCAAATTTTGCTAAGTTATTATTTTGTTAATTTTAGTCTTTCATTACTTAATGCTTGCTTGTTTGCTGACGTCTATTTGCTAATATTAGATGATTGTTATTTACTATGAATATACCAACAGTTGTTTGAAATTAGGATGAGTAACGATTGAATTTATATCGGCAATATATGAAACTATATAGGATTAAAGAGTGTGATGACTCCGGAAAGTCGTTTATAAAAATTGAAAAATAAAAGTGGTCCGAAAACAAATCCTTACGGCAGGCCTATCCATATACTTTTTACATTTGATTTCCTATCGTTAATGGAAATTATTTGCTTTGTGTAGTTAAGGCATATTTAAATGACGATTGCAAGGACAGTGTGGATGTACAATTCACAGGTATAGCAGTAAACTCCACTCACACAAATTAATTAATTATGCAGAACGCAGCGTTTCGGGAGCACGTGGGCTCCCATTGTCAACCGTGTTACCGACTGAAAGTAAAAACTGTATCACACATGCAAATTATTTTCTACGCAGGCTCTAAAATTTCTAACCATATGAGTATTTACAATCTACTAGGTGGCCTCATGCCTTTTACGGGGAAGGATGGACCGAAAGCGAACCGTATCATTTAACAGGGTCTATGGTAATAAATCCATCAAACTCGAGTGTGCAATTGGGGTGGTTCTCTGTTCAATAAGTTTCCGTTCTTTCATATATACCGTTTCGTACGCGTCTAATTCTTTATACGAGTTCACGTTTTTAAGTAGTGTCAGATTTTTTAAATCAATCTTATGTCCGGATTTTACCATATGCTCTGCTACGCTTGATAGTTCAGGTTTGTCGAAACGATAGTGTCTAATATCTTTTCGATACTAGTATCGAAACGAGGTTCAAAGAACATATTAGACACTATCGTTTCGACAAACCTGAACTATCAAGCGTAGCAGAGCATATGGTAAAATCCGAACATAAGATTGATTTAAAAAATCTGACACTACTTAAAAACGTGAACTCGTATAGAGAATTAGACGCGTACGAAACGGTATATATGAAAAAGAACGGAAACTTATTGAACAGAGAACCACCCCCAATTGCACACTCGAGTTTGATGGATTTATTACCATAGATCCTGTTAAATGATACGGTTCGCTCTCGGTCCATCCTTCCCCGTAAAAGGCATGAGGCCACCTATTAGATTGTAAATAGTCATATGGTTAGAAATTTTAGAGCCTGCGTAGAAAATAATTTGCATATGTGATACAGTTTTTACTTTCAGTCGGTAACACGGTTGACAATGGGAGCCCACGTGCTCCCGAAACGCTGCGTTCCGCATAATTAATTAATTTGTGTGAGTGGAGTTTACTGCTATACCTGGGAAGGCATATTTAACTTTTACAGTAAGATGTCCTGATTAATGGTATCAAAAGCGCCAGACAGGTTAATAAATATCTTTAAACACGGCATATTAGAGTTTAAAGCGGTATAACTCAACTTTATTATATACTAAATAACTCTGTGTTGATGACCTAGTTTTAAAAAATGTGTTGGTCTGTACAGTCTATATAACATTTCTTGAGGTATTAGCAGTACAAAGTCCATAAAGAAAAAAAAAAATAAATTTCAAAATTTACTTTCTTTTTAATTAGTAACGAATGTGCAATCACAAGTGGTGATATTCACCGATCATATTAATCCACAGCCAATACGCAATATTCGGCAAAATAGCGAAATTCATTATCTTCATTAAATTATTACGCTAGAATCAACTTTATTTTCCACTCCATTTTATTAACCAGTATCTGTTTCTCTTGGGAATCGATTACCATGTACTTTGTCTTATCCATATTGATTTCCAAATACCATCTCGCGTATTATTTCCTGTGTCCTGTACTATAATCCTGTATTATAATCGAGGTCATCTCCAGTCTGCATATAGAAAATGTAACATTAATTCCCCTATAGTTCTCGCATTTCCTTTTGCTACCTTTCTTGGGTATAGAACTTACATATGCGACTTTCCATTCTTCCGAGACATCGCTACCCTGTAAACAGGATGCGAACAACCTTGCAATTTCTAATAATGTTACAACTGGGGAATTCTTAATAAGTTTCATGGGTATACCTACTGGTCCAGCCGGTTTGTTATTTTTCATTGTTTTCATTGCCTCTATAACTTCCTTCACTGTTATTTCTCTTGCGACTTGGTTGATCGGTTCATTTATGTAATCTGCTTCCCTAAAATTATTTCTATCTTGAATTAACAAATCATTCATAGTACCTCTTCCAGGTCTCCATTTCTATTGGGTTTACAGTTCCTTGTATTCTTCTTCAGTGTTTTCAAAGTTTTCCATGCTTGCCTGGATTTTGATCCTCTTATAAGTCTGTCCACTTCATCTCATTTCCTTTTCCAACAATTATTCCTGGCTTTTTTTTCTTTTTTTACTTCATAATTGTAATTCGTATAGATTTTTCTGTCCTCCGGAGTTGTGTTGTTAGCTACTTCAGATATGCTACTTTCTTCTCATTTACCGAGAACTTTACGAATGTCTTTCCACCAAATATCATTCTTTCGCCTGATTTTCTTGCCTGTTTGCCCCAACACTTCATTTGCGGTATCGTGAATACACTTTTTGATGAAATTATACTGTTTTAAGACTGTAGCATCTGTTGAATTTCCCATCTTCGCTGCCAACCTGATTTTATACCAAAGTACAACCGATTCATCGGAGAGACTGTCTAGATTGTATGCGAGCCATTAGGGTACTTGACTAGTTTGATTTTGGATATAATTCGATAAAGAATAAATATTTTTGGTATAATAAGAGCTTTTAAAAATTGCAATTAGACAGCTATTAACAAAATGTTATCACTAAATTGACATTCTCTGTCTGCGTAGAACGAAGAAAGAAATGCACTCAATGCGTTAGTTTCATCTGCGCATTCTAGATAAAACGGTTTAATAAATATTTTACCCATATACTATATTGTAAAAGTTAATAAAAGCACCGTGAATTGTGAGTGTATATATTTTCTGTAATAGTAACTGAGAACCAGGATAAAAAATCTTGTAATAGTAAATCGTCAATAAGTGGCACCGATTCCTAGCATAATTCACAAAATTGCTGATTGACAAATTTTCGTTTCGTCGTCTATTGTCGACAGTCGCAGTTAATAGGTTAAACACACCTTTAAATATTATAATAGATTCATATAGAAACTTCGATATTATTTGATGAAAATTCATTACTTGTCAGTATTTTCTTTATTTCCATCTCATTCTTAAAGCAAAAAAAAAGGGTCCTCAAATAAACCCGAAATTTATTCATCGAATTTACAAGCCCTGTATTCTTGTATGCGTCTGCAGATAAGTCGGAGAGATGGGGACCTCTGCTTGATATTCCGAGTTCGAGACGAGGATTCGAGGCACGCCATCGGCACGACCATCACCGCTTACATCCTTCGTAAGGATAGGGAGACCGGCGAACCCTATTTGGAAAACATTCCGCTGGAACCGTACGGCTTTTTGATTTGGCCGCTAGAAATCGTCCACAAAATAACGCCGACGAGTCCGCTCTGGGACGTTTCCTCCTACAATCTCTTATCTGATAAGTAAGTATTGAGTTATTTACGACCTAATAAAATCTAAAGTGGGATGACGCAAAAATTTTGCTCATGTATGGTGTTGGTTTTCTATTTTTGTAAATCATTACTTAAGTTAGAATAATATAGTGATGACTAAAGTTTTAGAGGGTTATTACACAAACGGATAGAGGGCGATAAATTATAAAAACCAAACGAAAGTCTCATATTAATTCAGATAGAGGATTACATACATAATTGCAAAGAGGACTTTGCCAGATATGCAGTCGGAATTGTGAGTTGAATACAGTTATACATCCGCACTTCTGTGGGTGACGGATGTTGTTTTGTTTGCCACCGATTAGGGTTTTAGTATGATTAGATCTCTCTTATTATACCTCTTGAATTTGCTTGTGGATTTGTTGGATTGCTGTCAGAGCTTTTCTGCAATAGATCTCATTGCGTCCAACTTGGCACCTGCCCACGACTTTTTGTTTTGCGGCAAAGATGGCCGCTGATATCCATCATGAGCCCTATTCTATTCTCATTGTATACTTCCTGGTTTCCTGGAAAATTATCCTACTCCAAGGCACACCTACACGCAGACGATATGCAGATTTAATATCCATTTAAATGTCCTATATACGTGGAAAATTGACGTATCAACAATCAAACTGGATTTGACCGCATTCTACAATACCAGAAAACCTTTTACTCACATGGGTGTCGGGTGAGTAAATTTCTACTCTTAACTATAAAAAATTTCTTCCATAACTTTTTGCTACTTGCCAAAATTTTAACTTCTCCCCAGTTTTTCCCTCTCTTCTGGATGCTGTGTCCAATGGCCAATGTTTGCGGTCTTCCTTTTTTCCTTTTATTCTGTACTTCCGCTTCATATATTCATTTTACTGGTCTAGTGTTTTCCATTCGTTGTAAATATCCCCACCAATTTAGTTGTTGCTGTTCAATAAAGTCCATTATAGATGATATCTCTAGTTCCTCTCGTATTTGTGTGTTTCTTATTCTATCCTTTCTTGTTATGCCCCTCACTTCCCTGAGATATATCATTTCTGCAGCTTGAATTTTGCTTTTTCGCCTATTATTAAGTAGCCATGATTCGCATCCGTATGTCAGAACAGATCTGTAGACTGCTTTGTATACTTTTATCTTGGTGCTTCGTGATATTTCCTTTTCCGTAATGAACTTCTTATTTGTCGCGTAGTATAGTTTGGTTATTTTTTCAAATCTTTCATTAATTTCTGACTAATTTTTTCTAGTGTTTTCTATCGGTACGCCTAGATAATGAAATTAATTTACTTGTATGCTTATTCCTCCAATCTGTATATTTAGTCGTTCGTCACTGGTGGTCATAACTTTTGTTTTATTTTTATTTATGTTCATGCCTTTTTCCTTAAGTGTCTCATTCCATACATCTACACTATATTGTGGGTTCTTTTCGCTTTCTGGTATGAACACAACGTCATCTGCAGATACTGCCTCAGCTATTTGTATCCTCTGTATGATTTTTCATAGTACTTCTTGTTTATACACCACAAATATTTTATTCAGAAACGGCACTTGTAATATGGAAGAAGAGTGCAAGCGCTAGCGTATCAGTTACGCCTTTAAAGTAGACAGCGCTGCATTTTTGGTCTCATAAATGCTTAGGGAGATTTGGAAGGTTTGGAACTAACGTAACGCAACTGGAGAGTATAGCATTATTTTGCGATGCTTATATGTAATCCTATTGTATTATACCACCACTTTATATAACTTTGTAGAGGGTGCCCGGTTATGCCTCTATAGTAACATTCTGATTTTATTATTTTACATAGATTATTTATAAGCTTCACAAATGCTTCAAAAAATGCAATGTGGAAGAAGTTAGTTAATATAAAATTTGCCAAGCAGGCTATAAGAGTAAGTAGTAAATAGTGTAGTTGCCAAGTTCTTTGACAAAAATACATAAACCAATAATTTATTGTTGTTTTGAAACCAATACATAACAAATATTTTTGAGCCGATAATATCTAATGCCGATTATTTTACAATGTTTTGACCATATTACATATAATTATTTATTTATCAATGACATTTCATATAACGCTCAAGATTTAGATACATATATTAAATATATTTGTCTGATGTTATCTTGTATATTTCTTGTAATCTAACAATGTTTGACATTCTTTAAGCAATTGACATTGTTTTCAAAATAACTTGGAAAATAGTGCAATAATATACGATTAAGGAATGCTGGGGTATTGCGATAGTAGCAGCCTTCGAAATATGTAGTGGTTTGATTCGAACGACCTAATTCTGTCTGGCTCAACAACAATTTTTTATTTGTTGTTTGAGTATGTTATTAGCTTGCTGTTATATTGCTTTAGTATGTAGTTAGAAGGAAGAATAGATATTCTTACCAGTTATATTGCAAATGAATACAGTCATTAATGCAATAAGCTGTACTGTGCTGCTTAATAATACTTGATTAGAAATAAGGCTGCAAAAAAGAATGCTTTGGGAGTAGCGTACGGCTCGGTTACTATCAATATTAAAAATAACGAATGTAATTACTTACCATTTTAGTTTGTTTATGTTGCTAATATAGAGTAACGCAAAAATTCGCTGTAGTATTGTCATTAGCACGCCTTTCACTGCTGATTCAGTCATACTGCTACGGCGAGGTGAAGATATGCTGGCATATTTGGAAAAGGACCGTTCTGGGTCTAATGATGTGGTATTCGCTAATTTACAAAGGTCGTTCGCATCATATTCGTACTCTTTGTGTTCAGTAAAACTCTTATTTATATTATTTATACCCACTATAGTTTGAAATACGAGATTCTTATGTATAACCGCACATAATTTATCGGTTGTTAATCTTCTTATATTATCTGTTGGATATCCTAACAAGGCGTTGAGGTAATCTACTATATTTAGCGCCTCATCTAATACCAGCTTGGAGTTCTCTAATTTGGAAATAGTATCTAAAAGAATTGAATAATTTTGAATGTGGGTTTCGGTATCTGAAACCAACCGCTGGTTTACTGAAATTGTTTGGACTTCTTGAGGATTTAAATTTAAGATGTAAGGTTTAATTATGTGTAAAAATTTCTCGTAATATAAAACAGCTTTAAGCCACTGTGGTGGCTGAAGATTTCATAAAAACTGTTTCTAATAAATTCAGCTAAGATAACATGCAGGGAGCAAACAGGTTACATTAAGCAATTGAAGTTTTAATCATATTCGAACCCCCATCTGTAACCAATATTACAAGTTGGATTGTCGATATATTGAACTTGCCAATAGTTTCTATTATGCTTCCCGTATTTGTCGTTTGTAATATTCTCTTTTGTAAGAGAAGAGACAAGGATGCTTCACCGTTTTTTAAAGTGCGCGGTAACACATTTAAAATACAATTCCTTCTTCCTTCAAATAAAAATCACTAGGTGCCAGGTCTGGACTGTAGATTTGATGGACTATTGATTGAAAGCCATGCTTGTGCAGAGCAGCCATTGCAACTTTGCTCTTGTGAACCGGCGCATTGTCTTGCAAGAGCAACACACCCTTGGTCAATTTTCCTCGACGTTTTTCCTTGATTCCCTCCTTTAATTTTTCTAATATCACTGCGTAATATTCTCCGGTTATCCTCCTATCTTTTTCTTTGTAATTAATCAATAATATCCCCTCACAATCCCAAAAAACAGTAGCTATCAACTTTCCAGCCAATTCTGATACTTTGAATTTCTTTGGCGGTGGTATCCCCTTTTTATGCCATTGCATGGACTCCTGTTTGGACTCAGGCTCAAAGTGATGAACCCATGTTTCATCTTCGGTAACAATCCGCTCCAAAATCTGTACAGGTTTGTCTCCACACAGCTCCAAAAATTGTTTGGACGCACAGACACGCTGCTGTTTCTGAAGCGGCGTGAGCATTCTCAGTACCCATCTTTCACTGACTTTTGTCATACCCAGGTGGTCGTGTAGGATACGAAAAATGGTGCTATCTGATACTCCAACTAATGCAGATAAATGTTTTTTCTTCAAACGGGCATCTTGAAGTAGAAATTTTTGCACTTTTTCGACGAAGTCTGATGTGGTGGCCTCAACTGGCCGTCCTGAGCGAGGGTCGTCTTAAATCGACTCCCGGTCATGTTTAAAAAGACCATGCCACTTATAAATCATTGATTTACTAGGGCACTGTTCCCCATAAACGGTTTCGATTTCATTCAATATGGTTTGAGCGTTCTTTCTTTGCTTTGTAAGGAACGGTGTTCAATTTCCTCCATAGTTTCAGTTTTCTTCCGGATTGACTTGTTTAGCAGGCAATTTAACTTATATACTAATGATGAGTCGCCAATCAGAATGACACCTAGCGAGCGCCCCTATCCCCACCCCATCCCCTCCATTCCACGAACTTCTGGACCCCCCCGCGACTTCAGATGTGTCCGACCCCTTTCGAAATATGTGATTACCGCCAATGAGTGGCAACTCACTTCTGCAGGCTTAGTTGGAAATTTTATACAATTACGGGGATGTAGAAATAAAAGAAGTTGAGGGTATGTAGATATTCACAAAAAGGGATATAGGAATTATTAACTAAAAAATATCAGAGAACTGCTGTTGTCTATTGCACTGATATGGGAAAAAAGTTTGAAGAAATTATAGGTCAAATTTTAGAAAATAAGCAACGAAATGTCTTCAACATTGAAAGATCAAAATACTGTTAAAATACTTAAAGAGAAAATCTGTTCCTATTTAAAAACAGGCGAAAGTAATGTAGGGAAAATTAATAACATGCAAAGATTGTAAAAGCGCATGATCTGACAAATACCTTCTCTTCTTTTTTATGCACGTCAGGATAGTACCTTGCATTATTTTGCCCGCTCTCTGGTTATGATGTTGGTCTACCAATGCTCTCAAAACTTTACGATAAAGCAGGCACATCTAATATTCCATTTACTACAAAAATCTGTGTAGTTTTTTTCTATTTTGCGAAGGTATTATCCCTCCAAAATAAGAAACACATCTTATTTGGCAGCCATTAAAAATGTTACTTATAATATCCGTTACTTTTATTCGAATTCATACCTACGTTCCGATAATATTTATTAGTTATTTTCATCTAAATCTATAATGTTTACAGATTCGAGATAATCGTAACACTGCAAGGAACCTCTCCAACGACAGCCCAGTGTTCCAGAACCCGCACATCGTACATTAGCTCGGAGATCCTTTGGGGACATAAGTTCAAAAACTGTAATAGATTTGTTAGAAACCTAAAGAAGTACGTGGTCAATCAGAAATTCTTCAATAAAACCGAAGAGCATTCAACGCATCTTTGTAGTGCGAAACGATTCGCGGAGGTTTATGATTCTTTAAGTCCAACGGCGGGAACACCAAAAAATTGTCACTTCAAGGTTAATATTATGTATAATACTAACCAGAGAAGAGGAACCGTGGTGTCTATCGAAACTGTAGATGGCAGCAATAAGATCGAGGAGCAGTCGATGAAGTCGGTTCAAGATGCACAGAATAAAACGATGGAAGATCGAAATAACGAAAAAGAAACGAAACTCGAGGATATTAAAAATAGATCTACCATAGAACGTCCGTCAACTCTTAGCCTACCACCAGTTACGAGTAATCCAAAAACATTTTCATCGAGACCAAATATTAACATTTCAAAACCTGAAATTATCGCAGAACACTATCCGGATAATTACGAGAAGAATTGGGATTATCAGAACTATTCGGAATACCATATACCTGATTTCTGGTTGAAAGAAGCCGCTTCGTTGCCTTTGATTAACAATTACAACCAAGATCGAACCTTGAAAAGCAGAAAATTCGGTTCGGAACTTCAAAATTTGAGAATGAGTAGCTTGTATACTCCAACCAGGAACTTGACTGACAGTAAAAACTTCTTCGATAGTCCTAGGGTATTTGAAGATGAGGAACTTTACGATAACCGCCCTTCAGTCGAAGAATCAAGTGCTTCTCTATTTTCTGCGGATTACCGCAGAAGCGATTTGAGCATAGATCACGATCGTGAGCTGGAGGCAATGCTGAAAGGTATGGAAAGCTACTTGGAACGGAATTCTATTGATAGTAGAAGTGGTTCGCCTTTTCCAAAAAGCTGAGGATTTGGAAGTGGGATTAAGTTCCTTCATGAAGGAGTAATACTCGATGTAGTGTGTATAGATGATTTCTGTCCATTTTCGTAGGTATAGAGTAATAATATTTATTTTAAATCCTTTAGTATGTATCTGTAATGTAATACGGTGCGAAGCCTGAATCTTTGTTGAATGATGATCTCGTGTGATAGAACTCATCGAGTTGGTTATAAGCAAACAGTTAAATTGGAAGTTATGTTGTTCTTGTAAACTGGCAGGTATTTATTTTTCATGGAGAAACAGAAATGTTTTACAGTGTTATATGGTAATTATAAGTTTAAGTTTTCTAAGCTCACATCGGCAGTTTTTTCTTAATATGGAATGATATTTTTGATAGATTAATGCTCAAAAGATACTTCTATAGGCATATAAATAAGTGGAAAATAAAATAAACAATGTATGTAATGTAACAAATTGCATTTGTTTTGTTTTTGTGTTAAATAAGATTAAATGTCGAATATGAAGGATACCGTTTAATAAAAAGTATTTTTTTAATGATTCAAGTTATTTTTTTATTAGTTTACACAGATTTATAAAGGTCGGGGTCAGATGAACTAAATACTGTATAAACCCATGATCAAAAGAATCGCAGTTTGTGGTACTGGTATTAGAAACAATAACTTTATCGTTAACAGATAATGAATCTATTAATGCTGTAATATTAAGGATTATACATGGTAATTACCTAAACCATTAGAATCAAAAGAATTTAGAATAAGTTATTTAAAATACATTTTTGTTGTAGTGTCTGTAAAATCCGAATTGATTTATGGTATTTCTGATGTGCTGGTTTCAAAAATAACCGGCATTTCTTCCTAGCAGCTCTCGTTTTTGAGATACATTACGGTAACATTTGTTACTCATATGGATAAATAGCAAAAAACCGGAAAAGACTTATGCATACACTTGGTATATTTTGATCTAATTTTTTCTTTATTAGTTTAATTAGACTGTTGGAATGTATATTGTTGTTGGTGTATTATATTAATTATTATTTTAATAGATAGTCTGACAACTTTGCTTGAAGAATTTTTTCCAGAATTTTATTTAATGATGAAAGCAAGGAGAACATGGAACATTCACCTGAAATTTGAAAGAAAAATCTGTTTTTTCGATTCGCTCTTATAAACATGTGTTTTGAGGAGACTATAAATGAAACGATTAAAGACATCTTGGTTGGTTTCCTTTTAGTCATTTATGGGAGAATGTTTAGTTTTGTTTAAGAAGAGAAAAAAAGTTCAAGTTCTTTTTATTGCCCAACAGAAGAACATAAAAGGGTCGTTAAAGTTAATTCCATTGAAATGACGCGTCACAAGAGGCGAAAATTAGTACCAATTTCGAATATCGGCAACACTTCCGAAACCACTTTGGAGAATTAGCGTCGACCATTTCCGGCCTCGTCCTCATCCCGCGATCTCAACCTCTAATTAATGCACTAATTTCAGTCCATTTTGCCGCGCTCGTCCACCGTAAGCGAAAATCCGGAACACTTTAAAAACTTCGAAAAACAAAATTTAAACTTTGAACTTTTCGCCGCTGCCGCCGTTCGGAGCCTCTTCGCGCAAAGCCCGACGACCTTTAATCTTAATTCTGAACAGGCGAACTCATTTAGCGTCGAAGAATTGCCGGCAGACTTCTCGTACAGCCTTCGGCCTTCGCGCGACCTCGCAAAACCCTTTCAGGGCCCCTGCAAACCTGTGGATGTACACTATCGTTCAAAAGTTAGATCACGAATGCTTAAATGACCTTTCAATTGCATGCGTTGGAGTAGCAAGCGAAAAAATGACAAGAAAACTATTGACTCAACTTTTTAGGATTGTTTTGCTTCGCTTTAAGTTTCACTGTTTTATATTCTATGTTTATAAACAAGCATTTGAATGCATCATTGAGTTTTAAACTGGTTTGCACCACATCGAAAAATGCCTGAAAAACAATAATGGTGCTGCTAAATACAGCTACTCATGGTATTGGTGGAATAATTTGCGGAAAAGACAATGGGTGGGCAGAAAAAACGCAAATACGCCACCAATACCACGAGTAGTCATATTTATAGCAGCATTATTATGATAGGTATTACTTTCTATGCATTTTTCGATGTGTTATTAATACATCATCGTAAGCCTGAGAGATCATTCACATGTGTAGCTACTTTACGTACTATTGGTGGGCGTCCTTTCTGGTTTAGCAATCCACTAGCTACTCGGGAGGAAGGATGGTTAACTGTACCTGCCTGTTTCATTGTGTTTGAACCGGTAGACGAATGTGTTATTCTTCTGGTACTAGATAGGGATTGTAGTCGAGAGGGCATAACAATGTGTAAACTGCACTGATGACGCCGGGTAGGTAGAAACATGGCCGCGTGTTAGCGCTTTTTCTCCTCTCATATTGTCTTTTCCGTGAATGATTTCACTAGTACCACGAGTAGCTGAATTTAGCAGCAATATTACGTTAGATATTGTTAAATCAGCTTATTAAAGATTAATAAGGTATACGATCTTCACTAATAGCTAAAAATGCTTGGTATCTTCATGATATGAGTTGAATTGGAGTGTTGAACAGCTCTTGAGAAAATTCCCGCTTTTGTTAAGTCTGTTTCATTAAATTGGGGAATTGGCTAACCAGTTCATTCTTTCTATACCAACTTCATCAATTGTTTATGATGTTTGTTCGACAAGGATAAAGGATAAGAGTAAATGGTTTTAACACTGTTATGCAGTCTTTGTTTTGCTAGATTATAGTGAAGTGTTTGATATATCACTAGAGTTTGTTAATTGTAAAATATATTGGCTACTATTTATTTCTTTAAACAATATTTACTAGCTAGACATCAGCGAGTTAGAATTCAGACTGAGTTGTCTCAAAACTCTACTCTCGTTTTAGTTTCATTTGCTATATATGAGAACGAGGTTCTCTTTGCTGCACCCCTGACTCCCTTACAGTAAAACTACAGTGGCATAGTCTTCCTCTATACCAATGCACTTGGTCCATCGGTGCTCCAATATCTCAACAGCCTCCTCGAAAAATTTTTGTCTGATATCTGCAAATCACCTCTCTACAGCTTGCTTCGCATTATAATTACCGGAAAATTTCAAATTCGGTGAATATGGTGGGTGCTCTACTAATTGAAAGCCTGTTTGGTGTATAGCCATCCCAGCTGTCATAGAAATACCAGATGTATGACTGGGAGGATTATCCTGATGGAACAGCACACCGTGCCTTAATTTTCTTCGCCGTTTCTCTTTAATAGCGTCTCACAATTTAGAAATCAATTGTGCGTAGTAGTTTCCTGTAATGCTCTGCCAAGTTTGCAAATAGTCAGTGTGGATGATTTCTTGAGCATCCAAGAACACAGATAGCAAAACCTTTCCAGCAGACGGCATATGCTTAAATTAGCCCATGGTCACATACGGACTAAGAAGGTTCTCTTTGTTTGCTTGGTACCTTTTCAAAAGGTGCTTACAAATCAACAGCTTACATTCGGGGCACCCTTCTTGCATTCATATTTTTCATATCTAATTCCTTAATTAGTATTTTGTGCAGCACATGATATGATAAGCTAGTATCTTCCACAATGTTCTTGATGGGTACTCCCCGCTCTTGCAGTACGATATCGTGTACCTGTTTAATGTTTTTGTCTTTTGTTACCGCTATAGGAGGACCACAGGCATGTTGGTTTTCACAGGATCCGTTCAGTTGGCGTTATGTCTCTTTTCTGGAGATATATTATTACGGCTCTTTGTTCTACAGAATCCATCTTCATGAACAATCACGACTCATGTCGATATAATATTACAAATGTCAGTTAACTAAATGTCAAAAATATTAATCAAACAACCAATTGGAAGTAGATAAACTAGATTCTGGTATACCTTGTGTGTCGCTGAAGCTTAACTTTAAAAACTTGAGCCAAATTTCAATAATTTAAAATTTAGTTCTTAAGCATAAGACTTTCTAAGACTATCATACTTGAGTACAGCGTATGCGATGTATTTTCAGCAAGATATATAACACTCCCTTTAATATTAAATTATGCCAAATTATTACCGTACAAAAGAGATACTATTATCCTTCGTACTAAGGTTGCAACACGTTTTGCTAACTGTTAGTGTGACAAAAGTTTTTGCGGTGGCTTACATTTCCCATAATTGTAGGTGCTTGTTTCTATGAAAACTAATTTCGAATCAAGCATTACCCATTATTCCGCAGAAACTTTCACTTTGAAATCAAATTCATGGACGGCACGGAACGTTTTTCGAAGAGTTAGTTTTGGAGATTGTGCTACTGACGACATGGCGTCTCACTTTACGATTCCATTCTTATTAGTTGTAATCCGATTTAAGAGGATTACCTCAAATGGTGTCATGTATAATGAAAGAAAATTTGCTCCTAACGCGCTACTCCTTACCGCGAGGAATTATCGCTTGTTCTCTATTCCTTCGTGGAGCTTCGTCCTCCTTTCCATCTTGCTCCATCCTCTTTCTAAGCGATGCCTATGGTTTTTATAATATACCGCTCTGCACGAAGTAACGAACGTGAAAATAAATGTGGCAGCTTTAACATTAGGTAGGTGATAATAATTCATACTTACGGAAGAGAACGAGGTCTTACAATTTAAACGGTTTAAGCTGCCGCTGGTAGGCGTCTGTCTGTGTTACTCACGTTGCTACTTGACTGATATCTCGGCTGTAGTATAAGGATTGTAACGTTAATAATTCGCACTAATTACGCGAAGTAATTGTAATAATTCCATCCTGAGCGGTTAGTTAATTTGTTACATAATATGGCGATACCTTACGCAACTTTGCTCATCTATTTGGAGGATAAATTTGAATGGAAAACAAGCCAGGATTTCTTGGTTTCTTGTTAATGTACAGAAATCTAATGTGGACGGTACCAGTCAGAGAAAAGTATTGTACTGTAATTTCCATTCACATTACATAATTATTTTTCACTTACTTGAAAGGGTGTAAATTAACTAGACGTGCATTGTTCAATTATTACGGATTATTTACGGATTTAATTGATCTAGTACACAGGTGCTTCCGAAATATAACATACGAATAGAGTAATGGGAACTATACTGCTGATAAATCTAAAATACACTGTGTTCAAATTGAGTTCGGCACTATCACCAGAAATATAAAAAGTTGAATAACATTGTGGATTTTGATAGATATAGGTAGCCGCGTAGAACATAATGTCCGAGTACTATATAAAAATTACATTCTCAATGTACAGAATATTATCAAAAACGATCCCAAGTAATTTTGGACATTGATTAATTCCAAAAAAGTCTTCTGGTTTTCCTAACGTTGTCAAGACTGAAAATGGGGACTCATTTATAACACCATCTTCAATCGTGAACGCCTTCCAACGATTCTTTAAATCAGTTTATACACAATTTTCCAACTCTGAGCAGCAAAATTCTGCAACATTAAACTGTAATAAATTAATCAGTGTGGCGTTAATTCTAGAATCAGATGTCTACCGTGCATTGAAACACTTAAAAAATAAACATACAACGGGACATGGCAACTTACCCAGCTTCTTACTTAGAGATTGCGCAAATGTTTTTGCTAAACCATTGTTCCATCTATTTAACCTATCTTTAACAACTTGCGTTTCTCCAAATCCTCGCGCAATAGCGATCATTAATAACTTTGAGCATTTGAAATATGTCTTTATCATTGTATATACCCACCAATCCGACGATTCCTATGAGAATATCAGCATGGTTTTGTGAAGAACCGATCAACGGTTACCAACTTATCCATACTGAGCCAGTATCTTTCAGAATGTTTAGACACTAACGAACAAGTCGATCTCGTATTTATGTACGGACTTCTCTAAAGCTTTTGATCGTATTGATCATGGACTGTTGCTGAATAAACTCGCAGCCGTTGAGTTCGCTCGACGTCTAACATCACTATTTCAGACGTGTTAAATACAAAACAGTATGTGTGTTATAATGGCTATCAATCAGACTTCTTTATACCGACCTCAGAGGCATCTCCTCTTCGTCAAGGATACAGTCATGAGGTATTGTTGCCGAGACTTGGTTTCATATCACATTTAGGCAAAAGATAAAATCCTACATAAACGTTGTTTAATATAGAACTATCCAAAACTTAAACATGAGAAAGTTAGAAGCACTCAAATGCATTATTCTACATTGAAATAGAACATAATTAGTTTATGAATAGAATTTAACACAGGTAGCTATAGCATGAAAGAGATATATGCGCATCATTATCAAAGAAATTTGTCTGACAGGTACATCTTTAGTGTTTCACGACAAATTAATAATTAATAAGGGATTACGCTGCGAGCAATTGATTGCATTCTGGACGACTGGAAAATGAATCGAACACTGGATCCACTTGAAACGAATAACGCATGTCTAACGATATATTCCTCTTAACCTGCAGTAATATTTAACGAGGGCTTCATTCAATCGATTCAAATTGAAAATATCGATGTGAAGATAGGACTTTGTAGTAGTAGTTAAGGGTAGAGAATACCTTTAGACAGAGCTATCACAGTCAGTTTCGGGAGGTAATTTACCTATACGGGTTCACCTAATGTTAACTCAAGACATTACCATTAATATGTTATGCTTCGTCAGGCTGCATGCAAAAAAATTATCGAAACTTTATTCAAAATCTGTATAGGTTGATATACTAGTGATCAATAATATTCAAGATCTTATAAAGATAGTATCAAGTTTGCGTGATAGTAATTTTGCACTTTTTTCCAGAATAATTTCCTTCTTATGTGTACACTTCCTTTGACTTTTAACTTCTTAAGAACAGGCACTATAAAAAAAATGTGGAATTGGTATTTATTCCGTATATTCATAGATTTTATATCTTTGGAAATTCAATTAAACCTAATATTTGAGTCACAGTTTATTTTTAATATTCTAGGAACTGCAAACATTATTAGAAAATATTGACTTATTTAAATATAGACATTTCATAGAATTAACGATGTGTGAAAATCACTTCATAGCGTAGTAACGTGAATTATTAATCTGTTGAGTTTTTTTTTCTCTACTATTCAATATCCCTTGTAATTGGAAAGCTACTGACGTTATTATCTTTATATTATCGGTATTATAATTAAATACGCAGTAATTTATAAAAACGTAACCAAAGTATAGATTCGAATAATAATTAAGATAATTGAATTACAAGATAAAATGCGACATGGAATTCAATTCGGTGATATGAATTTCTGTCAGATGATCTTCGACTTTTCAGAAATACAAGGGAAGATATTGGTGCGTTGATAAAATTTATCTTTTTCACTCTAGATAATTTAAAACGACGCCAGAGAAAGGTCTTATCACGTGTGTAACCTTCCCATGTATATTTGCTGAAGATAATGACGCTATTACCGATATTTATTCATACATCAAACGATTTTTCAACAAACAGATTCGTTGGATTCATTTTCGCCGAATATTCTATTGAACATTCGTGCGAATAATCGTTAAACATCATGATATCACGTTTTAGATTAGATTACCGCAGAGTCTGTCGCGTTAATCCTCTCTTATCTTCACACACGAACTAGTGCTTAAAAATATTATAATTACAATAATAATGGTACATACACAGAGCATCGCCACAAAATGCTCTTTAATCTCGGCGAGATAAGATAATGACTCTCTTCGTGTTACGAAAAAAAATCGAGCGTCCGTGTTTTAGGAGTCGCGAGTAGGCGTAAAGAAATCATGCCCGCAAAAATAATAGTACCGATGCTTACTTGTTTTTCATAAGTCAATATTAGCGAAGGGTAAATATTTTGCTAGGTGTGTTCCGTATAGCTTTCGATCGCCGTATTAAATAATTCTTTTCTTGTTCGATTCAGTGTACATATTCAAATGGCTACGTACGCATACAAATGGCCAGGTAATAATGGAGGTGCGGCAAGCAGTATCAGTACGGACAGTGACCGTATTGAAGTGGTTAGTGATGAGATCCCGCAGCAAAATACCTCGCAACCTACCACGGAACCTACGTCGGAAAGTCAGAAAGAGATCAGAAGAAGGGAAAGAAGGTATAGTTTCGCATTATACAGTGTTATGTGGATGTAGTGGATGTGGGAATACGCAGATATTTTAACCGTCATCAGTTTAATATATTCCATTGTACGAGGGCGACCTGAAATGTTTCCGGAATCAACAAGAAAAACACAGTATTGGTGTGTTTTTTTTTTATTTTTCGATGTAGTCTCCTTGAAGATCAGTATACTTTCTCAAACAGTGCTCCAATCTCTTCAAGCTGCCGGAAAAGTAGGATGCTTCAAGGTCTTCAAAATACCCATCTGTAGCAGCGATGACCTCCTCATTTGAGGCAAATCTCTTTCCTCCCAGTGATTTTTTCAGGGAATAGAAAAAAGCCGTTGAAGGCTAGGTCCGGTGGTTATGGAGGATGAGAGACTAATTCATAGTACAACTTATTCAATTTGGACACGACTATGCCGGATGAATGAGCCGGTGTATTGTCGTGGTGGAAACGCACTTTTTTTCGCTGCAAACAACGCTATCTCTCCTTCAATACTGCATCGAGTCGGGTCAATAAATCGCTGTAGTATTGCCCCGTGATCTTTCTTCCCTTCTGCAGATGCTCGATGACGATCACATCCTGGGAATCCCAAAAAATAGTCGCCATGACCTTTCCGGCCGATGGAACGGTCTTTGCTTTCTTCGGAACCGATTCGCCCGGAAAAGTCCCCAGCTTCGACTGTTCCTTGGTTTCCAGTATGTTGTGGTGGACCGATGTCTCATTCACGGTTACAAAACGCATGGATTGCGTTGGATCCTCGCCAAACACGCCTCCGAAGCGGTCACCCGATTTCGTTTTTGCTTCAGTGTGAGCAAACGTGATATCTATCGCGCCGAAAGCTTTTTCATACCCAAAATTTCGTGTAAGGTATGGCTAACGCGTTCTTCTGAGATGACTTCTCTTTGCTATCTCTGTCAGCTTCAATCGGCGATAGGCTAACACGACATCATGAATCTTGTCGACCACTTCATCGTTGGTAGCGGTTTTTGGGCGTCCATCGTGTGGTTCGTCACTTATGTTTGTGCGTCCAAGTTTGAACTCGCTCACCCAGAAGCTGATAGTCGAAAATGATCCGCCATGAATCTCTAGCAAAATATTTCTAATTGCCGTGGCCATTTTCCTAGCCATTCTGGAGTGTTTTATCACGGCACGAAATTCGATTTTATCCATTTTTGCGAAACCGCTTGACTTACTATAGAAAACACACTGTTAAACAGCAACTATTAACAGTAGACGTCTGAAATTTTGAGAGTTTCCATAAAAAAGGTTGCCTTTGCTGACCAATGAATCCACTTCAACCTTCGTGCGCTATCTCTTGCCAATTCCGGAAACATTTCAGGTCACCCTTGTATATAAAGCCCGCTTAAAAATTCAGATAAGTTTTTGTGAATGGAAGAAAAAAATGTTATTTTGCCCAAACTGTTTTTGTGTTATTCTACTAAACTGCTGATAAAAGCCATTCAAGAAAATAATTTGCTTTAGGAATAGATATTGTTTTAGATCTGTATACGTTTCGCTTTAAACTTTAATGAAACCTAAAATTAATAATTTTGGATCTTATGTTGATGGTACTTTAACTAATGATTTCAACGTGATTTAAGTTTGAAATAAGACAGTTCATCAAAATCACCTTAGGAAAACGTTTTTATTGTATATTTTTTTTACCATTCCTAAAAAAAATTATGGCAAACTTGGGTATATAGAAGTGAGTACTCAATGTTTTGATTGCATTCGTCATCATATGATAATGTTACCCCACCACGTATTCTTAGATATTAGTTCCATTTACAATGCGATTGAAAAGTAAGTGGCATCGAATAGTTGTATAGAATCGACTATAGTTTTGCCATACAGTTTTCTTTATAAAAAAAGAGACAAGTGTAGCTGACTACAGCTGTAAGAAAATTTGTTATTCTTGTGGTGGTTTTGTCGCAAAGTAAATCCTATTATTATTAATATTATTTTAATCTTGATAACAGAAGGTAATGTGATGGACGCACTGTTAACGACAATAGTTCATGCTACACTGGAAATTTTAATGTATTTTTTTTTAATCCTACGTCCGTTGTACCTTACGGTGTAGGACTATTCATTCTCTTATTTTTATCTTCCACAGGTTCCTGTTCTGAGCCAGTTGTTTGGCTTCAATCCATCCCATACTTCCCTTTTCTAATGTTCTATACAATTGTTTTCGTCAGGTGTTTCAGGGTCTACCTATTCTGTTTTTGCCCTCTGTTTTGGCTTCAAATATTCTGTTTGTTATTCGATCTTCTTCCATTCTGTGTAAATGTCCAAGCCATCCCAGTTGTCTCTCCTCCATGATTATTTCTACTGGTCTAATATTTAGATTACTAGTGATTGTCGTATTTCTGATTTTGTCTCTTCTAGTTACTCCTTCTATTCTTCTTAGGAATCTCATTTCCATGGCCGTAACTTTGCTTTTGATTCTATTCGTGGTTATCCGTGACTCACTACCATATGTTAATGTTGGTCTGATCTCTCTTTTATACATCTCTGTCTTTATTTGTTTTGGTATTTGTTTTTTAAACCAGATATGTATTTCTTATTTCCGTATTCTCTCATTTATTTCTTTCTATATCCTCTCATTGTCTCCAATGATTGTTCCTAAGTAGTTGTAACTTTTAACTTGTTCCAAGGCTTTTCCCTCGATTTTGATGTCATGTTTTCTTTCTTCTGTTGCTATTATCATTGTGTTTATCTCCATGTTTATCTTTGTTAGTTCTTCTTGGTATATCTTTAAGTTTTGCTGTAATGTCTTTTCCGAGTCTGCTGTCAGTACCATATCATCTGCAAACATTAGTTCTTGTACGTTAATTGCATTAATTTTCCAGTTTTCTACTTGCATATCTTTTCCTCTGTGTTTAGCTTTTTTAATAGCGTCGTCTATTAATATAGAAAATAACAATGGGCTCAATACGCATCCCTGTTTTAATCTAATTTGTGATTCGAATTCAGCAGATTCTGCATTGGAAGTTCTGACTTTATTCTTGTTGTTTTCATACAATGCCTTAATCATCTCTATCATTCCTATTTCTAGTCCTCTCCTTTTCAGGCTTTGCCATACATCTTCTCTTCTTGTCCTATCAAAAGCTTTTTTAAGATCTATAATACATATGTATTTCCTTTCCTTTCCCTATTAGTTTTTTCCTAATTGTCTAATTACGAATATTAAGTCCTGGGTGCTTCTTCTTTTTCTAAATCCATGTTGAATATCTTCTAGTGTTGTTTCCAGTTTCTCTCGGAGTCTTTCTTCTAGTATTCTCGTCAATACTTTTCCTGGGATGCAAGTTAATGGTATTCCTCTATAGTTTCAGCATTGTATGCATTTTTTTATCAATGTTAATGTACATTGATTCGCAAAAATATACAAACCGTAGTAGCACAGATACGTAGGTAGCTATTCATGTATTCGGAATAGGCAACAATTGTGTTGCTAGGCGCCATCTGACATATACATCGCAAAGTTTGATATTATTTGACTGCATACGTACTCAGGACATTTTATCATAAAAATTCTATTTGTGTTGTTAAGTGCCTTGAATATTTCTTCTCTTTTCTATGCTGTGCGCGTGACCTTCTTACAGTAAAACTATAGTTGCAATATATTTTTCATTTTTCAACGCAGTCTTCCTCTACACTAATGCACTTGGTCCATCGGTGCTCTAACATCTCAACAGCCTCCTGGAAAAAATTTTGTCCCACCTCTGTAAACCATCTTGCATCACTTCATAATTACTGGAAAATTTTGCCTCACGTAAGGTTTCTTTAAATTTGGGGAACAGCCTGCAATCACAAGGGGCCAGATTTGGCAAATATGGGGGGTGCTCCGCTAATTCAAAGCCTGCTTGGTGTATAGCAACTACAGCAATACTAGATGTATTGCTGTGAGGATTATCCTGATGGAACAGCACACCGTGCCTTAACTTTCCTCGGCGTTTCTCTTTAATAACGTCTCGCAATTTAGAAATCAATTGTGCGTGGTAGGCCCCTGTAATCCTCTGTCCCTTTTGCAAACAGTCAGTCAGGATGATTCGTTGAGGATCCCAGAGGACACACAGCGAAACCTTTCTAGCAGACGGCACGACCTTAAATTTGCATGGAGGGGGAGAACCGTGATGCTTCCACTCTTTACTTTGCACTTTGGTCTCGGGATCATAGTGATGCACCCATGATTCATCCATGGTCCCATACCGACTAAGGAAGTTCTCTGTGTTTATTTGGTACCTTTACAAAAGACGCTTACGAATCAACACCCGATTTCTTTTTTGATCAACGGTTAACATTCCAGGCAGCCATCTTGCATATATACATATATTGTGGCGGAAAATCTCCGGCTCGTTAAAATTTTTAACTGGGTTCCTTGAATTGAAATTTTGACTTCTTTGCTTTGAATTATGTGAAAATGTTTTCTAAATTAAAATACCAAATATAAAGTTAAAAAAACAAATATATTGAGAAATAAAAAAATATATATCTATATATATACCGCTTCTTTTACAAAGAAAATGTTTTTACGGAAAATCTAAGGCAATTCCTGTCTAGCTAAACATGAAATATTCTAATTAATTTATGAAACTAAATATGAGATCGAGATAGAATTAATTTTGAAGAAATTAAGAAGATTCGGCGTCTATAACCTTTGAAATCGTACTCACTGGCTCGGCTTTAGGATGGACTGGCCTTGGGCTTCCAACGTAAGTGTCCGGCACTTCCAAATTTTGTATGTAGTATCAGCTGATACACTTTATTATTAAATATAATACGAAGATATTTATAATTTTGACGACTTATACTTTCTTCGGAGAATAAAAATGCCAACATCTCTCACTTTTTGTTCCCGATCTTCATCTGTTTGTTCTTCTTTTGTTTTATATCCATGGCAACGCATTGGTTCGTCTATAAGCCTGTATGGTAGGCCACTCAGTATACACCCACATACTCGATGTGTGTGATATTATAAAAGAAATTGCTGCCAGTCGTGCCATCCTTTCGTCGTACGAGATATTTCGAAGATTATGAGTACAATTAAGGAATAATGCATATTCATACAATGTAACTGAAATCTGTGAGTACTGTATATTAAACGTCTTTTAAAGCTGAAATTTAGAAAAATTTGATTACATAAGAAATATGTTTACGAAAAGCGATATATAAGATGAACGATAGTAAAGTTTACGTCTCCTCTGCAAGTGTTGTTGAAGGGACTCATTTTTTTAAACAAGGAAAATTGTGAATAATTAGTTATTAAAGGATTCCCAAAGTAGATATCTGTAAAATTTTTAAAAGGAACCTATATAGATTGAATATCTATGTTTAAAAATTTTATAAAGAAGGAGTATTGACGGTACTTCGCCTCCAACTTCTAACATCAACCAAATAAAAATTAACGGCGTGGACCAAACAGTGACGAAAAATATATCTGCAATAGGTGAACTGGTAAGATTATAGAAGTAAATCGTTGGTAAATAAAGGACAACAATTTATATCATATATATATGCTGTTTGTATATATATGTATTGTATATATATATATATATATATATATATAAACAGCAATCCACTGTGTGGGTCTTCCAAGGTGAGCCAAACCCAGCAAAAGTTGTTTGCGTCAGAACCACCTTACAGCAAATGGTCGTCTGTTTTTTTTGGGATAAACGGACATGTGGCTACAGTGCCACTAGAGAATCGTAGAATGCTCAATTCTGAATGGTACACAACCAATTGTTCGCCAGAAGTCTTTGAAGAAATAAGAAACAACAACCAGCGACGGAGAACCATTCTTCACTATAACAACTCGAGCCCTCAGGGGTCGACCCAAACAACTCAATATGTAACCGGTCAAAACATCGACTTGATGGGTTTCCACTATACAGCCCTGATATGGCACCAAATGATTTCTTTTTTTTTCCGTCCGCGAGGAATAAACTACGTGGTCAACGATTTTCATCGCCAGAAGAAGCGGTTTATGCTTTCGAAATACCTCAAGAAATTGGTTCAAACGTATACAAAACCAGATCCCCCAAACTTTGCAACAATTTTTCAAATTATCCCATGATCGGTGGGCAACCTGCCAAATGACATACGGTATTCTAGTACAAAAAAATAAAGGAAGGTAATCCCAAATTAGAACATCCTTTATATTAATAACTAAGCACGGATCCTTAGTAAGCTGTATGCTTAATTATATATAAATAGTAATTCTCGTTGTCATTTATTTCTTTACAGACATCACCACCGGCCCTACGCAGCGTCCTCGAATCGCATCGTTCAGAAATGTGGGAGGAACAACGTAATTTCGACGGAGGTACCGCAGAAAAATTTTCGTTATTTCAAAGATATAGGAAATACATTGCTCAATACACGTTGGAGATGGATCCTGATCAGCTTATGCGCAGCGAACGCTGTGGCTTACATAGTGTTTGCCGGTTTTTGGATGCTGCTCGCCGTTATAAATGACGACAACGATGAGGATAGAAGGGGCGATTTTCCACCGTGTATATATGGTGCCAATTCATTCACTGGTTATCTTCTGCTTAGTATAACGACTGTTAGTACGATAGGCTATGGAATGCAATATCCAACGGAATGCCAACCTAGTTGGATGATTTTAACTTTACAAGCGTTAACTAACGTCGCTATAGAAGGTGCTTTAGTTACGGCGGTATTTGTGAAGATGTCAAAACCTAGCAACAAAAACCTTATAAGGATGTTTAGTAGAAAAGCAGTGGTAAGTATACTTAAAAAGGAACGGTAATAGAATATTCTGTAAAATAGATATTAATACTATGAATGTACACTACCACTCATTGAAGTTCGAACATACAATACAAATATACACTGTACACAATTATTAATACATAAGATTAGAACCATATTAAGCTCTTTTCTAAGCGATTAAAGCCATAATTTATTATATAAAGTAGAAATATTATGACAACCACAATAAAGTCTCTTTTATGATAATAAAAGAGACTTTATTATCATTCCAAGAATTTCTCGGAAGTACCGATAATCTTTTAAAAAGGCTCGTTTGGCGATTATTAATGAACAATACGTATATGAAATTTATTTATCACAGGCGTAAAGATATAAATTTGCTTTATTTCACTGTTAAATGTGTGTTGGTGTGCATCTGCCGTTTTTGCGCGAAACTTTTATGAAAATTTACTTTAAAGTGGCACGTGGCAAGCCTACCAGCGTAAGAAAACATTCACGCATTATTACGCTATTTGAAGAAGGATATTCGAGGCGACAAATTGCTGAAAGAATAAATATGAGAAGTTAAACAGTAAATAACATCAAAAAGCGATATCTAGCAAGTGGAACTATAGAAAATCGTGTTCGCCCTGGAAAATCCAGGAAAAAAAACAGTTGAAGATTTGAGAATTATATTATTAAGCAAACGTAATAGAAAATTAACACCGCTACGAATAGCAGCCGAGGTCAATCGTGGCCGTGAAGAACAAGTTTCGGTGAGTACGGTAAAACGTCGGCTTTAACAAGCGGCCCTTCACGGACGCATTGCCATTCGAAAACCCTTATTACGTCGGGGTAAGAGAACTAAACGGCTACACTGCACCAGTTCTCATTTAGATTGGTCGTTAGCTGATTGGAAACAAGTGCTTTGGAGTGACGAGTCAAAGTTTGAGGTTTCTGGGCAAAATCGACGAGTTTACGTCCGAAGATGTATAACCAGAAAAATTATCCCGGACCGCATTGTACCAATAGTGAAGCTAGCTCCTTTGCTGGGACGGGAGATTTATGCAGAGTGCAGAATGTAATGAGGAAAGTAAATTATTTTGTAATGCTCCAGAATCATGCAGTACCATCAGGATTGTGTATAATACGCCGTAACTTTACATTCATGCATGACAACGAGACAAAAGACAATCCGTTAGTGTGTAAGAACTATCTAAAGGAGCAACAAGAACAGCGTACCCTGAAATTAACGGCATGGCTACCACAAAGCCCAGATTTGAACCTTATGGAGTTTTTGTGGGATGAATTAGACAGGGGGATCCGAAAAATATATCCAACTTCACAAGAACATTTATGGAATCAAAAGAATGTCTAGAATAGTCGAAGCGGTTTTTGATAAAAAAAATACAATGTTCAGTATGTTATGTTAGGTCAGAATAATTTTTTATTAATTTATTTTTGCCTTTTTTTACATGTGCATACAATAAAATTGAATTTTGTTTTTAGTTTCTTTTAGTTTCTGTAATCTTTTCATGTTTCTTGCTAATCGACCGAATTTCTCTGAACGGCAATGTACGGCATACATAGAAATATCGGCATGGTCTTCAGATGTCAGTAATTTGTTTTTTTACTGTTACATAATTGATGGACTACAAAAATAAACTGTATATATGAAACACGTACTACACACCTTAAAATAAATCAGATAAAACATTCATAAACACGTCAGGCTGTGGAAAATCAATTGTATGGGACAAGTATTTCTGTCGAAATAGAACAAGCCAGATAATTAAATAATTGAATATTCCTTAATGTATCAGTTGCATGTTAAACATTTTGCTTATAATGTATTCATATGATTTTCGAGTTTATGTTGTCATTAATTTATGTTTTTTCTGTATTCCCTTGTCCCTCATTTTTCTAAACTAATTTCATCCAAGAATACATCCCTTCTGCGTCAATGCAGCTCTGGATACGTTCAACCAATAATAGCATAAATTTTTTAAGTAATTTCTCGGAACCGACTTGTCCCACAGTGTTGTAAAACGTTCCTTTCATATTCAGTTTCAGTTTCTGGAAGAGCAAATAGTCACGTCGTGATAAGTTTGGAGGATACAAACGCTGTTGTAACACACACACACTTTCCTTTTCGTCAATTCGCGAACACCGACAATTCTGTGGTGGTGCATTATTATACACCGAAAGACCAACACCCTGGCGCTCGATAATTGGGGTTCACCCAAACAGTTCTCTTCCACAAACGTTCCATATTTGCCATCAGATATGTTCGGCGTTCAGTCCTTATACCTCGAATTGGTTCATCTTCTTAAACCCGACGATTTCGATGTTATCACGTTATTACTCTTCAAGCAGAACGGCTTTTTGAATTTGTCAATAACAAATCATATCGACAAACAAGAGGTTGAAAATCATAGCAGACGAACTAATAGAAGAGGAACAAATGGGGTTTTAGAAAAGGCAAATCAACCAGAGATGGAATACTCACTTTACAGCAAATTATAGAAAAGCACAGGGCAAGAAGGATTTCGATAATGTAAACAGATGTAAATTATGACACACTATAAAAGAACAGGGGTATCCACCATTATTTAATAAGAACTATACAGGCTTTATACGCAGACAAGGATGCTATGTGTCAACAACATTATTTAACATATGTATATATTGATGCCATTATGAAGGAATGGAAAAAGAAATGTTCTAAAAGAACACATTTAGGCTAGAACACCACTCTGAACGCTGTCTTACCTGCTGATGACTTAGTACCCCTAACAGAAATAGAGGATGATCTAGAGAGATAAATACATTACAAAAAATCTGCCAAAACTATGAAAGGAAAATATCAGCAAATAAAACCAAAATCATGGCTTTCCTGGGTAAATATTCAATTGGGACAAAAATAGTCATAAACGATACTCTAGTGGAACAGGTGAGACACTTTACGTATTTAGGCTGCGGTGTATCGGTGATCGAAACAGAGACATAGAAGAAACATAAATTCACACGTGTCTGTGGAACAATCAGCAGAACCTCAAACAACGAAACAACAAAGGATATACAAATAGAATTTTACAAGACGATAGCAGTGCCAATCCTTTTATACGGTAATAAGACAACAACGAAAGAACAAGAAAGCAGATACAAGAGATGACATTTTTAAGAAGAGTGGAAGGTTGCACGAGGTCTGATAGAATAAAAAATGGAGATGTAAGAACAGAACTAAACATTTTAGACATAAATGAAAGAATAACGGAAAACAAAAATAAGTGGATGGAACACGCAGAATGGATGCAAGTGACGAGGTTGCCAGCTAGAGAGAGATTTTGTAGGTATTGATGAAGAAGAAGTGTAGACAGACCAAATAAAAGATGGGTATCGTAACACACAGTGACTAAAATCTGAAGCGAAGAAGAAGAAGAAGTATACCTGTGTATGCAGATGTACATGGGCTACGTCGCTCATAACAATGATATTGCAGAAATCATTGTCAATTACTTACATTTCCAGCACAAAATTTAAGAATGCATCGCACTGCTGTACTAAGATGTAAAATTTGATGCAGACTACTTGTTGAGATACTAAATTAGCAATATCCCAGGATCAATGTTATACTTTCTTCAATTGCGTCTAAATTCTTTGTTGATGTTGCAGCACGAGGACGCTTTGATTTTCTTTGATTTATAACAGACTCAAATTTCTTGAATATTTTCAAAATCGTGCTGCGACTTGGTGGTCCTTACATACGAGGGTGACCTGAAATGTTTCCAGAATTGGCAAGAGATGGCACACGAAAGTTGAAGCGGATCATTAGTCGGCAAGGGTAACCTTTTTTATGGCAACTGGCAAGATTTCAGACGTCTACTGTAAATAGTTGTTGCTTAAGAGTGCGCTTTGTGTAGCAAGTTAGGAGGTTTCGCAAAAACGGATAAAATTAAATTTCGTGCAGTGATAAAACACTTCAGGATGGCTGAAAAAACGGCGACGGTAATTCGAAATATTTTGCTAGGGGTTCATGGCGGATGTACTCCATCATTTTTGATCATCAGCTTCTGGATAAGCGTGGTCAAACGTGGCCATACAATTACAAGTGACGAACCACGCAGTGGACGTCCAGAAACTGCTACTAATGATAAAATGGTCGACAAGATTCATGATGTCGCGTTAGCTGATCGTCGATTGAAGCTGAAAGAGATAGCGGAGACAGGCATCTCAGAAGAACGGGTTGGTCATATCCTATACGAAATTTTGGGCATAAAAAAGCTTTCGGCGCTATAGATATCACGTTTGCTCATACCGGAGCAAAAACGAAATTGGGTGACTGTTCCGGAGGAGTGGCTGGCCAGGATTCAACATAATTCAAGGAATATCTTCATGCGTTTGGTAACCATGGATAAGCCTTGGATCCACCATTACATATCAGAGACAAAGGAACAGTCGAAACAGGGAACTTTTCCGGGCGAATCGGCTCTGAAGAAAGCAAAAACCGTTCCATCCGCCAGAAATGTTATGGCAACCATTATTTGGGATTCCCAAGGTGTGATCCTCATCGACTATCTGCAGAAGGGAAGGATGATCACGGGGGAATACTATAGCGATTTATTGACCCGATTCGATGCAGTATTCGAGAAGAAACGGCCTAGTCTGCAGCGAAAAAAGTGCTCTTCCACCACGACAATCCACCGGCTCATTTATAATAAAAATAAGAAACCACATCAATACTGTGTTTTTCCTGTCGATTCCGGAAACATTTCAGTTCGCCCTCGTATTGAATGGCTAAGTATCGTGCCATTTTCGCAAACCTCTTTATTTTTAGTCGTCATCTGTTAAATACAGACTTTTACCGTTCAGATGAGACTTGACATTTAAGGTGCTTATTTCTGGGAAACTCTTTACTTCTCTTGTGTCGGTTAATGCTATTATTATAATAAGAAGACAAATCATATCAAAACGTTTAACAAATATCGCACGGGCTATAGTAAAACTATCTAATTACCCATTATCTCCCCACGAACTTTCGGTACCATCAAAAGGTTCTAATTTCGCCATAGAAGACATTATCATTGACGTATAGGGCGCCTTTGTCAAACTCCCTCTGACTATAGCTAATCCCATTAGATACAGTGCTGCTGTCCATCTTACAGTAAACCACCTAAGCTAACTTTATCCACGTCCTAATTTTCTTTTCCAAACTTTGGCAGATTTCAATGAGGGACGGCGTATTATGTCTGATATTCAGAATTCGTGACATCAATGGAAAACACTGGGCCAGAACGATGATAAAAGCAGTGCTGATAAAGAGACGAAATTCACCTGAAGGGGAACCCCTCGCATACTATTTCGAAAATTTAAAATTAGAAAAGCATGGTTTGATGATTTGGCCTTTAGAAGTAGTTCATAAGATAACCTATGAAAGCCCTTTGTGGAGTGTGTCACCACAAATACTTTATAAGTGCAGGTGAGTAAACATATTTGGAAAATGTCTTAAATTTCGTATGCAATAAATCTGTCTCATATTTTAGATTTGAAATTATGATTATATTAGAAGGTGACTCTATAACAACGGGACAATCATCGCAAAGTCAAACTTCGTACATGAATAAGGAAATCTGCTGGGGTTATCGTTTCGTCCCGTGCGTCAGCTACGACAAAGAAGAACATAAATATGTAATAGACGACGATAAATTCAACGAAATAACCGAATGCGATACACCCTTATGTAGCGCTCAAGAACTTAGCGGCCTCTTGGACGAAGCAACTAGACCGCCGGAGCAATTCTGGGATTCGCATTCACTACTCAGTACTCCGACCTCTCGAAGAAGCGAAAGTTCAATGGGATCTACCCATTTCAGGTTCTCTTCGTTCCGATTGAAGAAGGATATCGACGGTCTACCATCGGATAGGGGAACTTACAATAGACAATTCAGTGGTGCCACGCTAGAGACAATAAATTCGGTAGAAAATCTACTAGCTTCCAATATTAGTTTGAACGACGAGAAGAGAGAACTTGCTGAGAAACGGTTCTTATCTACAAACTTGTGATTTTAATACTCTTCGATTCCTTATTTATTGCATCTACATTTTGTAGGTTATCAGTATTATAACCATGGTTTAAATGAAGTTTTACACCTCTCTTATACGTCTTTATTTTTTGTTTCGGTGTAGTAAACAGCATTTGGTCGTAATCAATTTGAAAACTGACCTAAATGAAATGAAAAGAAAACGAAAAAACGGCTGTATCCAAACGAAATTTTTATTTTAATCTCATTTTGTGTATATTTCTCATACCTCAATAATGCTTTCTTAGCTCTCAATCCAGGAAGCGTTTACCTTAGATACAACCAAAAATTTTGAGAAACTCTTAGTTCTTTTTGTGTATCTGTTTATATATTTGAGTCAAATATATACAGCATGACAATTAAACTAAAGCAACCAATTACAGTAGTGCGCGAATTAATGTAAACGCAAATCATAACTACAAAATAAATATTTATTGATTATAAAAAAAGAAAAAGAAATAAAGAATTGAATTTAAGTTAGTTTAATAGGAAATATGTCCTTTCGCTTCCACAGACATTGTGACATATATGAGGTGGGTGGCATAAATTATCGCCCTGATATAGAAAAAAGAAACTTGGAACAAAATAAAAAAAATTATTTTTCAATGTAATCTCCTCTAACTTCTATAAATTTATTACAACGATTAATTAAAAATTCGATACCCTTAAAAAAAATAAGCTTTTCGGTCAAAATGTTCGATAACAGCTGCTTGCAACTCACTGTCGTCTTTAAAACGACGTCCCCTAAGGTCTATTCTTAAATTAGAAAACACGTAAAAATTACGGAGAGCGATGTTCGGACTATACGGTGGCTGTTCCAATTCTTGAAAGCCACATTCGCGGATGGCGGCAGCTTGTGCAACGACGGCAGTATGGACGGGAGCATTGTTATGCAATAATCGCACATCTTTTGTCAATTTTCCACGACGGTCTGCACGAATACTGTCCCTTAAGCAATAAAGATGCATAATAGGTGCCGTTCACAGTTGTATTGCGCTCTTTAAAGTCAATTAGCAAAATGCCCTCACAATCGCAGAATATTGTGGCTACTACCTTTTCCGTTGATTGAACGACTTTCGCCTTTCGGGGTCGAGGTTCATTAGGTCGCCGCTATTCCATGGAGTCTCTCTTCACAAGGGGATTGTTAAAAACGACCGTGCACATTCGACTCGACGTTCACGTTGGGGAGCAGAAAGAAGTCGCGGTACCCATCTTGCACTAAGTTTATTCATACCTAAATGGTCATGGAGAATTCGGTGAATACTTATTTTGGATATGTTTTTTATTACTGCTAATTCCTTCACTTTCAAACGGTGATCTTCTAGCACAAAATCTTCAATAATTGATATTTGTTGAGGCGTTATCAGTTCAATTGGTCGACCCGACAGCTTAGTACCTTCCAGGCATTCTTGCCCCAAGCGGAAACATTTTGTCCATCTTTTTACAGTGGAATAAGAAGGAGATGAATCATCGTAAACGCCATCTAAATGTTGTTTTATGTGATTAGGCGTATGGCCTTGTTAAAAATTTGACGATCCTGCAGTACTCAATTTTCATTACTTCAGACATTTTCATGCGCTAGTCACGTTGGTTGGCTGGCTACGAAATACTACTACTCTTCGAACCGTCATATTTATAGCGTAGACCTCACGTATGTGCATGCATGCCGTGACGGAGTTTGAACATGCTTGAACCTGTATAAGCCTATCAGCCCGAGAATTCATGGCGCCTACCTCGTAGGTATTAAAAAGCGATTTGAGCTCACATTCGGTCTAGTGGTGTAACGGTACCACAATGCACCGGTAACGCAGAGGCCGTAGGTTAAATCCTATCGAGACTGATATTTTTTCAGGAATTTCATTATGTTGGTTAATTACCAGGAAATTGTAATGTTATCATTACTAATACCAACGATGGCTTAATATTAATATTGGTCTAATTTGCTTTTAATAATATTGTGTTTCTGACATATGACGATATATCTGTAGACATTGTGACGTCCAGGTATTAAAAGCGATTTCAACTCACATTCGATTGTGTCCTAAATGTTACTGTCTCGTACGTACTTCTGATGGTATTTAGCAGGGTTTTAGAGATTTCCTTTTTTAGGAGCTCAAATCCACATCCTTTATTATTCTTTCACCTGTTTCAACTAATACTCTAATCTTTCTGTTTCCAAAGCAACCTCACACCATGATATTTCCTCGTCCATACGTCACTCTTTTTGAAGTATACTGGTCTAGCATTCTGCGACGTGGAACGTTTACTTCCGAATAATTTGAATTTCGATTCGCCCGTTAATAATACATTTTTCCAATCATTTACACTCCAGTTTGTGTGAGGTTTTGCCCAACTTAGTCGTTTCCATTTATGTACACAACTTAGCCGTGGTTTTCTTACTACTCGATATTACCCCTCATGCTGGCTCTTATTTGCTTCCGTTCTGCTGTCAACACATTTACTGACGGCGTTGCAAATTGACCTAAGCCGTTGCAGTGCGGTAAGACGGTAATTTTTTAGGGAAATCATTCGGATGTATTGGCTGTCTTCTTCCGTCGTCGATCTGGATCTCCCACTTCGCTTTCTGCTCTGAAGCCTACCGGTCTCCTTCTTTCTTTCAATTGTCGCGTTTCAATATCCAATTTCCTTCTTTTTGGCATAACTGCCATCAAATAAACTAGCAATATGAAATAAGGTCTTCCTAACGCAATCACATACGTCTCTAGTACCTCGGTAACGTACTGGATGTATACTGAATGTATAGTTTATTATAAGGCGAGTACCCCTCAGTACCCCTTCCAAATTCTGCTTCATAACGCATTCATCCCCAATTTCCTACTATTACTGCCTTCATAAAATGTAATACAGGAACACATTATTTCTATGTTTAAATGGATTTTGTCTTGTTGTTAACATTAGATTTTAAATGCCATTCTAAAAATACTTGTATGAATTTTCCTAATATTTTTAAAGTGTAACAAGGTGCAGTCAAACTTATGAACGGTATCGTATATTTCGGAATTATAAGAAAAACGTCTAATGAGATATTTGAGTTTGCAATAATAATATTGATTACAATTTCTGTCCATTAACGATCAAATTATCGTCATTGTTTATCTACGAAAACCAAACAACTTTTAACCAATTCTCCGAACCGTAGTCCTGTTAATTACACGATTTCTACATCCAATGAAATAACACAACATGTGTAGAAGGTTGAGGGACAACAGATGTTGCCAATTTCTTAAGGGAAATATCGCTCGCCAATTCAGCTTCTCAAACATCCGAAGATTATGTAACGGTATCATCCTATTCATACAATTTTCACGCGTTCGGGGAGATGCCCAGAAAGATGTTAGCCAACTGTCGACCAAATTGGGTTGTTTGTTTTTAATTTACGATTTGTTATCTGCGGCTTCGCCGCCGGCGTCGGGACAGGAAATACGCGCCTATTTGGTGAGAACGTAAGGGGAAATGGCCGAATTATTTTCCTTTATTGCTGGTGTTTTTCGCAATTCGGTCGAGCTGGTCACCGGACTACCGTACGCATCGCAATTTTTTTCAATTTCCCTAAAAAGGGTTTCTAGCGCTTCACTTTATCTCATTCCCTCGCGATCCATATCCTCCGCTTCCTTATCCATCCAAAAATTTCTGACTACGGCATATATCAATTGAATTTATCGCGCTTCGTATAGAAGTAAGACCGCAGAAGTGATGGTTTGTTTTTCAGGAAGTGAGTGGAATTGAAAATTTTTACTATAGTCTATTTCATTATATATAGATGAATACACTATTCAAATGGGAAATATACTATATTCGCAATTTTTATTGAAATGGAGTTTTTAATAGAACCTCTGTTTTTCTCAAGAACTTCTTCCGGTTTATTAGTCCCTTCCGCTTAAATTTGTTTCTCTTTTATTTGCAGTTCTTTTCAGATTAATTCTATTGTAAGGGAGGACACATTGTTGGATTCTTTGAGATTTTTTAGCAGTTCGCTAAGAGACTAGTTAGAAGATTTCATTATTTATTGCCGATTGCAGTTTTCTCAATTAACTCAGCATTTTACATTACATTATTACAGGGCGAGGTGAGTAATGAACTTCTTTGATGTAAAGTTCATATCACCAAAACTATTAACAAAAAAATGTAGAATTTGTTATAAAAATATTTGGTACGCACACATACAAACAGCAGTGAGCTAAAATCATGAAATATATGACTACCTAAATATTTTCGTTGCTATGGTCACAGACCAAAGGCAGTTGTTACCTAACAGCAGGATCTGGTATGTCAAAAGAGAGTTAGTCTGAGTTGTTGATAGAAAGCAAACATACAGTTGTGAACTTCTAAATTTTGGTATTTTCAATGAAAGATAGAGGAAACACACCTTGAACTTATTGTGCGCTCTGTAGATCCAGCAAATATCCTGGAATCGAGGAGGATACCTTTAATCCTTCGTAGTTACATCCTGCTATAGGCTGGGGCCTATTACTTTTTGGTAATGGTATAATGAATAACCGATAGTAACTGATTTACAATCTTAAAGAAGGTAATCCAAATAAGATTCTTTGAGATTGTAGTAGTTGTTGTTCTTTTGCCATTTCAAGTTGTTTTATACGTCCTTATACATTTTTAAGTTTGTGCTTCTTAATGTTAATTTATCTACCGTGATGCTTTTAATGGTGTCGCTTGCATCTGTTTTGATTTTATAATCCTTTTCTGGAGTACCTTGGTTTGATCATGTTCAAAATTGCATGACACCGGTAGCCATTGTTTAATAACATTTTTTGAGATATTGTTAATTTTATTTTTTCTTACATTTTGATATGAACTCACACCAAATCAAAGATGTTCCTTTAATAAAGTTATCATTTACTTTATAAATATGTCCAATTGAATTCTACCAAAATTTTAACAAATTTAATCTTGTTTTGAGGTATACTAACTTAATGATGATTATTAGAGATGAATACTATACACTTGTGTGTGTTTTAAAATGAGCGAAAAGTCACCTCCGTCATTATTACGTTACGATTTTTTTGGATAGTATACAAAGTAGTATACAAAGGTATGAGAAAGTAATTAGGGAAAAGGTTAGACTGATACATCATATCTCACTCTTCGCATAATGTGATGTATGTATCTACGTATAATTTATTAACATTAACGTAATATAGATGTATGTACATGAGATGAAAATGTAGCGTAATCTAACGTTTTAGCTTAATCAGCAGCCATGTGGCAGCTTTTAGAATATACTGTTTTTTTTTTGTTACAAATACATTTTGCTCTGTGTAATTTTAAATAGAAATTTGCCAATGCATTAGCGGCATAGTAGGCCACCAATTATGCTCCAATACACATAATTTATTATTTTGCAAATAAAGTTGTTATGGAGAAAAAGCATTTTTTATGTTAAATATAACTTTAATAATTTATTCTGAATTTTAATTGTACATTAATCTCAAAGTAATTCACAGGTATCGTAGTAATCTCCACACCACAAGTTAATGATTAATTTCCAATGTAGTGTTTCAAGGATTCTTATTGCTAACACACAGACTGCGATACCTGTAAATTACAAAACCAGACAGTCCTTGCAATCGATGTGGATAATCTCAAAGTAAATACATTTTATTATAGAATTCGTGAATGGGTACAACAAAGATGGAAAGGTGACGATGACAGTATGGTATTTTTTTTTTTTTTTTTTTTTTTTTTTTTTTGCGGAGGTGAAATGCATTGACGCATACTAGTATATCCATCTATACTAGTTATGTTGGACTCCCTCTGAAGGAGGACTACCAACTAAAACACCCCCTCTTCTTCTAGACACCAGTCCGGAACCGTTTATCACATTACTTCGGGCTGGGTCTATGCATTTGGCTGTAGAAAGGCCACACTCCGTCGTGGTTTGGAATTATAACAATTCTCTGTCTATGCTGCAATTCCCTTCTTTTTGCGCGGTACATATTGCACGTACCGCGAAACTAATAATAGTAACAGTAATAATAATAACAGTAACAATAACAATAACAGTAACAATAACAATAACAGTAACAATAACAATAATAACAATAACAATAATAATAATAATAATAATAACAATAATAATAATAATAATAATAATAAGCATCAATACTCGGACCCCCTTCAATAGAGGACTACCAGCCACCACCCGTTAATCACGCTCCACTGGACTTTCGAATTAGAGCAATTCTCTTTCCATGTTGCGGTCCAAATCGCCTTTCTTCGTGCGCAGGACATATTGAACGTATCGCGTTAAACTTGTCCAGCAATTTTCATTGGCTGATATCTTCGTTATAATTGTGTCGATCGTAACTTCGCCGATCTCCATTTCGAGTAACCGTCTTGGTTCCGCCCATCTCTCACATAAGAAGAAGGTATGGTGCGCATCATCTACCTCATTTGGACAATACAAACATGCTCCAGTCTCAGTCTTACCCATTCGGTGCAGATACGATTTAAAATAGCCATGGCCGGTCAAAAACTGAGTCAGGTAATAGTCCACCTCCCCATGGGTTCTAGAGATCCAAGGGCGGAGGCGCGGGATCAGTCTCGCAGTCCAGCGCCCTCTTCCGTCCGTCTCCCAAAGTCGTTGCCATGCTTCTAATGTGGCGTCTCTTTCGTTGGCGACTCGTTCTTCACCTGCACGTCTCCTCATATATATGCGCTTCCTTTCCTAAGCAAGGAGCGACACTAGGATGTATTAGAAGAATAATACTTCAAGAAACTAACTTTTTAACAAATTCAAAGTAGATGGTTGTGTTCGGTGTAAGAAACTCTAAAAAGAATTAGTTATGTCATAGAAAATATGAAACGAATAGCTTTTCCGAGAAGATAGAGCAAAAAGAACATATTTGTGCGAAACAATGTTTAACTTATTAAGTCAAAACCTAGTAATTTCGAATAAAATACTTCCTACTAGCGAAGCTACATTTATCGATTGAAAAGTACTAAATTTTCTTTCTCTTTGTTCATAAAGTTTTTTCTCCATTAGGGTGTAATCGGAATTGCGCAGAGTTTTCTTACGTTTTGATGTCGAAATGTACCTGTGCGAAATTTAATTCTGACAATAGCTAGAATCTGTTAACGAACAAATAAACTACATACCCCATTATTTTATCCTTATTGCTTTTTAACATACGAAATTGTTGCCTCACCAACGTGGTACTTTACAGCCAACGATTTTCCAGTTGTACTATTGTTAAATTGCTTAAACATTTCTTGTTTTTCGCGTAAGCGTTAGCGTTTTATGCGCTCATTTAGTCGTCATAATACGTAGGTTAAACTATTTAGGTGATTCCCCGATGTATGTAGCTTCGGCAAAAACAAACCAACGAATACACGACACCAACTGCCACAGATTGTGCGGTTGCGATTCGGATTACCGGACCCCTAAGCCATTTGGATTACAAGATACCCAATGCTGAAGGGCAATATTTCGGGCTCGAATTAGACAATCTCCACTGTATATATGTCACGATGTTCTTTATTAAAACAATTTTGGGAATGCGTTACCTCGGTGCGTTTTTGGAGCCTGAGCAATCGAGCTTCTACCATAAAACCAAAAGCGTAACAAACATAACAACAATCGCATTTCAAAATATATTACTCGCATATATTCCGTACTTACGAGGGCGACTGAAACGTTTCCGGAATCGACAAGAAAACACGGTATTGGTGTGGTTTTTTATTCTTATTTTTCGATGTAGTCTCCTCGAAGATCAATACACATTTTCAAACGGATCTCTAGTCTCTTCAAGTCGTCGGAAAAGCAGGATGTTTCGAAGTCTGCAACATAGCCATCTGTACTGGCGATGATCTCATTTGAGGCAAATCTCTTTCCTCCCAGTAATTTTTTTCAGGTTTGAGAATAGGAAAAAGTCACCGTTGAAGGCTAGGTCCGGTGAATATGGAGGATGAGAGACTAATTCGTAACGCAACTCATTCAATTTGGACACGACGACGTGGGGTGAATGATCCGCTGCATTGTCGTGGTGGAGAAGCACACTTTTCCACTGCAAACGAGGCCATTTCTCCTTCAATACTGCATTGAATCGGGTCAATAGATCGCTGTAGTATTGCCCAGTGGTCATTCTTACCTTCCGCAGATAGTCGATGAGGATCACACCTTGGGAACTCCAAAAAATGCCCGCTATGACTCTTCCGGCAGATGGAACCGTCTTTGCTTTCTTCGGAGCCGATTAGCCTGGAAAAGTATGCAGTGGTGGATCCAAGCCTTATCCACGGTTACGAAACGCATGAAGAAATCCCTTGGATTGCGTTAGATTCTGGTCAGACGCTCCACCGGAACGGTGACCCTATTTTGATTTAGCTCCGGTATGAGCAAACGATGTACCTATCACGCCGAAAGCTTTTTCATACCCAAAATATCGTGTAGGATATGGCCAGCGCGTTCTTTTGAGATGCCTGTTATGTCTACTGCCTCTTTCAGTTTTAATCGGCGATAAGCTAACACGACATCATGAATCTTGTCGACCATTTCATCGTAGGTAGCGATTTTCGAGCGTCGATCACTGCACGAAATTCGATTTTATCCATTTTTGCGAAACCACCTGACTTGCTACACAGAACACACTCTTAGACAGCAACTGTTGGCAGTAGACGTCTGAAATTTTGACAGTTGCCATAGAAGAGGTTGCCCTTGCCGACCAATGAATCCACTTCAACCTTCGTACGCCATCTCTCGTCGATTTCCTAAACATTTTAGGTCGCCCTCGTAAACCACATATAGGCATACTACTATTAATTTTATCTTTTGCTGTGAAGGCAGTATTACACACATACATATTATAGCATTAGTAATATTACAGGTTGTCAATGAATATTCAAAATTTTGGAGGAATGTTAGTTTTGCCGGAAAATCCTGTTGTCTAAAAACATAGTAGTTTTGCCTGAATATTTTATTAAATGTAGAAAATCCCTTAAAAACCCAGTAAACTAAAATTTACATTACTTATCATTGCAAATTTGACAGGTTGGTGCTAGTAATGCTACTAGGTGATGATTGTAAAATTGCTATCATTTTTTTGAGTGTAGAAAACCGAACCATGTGGGTAAAATCAAATTGTAGCCGTGTAAGTACTACCATAAAATCTGTAAAAATGCATTGACATTCTTATCAATATCAAAAAACAAAAACTGTTTAAACCGCTCACTCAATTCTTTGCAAATTGCCAGTCTTTTTAAATTCGCATTTAGAATGATAACAACGAAATTAATTTCCTTGAACGTAAATTTTCAACACGATCTCGTTTCAAATGATGAAACACGATCTCGAAAGCGCTTAACACTATTAAGCTCCGATTTCACTCGGCAACTGCGAAACCAAACGAGTACCATTGCCTGTGCACAATATACGCGCGATATATGCAGCTATAGTCCGCAGAATGAGCAATGCATGCGTAATTGTGTTCCTGCGGAATGCGGTGCCCACCAAAGGATCCGATGCCATCGCGATCCATTACATCAGAAGATTGGTTTAATTAGCGCGGCACGAAGGACCCGGGGCGCGATTAGGATGACGCCCTCTGGCGGCGACGACGTCGGTGTTACGTGTGTGCGCCCTTTTCTGTACGTTCGCGTTGATCAACACAGGCTTAACAATTACGGCCTGCGGACAACTCGACCGTAAAATAATAAAAAAAAGTCAAACGACGCAGAGGAGAAAATGAAGAACGGCTAGGCGTTTGATGTATGTAGCCGCTCCAAAGCCTAATTTCTCTTATTAGATTGACACATTAATGTCCGGCGAAAGGTTAAAAATTATGGTCAATTAATAGGCGATGCGAGGTTTCATTTTTGCAGAGAAAAAGTTACACTTTTATTGGGAAAGAAAACTGAATGGCAAAGTAAAGCGTGGTTGACTTTTTGATTTTCGTTAATTACCTTAAATTATCATTGAATATGGGGAAACTAGTGAACTTAAGGGTACTTGATTTAAACTTCGTATTTGGGAAATTAAGTAAATTAACAATGATAATAGCAGTAGAAGAGAAGAAACATAACATCAGAATCGAAGGAACAACTTTGGAACAAGTTAAAAGATACAGGAATAATCTTTGAAGACAACGGGAGAATAGAGAAAAAAATAATAAGAGAATACGAGAATCCGCAAAAATATATAATACATTAAAAAAGATAAAAAAGAAATGTAGACCAACATTAACATATGGCAGCGAGTTATGGTCAACAATGAGTAGAGTCAAAAGCAAAGTCACAGCCATGGAAATGGGATCCTTAGGGACAATAGAAGGAGCAACAAGGAGAGAAAAAATTAAACACACGACAATCACTAGTAGTATAAATATCAAACCGATAGACACAGAATGGAAGAAGATCTAATAAGAAAGAAGATTTTCGAAGCCAAAACAGAGCGTAAAACCAGAATAGGTAGACTCCGAAATACCTGGAAAGGACAAGTGTATAGTATATTAGAAAAGAGAAGTATGGGATGGATTGAAGCTAAATAACTGGCTCAGAATAGGAAACCGTGGATGACAAAAATAAGAGAATAATAACCGCGGACGTAGGATTAAAAGAAGAAGTAAATAACGATTTTAAATTTTGAGTAAAAATGTATTGAGGTGTTACGCTAAGACCTTTAGCGTCTCTCTGCAACTCTTTTGCAATGCGCCCCCATGCCCTTATAGTTTCATAATAAAATAAAAACTAGAATATTAGATTTTTTTAAGTAATTGTTATGATACTTAGTACATGCTTGTTTGTTGCCAAATGAAATATTTGGAATTCTTGAAGGATTTAGGGTTAAATATATTTCGCATGTTCTTGTAGACTTCCACGATTGTTGCTTTCTTTTGCAGAATTTAAGTTTCCTGGTTGAAACCGCGTCGTAATTACAAACGTTTCTTCTTCTGGACTACTGCATGTCGTATCGCTGCTGTGAAAAGAGCAAACAGGATTCTGTTTACTCAGTGTCCGATTTTTATAAGGTTGGGTGAAAGGAGTGGCGTACGAGCCGGGTTGTGATTGAAGGATTCGACCAGGAGAAATTTCCACTGAAAATGTTAGGGGTAACCGTCGTCCCTGTTAAAATTGTTGGAATATGTGTGCATATCGATAACTTTTCGGAATTTTCTAGAATAATAGTAGGGCTCGCGGGACTGAAGTTTGGATTCGTTAAATAAAACTGGTGGCCGATTTACGTCTTGTGTTCGGCTATTGCGGACTCAGATATCTGCAGCAATCTAGTGCAATGTTCCTGGACCCAGACACTACCACAGCAACACAAGATCCAGTAAGCACCTTGGGTGTGTAAGGGAGAACTTTTGCCTTTTACTGACGGTAAGTCTGAGATTTTTGACATGAGTTCAAAAATTGTTTTGATGTTTTGTCTCTGGAGTAATTTACACATTTTATCGGTAACACCTCGAGTGTGTGACAGTGCTGATCGCGGGAGCTTGACTAGAAGCGGTAGGTTTTTCGGTTCCATGCAACTGAGTCCATGTAAATGCAACGTCGGCAGGCTTATGTGACTCAAAGTTATCGCATAACGGCGAATCAAATATGACCCGGGCTTTGGTTTTAAAACATTTATTGACAAAGTAAAAAAAATGAATACACCTTATTTCACATATTTTTTCCACCATATCGAAAATGTTTTAATTCCGTCATGAAAGAATGAATGTGGTCGCGTCGATAACCAATTGCGCAAGAACATTTCCACGCATTCATCGTCGTCAAAGTCGTGACTTTCCAGTTCTTCTTTGAGTGATCCAAACATATGGTAGTCACACGGTGACAGATCAGGACTGTAGGGTTGATGTTTCATTGTTTCCTAATGAATTTTGTCCAACTTATTTTAGGCCAATACAGCTGCGTATGGGCGAGCATTGTCATGGAGCAGAATCGCACTTCGAATAGGCATGTCTCGCTTGAAATAATTGATTGGATACTCCCATACGATATTCCCACGTGTGCAGCAATTTCCCATATTTTAGGGCAGCGGACATCTTCAATCAACTCATGGATCGCATGAATATTCGCCTCGCTTGAGCTCGTCCGCGGTCGGCATGCATGGCTCTCGTTTTCCACTGACTCTTGGCCATCGGATAATTGTGTGCGCCAGTTGTAGACTTGTAGATACTACTAACATCTGCTCCGGCGAACAGAATTGGTTTACTCGCCTCCACCTTACATCTTTCCCCAACACATCTCAGAACGTCACGCCACACACTTCACCAAAAGGGTGATAGAGAAAAGTCGGGTTCATGTTGATTCGCCCTCGTATATTTGGGTATCGTCTAACGTACAACATAATGATCCGGTTTTTTCTTGAATTCCATAACAGACAAGAATATACAGAAAAAGAAGTCACAAGAAATTGTTAATGCCGCGTACTGTTTTCTACTCAACCCAATCAATACAATCGGCACGCCATTAAAACCATTGCAATGAAAAATAGCTATTAAATATATGTTAATAATAAGTGTTGAAGGTCTTACTTTAGCCCGGCGGCACTAAAGCGGTAAGCGTCTTTAGTCACCAGCCGCAATAATATTACATTCAGTAGCATAATGCTATTAGATAAATAATAACTATTACAGAAATTACACTGTGTCTGGCAGACTACCTTAAGTTTCTAAATAACGATCCTCTAATTTAAAACTGTAAATTTATTCTGGATTTTGGCAAAAATCACCATCAACGTTAGAAATTTCAGAGCTGGGTGACGGCAAAGGAACAACTCTTCTCCACGGATTAAGAAAATACCTCCCCAACAAACAACAATTATAAATATAGAGTGATTAATCATAGTTTAAATTCCCCGACCTGTTAAATTTTGGTCATGTTGGCTATTTAGTTTTAACTGCTTACCAGTAGCGTCTCAAGCAGATTTTGTACGGATGATATAGCAGTTCTAAAAGGAAGAGACTTCATACAAAAGTGAAGCAGATAGTAATGAACAAAATAATTATAAATAACGAGTAATAAATAACGTGTCGCACAAAATATTGACAATTCAACATGTAAAATGCAGAAAAATCCAAGGCAGGAAATTAAAATAGTTTTTTGTAGGGAATTAAACAGATTAATCACACTAATTTAAGATAAGTAGCGAGGTCAAATGAAAGTATCCTGAAAGCTGACATGGTTATAAGAGATAAATTCAATTCTTGACATGATATTGTTGATGAGGGATGATAATTAGAATAATTGTTTGGGCTATTTCCATCGTTTGTGATCGTTGATTTTTATAATTCGACGTTTCGGCAGATGTCTGCTTCCGTTTTGGGGACAAATTTTATTCATATCCAAATGGTCATGAAGAATTCGGTGAATACTTGTTTGGGATATATTTGTGATCACTGCTAATTCCTTCACTTTCAAACAGCGATCTTCTAGCACTAAATCATCGATAATTGAAATTTGTTGAGATGTTGAATTGGTCGACCTGACCGTTCATCGTCTTCCAGGGATGCTTGCTCCAAACGGGAACATTTTGCCCACTCTTTTACAGTGAAATACGAAGGAGATGTATTACCGTAAACGCCGTCTAAACGTTGTTTTATGTCATTGGCTGTATGCCCTTCTTTTGTTAAAAGAAGGTTGTGATTGGCTGGCTAGTAAAAACTACTTTTGAACCGTCATATTTATAGCGAAGACCTGGCGCATGTGCATGCATTCTGCATGCGGCATTGAACCAGCCATTAAACATTTATATTTGGTATTGTACTTACACTGTGTATACACTGCGTATATAGACTATATACATACTGTATAATTCTCATGGAAAGTGATAGATAACATCAAGAAATGTAAAATATTACTAAGTAATCAGAACAAAATATGGATATTAGGCGAGGGGCCAAAAAGAAACTATCCGGTAAAAGATGCCGCATTCTATTGGGGACACCATCGCCCTTGCACCGATCAATATCGAACAACAAAGTTTTACCGGATAGATTTTGTTTGGGCCCTCGTCTAACATCCACATTTTATTTTGATTACTGAGTATTATTTCGCATTTCTTGATGTCTTCAATCACTTTCCATGAGAATTCAGAGAGAGAATCTTATAAGGTTAATCAATTCTTCAAAGATCAGTCTGTAACTCGGTTCACAATAAAAGTCTATGTCAAATGCTGCACTCCAAATAAATTATTAATTTGCGTGGTGTGGAGTTTACTGCGGTGCCTGTCAATTATACAACCATACAGTCCTTGCAATCGTTGTGACACCGCGTTCAAATTATAACTAGAACGCGTTGTGTTTTTGAACCTGATTAATTGTGAATTTGTACACTTCTGCATAGTCTCAAAGATTTCCCAGGATATTCCGAACCTCACTCTCATGTCCAGTTTATTTTCCGGATTACCCATGAGGTTCTTTAGCATATTTCGCAATCTTAAGCGGAAATTCACATTTTGTTATTTAAAAATATCTATCGTTTTAAGATATCCGGTGAAAATGTAGTTTAAAATTTTTCTTGTCGCTTCTCTCTATCAGAGTTAAGGCCTTAGATTTCATTCTCAAGAAAGAATGAAACATTGTTTCGTTTTATACTTTGCAATTAGCTTTAAAAAAAGTTAATATTTCACTGTCATTCAACAAATTAACAAGTATATCGGTACACACAATGCTTTCGCCGAAATATTGCCGTCATTTACGGGATTCGTTCGGCCACGTACCGTTCGTTAGTTACCGGTCTAATAGGTACGTTCGCTTTTTATGGTTTTTTCGATAATTTTATCGCAGGCAATTCGCGCCATAGCTCACCTAGTAATGAAAGAGCCCGATAGATGGGACGGCAATAAATTCGCCGGATGCCATTCCGGCGACCGCTGATCGCTGATGAGAAATTAATTTCGTCAGAAACTAATAAATCAGGTTCGGCCGGCGTTCGCTTTAAATGCGAATCATTGAGTGCGGACTACATAAAAATGATTTATGAACTGTGAGCGCGAAATTATCGACTGCGCGGAGAAGAATAGGGCAAAGCGGGTACGACGGCTTGTTAAAATACACAAAATTGTAGGCGACAATGTTATTATCATAGGGCATAGCCGATTTTTTTTGCGTTCCTTTTTGAAATTAAGTATTTTTGCTATAGTAAATATATCATTAAAACTTGCGTATAAAATGTTCCTTCTGTCATTCCAAATTCACCATGGCCATTTGGGTACGAATAAAATTCGTGCAAGATGGGTACCGCGACTTCTTTCTGCTCTCAAGCGTGAACGTCGAGTCGAATGTGTGCGATCGTTGGAGACAATTTTGGAGTCCATTGTCACAGAGGATGAAATAATGGTTGTGTTTTACGATCCTCTATCGAAAAGGAAGTCCATGGAATGGCGACGATCTCATGGACCTCGTCCCAGGAAGGCGAAAGTGGTTCAATCAACGAAAGGGGTGATGGCGACGATACTCAGGGATAGTGAGAGCATTTTGCTAATTGGTTTTAAAGAGCGCAATATAACTGTGCCCTTGCCTGTAACCTTATTGCATAAATTAAGTGGCAGTATTTGTGAAAAACGTCGTGGAAATTGACGAAAGGTGTGCTATTATTGCACGACAATGATCTCGTCCATACTGCCGCCGTTTCACGTGCTGCCATCCGTGAATGTGGCTTTCAAGGATTGGAGCATTTACCGTATAGTCCGGATATGGCTCCTTGATGTTTGGTTTCTAATTTGAAAAAGTACTTTAGGGAACGTCGTTTTAAGGACGGCAGTGGGTTGCAAGCGGCTGTTGTAGAACATTTTGACGGAAAAACATGAGACTAGTTTTACAAAGGTATCGACATATTAATTAATTGCTGTAATAAATGTATTGAAGTTAGGGGAGATTACATTGAAAAACTAAATTTCGTATATTGTTTCAAGTTTCTTTTTTCTATATCAGGCCGAAAATTTATGGCACCTGCCTCGTACCTGTATGTGACTCTTGCAGGGCAAAAGTCTATTGTTACTATTATTATACAAGGTATAGTATCTAAATGTTTATGGTTATTGTAGGCATATCTCAGGGCTCGTAATATACTATAGCGTCATTGATTAGAGATATTGATTGGTATATAAAAAATTTAAATTTCTTGATTTGATAGAATAAGGAAAGATAGAGTACTTTGAATTAAAAGCTAACAATGTATTAATTATCGGAGACTGATTTCGAAAAAGACCTAACGTAATCCCTAGCTAGTCAAATGTTTGAAAAATAAATTAGTAAATAATTTTGACACTATTGAAGTCCTTTTCTTTGACTATTCACACAAGCAATTTGACGCTGTGGATCGGTATATTTCCGCACTAGGACGCTGACGACAGAAGGCTTAAGGTTATATTGGAGTTTTCTACTGAATCAGCGATGCTAGCCGATCTGAGGGAGTCCAACAATGCATTCTCCCTCACAATACTACTAGATTAAGGAAAACTATTAATAAGAAGGATAGGCTAATGACAAAGGTAAGTAGACAAATATAATATAAACTAGATGTTTCCTGAGGAGAACAGAGGCCACAAAGAATTCCTTTACGGTATATATCAATACTTTTGCTTCTTTTATTCCATATATGCAAACGATTTCCAACTGTATAAACTCTTGCGGTTTCTTTAGTTCATATGACTTGAAGTTAACAAATTACGTGACGGCAATTTTCAATCTTTGTAACTATTTGATATCCTTACAACCTAGCCACTCTCTCTACTGGAGCATAGGCGGCTGGTATATGGGCTTCTACATTATGGTTATGGGCGTTACGGTGTTTCGGAATGGTTTACATATTATTTTGTATAATCCGTTGCTTGTTTACCACAATACGAGCGGCTACGATATCCCAATCGACCTGGCTGCTCTATTAGTAATAAAAGAACTTACTATACCGTTTAAACGAAATATGAATCTCCAATTTATTAAGAAAAACTTTCAGAATGTTGAGCACTATATTACAACATAATCATTTCATGTGCACTTTGATGAAATTGCAATATCTTTTCTCTTGCTCATATAACTTGTATGTAATGTTTCATAGAAAATGTAATGTTAAACGCTAAACCGATGGAAGATTTTCCAATTTACCCTAATAATATGCTAAATATGTACTATATGCATTCTAAATCACTCGTCTAGTATCAGTGGATCAACTACGGTACAAAGCATTTCAAAACACGTTTACAACTGAAACGTTATTAACTGGTGATGCATGCCATCACATGTAGACACAATAGATCGCGTTATGTAACGTCAATCGGTAGGTGATACATTATAAAATCTCATAACATGGCAATAACATATCTACTCCTGTATGGTACACCTTGATAATAGATCACAGTACTTCTTAAACAAAATTCCCCAGCTAAATTAATATATATTGCACTGAGTTTCTATACATGATCGCAAACATCAGATATTAAATTGTTCTATGTACCATATACTGTTCATTTACTATGTACTTGAGTTATAACAAATATTCGCATATTGCTAGAGAATCATCTTGACATCTCCACAACAAAAAACCAATGATGTGATATATAACATCCCTTGCCGATAAGTTATACATAAATGGTTTGGTTGGTTTAAAAATGTCTGCACCACGACTGGGGTATATTTATACCTGGGTTGAGTAGCCAGAGTGGCTTGCGAAGTCTGTTAGGCTCAGGTCCGATGCAGAATCAAATGGAAGGTAGAAGAGAAATTTAATTAAGTGAACAATTGATAATTTAATGTTCTTAATATTGCCAACGTTAATTTTTTAATTTGAATTCGTTTGTAAATAAACATTCCCGGTGTTATTTGACCCTACAGCTCCTGTTTGCTAGACCGATGTGTACCCATTTACACAACGAAGACCGTTATTCAGCGGTTCAACAACTTGGTGGCAACAGAGTATGGAGGAAGAATAGAGAAGCTGATAAAACGGTACAAGTCCTTAAATTTTATTGGTGACTACATAGAAAAGTAGCTTGGGTATTTAATTTTATGTAAAATAATTATATCTCATAAAATTTTGTATAGAAAAGAAGTGTTCTTTACTTTCCGAATGGCCCTCGTACATCTAGGTATTGAAAGCAGTGATTTGAAATTCAGCGACTCAAATGACAATTTAAGTAGTGTTTTACAACTGACCTCTAAAATCTACATACTTCATTTGGGAGTACAAGAGATGGATATTAAGTACATTTGAGTACAGTACATTAAAGTAATTCAAACGCCTTTATAGCTGAATGAAAAATTAAATAGACTAAGCGAGGGAAAGGCTGGGGCATAATCCAGCGGATAGTAAATAGTAGAGTCTTTTCTTTTATACTTCATACTTCCACAAAATTGGAATACTATTCACACAATGAATAAATAACGCCAATGGGCAAAGAGGATAAATACTTTACTTTAATCCACACAACAGTTATATAATGCAAGCGAACTAGTTAAAACGGTGATTAATTAAATTCAAATAAAAGAAGTAAACTCATAATTCTTTGATTTCAATAACGATTTTTTAAAATATCATAATGGTATAATGACTGGCTTAAATGAGTTTTTCAAATATTTCCTGTCTAATTAATCTACCAGCATATATCACAACGTATCACTGCTTTCTTAATTGCGCAATAGAACTGCTCGACCTGTTTGACAACGTGCGGTGAATCTGAGTTTCAATTTGATCGATAGAGTTTCATGGTAGTTGTTGAACTGTTATTAGTAACACTGTGCATTTTGAGTCTAGAATTTTGTTTTAATTTTTGGCAACGTCTTACACATTACGTATAAGTCACATGCATTACATTTTGTTGTTGATTAATATCATCTATAAAAGCAATGCTTTTCAAAATTCCTAAACGTATTTCCAAGTTTTCCAAACAGTATTCTAACATTATTCGCTTGGGAATGTGATTAAAAACTACATTTATGATTTTGAGCAATTCTACAAAATACAGTCGGCAGTCTCATAAATTTATCGTATAGATACAGCTGCCATCAAGGAAATTTAACCGAAATCTTAAAATGCTCAAGCTAGGGGAAATTTATAAACTATTCTTTAGACTCTGCACAATCAATTTCTTTATTAAAAATTCAGAACCAGAACTTTCACTTTATTGGGAAGATGTCTATCAATCTCTATCGATGTTTTTCTCGTAATTCGAAAAAAATTACTGAGTGTCTTCATTTAAATAATTTTATTCGTTACCACACGTGGAACCACAAATAAAAACTTAAAATTCATTCGCAAAAAAGATCACACCTACACTCTACAGAAAGTTTCTCGACAATTTCCTACTTAGAGCCTGGCCGATAACGTTTCTATTGTACACCTTGGATGAAGGGATAAAAAAAAGGAAATTTTTCTCCAATGTACCACAGCGTCAGCATCTTTACGAAGCGCGATGGTTGCCAAAAACGCCGTAGAAATAAACATTAAAAGAACGCCGAAAAAAAACGGACAATTAAAGACGTCGAATGAAAGAACAGAAACAATTACTCGATCTCGGAAAAGGGGGCAGCGCTCTGCGTTAGAGCCTATTAGCGCTAAATGGAGGTAAGATATTCGGCACAGGTTTTTGCGATGAGCGCCATCTAATCATCTTAATCGTGTAATCTTTTCGTTTATTCCGTTAATGTGAGGCGATTCGTACGCCCTCTCTCGGCGTTGATCGCACCATCCGCACGGTTTACAGTGCTTTGCGTCGGAACGGCAAGACGAGGGAAGTCGGGCTGACGATGCTCAAGATTTTAGCGCGGATAAAACGGTTAGAGTTCCTTTTATCCTAATTGATATATTTCCGCTAGGTATCTCAATTTCCGTTTTCGAAAGCAGGTAGGTATGCGAAATGAATTGGTAATTTGATTTGAAAATATTTAATTAGGAAAGACAATTATTATAGGAAGGACACCGATGTTCTGAAAATAAGTTGCACCCTTCAATTTTGTTGCAAATGCTGCCAACAAAACTTGTCCAATTTACTCCATATGAGTTGGTAAGGGGAATGAATCAATAGAGTATTTTAGCAAGAAAGAAATTAAGTTATAAATGAAGAACAACAGGGTTTTCGGACAAACAGATCTACTACCGACGCGATTTTGTAGTTCGACCGCTGGTCGAAGGAGTGAAAAATTTAAAATTTAGTAAGGTAGATTTGAGAATAGAGCCATGTAGAACGCCGATATTAATTATTTGAGTATTAAACTTCACATTGTTCCAAATAATTCTTAGTTTTCTATCAAGCAGTTACTTGTAATGGAGTAGTTAATTTTAGATAAAAAATATCATCTTTTAAATCTTATAACTTTGTATGCTGTTAGAGTGATAAATGATAAAATTCAAATGTATTCATTACCCTTTTTTCTAAGTTATGGAATATGCTAGAGATAAGAGGAGTGAATAGTAAAGTAATAGAGCTGATTCAAATGACATATAATAGTAATATAAACGCTACCATCGCAAATAACACGGAATCAGAAACATTTAGAATAACAGAAATATTAAGGCAAATAATCAAAAAATTTGGAAAGAAAATAAAAAAATATTCGTAGGGCATATTAACTTACAACCAGTCGAAGTACCTGAAGGAATACTTGCGGACGATGTAGTGGTTGTCGCAAAAAGTGAAAAAGATTTAAGAAATATGGAACTCAACATTAAGAGAGAGTAGAATGAAGACGAAGAAAAATAAAACTAATGGCAATAGGAGAACCAGTGCAAATGAGAATTCAAATCGAAGGAACGCAAACCGGACAAACAAAAGCGTTGCAATACCTAAGAGTGATATTCGACAAGACTGGGACGCAAGAAGCAAACACCAATAAAAGATTTGAGAAAAGAACAAAGTAAGTCTCATTATCGACCGATATTAACGTTTAGCTTCGAATCGTGGATACTAAACCAATGCCAAAGAAGTAAAGCACAAGCCATGGAAATAAAGTCCCCGAGAAGAGCTAGAGGGGTCACAAAATTCGACAGAATAAAAAACATCGACATAAGGAACGATTTACAAAATAATTCAGTGCTGGAATTTATTAAGCAGAGGCAACTGGAATGGTAGGGGTATCTGCAAAGAATGAATAATAAGTGACAACCTAGAAGTATATGGAAACCAAATATTGCGACAAATAAGAGAAAAGTAAGGTCAGGGCAGACTTGGGACAAGCTGATAGCCAAAAGTTTGGAAAGAAGCGGTAAAACATGGACTGGAGCAGCGAAGTTAGCAAAGGATAGGAAGCATTGGAGGAAGAACTGCCGACACCATTTATATGATACATGGCTTATTGGATTATGAAATGGGCGTAACACATCTTATTTTGGAACGGTAAATGTTATTGGTTTTGTATCTATTATCGATAATAGATGTCCCGACTTTTCTAATTCTGATATTTAGATTTACGGTTATTTTTAAGGGTCATATTGGGTTTATACCTACAACAAAGTGCCTTGTTAGGTTGAAAGAGTGACAGTATTTTTGAAAATGGTAAGTATATAACGAAATTGATTATGTTAACTTACTCTAGTGATACATAAACCTTATATAAGAGGCCTGTTAATAAAGTTTTGTTTAATATTTATTTCCTTAGTAAATAATGTAGAGGTCAAAACACACCTCACAATTTCCTCATCGGGGAAAATGGATGTGTTTTAAGAAAACCAATCCGAAATATCGTAGAGACGTTTTAATTTTTTGCTGTATAAGCAGTAAGCACCGGAACAAGTATTCATGCTCCCTCCAGACAATTTAATATACTGGAGTTAACTATTCGCAACATAACAAACCGAAAGACCCCTATAACTCGCGTCGAAGGTGGTAGGAGTACTTTTCTTCCCGGTAACATAGAAAGAGATTTGGCTGATAACCTAGTATTGTTATCTTCATTTCATAACCCACTTACACGCAGAGAAATTTTAAACCCTGTTCAAGAGTACTGCAAATAAAAGGAAATCACAAATCCATTTTCAAAGAAGCCTGGTGCCTTATCCGAAGAAGAGCAAAATTTTAAAACTAAAGTACATGGCGTTCCAAGATCTCAATAATTTTGTGTGGCCCAGTAAAGATGATATATTTGACACCTCAATATCGGGTATTTTAACAACAGTCAATACCTTTGTCAGTGTTAGTAAGAGATACTTGGGTTTAACTGGTGAGGACTATCAAAAAGTGTAAGAATTGCTGGCTCTATTGGAAAAATAGTCTTAATAATATGGAAGTTTTAGAAAACTAGAAAGAAGGTTAAAGTTGCTCCAAATAAGTTTTCATTTCATATTTACCTTTTTAGTTGTGTAGCGAATAAGAGTGATTAGTCAGCGTTATTTTATTTTGTAAAGAAAATGTTAACATGTTTAAAGTCACAGGTGTTGCCTGTCTTTAAGAAGAAATGTTTATTTTGGGCGGTTCCTTAATAGCAAATAAAGTTTTGTTGGTTTAAAGGCACTTAAGGCACTTGAAAATGTTATTACCTTATTATATATTATAATTTTTATATTTACACTTTTAAAAAATATATACCACAATATTAATTTTACCCATCCGATTCCCCCGCTTCACCTAATATACATAACTTTGTTAAAGCTGTTAGAGAGATAAATGGTAAAATTCAAATGTATTCATTACACATTTTTCTAATTTAAGGATTTAATGCAATTGAAAGTAATTAAATACTAATTTAATAGTCGCTGAAACACATCAAAGCATTCAGGCCATGAATAATAACAAGATGAAAACGCAAATTTAATTTAAACTCTAATATTTTATCCCGCTTTTTTTCTCTGTGTATTCGCCTCTCATTATGACTGGCTCGCACCCTATTATTCTTGTGTTCGAGCGAAAAAAATAATGAAACATTAATTATGCTTATTAAACCAGTGACGTGGATGCAGATACCGGCACCTCAAAAGCGAAAAACAAAAGCGAACATAGGCATTACAGTATTAACGCAACCGTCTGCACAACGTTCGCGGGGTCTCATATCTAGAGACAAGGAAATTAATTAAGCAAATGGTCGGGCTAATGTAACTCGCGTTAATGCCGATAATTTATCCCAAAACGAATTGGCTTAATAAATTCGAGTCCGCTGGTCGGTGTGTCGGCGGCTACTGACTGAAGCGGAAAACGGAGGGAAGTTAGAAAATAAGATTGAAACAAGAGGGACTAAAAAAATCAAAAAAAAAGGGAGAAGAAAAACAGGCCCGCGTTGGTGTTAAACGTGAAGTACGCGAACGAGCGCAATGCACCGGGGATTCGCTTTTTCCAACAACATGGTGTTGAGTAATGAATTAGACCATTAATTACATTACGGTGGGGGAGGAAAATTAAATATCGCCAACGACGGCGTAGCAAGAGAAGAGCAAAAATCACTATTAACTAAGTTGGAACGCCTCTCTAGTTCTCCGTAAAATGGTGCTTCTAGGTTTCTCTGCTATTTAAAATAGCTCGTTAAACTTTTACGCTCTATTGCACTGGTGTAGTACCCTTATGTTTGTAACTAATTCCTTATAATTGTTCGCGTTTTTGTTCTCCTAAGAATTTTCAATGATTAGCTAAATACATTGCCAGGACCCAATTTTTTTTTCTTCTTAATCACATTATCGGAGCATTTACGACAAAAAATAAGCTTTTATATCAATCAACAATAGAAAAAAAATTATCCAAAACTGAGTCCTCCTTTTGCCTTCAGACAAGCTTTGAATCTTTTGGGGAATGTATCGATTGTAGCTCTCAGATAGTCATCATCTAGTTCATCCCATGCTGCTTCGAGGAAAGATATTCCCAGACAGATAATAGATTGGATCCCAATCGGAGGAATATGGGCATAGGAGTATCTTTGGGAGTGATAAAGTCAGTGAAATAGGTTTTGCACAAGAACTGGGTGGTCTTTGCGTTATGTGCTAGAGCAGAATTTTGTTGGAAGCAAAACAATCGATCTTTGAAGTGGTTGAGGGGAGAAGAACATTTTACTAGATGGACACGGAGATTTACCATCGTGGGAATGGTCGTCCAAACCATGATATATGATGCATGGCTTTTACAGATTGAGTGAAAGATAACTAAGATTTACGATTATGTGATGAACGTTCGAAAGTGGTGTATTATGTTTAAGGGCGGGCAGAAGAATGAAAATGAAGATTGCTCGGACCGGTCCTCAGTGGTTACTGTTGGACTCAAACCTTGTATTGAAACAAAAATCCAAGAAAATAGGCGTTTCACAATTAGTGAACTGCATTCATTGCTTTCATTCAGTGTTTTAAATTACAAATTATCATTAGTAATAAGCCTTGAATATCATGTTTCACATCAGAAATAAAGCGTCAACTAATGTAATGACATCATCCGCAACCCCCAACGAAACTGAAAAAAGCAAAATACAGTTTGAGCAGAAAGGTTACGGCTACAGTGAGACCAGACAGCGGCCTTCTGTTAGACGCTCAATGACTTCGCCGCGCTATTCAAAACAAGCGGCGCGGAATGCTTAGTAGTGGAGTCATCCTCCTTGACAATAACGTACGCATGCAGCGGGAGTGTCCAGGAAATTTTTCAAAATCCATCATACAGTCTTGACTGAGCTCCAAGTGATTTTCACTTATTCCCCAAATGGAAAGATGTTTTGAGAGGACAACGCTACGGAAGTGATGATGAACTTAGAGAAGCCGTTAATCAGTGGTTCAACAACTTGGCGGCTACTGCGTTTGTCAAAGCCATAGGAAAGCTAATGGAGCGGTGACTACGTAGGAAAGCAGCTTGGGTATCTAGTTTAATTTAACTATATCCAATAAAAATTCTATAGAAAAATACGTTCTTTACTTTTCGAATGGTCCTCGTATTACCTTAATTTTACTTGAAAATTAGTGAAACTAAGGAGCTCATAAATGCGACGTGGTCTGTATCAGCTACCCAAACTAACTCTTTTATGTTCACCATGCTGCTTTACCATTAAGTGTGGATATCATTACTAGATCCAGATACTATTACGCGAAAACCTTCTGAAGGTACCGTGACCTTCTTCCAAAATGGGTTCGCCTCTAGCGTGGTTTACACGTCGAGTTATTGTGCCACTTTAGTTCCCCCGCTTCTTTCTCCCAAAGAAGCCTCCTACGACGGAGGGGAAACGTAGAGATCCAGCCTTTCTCTTTTCTTTTTCTTTTCTTTGTTTCTGTTTTCATATTCTCCTTTTTTTCAGCCTTTTCACCTTTTTTCAATTCTTCTTATCTTTTCTCCTTTCTTCTTTCCTATTTTTTATTTCTTTGTTTTTTCCTCTTGGTTTTATTTCATCTTCTCCTTTTATCATGACACGATCGAATTCCGGAAGTATTTCGTTTATTACAAAGTTAATATGACACAAGCATTACTTTTTCTTTTAATAAAGAAATCTATTTATCTCATAATTAAATGCTAACAAACTTAGAGGGAATCCAACAATACATCCGTCCATACAATAAAATTAATTTTAAAAAATGAAATGGCATTACAAAAATCTTAAATGTTAAATAGCAAATAAAATAACAAAACTGGATATGCCCCTCAGGAGAACGAATGTCCTATTAAAAATTCCGCTATAATATGTAGGAGGGCGGTTACCTGTGCCTCACCTATTTCTAATTAGTTGTTTGATTAATTTTTTTGACATTTGTAGATCATATCTACATTATATCAAGTTTGAATCTCAAAGTGTTGTTGTGATGTGGCTAATTTTTGATTTATGGGTCGTAATTGTTCATAAAAATGGACCCTGTAGAACAGAGAGCCGTAATAACATACCTCCAGGAAAACGGCATGACGCCAATTCAAATTCACAAAGGCACTATGGCAATGAATCTGCAGTTTCTTATGATATAGTCAAATGCTAATGCCGCGATTTTAAATTCGGAAGAACATCCTGTGAAAGCCAACATGTCGGTGGTCCTCTCATAACGGTAACAACACACAAAAACATTAAAAAGGTACACGATATCGTACGCGACGAGTACGCATCAGGGACATTGTACAAGGTACTGGCTTATCATATCATGTGGTGCACAACATACTGACTAAGATCAAGAATGAAATCGGATGTTGATTTGTAAGCGTTTTTTGGAAAGGTACCAAGCAAACAAATGGGTGCACACCATGATCCCTAGGTCAAAGTGCAAAGTAGAGAGTGAAAACATCACGGTTCTCCTCCTCCACGCAAATTTAAGGTCATAGCGTCTGCTGGGAAGCTTTTGCTGGAGTAGCCGCCATATTCCCCGAATCTGGCTCCTACTGATTAGAGGCTGTTTTCCAAATTAAAAGAAATTTTACGTCGGGCAAAATTTTTCAATAATTATGAAGTGATGTAACCTATAGGGAGGTGGTTTGCAGGGGTGAAGCTGTAGTTTCACTGTAAGGAAGTAAGGGGTGCAGCATAGAGGTTCACCCTCGTACATTGTAATTAATTTTACTATTATATAATTTAGCTTTTACTATTGAATAAGGTCACAATTTAATTCAGCATATAAATGCAAGAGTGAATACCAATGCTTCATTTAATCAACGTTGAATCCCTTTCACTAGGATTAATAAAACCTTTCAAGTTAACTCTAGTTTATCTATTCACTTTCTAGTACTACTTCTTCTATCGTCGCACAAAAACATTAAAAGGCTTTCAAGGCATTGAAAGACGCAACACAGCACCTGAATACCGCGAGAAAAAGAAAAACGGGGACTCGTTCTGGGATTTCATTGCAGAAGTAACTTCTTTAATTTGAATGTCTGGCCTCCGCATCGTTATTTTATCTCATTAACGTGTCTCTTTCTGTGTTAACGTAGCCGAAGTGAAATAAGAGAGCTTCGGGGCGCCAGATAAACCATTATGTAAGACCCTCCCAGCGCAATTATAGCAATTGTCCGTCTGAACGGTTCTAAATACGTGAATACACGCTAATTGCCAAGAAGCCGTAATTAAAAAAGAATTTCGAGCGCGTTAGCTCACGCCATATTCCTGCCTTTCTTTATCTCCGAGTGTTCTCGTAACGTGTCTGTATTCTTCTGTGTATAATAAAAAAGGGCGATGGGTTAAGGTTTTTCTTTTTTGCGCTTTTTATATTTCGTGCTTTTTTATCGTTTTTCTTTACCGCGGAAATTCTATTCAATGTAATTTTTAGATCGATGCTTTGCAGCACGTATACGTATTTCCTGGTTCTACTTCTATTTAATCAGTGTAATAATGGTATACTAATTTCTACCTAATTCATCAGACCCTGAACATACTTTATTCTGCGTTTTTAACTAAAACAATAGAAATATTGTAATTCCATATCCATTATCAGTCAGAGATAGTTAGGTATTTTAATAGAAATGGGTAACAAATATCAAGTGTTGGATCCAAAATTGAGAATTCCCCAAATTATTATAACTAGAACTGAAAAAAAAATTATTGACAAAGATAATGGTCTGCGTCATGCAGACTCATGTGTGGAAGACAACATTAAAATTGAGTAACGGCCGGTTTCATAATAGACACCCTAAAGCGCCTTTAGCTAAAGAACCGCTAAAGTTAAAGCAAACTTTAAGATCGACTTTAAGTAGATGCGTTTTATAAAGGTAATAGCAGTCTCCGTTAGCTATAGTCGACTTTAGGACATGTTATAAAAGTTATGTATTGGTCACATTGAATGGTAGTAACTAGTAAGGTAAGTAGTAAGGTACTAAAAATAGTTTATCGCGTGCTTCTTTTAGCCACCTCTTGGCAACACAAGCAATATTGTGACTACCTTACAATATATCTTGTATTATTTTAACTACTCTAATTTAAAAAAAAATCACCCTCATTCTATATACCTTTGGCCTTCTTACAACTATTTCTACTTCTACTATACAAGTTCAACGAACGATGGAAATAGCCCAAACAACAACTCTAGTTATTATTTCTACTTCATCATCTGTAGATGTTGCACTGCTTCAGTCTAATGGGTTCATTTTTTGAAATTATTTTTCAAAGGAATAGCAGGTTAGGTTAAAACGCTGCTGATTTGACGCTTGACGCGTATCAAATAGGTTATAAATTAAACTTTAACTTCTTAAAGTGGTCAAATCGGGGCCTTAACTTAAAGGACCCTTTAAATATCGTTTAGCTTTAAAGTGAGATTATGAAACCGGTTTTGAAAGTTAAAGTCGACTTTAAGATTTAAAGCGGCTTTAAATCTATTATGAAACCGGGCGTAAAGGTAAAAGAAATTATAGAAACTTCATATTAAGAATGGAACAGCAGATGCATACAAGAATTCTATAGCTTGGAACCTTATACAAGTATAATCAGATATTATAAATGTGTAAAATATGGGCATCTTGTTAATGAATGCAAAACTGAAGGGGTATGTGCCAAATGCGCTGGTGATCATAAAACAATGTAATGGTGGAACAGGTAAATGTATAAACTGTTTGAAAGTTACTGAAAAATTTAAAATAAATGTAGATTTCAATCATTTGGCATATGACAGATTGTCCATGTTATAAACTGATACTACAGAAAGAAAAGTCTAAATATATATAGCAATTAGAGCGACAAGGCTTTCATGAGGAGAATTCTGATGCGAATACTGTAATTTTTAAATATCAGGGATACTTAAATAATAAAGATTATATTTTACAATTACGTGACAGATGGAAAGCAGCAGCATTAGGTCTTGTTGAGACTCATGTAGATAGTGAAATAATGAATAACGAAACTGAAATTGATGGATACAACGCAATTAAAGCATTAACTAACAATTAAAAAAAAGGTTAAAAATTGTAATAAGCTCCCGAATGAATGGAAATCACAGAGCACGTACAAATTCAGGAACACAGTTAAAGCATGGCTGGTGTTGAAATGTTACTACTCGTTGGACGAATTTTTTGATGATAACATCGTTTGATGACGGCATCCACGGATGCTCCAACCACCTTCTCGGTTTAGTGCAATAATTCATTATATTGTGTTTCACATTATATTAAAAAATATGTTAGGTTGACTATTGTTATTATCCTTAGCTGTATTTATTACATTGTTTCATGCTAGACTTATTTCATACTTTATATTTTGAGTTTTGAAATAAAGCTATTCATTATTATTATTATTAAATATAAACGATTTTTTTGCTTCTTTGACGTATTTCATGTTAGCAAGCAGTACGAAATAAACATCTGTTATTATTATTATTACATTTATATATTTCGATTAGTTTATTATTAAATGATATTGTTAAGGACTTAACATAGTTTTTCGAAGTGAATTTTAAGTTTCTAAGGAAATGTATTTTATATGATTTTATTTTTTTCTTTGCAGCCGTATGGGTTAGCATTATTACCTTATTTTCATTTACAATATTACTTTATTTTCATTTTTATATTTATTTATTTTGCTCTCTTAGAATATATCCAATTTTATTTTAATATGAATGTACATTACGCATTGTATATGTATGCAAGCCGGCCATTCACAATACTCTTGCTAAAACTGCCTAATTTAAAAATCATTCAGTGCAACGTCGTCGAATAAATAATGGGAGTTTTCTTAAAATTTAATATACACAAGCACAGACAGTCGTCTCCCGCGCGACGGTCGAGGTATTAGCGATCGTGTACTCTCGGTCACCTTTCGTACCTGGTCGTAACGTGTACAGTAACGTCGTCGTATGATTATTAGAGATTTCTAAGATTTTCTAGTTTTGGCGGGAATCGTCGAGGACGTTGTCTATACATTTATTTCTGGCGGGAGTCATTTGGTAACGTCGTCGGATCGCATGTATAGATTTTTTTAATAAGTATAAATTCTCGATCTTCTATCATCGTACGTCGAGGCTACTGTGTCCATTGTCGTCTATACATATTTTTACTCTTCGGTTAAGTTTGTGTCGGAAATTATTTTGGTGAGATTGTCGGCGCGCATGTATAGACATCTTCTACAAGTACGATCGCTCCGCTTCTTGCTGATGGTCGTTGCTGCCGCAGCGCCCGTTGTCTTTTGTACGTTTGTTCGGTCCTTGTCGTATCGGGACTTAGAAATTTTTTCATTTAGTTGCTCGTCGTAGCGGACGAGTTTCACGGACCAGTTTTCTTATGTAGTGTCGGCATCATCGCTCCGTTTTACTTGTCGGTGCGCAGTTCGCACATTTGCTGGATACTGGCTTTTTCCCTTCTTTGGGGCGCAGTAGCAGAGAGCTAAAGATTGCACATAGCGTATTATTTCAAACGAGAACGCCTGGGTAGCTGTGACATTACTTTTGTTTTGAGATCGGCTATTATCGCTACTATCGCCCTCGACCAGGCGTTCAAGCTCTAAGAGATAGTGTGGGTTCCCCTATAAATGTGAAAATAACGAACGTATTTGGTTCAAGTACAAATACATGCTAATAATACAGGGCCAAGTCCCTTAGGCAAATTTAAAACAAGGAAAATATATTAGGCTCCCGGAAAGGGACATATAAATAAGGTGTGCTTATAAATTTAAGAAATAAATAGGGTTGGCTCTCCTATAAAAAGGTAGTGGTGCATGCAAACAGATAGAGGCATTAGTACATGCCTCTAACAAAGCTTCTGCGGAAGCATATAGGAAACATACATATACACATGATAATGTACATTACATGTATAAGAGAGCTCGAATAACTGCAATTATTGCAAATATATATATCTTACGTACATCGTAACTGTACATAGGCAAGAGTGGAAACCGTGTACACATTTTATTTTTAAATATATTTTTTTGCGCATGCGCATTGAGTTTCACTGTACAACCTTTCATCTAGTAAATAAGCGAACATACTCTACAAGTAAGTATTGGTCAAGTAATTCAGGAATTTACGAGCAGGCTACAGCAGCGCTGTTCTTCAAACCAGGAGAACGTAACAGACATCTTATCGTATTGGTACTGCTGGATTTCTCCAAGGCGTTAGGGTCTTCTTTACGGCATACTTACTTGGCAAAGAACAGGCGGTGGTTGTTAGTGACCAAGCGTCTGATTGGACGACTAGGCGTTCGGGAGTTCCACAGGGCTCCATATTAGCTCCGTTGTTGTTCTCTGTTTACACCGCACATATGTGCTGTTTCCATAATTTCACGTGCAATCTCCCTCTACTCTGATGATTCACAGTTATACAGATTCTTCTTCATTGATGAGGTTTATGGTATTGTTGATCAACCGTGGCCTCAATAATCTGTATACTATTGCAAGAAAAAAATGCCTATTTTTAAAACTAAATCATACTTTACGGTGTTCGGTAGTTCTAAAATGAGGTCGAACATAGTTCCTAACATCAGACTAGCAATTAATAAGACCCCTGAAGTTAAGGTAATATGAAAAATCTAGGTCTGTTTGTAGTTAGTGATCACACATCATTTCAGTACTTGTCTCAGACTCGCTTACTGCAATTTAAAATTAATTTATCACCACCGGCATTCCTTTGATGTTTCCTATAAAAAGCTGCCATGTCATTTCTTGGTGTTATCACATTTTAATTTCTGTGATGTTGTTTATGGAAATTGTTTGGATCAAATCGACTCATGCAGAATTCAGGTGGTGCAGAACGCATGCCTCAGATTAATTTATGAAATAAGATAACATCAAAGGATTTCTTATAAACTTGGGGATGCTGGATGCTTAAATATGATAAGATGAAGACAGTAACACTTCTCATAGTATAGCAGATTTTCGCGGCCGTTTATCATAGTTGTAACGGTTATTGGATTCCGCCGTATGACTAGGTGTTTTAAATACTGGTGTTCCGCCTTATTTATCAAAAAGAATGAGGATCGTACTAATATGCACAATCTCAACGTCCGCAAGAGGGGCCTTATCGATGTACCTGGGCATTATACGTGGCGGTTTGAGAAAGGTTTTGGCTATGTATCTGCGCGGCTACATAACTCGCTTCCCATAGATATCCAGGAATTACCATTTGCAGTCAGATAAATATTTGCAGTATTGCAGCATGGTTGATGATTTGGTTGTGAATAAATTATTTTCTTTATTTCTTCGTTGATCTTGAATCATCATTAATAACAGGAAATCCATTGCTCTACTAAAGATCATCCAATTAGCAAAAATAGCTTATGCTTGTTTTTTTCTCTCCTGTTTTTCTATTTGCTATTTTATTTGCCAATAAAATATTATTGTTATTAAATGTGTATTACATTTGTATTTGAGTACGGAAGACTGTAATTATAAATTGAAAAATATTTGCAATACGTTACCACATCGTAAGCGATAAACAAACTGCTTGAAAAAAATCACCAATGCTAAGACAACCATTCCAGCCCCAGCTGGGACAAATCGCTCTGTATGTGAAGATTTAATTTCTGGAAATCCGAATCCCGGCATTACCGAGAGCTTATATCCGAGCATCTTTGCTAAATTGTTTCAGAACAACGGATTAAAGTGGCATCAAGTAAACCGGCTTCTAGTTATAATAGCCTGCGGGATCGGGAGAAAGGATTTTCATATCATTCGGGCTTCGGAACTCCGCTGCTCACGACTCCGCGTCATAAACCGGGTTAATATAATTATAATTTATGTGGTTTTACTAGGTTCGATGTAATTTATTGCAGATATTTACTGTTTCGGGATAATCTCGGCGAACCCCGAACCGTTCGCTCCGTATGAAGACCTTTTGTCCCGTCGCGCTTACATAGTCTTGTGTAGGCAATAAAATGTTACGCAAGCAAGACCTAACCATTAAAAAAATAATGGAACAGGAGCCTTCGTCAATTCCTTAATGTTTATGGTTAAAATAAGGGACAAGCTAGTAAGAAAGTTTTATTATTTTCATTACAATTAATTTTAAGACAAAATTTGCTCCTCCTTGTCACTTGCTAATAATAATACGTGTTTGACATTTAGCAGACCGACCACTAGATCGAAAGTTTGAAACACTCGCACTTTGATTTTCCTTGATACCTCGGAAATTGCATTAAGATTTCTTCCAACATACTTTGAAATATGTTCCATGGCCCCTGCTACGTTCTCCTGGTTTGAAGAACACTGGACTTCTCCTTGATACGAAGAAGTTATGTTTTATAACACGTTTTTCATAAAACCTGTAAATACGATATGTATACTATATTTACAAAAATACGCTGAATACATTGAATGACGAATTAACCTCCTCGATGATGAATTGAAACGCAGTAGTTACTGTTACAAGTTAACTTGCTCTGGAGAAGTTAAAATTCTATAATATTTATGATGTGTATATGGAGCTACATTGCGAACTGCATGGAGTTACATTGCGAACTGATGTATATCGCACGCAGTGCAAACCTAAACTACCTAATTGCCATTTGTAAATAAAATGTATAGACATTTGGTAAAGATGTTATACCAATAATTAGAAAGCACAGCAACATTTCCAGATATATGAGATAAGAGAATAATTAGCATAGTGGGTAACGACTTGAAGTTTAGTTTAGCAGATTGTTGTATTTGCCGGGATTACTATTACGTCAAGGTTTTTACCTGAACTTAACTAATATTAAGTACATAGATATCGCATAGTGATTTGGCTGCAATAGCAAATGGCGTATTAAGATTTATGTATACCACGAAATGCAAAGTAGAAATAAATTCAAAGTAAAATTCAGCGATTTCAACATCTTAAATGCGAATTTGAAATAGAAATTTGTTACCGAACAGCCCTAAAGATGAGACAAATAATTTGAAAAAAAGTTGAGGAACCCATTTTTAGAAAATCGCCTTTTGTATTTTCATTGTATTGCAAATCGAGAAGATAGGTGATTTTACATTTTGGAGCATAAAAAAGTTAAAAAGTTTTAATTTTCAAATTGCTCTATTCATATTATGTTAAGCAGGAGGTCCTAATCACTTGCTTAAATAGTATAGGGTGGCGTAATGGGCATTAATGTTGTTTTAGAAGGGTTATTACAGACATATAAACGAAACGGCTCAGGTATTATTGCACATATAATGTAGTTTAACACCAAAGCTTATTTCTTGAAAATAATATCGGTTAAATAACCACCACGCTTTCATAAAGATTCATCAAGTCATCACTGGAAACTCGCTGTAATTCGTTGTAGCATTTTTTTGGTTTATCGGTCTAATTTCTTGAGTAATGCTGGCTTTCAAAGCTTGTCGTGTTCTAGGAATATTTTGGAAAACTCTAGCATTTAAATAACCCCATAGAAAGAAATCGGGGCTTGTTAATTAAATCCGGTGACTGGTGGTCGATTTAAATCACCATGATTGGATATAAGTCGTCCAGGAGACATGTTCCTGAAATCGTAAGTCGTTGTGCTTTTTCGAAATACAGGAGTTATTTGTGAACTTTTTTCGACAGCCCAGTGCCGAAAATTATTCCTATTTAGAGATCCAGATATGCGGAGATGTCAACATTATTAAATTATTTAAAATATTTGGGCTAAGTACATTCATAAAAGTTTTAGTTTTGACGTCTACTAAACTGCATTACGTGCTAGAAGCATTGATTATACCTCTAAATTTATTCACATTCGAATGATGGCGTTTCAAAAACTAATACTCATTGCGCCGCTATTTACAATAATTTCTCTACTCTGTTTTGTTTTCCATTTTCCGAATTTACGTCGAAATATTTTAATATGCATTACAGTTACAATGGAATAGTGTACCTGCAACAGTGTTGTAGTGTCATAAATGTACATGTTCCTGTTGTCGACTGCACCGTAATAAGTAGTGTAAGTACTGCATTTATGATAGTATTGAGTTCATATTTTTCCAGAATAAATGGCAGTGTAATTTTAATTTTGAGTAGTGCTTTCTTCTTTATTATGTCTCATCTTCTTAGTCGCACATCGGGACTTTTAGAATAAATTTTCTGTAATTTTTATTTATGATTACAAGAAGCCATCGATGCCATAGTATATATGTACATAAATTTGCTAGATCTTCTACATATAACGTACCATACCGTTAAATTGCTCCTTAACTGTCTACTCAAAAAATCCACAATATAAGATATTGGACGTACTACTTAAAAAAAGTTCATATTAGTTTTTGATCGGATCAAGATGCTGTGAAGGTGACAATATCTCTAGAAGACGTGAATTTTATCTTAATTACATCATTCTCAAAGGATAATTTTTTTTTATTCTACAATGCATTAAGTTTTAATATACGCACAGGCGCCGTCGACAACACTGTTAAGCATTAAGCACTTCCAATTACATCCTTTTTTCTATTATTAAGGTTATATACTACCTGCAATGATGAATCCATCAACGACACCATGTCTATCAAATTGTCAACGTTCCTTGCACAGACAGCCAAAGACGTCATTATTAAGAGCAAATGAAAAACTTTGCGCTTAACATAGATATTATTCACGCTTTTCTGCGGGACTACATAATTTTCCGTTCACATAGTGCATTGCAAGGCAATTACAGATCGACTTGGTTAGAGACAGAAATTCTAGGATAAGTACCCAAATAGTTCGTAATAGGATGAGTTAGAGCGGAATAAGACCGAAAGTAGCCGTTACGGTTCCCCGTCTTAACAGGTGTCGCCAAATGGCCCGCTTAAGACTTGCTAGGGAACATGTCAACTGGGAAATGTATGGGCCAACATATTCTTCACAGATGAGTCAAAATTTAGCTTGCACATCTCAGATAGACGTATATCGATCAATTAGACGAGACAGGGAGCGCAATTCCTAGAGTAACATCACATCTACGCCTAATTTTGGTGGTGACTCTATCATGGTTTTGGAGAGGCATTTCTTTAGCAGGACACACAGAGTTTGTATCAGTAAACAGAGGTACAATGGTACAGGTATGTAGCAGATATTCTACAAGACCATGTACTACCATACGCACCAGTAATAGGCAACGAATTCTTGTTAACGCATCACATGTAGCGATAATCATCTGGGAATACTTTGATGAGAAAGGCATTCCAATTTTAGACTGGCCTGCGGTAAGTCCAGATATGATTTCTATTCAGAATGTGTGGGACTATCTTCACAGAATGAGACGGACATGTTGTCCCACTAGAACTATAGGGGTTAGAAGATGCGCGTCGTGAGGAATGGGAGAATTTGGACCAAGCTTATATACGGAGGTTAATTGAATCCATGACAAATCGAATGCGGGCGGCAATAAAAACCAGGAGTGGCAATATCCAGTATAGTAGTCTAGTACTAGATATTCCTGCAATTTTTTCCCCAAAAATATAATCACTTAATAAAAATTTCAATTATAAGTTCCTGTTTCCATTTAGTCCCTATATTATTTAAATAATCATATCAATTGTTTCTTGAAGTATAATAGCATATATTAGAAAAATTCTTTAGTTATAAAATATTCTTGTCCTACAAAAATGAATTATGTAATGCTTTTTTGCGGAGTGCAGGAAAGGTAAGTATACCGCTCTCTCTAACTACACTCCTGCATAACACCCTTTCCCTCAGATTAAAAATGTCACTAAGAGAGGATCAAGATTCTGTTGGCATCCACGAAGTTTCGCTAGATTATACCATACGATAACCGTGATCTTACATATGCATGGTCCAAATGCGTAGTTGGTTTTATGCTCTCATGCTGTAGTAATTGCATCGTGTTAATGCTGTTTTCTTTAAAATACGAATGATCTGTAAATCGTTTAAGGAGTATTATAACCAAATGCTTAACTTACTACTAGATATTTATGAAGCAGTAATTGTGAATGCTTCTAATACAATCGATTGACTTATAATATACGTATCCAGTCAACAACAACGTTGAAACTATCGCTAGAAGTACTTTACACGAAATAAGAATGACGTATTTGAACCGAAAAAGCTCTCGAATAACGAATGAAAACATAGTAAAATAATCGAACAAAAAAATGACTGCCGAGGAAGCGTCGAATGCCTCCTTGATTTTTCATTAAAATAGTTGCAATAGCAAGGATGGAACGCGAAAGATAGCGCGAAATTAAATTAAAACTGCAATTATTCAAATTACAAGCGCAAATTAAAACAGATACCGTTTCAAAATCGTTTCTCTTCTTGCCTTCGATCTGACTACCGTTCCCCTTAGACCCTCCCGTGTTGAGATGCCGGCATTAACGAAACGAATGCCTTCCCAACTTTTCGAAGGTTCAAATTATTTTATTTGATAATTACTGCACGAGCGCTTCGTGATTAATTCATGGCTTTTTTCGTAGAATGTATAATTAATTAGATTTTGAGGTGCTTGGCGGAAACGAATTGGACGTGGAAGAAAAGAGATATTAAAATGAATTTTAAATATTCCTATACATTATACGGAATTATCCATAAACGTCCTTTTATCAGGTCGCCTCTGTATTGCTAGTATTAATTTTTATTCTTCTTTTAATTATATTACCAAAAACAGCAGATAAATATTTAAATGTAACGATATTTTCATTACTTATATATATCTTCGAATTTGTCCAGTTTAGGGGAGGTGGAAATGATGGCTAACGATAATGTTTCTATGTCCATTCCACAGCCTTTAAAACCAAAGCAGGCCAGAAGGCAAATTAATTTGATATATTGTATATCGTTTTAATGTAAATACGACAGATTAAAATGCAACAGATTCTGAGGGCAAGAATCTAAATTGGGAGCATAGTCGCTCTTGTTCTGATCTAGGTCTGAAAAATCAATTTAACGCAAATGCCTATTACCAATGTAAATTAAAATAACGTTTTACATGCGTCGCACATAGAGTATAATTGACGTAATTAAATATAATAGCAAGAAAGGAAAACAAATGAAGTAAAGAAATACATACTTCAACATACGTTCGTTTGCAACAACTGCACTAGGTTGCTATATTACTAAATGGCATATGGTCTAGAATTAATAGCTTATAACGCTAATACAACAAAGCATTTATAACTAATCGCGGCAAAGTGAGGTAAATTACAGTGCAGTGGGGAGAACAACGTGGAGGGGCCGAGCGGTCGTATCAAGGAGAGTGTTCAGTAACATTTACATACTCGCATCATTTATAATTCTGACCTTCATGAGTGAGCATAGGCGGTACGGACGCAGGAAAGTTTATAAATAATGATAAAAATATATAATTTAACATGCTAAAACAGTTACTCTTTTAAGAAGTTTCCACGAAATCACAAACTGGGTGGCATCTATTTAATATTAGAATCATTAAATATGTTTTCACACTTGTTTCAGTCAAATGTGTACGGCGTGCGGAATAAATATTTTTTAATGATGAAGGTGACGTTTCCACATCGAGTGATGTTATATTTGCAAATTTAAAGTAATCCTTGTGACAACTTCATGGATCTTTCGACGCACCTTTATAAATATTTCTTAGTAGGAGAAAATCTGAATCCTTGTCAATAACACTTCCAAATTTTTGTATTTCTCTTTCTTTTTTTTTGGCTTTTCGCCGTACATAGGTGAGAGTGAACATCATCCACAATTTGAACAGAATCGACAAACGCCATCGAATCATTTTGTAATTTTTCAGTACTCTCCACTAGTTCACAGTAGTTCTTGCGAATACTTTCTAAATCACATTTTACCTGACTATCTTGAAACATTTTCTGGTTTTTCTTGATAGCTTTGGCGTGTTTCGGATCGAATTGTAAAACTACCTTCTTTACATCATGTGTTCCCATGGACGGGATTAGTGATTGACATACCCCCACTCTATACTCAACGATTGTGTTCGTGCAGCTAGCAAAGTAAATTGAAAAAGATTTTTTCTGCACCCTCAATATAAATTTTAATATCACTAACTACATCTAAGTCATCCACAACTACATTTGCTTTTATTTTTTTAATTCTTGCAACCCAATTGATAATGTTTCCACTTTTAAAAGTTTTTCCGAGTTGGTTCAACATTTATACGATGCTATTTGTTGTCTTTGACAAATTTTGAAATACCTGAAGTTCTTGGTACAAATCCTTGGTGTTCTTTGAAGGTGCCATTAATTACGAGACTCTTGTCTCCTGATTAATTCCTACCAACAGAAATGTTACTAGCAAGTTCTCTTCCTGTCTTATACATTATCCTTTGATAACAAATAATAACAAACCAGCAAGTTATCAGAGACTAAATGTGATTCCATTGGAACCAGCTGTTACTCCTCCGATGTTGCCTCGCTAGTTAACAATAATCTCTTTCTCTTCTCTCTCTGCCCATATTTTTCTAATAAGTTGTTTATAAGAATATATTTTCTTTTAGAATTTGTGCACAACAGAATCACTATAAATCAAAACACACTGATTCTATTGGTACTTCATGTAGTGACAAAAAATACTAAACTACTTTTATTTAAACATTAATTAAGTACATGCTTACATATCCAAGCGTATTCTAATTCTGCAAGTCTAAAACTTTTCATCACTATCTGTTTTGTCCATAATGTTATGACATTAGCGGACATTACAGTTAGAGCCAGTTTATTCACATTCTGATAAAGTGGCACCTAACCACCAGCACGATAAATTTATGAGGTAGCAGATATCTCATTTTGGTATATTCACCAAATTTTATCTGAGAGGTAATAAACCAGGATTGACTAATGTTTTTAGACGGTTAGTATAGCAATGGATAAAAGTGAAAGACATACTTGTGTCCGTTGTAATGAGAAAGACACATAATTACAGTTTCGACTTGAACATAACTTAATATTCTTGTAGTCTTCATCAAATGGAAAATAGTATTAGAAAATGTCATAATAAAAGAAAAAAAAGTAATTAAGAATTACTGAAAAAGAATCTCAAGTCAAAGATTTAGAAATTAAGGGGTGACAGTTGGAATATTTGGAAAAAGAACATCAACTAAAAATAAAAATCTTGAAAAAGGAGTACAAGAAATTATAATTTTGTTTTAATGCTTATTTGTTTTATATATACTTCTAATGCGAATTTCATTTTGGACTGAGAATAAAATTATTAATTAAATATTAATTAATAAAATAAAATTTAGTAAATTTAAAATAAAACCAAGAACTACTGTTCAAGAACAAAACTAAATTAACAGTGATTATCGATGTTTTCAATTGCTTGAACTTCCTCTGCGATAAAAACATCTCCAAATTCTTCAAGAAGTTCCATATTCATTCAGAATATTTCTATATCAAAGCAAGCGCACGAAATAAAGTGAGGTTACTATATCCGATAGATATACATTTATCGGGAGGATTTAACAACGGGTAAATTTATCCCTCTGATAAGCAATTTACCAACTGCTTTTATCTGTCAGAAGGTGAATAAACGCATGTTTGTGTTTCTCCGTTAGATTGCGCTACCTGCAACTTTATCACAATGTGAATAAACCGGCCCTTAGATGGGTTAGCAACAGAAGGTAACATCAGTTGCTATCTTTTACTGCTAATACACTATAGTCCATTAAATGGGGTTACCCGTTAAGTAGAAGAGTCTGCTAAAAGACGTTACACTGTAATAGTAATATTTTAGACAGAAACTGTTAGCGTTTCCTGTATACTTATAGGTGGTCTATTCTTTCTCAAAGGGACAATACCACAAGCAAGAGAGAAGAGAAAAAATGTAAATCTGTTTTTATATCGTTGGATCGTTCGTGCTCCCTCCTCTTCATCCATTCATTCATTTTGCACTACTTATCCCTGATTCGTGCTCCGTTAGCCCTTCTTCTCGACTCTTAACACGCTACCGACTACAACAACAAAGCCCTCATCACGTTGAATATGAACAGGCTCCTTACAACGGCATCACGACCGTAATAATAATAATAAAAATGAAAGCGGGCGTCGTTGCGTAATTTTCTTTTCTTTTTCGACGCCGACAAGAACGACGCTCGCGACGCAACGAAGAAAAAAGAAAACAGCGACGCTCCTTTAGCAACATCCGACCTCTTCTATTATTTCCGGAAGCCTTTCAACGTCCCGCCTTAATGTTCCCCATTGCTTCTTGCAAGGACGGTTTAACAAAGTCGCCGTAATGTAATGATGTTAATTCTCGACCGTAATAAGCAGTCCGTCATCTTTCTTTAATTACCTTTGAATACCGAACAAACAAAGATCTGTGTTATAACCGGAGTATTTTTTTCTAAAAGTGAGAGTAAAGCGGTTAGGTGCGTTATGGTATTTAAGCCTTGAAAACAGGTATCATTCTATAGGGTGGGTTTGTTTATTAAAATTAAGTCCTTTGCTTTATATAGTTTATTATTTTTATATTGTCATAATAATAACTAGAGACCGGATTATATGCAAAGTGCAAATATTTTATTTTACTTGCTTATTATATTTCATGCCTATTTGTAGATGTCTTGGACTGATTAAAGTTAATTAACGCTAATTAACTTTAATCAGTGTAATACATCTACATATAGACGTAAAATATAGTAAATAAATAAAATAAAATATATACACTTTGCATATAATCCGGTCTCTAATAATAACAATAACAATTGAACCCTTTATTTCCTCCATTTCAACAGTAATATTAAAATACAGAAAATTAGGCCAACTTCAGGCTGTTGCTATTTGCAAACGCCTGCTCTTCCACTCAATCTCGAACTTAAAACTATCTAAACCTAAAAGGGAAAGGGATGAGGCTGAGAAATTCACGTAATAGTAGAAAGAGAAAAGTAAAGAAAAGCTGCAGTCTACATGCTACTGCATCATTCATATCCTCCACTTTGCTGCCCTGACGACAGAAACTTGAGGAATTCTAAACCCGGTAGTACCTGTGATTGGTTTCATATCAGACGGTATCATACGAGAGGAAAGTCATTAAATAAGTCACAAGCTGCCGCGGAAAAGTTGAAAATAGCAGTGAGCTATTTCCCTATCCGTCACCAGGTGTCAGCATAATCCAGCTCTATGATACTCAAATGACAGATGCCGTGGGCGTACGCCGGCAGAGTTAAAATGGCGATGGTGTTCGAAGAGAGTACTGTACAAAAGCTGCGAAACCTGCCCATATGAAAATATCTCCTGTTTACGGCGAAAAGTGTTTGATGCGTAAAGCTGTGTATAATTGGGTAAAGAATTTCTCTCAAGAGAGTTAGAAAGTTGTTGACGATCAGGTAAGTCGCCGCCCCTTTGAGATTGCGAAAGATGCAACACTTCGGATTGATAGGCGGGTAACAATAGACAGCATAGCAACTGTAACAAACTGTTCTCATGGTTTAGCCTACGAAGTGATACACGATCGTTTGAATTTTCGGCAAGTTTGCTTAAGGTGGGTACCTAGATAATTGTACAAGGATTCGAATTTACCTGTCCTTACAACACCTCTCTCGGTACGTAGGGCATGGACATGCTTAACCGGATTGTTACTGGTAATGATTCATGGGGGCACTGCTACCAACCCGAAACAAATCGTGCTTCAACAGTTGTGCTCATGTTTTGGGATTCTCCAGAAGTGCATATAATCAATTTTCAGAGTAGAAATGTGAACGTAACTGCTGAATCATACTGTACTCACGTGGTTCAAACGGTAACCTAAACATTTTTATGCAGTAGCCTGATAAAGCGATCGTTTAAGTGTATTAATGTTGATGGAGACTTTGTTGAAAAATAAAACCTGTTTTAGGCAAACTATTTTTCTAATTATTTTTACAGTAGCTTTTTGTGACCTACTTACTGACTTTTCCTTGTATTATAAACTTTAGTAATTTGATAGGTGCAGTTCCTTTTGAATCGCTTAAAGTGATAGAGTGGCAGAGTTAAAGTACCCTTAAAACGTATGTCCCAAATTTAAATTTGTTGAACAAATATGGTGGCTTACCCATAGTGGCAACACCATGGCAAAGAGTTGCTGAATGAAGCAATCTCCTGTTTTGCATGTTCACCCATATATAATCCCCTAATTTATGTGTGTCCAATGCCGTATATCAAACGTAAACAGGAGGTTTGGCCCTTTGGAATTTAAATTGATTTCTTTCGAAATGCACGAGTTATACAGAGAATCACAAAAATTAAAGTTGGACAGGACCAATGTTTCACGTTGGTTCTTTCTATTTATATAAATTATTTTCAAGGTAGCATATGAGCGCTGTGTACAAAAATTAATATGCTCAGTGAAAGATAGTCCATCATCAAGAATGAACCCCAAATTTTTCACAAAAAGTTTAAGCTGGACGCCCTTACCACCGATAGTTATATTAACTCTACCCGGTAGATATGATTAAAAATATATTCTTTAATTCCAAGCAGGATAATTTCAGTTTAGGAGGCATTCGAACGCAGTGAATGTCCCACGGAAACATGTATTAGTCGTTGAATATCGGAATTCAATATATAGCAAACATCCTTTGCTCTCCCTGGCCCAAAGGAGTGATACAATTTTGTGTCATCGGCGTAGAAGTAACAATTACTGAATTTCAAATGATTAAGGAAGGCACAAGTTTAAATGGAATATAACAGTGAACACCTAGCGTTGAAGTAAGCCACATATAATTGGAGTAATGGTAGACCATTGGGCATTTAAAATAACACATCTAATGCCTTGCATCATTGTCCAGACCGATATGACGCAAAATTGCTGATATTAGGTCATGGTTAATTGTATTAAACCCCCTTTGTGTAGTCAATCAAACACATTATACTCAATTTCCGCTTTTCAGTATTCATGAAGATATCATTTACAACACTCAGCGAAATTTCTATTGCTCCTTATGAACTTTTGAACAGAATATTTAGTTTTCTTGATATCTTCCGCAAATTATGCATCAGTTGCAGTATGCAAGTTAAAAGTAAAAAATTATTACATTTTATACTGAGAATAATGGTAACTCGAAACAGCGAAATTTTTATAGGTCCATTAACACAAAATTAACAAATAAAATAGATACATAAAAGATGTATAACTCTTTTTTAATTTAGTAGTAAGTAACTACAGTTGTTGTTTGGGCTATTTCCATCGTTATTGCTAGAGCTGCTTCCGTTGGAACATTGGTGAATAGGCTTGTGACTTCGAAGCTTATCAGCTTGTCGTGTTCATCAATTGTTATCTCTTTGATTTGGTTAATGAAGTGCTTTATGTTTGTGGTGGCGGATTGTATGCTTCCCGATAGTAGGCCAATTATATCTAGTAGGAACTTGACGGGTGGATGACAGGAAATTTCTCGAGCTTACGATAGGCCGGAGGGGGGTACCTGGTTTATGTATATTAGGTAGGCCGTAAAAATGGGGTGGCTTTGTGTAGCGTGGTGTTAATTTCTGCCAACTGAGTTGGTTGTGCAGATCTGATATATATTTGTTCACTGTTTGTTGTATTTTGGATTCCACCGACGCTGTGAGATCCTTCTTTAATTCCTTATATTTCGCTGCATTCATTATTTCTTGTATTTTGATGCTGTATGTTCCAACATCCATTATTACCGTAACGTTTCCTTTATCCGCCGGCAACATCTTGATACTCTTGTAATTTTCTCTGCTAGTATCATATCTAGCATGGGTACCCATGTGAGAACTATTGCGAACTTCATGCCTCTGTTTAATATTTTAATGGCGTTGTCATCTAACTTCTTACTGGATTGATTAATCACTGTCTTCCTAGGATCAATTAATATGCTTTCCTTTTGACGCATCAGTGATTCCAGCTTTCTTCAGTTGCCCATTTATTCTGCTGTAGCTCCTTTGTACTACTGCACAGATGTTCGTATTCTCCCTTCATGAACAATTTCTCCGGTCTTCTGCCTGATCTCATCGCATTCTCGTGTTATTCGAATTTTGGCGAAGTGGTATTTAATCCTTTCCCTGACCAATGCTTCGCTAGCTCTGTTAAGAATTCTTTTGGTTCGATTGCTTCAAACGGGAAGTGTGATTTTTAAGTTGTCTTGCTTTATACAGGAATGTAAGTTGGTTAGATTCCTTGACAAGTTTGATCATGATCTTTTCGTATTGTCTGAAAGACCTGTTTAATTCGGGCCCATGCCGAATTTCTAACTCTTGACGTGATACTGCTGACGATGGATTTTCATAATAACTAGAGTTGTTGTTTGGGGAACGATTGAAATAGTCCAAACAACAACTCTAGTTATTATGAGAATCCATCGTCAAGAGTATCACGTCAAAAGTTAGTAGCAAGTGTTAGATCCCCTATGCAAAATAACTTTAAGTATCCTGGTTTTCATACTGTCTACCAATTTGGTCAATGGAATAGGAATTTGATTTTATCGTATTACTTATTATCGGTATACGCCTCCCTTGCCAACATTCCCCAAAGATTTTCCATGGAGTTCAGATAGGACGAGCGAGCAGGCCATTGTAATAAATTAATTTCCTTTTAATGAAACCACTGGAATTATCGATAGCTGCATTGTCTTGCTGAAATATCCAGTCTTGCGTCGGCAATTGTTCACCGAAGTCTATCAGAACCATCTCCGCAAGTTGTATATAAGAATTAGAATTAATTTGCGTAGAAATAAAGCATATAGGGGTTTTATCCTTATGGGTACAATCTGCCCAAACTATTACACTACCGCCACCAAAATTTCGGCTCGTCACAACTTCAGTGTTCTTGCACAAGTCGTGCCAATAATATTTGAAATAATGAGGCCTGTTCAAATGAAATTTCCTCTCATCAGAAAATATGTCGTTGTTGCGCAAATTTTAGTCATATTTATGCATATTTATGCGTCTCTTCTAAAGGTAGTTTCGAAATCTTTTTAGCCACCGAAAACGTTTACTGCCGGATAAAATTTGTTGAATACGTCTGTTTACTCATAAATTTGAAGTATCATCCTATTTTCTTAGCTACGGCTCGGTTTGAAAATCCTTCCTCTTTATAACAATTTATTTTCGTTTTCTCCTTCTCGGATAACAATTTATCTCTCGGCATTTTTATTAGCTGACATGTATACTTCGATGATATATGTATTTAGCAATAAATAAACTTTTGAAAATATTTAGAAGCTTTTTCACAAAACCATCGGAAAGGGGGTCAAATATCATTTTGCGCGATGTATTTTTTAATTGGAGCTTTATAATTTTTTCGGGAACTTGGGATAAAAAGGGTAGAATACTTATAGGTCGCAAATCGCTATATAATAGACTTTACAAAATTTTCACTGAAACCGTCTGCGCCAACAGAATGTGGAAATTTTTAGTACTATTGAATAGTACGAATTTTAACAAATCCAATGTTTAATGAAAACAAATATTTCAAAAAATTGCAAATAATCATAATATTCTAACGCATAGTGGAATAATATAATTATTAAGGCTACAGCAAAACAACTTTTTTTATTCTATTACGTTAATAATATTCAACACACAAATTGTTTAATTTAATTTCGCGAACGAACCAACATTTCACCTCATGCGCATAGTTTGCCTCGAATAACACGCAGACTAACACGCATTCTAAAAAAAAAAGGGAATCGCATATCAACCTTTATACTACGCTAGTAGGCCATCTACTTCGTCTTTCCGTTTTCCTCGCTTTCCGGGCCGGATTTTCCGGATTCGATGTTCGATTCATTCGTTCCACGTAATCTCCGGGCACGGCTTGATTATTTTAATTAATTTTATACAGAAACAATAGACCTCTTCTCGGATTTGTTTTCCTGGGGGTCCTCTCTCGCCTTTCGTCAACCGGTAATCGAGTAATGTAATTCTTTTTTCCCGCAGGCGCTTTTAATTAAAAGATGAAAGGAAAGTCATACATTTCGGATGCTGTCGGAAAAGTTCCCCTCAACGTTTTCCTTTTTAGGTCCGCGAGCAGGAAAAAAAAGAAAAGAGAGAAAAGGTGTTGCGATGCAACGCGAAATTCTACGATTTCAAAGGTTATGGAAATGAGGTGCCGGAATTAAAACAGTAGGAATCTGTATTGCGCGCGCGAGAATGAGAAAAGTTACAGAGTTTTTTTGTACAAATATTGTAGAAAGTAAACTGGAAATATTGATATGAAGAATATTTTGCATACATCAATTCTTCATCCCATCACCTTAAAAACGTTATTGACGCATTTAATTTACATTTTCTTAACGGCTTGAGTGGTGTAGCTCTAGAGCTACTACTTTAACATTCACTCACCATGATGTTCTTAGTCTTCACCTGTGCATAAAGATTATAATGTTTTATATCCTTTTCTTGTAGAAAAGATTATATGTTTAACCTTGTACTGGTGAGGTGCTTACCAGTAGAAGGTTAAGCATATAATTTCTCGGCTATTCTAAATCATAGTTAAATTTCGTACTCACGCAATCAATAAAAATTGCGGATTCAAAGGTCACTATAGTGTTATGGAGTGTTTAGTGGAGTGGTGACCTGTAAGAGTTTTAAAAGATACTTACCTCAGCTGTTCGTCGCGGTATCCAATAACGTAGATACACAGTAACTTATATTATTTTTTATTTGATCTTTCTAACCTTAGGCTAGCTTCTACCAAGCTGTAGTTACGGCTGGCTCGGTCTACATCAATCGTACTCCTCTTTGTGCACTCCCTAACTTTAGTGGTTAGTTGGCGTATCATCTTTAGCCTATAAATCTATAACCCACCTAAAACATTACAACTAGTCCTAGATATTAGTAATGCTATTCAAAAACCCTATGCTGTTAATTGCTACCAAACTCATGTAATTGCAATCGCAATCACAAAATAAAGTAATTTCTCCTCGGAATTAGCTACTTTCGGAATCCAATACCATTAAAAAGGTATTGTTTGCTTATATCCTTTTGCAAATCTCCATAACACTTTTTCAAACCAGTTAAACGAGCAGTAGGCAGTTTTGTCCGTAAGAGCGATATACCCAAACGTGAAGATATTAATGGAGGCGTTACAATAACATATTAATAATCTTATAAATTGTGAAAACAGTCGATTTACATTTTGGTGGAGGTGCCGGCAGAATCTGAGATGCAAAGATAATTTTTTTCTTAATAGTAAGCTTGAACATTGTTTAGTGCATAATAAATTAACCAAGTATCATCGTAGTTCAAATATTGTTATAGAGTTTCTAAATGTAAACAGAAATGGTTTTGTTGTAAAACGCGTTTATTGAAATTATTTTATATTATATTTCAACTAAAAATGTTGCAAAGATTTATAATCCCTCCTCTATTCTAGAACTAAGATTTTACCGACAACGTACATACAATAATTCTGCGCAAATTAAGATTGTTATGAAATTGTTCCCGACATCTGCGCTAGAATATTTAATCGCCGAATTGTCAGCTACATTCAAAAATAATTAGATTTCTTTCGAGTCGGCGAGTCATAATACCGAGACTGGTGGGGATTGCGAGGTTAAACCGTAAGTTATTGAAGCGAATGAAAGCAATTTAATTAATTTCAAAAATTTCAAGCGAATTATGCTACCAACGAGGATGAAAGAAATAACTTTCGGTTGCGCTTTGTTTCTTTTACGCTCTCCAGTTTTCAGGTTATAGGGCAGAACGTGCAGCTTAATAGAAAGCGTTGTACTTATTTATTTCCGCATAAAGACCATCCGTTAAATGTAAGAATGTTTTGACGTAAAGGCATTGCTGAGGAAATAGAAATGCCTCGTCGCTTTTGTATTTGCTTTTGTTTGGTATTTAAGCGAAATTTTGATTCGGAAATAAATAAATCATCAAAGCGCGATGACGCATAAATGAAGGGAATATGACGTAATAAGCTTTGGCAGTTGTTTTCTTTAAATTGCTTAAAAGACCGGCTTGCTATCAACTACCTATTGCTACATCTTTTTGCGAATGCTTTATCATATATAAGAAAGTTGTCGCTTCAAATAAATGACACACAAAACGTCATCAACATTACACAATTGAAGATTGTCCATGTTGAAGACAAAATAACCTAAATGAATATGCAAATCAAGCATTTTCTGTGTTTGAGCAATGTCTTTTCGTTAAAGATCGTATTCAGCGATGAGTTTAAACTGGAAACCATTATCGAAAGAGCTCAATCTGTTAGATGACGTCTATCTGAACGGTTTGGTGAAGCTAGTGTACTAAAAGCTTTGAAACACCCTCCGTCAGTTATGATATGGTCCTGTATATCGACAGAAGGTCCTGTACCAATGTATTCTTGCCAAGGCGCAATGAATCAACACCGATATAAGCGTGGAGCGTTGGAGGATGCCTTGATGCCATATATCAATGATTTAGACCCGAATGAAGGCCCTTATACGTTCATGCACGATAAGGCACCATGCCACATGGCCAATTCCATCCAAAGTTTTTTGGAAACGCACGCTCTGCCAGTGTTACCTTGGCCGGGAAATTTTCCCCACCTCAATGTAATTGAAAACGTGTGGAGTGTTCTAAAATCACGCGTGTATTCGAGAAGAAACACTACAAAAGAGCAATTAGTAAGAAATATTGAGGATATGTGGCAAAATTACGCTACAATTAGAGATTAACGCTTGCATAGACAGTATGCCAAAAAGAATAAGAGTAGTTATAACACCCAAAGGGGGCATTACAAAATATTAGTTATATAGTTGTGACGATGTCTATGTATAGTTTTGAATGAACTTATGGTTGTACAATACGTTTTTCATTATATATTTTAACAAAATCGATATTTTAGCAAGTGGCCTTAATAAATTTGGCTGGGACTGTACCTTTAGGTGGAATGCATTAATATAAGTTTAGACATTTCATCTAGGAGGAAATTGGGAATTATTTGCTTGTCTCGGTAAAGAGAGAAAGAATTCAGGATGCGAAGGAGTTTAAAAACTTATGGTGTAGTTTGGAAAAAGATAAGGTTTCAAGAGTTATCTCTTCTCGGTAGGGGCTGTTGAAATGAATACGTAGGATTCCACGACCAGACTCAGTAATAAACGAATAAAACGATTAAATAAAAGTAAGAGGAAACAAAGGAGACAGGAAGGACAGGAAAAAGACAGGAAAGAGGAAAACAGAAATAAAGATAAGAATATAAATAAAAAGGGAAAAGAGAAGAGGGAACAGAAAGGTAGCTGGACGTGTAAAGCGCGCTAGAGGCGAAACCACATTGGAAGAAGGTCGTCGTAACTCAACCTGTTAACCACGCTAGAGGCGAAAACCTGATGTGTACCTTGGAGTACCGGGTTTATACAGATCGGGAGCTTTACACCTGAACGGTTGGTTTTACTTCCTCTTAATGTTATCGTGGTGTTTATGAATCTGCATTGGCTCCATAAGTTTTCTCCGGATTTAAGACAAACTTTTGTTGAACGTTTGTGCTCTTTAATGCGGGTTTCGATTAAAGAAACCCACCTCACCTATGTATACTATAGCGCAAGAGCAAGGAATTTTGTAGACACCCTTAGAGGATAGTGTCTGAACTTGATGCCTAGGAGAAGGAAGCATGACAATTTTCGAAGAAGGTTGAAATACTGCCTTGATGTTCGGTAACACCATAGATGAAAGTAAGTTATACCGTCCCTTCAGAATTTTGGGAATCTTGGAGCCTGTCTACATGGGAAGGATGTCAGTATTTATTAATGACCTTCTGCATGTTCTGATACTTGTAACCATTATTTTGTAGCGACGACTTAACGTGTTGTAGTTTTTTCGACGAATTGTTTAGTTCAGAAATTGAAATTGTACTGCGTACCAGGAAATACTTGGCTTTTGCGTCGGGTAATGGTGGCAATCGGCATGTAGATATCAATCAGTGTGCGTGGGTTTGCGATAGACTGAATGACCTAAATGGTCATTGGGTTTTTGTCTTACGAGAACTTTGAAGAAAGGAATTACACCGTTCTTTTTTCAACTTCCACGGTGAGCTTTATATGAAGGTATCATCCACATACCGAAACCAAACTTTCGACGCTAGGCGCGAATTTTGCAGGACGAACGAGTTGGAGGACTCCATAGGGATATTCTCTGTACGCCCTTCTCTTCTTTTCTTTTTTCTTTTTGTTCTATCCCTTTACCTCTATACTCCTTGCTTTCTTTTCCCTACATTGTTTTCCCTTTTTATCTTTACTTTTATTTCTTTCTTCCCCTTTCCTGCCCTCTTCATGTCCTTTCTATCTCCTTAGTGTCCTCTTACTTTTAGTTCCCGGAAACTGTTCGTTTATTAAAACTGTGAGTTTATACAAGCTGCGCTAGTTAATTACGATAAATCTGGGTAAAGATTTAAAACTCAGGTCAAGTAAATGCAATATTTACCAAAGGAGATACATTTCCGTAAGAACTTTTATTCTTAAATGAAGTGCAATAACGGGATAAAAAAGAAAACCTTCTCTTTTTCAAATGGAATGAAACTTATTTTCAGTTTATGTTAAACTATCGATTTTTCTGCAAACAACGCCATCAAGCACTATTGGTTCACCTAAAAGATATAAACCACGCTTTTTCAAATACCGTGATAACATTTCGAAATTACAGTCTTGCAAGAATGTTTAAGTATTTCTCTCCTAAATATGGATAGAACGGACAAGATTTATTAAACCAGACCATCTAATGTGACCCGATGGATTTTTTCTTATTCTGTTATTTAAAAAATCGTCGTTACGTAAACCACTAACAAATCTAGAAGATTTGCAAATTCGAATATGATATGAAATGCAGCATTAATACCAGGAAGTGAATTAGAAAATTTTGCCAGTAAGCTCAAACTATTTTATTAACATTGTAAAGAAAACATAATAGGCCTAACGCATAAAACTGTATTAAAAAAAATAAAAATGGCGGATACTTATTTGCTTTAAGACAATAAAAAACATTTTAATTTTATTACAGGAGGTTTTAAGGCCACGAATTGGGTATATGATGTTCTATTACACCTACCTGCCGATACCTATTACGTTTGATACAATTTACAGCTATTTAAAGCTCTCAAGTGTATCGATATGTAGTTCTCTGCTAACTTAGTTAGGAAGCAGAAGTATATTTGAGATTAGTACTCAACCACAATACAGTCAACAAGCGAATTCCTAAATTTCATCTATCTGCAGTGCGAATTATACCCCTAGCTATTTCAGGCGAGACGCTATGTGCACATTATTCGTATTTATGAACTTATAAGAGCAGCATGCGATGCTATTGTATTCATTAGCAGTAAAAACAAACATCTTTGAAGCCTCTGTCTCAACGGCATTGTCGGTAATTTGGAGCTCGTATCGCACATGTGAGCTAGGGTTTTGAATTCTACCTTTGTAATAATGGTATTGACTATTATCATTGAATAAATGAATAACTATTACAGTTAATTAGATTTCGTATCAAGCTGTTATGTGCTTCGTGTGCATAATGGAAATCAATTTCAGTTCCCTATGTAACATGTCCATCTAGTACGAACTACACTTAGTTTCGCGAACAATTTAGAGAAGAAATATAACAAAATTATGTTCAAATATAGGGCGTGTTTAGTTTTTATGCATAATGCAAGTTTGTGTTTCTAAATGTATTTCCGCATATTTCACATGCTCCTCTTTAATGTAGTAGTAAATATTTTTCGTACCTCTTGTGCAGTTTTTGGAATTACAGTAGAACTCGGTTATAAGACAGTCACGGGACTGCGAATTTTTCGGCGCTATAACAAGGTGACGCTATAGGAGGAGTTTTACAAGTTCCGTGTTTACATACAAGAATTGGTGGGAAACAATATTATGGGTGGTAAACAGATACTTATGTGAATTTAATTAATTTAATGTACTTAACCATATAACCTTACACATGTAGGTACATACTAACTTGTTTGTCTAATGAAAGAAATCTGTAATTTTCCGTTGTACAGTTTTCGCACGCCAAAACTGTTTTTCTATATCCATTTCTAATTCTCTCACTTTATCAATAATTTGAGGTGACGTTTCTCGCTGTCTATAATAAGTTTTTAAAAATGTTATGGCACTTAGGGCTTCGTTTGTCGGTACGTGTTCTGCTTCGTCGCATGAATCTTCTTCCTCTTCGATTTCATTACCGTTTTCGTTATCCCGCTGTTTATGTCCTCCATGATATCAGAATCTGAACGTATTCTCGAGGTAATAAGGCAACTGTCCACCGATACAAAGTCGTCGAAACAAAACTGGCTTTCGTCACTGATTTTGCTGCCACTTTTTAATACGTTCACATAACGGAAAGTCATCTTCATTTAAGTTGTCACAAACTGGATTATTCCTTAATCTTGAAGGACTAAAGCAGTTTGCTATAGTCTCAGAGATTATACTACGTCAAGTCTTCTCTAAAAAGTCCAACGCGTCGGGAAATGAAACTGCACATGGTGCGTTCTTGTCCATACCCTTAATAATTTTCTGCAGAAGAAATTTTCTGTAAAAACATTTTAAGCTTCTTATTATGCCTTGGTCCATTGGTTGAAGGATGCTAGTGCAATTTGGGGGCAGAAACACCAAATTAATATTTTTTAAGTGGGTTAATGATGGATGTGCTGGGCAGTTATCGACTAAAAGCAAGATTTTTTTACCTTTAACCGCAAGTTCTTTATCCCATTTTCGAATTTCATTTTCAAAGATTTCTGAAGTCATCCATGCTCTTTTGTTTGCGCAGTAATTTGTTGGGAGTATTTTTGAAGCATCGTGGATTTTTTGACTCTCCTATGACAAGAATTTTACGTTTCTTTGTACCGGTCATATTAGCACAAACAAATGCAGTTAACCGTTCTTTGGCTAGTTTACCGCTTACACATTTTTCGCCTTTAAACCTCAGAGTCTTATCTGAAAGAAGTCTATAAAAAACTCCCGTTTCGTCGCCATTGTAAATTTCATTGTCTTCATAATCTTGTCTTAATTTAGGCCATACTTCATTTAGCCTCGTTTCTGCTTCTGTCATATTAACACTTTCGCTTCACCGCTCACTTTTCCGAACATTTTCGAATGTCTCCGTTTGAAACGCTCCAGCCACCCATTGCTGCACTTAAAATTTGTGTCTCCAAATAAACTTCCAAATTCTTCGGCCTTTTGCATAAGCAGTGGTCCATTAACGGGTAAATTTGCACTTCTACATTGCTTAAACTACGTAATAAGCGCTTCGTCGATTTCAACTTTTTCGCACGATCGAACTTTTTTTGACTTTTCTTTCCCTTTCACAAAGGTATTCATGATTTTATTCTTATTTTTCACAATTGTACAAATCGTAGAAGCCGAGGTTGTTATAACCGGGCTCTACTGTATTTAACATTTTTGCGAATGGTTGATGTTTCTTTAATATTCGTGACGTTAAATGCCTTAAACGCTAAGGTGGTGATTATGAATATTATTTCTTGGGGCTTCCACCAGTTTACCAAAGGTCTCTTTATATTAAGCAGAGGTTCGCAAACTTTCTCTTCTCGCGAGCTCCTAAAAACCGAAATAAGTTGGGGAATCCTGTACAGTCCGTGAAATTTTTATAGTTCCACATGAACAAAAGTTGTATTCAAAAGAACGGACTATTTGGTTTTCTTAAGATCTTCGGCAAATTATGCATCGAAGTTAATGCTGAACAACAAAGAAGCACAAATGCAAGAGAAAATGATATTAAAAAATTATTGCATTTTATACTGAGAATATTTAAAATAATGGTAACTGAAAACAGCAAGATTTCTATAGTTCCCTTAATATAAAACTAATTAATAAAATAAATACATAAAAAAAATATAATTCTTTCTAAACTTAGTAGGAAATGTTAGATCTTTTATTGAAAATAACTTCGAACATTCGATTCTTCATACTCTTTATGAATTTGGTCAATGTTGAAATAGGAATATCATTTTAAAACATCCTTATCGCAGATTTTACTTCTTTAATGCTATCGTATTGTTCATTATTGCCATACGTTTCTCTTGTCAATATTCCCCAAAGATTTTTGATGAGGTTCAGTTCGAGCCATCGAGTAGGCCATTGCAATAAATCGATTCCCTTTTGATGAAACCACTCCTTCCTTCGTTTGTCTGGGATTATGGATACCTGCATTATCTTGTTAAAATATCTAGTCTTGCGTCGGCAGTTGCTCACCAAAGTCCATCAGAACAATTTCCAAAAGTTGTATATAAGTATTGGAATTCATTCTGGTAGAAATAAAATATATATCCTCGCAATTTTAGTGCTCTTGCGGATATCGTTCCAATAATATATGAAACCATCAGACCTATCTAAGTTAAATTTCCTCTTATCAGAAAGTATGACACTTTTCCATCCATGGTTCCATCTCTTTTAATTTCAGCCTTGCCTGTTCATGCATTTATTTGATTTATTAATTTTGTTAATAGACCTATTTCGCTGTTTTCAGTTGCCAATATTGAAAACATTCTTTGTATAAAATGTAATAAATTTTTTCAACGTTATTTTACCTTACATTTGCATTTATTTTCAGTTTCTTGATATTAAGAAAACCGAATATCCTGTTCAAAAGTTAATATGAAACTATCAAAATTTCGCTGAGTGTAGTACCAAAAATAGATAATAATAAAATTGGGTTGTTTATTATGTTAAAATTTATTTTCCCCGTCGAATAATAAACATTAAATCATTAATTAAACATAATTATTGTTTTAATGTTAAATAGTTGTAGCAAAACATGAATAAAACGGCTGTGGTAACTTGATCTACAAAAAAATGAATATCAAATGAATGCAATAAAACACCACAATTATCCTAATAAAACTGAAAACAAATCGAAATTATCTTTAACGTAAAATATACCAACTGATTCTTAACTAAGCTTAGGTTAAATTTTAAAATCAATGGAATATTTACGCCAGTTTGGCACAAGAAAGAAATACAATATTTCGTACGGCATCTAAAAGTTTGAGTTTTAAATCAAAGTCTTCATTTAAGTAATTTCGACATTTATCTTTCAGGTAGGTCTATGTTGAAAAGTCTATCTCACATAGATACGCTGCACAAAAATATAAGAAAAGTGAAATGATTGTTTTGATAAAACAGAAGATTTAGTATTTACACTGAGCCGAAAGTCAAAGATAAAGTGATTTTTAGAAATAGTATTTAAGGTACTACCAGAGGATAAATCAATATTTTCTTCCCAGTACAGTTAAAGAAGTATTTGAACTTATCTCCTTGGAAAGAATAACTTGTCCAGTTTTTTCGATGCAGATATATTAGCCACATTTTTCAAATTTCTATATGGGATGTAGAAAGTTATCACATTCTACTTTCGTGTCTATTATGATCATCACAGAGATATCGTTCATTTTGTTTTCCAATTAACTAGGAAGATACTTACAAATTTACCTTCATCTCAAGAAGTCATTTCGGAATCGATTTAGATACCGCAATCGACCGGAACCAACCGAAGAAATGAAACTAATAAGTCAGTAATGCGAATACGAAATGGATATCTCACTTACCGTACGCGATCATCCTATTCGACGCGAACGCCATCTATACGTCGAAGATGAGAAGTCGAAAGGGAGGATGGAAGGGCACACCACTGAATAGGCAAAAGAGATTATATTCCCGAAAATGGAAAAATGACTGGGATCAATCTTTTCTGCTCGTTCAAATGTTCCGCATAAATCAGAGGACGCGAGAAGGAAGTTCGGGCGTGTGATATTCGAAGAAAAAGCGAGGGAATTGAGGCATGTAGGACGCATTATGCGAGAAGGAATCCGGAGATCGGGTGACGGGAGTTTGGCGGTACTTAAAAAATCTTTACGGTGGAATTTTTGATTTTCTCCGCTTTCGTTATCGTTTTGCGAAAAAGCCGAGACTCCTAGAAGGCGTCGAACGCTTCGTATTTTCGAGAGTAATGGAGCGAAATCGATGGAATTTATTTCGATCGTATTTAGATTGGGTTTATTATGATGGGATAAAGTTGCACATGAATGATGTTTTTTTTTCCTTTGCTTTTATTAAACTGGAAAGCAATATGGAATGCACCGATAGAAGCTATGAATTACCTTTTAATCTATGAATATAGAAATTTCAGCAAGTGCTGGATAAACATATTTTATTTGCATGTTAAAGGAAAGGCAAATAAATTTATTGGGTTCACTAATAAGTTTTGCTGAACTTCCGCAAATTATCATTTAGGAATTCTTTTCGTCAGCCTAAAATGAGTCCTGTAGTCCTTTGCTGAAGTATGATATGTTAAGTATTTCTTTAGGGGGTTATATTAGTTGCATAAGATAACCATAACAAAAATTAGAAAATAATAGCAACTTTAAATTTCTAAAGAAACTGCGAATTTGGCACAACTTAAATGTCAAACTCAAAAGTATAGCTAGTACGTTATTGTAAATCTATTAGAACTGGGAAAACTAAGAACTCCAGCGTATTGTAATGATACTTCCTTTTATTTTTAATATAATTAATCATAAAAAAGATCTATTTAATCTTGTAGAATTCTTTACTCCACGGCGGATGTTACAGTTTCCGGCATTTAGTTACATTTATACATGTATGTGCAGGATCACATTAAAAGAATGTCAAAAAATGAGTCTCATCAGATACGTCCACAATGGAGGCATATACTTCACTGTCGATGTTGCAATACATCACTTTCCTTAAATTATAAATTATTATTTAAACAATTATGGGCAGGTATGAGTTTGAAGTTTTGAAGCGTCTGATGACCAGAATCCGTCGTACTCGATCCAAATACCGTGATCCAGAGATCTGGTGTTTGTTGGACGATAATGCACCGAGTCGCACATGATATTACGGACTGGTGGACAACGTATGTTATTCAAGTATTTAAATGCTTAGTACTGGATATCGCAGATTAGCGGTGTATTGAAAAATAAAAGTGAAATTAATTAGACCTTTGGGGAAGGATGTGAGCCTGAAGGAAAAGGGAAAAAATCACAGAAAACTGCTGGTTTGGTCGTTGAGGAACCAGTTTCTGATGAGTGCTGTAATGTACGAAATAAAAATGCTGCCATGTATGGATTTCTACTTAAAGAAAAGTCATGGAAAGTAGCTCAATATTTGTTGCTAATTGATCTTCGAAGGTTGATTGGAAGAACTTTGTCAAAAGCGTAATATTTTCGTTCAAACCGTGTGTGACAATTTCTTCATATAAATTTGCAAAATGTTAACAACTGGACAATTAACCTGCAAACAGTATTGAAGGATAACGCTCCAAATATGTTTTAATGACGATGCGTTTCCGTCCATTTCCTACAAAAAGGTTTGCATTAAAAGTGGTGTGCAAGAGAAAAACCTACAAAAGAGAGACACACAATACCACTGTGATATTAGTAAAAGTAACGCGGATAAAATGCCAGTACATTGAGTCTCCAATAAAAAGCATGGATGACTTTGAATATTACTTCAGCTTTGATAGGAAGATGTCAGGTGAAAAGAAAAATGTAGACTCATTTCTAGGTAGTGCACCCACTCATTCGAATACTAGAAAACGTAGAACTGGTTTTCCTTCTACGAAACACTACGAGGCATTTATAGATGAATGCTTGTTAAAAGTCTTTTGGCACTACTGGGTAGTGGAAATAGTAAAGAAAAGCATTGCAGTTGTATTAATATGGACTTCAGCGACTTGGGTGAATAATCTCTTATAACCTTAAAGGCAGTTTTCTAGAATGCAGATTTAATGTGCGTGATAATAACAGAAGTGAGTAAGATAAAGGAGATGATATACCGTTCTAATTTCCGAAGTTTAATATAATTCATTTAAATTTAAGAACATATTTAGTAATTAATTATAGATTTTTTATCTGAAAGTTGAAATACCTCTATAAGTCATGTTATTCATTGTATTGATGAAATAAGCGACTAAATTGAAAGTTAGATTGAAAAAGAAGAACTTGTAATTACTAGTTTAGAAGACCGTTAAGGATTAAATAACCTTAAAAATAATTTTTTGAACCTCGGCAATTTTAACATCGTCAACATTAATTATAGATTATCTTAAGTAAGTGGTAGATTGTACTTGTAGTATATATAAAAAAAACTGAACATTGTATTTTCTTTCATGCACCTATACTACCGTCCGTATTAGTTCGGACATGTAAATAAATTTTTAAAAAACGAGACAATATTCACTTGTTTTTCCAAAAGTTAAAAAATTGTTATTGCATTTTATTAATAGCGATTAAAATTAAAGTATACAGATAAAAAAAAGTAATTCTAACGAAAAATAAACAAAAGAAAACATTCGGTTCATCAAAGAAACTCCCTTTTGCGCGAAGAGCAGCTTTTACAATACGAGGCATCCGCTCCACTAGTTTTTTAATGACTCTATCTGGCATATTTGTTCATTCGAAATGTTCCACAGGTGGCCTATGAAGGTAGGGTATGCTTTTCAGAACCTCCTGTCCAATTCATCCCATAACAGCTAAATGGAGTTTATATCGGGGCTTTACGGTGGCGATGTCATTATTTGTAGAGTGCCATTATCTTGTTCTTTATTTAAGAAATTTTTACGTATCACTACTGAGTGTTTGGGGTTGTTGTCCTGTAATAATACAAAATAGTCGCCGACTAGACGTTGCCTCAATGGTACAGCAGTATTTCTAAATATCCCTCTATTCGCAAAATCCCTTCGATTCGCTTCAAATCTCCTGTATCTGCGTGGGAAAAACAACTCCAAACAAGCACAGAACTTATTTCTTGTATGACAGTTGGCACTTCACAATCCTGTAACATTCTTTGGCCTTTCGCTCTTCTTACAAAAACGCGCCGTGATTGTCCGAACATCTCTAACTTTGACACGTTAGTCCATAGCGCCCTTTTCCAATCATCCACTGACCAATTTCTATGTGTTTCTGCCCACTGCAGCCGTTTTTGCCTGTTTCCCCACTTCGAAGTAGGTTTCTTTTGTTGCAATGCAGCCGTGAAGATTTGGAGCTTTTAATCTTCTTTTCACTGCAGTAACAGCAACTTTTCTTGTACGGTCGCGATTCATTTCGGCGGCGATTTTTGGTGCTGTTAGTCTCCTATTTCGCTTGCTCAGCAATTTTATACGCTCATCGTCGGCGTGAGTTGATATTCTCTTACGAGCTGAAGGTGTCCGATGTCTTAAACTGTCCGTGCGTTGATGTCACCGAATGATATCTACTAACAGTCGATTTATTAACATGTATTTTTTCGGAAATTTGACGCAATGAATAACCTTCTTTATAAAAAGCAACAATTACAGCGCTTTTCTAAACTTATCGCTTTTGCTCTCGGCATTTCAATAACTCTAATCGGGTTCACACAAAAAGATACGCTCTTAAAACTAACGCACGTACAAGAAGGTTTATTTAGAAACTAAGGCATTTATCGATACACAGTACACTTTCGGGTGGCCTGCTCTCACCCCAAAGAGTATTACAAATTTATTACCTGCAATATTATCCCAAAAATAATCCTATTTGTGGCGCTGAGGATTATTCTGAAAATTTTCATATTGGGTCATAAAATATAATCGATATTCTTGCAATTATATTATCTTTTAGTAGAGTTTACATTTTACACTGGGTTCGAACTAATATGGACGGTAGTGTACATATTTTTAGTCACATAATAGGATTATGCCATTTTCCCCTATTTCTTTGATAATTATGTAATGCACTTCATCAACATTAACATATATTAATAATATGATTTTTTTTTTCATTTTATTCACGCATTTTTAAGTAATGGACATCATTACACACTGGAAATTTTAGGACTACCCGTAACCCTCCGTTATTAGAAGGCCATACTGTATCTACAAAACGTTAGAAACGAAAGATTTTCCAGAACAATGCTGGTAAATATAGATTCCTCTTTTCCTAACATAAAGTTCAGAATGTTAAATCAATGGTTCCGCTTTAGCACCCCATAAATTATATAAACGTATGCAATTACTTAGTGGCCACCTAAAACGTGTATCCCCTGTTTTATTTTTCCAGTCGTTCCGAATGATCAACGAAATCCTCGGAAGCACGTGAAAGACGTAAAGTAAATCACAATTGAGGGTTTCGCTTCTGAATGTATTCTATGAAGCGTAACCTAGCGCGACGTCACGGCTAATACAAACCCGTCTTGCATTCGCTAGCCACGACGCGAGGCTGCGAAGTCTCTGTAAAGTAAATCCCGTTTGGAAATGACTCGGTGGAGCTTGTTTACCTCTGCCGACTAAACTAGATTCCATTACATCAGGCGCTGTTTCCCTGAAATCTTTGCTCCCACGTACCTAACCAAAATTGAATTTATTCGTGGATAAGTTTGTATTAAATGCATGCACATGAAAAAATTTAGCACACAGAAAAGGAGAGTGATATAGACAATTTTAGGAAAAAAATCGAATACGTGTTAAAAATCAACGGTTGAAGATCTTGTCAATCTTTAAACTTGAACATGGATGCTTTCCTAGGATTAGAAATTTTTGAGAACTACGGACGTAAATCTATTCTTTAGCTTTTCGCCAAAGAATAATTGAAGCTATCACTGGCTGATACGGCCACCACTATTGTTAAGGATAAACTGAAATCTCTGTTGAAACATCCAAGAATTTGGGTTTTGTTTGTAATTTGAATTGAGGATTAAAAACCCATTTGTTGTCTCATCTATTGTTTGCCTTCGACCATGTTAACAGAACAATACGAACGTTTTATTGAAATGACATCAGATTTATCGAAAACTTTAAATTATACCGTTAGAGGAATTCTGGTACACAACGATTGCAAGGGCTGGCTCCCATATTTTGTTGTTGTTGTTGGAGGCAAAGTACTGTTAGGACTCCCTCTTCTTTAATTTACTTATAATATTTGTTCCGTACAGTTTTCTTTCTGTGTATTGAATATTACAGATATTTACTTTGGTTGTTCATTGTTGACACATAATTTACAATTTTAAAGTTAAAAAAAGTCCGTTAAATAACATGTGTACTGGAGACGTAAACTCCACTATCGATAACTAGATATGTATTGTTTTTAGTAAACATATTTTTGTGTTTAATTATAATATCTTCCAAATTTACATATTTCTAAAACACGTATAATGTAGTGTACCCACACATTTTTATCATATTATTAAAATAAGTATCGTCCCGAAATAAAACACACTATCTTCAAAATTTCTCGTACGTCGGATGGATGGCACGCCTAACAGCTTTTACTTGTAAATAATTTCATTCCATCAAGAGTGTGTTTACTGTGTGGCCTGCCATATAGGTAAACAAGCTGAGTATGGTGAGTGTATCCCCGGAAACGACCTAATATAAAATAACGACTGTAGCAAAGACGTTGGAGTTGTCTCTCCAGAGAAAAAAATTGTTATTTTTCGAATTAATTATTGTTTCAAAATTAAAGACTTGATAAGATTATAATAAATTATCAAAATTCACTGTTCTTTTGCTTTCATTTTGTATTTCGTTTACAATTTACAAATTGGGCAAGACAGGGATTGATTTAAGTATCTGTTAAAAAAAGAAATTTTGTTAAAAAGCGATATATATATATATATCGCTTTTTATATTTTTATATAAATAATATATATATATATATTATTTATATTTGAATTTAAAACAAACAAAACTTTATACAAAAGAACCCATTCGGCAAATTAAGAACCTGAGATTTTGTTAAATGGGTTCTTTGATTTAAATTTTGTTCTGTTTTTTTTTAAATTAAGTGATAATGTTTTCTAATTAAAATAAACAAATGTAAATGTTGAAAAGATAAATATATTGACAAGCTAATAAATATATACCGGTTTTTTACAAAAAAATATGTTTTTTATTGAAAATCTAAGGCAATCACTATCTAGCTAATTTTTAAATATTCCAATTAGTATGGGAAACAAAAATGAGAGCATTAGATACAAATAATTTTGAGGAATTTGAGAAGATTCGACGTCTTTAATCTTTGAAATCGTACTCACTCGCAGGTGATTTCTCGCCTTTAAGATGAACTGGTTTTCGGCTCCCAATATACGTGTCCGGAACTTCCAAATCTTATTTGTAGTATCAACTGATACACTTTATGAATGGATGTAAACGAAGATTTTAAAGAGTTATATGAGAAAATATCTAATTATTATCAGGAGAGACAATGACATGTGTGCCTTTGACACGATGTTTTTCTAGCACACATAGCAACACATTTGTTTGCCTATATAGTAGGCCACACAGTAGACACATACTTGTTATAAGTGAAATTATATCGGTAAATGCTGCCAGTCGTGCCATCCTTCCGTCGTACGAGAAATTGTGAAGATTATAAGTATAATTTCGTGATAATGCATATTTATGTAACGTGATTAAAATGTGTGAGTACAGTATATTAAAGTCTTTTAAGAATGAAATATGGAAATATTTATTTATATAAAAAATATGTTTACGAAAAGCGATATATATATATATATATATATATATATATATATATATATAATAAACGATAGTAAAATTTACGTCTCTTCTGCAAGTGTTGTTGAAGGGACTCTTTTTTTTTAACAAGAAAAATTGTGAATAATACGTTAATAAAGAATATCCAAAGTAGATATTTGTAAAACTTTACAAAGAAACCTGTACAGATTAAATATCTGTGCTAAAAATTCATAAAAAGTGAGTACTAACGGTACTTTGCCTCCAAATTCTAACATTAACCATAATACATAATAACGGCGTGTACCAAACATTGACGAGAAAATATCTGGAATAGGTAAACAAGTAAAATTTAGAAAAATTCATTGATAATTCATAGAGAATAGTTCATAATATTACAATATATATTGTGGAGGAAAATCTCAGGCTCGTTAAAATTTTTAAATGGGTTCTTTGAATTAAAATTTTGATTTATTTGTTTTGAAGTAAGTGAAAATGTTTTCTAAATTAAAGTATCAAATAGAATATATATATATATATACCGCTCTTTTACCAAAAAATGTTTTTTACAGAAAACCTATGGCAATCCCTGACTAGCTACACTTGAAACATTCTAATTAATTTATGCAACGAAATATGAGATCGAAAGATAGAAATAATTGAAGAACTTAAGAAGATTCCACTTCTATAACCATTGAAATCGTACTCACTGGCTCGCCGCTAGGATGGACTGGCCTTCGGCTTCCAAGATAAGTGACCGGAACTTCCAAATTTTGTATGTAGCATCAGCTGATACACTTTGTTGTTGGATATAAACGAATATATTTATAAATTTACAAAGTTATATAAGAAAAATTACGACTTATTCTTTCTCAGGAGAAGCGATGCCAACATGTCTGACTTTGGTCCCGATCTTCATCTGTCCGTGTTTCTTTTGTTTTTGTATCCATGCCAACGCATTTGTTCGCCTGTATGGTAGGCCACTCAGTACACACACATACTGGATATATGTGACATTATAAAGGAAATTGCTGCCAGTCGTACCATCCGTTCGTCGTACGAGAAATTTCGAAGATTATAAGTACAATTTCGGAATAATGCATATTCATACAATGTGATTAAAATGTGTGACTACTGTATATTAAACGTCTTTTAAAGATGAAATTTTGAAATATTTATTTATATAAGAAATATGTTTACGAAAAGTCATATGTATTATAATAGACGATAGTAAAGTATCTGAAATAGGTGAACTAGTAAAATTTTAGAAGAAATTTATTGGTAAATAATGGACAACAATTCATATCATTACAATATGTATAATAAATGCGGTACATTTACCCTTCTGAGTTTATACATCTACTAGTGCGCGGGTTTGACAAAAGAACATTATAGTCAAGCTTTTAGATGCAGCGATTTTCACATTAATAAAAGCAATATTTATAGTAACCGATTAACAGAAGAAGATACACAGTACAAGGAAGTACAATTTGAATATCAAATTTAGCTTTGTAAGGAAATTGAGATTTTTTTGAAATAGATATTACTACTACATTCAACCGAAATGAATTCAATCCCTTAGCATTGTAGTATGTACAAACAGGAACGAGGGAATTACCCATTACGATTTGTTTCTTTTTTTTCCTGTTTACCAGACACACGCATTTGTTGTTTCTGGACTTCCTTGTGTACTACGTACAGCAACGTATGCGACAACTACCGCGCACATACGCTGCTATTTTCGTTTTGTGTAATTTCGTAATTCTGAGAGCTAAACAGCAATTTGCGGTAATAGCTTCTAGATCGATTCCTACTAGGTTATACGATGGCGGTGGTGGAAAATTGAAATATATCGTAATATTCTTTTATTTGTTGAGTTCACGAGCGAAAATGCAAGAAAAAAACAAAATTGGAAAATTATGTAGATAGCATTTTTTAAAACACATTTCCTATTGCATGGAAAACTTATGGTTACCAAAAGAAACAAACCAAAATGCCTCTGATGCAAATTGTAATTACAAAGGAACTTGAGAAAATAAATTGTACTGCTTTGTGTTTTTAAAATTACCATATTTAATCTTGGAGTAAAGTATTGTGTGAAGTGTAATTTGTAAGTTGTTGGTAGTATATTGCCTCTCATCTGAATCTAACTTGAACTAGAGTAAATGTATTATACTGTTCTTCTTTATGGAAATTCTTTTTATATCTCTGCGCAAATATTCAGCTAAGTAATTTGATAATTTTAATTTTCTGTTGTTCATTCTAAACCCGAGAAATACAGTTTCAATTTAGCAACTATACTAACTGTGTACAGATATCTAATCGAGGACTACAACAGTCGGTATTAGAGGAAGTAAACATAATTGAATATAGATTAGTTTTCTATATAATCTCTTATTTTATTCCCACCGTGTTAGAAATTTTTTAATTCCATCATCAAACAATGAAGGTCTGTAACCTACTACGCAGGAATATTTCACCATCTTCATCGTCACCAAAGTGGTGACCTCCCAGTTCTTCCTTGAGTGGCTCAAACATGTGGTAGTCACGCAATGGCAGATCGGGATTATATGGTGGATGTTCCAGTGTTTTCAAATGTATTTTGTTCAACTTATTTTTGGTCAATGCAACTGTGTGTGGCCGAGCATTTTCATGGAGCAGAGTCGCACTTCCAATAGGCATGTCTCACCTTTTTCGTCGATAGGCCAGTTTCACTTCATCAAGCAGTTGGCAGTAGCACGCAGCATTAACTGTGCGCTGTTTGTGGAGAAAACAATGTACAGTATGCTTCTAGAATTCCAACAAACCGTTGCAAGAACTTTTCCAACAGAAAGACGGGTCTTGGCTTCCCGCGGTGATGCTTCTCCGGGCTTTTACCACTCCATGCTTCCCTGCTTAGACTCCAGGGTGTAATGGTGCACCCGCGTCTCATCACAGGTGACAATGTATCTCAACAAGTCATTCTTCTCTGTTTGATATTGTGTCCAAAGACCTCGACACACGGCAAGACGGTTTGCTTTCTGCTCTTTCATCAAGAGTGGAGGAACCGAACTTGCCGTCACTTTTCGATAAGCCAAATCATCTGAAATGATATATTGGACATTCTGATATGATATTCCGACGTGTGCAGCAATTTCCTGTATTGTAAGGTGGTGGTCACACCCTCCCGGGTCAAAAATTTAATAATGATACGTTGCTGAACAGACGTGTGCACCCCTTGCTCAGATATGATGCTACTAACAGTCCATCTGCTTTGGCAAACCGAACCGGTTTAATGAAACTAGTAGAGCTATTTATTATATGAGATTATATATTTGGATAAAGTAAGTTATTTAAAAAATATATGTATATCGTTCAGTAAGAAAGGTATCTTTGTGTAAATAAGAAGGGTATCTTTTCTTACTTAAAATTGACTTGGCTCATTCAATTGTTTGACTCAAGAACGTTCTTTTCTCTGTGTACGTGCCCAACTTAACTTTTGGAAAATCTTTCAGTCATGTGTTCCTAGTATCACCAACTAATCAGTGGCGTTAACATAAATAGTGAGCTTTCGTGGCTTACGCTTGACGTGGCTCTATACTGCATATAACGACTAAACGAAGTTATAATGCTCTTCCATGATAATCTGGTAGACGTCTCATTATCTCGTTCATTGATCAAGCAGATTATCTCTGTTTGCTTAATCGAGATTAACCTTTCTAAGTACAGGATGCGCCGGTAATTACGGTAACAATTACCATAATTAAATAACCTACGCGCAATTACGAGATACAAATACGATATGACAATTTGGATCGTCATTTGGTAGATCAACGTCAATATCCTTGGAAATGTAGAACGCGTTTACATGCGGTAATCCTCGTAGCTTTCGCTTATTTGCTTACTTACCCATTGACACACTTCTCGGAGGACAAAGAATACGGAACGAACGTGTGCAGCGCTGGCAGGTGGCGCTGCGATCTCGGCAAAAAGAACACCACGAACTGTATTCGTTGTAGCATGCAACCGTTCGCAGTTAAGTCGGTAGTAGCAACAACGTAAGGATACGATGGGGGATTGGCCTTAGAATAACCGGTCGACAAATTGCCTTGTGTATCTTCGCGACACTAACAAGATGTGCGCGTCATTATAGCTGTAATTTGTTCCTGGGAAACGTCTGTTTTGCGTCGTTAGGAAGATGAAATAATTTCGGAAAATTGCTGGTATCTTTCCTTCGGGAAAAATGTAATGTAAACGAATAGAAGCATAAATAAAAGGAACAGTTTTGTGTATGACATATTTCAGAGACACGGTTAAAATTATTCTAAATTAAGCACATACTTAAGGAATTCTGTGTCTATATATGTAATACCTAAGATAATATGTGCGCATATGTTGCATAGTTTATGTTACGTATAGAGATGCTCATATCTTTGACTTTCTTTTAACAAATGTATTGTAAGTTATATTAGAGCCTGCTCAGATACCCGCGGATACTTACGGATACCCGTGAGTATCCGTAATGTTACGTCCAGTATGCGTGTTATGTACGATATAGCGAATACTGTACCAATAATTACAACTTTGTTAGCTATTCTCATCACTTGAAGACAATAACCAGTACAGTGGAGGAAAGAAAAAAACAACGAAAAGGAACCAAAAAGAAACATGAAATTAATAATATACCTGAAATAAAACGAATAACCTAGAGAAAGATAAAATGATGTAAAACCTGATCTAATCCTGGAATATGCCGATGAGATGGGAAATTAATCCACTAACATCCACTTAACAAGTGTTTTAATGTCAAAAATAATGGTATAGAAATGTATTACAAAAGATAGGAAATATGAATTCATCAATGTTTCATTGCATTTTTTCATATAACAAACTTTTGCTTAATTCAAAATTTATTTCCTCTAATCAATGAATCTCCTCGAGATATCCATAGACATCGACTATAGAAGAGTATTCATATTCGATTATACTGAAGAATTTAGATTTCCGCTTTGAGACCGCGTGGTAATTGCATGAGTCTACGGAAGTTTCGCTATGAACTTTATGAAACTTCTTCTGGACTATTGATATGCTTCTTCTCACAGCAGCGTTATGACACGTAAACATTGGTTTGGCTACTTCATAACGGATTAGATACCACAAGAAGATAAACCTAAACATCGAAGTCGCTTCTGTACAACAAAAGCAGAAAATAACATCAATGTGCTAGAACGGCCATCACAGTTGTCAGAGGCTACCCTAATCGAGAACATGTGGACCTAAATGAAGACCAAAATTAAAGGAAAGGTTTACACATCATTAAGTAATGTGCCCAAATATTGGTATGAGAAAAAGTGTCAATTAATACTTGATAATGAAAGCGATTAGACACTTTACTAACCGCATTCTAGTAATTAAGAGGTACTTCTAAGTCTGCCGACTTTTCAGTCTCAGTTGCATGTGGGTCCTTCTGGGCCTCTTCTCACAGAAGTAGTACAACATGCAGCAGCCCAGAAGAAGTTCCATGCAACTAAGAACGAAACTGCGGCAGACTCATGCAACTGCGAAGCGATTTCAACCCGAAAACCTAAATTCTTTAAAAGAAAACAAAGCGGAAGCCTATAACAACATATCGAGTATGTAGATTTTGACACAGAAAACGCCATGTTTCTTGAAATGCAGGTACCTCTCATACCACCCTCGTGTGTCGAATGTGTACTCGACCATACTTAGTCTTGTTAGGCTCATTCAAGCAACAACTTTCGTGATGGTCTGCGTACAGTTCGTGTATTAACAATGGATGAACATTGCGCATGTTGAGTATCATTTGGATTGTAAGCGATTTGATCAAGTTTGACAGAACACACGTTTGTTTGCTTGAACAACATTGAGTAATAAAAATTATATCGGACATCTAGTGGATGATGTTCGTAATCAAAATCTTCGAATAAAAACATCATAAGAAAAGTTACTACTAGATGTTGATAAAAATACGTGAGGAGTATTAATTACCAAACCATGACAGCAAATTCGTCAAGAACACGACGATCATTTAAATATGTACCAATCTAACCTTAACAAACTCATAGTTGGACATCTCACAAGAAATTGGCTACCATAAACATCTAGGACAACAATTATTGCTGCAAAATCAACTGCATCAATTGAACATAATGCAATAAATTGCGATGCAGATGCATTTGATCGCCAATAAATGCAGAATACTCCCAAATAACTTGATCTGATTTCGTAACATTAATCGAACGTGATTGAACAGCGGACTAACTATTGAAATATATGCGGAAATGTGGTACTAATTTTGCTGGAGCACTTAAATATCTCTGTTGCAGTATCGTATAAAGCTATTGTCTGTCGGTTTGTGTTGTTGTATTAATTTACAGAAATGATAATTTTTAAAACATACAGAGTTGTTATAGAATTCCTTATAATAACATTTAACTGCATACAATAGGCGTTTCTTCCTTCAACTCAACTATTTTCGAATGATTAAAACTGTTGAAACATGATTAGAATCTTTGGATGATGATCCGGGTCCAAACACAATGTTGACCTGAACTCCTCAATTGTTCAAAAACCAAATGTTAGAGGATAAAGAATTGAAGAAGTAACAGTTAGAAGGTTTCAATATTCTACATTGCTATTTTGAAATGTTCAGATTAGTGCAGTAAAGAATTCAGGTAAAGATTTGTTAATTATTATTCGTTTTGTGGAGACAAACTAGATTTAGTTATCGTCCGCGTTTCATTTCATATCAAAGTTAGATCAATGCAGTGGTATATCAGAGAGTCCAGTCTTACACAGAGTTTAAGATCACCTCCCTTTCTCCACCATTTTTGGCACTGTTAAGGAATTTTAATCAATTATAGTGTGACGTGGCTAGGGGCTAGTTTATTAATTAAGATAAACTCGTTTATGTTTACACGATACAAAACATTTTGGTCTGATCTCTGTAGAAATTAAGATCTGCACAAGCTGATGATTGAGGTTTTGAAAAAAACCTTTCATTTGTCTTATGGTTTGAGTATTTCCAATTTGTTATCACAAGAGAAAAAGGATATTTTTACAACGAATTAACAATGTTGTTGAAACGTTGCAATACAAGGAAAACTAGATCACAAAGTGTATTATAGAAATAATTAGTAGACGTACTTAGCTAAACATAAGTTTTATTTGTCGACAAAGCCTCAATCTGCGTTAATACGCTTATCCCATCGTTTTATAAATGTCCCAATGCCTGCTGCATAAAAGTGTTGCTTCTATCGCAATCTGGACGGGGCAGTCACATTGTTGATCATCAATAACTTTCGAGCACCCTCCCGTCCTTTTGCCTAGAAAAAAATGCACAACAGCACGTTGCTCTTCCACAGTACATCCTTCAGAAAATGTATGGGCTGGAATTCTTTAAGACAAAGTTATTGGTCCGATAACTGAATCTTTAGAAAATCAAATCGATCAAAATAGAAATTTGTTGCAAAAGGTTTTCTGACAAATGGATCAAAAGAAGGGGCGCTATAGAATAGCCAGCGAGATCACCAAACTTATCGCCCTTTGACTTTATTTATGGGGGTATTTGAGAACAGTAGTGTGTAAAATTCAACTTCGAAGTATTCGTGATGTTAAGCATAGAATAGTGGAGGAGTGTAAGTGGATTTTCCAAGAGATGTTGCAGAAAATGCGGGAGGAGTTCGAGCAGCGGCTTTACCGTTACCTTACCAATAATGGAGAGCTTTTAAACACCTGTTGAACTAAATACAACTTCATTCTGACGCTAATAAAGTAGTCTTCGCTAAAACGTCGACTTTTAATTTTTAAACTTTAAAAGGGCATGATTTTGAAAAAATATACGGGCCTTTTCAAAGAGGTAATACTTCCTCCTATTTGAACTTTTTGATACGATTTTCACCCCCCCATCAGTGGTGAAATTCATCTGCCTTTTTGTTAAATTCAATTCAAGGGTATTTTAAAATTTATTCCGAATGGCAAGTTTTAACATGAAAGCCCGGCATAAACTGAAAGCAGATAATTGATGAAAAAACAAAAATCAACGTAACTAAAAATTTTCTCCGAAAGTCAACCAAAATAAAGTAATAAATCTTATTCGACAGACTTCTGATGTTCATTGTAAGTGTTTGAAAAATGAATTATTACTATTTACAGTTGTAACGGTTGTCGGGTTCCGCCGTGTCACTAGGTTTTTGTCCCTGACGTTTCCCGTACAACTGCGGTTCGCATTTGCAAAGGTTGTTCGCGAAACGTGAGGGGCAAAGATCTAGTGGCACGGTGGAACCCGACAACCGTTACGACTATGTCAAACGGCCGTGAAAGTCTGAGATACTATTTACTACTATTTATGTTTGTAGATTAAAAATAATTAAGACTACCGTGAGTTACTTCTAGGGTAAAAGAAAAAGTAATTTGAACTATCATGCATGAGACAAACATTTACTTATTCTATCCAATTATAGAGAGTAGGGCCCAGTAGGGGATGTAAAATTACAATGCAAGTTTTTCAGAAATGATATCCTAAGATAAATTTCTTACTTTTGACGTGATATTGTTGACGACGGATTCTCATAATAACTAGAGTTTTTGTTTATACCGTTTCCATCGTTCGTTGAACTTGTATAGTCCAACGTTTCGGCAGTCTGTCTACTGCCCTGAAGACGGCAGTAGATAGACTGCCGAAACGGACTATACAAGTTCAATGAACGATGGAAATAGCTTAAAAAACTCTAGTTATTATAAATTTCTTAATTAAACTTAAATTCAGATTTATCTTACTATTTCCGGGATTTTCGAAGAAATTATTTTTGTAGTTTCAATACCTATTATACAGTATAGCTTTAATTATGAACTGTTTGCAGAGTTATTTCAATAAAATTTATATGAATTTTTAAAATTAGCTAAAAAGAAAGATATTAATGGATAATGCACGAAACAAATTGAAATATTTTTTGAATAAAGTTTCCGATAGAAACGTGAAAATAAAAATAAAGAATATTGTAGCTATGAAATATATTGATCTTTACATAGCTAACAACGATAAGGTAATACAGATTATTTGTAATGACTTCGAAACCTTGGAAACGTCATTTGAAATTTCCCTTGCAGAACTTTCTCCACTTCATCGGCTTTCACGTGTTATTAAGCCCCTTCTCCTATCGACAAGAAAACCCTTTATTCGCTTCAATTTGGCTAGAGTGGCAATTTTTCTGAAAAGTTTCGCCTTTTGTTCGACCCAGCGATAGCCCCAAGAAAGCGTGTTAGTATTTCGATCCAATATATATCGAAGGTGTTTGTTTATCGGCATGTTTGGTTGGCGTGACCGGTTCGTCCGATAACTGACTAAACTTTCCCAATACAATGCGGAAGTGGATATGATACTTAAATCGATGCAAAAAGTTTCTAATAACGACACACACAACATCTAGAGGTGCGGTGTCACTCCCGGGCGAATGAAGGGCGCTATTTATAAATGAGGGAATCTTCTTTGTGTTCCCGTTCATAGTCTTACAAAACGTGCAAGTTTTACTTATTATTAGAGCGCACAATGCAGACAAAATGTAATGGTAAAAATATTCTCGCAACTCTTTGTCATTACACAAGTATTTCATTCTATGCGATTAGTAAATAATCAAAATTCTGATCTAGAAAGAGAAAGAATCCTGCAGACTGGTGCAAAAGGCATACTAACAATTTTATAACTTCATATTCAATTACAAAAGATGATATACGAAGCCGACTTGAAATGTTTCCGGAATCGGTAAGAGATGGTGCACGAAGGTTGATGTTGTTGGTCGGCAAGGGAAATTTCCGACATCGACTGTCAATAGTTGTTGTTAAAGGGTGCGTTTTGTGTAGCAAGTCAAACGGTTCAACGCAATCTAAGGGATTTCTTCATGCGTTTCGTAACCGGAACAGCCGAAGCAGTGGACTTTTCCGGGCGAATCGGCTCCGAAGAAAGCAAAGACTGTTACTTCGGCAGGAAAGGTCATTGCGACTATTTTTTTTGATTTCCAAGGTGTGATCCTCATCGACTATCTGCGGAAGGGAAGGATGACCACGGGATAATACTACAGCGATTTACTGAACCGATTTGATTCAGTATTGAATGAGAAATGGTCTCGTTTGCAGCGGAAAAATGTACTTTTCCGCTACGACAATGCACCAGCTCATTCATCCCGCATCGTGGTGTTCAAATTGAATGAGTTGCGCTACGAATTAGTCTCTGATCCTCCATATTCACCGGACCTAGTCCCCAGCGACTTTTTCCTATTCCCAAACGTGAAAAAATCACTGCGAGAAAAGAGATATGCATCGCCACTACGGCTATTTTACAGACCTCGAAACATCCTACTTTTCCGACGGCTTGAAGAGACTGGAGCACCGTTTGATAAAGTGTATTTATCTTCGAGAGGACTACATCGAAAATTAAAAATAAATGGCACACCAATACCGTGTTTTTCTTGTCTATTGCGGAAACATTTCAGGTCGGCATTGTACACGATATCGGTATACACTAGCTTAATGTTTAGATCCCTCTTCACACGTATGAGCAGTGAATAAAATAGGATAGCTTCAAATTCTGGTGCGTTTGGCTGTCCTGCAAAGCAATTGTTAAGCACAGACGTGGACATCAGGAGAGATGTTAGCCTATAGCATGTGGATGGTATAAGTATATCATTTTTAGATGGAGTACTTTAAGGATTTGTTTTGGGTATCACTTACTTGCATGCAAGTGAAAACATTGAATCTATTCGAGTATTAGCGTTGCAACCTATTACAAAAATTGCTGCTTGGTTGAGCTCTATAATAAATTACAGTTTAGAGATTATACGGTTTGTTAGTTGGTTTGTTGGTAATAGTTAGTTAAGTTCTAGAACAAATAAAAATCTTTTGGCCGAGAACTAATAACCAATCGCTGGAGCAAATGGGTTCGATCAAAATACTGTCATTGATTCTATATTTGGTTAGGATATGTATTTAAATGAGTTGTATTCATCACTATCGAGGATTTGTTATGGGTTTTCTAAATTTTGGCTATTGGTTGACTTATTCGTCATACTATCCTATTAGTACATCTAATTCTAAGTTGAAGTATGGTATTACTTTTTTGTTTGTCGATGATTGTGCAACGTATACTTGTCCTGTAGAAATTGTGTAAAAACCAGTACATCAACTTTGTATAAACTATAATGTCAAAAACACTAAACTTTAACAATACCCTGTTCATATATTCAGCAAATTTTCATATTGATGCTTGACAAAAAGGATAATTTTTACAAACATTCTTTCTTTCACAATTAGCTCACGAGATGTAGAAATGCAGTTCTATTGCCCCTGATACAGAATCTTTGGCACGTTCGCATAATTATTTATTTACTAATATTAGAAATATAAATAATATTGTTATGTTTAAGAGCTGGATTAGAAACCTATTGATTAATAAATACTACTGTAATGCTGATGTTATTACAATTCAATAGTTTTTTTTTGCCTTAGAGCGTTCCTACTGAATGTATTTACTTTCGTTAAACTTAATAGTTCACATTGGAAATTAAGTAAATTATTATCTAAACACGTTTTTTTCATCTTAAATGTGCTATGACTTATCCTACTATGCCTTTGTAGAGTGTACTGTTACGTTTGTTTTCTTTAGACCAATAAGCTATAATTTATCGTGTACCATTTCCATTGTGTCATGTTTCGCCAACTTTATTCATTTTTTTATTACAACAGAAAAATACAAAGCTCATTATGTCATATAATAATGAAAATATAGAAAGATTTATTGCATTTGTAAGATAGTACGAGCATAACATAACACTGGAGAATATATTTCGCTTTGAAGTACTTAATAAGCCTCCTGATTGCTATCGTCTTTGTTTCCTCTTATATGCATATAAAGCTGCTTATTTTTGTAGAAAAACGGAGCATAGTATGCAATATAAAAGCAGCAATAGATATTATCATTGTAGAGTAATGAATATTGAATGACTATTTTCCATAACAAGTGTAATGTGTAAGCTTGTAGACGCTCATAAGAGAACGTCGACGAAACTTCGCATTAAAATGGTTAATATTGCAAATGAATGGTGGACGAAATATTTGACGGATCATACCGGTTTCTCTTTTTTTATTTCGCTATCTATTGTTCATGCATTAGCGAAATAATAGCCAACCAGTTCTACACAAATATGTATATAACTTATTTTTTAAATAGAGTTGTTATGGAAAAAAAGAACAATGTTTAAAGGGGATACTTCGAAAAATTGCTTTGGAATTTTGTTTTTCTTAATTCGTTAGAACAAAATAATCCTTCATTTAAAGCTGTTTTCATTTTTTTTATTAAAAACATAACTGAATTCTTCCTAGTTTTGTTTTGCTCTGTGTCACCAGTACAAATATTATTTCCGCAATATTATAAACACATTCTTTGAATTAAAAGTAGCTGATTTGCGGAATAGATGTTTCATTTGCATTAAAATAGATCTGTTACCAACATAATAGCATTAACAACGCGGGATTTTGTTGGAAACTTATAGTTTCAGGCTCTTCACCTGTTAGTAAAAACAACTAAAAGAAATTAATATGATTTGATTACTGAAATACAAGGTGTGTGAAAAGTCCTTTTCAAAATGAAAGGAATTTAATACAATTGCAATTGAAATACCACTAGAGCATAACAGAATACCTGCGGCCATATTTTCAACTTGCAAATTTTCTCTAAAATATAAACAAACTTACATAATATAATGCATAGAACTTAGCCCTCTACTTCTATTCAATGCTAATAATGTATACATCGTACTTCTTTTCTTTATTTCACATATATACGAGGACGAATCAAATATAAACCGGACTTTGGCTTTTTACACTTATCTGCTCTAAAATTTATTGGTATAGTAAAAAAAATAAATACACTTTAAATTCCGTCATCAAAGAATGAATGTCTGTAGCCTGTTGCGCACAAAAATTTCCACACTTTCGTCGTCGTCAAAGTGGTGTTTTCCCAGTTCTCCTTTGAATAGCCTAAACATGTAGTCACACGGTGGCTGTAGGGCGCATGTTGCAGTATTTCCCAACGAATCTTGTCCAACTTATTTTGGGTCAATTAGCTTTGTGTGGCCGAGCATCGTCATGGAGGAGAATCGCACTTCGAATACGCATGCCTCGTCTTTTTCGTGGATAGGCCAGCTTCACTTCATCAAGGAGTTGGCAGAAGAATCCCAAAAAGCTGTTGCAAGAACTTTTCCAGCAGAAAGACAGGTCTTGGCTTGCGGTGTTGCTTCTCCAGTCGTTCGTCACACACGTCTCGTCACAGATGATAATGTGCCTCAACAAATTATCCTCCTCTGTCCGATATCGTACTAAAGGTCTTTCACACACGGTAATACGGTTTGCTTCCTGATTTTCCGTTAAAAGCCGAGGAACCCACCTTGCCGACACTTTTCGGTAACCTAAATTATCTGAAATGATTGATTGGGCACTCCCATATGGTATTCCTACGTGCGCAGTAATTTCCCACATTTTAAGATGGTGGTCACCTTCAAGCACCTCACGCATGGCACAAATATTCGCGCCACTAGTGCTCGTCCGAGGTCGGTATACATGGCTGTCCTTTTCCTGCGGACTCTGCAATCGGAAAATTTTTTGTTGCCAGTCCTGGAAGCGTCTTTTTAGCGAACTGAGTAGTTAGTTGACGCAAAATTTCGACAGGCTTTACGCCCTCCTGCGTCAAAATTTTTGATAATAATATGTTGCTTAGTTGCTTAACAGACATGTGCACCTCTTGCTCAGACATGGTGCTATTAACAGTCCATCTGCTCTGGCGAACCGAACCGATTTACACCACTCCACACAGAGCACTCACATTCCGCTCACCTAAAACGCTACATGTTGACTAAATTACCAAGGATAGGGCTAACTATTGGCATACCTTCCATTCACCACTCAACGATTGTGTTCGCGCTGTGAACAAAACAAATTAAAAAAGACTTTTGGGACACCCAGTATTTATGGTTCATAAAAGTATAAATCCTCCATTACAATTATTTAATCGTTAGTTAATTTAATACTCATTTCCACAGACAACTTTATTGAAAGTCTAGAAAGGAAAGTCCACTGGTCCATCTCTAAAAATTTACGGCAAGCACAACACCCTACTTTCGTCACGTGCTTCCTCTTTGTTGTAACTAAAATTTATTGTTACCTGACTCAAAGACACTTGTTTCCATCATCCACGTTAGTAGTTTATCTTCCTTCAGCTAGAACAATTTTTTACGAATTTATGTATTGAGAACGTACTAGTGCTTTCCAAAATGCACAACTTAGTACTTGTATGTCTAGAAAATTTGTAACATGATTCTTTACAACATATTACGATCTATTAGATGAAAACTCTTATATTTATGTATGCGTGAGTAAAGACTAACAAATTGACAAGAAGTAGTTGTAAAATCTACACCGTTTACTTCAACCCACAGTCTACAACTACTCCACATCACACTTTACGGCCCGTATTTATTTAAATATATCCCAGTAAACATCTGCAACTATGATTAAAACTTAATGCGCTCGAGTAAATGGAAAACTCTTCAAGTATTTCCTCAAGTATGCCCGAGTTCTCTTATCAAACGGCGTTTATTATTTAAAACTTTACAGGCGACGGCGTCTCCGTTCGAAAGTAGGTACGTAAACTTAAATAGATCGTAAATCCTCACATACCGCATTATAATTTAAGTTATAAGTTTGTATTTACCCGCGCTTTGCTTACTCTAGACGTTCTCTTTCGTCTACACTCCTTAAAGTTCCGCGTTTGTAGCGGTTTAAGAGTAATAGTTTAGCACCAGTGGCGTAGCAATTAGAAATGTTATTTATACCTTTCTGGAGGGTTAAGGGCGTTAATAAAAACTGAAATTACTAACAGAAATTCGGGTAAACTTAGTGAAAACCTATTTTTAGTACAAATGCAGTTGGTAACTGACTACAAAATTAAGTAAATCAAAGTCAACTTTAAAAAAGCAACGTGGACACCAACTAAATAGTGCCAGACCACAGAATTGCTGTTGGAATAAATGGACTCAAAATTAAATCATTTACAGATACAGGCTAAAGCATGACTAAAAACAGATTTGGTCTATGAAAAAAATTCAGCTGTCCAATTTCTCAAATAATACCACGATCTATTTAGAATACTTACGCAGAATGAACAGAGTACCAATAGTGGGAGTCTATCTTCAGGTATATTCGTGAAGAAGCACACAAGGATATCTTCTCGATACCTCACTATATACAGCGCTTTATTTCCCTGGATAGATTAGTAGCAGAGAAGATGGAGAAAGTAGGCAGTACTTTTATATTTTGATATATCTCAAGAAGGACAAAAAAGATAGCTACATATATGTATGTGTTATCATTTACGAAACGTATGTATTTGTTGAGTTGCATTTTATCTATTTTATCGCCAACTAAAGGATAACGTAAACATCCATTACCAAGAACACTACATAAAGCACAAATAAGCTGTTCGTTTCCATCAAAGTAATTCAACACCAAAATAACTATATTCGTCGTTTAAGATATATCCATAGAGTTAGTAGGGATTACTGGTAATAAATAGACATTTCAGGAATTCTTCGAAACTTGTTTATAAGCTTAAGCAATTACATTTATTAATGAATATTATAAGCATATAAATTTATATTGAATTTAAAATGTTGGCTTATCCTACTCCTTCCTGGCATTTTAGTAGTGACAGGTAACACTGCCATAATGTCTTCACACAAATTTATTTTGACTGTAACATAAAAACACAACGTCGAAATCGTTGTCACTTTCAAACGATGCAAAATCAATATCCAATACCTCAGAGGAAATTGATAATGACCAATCAGAGCTATCAATATTTGCACGTTAGCGTCTTGCTGACTCTGGAACTACATTTTGTAAGTGTGTCGAGAATATTAGGGGTTCATACACCAAATCTGCCCAAATTATGCTTTTTATTCCGCGCATGCTTGTCTGTTGTTCTTCAGAAGTCTCTGGATGTGGTCCAAAAATTTTTTACTGGAATAGCCTGCTGAATATTGTCATCGGAGGATTCTTCCATTCTCGTATTTATTTCTCTTGTTTCTAAACTTTCTTGTGCTGGAATGTCTTGATTTTGCGTGACTTCTATAACATGCTCTGCATAACTCTGTAGACGGTTTGTTACGAGCGCTGCATCAAACCAATAGCGTTTGTGATAACGCTTAAAGTAGAAAGCATCCTAGACTCTTTTCCTTTTCGTAACATCATGAATACATAAAAGGAAGTAAATGTAAATAAAGCGTGAATAAGCTTACAATAACGGATTTACCTTCGGACTGTCAACTAGTTGTATATTATTTGCGAAAATGAGTGTTCAAATTTGATCCTCGCAGATCCATTTTACGAAATTACATTTATTTAGTTTCTGACTACAATCTGCAGTAATATATAAATTTAAAACTGCAAAGTTTGAAATGCGATTTCTCATGCAAGTACACCCAGAAGAATGTTATGTAATTTTGTTCTTCTTGACAAGAATATTCTAACGTATTCTCTTTTTCAAATTACTCTAAAGAAAATAATGGGTTAATAAAGGTTTATGTAACATACGTTTTATACATTACATGTTAGCTTCCTAAATATATAATACGCGTGAGCGATTTGTGATCCGATGCTAGCGAATTCGGTTCTCCCACCGCAACTTTCGCCAGCACCTTAAACCGCTCTAAACCACCCATTTCATGTGCGCCAGCTACGAATAAGGAATGATAATATAATAATAACATAATGCATATTATATGCTTATATGTGGAATATGATATATTATATTACTTGTATTAGGCACGGATACGATGATAAGTTTTAGGCAATATGCTAGAGCCTCTTTATCATGTTAAACTTCCTTGAACTTCATGGTTCCTTTGAAGACGATTCTATGAATTTCATTATACTATAAAAATGTTAGCTGCTATTTTAGACGAATACCTAGATTTTGAATATTTAATCATATAAAATTAAGACGGAAGCCGGTTAAATATTTACTTCCTAGTCAACTGAGTGATAAATAATTTTGAATTGCTTTCGAATAAGGAGGCAAATACTCGTTGAATTATTCTCTTTAATTGAAAATGATATACGATGAAAAGTCGTATTTGTGGGTAGAAACCACGTAGGTAGGTTGAAATAAATTCATAGTAAATTTATAAATGTCATGCAAAGAGCGAAATTACATTTTACTGAAGAGAGATAAATACATCGTTTACCAAAAACATATATTACGAGGGCCACCTGAAATGTTACTGGAATCGGCAAGAGATGGCGCACGAAGGTTGAAGTGGATTCATTGGTCGGCAAAGGCAACCTTTTTTATGAGAATCTGTTATCCGTACCCTCAAGAGTGAACTTTAGCGAGAAAACAAATATCACTCATTTTATTTCGGCTGAGCTATGGCGAGTCGTCGAATGTTAATAAATCCGTGTTGCCACCTCCAGCTCAAGTGCGCCTACAGCTGGAGTCCTTCCTATTTCCAGTCGCCCAGAATGCAATCCACAGCTTGCAACTTTTCACCCCGTATGCTGTATTTGAATTGAACTTGTTGGAACGAAATCACAGATTGAAAATCGAGTTCAAATCATCTCCAAATCTTCATAAAGCGTGCTCATTTTATGCTAGTGCGGTTTATTCTTCAACTATTGTTTATCTTTTCTAAAAAATATACATATGCAAATAAGAGTCTTCTATATCGGTAAACGTTAAACCTTAAAAAATATCGATAAAGTAAACTTCCTCCCTAACACGTTCACTAAATAAATATCTTCGTACGCTTTTAATTTTCATAAATCTCTAAGAATGCGTCCCAAGTTTAATATAAAGGAGAGATAGCTATTTTATACTTATAGTAGACCCACCATGTTATATAAAAATGTTATTAGTTTCATATGAAATATTTATTTTATGTCTGAGGGTGGATGCTGTAAAGAACTTATCATCGCAACTGTTGCTGCCTTTTATTGGAAACCGATTTCTTCCTTCGACGTTGCGTGTACGTATTGGTCTTTGAGTTACTAGTCAGCTTTATGTATTCCGTAGCGTGTGTGTGGGTGTCAATAAATACCTATTAAAAAACAACCGGGTGCGTTATTTGCACTTTTTGGAGCAGAAAAATTTAAATTTTAAAAAGAAAATTTGTTATTGAATCTATGAAAACTAATCAATATTAATTAACTCATTTCGAAAGATGAGCAAGTTTAAAATATTGATATTAAGTATTAAAGAAAAGACTGAAACAAAAGTTGCGGCATTTCATATCTAAGGTTTACGTGAATATTCAGTATTGAATTGTAGCATATTGTCTCAATTGCAATGGAACCAGTCAGTTGTAGTACAGAAAGAGAGAAAGAGCTAGATAGGATCTTATCCCTAAATTATATTATCCTGTTTTTTAAGGGGCCACGGATATCCATGTTATAAATTTTCTTAGGGACAAATGAGGGGTTAACAGAATTAAATGCCCTAGTGACATCAGAAAGAATTACTACAACGCTTAGATCTGAGCCCTATATGTAGCGAACGAATTCAGTAGTTTTTATTTCTGCCGAGTATCCTGGATAAGAACCGTGCTGGAAAAATACTACATGATCACATAAATTTACCCTCTAGCAAGCCATGAAATTATTTCTTTAAAATATCTTGCTGATAGTCAGTAATGAATTGACACAGTTTTCATTATAGAATCATACTTCAGAAATGGTATAGAATTAGAAAATGGAAAATAGTTGTACTCATTGCAACAACGTATAAATGAATGTCGGGCAAAACTTCAAAAATTTGCAGTAACATATGATAGATTGCAGTAAGTTATTCAAGAATCAGTGGTGAAATTTCGTGAAATAGGGTCAGTGGCCCGAAAATCAGGTAGTGATAGATTATCAAAACGGACAGCTGAAAATATAGCGGATGTTGAGAAACGAATAATCACCTAAGAAATCTATTCGCATGCTTTCACAACAATCCTTAAAAGAGATTTATAAAAGTTTCCATACAAGTTTCATTACATGCAAAAGCTTTTACTCACTTACCATGCAACCCTACTTAATTATTATCGATAGCTTTTAGGTACGATGAATAATGATCATGTTCTTGGCGAATCCTCCTTTTTGGATTAAGTGTGGTGGCCCTTATCAGGATATATATATATATATATATATATATAATATAGTAATGCGCATCTGGTCTAGTGAAAATCCACATGAAATTCTTTAGAGACCCTTGCATTCACCAAAAATAGGGGTTTGACTCTTGCTGTTTCTCGTAGACGGATTATTCGTCTAACATTCTTCAATGACACCACAAATACGAAGTGATATAGTAATAATTTATTACAACCACTCTTAAATTAATTACATAACGGACTCCGCGAGGAATATATTCAGCAAGATAATGGAACAAGTTATACGGCAAGAGAAACAACGTATGCATGAATTTTGTGATAATCGTACGGTAGACTTTCCACCGTGATTTCCCGATTTGACAATTATGGATTTTTGCATAAATCCACACCTAAAACATAGAATATTTACAAATCGTCTTCATGCAATTGACGAACACCACATTATTTACCACATAATTTAAGGAATACCTTAAGTAACATGAAACGAAGAGTGGCGTTATGTATAGAAAATTAAGGTGCTCACTTTGAACATTTAATGTCACCATTCCTTATTATTATTAAGCAATTTAGAGAGATTATTAGGTCCATGCCATGCATGTGTTTATTGAGTCCGCAGTGTCCGATTGAAATCGCTGTAAGAACTCTCAGTTTCGTCCTACTCATAAAGACTGGCTTATGCACTTTTCTCTCACCTGCATAGATCCGGAGAGATAGGTGCTACCACACGTCGGCTCAGAACCTGAAAATGGCTGTCCACTAGCGTCTCTTACTAGCAAGTCAGTTATTTTGTTCCCTTTAATCCCCGAGTGGTTTGGCACCCATCTTCAACGCTGCGGTGTTCCGCCAGTTGTTGCAACCTTTTGTGGCACCATAACACTATTTCAGGGTCAAACTTGACAGCTTGTAGCCTCCTAATTGTTTCTCCGATAGGGCTTGCACCACTTCAAAGTCATATACATGTCTGGATGGCAATTACTTGTAATTGAAGGATGGAGGAGGAAACTCCTAGGCTGATGGCCCAGCCATCCGATTCTCCCTGTTTCCAAATTCCAATACCTGCGTGCACGTGCCTTTATTGTTCGTTGCTGGGAATAGTTATTGTATCCCCCAGCAAAATTATAGATGGACCGAATTTCTCGGTTCTCATCGACAGCAGTACTCTCTGTTAGATGTAGTTAAAGATGCTAGTATAATCCTCGAGCCTGCCAGAGAATGGCCTGTATCCATTATATCAGACTCTATAGACTTCTAGCATTGCTTCTCACCTCAGCACCAGTTGAAATGGAGGAAGCCCAAGGTTGGTCTCCATCGCAGCCGTTGGCGTTGAGGACATGGCCCCCGTAATGCCCAAGCAGGCAATCCTTTGGGCTCTACCAAGAATTTTGACCACGTAGACTTGATAGGGTTTGTGCCACCAGACTAGCAACGCTAGGTTATAGTAAGTACTATAACTCTCGTGCACAGTCAGGCACCATTGCTGGTTTTAGGCCCCACGTTCTACCAAACATTCCTCTGCAAGCCCAAAAAGTCCTTGTGGTTTTGTTTGTCGTTAAGATAATACTTAAAACTTTTCGTGTCCAATTCAAAAGCCTGTGAGTGGCATTTTGAAATTACGTAAGAATGCACTCTATAATAGCTGAAATTTATCTGGATGATGACCACATTTCTATTTTTGTAATCCAGGCCTATAATAGTGCCTTTCTTTTAACATGTTTTATAAGATGGCCCTTTCGTGTCCATCCACACTTTTATTGGAATATTAGTCTAAAGTTATTGTAAAGCATTGCTTTTAGATTAAAAGCGACTTTGTGATTGCTAGAAAAATTGAACCCGTATTTATTTCTGAAAAAATGTTTATTTGCCATTACCATTAATTAAATAAAATCTACTTATTAGCGGTTTCATTATTTTGCCTCTCTAATTATTTCTTATCGCACAAGGGAACATTTTTCCTAATTAAGTTTCACATCTAATATACTTCATTCAGCGAAATCAATAAGGGATAACCACTACCTTTATTCAAATTGGCGGCTGTAGAGTATTTTTATTTCACGATATCTCAATCGGATTCACTCCGTACTTTAAAATGCAACAGATCTCCCATATAAGTAATACTTTCTTGGTCAACGTGGAGTTGATTCTCTCAACCAGCGATCCTTAAAAATACAGATCTCGTCTTCGTTCGATTTGCAATACCTCGGCAATCAATACATTAGCTCCGCGCTACTCAAACAACCGCCGGTGTAAATTAATAATATTATCGTTTCATTAGCCGTAACAAGGTTCTCCCTGGAACAAACCTGGGGGTTGCGCCCGTCGGTCCCCGTTTCTGCTCTGTCTATTCGTCTGATGGGTTGTCTGTGCGAAATGAAACACGCAGATCGAATTACGGCTAGTGCCTTTGCTAGAATACGGCACGGGGAACGTCATCATCATCATCATCATCAGACGTGGAAGCTTTCGCCGAATAAACTGATTACTATTCCGTTGGCATGGTGGCGCGGAGTATACGCGTGAGTTTCTTCTACAGTGCGCGCGCGATAGAGAGATTATCGGGATGGCATTTGAAAGATTAAAGAGATAATCGTAACCGTATTGGGAGAAGCAAGGAGAAAGAAATTCCGGCGCTCGGCTTTACGTTTCGCTTTGATCGTTGCATCCGTTCGCGTCCGTACTTATAAAAGGTATATGTGTACAAGCTGAAAATCGATACCTTTTACTTATGGAGATGCATAAGAAGAGAGATGTTACGCTGAAATTTCATGCGTTACATCGCTCCCACTTAGGTAAATATATTCTAAAGCCTATGCTTCCACGACTATAGTTTTATTAATGGTAGATATACAGTAACCGACAAAATAATAATAGCATTGGCAAATTATTACGATACTTGTAAAACTGACTTCCTAAATGAAAATGTACTATGGATTATACACTATAGACTATGTCAATAGTTTCCTCCTACGAAATATTCCCTTCATATTAGATACGATATTGTGCTCTGCAAAAGACGAGGAGGATCCACCTCATTTGTCACACAGAGTAAGGACTAAATTAAGCATAATAATAAGCACAATAGTTTTTAACAAAGAGAAATGCAATCGAAGATCTTTACATATAAAGAAAGGCTCTCGCATTCTTCATTTACATGTCGTTTTTTTGAGCCGAAACATTTGGCTGGCTCTATTTTACAATTACATGTTACTATTATTCATGAAATATAGATAAGTTGTTTAAATGTTCATCCACATAATGAAGTATATATACATTATAACGCGTACTACGATGTACCATACGTGCACACACAGCAAGGAAACTGTGACTGACGAACTCAGTCAATTTTCGTATCGGTCGTGCGTACGGGCGTGTCCGGACCTGGCGAGTCCGGGCTTGGCGAATTCTGATCTGGCGAGTCCGGACCTGGCACGTCGAAGATATAGCCAACCCTATTGATGATACATTTTTAATAGGCTGCAAAAGCTGATAATTAAGAATCCGTTAAGCTGGCGTTAGGAAATGTCTGCTGATATATCTTTATTTTTACAAATCTGTCAGTAGCTCGGTTGGCAATGAGAGTTCACGTACTTCTGAAACGTTGCGTTCCGAATAAATTGTTAATTTGCGTGGTGTGGAGTACCTATAATATTTTGTCTTCCACTGTTTTATGCTGTCAAAATTTTACAACTTACTCACACTTCTGTGAACGGTAGTGCACATTGAACAATAATTTCCCGCTGCTACTTTAGTCTTCTGCTTTCATGTATAATCATTATGTTGTCTGTTGCTATTCTGTTTTTGTAGGAGATACCAAAGTCACGTAACTCAAAGACACGAGAAACAAGTAATACACGAGGGTAAGTTGAATAATTCGGTAACTAAAGCACAGCAAATAATATTTCAATGATACGTGTTTTATTTCCGACAATCTCCCTCAAGATTAATATATTCATTTAGTAGATGTTGAGGTTTCTTCATGCCTTTACAGTACTCATTTTCCTCGAGTTTTTCAAAATAGTGGTCCACAGCAGGTATTGGCTCCTCATTCGAAGCAAATATCATACCGCCGAGGTGTTTTTTAAGTTTTGGGGAAGAGATTAGAGTCCAATGGAGCTAAATCTGATGAATAATGGGGATGTTAAAACGCTTCGAACTTTAATTTGGCCAATTTTGCTTCGACAATTCTGGTTTTGTGAACTGACGCATTGGCTTGATGGAAAAGGACATTTTTTGCTTTCTTCCGGATCCCTTTTCGACGATAGCTGCCTTCAAAAGTTTAGAATAATATTGTCCAGTAACCGTAGTCGTAACTGCATTTTCAAAGGTACCTTTGAAAGTGCGAACCGCAGTTGTTCGCGAACCGTCAGGGACAAAAAACCTAGTGACACGGCGGAATCCGACAACCGTTACGCCCATGACAAACGGCCGTGAAAGTCTGAGATACTATTTGTCCAGAAATCGTTTGTCCGTTTGGAAGGTAATGGATAAGCAAGATTCTTTTCACATCCCAGACCGTTTTCTGGCCATCAACTTCCCTGCCGATAGACTTTCGCCTTCCTTGGAGCCGGTTCATGACGTTCAGTCCACTGTTTTGATTACCTTTTACTTTCCGTTGCGTAGTGGTGAATCCACGTTTCATCGCAAGTAACAAATTGGCGCAAAAATCTGTTGGATTTTTCCGAAACCGCACCAAAATGGCTGTAGAACATTCCACGTCTTTGAGTTTTTGTGGTGTCAGCAAATACGGCACCCATCTTGCACACCGCTTAGACATGTTTAATTTAATATATAAATTGTTAAAAAACAAATTTCAAAACTTTTTGCAGTTTTCTGCAGATGTGGCTGTTTTTAAGAATCCACAACGAGGATCGTTATTTAGGCTCGTACGACCTTTTTTAAGTTCATTCACCCATTTGAAAACAGTCTTAATAGAAGGGACATCCTCACCTAACAGGTTTACCATATCAGCATGCATTTCTTTGGGCGAAGAATACTTTTTCTGTAAGTATCTAATCTCTGCTCGAATTTCAATATTTTCATTTTTAGTGCCAAAATTGCTCTGATTTGAACGAGTGTACACAACAAACTATTTGATAGATCGACATGAAGTGTAACACGTATGTCATTGAAACATCAAGCTATACAATAGCGTCAAAGATTCATAGTTAATTACCGAATTTTTCAGGTTACCCTCGTAATTTGGATGTTTGCAAACAATAAAACAATTTTAATAGAGATTTATTCATTTATTTTAACCTAACTTTTGATTCAAATATGTATATCAACACATCTTACACATCTTTTTTATTTACAAATTTAATATATATCGTCGTATAATATCTATACAAAAGGAACAAATAATAAATTCCTGTTACAACGGTAGTAAAGAGATGTTGAAAACAATAATCTTACAAAAGACATGTCGTTGGTTTCAGTATAGTTATTTAATAATACGTAAATAGTACATTACATTCGGTTTAAGACGTTTCATATCCTTATCGATTCCAACAATATTTTAATTGAATTATGCATGTTGTACATGGGTTGTCAATTCTTCCTAGATTTAGCGATAAAGATATAAGCCATCATTAAAAGTCGATATTACATCTTCTTAATACACTTGTAGTCATTATAGTAACACAAATATATTTTCTCACACTTACTTGGTTAGATGAAAGTCTCTTATTACATGTAATGTCGTAAAAAGTCAGTACCTCTCATCTTTTGTTTGGAAAAAAAAAACAGAAAAGCGGAACGCTGACAGTCAGTGAAACATTTATGAAATACATTGATTACAGTATTATATATTTTACTTAATTTACCATCTGCACAGTCAAAATATCTTGGTACCTGCTTATATAAACAAAAAACTTCACTAAAACTCGTTAATACCTAAGTTCTTTACAAAATACAAATGAAAAGAAACCGATGAAATTTGGTGGTATAAAGAAACATGAGAAGAGGTTCGAATCTTAAATTGGGATCAGTAACTCTCAAAGCATGTTGACTGTATGTGCCTTGCGACGTTCTTAATAAATCTTTGGAGAACGGTACTTCATCGTTTCAGTCCATCTATACTTCAAATGTCCGTCAAGGGCGTTTCATAAAATGTGTCACTTCATAAACTGAAACGGATCTCATATTTTTCATATAGTTTATATTATAGAGCATTTTGGTTTTATACGCGCATAAAAAGAAGTCCATCCTCCTTTATTATGTCGCTTATATTGTCCGCGTATTATATTACTCGTATAAAATGTTATTTAAATACTAAGGAATACAAACGTTTCTTCGGAGATAAGATGGATGTTATGGGCTGAAATTTATTTCTAGTTAGTTATTCTTTTGTTATTGTTTGTAGGAAATTGAAGAAAAATAATATTAATTTGCCAAATAAGAAAATATGGTCTTTTATATTGGTCTAGATTAGTTTGGGGTCTTATTAATGGACCATCTAGTACACAGCTTGTTGTTTTATTGCGTTGTGTAGATGCTTGAAATCTGGAACACTGCTTGAAAATTTTTCTAAACATTTTGAAAAGATATTTTAAAAAGCTGTATGATAGTCCTAGAAGACATACTAAATGTGGAACCTCTCGGCTAAAATATTATATAGCAAGTAAGTTATTTCTGTTTACTAAAAAGAAGAAAGAATATTTCAGTGGCCAACGAATAACTTTTTCTTCTGCTGATTAAGATCTGACACTTGTTTTTAAGTAATACAGGTATGCTAATGTTAAATATAAAACTCATTTTACTCGTACCTGATAATATTTAAATACTTAATAATGTAAGTAGTAAACAATTATAAAGAGATACAAATCTATTAAGGTAGTTTCAAACAAAAGGTAGTATATCAAGGTTTAAAAAGATTTTATTAGGAGATTTTGATCGTTTAGCACTATTTAAAACTAAGCAGGGGTGATAAAATGCTAGTTACATGTTAATTGTGAAGAAACTACATCAAGTCAGAGGGCAGTGCTTTCATTAAGAAAATGTACATTGCTTATTTTCTCGTAAAACTTAGTGATCAACACAAGTTATACGCTCCACATTAACAGTGTGTGGAAAATTTTGCGACAGTGGAGCAAGGAAAAACCCAATGAATGTGGTGTGAACCGAAACATTAAGTAGATGATTGCTATTTTTGCATGGTGGAGAGCTCCGCTCCAGTTATAATAAGAAGAACAAAAATAAGATTGTGTAACCTGATTCGACCAGTGCCTCATTTCGATGAAATACCTGTGCCAGTTTACGAAGAGCTTTCTTCACTTGAGTACTCGGATGCTGGATATATGTCAGATGCTATGGAAGAGCAAGATTCACATGTAAATTCTGACAATGAATATATGATTGCGAATGATGGACCACAATGTTTTACCCAAGCCGAGCTGAATGATTTAGTAAGAGATTTGGGTCTATCAAAGAAATCATCGAAAGTGCTAGGCTTTCAGGATTAAATGAAAGGAACTTACTCGAGCAAAAGTACGAAGATAATTTGTTACCGTCACAGGAAAACTTATCTTGAGCAGTATTTTAAAGTGCGTGAATTTACTTATTGTAGCAATGTGACAGGTTTGATAACTAAAATGAGCATTGTACAATATAATTCAAGTGAGTGGCTTATCGACAGCTCTAGCAAAAGTTTGAAATGCATCCTACTACACAACGGAAATGTCTTCAGTTGAATTCTTAATGGATATTCCCATACATTAAAGGAAACCTATGACGACATTGAGAATAATAATAGAGACCTTAATATTTTTGGACTTTTAAAATCAACCATACATACGAGGTGTAACAATATAGCTCTCGAAATAGCCGCGTAGAGCTGATGTAGTTGTATTAAAATCATATGACTTATCGTGTTTTAACATGACTAAACTTCAAGTTGATAAAGCAAGCTGTTAATTAGATACTTTGCAAAGGCATATTTGCGCGTGCTCTGGAATAATAATCAAACTTTAGTGCATTGTATTAATATCAAATTTTGTGTCAAAACAGCCAAAGGTGCTATTGAAGTCTTACAACCGTTGCAAGTGATACCTGGTGAAAGTGCTATGAAGAATTTGAACGCCAAAAGAGATTCAAAGATGGAATAAAAAATGTTATAGATGAACTTTGAAGCGGTCAACACTCTTTGAAAGTTAAAGACATTTGTGTTTGTATAAGGTATAGCTATGGAATAACTGGTGGAAGAAATGTGGTTTATTCAAATATTACAGCATACCTTTAACTTTATTCAATAAGCCCCTTGTTTTATTCCTGCACACATCGAGACAGTGCCGTAATAGATCTACTTCTTTGCTTTTCACTTCTTACACTTACTATAAATGTGTTCCTTTGAGTATATTTTCGAGTTCTGGGAACAGGACTATAGCACCAGATCTGGTAATTCATGGGGTACTTTACGATGGAATTTGTGTTTGTATCTATATTATAGCTAGACCATCCAGAACAATGCAAGGGAATACTCTGCCCAATTGCGAAATCCATGGAGTGCTATCTCAAGCATCCAAAACCACTATGATGAAGCAACGAGGTGGAAACAATTATTTAAATATAGCTTATAGAGTGATTTATAAAGATTTGGGAGGGTTTATTTGTTCATGCTGAACTAACAGTGGCCTGCAAATTATTCAGGAAAAAGTGATTGCTGTTTATGAGCAGGATTTATTATTTCGCTTTATATTTTGTTCTACATTCTATTGATGATATAGAAAATCGATTAACGAAAACCCAAAAGAATTAATGGTAGGGAAAATGGGAAATTCAATAGGAAAAGCGCTGCAAGATCGATATTTAAGGGTCCCTGTAATTGTTAACGAAGTTTATATACATTTATGAAACAAGATTTTGCACGAAGATTTGGGTAAAGAAAAGGTGTCTGTATGGCATACTCTTCAATTTTTCAGATTATTTGTATTTAGGTAAAAATGTAGGTGTCTAGAAAAGAAATTTTATCAGAGAGGAAGAGAAGTGTTTCGCATAAATTGCAAATTGGAATTGATTTATGCCCCACAAGGGTTCCTTGCCAAAAAGAATTAAGATGCAGTTTTCTGAAATGAAACCGTCGGCAAAATTTTTGTGGGATCTAGAAAGAGTTTCGCTTATAGCATACAGGACCTGTTCAAATAGTTGCCAAACTTTTCGAATTTCGCGCAAACGAGAAAAATGTGTCCGCCGCAATCTCCAGTATAGTCACGTGTTTTTGGGTCACTGAAATCTCGTCTAGTTTTTGTGTTATTGTTATTTAGGTGCAAGGTTTTGGTGCAGTGTTTGTAATGATTATTGCGATGTATGATATTCGGGAGCAATGATACAACGTAAAATTTTGCGAGAAACTGGAGAAAGTTTTCACGCAACTTCTGAAGCTAGCTTGTATAGATCGTCATAATATTACAATGGTTTCACACGCTTCAAAAGTGATTTGCCTATCAACTCAAGCTGTACCTTCTACCGGAAAGACATTTAACTTCAACTGATGATTACGTTCAGAAAATTAAGAATCTATAGCGCTCAAACTGTTACTTGACTTACACGATTAGAGTGTGCCATGAAATTTTGATCGAAAAACTGAGGATGTATCGAGTTGCAGTAAAGTTTGTTTCACGTTTACTGATCGAACAGCAGAAAGTAAATCGAGTGTTCTACATTTAGTGAAGCACCAAAGGAAACTGTCAAACAATATTGTAGAGTTAACGTAAGAATTATTTCAATGTTTAAAGGATAACATAAACATTGCTTCGCAGTTCTCTGCCATGGTTGTTTGGCTATTTAATGACTATTTGTTTAATACACTGAATACTTGAGGGTATATGGATTCATGATAAAAACATTAAAATTATAAGACGTACTGAATATATTGTTTAAAAACAAGTGTCTCATCTCAACTTTGGTAATATTATGTTATCCAGAAAGCAGTTTCATTATTTTTTTTTGTCTTGGTCAAATATGTTCTTTGACGCAAATTATACGCACAAACAATTAAGTAAGTGGATGGTAATCATTTACTTTACAAGAAACTTCCAGAAGAAAAAGAGCGATCATGAAGATTTTAGGAAAATGAAGGGAATTTGTAAACAAAATTAAATAACCTTCTATACGGTAACGTGTTCTTTTCTTTTAGCAAACTTTGTCCATCAAGCGCGTGTCCCGATTGGTTCGCCTTTTCGACATGTATCTATAGATGATATTTTTTTCGACAGCATCCGAAAGAAATATAAGTTAAAACAAAGTCACTTTCTGCGAAGTTTTATCCTGTTTACGTAGACATTTATATTTATATAACGAACCGAAAAAACGAGCATACAAGAGAACAAAGATGGACGCTGAATCCACCTATCGGAGAAAGGAAGACGGAACAAAAAAAATAAATAGGAGAGGAAATATCATCGAAACAGCTTCGGATGTAGCTGTTGAGAACGGGTTGTTGGGTGACGGGGGTCAAATAAAGTCGGCAGGAATGTATCACTGAATTATTTTACAGCAACTTCCACTTTACAAAATCACGATAAAAAAGTCTTTCTCGCATTGACGCGGTTTACGTTACTTCTCTTTTCTATTTGGGACTATGAAATGGTGATACCGTGTTGAATGCTGTTCCTTCCTTCGACGTTAAAATGATGCAGGAGACACGTGGTCGGTAGATCGGCATGTCTGAAGTTAACTGATCCATAGTCTGCGTACCAGTATGGCCAAGACTGACATGACGATGAGACATCTTATAGAAATTAGAAACGTTGTCCTATTACCTGAAAAAGAAAGAAATACGCATGTCAAAACTTGGAGCCAATTTACACTATATATTCTATGTGAAAGGATTTTGCAAGTATGTATAGTCTTGGAAGGAAATACGGCTGTATACATATTTGATAAGCATTTCGACTCCGCACTGAATAAGACATAATGCATATATAATCCTTGCTTGTTGATGCAATCATCGTGGAACAACAATCGTTGTTGTCCCGTGTTTCGCAGTACTACTTCCTCCTCCAGTCTCCTTATTCTCATGCTATTTAGAGGCTAATCTCCAGAGTAGAAACAAACATTCACTTAACGCTGTGATGGAGGACAGTAGTAGAATTATACAATTCACTCAAGTGTAAACCCAAATTGAATTTGCAACAAAACTAAATATGATTTTCGGCGATTTTGAAAACCCATATTAAATTTAAATGTTATTTATACAAACAGGAATACAGCAAACGAAAAGGAAATCTGGTGCATGAAAAAAATGTCAATATTGCACTGCCGATACAAATAAGAATGATAGATAGTCTAGGCAAAGAGTTTCAGTGCCGTGCGAGGACAACATGATCTACTCTCAGAATTGAGTACCCGTACCAAAGCGCTCTTGTTTAGTATTATTCCACTGATTTGATTGATTGTGAGTGCTTTAGGTACGTTTCGGAAATGGCGTATTTCGAATGAACTAGAAGACGTAATGGCGAGTATGCCGGATTTAGAATACGAAGGAGATAAAATCGAATGTGCAAAGTGCGACAACTATTTAACGTGTACCAGCAGGTGGAAGTATGAACGCCACCCAAAAAGAATAAAACACAGCCCTCCAATCCGTGACAAACGATACAACGAACAATTAATATTTGATATAGGTGTTTGTTTTATTCTATGTAATGTACCGTCCACTTTACTAGACTAGAGGTTGTCTCCTTCTGGAGCAAGTATTCGGGCATCGTTAAGAAACTTTATGCCACCTGTTCGCGATTATGTTGAAAGAAAAACTAAAGCAGAATTGAAAGATACAAATAAATAAATAAATTGTGATTATGCGCGGAAAAAACAACCGATCGGCAAAAACATTATGTGGTGAATGTGATGGTACGTACAATGGAAGAGTTTGAATCGTCATCCCCTATCTTAGTTGCTTCCAAAAGAGTTGCAAAATGTACTAGAGATGAAATTTAGAAGTGGTGTTGAGGGCGTATATATATTTCAAGTTTCAACATTCCAATTTTTAATGTCTGTGGGTGACGGTGCCACCGTGCTTTCCTTAGGCCGATCTCCTAAAGAAGAGTGTGGCAATCTGCTACATATAACATGCAAAATCTATGCTTTAAGCCTTGTAGGAAAATTGATCCCTAAATGTTATACACAAGTAAATGCGAAGGCAATATTTCTAAAGTCCCCTAAACGTACAAAAAAAATTCACGAACTGTAGCTGAACCACCATAGCCGGTTACTAGGCGTTGGGAAACATGTTTAAAGGTTGCGTTTTACTACTGTGAACATCTTGATGATGTAAAGAAGTATTACAATACAAAAAATGTTTCAAGATAGTAAGGTAAATGTGATTTAGAAAGGATTCGCAAGAACTATTATGGACTAGCGGAGGGAATTGAAAAATTACAAAATGATTCGATGTCGTTTGTGTCTTCTGTTCAAATTGTATATGATGTTCACTCGTACTTGTGTACGGTGGAAAGCAAAAAAAATGAAAGTGTAATACAAAAATTTGAAAGTGTTATTGACAAATATTCATATTTTCTCATATTAAGACAAATTTGTGAAGGTGCGCCGACAGATTCATTAAATTGTCACAATGATTACTTTAGATTTGCAAATATAACATTACTCGATGTGTAATGGTCGTTTTCATGATGAAAAAATATTTATTCCACACGCCGCATTCAAACAAGTATGGAAAGATATTGAATGAATCTAATATTTAATAGATACTACCTAGTTTGTAATTTCGTGGAAACTTCTTAAGTGTTTCGGCGCGTTATATCATATATTCTTTATCATTGTTTAATGTGTAAACATTTCTATGTTCGCATCGACTATGGTCATAAATGATGCGAGTACATAATCGTTACTGAACATTCGCCTTGATACGGCAGCTCGGCCCTTCCACGTTCTTCTTCGTATTGAACATGTTTATTCTCGCCGTTTAGAGCATGCTTCTTGGTTTATACAACTTTTACGCAAAATGGCGCACTACAACATCAACCTTAAATAAGTGAAACCGCCACGGCTCCATGGTATTTGGTTACCTAATATCTATAAACGTTTAAGTTTTTTGGAACAACTGCCACTTTCGGGAATTTAATTTATTATATATAATTTTATGCTTTCAAATGAAAATGGTTATTTCCTACCCCATACACATTTATTACTAGTAGCTGTGTAAAAGTAGATTTCGATAATAACATCTTTAAATCTATTTATTTCTTCTCATCAGTAATATGATTAACGTTTCTGAGCTTGTAGTTTTCCTTCTCGTGCTCTAACAACCAAGCGTGCCATTGTTGCTAAATTTGAATAGTGCGATTGGGATATTGCTCTACATATAGCTAAGAAGCTTGATACAATACAAGACCTAACATCAAAGTTACTATTTCAGATCGTAGGATGAGGCTTTCACGGGTGGAGGCTGAGTTTGTTCTGGCAGTACGTATTTCCGGACCGGTAGGCCGTGGTCTTGTTTCGCCAAACACCCTGGTTCTCATCTTCAGGACGATGTTAACGGTTCGCTGGTCGTCTCACTACTATTTAGTAGCCGTGTTGTTATTTCTGTTGGTCTATTAGATAATACTGGTGAATGTTTTGTTAAACCTTCCTCTTTAACGATATCTGTGAATATTTGCTGTTGTATACTTACGCGTTCGCTGTTTTCTTTTGAGGAAATTAAGTTTCTTGGCTAAATTCCATCGTAATTGTAGGAGTCTGCTGAGATTTTAATCTCTGCTGTGAGCAGACCCATACAATTAAGACCTGGTTCCAAACCTGATTTCCTTATATCGGGGAATATTCAGCAGTTTCTCTCATTGCGTCCAAATTTAATCTACCTACTTTGGACCGTAGAATCAATGTTGGTAAAATTATTGACAGCATCGTGTTTTTTAAACAAGACAGGGTTAACACCTTGGCGGTATTTCGTGTTTATAAGGCATATGACACTGTAACCATGGATTCATCTACATACAAATTGAAGTGATTTGTTCTTTTAAATGATGTATCAACTAGCATTCCCCATCAAGAAAATCCCATCTGTGGGATTCAAATTCGGATGAATACTAGAAATAGTGTCCTCCAGAAATTGTGTGGCTCCACATGGGGCTCTTCGATTGCTGTGTTGAGATCTTCGGTCTTGTAATTTGCAGTATTTAGCAGCCGAATACCTGCTGAATACTGTGCTCCGGTGTGGCTCAACAGTACCCATACTAGACTGGTGGAACAATGTGTCTCATATCGGGTACTAGCAAAGCTAATCCAATTGACTAGCTTCCGGTTCTTAGTTATATACCACCTGCGGAAATCCATAGACAGGAGGCGCCTCTGAGGGAATATAGGAGAACAGTTTGTAAACTTCAACTTCCTGTAAGCTCCGACCTGATCCTACAGTGTGTTTTTGTTACGATGAGTGTAGCCATACGATAAATAAATAGTAGGATGAGTCAAATGTCAACATATCTTGTCAATTATGGCCTCTTTGGAGATAGAATCCATAAGCGCCTGACATGTTACAACGGAATATCGCCAAAAAATTATGGCCTCCGTGCTACTAAACCGGAAAACATTGCAGATGTATGTACCATCTGTACGAGACCTGTGTTATTAATATTCGGGTATGTAAACTGGAACCTCTTAAACCGTCACGTTCATTCTTTCTGATTAATAAATGATTATAAATGTATATTGGTGAAGCAAAATGTATTAAAAGTGCTTCACATTTCAGTTAGTGCTAATTTTTATGATTGATGGTGCCGTACCCATGTATTTTGTAGGCAGCTGTCTTGTTAATATTGTTAATAACTGTTACTTCTAGTGCTTGTTTCAATTTTATGCGAATCCGTGGGTCATGTGCGCATGTATATCACTTCAAACTTATTTTTGTAATTTTGTTAATAATAAAATGATCATTTTCCTCACAGCAGCGATACATGCGCCCCAGAAGGAGCACCATGTAACTGAGGGCGAAACGTTTGTAGACTCAATTACAACGAGGTTTCAACTCGGAAACCCGAATTCTTTAAAATAAAACGACCATGGTAAATTAATAATTTTGGATGCACAGTGTACGTATATACATATATGCATATATATAATATTCCACCGTCCGTTTCGCGCCATAGGATAACGGTGTGAATGATCTTGATGGATTCGCGCTCCGAATGTAGCTAACATATTATTTACGTGAAACGCGTAGACCGTCACTAACGGATCTTCCGTTTATCATAGCGCCGCGCTTTAGAACGTTAACGCTGAAATAGATGCATGCATTAGTTATTCCTATTTCAGATAATGGTTTTCCCGTCGTGTATGTATGCAACGCTTCGTACATACATCATATTTAATGCAATTCTACCGCTATTGTCAGTCGACGTTGACTCCATATTTTCAACCAATTTTCTTCAATATCTATTATGTAAATACGTCAATGCATCTTTTTAGTATAATCTCCGAACGGATACGCGACCCTTCCCGATATTAGCATTCGCCTTCTGACCCATTTTCTTAGCTATGTACATACACCCGTAGGTCTCACGCCCAGGAGCTGTTACGACAGAGGACGTCGCCCGTTTACATATCTTCCGCTCCCGCTGCGTGTAAATATAAATAATACGTTTGTCCCTGTCGTTTATAAAATACAACGAGCTGGAAAACATAAAAAAGGATATTAAATTTTCCATGTATAAATTGTATGCGTGACCCCTGAACTCATACCTATAAGTTCGCATATAAGCATACATTTTAAGTCCCCTACAGGGATCCCACTTTTTAATATAAACATTCGCCCATAAATACAGTTCTTTTGACAACACCGTCGCTCGCTATTGAATTATATCAAGTCGTTTTGTACGTCTTCCAGGATGAAATAGTGTGGATGACAACGCATATTTCATACACGTATGAATATTATACTTTTCGCTATATAATTCTCTGAATTATTACTTCTACATCCGTTTAATTTCTCTAAAACTGTGCGTGCTATTTAGAATGGGTAAAGGTAGTTGGCTTACGAGGGCCACCTAAAATGTTTCAGGAATCGACGAAAGATGGCGCACGAAGGTTGAAGTGGTTTCATTGGTCGGCAATGGCAACCTTTTTTATGGGAACTGTTAAAATTTCAGACTTCTATTGTCAATAGTTGTTGTTTAAGAGTGTGTTTTGTGTAGCAAGTCAGGCGGTTTCGCAAAAACGGATAAAATCGAATTTCGAGCAATGATAAAACACTTCTGGATGGCTGGGAAAACGGCCACAGCAATTCGAAATATTTTGCTAGAGGTTCGTGGCGGAACTGCTCCATCACTTTCGACCATGGGCTTCTGGGTGAGCGAGTTCAAACGTGGCCGCACAAGCACAAGTGGCGAACCACGCAGTGTACGCCCAAAAACCGCTGCCAACGATGAAATGGTTGACAAGATTCATGATGTCGTATTAGTAGATTACCGATTGAAGCTGAAAAAGATAGTAGAGACAGCAGGCATCTCAAAAGAACGCGTTGGCCATATCCTAGATGAAATTTTGAGTATGAAGACGCTTTCGGCGCGATGGGTACCGCGTTTGCTCACACCGGAGCAAAAACAAAGTCGAGTGACGGTTTCGAAGGAGTGTCTGGCCAGGATCCAACGCAATCCAAGGGATTTCTTCATGGATGAGACTCGGATCCACCACTACATACTGAAGACCAAGAAACAGTCGAAGTAGTGGACTTCTCCGGGCTAAGCGGCTTCGAAGACTGTCCTAGGGGTTTGAGTTATGGCTCTCTTTTATGGTGTTTACTATAAGGCGATTATGTGTATATGGTTGGTAAATTTTAATTGTAAAACATCTGGTAGAATATACCTTAATCCACTGTATCGTTTCACTAATATTACTTAGTAGAATTTCCGTGACTGGTAGTGTATCGAATGTACATTCGCCTGCAATACCCAATTATAATTACGCGAGCCTGCACTTTTAGGCTTTTTTGTTTCTATTTCTACCTGAAAAATTCCATATATTCAATTAATTTCAGATATTATCAGACAAGTTTGCCGATGTTTAATTTATTAAATGAATATAATCCCAACAGAAAACACATTAGTTTCACTTCCGAGCGGAATTTTTATTAATCGGATATTTGCAAAATGAAATCCTCTTTTGTTTGATGTTTTATTGCTCATCTTTTATTGTTAGTAATATAAAAAAAAACACCTCTGCATATATATATATATATATATATATATATATATATATATCATCTGTAGTATTTATATGTATAAATTATAAATAATATATATATATATATATTTATATATAATGGATATATTTTACGTCACATCTGCAATTCGCTGAATTTGCTTTTACGATGGTATGTTTTAAAGTAAATAGCGTAGAGCTATGAAGGTTACAACCTTTTCAGTAATAAAATACATCGATGGAGTCAGCAAAGCACGTACACTACATATTACATATATCAATGAATTTAGTTAGCAAGTGCCATCTTACTATTTTCGCCATTGTGACCTACGACATATGACTTCACCCTTCATCTACATAGGTCTTGTTGGTTTGTTTGGTCTTTGATGGGAGTGGTTTTTGTATATAATATGTCACTGAAACAATAGTTAATTGATCCTCATTAAGGAATAAATTAGTAGTTATTGCTAAGAATTAAGACTGTAGAAACGAGTGGTTTCGCAGTAGAGTACGCCTTCGTTACTGTCAATATTAAAAGACTGACGCAAAAATTCGCTGTAGCATTGTGTCATTCCTATGTCTTCCAGTGCTGACTCAGTAATATTCCTACGGTAAGGTGAAAATATGTTGCTGTGTTTGGAAAAGGAGCGTTCTGCGCCTAATGATGTCGTGTTCGCGTATTTAAAAAGGTGGCTCGAATCATATTCACACTTTTGGTTTTCAATTAAACTCCTATCTATACGCACTATAATTGGAAAATCGGGACATAAAATATTGGTTGTTAATCTTTCTATACTATCTACTATACTTAGCGCTTCATATAAAGACAGCTTGCTGTATAGCAATGTTAAATAGTATTTAATAATTGAATTGAATAATCTTCGGAAATTTGCTCTATTTGAGTATGGATTTCGGAATCTGAAACCAACCGCTGGATTACTGAAACTCCTTGGGCTTCAACATAACATTTATGGAGCAAACAGGTTACATAAAACAACTGAGGGTAAAATTGATTTACTAACTTCCGAACTTCGACCATGTTCGAACTCCCATCTATGACCACCGAAGCAGTGAAGGCCAAAAATAGCCACTCTATCAATGAGAAAGCGGTACATGTGCGAGGGTGGATCTCTATGCTGTACGCCTGGCCCCCTTACAGTAAAACTACAGTCACATTATATTTCTTATTTTTCGATATAGTCTACAAGCCACCTCTCTATAGCTTGCATTACTTCATAGTTACTAGAAAATTTTGCGCCAGATTTTTTTTAATTTGAGGAGCAGCCTGTCACCACTAGAGGTCAGATCGGGCGAATATGGTGGATGCTCCACTAATTCAAAGTCTGCTTGGTGTATACAAGCCATAGGAATACCAAATATATGGCTTTAACTAATCATCTGTCCCTTTTGCAAATAGTCAGTCAGGATGATTCCTTGAGCATCCCGGAACACAGATAGCAAAACCTCTCCAGCACGACCTTAAATTTGCGTGGAGGAGGAGAACCGTGATGGTTTCATTCTCTACTTTGCGCTTTGGTCTCCAGATCATAGTGGTGCACCCATACCGACTAAGGAATCTCTCTTTGTTTGCTTGGCACCTTTCCAAAAGACTCTTACAAATCAACACCCGATTTCTTTTTTGATCAATGGCTAACATTCGGGGCACCCATCTTGCACTCATCTTTTTCATATCTAATTCTTTAATCAGTATATTCTGCACCACATTATATGATAAGCTAGTATTTTCTACAATGTCGCTGATGCGTTCTCGTCGGTCTTCCAGTATGATATTGTGTACTTTACTTTTTTAATGTTTTCGTCTGTTGTTACCGTTATATGAGGACCACCTGCATCTTGGTTTTCACAGGATATTACGGCTCTTTGATCTACAGGATACATTTTTACGAACAATCACGATACACGGTTCAAGAATTATCCACACCATAGCGATACTTTGAAATACAAACTTGGTATTATGTAGATATGATCTAAGTATGTCAATTATCAAAATGGCAAAAACATCAATCAAGCAACCAATTACAAGTAGGGGAGGAGTAGGGCATGAGAATTCGCCCTCGTATCCAATGGTGTTATTGCAATTTTTGTGAAAGGATACGCATGTGCCAGGAAAGACATGTTAGTCATTTATAAGACTTTTTGTTTCATACATAATGTCCAGACGTACACATTTTAAATCAATAAATATATAAAGCGTGTTTCATTATAAATATATATATATATCAGTTGGGTAGTGACTTCTAGAAAAAATTTCCGACTATTTGGAGGGAGTAGTTTTAAGGATGATGCGCACGTGTAATTTCTTGTAAATATTATCTGTCTAGTTTATATTATTTTACCTAGTTCGATCACACTTATGAATGGTACTGTAAATACATAGCGTTTTCTCATGTACTAAAATAGATAGTACAGTTTTTTTTTAATTTACCAAAATCCATAGGTGTCCCGTATTATTGGATAAGGCTGTATGTATACGTGTGTATAGTGTAAAGTATTTACCGATTGTTTAAATATATAACTTTCCAAACAGCCGGCGCGGTCGTAAATCGCGCCGAACTGTAACATTTATTTAATTTATTTAATATATGGGTTTGTGAATGTGATATTTTGCCGTGATTTATGTTTGTTTCGGTATTAAAATAATAAAGAAGGTAGCGAAAAAATATTTTTTTTACGCAAATATTACCGGTTGCGTTATTTATTTACCGTCCATTGGTTGAACGTATCACATAAATTCATTGAGATATATTTATTTATGTAGATGGATGTGCAAATGTCAATTTTTACATTTTTATCGTTATCGTTCACGTTACCCTTTTCATGATTCATTTTTCTCGCGAACCGCACTTGGATGTGCAGTAACTATTATAAATATTATCGAATGATTTGTTTGGAAGCGACCTGAAATGAAGTAAGAAACCGGGTTATTATTTTCCAGTAAATTCCCCATTAACTTTCTATTGGTTTTTATGAATATCCCCAATAGTTTGCTTCATCGCTACGACTTACTTCGCTCGTCCAAAATTCTTTTCCTCTAAACACTTGGAGCTAGATCTCGCGAAATTATTTCTTTATGAACAACTCAACTGGTGTAAGACGTCACATTGTTTCAGTGAAAGAGAACTTCCTCATCAGCTAACCTAGATTGTTTTTTAGAATTCGCTTGTTTAAATTAGTCTAGCGGAACAGAATAATACGGTACTATAAACCTTTTCAAGGTAGTTTATGTAAGGTACACTTCTCTTGAGTGTCAGAAAATTGTAGGTATTACTCAACTTTCTTTGGGAAAGGACTATTATGATATTGTCAACTGTTAAAATTGCCCGGGTACTTAGGAACGTAAAGGTGAAACCACATTCGTTAGACGTAAGAGATCTTCGTAAAACGTCAGTTTGGTCTTTACTAAACAGTGTCAAATTATATCTTGGCGTTCACACTTCTTCACCACTTTGATGGCAGTTCGAGATTCGTATTACCTAGCTTGAAGACGGCTTGTACACGCGGAATTCTACACCGGGTAAAAAGCTGCAAGCTGTGGATTGCATTCTGAGCTACTTGAAGGGATGAGAAGGACTTCAGCTGTAGGCGTACAAAAGCTTGAGGCCGCAATATAGATTTGTTAACATTCGACGACTCATATCTCAACCGAAATACAATGAGCGCGATATTCGTTTTCTCGCTGAAGCTCACTCTTGTATCGCTATTGATGATATGAATAACGGATTAATAACTAATTTTGCTAAGTGAAGTATTGTAAACACGATTTACGAAGTTTGTAAAACTAATATTAAATCGAACGTTACATTTGTCTTAGTGAAAAGGGAAATAATAAGACAATATTCATTTGATAAGTAAAAAAGGCAATGAACTGCGATGTGTAGCATTCATTTGTTATTATTCGTACTTATTTCTAGGTACGTATGTATGTCGAAGCATTAGATAATGTTACTGGTAGTGGATTTCAGTGACTGATTTCGTAGCTTCACAAAAATAAAATAATATTAAACTTTCTGGACTGAATAAAAATTCTTATTAAATAAAAGCGATAAACATAACTAAATCTCTAACACTTAAAAAATTCTTATTAGAATAAGTAAAGAAGTAGTAAATATAACAACTTAATCTTACAACTAATAATACATATATACAAAACTATGAATAAAACAACAAATTGTAAAAAAAATTATTATTAGATCTTCGAATAATTGTCCCCGTTGGTATAAGTAGTAACCCAGCCGGTCGGAAAAGGGCTTTATTGAATCGATTCAAATTGGAAAGATCCATGTGAAGATAACATTTTGTAGTAGTGGTTAAATAAGGATAGAGAATACTATTAGACAGCGATAGAATACAGTCGATTGGAGATGGTGTGTCCAATCGTACATCTGACACACAATCTCCCTGCGGAATAGCATGCGCATTTCTCGACTTTGTTAACTTATAGAAATCTTATTTCATCCTTCTTTTACTCACAGTTATGGCCATCGTCAGGTCAAAAGTGTGCTTGGTATCCCCTTGATAATAATTTTTCGGTTGTTTAAAAAAATATCGTCATTTTGTTGATTCACTTTACTTTAATTTTATTGATCATTTCCGGAATTATCGTAGTTTCTGACGACACTAATCCCACATCAGCTGCGATGGTGGGATTATCGTGTTTAAATGAAGCAACCCAATAACAAATTGTGATCTTCAAAGAAACATCGTCATCCAATATTTGTTGCCTATCAGCCAAAATGGTCCCTTAAATGACCTTTGCTACGAATTACGAGTTTTTGCGTTTTAGGATTCTTTATTACGGCACTTTATTCACGTTATTTTACCTTTCAAATCAAATATTATAAATGACTCAAACTTTGGATGTTACCATGTAAAACGTACCTGGAATTGAATTGAGGAAAAGCAAAAGCCTCGTATAGCAGTTTTTCAAGTTTTTCACCCAGAAGTATTCTGTATGAACACACTTTATGCATTCCTAATGTAATTAGAAATTTGCTGTCGGCAGCGAGAAGTATTGTCCATAACTGGTGCCAGATTCTATGCATTGCTTACAAAGGAGATTACATTATTTATTTGAATCTTTATTGTAGATGTTAAATTGCTGCATATTACCAAATTGTGATTTTGGATTTAGCCGAATTGATATGCCAAGAATCGGAAGATTTGAATGAATAATACACTTGCATATGATCCGCATACTCATGTTTACAGCAATGTAGCAATGCCTAGAGGAAGGCATAAGTTAAGAGGTATACAGTGAGAACTTAAGTGAACTTATTATTGATCACTATCTTGCGAGTGATGCTGATAATCTCCTATATATTCGGGGTATCAGAAGCCTTATAATATCCTGAGTGGTTGTTGATAAAATATCGTATGATACCTTTATCAATGCGGTTATACACCCATGACCCTGCTTGAATACAAATATATACTCGGCAGTAACTTAAGTAGTAAATTAGCGAAAGAGTTGCTGTTGCATTATGGGTCCTAGAACTTTAGGCAGCACCTATAAGGTGCTGATCGGTATTAAATCCCCAAACTCTTTAAGATTTATAGTTTTTAGGAGCGAGTTAAGGGACAAATACCAGCCAGTAAGCAAGAATTAGTTACGTGGCGTGTCTCAGAATAAATAAGAATGATCAGTTTTAAAATGTTTAATTGAAAGCGTCTACAATTTAATATTCTCCCCTTCAAAATGGAATGCTCACAGCGTCTCCAGCAAGTTTTCCATTCCTGGTAAAAAATCTAGAAGTCTTATTCCGTGTAGGTATTTAAAATCTACGTCTTGACTCTTTGGATGGTGTTTATTATTTCATAATAGCAACCTTTCAATGTCTAACTCTTGGCGTGATACTGTTGACAGAAAAGACGCTGTTGAAGGCGAAAAGAATACGTACAACTAGGAATGATAGTACAGAACGACAACGGAATCTAACAATTCCATACGTGAAAGGCCTATCAAAAAAAATCAGAATAGGCAACGATTATAGTATCAGAACGGCCATCAAAACCTCAAACATAAACAGGTCGAAGTTAACAAAAACAAAGCCCAACAACGAAAATAAGAAAACTAAGAACTGTGTGTGCAAAATATCGTGCGAATGTGGAAGGCCCTATATAGGAGAAACCGGCAGATCCCTCAATCAGAAATAAAAGAACACCAGAGACTGGTTCGGTTGGAACCAGCGTATATGGCCACCACACCGACCGCCATCAGCACACCAAGCCTGGAGATAAGGAACGTCTGGCTCCCTATGATTAAAGAAAGCCGAAGACTGGCGACCCCGATACGGAGGAAAGAAGAATAACAAGCATACGCGGACTAACCCCGCAGAATGGAGGAGGATCAGCAGAATACGCAACCGCCCATGCGCAAAAAAATGCATTTATTGCGTACCGCCCCCTGTCCAATGCGCATCCCCTTCTGCGCAGGTCTACTGCGCATTCCCGTCTGCCTAGAAGATTGTAGCTTAAATATAAGTTTAACACATTAATTTTTGTCCCCCATATTAGCTTATTGTTAGTGGTTAAGTCAAGCAGAATTCAGAAAATCAAGTTCGATTCCCAGTGACAACTTTCGCAAATAAAAAATAGGGAAGACAAGTACGTCAGGCAAAAATCATCGAAGCATGATTATTCTGGCAAGCAACAAACCTCAGGGCTACGCTAAACGCGGCAGTAGACAGACTGCTGAAACGTCGGACTATACAAGTTCAACGAAGCGTGGAAATAGCCCAAACAACAACTCTAGTTATTACTTTCAGTATCTGCTTAAGCTTGGAAAAAGAACATAACGACATGAAGCCATGTCCGAACTGTAAAGCGGGTATGGGAGTACTGGAATGTTCTTTCCCGTCAAAAATTCTCTAACCGACAATGAGCTTATTGGGGGCATTATTATGATGCTTATGAAGATCGAAGAGCTGACGATGTCAGGTTCCACACGCAAAACTCTCTTCGGCAAACGCTTAAGGCTTCGATTTACTATTTGGGCAAGAGGTACGAATTCCTTGTGGACAATTGCACGAGAGTGAAAAAGCATTGACTTGATTCGGGATTTGCTCATGCGAGCTGATGCAGGTGTGCGCCACTCCATATGCTGGTCTTATCACTAGTAGTGTCTATGGAGTAATTCCTTCCAGATCAACGCAAAATTTAATTGCATATCGCTGCTCGATATTTCCATTTTACATATGATATGGTATTGGAATTTAACGGCAAACACCACGCCCTCACCACTAATAATAAAACATTGAGTGTATGCAATTCATTCTTATTATTTCTAAGGCATACCTCATATACGGCATTATAAAGAGACAGCATCATCGGATCATGTTTATAGCGATATTGTCATATCGACCGAAATAATAATTATTTGTACACCAACAATATCCACAGTGTGAACATATCACTTGTGCTAATGTGGATTACACATTACAACAAAGTAATAACAATATTTGCAGTGGTGCTCTAATTTTGAACAAGAGTTTAGTTTCTACATATAATAATTTGTTTCACTCTGTATATATATCATCTCTCTTAGCCTACAATTTCCAGCTTATTAATCTTTAATGGTCTGTTGTATTTGTCGAAATTTGTTCAATTTAATAACATAATATTAACATTTTGTATGTGTTTCCATTTTAGGTTTTAACAGCAGAAATTAGAGTGTTTTTATGTTGTAATCTCTTCTTGAATTTAAATACATTTTCGTTGGAAATTCAGAGTTAGGAAAGCGCTTCTTCGATCTCGCAGTCTGCAGACTTTCTCATAAATTATTGTTCTAGTTCATTGCGCTGTAAAAATGTTTTGTTTTTGTTCCTGTTGTTTGACTTACGAAAATCAACATTCCCCTGCTGAAAATTCAAATATCCCAACAGCGCGCAAAATGTGCAAAATAATTTAGAGGATAGCTGGAACAATATTGTAAATATTCAAATTATTGGCAAAACGTTACGTTACAGTACGTCGATACATTTATTATCTTTTCGTTCAAGGGTTTTAATAGCGTTTGAATTTGTTATACTGGATGCATGGTTAAAGAGCTTTTTTTACATTCTAGAACTATTGTACGAGGGCGACCTGAAATATTTCCGGAATAGGCAAGAGATGGCGCACGAAGATTGAAGTGGATTCATTGGCCGGCAATGACAACCTTTCTATGGCAATTGTCAAAATTTCAGACGTATACTGTCAACAGCTGTTTAAGAGTGTGTTTGTGTAGCAAGTCAGATGGTTTCGCAAAAATGGATAAAATCAAATTACGTGCAGTGCTAAAACACTTCTGGATGGCTGGGAAAACGGCCGCGGAAATTCGAATTATTTTGCTAGAGGTTCATAGCATCAGCTTCTGGGTGAGCGAGTACAAACAAGCGCAAATGACAAACCATGCAGTGGACGCCCAAAAACCGCTACCAACGATGAAGAGGTCGACAAGATTAATGATGTGTTAGCTGGTCGCTGATTGAAGCTGAAAGAGAGAGACAATAGGCATCTCTGAAGAACGCGTTGGCCATATCCTACACGAAATTCTAGGTATGAGAAAGCTTTCGGCGTGATGGGTGCCGCGTTTGCTCACACCGGAGCAGAAAGGGTAACCGTTTCGGGGAGTGTCAGGTCAGGATCCAACGCAATCTACAAAGAACAATCGAAGCAGTGGAGTTTTTCGGGGAAATCGGCTCCGAAGAAAGCGAAGACCGTTACATTGGCCGGAAAGGTCATGGCGACCATTTTTTGGGATTGTCAAGATATGATCCTCATAGACCTTATGCAGAAGGAAAGGACGATCATGGGACAATACTACAGTGATTTATTGAGCCGATTCGATGCAGCATTGAAGGAGAAGCGGTCTCGTTTGTAGCAAAAAAGAGTGCTGTTCCACCACGATAATGCACCGGCTCATTTATCCCGCATCGTCGTGTCCAAATTGAATGAGTTGCGCTACAACTTTTTCCTATACCAAACCTGAAAATATCACTGGGAGGAAAGAAATTTGCCTCAAATGAGGAGGTCATCGCCGCTACAGAAGACTATTTTGCAGACCCGGAAACATCCTACTTTTCCGAAGAGACTGGAGCACCGTTTGAAGAAGTGTATTGATCCTCGAGGAGACTACATCGAAAAATAAATAATAAAAAAGACCACATCAATACAGTGTTTTTATTGTGGATTCCGAAAACGTTTCAGGTTGCGCTCGTAATATTGCTAAACGAGCCTAACACAGAGGATTCAGGCAAATTTGATTAAATAGAATTAATAAATTTTATGAAAACATTTAGTAATACTTTATTTTCCTTTTCCTCTCATTACCTTTGCGAACTTTGTTTTACGACTTAAAACATGTTGGATTAGCTTTTTTCTTGTATTCTTATAGCAAACAATAAAACGATAATTTTCTTCAAAAGTAGCCGAATAGTTTATATCCCTTTACAGCCTAATAAACCGGTTAAATATAGCAGAGCATTTCAGTTCGGGCGTAAACCCCGCATGACAGGACCAATTCCTCCGCATAGATATATATTTGGGTATCATTCTTTATTTTCGGTTGTATGTTCGTGGTTTTTATCTGGCGAACAGCCTTTTTTATATGAATACATAAAGCGAAACAGGATATAAACGGCTTTCATTACGAGGTAGAAGGGGGTCTCGAAGGGCTTTGGCGCGGAAACGAGGGGCAATATATAAGATTTAGGCCCCAAACTAAGACAAACGGAAGACGGCCATTTAAGTAATAGAGGAACAAATTGAGTTAGGCGTTTAAGGGAAAACAAACTCAAAGAAGTCGACCCGACAAATAAGAGACGAAAGCACGGGCATTGCCCATCTCTTAGCCCCGATTCGCCGGGAAATAATGGAACGTTACATGTATCCTCGTTTGTTTCGATTTGATTAATTTGTTGTTTTTTCTAGGAAGATTTTATCATTATTCGTTGTTTTGTCCGAATGTATTACGTTTTGCGGAATGTAATTGATGTTAGTGAATTTGTTTTATCTGCTAGTACTCGATACACAGAGAAAAGAAAGTCGTTAGATTAAATAAACGTATTTATTTGGAATTATTTATTTAACTCAACAAACGTTTATTTGCATAAAGCCACATTTCTTGAGAACAACACATTGAATTTGTTTGATGGAGTTTGGTTAACTCAACTAGATTATTGCTAGAATCACTTAAATTGATATGAAGCTTTCGTTGGTTTTTCCAATGATAAATTATAATGTCCTTGTAATTAAGAATCGTTAAAATTTTCCGAAAAAATGTCGCTCTCGGTGGTATTTAAACTTACGCCCTCCCACTATGATGGCGAGTATCATAACCGCTAGACCTGTAACCATGTAAGTTCAAATCACTTCTAATGCCTAGATGTGACAACAGATACTGCATTACTTTTGAGCCAAGTTCTCATGAATTAAGTTAATACAAGCTTCGATTGATTGTTATAATAATAAATTATAATTTCCTTATCATTGCCAACGCTAAAATGTTTCGAGAAAATGTCGTGGGATTTAAACCTACATCCTCTTGCTATCAAGGAAAGTGTCATAACTAGTCTCGGCAAAGTGGGGCAAGTTGCAGGGCGGTGCGGAGAATAACGTAGAGGCTATATCAGGGCAAGTGTTTAGTAACGTTTGCGTACTCGCATAATTTATGATCGTGACCTTTATGAGTGAGTGTCCCTGATGTGTACTCGTCGGTCTTACAACACAATATTGTGTACCTTTTTAATGTTTTTGTCTGTTGTTACCGTTATGGGAGGACCACTGAAATGTTGGTTTTCAGAGGATATTCTTCCGTAATTAAAATCTCTACACCTGTGTTTCACTATATCACAGGAAATTGCAGACTCACCAATAGTTACCATAATGACTTTATGAATTTAAATTGGCGTTTCTGGAGGTCTTTTATTACGACCTTTTGTTCTACAGGATCCATTTTTATGAACAATCACGATACACAATTCAACAATTATTCGCAGCACAACACTGAGATACAAACTTGAAACTATATAAATATGATCTATAAATGTCAATTAACTAAATGTCAAAAACATTAGTCAAATAACTAATTAGAAGTAGGTGAGGGGTGGGGCATGAAGATCTGCCTTCGTATATCTATGATTTGTAATTTGTTATTTGCAAACTACGTGAGCATTCTATGAAAAAGGAATCTTTTTACGAAGTTCTATTCCATCTTCATGTATACGTACATGTGTGCAATTAATTTCATTTAAAACACTTGGAAATCGCGATACTTCATGCAACGAATCTCTTTTGGTTTTCTTTGGTCCCGACGGTTCTTCTTTTACAGAAGGGTAACCACAACTTTTGCTTACTCTAACAGTATCTCTTATTACTTTTAACACAGATACCTCTGCACTAAATCTTAGCGTTAGCAGTAACTTGATCCATGGACTTACACTATTATTTCAGCCCGTGGATTATTTTATATCATCTACTATGTCATACAATAAATACTTGCACATTGGCCTTTTTATACGAAAACTTTCGACAAATTCAGGTTCCTCCAAATCTTCATAATTTTTCTTGTTAATATACATACATTTGAATGCACACCACAGATACCAAAATCCCCTAACATCTATGCCTACTATTGTTGACAGATAGTAGTTGCTGTTCATCATCAGAATCAAATACAGAAACATGTTTACACCCTTTATTTTTTTTTTGGAATGTACAATTTATCTTTATATTATTACCTTTTGCTACTTAGATAACGGCAAAGAATAGTATCGATGCAATATTGGGGTTTCCTTCAGTATTTCTAGGCCACATCCTTCGTATAAAATTATATCACCCTAAAATGAATGCGTAGGCTTCTACTGCCGGAGTCAGTAATAAACTAATTGTTTCCGGAATTGGACCATGTCGTGATATAAGAGAAAAAAATTAAATAAGACTAAGAGGAAAAACAAAGAAATAAAAAGGAAAGAAAAGAAGCGAAGAAAACTGAAAAAGAGTAAAAGAAGAAAAGAGAGATGGGGACAGAAAAAGAAAAAAGAAAAGAGAAAGGCGGGATCCCGATGCTTTTCCTTCATAACAGAAGGCTTTTTCTGGAGAAAAACAGGGAAACCAAAGTGGTACGGTAACTCGACGACTAAACCACGTTAGATAAGAAACCACTTTGAAGAAAGTCACGGTACCTCGACGTGTTAACCACACTAGAGGCGAAAACCTTCAGAAGGTTTACAATTCGAGTTACCGTGCAGCTTTGGTTTTCCTGTTTTTCTCCCCTACGTCGGAGGCGAAACGTCGAGATCCCGTCTTTCTCTTTTCTTCTTTCTTTTTCTGTCCCACTTCCTTCCTTTCTTCTTTTATTCTTTTTCATCTTTTTTCCTTTTTTCAGCTTTCATCACTTTTATGTTTTTCCTTTTTATTTCTTTTTGCTCTCACTCTTCTTTCATTTTTCTTCTCTTATACCTTGTCATGACACAGTCCAGTTCCAGAAACAGTTCTTTCATTATCTTACCCTTATTCCATAATTTAGGATAAGCCTTCCTTATACCCGACTTGTGAAACATTTATTTATAATTTATTCTAGGAATAACGTTTTCTAGGTTTATCTCTTCATTGTAAAACCAGCACTTAGAAATTTCACTTATTTATTTATTCCATTTCGTTAGTACATTTTTATAATGCCCAGCATTTATTGAAAAAAAGGCGAGATTATTAATCATACGGGATTATAATGTGCCGGGAGTAGTAGAATCCGCTACTACTACAGAACGGTCAGTACTAATCATTTACATACCATTTATACTCGGTCCCATGAGAAGTACTGAAGCTGGTTGCGGCGTGTCCGGTTTAACCTCCACTTCGATGCTGTTGGCTCTGTAAAGTCTGAACAGGTTGGCCTCGCACCGCAACCTTATGGTACCCCAACTGCCGCCCACTCCGGTCAGTTCCAATTTGCTCGAGGCGGTCTCGAGAAGGTCGTGATCGGTGCTAATGTGAGACGATGTCGACCCCGGTACCTGCAACCAAAGATAAATTGACCGAAACTTTAATATGCTAAATGATGTAACGAAGTGTGTAATATAATCACTAAGAACGTGTCAAATTTTAGTATGATTCACACGCTGCACCACCGATACGTTATACAGAGAATAGATGGCCAACTAATACGTTAGCGACACGACATGGAGACAGAAGATACTGGATATATGGGCTGAATTAAATTTGATTCGCGCTCAATAGTATTATGTTGTAGGTATTCATTTGAAGTATTTCGCAAACAATTTCAATTCATGTTGTACCAACTTGTGCTTTCAAATTAATATGTATGTAAGACAAAATTCCTTATCGATTAACTTCCGGACATATATAAGGACGTAGGTCAAGGAATGCTCTTTCGCGTGCATATTACACAAAGTATTCCAAAATGTTTTGCGTACCACGCCAAAATTTAACTTCCATGCCATCCTGTTATCTAAGAACTGATAAGATATAAACAAAGCGGCCATCATGTGAGGATTTCATCTTCCTTGGTACCGAGTTTCCACGGTTGCACCGAAATTTTCGAGATACTTATCAAGATGATTATGAAGGAAATGAAGCTTTATGCTTATGTTACAATCTAGGCGTTAACATTTTTGAAGCATTGACTTTATTAGATTCTTGTAGTTGGAGGCTTTTTTGTTTCCAAGAAAATTGTTCGCGACCAAATGAAGTCCAGGTTTCTTTCTCAGTTTCGTTTTAGAGTTGATGAAATTTGGATCTGTCATTAAAATTCTAATTTGAGGCCCATCAAATACTCCAGCTTTAATAACTTTAATAACCTTAACTTAGTCGTGTAGCATCCTTACAAGTTTAGAGCTTTAACATATTTGTTCATAAAATCCAATTTTATGTGAAGAGGTGGAATAATTTCTCTGTCGACTAAAAGCTCACTTGGTCAATCGTATGAGAATGTTCTGGGAGGCCAATGTTTCGGAAGAAAGTGTTGATCTCTAGCTCGATTATCCTAAGGGCACAAAAAGTACGGAAATTTTGTATATCCTCATTCAAAGCCAAATAAAAAGTTAACCATTTTGAGATTCACACAGGTGACACAATTATGGTCTCTACATATTGGTAACTGGTCCTTCAATTATGTGAACAATTAAAAATTTGCTGCATCTAGTTCGCAGCTTTTAAGAATTTTGAAATCGGCGAACAAGAAATGCCGCAGAAGAAAAAATGTGACGCGATAGGGAAATTTGACTTTCATATTTGGCTTTAGCTTACGTATATTCGTTAAAAACAAGTGTCAAATCTTAAGCAAGCAAACTTGAACCTTGTACTGATGAGTTAATTTCCGCCCATTTTGCAACAATAGAAATTTCCATATAAGAAGAAAACCTGCTTTTAAAGAAAAAATGAAAGGAATTGTACTTCGCCTGGTCGAACAGATAGAAAGAACAATAGAAAGTAATATTGCCTATATGTCCAGTTATTTGTTAATAAACAGTGAAAAATAAGATGCAATCTTGAACCCTATACGGGTAATAGAGTTAATCTCCTTCATTTTGCAACAATACGAAAAAATATTATTATAATTATTATTATTACTATTATTATTATTATTATTATTATTATTATTATTATTATTATTATTATTATTATTATTATTATTATTATTATTATTATTATTTATTTTATAAATCGAAAAAAAAAAGAAATGGTACTTCTCATATTATATGACATGTGTTCAAATAAATTTTACCACAAAGTAACCTTTGAAATCATAATTATGTTTTAGCTTGTTATTGAAACTCTTAATACGAATTTTGTTTCGTTCCTTAAATGAATGGAGTTTCATGGAGACTAAAGACTTCGCAGTAGGGCTAAAAATCTATTCTCATCTTATACCCTGTTATTTTTTCCTGTGGAGATTTGTTAAAGATACGGTTTATGTAGCACCTTCTTTCACAAATTTGAATAACCTAAGAAACAATATCAGAGTTGCGGTGAATGTCACATCGTCGATTGTGGAATGAATTCAGCTGTCCAGCTGCATCTATAAACCTTAATGTGTGTGGTTTACAGTATTCAAATACAAGATATGATTCAAGAAATATGGTTGATTGTATTATGTTATCTGCGGCTGATTGAAGTTTTTCACAGATATCGCAGTAAACACCACACCCCATCAATTAACACCCATTGTCAATTTAGTTACCGACTGATTCAGAGTCCATGTGCTCTTGAAACACTAGGTACCGTGTAAATTATTAATTTGTCTGGTGTGGAGTTTATTGCGATACTTGTGAATTATACAGCTACACAGTCCTTGCAATCGTCATGATTGAATTTTTGTCTTTTTGAATCAGTTTGCACTTTATACATTGAATATGTTTGTTAATGTGTTATTTGTAATAAACAAGTACGGTTTTATCAAAAATTGCCGAAAGTGGGCTCCACCTTGTTTGATGCATTTCTAACATCTTCTAATAGAAGAAAAAAAACGTTTTGTTGGATCATATAGTCAATTTCGTTAATTCTTTCAGCAATACTGAGTTGAGAGTCTGCATGATCGGATATCTGTACCCGATAAATTGAGTTCTTTAAAAAGGGCTATAAAAAGAAATTGCAGGGGTAATATCGAAAGGTCTTGGTGGAAATTCATGTTCGGTGTTTAAACTTTTTTCTTGCAGCGTATTCATTGTTTCACTTAGTGTGTGTGCCTTAGCTCCGTCGTGCTGAAAGTAACCTTGTGTTATTTCTTCTTCATTATGCTGTTCGATAAATGACATAATAATTTCTTCTCGATACTTTACTCCTGCTAATGTACCGTTAAAAAAATAGGACCAATAATTTTCTTTCGACCATTTGTCCACCATATACCAATATTTGCGGATGCAAACATAAAAATAATATGGTTTCTCGGCATTCCACATCCTCATACTTTTGTGAGTTAACATATTCATTCAGATAAAATCATGATTCTTCAGAAAGAAGGCCTTGTCAACATTACTTAAAAACCACTGACTGGACATTGTTCTTCTAGGATAGTCGATTTCTTGATAACAAGTCATGCGATATGGAAATAAATGTAAGTCCTTTTTCAAAATTGTTTGGCAGATGCCTGTTGATACATCCACTCTTTGTGATAATACTTGTAGGGAAGTTTTTGGCGTATCATTTGTAACTTCTGTCACATTACCAATTAGCTCTTCCGTGCGCTTTTTCGGCCAGCCACTGCCTCCTTTCAATTTAACACTCCATGTTTCCCTGAAAACCTTAATGCAATATTTAAGTGTGTGCCGAAAACTATCTGCAGCATTGAAAAGTTCTCCCACACATTATCTTCAAATCGTCCTCCTCTCCCTTAAATGTTAAAGAGATTGGTGCGACAATCATTATTTAGTAATTTCATTTACAGAGACGAGGAGAAAAAACAGTGAATTGCAAATAATCGTGAATATAGGTGCACTATCCTCCAAATTAGAAGGACGTTATTGAACTTTAGTCTCTAATTAGATGTTTTTTATGGGAATTCCCGCAAACTATAGCAGCTATGAAAGAAATGGTTATCCTGTATTTGAAGAGAGAATCTAACTTCCTAAGATATGTTTGCTGCAGAAAATAATCGTCTCCAAAACATTAGCGAAAGTACAGTTTTTTTGGTTTTCCTTTATAAGAGGAACGTGTGCTTGTTTATGAAAACAGAAAGAAGCAAGTTTTGGATTCATCAGGGACATTCCTGATAAGCATACAGTGACATAGTATTCGTTGTGACAGCATTTCTAAATTTAACATTTGTTTATCAGCCAATATACGAACAAAATAGAATAAGACTAGATTCTATTTCCATTCAAATTCCATATTCATTGTTTAATTTCTTTCCCATTTTCCAACACGACACTAATTTCAACAAAAAATATGCTTTCCACTCCAAAATTATGTTCTTCTCTTTGTATGTAACCACGTCATCAACTACGAAAGAGATAGACGTACCCGCGGGGTGTACTAAATTGCTTTCATTTTTTTTCTTCTCTGTTATATCGAAAGAAACACTTCGTTTAAGTCTCCTTCGGAAAATTCGAACAATTTTTCAATTTAACCGTGCAAAGCCGACGAAGCGAGTACTCTCTAGTACAGCGGTGCTCCCTAATTTTTCAGGACAAAATCAACGACGCATAAAAACGACCATATCCGTTTCCTCGAAGAATCGTCCCTCTCCCTTCTGACCCGCTGCCAATCTCGGAGTTTTATCGAAGAGTAAATATCGATTCAATTTCGAACCAAGCGGAGTGAGAGGGGGCGTTCAGAACGCTATACGAGTTTCGAATTTACATAAAGCGAGAAACGAGACAAGGGAAAAACACTCCCATCTCTCAGGGAAGTAAGGGTAAACACTAGTAATAGAAGCTGTTATGAGGTGTGTTTATTCGTTTTTCCGTTTATTTGTTTTTGGCGATATTTAATTTGCAGATTTCTGTAACGAGATGACTGAATACATCTTTGCTTCAGGATCGAAATGTCAAGATAACCTGTTTAATGGAACGAAATGTAAGCGAAACAGAAATATATTTGTATTTATAAAGTAATCGATTCGATGAATTCATTGAACTCAATTTAAATATCGTATATCTCTGTAACCAGATTCTTTTTTATATCTTTTCATTTGTTGCAAAAAGGTTCCTTAAAATGACTCCAAAATCAATAACCAATTTCATTACTACTAGTAGAATACATTAGCCAAGTGTTAGAACATTTTTGTCAATTATCAAATGTGTTAATTAACAGCCTAGATTTTGCACGAACTTTATGTTATGAACCAAGCGTCTCAGAAAACATAGGCAAATATAGAAATACAGGTAAATTAGTAGAGAATGTGTAATTTAACCCAACGATTCTCAACTTTCTTTGCTACGTGATCCTCCAAATAGTAAGTATAAATAAAATTAATACTTCGCCTCTCCTATAATTTTATATCGCTGTCTTTATAGCGACTGGTATGAACGTGTATGACGTGTAAATACATCTAACAATATTATTCACAACCCAGCCCTGTATTTGTAGTTTAAGGAAAACAATTTGTGAACAAAATCAAAATAAAAAGAGAAAATATATATTTATTTCCCTAGAATATAACGTAACGAGAAATTAATAATTTATTCGCCTACGGATAAGTTCGTTATAAAAGCAGAAACAAAATAGTTCATACACTCTAAAAAGTGATAGTAATTTTACTATGTTTACTATCATTACCCGGTAGTATTACTGGCACCAACGCGTCAAATCCTCAATGTTAAGTAATGTAAAAATTAGTTTACGGGTTTTCTAATCGATTTTTAACATTTAATAAGATATTCAGGCAAGACTACCATGGTTTTTAGTCTACTTTTAAAATTGAAATAAACTAGAAAGATTTTGCGGGAAAATCAGTGTATTATTCCTTCAAACGCTCGAGTATTCATTGACAACCTGTAATACTACTAATGCTGTAATATATAATTTGTACTGTAATATTGCTTTCACGCCAAAAGATAATAAAATCAATAATATTAATATTAGTAGGCTATACTTTATTTAAGTACGGAATATAAGTATGAATAGTATATTTTGAAATGTTGTTTTTATGGTTATTACATTTTTAGTTTTATGGTAAAAGCCCGATTGCTCAGGCCCCAAAAACGTCACTTCCACGATTGGTTGCAGCTTTTCGATCAGTTGCTTCATTTTCTCCTTTTCAGCTATGTAACTATGCTTCTTATTTTGCAGCTAAACGATTGGCGAAGTTTTTCATTTCATTTTGAATCATCTCGGACCTATAATGACAATATAACGTGCAATTTCGTTTCGAAAAGCCCTCATATTCACTTCTTATTTGCTTCTTCAAATTGTTTAAGTTTGCTTACGGCATCCGCGTATTTTTGCCGCATTGCTTTGATGTATTCGATATGTGAAGTAACGAAAATTGCTACTTATTTTCTGTTTAGATCTCCTATAAAAAAAAATCAGGCGGAGTAAATTTACTTAGCATCATTAATTTCACATGACAAATCGTTGGTAATAAAGTCGCCATCGATTTTACATGTAATTTTAGTAGATATTTTTTAGAGTGTAGTATAGTTTGAGCGCAACATAAATATTCAGAGCCCATTTTAATAATTAATTAATTATATAGGCTATTACAGCCTGGCATCGCCTGAGCATTGACTCTACCACCTTTTTAGGATATTCAGGTAAAATTTTATTCCATTCATTATCAACAATTTAATTCAAATTTGAAATAGTAGTCGATTTCTGGTTAACAACTTTCTTTTTCAAATAAACCTACAAATGCTTAACCAGGTTAAAATCTGGTGAGGGTTGGGCTTAAAGTATCTTTAAGCGTGGAGAATGTTTTCTCAAACAACGCAAGATGAAAATAGGAAGTTAATTGTGAAAATTTCTCATGATTAGTATGTTTTGATAAAATAACTCGCAAACACTTGTGTACAGTAACTTCGATTTCATTTAATCCCTTTAATTTATTTCTATTGCTTCATTAATATTATCTAATTGTTCAAACAATTCCATTTCATGAAAATGATCTATTAATGATACGGTTTCTCCTACATCAATGATATACTTTATTTCCCTATAAAATATAAAAGCGTTAACAAAATCTATTAAAACTTGTCGTTCTTCCTACCTTACGGAAATTAAATGTTTGTGTACTCAACTGCATATTAACACCAGTACCAAACTATGCGGCCCTAAAGACAATATCTCGTCCTTGTTTCTAAAACCTGTCTAAAATTTCGTCTACCGTACTGTTACGTTACTTTACGCAAGGATGTCAGTTTGTATAAAGAGCATTGTTTTCTTTGGTCGCGTGTCAGATGCTATCGATTCGTTACGTTTTCTCCTAAGCGAAATTGATGGGCACGTAACGCGATAAAAAAGATTGAATTGAGGATGCTTCACTTTTACGTTGTCTATCCGGCAAGATAAGGATAAATGAAATATTGCGAAATAAAGATGAAGCTAAGAAGGGATTCTTATATTCGATTTCCTTTTTGTATAGAAAAACCTTCGAACCGTTACATAAAGAAAAAACGTAAATTCGATGGAATATGCAACCGATATTGCGAGCTCATGTCTGTTATTTACCTATTTGAAGGCGCGGTATAATATGAGAAATTTGCAGCAGTAACCGTTACTGTTTAAATAACTATAACTACTAAATAAATGTAAATGTCGCTGATGTTAAGTTATTTAACAGATCGTACGCAGTGTGTGCGTCTCGATGAAAGTTATTGATCCTCAGGGCTACTTCTGTTCACATTGTATACTGTACGTATGCACCTTTGTGTAGAAAAATGTAAGAGCCATGTGTACGCGGATGATACCCAGATGTATTATTCCTTTCATTTTAATAACTCTCAAAAAGCCATTCAAGAAATTGATAGCGACTTAAATAAGGTTGTAAATTTCGCTCATGAATATTCACTCTTAGTAAATCCTAACAAGTCCGTTGCAATAGTTTTCGGCTGCAGATTTTTGGTACACCTATTCCTGTTAAAGAGGAAGTAAAATATCTAGGTCTGTTTTTAGATAATACATTCAGATATAACATATAAACAAAAAAATTACATACAACAAGCATATATTAATTTAAAACACATCTATCCAGATAGGCATTACTTGTCAGTAAAGGCGAAGTCATTTTTGTTTGATGCACTCGTTCTTTCAGAGTTTTCATACTGCGCCCCGGTGTATGGTCCCTGCATAACGTAGGTTTTGGTAATCGAATACAGCGGGTTCAGTGGTCTTGTTTGAGACTTATATTCGAAATACGAAAGTACGATAGAGTTTCCCATAAGCTGGCAGATATGGGATGGCTAAACACGCATAATCGCATTCGATACTGCCAATAATTAGAAGTGGCTTCTGTAGGAACTTTGCTGCTCCATGCCGTGTATATTTGTTTGCCTCACAAGTAATTTGAACATTCGGTTCAGTGAGACTTTTTATTAGTTTACCTGTTCAGTATGTCATGCGTGGGGAGCGGGAGGTTTGTGTGTAGAATTATAAACAATTATTATACGTTGCTATTGACTTTGCAATATAGTATAAGGTAGATGATAGGCATTAATTTCCAGTAAAAGAAAACTCTTTTCAATCAGGGTAGTAGTGGTAGATCAAGGGTTATATTTAACCTTGAACTACTTTCCTGTGATTTTCAGTTTATTGCAAGTACTGGTAAGACTATTTAGTTATTCTTTATTTCTTTATTCATGTACTTGTTGGTGAACCGAAAATAAAACACATTATTATTAATATCATAATATTATTATTACCAAAAAACGATATAGAATTGGTAAAAATTGCAGTTACATTATGAGCAGATCTGGTACAAGGAAAATGTTGACGAAACAACAAAACAAGAAGTAAACGTAAGAGGTTTGGATAACATAGATCTAACAGAACTGACAGAAGCTTTGAGGGCTACTAAAAACAGGAAAGCGACCGGTATGGAAGGCATCAACATTGAGCTTCGACCTAAGATTTCTGCATGTATTTAATAAATGCTGGAAAATAGTATTATCCCTTATATGATTGGAAAAGAGCGAAAGTAGTCGTTCAAAGGAGACGTTAAGAATAACCCTCAAAATTACAGAGGAATCAGGCTATTAGACACCGCTTATAAAATTTACGTTAGAATATTAAACAACAGGTTGAAAATCATGGCAGAGGTACTAATAGAAGAGGAACAAATGGGCTTTCGAAAAGACAGATCAACCATAGATGGAATATCCACTCTACAACAAATTATAGAAGGGCATAGGCAATAGAAGAGAGAAACAGACATAGGGTTTATAGAGTTTCAGAAAGCTTTTGACAATGTAAGCAGATGTAAATTATGACATACTATGAAAGAACAGGGATATCCACATTATTTAATAAGGGCGATACAGGGTTTATACACAGACACTAGAATTATGGTAGACATAACTAGGGCAATACCAACAAACAAAGTTAGACAAGGCTGCTGTGTGTCGCCAATATTACGTAACATATTAATTAACATAGAGCTTAGGGTAGCGTTCTGGTCTAAAGGTATTCCTTTAGGATATTTCTTTTTGCATTCCTGTGTAATAGCATCAATACATTGACAATTTAGTACTCCTAACAGAAATAGATGATGATCTACAGAAATATATATCAAAAAATTTGCCGAAACTATGAAATGAAAATATCGGCAACTAAACCCAATCTATAGCTTCTCTGAGTAAATACTCAGTTGGGACAAAAATAGTCATAAATGATACTGTACTTGAATAGGTGAAACACTAGGTAGTATCTAGGATGCGATGTATTGTATATTTCGAAACGAAGAAAAACCGAATAAATTCACACATATCTGTGGAACAATCAGCAGAACGTTAAAAAACAATACAAGAAGGGATACACAAATAAAATTTTATAGGACGACAGCAGTGCCAACCCTTTTATACGGTAGTGAAGCATGGACAATAACGAAACGGATACGAATACAAGAGATGAAATTTTTGAGAAGAATGAAGGGTGGCACAAGATCTGATAGAATAGAAAATGGAGATATAAGAACAGAACTAAACATCTTCGACATAAATAGGAGAATAGAGAAATAAAGTGACTAAAACTGGAAGTGAAGAAGAAGAAGAAGTTGTAGTGTATGAAATTTGAAAGATATTCCAGAAAATTACGAAGAAAAAAAGTTAAAGTTAAAAGTAATAACCAATAAAGAAAATTTTACTGAACTTTTGCTTTGACATTCTGAAAAATACAATTTTCTTGATTTTGATAATTTCCGAGAATGTAATTTGATAGCTAAACCAAAATAACGTGGTATATCTAACAGAGGCTAATTGGGTTTAATACTAATAAAAGTACATGTATACACATATACATACATTTTTCTTATTTGATCCAAATTTTCTGGCGGTCATCTTAGAATTAATCGAAACTAGTAACGTTTAGTTATTGATTTGTTTGTAGATGAGTGATGTATATGGCGGAACGTAAGCTGTTCTATTAGAGGACCGTTCATCAAGTTGCAATTATCTAATTAATTTTCATGACAAATGAGAGTACGAGACTAATGAATCAACTAGATTGACGGATTGGCACGAGCATTAACAATGAACTAAGGACAATTAGGCATTAATAAACCAAGGGCTAATACGTAGCTTACTCCCACCAATATATCACGTGTAATTGTATGGTCTCCACTTCTTTTCTAATGTAACATTATTCTTATGGCGAGGACAACAAAAAAATACTCTTCACAGATTTCGTTTATACGAATATCCTTTAACAATTATTTGCAAATTAGGGTGCAACGTTAACAGAATAAAGTGCAAATTATGGATAACTATGGCGGCAGCTCATTTAGGGTCATAATGGCATTTTTACGTGATACTTGAATCGGTTCTTCTTGATCTGTGATACATACGAGGGTCACGCTATATATTTCGAGAGAAGAAAATTACAAGTCTTTTTACGGAAATGATTTTATTTACGTTCAAAATAATCACCTCCCGCATCAACAACGCAAAAGCTTGAAATCAGTCATATTTTGCAATGCTTTAAAAAATTGATGAATTTCTTTATCTATTCCATTCTCCATGGTGAAACGTCGACCACGTAAACATTCCTTTAGATTAAAGAACAACCAGAAATTACACCTGGCCAAATCAAGCGAATAGGGCGGATGTTCAATGACATTTACACTATTTTCACCTAAAAAGTGAACTGTCTGCTGTGCACTGTGTGACGATACATTGTCGTGAAGCAATATTAACTCGCGAATGAGTAACAATTTTTTTCATCCGAAGATGATCATGTAAAATTGAATTTAAGGTTGCGGGACCAATAGTTGCCTCAGTCGTTTGATAGATGCATCTTGAATCTTGGTCAATCATATGACACACTCTGTCAATGCACATGGTGATGAGGCACATGCCTACCAGCATGTGTTTCATCATCAATACTTTGCGCATACAGTTGCGAGTGAAGAACTTTTATCACCAAATGCGAGTTGCAATCATTCATGACTTTGATGTTCACTTAAATCGACCTTAAAATCGTAGTAGATCATTGCGCGCACATGTTTTTTTGACAAGTCCATATTTTCATGCTAAATCGTATGTACCACGTTCGCTCTATGACAGCAACGATTCAATTGACAGTCAGGAGCTTAGTACTTAAGGAGGGTATTATTTAGAAATACAGTGTTCCTAGCTCTAACTTCTTTAGTTTTGTGGCATCTCATGTAGCGTAATCCTCGTATGTATGTGTTACTACGAGGGTGACCTGAACTGTCTCCGGAATCGGCAAGAGATGCTGCGCGAATGTTGAAGTGGATTCATTGGTCATTGGTTCAGTGTATTTTGTGTGGCACGTCAGACAGTTTCGTAAAAATTCATAGAATCGAATTTCGTGCAGTGATAAAACACTTCTGAAGGGTTGGGAATACAGCCACGGAAATTCGAAATATTCTCCTAGAGGTTCATAGCAGATCTGCTCCATCATTTTCGACCATCAGCTTCTGGCTTCAAACGTAGCCGCACAAGCGCAAGTGACGAACCACACAGTGGACCCCCAAAAACAGCTACCAACGATGAAATGGTCGATAAGATCCATGATGTCGTGTTAGCCGATCGCCGATTGAAGCTGAAAGCGATAGCAGAGGCAACAAGCATATCAGAAGAACGCGTTGGCCATATCCTAAACGAAATTTTGGGTATGACAAAACGTTCGGCGCGACGGGTACCGTGTTTGCTCACACCGGCGTAAAAACGAAATTGGGTGATCGTTTCGGAAGAGTGTGTGGCCAGGATCCAAGGCAATCCAAGAGATTTATTCATGCGTTTCATAACCGTGGATAAGATTTGAATACACCGCTACATACCGGAGACCAAGGAATAATCGAAGCAGTGGATTTTTCCGGGCGAATCGGCTCCGAAGATAGCAAAGGCGGTTCTATCGACTGGAAAAGTCATGCCGACCTTTGTTTGGGATTTCCAAGATGTGATCCTCATCAACTATCTGCACAAGAAAATGACGATCACGGGACAATACTACAGCGATTTGTTGACCCGATTCCATGCAGTATTGAAGGAGAAACGGCCTCGTTTGCAGCGGAAAGAAGTGCTTTTCAACCACGGCAATGCACCGGCTCATTCATCCCGCATCGTCGTGTCCAAATTGAATGAGTTGCGGTACGAATTAGTCTCTCATACTCTATATTCACCGAACCTAGCCCCTAGCGACTTTCTTCTATTCCCAAACCAGAAAACCTGGAAACATCCTACGAAAAGTGTATTGATCATCGAGGAGACTACATCGAAATATAAAAATACAAAACGTCATCAATACCGTGTTTTTCTTGTCGATTCCAAAAGCATTTTAGGTCGCCCTCGTACACTGCTGTTAGGTAGCTGTTCACGAAATTGCAATTATGTAACTAATTTTCATAACAAATGACATCGCCTAAGCCTAATTGATTGGAACTACATTGACGCACGTACGTGAATATTAATAACGATGCAAAGATAATTAAACGGTAGCCAAACAGTTATGTGAACTATGTGTAGAGTGTACATACATGTGGAAAACAGATCATAGCTCTCGAAAGACCTTATTGCTGTATTACAGGAAATCCCCTTTGGAGTTGTTTTTTAATTTTACTGCTTGATTTTAAAGCTTTCGTTTCGCTTAGATTTTGAATTTCAAATTAATTGCTATTGAACTCCTTCTATATACTCAATCCAGGTCTGGTAACTTTTTATACCTAGATTAGTTTTATTTTCCGCCCATTTTACGGTGTCTATAAACTATAAATCTAACTATACTCAGAACGCTAGTTTTCATAAAACTACGACGCTACCGCTGTACGTTTTAAATTGAATGCGGTCTCGTTTGTTTGGCGCTGGTTTTCCAAAATAGAAGTAACGGTATCGTATGTATATATGCATGTATGTATGTATGTTCTTTAACAAGAGCTCTAAACTAACTTCGTGTCCGGGTTGCGACCGTCCATATGTGAGATAGCCAACAATTTCGCGTTTTATGTTCCCTCTCGTTTCGACCGAAATCGGAAGCTGCTTGTTGTCTGTTTATGATCTAGATCTTCGATGCTTTCGGATGTATATCTACGTAGCCAGCTAGGAGCTTTACGAGGTTGCGGAAGGAGGTGATCACTTCAAATTATGATTTTATACTAGTTGTTTTCGAAGCGAATGTGACAACAAATTTGAACCAATTTACATCACCCACGGAAATTTTCTTATGTTTTTGAATAGTTTTAGCAAGTGTGGATACATATGTGTACTTCAAAACAAAGCCATACGTCTCTGTATGGGAGCAATGAATTTCACTATTGATGCGTTGTATGTAGAAGCACAAGAATCTCCTTTAATGTTTAGAAGGAGGTATGCAGTAGCAAAGCAAATTATAAACACGAGAATCCATGGGAGATGCTTTTATTAGATGACATACATAAACTGGCTGTAGACGATTTAACATGGGCAACATGTGGACACATGGAATAATGGATATTGGAAGTTTAAGAAATCTCCATCTCTAGCTGGCTCGTACAGAATCTTAGCACAATATGATGAAAAACTTCATAAATTCTTACTTCGTTATTTTTTTTTTAATATCTTCAAACCGTAGACGTAACGTATCCAGAATATAACGGGGAACACTTCCAAGACTCCGAATTGCTTCATAACATCCAGGCCGAAAATGTGGACGCTGATCGTATCCATACAGATGGATTCAAATGTCCAGGGGGTTGTGGCTATGGAGTTTATGCCCCCAAACTTGAATATAGAAGGATGATTAAGATCCATGTTGAAGCCTCAACATTCACTGCTGTAGCGGCAGCAATTAAGCACACTTTTAAGAATCCATTCATTTACAGGTAATTAGTGATCAGTGGTTCTCATTAACGTGATTAAACATCGTTTTCTGAATGGCAGGACCATTGAGAAGCGTCTTCCACAAGAAACATGACAGTATGCTAAAATATAACCTTTTTGCATCGAAATAACTGGTATAAACAACAGCAATTAACAATACTTTATTACACAACGATTGCTAGATTAAAATTCAATCACGGCCAGTTACCAGCTCGTTTATATAAAATATGACGTACGTGTTGTTAGTATCCACCAAAATTAAATAAAACTACCTAACTTTCAAATGGCCACAGTACATTACGCCACTTTTTTCGTCTACTGTGCGTGTTCATGAGCAAGTAACAATCTACTCTGTATCAGCCTTTGATTTAATAACGGTACCTTTCTAGGCCTTCTTGCATGCAACTTTGCTTGAGTTAATCTTCGCCTAATAGTTAATTACAGTTGAACTTATGAACGGTGTCTTCTTTGTACAAGTTATAATGTTTCTGCCTTTTCTAGGACTAGTTTTACAATTATTTTCGCAGAACAAGAGGGGGTTTCTTATATAAACTTGTAGCTTTTCTCTCTATAAAGGAGATCGAGTATAATAGCTCTTTTTCCGAGTTATATTTCAAGAGAAGTGACTAAATAAAAAAATGTTGTATTACTCTGCAACATACAGAACATACATCTGTGTTTAGTACCGTTAGCTATGGTACTGCTATTGCAATGCATTGCCAAATAACAGCGGATGACCAGAAAACCAAGTAATTCCCCCTCTAATTCCGTACTTTAGTGGAACCATATGTATTTAAGGATTTCAAATAACCTTAATACGGCTGCGTCAGAATTGTCTGTTGTAAATCTGATTTATAAGTATTAATTTAGGACTACTATTTTTGTGCACATGACTGTATGTACACTGTTGTCATAAGGTTTAAAACCAGGTGAGAACTTTTTCAAAGCATAAATATTAATAAAGATATAAAACCTCTACTTTAAACTAGATTATCTAAACATATAATAGATCGACGGTTCTCTAGAATGCGAAACATTATTAGAAAACTTAAGTCGCTTTATTGCTGAATTGTATTAGTGAGGGGATTTCTAATGGGAGGAAACTACTGCTCTAAATACGACACTCGAACAACCAAACATTTTATGCTTTGTTGCATTATAGAACGGAGCAGCTTTATCTATAGTTTTTTATAAATTGTTCGTATGATTTTTTTTCTATAAATTAGCGCGTAAGGTGACTTACTTGTACTTACTTGTTATATAAAATAGCTAATTTTAGTACAATATTCCACCCTGTCCCTTCTATCCGGGAAGCCTATTCAGAAAGAGCCATTGCTAGTAGACTGCACTGAAAATTTTCTTTATGCTTTGGCCCATACACATGATCACCTTGTACGGTTACTCGAAATTATATATTACGTATTACATCCTTTGCATAGTATGTTAGATAACTAATTTTATGTTCTTTGAAAATTTTCAGGTGTCCTCTAGGATTTTCTGGCTTCAGCCATTTTAAGCTGTAAGAGCACTCGTCGATACAACCTCTTTCTATCGCATACCCCAAGCAATTCCAGTCAGCGAACGGCTACTTTCAGATAGCGAAATCCATACTACAATAGAGCAAATTTTCGAAAATTAATCAAGTCTTTTAGATACTATTTCCAAATTAGAGAATGAAAAACTGTCATTACATTAAGCGCTAAATATGAGAGATTATCTCAAAGCCTCCTTAGGAAATCTAACAGATTGCACAGGAAGATTAACAACTGATAAATTCTGTGAGGCTATAAATAAGAATCCCGTATTTCAAACTACAGTGCGTATAGACAAAAGCTTAATTGTAAACCAAGATTGCGAATATGATACAAACAATCTTTTTAAATTCGCGAAAACCACATGATTAGACGCAGAACGCTCCTTTTCCAAATAGATCAACATATTTTCACGTCGCCATAAGAGTATGACTGAGTTAGCACTGGAAGGTATGCTATTGAGACGATACTACAGCAAATTTTTGTGTCAGACTGCAACAACAACAGAATCCAACTAAAATAGTAAGTAATTACATTAATTATTTTTAATATTGATAGTAATCTAAATGCAGATACCTATGCTGTCCATTCCACTACAGAAGCACATAGTGCTTATGTCTGCTTTCTTGTATTTATACTTCAGCAAAGGCAATTTTATTCATTTTATGATAAAAGGAACTATTTTATTTGTGCCTTAAAAGAAAAAAGAGATGAGGAAGGAGTAATATAGAAAACCACATGAAATACAACAGAGAAACACACATAGGGTTTATGGACTTCGAGAAAGTTTTCGATAATGTAAATAGATGTAAATTATGAGGTACTATGAAAGAACAGGGATATTCACATAATTTAGTAAGAGCTATATAGGGCTAATACACTGACACCAGAATTATGATAGATATAACCGGAAAATTTATATTATGGAAATATCAACAAACAAGGGAGTTGGACAAGGCTGCCGTGTGTCGCCAACATTATTTAATATATATATATATTGATGCTATTATAAAAGAATGGAAAAATAATTGCTCTAAAGAAATACGTTGAAACCAGAATACTACCCTAAATTCTATCTTATGTGCTGACGACTTGGTACTCCTAACAGAAGCAGAGGGTAATCTAAAGAATGGGATACACACACTTCAAAAAGTCTGTCTAAACTAAGGAATGAAAATATCGGCAAATAAATCATGGCTTTCCTGGGTAAATATTTAATTCGGACAAACATAGTCATAAACGATACTGTACTGGAACAAGTGAGACACTTTAAGTATTTAGGCTGCGATGTTTCTTATGATCGAAACAAAGACATTGAAGAAAAACTGAATAAATTTAACATATCTGTTAAAAACAAAACAAGAAAAGGTACACAAACAAAATTTTGTAAGACAATAGCAGTGCCAACCCTTTTGTACGGTTGCAAAATATGGACAACAACTAAAAAACAAGAAAGCAGGATACATATACAAGAGATAAAATTTTTAAGAAGAGTGAAACATTGCGCAAGATCTGATAGAATAAGAAATGTAGACATAAGAACAGAACTAAAGATCTTCGACATAAAGGCGAGAATAAAGGAAAACTAAAATAAGTGGAAACTTGAAGTGAAGACACAAAAGAAAGAAGAAGGATAAGATATAAGTATAAGAAAACAGACCAACACGGAAGGTATATAAGCGGCATACAAGATAATAAAGGAAAATAAGGAAGTACCTATATACAATGATTATCAGTTATCCTCTACGCTACAACAGCAAGAAAGTATATAATCCACTAAGGCACTTCACCTTTCATTTTTCAAATCACGAATAGTCAAAGGAACTCTACGATGTTTGTTGCATGGAAGTACACCGATATTACGTATTTATCAAACAATCTCTTAGCCTAAGACCTTTTGATGTGTGCACGATTTTAGAGTTCCCGGTGAGTAATCTCTATCACTCGAGCATGAAAATTTTATTTTCTCCGCCCTTTACGAAAAATTTCTTGTCGTGGCGGTATTATTCCGGCATGCACCGCAGAGAAATGAGCTCGACCAGCTTTGTGCTATACCAAGCAATCAAAATTTCGGATGCTACACACACATGTATGACATTTCTTATGTCCGTGTATCTTTTTCTTTTCCCTATATGAGATTCTAGATATAAACATTATTTTATTTTAAATGTTCCTGGATTTTTTAGATTGCTGTCAGTTTCTGGTTTATATTTCGAACCAACTTTTAATGTTTAATTCTACGGAAAAGCTGGAATTACATTTTATTTTCCAAAAAGATTTGGAATGTAACAAGTTATTGCATTACTTAATTTTAGATACAACCCCTGATGCAGGTTTGACTTCACAAATTCAAGAACAGCTCGCCAAGCCTTTTAATGTTAATTTGATCGAATCTACATTCCTTATAGGAGCCGAAACTTTCCTACTAGAGAAATTATCTTTACCGAATATATACTATAGAAGCGTGGAACGTCTTCCTACACCTTCTTTCTTTTCGATTCTGCTACAACAACGATATAGGCCTTCAAACATTATGAAATACTTGAGACAACATAATGAAATATTTTCACGAGGGGCGAGTCCGTTCTAAGATTTTTATCTTACCTTCTGGACCCTCGATTATAAAAATATATTTCACAAAAAAAGGTAGTTCAGAATATAGTAGAGACGCTTTAGTCGAAAACCTTAGTTTCGTGGAAAAAATAATAACTTGCATCAAATATATTATCTTGCAACTTTTCGGGGCTCGTAACGAAAGCAGTGGATTGCTTTGTTTAAGGTTTTGCCTTGAATATGTAAATTAAATTTATATATGAAAATGATAGTTAAACTTAGAGAAAAATAACAATATATTAATAAAGAAAGGTTATATCGCTTACAACGATGAAAGTTTGACAAAAAAACCTAATATAGTGCCTGTGCTAGCAAGTTCTGAAAAGAATTTTAATAAATAAGTTACAGTCCGAGTTTAAGCACAAATGTTTTCCATAATGTGTAACTAGCGAATTAACAGGGTTATAAACTATTTAGTTTAGTATAACCAGAGGCACTTTAATATGTAGAAACTGCATGCAAAGTGTTTTGTGGCAATGTTGCTTTGTTTCCTCGTCCTAAATACTGAAGCCCCCTTGATTATTCTTCTAACGACTTGGGAAACATGCCAGATACGTTGATGCACTGCTAGTATATCAGGGGCAAAACTCGAACGCGGGGCACCTGGCGCTACCACAATTGGACCAAAGTTGAATGAAGTGAATATCATAATTAATATAGAATCTAACGCTTATTCTACAATTAATTCCTTTGGTGATGAAGGTTTCGGATTGCTTTTCTGCTGTACCACACTTCACATCTAGAGATCTTTCTAGAAGATTTACTTCTTGTCCACTCGTATAATTTGCCGATTATAGACGTATAATGACAGTAATCTGTCAGGTAGTAAAAAAATTTCTTCTTGTTCTTCTCGTATTTTTATACATTTTCAGGTATCAGACCTAAAATTATTAAAAGAAAGAATTTATATAATTAATGAAGTGACTGAAGAATAGCAAGTGACACGGAAAAATCTGAAACAAATGGGAGAGCAGGAGGGAAGAAAGGGAAAAGCAGTGAAGTTAGAATATCAGAAAATTGTAATTGCAGGAAGGGAATACAAGTGGGACAATGGGAGTGGAGACCTGGTGAATCGCAACATGGACCGCAGAAGTAGCAATGCTAAAAACTGATAACAAAGGACGAGATAGGAATAACGACGGCGACTATGGCAAAGGAAAACGATAATAATATTTATAAAATGGGAAATGGGTATCTGGAACATTAATATCTTAGCGGAGAAAAAATAGAAATATCGGAAGAAATGAAAAATAATAAGTTAAGTATTATGGGATTAAGTGAAACAAAGTAGAAAAGAAAAGTAGGTATGCAAATCACAAACAACATACATTATATTATTCAGGAGTTCAACAAGAACACAGAGCAAAGGAGGGGGTAAGAATAATAGTTACAGAAGAAATAAACAATAAAGTGGTGAAATATAAGGCACTTCATTCAAGAATAGTGGTAATGTCTTTAGATATAAATGAAACATAAATTTTAAATATCAAACAGACTTATGGCCCCGAGAAAGGAGCAGTTGAAGAGGAAATAGCAGATTTCTATCTAATCTTACAAAGACAATTAGATGAAGCGAGAGAAGGAAATGAGACAACAATAGTAATAGGAGATTGAAATAATAAAGTGAGTAAACATCAAACCCGAGGAATGGACTGCTTGGAGAAGAAATAGTAAATAGGATAAAGATGATAGACTTTTGTAGATTAAACTGCTTGATTATAGGAAATACGATATGGTATCAGAAATTAGAGGACAAATACACGGGTATATTAAAATAATGGGCGCCAACAGTCTGAAAGACTATATAGTTCATACGCAAAATCTAACAAGAACAATACAAAATATAGAAACAAGGAAAGAAGCGGAAGCGAGGACAAGCCACAGATTAGTAGTAGCAAACTGCTTAGTAGAAATTGACTGGAACGAAGAGAGCCGCGTACCAATACACAAACCTACCACGAAAGATAATAAGGATAAACATAAACGAGAAACAAACAACGAATTCAGAAGACTAGACTGAAAAAACAGAATGGACCATAGAAGAGAAATTGATGGCCTTTAAAGAAACGGTGTCGACAATAGCATAATATGCGGAAAAAGAAAATTTAATAAAGTTTAAAAAAACATAAAGAAAACGAATTGCTGAAACGGTAACATGAAGAAGATGGTAAATGAGAAACTCCTTGGAAAAAATACATATAAACAAGGAAAAGAGAGGATAAAGAAGATTACAGTAGGAAGGGGAACCTTGTAAAGAAAACTATAAAGGAAGAGAGAAAGAAGTCATGGAAGGAATTTGAGAAACAGATAAGAGAAACGTATAAAGTGGACAACAGAAAATTTTGGACAAGAATAAAGAGATTAAGAGGAATTAGAGGGAAAGAAATAAAAGCAATAAATAATAATTGACTAAAACACATCTAAAGCAATGCCTGGAAAAATAACACTGCAGATAAAGACGCTGTTAAATACAGCTTTCCTCATGGTATTGGTGAAATCATTCACGAGAAAGACAAAGTGAAGAAACATAAAACGCTAACACACGGACATGTTTCTGCCTACCCGGCGTCATCACTGTGGTTTCGAGCGGTTTAATGCCCGACACATTGTCATTCCCTCTCTGCTACCACCGCCATATCTAATCCTAGAATTCAAGTGCGGTACAGTTTCCCACCCTTCTCTCGAGTAATACGTGGATTACTAGTCTAGGCATTCCTTTAGATGTGTTTTAAATATCTCATGGTAAGCCTGAGAAATCATTCACATATGCAGTTCTCTACGCACTGCCCTTGGTGCGAACGCCCTCTCGGGACTAGTAATCCATTTATTAAACATGTCCGTGTGTTAGCGTTTCATGTCTCTTCACATTGTCTTTCTCGTAATGATTTCATCAATACCAGGAGGAAAGCTGTATTTAACACAATCTTTATCTTTGGAATAAACGCCTACATACAAAAAGAAAAGGCATACTAGGAAAATGGAAAGAATACTATGAAGACCAATTTAACGCAATAAATTCAGAACAAAGGATAAGCAGAGAAGAACTGACCGAACAACAAGAAATAACAGAAAAAGTGAAAGAAGCCATACAAAAAATCGAAATAGGGAAAGCAGACGGAGATGATAGCATATTACCAAAAATGATGATATGGCTAGGACAGGAAGCAAAAAAATAGATGTGGAAGATGCTGAAGGCAATATGATCCGATTTACAAAAAGGGATAGCATATCTAATGCGAGAGCTATAGAACTATATCTTTAGCAGACACAAGTTACAAACTATATACAGGAACGCTGGAAAAACGACTAAGAGTTTATGTGGAACAAAGACTAGAGGAAGTACAGGCAGCTTTCACACCAGAAAGAGAAACACGACAAAATCTATATAATATCTATCGATCTGAAGGCAGCCTTTGATACGATAGATAGAAGAGAGATATGGGAAAGTTTAAAGGAAATGGAAATCACTAAAACCTTACTAAATGTCATCAGAACTGCATACGAGACAGTATGATTCAGAATACAAATTGCAGGGAAAATATCAGAAGAATTCCAAATGAAAAGGAATAAGAGGAACCCACTCTTATTCGTACTAATGAAAAAAAGTTATCAGGTTAAATAAAAATGTAGAGAAGGTGGGGCTAAAAACAAATACTACAGATGACCATGGTGAGCAGAAAGTTCTAATACAGGATAGAAAAATGCAGAGTATTACATCCACAGAGGTATAATGCACTCAAGCACAGGTAATGGAGCGGATATACAAAGCAGCCTAACACAAGTATTTTTAATGGACTACGAATAATGTGGGCAACATTAACTATTTCTACACCAACGTGAAAATGTCCAATTATACGAATTGGAGGCATGTAAACTCTAAGAAATTCACCCAAAAATGCAAACCTTTATAAACAGATGTCTCCGAATCATATGTAAGAAGAGCACAGTGTTTAGACTGCAACCAAAATCGGACATTTCAGCTTTGCAGTAGAGTACGGTAATCGCGTGCAATACGTTCAACCCGCTACTTCTTTTGCAAAACTCTTGCACGGAATTGGTTACGCTCGGTTGGCCGGAATCATCGGGTTGCATTCGATGCAGCCGTAGAGAAATTGGCTGCAGAAAACGTTCGAAACGTTCCCTATCGTAGACGGCAGCTTGGCCTTTACATACAAACATAAGACCGAAAACCTTCGCTCCTGCCCCTCGCATATGACGCCGATATTGCCTTAATATTGTAGGATCGTGGGGTGCTTAGGGTCCGCCACGAGTACAGCACGATATTCGTTTGCGGTTTTTGTCTTTCCTTTCGATTTCGAAGAGGTTGAGGATGATCCTTGAACATGGAATGTGAATTACGCTTGATCAGATTATCTTTGCGTACTTAAATCTGTCGCGTGGCCTTTTAATATAAGAGAAGAATCAGATAATACACCTACAACCTATAACACCTACACATATTTCTGCAAGCTAGTGCGAACCATCTTAAATTAGGAGCTGAATACGCCATATTGATGCTCGTTTTAAAGGATAATACTTGGATAATATAATAATAATAATAATAATAATAATAATTATTATTTGGATTAACGTGTACCATGATGCCGTTTTCTAGTGCAAAATACTACGAATTAACAACACTCCATTAACATACTCTGCATATATAGTGGCCCTGTTGATGGAATTGACCGCATTTGCATTTGTTATGACGCCATCAAGCAAAGAAATATACAAAACATACAATCTGAAAAATTATGCACAGAAATACATTTCTTTTTGAAATAAACAAACGTTCGCGGTAAATACATACCTTTCCTTGAAATATTTTGGCACAGCGTATTATTTCGAGCAAATATATTGCTGGCTTATATGTACAGGTGTACACATTTTTATATTTATATAAGACACTAAAAGAGTTAACACAATTTATTTGAGAGCATTTACATACTATTTTGGTTCTTAAAATTAAGTACATAATATCTAAAGTTATTGAAATCATTTGAATACAGAAGTTACTTTTAATCTTTTTCGGAGTAATTACGAATGTGGGAGCTGTAAATATAAATATGTTTACAGCTCCATATATGTATGTATGCATATATATGAAATAATATTCCCGAGTTTCTGGCCGCGTGTATTGTTGGTTCGAAAAGGACTGTTTCGATGAGATCCCACTCATTTTCTTTTGGACGCTCTGGTTCGGCTAGTGATCGCTCTCGTCAAAACATCGATCTAGTCATACACCCGGCAATATTATTCTACATACGGTTGCCGTGGAAACATCCGTCACAAATAGGTGTAAATTTCTAAGTGATCACTTGTGTGTACATTTTGCCCTTTTTCGGTCAACCCACGCTCACAGGGGGTGGGCAAGTAGTGTTAGGGATGGGAAAGGAATCTCATTTACGCTAATTTGATAAACCTATAGAAGAACCTACAGGTGTACAACTTTGTCTTTTTTATTCCTAATAACGATATAAATTGCAAAGATCCGCAAATTATCGAAATTTCAGGGATAGCTTTAACTCTCTATACGTGGGACTTGACCGAAACGGAAAACTGTGTTTTACAATGCTGTATGGAATCTACAGGGGCTGTCTTTTTCTAACTTCTGATAGCTCATAAAAACAAGGGAATTGAAAATAACAAAATGAGTTTATTACCAAAAGTTATGCGCAAATATGGTTACTTTTCTACATAATCACAGTGAAGATTGATGCATTTACCATATCTATGGACGAGCCCTCAAATCCCCTCTGTATAGAATGTTGCTGTTAGTGAGTTGAGATGGTCCGTAACGTTGTTTTGAAATCACTTTGTACTTTGGAAGTTCTGCCATCTTAGCCACTTCTTCAGTTCACGAAAGAAATAGAAGTCGCTTAGCACGAAGTCGGCGCTGTATGCAGGGTGTTCAAAAACTTCTAATCGGTCGTTGGGTTAGAGCAGCAGTGTGAGGGCGGGTAATGTTATGAATGAGAAGAACTTCAGAAATGAGCATGTCTCTTTTTTGTTTTGATGTCTCTCCGCCATCGCTGTAAAGTCTGACAATAAACAGCTGCATTGATCATAGTCCTCTGTTCCATAAATGCACAAGCAACACAGCCTTTTTGTCCCAAAACACTGTAGCCATAACTTCCCGGTTGTTAAATGTTGGTTTGAACTTTTTCGTTTTTTTTTTTGTTAAGAATTTGCGTGCATCCATTGCCGTGACTGTTGTTTTCCTTCCGGTGCGGTGTGCGGTATTGAATTTAGGTTTTACCTCTAGTCACAATTGATTTAAAAAAATCTTCGTCTTCAGCTTCATAACGGTGAGAAACATCAGCCCTGAACCCATTCGGTGAAGTTTATGGTCATTAGACAACATTTTTGGAACCCATCGATCGCTGTTTTTGTAACGTAAGTGGTACCACAGTTGATGAAAATTCAGGAAATTCCATACTCAATTCATTGATGGTAAGCCTCCGTTTCTCACGAACCATTTTGCCAACTCATCGAGCAGTGTTTTCTGATGCGACAGACTTGTGTCCTTGTCTACCTTCTTCGTTGAATTTCAGTCCTTCTGATTGAAGGGATCTAATTATACGACGCAACTGTCACTTGGCTGCAGAATCAATTGTAGCATCCCTGTTTACGTTCCCGCAACTCTGCTGAAAATGACGTAATAACGTCGCAAGTGACAGATATCATAATGGGTCACTCACCTTCCGAGCATCCCCGTGTCCTGCCGTTCGCGTGACTATAGGTACGAACGGAGGTTGAGTGAAACGTAAAAAGTGATTTGGTGTTAGCTGTAGGTACCAAAAAATTAAACTTAGCTAGCGGTCGTGGGTAATGAATTCGATTATGCAACAGAGAAAACAAAAACCTAAGTCACGATGTAATTTCTTTCATGTGAAGTGCTGTGAAAGTAAATTTGTCTAACAAAGCATCGTACTCGTAATTTTTACCTGGATGAGATCTCCCGACTAGGAAGCGTAAAGGTTTCAGGGACTTTCTTTAGGCAGACTCTATAGAATTTACATGAGCTGTTAGTGGGAAACCAGACCAAAACATCGTGCTCTAGTCGGAACCGAATTAGACAAAAAAAAATATATAAAATAATATAATAAAAATCCTGCAATAAATGAATCGGTAGTTTTATAACTTTTGGACACAATTTCAAAAATACGGCCAGCAAAAGACACAGATGAATCAAAGAACATCCTTAGATGCTAGTTAGAGCTCTAACTAATGAAGCGACTCTTAATACTGTTTTCGCAATAGTATATTGAGAAGATACAGGATGTTTGCATTTGGTAAACGCTGTACATGAGCATCTAGAAGTGTTTAACGATAACCAATTTGTCCTGCGCCAGTCAGAGATGCCGGAGATATCCCTATGAAGCAGTACGCAATCGGTAGGAGTGTCAATGATAGAGAACAGCTAAACATCGTCAGCATATACAAGGATTTCACCTGTCGCACTATTAACAATATCATTGCGTTCTTGAGCTACATATTTGAAAGATGTAAAATTTCTGTAGCACACTTGAAATTGCCCGTTGGTAATTCTATCCAAGAGCATAGAAGTTGAGAGTGTTCAATTGATTGCAACTTTTCAAGGAAGAAGTAATGATTAAATTGATCAAAATGAAAATTGATGATTGATATTTAGCATCCAAAGGTTTGGACACACTGCGTAATGTATGAAAGGTTAGTAATTGTAGAACGTTGCCGTGTAAACCCACGTTGGTTGATAGATAGCATTCCATGAAGCTAAGGAAGTAACAACGCACACAAAATGTATTCAAATGCTTTAGAAAAATTGTAAAGCAAGGCAATCGGCCGATAACTGCTAGTACCAGATGAATTGCTCTTCTTCAACACGCGACGAATACGGCATAGTTTCAAAATTGACAAAAATCTAGAAGATCTTAATATAATATGGAAAACTTGATATAACAATCGCAGAAACAAAGCTTTTAATAAAATCTGGAACAGCATCTGCATGTGATGTGCATAGAACTACATATTATGGTAAAGCTATATAAAGCCAATGTCCCGGCTCTCTCCCCCGATATGTCCTCGTCTACAACGAACAGGTGACCAGAATGGTTTTAGATAATTACAAAGAGTATTTTCAATGTCATCAAGATCATTCCTATAAGCAACAGAAATAATTTCTTTTTTCAATACCTAAAATATTTTAGGTATTGAAATATATGTATATGCATGTATAAATGCCACACAGCAATCGAGCTTTACAAAGACTGCGACTAATTAACTTCAATATATGCGCGCTTCGATACGCTAATACATTTCCGTTGTATCGAGATATGTCGCGGTGTAGAGCGGTAGGGTGGCGTCACGACGGGAGATTTCACGTTCATAATTTCTGTAATGCTCTGTCTACACATAGCAGGAAGGATGCGGAATTTCGTGAGCGAGAAACCCCCGCTAACCGACGAACCAACACGCCTTCTTGATTTATTTTGGTGCAAAGAGGATTACGTTTGATGAATGTTGCGACGACCGCCGACTTACTTATTTGAAATAACACTACTTTCTCGAACTTATTTATTTATTTTCGTACTTATTTATACCCAAAGTAATTTCGAATGGAAAAAGTAGTTCGCTGAGGATGATTTATAAGCGTTAGTATATTTGCGTTCTTACTGCGTGTTCGTCGTTTACACGATCAGCGGTACGAAGGCGGAGCAAAGAGATTCGCGCGATCTCGTTTGTACACTATTGTTCATGAAAGCACGGACAAAAGCATACGTTTCAAAAATTTCTTCTATTGCTTTTTAATTATTATGTTGTAATATCAAACTATTTCTTAACGTGATTCTAATCTGTCATTGTATACCACTTGAGGATTATCCGTACAAAACTTTAGGGCTATTTCTTTATCTGCTTATGGATCACTATAAAAGTGTAAAATGTTTTCAGTAACATTTTGTGCCTTTCCACTTTCGAATTGGCCCATAATTTTTGAAGCCTATATCTCTGGTAGATCGTGGGACAACACTCAAAATTACAAATCCCTACCAGTAGTCACAGTGACGTTAAAAGACAACCCCATATTCGTTTTCTTCTTTAATAAGGTTAACACAGGTTTACAGATTTACTTGAACGTCTTATGACTGACACTGACGTTTTGTTTTAATTAATTATGTGGAATATACGTGAACAGGGTATAATCTTTATGACATTATTCATTAAAAACTTTTCTCAATCAGTTCATCAATTATTTCCAGGCTCTCGTTAAGTTTACAAACTTCATGTAAGCCTGAAAATTCTTCCACAAAGAGATTGAAAATGTTGTTGCATGTTATCGTGAATGATACAAAGCCTAATTTGTTAATGCACTTGACTTTTATTGGAAAGCTGCTGATTCGACGAGTTTTTAAAGTAACTTGGCAACGTATGCACTAGAGGTATAAGGGTAATATCTTATTTCTTAAAGATGAAACTAAAATATCTTTGTGTTGGCTTTGTTTTAGTAATTGTCAAAAATTTGGATTATTATTGAAGAAACCTAAATTTTTTGTAGTTTGTGCCTGTGTTTGCAGTAAATTTTTGAGTTCTCTTCATATGAAAATATGACCATAAATGACGGCTAGGTGGCCCAGTAGTAAGAGGTCTTGCTTCTCAGTTGACAAGTCCATTTGTGGAGTCATGAAAGAGTTTTCTCCAGTGTAGAGGTCTGTTGTGCATGCTGCACAAGTCTGATTTAGTTTTAAAGTTTGGTGCGGGTTAATTGGCTCAATAGTAGTTGGTCTAGGTACATTGATAGGACGCAGATATCTGGAATTTATTCGCGATGTTCCAGAGGATTTTCTTGATTTTTGCCAATTACCTGATTCGCCAAAATTTTTTCAGCAGGACGGGGCACCTGCGGACAACTGCCGCATAGTACATAACTATCTTGACACAATCTTTGCCGATAAGTTAATTGGTACAAATGGACCAATTCGATGGCGGGCACGCTTTCCTGACCCTTTTAGGATAATTTAAAAAATCAGGTGTACAAAACGCGGTACAACAACGTGAACGTATTGCAAAATAAAGTTAAGAAAGTTTTTCCCAAATTGGATAAAAAGAGAGTGTTAAGAGCTACTCAGAGTGTACTCAAGCGGGCACGAAAATGTATTCAGATGAAAGGTAATACTTTTGAGAATTATTTATGTTGTAATTTACTTTCTTCTTCTCAATTTAATTACGACATTGTTATAAGATGTAATATGTTGGAATAAACATTAAACACAAAGAATAAAATGGAAAGTGCTATAACTTCTTATTATTCATTCTAACTTCCATCATAACTAAATATATTCTTCATTTTTTTTAAATATGCAGGATGTTCCGTTTAAAAAATATAGTTTTTTTGTATGCTGCATATTAGTCAGCGTTAAAAAGCTATTACTTTGCTAATCTAATCTACGAGGTAATAGTTTCTAGTAGCCAGCTAACCAATCTGACTAGTGTAAATGACTGAGATAATGAAGTAATGAAGCAAGAGCATTCGCCTAATCACATAAAACAACGTTTAGACAGAGTTTACGGTGATTCATCTCCTTCGTATTCTACTGTAAAACAGCCTGAAAAATGTTTCAGTCTGGAACAAGAACAACAAACATATCCAGAACAAGTATTTTTCGCATCCTCCATGACCATTTGGGTATGAATGAAATTAATACAAGATGGGTACCGCGACTTCTTTCTGCCCTCCAACGTGAACGTCGAGGCGAATGTGCGCGCTCGTTTTTAAGAATGTGTGAAGATGGCCCAAAACCGATTTTGGAGTTCTTTATCATAAGACAAAAAACAATGGTAGTGTTTTACGATCTTCTGTCGAAAAGGGAGTCCACGGAATGGCTGCGAACTGATAAACCTCGTCCCAGAAAGACGAAAGTTCTTCAATCAACGAAAAAGGTGATGGCTGCAATATTCTGGAATTGTGAGGGCATTTTGCTAATTGACTTTAAAGAGCGCAACACAGCTGTGAACGGCATATATTATGCGTCTTTACTGCATAAATTAAGGGACAGTATTCGTACAAAACGTCGTGGAAACTTGAAAAAAGGTGTACGATTATTGCAGGACAATGGTCCCGTCCATACTACTGCCCTTTCACAAGCTGCCATCCGCGAATGTGGCTTTCAAGTATTCGAACATCCACCGTATACTCCGGATATGGCTCCTTGTGATTTTTATTTATTTTCTAATTAAAAAAAACCTGAAGGGACGTCACGATATCAACAATGCGCACTTAATGCGAATCCGCCTGTATAACACCGCCGGTCGCGCTACTCTCCGCTTTCTATGCATGAATTTTATTTCTCTGTAATACAGATTTTATACACATCCTTCCTGATTTTTGAAAATGCTGATGGAATTGAAACAAATGATGGAATTGGCGTACTTCGCTAATTATAAAAAGAAGTATAAAGAATTTAAAAGTTTCGAGCCTCCTACGTAACTACAAATTTACTATAACATTCACATAAGAGCTCTGGTCGACTGTTTATATTGTAGTAAATGTATTTTTTAAAAAAGATTCTACTGGAATTATAGTGATAATTTCGCCAACTAGTTAAATTAAAATTAATGTAACGCTTGATTGGTGATTTATTCGAACGAAAAGAACACTTCACGCATCAGAGGCGATTTAACTAATCTACACATCAGAAATCCTATCATCCTAAACACGATCAATATACCGTGATCGTTATTGTGCACGTACACACACAAAGTTTTTGCACAGCAACCGATAAAGTTAATAATGTTATTGGTATTATTAGAATTATGCAGGATATACGCGCTGTTTCAAAATCGCGCACGGAAAACCCATGAAAATCCAGCTCGCACCTAGGCCATATCTGACTATCGAGTTCGTCGGCAGTAAATCAGCGAAACGCTCATTCGTCCCGATCTGATAATTTCAATTTATATGATGATGATGTCGTATGAAAATTCTGCCAAACGAATTACGCCAATTTGGGATTGTTTATTTCGTTCGCTCCATCTGCATATCTCTCTCGCGCGTTCGTATTTCCCGTTCAGCTCGGCGGTCTGCATATGCATTTAACCGCGTTTAATTCGTTTATTCAAATTTGTAGCGAGCCGGCTAGAAACGTCGGCCATCGGGCCGATTTTGATTACTAAATATCTGCAATAAATTCGCCGCATGAGACTGCAGAATAGTGGTGCATGTGATGATTGCTATTGCCGTTTTGTGTAGCTTCGAAAAGCATATATACATACATACATATGAACGCTAACGCTCACAAACTGAGCTGTTCGTTTTATCGGAGTACCAGAGATTCCTGGTGGAAGTAGATATGCAATTTGCAGAAATGTGATTGTTAAATTAAAATTAGGTGAATAGACACCAAAAACGGATTTATGTCAGCTTCTAGAGCCTTAGAAATATTGTTACACAATATGTTAATACCATAGTTATATTGATAGGATCCTATCTTTAACATCTTGCAATTTCCTTCAACCTGTGAGCAAGACAAGTAAGAAAACACCGTTTTTTTTGGTTCAAAATTAGCTTTAATCATCAACGTAATCTCCATCAAGAGCAACGCAATCATTCCAGCGCCGCTCTAACATTTCAATACCACTTTTGTAGAACGATTTATCTTTTGCCTCAAAATAGGCCTCAGTTTCAGCGATAACCGCTTCATTCGTGCGAAATTTCTTACACGCCAGCATTTTTTTGAGGTCTGCGAACACTCAGTAGTCGTTGCGGGCCAAATCTGACGAATACGGTGGATGTGGGACCAATTCGAAGTTCAATTCATGTAGTTTTGCCATTGTTTTGATTGACTTGTGACACGGTGCGTTGTCTTGATGAAACAAAATTTTTTTCTTTGCCATATGCGGTCGTTTCGTGCAATTTCGGCCTTCAAACGCTCCAACAATGCTATATAATATTCACTGTTGATGGTATTTCCCTTCTCAAGATAGTCGATGAATATTACATCACGCACATCCCAAAATACCGAGGCCATAACCTTTCCAGCCGATTGTTGTGCTTTCGGGTGCTTTGGATGAGATTCACCAGTTGCTGTCCACTCAGATGACGATCGTTTTGATTCCGGAGTGAAGTGATGGATCCATGTTTCATCCATTGTCACATATCGACGCAAAAATTCCGGTTTGTTACGTTTAAACATGGCCAAACACTGCTCAGAATCATCAACACGTTCTTGTTTTTGGTCAACAGTGAGCAAACGCGGCACCCACTTTGAACAGAGCTTTCTCATAGTCAAATGCTTATGCAATATAAAGCCAGTACGTTCTTTTGATATCTTTACGATGTCAGCTAACTCACGCAACTTCACTTTTCGATCATTCAAAACGATTTTGTGGATTTTTTTTATGTTTTCTGGTGTTACCGCCTCATTCGGACGTCCACTGCGTTCTGCATCATCGGTGTCCCTACGACCACGTTTGAAGTCAGCAAACCAACGTTTCATTGTTGTTTCTGATGGAGCGGAGTCCCCATAACACTTTTCAAGCCATTGCTTCGCTTGAACGATATTTTTTCCCATCAAGAAGCAGTGTAAAATTAAAACACGAAATTGTTTTTGATCCATTGTTTTGAAAATAACAAAAGTAGCGTGACTCTTAGCACAATAACTCATAAACTAATGAATAGAATATCATGAAATTTTAACAGCTGTCTTTTGAAGGTTAGTACTAACTGAGAGAAAGGTGACTGCAATAAAACTAGCGTCATCTATGTGTTAGGCCCGGGACTTTTCAGCCCATGTGTTAAACCTGTTAATCAGTGTATTATTTTATGGAATTTAGGTAAAAGGTTAAATTTATTTCACATTTTACTAAAATAATTTTATTTTTACCAGGTGTATGTATAAGTCTTTTCCTGTTTAACTAAGAGATACCGCCAGCGAAACCCACACAGCGTATTAATTTGACACATACGTCATTTTATTCGACTGACGTTTAAACTACAAACATAAACAAGTTCAATCGGACAAAAACTAGCGTCTTTGCTTTATCGTTGAGTGATCATGTCGACTTTTGTGCCTGAAAAAGAACATTTGCAACACGCATTACTTTTCTTATTTAATCAATAGCAAAAGGCCCCAGAAAGTCATCGTTTGCTGGTAGAAATATACGGTGAATACGCTTCATCGATTAGAACATGTGAGACATGGTTTCGACAATTTAGAAGTGGTGATTTCATTGCGAAAGATAGTGAGCGTTTTGCTAGACCACAAAAATGCAAAGACGAGAAATTGGATTACGGCGCAACTCAAATTCAACGGTAATTAGCACAAGCATTGCATGTGTCACAAGAAACAATTGGTAGACGTTTACGAACAATAGGGAAGACCAATAAACTTGGTGAATGAGTTCCACGATTTGAATGAACGTCAAATAGAAAATCGCAAAGTCACCTCTGAAATATTGCTTCAACAACACAAAAGGAAATCATTTTTGTATGGAATTGTGACGATTGATGAAAAATGGATTTATTTTGAAAACCCAAAGCGGTATTGCGTATTATGAATTCTTGAAAACCGTTAGTACACAACGCTATCGCCAACAAATGATTAACTTCAAGCAGGTATTAATTCGAAAGATGACCAGAATGAGCCAGAAGACATGGCAAAGTGATTTTGTCACACGACAACGCATTATCCCACGAAGCCAAAGACACCTTGAAATTGCTTGGATGGGACATCTTTCCGCACTTGCCTTACTCCCCAAACCTTCGACCTTGGCATGGAATCCATAAATTACCTGAAAGATGGGTGAAGTGTGTAAAAGCCGATGGTCAATATTCTGAATAAAAAAATAATTTCCATTGAAAATTGCGCGTTTCTTTTTAGCAAAAAACCGGAAAAAACTTGCATACACCTGGTAATATGGCAATAATAACACTTGTTTTCTTCTAGATTTAGTGATAATAAGGAATTGAATCAAAACTGAAATGATAATGCAAAGTAATAGGTAGAATAGATAAAAGTAAAAGATAAAGCTAACCTCAAAGCACATGCCAAGAACTCAGGCATCAACAGTTTGAATTTAGGCAAAGAATATCCCTTGCTGATACGTTATAGGAATAAAGTTGTTGGGATATATATATTGTCCAAAATTTATTTACATTGCCATTGATGTAACTAGTTCTTTTCTTCTTATTTTTTGTGGCAATGGGCTCTCTTGATATTATTCCCAAATTAGAACGAACATTCAATGCTATTCGAAGTTCATCAATTGGAAAAGCTTGACAACATTGGACCATTGTGAATGGTTTATCTTGCGAATATGCAGCTTAAATTTTTTGATTTTTTAGGGTTGCTCTGTATATTTTGTACAAGTGTATAAATTACTTTTAATTCCCAAGAAGTTAAGGGGATGTATAACGGCAGTTACCTAGACAAGTTATTGCAGATTATACCTTAAAGAATTAGATATTCTACAGTTGTTTTTTTATACAGTCCGTAGGTTTTAATAGTCTACTGTAGGAGTAAGCAATTATTTGTCTCTAATAAGTGGCTAATAATGGCAACTTACGTCTCATATTAAAAAAACGTATTGCAAACTTTCAAGCAACTAAAAGATTTTTAATACTTTTTCGAAAATATACTTCTGCCGAATATTTGTCGTGTTTCATGCTTCTTAGATATGTTCGTATATGGATTTTCTTATTCACATATATGACCATTTATGTCAACAACATACGCACTTATTTTACTGAGAATAATGTTATATTCTTGTCATGCCGTGTTTTTAAGACTATGTCTTAGATTTAAGCTTTTGCTTGCTGTGGTATGCTTCTCTTGTCCATAAAATAGCTTCTTATTGCATTGAGGAGTTTGTCATCAGATATACATCAGACATACGTATCTTACACGCTTGAATATTTGATATCGATATTAAATAAGGATAATTAGATTAACTAGCGATGCTTGCTTATGTCATCAAACAATGTCCTGCATCAAGTGAGTGTATTCAAGTTAGTATATATGAATTTCATGCAGATTGCTTGTTTTGCTCAAACACACCACTCTTTGTGTCGTTCTAAAAGATAAAGAAATAAATTTGAACAATTTGCTCCGGATATGTATCCGTGATGTACATGGGATACCAAAGTAGTCCAGCATATTCACTTTTGCTTCCCACATAAGTAAAATCTAGTGTCTTCAATAGAGATACGTCGTTGATATATTTTGAGATTCTTATTATAAAACCTAACATATTCCAGAGATATGAGGCTTTAATGTACTCGACTCAAACACCAGGAGGTTGCAACGTACGCAAGAAGTGAACAATCCACCTGAAGAAACGAAACAATTAATGTACAACGCAAACAAGAGCGAATCCAAGTTAGAACCCTGTGGTACACTTAGAGTTAAAGCAACTTCATCTGAGATATATCCGTTGTAGACTACATAACACCTTTTCTGGGTTAGGTAAGATTGCATGGGTTTTAGAACAGATGGAATAAAACCGAGATCATCTAGTTTGTGCGGCAGTATTTTATGGTAGGTGCATGCAGTCAAAAGTTTTAGAGATATCTGTATGAATTATATCGATCTGACCGAGAAACAAATATATTGTTGATCTGTGTAATCAAAGTGTGCAGATAGATCTGATATTGCTCTTTGTACAAACAAAAAGGAGAGATGACTTTTCGTAATAGTAAGTATAATGAATAGTAAGTAATACGTGGGTATACCTAGTGATAAATAAAAATTCTTCGAGCTAGGTATATAAAATAAATACACGTTTGTAAATTTTATTGCTATAAAACCGGTAGCTATTCTTATGCATAGCGCATTTCGTACGAACACAACACACGACCGACCAATAAAATGCAAGAAGTAATCAGAATAAAGTTTATCTTTATTGTGGTGCCTCGCCCCGATACAAATACTTAAACCAGGGAACATACGTATGTAATTAATTAAAATAGAGCCATTTATATGCCCCTCTTTTAAGTCAATATCATTCCCCAAACGATTTCAGATTAAAATACGTGCCCATACTACTAACAATTGTCGAGGACTAACTTGTAAATAGGTCGCTAGGGACGAATTGCGGATACGTAGGTAATGGCGCGGAAAGAACTAGGGAAGAATTCGGCTTGAGGGAGGAGTTTACTATTTGTAAAAATAGGATATGAAATTGCGGTAGGATATAACCTCTAATTGTACGAAAGTGGTACATATAGGTTCATTTAATAGTCTCAATTGTAGGAAGTGAACGGGTTAAAATTCGTATGTGTGTATTCGTTTTGGAGGTGTGTGGTGAAACCCCAATATCTAAACAAATTAACGGGATTTTTGAAAATTTAGAAGGGACTATAAGCATAGCAACAATTAATTTTAATTTACGTATAGAAAAAAGGGCTAGTTAAACATCTGCATTTATGCGAATATTTTTGAAGCGGTTACGATGTTATGTTCTAAATGAGACATCCAGTTCAATGACATAAAATTTAGTACTTTGATAACATAGATCGTGAATATATTTTAGCGGCATTTTAGAATTCGGAATGTACTATAACGAAGTGGATTCTTTGATTACGGATTTTGCTTTGGGGCGAAAGGTTTTGGCAATTTAATTTAAGTGCAGAGTATATCGCGAGGATACTGTAATCCACGATTACATAAAGAAATCTATTTATTTAGTCTGAAATTAAGATGCTAGCCGATTTCCACCAACGTAACAATGACAAATGTAAGCAGACAAATATAATAAAAATTATCTTATACTTCATAGTTAAAAATACTATTTCAATCTACGCAAGGTAAGGTGCTATGTTTACTTTGCTTGAAATTTACAGAAATCGTATATAGTCTTAATTAATACAATTTATGCGTATTATTATATGGGTTTGCCTACGCTCTCAGAACATCACGTTACTATGTTGGAAGAATAACTATTCTCGGCAAAGTGGGGCAAATTACAGTGCAGTGGAGGGACCAAGCGGCTGTATCAAGGGAAGTGTTCAGTAACGTGCTGAAACACTTACTGTTTTAAGGGGGTGGCACCTATTAAATACTAGAATCATTAAATATGTTTCCACACTTGTTTCGGTCAAATGAGTAAGGCATGTGGAATAAATATTTATTCATCATGAAAACGACCGTTCCATATCGAATAATGTTAATTTGCAACTTTAAAGTAATCATTGTGACAACTTAATGCATCTTTCGACGTACCTTCACAAATTCGTCTTAGTATGAAAAAATCTGAATCCTTGTCGATAACACTTCCTAATTTTCGTATAACACTTTTTTCGCCTTCTGCCGTACATGTGTGTGTGTGTGACCATCATCCACAATTTGAGCAGAATTCACAAACGACATCTAATCATTTTATAATTTTTCAATTCCCCGTCCCTACTATGGCTTAGCCATAGTAGTTCTTGCAAATATTTTCTAAATCACATTTTACCTGACTGAAACATTGTCAAATCAAATTGTAAGACCACCTGCTTTACATTATCGAAATGTATGCAGCTGGAAAAGTGCACCCTTTAACCATCTTCCCCAACCCATAGTAATCGGCTGTGGTGGTTCAGGCACTCTGAGACACAGTTCTTGAAATCTGTTTGTACGTTTTGGGGAGTTTAGAAACACTGCCTTCGTATGAGCTATTAAAATAATAATAATAATAATAATCCTTTTTTGCCCAACAGCCCAAGGGCCAATTACAGGACAAATTACAATACAATTCTTATTTAAAATAAAATAATTAAAATCGTGTTGCCTACAATAATAACATGCTGAAAATGTATATAATAATGAAACAAAAAAAAAAGAAAGACTCACAAAAATGGCTCCAGATCCCGTTTGTTTGCGTTCCTCACCATGTGACTGAGAGGTGCCTTAGGCAAAATGTTGGTATTAGCTCTAGGTACTTGAAATATATTATAGTAGCGAGTATGATGAGTAGGTACGGTAAAGTTTATTTGCGCTAGAAGGGCTGGCGAGTCGATAGTATTTTTCAGGATCCTGCAAAGAAACTCCACACTGTTACGCTCGCGGCGGTCAGCAAGAGATAGAAAACCATGCTCAACAAGTAAGCTATAATACTCGATACCTCTTGCAGGATACACGTTGTCCATTCGAAAGGAGAGATACTTTAGAAATTTCTTTTGAACGCGTTCGATCATAAGCTCTTGGTGTAAATAACGGGGATACCAAACAATGGAGGCGTATTCAAGCTTAGAACGAACGTAGGCATAATATAAACGTTTCATTACACCTAAATCTGAGAAATGCCTGCAAGAACGCATGGCAAAACCGAGAGTTTTGGAAGCAGATGAACACATGGACGAAATATGTTCCGTAAATGACAGTCTATTATCAAACAAAACACCAAGATCCAAAGTTTTGATATTGCGTGGTATGGCTGCATCATTAATCTGGTAGTTATAGTGTAAAGTAGTGTGAGTGTTATTGTAGGAAACCACAGTACACTTGTTGATGTTCAGAGGGAGATAATTGACCTTGCTCCAAGTATTAATGCGAAGAAGATTATCTTGTAAATGTTTACAATCGAAAATGCTACCAACAGTATTAAATATCTTTACGCCATCTGCGTATGCTAAGACGTGACACGTAAACAGAGATAGTAAATCATTTATATAAAAATTGAAGAGAAGTGGTCCAAGATTTGAACCTTGAAGAACACCTGATGTTGGAGAAAACGGCGTAGAGGAATAACCATTGTAGCAGACATAACACTCCCTTCCAGTAAGGTAAGACTCAATCAACGTCAGGAAACCCACACCAAAACCAAATTTATCCATTTTTTGTAGTAGCATCTCGTGGTTAATGCAGTCGAAAGCTTTAGAAAAATCCACGTAAATAACATCCACCTGCTTTCGCTTATTAAGCGCTTCACTAAGATATTGGCCACAGCATGCTAAATTAGTGATCGTTGACCTACCTGCAACAAAACCGTGCTGATGCTCAGATATGAAAGGAGTTATGCAGGTAGATATTTCTTTGTAAAGCAAATGTTCAAATACCTTAGCGAAATTGGGCAGTATACTTATAGGCCTATAATCAGCAATGTTAGATCGGTTTCCTTTCTTAAATACGGGGGTAATTCTGCTAATTTTCCAAACCTTTGGACAAGTTGACGTGCTTATCGCTAGGTGGAATATAGTTGACAGTGGATAGGAGAGAACAGGAGCACAATCACGTACAAAGAAGCTCGGTATTCCATCATCTCCAGTTGTCATATTAGATTTAAGTCTCTTGATACTGTTCTCCACATCTAATTCAGAGAAGGCATGAACACAAAAATTATTATAATTGCTAAAGTTGTAGCTAACATTATTGCTACCCGGAAAATGTATCCACTCGACACATGTGTCAAAAGTAATCTCAATTTCGAGTGGTGGGTGAAAAGCATCAACGCTAACCAAAGGTTCAGAACTAAGACGGACATGTAGCTCACATGACATATTACAAAACACGAAATCCAGAATATTGCCATACATATTTTGAATAGTATTGAATTCTTTTAGATTTAAAATATTAACAAAATTGCTTAAAGATGTCACTTTACGATTATTGTTTACTAGTGCATCGGTTTTTTTATACTCCGGGGAGTTGAAATCGCCAAAAACAATAACATTTTTATTTATCTACTTAAAACTGAGAGCGTCCAAAAAAGTTTCATAGTCATCACATCCCATATCAGGTGGTAAATAGATATTGGCGATGTAAATTGTGTGCGATGCCATCACGAACTTGCATAAGACGATATCAGCCAAAGGGACCAAATCAATCAACGAAGGCACATCCAGCAAGGTAACATAAATATTGTTCTTGAAAGCAGTTAGGCAACCACCTCCAATTGATCTTCCAACAATGTTAAATCTTCTATCAGTTCTGAAGATAACAAACTCGGAACCCAGTATTTCCTCGTCGTTAATACTGTCATCCAACCATGTCTCCGTAAATAACACAATGTCCACGTCAATAATAGCACTTAGTGGATATAATGACGAAAGTTTAGATCGAAGAGAGCGAACATTCTGATAGTACAAGCAAATAGGTATATTACTGGGCGTGTTGAGCAGATCTAGTTTTCCGGTCCTCCAGCTTTGACCACTTTTGAAACATCGTTTATGTACTTAATATAAACATCTGTTTCGCCAGCAGCTTTTCTAGTTTGCAACTCTTGTCTAGCCTCACGATATAATTTTAGCTGCATATGTGTTTTGTCTTTGACCAAAAACACATTTTTAAACTTATCAGATGTTCTTAGTTTCTGTCTACGCTGGAAGGCCTTAGATGCACTATCACCATCCGGTAAACATACCTTGATTGGTCGCTTCATGTCCGTCCGGGAAGAATCAAATTTTCCCAATCTAATTGTTCTGAGATTGTCAACAGAAACATCCAGCATTTGAAGCAGTTCACCAACCAATTCCATGTCAGCCGCAACTTGATCGTTCCTGTTGTTCAGAACATTCTCAGATACATTATACAAGATAATGTTATTTTTTCTGCGCTGTCTATCAGAAACCTCCTGGATGATACACTCGACATCAGGTACTTTAATTGGATCTATTTTAACATCCCGGGAAGTCATACTCTCTTTAAGAATTCTCAACTCGCTCTCCAAAGCACCTACTGTGGATGTTAATTCATGTAGTTTGACGAGCTGCAGCTTAAGATCAGAACAGGTGGGACAATGAAATGATAGTTTTCGATCATTATTTTTCAAATACTGAAGCTCAGTTCGGGATAGACCACTACAAGTAGTGTGAATGTAATTGCGACACATATCACATGTAATCTCTTTTTCTGGCGTAAGTCCATTGTTGCAAATAGCACAAGAGGTCATAATTTACGCTACCCAAATACCGATACTAAATACAAAACAGGTGAAAAAGAAAAAAGTACAAAGGAAAAGGAAAAGACAAGGATACACTTCACACCAATGGGCCGATATTGGTGCCTAACTAAGACGCACAAAGAGGGCCGCTGACAGAGTAGGATTTAATTTGGAAGGGAAATTGTATGAATGTACAATATTTTGGTAGTTCCTGTATTAAGTTGCACCAAAAATATATAAATTGTAGAAAATAAAAACATGTAGAAAAACAAATATAACAAAAAGGAGGAAAAAACAATTGCGTTAGATCGAATAGTGTGCCATGTATATGTAGGATATATATGTACAAACAATAATTTCACTAAATGGATCAAATAAATGCGAATATCGATAACACAATCAGACTCACCAGACAATTAGCTATCCGCTGATATACTTTATCATATAAAAACACTTACAAAACTCACAGAAATCACAACAATACAGAAGAGGCAACAACTATGTCTGCACACCTTGAACAGTGATTTTTAACATCAAATATTTACTCGTGGATAACATTCAGAGACCTACTGCGCCACAAGGTTCAAAGCATGAATTTTTTACATGTAACGTATTGACACTCTCTTCCTTAAGAGATCAGCCCAACTAAAGCATTTTAGCGGCGCCACTCACAAACATCAGAAGCTGTATTGTTGAAACTTGATCTTTGTCCAATGTCCTCAACACCACCTCATAACCACAATTTTTTATCTTTCAATTCTGCTTTAATTCTCCTTTCAACATAGTCACAATCAGATGGCATAAACTTTCTTAACAATGTCCGACTTAGCAATGTATAATCCGAATACTTGCTCCAGAAGGGGACCAATGCTTCTTGGTCTAGTAAAGTGGACGGTACATTACATAGAACAAAACAAACGCCTATATCAAATACTAATTGTTCGCTGTATCGTTTGCCACGGATTGCAGAACAGCGTTTTAGATTTCTTAGGTGGCGTTCACACTTCCTCCTGCTGGTCATGTCAAATAGTTGTCGCACTTTGCACTTTTAATTCTATTGCCTTCGTATTCTAAATTCGGTATACTCACTACTGCATTTTCTACTTTATTCGAAATATACCGTTTCCGAAACGTACCTAAATGCGACATTATCTAAGTATGTGTGTACTCACAAGCACTCACAATGACCAGTCGAATAATATCGAACAAGCGTGCTTTGATACGAGTACTCGATTCTCCGCTCCCTCGCTTCACCCCTTTACGTTGTTCTCCACACGGCACTGAAACTTGACCTTCTTTGCAAAAATAATAATAGCCTAATTTGCATTTCAAGCGATGATTGCACCTGAAAGCGGAAAAGTGTTTAGTCCGTTTCATTTAAACCAAGATAGTAATCATTATTTTCGGCAGTATTGGAAATGAAATTAAACTATCGATAGCACTGAAAACCATATTGCAAAAAAGAAAGATCAAGGTACTTTTTCTAATACACTGTCTGCTGTCATTCAAATAACATACAATATAAATGAAGTTAGAATTCACACGGTAATTAGATCATTTAATACGCAAAAATCATCCACTGCAGATGTGTATTTCATGTCCTGCAGATCCGCGATCAGCGAAGAATGTTCTGTGTTGTTTCTGACAAGTAGAAGCTTAGCCTTTAGTTATTAGCATCCGGTGTCAGAAACCGAAGCCCACTTTGATGGCTGATATCTTCGATAGTATAACCTGCAGCTTTCATAATCCCTTAATACTTTATACATACGCCATATACAATATTAGTGCATCTTTACAAGTTAGTAGATACTCTGATTTTCATATACGTGTCGTGAATGACGCTGTTAATTATAAATAAATTTGTAACATACTTGCAAAATTTAACAAAATAAAAAGTGGTCCACACTCCCTGTCCATTTTATTAGAGCCACCTTATCAATTTAAGCTTTTGTATGTTTCCAACGCGATAATTTACAAATACAACTATAAAAATAACAAACAATATGTTAAAGCTCTAGATTTGCAAAGAGACTATTTCAAGTACATATGTCAAAAGCTTTCATGATTAACTTACCAAAAAATTAAAACCGGGATATTTTGTGAATTCAAATTAGAAGTTTAATCATGAGTCCAAAGTTCATCAATTGAACGAAGTCGAGAAAGAAATTCATTTACTATGGTTGCGAACAATTTCCTTGGCATCAAAGTGCCCTTAATTACAAAGATTTAGTGAAATCAATGTTTCAAAAATTTTATCGCCCAGATTGTAACATGAGCATAAAGCTTTATCATCTTGACATGTTTGCCGAAAATGTAGGTGCTGTAGGCGATTAACAGAGACTTAATTAAGATCATCATAGAAACACCGTACCAAAAAAAATGGGATCCTCATATAGTGGAGGACTACTATTAGTGTTCAAACGGACTACCAAATACACAGCAGAGAGTCCAGCAAGCGAAAATTTATTCCCTGATTGTTGTTTGTGTTTTTATAAGTACTCTTGTAATTTTTTAATGATTATTAAAGTAAATACATACTTGTACTATACTCATGACTAATATTGTATTTAGGTAAATACATGAATAAAAAAATAAGAATTAAATTTTGATTTCGTTGAAGTAACTATCTTTATCAGCTGTTGGGGTTGTTATAATATTGTGTGATATTCTGGCAATTCATTTCATAATTATTTCGTGAACATTGTTTCTACATTCTCTTTGTGGAATGTTCCATTTGCTCCTTTTCCTATGTCCCTATCGAGTTTCTCTCATGGGGTTCAGATAAGAACTTTGAGGGTGTCATATCACTATTGTTAGCAGATTATTTCTTTATTGCGATTCTATTGTCTAAATCACACTGATACGTACTTCAGGTCGTTGTCACAAATTTGTTATTTTCTTCTAATAATCTTGTTTCTGACGGAATTGCGTGTTGTTCTAGAATGCTTGTTAAAACACTATTATTTGTAATGGCACTCCATACCATAACTTTATCAATTTCTTAAATAGACCTTTCAACAAATAATTGAAGATGATCCTTGTATCTACGTTATCACGCAACCATCCGATGACCGTTGTGCATTCCCAAATCCTACACACTTTTCATTGCACCAGTACCTGCGTGGTTAATATAAAATTTGCTGTTCCAATAGAGTCAAGTACTTGTCTAAAATCGAGGTATTCTACGTAGATTAAAGGAAGAACTAAAATTTTAAAATTCAAATATTTCTAATTAAAGAGCACACAACCGTAATAACGAAAATAATCCACTCAGACCACTCATGCTTTTATCACTGAATATGAGGTAATTTCATCAAGTTAATTTTCCATTGCTCTAAACAATACGTTCTTCATTTACAAGGGATTCATTCAATCTCACATTACTGCGAGTATCAGGCGACGAAATCCTGGCAGTCCGAAATTTTATTAAAACCTTTTCCGCTTTAAAGTACTAAACGGAGCTATCGCGTAGGTTTTGAGGGGTTTCGAATTTTCAGATTCCTCCGGAGACCGACTACGTACATATAAGCGTACAGGAGACAATAGCAAATTTACATGCAGTAAAGGTAAGGTTTAATTATAAAGTTGGACGTACGACAATGGTAATTAAATCAATAATTAGGAAAGTTTCGAGTGTATATGTGTTTGGCGGAAGTGGTGGCCTGAGGTGAAATGCGCTAAGGATCCACGCGCTTCGGGGCTGTTTTTATGGAGATGGAATGTTTTGGGGTTGGACGAAGTTCTGACAAGATACGCGATTGTAGAGTAGAGTATATCCAAGAAGTTGTAACTTTGTTATGTCTCGTTGTTAAAGGGATTATCTAGGTAAATGAAATTAGGTCAGCCCTGATAAATGTACAAGTGTACATAGACAACATACATACAACCTAAAAGGTTGTATACGATAAACTGAACATATATCAGGAAAAACTCCGATTGTGTATTTCCTTCACCGTAAACTTTTGTTTATTTTGCTATATCGTGACGAGAAACTTCTGGATTGACTGCAAGCTGTTTGATGAACTTGATTTGACATTGATATTATGCCTTAAGATACACTTTTGCTCGTGGAAGACAGACACTTGATAATATTTTCTAAAGCACGCATTTTTATTGTGTAAATAAAATAAGAAGTAAATTAATGAATACATGAAGGCGGATCCTCATGCGCCGCCCCTCACTTACTTCTAATTGGTTGTTTGATTAATGTTTTTGACATTTAGTTAACTGATATTTGTAGATCATATCTACATAATATCAAGTTTTTATCTTAAAGTGTTGTGCTGTGAATTCTTGAATTGTGTGTCGTATTGTTCATAAAAATGGATTCTATAGAACAAAGAGGCGTAATAATGTACCTCCAGGAAAGGGACATGACGCCAACTCAAATTCAGAAACACATTATGGCAACTATTGGTGAGCCTGCAGTTTTTTATGATATAATCAAACGCTGGTGCCGAGATTTTAAATGCGCAAGAACATCCTGTGAAAGCCAACATGCAGGTGGTCCTCCTTTGGTTCGAGTCTCACCGAATTATGACGATTTTATAAAAACTTCCTTGTTAACGTTCGAATGGCCAATTTATTTTTCACAAGCAAGTTAAGACTTTGCACATTTTTATTTATTTATTGACTACATTAATGTCCTTACTTTTTAATTAATTGCATCCGCTTTTATGTGTCATTGTATTTCGTCTTCATTCAACTCATGCTTCAATTTTCGGAGATCTGGATCGTTACACTTGTTTAGCGAAAACCGAAATGCATAAAAAATGGTGGGAATTTATAGAAAATGTTTTTTACTCTACCGAACCTGGCGATTTCACCATGGATTGCATACTACAAGAAGATCACAATCTCACACATCGAAGCCGTCTGTATACGTCTTGGACAGTAGAAAATAGCAGAAAATATACTGGAATAGACATCACCGTTGATCGATGCTAACGCAATCAAGGACGTGTAGGGCTATATGAAGGCCAAGCTTAAAGGAATACATTTACACGATATCAAATAACTATCTTTCTAGATTCGAACAATTTGGCGCTCCTTAAGTTAGTAATACGCCCAAAAGTTGGAAGTATAGAAAATTATACTAGATAATGAAGACATGTTACTGTCCACTAATAAATGTCGGTCACATGCTGTTATTCTACAACCTGTATCTGCATGCAAAACTTTAAAACACTACCATTATTTATTTCTGCTCTATGGGTAGAGGTAAACTCATATCAACCCTGGAATCGTTAAAAGAAATATCGCAGATTCCATTTTTCAGTACATTTCTCTACACTTCTATTAATAATCTATCATTAGAGTTATTGTTTGGGCTATTTCTATCGTTTGTGGAACTTACATGGTCCAGCAGTGTATCTATTGCCGTCTTTAGCAGATACACTGCCGAAACGTCAGACTATGTAAGTTCCACACACGATAGAAATAGTCCAAACAATAACTCTAATTATAATCCATCATCAACAATATCGGATCACGAGTTAGTCTATCGTTATTTATGTGATAGATTACACAGTGCACCACAAAAGAATTCCAAATTCAAGTTACCTTTTTCTGAAGTTCCTGCGTATCATTAGCAGCACTAACTTTCAGATTATTTCGTATGGAATTCCCTCACCGGCACTTTCCTACGCCTTAAGGTTCCTGCGATTACGACAAACTCAAAATAGCTTGGGTCGCTCATTACCGAGAAAACAATTCGTGTGAATCTCGAATCAATTCAAACCCAAATAAAAACACAACCACAAATATTTACACAGATCTACTACCACTGAAAAGTACACAATTTTGACGCAGTTAAATTTAAACTTCTTCTACATATGGAACTTTATATACCAGAAACGGTCAGGATACTTTTCCAATTTGATTTTCGTCTGCCATCGTAACTTGGTACTGAATATTCACCGAGTCTCGTCTAAATATTTCCTTTTCGCGTTTCTTTTGCATTAGGTACGAAGCGCTTAAAATGCACGCAAGTAAGTGGCAATTTGAAATTTCAATCGCGGTCCTTTCAACATGTTCCCGGAGCTCTATATTTTAAATGCAAGATGAAAAGTTGAGCGCACGGCGGTCGCTTTTGACGGGCGCGAGTGCAGTTCTCTTGGATGCAAAAAGTTCCGGCGCGACGGTGTGGATTTCGTTTAAAGTTTTACCGAGAGAAGGCAAAAATGTTTCAAAGTTAAATTGTTCGTGTTATGATAAGATTTTTGAGACGTTATGGAGAGTAATCAATCTTGGTCATGGTTTTTGCTTCTACGAGTAGGCGGAAGGGATAACCTTTCCCTGCTTTCTTAACTTTCGCTTAAAGTTGTCCTTTTTTGATTAAGGGGATGTTTTCCTTTGAAGAGAGAGACGTTCACAGTAAATCAGGCGGAGGTATCAGGAGTAGTAATTTTAAGTGAATATTTTTAAAACTTTCTAGGAAAATTCGTTAGACGTGAACGGTCTTGTCAGCTGATGACTTATTTTCGATATTTTGTGATATTATGTCAAATCGGAAGACATATCACTTGAAATTAGCTATAGGACAGAAAAGAAAGGGCTAGAAAATACACAATACCCAGTAGAAAGTAAAGGAATGCCGGAAACAATAGAAAAAGGGGTCAACATGATGTTTTGTAATACTTAATTAAATGAATCAATATAGCGTATATATATATATATATATATATATATGTATATGTATATATCAGAAAAACACTTTTAGCCATAAGGGTGTGGGGTGGGTAAATTTCTGCTCTTAACTATAAACACATTTCTTCCATAATTTTCTGTTACAGGCCAAAATTTTACCTTCTCCTCAGTTTTTGCCTCTCTTCTGGATGCTGTGTCCTATGGTGTGGCCCCATACTTTTCGCGGTCTTCCGCTTTTTCTTTCATTCTATACTTTCGCTTCATATATTAATTTTACTGGTCCAGTGTTCTCCATTCGTTGTAAATATCCTCACCAATTTAGTTGTCGCTGTTTATCATTTTCGATAAGTGGATTGGTACAAATGGAAGAATTCAATTGCCCTTTTGACCTTTTAGACTTTTTTTGTTTTGTTATCATTTAAAAGATCAGGTATACAAAACGCGGTACAACAACGTGAACGAATTACAAAATAAAGTTAAGAAAGTCTTTCGCGAATTGGATGTCTGGATTGAAGTCTTAAGACCTACCCAGACTGTAGGCAAACGGATGTAGGTGATACTTTTGAGAATGATTTATAAGTTATACGTTTACTTTCAATTTAATAGCAACGACATTATTTTAAGATGTAATATATATTCTTTCTCCTCTTACCCTTATTTCATTTCTATATATATCTCATCATGACACGCTCCAATTCCGGAAATAGTTCGTTTATTAGTGACTCTGGCCGTGGCAACCTACGTACAACCTTGGACATTTGTCTGGGGCACCTATAAAAGATTTCATTGTACGTTACCGCACCGGGATTCCCCGCATTCCACAAGAACTTTTATTTAGTAATGCACATTTTATGACGTTGAAATGCGGAATTCGGATTTATAATCCTCTATTTACATAAATATCGGTCTATTGTGTATTTCAATAATTTAATCAGCATTGATACTTTGGCCATTGAAGGGGTTCCTAGAGCGTTATTTTTATTATTTGAGTGTGCTGTGTATTGTGTTCTACTTGCGTACAGTGGATTGTATGAAGATGCCTAAAAGACGGGAGTTGACTGTTACAGAACGTAGTCAAATAGTGTTACTACATTCGCAGGGTATGTCGCAAAAAAAAAATTATTATTAAACGATTTCGGGAAACTGGATCGTATGAAAATCGACGAAAAAGTGGGAGAAAACGTAAACCCACTGCGAGACCGGATCGCTATTTGGAGCGTTTAGCTTTACGGAATCGCTTTCAAACATCCAAGCAGCTGGCCACTGACCTATCGGTCGAACAAGACGTCTCTGTATGTGAGAATTGTTCGAAGAAGGTTGGCGAAGGTGAATTTGAAGGGCCGGAAAGCGCGTCGCAAACTATACCTGAGCCAGCAACAAACGAAAAATCGTTTGCTGTGGGCAAGAAAATATAAAAATTGGACTGTCGAGGATTGGCCGAAGGTCATATGGTCTGACGAATCAAACATAGAGGTAGGTTACGCAGTCCTATTTTGTTCCCTTGTTACACAAAAATGTGGACACGTACCACCAATTTGCTAAATTGAAAAAAGTAATTATTGTTAATTATCCAATTCAGATGTTTGGTACTCCTGGAGCTGAGTTTGTTCGCCGTAGACCTGGAGAGGCATTTCGTGCTGATTGTATCACCCCAACTGTCAAACGTGGTGGTGGCCGCGTCATAATTTGGGGATACATGCCCGCAAAATGGCGTAGGAGAAGTGTTTCTGTATGATGGTGGGATGAACAGCGAGCGGTATATCTCGATGCTAGAAGAGGTATTAGAAGCATCAGTGCTGAAAATATATGGTAGGGATGACGCAGAATATTTATTTCAACAGGATACCGCGCCCCGTCAGAAATCCAGATTCTCGATGGACTGGTTTCGTGAGAACGGTATTCGTTTATTTGCGGCGCAGTCACCAGATCTGTCGCCTATAGAAAATTTGTGGCGCATACTGAAGCTAAAGCTTTCCAGTTACAAATTCAGTAACAAAAATGACCTAAGGAACAAAATTGTATAGGAGTGGGAGGCACTTTCACCTGAAGTTTGTTTACGTTTAGTAGCGTCAATGCCTAACCGGTTAAATACTGTTATTGAAGCAAATAGTGGTGCCATCAAATATTAAATTTATTATTAAAAACTTATTTAGTGAATGTTTATGCATGTATTTTATTTTAAATGTTTTGGGGTGCCCCAGACATATGTCCAAAGCTGTATTAATTTCAAGATGTAATATGATGGAATAAACATTACACAAAGACATCTATGTATCTGTTTTGTCAAAACTTAGTGGAGCAATAACACTTAACACAAAATGGAAAGTGCTATAACTTCTTTATTATTCATTTTAAGACAGTAGCGTATTAAAACATTTACGTCTTAACTTGATATATCCTTCAAAATGTTTTAAAATACACAGGGTGCTCTGTTTAGAAAAATTATAAATCTCAAAGTTTATTGGACATGTATCATGCAATTGTTTTTTTGTATACTGCATATTAATCAGCGTTAAAGAGACTATTAGTTTACGAATTCAATCTACTTCGAAAAAACAATAGCAATGGTGCCTACTTATATCAGCCTGTATACATAGTAGAGATATCTGTCTAAGTACAATATAAATATGGGCTCGTCACTAAGCAATATTCGCCCTCATTCATTACGACTTCAATTGATTTGCTCATTGATACATATTATATGACCTATTTTGTGCGCTACAGCAAAAGGGTCCCCAATCACTTGGGATGTTGGGGACTCTTAAGAATAGTTAGTATTTTTTTACAATATTTCTATATTTATGTGTTACCTAATTACTGAAGATGTGTATAAGTTGTATATGAAATGCACATTTGGTACAAACATTTTGTAAGAAACAAAGTGTTAATCACTTTCATTACGGAGCTATGCAAACAACTTTTCACTGTTTGCCTTGGTACCACTAATAGAGTAGATCTTCAGATGTTTTACGTCGTAATTTAAAATGAGGGTATATTATAGTTATATAGTACTATATAGCTATAGTTGTTGATGGTAAAAGTAGACAACTACAAAGCCAAACGTCAAAGGAAAAATACATTATATAAGTTTATAGCAAAATAAAGTTACAAAAATAAATAGATAATAATTATCCATCTAGTAGTTGGGAATGTAGAAATGTATCTATAGTTTAATATTTAGTAGCAATTCGTGAATTGATTTTTTAAATATATGAATGCAACTTACTTGTTTTATTGTGTGGGGCAGACTATTAAAAAATTTTAAACTTATATAACTAAGACTCCTCGCAGTCAACCATAGCCTGTGTTTGGGGCAGCAGTGATTTATTTTGTGTCTAGTATGGTGGGTGTGAAGGAAAGTATTATGTTCAAACAATTTTTTATGTTTGGTTAAAAGCACTAAACATTCGAAAATATAAATTGCAAACATGGTCAAAAATCTGCTCTAAAATGCCCTCTTCAAGATTAATTGTAATTGAGGCGCAACATTAAACGCAGAACTTTTTTCTGACTGACGAGTTCTCTACTGCTTCCCCAAAGGACAACCTCAAACTTTAAATGTGGGTAGCAGACAGAAGAATAAACCAGTCGTAGTACATACTAAAAGACGTGCATCATAGTCGTACTTATTAAGAGATAGAAGCTTAGGATATGGTTCTTAGTTCGTGAATATCTTTCTTAGTCTCTTGAAGAATATTTTCTCCTTCAATGGCTTTATGAAAAGACCTATTTTGCAAACTGCGAAAGAGGGCAAATCGTCCATGTTTCTTTCTACCATTGATTAATTATGAATGCTGTTTCTAACTGTACAACCGTCCATATCTTCACACATCTTCTTCAAACTTCCATGTGATTTTTTTACAAAGTTTAAAAACGCTATAATTAATCACAGTTTTATCCGCCTAAACGTTTTTCCCCGATCTACGCGAATAAATTATACATGCCTAGCTAGACATGAGATAAGTAGCCCGTGTACGCGCAAAATCCGACCATGGGAATATCTCGTTAGGTAACGAAAGTGCCACTTGGCGTGTTTTTCGTATCGTTTCTCAGCATCAACGAAAAAGGAGAACATCTAAGGGGAATAGCAAGTTATTCCATCATTAATTATTCTATACGGTGCATATCGGTCGGCAAATAAAAAATTACATCCAGACGTTCCTAGGGAGGTACATATATATGTTGTCTTATGTCTACTTTAAACATTTCGACTGTAGCGGAAACCATTTATTTTAGCCGAGAAAAAGGCGAGAGCTTAAGACGTTTGTGTCATGTTAAAGTGTCTCTGTGGGACAAACGTTGCTCGGCTAAGGATTTGCTAACATGTCTAACTAAAATTCCTTTGACGAGAAAGGAATCGATTATCAGTTTCTTTGAGGCAACAGCCATATTTAATTTTCTGTTAAATAATTCTTATTCGGCAATGGAATATATTAAAAAGAAATATTTCAAATTATGAACGAATGTAGCGTATAAACTTGATTTAATGTATTAGAATTTAGAGAAAAAAGCTTTCAAATAAATTTTACCTCTAGTAGTCCATTCCAATAAAAACTTTTGTCGTCACTTGCACTATTTTAAGTTGCATTAATTATCAATTCAACAGAGTATTCGTTTAGATACTGTTGACAAGAACTTGTTAAAATTGTATTGCAATTAAAATTTGATTCAAGATGGTTTTTACTATGCAACACAAATTTTTTTACTTGTTTACTGCAAATAAACATGTTTCATTCAGTCAAAAATTTCGTTTTATGATTTTGACATACCGCACGAGGGCGACCTGAAATTTTTCCGGAATCGACAAGAAAAACACGCTGTTCCAGTAATTTTTTCAGGTTTGGGAATAGGAAAAGGTCGCTGGGGGCGAGGTAATTCGTAGCGCGACCCATTTAATTTTGATGCGACGGTGCGAGATGAATAAGCCACTGCATTGTTGTGGCGGAGAAGCACTTTTTTTCCGCTGCAAACGAGACCGTTCCTCCTTCAATACTACATCAAATCCGGTCAATAAATCGCTGTAGTATTGCCCCGTGATCGGCCTTACCTTCTGCATTCGATGAGGATCACACATTGGGAATCTCAAAAAATCGTGGCAATGACCTTTCCGGCCGATGGATCGGTCCTTGCTTTCTTCGGACCCGATTTTCCTGGAAAAGTCCACTGCTTCGACTGTTCCTTGGTTTCCGGTATGTAGTGGTGGATCCAAGTCTCATCCATGATTGCGAAATGCATGAAGAAATCGCTTGGATTGTATTGGATCCTGGCCAGACACTCCTCCGAAACGGTCATCCGATTTCGTTTTTGCTCCAGTGTGAGCAAACGCGGTACCCATCGAACCGAAAGCTTTTTCATATACAAAATTTCGTGTAGGATATGGCCAACGCGTTCTTCAGAGATACCTGTTGTCTCTGCTATCCCCTTCAGCTTCAATCGGCGATCGGCTAACACGACGTCATGAATCCTGTCGACAATTTTATCGTAGGTAGCGGTTTTTGGGCGTCCACTGCATGGTTCATCATTTGTGATTGTGCTGCCACGTTTGAACTCGCTCACCCAGAAGCTGATCGTCGAGAGTAATGAAGCACATCCGCTATGAACCTCTAGCAAAATATTTCGACTTTCCGTGGCCGTTTTACTAGCCATCCAGAAGTGTTTTGTCACTGAACGAAATTCGATTTTATCCATTTTTTGCTAAATCGCCTGACTAGCTACACATAGCACACTCGATTTTGCCGACCACTTCAACATTCGTGCACTATCTCTTGCCGATTCCGAAAACATTTCAGGTGACCCTCCTATAATTGTAAAGGGGTAAAATTTATTTGAACACCTGTTATAAAAGGCGCTTGTTTGGGTAACGTTTTAACATATTTATCTAGTTAACGGGTATTATGTTATTCAAATCATCTCTTTAAAATTCCCAAATTGTTTGACAGAATGCTCGAATTATTGATTATTTACGTACAATTTCGAAATGATTTGAATAGGGCCTTGTTATACGATTTGTTATTCACAAAGTAGTTTTGCTGTCAACGTTAATAATGAAATAATTTACATACATTTAAATACCCATTATACGTATTTTGCTATTGTGCTGTACGTATGTAATTAGGGATATAGATTACATATGATATGGGTAGTGACGTATTATATTATTAACTTTAACCATGGTCCGCGCCCAATTATTATTGTTTAATGATATAACAACCATAAAACACAACTATTACATTCTGCTAAAGATGAATGCAAACGTAGCCATCGTTAGTGGCTGCTCTTTGATGCTTGGGTTCTCTATTATGTACAAAGTTTCCAATGCTGCATGCTTCCACCGTGGTTTCGAGATTTTCTTCAGAAGTGAATGTGAACAGTGATTTGACATCAAAGGTCATTAGAACTTTCTGCACGGCAAAGAACCAAATAACCGAAAAGCAGACAACTAAAAAAATACAGCTGCGTTTATATTTCATAGGGATACCGCAAAAGTTCAATGTGTACAAAACCTATTTGACGAAATCATAAGCGAATACCCGTTCACCAAGTCTTTTTTATAAAGTTAAGACTAACATAAATATTAATTTGAAATTCCCATTGGTGTTAGCAATGATAAAATTACAGTTTTCTTGCATTTAAGAAACGTTAAAGGACCTTGACTGATATCTTTTCAGGAATCTAAAACGTTGATGCAACCGTAGATACTGACGTAATGGTGTCCGAGACGGTAACTTCCACCTGAAGTTATATGTATACCAGAAGTGTTAAAACTGTTGTTTATTGAGCAGGAGGCAAGACACAAGTAATCAACATCAAAAGTAAATCTAGTATAAATGTTTCTTGCAATCGCTTTTGAAGTGCTGGGACATAATAGTGATTTTGCAAACATTACACCATATTTTAGTGATCGCTTCTTCCTCTTATGTGTATTACACTCGTAATACGACGTACGACTTCTATTGTTGTCAAAAAGAGACTGGGAGGCGGTCGAGTCACGCGGCAAATGCGGTAAGTTTCCGTAACGGCGTGGGTGGGGATCTGGCGCACCGAAGATTTGGCTAACTCTGCATGTATGATTCATGAAATATGTACGGACAAACTGTTAAAATGTTTTTCCATATAATGAAGTATAAATATATTATAACGCGTAAGACGATGTACCATGCGTGAATATACAGCAGGGAAATGGAGACAGATTGGTTCAAGGAACTCGGTGTCAATTTTCGCATCTGTCGTGCGTGCAGGCGGGTATGGTTATTTATAAGGAATAGGTTATTTAAGAAATTCTAGTATCAGAAAAAATATTTTCTTTTAATCCTACACCCTGTGGTGTTGGGCTACTATTTTCTTGTTTTTGTCTTCCGCAGTTTCTTGTTCTGAGCCAGTTGTTTGGCTTCAATCCATCCCATACTTCTGTTTCTGATATTCTATACGTTTGTCCTTTCCGGGTGTTTCGGGGTCTACCTATTTTTGCCCTCTCTTGGCTTCGAAAGTCTTCTTTGTTATTCGATCTACTTCCATTCTATCTATATGTTCGAGCCATTCCAGTTGTCTCTCCTCTATGATTATTTCTATTGGCTATTAGACCATTAATGATTGTCGTGTTTCTGATTTTGTCTCTCCTAGTTACTCCTTCTATTCTTCTAAAGAATCTCATTTCCATGGCTGTGACTTTGCTTTTGATTCTTGATTGTCCGTAACTCGCTACTACATGCTGCCGTTGATCTGACTACTCTTTTATACACTTCTGTCTTCTTTTTCGCCTAAAAATGTATTTCTTAATGTATTATATATTTTTGCGGATTTTCCAATTCTCTCATTTATTTCTTTCTCTATTCTCCTGTTGTTTTCAATGATTATTCCTAAGTAATTTTATCTTTCAACTTATTCCAAGGTTGTTCCTCCGATTCTGATGTTTCTTTTCTTCTACCGCTATTATCTTTGTATTTGTTTTCCTCGTGTTTATCTCCATGTTTATCTTTTTTAATTCTTCTTGGTATATCTTCAAGATCTGCTGGAATATCTTTTCTGAATCTGATTTTTACACCCATTATTACGGTTGGTTTTAAAAATATATAAAAATAGCTTGCAACTATTCAATTAGCTCTGTCTGAAGTAGTGAAACAACGACGCAAATCTAAAACAAGCGCATGATAATCAGGGCTTTGCACAGTACGTAATCAATCGCAAATTCACTCCCTTCCGTTCGCATACGTCAAAGCTACGCACACATAGACGCGTACGTACATTTATAGGTTAGTAACGTATGCGTATACGTAGTAACTAAGGCAGACATAATTAACAGATTAAACTAATCAATTAATTAAGCAAAAGCAGAGTGTGGCACGCGTTATAGCGGTGTCCCTGCACTGTAATTGACAACAGTAATTGCGGTAATTCGTCCTACGTTCTCTATCCCACACAGCATACTCCCCTTCCTCTTTGTAAAAGCTATCGCGACGTTAAAACCCATTACCGAGTTAAATACAGCCACTGTTAATATCTTTTATACCTGTACGTATACGTATTAAAGTCAAATACGGTAATGCAAGCGCGCAAGTATCCAGTAAGTTGCAGTGCGGCTAATATTTGGTCGGGAACGATGTGCATTACCGGGCTCTGGAAAATATTGCGCGCAGTTATGTATCATAGACGCCTAAATTATATTTATGGTACGTATAGTCACATGGAATAGGAGAATTGTGGGTAAATAACTAATGTTAGCGCTGCTGCACACCTGCGGTGGTGATCTATAGATACCATTGCGATGGATGCCATTGGCGGGCGAAATTATATAGGAAATATCGGCAGGAGACGATGGTATGGGCGAAATGGGCAGCAGCAGATGTAATAATTTCCAGCACGAAAATACGTACATGTTAATCTAAATGGAATGGCGCATTAGTTCTGTTGTATAGCTGGGCAGGCGTATGGAGGCAGTAGTTGGCTGCATTCGGCAACGTTATGTGTGCGGCACAAATACACTCTCGAAACTTTGGAGCCGGTATACAATATTCGCAGATGGCAGATGAAGTCTCCTTGTAATGTGTTGTTTTGGCCACGAAAGTGGCTACTGTAAATGTTACGTTGTAAACGCAAACTTTAACATTGCCCAAATACGTTATAGATTTATAGTGAAAGAGGTTACGGGAAAGCCACTTATGAACAATACTAACAATTTCAGTTTTTAATACAAGTGCATCATTGACATGTTGAATTACAACGAATGATAACTGGCTGTATTTTATTTATTTAAGGTATGAATGCGAATACTAAGTGACGTAGATCTAACGTATTATTACGAATTAATTCAATTGAAATATTGTAACATTTTATAATTTTCTGTGCGTAATAGAGAATTGTTTTAACGATAACAGTTGGCATAACTGTTGGTGTAACATGTAATGTTTCACTAACGTAACACTTCGCATTTGTATTGGTTTTGTTGCTGTTTACTGTTTTTGTCAGATCTTTTGAAAACCTGGGGTTGTCGGAGATGCTGAAATCGTATTGTAATGATTCAAAAGAATGGTTACAATGCGCTTAGAGTATTTATGTGTGGCACCTAAATATTCTACCGAAGAAAAAGTCTGTCCATTGTTATCTAATGACGCTGTAACAGAGGCATATCTACTTTTGTACTATGACTTATGTGCACATTTTGGTGTACCTGTAAAAAATTTGACGCATACTGGGATTTATGCATGGCCATTTAGAGTACCTTGAGACGTTTGATGTTTATATTGCAATGAAATTTCAGGGCTCCGAATGTACTGTAGCGCAATAGATTCTTTGAATTATGGATTTTCTATGACTCGAATATGTAAAATAAGAAAAGATATAATAATTTAGAGCAAAAACTAACAATGTATCATCACGGATGGTTCTCATTAATTATTATTTACAATAACAACTTGAACATCAGCTTATTTTTATTAAAAAAATTACAATCCTGACGATTTTATTTATTTCACAAAAGTCACCCCAATGATAGCGTCCCCGGGAGGTGGGAAAGCGCGTACTATCGTTGTCTACATTGACATATTCCCCGTTGCGTCCTGGTACATTGAACGAGACAAATTTCCATTCGTCGTCGCTCTATAACGCGACCGAATATGGCCGTGGCTGCCACAATTCCAATAAATCCGGTTTCCTCGACTATTTCCCCACTCTATCGTTTATAACTCTCAATTTTTCTCATTGCTCATGCTTCATATTCCAAAGCATGTATTAGAGCTTCGGAGCATTTTCTGTATTGACCCATTCGAATTGCTTGTTGTACTTCGATGTCCGTAATTTCATTGACGAATGCCTGGATAGTCAGTTCAGATGCAGGTTTCGCACCAAGTGCCCAACATCTCCCTCGAACTCCTATAGTATTTCTCTGTTCCTCTGCAACCCGGTTCCCAGTGGGGTCTGGTATACCTACTTTAGGTGTTAGTTCCCGAATCGGAGTTGAAGGGTTTTAACCAACATGCGATAATCCTGTTGCACACCTTCTGACGGGGATTGAAGGACAGTCACAACAGCACCTTGCAATGGTACCACTATAGCAGTTTCCCCTTCTGCCATCAGCCGACTGATCAGCTGTCATCACACCTAATGGTAACTCCTGTATAGCACCGCATTGCTTGTCTGAATGGTTGTCAGCAGGGCTTTCACTCGTGATTACGTCGGAAGTCTCGGCAGAAGTAAATGTAGGTCGGACTGCATCAATTTCTTCACGAATCAAATTTATTCTTCTCTCAAATTCGGTTATTTTATTCTCTACTTTCTAGAAATTTTTCTCTCCACGTTCCTGGAATTCTCAAGGAGTTCTTTTTCAAGATTTCCAAAATTTCCTCCTATGGCAATGTTTATATATACCAGTTAAAATAACTCTTCAATTTTCGCTTTTCTTGTAGAAGTCATGTTATGAATTAATTATTTTAATTACACTTCGTTAATTATTCACTCAAGCTCTTTTTCCTTATCCCACTCTTGACACAAAATTATCAAAGATGGTTCTCACTAACTATTCTTTAGAAGAACTTGAACATCAACTTACTTTTATTAAAAAATTGCAGTACCGACTAATTTATTTATTTTACGAAAGTCAGCCGAATGGTAGTATCCCTGGGAGACGGGAAAACGTCTGCTATCGTTGTCCACATTGACTTTTTCCCGTTACGTGACTGATCTGCCGTTACAATATGAATTAGATAAGGTCATATCATTTACATCGGAGAATAATTTTTACAAATGCCTAACGTAATTCCTAGATAGCTAAATTTTTTGAAACTTGATTTAATAAATAAGTTTGGCACTACTAAAGTCTTTTTTATAACTACTCACACAGATGAATTGATGTTGTAGATCAGCAAACCTTCGTTCTCTACAATAGGATGCTGACGACGGAAGGCCCAGGGTGATACCAATGTTTCTACTGAATGAACGATGTTTTTCCAGGATTCCAGCTATTGTACTGCAGAGACACTTTTGAGGTATTTTCCTCTAACGATGTTCGGTTATGATACGTTAGATATCCATGTTAGCCCTCAATTGTTGAACGCATCGCTCTGTGACTGCACCAATAGATCCTGATGTTAGCTGACAAATATCTTCGGTAGATAATCTTGGCAACGAGAACATTCCGCTATGCGTTTCCATAGATGTAGATGTAGGCTTTGGATGCGATCTTCGCTATTTATCGTGCGTATATATGTGTGTGTTACATATTTTTTGTACAAGATTTTACACTAATTATACGGCTTCGTTTCTTGCTGTGGAGTGTTCTAGCACACGTTATACACGTAAACATTACAATTTGTTATCAATGCATGACTTGGCATAATGTTAATGTTATATGATGTGTATTTATTCTTTCAACCCGCCCAAATAACTTCTAATTTTATAATATAATAATAAAAATAGATTTCAATATTTGGTTATGTATAGTAGTAGAAAACAAATGCTTTATAAAATATTGACCATTGTGTGTTTATCTACTATCTATCTTTTTTTAAAGCGAACTGCATTCCATTAACAACACATAAGATAGTAAGTAATCAATCCGGCGCTTCCACCAAAGTTTCGCATAACCGTAATTCGAAATGGTCTACGCATTGCTAACTCCAAATGACAATTGTGTATAAACAGATAGTTCATGAAGAAGCAAACATGCCAAAGCACAAAATCAAAATGTTGGATGGCAGTTCGTCTTGGCAACGGATTAAAGAGCGATGCAATTTCTGATACTACATATGATTGTGTTACGTATAATTGAGAATATTTTATCTAGAACATAGAAGATATTACTTTTATGCGTTTGATGACGTAGATTGGCAGCTAAATGGCACGAAGTATATATGCATATTCACTTAAAAAGCATATGTATTGAACTAACCTTTAGGTTTCATACATGAGGACATGTAATAAAATTTAGTATAACCTGTATTAATCCGGTACATATCAATGCGAATATGCACGTTTACGATTCTGAACAGCAACAGCATGTTCTGGTGTAATGTCAATTGATAGCCTTCCGTGAAGAACTGATTTCTGATCACCCTTCAAACGTTTAAACCACCAGCTGTAAGTCTGAGGTTGACCTAAAGTGTCGTTCCCGTAGACTATTTAAAAAATTTTGCCTGTTCCTACAGCAATCGTACCGGGTTTTAAACATACGTTACACCATCAAACTGGCCATTGCAAAAACCGCAAACGTAAGTACGCGGTGTATAACTTGAACATCCATGAACATACTTTTCATGACGAATGTTGTATATCTACCATATTCCATTCATAGTAAGACTCCATACAGAAAACCTGGATTGGTATTACGTTGTATTTGTATTACGTTACCATTCCCTTTTATATGCCTACGTATGTATTTCCTTTGCTTTATAACTTATGAATAATTCGTCCTTTTCTCCCAGCAAGAAATGAAAGAGAATAATGATAGTAGTGCCCTGTAGGACGTCAATAGATGACAATAATCATAATTCAGAAACGGAATATCGGCTCGAAGGGGGCATTTTTTCGCTATAAACGACATCAAGTCCTCGCCTACATGTCGACTAACGTACCCGAAAGCTCGTTCTGCTGCTGCTCTAGATCGTCTCCTCCATCTCCGTCTAGTTATTGATACCATCCGAGTTGGGCGGTTAGCAATCTCTTTGTCCTCGACCGAGGTCGGAGCCAAAATGTAATCGGCAGTTCTGTGAATTGTATTCGCCTTACTAGCTTTTATTAATTTCGTTCCTTATTGAAGGATACGTTATGTACGTAGATAAACGTAGAAGCGAGCAGATTCATTCATTATTCCTACGTCTTTGAAGAGGATTGTAGGTTGAATGATGGTGCTTACAATACGACTAGTTAGAACAGGCAAGGGGAATTGATTAAAGTAGCAATATTCTATGCAACTTTCGCCAAAAGCAAATCGTATTCGATCAGAAACAAACACAAGTGCCATGTATTACATGCTTGATTTTGGCAGTATTGTGACTTCTGTGAATAAGAAATAATTGTATTACACATACCTTGTAATGTTATGTGCTATATAAGGACATATAAAGTGTTAGTTAATATGGAATTTTCTATGTAATTCTACTAGCGAAACAGTATAACATCTTGCTTAGTTTCTAGCCTTACTATATTGGCAATAATAGTGCGCTCCTTTTCTCTATTTGAATTTAACTGTTCCTCATAAGAATACAATGCTCGAGTGTTTTGACTTTTGGAAGGGCTATTAAGTTCTCCTTCAAATAACTTTTACAAGAACATCTATCACGACAGCGACTAGCGAAATTACACTACTATTACAGTGAAAATAGAAACCATATACACAATAATTAAGAAATTGAAAACTTAGAAACTGCCAGAACTTGATAACATTTCTCCCAATAAAGTAAAACAACAAAAAACCACCATTACCGACAATAAAAAACTTTATGAAGGATGTAATCAGAACTCGTGTGTACCGGATTACCTGAAAGAAAGCATAATCACCCCTATATATACATATGTATTGTAGAGCATGTTTTCGCGGGTAAAGGATGTCTTGTTATTCTCTCGGGTTTTGGCAAGTAGTATTTGTTTTTAATCATTTCTCTGCACGTCTGGCTACATTATAGACCAAATCCCACACAGCTTCAAGACTACCTACTTTACATTCGACGGGGACTGGAACAAACAAATCGATGGAGCACCAATGGGATCGTCACTTTAACCGGTGATAGCCAACTTATCTATGGTCCATTTCGAAGAAGGAACACTGGAAACAGCGGAATACAAACCAAAGGCATAGCTACGTTACGCAGACGACACTTTCGTTATATGGCCACAAGGACGAGAAAAGCTTGTTCACTTTCCTGAACACCTGAACGGGAAACAAAACAAGATTAAGTTTACTATGGAAGTAGAAGACCAAAACCAACTACCGTTCTTAGATATCCTGGTGAAAAAGAACGCGGATGGAACACTTGGACAAACTGTGTACGGCAAGCCGACCCACACGAATAGATATCTAAACGCCCATTCTCACCACCACCCGGCACAGCTCAACTCGGTAGTGAAAACCTTAGTTTCTAGATCACTACGATTGGCAGATCAGGAACACACCGAGAGTTGATATTCCAAAAGCACAATCAATAGAGCGATTAGAAATCAATACAAAAGAACACTGGATAACGATAACTTCGTAGCAACAGCACATCTACCCTACATGAAGGGAACTACTGACAAAATCGGCAAAATACTTCGAAAACAGAAAATGAACACTATTTTCACTACAAACAGAAAAAATAGGCAAGATCTACTTACACCAAAGGACAAAATACCGCCAGAGTGCCAAAAGGTGTACGAAATACCATGTAAGGAGTGTAATAGGACAGACAAATCGCACGATAAGCATGAGAACACAAGAACACAAAAAGGACGTAAGCAACAACACGACAACATCATCGCTGGCACAACATGCACTCATGACAGTCCACTCTATTGACTTCGACAACACAAGAACCATAGTCAGTACGTCAAGTAGTACGAAAGTAAACATAAGTAAATTGCAAAGACAACAAAATAGCACCATAAAATTAATATATAACATGAAATGAATATATAACTTTGGAAAATTAACATCCGTAAAGGAAATGTACAGAAAACGAAAGGGTTAAATACTAAACATTCAATAAAATACAAAATACTTGCTATTAATGTTCAAAAGAGCCTGATCAAGACCAGTATGAAATTAACTGTTTGTAGATATATTCACAAACATGAAAGTTATATATGTACAGGAAGGGAAAATGCAAAACAGAAAATGTATGAAAAAGCAGACGTAATTTACATTTTATAATAAAATATCAACATATGTAAATTTAAAAAAATATATTTTCATGTATTATAATAAATCACTGAAAGAAATGTTTATTAACAAAGAAATAAAGGCTACAATGCAAGGTTTGCTTACAAAAATACCAATGAAATGCTCAGTACCAGTGGTCTGAAATGGAATAGAATCCCATAGAATCTGGGGATGATGATTAAAAACTGAAGTCCAATAGTACATGTGTCTGTATTTGTATATGTATGTGTATGTATATGCATATTTATTTACATGTTACAATGGGATTTTAAGGTGATTTTTTTCTAGTAAGAGTACATCTCAAAATGTAAGTTGTCACTGGTACTTACCTCTGAATTTTGTTATTTTCTAATTACAGTTTTCTTTTAATTATTTTATTGTAAGAAAAAAAGTATTGTTGGACCCCCATTGATTTTGCTGGCATTTTACTAAGATATTAGATAGACTTCTTTATTTATTGAGGAGGAGTAATAAACTAAAAAGACTATATCCCAAACAAAATTAAAATAGTTAATGTAAAAATTTTATAAAAATATTTGCAATGCCCGCACATACAAAAATTAACAATACTTCAAGATCCAAGTGATTCCACAAACGCTCATTGGGGTTGCAATCATGGCTTGATGGCGGCGACTCCATTGAGGATACGGCTCGTTCAGAAAATTTGTCTTGAAAATAAATTTCAACCAGCTTTAAGGTGCACCTGGAGTCGTTATTTTGTTTTGAAAATAAGTTTTAACCACTTTTGCAGTGTGTTTGGAGTCATTGTCTTTCTGATAAATAAATCTCTCCCCAATTAATTCATATCTAATTGGTATCGCATCGTTTTCTAGGATTCTCGAATACACAACTTTTGTCATTCTTTCATCTACTTTAACTAATTTTTCTAATTCTTCTACTTCACTGCTTTCCAAATAGAGTCGTTCAACATTCTTTCTCCAGGACGGCGAATAGGTACTACTTCAAAGTTGCTCAAGAGCAGTTTTTCGATGTGGCGCATCCTACCATATAAAACTAAAAACCGCGTTTTCTTTTATCTAATTTAACACATACCCTCTCCTCCATCATACACTAGCACATTGTCTTATTTGTAACACCTTCTTTAAGTTACAACACAATCTAATTGTGTATGACTTAATCATTTGCTGATTTTTAAACACTCTTTGAAAATATTTAATTTCAGTTGATGACTTCAACCCGTAACACCATTAAACAGAAATATTCTAGCACCAAAAGCAACTTGGTGATACATTGCATCAATTTTGAAACAGAGCAACAAAAATTTGCTTAAACTGATTGTGAATCACTTTCATAGTAAAGCTTTCAAATCTATGTTACTGTCAGTTTTTGATTATGTATACAAATGGAACTATACTAATGTAACTTCGATAAAGTTACGGTGCAATATTTTATTATATAAACCGAGCAAAGGGATCGCATTTAAAAGCGGGACTCATATGTATTCGATTAAAATGAATTTTGTTTCGCTTTCAGGCGAACATGACCAGATTAACTTCCACAGCCACCAGCTCTATGCTACCATATATGTACGTTTCCCCGACGATAGCAGTGGCTGCTGCGGTTTAGTGAACTTTGTTGAACCTGCTTACCGCAGAGCACGGTAATTAAATTAAAGCAATTATTGTATATATCGTCCACTGTAGCTATCGGTCGCAGAAACTGCATACGCTAGTAATAACAAATATAATTTACTCTGCCATGTCAAAAGTGAAAACAACTGAAACGTTTAATTACACAAATAGAATAGGGACTTCTATTGTTCCAAGTGTAGTTTATGCTTTCAAATGTACTAGTCCAGTTTTGTATTAAATACTTAAATAGTTTTTTGTATATTAACTTATATATTTTTTTAATAATTACCCTTTTACGGATACAGGAATTAGGTGGGATCAAATTTCTATTGTATGTAATATGACTAGAGATCAAGCTTTAAGCATCTGCTAAAATCGATAATAAAATTCTAATGTACTGGGCAGCTTATTTCTACTAGCATGCTATAATATTTTTTATAAATGGCTATGTATATAAGTTTTATGTTGTCCTTTTTCTAAAATAATTGTAATTGTATTTGTGGATACTCTTAGCGTAGAAGGTGGATTTAGACAAGCTTTGACTGAGTTCAGTCAGACTTGTAACAATATTCCTTTCATTTCTACATAGAAAACAAAATAGAAGATTTTAACATTCTTGAATAGGAATGTATTGGCTTTAAATCTAACAACGGCTTTGTTTTAAATCTAGAAGAGTGATATTCATATGTATATACATAACTACAAGTTCGTTCATATACATTACCTCTCCGGACTTCTGGAGCTGAAGACAGATTTATAGTAATGACTTCGAAACGGGATCGACGTCTAACGGCACTGGATATCGCAACGTGCGTTAATACACAACGACGAACAAATGTTTCTATTAGTCAAGAAGCGATTATTGGTAGCGGATGTAAGGGGATGCATCAGCCGCAAAAACCGCGTGCATAAAGAGAAACGATAACATGGGCAAGAGAGCATGCAAACTGGTTACTGGATTTGGACAAATTTCAGTTATTTGGTACGCAGCGGAGAATTTTTGTTCGTCTATCGTTCGACTATTTCAAAAAAACTGTTTTGAAGAATAGCTAAAATTTGTGTAGCGCTTGTCAAAGCCTAAGGAGGTTATATCGACGAAAATAGACTTACGAACTAAATAATGCATGCAAACTATTATGCCTTAATTAATTTACTTTTATTTGACGACAGTCACTTAAGTTCACTAATAATCACAATAAAATTTTACTGTATCTATGACCTTTTCTAACATCCGTTGCTGGTTCCAAACTTTTGGACGGCAGTGTATGTCGTTGCCACTGATCTATATATAGTATAATGAATTTTCTTGGGGATGGAATAAAATTTATTTCTCTGGGGTATGGGTTCTTTTATTTAAAAGTTTTCTTATAATAATTATTTTCCTTTCAATTGAAATAATAAGTTTTCGAGCCAAAAGTATTATATTATTACTAATTAACGAAAGATTATATCACTTACAATCGAATAAAAATTGACAATGACCTAACGCAATTTCTATGATAGCTAAGTTTTGAAATTTACGAAGAAAAATGATTTTAACAAAGCTTATCTATATTTTACTGATACGCGCAACGTTTATAATTCGTAAATCAGATCTGTTTGGTTCCTCAAGCTTCAGAAAGGCACAACGATAGTAGACTCCAGGCTACGGTTGGATACTTTTCCAAAAGGATTAGTAGTATTCTCCTCAATTCTAGGATATTTATTGGGTCAAAAGCAGACACAATGACTTTCGTAAAATGTTGAAGTGTATTTCGTCTATTTTAACTTGGATATACGATGGTTCAGGAGCTTTCAAACTGCGTACGTGGTTACTTGTCTCAATTCAAGCCAATTTTCTTCTGCTCACATTGTCGCTATACGACCAAGCGTGAATATCAGTGACTACATGTTATATAACAATTGCCTTCAGTCTGTTTTCGTGGCAAAAAGATGATATTGTAAATATTTTGAAATAATGTAACAGCGGAAATGAATTTTTGGAAATAATATACATAAAACAATAAATAAAGAAATCTATCCAGTGTCTTAGTGAAAGGCTAACAAATCAGAGAGAATACAACAATACTTTTTCTTCAACAATAAAATTAATATAAGGGAAACCGATATTAAGGAACGGCGCAAATTAATAAATCAATAATTAAAAGAATTGCATTTTAAATGTGTTAGGCAAAGTAATTTTTCAAATTTCATATTAAAATTCAATCAGTGCGCCCCGAATGTTCCCCAAAATAAATCTGTTTAGAAAATACCAACAAATAAAATAATTTCACGTTCACTCAAATTTGGAGCATTCCTTTGATTGAATAAAACATACATTTATACATATGTACATTTATTAATAGAATTCCAAATACATATATCGAATTTTACCGATTCTAATTTTGCATATATTGAATAAAACGGTATAACGTGTAGGCAAATTATGAACTGTGGCGGTACAAGAGCATATATCACGCCCGTTTTATCAAATTTTACAACCGATATTATTGCCTTTTATTCCTCGCACGCACTTGTTAGGCTGACATGGCATTACATTATGAAACCGCGCTATTAAATTGAAATCAGATTCCGTTGAATTATGATAACAATAAACGGAATGGTATAACTCACGTTGTAACGAATTGAATAAGGTAATCTAATTTCGTCGTATAAGAAAAAATAGGATACTACAATCCAAAATTTGCAAGTTTTCATAAGCATGCAAGATCATATGAAAAATTTAATAATTGATAACGCGAGAAAGAAATTTACTATTGTCCCTTTTGTGGTTACTCTTGAAATACATGGAATTTTGTAAATTCAAAGACACTTAAAAGTCTTTCTGATGCTAAAGAATAATTCACCTAATTTAGCCGAACCTATATCTCGTGCTGAAGTAAGGTATTTCCAAACAACTAAAGATTTTACTAGATATGCAATGATATTTAAGCGCTTCATACATCTGTATGTATCTACACAAGTACCAATTATTTCCTTATCTACTGATAGCTATGCACAAGTGTTACAATTGCGAATGAATTAGTTTTTACTTTTACTACTATTTTGCAACTATGTTCATTAGAGAGGAAGAATAGTACCTCTAGTATTTCAAAGAAGCGGATGTAATTTACATAGAGCTTTTGTCTCCATTGATCACAATATCTTATTTCAAAAGCTAGGTCGCCTTGGATTTTTACCTATCCTGATAAAGCTTGTGTATTCCTATTTGGATAGAAAAGTTGTATTACGTATACGTATCGACTTTGGGTATTGCACAGGACTGGAAATTAGGACCGCTGTTGTTCAATATCGTTTTGAGATATTGATTTGAAATTGTTGCCTGTCCAGTATTGACCGACGCTGATGACATTAAAGTATATAGCGCGATAAATAGCACTGGAAACATTCTAGTCTTGTAACACAGTTTGCTCTTATTGGCGGATCAGTGCAAAGCAAATAATTTAAGTCTCAATATGAGCAAGTGAAGCTTGGCGGCTGTTTAGACGTCCTATCATGTTGATAAATATCAACTTTCAAGGGTCTTTTCAGTGTGTGGCATCATATTTGACACACCTATGAGTTTCACCAGCAATATTGAACAATTGTGTTTAACAGCTTACAAGATCCTTGACTTCATTTATTACAAACCCTTTCACCAACACGGATATAATCAAAGCATTATATAACGCCTTCATTTCCGGTAAATCGAAGTATGTGTGGTTGTGTTGTATGGAATCTCAAGTGTTTATGACTCATACGTTACTCAGATAGACTCATATGTTTTATATCTGGATCGTGTACATCAAACATTTTTTTTTAATCCCATGTCCTTTATACCTTGCGGTGTCGGACTATTTATTTCTTATTTTTATCTTCCACAGGTTCCTGTTCTGAGCCAGTTGTTTGGCTTCAATCCATCCGATACTTCTCTTTTCCAATGTTCTATACACCTGCTCCTTTCAGGTGTTTCGGGGTCTACCTATTCTGTTTTTGCCCTCTGTTTTGGCTTCAAATATCCTCTTTGTGATTCGATCTTCTTCCATTCTGTGTAGATGTCCAAGCCATCCCAGTTGTCTCTCTTCTATGACCACTTCTACTGGTTTGATACTCAGACTATTTGTGATTGTCGTGTTTCTGATTCTGTCTCTTCTAGTTACTCCTTCTATTCTTCTTAGGAATCTCATTACCATGGCCGTAACTCTGCCTTTGATTCTATTCGTGGTTATCCATGACTCACTACTATATGTTAATGTTGGTCTGACCATTCTTTTATACACTTCTGTCTTTATTTCTTTTGGTATTTCTTTTTTATCCAGAAACGAATTTCTCAATATGTTATATATTTTTGCGGATTTCTCTATCCTCTCATTTACCTCTTTCTCTATTCTCCCATTGTCTTCAATGATTGTTCCTAAGTGGTTGTAACTTTTAACTTGTTCCAATGCTTTTTCCCCGATTTTGATGCTATGTTTTCTTTCTTCTGCTTCTATTATCATTGTATTTGTTTTCCTCGTGTTTATCTCCATGTTTACCTTTGTTAGTTCTTCTTGGTATATCTTCAAGTTTTGCTGTAGTGTCTCTTCCGAGTGTGCTATCAGTACCATATCATCTGCAAACATTAGTTCCTGTATGTTAATTGCATTCATTTTCCAGTTTCCTAATTTAATGTTTTTTCCTTTTTGTTTTGCTTTTTTAACAGCGTCGTCTATTAATATAGACAATAACAATGGGCTCAATACGCATCCCTGTTTTAATCCAATTTGCAATTCGAATTCAGCTGATTCTGCATTGGAAGTTCTCACCTTATTCTTATTGCTTTCATACAATGCCTTAATCATCTCTATCATTCCTTTCTCTAAACCTCTCCTTTCCAAGCTCTGCCATACATCTTCTCTTCTTACCCTCTCAAAAGCTTTTTTAAGATCTATGAAACATATATGTATTTCCTTTCCCTATTAGTTTTTCTCCTAATTGTCTGATTACAAATATTAAGCCCTGGGTGCTTCTTCCTTTTCTAAATCCATGTTGAGTATCTTCTAGTGTTGTTTCCAGTTTCTCTCGGAGTCTTTTTTCTAGTATTCTTGTCAATACTTTTCCTGGGATGCTAGTTAATGTTATTCCTCTATAGTTTGAGCATTCCTTAGAGTCTCCCTTTTGGTATATGGGCATAATTATTCCCATATTCCATTCCTTAGGTATTTCTTTTTTTATTACAATGTTGTTTAAGAGGTCATGTAGTTCTTCGTTATCTTTGTCTCCCATATACTTTATCATTTCAGCTGTGATTCCATCCTCCCCGCCCGCCTTTCCTAGTTTTAGTTTGCTAACTGCTTCTCTGAGTTCTTCGTCGCTTATTGGTGTGATACGTTCATCGTCGTTTCTTATTTTATGCTCTTTTTCTCTTATGTATCCGTCCTGTTTTATTTTTGTGAGTTCCTCAAAGTATTGTTTCCATCTTTCCATTATCTCTTTTTCCTCAGTTAGTATATTTCCTCTGTCATCCTTTATATTTTTCAATATCGGCGCCTTTTTCTGTCTCAATTGTTTTATTGTTCCGTAGAATAATTTTTGGTTTTTTCTATAGTTATTTCTCAGTTTTATTCCGAACTCTCTCCAAAAATTTTCTTTGGCCTTCTTGATACTCTCTTTAGCTTCTTTTCTTGCCATTTTGTATATATTGTAATCCTCCTCTTTCCTGGTATGCATATATCTGATCCATTTATTTTTTTTATCTTTCACTTTGAGTTGTATTTCTGCTGTCCACCATTTGTTTCTTTTTGTGTACGTATTTGCTATTTTTGTTATTCCACAGCTTTCTTGTGCCGCCTGCAGTATGATGTTTTTGAATCTTATCCATTTGTCCTCTATCCCTATTTCGTTTTTAGTCTCTTGTTCAAATAGTTGATTTGACTTATATTGGTACTTCTCTCGAATTTCTTCCTCTTTCAATTTGTAGCTTCTTATTTTTTCCTTGATTAATTTTTTCCTTTTGTCTTCTTTCGTCCTTTTTGAATTTTTGCTAATCTTCATCTGTAGCAGGTAGTGGTCACTACCTATTTCCGCATTTGTTTGGACTTTGACATCTATTACCTTCCTCCAGTTTTCAGCATTTATTAAGAAATAATCAATGATTGATTTTTCTTTCCTGCTAGGCACTTCTCTTGTGTATTTGTGAATGTATTTATGTCTGAATTTTGTATTTGTTATAATCATGTCGTTTTCCATGCACATATCTATTATTCTTCTCCCGCTGTCATTTATGGTCTCTTCACCTTCCCTTCCCATATGTCTCTCCACTCCATTGTTGTCTCTTCCGGCTCAAACATTTCTAAATATTATATCATTCAAAATAGACGGAGTGTTTCCGCTGACTGGCATCTATGAGGCAGGCGCCATAAATTCTCGGCATGATAGAAAAAAGAAACTTGGAACAATATAGGAAATTTTATTCTTCAATATAGACTCCCCTAACTTCTATACATTTATTACAACGATTAATTAATAAGTTGATACTCTTGTAAAAATAATCTGAAGTTTTTCCGTCAAAATGTTTTATAACAGCTGTTTGCAACTCACTGTCGCCTTTAAAACGACGTTCCCTAAGATCTTCTAAATTAGAAACAAAAAAAAAATACAAGGAGCCATATTCGGACTATAGGAAGGATATTCCAATTCTTGAAAGCCACATTCGCGGATGGCAGTGTGTGAAACGGCGGCAGTATGTCCTGCAATAATCTCACAGCTTTTGCCAATTTTCCACGACGTTTTACACAAATACTGTTTCTTTATTTATGCAATAAAGACACATAATATGCGCCGTTCACAGTTGTATTGCGCTGTTGAAAGTCAACTAGTAAAATGTCCTCACAGTTCCAGAATATTGTTGCCATCACCTTTCTCGTTGATTGAACGACTTTTCCCTTTCTGGAACGAGGTTAATCACGTCGCCTACATTAACTCTTGAATGGGTATATTCTTAAATTCATAGAAATTATAAAGTCGAAACACTAATTTTTAATATATTTCTTATAATACTCATAACACCCTGTCATAGTCCCTATAGTGTAAAAGATACCTATTACACTAAATCACGTACAATAAGTGGAAGAATTGACAGAAAAGGGCAATCCATTACGTTTTCTACGTGATTTTATCGAAAGTTTGCAAGAAAACTATATCTTTTACAAGAGTGAAATTTTGACCTTTTACATTACGCATTAATCGATTGACACTAACTCCCACATAATTCATGAAAATCGTTTTCAGCACAGTTTTTCCGTAAATGTTTGGGCAGGGTTTTTGGCGATATCATATTGAGATCCTACGTACTTCTTGCACAATTTAGAAACACGTATTTTGATTTTTTGGATCTGCAATATACAGTACAGTTTATGCGCGGATGTGTTTTGTCGTCTGCGTAATTTCTTAAACATTGCATACAGTAGATGGATTTGACGTGGAGAATGTGCAGTCCAGATTTTCTTTCGACTTCTTCTCCTGCAGCTACATGAAATCTTTAACTAACGATAATAAAGATGAAACAGTAAATGAAAATGATCTTTAGCAACGTATTCTTGCAGCAGCAGCAGCAGACGTATTTAAAAAACTTTTACGCGTTGGATTGAAGCTTCTATGTCGTAATCAAGAGGGATACATTTTACTTGAACGATTTGCATGTTTTGCCGTACGTAATCGGTTCTCCCCAGAACCAATGGTCTATCAAAATGAGAAATCAACAAGGTATTTCATCTAATAAAAAATATCATCTTATGTATAAATGTACCAATTAGCTTCAAATATGTATTATTACCCTTCGATCTTTTTTCGCTATTAACCTATTCCTGTTTACACCAGATACTCACATTATGAATCAGTATCTTTCTTTTGAGCGTCGAGATATGCACAATCAATTATATTATTTATTTTATTATATATTATTATATTAATTATCTAACAAAGAGCATCTTTAGTCATTTTGTCGACCTGATCTCCCTAAAACCTCGAGATCTTCTATTATTAGTTTGCTTCGTTTCTGATCCCTCAGACTCACTCCCTTAGTAGTCCTCAATGTCTTCATCTTCCGCTGCCTTCATCTTGTTCTTCGCTTTTGTTGTATTTGCTCGAGTTTCCGCTGCATATGTGAGTACAGGTCTCACGGCTGTTTTGTATAATCAACTTTGCTTTCAGCGGGCATATATTTATTCCCCCATATGAGGTCCCTCAAATGCCAGAGATTCTTGAGGCTTTATCAATTTGGGCTCTGACTTGCTGCTGCAGGTTTTTGGAGCTTGTTATCTCAAGTCCTGTAGTACGTGCATTGCATACACTAGTGAATGTGCTTATCTTTTATTGCCCAATTTATATCTAATGGGTTCTTGTGCTATGACCATTGATTCTGTCTTCTACATAGCTATCTGTATATTCAGGCTTTCGGCCCTTGTTTGGAACCGATATAGCAGTCGTTGTAGGTCGTCCATGTTATCTACCATGAAGATTGTATCGTCAGCATAGCATAATGTCTTTATCGAATCTTGTCCCATCCTATACCCTCCAGTAATTTCTTTTATCTGTTTATCTTTTAACTTGAAGAAAGCACAATACACTTTATTTCAGCCATAAGTATTTGTAGAACACGAGTTCGTAATCTATAATTTTTGGAGAATAATGTTAACTTATCTATGTATATCATAACGACGTTATTAAAAAATTGCTCATTTTCCGTTATACAACTAAAAAAGAAAACTAGGAAACGAACGGAGAAACCTCTGATGCTTTATCTCCGGTCGTCCAGATGTTATGACGCAGGTACGTTGTTTAAACTTAATTCATTATACAGGTACCATTAAAATTTTTAATTAAATTATAACGGCTTGAATGGCAAATTGTTCTCATGGAATATATGGCGACGGTGCCGGAGTTATTATTTTATCAATCTAGTTTTGTGCTCGTTCGCATTCGCAGTATGAACATAATTTGGAGTGTTTTTATACTTTCAGAAGATGCCGTGCTTATCTAATGCACTTATACTGCTAATAATTTAGAAAAGCAAAATTTTTAGCGAAGTATTAAAAACCGTCTCCTACTACTCTGTTGTTTACTGTTGAAAGGATATTAAAAGACAATAGGATGGGGATTTTCCAAATCACTCTCAAACATATCTATTGCTATAACAGAATAATGTCTTATTTCTGATACATTGACACCAGTTTCGTGCAAATGCATTAAGGACGATTAATTTGTTCTTTCCTTTTAAGCTTGACACGTAGTCATAAAAACTGTAACAATATTATCTATTTTAATTAGAATACTTATATTAATATTTGCTTTTTGAACTTTTTATTGACTCGCTTTTACATTTAGGAATTGCTGGATCAAAATATCCTTAGAATTCCTTCTAATTCTATATTGAAAATTCAAGCATTCAATTTTTGCTGTTTTTTCTCATGCATTTCATATTAGGGTTTCCTTGGAAAAACGCACACAATCTTCTAAACTTTCGCACGTGGAAAGAATGGTAAGACTGGCAGCTTTGTTGATAATTCTTTAAACCAACAGTTTATATTACTATCAATTTAATTAGAAGGAACTTGTCCTTTATAATAATAAATAGAATTAATTGAATGTACAATGCAGCAAAAGAAAATACTTTTCATGTTGCTTTTCGTATGTGCTTGAGTATTTTCTAACCGTAGGTACTAATACTGCGCTTAACACATTTATATTTTCTACTGGAAATGGTAACTTAGTTGATGTAATATGGAGTCTTTTACATCATAGTGAATAGAAGCGCTACATTTAATTATACTATTTCTGTAACAGTTCCCTGCAATTCTGTACCTAATTTTACGTTTCCTGCAGTACATAAGAAAATTTAAATTCACTGGTTAACGCCTGAGTACTCACTTGAACTTTAAGCCTGAGATATAATTCACAAGTGCACTGGCAGACAAATGTTTTATTGTTTTGGCACTAGCTAGAGCCAAGAATATTCACTTGAACTGGAATGTTAGATATGGTGATAGTAGCAGAGAGAGAATTGCAATGTGTTGAACAAAACGTCGCTCGAAACTACGCTGATGACGCCTAGTAGGCAGAAACATGTTCGTCTGTTAGCGTTTTTTGTCTCCTCACATTGTCTGTCTCGTTATTGATTTCACCAATATCACGAGTACCAACACTTAGCAACGTTATCATATTTGGTATTATTATCTTGGTATTTTAGAAGTGTTTTTAAACTGGCTTATTGAAGATTTCTTTCTCGTAAATCTCATATTACCTCAAAGTGAACCAGGAAGTGTTTTTTCATATTTCGAACATCCACTTTCCAAATTACTGAAATCCTTTTGAAAATCCAGGTATAGTTGAAAAGTAGTGGGTGTACAAAAATTTAACAAAAACATAAAAATTATGCTAGCTAATTGTATTTATTTAATATAGAAGACAATGTATAATTTATTTTAATTTTTTGTAAACTGTGTATATGACCACATTATCATTTAATTTAAATATCTGTTAAAAATATGTTCATCCGCACCATAGAAGTCAGTATGGCTATTATGGGAAATGCGTAGGCGGTAGCTATATTGTGTTAAAATAATATTCTTAGAATGTTTTAAACTCTAGAGTTGGCTACGTGAAGAAATGACAAATAGAACCTAACTAGAACCTTATTATAGTATTATATTACATGGTAGTATTTAATATAAATATTATAAGTTATTTCTATATGTTCCAAATTATATAAAGCAGCTTTTTTTAAAATATGATTTACGGATGTGACATTTCTGTTGTTTTAGAATTGATTCTACAATTCACTATAGTAAGATTAATAAACTGATTTATTTACTGAGAATAATGCTGCAGTGATATAATATAAGCACTATATTTAGTTTATAATATATAAGTTAAAGCAGAACAGCTGACGCAAATAAGTAAAGCTTAAATACCAATTTATGTGTTGGTAATGCAGCTGTCAAAGAAGTCTCTAGTACAAAATCGTGCTACTCTGTCCAGGTTAAAAAGAAATATACCTACATGAACTCTCTGTCAATAGAAAGAGAGGGTAACATTCCATAAGAGCCATACTGAATTTTAAAATGCGAACAAACTATATATATATATATATTAGTGGTTGTAATTTGTTGTCTTAAATTCTAATTCTGATGCGACGCGAGAATTTAAAACAATTTATATAAGCTTAAAATAAGAATAATGATAATTTTGATCAAGGTAACCTCGTGCTTCAAGAATGAAATATCGACATGGGTTATGGGATCTCAATAATTTAAGTTAAGGATAAGTCAACAATTTAAGTCAAGGCGACTGAAGCAGCGCATTAGCTAATTTTGCTTAAAAAAGTTAATTTTTACAAGCTCCAAAGCGCATGATTTTCACAATTTTTTTGGATTAAGTACGTTCTTAACCAAATCCGATTACAATAAGGGATCGTTAAGCATTTAGTTAAGTTCCATACGTGTTGTAATAGCAGAGTTAAAATATCCGGATATAAGCGCCCGTTTCATAATATAACTTTCAACGGAGAATTACCTAATTGAGAATTAAAAATAATGTAATTTTTAATGGCCAGCTAAAATTTGTGGGTTTCAGAAAAGCGCAGATCAATGAACTATTGCCGTAATTATTGCATTGACTATACTTTACTAATTTTCCCCCAAATCTTAAGTTCGTCATACTGTCATTCAAAGAAATCTTTCAGCAATCCGTAAGTTTACTTTTCGCATATTTCGACGACATTGAATGTTCTCGATATAATATTTCGTTACACAATGAAATCAGAAAATGCTCAAAAAAGAATTCGTTCCTCAAACTTTAACAAGGAGGAAGAATTGTTATTATAATAAGCAATTAGTAAGCAAGAAAAGATAATTGAAAGTAAAAAACAACAAATGAAATAGGTATGTATATTGGTAATAACCATATAACTAATAAAATACTATTCATTTTAGGAAAAATGCTTTGCAAAAGGTGTTGGCATCATTCCATGTAAGAAGTTGCCAAGTTGAGCAACTAAAAACGAAATATGACAATCGGACAGCTGGAGTAAGGAAAAAGGTAGCATTACAATATGTTACAGATTGTATTGTGTGACTGTATGCGATTGTGATTCCCTCGAAGAAAAGGAAGAGAATACGAATGAAGATTTAATTAAGAAATGATGCTCTGTTGCAGGTATATTCATTTTGAATGCAGGAGCATTTTAGTGATTAATTGGAGCAAATACAACACCAGGCGCAATAAAAACTTACTACAAAAGAGCAACGGCAATAAGAAGAATAATCAAACAGAAGCTACTACAAAAAGAAATATAAGAACATACGGAAAGAGAAAGAAAAGGAAACAAAAACCTTAATACCACTACCTCGGGCTGGGATTGCAGCACTCTCAAACCACCCGAGAGAAAGATCGAAGATCGAATCCATTGCTATATGTATGTACGTTACATTGTCGTATATAAGTAATTAAATTAAATTTAAATATACTATTCCTACCACAGTCCCTTGTCACTCTGTACCTAATTTTACGTCTTCTGCAATATATAAACAAATTTAAATTCAAGTTCTACTTATTTGATATTCATAACAGCTTTATGTCCTCATACCTGAGTGCATAGTTCTGTATAACTGCGACATTATTCAGCATATTGCGAATAAAATACGGCCGCTGCAAAGCTGGGAATACCGTCGAAGAACATGCTAGATTGAATATGACAATTTTACTGCGTTCGGTTTATGACTTATTACGAAAGTTACCCGTAACCAAATGCAGGTATTCGTATACGGTGCTACACGAGAGGAAGTTTATCTACATCAACAGTCGCAAACATACATCGAGGTTGGATCGAGTTAATATGTAATAATACAGAGTAATGTAAACTTGTACATGGACGTGAATACGTTGCTCTCAATATCTGTCGCGTAGTCGTCGTAATAGTTTATAAAAGCCGCGAAGCAATTCTCCGCCGAATGGCATATCTGCTAAACGTAATGTGCATGCGCGCTATAAATTCCTATCGCATCGTGTTCAGAGAGAACTGACAAACTGGTGGAACATTACTTCTTGCAGTGCCTTTCTTAATTGGATATACAGTGATTTAAATGTATCTGGTGGAGAAGAAGAGTAACGCGGGATTTGGTTAACGAAATAAGTTTGTATTTGTATAGTTGCGAAGCAGATCACTTGCAGCTATTAAAAGTAAAACTGCACTAGCATTAATAAAGTATCCAGTTACAAACTAAAAAAAATGTTCAACAGATACATAGAAACACCGATAAACTTCATTAATTTGAAAAAAAGACTTCCACTTTCCAACAGTTAGATCCAATAAGTTTCTAGAATGGCGAGTTATCCTCCATTCTTTTCAGATTTTTACATCTCCAAGCCATTAATACGTAAAGTCCGACACTTCATACAACAAAATAGCAAAGTAAAATTAAAATGGTAGCTAATGTCTTTAAGGAAACACAATTCTTACTTAGTAGAAGAAGATGAATTTCAAACAATCCATCGTAACACATAACAAACATCAATATTATGAGAAAGATCGGAAAAAAAAGTGGTTAATACCGTTAAAATTCGGAAACTACAATATGTAGGACATATAATGAAAAATGAGAACAGATTTCATCTATTGCATAATATTTTACAGGAAAAAAATAATGGAAAAAGGGTTTTGACAGAAGACGAATTTCTTGATTAAAAAACTTAGACCTGGTTCGGTATGAATACAACTGAATTATTCCGAGCAGCAGCAACCGAGACTACAATATGGTAGCCAACATCCAGAGGAACCATTAGAAGAATATTGTAACGGTGTTATTGTTCTTTGACATTTGTTTTTCTAAGTTTCAGTGCTTTAGCTTTTACATTTACGTTTACTTCTTTCATTGTATCTTCTAATTTAGATTTACAGTAAATAATTTGCAGGATTCACAGAACAGTGATGGAATCGAACGCTATATCAACAGAATATACGAACCTGCAGGGCAATCGTCCGTAGACCTACTTAATAAGTAGCAATAATAATGTATTTGTAGTAGAAAACCTTTTGCTACTTTTACTACAGTCTAACAAAATATTTATAGTATTGAGTTAGAGTTATCAGAACATTTTCTGGTAAGATTTCCAAAGTGGTTTTTTGTTTACCCGTTAAAATTGGGTTTTACTCCTAGTCAAGTAAAAGCAATTGAAGCTGTTCATAAAACAAATTCGTGCAAAAGCAATAATTACCGTAAACGATCGATGCAAGTTATACATCCAGGCCTTTTAGCAGACAAAGTGTATCATACACATCCGTTACAACAAACATAATGTAAATAAAGACGTAAAGAAATAATTTCTAAAGCGAAAAAAAAATAGATAACGACAAAGAAGGTACGCTAGTGGGCTCTACATTCTACCAACTAAGGTACACGTCCTTGCTCGTATTTGAAATGAATACGTAGGCTTCCGCGGCCAGAGTTAGTAATAAACGAACTACTTCCGGAATTGGACCGTGTCATCATGAGATATATATAAGAAGAAAAATAATAGTAAGAGGGTAAGAAGGTTCTCGCGTCTAGCGCGATCAACACGCCGACTCACCGTAACCTTCTGCCAAAGTGGTTTCGCCTCTAGCGTGGTTTATACGCCGAGTTACCGTGCCACTTTGGTTTCCCCTACTCTCCCGAAGAAGCCTCCTACGACGGAGGCGAAACGTCGAGATCCCACCTTCCTCTTTTGGCCTCTTTCTTTTCCTTTTTTCCTTTTTCTCTCATATCCCCACCCCCTTTTTTGGCTCTATTTCTTTCTCTTATTCTTTTCACCCTTCTTTCTATTTTACGTTGCCCCACACTTTATCATTTTTCTATTTCTCTCTTTTTCTTCTTATTTTTCTTTCTCCTCTTACTCTTATTTTTCTTCATATATATATCTTATCATGACACGCTCCAATTCCGGAAGTAGTTTGTTTATTACTCGTATTTATACTAATGCAATGGTTGGAATAACGTCAACTAGGTTAAATTACAAATAAAAATTAATTTCAAATATTTAAAATTTAAAACTTTAAAATTTTCCGCGTCATGGAATTATATCTGTTTCGATTGTTGTAATTTGGACTGGATATTTTGCTTCCCGATGTTCACAAAACATCATTGGGCTGGCAGCATGTGACATAACCTCTATCTAATTGTCAACGGTTCTTTATACATTGATATTTACAGGAATAAGATGTAGAGCTTACTCTTATATCAAACTAACTGTAGATAAATGGAAATATTTTTCTTTTCAATGTAGCAAAGAGTTTAAGTCAATGGATGAACTTGTGAGAACTAACAGTGTAGTTAGATTAACAAGACTTCTTTTCCTATGTAATTATAGGACAATAAGTACAAAAAAACTGATACAGTGTAGGCATATAACAACGAAAGCAACAAGGTTAATACGGAACTTTCGTTGGCAAATCGGTAATGATAAACTACAATTTCCCTGTAATTACTAACATTCTTTCAATTTTTTTCTGAAGAAGTCAGTCCCGAGAGGATTTGAACCCACGTTTTCTCCCCAAATCACACTTAAAATCTATATTATATATTTTGCAGACATCACGATATGTAGGTTCTAAAAGTGATTTGAACTGTCGGGAGTGACTTTTTCAGAAAAAAAAAAGTAGTGAAAAAGACGTTGGTGATTATAAGGACATTGTACTAAACAAACAAGAAAGAAAATAAATGTACGAATATAATGCGCTATATACTACATAGCAGTATTAAAGGGTACAGTAAAGTTATACATAGTATTACGTTAATTAAGCATAACGTATTTTTTCAGTTACTATCTTCTGTAGCTACTTAAGATGGTATTCTATTCAGCGAGAATTATTGCCTACTATAAAAATTTCCCCAAAATTTATGACGTCCTGCAATGTACTAAAAACAAAAGAAAATCTACTTGTACCTACAGATTTTTAATTACGTGTAGATATATCGGCTTAAATATAAATACAAATTGTTTCCCAACTATTCATACAACCAGTATTTCTTTCCACAGTAACTGACTGAGAATATTTTACATTTTCAAATATTTCAAATAAGTATGTATAAGTCTTCTTGAATTGTAGGTCAATTCCTCGTATAAATGTCTCCAAAGGCAGCTCCTCAAGGCAGATTTACTTCACAAATATATACGCGTGCATGTATGTATATGTATAATAGATCTAAGATAGAATACCATCATTCCTGAAGGAAAATCTTTTCATTTCGATACGAAAACGGCTCGGTTTTCCGAAAGTTCCGGTGCCATTTTCCTGTTCTTTTTGTCAATAAGATGAACACGACGGCGAAACGCGAAACGCAGAAAGATTTCCTTTATCACGATTGTTCTGTTTTTTTTTTGTTCGTAATATTCAGGTTTCACACGACATTGCACTATGTGGATGAAGGACCGAGGCGGGGTGATAGGGCCAACAAGGCCGTATCACATTTACAAATACATACTGACAGGATTCAAAGGAAGTATTGTTCTGTTTGAACGTAGCACGAATGCCACCCGGCAGACAGCAAGGAGTAGGAATAGAATTTGCAAATGACATTTGAATTTGTGCATGGACAAATGTAACCATATACGTATGTTTATCTAACGATAATTGATTAGACTGAACCACAATTTTGCTTTTTAGCTTTAAAAAATACTATATTTGTGAAAAATATGATTAATATCTACCATCTTTATTGATCACATCTTCCGTAATTATCTTAATAGTAACTGGTCACTCTTCGTTAAAGACGAATGTTCGGTTAGGCCAAATCTATTTAACCAGTGTGTGTGTACACACGCTATTCCATCAAAAAAAAAAAGAAATCTAACTCAACATGATAAGAATGTACATTGTAAATATTCGAAAATCATCGAATTTTAAATGTAATTGCCAAGTTTCAACCGCATCGGGATCTCTATTTGTAAGTTAACTTTACCATTTTGATAAGATGTTCTAAAGTTCATTGCATATTTAAATATCAACGGAAGGTTCTGCTTCCAATACAAATATTAATTGTAAGGTATGAGGGCGAAGTGGAATGTTTCCGGAATAAGAAAGAGATGGCGCAAGAAGGTTGAAGTGGATTCATTGGTCGACAAGGGCAACCTTTTTTGTGGCAACTGTCAAAATTGCAGACGTCTACTGTCAATAGTTGTAGTTTAAGCATACGTTTTGTGTCAGTCAGGTGGTTTTGCAAAAATTGATGAAATCGAATTTCGTCCAGTGATAAAACACTTCTGGATGGCTGGGAAAACGACCAAACGGCCACAGAAGTTCGAAATATTTTTCTAAAGGTTCATTGGTGGATGTACTCCATCATTTTCGATCATCAGCTTCTGAGTGAACGAGTTCAAACATGACCTCATAAGCAGAAGTGTCCATAATGAATGAGTTGCGCTACGAATTAGTCTCTCATCCTCCATATTCACCGAACCTAGCTGCCAGCGACTTTTTGCTATCCCCATACCTGAAAAAATCACTGGGAGGAAAGAGATTTGCCTCAAATGAGGAGGTCATCGCCGCTACAGATGGCTATTTTGGGGATCTCGATCTACTTTTCCGACGGCTTGAAGAGACTGGAACACGGTTTGAAAAAGTGGATTGATCTTCCAGGAGACTACATCAAAAAATTAAAAATAAAAAACCGCATCAATACCGTGTTTTTCTTATCGATTCCGGAAACATTTCAGATCACCCTCGTATCTAGTTACATTATATTTTGTATTCAAGGAAAAAAAGCATATTGAAAACCCCAATTTACGAAAAGTTTTGAAACAAAAGGATATTCACAAAATTTACAAAAGGTCATTGCTGTTGGTAAGAGCAGACATACATATGTATATCGCTACTACAACTATGTACATAAATTTGTGGATAGTCTATTACAAACTATACTCGCTTCGAGTATCCTAATCATGCATGAAATGAACGGCATAGCTTTAGTTTGCAATGCGGATGCAAAGCTTAGCTTTGCATGTTATTGCATAGGATATATTTCCCTTGAATACATTCTCTGTCAACGTCGAATATTTCCAGAACAGGGGATGTTTTTTTTTATTAACAGAATTCAAATCTCGACGAAGTCATATTGCAACGGTAAATGAAATGTTTGCGTAATACTCTGATAACTCGAGCAATTTCACTGAATTGCGATACGTGCATGGCTTATTGACAGTTACCTCATTTAACACCAATATTCTGTTTTCACCATTTTTATTTCTAAACTTCGCAATCAAAGAAAGATACTATTAGTGAAATAGACTAGACAACAATTATATTTCAAATAAATTCATTGTACTATTGAAGGAACTAGTAGATGAAAATGTCAATAACTCTGCCAAAGTGGAACCAATTCGTACACTCATTTCATTAACCAGAGAATTTAAAATACTGCAGTCGCGTAGGAACTTCAAGAAGCATATAATACTAATAACCCATTTATATCAAGCATGTTTTGATTTAAATGTATGTTATACAAATTTGTTAAGTGCATATTTAAACTGCAGCTTGAAGAAGACTCTTATCATTCATTCACTACATTCTGCAAATTGTAGATTAAATAAGAAAGCGTAGTGTATCGTAACTAGCTTAACCTGATATACTTACGGAAACATAAATCGGAGGGATACCTCATGTGCGTAAACTTACAAATTCAAATCTTAATGTAACTTGTAACTTGGTAGGTGAGTAGAGTATGCTGCAACTTCAAAAAAATTTTTTTCTTCGAGCTGAAATTCACTCTGAGGGGTGAAAGACTCCTTCGAAAATTCATTGATTTTTAATTTTCTTAATTTAATAGAAGTAGATAGAACAAAACTTTGACTGCAAAGGTTATACTTTATCGGAAGGTCTTTCAGGACAGATGCATGTTGTATATATAGGGTGTTGCATTTAAACGCCACCCTCTTTTGCTAAAGCCGATCATAGTAATATGGAAAAGAAATTAACGCAAGCTGTTAATCTTTAATATCCTTTATTGATTTTAATGCACTCACTTATGTATATACGGCGTTCGAAAGGTGTGGAACAAGTTATGCTACTAACACCAAATAGTATCTCAGACTTTCACGGCCGTTTGACATAGTCGTAACGGTTGTCGGGTTCCGCCGTGTCATTAGGTTCTTGCCCCTGCGAACCGCAGTTCTTCGCGAAACATCAGAGACAAAAACCTAGTGACACTGCGGAACCCGACAACCGTTACGACTATAGCACCAAATATATTGCATGCATGTCTCCTATTAAGAAAAAGCATCATTAATTAGTAAAATTGCATCAGTTATTAATCCTTAATGCCTATAAATCACATATATATAAATGTAAACAGGGCCACGTGATAATAAATCCTTAGTATTAATAATAATGAATAAAGTAACTACTTACGATTGGTATGGCAATCAAAGTCGTCAAAAAATGCTTAAAGCATAAAATGTTTTCTCACCAAAAACAAAGAATGACTGCAACATTGAAAGCAACGGGGAGGGAACGCAAGGTCTTGATTTGAAAAGGCAAAATTTATGCGATGTTCGAATGGCCCAGGTCGATCCTGCGCATAATCGGACTTGTACCGGGCATATACAAACAAATTGATATACATATTTAGAGGACGACAATTTGTAATGTATTAATGATTACAATTTTATGACATTATTTTGCAAATGGAGATTAACATCATAATTTGAGATAAGAACCAGGTCAGAAAATCGTCGATTAAATCCCTTACATGTCCGAAATCCGTAGACGTCTGATGGCTGAATCATACCTGCTATTCTTTTTGGTACTGTCAGTATTTGAATGTTGGATGTGACATTTCTTTTTCGTGAAATACTGTGGACAGTGAATTGAGTCTAAAAATATAAGGCTTTTTGGCCCAGTGCTTAATAAATAAATATTAAGAAACTAATTGTTAATTAAATCAGTGGTTAATTTACCCGAATATAAGGCTTGAATAACAATATTTGCAGGTCGAAATAGGGTTTGTTATACTTGACGTGTAAACTTACCACCACGTTCTTTTAGTACTATCTGTAGTAGAGACATAGGTTTACCAGATATATATATATATATTATTATGTTATATATTATAGGACTGTGTTGGATACACTTATAAGACCGCCTTTATATACGATTTCTGCTTGCTTCTTAAATTCATCGAGTAGGTATATAAATGTTGTGTTATAAAACCACAACGTTATCTCTATTATATATGTATTTCTATATCTTAAGAAAAAATCAAATGTTGTGGTATGTTATCAAAATATCTAGAATCGAACAAATACCGTCAATATCAAAATATGTATGTATATCCTTAAAATTGGTATTAAAAGAGAATAGTACCTCAATTATAAGTTTTCAAATGATAGGATGTGGGTTGTAAATATATCGTTTTAAAGAAATGTGGTATTTTTGAATATTTACGATAACAAGCAACCAGTCATGGCAATGTATCAATTTTGTCAGGTTTTACATATATACAGTTAGACTAACAGTTGCATGTGATACCATATCACTTGGCGATTGCGGTTATGTACTTCAATAAAATTTAATCAATGAATCCGAAGTAAATTGAACTAGCTAAACTGTATGAATTGCGATTATATAGAGTAACTGTTTCCCTTTTCTGATGTATGTAAGTGTACTACATGCATCATATAAGATATAAGTTCTTATGTTAATAATATCACCTTTGGAACACACTTTATAATTAAAAATGGTTTAAAATCAATAAACGATGTTAAAGATAAACAATTTGAGTTAATTGCTTTTCCAGATTACTATAATCATTCACGTGTCCTAAAAGACCTTTCAAGAATTATATCAAGAAAACTGAAAATTTGTGACTTTTCAAACCGGTGTTTCACCCCCTTAAAGTGAATTTCAGCAGTCTACTCACCTACCAAGTTTCATTAAGATCTGAATTTGACACCCGGGAAGCTTTCCTTGTTAGCAAAACTTTCTGTAGTTGTTCAGAAAGCAGTCGATCGTACAGTTAATATTTAAATCTGCTAAGAGATATCCAAACAGGCAAGCCATTATAAATTTGCTAATGATGCTATACCATTATTAAATATTATTAAATTTACTTACGTTATATGATTAAAGTGTATCGAAGGCGGCCGTACTATGTAAAACTGAAGTCATTAAGTCTATATTTCTGATGTTTGAATTGTGAACGCTAGTTCGAAGCTGAATTTTTCCTTTAAGATATATTGAGATTTTAAGGATTGTTACATATGGAATAGAAAAATCAGTGTTTTATTTGCTACCTATTGTATGTATATCTTGAAAGTATAGGAGATTCTTGAACCTGAGCCAAGAAACATAATTTTCCTCCGGTATAAAATATTTCTTGTCAGGATTATCCCTAAGTAGATGAATCTTGCAGAGAATGATTAGAGATTTGTCCTCGTAACACGGAAACCCAATGGTTATCTAGGTCATTCAGTCTACCGAAAACTCACGCACACGGAACGATACCTACATGCCGATTGCCACCATTATCCGGCGCAAAAGTTAAGTGTGGTAATTCCTCTTCGGAATCCGACAGGAGGAAGCGACCCGGGACGAAACCCGTTACAGCCGGAGAGTCCCAACCCGTCCAGTCCATGCTTAACCAACCCAAGGCAAAGGACACCCGCGTCCCATCCGTCGTCCTACGGGAAAAGGCCAGGTGGATGGCCGTAAAGGCCGAACTGGCCCAACAAGGAGTCCGCACGACGAAAGTGGTCAACACCAACGTCGGCATCCGGATCCAGCCCACCTCGGCAGCAGACTACCACCAGCTAGTCCTCCGCCATGAAGGTACAATACCACTCGTACCAACTAACACAAGGGAAGCCCCTGAAGGTCGTCATCCGCGGAGTCTTCGAGGAGATCGCCGAGGAGGAAGTGGCCCAAGATCTGGCCAACCAAGGGTTCTAGCACGCATCCTGCAAAAGGGTGGTAGTCGGAGCCGCATGCCGTCCCATTCGCCTGATCTTCGTCCAGCTAACGAAGAACGAGGAGGCCAAGAAGATCTTTTCGGTAACGCACATATGCGAGATGAACGTCACCGTCGAGTCGAAATTGGTGAAGAAGGACCAAGTGATCCAATGCCACCGCTGCCAGCTCTACGGACACGGACAGCGGAACTGCCACGCGACCGCGGTCTGCGTCAAATGCGCAGGACCGCATCAGACGGCGGAGTGCACCAAGCCGAGGGACGTACCGGTCAAGTGCGCCCTATGCTCGGGCCCGCACACCGCCAGCTACCGAGGATGCTCGAAGCCTCCCTACAACAATCGTAGGGAAGCCCCAGCCCCGACTCAACACCTCGCCTGCCGTCAACGACAGGGCCTTCATCCCCAGGGAAGTGCGAGACCTGATACGGGAGAAGAACCGGCTTCGAAGACAGTGGCAGAGAACGTTAAATCCGGCTAGCAAAGCCGAATACAATCGAATGACGAGACGAACTAAGATTGCGCTGGACGAATTCCGCAAGAACCGCTGGGGCGACTTCATGGTCCGAGCCTCGGAGACTCCGTCCGAGTTCGGGAAGGCCGTAAAGGTCCTGAAGAGAAGCCCGGACAGTCCGACACCTGGCCGCAAAACTACCGTCCCATCATTCTCCTTCCGGTCATGGGCAAGATCACCGACCGGATAATACTTACCAGACTGCGGGAGGAAACGGACGACCTCGACGTTATCCCCGGCTGCCAATTCGGGTTCCGCAGAGAGCACAGCACCACTCAGTAAGTGCTTCGTCTCGTCAAACACATAAAAGAGAGCTTCAACCGACGGGAATGCATTGGAGCGGAATTCCTCGACGTCGCCAAAGCCTTCGACAAGTTCTGGCACCGGGGCCTACTCCTGAAGATGCACCGGGCCGGCATCTCCAAGGCAATGGTCAAGCTCATTCACTCCTTTCTCCGCAAGAGGACCTTCAAAGTCAAGCTGGAAGGACGCCGGTCCATAGTAAGGACGGCCACAGCAGGCGTGTCGCAAGGGTCAGCGATCTCAACCCTGCTGTTTAACATCTACACCAGCGACATCCCGACAACCGCGCACGTCAACCTGGCGATGTACGCGGACGATGTCTGCATCTATTCCAGGTCCCTCAACGCCAGAGTGATCAACCCACGTCTCCAGACAGCACTCGACACTTTGCGGGATTGGTAAGCAAAGTGGAGAATCGCCGTCCATCCCCAGAAAAGCATGGCCGTGCTTTTCGCGATAGGAGGTCGCCGAAGAAGGAGGTACGGCAACGCGCCGGATTTCACTTTTCAAGGAGGCATCATTCCTTAGCAACGAGAAGTCAAATACTTGGGAGTCACGCTAGATTCCCAGGTAAATTGGGTAGCCCACATACACCGCGTGCTCGACCGTGGACGTCAGATGTTGTGAACCCTCTATCCGATGATGACGGGACAAGGGAGGCTAGATCCCTCGTTTAAGGTTCGGATATACAAAACCGTCCTTAGGCCCGCCATAACAATACGCATTCGCCGTGTGGGCAACCGCCTCGCCCACGCACATCAGGAAGCTCGAAGCGTTCCAGAACCGGACACTGCGCAGGGCCCTCAACGCACCCTGGTTCGTAGGGAACACCACCATCCACGAGGACACCGGAGTGGAGCCACTGATGGACTTCATCCGGAGGATAGCAGCCCGATTCTTTGACCGAGCGGTAGACCATTCCAACCCAGTCGTATCGGAGTTCCAGGCGTACGACCTCAGGATCACTCATCGTGGCCAACGAAGATTAGCAGCCCGTCGCAGGTGCGGTTTCCCTGAGCCGAAGGTGGATCGATCAGCCTGACGCTCGGGTAGCCGTTACCCCAACGGGGCTGAGATTACACTTCTACCTCGCCCAAGACACGCCGTCGAGGGCAACCAGATCGACAGCAGGAAGCAACCAACCTGCTGACGTCCATCCGGAGATAGGACCCTCGTACTTCGTTGCAGGTGCGGTTTCCTGGTGCCGAAAGTGAATTGAGTAGCCGGAAGCCCGGGTCATTCGCATCCCGATGGGTGCGAGACCCATTTGCACCCCGTCTAAGCCACGACTCACTCTAGCCGAAGGTGGATCGAGTAGCCGGAAGCCGGAGTGAGTTACGATAAGACGGGGAAATGACGTCCACCAATTGCGTCGAGGAAAATTCGCTCGGACGAAAGGTGAATTGAGTAGCTGGACGTCCGAGCGAATTCCATTTCGATGGAGAAGGTAAGGAAAGAGATTTCCAGTACTTCGAACCCAACATTCGCTCTACGAACTACGATCTATTCGCGATCTGGAAACCGCTCCTGTAAGCCCCGCCATCCTTTACCCAATCAGATGTTCAGGCCGCCGGCCGAGCGCGTCCTATATAAACCCTCTCTGTCTCTATTTCTTTCTGTCACTCTTTTCACCTTTCTTTCTATTTCACCTCCCCCCACCCTTTATCATTTTTTCTTTCTATCTCTTTTTCTCCTTATTTTTCTTTCTCCTCTTACTCTTATTTCTTTTTGTATATATCTCATCATGACACGGTCCAATTCCTGAAGTAGTTCGTTTATTAATAATTAGAGAACTCTTTGAAATTAATGGGTCCACAATATACGCAATATATAACTGCAATTAGTTTTATATTTTACAACCTTGCAGAATAAACAGACCCAATTCTATTTACTAGATATGCAATACAGTCATACACATCAACCGCTTTCATTATATCCGTTCTCCAAGCGACAGTTATAACCCTACATGCAGCGGTCTAAGTGCTGCATAAAGTCGACTTTTCAAACTCTGTGTTGCATATCTCGTAATCAACGATGCATTATGACCGCATACGTAATACGTACGCGACGTGTGCATGTGCATACACATCAACACATGTGTAATTAATTTATATTCCCGACAATAGACCAAAGTTCATTTAGCATGTACCCAGAGCGGTCAGCAAAAGTTTCGTAGCGCAGACGAGCCGTGGCGCCAATATAGGTGCATAGAGGAACGGTCGCATCGTTGACGTCGTGAATAGAGAATAGAGAAGACGTATATGCATAGCTATGTTATAAAACCCGCTTTACGAAAGGGCTGTTAATACGCTTATATTGAAATACTGAGCTTGCGGGCCCATTTAAACAAAAGAAGAAGTTCTATGTTACGTTTCTTCACGAAACATAAAAATATCTTAAATGCGTAAACTACACTCTAAAAAAAGCTGTAGTAAAATTACATGTAAAGTCGATGGCAATTTTATTGCAAAGGTGTTTTTTCTATTTAACGTTAATATAAAATATAAAGAGAAATGATTTTCTGTGCTACGATCTTGATCGCTTTGGCAGGAACGTGTTCTTTTATGGCCCTCATAATGACTTCAATAACTGAGCGTTTATTGTGCTGACCTTGTCGACAATTGTTAATTGCTTCATCACTGACTTCACTTTGTTCCATGGTATACTAATCCAGCCCAACTGTATTCTGAAATTCTTCCCTGAGAATTATCCTACTAGAGATTATCAACTCGGTTATTGGGAGGTGTATCATAAAAACTGTTTAAGGAGTTGGTCGTGTTAGCGCTGTCGCCTTCAATCTCAGACAAAGGCAAGAGAAGGTTTCCAATTTTATCCTCACTAGCTACAGAAATACCACTGCTAAGCGAATTCTAACTTTTTGTACTGAGACATGACTTATAAATCTCGGCAGGTTTCGATGATTTACCTGGTTGTAATAAAGAAAAATGTTTCCTGTTTTAAATTAAGAAGAATGTAACATTCACCGACAACAGTGCCACCTCGTTCAAGAACAAGTTGGGAACGATTTAAACTGACTTTTTCCGATGCTATAGAATGCGAGTAGAAAAATAAAAAAGGAAAGATCGTTTCCCAACACCTAAACATATACACTGGCGGATAGTCAAGATGTGCCAACATTCCAACAGTTAATTCACGAACATATTATAGCTATTCAATACCTAGTAAATAAAGGATACTGATGCTATATTTATTAATATATCAATATTATTATATTTCGGATACTAATTTTCGCCCAGATGTCTACTAAGCTAGGAAACTTAAAGTATTTACCTCATAATATAACTTCTTGAAATGGGTTTTCTCGCGTATATTCTCTCAAGCAAATAAAAGTTTTCTTTATTCTAGACGCGCTCCATACCTTCAAAATAATTGTCATTATGGGAGTATATGCTTGCAATATATAAATATAGGTAACATTATTATAACAAGATCACAGAAAACTTGAAGGCAGTCAATGATGTGATAAACTATTTTATGTCACCAAAATCACATAGCTATAAAATTTGTACTTATATGCTTACTGTTTTGCCTACATCCTGTTCGAAAATGTCTGTGCGTTGCTTATAATGGAAGTATGTCTTACATAGATATCATACTGCTTCTAAGAGAGCCAACTTGAAATGGGAAATCGCACCCTGTATTATTATGAATATGTTTAACAGAATATAAGGAATACTTTCTGTTTTCTTCCGTATTTTTCAGGAAAATCTCTATTTTATGAATATAAAACCAACCACTCCATAAAAATAATACTATATCATAAAATATCGTAAAATGATACTATATGATAATAATACTTTACTCCGCAATAGATAAAATAAATATCCAATTGCACAAGGCAAACATAACCTGCACATGGAAAACTAGTTACCTAGAAGTAAACAAAAATAATGAACAATATTGTAAATTCTAGTAAACATGGAAACGATGGTGAGGCTGGCAGCGTTATTTACAATATTCAAAATCATCAAAAGTGTTTGCTGTGAAGTCTAACGCCACCAGGTAAACAAATTTAATACATTAAGCCATCGTTGGTGTTAGTAATGATAAAATTACTATTTCCTTGCAATTGACCTACGTCTTTGAATTCCAGAAAAAATATCAGTCACGGTAGGATCTGAGCCCACGACCTCTGCGTTACCGGTGCGTTGTGCTATCATTATACCACGAACCTGAATGTGAGTTCAAATCGCTTTTAATACCTAGATATCACAATGTCTGTAGATATGTCGTAATATCTCAGCAGGCACAGTTTTATTAAAGGCAAGTTCCTACTAATTTAATTAATATTAAACCACTCTTGGTACTAGTAATGATACTATTGCGATTTTCTTGCAATTGACAAACATTTTTAAATTCCTGAAAAAAGTAACAGTCACAGTAGGATTTGAACCCATGATCTCTGCGTTACCGGCGCATTGTACTACCAACTACACCATGAAACTGAATGTCAAATCGTTTTTAATAGGTTTTTAATACGTAGATGTCACGTAGGTATTAATTTTCTGTTTACATATGATTTCGTTTCAAGCCACTTAGTTCTATAAAACTGTACAGAGCGTGCTGTTTTAATTTTTGCAATAGTAGCAGTTAGAATTACCTGTATATCGTGTCGGGAAAAATAAATGAAAAACCTATGTGTCACGAAGTGTAAATCATATTTTAGATTAAAATGGCGTGTACGATCTTTACCACATACCTATACGTCTAAAATTATAGCACAATTACGTACAGCCTAAGCAGAAGCAGCCAACATCCAATATCACCAATTTAAAATACAGTCGTAACACTTTGCAGTCGCTCTAATGTACATTTGTTTGAAAGCAAAGTCGCATCAGTATTCATATTAAAAGGCACACCTAATACCTAAGCTAACGACCACAATCACCCTATAAAAGTTGAATGTTGCTTGTATTTTCGGATAATGTTTACGCAAAGTTTTATGTTAGCATGTAATAATACGTAATGTGAGAATTTCCCCATTTATCTATACGCATTTATTCCATCACTTGATTAATGATTTAATATTACAATGTGGACTATATACGCCACCGTCCATAAAAGTTTGGACAAGTAACAAACGTTTAAAAAATCAAAAAGTAAAAGGCAATTAATACTAAAGAAGTAAATGTATTACTCGCAAGAAACTATCAAAATCTAACGAAACGTTTCATTTTTCCTATTAATTGTTAAAAAAATGTTTAAACATTCTTTTCGTCAAAAAATCCACCGTTTGCATTGATTGCCGTTCGAATAACTAGCGTCATGCTTTTGATTAATTTTTTGAGGTTTTCACTTGGGATGTTGTTCCAACCTAGTTGAAGGATATTCCAAAGTCTGAGATCGATACTTCAAACTAATACTAGACTCTGTGGTGGCCATGCCATAATTTGTAAAATATCTGTTTAATTTATAATATATATTGTTTGTATATTCTGGCTGTGTTTCGGATAGTTATCTTGCATAAAAGTAAAATTCTCGCCGTTTAGTCGCAGCCCAGAGGGAATGGCATAAGTCTCTAGTACATTTCGCGGTACTGCTCTTTCGGCATTATTCCTTCAATTCGATGTAACGATTTTATTATCGGTAAAACGCATTCGGCAAGCATTTTTTTTGCGGAGCGTTTGACAAACACTCTTTTGCTTTGACCTTACACTTTAAATATTGATTCTTCAGTCCATGAAACATTTTGCCAATGTTCAATCGTTCAATCCGATGTTCACGGGCCCACTGTAGTCTTCTCAGTCTGTTACCCCGGCGTAGCAATGGTTTACGATCTGCCAAGCGACCGTGTAAATTTCCTTCGACCGTCCGATGTTTGACGGTGAAATCGGACGCCGACGTCCGCGATTAAATTCGCTTCCTAGTTCTGGTGTTGTTGTTCTACGATTGGTTATTCGTGAGGTACCCGGACGGTCACGGTCCTCTAAGTCCTCTGTTCCTTGATATCGGCAAATAGTATATTTTACTGTCGACGCGGCTAGATTTAATTTCTCGCCGATTTTCCTGGTGGCAAAACCTTCTTTATGCAAAGTTATTATAAAGGATCGTTTAGCAACAACTCTTGATTTATGAAGAGGCCTTTCGAACAGTGTTGTTCACTTGTTGTACCAGCAATAACAATAATATTCGAACTGAACTCTTGTGAGTTTGGTAAGCGTAGTAAACGTTCGAGCTGGGCAGGGACGAGTCCTAAAGGAGAGAGGGGATACAATAAAATCTTTACTTGCTTGGTTCTAACGATACAATTTATCTAATGAATAGATTAAAACAATCTGCTGTAAATGAGGATGATTGTTCGGAGCCTTAAAGTACTTCATTACTTCTTTTCTTCGTAATACTTTCATTGAGTTGCAGATGTATTGAAGATAGATGTTTATTAAGATTATCATCGTTGAATGCAATAAAGCTTATTAAATTCTCTCTTTGCCAAACTTCTATAGATAGTGGTGTAAATCAAGTGCAAATTTGCAGTGATTTTTGCTATGTAGCAAAAATAATTAATAAAGCTTACAGTGAACGATTGTCGAATTAAAGTAGTATATTAATTTATTAAAGTAGCAAACGTTATGTGTAAGAGTTTTAATTATTTAAACCTGTTCTAAAATTTATGACCACCCAGGATTATTTTAAGTATTCGCATAGCAGTACAATCAACTTAAACTACGTAACTTACCGAGATATTTCGCCCCATTCTTTCTCTTATCATTTACTTCATTCTCCCCTTTTGTATACGTAACTATACTCCACATCTTTCTATTTTTAAATAACGGTATTCGGAGCACGACGACGCAATTTCAAAGTGGTTCGGTGTTTTCGGATACCCGACGGAATAATAATTTCAAAATAGACCATCAGCGTGTTCTCCAGCATCTGTACGGTGGATCTTCGGAAAGTAGCCAACATCGAACGCTCAAAAATTCTCCCTCGCCTACCCGGACGCCGACACAAAAACGAAGCAGCAGAACTATATCAGATAAAGTGGAGTAGTTTTATATTGCCTCGATGTAGGGGGGAGTACAGCGTCCGGTATTAAGGTCAGGGATGGACTTTTCGCTATTCGCGTCTTTATATAACCGCTGTACGCCGTACGATAATGTTTCGACACTCACTACTCCGACGGTCGTTAAAATTTACATCGTTCCATGCAACCATCCACACATCTACCGAGGTGGACCGGGCAAAATGTAAGTATTAGCTACGCTCGGATATGGGGCTACGCTTTTATCGGAATAATAAAGGACGGCAATTGAAAAATTGAAACGGTGCCTTTTCAGGATGAAAGGATGAAACGTTGGATGACGACGCGCTCGTAAATAGTAAGCAAAGAGACACTGTTCCCGGTATCGTCCTCCGGAATCGCTTATGAAGTCGGTCTTGATGCACTTCGCGTTCGATTTTTATGCGGTAGGAGGAATAATATTACAACGGGTTAGCTTTAATGACGTGGAATTGTAACACATAGCCGATTAGGAACTATACCATATGATAACTTCATACGCATCTTCTATTTTATGGAGTTATAGTACAGAAAGCGGTAAGATGATCTGACGAGCTCCCTTATTACGCGACATTTGACATGTTCATTTATTGAACATTTTGGGATACATGTGCTATTTAAGCCGTTACCATTTCTGGTGTAGAAAATCATTGATGTCGAGGTACTTGTAAAGAAAGATATTCCCTTCAATCAATTGATACAATTTCGAATTGTAATGCGCGAAAAAAGTAATACGAGGTCGAATCAAATATGAACCAGAATTTTCTTTTTAACGCCCTCTAGGTGAAGTGAGTGGCGTAACGTTTTGATGTGTGTTGGGGGAGGGGAGATATAAGGTGGAGGGGAATAACGAGCATACGTCTGTTGAGCAACGTATTATTATTAATTTTTTTTACGACTAGCTGCCCAGTTCGCTGAAAGAACGACTGGCACATAAAATTTTCCGATGGCCGAGCCTCAGTGGAAAACAAGGGCCACGTACGCCGAATATTCTTGAGATTCGTGCTCATTCATTTTCTCCACGAACGGCGTACAGTTAGTACTGCGTACTACTGGCAACTGCTTGATGAAGGGAAACAGGCCTATCGGCGAGACATACGTAAGTATTCGGAGTGCGATTTTCTTCCATAGTAATGCTCGGCCAAACACTGCATTAACCCAAAATAAGTTAAACACTGCACCCTTACAGTCCCAATATGTCACCTGGTAACTACGACGTGTTTGGGGTGCTCAAAAAATAATTGGGAGGTCGCCACTTTGACGACGACGATGGTGTGGAAATGTTCATACACAGTAACGTTGGTTACAGCGCGACCACATTCATTCTTTAATAATGGAATTAAGAAGCTTCCGATACGGGGGGAAAAATGTGTGAATAAAAGAAGAGTTTATATAGAAAAATAGGGAATATTCAAAGACCGGTTCATATTTGATTTGTTCTCATATCATAGAATAATGAGAGATACTGCTTTTATGGTGCTTTATTTGCATTTGTTTTATATATAATATTTATTTGCTAGATTTTGCTGTCGAGTTCTTCGGAATATCTCGTAGATTTTAATCTGTTATAGACGATAATATCCATCTATAGGTTACACACATTCTCACGCTGTCTTGGAACGTATTTATCATTTAATCAGTTAATTTCTAGATAATTTCTCACTTAGAAATCATAAACGAATTTCAATCGGGTTTATATATCGCATTCTATTGTTTTAAATAGAAACGGTTACGCAGAATCGATTGTCATATATCTTACGTTGCTAGGTTTTTTAAAAACTAAGTCTTAGGATTTGAAAATGGACACTATCCAAGTGGTGTCTATTTTTTGCTATGCACTTACAAGTCTCTTGCTGAAGCTTTCAAGAGCACATCTCAACACTTGATCTGGGATAAGGACTTCATGACATATGACTCCTTGAGCATTGTGCGTGGTTTGTTTCCGTCAGCCCCCGCAAGAAAAAAAATCATATATCCTGCGAAGAATTATGCCACCAACTAACTTAATCCTAAATAATTTATTACAATCTTAGTTGTGTAAGAAGTTGCCCCATCTTGCTGGAACTATACTTAGTTGCAATTCAGATGATTTTCTCTTAGTTCGGGTACTAGTAAATTTTCTAACGTTGACCTTGTAATCCTGCGCAGACACCGCAACTATTTGCCTGCATTATTGTCAAAGAAATGGTTAAATAGTATCTCAGACATACTTTGCGTGCTCGTTCTACCAGCGTGCGCACCACCGTATTCTTCTGGCCCGGATGGTGGTTAGGCTGGTTGTGTAGATAAGGGCCGGTATGCGTAGGTTTCCTGAACACTCTGGTTGTTGCCCGTACTTGGTCCCTGTTGACACGAACGTCCAGAAAAGGTAATTCACCGTTATGTTCTAGCTCCATCGTGAATTGAATGTTAGAGTGTGCTCCGTTCAGATGTTCAAGAAATCGGTCCAATTTATCTCTTCCGTGTGGGCAAATGACGAACGTGTCATCCACACATCTCCACCAAACCGTAGGTTTGTCCACCGTTGTTTCGATGGCTAGACTCTCAAACTGCTCCATGAGGAGGTTGGCTACCACGTGACTTAATGGGCTACCCATCGCTACTCCACCTATCTGTTCGTAAAAACTGCCATCCCATACAAAGTAACTGGTCCTGAGGCAGTGCTTAAAAAGGATTAAGCACTTAGAGCGTCAGTAATGGCAAAAGTGTTAGTCCAGCTAAGCATTTTGAAACAAAATATAGAGTTAAGGAAATCTTTAATATTGCTGGGTGTTCGTTTTGTTTTGTCAACAAGTGTACGTAGTATTAGACTTCTTGATGTCACTTTTATAATTGATTCTGCCAGTTTCCTTTTTCATGTCCCACATTTCTTTCAAGATTCTTTTATAATACAAATAGGTGTGAAATTGTATAATTTTTTATAAAACGGAATCGATTATTACAAGTTAAGTGCTGACTTGGGATACTGGAGATAAGTTAGGAGTAAAACAATAAAGCAACTGCAGTTGACGTAAATATATTAGAAGTTTCAACTTTATATTTAAGAGAATTGCAACCTACCGCATAACCACATTTGGACGTTAAACTTCAATAATTTTCAAAACCTTCTACATTAGTCTTTGCTGAAGATTTATATTCCTAGACGCCAAATTTATTCCGCTTAATAAGGACGGATAATTCTTCCTCAAAGACACGTCTATAAATGTTTTAACCCATTAGCGATTTCACCGTCTAACAGTTCGGCTACCGAAAACGAAGCCGTATCTACAAAGTTTGTAATTAAAAACAAATTTATAAAATATTAACGATGGAAGAGTGATGTACGGATATACATAGCCGCCCTAACTTTCGCAAACTTTCGACGTTTTGATCGACGCCGTAAACAGCTTCATCTTTGAAAAGTGGTTGTATATATGCGTTACTTTGGTCTCGGAAAAGGGAGCGGATAAACTGATTATGAAGACGGTCTTGTTGCCTGGGCGCCTTCACTGTGGAGGCAGGTTATCGTTCATATCCTCCTCCGAATATAGCATATTCCAATAAAATCGAAAATTCTGGATCAAAGAAGGTTATTTCGCTAAAGAAAATATATGTTTCAATGATCCGTCGTATCAATCTCTTACTGTCGGTATAACTTTCGGGTTTCATTATTTTTCCTAATAAGTTTTATGAAGGCTCGCAAGAAAGCGAGCATTATTAAAATTGAAACACGAAAATGGAATTATGAAGGGCGGAAGAGGTTTCTCCCAAATTCCTAGGAAAGTTACTTATGTATAAGCTTACATTTGTGCATGTGACACTGGATTTATAGCACTTACGAATAAAAAAACAATGAGCGTAAACACCATGGTCTTAGTATATATCCAAAAAAGCAAATTCTTGTGATGATACGCACTTGTACACGCGGATAGCACTGGTATTGAGACTGCTACACCAAGACACATATAGAAAATATCGAAAACCAATTTGGATCTAAATCTAAAACTTACTCAGACTAGAATCTCGTCGATCGCATCTGTATCGTCATCAACATATCACAATGTTGTACATGCATACAATACAAAGGAGAGGGGGGAGGGGTTGAGTAAACTTGACAGAAACATTGCGATAGACCAATCGGTCTTCAGTTATTTTCTGTCGTAAATAATACCAGATTCAATTCTCACCGTTTTCTATTTACATAATTTTGTTTAGCGCATTTTAAGGATTTGATAATGTTTAAAATAAAATTAGCTGAACGAATTCGAAAGCCTCAAGGCTATTATGCGGTGACACTTGATGTTTACGGTATACTTCAATTCCATGTATCAGCAGAGTAAGATCACGAAAGTTTAAAGCAAAAAAATTACTGACACAAATTTAAACAAAAAGCCACTTACAATGTTCGTTTCATTGTAAATTGACTTATTTTCTGCCATGCTTAATATAGATGATTGAATTGTGCATAACGCTTGGTATTTTTTGGATAAATAAAAAGTTTCAAATTTTAAATAAAAATGAGGGGTCCCCTACCCTTCATTGTTGCCAGTAAATAATGATTTTGAGAGAAAACATATTTTCGCTATCCTATAGCATTAGTAAAATAGTTAAATATTTATCTGAACTTCTGTTGATATGTTTTATGGTATTCGATATATTAAAACAAATACGGAGGGGTAGTGTTGCCGATAGAGTACTCTAGCCGCTGAAAACGGTCGATTTAGTTAAGATAGTTACCGTTGTTCTTATACTACATCACGCTATAAACTGACCAAGTTTCATTCAAATCGGTGAGATAACCTGCCTGTGTTCCCTTGTTATTTAAACAAAAATATACATTTATACCTCACAATAAATAGGTGCAAAAGAGTAACATAATCCTAACGTGATATTTTTGACGGCGAGTGATAATTAGAGTTGCTGCTTTGGGAATTCTCATATTCCGACGTTTGAGCCGTGTGTTCACTGTCGCCTTCACAGTAGTCTTGATAAGGGCTACTGCTTGCCAGATTTGTCATTAATTTAATGATTTGTCTGGCTACATGTCTTCCCTATCTTTTAGTGAAAGTCGTCTGGTATGGGGATTAAATTTAATGTAATATTTTCAAATTTTGTAATTGTACACACTTGACCACTGATTCGGCGAACAGAAATTATTATGTATGAACGTCTATCTAAGCCGCAATTTTCTAAGTGAGAAGAGAAGAAGAATGGGTTACATTTCTTGGGGCTTAGGGTGTTAAGGGCGGTTGGTGCTATGGACATGTGTGCGGTTTCCTGTTTGTGATATTATCTCTTTTGTCTAGGATTGCTTCGTTGTTCCTCACAATCCTACGGTCTTCTTCGAACCAAACGTAACTCGGCCTTTTCCCGCCATCGCAACCAGCCCCTGATGTTCCTTGGTTTTGACTTGTAGGAGTCTACCCGTGTCTCTTGTGTTCGACCGTTTAGAGTCCTATGATATCCAGAGCTCTTGGTTCTTTTATTGTCGTTGTCCGACTTTGTTCCAGCTATATACTGTGGGTTCGTTTGTATTCGAAGTTCTGATGTCTGTTCTGATTTTGTGATCGTCGCTTAAAATATGCCGAAAGGAGCATTCCTAGCAATAGTGAAGAACAGACCCTTCGAAGATATCTGCACGACAGAACATCACTAAGGTCGGAAGCCATTATGCAACTGCTATCCATGTTTGGATCAATACACTTGGGAAGAAGATAACTGGATTGCATGGAACAACTCAACAAACACAGTCAAAGGAGATAACATTACTAAGAAGAAACTATTGGAAACATAACAGAAACCGCCATTAACACTCCAACCCCAAAAAAGTAGCCCCTGCACAACCTCCCATGCGCAGAAAATTATAGCTGAAATAGAAGTTTAACATAGTAATTTCTGTCCGTGCGATTCTCTTAATGGTCAAGCGCGTAAGATTACAAAATTCCAAAATATAAAATCGCGTTCAATCCCCACACCAGCCGAACTTAATTAAAGAAATAGGGAAAGCAAATAGGCAGACAAATCATTGAATTAATTATGAATCTGGCAAGCAATAATTCTTATCATGACTACCCTGAAGACGACACTAGGTACACTGTCGAAACGTCGGGATATGAAGGTTCCACAAACTATGGAAATAATGTAAACTACTGTAATTAATGAGTAAAGTAAATAAATTTAAATTTTTCAAGAACATAATTTAGAAATATGCCGTTTAAAGCTGAAAAAATGTTTTTCTAAAGTAATTTTTAATTTCTATGGAGTCGTCGAGTTGTCTTCAACTTTTACTGTTTTTTTATTGTCATTTTTAGTCTTCTCGGTTTTTTGCTCAACATATTCTATTTCAGACGAGCGGTAGAAGACGTTATGTTCTAATTCTATATCGTTGCCTATATCTAGACCAAGGACGTTCTTCCTTAAAATATTCCTCCCAAAGCATATCACCGGTCTCACTGTCGAATGAAAGTGTTCTACTTTTAAGTTTCTTTTGTCATTTCAACCCTGTTGATCTCTTTAGTGATTCGTAATCAATTGCTAAAATATCGTAACATGAAATGCCTTCACCTGTTAAATATTCAGCTTCTTTCTTTTTCCTTTCTCTACTCTATCTTGCCTTCCATACCTTGCTTCTCTAAATATTATTTATAATTCACTTGCATTAACCTTTTCTTATTCTTCTTTTGCATTAGTAGCTTTTGGTAGTTTGTTCAAAATTTTGTCCCAACATATAGGAAAGATTCCCGTTTCTACGAACCAGATCGGATATTACCCATGTTTTGCGCGTCAATTCCTTTAAAGCCTGATTCAGTAGACATGGACACCCTCTTGGTACTCCTTTTCCAAACGTGTAGAATTTTGCGCCAAGTACTATTAATAGGACGAAAATAACCTACATCTGAATGTTGGATCAAATGAGTGCTGTTTGGTGGCAATAAAATAAGTCTTCTATTATTTTCTTGGTAAAATTATATCACTTGGACGGATATATAACTCGCAAAATTATCGCTTATTAAAACTTTTAGTCCAACTTGAAATACGACCACTAACCTTCAAATACATTTATGTCAAACCACACAGATTTACTTAGGTTATACCTTGCTCTAAGTGGTTCATTTTTGGTCCGTGTTGGCCACATATAATCAGCCTTTATATGAAATATAAAGGCAGCATGTCTCCGGATGTAATACTGACCATGGCAGATGTCACCGTTTTTAGTCAATTTATAAATTCTTCCACTCTTTTTGAAAACTGACGAATAATCACCTTCGTTAGGCCCTGGTTATCCGTAAAATTAATTCCTAATTGCCTATGGAATCTGCATGAACGTTTGTTAGTTAAAGTTACTATCGCAATCGCAATCTTCTAAAATCCATACCTATATACGCAACATACCATTATTTTCCAGATTGTTTACTTATACAATTCACCTTTGATACCATTCTTCGGACGAAATTCTCCTTTTAGCTCCAATGGTTTATTAAGCCGCAGTCTTCCCGAGCAAGGTGCATTAAAGTAATGAACAATCTAGCCACAGGTAAAAGCAAGTACTTGTCTTGTTCGTAAAAGAAAGACCCGCCAACCCGTCCCCGTAGCTTGAGCGCCGTGAGGCGAAGTAGAATGTAGATAAGAAACGGACGAAAAAGAAAAAACGAGGAAAACGAACAAAATGGGAAAAGCACAGAGAAAAATTAAATCTGGAAGTAATTTTGAAGCGAGAAACGTTATTTTGCTTTTGCGTTGGATGATAAAGCAAAATGAGCTATCGACCTCGTCTTTGGTACATTATCCCTGTCTTTATTATGATAACAATTACTGTCGTGATATCTTAGGAATTTTTCTTACAAGAAAATTTTCAATTTGCATGAGACACGATATAATAATACGCTCTTACAAGTTCTTTTCCACCAAATACAGAAGATCTCATGTAGAATTTGTGAAGACTCAGAGTATACGTATTGGAAAGAATTTAAATTAGTATACTCAAACTACATAGTATCTTCTCAAACAATAATTTTTAAAAACAAAGGAATAAGTAGTATGTAACTGGTTGCATGTCACTTGCTGATCTATATACAGTAGTAGCCTTAACTAACGTTTCCTCTTATAACGGAGGGAATATCAGAACTACTTTCCCCGTGATGCCGCATACAGTTCGGCTTCTAGCGGTTATTGCAAATATGAATCTTATTTAACTTTTTCTTGAAACAAATGCATTAATTCAACATTAAAGATTTTGTCGGGGATTAGTGGATTCTTATAAATATTTATATTGTGGGGAAAGTATATTACTTCTCGTTTAGATCATTTATAAATATAATTCTTGAAACATTAAGGATTTTATGAAATGAATAAATAGAAATTGAAATTCGAAAGGAATATATGTAGTATATACATTTATAGGAACAATTGTTTATTTGCACTTGTAAGTGATGTCAGGATATAGTTATAATTCCGCGAAAGACTTCTGATACGTAGTTATCAATAGAATCTCCTTCATTCGATAATTAAGGATTCTAGCGCGATCATTAAAAGACCATAACTGTAATATAATTGTCCTATCATAATAAATCAGTAGTACAGTGCCGATAAAGATTTTCGTCTAAATTGTTGATAAACTCCAGGATAGCTAAAGTAGTGGGCCTGTTTTTTTGAAATTTATGTGGTTAACAAAAAAACAATATCGTGTTCTACTACAAATGTCGTTAATGTTAGAAATAATTCATTTAGAAAAGGGGTACATTAAAATGACCACAACTTCTCTAAAATAAAGAGAGAAATCTGAACAGCTATCTCTTAAATTTTTGTACAGTTTAAAGATGTGAAAGGGATACATAAAGTGACAATATCTGTGGGCCGAGGTGAACAAAACATACGATTGCGTCATGAATTCACCACGGATATTTTCTCATCTATAGTGTAATATTAGTAACAATCCTCTTTTTAATGAATTCGATATCTCTTGTTCCCAAGATATGTAGCAAGATACGTGTTTCAGGGGAGGAAGTAGGGAGAGGGTAACTTTAAGCGTCAATTATACCTCCTTAAACTGAAAAAAGCATCTGAAAACCAACATGTGTCTAACATTTTTCGGTGCGCTACATCCCTGCAAAATTTTATCAAAATCGGAAGAGGACAGTTGACTACCGAAAGAATTAATTTACAACTTACCCTTTGGTCGTTGACATACCACGTCAAGTTGGGCGCCGGGTAAGCAGGTGGTGCGAAGCATTCCGCTATCAGAGGTCCACCTCGTTCTAGTCTGGCTCTGTCTACGCTAACTGTCGGTACACCATCGGGAACAACTAAAACAAAAGATAACGAAATGAAAGTTTCCCAGCAGGAAAAGAATTTATAAAACAATATTATCCTGATCGGTCGGTAACAAACGTTATATATCTATTTCAAATTCAGCTTCAGGCAACAGCTGTCTTATGTACCATTAACCGGGGTGACAAAATGCAATATTTTGAAGTTTTCATCCCATATCTCCTTTGATATCATTTGAATTGGGCTGAATTTCAATACAATATAGACTTATACCTTTGGTATCAATTTATAAATCTTAAACAAATTTTAGTTACAAAAAAGGGGAGGAAGGAATTATTTCATGTGGCAACAACTCACCCGGTTTGTCGGGGCCACACCTGGTTTCTCTGAGGAGATATTAGAAACATTTCTAGTCACCATGCAGAATTCAAATGGACAGATTTATTATGTTGGAAAGTGTTTAAAAAATAGGTAAATACAAAAAAGATAAAAAGGGGATCTATGTTTTATATTTGAAACCAGTCATTATAAACTTGTAAAACGTCAACATAAAGTTTTTAATAATAAAACGGCAAAAGGTTACCAATACAAACCTAAAAAAATAAGAAACAAACAAAATCGTGAGTTGGAGGGAACACCTTTTCTTTAAAAAATATCCCCTAAGCATTGAGGAAAACTCAGGTTAAGAGGAAAGAGGACACTAACAAACGTCACTGTACAGAGTTTAGGAACCTTTTAAAAAAATGAATTAACAAAACTGGAAAATAAGGGGATCAGTAGTCCACGTGGAACTTGTGGCTGCTGATTTCAGTCGACGACACAATTTTCCTTTTAATTTTTTGCTCTTTGTACAAAAGAACATCAGGAGGCTTAGACCACTACCAAATATTTCGTTGCTGACCTGAAAGTTAGTCAGTATTAAACCTAGATAATATTTATCGCGATACACCATGACACCGAGTGACCGCTATAGGCACTTAGTCACACCGGTTGACGGTAGCGGTCGGAAACGCTAGTCGAATAGAAACGTCTAGAAGAAGATGAAGTATTCAAAATGGACCCTTTTGGTGCTAACAACGCTCGCGGTACTAAGCCCGAGAACGCAGTATCATATATAATTTCATACATATTTTTTCTGTTCCGTTTTTTCTCTCTTTAAAACAACTCTATTAAGTTAAACTTACTTTCAAGTATTTCTTGGCTATTAGTTAAGAGTATCCTTCATCTATAAAACCCCTAGAATGGGAACATGCGGAGACAATGAATCCTTTCTGTATTTGTCTTGGATTTTTCGAGTTCGACTAACAACCAAGATTTCGCTAAAAAAGTACTCCCACCATCGAATTCATTATATTGTTTAGTATACGCCTATGGTACAGCTTGTGCATTCTATTTATAATTACCCACTTCTTATCATAAAATATTTACATTTCCTTTAGTCCAGACATCATCTACTTGGCAAATTAGTTAGAATTTTATGATTCACTGCCAATAATCCCATACATCCATTTGATGTGGTATATTTATTGCTTAATTATGTGCAAACAAACCGTTTCGTTATTCAACTGGATAAATTACTTTTACCTGGTACCGAAGCAGTATTACTAGCACATCTTAATCTTGTCTATGAAAGTTGCCCTTTGGTAGAACATTCATAACAAACATTGAACGTTTTGCGAGATTATTTCATAGATAAAGCGACTCTCTTATCAAATACAACATCAGTTGCAGCATATGGAGCACCAGATATATTTAGTTGTTATCGTGGTAGGCTATAAGCATTTTGAAAAAAGTATTCGAGATATTTGCAAATTATTTGTGTCATTCACCGACAGCACGTAGCACCTAAAACTCTGTAAACCAGATTGCACGAATCTCTCCAAATTCCTTATAAGGACAGCAGACACATTGTCGTTGAATGTTAGAGATGGCATTTTGGAAGAAAGTTTAAAATTAAAAGCAACCTACGTATTGCATTTTTAACAGATCCACTTACTAAATTTAACAATACATTGATAATCTGCACAGGATGACAGTCTGATTTTATTAAAAACTGGGTCATTACAACTTTTTTAATGAACAAATGAGGAAAGATATGAATCTGTCACTGACAAACGTCCAGAATAATGACGTTTAACGTTTAGTCCTTCACATAGGTTTCAAAACTAAGTTTCTGAAATATTACAAGAAAGACTGATCAGAATAGGGACTAACGAAGAGTTGTAAGAAAATTTCTGATAACTTTCACATCTTCATACTTAGTGGAAAGCTGTTTCAGTGTGGTTTTCTTATGAAAAAAAAGGACATTGGTTGCAAGTCACCGATCGTGGAAATTTGAAGATGTTCTGATGAAGCCATGAAGTTCGTCCCTCCCATTAACAGCATTATTGACATTTATTTATATTACGAGTCCAGTTTTTTTTTCATAAAAATAAGACAAGTGTAAATAAGACAATGAGTCTATTAACAAAAGTTATGCGCAAACATGGTTACTTTTCTACGTAATCACCGTGAAGGTTGATGCATTTGTCATATCTATGGACAAGCCTTCCAAATCCCTCTGCATAGAATGTTACCATCACTGAGTTGAGATGGTGGTAGCCACTTTTTCGCTCTACCTAGGGACTATCTGTCGGTTGTTCAAAAAGTTCCCATCGAAGTTGTTCAAGAAATCGTTACATCAACAGTGTGTGGACAGACATTGTCATGAATAAGAACTCCATAAGTTAGCATGCCTCTTCTTTTGTTTTGAATGGCCCTCCGCAATCGTTGCAAAGCCTGACTATTTCCTTCTGCTTGAAGGAATCGAACTACGGTACGTAACTCGAACTTGACAGAAGAATCAATTGTAGCAGTCGCGTTTACGTGCCTGCAGCTGAAAATGGTTTAATGGTTTAATGACAGATGCCCAGTCACCTTCTGGGTATCCCCGTGTTCAACCGCTTACTTGACTGTTTACAGGCACGACTGGAGGTTGAAAAAAAGCAACTCTTGTACATACCTATGCATATTTCGCACTTGTTTAATTCCATGCAAAAAATTTGCTAGGTTGAGATTTGTTTCGTAAAGAATCCAATATTTGTTTGCATATCTTTTGTTTCCATAAAGAAATGAGTAGAAGCTATATGGTCTCTTTACAGTTGTTTATTCTTCGAAAAAAAAACATTAATAAATGAAGAATAAATTTAATTTTAATAAGTTTAGGGAAATTTAATATTCTGCATGGGGGAGGGTGTCACATGAGAAAAGATTCCTCAATTGTCTATGGGACCAATAAGTTTACTCCGTACAAGCAAGTCATATCGTTTTTAGATAAATAATTCATATTTTTAAATCTAAATACCTGCTAAAGAATCTCATAGATCTTCACCATTTTATACCACTAATCAAACGCATCTCGTATAGTCATTAGCATCAAATAGTAATATATTGTATCAAGTTTAACAAACCTTGAAGAGGCACGACGCCTGATGCATTCCTCAATCGTTTGCCTCCGCTACTTGCCTAGCTCTTGTATGTATGGTTGTGCATTGCATTCAGGTCGCGCACGTACTAGGCTAATAGATGAACTTGTTTACCGAATCGCAGCGCTCTGTGATGACGCTCTATACCAGGAAAGCTATTCTCGTGGAAATGAAAGTTCCGACTGGTGTCAATTTGTCAAAACTATCCTGGTAACAGTTTAAGTGCATAAGTACCTGAATGCAGACAACTACAGCGCAGGTGGCGCATTACGTCGAATGCACGAAATTATATTAGGTGATATAATTAATTACAGGACGAAGACGCTGTACGCCAAGATATTGCATTACCTATTAGTTTCCTAAACTCAATTAGAATGTATAAAGTTTATTTGTGTCCTACTGGAAGTTTCTTGTTACTTGATGATTCTTCATACTAAATTATGTATAAAAGTTTTTGATTGTTGACCATTGTGTTTTAATTATCGATGTAGAAATTAAATTGAAAAGCCAATAATTAGTTAGAAAAACAAAATGATATTCATAAACAAAATACAAAATGATTTACAGACTCAATTACACGCATGTCCATCTTGAAACTTGAGAAAGTAGATATTGTCAAAGCAAATGGATTTCAATGGATAGCGAATATATTTACATTAATTATAGGGATATAGATTCATATCCCCTTGTACCAGCAAACGGAGCACTCCTTGCTGATCGCATTAAATGTTTTATAGAATTTCCATCATGTTAGTATAAGTAAGAAGCTAAAACAGCTTTCAGTACTCGTAAAACTAATTCAAATTGCAAATTATGAAATTTGCTCTCTGTCTTACAAAATATTTAGTCGCTCTAAATGTACATTTCATTATGTCAATAAAACTAAACTTGTACATCTACTGGCGAAGTACGCTTAGCCACATTTGTATTTAAAGTAAATACATATTTTCCGAAATATAGAGTGAATTTCATTTTTTGGAATACAAAATATAAGCACTTTCTTCTTTACAGGAATATTTGCAGTTTGTTATACACCCTGAGGGCTTTTGAGGTTGCATGATTACGAGGGAAGTCTTGTAATTATGCATACTGCGGCACAGATGCCGCCACTAATCAAATGTTAGTACTAAAAATTAACCTCCATCTTTAGTTAACCTAAATCCAAAGTTTCAGTGCGATACCTATAGCGTTGCAGCAACGTTGAAAAATGGAATTAAACCAAGAGCATTTTCGCTCAATACTTTTCGAAGACAATTATCTCAACTCGCATTGCTGGTTTCTGTTTTAAGCAATAAAGGACAACATTAGTCCACAATTTAACGTATGGAAAATTTAAACGTGGACGGATTAATCTTATTGACGATGTAACAGGAGATGTATTAAAGAAGGCAGTCACCCAGAAAAATGTCGATGCTGTGTGTAAAATCATCAACGAAGATCGACCTGTGACATATCACGGATTTCAAAGGCCTCGATTCAAAAAAACTTTGCATGAATAATTGAGTGTAAAAAAATTACTTTCCCGTTGGATACCGCATCTGTTGACAGAAGATGAGTTTTCACCAAGTCTTTTCATGTAAAAACTCCCTTGTCAAACACGCACTCCTTCTCAGCTATACATGGATTTTCTGTTGGGTTTCAACAATTTGGAAATTGGATGTTCTAAATGTTAAATAATAATTCCTGGTTCGCCTGTTCATGTTTAATATTCATGTATACTCTCTTTGAAAATGAAAAAAAAATTATTTGGGTATTCTTTCTTGTTCTGTTTTTTAACGTTATATGTGTGAATTTATTAAGTTTTTTTTCTCACCTTGTTTCAATCATAAGATACATCACAGCCTAAATACTTAAAATGTCTCACCTGTTCCACTACAGTATCGTTTATGAGTGTTTTTGTCCTAATTGGATACTTAACCAAGAAACCTATGACTGGTTTTATTTGTCGATATTTTCATTTCATAATTTTGGCAGATTTTCCCTTTCTGTAGGTCATCCTCCCTTTCTGTTAAAAGTACAAAGTCATGAGCATGTAAGATAGCGTTTAGGTTTTCGTCTAAATGTATTCCTTTAGGCCATTTCATTTTCCATTCCTTTATAATAGCATCGATACACATATATGATAAATATCGTTGGCGACACACAGCAGGCTTGACTAGCTCCTTTGTTTGTTGGTATTTCCCTAGTTACTCTTCCGCCTATATCTACCATAATTCTAGTGTCTGTGTATAAACCCTGTATAGCTCTTATTAAATGTTGTAGATATCCCTGCTCTTTCATAATATCCCATAATTTACCTCTGTTTACATTATTGAAAGCTTTCTCGAAGTCTATAAACCCTATGTGTGTTTCTCCGTTATATTCCCCGTACTTTTCTATAATTTGTTGTATAGTGAATATTCCATCTGTGGTTGATCTGTCTTTTTTAAAACCAATTTGTTCTTCTGTTCTTCTTAAAGTAAAAGTTTGCAACCAGAAATAGTTCCATAATGTGCGTGTGAGTACAGCATTTTTCTCACTTTAGGAATAAGTTTGAAGAATATGACAATATGATTGTTGACTTTATGCTGTCACCGTCCGTGTAAGTGAAGGGTGTGTTGCTTTTGTTTTTTTTTTATTTTTAATTGTATCATGAGTGCTGGGAAATGGTAAATAAATACACATAACTGTAATCTGACTTCCACGAGAAAAAGATTGAATGCATTATATATTCAAAATGAAATTATAGAGAGTTCTAACCCTATATTGTCTCCAACAACAACAAAACGCAAACAAATGCGAGCCAATGTTTGAAAAGAATGTAATGAAAAATTTGGAAAAAATTTCATGTATTCTATCATTAATATAGAATATCGATACATAATATTATATTTTACTTCCAATCTTTCATTAATGTAATGATAAACGCCAAACCCTACTTGATAGTGTAAGTTCAGGTCCAGAGTTTAGCTGAAGTTTTGCTAAAACCAGAACTGAGAAATCGAGCATCAGTAGAATTAATAGTTGGATATAATGCCACAATAGTCATCATGTCTAAAGAACTACTAATAGTTTTAAGTGTTTTACCGCCTCATTAAGTCATGTATTTGGTTTATAGCTTACATAATCAAAATTCTCGGACTGTGTTCTGATGGCTTCTCCTATGTGTCTTGTAGGTGAAAAGTATAAGCAAAGAGTTTCAATTTATATTTGATAATAAAAACAATTGGACGAATGATTGGAACTAAAACGTGCTTCAAAAAATATATATATAAATAAATTACAGTGGTGTATGTACGTCCACTATCAAATATCGCCCATTCGCTTTCATACAATCTATTTTTAAGCTAGTTTTACCATTAGAAGATAAAATCGAGGTAATCCGCCAGCCGTAGCGCTTAACAATAAATGTTGACGCCGAACATGTGATGGAAATAGTATGGATTAAAGTGCTACGCGCGTGTGTATACACGGACGCACACATAATAAATAACGACGACAGAATCAATTATAATTTCACTACACAACAGCGGCGAACGCTTGTACAATTCCGCGTTTAATCCGCCGATGACATGTTTTCGGTCTGCTTCCTACGATGGCCGTCGGACCGTGACGGTACATTTGTGTACATTCATGTTAATCACGTGTTCTTGACATGTAGTCAATCAGACGTAACCAATTCGGTGATTTACATGCGAACGTCGACATTAGACGGACGCATCGTGCGCACCGCACGCATACGTCCAAAACTATCAACGAGATATGACGGTTTGTGCTCCGTTCGATCGACGTGAATAGATGGACTGCATTGATAAACTGATCATGCTAATGTATGAAAACTAGACCGAGAAGGTGTTAGGTTGGAATTTTGCATAAACTTGGTCTTATGTTTGTAATGCTTGGTCTTCCTTTGGTTATGGAAATACGAGAGTGGAACTTTTTGCTCCACCCCTCACCAACAATAAAGAATTTGCAAATATTTTACTTTTATTTTTCAACTAGTTTCCATTCAAATTAGCACATTTTCCCCTTTGATGTTCTAGGATTTCTAATGCTTCCCAAAAACAAAAATTTCAACCTCCACAAATCACTGATTTACCGCACATATCACATCATTATTTAATTGGAATCGTTTACCACGCAAGTGTTCTTTAAGTTTTGAAAACAGTCGTAATTAATTCGAAGTCTACTTGAGTTATTGCGGCTCTTGTAATGGTGGACTCGATGTCTTATCCTGATGCAAGATAACACCTTTGGGCAACTTCCTCGAACGTTTCTCATCAAGTCACGCAATTTTAGAATTAGGTTGATATAATAAGTATTTGTGGCTTTTTTTTAGCATCCTGACGCTGGTGTGCATTTTGGTCTTCATATCATAATGATGAATCCAGGACTCATTCATTATCATAAATCTTGCAACAAAATTTTTATTATCGTGTCTGTACCGTGTTAAAAGGCGACTGCGAATGTCATTTTGTTTGTGTGCATCCGTTAACGTTCGTGGTGTCCATCTTGCGGACAATTTTTTCATGGTCAATAACAATAACACTAAAACATTGCAAACACATGCGAATACTCTATCTCTGAGCTATACTGTTCAGAATGGAGTTAGGTTGCTTGTACATCCGCTGCGTTAATCTGTGAAGGGAGAGGTTAACAGTTCTGTCCTAAATCAGGAAAAATTGCAGGTATCGCAATTCCATACAAATTGATAACTGGTTCGGAACGCAGAGTTCCTAGAGCACGTGGACTCTTATTGTCAAGCGAGGTCCCGAATAATTTTTTGTGGTGTGGAGTTTATTGCAAACCTGTGAATTACACAACCACGTACCTGTGAATTACACAACCACGTAGTCCCTGCAATCGTCATGTCTGGAAGATTTGCTCCCCTAGCTTCCTTTAGCAATACACTGTTTGAGAATCGCTGGCATAAGATATATATGCACCTACAAGAAGTTCGTAAGTATGATCATCTGATTGGAAGGTAAAAAAGTGGTTGGTTTAGAATGAAGAACAGAAAAGAGCTACAAACTCTTTCTTTTTACCACAAAATTTTAAGAATAACAGCTGCAATGTATCTTTATAATAATATAGGGATTAATACCGCCAAACTAAACTTGAACAAGATTTCAATATTTAATATCTCCACTGCACCGCCTGAAATCCCTGTTTAAAAGGTCCTTTTGAACATCGAAAAGGCACGAGTTACCAGATTTAGTAGACTTATTCCGTATGTAACTTAAATACATAAAGGGCAATCTCTTTTTAGGTGGCTTATAGAAATTGATGTGCGTTAGCGTAATTTAGTTCAATTTTCTAGTTTCCACAGCAGCGCACTTAAAACTTAAACTATAAGACAATAAATACCTTATCTCCGGTGCAAAGGCACTACACCGGATGTCCTCGACATAAAAATACATAATAAACACAAATCTAGCTAATTATATCTGTTCTAATCTTAACCTAGGATAAAAATAATGTGGGCCTAGGCTACGCCCTACTTAACTTAGAAATTTACATTATACCTCCTAATCCTACAGAAGCAGTTCCGAATAAAATAAATACTTAGCTTAAATATTTTATTATGCTAAATTTATTATCACAAATACGATGCAATAGAAAATAGAAAACACGCGTCTTTTCTAATGTCCGCTGTTTTTTAAGGATTGGTTCAGCAGCATACTATAAATGCTTTCTTCTTGCTGATACATTTAATTTTGTGAATAGTATTCCGTGTATAATATGCTTAAGATATCACTTTGGTTTCCAGCAGTAATAGATATTTTCTTTTTGTTTACGTTACATTTATCCTTTAGAGTTCGATCTGAGCAGAAGCGAGATTATGTTGTGTTGACTTTATTAATCTGTTGTATTGAGTGTCTATTTCTTCCTTTTCTTCGTACAACATAATAACAATATATATTATTGTGCGTTCTCGAAAAATTAGTTCTTTTTCTGTACTGGAACTGGCTTAATGAGAAAAATTAATAAGATTTTAAAGATGGAAAGTAAGAATGACTATAATATATTCAGCCTAAATTACCAATATAATGCCGACAATTTTTATATGTCTCATCTACCCACCACGATCTTCGTCCTATACCAACTAGTGAGACTAATTATCAAGGTGCCTACGTACCGTCACTAACATTCACCGAACCGATTTAATACATTCACTGTGTGCCCTATGTAAATACCCTAGTTACCTTCATACATATTTGAATAGGATCTACCGGTGAAATCTCGCGGCCGATAACGATCATTAGCATTAATGTCCTATTTCGGCCTGATGTTTCCTTTTGACGTCCGTACATCACGGTCTAGTCAACGTGTTATTTCGCCCATTCCGTTAGTGTAGGTCTACATCTCCTCTAGATGTATCAACCATGTAAATACGCATACGATTTTAGAAGATTTAGCATGCTAATTAGATTTTGTTGGTTCATTTGATTTAAAGTGACGTGACATATGTATTTATGCGTATACACCAATGGTTTTAGGTCGTCGGTATTATTAATCAAATAATTGAGTTTGATTAAATAAGTTTAAATGGGATAGATGTCAAGAAGGTAAATGCAGAATATCTGGGTTAATGTTATACAAAGCAGATTTAATAGTAGTTTGTAAACTCTGATGTTTGTAAAATATATTTTACAGTATTGTTGGTTATCAGAATATTACTGCGAGAATCATTCTCAAGAAAATACGTATAATATGTGTAGAGTAACACATTTATAGCCAACAGTTATTAATTTGAAGGACGCCGTCAGAAGTTTATCGCATTGTATGAATAGAATTTAAATTTAATAACATTTGAGGTATCAACTAAGAACGCAGAAACGAGTGCACACTCATTGGCGGTGATGATATATTCGAAAGCAGTCGGACATACTCGAAGTCGGGATTCATATACGTATAGTTAGTATGTGTATGAATGCTAGATTAGATCGATAATGGCGAATCGACGACGCTCTTTGTTATGTTCGACGAGTGTTAATAGATTTATAAAGCGATTTCCGACATTAAAATACACTGGCACTATAATTAAAAAGTGTTAGTGTAAGCAGTGTACGAAATACCTTCTGGAAGTTAATATATCGGCAACCCAACCTGTAATGCTGGCTAAAGATAGGAGTTCGAAACAGTTAAAGCTGAAAAGTTACTATAATAATCTTATCCTCAATTGCTTCATCTAATCTGTTTGCTCTATGTATTATGTATCTGGATTTATTAGAAACAGTTATTCAAAACTGGGTCAATTCCTTTTGCCAAAGAAGTTTTTATTCAATCCCCAAAACGCATTCCTGAGTTTAAACAGGCTTGTTCGGTATTCCTCAGCCACTACAGTTGATCCATCAACAACACAAACTAAAATAGTAAGTAATTACATTAATTTAATATTGATAGTAACGGAGCCGTACGCCAGTGCGAAAGCACTCCTTTCTCCAGTTCTAGTAGTAACCTAAGTCTAAAATATTACGTCTAAGCTATAAAAAGATCTGATTTGGATTCGCGTTTTTCGAATTATTGTATTGATATTTTACTGAATAGAAGGTACTAATAACTTGATCAGGCAGTATAATTAATTTCTATGCTTTACTTTGGTCTCCGTTTTCAAATTTATTTCAAAATAACTAAAAATACACTACAATTTCAAAATAATTACTCCTTTGCGGCACTGTAGTGCAGTAAACGTACACAATGTTCGCATTGTAACTTCCATTAGAAGGTAGCATTGATTAGTGTAAGTATTGTACTTACAGCAGTTTTACGATAGACATTATGCACTAAAATAGTATTTAATTTTTAGCACTACTAGTGTAAGTCCACTAGAACAAATCGTATTGTAGTTTTTGTGTTAAAGAGTGTTAGATCGTTTTTATTGTGTAATAGTCGCCTGTGTATTCTAAGAAGTATTTCTTCACACATTAAAAAAGTGCTGAATTTTAAATATTACTAACGCGAACCTCCTCTAAACAAATTGTAGTGTAATTTTAGTGATGAAGGACGTTAGATTTTCGATAGTATATTGGTTGCTTATGTGCCCTGGTTTAACCAATCTTTTTTCAGTGAATTTCAATACTTTACAATGAATCTATGCACGTAAACGCCGCCAATCTAAATTCAATTCGAAGTTGTTAGACATTCGTTTATAAAGTTGGATCGCTTTTAACTGCATCTAAACGGTGTAGTTCAATAAATAGAAAATATTTAACTTTACGTTTTGGCTACATTGGGACTATGTAAGAAATATATGCTGATCCACGAAGCTCAAACACCATTTTTAAGATAATGGCTGATCGATAAAGAGTTTGATGAAAATAAAACACGAGGAATGAGACTACCCGTATGCTGCTTTGCGTAATATTGAGATTTTCAGTCACAACGTAGGGTGTTGAAAACTAGAAAGAAGTGGTTCCGATGAAGAAAATTTGATTGATTGATTGTTACCTAATGCGAGTTCCGATCTAGTTCCATTTACTGAAACATGTTAGTTTGATTAACTAAGTTTGATAGCCTGTATTAGAGGGAAGTTTCTTGGATGATTGATCCAATATGCCTAATATGCTTCTTTGACTTAATGCAACTAACTCAAAAATAATATGATATGCTGTTTATTCATCTTTTGGTATAGTTTTCCTCTAGGTTCTTCTTTAAAAACAACGACATCATTCGCTTGCTTTGATTCTATCAAGCTCCCTGGTTCCGATGAAGTTAGTGTTAGTATGCAACCTACTTTGAGGCTGTATCATGCATTCTAGTTCTTGTAGTTACAATTTCAAAACTTTTCCTTGCTATTTAGTCTGCAAGTCCATTACCTGTTACGTTTATGTGCATCGGTACTTACACCAGTGTAATATTTTTGTGGGTGCTAGATTCCGCAAGCACCCCTTTAAAAATTTTAGACGTTATACGATTCGATGCTAGTGCACTCACAGCAACTTGTGCGTCCGTAAGAATACAAAATAATTCTCTCCATGGCCATTGCTGTACATCTTAGCAAACAGGTTTGTATAGCATAAATTTCAATTTAGAAAGCAGAGGTGTACAGTCTTAGAGGGACGGAAATGTTTTAGTTTCTTCACATATGCCAGGGCTAGAATTAGCTGCCTTATTTGACCTATCTATATCAGGCTTAGGTATTGGGCTTTCTTCCATGCGCTTTCTCTGTGTCTGCCAGATTAGATTTATCCTAAAAGATTTGTAAAATGAGATTCTGAAAGTTATTACATTGCTGCCCACATCAAATATAGAGTTTCTAAATATCGTTTCTATTCTGATATGTCCCAAGTTGTTTTGGATTCTGCAGTTACCATTTTAACCTATATACTTCCATTCTTGCCCTTCCCTTGTAATAAACGTTTTTATAGCAGCAATGGGACAACTCGTTACGGCTCCAGTAATACATAACCAAGCGAACCCCTAACATGTTAGGGTTTTATTATCGTGTGATTATGTTTAACCGTAGATCACTAAACTATGCAGTTGTGGATCTTGCTGTAATCATGTATAACCAGTGTATTTTTCCAATTGTACTTTGGGTAATCATTAACACCTGTTCACACTTGTAATTCTTCGAAGATGTTAAGGTTAGCTGAATGTGACTTCCTGAATGAAGAATTACTGCTGTTTTTGTAGGATTTACTCTAAGGTTTCCTTTCTATCAAAAGAATTTGGCCACTAATCGTGGAAAACTTTTTCAGAAAAGAAAATCGAAAACTCGTTAAAGTATTTCTTTTCGAGAGAAATTTTCAGCAGTCTGCAGTCGATTGGATGGTATTGCAGCACATAAAGATTTACAATTCGCGGAAAAAAACATTAGTGATGTAATTTGAATAGACCGGGGAATTTGGCTTTAACGAGGGTATAGAAGTTGCATACGATGGTATTTAAAGGCAATGACGAAGTGGAGTAATTGTTTTTAATAAAATATATTGTTAAATATTATTTGAATCTTCCTTTGCATCGGAAATCTAGACCAATATCAATAATTTATAACGGGACAGATTCCTTTTGTAAATTACTGATGCTGGTCATTCCCCAAAAGAAATTTAAAGGAAAATGAATATTGGGGTAGAATCAAATTTTTATTTACTGCCATATATTTGAATACATTATTCTTATCATAGAATTTGAGGTAAAATGTCAAAGCCTACTGCTGTAAACAAAAATTACAAAAACAACTAATAATACGTGCGCTATACACAAGGGAAATACTGAAATTACACAATGTAAGTTTTACCATCTAACAGTTTATTTCATGTGCAGTATATCGAAATGTGACATTATAAGGCCACGTCTTCATGTAGAATTCAAATGAAATCTGTGTAGTCTCTACACGTTTCGACATTTTATACATACAGCTTTATAAACCCGTGGGCATAAGTCACAGGTGTAGTGGATTAATTTTATTAGTTACAAAGTTAGAGTACAGCGAGCTTAATAAACCTTTTGTTAAAAGTAATAATTACTTACAATAGGAAACAGGTTAACTAAGAAGAAACTACTCAATTTCAACAATGATGAAGTTGTACTAGCAACTTATATATAACGCCATTTCGTAGATAAAGATGGAAGTTTTTATAAGTAATTAGGTAACAAGAGCTTTACCAACACAAAAGAACAAAATGTTCTTTTCTATTATGAAATATTTTAGCTTTTACTTCTCAAAATCGGGCAACTTAGAATTCCTTCAGACTACAAATCCACTCAGCAGGTTTAATTAATACAAAGTCGTAGCTACCATGCATATTAGCGGAATGTACATCAATAAGAGACACATATGTACATACGCTAAGGGATAGTAGTCACAAACATTCTTCAACCACTCACTCTCCATGCAAAACTCCACTTTTCCTCATTTCGTTCCTTTTAACCTTCCTTTACGTTCTACTGAAAACTACTGTTTAAACAATTACACCTCCCACTCCTGACGAGTCCTTCTCTCTGGCAAACAACGACCAGCCACCGCTACTACCGTCAACAACCGAGTCGACGTCATGCCGGGTGAGGACCGTTCCTCATTTCCATAAAATAAAGCCTCGCAATGTTCTCCTTTGTCCAGGCGTCAGGTTAATTTATCTAGAGATAGGTCTCTTCTTTAGTCTGTGCGAAAACGCCGGGCCCCGCAGTCATTAATTTATTTTATTTGATCCATCAAAGACACAAACACAATGGGGAACGGGAGGTCGGAAGCTCCGACGAGCCTCGCTGTTGCGCGTGCATGGGACAGGGAAAAAAGCCGAATTCAAACAAATCGTTGAAGATAAATAAAATAATATGATGCGAGGTAAATGTCGGTTTGAAATGAGGAAATAATATTGGAACGTCAATGTATAGAGAATTAAATGAAAGCTTTCAGTTGCTCAAGTGAGATTTTTAAAATTTGCTAACGTTGACAAAGAATCAAATTGAGCTGCACTCCACCAACGTGCCAAATTTGCAATGATAACTAATGTAAATTTTAGTTTACTGCCTTTAAAATATATGCCCAAATTAAAGCAGTATTTCATCTAATTAACAATTTTAATTGTTAATTAGATTAAATGAAGTTTATTGCAACACAAAGAAGAAACTAAGGAGAGAGAAAAGAAATTTAATTATACATTATAAAACAAGAGAGTAAAATACGTTAAAATTACCTGTACTGAGATAATTTTCCACGTAATTTGTAGTAAACACAATATTCGTACACCACACCGGATACGTTATTGGATTGGATAAGTGGCAATACTTATTGGCGTAGTTGAGTATGTGGTAACGAATTTGTATTGGGCGATATCAATCTTGTGAACAAGAAAGTCGATAAATTGCGTAGGTAGTGGATGATGTAAACTTATACTGTGGTGGTGTAGTTTTGAAGACGAGTAAGTAAGGAATATATAATGACACTAGAATATATTTGTTTAACCGTAAATAATATACAAACATGCATGGTGCTTAAAACGAAGCCATAAGCTTCTCCACACGGTAATGTAAACAGAGTAATGAAAAAGGTGATAAATGAAAAAGCAACATGGGTATATGAAAAAATAATTAAAATTAGGCAACAGTTTGTAAAGTTTAATGAATGCGTTCAATATGTAATACGCAGTTTTACATCAACTTGAAAAAAATTGCGTAGTTCGATACATTTTTGGCTATGAAATAGAAAAATTTTAACTGATAAATATTGGGGAACGTATTTATAACAAATGTGATATTTCGGTATATATATATATATATATATACACGAGGGCGACTTGAAATGTGTCCGGAATCGACAAGAAAAACACGGTATTGGTGTGGTTTTTATTTTTATTTTTCGATATAGTCCCCTCGAAGATCAATACACTGTTTCAAGCGGCGCTCCAGTCTTTTGAAGCCGTCGGAAAAGTAGTAGTAGTAGTCGGAAAAGATGTTTTGAGGTCTACAAAATAGCCATCTGTGATGACCTCCTCATTTGAGGCAAATCTCTTTCCTTCCAGTGATTTTTTCAGGTTTTGCAATAGGGAAAAGCTGTTGGGGGCTAGGTTCGGTGAATATGGAGGATGAGAGATTAATTCGCAGCGCAACTCATTCAATTTGAACACGATGAAGCGGGATGAATGTACCGGAAGTCGAATTTCGTGCAGTGATAAAACACATCAGGATGGCTGGGAAGACGGCCACGGAAATTCGAATTCTTGTAGATGCTCTCGCTCTGACTTATCAGTTCATCTTCGATCGCGTGCGTCCAGTAAAAGATGAGTGAGATCTCGTCGACACAATCCCTTTCCGGACCAATGGCACACGCAGCCAGAAACCCCGGAATATTATTCCACATACGGTGACCGCGAAAACATCCATTACCACATATACATACATTAAACCAAGACTGAAAGTTCTAAACAGACGTAACTGCGCCTGTGGTAAGTGCTGGGTGAAACTCAGTAACTTTCACTGCCGGTCCAAAGCCCAGATAAAGGAAGAGTGCTCTCGGCTCAGGCTAGCTCCCTACTTGGGAGAAAAAAGATAACTTACCTCACAGAATCAAAAATATGCCTTGGAATGGACGAATCTAATGCTGGGCATTAGGAGACTCATATGAAGAAAACAGACGATATCCTAACTACTATGTGTAGAAAGGAGGAGGAAGAAGAAGAAAGAGATGTAAGATTCTTTTTTATATGGGATATAAGTATAAGAAATTTTAGTGAAACAGAAAATATTTGGTGGAACAGCAAGATGTATTGATATGGAAGGTATGGTACTTGTAGTATATGAACTATAAGGATTGCTTTGACGAAGCTATAAGAGCGGCAGTGCATTTTAATGAAAGTTATATGCACAAAAATCATACTGTGATCAAACGCTCTCCAAGTTCAGAGGAAAAAGGAGTTTTGCAAAAGGATACAGCAGGGTAACAGTGGATTATGTTATGTTGGTGGTGAAATAGGTTTTATTAATGGAGTGCTGTTTTTGCAAAGAGACCTGTTTGAGAGTTATGTCTTTTGTTTATTATAAGCTTGTGCCATAGATTAACTTTCTATTAATTAAATTCATATATAGTCTACGTTTTTTTTTATATAACCGTGGGCGGGACTTTTAACCCCGAAGAGCAACTCGGCCAGCACATCACCCATTGTGCACCCAAGTGACTTTAGCTCACTCGACCGGATTCTGCCTGACTAACAAGTCCGTAATCCGCTCGAGCGGTAATTTTGCTAACTTGGGCTCGTCAAGGTGAGCATTCCCAAGGTGAACCTGTCTTTCCCTGCAGACTGCCGGGCAGCTGACAAGAAGGTGCACAGGAGTTTCCCTTGGTCTCCCACACTTTCCACATGAAGGAGAGTTTACTAGACCCATGCGACGCATTGTGTTTATTCAGTGTGCAGTGTTACGTTACTTTTTTCCTTGAAGTATGCTTAACGAAACGACAGTGCTGCTTAACACATTAACTTGGTTGGACTATAAGGAATGATGACGAGAGCCAGCTTTCAAAATCAATGGATTAGTTCTAGATGCTCCTAACAATAATTTTTCAACACGGGACTTTTTTGTAAAAATCTTTTAGTAGATTTGTTACTTTTCGGTAGTGAAAAGCTGATCAAGTAATTCTTGTTGTGTTGGATATGTATGTATATATGCTTCTGTATCGCTTTTTATTAACATTTACCTAAATAAATGTTAAATTTACATTTTACTTTCAGGTTTTATTTAACGTATGGACTGCGGAGTTGTAAGAAGTCACCAAAGTTGTTCGCATAATTTTGACATTTTATTATTGTATTATTCGATAGCTTCAAAGGAGACCAATTTACAAAATATGATGAGTACTTCAAAATAAATAACGGTCAGAATCTGTTTTAAGGCCAAAAGGTTGCAGTTCCATTAAATAAATACTACTGACGTGGTGTAGGATACTTTGTCGAAATTGAAAACAATTTATTTCCAATGATTTATCTGGAGCAGTGAAACACAATCCATATAAATTTGTTAACCTTATCACACCTTCATAATAATCGCATCCATTCCAGGCGTCTGCACCTAACCGAATTAATGTCTGGATCCAGGCGTCGTACATCCGATATTATTACACAATCTATTGTAATTTCGAACGGTCACTGCGGTGCAAGTCAAACATTCTCTTGTTTGGTCGTAAATTGCAATGACAAATAACTGCAGCGCCAGTCAAGTCTTGTATCCTGGCCTCTCCGATAGCCTGTGAAATATACGCTCCGGACTTTTGTTTAACCCAATTTGAACCGGACACGGGCACCAACAAGAAAAGCTTAATTACTACCGCCGCTGTGTTCAGACAAATACATTCAATGTTCACGATATTTTTTTCAACTTAACACGAGAAAAACTTGTTTCTGAAGTGCAAAGGTAATTTATTTCGGCTCTTCGTCAGCTTATACGCGACAGAATGCAAACGTGTAGTAATGAGAAGTCGATTAAGACCTCTTCAAGACGAAATATTACTAAATTGCTCATTTATTTATTAATTACAACAAATTGCTTTCAGGTCGGACTAACGACTATTGATTTAGCAATTATTGTGTAACAAGTTTTAATTAAAATTAGGATTGCCTTATTAATTTATCTATGTCAATTATATAGCCTTGGGCAGAAATCATAACAATAGTGTTTATTTTGCGTGCGACAGAAAATATAGCTCACGGAATAAGACAAGAAAAAAGAAAATGCAGTAGTTGTGGTAAAGCTTGGTAGCAATACAAAGCACTACCAAAAATATAGGTTCGGATTGAATACGCTAAATACTCCTTAACCTTAAAGCTTTGTGATGAAAAAAAAACAAAAGAAGTCATCAGCTAACACAGAAAGAACTGTTGAGGTTACAGGTCAGAATTGTAAAGCCTGATGATCTTCCTGTTCTCCCATTTTGAGGTGCTCGTAGGTGTAGCCACTCAATTTCAATATATTAGCTATGAATATATTATTATTACATTATATTATTTATTATTATATCTATATTATATTATATTTACTACTATATTGTATTCTGCCAACCCCACTTTACGAGGGAAAGTCAGTAAGTAGGTCAAAAAGGTATTATAAAAATAATTAGGGAAATAGCCAAAAACAAATTTTATTTTTCAACAAAGTTTCTATGAACATTAATACATTTTTCCCATTGCTTTATCAATGCCTCAATGCCTGCTGCATAAAAGAGTTTGGGTTACTGTCTGAACCATGCGCGTACCTCTTGTTGAACATCGTTATCACCCTCAAAATGTTTGCCCCCAACATGCTCTTTGTGTAGACCCAGCAGATGATAGTCGCTTGGAGCTAGGTCGAGACTGTAAGTCGGATGCTCAGTTCCCACCCTAATTCTGCAATTCTCGCCTAGGTCAAGTGGGTCGAATATTTCTCTCCTCAGTAAGCCTGGAAACTTTCGTCGAATTGCAACCCGAAACAACAACAAAGCTCTACAGTATGATTCAGGAGCCACGTTCTCATTTATATTCTGCGAATGGGCTCGGATCACTTCTTGAGAATCCTACACGTTAGGCATAACCTTACCAGCTGAGGACACAACATTAAATTTCGTTGTTGACAGTAAAGGAATATGTTGCCACTGCATAAAATCACGCTTTGTTTCGGGTTGGCGGTGGTGCACCCATAACTCATCACCAGTAACAATCCTGTTATGCATGTCCTCCCCTTCCTCTACGTATCGAGAGACAAGCACAAGCCCGTTCGAATCCCTTTGTGTTCCTCGGTTAGTTGTCTAGGTACCCACCGTGAGCAAACTTCAAAATCAAACGATCGAGCATCCGTTCGTAGAATACAATAATGAGAACAAACAGGAGATATTTATGATGGATATCTTTTGCGGGAAATCCTTTGGCCCAGAAAGCGCAACAGCACTGCTCTTCCACAGTACACTCTTCTAGCACGGGCGCCATTTTAACACTGCCTGCGCACTCGCATGGCAACTGTCACTTGAGTGTCATAAAAGTTGGATTCTGCTGACACCTAGTCACATTTGCAAAATAACGGGAAAAGTTATTAGCGGCGAGCTTTTACAGGAAAGTGCAGAAAGGCTTTAGTAAATCAAATTTCAAAATACCAGGACTTTATTCATCTCAGTTACTTTCAAAATAGTCCGTCTAGGGTTGCAAACCGTATTTCCAGCGCATTTACCACGAGAGGAACGCATTCTAGATACCTACTAATATGATCAGCGCCATCCATGATCGGCTGGATTGGATTTAGGCCAACTGGAGGTTAACTTTTAGTATTGACACTTGATTAGTGTCGCCTCTTACATCCCAGTATGCGGCATGGAGTTTTATGTTGTGGCGTTAACTATAACTGCATGCGTTCACATGTATGATTCAAATTTCGAGAACTTCCAAATACCACTCCGATAAGATTGGTTTTAAACAGAATGATCGTATTCTGCAGAGTATCATTCGTTTCCAATACTAAAAGCGAGCGGATGCCTCCTGTAATTGGCGAAAGCTGTTGGGGAATTCGAAGGTATCGATATTATTTAGGAATTATAAATTAAAAAACTTACTCTATAAATAGAAATTTTCCACTACACAACGTAATCTTGAATTTAGCAAATGGTATGTAAAACAAGCAAAATAACTTTACCTGTGGATGTAAAAAATGAACTAGGAATACACAATTGGATTTGCAAGAGCGAACTGTAGATCAAATAGGATTCACTAAGATACACTTTTGTAGCCTGTACAAAACTGATTACTAGTTCGCAAATATTAGGTTACCCGCTTTCAAGTAGATGTCCAAGGAATAGTTAATCAAAGTTACGTTATTGGACGAAAATACAAATTCTAAAACCTGTTTGCGGTTAACGAAGACATGCATCTACAGTCCCTCGGCTAATATGAAGCTTATTTTACTTCAATATCGACTCTATTCCGTCGCGTGGGTAGTGCGGACTTCGGAAGAATACCAAAAAAGCGTGCTCTACCATTACAGAGCTCATCTTCGCAGAAGCCCCATTACGTCTTCGAGAGCACGTCTTTGAACAGTACCGCCAACCAGCGACAAATCTACTAACCTGTTCCGCCGATTGTAAAACGAACGCCTCATTCACCCCTCTCTCTTTAATCGATTCCGATCCGAAATAAATCATTTATCTGTATGCCGTTCTTTCGTCGCTTATCCTCGCTCCTGTCGGGACGAACTTCGACAAAACGTCCGAACTCTTACATCGAGCAAATTTTTTAACTTCTAAGATCTAAGATGTAGCGCTAGAAAAGGAGACGATATAGAACCAGAAGTAAATAACATCGATTCTAAAAGCTAAATATCTGACCAAATTCGAGTTAAACGGCGTTAGATAATGTAGAGGTTAGGTAATATTGCAAGTCGTGCAAAAGATGTTTTTGATGTTATGACAGAATGTAATGGTAAATTTTCAGTTTAATATAAAATGCATTCGCAACATTTTTCTATTATGCTACGAAATCGGTCCTTATTTGGAAATCATAGTATAAGAGATGAAAAAGTTATATCGATGAACACGCCACATCCTGCAAATTGTTTAATTAATTGGCAACATACGAGGGCTGTTTTCTTTTAGTGCCTGTAAACAGTCATGCACAGAAGGTGACTGCGCATCTTCCTCACTATAATATTTGCACTTGTAACGTGATTACTCTATTTCCAGCTGAGTTGCAGGCACATAAACATGGCTGCTACAATTGATTTCCCCGTCAAGTGTGAGTGGCGCATTGTACTTCAATTCCTTCAAGCAGAAGGGAATAGTGCAGCTGAAATTGATCGAAAAGTGATATAGGGAGTTTAAAGAAGGCCGAGACGATGTTCACATTGCTGCTGGGAAGTTTTTTAATACTCGGCGTACAGCCCCGACTTAGCGCCAAGCGACTTCCATGTCTTTCGTGAAATGAAAAAGTGGCTAGGAGTGCAGAACTTCCAGAGCACAGATCTTCCAGAGTACAGAGGAACTTGAACAACGTGACGGACCATCTCAATTCACTAGTGACAACGTTCTATGTAGGGAGGATTGGAAGGCTCGTACATAGATATGACAAGTGCATCCATCTCCATGGTGATTATTTAGAAAAATAACCATGTTTGTGTATAACGTTGGGTAATTAACTCATTTTGTTATTTACATTTGTCTTCTTTATATAAGCTATTGGAAATTGAAAAAGAAAACAGCCCTCGTATATTGCAGATTTCGTAGATTTTCATTATCTAACCGAACAATGATGGTTAATAATTTATGTTCCAAATTAATTAAACGGCTTGTGTGGTACGAAGCGTTGCAAGTGCCTCATATGTTTCTTCATCTGAACGAGAATTATCAGTATTGGCGCGCTCAGCTCTTTTTATTCCCTTTATTGCTGCTCATTTCACGAATGTCTTTTCTACTACAGATAATATTGGAAACCAATAATACTTTGTAGAATACGATTAATCAATTTAAAACCTAGTGTACCAATCTTATTGATATGGTACTTAAAGCTTCTCAAAATTTGAATCATGGATATGAACGAACGCAGTTTTAATTAACGTCACTACATAAACTTGCGTACACCCATTACGAATTACTACCCTAAGCGGCATGCGAGGGATGTATTTTAAGTTTTGCGTACTGAGACATAGGAAGCGAGATTAATCAAATGTCAGTACTAAAAATTAACCTCCATCTTGAGTTAGCCTAAATTCAAAGTTTCAGTACGATACGTGTAGTGTTGTAGCTACAACGAACTGTCAAAGTTGGTAAGTTAGTTGGAAATGAAATTAACAAGTATGCCTCACCGATTTGGTTTTTCTTTTCAGCAATAAAACACCACATTAGTCAACGATTTCTCGTTGGTATCGAGAATTCAAACGTGGATGCATTCTTAGCGACGATCGAGGAGAAGATGGACGGTAGCCACTCAGGAAAACGTCGGTGTGTGACACAAATTTCGCGCTGCAAATATAACCAATAATCTTCTAATGTAATTGCGTTTTTGCATTTTGCTCCATCTAGTTAAAGGATAATTTTTTCAAAAAACTCTTCCAAAGGTATAGAACATCATGAGTGTAAGTATACCAACAGAAAAGCGTTCACTTTAATCATTTATAGCTCCTATTGGGTACAGGCCGCATAAATCGTTGACAGCATGATGGCCTACTTGTTTTTATTAGCGCATTTCAACAATTTTGTGTTATAAATAATTTTGAAGAACTTAACCTGTTTAATCTTTGAAATCGTACTCACTGGCTCGCCTTTAGGATGGATTGGTCTTCGGGTTCAGTAATATGTGTCCGGAACTTCCAGATTTTATATGTAGTATCAGCTGATACACTTTATTAATGGATATAAATCAAGATATTTATAAATTTATGGAGTTATATGAGAAAATAACTAATTATTCTTTCTCAGGAGAAACGATGCCAACATGTCTGACTTTTGACATGATCCTCATTTGTCGGTTTTTGTTTTTTTTATCCATAACAACGAATTTGTTCGTCTATATAGTAGGCCACACAGTACACATACGAGATATGTGTGACATTATAAAGGAAATTGCTGCCAGTCGTGCCATCCTTCCGTCGTACGAGAAAGAAGAAGCTTCAGTACAATTTCGGAATAATACATATTCATGCAATGGCATTGAAATGTGTGAGTACTGTATATTAAACGTCTTTTAAAGATGAAATTTTGAAATATTTATTTATATAAGAAATATGTTCACGAAGAGCGATATATATAATAAACTTTACGTCTCCTCGGGAAGTGTTGTTGAAGGGACTCCTTCTTTTTTTTTAACAAGTAAATTGTAAATAATAAGTAATTAAAAAATACCCAAATACCCAAAGATAAAACTTTAGAAAGAAAACTGTACAGATTGAATATCTGTGCTTAAAATTCATAAAGAGGAAGTACTAACGGTACTTTGTCTCTAACTTCTAGCATCAACCATAATGAAAAATGACGGCGTGTACCAAACAGTGACGAGAAAATATCTGGAATAGGTGAACTGGTAAAATTTTAGAAAAAATTCATTGGTAAATAATAGACAATAAGTCATATGATTACAATATATATATATATATTGTAATCCAATGAATTTTTCTAAAATTTTACCAGTTCACCTATTCCAGATATATATATATATATATATATATATATATATATATATTCATTCCAGATATTTTCTCGTCACTGTTTGGTACACGGTATATATATATATATATATATATAATAAAATTGCTACCTAGCTGATCATGCCCAGAGCCTTAACATTCTCACTCATAAATCATCCAGTGTTTGTGACAATTCTTGCGTAAGCACCCGGGTACAATGTGGAGGAACTCCATCTAGGTGATACCAACATGTGTTCATTTCTTTCACATTCCGGCTGTTTATAAATTTTAATACGGTGCTTTCTAAATGCAACGTGCATAAAGTACATTGTAATTAGTTTTTAATATACATTTTGTATATTTTTATGGTACTTTTTAAACCACTAGTTTCTGCAGGATTATTTAGAACTATTAGGAATGGCAAAAGTAGCGCAAAATCTATGTGTATGAGGGATGTATTCAGTTAAATAATAAAAAATAAACATAATAATAACATTGTCCATAAGGATATCTGCACTCTGACGCAAGTAGTTTTATTCCATTACCGTAAGTTCAATCTATGATCTGCGTATTTCGTAAATTGAAAATCGTGGTTTGCGTCCCATATTACCGAAGGTAATGGAAATGCTGTCGTTAACCACTTGACATCGGAATGTAAAAAGTGTAACCTTTATAATGCAACAGAGGAGTAATAATATTCAGTGTTAATAGAACTGCATGCACGACAATCCACAATTACAATTTGAATTTTACGAGAGAATGACATTGAAACCAATCGATGCGTCAATAAATACAGGGCCCATTAGAAATTTACCTTGTTGGTGTGGTTATCACTAAGAGAAGATGCATGTTTCTTTTGTACTAAATCTATTACGGAAGATTTTTTTCTCTATTCCGATGAAATTCAGCATGCCCTACATGGCTACCATTACATTTGTGAAAGGAAGGAATGGAAAAACAGGCCTCTGTTTTCCTCAAGACTATGCCCATTTTTTATCGTATTTGTAAAGCTTACCTTTCAGTGAGCTTATTTTGCTTATTTATAGTTTTCTAAGTCCCCCAAAGAACAGCAAAAGATAATAACGAAATTATTTCATCATAAGTTTAATCACAAAATTCAATATAATTAATGTAAAATTTTATACAATAAAATTTAACATACACGCATATGCATTCGGCAAATAGCAAAGATCACTTAAATAGTTTCTCAGAGTTTCACAGCCGTTTGTCATAGTCGTAACGGCTGTCGGGTTTCGCCGTGTCATTAGGCTTTCTGTGCCTGACGTTTAACACGGCGGAACACGACAACCGTTACGACTATAGCAAAGATCACATCTATGGCCTACATCTTCATCTCTGAAAACGCATAGGAAATGTTTTCGTTGCCATGATGACCTTACCGTAGTCATGTGTCAGCTAATACCAGGATCTAGCAGTGGTTTACGAGCGTGATCGAAAAATGACGCCCGTAACAAGTGACGGTTAGCGTTGGTAGCTAATACAGAGCATCAATACAGCTTGTGCGCTCCTTACTTGTGTGAAATTCGCAAATTATTTAGCAGAAAATACCTCAGAATTTATAAAGAAGTTATAAATAATGTACAGTGTCGGCACAGTATATTACCCGCGCCTTGCGTTCTTAGCATTCTATTGCGAAGATGGCGGATTCCTTGATCTAGAATACTAAAGTGCGTGATTGAATATAAAAAGAAAAGGACTTTACTCTTGTTAAAATTATTTATTAATTCAAAATTCAAAAAGAAAGTTTATTAGCTAGAGATTGCGATAGGTATTTGTCGAAAGCACTGTGCGATGTAAGTGATATAACCTAAATTATATACTACATTAACTTAATTTGAGTCATCTAAATTTGTTCTATAGAAGCACGACCCTCTAATACAAGAATCCACTCGCTTTGATACATTACGAACCCTAAGTAATTTCACTACATATATATACATCACATATTCAGATTTGTAGAATCGCTGTTGCCACAAATTAGAATTAATCTGCTAAAAAAAAAGCCTGTTCTCATTACTGAGCCACTGAGATCAGCTGCGACCTATCTGATTTCCATTATTCTATTGCACAAACATAATTAATTTCTATCTAGAAAACAATAAGCTAACGCGTACAGGAACGTACACAGCTAGAGGATGTTGTATGCATGTATGCATTATACACACAATGCATCTCTAGTCTTATAACATACATCTAATAAGTGCCAACTTACTTCAAAATGGGTATTTCCCGCTTGTTGTTCAAAGTGACTAGCAGAAATCTGTTCTGTCGCGTTCTTGTACCTGCAAATTCTGTATCAATGGTGCACTAATCATTCGAAGCATTAGCTCGACTCATGCAAGGCTTATCGTGTTGCAGGCTAGTTAAGCAAGACTTAATAAATCAATATATGGGACTCGTCTGTGGACGGAGGAAACCTCAAGCGAACAATGCAACGAGTCCGAGTAGAGGTAAGAGAAAGACAGATGCGTACGAGAGAGATGGACGTATGTCGTTAGCACTGACTACAGATTTCGTTTACAAATGCTCGCTAATTGTTCCGTTTTGGCACTATCCGTAGGGTTGCTGTACAGGATGCTGTACATTGTAATACGCTGGAATGGGATATAGGTTGGTTATTACGTTATCAAAAGAAGGACCGTAAATGACTTAGAACCGAATATATAGGGTTATCCATACGAAGGACTTAATTTGAATTGCTCTCCCTATACATTTAACAATATAGTTTAGTCTTTTTATTTGAATTTAATTAGGCTGTTGCGTAAGAAACATACTGGATGATATTTTTAAATTGCCATCAGGTAATCATTAGTATTACGTTAACCGTATGTAACTACTTGTAGCGATAAAATTAATCTGTTCTTACTAGCGAGCTTACAATATAGAGCAATTGTTTGGTCCATTCATTAAAATTTGGAGTTTTTGCAAGTTGCTTTTCTAACAAGCAAAATATGGTTAGAGGACTCGTAAAAGTCATCGAATGCATGTGAGTAGAACAGAATTATCTGGAACATGGTTCAGGTTTGTGAATTTTCGATTTTAGAAGTTTAGAGATTTTATACAAAACCTCTTCTTCTCTCAGATTAATGCAGCGATGTGCACACTTCTTGTAGAACCAGAGGGTATTTTGACTTCGGGGCCACCTATGGTAACTCAGTGATTTAACCTTTTCAACACCATACTTCCTAACGAGGAGTGATATTTCAATTATTCTAAAACCTAATACCGTGTCTTAAATTGAATTTTTATATAAAGTAGGCTATGCATTTTATTTCAATTTTGGAACACTGTGGAACAATAATATTTTTCGAAAATCAAACTTTGAGAAGTATCATTTGACTGATTATAATTTAGTTGTGAGGTTAATCTTATTTATTGTGAAATGTTTTAAATAAAAGACTTTGTGTTTTTTTCTAACATGACAATAAATAACCAAATTGATAAGACCAGATTTCAATAAATTGATTTTATTATGACAGTTTTCATAGTAGAGTTTCGAAAAACGTTAATATTGCACAGGAAATCATAGGCTACTCTAACCGAAAAAATAATTGAAGGCATGGTATTAGGTTCTAGAATAAATGAAGTATACCTCTTCGTAAGGAAATATTTAATTTAATTGAAGGCATGGTATATCACATTTAAAACCAAATACCTTATTCAGATGATAATACGAGGATAGTCTAATAAATATTTATGCAACGGAGTTGTTTGCATTTAGTAAATTTATTTATTGATATAATCTCCTTTGCAGCGATGTTCCAAGTTTTCTAAGCTATCCAAATGACAAGATTTGTCCAATTTTCCAAAATAGACCTTTGTATCTTCGTTTGACGTGAATCATTTTTCGCTTAAGCATTTCTTCAAGTTTAGAAAAATAAGGGGGTCATATCGAATGTGATGCATAGGGCACCAACTTGTATCGTAACTACACTGGTTCTGTGGTTACAATTGCTGAAGTATGAGCCGGGGCGTCAGTATGGTGGTAAACAATTTTTTTCATCACTAAGTGGGACCTTTATCCCTTTAGTTCAGCATAGAATCTGTCCAGTAAACTGACATAGCAGTGATTGTTTCCTTCTTCTACAAATACTTAATTAAGACCTGCAAATCCCAATTGATACGTAATAAAATCCCAAAATATCACTGTCCCACTTTGTTAAATTTTGAATGACAACAGGTGCCCTTACTAGTAAAAAATACGTCGATTTTTGTGAACTAAATTTTAAGCTATCGCTGGTACTACCGGAAGAGATGCCAACTGTCTTATTTTAAACAAGATACCTTATTTTTCTGGAAAGATTCATATTCCTCGTTAAGATATACAACGGTAACGATTTGGGCAATGTAATCTTTGCAAACAGATACAACAAACAAATGCAAAATTCTTTCCTGTGAGGTCTGGTTCATGGAGGAAATTTGACACTAGACAACCTTGTCACAATAATTGTCTGTTAATGTCATTTAAACCCCAATTCTAAAAGTATATACTATTCTAGTTATATATTGTTGTCGAAAACTGTCCTTTAATTTTTTGCTCTCATTGTTTTGTTGATTTTTTTATTTGTTCATTCTTTTGAATTTAGCTTTGTGTAGATGTTAGTGTCTAAGTTTCTTAAAATCTATGCATCTATGCATTCGTTATGTAATTTGTCTATGTAAATGATCAGTTCTTTAAATAAAAGCAAAAAACTACTTTTTTTATTAAAAGGAAATATTTCAATAATATGTAAAAAATTTCATTCGGTTTTTACATAAGTCAATTTGCACCATGCATAGCCTTTGGCATTTTTAGGAAAATACTCTAGTTAGATTAAATATTTTCCTGTAATTGGGTGTTCAAAAACACTAGACCTGATGTAAAGCCACTAACAATTGAACATCGATAAGTGTTACTCGTCGCTTTGAACGAAGTCCTGTGGGTCTATAGATCAATTCAGTAGTAATTTTTGAAGTAACTATTCACCCGTTTTTGGGTTACAATGTACACTACATGGAAAATAACCCCTCACGATTTACACATTCTACATTCTAGGAAGTCTTGTTGTACTTTACGAAATCATTACATACATTAATATTGTGAAAACAAGCCGTATTATATCGTTTGTTCCAAAATTGAAACATTTGGCGAAGGATTTATTGTTAGATTTTCAGATGTGATGAAGCTAACTAGTGCGGCAGCCATTTTAGCTGCCAAATACAAAATTTTTTTGCGCGAATGATTGATGCTCAAATTACTGCCGTTAAAATAAATTCATTAGCGTGCGGGAAAGTTTGAGGAAGTTGTACGCGGAGCACGATACGCTGTCTTTGTTCGTCGAAATTTTCCCCATGTGCAAAGTGTATAGGAAGCAAACTCTGTTGGGGCGAATTTCTGTTTAATGGCCACCGCATACATGTGTGCAGAAAATGCGAGTACCGAGAATGAGTTTGAGAGCTACATAATCTGCCCTATGCGATCACGAATGTGGATCATTATTTTTTACAGCTTAAACAAAAAATTAATTCGATTCTGATACCATACGAAGTTGGCGAGTGAAAATTTTCGAAAGCTCACCGCATTGCGTTAATTAATACCACCATTAGGGGGCAGCATATTAGGACTGAAAAATACAATGTTTGAGAAAAATGAAGATATTATCTCCACCTTAATAAATAAAAAGTGAAAAGAATGCACAACTTTTTAAAGAAAAATACAGAATTGTAGACTCAGTTGAGGGTCTATCCAATATGAACGAACGTTTCTTGAGTGAACGTCAGGAAGGATATTTGGGTGTGATCGTGCAGATGGGAATGCCTGAAGTAGACGAATCAGATCAACTGGTTTCCTACATGCTTCCGCACGTATGAGAAAAATGCGCTCGCCTTTATTGAGTAACGCGTACTTATAAAGCTTCTCACCCATGTAAACGTGAAACCAACATAAACTTACTTGTAGATTGGAGGCCCAGTTCAGAAAAGTTACCTTTTCATGATCGAGAATGGGGTTTTGCTACAGGGAATTAAAGGAATACAGTGAAAGTATTTAAATTAAACTCATATACAGCGTCCTCGCATCAGTGCGATTAACGAGAACATTGCGCAACGAGATCGACGTCTCGCACTGATGAAATTTCGGAAGAATTTGGTGTCAGCTATGGAAGTGTCCAATCATTCAAAAAACTGCATGACTTTGCATTCTTCCATTCCTTCAAACTCATTCTAAGGGATGAGACTTGGGTGCACTATTACACCACTGAACCAAAGCAAAGTCGTGGAAAACTATGTGAAAGCCAAAATGCAGTTGTCTGTGAGGCTACTATTTTTGGGACTGCAGGCGGATTCTATTTGGTGGATTTTCTATGCGGACGTTAAGGCAACTTCTTACTGTGGTCTCCTGAAGCAAGTATTGTCACAAAAGACGAGATTGTCTCATACGCTATTTATTGCTCCACGATAATGCCAACGTCCACATGGCTGGTATAATGCAGCAGAATATAATGGAAATGCACACACTAACTCTTGATCATTCAATTTGTAGTCCATGCTTATAGCTATGTGATTTCTATATTCGTGAACTTGTCAAGTACGCATTCGAGAGATGAAGGGGGGCGAGCGAATTAAAGTCAGCGATAAAGTAGAAACGTTGCACAATTGGTTAGATATCTACTCAGCTTCACTTTACGAGAACGGAATGAAAGAAGCGTCTAAACGTTGGCAAAAATTTGTCATAAAAGGAGGACAGCTTGCTTATATTTGATTAGTCTTTATATAACATGAACCAGTCATTTTTTCGCTTATAAAAAGGTTTTTCGTCTAAGTAATATATACAAAACCACTTTCTCGTACGTCGTTAGATTTGGAAGCAGAATCACAAATATTATTGGTACGCCTTTGCTACAGTCAGTAGCGTAGCATATACATCGTCTTCAATAAAAGCACATTAAAAGAAATCACAATTTATTAAGTTTGGGCATCTATATAGCTAGTTTGAAATCGATTCACATTATAACCTCCGCTAACGTTTTCTTTAGTATCCATAAAATTGGTGCACAAATTTTTACGAACATATTTACACTGCCCTTCCTCGTTTCCATACATCACCATTATACTGAATGGATATGGAACGAAAACGAAACGTTTAGTCTGGATCGACTTTTATTGGATCCGTACGTTTTGAAAACTTTCAGTTAACAACTGGTGAACAATGGTAAGTATTTGATATTTAATATAAATATTATTTCTTTAGAAAAGTCTGTCTTCTATTAAAATTAAACCATTTTTATGTAAATTACAGTTCGTTTATATTCCAAAAACATGTTTGCATTTCTTTTGATAAGTAGTTGTTCAATATAATATTTAATATTATCACACCACAGACAGCATTGTATAACTTACAGCCCTTTTTACATACCACAACAAATTTATATTTTTCTTTGAAAAGAATGGCGATAAACCTGGATAACCTCGTATCAAAAGAGAGGAAATTTAATCGATATTTAAATAGTATAAAGTTCTGTAGGTCTCATGTTTCAAAAAGAGTTATTGGTATTCAACAGCCGCACGACGGTAAAGGATTTCAATTAATCTACTCAAGCTACAGATTCCCGGTTATTTTATCTTAGATGTTGACAAATCAAAGCACAGCAATCTCAAAGTTTAAAGGAAAGTTTGTAGAAAATAAATTAACTTGGCAAGAGGAAGACCTTAACCATGTACAATAGGGGTACCCTTTATACTGAAAAATATTTTCTATGTACCATCCAAATTTGCACAATTCTTGTTTGAGATTTTTTCTCTGAAAAGTACCAGCACCGGAGGAAACCTCCGTAATTGAAACACCCAGGATGTACAATATGGACAGAAAAAACCGCAGCATTTATAATACATAGGTTAGTAAATAATGACTCCTGATTGAATGAAAACATCAGTTAAAATTTGAAATATGATTTATTTTTAGTAATATAGCAATCCTATTTGATACCTAATTAGGCCGCAATTGTTTTTAATAACAGCCCTAATTCTATTTGGTACAGTATTTATCAAATTTTGTAAATATTCTACTGAAATGTCTTCAGTTTATATCTTTTGGTCCGCTTCTACCATTCGCTGTTTTATTTTCCGTTTATTTCTGCCAATTACTTAGAAATAGGGTATTAGCTGGTAGTTTCCAAGCCAGGGCAAGAGCATTTCTTTTAAATAATCTTTTAGCTACAATAATAGTTTGGGTACTAATGACATAACTCAGTGCATAATAAATAATAATTGTTACACAGCAATCACAATCAGAATTTCAGCTTGGCGATGTGGTTCAGCATAATCCTGGAAAATGCATTTGTCCGAGTTTTCAAATTGATTTTTTATCGTCGGCATTAAACAATTATTTAGAATCTCTATGTACACCCGAGTTTTCATATAATTTGTCCAGAATAGCAAGATTCACCCTTCCTTTGCTAGCACCCCCCCTTGCTCCCTTGCTTTTGTTGGAAACTTCACTGTTTTGTTTAAAAAAATCATCCAACGTTTCAGCTTCTTTACAGTGATGAACAAACTGGATTGCACGGACTAAGCTTTAACTTGTCGAAGAAAATTTCATTCTTATACCGTTCAACAGTTCGGTTTCGATGTTTACAAGCCTGCTGGAGATACACGTCCTTCATTTATTTATCTTCGCAGCTTCACACAGTTGAAGTGTTTAGAAACGTCTAAGCATTGAATATATTATATATAAAAATACAGTATATTACAAATTACAGTGAATACTAGAATGAAAGAAAAAATATTGTTGTTTAATTTTGTTTGACAATTATGTAAAATTTATAACAAGAAAAATGGTTTTGCAATCCGGATACATCAGCAGCAAAAGGTACGAGGGCGACCTGAAAAGTTTTCGGAATCGACAAGAAAAACATGGTATTGGGGTGATTTCTGATTTTTACTTTTTGATGTAGTCTCCTCGAAGATTAATACACTTTTTCAAACGGTGCTCCAGTCTCTTCAAGCCGTCAGAAAAGTAGGATGTTTCGAGATCTGTAAGATAGACATCTGTAGCAGCGATGACCTCCTCATTAGAGGCAAATCTCTTTCCTCCCAATGATATTTTCAGTTTGGGAATAGAGGAAAGTTGCTGGGGGTTAGGTCCGGTGCATATGGAGGATGAGCGCAACTCATTCAATTTGGACGCGACGATGCAGGTTGAATGAACCGGTGCATTTTCGTTATGGAAAAGCGCCTCTTTCTGCTGCAAACGAAGGCGTTTCTCCTGCAATTATGCGTCGAATCAGTTCAATAAACCGCTGTAGTATTGCCCCGTGATCATCCTTCCTTTCTACAGATAGTCCCAAGAAATGATCGCCATAACCTTTCCCACCGATGGAACGTTCTTTGCTTTCTTCGGAACCGACTCGCTCAGAAGAGTCCACTGCTTCTCAGTTTCAGGTATGTAATGGTGGATCCATGTCTCATCTACGGTTACGAAACGCATGAAAGAGTCCCTTGGATTGCGTTGGATTCTGGCCAGACGCCCCCAAAACGGCCACCCGATTTCGCTTTTGCTCCGGTGTGAACAAACGCAGTACCCATCGCGCCAAAACTTTTCCATACACATAATTTCGTATAGGATATGATCAACGCGTTCTTGTGGGGTGCCTGTTGTCTCTACTATCTCTTTCAGTTTCAATCGGCGGTCGGCTAACACGACATCATGGATCTTGTCGACCATTGTATGGTAGCGGTTTTTGGGCGTCCACTGCGTGGTTCGTCACTTGTGCTTGTGCGGTCACGTTTGAACTCGTTCACCCAGAAGATGATGGCCGAGAATGATGGAGTACATCCGCCACGAACCTCCAGCAAAATATTTCGAATTTTCGTGACCGTTTCCCCAGCCGTCCAGAAGTGAAGAAGATTTCGTCCATTTTTGCGAAACCGCCTGATTTGCTACACAAAATACATTCGCAAACAATAACTATTGATAGTAGAAATTTTAAGAGTTGCCATAAAAAAGGTTGCCTTTCCGAACCAATGAATCCACTTCAACCTTCGTGCGCCGTATCTTGCCTAGAATACAACACCTATACAAAATGTTATTAAATACTCGTGGTATTAGGATTGACACTCTACACTGCAAATAATTATCTTTTGTAGTATTTGCGCAGTACCTATTCTTAAAAAAGAGAATCGTTTCATTTTTCGTGTGACTGAAATCTTGAACTATAATGATACATGTGCTTTCCGGAAAATCCACACAAATCGAGTTCCGAAATCTCATTTACGTTTCGAATAAGTAGGTACATCTTGAAATAAAAACCCTACGGATCATCATTCCATCCGTCCATTTTAGCATCTTCTCGGCGATATTTCTATTTGGTCAACAGACCCCGAACCAAAAGACAGTATTAAAAAAGTTTATATTACATTCTTCAAGGGACTTTCCCCTAGCACAGACGGAATAAGCGGCGAGGAACGGAGAAAAAGGAAGCAAAAGAGAAAAAGGAAAGGAGTCCTACAAAAGGTTTGCGTAATTCCAGGTCGTAAACTTCAAATAAAGCAAAGGAATTAACTTTTTCCTCTTCTGTTACGTTTTCTTTTCTTTTTTTTAATAAAAAGTCATTACGCGGTAGTCCCCGCAAGTCCGAAATTAATTAAAATGGTGAAGGAAGGAAGGTGTGGTGGCCAAGTAGATGGAACCGCTAGGAGGAAGAAACAGGATTCAGAGGCTACCCGTTCCACTTCAGTGTTATTGAAATTACCGAGATTAAACATTCGCCAGCGTAATAAAGTATATAAGCATTCTCAATGCCTCTACGAATCTCGTTTTGATTTAATTACATTTAAACCGGAGGTAATTCTTATTACTCGGAAATCATTGTAATTGGAACAAAAAAATAACAGAATCTTGCAGCTAGACACAAGGAAGAACACTGATTTAATTCCTATTATGACCAATGAGACATCAGCTCTCTTCTGAAAAATATCATAATTAATCATAGAATACCCTCAAAGAACCTGTACATTTGCACATTTATGATTTAGGCACAAATTAGGTTTTGGTTTTGGAGTTGTCGCTTGTAGTATATTTTGTCCGTTAACTTGTTGTAAGTTGAATTTTAAACTTCGGTTATTACATTACTAAAAAAATGCCTGGAAAAAACTTTAAACTTGCGTTAAAAACGTACTTTCTAGTCAAAAATAATATTTATTTGCTTCAAAGAAGTAATGCCCAAATAGGGCCGAAGAAAATCCGCATGAAGACCAACCAGTCTTCCTTACTGAAGACTTTTAAAAGGTAGTAGACGGGTGTATTTATCAGGAAGCACTAAATTTGAATCCTCTCTATCCTCAACAATACACAGAGTAGACGGGTATATACATTGAATTAGCTTTTCCATTTTCTTGCGAAGATCGCCGAATCCCTAGAAAAGAAGGAGTTTGCAGTTGGTGCTTTACTAGATTTATAAGACATTGCTTCAGGACAGGACGATCATGCCCGCAATGCTCCTTGTCGTAGTCGCTCCTCCAGTCGAGAACTTGACAGCAGTTGTGCAACCACTTAGAGTTGAAATATAGACAAATGTTGACGATCTGGACGACTTAATGAAAGGAACAAGGCAAACCGTAAGGAAACTAACCAAAATGTTGCAGGAGGTAGTATAATCCAAGATGAGTACTCAGAAACTGATTTGTCAATTAACCTGCAACGCAGCGATCATTCCCTTCATAAGAAGAAGAAAGCGGGAAGCTGACCCTTCCGACTTTTCTTGGTGAAAAACTATCCAATAGTAACGTTTTTATCACTATTATACAAAGGAAATGCATATTACGAAATACACATAATCAAGACACGACACACATGGAGAAAGCAAATCTGTTGAATCTAGGAGGACAGTGATTAACCCATCTAGTAAGTAGTTGGACAACAACGCCATTGAAATATTAAATAAAGACATGACATTTGTAATAGCTCCTACACGAGTATCCACGCTAGATATCATACTAGCTGTAGAAATGGCAGCCGAAGAAATACAACCGCCCGAAGCAGCAGATGAATATCGTTGGAAGGTCAGAATAGCAATAGAAAAGGCAAAACCGAAACAGATACTGCAAAATACCAGCAAGGCAGAACAACGCAGCCTTAAGGAATTAATGAGCGACCAGAATATAAAGATCTTGCCAGCGAACAAAGGAAACGGTACGGTAATAATCGATCTTGGAACATATTTCAAAATACAAGAAATAATACATGCAGGGAAATATAAGGAATTGAGGAAGGATCCCACAGCGTCGGTGGAATCCAAAATATAACAGACACTGAATATAAATAAGGTCTGCCCAACCAACTCAGCTGGCAAAAATTAACACCACGCTGTATGAAACTACGTCATCTTTCTGGGCTACCTAAAATATACAAATTTCTAGATATAATTGCCCCACTATCGGGAAACACACAGCCGCCATTACAAACACAAAACACTTCATTAACAAGATCAAAGAGATAACAATTGATGAACACGACAAATTGGTAAGCTTTGATGTTACAAGCCTATTCACGAATGTTCCAATGGAAGCAGCTCTAGTAATAGTCAAAAACAGACTATCCACAGATACCACTCTGCACGAGAGAACATCGTTAAGTGCCATTACAGAACTTTTGTCCACATGCGTGAAAACCACATATTTCCAAGTGGATAGGATGTTCTGCCAACTAGAATTTAGCATGGCAATGGGCTCCCTCTGCCTCCGGTTCTGAGCAACATCTATATGGAACGAAGAGCGATAGATTCCTATGAACTTAAACCAAAAATGTGGCTCAGATACGTCGATGACACCTTTGTAATTTGGCCACATGGTGAAGAAGAAATACGAAAGCAATACGTACAACTCGGAACGAAAGTACAGAACAACAACTGAATATATGTACTACAACAATTCCGTACGTTAAAAGCCTATCAGAGAAAATTAGAAGTATCGGTTGAGTCGGCCAATACTTGTTGGAAATCCATATTGAACAATGGTCGGAGAAGTAAAACTCAATTCTACAAAATATCCAATATTTTGTAAAATTGAGTTTTACTTCTCCGACCATTGAAAGTTAGAAGAATAGGTAACGATTGTAATATCAGAACGATCATCAAATCCACAAATACGAACAGGTCTAAGTTAACAAAGACGAAGTCCGACAGCGAAAATCAGAAAAGTAAGAAATGTGTATACAAAACATCATGCGAATGTGAAAGGACATATATAGGAAAAACCGACAGACCCCTGTCAGTCAGAACCAAAAAACATCAGAGACTAGTTCGGATGGGGGAATCGGATAAGTCACGATTGGTTCTACATAAACAATGAAAATAAGGAAAAACAAGTCCATTACTTACCTAGATACGTCAATTTACAAAAACTCAACAGTAAAACAGTTATTAGTTGCAAACCCTAACTTAACACTGTCTCAACGCGTCTTTACATACACGCATGAAGGGATAAATGGCAGATAAGTAAGAAGTTTGAGTACCTGCCTGACCATGTTCGATCGTTTAATGTAACTGGTGAAGAACGCCCTCTTAGTTTACCCTCTAGGTAGTTTTTTCGCAAACTGTACAACCAGAGCTGCCCCCCTCACAGTAAAACTACAGTGGCATTATATTGTTTTATTTTTCGACGTAGTTTCCCTCTACACTAGTGCACTTGGTCTATCGGTGCTCCAACATCTCAACAGCCTCCTGGAAAATTTTTGTCCGACCTCTGCAAACCACCTCTCTACAGCTTGCATCATTAAATAATTACTAGAAAAGTTTGTTTCACGTAAGACTTCTTATAACAGACTGTAATCAGTAGGCGCCAGATGCGGGGAATACGGCGGATGCTTCACTAATTCAAAGCCTGCTTAAGCAGCCATAGCAATAGTAGATATATGGCTGGGAGGATTATCCTGATGGAACAGCACACCGTGCTTTAACATTCTCCAACGTTTCTCTTTAATAGCGTCTCGCAATTTAGAAATCAATTGTGCGTAGTAAACCCCTGTAATGCTCTGTCACTTTCGAAAATAGTCAGTCGGGATGATTCTTTGAGCATCCCAGAACACAGATAATAAAATCTTTCCAGCAGACGGCACGATCTTAAAATTGCGTGGAAGAGGAGAACCTTGATGTTTCCACTCTCTACTTTGCACTTTGGTCTCGGGATCATAGTGGTGCATCCATGACTTATCTATGGTTACGTACCCACTAAGAAAGTTATCTTTGCTTGGTACCTTTCCAAAAGCCGCTTACAAATCAACACCCGATTTCTTTTTTGATCAATGGTTAACATTCGGGGCGCCCAACTTGCACTCATATTTTTCATATCTAATTCTTTAGTCAGTATGTTGTGCACCACATGATATGATAAGCTAATATCTTCCACAATGTCCTTGATGCATACTCATTGGTCTTGCAGTACGATATCGTGTACCCTTTTAATGATTTTGTCTGTTGTTGCCTTAGTGGGGGAGACCACCGGCACGTTTAAATATATCATAAGAAACTGCAGACTCACCAATAGTTGCCATAATGTCTTTATGAATTTGAGTTGGCGTCGTGGCCTTTTTCTGCAAGTATTTTATTACGGCTCTTTGTTCTACAGGATCCATTTTTATGAACAATCACGACCTACAGTCCAAAAATTAGCCACAGCAAAACAAAATTTTAAGATACAAACTTGATACTGTGTAGATATGATCTAAAAATGTCAGTTAACTAAATGTTCATCAAAGAACCAATTAGAACTAGCTGAGGGATGGGGCTTGGAGATCCGCCCTCGTACTCTTGTGCTTAGAGAACACTACGTACAAGTTTGAATACCCCTACCCTAGTAGTCCGGTCCGTGCTGATTTTTGAGTTGACAATATAAACATGATTTCTCCTACATAATGCTGACATATTTAAGTGAGACATAATAATTGCCTCTCAATATTCAAGAAGACATACAGCACCTTCTCCGCTGTCTACTCGTTCGAGTTCGTTCTCTTTTCCATTTCATTTTTTACTTACTCTCCTGAAAAGGCAAGAATGAATTTATTCCGACATCCCCCAACGACGTAGTATATAATATACTTCAACGGACTCATCAGACTAGCAACAACGGTCGTCGACATGACAAATTTTGCATTACAAATTTTTGGAGAGCACCGCGTCGTACGGTAAAAAAAATGCCATCTCCTTATTTATTATGTAAGAGTCGAGTTCGTATCGTGAAACTACCCCTGAAGACGCTATACGGTCTAACGACGAAGAACCGACTAAATTTTAATGTATTCCCGTTTAAATTCGCTTCTATACGTTCCGTCGAGATGCTTAGAAGATGTTAATATGTATGGATTCTTTTGCTTGTTACCGATCCACCATCGAATGGAACGATGTTGGATACATCCCCGGGGGAGTTGTTCTTGCAGTATACCGAATAAATTCTTAAAAAGTTATCCGTTCTTTATTAATTAAAGACATGAAATATGTTAAGTTATTCTCTTGGAAGTGTAGTATTATTTCAGCTGAAAAGCATGTTAGAACATTAAGATGTTGAACTAATTAAACCACGCATCCATTCTAATGTTATAAAGATAACTGTACCTCGGGTGCAACGTTAGAAATCAGTGTAAGTGTATTTCCCGGTAAGTAAAAATAAGAGGGTATGCTGAAAAATTCGGTAACTAAAGCATAGCAAATAGCAATATTTCAATGAAATGTGTTTTATTTTTCGAAATAATTTCCCTCAACATCAATACACTTAGTTAGTCGATGCTCGAGTTTCTTTATGCCTTCACAGAACTTATTTTCCTCGAGTTCCTCGAAATAGTGGTCCACGGCAGCTATCAGCTCCTCTACCGAAGCAAATTTCATACCGCCGAGGCGTTTCTTAAGCGCTTTTAATACACTAGCGTTACCAAACTGTTCAGATGAACGTCGTCTAACAAATTGAGCGCTTTCGGTCATGACTTCTAGTTTTGACGCATAGCTGAATACGATCTTTAACGAAAAAACATTGTTCAAACAAAAAAAATGTTGTTTGATTTACATATTTATTTAAGTTTTTTTGTCTTACCTTTCGCCAATCTTCAATTGTGTAATGTTAATGACGTTTTGCCCATTCATAATGTGCTTGCTTCGGTGTTTATTTTGGCTAATTTCGTGTGTCTGCATTTTAATCCAGCTTCGTACAACAACACTAACAGGTAAACGCGGAAAAAAATGTTGTTGCATAAACAGATAAAGATTCTTTCAACAATAGCAACCGATCCAAATAATATTCTACGAATTACTGTGTCTTTCAAGCTTGTTTCTACCCATTATCTATACAGCACAGAATATTTCATGAGGGGGGTAATAATAGGCAGGTAGTCATTAAGTGGCACTTTCTTAATTTCTTGGAAAGATATTTAGGGAACGTATTTACATGGATGTTGTAAGCCCTATTCATGAATATATACTTGTATTTGCAAATTATCGTGTTGGAAATATACAAAAGCTTAAGTTTATAAGGTGGCCGTACTAAAATGGACAGGAACTGTAAATTCGGAATTTGCAAAAGACACTCTATAAGAACCATCTTCCTTAGTCCACACAATGATATCATTATCCAGGCTTTCATACGATTGTTGATTGTTTTTTTTTCGACCTTACATCTTCCTTTGCAAAACATTTATTCCTTCTAACAGTATCTGAAGTGACCACATCAATCGGAAGCGAATCGTCATCGAATAATCCTTGATCATGTTTAAATGGAACACCTTCTGACTAACAATTTGTACAGGTATACGTGTGCATGTAAAACTAACTTCAGTAAGTTAAGTACAAATTTATTGCATCCACTAATATCTCTTGGTAAGTAATTTTGACCTTTCCTACGTGGGATTATCCGTACCTTTAAAACCTCTCCAATACCATTTTCTAGATCCACCATCCTGCAAAATGTAGAACCACCCTCATTTAGCAATTACCATTAATTAAAACCTAGCCGGTCGGAAAGGAGTGGTGCAATAATAGCAAAACGTAGAAGGTTAGGGGTGCAACGGTACGTGCTCGGGTGAATTCGGTCGGACGGGCAGCGGAAAGCTTTTATTAAATCGTTTATACGTCGCTCTTCTTCGGATGGGATAAATCGCCGGTAATTAATACCAATTGCCAGCATGTCGTAGCAAAATTTAAAGGGGTACCTAACCCTAAGGGCGGCGAGTGTTCGCGTAAAATGAAAAAGAAGTCCTCGAGGAAAAGTTGTAATTAAGTGTTGGAGCGCGACACGAGTTAAAAATTTCTGTAATTACAAATTCAATTAAACTTTCGAGGGTAGGCAGGAAGTAATAGGTGTATTGAGATGTAAAAATATTCGCTTTTTGCCGAGAGGTTTTCTTCTTTTCCACCCTCCACGGTGTTTGGCTCATTTCTTTTTTAAATTAACAATGGATTCTCGGACCAACGATTGCGTTTACGATGCTTTGGGCTGTTTAATGCCGCTGCGCCACGCAAAAAATCTTATTAAACGGTATTGTTTTAATTTCCCCGGGCATGCAAAAGTAATAAGTTCTACAAGAAAAAAATCTTAGTATCATCGGTTAATGGATTCTGAGGCGAAGATTTTTTTCACTGTATCCCGAAAGAACTGCGGAGTTATTCCCTATTGTAACAAGATGCTGAAATTAATCTTAGCGAATTTAATAGCCTTGCCTTTCAAGTATAATTACATGATATAGAAATTTACAGTGGCATTAAGTTTTTTCTTCCATTATATGGTAGCTAAGTTTTCGGTTTAGCAAAGACAATAATTCATATTTGACAAGGTTTACATTACTGATCATATGCTATCTTCATTTAGAAGATTTTACAATGCTAAAATATTTCACTACCTTCCTAACTAAAATACTTCACTAAAACCTAGACGCAAGTTTCAACAGCTAAGCTTTCATCTTCAGTAGTAATATTAAACTAACGAACTGCACTATTTATATCCTATCAAAGTTTATATAGGCAATGTTGCTTACATTTTGAATTTGCTTTATATTATCGAGATTGACTTCTTTCTAGCAAATGTAGGGCGACACTAGACACACTACCGATGCCTTCACCTCTTTAAATCATCCAAATAATACTTAGCTTCTTGTTCTGCAAAGTAAGTGTTTCGAAATGTAATGATATCCCCATGCCATTGAAATTCCCTACCTTCGAGTGAAACTTTGATCCTGTGAAATAAGTACAATGTCATACGAGATCAGATCTAATGAATACGGAGGGTGTCTATTCAATTCGAATTCCAATTCCTAATTTTTTACCATGGTGACTACTAAAGTATGTGGCAGTGCGTTTTGGTGGAACAATGCTTACATTTTCCTCAAATGGAGCAGTTTTTCTACTAATTCTGTCATCAGCTTGTCAAGTAATGATGTGCAGTTTGCCCTTGTTATGGTTTTTCCTTTTTCAAGAGGGTCTACTAAAAGAACGCATTATTTTCCCAGCCGATGGGATAGCCTTTGCGTCTTTCGGAGCCGATCTATCCTTCGTTGTCTTGTTTCGACTGCGCCTTGGTTTCAGCAGTGTAGTCGTGTATCCAAGTTTCATCTACAGTTATTAGTCGACGACAAGATAATAATAATATAATAACCGCAATTTATTTCATGCAAGTAAAAAAACAAGAAACATACATAATTTACATGACATTGTATTATATTACTTCTTCTCGAAAAAAGCTTTTTATATTGTATAAACATTTTTTAATTAAATACGGCTTTAGGTTATTATTATACGTCTTAATATTTTCACTTTTGTAGTGTCGAGGAAAATGATTGTATATTCTTGCACTATAATGCACTGTGTTTGAGGAATTCAGAGACTTTCTCTTAAACACTCGCGGGTGTTGCACACGTGGTCGGTCTTGTGTGTGCTTGAACTCGCTCACTCAGAAGCTGATGGTCGAGAATGATGGAGTACATCCACCATGAACCTCTAAAATATTTCGAATTTCCGTGGCCGTTTTCCCAGCCATCCACCACGAAATTCGATTTTATCCATTTTTGCGAAACCGTCTGACTTGCTACACAAAGCACGCTCTTAAACAACAACTATTGACAGTACACGCCTGAAATGTTGTTGCTTCAACCTTCGTGCGCCATGTCTTGCCGATTCCAGAAACATTTCAGGTCACCCTCCTAGCATGGTTGAAATATTCAGAAATATCTTTCAGCAATTATATTACCAAATCATTTTTGACGACTAGCGTCATTTGCATGTTGAAGTTTGAAAGTTTTGAGAGAACCCTCATAGCTACTTTAATGTTTATACTCTTCCTTCTTATTATGTAGCTTATGTCGCCCTTCTTTTTATACATTTTGGTTTTAATTTGAAAAGCTCACGTTTTGCTGTGTAGTTTAAGGTAAATTAGTTTGGTTTTCAATAGAATTAACTAATTATTACTTCGAAGATTACACAAAAAGTGTACCGAACTGGTGATAAATTACATATATACAGCAGCTGATGTTCACACCCAGAGGATTGATTGTTGGTGGAGACCACCAAGGCTTGGTTTGCTACCAAACGTTTTGCACGGCAGCCTTTTGCTGACCACCTCGTTGAATGGCTATGGTGCAGGGATGTGCATACGTAAAAGAGGTGTTGACCTGTTCAGGGAACTGCTAGCCACTGTTAGACAGCAGTACCCAGTGTAAATTTCAGGTCTCCTTTTTTCTTATTATTTCGTATTAGGGTAGTGTGTTGTTTTTTTCAATGGGAAATATTTTTTTCTCGATAATCATAAATTAAACTTGTATAATTTAATAACCTTTCTTTTCTTGCTGGCATTTTGTTTATTTTGTAAAATTATTTTCCAATCTATTATTTGACTATTTTATAGAATATTATTTTATTCCCAGGATTATATGTTAATTTATTAATCTTTTATTACTTTAGAACTATTATTATTTGTCCTTTTGTGGTAGTCGCTTTGCATGACCTAATCACAAATTAGTGCCTTAACGTTACAAACAGTGTAGACTTAATATACCATATTACTTTTATATGTTTCGTATTGACGGTACTTGATGCATATAACAAAATCACGTTAATATTAGAGTGCGTTTTATAATTTACTACCAGTTCGGTACAGGCTTTGTGTAATCTTCGTAGTAATAATTAGTTAATTGCGCTCAAAACCAAACTAATTGATTTATTTATTGTATTTCGCATGTTACAATAAATAAAATTCCCTAGAAAATTATTGTCTTTATTATTTTTGTTCTTTTCTCTCTTAATTGTTTTCTATAATGAGAACCATAAAAAAAAGACTATGACAACTTCCCAATAATGTAGTACAGTTTCAAAACACTACTAGTCTATTTACCTATATTGTATACAAAAATAAAAAATATGGGATAGTAAATATTTTCAACCGATTATTCTCCAATATTCAAATTAAATTTTACCGCTCATCAGTGTTTACTATTCATTTTGGTAATTTTTAGGGCAAACACAATAAGTACCAAATTTCGAAAACTATGTCTCATAGAGCACTAGACATAATCTAGAAATAGCCCTTTTTAAATCAACTTTTAGGTACCTTAAACTAAATTCCTTAAAAAAGGAAGGGCCATTTTAAATACAGCAAAGCGTGAGCTTACCGTTAGAATCTATCAAAATCCTTAACTCGATGCCTCTTATACGGAACTCTTACTATACATTTATTTAGTTTAAATAGTAGTCGGTTAGGAAAAGCAGCTTTATATTATTATCTTCCATTATCCATTTTTTTAGAGTAAGAAGTCGGTAAACAAGCAGCCTTAGACATCGGCAGGAAGGTCATAATATCAGAGTTATTATTAGCTATTTATGCATTGTGTATACGTAGATACAGTGACAATATTGTTTCATGCAGTTCCGGCCATATAAAGAGTATTGGCATATCACTGAACAAGCTCTATTCTGCATAGAATACGTATTAGTTTAGTAATTTATAGTGGATGGTTCTAGGGTAGGTCTATTAATGATCAAAACATTTAGCCAATTTGTCCGGGGCAAGACTAAGATGAAGGTATAGCAATTCGTTAATTAACGTACCTTTGTGAGATCATGTGCAGAGTAGAACTCAAATACACCTACTGATCGTTCCGACTAATGAAGTAAAAGCGACAAAGGTTTATACAATACGTTCCACATGCCATGAAAGGGAATCCTTCGAGGACTTGGTGGTTATAAATGGTTTATGTATAAATGGAAATACAGCGCTACAGAGCCTACTATTCTTTATAGAAAAGATGTTCATATATTGAATGTACCACTGAATGGAGGATTTAAACCTTATCTCCTTTCAGGTATTGAAGCTTTCGTAAATTGTGCGTACTTCTTAAGAGAATAAAGACTGCGAATTTTATTTTTAGACATTGGCCATGAAAAAGCAGTGACTTATATTAAGAAGGAGGGGTCACTGCTTGGGAACTTGTTTCTCTTTTACTGTATTCTCCCTACGTTTCAAACTAAAATACATGCTGCTATATACTCATGTCATTTAATTATTACGTTAATATACCAACAACCGAACGCGTGTGTTTTGTATATTTCAGAATAAGATATACTCACAGTAAATACTCGCCTACGTACATATGTATAAACACAATACATTATTTCTCTACTGCCTAATTTTATCACGCCATAGTGAACGTATTTAGAAGATCTGCTAGTCTAAGGTAATCTATCTTAGTTTGTTTTACGTAGAACTTTTGAATTGACAAAAATAAAACTAAATTGTATTGATCATAATTTTTCTTGTTTCTAATCATTGTTTATAGCCAAAGTAAAACCTACATTTACTTTGTTTTGATGGCTATTTTCATTATTTATAATGTAAATAAAACGCTTGCGGTTAACGGACCATATAATGCACCGTATATTTCGCACACATTAAAGCGAGCAATGCGAATTTACGACTACAAAAATACTAAAGCATACTAAACAGTTTGTTGACGCTCGATACGGAGCGAGACAATAAAAGCGCGGTACTGGTCGCTCGCCTTCTAAACGGAGAGCTAGTACAGGGGAAGTTCCAAAAGATTTTCACGGCTGAATTCGCGATGGTTCGACGGAAAGCAGCCGTCGGCCATTAGAATAGAGACAAGAGTAAAAATGTTGTAAAAGTCGCCCGTAAAACAAGCATAAACAACAGCGTCCTTAACGAAAAAACCGGTGGATTTTTCTCTCTCTCTCTCTCTCTGAATAACGTAGCGGCAAGAAGAATTACTGGAAGCGATAAAAGAAGAAAGTTGCAAGCTTCGGAAACATAATATTTTCACGATTGGCGTACATATATAAGGGTTTCTGCTGTTTCTTTTTATGACTTTCGGACATTTCAATATTGTAATCCTACCAGTACATGATACGGTTCATCTATTCTCAACTTAATCAAAAAAGTACGCATTTCTTTGGCAACTTAAATTTAATAAGCAGATCGCGCTGCCTGGAGCTTGCACAGTCTGACAATTAAATAGTGGAACTTTTAATTTAAATCATAGAACACTTGGCGCCATGTATTAAATGGTATCAGCATTAGAAACACACGGATTTCCTCTTTTAAATGCACTGAAGTTTGAGCAAACCGGATAATAATATGCCCATATAGTGAAACCACAATAAAACAAAAAGCAAATATTCAATTTTGTTTTAAAATAGGAAAAGAAAATCGGACGTGCGTGCTGTTGAAAAAGGTGTATGATGATAAGTGCATATCCCGCCCCAGCATTTATGAATGGCTTACGCGACTTAAAAAGTGTCGTGAAGATTTAAACGATGCTGTAAGTTTTGGATAGCCACAAAGCGAAAATTATGGGATTCCACTGTGAAAATATTGGATGAAGGATAAAATACCAACAGAGGAGCTGTTCGACAAATTTAGACGATCGATTTGGGCGAAGAAAGGTGTTTACATACTTTGTTCTACATCAGCTGAATGCAGCTCATTGTGAGACACCATTCAAACTGCTGAAAACGACCCAGATTTTCATAATTCTATCATAACTGGCGACGAAATATGGTGCTTTAAGTACGATCCTGAAACTAAGCGCCAAACTGCACAGTGGAAGTCCAAAGGCGAGTCAAAACCTGAAAAATTGTGTTTTCAGAAGTCAAAAGTCGATGATAATGCTGATAACTTTTTATGATTAAAGAGGCATTGCCCACAAAGGATTTGTTCCAGAATGTGAAACAGTTAACGGGGAATGCCATCCAGGAGTTTGTTCGAGTTAGGCCCGAATATCCAGCAGGAAAACAATTTCACCGTAATGCGAGAAAAAGCTATTAAACAAGTAACAAACTGCTGTGGGAAAAGTTGAAAATAGCAGTGAGCTATTCCAGTGACAGTTGCCAAAAAAAATACAAAAAACAACGTCCAGCCTACTGATAAGAGACATATTACAAGTGAGAATTACAGAATTAGGCTGGCAACCTTTTAAACATTCGGCTTACAGTTCCGACCAATCCCCAGGCGAATATCATCCATTTGATCCACTCAAAAGTGAGAGTGATAACTATGTTCAACAAGAGGTACGCACGTAGTTCAGACGGATACCGTGCGCTTATTTTCTATTCCCGAAACCAAAAACTGCAATGAAGGAGCACTTTTATAATAATGTTACAGCCATTCAAGAAGCCGTAACACAGTTTCTGAAGAATATCCCACAACCCGACTTAAAAAATCGATGCATGCAGTAGTCACTCGTGCCATACGTTGTATTGAGTCTACAGGAACATCTTCCGAATAAAAAAGTTGTTCAACAATAATATAATGTGTATTTAATTCTGTATCTAAAAGGTTCTGAAAATGATGAGTTTTTTGGGAATCACAGCGTTGGTGTGCTGCTACATATTTACGAATTTTGTTAACATAATGGACAAACCTTTGATCTGATTACGAAAAGGCCTTTCGATGTGTTAGAAGGACACAGGAAAACTAAACTTCTGTTGGTGATTTGTACACCACCTCATCCTTCCTGATGCCAATTGATAAGAAGTTAAGCACAGCAGGTGTTCTTTCAGCTCAATAAAGTACGATCTGAACAGTATTCCGGATTGTTATCTTTCTGAAAGTAGAAATTCTCGCCAATAAAACGTTGCCCTGAAGGTACTGCATGTTTTTGATGATTCCTTTGATCTTAATGATTAGGATCTGCAAATATTCTTCTACAACTGAACGGTTGTCCGTTTCTATTAGAAAAACCCATCCCAGCAGCGGTTATGTAAACTCAAACTTGCATGGACCCATCGCCGTATTTTACTATTACCTGTACACATATCCGATTATAATCCTTACCAATATGTCTCCTACCGTACCACCACATTTTATTGCATAATATCTCAAACCTCGACTCATGGCCTCATAATACAAAACATCAGTCTTTAATGGTGCACTCTGAATGATTTCTGACATATACTGAAGAGCATAAGAGGAGGTTTTCTTCTAGAAATTCAGACTTCCAGGCGTTGCTTACATGGTGCTGAATCCGGAAATTCCAAAATTTGTGAAACTTTAGGAATATGTACATCTCGTATAGGTATGTACTAGCATTTTTCCTGCCGAAACATACGAGAGTACTCAAATTGTCTGCGAAGGCGGTGGGCTTTATAGGAAACACCAGGTTGCTCGAGGGAAAGCGAGAATTTTATCGGGGGAGAGCTTTAAGTGCATGTGGTTATGGAATCCAATCCCTAAGGGTACGAATGAATCAATACCTTAGTAAATACTTCCGGTTATAGTTATCTTCCAATAGAGACGACTAACACCAAGTCAAAAAAAGCATCCCTACATCGTTATTGCCCTTTGACAATGTTAAACAGTTCTATATTCCGAAATCGACATACGTAAATTCGTTCCTCTGGTTTAAATATGCAAATATTCCCGGTGCTATTTCAAATAATACTTCTTCACTTTTCTTGTCATCCCAGAACATACTTTCTGATTTGGTCTTGGTCCTCCTTACTGGATCAAGGTAACAGTAGTTTACCTAGATGTATTAGAGATCCAATGCTTCTTGGTGATTGAGTGCGAAGTATTTTATAAGCAATTTTGCAAAGAGTAGTACTATCGCGTACACCAATATACAAAACATGTACACTTTACAAAATATAGGAATAGATCTGTGGGAGGTATTCCTATGGTATAGTTATTTTTTAAAGTGTAAGTATACACCGAAATTGTGTAACTCAAGTCTAAGTTGTTAAAGAATTAACATCTACGTCAGACTTGTTCTAATCAAACGCGAACGTATTATCTTTCAGATTACGCAAAACTGCCTGCGTACGAGATGCTTACAATCGAATCAAGTTTTTCTACGTGACGTATATAATCGCTAGAGCGAGATTGGCAGAAATAATGGACCCAGCACTTGTGGGTTGGATCCCAATTTTGACCTCCAGCTTCAGAAGACTGGACTATTAAGCAGCACTAAACTATTAACATATTTTATACGTCGTTAGAAAATTTAAATCTACTCCCAAGGCTGCCATATAACGGAAAAACATTCCAGGAAGAAGGAAACGTGTTCGAATGATCGAAAATCACGAACGAATAATGTTGCAAGTTAAACAGTCCTCAACAAGATGCATGGAGGGAGGAGTCACAAAATTGGATGTAAAAGAATAATCTATGCGTTTAATAATCATAGATACTGGTAGTTTCTCTTACAATATTTAAATTGGACATAAACCAAACTAAAGTGACAAAATCCAATGTTTACCTTACTGTGTTCAAAAACTAATTTACATTTATAAAGATAAGCAGTCCTTGATTAATGTTTGGTTTTCAGACAAATCCCATATATCACTTTCTGGCACATTACTAGGTAATATTTTAGATTTATTGGGATTACGGCTTCTGAGGAACTGATTGAAGTACCTCTTCATGACGAAAAGTGACTCCATGGCGTGCTGTTTCTGGACACGGAATCGTAGATCCTTGTTTCAGTAAGTACTGATACCTTTTGTAAAGAACCTCAGGCGCTTCTACAAAACACGAAATTTGTTGTTACATCGACAGTGATTTCAGCAAGATGGTGCTTACTCGCTCCAATGTTGATATTTGGGACATGATGAAAATGATGAGGTTTTCGTAACAATCCACCTATTACAATTCCAGAATTGTAAATGACAATTATCCGGTGCTTCTGAAACTTGCGGTAACCTATTTTGAAAAATATGACACGCCACCTCCAAGACCACCTTAAGTTATGACTTCAGCAGAATGGTGAGCATAGAGACCATATTTATAATGTTATCATTTGTGTTAAATTTGTTTGAACCTTTTCTTTTATATCGGGGCTAGGTATTTGCAGTTATACAATACTTTAGCATTCCTTCTTGTGGTGTACCTTTTTCCTTTCAATCGCTTTTCCCTTTTACTTCCTTCCATGTTTCCACTTATTTTCATTATAACCTTAGCATAATGTTAAACATACTTTTTTTATTTGAATAATTATTATATTACATTAAAAGTCTTAAAAAATTCTTATTACAAACACTATAGCTGCATACGAAATTACTTCTACACCCGCCCGAAAAGAACACTTGGATGCATCGCTTTAAGCCATTGCAATGAAATCATCACCGCAGCTCGGAGACCGACTAGGCCAACAACCATTAACAACAGGATTACGTCGGTGTTTCAAAACAATTATGTCGTCCCATTAATGGATTGAGCAAGGCACGTTACGGTCGCTGCTGACAAAAAAGCTCGGACGGGAAAAAGCTCAACTGTAGTACGCGTGGCTACCACTACGGACAAGGTAGCGCTAAACATCAAACATTGGTCGCAGGTAGGTAGATAGGTTGGTAGATAAAACGGACTTACCGGCTACGGTCATTTCAGCTGCCCTGACGGCGGTGTGAAAAAGTGGGGCGTCGGCAGATACTTCGCACTGAAAGAGTCCCGAAAGGCTTCTCTCAACCGATAGTAGTGTCACCTTGCGAGCATTTGACACCGACACCTAGAACGAGAAATAAAAACACGGGCTGTAAGAAAAGGTCGAATTGGACTTTAACGGGTTGTTTTTATTGGGTTAAAATCACGTGGATTCAATTATATTTGCACAGAAAACAGAAAAAAAGACATTTCCTCTAAATTGCTCGTAGAAATTCGTTATCTTGATTTCTAATTGAAGAGAATATTTGTCCTCTAGTAAACACGTTAAATACTGAGGCAAAAAGTGATGAGCTAAAATTACCCTATTTTCTTTGGTAGTTAGATTACGTGCAAAAGGATTTAATGCAGGCCTTTCAGGCTTTGAGATAATATCAACAAGTGCCTGATTTTCATGAATCCTTCCACGTTCGAATGTTCGAGATATGTATAGTTTTACTTTCATCATTTAGTTTGTAAAGTTAGAGTGAGGGATGACGTACTGTGAAATGTAGATCAATACTATTTTTGATATCAGTTTAATTGCTTATTTGCGTGAATTATAAATTTACTATAAACTTGGAAAATACAAGGTGTATGCATACCCTTTTCCATAAGCATGTATACATACATAGAGAAATTAATAGGCCTAATACACTACCTTAAGATGTTCGCAAATTTCAGTCGAACATCTGAGATTTGAGCGAGTGCAAAGTCCGAATGTGAAGTACCAGGATATTGTGATAAATACAACAACAATTGCTTTGCATTTAGTAAGATTATTTCTCGACCTTGTAACTGTATACACAGCGAAGTTCCAGTTTTTTCAACTCGTTCAAATAATAGGATTTGTTGAATTCTACGACATAGGTACTGCTTCAACAATGACCTATTTATTTGGCGCAAACCACTTTCCACCAAGCCAGAAGGACACAGAGGCTCAAGTCTGGTGAATATGATGGATGCAGCATCAATTCGTTGTACAGCTGAACTAGTTTTGCTGTCGTAATTACCGATAAATGAGTCGGGGCGTTATCATGATGGCAAAGAATTTCTTTCCTCCCTAGGTGGGATCTTTCTCTGTTTAGTTGAGTATCGAATCTTTAGTGCAAGTTGGTCGGGAAAAAATCATTTTGTCTTCTGACCTTTCATTTCCAGCATGTTTTAGTTACACTTACATAACGCTACAGAAGCTTACTCATATTGTGTTTAAACATGCTTAAACATTGCTTTGAGGTTATCGCGCGATTCCGTTCTTTATTCGTTTTTTGATCGGATAACAGACCCAGCATCTATCTCGCCGATAGCATTCTCATACCAAATTTTGCGTGAAGGCTGTCTTACGCAGGCTTATTTCAGGTGTTGACCATATTCAAAATCTCTCTAATCTTTGTTCGGCCGTGTGCCAACACGATATCATGAACTTTATGTTCAGCCACGCACAAATTCATTAAACCAATATATGACGATACTCATTGAAGATGTGTGATCCTTATAAACTGTATCGAACTTCTCTTTGATTTCTGCGCAAGTTTTCTCATCCAAAAAGAAAAACCAAGTCGAATCAATGACCGATGTTGCTGTTTTTCCATAATTCCGCAAACATATAGACTCGATCGTGTTCAACAGTTCTCAAAAGTACGCTACTTGACACAGTCATCATTTGTCTCTAAATTCAGGTACTTCTCACACTACCATCGTATATCAGCCTTGAATTCACTATAAACTCGTTCATATTTTAACTCGTGAAGCAAGTGACTTTTCATCGCATTTGAAAGATGTGCCTTACGTGCTTTTGTTCATTTATCGGTTACTTACTGGCACAAAAAGTTGGTAATGTGATTTCATACGCTATCATGTGATATTGTCGACCTGCAATATTGTATTTAATTTTGCCTTTTTATTAAAATTGATGGAAAAGAAAAGGCTAAATAAATACTCTTTAATTATAATAAGTACTTCACTTTGTCATGAAAGTTTCCATCATGCTGATGTACTTTATTTTAACACATTCGGCTTTTCGCGTCATATATTAAGTCGTTGCGGTAGAATATTGACGTCTGGTATTAGGCAAATATCAAAGACAACTAACAGAGACTAGAGCATTAAAGGAAACCCAGTTTAGAATTAACTGTTTTAATTAATCTACGGGTCCCGATGGGCGCCTAAGGTGATAGGCTAGGATGATGCTATAATTAAATTTTGTCGCGTCGAAAGGAGCAATTTATCAAATAGAAGAGAGGTAATTTGAGCTTGACGAACTTTAGTTAGGACCAGATGTGTTATATCTTAAATCCCAAATGATGGCAACCTGTGCTAAATATATTTTATTCTCCTGTTCGTTGATTCTGTTTAATGTTTTCCTCAATTTTATTTTGAATATATGTAGACTCTTCATGTCTTTATAACCGTAACTTACATGAGGTATAAATTTCGGGGATTATACTCAGAAACATTTCTATAGTTCCATGTAATCTAATTCACCTAGAAATATCAGTGGCAAACCTTGGGAGTTAGCTAGGCAATGCGTTCCTTTCCAGTACAAAAGAACATATTAAAACGTTTGCTTAATTATTAAAATAATATGAGGCTTTCGTTTTTATAATGATAAATTATAATTTTCTATTAATTGTTGGTAAATGTAATTACTAACGTTTTTAATTTTTTTTTTCAGAAAATATACCGGTAGGGTAGGATTTGAACCTATGCTCTCGCACTTTGCGGGTGAACGTCTTACCACTAGACCACGAGACCTTGCAGCACATTGGTAATTACAAGGAAAATTACTATTTGTCATATATGTATATACAGATATGTAGAATCAATATGAAACTCCCGTTGGTGATAGTGATGATAAAATTAGATTTTAACTTCCTTCTTACTTGATAAAGTTATTATACGAACAAAGAGGATACCCTTAATTTTTAAAAAGGTGTCACTCCTTACATTCAGTCCTCCATACTCTTCCTTCCCCGCAGCATCTTTATCAACTCTTTAGCACCGTTCAAATCAACTGACCGTCATAAACTATTACGAGTAACCCGTTTTGCACTTCGTAAAAATACCACCAAGCAGTCCCGAACGAGCTTATACGCCTCCTTTTGATTTCTTTTTTGCTTTTCTAATTTGCCCAGTAATTCCCCGAAGCGTTAAACGGTATTCCAATAATGAACAAAAACTTTCGCACGCCTCGCCGGGCGAACCGAAAGAAGAAAACAAGGCCGAACGAAACGAAAATCCACAAAATCCACTTACCAGTCATGAATGTAGAATTACGCCGCGTTATAACTCGGTTACAAATTACTTCTTCTTCGCGTTCCTTCGGTCTTGCCGCTTCCCTTTACAACCGACGGCTAAACGTTACGAAATCACGCGGACCGGACGATTACGTCAACTTAAACTTATTTTCCTCCAAGTTTCTTTTCCGTTCCTTTTGCTTCTTGATCTCAGGGAGGCGGAAATACTCTTCGCCATACTCGCTATGAGTGAAGTAGAGGAATAAGGTAAAGTGGAATGAGAATTCGAACGGGATTTTAGGGGTATAAATTAGGCATAACTTATTGATTCTGAATTGGAGGAGATTTTAAAAACAGCAGGTTTACGGAAGAAACTGTTCGTTTTCAACTAAGTTACGAAACGGTGCGGAAACGACTGGGAAAAGGAAATCTGGTGAGATCGAGAGTAAGGGGTTTTCGAAATAGCACGAGGAATAGTAGCCCCAAAGCGAATTAATTTTCCTTTTCTGTGGGTCGTTTTAGCGACGAAATAAAGACGGACTAAAACGACGATTTTTCGTGCGATACTTCTGTTTTATAACTTTCTTTTTGCTTATGCGAAAGTAACATCTGCTAATGGAAGAATTGCCTAAGTTTCTTTAGTTTCTATTCGACCCGGTAGTAGTAGCTAAAAAAATGTAGGCGAACGTAATAACTGAGATGTCTAGATTCTTTTAAGACACTTTTATCACTTATCGTTGATCATAAATTTGAACCAATGAGTTTGCACACAAGAGAATTTCCTATCTAGACATGGAAATGTCGCAACCAACCGGGATTAAGTTGTATTCGCGAATAGTAGCGACATTTTGATCGAGCAGTTCGCATCGCTAGATGTCCTTCATTGAAAATTTTTCTAGCGTAATTGTCAACGTCATTATTTAGCTGCAATCACTTGTGAAATTACTTGTCGTTTCAACTGTTTATGCCAGGTTATGTGTCGCTTATTTTAGCTAATTTGTGGCGTTCGTCTAATGCCTTGCTTATTGTTGAAGGAACAGGTACAGTTTGGTTTGTGTAATCTATGATTCACTTTCCCTTTTAATGAATAAAGTCTTAGTTGTTTAGCAATGAAATCTTTCGCTACCTATCCTACCACTGGGTATATTGTTTCAGGCATATAGTGGCGAAAGAAATGTGTTTACCGTGGAATAAATTGAACTGTGGAGAACTTGCTCATATACGACGTATGTCTCAGAATTAATGAGAATGATTAGTAGTAAAAGAACTATTTCCGGAATTGCAGCGTGTCATGATAAGGAGAAAATGAAATAAGAGTAAAAGCAAAAACAAAGATAAAAGTAAGAAAAGAGTAAAAGAAAGAAAGAGAGAAGGGGACAGAAACAGGAAATAAAAAAAGAAAAGAGAAAGACGTTTTGCCTTCGTCGTAGCAGACTTCTTCAGGAGAAAAGACGAACGTATCGGCAGAATTCTTCAGAAAAACAAAACATCAATGTTTTGGCAATGTTAGCTCGCTTACGCAAAGCTCTTTTCCCAAACTTTCAAGGACCTCGCGATTAAAGTTTTGATTTACTGTCTGAACTTACGGTATCAATTCTTCGTGGACAATTCCACGAAAATCAAGAAAGATGATTGCATGGATTTGATTCGGGATATCTTGGTTAGTGAAATATTTTTGTACGTTTTGGGGACTTTAGAAATACCACCTTCGTATGCGCTATTAAAGAATTTACTCGTGGATAACAATTAGCGCATTTTCAATTGCGCCACAAGGTTTAAAGCATGGATTTTACATGTTACATGTAACAGATTACCACTCTCTTCTTTAAGAGATCGGCCTAAGGAAAGCATGTTAGGGGCACCGTCACTCACAAACACTAAAATTTGAGTTGTTGAGACTTGAACTTTGTTGAACGCTCTCAACACCACTTTTAAAATCTCATCGCTAGTACATTTTGCAATCCTTTTGGAAGCAAGTAAACACGGTTCGAACTCTTCCATTGTACGTACCATAACATTCACCACAGAATATTTTTGCAGATCAGTTGTTTTATCTACATATGGCTACAATCTTTTATCTTTAAATTCTGCTTTAATCCTTCTTTCAACATAGTCACGAACAGATGGCATAAAGTTTCTTAACGATGTCCGACTTGGTAATGTATAATCCAAATACTTGCTCCAGAAAAAGGCAGATGCTTGTTGGTCTAGTAAAGTGAGCGGTACATTACATAGAATAGAACAAACACCTATATCAAATATTAATTGTTCGCTGTCGTTTGCCACGGATTGCAGAAGAGTGTTTTATAGTTTTTAGGTGGCGCCCACACCCGCTGATACGCGTCAAATAGTTGTCGCACGTTACATATTTCTAAATATATTTTATGTTTCATTAAATCTATCGCCTTCGTACTCTGAATCCAGCATAGTCTCTATTACGTTTCCTAGTTTATTCGAAATAGGCTAAACAAGCGTGCTTTGACACGGGTACTAGATTCTCCACAGCTCGAGAGCACTGAAACTTGCCCCTCTTTGCCGAGACTCGTCATGACAACCGAACTCCAGCAATTAATTTGAAATAAAGCTTTTTCAATTTACTATCTACAAGTAAACAACATGGACTGTTCTGAACCTTCATACTACTTGCAAAAGTTATATTTGAACTAAAAGGAATCTCTAAAGGAAAAAGGAAATATAATTTCCTCAAAACTTATTGTTTCTACCATATTAGCTAACGCTACAATAAATATACTATTTCTTATTTACTATAACCTATAAAAAGTTTCAAAATACATTTACTCGGTACAGCTCAATTTCATCTATACTTCGCACGAAGTACCATTTCCTCCGTTTCGGACTTTACCGACATTTCACTTTAAAGTAATTCGTTCTAGTTTGCGGTGAGCCGGAACAAGAATGTCCCTTATCAGTTTTTCGCAAGTTAAGGGACTAAAATTGACAGTCCGGCGATTTATCATCTGGAAACGTTGGAAAATCATTACCAAGATTACGTGAGTCAAATAAGAGATAATGTTTCTGGGTTTCGAGCGCTCCGACGGTGTTCCCACTCTACTCGCTCTACGTCGGATTTTCATTTCCTCCTTTCTGAATTCAACTCTTCGTCCGTGCGCCGTGTTTGCAATTTTTTCTGTGTCGTTCGCTCCGTGGGGCTCCTCGCGTCGCCTTCTTAGGTGACCGCTTTTACAAGGTTTTTTTTTGCATCGACGTCGACGAAAACGAAACGTTGATAAATTATAAAGCGATAACGAAAATATTTATGATTAATTGAAAAACGGAGTTCGCTGAATATGAAACATGATGTAAAATGATAAAAAATGTTTCTTTTTTCTTCTTTTCGATGATACGTACTTAAAAATTCGTATTTTATTTCAGATTTAAATGGAGAATTAATAAATGACCAAAACGACCTTCCATGAATATAAGTACTTTTTTTCAAAAAGTGAACTTCTTCAACTAATTTGGGTTACTCCATGACGTGGAAATGAATATACTTGCAGGGAATTATTAAACCATCCATTAATAGAGTACGGAATAATATTCGTTAATGTACTGCAAAAAATTCTTAAGGAATGTTGCTAAGGATTTAACGTTGTTTATTTTCAAAAAACTTTGTGAAGAAATTGTGTTTGCTTTATTTATTTATCGTCTTTCACTATCGTATATATTGTTATTAATGTTATTATTATTGTACAACACCAATGCATGCATTCGTCCCAGAATAATTCAGAATGTGAGAGACCAAGCTTAAATCTATTAGGCATAACGTCGTCATAGTACCAGCCGCTGTCTTCATAAGTAGGCGCGCTTACTCCTCCGTAAGATGGTCGTCAGCATAAACTACTACACACTTCCAACTACATAGTCCTGCCATAAGTTCTGTCCCTATCTTTGATACGCTACTGGGATGTTTGCAAGTATTGACAGGTTATTGTTTTATGACGCAGTTATAAGTAGATATCCATACCATGAAGAGGAAATCAACGAAACGTTGAGCAATAAACATGGAGTGTGGTAAGAGAGCGGCTGTTGTCTTAAGAGCGCGCGCGCGAGTTATAACGTCGTCGGAAATCATATAGATCCGTATAGGTTCAATAAAAGCTTCGCAAAAGAAAATAATACTATACAGTGCAAGAAATAAGTTCCGAACTATATTTGAGTAACTAGTAGCGCCATGTACGACTTCCTGGCGACGTTTGAAATCTGTGACATTCCCCGTTCCGATAATACAAACATCGCTTCAATTGTTCGATAAATAGTAAAATTATGACAGTTTTCCTGAAACAAATTTTATGTCAATTTCGAAATGCACTTCGCGAAAAAAGTATGGCATAATTCGTTTTTATAGCATAAGAATGGTTGAATGACCAAAGGAACTTTTATAGCCTAATATACTTGAAGAAACAATTGTTACAATTATTTAAATAAATAAATAATACAGGAATCAAATGAAATTTTAATCAAGCAGACATGGTAAAAGTTATCATATTTTTGAAAAAAACGAATGACATGGTAGTAGCTTAATACTCGATATTGCCACCTCTGTTTCTTGTGACCGCTCGCATCTGGCTTGGCATCGATTCAATTAGCTTCCGTACATAAGCTCGGTTTAAATTTTCCTACTCCTCACGGAGTGCATCTTCTAATCCCAGTAGCTCTACTGAGACAACATATTGAGTCCGTACCATTCTGTGAAGTCCCATACATTCTCCATAGAGTTCATGGCTGGACTCACCGCAGGCCAAACTAAAACTGGAATGGCAATTTCATTAAGTTAAACGCTATTCTGAGGGGCACAAGCGTGGACTCTAAAAACTGTTAGTATCAACCGTATCGAAGCATTTGAGACGGTGAGATACCGAGGGAAGTCTTAAGGAGAATGCATAATGATCGATATATACTTCATACAGATAAAGTAATAAAGATCGCTTACCTTGGAGACGTTTTGGGAAATAGGAAATATCGCTTACTTCAGCTCATAATCCAAGGAAAAGCAGAGGGTTGACGTGGGATCGGCAGAAGGAAGCTGTCATAGATGCGGAATATTAGAAACTGGACGGGACTAAATTTTGAAGGCTTTATTAGAGCCGCTACAGATCGAGAGACCTTTAATGAAGTGATCACCCCCCTTCGATGACGGAGATGGCACAAATAGAAGAAAAAGAAAGAAACTTTCGGAATCATTCTTCACGAGGATTTGGGCAAAGTAACGATCTGTGCAAAATTTATTCCACACTTTGACGGATAACCAAAAACGGGTGCGTATCAATCATTCCGCGAAATCGTTACAACCGCCGGAAATGACCCCAACATCCTGAAATAAATTGTAGCGTGGCGCTCACACTCTAAAAATAAACACACAGAAAGTTCCATCAAAAACTAGACGGTGCTCATTACATTTGATATCAAAGCAATTGTCCACGCACAGAGCATTCATTCCAATTGGACAAACAATTACTCATAAATAGTCTGATGATCAGAATCCATCGTATTCGACCCGAATATCGTGATCACCTCACTCACTATTCCTCAATTTTTGTCTCAAAACAAGTCTGTGTATTGAATCATCCTCTGCATTTACCTGATTTGGCCCCATGCGATGTCTCTCTATTCCCTAGATCCTAAATTAAAATTGAAGTTGAAAGGATACTTATTTTTAAGGACATCTTAATTCATTCAGATTTGCAAAGAAATATACGGAATAGAAAATATAATATCAATATAAGATTTGGCAACTCTGGATAATTTAATCGTAGCATTACAAAGATTTTATTATATGTAAAGAGGGACAAGTTTCAGTGCACTGCGGAGAAAAGCGTGGTGAGGTGAAACGGACGTCACGGAAAATCGAGTACCCGTATTAAAGCACGCTTATTCAGTATTATTCGACTGGTCATTGTAAATGCTTGTCAGTACACACACACACGTAGAGAATGTCGCATTTAGGTACGTTTCGGGAACGGTGTACTTCGAATAAGCTAGAAAACGTAATAGCGAGTATGCCGGACGTGTACTAGCAGGTGGAAGTTTGAACGCCATCTTAAAAAGTAGTATTTTTGAAGTCGCCAACAGGTACAAAAAGATTTCACGAACTGTGTTCCAAAGTTCTTGAACCAACACAGTCGATTACTACGCCTTGGGGGACATTGTTAAAGGCTGCGTTTTACTACTGCGAACATTTTGATGATGTAGAAAAGGTAGTTTTACAATTCGATCCGAGACACGCCCAAGCTATCAAGAAAAGCCAGAAAATCTTTCAAGATAGTCAGGTAAGATGTGATTTAGAAAGGATTCGCAAGAACTACTATAGACTAGCTGAGGAAATTGAAAAATTGCAAAATGATTCGATGACGTTTGTAGATTCTGTTCAAATTGTGGATGATGTTTAATCATACCTACGTGTAGGGCGGAAGGCGAAAAGAATGAAAGTGTAATACGGAAATTTAAAAGTTTTGTTTACAAGGATTCAGATTTTCTCGTAGTAAGACACAATTGTGGAGGTGCGTCGAAAGATCCATTAAAATGCTATAAGGATTACTTTTGCAAATATAATATCACTCCATACGGAACGGACGTTTTCAACATTAAAAAATATTTATTCCGCCCGCCATACTCATTTGACTGAAACAAGTGTGCAAACATATTTAATGATTCTAATATTTAATAGATGCCACCCAGTTTGTGATTTCACCGTAACTTGCCCCACATTGACGAGACTAGTGATCTCTCTATTACTATAGTGAAGAGGAGACAGAAAATGTTGAAAATATTTGATACTTAGTGAACTTTCTTCAATTCTCTATACTAATTCTTCAGATTACATAAAAGTCGTTAAACATGTCATAAATATTCTTTATTAGAACTGGCTATAACAGCTCGGCGTAAAATAACAGCGCGATTTTATAATGCACTGTTTGAGTAGTCTACATTGTAACAGTTTCCATCGATTAGAGGTTAGATCCACCAGAAAAGTGCTTGGCGTCAGTAGGATGACTCATCGAAATCTCAATAAAATTTAATAAAACACGAACGCGATTTAACGAACGGGAAAGATCGCCGAAAACGAGACAATAACCGGTTATAGCAATTTAAAAACTACGGTTCGTTCCGTTCGCGTTCTTGAGATAACAATAACGTAGTAGCACAATGGAGCGCGGTAGCGGAAAGAAGTCGACGAAAGGACATAAAATTATAATCGTAGATAAAGTTCGTATATTTTCGGATAAGGTTTTATATGCGCATAAATTGAGGAACGTTATCAAAAGACAATAACCCCTTTATTTGCTCTTCGACGGTCTTTCGTGACCTTCGATGTCTTTCGTTCGTTGCTAACCGTATCTCGACCGCTTCGTGACGGCGCGCTAAATAAACCCAGTCCGGGACGTGCAGTGAGCTACACGGCGTACCGACAATGGAAAATGCGAAAGCGGACGGTTGGTATGGATTGAATTAGGAAGCGTTCATCTTACTGTGCAGGATGCACATGACGATAAATGCCATCGTGATGTCCGGATTAGATGCTATCGGATGCTGGTAGTTTATTACCCGAGTCACTCACTAAAGCCCACGATTTTAGACAGCGCAATTAATTGATCGGAGAGCTGCGCAAGCAGAATGCATATAATACGTTCGCGAAATCTTCAGTACGACAGGTTTGAATTGAATTATCCTCACAATAATGGCGTAAATACATTATGTTTCGTTTTGTGAATCGGGAAATAACCACTTGAATGCTTCCAACTGGCATACTTATTCAACGAATGGCGTAGATAAGTACGATTGGTAATAGAAATAAATATTGGCGATCGTAAAAGGGGCGCATAAACAACAGTACAGGATGGTTGGTTTTGTAATATGATTCCGCGATCCATTTTATACTAAACTTTATGGTACTAGCAATAAGAATGTCATGAATGGATCTGTGGTAAAGTTAACTTTATGATATGCGACGTTCTTACTTCTAATCTACGTAATTTATTTTATTTTATTGGGTGCAATTAAGGAACAGGACATACAGGCTTGCAATACTCATAGCAAAACATTAACGGCAAGACATCCACAATTTACTTCAAAGGAAAATAGACTTTTTTCTCATAATTTAAACATTTTGGGCAAAGCATAAATCAATTAATTTCTTAATACATTCTATTTTGTTTCTTACGTACATACAAAAGCGGATCAAATGTACAAATCTGTGGCTAGAGTTTTTCAGCTTTTTTGATTATTCGTTCGCCAGGTTGTCTTGACTTAAGTTTCGTTGAACTGTATTCAATTCATTTACAACTTGTACTAACTTACATTGTGTGCTGACGTTATTTATAAGCAACTTCGGTTTTACATTGTAATAATGTCATAGTAATGATTTAAGCGAATAATTAACGTAATAGTATTGAACGTAATCCTAATTTAATAGACAGCGGTAATTACGAGGATCTCACTACAACATTCGTTAAGTAAACTTAGCAGTGCTAATTACTAAATACATGGATTAACATAATACCAAGTGTACTAGCAAATAATAGACTAAATATGTCCGTACAAATAAATGGAAAAGAAATTAATTAATTATAATTATAATAATTGATAATTAGAAGCTCGTATCCGAACATCCGGAAGTACAGACTGGCACAAAAAAATTTCCAATGACCGAGAGTCAATGGAAAACGACAGCCATGCACGCCGACCGCGGACGAGCACAAGTGAGGCGAATATTCGTACAATCCGTAAGTTGATTAACGGTGACCACCGCCTTACAACATGGGAAATTGCTATATACGTCGGAATATCACATGGGAGTGCTCAATCAATGGCTTGCTCCACTCTTCACAGAAGATCAGGAAGCAAATCGTCTTGCCGTGTGTGAAAGACTTTTGGGACGATAACCAGTAAAGGAGGATCATTTGTTGAGGTACATTGTCACCTGTGATGAGACGTGAGTGCAGGATCACACCCCGGAGCCTAAGTAGAGAAGCATGGAGTGGTGAAATCTCAGAAACGCAGAATCACGGAAAGCCAAGCCAGCCTTTCTGCTGGAAAAGTTTCTGCCAACGGTTTTTTGGGATTCTAGGGGAATACTACTCCTTGCTTTTCTCTACGTACGCCGTACAGCTGTAAATTTACTTACAGATATCTTTATTCATACAACTTCTCTTGATATGGCTTCTTCCTTAGCAAGCAGTGACATCTGGTTAAAGATATCAACACAAATTTAAAACAATGTAAAAGGGACCAAGTCTCACAAATACGTTTTTTGTTTAATTAGGGAGCGACAAATTTAATTTGCTCTAAATTCTTACCATGAACTCACATCGGATCAACAATTGGGTCTTCAAAAAATGTATACTAAGAACAAAAGAGTAGAAAGCAATCTTCCTTTTTGTGTGTTATTACAAAGTTGTCAACATTGTTTGAAAGGGCAATAAGTGCAAACGTATACTTACTCTGCATTACTCTATACATATCCAGAAGGCCCACAAGCAAATATAGTAGCTGCTGCTTATATATCTAGAAGTTACAATCGTTTGTTAGGAAGTGAGTAATAACCATAGGGTAGTACAAAAACCCTTGATGATTTACCAGAAGGAAGCATTCCGTCCCTACTGAAAGGCAAGATCATTAAGCAAACATTTATTGAAAATTTGCAATAACGTACTTTTTACGAATGAAATTTGGTACTGTATTCCTATAAAGAAAGAACGAACATGTCGTGAGTCTACACGACCTCAAAACATCATGTATCAAGCTGCTTCAATATTAGACGTTTTGGATCGCTATACTTGTTTTCTGAAAACCTAAATGCTGGAAAAGTGGTGGTGGAAGTATGTAGAAAACAATTATTGGTTTAGAGAGTTCACAATGGACTGAATATTATAAAAACCTAGTCATCCTAAACATCGAAGCCGGCATGGTAGAACCTGGAGAGCTGAAAGTGACATCACAGCCCCTAATGCTAACCTAAGCGAAAATGTACGAGCCCACATGTATGTAAACAGAAGAGTTTACCCACTTTCAAGCAATTACCTATCCAGGCTAGAACAATTTTGCGCTTCTTGAGTCAACAGTATATCCAAAAATTGATAGTAAGTATGAGAAAAAATGTGTTGTTAATTTATACTTAATAATGAAGACGGTTCGATACCGAGATGCCGAGATGTATGTTTTCGCGGTTGCCGTATGTGAAATAATATTTCCGGGTTTCTGACCGTGTATGTTGTTGGTACCAAAAAGGACCGTTTCAACTAGGTCGACGTTTCGAAAAGATCTCACTCATCTTCTTCTGGACGCTCTCGTTCGACTGGCGATCGGATATGATCTGTTAAAACAATACAACAAAACTTGCCTATAAATGAAATATCGACTTTACCGATAATGTTAATCAATAGATAAAGAGCTTAATTTGCGGTCGATATATAATGAAACGTATTCCAGTATATGGTTACATATTTTCCTATATTCAAAATTTCATCTGAAGAATGAAGTATTTCAAGTAAAAGTGTGTTTTGTTAGCGATGGTTTCATCATCAATCATTATCAATATCAATAATTTCCAGTCAGGGCATTTGCGTGAGTTATGAAACCTATGCAACCTGAGAACTATAGTCATTTCTTTTTCGAAAATGGAAGTCTATAAAAAATATTCCCCAAAACATAAAACATTTGAAATTTAGTAATTCAATTAAAATGCCTTAAATTCAGATGGAATTTTGTCAAACTATAATGACGGATTAAATTTATTCTCTAGTCCAAAATGTTTGTTAATTTCAGCACGTTGTTCAGCGTATTTCACTATATTCGGCTCTGACCTTTGTCTACTAATTCGTGATTCACTCAGTTTTTATGCTTCTGGATATTTATGCGTCCCATAAGATCGATTTTCTTCGAAAATTTTAAGAATAAGCAGTATTAAGAAGTGTAACTATTTTTGTTCAGGACTTTCCTCCATTCGATGAATATTTAACAGATTATAAACATGGTGAATTACATTTCTGTCACATGGTGTAGTCACAAGATCGTAACGCTTGTTTTCAACACGGTTCATTCACAAATCATAAATCTTGTACTGTGCTAAATATCTAACTAACACCATAAATCAGTTACTGGCAGATAAAAACACGTCCAACCTAGAAATCGCAGCTGGTAAATCGCATACCTTTCCGTAGGTGTATACGGCGTCTGTCGTCGTCGTAAAGAGTGCGCGTTCCGCGTAAATAACAAGCTTTAAAGTGACCCATATACGTGCGAAACGGGGACATTAACGTCACCTAACCGTCTGCGGGAACGTAAAACAAATTGAGGTAGTGCGCCGCGGCACGACCCGGTCGTTATTCAGCGTTCGTCGATTGTGTTTATTGAATTTATCGACGGAGACCGTCTAAGAAGATTAAAATCGCTCCGACGGAGCCAATTTCCCGTTCGAATATCGTGGACCGGTTAAACGGAAGTGCGGCCGAAAAACACATAAACTTCCTCGCCGCGTCAATTCAATATTAAAATCGAAGACGTTTTCTTCGGGTAGGAAGGAAATAAAATATGAAGAAAAATCGACGCTAAGTGGCGCTATTTTGAAGGAAATTAAATAGAATGTAAGATGCAAAATATTAAGGAACACAGTTTCTAGTCGTTAACTTTCTTGCTTTCTCTGAAAAATTTAATTTCCAGCAAACGTTTCTTATTCTTAAGGACTTAACAATTTATTTTCAAACTTTATTTTGTCAGGAAATTTGTTTTTATTTTATGTATTTTCACTAATTTATACAGTTTATATTTCTTTGTTTTTAAAGATGTATGTGCTAGTATTGATACTATTACATTGTTTTTGTCACTTATTTTTGCTTTTGCATTGAGCACATATTATTTTGTTTTATAACATGTATGTACATTAGGTATTTTATATGTATGCATTTAAGAAGTCACAATATTGATTTTACAAAAGCCTAAAATTAGTCCTACCAAATGTAGCTTCGTCGGAGTGCATATAGCGGCAGTCTTAACAAGTGCGATCGTTCGACTATAAACGGTCTTTGAGGCTACGCTGTCCGTTGTCGTTTGTAGGTAAATTTGGTCTTCTGTTGAGATTTCAGCGACAATCTTTTTTGTAGCTTCGCCGGAGCGCGTATAGCGACAGCGTTAACAAGCACGATCTCTCTGCTTCCAGTTGATGGTCGTCTCGATGACCATCAGCTCGGTCCTCCGTTATTTTCGGACGTGTCTTTCTAATTAATTGTCGGTCGACGCGTTCCACGGGCCAAATTTTATATATATTGTCGACTTCAATTCTACCGTTTTTCTTAGAGGTGGGCACTTCACACATATGCTGGTTGATGGTTTTCTCCCTTCTTTGGGGCGCAATAGCAGGGAGCTTTATACATATTGCACATAGCGTATTACTTTTCAACGAGAACGCCTGGGTAGCTGTGCCATTGGATACTCTTTTTGTAGGGTCGGCTATTATTGCCACTGTCGCCCTCCATCAAGTGTTCAGGCCCTGAGAGATATAATACGTAAACGGAAAGATAGTGTCTGGCAGAACACAAATAAATAGTATTGGAGACATTTGAACAATTATATAGGCTAGACACAGAATGGTAGTGGTGCGTGCACAGCCTTACTACATGCTTCTACAGAAGCATTTCAAGAAAAACAAAACATGAATCAATATTGACCATGTACACGACACAACGAAACTTTATATAGTAACAAAGCAAAATAGATGCATACATACACACATGCTAATGTATATACATGTATAAGAGAGCTAGAAAAACTGCAATTATTTCACACAATATACTTTTTACATACATTGTATCTGTACATACGCTAAGAGTGAAAATCGAGAACACATTTGGTTTTTTTAAATATTTCACTATAAATCCCTACTGAGTAAGCTCGCAAATAAATAAGCATTTTATAAGCCAAACACAAATAAGGATTGGTTAGGAAGCTCACAATAGAATTTACGAGCAGGCTACAGCGGTCGCTGTTCAAAACAGAAGAATGTAGCAATAGCAATAGCTTATATTCTCCAATAACTGCAATAAATTACACATTATAATCATTTTGTGCACAATACGAGAGCTGCTGAGAATATATAGAAAAGATTTGTATATTGATATATTGATACGTATGATATCAATATATCTTTGCATACACCCGAATCAGTTTCTATATTATCTTATATCTATATATTCTTTATAGCTGATATTTTGGGAAGTAATATTCGAAAATTTTCGGCAACTGCATCAAACGACAAAAAACGTTCTCCGCGGGTGTTTATTGCAACACTTTTTGCCGCATTCACGTTCCCAACATATCTCTTCCCAGCAAAATAGCCTATTCTAAAATAGCCCAAGGCCTAATAACCCAGACAAAATAACTTGGAACGATACTCTCGTCCGATCATATGTTTCAAAAATTAAAAATATTTATTGGAAAACGAATTTAAGAATCGTACATAGACGTCTCAATATAAACTCTAAATATGGTTTCGTAACGTTTTACAAAAATTGTTAACAAAGACTACATTTCAAGGTTATGTGAATTTCCACGGAGAAAATCCGTATGTTCCATGTCTACATAATTTTGCATTAATGCCTTTAGGCGCCTTGTTAGCATCTGGGTTGCGAATATGCACAAATATTATGTAACAAATCCTTCAGAATGAGTACGTTTTCGAATTGCTCGAAACTGACGAAAATTAGACATGAGGCAGTCGCGAGGGTTCGAGTCCCACCTGGAATAAATTCAGTACTGTTTTGTAGAGTCACCGCCCTATACGGCCAGGGGATGAAGTAACAAAGTGATGGGTGGTTCACACATACTTTTCCTTGCCGTTCACACAGAGAAATGGAAACTTAACACGATTTTCGATATCAAATTTACAACAGCAATAACGTGATTTTAGAAAGAACGTAAACTGTTACACTATCTGCATTTTGTGAAAGTAAATCTTAATAAAGACTGACCATTTGTTAACTACAACAAATGCAGCGAATTTATTTAGATCCCTTGTTTAAGTGTAAGGACGATATTTCATTTAAATTGCCTAATTTTTACGGACTTTCGTGCGCAGTGTCCCCGGCGAAAGGCGACCAACGGCATCCTAAATCGACACCCGTGCGCAAAAACCGAAAGGGCACAAAGAAAAGAAAAATCGCAGGCTTTGAACTACTTAATCAGGTTTATGCTTCGGCCGCCAGTCGGAGGAAGCGGACTCTAAAATTAAATTGTTTTCTGTTTTTCTCTTGCCTTTCCCAATGTTTTCACCTTTTAATTAAAGGGCCCTCGAAAGCGACAGAAGTAATGCTATGGAGGAGGGAAGCTGAAAGCGGAGGAAGGATTCGGGTCGGTAAAATAAATAGTTGGGCTGCTGTAGGAGTCTAGTGTTTTTCGTAGTGAATTATTGAGTGTGAGAAAGTGAAGCGGAAACAAAAGAAAGTATTTTGAGGATATCGTAACTAGTTTATAAGGAAAACTAGTTTGGATAATTAAAAGAAATTATTACCTAATTATCAATAGTGCATAATTTTTTTGAATTCTTCCTTTTATTATATATACAGTCTTATATACAGTCCAGCACATAAGTATTCACCTACTTATTCTTTTTACGCCAAAAGATACTACTAGCCTAAGTATTTAAAAGATACAGATGCTACAACCGTGTTTTCCAATTGATGTGATTTCCTAGGTTACGTATGTAATAGTATGTAACTCTCATACCAAATTGCTTTATCCTTATGAAACAATTAAAATATTCGCGGTTCTACTATGCCATTTTGCTAAATAGTGTAGCTTTCGTAACTACGCATTGCTTCGTTTTTGGAACAAAAGAAATTTGTATATGACTCTATCATGCGGTGATTCACATGCCTATTTTCTAAACTCCAAACCTATTTCAATAACTCACGTGATGCCGAGTGCTTTAGAGGACCCCAATTCCTATAGTGAGGAGAAGGAGATTATAAATTGAAATAGAAACGAGTGAGCAAGCTTCTGAGGCTTCATGGCGGTATTGACGAAGGTAAATTTTGTGGTAACCCAATGAGATTTACTCTATATAAAACAGGGAAAAGATATTTTTGTGTTTTGTAGCAATAAAGTCTTAAGAAGTTGACACCAACGGCAGAGAACTGTTAAGCTGACGAAAATGGAGGAAGCGTTTCTGATAATGCCACATCATTGGCAACACTATCCTAGGGACGAAAAGAAGCACTACTAAAACTGGACGATGTCAAAATAAATCGAAACAACTACAATAAAGAGAGAAAGGTCAGATAAATATTTTTAGAAGCCGAGTTTGTTCCAAGATAAGAAAAGGTAATCCCCAATCTTTGATACCTATATATTTTCGATGAGAAATTTATTTAAGACACGAGGATGGATCAATAATCAGAAAGCAGGACGAAAGAGTGACATTACTAAAAAATATTCTTTGGTTTTCAAATCGGCAATCTTTCAAAGCATAACTGTTAAAATTTGGGTTCATTCAAAAGTATACTGTTCTTACGTTCTTTTTCAAACATAAAAAGAATGAGCCTATTTAAACGGCCATCCTCCATCGATTGCGTGAATAAAACGACGAACAGCCAACTTGCCTTGTCTGTTTTATCAGCAACGCACTGGACACCTAAAGAAGGCGTGTATTCCAGACCGTCGAAAGGGGTGCGTAGAGGCAAAACACGTCTCATCTGAATCAATAGTTTCGATTTTGTATAATAAATGAGTATGATAAAAACATTATGCACAAGTTAGACGCTGCATTCGTTGAGTGTGAACCACAAAACGCAAATTCATCTTAACCCTCAATTTTATGAAGTTGAGACATGATTCGAAAGAGTTCAGGTTACCACAAGTGCAAAGAACGTACATACGCTCAGCCGGAAAACTACTATCATTTGGAAACCCCAGAAAATATTGAAGTTGTTCTAGCGTCCATTGCAAGATGTGCGATTCTTTTGTACGCGCAGATTAAAAACAAACTGTACTCCACTCGGCCAACGAAAATCGCTTTGTCGAATTGACATGAATTCGAGAAGAAATTATATGGACAGAACAATAAGTTTGATGAATCACCTTCTAAAGCTTTTCCTCGAAGTTATACATAGACGAATTTACAGAACCTCTGAAGAACAAATAGCATCGACGCAATTCGGATTCATAAATGCAGTGCGTACAAGAGAGGCTATATACAGCATACAGGTAATATTTCAGTAGTGCAGGTACATGAACTGTAGGGTGTATGAATGGTTTGTTGATAGAGCAAGACACCAAAAAATGGTAGAAATTCTGAAAAACGTGGACCTATATGCGAAAGACATCAGGATAATGGTGACCGATGCTTGAAATCAATCTGCTTTCTTCAGAATTGGCAATGGCACAACAAAAGAGACAAATATACTACGAAGTGTAATGCAGGGTTGCCTTCTCTCTCCATTATTATTTAATATACACTCAGAGTACATATTGAGGGAAGCTTTAGAACATACAGAATCTGAAATTCTTCTAAACGGAGAAAGATTAAATAATGCCCGCCATCCAGATGATACGGTTATTTTCGCTGACAGCTTGGAAGGATTATAACAACTTATGGACAGAATAACATATTACAGCCAATTGTATGGCATGGACATAAACACGAAAAACACAAAATTAATGGTCATTAGCAAAGAAAAAATTGATAACTATCACCTCGGAATAAATCAAAAACGGATAGAACGAGTGAGTAGTTTTACCTATCTCGGAACTATTGTAAATGAACAATGGGACCACTCACAAGAAAAACGTAGCAGTCTTAAAAAGGTTAGGCCTACTTATAATAAAATGAAAAATCTGTTCATAAGCTATGACACCAAAACAAGACACATGCGTTGTTATGTGTGCTCTGTTTTATTTTACGGGGTAGAAGTATTAACGTTTACTGAAGCCACAACAAGGAAATTGGAAGCACTTGAGATGTGGTTATATCGCAGGATACTAAAAATATCGTGGACGGAGTTATGAGAAGAATCGGAAAAGAAAAGGATGTGGTTAATACCGTGAAAATTCAGAGACTACAATATTTAGGACACGTAATGGGAAATGCGAACATATTTCATCTATTAGAGAATACTCTACTGGAAAAACTAATGGGAAAGAGGAGTATTGGTAGAAGACGAATTTTTTGGTAGAAAAATCAGACTCTAATTCGGTATGAATATGACTGAATTATTCCGTGTAGCAGCAAGTAAAGTTAAAACGGCACGCATAGTAGCCAACATCCGCAACAGATAGGCACTATTACATGTAGAAGAACACCCATGAAAATGTTTCAACCTGCTATGAAAAATCTCAGCATTCGGTTCTAGGAATGAATATGTTTAAGAGGCTACCATCATAGACATTATTTTTAAAAATTAAATTTTTTTTGGCGGAACACTTAATAGCGTATAATTTGTCATTTTTATAAAACAATAAAGCTAAATTCATTGGTTTTACTTCAGTGAGGCTTCATTCAAAATTTCCCGTTTCACTGCGCCATGTTGTATTTTTGACTACATGTTAATTTGGATAAAACATACGGATAGTAACAATGACCACTTAACTTGGAGTAGCCTGTTTAATAATACGATAAGATTCCCTAAGTTTGTGAACACTTTCCGCTTCTAATTTTCCCAAACACGTAAAACTTCCCATTCTCCATCAAGCAGTAAATCATCACACATGTACCTATACATACGGAGGTATTTACCTGGCATCCGAATTCGAGTCAGTAGCAGGAAACTTAATTCCCTTTCATAAATCGCCTGCAAGATATTACCTTAAATGTAAGCGAACTATTTCCCAACATAACTAACTACCTACGCGTGTACGCAAAGTTTCCTCTTGTCCCGGTCGTCATTCAGCAGCGATTCATTACTTCCCCGATCGTGACTCTTAATAACAAATTACAATAATTAAGTTCGAAGTTACGACGCGTTCGATTCAGTTCGCATTCTTTATTGGTAATTGCCGAGGGATGCGCTCGACCAGGCAGCTCCCAGGTTGTTCAATAAATTTGCTAAGGAAGGGTACGAGTTTTACGAAGGGGAATCGCCATACATATATCTTTCCGGTGTGCTGTAGACTTTTAGTAGACAAAAAATGCTTTTCATTATTGATGTTAGTGAAAGTTAACTCAGGGGAATACAATTTATTGTAAATAAGATATAAAATAAAATATAAATATGTGTAGATGCAGTTTTATAGTAACGGTTTGTTTACGCTGAAGAAAACTTAATGTGATTCTTAAACGATATGATTCTAGTGCAAAAAATAATGTTTCGCCATCAATGGTTCTATTTACTATGAATATTTAACTGGTATATTAACATTTGCACTTAATTCAAGGAAATATACATATAATAAGAATAAATGAAGGCTAAAGGTATTTAAATATTTTGGTGCGTTTTTTCATGTTTCTTTGAGTTTCAGCATTACATCTTCTTCTGTCACTTCTTTCGAAGCTGAATGTAACTGTACTCAAATCGACTTTCGTCTCTCTACGTGAATCGAAGTGTTTATCTAATACTGCACAGCACCAAAAGAAAAGTGTAACATATGTACCACATAAATGGTGTCGGGAGTTGTTTCTTTTAGAGCTTTAGAAACTTCCTCCAATGCTTTCTATCCTTTGCCAACCTCGCTATTTCAGACTATGTTTTACCCTTTCTTTCTAAAATTTTCGCTAAAGCACTTCTTCCAAATCTGATCTAGCCTTCCTCTTCTCTTATTTTTCGCAATATTTGCTTACCATATTTGTATTAGTTGTCTCTGCTCAATAGATTCTAGTACTGAATTAATGTCTAAATCATATCGACGTCTTTTATTCTATCGCATTTTGAGACCCCTCTAACTCTTCTCATATACCTGATTTCCATGGATACCTATACGATTCGCAGCCAAACGTTAATATAGATCGATAAATAGACTTATATACTTTTATTTTCGGAGATTTCTTTCCTGTTCATGGCGTAGTATAATTTCGCTATTTTCTCAATTCTTTTATGATGTCTGCTTCTTGCGCCCCACTCTCGTCCAATATCAATCCTAGGTATTGGAACGTCTTTACTTACTTACTACACTGGTCCCTCTTCTATTGCCATTACTTTAGATTTATCTTTGTTGACCTTCATTCCACTCTCTCTTAATGTGGATTTCCATATTCCTAAATTATTATGTAAATCTTTTTGCCACAATGCCGCATACTTTTCGCTGGCGCCATCTTTTAGTTAAGTCGGAAAAGAGAAGAAGAAGAAAAAGACGCATACACCTACGATCTTGAATCGTCAATTGAAAAGTGGAAGAATACAACAACATTGAGGACCTTGCAATGAGTGGAAATGTGTAATCGATTTACAGAAACTGTACAAGTTCGACAAAGGTAACAGCAAGGTCAACCAACATCAACAAAATCAAGAGACGATCGATACCCGTCGCAACTTCCACGCTTCCACAAATCACCCAAGTCTGCTGCTCCAATTCAAACGCTAGTATCAACGCAGACAATAAGAAATTACTAACAGAGAGTAAAAGAGCCCACAGAATATAGGTTAATGAATATATCAATTGGAATCATAATGAATAGGGACGAGTTTTAGCCAGCGACAAATTCAAATTTACATTGCAGTCAGATAATAAATATATTCTGATTTGGCATAAACCCGACGACCGCACTAACTTATAATTTGTCTGGGAAACATATATGGGAAGGCTACTAATTATTTGTTACTCGACCCAATACTTACGGTTTGTTCATTTAAACAAAAATAACCTGCACCCTCTGAACCATATTCAAGCATAAAAATAACAGTAAAAAATCTGCTCGTAGCGCATATTACCCTTGTAACCGTAAATCTGCTGCGCCAGGAAATGTTTACGTTTAATGTCATAGAAAATTCCGAACGCAGAGCGCGCCAGATGCGACCGAAATCTAAACAACTTTTCTTTTTTCTTTGCGTTACCGTAGCATCACTAAATCATAACTTATTATCGCAGGTAGCAGTTATAATAGTGTTAGCAACTGTTAATACTTCGCGATTATGCACTTCCTATAGAACAAAAACCATTTTATGTTGCTCCAAATGGGAGTTGCTTTGAATTTCCGACGCAATTTATATGAAATTGAATTTACACAACTGACTGTAGCAATTTTCGTTCTAATCTAGATTATCTAAAAGCACACGAAATCGTTAACTTAAACGTAGAATCATATGCAAGGATAAGTGTTGTAATACATTTCGTTTTCTAAATATAACGTAGAAATTATATTGCTTCCAATTTTTTATGAAGATGTAGTTTTCAGATGTAGAAATCCTTCACCATTTTTGTCTAGCGCTTTTGCACAGTTGTTAACAAGAGCTACCTCGATGCATAGTGATGGTAGAGTAAATTAGATTAATTAAGGCTGATGCTGCATTGCGACCTATTGATCTATTGTGCCCCCTTACATGAACTGTCATCTGCTATGGTTTTCCCGCACTTGTAGCTCCCCATCCAGTCTAAGACCTTTAATGAACTGGAGTAGCTGTGATGGTTTCAGAAAAGGTATGTTTCCCTTGTCTGTGACATCTTTGCCGAGATGATTGGCACGAGTCTCTATGATAACAGTGCCGTTAGAGATTAGGTATCCCGCACTTACAGCCCGCGCCACATAAAACCTGCAGTCGCTATTCTGTTTCAGACCTATACTTGTCATGTCTTCCCGAAGGTGACAGTGTCCTGCAAGAGAACCTGTGAGGACGCGCCGTCTGTTTCTACTTAGTTCTAGTCTTTGTTCTTTGCTTATTCAAGTTTCCAAGGAATACCTTGGAATGTCTCGGACCAGGAAAATTCTCCCAGGAAAATGCTCTGAGCTTCTCCTCCTACAGTAGTGATGGTAAAAATATCTTCCCTTTTGGAACTAATGGGTTATGTTGTATGATGTTTTTTGTTCTAGAAATGTATTGGTCTTGAAGCGGCATAACATTTTTGACGCTTTCAGCTGCTCAATTTTCATATGAAACAACTAGGTTTAATGGTATTCGACTGTACAGCCAGTAATAAATTTTAAAAGGTCAATTTTCGATTTCCTGTTTTCTTGGCCCTCAAAGTCATCTAGTAGGTTCTTCTCAAGATCCAGAATCCATGAATCTCGTGAAAATGCTGTGGGAGGATTTATAGTATTGTGCAGCACGGGTTTCTTAGCTTAATGGACGTTAGGATATCTTTCTTTATTCCTTTGGCTTATTCGATATGACAGCGATTTTAGTTATACAAAGAAAACAATTTGAAGAATATTGCTATACCCATACCCTTGGAGCTGCAAACCACGTATAACGAAACTGTTTATTTAGTCAGCTAGTGAGCTGACGTACACATATAAAACTGTAAGTATGTAGTGCCCAATCTTCATCCCGATTTCCAAATGTACATCCGAAATACAATCCATTACTTTTATTTGAAAAGCAAGGTTATTTGCTTCTTTTTGAAGGTTGAAAGCGCCACAAACGTAACAAAATTTCTTGGGACTATCCACCTAGTTCTGGGGCATGGTGACATTAAAAAATTGAACAAATCTTGATTGGTTCGTAAATATGGTTAAATCAAAGTCTGATACGGGTAATAATTTTAGAATCGTTATCGAAATGTAAATGTTTCAAGTTTTAATTTGGTATAGATATACACTTCACAAAGGACGGCAAGGAAATGAACAATTGAAGACATAAGCCTAAGCATGCTGGAAACCGCAAGCAGCTTAGGAAATTAGGTATACGAGCATATACGACAAAATATGTTAAAGCGGAAGCGGTCGGACATACACAAAGTCAGGGTTCATACGCATATGGTACGTGTAGGAATGGCGGATTAGATTGATGATGGCGAATCGACGGCGTTCTTTATTATGTTCGACAAGTGTTAATAGATTTCTTAACCGACTTTATATATTAGAATACATTGGCACTATTATTCAATGTATTGTTTGTAATATCAACATTTTGCCATACAGTATATTTGTGTATAAAGGACATGGTAAGAGTTAACAACATAGGTTAAATGCACAACGTTATGCACCACATTATAAATTTCTATAAGATTTTATTTATGTGTTAGGCGTATGCAGCATTCCACAAAATAAGGCAAAATGTAGGCAAGGAAGAATTTCGAAAGTTCTGGGCGAAATATGTTGTGGAATGGAGGCTAGAAACTGCCAACAAGAGGTCAATTACACTATAGTTTAAACAGTTAAAAGAATATTACAGAGGACAAACGCGGAAAGGATAGTAGAAGCTATAGGAAATATGTTTGGGAAGTTCAATATATCGACAACACAACTTATAATGTTGGTTACAGATGGGGATTCGAATATGATTCAAACAGCAAAGTTACTAAAACAATCTTATCGTCAATTGCTTAATACCTGCTTCATCCATGCATGCTATCTTGTAATTGATTTTTTTAGACATATGTAGTTATCTAAAAGTAGATCAATTTATAGTTTCTAGCAAAAAAGTTTTTACGTTCCCAAAACACCTTCGTGTGTTGAAATAGGCTTGCTCGTCATTGCTCAGCCACCACAGCCTGTTTTATATTACAGAAAAATTTGTACACATTATAAAATCTTGTATCTTAAATTTAAGAAGAAGTGCAAGCAATTTCAGTAAGCGATACTCAAATAGAGCAAATTTCCGAAAATTATTCAACACTTTTAGCTACTATTTCAAATTAGAGAACACAAAACTGTCATTACATGAACCGTTAAATACAGTAGATTACTTCAAAGCCTTGTTGGGAAATCTAACAGATAGTATAAGGAGATTAAAAACCGATAAATTATAACCGCTTATAAACAAGAATCCCAATTTTTAAGCTATGGTGCGTATAGACAGGAGTTTAACTGAAAACCAAAAGTGCGAATGTGATGCGAACGATTATTCAAATTTTCGAACTGCTCCTCTTCCAAAATTTACCAACATATATATCTTCACCTCACCGTAAGAGTATGACTGAATTAGTGACACAATACTACAGCGACTTTTTACATCGCTCTACAAGAACAACACAATCAAACTAAAATAGTAAGTGCATTATACACATAATACATTCATTATTTTTAATATTGATACATAGTAGCGAAGCAGTACGCTACTGAGGAAGCGCTCGTTTCTGCAGCTTTGCCAATGATTCACAACGTAGAGTTTTTAGTTTAAGTGCTCAACACTTCTATTCGGATACAGAGATTTTAAAACAGAGAATAATATTTGAATGCACGTGTTTACATGCTTATCAAATTTGATTTTTTATTTATGAAAAATTTCAAGTTATTAGCTGCAATCGCAGCCTGAACTTGTCCACAAGCTTCAAGAGCTACAACGTCCATAACTACGTCGTTAAGAGAAAGTAATTATGCTTGATTTATTGTAAAAAATCTCCAGTCAAGAACTTTTAGCTGTTTGAACTTGTTTGCGTAGTTCACTATTAATGTGTCCATTAAATTCTTGTATTTTGCAGCAGTGTATATAATGAGATTAATGAGTAATAAGAGAAAGATCACGGAATCCTGTGGACAGCCACTTTTAGTTTTTGTTTTCGTTGAAAGACCATACTACTACTAAATATCGGGCAGTGGGAAAAGAAGTGATTAAATTTAAAATCATAGTCGAAAAACCTACGTTTGGCAATAAACAGGTGATGATTTATTGTGTCAAATGCGTTCGGTGTTATATATTCTTACACCTTTCGTATCATAAAGTACAGCTAAATCTGTAACGTCGGCATGGTTCAGGGTAGAGTTCACATTGTTGGCCACATTAATGAAAGCAGTAACATTTAAATATAAACTCAACATTGATTGATTATGCATGAGAGATTCATGTAACATTAATCCAAGTAATCCCTTTTCCGAACGGTATCTTTTCCCATATACCAATAGTTACACAGACTGTAAACAATCTGTTTGTGTATTAAAAATACCACCTGTAGCGTGTTTGTGCGAGAGCAGAAAGCTCTCTTTGAGAATCTAAATCTAGGTTCTATAAACTATCATGAATTATTCAAAGCGCACAAGCAACAATCTTGTCAATTAAATGAAATCGACGTGTGAAATCCGAATGCATTTTATGTGTATTATAGCGACTACAGTAAACAGATTGTTTTCGAATCCTCCGACAGATATCCGATACAGCCAGGGAGTCCGTACATCCCGACGTTCCTACTTCTACATGCACGCGAAACGTTCTTACGCGACGAAATTCCAATCGTATTCTTGACGGAAATCGACAGGAACTCTTTACTTATTTACAATCGCAAAATTGAAACCTGAAAATCGATATGTGCATGCCACGCCGGGATTATTGCAGCTTCCATTCGGTACCGGCGGGCATTCGACGCGCTGTACGCCTTACAGAAAAGAAACAATTTCGTCAGCGCCGTTCAGTTTCGTCTTCCAATTCTCAATTTCATGAACGTCAATTTCCGAACACAACAGTACGAATTGCAAGAGCGGACTGTCTGCAGTTTCTTTTGCATCGATGTTGAGAATGAATGCATAATGCTTTTCCATGCAAAGCAGCTAGACGCAAATAAGGAATTTCCTTCTCTTTCGATTAAAAGTGCAATAACCTCCCATCAATTGGACAACAATTGAAACAGCTAGCGCTATTCTAGATACACGTTCTATTTGTTCGTAGTGTTTACAGAAACAGTGAAGAGTTTATTGTGTTTTTAGCTTACTAAGAATGAACATTTTATGCAAGGATAATATCGTAACTACGATGAGCAATAGTACGACATAGGACATTAATATCTTAATATCTATACTATACTTATATGAACATTTATAGTATAGTATTAAGCCTTATATCTCAGCGAATCAACATGGTTTCGTCAGCCATAGGTCCATAAATACTAATTTGGCTGAAATTACTCAGTGCATAAGCTTTAGCTGCTCGTCAACAAATTAACGTTATCTACACTGATTTCTGCAAAGCTTTTGACACAATTAATCATTCAATGCTAACTTCTAAGTTACTATCGATGGACACTTGTCCAAGAACTGTCGCCTTTCTTGATTTATATTTGCATTATATATTTTATGACGAGTACCTCTCCAATTATTACTCCACTACCTTAAGTGGTATTCCACAAGGTTCTAATTTAGGTCATTTACTCTTCAATGTCCACACCAATGAACTTTTACACCTCATTGACTGTAAACTTCTGGAATATACTGACGACCTAAAGATATTTAGTAATGTCACATCCACAGCTGATTGCTTCATTTTGCAAAAGAATTTTGCAGTAATTAATGATTGGTGTACTAACAACAGTGTCTTCTTAAATATAGACAAACGTCTTGATCTTGTTACTTTCTCAGTACTGAGATTCTGGAAAGGACATTCTAAGACTGATGCAATGGTATGCCTTTTGATCCTTATTTACCATTTAATTCGCTTATTTCATATATATACTCTTCTGTTCATAAATCTCTCGGTTTTCTTATACAATCTTGAAGAGCCTTTCGCAATTAGAGTGAGTTGAGAGTACACTTTCATACCTTTATTTTACCCAATTTGGAATTTGCGTCTTTGGTCTGGTATCCACACTATATCCGTCAAGAGCTGCTTCTTGAGTGTATTCAAAAGCAACTTTTAAAGTGTTTGTCCCACAAATTGTGCAGTGCCTTCCCTCCACGTGGTACTGATTGTAATACATTACTTCGTAAGCATAACTTTATCTCGTCTAGTCAAAGAAAAGAAGAAGTAGTAGTAAATTTTTGGTAAGTTTAATTAATAATGATATTGATTCACCTTCACTACTCGGTTAGATTACGTTTGCGGTGGCCAAATATGTTAGATCTTCTGATATGTCCTATGTGCGTAGAACACATACCAATGTACTGCACCTTTGGTGCCTTTGTTATACATATGTACATATGTGCACTAATGCTAATAGATTACACTCTAATCCATTCTGCAAATGATTTCTTTGATTGCAATACGTTTTAATTTGCTTACTCGCTTATATGTTTTCCCTTGTAATCGGATTTGATCTGTTGAGTAATAAATATTTTTATTAATTTTATAGTACGATTGTGTCTGGTGTCGAGAGTTTTATTTCTTTTAATTCTTTACAAACCTCCTCCACTGCTACTTATCCTTTGCCAACTTTGTTGTTTCAGTTCAAGATTTTACCCTTCTTTCCAATAGTGTGCGTTGGCCTTTCTCTTCTCTTATTTTTCGCACAACAATTGTCGATATTTATTATTAAGCATGTTGCCTAGTGTTTGTACCCATGATCAGCTATAGTTTTAATACATCCAACTTAGCAATATTTTCAGAGTTAACACAGGTAGTTTGCAAGTGCTAGTTATAGGTAGCAAAACAATCTTACAGTAGAATATAAGAAACTTTATTTTTCAAAACAAATCCTATATACAGGTAAACGCATAAGAAAAACAAAAGTGATTTAATAAAGTAAATTTCTTCTTAGTGCAGATTAACCACTAAACACTTCCTGAACCTATCAGTTCTAGCCAAATTTCTGATAGGAAACAGTTACAAATTGATTGGACTACACGCCAACAATAGTAAAGGGTAAAGTGAGTACCAGTATAGGAAATAAAAAGGCACCTAATAAAATTGTAATGCACACATATTCAGTACATATTTCCCTTTAAACATATACTGATGAAAAAGATGGAAATTTAAAAGTAAAACGTATGTACATATCTTGATGTTTCCATCACCTGAAAGCATTTTATATATAAGTACAAGATAATATTAGCATAATAAATGCACAATCTACAAGGAATATTCCAATTTAGATCGAACATTCTGTTGAAGCTGTAGAAGATTCTGTTGAAGCTGAAGAAGATTTGTATCCTCCATGTCAACCAGTGCATTTCTCTTATTACTTTGTTTCCTATCTGGTCCCCCAGACTCATTCCTTTAATAGTCCTCAGTGCCTTCATGTTTGCTGCCCTCATAATGTTCTTTGCTTTTGTCGAGTGAGATCCTGCTTAACGAACTCGGTCAATTTTCGTATCGGTGGCAGACCTGGCGCGCCGATGATTTGGCCAACCCTACACAATACAAAAAAGGACCCACTGAAGTACAACGCTTTAGTTATCATGTAATCATGTATTACTGATCAATTCTCCAAAGATTTTGATATGTTATTTAAAATTGACGCTGATACATTTAATAGGTTAATAGTATCTGATCGATAAATAGACCCACCATCATGAAGCAGAATCTAACGGCTCGGAAAGAAACTCTACCAAATTAATTTGTAGCTATTTTTACACAGATAAAGATATCTAGAATTTTTTCTTGAATTCAAGTGCAGACGATAATTTGCTCATTCTGCGACGTAATCTAGCAAACAACGTACCGTCATTTCCTCTAGAAACGCAATAACAAGCGCTCTTCATTAGAATAGCTAAAGGACCCCTCAAAATAATTTATTACCCTCATTTAGATTTAAGCATTGTCGAAATCCTCCAATTTACTGCCCAAGTGTTTATAGATCTGTGCATTTCGTCGGGGGAAAGCGAAATGAAGCTCGTTACGACCGGCGTTCATTGGATAAATAATTTGCAGGGGCAGGTTTGCCTTATTGAGGCGTTAAACGAATCATTTCTACGAACAAAAAAGATCGAGGAACGGGAATTGCTTCTCGTTTATTGCAATTAAGCGCGTCACGGAGGTCCTTTTAACATGTTCTCAGTTCCTATCTGTTTAATTCGCAATCTTTGCAGTGGTTGTTTAAACTACGTATAGGGAAGCAATTCAAACGATATATGCATCAATATTGATTCCCAAAAGTTTCAACAAAAAAAAATATTTTTAATTAAATTTATTAAACAATAATAAATCGCTTGTTTTACGTGGGAGTGTTTATACGTTTGTGGACTTAGAAATCATAAAAAAAAGACTACAGTAGTAACAGCTAATTCAATATAACTACTCATTTCCATTTGAATATAACTGTTACATCATTTCAATCGCAGTAATAAATATGTGAAAGAAAGATGATGATAGACTTTTATTTAAGAAAACGAATATGTTTATTACATCTTAGCAATTGTCTAGTAATAATCGAGCACGGTTTGTGGTTTAGTGTTATGGATGAGTAAATATTTAAACATATTGCAACCCCGTATTTATTTGAATGAATTTTATGAAGATTTTTAAAGTAATAAAGGGTTTAAACATTAACCCTTTATTTCAAAGGAGAGGCCTAATTAATTTAAAATAATCCAGTGTACTGTAAGATACGTTTTGTATACATGACAACTTCAAGTCAAAAAGTTTTTTTTACTGAAGGAATCATTATGTTATATACTTTTCCTTTAGTTTATGTTGTTTCGCAAAATAACGGTTGTTATTGCGGTTATTGTTGATTTCTGTACTTTTTTGTACATTTTATAGCTACAAATATCGAAGTAAACCTACCAGAATAATTCTGAAATGAAATTATCTTCTTAACATTTTTTATAGACGAATAAGTGTGAGTATGTCATTTAGAACCACTGCAAGATAACTTTATAATATTTACAAGTTAAATCTAGAAAATGGACTCGAGACTCATTACTTAACGATTTCTGAAAAAAAAAAAACTACACGGGAAACAATTACTTTTACGCGTATTCCAGAAATATTTTGGACACAATTAACTCCAGACCTTCCTTACCGATACAAAAATAAATCCATTCTTTAATTCATCTTTTGTTAAATATTTCTAAAACATTGTATCCCATGCCTATCTTTGCGGACTTCCCTGCATTCTAAGAAAAAAATTTGAAGAAAAATGTCCTTGGAAATGAGAAAATATACTTTAAGTGAATATAAACACGATAAACATTCTCTTATACGGAAACTATGTACAATTTGCCAATTGGCTAACGAAATAGATGAAAGGAAGTGATGTTTTTTTACCATGGACGGGGCTTCTAGCCCCGAGGAGCAACTTGGTCTGTTGCGCACTCACGTGATTTTACTTTACTCGACAACAAAGTCCAATAATCTACTCTAGAGGTCATTTTCTTAACTTGGGTTCATCAAACTGGGCATCCTCAAGATGAACCTATCTTTTCCTGCAGATTGTCAGGTAGTTGACAAGGAGGTTCACAGAAGTTTCCTCTGCTCTTCCATACTCTCTACATGAAGGAGAGTTTACTAGGTCCATACAATGCATGTGTTTATTCAATGCGCAGTATCCAGTTAAGATCGCTGTGAGTGCACTCAGTTTGATCCTGCTCATAAGGACTACCTTACGCAGTCTTTCTTTGTCTGGGTATATCCCGAGAGATTTGCAGTGTCTTAAACCGTCTACACCATTCCAGTAGGACCGGTGATAGGCAGCGAGCTTAGATTTAACATAGGTCTTAATACTGCCATAGGTACTTCCACACGTCGGTCAAGGACCTGGGAATGGTCGTCCACTGGCATCTCTTGTTAGAAAGTCAGCTATTCCGTTCCCTTTAATACCCGTGTGGCTTGATACCCATCTCAGCATAACGCTGGGATGTTCCGCCAGTTGTTGCGGCCTTCTATGGTATCTCAACACCACTTCGGACTCAAATCTGACAGCTTGCAGCGCCTTATGGGTAGGTGTGTGTAGTCCATAGAGTTCTCCACATATGTCTGGATGACTATTACCTCTGCATGAAATATGGAGGGGGAGACCCCTAAGCTAATGGAATCGCCATCTGGTTCTCCCTGTTTCCAGATTCCGGTACCTGTACCATTCAAGGTATTCGAGGCGTCCGCAAACCAGCGAGAGACGTTCTGTTTCGATTTGCATACACATGCCTTTATATTGTATCCCACAGCAAAGCTATATACGGGGCGAATTTTGTTGGTCGTCATCATCAGCGGTGGTGTCTCTTCGGTGTAGTTGAAGATTCTGGCAAAGTCTCCGCCAGAGGATCGGGGGTGATGTTAAAACTACACTGTACAAATTTTACGTAGCACTTGTCCTACTACATCTTAAATTAAAAAAAGAAAAGGAATTATAACAAAAATGGGGAGTACAAGGTGCCCTGTTATATATTTTCTTCCGAAATTAATTTTGTGTCTTGAGACTATGTAATACATTTTGCATAATATTCTAAAAAAGAATTTATATCTGTTATAGTTTCCGAGATATTTGTAAACAATGAAAAGTAATGCAAGTTTATGGAGTGGGTGGCAGCCTGAAGTTGGACGACTTGCGACAGGCGCTAGAAAGAATGGTGCTGTTTTTATACCAAGGTAGTCTTTTAGTCCCTCGAGCCTCATCGAAATCCGAATTTTGGGGTTGCCGATATTTCCTTGTGAGTATAGGCTAGAATTGTCAGATTTTATGAATACATACAGTATGTTGGCAAAATAACGGAACTTTTCATATAAAAGAAAACAACATGCTATTTCCTAAAAGTTATTTACTTTTATTCAAAATACATCCATTCTGCGTCAATACAGCTCTGGGCACGTTCAACCAATGCTAGCATAGATTTCTTAAGTAATTTCTCGTAATCGAGTCACAGATGCTCATCACGGCTTCCTGGACTTGTCCAACATTGTCGTAAAACGCTCCTTTCATAGCCAGTTTCAATTTCGGGAAGACAAAATAGTTACATGGTGATACATCTGGCGAATACCGAGGGATTTTGGGGAGCCTGGGGGTTCCATATAGTACTTTGGTGTTTTGTTTCGAGATACTACTTGAAGCCCCAAATCTCATTACTAGTTACTATTGATTCTAGAAATGTGCGATTTCGTTTGGCTCGTTTGACATAATCCTTTCAATGTTCAACTCAATCTTTTGGTTCTCAGTTACGGCATGAGGAACAAGTCGAGCACAGACTTTCTGTTTGCTCGAATCTTTCGTAAAAATTTCATGAATCATGTCTTTAGTCGTATTTAATCTCACCGCTATCCATTTCACAGTCGAATTCGCATCGTATGTGATAATTTCATGCACTTTTTCGACTAACTCCTCGCGATTTTTGTTTCTTGGTCAGCCTGGCAGTGGGTCGTTTCAAAAGCTTCACAACCATCCTGAAATCGGTTATACTACTGAAACACATGCATGCGGGATAAACAGTCATTGCCATAAACTATTTCCATTAAAGAAACGGTGTTGTTCGGAGTTATTATTTGAAAAAACTTTCCTGTTAACTTGCCCCTTTTTAGCATTTTAATTTGTTGTGTTACGTCCATATACAATTTTGATATTTGTTAATTAAAAAAGTTAGTTTACTGGTGTGATGTTTCTGATGTCTTTTCTTTGCATCGGTTTTGATTCCGTGGTTTTTTCTGGAATATCTTGGCCTGACGGTGTACAAATATGCAGTAAAGCAGTACCCATTGATTAATTAAATTATTTGAGATGCCGTGAGATTGGTCCCCTTTTTTCCTTTTTCCTGTTTTTTCATCAATTCAAATGTTTCTGTAAAGCTTTTACCGAAGTTGACACAAAACCTAATATTAGCTCGTTATTCCATCCTGTTAGTAACAAAACCGATAAAAAGTACTGTTGCTTTAAACATAACTTAACCATCAATTGATCGATTTTAATGCTCGCGGTCTTGTTTTGTAGAGAGGATGTACAGCGTTCAGATTATATATTGTTTCAACTTTCTGTAAATTTAAAAAGTTTGGTTATTTTTTCGGCATACCGTGTATAATACTTGGAGGATACAAACACTACTAAACTACTAGATTCCAGAAGTATTCCCAATAGCCGTCGTAAACATAATTTCTTGTAGTTGCGATGCAGTCAGTATATACATTCATATATGCACCACTTTTATAAACGTAATAAAATCAAATCTCTACAATTTGTCCATGTATTTCAAATTATAGATGCGGCACCGTTTCCAATATTTTTGACGTTGCAAATAATTAATCATTAAAACCTTAAAAAATACGCTTCTCCCTTTTTGTGCAGTGATTTATTCCAATACATTCGCTTCAGCGGTGATTTTGATGTTTCCAAATTTTAATACTGCATATTTGCTGTCATACATTTATCGTATACATAATACGATGAACGCGATAAAATTTCAACTTTTACTAGATGCTAATAAAACAGCAGTTTCATGTGTTGAGTTTGCCCATAAAAATTTCCAGTGCAGAGTTTATTTTAAAGTATTCACATAACCTCACAACCGAGTTTTTTGTAGGATGTTGCTCCCAACAAAAAAGGACATGAACAGTTTGGGAATAAAAATAGAAGAGAGAATTTAATTAATGCAGCTTCACGTTTTCCATACCGTACATAATTTTTTTTCAGAAGTATCATGTGCTCAGAGAGTTTCTGTTATTCCATATAATTTTGTAGTTCCTCTATAAAAATTCATCAACGATAAAATTGGAAATTTAGCAGCATGGCAAGGGTAGGGATATTATTTTAGAGATATTGTTACTGATATACGGAAGCTGCCTTTAACACAAACATAAGGTAGACAGACCGGGGTAGCGAGGACCATCGGAGTAACAAGGAGCATAAACGTAGTCCATATATATACCAATTTTTTCGCGCAGTTTGTCATCTGTAAGTGGATTGTAGTGGTAGTAGAATGTTCTGTCACCATCTGCGAAATTTTACAAGAGAATTAAATAGCTGATGAGGATTGGTTGCATTGTTTCTTGAAAAGAAAGTCCCAATTATCCATAAGAAAAGCTACAAGTTTTAATAGCCCCATGAGTTCCAAAGAAGAATCAAGCATTAACTTTCCTTAGTCTCATAAAAACAGTTTTTGAAAGATATAGTTTTAGCACTGGCATTATCCACAATTATTATTAAACCGGTATTAGCACTATAACAAAACCTGCTAAAATATTAGTAGAAAAAAAATAGAGGCAAATGGAAAGTATCGAAAGCAGAGGAATGGTTTCCAATATAGCTACTGCACCTGCAATGTCAAGTGGTGTACATTCTGTTGGATTTGTGAATAGATCCAGCTGCACAGCTAGCATTTCTTAGTATGTAGATCATTTCAAGGAACATTCAAGATCTCGCAAAGAGAAGTTGGTGCTAATAATTTTAGACAGTCACAGCTACAATCAACTGGAAGTGATGCTAACTTTTCCGACTCGCTGCAGTCATCGCATACAGCGGTGTGATCTGACATTTTTCAGTTCCTTCAAATCAGAATATCCTCGGGGATGTAACTAGTATACGACGAGTTATAAATGAGGTAGCAGAAATAGGTGCTGTTAGAGATGCGTGTGGCTCGGTTACTATCAATATTAGAAATAATTAATGTAATTACTCACTATTTTAGTTTGATTGTGTTGTTGATGTAGGCTTTGTTGATGTAAAGTGTACATCAACACAATCAAACTAAAGTAGTAGGTAATTACATTCATTATATCTAATACTGATAGTAATCGAGCCGTACGCCGCTGCGAAAACAGTCGTTTCTGCAGCCATAATCATAAAGGAGCGGTAGTTATAAGCCAGAACGTGGCCAGTTTAAGTGATGGTACCTTTGAGAAAGTAGCTAAAATAGATACAGCTGGCTGTCAAGAGATTCTAGAAAAGTGGCGTTTATTTATATATCCCAAGTATTTCCGAAAAATGTGATTTTTTAGTTCAAGTAATTCACAAAAAATTAAACTCTATCTACAGTTTGTGAGCTTGTCACGCAATTACGAGTATCAGTATTCAATATTCCTTTGTCAAGCTATCTCAAACGTAATTTCTCATTCTTTACCATTCGCCACTATTTTGCAGCTTGTTCACCAGTAGCAGCATTAACAGATACTGACAAAGAAGGGAGATGCAAAAGAATATGAAAAAAAAACACAATACTCACCAGTTCACTCAATAAAAATTCCTTAGAAGAATAGTGAACCAATACAATCGCAGCAATAGTTAAAAGAAAAATTGGTCTGTCTCGAAAAAATTAAACTGAAGCATAAACCTTGCAGAAAGGAAAAAGCTTAAAGACTGCTTCACAGAAATATTTTCTACAAATATAGCAGACAAGGAGGAGGATGAATCAGATGTCAGAGTTGACAGCAATGGGCGCATGATGTCTGTACTAGAGTAGAAGATGATGACAATTAATTTGCTTGTGGATTACGATCATAATTTTCACTTCACGTAGACGGACTTCTTTGCCCCAATGTACAGATCAAGAAGGACCAACCTCTGGAAAATATAATTCTTCGCAACATCATCACTCATTAACAACAGTTGATCAGTTGAAAACTGAAATTTTTGTAGCGTATTAAGCACTATCAAGTAAGTAGTAGTACATTTCTTTAATCCTCTGTTAGGCAATAAGATCGAAAATATTAAGGTTTAAGATGTTCCAGTACACCTACTTCAGCTTTTGTCCTTTTTTCATGCAGATGGTAGATAGTTGTGCAACCCTGTCTGATTTACTAGCTTCCACTTGGGATTGTATTTATTCCAGAAGTATTGAACTTATTCTCTATTCAGTAGGCGAAGTTGTAAACCACAAAATAACAAGCATGAACGGTAAATCGAACTTAAATTGGTTTCTTGGTCGCACACCACTTTTCTTATTTATGTGTTTTGTACTGTTTATATACTTCTTACAATCGCTTTTGTTCCAGCACATCAATAGTTTCTCGCAAATTATACAGACACATTTACTACCGTTATAAAGTAATCGGTAAATTCGCCGATACATTTTTAATCGTTTTTTATTCTTCTGCGCGTTTCCGGGATTGTTTATTATATATTTACAAAACGCAAAAGGACACAACGGTAAGACGATCAACAACCTCACGTCAAGAGCAGAAATTTGCTAATGTAAAAATAGTAATGCATCGCCAGTCACCGTAGATATTTCATACCGCTTTGTACACTGCGGATGACGACATGTACTTACTGTGGACCCGGCGAGGTGAAAAGTGTAACCGGTTTAAAGGAATAACGTTTTCGTTTTACATCTTTTGCAAGGGAAATGTGTTGAGAAAGAGGAATAAATGTAGGTCGTTGTACTTAAGCAATAGAATAACTGCGATGAATTCAAATATCCGGCAATAAAGTAGTGGAATGAGATTTCTATTTTACGGACCAAGTTAGCAGAGACTATGAAGAAATGGATTTTAATGGATACTTTGAATAAAGTATACAACGTCCATTATAATAAGAATAATTGATGCCTTCGCATTCCCCAAGAGCATTCGCCAAATACAGGGGGCATCGGAAGACTATGAGTTATTATTACTCCTGTGCCTGTGGAGCGTTTTAAGATATTCTTTCTCAGCATTCCCCATGGAGTGAGGAAAACCACAGAAAAACCTCAAACCTGAGAAACAGCCTAAGGGATCGAACCCGGACCTAGGGACTGATAGTTAAACGTGCAAATTAGTGAGCCACCAGCCCATCAAATTATTAAGTTTAGGTAGAATAGTATTTTTTTGTTTATTTATCTGTTTTGTGTTAATGATCCCATAGAAATATCGTTTTAATTTATAATTATTGTAAGTGCTTTCAGTAAAAATAGTAAAAAGTACAATAAATTTAATGTTATTTTTTGCTTTCATTTACATTTCTTTGTGATTTAATGTCAACTATAATGTATAAGCTGTGAAGGATACCTTTCATTAAATACTTTATGGAAAATTCTGTGCTGAAATTAATTATTTATAGCTTAACATTTCAATAGCTCTAAAAGGTTTATCAATCAAATACTAATTTCAAATTTTAATTATAATCTGCAATAAGTTGCAACAGGAAATTTATATTTCATGGCATTTGTGTGTCCGTTTTTAATTATAAATTTACGCAATTCATCGCTGGAAAGTTAGTTTCATGTTTATATCCGGTGGTGAGATGAAAATAATTTATCAAATGTGCCCTAAAGAAATGGTTGTTATTAAACCTTATAGTGATGTGAATAACAAGCAAGGTCAATCGTGCCTTTTATTTGCAACCATCAAAAAATGGAGAAATGAACTTAAGTGTAAGTAAAACCACTTTGAAAAATTACCTTTGCTGTGAACGACTAAAAATTGTTACGACACAAAGAATAATCGATAAAATGATATAGTTTCAAACTAGTGTTTCTGTACCACTTTCATTTTACGACTGGTATGTGGCGGTAGAGTGGACGTCAAAATGGTTCTCTTTTGGGGGTAGCATATGCGCCATGCGCACGAGTTTTCATGAAGCAAATTTATTATTTCGCTTGATGGTGTATAAGTTGCAAAGCCGTAACAAATTGATGTGTCAGTATATGAATTTCTCAAGTGACTCAACTTTCACCGTATGTCACAGATAATTCTGGCGAATGCGCCTGGCGTTGGTGCTACGTGTCGCTCTTGTATTGGGTATGTAATGGAAATAAAATTATTTTAACAAACTTTTCCAAGATCTTTCTTTTTTTCTGTTCCGCGTGTGAATTACTTTATTATTATTTCTCGTGCTATTTAATTTTAGTATAAATTATCATTTTTCAATTCAAAGATGCTCCAGTAAGAAAACGCTGCTTATATTTCCAGATGACCAGAAAGACCGGTTTTTTAAAAAGGAAATCAAGTTATTACAATGCACTGACTTGCATATGCGACCAGAAAATTAAAGATCTATTTCAAGAATTTATTTTTAGAAAATATTCTGTCGTTAGTACTTTCCATCGTTTGTGGAATTCACAAAAGTGCCAATATCTCAAAAACTACTGTTTTCTACTCAGGCTATACTTCAATACTTTGTCGAAGCCCCGTCTATTTGCCCTAGAAGGGTTGGGTCGTTGGTACATCGTACCCTATCGTACAGGCAACTACCATTTTGACGTGGTGTGGATGATTAGAACTGAAGTGCAGATATGGTCCTATGTAAGCTAGTTTCTTGTATACCGTACCATCCGTCTTTTTTAGAATATCCAAGAAAGGTATTTTGTTATTCATATCCAATACCATAATGAACTCAATGAACATTTCTAAGCTATTTAGATCTTGCCCATGTGCAACCATATCACGAGGTACATTTTCGGCTTAAGTTCACATAAATCACTCTTTCTTAGAATAGGAGACAGACGAGAATCTACGAGGAAAAGAAGGAGGTATGAGTTCGAATCTCACCGCAAACCGCAACATTATTAAGCTTTAATGTTGGAAATTACATGACAGAGATCACTAAACATTTGCCAGTATTTAAAGATATGCCATTCAGAGTACACCAATCATTAGTTTAGGTAAGCCTGCAACTTAACACAATCAACTAGCGAATCGATGGCATTGTAGATTTTAAGATCATCCACGTATGCTAAAGCCTCACATTGCAATTTATCGAGCAAATCATTCAAAAAAATATTAAAAAGTAGTGGTCAGGGATTAGAACCTGGTGGAACCGTAGTATTCTGAAGTCAGTGGACGAATAGCCATTATAGAAAACGTAACCACTTTTTGCAAGGAGGTAAGATGACATCAATTTTACCAATAAAGGACAGAAGCCAATACCTCCCAATTTAGCACAAACTAAGTTGTGATTAATGAGATCAAAAGCCCTAGAAAAGTCACTATAGACAACATCCACCAATCCTCTCTGGTCCAACGCTCCAGATATATACTGGGTGATATTTGCCAAGTTGGTTACAGTGGACCTACCTAACATAAAACCGCATTAATGGATTGACAAAAATGGTTTAACATTAAAATAAATATTATTATATAAAATATGTTCGAATACTTTTGCAAAGTTAGCTAAAATGTTTATAAGTCTGTGATTCACAATATTAGCCCGATCATCTTCCTTAAACAACAACACTATTTTACTAATATTCCAGATTCTCAGAAATGTGGAACTTTTAATAACTAAATTGTATATCATACATAGTGGATATGTCACGACAGAGGCATATTCACGAACTAGAAAACTAGGTATGTTATCATCACCCGATGTCATATCATTCTTAAACCTTGAATTACTCTTCAGCACCTCATCCTCGGTAACAAGGAATACACCAAAAGAGAGACAGTTAGTATTTACAGCTTGCGAAACCAATGTGCTGACACTGAATACATTAGAAAAATGACACGCATAATTATTAACGATGGCTTCAGGTTGAGTTAATTGCACGTCGTTCTGGAACATGCGCCCAGGAATCCTAGACGTTGTCCTCCGACTACCAACACATGACCAAAAGGCCTTGAGATTAACCTTGATATTTGTTTCCATCTATCGTTATCTATCTATACTTTAAGTAATTGAATCTCCTGAACGCATTCAGATAATGATCCAGTCTTGTATTTTTTCATTTCTTAAAGTAATACTCTTTCATATTTAAGTTTTTTAACTGTTTCTCCAACGCGGATAGTGTCAATTTGTTGATATGACTTTAGGTTCGCAGGAATCAAGGATCAATAGATTGCAGATATTTTACAATAATTTATTGTAAAATATTTATTATTATTATTATATTTTGCAGAGTCAACATCGCCAAGTATTCCAATAAACTGTGCCAAATTCGGAACATAGTGCTGGGAATAACATGTCGAAGTGAAAACTCTCACCAGGAACACAAACAGCCCCTTATACCGCTAGCTTTACCTAACTCGTGTGTGGATTTTTTTATGAGGCTTTTCTATTAATTTATCTTGTATTACTAAAAAAAAACATTTTGGTAGAGAGAAAACCTCGACGTAATACAATATTAAAAGTTGCCGAAGTAAAATCCGTAATCAAGCAAATTACCCAAAAATTACGTCACCATTCATTTCGTATTTACCCATTCGGTTAGGTTGATGAATGCTTCGTTAAACATGTACGAGCGTGATTCTCCATTCAGAATAGGACCTGAAATCCCCAAATGTAATATACGTTTGTACATACATACATTCATACCTAGTATGTATGCATAATACCCATTCACACGTACACGTACATCGCATTTAATGTACAGACGAGGCGGCGTACAGGTTGTAGAATACGTTCTATTTAGGACATTAGGGAACGTTCTGTTCGACTTCCCCTCCGGTATGATTAATGTGCGGTAGTATCCGTGCGTCGTTGAATTAAATAAATTGATAGCGCTCAGACAGCAGCGGAAATAATATTACCGCTAGCAATACGGCTACAAGTATCGTTCGCCGTGTTTCTGTATTATCGTAAGTAATAGATTCTATGAGAGGGTGCCACGTTGAGGAAATTATTTAGTGAGAGTTGTCTTCGCTGTTCGACTAAAAAGCGCAAATGATTGAAGAGTAATTACAAGGGGTACAAAAATTGGCAAGAGACTTTTCAAATTCTGTGGTACTATCTCTTTTATAACAACACTTTAGTAGTAATAATAATGATAATCGTTTAAATAACAGCCCGAAGGCTACTTACAGGACGAATTTACAAAAATTATTGTTTACAATTCAAAAATGTAAATGCGTTCTAATGTTTAATAGCACTATATAAAATCAAATAAACTCATCAGATAATGTTTGCGAGAAATTTATTAAAGAAACTGTACTCATTAACTTGAAATGTTTTATTGACAAATCAGTACATTTTAATAAAATACGTACTGCCATAACGTTTCTTCAAAGTAACCCCCTTTTGCTTTAATAATTCCACGATATCCTTAGAACTAATCGCTTTAAATACGATTCGTCTGCAGAGCATTCGAGAATGCTGCTTTGTCAGTCGGAGGTTTCTTGTGGAGCTCTCATCCAAGTGATCCCACAAGAGCTCACTGGAGATGCAATCAAGACTCTGTGTCGGCCACTCCATTAAAAATAGGAATCCCTTAGAGATTTATCTTCAAAATAAGCTTTAACCCATTTCCAATTAATTCATATCCTGCAATATTTACTTCTGAATAATTGTAATTCCGATTTGTCCGTCCGTAACACATTATTCCTGTCACTTACACTTAGGTTTGCGTGAGCTTTTGCCCGATTTAATCTTTTTCATTTGTGTATAGAACTTAACCGTGGTTTTGTTACAACTATACGATTCCTCAGACCGGCTTTTAGTAGTCTCCATTCTACTTTCACACTTACTGTGTCACGGCGTTGTAAATTGAATTCTACTGAAATTTGGGGGGCACTTCCATAGGGAAATCATTTGGATGTGTTCCGTCGTTGATCTGGGTCTTCCACCTCACTTTCTGCTATGAAACCTACCTGTCTTTTCCTTTCTTTTAATAGTCCTGCGCGCACAATGCTCAAAAATAGTTAATTGTCGAACAATTTCTCCTTTTGAAACATTCGTTTCGTGTAAAACGCATATTCTGGCGCGTGTTTCAATATTTAATATCCTTCTCTTTCACATGTCTTCAATCAAATAAGCAAACAATATAAAATAGAGTATTTCTAACGCAATCATATACATCTCCAGTATCTCAGTAATATAGTGGATGCATACTGAAAGTACAGTTTATTATAAGACAGGCGTATGGTTGAGTACCCTAAACTTTATTTCATGTCCATTCCTAGTTTCCTACTATTAACGCATTATTTCTTTATTGCTATCATAAAGTTTAATACAGAGCCACATTTTTTTTCGCGTTTGAATGGATTATGCAAATCATTCTTATTGTTATGTTAATACAATTACAAGACTACTGTGAATATCCCTAAATATTTTTAAAATAGTTCCAAGTTTAACGCAATATATTAGGTGCGATCAAACTTATATACAGTAACGTAAGTTGCCTATAATAATCCTAACAGTAGGAAAAGAAAAAAATGGGAAGTATGCTGAGATTATATAACATAACTATGACATTATATTATGGGAACAAGGAAAAAAGGGAAATTCACAAAAAGTGAATCAAGATTCCGAGTCGAGTATGACGAGTAAGTACTGCAAATTTTATCTGCGCTAGAAGAGCTGGTGGAACAATATTATTTTCTAAGATCTTTCGAAGCAACTACATTGTGATGGTCATGGCGGTAAGCATGGGACAGAAAATTATACTTCGAAAGTGGTCTGTAACATTCAGTGCCTTTATCAGGGTATACATCTATTCGAAAAGAAAGGTACCTTAGAAATCTCTTTTGAATACATTCGATTATAAGATTTTGGTAGAAATAGTGAGGATACCAAACAATGGAGACATATTTAAGATTAAGACAACCATAATCACATTATAAATGCTCCACTACATTTAAATCCGAGAAATGTTTTCAGGAACCTATGACAAAACCTAGAGTTTTGGAGGCACATTAATGAAATCGATTCAGTAAATAACAGTCTGCTATCAAACAAGGCAACATCCAGGGTTTGATGTTGCGTGATATAGCGGCGTGGAATGCATTATAGTTAATGTTCATCTCCGAAATATTAAAATAGCGTAATTTAGGTGTTAATGTTTTGGTCATTTATATAGAAAGCGATATCTACACGCTGTCTGCATGGTCATTTAAATTCTCAAATAGCACTACAGCATAAGTACCTCGTATGGTTGATGAAAAGCTAATTTGCTTTGCATATTTATATGGATGTTCGTATTTTTATTCAATGTTAGCGAGAACAACTGCAAAGTTTATATTGATATATAACGTTGCCTTGAACGTTTACACAAATCGACGTTAAAGTTGTATTTAACGACAACATGTTACTTTCATTTACCTTGACATTGGACTCACTTTTCATCGTTCTGTGGGTCATTGTTTTCCAAGTACTTTTTGTACTGATATGCACACTTTGCTCAAGATTTGTAGAAATTTGAGGGTAACGTTGCGTTAGTTGTAAATGATTGTACAACGTTGCATAGGAAGTTACATTTCACGTTGTTTTACGGGACATTCGTATGTTTGTTAGACGTTTATTTTCAGAAGTTACCTAACATTTGCTTATCGTTACAAAAAATATCTTTAATATTTCGGTTCCTATTGGATGCCCTTCAATATCGATTTAGCAATTATGGTCCAGTGGTAGCGCTACCCAAAGTAACGCCTTCTAATAGTTGTCTAACAAACTCACGTTCTTTGTAAGCAATGTTTGAATTGAACTACTGTTTATCTGTCATTCCTTACTATGTTACTATCTTATGAAGCTGCCAGTCTCTAGAAACTTATCCTGCATGGTAGAATAAGAGCATTAATGAAAATAATAAATAGGAGTGACCGAAGAACAGAGCCCTGTAGCATACCCGAAAGAGATAGATATAAGCCCGAACGAAAAGCACGGTATTCAACGTAATTAAGACGACCGCTCAGATAGAATTGTAATAATAGCATCAGATCGTCAGAAATAGGTTAGTTGCAGTTTGCGTAATAGAATTTGATGTTCAACCCTGTCGAGAGCCTTAGCGAAATCTGATGACAATTTTCCTAATTAAAACTAAAATTGGTGTTAATACGGATTAAACTAAACACTTAAAGCATAGTAAATGACAAATATATCAGCTATGCTACACATTTACAAATAAAAAACGCAATCTCTTCAGCGTAGTCACGTTTAAAGTGTTGCAGTAGCATTGTACAATGTGGCAAAGTTCTTATTTTTCAGTAAGAATACTACGAAAAGAAGATACACCACAGTTAACGATATATAGTTAATATTTGTAACTAATTCGCAACTACATTTACGTATGACATATCGTCCATAAGCAGGCGGAAAGCGATAGTACGTTTTGTATTTACATGAGCATAGCCTTTCGACATTAGTCAGGGTCCATATACTCGAATCACTTCGGATGGTAACGTACCTTCAAAATAGGTCAATAAATGGCGGATGTGTCATGGATATTGCTCACTCGTGCATTTCCCGATTAGGTATTTCTGCTAGTAGATGACGGTAATCAATTCGACAGGCACTGGCCTATAACTAGCGCGTGGAATGCGTGAAACACGAATTGGGATGGAAAATTTGATTTAACCTCGTCGCTGTTGACGCATTCTATTTATGGAATAGCTTAAGGGGCTTACACTCATTCAATAATACTGTTAATGTAACAAAACTTAAACAACACTTTGTTTCACCACTGACTTTACTTCCTACTTCAGAATGAAAAACATTTGAAAGCAACAAATTTAAATATATGGTGTGTCTCAGGATTACATTTATTTTAAGATTATGGGATTAAGTGCTGCTTGGTTTAAAATGAATTTATGAATGTTTTCAATTTTTGAAGAACAGGTTGGCGTTGATAATGGGGTAAAAACGATTTTTCCTTCAGGTAGAGTTTGGTTCATGATCTTTCAAAAGTATATTAAGAAAAGTTGTTCGGAATGAAAAATTATGGACTTACACAAAACCACTTTGTTTAAACCGCCATTTTTACATGAAATGAAATTGTATTTACTAAAAATTTGAACGAAGCGAATTATATTTGAAACAAATTTAACTTATGAGGTATATCTGTTATTTCGTGAACACAGAACCACAGCAATTCATTCTTTGCTTCATTTTTGGTCCTCTTTTCGATTTCTTCGCGTACAGATAGTAGATAGTTGTATAACTTTGTCCGAGAAGGCAGCCATCACTTGTGGTTGTATTTATTCCAGAACGGTCGAAACGATTCTTTATCTAGAAAGCGAAGTTACAAACCACCAACAAAAAATATAAGTACTAAATCGAACATAAATTGATCTCTTGATGACGCTTCATTTTTTTTATGTGTTATATGCTATTAGCGTGCTTTCTGCAGTCGCTTTTGTCACAGTAAATCAAAAGTTTATCACAAATTTTACACATAAGTTTACTAGCACTACAAGATAAAGTCATCGACATACTTTTTCACTGTGTTAAGCAGTAATTGCTTTTTATCCTTCTGTACGTTTCAACATACTTTATTGTATATTTACTAAGCGAGGAAGAATAGAACGGCAGACAATCAACTACCTCATGTCAATAATATGTCGACGGCCACCGTGAATATTCCCTACACCCCTTCTGTATGGTGGTTGACGGTAGGTACTACGTGTTACAAGCCTATTTGTTAAGACGACCTCAGTATTCTAGTAACATTTTTCCCTGACAAAGAATTAAATGCGAAAGCTTAGAACAATGTAATATAGAGTTTTGTTAGCTCACCTTAGTTCAATTTTGTTTACATTCCCCCGTATTTTTTCTTCGACTAGATCTTTAAACACATTTCGGGAGTCAGTTTCGGGAGGACAAAGCACTTCTAATATACAGAGCAAGTATCTCAGTAAACATGACACCACGGAAATTAGTTATCCATGCGTCTCGAGGTTGAGAGTTCCCGTCGTCAATCAAATTATCGAATGATGCGAGTTCACGCGCCCTGACCTACCTAAAAAATTAATCTGTGTGGTATAGACTTTACCTATGCATTACGCAACCCCATAATCCTCGAAATCAATGTGAATTTCTAATATATTGCCTGAAATTTATTATCCTACCCGTGCGTAATACCAATACAATGTAATAGCGAGCATTTACTACTACAGTGGGAGAAGAAAAGTTGTTAACTTTAGACCACAAATCGATGAAGCGTGTTTATATGCGGAAGGTGAACGTCTAATGTATAAATGTATGTTAAATAAATCTTAATCATTTCTTTATTAATTAGTTTTTATATAACTTTGTGTTGTGGCTCTTATGTAAGCTTTTTAAATAAGTAGACGACGCCTTTAAGATTAACACAATCGCCCCGAATATCATATTAGTTAAGTTTAACACCATCTCATACTATGTTCTTTGAAGAATCACTAATACAGATAACCTATTGCTTAAAAACTGGTAAGATATAAACAAAATATAAAATTTTAATAATTAATTTATTTAATTACATACAATATTAGCCACCAGTATAGTACAAATACTTATGCTAATAATCATTAAAAAATTAGAAGGGTACTTGTAAAAACACAAACAACAGTCAGGGAATAAATTTTGCTAAACTTTCTGCTGTGTATTTGGATTTGGTACTGGGCCATCATATGAGAATCTGATCTTCTGTGAATTTTAAAACTTGATGCTATCTATCGCCTTGTTCATCACTTACAGCACCTAAATTTTCGGGAAAGCTACCAAGATGACTATGAAGGAAATAAAGCTTAGACGGTGAAGCATCCATTCCACTAGATCTCTATAATTGGAGGCTTTTTTATTCTAAAGAAAGTTGTTCGCGATCATAGTGATCAAAGTCCAGGCTTCTTTCTCGGCTTCATTCAAGGAATTGATGAAATTTTTATCTGTCATTAAAGTTCTAATTTTTTTCGGAACGTAGTCGTGGAAACTTTTGACATGTGCAGTCCCTTTGCATATCTAGAGCTTTAACATATTGCTTCGTAAGATCAAATTTGATGTGGAGAGGTGGAAAAAATTGATTTTTTGTCTGTTGATTAAAGGTTCAATTACAACACTGTTACAATTACTTTAACAACCAAGAACTTGCAGCATTTAATTAACGATTTTCAAGAATTTTGAAATCGCCAAACAAGAAATGCAGTAGAAGAAAAAGTGAAGTGATAGGAGAAATGGGTTCATATGTTGCATTAGCGTACCAATATTAGTTAGAAACAAGTGTTAGATGCATACAAACATATTTTGCCGTTTATAGCTCATTAACGTGATAGAAATTAACGTACCCCAAGCATTTAAAAAAAAACACTTGTTTCTCGTACGATGCAGGTTTGTGATGATACTTAAGAAATTATGAGACCCGAATGAAGATAACCTAAACCACAAAAAAAAACAACTGTACCACGAAATTAAGTCAGTTAATCCAAAACCTAATCATTTTGCCGTTCTTTACAAGAGTAAACAACACAGATAAGAATTTCTGGCAAAGTCCGTCTAGAGCGAAGCAGATGTTTACACTAACGCAATGGTAAACAGAAATCTGCTTCCCTTAATCGGAAAATTTTCCTCTCGCACTTCTCAGACTCGTACAACAACGCGCCGTAAATTCTATTTATGACGGGGTTGCGAGTAAAAGAAAGCGTTTTAAAATTTAATCGTACTCATATTTGTTGTTTTTAGTGGGGCATAAGCGTGCGGCACGTATTACCAAGGAGCTTCTTCCCGTATTTACAGTAAAATTTACTGCTTTTCCACGTTTTTTCCTTTCCTTCTGTTTTCTTCGTCCTTGAAGCGGAAAAGGAATAAATGTTTAAGCGGGAATAATTTATGGTGACGTCAACAATTTAGACCTTCAAGAGTAGGAAGTGCGTACGTCACATATACATAGCTACACATGGGTATAAATTTTGAATTGCTTAGATAAAAGAATATGCAACGGGCGAGCGTGAAATTATTTTAATAAGAAAAAAGAAATTTCAAATTATTGGCTTTTATTAAATTGCGACTACCTGTTTAAGTGGCCATTAGATTTATATTTAGATTAATTAAGGACGATGTTACACTGCGACCTATTGATCTATTTTATCCCCTTACATGAACTGTAAACTGCTAGGTTTGCCCGCACTTCTAGCTCCCCATTCAATCTAAGGGCTTTAATAAACTGCAGTAGTTGTGATGCTTACAGAGAAGGTATTCCTCCTCGTCTATGACGTCTTTGCCGAGATGGCCGGCACGGGTCCCCATAATAGCAGTGTAGTTAGATGTAAGGTATTCCGGACTTTCAGCCTCCATCCCACAAAACCTGCAGTCGCTATTCTGTTTCACACCTATCCTTGTCACGTGTTCTTCAAGGTGACAGTGCCCTGTGAGGATGCGCAGCCTACTTAGTTGGCTCTTTGCTTATTGAAGTTTCTAAGGAATACCTTGGAATGTCTCAGACCATGAAGATTCTTCGAGAAAAGTGCTCTGAGCATTTCCTCCCTGTATTTGAGTTTTTTTTATATGTGCTCTGTGGTTGTCACAAGTATCGCAGTAAACTCCACTCTATACAAATTGATAATTTATTCGGAATGCAGCGTGTCAAGAGCATGTGGACTCAATTACTAACTATGTTACCAGTAACACTATTAAGAATGAGAGTCCGCATCCTTCATACTTTGAACAATATTTATATTTTCTTTTAAATAAGAAAATAGTCAAATAAACAGTTTACAAAAATATATTACCCTAATATATACATATAGTTGTATTAGTAAAATAGAGAAATAATATTCCCGAACGTGTAACCGCGTATGTTGTTGCTCCGGAAAGGGACAGTTTCGACAGTAGGTCAACGTTTCGACGAGATCTCACTCATCTTCTTTTGGACGCTCTCGTTCAGTTGACGACCGCAGACCTTGGTCTATGTTTCCACGTAAATAATATATTTTAAATAATAAATAATTTCATAATCTGCCTGAGAGTATAGCATGCATCTTAGAAACAATTTTGGAAATATTGAACCAATGCTGTATTTTGTAAAAGCAATATACATAACAATGCGATAGTGGTGTTTACGTCTCCACTGTGTATGTAACTGAAAGTATTACTTTTTTAGTAAAAATTATTATATCCTGAAGACCAGTAAATGACAAATAAGTGTAAGAAACTACAATCTACATCGCATTGGAAAGTAATTTACAAAAATCCTGAAAATAAATATTTAAAACGAAATTTGAAGGAGCCGTAACGTTACTGTATCTCCAATAACAAATGTAAGCCAGACGAAAGATATAATAACGTAAAGAAGCATTTTACATACTTTAGTAACAAGTAAACACTATACTGTGGTTGACCTCCATCGCAAAACTGGAGTATAGATATGATCAGTCTGCGTTGCAGACGAAGTTGCGCAACTGTAATTATAATATATTCTACATCTTTGAAAATGAGCAGTAAGGGAAATTTAGGATGCAATTACGTAGACTGAATCTAAGCTCATCCGAAACTAAATTTTTGATAATGATTATACAGTGTTAGTGCTTGCAATACATTAATTACTTGATAAGTTGTTAAACCTTCATCTTTATTGTATAAACTGATAATTATCACGTTTCCTTTTTAATTCAAATTTAGTATTTGGATGTATGTATGTCGTTTAAAACGGAATTTATATTATTTCAATCCATTTGCATTTCGTTATTGTTCCGTTTTATAAAATTATCAGTATTGATTAAAATTGATCGTATGTCTTTTTTTGACATATATATACGCCTGCAGCTATAAACGTAAAATATCACTTTACTAATTCTCTAAAAGTGCGTAGTGTGGCTTTAGGCTATACCCGAATAGGCATTTTCGCCGTATGTATTACAAACCGAAATCTAATCGACAAACATTACCAGCAAGCTACGCCACTCCGAGCGCATATAAACTAAAATTCGCACTAACAAGGGTCGATCCCAAACCCGGAAATTTAAAAACCTTGGAAATATGTAGATCAAATATACATAGGTACATACCTCGCATTTTTTTGTGCAGAAAACCATTGAATGGGTGAAATGAATTTTTGAAAATTGAGAATTGTCCATTCTGCCTATGCACATACCCGATTAACAGTAAGAGGTAAAAAATAAGTTTTAAAATAAAAATTGTTTGTTTAAATGAGTTTTTTTAAGCAATTTTTTTTCGATATTTTAACATTTTCACGTATATTCTTTTAGTTGAAGTGGAGAGTCTAAATACTGTCACGCTACCCATTGCAGATCGAATCTGTTTTTATGATGTAAAATTTATTTTTAATTACATTTATTCTATTGGTTTTAATAAATTACATTATTTCTTACGAAAAAGATATGGGTTATCGAAGGAAATAATACTCGACTGGTAAATAGTAACCATGTTTTTGTGAAAAGAGATAAAGTGAAATGATGAGTTAAGGTAGTAACATAAATACAATTTATCACAGTGGTTGGTTGTATAGCAAACTTGTAGTGTTCAAATTTTGCCGCCATATATATTGTAATCGTAATTTGTTTGTTGATTGTATCACTGGAAGTTGCAAATAATAATAATGCGACACCTATCAATACCAATGAAATTGAATTAAATGGTATAATAAAAGAGATTCCTTTTGATGCTCAAAAAGAAACATCGTTTTCACTGGAAACTGATACAACTTTAGAATGATAAAATTAAATTCCCGAAAAAATATCAATCTCAGCAGGATTTGAACTCACGATCTCTGCATTTGGCGGCGCATTGTGCTACCATTACACTGCGAGACGATTTCTGAGTTCAAATCGCTCTTAATACCTAGATGTCACAATGTTTGTAAATATATAATAACATCTCATAGACACTAGATTATTACTAAAGGCAAGTTCTTAACAATTAAACTAATACTAATATTAAAATTAGCCACCGTTGGTATAAGTAATGATAAGATTACAATTTCATTAGAATTAACCAACACATTGTGTCGTATTGTTGCTGCGAGAAGAATGACTCACAGCAGCGATACGACATGCAGCAGCAGCCAAGAAGAAGCTCCATGCAACTAAGTACGAAACATCGATAGATTTATGTAAGTACGAAGCAGTTTTAACCCGGAAACCTAAATTCTTTAAAAGAAAACAAATACCACGCAAATCTTCAACATATATCAAATCTTCTGCATTTTTGAATTCGATGCCTCTTTCTTAATCTCTTGGTCTTGGATGGTTACCGTGCATTTTATCCCCGAGCTGGATAATGATACAACCGCATTAGAAAGACAAATGTCATGCAACACTACACAAGGTACTATAATCTTTACGCAATTGTGAACACTTAGTTCTAGCGATTTTGTGAAAATACTCCTCCATCTTATTTCTATTATTCCAAATGTGTTTTCAATAATGCTTCGTCCTTCTGTATGGTGTGCACTGATTAGCTGTTGTCTTGCGACTAGATTATTCTGTCTAAATGGTGTAACGACAATAACAGGGTTTTCGAAAGGGTACTAGGCTAAATTGGTAAATGCTGCTACGTCGTGAAAATAGTGAATCATGAACAGATCCACGAAATCTAGTAAATATATTTATGATATGATCAGTGAAATCCCATATTTCTGTAACTATAAAGAATAAAATAATTTCCTGCTTATACAGGAAATTATTTTATTACTTTATTACTTGTCCATAGTATCACTAGTATGATTAAAAGCTGGTCTCCATGTTAAATGAGCAAAGCCCTCTGTAATCTCACTTACATTTTGCAGGTCGGATAATTAGTTATATTGCCAGTCGGGTCTTAGAGTAAACCTTGAAATTATATCAAAAGCTGTTAAAATTATTCTGCATGATATATCATATATTAGTCAATGTAGAAAAACTATTATTTACAAAAGATACACTCAATTTTATAAATAATGTCAATAAACGTGAATAATATGTGCCCCATATTCCTTGTTTCAACCTCAAAACTTATGCAAATATGTACCAATTAATTAATTAAATAATAGATATATTAATTTTCATAAACAATCAAGATCAATTTAGTAAAAAAATATATTCTACCTCAATTAAGTAAATTAGAACATCCGTAAAACTCCTACGTGTTTGTAATAAATATTGCAGAAAGCCTATATAAATATTAAAATCATGCACCATATCTACTAACGGTGACTAATATACATAACCTGGAATACAAAACGGAGGTATAACTTATCCACAGCTTGACCCTACTGTCACAGCTCACGCGGACATTTATCAGTTGTATATGGAATCTACCTTCAAGCATGCATTCACAGTGTCAACATCTAAAGTGTTCTAATGCTTGTACATATGGGGCAAGTTCACGTGATATTTAGTTTAGTTGGTTAATTCAGTTTTGCTAATGAATATTTTGAAGTGTTGTGGTAAAGGCAATAGTAGAACGTTGGGCTGGAAAGACTATCTGTTTATTTAACATGAATTTTATTCTATATTTACGTCCATCTCGAATTTTTTCTATAATACGAGTTATTTGAATCTGCTTTCCACGTAAGCAAGGTATGTGAGCAGTACCCTGACGTCTTTACTTTTCCTCGATTTAAGTGCTTCATAAGTGCACAAAATCACATCTCCATTACCTATTGTGGTTATTATATTTCCATTTACCGCATACTATTTGTGAATATCTGATTCAGCGCAAATTTTTGAAATATCTATCATATAAGAACGATGGGCAGTGTCCTATGCGAGGTATACCCTACGATGAGCTACTTCGCGGGCATGACTTTGTAACGTTTGTGGAAAGAAGAAACCGCATTAGTGCTTCATTTGTGCAGAACATTCCCACCGGAAGAATTAACTCTCCTGGTTTACTGTCTCGAGTTCGTCTCATTGTACCACGCCTAGAATCGAGGTCGCATCACCAGCTACGGATCCCTACAGCTAGGATGAATGTGCTCTGGCGAGCGCTGTTGGTACACTCGGCAAGGAACTTTGACAACTTCAATTTAGATTTGTCTTAGTTTGTCATATTTTCTTTTTTTTAAATTTTATTTTAATGTTTCATATTAATGCTATTTAGGATTTAATTATTTCTTATTAGTATTACATTTTTCTTTCCGGTATTTTTTTCTTCGTTTGTTTTTAATGCATTACATGTATTTAATTTTATTTAATATTGTGTCCATTTTTGGATGTTTATCTGTTGGGCATTTAATAAATTATTATTATTATTATTAATATTTGCTAAAAGAGAAATCAGAGACAGAGACAGAGCGAGAATACTTATTAAACTTCGCTGTCGTAAAACAAAGAAATCTAAACCGTCCACTCCGAGGCAAAGTAGCCGTCGCGGGGCAAAAGTTATGAAGATAAATGAAATGCTAATGTACAGAACACACATACGGACAGGATAGATGGAGCAGCGGTTGCCGTTGTATCGTGGTCTCTTTGATACATTAAATTGACGCACTTCAAACGTACAAATAACGCAACCGGCTGTAGTTAACACGACGATACTCCGGTTCGTAATAAAGGCGAACTTTGCCGTCCCATTTGTATACTTGGAACGGTGGAGGTTCGATTGTGTGCAGCAGGAGGGCAAACACGACAAACGGGCTTTGGAAATAATGGCATGTCGATATTAACGGCGAAATTATACGTTAGCTAGATTGTCAGACGTACGCCGATGAACAAGGGACCTATGTGTACGTGTATACCTATTCTCTTTATTTGAGAAATGTTTGTAATGTTACAATGGAAGGGTATATATATTTTTCAAATTTAGAGTCTTACTAATTTCATTGTCTAAATAGGTTCCAGTACACAAACAAACCATTTTTAAAAACTTTGAAATCAATCGACACATACAAAAGACGTTTCTTAATTGTGAAATTAAAAATTAGAGTAACATAATACGGCTAAATTCTTTGACAGTATTATTAGTAATACAACTTTGTTTTTCACAAAATCAAATAAGAATCATTTCTTACAAAATTCTGAACGTATTTCTGTGAAAACTCCAAAAATTATTTAAAACCGTCACGCAATAGCCATAACATGTTAAAATTATATTAAGCAATTAAACTTACACTGTTATGTTTCAGAATCTCAGCAGTGACCTGCAATCATTGATGGTAGGTATTAAATCTTCAAGACTATTTCTTTCAGAATTTTTCGGAACAGCAAAGATGTAGTTATTAACATTTCATTCAAAAAAATTTATGTATATTAATGTTTAGATTGTTTTATTTTTCAGGTCTTCCAGTACCAAGTTTGCAACTATTGCCGACATTGGAACTCATCGCAGTACCAATGTTTGTTTATAGATTTAGTTTAATTTGATTGTGTTGTTGATGTAGAGTGATGCAAAAATTTCGCTATAGTATTGTATCATTAGTACGTTTTCCAGTGCTGACTCGGCCACACTCCTACGGCGAGGTGAAAATATGTTGGCCTATTTGGAAAAGGAGCGTTCTGCGACCAATGATGTAGTGTTTGCGAATTTAAAATGGTCGCTCGCATCATGTTCACACTTTTGGTTTACAGTTGAACTCTTGTCTATACACGCTATAGTTTGAAAATCGGGATTCTTATTTATAACCGCACGCAATTTATCGGTTGTTAATCTTGCTATACTGTTTATTAGATTTCCTAACGAGGCTTTAAGGTAATCTACTATATTTAGTGCTTTATGCAATGACAGCTTGGTGTTCTTTAATTTGGAAATGGTATGTTAAAGAATCAGGATTCTTATTTATAACGCCACACTATTTATAGGTTGTTAATCTTCCTATACTATCTGTGAGATTTCCTACATAAAATTTGTAAATAGCATAAATATTAAGATTTATATATTATTTATATATAAATAATATATTTATAAATATATTTTATTATAATTTTGGACAGTTGAATTTCTGTTTTTTATCTTTAATTTTGATGAAGTTTGAAATTGCCTGTATTTCATTTGAAAAACCAATCTATGTTGATATCTAGGTGTTGGAAAGCGGTTTGATCCCTTTGATTTTTGCATATTTCAGTATGGCTTGTATTTATTGTTACTTTCTCATTGGCTGTGGACGTAGTAAATCTTTAATTTAGTATTTTTTCTTTTGGTTTTAGGATTTTTCGTATTACAGTAAGATATTCTTTAATGGAATACTCTGTATAATAATACTTATTTGGCTCCAAAAACTGATGCTAGTTTGCATAATATTTGATACCTCGCACTTTGCTTTAGATATTATTTAACCCATGAAACTAATTCAAATTATTAATGACTTGAGCTCGGTCAGGGTAACGCAGCGTTCCACCTTTTTGTAATTATCAAAGAGCAATTTGGATACCTCATCAAACAAAAGGAAAAAGTATAGGTTGCCATTTTATTGAGCAACAATATTATTCAATAAAACAGCACCTATGTACTACTAAAATATGCCCATTATGTAAAAATGTTACACATATCTGAACATTACAAGAAAGTCTTGAATTTTGTCAATTTTATTCCAAATTTAAGGACCTCACCTTATGCAGCCCGCGAAAGTTATACCATCATACAAAATGGCCCGCGGTATAAATAAGTTTGACATGCCTGAACTCGAAGATTATAAGTAATAAAAGACCAATATATTGGCCAAAAACTTTTTTAGTTTACGTGCATGCAAAGTCTTAAAATCCTCTTAATTTGTCCTTGTTACTCTATTTTACGTTCACCAACATAACTGTCTTGAGTAAATTCTCGAGTGCAGCGAGAATCTGTGACATTGAAGAGATTATCTCGACGCGTGACGTCTCTACTACTCCGTTTCCATCTCCGTCACCATTCCATACTAAAGCGAATCTGGAAAACTCGTTACCAATTAATTCCGAATCCTCATCACGTTGGATTGAAACGCCACCGAATCTTGCTCTTGTTCGTAAATGCACCGGGATTAGAAATGACTCCGAGACTACTCAATCATCGCGACGGAAAGTAATCCTGGAGGTCGTGTCGCTCCTTCTAACAACGAGCGGAGAATGTCGAGAAATGAGCTGCAGCCACTAGCAGCGACACGAAAAACCGAAAGTTAATTTAAAGAATGATCGACACCGGCGGTTCTCCCAAAGGAAATTGAAACGACTACATTCGAATCAAAGATGGCGAACTAGGTACTACTGTCCACGTTGAAGAGAAAAATTGAAATGTAAAATGACAAAGAGAAAAGGCGAATAAAGGTATGAAAAAATAGGAAACAAGAAAAAGCGAAAAGGGAGTCGCTACACGAAAGAAAAAGGAATTAAATTAGAGGAAAGACGGAAAATAAAACGTGCGAAATAAGCGGAAACGAGGAAGGAATCCTTTTTGAAGAATGAATTCATTAATATCGGCGAAACGAACGGTGGCACGAGGAAGCAAAAGGAGGTATAGGAATAAGACAAAATCGCGAAGGTTTAAACAAGTCTCATTAATTCCTCTTTTTGTCTTTTTCTTTGCCGTGACCGTCGCATATCTTGAGTTGAAACATTTCACGATGAGGCAAGTCGCTGCTCCTACTTCGCTCTGGCGAAGCTCCAGACGCTCAGAAACAATTACAATTTCCGATTATTCTGCCTAGTTTGCGGCAGTGTCTTATTTTACGTTGTTTGCATTTATAAACGCACACAGGACGAATGAAATGAAGCTGTAAGCACTTTTGGGGAGCCTCTTTTCTAATACATATAATACAGTCTATAACATAAATGTGTGTGGCCGATTTTTGGTAGTGCATTTAGGTTTCCGGCAAACAAGGCTAACAATCCAAAAGCCTGAATATTAAAATAAATTGAAGTATGAATTTTGGGGATGTTCATTGGTCATTTGCAATGGTTGTAGGCCTACGAGTTGATGATATTATGCTTTTCTTCTATACCCAAAAAATGGAGGTTAACTTGCAAAAACTACTATAGATATTTTCGTATGATGATACCACGACACTACTTCGATTAAAGTGACGTTCTTAGAACAGAAATTTTAGATTTGTATGTAGCCACTACACTTGAAGGTCCTCTACGGAACCTTGTAGTTATTTTCTAAAAAATTTCACCTGAACTTGTAGCAAGATTTGGTTTGTATTTTCTGTAAATAATCTTTCAGTGATTTCCTCCTGCTTTTTGCAATGGCTTGTGATATGCCTCGTTCTAGTAAATTAGCGATTGATCCTGTACCACCATATTGTTGTATCCCCTCTCTATAATACAAGATCATAACCTCTGCGTGTTAGCATTTTGCTGCAGCTGTATTCATTATTGAGCATTTTAGGTACGTATAAAGAACAGTTAAGAAGCAAAAAGACTACCAACCACTCACGTCAGAAAACGTTTGCATTTATTACAATTTCAAGTGATACTGTTAAGTTATTAGTAATGTATATAAGCGAACATCACTTTCTACTCAACATAGGTCCTCTTTTTTTGCTTTTATAACATTTTTATAAAGTACACCCTCTTATGCTACAAAGATTACGTTAACTGCTCCAGTTGCCAATTCGTTTTCGAAATCTAGTGCTTTTGATGATACATCTACTCTTATATCGTTTTCTATTTAATTAAATGTCCTAGTTAGTGACTTAATTTCAAAATTTAAGTTATTAGGAGGTTTTGAAGACCGTTGGTCCAAGTTAACTCACGGTGCTTGCAAATGATGTCATATGATGCCTTCATACAACGCATCTTATAATTTAAACTGAAAGGAGTGTTGTACTCTCAATTTTCAAAAGAGTTTGGAGGGAAACCAATTGCACTTACATTTTTGATGATGTCGAGCTACAGGGAATTCGATTTTCTGCATTTCTGCAAATTACCTGCGGAAGCCGTAATAGATAACAGAAATCTGGTAAGGACATCTTTAGCTTTTGTTTCTATGCTACTCAAACTTATATCAAACTATAGAATGACATTCAAGTTTTACCTGCTTCTACAATTTGCTACATCTCGGTTGATAGCTTACCACAAAGTCATTGCTTCCAAAAGGAGCCCATTCGACGGATTTGAAATGAATAGAATGTTATGATTGGGCTTCTTAACATTGGCTCATTGTTTCATTGATAAGGGAACCTATAAACACTTGTCCTATTATAGTGGTACTACCGTTTCCTTCATCCTTAGGTATAATTGCCCTTTGCGTTTTATTGTTTCTTTTTCGTGGGATTACTTATGATTTGTTTTTGAAGATGTTTGCTGATGCTTGCACCCGTCCTCTTACAAAATGAACTAATTATAACATTGCAGATGTTAATTAATGAGTTTGTTAATTCTATTATAAATGTTACTTTTCTCTAGAAATTTATTCTCATTTCATTGAATAACGTGTCCTTCTTTACAAACATTCCCAAACAATTATTTATTTATTTATTTAATCATGTTTGTTAGTAGTGTCAAATTTCTCTATAGGTGGACCTTCTCTTTCGAAGGGAAACGTTACTGACAAGCCTATAGCACGACTATGGATAGCTCTTTAACTCCAATTTTGGCTACATTAACCTTAAATACACAGACCTATGTAATGAATGACGATATTATGAACTACCGTAGGTTTCATTCCGAACATTATTTAACTGAAAAGATTTGTAATATTTTGAAGAATCAATCAAGTGTAAGGATTGCAACGTATATTTTGTGCTCTCTTAATTCAGTTATTTCTCAGATTAAAGCCAAAACTACCAAGGAGCTTAGCTCTAATAGCATTTATTCCATTTCTTGCAATAATTGCGCCGGCAAATGCCAGGTGTATACATAAGTTTTTCCGGTTTTTTTGCTAAAAAAAAACACGTAACTTTTAAGGGAAATCAATTCGTTAACATCCAAAACATTGGTCATCGGCTTCTACACTTTTTATACATTTTTCAGGTGCTTTATGGATACAATGATAGAAAGACTGCTTGCCTTTTACGGCAAACCATTCGTTGAGCCATTTTCCAACTCGAAATTGCTGCTGCTCTGCCAGCGCGTGCGAAGAAGATGGCGCCAAGTCTGGGGAGTACGGCGGGAGTGGAAGGATTCCCCATCCAAGCAATTTGAAGGTGTCTTTCACTGGTTTTGCTGTGTGAGACGGTGCATTGTCGTGTAACAAAATCACATTAACATGTCTTCTGGCCCATTCCAATCGTCTTTCGATTAATGCGTGCTTTAAATTTATCATTTGTTGACGGTAGTGTTGTGTATTAACGGTTTCGCCGGGTTTTAAGAGTTCATATTACACAATACCGCTTTGGTCCTACACAGAGCATGCCGAAGTGCTTTGACCTTGGTGTTGAAGGACCGGGTTCCCTAAGTGAAAGCCACGATTTTTCCATTTCGGGTTTTCAAAATTTATCCATTTTTCGTCACCCGTCACAATTCGATACGAAAATGATTTCCTTTCGTATCGCTGAAGCAGCATTTCACATGTAACTTTGCGATTTTCTATTTGACGTTCATTCAAATCGTGTAGGACGATTTATTAATCTTTCTCATTGCTCGTAAATGTCTGCTGGTTGTTTCTTGCCGTTGGGTTTGAGTTGGGTCATCATCCAATAACTCCTGCAATTGCTCGCTTTCGCATTTTTGTGGTGTACCAAAGCGCCCACTGTCTTTCACATTGAAATCACCAGTTTTAAATTGTCGAAACCATGTCTCACATATTCTAACGATGACTTTCAACAGCCCTTTTCTTTTGGTTAAATAAGAAAAGTAATGCGTGCCGCAAATCTTCTTTTTCAGACACAAAGCTTGACATGATCATTGAACTATAAAGCAAAGACGCAACGAAAGTTTTTGGGGGACTCAACTTGTGTGTGTTTGTAGTTTAAATGTCTGCCATTAGTTTTGTGGTCAATAGACTTGTCAGATTTCCGCTAAACAACAGCAGGTACGACAGAATTAAAGTATATCAAAGATGTAGCGAGGTACAATGGTTTCTCTTCTATGGATGTCGACCGTATTTTAAGGAAGGTCCAATACAAACAACACATCAGAAATTCCACGACCTTGACATCAACAAACACCGGTAATAAGAAATTTATAACTCTTCCTTTTCACCCAACAGTAAAAGAGTTAAGTAAAGTTTTCCGACAACTAAATACGAACGTGTCTTTTGTGTCAAAAAACAACTTAAAGAATCTCTTAGGGAATCCCAAAGATAAACCGGAGATGATAAAAAGGTCTGGAACATACCAAATCGCGTGCAATGATTGTAAGAAAGTTTATATTGGACAAACAAAAAGGAGTATCGAAACGAGGTTCAAAGAACATATTAGACACTATCGTTTCGACAAACCTAAACTATCAAGCGTAGCAGAGCATATGGTAAAATCGGGACATAAGTTTGATTTAAAAAATCTGACACTACTTAAAAACGTGAACTCGTATAGAGAATTAGACGCGTACGAAACGATATGTATGAAAAGGAACCGAAACTTATTGAACAGAGAACCACCCCCAATTGCACACTCGAGTTTGATGGATTTATTACCATAGGCCCTGTTAAAGATACGGTTCGCTTTCGGTCCATCATTTCCCGAAAAAGGCATTAGACCACCGAGTAGATTGTAAATAGTCATATGTTTTAGAAATTTTAGAGCCTGCGTAGAAGATAATTTGCATGTGTGATACAGTTTTTACTTTCAGTCGGTAACACGGTTGACAATGAGAGCCCACGTGCTCTCGAAACGCTGCGTTCCACATAATTAATAAATTTGTGTGAGTGGAGTTTACTGCTATACCTGTGAATTATGTATCAAATTAATGCACTGCGCGCTTTTCGCTGGCGCCATCTCTTAGATAAACCGGAAAAAAACTTAAATAGTATATCATAACACGGCAACAACGCTGAGCTTGCCTTCTACCCTCAGGGAATTGGTAATTTTTTTAGTTCTTTGATAATGTTACCATTCTTGCTAGGGAACAATAATACAGCAAGCGCTCATTTGTAGAAACGTATCACATAAAAACTACCTCCGGCACCATCAACTTTATAACAGATATTTGTAATCTACGTGAAATCTACATCTAAATATTATGTAATATTTATTCATCGGTTTGCATGTATATCTTGTATTCAAGTTCACTATATCGGTTTGTTTTCTCGCCATAACCTTATTAGTCCACTTTTTTGAGAAAATTTGTCCCTTCAAATTCTAAATATTTTAAAATCCAAGAGATAGTTTCTTAAATTCAATCTACAGTCCATGCGTTTGGAAATTTCGAAGCACTTTCCTGTATGACATGCTGCGACCTTTTAACACGGAATCGTCATTCTGATGTAAGTATACCTATTTCTCTTCTCCTGCCCATGTACAATCAATAATATCCAACATGAATTCAATCACTTGTAATATATAGCGGGCTAAAGAACAAGTGTTGCAATGTTCCGTTTAGAACATCATAAAGGTTTCGAAAGGATTGCTGAAACTATCAATAACTAATTTGACTTACCCCGAAAATGAAAAGGGAGACATTACCAAACTAAAAAAGAAGCACGTTTTTAGACACTAGATTCTTTTTATTTTCAACTACTCTGCAATGTAATATAACGAACCCCGAATCCCACGAGTAAGCGAAAAAAAGAGAGATCCTCGTAATCATTTTGTCGCATTCAAAATAATATTAGAGATCGGTATATATGAGGGGACTTACGTCGACGTGAAGTCCGGGCAACGGGAAGACCCTGGTGGGCGGTTCTTCTTTGGGCACGTATCTGTAGAACTCGTCCGGACCCCTGTACCACTTGACCGAATACAAAGGTGCCGTTTCCAAGTCGTAGTCGCACTCCAATGTGACCGAATGACCGACACGTACGGCCCTGGGAACATTCAGTCGCATTCCTTTCAGACTCTTACTGCCGCACACCCCTGCAAAACAACCAAAAATTGATCTTTTATTGTGAGTTATACACGCGCCACAGTCATAGAGATTTTTACTTTTCGTCCTTTTCGTTCTGCTCGAGAAGGTTTATTTGTCTTACTATGGACAAGAAAAACGAGGAGAAGAAGAGAACAGAGAGTAAAGAAAAGTTATTTAAGGTTTATGCTAAAGGCCAATATTAAACGGTTATACAAATTACCAGAAAGATATAAAACTTATTTAAGTACGACCCAAGCTTATAAGAAGTACTAATCCTCCTTATTCTTTAAAAATTTAGCATTTAGAGTTAAACCAGTTGAAAAGAAATAATTCAGAACATTAAGCGTTTACCATATACACTACCACTCATAAGTTTAAGACCACCTTGAGTAATCCGTGTTAATATCTAATTAAAAAGAAAACAACATATTTTTAGGAAGAAAAATACGCAGCTAAATGAGGACTTCGTCAAAAACTACCTCTGTACGCTTTTTCACAGTTTAGTACAATTTTAGCATAAATATTGTACTAAAGTAGGACTGTCTAATTGGTAGCATAATTTCTTTGTAGGACTCTGGTTAGATGCGTGCATCTGGAGCAAATCTTTATTCTGTCACACTACATAAGACACTGACATACAACTAATGTGTAGCCCGTTTCAACTTATAGTGCGCAATTATAAACACACCCATTACTGATTTACTGCGATAATTTTCTCACAAATTCTTGATGGTAAACACAAACCTTCAAAGTTTCCGTGCAGATTAAGAATATTCCGAAGTTTAAGTGTTATTGCATACCATCTGCTGTATACGTGCTGCTGTAAAAGCTTCCATTTCGCACTATATCTTGAAACAGACAGTATCTGTTTTATTCATATCATCTTAACAGTAATAATATTTATTTGCCCAACAGAAACATATCTAATTACAGCACAAAAACAAAGAAACGCTAATTTGTTGAGATACAAGAAAATTCAAAATTTAAACTATGGATATACATAAAACTTAATCGTACAGATAACTTAATGACAAAAATTCTCTGCAATAAGCTAGAAAGGAAACCAAAATTAATCTCCAGGTTCAGAGTACAGTGTTAAATGCAGTACATATTCAGTGGATTGGAGACTTTAAAACATTGTTAGTTTTTGCTTGCGGACAATAAAACGTGTTACAGAAACGGTTTGCATATTAGGAAACTGTAAAGTGATTCTTACCTACGAGTTGAGATGCATCAATATTAGAATGAAGTAAATTATAGAACAACTTAATATCAGCTTGATTTCGCCGACTGTGGAGTGACATGAAGACAAATGTCTGCAACAATACCTCATGACTAGAGCCCGGATTATATGCAAAGTGCATATATTTAATTTTATTTATTATATTTTTCGTCTATTTGTAGATGTATTACACTGATAAAAGTTAATTAGCATTAATTAACTTTAATCAGAGTAAGACATCTACAAATAGACGTAAAACATAATAAATAAATAAAATACGCACTTTGCATATAATCCGGTCTCTACTCATCACTGTATCTTTGAGAAGGACATAAACTAGTTTGTCTGAAATGCAAGTACTTTAGAAATTTTCCTTGAACAGCTTTCAACATACTAATATGCATTCCATAAATGGGTGACCATATTACTGATCCGTATTCTAACTTAGGCGCGTATAAATGCAAACCATGGCATAATTATTGGCTCCAAATAATTGAATGACCGGCTATTTCTTATAATGAAAACTAAGGTCTTCAGAGAGGATTTGGCGATATTTAAAATATGATCTATAAATGATAATTAAGTGTCGAACGTGATACCAAACTCTTTAATAGTTGTGCAATGATTTATAGGGATCTTGTTATAACGATAATCCGCTATACTCGAGTTAGTTTTACGAATGTACGTGAGGATGTTACACTTGGACACATTCATGTATAATTTGTTTGAAGAACACCACAGGGAGAGGACAGTGATTTGTTTCTACAGAAGCGTGCACTCTTCATTTGTTTGAATTCGATAATATAGTATCAAATCATCTGCGAATAACAACTTTTCACATGTTAAGATATCAGAAATATCACTAATACATAATAGGAAGAACAAAGGGCCTAAATTGCTTCCCTGAACTCCTGAGGTAGGTATAAAGAAGTCTAATTGGTAGTCATTACAACACACATTCTGTTTTCTATTTAACAGGTAAGTCTGGACCCGTGATGTTAGGCGTGAAGTAAACCCAACGGCTGCAAGTTTAGCCGACAATAGCCCATGATCTGTACCATCAATAGCTTCAGAGAAGTCCGTATATACGACATCGACTTGTTCGTTAATGTCTGAATATTCTGAAAGATACTGGTTCAGTATAGATAAGTTGGTAAACGTTGATCGTTTTTTCACAAAACCATGCTGATATTCTGATAGGAATGGCCGGATTTGTGAGTATATATAATGATAAAGGCATATTTCAAATGTTTTAGCAAGGCCATTAATGATCGCCATTGGGCGATAACTTTCAATAGAACTAACACTTCCTCGTTTATGAATAGGACTGATTTTGGTTGTCTTCCAGCAATTTGGAAGAACACAAGTTATTAAAGATAGGTTAAATAGATCGCATAATGGTTTAGCAAAAACATTTACTCAATATCTAACTAAGAAGCTGGGTAAGTAGTCATGTCCCACTGTGAGTTTATTTTTTAGCTGTTTCAATGCACGAAAAACATTTGATTCTTAAACTGACACCACACTGATCAATTGATTACAATTTAATGTTGCAGAATTTTGCTGGTCATTGTTGGAAGATTGTGTATAAATTGATTTAAGGAATTGTTGGAAGGCGTTCACAATTGAAGGTGGTATTACAAATGAGTTTCTATTTTCAGTATTGACAACGTTGGGAAAACCAGAAGACTTCTTTCTCGAATTAGTAAATGTCCAAAATTCCTTAGGATCGTTTTTAATATCATTTTATACATTGAGCATGTAGTTTTTATATAGTACAGACGCCCTCAAACTTTATTGTTCTACTCAGCTCCCTATATCTATTGAAATCCACAATATTATTCAACTCTTTGTATTTTTGGCAATGGTGTTTCTTTAATTTAATGTTATTAGTACGTTCTTAAGTAAACCATATTGGATAGATTCTAGGTTTACAACTACGTTTATAGGGAACGTATTTATCCAAGTATTCAATGTTCATAAGTTCTCTATATAAATCAATGTAGTTGGCTTTTCTATAGTTATACATTTTAGCTTGGGGATTCGGGGGTAACGGTACATAACTGTCACTATATACAAGACTTTGAATTTCTAGATTTGGGTGATACAAATCCTCATTCACTAATGGTGAATTACTGCTTAGGACATTTATGCCGGTTACACTGGTCAGAATCAAATCTAACATACGGTCACTGGAATTTAAGATGGCATTGATCTGACCTAAGTTTAAGAAATGAATAAAATTGTTAATTGACTGTGCATTGCTGTTATTTGTTTCGTTATGATAAATTATGGAATACTTTGAACATTGAAGCTCCTGTCTTTTCTTAGCCCAGCATAAGGAGATAGGAAGGGGTCACCGTTGTACACGGCTTCAGATAATCACGTTTGAGAAAGGAACACTCCTCATACGAGACGGAACAAACATTCGTGCAGAGTAAATCTGTCTTTGTCTAAAGCCCCTGACATTTTGATAGTAAATGGTAAGTGGACCGCCGGACTTTCTGAGACAATTAACGGAATACCACGCTTGTACCGTATTTTTAAAATTTGTTTCACCATTAGCAACTCTGTTGTTTAAGTTTGATTTATCTTTTTTATAACACTTGGTTTATCGCGGAGTACGATCGATCGTGGATCGAATGAAGGGTTCGAAGTACCGGGAATCTTTTCCCTCAACTTCTCCATCTGAATGGAATTCGTTCGGACGTCCAGCTACTCAGTTCACCTTTCGCCCGAACGAATTTTCCTCGACGCATTTGGCTGACGTCGTTTCCCCGTCTTATAGTAACTCACTCGAGCTTCCGGCTACTCGATCCACCTTCGGCTGGAGTGAGTCGTGGCTTAGACGGGGTGGAAATGGGCCCCGCACCCGTCGGGATGCGCATGACACGGGCTTCCGGCTACTCAATTCACCTTCGGCACCGGGAAACCGCACCTGCGACGAAATACGACGGTCCCATCTCCGGATGGAGGTCGGCAGGTTGGCCTCGACGTTTGGCGTGTCTCGGGCTGGGTAGAAACGTAATCTCGACCCCATCGGGGTAACGGCTGCCCGAGCGTCAGGCTACTCGATTCACCTTCGGCTCAAGGAAACCGCACCTGCGACGGAGCGCGAGGGTTCCGTTTCTAGGCGGAGATCAGCGGGCTGCTAATCCTCGGCGTTGGCCACGACGAGTGACCGTGGGCGGGCGTACTTCCAAGGGATCCTGGGGTCGTACGCCTGGAACTCTGACACGAGCGGGTTGGAATGGTCTACCGCTTGTTCGAAGAATCGGGCTGCTATCCTCCGGATGAAGTCCATCAGGGGCTCCACTCCGGTGTCCTCTTAGATGGTGGTGTTCCTCACGAACCAAGGTGCGCTGAGGGCGCTGAGGCTCTGGAACGCTTCTAATTTCTTGATGTGCGTGGGCAAGGCGGTTGCCCACACGGCGGATGCGTAGGTTATGGTGGGTACGATCGAACAAGATCGAGATATTCTTATACTTCGGCGAGTTCTTAAGACGCCTGAAGCCCTTTATGATACGATGAACATCATTGGTGTTTTCCAATCGTATTTCGACTAGCCGCGGTCTATCCTCAAAACGATTTACGCGAAACGCCTCCAATCCATCCACATCTACATCTGGTGAAACAGTTTTTACGATATCCTTTGCCTCGGCGACGTCGTGTCAGGAAGATTGAAAATAATAATGTTGTTTTTGCCCTTGTTTCTCTCTTCCATTTCCTGGAGTATTTCTTGGAACAATTCATCAGTAATGCCAGAACTAGAGCTTTTGGACTGAATATCATTTTTAAACGACAGAATTTCTGCTTTCAACGTATTTATACTACTGCCCAGTGACTCGCATTCACGGCAGAACCATGACCCTTTTGTCTTAATCGTTCGTACACCAGTGGTACTCAAATCAACGCACGAATGATAGCAGAACTTTTTGTATACGCAACATTCGATAGTTTTATGCTCGTCATTGACAGATGCGCATCTACAGGCGCAAGCCAGGGATGACATTTTACATAAAGTAGTAGATACAGAGCAATAGAATTAACACAGGTACACAAGCCTTTTGCACCTAGAGGTCTATCAAAGTAATTAACAGAAAACAAGTAGAAGGAGACCATGGCAAGTAAGCAATTTATCAACAAAGGGAATGAGTAAAACAAAAGTTACACTGTAATATATAACCTAACTTTAGTAACAAACAATTACCTAAAATCTGCATTAGATAAATACCAAGATATATAACGTACTTTGATATGCAGCTTTATTTCCATTCCTTTCATTCTCTTAATTCCATCAGCTATCTCTCCGAAATTAACATTTCCATTTCACCCATAATACAAACAGAAAACTCAATTTTAATAATAACAGTTCGCGCCGACAGTAACAAAGAAAAGGCATCCATTTTCGTAACCCTTCTCGCACAAAGAAATGGGGAGAAAACTGTCTTCGCATACTTTCCAAGAGAGCTTTTTAAATACGGGACGTCGTGAAGAACCCTAAACAACTGCAGATACAACTCCCTACCGTTTTCGGGGCACCCTCGTTTCTACCCGCCTACGAGGAGCTCTCCCTTTCCCATTTATACCTCTAACTCGCACTTTTAGTCCCGGCGAGACGGCGTACAATAACAAAATAATATCCATTTAAATTGTTATTCCTTAATTTGTTGCTACAATCTCTTTGCCTTGGGGAAAGCTTTCCAGTTATGCTTTTCGTATTTCTCAATTAGGGGGGAGAAAAACTCCCTTTTCGCGAATACGGCTGGGTAGATTTAAAGGAGGGTAAAATGCATAATATGTATTTAATTATGAATTCCAGAAATTCTGAATTTCCTGGCTTTCTTTTTGCGTTCTATTGCATATTTTCGTGTAATTCTGGAAGGTACTAATGCACAAAAATGAATCGTGATAATAGATATTTTAGTAAATGTATTAAAAAAATAAAGCAGAAATCTTTTTTGCTATTTTAATACACTCAGCTGCTAGATTTTTGTATGTAAATACAACTAATGCATTAATATTAATATTTGAATATTGCTTATGACGTTCTATGTAGATGTGCACATACATTAAAACTCAACTGAAAAAATACAGTTGAGCTTTAACCCAATGAAATCTGAAGAATAGAAGGAACAATTTGAGAACGTATACCTCTACTTGAATACAGGATATGTGTAAATTATTGAAAGGCGTTCGAATTTCCTGCAGTACATATTAGGTATTTGTATTTAATATACGTATTCTTGTCTCGTAAAAGATTTTTAAAGAAATTCTAGAAAATTTTTAAATTCTTCTTTTTAAACTACTATACAGCAGTTTCGCTAATGCAATTAATGCAGATTAAAGGAGGCCAACTCAAAATCCTTTTGAGGCCACATTACAAAGACAAACAATAGAGGCCCAAAGGGACAAAGGAGCATATTTGGAAGGCCTACTCTTAAAAATAATGTTGTTTATGATATAGTCGCAAAAATATTTATAATAATGCTTATAATATGCAAAACCAGTTTGCGATTCGTGTCATGTAACATTATGGTTAGATCTCACGTAATTATATGTGCGTACTATAGTATTACTACTAATAAACGTGTGCTTAGAAGCTGCTGTAGATTAAAATGTACTCAAGAAAAAGTAATTAAGTTAGCAAATCCGAAGCAAATATTAATTTATTGCCTGGTATAACACTTTATGACAACAGCATTTTTCTATCAATTTAATGTTGTCATTCGAGTACTGGTATTTTGTGGTATGAATAGTATGAATTATGAATAACTAAAACTTCTAAGTTTCTATTTGATTCTACTATTAAAATGCAATCAATTACATATATTAGTATTTCAATCAATAATGAACACAGCTGTGAATTTTGTCAGCTTCAATACTATTTTTTTACGTCTGACAAACAAAATGTACTTCTTCATCATGCTATATAATTAACCTGTCTACAATGTTCTGGTGATATAAAAACAAAATGTTTTTTTTACCAAAGGCGTAACTAGGTAAGAGCAAAGGTGACCCATTTCCCTCGATAATCTGCTCATTATAAAATATAAAAGAGTCATTGCAGAGATGAGAAATGACAAGTACAATATGAATACAAATTAATGCTTCAAAGAGAGGATTTTTCAAGATGTTACCGATGCATGCCATGTTCGATATTCAAGTTCCCTAAATGAACAATGAGGGGTGTTCTTATATGTAGGATGGTACTATGAATCACAGTCCGGGCTTTGTATTTCATTGTATATTGAGCTTTACTATAAAATCAATGTTGAAGGCGCGTACACTGACAAAAAGATTTCTTTCGTAATGCTCCTTGAAAAAGTAAGCAGGCTTTACCCAGACAAGACTATGTGCCTAAGTTAATATAATGTATATTTATGAAGCACTGAGAACAAGTAAGTCGGTATATTTCATCAGTACGAAACCGTTTTCTTTTAATTCATTGCTTAATTTTCTAGAACATTATAAACGACGTAGACCCATCAACAAACTATTTTCGTTCTAAATCTTACAAATCCAGCTTGAAAACTTAAGGTTAGAGGATTAATACAGAATTGTAGGGTGATACCCAAAGGGAGCTAAGGAAAGATATTAAAAGGAAAAACCCAGAATGAATAAGTTCTCCGTCATGATAACGCGAGGTATTGATTTCATCACGCAACAGTTTTTGGAGAGATACAACATGGGCGTTCTTTCTTATTCAATGCACTTGCACAACTTGGTTCCTTTTTTCTCTTTCCAAAGATGAAAATCAAATTGAAGGGGTAAAGATTTAACACGATAGAGGCAATTGAAGCTAAATCACAGACGTTCTTGAGCACATTAACAAAGCAAAATCCGCAGAATGTACTTCTTTCGAGGTAGAGGTAATCATCACAAGGAGATTCCTTTAGGAGAAGCGAATGTGAATGATATCTTGATATTCCGCAATTTTATGTAAGAATTCTAACAGTCCTTAGTGGAGAGTCTTGATTAATAGAGGTTGCGTTTCTACTCAATTATCCTAAAATTGCGTGCCTTGTAAACGCGACAATACCTCAGTCAGCCTGTAAACAACCTTGTCTTCCCAACAGCGTAAGAAGTCCGCAGGTATCGTTTATTTCCTTCTCGTCAAAGTATGTCTACAAACAAAAGCTGCCGGTCTGTAAGAGAAGTATGTAGCGACTATCACGTTAAACAATGTAAACTTGGTATTCAGCGTATACATAGATAAGTGCACTACGTTTCAATGTGAACCTAGCGCTGCTGCATACGGAAAGCGCAACGAAGTTAGTTTCCAATGACAAGATAACGTGCAAATTCGATATCTAAAGGAATCTAGTTAGAGAAGCACTTAAACAAGCACGCCAACTTGTTTAACTTTGTCGTGAGGGGCGAGCACAGTTGCATTAATGTCTCGACTGCGTTCCGTTGCTTTGTCCCAAGCGAAATCTCGTCATGACGATAGAATTTTTGAGATGAAAGTTGTATCCAAGGTAGCGTGTTTCGGAATGAAGGTAAATAGAACGGTAGCCTTATCAGCTTTATTCGTTTTTAATTTTGATAAAAGTTATCAGAGCGTCTTCCCCATTATATCTTTCCATTATGTATCTCCTTGGTAAAGGCACATTTCAGAAATTAAATTTAATTAATTTAATTCGCAGACTCGTAAAATATTTCAAATATTCAGCTTTAAAATAACTTTGGATTTGTATAAAAGGGATGAAAATTTAGATAAATTTCGTTTTGTCTTCTTTAAGACATCCTATTGCAATAAACTGCAAAAGTAACAATGCCAAAAGTTGAGTAATACGTTTGTGGAATGTAAACTCGGCTCGTATCTTCCTTCTAACTTTAAGACATAATTCTTGAGAGTTCGATTATTTCATTTTCCAATAAATTGCAGTAGTATTACAAATTTGGACATCAAAACTGTGGAAGTAAATCTCATACTATTTCTGAAATTATGTGAGCTTTTTTTCGTTAACTTTCTTATATCCTCCAATACAAAAAAGAAGATTAAGGTATTTTCTCCTTTTTTGCTTACTTTACGTGGAGATGAACTGATTTCAGATCTATCGCTCTTAGGCCGACAGAGCCTAGTAATACTTAATTCGCGCTGTAAACGAATTTGTTGCTCCAAAGTTAAAATGTATATTTTAACACATTTAAACCACAACTGCTAGAAAAAATTAATTTATACAACTGCTACAGGCAGATCATAGTGACCCATTTATTACAAATTTAAATATTAAAATTATGGAACAGTTCTAATATTTAAATTTTAGAAATCTATGTATTATTTAGTAACAAGTTAAAAAGTAATAGAAACATCGTTTATTTGCAATTAAGACATATTTTTCGGGCACATTATAAAAAAGTAGATACATGCACTTATTTTGCAGTCCTTTGCAGTTGGACAAATTGCAAATCCTTTTCCTTTTGTTATCTCTTAAATTGGTATTGAATTGGGTACATTGTCTATAGCCTTTACAAGGATATTTGCTGCGGAATAATTTCCAGCTGCTTCAAGAATCTATATCTAAATATTTCTTTGCCCTTTGAGAGTTAATAAATAATAAGACAATTTATTATTTTCGATTGAGTCGACCAGTACTTGTTGAAAATCCATATTGAACATGGGCAAAAAGTAAAACATAATTTTACAGATATTTCCAATATATTTACCACAATGTAATATGTGACATGTTTGACTATCACTGTAGTAGCTTCATTAAATGTTCTATTACTACTGAAAAACACGTTAATTATACTAAAACCAGAAATTCCACTGTTACAATAATTAAAGGTAATGTGCGTACGTACTGTAATTGCATAATATCTAATTAGTCCGCAAATTCAGGTACTAGTCTCTACAAACAAATTCAATAGTGGTGATTCATTTGATCGACAATGATAGCGAAACATGTCATATATTACGTTGTGTTGAACATATTGGAAATATTTGTAAAATTGCGTTACTTCTTCGCCGCTTTAATGCCACTGCAAAACATAATTATTTCTGGATTCTTTCTATCTGTACCAATAGTAGTATCATGGTGCATACTTGAAATTAGTACAACTGACTTCCTTCGTATCGGTACATGTCTAATGTCTTTTCTGAAGTAAATCCCAAATTCGTCGAACTGACTTGACGCATTCTATTTGTGAGAAGTAATTCTCTTATTCTTCTGGACTGCACCTACGCAAGTTGTTATTCCTTTATTTTTTAATTCATCAACTGATTTCATTGATGTAGACCAATTGTCAGTGCCATTGTAATAGCTTCCTGTGCTTCAATATCATCTTCGAATTCTATCCGGAATTCTCGATTGCTCAATATGACTTGTAGTTGGGTGTTAGTGATAGGGCATACTATTTAACAACCTAGATTTAGAAAGGTCATCTGCATATATCTTGAATCTTAGGAGACTAAGACTGAAAAAATAAAATAGTGAAATGTTACTCAAAAACTAAACAAATAAGTATTCATCACATGGAAACTACAACATCAAGAGGGGTTGCAAATTTTTTGACCAAACTTGGCAGAAACGCATACCCATTTAAAGCAACAATTTGTTACAATTTCAAAGAAGACCAACAAATCATTAACACAATTTAACTTTATCATTACCAGTAATGCATTGTTCCTCTCCCCTTAGTTTCACACTCACTCATTCCTTGTGGCATTGATTACAGTAGGTGGTCGACGCCTTCTTGGAGTGTGGTGTCGCAAGCAGCCTCCAATTCACGCCGAGAAATTTCCAGTGTTTGCAATGGATTCTATACGTTTCTCAGTTTTCTTATCATAACGCCCCACATTTGTTCGATTGGCGAGGTGTTGGGAGATCTGGGAGACCATGGCAAAATATTGACATGGGTCTCTTCGAACCTGCTTAGAGAACTTCTCGTTACATAAAGGCAGTGTACTGGTAAAGTGAATTCCCGAGCTGCTCAAAATAACACCAACGTAACGCTGGGACCTACTCATCTATGCTATAGCACTTTATACTATAACCACACGACTCAGTGTATCCATCTTTCAACAAAAAAACACTGAATATCGCAAAGTTCCACGCGTCTTCATCTGATCCTCATGCGGCCATCATGCATTTCTATGCACGAATCGCTGAGAACTATCTTATGCCACTCCAATTTTCACTGCAATTGCAATCCGTACCAGTGCAAACGTTGCTATCGGTCTTGAGCCGTAATTTATAACACAAGTTGTGGTCGATAGGATTGCAAAGTCCTGATTTGGCGGTATACGGTTTAGGAGGAATTTAAGGATCATAAAACAACCTTCACTATCCAACCACAGATCAACAATTGACCTAGTAACAGAAAATCAGTCTCTTAGGGCCATGAGGCAAAAGTGGCGATCCTACACCTCATTAGTTCTTTTCATTCTCCCACTTCCTTTGAGGCGACTTTCCTGACCCTCCGTAGTCCATAACTGATAACAGCGCATGATGGATTGGTTCCGGTTAAGGTGATTTGTAACTATCTTATGCCCCAACTGATGTCCACATTACATAATTAAACCCTCACAATCACGTTCAACAAAAGTATGATAATAGAAAACCGCGAAAGAAGAGAACAGAGAAGAATGGAGGAAGTGATCCGTCGCAAAGAAATTATGATCAATTATTACTTTTGAATAGTTACTGGCACGTTTGCTCAAAAAATTTGCATCCAGGTTATGTAGGATATTTTACAAATCAAATATCTAATAATATTTACAAATTTTACATGAGTTTATTGCCTTTCTCTCTGATAACAATCTGTCCTTTAATATTCAAGTAAAGTTTAAATATAGAGTAAACTTAATCTTGGATCGAGAGGATCCTGTTGGGAGCAGTCACGTGCTAATGAATGGAAGGAATCCATAAATTTACTTCCATATTTTGCATTACAATAGTTACAGTAGACATTGTACCGTTGGTTGAATTTCAACAAGCATCTTTGCGAACACGTTACTAATTCGAATAAATCAAATCCTTCTGGACATTGATTTCATAAGGGTACAGTATAAAGGTTCAGATCTTTGCAATTTTACTTTTAGTTTAGATTGATAAAATAAATTATCTTTGACCATGCACGGTGTGACAAATCACAGATCTACATATTTGCGATCATCGCTTCTTGCATCTTATGATCTGCAGTCACATTATAAATTAAAAGAGTAGTTATTTTCCGCATTCCCTGTACTGAAAAATATCAACCATAAAAGTAGAAGAAAAAGAACACAACGAAGGTAAAGCTCGGATTCTCTTGGGAATACGTCTTAGTTCCATCGATGTCTTAGCATTTCATCACAATAAATTCACAGTTTCGTAAAGATCGATAGTCGGTCGCAATTGGGAAATGCCGTAGCGCCTGGCGGAATATTATTGAAAACGGAATCGTGCGAGTGGTGTGGTGTACGATGGGATGGTGGTAACAATGGAAGACTCGAATAATGAGAAATATTGCCGGAAACACTTCACATACTTCAATATCCGGGAATTTAATAAATCTTTTATCGTCTCTTGCGTAACACGGTAGGGATATTCGTATATATATAGTCGTATATATACGCCGAAACATACACACGTGCGGGTGAAATGTAGATGAAGTTGGTATGGTAAGCATCTGTGTTTGATTTTAATCTTGATTTACAAAATAGAATGCCAAATCATATTAAATGAATGTTTGATTAATGAACTATTTGCTCAGTCTTTTATCATATACATACATATGTATATGTAGATGAAATATGAATACAGATGAAATAAAAAGCATTTGCACAAACTTTTAAGCTGTTTTCCATATTTACGGAAATACTTTAATAAAAGAGATCGCTGGGAAACTATTAAACGGAAACCTATAACTTATATAAAACGAGTTATGAAGATACCAATGAGCTCTCTCTTTCATCTGAGCAGCACTGTCACAATGATGGGAGAGTTGCAAGGTACCCAGTATACAACGTGGCTACCGATATCTTTTGTTATATTGTCAATCTTGATAAAGAGATAATTTTAAAGATTCGAACAAAGAAGAACATCTCTTTTTAAGTGTAATGTATTACAAATAATAATTAATTAAGGCAAGTACAATATTTATGAAAAACAATTCGAACTAAATATTGTAAAATTCCATGCACAAGTGCATTTGCGTGTACAAGTTTTTAATCCTCCATTATTACTAATTTCTTCTTTATTACAACAAATATCAAAAATCCCCTTAGTAACGGCTATCTCCCTTTTCTTTAACGCTTTTTCCTTGGTGGTTATGGGATAGTTAATCTTAAACACTTTTATAGTACCAGGATTCAAAGGAAAACATCAAATATCGACATTTTGTCTCCGATATCTACTTTTGTTTTCAATATATTAACAAGGTCACCAATCCAATGTCATATACATTACCGTTCATAAGATTGACCACAACGTATAAAATAACAAGATAAACTAACATGCAATGTTTGCGAGAGATTTAGTAAAAAAACAAACTTTTCTCATTAACTTAATCCAGTAATCTGTTTAGAGCTGATTTAAAAATGCCTAGAAAACAATACATAATATAATGCTGCTAAATACAGCTACCCATGGTATTGATGCGATCATTCACGGGAAAGACAATGTTAAGAGAAACAAAATACTAACAGGCGGATATATTTATGCCTACCCGAAGCTATCAGCGCGCCTTCGAGCGGTTTTGCCTGCCTCACATTGCAATTCCCTCTCAACCAATGTGACAGTGTATAAACGACCATCTTTTTCCTAGCGTTGTCTCATGCCACGAGAACGCATACTCCCCCTGCCATCTAAACACAGTGAAACAAGCGGATACAGTTTCCCAATCCTTCTCCTGAGCAGCTTATGGACTGCTAAACCACAGAAGGCGCACACCGCCTGCGTATAGGGAAGCTATACATGTAAATGATCTGTCAGGCTTAGAATGATGTATTAAAAGCACATCGCCTAGAAAACTATACACAACATAGTGCTGTTAAACATAGCTACTTAAGGTAATGGTGGGAATATTTGGAGTTGGTTTGATAAAGGGGTTGTGGAAAAGTGTAATCGGATACTATTGTTAATACAGCTATCCACACTTTCTCTGCATGGTATAATACGTCATATACCTTCTGTACTACTCTTCTCTGAAGCCCCATATGCAAGCAAACCAGGTTTCGTGCAATATATGTACTTTTACCGTGTGGGATTAGGAAGCTAACCATCATCTGTTGTGTATCTCTCGAGTCAACTAAGTCGCGGTTCAGAGCTTTTTTCAATGGTTTGACGAACTGATATAACGAGTATTTCTCTCGTAACACTTTTCGTTTATGTATGTAGTGACTTCATACATTGTCAATGTTTTAATTTGAACTACAAGTACATATGTATGAGAAGATAATGGCATAAGTACAAATATTTCTAATACAATATTTACAACAACATGTTACGAGCTTCGAACGTTTATTATTATGGCTAATTTTGAAACAACAGTTTGCAATTTGTATATAAATTTGGCGTTAAAAAATGAATATAAAGTTATAAAGAATTATGAATATGGTTTCTCTGTCGTACCATCAACGCTATTTATCTACGCAAGTCATATCCATTTGATTGTTTGTAAACCTTCGTAAACCAATATGTACTTAGAATTATTTGCAAATATTTAGTAGTTAATTTTAAACTTAATTTGATGTGTTCTTGAGACATACTTTTGCAGAAATCAGCAGAAAACTATTAGTGCTAGTCAATACTAATTGAGTGACGGGTAATTACATACAGGGACAAAATCTTTTTCTTTTTGTGTGTTGAACTTGTAATAAGAAACTAATTTGGAAATTTCCTCGAATCATCAATCTATCTGTCCTTAGATCACCTTCATCAGGACAAATTGCGAATTTAATTCTTCTTACCTTTTCTATTTCTAATCTACAACTTTTCATTGTTTTTAACTAAATATTCGGAACAGTTTTATCTCAATATTGCATTAATGTAACCAAACTTCAGGTTGAAGAAGCTGTCGGTCTTCAGAACCTTTCGGTTTTCTGATCTTAATATCTACATACATTGTAATGAGGTCTAGCAATAATTTTATTCCCATCAGACTTAACCTTAACCAAATACATAAGCATCTATATGTATATACAAACACATTTCACTTCAGAAAGTCTTTTCTCAAGGGGAACCTTTGTACGTTTAGAATGTTTTCCTCCGTGTCGCCTTCGCCGTCAACAAACTAAATATTGAGCATACGCTTGCGTTGGGTGAACTTCTTTGAGCGTATGTTAATGTACATTCATTTTTTACAACGTCGTAGCCTTGTTCCCCAGCATGCTACGTGGAATAATAATGAGACACCGTAAAAAAGAGCGATATATAAGATAATCTCGTCGGGTAAAATTAAGGTCTGAGTTATATTCGTCTTGCATTCGCAGTTCAACATAAAAGCAAGTATGCCTAACAACATTATGTAGCCAGAGATGAGAGCAGTGTACAAAGAAAATGACGGCGAGGTATTTATCATCTTTAACTTCAATTTTACTGAAACGCTTTAAAGTTGAATAACACGTATAATTTGTCTTCCAACTTGAACGCAGAATCACGTATTACAGTATGTTTAGTTTGAGGAATAATGTTTATTATGCACAGACATTTGTCTAGGTTGCTGGATTACATTACGTGGAGATTACTTGATAAGGCGTTGCGGTAGTTTTCATAATGCTACTTACTTCAAAATCGCTACAAAGTGCTTTAGTAGTTTTTTATAATTGCTATGTAACAGTAATTGAATGTATTAATACATACAATTAATTCAATACTAGTAATCAAAAAAATTGAAGGAACGTTATTGACTCGGTGTGAACTCATAGCAAACGTACTTAAAAACGGCGTTCAATTGAGTTTTAAAACCCTTCACCCATTAAAGAATTACTTACAAAATAACAAAAACCAATGGAATGAAATGCACACAAGCTGTGTGTACTTGCTTAGCTGTGTGTATTGTGATGCGGTATACTTAGGCGGGATGTTTAGGTCTTTTGAGATTAGACTCAAAGAGCACATGCGCTTTACCTTCAGCCTTATACTGCCGGTTTCTATCGTTTCCTATCACATTTCTTGGAAGCAAATTATTCCTTTGACAAAGCATCTAATTTTTAGATTCTCCAATTTACTGACAAGGATTCATAGGTATAGCAGTATACTCTACTCACACAAATTTATAATTATTCGGAACGCATCGTTTCGAGAGCACGTGGAGTCTCATTGTCAACCGTTTTACCGACCGTGTTACACAGTCGGAAACCATAGGAAGAAAAGAGGCAGTAGCCTACCTACTACGTGTAGAAAGGAAGAAGAAGTAGTTAAAGGTAAACTTAGGAAAACCTAATAACAAATCAAGAAATGCAAAACTAAAGTGTATACTAATGTGTTTTTATTATTACACAAGTATACACTTTAGTTTTGCATTTCTTGATTTGTTCTTTCCCTACCAACTTCTAGCCCTAGTTATGCTGTTGTTCTTCATTTGCCTATGCGTGAAAGTAAGGCTCGAAATTGCTTCACTACCAACAGCAGTCAATGTGAAATGTTAAATATCGCCTTCCGAATTTTAGTCATTGATACAGAGAAAAATTTTTTTGACTTACTTCCCAATATAACCATCTTTCAGCTATATATACTTCGCCCAACGTCATTCCAACTTCTTTAAGCTCTTAAGGAGCCAAATCCGGAGAACTAGGTAAAGAACATCGTCAATTCGACCAGATTGCAGTTAGAAATAACTTAAACGACGGCATTCTTTAATTCTTTGATTCAATTTTTGCAAAATCTTATACTTAATGCAAATTATTAACTTGTCTCTGATAATTTTTTTTTCAAATAGCCGATAAAAACAAGCTTCAAAAAACAATAGTTACAATTTGCCCAACTGGTAGTAACATCTTTTCCTTTTTGGGAGCACGTTCATCAAATTGAATCCGCTGTCTTGACTGTTCTTCTTATTCTAGCGTGTAATCACGAATGAAGTTTCGTTAATAGTCACATATCGCCGCAGAAAGACTTTTGCATTAGGTTGATACCTGAATATTCTGTGAAAAGGTCCCTTGATTTTGCTTTCGGGAATAGTTTGAGGATACGCAAACCTCATCTATTTTCTTAGAATGTTGGTAATTTGAAAGTCACAACGCGACAATCGACGAAGAGCAGAAATTTTTGCTTTGGAAATACTTCCAATTATATAATGCAGCGATAGCAATTATTAAAAGGTGCCGTCACCTTTCCGATATTCTTCACTGGTCCATAGTCAGCAAACGCGGCATCCATCATACATAAAGCTTCCGCATGCTTATATAGATATTTATTACGCCAAGGATATCAATAACCACTCTGCAATCACTTCGACGGATACCCACTGCATCCGGACGCTCTTCCTTGTCCTCAAAGCACAGTCCTCCCAAAGTTCCATAAACTCAATAAGCAACAAACCCTTCTGTAACTATGGTCTTCCTATTACTGAGGATTTGTTTGAACTTTTTGAATTTTTTCTGAGAGTTTGTGTGAATCCATTGTTTGCATTGTTTTTCGATTCTGAACTTTAAAAAAGAATCCAAACTTCATCCCCATGTCAGAGTACTATTATCCTAATTAGAATTCTAAACCAAACAGTAAGTAAACTCCATGCCCTAATAATTTTCATACCGAAATATGCCAATGCCACTAGCTAACAGCGATAATTTTGACAGCTTCGTGACAGTTTCTAATTCAACCATATCGGCAATGAACACAAAATCAAAATTCTCAAGTAAATATGGGAGGCATAAGAGGGAGCTTACAATCTCTCAAACTCTTCAATAGACACAACAAAATACAACAGTTCGTCTTCGGTACAGCAGCAGGTGTCGCGACAGGATATTTGGCGGTAAAAGTCGGAAGACCACTGGCTTTTATAGTTGGAGGCGGTATAATACTATTTCAGGGCGCGCAAAATCATGGCATCACCAAGATGAGTTGGAAGGACGCATCTCGTAAAACACAACCTTTGACGAATCCATTGGCAAGAACCCTTTGCAGATGGAAATGTAAAGCGAAGTATTACGCTAAGACGAACACTTGTTTTACTGCGTGTTTTGTCGGTGGTTTCCTAATTGGAGCAGCTTGTGTCGAATAACGTCTGGTTCTAAACGAAGAATAATGTATCGTACATAGTGATTATAAGTACATTACGTATTGTAACTGTAAGCAATATATGAATCCTTTAAACGAATCTGATTGTATTGCCTAAAACGATAATGTTTTCCCCATAGGGCTACAAAGAAATGCTTGCTACTCTTAAATGGCATTCAATTCTGATTACGATCATCTATTAGAAAGCATTGAATTTTTCACTGATTTGACAATTCCTTTATAATTTTGTAATAAATTTTATTTCGACTTCAGTAACAATTTAGTTGGAGCTGACAATTGGTATTTCTAAAGATTTTATTAACTCTTTATTGATTTACGTAGGTATCTAAAGCGACTAATTCCTTAGGTCCACTTGGTATAGTGGTATCGCCACTGTCGGATAAATAAGAATCAGTAGGTTCTTACCGAAGTCGTAAAATTTTTGAGTCACAATTAATTAGTAAATTCGTCGGAAGAACCTTCATGAAGCTGACTACTTTATACATTCTTTTCCCTGTTCTTACTATTTTAGATTTAATCAGTTGTTGAAATTTCTAAGTCAGCCAGTATTCTTATAGAATCTGCATTGTCAAAGGTTATACAAAACTTTATACAGTGTAGGTCCAAATTATGGAGGGAATCTTATTACAGAGGTTAATCAACCCGATGACTTCGTGTAGCTTCGTCTTTGTAGAATAGCAAACGAACAAGATGGCGGAGAGTAACAACATTAACAGAAGAAAGTTGATAAATTATGGCGAGTGAATAAACGAGAAACTGGATCCGAAACTGAATGAAGGATTGAGAAGGGCGTTTCTACAAAACAAAGATTTAATTTTTTTTTTCTCAAATAAATTATATTATTGAATGTATATTAAAGATATCATTGTTTCAGGGCTATTTTAAGTATTTTATAAGTACAACACTCCGCTATTTCAGATAGCACTTCCTTTATTAATGGATTATTGCAGTACTAAACATCATCCACAATCTGAACAGAATCCACAAACGACATCGAATCATTTGGTAATTCATCAATTCCTTCCGCTAGTCCATAGTAGTTCTTGCGAATTCTAAATCACATTTTATCTGACTGTCTTGAAACATTTTCTGGCTTTTCTGATAGCTTTGGCGTGTCTCGGATCGCATTCTAAAACCACCTTATCTATACCATCAAAATGTCAACGCATAGTAATCGATTGTGGTAGATCAAGGACCTGGGGACACAGTGGCATAAAGCTTCTTAACGATGTCCAGCTTGATAATGTATAAACTGATTACTTGCTCCAGAAGGAGACAAATGGTTGTTGATCTAGTAAATTGAACGGTACATTACATAGAATAAAACAAACACCTATATCAAATATTAATTGTTCGTTGTGTCGTTTGTCACAGATTGGAGGGTTGTGTTTTATTCTTTTTGGGTGGCGTTCATACTTCCACCTGCTGGTACACGTTAAATAGTTGTCGCACTTTACACATTCAATTATATCGCCTTCGTATTCTAAATCCGGCATACGTTTTCTAGCTTATTCGAAACACGCCGTTTCCGAAACATACCTAAATGCGACATTTTCTAAGTACGTGTGTACTTACAAGCACTCACAACGACCAGTCGAATAATACTGACCAAGCGTGCTTTGATACGGGTACTCAATTAGCCGTGGCATGCGCTTCACCCTCCACGTTGTTCTCCGCACGGCACTGAAACTTGCCCCTCCTTGCCGAGACTATAAATCAGTATACCACAATTCAGAATTTAATCTCCTGCTTAACGCTATCAAAAGACATCGCAATAGCACTAATATCTATCTATCTTCTTTTTCCACTTTTACTGTTGTAAATGTTTCTGTTTTAACGCTTTGTTGTAGTCGTTACTATTTTAATTTCAGTTGTAGTATTTATTCCTGATGCTCTCTGAATTATCTACTTACTTCGCTGATTCTATGTAATCACTTTAATTTAAATTTAATTGATATTTCAAGAGCTTATTTTATGAGAAACTTGAAACTAAGGACGTACAAAATTATAACGACGTACTAAAGTAGCAAGCACCAAACGGCAAACCTATTTATTCACTAGACGCTTCTTTCATGTGAACGTAAAAATGGAAACTTACATTATTTTGTGTACATTTCCTCTTCAGAATGGATTTCCACTTATCGCGTGCGTCATCTGTTCAAATTATGTGAGGTTCTTCTGAAGCATCCTATATACAGCCATCCTGCACAGTTTATTTTGTGTTAGCGGCACCATTACGCCAAACGACAAAATATTTCATTGTACACCGCACTCCAATTATTGATGGAGGACACTCCAAGCGAGGCGAGCCTACGCCGAAGGCGAAAATGCGTCAACTTTCCGATATGTTTCTGACAGAAAATCGACACTAAGATTCTCGCAACGGCAACCGAAGCGGTAATTCACGTTTTCTAGACAATCGTACACGAATTAGCTAACCGGGAAGCTCGGCAGAATTGTTAGCGATACAATAAGAAAGTCGTCCTACCTCTCCCGAGTTTCTCTCCTTCAACAAGTAAGAAATAAACTATTTCGACTGTTAAGAAAGAACTCTTGAGTTTGAAGTGTGATACAAGGAACGGGATCCGAGAAAGCCAATTATGTGTATTTGATGTGTAAGGGTAAGTATTGTCTAGCTGTGTTATTTATAGGAAGGTGAGTAACGTAGACAAACAATATAAAGTGTACAATCCCCAGGTGATACGTACAGTACCCTTAAAAATTTTGAAAGCTGTAAGGAATTTTAAAAATAATATGTAGCGGTTTTATATAAGGTTTTGTTTACGAGTACCAAGCAAATTCTTGGTGTTTTCCTTATTATTTTTTTAGGTAATTGGCCAGCTTCCTGTAAGTAGTTTTAAAGCTGATGAGCATTTTCTAACCATCGCTCTTTAGCTTTCTTGGCCAACACGTTCCACAAGTCCTCAGCACGAGGACTTTGAAAGGACCAAACCAGTATTACTACTTCATCTGCTGCTGTTTTCTTTTTTCAAGGGGTTCTTACCTCTAGTTACCTGATTCCAGGCGTTATCTCGCTAGATTGTGAGCGGTTAATCAATAATGAGACTTTGAGATGGAAATCTATTGTTTTTCAAGATCTCCACACGCTCTTCTTTTCGAATTTTCCTAGTTATTTTTACCAAATGACCGTCTTTTACTTATAGATCGGGTAAATAACATCGTCTAAATTAAGGTATTGAGATTTTTTTCCAAATTCTAAATAAGTTTCTTGATGAAATCGAATTGTTAGTCGATCTGCTGTTAGTCTTCCAAGATCAAAAGGAGCGTTTAATATATACACTACCGTCTAAAAGTGTGGAAGCAGCAACAGATTTTACAAAAAGTCACAGATACAGTAAAATACTATCGTGACTATTAATGAATTTATATATTTTGTAAGTGACTCTCAATGAAAGTAAATTAATACAAAAATAATAATATTTATGCATTATTTAGTTCGTAAGTTAATTTTCTTCGATATGATCCCCATTGGCTTTGATAACCGCTACACAAATTTTAGGCGTGCTTCGAAGCAATTTTTCGAGGCAGTCCGCGTCAATTTGTTGCCATATGTTCTGTAAATATTCCCATAGGTGTTGGGTGTTGAGTATTCTGAGGTTGTCGCTGTCTAGCCCTTCGATCAGGCTCATGCCATAAGAGCTCTATGGGTGATAAATTTGGACTTTGACGAGACCAAACCATTAATTTTAGTTCATTTCTTGCTGCTTTCTCCTCTAAAAAGTTTTTACAGATTCGAGCTGTGTGTTTGTGGAAATTGATTTCCTAGAACACAAACGGCTCACCAACAAGGCTTTCACACGGAATGGCAAATCAAAATACCCTTCTTTCCGCATTGTACCACTAATTTTCACTAAGTCCCCAGCACTTGTTTCAGCAAAACAACCCCAAACCATAACACTACCTCCTTCGTCTTCGACGGACGGCACTAAGCAAGCCTCACTAACTCTTTCCACTGGTCATCGACGAACAAAAATTCTGCGTTGCGTACCAAATAACTGACATTTGGACTCGATGGTTTGCATGGTGTCTTGCCCATGTTAACCGTTTCTCTTTACGCACGCACTTTAAAAACGGTTTTTTCTTTTTGAAGCGGATGCATCCCCTTAAATCTGCTGCCAATAGTCGCCTCTTGAGGGTGATAACACGAACATTTGTTCGTCGTTGTGTATTAACACACGTTACGATATCGGGTACCGTTAGACGTTGATCTCGTTTCGGAGTAGTTACTACAAATCTATCTTCAGCCCTAGAAGTCACCCATGGCCGCCAACTTCGTCTTCTATCAAGATTTTGCCCTGTCTCCCTTCTCCGACCTAATGTGTAATGCACACCCTTCGGTGAAATCCCTAATCACAGAGCTATTTCTTTCCCGGTATATCCTTCGTCGTGAACAGTACAAATATTACTATGTTGTTCTATATTCAAATGTCTGCGTTTTGGCATTTTTACGCACAGTACGCTACCAAATTGTTACAATTGCGCACTGATTTCAAAGAACTAATTCCGCACAGAAAAACGATAGGACACAAAGCATTAATATCTTTACCACATGCATTTTACGATATCCGAAGTAGTACTAAACCGTTTGACGGAAAGTAATCACTGCAAGTACTCCACCCTATCCTCATCAAACAATAGTCGTATTTTTGGAAAAGAACAACGTAATGGAACCTCGTTTCTCTCCAAGAATATGTCTTCATTTTTTCTATTTCGCTTGTACTTTTTAATTTGCTTATTTATTACTTTCAATTTTGTCGTAATAAATTTTGCTTTGAAAGAGGTTCTTGAATTTTCTCTGGCTTTATTAGCATTTCGCTTATTGATTTCTTTATTTATTTTAGATTATAGCTTCTTCGTCTTAAAAAACGCATAGAAAAAATAACTAGAAAACGATATCCAACGTAGTGCTACTAAATACTGCTCATGTTACTGGTGAGATCGTTCACGGGAGAGACAATGTGAAGAGAGAGAAAACATTAACACGCGAGCATGTTTCTGCCCACCTGGCGTCATCAGCGCGGTTTCGAGCGTCTTTCTCTACCATTAATTGAAATTCCCTCTCGGCTTATATCATTATTCTATAAATGAACTGCAAAATGCGTATTTTTTGGGCACTATCTGATGCCTATAATACATACCTGCTACTCCTCCAAAGCACAGCGACATAAACGAGTATAATTTTCAAACTCTCTCCCGAGGAACTCATGGATGGGGGCGCACAGAAAGTGTATAAGATATAGCTGCACATGTAAATGATCTCTCAGGATTACCTTAGCACTAGATACCGCCTAAGCAGTACGTACTTGGGTGTTCGTTTAGTGTATGGTAACATAATCCCAGAGTAAATTTCTATTTGAAAGCAACTAAACAGAGTACAGTAACTCAAAAATCTACCGTTCCTCCACTCTCTGTTCTAGGTAAAAGAAGAATAAGCGAGGAAGTCCATAACGAAGACTTCGAGCATCCAAGAAGATATCAAGAAGCTTCCAGCAAGGTCCAAGTAAGAAGACAGTGGAGGAAGATGGACCGAAGGGGAGTTCAGCCAACCAGCGTAACAAAAGACGTTTTAGTTTTCTTTCTCTCCTCACGTTATCCTTCCCGTGAATGATCCCACTAATACCACGAGTATTTATTCTTGCCGAAGCGATTTGGTCTTAGTGTTCAAGGACCGGCTTCGCCAGTTAGGATTTTCAAAATAAATCCATTTTTCATCATCCGTCACAATTCGCTACAAAAATGATTTCCTTTCGTGGCGTTGAAGCAAAATTTCACAGATGACGTTGCGATTTTCTATTTAATGTTCATTCAAATCGTGTGGCACCCATTTACCGAGTTTATTGATGTTCCCCATTGCTAGTAAACGTCTCTTGATTGTTTCTTGTGACACATGTAATCCTCTTGCTAATTACAGTTGAGTTTGAATTGGATTATCACCCAATAACTCCTACAATTGCTCGTCTTCCCACTTTTGCGGTCTACCAATGACTGTCTTTGACATTGAAATCACCACTCTTAAATTGTAGAAACCATGTCTCACATGTGCTAATTGATAGAGAGTGTTCACCATATATTTCTACCAGTAAACGATGTTTTTCAACAGCTTTTTCTTTTGATTAAATATGAAAAGTAGTGTTCTTTTTCAGGCACAAAACTCGACATGATCACTGAACGATAAAGCAAAGACGCTAGTTTTTGGTGGACTCAACTTGTGTGTGTTTGTAGTATAAATGACGAACAAAATGGCATTTGTATCAAATTAATATGCTGCGTTAAACCGGAAAAAACTTATGCATGCACCTGGTATATTCACCGAGAATTTGTAAACACATTGTTGTAAGGATTTCGTGACCACAATTCTTCAAATTCTCGAGCTTTATCTAAGCAAAGCCCGATTTCGGCTGCAGATATATTTCTTCATTTCTTCGTGAATGGTTTGCGTTTTCGTTTTGAGGCATTATCAACGTCAATCATGTAAATTAAACCGTCGCGTCGTTGTGTCCCTTCCAAATATTATTTTGCATGTAAATTAGAGAATGGAAATAAATTGCCGTTTGAATGACAACGTTCCAGCTTTGAATACATTACCTCTTCATCTTTCTCTCGAATGTCCCTTCCTTCGTTCCGTCGCCCGTTGTCGAAGCGTTTTCTTTAGTATTCCCGCTTACCCTTACTGCTGCACAGTAGCTCATCCATTGTCTCCATCGGTTATTTTCCCGGAACGATAATTTGATTGATTATGGATGAAGTGTCGGAGGAACGACTTCATCTCCTAAAGACATCATCTTTCGACTTTCGGAAATAGTGCGAGAACTAAGGAAAAGGCGCCGTTCTCCATCTCCCTCCTCCGCCGAAAGTTAGAACGGAGAAATTTACCCTTTCCGGCAAGCAAGGGAGGTGTGGCTATTAGATATGACGACGGTGGCGGTACTTGTTGATAAAGAGCTCTGATCACGTCTGAAGTTTCCCTGTCAAAACATTGTTAGGTGAAGAAGGAAAATGTAAAAGGGAGACTGAGGATATGTTAGATTAGAAGACGTGGATAGAGCCTCATACCCGCAGGCCGCCGGTTGGTTACGTTTGTTACACTCCGGTTGCCTGGGAAAAGTAGTTTTGAATGCTTTCGAGTGATAACAATGTTTGCGTTTCAGCGATGATGTTAATCTCTCGAGGAAACGTTTGTTATTGTGTTGCTGCGCTGGCGAGGTTTACGTTAGTACGCATTCATTGGGTCACAGCGAATATAACGGCGGTTTGTCTAGAAGTGAAATACTTCTAGAAATTCTCACTCTCTTTTCTGCTTTTTATATATTTTAAAATATCTGCAACTTTTTTACCCTATATATGGGATGCTTAGTAATGAAGTTTATTTTAATAAAAATTTAAAAATAAATTTTTATACGGATATTGGATATTTGGATTCATAATAATGATGAAATTTGGTTAATGAGAAGTTTAATGATTTAACATTTTACTTTCAAACTTTATTTTGTCAGAAAATTTAGTTTTATTTTGTGTATTTTCACTAATTTATACATTTTATAATTCCTTATGTTTTTGCAACTATATGTGTTGGGATTGATAATATAACTTTGTCTTTGTCACTTATCTTTGCTTTTGCATTGAGTACATATTATTCTATTATATAAGACGTTTGCACGTACATTGTGTATTATATATAGTGGAGACACGATAACTTCCAATGCACGTCATTAACCCGATGTCATACATATAATTAAATGACGTCATAAATACGCAATCCCACCACACAAATAAATTAAAAATATTTTATACTAGTTTATTGATATTTAATGTAATTATAACACAGTAGTTAATAATTAAATTAAATTTCAATGGATAACGCAACACACCGTGTTTAATACAAACGGTCGTTCTATCAATGTTAAAAATGTAAATGAAATAGTCGTTTACTTAATTATTATATTTTCCATACCGCAATACTTTTACGATGCTGTTATTGATTATTTGGAAAGATATTTGTTGAAACACGATGTTGTCGGTTGTCATTGATCTGGCCATTTTAAATGTTGACAGTTCGTAGTTTACGTTAGCTTGTTTAGCTTTCGTCGAATTTCTTAATTGCTTTGCATCCCGAAAAGTTCCTTTTAGATCTGGTCGACGTATAGTACGAAAATGCCACGTGTATTATGTTTACAAAATGGTTTACGATACAGTTGTTACCAAATATAAGACCTAATTTTATGATTATTATAAATAACGCTAGTAATCATTCTGAACTAAGAAACAAGGCACCAGACGCCAGTTGGAGAAAAGGCAATATACAAGAGTGGATGCCAAATAACAACATTGGATACGATCCTGGTATGTTAAAGCATAAGTTATTACATCTCGTTGAATTGTAAGTATTTCTTAAAGTAAGTTGAAGCAGATAGATGAACTAGCGTGTGCATTTGGCTACACAGTATTAAGATTACCTCCATACCACTGTATATTTAACCCCATTGAAAATATATAGGGAATTACAAAAACATACTGCAATTGTCACATAGGTAGAGATGGCTACGGTATTAACAATTGTACGAAGATGTGAGACGAAGCATTAGCAATAATTACGGAAATAACTTGGCCAAACAGCATCCACCATATAGTACCTGTAGTATATGTATCATTTAAGAAGTATCAAAACTCATACTATATGTGCCTAAAAATAACGGTCGGCCGCCACTTGACGATCGACGAAAATGCGAAAATGGTCGCTATTACGGTCATTTTCGCAAGCGTGCATCTCAGCTTTTTTCGTAACATCGTCGGAACTCATATAGCGACTGTCCTACAAGTACGATCTCTAGGGTTCCAGTAGACGGTCGCCTAGGCTACAGCGTCCTTTATCGTTTATACGCTTTTCCAGTCTGTTGAGATTTTAGCTTCGTCGGAGTGCATATAGCTAAAACCCTAACAAGTACGATCTCTCGGCTTCCTACTAACGGTCGTCGAAACTCGGGCATTCGGTCTTCTGTTGAGATATTAGCGACAGTCTTTCTGATAGCTTCGTCGGAGTGCATATAGCAACATCCCTAACAAGTACGATCTCTCGGCTTCCTATTATCGGTCGTGAGGCTCCAGCGTCTGTTGTCGTTGAGATTTTTCTTTGTTGCTTCGTCGGAGCGCATATAGTGTATCAGATCGATCTTGACAGAAGAATCCAATTCTATTAAATTGTAATGTATATATATATATTCTGGATCTTTATTATATATATATATATATATATATATATATATATATGTAGTATTTAAAACGGTTTGTATTTTCCAACGAAGCGACATCTTGTTACTGAACTGCCGGTGTTAATATTAATAACTGTACGGTTTAGTCTGTCCATTGCATTCATTCAATAGTAAGAGGGGGTCAAACGACAGTTCCATCAACTTTTGAATTCCTTAATTAAAATAGTTTCTTTGAAGTAAAAATTATGAATGACCTTCCAACGCTAACAAACAAAACCTTACAGAAGCTTTATTAGGCTTTCTGGAAAGTATAGTAGAAATATGAATATTCCTTTTAAGAACGTTCTTTTTACTTCGATCTACACGTGGCATGAACAATACTATGCCTACGCATAAAATCAATTGCTTGACGAATGCTTTTGTATCGCTCAAACGAACACAGAAGAAGCTAATAAAAGAAACAACTCTAACAAGTCAATATTTGTTATCGCCGATATTTCTTCTCGAAACATCCCCGAATCGAAATAAATGAATTTCTGATACGTTCGTACATATGTTGGTAATGGGAAACTGCTTAATGCCCGAACAACAATGGAACAGTCAGGCTACAATATATCAAAAGCAACGAAACAATATTTCCTTCCGTTTTGCGTTTTCTCATTTTGTGTGTGTCGACACATATATTCCAATATGGCGTATCTATACAATTTAGACCATCTGCTGTCTGTGAAAATTTTATTGTACGCAATGTGCATGGCATATTTATATTACGTACATACCCACGAAAAACTGTTTGTATGTCTATTCGCATAACCTAAAAACCAATACTTCATTAATATTCTTTTCAGTTATGTATATGTTTAATACACGCACGTGAGCTGTGAAATCAGGGACTACACACTTTACTAAGGAAAAAGTAAAATAGGGTTGATAAAAAGTCTGAATGTGTGTACGATTACTAAATTAAACACTTCAAATTATAATAAAATATCAAAATTTACTGTTCTTCTCCTCTCAGTTTGTATTTCATTTATATACAAATTTAGCTAAGCAGGGATTGATTTAGGTATTTGTTAAAAAATAGTTTTTGTTGAAAAGCGATATATATACTGTAATGATATGAAATATTGTCTATTAATTATCAATGAATTTTTCTAAATTTTACTACCTATTCCAGATATCTTCTCGTCACTGTTTGGTGCACGCCGTTATTTTTCCTTATAGTTGATGTTAGAAGTTGGAGGTAAAGTACTCCCTTTTTATGAATTTTAAGCAGATATTCAATCTGTACAGGTTTCTTTCTAAAGTTTAACAGATATCTACTTTGGGTATCCTCTATTAACTTATTATTCACAATTTTCTTTTTTTAAAAAAGAGAGTCCCTTCAACAACACTTACAGAAGAGACATAAACTTTACTCTCGTTCATTATATATATATCGCTTTTCGGAAACATATTTTCTGTATAAATAAATATTTCAAAATTTCATTATTAAAAGACGTTTAATATACTGTACTCACACATTTCAATCACATTCCATAAATATGCATTACCACGAAATTATACTTATAATCTTCAAAATTTCTCATACGACGGAAGGATAGCACGACTGGCAGCATTTACCTATATAATCTCACTCATATCAAGTATGCGTGTACTGTGTGGCCTACTATATAGGCAAACAAATGTGTTTCCATGGATATAAAAAATAAAAAGAAAAACATCGTGTTAAAAGTCAGACCTATTGGCATCGTTTCTCCTGAGAATAATTAGTTATTATCCCATATAACTCTATAATGTTATAAAGATCTTCGTTTATATCCATTCATAAAGTGTATCAGCTGATACTACCAGTCCATCTTAAAGGCGAGAAGTCACGTGCGAGTGAGTACGATTTCAAACATTAAAGACGTCGAATTTCTTCAAAATTATTTGTATCTATTGCTCTCATTTTTGTTTCGCATATTAATTAGAATATTTAAAGATCAGCTAGACATGGATTGCCTTAGGTTTTCTGTAAAAAACATTTTTATTGTAAAAAGGCGGTATATGTTTATCAATTTGTCAATATATTTGTCTTTTCAACCTTTACATTTGGTTATTTTAATTAGAAAACATTTAATTTAAAAACAAATAGAACAAAATGTAAATCAAAGAACCCAGTTAAAAAAATTAAGGAGCCTGAGATTTTCCACCACATTCCATATATATCGATATTTTGGTTTGTCAATATATACATATTCAGAATGTTACATTTGGCTATTTCAATTATTTAATATTATTTGAGTTTGAATTCAAAACAAACAAAAATTTAAATAGAAGAACCCCTGTGGCGAATTAAGAGCCTAAGATTTACCACCACAACACGTTGGTAATAAATATAAAAAAGCAATATAAAAAAGCTCCATAATAACCTAAAATCAAAATGCCTTTGAAAACACAGTGAAATGTAGTTCAGAAAAATGTCCAAACCGTTCATCATTTACAACTTGACAGTGACATAACAGATCAACAACATATTTCGTTGAATTCTGTATGAATTGTGTCACAGTGCTGTTGATTTCTTCAGTTATTACTGCTTGTAATTGTTTAATACATTATTTTGTCGATTTTTATACAGTTGGAATGCTAAATCTCCCAATAAGAAAAAATCCAATGGTAAAACACATAAAAAATGGGTTGCCCTTTCAACTGATTCTCTACATCCGATCCGCGAACATTACGTACAAAATATGGTGAGGCTCCATCCTGTTAAAACTAAATATTTTTGTTTGGATGATTAGGTCAGCTTGGATTTCGAAGGAGAGGACAAACATTCTTTCTTTGAAGACGCTGTTTCTGAAATACTTCCATCTAGTGACGATTTTGAGTCGACCAGTAATGACGATTGAGGCTGCTAACAGTATCATTAAGAGAACACGTTGCTTTATCAATAAAGATTATTTGATTCCTCAACTTGGCCTGTCCTTTGATAAATCCTAACATTAATTCGCAAAAGTGTAGCCTGGAAATCGATATTCTTCCAACTGTTTTTAGTGGATCTTAGTAGAGATAGTAATTTTGGTTCCCTTACGGCATTATAGTAAGGATCAGTTTCGTATAGTGTAGGTCTGTTAAAAGATATATTTAAACAGTGTACTTGAGTGATTCGAAATTTAGATAACGTAAAATGTAATTTAAGATACAAATAACAACGCACAGCTTAATGCAGGACAACCCGCCACTTACAAGCATCTTCTTTTAACTCGCGAAGATAAATCCTTATTGTCAGCATAGTTAGTCCTATAGCTTTGATGCAATTTACATTAATACGTGTCCACTCGTTAAACAAAAAAAAAAGGAGTTGGCAAGTCGATAAAGTGCTGAGTAAAAGATCCAATTCGCCGGTATTTCCTTTCGCATTTGCTTAATCGGCAAATCCTCTTCACCGTCTCGGCATTCCTCGGACGTAATTTGTTACAGCAATATGTTCCGCCGCTTGATGGTTCTTTTCAATTGCCAAGCGGTGCAATATTTCTTCCTAGGATCGCTTTTACATGTTCTAAGTGGTCTGTGTTAGTCGCGCAGTTTCATGTGAGTATGTAGGATATTGGAGAATGCAAAGATAGGTGTTTTACTGAAATATGTTACACATTATAAGCAAAAAATAATTTTACTATATCAACAACTGATAGAAAGGTTGTTCCAAATTATTTGTGCAATAAATACTGCTTTTATTTATGCACTTGTGATCCGCATGATTCATATCTTTACTAGCATCGAAATTGGCAAATATTTTAAGGATCGTTTTGCCTTATTCTTCAGATTATAATATTAAACAAGTTCCCACACAAACGAATTCGTCAGTTAACAACAACAGCTTTAAACATGAACTTGATTATTTTTTACTATTATCAATACCAACCCATCTGAAGTCTTGGCTAAGGAAAAGAAACACAGAAAACGAAAGGATTAAAAATATGGTCAGAGAAGACGGAAGAAGCAGTGAAAGAAAAACAAGAAGCGTGCATGGTAAAAATCTTGGGATAGATTTACAAGATATAGATTTACACATGGAAGGCAAAACCTGGTTTATAAAGTAAGGAAATCATTAAAGAATCAGGAAAATGACAAAACATATAAAAAACATAGGCGAGGAGACGTGGATAAAACATTATGAATTCTTCCTGATGATTGGAAAAGAGCGAAGACAGTTCCGTTGTTTAAAAAAGAACAACCCTCAAAATTACTAAAAAATCGACCTATTAGACTGCGCTTATAAAATTTATGCCAGAATATTAAACAACAGGTTGAAAATCATAGCAGAAGAACTAACAGAAGAGAAGTAAATTAGCTTTAGAAAAGGCAGATCAACCACAGATGGAATATTCACTCTACAGCAAATTATAGAAAAGCACAGGGAATACAATAGAGAAACACACATAGGGTTTATAGACTTCGAGAAGGTTTTCGATAATGTAAACCAATGTAAGTTATGGGATACTATGAAAGAACAGGGATATCCACATAATCTAATAAGAGCGATACAGGGTTTATACACAGACACCAGAATTATGGTAGATATAGGCGGAAGATTAACTAGAGAAATGTCAACAAACAAAGGAGTTAGACAAGGCTGTTGTGTGTCGCCAACGTTACTTAATATATACAAATATAATCTGAGCAAAGTCAACGACAGTATCTATAATCCAACGGTCCTCATTATAGCTATGACTATGATTTAGTTCGCTTACGGCGAATGGCTGATAGACTAAATGATTGTTGATTTTGCTCAGATTATGTCTGTATTGAAGCTATTATAAAGGAATGGAAAAAGAAATACCCTAAACGAATACTTTTGGACCAGAATGCCGCTCTAAATTCGATATTATATGCTAACAACTTAGTACCCCTAACAGAAACAGAGAATGATCTAAAGAAAGGGATATATGCGTTACAGAAAACCTGCCAAAACTATGAAACGAAAATATCGGCAAATAAAACCAAAACCATGGCTTTCCTGGATAAATATCCAATTAGGACAACAATAAATAAAAGATATTGTACTGGAACAGGTGAGACACTTTAAGTATTTAAGCTACGATGCACTTTATGATTGAAACAAAGACAGAAGAAAAACTGAATAAATTTATACATATCTGTAGCAAAATCAGCAGAACGTTAAAAAACAAAACAAGAAAGGATACACAAGTAACATTTTACAAGGCGATAGCAGTGTCAACCCTCTTATACGGTAGTTAAACATGGACAACAACAAAAAAACAAGAAACCAGGATACAAACACAAGAAATGAAATTTTTAAGAGTGAAAGGTTGCACAAGATCCAATAAAATAAGAAATGTAGATGTAAGAACAGATCTAAACATCTTCGACATAAATGAGAGAATAAAGAAAAACAAAGATAAGTTGAAGGAACACGTAGCACGGATGCGAGTGACGAGATTGGAAGCCAGAGCGAAATTTTACAGATGTTTAGGAAGAAGAAGTGTAGGCGGATCAAATAAAAGATGGGTATTGTAACAGGCAAAGTGCCTAAACCTGAAGTGAAGAACAAGAAGAAGGAATAACGAAACATGTGTATTTGACAATCCTAGAAAACGATGCGGTACCAACTGAATGTGAATTAATTGGGAAGGGATCCATTTCTCAGCGAAGTAATGACCTCAAACACATCCCAAAGGTGGTTAAAGCTTATTTCTTATATCTGCCAGGCAATTATTAAAGGAAAAGCGGGTTACATTGTAACATTACGTGTTTAATAGAATGTACTATTTTGTCAATAAAACATTACAAGTTAATAAGTAAAGTTCGTTTCCGTAACAAATTTCACGCAAAGATTATCTGTCTAGTTTATTTTGTTATTTTATATAGAGCGATCAAACTTATGAACGAAACTGTATGTGTAATTGTTGAAATTGTTTAGTACATATCAATTAAATTTTCAGACATTCTCTGATTTAATTCGAAGCGCAAGAAAAACACATTTTGCATTGCATTAGAAATGACGTACTTTTGACGTCTAATAGTAGTTTAAAATGACATATTTTTGAAATTGGAAAAACAATAAATAAATGCCTCCTTTAATTTGAAACTCACTTTCTAATAACTCGGCCTCGTATATCTATTAACAATTGTTAAATCTTAATGAAATAAACCGATCTTCTCTAATTATATCAGTTGATACGATACTTAGAAAGAAAATCCGAGAGAAAACATTTTTTTCGCATCGAAATCGTTTGAACTTCCCTATTTGCGACGGGGAATTTGTTGGAAAAGTTAACGGTCGACGCGGAAGCATTTTTCACCAGTGCTCCCATTAAAAACTTGATTTGGGGATAGGTCATGGGTCGCGGGCCCCAGTCGTAACGCTCGAGGCGCACTCTGCGAGCGCTAAATTCAATTTTCATGAAGTAATTAATATTTCGATAGCTGAATATAAGCGAGAGAAATAGAAGATGCATTTTACTCTTTCTTTTGTATAGATTCCATCTCCTCAGATCGGGATACCTGACAAACTACGATCGTGATACTTTTTTTTGGTTGTTGTTAGCTGAACGCTTAACCAGGTCTTCCAGGGGAGGTTAAAATAAATATTGCTACCTGTTTCGTACGTAGTTGGGTCGAACGCTGTTCAAACATTGAAAGATTGTTTGGGAAATGGCCGATCGCAACCGCGCAATGGGTGATCGCAACGTGATCGAATTTTCAATAAAAGCAATGTATAGAAGAGTGTACCATTTCAAAGGAATATGTTTATTCATGAGGTACCATAGATGATAGTTCAATTAAAACAAGATAATTGCGAAAATATGTGCAAAAAAGTTGCTCTTTCTTCACTTTGAATTGTTGAGAAAATAAAAATGAAGGAATTGAGTTCACCAGCAGTTACATAGACAGAAATGCTTGTTTCGTATATACACCATTCGCGTTGAGAATGCAGAGTTAGATTAGATAGGCTTTAAAATACAGGCTTGCCACTGGCTAATCGGCGAGGTATACTCACACGAGAGAAACGGATATAATTTCTTCATATCAAATTTCTGCATTTTTTCATCGTAGTTTATAATTGAATGGCTTACTTCAAAAGGGGTTGTAACTGGTGAAACTTTATTGAACCTTGAACTACTTGAGATAACCAAAAAAATATGTGGCTGATAGTCCTATAACTTACGTTATTGATCAGATATCGGAAAGTGGTACTACAGTTTTACGTTTGCCCCCGTACCACTGTGATTTAAACCCTATTGAACTTGCATGGGCACACATCGCTGCCAATAATAAACCTTTTAAAATATCAGAGCTGTAAGTATTATTACTGGAAGGGCTAGATGTTGTAACACCTGAAGTTTGGGTAAGCTGTATCAAACACACCATTGAAGAAGAGAATAAAATGTATCAACTTGATAACACAGTTGAAGAATTTATTACAACTGCAAATGTAAATTCATCGATAAATACATCAGATTCTGATTTTGCCTAATAGAAGCGCTAATAAATTAATTAAATATATAATACTTAGAATACTCTGATTGCTCATTTATATCTTTATGCATTTCATACATTAAGGTCTGTTTACATTTACCCTTAAAAGTTAAACGTCACTTAATTCTTTAAGCGGATTGCACCGTAAGGAAAATACCTAAAGCATCACTTAAAGTAACGCTTAACATCTACGATTTTAAGCGGCAGGTATTCTACGGCTGAACTCGAAAGGGAAAGAAGGGCGTTTGCGCTATGTAAATATTCTTAAATTTCAATAACCATACTTTCTTCGTAAACAAATGTATCACCTAAGCAAAAATTATTTGCTTCAAAGTATTGAAGCAATTTCAAGAAAAGTGGATTTAATACAGGAAGTTGATGAAATCGTTGATAATATAGTAGAAGACAATGAGTTAGATGTACTAGAATCTGTAGAATGTGGTCTACGTAGGCAAATGTACGTTCGACTAAACCACGACAAAGAATTTGGGCGATGTAAATTTCAAACCTCGATTTCGATTATCTAGGAATTGTGCTTTGAAGTTTTCAAAATTAATCGAACAACAAGTAAGTGAACGAGTTGCGTCTCTTAGTTTTTTTTTGTATGAATAACTGTGTTCGTCCTATAAATCAGTTATTATTGTGTCTGCGATTCCATTCTATTCAGCAATAACGACCTACAGGAGGCTACTTACAAGTACTTGCAGACCTTGCTAGATTAAGTAGATTTGTTACATTTCCTAAAATTGGAGCACAAAAAGACTATCAAAGGAATTTTATTGTATCGCATCATTTCCACGAGATATTGGAGTTATTATATTATATTACAAATTTTTAATGTATTTTGTCGGCTTTTCCGTAAACAGGAAATCTTATTTTTCAATGAATGTGCAAATGACTTGTGGTGCCATTCTAAAAAATGCAAATATTGATGCACGATGGCCTGGATCCACACGTGGTTCAATATTTTCAATAATGGCAACATTTTGGCTGAATTCGAAAGCAATCAGTATCATCAATGTATTTTATTAGGTGAATATAATGCCTACTTTAGAAATTCTCGGTAATATTAGGTCTCTTTTTGTACATGAGGACATTGAACTAAAACCAAAAAGATGTTCTCATAATTTTTTAATCCAATTTAAACTTTTCTAATCCTTGTAATTCTTTTTTTTTTCATTCAATTATATCCCTATATTTCTTATGAGCGATAATAAGAATATTTTCTCCTCAACTGTAACAATTCGAGATTCCATGATTCTCAAATAGTGTACAATTAATATCTAATTAACACTTTTAAAAGTCTTTTTCGTATACGCGTTATACGTGAAAGAAAACCCCGCCAAATTACGTAGGTTTAAGAACCATACATTAATATAAATCCCCAGAAGTCTTAACTAACTGATACTTTTAAGGTAGCGGTGCAATGCAATCTGTCCCTTAAAGTTAAGCATGGCTTACTTAAGCCGAAAGTTTAAGGTTAACCGTTGCAAACGGCTCTAAGTATAATTAACGTATTTTATATAATGTAGTAATTTTAAAACAACATATGTGGAAATTAATAATTGTATCAAACATGTTATTGAAGAAGAGAATCAGATGTATTAACTGGATAACATCGTTGAAAATACACTTGAAAAATTTATCATCTTCATCAGACCCCCGTCAACAGAATCTTATTCAATTTGTCCATTAGTATCATTTGCATAAGAAATTGAAATTACTTATTCATCTTTTTCACACTACCATAACCATTTACAAATCAAATTCATGTGTTTATTTCATTTATTATTTTATAAACATAGTGCGACCAATTTTATTTGGCCGGCGGAAAATATGTGAACTAATACGCGAAAGTCTTTACTCCTCATCTCCTTAACCCATACTCGGCTATAGTACAGTCAAGTACATCATATCTATCTCTGTCATTGACAGCGTTGTTTAAGTTATAGGTTAGTTTGATGTTTCTTATAATTTTGTTAGTTTTATTAAGTGTCTTTTTTAATTTCTGTTTCTATTTTCATCCTGTTTCGTTTTATATTCACTACTAACTACTCATTTCAGAGCTGCAGCGTTTTTCGTCTAATTTCCAAGTTAGTAATGTTAATTTTAATGATGGTGTCGCTGGTGTTAGATACACCTAGTCTATTTTATGTTCTTACCTACGTCATTGATTTTTAACCGTATGAAGCAAATTAATACTTCTTGGGCAAATTAAATACCGCATAAACAGTTAATTTGGAAATAAATTTAATGTATTGTAGCCCAAATTATTTTATTTTAACAAATTTATTAATGTTTTATAGCAACTATTTAATGAAAAATATATTTATTTGAATATCTAACATATATGTTAGTATTTCATTTTCAGGTTATAACCTGAAATAGGTTAGGAATTTTAAATAACAAATATGGACCAATATGTGAAGGATTGAAGTAGATTTGGGTCGAATTTCTATTTTTAATAAATGACACATGTATGTTTATATTCCAATTAAGTTGTCTAACCACTGCCTCCGCGTTCTATGTAACAAACAACCATTCCTATTAATAAAACAACATCGTTTTCACTATTTAATGATATTTTAAGGTATCAAAAGAACAAATTTGAAATAATATTTATAATATGCAAGTAAATATTAAATAAACACTTATTTATGAATTTATAATGCATAAGATGTCATCGAAGACTTGAATCATCTATTTCTTCTTCAGAACTTGAAGATTCGTTGGGATTGGCAATTATTATGGGTTCGATGTCCATCTCCACTATATTTCTTTCTCGTACAAATTATTTATTAAAATGTTTGTGTGTCTTAGACAGTCCTCCCAGGTGTTGCGTGTGCAATGTTCCAGCGCTTCGTTCCACATATTCAGTACATTCTCATCACGATAATCATCCCTACCAATATTTTTATTATATCCTTTTGCCGAGGCCCAGATCAATTCAATTGTATTAAAATCGCAATGATATGAAGGAAGTCTCAATACTTCATGACCCTCACGTTTACGAATACTTTTAATGGATTACTCTGTAAAGATAGTAAAATATTAACCTCTGTTCGATGCATTGTCTTTATTCAAAATAACTTACTAAAGACTTTGTGGTCGTAGTCTGCGTTCAGAAAAGAACAACTACTCGTAAAATGCAGAGAGAAAGTAAAAAAAAAATGGTGAAACGTAACTATAAATATTAAACTGTAAATACAAAAACGATGCTAACCTACATTTGACAACCGACAACAAACGCTAGAAGATAAACAGTTCACCAGCAGATCACGTAACCTGAATGACGCAGTAGTATATACCACTATCCTTGTCTGTCACTCTAATAAAGCCAAACCAAGCAGATCTTTGTCTGTTAGATAAGCGCGAAATCTTGTTTCCTTTTTCAGCAACAGTACTAGAGAAAGATCGTCAAATGAATAGATTGCCTTAACTTATACGACAAAACAATGACGCAGGTAAAAGCTTAAAATAGGCGAAGTGTAACACGCTAAAATTGCTGTGAATACAGCTTTTCTCATGGTATTGGTAGAAAAGCTGTATCTACAGCGATTTTGTCGTTGGTGTTATTTTCTAGGCATTTCTCAAGATGTGTTTTAAAGATGATGTTACGTTCTCCTGGTTTGAAGAACAGCGCCGCTGTGGCCTGCTCGTAAATTCCTGAATTACTTGACCAATACTTACTTGTAGAGCATGTTCGCTTATTTACTAGATGAAAGGTTGTACAGTGAAACTCAATGCGCATGCGCAGAAAAATATATTTAAAAAATAAAATGTGTACACGGTTTCCACTCTAGCCTATGTACAGTTACGATGGACGTAAGATATACATATATTTGCAATAATTGCAGTTATTCGAGCTCTTCTATACATGTAATGTACATTAGCATGTGCATATGTATGTTCTCCTTTGATAGCAATATAAAGTACCGCCTCAGCACGTACGTTGCAAAGCTATGTTTTAATTGTGTTTAAAATGTTAAATTCTTATATGCTTCCGCAGAAGCTTCGTTAAAGGCAAGTACTAATACCTCTATATCCATGCATGCACCACTACCTTTTTATAGGGGAGCCAACCCTATTTACTACTTCAATTTATAAGCGCACCTCGGTGCTATGCTTATTTATATGTCCCTTTACGGGAGCCTAATACATTTTCCTTGTTTTAAATTTGCTTAAGGGACTTGGCCCTGTTTCAATGGCTTGTGTTTGTACTTGAACCGAACACTTTCGTTTTTACACATTTATCGACAGTAGCGATAATAGCCAATCTCAAAACAAAAGTAATGTGACAGCTACCCAGGCGTTCTCGTTTGAAATAATACGCTACGACACAAACTTAACACAAGACTAAAAATATGTATAGAGGACAACGGACGCAGTAGCCTCGACGAACGATGATAGAGAGCCGAGAATTTGTATTTAATAAGGAAATCTATACATGCGCTCCGACAACCTTACCAGAAAGATTTCCGTCAGAATTGTAACAGAAGACTAAATAAATGTATAGACGACGACGGACACAGTAGCCTCGACGAATGGTGATAGAGAGCCGAGAATTTGCATTTAATAAGGAAATCTATACATGCGCTCCGATAAAACAAAATACATTTCCTTAGAAACTTAAAATTCATTTACAAAAACAATGTTAAGTCCTTAACAGATGAAGTGTATATAATTTATTTTTAGATATATTACAAATATGCCTAAGACAAAATCCAACCAGAGCAATGCGCTCACAATGCTGTAGAATATTATCATATTTTGCGAGAGTGGAAAGATGGCAAAAATATATATATTGTGTGTCATCATTGACAGGGAAATATGAGAGAACAATTCACAGCAGATTCTTAGAATTAAACAGACACTTTGTAATAAGAAAAATAAAGCGCCTCTGGCCGAATCACAAATTTCATCGATGGATATTCTCAAGGCAAGTTCCATTTTGATAGATTATCCAGACAGGTATAAAAGTATTAACTTTTTATGTGAGTATTTACTATATTATTGTTTTTCTGTTGTAGATGTGTACTTCGCAATAAAATTCATTCCTTATATGAAGTTTGATAAGAAAATACCAATTGTAAATATTCTACATGCGTTCATGTTAAATGAAACCCAACTTAAAGGTTCGAAAGAAAAGGTGCTATAATATCTTAGCTGCAATCGATGAACATACCAAACCATCCACATATGTTAAAATTCGAACGTTTAGAAATCCTTGGGAGGTACAAACTAAATGTAATTGATATGCATGCAATATCCAAGGGTCATACTGTACTACGCCTTTCTCCATACCATTGTGACTTGAATCCCCTAGAGCAAATCTAGAGTATGATTAAGAGAAAAGTTGCCTCACATAATATTGGAACAACAAATATGGAAAATCTCATTTACGAAGCAGCAAATCAAGTAACTTTGGAATTATGGAGCAGAATGTAATAACATCGACAAAACTGGAAAAGAATATATGGCAAAAGATCAACTGTTCGATAATGAAGAAAGATTTATTATTCATTAGATGTATAATAAATCCTCTCATATAGTGATTCTGATTGAAACAATTTTTAAAAAATGTATGTTTCTTTGATATATGATACTTGAAATTGCACAAATATATCTTATATTGTAATGTAATCAATAAATGTATAAATAGAGTATTGTCACTTTTAATATTTTGTTCTTTAATCTTCATAATGGTTTAGTTTTATGTACATCAACATATTCTAAGATATATAAAACCAAATTCACAGGAATAGCAGTAAACTCCACTCACACAAATTAATTAATTATGCGGAACGCAGCGTTTCCAGAGCACGTGGGCTCTCATTGTCAACCGTGTTACCGACTGTCCAGTCGGTAAGGGTTCACAACCTGTGAATTGTACATCCACACAGTCCTTGCAATCGTCATATAAAATCAAATATTAACAAGTAAACAAAAAGCCTATTTTATAATCCAATAAGCAACAGCCATAACTTCGCATTCACAATTGTCTAAATTATAATAAATTTAATTCAGATATGAAGAGAAGAAAACTATATAAATTTGTAATATATGCAATTAAAGATTGCGATAATTAATTAGTATATTTGATATTTTATTGTAGACATTAATATATACGTAATTATTTATTGGCTGTACTGTCAATGGAAATGTACATATATTTTAGTAAAGTCAGGGTGCAGTAGGTAAGTATACTTAGAGCGCTGTTTTTTTTTTACCAGATAGCTCACTTAATTTCATCACTGACAATCCAAAAATAAGTTTTGGGAGATTTAAAAAATGGATTAACGTTATTCACAATCCAGTATTGATTATCATTAGCACCAGATATGGTGTAAAGTACATACCGTGTTACGGATTCTAATTTATTTTCTTAAGGTAGAGGGCATAAAACGCAATTGTGATTTCATGTTATTAATTTACCATTTCTACTAATATCTCTTATCTCTGATTAACCCTAAATGCAATCTCATTTACTTTCTAACATAATTATATGGCCCTCAACTATTTCAGTAAATGGAACAATCAAAGGATACATTTCTATTGCAATCGATGTCACGTTTATTTGACTATTGCGGGATTATTTTATCAGGCCATGTAACCATAATGAGAACATATGACAAACTCTGCTATCTACTATACAAATTTTGATAACCAAACTTTGGCGTTTACGATGCTGTCATTTGACAGTTCTATCGGTTAAATTTCACCAGTGTAATACAGCTGCCGATCATAGCGCTATCTACTGCATTCTTAACGTGAATGTAGTATAGTTCTTTTTCATTGCGAATATCCAAATATAATTTAAATGCAAACCTATATAATATTATGTATTAGTTTTCTAATTAAAAGCGATTGTAAGTACTACACTCAGTGAACTTCCTATAGTTCTATATGAACCTTTGAACAGAATATTTGGGTTTCTTAATATCTTCGGCAAATTATGCATCTAAGTTAATACCGAACAAGAAAGAAATACAAATGCAAAAGAAAATCACATTAAAAATATGTATTACATTTATTACACACACAGAGGATATTTACAATAATGATAACTCAAAACAGCGAAATCTGTATATTAAAGAGGAAAAATAAAACAAATTCAACTGTTTTGGAGCCTATTTGTGTTCCACAATAATAATGGAATTAATATTAAAACTGAAAAGGGGAAATGAAAGAAAAAATCAGAAAAATATTCAATTTCTGTATTAAAAGAAATGCCTCAGGTAGGGGGACAAAAGGAGTCACCTATGGTGAAAATTTTATCTGGAATTATACGGAGCTACCTATATCCAAATCGTCTATTTCACAAATCCATTTCCATTATGCTTATCTTCCCTTACGTCTTTAACTATTTTTCTCCCACACCCAGCGTTCCGCAACGCAGCTACATCGATACTATACAAATACAGGCTTCTAGATCTATTTACACCTACTCGCGCTTTTCGCCGGATAGACGTATATATGTAATACAACTTGTACAAATATTCAGCGAGCTTGAACGTCTTATGTTTCTAAAAGCCGACAACTCCTTGTTCTCGCAATCCTTATTTATTATCGTGCAGTTCTGCAGTAATACCGTTATACGTTTGTCTCGGTTTTGTGTTAATGCGGTAAACGCGAGAGAAATCACAAGACATTAGGATAAAAGGAGTTTAAATTCGTCAGAGCCGCTAGCGGAGAATATCCTCCATTGCTGTAGTGCTCCTAAAAACAAGGCGTTGGTACAAGATGTTTCGCAACAGAAAATTAGTTGCAAGGTATTTAATTATTATTTTGTAACTTTAGTAGAGGGCATTTGCTTAATTGCTTTGTATGCTATCCTTTCTCAAAGGGAATTTAACTAACATCTAGTGCAGCTGTAATACAGTCTTATAGCAAACTCTGTAAATTTCTTCTTCCTTTATCTGATTGTCGTAATTTCCTTTTGTAATTGTTACTAGACGTGAGGAAGTACTAAACTGCAGTTGTTAACCATGAAATTAGAACCACTTCAAATAATTTAAGAAACCTGTTTTAAGAAATTTTGTTCTCAACAAATGAATCTATGATACTTTTACATATACATATATGTTAGGAAATCATTCTACTGTTTATACCAAATTTCGGGCTGCAAGTTAGCAAGTTCCATTAATATTTAAATTGACTCATCTCCAAGACCATCGTACAGTGAAGATAAAGCCTTTAATGTGTTCAAAAATTAAAATGAACATGTATATACAATAACATATACTAAGATATTTTGCAATTGCTATTGTTATGGGTAAGAAAAAATCTGAATCAACTGGGAGCACGTTGACTGATTAATCTTAGCTATAACGTTGCAGTGGATGAAGGCACATTACAAAAACCATATTAACTTTAGAACCATATTTCTACGCTGAAAAGATCTAGAATAGACGCTTAATCGAAACCAATGGTTTCAATTATGTTAGAAAACGCCCTGTTCGATATGTGTTATTACCGTTAATGTTGAATGAAACTATATTTCTAGATTGAGTTTGAAATCACAGTAACGTCACATTAAAAATTAACACTGAACCAAATCGTGTTTTTAGGTACCGTTATATAAAAGAAACCAACGCTATTTTGCGCATTCATAACAAAGTCACTGAGAAACGTTTATTCAACATTGAATTAAATAACATTTGAAACGTATAATCGAAATGCTGACACTGCTGTGACATATATTCCCCTCAATATTATGTGAGGCTATTAATGTATATGATGCCTTACACAATTACAATTACGTTGTAAAGAAAATTTTAGTTAATATAGAATTAAAGGACACTTTTAATTAATAAATAATCTCAAAAGAAAAATGGCATTAAATTAATATCAAGCTTCCCTTGGTTTCTATAATTTCCTTCTAACTGCTAATGTTAAAATTTTTTCCGGAACATGTCAGTCTCGGTAGGGTTTGAACCTACGCCTTCTCGCTTACCGGTACAAATACGGTTTTTTGTATCGTAGGTAAATCGGTAGGATTTGCACTTACCGAAACTAGTAGGATTTGCACCGCCAAGCGAAAAGGCGTAGGTTCAAATATTATCGAGACCAACATTTTTTCTAGCGAATATAGTAACCAACATAGATTATAATAAAGTAATAAAATAACCTGTTCTATCAATTACAAATTTAATGTTTCTTCTTTTCATCCTATATTTCTTAAAAAATTAAGGCTTATAAGTTAATTGCACCTTAGCATTGTATAATAGTTTAGGTTTCATTGCAAATACATTAAGATTCGTTTAGGTGTATATTTTGGAGATGCCGTTAATACAGGAAACGATATTCAGCATACTGTCTGCGTAACCAGTTAAATCTTCTTTCATCTCATAGATGGCACCACAGTTTAAGAGTCTTGTATGTTGACGAACATTTTAGTATACCTATACACAATACGTCAACGTCGTATAGTGTATTTGTTTCGCTCATGCATATGTTCGTATATTTATTGGATGCTAGCGGGACCCACAAGAAGCTTTATTTATATATAATCTTGCTTTTTTTATGTTAACTCAAACAGTTCTCCTCTACGTTTACACAAATGGACGTTAAAGTTATATAACAAGAAATGTGTTACTTTCATCTACATTGATTTTCCACGATTTATCAGTGCTGAAGGAGTCGTTTGCTTCCCGTGTACTTGCAATGATACTCAAGGTTTGTAGAAGACTAGAAATAACGTTGTTCTTGCGATCATTCTGAACGATTGAGCAAATTTACTATTCGCGCGAGATTTAAATTACTCAAAATGGTGGCCGAAAGTCGTACACCAGCACCAGAGAGAGAGCTACAATTCAAAAGCATCTTCTATTTTGCCCCGAGCTTACAATCTGATTTATCTATGGCGTGCAATATGTCTCGAGCAGACGTTAAATTATATCTCACAGGCGGCAACGTGCACGTTATAAAGAATTAACTCCCTTCCAACGCGGGCAGATTACTAGACTGTATAAAGTATTTCTCTTTGGGAAATTGTCTTGAGAGTTAATCATAATGTAATAAATTACATTGCAGTTAGTTTATTAAACAATTTACTCTATCTACTGGTGTTAGCCTTCGTTAATTCCGTCGGCTTTCCCTCATCACTTTACTACTATACGAGGGATGTCTCTTAAGTTTTGTATACTGGGGCATAGAGCGGGCTACCAATCAAATGTCAGTATTAAAAGTTAACCTCCATCTTTAGTTAATCTGAATTCAAAGTTTCAGTATAACGTTGTAGCTACGACGAACTGTTAAAGTTGACAAATTAGTTGAAAAATGGAATTAGACTGAGAACATTTTCGCACAATTTTTATAATTTTCGAAGACAAAAATGCATCGTCTAGTTGGTTCTGTTTTCGGTAAAGACGCCCCACATCAGTCAACAGCTTCATGTTGGTATGGACAATCCAAACGTGAAAGGATTAGTCTTAGAAACGATTCAAGAACAGGTGCACCAAAAACGTTAGTCACTCAAGAAAACGTCATTGGGGATATCAAATACAGAATTTAAAGGGTTCGTTTGTAATAATAAAATACCCTATTGGTCAATAATGAGTGCTTTTGCTATTGCTTCTTACAACCTCAAATAGTGAGGATGGAGTGGAATTAAACAGGCTCTTAAATAGTCAACGGAAATCTCCGCTCAACTTCGTTTAAGGATCTGCTGCAGTTTGTCAGTGCAACTAAATTGTTTAGCAGTAGAATGCAATTTATGCAGCAAGCAGCAAGCATCTCCAGACATTTCTATAATCTTCAGGTCAGAGGAGAATGACGGTAAATCGAGAAAAACCATGTTCTTAAAAAACGTTGAACAACATGTCTGCAGGTTCTGTAGCAACAATTTTTCTATAGGGTCAAAAAGCTGTTATGGCAAATTGGTATACAACCATTTGTTTACTGTAAGTCATCGCTGCGCTTCGGAAAGCTAACCCCAAACGACGAATCAATCTCACACCAAGACAATGCAATTTCGCAGACAACACCCAAAACAATTGAATCTTAATGGAAGGAAACATCGAGTTGTTGGACCATCCTCCGTACAGTCTGGACGGTCCCAACGATTTCTTTAACATTCCGAAAGTCAAGAACAAACTGCGTGGTCAAAGTCTTCTCGGAAGTGTAGTCGGGAAGAGTAATCGACGCCCTTTAAACTGGGGAATATTTTGGAAAAGTTCTTTAAAAGCTATCTAGTTTTATTCCAGCTCTATACCACAACTTAAAAGACACCCCTCGTTCACTATGTTGCTGTATGGCATCTAAGTTAAACTAACAGTTTCCTACCTTAAGTATATTCACAATTATTAAAGTATTTAACCCATTAATAACATGCGGACAGCTGTCATATCTGCGTCTTGTCAATTGTGCAGATTTTTCTCCAGTACACTGTACGGCTACAAGTTCTTCCTACAACAATATACAAAACTAGCGCTTTGAAGCGTTCTCTCCCGCCCGCTAGGTGTCACTGACGTTGTAGTAGGAACAAAATTCATTAGTCCCGTTCTGTCTGTTAAGAGAACGAGATCCGAGTTATTAATGTTCCTTGGGATTATACGCGACTGCACTTAAATTCCTTGCTCATCCAAGCGCTGTGCCTAGTTCGTGTCTCGAGTTTAATTTGAACCGAACAGAAGATTAACTGTCACATTTCAATATAGTACATGTAGTTTCCCTTGCTGCTGAGAACTGTCTGTTTTCGTTGAGCGGCAACGAAAGTATAGACGTATAAAGATGATAAAGGATAGTAAATACATTGCGGAACAGAGGAAAGATATGAAGGTTGCGTAAAATGAATGTTCTAATTAATTTACTAGCCAAGAAAGGAAATCGTGAATGCTGACGCACGTAAACTTTTCTATCGAACAATACATCTATTGGGAGAATAAAGAAACTTGGCAGACGCATTAGTACATGTATGCACATACTATAGTGATCAAATAGATTAAATCTTAGATGAAAGTCTGTTTATTAGATTCCTTTATATGATTTATAAGTTTACAACCACTTTATTCATTTTATTGTCCTCCACCTTGTAGAATGGCGTGCTTATGATCTCGATTGCAAATAACATAGATCTTTAACTATGTTATTTGCAATCGAGATCATCGCCGCGTTAAGGTGAAGTGAAGGGATATCTGGACATGTATTTTCTCTTAAATTAAAAATTGACATTTACAAAAATTAAACGTGTAGCAAAGCCAATTAAATGAAGCTGAAGGGGCGTAAATTGTTTTATTGACGTCTTAAGGCTGCAGTTACACTCAGTGAAATTTTATAGTTCCATATGAACTTTTGAGCAGACTATCTGGTTTTCTTAATATATTTGACAAATTATGCATCGAAGTTAATGGTGAACTATATACAAATGCAAAAGAAAATAATATTAATAAAATTTATAACATGTTATACAGAGAATATTTACAGCAATGGTAACTCGATACAGCGAAATTACTGTTCATTAAAATTTATTAGTTTCTTCTAACCTTGTGTAATAAATGTTAGATCCTCTATTCGAAATAGCTTCAAATATCCATAATATAATATAACATAATTATTATATAATTAGTTTCCTTTTAATGAAAGCATTGGAATTACGGATAGCTAACCTTCTTGCTGAAATATCAAGTCCTGCGTCGGCAATTGTTCACTAAAGTCTGTCAGAACCATTTTCAGAAGTTGTATTTAAGAATTAGAATTCATTCACATAGAAGTAAAACATATAGGTGTTTTATTGTTACGGATATGATGACGTTCTCCTCCTACGAGGGGGTCCCTCAATGTGCCTAATAAATTACAACCAACAAAAATTGATCACAGTAGAAGATAGTAGAAAGATGCTGAGTGACAAAAGAATTTGTAAAGTGGAACCATTCTACAGGAATTGCCTACATATAGTTGCAAATACTATACACAATAGCATGCCAAGTATATTGCGATGACAAAAACATATGAGCAAGGGGCATATCCAGCGAAACGTAAATGTTCAAAGTGCTTTAGGCTAAAACTGTGTAGATCACGATGCAGCAAAATAACTGAAGTTTACAGTATTGTATAATACACGTTGTCGTACATTACTATAATTGAAGTAACGAATATTATTTCAAATAATATTGGTTTTCAACTGAATAACCCTAGGATAATGTCGGAAGAATTATATATAGTATATCTATGTACATACTATATGATCGATTAAATTTACCCTCTAGCAAGCCATGAAATTGTTCTTCTTTAAACTTACGTTGGTGGAATAACTTTAAAAACGTGCAAATTAACTTATTCTGTAGCGTTAGTGACAGCGCCTAAGTGTAGGTGGTTCAGTTTATCCGACGCCGTTGACATGCGGTTGTCAGACTAGGCATTGACGCTTTGACAAATAACTGCACATAAACGTTTCAGTTGGAAAAATAAAAAGATTAATAATAATAATAAAGAATGGTTACATTAAATATTCAAAGTGAGCTCCTTCATGTTCTATACATAACGCCACTTTTCGTTTCATGTTATTGAATGCATTCTTTAAATTGTGTAGTGTAATAATCGAGCTACTTGCGGAATTGGACCGTGTCATGATGAGATATAATATGAAATAAGAATAATAGGAAAAAGAAACAAGGAGAAAAAGGAATAAAAAGAAGAAAGAAAAAGGAAAAAACGAAAAAAGGGGTGTACAAAAAAGAAAAGGTGAAATAGAGAGTAGGAGAAGGAAGGGAGGCAGAAAAAAGAAAAAAGGAGAGAAAAAGAGAAGGGTGGAATCTCGACGTTTCGCTTCCATCGTAGGAGAAAACAGGGAAACCAAAGTGGCATGGTAACTCGACGTGTAAACCACGCTAGAGGCGGGAAGGTTTTCTTTCCTTTTTTCTTTTCCCCTTTTTCCTGTCTCCCTTCTCTCTTTCCTACTCTTACTCTTGATTTCACCTTTTTTTCTTTTCTTACCCCCTTTTCTGCATTTTTTCCTTTTTCTTTCTTTGTTCTTTTTATTTTTTTTCTTTTTGTTTTTTTTTTCCCTCTTACTCTTATTTCATTTTCATATCTCATCATGACACAGTCTAATTCCGGAAGTAGTTCGATTATTACTGACTCTGGCCGTGGAATGAATACTTTCATTTCATTATGTGGTGTAATTTCCTCGCAGACATTTCGAGTAACTTCAGTAAGTAAGGACGATTTGTAAGTATTCTATTTTTTTAGGTATGGATATATGAAATAGTCCATAATTGTCAAATCTGGAGATCGCGGTTGAAAGTCTATTATTCGATTATCAAAGAATTCATGCAATAATTTCGTCGTTTCCCTTGTCGTACGGGCACTATCTTACTGGAAATATCCCTCGCGGAATTCGTCGCCATGTAATTAATTGAAAAATGTTGCAATAAATCATTACGATATCATTCCGCGTGTACCACAAAAGAACATTGGACCAATAATTGTTTGTTTATTTACATATCCTGATAAGTGACACTATGCCTCATCCGAGAAGAAGGATCTATTAAGAACATCATCATTATTCATCGTACCTGAAAACCATTCACAATAATTAACCAGAATTTGGTGATCAAATAGTATAAGCTCCTACACGCAATGAAATTTATATGGAAATTTTTGTAGATCTTTTTTAAGGATTGCCTGGCATGTCCCATATGAAAGTTGTGCTTGCTGTGAAAGTTTGCGAATAGATTACTTAGGTAATTGAATTACTCGTTCCTCAACATTCTTCCATATTTTCAGCTGCCCGCTTTCATAGTCTACCATTACCTAGTTTTCGAGACGCAGACCCTATTTCACGAAATTTTACCACTGACTCTTGAATAATAGCCACAGAGTGTTATATGTATGTTACTGGAAAATTTGGAAGTTTATACATAGTTACAAAGAGTGTGACCATTCTTCATTCTCTAATCTTATACCATTTCTAATGCATGATTCAGTAATGAAAAGTTTGCGATCTGTTGCAAACATTTTTGTGTCAAACCAATACTGTACATGTGACAAATGTATTTTATTTGTTACTGTCAATTCTCTACTCGCTACCAACAGGATATTTTGAAGAAATAATTTCATGGATTGCTAGAGGATAAATTTATATGATCATATAGTACACATATATATTTGCACACGCATTCGACTGTTACCAGTTGCTATTGGTGTTAGTCGCTAACACGAAGGTAAATTCGTTGCAAAGCATTTTCTATTAAATCCTACCTTTCTCTCTGATGCACAAAGCAGGCAGGTATTGAATTATTCCGTTCTACAATTGCATAATAGAATGCAGTTATAGACTGAAGCAGTTAGTCAGCAAATTAGTTAATTAATTCTGATCAAAATTACAAATGAATTGGCTCTTCCCAGAACTTGTTTCCAAACATATAACGAGGGAGAGGTGCGAATTCAATTGTTGCCATTGTTTATATTTTGCTGGTAACGCAAACTGCTTTCAGCGACATCAACAACAGTGGTGGTTGTGGGAATACTGTTCTATTCACTCCGTATTTATTAACAAAATGCTACAACGAAATTATTCCAATTAATTGTTGATCAAATGCTGAATTTAGATTCAAATACGGTGATTTACATATGCACATCAAACTTTAAATGAATTTAGTGCATTACCGAAAGCGACCACTTTAAATTTAACCATGGAAGGGCCCAGTTGTTCTCGATGCAAATAAACAGCTTTGCTCACATGCATTAGGCACAATCCTTGTGCAGTATTAACTGCATGGTTAAATATTGCAATTTACTAAAACTTTCGTTTCGCATACTGTCGACTACATAATGCTTAAATAGGTTGCATAGCAGTGGTAACATGCAGTACCAAAACAGGTGCCTGACTAGTTATAAGTTAATTAGAATTTAATTAGAATTCGACCAAGCTAACCACAACACAGGTTATGTTAAAGTGATTAAAACTAATTCTATCGGAAAATATTACGAGGAAAATGTAAATATGAAAAGATAATCCTCGCTAGCATTTTACCCTGATGTCACTGGAATAGTGTTTTAAAATCTATGCCTTTACCTTAATTAAATTCGCGGTAGGTATATATACATAGTAGTTCCTCAACGAAGTATAACAAGGCAGGATATATGGGGGCAAACAACATTAATGGAACACCTTTTCTAGGTTAGGAACAGATCACGCAGCAATGTATGCATAAGTTTTTTCTCCGGCTTAACTACGCATCAGCGAATTCGAGACAAACATCATTTAAACTATAAATAGACGTAAGTTAAGCCTGGCAAAAACTAGCGTCTTTCCTTTATCATTCAGTGATCATTTCGAGTTTTGTACCTGAAAAAGAACGTTTGCGGCACGCATCGTTTTTCTTATTTAATCAAAAGAAAAAGGCTGTTGAAAGTCATCGATTCTTGGTAGAAACATTTGATGAATACGCTCCATCGGTTAGAACATGTGAGACATGGTTTCGACAATTTAAAAGTGGCGATTTCAATGTGAAAAGCAGTGGGTGCTTTTGTTGAACACATAAATGCGAAGACGAGCGATTGCAGGAGTTATTGGATGATGACCCAATCCAAACTCAACAACAATTAACAAAAGCATTGCATGTATCACAAGAAACAATCAGCGGACGTTTACGAACAATGGGAAAGAACAATAAGCTCGGTAAATGGACCCCCAACGATTTGAATGAAGATGAAAATCGCAAAGTCACTTGCGAAATGCTGCCTCAATGCCACGAAAGGAAATTATTTTTATGTACAATTGATTTATTTTGAAAACCAGAAACCGAAAAATCGTGGCTTTCACCTGGCAATGACGAGCTTTCAATACCAAAACCAAAACGCTTCAGCAAAAGGACCATGCTCTGTGTCTGGTGGGACCAGAGCGGTATTGCGTATTATCAACTCTTGAAGCCTGGCCAAACCGTTAATACACAACGTTATCGGGAACAAATGATTAATTTAAACCACGCATTAATTGAATGACGACCGGAATGCTCCAGAAGACATGGCAAAGTGATTTCGTTACACGACAATGTGCCGTCTCACACAGCAGAACCAGTGAAAGACACCTTGAAATCACTTGGATGGAATATCCTTCCGCATGCGCCCCATTCCCCAGACCTGGCGCCATCTGACTATCTCTTCTTGGTATCACTTCAGCAATTTCGAGGAAATTGGTAAATTGCTCGACGGATGATTTGCGCTAAAGGCAAGCAGTTCCGCTGGCACCGCCAATATTTTGAATAGAAAAAATTCTCTTGAAAAGGGAGTTGATAATATTAACTTTAATTACAGCGGCCTGTGTATTTAAGGAGGAGGAATTGAGGGGATTGAAAATGTGTGATGCCACCAACATATCGAGTGTTAAATATGAGTTTATGGATAAAAATGCTACTATAATGCTACTAGAGAGAACGCCAAGAGTGTGTACGACAGTAATAAAAGCAAAAGGTGGACATATTGTTTATATATTTTAAGGGTGGGTAAATGCTTATGGTGGGTAGTGGTGAACATTGTAATAACTTTATTTCCTATAAACATGTTCCCAGAATGACTACCAAGAATACGTTATAACTCGATTTTTTTTTATTTGTGGTACAAAACTAGTATAAAATAATTAAATTACCAAAATTAGAGAATTCCGATGTGGTTATGTTGGCATGTCTGCAGCACCATTACAAGGAATCACTAATTACTTATAAGGGCCGACACAAAAGTTTTTAACAGCACAAAATACAATCCCCTTCTATTACTTAGTGCTAACAATTTGCGGTTGCACATGATGCGATTGTTGTGAAAGTCTACATTATTATTTGAATTAACATTACAAAAGCATTGATATGAACCTTACCATCGGTTTTCTTCGCAAAATTATCTTCCTTCAGCAATCTACTTCTCTTTTATATCAAATGGAATTATAGTTTGTTCAATCATCATGATTTTGTCTCTAATTCCAAAAAGGTCAAAAATATTCATTAGTAATTTGGTTGCAGCGAATTTTTCTATAGAATAAAATCGTTTTATCTTTCCGCCATCCCCAAACAAGAGTTATGCTCTATAAAACTGAATTTAATTTCTTCCTTCAATGTAACTTAAATGAAGCCGCCGAAAGAAAGAACTTCCTATTAGTCAAATACGTTGCAATATACTAATTCTCTTTACTCTAAGCACTAATATAACTTTCCAAATATTCCAGTCTCCTTGTATCGTAATCGTGTTTCGTCGTTACGTTATTCCTCCTGCAATTCAAGCCACCCACATGTATCCATTATATCCTCAAATTATTTTCCGTGTACATTGTTTTATTATGCGTGTATGCTATATAGTCGAAAGTAAATGAACTTTGGTTTACATTCTGCCACAACCTTAAATTGTTCTGAAACTTATTAAGATTCTTTAGAAGACTATAGCTATTCTAATTAAGACTTTGTATGGGGAATTTTCCATGCATTAATTTGCGTAAATCCCTCCTACGTATAGCTTCGATCAGAAAACTTCCTACAGATGATCACATAAATAACCTTTCTTCTTCATCGTCGTTGCTTTGTATTATAATAAATTCGTCATTAGCTTGAACAAAGCGAAGTCTAATTTTATTACTCAGATTGCGTATTACTGGTGAATGATTAATGTGACGAATTTTCTTAAAGTATTAGAAAGTGAGCAAATTGATTCACGTTTCATGTTTTTCTTCTTGTTCCGTTAGCGGGAAAGTAAGTACTGTTTCAGAAAAAAATTCCTAAAAACATTTTATTCAAAACAAAATTTATTTCTGCATGAAAGAACATTACAGAAATTATTTTTATACATAGTTGCCACCATTGCTGAAATATTTGTCAAAGCGGAAAACTAATTTTTATATTCCTTCTTTATAGAAAGAGGCCATCAGCGAAAACACTGACTGCAGAAAAGAGAAAAAAGAAGAAAAAAAAAAGGAAAGTATCTCAATCCTTTCCCTTTTTTCTGTTTTCTTTTGTGCCCCTCTTCTCTCTTTCCTTCTCTTACTCCTTCTTACCTTTATCTTTTTTCACTTTTCTCTTTTCTTCCCTTTTTATTCCTTTGCTTTTCCGATTACTTTTATTTCATTATCTCTTATACCTTTTCATAACACGGTCCAATTCCAGAAACTGGTCGTTTATAACACTATAGATCGTCCGATATTAATTAATAACCTTAGTTTCTATTGCGTCGTTCATGCAGCACACGTGTTTTTAAAAAAACTTTAAGCCATAATTAAACAATAATAGTTTGTTTATGAACGAAGACAACATGTATGCCTTATTATCTAAAGAAAGAGCTCACAATCATCCTACCTCTTTAACTTTTAGTAACTGACCTGGCGTAATAAAAAGTTGCCTGAGAATGTTATTCTTAGAGTTGTTGTTTAGGCTACTTCCATTATATAGCCCAACGTTTCGGCAGTGTATCTTCTCCCCATTAGCTTAGTCGTCAAGTCCACTGGAACACGAAAAGCAAACGAAATGTTTCGGGAATCGGCAAGAGATGACGCACGAAGATTGAAGTAGATTCATTGGTCGGCAAGGGCAACCTTTTTTATGCCAACTGTCAAAATTTCAGACGTTTACAGCCAATAGTTGTTATTTGAGAGTGTGTCTTGTGTAGCAAGTCAGGCGGCTTCGCAAAAATGGATAAAATCGAATTTCGTGCAGTGATAAAACACTTCTGAATGGCTGAGAAAACGGCCCCGGAAATTCGAAATATATTGCTAGAGATTCATGGTGGATGTACTCCATCATTTTAGACTATCAGCTTCTGGGTGAGTGAGTTCAAACGTGGCCGTACAAGCTCAAGTGACGCACCACGCAGTGAACACCCAAAAACCGCTACCAACGATGAAATGGTCGACAAGATTCATGATGTCGTGTTAGCCGATCGCCGATTGAAGCTGAGAGAAGTAGCAGAGACAACAGGCGTCTCAGAAGAATGTGTTGGCCATATCCCACACAAAATTTTGGGCATGACAAAGCTTTCGGCGCGATCGGTACCGCGTTTGCTCACATCGAAGCAAGAACGAAATCGGGTGACCGTTTCGGAGGAGTATCTGGCCAAGACAAAAAACACTGGGAGGCAAGCTAGAGATGGCTATTTTGCAGATCTCAAAACATCCTACTTCTCCGATGGCTTACAGAGAATGGAGCACCGTTTGAAGGAGTGAATTGATCTTCGAGGAGACTACATCGAAAAATAAAAATAAAAAACCATGCCAATACCGTGTTTTTCTTGACAAATGCGGAAACATTTCAGGTTGCCCTCGTACGTGCACATACAGCAGGGAAACGGGGGTAGATTGGTTCAATGACCTTGATCAACGTTCGTATCGTTCGTGTGTGCTCCGAAGATTTGGCTAACTCTACACATGAGGTGTATCTTCTAGTATAGGTAATATTTCTTATTGTTGCGTTTTATTATATAAATACAGGATTAGCTAAAGTCGAAGCACGTCAGAAAAGTATGCTATACGATAATAGGGTCACGATAATAATTGTCGTTAGAATAAAGGTCTGGTACGTTATTTTATCCGAAATAGAACTCGAGACATCTTTTTCGGATTTTTGCACGTTTCCCAACGTCAAAAGTAAAGCACCCTGTACACTACCTCATCTTATCTTAAATAACTTTATATTACGCGCATACTACCAACCATCTCACGCAAGCATCTTACATGTAATTTTATAACCTCAGTCTACCGTTTTTGTCTGGTAATTACCCTCAACTCATATAATTTCGCATGTAAACGTGCACCATTATCATCCCAGCCTAAAGTCACCATTACAACCTAATGTCACCGACACATATACCAGCGACCTCTACGTTAACGGTAAAACTATGGGAATGCCATTATCGACATAGACGAAGTTACTGTTTCATCAACGCCAACGACGCCTCCGTTTTCTTCTATGTTTACGGAGGTTAGCAAGTAAATGGATATGGAATGTGTAATTTTAAAGATCGCCTTAATTATCATCAGATAAAACCATCGTTTAGACGCCGTCGTGTAAGCGTAAAGTTCTGAAGGGTCTTGATATTGTTCGTACCCCTTCGTATCTGATTTTAATAAACAAAGGTAACGCGGTGGATGGGGACCAATGGTCTACGAATATACGAAGTATTATACACGAAATACAATTGGCCACTTCGACTTTTACGAGGAACGGGAACTTGGGGGTTTATCGAGTTTCAACCCATTTAAACTGAAGATGAACTATAATAAGGTCGATCGAAGTTTGGGATCGCCTCACAGTAAGCTGGTAGGTAACATTTCTGTAGATAAAGACGGAAAACGAAGAGTTTGGGTTTCAAGATGAAAGAAAAAACAGAAGCCTTGTTATCGGTCGAGAAATTGGGCCATTATATTATAACGAAATACACTCCATTATACCGCGATAACGTAGGCGGTAGATAAATGGGATTGGATGTTTTGCATTAGTAGCGTCAAGTAAAACGGAAAACAAGTAGAACGTTGTTGTTGCGCAGCAATCTTGTTATTGTATCGAGTTATAACTAGTGACGTGTCGAATTTAAGTACGGCTCAGACGCTCCACTACCAATACATCGATACGTCGAGTAGATATTTGTGTTTTATTTTCATACAAACTGGGAAACGTATATCTCACTTAATAAATAAGCGGTCTAGGTACTTTTTGCATATCTCTGGAATATCAATTGTATTGCAGTAATCCAGTCTCAGTACTTAAATTCGACACGTCTTTGATTATAACTAATATCCATCCGTGTAGTTTCTGAATGTACATCTAGTGCTTTAGTGTTTTGCAAGACAAATTCATTAGATTAAAATTAGTTAAATATACAGTTCCGATTTACACAGAAGAGAAAATCTAGCGGAAGACGAAACAGGTATAGCTTTTGATAACATTAGACCCAAGAATTGTTGTTTAGATAAAACGAATTCTTTATACCTACGAGTTCTTATGTGAGGCTAGGAAACTTATTTGCGTATTTTATGAAGATGTGACAAATCGGCAAAAATCCAGTAACAATCGCCAATATCTTCTTTGCATCTATAATAGAGATCTCTGTTTAAACTTCCTTTTTCCCAATTTTGATTTCATTTACAACTTACAAATTGTAACTACTAATAATTTTTATGTGTAACAATCAGAATGTTAATTTTGTAAAGAAAGCATAATGAACGTGTTTGTTTGGCGAGTTACATCATCCATTTAAAATTGTTTTATTGTTTGTTCTTACTAATTTGTGGAAGGTTACTTGATCAATTAACTGTCAACGAAGTGATGTAACTAGCCATCCAAGCCTAATGCTACAAATTTTTGTTATTACCAAATTGAATATCATACATAGCGTTCCACTTAAAATGTGGTAGAAAACGAAAAATAAAACTGTTTGGTACACTGTCTGAGATAAGTCATGACTATGAACTTATTTTGCAAGTCGTAATGTTCTTAGTTCAATTGGGTAAAAAATAGTCAAAGTGAAGAACCAAATATTAAATATTTCACAAAAATGCAACTATTTTGGCATAATATAGCAAAAATTGTTTTTCATAAATTTCCGAAGCAGTGGGGTATTTCGCTTCACCTCAAATGCGCTTTATTTACGATTTTTTTCCGGCCAAGGAATGTTTTGCATATTTACAAAGACACTCAATAGATACTAAATCCAGTAATTGCATGACTGTAGCATAACATGTGCACCTTTCGCTGGCGGCTAATTTTTTGCAAGTTTGGTCACGTGTTTAGAATGATTATCCTGTTAAAGCTTCCCATGTTAGAATTTAGTTTCCCTAAGAGAGGGCCAATATTAATCCAGGAAGATAGACTAGTGTCGAAAAGGAACAACAAGTATACAAATATACGTTTCTATTGGTTGCGGCTACGTCGAAAACTCCCATAAGCTGTCTGTTTCAAAATATAGTACTGAATGCAAGCTCTTACAGTAACACGAACGCAGCTGGTGGTATCCACTAACACTTAAACTTCATAATATTCGTAATCTGCACAGGAACATTGAAGGTTTGTGTTTACCATCAAGGATTGATGACAAAATTATTGCAGTAAATCAGCAGTGGGTCTGTTTATAATTGCGCACTATAAATTGAAATGGATAATAGAGTATCTAGCACATAAACGATAAATATGGACAATATCATAGACAGTAAAACTTGCAATTCTGTTAAAACTACATTAGAGAGACATCTAGATAAGACAATCCTCTTCTTTGCGATAAAACTAGAATAGAATTATATATCAATTTCATTTTCATAAATTCAATTTCGACTTCTTAAGTTTCTGATTCTTAAATCCTCACAACCACCACTCAAGCAAAAAATTCGTTGCTAGGAGAAACAATGTCTCCGGTTGAAATCTACCGGAATAAAAAAACAAGTATGTTGGACGACTGGTCGCTGCGCGTAACAAGCGCTGACACAGAGAGAACAGATTACCCTAGGTCACGATCAATGACCTGTAGATAATTCTTCTTTGCCTCCTGGCTGGTCTTTCTCCGTCAACAGCAACGTAAGAGCAAGGGATTTCAGCTGGAAGATTCACCTACTACGCGAAGGAAAACTAACATAAGTAGAAACGGCGAGGAAACAGTTTCTTGTATCGAATATATTTATGCTAAGGTCTATCTTTTTGCAGCTGCAAACGTAAGGAGGAAGGAAACAAATAGGAGTGACTTTCAGCAGCATATTTTATTTGGTGTTAGTGATGTCACATTAGGTATGAGAATCTTGTTGATAGCTTTAAATAGTTATTTATAATCTTAGACTAATTTAAACAGTCGTATATTTTTCCGAAAATCCAGACCAAGTGCAGATATGTTTAGTTGCCATTTCCTAAATATCTATATAATATTTCTACATTATTTACACTAAAAAAAAATGGAAGCAAAATTTATTTTACTTTTTGCTTCACATTTTCCTAAATATCTTGAAAAGTATGCACTGTAGATGCACAATGAATATTATTTTATAATAGCAATTTGATAGAAAGGAGGAAAATAGGTGATTGTATTTAAAAAATTAAGTTTTGATGTTTGTTCCGTTTAAAGGTTTGCCTGTAATTTTTGTGCATAGATATTTCTAGTCCTGTCTTATGCGGTCAACAGTTCTACAGAATTTCCGAAGATTTCCAGCCTTCACAACTATAAAAGTTGAGATGCACTCAACATACTTTCAAATTAAATAATGAATTCAGAAATGTAAGAATATATAGACGTTCTACTTAAAATAACAAAGTTGATAGACACTTTCAGTATAACAGAAAATGACAAATTATTGAAAATATCTTAGGTTTAAGCTGTATATCGGCTTTGGTATACCGCCAAGTCTTCAACATTTTCCAATGTATACTCTTTGATATATCCATAGGTGCAGTCCCTGTGAGACGAACACCTAAATAATATATATTAGGATATTATATACAAACTACTTAAAAACTAACCTGTATATGTTAATGACTCAACAGTGTGCTGTACTCACTGGGGTTTTAAAATTATTTATAATTTATACTCTACAGATCAATATTCAAACCAATTTTCACAATTGGATGTGATACCTGGGTACTCAATCATCAAGAAAAGAGTAATATCCAAGCTAAGAAGAGACAAAAATGTAAGTAGAAGTGACAGGATAAGAAATGAACAAATCTGAAGAGAGTTAAAAATGGAAAGTTATGTTGAACAAAGGCAATTAGCATGGTGAGGATATTTCCAAAGGATGGGTAATTCAATTCCGGTTAAGCAGGTTTGGAAAGCAGAAAAACAGAAAAAAGGGAACATGTGGGAAACCAAAAGGAAGCTGGAATAAAAAAAATAGCCAAAAGTTTAGATAAGAAAGGATGAAGCTTAGAAAATTGCAAAGAACGGAGAGAACTGGCGAAACTTTGTGAAATGCGGGAGGAAAATTTAATGTAACCCGATACCTAATGGGTTAATCGAATTATCGACTCTTTAGAATGAGAGTCCGCGTGTTTTTGAAATGCTGCTTTTCGAATAAACTATTAATTTGTGTGATGGGAAGTTTGCTGCAACACTTGTGAGTTAGTTATACATGATTTGTTTAGTAATTTCTTCAACTTTGTATTCAAGGATTCCATATACTTCGAATATGTACACTACTAAGTTGCTAAACAAGCTGTAAATTAGTTCCAATACGTCAACCGACCCAAAATGTCCTGTTCGATATTAATAATTTAATCAATATAAACATATTTACTTGTTAGTAAATGTATTACTTGTATGGAGTTTATGTAATAGACAACACACATGCCTAGCCTAGAGGCTCTTTTGGGAAGCGCATCATTAATAAATAATTGCAGTACCAAGCTAATTACCTAATTTTGCTTGTTTATTCACCGTCATACTAATATCCTGTAATTGCGCGATAGTATTTTATTTGCATACATTTAAAACCGCTCAATAACGGTGAATAAACCAAACATACTCTATTATACATGTGGATTGTTAACCAGCACACAATAAATCAATTAGAAAATTAGCAACAGGAATAGCAGGAAGCTGCGATTTACATATGACAGTATAAAATAATAGGAAAAACATATTCCTAAGAGTACATTATCCTTCCATGAAATGTTCGACAAGAAAATTCGAGATTATATCATCAGCGTAAACAGTTTAGTACTCTCTACACGATACCAAATCATCTTCATATATCATATAAATGGTTAATTTTAAGGCAGACCCTTGTGGAGTATCAACAATAAGCATTGATGTCATAGTTCGTGTCCAGACCTTTTTCTGTTAACACCATGTTTTCAACTTGTATATGATTAGCACAATTAGACGCTTTAGATAGTTGTGAAAGATGACCAACAACCAATGAATCTAACTACTTGATCAACGATATTATAGAGTCATTAGCGATTGAACTATTTAAATTTCTATACTACAGTGATCATAAAATCTCTTATCACAAAATAAAGTTAAATTCACGACACAGAAAGATGTTTATTTTAACTTAACCGAGTACACTCAATGCTTTATCTTCAATCTGCGATTGGCTGGAGATAAAATGGCTTATAGATTTATTAGGGGCAGCACTTACCTACTCACTGCCCCGATGGCTCTAAGCAATAACACAGTTTCCGGATATATGTATCATAATAAAGCAGCTTCGTAATAGCTCATACATAACTAAGACTCTAGAAACGAGTGCCTTCGAAAATGGGTGCGGTTCGGTTACTACCAACATCAAAGATGAATGTAATTACTTACTACTTCAGTTTGATTGTGTTGTTGATGTGCATCAACAAAGTTACCACCAATATTAAAAATAATGGATATAAAGCAACGTTGTTGACTTGTTGTAACTTCGTAACAAAATAGGAAAAAGGGAGGAAACAGGACCAATTGGGTTTATGTTATGATTACAATTATCTTTGTTGGAAAGGAGGCCTACTTCACATCTCTTTATTGCGATTGTGAGGCGGGTTGGGTGGAGGAAAGCCCGGGCTTTTATTATTATTAATGACTTCGCCAGTACGTTGTTATATCCCTTACAGGCAAGTAAATAAGGCTGTTATGATTCCTGCAAGCTTACTGTACGTACCAGCACATGCATAACAGATTTCTTTCTGTAGTCTCACCTATGGTTAACTATAGTTTTTTTTTCTCTTAGTGTGGATCTAATATTATGTTCAATTCTTTCACATACAGGTGGTAGATGCTTTTGTAGCTAAACTCTTTTTCTAAAACCGACGAAATGGTACCTCTCTAATTCTATAAATGGTGCATTACATGAAAGTTAACACTCGGTTCTTCGCTGGTTTTCCCAAACTCGCGCGTTGTAGCATTTACATACAAGGGCGAATCAAATATGAACCGCACTTTTCTTTTTGACGCCCTCCAGGTGAAGTAAGTGGCGTGACGATTTGATGTGTATTGAGGGGGATGTATGGTGGTTGGGAATAAATCGGTTTGCTTCACCAGAGCAGATGGGCTATTAGTTACACCATGTTGTTGTTAGTTACACCATGCAAGAAGTGCAAGTGTTGAGCAACGTATTATTATTCAATTTTTGGCGAGGAATGGCGTAAAACCTGTCGAAGTTTTGTGTCGATTAATTGCACAGTTCGTTGAAAAAGCACTTTCAAGGACCCAAGTCTATGACTGGTACAAAATATTTTCCAATGGCCGAGAGTCAGTGGAAAACTAGAGCCATGCACGCAGGACGTGGACGAGCACCTGTGAGGCGAATATTCGTGCGATCCGTGGGCTGATTGAGAGCATGCAGTTAATGGTGCGTACAGCTGCTAACTGGGTGATGAAGTGAAACTGATCTGTCGATCAAAATGGTGATACATCTCTATTTGAAGTGCGTTGACCAAAAAAAAAATTGATGAAAAAATTCATTGGGAAACACAGGAACATCCACTCTACAGTCCAGATCTGTCACTGTGTGACTACCACATGGTAGGGTCACTCAGAAAGGAACTTGGAAGTCACTACTTTGACGACGACGAGGATGTGGAAACGTTCGCGCACAATTGGTTTGCGACTACATTCATTCGTTGATGACGGAATTAAAAAACTTGCGATATGGTGGATAAATGTGTAAATAAAAGCTGAGATATATAGAAAAATAAGGTGTATTCAAATTGCTTCTGAGTGTACTAAAAATGCTTTAAAGCCAAACTCCCGTTTATATTTGATTCACCATCGTATATTCGATACAGCATGTATTTGTTTGATATAAGTATGGATAATAAATAAATTGGCATGTAAATATATAATATCAAATAATATGTTTTGCCTAGTAATTACAAAAGCAAAAAAATAAAACTGGAAGCACTACCGTTATTTATACATATACATATTATACATAAATACGTAGGTACATATGTGCATATATACATTTCCTAGTTTAGTTGTTTCTTTTCTGTAAATTGAGTTATTTTGTGCCGTGTTTAATACCTCTTGTATTTTTTGAACAAATAAAAATTTTCTAATTTAAAATAAATATGAGGGGTGGGAGTTATTGCTGGTAAACAATAATTTTGCGAGAAAAATCATTATCGCTATCCTTTAGTACTAGTAAACAGTGAAATACTTATCTTCACTTTTTTTATATATCTTATACTTTTGGAGATATTAAAGCAAATAGCGAAGGGTAGTTTTGCCGATAGGGTAGCGCCAGAAAACGGGCGATTTGGTAGCAAAAAAGTTACTGTTGTTCTTATACTACATCAGTCTATAATGACACCAAATTCCATTTAAATCGGTGAGATATATTTGCCTGTGATTCTTTGTGAGAATGTCCACATACCATATCTAGATCGAAGACAATCTAAATATACACTCGTTACCTACGAATAATACATTTATCTGTTTATTGTCAGGAAAATATTGCTCAATAGTCATGGCTTTGTGTGCCTACAAAAGAAGAAGGAAAAGAACACGTAGCTAGATAAAACTCGATCATATAAAATTTAGATTTTTAGATTTAACGTGAGCGAACGTGGGTGAATAAACGAAAAGAAATAAAGTAGACAAGAAAAAGAAAGAATAAATAAAAGCGCTGAGTTGCAATATATAAAACTTTCCGCATATAATGATGCCGTCGACAGGGATTTATAGATATAAATCCGGAGGCATTCCGCCTATATAAAGGAGGGCAATATCTCAAAAGCTGCCCGCCTTCCGGGAATAAAATACGGCCGGTATCGGTAATAATATGAGGTTTGTTGTGGCAGTTTCTGTAATGCGGTATGTAATTAATATGGAATATGGGAAAATGGTGTGCGATAAACCTACAAATCTCTGCTTTATATTTCATTGAGTATTAACATTTACTGTTGGCAGAGAAACATGGAATTCGGTTACATATATATATATATTTATATCTTTGACAAGTAAATTAATGTATTTAGTATTAGCTGTTATTAAAAGTACCATTACTTAAATTACGAATGAAATGCCTTCCCCGGCGCATCCACCAAAATTACAAATTCACTCTTCAGATAATTATATTCTGATGTGTAGATAATTTCGTTTTCTTACTATTAGCAGCGTCAAATTTTTATTTTAGTTTATTTGCGAATAAAGATTCACGATAGGATTTGAACCTGCAGCTCCTGTTCGCTGTGTACTTATTTACAGCAAGGAGGCCGTATGAACGATGTGCTATTGAAATCGCTTAATTTGAAATGGCAATTTTAAATCTACATCTGGGTACATAAAATGTAGGTATTTAGATATATTAAATTTTAAAAAAATAGATAAAAAATTAGATTATAAATTGTCTCTCTTAACACTCCAGAGATGTGCAGGTTAGAAAAGCAAATCGTTGAATTTTTGCTTTAGATCTCTATTCTCTACTATTAACTAATTTACATCAATTGGTATGCATGTCCAATAGGTGAAAAGTATTTGGATAATACTGACTCATAGTAACTGAACTTGCTTTTCCGTATAAATAAGCGAGATTGATATAAAACGATTGAGGAGTCATCCTAACTTCAGCCTTTTATTTGTACGGAACCATTAGCGCATATATGCTCAAGCCTCAATTTACAGGAGTGATCCATTCCGTAACAGTTCTCGTAAGTCATGTTTTGAAACGAATGGTGTAGGATTATCGCATAGTACGTGCCAGCAAATATTACCGGATCGACTGAATCGAAGAGCAACCGCACAGTTCGGGCAGCTGCTGCTAAGTTGAACAGAATCAACGTTGTTATGAATTGAAAGAGCAGCTTAGAATTGATCCAGATTTATTGGTAAATTCATCGCAAGTAACGGAAGCTAGTTTATGAGTATAACTCCGAAATTAAACAACATTTGTTACAATCAGAGAACTCATATTTATGACGTTATCTACAAATAGTTTCCACTTCCGAGTTGCGCGATAAACGCAGAATTATATTGTGACGTACTGTGTAAGACGTGTGTGCGTGTAAGGCGTATTGAGAAATGTAATCACTTTCCTTCTCCTTTATGCTTAAATTCTTTACTGCAGCGTCTATAAGAATCATTTCCCACCCTCCCTGCCCCTTCTACGTTGAGTATCTTCTGCTTGTTACAATTCTTTGACTACGGTATCCGTAAAAAACGTTTCATTTTGTGATTAAAAGTACGTTTTAATAAAAGTTTTCGCTGGGTTAGGTATGTATGGTTTTCTTTTGACTTTGAAAATACCGTCAAATGCCTAAAGGGGTGAAGTCTTAATATTGTACATTCAGATTTTCAACAAGATAATGTAAAACTCTGCTGTGCTTTATATGTTTACTCTATTTAAAAAAAAATAATATTTCGGTTCTGATGATACTATCAAATAATAAATAGTAGCAGTTTAAAAAAAAAGTGCATTCTTTGAACTATCTTTTTCGCTGAGTTAAGCCTTTTTACAATTTTCTGTATTCATTACGAAGAACTCCGCTAATTCTTCTGTGCCTACATTAGATCTACACTTTTTCTCCATCTTCCTTGCGAGTACTTCGAAAGTACGTACCAATATCTAATTAACATATGCCATCCGCTTTTGTCCATGTGGTCGAACAATACTCTTTGCTATACTTCAGCTAAGCGATTTCGAAAGTTCCACAGAGTGAGAGTACCACCGGCAATTAAAGAAACATTATAGGTTAGAAAGTACTTAATTATAGTTATTTTAAAATTAACGAATTCTTTGGAAATCGAATGGATAACGCGTTATTATTTTTTAATTCATCCTTCATTTATTTTAACTAATTAATATTCAGTATTGTAAGATTTGCATTACTTTAAAACTGAATATTCCATTCTAATCTTGCTAAACTTTGTTCAAATTGTTTTTTTTTTAATTTTAAAGCTAATTTAACGGAACAAATTTTCTATTTCCGAGGAAAGTGTAGTTAGGTGAAAGTTAAACTACGTACATGCAAAGCGTCTATTGAGAATTACGCAGGATGTGCCAATACTTACTTTTGAAACTCTATGCTTACACACATGTAAACCAGTAGAGATGGCGGGGGATTCTAAATTTCTAATGCTCAGAGTAATTTACTTTTATCTTGCTTTTTATTATCGTAAGTTATAAAAATTTAATTATGTAATAGTTTTAGTTTGACATAACGACAAATTATCTTTTTATTCATTTATTGGTGGATATTCTGCTATATGCATACCAATTAGGGCATATCAACGCTTTCCTAGACGATATCATTTTTTAAACTACCTAGAAAATATTATACCTTATCATTTGTTAAACCTATTCTTTGGCTTTTCTTAATATTCATTTACACTGTATAATAAAATTAAGTTTCCGTTTACGACCGTGTGTCTGCGAAGTTTAGATTACTTGAGCTTCTTGGATCCTCATGCATGTCCCTATCCCTGCCTGTGCTTTTGTGAAACGGAATTTGGTTCCACCAACCAAAGTCATCTTAGGGACATCCCAAAAAAGGATGGGTGCCACACCACTCCAGTCAAATTAACGAGCATTAACTGCATATGCTATACTTATCTCGCTTCAGATCCGTACCATCGTCTCTGACTGACTTAGCGATTACAGATGTTTCCTTTTTTGGACTATCGATTTCCAAGTATTCTCAAATGCAAGGTTTCAGATAGCTGAGTCTCAGACAGGTACTTCTTTAAATTACTTTTCTTGGTTTCGCTCGATTTGAGAGGCAATCCAAATATTGAAAGAATACACAGTTGGTGTGTTGATTTCAACGAACGTTTTTTGGAATTTCAAATAAATACTGTCTACGTGACCTTTGTTATCCAAAACTCCAGACACATATTATGAAAAGCAGGCAAGATCTGTGTTGTAGTATGCTGAGGCATAAATCCATATTGGCTGTTTAGTATTATTAATATTATAGTAGTAACTGTGATATTGTTCTTAAAAGTCATTCCAAAGACATACAGTGTCATATAGTTTTAAATGTGCGCGATATAGGGATTTTTTTACAAAATTACAATTGTTAGTATAAAAGATATACACTTGCGATGTCGGCATATCACTTGCTAAAAGCAGTAGCTTTTTAATTATTGATACAAAAAAGTTAGCAAAGCTCTGCTTTATATTTCATTGAATATTAACAATTACCGTTTGCAGAGAAACAGGGAATTCGGCTACATATATATATCTCTTTGCCAAGTAAATTAATGTATTTAGTACTAATGGTAATTAAAAGTATCTATGCTTAAATTACTAATGAAATGTTTTCCCCGGCGCATCCACCAGAATTACAAATTCACTTTCCAGATAGTACCGTTTTAATGTGATAATTTAATTTCCTTGCCATTACCAATGTTAAATTTTTGATTTTCATTAGTTTGCGAATCGAAGGTTTCCGAGTTCCCGATAGGATTTGAACCTACAGCTACTGTTCGCTAGGCCGCGGTGCACTTATTTACATAACGGAGGCCGTATGAACAATTTGCTGTTTAAATCCCTAAAATTTAAATGGCAGCTTTAAATCTATATCTAGGTATTCAAAAAGTTAGCGAATACAATTTGCGATTCTCTAACTTAATGCTTAAGTTAGAGAATCGTCCAGTGTAATTTTTTTCACCTTTAAGTTAAGAGCTATATTTCAATTTCCAGTAAAAATATCAATTACACATAAAAGTAGTAGTAGGTGTAAGACTCCGGTCGATTTCACTTATAAATATTCTTAAACATAAATGGCCTTAAACAACGTACAGATTACCTCACGCATACCGCTCGTTTCCAGATAAGCCTTAGCTGCTCCTTAGTTTTATGAGTTATTAAGCAACTTCGGCATCCCATCAACTACCATAACTGTCCATTTTTTCGCGTTAAGAGTTTCCGAACGACTAGATGTAAAGGCAGAACGGGTTATAATGCTCTTTGCTGGCGATTTTGGTAGCTCGTAAAATAGCGCTTTGATGTTCGTTTGGTTAGCGATACGAAGTTTGATGAAAGCGAGTTTAAGCACGAATATAGTCGTGACGTGGTGTAATATATTTTCTTATGTATATAGTGCAGTACTTAGTAAAATAACGAAGATTTAGTCAAGATATTTCTACTGTACAAACAATATCTAGCAGCGACAATGTCCTGACTATAATGAAGCCCTTATGTCTCCGTAATGTGTTCTATACGAAAGTTTTAAGCATGGTACCTATTATTTTATTCTACTGGTTTAAATGGATTCAAGAATTACTTCATTAAATGCAGAAATTAATCGAGATCGGTGGTCCAGTCGTATAAGTCCAACTGCATCAGTGGCATAAGTTCGAGCAGTGTTTCCTGGCGTGACCGAGTGCCTTCTTGATTCACCATTTATTGTATGCTTATTGCCTTTCGGTTTTCGAATTTTTCGAAAAATTTTGTAGTGCTTGACGCTTTGATCATCTTGTCATAATCTTCTTCAGAAATAAAGAGCAACCAGCAACAATGTCCATGAAAATTTGAAGACTACCAGTGTAACACGCTTAAATACCTCATAAACCAGTTGGACTGCTCAACTCAATTATCTTATGCACAATTGGTGTACGTTCTCTCTGGTTCAGCAGTCCATGAGCTGCTCAGGTCATGGGTTGGGAACTGTACCCGATTGTTTCGCTGTCTTTGAACCAGCGGAACCGGTGTTATCCTTATGACAATAGATAATGCCAAGAATACACGATTGAGATACAAGTTTAGATATGGTGACAGTAGCCGGAAGGAATTGCAAACAAAAAATCGCTCTAAACCACGCTGTGTGTGTCGGCGTTTTTTGTATTCTCACATTGTCTTTCCCGTGAATGATTTCGCTAATGCCATGAGTAGCTGTGCTTAGCACCATTATGAAGTTAGGTATTGTTTTCTAGGCATTTCCGATGTGTTTTTAATACATTGGCAAAGATAAATAATAAATTAAAATATAAACTCAATATTACAATATGCATCCGTAGTTGAGGAGCTATTGCGACAAGACTTCAGTGCAGTATTATCGGTGGTTTCTATATGACTTAAATGATACTTTTATAAATCTATCACACTTGGAATAATTGTAATCTTCATGAATCTGTGCAAACTAGAGGCTCTCAGTCCTACAACTTATATCGGAACTGGCTTTCAGAACCAGAAAAAACATCAGCCGTTTTTGTCGCACTTAACGGCGGCTTACGATGCCGTCTGGAGGGAGGACTGCTCATTAAGTTCTATAATAATGGACTATCCCAGGGATCCGTCCTTGCTCCAAATCTTTTCAATCTCTACATTGCCGACATGCCAGATACCAGTAGTCTTAAATTCGTATATGCAGATGACTTGGCCCTGGCTGTGGGTCATAACATCTTGAAAGAGAGTGAGAGAGTTCTAACCAGTAATCTGCCTCTGATGGGGAAGTATTACAGAAAATGGAGACCGACACCTGTTCCATACAAAACACAGTGCATATGCTTTCATCTCAATAATAAAGACGCCGCACACAAGCTGGACATACAGCTTTTCAACTACCCTATGTCGCAAAAACCAACCCCGAAGTACTTGGGCGTGACTTTGGGGACATCTCTTATACATCGTTCACACCTGCAAAAAATAATAGCTAAAGTGTGTACAAGAAATAATATATTACTACAGTTTCTTTTTCAGATGTGTGTATGTATGTAAACCATAATAAGCTTCCATATATGCTTCCTAAATAAAATTTATACCTGCAATAACCGATAGGAGTCAAAATGTCTACGGCCTCAGAGGAAAAGTAGTTTTGATATTCTGTCCGTCATAGAGGAAGACATTAATTAAGACCATCATTGTACCCGTCAAGCCTCTCTTTATAGATATGTCATAGCAAAGTAGTTATCTGATTACCAACAACTCAATCATTAAAATCAATGCTACTAGTTATATCATTCATCTAACAGAACGACCACACTAAATTGCGGGCATTCACCTAAATGAATGCGAGAGCCACGTTAACCTGAAGAGACTGATTTTTAACGAATGAGGGAAAACTTCTAAAATTTCAAAGAAAAGAAAAAGTCTTCTCCTCAACAAGGAGTATTGTACTTAATCGTAATAGCAACGACGTCTACTCCACGTAAAATATACCGTCTCCTACTATATTCCAGCGCATCTCATAATCTCGAGCGTACAGAGTAAAGAAAAAAAACGCTTTGCATCCTAGGATGAGCACGTTTCCGGATATCCCGCCGCAACAGCGCGCCGCGACACATCTAAGGCACTGATTGTTTGGCGGCGCGTTCGCGGATGCTTTACCGTTGAAATTTCGTTCTACGTTCTCATAAACAGATGACTAAATAAAAATTGACAGGTGACTGGTAACGATGCGGCTAGATGAACGATGCGAGACGAGTCGAAACCGTCGCCAGACAAAAGAAAAATGCTAAGAAGCAACGAGGAAGCGGCTCGATCCTATCGCGGAGGATTATGCATGTAAATGTGCTGACGCAGTGCGGATGTACGGATGTATATAGACGAATTGTATTCCGTGACTTCCTAGTTTGTCTGATATCGTTTCGTATCCATAATTTCTTTGCGTCGTTCACTATGCCAGGGCTAACTTTTTAGCTCGATGTGTCGGAATCGATAAGTGAAGCAGATCTTCTTAATACCATTTATGCGAGTTCCAGGAAGTTTGTCTTTAATATAACGAAGTTTTATCACATTAATATGTTACGAAAGTAGATCGAGGGTAACTTATAAACTAGACGATCGAGAAAAAGTCGCTATTGGGTAATAATATTACTAAAACTTCGATTTTTGTCGCAAACAATGATTTTGCACGTTATGCTGTGATACCGAGCGAACCAGGATCTTTCCCTTATTTAAGAAGATATAAAGTTATTTCTTCAAATAGAGACCATATATTTTAACATTTCCATTTGTAAATTATTTCCACCGTTCATGGAATTTTGGTACTTCGTCGTTTTGGCAGTGTAGCTATTGCCGTCATCAGGGCAGTTCTGATAACTTATTTCTTGTCAAGCTGGTCATTGATGCAACGATTAGTTTTATGCTATTGTTGTTTTTTCATTGACTACAATAATTCCCCTATTTAGTATTTTCTCCTTCTTTGTATCTATCACACGTTCCGGAATTGTGTTACCCTGGTTCCGGACCGCAAACTAGGTCTGTCTTCAATTAACAAAGAATCATAGTACCTATTACCATAGCAGCACCCCGCGCTACCAACGCTTTTATGTTTGTAACAGATCTATTTCAAGACAAACAAAATAACTTTCCTGTAAATCTGCTATTCTTAGTTAAAGAGACCTACTATAATTTACCTTTTTTGCATCCAAAAATTACATCGGGATGTTCAAATCTATTAAATCTTATTACCACATCCTACATGTGGTACGGCAATAATATTTTCATTGTCAACACAATACAAAATAAAGCTATATAGAATTTGGTTACGTGTTTAATAATCTCTTTTAGGTAACCCCCAAGAAAGCAAAACTTTCGAAACATATGTATTTTACTTTCCCCCAAAACCTGTTGGTTTGATATTTTGTATGGTTTTGTATAATTGAACCATATGATATTTAAAAATTTATTGCTGCATGTGAAAGCGATCCTACAGATCATTTAAAAATCATATATTCAATTTCATGTATCCTGTTAATACGTGATTGACGTGAATCCTTTTTTGTTGGAGCTTTAAAGGCAACTAGTTGTTTTGAATTTGTTAAAAATATTGAAAATGTTTTTTACACAAGAAATAAGCTTTTAACCCCTCTTTCGTTCCTCTGGCACCATGTTATCATCGTCACCTTCTCATCTTTGATGTATCTGTTCATAATTTAAATAAATTGATAATCTACTTGATAATTCAGTTTCCTTATTACCTACGTTCAATTTAATTGGTTTAGACTTTTCTGAAATTTTTAATACATGAAAATTTCACGATTCCCAGTTATTCTACGGACACCGTCCGAACAAATCCTTATTTAGATGACTATATACATAAAATAAATTCTTATAAATAATTAAAACACTTACTTTCTTTCTAACTAATTTGCTTTCAGTATACTACAGGCTCTGACGAAGTATGAACTAGATTAAGAATAAATTACTTTTCGTTCGTCGCAATTCAAAATTGATTACATAGACGTAAGTAAATTAATATAAAAAATCAACTAAACTAATAAATTTGCGCAACCTTAGAAACTTCCCCCTCAATATCTCGAAATATGGGGACATTGACCGCGATAAAACTTAAATCAACCATGTCTAGCCCAACACACCACAACAGTTGATATACGTCTACGATATCGGGTATTTAGCCCTCATAAATCTCATTCTTTTTTCTTCCTCCTTCGGATCCCATCCGGAGAACGCAATTCCAGCGAGAGCTTTCCGTGTACGAAATCCATCATTACCGCGTCTGATAAATTTATATCTCCGTCTTTTAATATTAATAACCGACCTCCGCAAAACGTCACTGACCCGTCATAAATTCAACCGCGAGGCAAAACCGGCAATTACTTCGCGCGAAACCCTCAATTACAGTACACACTAGGTTGAGTAATTTCAACGTCGCGTTACGTTTAAAAACTGTGCACTTTATACAGCAAAACGTATATTTATTATGCATTCAAGATCGGTAGTGTTCTTACAACATTCTTGTGCTTCAAAAGGGACACTGCTATAAAACTCCTAACCAAGACATTTAGTGTGTTAATAGCTTTCGATAAAAAAACACGTCCACTTATTAATCCTGTGTGTTATATAAAACATTTCAGTATAATATATATTCTATATATAGGAAGAAACTAACTACCTCTTGCTGTTTATACATAAAGACTAAGTTCGTCGACTTGGTACAAAGTATAAAATGAATTGTTCTTTTATTTGGATAAGGGATTCTAACCCCAGCGATGAAAAGTCTACTATTAGAATTGCACAATCGCTGGTAGCAATATAATTCTAAGCGTATTATATAGGTCTCAACGATATAATATGCCTAGAATAGAACACGTATAGCCAACAAAGAGGAAAACTATTGTAGTAACTAAGACAACAACATGCAAGCGCTGTACGGACGAGGGCGACCTGAAATGTTTACGGAATCGACAAGAAAAACACGGTATTGGTGTGGTTCTTCATTTTTATTTTTTGATGTACTCTCTTCGAAGATCAATACACTTTTTCAAACGGTGCTTCAGTTTCTTCAGGCCGTCGGAGAAGTAGGATGTTTCGACTTCTTAAAAGTCTGCAGAATAGCCATCTGTAGTAGCGATGACCTTCTCATTTGAGGCAGATCTCTTTCTTCCCAGTGATTTTTTCAGTTTTGAGAGTAGGGAAAAGTCGCTGAGGGCTAGGTCCAGTTAATATGGAGGACGAGAGACTAATTCGTAGCGCAACTCATTCAATTTCGACACGACAAGGCGGGATGAATGAGCCGATGCATTGTTGTAGTGGAAAAGTACTTTTCTCGCTGCAAGCTAGGCCGTTGCTCCTTTAATACTGCATTGAATCGGGTCAATAAATCGCTGTAGTATTGCCCCGTGATCGTCCTTCCCTTCTGCAGATAGTCGATGAGGATCACACCTTAGGAATTCCAGAAAATGGTCACCATGACCTTTGCGGCTGTTGGAACGGTCTTTACCTTGTTTGGAGCCGATTCGTCCGAAAAAGTCCTCTGCTTGGACTGTTCCTAGGTCTTCGATATGTAGTGGTGGTTCCAAGTCTCATCGACGATTACGAAACGCATTCATATTCAAAATTTCGTGCAGGATATGACCTACACGTTTTTCTGAGATGCCTGTTGTCTCTGCTATCTCTTTCAGCTTCAATCGGCGATCGACTGACATGACATTTCGCATCTTGTCAACCACTTCATCGTTGCTACCGGTTTTTGGGTGTCAATTGCGTGGTTCGTCACTTGTGCTTGTGCGGCCACGTTCGAACTCGTTCACCCAGAAACTAATGGTTGAAAATGATATAGTACATCCGACAAGAACCTCCAGCAATATATTTCGAATTTCCATGGCCGTTTTCCCAGACATCCAGAAGTGTTTTATCACCATTATCCATTTCTATGAAACCGCCTGACTTGCTGCACGAAACACTCTTAAACAACAACTATTAACAGTAGACGTCAGACGAAGTTCTGACAGTTGCCATAAAGAAGGTGGCACTTGCCGACCAAGGAATCCACTTTAACCTTCGTGCGTCATCTCTTGCCGATTGCGGAAACATATCAGGTCGCCCTCGTATACATACTGCGAATGAACAGTATATGGTTTATGGACCACTTCATAGATACATTAAGGGGACCAAACTTTTAGAGTAATTAATATGTGTGCTTAATTATCCTCGTGTCCTTCCTGTGTGCGATTTCATTTTTTCTGTTGGTCAGCGTTGAATAAAGGTATTTCGATCGGTCCGGAAACGTGGAGCCTTGTCTGTGCCACAACCCAGAGTTTAAGTAATCTTGTCTGTGTAATACTGGAATTAAATGAAACAGTGTCGGCGAACGAGCTTAATCCCAAAATGCCTGAGAAAAATCACATCCACTCTTGCTGTTTACTTTAGGAGCGTTTATAACGTACCCGATGGGCAAGGGTATGAAGGTTCACCTATTGAATATTTGTATATTCTGTCTCGAGGAAGGAAGTTCTGAATAAAGATAAGAATAGCTTATTAAAGGTTTATGAGGGGATTCTGAATTTGGCTGCTGCTGATCGCACCTCGCCGCAACCAGGACTGTATCATTCATGATACACAGATCTATATTGTTTCCTGTAATACATTCTCAATGCTCTGAATGATTAAGGTCAGGTACACGCAATGCATGTTTATTTATAAAAAGTTCTCCATCAGGTAAACAATTGCATTTTCTCCGATAAATTAAGACAGATGAAATTGTTGCTAGCATTGTGCGAGCTTTCCAAATCCTACCTCTAGTATGTTTAATCTATATTTGTGCCTAGAATAAGAATCAAATACAAGATATGCATGAATTTACTTAGTTTTTCTTCTATGTCTTTGTTTCATCATAAGACACGTGGTAGCCTAAATTCAAAGTATTTCACCTGTTCCACTACAGCATCGTTTATGACTATTTTTGTCCTAATTGGATATTTACCCAGCAAAGCCATGGTTTTGGTTTTATTTGCCGAATATTTTCACCTCATAGTTTTGTAAAATTTTTTGTAGTGTATATATCCCTTTCTGTTCATCATCATCAGTTTCTGTTAGGAGTACTAAATCGTCAGCTTATAAGATAGAGTTTAGGGTGGTATTCCGATCTAAACGTATTCCTTTAGGGGATTTCTTTTTCCACTCCCTTTTGATATTAAATAATGTTGGTAGCACACAGCAGCCTTGTCTAACTTTTTAGTTTGTTGGTATTTCCTTAGATAACCTTCCGCCTATATACTTGTATCAATGCGCACACCCTGCATAACTCTTATTATCTGTTGTTATCGAAAGCCTTCTCGAAATCTGTAAGCCCTAGGTGTGTTTCCCTGCTGTATTTCCTGTGGCTTTCTATAATTTGTTGTAAAATGAATATTCCATCTGTAGTTGATCTAGAGCCCAGTACAAAAAACAGAACAAGGTCAAAAAAATCTTTAATAGTAGAAACTGTTTCATATCCTGGAAATTATCACACGTTCATATAGTAGTCCTCATTTCCATATCCTACTAATTGGAGTATCCACAAATTTTGCCTAGTATACCCCATTGACTTACGCCAACTCCATTCAGCATTTCTTTTCTAATAAAGGAATCATCCATTTTTTTCACTTTATATCTTTTTGTGGACGTTTTGCTCTTAACGCCTTTAATAATTGTAAAATTTAAAAGTATACGAGAGACTTGCGTGACTGGAATATATGTTCCGTGGCAAGAATAGGACAAATTCAAATTAAATTGCGTGAAAATTCATAACTCTTTTTAATTACAGATTTCACTGCTTTAATAATAGTGGTATAGTGGCGGTGTTGCATTTCCATAATGTTTCCTTTCACGTTCGCCTTAATACGGATGATATGCCCGTCGTAAAAGTAATGAATATTGATGTCTTCTCTATGCAAGAACGTTTCACGTATACGCGAATTTAAAGTTAGCGCGTCTAATACGTCCATTACGGATTCAATTTCAAAGGCCTGAAAGAAATGAAAGTATGATCCTCGTAAAAATTTTCAATTATTTCGAAACAGTTTTCGAACATGCAAGAAAGTCTCCATTTTACACGTCGTTAGCTTTATAGTTATTTGGTTGAACTGCTATGGAATGCATAACGTAAAATGGGAAACAGGCATTTATGAAACGTTTATATTTCAAACTTAACAAGCGATTTTTTATTCTCTTGTTGTTGTATAGAAGGATTGCTGATGGTACTTGAAGAATCTAGTAGATCAAACTGGCTGACGTTTTTCCGCGGTCATACTTGTAAAATTTCCCACTTGCAACGCATAATTTAATTGATGGTTCCAACTAAAATAAATTAGTTTTATTTAGACATCATTTCAAACAAAACAATTTTGTGGAAAAAACGGAATTTTCATCAAAAAATTTTGAAGCCATAATTTTTACGATTGACTTTACTTGAAATTGTAATTGATTTTTTTTTTTGCAACAGATTTGTCGAATTTCACGTGAACATGTTACTGTCAGCAACAGATTTCATTTGTCGATATCTGTTGTTACCGTCTTAAAACTGTACGCGCAATGACTGAACGTGACCAGGGTGGTGTAAACCCTGAGATTGCAACACACTTGATCATGACATGGAAGTAACGCAGCAATTTTAGATGAATATTCGAACGTACAGAAACTTTGCAAGTGCCCACACAGCTAAAATTACAATTGATCTTTGCCGTATAACAAGGGAAGGCACGACAAACTAATGCAAAACTTTAAGTATTATTAATGGACATTGAAAACATTTGGCAGATTTAAACTTCATAATCATCTAGATTATAAATTTTGTTTTCGTATATTGAAACTAGGTTATGGATAATGAACGCCTAATATCAATAACCTTTGTTAACATCTTACATATCGTTGAAGACAGAAAAATATTTCTTACTAATTGATAGAATCTAGAATATACTAGGTCTACAAGAAATAAGGTAGTAGGTGGCATTCACAAGGAATCGACTTCAAAAAAGAAAAGAAAAAACCGAAAATCAGCTTTTTTCGCTTTAAATAGGAACTCGGGCCCCATTTGCTATAGGTTGTTATCCCTTCGGATTCTAACATGTACCACACTGAGCAACTACCAAAATTGAAGCCTATCTTCAATTTCCAATAATAACGAAGATCTCCATGGTCACGGTTGCTTACTTGAGGGAAACACTAATAAAAGGTATAATATTTTTATAGCCCTTTTCAAATGCTTTACCAATAGCATTAACATCATCATCAAGGCGTTCACTCCCTGTGGGTCATGGCTAACGTGACGACGTTATGAATTCCTTAGTTTTAGATGCATGAGACCTTTTTCTTCTGTTTTTCTTTTCAGAGTTTGCTGTAGACCTTAACTACCTGAATTATTTCCCTGCATCTCCTATTATCCTTGCATTTTGACCTCCAACCCGTCATTCCTATCACCTTTGTATTCTCCTTCAATGTATCTCTCCACGTCTCCCTCGGTCTTCCTCCGCTTCTAGGTCCTAGTGGGATCCACTATATTCCTATTCGTGTCAATAATTTTTCGAGTTGATAATTAAGAAGCAATTTTCGAACATCTTAAAGCATCCTGATCTCCGACATATATTTCGATTCCCTAAAATTGATTTTAGTAGAAATAGCCTCTTGCAAAACTCTACAAGGCATCTACATAACCACTAAATTTAATTTAAATCATCGGCCAAAATCAAATTAGGAGCGTTTTCTTGTATCGGATGTAATATATACAGACGCAGGCACTTACGGGAACATACAACACATATAAAGTACAAGTAGTAGGCTTTTACGCCAAAACAAAGGTCTACTTCGATAACTACCTCGAATTAAGCTTTACAATTATCCAACTTCATACCGCTACCAATTAACTAAATGCTTTTATTACTACACAGCGCCATCCATATTTGAGTCGATACCATTGTTATCCGGGTCTTACATTAATACATTCAGGAACACATAAAGATTCCAATGAATACCTTTTATCCATTATGCCCACTCTGGAAGCTGCTCCTACTAAATATTTAATCACCAGAAAGTTTCGGTGAAAGGGCTCAATGTGACGTACGGTCAACTTCGGTTAACGTGCTAAAGTACATCCGACTTTGCCTTTCTATTCCATTATGGAGTACCTACACGGGATATACTGGTACTAATGGTTGGTCTAATTTAGAGGGTGTCGTAGCTTGTTGAGCTTCTGTTTCTTAGCACTTGGTCAGTGTTTGTGTATTATAGAAAATGGTTTCACGTAGAAACATAAAATAATTTTGTTTATTATGAAACATACACTTGTGACGGATGTTTTCGCGGTCACCGTATGTGGAATAATAGTCCGCGTTTCAGCCCGCGCGTGCTATTGGTCCTGCAAGGGACCGTTTCGACTAGGAAGCACGGGAATATTATTCCACACATATATATATATATATATATATATATATATATACATATATATTGTGGCTCGTTAAAATTTTTAACTGAGTTCTTTGAATTAAAATTTTGATTTATTTGTCTTTAATTAAGTGAAAATGTTTTCTAAATTAAAATACCAAATCTAAAGTTGAAAAGACAAATATATTGATAAATAAAAGAATATATATACCGCCTTTTTACAAAAAAAAATGTTTTTTACAGAAAATCTAAAGCTATGCCTGACTAGCTAACCTTGAATATTCTAATTAATTTACGAAATTGGAGTTTGGTTCTAGCCGGCTAACAGATCGGACGTGCTAACACAGATAAGACTATCGTATACGAGGTTCATCGTGTTTAAAAGTACGTGCGAAAAAAGCAAAGGACTATAACAAAAATATTGTGATGCTTCAAGTGTTTAGAATAGTATAGTGAGTGAAAAAGAAGAAAAAAATTAAGAAATAAAGAAAAGGTAGATAAGTAAAGACCAAATAGCGGACTATTATGTACGTGAGTAGAGGATCGGTGCGATTGCAAGCTTCCGACGGGTCGACCGACCGAGGGGCTTGCGGAATAAAAACAAGTAGGCGTGTGTGTATACAGGGACTGACAGAAAAGTTTCTTCTCGCGAGAACTGAGCAACGAAAAAGGATGGATAGTGAGGAAGGATACACATCTGAAGAGGCACGAAATAAAAGGAGAAGAGAGAGGGAAGAGCAAGAGATTGCTTTTAGAAAAAGCAAAAAAACTGATTAGATCACCAAATACAGAAGCAACAGAGGAAGGGAAAATGATCGAAATGTTAAAAGAACTGATGAAAGATGTAAAGGTAATAAAATATAACCAGGAGCGGTACCAAAAAGAGCTCAGTCAATTAAAAAAAGAAAATGAAATATTAAAAAAAGAGAACGAAGGAATTAAGAGACAAGAGAAACAGATGGAATCGAAAATAAATAAGACAGAAAAGAGAAATATAAAGAAGAACATTGTGATATCTGGACTGAGAATAATCCCGGAAGACAAAAATAACCTAAAAATAGGAATAGAAAAATTTGTAAAAAGCAAGCTGGGTGTGGAGGTAGCTGTAAAGGACGCGGATAAAATAGCAGAAAAAATGTACAAGGTAGAGCTAAGTACCTATGTAGAAAAGGATAATGTAATTCAGATGAAAAATAAATTGAGACAATTGAGAGAAAAGATATTTATAAACAATGAGATGACTCAATTAGAATGAGATGTCCAAAAGAAATTGAAACAGATAGGAGAGGAGGAGAGAAAGGAGGGGAAAACAGTGAAAATGAGGCATCAAAAAATAATAATCCAGGGAAAGGAGTATGGATGGGACAGATAAGAAGAGAAACTTGTAGAATGGGAGAAAATCCACTCAAACCGAAGTGCAAAAAACTGAGGAGAAGAGAGGAGAAGAGAGGAGAAGAGAGGAGAAAGGAACAACAAAGACGACCATGGCAAGGATTAAGGCTAGACTGATATAAGAAATGATGCGAAACTAAATAGCAGTAGCGGATCTGAGAACAGACGTGTGGTAAAAGTAAGTAATAGATACAAAAAAGAAAAAAAAATAGAGAAGTGATAAAAATCGGCACATGAAATATACGAAGCATAATTGGAAAGGAAGGCGAATTAATTGATGAAATGATTACACAATACTGAGACTATATGGGAATAACCGAAGTAAAAAAGAAGGGACAAGGACTAGAAGAAATGAAAGATGGATACTGGCTCTACTGGTCGGGAGTGGATGAAAGGGATAGAGGAGCGGAGGGAGTAGGAATAATCATCAAACCTGAGGTAGTAAACAATATACAGAAAGAAAAATACATTAGTTCAAGAATATTAAGAATTGATACAAAGCTGGAAGGAAACGAAATATGGAGCATAATTGTGGCATATGCCCCAAATGACAACGCGAATAAACAAGATAAAGACGAATTCTTCGAAACTCTTCAGAATGAAATAGACATTGCTGAAAGAAATCTTATAGTAATGGAAGACATCAATGGACGAGTCGGAAGAGACAATGATGGAGTGGGGAGACATATGGGAAGGGAAGGTGAAGGGACCATAAATGACAGCGGGAGAAGAATAATAGATATGTACATCGAAAACGACATGATTATAACAAATACAAAATTCAGACATAAAGACATTCACAAATACACAAGAGAAGTGCCTAGCAGGAAAGAAAAATCAATCATTGATTATTTCTTAATAAATGCTGAAAACTGGAGGAAGGTAATAGATGTCAAAGTCCAAACAAATGCGGAAATAGGTAGCGACCACTACCTGCTACAGATGAAGATTAGCAAAAATTCAAAAAGGACGAAAGAAGACAAAAGGAAAAAATAAAAAGCTACAAATTGAAAGAGGAAGAAATTCGAGAGAAGTACCAATACAAGTCAAATCAACTATTTGAACAAGAGACTAAAAACGAAATAGGGATAGAGGACAAATGGATAAGATTCAAAAACATCATACTGAAGGCGGCACAAGAAAGCTGTGGAATAACAAAAATAGCAAATACGTACACAAAAAGAAGCAAATGGTGGACAGCAGAAATACAACTCAAAGTGAAAGATAAGAAAAATAAATGGATCAGATATATGCATACCAGGAAAGAGGAGGATTACAATATGTACAAAATGGCAAGAAAAGAAGCTAAAGAGAGTATCAAGAAGGCCAAAGAAAATTCTTGGAGAGAGTTCGGAATAAAACTGAGAGATAACTATAGAGAAAACCAAAAATTATTCTACGGAACAATAAAACAATTGAGACAGAAGAAGGCGCCGATATTGAAAAATATCAAGGATGACAAAGGAAATATACTAACTGAGGAAAAAGAGATAATGGAAAGATGGAAACAGTACTTTGAAGAACTCACAAAAATAAAACAAGACGGATACATAAGAGAAAAAGAGCATAAAACAAAAAACGACGATGAACGTATCACACCAATAAGCGACGAAGAAGTCAGAGAAGCAGTTAGCAAACTAAAACTAGGAAAGGCGGCCGGGGATGATGGAATCACAGCTGAAATGATAAAATATTTGGGAGACAAAGGTAACGAAGAACTACTTGACCTCTTAAACAACATTATAATAAAAAAAGAAATACCTAAGGAATTGAATATGGGAATAATTATGCCCATATACAAAAAGGGAGACTCTAAGGAATGCTCAAACTATAGAGGAATAACATTAACCAGCATCCCAGAAAAAGTATTGACAAGAGTACTAGAAAAAAGACTCCGAGAGAATTGGAAACAACACTAGAAGATACTCAACATGGATTTAGAAAAGGAAGAATCACCCAGGACTTAATATTTATAATCAGACAATTAGGAGAAAACCTAATAGGAAATACATATATGATTTATAGATCTTAAAAAACCTTTTGATAGGGTAAGAAGAGAAGATGTAAGGCAGAGCCTGGAAAGAAGAGGTTTAGAGAAAGGAATGATAGAGATAATTAAGGCATTGTATAAAAGCAATAAGAATAAGGTGAGAACTTCCAATGCAGAATCAACTGAATTCGCATCGCAAATTGGATTAAAACAGGAATGCGTATTGAGCCCATTGCTATTCTCTATATTAATAGACGACGCTGTTAAAAAAGCTAAATAAAAAGGAAAAAATATGAAAGTAGGAAACTGGAAAATGAATGCAATTAACGTACAGGAACTAATGTTTGCAGATGATATGGTACTTATAGCAGACTCAGAAAAGACATTACAGCAAAACTTAAAGATATACCAAGAAGAACTAACAAAGATAAACATGGAGATAAACACGAGGAAAACAAGCACAATGATAATAGCAGCAGAAGAAAGAAAACATAGCATCAAAATCGGAGAACAAGCATTGGAATAAGTTAAATGTTACAACTACTTAGGAACAATCATTGAAGACAATGGGAGAATAGAGAAAGAGGTAAATGAGAGGATAGGGAAATCCGCAAAAATATATAACATATTGAAAAATTCGTTTCTGGATAAAAAGAAATACCAAAAAGAAATAAAAACAGAGGTGTATAAAATAGTGGTCAGACCAACATTAACATATGGTAGAGTCATGGATAACCCACGAATAGAATCAAAAGCAGAGTTACGGCCATGGAAATGAGAATCCTAAGAAGAATAGAAGTTGTAACTAGAAGAGACAGAATCAGAAACACGACAATCACTAATAGTCTAAATATCAAGCCAATAGAAATAATCATAGAAGAGAGACAACTGAGATGGCTTGGAGAATGAAAGAAGATCGAATCACAAAGAGGATATTTGAAGCCAAAACAGAGGGAAAAAAGAGAATAGGTAGACCCCGAAACACCTGAAAGGAGCAGGTGTATAGAACATTGGAAAAGAGAAGTATGGGATGGAAGCTAAACAACTGGCTCAGAACAGGAACCTGTGGAAGATAAAAATAAGAAAATAAATAGTCCGACACCGCAAGGTACAAAGGACGAAATATGAGATCGAAAGATACAAATAATTTTGAAGAACTTAAGAAGATTCGACGTCTATAACCTTTGAAATCGTACTCACTGGCTCGCCTTTAGGATGGACTGGACTTCGGCTTCCAACGTAAGTGTCTGGAACTTCCAAAATCTATATGTAGGAAGGGACTCTTTGTTTCTTTTTTAACAAGAAAAATTGTAAATAATTAGTTAGTAAAGAATAGCCAAAGTAGATATTGGTAAAACTTTAGAAAGAAACCTGTACAGATTGAATATCTGTGTTTAAAATTTCATATTACATATATATATATATATATATATATATATGTATATATATATGCATATATATGTGCATATATATATATATATATATATATATATATACATGTATGTATATATCTACATATTGTGGTAGAAAATCTCAGGCTTGTTTATGTTTTTTACAGAAAACCTAAGGCAATCGCTGTCTAGCTAACCTATAAATATTCTAATTAGTTTACGAAACAAAAAATGAGATCGAAAGGTACCAATAATTTTGAAGAACTTTAGAGGACTAGAGGTCTTTAATCTTTGAAATCGTACTCACGTGATTTCTCACCTTTAAGACGGACTGGTCTTCGGCTTCCAAAGTATGTGCCCGGAACTTCCAGATATTATTCGTAGTATCAGCTGATACATTTTATGGATGGATATAAACGAAGATCTTTATAAAATTATAGAGTTATATGGAAAATAACTAATTATTCTCAGGAAAAACGATGTCAATAGGTCTGACTTTTAACACGATGTTTTTTATATCCATGGCAACACATTTGTTTGCCTATATAGTAGGCCACACAGTACACACATACTTGATATGAGTGAGATTATAAGGGTAAATGCTGCCAGTCGTGCCATTCTTCTGTCGTACGAGAAATTTTGAAGATTATAAGTGTAATTTCGTAATGATGCATATTTATATATATATAATAGGCGATGGTAAAGTTTACGTCTCCTCTACAAGTGTTGTTGAAGGGACTCTTTTTTTTTAACAAGAAAATTTGTAAATAATAAGTTATTACAGAATACCCTAAGTAGATATCTGTGAAACTTTAGAAAGAAACCTGTACAGATTGAATATTTGTGCTTAAAATTCATAAAGAGGGAGTACTAACGGTACTTTACCTCCAACTTCTACCATCAACTATAATGAAAAATAACGGCGTGCAACAAACAGTGACGAGAAGATATCTGGAATAGGTAAACTAGTAAAATTTTGAAAAATTCATTTCTAATTAATAGACAATATTTCATATCATTACAATATATAAGTAAGTACGAATATCATCTGATACTCTCGGAAATGTATAGGATTTTTTTGGATTGTTAATTTATTTTTATTATTTTATTTTTTATTTTCTCCACATCTAATTTATCTTCATCTGGTGCTTGTTAGTGTTTGAATGCCTACCTTTCTCAATGTTTTCACTAAGTAGTACAGCTGGGTGGTAATTGTCGCTGGACTTACGGTATATATATAATACGATAATTTGAATTTTATTACTTGTGCATTCTAGAATCTTTGTAACTTGAAAATAATAATAGAATAATCTTTATCCAGTAGTGGAACATTCAAAAACAAACAAAATGTAATAGTTCGAATTGTTTACTCCTGAATATCGAATTGACCATTGTATTCATACTATGTGAAGGATAACGAGGTTATTGGATACTGTAAACCCAACGTTATAAATTGGTAAAGCCGAAATCCCTCAGTTACACGTTGCGTTGAAATAAAGGGAAGCGTTCGCATAAATTTATGAATGGGATGCCGGAAAAACCTTTCCGTTTTGTGCGCTTTCGAATCAAAAGGATTTAGTAGCTGTTTAGTAAGCGGTCTATATAGCGTATCATACCGTGAAAGGTAAGTACACAGGAATATATCATCGCTTCACCGGATAACCTATGTCCCTACAGCCATGCACCTAACCTATTTATAAGTTTGTTTTCATATACAGGATTATTCTTAAGAAGCGAGTTATAAATATAATGGTATGGGATATATCTTTTAAGTTTTGCCTACTAGGACACAGAAAGCGCCATTTATCAAATTTCAGTACTAAAAATTAACCTCCAGTTAGTTAACCTAAATCCAAAGTTCAGTGCGATACGTGTACCTTAATTCAAAAAATTTTGCATGATGAATTGTATGTAAGAAAACAACGAATCACCTTCCGTTAAGAAAATGCGAGTTCGCGCATAGCACGCAATACAATTGAATTTTAAAAGCAATAGAACGTCGAAGTTATAGACCATCCTCTGTACAGTTCGAACCTAACCCAACTATTTCTTTTCCTTTCCGAAAATCAAGAACCGACTACGGGGTCAAAGGTTTCAGTCATCAAAAGGAGCAATCGATCCCTTCAAAAACGCAATTTTTACTCTACCAACAAACGAGTAGGTTAATTGCTTTCAGAATTGGTTCGAGCCCATGCAAAAGCTATCTACTGTTTAATTCCAGCTCTATATGCAAAGGTTAAAAGATAACCCCTGTATCGACCGAAATTTATAAATGCTCGTTTATGCCCTCAAATAGTCTATGTAACTTGACATGTGTAAACACAGTTATACAAAGAAAATCCTTTTCTGGCATGTATAATTCACGCAATCATGTATATTCTGCAAAATGCAGACGTCATTGCGCAGTATTTTGAAGTACGCTTCCATTGGTGTTGTCTATATTATCTGCCTGGTTTCCAATATAAATCGCCACGCCAAAAGTGTTGTACAACAAATACTTTATGCAATGTAAGGCATAAACATTATTATATTATAATCATTTACTGGACCCACAGTAAAGGAGGGATAAGATTCTCACATTCCTTTCTTTCTAGTTGCTGGGCTGGAATCACGAAGTTATGGTTTCTTCTAACAGTATAAATATAGCAACCAATTCCAACATGGTAACCATAAAGATAATACAATTTTACTCCAATTCTATAGTAGATTCACTGAATGTACGTAATATGAATAAAAGTTCTGTGTAAAGCTACATTCATATCAGGCAAATGCAAATCAAGCATACTGTAATGTTATTTTCACTTGCAACATTGTTGTCGTTCATTTCTTTTAAATTTGTCAAGGTTCTTATTTTGAGCTTTCGTTTATTTAATGTTTACGTTTTGCTGTTGTTGGAGGCAAAGCGTAGCAAGTTCTTCCGCTGATTTTATCTCTACCATTTTGTAGATTTCTCTCTACCTAACTGATTTACAGTCATCTTCATTGACATTAATGCTTTAGAATGCACATTACTGTTATATATGTATGTATAAATTGTAGTCAATGATTTTGCGGGTAAATGATGTTACAACAGAACATATATACATCCATTTGTATTAATTATCATATGTTAACATTTTCAAGATTATATTTAAAATGAGAGGTAGGATGTTGAAACGTTCAAGCACTCGACCTATCCTGTCTGCCGTGTTGTTTATGTACGGTGAGTGTGCTGTTCCTAACGTTTCTGTTTCCCGATCATTCCTGTCTCTGGGTGTAGGTTCACTCGTGATGGCGCGATTGATTATATTTTCAAGGTAACCGTTACACCGCAGCGCTTGTCTCAGGTGGTTCGAATTATTGTGTAGCTAACCATACGTATGTGTAAGTTTCCTGAACCCACTAGTTCCTGCCGATACTTGGCCCCTCTTGACAAGAACGTCCAGAAAAGGTAGTACTCTGTCTTGTACTAGCTCCATGGTAAATTCAACGCTGGGGGGTACCTCGTTCAAGTGTTCAGAAACCGATTCAATCTACCTCTTTCGTGTGGCCAAACTACAAACGTATCATCCACGCACCTTCACCAAACCGTAGCTTTCCCCACTGCTGTTTCGATAGCTAGGCTCTCGAACCGCTCCACGGGACTTAATAGGTTCGCCATCGCGACTCCGTCTGGTTGTTCGTAGAAACTGCCATCTCATACAAAGTAGCTGGTCGCGAGGCAATATTTAAATAGCTGCGTTATATCTGGTGGGAATAAATCGGCAACGTCAAGGGGCTGTTGTTCAACAACATCTTATTTTCAAATGGTGTGTCCTGCCAAAGATCCACGAACATTGAAAGACAGACCAGTATCTATATGAGTAAATAGTTTATATATCATCTTTTACATCATATTGTAAAGGGCGATATATTTTGGGCATAACAAACGCTAGATACAGGAGCAACAGCAGCGAAAGTATAAGAAGTGCGAGAACACTTCAGAGGAGGATCAGTCGTTAAACGAACGTTGCGTCGAAAATGTTGTGAGGTTAACACAAAGAGAAGATAAACTCCGTACTGATAAATAAGTTAGTTTTTATTGATAGTTCATTGTTTGGTCCCGTTACTGCTCATTTTTCGTGTTTAAAATTTAGGATTCCGGATTGATATCGCGTTATAATTGAGTGAATCAGTCGATGGTGCGCTGTAAATTGCATGGAATTTCTTCTAGACTGCTGCATGTGAGAAGAATGTGAGAAGCGGCAGCCCAGAAGAAGCTCCATGCAATTCAGACCGAAACGTGGGCAGAACGACGCGGTTTTAACCCTCAAACTTAAATTCTTTAAAGAAAATAATTACCGCGGATGCATACAACAACATGTATTCATTTTTCGTTTCGAAAATAAATTACTTTTACTTAAACAGTATCGCCTGATTGAATTGAGACATCAGTTTAGAACGTAATAATACGTATGAACAATAGAAACATGCTAAAAATCATATTCGCTATAAATGTGTTCGTAAATTGGATGTATGTAGATATACGATGTGAATATAAAAGCGGTGGCCAAATATATGTTACATTTCATACACATAACATTTGTACGATGAAAAATTCTCATATGGAATGTATGTACACAAATACGTAAGCAAACGTTCATTAAATATACATTGCGCATGTTTGTCATGCTTGACTACGGCACCGAGTGTTGGACTACTATTTATTCCTTTTCAATTTATATCAAGCTCCAGGAAATGTCTCTGCGCAGATTTTGAAATATTCTTTATAGACCTGTTGGTGCAGACGATCGAGCTTTTGAATTCCACACGCTCTCTAATTAAATCGGAAACCTACTTATTCACTCTTACCGATATAACCGATTTATCTCCAAGCGGATTAAAAAGTAAATTCCTAAATCCACAGCAATGAAAAAGAATCGACTAAATCAATAGGTATTAGTGGCTTAGGACTAAGCCGGGCGGTCTCACTTTATACGGCCATTAATATAGTGGGGAGTCGCGAAGTAAAAGGTTTTTTTCCCTCCAGCATTCCGCAACTACCCCATCACGCACTAGCTAAACGCCTCGTAATGCATACACATTCATCTACCTTTGTTCGGTCGCAACGCCGACGAGATTAACTTCGTCATGTTACAGAAAACGTTCCACTGTCGGCGTTTATTTCCAACCAACGCAAGCCTGATTTATATCATCGCTTCCACTGGCGCCCCCTCACTTAAATCTGTTCTGCGCTCACCACAATCAACCGATTTCACAATCCGCGAAACAAAGCGATCTCGTATATATTAAGCGTCATCTAATGAGGATTTGATGTAAATATTACTATCAAAAACTGCTGCACGTATAGTAGAGCATCGAGAGGTATCTATCTGTCGTATTCAAAAATTCTCCCTCTCGAAGGTAACGGTTTACGCGAGCGTCTCGAAATCATGAAAAGCTGATGCGAGCGCCCGCATTAATGGATTTCGGCAGTCTTTTGTTAACGCTCAATACTGTATTGCTCATAAATCATAACCTGCTCGCACTTACTGGAACGTTATATTGTTAAGTTGTATAACGATGCCACGGCCTCTTTGTGAGCGAATGCGTGTGTTTGTGCGTGAAGGCCGTAATGTTGTTTTTCCGGTGGGTTCCGCGGTTTATTTCAAGTGGAAAAGTTGGCAGACTGTAGGTGGTGATGATACGCGCGCAGCGATGTTCGTATAATATGGAAATTTTAGCCACTTTTGTCTTCGCTTTTGTTCTTACTTAATGCTTGTATAATGCGGTAGATTTTTACGTGGGAGCTTGCGTATGGGGAGAATATAATCCTTATTTAATAAAGGGAAAACTCTCTTATCTTTAGAATAAAATTGGAAAGCTCTTCTCAATATAATTAAGAAAAGAAATAAAGCATCAACTTTAGCATTAAATTAAAAAAATTAAAACAGGATGAATTCTAAAAGGGAGTCCATGGAATCGCGGCGACCTGATGAACCTCGTCCCAAAAAGGCGAAAATCGTCCTATCAACGAAAAAGGTGGGCACAATATGCACAATATTCTGGGATTGTATGGTCATTTTGCTAATTGACTTTAAACAGCGCAATACAACTGTGAACGACACATATTATGCGTCGTTATTGCATAAATTGTGGAAAATTGACAAATGGTGTGTGATTATTGCGCGACAATGCTCCCGTCCATACTGCCATCGTTTCACAAGCTGCGATCCGCGAATGTGACTTTCAAGAATTGGAATTTCCACCGTATAGTCTGGATATGGCTCCTTGTGATTTTTATTTGTTTTCTAATTTAAAAAAAGACCTTAGGGGACGAACGTTTTTTTTTTAAATTTCTTGTATTGTTCCAAATTTCGTTTTTCTGTATAAGGCCGAGAATTTATGGTGCCTATCGCGTAATATAATAACTGCAATATAGATATTACAAAAGGGGTAATTAAAAGAGTATGAAATTCAAAGGAATCTCGTTAACGTAAAAAAACAAAACAGATACTTTTCAAAAGGTGAAATATAATACTCTAGTTCTATTAAATAAAAATAAACTCTTTGGAATAGTATCATAAATAAAACTAGAATTATCAATCTTGCCACATGCTGTGGTGAAAAATCTCAGACTATTACTTTGCTGAGTGGGTCCTTTAATTTAGATTTTTCTGTAAATTATATGTATATTAAATTAAATAATTAATGTAGACAAATAAAACGTTATGAAGAAAATATATTAACAAAAAATGTATGTATATATATAACAAAGTTCCTTTGGCATCCACTTACACTGTAGGTCGGTAAAATAACGGACCTTGTTAAATTTACAGAAAGTTACTGATGCCATCCCTTGAAATAATATATAATCTAATCTGTATACCCCCTTTACAAAACGAGACCGCATGCATTAAAATCGATCAAGTGGTAGTTAAGTTATAGTGCTTAAAGTGACAATACTTTTCATCGGTTCGTTGCAAACACATGATGGAACAACGAGCTAATATTAAATTTTGTTTCAAGCTCGGAATAACTTTTGCAGAAGCATCTGAATTAATGAAAAAAGTTTATGGTGATGACCACATGTACAACAAAAACCAATAATTCACCACCACATAGGACTACTTTTCGCGATTTTTTTGCGAAAAAATAAGTGTGTGTGGCACAACATTCCCCGTATTCACCAAACTTATCACCTTGTGACTATTTCCTCTTACCGAAACTGAAAGTGGCTATGAAAGGAACGTTTTACGATAATGTTGGGCAAGTCCAAGAAGCCGTGATGAGAATCTGCGAGATGATTCCGAAAAATAACTATCATTGGTTGAACGTTCCCAAAGTTGTATTGACGCAGAATGGATGTACTTTGAATGAAAATAAATGATTTTGATAAAATAACTAGTTATCTCTCTTTTTATTTGAAAAGTTCCGTTATTTTTCGTACATATACACAGACATAGTGTATATAACTATCCCTGTCTAGTGCTAAAGTTTTCTTTTATATATATGTATATACGAGCTCCTATTTGTCGGTGCGAATTAACTACGCATTTTATAATGGTTTTCGGTCGCAGGAATCTATACATACTTCTAACATGCCGCAGAGCTCCAATTCAAGACCACTATTGCTTCTATTATTAATGACCTGTTGGTTAGCCTTTTCTATTCGGTTTTGGCTTATGCTAATGACGTTAAGTTCTATTCCAACCAAGAAGATGCTGCAATTTAATGACATAAATATGCTAGTCTTTGTTGTGAGTTGTCTAGGATACGTTTCCATTATTTAGTCCCTTATACCTGCCATCAGCTTACATTAAAACGAGTTCAACGTCGTTTTCTTAAATTTCTTTCGTAAGAACTTGATGGTCAATACCTTCCTAGGGGAACTGATTACCATTCTTTGCTGATGCCTCATGGCATGCGTTTCCTTAAAGAACGCTGAAGGACCTATTGCTTTCGATTTGTCTGGAACTTGGCTAATAGATTTATTATTTGCAGTGATTTATTATCTAAGCTGCACATTCATGTACCTTGTTTTTCGCCTAGACTCTGTTCTACGTTTGCATTGCCTATTCTGAAAACTTGTACTTTGCATATAATGCCCTCGCATATAATATATGTGTATTAGCAAATACATATATAGTGATATTTCTTCGAATCTACGTTAGTTGCTCTTGGTGCGCTGTCTTCCCGTGATAGCAATCCATGTATTGCTCGAGAGAAGGATGGGAAACTGTACCCGTTTCTTTTCGGTGTCTGACTTTGCAGACACGTGTTTCTTTCTTTTGGCACTAGTTAGCGCCAGAAATATTTACTTGTATTGTAGGGTTAGATATGGCGATAGAAGCAGAGAGTGTCCGTATGTTACCGTTTTATGCCTCGTCACATGTCTTTCTCGTGAATGATTTCACCAATATCATCTTCAGTTTCTAGGTTTTCTTTCCAGAATGTATGTATGACTTTCCACTATTTTTCTATCCCGTAATTTGTATTCTCTCGGAAATGAAGAAAACAGATATATTACTTACTATCCTATTTGATAGATAAGCTGTGTCTAGGGGCTTAGTTACGAGCAGTTGCTTCAAATCCGTCAATATTCTGATCAAATGGACGCTCTGTGTGTACTATTCGATCTACAAGCCAGGAACATCACCAAAAAAACAAGCGTAGCCGCTAAAAGTAATGAATTGAACGCAGTCGCTAATTTCTAGTTACACAAGACAATTGTTATCTTAATACTTAACAGTTTAACCCCTCTCTAGTAGCAACGTATGCAGTTATAGAATGCGCACTAGCCTTCTCCAGTTGGAGGTATATTGCAATTTAAATTTGATCGTTGTAGATATTCCAAAACACTTACAAGAAGAAAAGCAAGTTCGAAGCCTTATCTTCCTTTCATTTTTCTTTTCGTTTCGTTTACATATCTTATGCAAATAATATGGAAAAGTTGAATTCGTCTAGCTCCTCTGAAGCAAGCTTTCAATTTCCCGTTACTTACATATACGAGTAACGTCGCGTGTGCGTACATAAAATATGGCTGTACAATTTGCCAAATAACAACTCCGGCAATACGTTACATCTGTGTGTGCATAAATAAACTTCCGACGGAGTAGCGAGTGTTTGTAGGTAGCAGCAGCTGTACCAGAAGCAGTAGCTAAGCGGTAACAGTAACGGTCCTATGTGTATACAAACAGTTCACGCAAGCGAAGACCTGCGCATTCTAACGTATAAGATATATATGCGAAATTCAAAAGCATCTCCATAATACATTCTTTTTCCCGAGTTTGTCAGCTTCTGTGTTCACACAATTCACTGCAAACGAGGTGTATCTGTGATGTTGCTTTGCGCTGCTGTGAAACTTTTTCGCCTAACCTGCGAGGACGAATTCCTCTTTCAGGAACGCGAAAAGAGAAACGAGGCCAAAGAAGAGCTTTCGCCATCTTTCTCTCCGACGCTCCCATATGCAAAATTTAGCGGCGTCGGGTTCCCTAACGCGAAAAGGGTGCCCCCTTTTTTATATATAAATTTCGCCGTTATCTGGCTGCCTGCTCTCATGTTTATAAATTTGCATGTTTTTTCTTGTGTTATGTTTTCGGGAACATTCGCGTTTTCCTCCATATAGCGCGCGTTGTTTTTCGTTTCCGGAACTTCTTACAACATGAATGATACGCATAAAAATTTCATGAAATATTTGACTATATTTATTGCCCTATCAGTGCCGTACCCGTAAAGATACGTGAAATATTGGTACCCCAGCGCCGTTGCTTCCCATTCCGCGCGCGACCTTCGTGCCCTTCCGTCAGTTTCGTGAGCGATAATATAAAGGGGAAAAGGAAGGCGGTGCATATTTTCGTTGTAAGTGGGAATGCCGGAATTGATGTGTTTCAGTGCGTCCGCCTTTTATGTATAAGATATGGCCGTATATTTCATGTAGTTCGTTGATATCGTTCTATTGTGTAATAAAATAGAGAAACAGAAGAATAAAACGCAAGATAATGGATACCACTGTTCAAACTTTTATATTTTCAAATTGTATTCAGATAGTCACTTATCTATCAGTGATAAAAGAAAAATTGACTGAGGATTTACTGCACCCCTTTTTTATTTTGATTAACTTCAGCACTTATGAGCGCTATTCTGATGTTATAGACTAAGCCAAGGTGTGCTGATCCCAAAAGGAATCAGTTGACTGTAGTGTCTCGCTTTGTTCCTTAATAAGTTCAATAAAAATATCTGTTGGTAGTGGCACAATGACCTAGCTGCGGTATAAGTGCAGCTGTATTGCAACTTCACTCTTTTAGCATATTTCTTTTACTAATATATTCAATATATTCAAGTCATCACTTTGCCCGTACTTGTACTTATATTGAAGTAATACAAAATTCATATTCAAAGCCTATAAAGCGATATCCTTTGATCTGGCCTATAAGCTGCAAATTCATTTAACGTTATCACCAGTTTATATGGGAAACCATGGTGTTGCACGAAAAGAATTCATCATTTGAAAATCTTCGACCGTCCTTTTAACAAAAATTTCCTTTGGTAGCCCGAGTTGTTACTCATAATTTCACTTCGTTCTGGATAAGCTGATATAATTATTCTTTTTTCATACAAAATTACTTCGAACGCGAAGAAGCCGTATACAAGGTGTATTTAAAATAAAATAAAAAAGACCGGAAAACGAAAATGGGTAATTATATAGAAATAAATCCAAAAAATGCTAAGTCAATTACAACACGAACGTCAGAATTAAAATAAATCCTAGGAAATTGTAATATGTACCGCCTCTGGGTGCAGAATGTGTATACATAATACATCCATCCAATCAAAACACGCATATAAACACGCAGACTGCATACACTGCAATAATGTTTGTTAGTAACCGTTCAAAGTATTCAAACAATTTTTGAGTCCCGTGAAGTGCGTTCTGTAATACGGTTTTTGAACGCAAGGAATACACTCAAGTGAAATTGCTATAGTTCCATATGAACTTTTTTACGATATCTTCGGCAAATGATGAATCGAATGCTGAACTAAAAAGAAACATAAACGCAAGAGAAAGTAACATTAAAAAAATATATGTAATGGTAACCCGAAGCAGCTAAATTTCCATTAAGACAAAGTTACTAAGTAAAATAAATTCATAAAAAAACTATAATTCTTTCTAAATTTTGTAGTGTGTTAGATCTTCCATTCAAAATAAGTTCAAACGTCTGGATCCTCATACTGTCTATCAATTTAGTAAATGTTGAAACACAAATATTATTCCAACTCCTCGTTATCGCAGATTTTAGTTTTTCGACGCTATCGATGTGTTTATTATTGGCAGATACCTTCCTTGTCAATATTCGCCAAAAATTTTCGATCGCGTTCAGAAGAGGCGAGTGAGCCACTCCTTTGATTCTCTAGAAATATGGATAGCTGCATTGTCTTGCTGAAATATTCGGTTGACAATTGTTTACCAAAGTCTATCGGAAGCATTTCCAAAAGTTGTAGATAAGAATTAGAATAGAACAACCCATTCCACTATCGCCGTCAACTCTTGCAACACTCTCAATTTTAGTGTTCTTCCGCAAAACATACCAATAATATTTGAAACAATTAGGTCTCTCCAAGTTAATTTTGTTCTCATCAGAAAATGTGACGTTGTTCCACTCATGATCCCATTTCATATGATCTTGTGCAAATTTCAGTTTTGCCTGTTTATGTGTCTCCTTTAGGGGTGGTTTTGAAACTCTTTTTAGCTACCGAAAATGTTTACTACCGGATAGAATTTGTTGTATACTTCTGTTTGTTACTGATATTTTTAAATTACATTTTATTTGTTGCGCGGTTAGATTACCAAAATAGGCTAACCGAAATATCGATGAGCAAGATGTTTGTTGTAGGGATTGCCCAACTTTATAAAACTGTTAATAATATGATGGGATCATCCTATTATACTTTTTGGTTAGGGGCGCCTCTTAAGTTAGGCTCGACTCTTCCTTGTTCATAAATTTTATATTTGAGAAACCCTAAACAACAGATCTAACGATGGAAGCTTAAGGGATCTTGCTGTTCATTTCAAATATTCATACGTTCGAGTCAGTAATCTGATACTGTGCACCTATGAACTTTAAATATTCATAAAATACATAACACTCGCTAATATATTAACTATATACTGTTAATCTTATAGCTTAGAATCTGATGTTGATGTCATCACTCGACATCTAGAAAATGTACTAAGAGTGATTCTTAAATTCCCACAAAGAAAACTAGATTGAAAATATGTTGAACTATATTCTAAATTATTATTATATTCGAGAAGCATAACAGAAACGAAATGAACTTCGTCTGTGACAATTTAGCCTTAGAAGCTTGTTTCATTTTTGCGTTTACATACAATTTCTCCCACCTGTACAACAATAACACAGTTCAAGAAGTACGTAGTTCTAGTTAGATATTATGCAATACTTTAGATAAATATCTTATATACGAGGTAGATGCCATAAATTTTCGGCCTGCTATAGCAAAAAGGAACTTGGAACAATAAAAGAAATTTTATTTTTCAATGTGATCTTCCGTAACTTCGGTACATTTATCACAACGATTAATTCATAATTCGATATTCCTCTAAAAATAATCTGAAATTCTTTCGTCAAAATGTTCTATAACAGATGCTTGCAACTCACTGTCGTCCTTAACACGACGTCCCTAAGGTCTTGTTTTAAACTAGAGAACAAATGAAAATCTCGAGGAGCCATATCCGGACTATGCGGAGGATGTTTCAGTTCTTGAAAGCCATATTCGCGGATAGCAGCTTGTGAAACGGCGGTAGTATGGACGGGTGCATCCTCGTGCAATAAACGCACACCTTTCATCAATTTATCATGACGCTTTGCACGAATACTGTCCCTTAATTTGTGCAATAAATACGCATAATATGTGCCGTTCACAGTTGTATTGCGCTCTTTAAAGTCAATTAGCAAAATGCAGTCACAATCCCAGAATATTGCAGCCATCTCTTTTTTCGTTGATTGAACGATTTTCGTCTTTCTGGAAAGAGGTTCATCAAATCGTCGCCATTCCATGGACTCAATTTTCGATAGAGGATCGTAAAATGGACCATTGCTTCATCCCCTCTGACATGGATTCCAAAATCGGTTTTGGGTCGTCTCCACATGTGTTTAAAGACGACCACGCATATTCGACTCGACGTTCATGTTGGAGAGCAGAAAGAACTCGCGTACTACTTTTATTTGTACCCAAATGGTCATGAAGAATTTCGCGAATACTTATTTCAGATATGTTTGTTATCACTGCTAATTTCCTCACTTTTAAACGGCGATCTTCTGGCACTAAATCTTCAATAATTGAAATTTGTTGAGGCGTTATCTTATTAGGCGTTATTCTTGCCCCAAACGTTAACAGTTTCCCCACTATTTTTTAAAATTTGATGACCGCGAGATACTTAATTTTCATTACTTCAGACATTTTCATGCGCTAGTCACGTTGCTTGGATGGCTACTAAAAACTACTACTCTTTGAATCGTTATATTTATAGCATAAACTTCGCGTATGCTTACGTCGTATAGAAGTTGAGAATATATAATTTCCTGTTAGCGAGTTTAAAAGAATTTGGAAAGGCCAATAATATATATATTTTGGAAATAAAAGAATCAGCGCTTTATCCTGTCTTTATAATTTCATTATTTCAACAGCCCTACAACGTTTTACCAACCGTTCTCTTCATTATTGAGAATTATCTCTTTTCCTTCTCGAACCATACTGACACAAACTATACAATTTGTCCACCTCTTTCGAATAGCTCGTGATAGGAGTAGTAATGGAAACAAACTCGTGAAGAATGTTAAACGAGTTTTAAGAACTTCACGGACTTATTGATTAATATTCTCGGTGAAAAGTTGCCGACTGCCTTTCAACGCATTATTAATCATAAAGGTTGACTGTCAGAAACTCGGCGTCCTTCGGAAGGAAGTAAAAGAAAAACAAATTTCTTAACCGACCCGCCTCCTTTTTTCCGCCTAACTGTCTCTATTTCTCTCTCGCACGATTCACCGCCATCGTCACCCAACTCCGTTCGCAGCTAGCGAAGGGGTATTTAGTCCTCCGAACGATAACGTGAAAAATGACACTCACAAGTGGCATAATGTGATAACGAAAGTTTCATTAAATTAAGTTTCGCATTTTTGAAAGTATTAAGAGCACGTTGGCGATGACGATATTAGAGTTACGACGATCGATCAAGTTCCGTCTGACGCTATATAATGTAGATCCGTTTATTCCAATAAAAGGAATCGTAAGAGATGAATGAAAAAGGAAGACATAAATTTTCTTGTCTAATATCTTACGGAAAAATACTAGTTATACGAAATATGATCTTGAATGCTGATTTATTGAAAACGAACTACTTACAAAGACGTTAAGTTTGCGCAATGTAGCATGATATATTGCAGTTCTATAGCCATATTTGAAGGTTTCGTAGTGGAACACATATACATATACTTTATCCAAAGGGAATTTATGTACATACATAACAGGTAATGAATAATATTTTTACATGGCTATTGTTCCATAGCTGATGGTACTATTTTACAAGTATTCGAGGTTCTTGATCCTGCCCCTATGTTTAAATATGATACAAAGTTGTCATTCGTGTGAATATGACTCAGAATATAGGGTTGTCTTATAAAATTTGCATGTAGAGCTGGAATAATACAGTAGAAAACTTTTAAAGACTTAGCAGAAGGCCAACTCTGGAAGCAGTTATTCCACCCGTTTGTTGGTTCCTGTTCCTTTTGACGGTGGAATCTTTGACCACGTAGTCCATTCTCGATTCTCAGAAAGGTAAAGAAATTGTTGAGGCTTAAATCCAGACTGCATAGAAGATGGTCAAACAATTTGACAGTTTGTTGCGTTAAAAATTTAATTGTCTTGCGTGATAACTGCGACCTTGCATTGCCTTGGAGGACGATTCGTCGTGTGGGGTTGGTTCTTTGAAGCTGAGCGATGACTTGCGGCAAACAAAAGGGTTGTATACCAGTCAATAGTAACAGTTCTTGGATCTTGTAGAGGAAGTGTTGCTGCTTTTAAGTCAAATGTCACTACCATCTTTTTGAAGACACTTCAAGAACGAATGACTTCTGTCGGTATTTCTTTACCTTCTTACCGACTAGACGACTGAAGTTTATTTTCTGGAGTTTCCGGTGTTGAAGTGGTGGGTGAGTTTTTTTTACACCAATTTACCCTAGCTGCTTTCTGTTCTTCAGTCAACAGTTGCTACTCTTTTTAGCAAATTCTGTAACTTAATTGCACTGTCCGCTATCAGAAGAGTGTCATCAGCGTATGATGTATTATTAATAACTTCCAATTCCAGCACCTTGCTCCAGTAAAGCCTCTTTGTATATAGTCCCACTGTATATACTAAAAAGAAGAAGAGAAGGAATACATCCTTGGTGAACATTTCGGCAATTTTAATTTCTTCAGTTAATTCGTTTTCAACCTTAACTTTTGCTCTTTGATTCCGGTAAAATTTTTTACTTTTGACAATATCATGTAGCTTCTTATGTAGGATATTATCAAAAGCTTTTCCAAAGGCTATAAAGCATACATAAAGATCTTGATTAACATCTAGACACCCCTGCATCGAAACACTCGTACAAAACCACACTTCTCTTGTATCTAATCCCTTTCTAAACCCTAGTTGTGTGGTATTTACGTCTTCTTCTAGTTTACTATAAATTCTTTTATGAATGACCCTGAGAAGGATTTTCAATGTGCGACTTATTAATGTTATGGTTCTATGTTCAGTACATTTTTTCGCATTGTTCTTCTTCAGGAGTGTCACAAAAGTTAATAAGAGCCACTCCCATGAGATAACACGCCCGTTCGGTAGACAGCATGGAATAAGTTCACCATTACATCAAGTACGTCGTCGTCATTTATAAGATTTGGCAATTCTGCTGTCTTACAGCCCTTCATTACTTTTTATTCTTCCTACGTAAGCTTTAAAATTTTGTTACTAAATTTTTCCAACGTTCATAATAGATTCTTCATCCTTGAAGATTTGTCATTTCAATTATTTTGTTTTCTTCAGCATCACAAAATGTAAGCTGAAATATGGTTGTAATACTACAAATACATCTAATATCGTAGCTTGCAAGTGCTGGTGTTATATAGTATGACAGCAGAAGAGCAATCTTGTCGTTGCGGTTGTTCTGCCTTCCATTTCATTTTTCCATGTTTTGGGGGAAAATTTGACACAGTTGTATCTAGGTGCAGATTAATTAAGTCGTATTTTTGCATCACTTGCAAACGGATAAAGAATTAATAAAGGCATTAGGGTAAGAATATAATCGGAGGAACTCCATTTGAAACAGCCATATCTAGTAAAATTAGAGTATACTGTCTTTCAAGTGGTAATGTTGGCTATGATTCTAGCTGCGTCGTATGTATATGGTCTCAGAATAGTCGTCAGGAAGATGAAACTGTTTATTTACAGCATGCAATTACATAAGATCAGCGCTGATTTCAACGTACAGGTGCTATTAGGCTATTGCAAAGCTTTATTAGTGATTCTTGAAAGTAATATTGACATAATTTTGTCGAAGAATTGCAGCGATAACGTTGCACACTACCTAAGAAGCGCCGAAAATGAATATTCCTAATCCAGAACTCATTATTAGGTTACCCGCATCCACACTTTTAGAAAGAATCCGCTTTTTTGAAAAGATAGACCAACTAAATTCCTGGTGTATTACTAGCCTCCTTAATTTATCTGAAGAAGCGAACGGTATTGAGATATCTAAAACTGTGCAAAAGGAATTTTCGCACAATTGTGGAGAGTGTGACCATATGAATACTTACACATATATCAACACATATCCGAGCTTGAATAAATGAAAACATATATGCTGGTAATACGTCTTGGGACCTATATCATGTTAAAGCGATTCAATTATACCACATGCGTAACCTTCGCTTTTAACTCGATATTGACCCTGCAATGATCGCATTTACCCGAAACAAATTAACCACATTGTTTTGCTGCTAATTCAACTTCAACGCGCGATGTAATAAATATTGTAAATCTGTATGCGGTTCGCACGATAAAACATAATAATACGACATAATCGCGTTTAGGAACATAATCGCATTCATCGTCTATAGGGGGCAGCACGACCGGTTAGCAACATGTAGAACCCTGAAACTTGAAATATCGCTAGCTGAAATTACGATGATGGATTTTAGCGATCCGGTATATATCGTAAAATGTTTACGAGCTAAGCCACCTTGATATGTACATACTTTTATTCGCGTCGCTTATATATGCCTGCGTAATAGGCGATACCTTCTGAGCGAGAACGTATTAGCGCTATACGCCGCACTAATGGAAACGCTTAAATTATGAACGCGTTGCAGTTTATAATTTCATGTCGGCGGATATAATATTGTATAATGTATATACCGCGACGTATATTATAATAAAATATTTAAAATTCTCTCTCGTGTATGGTTCGTTATATCCGAGAACGTACGTGTTCAAGGCTATTAAGGTCTAGAAGTTGTGTTCGGCTGTGGCAACTTGACCCTCTGAATGAAATTATCGCCGAATCGTTAACTATTCCGTTTTAAAATGCGCGTTTGTGCGATGTTAGATGCTGTTAAAAACAATTGCCGCCGTAATGTGTGCACTAAAAGAACATTTCGAAGGCGTTTTATTACACTTGAGAATGTCCTTTTTCCGCCAGTTGCACTTTAATAGCTGCTTCTTCCAGGTAGATTACATTTGCCCGCATCACAACCGATTTTTTTAATAACAGTTTCCGAAGTGCCTACACCAAAAAAAGGACATGGACGAAATTTCTATCGCTGAATATAGACCGTTAAGTGTTTGTTTTTCTTTAATATCCTTGGAAACGTATGCATCAAAGTTAATACTAAACTGCTTCTTCTATGGGCCGACTGATACAAAACATAAAAGTGAGTAGGTGACAAAAAGCTATTATCAAAATAATTCGAGAAATAATTAACCAAAGACAAGTCTTATTTTTCACTTTACATTAATACAGTTATCTCGTCGCTTTATCGTTTTTTTTTTTTTCCGATTACCTTACATGAAATAGAACAGATTATATCCGGTGTGAAACATAAAAACACACTACACATATATGGTATGTCCACCTCTCCGCTTAAACAAATTCGTACTGAAGTCAGCGAAATTCTAGCACATATTTTTAACATTTGTGTGAAGGAGGGCGTTTTCCCACAACAATTAAAGCTCGCCAAGGTAATACCTATTTTCAAAAAAAGGGATCCAAGCCAATATGGAAACTATCGGCCTATTAGCATTAATGAGTGCGTATTTACTAACAGTCCTAACTTTCCTCCATAGGAACAGGGATCAGTATAGTATCAACGGGTATATTCATAACTATATCACTCTGAACCATGATCAGTTACGACTACCTTAGGTTGCAAACTACACAGAACACAGTGGATTATTGGGGTTCCAAATTGTACAATTTACTAAAGTCAGATATCAGAGAATTGCCCCATAATAAACTTAAAATAGGAAGCGTCTGCTATTAGAATTGGAATGCTACACACTCGAAGAATCTAGTAACAGCCTTGTCTAACATAGGTGTATTTTGCTTATATGTTTTGTTTGTAATATATTATTTTGTTATTGTTTTTTATTATATACACTTTTTGGCCTCGATGTCTGCTGCATAGAAACTAGCCAAATACCAACCTTTTCAGAAAGTAATGATTTTTATGTCACGATATAAGGGTTTTCATTGAAGCATACACCATGGTTTATTTAATAATAACATTAAATGAAACCAAACTTTACCTGAAGATTTGTCAAGGATATTATCGTTATTCGTATGATTTTCAAACCAGTTACAGTATGGCATTCGCATTACGTGGTCAGTGAGTTTGAATTCTTGCACAACACGAATATTATATGGATATTTTTTAAGATCTTATTTTCTCTAAGAATATGCTGATATGTATCACACGACAAATTAGTTTCCTATGAAAGCTTATATTCCTTCCCACATCCTCAATAGCTTCAGCACTTCTTGAGTCTACCACTACTGGGATTTTGATTTGCTATATCAATTTCATGAAATTTAGCAAAGCAGAGGACAATTTATTTTTATAAATTGGATTCCTTTGATGACGGCGAAGAAGGATGTTTCCATTACATTGAAGCACGCTTTGTTTCTCTTTCTTTGGTAGTGGTCAGCAATAATCCTGTTAAGCATGGCTTCCCCTTCCTCTGCGTACCCAGACGCGTGGCGAGGATAAGCCCATTCGAATCCTTTTCTTCCTGCGTCAGTTGTTTGGGTACCCACCGTGAGCAAACTTTTCGAAAATTTAAACGATTGTGCATCAGTTCGTAGGCTAAACGACGAACTTGGCACAACCATTGAAGCACGCTTTGTTTCGGGTTGGTAGTGGTGCACCCATAACTCATTACCCGTAACAATCCTGTTAGGTAAGTCTTTCCCTTCCTCTGCGTATCGAGAGAGGTGTTGCAAGAACAAGCCCACTCGAATTCTTCCCCCAACTTTCGAACGCCATTGAGAGAATTTCTCGACCCAGCTACACACGGTTTTACGCGACAAACACGTTTCAGCGTAAACAGGAGACATTCTCTTATGGATATCTTTTGCAGAAAGTCCTTTTGTCCAGGAAGAACGCACGACAGCACGTTGCTCTTTCACAGTACACTCTTCGAGTGCGGTCGGCATTTTAACACTGTCTGCGTACGCATAGGGTAACTGCCACTTGAGTGTCATAAAGCTGGATTATACTAACACCTAGTGACAGAGAGGTAAATAGCTCAAATCTATTTTCAACTTTCCCACAGCAGTTTCTGACTCATTTAATGACATCCTCGTTGAACAGAAATTGGCAATTCTCCATAACCTTGATAATGGGTACTGGATTCTATATTTGAAATAATTTTAAATAATTAACTAAAAACTGAGAAAACCACAATTATCAAACAAAGTGGAAACCAGAGTTTTACATACAATAAGCTCTACAAATCATCTTGGCTTCATTCACATAAATTCTAAATTTCAGGGTTGACTACATTTCTTTGTAAGCGTCTGCAGTTTTGTAATGAACCATTTGGAAGTCATAATGTCAAATATCATGTCATAACGCAACTTTTGTTTGAGGTTGCAGTTTAAATAAACAGACATCTTTGACAATCAAGATAAACTACAATTGTTGTTATTGATAAGTGCTGCTAAACATCCATTACAACGCTAGTTTCACCTTTTATGAGCTACCATCGAGTGAAATTGCGCAACCTATGTTGCATAGATAGCAAGAGTACAATAGTTGCATTATATATCCGGTAGAACGATTAAAATCTTACATTAAGCAGCGAGTATACCGCATCGTCTAAAATCGTGGCGTTAATTCTCGGTCTTTATGCAAACGGTGCATGCCCTTCCATCCACTAGTCTTATCTTAGCGTTCGTATCGGTGCAATAAAGCGTTTTGCATCGCGTTTCGGGAACGAGCTCGGTTCCACCGCATTAAAATAGACCAGAAACGGCCGCTGTAAGATAGAACAGTAGGATTCACATTTCAGCATCGCTATCGTGGAGAATGAATGATATAGTATAAGCAGCGCTCGGATTAAGGGGACGCAGCATTTCAGCCTGTCCCCGCTGTTAACTGAAGACAAATTTTGAAAAGTTTGCCGTTCTATTTTTGGACGTATCCTCTTAGCCAATGGGTGGAAGATAACTCCTTGGATTCCTAGACAACTTAGAGGAAAAGTTTGCGGATAAAAAATATTCAGAGACAAATTCTGCATAAAATAAGATTCAAGTATAGAGTGTGTATTTAGTTTTCATTATGTATGATGCAAGTTTGCCTTTTCAAAAACCGAACATTCTGTATACTACTTAATTTATTTCTTGAATTCATATTAACTTTCCAATATTCCCCATACCTTCTTAGTACATTTTTTGTAATAATTGAGTTATTTAAGAGTGCTGCAAAATGACCATATATCTTTAATGCCTCACATCTTAAACGCCTTATATAGGACAGTAATGATGCAAATGTTCTTGTATTCAAACCAGAGTTAAGCAGTCATCGACTGAGAATTTACTTCACATCGTTTGATTTTCTTTCAAGGAAACATATTTTTTTTTAATTTAATGGCTAAATAATATCAAGAATACTACAATATTATACAATAAGAATATCTGATCAAGGTGACCACTGTGCTTTTGTATGTAATGCGGTTAATTCCAAATTGCGAAGTGCTTAATATCATTAATATCGCCGTAGTGTGTATCGTATTTTCTTACAGCTTTACCCTGTTGTAAGAAACTAACTTGTAACTAGCCTGGCAATCTTTATATGTTAGTGCTTCAAGTACGTATATTTTTAACTAACAAGCACAATTGTTTTTAAGTATGCCGGATGTTGTACAACTTCGCCCTAAAAGTTGAACCAGATGGAACCAAGGAAGTTAGCCATCTCATGGTATTTGTGAAATCATTCACGAGAAAGACAATCTGAGGAAACAAAAAACGGTAGTACATGAATATGTTCCTGCCTACCCAGCATCATCAACGTGGTTTCTAGCGATTTTCTGCTCAGCACATTGCAATTCCCTCTCTACTACTATTACCATACCTAAACTTAGAGCTCATGTGAGTGGATAAGAAGAAAGAACTAGAAAACAAGTGGGTACATTCCCCATTCCTTCTCCCGAGCAGCACATGGATTGCCAAACCAAAGAGGGCGCGCACCAACAGTGCATAGGGTAACTGCAATTTCTGAGGTTTTCCGTGACGTATTGAAACAAATTTAAAATGTATAGAAAACGCTGCCTAACATAATAATGCTGCTAAATTCAGCTACTCATGATATTGGTGAAATCATTCACGAGAAAGGCAATGTTTGTCGTTATGTAATTAATTCAAAAATGGTTGTAATAAATTATTAAGATTTCGTTCCGCATTTATGGTATCATTAAAGAATATTCGACCAACAAACTGTCCATACGGAACAGCAAGGCCAACCTCTATTCCTTTTAAAATTCGGAATCTCTGAAGAATTACTTGTGGATTTTCACTGGACAAGATACGCATATGATTGACATCATGCTCCAAGAAGAAGGATTTGTCAAGAACATCATCATTATTCACCGTTCCTAAAAACCATTGATAATAAATTAAGCCAGGTTACGTGATCAGTGAGTAAAAACTCCTGTACGCAATAAAGGTTGCATAGAAATTTCTACAGATATTTCTTAAGGATTGCCTGGCATGTTCCGTATGAAAATTGCGCTTGCCATGAAAGCTTACGAGTAGATTTCAATACCACTTTTGTAGAACGATTTATCTTTTGCCTCAAAATAGGCCTCAGCTTCAGCGATAACCTCTTCATTCGTACGAAATTTCTTACCGGCGAGCAGTTTTTTGAGGTGTGCGAACAGCCATTAGTCGCTGGGAACCAAATCTGGCGAATACGGTGGATGTGGGAGCAATTCGAAGTTCAATTCATGTAGTTTTGCGGTTATTTTGATTGACTTGTGACACCATGCGTTGTCTTGATGAAACAAAATTTTTTCTTTGCCATATGCGGTCGTTTCTTTGCAATTTCGCCCTTCAAACGCTCCAATAACGCTATATAATATTCACTGTTGATGGTATTTCCTATCTCAAGATAGTCGATGAATATTACACCACGCACATCCCAAAATACGGAGGCCATAACCTTTCCAGCCGATTGTTGTGCTTTCGGGCGCTTTGGACGAAGTTCACCGGTTGCTGTCCACTCAGATGACGATCGTTTTGATTCTGGAATGAAGTGATGGACCCATGTTTCATCCATTGTCACATATCGATGCAAAAATTCCGGTTTGTTACGTTTAAACATGGCCAAACACTGCTGAGAGTCATTAACACGTTCTTGTTTTTGGTCAATAGTGAGCAAACGCTGCACCCACTTTGAACAGAGCTTTCTCATAGTCAAATGCTCATGCAATATAAAGCCAATACGTTCTTTTGATATCCTTACGATGTCAGCTAACTCATGCAACTTCACTTTTCGATCATTCAAAATGATTTTGTGGATTTTTTTTATGTTTTCTGGTGTTACCGCCTCATTTGGACGTCCACTGCGTTCTGCATCATCGGTGTGTCTACGACCACGTTTGAAGTCAGCAAACCAACGTTGTTTCTGATGGAGTGGACACTTTTCAAGCCATTGCTTCGCTTGAACGGTATTTTTTCCCATCAAGAAGTAGTGTAAAATTAAAACACGAAATTGTTTTTGATCAATTGTTTTGAAAATAACAAAAGTAGCGTGACTCTTAGCACAATAACTCACAAACTAATGAATAGAATATCATGAAATTTTAACAGCTGTCTTTTGAAGGTTAGTACTAACTGAGAGAAAAATGACTGCAATAAAACTAGCGTCATCTATGTGTTAGACCCGGGACTTTTCAGCCCATGTGTTATATAACAAATGTACGAGAGCAGATCGTCATGCACCACCTCTCACCTACTTCTAATTGATTGTTGCATTAATGCTTTTAACAATTAGCTACGTTAACTGACTGATGTAGATCAGATTTACATAACATCAAGGTTGTATCTCAAAGTATTAATGTACTGTGGCTAATTCTTGAATTATATGTCGTGATTGCTCATAAAAATGGATCCTCTAGAACACAGAGCCGCAATAAAATACTTCCAGGAAAAGGGCATGGCGCCAACTCAAACTCATAAAGATATTATAGCAACTATTGATGAGTCTGCAGTTTCTTATGATGTAGTCAAACGCTGGTGCCGAGATTTTAAATGCGGAAGAACATCCTGTAAAAACCAACATGCCGGTGGTCCTCCCATAACGGTAACAGTAGACAAAAACGTTAAAAAGGTACACGATTTCGTACTGCAAAACCGACGAGTACGCTTCAGAAACATTGTGGAAGATGCTGGCTTATCATATCATGTAGTGCACAACATACTGACTAAAGAATTAAATATGAAAAATATGAGTGTAAGATGAGTGCCCCAAATGTTAATCACTAATCAAAAAAGAAATCTGGTGTAGATTTGTAAGCATCTTTTAGAAAAGTACCAAGTAAGCAATGAGAATTTTCTTAGTCCGTATGTGACAACGGATGACCAAATTTAAGGTCGTGCTGTCTGCTGGAAAGGTTTTGCTATGTGTGTAGTGGGATGCTTAAGGACTGAGTAACTATTTTCAAAAGGGACAGAACATTACAGGGCCCTACTGCGCACAATTGATTTGTAAATTGCGAGACCCCGAGGAAAGTTAAGGCACAGTGTGACATTCCATCAGAATAATGCTCCCAGCCATACAACTGGTATTGCTATGGCTGCTATACATAAAGCCCGCCATATTCACAGAATTTACCCCCTAGCGATTATAGGCTGTTCCCTAAATTAAAAGAAATCCTACTTAGGACAAAATTTTCCAGTAATTATAAAGTGATGTAAGCTGTGGAAAGGTGGCTTACACAGATCGAACAATTTTTTTCCAGGGGACTGTTGAGATGTTGGGGCACCGATCGACCAAGTGTATTAGTGTAGAGGGAGACTACGCCGAAAAATAAAAAATATAATGCCATTTTAGTTTTACTGTAAGGGGGTCAAGAGTACAGCATAAGGATCCACCCTCGTGTTTTATTTGTCACTGTCAATTCACTACTTACTACCAACAAGATATTTTAAAGAAATAATTTGATGGCTTGTTAGAGGGTAGAATTATATGATAATATAGTAGCTAAATAATCCATGATATATGAGGTTTTTTTTGAGAAGAAAGTTCATATCCGTTTTCAGTTTAAGTGTGCCCTGAAATTGAAAATATTTCTAGAAAATACATCCTTACACATAATATCGTTCATCAAAATTTAAAAACGACAGTCTCATTACTTTTAGAGACAGGTCAGCAGTCATTCATCGTAAATGACCTTGTATAAGGTGTCCATGGGTAATTTTATCCTTAGCTAGTTCATTATTTGTTTATCCAGTGTTTATAAAGTTTGCAAAAACAGGATTGATCCTTAGTATTGGTTTTGTATGCCATTTAGTGCAATAGTATTGAACCAATAATTCTCTATTTTATATTCACAAAAGGACCAAAAACATGGAGAATCCTTGAACGTAAGGAACATCATAGGGAATGTCCATTAACATTTCCCCAGAGCTTCTCCAAGTAGTTAGAATATGAGCACTTTGACGAAATACTTTCTGTAGGAGCTTATTACTTTATCAAACTGCATGTCACTGTCTTTCCTAAATTCCGTCTATTATACCGCATTAAAGAGCATAAAGCGTTTCAATTAATATCACGAGCGATATAAAGTGCAGAATTGGCAGCAAAACAACGTCGTCATGAACTCAATCGACTGTAAGGTAATGCGCGTTACCGTTCACACGCTGTTACCTCTGGATGCAATTTTCTCAGCTTCCATCTTATTTAGTCAAACATCAAGCAATTAAGGTGAGCAAAGCGACAGCGGAATTTTCCCTGTCGCTATTAACGCGTTTACAAGTTGGAATGCTGGCACTCGCTCGATGTACTTCTTCGAGTAACTACGTATTTAAATATTGGAGATAATTTAACTTCTGAACTAGGCGCGTACTCGACAAAGTTTAGATTGAAACTCTTTCCGAAGGAATTTATTCGCATTCGGCTGTATTTGTCGCTGTTTGCTAACTGTGTTGCGCAGAATTCAATCTGATGTTAACTTAAACTGACTTTATTAAAATTTGACAAACGTAGGTGATCATTTCATGAAATTGTCGCAATAGATATTGCATGGCGCTCACGAAGGAGTTCATTTCCATACAAAATTAATATTAACAGAAATTAATGCGGACAAAATTTCGCTTGAAATCTCCTATTAGCGATACATTTTTTACTCTGAGTGAATTTGACAATAGCCACTAGTGTAGAGTTCAAAGTATATATTTTCTAAGGAAGCATTCCTGGAATTAAACTGTCACATCTGGTACACTGTACTGTACTGTCTTAAATTTAAATTATCTTTACCAATACTTCCTGTATGATTTACATGATGGACAACGATGGTAGAACAACGGTGTCAATACGGAATTTACAACTGCATTCCGAACAACCACGACATCTTCTAGTGTAGTGCTTGTTAATAGTAATCCAGAACGTTAATGGCCATCAACTGATGTTCATTCTTGAAACGTTTATACCAGTCCCGGGTTTGTGTCCGATCTTCATACAAGTAAGCTATTTCATCAAATCCACCATTGTAAAGTAGTATACATAAGCAGATACAACAATAGGAAGCTATTCACAGACAAAAATACACATAACGGTTGTATATAACTCTACATAGAATTTTTGGATATCGCCTCGGATATATACACAAGAGTAAAGTTTTATTTGGTTATTCTTTCTTGTTTTGTTTTTTAACGTTCAGCTAATTGTTAAAATAAATATTATCGAATTTTTCTTCTATGTTTTTTCTTCGATTGTAAGATACATCAGAGCATAATATTTAAAGTGTATCATCTGTTTCAGTACGGCATTGCTTGTGCATTTTTGCTCTAATTGGGTATTTACCTAAGGAAGCTGTGGTTTTGGGTTTATTTGCCAATATTTTCATTTCAAGAATTTGGCAGATTTTTTATAAGGTATATATCTCTTTCTGTAGATCATTCTTTCTTTCTCTTAGGAGTATTAAGTCATTAGTACAGAAGATAGAACTTAGGACGCTGTTCTGGTTTAAACGTTTTCCTTTAGGGCATTTCGTTTTCCCTTCCTTTATAATAGCATTGATATACATGTTACATAGTGTTGGCGACACACAGCAGCCTTGTCTAACTTCTTTGTTTGTTAGTATTTCTCTAGTTAATTTGACAATTGGCATGTTATGGGCCAAATTTTAGTGTGCAAATACATCCGCGGGCCGCATTTAAAAGCAGTGTATTTTAAAGTGGTGTTTTCAAGTAGTGTTCATAATTCTTAGCGACAGATATCAGACATGAAATAATACGACAATGTTATTATAATGCAATTCATTAAAATAAGAAAATGAAATGAAAAAAAATAGCTACAACATTATAATTATATCGTAAAATTTGAAATTATTACAAACAACGAAAGTTAAATAGCGACAACGAAATCAATGAGACACTTGAGCTTGAATTTGGGAAACTAATCAATCGATGTTTGGATTAATTCTGTAAAGAATTTTCCAAATTATCGTCAGTCTACCCAGTACGATGTTTTGATTTATTAACTTTCATCATTGAAAAGAACTCTTCGCATTTATAAGTATTATCAAACGCACAAATTAATCTTCTTGCGAATTTTCTAAGCACCGGAAAATGGTCTTCTTCGGGGTATTTTTTGTAGAAATCGCACAACTCCACGCCTTCAAATTTAGATTTTAGGAGTGAGCTTCCTTGAAGCTCAATCAACTCCATTTGCAAGTGTATTTGGAGCATTTTGTACATTACTTTTTGTTGGGGTAGCAAAATTGAAACTGTCTTCCATGTTTTTAAAATCGCTAAATCTGTTCTAAAATTGCTCCGACAGTAACTTGAGTTCTTCAGCATATTGAGCATAAACAGTATTTTCATACGCAGAGAGCGTGGTGAAATGGTAACTGTTACAAGGTAGCATCTGTGCCTCCCACAAACGGATTTTGTTCTGGAACGCTTTCAAACGGCTGTACAAATTATTTACTGACTGTCCTTGTTTTTGAAACTTCAAATTTAAATCATTCAAATGGCCTGTGAGGTCGACAAGAAATGCTAAGTCATATATCCATTTTGGGTCACTCAATTTAGATAGTAGTTTATCTTTTATTTGCATAATATCTCCTATCTTATTTCTAAGCTCGTAAAACCGTTTCAGCATCTTCCCTTTGCTTAGCCATCTGACTTCACAGTAATATGTTATGTCCTTATATTTGACTGATATTTCATCCAAAAACGCCTTAAACTGACGATGGTTAAGCTCTCTGGATCGAATAAAATTGATGGTTTTTACTACCACATTCATAACATTCTGGACTCGAATGGACTTAGAACACAAGTTCTATTGGTGGATAATGCAATGACGGATTATGAAATCATCTTTTTACACGTTAATTCAGTTGCTTTTTCATAGAAAGTTCCGAAGAAACCTTTACGTAAGCCGACCATAGAAGGTGCACCATCTGTGAATGCACCAACTAATTTTGATGAATTTGCCTCATTGTTTAATGATTTCATTACTCTATAAGCCAGGTTTTGCCTTCCATGTATGTCACTTTCGATATTACTTATCTAATCTATCCCAGGAGACTTCGTTGATCTTTCTGGATATTTCATTCGCAACATTGCTATTATTCTTGTAAATTTCATGATTAACTTCGGCAGGGTTGTTAATGCATTGCACGTATGTTTCTTACACTACTTCTTTCATTTCTTCTCACCATATTTGTAATCCTTTCTTCTCTCTGAGTCTCCTATTTTTATCCAAAACTTCAGATGCCTTTTTTTTACCGCTTGTTTTATATTTTGCCATTCGCCGTTTATATCTTTTTTCGTTTCTGTAGATTCTAGTCCTTTGTTCAATCTATCCTGATAGAGCCCTCTTACTTTCTTCCTTAAGCAGATATACTTCAGAGACTTTTTCATTTGAATTCGTTGTATTTTTGATTTTCTAATCCTATGTCTGGTCCTCTATATACCCTTGTATCTTGTCCACCTAATTTGTTATTGTATAATGTAGACTATTATTATTGTACCATACTTAGTAACAAATTCCTAGCTGGAAGAAATCCTATCGACACAAATAACTTCCACAGTACGTTACATCTACTCTAGGCGCTATACGGCTTTAATCAACGCAACTTTAACGAAAAGCTTGTTCGCTGCAAAATATTTTTATGAGTCATTAACCTCATGCTAGTCGTACACATCTAGCCGTAGTGGGAGATAAAATGGTCAACAGATAGTTGAAAACACGTCTACAATAAACGAGTTCTAAACTAATATTGAGGTTTGATATTCGTTTAGATTACGTAAATATTCATTATATTTTCCAAAATTCATAACTTCTTTAAATAGTAATAGTAAAATTAATTCGTAAATTTTCTCCTTCGCTCCTCTTTTTTGTCTTTAATTTTACTTCTATTTTTTTCCTCCGAATAGGTAATTGCCTCTAAAAAAATTAGTTCAACGAATTATGGTTTATTATAGGCAATATTGTTTTCATAACATCAAGAGTATGATTGAAATGTCTTCTGTGAGTACTTTGATAATAAAACTTTACCCAATGTGCTACAATGTGGTACAACTCCCAAAACACGTTTCAATTCCCCATAGCGCCATCCCTCAATAAAATTCCAATCAATTTCACTTTCGACATAAAATTTCCATAAACGTTACGATTTAGGTGTTGGTACGGCGGAAGAAAGAACACCAAACCTGATGTTGTATATCATGCAAGTGTATTTTGCTTATCAAATATGCTCGGGCGCGTACATCTATATATATATATATATATATATATATATATATATAAAAAGTTCCTGCTTCAGATATGCGTCTATACAAGGATAAAAAACATAACAGCGCACGTCAACGTCAAAAATTTACGATTGACTCCGTTCAGATATACAGCCAGCGCGCATCAACTTATCCCCTATGGGCGAGAAAAACGATTGAGGGGAAAAACAAGCGCCCGGCTTTGTTCTTCGGCGTTTGTTCGATATATTCGCTTTAAACTCCAGCCGCGTCTGACAGCGTCGTTTCGGTGGGGAAAATTAGATGACAGATTCGTCTTTATGCCTATGCAAACAATGAGATGAAGATGAAGAAGAACGACGAAAATAAGTATCCGATCGACTACGCAGCTCAAGAAGCGTTCCGGAAAGTCTCCTTGTGATATTGATAAAGTATCATTGTGGGTAGACGGTATACAGAGCAAAAATAAATAACAAAACTTTTAGGAATATTTTTTTAAAATTGCTTTTTGAAGTTTACATTCCTGCGGCTAGAAATTTACATGGTTTGTTGAGTAACGGTTTATAAATAGCATTTGTCAATGAAATTATGACTTACAATTAACAACTTTAAGTGTTGCTAGCTCAGCATTTTGCCGTTAAATGTCGCTAATTCATTTTTTTTGTCTTTTAGGCTGTATTTAATAAATAGGAAAAAGGAAAGAAAACGGGACTAATGTCACAGTATCTCAAACAATTTAATTAATCAATGGCTACCGGTTTCGTGCACATTTGCACATCATCAGGAGAAGACACTCCAGAAAAGCACTACAGAATCAAAACAAAAATGCAATGCAAAAATACCATCAGTAACATCACGACAGCTAACCTTTTTTAAAAAACACAAATGTTAAAATTGTATAACTACGAAACAAAACAAATTAAAATCCCCAAAAGGGGGCAAGTCTTGGCTTGCCCTCTGCTGATGTGTAAATGCGAACGAAACCGGTAGCCATTGATTAATTAATTTGTCTGACATACTATGGAGATTGCTCCCATTTTCTTTTCTTTGCTTCTTCCTATTTATTTAATATAGCCTAAAAGACAAAGATGAATTAGCGATATCTAACGCCAAAATGCTGAGCTGGCAGCGCTGAAATCAAGTTCATTTACAACTATTAATTATTTCTATACAATTGTCCAACACGTAAATTTATAACCGCATAAGCGAAAACTCCTAAGTAAAGTAATTTTAAAAAATATCCCTAAGAGTTTTGCCATTTATTTTTACAGAAACTCTGTATACGGTTTCTCCGCAATGATATTTTATCAATATTACAAGGAGACTTTCCCGGGCGCTTCTTGATCTCCGTAGTCGATCGGATACTATTTTCGTCGATCTTCTTCATCACCATCTCATTGCTTGCATAGTACGTACATAAACGTAAGCTATTGCGTTCACTCGGACTCATAAATAGTTGCAAGAAAACATCACAATCCCCAGGAAGGAGGTCGAATGGAGCGGCGGGATAGAATATCGTGGAATGATCCTTGACAAGCAGCAAGCTCTCAGCATCTGAGAAGAGCTAGAGGTAAAGCAATCGGCAGAATACTTCAGCTCTACCCCCACCTTGTCAACCCAGTGTTTAATCCTAATACGGGCATAAAGTTGTACACGTTACGCATTCGCCCCCTACTAACCTATGCCAGTCCCATATGGGTTACGGCTGTACCTAGCCACATCGCATTCCTCGTGAGAGTACAAACTGCTGTTTGCGGCCAGTACTCCATATCAGTCGTATTACGACGGACGAAATTGACCTGGGGCAGTTTCTAGATAGGCTGAAGAGAAAATCCTGGGTAGCGAAAACCCTCTATTGAAGACTGATTTCACACAAAAACATATGCATAGCAGTTAAATATAGTGCAATAATTGAGTTTCTCAGGAAAGTAGAACCTATAAAAGGAAGACGAATAAAGCTTTAAGAAACCAAGAAGATCCCAGTAAGAAGGAAGATACTGGATGAAGATGGGTCACACAAAAGACCTGTTGAATCATCGCAAGGTCATTGCCAAATGTGACAACCTTCAAAGATGAATTACAAATTACAAAATCCAGACTGAAATAGAGTAAACTTCCTAAAATTATTCAACTTTTTTAGATACTATTTCCAAATTAGAGAACACCAAGCTGTCATTATATGAAGCGTTGGATATAGTAGATTATAGTGAGTGCAACCAAGAGTTTAACTGAAAACCAAGAGCGCGAATATGATGAGAAGGTCTTCGAACTTGCGAACGCAACATCATTAGACGCACAACGCTCCTTTTCCAAATACACCAACATATGTATTTTCACCTCGCCATAGGAGTATGACTGAGTTAGCATTGGAAGGATGCTAATGGCACAATACTATCGTATAGCGAATTTTTGCATGACTCTACATCAACAACACAAGCAAATTAAAGTAGTAAGTAATTACATTTATGGTAACCGAGTTGTACGCTACTGTGGAAGCACTCGTTTGTTGTTGTATATGTTGCAACACATTTCCACTTCATTTTCCGGGGTACCTTTTATGAGAAAAAAACACTTTAGAAAAGTTAATGGAACTTATAACCTGAAGTATCTCTGCATCCCTTATTTTTGCTGTTTATGAAACTTGAATCTATATCCCAAAACGAATAGTTGTGGCTGTAAAACAGACATTGCTTTGAGTTATAGAGTATAGTGCAAAAGTATTTAATTGCATTTCGTTCATCACATTTAGTGAATTCGTAGTGATTAAAATCGCCGACAAACAATTATATATTCATTCCTTTCAGTTGTGTAGGGTTATTTTAAATTCTTTATCTTGAAGCTTTTATTCTAATTCTATTAACAGATTTTTATGCGCAAGTAATTTAGATGCTAACAATGTGTGGCTTTAATAAATACGATAATTTTAAAAATTCAATCGTCATGCTATCCGATTTATTGGTCTCTTTATAGGACCTTAGCAGATGGTATATGATTTTTTTCCTGAAAACTGGACAGAAGATCAAACAAATTTGGTAACCCCTCACATTAACGTAGGTCCCGCAATTTTGTTGTTTATCTTTAATATCTTTCTAATTGTTTTGGGGTTCTTTATGCATTAGCAATGATACAATAATTGAAAATATAGATCCTTGATTTGGACGTAACCAAGTCCTAAAGTTATCTGTGTACGTACAAATGTTATAAATGGAAAACAATCCCCACAGAAATGCACATATCTCTACTTGTTCTAAGCCGCCGTAGATATTTTAAAACCGTTGTTTATTTATGAAGGATATTTTTAATTTAATTTAATTCACAAACCGAATCAGTAATACATTTACGTACATACATTCAAATCCAAAGTGTTCTCGGCTATTACTTCCCCGTTGCAGGAAAATGAAAAGTAAACAACGAAAACGAAAACAAAACACATCCCAAAGAAAAACAAAGGTATTTATTTTTATCGGACCAATTCCGTCCTTTCGCAGAATAAGGTACTTGTTATGTTACACGCTTTTAAAGTAAATCTCGTGAATAAAACAGAAGCAAACGAACATGCGTGGTGTCCTATTTCACCCCATTATTGTGTTGTGGTCTGTAGAAGGTCTTAGTGAGTAAAAAAACAAATCTGTCACCTCGGGAACGGGTTTGCGTTTGTACACATACAGAGTCCTTCCAAAGAGTGCCGACAAATTCTAAGGATGGTGGAGAATTTTAATATGAAATAGGAACACTCGTGATACATAGGATATTCACTCGAATTAAACAGTTTTGTGGTTCTATCTGTATATACTGTAATGGCTTGCGATAATATTAATTTAATTACAAAGAATTATTAGTAAAAGAGTTTACTAACATTTTGAACAATAATGCTAATGAAGTTATGGTACTCATAGTGTGTTAAATAATAGATGCTACATGCTTTTAGCTAATAATTACTACCATTAAAGGTATTTGCAAACAATTACGAGGGAGAATCCGCATGCCCCACCACTCATCTACTTCTAATTGGTTGTTTGATTATTGTTTTTGACATTTAGTTAACTGACATTTGTAGATCATATCTACATAATATCAAGTTTGTATCGCAAAGTATTGTTGTGCTGTGGCTTATTCTTGAATTGTGTGTCGTGATTGTTCATAAAAATGAATACTGCAAAATAAAGAGCTGTAATAAAATATCTCCAGAGAAAGGGCATGATGCCAACACAAATTCATAGTCAGCATGTGACCATTAATGAGTCATGGGTGCACCACTATATTCTCGGGTTTATGACCGCGTATGTTGTTGGTACCAAGAAGGCCCGTTTCGAGTAGGTTGACGTTCCAATGGGATCTCACTCATTTTCTTCTGGACGCTCTCGTTCTCATCTATCGATCGGATATAGTTACCGGGAACATATAGAATACATAGATAAGATATAACTCTGCTGGGTGTTGATCCGCGTTGATAACTGATTCTCATTCTTGGAACAACTTGAAATAGCTCAACATTTCAATAAACCCTCTTTCATCTTCTTCTGAAGCGAGTCTTGACGGAAGTGTACTGTAACAACATGATGATTCGGTAGGTTTCTTGTACGACCCATCTTTCTTCTTGAAATTTACTAGCTAGTAATAGTTTCTTGTTTGAAATCTTCATCTGTTTGGTAGCTCCGGATATCTTCTGTGTGATCGTGGTCTTCAATACCGGGTTCTTGCTGGTGAGGGTTTTCTCGAACAAATCCTTGTTCAAATTGTTTAGAGAGTCCTCCAAGTGCGCTGTGGCTGTGGGGCCGCCTGTATATCTGCCTTCGGTATAGAAGAGGGCAGGTTCCGTTACCTCGATCGGTTTCCTGCGATTGGTCAGGCGGGTTGGAAAATTTGCTTTTAGTCCATATAAGTTTTGTCAGGTGTATTTCGATTCTTCGTTCGTGTTAAGTCAGGTTTACCGATGCGGATTCTACGTTGTGGAGCGACGTTGAACGTCGTCACGTTTATTCGGCCCAAAGGACATTTGTCTACTTCTATAGCTTACCTTACAGAAATTCCTTGGGTTTGTTGTGGATTTAAATTTAATATAAAAGGTTTAATAATGTGTAAAGGTTTCTCATAATATAAAACAGTTTTAAGCCACATTTCGCATCTCTTTAAAGCCTGTTTAAACACACTGATGCGTTTTGGAGATTATATAAAAACTTTTTGGGTAGAACCTACGCCCCACGATAGAAACGTGAAAAATCCGATAATATTATATATGCGGAATAGCCAGTCAAGCAATTTCGCAGAAATTAAAACAAAGTATCAGATAACAGCAAGACCAAATCAATTACCGATCAAAATGTTTCGCTAACACGAGTTAGTTCATTAATTATTTGCTTGGTTGCTTGATGAATTATTTGCTTAATTAGATATTAGAGAAGGAATGTGGTACATCCATACTCTTCTCCGGGGCTATCGAGATTTATACGTTTTGTTAACCTTTGTACATTAATTGAATAAATCCCTAGTTCTTTGTTGATTTAAAATTCTGTTTCCTTTGCTGCCTCGTCCAAATTAGCAATCAATTATTCCTAAATCTTCTTCAAAGATTGTTAACGGCGCTAGTCCTAAACATACAAAAATATATTAACGAATATCTAATCTCATTCGTCCATTTTCATTTCGCTCCCCTTAATTCTTCCAAGGAATTCTTGATAAACATCTTTAATACCGGCGGAAAAAAACGAGCTTATACTTTATTCATAAAAATACACATCAATTACCCTCTCCATAAAGGAATTAAAAATGGGCCGCGCTTTAATATGGGAGCGGTGACGTCATGCCCGCCGCCTTAATGCCGTTTCGCGAAGCTGTGGTAGGTAGTACGCTTACATTAACAACCGGCAACACAAGAAAGAACATCAAGCGCTGCAGATCCCCGGAGATTAATGAAGAAAGATGACTTTTGATGGGGTAAATGTACACCTTGAAAATATACCGTTTATTGCGTTAATTTATTATAACTTATTATGCAGGATAACTAATGAAAGCGCGGCGATGAAGTGTAAAGGGAGAAAAGGTGAGGGATGCCCTTGAAGGTGGGACCTGGGATAGAATCAATTTTATTCGTTTAGGGTGCTTATAATATTAAAAGAGATGTAGAAGCCTACGTGGATACCAGTTACTGATGGGATGATATCAAATTTTTAGGAGTTACTTCTTAAGGGTGTTAGTGAAATTCTAAATACCCATTTAGTTAGAGAGGAAGGCTATACTCGTCGAGATCATATATAGCGGAAAGGTATAAATGATTGATGTGAGATTAGACAGCTTATAAGGGCGAGTTCAAGAAACTCAATTTTCATCGACTTCTAATCGAATTCTAAATATTTAAGTATTTATATCTTAATTACAGTTGTCAACTACAGTGCAGAAATCACGATAGTACAAAGTGCGCTTTAAGCATGCAATTACCGCAAATAGTCGAGAAATACGTATGCTATTCTGCAGGGCAATTGTGTTGTTACATATACGATTCGATGTACTATCTGCAATCCGCAGTATGCTATCGCTGTCTAACACCCTTGTTTAATTACTACTACAATATGCTATCCTCATATTGAGTCGGTGTAATTAAGCCAAGATTCCGTATTAGTTTGAGGTGAGAGAGGTGGATCACTAGACATGCGTAGTTCATTGCAAGAGAAGCCGGTGTTCGATTTTTTAAGAAATGTTCGTCACAATTTTTAAGACCGGCTGGGTTACTGCACATACCAACGGGGACAGTTATTCGAATATTTAATAAAGTTTAAAAAAGTTAACTTTCTTTTACAATTTCTTGTTTTATTCATAGATATACATTTGTTTGCAATTGTTGATTTTAAGTTTAATTTGTTATTTTATTTTATGATCCGTTTATTCTAACAAGACTTTGTTAAGTTTCAGAATTTTATTTATGTTTATTGCTTTTATTTGATAAGAATATCTATTCTGTTTCAAGCGCTTAATATTATTTTTGATGAGGGTATGATGAATTCTGTCACTAAAGTCCATCATAAGCATGAATAAAAACAAAACGATGCTATACGTTGTAGTTTATTAGGTTTTAAGTTATCAGATGAGTATTTTCTTATTATTTCCCTATTCACCAATACAAATGTAACGTTGGATTTAATATTAATTTTACAAATGCAAATCGGTTTTACAATAGGTCGCTTAGATAATTGGTCTGTTATTCATACCATCAATAGAGATATAAAAGTAAGCTTTAGCGAGACAACGAACATCATGTTCATTTTATTTCGACTAAGCTATGACGTGTCGCCAAATGTTAACAATTCTGTACTGCGGCCTCGCACTTATGTACGTCTATAGCTGGAGTCCTTCGTATTTCCGGTTGCCCAGAATGCAATCCACACCTTGCAGCTTTTTGCCCGGTATTGTGGTACAATATTAATTAAAAATATCTATCTTAATAGTAACCACTTCAGTGAAATAATAATACCAAGGCAATATATTAAAGGCAAGGTACCGCATACCTTGAACCACAGAAATATTTTAGTAAACCAATGCATGTAGTGAGTTTCCTGTAAATTTAATAAATCAAATTCCGAGTTTATAGTAGTATATTTTTTTTATAAATCGTCCGCATAAGCGAGCTATTTAGGAAAGTAACAGATCGTTTACGTATATGTTAAATAGAAGTACGCCCAAATTTGTGTCCCGAGGTACACCTGTAGATGCAATAAAAGATTGTGACTGAAATCCTTTCTGGTAGACATAGCATGAACGATTACTAAGATATGACCTAATTAAGGAACCAGCCACAGGACAGAAACCAATGTAGATAGCTTCCTGAAGGCTGGTATAATTCTACTTACTTTCCAATAAGATGGAAGACTTGGCGTGCGAAGTTGAATATAACTGAGAGGGGATCACAAAGTACTGGAACACAATCTTTAATAAAAAGGCTTGGAAAACCATCATGCCCACATAATGTTGTTATTTTAAGTTTGTTTGATGCCCCATCATTAGTGAAGTAACTAATGTTGAAAGAACAGTTGTTGAAGTCGGGGTATGAGTAATTAGAATTGATCGAGAGGTTGCGTGTGAAACCATCTGAAATAACATTAGCTAAGTCTTGTACAATATCAATAGGTCTATCTAGGGAAAATCGCCAACCCTCAAGTAACCAGGAATCCTTGATTTTTCATGTTTCCATCTTATGTAATAATAATGCTTCAACTTTAGATTTCTTCTAACGAAGGCATCAAACCATGAAGGGTAAGAATGCCGACAGCTCCTGTACAATGGTACAAAATCGTGAAGACATCTAAACAATTGATCGTAGAATGCAGAAACAGCTTCATCAACATCAGAAAAACTGTTAATGAAAGACCAGTCAGTTTGCAGCATGCAGTTGTATAGTGAATGGAAGTTAGCTTTACTAAAGTTATATTTTAGGTGTTTGTTAGAAGGAAAATTGTTCACCAATTTAGTATTAGAAATGTTAAGTAATATAATTAAACCAGGATGAAATACATCTTCGGTTAGTAATGGATCAATATCTTGAGTAACTGTTATTGTATGTGTAACGTTGGAAAATACTAAATCTAACACTTTACTGCAATTCAATACATTGTTATGTTGTTTCAATCGCAAGGTACACATGACATTGTTAAGCGTAATAGTTTTACGATCGTTACAAGTGTTCGAATTAAATTATAGACAGTCAAAATCCCTTAAAATTAGTAATTCTTTGTCAAGAAATTCTAGACTCAAGGCATCAAAAAATACCTCTCAGTCATCACATGTAGTATGTGGCAGAACATAAATATTAGCTATAAATAAATACACACATAGCGCCAACTTGGCACTTACAAAAAAGAAGATCAGATGGCACTAAGTTTATAAGATGGTTGACATTCCACTAGAGCGATGAGGATATGTTCGAACGCACAGCAAACAAAACACCACCTCCTTGTTGTCCCGAACCGGCTGAAAAATCTCTATCCTTGCGATAAACCAGATAGTCAGAACAAAATAATTCACTACTTAAGATGGAAACTACTAACCAGGTCTCCGAAAGAACAATGATATCCTAGCTAAGATTGAAAGATTTTATATAAACATCATGTAGCTTCGTTCACAACTCACGAACATAGTGATAGAAGATACTCAGTTGTTCAACATTTTTGGGTGTTGAGCTGATTTTTTTGTCAACTATTTTTGGTGAACCATTTATATATTTGGTGCTTTTGTATTGACCTTGATCGATCAACTCTTATAGTATAAGTCGAAGATTCTTCAGATACTCACGCTATCTCATAGTTAAGTCGGCAAGAATGGATACAGGCGTTAAGGATTTGTTCTTTTTGGCCTTCAATAATTTTGAAACATCATCGCTTTTGGAGAGAGTAACCTTGACTGGTCGGGAAATACCCTGAGTGACTTAATGTGAGCTTTAGATCTGAGTAAAACAAAATTATAAATATTAAATATAAATAGTAAAAAAAATACTAATTATTAGCGTTTACCGAACATAATGGTTACTTTAAAAATTCCAGATCTAGCTGATGCATGGAACGTGTCTATCGACTGCTTTTACATTAAACGTTTGCGTTATTTATTATTGTTTTTCTTCAGTTTATTGTCACCATTATTAATATTGTACAATTATTATCGTCATTATCACCATTATTACTATTGTCATTATTATTACCACTATTATTATTATTGAAATGAATGCGTGGGCTTCCATGGACAAAGTTAGTAATAAACGAACTACTTCCGGAATTGGACCGTGTCATGATGAGATACATAGAAATGAAATAAAAGTCACAAGAGAAAGAAATAAAAAGAAAAAGGTAAAAGGAAGAAAACTGAAAAAAGGGAGGAGCGTGAAAAAGAAATAAAGATCTCTTTCCTTCTCTTACTCTTTTCACCCTTCTTTCTTTTTCACGCCCCTCCTTTTTCATTTTTCTTCTTTTTCTCTTTTTCTTTTTATTTCTTTCTCCTCTTACTCTTATTACTTATTACTATTTCTATTACGATTATTATTATATTTCATTAAATTCCATGTACCACTGCTTTTACTTCCACTTCTGCAGTCCGCCTTTTGCTGATCCCCAACTTATTTGTTAAGTAAATATAACTTTCGCATTTCAAAGTTAGGAATCAGCACTCCGAATAGATTGCCATATGTAGAATTCCATTCACGTTCCGACATCACTTAATTCCGTTAGAAAATTTCCTACGTTTTCGTTGAGCTTTTCCGCGCCAACTCGTACGCCGCACGGCGTTTTTATTCTAATGCGTTCAAGTGAATTCGTCTAATCTTCTTCCGGTGTCGAAGAGCGAAGTACAAAAGCGTGTCACGGCTCCGATTTGGACCGCCGTTGCAATTCTACTTCCCGACCTAAATCCGCCAATCTCGTTTCTGACACGGTTTTGAATCTAATTGAAACGACGGGAAAAAAACGATCACGTTGAAGTTCTACAATCTTTGCGGGTGTGGAATTGTAAGATTATGGGATTCCGTATTTCGCGTTTTGGATTGTACTTATTTACCTACGTAATGCAGCTGTTGGCCATTAGGAAACTATGTCAATATAGGATTTATAGTACAAGCAACCATAATGGGAATGTGGAGATTTTTTCCTCCGATACTGAAGGAAAAATCGAAAAACTTATAAACGTCATTTGAATATTAGGAATATTATATTGATTTTATATTTCGATTTTGATTAAGGATGCAAACTGTACAAAATATAATGAACAATATTCAAGATTTAATCCATTTTCCCACCAACTTTCTTAGAAATTTTACCGTATTGGGGTGCTCAAATTTGAACTGCTGACGATCTACCCCCAAACTGCTAGCTTACAAGTGATCGATTGTAGATGCCGCAAGTATGTGTGATACAGGATTCTAGTGCAAGCAGGCAGGGTATATCATTGCGTAGATAGGGCATAGATGTAAGTCGTTGCTCTAAAAAAGTTAATAAAAAACCGATATCCAAAATACGTCTTTATTGGTTTTTACAAAACAATGTTTTAGTGACTGAACTAAGGAATTACAAATCTTTGGATGTCGCTGCATGGCACTGTATGTCTTCAGCATACTGTTCGTAAGATAGTATGTTGTTACTAAGTACTAATCGCAAACATGATGATATCTGTTTGATAGTTAATCGGTTGCGATATTTTGACTTAATTATTTTCATTTCAGAAAATGCAGACTCGCACAAATAAATTGACGTAAACATTGCTGTCAACTGAAGGGCAATTTGACCTAGACTCGGTATTTATCTTCAGGTATAAAAGACTAGAATTTTGTATCGGGTGTTGTGGCTTTGAGATGATATCTGGGATAACCTGCACTACCTCACCTTTCACAGAAGATGAGTCCACATTAAAACTGACTTGCTATTTCAGTAGCATCATGTTCTTACAGGAAAAAGTGGTTGAGATACTTGTCAATTCACTAAAATCATAAAAACGTCTTTCAGATACTCTCAAAATATTTGTTAATTCTCTCTCATAAATATCAAAATTCAACTGAAGAATCCTTGCTTTCAAAGATTGAAAATTTTTCAGATCCTTCCTTTCAGTTGGTCCTATCATTATGAGGGCGACCTGAAATGTTTCCGGAATCGACAAGAAAAACACAGTATTGGAGTGGTTTTTTATTTTTATTTTTCGATGTAGTCTCCTCGAAGATCAATACACTTTTTCAAACGGTGGTCCAGTCCCTTCAAGCCGTCGGAAAGGTAAGATGTTTCGAGGTCTGCAAAATAGCGATCTGCAACGGCCATAACCTTCTTATTTGAGGGAACCACGTTTGAACTAGCTCACTCTGAAGATGATGGTCGAAAATATTTCGAATTTCCGTGGCCATTTTTCCAACCATCCAGAAGTGTTTTATCACTGCACGAATTTCGATTTTATGTATTTTTGCGAAACTACATGACTTGCTACACTAAACACACTCTTAAACAGCAACTATTGGCAGTAGACATATGACAATTTGACAGTTGCCACAAAGAAGGTTGCCTTTGCCGACCAATGAATCCATTTCAACCTTCGTGCGCCATCTTTTGCCGATTCCGGAAACATTTCAGGTTGCCTTCGTAGTTGCAATTCATTTTTGAATGCGTTTATCGCGCTAGTCATCTCGGTAACAGTTTTTTCTTTCTCTTGTAGTTCCAAATTAATGGTGTTTAAATGCATTTTGATGATCGTTAAAAATGCTAAATCAATGAACTATATTTCGCTTTGAGCATCTGAGTGCTATCATCTCTTTCGTGTAGAAAAGCAATAATTTCGGGCAATAATTCTTGAAGTTTTCTAGAAATTTTCCGCAACTCAACCACCTTAAGAAAAACTAAAAACTAAATCAGTGTGTGCAGCGGATTCACTATCTTCCAACTGCAATTTGAAGAGCCGTCGTTGAAAACTTCGGACACAGATAGAATTCAGAATTGTTATTGCGATTTTCCTAACCTCCTCCATGTTTGGAACTTTTGAACACATAACTTGTTGATGGATAACGCAATGGAACGAAGAAACCGATAGGAAATCGTTATTAACTCGACATAATTCAACAAAACCATTTTTGTCTCCAGTTATGGCTGGTGCTTCATATATTGTAAATGCACACTAGTTTATAGATTGGTAGCTTGTAGCTTGTCATAAAAGTTAAGAAAATATTATATATATATAGAGGATTTTCCTTTCAGAGGAATCACTGTTAGAAATTCTTCTTTAGCCGACATGTCATTAAATATAATTCGAATAAAAATACGCAGCTGAGCAGTACCTGTCAAATTGGTAGATTCGTCGAACTGTAAAAAGAAGTATGTACATTACATGATATCATATTTTAGTTTATCTGCCATGTCCTGGCACATTCAACACGCCTTAATAACTGAAGTTCTTTAATAGCAAACATGATCTCTGTTTTATTTTTAAAATCTCCAATTAAAACCTCACTAGCTTCAAAAAATGCTCTCTTCACAACCCTTTAAAGGGTTTCTTGTGTTTCACCAATATATGATAAATTTTAAGTGACGCGATTGTTGCACCTTTTGTTTGTTTGGCTTGTCTTGTAAACATGCTTTGTTCTTTTTTCAAACAAATTATCAAATCATGCACTTTTCGTTTTATTAGTTCACCCTTTGGTGGGAAATCGTTTTCATAGTTTTTATGAATGGTTTCATAATGCGTATGTCCCCGCGCTTTGGTATTGCAACTGATGCTCGGCAAATCAGACAAATGCGTTTATCCTTCACCGTACAAAATAAGAATTCTTTCACCTAATCATTATTAAAATGATACGTTTTATTTCTGTTATCGCTGTAATGTTATGTGCTGCTGTGTCGAAGGGATAAAATAATACACACACTGAGGCGGCGTTTTATTTATAAACTTCGTATCGCATTCGAGTTACTACTCGGACTGACTCCGACTCCTATAGGCCCAATATTTATATCGGTGTGTACGACGTCTCGAATGTTCCCGATAGGTAGTTTTGGCTTGGCTTGTTAGCATAGTGTGCATTCTTTTAATGTTTCTTTTGCTGCATAAAACGGTCAGCAGCACCAACAAAAAGTAACCGTTACTGTTAGTAAAATTCTAGCATCAAAAGCAAACGCTTAAGTTGAAATTAATACGTAGGCTTCCATGGCCAGAGTTAGTAATAAATGAACTACTTCCGGAATTGGACCGTGTCATGATGAGATAATATAGAAATGAAATAAGAGAAGAGAAAGGTGAGATTTCACCTTTCTCTTTTGTTCTTTCTATTTGTTCCCCCTACCCCTCTTTTTTCTTTTACAAGGATGTAATGAGTATTTCTGCTTTTACCATCTAAAACTATTATAATGCAGGATCTAGTATCTTCCCTAAGAAGTAAAAAGAATATAAGACGCAAAGATTTTAATAAACTAGGTTATGCATTTTAATAACTTCCAGAAAATTATACCAGCATAACATATCTCTTTTTTTCTATTTGCAGAAAGCGAGAGGCGGAAGGAATGCGATATCCCGGAAAAGGCGTACATACGTATAAAACAAGCGAAAAAACATCAATTCTAATTAACAAATCGCTGCCAGTGTTCGCAGCACCCTTCGAATAACAACGACCTCTCGCGGCCGTCCGCCGCAACGTTATAAGATACAGCTTGTACGCTTGATAAAACTCTCGCAAAGCTTTAAGAAGAGAAGACGTAGTGCCTCCATATATCTTCCTCTTTCTCGCCGGCAGTGAATCAGGACCCCGGTTACCAACCGCACAGTCGAAGTGACTGGATCCGATTCTGTATTACCGACTGTAACTGTTTCAACTCGCGGACCGCGCTAAGAGATAAATCGCAACCAAATCACGTCTTAAATAATAACGTTATCTCGTGACATCTACGTCCTTTATTGTGTAATGGACATGAATAGTAATAAGAAAGGCGAGCAATTGTGCAATCCCATCATTCGAGTTGTCTTTCTATTTTTACGAGTGGTGGGACTAGCAGTTAATATCGTTTTGTAGCGCGGCGATTTGCTCTTTTTCGAATCGATATCCTCGTGGTCTATTTATGCTAATAGAAAGGCGAATTGTATCTGTCGTTAAAAGGGTTCGATTAGATATAAAATGTGGTGGAGGCGCCAGTGAGGCTTATTTTGATGTAATTGCAGTATTACCTTTTAATGGAAGAAAGTACTTACTTACCGCAACCGAACGTAATTGACGCTATTAAGGTGTATTAAGGGCAAATTTTATTCTTTTTTACAGTTTTACTTAAGTAGTTTGAAATGCAATGTTTTCAGAATTGAAATAAAAGCCTTTAATGTTTTAATAGTTACAATAATAATAATAAGTAGTCCCGGCAAAGTGAGGCAAGTTACGGTGCAGTGCGGAGAAAAACAAACGGCGGTATCAAGGCGAGTGTTCAGTAACGTTTACGTATTGGTATTATTTATGATCGTGACCTTTATAGGCGTTGCTGAGGCAGGAATGCTTACACATAAAATAATGATAAAAAAATTATTATACAACGTGCTGAAACACTTACTGTTTCCACGAAATGACAAACTGGCATCTATTAAGTATTAGAATCATTAAATATGTTTCCACACTTGCTTCAGTTGAGTACGTGAGGAATACATATTTTTTGATGATGAAAAGAACCGCCCCATATCGAGTGACGTTATATTTACAAATTTAAAGTAATCCTCGAGATAGCTTAAAGAATCTTTCGACGCAGCTTCACAAATTTGTCTTACTATGAAAAAATCTGAATTTTTGTCCATAACACTTTCGAATTTTGGTATTACACTTTCATTTTCGTCGTCTTTCACCGTGCATAGGAGCGAATGGATCATCCATAATTTGAACAGAATTCAGAAACGACATCGAATCATTTTGTAAGTTTTTAATTCCCTCCACTAGTCCATAGTAGTTCTTGCGAATACTTTTAAAATCACATTTTACCTGACTATCTTGAAATACTTTCTGTCCTTTCTTGATAGCTTTGGCGTGACTCGCATTGAAATGTAATTCTTTACATCATCAAAATGTTCTCGTTGGTAAGAGACAGCCTTTCACCATGTTCCCTAAGGCGGAGTAATCGGCTGTGGTGGTTCAGGCACTTTGGGACATAGTTCGTAAAATCTTTTTCTACGTTTTGGAGACTTTAGAGATACTGCCTTCGTATGAGCTATTAGCATTTACCCGTGAACAACATTTAGGGATCAATTGCGCCAAAAGGTTTAAAGCATGGATTTTACGTGTTATATGCAACATATTGCCACTCCCTTCTTGAAGAGATCGGCCTAAAGAAAACATGTTAGCGGCACTCTCACTATTAAAAGTTGGGTTGTTAAAACTTGAAATTTATTCAATGCCCTCAACACCACTTTTAAAATTTCATCGCTACTAGATTTTTCAATTCTTTTGGAAGCAAGTAAGATAGGGGATGGCGGTTCAAACTCTTCCATTGTACGTATATTCACCACAGAATGTTTTTACAGATCGGTTGTTTCGTCCACATATAACTACAATTTTTTATCTTTCAATTTTGCTTTAATTTATCTTTCAACATAGTCACGAATAGATAGAATAAAGTTTCTTAACGATGTCCGACTTGGTAATCTATAATTCGAATACTTGCCGCAGAAGAAGACAAATACTTGTTGGAATAGTAAATTGAACGGTGTACTACACAGAATAGATCAAACACGTAAATCAAATATTAACTGCAATTAATTTACCAAGAACCCTAAAGGTATTGGAATCAGTTCAACACCAACTCTTCTAATAATGTTCTGTCAGAAATAATGTCTTGGGATCTGTTTGAAGGGATGAAGCGATTTTTGCAATTTAGTAGAAGTATAATATTTCTAATAGCCTGACTATGATAGGCTTTTCAAAATACATTCTTTGCTAAAGGAACTATAAGAGAAGTTACTATTGGTCGTAGAGGAACAACATTTGGTTCTCGGAGGTGTGCCAGGATTTGATTATGATTTTAGTTTCTTTTGCGTAATCCGATACAATTTGACAGTCCACAGTGTCTACCAAACTCCAAGTTCGCTAGCTAAGTTTTGACAAATCTTTAATAAATAAATATGAATGAATAAAATAATTCCCCATCCAAGTGCATGCATTTCAAATGACCGAAACTGTTTCGATATGGCCGAGAACAACTAGATCGTAGAATCGTATTCAGGTCATGCAGTAACTTTAGTAGGTATTTCAGAAATCATAGTTTCTTTATTTCCGTATTCTGTATCTTAAAATGACAAAAGTTCCAGATTATTCTTGGCATTACCATACGTGTTTAGGTAGGGATGAGTGAATATACTTTGTGCATTTGTGAAGACATATCAAGCCCGTTTATTAATGGATTTGGCCTGCGTTCGTCAATAATCTTGAATTGAAACAAAGGTCACTGGCATGTCAATAGCTCTAGCCTTTTCAAGGTGTTCAGTTTTCTCCTTTGCGAAAAAAGCAATGGCGACCATTTTTAGGATTGTCAGAAAATCTTGCTGATTGATTAAATGAGGCAGTTAAATGGAACGACAGGATAAATTTATATAACATTTTTGTTCTTTTATCGCAATGTACTGTCGACTGGAATCGAGATATATAAAAGTAGCTATTAGCGACTACGGTTTCGAGAAAATTGAACGTCTACTTTACAGTGTGGACTTGAATACTCTTAGGGTGTTGCATTTTTAGAATAAATTCCGTTAGTTTTTTAATGATAATTCAACTTCCTTGTTATAAACGTTGATAATAAGGAAACTGAATTATCATCCTCAGGGTTTTTTGTTTACGAATCTTTAAAGGAGAGGATACAATTTAAAATACCTAAGCGAAAGTTGATGGAAGCTGATAAACCTGTAGCAGATAGAATTGGGGACGATTCTCGAAGTAAACCGAGAGAATATCTTCACAAAAATTATTAATGTTGTTTAAAAGGTAACCAGTATATTCGAATTACCCAATAAGCTTTTGTTGTCGCTGCAGTCCTTTATCTAGTCTTGAGATATAAAAGCGGGTAGTTCCCAATAATATCCTGTATTAATCTAAAAGTTCTAATGAGTATTCTAAGATGTTTAAAATTACTTTCTGCTTTCAACTGAAACACGATTACTTTATTGAGATCGACGATAATTACCCGCTTTATAGTGACATGGCATAGTCAAGAACTTCAAAGCTAGTAGGTTAATACGACTTTAAACGTTCGTCTACATGAACAAGTACTTTGTCTAGTTTTTCTGCGAGATACTTAACTTGCGTAATTGTTCACACGTAAGCAATTTTCACAGCAAACAACTCAAGGCGATTTGCTCTAAGTAGTCGTATTACTAAGAGTACTTACGCGTAGATGTCTACGCGGACCCAAATAAGCTCTTTGTAATCTAAAGCAAGTTTGAATCGGGAACGTACAAACTTAACTTGGTAATGGAACGATAGGAGAATATACCGGGAAATAGTTGGTAAGGAGTTCGGTAGTTGATGTAATACATACATATACTAATTACAATTAGCATATCTACAGTATTGCCATGCGCAGCACTTTCTTGTTTAGATATAAGAGCGTCGTCACGAAGAAGACATTAAGGATAATACAATTCATTAATTAAAATGAATGAAATTAGTCGAAACTATCAATTTCATAGTTTATAAATTTATCCGAATAAGTTTGGAAATCATGGAGAAAATATGTACTGAGAGAGGAATTCACGTAAGATAAGTAAGTTTACTACACTGGCAACTATAAATGCTTAATTATTCCGACAATCTCATTGACCAATTGTAATCACCAATCAAATCAGCACTATCAGATTACTTCATTATTAGCTACAATTTAGTGCACAAGCTGTTTAATTACATGGTGTAGTTAAGTGTTTCTTTTTGAGTGATACATTACAATTTCCTTGCAATTACCAAACTTGTCTAACTTTTCTGAAAAAATGTCGGACCCGGTAGGATTTGAACCTACGCCCTCTCGCTGTTCGGGCTAGTCATACCACAGGGCCATAGGACTACATGCAAATTCAAATTAATTTTAAACCCTAGATGTCGTAAATGTATGTAAATACACAGTGAGTCGGAAAAATAACGAAATTTTTTTAATTTACCGAAAGTTACCATATATAACCTGAAAGCCGTATATCCCCTCTACAAAACCAAAATGACCATTAAAATCGATCAAGTAGTAGTTAAGTTATAGTGCTTAAAGTGGCAATACATTTCATTAGTTCGTTACAAACAAACCTAATACTAAATGTTGTTTCAAGCTCGGTAAAAGTTTTACAGAAAATTTGCATTAATGAAAAGAATTTATGGCGATGACTGTTTATCCCGTACGCATGTGTTCAAGTGTTACAAGCCATTTCAGGGTGGTTGTGATGCTTGGGAAGACGATCCAAGACCAGGTCGTCCAAGAAACAAAAATCGCGAGGAGCTGGTCGAAAAAGTGCGTGAAATTATCGCATATAATGCGAATCCAACTGTGAAATGGAAAACGGAGGAATTAAATACGACCAAAGACCTGATTCACGAAATTTTGACGAAAAATTTGAACAAACGGAAAGTCTGTGCTCGATTTGTTACTCATACCTTAATTGAGAACCAAATTGCAAGGATCTTATCAAAGGAGCCAGACAAAATCGCACATTTCTAGAAACGATTATAACCGGTAATGAGACAGCTGCTTCAAGTACAATCCTCAAACAATATACCAAAGTACAACGCGAAACTCCCAAGGTTCTCGAAAATTCCAGAGGTCATGACAGAGGATAATGTTGATTTGTATTTACGTCTCTAAAGGTATTCCACATCGGGAATTCCTTCCACGGAGTCAGAAAGTCACTGGCGAATATTATGGATTATGGAGCGTCTGTGGAAGAAAATCGTTAGAGTGAGGCCGGAATATCGAGCGCCGGGAAATTGGTTCTTGTTGCACAATAACTCACCACCACATAGGACTGTCGCTGTGTGCGAATTTTTGGCAAGAAAACAAGTCTGTCTGTTAGAATACATTCCGTGTTCAGTAGACTTACCATCACGCAAGTATTTTCTCTTCCTGAAAGTGAAACTCGCTATGAAAGGAACGTTTTACGACAATGTTGGACACTCCAGGAAGCCGTGACGAGGATTTGTGAGGCGATTCCGAGAAATGACTTAAAGAAAATCCGTACTATCATTAGTTGAACGTATCCAGAGCTGTATTGACGCAGATCGGATGTATTTCGAATAAATAGAAATAATTTTATAATACGAGTATTGTTTCCCTAATTCAAAAGTTACACCTGATGAAATACCACCCGAAGTCGAGTTACTTGCTAAGATTGTTAGGTGACACAACTTAAAGTATAGTTGATGTCGCTAATACGTATACAATACAGTAGTAACATAAAATTGATTTCCAAATAGAATTTTGATGGTAGTTTCGGTCATAATATTTGCAAACATAAATTTTAAGATCAAAATCACGTATTAGAGCACCGCACTGTAGGAAGCAGTATTAATACTCGATTTTAGACGATAGAAGTCTTGCTGATTGTATTTGCTTCTTCGTTTGCATTTACATTTGATCAGCATATATAGTTTTTGCAATTCTCTTTCTTAGTTTGTGTTTGTTTTCTATCTCCAACCAAGCTTAGTGATCGCTAATATTTTTAATTTTAGAATTATTCCAAAAACACCATTTGTCTGTTCTTTACTCTTATAAAGAATATCTTTTCATTCTTTACTTTGGGCAAGTAGCAAAGATTGGGGCCATACCTCGCTTTACAAAGGTAAACGAAGTCTACATCAGCATATAGATATGCAAAGGTTCTTATTTAACAATGTTCATAATATACTTTTAAGAGAAGACTATAAGAGAGCCGCACATCACAACTTTGTGTTATTAAAAAAAGACAATTACCTAAATCAATTCCTGACAAGCTATTAGTATGTATTTATGAATTACTGAAAATGTTGAGGTTTTATTTAATAAAATTTAGCAATAATAGTTTACACGCACACACATTATTAATAAAGGCAAGTTCTTATTGATTAAATCAATATGAAGATTGGCTATTAATATGAAATTCTCGTTAGTATTAGTAATGATAAAATTACAGTTTTTTTAATAAGATAGTATAGTGTAATATATACATAGATAGTATATACTTACCTAAAACTAAAACTTCAAATTTATCTACAAAATATTCACATCAAACACGCCTAACCAGTGATTTTAAAGTGTGATAGTAAAGCTATATTCACCATAATATTTTACACATATGTACGTGCAAACCGCATCGTTTCCGAAATTTTCACATAAAAACGTCCCATTTTCCTTTGCACGGAAAATCAAATTTACCACGTCATTTGCATATTATTTAATTGCCGGAACCATTAATATTCCATCTCCCGTACTCTAGCTGATGATAAATTCATTACAGAAAATGCGCTAAAAACCTAAAATACCTATGGAAATATATAATATTTGTACGTTACACGAACGATTATAATATATTTAGCAAAGGATCCGTTACGCAGTGGAATAGCATCCGGCTATATTAGTACCCACCCTGATATTAACGTCGATAATTCATGTTTTACGCAAAAAAGTGCGGCGGCGTACGGAAACTACTATCCGATTAAAAATACATAGCGACTATGGAAATACGCGCTACGTTATATTAGTCGCGTCGTTTTCATTACGCTTTAATCGATAGGTACCATATATAGAAAGCACTGATAGCGTATAGGACAAACAGAGCGTTCATACCTGTTGTAATGGTAATTCAGGATATAGTTCATAAATGTGGTGTGTATGGAAATATAAAACGTGTATTATTCTCACCAATACTGATTTAACATCTTTTATATACGTTGCTCTGTATGCTCTTCAATCCGTCACTAATGATCTTTAAAAATTAAGGTTGAAGTAATGGAAGGAATTTGCAGTTACCATTATAAATATTTAATTTACTCACAAAACATGAAATTGAAGGCCATAATTAGAAGTTGGTATTAGTGCGCTATAAGCGAAAGAAGGAGTATTAGTAGTCTCAGCAAAATGGGGCAAGTTGCAGTGCAGTGTGGAGAACAATGTGGAAGCGCCGAGCGGCCGTATCAAGGCGAGTGTTCCCTAACGTTCACGTACTCGTATCATTTATGCTCGTGACCTTCAGAAGTGAGGATAGGCGATGCGGATACAGGGACGTTTACACAAAAAATAATGATAAAAGGTATATTATATGACGTGTTGACTTACTGTTTCAAGAAGTTCTCACGAAATCACAAACTGGGTGGCATCTACTAAATATTGGAATCATTAAATATGTTGCCACACTGGTTTCAATCAAATGAGTAGGGCGGGCGGAATAAATGATGAAAATGACCGTTCCACATCGAGTGATGCAAATTTAAAGCAATCCTCGTGACAACTTAATGGATCTTCCGACGCACCTTCACAAATTTGTCTCAGTATGAGAGACTCTGAATCCATGTCAATAACATCTTCACATTTTCATATTACACTTTCATTTTTTCCGCCTTCCGTCGTACATAGCTATGAGTAAACATAATCCACAATTTGAACAGAATTCACAAACGGTATAGAATCAATTTGTAATTTTTCAATTCCCTCCGCTAGTCCATAGTAGTTTTTGCGAATACTTTCTAAACCACATTTTACATGACTAACTTGAAACATTTTTTGTTTTTTTTTATAGCTTTGGCGTCTCTCGGGTTGCATTGTAAAATTACATTATTTACATCATCAACATGTTCGCAGCAGTAAAATGTAGCCTTTAACTGTCCCTCAAAGCGTAGTAGTCGGCTGTGGTGGTTCAGGCGCTTTGGGCCATAGTTTGCGAAATTTTTTGTTCGTTTTAGGGACTTAGAAATACTGCCCTCGTAGGAGCTATTAAAGCTTCACTCGTGGATAACATTTAGTCCAAATATAATCACTATTTTTTATTTTTCAATTCTGCTTTAATTCTTCTTTCAACATAGTCACGAACAGATGGCATAAAGTTTCTTAACAGTGTCCGACTTGTCAATCTATAATCCGAATACTTGCTCCAGATGGAGGCAATTGCTTATTGGAGTAGTAAAGTGAACATAGAATAAAACAAACACCTGTATCAAATATTAATTGTTCGTTATATCGTTTGCGACGGATTGCAGAACAGCGTTTTATACTTTTTTGGTGGCGTTCACACTTTCGCCTGCTGGTACACGTCAAATAGTTGTCGCACTTTAGAAATTTAATTCTATCGCCTTCGTATTCTAAATCAGGCATACTCGCTATTACGCTTTTTTTTAGTTTATTCGAAATACGCCGTTTCTGAAACGTATCTAAATGCGGTATTTTCTAAGTATGTGTGTACTAACAAGCACTAACAACGACCTGTCGGGTAATACTGAACAAGCGTGATTTGATTCGGGAACTTGATTCTTGGTTTCGCGCGCTTCACCCTTACACGCTGTTCTTCGCACGGCACTGAAACTTGCCCTATAACAATAAAATCCCTATGCCTTATTTCTATACGAATGAATTCTAATTCTTATATACAACTTCTGGAAATTATTCTGATAGACTTCGGTGAACAATTGTCGACGCAAGAATGTACATTTCCGCAAGGCAATGCAGCTATCTATGACTCCAGTGGTTTTATTAAAAGGAAATTATTTACTGCAGTGGCCTGCCCGCTTGTCCGATTCAACCCGATCAAAAGTCTTTGCGAAATATTGGCAAGAAAAGTGTGTGCCAATAATAAACATACGATAACGTGAAGGAACTGAAATCTGCGATAATGTGGTAGTGGAATGATATATCTGTTTCAACAGTGACCAAGATGATAGACAGCGTGAAGACCCGGACGTTTGAAGTTATTTTGAATAAAAGATCTAACACTCACTACTAAACTTAGGAAGAATTAATTATTTTATTTATTAACTTTGTCTTAATAGACCTATAGAAATTTCGCTGTTTCGAGCTATCATTATTGTAAATATTCACTGTATGAAATGTAATATCTCTTTTAATGTTATTCTCTCTTGCATTTGCTTTTCTTGATGGTTACGCATTAACCTCGATACATAATTTGCCGAAAATATTAAGGGAACGAAATGTTCTATTCAGAAGTGCACATGGAACTGTAACTGTTTTGCCATTACCACAACAGCTCATAATAACTTTTCCATGCGCCGTCTTCTAAAATCATCATTATGATTAACGTTTTTTTGTCCTGTGTTTATACACACCCATCCACAATTTTTTTTCAGTACAGTAAAATTCAAAAACACGTTTAATTGATTCATTACGTCTAAATTCATACAGTTAAAAGAAATACATGCCTTTTAACTAAACATTGCATAATCATTAAAGAAAAATTACATATATTCTTTTCAGATCCAAATACTGCTGTTTTACATGTATTGCCATTAGTTATCGCATAAAACGAAGTAATATTTTAGAGGATACAACGAATAGCACCACCAGTAGGTGATAATATCTAAGAGCTCTACGCTAGTAACGAGTAAATAATAGTAAATTTGAATTAGGGCGCAGTAAATTTTCTTTAAATATTGACCGGGTTCTAAACCGCAAAACGGCTAACCGTTAACTATTACATCCACCCCATTTTCCTTTGCATCCACCCGGCGCCGTACAAAACCCAATCTGATACGGCGGCAGTACCATATTTGATCGCCATCAAAGTGGAACGCACGTGAAGTCGCCTAAGGGGCTGCGTTTTACGCACCCCCTTGTGTTTCACCCACTCGTTGAGTAGCGCATTGTATAACCGTCACTCCCATCCTGCCATTTCGATAAAATTTTAATTCACCATCGACAAACACATAACCGTCGCGCTAGCGACGTTGTTTTACATTGATCTGCAATAAAATCTCTTATCTGCTGAACAAGCTTCGAGTCTATCATGCCCGCGGGATCAAACTTTGTTATTTTCCCGGACTTTCTAGCGTTTGATAATACCCTCTCGACAATTCGAATTTTTTGGATCGGAAACTACATATCCTATATCTGGTATGTGTATCTAGGTACGATATGATGTTTGCACATTGAGGTTATATACACATAACGATACTATATAAATAAATTAGATGTGTAAGCTTGTATTGATTTATGTAGATGCTTGAACTACGTTTTCCAAAAAAAATGCCTCTTTCAACAGTTTAGAAAAAAGTAGAAGTACGAGATTTATCAAGGGATTTTCCCGTTTTCATTATTTCCTTATGCAAAATCTTTCAGTTATACAACATTATAAATATGTATCACAACACGTACGGTAAGAATAAAATAAGAAAATTTCTGCAATACTGCAAATTGTTGGCACAACATGAGAAACTCTTATAAATAGTAATAAAGAACTTAATTACCCGACAGACCTATAAGGTCCAATAACGGAATAATTACAGTGTTACGTGTATAAAAATGAAGGCATTATCGTGCATGAGCATACTTTCGACATGTAGATCAAATAAAATTTCTATAGGTTAACAAAGTCGAGCGATACGTATGCTACTCTGAGGAGAGATTGTGTCAGTATGCTAGTTCTGCCTAATGACATTCTCTATTCTTGTCTAACTACTACTACAAAATCCTATCCTCAGATCGATCTTTTCAATTTGAATCGATTCAGTGAAGCCGGTGCTCGATTAATGATTCAGTCGCCCATAATGCAAAAAACAGCTCGCAAGTTTTCACTCAGTAAGTAAGCATGTATATGTTAGGTTACTGCTTAAAGTTAGGGATATCTGAAGATGTCGTCCTACCCATAGTTGCTGATTTGAGAGAATGCATCGATTGGAGCCTGTCTCGTAGCGTTTGTTCTTGCCTAAGGAACCAAAAATGTAGAGTTATGCTTTGAGCCTATGTATAATCAGAAGCAAAAACGACATATATATGAGTAAAAAAAGGAAAGTCTATAGTATTTACTACAACTCCATATAGGAGTCTCGTAGAAATTGTTTCTCTTCGTTTACTCAAAGGCACCATACTGTAATGCAGCAACATAATATCCTATAATACAAATTTTTCAGAATTTGCGCTGGAACGGTTCTAATGCGAATATATCCAAGACATGCGCGGGATACCAAGTAAGTGAGGTATATCCAATCTTGCTTACCGCATAAGTAGAATATAGTAACTACAGTAAAGATACAAAGCCTACAAATTGTTAGGCTTCTGCACATACTCCAGCGACATGAGGCTTGAATGTAATAATACTTGGAGTCACATACATCTGCGATATTTCGAAATTTAGTTTTACGGCTTAAGACATTATTACCCACGTAATAAGATGAGGTATAAGTTAAGTGGGAACGAGTGTAAGTGACTGTGCAGCGTTCATTAATATTGGCTTCAGCTTAAACTGTTTGCGTCATCCTACCAACACGTCCAAGTTACACTGGAGGTTGAAAGAATTGTATGCTGGAGATTTCTGTGTATATCTTCACCCGAAGAGGTAATTAATTGATATGTAACGCCAACCAGAGTAGATCCAAATTAAAATCCTACGGCACACCACAAACTAAAGTAAATTCCTTCGAAATATATCTATTGTAACCCACGTAATATCTCCGTTGAGGTATAGGTCTCACTAGCGTGTTGAGATGTTACTACTAGGTTCGTAGCTGTTTAATAACTTGAGACGAAACTATACTGATTGTTAGAATAAAGGGAACGAACACCACTATACATTCCGATATAAAAACCATCTCGTATATCTTAACGAAGTTAGATTGTATGGATATCTATAATTACATAAATAAGTATTCTAAGGGAGAAAACAAATATATATCTACAATCCCGAACTAGCAAGGAAGGTAGTAGGTCGCCCTCTGTCGTATATGTTATTTAGAGTAATTCATTTTCAATCCGAGTGTAAGTAGCTCCTGAGTAGCTGTACTTAGCAGCATTACGATGTTAGATATTGTTTTCTAGGCACTTTAGATGTATTTTTAATACGTCACGGAAATCACTTACATGTGCAGTTACCCTATGCACAGTTTGTGCGCGCTCTCTCTGGTTTAGCAGTCCACGAACCAGCAGACAAGTGTTTTATTCTTTTGGCACTAGTTAGCGCAAAGAATAATTACTTCAGCTGTTAAGTTAAATGTGGTGATAGTAGCAGAGAGGGAATTGCAGTGCGTCGAACAACAAATCGCTCGGAACCACGCTGATTAGCTGCGTTAGCGTTTTTTGTCTTCTCTCATTGTCTTTCTCGTCAATAATTTCACCGATACCATGAGTGGTAGGTGAGATAATATGTGAAAGAGGATTGTGACTAGAATCAGAAAGCAGAAAACTTTAAGAGTGTACAAGCTGACGTGAGGATATCTCAGCTAATGCATCGACAATATCATTGGAATCATCGTAAACTTTATCATTGTCATAGAGTGTTGTTGCCAAATCTTTTGATATAGTTTTGGTTGACGTTCTATCTGTATCTCATAATTCTTCCTCGGTGTTTTTATTTCAGTTGCCGATATATCTCATAGCTTCCTTGTTTCTTTGTAATTTTTGCAACAGTGGCCCAGAAATCCAATAAGTTTTTATAGTTTGCTAATTTCCTAATTACTTGATATTTCATTTCATCTCTTGGGTCTCACTTATTGCATATTTCAGGAAAACAACTTTCAAGTACGCTCATGAATTCGTCGTGGAATCATGCTTCTGCGGCATTAATGATGTTTAAAGGCAACCATAAATTTGGTTTGAAGATCCCAATATTACGATCGTTTGCTTTTCTAATAGTTTTTTATACTGTTTATGTTTTTGGAAATAGTCCTTTCTTGGGCGCTGTAGGTAAGACACTGTGCCATGTGATCAGGCAGATGGCAATTACAAGTTTCTATACTGAACTGGTTTTCGTATACGTTTATACAGAGGATTTGTTAAAATTTGCAGTCTTGAATATATTTATGTTTTGTGTTGTTCTATTTATATTAAAATTTTAGTTTTCCCCATTTCCCAATTTCCTTATGAAAATTTTCTTCATTTAGTAAATGTAACATTTCATTCAAGTTGAACTATGAAAATTGTTTTGATTTGTATAACAACCATTAACTTTTAAACTATATTACACAACCATTCCTTTGTAGTATTATTAAATTAGTGAAGATATTAGAGGTAGTGTAATGCATATTGATTTTAGATTCATTTCTATGCGCTTCGAAATGACGACGGAAAAGGAACAAAGCAAAATATTGATAGATGCCAATGGAAAGATAACAACCACAGATAAAATGATATTATCGAAGTTTCTGGCTAAAGGGACGGACATGAATAACACACTAGGTTATTGTTGTAAACATTATCAGCCTACAGTTAATTAATAGATAGGTAAAGGAAAGGAAATATTACAGGTATCAACTTTAAAGGTATTATAAAGATAATGCATGTAGCAAAATATGCAGGCATATACATCAATTTTTATCGCTATAATTTTGAATGCGCAGCTGTTTATTAGAAACGTAATATTTCAAAAAGGCGTGTGTAGCTACAAAGTTTTATTGCCGACTCTGAAAGTAGACATTTCAAGAAATAAAAATAATATAACTATAAAACCCCGGCAACAGATGCTAGTTATCGAATTGTAATAATTGTTTTACATTAAATTGTTTTGCGTCTTAATTTACATTGAAACAATTATTAACACTAAAAAAATAGGAGTTTAGACCGCAGACAGGTATTCAACCCATAGCACACGATGATGATGGTGTTCACAGATCCGGGTAAAATGGAGCAATAGCTTAATTCAACTTTGGAGCCCTATGATAACTTTGGGGAAGGACTTATAAAAAGTATAATCATAAATCAAAGAGGACTTATAATCCGTTATACGTTATTCCTACGACACAACTGACGAAGTTCAACTTTGCGTATGTAGTAAGATGCATCTCTATAGCAAGCCTACATACATCGAGCCATCTGTTTTTGAAAATTCCATTTAACTCTCGTACTGCTACCCTACTACGAGTATAGAATTATGTGCAAAAGACTCATGTTGCTGGAAGAAGTTGCTCTCTTTCCATTTTTAATGTATCCAAAACTCATCCAGAATGAAGCAGTATTCCGTTCATCAGTAAGTGAGAACCTTCCTATAAATATAGCTTTTGAAAACATTATATGAAATGTTAAAATTAAACTAATGCTGGTAAATTTATATTAAACTTATTGTAACCCTTTTGTTTTCCAGTTTCAACTATCTGTATGTACATAACTTGCAACCACTTTGTTTGATAGTTTCTGGTGCCAGTGTTATTTTGATCAATGTTTGTCCATGATTGAACGACAAAACTGCTAATATCCCACAAAATGTAGCAATGTTTTTATTAGTGTTTGTCGTCTATACGTCTTCTTTTATGGGATTCCAGAAAGTTACTGTTTATTGCATAGATACATCAAATACTGTTTGATGATGGCAAATCTACTAAACTGTTCAGACGCACCCGAACGATTATTGTATTTCTAGTTTATTGTATTTCACATTCATGTTTCATTCACATATATTTTAATGTATCTATTGTTATTAATCAAATATTCATACAATTACTATTCCATTAAGTAAATGCAAATTTCAAACTTAGTAGCAATCCTGGCAATGTCTCTACTTAGGTGGTTTCTTATTAATTTCTAGCATTATTATTTCCTCATTCTAATTTAGGGTATTATTGCTGTGTTTTGCAACTATGACCATGATATCATCCGCAAATATCTCGAATATTTCTTGCTACAAGGGCATTTATATGTAATTACCGATAAGGTAAGCCGAGGTTTCTTTTGACTAAATACCATAATTTTCAAGAGGGAGCTTGTCCGAAGCAAGTTAACTTGTGTTGACTTATTAACAGTAACTATGGTCCATTCACTTTAAGAATGAAGTGTTTAGCAAGATGGGCTAATATTTTCGACATTTGCTATTTACGCAAAGGCGGTATTTTTTTTTTAATTTTTATAATACAACTGCGGTTATTAAGTTTTTTTCCAGAATCATTACAACTCTGACATGGTTAAGGAAGGGGCTGTTGGGCAACACGATGACCATTTCATGAGTCCATTCCAAAATCTTCAAGGGAAACGCGTTAGCAGTGGACAAAGGCTAATGGTTTCTAATTTATATATGCAATGCAAAAGGAATAATTACAAAGCGGCAGCAATCTAGCTAACCTCCAAGCAGCTGGGACTTGGTGAAGTAACCATATGGAGCATTGTAAAGGAGCTGCTGGTTCATCTCGAAAAAACCGAGAACGAATAACAACTTGCGAAGCTTTGAACGACGCCCAAAAGGCGGCAATTCGCAGACATATACATTCATTTTTCTTAAGGAATGAATTGTCAACATGAATATATAATATTGATTTTGTAAAAAAAATGTTTTATCATGTATTTGTAGATCATTAATACAAATACCTTGCCAGAATTAAAACGAACAACGCTGTCGAAAATTATGAAGAAATTGGGCATCAAGTGGGAGAAACGAAGGCGAAACAATATATTAATAGAAAGGCAAGACATTGTTTTATGGACACATCGCTACCTAACAAACTTCCGGATATTTCGTGCAGAAGGTCGAAGAATACATTACTTGGATGAGACGTGGGTTAATGCAGACCACACCAAACAAAATGTATGGAAAAATACAACAATTCACCTCATCATTCTGTCAAGCTAGAACAAATGCCAACGAGTGCATGGAAAAAGTATGCTTTAATTATTTGGATTATTTCAAAAGGAATTGCCACGGATAACTTGCTCTTAAAGATAGAACTTTTGAATCTCTCTAAAAATTACCTTAATATTAATTCGATACCCTATGTAATCGATGAAATAGTAGAAGAAACTGGTCGTACAATATTAAGGCTGCTACCGTATCATGCTAATCTAAATCTTATACAAATGGTATGGGCTGAAGTCAAAGAATAGCTGCAAAGAACAACACTTTTAAATTGCCAGAGGTAAAAGAATTATTAGTTGAAGGACTTTAATTAGTAACTCCTGAAATATGGAGAAATTTATTACAAAAGAAACATAATTTCTACACCTGGTTTATATATTACCATTATTTAAATACTGGGTTTCTTTTCAATTTGTTTTCTTCATTGTGCGAACACAATCGCTGAATGGAGAATGGGGGCTACGCCCAGCGTTAGCTTAACAAATCAAAAAACGGAAGCATGGGAGGTCATTCACAGGCCAAAAACTGTATTTGAGCAGCAATGTAGGCGCAAGGGACTATCAGTCTGTACTTTTTTGAGCAATGTATGGAGATGATTAACTTTTTTACGCCAGCCTTGTAAGATTTTAATGGTTTCAATCGGAACATATGGATTTCTTCCTATGGGACTTCCTTAAATCAAAGGTACACGGGGACGTTTCCCACTCTCGAAATGAATTAAAAGCTAGTAATTGAGGAGATGTGGCGGCTATCATGGAGAATATGTATCGAGGAATTTCTGTGTCACGTTTAGAAGAATGCCAGCAAAATAACGGAACGCAGTTACAAGACATAATTTTTAAGATATAAATTTCCAAAGCCTGTATGTTAATAAGAATTATTTCATCAGCTGTTCTACTTCTACACGCCAATCATGAAATCTTAACTCGTTGACCTAATTTTCCGCTCGGAAATACACCTTTTTGCAGTCACGGGTGTTGACACTTTTAGATCCTTCCTTCCTTCCTACTACCTTTAACAGCTCAGCCTTTCCTCCTAATTAGGATTGCGTGCCTTCGTCTTACGCGCGACTGCTTCACGTGCTTGATGCGGAGTTATCCCATCTTATCACTCAAGAAGAGGAGTAACAGGGCGGTAATTAAGAAGGGACGAAGAGATTTGTGCGTCGGGAAGTTTGCATCCTAAATGCGGTCCGTGGATTAAATGCGGTTTGAACCGGTCGCGGGCCCGCAGGAGGCGCTGAAGGACGACCGCTTCAATTTATTATAAACCTTTGTATTTGCTCTTTACCGTTATTACGTCTAATTTAACAGTTATACGTTGCGTGCGAGGTAGCGATCTTCAAACTTCGGAACTTTAGAATAGCCTATTATGTCGTTATACGCCGGAAGAGGTTAGTAGGCGATGTTGAATGGAAATGTGAAGTTATAAACCCGCGCATTGTAAATAGTTACGAGATTCTTACTAAAGTTTTTTGAAAATGTATTTTTAGGGATATCTTTTAGAAATGTATCTCACTTTAATTTGTAACAGTTAATTAGCATATAAAATACGCAATATTCCTATTGATTCCTTTGTAATTCTACGTGTACTTTGGCGGATATTTGGGTAAATTTGTTTAACACGTAATACCTCAGTTGAATGCCAAATAACTCTAAATGGAATTAAATCGTCTAAATAACTTTCTGAACACTAAATAGTGCAATCCAGCCAGCTAAATTTTTGTTGAGCGTAAAGATCAAAATACCCCTCCTCCTTAAAGTCAAAACTAAATATTGATTTCATTTAGCTATTAGCTTCCACTGCGATAAATTGCAAACACTACATAGCACAGTATGCAAATGCTGATGTAGTTGAATAGATGTTGACGCGAGAAACTCCAATGTTCGCTCACTTCAGTTGATGAAAACGTCGTGATGTTCTCGCTGGGTATCAGTATAATAGCTTCTCCTAGTAAATAGTAATAGAAATAGTAATAGAAATTATAATTGATTATAATTTCCTGTAGAGCGGGGCAACGAACAAAAGATGATTAGCTTGATTTGATATTGGAAAGCAGATACACAGTTTGTGAGGTGCTAAATTTTCGCATTTTCAAGTAAAAACAAATGAGACACATCTAATCTTTTTACAAAACACATTGCATCTGCTTTAGATTATTCTAGAATTGAGGAAATAACATCTAACTATAGACTATCTATACCCACATTTGAAGCATCAACTGATTTACAATTTGAAAGATAGCGTGTGCGGCTAAAATAAATAGACTTAAAATCATCTTCTTTTCTTAAAAAAGAAAAGTTAAAAATATTGTTTTTTTTCTTGCTTGGGAGCACAGGACTTAACTTAAACCAGTCACATACAAATCTATATAACATCCTATCAATCATGTGAAATAAAATGAAATGTTACGATGAACCACATAAATAATATAATATATAGATGATCAAAACTGGGAGCTAGTCCGCAGCTCCTGCCACGACACAACATTACAAGTCAACACCGCAATCAATGCCACGAACACCAACTCCATTATCTTTATTTCTAAATATTTAATTTTAAGTAGTGTTGAGATTGCGTTACATCATTGCCAAAATTTTATTCCGGTGTAAGTGGTATACTTTATTTGTGTCAATATAAAATTTTGGCAAGAATCCACGTTATATGAAAGAAACTATTACACTAAGATATTTCTTCTTGTTCACTTCAGGTTTTAGGCACTTCGCCTGTTACGATGCCCTGTTACCAAATAATAGATTGTTTGGTCTGCCTACACAAATCTATGAAATCTCGTTCTGGCTGGCAACCCCGTTACTTGCATCCGTTCTATGTGCTCCTTATACTAATTTTTTCCTTTACTCTGTCATTTATGCCGAAGATGCTTAGTTCTATTATTATATCTACATTCCTTATTCTATTAGATCTCGTGCAACCTTTCAGCTTTTTAAAAATTTCATCTCTTGTGCCTGTATACTGCTATCTTGTTTTTTTGTTGTTGTCCTTGTTCCACTACCGTATAAGAGGGCTAGCACTGCTATCGTCTTGTAAAATTTTGCTTGGTTATCCTTTCTTGGTTTCTTTTTTAACGTTTTGCTGATTGCTCCACAGATATGTGTGAATTTCTTTATATTTCTTTTTCAATACTTAAAGTGTTTCACCTATTCCAGTATAGTATCGTTTATAACTATTTTTGCCCTAATTGGAAATTTACCCACAAAAGCCATTGTTTTGCTTTTATCTACCGATATTTAATTTCATAGTTTTGGTAGATTTTCAGTAATGTATGTATCACTTTCCGTAGATCATCCTCTGTTTCTATTAGGAGTACTAAGTCATCAGTATATAAGAGAAGGTTTAGAGTGGTGTTCTTGTCTAAACGTATTCTTTTACAGGTATAGCAGTAAACTCCACTCACACAAATTAATTAATTATGCGGAACGCAGCGTTTCGAGAGCGCGTGGGCTCCCATTGTCAACCGTGTTACTGTATTCTTTTAGGGTATTTCCTTTTCCATTTCTTTATAATGGGATCAGTATATATGTTAAATAGTGCTGGCGACTCACAGCAACCTTGTCTAACTCCATTGTTTGTTGGTATTTCCCCAGTTAATCTTTCTCCTATATTTACCATAATTCTGGTATCCATGTATAACCCCTGTACAGCTCTTACTACATGATGTGGATATCCCTGTTCCTTCATAATAATATCTAATATATACATATACATACATATTCTTTTCGATTTAATTACAAACATATATAGTAGTATATCATGCACTATACTATACAGTGTACAATCTTGCCTTCGGATACCTGCGAAATCCACCCAAAAATTTCCAAATACCAAAATAGTGCAGGGAAAATATCGAATTTCAGAATTTCGCTTAATTCCTAAATACAACACATTTGCATAGCGGAAAACACAGGAATTATTCATACCTAATAATGCTTTACGTAATTTACATCGAATAACATCGAACCGAATTTCCCAAACACATACGAAAAGCGTAATAGAGTCAACAGAACGCGTATGTAACTTCTATATTATTAACAACCGAATTTTCTCATTATTCTTTCATTCCTTTACTGTATTACGTAGCGATATCTGATAGCAGCAAACGTGAAAGTACGAATAAACGAATTTCTTTATGGTTGAATATCAGCAAACTGAGCAACGGTATCGTGTTTTGCAGCAAATGTAAAATATGCGGAGTATGTAGTTCTGAGACATCAGATACGTGTGATTCTCCTTTCGAATAGAGGTTTTTTCTCTGAGAAATTTATTTCCTTTGATATTTTTTCTGAGCACAGTTTATTGTGGATTCTATCCACTGAACGATTCAAATAGACATGTATTTCGTAGAAAACATCCTGGGTGACACAGCAACGATGTTTTGCAATTAAATTCTCGCAATAAATGCTAAAGTCTGACGCAGGTTGTGGAAAAACAGGTTTTCTTTTCTTCGATTATGCGAAGGAGACAATTCCAATGCTTTCTCTAATTGCCTTGGGCAGATTTAAGAATCAACTAAAGTCAGGCCGAAGTGCTTCAATATATTTATACCAAATAGGGTATCACATGCACTTAAAACTCTCACAATGGCACCTGTAGAAATTCTCTTCAGGATATAATTGACGTATTATCTGATTTGTTTGCTTTTTTTCAACCTCCGTCCGTGCCTCTAAAGTGTCACGCGAGTGGTGGAGGTAGGAATTGCCCAGAAGGTGGCTGCGCATCTCCCATATGTCACTTGTAACGTCGTTACGTTATTTTCAGTTGAGTTGCAGGCACGTAAACATGGCTGCTGTAATTGGTTCCTCCGCTAGGTGCCGGTTGTAATTTGATTTCTTCAAGCAAATAGGGAATAGTGCAGCTGAAATGCATAGAAAAGTAAACCGAGTATACGGCGAAAACTTTATGGCAGATGCTGTTGTGCGTGAACGGTATAGGAAGTTGTTCAACGAGTTAGTATGGTTCGAGAAAAACGGAGGTTTACCATCAGTCAGTTGAGTGTGGAATTTCCTGAAGTTTGAGGATCAACTGTGTACAATTTTAATGGAACACCTACGCTATAAAAAAAACGTGCACTCGATGAGTTCCGAAGATGTTGTCTGATGACCACAAAGTTCACCCTATGGGATCAGCGGTGTGGTTTCTCACCCGCTATGAAGTTGAAGGTGAAGTTTTTTTATGCCAATTGTGCCAGGAGATGCGACTTGAAGTCAATACTACATCCCCGAAACAAAACAATATTCACCACAATGGATAACTCGCCAAACAAACCGAAAAAGTTCACACAAACATTCAGCAATAGAAAAGTTATGACTGCGGTGTTTTAAGACGAAAAGGGTGTGTTGCTTGTTGAATTTATGCAACCGGGGATTACCATCAGTGCAGTTGCTTATTTTCAAATTTAACAGCGACTGCGGAGAACCATTTAAAACAAAAGAAGAGGCATGCTGACTTCTGGAGTTCTACTCAACCCAACGACTTCTTGAACAACTTCTTTGGGAAGCTTTTGAACACTCGGCGTATAGCTCCCACTTAGTGCCAAGCGACTTCCATTTCTCTTGTGATCTGAAAAAGTGGCTAGAAAGGCAGAGCTTCCAGAGTACAGAGGAATTTCAAAACAACGTCACGGACCATCTCAACTCACTGACGGCAATATTCTATACAAACGGGATTAGAAGACTTGTCCATTGATATGAAAAACATGAAAACATGTTTGTACATAACTCTTCGTAATCAATTCATTTTGTTATTTACACTTGCCTTGTTTTTATGAACTATCCGAAGTTGAAAAGAAACAGCCCTCATATATTGCCAGTTCAAATTTTTCTGCCATCAGTTTCAGAAAAGGAAGTAGTCATTATTATGGCAAAATATCGGCAATTCAGAGATTATTTGTCTCACAGTTTTGTTTTACAAGATGCAAGGGATCCACTTGCACAACTGAAGAAATTTATTATAAAATTGACTCTTTCCACATATATTTTTTCCTACACTCTGGAAACGTGGTAAAATAAAGTGATGAGAAGACTTGTATCAGCTACTACAGATCTACCTCAATACTAATCCAATCTTGTCAAAGTATTTGAAAGCAATTTACAAGAATTTGTGCCAAAGCGCCTAGTACTACATTTCATTTCATCAGTACGGTTTTGTTAATTGAAATTCTGCCACTTCGAAAAGAACTTGCAGCATGTCAGTATATTAATAAGCGTCTTGATTCTTTCCACTGTAGACCATAAAATATTAGTGAAGAGATAGTCAGAATTGCGCAGTGTTTGAATATGCGGATCGCCACAAAATCTGGACTAATGTGTTCAACGCATTTTGAGCGTTTCTAGGTAATATATTCAGGAACCACACATAAATAGAACATCATACCCAACGTGCATACACGACTTTAAAACACATATATCCTCATAGACATCCATACTTGTCAGTAGAGATGAAGCCATTGTTGTGCGAAGCACTCGTGCTTTCACAGTTTTCGTACTGCGCCCCGGTGTATGGTCCTTAGATAATTTCATGTAAAATCCCTTTTTAATCAGGATAGTAGTGGTAGATCTGGAGCTTAATGTAACCTTGAACTACTTCAATGTGATTTACCGTTTATTATAGGTATTGGTAGGCTTACTTATTTATCTTTCTTTATTTAATTTTGTACTTACCTGTGAATTATTATTATTACATGTAATCTAGTGCTGGTGCTCTGTTTAAAAACTCAAATTAAATGGTAATATACAAGTCAAATGCATGTATTTGACCTAATTATCCAGTGCATGATTTAACCTTTAGATAATATACATTATTATTATTATTTGTACCCTTTTATCGAGTTAAAAACTCAGTGAATATATAATTGTTTGAACAATTGTACATGGCAGTGTAAGACAATGAAATTGTGTTCGTGTTTTTACTAATTATACACGTGTTTCAGATCATAAGTCATTTTTATGGATAGTAATAAACGTGCTGAAAGAAAATTACGTTGTATTAAGTTTCGAGAAACAACAATACATTTATTTCTTGGTCCAAAATAAGTATTTTGCTATATTGAAACAAGCTTTTCTTAAGTAAAGATTAGGTAAGATTTTGGCAATTATCATATGTAACTTGGGAGTTTTTTGTCGCATATACTCTGCAAAATACTACGAATTCAAAAATCGGTAAAGCATCAAATATTACTAACAATGGCATGAGGGGGTAGTAAGTACGTACGATAGCCGTAAATAACAATATCCAGGCATATATTTTGCCCTCTTTCTTTCAACTGCCACTCCGCAAGGGGGTGGGGTAATAACTTTGGAGATGGCAGAAGGATATCATCTGGGCTGGTCCGATAAATCTCTGGAAAGCACATTTAGAGATGTATAATTCTTTTATTTGTAATAAGAGTGGCAAATCCAAAAATCGTTCAACGTTTTACGTGTATCTCTGACTCCTTAAGCGTAAGACTTAGCTGAAATGGAAAACGGCGCTTTACAATATTACCAGGTCTCAATTCAAAGTGATTATCACCTCGGAATCTTTCCTTGCTGGTGCAGTAAGAATAAGTGCTTCTCATATATAAATGGTATGTATTTATTTAACTCTATGGCCGTTAGTAAATATTATTTATTATTAAAAGAACTTCACCACAAAGATGTTTTCCCAATTTTTACTTTATTACACGCATTTTTTAATACTTCGAACAAATAGAAATTACAGACAAAATTTATAAATATAATTAAAACTTATTTGAACATCGTTATCCTCGAGAAGCCACCATCATAATATTTTCACCGCTATTATCTTTTTACGAACAGCACTCTACTTGGAATATAAATACAGGACCTCATTAAAGACGTCTTACTGAATTTATCTTTCTAAATATCCCGTAATTCTGGCTTAGTCATTAGATAACAAGGGAGTTTTTATCTTTGACGAGAAAATATACTCTTCCTAAATGAGAAGTAATCAGAACCGCAATTCTGATGATAAATTTAGATCTGGATAGGGTATGCCTAGTATAAAAGTCTTCCGTTCTTAAATCTAGCGAAACTACTCACTGGTTTTTCAGTTCAAATGAACTGACAGCGAATATATCTTGCTCGCTTTAAGTCACGTTTACTTCCTCTTTTCTCTCTGCTATTTTTGTATATAATGCAATGGGAAACATGTATTTATTCTAGAACATTTGTAATATCTTTGGTATTTCCTTTGTGAAGAATATTGATATTAGATCATATTATATGTACTTACATTGGTAACTTGGTTGATAGTGAGAGTCCTTGTACTTTTGAAACGCCGCGTTCCAAAAACTTATTAATTTCTGTAGTGTGGAGTTTACCTGTGAATTATACATCCGGATATTTGGATTAATGTAAATCAGAATTGTTTTGCATTTTCCCTTGATTAAAATATCAGAAAGAAGCAGAGAGAGGGGGCGGCTCCTTCTTCATTATCTTAAGTGATAGAGTACAAAGCCACAAAGTCCACTCTGAAACGTGTTAGCGTATTATGATAAACGGTGTGAAATGCTAGGGAATACAGTTATTAGGTGTGATTTGTACACTTCAGCCGTTTCTATATGTGTATTTTGTGCAATACCATCATTTTTGAAAGAGCTTTGCTGTGCATACCGGATGCGGCAATACTCGCTCCCTAATTTAAAGGTTGAATAAAAAACAGATGGAACAAAATAAAGAAACTGTACTAATATGAATAAATAAATAACGATTGTAAGGACTGTGTGGGTGTATAATTCACAGGTGTAGCAGTAAACTCAACTCCACACAACTTAATTAATTATTCGGAACGCTGCGTTTCGAGAGCACGTAGACTTCCATTGTCAACCGTATTACCGACTGAATGTAAAAACTGTATTACACATGCAAATCATTTTCTACGCAGGCTCTAAAATAGGCAAAAAGTGGCTCGAACAGGTGAAAGGCACGGCGATGGGTAATCCATTATCTCCCTTTATTGCGAATCTTTTCATGAGCAAATTTGAAACGAACTTGAAAAAAGAAGCCAAATATTTTCCGAGAATTCGGTTTGATACCAACAAAGGGAACATACATAATAAGATTTTATAGCAGAACTCAACTCAAAATTCACTACGATCAAGTTTACTATTCAACAAGAAGTGAACAATCGGCTTCCGTTTCTAGATACTCGAGTCATAGGCAATAACAATGAATTAGAAATAGACATCTACAGAAAAGAAACTAAATCGAATAGATTCATCACGGCTGATTCGCACCATTGCGAGCAACAGCAAATGTCCACGATTAGTTTTCTGGTCAATAGACTCGTTAGATTTCCGCTAAGCAAGAGCAAGTACGAAAAAGAATTAAAATATGTCAAAGATGTTGCGAGGTACAATGATTTCTTTTCTACGAATGTTGACCTCATCTTAAGGAAGGTCCAATACAAACAACACATCAGAAATTCCACGACCTTGACATCAACAAACACCGGTAATAAGAAATTTATAACACTTCCTTTCCACCCAACAGTAAAAAGGTTAAGTAAAATTTTCCGCCAACGATATACGAACGTGTCTTTTGTATCAAAAAACTACTTAAAGAATCTTTAGGCAATCCCAAAGATAAACCGGATATGATGAAAAGGTCTAGAATTTACCAAATCGCATGCAATGATTATGATAAACCAGAACTATCAAGCGTAGCAGAGCATATGGTAAAACCCGGACATAAAATTGATTTAAAAAATCGTAAACTTCTTAAAAACTTAAATTCGTGCAGAGAATTAGACGCGTAAGAAATGATATTTATGAAAAAGAACAGAAACTTATTGAACAGAGAACCACCCCCAATTGCACACTCGATTCTAATTGATTTATTACCGTACGGTTTGTTTTCGTTCCATATTTTCCTGAAAATACACAGATACCCGAGACCACCCAATATATTGTAAATAGTCATATGTTTTAAGAAAGAAAAAAATCTACTGAACACTGCCCGAATCAAAGTATCATCCCTCCCCCTCCAGCATCTTTCCCAATCGATACCGCCACCCTACAGTTAATACTCACACTTCTACAAGTAAGCGAAACTACAAAGTTTTGCCGCACCTTGTATTACGAATTATTTTGGAAGTCTTATGAAGACTTTGGAAATTGAGTAACAAACATGGCGAAGCTTGAAAAACGTTACTTAAGTTAAAAACAGCCGAGACACGACTACCCATTTAACTAAATTGTTGTTTCACAGGTATAGCAGTCAATTCCACTCAGACAAATGTATTGATTATACCGTAGGCAGCGTTTCGAGAGCACGTGGACTCTCAGTGTCAACCGTCAACTGAATGTATAAAAACTGTATCACACATGCAAATTATTTTCGATGCAGGCTCTAAAATTTCTAAAACATATGACTATTTACAATCTATTGAGTGGTCTTATCTCTGGTACGTGTGTATTTTCAGGAAGGGATGGAACGGAAGTGTACGGTATCTTTAGCAATGCCTTACGGCAATAAATCCATCAGACTCGAGTATGTAATTGGGAGTGGTTCTCTGTTCAATAAGTTTCTGTTCTTTTTCATAAATATCGTTTCATACGCGTGTAATTCTCTACACGAGTTTACGTTTTTAAGAAGTTTCTTAAAATTAATTAGTGGATTATACAACCACATAGTCCTTGCAATCTTTCAACTAAATTGTTGTTTCATCCTTATTAATTTATCACAAATTTTCTATTCAATCAAGATTACAGAAACTGTTGTGAAAACAGACTTGGACGATTCAAAGTATATCTTCCATGTCTGCTAGTTTGCTCATTTCATTCAAGTAGTTTCTTCCTTATATTGGAAACTCGCAAGTATCGCCTTTTTTTTTCGAATAGAACATTCAAAGGCATATCTTACACGTCCATGTGTAAAACACTTCAAATTCCTCCTACTGAATTGATTTTGATAACGATTTTAATTAAATTTAGTGTTAGTATTAACATGCAAATTTTCTACCGATCACGTTTTGAACCATACACGCGAAAATTTTTATCTATCTAGGGAAACTATCTCACATTCGTGCGCTCTACATGATTATTTAAGGGCTTTAAAACATGCCTTGAAAGAGTTACGGTATAATTATGGCAGTAATATTGTAGTGTTACTTTAATAATATTGAAAACTATAGCAAGCAACATAAAATTGTTCCCCTTCTTGTATACGCCACATCACCGTAACGCCCAACTACATATATGTACAAGTCATCTGTCGTAAATTTCGTAAACTAAACATGATGATGCGGTAATTGAGAAACTTCACACAACTAGACCGTAATTAAAATATACGTAGGCGTGATTTACCGTAGGAGGATAGTCGTAGCGACTGAGAATGATAAATTCCTTCTAGAAAAAGAAACTCCAGAGGAGAACTGTACAAATATGTTAATTTGTTTGTAGAACATGGAAGATATAAGCGTACCCTCTAATAGTTCGTGGTCATGAATAAATTTAGACCGGCAATACCGACGACTTTGGGAGAAAGGACCAAACTTTATCGTGGTACCTCTGACATACAGCAAGAGGAACTTAAATAATTCAACAACAATTAATGCGGATAAATATAAGACAATAGTAATGGAATTTACGAAGATTGCATTTTATTATACGGCTTCTAGTAGCAATAATAAAAGGAAACGGGTGCATAAGTAAATACTAAGTTGACTCTTTTCGCTCTATAATCTTTAATAATCCAAGATAATTTAGGACTAAGGAGGACACGTCTGTTTTTTTGTTTTTTTGATGACCGGGCCCACAGAGTTATAGGCTACTTGTTATAACAGCAAGAGCTTTACGGTGTAGGAAAGTTTGTGTAAAGTGTTCCATGGCCTTGTTACTGCATTCCCTCTCCATAAAGGATGAATCGCCGTTAATTATTTTCCCAACACGAATGGTGACTCGGGAGTACACCGAACCCGCCCGAAAAGTACCGCCACTAAACTTGTTGGATTCTGGCTTCGAATGCATGCCACTTGAGTTGCCAAATCCAAGCCCTCTTACCACTGAGGCATCTAGCCATTTATTAAAATTTTTATAACTGAATATCAAAAAATAGCTGTTTGTTCGAGGATAACCTACAATGACTGCCATACCGGTCCCAAACAAAAACAGAAAACTTTAATATGCTAGCATCTATCGGAATCAATGGTCATAGCAAAAGAGTACAATAGATGTACATTGATTATAAACGATAAACCCATCTGTTAGTGCATGCGATGCAGTGCATGTACTTAGGAATTGAGATAAGAAGCTGCAAAAACTGTCAGCAGGAAGTTAGAGTTTAAATTAATAAAGCCTCAAAAATCTCTAGCTATTTGAGGGACCTCATATGAAGGAATAAATAGTAAATAACGCTGAAAGTAACATTCGCATATATAAAACAGCTGTGGGATCTCTCGAGCAGATACAACAAAAGCGAAGAACATGATGAGGGGACCGAAAATCAAGACAATAAGAGCTATTAAGGGAGATGTCTAAATTCAAGGGGGAGTACGCTCTACGAGGGCGAGGTTTCGATTTTGGACGAACCATGTCGACAGAATGACAGAAGATCTATGGGAGATCAATGGGCAGAGGACGAAAAATCGAATTCTAGGAAACTTCACGACTGACCTCAAAAGAGATGGTGCCACAGCTAGACATCTTGTTCCTAAGAAGCTGAACAACATTAGGAAGAGTTGAAGAAACAACACGAAATCTTAGGATAATGTTCTAAATTGAAATCCACAAACGTGTTATAGCAAATATGTCCGTGCTAATTTGCTCTAAGTGCTCTTGATACTTCAAGTCTCGATATAGCGTCAGCTTTTAGAGTAAATAGCTACTTTTGAGAAAGCAACTTTATCATACATAAAATGTTGGCTGTTTTTCTTTTGTGGTATAAGTATACTATCACAGTATAATCAGTAAGGACATAATTGTCGGAGCCTTCGATATTTTGGAGACCGTCTTCAATAACCTTTAACAACATTCACCATATTAAAAATCAGTGTTAGAAATGAATGAAATATTTGTATCAAGCGAGAGGTTAAAGATATATACGGATTTTATCTTGTCATACAGGAATATAAAAATATAACGAATGATAAAATTGTTATATTATCTTAAGATATATTAATAGTAGACCGATAAACAGAAGTTACAAATAAAACGCAAAATGAAATCAAAGTTTTATTGAAAGTTATAAATGTTTTAATATATTTACTTTTACATTTTTACCTTTTTGGTTATTGAGAGCTCTATTAAGAAGTTATCAAGTAAATTATATTATTAAATAAAACCTTTATTTTATTTCCAACTTTTGGAGAAATTATTAATTCTAGAAATTTATTCTCAATAAGCTTCCAATGTGTGAACATATTTCCTTTTCGGTAACTTGAATATCCATGGAACAATATACTGTTTCTAATAAACAGGTAACTGCTTACTAAAAATTTCGTAAATTGCAAATGAACTATAAACTTACACATGTTCTACTTCCTAGTTGTCGTACTAGTGTTTGTTTTTCTAAAACAGGGATGGGTTCGCATGGATTTGTAATCTGTTTTTCAAATCAGAATTCAAGGATATATTTGTGGCACTCAAATGCGCTTTTCTTGAAAGGTGCGGATGATTGTATTGAAGAACTCTAAATGCAAAGGTAGATAGCACTGGCCAACACGCATTTTGGTGCCATGAATTTTTGAAGCGTGATTGATCAATTTTGGGGTGTCTAAAAATGTCGTCAGATTTGTTCTGTCAGGTCTAGTTTTCGAAATTCACCCTTTCTGCCCTATTTAGGAAAAATTCGACAAAATTAGATATAAGGTTTTGTTATGCACGTAACTTTTTAAATATTACTATTTAATAACTGTTAACTGAAACACAAAAAAAAAATAACATACACAACTTCCAAGCATCAGTTGAAAATTTCCTTTTATAAGATTTCCTTGCGTGAGGTTTACTGGAACAGTTTCACTTAAGATTTCAGCAGTAAACAGCCATCATATGTGAATCCCATAATGCTGATGTCTTTGTGAAATCTGTCCTCCTGTTGCTGACTAATATCACCTAAGTTTTCTAGAAAACAATCTAAGTTACTGTGAAGGTAATGAATCTTAATGCTGATGTTACATCCCGGCGTGTGAAAGTTAGAAAGCATCTGTTTTACCAATAAATAATGGTGAAATTTATTGTGGTGTATTTCAAAAACTAGAGGTGCTAGGGAGAAATGCCAGTTATTTTTGGAACCAGCACATCAGAAATACCCCAAATCAGTTCGTATTTTACGAACACCACAACAAAAGAATTATTTTACTGGGCGGTGCAATGAATAAATCAATGGCTTTCATATCTTCCCCTCGATATTTTCTGTGAATTCAAGGAAGTGGCTCAATGTATTGCGTTCCTTTGCTTGCTTCAGGTTCGATAAATATTTGGTATGTTAACGGAGTCGTTTCACATTAGAAATGCTTACGCAAGGCATAGGCACAAAAAACACGAAGCAATTTATGAGTTATACTTGCTACATTAGGTGATTACATAAAAGTTTCTATTTACATCTCCTTGTAAACTACTTTGTATCCTGTAAACCTGATTATTGGAGTTTCGGACATTTTCTTTATTCGCTGCAAAGGTATAAAACCTTATCGTCGTCGCCTGCTTACTTTTGCGTCATTTCAATGTGTTAGCGTCTCGCCATAAAGAAGGAAACATAGTTCAGTGTCGACGCTGCCGGCGAGCGACCATTATTGTTATTACCGTTATATGGTTCGGCCATTGTCCGAAACGGACGAAATCGTTCGATTTGCGCGTTCCGTCTATTTGTTCTTAATTTGTTCCCTCCGTTCGTTTACCACGCGCGCGTAATTAAAGAGATCGTGAAATCGCTGTCAATAAAGGGACCTTTATTATATGTGCGCGGCCCATAACAATGTAGAGAAATAAATTGCTTCCATTCCGAACGTTCAATTGTTGAACTGGTGGGTTAGGTCCTCAGACAACCGACGACCGCAGCGTATTTGTTGCCCTAACTATAGCGCACCGGTCGATTCCATTCATGGACGGCCCGATCTTACAAACAAAGATGTCCGAACGACAAATCGTTGATTCGAATCGAACTCGATGAAATTATAGAGTTCTAATTTTTCTTTGAAATGAAAAGCTATATATTTGTCGCCTACTACAATTGAGCAACATTTAAGGTGTTGCAAAGGGTAAGCGGATTAAATAGGAACCGTATCACCAAAGAGCTGAAGTAAAGATAAACTTATCATTGCAGAACGTTGGATGAGCCAGGTAAAAATTGATTTGAAAATGTACGAGGGTGAATCTCTGTGATCTACCCCTGATCCCCTTACAGTAAAACTACAGTGGCATTATATTTTTTTATTTTTCGACATAGTCTGCCTCTACTCTAATGCACTTGGTCCATTGGTGCTCCAACATCTCAATAGACTTCTGGAAACATTTTTGTCCGACCTCCGCAAACCACCTATCTACAGCTTGAAACACTTCATAATTACTGGAAAATTTTGCACCACGTAAGATTCCTTTTAACTTGGGGAACAGTCTGAACCAGATCCGGCGAATATGGCGGGTGCACCATTAATTCAAAGCCTGCTTGGTATACAGCAGCCGTAGCAATACCAAATGTATTGCTGGAACCATTATCCGGATAGAACAGGATACTACGCCTTAACTTTTCTCGGCGTTTCTCTTTAATAGCGTCTCGCTATTTAGAAATCAATTGTGCGTAGTGGGCCCCTGCAATGCTCTATCCCTTTTGCAAACAGTCAGTCAGGATGATTCTTTGATCATCCCAGAACGCATATAGCAAAGCCTTTCCAACAGACGGCACGACCTTAAATTTGCGTGGAGGAGAAGATTCTGTACTTTGCACTTTGGTCTCGGGATGATGGTGGTGCACCCATGACTCATTTATGGTCACAAATGTTTGAAAAGTTTGTTTGCTTGGTATCTTTCCAAAAGACACTCACAGATCAACCCCCGATTTCTTTTTTGATCAATGGTTAACATTCGGGGCACTCATCTTCCACTCATTTTTTCATATCTAATTCTTTAGTTAGTATGTAATGCACCACAATATCCCTGATGCGTACTCGTCGGTCTTACAGTAGGATATCGTGTACCTTTTTAATGTTTTGTCTGTTGTTACTGTTATGGGAGCACCACCGGCAATGTTGGCTTTCACAGGATGTTCTTTAGCATTTAAAATCTCGACACTAGCGTTTCACTATATCATAAGAAATTGCAGATTCACTAATAGTTACAATAATGTCTTTATGAATTTGTATTGGCGTCATGCCATTCTTCTGGAAATATTTTATTACGGCTCCTTGTTCTAGATGATCCATTTTTATGAACAATCACGTCACTCAATTCAAAAATTATCTACAGCACAACACCTGGAGATACAAATTTGATATTATGTAGCTATCATCTACGAATATCAGTTAACTATATGTCAAAAACATTAATGAAACAATTGATTGGAAGTAGGTGAGGGGGTGAGGTCATGAAGACCAACCCTCGTGTACATAAGGAAACCTTCCAAATATGAAACTGATGCTTGATGAATTGTAATATATTATTCATTATCAATTTACTACTATATACATTACCAAATAACACTTTGATGTGTAATTGTTTCTTATAGTTTTACTTACAGAATGTGATGCGCAACATAACAGGCATGTAGCTGAAATCAAAAGGTATAGCATCATACATATGCGCAGAACTGGGTAATTACTTCCAGTTAATAATTAATTGCAGTTACAAAATATTTTATTTACCCATTTTGTTGTTTCAATTTTCGCTTTCATTAATACACAGCAGTCACATCGCGACTAACATACAAACATAAATGGATGCGTTCACGGCATTCGCGACGTATTAAGGGTACTCTCCGCGAATAAGCTACGTATGGTATTCTACATTTGATGGCGCAGTTTTGCCAATACAATTTCGCAGCTTTACTAATCACGCCTGTGCCATTGAGAGATGCAAGCTGATGTGCTTGCTAAAGTTACTGCTGACTAATTTTTGGCCACTATGTTAGTTGAGCATAAGCATAACTACGTACTCAGTGGCTCAATGTATTCTTACTTGCTTTACTTTGCAATATATTATCGTGTAATTCCTCAGGCCTCGTAATGAAATTTTAATGTAGTGGAGCCTTTTCATTAAAGTTTTGCTTTGAATGTGTACATTAAATGTTTATAAGAAAGAGATTTGGAGAAGATTTAATGCAAAATAAGAATATATGATGATATTGTTTACAACGGTAGAAGTTCGATGAAGAACCTAACGTAACCCCTACACCAGCTAAATTTTGAAAAGAATTTAATAAGTAAATATGAATCAATAAAGTTCTTCTCTTCAATTTCCTCGCACACGCTATTTTGGTGATTTTGCAAATCAGTAGCTCTTCAATCTCTCAATAAGGCACCGACAACGAAAAGCTTATATTCAGAGTTGTTTCGTCTAGATCAACGGTTTCCGTATATTATAATGGAGTAAAAATATCCACAAAGGGTTCTATAGTATTTTGGAAGGTATTCTCTCTAAATAACCAGAGCTCACAAGGTTGGTTGATACTCTGTATTAGCTATGCAAGTTAATTGACCACGCTCATACATCGTCACTAGATCCTGTTATTAGTTAACATTTGCCTGCGGCATGTCATCGTGGCAACAAAAACATTTCCCAAATACTCCCAGACATAAAGACGATAACTTTGGATATAATTCTTATCGATAAACTTTATGATTGGGGAGTTTCTTGCTTCTCTTTTTTTGTTAATTAAGGATTTTCTAAAGAACCATGCTCACTTCTAATTTCTAGGCACATTATATAAGTGAATCAAATAGAATACGAGGGTTGTCTTTAAGTTTTGCATACAAAGCTGGACTAAAACAGTAGATAGCTTTTAAAGACTTTATCGTTTTCCCAAGAATTTCAACATTTTTCGAATTGAGGTCGTTGAGATCCTCGATGACCTTGTGCGCAGCTTCGACGTTTGGTGCACCTGACCTTGAATTGTCTTGTTGAAATAATTGTCTTCAAAAATTATAAAAAATTATTGCGCGAAAATGTTAATTCCATGTTTCCATTAACTTGTCAAATTTGGAGCTACAACACAACACGCATCGTACTGCAACTTTGGATTTAGATTAATTAAAGATGGAGGTTAGTTTTTTGTACTGACTGATTTGGTTAGTTCTCCTCCCTTTGTGTAATCGGTGCATCGAATATCTGAAAAAAAAAACAGTGAATCACGATTTTCTAAACGTAAAGCCATCTTTTCAATCTTCAAACTCCCACATTAGTTCCGATTTGACGTCCAAGAATGAAGGAATTCTGTTTTCGGTTGACTGTACTCGAACCGGTATAAAACCGGTTAAAAATAAAAACGTGAGTGGCAATTTCTTCGCCGATACGAACTCTATCGACGCGTTATAATGGACTATAATGGGTTTTTTGATGAATTTACGTTGTTTCTTGTAGTGTGACATCGATAAAAGCCCGCTTTGCTGTTTACTGTGCAATTAACTAATGTGTTAGCTCGCCTAGTTCGAACGAATCGTTTTATTGGAAATAAACTCCTCTATTAAACGTACGAAAACGTTATAAACGTACTACACGTATACGGTTAAATGGATCGTTAGGGAGTGTTTTTAACGTTCGTTTTTCGCTCTCGTTTTAGGAGACATTACACCAATCAAAAAGCAAAAAAGATGACGCACAAGAATTGAACGTATAACTAACTAATTGACGTATAAAAAGTGGAAAAGTGTGGTTCGCTTAATAATATAGTATAGGACAAGCAACGTAAATAATATGACGTTAGAGTCGCATTATATATTCATTTGAAAGTAATCAAGTAAACATGTTTTATGCGGTCGTGCTATGACCAAATGCAACAATCTAATACCTTAAAATTTTTTAACTGGAGAAGTGTAACGAGATGTTTATTGAAACCCCCAGTGTTTCGTGGAGCACAGCGAAGCTTTGTTGATGGCATTTACATTATTTAATTTTGATTGTAATATTGCTTGAATAACACAGATGGAGGTGAAAAGGTGTTTTTTTAACTTTTTACATACATAGCAACGGATATGGCCCTTGGTCTTCCTCTTGGATGGTTTAGGAGTGCTGCAATCTCGGCCCAGAATAGTGGTATTGAAGACTCCTTTGTTGCTTCTTTCTGTTTCTCTTTCTGGTTTCTTCCTCTCTTATATTATTTCTTGTAGAATCTTTTGCTTAATTTTTCTTCTGTATCGTAAGTACACTACCGTCCATATGTTTGGAAGGAAGATAAAATTCTTTTAAAATAATACAACTGATAGGCATATCGTGATATAGTTAATCTCTTATCGCCTTGCTGTACGGAATTAGTTTTTTTAAAATCAGTGCGCAATTGTAACAATTTGGTGAAGTACTGAGCGTAAAAATGCCAAACCGGAGAGAGTTGACTGAGGGACAACGTGGTAATATTTGTACTCTTCACGAAGAAGAGTATACTGAGAGAGAAATTGCTCTACGGTTAGGGACTTTACCGAAAGGTATACATTACACATTGGCCACGAGGAGAGAGATAGGACAAAATCTTGCTAGAAGGCGAAATGGACGACCACGGGTGACTTCTGGAACTGAAGATAGATTTATGATAACGACTTCGAAACGAGATCGACGTCCAACGGCACCGGTCATGGCAACCGAAGGTTACTGTTACTACCGTCAAGAGGCGGTTTCTGGTAACAGGTTTAAGAAGATGTATAGACTAGAAAAAAGGTTTTTAAAACGCGTACATAAAGAGAAACTGGTAACTGGATGAATGGCACGCAGTCTTATGGACCGACGAGTCCAAATTTCAGATATTTGGTACGCAACTGAGAGTTCTTGCTCGTCGCCTGTATTTGTTTCCCTGCTGTGTATGCAGGTACGGCACATCCTATTACGCGTTATTACGTATATATATGTATATATACGTATATATAAATATACGTTATCATATGGAAGAAGATATAAACAGTCTATCTGTATATATTTCATGAAGAATAGTAATACGTAATTGTAAAATAGGACTAACGCAAATGTTTTGGCTCGACAAAATACAATTAAATGGAGAATGCGAGAACCTTGTTTTATATGGAAAGATATTCAATTGTTTCTGTCCTTGTTAAAAACAACTGTGGAAGATGTTATACATAAAGAAAAAACAGAAATTTATCGCTTTTGTTTTGTAAATGAATTTATCTATTAATTTTAACGGAATATTAGTGCACGTCTGTGTTTTACCACGTAAAAGCTTACCTCCCTTATAGCTGTTGGTGAGTTTAGCAAACTGAATTAAAGATGGTCATGGAAAGTTGGCAGTATCGGGTATGTTCCGAAATTTGTCTAGGTGAAGTTGGTTCGCAGGTAAAAGACAATGTTTTTGTATATTAAGAAAGCTCACTCACTATGTAACATGGCACGGTAGCCTCCACTTGTGGTTGCATGTATGCCAGAAGTCCTGAAACTGCTGTTTATCGAGCAAGTTAAGGGACAAAGCATAAGTAATAAACATCAAAAGTAAATCTAACAAACTTTTCCATGTCGTTCTTTTTATTTGTGTGAATTGTATTACGCATATATTTTTAGCAATCACCCTTGTACCAGCACATCAAAGGGATTTCGCAAAAGTTAGGTTTTAGACCCATTGAACTATAAATCAGGACATTCGGCTATAAACCTGTTCTTTTTGGGAAGCCAGTGGTCGCTTCTTCCACTGCCAAGGTGCTTAATTAATTACGGGCTATACGACATACGACTTCAATAGTCGTCATACATAGACTGCAAGACGGTCCACTCACGCGGGGAACGCGGTAGGTTTCGGTATCAGCCTGGTTAGGGACCTGGTGCGCCGAGTATTTGGCTAATTTTGTATATTACTATTCTTCATGAAATACATACAGACAAACTGTTAAAATGTTTTTCCATATAATAAAGTATAAATACATGATAACACGTAATACGTGCATACACAGCAGGAAAACTGAAACAGATTGGTTCAACGAACTCGGTTAAATTTCGTATCGGTCGAATCCGCACCTGGCGCGCCCAAGATTTGGCCTCATTATTACATTATTGGTTAGTGTAGTATGATAAACATGTGTGTATGTATTTTTCATTTCGTTATTGTAAATTTACGCTGTAATTGGGTAATAAACATTATTATTATTCAATTCGGAAATATCCTCTTGTACACTCCGAAGTTTTCATTCCTTGAAGAATATGCCACGAGATTAAAAAGATTAAGGAACGCTGAACTAAACTACATATTAAAAAACTCTAACAAATCCATCCTTGCAATACAAGCAGTCATAACTAGTAATAGTTTCACCTAATTCTTTGAGCCCCCATTGGCTTCCCCAGCTAAATAACTGCTCATCTCACAGAGATTTATTTCGCTGGCGCGAAAGAATACGGTCCCCATAAATTATTTCTGAAAACCTTCCGGATTTAATCTCTCCCGTGATACCTCGAAATCGGTTTAATTATCCTACTCTCCGTTAATTGTCACGGTTATAAAACACTAAAAAAAGTCATTTACATGCAAAGCAGCTAATGAAAATTCATAGGCGATCTTCTCGAACAAAAAAAAAAGGTAGGCGCCTAGGTAGCACGTAGGAACTGCGAAGAGTTCTGTCTCTAATCTCGCCCAACGTTTATCAAAGTTTTATTATATTAGAAACGGACGACGTTGGTTGTTGCATTTAGGAGAATATCAAATATTTACATTTCTATAAATCGGCATACGATTTGCCCCAGTGGTGTGATAATAATTCCAGGTTTTAATATATTTAATGGGCTCGAAAGAGGCCAGCGGAGTTGATAGATGGGATTATACTTTTATTTGTTCGCGAAAAATTTAAACTTATTTATCTCTTAGTGATTAACATTCGCCATCGATTACGATTTTTGCTTAGAAATACGTAGGGCTAATCAAAATTTGTGTCAAGCTAATAATGTAATGAAAACCAATTAAACATCATACTTTCGAAATAATTTGCAGTGTTGCATTATTTATTAAACACTGTATATTTTTGAAGAATTTTATAAAGCATACCTAAAGACTGCGAATAATTAAAAAATAAGTATCTTTATTCCCTGTAAGAAATGCAATAAAATTGTATTCGATTAGCCTACAATACTAAAAGTTACTTTAGTAATATCTACCACAATGGTGCAACAATTAAGTGGAATATTAACTTATTGTTTAAAATAATTCTTGCTTGAAATTTGCTTATGTCTATGCTCTATAAAAAGTAATACATCGGACTCTGTCAAACTAGCTATAATAACCAAATGGCAACAAACTACAGTAGTAGAAGAAAAGCGATTACATTCGGGTTAGGCATCCATAGACACAAACGTACTCTTAAGAACATGTGCGATATTAGTGCTTTCCCTATATATACGCTATCACTAGAGCAATTAAGTACCACATTTTCGGAACAATCTACCTTTTTACTGCAACATCCTGTATGTACTTGAAGAACTTTTAAATTAGCCTTCCCAGAATAAGTGTGGTAAACATTATACAATTAGCTACAGACGGGCTGGAAAACATTTGCACAGAATATATGTACCAAGGTTCTATTCTTCTAGGTTTGTATCTCTAGTTAATTATTTTCTGATAAATGTATATTTCTATACTGATCTCATGACACTTTACTCGAGGTTTAACTTTATTTACAGTACAAAAAAAGTACACTAATATGCTAAAGTTAATAAGTAAACTATGGTGCACATCAAAGATACATTCACAATTTGAAATAAAACTTCAGTACCTAACATTATTGCTGAATAAGTTCTGCTATACTCCTTTTCAGTAACACTAAGCTCTAAGTTATAATTTTTTGTTAGCGTATTATCCTATGAAGAAGTACGGTGTATTGGAAGCATATATTTCCTGTTGGAAGAATTATGTGAAAACTGGTAAGTATTGTGGCAAATATTATCTTGTCGAAAATGATAAAAGTAGTTTTGAAGGAATAATATTTTAGTTAAAAAGAAAGCTATCTAAAAAAGTGCAACCACTGGGGACGACACAGAGACAACTATGATTGTTTAATTAGATATTCTCCCAAAGAAATCAACTTAACTTGTAGGAGTACCCTAAGATTTTCAAAAATGCTCAAGCATGTACCATGTAGACCAAACACTACTACTACAGAATGGCGATTCACGAGGGCGGATCCTCATACCTCACCCCCCACCTACTTCTAGTTGGTTGTTTGGTTAATGTTTTTGACATTTAGTTAGTAGATCATATCTACATAGTATCAAGCCTGTATCTCAAAGTGTTGTTGTGGTTTGGCTAGTTCTTGAATTGTTCATAAAAATGAATCCTGTAGAACAAAGAGCCGTAATAAAATATCTCCAGAAATAGGACATGACGCCAATTCAAATTCAAAAAGACATTATGGCAAGTATTGGTGAGTCTGCAGTTTCTTATGATATAGTGAAACGCTGGTCCTGAGATTTTAAATGCGGAAGAACATCGTGTGCAAACCAACGTACCCGTGGTCCCCCCCTAACGGTAACCCCAGACAAAACATTAAAAAGGTATATGATATCGTACTAAAAAATCGACGAGTATACATCAGGGACGTTGTGGAAGATATTGGCTTATCATATCATGAGGTGTACAACACACTGACTAAAGAACTAGACATGAAAAATATGAGTGCAAGATTTCTTGGGTGTTGATTTGTAAGCGTCTTTTGGAAAGGTACCAAGCAAGGAAAACTTTCTTGATCCATATGTGATCATGGAGTAGAAAGTGGAAACATCACGGTTCTCCTCCTCCATGCAAATTTCAGGTCGTGCAGTCTGCTGGAAAGGGTTTGCTAGTTGTGCTCTGGGATGCTCAAGGCATCATCCTCACTGACTATTTATAAAAGAGACGTAACATTACAGGGACCTACTGCGCACAATTGATTTTCAAATTGCGAGACGCTATTAACGAGAAACTTCGAGGAAAGTTTAAGCAGGTGTGCTGTTCCATAAGGATAATGCTCCTAGCCATACATCTGGTATTGTTATTTAAAACACATCTAAGAGAATACCTAGGAAATAACACTAAGACAAGAAAATGCTGTAAATACAGCTTTCTCATGGTATTAGTGAAATCAATTCACGAGAAACACATGTCAGACATAAAACGCTAACACACGGACATGTTTCTGCCTTCTCGGCTTCATCAGCGTGGTTTCGAGCAGTTTTATGCTAACACATGTAATTCTCTCACTGCTTCTATCACCATACTTAACTCGACGATACAAATGAATATTCCTGGCGCTAACTAGTGTCAAAAGGAAGAAACATTTGTCCGTAAAGTCAGACAGCGACAAATGTTTACCTTTTATAAATGTTTGTGGGGAAATTAATGTATATATATATATATATATATATATATATAGTGGTGGAAAATCTCAGGCTCTTTAATCTTTTTAAATAGGTTCTTTGATTTAAATTTTGTTCTTTTCTGTTTTTAAATTAAATAACTAAATAATAAAATAATTAAATTTAAAATTTAAATTAAATAATTAAATAAATTAAATAGTGTTTTCTAATTAAAATAACCAAATGTAAGGTTGTAAAACTAAATATATTAACAAATTAAAAAACTTGTGCCGCTTTTTTTTCACAAAATATCTTCTTTTTTTACAGAAAAGCTATGGGAATCCCGCTCTAGCCAATCTTTAAATATTCTAATTAATATGGGAAACAAAAGCAATAGATATAAATAATTTTGAGGAATTTATGAAGATTCGACGTCTTTACTTTTTGTAATCGTACTCATACGCACGTGATTTCTCCCCTTTTAGGTGTACTGATCTTCGGCTTCCAATAAATCTGTTCGGAACTTCCAGGTTTTATTTGTAGTATCAGCTGATACACTTTATGACTGGATATATTCGAAGATCTTTGTAAATTAAAAGGTTATATGAAAAAATAACTGATTATTCTCAGGAGAGACAATGTCAATATGTGTGACTTTGACACGATGTTGTTCTATATCCGTAGTAACACATTTATTTGCCTATATAGTAGGCTATACAGTAAACACATACTTGATATGAATGAAATTGTGTAAATAAATGCTGCCAGTCGTGCCATCCTTCCGTCGTACGAAAAATTTTGAAGATTCTGAGATATAATTTCGTAATGATACATATTAATACAATCTGATAAAAATTAATTTTGAAGAAATTATTTATATATAAAAACTGTGTTTACGAAAAGCGATATATTAACAAACGATGGTGGAGTTTACGTCTGCTCTGCAAGTGTTGTTGAATGGATTTTGTTTTAAATATGAAAATTGTGAATTACAAGTTAATAAAGAATATCCAAGGTAGATATCTGCAAAAATTTAGAAAGAGAACTGTACAGATTGAATATCTGTGCTAAAATTTCATAAAGAGGGAGTACTAACGGTACTTTGCCTCGAACTGTAACATCAACCATAATAAAAATAACGGCGTGCACCAAACAGTGACGAGAAAATATCCAGAATAGGTACGCTAGTAAAATTTAGACAAATCATTGCTAATTAATAGATAATATTTCATATCGTTACAATATATATACAGTGGCGGCCATATAAATACTACAGGTAAACTGATACGGATGAATTGATAAATTTGTAAATCTTAGCAAGAGATTTATTTATCTCAGCTTAGCAAAACTGTAGTAGATAGCATGTAGTTAGTAATAAACACATAATATTTTATAAACTTCAAGATTAACAAATTAAAAAATAAATGTATTATTTTTAGAAATAGTAAGTATACTTAATAACAATAACGAAATACTGTATTGTTTCCTTTTTATTAATTCTTATTTGCTTTTACATGAAATATTTTATTGCAAACCATTTACAAGCCAACACTACTGCACATCTTCTCGACACACTTTCAGCTAATTTTTGACATCTCTCCGCAGGAATGTTATTCCAGGTTTCTTCAATAGTATTTCATAATTCATCTAATATCGCTGGAGATTTTGACTTTATAACAACCTCAACGTCCCCCCATAGATTTTCTATGAGGTTTAAATCAAGGTTTTGTATAGGCCATTCTAACACTCGGATCTGTGTTTCGTCTAGCCACTGTTTTACGGTTCTCGCCGCATGTTTGGGATCATTGTCGTGCAGTAAACTCCAGGTTACTGGAAGAAATTCATCAGCATATGGTTCCATCACGTTTCTAAAATGTTGCGATATACATACTGATCCATTTTTCCTGCAATTCTGAATATAGGCCTTAGACCCCGCCATCATATAGAAGCCCATACCATAACACTTCCTCCACCGCGTTTCAATGTTTTCGTAGTGCACCTAGGATTGAATCTCCGATTGATGGGGCGTCGCACATACATTTTTCCGTCAGACCCAAGTCGGTTCCTTTTGCTCTCATCTGTTCAAAGCACATATTTCTAGAAAGAAAGCAGCTTTTCTTTGTGCATTTTCGCAAACTGTAATCTTTGACGGTTTTTATTTGACACGAGTGGTTTTCGTACTGCAATACACCCATGTAAGTTAAACTCCTTCAGCCGACGTCGTATTGTTCTTCTAGATGTATCAATATCAAATTGTTTAGAAAATTTGGCTTTTATTTGTGTAGCTGTGCGAAAAGGATCTTCTTGACTTAACTGACGAATAAGGTTGTCATGTCTCAAGGTTGTTTTGCGAGGCCTAATCTTCCGTTTCTTGTTTTCTAAAGTTTTTTCGTCTGAATATGCTTTATGGTATTTTGTATTAATTTAAGTAAACAATTTAATGTTCGTGATATTTCTGAAATCGATATGCTCTTCCCTTTTATGGTGCAAATTAACTTTCTTTTCTCTGGTGTGCAATGTTTTCCTCGTCCTAAATTTGAAAGTTGGGAAGTGCACCACATTTTCGATGCAATATAACTCGAGACGTAGCACTATAATAAGATTCCGCTAGAAAATCGACAACTGTGCCATTTATATCCGTGCTAAAAAAGTGAAAGTAATATATTTTTTTCCTTGAATGCCGTATTATTGTTCTGGAATACGTAGCTAGGGGAGGTACACGCAACCTTCTTGGGGTCTCTCACGGTAGTTTAATAAAAATTTAAACAGCTTGAACAGTTAATACAAATGAAATTTGATGCTTGTTTATTTATGTGGCCGTCATTGTATATGATTCAATCTCAAAAAAACCAATACTAGATAATTACATCGAAGCATCCAATATCTGTATATCTGAAAAATATCGAAAAATGTAATTCGAAGCCTACGCCCTGATGGGAATTACAACTAAATTTACTGATAACAAACACTATCCCTTTTTGAGTCAATATTACATTTTCCAAAAATTACATGGAAGCTTCTTCAGTTCCTTCGTCAAATTTTTATCTGCGTACGCCGATCGTGCCGTAAGGTCACAAACGACCCGCTAAACTCGCTTATTCCCAATTAAAATCGCGATTCTATCTCTCGGAAAACACGGCGGAGATGTTTTATGTTACTACTTGCTCCGAAATTTCGTCTACATTATAAATCAGGTCAGAGCGTAATTTGCAACATAAATTACCCTGATTATCCTTTCGGTCGTAAATTCCGTTCGCTTATTTCAATTTTGCCGTCGGGTTTAAGTTCCGGTACGCTAAAAGGCAGTCGCTCCATATTAGCCAGGAAAAAAGAGGTGATCATCAAACACACTCGTGCCTAACGCGCTAGATTTAATGTGACAGCCTACCGTAGGCATTAGTTGTTAACGTTTCCAACTCTTTGTATAGTAATTATTTTAGAGAATAGTCACGTGAGCTTTATTTTCGTACTAAAAGTGACAGAATTGGTTAAAACAGTACGCCTCTATTGTTTTACCGATTTTAGAATGGAATGAAAACTTCGATCGCACTTAGAGTGCTACCAAATTAAATATTCGTGAACTACATTTTAATAATTGATAACTCTAAAATGTTCTTCTTTTGAAAATGTTGGTAATAAGGCGCGGAAGATTCTAAGTAGTATATTTATTATGTATGTATAATCAAATAACCCATGTACCATATAAATGCTGTCGGATCCTTCACTGTTTCATATCCTTCGCCAACTTCGCTGCCTCAGTTCTTGTTTTACCTCCTCTTTTCAAGATTTTCGCTACGACATTGTCCAAAGCTTGCCCTGGTCTTCACCTTCTCTTATTTTTCGCAATATTTGCATTCCATATTCTTCTAGCTTGTCTCTCATTATCCATTCTTTGCAGATACCCCTATAATTCCAATTGTCTCTGCTCAATAAATTTCAGTACTGAATTAATTTTTAAATCTTCTCTTATGTCGATGTTTTTTATTCTATCGCATTTTGTGACCCCTCTAACTCTTCTCAGATACTTCATTTCCATGGCTTCTACCTTACTTCTTCGTTTTTGAGTTTAGTATCCAAGATTCCAAACGTCAGTATCGTTCGATACATAGATTACTTTTATTTTCGTTTTCCGAGAGATTTCTTTCTTGTTTATAAATTTAGCATTCATAGCGCAGTATAATATCGTTGTTTTCTTAATTCGTTTATTAATGTCTGCTTTTTGCGTCCCATTCATGTCAAATATTATTCCTAAATGTTAGATCGTTTTTATTTGTTCGATTTCCGTCCTTTCGATTTGAATTCTCATTTGTACTGGTTCTTCTCCTATTGCCATTATTTTAGTTTTATTTTTGCTCGTATTCATTCCACTCACTCTTAATGTGGAGTTCCATATTTCTAATTTTTTCTGTAAATGTTTTTCGCATTTTGCGACAACCACTACATTGTCTGCAAACATTCCTCCAGATACTTCGACTCGTTGTAAGTTAATATCTCCTACTAATATTATTTTTACGTTTCCTTGTATGTTTCTTGATTATTTCGTCCATATATGCGTAATGAACAACACTGGCTTTTATTACTCACTCCTATCTTTAGCACATTTTATAACTTTTTTTCTGGATTTTATCGAAAGCTTTCTCTAACTCTATAGATTGCAGAGATATTTTCTTCTTCTCTTCCTTTGTCTATTATGTCTTCTAGTATTTTCACGGCTGAACTTAATAAGAATTTAAATTACTTTTATTGCCGTTGTTTTTATATATTGGCACAATTAGTGCCTTTTCCAGTCGTGTGGTATTTTTTCTTCCTTCTATATCTTTCTAAAAATTTCTATCATTTCTCTTCCACACCAACCCACATGTTTGATCATTTCTGTTGTTATTTTATTACTTTCTAGTGCCTTTCCATTTTTCAGTTTATTTATTGCTTCTTCTAGAATTATAGTATAATTGAAATTAATTTGGTAGTGTAATACTGGAGTTATTGGAAGAAAACCGTAATCTATCACAAAATAAAGAAACCTGTCCAAAATCTTAGCAAAAAGCCAACCAAGCGAAGGAGTAGAGATGATGCTGCATTTCCAGCAAAAAGTTAATTAACAAAAATCTGTAACCGATAATTGTACAATATTAACTATAATTGCAAACGGAAATAAATTTAATCCAAGAAATTGAGATATTTTATATAAAAACCAGGCCACACCAAGATATTTGCAATACATGCATTTCATTAGCTCCTTGGATACATATTTATATGCTTCTTCTTTGTTAATGCTAACGTTAATTCAGCAAGATGTGTTATTCGTCTCTTGTATAGTAGATGCACCAGTTGAGCAGGTGGGTTTCCGCCGAGGATATGGAATAAGTGATCATCTCTAAAGTGTCAAGACACTTACCGAGAAGACAATGGAGTATAATAAACCGTTGGTCTTGGCGTTCATCGATTTTCAGAAGGATCTCAATACAATCAAATTGACATCAGTTTTGCAGGCACTTCAGCAGTGCAGAGTCGATTATCGACACACCAAACTTTTTTATAACATCTTCGATAATGCTACTATGACAGTGAAATTGTATGATGAATACTGACCGCATACCCACTGGGCGCGGGATTAGACAAGGAGATGCAATGTCGTCGAAGTTGTTTACTACATTCTTGGAGAGTGCATTTAAACAGCTTAAGAAGGTGTAAACATTGACAGTAAATACCTGAATAATTTGCGCTCCATGGATGATGTAGTCCTTGTTTCGGATGGCCTTGGAGAGATGGAGTTGATGTTAAGCAACTTACAGGAGCTATGGATGACTTGGTCTAAATATTAACATGGAGAAATCAAAGCCTATGATAAACCTCGTTTCCAGTTCTAACTTTATCATTGGTGGTAATAAGGTTGAGGGAAAACTTAGTGATATCTTCAGGAATAATATTCCTACATGTCTAAAACGAAAGGCTTTTAATTGGTATGTCCTTCCGCTTATGGGGTAAGAAAACCTTTACATTGACGGTTGCTACTGCCAAGCTCAGGGGCCATATACGAAAGGAAGACCTACGAAGAAGAACTGGCGTTAATGATGTAGTCAACCTTGTAGCAAAACTCAAATGGAACTGGACGGGTCATGTCGTGCGATTAAGGAGTAGGCACTGGATGAAACTATTGTCTGAATGGAGACCGCGAGAAGATAAACGGAGTAGAGGAAGACTGCCTACACCCTGGACGTACGGTATCAAAAGAATGATCAACAATTGGATTCAGGCAGCCCAGAACATAATCAAACGGAACAGAATAGGAGACGCCTATGTCCAACAGTGGACGCAAAAGACTGTTTGATGATTGATGCAGTAGATCTAGGTCAAAGTTAGTTCTTTTATAGGAATTAAAGAAAGAAAAAGCAAGGTAATCCTCAAACTGGCTTTTAAATTTTTGCATCGAATCATTTGTTTCTTATTCAATTCGTGAATAAGTCATAAATATCTAAGATAGGTTACGTAGATGTGCTTCATCTGAACAATTGAACAACTCCAATTCTACTAACTGATGTAATAAATTTTCTGGAATATCATGTTGAATTTCACTTGATCTTTAACTACTTTATAACGTTCCCCTCGAAAAAGCTTTGATTTAATCAATTACCTTTGGCGTTCAGTTTTCAGTTCGACTCTAATTTGGACCACAAAATAGACGTGGAAAGTTTTCCTTCCAATTTGAAGAAAATGTGATCGTCGCCATGTGACTGGTACTGTCATCATTAAAGATTTTGCTATGAGTAAGAATCCAGGACAAGGGAACAATTTCACTAGTATTAGGCATAATGGATGATACTAAGTTTCAGGCAAAAACTGCTTAAATTATGCAGAGATAGGAACAGACAACATTCAATATAAAAAAAAAAGCGAGATGCGTTCGAGGAAATAAAGGCGGGCGAATAAGGCAAAAAAAATAACAGGAAAAAGCTATTGCAATGGAACGTGTTCCTACTTCTGTTGATGACATCGCTGTCCGGACATATAACGTCATGTAAGCACCGCGTAAAAAGCTCCGCACTTTTAGGATACCGAAACGAAACGTGCTTTTCAGAGAGTAAAACTCGTTGCAGCTAAAAACTTGATACCGAAGCGTATTTGCATATTACGCGCGACAAGTGTGCCGAAATAACGTTCCCGCTAACAACTATTATATCGGGTTAATAAAGGAAATTGGATGGCGATGGTATTGCGCCATATACTAGCCATGCCTATCCGGAGAGTATACATACTTTTGACAGTAATGCTTCTTTATGGATATTTTCATTCTTTTCGTATCGAACATCGTTACAGATAAATAGAAAAAGAGATTTTGCTGGCGTGCTTTTAGTTTACTCCTGTGCAGTTTAATGGTATTTTGTTTGTAGTTTTCTCCGTCTGTTAACCCAAACAGCAGTTTAAAACCAACTAGTATGTACAGAAATATACAGTGTTGAGATATTTATTTAGTTCGTTTTGCGTACTGTAAATGTTATTTATGAATGTGCACCGCCTCATAATTATTAAATGCCTAAAAGATAAACACCTAAAACTGAAAAAGTAATAAAAGATTATACATGTATTGCATCAAAAATAACTAGAAAAATACAACAGATAAATTTCGAAAAAGATAAATAAATACCAATAACACAAAATATGAAACATTAAGGCAGGTCTCCGTTAAAGGTACTGTAAATTTCTTGCCGTGTACCCACAGTTTGCCCAAATGCACGAGTAACGACGAGAAGCAGCTGATATACTTTTGATTCCAGGCGTGATATTGAAGCTGTTTAAGAAGAGCGATCTTTTTGCTACAGAAGGAATGCCAAGCAACGGAAGCATGTTTGAGCATGGAGATTATGAACGTGACGAAAAGGATCTATATTCCGTTTGGGCTAGAAAATCCTTGATAAATAAGATAACTGGTTTACTGCGAGCTCTGGCCATCTGTATTACTTAATTTTATTTCCTCCTATCGTTATACTTTAACTTCCAACCTGTCACTCCCATCACCATGGTGCCTCTCTTAATTTTTTCTTGGTCTTCCTATATTCTTGGGTCCTATTTGAATTTACTGCGTTATCCTTTTCATCATATTCCCAATATTATCCACATTGCGTTTCCTCCTATTACTGCTAATTTTTGTTCGTTTCCGTTTGTTCTCATTGTTTCCAGGGCATAAGTAATGACCATTCTAACCAAAGTTTTATATATCCTTGTCTTACTTGTCTTGTTTACTGTTTTATTCTTCAATAATAATTTCTCTTAGAATTATTAGAACTTCGAAGTAGCTGCAAGAAAAAACAACACCAAAATTGTACCCGGCAGTTTTTAAATAACTTTGTGTTTATACTTATCCTTCTTTCCTCCTCTTCGGATATTTTGTCTTTATTTCATTTATTTACATGCACTATTAGAAGGACATTTCTTTATTTAATTTGGCTTTCTTGTAATCCCTTGTAGTACTAGATTAAAGAGTCTTGATGATATGGGGATATGGGGTCTCCTTCATTTCTTTCAAACGAGTGTCTTATTATTCCCTGAAGCTTCTCATTTTCCTTAGCTTTTCTTTATTTCTATAATTTCCAACCCGTTAAACATTTCGTTTTGATTGACTGCACCAAAGGCATATTTGAAATCAATGAAATACAGCTCTCAGCTGTATTCAGATATCTTTTGAAATATTTGTTTTGAGGTATGTTCAGCAACAACAGTAAATTTACCCAAGTTGAAGCCATTTCGGTAGTTTCAATCTTTGCGCACCTCTTTAATCCTCTATTTGCCAAGTTTGCGAAAATTTCAGCAAGCAACATTCAGAGAAGATTATTGATCTATAGTTCATATATCGCCTTGCCTTCCTTTTTATATATACATAGGTGTAATTATATCTTCGGGCATCTTATTTTTCATCCATATTAGCCTGATCAAAGGCATAATTGTGCTTACAACTTCTGCACCTCATGTTTTAACAGTTTTACTTCAATTTTATCCTCTATTTTTCGTTTTTGTCGTTTATCTGTCTTGGCTTAGTTACTGTTTTACATCATGTTTTAATTTTTTTTTAAATTGTTTAATTTTAATGTTGAGCCTTCTTGTTCTACAGTAGTTTCCCGTTCATCTTGTCACATTTCTCCGCCGTTCGTTTTTTATTTTCTGTTATTCCTTTATTCTAATCTTCCCAAGTTTTTCTATTTTCTGATATTTTCACACTTTTGATCAAACCAATCTACATTCTTACAAGTTTTGTGCTCTTTTATAGCACTCTATATAGGTAGTTACTACTGTTTTATCCTCGCACAATCTAAATTCCGATACAAAAAAAAAACAATTCTAAAAGATTAAATGTGTATCACAATTGCAAAATTGTGATACATAGAAAATATTTAGTAACTAGCGACCCACATAAACTAGAACGAAAGACGATTACGAAAGCAAAACGTAGCTATCAGTGCGACTACATCTCACTAGTTAAAGTAAGTTGTTCCATTCATACCGAGCGTTATAGACAAGACCGAATTTTCATTTCGCGCAGCCTGAATACCGCATCGTTATTAAAATAAAACTCTTCGTAGCAAAGATCTAAATTAAATCGTTCCTTCAGCGAAACAGTTTACGCGCGGCGGCAGGCTTACTTGGTAAGTTCAAAACTGGGAGAATTAATTTTGCCTAAAGGCATGTACACATTTCAGCTTTCAAACCTACTACGAATGTTCTTGGATAACGTGGGAAGCGTATGGAATATAAAAGATCTCGGAATATCTATTTTAACACTGAATGTTCGTTATTCTAAATAACTTAAGCAGATATTGTATGTACAGCATGTCGGCAGCGAAACATTTCGAAGATCTGCACAGCTTGTGACAACTTCATAACCCCTCGATTATTTGAATATTTCCTTGGAACTCCATATATATATATATATATATATATCGTGTGTGCCGTTTCGACGAGATCTCATTCATCTTGTTCTGGACGCTCTCGTTCGGCTAGCGATCGGAGGTGAACTAACTCCATGTATATAATATATTTCTGAAGATTATCTTAAACGATATTACGTCGATTTGGTTAATTTCCTAGAATTTGCGAATCATTTCTTCCACGCATGTTTTTCCAGGCACAGGTATTATAGTGGAATAATTGAGTTGCACATATACAAAAATGCATGTAGTACACCTGAAGTGATTGTGAATCATGCCTCGCTAACGACATCGTTCATGTGATAGACAGTTAACCATCTTCGGACGTGGGTTAATTATAGGCTATATGAAGGTGGGGTTTCTTTCTGGAAACCCGGTCCAAGGTCTAATCGGAATCACTCCACTGTATTACGCTGCTGGAACCTATTGAATATAGACGTGGTTTTGCCGCACCTGGAAGACCAACACCCCAGGGAATGGTCTCTTTCGAAAGAGCTTGTTTGTAGGAGACCGATTTCAGTCGGTAACAGTTTTAGCGCAAGAGTAATGTCCAGTAGGTTTGTCTTCCGTCTTTGCTAAAATATTCTAGAAAATAATTAATTCTTTAAACCACTATAGCACAATGTCACCAACGCAATTCGGATTTTTAGCGGGTAGATCTACAACTACAGCAACATATTCAGTTTTGGGGCAAGTATACCGCGTTTTAGATGACATAGAAGATGTTGTCTCATTCCATCCTCTTTCGTGAGTTGTCACCAATGGGTACTCGTGGACTAACGTATGATATCTTCAAGCGTTGGACCGCAAAGCAACGGTATGCTTGAGTCGCGACGTGCGAGGTAACATTCGGGTATTTCGTCGGAGACGATCGATATCAAGGCGGGCGTTCCCCAGAGTTCAGTATTGGGATCGACAACCTTCATGATATATATTTATATGATTTACATTCTAATGTATGGTCGTGTGTTGTTCGAGTTTGCGGACGATAGAAGTCGAGAAGTTTATAGACCTTGTATTTTGGGAGCTTCCGCTTTCTTTGGGTGTTGTCATTTCCAATATGATGACCTATTGCACTCGTAACTGTCTGACTCTTAATGGCGCCTAAACTGGCTGCACCCAAAGATCGTTAGGTCGATCGTGCCGATTCTTACTAAAGCAGTTAGGGATATTACCTCTTGCCTGTCGGTATGTGCATGAGATCTTGGTGTTCTATAGACGAAATAGCAGCAATTTTCTCGGAAGTAGAGATAACTCAGTTGCTATGTGAACAAGCAGTCACAATCCAATGTTTCAATGCAATAAGTATAGCGTTGTAGTTACAACGAACTGTCAAACTTCACCTTTTTTGCACAATAACTTTTCTATAATTTTTGAAGACAATTATCTCAACAAGAATGGTTTCTATTTTCGGTAATGAAACACCACATCAACAACTTCTCATGAATGGCGAACTCAAACGTCGATGGATTAGCCTTAGCGACGATCAAAGAGCACCAAAACCGTCATTTAGGGAAACATCGATTCTGTTCGCAACATCGTCAGCGAAGATCGATATGCGACATATCGCGAGATTGAGGCATCAAAGACCACTATACAAACATTTTTCCATGAAGAATTGTGATTAAAACACACGTTTCCCGTTGGATCTGTTGATCAAAGAGCAGAAAGCAACTTCCTGACAAAAAATTCTAAACCACTTCATCGTCAGAAACTAAAAACGTGTACAACATCGTCAGTCATAATAAGTCCTAGATTTACTTATACAAACCACACCCGTCGTTTGTTTGCGTGTTCCAAGGTGAAAAGAGTGAACAAAAGTCATCCATTCTCTGTCTTCAAAAGGATGGTCGCGACATTAATCTCGAAAGCAAATCATATAGCAACAGTTCATCTACAAGATCAAAGAACTGTTACTTCCGATTAGCATACAACCATTTGTCTTCAGCAAGTCATCGTTGGCCTTCGAAAAACCAACCCCGAAGAACGAATCATCCTCTATCAAGACAATGCAATTTCGCACACAACACACAAGGCATTTGAATCTTTAATGCAACAAAACCTTGAATTGTTAGAGCGTCTTCCTTACAGTCTGGACCTAAGAACCAAGAACGGACTGCGTGGTGAAAAGTTCCAATCGACAGAAGGAGCAATCGATGCTGCAATTTTGACTGTGGCGCGAAACAAGTGGAGTAACTGCTTTCAGGGTTGATTCGAACACATGCAACAGTGTATTAACCTTCGTAGAAAATATTTCGAAAAATAATAAAGTCTTCAGAAGCTATCCACTGTTTTATTCCCGCTCTATATGCAAAACTTAATCGACAGCCCCAGTATATACGTACATTTAAAATTATTACTGTAGTCTGCCACATTTCAGTGGCTGTGTTTCTTTTTCTATGTTGTGTTCAATTTATATTATTTATTCTTTGTATCTCTGACCTATGTTCGTGTGGAACTTATGACAAATAGATTATTGTTAATTAATCAATTGCTTTCCAAAAACTTAATAGCGATCCGTCTTTAGTTGCAAACAGTGTACTGATGCAGTCGATATACTTTCGCTCCTTGCACGATCATGTAACAAACTGTTCGATTACACAAGCATCCATGCTTGTTCTTTTGCCTTGTTTTTTTTTTTTTCGCTATAAAAATTATATCGCAATCTAAAATACTTTGTTGGCGGTTTCTCTTTTTTTATTTAGTGTAATCAGAATAAAATTTTCCGTAAATACGAAGTAGAAAGAGAAGAAGAAGTATTTCTACCGCACGACCCGTACGCAATATCATTCTGGCGCCTTTATCATTGAGCCAAGCATGAAAGTATAATATCTGGAAATGGGGAAGTCTCTCTAGGGATGCTCCCGAAAGAAACAGACTTTCAAGTAAGTGGAAAAAACTTTCCTCTACGACCACGACGAAGGCGAAAAAATCCAAATAATTCACTTTAGAAAATAAAGGCACCGGTTCACGCAATCTACGAATCGAACGATTTTATTTATATTTACCTTATGTAGTTCGTTGAAAGAAAATTTTCCCTTGAATGAACCATCATCTTGTATCTACTATGTTTTGTAGCTTACATAAGATGCATATGCATGCAATAAGGGTTAGAAGGCAGTTTCAATTCGTATCAGGAATTGAAATATGTAATTCCACACTAAAGTATATATACGAAAAAGAAACTGGTTGCAAAACAAACACCTGCTTTTGCGTCCAAATTAATGGTATAAGTATACATAAGTATATACATCGACAGCATATTACTTGCGTTACAAAATTACATCGATATATATTCGAAATTTGAAACAATTTGCAGAATGAGCTCAATGAAAGAACTTACAGGTAAATTAAATGTACACAGAATGCAACGAAATCCATATCTGTCTCACAAAGACATTGCAAAAATATTAACACGTATTACGTCTTCTCGCACAGTACGAGATAAAGCGTTATAGATCGGTCCCATATCTGGGCCCCATTTCCTAATAGGTAATGTACTTAAAGACCGCGATTAATTGAGTTTTAAAACTCTTCACATTTTAAAGAACTTTCTACTAAATATTAAAAATCAATGGCATAACATGCAGAGAAGCGCTGTTTACATGCTTAGCTGTGCAGATTGTGATGCGAAATACGTATGCAGGTAGGATGTTTAGATCTTTTGAGGTTAGGCTCAAAGAACACATACGTTGCCTCCAGCCGTCTACTATCGGTTTCTCTCATTTCGCATAACATTTGTTACAAAGACAACAAGGAGTTACGAATACGTAGGCTTCCGCGGCCAGAGTTAGTAATAAACGAACCACTTCCGGAATTGGACCGTGTCATAATCAGATATATAGAAATGAAATAAGAGTAAGAGGAGAAGGAAATAAAAAGAAAAAAATTGATACAAAAGAGAAAAATGAAGAAAGAGGGGGGGGGGGGCTAGAGGCGAAAAGTGAAGGTTTTCGTCTTTAGCGTGGTTTACACGTCGAGTAACCGTGCCACTTTGGTTTCACTATTTCTCCTGAAGAAGTCTCCTACGACGGAGGCGAAAATTCGAGATCCGACCTTTCTCTTTTCTTCTCTTTCTCTTTTTTTCTCCCTTTTTTGTGCTTAAGAACTTCAATGAGCGACAGAACTAAAAATTGGAAGTGAACAAAGAAGGATGGAGGTGATACTCGCTAATAATAATAATAATAAAATAATAAATAAATCAAATATTTAAAATTCGGACTATTTTCTACTACAACAGACAAACATAATTATTTATTATTACGTTAGACTAAACGTAACCTATATCTTTCTACTGGAGTGTACACTTTTTTAGGCTTCTATTGAAAGGGGATGTTGCAATCGGGAATTGTTGTTATAATGGTTTAAAATTGAACTGAGATTCATATAATTTTATTTTTAAAAATGTCATACTGTACATGTATAACTGTACAAAAGTGAATAACATTATTAAATTTACATAATATTGTTTTTCTTATGCGTATTACATACACTTTACAGTTGGAATAAATTTAATTAAACTGATCAATAAGCCACATACAATTGCATACAAAAGGATTTTTGTGGAAAAAGGAAGTGGAAATTCAAGAGGCAAATCCACGTCAATAAAAGATTTCATTTGCATTTTCAAATACAATGTATCAGCTCTTTCTCTTGTTTGATTGCGTGCAGCAAGGAAGCTAGGCAATAGTGTTGGTAACATCTATAATCAAAAAGGTATTTGAGAACATATATTACAAAAGTTTGCTATAAAACTAAAATTATATCTAGCATCTCCGATGGTTTATATACTACCGTTGCAGATAGGTAGTCTATAATAAATATCACATTTCATTGTAGTAGTTCTACAGTAGCGATAAAAACAGCTTTTAGATGTTTAAGGGAAAGAGTATCAATGATCATATTGCTCATATAAAGCTCTTGCTGCCAATAACAATTACATTTAATTTTGTAACTAATTCTGCAGTCAAATCCTTTTCTGCATTACTTTATTTTAACAGTTACAAGTCAGTATATTGAAATATTAAACGAAAACAATAAACTAATAATAATAATCGAATACACAACAAACATTCAAATGTGCAGGCAAGATATATACATATATATATTTGTTATATTTATCTAAATTGTACATTACATCACGATAATTTGGACGGATTTAATTAAATATTCATTACACAACTAATACGATATCCAGTAAATCTCAACATTATTTCAGTGATCGTTATTGATATTTTAATCAAATATTGAATACAGCTAATATATCTGTTGTATCTATCTTTGAAAATTATAATTTGCGCTAATATTCGTTCAGTAAACATCACACGCGCACCTACGTTTTGAATACTGGAGATATATTTAAAAATTATCGATTGCTTTTAGAATTTACTTTAAATGTACTACTAAAAGATATGTATAATAAATTTTAGCAGCAGTAAATATTCTCAACAAGCAAGAAACTTGCTTAAGATTACATAAGGTGTGATATTTTCTGCAATTAAACAGTAATGCGTAACATAACAAAATAATCTCTTGTTCTTTACTAATCATTTATTTATCACTCCGCTAAAGTTAGGTAATTTCATTGTACAGTGGAGGTCTTCATTAATTCCTCCCCGTATGACGGAGAGAATATTAAAACTACTTTCCTTGTGATGCCGTAGTCAGTACGACTTCGATCGGTTATTGCAGGTGCAAATCTTATTTAGAGAGCATATATAAAAGCTTACCTTCGGTTACATACACTACCAGTCAAAATTATTCGCCCACCCTATGAAATAATCCATAAATAGTGCCATCTGAAAAAGAAACCGTAGTATTGTTTTTAATAAAATACTCTTAAAACAATGAAATTCTGCTTTTGACTGTTTATTCGGGCTTCTTTAGTTTTCAACGTTTATTTTTATTTAATTCCACCAGACCTTTTGCTAAAAGTTCTTTTCAGAGATATAGTGAAGTAAGTCGTTTAGTTTGCGGTAAGTTTGGAGATGTTAAAGAAGCATACGAAGATTTAAAACAGTTGTTAAAGGTTTCAGTCCATGCCCGGTCGACGACGTAGTTCTTGTTGCCGAAAGTTAGTTTGTCGTTTACTAGTGTATTTCGAGAAGGAAAAGCGAAATGGAATTCCTCTAATATCTGTTGATGCGACCAATGAGGTAAATCATAGTTGGTTAGTGTTCAATCAAAGTTCTTTGGGCATTTCGATGGATACCATTTATAACATAAAACAGAAGAAAGAAACCATACCTGCTGCTTCCTCGTCCAGTACTTCTACAGCTCCGTACAAGTCAATAATGATGCCCAAAACACTTGACGTGTTAGAGAAGATTAAAATGGATGCTCGTAAACGAATTTGTGAGATCAACAACATATTTTTATAGAAAAACGTTTACCAGCAAAAGTTTTACAAGAAGTGCTTAAACATAGAAATATTTTACATACTAGCATTTCCTCGCTGTGACGTTTATTCCATCCTTTGGGATTTAAGTTTAAAAAAAGTGATAGTCGAATAGCTCTTATGGAGAGGAATGATATTTCATCATTACGATCTTCCTTTCTAAGTAAGTACAATGAAATATTGATATCGCCTTTAAAAAAGGATATCGTATACCTAGACGAAACCTGGACATTTTCAAAGGGAAGTGGAAGAAAATCATGGTCAACGATTTATTGTGTTGCATACAGGTACCAGAAGCAGCTTTGTACGAAATTCAAACTTGATATTTGGCTCAAAATCAAATATAGGCAACCATGGTGATGAATAGCGATTTATGTAAAGACTTTTGTTAACAATACATTTAATAATCAGTGTAGTCCATTCAGCTCCTTTCCATAAGTACAGATGTATTGACTATTGTGAAACCATTGTTAATAGAAGAGCTCACTATTTATAATCCTGTTGGTTGCAATCACCCATGATATGTATTTTAAATGCATCGTCGATTAAAATGTTATATAACCAACAAAATGTACTAAAATGATAATAACCTCAAAATTTGACAATTGCTGTTTTCGTGCAATTCATTGCAAACATGGTTGGTGTACCTGAATTAGTTTGGTGCATACGTCATACCAATTATGACGTAACTACAAGTGTTCGTGGTTTTCAGTGTACCTCCATAGATATCGAACTATCTACGGCATTACAGAGAAAGTAGTTCTGATATTCTTTCCATTATAGGGAAAGACACTAACTAAGACCATAACCGTACATATAGCTCGCTACTGACCATTGCTGTGTTAGGAAGAACAGTGGATATATTCGATTTTTTATTAAAAAAAACATGGAAATATTCATGAGTTCGAGCGCCACCTAGTCAATACAATCCAAACACGATTGTTGTTCGAAGTATGCGATGCCAGCATATAATTAAACCCGTAAATATCGCGTTACATACGCGTACATCCAATTAAAAACTCTAATTTTCACGAACAATCTCCCAAGCACAATTGGGGTAATTTTGGCTTCGATACGACTGCTGGCAACGATCCCCAAGAAGAAACGGGGAAGAAAGACCGTATACGACGCGAGGAAGACGAAATGCATCGCCTGCGACACGTCCTCCAGTTCTTCGAGGGTGTCAAACATTGTGTGCGGGAGGTGGCGCTTATGGGTTCCCATTAAGCTCCGCTAAGAAACTCATGAGTATGCAACGAAACCTTTAAAACAACGCCGGGTGCTTGCAATCCATAGACGAAGGCACACATACACAGGCGTAGAACGAGAAACTATAGAGGAGAGTGTATTCCTTTGCTTCGGTTTCCCTTCGAATGGCATCCATGTCAAACCGTAGCAGATCTTAAGACCTTCTCTGCTTAAGTGCCTTTCTTACCGTCGACGGTTTCGCTTCGTTTCTGTTATTTATTCTTGGCAACGTTCCTCGTCCGCCTAGGGATGTCATCAGTTTCCCTTTTGTTGTTTTTATTATTTAATTATAACGGTAAGTCGAATGCGAATTGCTACCAGGCGAAACGATATTATTAATTGTTTTCGGAATTGCTTCATTTGCAATTGTAATGCGAGGATTTAGAAGGAATTGGAACGGTACCCGATTTCTACTTTGATATCCCTTTCTTCGTGTTTTGATTCGAATTTGCACTTTTGATTGTAAAATGTGACATGTTTAATTTATTATTGAAGCAACATGTCATACGCATAGGATTCTTTTTCGGTTGGAAAACTTAGGATCCATAGGTAGAGAATTACAGAGAGGATGATTTTGATGCAGAACTCTATAGTACTCATTTTATCAGAACATCATTGGTATATTGTGCAACACTTCGTTTTAACAACGATTGAGATAGTTTGGAAACTAGAAATTGTAAAATGGTTTTGCTTGTTGAATGGATTCTTTTAGGAACTCAGTAAATTTACCAAAATTGTTGGCATATATTTTTTTTTATCGTTCCTTAAGTACCAGATCACATATTACATCCATGTGAAGAACATACAGTAGCTTTAGTGCACAGTGTATCTAATAACTCTTAAATGAGTTCTTGTTTCATTAGCTATAAGGTATATTTCGCAAACAATTTCCATTGTTTTGCAAACTTAGGTAAATCACTGTCAGCAACAGTATGTGATATGAGTTTGAACTACGATCTGCACATAGCGTGAGTTACCGTGGATCTGCTTTGTCTCAAAACTACAACCCCTAACCCCCTTACTGCAATAGCAGTGTATTTTTAATTTTTCGACATAATCTCCCCCTACACTAATTCACTTGGTCCATTGGTGCTCCAACATCTCAACAGCCTCCTGGAAAAATGTTTGCCCGACCTCTGCAAGCCACCTCTCTACAGCTTGCATCACTTCATAATGACTGGAAAATTTTGCCCCACGTAAGAATTCTTGTAATTTGAGGAACAACACAGGCAGGAGTTAGATTATCAGGGTTATTGGATAATGGGAATATTGAAAGAATTAATGCATGCTTCTATCTGCATAAGCTCGATATAAAAATCTTGTAATGTAAATTTATTGTATTCCCTAACACCCGCTTGGAGCCCTGTAAATATTTTATATTAGGAAATATGAAGTATAATACGAGGGGAGGTCCAGAAGTTCGTGGAATGATAGGGTTTTGAATAAAATAAAACAATAAATCTATTTTTCCTTTTCAATATAATCACCCTTAAGCACAATACATTCATTAGATCTATGAATTAATTTTTCTAAACCATCATAAAAATATTTTTTATCTTTCGCCTCAAAATGGGCCAAAGTTGCCTTCTTTACCTCATTGTCGTCAGAAAACTTTCTTCCACGTAAGTCTTTTTTTTAAACTATTGATTGAAAGCCATGCTCTTGTGAACCGGCGCATTGTCTTGCAAGAGTCAGGTCAATTTTCCTCGACGTTTTTCCTTGATGGCCTTCTTTAATTTTTCTAATATCGCTGCCTAATATTCTCCGGTTATGCTCCTACCCTTTTCTTTGTAATCAATAATTAATATTCCCTCACAATCCCAAAAAAACAGAAGCCATCAACTTTCCAGTCGATTCTGACACTTTGAATTTCTTTGGCATCCCCTTTTTATGCCATTTCATGGACTCCTGTTTGGACTCAGGCTCAAAGTCATGAACCCATGTTTCATCTCCGGTAACAATCCGCTCCAAAATCTGTGCAGGTTTGTCTCCACATCGCTCCAAAAATTGTTTGGACGCACAAACGCGCTGCTGTTCCTGCAGCGGCGTGAACATTCTCGGTACCCATCTGGCACTGACTTTTGTAATATCCAGGTGGTCGTGTAGGATACGCAAAATGGTGCTATCTGATACTCCAACTAATGCAGATAATTGTTTCTTCTTCAAGCGGGCATCTTGCAGTAGAAATTTTTGCACTTTTTCGACGATGTCTGATGTGGTGGCCTCAACTGGCCGTCCTGAGCGGGGGTCGTCTTCAATCGACTCCCGACCACGTTTAAAAAGACCATGCCACTTATAAATCATTGATTTACTAGGGCACTGTTCCCCATGAACGGTTTCCATTTCATTCAACATGGTTTGAGCGTTCTTTCCTTGCTTTGTAAGGAACTTTATCATAGCACGGTGTTCAATTTCCTCCATAGTTTCAGTTTTCTTCCGGATTGACTTGTTTAGCAGGCAACTATTCGTAAACGACTGACGCTATAAAGCTGCAACTTAACTTATATACTAATGATGAGTCGCCAATCAGAATGACATCTAGCGAGCGCCCCTATCCCCACTCCATCCCCTCCATTCCACGAACTTCTGGACCTCCCCTCGTATGTTGATATACAAATACCTGGGGATTAGGTAGTACCTCTTCGCGCGTTCTTAACAATGGCCTAGTGTCTTTAGTTGTCTATATCTTTTGGAACTCGTTTGCAATTTTCCATTTTTTTTATTTATAACTAATTTTTATAATAAGGATATTTTTAAAAAACGTTTCTCCAAATCCCCTAACTCCAATCATGGCTTACTTAATTTTAGGAGCCAATATATACGAGGGCCATTATTAGATATTAGATATTATTGGACCAAACTGTATTTTACATCAAATTAGACACCCAGGCTACTTTACATACTACATAGTCACTATTCTAATTTAGGTACTCGTCGTACCGCTTTATCAAGACTGATTAATGGCTTCTTTAAGTTCATTATCATTTCCGTAGCGCTGTCCACTTAAAAAAATCTTTCAATTTGGGGAACAGGTGAAAATCATTTGGGGCTAAGTCCCGACTGTTGGCGAATGTTGAAAAATTTCCCCTTCGAAATTATCCCAAAAAGTTGTTTGTAAAGTGCATGCTTTATATTTAGTGGCAGAAACTATTTCACATGCAAATCTATTCGTAGCAGGTACAAAAAAAGTAATACCTAATATAATAATGCTGCTAAATGCAGCTGCTCATGGTATTGGTAAAATCATCCACGAGAAAGATAATGTGAGGAGAGAAAAAACGCTAACACGTAGGCATGTTTCTACCTATCCGACGTCATCAGTGTGGTTTCAAGCGATTTTTTACTCAACACATTGGAATTCCCGCTATGCTACTATCACGATCAAGTGACTAATCTTGCAGTTGCTCTGCATACTGTTTGTGTACGCCCTCTCTGGTTTAGCAATTCATGTGTTGCTCGAGAGAAGGCATGCCTGTACCCGCGAGCTTTCGTTATACTTGAACCGGCAGACAAATGTTTTATTTTTTTTGTTTAGTATTTAGCAGCAGTATTATGATAGGTATTGTTTTTCTATGCATTTAGATCTGTTTTTAACACAAAAAAGTGCTTCTGTAATCTGCGAAACGTATTCAAGCATTTCACAAACACTGTCCTGGTATTTCTGGATCACCACCGCTGATTCTTACACGATGAAGAGCATGGTTGAAAGCGGCTTTTCATGATCGTATCTCAATGTCGACGAAGGTGCAGTTAGTGAGGAGAGCCAGACACTATTTCAGGAACCCTCCGTTGGAAGAGATTTAAAAACTATTTACTATAATTATACAGCGGGTGGAATCGAGAATCAGTGCAAATAGCGGACGCGGTGTCTATATTACTGCACGCTATAACAAACGACAAACATAGGCGCGTTATAGATATAATTTCAAGACTGGTTTGAACAAAGATTCCGATTTTACAGCATTAAGACAAATTTGTGGTGGTGCATCTACAGATCCGTTAACTAATTCCAAAGATTATTTTAACCGTGTCTGTATTACACCGATCGATGATGAACGATCTTTCTCAAGATACAAGTATATTTTCTCCCACCTGTGGACCACCTTCGCCGAGACAAATGTCGACACATGCTTGATCCTGCAAATTTTTCATGATCCTGTTTCCAGATACGTGCGAGAACACAGGGGGCGTGCTTTAATATTCCATTACAATCAATTGACAAATTAATTTGCAAAATAAAAGGGGAAAATTTCTGTTTTGTGTATAACATTTTCCATAGTAAAGCTTTTGACGAACAGAAAACAATTGGACATTCTTAGATATAAAGAAAGGTTCTCGCATTGTACAGCTGAATTAGATTCTGCCGAGTCGAAGCATTTGGCTAACCAGATTTTACAATTACATATTACTACTTATTCTTCATGAAACATACACAGATAAACTGTTTAAATGCTCTTCAAGTATATACACATTATAACGTGTAATACGATGTATCATATGTGCATACGCAGCAGGGAAATGGAGACAGATTGCTTCAACGACTTCGGTCAATTTTAGTATCGGTCGTGCGTGCGGGCCCTGAGTCCGGACCTGGCGTGCCGGAGATTTGACCAGCCCTACAGATATCTTAGGCGATTTACGCTGGTTAGTTAGTATCTTTCGATTTTAATGGGATACAGTCTAAATCAATACAGAAAAAGGTCCTTCCATTAAGATAACACTCTCGATCATTCCAGTGCTATTGCGCGAAAACTGCATGAAATAAATTCTTAGTCTCTCTAAATTTTTTCTCTTATAGTAACAAATTCAACAACAATGAAGAGCTGTGAATCCTCAGCAGACACGAGAAGGATTACTTTTGAGAAGGTAAATTAAAACTTGAATAGCGTAGGGTATCAGCTCACCAAAACATTGTATTGTAAAACAAAGAAAAACTTTAGAATTTAATCAATTGTTTTCATGTAGTCGCGCAAATGTTATCCCCGTATTTAGTCTGCAAAGAAAACACAAACAAGCATAAATATAGGCATGAGAAAGAGAATTAAGTATACGCCTTCTATGCTAAACAAATAACGCATTCCGTTGCTATACAACGATCGTCAGAGAAAAGAAAAATACGTGTTCAAGAAGAAAAAAAACGAACGGGTTGCGTTTACTGGCAGTTAGAGGTATACGAAACCGATACGGGAGAAAAACCGAAGCTTCTAAATTACCGTTTTCCGTAGTTGTAACCCGTGAGCTACGCTGTTCTTCTTGTTGCGTTGTTATAGTTAACTCGAAGGGGTAATTTATTAGCACGCGACTAGCAGCGTTCGCCTGGCCGGAGAAGCTGATTTATATTGAGGGGAGGCCAGTTGGGTGGTCTGGAGTTTCTTGACTGATCCTAACCGGGCAAAATCGAACTGTGGGGTTAGTGATTATGTTCCTTATTTAGTCTTTGGAATAGACTGTTAATTTTGCAACTTAATTTATAGTTGTAGTTACGAGGTAGGCGTCATAAATTCTCGAAACTTCTATACATTTATTACAACGATTAATTAATAATTTGATACCCTTGTAAAAATAATCTGAAGTTTTTCCGTCAAAATGTTCTACACTTGCTGCTTGCAACTCATTGTCGTCCTTAAAATGACATCCCCTAAGGCCTTTTCTTATAGTAGAAAACCAGTAAAAATCACATGCAACCATATCCAAACTATGTGGTGAATGCTTGAATTCTTGAAAGCCACATTCGCGGATGATAGCCTGTGATGCGGCAGCAATATCGACGGGAGCATTGTCGTGCAACAATCGCACATCTTTTGTCAATTTTCCACGACGTTTTGCACGAATTCTGTCCTTTAATTTATGCAATGAAGGCCATAATATGTGCCGTTTACAGTGGTATTGCGCTCCTTAAAGTCAATTAGTAAAATACCCTAAATATTGTAATGATGTAAATTGTTGTCCTTTATTTACCAGTGATTTCCTTCTATAATTTTACCAGTTCACCTATTGCAGATATATTTTTCGTCACTGTTTGGGCACGCCGTTAATTTTTATTTGGTTGATCTTAGAAGTTGGGGGCGAAGTACCATGAGTACTCTCTCTTTATGAAATTTTTAAACACGGATATTCAATCTATACAGGTTTCTTTTAAAAAATTTACAGATATCTACTTTGGGTATCCTTTAATAACTAATTATTCACAATTTTCCTTGTTTAAACAAAAAAAAATTCCCTTCAACAACACTTTACTATCCTTCATTTTATATATCGCTTTTAGTAAACATATTTCTTATGTAATTAAATTTTTCTAAATTTCATCTTTAAAAGACGTTTAATATAAAGTACTCACACATTTCAATTACATTGTATGAATATGCATTATTCCGAAATTGTACTCATAATCTTGAAATATCTCGTACGACGAAAGGATGACGACTGGCAGCAATTTCCTTTATAATATCGCACATGTCAAGTATGTGGGTGTATACTGAGTGGCCTACCATACAGGTGTACAGGCGAACCAATGCGTTGCCCTGGATATAAAACAAAAGAAGAACAGACAGATGAAGATCGCGAACAAAAGTGAGAGATGTTGGCATTTTTATTCTCCTAAGAAAGTATAAGTTGTTATTTTTCTCATATAACTCCGTAAAATTATAAATATCTTCGTATTATATTTAATAATAAAGTGTATGAGCTGATACTACATACAAAATTTGGAAGTTCCGGACACTTACGTTGGAAGCCGAAGGCCAGTCCATCCTAAAGCCGAGCCAGTGAGTACGATTTCAATGGTTATAGACGTCGAATCTTCTTAATTTCTACAAAATTAATTCTATCTCGATCTCAGATTTAGTTTCATAAATTAATTAGAATATTTCAAGTTTAGCTAGTCAGGGATTGCCTTAGGTTTTCTGTAAAAACATTTTCTTTGTAAAAAAGCTGTATATATAGATATATATTTTTTATTTGTCAATATATTTGCTTTTTTTACTTTACGTTTGATATTTTAATTTAGAAAACATTTTCACATAATTCAAAGCAAATAAGTCAAAATTTTAATTCAAAGAACCCAGTTAAAAATTTTAACGAGCCTGAGATTTTCCACAATATATATATTTATATATATATGTGTTTGTATATATATGCTGAAAGATATACAAACTAGTGCAATATAAAAGCAAATAAAAATTATATTGCTAATACTTCTAAATGACTAACAGGAAATAAAAAGAACAACGTGCAAAAAAGAAAATTATAATGCTAAATGGAAAGAAAGAAATAAAAACAAAAAATCCTCACGAAAAAGAAAGGGCCACTGTATAAGACGTTGGCGTTTCTAGATATACGTGTTAGTGGTGCTTTTAATGGTATGTTGGTTCGTGCCGTGGGGATAAAAATATGTAAATAGATCTATGACTGTAATGGCTCACGAGTTACACTCAATGCAGGATGAAATACATACTCGGATACAAACGGACCCATACATGAGATATTGCAACTAACCATCTCAACTCTTTCATTACAGTTCACGATATTAAATTGCTTCAGGTTCAAGGTTAATATGATATTATTAAGTATAGAGGTTTTTAGATCAATACCACTAGAAGAATTGAAATTTGGACAATTGAAGTCACCACATATCAAAAATTGCTTATTAGGAAGTTCAAGACAAAAGAACTCAAAAGATAAATACGTAGGTCTTTGCCCCGAGCGCGGTCAACACGCTGAGTCACCGTAACCTTCTGTCAAAGTGGTTTCGCCTCTATCGTGGTTTACACGTCGAGTTACCGTGCCACTTGGGTTCCCCTATTTCTCCTGAAGAAGTCTCCTACGACAAAGGCGAAATGTCGAGATCCCACCTTTCTCTATTGTTCTCTTTCTTTTCTTTTTCTCTCGTTTGCCTCCCATTCCCCCTTTCTTCTGTCTCTCTCTCCTTCTCTTACCCTCTTCACCCTTCATTCTATTTTTATGCCCCTCCCCTTTTCATTCTTCTTCTTTCTATTTCTCTCTCCTCTTGTTCTTATTTCATTTCTATATATATCTCATCATGACACCCGGAAGTAGTTCGTTTATTACTGACTCAAAAAATACTTTATAATCATCGCAGGTATGAGGAGGTATGTAAATATTAACAATAAACAAAGTCATTACATCACGGTAACATTTGCATATAAGTAGATCGATCGATGGAACTAAATTGGATATATGATCAACATTATACCGGACAGACACAAGACTACCACATACAGCAGTGAGAGTGCCACCGCCAGTAGCACGATTAATAGCGTTAAAATTCCTATCCTTCCTATATACATTGAAAGAAGAATCAAAGATCTCAGAGTCGGAGATATCCGAACGTAGCTATGTCTCGGTGAATAAAACAACATCAAAATCAGCCAAGGCACTGATGGATATGATATCTTCAAGCTTAGAACAAACACGGCGGACATTTTGGTACCCAAACTTCAACTGTTGTGAGCTTCTGTTGGGCGACTTTAGTTTCCCCGTTGAGTAAGATATAATGGTCGGACTGTCGTTGATGAATCTGATATAAAGATCCGACCGCGCACATTCGACTCGACGTTCACGTTGGAGAGCAGAAGGAAGTCGCGGTAGCCATCTTACTCTAATTTTATTGATAGCGAAATGGTCATGGAGAATTCGGTCAATAATTGTTTCGGATATGTTTGTTATCACTACTAATTCCATCACTTTCAAATGGCGATGTTCTAGCACTAAATCTTCACTAATTGAAATTTGTCCAAAGCGTTATCACTTCAATTGGTCGACCCGACCGTTCAGCATCTCTTAGGGATTCTTGCCTCAAACGGAAACGTTTTACCCACTATTTTACTAGTACATCACGTATATTTGGCCTTGGAATTCATCAGGGTTGGAAGGAATAGCCTATCAAGTATTTTGTCGACGACCTCACAACAACATTTAAATTAAAAGTGTAACTAGACTACAACACTATTTGGATATTTTCCAAACCCAGTAATACACATAGTTTCCTTCAAGTATTCACATTATTTTGAAAAAATACTCACAGCAGGACACGTTGAAATGTTATCGATTTGTTATCAGCGAGTATAAAAAATTTCTGTCATTACCGTTATTACATGGTGTGGAACACGAAAATGTGACTTTAATAACAATAAGTAGGTCACTTCCTCATTTCATTAATATCAAACAAAATGTATGTATGGATCACGGTTATTAACGTTCCCTTTTAGTTGTTTACTGTTTTTTCCCGAAATGTATAAAATGTGTTCATTTACCCGTATCCAATTACTTACTTTAATAAGCCGCTACAGACACCGCAACAATCTCGATTCCTTTCTTGCTAATATGCCTCGTATTCGGTTATGGCCAAAAGCTTTTATGCCGCTGCGACCATAAATTCGTTAAGCGCATGAGAAAAATGCAAGGTAATTTAAATTCCGTCGGTTATAGGAGAACATAGTTTGCGCCATATTTTAATTTAATAACGTCCTCGTGGAACAGCTACTAGGATGTTAGAGATGATTTAGAGTGAACTATCGTAGTATATATACCAGTGATGGTCAAAACTGCGCGTAAAAGTGCATACAGTAACCGTTGGAGTAAAAACATTGTAATCGAGATAATCTAAATACATATTTCATTTGAATGAATATAAATCTTCCAAATTAGTGGATGTAGGTATATTAAACATTAACAAGGAATAAATTATATAAATAATTTGATTGCTGTTAGTGACTGGATGGAGCTAATAATAGAAGCTGGAGTGAAATATTTACGTATACTATGGAACTGATAAGTAGTGACAAGTTAATCGGGTTACCACAGCTCTCCACATCGTGGTAAATAATCGATAGGTAACAGGTTACACATACAACACTCTATTTTTTAATTAGGAAGAGTGTTTTTAAATTGAAGCGCTAAAAGAAGGCTAACTGTTGGTCAATTTTCGGACAAAATTACACTATATTCGATATATTGTCGGCCACAACAGCTGATTGATGTTTAGATTATTTTTCTGAGTGTTCATATTCATTTTCTCTCTAAATTCGCGTTGTTGTAATAAAAGAAGTTCTTTTGAGAACTAATTGGCTGACATATTCTACGTGTAAAACATTTTCACAGCGTTTTTCGTGAATATGGAGGAAGTAGCAACTATTTCTGGAACCCAAATATCTCCGCCAAGAAAAAAATATTTGAGCTTAGGACCTCTATCTTTGATAGAGAAGCAAAATATAATGAATATATTGAAAACACTTCGAACTGATAAGCCGAGAATGAGAATTACTGCTATTATTGCAAGAATGTCAAGCGTGATAGGTTGGTGTTATATTACATTACCATCATTATACATATTATAATGTTATCTTATTTGTAAGAGTGGCACAGTCGACTGTCTATACCATAAAAGAATACAAGGAGAAAGGACAAGTTACCCTACCAAAGAAAGCTTCTGGAAGACATTCTTTAATTGCTGATTACAATGAAACTGTCAAGAATTCTATAAGGCAATTAATTCATAGTTTCTTTTATAAAGATGAACTTCCTACACTTGATAAAGTGATCAATGAAGTAAAACAGCGTAATGATTTGCCACAGATGAGCCGTTCAACATTGTAAAAATTTATGAAAATGATAAACTTCAGGTTAGTGCCAATGTTCTAATTAATATGCAAGAAATTTTGAATATAGCTACTCAAATATATCGTTTACACCCTTGATATGTTAGAATAAGTATAATTATTATTGCAGATACTTGAAGGGAGATCGCAAAAGTGTTTTGATAGTGCGTGATGATATAATCAAGTAGAAAAGAATGTGTTTGATAACAATAAAAGATTATCGTCTTCAAAATCGGCCAATTTATTATTTAGACAAAACATGGCTAAACGAAGGTCATACCAAACAAAAAGTTTGGATAGATGGTAATATTAAAAGTCGACGGCAAGCGTTTAATGAAGGACTGACTACAGGCTTACGTAATCCTGGAGAAAAAGGAAGGCATTTCATTCTTTTGCACATAGGATCCGAGGCTGGTTTTGTGGAAAATGGCTTATTGCTTTTCGAAGGTAAAAAACAACCGATTACCATGAAGAAATGAATGGCGAGGTGTTTGAAAGATGGTTTCATCAAATATTGACATTACAGCCAGACAATGCTGCTATTGTTATGGACAATGCTACATATCACTTTTCCAAATTCCAGCCGAGACAACTTTCTCGGACGAATAATGCACTAAGGGTTGTTTTAGTTATGAGTAGAGACCCGATTATATGCAAAGTGTATATATTTTATTTTATTTATTTATTATATTTTACGTCTACATGTAGATGTATTACACTGATTAAAGTTAATTAGCGTTCATTAACTTTAATCAGTGTAAGACATCTTCAAATAGATGTAAAATATAATAAATAAATAAAATAAAATATATACACTTTGCATATAATCCGGTCTCTAGTTATGAGCAATGTGATTTTGAAATGCGCAAATCATGTATACACTTTTCTGGAAGCCAAATAATGTTCACATATCTACTAAAATATTTAAAATATATCTGTTGTAATTCATACACATTTATTATAAAATTCATTGTGCAATCCCGATAATTGTAACATGTAAATTCGTACATAATCAGCCTTTATTAAGACTACAAAAAAAAACAGAACTACCCCTGTTCATTTAAGAGAAGCTGGGTAGCATATGGTATATTCCATATTTCGAGCGTGTTTCGTTTTCTTAATTACACAATACAATGGTCACAACAAGTGTACGTCAACTAGACAAATTAGATTCAATATCTAAAATATATATTATCTGGATTTCGTACCCTTTTATTACTTCTGTTATTGTTTCCGCTGTCATGTTTTTATATGTATTTCTCTTGCTTTATACGAACAGCGTCCTTAGATCAATGAATCATTAATAATATGGGTATGTAAACTTTTGTTAATATGTTGTTGTTGTCCTCCGATAGATTATCTTTCTTAATATAACCCTACCACAATAGAAATTCTGCTGATGAAGTACATATACAAATACATGTATGTTGTAAACATACATGTTAGAAAACGCAGCACAATCTTCTAAAAATGGACACTCACAAGGTAGGTGAGTGAAAGTAATGAAAGAAATTCTTTCTATTTAAGATATATTAAAATTAAATATATTACAGAATTATCAAAAAATAGCAAAATAATTGCATAAACTTATTATGTAACAACAAATATGCATATGTATGTATGCGTGTCTATGATATTGAATTTAATTTCAATGGACTTAAATCCAAAATATTTTGCGAAAATTCCCTCGCAGATGCGCGAAGATATTTAAAACGAAGATTTCATTATTCTTAACAGCCGTAATATTCGTACGTAAACATGTTATTGAACTCTTAGCATGCCGTTTGAAAGATCATCGACAACTGTGTTATTGAAGTGTATGCAGTCTACGTGTATGTATGGTTGAACGAATGTATTATTTATACATATTCTGCATCAATAGGCGGCACATATTACAATTTCTTAGTTTTTTTTTTAATTCACTCAAAATTTGGGATTTATATTCTATATAATTAAACCTGTTCATTTTCCGTACTTTTTTATTTTACATCAAAGACATCCTGTATGATTAGTGGAAGAGAAAACAAGGCTTAGCTTTGGCAATAACATCCCAGCAATCATAGAGGCATTTAAGGGTATAAACACGTGTGTCTATCCAAAGATCTACTCCCAACTTTACTTATAATTTCAGGTAATATTTAAACTATTGGCACTGTAAATTTGCGTTAACGCATAAATTAAGAATATGTGCACTGTGAACGCCAACTTTTTTGTTTATATATTCGATCAGGTAATTTGCAGTGTCAGCCATGTAAACGAGTGATTTTTTCGGGGTGACGTCTTCGAGATGATAAGCAACGGCAGATCTATATATGTTATTCAATTTAATTCTTAACCACTTGTTAAGGACTTAACATTGTTTTTTTTTGTTTTATCAATTTTTTACTACTATGTATTTTATATTGTTTTATCTTCTTTGCAACCGTATGGGTTACCATTATTACCTTATTTTCATTTCTATATTTATTTATGTTGCTCTCTTAGAATATATCCAATTTTATTTTAATATGTATGTACATTACGCATTGTATATGTATGCAAGCCGGCCATTCACATTACGCTAACTAAAACTGCCTAATTTAAAAATCATTCAGTGCAACGTCGTCGAATAAGTAATGGGAGTTTTCTTAAAATTTAAGGTACACAAGCATAGGCAGTCGTCTCCCGCGCGACGGTCGAGGTATTAGCGATCGTGTACTCTCGGTCACCTTTCGTACCTCGTCGTAACGTGTACAGTAACGTCGTCGTATGATTATGAGATTTCTAAGATTTTCTAGTTTTGGCGAGAATCGTCGAGGACGTTGTCTATACATTTATTTCTGGCGGGAGTCATTTGGTAAGGTCGTCGAATCGCATGTATAGATTTCTTTAATAAGTACAAATTCTCGATTTTCTATCATCGTACGTCGAGGCTACTGTGTCCATTGTCGTCTATACATATTTTTAGTCTTCGGTAAAGTTTGTGTCGGAAATTATTTTGGTGAGATTGTCGGCGCGCATGTGTACATCTTCTACAAGTACAATCACTCCGCTTCTTGCTGACGGACGTTGCGGCCGCAGCGCCCGTTGTCTTTTGTACGTTTGTTCGGTCCTTGTCGTATCGGGACTTAGAAATTTTTTCATTTAGTTGCTCGTCGTAGCGGACGAGTGTCACGGACCAGTTTTCTTATGTAATGTCGGCATCATCGCTCCGTTTTACTTGTCGGTGCGCAGTTCGCACATTTGCTGGCTACTGGCTTTTTCTCTTCTTTGGGGCGCAGTAGCAGAGAGCTAAAGATTGCACATAGCGTAATATTTCAAACGAGAACGCCTGGGTAGCTGTGACATTACTTTTGTATTGAGATCGGCTATTATCGCTACTGTCACCCTCGACCAGGCGTTCAAGCTCTAAGAGATAGAGTGGGTTCCCCTATAAATGTGAAAATAACGAACGTATTTGGTTCAAGTACAAATACATGCCAATAATACAGGGCCAAGTCCCTTAGGCAAATTTAAAACAAGGAAAGTATATTAGGCTCCCGGAAAGGGACATATAAATAAGCATAGCACCGAGGTGCGCTTATAAATTTAAGAAATAAATAGGGTTGGCTCCCCTATAAAATGGTAGTGGTGCATGCAAACAGATAGAGGCATTAGTACATGCCTCTAACAAAGCTTCAGCGGAAGCATATAAGAGTTTAACCTTTTAAACAGAATTAGGACATGGCTTTGCAACGTACATGCTGAGGCATTACTTTATGTTGCTACCAATGAAAATACATATACACATGCTAATGTACATTACATGTATAAGAGAGCTCGAATAACTGCAATTATTGCAAATATATACATCTTACGTACATCGTAACTGTACATAGGCAAGAGTGGAAACCGTGTACACATTTTATTTTTAAATATATTTTTTTGCGCATGCGCATTGAGTTTCACTGTATAACCTTTCATATAGTAAATAAGCGAACATACTCTACAAGTAAGTATTGGTCAAGTAATTTAGGAATTTACGAGCAGGCTACAGCGGCGCTGTTCTTCAAACCAGGAGAACGTAACACCACTTAATATCATTTTAAAGCAAAATTAATATTAATAATAAGCGAAGTACCTCCGGAATTGGACCGTGTCATGATGAGATATAAAAATGAAATAGGGCTAAGAGGAAAAAGGAATAGAAAGAAAAAAGAAAAAAATGGAAAAGGGCATGAAAAAAGAAAGGTGAAATAAAAAATGAGAGAAGGAAGGGAGAATGGAAGCAGAAAAGAAAAAGAAAGAAAAAAAAGGAAAGAAAAAGAAAAAAGTGGGATCTCGACGTTTCGCCTGTGTCGTATGAGGCTTCTTCAGGAGAAAACAGGGAAATCAAAGTGGCACGATAACTCGACGCGTAAACAACGCTAAAGGCTAAAACCTTCAGAAGGTTTTCGTTTCTAGCGTAGTTAACACGCCGAGTTACCGTGCCACTTTGGTTTCCTTGTTTTCTCCTGAAGTAGGCTCCTACGACGGAGGCGAAACATCGAGATCCCATCTTTTCCTTTTTCAATACATTAGCAAGCACTTACTGCAATCTTTAGACAATTCATCCTGCGTCCAATTTTTCACGTATCAGATCGATTTGTAGTTCCGATAATTTAGTTTTACATCTACTGATTTAATTTTTCAAACATACATGATCGTGTTTAGTTGGCGTATAGTGCTTTCGCTCTAATTGATATTTCCTCGGTACTTCGCATTTTCAACCTACATGTACATAATTCTATAGTCGTAGACTGAATATTCTCTCAAGCACAGTGTCAGTCGCATTTCCACACGTATCTAGTTTACACGTCTTTAATTAAAAGCGAAATTTACGCTTCCTTGTCCCCGTTTCTTAGCTAAACCTTATCCGCGAGCCGAACGCTTAGTCAAACAGCATTATAACAAAACTAATATCTACACTGGGGCGCTATACGTAACGTGATACAAAAGATGCTTACCTATACGAATAGGGTGGTATGAAGACGCACAACAGTCTCAAGCCGTTCCACTTATGTGTAAAGCGTACAGTTTCCGCCATATGAATAGAAACATTGCGGTAGAATATTCTTACAGAAATGCAAATGCAAATGTAAGATCGGTTTCTCAAAAATATGAAAATTCATGCACTCAACACAATTTAAAACTTGTCCAACTTAATACCTCGTGAAATGACTGGGCGTAAATATTAATTAAAAGACAAAGGTTATATACGAGGGTGGACCCCCATACTACATCCTTCACTTACTTCTAATTGATTGCTTGATTAATGTCATCCACTTAACTAACATTTGTAGATCATATCTACATAATATCAAATTTGTATTTCAAAGTATTGTTGTGCTGTGGCTAATTCTTGAATTGCCCGTCGTGATTATTCATAAAAATGGATCCTGTTGAACAAAATATCGTAATAAAATACCTCAGAAAAAGGGCATAAACTATTTTCGCCAAATGGATCATCTTCAGTAGATTAATAGGTTTCCTGTTATTAACGATGACACAAAATCAAAGAAGAAATAAAGAAAATAATTTGTTCATGACGAAAACAAACATGGTGCAGTACTGCAAATATCTATCTGCTGGAAAATTGCCCATTCATTAAATTATAATAAGTAGCACCTCTAAAGGCATTAAATGGTAATTCCTTGACATCTAGGGAAGCGAATTATATAGTATCGCAGATGCGTAGCCAAAATCTTTAATTTAATATAATTAATTAATATACTATAGTAGTCATATGAAATTCCTTATGTCATCTTTCTTTTTTTAATTAATTTACAGTCTAACCTCTTGGTAAAGATGCTACATAGCCTTTTTAGTACAGACGCGTACGCCACATATTCCTAGAGCCCATAATGTATTTTGGCATATATTTTTTGAACCAAACCTTGCACTTTCTGGAGTGACACTAGTAATTCTACGAAACATGCTCTCATTTCGACGTTTTATATTGTTTAGAACTGTACACCCGTTGAGCGACTAAGTTGAGCCATGCGCGGATACGTACCTAACAATAACGGAGAATAATATTAATGAGATGGAATTGGTAACACTTGATTCTCGCATACACTCGCACGCGTACATTTACTTAAAGTGCGTATATGCGGAGATGTATTCCGAACGTCGCTAACATGGATTCCTTGTTTGGTGCTGATATACCGTGACGTTGTTAGGGAAGGAAGAGAAGGAACAACGAGGAAATTCTAATTTCGTCTGAATGAAATTGAAAGCAAGAGGAGGAGTTAAATTGGGTGGGATGCGGAAGGAGTAAGAGCTATAGATTGGAGTAAAAGTATTCTTCACGTTTCAGTGGGTCAATTCCCTGTAAATGTAATTAATTCTTTGCGTTTATTTTTAAGTAAATTTTGGTTAATGTTAATAATGAAGGTAATGTTAAAAAATGTTTATTCCAGAATAAATTGTATTCCAGTGACTCGCAGCCATCGAAAAATTTTATGTGGCATCCGTAGACTTGGGTCCTTGAAAGCGTTTTTTTTTCAGAGAACTCTGCAGTTAGTTGACGCAAAATTTCGATAGGCTTTACGCCTTTCCACGTCAAAAATTTAATAACAATACGTTTCTCAACATACGTTTGCACCTCTTGCTCAGACATGATGCTACTAATAGCCCATCTGCTCCCGGGAACCGAAGCGCTTCCCTCCTCCCCAACACATATCGAAACGTCCTGCCACTCACTTCACCTAAACGGCGATAAAATGAAAAGTCCGGTGCATATTTGATTCGCTCTCGTATTACTAATGACGTTATCAACTGCCATATCACAACACGAAGATATCAAAGGAAATTGCGATTTGCTATAAATAGATATTAATTATCCGATATAATAAATGCGATGTTGAACTTAAGTTTTTGTTGCATTATTGCAGACTAAAGGAGTTCGTTTTGAAAGTGCTGTGCATTCTATTAGTCATCACAATTGCTGTGTTATCAATTGGATTTTATTTCTTTCAAATCATGAATAGCAAACTTATTGATATTGAAAGGCACGTTTATCATTCCAAATTTCGTTATCTGTACCATATTATTAGTGGGTCAGAGTAACGTCTTTGAAGAAGCCTTTTAAAGAATAACGTTCTATGTTTACACAAAGTAATGACTCAAGAAAAACACCTAGAACAAGTTTTTTTGGGACACTGTCATTTCGATTAACATGTACAGATGCATACAGGTAAAACGGAGAACCTATAGTCCGAGGGGTTTATCGAATGAATTCGCGGGATACATGCAGTGTGCTGATCGGTATATAACAAATTTGTTTGCATAGTCATTAAGACCGTACAGTATTTACTTCAAGATTTCTATGACTTAGAGTACTTAAAAAAAGGCAATTACATTAACGAAAAGAATAAATTCTGGTTACAGTATAAGGTTTTTTAATTGAAAACGAAAATGCAAACTCTTTACAAGCAAAGAACTTTAAAGGTTTGATCACAAAAATTACTGTATTAAAAAGAAAGAAAAATTTTTCTAAAAATCAAAATAAAAATCTCTTTGCTTCACGGAGGCTACACGTCTTCTACGTCGTAGATCTATTTATATTTATATTAAATATTCAAAAAATGCAAGTAAATAATGCTCCAGTCTATCGCAGAAATGCCGTTAAACATTAACTATTACTACCGTTATGTGGAAAGTATAAATAAATTGATAATGACACAGTCTGAAATTCAAATGAATGTAATCTAACTGCTCACCATCGCAAGTACCATACAAGTACTACTATCTATCCAACGAAGTAAAGAACTGTGCATCGTGGAATGTCGCGAAGATATCCCTACCTTTCTCTTTACAAACGTGTACTCCCGACTATAAGTCTTCTGTTTCCACAGTATACGTATTTTTAACGTACACATCGTTCACACGCTAAAAAAATATACATCATGCACAGATTTCGCTTGTTCACTCACATTTATACATAAATATATCCGGTGGCGTTGACTAATACGAACATTAAAAACATTAGGATGATTTAGAGGCGGGTTATTAATACTAGTGCAGGATAAACAGGGTTGTTTTTTCACTCAGTCGAACGATAGGGGTTATATCTCACCTATATATTGCAAACAATGCCAAGTTGTGAGGGGCCATAAAAATGTATTATTATATTACGGTACAACGACGTTCGTTAAAAATTATTATAGGAGCTATCCGATTTTGAAATGTTGTTTTTTGTACGTCCTCTGAGAATATACATATTTTGCTGTACATATATTTTATAGCAGGTTATCCATATGTTTGTTCGCACATGTTTGGGTATTTAAAACAAATATTTTGCTTACATTCGGATAAAAACGTTATTTTACTGAAATATGATTTTATGAATGTTAAGTTATTTAGTTAAATAACGCCCTGGATCCGGAAAAACAATGGGGATATTAAAAACACTGGAATATTCCCAATAACCTTAAATATTCGTACTAATAACACATCTAAAATACCTAGAAGCTAATACGAAACATGATAATGCTGCCAAATACAGTTACTCATTTTATTGGTGATATCATTTACGAGAAACGTAATATGAGGAGGCAAAAGCGCCAACACACATACATGTTTCTGCCCACTCGGTGTCGTCAGCGTGGTTTCGAGCGACTTTTTGATCAGCACATTGTAATACCCTTTTCGCTACTATGACTACATCTAACCTTACAGTTCAAGTGAGTATTCTTGGCGCTAACTAGTGCCAAAGGAATAGAATACTCCTTCACCTGGCTCAAACACAACGAAAACAAACAGATACAGTTTCGCAACCCTTCTTACGAGTAATACATGAATTGCTAAATCAGAGAGAGCGTGCATAAAGTAACTCGAAACGTGAATGATTTCTCAAGCTTACGTTTGAGCACAGAAAACTAGTGTTTTATTCTATATTGCCGTGATGAAACGTAGAGCACTTGCTCATACATTTTGATAAAATTAGAAGAATGGTAATTGGTAGATAACTCTGCAATTTCTTCCTTTTCAAATGCAGGAGTTATTCGGGCAATTTTCCACTTGGGAAGACATATATTTGTGCTTAAGCTAAGGTTTATTAACGTTATCAGCTAATACAGAACAACAGTGTTTAAGTACACATGCAGCTATCTGGTCGTGACCTGCAGCAAATATATTGCTAAATTTAAACGTCATAGAAAGTAAGCAGTCTTCGGTAAGTTCATTATTACAGCTTTCTACATCCCCTAAAAAAGCACGAGCAAACAGTACAGAAGACATATATTTGGCATATTAAAGTTTCTGGTTTTATCAGTTGAGCATTACTTAAACTAACCAAAAGTAGTAGACATCACAATTTTCCCTGGTACAAAATTCTTTCAAATTCAATTCAAGCCATTTCTTTAAAGTAGAAGTGGATTACGCCAGAAGAATCTTTAGCAGAGTTAGTAATATACTTTTGCAATAAAAATAGGTATGGCACATATATCACTAGTAACTTCAGGCCTCCGCTTCTTTGGAAGCGATAGAGTACGTAACTTCTTGCAAATTATGTGGAAGTCACTGTAGAACCCATTGCATTCATTGAATATGTTACGCAGGAATGTGTAAAATACGTAGACAACACAAGGGCACCTGGACAATGTTAATGCCATCAACCGACTTCGAAGATATCCCCCAGATAGCTGAGAAGATATCCTCTTCAGACGCAATACGAATATATGTACTAATATTGGCGGAGGCGCCGGTTTGGCGCTAAATGTTAGGAATTGACATTAGTTTAACAACAGCACTGAAAGTGCTAATGCGGATTATGAAGACTATTCCAGGATCTAGATCTAGAAAATCTCTCCCAAGCTTACTACAAATAAAAAAACGCAAATATCTTCAATGTATAACATTTATTGTGCATACTAAATCAGATAGCACTTAATATTCTGTCAACCATCTTTGGAAAAAGCTTAAAAAGGCGATAGTACATACACTTTGTTTCTAGTAAATAAACACAGCAAGATTTTATTGTAATTTTTATCGTGACTCTATATTTAACAATTATACTATACTTATCAAGGTGAAATATGGCTTTAACAGTTTTATCTGTCAGTATAATTCTACTCTCAATAAGTTAAATGGCAAGATAGTTGCCATCATCTTTTAAGGCAAATTTCGCTATGAATTCTTTGTAGTGAAACAACCAATTTAGCCACTTGTGATGGTCGAGAGGATAGAGTACAGAAAAAGGCACGTGTACTGAAGGATATGACTCCAGGAAGACAAAGGATATGGAAGAGAGCAATAATCAAAGTGTATGAAAACAATCATTTCAATTGCCTTGGAAATGAGGTCTAAAACAACTTAAGGGCATTATCAGAGGCAGTACAACAACCCAATCATAGAATAACTATACGTAGTATAAGTATAGAGGGGAAGCCAGAGTGATTGTAACATGATGTTGAGAATGTTGGAGTTAATGAACAACGGAGATAAAAAAACCGCCCCAAAATGCAGCCTACCTAGCTCAGTACGACTTGCCATAAATGCATTAAGACTAAACAAGGTGACAAAACACAAACAAATTTGTTATTCTAATTGTTAAAAATCACTACAAGTTACTAGAGTTATTAATTTTTATGTGGAAACTTAGGTACTTCTTTATTTTTGGTTATATCGTTACGTTTCTACACGATAACACTTAATATCTTTCTAGTTCTAACGATTGGAGATCAAAAAGTGATTAACTCAGCGACCTTTTAAAAAACTGTCTTCCTTCTCTGATGCATCAATAAGTAGCCGCTTAGAATTAATATGAAACTTTCGTTGGTGTTAGTAATGACAAAATTACGATTTACTTGCAAATTTCCGACGATTTTTAATTTCTGAAAAAATATCAATCCCGATATAATTTCAACCCACGCCCGAAACGTCATAACCATATGGGACTGTTTATTAGTTCTGTTGGGTAATCCAATAATACATATAGAAGAATACGTGAACACTTATTGCAAAGTTGAGGATAAATACATCGACGAAATTTATAATGTTATCGATGGTTACAATGTGTTGCGTTTCTTGCCGATAATTACGAAGCCATCAAAAATGTTGTAACTCAATTTGATTCAAAAACAGTCTTGGCATAGAAAAGTGTGACGTAATTTTCGATAATCCAACAATAGAAGATCAGCTATTATATATCACATCCAGTTTTGCGATAATTGAGGAAGTAATTACTAGATTGGAATCTATCTATCTATAAATGATAGTGTTGGCATTGAACATAATATTAAAGGAAAAATAGGAAAAGTCAATGGATTAACTGGAAAAAAAGTCAAAGGAAATTTAGTAGCGGAAATTCTACACAAAAATAGAGGTTTTGCTGCAGTAAAATCGATAAATAATGTAATTAGTAACATTGCGCCAGAAGGGGGTGGACGGGGGGACATGTGTTCAAATCCTACCAAGACTGTTTTTTTTTAGAAATAAGAACGTTGATAACTTGTAAGAAAATCGTAATCTTATCAAGTAGCCATTTATTTTATATTGAAAGTTGCAAAATGAAGGACCTTTCATTTTAATGAAATATTCAGTAACTCGTTTGGACAATAACTACACAACCTGAAGGAAATTGAATAAAAAAAAGAAAAAACGGTCTTTTATACCTTTTACTTCTTTCTTTCCATTATTATCCCGCTTCTATTAGCTTCCACACCCGTCAATCTATCGAATAAAGTTCGCCTTTCTTTTGTACTCCATCCATCTTTCACTACCTGTTCGGTAATTTCCTCACGTTCATTTCCCGCACATCTTTTCCCACACATTTTAAGCGGGAATTCACTGCCGGACATTTTCCATTCAATTAACTCGTAGCGTATGTAATACGTAGTCGCGCTCAACACGACGTTGGCTCGGTGCAGGTCATTCATTAGGTTTTATGCGCCTAATTTACACAATCGATTATCATTTCGGATAACCCCCGCCTTTGTTCTGTCGATACCTCGCCTTGCTAGAGCATAGGCGCGCGATCGTAGATGCTGTTTTTGCAACATCTCCCAATAACTGTGATGATAATGTTACCCTAGTCGAATTATAACCCACAATTGTCGCCTACAAAGATCATTTTTTGCACGACGCCAATTGCAAATAATAATGGCGGAGTCGATGAGATCCTATGGTTACTATTATATTATTTCAATGATTTTTATTTATAGAGTACACTGTAAAAAGCTTAAGAGCAACAATAACGTCAACAGGAACAACAAATTAGGTAATTCAAAAGAGTTAGAACATGATTTTCAAGGATCACTATACGAAGCCCTATGAATCATTCATTCATATGATTAAAATACAAAAATTGTGCACGGCAAAAATTTAAAAATGCGTCGTGCTTCAACCAGATGACAATGGTAGGTTTTCAACCTGCAAGTTAGAAAACAGAACTTTCGGAAATCTGAAAAGCATTTTTATCCATACAAAAACGTTTTAAGGACAGCAGATATAGTGTTAATAATTATACCCTACCGCTCGTAGGAATCTCTATTTTCACGATATCTTTCAACTGTTATGAGCTTTGAAACGTCTGGTTCATTTAAAATGTAACCTACCTGTCTGCTTTCGTTATTTTTACCCATACTATGCAAATAAATTCAGTTAAAGATCACGCACCTGAAATCATTTTAAGAATCCTATTGAAAACAGTTTTTAGAACTAAACAGCAGATGTGCACGTGCAACTCACAGAAATACCGTAAATTAAATTAAAGGTAGACATGTAGACATTTTCATTAAAAGTTATAGTTTATGTCAAAAAAGAAAAAAAAAACCCTATATATCAACTGGTGGCGCATTTACAGTTTTTATAATCTTAGAAATATTATAATAACATGTATTAAATTCTAATTACATATTCCAATCATATTGATTTTTTTAACATTTTCTACTTTTTGATAGGAGACCTTAAAATTATGAGCGATAGTGTATATAATCGTTTTTAGAATTCAAATAATACAAGTTAACTGCCATCCGTGGTAGTCCGGACAACATTTTAAATGGCATACTATGAAGGAGGTTTTAAGATAGTATAGAGTATATCTATATTTTGTTCAATTGTGTGTAAAAGATTTGTAATATTGGAACCTTCGATCATCTTGTCGCTTTTCAGGTATGAAATAGGTATTCTTATCCGATATATGACATTCAACATACAGCTTTAGGTAAATGTCTCAAAAAACCAATTTCTTAACGGATTTAACCGTGTAGAAGATTTTGCAAACTGTCTAAGCTATTCAGTACTGCATGTACATAACTATTTAACTTTTTTCGGAAATTTTTAGTCAAATAATCAAAGTTGATTTTTATACATATTTTTATTTTATTTGCGACGCGTGTCGAGGCAACAATCTGCATTGGACGCCACACTCTACAAATTACAGTAGGAAGAGTGCGCTTGTTAAACTAAATCACAAAATACGCGTGGTTTTACAAAACATTCTGATTCCTATAACCTCTCCACAACTTCTTTAAAATTTGTTTAAAAATCTAAGTATGCATATTAGAGGTGATATATTTCTCAAAAATATGCGATTTGACTCACAGTTTGTAAAGGAAAGCTTTCTAGACAAAGACAGGATTTCCCTATGGAAAATATACCCATGTGTAGTTTCAAATTACCTTATGACATTTGTTCGAGTGTGACCGCACTAGAAGGCAATTGACGATTTGGAACTAATTCTGGGAATAGGAAAATTACACCTATTTAACAGCCAGAAGCAATTAACCTTCTTATGTACTAAACAAAATAAAACTTTGAACAAAGAAATTGTTCTTCTGGTAGAAAGAGAAACAAAATTAAGTTTCTGAAGAAGTACACTATGTTCATAGTCTCTATATATATTCCTCCAACACAAGATAGAAGATCTTCAGGAATCTTTTCTTCACCTTATGAAACCAGACGAACATGATTCCAACCGGATTGGAATGGGTGAAAAGATTTTTTTTGTCGGTGGTGAGCGACCCAACGAGGTTATAAGCTCTTTTTAAGCAGAAAGCTAGTTAAACGTGAAACAGCATGAAAAAGGTACTTCTCATCGAAAATAATCGTACAAGATGATTATAAAATTATCAAAATAACAAAAGCAAAACTATTCATCAACATTCTTCTTAAAATATTTCTCAAATTTTTGAATTAATTCTTTATTTGTTTACACCAGTATGATTTCGGAAAATTGGAGTACTTTTTGTGTAGTTGCAGAATTCAGAATGACGAATGACTAACCTTGCACAATAAAGTATAATTGTTTACAAGTAAAAAAAAAAAAATAAAATTGTGCCAACAAAATATAAGGGAGAAATATTTTTTCTCTAGTAGACTTACGATTAATACCATTAGTTGAAATATTATAGAATAATTAATATCGAAACATATCAGATTTTAAGACTACATTTTAGTTCAGCTATCTATACTATTTAATTCTGCCACACATGGCACATGATACTCTAATTATCCGGAACGAATATTCACCGTACATATATCGATTTGTGCCTTTATTACATTCGTATAAAGACGGTATTAGTTGATTATCTAAAATCAATTTGTACTGGGTGTATGTTAGGTGTTAAGCTAGGTTAACCGATACGTACATTAGCAAAAAGTGATTACGCGAGACAATGGGAGAGTCGCTGCATGCTATTTAATGCATTGTAGCTGCAAATTGGCATTGAAATAGGAATTACGTTTTTATTACATTATTATTGGATTATCCTCTGCGCCCTTTCAATAACTTCTCTGTAACATAACTCATCATCAAAATTGTCCTCCCCTTCCCCGCCTAAATTCTTCTTTCTGACTTTCGGATTGACATTTTTGCCGAGAATAAGGCCGATGTAGTGCGCACAAAGCGGCGACGGTAGCAACGTCGTTGTCCTCACAACTTCAACTCCCATAGAATCGAAATTGATTGATGGTCTGTAAAACTTTTTTGCTTTCTTCCTCGACATATAATGTCCTCAAAAATGTTCGAGAAACACAATAAAAGTAGATAATAAATGAGAATTTAATATCGATGATTTGTAGCATCGGTGTTTTCCTTTTTCAATTCTTTTGGAAGCGGTAGCCCCTTGTCTATTGTAAAGGTGACAAGAAGACAACATAAAACGCTGAGAATATTTCTCTAAAGGGTTAGACGTAAATTACTCGGCGTATTGCGTAAAATTTGTACGGGACAGCAACTGACCTAAATTCTTAGCGCCACCAAATCACTATTTACAAAAGAAAAATGGATATCCAAAAAAAAGGAATGCAAAATCGTGATTACCCCAGAGTATGCCTCGTACAAAACTTTACTTTTTTCAAGGAATTTGACCTAATCTTGTGCCCGACCGAATATCTAATCCACACGCGAAATATCTATAATCCGATATGAACTTTGAAATAAAATATTTGTTTTTTTCATATGTTCTGCAAAGTATGCATCGGAGTTAATGTTGAACTACAAAGAAATACAAATGCAAGAGAAAATAACATTAAACAAATTATTACATTTTTGTACAGAGAATATTTACAATAATGGTAAGTCAAAAGTTTAAGTTCTATAAACATATTCAAAAGATTATTTATTGTTAAATATACATATTACCGAGGTATACATTTCAGTTAATAAAAAAGCTGAAAGTAAATTGCTATTCGAGATAGGGCTTTCAAACCGAGCAACGGTTAAGAAAATAGGACGATCGCATCATCTCAGCAATAAGGTTGTGCAATTACTACGGCAAAAATCACGCTAAGAACAGTAATCAAAAACTAACTCGAAGGCAGCGTTGATCGATATTTCGGTTTGTCTCTTCCGGTAACGTAACCACCCTTAAAAGAGACACCTAAGCAAGAAATTTGCGCAAGATCGTATGAGATGGCATCATGGGTCGAACAACGGTATATTTTCTGATGAAAAGAAGTTTAACTAGACGGGTCTGATGGTTTGAAATATCTATTGGCACAATTTGCGCAAGAACACTAAAGTTAAAATGAGCCGAAATTCTGGTAGCAGTAATGTAATAATGACAGTAAAATCCCTGTAATTTTCCTCTTATACACAATTTTCAACAAAGATCTTCATTTAGAGGTTTACAAGATTCAGACAAATAAAGTCAACCTGATTAGAGAGAGACCTTGTATTACGTCATTAATTTGTAAGTTATGCCATGCAAAACAAAATTGTCAAATCTGGATCTAAGAAGATCCATGAAAGATACTGGAAATATCATTGCATCTACAAAAACTACCTGTCTGATAGTGGTAGTTTCTGGGTTGCCAGAGACCATTGACCAGAGAAAGGGTGTTAGTTATATTCCGAATACTTTACTACTAAACTCTCTAAGTTAATCGTTTTGGATGATTTCAAGTCTTATTTTATGTGTTTATATCTGCAGACCATCACGCCAAAATGATATACTGCTCTGATGCAAAGTGCAATGATATTCTAAAACACAATCAGTACCATTCATTATCCTTAAGGTTATTCTTTACAGGACCCAATAGACTACCAGTGTTTATAATGAATAATTGTGGTATTACACAGGCTACTGTAGAGGTTGATTTTGTAATTTTGAGAGAATTGCACTGGTCGGCCAACGTTTTATGATACCCCACAACATATTTTAATAAGAAAAGGTCAAGCATTCGCATAACAAAAACCTATTTTGGAATTCACATCATAAATTGTTCATACGTGTTCATTGGTGATAGTCATGTAATGACATTAAAATGTAGCAGCGTCTTCCGGAAGATCTTATATAACAGAATACGTAAATTATTTAATATGTAGTAATATTTTTATTTTTATTTCAAATGCAAGAGCAAAAATTGTGGTTTAGTAGTGAAAAATACAATGCTATAGGTGACGTCGTACTGTTGTATAGCTTTCATCCTCTCACCAACAGTTTCTAGGACCTGGTTGTCCAGTGCTTATCGTGCTTGGTTATCAGGGCTCGGGGTCCCAGGTACGAACTCCTGCGGCTTATTTCTCAGAGTTGAGGTTTTCTATGATTTTCCTCACTCTATGGCGAATGTTGAGCGAATATCTTAAGACGGACCACGAATGCAAACGTAATAATAACTCCTGGCCGGCCGTGAATTGACCAAAGCTGTTGGGATATGGATTTTGACGTAGCTCAGACCAAAATCCGCGAATACCATCAACAATTGCCCCTTAAGATTATTATTTATTTTTGTATTATTGGTGTACACTTTTTTTGGTTTAAATAACCTCAAAGGAAAAAATACAGAGTCATTAAATTAGATGATCTAGCCACCCCATTGATGTTCTCTCTTCAACAGGATACTGGATTATCAAACCGTGGACGTGGGACGTCTATCGCGTCTGCGATTGCATGGGATATAGCATTGTCCTGCTAAAACCACGTATTCTCCATATACCTATTTCCCAACTCGTGAAGCAAAAAGTTTGTAATCATGTTTCAATGTCAAATTCTAGTAGCAGTGATGGTATTGCCATCTTTATCTTCAAAGAAATGCAGCTTAATCAGTCTACCAGCCCAGAAACAACGCCAGATAATTACTTTTTGTGAATCCAATTGTTCTTTAGTACATTTCGTGAATCTTCCACAGTCTAACTAATTTTGCTTATTTACCATTCCATCCAATTGGAAATGCATCTCAACGCCAAAGATGGTTTTGTTGTAAAAAGTGACACAATCCACTTTTCATTGGCAAATTACTAAGTAATGACGTAACTTAAAATCCGATGGCCTTATTTCTTGGCTTACCTGAATCTTGTACACGTACACTTTTTGACTCTTAGTAACTAATAACACCAGCAGTAGTGTTTTAAATGGCCACATATAGTGGGTAATTTTCTTTTCCATATTCTGCAGAAATCCTTCTGCAACTTTTGCATAACAGGAGTATATTTAACAAAAAATACCCGCTCTTGAAATGCATACTTTTGCTCCTTTATTAACCACATTGTTTCTACTTGTTCTGTCAAATATCTGCGGGAAATTAGAAAAGCAATCTCAAATTGGAACAGATTTTAAATTAAAAACAATCTCGTTCATATACATTTCCATGGATTATTTCGCAGTCGGAATTCAATGAACATTTGATATATGCGAGAAGGTTGATGACTCAAGCAAATACGAAATTAAATTCGACAGGGAACGAGGACTGTGGTGTAGGGTGAGGAGAAGAAAAACTGGTGACTGTGGAAACCGGAGATTCGTACTCTCTTGCAATTCGTTGTCTAAACTTGTTTATTAGGTTTACTTTGGGTGAATTTACTGGAAAAGTTGAGAAGTTCCGGCGTCGTACAGTTTGCAATACCCTGAAGAATTGTTCGAATGTTGCCGTTTTCTTTTAGACTTTAGCTCGGCGTATGTGTGATTAAGAGTCAATAAGTTCGGCACTTATAATCAATTCTTTAGAAGCTCTTGCTCGGCTAACTAACTTTAGTTCTTTGAATAAATAAGCTGTTAACGTATAACTAAGGAAGTACGCTGAAAAATGTAAGAATGAGCGTCGTAAAAGCTTAAAGTTATGTCGACCGCATCTCAAAACAGGTAGAACTAGGTAAGTAAGTTTACTGAGGGAGGTATTGCATATTATTTCAAGTACACTGCATAACTTGAAGCGTTTTACAACAACATGAGCTATCTTACTTTTTACTGCTATTTCAACTGCACCTTCTTCAAAGATGATGACTTTATTCTGAATAAGGAACTTACAACTGCCTTTTCTAAGAATATACTCAGCGCTGTTTTCATTCGGCGATGAGCGCAAAAGTACGAGGGCGAATCAAATATGAATCGGACTTTGGTTTTAGAACATTTACTGGTACAAAAACATTTGAATGCACCTTAGTTTTCTATATAATATCTTCTTTTATTCACATTTTTCCACCGTATTGGGACATTGTTAATTCTATAATCGAAGAATAATAGTGGTCGCGTCTGAAACCAATTGCACACGAGCATTTCCATACCTTCGTCGTCGTCAAAGTAGTCACCTCCCAGTTCTTCTTTGAGTAACCCAAACAAGTGGCAGTCACACGGTGAAAGATCGAAACTATAGGACGGATGTTCCAATATTTTCCAACGAATTTTGTCCAACTTATTTTGGGTCAATACAGCTGTGTGTCGCCGAGCATTGTTATGGAGCAGAATCGCCCTTGGAACAGGAATATCTCAGGTTTTTCGTCGATAGGCTAGTTTCACTTCATCAAGCAATTAGCAGCATTAACTGTATGCCATTCGTGAGGAAAATCAATAAGTATGCCTCTGTAATCCCAAAAAACCGCTGCAAGAACTTTTCAAGCAGAAAGACGGGTCTTGGCTTTCCGCGGTGCTACTTCTCCAGGTTTTCACCACTCCATGTTTACCTGCCTGGACTCCGGGGTGTAATGTTGCACCCACATCTCATCACAGATGACAGTGTACTTCAACAGATCATCCTCCTCTGTTCGATATCGTGCCAAACACACGATAAGACGGTTTGCCTTCTGATCTTCCGTCAATAGTTGAAAAACTCAGCTTGAAAAAAACATTTCGGTAACCAAAATCATCTGAAATGATTTCGGTGTGTGCAGCAATTTTCCACAATGCAAGGCGGCGGTCACCTTCACTCAGTTCACGGATCGTACGAAAATTCGCCTCACTTGTGCTCGCCAGCGTTCGGTGTGCATGACTCACATTTTCCCAAGGAAAATGTTGTGTGCCAGTCATAGACGTAGGTCCTCGAAAGCTTTTTTCAGCCTACTATGCAGTTAATCGACGCAAAACTTCGACAGGTTTTACGCCCTCCCGCGTCAAAAATTTGACAACCATATATTGCTCAACAGACGTGTGCACCTCTTGCTAGAACATACTCTGGGTAACCGAAACATTTGTTCCCCTTCATCTTACATTCCCCTCTCCAACACATATCAGAACGTCACGCCACTCACTTCACCTAGAGGGCATTAAAAAGAAAAGTCCCGTTTATATTTAATTCACCCTAGTAAATGATCTGTTTGATGTGCATGAGGCAAATCAGACGTAACATAAGCTTGTTATGTAACAAAATAGTAGTCGGGCACATTCAATTACCTGCATCCAATATTTGAATTTATTTATTTTTGCATGATAGAAAGATAGTTTATTTGGATACTAAACTTAAATGATTATAAAATCTTCGAATACTTGCCCTTTCTGCCGACAGTTGTGGCTAGTTGACCTGAGGTTGCATTCCCGTTATTTATCGCGCGTTTGATGTGATCATCTGGCCGTCGTTTCATCCGAATTCGTATTTTGGAGTACAATTTAGATTCAGGTTACGTCCTTGGAGCCGCCAGAAGGAATTGCAAATATATCTGGGGAATATCCATTTCAGAAAACATATGCTGTCCCATTTGTTAGATATGATCTTATTAACTCCAAATGGAATAAACAGAGGCCCATATATTCTAGCTTAGCTAGCAACAGCTCGTTACCTTTTGGAATCGAATGCCTTTGGGAAGTCTGTGTAATAACATCAGTTTGTTTTTGTTGTTCCATACTTGATAATGGATGGTAAAGATAAACAGCTTGCGTTAATTTCTTTCCATATTATTATAATCAGTAGCATAAGAGGGTGGTGTTTAAGTGCAACACACTATGTGTACCACATTCTCGTGCCCTGAAAGACCTTTCGATGAGGTACAACATTTGCGTTTACATTTTTGTTCTATCTATTTCCATTCAAGACTTAAATCAAAATTGAGAATCTGTGAATTTTGTAAGGGGTGTTTCATCCTCCCAGAGTGAATTTCCAGACAAACAAAAAGATTTTATTTTCGAATCTCAACATACTCTACTTCCCTACCAAGTTTCATTAAGATCTGAATTTGACACCCGGGAACCTTTTCTTGTGAGTTATACATACTAAGTTTATTATAGTAGATAGACTTTGTAACGTACCCGTGTTGATATATAGGCAAAAAGGTTATTTGTGTCTATAAATTCTGTTATATATGTTCTAGGGCTTTAGTAAAATTGCACAATACTCATATTAATGTAATTCTCTATTCTGAATTTACTTCGCTTTCTAAAAACTAGGATGATCTTAGTTTTCCAAATATCCAGAAATATAAAAGTTTTTAGAATTGAATAAAATAAAGGAATTAGAGAATACGCAAACACATTAGCGCAATTGTTCACTGCTAAATCCGGAATAAGATCTTTCCTTGGAGGCGTGAACTTGCTAGAAACTAAGAAGCTAGCGATAACTTCCTCCTTTTTTATGGAACCAGGGTTATGGACAAGAAGTGAAAAAGGTGCAGTACTGTTAGAGGTAAACATTCTGGAAAACTCTCTAGGAAACGTGTTCACAATTATTGAAGGTTGCGAAGGTTCGTCGTCACTAAGAAACATATCCCGGTATTTGCTCTCGTATTATTAACTTATGACCAAAAAGCACGGAGATCCTTCACTATCCCAGCCTGAACCCTATGTAAATCCGGTTGTAATGCATCGTGCATTTCACATTTTAAAAAGCAGCGAACTCTTAAATTCAGTGAAGTAATGAAGCGAATTATTGGTTTTCCATTTTTTAACAATACATATCTTTTGTGTGGATAGAATTTTTAGTGGTACGTGTAAACCAAATTCAATCTGGCATACAATGATTTGGAAACATTCTTCTTGAATATACGGTGCCATCCACAATGAAATGCAATATTAGAATACATAGAATAGAATAGAATTTGTTGGCAATAGTAAAAAGCAGCAAACAAAATAAGTTACAATAATTAATTAAACTTATGTGCTAAAAGGACCAAATTGCCTGCCTCCATATACGGAGGTATATGGCGTTCTACCTTTAACTTTCGTTAATCAAATATAAAAAAACAAATGAAGATAAATTTGAAACAAAAAAAAATTAAAACTAAAAAAGCAACGCAATACAATGGTAACTGATACGGTTGCTTGTATAGCCGCATTACGGATAGGTATACAAAATTATGAATATTGAATTGTTAGTAAGTGGTGTAGGTGGTTCCTTGTTTCCTTATCCCTCGATTAAAGGAGTAAAAGGTATTTAAAATCTTGGATATACTATAGTTGAAACTGTGTTTGTACTCCTCACATCTGTGTTCGGAAACAAACAAAATTATTGTACAAATACAGTGAGTGTTCACGTTTAATAATGTTAGTAAAGAGTATGAAACACCCGCGTGTAGCATATATCTAGAATATTAAAATTTTTGATTTTCTACGTAACGTCTCGCCTGTCGCGGATGCCGCAAACGAAGGTAACACAGACATTCTGAAGTCGCTGACTTCAGAAGTCTGACCCGCAATGCTGTAAGTGCATGCAGCATCTGAATAATTAAAGTTAGACAAACAATAGTCTTACAAAGCATGAAAGTTATCGCACTATAGAAGAACCTTCTATGTATAAAAATTGATTTTAACGCTATGGCGGCCTATCTAATGATGTGAGAGGTATTTTGATGAAAGGAGAGATAGGAATCGATATAGAAATGTCAAGATTGTGCAAGACTCTATGTTTAGTATATCTTGGACCAAAAGTAATAAGTTTTCTTTTGTCAGCGTTAAGTGCTAACTGCTGGTTTTCACAGCACACTGTTAAATTATGCAGATCTTCATTTATATATTTCAGAGCTTTAGTGGTCTTGGAGGGGCTTAAGGAGAAATAAAGTTGGGTGTCGCCGGCATATAAATGATATTGACAATACTTTAAGACATTGGGAAATGATTTCTAGTTTTTTATGAATCAAAATGGATTACTTTTTTCTCTCGTAGACACTTATTTCTGATTTTGTAACATCTTATAATACTCACGCCATTAGTCTTCCAGGACAGATATGAAAGTTTATATAACAAAAATTCGTCCATATTTCATCGAAACGAATTCCGTCCTAATGAAATTCTACCGAAGATATCGATTCCCGTCCGGCTGCCGCGCTCATCGTAAAGAAGTCATTAATACTTTTTTTTATCTTTTCCAAATAAAACTCTTGAGGCGGCCGGATAAAAAGCAGCGACAAGGGGCGGAAAAAGCTCGAGAATCGGCAGGCACATTTCCGGCATCTTTTAATTTTAAACGTCGGAATTTTCGATACGCACCGGCCGTGTCTATTTACGACCGTGCGATATCCCCCTTCTCCCCGTCCAGATCGAGCGGGGAAAACTTTGCGCCGGCTGGAGAATTCCGGCGGGTGGAGGAGAAACAGATTGTGGCGCGTTAGACGAAATATAGTCCCGAATTAAAATTGATACAGCTTTCTTTATGGGGGAGAATGCGAAACGGGCACGTCGTGCGTATCGGGGAAATGTGGGCGAATTTTAGGGGATTTAGTAGCGGGACGCGAATTTTCGGGAGGTAGAAACGAGCGCTCGTTCCCGTCGACTCGTTCGCGTAACGTGGAACGTGACCGACGATTTATTGATGGAGATTTATTTGATATTCGAGAAACATTCGCGCATGAAGCTAATTCGTTTTTATTACAAACGACTGGTGATGTTGCTCAGCGATGGCCTCCAGCAACTGTTCGGGCACGTATAGGAGGCGTGAGTTATTCGACAGCGGCGGATAAGATACGATTTGGTAGCTACTACGCGGCGGTGGTAGCGAAGTAATTGATTCGTAGATACTTAATTCAAAAGGGTAGTATATTTATAGAATCTGTTTAACAATACAAAGCGATGTTTGCTCTTAAATATAATTTTCAATACAAATAACAAAAAGGGAAATTGAAAAGGGCTCATGACAACATCCAAAATACATAAAACTATACGAGGGCCACCTGAAATATTTCCGGAATTGGCAAGAGATGGTGCACGAAGGTTGAAGTAGATTCATTTGGTCGGCAAGAGCTACCTTCTTTACAGCAACTGTCAAAATTTCAGACGTCTACTGTCAATAGTCGTCGTTCAAGAGTTTTTGTGAAGTAAGTCAGGCGGTTTCGCAAAGATGGATAAAATCGAATTTCGTGCAGTGATAAAACACTTCTGGATGGCTGGGAGAACTGCCACGGAAATTCGAATTTCTTTGCTAGAGGTTCATGGCGGATGTACTACATCATTTTCGACCATCACCTTCTGGGAGAACGAGTTCAAACGCACAAGCACAAGTGACGAACCACGCAGTGGGCACCCGAAAGCCGCTACCAACGATGAAATGATCGACAAGATTCATGACGTGGTGTTAGCTGATCGGCGATTGAAGCTGAAAGAGATAGCAGAGACAACAGGCATTTTAGAATAACACGGTGGCCATATCCAACAGGAAATTTTGGGTATGAAGAAGATTTCGGCGCGATGGGTACCGCGTTTGCTCACGCCGGAGTAGAAACGAAATCATGTGATCGTTTCGGAGGAGTGTCTGGTCAGAATCCAAAGCAATCCAAGAGACATCTACATGCGTTTCGTAACCGTGGATGAGACTTGAATCCACCGCTATATACCGCAGACCAAGGAACAGTCGAAGCAGTGGACCTTTCCGAGCGCATCGACTCAAAGAAAGCAAAGACCGTTCCACCTACCGGAACGGTCATGGCGACCATTGCTTGAGATTTCCAAGGTGTGATCCTCATCGACTATCTGCAGAAGGGAAGGGCGATCACGGGGCAATACCATAGCGATTTATTGCCCCCGTTGGATGTAGTATTGAAGTAGAAACGGCTTCGTTTGCAGCGGGAAAAAGTGCTTTTCCACCAGCACAATGCACCGGCTGATTCTTCCCACATCATCAAGTCCGAATTGAATGAGCTAAATAGTTAGTTAACAAATTAGTCTCTCATCATTCATATACACCGGACGTAGTCCTCAGAGACTTTTTTCTATTCCCAAACCTGAAAAAATCACTGGGGGGAAAGGAATTTGCCTCAAATAAGGAGGTCATCGCCGTTACAGGTGGCTATTATGGCAGACCGCAAAACACCCTACACTTCCAACGGCTTAAAGAAACTGAACCACCGTTTGAAGGAGTGTATTGATTTTCGAGGAGACTACATCGAAAAATAGAAATAGGAAACCACACCAATACCGTGTCTTTTTGATAATTCCGGAAACATTTCATGTCTCTCTCGTATTCAATATTTTGGAGGAATATTACAGATTTTCTCGAAAAATCTTTCTAGTTTTTTTTTCAATTTTAAAAATAAACTAAAAGCCATGGTAGTTTTGCCTGAATATTTGGTTTAATATTAAAAACTCCTTAGAAAACCAGTAAACTAACTTACATCACTTGTCATTGTAAACTTTTAGTGCCAGTAATACTACATGGTGATGATTGTAAAATTACTATAATTTTTTAGAGTGTAATTAAGTAATTAAGTAATTTAAGAACGCATTCAATAAAGAAATTGTACAGATAGCAGAGTTGCCATAATTTTATGAGATATTTACAGCTCTACAGCGGAAAGGCATTAATCTTGTGTTGATAACGGTGTTGATCATTTTAAAAGTAATCGCTAATATTTTTCATTTGCTCCTATAGCTAAGAACGACTTTCTACATTTATATTTGTACGTCGATACAACACAAAGAATTGCCGTACTGGAATCCTGTATCGACGAAGGTAAATCGAAATATATTTTTAAAGAAACAACTCCTCATACCAATATTTATAACCTGCTACTATCAACCACCGCGTATTGGTGTATTATTTAAATTGATAGGCAAAAAAACAAACAGCATAGACGTCAATCTAAGCGATTTACCGCTGGGTTTCAGATGCTTATTCTTCAAAAGAAATCTTATTTCCAACTGTAAGTAGACGCGAAATTTTTCATCTAGCCGATTTACGATCGATTCGACGGACGTAGAGTTCATATCTTTCATACGTGCTTTACTCCCGAGGGGGAGCCACCAGCGTGATTACCTATGCAGCCATTTCTCCAAATCCACGTCAGACTACTATCTACTATTCGATTAAATTGTGAGAGGATTGGGAAGTGTAAAATTTTCAAACGGAGATATATATTTCGTTCAAATGTCGAATATGATTTCGAATGAACGTAATAATGGAATTTATAAGCATAAGGTTCATATGTTTTGCTGGATACAATGACAGGTGTTGGTATATCGATACAAACATGAATCTCTATGTAATTTTCGTTTTTTTTAGGGTGATGGAAGTAAAATAGAGATTTGGTAAATTAACCGAATCAACCATATAATTTTAATATGGTTTCATAAAATACGTTGTACATCATATACTAACTGAGGAAAATAAGATAATGCAAAGATGGAAAGAGTTCTTCGAAGTATCCACAAAAATAAAGCACGATAGATATACAGGAGAAAAAACCAAATAGTAAAAAAAAACGAAGAAGGTATTACACCAATAAGCGACGAAGAAGGCAGAAAAGCAGTTAGCAAACTAATACTAGGAAAAGCGACTGGGGAAGATGGAATCACGGCTGAAATGATAAAATCCATGGGAGACAGCGGTAACAAAGATCTACTTGAGCTCTTACACAGCATCATAATAAAAAAGAAATACATAAAAAATCATATTACAGGGGAATAACGTTAAAACGTATCACAAGAAAAGTATTGACAAGAACACTAGAAAAAAGATTCCGAGAGAAACTGGAAGCAACGTTAAAATATATGTCAGACTTTTACGAACGTTTGACACAGTTGTAACGGTTGTTGGATTCCGCCGCATTTTCAATGCTACCTTTGAAGATGCGAACCGCAGTTGTTCGCGAAACGTCAGGGACAAAAACCTAGTAACACGGCGGAACCCGATAACCGTTACAACTATAACATTAAAATATACACAATATGGATTAAAAAATTAAGGAGCACCCAAGACTTAATATTTGTAATTAGACAATTAGGAGAACAACTAGCAGGAAAAGACCAAGAAGTAGATATATGTTTCATAGATCTTAAAAGAGCTTTTGATAGTGTAAGAAGAGAAGATGTATAGCAGAGCTTGGAAAGGAGAAGGCGAGAGAGGGGGGAATGATAGAGATGATTAAGGTATTGTATAAAAATAACAGGAATAAAATCAGGACGTCCTACGCAGAACCAGCTGAATTCGAAACACAAGTTGGATTAAATCAGGGATGCGTATTAAGTCCATTATTATTCTCTTTATTAATAGATGGAGCTTTCAAAAAAGGCAAACAAAAAGGAATAAAATATTAAAGTAGAAAATTAATGTACAGGAGCTAATATTTGCAGATTATATGGTATTGATAGCAGATTCAAAAGACAAGAAGAACTAGATGATTAACATGGAAATGAACACGATGAAAACAAACACAATAACAATAGCGGCAGAAGAAAAAATACATAACATCAGAATCGAAGGAACAGCCTTGACACAAGTTAAAAGTTACAACAAATAAAGACAGAAGTGTATAAAACAGTGATCAGACAAACTAAGATATGGAAGCGAGTCATGGACATGGAATAGAAAGAGTAATAAGGAGAGAGCAAATCAGAAGCACAACAATCACTAATAGTCTAAATATCAAGAATAGATAATAGAAATAATCATAGAAGAGAGACAACTGGAATGATTTGGACATATACATAGGATGGAAGAAGATAAAATAACAAAGTTGATTTTTTAAGCCAACAGAGGGCAAAAATAGAATAGGTAGACCCCGAAACAGCTAGAAAGAGCAAGTGTATAGAACATTAGAAAAAGGAAGTATGGATCTCATTGAAGCCAAACAACTGCCTCAGAACAGGAAGCTATGGAAGATCAAAATAAGAGAATGGTTGTCCGACACTGCAAGGTACAAAGCACGTAGTATTAAAAAATGATAGGTATTGGGACACCCAGTACAATTCCTAATAAACGCTTTGTGTTAAGGTTGTTTCAGTTTTATCTAACTACACTTTTCTCTGCAATAGATAATTTATTCCGTTAAATTAACATAACTTTAGGATATAAAACAAAATCGAGCAAAGTTTAGGAAGACGAAAACGGAAAATTCAGTTTTAAAGTAACACAAATGTTACAATATTGAACACTAATTAATTAAAAGTAAATGAAGGATTAATTAAAAAATAATAACACGTTATCCACTCGTTTTTCAAGGAATTCGTTCATTGTAAGCAAACTATAAGCAGCTGCTTTCTAACCTATGATTTTTTTTAATTGCAGGTGGTACTCTCACTCTTTAGAACTTTGCAGTTGCTAAATTTTTTTCATACGCATTAACTAAACGAACTCTTGTGGTATTCAATATTGCATTTATAATTGTTTGAACTAAGCTTTCTACTAAAAACTTGGCGATTTCCTTAAAAGCTAATTCTTCGAAACATATCCTTGTTTGTAATGGTTTACATACGACAGTAGCATCACAAATAATTCTTACTAATAAGTAATTGTAAACACCATCGCGTAAATCCCCAAAAAACATCCCCAGTTTCACTTTCTGTTATCTTTATAAACGAATCAATCAGTCCGAAGACGAAAACATGTCGATACCTTATAGAAAATCAGAATCGGTATAGATTTGAGACGAAGTTACGGAACAATCCATTCTGTGGAATATTCCCGGCGGCCTTGATTTGGCGCGTCTTCGCTTGACAAATATTGATGGGCGAAATGCCTTACTTAGATGGCTGTGATGCATCATGCTTTAGCGTGGCGCTGTCAAATACAACGGCTGTGACAAGGTAATGTACACAACAACACAAAGCCATACCATCTATATAAATGTATAGCCATTTATATTTGCTCTTCCAGTGAAATTTAATATTGTAATAAGGATATCATTTTCACCGACAAAGTATGCTACATGAGATGAAAATTGTAGCACTAAAGAGGCTTGCGAATTTTTTGACCAAACTTGACAGAAACGTATAACTATGCGAAGGTAATAATTGATTACAATTTTATTACGATGGCTCAAGTACTCATACTACATACACATACTTGACATATCTTGCAGTCATTTCTGACACTAATATCAGGTGTATTTCTCGCGAATTTTGATCCACAGTTTTCTCTTGTCGCACTTCTATTTAACGTTCTTTTAGGCTTAATGATGCCTAGAGTACGGCAACGCAGAAATTACCATCAGTTGAATGAATTCGACAAAGTTCTAGTCGTTGTATTACGAGAAGTTGATTTTTGGTTCAGAGAAATTTGAAAATCGCCTTAATCGGAACCAATCTACAATGACGCGCCGTTATCTAAAGTTTCTACTAACAAGATTACTATTTTACTTCTATGGAATTCAGTAGCTTAAATTCTAGGCTTTCTAATGGCAATTCTTGAATACGTTCGTTTCCGAATAAAGAATAAATTTCAATATATGAAATCTTAAAGAATATAGTTTTATTAATTCATTATACAGTTACCATTACTCTACAATAGTTCTTCAAAGACCTTCACGCTTAAGAATTCCAATTTTAGCGAGAGAGCTTGGTTTTGATTGAAAAAAATTCGTGAGGTATTTTTTCTTCCGGAATGAGGATTCTTACTATTCGCAATATTCTGCAGAAACCGTGACAAATGAATCTGAGGGCGCAATGTATGAAGAATACGGTGGGTGTTGCAAGACGTTGCCCGCAATACTAATTAGCCGCCTACATTGTTTCGCCACATTGGAGTACTTGAAAGTGAATAATTCTCCTGCAATCCCACCAACCACATGTCTACGTCTTCATTGAATGCGGGCAGGCTTTTGCAACTGGTTCTGCACCTTTGTCATCTTTCCTCGAAATCCTTTTTGCTGCACGTTGTTGTATAGGCTCCACTTTTCACCTGTTATAATTGAATCCAAAAAAGGCTTTTCTCATTACGTTTAAGGAGATAAATAGCGGTTCAGCTTATTTTTTTCCTTCTGTCAAAGAATACTGCGTCCATTTATCAAGCTTGAAAATAGATCCAAACCTTTGTAAATGGCGAAACCCGGTAGAATTTTCCATATTTTTTCTCTTGGTAGTCTCCTTAGGTCTAATCCTTGAATTGTGTTTTACTAAGACACAAACAATGCCTGCATCAATTTTGAAGGCCGTTCTGAGAACGATTAATTTTTCAAATTGAAATTACCATTTATAATTTTGCCAAACGACGTTTTAACTGTCCAAAGCAGCAGTACGGTTCGAGTGAACTCTGAATATTCTCTTGTACAGCCCCAACACTCTCCCATTTCCGAAATTCGTATAACATTACATACTGCAAATGTTTCTGTTCGTTGCTCATTGAAGAATTTGGCTAACGGTTATTAAAGTGAAAAGCCATAATTTGATAACTCGCTAGAAAATACCAGAGGTGTCTACTTAACACGTTATGATTGGTGTCCACAAGGTACATGGATGTAACGTAATTAGTTCCTTTACATTGCCAATATGCCCATTATCTAAATAAATTTTGAAAGCAAGCCGTAAGTAAATTAAAAAGCATTGATTACCGAATGCATGTAAAACGTCGGCAGTAGTAAGAAATACAAATCGAACGACGATATAGCTATTTCTACAACACTTACTTCTATTCATAGAAAGGAAAACCGTTAGTAAGAGGACAAATGGTGTAATTGACGTGTACACTGAAAAATTCATTATTAAATGAAAGCCTGTAGTTGCATAGTTCGCAAGAATTCTTCTAGATGATTTAGAAGTTAGTGATAAAAACACTTGAAATTTTGATCATAGTGATTAAGAACATTCTTGAAGAACAGCCAGTTAAGCCTGTAATGTAATTATTATACACTTTCATTACAGTGAAATGTAAATATTTATATCTTTTATATGACATATAAAATTTCATTTACTTTTATAAATATATAATTTGAAGTTTAAAGCTCACAAATCGAACACAGGTGTCCCTCGGCGATTTAAATAAATCTTTCCACGTTTATACAACAATGAATTACAAGTTTCCTTCCTATCCGACCTTATATTAACGGGGTGTAAAGCGCCCTAACCTCAACATTACCCTTCGCTTAAAAGCTCTAACCGATAGCATAAATACTTTTCCAGGGCAAATATTTATATTTAATATTTCCCTAAATAAATATGTTATAGACAAAGTATTTACTGCATCGTTTAAATGTTTAAAATATGTAAAACACTTTCAATCTTATCTTAACTTTTTTGTCTCCTACAGCTTCTCAGTTATTAAATTAAGAGTGAGGGATAGTGTTGAGCTTAGGACATTTTACACATCACTGGTGTAAGATTGGCCAAATAAGAAACTGACCATTGTTTTTACATCACATCGGTCTATATATCCATAAACTTTCATTTAAATCGGTAAGAGACACTTCTCTTGTCAATTGATTCACTCCAGTAGTTCTAGAGGGTTTTTTCTTTTGGTTACCAAAGAAATTTTCAAAAATGAAGCCATCTAAAGAGAGACATTAGAAGCGGAGATGAAAAATATAATCGCTCAGGCTTTCACGGACGCAGTCTGTGACCGTCCGCGCTTGTTGGCAGTGGTCTTAAACAGGTGTATATCAGCGTTTCGTCAACATTGCGGCTGGCACCTTCAGGACGAAATTGATGGTTTGCTGGTCGTCTGAGTGATGGTGCTTTGGCTGCGGCCCCTCTGTAATAAATGTGCCACACGCTGGCTGTTCGAGTGGACGACGCTGATTAGCTGACCGTTGACTACTTCAACTTCATCCTGAAGATGCCGGGCTCAATGTTTAACGTAACGTCGACATACACTTACTCAATACCCCGGCCAACAAGCCCGGAAATGGGTACTGCCAGCACAAACAGTGTCCTGCCTGGGAGCAGCTTTGCAGGAACTTTTGGAGCTTTTTATTTTCGATATTATTTTACATCATAAATCCTAAAAATGTTAAAGTGGTGTACTTGTCTTCTGGCTGTTCCTAAGATCACTTACACTTTAATTTCCACGCATTAAGGCTGCTGAAACGAATTCGCAGTAGCGTACAGGCCGGTTACTGTCAATACTAAATATAATTAACGTAATTAGTTACTATTTTAGTTTGAGTGTGTTGACAGGCTTTGTACATGTAGAGTCTACATCAACAACACAATCAAACTAAATAGCGAGTAATTATATTCTTTATTTTTAATACTGATTGTCTAGTCACATGCATCTCTAACACTTGTTTCTACAGTCCTACTACAAACGATGTTAATAGCTGTCCCTGAGGGTTATAAATATTTTAAATTCTTCAAAACCCATACTGATAAAGGTTTCTGAAAGCAGGATGTCAAAATTTCAACCAAAGTAAACAATGTTAGGAGATATCTTATGTACTATGGAGAAGAGTGTGGAAGCTTATAATTAGTGTTAGAATTCGTTCTTATATCTATGGCAACGGACATGGTTTTCCTATATAACGTTACACAGTTATACCTTACCAAGTATATTTGAATTTTATATTAAAACTACTCCTCTTCCACTCAAAACGTCAGTGAATGTAAACGTAAATCGTAAAACTTTGTAATTTGGTGAAACACGAAAACTTCCTTTTGGTGAAAAATATAGCATCCCCTTAACCCAACGTAGAACAGATTGTTGTAGCGTCGAAATCCTGGCCAAATTGTTTCATCACAGGCACCAGTTCAAAGTTATTGCCGTCCTAAATCACTCGATATTGCGTTTATACGCTAATTTCGACGAAAATAATGATTTCGTCGCGCCCGAAGAAGAGGCCAATTAAAAAGTTAGGTACGCCGGGCCGAAGAAAGGTGGAGTTTTTCACCTGAGCGCGCTGAGAGGAGAGGAATCATAATTAATTTACCGAAGGAAGGATTAATTAGTGGATTAATTAGACGTTCTAATTAGTTCGGGGTGACCTTCGTCTGCTTTCCCCGCCTCTTACGCACAACTGGGAAGCCTCTTCGTATTTAACTTATTAAGTACGTAAGCCTTTCGAGTCAAAGGACAAGGCTGTTTTGAAGGTTAAGGTTTGCTGTCTGAACTTAAAGGTGGAGTTCAATTTCCTATTCTTTGGTAACTACAATATTTTAATTAATGATGTGGATTAGCTCGTGCAAAAGAGGCGATGAAATGTAAATGGGTCAAATTCTTACTAATCATTTCCATGTATAATCTTTTTAACGCCATTTTACGGAATCTAGTCCGAAATTATTACATCAATTTCTACTTCAAATTTTCAATTCATGTCATTGGACAGTATATAGGGTGTACACTCATTAATTCCCTAAGTTGCACTCATAATTCCAAAGAAAAATTTTCACAAATTTCTCGGTAAATAAAAGCCTATGTATCATCATTTGCAATGTTTGAAAAGAACTTGGTCTACGTTACAGATCATATTCCAAACGTGGTCTATTGTGGAAGTATTGGAAGACATGGAAGGCCTTTATTATTTATTAAGAAAGAAAGCTAAGAAGAAATCAACTTTGCCAATGAAGGACATAAACTAGTATCCGCCAGTTTAGCACAGGTTAGTTTATGGTTAATGCGATCAAAAATCCAAGCAAGGTCAGTGTAGACATCTACCTGGCTACTCTGGTCAAACACCCCAGATACATACTAGGTGATGTATGCCAAATTGCCTCCACTGCATTTGCGTGACATAAATCCGTGAGTTGATGAGTTAATAAAAATCTTACCATTAAAGTAAACATTGTTATATAAAATATATTCAAATATATTTGCAAAACTCACTTAAATGTCTGTAATTCACAATGTTAACCTAATTACCTCCCTTAAACACTGGCATTATTTTACTTAGTTTTGTAAATTGTCGGAAATGTAGAACTTTCAATAATTGAATTGTATAGCATACATTATCGATATGTAAAGACAGAGGCATATTTACGAACTAGAAAAGTAGGTATGGTATCGTCACCCTATCTCATATCATTTTGAAGCTTTGGAAGCACACATTTCCAGTAACAAAGGAAACAGTAGTAAGTATTTATAGCTCGCGAAGCCAAAGTGGTAACACCAAATGCATTAGAATAATGGGCAAAACTATTAACGACGTCTTGAGGTTGAGTTACTTATTCGTCATTGTGGAACATGCGCTCAAGAATCCTTGAAGCTGCCCTGTAACAACCAAACAATGACCAAGAAACCTTAGGGTTAACTTTGGTAATCGCTTCCACCTACCCTTGTTAATGATAGTATACCTTATCAGCTTTTAGTTTAAGTTATTGACAAGGTCTTGTAAAGTTAGTCAGAAAAAAATCCAATTTCTTTATATGTATTTTCCATTTCCCAAAGTAAAAATCTTTCATAGTTTTTTGACTTTTGCTGTGAACCAAGACGGATAGTGCCGATTTTAGGCACACAGTGATCAAAGGCAGTGTACATGGTCTTGTAAAATATCTGCGTTACTGAGTCAACAAGGTGCAATAAAATATTCCAATCAACTGTGTTAAGTTCGGAACATCTGTAACATCTTTCGCAAATTATAATGCAATTTGATATTAGATGGAAAATTAAGTGTATCTGACGGCAGGTCGAGAATAATCAATAGACAACGTATTATATGCAAAGTGCAAAAATTTAATTCAATTTATTTATTATATTTTACGTCTATATTTAGATGTATTACATTGATTAAAGTTAATTAGTGTTAATTAACTGGAATTTTCTTAAATGCCTCACAGTCATAGAGACTTATATTTGGAGGAGTATACAAATTGATACTATATGCTGACAAGAAGCATTTACAGATCTATGTACCGATCACCACCACCAGATCGCTCAAGAAAGGTGTATTCGCCGGAAGAACTGATAATTTTTTGGAAAATGCGGATAAAACGCCTCCTCCCTATTAAAGCAAAGTTGCTGTTACTCGTCTACAAAAAAAAAAAAAACAGGATACAGAAACTTCCTGTTAACCATATCGTCAGCCACATTTCTAAAGAATACATAATTCCCCATTACCAACACTAATAGAAGAAAGCGCTACGTCAGTTTTTCTTATTTAGTTAACTGATACGAAGCTCTTAAAAAAGTATTAGAGCAAGTCTTGCCACATAGAAACGCGCACTGTCTTGTTAAAAAGTCGACCAACTTTCGAAAATATGCAAGAAGAAAAGGCTCAACAATTTCTTCTAAGTGCTTCTATAGAGTTAAAATGTCTCATAACCAGAAGCGGCTGATTCCATAACTGCAACAGTTTGGTAAATAAACAGAAATATAAAGATTCCTCTTTTCTACACATTTCTACAGACCCTTGTGACATGCCGTAAGATACTGGTAGACAACGCGATTCTCTCATTTACACTAATAAAAGTAATCTGGACAGACAGTATCCTGAGTTGTACGTAAGAGCTGAAGCAACTATTAGTATTAAATTTATATGTCTCCTTTCAACAAAATCGTTGATTTGAAGGTGACAAGTAAGAACTAGCAGGTGATCTGTTTTAGTTGTTCGTGACGTAAATGCTGCAATTGGCACTGAGAATATTAGTGGACAAATAGTCGGTTTCATTAATCTTTATGAAATAGTGACTGCTATACGTTAAAAAACAATCATTTAATTTAAATTACCCAATAAATTTTATCATATTGCATCAACTTTATTTAACGAGAAATTGATCCTCATTAAATTTAACGAGCGAATTTAATGACAAATCGAGAATTATTAGTTTTGATGGTTTATGTTGGCGACAATCGAAACGCCAACGATATTTATTGATTAATCTAAGTATGTGTATTATGAAAAGGTACCTAGCCTAAATACTATTATATGGCTGATATAAATGAACATTTCTTTTGCAATTTGTGTGCCGCTCATTATACTAGGTCACTTACATTAGGAAAACAAGCTCTTCGAGAGTTCAAATATAATGAATGAAACTTGAAAATATCTTAACTTAGTACTGGAAACGGGTCCCTTTTCCGCTTTATCAAGGCATATAATAATCGAACATCTCCAGAGCGGCGATGGTGTCACGTGCAATAATACAACAGCGAGCTTTTTGCGACTAATTACAAAACTGTTCTCGTATTACTTAGGAACAACTTGGATTAGGGTTGACAACATTTAAAAAAAAGAAAAACTACGTTTTCCGGTTATAGTGATGAATACAACGATGCAGATTTCCTTTCCTTCGTATTCAGTGTCGAAACCTACCAGAGGAATGCCTACTAAAGGCTTTGAAGATTATGGAAAAAATATTAACGAACAACACGAACGAGGGTGTATTTCGTAAGATGCTCGAATCGTCAGATCCCTATATTGCACACCTGGGGTCTAAGTCTAAGAAGAAACACCTTCTCGTCAATAAAGAAGCTCTTCAATTGATGTTGGCGCAGTAAGTGTTTGGCCAAACTATTAAGTGCAACTATTATTAAGTATTACAGTGCATATTACATCTATATATTATTAATGTGGATTTTGATCTATTGTACCCCTTTATATGAGCTGCAAACTGTTAGGGTTTGCCTGCATCCACCCCAAGAGCTTTAATAAATTGCAATAGCTGTGATGGTTTCAGAGAAGGTACTTCCACCTCTTCTATGGCGTCTTTGCCAAGATGGTTGGCACGGGTCGCTATAATGGTAATGCAGTTAGATGTTAGGTGTTCCAGACTTTCAGCCTCTGCCCCACAAAGCCTGCAGTCGCTATTCTGTTTCAGACCTATCCTTGTCATGTGCTCCCCAAAGTGACAATGCCCTGTAAGAATACCTCTAAAGACACGTAATCTGTTTGTACTTAGTTCTAGCATCGTTTTTGCTCTTTGCTTATCCAAGTTTCCAAGCAAGGAAGATTCTCCCAAAGAAATGCTTTGAGCTTCTCCTCTCTGTCTTTAAGTTCTTTTTTATAGGTGCTCATCCCTATACAACAGAACGGCTCTGGTCCCATGAACGAAGTTGTGTTGTGTGTTCTGGTACCAAGCATAGTGAGTAATTTCGAACTGATGGTGTTAGAGCTCAACGCCATTGCGGCTACTTGATTATCGAAGAAAATTCCAATGCTTTGCCTTCGATAGTTCCTGTCAAGGTTCAATTGAGTACATCTTCTAATCGCATTGATCTCCGCTTGAAAGACGCCAGGGTGCCTTCCCATTGACTTTGAATGTTTGGTTCCTGGCCCAAATATCCCTGGACCTGTTCCTCTATCGATTTTGGAACCATCCGTGTGCCACTTAATGGTATTTACCTTTATAGGTAGGTCCCTTCCATTCTTTCTTGTTACTTAGCTTTGGAAGAATTCTTTTTGAAACTATATTTCTCAACCATTTCATCGCTCTGCAGACTTAGAAGTGGGAAAAGTTCTGCTCGAAATGACCAACCTCTCTGGCACGCCATCTCATTTCCTTCAGTCCCCGCTCTGGTTAGTCTATACATTGCCGCATGGGCCACTCCCTCCACCACTATGTGTAGGAGTGTAAGGTCTAAGATGACCTCCAGGACCGCGGCTGGGCATGTTCTCATAGCTCCGGTCATGCATACACATGCTAACCGTCGCAACTTATCAAGGACATTCCTCGTCGTTGCGCGACCTTCTGAAACCAGGTTATCGCCCCATATCTTACTGTACATCTTACTATACTGATGTATAGCCATCGCAGTATATTTGGGTTACAGCATGTCTTACCTACTAAATTTCGGCCTATCATTAAGACGCGTGTGGCCTTGTTCGTAGTCAGTGCAATATGCCTGTTCCAAAGAAGTTTCTTTTCTAAAGTTATTCCTAGGTATTTGAGTGCCGATTTACATTCAATCAATGTTCCACCTAGACGGATGTCTTTCATGATCGAAATTTTCCTTTTCCTAGTGAAAGGTACAAAAGTGGTTTTTGATTAGTTGATGCTCAGCTCCACTGCGCGACACCATTCATTAGTGATTCTAAGGCTCATTTGTATTAGTTCGCAAAGGATTCTCTCAAACTTGCCTTTCGCTGTTACAGCAATATCATCGGCATATCCTATACAGTGTGCGCCGAAAGCCGTCAGCCTATTGAGCAGTTCATCTACTGCCAGGCTCCACATCAAAGAGGAACAAACGCCACCTTAAGGTGTTCCACGAGTGGTTCTGATATTCATAGTCTGTTCACCTACTGTTACCTCAGCTGTCCTTGTGGAGAGACCTCCTTCTTTTCTAGTGCTTGTCTGACTGCCTCATGCAACGTATTACCAAACGCACCTGAAATGTCTAGGAAGATACAGACAGCTGTTTCTCCTTCATCCAGAGCCTTCTGGTTGGTTCCAGTTAGCTCAAGCAGAGCAGTCTCTGTCGATCTACCTGCCCTGTATGCGTGCTGACTTTGGTGAAGTTATTATTAATATAAGAATAACTCCTACTTTGTCATGTTAGTAGAATATACCCATATTTTGAGTACATTAATTAATTAATTAATCGTATATTAACTATATACATATATATATATATATATATATATATATATATATATATATATATATATATAACTAATTGGTCTTTTTAATTTAGTATCATTTTAGTATATTTCTTTATCCTGAATCGAATGCGACCAACCGCAGTTCGATAGAACTATCCGTTCTCCAGATTTTGACTGAATTTTTCCCGCTTTTAGAGTATGTGATCCCACTGTGCAGCGCACATATATTTTATCTTGGCCACTCCGTACAACAGAATTAGGAGCATCATATGAAAAAGATTTGATAAAGAGGATGGAGGGTGTATTTAGTTGCAGTATAAAAACATTACATTGAAGAGAACCAGTTCTGTTTCTAGAAGTGAAAACTAGTAGAAAAGTATCAGAAAAGATGTAAAATAAATAAATAGATAAATATTTCTCATATTGTTAATTAGAAAGTAATTTCCCTTAGTATGGACCACAATGTTACAGCGAATGGTTGCAGTTACGCAAATAATGTATAATTTAAGCCATAATGTATTAAACTAAGGTAGCTTTTCATTAATTAATTAATTTAATAAATTACTTTCTTACCCATGTAACCCGCCTATAAATTTTGAAGCACTATTCCAAAATTCATAATCGACGATCCACTACAAAATCAACATAAACTGCGGAAGACGCGTAGTAACGCTCGCTCGCCCACTTCCCCCAATTATTAAATATTCCGGGATAGTCGAATCCGGTTTCGCTCGAATTATAGACAACTACCAACGCTGCTAACCCGGAGCAACACCGAATAATTGAAATTAAAATACCATCGAGGAACGTTCTATTCTGACGTTGCTAATCCTCGCGGGTCAATGAAGTCGAATTTACTTCATTATCGAAAACATCATTCTCACCCTTACTGAAACCTGGTTTACCCTAGTGGTTTACGAAAGAGACCGCTTCCGTTTCATTCTTCTTAAGGTATGGATTTGCTTCCGGTATTCATTTAAATGAAATTGTTCTCTTAGGGCAACTAATCAATAGTATTCATTGCACGTTCTTAATGTAAAGGGATACAGTAGTGAAGCTTTTGTATATACGCCGATGTTGGAACAAATAGAATGTTGCTTTTATACCGAATAAACTGTGGAAGGCAACACGTTGTTCCCAGCAAGGTGTAACCTAGGGTTAGCACTTGCTAACCCTAGGTTACTCAACCTATACAAATCCGAGTCTCCAGGCTCGGTGTATAAAAGCATGTATAGTCGTAATACAAACATTTATACATATACGAGTGCGATCTGAAATGTTACCGTAATCGGCAAAAGATGGCGCACAAAGGTTGAAGTGGATTCATTAGGCGGCAAGGGCAACCTTTTTCATGGCAACTCTCAAAATTTTAGACGTCTAGTGTCAATAGTTCTTGTTTAAGGGTGTTCTGTGTAGCAAATCAGGCGGGTCCGTAAAATGGATAAAATCGAATTTCGTGCAGTGATAAAACACTTCTGGATGACTGGGAAGGCGGCCACGCAAGTTGGAAATATTTTGCTAGAGGTTCATGGCGGATGTACTCCATCATTTTCGACTATCAATTTCTAGGTGAGCGAGTTCAAACACGGCCGCACAAGCACAAGTGACGAACCGCGCGATGGATGCCCAAAAACCGCTACCAACGATGAAATGGTCGACAAGATTCATGATGTCGTGTTAGCCGATCGCCGATTGAAGATGAAAGAGATAGCAGAGACAACAGGCATCTCAGGAGAACGCGTTGGCCATATTCTACACGAAATTTTGGATATAAAAGAACTTTCAGCGCGATAGGTACAACGTTTCTGTTCACACCACAGCAAACACGGAATCGGGTGCCAATTTCGGAAGAGTATCTAGCCAGGATCTCACGCAATTCAATGGATTTGTTCATGCGTTTTGTAACCGTGGATGAGATTTGAATCTGCCACTACATACCGGAGACCAAGGAGCAGTCGAAGCAGTGGACTTTCCCGAATGAATCGATTCCAAAGCAAGCAAATACCGTTCCATCGGCCGGGAAGGTCATGGCTACCATTTTTTGGGATTCCCAAAATGTCAGCCTCATCGACTATCTGCAGGAGGGATGGACGATCACCGAGCACTACTACAGCGATTAATCGACCCCATTTGATGCAGTATAGAAGGAGAAACAGCCTTGTTTGCAGCGGAAAAAAGTGTTTCTCCACCACGACAATGCACTGGCTCATTTATCCTACCTCGTCGTGTGTAAATTGAATGAGTTGCGCTACGAATTATTCTCTCATCCTCCACATTCACCGGACCTAGGCTCTAGCGACTTTCTCCTATTCCCAAGCCTGAAAAAATCGCTGGGAGGTAAGAGTTTTGCCTCAAGTGAGGAGGTCATCGTCGCTACAGATGGCTATTTTTCAGGTTGCCCTCGTATGTTGCAAACGTGAGATTAAATATGAAAAGCAACATTATTGAAATAGAAAGATGTTTTTATGGTATAGAGAAGCAAGTAAGGTACATTCGAATACTATGCTCATTACAAATATTATTTTTACATGTAATACATATCAGAACTTTTACGATTAATGTTTGAGGGGTACACTGTGCATCCTTTTCTCTTAATCTTTGCACTTGTTTGAGCGCTTGACAGACCAGCGATATGAATAAATTTGCTCATACACTCCCGAACATTACGCTGTAAGTAATGGTTACTAGATCTTCTCTGCATATGTGGTGCCACTAGTTGCTTCGGTAAATCCTTAAAAAATATTCTGCTGGAACTCACTCTTATGTTCTAGTTTGGCTCATCATTGATCACTGCGTCGTGGTACCATAAATACGTCTTTTCGAAGACATAACAAGAAATAGCAGACTATCTGGTTCTTGGAAACTGTTAGTTCTATCGTAATGTCATGCTTATTTTGTCGTAATATACCCACAACGGTAATATCTTTAGTCAATAAGTAAGTTACTTGTGGAACACTAGTGACGAAATTATCTCTCGCGAAGTTGAATCCAGACTTGTGAACGCTACGTATAAGAGTTTTATGTGGAGGTTTTCTAGACTGGCGATCAATAGAAATTAAACCGTCAAAACCATAACCAGACCTAGAATCACACATCCAAAATATTTTCATTCCATGTCTTGCCGGCTTGCGTAGCATATATTGATCTATATACCTCTAAACGCAACGAGTTGTTCATCTATAGTTACATTTGCGTCTGGCATGACATAGGTTTTGCATTTTTGTATGAATAAATTCCAAATATAGGACAACACTTCTGATTTGTTGGTTTCCAAGCGCGTATTCCGAATTCCCTTATGGTCAAATCCCAGGTTCTGTAAACTCCCGCATGAATAAGTAAACCACACAAAACTAGATATTCATCAACGGTTTTTTTTTTGCTTCGTAAGCACTAATGTTATGTGGTGCAATTTTATCTTTGGCCGGAAGTTCCAAAGTCCTAAGTGGACCACTTGGAGCTATGCAACAATTCGTTGAAGCAACGATCGGATTACCAATATTGTCAGTATCATCTTCTGAATTATCGTCACCATCATCACTATTGGATCCAGAATACTTATCAGAAACTAATTTAGAATTTGGATTTTCTGCGGGTTTTAACTTGGACAGACACGCACAATTCCGTACAGCAGTGTGTGACAAATTATAACTTTCAACCGACCCATATAGGAACTATTAGTAGAAGGGCTTCGAAGGCCCGGTTTACGTAAATATATGAAAATATTAGTTTTTTCGATTTTTAAATACACTTGCACATTTTTTAATCAAGTGTGTGTTAAATGAAGACGTCTTCAGAGCATATCCAAATGGTTAAGTCGATTTAAATTATTTCAAACGAATCATAAGCAAATAAAATCTCTTCTAAAATGCCCTCGTTGTGCATCCTAGAGTTGCATAAATTAACTATATCCGAATCCATCTGTCTCTGTAGAAAACTAAGACTGCATCTCATCATCATCAGACTTTGCAGACAAGTGTTTCATTCTTTTGGCACTAGTCAGCGCCAGGAATAGTCACTGGTATTGTAGGGTTAGATATGGTGATAGTAGCAGAGTGGGAATTACATGTGTTGAACATAAAACTGCTCGAAATCACGCTGATGACGCCCGGTAGGCAGAAACATGTCCGTGTGTTAGCGATTTATGACTCTTCACATGTCTTTCTCGTGAATGATTTCACCAATACCATGACGAAAGATGTATTTACAGCGATTTTGTCTTTGGTGTTATTTTCTAGGCATTGCTTCAGATGTCTTTTAGGACTGCATTGTCTAATACGTATACAAACAATTTTATAAGCATACAAGATTTCCATTAAACTGGTTGAGGGAATTTTCTCAATCAAAATAAGGGTAATCTTATTATTTGATGACAAGCCTTGAAAGATTATTGGTTCCAGCTTAAACCCATAGAATAATTTTACAATAAATTTAATGTCCACGGGTGCTTCTTACAATATTGATAAAAAAACACCAATGTGTTCCTTATCATAAAGACATACTACTAAATAACGTATAGACATCTACGTGAAAGAGGGCCAAATAAATTATTTTTAACTGGCAAACACCGCAAATATATTCCATTGGCTTGGATTTACGAAAGAAAAAACCTTAATTTAGACACATTAGAAGATATCTCTAGTCCAGTTGAGAGACATACATTGTTACACATCTACCACTCAAACAAAAGGAAGAACATATCCCTTACGTACGCCATAATAATTTTTCAAAGGGATAAGGTTGTAAGTCATACTGTGCAAGCGGTCACCACGGCTTTTTAATGTCGTCCTTTCTGGTCAGGCACAAAGCGAGCTTTCTGCAATACGTATCCGTATCTAAACATATGTTACGCTGGCAAGCCTGAAGACGATTAATCATTTTGACGTAGATTTTTAACATTTTCGTGTATCTAACGTGCAAGCTAGGATTCTGCCTTTTCTTCTGCTCTTTTTTCACTTTATAAAACTCGGAAGGAAGCATGTGCATATGATGCTGGTGGAAAAAAAGTACGAAAATATTTCTAGCAAAAGCTACGTTATAAAGTTATAAATTTTAAAAGCAGCAAGATAAGTTTTACTTAACTAACTGAATAACTCAATCCAGCGTTAATTGAAGTAATAGAAAGCGATGATGCTAATTAGAACCGTCATCAAGTATTTGATAATAATGTTCGTTAACCATATTCTCAATATCTGATAAATCCAATTTTTCAGTAGGATAGCCTGTTCGCTGCACTTGTTATCAATAGGACGCAAGCGGGATATGGTAGGAAGATCGATCTATTATTAGCGTCTAAATGAATTGTTATAATCATACAATCCTGAAATTTCCATCGTTTCTTAATACGAATAAAGTACATATTTCTTCAGTTTCAATAAAATATGATACGATTATTGGGTGTTCGTATATTTATGGCGGCCAATGTGTTTCCTTGGTTTTAACTCGAACGAAACAATTTCCTTGAAAAGAAGAAAACTCTTCTATCATTCCATTCTTTTTTCGCGGCAGGAGAAACTTCTTTATAGTTTGATAGAAATTTTATCACCTTAAATTAAAATTTGGTAACATCTGTTTCTTTTTTGTTGTTAAACATTCGTTTCGCGTAGTCAAACATCTACTAATAAATATTACTGCAAAGCAACTAGATATTTCAATTGAAATCAAAGAAAACGCCCGCGGATGTCTAGGTATATGGGTGGTAGTGTATGTATGTATATATGTACATTCCCTTCCAAGTTAGTGTTGTAAACTCTACCAAACGATAATGCAATTGCTTTTAGATATAAATAACGTTTATATTAGATCCTTTATGAAGTTTATTGTTTATTAAATGTACAGACAAACTTCAAAAAATATTGATTGGAGAATGACTAAAAACCTACTATATTTTATGACCCAATATAGTAATTTTCAGAATAATCCTCATTGCCACAAATAGGATTATTTTTGGAATAATATTGCAGGTAATAAAGTAACAATACTCTTTGGTGCGGAAGTAGGCCACCCGAAAGTGTATTGTGCATTTATAAATGCTTTAGTTCCTAAGTAAACCTGCTTGTGCGTGCGTTAGTGTTAAGAGTTCCGTGCTAACATGATCAAAGTTCTGAAAATACCGAGAGCAAAACCGACAAATTTGGAAAAGTGCTCTGTAATTGTTGAGTTTTATCAAGAAGGCTATTCAGTGTGTCAGCAGAAACACATAGAAATTGGACAGTGGATGATGGGAAAAGGATGCTATGGACTGATGAGTCAAAGTTTGAGGTGTTCGAACCATCAAGGCGCGTTTTTGTAAGAAGAGCGAAAAACCAAAGAATGTTGCAGGATTGTCTAATGCCAACTGTCAAGCAAGGAATAAGTTCTATGTCTGTTTGGGGTTGTTTTTCCTACGCCGGTACAGGAGACTTGAAGCGAATCCAGAAGAGAGGGTTACTTTGAAATACTGCAAGAAAGTGCAATACCATCGGTGCAACGTTTAATCGGCGAAACTTCTCCCTTCATGCAGGACAACAACCCCAAACACTCAGAAGTGATATGTAAAAATTTCTTAAATGAAGAACTAGATAATGGCACTTTACAAATAGTGACATGGCCGCCGCAAAGCCTCGATCTAAGCCGCATCGAGCTGTTGTAGGATGAATTGGACAGGAGGGTTCGAAATGTATGTAGAACATTATACAAGGGGAATGGACTAATATGCCAAATAGAATACTTGAAAGACTAGTGGAGTGGACGCCTCGGATTGTGTAAGCTGTTCTTCGCGCAAAAAGGAGTTTCTTCGATGAACGAAATGTTTAAGCAGTTTTTGTTTATTTTTTGTTAGAATTGCTTTTTTTCTTTTATACTTTAATTTTAATCGCTATATATAACATGCAATAAAAATTTTCTTTTTTAATTTATTTGCGTGCCCGAACTAATATGGACGGTAGTATATGTAGCGGTTTCAGCACTACAGTGTACCGAGAGTATCACGGGCTCTGGTATTGGTGGTTAGAAAACTTCTGAAGAAGGCGTGACAAGCGAAACGTCAAGAGTAAAGCCAGTGCAGAGCAACGTCTGGAAGATTATTTTAAAATCTTAAATTCTGATATAACACATGGGCTGAAAAGTCCCGGGCCTAACACATAGACGACGCTAGTTTTATTACAGTCACCTTTCTCTCAGTTAGTACTAACCTTCAAAAGACAGCTGTTAAAATTTCATGATATTCTATTCATTAGTTTGTGAGTTATTGTGCTAAGAGTCACGCTACTTTTGTTATTTTCAAAACAATGGATCAAAAACAATTTCATGTTTTAATTTTACACTGCTTCTTGATGGGAAAAAATACCGTTCAAGCGAAGCAATGGCTTGAAAAGTGTTATGGGGACTCCGCTCCATCAGAAACAACGATAAAACGTTGGTTTGCTGACTTCAAACGTGGTCGTAGAGACACCGATGATGCAGAACGCAGTGGACGTCCAAATGAGGCGATAACACCAGAAAACATAAAAAAAATCCACAAAATCGTTTTGAATGATCGAATAGTAAGTTGCGTGAGTTAGCTGACGTCGTAAAGATATCAAAAGAACGTATTGGCTTTATGTTGCATGAGCATTTGACTATGAGAAAGCTCTTTTCAAAGTGGGTGCCGCGTTTGCTCACTGTTGACCAAAAACAAGAATGTGTTGATGATTCTGAGCAGTGTTTGGCCATGTTTAAACGTAACAAACCGGAATTTTTGCGTCGATATGTGACAATGGATGAAACATGGATCCATCACTTCACTCCGGAATCAAAACAATCGTCATCTGAGTGGACAGCAACTGGTGAACCTCGTCCAAAGCGCCCGAAACCACAACAATCGGCTGGAAAGGTTATGGCCTCGGTATTTTGGGATGTGCGTGGTGTAATATTCATCGACTATCTTGAGAAAGGAAATACCATCAACAGTGAATATTATATAGCGTTATTGGAGCATTTGAAGGCCGAAATTGCAAAGAAACGACCGCATATGGCAAAGAGAAAAAAATTGTTTCATCAAGACAACGCACCGTGTTACAAGTCAATCAAAATAATGGCAAAACTACATGAATTGAACTTCGAATTGCTCCCACATCCACCGTATTCGCGAGATTTGGCTCCCAGCGACTACTGGCTGTTCGCAGACCTCAAAGAAATGCTCGCCAGTAAGAAATTTCGCACGAATGAAGAGGTTATCGCTAAAACTGAGGCCTATTTTGAGGCAAAAGATGAATCGTTCTACAAAAGTGGTATTGAAATGTTAGAGCGGCGCTGGAATGATTGCGTTGCTCTTGATGGAGATTACGTTGATGAATAAAGCTAATTTTGAACCAAAAAAACCGTGTTTTCTTTGTTAGGCCCGGGACTTTTCAGCCCATGTGTTACACGTGACGTATTCAATTTTTTTAACTAGTGTTATACGTAGCCCAGTTTCCACGAGGAATTTGTAATACCTGTCATTATAGTACATCGCATTAATTTCCACAAACATATTCCCAACGTCCTTTATTACAATAACGATATTTTAAATTAATTTCCATACACCGAATTCTAAAAGTCATACTCTAAAACCGACGTTATTTCGATTACATGGCGGAGTCATATTAGACGTGACAACGATAAAATCTCCTCATTTCACTCCATCGAGAGCGTTCTCTTTCACACGTTCACTTTTACTAAATCGAATCGCTCCAAATTAAAAGGTAATATTTCACAGGGGGAAAGCTTAATTCGGTCTAATATTTTAAATACCCCGCGTTCTGCCGCAATACACTTCCCGACTAAATTTGGAGCGAACGCGTCGCTGAAAACGCTATATTCAGTTGAACGTAATACCTCCGACATAATACCCGAAAGTAAGGGGTGGGTGCAGCGCGTTACAACTCACGACATCCCCGATGGGGACACTTAATTCATAAGCCGTAATGTTCTTTCGCTCTCAATAAAGGCCGCTTTGTTCGTGTTGGAGCGACCCGCCCTTAGCGGGCGAACTATGTAAAATAGAGTCTTTATTCTAACGGTAAATATACGTTAATGTTTAAGTGTTGGAGCTTAAGAAATGAAATTTCGTTTAATCGCTTAATGAAATTGAAATAACGATTATTCTTTCTGGTACTTTCTACTTTTCCAGTTTTCACTATCTCCATTAATAGAATATTTCGTTTTATTTTACCATTTTCTGATATGATTTTAAGAAGCTTTTCAGGAGAACTTGAGCAAATATCTTCCAAGATAACTGTCTATCATCTAATTATTCTATTCAAAGCAAATAACAAGCTCCAGAATTGATATTAATAATTTGTATTTTGATTGTATTTAAGACAATAGTCAAATGTCACACAATGGTCCAGAATCGCATTCAAACTCACTTTTTCTAAACATGCCAACGTTCTGTAGTAAAACAGTATGCTTACGAACGTAATTTTATACGTTTACCTATTATAGCCGTCACTGTATTTGTTTTAAGCTGTTGTGCTCTGTTAGTGTAAACATTATTATTATAATAGCTTAGAGTATAGAAATTTGGAGCGTTGAATGGCATTGAATTACTAGTAAGTATGTTTTATTGTCTATTTTCAGAGATCTCGTTAATGTCTGCATTTCAAATTCTCTTACAGAATTCATGGTATATGTTTATTTGCCTAGTTATAATGGTTTTGAATATACATATACAGATGTTCAACTATCTAAACATGAATCTAATAATTTCAGCTTCAGGCAGCAGTAGAGACAAATGCTGCGCATATCGAACACATCAACTGGTAGAAGGATCTGAAATAATCATATGTTGATATGATAAGAATTGTTCTAACTACACTCTATGCAATATTACCCGAGTAGTTTTGTAAGAACAAATTTTTGAGTGCAAACGATAGGCAAACCTTTTGTATAACTGAAAACCAAGCGTCTGCTTTCGATTACAAAGAAGATCTTATGCATGAAAATATATAATCCATGTCCTGTATAAAAACAGGGAAAGAGGATCCTAGTCATTAACGAACTACTTCCGGGATTGGGCCATGTCATAATAAGATATATAGAAATGAAATAAGGGTAAAAGGACAAAGAAATAAAAATAAAGAGAAATAAAGAGAAATAAAAAAAGAAAATGGAAAAAAGGGGGATGAAAAAGAAACAAAAGCTGAAAAGGGTAAGAGAAGGAAAGAGAGACAGAAAAAAAGGGGAAAAATAAAGAAAAGAAACAGAAAGAGAAGAAAAAGAGAAAGGTGGGATCTCGACGTTTCCTACGTTTTCTACTTTGGCAGAAGGTCACGGTAACTCAACGTTTTAACCATGCTAGAGGCGAAACCCTTCTGAAGGTTACCGTGCCACTTTGGTCTACCTGTTTCTCCTGAAGAAGCCTACTACGACTAAGGGGAAACGTCGAGATCCCGCCTTTCTCTTTTTGTTTTCTTTCTTTTTTCCCCTTTTTTCTGTCTCTCTTTTCTTCTCTTACTTTTTTCATTTTTCTTTCTTTTTCACCTTTCGTTTATTACAAACTCTGGCCGTGGAAGCCTAGGTATTCATTTCAAAGAGGATATTTCGCAGCAAAATTAAGTAATTTACCGTATTTTCACATTTACTATCAAATTTATGCAATAATCTGTTAATTTTAAGGTTATCATTATGCTTAGAATGAAAATGTACAGTTTATTAGAGATAAAAGTTTGCTCCATATTCGAAGAATAAGTTTTACATAATTGTTCATTAAATTAATTTTCTTTTCTAATAAGCATAACATTTTTCATAGAATCCTTTAACTTAAAATATTGATTGATTGTTTGAACTCTAGTACTTTATTTTAAAGCAAAGTATCACTAACTACTGCTATACCAAGTGTGTTACTAAAAATTATAACGAACAAAGTTCAGAACTTTTTAAAACTGTAAATGACCAAAAGGTTGAGACACCAAATTTATAATAAAAATTTTAGGTGAAATTTTCTGCTATGAAAGTTATAAGAATGTTTAAGATATGAGAAGAAACTAGGCTTTTCTTTTACATCTTTGGCCACGAAAAACAGTTAATTAGGTATGTGGAGACTCAAAAATAAAATCATCAAAATTCAAACTACCTGTACTTCCACAAAACAATACATACAAGGCCGCACAAAAGCGGCAAGCCATTGAAATGAATGGTAAACAAAGGAAGCGAAGCTAAGCCACAAAATTTAAATCGAAAGGGAAACGAAAGCAAACTCATAAATATATTTTATTACAAATTAAAAATCTTACAATAATCTTATAGACGTCTATATTGTTTTGTACCAAAAAAAGGGGTATTAACTGGAAGGTAGAAGAAAAATTCACACAACTAGTGAAAGGAGTCCACTTTGAGATTAATAGAACATTCAAATAAAATATGGTTAACATAACCAAGCGTTTGATTATCACAGGAAGAGCAATAGCTATCAAGAACACCAATCTTATGGAGATGTGTAACGGAGCATACATGATTGACTTCTAAATGAGATACCATAAGACTAAAATGTCTGGTAACACTATACTCATGGAACTAATCAATGTGCGAGGATAAATCAAAATGAAGTAATGCATAACGCATTTTAGATTTCTGGGTAAACTCACGTCAGACTATCCTAAGATAGCTAACAATACCCCATACAAGATCCAATGAACCAGGGGCAAACCAGAAACAAGATCCAGGGATCCAGTGTAATCGGATTCTTAACGTGCATATCAGTGCCGTTGTTAAATATGTTAGAATATACTTTCCACCATACATACTTGCACATTCATTTCTTGTAAACCTTATAGCATTTCAAAAGTTTTAGTGACAATGACGCTTATCTTTACTAAGATGCTGATAATTTTGTACAGATTTAATGGTAAATTGAGGGTCGGATATTATGGCAACACTGTTTGGGATGGAATTTTTTGAATATAATAGCAAAACTTTCATTAAAAAGACATCGAAGAATGTCTAGAAAATAATACCTAACATAATGCTGCTAAATACAATCACTCATGGTATTGGTGGAATCATTCACGGGAAAACAAAGTAAGGAAAGAAAAACACTAACACGGTCATATTTCTGCACCGTTTCGAACGATTTTTCTACCCGACATATTGCAATTCCCTCTCGACTACGATCACCGCATCTAAACTAACATTCTTGGCGCTACACAGTGCGCGCTGATGACGGCAGGTTAGCAGCAACATGTCCGCCTGTTAACGCCTTTTGATACCGTGAGTAGTTGCATTTACCAGCATTATTATATTAGGTATCGTTGTCTACGCACTCTTTAATGTGTTCCTAATGCATCATGGTACAGCTACCCTATGCACTGTGGATGTGCGCCCTCTCTGGGTTAGCACTTGATGAGATATTCGGGGGAAGGGTTGGGAAACTGTAACCACTTGTTTCGCTGTGTTTGAATCAGAAGACGAGTGTATTGTTCTTGTGGCACTAGATGGCGCCAAAAATGGCCAGGAGTAGATGAAATACCAGGAGTGAATATTGAGGAAATTATATTTGAGATTGTAAATAAGTTGGAAATTAAATTAGAGTCTAGCGACTTGGAGTCAATATATAGGGTGAACAACAAACAAAGAGATCAATCGCGCCCTGTATTGATACAGTTTGTCAGCCGAAAGAAGTGCACAGAATTTAAGGAGAAGAAGCGTATAACCCTAATAAACAGAGATTTAGATAGAAGAGCTTCGGAAAGAAAGATTTATATATACGAATACCTATCTAATTACCACAAAAGGTTGCTATGGGATACGAAACAGTATGCGAAGAAAAATGGTTTCAGGTACGTGTGGATACAAAATGGAAAAATATTAATTAGAAGGAATGAAGGTTCGAAGATATACCGAATTCAACAGAATGCAGATTTGAACAAGATCAATGACCTACGGAAAAACTAGAAGAGGAAGTGGTTGAAGACTCAATAGCCTACGATGGATAGTGAAATTGAGGAATATCTGGAGAGTACTGAACGGGAACTACAGGTAGTTTGTAATTTGGACAATTGGACAGATTTGGTATGTAATCTACATAATGATTGTTTTAATTTCTCATTTTTAAACATTCGTTCAATTAAGAAGCATTTTAGCGAATATTTATGTTTTATAAATAATTGTTTGGACAAAATGAATTTTCTTGCTTTGGTGGAGGTAAATTTAAACAGTTTTGAATATTCGCAATCTGAATATTTATACGATATAAAAGGTTTTGAAAGAATTAGCAAATTACGAGATAATAAATCTGGAGGCGGTATAATAGTCTACATAAAGAGTATTTATAAGTTTAGTTTTATTGAGGTAGAGTTTAGTAGCTGCGAGGCAATTTGTTTTTGCATCCATGTTAACGGGAGCAAAATTTATGTATTAGTAGTTTATAGACCGCCAAATTTCAGTGTGACTAGTTTTCTTTTGGAAGTCGAATCCTTTTTAACAATGCATCAAAATCGGACTTTTGTATTGTTTGGAGATATAAACATAAACATCTTAAAAGGGACAAATTGTAAAATAGCAACGGAATATGAAAACATGTTGATGGGAGCCGGCTTTGACTGTGTATTAAAAGGATATACTAGGGAGGAAATTATTGGTGATGTTCTTGTAAGCTCATGTATCGATCATGTGTACTTCAGAGGTAGTAAAGATGGATGCACTACCAAAATTGTCGGTACAAAGATTTCTGACCATTATTTGGTTTGTGGGACCATTCATACTACATGTCATTGTGATGTGATTTCACCGATTATGATCAAGCGCAGTGTAATTAACAAAGAATGTATGAAAAATTACGTAGAAAATGCATTTAGAAATGTGATTATTCCAAATTTTAACGATGTTGATGAATTATATAACTTTATTCGCGGTGTATTTGATGCTGCGAAGGAGGCATCACTCACGATGTCTTCATATAGCAAAAAAAGAAGAACTACTTCCATAAAACCGTGGATTACTGAAGATATTATGATAGCTATGAAGGAACGAGATAGAAGATTTCATATTTGGAAGAAGTCTGTTGAAAATGCCGATATAAAGGGAAAACTTAGAAACAATTACAAATTCGCACGAAACAAGGTCACTATGCACATCAAACAAGCAAAAAGGAAATACTACCATGATAAATTTGTGAAATATGACAAAAACATGAAGGAAACATGGAAATGTGTCAATGAGGTCTTAGGCCGATCTCCATCTATACAGGGCAAGAATATATTCGAGAGACACATGGAAACTACAATGAAAGAAATTGCCGAAAAGTTCTGAGAAACTTTCGCCTCCGCGGTGTCACCAGGAGAGCACATTTGCCAGGAACAGCTATATTACGACTACATGAAAAGGAGTGGTTTGAGGTGTCAACACATACAAAAAGAATCTATTTATATACCTGATATTACGGAGCAGGAGTTACGTTCTATGATTGCAACAATGGACAGAAAGAAGTCTCCAGGATACGATAACATAATGTTAGCAGACGTAATTGGAACGTTAGACAGTATCAGTCCCGCACTTGTTAGACTGATAAATTTATCCCTGAGAAATGCAGTTATTCCTTCCTTACTCAAGGTTGCTGTGGTGACTCCAATTTATAAGAACGGAAAAAAGGACGCATATACAAACTATAGGCCTATTTCAGTGTTGTCTTGTATAGATAAAATTATTGAGAAATATGTGGCAAAGGTTATGCATGACTATCTACAGAAATATCAAATTTTGAATGAATCGCAATATGGATACCGGAAGAATAGGGGCACCATTGATCTCTTGGAGCGCGTGGCTGATATCGTGAACGGCAAATTGAATGAACATAAACATGTGTTATACCTCTTTATTGATTTCAGCAAGGCTTTTGACAGAATCAACCACGACAAACTCCTAAAAATATTGGAAGATCTGGGAATTAGGGGGCCTCTTTTGGACTGGTTCAGATGTTTTCTGGCAAACAGAAGATTTTGCGTAAAGGTGGGCAATGAAGTCAGTAGTCTGCGGGAACTCAGAGCAGGAGTACCCCAGGGTAGCATTCTGGGGCCTCTACTTTATCTCCTGTATGTAAATGACGTACAACATTGTTTCCAGGATTGTAAATGTTTTCTGTATGCTGATGACACTCTGATTCTAGCGGTACACAAAGATATTAAAAAGGCTGAACAAATGTTATTAAGAGAGTTTCATAGATTTCATCTGTGGGCGCACCAGAAAGATTTACTAATTAACACCTCAAAAACGAAACTGATGCATGTTGCGTCACCACATTCGGGGGTTGATTGCGACTTAAAATTAACAGTTCACGATACAGACTGTCTACATATGGAGGATACGAATCACAACAGAAACTGTGAATGTGATAACATAATAGAGCTTAGTACACCGCCAAAAGTATTTGGGCATTTATATAGACAGTCGATTTCTGTGGGATGTTCATATCGGAGAGATTGGCAAAAAATTGAGCTATTTTGCAAACTGTTTTTATTATCTGAGTGATTTTGTGCCAAGGAATGTACTGCGTATAATATACCATTCATTAGTCGAATCGGTTCTCTCTTACGGAATAACCATATGGGGTCAGGCATCAATAAGTCACATTAATCGGTTGAAATCTGCGCAGGGTAGAATTCTAAGAAATATGGATCGAAGTGTTATTGTTGGCAATATATATAGAAAACACAATATTCTAAGTATCAAACATTTGTATATCTTTCGGGTAGTTATTAACAACTATTTTAAATCTCGGGATCTGACGACTGTTCACCACCCTCATGCTACAAGAGCGAGAGAGCGTGGCATGTACGTGGTTCCGAAGACTAATAACAAATATGGTGATCGACTGATTAGTGTGCAGTTACCGAAGATCCTTAATGATTTACCAGAAACTATGTTGAATCTACAAAGTCTTGCACAAATAAAGGCAAACCTTCGCAGCTGGTTGGTAAGCCTAGATGATGAGATCAAGTAGATATAAGAATGATCGAAATGTATAATTTGTTTTAGTTTTACATATAGAATACTAAGGCTAGAGCGTTGAGGCCTGCTTCACATCTCTTTATTGCGATTGTGAGGCAAGTTGGGTGGAGGAAAGCCCTATATGACGGGCGGGTTTAAAAAAAAAATTATTATTATTATTATTATTATTATTATTATTATTATTATTATTATTATTATTATTATTATTATTATTATTATTATTCCCAAAGTTCCAGCCACCAGAATTCGGTGAGAACCGGCAGCGGGCCTCAGACCGACCATACACGGTGAAGGTAATAGCCTGGTGATCGCTTCCTGTATAATTTTCAGATACTTTCCAGTCCACGATCCTAGGTACTAATGCCTCGGATGCAAAAGAGACGTCCGGTATAGTCTCTGAGTAACCAGGTCGACGGAAGGTAGTCACTTCCCTCTCGTTAAGAACAATAAGCCCAGTCCTGGCCGCCATTTCTAGAATACACCTTCCTCGGGAGTCCGGATGCGGCATACTCCACTCTATCGCCTTAGCATTAAAGTCTCCCCCAACAATTACCTCTCCTTGGGTATTGAAGATAGCATCCTCCAAAGCATCTATCTTTGTGCGGAACTGTTGAATACTCTCATTGGGGGTGAGGTAGCAACTAAAGAAAGTCATCGCCTCGCATCTGACCCAGACAAAGCCTTCCTCGGAACCGTGCCCCTCTACTCGAATGTTTCTTGAACTGGATATCCATATAGCCGAGGTGCTCAGCGGATCCGAGAACCAAGTGGGCTGATCTCGGTTCCTGTACTGTTCGCTGATAAACACAATATCCGTGTTGGATTCAAACGCCAGCTGATATAAAAGTTCGTCAGCTAGCCTACTTCTATTCATATTGATCTGAATTACTCTGATCTCATCTGCTGTTCTGCTCCCTTGAAGAACTCTATTCATTAACTTGATGTTTCTTTTCTAGACCACTGATGTACTCTGCTCTTGCTTTCTCAAGCGCCTGTCTGAAAACTCCGCATTTGCCTGACCCAGCAACATGGTCGCGTGCATTTTCAGCACTGCGCAAAAAGCATCTAGCTTTCTTGGTGCAGTTCTTCTTAAGATGGCCCTTTTCTCCACATCCCATGCAAAGTCCCTCCTTTCTTCTATCTGGTTCAGAGCAGGTTGCCTGCCGGTGTCCATAGCCAAAGTATCTATAGCACCGGGTAACTTCAAGTCTCTTTCGGATTCTGCTATTCACCCATCCTACCTTAATGCGAGCAGTTTTTAGCAACTCAAGAGCATAGTGTTCATTAATTTCAACTAACGCCATTTTGAGCTGTCTGCTATTGGCCTTGGTTAAGATCACCTTCGGGTCAGTTTCGCAATTTGGTAAAGCTTTCCTAATTGCTTCAGTCACTTCTTCTACCGTAGTCAAACAGTCCAGGTCTCTAAACTCTAATTTAAGTTTAGGCAGATAGACACAATCGTACCCCTTCGCGTGGGGGATGTGGAAGTTACCACCAGCCCAACAGTTAGATACCTTGGAGTGATGATTGACACCAAAATGACCTTTCGTCACCAGATTTTACGTACTGCCGATAAGGATGGTTGCGAACTTGAGTAGGTTGATGGCTAATGTTGGTGGTCCTCGGCCAAAGAAGCGGAGATTATTGATGTCGACAGTTCAGTCGGTCTTACTGTACGGCTCCGAGGTGTGGGCGGACGCGCTGAGCAAGGAGATGTATCGTAAGAGACTGGCCCAGGTGCAGAGAAGGGCTGCACTGAGAGTTGCCTCGGCGTACTGCACTGTGTCGGAATCGGCGGTCCTAGTGGTAGCGGGAGTCATCCCAGTGTCGCTCCTTGCTCAGGAAAGGAAGCGCATATATATGAGGAGACGTGCAGGTGAAGAACGAGTCGCCAACGAAAGAGACGCCACATTAGAAGCATGGCAACGACTTTGGGAGACGGACGGAAGAGGGCGCTGGACTGCGAGACTGATCCCGCGCCTCCGCCCTTGGATCTCTAGAACCCATGGGGAGGTGGACTATTACCTGACTCAGTTTTTGACCGGTCATGGCTATTTCAAATCGTATCTGCACCGAATGGGTAAGACTGAGACTGGAGCATGTTTGTATTGTTCAAATGAGGTAGATGATGCGCACCATACCTTCTTCTTATGTGAGAGATGGGCGGAACCAAGACGGTTACTCAAAATGGAGATCGGCGAATTTACGATCGACACAATTATAACGAAGATATCAGCCAATGAAAATTGCTGGACAAGTTTAACGCGATACGTTCAATATGTCCTGCGCACGAAGAAAGGCGATTTGGACGGCAACATGGAAAGAGAATTGCTCTAATTCGAAAGTCCAGTGGAGCGTGGCCTTTGTACAGCAAACTAGACACAGCCCGAACTAAAGTGATTAACGGGTGGTGGCTGGTAGTCCTCTATTGAAGGGAGTCCGAGTATTGATGCTTATTATTATTATTATTGTTATTATTATTATTGTTATTGTTATTATTGTTGTTATTGTTACTGTTATTCTTATTGTTATTATTATTATTATTGTTATTATAATTAGTTTCGCGGTACGTGCAATATGTACTGCGCAAAAAGAAGGGAATTGCAACATGGAAAGGGAATTGTTATAATTCCAAACTACAACGGAGTGTGGCCTTTCTACAGCCAAATGCATAGACCCAGCCCGAAGTAATGTGATAAACGGTTCCGGACTGGTATCTAAAAGAAGAGGGGGTGTTTTAGTTGGTAGTCCTCCTTCAGAGGGAGTCCAGCATAACATGCGTCAATGCATTTCACCTCCGCAAAAAAAATATTATTATTATTATTATTATTATTATTATTATTATTATTATTATTATCATTATTATTATTATGAATGCGATGTAGTTCCTGTCATATATACTGGATGGCCAACAAGTACAATGAATAATAATATAGTTTCTGTACGTCTTCTCCTTAATAAAAGCGGAGTAGTAAAGTAGATATGCGCAGATAAAGAAAAAACATTTTAGATTAGGTCCCATAAAGGAACGTTTTATATTGAGCCAACTAATATTTTGAAAGTGCGTTTAACGTGAACAAACGTCACGATTTCCTTTGTTTTTCGGTAGAAAAGTTAAGGTGCGCAAACAAAAAGTAGCGCAGTAGAAGAAAAGAACACGAAAACCAGGCGAAATAAAGCGCAATTTATCGGTTAGATCACACGTTGTATATTTTACCTCCTCATATAGTAGCTTCAATTCCTAACGTATTTTATGTCTTATAACGCCCCATACATTTTATTCGCTAACGTTAAACGATTGCCATACTTCCTCTTTCCTAAACACCGAGGCCGCCAGCGAGGATGGTAAAACGACGAAATCAGGACGTAGCGAATATCTATATCTTTCGTAAAAAATACATCAGCAAAAATGCGACGATGGCCCGATAGTTTTTATTTTTTGATGAGATATTCTTTTACGCGCGAGGTTTATGTCGCCCGATAGCATAAGATATTTATTATCTTCTTTTTTGCTAGCCTACCGAAAATTTATTTCCAAGTTAAAAGATTGAATATTTATGTAAACCGTTCTTATAGAATATATTCACCCCCCTGCAATCCTATAGTCGAAGTAAAAGATTTGTCGTAAAAAAGCTGTTAGCCCGCGCTTTACCGGAAGTATAAAATTTTCAGCTGGAAAAGGTAATTCAAATTGAAGCTCTATATATTAGTAGTAATTATGTATTTCTAATCATAAAACTATCTAAAAACGCATCGAAAAAAATGAATAGAAAACAATACCCAAAGAAAACTTATGCTGTTAATGCACCTACTCATGGTATTGATAATAGCTAAGCTAATAACTCCCGGAGAGGGCAATGAATTACTAAGAGCCAATACAGAAGTTACAGCTCAGTGGTAAAAATAATATCTTATAAGTTTATTTATTATTATGGCGATTTATAACAGGTAATTTTGCCATCCACCTCATCCCAATCTCCAAGAGGCTCTATCCCTAAAACCATCTTCCCTCCTCTCTTTTGCATAGATTCTTTAATTCCTTTTTCTCAACTTCTCGTTCGTCTTCCTTCCTTCCTTCTATCAGCAGGCTTCCATACTATAGTAGTTTGCGTTCTATTCCATGTATTAATGATGTGTTTACTTGCGTTATTCCTCTTATTCTTCCATTTCTTTCATAATCAAATAATGCCTTCTTCAGCAGCGTCTCCAGCACATCTTCCCCGTTCCCATTATTTTGTTTTCCTATTCTTATTCAGAGCCTACACGTCACTTCCATAGGCAACGCTTCTTCAAAATATTGTTATTCCATACCACAGGGTGCGGTTGTCTAATTATAGTTTTTCCCCTTATTAATTTATTCTATATATCTATTTCACCTCTACCATCGGAAGTTAACGTAACGCCTAGATAGAGATCTTATAAGTAAGGTTCGCAAAACCGGTGACAGAGCCCACGGACGTATGGAGAGTCATGTAATATTGCGGTAGTATCACGCAGTGTGCGAAGAGAAGCACTCACATATCTAAGAGGAGAGAAACTTAACAATGGTCAAACAACATTCCAAACTTCGAATACGGCGGATATCGTGTGATATATGTGGTGGCGGCGAATATGGTGGGTGCTCCACGAAGTCAAAGCTTGCTTGCGGTATGGCAGCGATAGCAATATCAGGTGTATGGCTAGGAGCATTACTCTGATAAAACAGCACACCGTGCCTTAACTTTTCTCGTAGTTTCTCTTTAATAACGTCTCGCAGTATAGAAATCAGAGTAGTAGGTCCCTGTAATGCTCTGTTCCTTTTGCAAATAATCAGTCAGGATGATTCCTTGAGCATCTCAGAACACAGATAGCAAAATATTTACAACAGACGGCACAAAGTCAAATTTGAGTAGAGGAGGAGAACCATGATGTTTCCACCCTCAACCTTGTACTTTGGTCTCCGGTTCATAATGGTGCACACATGACTAATCCATAGTCACATACCAACTAAGAAAGTTCTCTTTGTTTGCTTAATACTTCTCCAAAACACGCTTACAAATAAACACTCGATTTCTTTTTTGATCGATGGTTAACATTTAGGGCACCTATCTTGCACTCATCTTTTTCATTTCAAATCTATTTCTTTCATTAGAACGTTGTGCTCCACATGATGTGATAAGCCAGTATCTTCCGCAATGTCGGTTTTGCAGTACGATATTGTGTGCCTTTTCAGTTTTTCGGTCTGTTGTTACCATTATGAGAGGACCACCGACATGTTGGTTTTCGTAGGATGTTTTTCCGCATTTAAAATCTCGACACCTGCATTTGACTATATCATAAGAAACTGCAGACACATCAATAGTTGCCTACAACCAATTAAAAGTAGGCGAAGCACGGGGCATGATGATCAGCCCTCGCTGGTAAATTTAAAAAGTAATTCCAGATTAGAACATTATGTCTCATTTGAAAAACCATTTGAAAGAACTGAAAAATTTTAACTGAAATTGAGATGGACACATTTTAAAAGAGTTAATTCCAGGGCGGATGACTTTCGTTTATACACCATTAGTATTATTTTTAAGTAATTCACTCCACTTGCATCCACCTATATTCTAAATATTCAGCAATAATAAGAAAAGTTACAAAAATATTAGTTAGTTAACCATATCGATCTATATTGCAGCAACCATGCGACCAGGTTAGTTGAAATTTTGCACGAGTAAAACAAGCACCTCATACCTAAAATTAAACGAAGCAAATTACATGCAAACAGTGGTTAGTATCACCTAACAAGGATACGTCAACCACTCGACTGCTCTAGCACTAGCAGAAACTCAATTTTCCCATCCTATTCAGAACATTTTCCCCGTAGAGAACTGTTATTAGCGTAGATGAAGTGAACACAAAACGAAAGCCTAGAATGCTCTGATATCGGCTACTATGCATCCTCAGCCACCGTGCGACCGCAGTGTTGTAGTTGGAATGACCCTCTACCGCTGACCAACCGCGACAGAAGGACAAACACACTCTCCTGGGAGTTGTAACGCATACACCTACACAGAACAGTGCGCAGGAAAATGGAAATTTAAATATTTGCTAGCGAAAACACAATATTCCAGTTGCGGTGCTTCTAATTACTTTAGAAGTAAATACGCAGTTATCTAAGAAGATATAGAAGAGGAAACGAATAACCCTTACAGTTTGAATTCTTTAGGAAATTGGATACAGTACACTCTTTCATACCAAAAAGGCATTTGTACCTTGTAAAAAGTTTTATTTTACCGATACGTAAATTATCCAATAAAATGTGTCAAACATCGTTAGAAGATAGCGCTCATATCTTTTATTAACAAGCGAAAATGCGATATGCAGTCATTTGCCGTTAGCCTAAGACAACTTCAAACAAGAAATTTTATTCAAAATCGGTAAATAAATATACTCTTAATGCTTTTGTATAGATTCCCAGCTTATTTATCTGGCCTTGCCCGGATTATTTTTTGAAGAGCAGACACCTTGAGAATGGTTCAGACAGCCGTGAAGTTAGGAACAAATGCAAACTATAGTACACGTTCATAAAATTTATATAATAGTGCAGAGAGATGAATATATTGCTTCCCAGAAATGTCTCTTCCATATGAAATCTATTGCATAACTTTATACTGAATTAATTTGCATAGTTAGATGATTAAAGTTCATTGTGAATCCTCATCTTAAATACTACATGGAATTCATGCAAAGATAGATTTGGAAGTGCAGGAGATTTATTAATTTTGCGTTTGATAGTGGGTTGCCGGACTTCTGCTAATAGAGGGAACATTCTTAATTTACTCTATTCAACTGAGCAACCGAGTTTCATGCTTCGGTCCTAATAAAGAAAATAATATTTCTGATAAGATCCCGCAATTTCTTTTATTATTTTGACAAACTATTTGAATATTGTTCATAACACTAAAATTATTACAAAATGCGTCACCGTTCCTTTTTAGACACGTTGGCATTACAAGTAAAAGCTTTCCAGAAGCCTTTTTTATCGTCATTATTTCACTGACTATATAATTTTAACGTGCTATGTTTTAAATATTTTTTAAACAAATTATGATGTCGCAAAAAGTGGAATATTTTAATGTAGAATACCACTGGAGAAGACATAGGACAGCTTTGAAACCGGTCGGAAAACAAAAAAACATATGAAGATATGTAGGAGTAATCAAACTTGATTATTTTACCTTTATATGAAGTTCCTCTCAGATATTTTTTTTTAATCTACCTAAGAACAATTATGCTAATGTCATTATTATGATTGCTGAGTGGGCAACTGAAATTTTTTTCAGGGCAAAGAAAGAAAAGTAGAAATAATGGCGGTCTGAGTACATTAAGAGAGAGAGAGAAAAGGTTGGAAAGAAAATAATGTTTATGGTGTTAGTTGCTTTTTTTTTCAAAAATGCAAATATGCCTATATCGCTCAGGCATAACTATCTATATATACCCTATATTCTGTGGTTCGCGTCAGGTAACACGTCAAGTTACCACGACACTTTGGTTTCCCTGTTCATTCTCTTGTAGAAGACTTATGATGGCGGTGAAATGTCGATATTCCTCCTTTTCATTTTTATTTACTTTCGCTTTCACTTTTTTTCCTTTACACTACCTTTTTCCCCTTTTCTGTCATTTTCATCTCCCTTCTATTTCCTTTGTTTGCTCTCACTTTTATTTCTTTTTCTCCTACTATAAATTTAGCATGACATTGTCCAATCCGGGAAACCGTTTGTTTATTACAGACTCTAGCCGTGGAAACCTATGTATTCATAGACGTTTCTCTGATTTTCATTGAGCGGGTATTTTGTACAAGAAGTATACAAATCTGAAAGCACTCTTGTATATATCGTTATTTTTTCTATTTTGTTAGAATACAATTACATCTATCCATAAGCATCCACTTCTTTTTTTTGATTTTTTTATTGTTTGTTCTCTCTCAATTATTTTTTGAAGTATAGTTGATAACTGCTACATTCTAAGGTGTCTACATCACATCGAAAATGCCTAGAAAACAATATCTAGCACAATAATGCTGCTAAATGCAGTTACTCGTGATATTAGTGAAATCATTCACGGGAAAGGCAATATGGGGAGACCAAAAAAGGCTAATACACCGACATGTCTCCAGTGTCATCAGTGTGGTTGATTTGCAATTCCCTCTCAGTACATCCAGTTACCCTATGCACTGTTTATGCGCGCCCTTTCTGGTTTAAAAGTTCATGAATTGGTCGGAAGAAAGTTTGGAAAACTGCACCCGCTTCTTTCACTGCGCTTGAGTCGGTCGACAAGAGTGTTATTCTTGTGGCATTAGATATACTTATTTGAGCTCTAAGTTTAGATATAGCGATAGTGGCCGAGAGAGAATTGAAGGAATATGTTGAGCAAAAGCCGCTCGAAACCAAACTGATGATATCGCGTAGATAGAAACACCTCTGGGGGTTTTTTGTCTCCTCACATTGCCTCTCCTGTGATTGATTTCACTAATACCACGAGTAGCTGTATTTAGCAGCATTATTGTGTTAGGTATTAAAACTGATGAAGAGCTTGTTTAATATTAATTTAAGGTAATTGCCATGTATGTATAAGTAAATATAAAATGTAATCGTTATTATTTTTTCGTCGTGTAAAGCAAAAAAATAGAAAAGAAGAAAACATGATCCTCTAGTGCAAAAAAATTGCTATCATATCAAATCATCTCAACCCTCGTTCTAACCTATTATTTGAAAAGCTATGGGAAGATAGCTTGTTAAAGGAGATGAATGAATTTAAAGGACGAAAATTGTCACGAATTATTCTTAATACAACAAAAAATATCACGTTTTGTTAAAACCAAAATCCGTGCAGACAAAGATAACGAATTACTATAATATAAAGGCTCATTAGGATCCTTCCCTTCTTTTGGCTCGCTAGTATATGGAGACGTAGTTATACGAAGACGACTAGTTTCAGCAAAGAGGAGCAACTTACAGTGGCGTGCGGAGAATAACGTGGAGGGCTGAAGCGCGGGGCACGAAGACTCGACTGCCCGTATCAAAGCACGCTTGTACTGGTCTTTGTGAGTGCTTTCGGACACAGCGTATTTCGAAAAAACTAGAAAATGTAATAGCGGGATTTAGAATACAAACTGATTCGATGTCCTTTGTGAATTTTGTTCAAAGTGTGGTTGATTCTCAAACTAAGACAAATTTGTGAAGGTGCGTCGAAAGATCCATTAAGTTAGGATTAAATAAGGATTACTTTAAATTTGCAGATATAACATCACTCGATGTGAAACGGTCGTTTTCATCATTAAACAGCATTTATTCCGCGCTCCGTACTCATTTGACTGGAACAACTGTGGAAACACATTTAATGATTCTAATATTTAATAGATTCTACCCGGATTCTGATTTCGTGAAAACTTCTTAAAACAGTAAGGGTTTCATTCAGCACGTTATATAATATAGTTTTTATTATTATTTTATGTGTAAACATTCCTGCGTCCGCATTGCCTATGCTCACTCATGGAGGTCACGATCACAAATGATGCGAGTACGTAAACGTTCCTGAACACTCGCCCTGATACGGTCGCTGGGTTCTTTCACGTTGTTCTCCACACTGCACTGTCACTTGCCCCACTTTGCCGAGTGTAAAACTAACTACACTTAGGGACAGTGTCGCTTAGTGTAGTACAAAGTATTTCAACGCCGCTTTAAAAGCGAGGAAAGCCTAGTATGTGTGTACATAATATGCGTATGTCCACACGAAGAGACTCGGAATATAGCTTCGGGCCTCGTGCCAAAATATCGATTCAGCTCAACGCGTCATTCACCACGTAATCCTATGTGTGTTTGCCGAATTGAATTTGCAATTACTGTCAAACGTCGAGCACTCGGCGAATGTGAAATTATTTTGGGGACAATTGTATTAGGAGATTTAGCAATTTAGATGCGGGTTCGTGATTAAAAATTGACGAACGTTAGAATAATGCGTTGAAACAAACAGAATAAAAGAAAAAAAGAAAAGGTAAACGAAGCTCGCGCTAATATCGAGGATCATCGCGGGAAAAAAAATCTCTCGGGAAATTAAGTTTACTCATTCGAATTTTTTGAAATAGATTTAGAGTAGGAGTAAAGAGAAATCTTATGCGTCATGTTGCTATTATTCAGCTGTTGCGAGGATTTGCTTTATATTAAGCAAAGTGATCACTGAGCTTTCGCTGAATGATTTACGCAAACCTATACTGCATTGTTTTCTTACTTGTAGTAAGCAGACTAATTTCAGCGACTGAAAATTCTGATATTCTTGCTGCTTGTTAGTCTAACTACCATTCCAACAACAAGTTCCCATTTCAGAATGGAAATTGCCGCAATTTTCTCAGTAATTAGTTCTGTTCTTAAGAAGACACAATTTAAATCCGATAATAGATTTACGGCAGGTGTGATTTACACAAAGCGAAAAAAAAAGAGTGCTATTACAGCAGCTTAGTGGTGAGAAGATGTGGTATCTCTATTCAGAGGAAAGCAATATTAACGGACGGTACCCTTTCTTCTCTGTTTTTTAACGTACAAGCTTAATCCAGAAATATAAAACCCAGCATTGGTATAACACCACTCCCTAAGGTATTCACAATATCACAAATACGGGCATGATTTATAATGATCGTTCTCCAGAGATATCTGTCCTCTGTTATCATTTATGGGTAACGCTACATTTTCTTTTCTAGCGGTTTCAAAGCAGCTAATTTTACCATCTACCACATTCCCGCCTCCAAGAGGCTCTATCCATAAAATCATTTTCTTCCAGTCCTCTCTTCTGCATGTCTTCTATAATTCCTTTTTCACAACTCATTTAACAACAACATTTTAGTCTCCCTTTCTTCCTTCTATCAGCAGATTTCCATTCCCAAACCTTTTGTGGCAGTCTGTGCTGGTCCATTCTCCTCATGTGGCCATACCACAATAGTTCTATTTCATGTATTAATGATGTGTCAGCTTACATTATTTCTCTTATTCTATCTGGTTTCCTTCATGATCTGATAAAGTTTTCTTACAGAAGCGCCTTCAGTACATCATCTCACACTCCTCCGCCAGCGAAGGAGAAACGAAGAGGACAAACCCCGAAAAGAGGCAATACGTTAAGTATATACGATGTGATAGAATGAATGCCGACAAGGATATACATCCGCACACATGTTGTATGGGAGCAAGAGAGAGAATGATAGCAGGCATAATTTTGTTAAGCATTATGACTACCGGTTTCCCATTGTTTCAGGTAGAGCTCGAGACGGCAACTGGAGGCGGGACGACCGTTATTCATGATCCTGAAAGAGAGAGAGAGGACCACTTGGACGATCGCTAGCGGAGGCCTAGGATCTTCTCAAACCAAAGGGACCACCAGTGAGACGAACCAACCCTTAGGAAGCAGCGGATACTAGATAGGACACGTGCTTTTTATCTTTTGTTGTATCCTACTTGCGAACGTAAACGTAACACAATAAAATATTTAAGTTAAGTGTTTATTTTATTCGAAGCTACTTCTGTAGGGTTAGGATATATAATGTAAATATCTAAGTTAAGATTAGCGTAGATATAATTAGCTAGATTTGCGTTTATTTATTGTACTGTTAAGTCGAGGACATCCGGTGTAGTGTCTCTGGCGGAGTACTGAAGCTAGAGCATTTACTGTCATATAGTTTATGTTTTTGACGAAATAAAGAGTACATCATCCCAGTTGTTTATAATGGTAATTTCAAGGAACTCTTATTGTCCAAATATATCTTATTTTATGTCTAAATAACAAGGGAATTCTGACCTGTATGTCTCTATGTAAAGCCAAGAACACGCGAGAATGGTTCAGTAATTATTGTCGCTATCATAGAAGTAAACACCTAAGAAGAATAGTCGTAACAGCCGTGGCAGTCTGAGATACTATTTAACCTAAGAAGAGTGATATGGTCTCCCAATATAGTCTCCTGAAAAATTAATACACACTGCATAACGACATTGAAAGATCCGCTCTGAAAGAAACCTTCCCTTTTTCCAAGGAACGTTATTTATTCGGTGTAAGTTTAGTATAATACGATAGACAGATAGACAAGTCAGTCGATTGACTTCTCTCTATCAGAAATTTATAGTTAACTGCATGAGGTTTAAAATATTGACGGTATGTTTAAATTGTATCGCTTTATTATTTCACCCCCTCAATGTAATTATTTTCCCTATAGTGACAGTAATTCAGGAAGCAAATGGATTCTCCAGAAAATACACTGAAACTATATTACCACAGGTGGTATTAGAACACACAATATCTAATCTAACGCTGTCATAATCAGAAGCAGACCTTCGTTGCGCTGGACCACCGAGCCGCTTAAGCAAATGATAGTATAATGGAAGAACTGAAATGTGGGCGCATACAATTGTTATTCCTATAGTAAATGTATTAGATTTTAACCTTACTTTCTTGTAAACAAAATCCTCTTTCATTTGGACTGGGTTATGTCCAGTTGTACAATGGGTTAATAAGATATTCGACTGAACAGTAAAACTAAACGTTCCAAAACTAAACCAGCTGAGGTACATGTAAAAGTATCAGAAATAATCTTCGAAATGCAGGTTAAATCCTTATCATAGATTCTGCTGAAAATACATAATCTTTAGGTATAAATTAGCAGACCTTCATTCTCTTATTACCCTTATAAATTCACTAGACTTTTTTAACTCAGGGCAGCGAGGGTGTTGAAGCCCTTTTAAGCTGCATAGTCACTAGTAAGCCATAGATTGCCCATGAAACTGCTGAATCCAACCAACCATCCACAAAGACTCAAAAAACTCAAAAAATGGTAACTAAGTGGAAAGAAAGTTTAAGGTGTGTACCAAAGGACTTTTTCAAACTTATTCTCTGAACATACCTCATACTCTCCGATTTACTTAATTTTAAGACGAACCTTCGTAATCCACATAAATAGATACATATATACATCATTCTTCCATGAGGCACTAAATATTTAATACCTTTCTCGCTTAATTCTAGCGAACTTATCCAAGTTGGAATTCATATCCTCCGTATTAGAGTTGTAGTCGATGTTTCCACGTTTCATCCGCGCACGTGGGACCCGTTAACATGACAAGCGCTATAGGTGTAGCATAAGAAAAGTTTAGATGAAATATTATATTTTTTCTTCCTCTCCTTCTTGCTCTTGCGCCCCGCTTAACACGACTTCACCCCCAGCGAGTTTTATTGTGTTTTTCCGGAAGCCGGGGCGGACCAACGAAAGTTTCCCGTGCTTTACCTAATTTATGGATTTTCGCTAGATTTAGCGGATCCTACACCAGTTGCAGCTTAGCGAGATGATTGATCGTCCCGTGTTATAACGTAATATGGTTTAGACGTTTTTTCCCTGGTAACAATTTAAATGTTACTAAAAGTGATAGGGTTATGTTCGGGTTAAATATGTAATGATTAAGACCTGCCTAAATGTTGAACTGTGATAGATAGATCAATTTGAGACGGAAGGTTTTCACAATGCAATGGTGTTTTTATTCAGGCGTAATCAAATTACTTTCCAATGCTGATAAGGCAGATTACAGTCACAGTAAATCTATGAAAACTATGTATCCATCTAGATATATTCTGAGGAACTGAAAAAAGTGAATTGAATGCAATTATTCTTCCATCAAAGGAATCTATTGGCAATGATATAATTCTAAGTTTTATAATCAAGGATTGCAAATATGTACTGGTCAACAATGTGTTCCCTACGATTTGGAATAAAACAACTGTTCTCAATAAAGGTGATGGGTGGTATGTTTCAAATTATTCATCTATCTCAATTATTTCCAACTCCAAAAAAATTTTGGAACATTTACTCTACATATTGATATATCCAAGTGATACTCTACATGCGTCATTGTACCAATATGGCTTTTTCACTAGAACATCTACAATCACCAACCCAGCTAGCATATCTCAATACGTTTGTGAATATATCAGGAAAATTCCGAGATGTAATTTACACACATTTTTCCAAAGCTTTTGGAGCTTCTGGTATTACACAAGGCTTAAAAATTAGGCCAACTGCTGTTCAATATCACAATGAATCGTTTGTTTGAAATGGCTACCTGATCAGTATAGGGCTTTGCTGATGATGAAATATATAGCGACAAATAACACTGAACATATTCTACTCCTGGAACAGAATTTGCTCCTGCGAAGCAAATAATTTATGTCTTAATCTAAGCAAATGCTGTAATATGACATTTGCTAGAAGCTCGTGAGCCTGTTGGTAAATATAAACTTTCACAATTCTTTTCAGTGTGCGATCTTGGCATCATATTTGGCACATATATGAGCCATCAGCCACATTGCACGATTGTATTTACCAGGTCGCACGACACTTCATTTATAGAGTTACCAACCCTTTCTTCAACATCGAGCAATTAAAGCATTATATAGAATCCATACTTATGTGAGTCATGCCTTATATCGGGATCGTATATACTGAAGTTTTCCAAAATTTATAACTTCAAACTGGACGGAATGTATCCGCCGAGGGGTATCTGGTAGAATACATTATTACAATGGCACGGACTGCAGTCTCTATTTCAGCTACGTGGTAGCACGAAGTTTTTATATATCTTTCGTAATAAAATAGTTTGCGAATTTCTATCTTCTCTAGTGCTACATCTTGCATCTACATACATATGTTTCAACTTTTCTAATCTCTGCAGTTCGCACTAATCCGTTACCGCAGGCATCAATTTTTGCTATGTGTAGGAGTGCTAAGAAATATTTTAAAAATGTTTTTATATAAATTTGCAACATATGACACTTACGGTTACCGTTGATCTTTTTCATATTATTTTTCTTGTTTTATTCTTCCATGCATGCATGTATATATCTGCTTGTTATTATAGTATAGCAATTTAATTTTTATTACAAAATTAATGTCCTGTTATTGGTTTTTTCTTCTTGAGCTAATAAACGTATATTATTAATATTACATGAATTTTTTCTACGTTAGTTTAATGTTTATAAATTAAGCAACTCTAGAGAGAACGATTATATCATTAAGTCTAATGACCTTACATTATTCATTGCGTTTAGAGGTAAATTACTGTAAAGACTACGTGTTAATGTAGAAACAAATCTTCTGTGGGTCATTAGTAGACCTTTCTGTGAGTTTTCGAAATGATTTCCAACAGCAGAATACGCCACTATTCCTTCAAGTGAATCACACAGAGGTCAAAGAAGGATGACTGGCGGCGGGACAAACATGTAATAGCATATGACAGAATTATTTGGGCAATCCATTTCTTTAACGCGTCTACATTTCTATTCTATAAAATAGGGCTAATACGGCTGTTATACTAAAGCTTGATCGTAATTCATAATGGTGGCAGAGGCATAAAAGTCCATGAACCTATCGTCCTTTAAATGAATAAGTAGGCTTTCAAAAATGAAATAAGAGTAAGAGAAAAAAGGAAATAAAAAATAAAAATGGAAAAAAATTAAAAAGGGGGTGAGAAAAGAAAAACGATCGCGATCGGGAACGGGATCGCGACGTTCCGTCCCTGTGGTAAGAGGCCTCTTCAGGAGAAAACAGGGAAACCAAAGTGGCACGGCAACTCGACGTGTAAACCACGCTAGAGGCGATACCATTTTGGAAGAAGGTCACGGTAATTCGACGTGTTAACCACGCTAGAGGCGAAAACCTTCTAACGTGTATCGCTGAGTACCGGGTTTATATACGACAGGATCAGCCGGACGCCTGACGTGTTGGTTGAGTAGTGAGAGGGAGGGGGCTTGCAGGGACGACTTCCATATCGCGGATAGATGATATCTGTCCTCCTTATTGATATTATCGGGGTGTTCTTGGATTTGCATTACTTCCCTGATTTTTCTACCTCAGAAATGAGAATTTTTCACGATGACCGAAGCTTCTCCAAATAGAATATTGCGGCCCGTTTCAAGATAATGTTCGGCTGCCCCAGACAATGATGCGTGCCCAGATTTTAGACGTTTGTTCTCTTGAATGCGAGGTTCGATTGAACGACCTGTCTCTCCTATGTATATTTCGTAGTGTCCTTTAGAGGATAGGGTCTGAATTTGCTCCTTAGGAGAAGGGAGAATGTTGGCAATTTTCGAAGGAGACTTAAACACTACTTTGATATTTTGTTTTTGAAGAATTCTGCCAATGCGTTCGGAAACACTGCGAATGAGGGGAAGATATGTCGTACAATCAGAGTGTTTCGAAACTTGGGGCTTGTCTGCATGGGAGGGATGTAAGTGTTTATTGATGACTTTCTGTATATTCCGATATTAATAACAATTATTTTTAAGCGACTTAACGTGCTGGAGTTCTTTCGACAGGTTCTCAGGTTGAGAAATAGAAACTGTACGACATACCAGGGAATTTATAACACTTAACTTTTGCGCGGGATGATGGTGGAAATCGGCATATAGATATCGATCAGTGTGCGTAGGTTTTCGGTTCTTATTATGACACGGTCGAATTCCGGAAATAATTAGCTTATCGTCCTTAATTTTGAAAGTCATGGAGAAATTACTTAAAAAGTATCTTAAAGAAATATCTCTACTGGGAGAATCACTGCATTCTAACGAATATGCTTATCAAGCAAATAAATTACGCAAGAGTGTATCACTTCACTGCTATGGTGAGTGCCGCCAGCAAGTATGGAGTACAAGACACCAAGTGTTTTATATTAAAACCATGCTGTAACATAAAAGATAACGGCTTACGCAAAAATAAGAGAATCCAGTCCTCGTCTGCTAGTTGAAAATTCACATGGAGATCTAAAACCCTTTTACGTAGTTGTTGAAATTTTACCAAGCCAATACAGAGAAAACAGCATTTAACGTGATATTCAAAATATTTCATATTATATTGATAAATCCTTCTCAGTGTTAACGTTGATTCTATTATAAAAATTATCGAAAACATTGAAAAGCAAAACTAGTGCGCTATAATTCGCAGTATTAAATCCGTATACAAATTTTACTATAATCCTTTTTACACTTACTTAAATATCAGAATGGAAGTAATTAGGCGAGGGAGTAGATAAACTTTGAAGAATTGGGGCACAAAACGTGTAAGATTATTATAAATTATTCTTGAATTGTACAAGTAAACTGCAAACTTTGACATTTTAACACAACTAATCTACTGGACTATCTCTTATGTTAGAGTAACCGACCACGTTCCTTCGGAATTGCCATCACAAAACCGGCAAACTAGCAAGTAGCAATTTTAAACAGACGACAAGTTTAAATTGAGTTAGCCAAAAACCGCGCGATGAATAAACGCGACAAAGCTCTCCAACGAGCGAAAAAGTAACGTGAAAAAGCACCGAGCGTTCTAGAAAATAAAGTTTCTCTGCTACCACATATTAATTCTTATCTCTTGCGCTCCTCAAAGGACAATATTCTAGTCGGTTCCGCTTTAAAGTATGTAATAGTACATGTGCGCTGCATAAAATTCAAGTTTAGTGCGGTTTTTGGACGAGAGTGGAGATATGTGAACGTTTACTACCTCACATATTGTACTACGTCAAATAGTTTTCGAAATTTTATGGAATTATTTTTAGACATAACAGCAATTTGCGCTTTATCGTTAAACATTGATCTCTTGTATAAGTGGACCAATTAATGTAGTATTTAACCACTTTGTTTAATTAATCTTCTAATTGGCCTTTCTTAATCGTCTACAGAATACGTGCTCTTTAAAAAGAAACTATTAGTCAGGTTAAAAATGAAATGGGAAAGTTTGGTGGTTGCGCCAGTATTCTTTTTATTTATTTAGAAACGCTGAATTTAGATAAAGTACAGCGATAATCTGCATAGCCCGGTTCGACATGAAAGAAAAAAGAGACACATCAATACTCTACGTACAGTTCCTGCGATTAGTTTTAGCAGTTATGGGGCATGTTTTTGACGCAGGAATCTAGTGAGTATAATGGGATACTTCTCTCCAGTTTGTAGTATCACCAAATTTAAGTACGACACATTGATAAGAAAATACGATATTAATACTTAATTTAGATGATGATTTTATGAAAAAATACTATATTAATACTTAAATTTCAGAGAATAATGTGCATTTTGTGCTAAATGGAAGCATTGGAATGGATTCAAGAAACTAAAATAACATATGAGCCATATCGCTGATAACTAAGTGAGCTAGAAAAGGTTTACGAAACCGATCATATGTTAGTATCCATGATTCCAATTGCTCATTTCGTCACCTCTATTGGTTCTGTTGCTTGATATATAAGTCACAGCGATTTTATTGGTTTTTACGTATAACCAATAAATTTAATACTTTCTCTGAGGTAAAAAGTGCATAACAATAAAGCAACAGTGCATTTTGTAAATCAAACGGTATATTCCAACTTTCGTTCGTTGTGAGCAGTATATCTCGGCAACTGTCAAAATTTCAGACATTGATAGTCAATAGATGTTGTTTAAAAGTGTATTTTGTGTAACAAGTCAAGCGCTTTCGCAAAAATTGATAAACTCTGATTTCGCGCAGTGATAAAATACTTCTGGATGACTGGGAAAACGGTTATGAAAATTCGAAATATTTTACTAGAGGTTCATGGCGGTTGTACCCCATCACAAGTGACGAACCACGCAGTGGACGTCCAAAAACTACTACCAACGATGAAATGGCCGACAAGATCCACGATGTCGTGTTAGCCGATCATCGATTGAAGTTGAAAGAAATAGCAGAGACAACAGGTATCTCAGAAGAACGCGTTAGCCACATCCCACACGAAATTGGGTATGATAATGCTTTCGGCGCGGTGGGTACAGCGTTTGCTCACACCGGAGCAAAAACGAAATCGGGTGACCATTTCAAAGGAGTATCTGGCCAGAATCCAAAGCAATTCAAGGGATTTCTTCATGCGTTTCCACCACTACATACCGGAGACCAAGGAAAAATCGTAGCAGTGGTCTTTTCCGGGCGAATCAGCTCCGAAGAAAGCAAAGACCGTTTCATTGCCCGGAAAGGTCATGGCGATTTTTTTTTGGGATTTCCAAGGTGTGATCCTGATCTCCAGAAGGGAAGGACGATCACGGTACAATACTATAGCTAATTATTGACACGATTCGATGCAGTATTGAAGGAGAAGCGGCCTCTTTGCAGCATATTCACCGGACTTAGCCCCCAGCGACTCTCTCCTATTCCTAAACCTGAAAAAATCACTGGCCTCAAATGAGGAGATCTTTGCCGCTTAGATGTGTATTGTGATCTTCGTGGAGACTACATCAAAAAATAAAAATAAAAAACCACAGCAACACCGTGATTTCTTTTCGATTCCGGAGGCATTTCAGGTCGCCCTCGTAAGCACCATTTTCCAAAAATTTCACAAAGGTACGTTTTTAATTGCAGACAGTATAGTCTCTAACTAAAAGGTACATAACTTGTATTTTTTCAATGATGAAATAAACTCGTCAGAGTTAATACCAGCTCAACGGCGACAGCTTATCTTGTTAGAAAACGTCTATTCTAATTTCTTAGAGTTGATATCCTCGTACATTCCCCTTATTTCATAATTTTTTATTGCGAAGACAATGTCGCCTAAACGATTTGACTACAGACACCGGCAACCTGACTAAGGACGTGTCTCTCGTCGCCAACAGTATGCACTACTTGAAGATATGTATGCACTTATGTTAACGAGCATACACGCTCCAATTTCGAGCATATGCTCGAATACAGGTATATGGTGTGTAAACCGTAGAACTTACCTCTAGCAGCAGAATCTACTATGTAGCATATATCTAGTTCACACTCGTAATGTGAGCACTTCCTACTCATATAGTCATATTACCAGTCAACTTGATAATCCGTAGAAACTCAGAATCAGCAGAAATAGTGCTTACGTTTCAGAGGCAATCGACTATTTCTTTTTCGGACTCTTGTTGTGAAATACTATAAGCATTGCGAAACTACACTTCCATCTACTTAATTTTACATCTTCTTTGGTATTTAACACATGGGCTGAAAAGTCCCAGGCCTAACACATAGATGACGCTAGTTTTATTGCAGTCACCTTTTTCTCAGTTAGTACTAACCTTCAAAAGACGGCTGTTAAAATTTCATGATATTCTATTCATTAGTTTGTGAGTTATTGTACTAAGAGTCACGCTACTTTTGTTATTTTCAAAACAATGGATCAAAAACAAATACCGTTCAAGCGAAGCAATGGCTTGAAAAGTGTTATGGGGACTCCGCTCCATCAGAAACAACAATAAAACGTTGGTTTGCTGACTTTAACCGTGATCGTAGAGACACCGACGATGCAGAACGCAGTGGACGTCCAAATGAGGCGGTAACACCAGCAAACATCAAAAAAATCCACAAAATCGTTTTGAATGATCGAAAAGTGAAGTTGCGTGAGTTAGCTGATATCGTAAAGGTATCAAAAGAACGTATTGGCTTTATATTGCATGAGCATTTGACTATGAGAAAGCTCTGTTCAAAGTGAGTGCCGCGTTTGCTCACTGTTGACCAAAATCAAGAACGTGTTAATGATTCTGAGCAGTGTTTGGCCATGTTTAAACGTAACAAACCAGAATTTTTGGGTCGATATGTGACAATGGATGAAACATGGATCCATCACTTCACTCCGGAATCAAAACGATCGTCATCTGAGTGGACAGCAACTGGTGAACCTCGTCCAAAGCGCGCGAAAGCACAACAGTCGGCTGGAAACGTTATAGCCTCGGTATTTTGGGATGTGGGTAGTGTAATGAATAAAGCTAATTTTGAAACAAAAAAACCGTGTTTTCTTTGTTAGGCCCGGGACTTTTCAGCTCATCTGTTATGTAAAGGTTCTCGTCATATCACTACCCAATACAAATGGAGGTCAAATATAACCACCACGAAAACGAAAATTAAGTCTGTGAGGTACGTAGGCCTGTACTTGACGTAATATACTCTACATGTATAAGAAGATTCGAAATGATGTATCGGAAATGAAGATTGCCAGTATTGTAAAAAATATACAGTAGTTATAGGTTAGTATATAAACAACTATTGTTAGCTGTTACATGTTAAAGGAGAAAGTAGTCTTAACTAAAATGTATAAGGGGGAAGTTATACCATCTAGTCAAAGCAGATGGTAACAATTTTTGACATTCATTTTTGATGAAACTGTAAAAAAAAGTGAGTCAAATAACTCACATTCGTATATTAAATAAGGTACGCCACCTCTTGAGATAATATACCTTTAGATTTGTTAATCTAATTATTTAAAAGTTGAATGAAGGTGTGAAACTACGATTCATAGCTTTACGCTTAGGTACTGAACATCGAACTACATCGTCCAAGGAATAGTAAAAAGAGGGTACCGCTTCATTTATATTCGCAGAATTATTTGGATATGTGGTCATATCGCTGTATAAAGTTAAGAAGGTCCGCAAGTTCTTTGCTTCAGTCATGCTACTAATCCCAAGAACTGCAAGATATCCGAAAAATCCTTTTCAAAATAAAAGGAATATTGGTAATAAAATAAGGGCTAGGTTTAACATTTTTTATTAAAATGTAGACTTTGGGAACTTTTTCTTAAAAATTGTGTCTCCAAAATGTGTTATTTCGCTGTCACCCTTCTAACTGTTCGGTTTATATTTTTGATGATAACTACTATTTTTCTTGGAATATTCTTTGATTTAAGGTAGGCCCATAGAAGAAAATTAATTGGAGCCAGGTCGGGGCTATGTGTCAGCTAGTTTATCTCACCGCGTCTGTATATATTTAATATAATATTTCAGGGGAAAATTTCACGAACCACTGACAAGGACGAGTGGTATGCTACCTGATCCCATTGAAATCAAGTGTTCCAATTAAAACTATTCTAAATTTATAAAGCTGTGTGTAAAAGAGTGGTTAATCATCTTCATATATCGTTCGAAAGTTTCGGTTACCGTACAACCTCCGTCATCTTCAAAAAAGTACAGGAAAGCAATTCCTTACGTCAACATTGGAGTTTAAACAGATATTTGGAGAGTGAAGTGGCCTCTCATGCTTTTGTTTTGGATTCGTTGAACTCCAATAACGGCAGTTCTAACTGTTTACATGGCAATTAAGGTGAAAGGGCGCCTCATCTGAGAAATTTTTGAAAAACTCGCTCACAGAGCACACATACTCTTCTTTCCCAAAATGCTTCATAGCGTCTAAATTCTCAAGGACAGGGCTAGCGATTGGTATACCCACATCCCACTCAACAATTGTATTCGGGGAATAAACAAAACAAATTGAGAAAGACTTTTGGGACACCCAATATATCGAAAGCTGCACGATGTTCATCTTTAGAGGCTAGAGGATTTATATTACGAAAGATATTAACGGATCAATCAAAATTAGTGAATAGTAGTTCCAACAATCTGTTATTGCGGTTGATATATAATATATTTTTAGAAGAGCTGAATTATGGGGTTTTGCTTTCAGGTATATATAGCCACAAATTGTGTGAGTGTGGAATGATCCAGTTTGACAAGGATCACTGTTCTAACTATTAAAATATTTTATAACAAACGACAAAGGCAGTACCTATATAATTTCGAACAAGTATTAACCAACTAATGAGAAACATAAAATATCAGTTCTAAAACAACAAACTAACATAAACTACTATGCACTAAACAAAAAATAGAAGACTACTATAAATTGTATCCAGACAAACAAAAAACTTACTACTAGTAATTAAACATTAATAACAGACAAATTAATAGGTTAAATCATTTAGAATAATTTTCTGTTGGCGTTTTCAATGATAATTGAAATTTTCTTATTCCTCCAACCTTAAATTTAATTAATTAGTTCTTAAATAACTAAAAATTCCACGAAGAACTAATTAATTAAATTTAACGTTGGAGGAACAAGGAAATTTCAATTATCACTGAAAAACCAATGGAAAATTATTCTAAATGATTTAATTGATAATGCGGCTTGGTATTGATATTAATTTTTCTGTCTGCCTAGATATCAGAGCTATATCTGCAGCCACTATTGCATCCAAGTATGAAAATTTTCCAATTGAAATTTAACAACATAAATGGCGATTTAAGTAGCGATTTGTTTAGACGGCTTCGTGGTGTAATGGCTTAACACATCGGTCTAGCGAACGGGAACTGTAAGTCATCCTACCGGAGCCGTGAAATTTTTAATTATTTAAAAATTTCAGGAAGAACTAAGTAATTAAATTTAACGCTGAAGGAACAAGGAAATTCCAATTATTAAATTAATAGATACCAAAATAAACTCTATGAAATTAAAAAATCTAAAATCCACAAAAAATAAAAAAGAATTCTGCGAAAAAGTTCTACCTGAATACGGATGCAACATTCAAATCCGCTAGTTAGGCAGATTACTGATGTACGCGGCGTGATCACCAACCATACCAACCTGTACCAGAATCTGCCGCTGTACAACGCAGAGATGCCGCTATTCAGGTAGAAAATCACCGGATATGTAACTAAGAACCAGGAATCGAAGACGAACTAGGGGTTTTTACACTCTTTTCCCTACAGAAAACAATAAGCGCTAAAAAACAGCGGACTGGTGAAATAGTGAACCATGTGCTTGTGCTCGTGTATAGGTGATACGGGATTAGTGCATTAGTGCGAGAGTGTAAGTATTTCCCAGTATCGAATACGAATAATTTAAGCTGACTATGTACTAAAATTGTAAATATATTGTATATATATAGGTAAATTTTATGAACAAATCTATTGTATAGCTTTACACGTTGTTTTGTAAATGAACTTATGAGCCAATAAAGATATTTTGAAGTGAATTGAATTGACACCGGTCTAGCGAACGGGAGCTGTAGGTTCAAATCCTATCGGGGCTGTGAAATTTTTAATTATTTAAAAACTTCAGTAATTAGTTAAATTTAACGTTGCAAACATTTTCTGCTTTGAACTGAGTTCTGCGTTGCACTTCTACAACTCCACCTAAGATCACTTTTTTACTGTATAGCGGTCGTACATAACAAAAAAGAGCCGTCACCTCTATTAAACCTAATTAAAATGGTGAATATGGAAAAAGGGAGGAGCGCTTTAGATTTATTCCAAAATTGAATGAAAGCAACATTAATGTCTCGACCATAAATGCGTCAAATTTAATCGTTTGTTTACTGTTTTCCCCCTATTTTTCAAATTGACGTATACGAAAATAAAGATTATCACAAAAGCCGGTCGACGGTAATAACATTGTTGTCCCACCCGTAAATCCACAACTCTGGCGTTGTTACATTCCTCCGTCACAGTCCGTAATGGTGATGAGTTCGGATGCAATTAAATATTAACGCTCGCCGTTACCCGATGTACTGACACGTACAGACCCCGCCGACATGGACACACACTCGCAGGCCAGCAACTCTAACTAAATAACGCGTCCGCGGCCGCGCTGAATAATTGAAATCGCGCACATTAATGTTGCGTTACCGCCTTAATTAAGGCTAAATTTTAATTTCGTGCGCTTTAGAATTTATCATCGGCGAATTAGCGCCGAATCATGATGGTGGAGAGAGGTAGCGTCGCGTATTTTACGGGTAATTTCGTACGGACCGACTCGAAGCGATGACGAAAAATATGTTAAAACAAATGGAAATAAAAAGTTCCAACGCGGTTTTGCACGACCCGCTGAATTCAGTTGTATATAAGCGGGTTGAAAACTGAAATTAACAAACTGCTCGGTACTTACGCCTGGCTGGTGAATATTAATCGTGTCAGATAGAAAATTAGAGGAACTGTATTTCAAAATGCGTATGTATTTAATTCAATGTATGATAACTAATCCTTTAATATCGCTTTTTGCGCCGTGTTGTATGATTTGTGTGTGAGCTTTTACTAATGGAAAATAATTAGAAATCTGGATGTTTGGTAGAAAAGCGTGTTTTAAAATAAAAGCCGGGTGCATAAGTTTTTTCCAGTTTAAATAAGAGTAAGCTCCAGCGAAAAGAACGCAGCATATTAATTTGCCATATACGTCGTTCTCTTCGTCTGACATTTAAACTACAAACACACCAGTTGAGTCCGCCAAAAATTAGCGTCTTTGTTTTATTGTTCAGCGATCATGTCGAGTTTTGTGCCTGAAAAAGAACTTTTGCGACTCGCATTACTTTTCTCATTTAATCAAAAGAAAAGGGCTGTTGAAAGTCATCGTTTGCGATTATTGAAATCATCACTTTTAAATTGTGAGAGCCAGTGAGCGCTTTGGTAGTCCACAAAAATGCGAAGATGAGCAATTGCAGGAGTTATTGGATGATTACGTAAATCATATTCAACGGCAATTAGCAGAAGCATTACATGTGTCACCAGGAGTAATCAGCAGACGTTTAATGGGAAAGATCAATGAACTCGGTAAATGGGTCCCACGCGATCTGAATGAACGTCAAACAGATAACTGGACTTATTTTGAAAAGCCAAAGCGAAAAAATCGTGACGTTCACCTGGCGAAGCTGGTCCTTCAACACAAAGACCAAATCGCTAACAAATGAGAAGATGATGAGAAACTGATTTTGTTTCACGACAATGCGCCATCTTACACAGAAAACCATTGAGAAACACTTTGAAATCGCTTGGTTGGGATATCCTTCCTCACCCGCCGTATTCCCCAGACCCGGCGCCATCTGACCATGATCTCTTGGTATCAATGACGCTCACGCCAGTAATTTCGAGGATGTTGGAAAATGGGTCGACGAATGGTTTACCGTAGAAGGTAAGCAATTTGTTGTGGCATGGTATCCATAAATTACCTTGAAGATGTGTGAAATGTGTAGAACCCGATTGTTTTCTGCTTGAAGGAATCGAATTGCACTAGCAACGCGCACTTGGCGGAAAAAAACAATTGTCGTAGCCATGTTTATGTGCCCGAAACTCAGCTGAAAATGGTGTAATGACGTTACGAGTGGCAAATATTATAGATATATGGGGGAAATGAGCAGTCACCTCCTAGACACCCCACTCTCACGCCGTTCGTATGACTGTTTACAGTCACGTATGGAGGTTAAGAAAAGACATCCCTCCTAGTTATCTTGAGGAAACTGGATCATTCATCCACACAATGCTAATGCCAAAACCGTACAGGGAATTAAGATAAACACCTGCTACCTCCGACAAGAAGAGGCACCAAGGACACTATTAAGAACTGCTCCAATTTAATTAATAACAACTTTAAACTTAAGGTATCAAGTTCAAATTTCACTATCGCAAATATATATTGCTTCCCCAAAATTTCAAACCAGGGAATTATATGAGACCAATAGTTTTTGGCATTGGTTCTCTATCACTATTTATTATGGCGGTTTGTCAACAGCTAGTTTTGCTATCTACTCTATCCCAATCTCCCTAAAACCATCTTCTTTCAGTCCTTCCTTCTGCATAGCATGTTCAATTCCTTTCTCCCAACTCCTTCTTGGTCTTCCTTTTTTCCTTCTTTCAGCAGGCTTCCATTTTCAAACCTTTTGTCCGTTTTCCTCATGTTACCATACCATAATAGTTGTTTCCATTCCATTTAATGTATTAATAATGTGTCAACTTGCATTATTTTTCTTATTCCTTCATTTCTTTCATGATCTAATAATGTCTTCTTACGGCAGCGTATCCAGTACGTCATCTTCGTTAGCATTATGTTGTTTTCCATCTTCGTATTCAGCGCCCATATTTCACTTTCGTAGGTAACACGGCTTTCAACAAAAGAGTGGAGCATTCGTGTTCTTGTTTTCTTTCGAAATATTGTCATTCCAGACCACAGGATGTAGTTGTCCAATTATTGTTTTTCCCTTTATTATTTTATTCTGTATGTCTATTTCATCTCCACCGTCGGAAGTTAACGTAACTCCTAGATATATATACGCATTTGTCGTTTCTATCACTTCATTTTCTACCTCCAACTGTTTGTGAACCGATTACCATGTACACTGTCTTATCCATATTAATCTCCAAACTCTATCCCGCGTATTCTTCCCTCAGTTTCATTAACATGTAATCGATGTCATCTCCGTCCTCAGCTAATATAACCTGATTGTCAGCGAACTCCAAACTATATATATGTATGCTGGTCATCGACAAGCACCCACATCAGCGTACCTTTTTCTCCTCAATTCTTTAGTACTGTCTTCACATATATTTCAAATGACGTTGGTGATATGCAACATCCCTGTCGCAACCCTCTATTTACGATGAATTCATTCCAGTAGTTGTTTCCAACTTTCAACTCTGCTTTTGTTATTTTTATATAGTTGTTTAATCACGTTTTCATAGTTTGTTTGTACTTCGTTGTCCTTCATTCCCTGCTATAACTGATTTATGGGAACACTGTCATAAGCCTTTTTCGAGTCTATAACTATAAAGTGCAGTGCGCGTCCGTGTACTATACTCTTTTCAGTTAGTTGTTTTTGACAGAAAATATTATCAATACTATATTATTCTAATATTATCAATATTGTAAGATCTTCTAGGTCTGAAACCACTCTGTTCCTCTTTTGCTTGTTCCTCTATTCATGATTTTACTATTCGTCCATATAGTCTGCATATAGAACATGTGACGCTAATTCCCCTATAGTTTTCGCATTTCATTTTGCTGCCTTTCTTGGGTATAGAACGTACATTTGCAATTTTTCATTCACCCGGGACATCACTACCCTGTAGACAGGATGTAAACAACCTGGCAATTGCTTCTAATGTTACAGTTGAGTAATTCTTAATAAGTTCGATTGGCATACCTCCTGAACCCGCCGCTTTTGTTATTTTTCATAGGTTTCATTGCCTTTACAACTTCTTACGACTTGGCTAAGCGGTTTATTTGTGTAATCTTCTTTCCTAAAATTATTTCTGTCTTCAATTAATAAAGATACATAGTACCTCTTCCAGCTATTCATTCCTATTGGATTTATAGATTTGACTTCCCTTGTACTTTTTTTCTGTGATCTCAAGGTTTTCCATGCTTGTCTAGATTTTGATCATCCTATAAGTCTATCCATCTCATCACATTTCCCTTTCCAACAATTATTCATGGCTTTCCTTTTTCTTTTTTTACTTCATAATTGTGCCTCATATAGACTTTTCTGTCCTGCAAATATTGTGTTGTTAGCCACTTCTAAAATGCTATTTTCTTTTCATTTGTCAAAAACTTTAGACTGTCATTCCACCAAACATCATTTGTTCTCCTGATTTTCTCGCCTGTTTGCCCCAACACTTCGTTTGCGGCCTCGCGATTGATTCTCTAACATATAAATTGTCAAATTAGCTAATGAATGAATTCGTTTGTCCACTTTTTCCGAGCGTACCAAATCTAGAAAGAATGCAGTGTTTGATTGACTATTTAAAACTAAACAACGTGGATGATGAAAAGGAGGTAGGCGGAAAATTATTCGAACAGGTGGAAGTCGCGATGATGGGAAATCCATCACCTCCTTTTATTGCCAACCTGATCATTAGAAAATTTGAAACTAGCAAAAAAAGAGAAACCACATATTTCCTTAGAACCTGGCTGAGTTACGTGGATGACATTTTCGATGTGTTTGATACAAATATAGGGAACAGTTGATATTCTTTATCGATCAAATAAATCAAATAAGAATAGAAAAACAAGTGAACAATCGGCTTCCTTTTCTAGATACGTTAGTTATACGTAATAACAATACATACATTTGGAATAAATTTGGAATAGATTCCAACAGATTTATTACGGCTGACTTGTATTACTGCGAACAACAAAAAAGGTCCGCAATCAATTTCCTAGTTAGTAGATAATTTCCAATGATTGTCCGCCTGATACTCTACGTAGGTAACGATTTTGGTGGAATATACATCGAATAATTCCACTTTAATTACGATTTATAATAACATCTTGCGTAATTTGCTCATCGCCGCATAACACGCGGGAGCAATTTTCGCCGCCTTAATGCCATCAACATGACGTTCCGACTGGCGGCCGTAATACGTCAAATAAGTTAAGCGCGCATTACATCCCGTATATCTAACGCGGAGTGTATTCGCTGACATATCTATAATTGAAAATGTCATCGAATATATGCTGTTACCGATAAAGCTCGCAAGGTAGCACATTCTGCGAACATTTGCCGCGGCGGAACAATCAGCAACGGATCCGAAGATCTCTCTCTAGATGATGTTCATGGAATGGGATTGAGAAAAGGAGGTTCGTTTTTATTTCACGCGATATTATCGATATACTACTTGCTTCCAACGAATGAAGTATTCATAAGCCAAAAAAAGTTTTCTACAGGTCAGGAGTAGGTAATTATGTAACTTTCAAATCAATCAAAAATCTAATACCTTGAATGTTATTTTCAGCATAATTTTATATATATATATATATATATATATATATATATATAATTATATATATTGTGGTGGAAAATCTCAGGCTCTTTAATCTTTATAAATGGGTTCTTTGATTTAGATTTTGTTTTTAAATTAAATGATACTGTTTCATAATTAAAATAACCATATGTAAGGTTGTAAAATAAATATATTAACAAATTAATAAATATATACCGCTTTTTTGACAAAAAATATGTTTTTGCTTCCAGAAAACCTAGGGCAATCCCTGTCTAGCTAAATTTTAAATATTCCAATTAATATGCTAAACAGAATGAGAGCAATAGATATAAATAATTTAGAGGAATTTAATAAGATTCGACGTCTTTGTTCTTCGAAATCGTACTCACTCGCACGTGATTTCTCGCCTTTAAGATGTATGATGATGGTCTTCGGGTTCCAATATATGTTTCCGGAACTTCCAGATTTTATTTGTAGTATCAGCGGATATTCTTTATGACTGGATATAATCGAAGTGTTATATGAGAAAATAACTAATTTCTAATGTTTTTCTATATCCATAGTAACACATTCGTTTGTCTATATAGTAGGCCACACAGTAGACCCATACTTGATATGAGTGAAATTATATGGGTAAATGCTGCCAGTCGTGCCATTATAAGTATAATTTCGTAATAATACATATTTATACAATGTGATTGAAATGTGTGAGTACGTCTTTTAAGAATGAAATTCGGAAATATTTATTTATATAAAAATATCTTTACGCAAAGCGATATATATAATAATAAAAATAACGGCGTGCACCAAACAGTGACGAGAAAATATCTGGAATAGGTAAACTAGTAAAATTTAGAAAAACTAAATAGATAACTAATAGACAATATTTCATATCACTACAATATAGGTATATATATATATATGAACAGAAGAACAAATATTGAATTGTTGCAGAGTCTGCAACAGGATAACGTGTCACTAGCAGCAACAGGAGTCTAAGCGAATCAAAATTCCATCAATACGAAATTAAGGTCAATGAAATAAACAAATAATAACAGAAGTAAGGAAACGTGAATGAAATTTTTCGAAAAGGTAAAATATCAAGAAATACCCGACGTTTCTAGAAATGACATTTGAATGTTATTGACAGATTGAGAATTACTGTGATCGCGTTGCCTAGTAACGAGCGCTTTATATGAAATTGATGTCACAGGAGATAATTTGGTGCTTTTTATAAAGCAAGCTTTGCATGAACAGAATAGTTATTGCTACGTATTTTCGTATTTTTTCATCAAATGTATAACATGTATAGTATCGCCCGATATGTTCTTCCATTACCTTTTTAATGTATGAACATACAGAGTGTTTTATCTAAGATAGAAGAAGTGTTAAAGTTAAAAGTTGGTCTACAGGAAACAAAACTCGTCAGCAACCTTTTAGAAACACTTTTTTTCGAGTTTACAAAACCTACCATTTCAGTGGATAACTTTGTTCAGAACTTCAGTTTGACGAACTAACCTTTCCAACTACCTTAATATTCTCCGATATATTCACAACAACAATATCTTAGACGCTTGATAAGTATGGATCCAATTTGCGTAAGTAATTATGCTGAAAAGTGAAGAACACTAGATCAGTAAAATTAATATATGAAGCGAAAGTACAAAATAAAAGAAAGATAGGAAGACTGTGGAAAGTGTGGGACCACACCATTGCACACAGCATCCAGAAGAAAAGCTGTGGAGAAGTTGAAGTTTTGGCCAGCACCAGAAAATTGTGGAAGAAATTTGTTTTTAGTTAAGAGTAGAAATTTACTTACCCGGTACCCTTATGCGTGAAAGGGTTTTCTGATATATATATATATAGTAAATGGATTAGGTTTTAATCTTATTCTCTTGTAAACAAAATTCTCCTTAATTATGACTGTGGTATGTATAGTTGTACAATGGTTTAATAAGATATTCAACTTGACAGTAGAACTAAATTTTACAAAACTAAATCAGCTGAGGTTTATGTAGAATTATCAGAAATAATCTTCGAAATACAGACTAAATCTTTTTTGTGATTTATCTGGTAATCGAGTACTGACCGATCCTAACATATTCGAGAAGAACCTAACTGCGATGAAGAAAAAAGTTATGAACCTAAATAAAACAAAAGTTATTACCACTAGTGAAGAACGACTAAATATACAGATTGAAGGAATAAGCATACAAAAAGTAAATCAGTCTCGTTACCTAGACGTACCGATAGAAACTCCTGGCACAAATAAGTCGGAAATTAATGAAAGAATTGAAAAGGCAACCAAATTGTACTACACAATGAATAATAACTTAATTACGAAAAAGGAGATATCAGGAAGCACCAAGATAAATGTATAGAGAGCTGTTCTGACATATGGATGCGAATCATGGCTACTTGATAATAGGCAAAAAAGCAAAATTGCTGCAGAAATAAGATATCTCAGGACGGTGAGGGGCGTAACAAGAAAGGATAGAATGAAAAAACTCATAAATACGAGAGGAACCAGAGAAGTAATGGACTTTATTAAACAGCGACAACTAAATTGGTGGGGACATCGACAATTCATGGAGAGCACTAGACCAGTAAAATTAATATATAAAGTAAAAGTACAGAATAAAAGAAAATCAGGAAGACCACGAAAGGTATATGGTACAACATCCAGAAGAGAGGGAAGAACTGGGGAGAAGCTAAAATTTTGGCCAGTAACCGAAAGTTATGGCAGAAATTCATTTATAGTTAAGAGTAGGAATTTACTCACCCGTCACCCTTATGGGTAAAAGGGTTTTCTGATATACATATACATACGATACAACACATATGTATATATATATATATATATATATATATATATATATATATATATAGATATATAAAACTGTAAATACACGACAAAACCCGAAAAACGTTTCTACAAGGACATATTTCTGCCTACCCGGCATCATCACTGTGGTTTCGAGCGATTTCTTGCTGAACACATTGTAATTCCCTCTCTGTTACTATCACCGTATCTAACCGTACGGTTCAAGTGTTTATTCTTGGCGCTAACTAGTGCCAAAATAATGAAATATTTACCTGCAAAGTCAGACACAGCGAAAAGAAGTGGGTGCAGCTGTACACCCTTCTCACGAAAAATACATGGATTGCTAGTTCCGAGAGGACGCGCGCACAAGGGCAGTGCATAAGGTAACTGCACATGTGAATGATTTCTCAGGCTTACATCTTCATACTTCTCGTGAATGATTTCACCAATACCATGATAAAAGCTGTATTTAACAGCGTTTTATCTTTGATGTTATTGTCTAGGCATTTTTGGATATATTTTTAATACGTCACGGTACGCCTGAGAAATCATTCACATGTGCAATTACCCTATGCACTGCCCCTCTGTGCGCGTCCTGTAGGGACTAGCAATCCATGTATTGCTCGTGAGAACAGTGGGAAGCGGTACCTGCTTCTTTTCGCTGTAGCTGACTTTTGTAGACAAGTGTTTCATGGCAGTAGTTAGCGCCAAAAATAATCACATAAACTGCAGCGTTAGATATGGTCATATTTTTAAAGAGGAAATTGCAATGGCTGAGCAAGAAACAGCTTGAAACCAAGCTGATAACGCCGGGTAGGCAGAAACATGTCCTCTTCACATTGTCTTTCTCGTGAATGATTTCGCCAATATCATGAGAAGAGTTGTATTTAACAGCGTTTTATCTAAGGATCTATTTGTAGAAATTAAATCACATGAAGATGTAAATATATTCGACTTGAATTAGTATAGGTCCATCGGGGGGTGCTATCTATCGTTGTATTCAAGACCATCGCGCTTACGTAAGCGTTCCAATCCTAAATGTACTAGCAACCTGGAAGGAAATGAAGGGAGAAATTCGAGTCAAGTAAAACGCCCAGGCACGGTCGATTCCGAAACGCTTTTCCGGCAAAGTGACACACGCAGACACAATTTCAGCCAAGCCGAACGGATCGCCTTGGGAACTATACCTCGGAGGTAGCGTCTAGTGTACGAGGCACAATACGCGCGTCGCGTTATATGCTGAAGCACCACAACAACAATACGCTGAGGTTTCACCAATGTAATCGTTGTGCGTATGTTGGGCTGTTGCGAGAGGATGGCTTTTGTCCATTTAAAGGAATTAGTCTTTTTTTCTTTTTTGGCTTCCCTGTATGCGTTAAAATTAATGATAGCTGCGGGAGTCAAGAAAAACAAAGAAGCAGCAAAAAGATGTTTCGTTTAATTTGGTGCTTTTAGGAAGAGCGAGAAACGTCTACAAGGCTTTTACTTAAATAAATTATTTGTATCTTCTGGTGCACGCAAGATATATTCCCGATATGTCTCTTTGTTATTACATGAACTTGACCTTCTACGACAAGTAGAGTACTTTGCAGTTCATCCGTGATATTAATAGGTTCATAGGTTCATCTCCAAAGTAATATTTGCTTGATTAGAGATGATAAGGTCCTTTGTTAAGATAGAAGGTATTTAATATTCATATCTTGCCGCAAGCGGGCACGTGTAGTATTTTTTAGGTCTACCAATATATCTAACATTTTATTATTTTGTTATTAATTTATATTTCTATAACGTTGGAAAAGTTCCAAAAAAACGTTTTTACGGGTTAAATAAATATTTTAATACAAGAAACAACTAAATTATAAATTCTAATCATATCTACAGGGGGTTTCAGAGAGCCCAAGATTTGAATTGCCCACCATGCTTGACAGTCACAATGATACGTGATTATGACGTGACAGGCCGAAAGTTAACAGATGGGAGTTAGTAAACATGGGGTACTACACGATAGAGCAACGTGTCTTGATTATTATACATTATTATCAAAATTGTGAAAGTTTGATTGCCACCATTCGTAAGGTACGTCTAATTTTCGGTCAACAGAATGTTCCTAATTCATCTAGTGTGAAAAGAAGTACTCATTCGGCTGGTGATGTGAAGCACAGGAGACGAGCTCGTAGTGGTATTTTGTTTTAAACGACCAAAACAAAACACCACGGCAGCTCGCGAGAGTGGGGCCGAAAGTCCAGAGAAGTTGATTCGTCATCGTACACAAGAATTGGACATTTCAACAGTAACTCTTTAGCATATTCTAACTAAAGCTTTGCAAAGAATATGCACAGCAAAGAGAATTCACCAATTGAATTCCCTTTTTCCGATTTAGCGAACAAAACCATTTTCAGCGATGACTTCGTTAATTGGCAAAACTGTGGAGGAATAATTGGACCGCATTTCCTTGAAGATGAGGAAGGAAATGCGGCTAAAGGAAATGGCGAACGTTATCGTGCCATGATAACGCAGTTTTTCGTGCTTCAATTGGAAAATATTACTCTTGGCGACATGTGGATTCAGTGGAACGGTGCCACATGCCATACCGCCCGTGAAACATTGACTGTCTTGCACGAGTTCGCTGCTGATTGTGTAATTTCTTGCTTTGGTGACCAGAATTGGCCGCCACGTTCTTGCGATTTAACATCTTTGGATTTCTCGTTGTGGGGTTATCTGAAGTCAAAAGTTTATGCCTACAAACCCGCGACCACCGAAGCATTTAAGGCCGAAATTAAACGCTCCATCAGTAAAGTACCGTCACATGTATACAACAGTGTTATTGCGAATTTTGTCAAAAGGGTACACATGTACCAGCAAAGCCATGGTGGTCATTTACAAGATATTTTGTTTCATGCATAATGCCCAAATGTATACATTACAAATCAATAAGTATTTCAATACGTTGCTACAGGGAACCATGTTTTATTGCACGTTAAAACCTTGCGCTCTTATTGAAACACCATTCAATAAGTAGATAAGTAGAAAGTAAGTAACAAATATGTAGATGGAAAGTAGGTAATAAATAATAAGTAGGACAATAAGATAACTTAATTATTATAATGAGGACTCGCCTCCATAACGGTTAACACATACAACACTAGTTTGCGAGTGACGTTTACACGTACATGATTCACAGTTACTGTATTTCATAAAGGCTGACGTTCTTTTTTCCCGCAATACACACAAACGACATACACCTCGTTTTGGAGGTGGCTGTTCCCTATTCGCGTGTTCTGGTGGTTGTCCGCAATTTGGTAAAAATGATCTTATATGTGACGGGAGATGTTTGAGCTGTGTTCTGTTAGTTAAGTGTTCCTTCATAAGGCAAAAACCTAAATTTTTCAGGAACAGGCATCTGCAAATGTTAGATAGTTTAGCAAAAGCAAACAGCACCATGGCATTTATTTCAGCAATGTTCACTGGACTCTAAAATACTGTGTAAGGCCATCTTCCAGTTTTTCGAGAAAAATAATGTGTGTCGCATATGTCGAATATGTCAAGACGTGATAGAAAAATTTGAGGAAATGAATGGGCTGAATACCATTATATCCGATACAGATATACGAAAATGAGCATTAGAACTTAACGAAAATGTTAAACTAGAAAACTTCAAAGAAGTGGATATTGAATTTCAAAAGGACATATAGAACTGCTTCGCACAAAATCACTAAATTTATCAGTCGCTCATATGGATTAGATACTCTGCAAGTAGAAAGGATTGTTACTGCTTTTCTTAATGAAGTTAAACCCGTAATCCAGAATTATGATGCCGAGCATGTGTATGATGCAGATGAAAGCGGTTTCAACTTGAAGATACATCCTGGATGTTCACTAACATTCCAAAGTCCGAAGAAAGTTGAAGCTGCTGTGTAGTCTACACAAGGAACAACCCAGAGTTATACTATTCTCCCAATGATATCTGCATCTAGTAAACTTGTGTCACCACTACTGATAATACTAAAAGAACCTGGGTGACTAATTTGGGCCCCAAATACACCAAATCCTATTTCGAACTGCAAATGTTGTTATTCAGTCCCCATATTCAGGTACATTAACCGCTAATTTGTTTAACAATTGTTTTTTTTAATACTTATCAGGCACTGGGCCAAAAGGTGTTATACTAAAATGGAAGAGATTTATATGACGATTGCCTGACTTATCTCATATTGTGATAATCTCTATTTGCGAAATAATGTCATAAAATTGCAATCATTAATACACAATCAGTTGTTATCCTAATATATCAATTTATTTGCATATGCCTAGTACATTCATGGTTCTTGATGCGAGAGCATTTTATGCTTTAAGCATTTTATTGACGACTTTCATTAGCATATCAAATCACAAATACATAATGTAAATACGCATTACAATAGATACTTTACTCCTTATTATTAATGCTAAGAATTTGTTACCATATGTAATTCCGTGTTTACATTTGTGTGAATCATAACATTACGACATACTAACTGATACAATTCTACCAATTAATGATGGTCTTTCTTAATAGAAGACCAATGTATGTGTCATAAGGTATGACTTTTTCTACACCTTTGGTATATCCTGAACAATTGAAAAATGAATAAAAAATATTAAAGATGAACAACTTGCATTAATTTCTTTTCCATCTTGATATAATTAGCACTAGCATAAGAGGATCTCGCTTAAATGCAATATATTATATATACCACACTCATGTGCCCTGAAAGACGTTTCGGTAAAGTATAACATTCGCATTTAAATTTTTGTTCTATCTATTTCTGCTCAAGGATTAAATCAACAAAATTAAAAATCGGTGAATCTTTGAAGTAGTGTTTTACTCTCTCAGCATGAATTTCACACAAAAACAATATTTTCAAGCCTAGATATAATCTATTTACTTACAAAGTTTCATTAAAATCTGCGTCTGACATCCGAGAACCCTTCTTTGTTACTCAACTTAATGTATTTGAGCCATGTGATCCTATACAAAAGCTTTGGCTCTAACAGGGCGCTAATACATCCTCACATTACTTTCCAGGTTTAGTTCTTCAATATCGATAATAAAATAGAACAAAATAATTTCAGTAACGTACGGAAGGAGAAGATGAATAGCAGCTTACCTTCTAACAGACTTTATGCTGATCAAACATAGTTACCAAACGCAATTTCAAATTTAATCCCGTACACGATACAATATTTGCCGGAATTTTGTCGAAAGACCATTTCCTTCCTTTGAAAGGAAATCTTTCCTCTAAAATTTTACTTAGAAAGTTACGGAATAGAGTTCCAATGTAAACTTTCCGAAATGAAGCTTCTAAAACTCTCTTCAAAACTTTGCGCCCTTTACTTTACAAATGCCTCATATTTACGCGACCGAATGAAGAAATCTAAAACACATAACACCTCTTCCTCTTCTCTTTAGCCCGGTGTTACATTTTCCATAACGCGCAGAACTCATAAAAGTTCCGTCGAACTTTACAGGCGTTCGCTCCATAGACTGACTAGATTAAATCATAATATATCAACTTAAACACGTCTTAAATATTCATGGCGTACCCGTGCACCCCATATAATCGACATAACTTCAGATATATTCGGGTAATCGGGAATAATCCGCTATAAATCGAGATCGCCGATGGTAGGGAAGAAAAAAATTTGAGGAAGGGGTTTGTTCGATGGAAGTAACGCTGATATTTAGGGATTTAGCCGACTCTTCGCCCGGCCTCCAACGTTCTCGTTTTAACGCTTGTACGGTAAGTGAAGATAAAAAAATTTTTAATTTAGTGCATTATTACAATCGGAATGCATGTACTGTCACTGCGTTTAATTCCATATTATTATCCGTTGGTGATACCAGTGTTTAACTTAATTCTATTATATCGGAATTAGCTGGTATTGACGGCATCTCCATTAGAATGTTAACTTTGTGCAGCCCTCATTTGTTGCTGGCAATTACACATATAACTAACACACGCTTTATAAATAGCATTACGCTTTCACGGTCAGACTTTTTGAATTTGTACTGGCAGTACGTGTTTATGGGCTTGTAGGCCATGGTATTGAGTAGATATATGTCAGCAAAACGTTGACGGTTCACTGGTCGTCTGACTAATTGTCAGACTATCAGTGAACCGTCAACATCGTCCTGAAGATGCCGACCGCAGTGTTTGGCGAAACGTCATCATATACCTACTCAAGACAACGACCTACAAACCCGGAAATATGTACTGCCAGTTCGCACAACAGTGCAACACCTGCTTGTTGGTGAATATATACCGATATACGGCCAATATCTAACCTCTCCTTATTCTCCAAGCTACTAGAGAAAGCAATATTACGTTAGCAATGACGCTGTGTTGATTGACATTGTAAATGCTGTGCTATGTGGTATTGATAACAACCAAGTCACTGCTTTGATTTTATTGGATTACTGAAAGACATTAATCATTCTCTGTGACTTACTATTTTGAAGCATGCCGGTTTTAATTCCTTTCTATTGTGCTTGGTGTCCCGCGGGGTCCTCTATTGCATTCTACGCAGGATGTCCATGAAATAGAACAAAAAATGTATGGATAATGAAAGACTAATATCTAAAATATGTTATAATAGAATTACTTCGCAGACGCAAAACGAATGATACAGATATTTGTAAAAGATTCGTCACGCTATTGCACTTTCAGAAGTGCATGTTATACCTGTAGCATGCAGTGTAAAGAGTTAATTCTGACGTTCGCGTTGTAATTTTTTGGATTTATGTTCTATATAAATACAGTCTTTTCTATTTCGTACTTTTTTGTTTTATTTCAAAGACATCCTGTATATACATGTAATATTGAGAAAAACCTTAAAACATTGTCAATACCATCTTTATACTGATGGTTGGCAAATTTATTATTCTTTTAATGGCGATTCAAGGATTTCAGTAATGGTTGTTTGTTCTTCTTGGTGTTTAGACTGTTTGCTGATGGTATCCATAATATTTTTAAGTCTGTAGCCGTAGTCCTCGTTTTTTATGCAAGGTTATGGCGAAGATTTGCGTTAAGGCAGCGATTTGTGTTGGTCGGTTTTGGGTAAATCTGGTATCTTCGCGTTTGTCCAGGAAAAGTGAGGAGCCATTTTCTCTGAGTTCCATGGTAAATTATATTTTGTTGTGCTGTTTATTGAGGTTGAAGACTACTTTGACAATAAAGATTTTATGAATCCTACATTACTGGGGTTGTATTAAATTTTACGTAGAAATCTTTTCATTCTAACATTGGATTACAGGCAACGTTAAATTGTTTATGATTCCAAACCACGAACCAGATAGATGTATCCCATTATTAGTTACATTTTAAAAATAAAACATAAATAATTTATAGAATTCCTTCTGGTTCAACAACGGCTCATAAATGGTTCCCATGCTTAAGTGTTATTACTATCATGATTCATCCAAAACCTTTATTAGCCAAAGCTCACCACACATTCCTTTGTTGTTTGATATTTTGCCTACTAAATATCGTAAAGATTTCTTTGGCATTCATTCGGTTCTAATTCGAAACTATGTAACATATTGAAGACGAAAGCTCTTACTATTATGCAATAATCTAAGTCAAAGTAGTAACTAATCAATATTAATTCTTTAATTACCTTAAGTTTATATTATACTTTAGGAGTAATTAGATTTTAAGAAAGTGTATAAATGTACTAACAGACTATCAATAGATAAAAGAACAACTTAGGGAAAATAGATATGCAATCATATCAATTGTTTTAATATATTCGTAATTTAAGAGCGATATCGTTTTTTCCCACACCAAGGATTCCTTTTACAAAGTTGCCTTCATTTAAATTTTCTGCATTCAGATAATGTAAATAATAAACGTTATATTGTACATTCCTATTATATTTGAGATTGTTTCGCTTAGTATCTAATTTCGCGCTTTTCACTTAAATAAACATTTAATTAAAGTCTTGAGAAAATAGACTAAGTATTCGGAGTTTCTCTCCGACGAGTGTAATAAATTACCAAAGTTTAGAGAGTAGTGAACTTCCGCTTAGGGCTATTATTTTATAAACAATAGATTCGAAGCTTTCCCTTGACAGAGCGGTTGACAGTTCCAAAGCTTCTCGCATCGTTTATACTTACCAACATATCTTGAAATTGGTTTTTATCACTGATATATATGTAGCGTTGTATCTATGTATATCAATTGATATTTTTGAACGAAGGATTGTAAAAATAAAACCTGCTAGATGGATATGGTTAAACAACGCTTTCTTAGTTTCCGGCAGATTCATTTCCAGGTAACCTATTCCTTTCCTTCAGAAAAAGCAGCAAAACCACATGGAAACGATTTAAAATACCACTTATTGTTAGCTGAAGAAAGGTCTACAATAATTTCTTTGTTTTCAATACAGTAACAGTTAAATATCAAAATAACACATAAGGGCGTGAACCATACAGTGACGAGAAAATATCCAAACGATTTTCTATTTTTTTCTTGTTTATCTATCGAATATAGATATATTATGTAATGATGTGAATTTTTGTCTTTTAAATCTTTTATAATATCAATGATTTTCTAATTTTTTCTTGTTTATCTACTTTGGATATTTTCTCGTCACTGTATATAGGCTGTTACTGTATTGAAAACAAATAAATTATTATAGGCCTATCTTGGTGGTATTTTAAATCGTTTCCATGTGGTTTTGCTGCTTTTTCTGAAGGACACGAATAAGTTACCTGAAAATGAATCTGCCTGAAACAAGAAAGTGTTGTTTAACCATATCCATCTCGCAGGTTTTATTTTTACAATCCTTCGTTCAAAAATATCAATCATTACATATATATATATATATATATATATTATGTACTGATGTGAATTATTGTCTTTTATATCTTTTATAATATCAACGATTTTATAATTTTATCTTGTTTACCTATTTTGGATATTTTCTCGTCACCGTATGGTTCACGCCCTTATTTTTGTTATTGTAGATGTTGTTGGAGGCAAAGTACCGTTAGGGCTCCCTCTTTATTGAATTTATTTAAAATATTTATTCTGAACAGTTTTCCTTCTGTATATTAAATTTTACAGATATATACTTTAGTTATTTATTACTAACATATAATCTACAATTTTAATGTTTAAAGAAACTTCAACAACATCTGCAGTGAAGACGTAAACTCCATCATCGTTTACTGTATATATCGTTTTTCGTAAATATATTTTCGTATGTAATACTAACTTCTTCCAAATTTATTTCTAAAGGATATTTAATGTACTGTATCCACACATTCTTATCATACACCTAAAATATGTATCATCCCGACATTATATCACACTATCTTCTAAATTCAAACAAGTTATACATAATGTGTGTCACCCCGATAACGCGCTAGATAAATAAGAATTGTGTCAAAGTCATACACATCGAAAGCGTTTCTCCAGAGAAAAATTTATTATTTTTCGAATTAATCGCATTATTTGAAATTCTTCGAATTTATGTAAAGTCAAAAAGTATATCAGCTGGTCTTTTGCTCTCATTTCATTTTGTATTTCATGTAGAATTTATAAAATTAGCTAGGCAGGGATTGATTTAGATTTATTTTTGTAAAAAAAGAAATTCTGTTAAGAAGCGATATATATATACATTTTTTTTTGGTTTGTCAATATATTTCTTTTTCACATTTGGTTATTTCAGTTATTAAGCACTATATTCGAATTTAGAACGAAAAAACAAAAATTTAAATAAAACAACCCATTTGGAAAATGAAAAGCTTGAGATTTTCCACCACAATATATATATATATATATATGTATTTTTAAGAGCCTACAGAAACTATATGGAAATACAACACCCCAATTATTAAAATTATAAATTTCTAATACAACTAGGTGTGATTCGGCACTTACAAATTACATATTCAGTAACTGCTTACGCCCATAGCATCGTGCAAGCAGATAATTACTTCCGGAAACTTTAAATTTAAACGGTACTTACCCCAAAATAGCAATCATATTGCGCAAGTAGCTAGGCATCCCCTTTTACGCGAAATATTAATTAATTTATGGTACTCCCCTTTAATATAGCACCCTATTTCCTCACGTACAGGAATCTCCTGTGTTCGTACTAATCGTAATATATATTGTCTATAGATGTATGTATGCTTATATATAGATCGCTACATGTGTTGGAATCGAATTGAAGATCAACTTTACGTTCCCACTTGAATAATTTTTTATAGGAAGAGTTTGTAGGCGCGTCTATACTGGATCCCCAGGATAACCATTAGCTATATCTCTAAACGTAATGTATACTTATAGCTCTGGATTAAAACAGGGAATGGTATTAGCTTTCTCGTTGAAAAAAAAAACGGTTTGTAGATTACAAATTATTTAAATAAATTTTTTAAATACAAATGTTCTGCACATGGAAAAATAATAGCAAAATATGTGTATTTTTAAAAATACGGTAGTATCTTTGGATTATAAAATAAACAGAACCATTTAATCGCCAACATACTCTCTAAACAACTGTTTGCCCAGAACGAAACTACCAGTAACATTTAAAATATGAAGCCATAACACATGGGCTGAAAAGTCCCGGGCCTAACAAAGAAAACACGTCTTTTTTGGTTCAAAATTAGCTTTATTCGTCAACGTAATCTTCACCAAGAGCAACGCAATCATTCCAGCGCCGCTCTAAGATTTCAATACTACTTTTGTAGAACGATTTATCTTTTGCCTCAAAATAGGCCTCAGTTTCAGCGATAACCTCTTCATTCGTGCGAAATTTCTTACCGGCGATCATTTATTTGAGGTCTGCGAACAGCCAGTAGTCGCTGAGAGCCAAATCTGACGAATACGGTGGATGTGGGAGCAATTCGAAGTTCAATTCATGTAGTTCTGCCATTGTTTTGATTGACTTGTGACACGGTGCGTTGTCTTCATGAAACAAAATTTTTTTCTTTGCCATATGCGGTCGTTTCTTTGCAATTTCGGCCTTCAAACGCTCCAATAACGCTATATAATATTCACTGTTGATGGTATTTCCTTTCTCAAGATAGTCGATGAATATTACACCACGCACATCCCAAAATACCGAGGCCATAACCTTTCCAGCTGATTGTTGTGCTTTCGGGCGCTTTGGACGAGGTTCACCAGTTGCTGTCCACTCAGATGACGATCGTTTTGATTCCGGAGTGAAGTGATGGATCCATGTTTCATCCAATGTCACATATCGACGCAAAAATTCCGGTTTGTTACGTTTAAACATGGCCAAACACTGCTCAGAATCATCAACACGTTCTTGTTTTTGGTCAACAGTGAGCAAACGCGGCATCCACTTTGAACAGAGCTTTCTCATTATCAAATGCTCATGCAATATAAAGCCCATACGTTCTTTTGATATCTTTACGATGTCAGCTAACTTACGCAACTTCACTTTTCGATCATTCAAAACGATTTTGTGGATTTCTTTGATGTTTTCTGGTGTTACCGCCTCATTTGGACGTCCACTGTGTTCTGCATCATCGGTGTCTCTACGACCACCTTTGAAGTCAGCAAACCAACGTGTTATTGTTGTTTCTGATTGAGCGGAGTCCCCATAGCACTTTTCAAGCCATTGCTTCGCTTGAACGGTATTTTTTTCCCATCAAGAAGCAGTGTAAAATTAAAACACGAAATTGTTTTTGATCCATTGTTTTGAAAATAACAAAAGAAGCGTGACTCTTAGTACAAAAACTCACAAACTAATGAATAGAATATCATGAAATTTTAACAGCTGTCTTTTGAAGGTTAGTACTAACTGGGAGAAAGGTGACTGCAATAAAACTAGCGTCATCTATGTGTTAGGCCCGGGACTTTTCAGCCCATGTGTTATTACTTGGCGAAGTTATAAGCCATCGCTGGCTAGCTTTGTATGCTTCAAATTCGCTAAAAAATTCAAAGAACCTGCACAAGAAATTCAGTTTTTAATTTAAATGATTATAAAAAATTCGATTGAATTTCGATTAAATTTCTTACAAATTCTGAGACAAAATCGCTTTAACGCTTTAATTCATTTATTCTTCTAAATTTTTCAATTTTCTAACACGAAAACTACCTAACGGTACTACACAGAATTCTTTTCGAACACCACAACCTTATTTCGAGAGATGTCTTTTAAGTTTTGTATACTGAGACATAAAGAGCGCAACTAATCAAATGTCAGTACCAAAAATTAGCATAACTTCCATCTTTAGTTAACCTAAATCCAAAGTTTCAGTACGACACGTATAGTACTGTTGTTGCAACGGACTGTCAAAATTGGAAAGTTAGTTAAAAAATAGAATTAAACCGAGAACATTTTCGGGAAATAATTTTTTATAATTCTCGAAGACAATTATTTCAACAAAAATGCTCCGCTGAGTTGGTTTCACTTTTCTGCAATGAAGCACCATATTAGTCAACAATTTCTCGTTGGCATGGAGAATTCAAACGTGGACGATCCAACAGAAGATACACCAAAACCGGCAGTCACTCAAGAAACCGTCGATGCTGTGCACAAGATCGTCATTGGAGATCGACATGTGACATATAACGGGATTTCAGAGACCTCAATTCAAAAAGCAGTATTGATTTATAAAAATAGTTTCCTGTTGAATACCGCATCTGTTAACCAAAGAACAGAAAGCAGGTAGGGTGAAGTGGTGTGAAGAAGCTCTAGAGCGCGTCAATGTCGGAAACTCTAAAAACGTATACAACATCGTCAATGGTGGTCAATCTTGAACTTACTCATACGAGGCAGAAAATAAAAGCCAGTCGTCTCTTTGGGTGGTCCAAAGTGAAGAAAAACCGACAAAAGCCATCTATTTACGAAGCGTCACCAAAAAAATTATCGCGATATTTATCTCGAAAGCAGGTCATGTATCAACAATTCCTCTAGATGATCAAAGAACTGTTATTACCATTTGGTATACAAGCATTCATTTGCCGCAAGTTATCACTGAGCTTTGAAAAACCAATCCGGAACAACGAATCAGCCTTCATCAAGACAATGCAAATTCCCACACAGCATGCAAGACGATTGGATTTTAATGCAATAAAACAATGAATTATTAGACCAGAACCAAGTATCAATGATTTGTTTAGCTTTCAAAAAATCAAAAAGGGACTGCGTGGTCAAAGGTTCCAGTCGTCAGAAGGAGCAGTCGATGCCTGCAAAAATGCAATTTTGACTGTATCAACGAGTGGAATAATCGCTTCCAAAGTTGGGTCGAGCGCATGCAAAAGTGCATTCATCTTCGTGGAAAATACTTTGTAAACCAGTAAAGCTATCTACTGTTTTATTACAGCTCTATATCCAAAACTTAAAAGATAACCCTCGTATAGCGCCGAATATATTTAAAAAGAATCAAATTTTGTGTCAAATTTATATCAATATATGCTATAAACGCCAGATAATAAAAATAAATAATAGAATTAAAACATATATATACTTACACCACCTCATGTACTCTTCCAAATACAACGAAATATAGCGACTTACCTGAAAAAAAAAAGAACACAATCTAAGTATATCTATACACGATTGGTAATATAAACTCGTGCATACTTTCGAAGGATTTCTCAATAATAATAAACCACGTCTGACGTAATGTACCATTTTGTTTGTCTTGCAAGAAGAGAGCTTTAACGTCTTTAATTACTTCTACATATTTTCGTTACCGACTTAGACAAAGATTGTAACGAACGAGTTCTTTGATACCCTGCTCATATAATTCTACCGCTTGTGATTTTCTCTTACAAAGAAGAACTACAGTCTCCCTGAGATCCGAAATTAACTACCTCATGCCATATCAACAATTTTTTTCGACTTTGTTGTTCTTTAATTTACGATGGTATAGCGACTTGTTGAAATTCCTTGTTCTTGATATGCTATGTGCTTCAGTATTTTCTGGAAGCTTCGAACAAGTCACAATCTTTATTTGGATAAAATACCCGCCCTCTTCTAATCCAAAATTCACGTATTTATTCTATAAATATGTTATCAAAACGATCGCTAGAATTATCTGAATAGTTTTCTAGGAATGCTCAGATAAAACAGTTGTCAGAGAAATAACTGTACATATACATAAATAATTAGCATCGAGACTATTGGACTCGTTTCTTTTTCTGGTTTAAGAAGTTAACTTGGGACAAATTGTTTTTAAAATAACTGAAACTGCTTTAATCCGTTGTAGGTACGACTCGTTTGACAGATTAATTTTATCCCAAAAACTCTTGAAGGACAAGACGTTTATGATAATAGTTCCTATCGTAATTTGTATCCGACGATCATCCACTTATATTAACAACATCATTTTTTAATCATTTAATATACAAAAATAGAATTATATTCAGTGGTACGATTACTGGTCCCATTGTTAAAAGTCAGTTTCAATAATATTAACATTAAATAAGTTCGCCGAGTTCATTATTTGTTTTCTTACTTCGTAATCAAAACCATTTCTAATCAATGTAGCATTTCTCAACTTTACACCATCAACCAATAAACATATCTGCTTTACTGTGCTAAGCTAAGGCTTACTTTGGAGCCAGACAATTAGTGAAGATGGTTAGACGATTATTATTATACGTAAGAATAAATCACAAATTAACATAAATTACTCACTGGAGAGTGTAAAATATAACGTTAGTTTTCATAATTTTTCTACTATGTGTTTCTGATTTGCAACTTTTCTTCTCTTTTCTGAACCACTAGGACATGATCGTTTCGGCATATTTAAATTCAGTACTTTCTAACACTTAACTCAATACCAAATGGGCAAAAAGGAAACTTCTATTCGAAAATATTAATTCGACTAATTTTAAAACTATAGTTTCGCTATTACTCTTAGAGGTTTAGTTGTTCGCTGTTAGATATGAATTAAGTTTAATGTAGCTGGGCAACTCTCAACTATATCTAGACTCAGAGGTGGGGGTTGTATGCAGAAACAAGTCGAAGGTTTTATTCTAGGATGTTTACTATCTGCGATTCCTTTTAACACATGGTGCGATCTCTTTAGCACATTATTGCTACGCATGTTTTCCTACTTCTACAATATCCTAGTCGGAAAACAGCAAACCGGCTAATTACCAGTAGGTGGATCCATTTTCAGCCCCAAGAAGAAATAACATAAGGAAAATTCTCGAATGAATGTGAAGTTTCAATCGTGATAGTTAGTTCACTTGAAAGGCATGCATTCCATTTTGCACAGTAGAGCAAAAACCCTAATTGACTACAGCTCAGCTATTATTTGGTATGTAAAGTAAACAATACAATTTGTTACAAAGTAGCTAAAACTTATAGATTATGTAGTAGTAATTAGATCCTGTACTGATTCAGAATTAATCACCGGTTCCCCGAAGGCTAGGAGATCGCATTAATCGTGAAACTCTAACCTCTAAGCGAGTCCATACGTAATGATGCCAACTGAAAGAAAATTGTGTATCAAAATATCCAACCGGATTTTAGTTAGCAAGCATCAAATTAAACCATATTCGAACTAAATAGTTGTCTGTAGTTTAACAGATAATTACCACTCGCTGCTTACAAGAGATATGAAATCCATTAAAAAGTGATAATTTCTCGTTTATTTCTAAAATTAGAACCTCAATCAATTGTTTAATATCCAAGATAACTCCATTACCATGCTTACTGAATTATTTAAGAACTTCCAATGAGTTCCACCTCGACTCGAGATAATCCCCGAATAATTAGAGTAATTCGGCTAACTTCCCGCGTATAACGCCATTACAGCCGCATAAAAGCATTCGCCTTAATGGTCCGCAGTGCTCAAAGGGACAAATAACGCAATTACAACGATCTTTATACTGTACATGTAGTATAGAGCGTATGCTACTCCGATATTAATTTACCGATACAACCCCTTAGAATTGATTGGGTTAAAGGGACCGGAACGCAGATCCTTTCACGTTCCACCCTCCACAACTCGAACTCGCGTAATAACATTCATGGTTCAAGGAAATCGACGACGTTCTCCTTGCTTTCTCCCCCCAACGCAGAGAAGCGGGAAAAAACAGAATCGTTTAGAAAGGGCAAGATGCTGTTCTACGATCTCGTGGAGATTGATTTCGATAATATTAAATTCTTACGCGATTAATTCCGAAATATATATTCATTGCGTTCACAGAGGGAGACTCCATTTCGGGCGATACTTTTCGCAATGTTTATGAAGGAAGCATAATTAAGTTAGACTTTGGTAATGATGATGAGATGTACAAGGAAAACGGGAAAATGAAGCTAATGGTAATAGGGTGAGTCAAATAAAAGACGAAGGAATAGAAAGGGTGGGTATAGTATAATGAAAAAAAAAACAGTTGGCTTTGGCGTCTCTGCAACTTGTAAATTTTTTAACAACTAGCAAAACATGTTTTTTTCAAACTTCTGAAATGAGTTAATTTCTTCAAACTTCCAATCAATTACAAAAAATATTATGGAATATCTGAAGATAACTTTATTAAATTAACGGCTCGGTGGTCCAAAGGTAAGGGTCTGCACTTGAATTTGGTAACTTTGGTGTTGTAAGTTCGAAACCAACGTACGTGAAGTAAAGTAATAGCACTTTTTCGAGCGAATTCGATATGCTCCCGAGTCACCATTCGCCGCTAGGAAAATAATTAACGGCACTTCACCCTTTACGGCGTGGGGGATGTAGTAACTAGGCCATAGAACACTTTCCTACACCTTAAGGCTCCTGAGGTTATGACAAGATAAGAATAACTTATAGCTCAGTTCGACCGGTCGACACAAAAATATACTTAGGTATTATATTAAATCTAAAGCTCTCATAGACTAAACACGTTGGTGGGAATGTCTGGAAATGGGGCTAGATCTTCTAAAATACACTGTTAAGAAATGGAGGAGTGCTGATTCAGTAATGTGTCTGTCATTAATATGGTTCAACGACAAAGTGTCGTTTAGTTAAAATAGATGGAATCCAATACAAAGCTCTATAACTTTGTGTGCAGCAGCTACACAGTCTGCATAATGACTTCCTCTTTTAGCTGAAAGTCTTGAGCCAAACCAAGTACTTACACCTTCATATAATAATGCAATATCTGATCTAATCAAGAGATTTTGAAAAATTAAAAATTATTTTCTTCTTATCTTGAATGCTTAAGTCAAACCAGTTTTGGTGTTAAATTACCTTAGGACTCCTATAAATCTGTTAACTGTACATCCTAAATATAACAGCGAAGTCATTTTTAATAGACAGTTGGTTCCCACTCTCGCATAGCTAGCAACAAGCATTTTGAGTCTTGAAAGCTTAACCATATGACCTCTAGCTTTACTACTAGTACTGTACTACTAGTAATGTGTCCATCTCACATTGATTACATTCGTGAGTATACTGTTATCAGGTATTTTAGTTCAATTGTATCTCGTTTATATATACTCCCATATATATCGCCGTAAGTTGGTTGTGAACTCATGCTCTTCGTGCGACAGTGATACTTTAGGTGGTTTTAACCATATTTTTGTATGAAAATTCTAATTTTTTCAGATACTGAGATGAATTTCTTTCCTTCATAATGATTTTTCTTTCACTTTCCTTTTTAACTGCTTTTACTGATATCTTTTTCATTCCAGAGTCGTGTCTGTACCTTTTTGGTTTAAGTTTAAGAAATAAACAATTCATCAACAAAAAAACTAAAGTAACTAGAGTTACTGTTTGGGCTATTTCCATTTTTCGTTGAACTTGTATACACCGACGTTTCGGCAGTCTGTCTACTGCCGCCTTCAGGGGCGCCCTGAGAAGGGCTGTTGGTTGCCAGAGCAGTCATACTTTTGCCCCTATCGAACATCTGTGAACTGAAGTTGAACAACAACTGAAAAATGTTTATATACGAAATTAAGGAGCTCTCAAGACCAAAATGCGGGAAAATCTTGATGCTAATGTAGCTCAAAAAAAAAACTCAAAAGTTGGTACAAAGCATGTCACCTCATATTCGTGCTATAATACAGTGCAAAGACACACGAAACGTTAACTATGCAAAATGTACATTATTTGTTCTGTTAGTTCTTCAAATATGTTGGGTATAAACACTTTTGAGTGATAGACATTTACTTGAGTTTATGTTTAAAATAAATTATAATAAAATTTAATTTTTCTTCTTGATTTTTACTGGACGAGATGCCTTTTTATTACAAGGAAACAAATATAAAGTCGTATCTAATACTTCAAAAAAAGCAGCGTAAATATTAAATAATGTTAAATTGTACGTGGGGTATGAATACTTCTGTGAGTAACTGTGTAGACAAACAAATCAACTGCACGTCAAATTATAATCTTACCGGCCACAAACTAAGCTTAGAAGTTAACTGAAAGAAAATTTGTAAATATCTACGTCAAAACTGTCGTCATTATTGCAGTAATAACACATCTTGTAACTGGAGGCTTGTAGATTTTCAACAATGCCTACGATTACTCAAATTTGGCTTTCTTTAAAAATAGTCCAAGGTTTGTAGGATTTCTTAAAAACGTCGTTTATTAATACTGCCAGAATTTTTGGATTTTTAGATACCTTTGCAGACTTGCAAACTAATTTGATAAGACATCAGTGACTAGGTCTTTCAGCTCTCATGTTTCTTATAATTATACCCAATTATTAAAATAATGTCCACCTTCCTTTTCCTGTTGATAAGTTCGTTCTGATTTTAAAATAATTCGTACAAGAAGACTCAAGCCCAATTAAACGTTAAGCTTGAACATAGTTACATTGATTTGATAGCAGAGCACTTCACAGCAGTCTGGTTACCTGCCTACTAGCTTCCCGCCTAAATTGAATATAAAAGTCTTCACACTTAAGCAACTGTAAAAAAAAAATTACTATGTACTAAATAGCGGAAATAAGTTATACCGACCACTTAAACTAAAATTTATCACCAGTCAAGAATATTTCTGCATCAAGAATCCGTTTTTAATAATTACAAGCATTGAAAGTTTCTACTTAAGAAAGTTTATTATTTGAAATTAAGGTGGTGAACTTCATCACAATATTTAACACCTCAGCCTTAAATTCATCTATCAGCGCTTGTTTTCGCATCTCTCCTTTAAAATCATGCACCTTAGAACACGTGTAATATCACCTCCCTGGAGAAACAAATCTCAAATTTGATTGTAAAATTTTGCTTAAAAAATTTAATTTTCCAGATTGCCATCCTTCTAAGTGATTAAATTTGAGAGAACGCAATTCATTATTCGCTTAAATTTCCTCTTCCCTTTACGACACCCTATTCATCATATTTTCATCAGACGTATCAATTTTTGCGCTTCCAACAACGCAGCTATAACCATCCACTTAGCACGGGCAGGGTAATACATCAAGCGTCATGTCCAGATTTCAGGCCCGAAGCGGCGGCCTTACTCGAAGGCGTTGAACCGGTGCAAGTCGCGCTTTCGTGTCTTTATTCCCACCGCAGGGTGCAAATTTCGGAAGTACAAAAGATCTGAGCACAGGTGGAAGCCATCCTATGCACAAGCAAACGCGAAACAAGTGATGAGAGAATAAAGGGGAACCACATTTAAAATTATTTAAACATTCAAAAGCAGTTTATGATAGAGAACATGATCAACCGGAATACTATCAATACATTTTGTTACGGTTAGGTATTTTATATACTAGGATGTGTGAAACGTATAAGTAAATATTTCTTAGTCAATATTTCATGCGTTTCAAAGGAAAATATTTAAAAGAGCGCTTGTGTGAGATATATGTATGTGTATGATATCAATGGCTATTTATCTACGTAACCACATCATATGTTTCATTCGATGATGTAGTCAGTAAAAACTCTTAAAAATATAAACACTGTGGTCTTGAAGTTTTGGATACATGCTGTCTAAGAGTTTTTAATTAAACAAGTGACATTTAGAGAGCAAACAGGGGATCATAATGAAATGCTAAATATATAGATCGTACTAACTGTGGCGTTAGTTTACCGATCAAGTACTTAGATGCGCTGCCGTAGTGATTTCAGTGATTTTATTCTTCTTCTTTTTTTCATGTTCCCTTCAATAAATAACGGCGCAGCCATTTGATACATCAGAAATTGTTTATTTTATTTAATAATGTAGGTACATAGCCAAAGTTTTGTTTAGTTGGTTTTGAAAATCATTCGATTTCTGGCGTTTTCATCACTCTTATCAGCATATCAGCGGGTACGTAAGCAATTGCTGCCCTGATGTTGGCTCTCGGGTCATGTAGGGCTTTGGGCGGCTGACATAAACATGGGATTCCAAAAAACTCCATAAAAAAGTCACAACAGGCCAAATCGGGAGAGCGCACTAACCACTCCAAATCCCCCCTTATTGAGAGGAGGCGCTCCGGGAACCACTCCCCCAAAAGACCCATCGACATCCTGGAAATATGAGCCGTTGCCCTGCCGGAACCAGATGTCCCCCAAGTCCAATTCTTCAAGTCGTGGGAAAAAAGTTCCTTCAACATTTCCACATACCGGTTTGAAGTTACTGTCACCGTGGCCTCATTTCTTCAAAAACCCAGCTGAGGAAATCACACACCACACTGTGACTTTAGATGAATGCAAATTTCTTTGATACAATTGACGGTATTAGTGTCAGTCCAGTAGCGTATGTTTTGTTTGTCGACGTATTCACTCAATGGAAATGGGCTTCATCACTAAAAAACATAATTGCATCCGCAGGAGCGTCTCCGAGAATCGCCTCGCGTGCGTTTCTCCGATAATTGAAGTCGTGTTTAGAGAATTCATGGACAATTGTCAACTTGTGTGGGTGGTAATGAAGGTCACTGTGGAGAATTCGGGTCACTGCACGATCGAAAAGTTCAAGAGGTGATTTCAACACTGAAGCTTTCACTCTCTCAACGATCCTACGTGATCTGACAGGTCGACGAACTACATTTCTTTGTCAAGCTATGCTTGAGAGTTGTCTGGACGTATTGAATCACGCAGCAATTGATTTCCATGCAATACCAGTTCGCTCGTTCTTCACTGTTCCAACGCATGGTGGCGACTGAGCGGGGAATGGAACAAAACTTTAGAATCACATCTCTCAAATGAGACCACCCCCACTCCACTACGATCCCTACAACCTTAATAGCGCGCATTTCAAAAAAGAAAATTAACTTGCCCCACCCTGTATTTTTCCAACCTTTTAATGTAATAATGTCTCCAGATAACTATCCTTACAACTTATTCACAATAAGTTCTGTTTGCCACGTCCTCGGCTTTTTACAAGTGTCTTTGCTCTCTGTTTCATTAAACCACATTAAAAAAAAATAAATAAGACTAATTCCCTCTCAAAATCTAAGCTCATTCTTGTTTATGGAATACTGTTAAATAAATTTAAAAAATGTGCATAAATAGATGAACTTGTGTACTGTTTAGAAATTAATATAACTTGTAGGCTTCGCTATTAGATAATTAAGAAATTCCTGAATTTAGTTAGTTCCACAGATTGCACAGATGCTCACACAACACAGTTTCCCAGTAACATTCGAGTCTTGTTCAGCTATTGTATTACCAACTTACTTTTTACAATAGCATATTTTCCCATTGTTAGCGTACTTATATGCCATTATTTATCTACTCGGTCAAGAACTTGTTAATTTCAAAACACCATCCGAACGTTCCACCCCTTCCACAACTGAAGTCGGCGGTATGCAACGTTAAAGTGGCACTGATAAAAAGATATATACGCCCGAGTAAACTCGAAAACTTCGTCTAGCCCTACCAGTACAGTGCGGATAACTAAGTTTCCGATAGTGCGGCAGCAACCAGTTCGAAGTTGAAAAACTATCTCCTAGATACGGCGTTTAAAGTATGCGATGACTAGGTCGACATCTCCTCGAAGCAAACGAAGCGATAAAGTGCTGAACTATAGGGAAAGATTATCAATCAGTACACATGCAGACGTCCGATATATGTACTCCACTTTCGCGTCTGTTCGCCGTAGTTTACTACATCCGGAGATAGGCGAAAGTTCGAACAAAGCACTATGTATGTAGAAGGGAACTAGAAACTGTCTGTATTGTTTCGATAGTTTGCTATATCTACGCAGCGAGTGCTATTTAAGTATATATGTACAACAAATTAAAAGATTGTATATTGTTCGATTGCAAAGCAATAAAGTCCTAGAGAAAAGGCCTCTAAGCGCTTAACATGAAATTTCGATAAATATTTATTTAATCAGCAAATGATCAAGTAGTAATAATTCATGAGCAGTCTCGATGTATAGACAGACAACTTTCGAATTTCATTTCGAAGCGTCGATAAAAACATCACTTTTGCAAAATTTTCTATTAAAATTGCTCCTGACGATTGCAGTACATAGAAATAAAGGGTGTACCAATATAAAGATTCATAACTTTAAAATGTAATATTGGCAATATTGCTTAGATTATCATCGCCAGACTATCACAGCTATTTTCATTAGTATCCGGCAACTTGTTATGGAGAGATACATAGTGCAACAATATCTAGAAATGTTATATTTATCATCACAATATATATTGAAAAACACATCTAAAATGTCTAGAAAATAGCACCAAAGATAAAAATGTTGCTAAATATAGCTACTCATGGTATTGGTGAAATAATTCACGAGAAAGATAATGTGAGGAGACAAAAAAAGCTAACACACGGATAAGTTTCTCCCCACCCGGCGTCTTCAGCGTAGTTTCAAGGGCTTTTTTGCTCAACACATTACAATTCCTTTTCCGTTATGGCTCAAGTGAGTATTCCTTAGGGGTAAGTAGTGTCACAAGAGAAAAACACTCGTCTGCCGTCAAACAGAGCAAAATAGCAATCCGTATATTGCTCGGAAGAGAGGTTGGGAAACCCTACCCGCTTGTTTTCGCTGTGTTTGGGGGCAGACGAGTATTTTATTCTTTTGGCACTAGTCAGCGCCAAGGAATACTAAATTAAGCTGTAACGTTAGATATGGTGATATCTATGCGCCGTCATTACGCAGAGAACATCGCTGCTGTAAGCTAGAGCGTGGGAGAAGCTACTAACGTCTTCCTTCGTTCTCAAGAACTCCCTCAAATGACTACGTGGAGAATTTTACATCACGGTCTTCGTCAGTTGACTGAGGAACTCAAACCTATTGATTATTGTGCGTCAGATCTTTGGGACTTGGGTTTTGGAGCAATTGGAAGTTGACGTTTTCGTTCCAAAAACATAATCTTTTTCCACTATCTGCATTGAATGAAAATCGTGAAGTAAATCAAGTCACTGTTTGGTCCCGTAAGGTGTAGTTTACTCTAATTTTAATATGAAGGGAAATTACGTTACTATCAACGGTGAGCGCTAGAGGAATATGATCACAGAATATTTGTGGCCGCAGCCGTTAAGTATTGACTTAAACAATATTTTATTTCAACAAAACAGTGCAACATATCAACATCTCACGAAACCATTGAGTTGTTGCTAAAAAAATTTCTTGGAAGGATTATCCCCAGAAATTATAGAGTTAACTGGATGCTAAAATCTTGAAATTTCTTGTCTTTGGAGTTGTCAAGTCCACAAGAAAAGGCTGCGAGTGGTTTGAAACAGAACATTACGCGCACTATTGAACATATCACGTGATATGTTCGAAAAAGTAGCTAAAAATTGCAGCATATTGGCAGCATTCATGATGGTTCCCTCACTATAGTCTCTTCTGTTTTCTGTGATGAAATAAGTCACATGTTTAATTTTGGATGTTGAACGTAGGAAATTTAAACGAAATTTTATTGAAATTTGCAATATTTTCAAGGATTCAGATTCCATTAATTAAAGGAAAGGTATTGATAACTTCAGCTGTATTTATTCAAATTTACTCCCTCAACAATTACTACTTTTCTACTTATTATTAAGATTGTATACTCGTGTTTCTGCGATATATGCAGTTCCAGTTTTTGCCCTCAGATTGCTTTCTTCCGCTAGATGTATTTGGTTCAAGCGTTCTAGATCATCTTATCTGTTACAGCAAAAAGAATCAACGTACACCTTTTCTGTTTTAATGTATTCTCTTCTCACAACAGATTTTAAATTATCTAATTCATATTTTTGTAAGCATGCTTCCTTTACCTAACATAATAATGCTATTAAATGCAGCTGCTCATGGTATTGGTGAATTCATTCACGAAAAAGACAGTGTGAAGAGATAAAAATGCTAACGCACGGAGATGTTTCTGCCTATAGTGTTAAGTATTGTTTTCTAGTCATTTTAGATGTGTTTTTAATACATCACAGTAAGCCTGAAATATTATTCACATGTAGAGTTACTCTATACACCATTGGTGCGCATCCACTCTGGTTTAGCAATCCTTGCGTTGCTCAGGAGAAGGGTTGAAAAACTGTATCCGTTTGTTTTCGCTGTGTTTGTACCGGCAGACGGGTGTTTTATTCCCTTGGCACTAGTTAGCGCTAAGAATACTTAGTTGAGCGGTAAATTCAGTTATGGTGATAGTAGTAGAGAGGGGATTGCTATATCTTGGGCAGAAAACGTACGAAACCATGCTGACGACGCCGGGTAGACAGAAACATGTCCGTGTGTTAGCGTTTTTGTATCTTCTCACATTGTCTTTCACGTGAATAAGACAACGCTGTAAATACAGCTTTCTCATGGTATTAGTGAAATCAATTCACGAAAAAGACATGTGAGACATAAAATGCTAACACACGGACATGTCTCTGCCTTCCCGGCTTCATCAGCGTGGTTTCGAGCAGTTTTATGCTAATACATGAATTCTCTCGGTGCTTCTATCACCATACTTAACTCTACGATACAAATGAATATTCCTGGCGCTAACTCGTGCCAAAAGAAAGAAACATTTGTCCGCAAAGTCAGACAGCACTGCCTTTGGTGTAAAAACGCCCCTTCGGGAGCGCAATCCAGGAATTGCGCGAGAGGAGGGTGGGAAACTGTACCCGCTTCTTTTCGCTATCTGACTTTGCGGACAAATGTTTCTGTCTTTTGGCACTAGTTAGCGCCAGGAATATTCATTTGTATCGAAGCAGCGAGAGAATTACATGTGTTAGCGTAAAACTGCTCGAAACCACGCTGATGAAGCCGGAAAGGCAGAAACATGTACGTGTATTAGCGTTCTATGTCTCACATGTGGTTCTCGTGAATTAATTTCACTAATACCACGAGAAAGCTGTATTTACAGCGTTTTCTTATCTTGGTGTTATTTTCTAGGCATTTTTTTAGATGTGTTTCTCGTGAATGATTTCAGCAATACCATGAGTTGCTGTATTTTACAGCATTATTTTGCGAGGTACTGTTTTCTAGGCGTTTTAGATGTGTTTTTTGTGCTTCCTTTGTTAGTTTCTAAAAATGCGTTATCATGAATTGTTTATTGGAAAGCCAAAATTAAAAAGTAGGAAAGAATATTGGGTAGCGGTTTATCTTCTTGTCTGTTCAATTTTCTGATTAATGGGATCAAAGACTGAGTATCTACTCACTAATGATAGTCAATAATATGTAACTTTCACTCTACCAACACAAATAATAAATGGTTCTGTGATATCTATTAACCCACTCTAAGTTCCATATTTTGCTTTAGTTTTTAATTATATGATTTACGTGATGCTTCCATTTACTCGGATTTACATATGTACATGTGATATTGATTCCATTCAGTTCTTCATTTTTGCTATTTAACAAATTTGTCTTTTTAAACAACCTCATCTTTTATCTGTACCCATACCATTTCAGCTCGATTCAGTTCTTAGTGATAAGGTGCTAAATGCAAAGAATCTTGAAGCCAGCAATTTACACATAATAGACATGATAAATGAAATTGCTCTTTATTAAGATGAACTAAATGCTGCAATTCGGAACGCATCATGTATACATGAAGTTCAATACTTTTCGAACAGCACCGGTCCTGATTTGCTGTTTTCTTCTGTAAAGTAGTTGACACTTTTCCTACTTTTCGATAATACTATGGGGTATTGACCATTACAATAGCGGCATTATCTGGAATCTTAGATAACATGTCGAAACATTCTTCAAAAACCAGGCTGTTCATTTCGTTATGGTAAACTAATACATCTTTACCTTAAGAAACTAAGCAGTCCATTTTTCACAAATCCTGACTCAAACCCTATGCGAAGTATTATTAACGGGCTTCCCATTTCGCTAGGACCATTTAGCCCTGTAGATAGTCCTTTGACAAAAGCTTTCCGTATACTCACCACAATCGTATCAATTCAAACTCTTTCCTTCATATGCCTTTCCTTTATCCATATTTCAATATATTGGACAACCTTCATCTCTCTACTGTTCCATTGTTGTTGGACTTTTTCTTCACCTCCTGATACTTTTATCTGTCTCTCTTCGTTTCATACCGGTATATGATCAAAATCCATTTGATTCAACTGTATTATCTACACTTTTGGAACCACAACTTTTTGCGCATACTTGTATACTGCTTATATACTACTACCCATACAGAAATAACAAAAATATACGATAGAAAAAACATGTCAATGTCGCAGTTAAAACACATAATCTTCCTATCGTTTGTGTAATAGCATGCATTATATTCACACATTTATTTATACATGTACTTACATATACTCATACGTGAGGCATATACAACATATTTTTTATTACTAATAATGATGTCATTAGTGTTAAATTCACGCGTACACTCAACATAAACGCAACCAATCTACTTCACAGTCGTAAAAGAGGAAACGTATCTAACATCACTAAAAAACGAATTGAGTTTAATTCCACTTTAATCATCTATGCCGACAACACACCGCGATTTTGTCGGTCACACCGCGAAGCGCATTTCATATAGATTCTAATGACAAACATATAAAATCGTCTATTATATATAATCAGCGTTTTACAATGGCCATTGACGTGAAAGGTCGTTCAAATTGCAAACTACCGACCAAATTTAGTATAATTATGTAGTACGATAACTTTCAGTATATTAACTGGTATGACTCAATACAATATGCATACAACGTTCGATTTAGATTAGATACTTAGGTAGAGGGGAATTTATTTCTTTTGTTCGAAAATGTTTTCAATTAAATAACGCCATCAAGTAGGGTATACGGCCTCATAAAAAGAGTTATTTATCTAGATAAGACTAGTTAAGACTATAGGAAAACTGATGTATCCTTGAAGAAATGAGTAGGAAATGAATACAATACGCCGAGTTTACAAAGGAATACGACAGTCCGAAAATTCAGATTTAAGTGAAACCCTAAAAATTAATAGAGTACCTTGCTCTTTTAACGATAGAATTGCCCGCCCCCCATCAAAAATTTACAAGATTTTTAAATTTCTGTATCTTGGAAACATCATTAGAAGTATGTTGCATGGCTACGAGAAACCGAGAACCCTGTATCCTCCACTCTTTTATATTTTTTTCCATTTATCGAAAATAGTCGCTTTTATATAGAAAGCGCTGCCCTCTAACAAAGAATTAATGATTTGTTGTGTGTTTTTTCTGCTAAAGTATTCTTCAGAATTCATTTTTTCAGAATTTCATTTCTACATTCTTCTTTAGAGAGGAACGTTTATGAAAGTACAGAAGCCGTGTCAATAAACCGTTAAACATTATTCGAAAACTTTTCGTCCCAGTGAAATTGTAAACTGCTAACGTTATACAGCAATACCTTTTATCAACTCTCTCACAATTTTAGACGGTTAATAATAATAATAATAATTACATGTTATACAACCATCTGCGGGGCTTTTAACCACTAGAAGCAAGTCGACCAGTAGCTCACCTATTGTACATCCATGTGATTTTATTCCACTCGACCGGGTTGTACTTGTGTAACAAAGTCCATAATCCGCCCGAGCGGTAATTTTCCTAACTTGGGTCCGTCAAGCTGAACATCCCCAAGGTGAACCTGTCTTTGGTTGCAGATTGCCGGGCAGACGACAAGGAGGTGCACAGGAGTTTCCTCTGCTCTTCCGCACTTTCTACATGAAGGAGAGCCTACTAGATCCATGCGATGCATGTGTTTGTTCAGTGCGCAGTGTCCAGTTACGATCGCTGTGAGTGCTCTCAGTTTGGTCCTGCTCATACCCTACGCAGTCTTCCCTTACCTGGAAGAATTCCCAGAGATTTATAATCTCTCAAACCGTCTACACCGCTCCAGTAGGACCAGTAATCGGGGACGAGCTCGGATTTAACATAGGTCTTAATACGGCCATGGGTACTCTCACATGTCGGTTCAGGACCTGAGAGTGGTCGCCCACTGGCACCTCTTGCTAGCAAGTCAGCTACTTTGTTCTCTTTAATCCCCGAGTAGCTTGGCACCCATCTCAGCGAAACGCTGCGATGTTACGTCAGTTGCAGCTTTCTATGGCACCCCAACACCACTTCGGAATCAAACCTGAGAACTTGCAGCGCCCTAAGAGCGGCTTGGCGAGAAGCCGATACGATTTCCACCGTCTTCAAGTCATGTGCATAGTCCATAGGGTGATTTTTTGAAATGTTATCGAAATGGCGAATAATTTTAAATATTTTATGTTGTCTATTTCGAAGGACAATCACTCAATAATACTGACCTTTCTAAAGAATATAGCTAAGGTTGTTGTACTACTTGGAGCAAAGAAACTGTCTCACTTAAAAGCGTAATACCGTTATATCTCCTTTAGTTACTTCTTGATTTGGGCCAAAATTTGATCTAATATAAAATAAGTTATGACCAAACACTTATTCGTTCCTTCAAATAAAGAGTTACCTGCTACAATGTCTTTAATGCTGCACTATCTAAATTTGGCAAAATCGACTTTCTGGTAAATGAATAAGGAAAATAAATACAAAAGATCACAAATTACGCTATCAAAACGGTATCGGTTACAGTTTCTGAGATACTTACAGAAACTTCAAAATCAATTGAATTTTAGGAAGAGGCTGTACCCTAAAATCGGGCAACTCGGCTGCTAAAGAGTATGTATTACTCCTTCAATCTTTAAGATTTCATCTGAATCCATTTTTTTGCGGTTTACCGGTGTTGACTTGTCAGAATGTCGAAATATTTAGTCATTCCAAACCGTTGATCGTTGATACCCAATTTTTTTAAAGCGTATAATTTATTATTTTGTCGTTTCCTCCAAAAATGAAATTAGCAAATTATAACAAATAGATAGGGTATTATTATAACTCATTCGTATATTCATTTTCCATCGTTTTCTATATATAGAATCAAATTTGTACATTATAGTTATCAAAGCATAAAATTTTTAACATCAACTTAGTTCCGCTAGGTTAATGAATAATTTCTTTACAATCTATGCAATTCAATGTCAACTAAAAGCATCCGCAGATGTAGTGGGGAATTTCCATTGCGATATATTTATACAACCAACTATTTGAAAAATATGTCAGTACCTAACGAAAGCATCTCTAGAGAAAATCGGGTAAAAAATGGAAATTATAGCATTTTGCGTGATTTTGTTGACGAACGTGGTAAATTATATTTCGGCACAAAATAATCAATACGTTTGTGTGCCAACAGGGACATGTCCAGGTGCCCCAACAACACAACCAACCGCCCCAACAACGCCAGTCGGTATAGACCCAAGAATTGTGACACCAGGACAACTCTGTCCGGCAGGACAAGAAGCTTGCTATACAATCCAATGTGGTAGCAGATACGTAAACGTTAGTAATAACAATGGAATTGCACCTCAAGGCGCTAATCCTTGGCTAGTCTATATAACCAATCAAACTGGATACACTGGAGTTGGCGTCCTTTTAGATTCCACCCACGTTCTTACGGCTGCACATAAAGTTAACTTAAACGTAGGTACTCCTAGCAACGTTAAGTTATCATTCGGCGTGTATAATCCAAGTTCTATGACTAATGTTCAAACAATATCGGCGTCAGCAATTACTCTTAATCCAGGATTCAACCCCACCACGCTTTTCAACGATATCGCCGTCGTTACCTTAGCATCTCCTGTTAGAGTAGGACCAACAACTGGTGTAAACGTAGCTTGCCTTCCTACATCGAGTCAATCCTTCGTCGGACGAAGTTGTATGGTAGCTGGATGGGGTCAAACCGCTTTTGGTGCAAACGATGCCCCGACAACTCCAGAAAAGCAAGTTACAATACCTATTGTCGATTATAACACATGCAGAACGTCAATGGCTCAAGCTAGTCTCCTAGGATCGTTCGTGGACAGATATCTAGATCCTGCAGGTGAAATATGCGCTGGTGGTACTGCTCAATTGGATGCTTGTACTCAAGATGGTGGATCGCCTTTGATGTGTTTGGATTCAACTACAAACAGATATGTTGTCGCTGGTTTGGTGATATGGGGCAAAAAATGTGGTATGCAAGGTGTATATGGAGTTTATGTAAGTGTTCCGTATTATAGATCGTGGATTGATAGTGTAGTGATAAACCAAAGCGGATAACTTTGTTCTAGTCTTAGAAAAAAGTAGAATTCTTCTGTAAACTTGCATGTCTATAATAAATGAAGTAGTAAATTAAAATTTTTTGCAAGTAAAAAGGTTAGTTTTGATTTAATGAATATGGCTTGCGCTTGGTAGATAGCGTAATGTTGTATGTACATAAACATTCGTACGAGTCATAACTATACAAATGCAATCCAGTCGATCTCAAAAGAGCAATTGCAATTTCCAGTCCTATCTGATAGATAAGACTCCAATTCCTACACGATTGGAAAACTCTAATATCACTTAATCCCTATACCTGTTCAAAAACAATTTGTACCTAGACTTAAAGAAATACACGAAATTTTACACTTCCGGTTATACCGGAGGTGGATGTTTATCGTTTTAAATGGAATACCCTATTTCAACTTTAAAATGTGAGGTATTTAATTTGGCACATTGAAATTCTGCAGAATTGTTAAGCGTGTATAGGGTAGAATTAGAAATTCAGTGAATACAACTTGCCCAAAAATTACAATTACACTTTCAATTGGAAAAAGCGTCAAAACTTATTTTTTTAATACATCTACAAATTTTCCTTTTTCTCCTTTATGGCATTCATGTTAGTTAGTCATGACTATTATGAGACAATTCCTCATTGATGAAATGTTGTAGTTTTCTATTATAAACGAAGGCGGCACGTTTAAATTTGTTGGAGGATTAAATAGTCATATCGGGGACATGCGGTACCCTTGCCGCTCAGTACTCGCAACAATAGAAACTGTCACAAAACAGTTAATCGAATTATACAAATTTTTTGGTCAAAGTAAAAAATCAAGAACTGAAAATCATTGCCTTAAAGTGCCACTATTGTTTATAATTCTAGAGTAAGTGACATTTCATCAAACCATGATTATTTCCTAAAGGTGGCGGCTAACTTATACCAGAGTTGGATCACGTTTAAGTAAGCAACATTTTTACACTATCTATTCGTCAAAATTATGTACAGTTCTGCGAAGTCTGTGAACTCCACTTTAGAGAACTGTTATATGATGTAATAAAAATAAGTAATATAGTTGTTGAGATAAGAGGGGCGGTAAAGGAAATCATTAATAAAAGTCGTAGCAGTAAAGAATTGTGTATCTACTGATTAACAAGATATGGATAGAAAAGAGAATGTTCCAAGACTGGGAGATTGGACAAATAGTGACGGTACACAAGAAAGGCGATTGATAAATAAATAGTAATTATAGAGGTTTAACGTTATTAACCACAACGTACAAATTACTATCTACATTAATTCAAAAAATGTAAATAACACAAAAGAACCAATCAGGACAGGCGGGAGAGTTTGAAGTAAATAAAGGGGCAAAGCAAGGAGACTCACTGTCGACAGCGTTATTCTACTTGGAATATGAGTTAAGAAAAATAGATAAAAGCACAATAAGGACAAAGGCAAGCCAGCTAATAGCATGTGTTGACGATATTTCATTAACTATCTAAAAAAAAATCGGAAGTGACGAAAAAATTTCTAGAGGAAATGGTGTGATAGGATGACAGATTGGGACTGAAAATAAATCCAGAAGAATCAAAAATGATGAGACTAAATGGAGAACAGAAATATGGGAGCGATACAATTGCAATAGGAAACTATACTTTTGAAGTGGCGAACTAAGTACTTAGGGGTAACTATAACAAGCGATGACAGCAGGGATGCATAAATGCAGACATAATGGAAAGAATGTTGAATATGAGCAAAACCTACTACACAAATAGAGGACTATTAAAATATTGGGGAAAAAACAAAAATGAGAATCTATGAAACAATAACACAGGCAACAATCTTATACGCGGCACAAACAATATCAATGACAAAGAAATAAGAGGACGATCTGAGAATATAAGGACGAAGAATATTACGAACAATACTAGGCCCGATAAAAACTGACAATAATGAATAGAGACACAAATTCTGAGGTAGCAAATGAGTTGGAAGGTATGGACGTGGTCAGAAAAATAAAACAACAGGGAGCATGATGGTAGAGACAAAACTACATTCTATACTATCCTGGAACGGCAACCGGGAGGAAGGAACAGACGTGGGCGATCCAGAAGTAGTTCATTGCAAGAGGTGAAGGCGGATCTTAATGGAGCTAGCATCTGCAGATGGCAGGAGAAGTCTAAAGATAAGAACAAATGGAGGGACATATGCGAGAACATAAACCTAACAAAAAGACTGATGTGAAATGTATTTCTATATTCGATAGGAAAGTAGGAGGCAAGAATAGTTGCAGTACAGTTCGTGACTTGAAGAACGCAATGTTAATCGTACATCTACATGTTGAATGAAGTATTACTTTGAAATCAATCATAGCTAATGGAGTGTATACTCCAGCAAGATGAACTAAGAGGTCCAACATCAATTAATACATCAGCAGAAAAGCGTAAGGCCGCGTATTACCACAGAATATCTAACCGAGAAGAAAAAAACAGCCATTACTGTTCCTAAACGCATTCGGGAATGATTTACTTCAATGCCAACCTATATTTTGATGTAAAATTGGGGTTAATACGAGGGTCGCGCTATAATTTTAAGATACCACGAAACTAGAGAAGTTAAAGCTGGCAAAACTGCATTTATAAATACCACCATCCTTAAGTAGTAAGCTCGGATTGTCAGTTGAGTCGCTGCTGTCATGGTGGTACATACGATTTATAATCGAAACATGGACTTGTCGAGAAAACATGTGCGCGCAATGGTCTACTACGATTTTAAAGTCGATTTAAATGTACAATAAAGCGAATTTAAAAGAGGATGGACATCGTTGGTGATGAGCCACGTGCTGGTAGTTCATGTTTTTCAGTTACCGCCGAAAACATTAATGCAAACATGATCATCTTTGGATGAAAAAAAAATTGGTACCCGTTGGCTGCCACACACGCTTAACGATTTCCAAAACGCAGAGCGAGCAAGAATCCTTTTGTTATTAATCTTAAGCAATGGTGGAAATCGTATCCTATCTAAACTAATGAGAAGTAGTGAAACCTACATTCCATTTTACGACATTCCCACCTGCTAGGAAAGCCGTGTGGAAATTCACGAAGATGCATCAATATCAACAAATTGTACTAGTTTACCTATTCCAGAAATTTTCTCGTCACTGTCAAGTTGTAGGCAAAGTACCGTTAGCACTCCCTCTTTATGAATTTTAAGGACAGATATTCGATTTATACAAGTTTCTTTCTAAAGTTTTGCAGATATCTACTTTGGGTATTCTTTAATAACTTATTATTCACAACTTTCTTGGAAAAAAGAGAGTCCCATCAACACTTACAGAGGAAACGTAAACTTTACTACCGTTTATCATACATATCGCTTTTCGCAAACATATTTTTATATAAATAAATATTTCAAAATTTTATTCTTAAAAGACGTTTAATATACTGTACTCACATATTTCAATTACATTGTATAAATATGCATTATTCCGAAATTATCTGGCAGCATTTTCCTTTATAATCTCACACAACAAATGCGTTGCTATGGAGACAAAACAAAAGAATAGAAAAATATCGTGTCAAAGTCAGACATGTTAGCATCGTTTCTCTGAGAATACTTACTTATTTTCTCGCATAACTCGTATAAAGTGGAACTTCCGGACACATATTTTGGAAGCCGAAGACCAACCCATCCTAAAGGCAAGAAATCACGTGCGAGTGAGTACGATTTCAAAGATAAAAGACGTCGAATCTTCTTCGAAGTTCTTCAAAATTATTTGTATCTTTCGATCTCATTTTTGTTTCATAAAATAATTTGGAATATTTACAGTTTAGCTAGAGAGGGATTGCCTTAGGTTTTCTGCAAAAAACATATTTTTTTGTTAAAAAGCGGTATAGATTTATTAATTTGTCAATATATTTATATCATCTCTTAATTTAAAACAAATTGATCAAAATTTTAAATCAAAGAACCCGTTTAAAAAAATTAACGAGCCTGAGATTTTCACTTTATTGCTTTTCTTGTTTAGATATTCGCAGGTGTTACATACTAAAAGAAAACGCAATTAATAAAATTGACAATTTAGCTGTTTGCTAGATACATAAGAAAAGTTGTATTTTTAATAATGACATATTTGTTGTAAAAAATAGTAATTTGTCATACGCTCGGCATTTTAAATATTTGTTTAAATAACTATTACCATTCACACGTTCCATAAATATGGTTTATTCAAATATGCATACATTACACATTTATTTCTATATTTTGTATTTAACAATTGTGTAATCATAAAAACTAATCTAATTCCGGTGTTACTATTTCACCAAGAATTTCTACATGTTTTAAAAGGTATTCTAATTTGAGGAGATTTTTTAAATATATACTAGAGCAGAAAATTATTTAAGATATGCTAAGAGTTGTTTCAGAGGTTAGCTCAACAACCGCGGTTTAGTAACGTATCCTGTAGGTAATATCCTGCTACATGATGGACCTTCATTATTTTTTCAGAATTTTCAATAACATGTTGGCGTAACTATGACTTGATTTCACGAATACCATCTATAATATTTCTTCTTAGTATTATCAACTGTTTTTGGATTGCTAACAAAGCTTTTTGCTGTAGACAATCCTAAATGAAAAATTCCAGAGACATTACAACACATCTAGCCGGTCAATCAATTGATGCTTCTTCTTCGAGAAATTATTACCAAATTATTAGCGAAGACCGTCTATTGTGCTTATGGTTGTATGAAGATGGCAGCGTCTTGTTGAGACGACATTCGTACTTTCTAATTTGTCAAAAATACGTTTGTGATTATTTTTGGAAATCGAGCTCCATACCAAATAGCTGTTTTTGTAAATACAATAGCAGTATTCCTCATAGATTATCTTCGCCACAGATTTTGTCGGTAGAGATGATTTTGTCGAAATATCAACTATTTCAAGTGGACAAGATAATCCAATGCTCAATTATTAAGATCGACAATGATTCGATGTACTTGGATTCTCAATAACACCAACGCTTTACACCTGCAACATCTTCTTCTAATGGAGCCTTTTTCTTTTTTCAGCGTTTACCATCTCTACAAATTTTGCAACCAATTTTTGGAAGAGACATATGTAACAGACAACTTACTTTTTTATATTTTGTACGGAATTTTCGCAGAACCTCTGCCAAACTTTCATCAAATTTGCATTAATTTTATAAGCAAGCGTTGTTCAGTAGCGCACTTTTCCATTTCTATGAACCGTAATGTTTCTAATTGCCATGAATGATGTTATAGTACCAAAAATCTAATCGGAAGTAAATCTAGAAGACAATCCTAAACTGGAACACCTTTATTCATGAAAAATGGTGACATAATATAAATGATGAACAGCGCGATCCACCACTAGGTTTCTAACAAAGGGGTGATGATATTGGTCTATAGCGATGCAAATCGGTCGAAGATCCTTTATTTGGGCACCACAGGGCCAATTGGGGACAGTCCAAAAGTAGGATTTATCGTGCCTTTAACATATTTAATTTTTAACACGCCACTAATAGACACATGGCAGTGTCAGGAATGGTCTTCGACGGGCAGATACTTAAGAATTCCTTACATATAGCAACTGATGAAACGTATTTTTATTTGTCACTAAGGCTTTGAAAATATTCTTGTTATGTAGTCAGCGACTACTTGCGAAGATTTTCATTTTCATAAAGTGCAATAATATGTTTTGCTATTTATTTCCATGTATGCTATATGTAATGACATTATTATCTCGAGAATGTGGTATGGGTGTAATAGGAAGAACCAGACACTTGCGCTAGGGATATATATACATGTATGTTGCTAGTAAGTGATTTAGTTATTTACTCTTTCGCTTTAAAGACACTCTATCGTAATGAAGTTTATTGTGGTGTACTTGGTTATCTCCTTTGTAGGTGGAAATCTCTTAGCAGCGGCTGATAGTTTTATTTGTGTGCCTAAAGGAACGTGTTCTACAAATGAAGTGATATCTACTCCGAGTCCGATTAACCCTAGGATAGCATCGCCAAATCAACGATGTCTTAATGATCAGGAACCCTGTTATACGTTACGATGTGGTACACGATTTGTAGGAAACGTTAGCACTAAGAACGGATTAGCAACACCAGGAGCATACCCCTGGTTAGTGTATATAACCAATGAAACAGGACATACTGGCGCTGGGGTACTTTTAGATTCGATCCATGTACTGACAGCTGCCCATAAAGTTTCTGTATACGTGGATAAACCGGCCAATATTACTTTATCGTTCGGCGTGTACCATCCAGATGCAAAGGGCAACGTTCAGAATATATCAGCTGCAGCAATTGATATCCATCCAGCTTTCGATTCAACCACACTTTTCAACGACGTAGCCATCGTTACGTTAGCATCGCCAGTATCATTGGGAAGTACAACCGGTGTGAATGCAGCTTGTCTTCCAAGTGCGAAGCAATCCTTTACTGGACGATGGTGCGTTGTTGCAGGTTGGGGGCAAACTGGTTTCGGAGCTAGCGATGCCTCGACAATGCCACAGAAACAAGTTACTATCCCTATCGTAAGTTACAAAACCTGTAGAGCTTCTATGGCACAAAGTAATATACTAGGTCACCTTGTGGATAAGTACCTAGATCCGGCGGGAGAGATATGCGCAGGAGGTAGAGCTCAGGCAGATGCGTGCACGCAAGATGGAGGATCGCCCTTGATATGTTTGGATCAAGTTACAAGCAGATATGTTGTTGCTGGTTTGGTTATCTGGGGTAAAAAATGCGGCATACCTGGTGTATATGGTGTATACGCTAATATACCGTACTATAGACAGTGGATTAATGAATATGGAGTTTAAAATGTATTTTTTTTTTGTTACCATTCAGTAGAATTGTAGAATACGATAGGTGTTAGATAATCAAAGTTTAAAAGTAATAAAGGTATAGCGTTACGAGAGTATTTTCTATATAGTTATATAAGGTATTTGAAATTATTATATGTCTGAAATACATATGTAACACATGGGCTGAAAAGTCCCGGGCCTGACAAAGAAAACACGGTTTTTTTGGTTCAAAATTAGCTTTATTCATCAACGTAATCTCCATCAAGAGCAACGCAATCATTCCAGCGCCGCTCTAATATTTCAATACCACTTTTGTAGAACGATTTATCTTTTGCCTCAAAATAGGCCTCAGTTTCACCGATAACCTCTTCATTCGTGCGAAATTTCTTACCGGCGAGCATTTTTTTTGAGGTCTGCGAACAGCCAGTAGTCGCTGGGAGCCAAATCTGGCGAATACGGTGGATGTGGGAACAATTCGAAGTACAATTCATGTAGTTTTGCCATTGCTTTGATTAACTTGTGACACGGTGCGTTGTCTTGATGAAACAACATTTTTTTTCTTTGCCATATGCGGTCGTTTCTTTACAATTTTGGACTTCAAACGCTCCAATAACGCTATATAATATTCACTGTTGATGGTATTTCCTTTCTCAAGATAGTCTATGAATTACACTACGCACATCCCAAAATACCGAGGCTATAACCTTTCCAGCCGACTGTTGTGCTTTCGCGCGCTCAGATGACGATCGTTTTGATTCCGGAGTGAAGTGATGGATCCATGTTTCATCCATTGTCACATATCGACGCAAAAATTCCGGTTTGTTATATTTAAACATGGCCAAACACTGCTCAGAATCATCAACACGTTCTTGTTTTTGGTCAACAGCGAGCAAACGCGGCACCCACTTTGAGCAGAGCTTTCTCATAGTCAAATGCTCATGCAGTATAAAGCCAATACGTTCTTTTGATATCCTACGATGTCAGCTAACTCACGCAACTTCAGTTTTCGATCATTTAAAACGATTTTGTGGATTTTTTTGATGTTTTCTGGTGTTACCGCCTCATTTGGACGTCCACTGCGTTCTGCATCATCGGTGTCTCTACGACCACGTTTGAAATCAGCAAACCAACGTTTTATTGTTGTTTCTGATGGGGCGGAGTCCCCATAACACTTTTCAAGCCATTGCTTCGCTTGAACGATATTTTTTCCCATCAAGAGGCAGTGTAAAATTAAAACACGAAATTGTTTTTGATCCATTGTTTTGAAAATAACAAAAGCAGCGACTCTTAGCACAATAACTCACAAACTAATGAATAGAATATCATGAAATTTTAACAGCTGTGTTTTGAAGGTTAGTACTAATTGAGAGAAAGGTAACTGCAATAAAACTAGCGTCATCTATGTGTTAGGCCCGGGACTTTTCAGCCCATGTGTTATATATTTGTATCAAGTATAAAGTAACGCTCACACTACTACGTAAGTATGGGGAGTGGCGATCTGCACTCTACTACAAGCTCTATCTAACCGTTATAAGCACGGAACTATACTTTGTCACCGTGCTTATAACTTATACTCACCTTCTCCGTATTACCGTAAAGGCGTATACCGAGTGAAAAGATACGAGCTGTTGATTGCAATCTGGGCTGTTGAAAAATGAATCGAACACCGCCTTCACTTGAAACGAATAAGGCATATCCCCTTCACCTCGTAGTAATACGGAATGGGGGCTTCATTAAATCGATTCAAATTGAAAAGATTGGTGTAAGGATAGGATTTTGTAGTAGCAGTTAAACGAGGATATAGAATACCGTTCGACAAAGCCAGCATACTGACATACATTTGCTCTGCAGAATAGTATGCGCATCTCTCGACTTTGCTAACTTATATAAATCTTATTTCATCCTCCTCTTACTCACATATACTGAGGGGACACTTTATAAAATAGATACAGATATATTTCATCACGAATTTCTGTTCCTTTCTACGGAAAGTAAATAAACTATAATTATGTTTACACTGCGCAATTTACTCATACATAAATCTTCAAAGAGATGACAGCTTTAATGTTGAAGAGATTTGTCTGACGATAACAGCTTTTCTATTGTGAAAGAACTTTTCAAAGATTTCTGTTTGTTGCAGTCACGCATACACAGATGTAGCAGGTTGTGTATCGAAGAGAAAACATTAGAAGAAGTAGTTGATTGCATTGTAAGATAATTTACTTTTTTAGCACTATACTCAAAAGCAAATGAATTATTTTGGTTTCATCTTTTATATGACATAAAAATTAGTTTGAATTTACTTCTTGAGCTATTCGTCTTATTGCAGCTAAAAATGTCTTGTAAACCTAAAAGTATAATTTTAGAAGAGACAATAGAGACTATATAACACACCGAAAAATCCAGACTTAACATTAGATGATTAGTAGTAACAAACTTGAGGCGATATTAGACTGAAGAATACGACATTAAACACAAGAAACGAAATCATTAATAAAGTGGCTAGTTTGCAAGCGTCCGGAATAAATATATGTATGTATATACCGTATTGACACATTCTAAGCGCAAGTTTCAATTAGTTTTATTTAAAGTACAATTTCCATTAGATTAGATTTATTCTATTACTATGAACAGTATTGAATTAGAACCTTAACACTTTCCAAAAAGCTTCTAACATTTTATTTTATCTAACTTTAGCTATCCCATTAAGAGGATTTGTTAGAAGAGAAAATGGTTCAGAAGTGACTACCTCATTGAATATTACTGAATTCGAAGCATCAAATGACTAGCTTGGAAGTATTCTTGAGTTCCTAATATGCATAAGTAATGGTTCCTAAGAGTTTAGTATACAAAAATAAATTGTGAGAAAATAGATATATACATAAATTAGTTAGAAGACACAAAAACCAAAACTAAAGAAATAGTAAATCTTGTTTTATTATCCTACCTTAATTATGGTTATTATTATTTTCTGTTATACCTCGGATTTAATTTATATGCGCTTAAACGTTAAAAGGGGATTTTAGTCATCGCAGTGATGTTTAAAAATGATGTCAATTAATATTTACCGGAGTTAATTAAGAACAGATTATTTTTAGTCCACTATATATTTAGTATTTAATATGGGCAATGTCAAATATGTATTTAAAGAGGTGAGGGGAGTTCTTAATTACAGGTCTCTTCATATTTGCAGAATTTGTCTTTATAAATATCTTAACGTTTAGAGTAGTAATGTATACAAACAAGAATTACGTGGGCTCTCTTTTAACTTTCGCTATACTGGGAGATAGAGGGCACCACTAATAAAATGTCAGTACTAAAAATTAACCTCTATCCTCTATCCAAAGCTTCAGTCTGATACTTGCCGTGTTATAGATACAACAAACTGTTAACGCTGACAAGTTAATTGAAAAATTGAATTAGATCAAGAACATTTTTCACAATAATTTTTTATAATTTTCCAATTATCTGGACAAGAATGCATCGCCAAGTTGGCTTTTGTTTTCGGTAATGACATCCATCACTCCCCCCAGTCACTCAGAAAAACGTCCATGCGGTGCGCATCATTAAGGAAGATCTATATGTGACGACATATCGTGAGATTGAGGCATCATTAGGTATTCCAAAGATGCCAATTCAAAAAAAACCTCGTGTGTAAAACAATTCATTTTTCGTTGACCGAAGAACAGAAAGCAGCTTGAATGAACCATTTGAACACCGAAAACTCTAAAAACGTGTACAAAATCGTCAGTGGTGATGAATTTTGGATTTACTCAGATGAGCCAGAAAATAAACGCCAGCCGTCTGTTTGGCTATTCAAAGATGAAGAAAAGCCGACAAAAGTCATCTGTTTCCAAAGTGTCTTCAAAAAGATAGTCGCGACACTTATCCCGAAAACAAGTCATGTAGCGACAGTTCCTCTACAGGATCAAAAAACTGGTACTGCCGATTGGCATAGAACCATTTGTTGGCAGTAAATCATCACTGAGCTTCGAAAGACCAACCCCGAATCGTTCTCCACTATGACGATGCAAGTTCACACACAGCACGCAGGACAATTGAATTTTTAAGCCAAAAAGCCGTCGAATTGTCACGCCATCCCCTGTATAGTCTCAACGATTTTTTTACCTTTCCGAAGGTCAAGAACGGACTTCGCGACCAAAGCTTCCAGTCCTCAGAAGAAGCAGTCAATGCTTTCGAAAAAACATTTTCGACTGTGCGAGTGGAATGACTGCCTTCAGAATTGACTCGATTGTATGCAAAAGTGCATTCATCTTCATAGAGAACACTTTGAACAACAATAAAGTCTTTAAAGGCTATCTACTGTTTTACTCCAACTCTATATGCAGAGCTTAAAAGACAACTTTCATAATAACTGATAGTCGATTTGAAAATATTTTATTTTCATGTTGTTTCATAAAGTTAAACTGGTTTCAATTAAGTTGTTCCGCATTTTGGGCTAAAAATACCCTTACCGCAAGTGCTTCAGACCTTGGTTACGACACGGACTTTCAATAACAAAAGAAAATAAATTGGCTAGTATAGATTGTAAGTTTATTTCAATATTTTAATGAATATACTGGGCTGGAGATAAGTAACACCAATCATTGTATAATAACGAACAATATAAATAAGCTTTTAGAAACTTTAACCTATATTGCAATGGTACCAAATTACTGAAAGTAACCTTGCTGGTCGAGTCCATAGCCATCTAGAGTCTATTTTATTATCTTCCTCGATTATGTACGCACATTCATCTACATTTTTCATTTGACGTCGGCATATCATATTGGAAGGCGCAAATAGAATATACAACCATAGCGGCGGTAGCCCATTCAGCGCGGACGGATGAATCGCTGTAATGGATTTAGCTCGTCACGGGTGATAAAGTCGATACGCCTCTGGCGAAAAAGAATGGACGGTCGGCTTTTAAAACGACGTCCGGTATTACATTTTTCGTGCGCTTTTTAGCTAGTTAGGTAACGGAGCTTTGTTTCGCGAGTTTTTCAAAACACGCCGAATGAAAACTCGTCCCGGTTTAGGGGTGGCCAATTTGAATTATGGACGAGGATGAATAATAGTTTTTGTGTTGATATTGGGAACGATGACGAAACAGGTATTGTGCTAATAGAGAGAACATTTATACGGTATCGGGATGAGCAAGCTTGTATAATTTTTTATGCTTTTGCAGAGTATCTCGAGAACCTCAATGAATATAAAAAAATCTGGTCTCGGCGCCTTTGGCTCCTTTTCAGAGAATAAAAACACCCTATTAAATCATGGCTGCTGAGGTCGGTATTAAAACTACTTGGTAATATGATCGAATTTTGGTTGTTTTTAAAATATACTCCATCTAGGTTGTTCTAGCAATTATACATTTTTTTAAAAGAGTTGAATATTATACTCAAAACCATTAAAAATACATATGTTTAGTACTTCTATATAGGATGAGTTTAAGCTATTCAAAAGTTTAATTTTTGTTGCATCGTGATGACAAGACAAATTTCTTAGGTTTATACTAATATGTTAGGTTGCTTCTACTTTTCATGTTGCTTTTACTTTGTTGGTGGAATTTAGATTCACGTTAGTATTATGCCTGCTTTTTGCGCTTGTTGACTGCAAATAAGAGCAGTACCCTTTGTAATCGTTTCTGGTAATTCTTCTACATAACACTTTTTCATATAGTCTGCTTTTTGCCTGGTATTGCTTCCTGATTTCATTATTTATCCAAGAGGCTTATACAACTTTTTTGTGACTGCTCAGGATATGCTTGTTTGTAAAGTTTTATAAAAATCAGGTATTCTCTCTGAAAAACGTTTTCCCAATCGAGGTCCTGTAAAAAGCATCTCCTAAGGCAGTTCATGTAGTAAATGAGGATCGGTAGCAACTTCAGTTAGGCTCTATTTGTCTTTTCCCATTCTAAAGAATCTATTTAGTATTAAATTTACCGAAAAAAATCGCGCATACATAATTTAGAATAGAACAATGCCGTTAAAACCCATCCTGCGCGCAAACAGGAATATACAGAAAAGCAATAAAACAGCGAATCCGAAGCTATAAACCGCTTCGTCGGCGATATTTCAGCGAATCTACCGTAATTTCTAGAGTGCGCGCGGTTTCTCGTAAAAAAGCGCAGCCTTCCCTACTTGCGTCAGCGACGACAATACTCCGAGACTCGCAAGCAAGTACCGCGGCGACGGCGAAAAACAAATCTCGACTCCATTACGAGTCCGAAGCATAAATCAAAACCGGACGCCGAGAGCAGTAGCAATAGGACAACTGGTCAGCACCAGCGGCGGCGACGGATTAAAAACAAACGGATATTGGGTTTGTGAGTGGCGCGCGAGGTTCTCTTCTCTGTATTGAACTGATCGGTCTTCCGATTTTATTGCGCCGATAATTCATCCGTCGCCCTCGCGTATAACATGCCGAGGCCTTCGCCCGTCGGACCGCAGCCGTGCTCGGTTGGACAGTTTAGTCGTATATGGGGGGTTTAGCCATAAGCGAGCACGATCACCCCAGAATTCTATTGTCTTCGATCGTACCGCAATCGCACCGAAATTGAAAAAATCCGGATTTGGGAGTTGAATTTTTATTGTCTTCTTTTGTTTGATCACAATTTGACCGATTTTGCTCCTTTAAGCGTCAAATAGAGCTATGCGGGAGGTTATATTTGAGGCGACAAGGTATATTTTTGCAGATGCGTTTTATTGAAGTTACGGAGGATTAGAATAATACAACAGAATGGATCTAAAATTAAGTTGACATTCCACCAAAATTTTGAATTCAAATTCAAAAATACCTATCAGATTCACAGGTAAAGCAGTAAACTCCACTCACAAAAATTTATTAATTATGCGGAACGCAGTGTTTCAAGAGCACGTGGACTCGCATTGTCCACCGTGTTACCGACTGACAATGAGAATCCACGTGCTCTCGAAACGCTGCGTTCCGCATAATTAATAAAAATTTGTCTGAGTGGAGTTTACTGCTATACCTGTGAATTGTACAACCACACAGTACCTTGCAATCTATCAGATTATTTTCTTCTTCTTGATTTCCGGTTATAGACAGTTTGCCTATTACGATACCCATTTTCTATTTGGTTTGCCTACAGTTTTTCTTACTAAACACCTATAAAATCTTGCTCTGGCTAGCAGTCTCGTCACTTGCATCCATTCCACGTGTTCCTTCCACTTATTTTTGTTTTCCTTTATTTTCCCATTTATGTTGAAAATGTTTAGTTTTGTTCTTATATCTATATTTCTCATTCTATCAGATCTTGCGCAACCTTTCACTCTTCTTAAGAATTTCATCTCTTGTGTCTGTATCCTGCTTTCTTGTGTTTTCGTTGTTGTCCATGTTTCGTTACCGTATAAAAGTATTGGCACTGCTATCGTCTTGTAAAATTTCATGTATGTATCCTTTCTTGTTTTGTTTTTTAAAGTTCTGCTGATTGTTATGTGAATTTATTCACCTTTTCTTCTATGTCTTTGTCTCGGTCATAAGATAGCCTAAATACTTAAAGTGTTTCACCTGTTCCAGTACAGTATCGTTTATGAATATTTTTGTCCTAATCGGATATTTACCCAGGAAAGCCATGGTTTTAGTTTTATTTGCTGATATTTTGTTTTCATAGTTTTGGCATATTTTTTGTAATGTATGTCTGTTTCTATTAGGAGTACTAAGTCGTCAGCTTCTAACATAGAATTTAGGGTGGTATTCTGGTCTAAACGCATTCCCTTAGGGCATTTCTTTTTCCAGTCCTTTAAATAGCATCAATATATATATGTTAAACAATGTTGACGACACACCCAGTCTACCTCATTTGTTTGTTGATAGTTCCCTACTTCATCTTTCGCCTACCATACATTTACCATAATTCTGGTGTCAGGTATTCACCCTGTATAGTTCTCATTAAATGATATTCATACCCCTGTTCCTTCATAGTATCCCATAATTTACGAAAAACGAAAGCCTTCTCGATATCTGTAAACCCTATGTATGTTTCTCTGTTGTATTCCTTATGCTTCTTTATAATTTGCCTGCCTTCTCTAAAACCCATTTGTTCCTCTTCTATTATTTCTTCGTCTATGATTTTGAACCTCTTGTTTATTATCCTAGCGTAAATTTTATAAGCGGTGTCTAATAGGCTGATTCCCGAGTAACTTTAAGGGTTATTTTTATCGCTTTCTTTGAGCAACTAGACTACTTTCGCTTTTTTCCAATCATCAGGGTTAATATAAGTACATGTAGGAGTATTAGGTCTAGTATAATTTCCCTGTATTTCCAAAGCTCTGTGTTGATGCCATCAATAGCGGTCGCTTTTCTGTTTTTGGCATCTCCCAAAGCTTCTGTCAGTTCTATTATATTTATGTCATCCAAACCTTTTATGGCTATTTCTTGTATTGTTGTTTCGTCAATATTTTTTGTACCAGAGCTGTTCACAATGTTTTTTACCCAGTTCTCCTCGTCCATGTTGTTTATTTGTATCTTTTCATTTTCCCGAATGTTTAATCATCACATCATTAGTTTATAAGCCAGCTTCTGTCTTCCATGTATGTAATTTTCGATATTACTTATAAATCTATCCCAGGACTCTTCACTTATCTTTCTGGATATTTCTTTCGTAGCATTTCTGCTGTGCTTGTAAATTTCATGCTTAACTTCAGTAGGGTTATCAATATACCGCATGGATGTTTTTTTTGTTTCCATCTGATCATATTTTTAATCCTTTCTTCTTTCTGAGTTCCTTCCTTTAATCCAAGACTTCAGATGCCGTATTTTCTACTGCTTGTTTTATATTTTGCCGTTCTTCGTTTATATCTTCTTTGGTTTCTGTATATTCTAATCCTTAGTTCAATCTATCCTGGCACAGCCCTCTTATACTTTCCTCGGCAAATAGATATACTTTAAAGATTTTTTCATTTGAATTCGTTATATTTTCTATTTTCTTCCACTTTTTATATCAGATTGTTTAATTCAAAATAATAATCCAATAATATTTACAGCGAGAACAATTTTCTACCTATTTTGTTCTCGGAGAATAAGGTATCCTTCTCGCTTGATGGTAGTATAGGTATTTATCTAATTATCTATTAATAAGTATGTATGAGCATCCCACTCACACTCTTGTGAGTAAGCGCGTGTAAACACTTCATAGTAACATAGTAACTCAGTACGGTATAAACAATTCTGTGTAAATTATTATAAAGCGTTCTTGTATTAGTTTTCACGATTCTTGTGCTTACTAGTTTTTAGTGCTGGGTCAACATTCATTGAAATTGTTAACCGTGTAATTCAAAACTAGTTCACCATTGTGAGCTGTACCAGGTCTGTAGTAAGTACGTATGGTTATACACAATACAGAAAGCGGGATAGGTGAGGAGAATACTTACGGTAACTGTCGCTACAGGACTCTATTTGCATTAGTTCTGATATGAGGTAGTTCATCATTTTACCGTTGTGTTCTTCTACGTTCTACAAATATGTAATTAAGTAAATCGAACTATGGACGTCGTGTTACGACTGTCGGTAACACGGTTGACAATGGGAGCCCACGTGCTCCCGAAACGCTGCGTTCCGCATAATTAATTAATTTGTGTGAGTGGAGTTTACTGCTATACCTGTGAATATACTCTTTGTAAATAAAATTGTGAATGTGTTACGATATCTACCTCACCAACGGCATTCAAAAATAACCAAGCGCCCCCGTTCTCTTTTTCCTTCTCAAAATATGACGAAAGGTTAAGCACAAGCTCCTGCGCCTTTAAATTCAACCACTTCCCAGGCATTCTCTGTAACGATAGTAAAAACATAGCCCAACACTGATCTTTCTACTCATCTGGTTAATAATCTTCCATAAAGTTGCGATAAATGTGGATACTTAAATCAATTTGTTAGAATTGTTCAGAGTATAGATATTGTTAATTCTCAGCGGATTTCACGGCAATTGTTTAAGTATTCATAAAATACCAACTATGTTCGATAATAATATCCTATCATAGCGTTCGAATATTCTACGGTTTTCATAATAAAGTTAATTACAGGTATTCCCATGAAATCCAGCCGAACTCATTCCCTTCCCTTGTTGCAGTTTCCAACTACTACAACCGCTTCTAAAGCTCCCGCGGCGAACAAATTTCGACACTTAGACGATCAGCAAAAAGCGGGATGCATTTGCATTGAGCCGTCGTTAGAATGCAAGAAGTTGGCTAACACCCGAAATGCATTCAAATGTATTCAATGACCGCGGAAAATTGAAATCGAAATCGGTCGGAATACATTTAGGATTGAAACCGATGACAACCGTAGAACGAATGCGGTAACGTAGTCCGTTCGATAGGAGGCCGAGCTTTTTGCTGGATGTACAAGGATATTTTACCTCGTCTTTCACATGCTACCTTTTGCTACAGTGGACATGCGTTTGTATTCATCCTATTGCTAGGAAATACGTATATTGTTCGTAACTTATTGCTTATTAACCAAGCAGAAATTTGATGTGAACGTTTTTAATGAATCGATACGTCTACCTCTTTTAAACAGGTTTGTTAGGAATTGGAAGATAGATAAATTTGATTGGCGTGGGATAACTGGAGGCTATGTACACGTCTTTCAACGCATAGGATCGTACATTAAATAATATGCGTTCAAATAAATTTTGGCTCAAAGTAGCCTTTGAAATTATAATTATGTCTTAGCCCTTACTAAACCTCTTAATACGAATTTTGTTTGGTATAAACTATTTGAATGACATGATAAATGTCACAATCATAAAACGAAAATTTTTAACGGAATGAAATATGTTTATCTACAGCAAACAAGTGAGATTTTATAAAAATTGTTCAAAGTGGCCTCCACCTTGTTCGAGTAATTTCCCACATCTTCTTCTAATACAGGGAAGAACATTCTATTTATTAGGATCATATCGTTAACTCTTTTGGCAATTCTGATTTGAAGGTATCTGTACCCGAGAAATTGAATTCTTTGAAATAAAAAAAAAATCACAGGGGGTAATATCACAAGTTCTTGGTGCAAATTCATCTTCGATCTTTAAACTTATCAATCGATTTTCAAAAATTGCTTTAGCATATTCATTGCTTCACCTGCTATGTGCGATCGAGGAATGTCTTGTTGAAAGTAACCCTGTGTTATTTCATCTGCATTAAGATATTCGATAAATGGCATAATAATTTCTTGTCGATATTTTTCTCCTATTAATGCATCGTTAAAAAAAATAGGGTCAATAATTCTCCGACGACTAATCGCACAGCATACACCAATTTTCTGGGGTTGAAGTAATGCTCCAACATAAAAGTCATTTGTAAGTTAACATACTCAGTCAGATAAAACCATGATTCCTCGGAAAAAACGGATTTACCGAGGAAGTCATTAACAAAATTATTTAAAAGCCACTGATTAAACGTTGTTCTCCTAGATTCTTGTTATGATAATACTCGTATTTCTGGCGTATCATTTATAATTTCTCTTACATTGACAACTACCTCTTCCGTGCTTTTCCGGCCGACCACTGCCTCGTTTCCGTTAAACACTCCCTATTTCTCTGTTGAGAAGCAACTTTTTGCATTGAGAGGTTAAGGAGTGGGTATAATATGAACAAGAACATTCCATCCATTGATCCGCTCATAACTTTTGCACCACCAAAAGTCGGCACAGTTAGTTTTCTTCTTGAATACACTCTCTTATGCCCCTTGCTAATTTTTCCTTGATTCGTCTAAATCTTGCCATTAAAGATATATCGAGATATAATTACTTACCATTTGACACAAATCTATCACAATTTATCAAAATTCTATGTTAGCTGTGTTTGAAGTTCCTTCAAAAACAGTGGCATTATTCTCTAACATCAGAACCAATGCAGCGGAAGATCAGTTAATTCCGTAAACATTCCACGATTTTCTGATTTTACGTTTCCGTCACGACCTCTCAAGGTTTGCACAAAAGCAGTTCAAAATTGACTGAGAGATTTTGAACGTTTCAATATATAACGATTTTTCCTAGACTTTTGTTATAAAGGACCTAAGGGATATGTCGATTAGAGAAACTGAGCTTTCTTATAATATTTTTTTTTTATTTTTGTGGGTAGACTATGTAGATCATTCACGCAGCTGCTAACCCAAATGAAATCTGATGATCTAGACTAAGTATCACAGAACTTTACATACAAAGAACAATGTAGTAAATTCGAGATTTCACATCTACACATCCAATTATTTTTGTTTTATAAATTTTAATAGAAAAACGTTGTGTGAACGTTACGTTCTCGATCCTTCTTTCAGTTATTTGACACAATTTTAGGCAAGGTAATGGTTTACCTAATTATTTTATATTTTATTCTCATTTTTCTTTCAGAGGAAGCCTATTATAGGCACGTCCAAAATTTATACTAACTCTGTACACTTTTAAAGTTCTGATAAATTTCTTGGAAGTGAATGAAAGCACAGAAATTACCAAGAATTAGGGTATAATTGGATGACATGCAGTCGTGAGCATTTAAGGTATCAAAAAAGCAAATTATTCGATAACTGATTCGGTGGAATGCAAACTATTAACACAATAAGCACGGTGCCTCTAGTGGTAAATATCTTCACCCGCTATATATTAATTGGAGGCATTTACCGAGATGAGATCAATGGATTCACATTGAGTAGCAGACTTAACTGCCAATAACACTCCACCTCCCTTGGTTAAAATAGTTGCGAGCAAATTACAGTTTTGACAAAATATTGGGAAACCTATTAGAAAAAGTTCGCTATTATTTGATTCGGCTAGGTCTCTGTAAAATCTGCGACGTCACAATCATCCATACAAATAGACCTATAAAAATCATTTGTTTTAGAACGCAAATCCTAAACATTGTTATATTTGTAATGTATGAACTTGTTAACATACACTGTTTGTTAGTCATGTCATTAAGTCCCGAGATATGAAGTTATGTACAATGTACATATATACCGCCTAACATTTTCGTATCAATAAGATACATAAATTTATATTCGGAGGCCAAAAAAATTTGTTACCATAATCTAAATAAATATATCAACGTCAACGATTAGCAATGCTGCACGTTGAACAGTTTTCACTGCATAATTTACGATATTTGCACTGTCAATTATAAACAAATTTTCATAATGGAGCTAATACTTGTATAATAACGTTTTTGTGTTACACGCTAATATGACGGCATGAATAATTGCAATAATGTGCAACACGCAAAATGTTGGGGGCAAAATAGAATGAGGATTTATGCAGACAATTTCAGTATATGCGATTATCACATCTTTGTTTGCTTATTGAACTAATGCATATATTTGTTTCACACCCTGTCATTACAGCACTGCGATGAAACCTGTGCGATCGTACATAGAAGTAAACCGAATGAAATAACACTATAATACATTCTAACAGTTCTGTTTACTTATCATACACAGATAAAAATTCTATATGATAATTTAGTAATATATTGTCAGTTTCAGTATATGGAAATTTATATGAAAAATAACAGTCAATATTTTATCAGATGTTTTGAATAACTTTAACGAATCACATTGTTAATTATTATACAATGTGTATGGAAAGTTCTGACGCAAATATTTTGAAAAAGAATTTTATTTTCGTGTTTCGTTTACAAAGCATTTATGTCTTTATCAGCAGTGCTGTTGTGATTCTACCCACACTTACTATAGTTAATCCGCGCTGAACCAACTGTATACTCAAATCTGCTTCAGGTAGACAGCAAATTCAATAAGTATGGATAGGAGCTGGTTCCCATCACTCAGCAAAGCCACTTTGTTATTCTGTCTATCAAGGTTGTCACTTAAGTTTTGGATATAGAGATGGAATAAAACAGTAAGCTTTTAAAGACTTTACTGTCCTTCGAAGTATTCAAACGAAGATTAATGCACTTTTCCATGCGCATGAATCAAGTCTAGAAGCAGTTTCTCCAATTGTTTGATCGCACAGTCGCAATTGTGTTTTAGAAGGCATCAACTGTTCCTTCTGACGAATGGAATCTCTGACCACTCAATCTGTTCTCGATTTTCGGAAAGATAAAGGAATTGCTGGGGCTTAGGTCGGGATGGTACGAAGAATGGTCTAACAATCCGACCTGCTGTGTGCGAACTTACATTATCTTGGTGGAGAATGATTTGTCGTTCGGTTTTTTGAAGTTCAACGACAACTTGCGATTATACTAATCGGCAGTAACAATTCTTTGGTATTCTAGAGGAATTGTTGCTATATGATCTGCTTTCGAGATAAATGTCGCCATCATAATTTTGAAGACTCTTCCAGAACGGATGACCTTTGGCTTTTCTTCATCTTGGAACACCCAAACAGATGACTGGCGTTTTTTGTTCTGGTTCTTATGAATAAATCCAAGATTCATCACCACTGTTGTACATGTTTTTAGAGTTTCCGGCGTTGAAGCTGTTTAGAATTTTTTGACACCAATTCACCCTAGCTGATTTCTGTCCTTCTGCCACAAAATGCGGTATTTACCGGGAAACTACACAAATTTCATGCAATATATTCTTCAATTGAGGTCCTTCAAATCCCCAAAGGTACCTCAATCTCGCAATATATCACAGGTTCATTTTCGCTGATGATCTTGGTATACCTGCCCTTGAAGCGTCGGTAAAACTACTAATCCATCCATATTTAAATTTTCTATACCAACGAGAAATTCTTAACTGATACGGTGCTTCATTGCCGAGGACAGAAACCAACTCAGGAAGATATTCCTGTTGCGATAGTTGTCTTCGAAATTATTGCGCGAAAATGTTCCTTGTTTCATTTCATTTTTCAACTAACTTGTCAAGTTTGACAGTTCGTTGTAGCGACAACACTATACTAGTTTTTAATACTGACAATTCATTAATGGCGCCCTCTATGTCCCAGTATGCAAAACTTAAAAGACATGCCTCGTATACATTGCCGCCATTCATGAAACTCATGTGCAATGCCGACTTCTTATAATATCGGCAGTAGAACATAAGGATTTCTGCTTTTTCAACGGAAGAATCGAGAAACTGATAACGAGCACAAAATAAATTCACAGGGACATTTTTTTCAAGAATATTCCGCTGTTGAGGACTTGAGGTCAATACTTTTACTTTTGCACAGTTCGAAATGGCAACGAAATCGTTCAATTCACTCAAAGTAAAATTATCCAAGTGTTTCATCAAAGCGAAAAAACTCATCATTCTACAAGCCACCATATGCTGGCATTGACGGTTGAAGAGAATTCGTGGACGTACCGCAATCCTCCTCGTCTGAACTCGGAAGAATTTGTCAGACACTTTGGGATAGATATTCCTTCACCATGTGTCACAGGACGCAGAACCAGTGGTAAATTAGGTATTGAACTTTCCACCTTTCTTTTCGCGGCGCCTTTTACTAGTGGTACCACGCACAAATAACAGTCATCAAAGTTATTAGTAGGATCCCTCCAAATTATGGGCAACTCAAATGTCATTGCCTTTCATTTGCTGTTACACCATTGTGAAAGATTTACTGCACAAGTGCAGCAGCGTATGTATGGAACCCTGTCTTTGTCCTGTTCGCCTATCTTACAACCGATACAAATAATACGCTGTCTTCACTAATGACAGATGTTAGTAGATTTACTCTTAAATTTGCGCTGTAATAGTCACTTGCGTTTGATGGAGCTTCGAAACGTGTGGGCGAAAGGAAACTACATTACTGGAGCCGTGATATCTTAGGTCTATTAATGTGTTATTTGATTACAACCAAAATCTCGACGAGGGAGATATCGTGCATGTTCACATGAAAGGATAGTTATGAGAAAATTCATAATTATACATTTATCTCACTGAATTGAATATTACACAATAGCAAACAACATATAATATAATATCTCTACAATGAGAGCCGATCAACCTTTTTCAGCATCAAATACATTCAGGGTTGGACACGTTCACGTAAGAAGTACGTTCGTCTGCTTTCGCTTCGTCTATTCTTTTCAGTGTCTTCTCACGTAATATCCGCATAGTTGCAAGGGTTTTCGAGCTGAGTAATCGTATTATGATAAATTACAGACAAAAATTTAAATATTTGCTTACAAGAACGTTTTCCTCGTAATTTAAAGTTGTTCAACTATTTTTTAATTGCTGCACTTGCAGTATTGTAGTCAATGCTACCGCGTAATTCATATAAATAGTTTGTAAATCGGTTTTAACCTGAGCAGTTCAAAGATGCACCCAGCTTTTGCACCCAGTTTTCTTTAATCGCTACTGATTTTTTTAATTCTTTGAATAGTTCGATAACTTCGAAGTTCATGCCTACAACCTAAGCCTCCACATTATATGAAACTTCAATGTCTCATTTTTACATTAATTCTAACCGCGTTCATACTAGAAACGCGGACTTCTTTCTCCTGTGCTCTGCTGCCCCTCATTCACGCCAGCAGCCAGGAAATCTATCTGTTTCGCCAACATAATTTACGCATTAAGATGATTTATGGTGTTCCGTTAAGATTCCCGGGTCGGCTTTCAAGATTTATGTCGGCGAAAGGAGATTTTCTGGTCGATACTTCAAAAATGAAGAATTAGCTTTACATAACTCCCTGCGAAGATATTGGGCGGAAAGTAAGGCGTAGGTATGTGCTGGAAATATTAAACGCCGCTGAAATATTGTCCCTAAACCCCGTGAAGGAGATTCAGTATTTATATATATTTATAACAGCATATCGATCAATTTATATCAATAAGGGTAATAAAGATATTAGAGACCTCTTTATGTGTCCTCATTTTGTTGCAATATCAGAAATGAATGTAAAAGTGGGTAATTGGAGGTTAAAGTGAGCTAAACTGTGTATAACTAAAGTACTTACGCAGTTAAAAATTTTCATATGATAAAAAATTTCCGTATTAGAATTAACACCAAACCTGGCTAAAATAACATTTTATTATCAAAATACCTAGACACATGTCAAATGCTGCAAAATTTTAGTTTTTTTACATTTTCATAAGTAACAGTATGAGTACACTGGGAAAAATAATTCTATTACTCCAAGGAATTTTAATGCATTAACATTCTCTGGCTTGAAGTAACCAAAATGTTATCAAATGCTCTTTGGTAATTTAAAGAAACAGAAATTGAAGGAGGTTATTTTTGTTGAGATTACATTATTTCATTGAACTATATTGCACTATGGAAACCATATTCAACATATTGTCATATTTACATCAAGAACTTCGATTAACGATCTACAGACAAGCTTATAATTTTATGAAAATTGCGTTCGTCTTATTTACGCGACACCAAGATATCGCTCAATCAGTTTCAACTGAAAATTGCACACAAAATCGAAACAACCTCCTGTTATATCCACATGACACATAAGCAGCTATAAACTTTAAGCTCCCTCATTATTTGTGGCGAAATGTGCGCATAGTAAAAAATATTTCGCCACTTTTACTACAATTTCATAAAATATTTATAGGAACTGAAATAATTATTGAGAATATTTTTGGTGAGATTTCCAAAACGGCTTCTTTATTAAGCCTTTGAAATTGTGTTTCATTTTTATAGTCAAGGAGAAGCTACAATTTAAATTGTTCACATCACAAGTCCGTGTAAATAGGAATTATCATCGTAAAAGATGGACACATGTATAGTCTAATTATTTGAGGAATGAATCCACGCCATTAATCGACAATAGCATCAGATGATACCTTCTTGTCAAATTGAAATGCAAATACTTATTGTACCCCAATTTATAAACAGCTGTTTTTGAAAGGTTATGTCGAAATGGCGACATACCGTTTTGTATCTCCATGTGCCTCAACGATAACAAAATAAATATCCTTAGACGTAAGTCGTATATTTTCTATTTAATGTCTTATTCTCATAATAATATTTTCTAATAATAAGTGAAATTGAAATTTGTTTAAATTTCACCATGTTTAAACGAAATGTATTCTTTGAAAAATTTTCCCTTTATATTGGTAATGAAATGTCATACCAGTGTCACTTATGTCATACATTCGTTCCTGAAACATTAAACCATAATACGTTTCTATATATATTCGTTAAAATAATGACGTAGAGATTGTATCAGCAGTTTTGTTTTCGGAACCCCGATAATATAAAAAACGATATTTACATTATGCCTGCATGATCATTTAAACTTTCTGTTAGCTTGCAGATGGCGCCATAATTTAATACTCTACTTATGTTCAGCAAAATCGATTTTATACTATCTCGTAACGGTTATTCGTATAAATATTCGATTCCAAATGGTTTCCAATTTTTTTTATATATTGCTATCTTTGAACACATAAAACCTATCTGATATTTACAGCAATAAAGATTAGTTACAAACACTTTTCGTTTAAATAGCAAACCAACTCAAATCAGATCCAGATCGCTGATTAAATTATCAATTTGTGACAAATAGGCTGCATAATTCTCACCCTCTGAGCAAAAAACATTGCTCAATCCGTGAAACCCAATCACTTGAGTCAATGCATCCCTTTAGTTGAATCGAACGTACAAAGTGGTGCGTGAGTAATGCATTTCAGTTTCTCCAACAAACACGAAACTTTAAATGAACATTACTTTTCTCCCTCAATTTAATGTTTCTTCATTAAACAACGAACTTTATAATTTTGCTTAATGTCGAAACAAAGAGTCACATACATTTGGCAAAAAGGTATCGCATAATTCATTTTTGTAACGAAAGGATGATTTTATGACTAAAGGAACTTTTAAATATGTCCTAATATATTCCAAGCGGCAATAGTTATGATTATTTAAATAATATAGTGAGCAAATAAAAAGCAGAAATTCATGTCTGAAATTTTTATCAAGCAGATATGGTAAAATTACAGGATTGTAGCTTAGCTACTGGATACTGCAACCCCTGGTTCTTATGACCGCTCGCATTCGATTTGGTATGGATTCAAGCCTCCGTATGTAAGGTTGGTCTAAATTCTCCCACTTCTAACGGAGGGCATCTTCCCTGTAGCTGTACTGGGGCACAATATTAGGCCGTAGCATTCCGTGAAAAAAGTCCCGTACATCCTCAATAGGATTCATATCTGGATTCACCGCAGGCCAATCTAAAACTGGAATGCAAACCTCATTAAGGTATTCCCGGACTATTATCACTACATGGGATCGTGTATTATCGTGCATTAATAAGAATTCGTTACCTATTACTGGTGCGTATGGTACTACCTGATCTTATAAAGTGTCAGTTACATACTTGTGGGCAGTCATTGTACTTCTGTTTATTGATACTAGCTCTGTATGAGCTGCTAAAGAAATGCCTCTCGAACCATGATAGAGCCACTTCCAAAATTAGGCGTAGATGTCTGTTAACCGATATACGCCTATCTGAGATGTAAAGACTAAATGTTGACTCATCTGTGAAGAGTATGTTGTTCGAGTCATTCATTCTCCAATTGACATGTTCCCTAAACCTTGAGCGAGCCACTCGGTGATTTCTAGTAAGACGAGGACCTGTAACAGCTACTTTGGCTCTTATTCCACTGTGACTCAACATATTACGAATGGTTTTGTTACTTATTCGAGTACTTCCGACTCTGGCCAAGTCGATCTGCAATTGCCTTACAGTTACATATCTTCGATCTAATGCTTGCAGTCTTAAATACCAGTCAAATTCGAGAGTAGCACAGCTTGGACATCCTAGCATCGGTTTTCGTAGATAACCTCTTGTTTCCCTATATCTTGCTACGTTCCTAGAAACACTTGACTGATTAATATTCATCAAATTAAAGAGTTATGTTTAAGGTCACCCATCTTCGATTAAAGCAACTACTCAAGTCACTTGTTCTGGAGTCATTTTGCTTCTAATAACATTAGTAAAGTACTCTAATAACATACTTTAAAATGTGTCCGTATAGGAACAGCTTCAATAGACAACTAAATAAATTATGTGTATATTCAATAAAAAGAACTTATTCAAAAACTAGTTGTATGATTTTCTTTGTGAACTTGAAAATGTCTCAATAAACGCCTTTTCGTAGTTTATGCGATACTTTTTTTGAGAGAGTATACATTAAGAATATATATGTAATTATAAAAGATACATTGAAAGATATTTTGTTAATTCAACCACTGTTTTCTGTGTTCATATCAATCTCTAGTTAATGGAATGTGTCGTACTTCTTCAAGGAAATCGTTCAGACCTCCTGCATCACCAAACTACTTGCTCAATCAACACTGAAGATTCAGAACTTAATGAGATAACGTGGAAAGCCTACGACAGCAAATAAACTTTAAATTGTCCAATTACTTTCCGATATTATCATCCCTTTAACGAATATAAAATTCAATCAGCCCTCCACACGAAGCGGGAGACACGCTATACAGCGACAATAATTGCAATTAATATCGAATCACGGTCCCGAAGAGCGGATAGCTACAGTGAAGATATGGCTCGTCCCGTAAATGAACAGAGAATATTAGCGAAGCAAATGATCGATCGCTGTCTATACATTTCGTTTCGCCGAAAACCGATTAATTTCCAATACTCAATAAAGTTCGAGATGATTCATCGCCGTCAAATTAATTACGTCCGCTTAAAGGAATCCGACGGTTACATTTGTAAATTGGAAAGGGCGAGGGAAAAAGGAGCGGACAGATTCCGTGCTAATACTGCTTAACTTATTAGAAATGAGTTGTGTTTTATTTTTATTCTCTTGATAATTTTTGCAAATCGTGATCATTTAGGACTCATGCGGATGATACGTAAATTATGCAGGATGTTAATTGCAATTACAAGTTACCTGATAACCATTTTATGTAAAATGAAAGCTTACGCTAAGATCAGCTATTCTACATTTCCTAATCGTGAATGTCACAGAAAGGGGAATATTTTCAGAAATTCATTGTAAAACAAAAGAAATCGGTTATTTATCAACTCAAAACCTGCGAGTAGTGACTATTTCGGTAACAACAGTTCAATTGCAAGAACAAGGTCCTAGATACGTTTTATTCAGTAATGCTAACAAAGCCTTGAACAAATCAATATAAATATATGTCAATACCATAGATACAAATAACAAGGACACGTTGTATAAACATTGTGCAAACTAGCAATTATTTACATCAATATTGACGTCAGCATGTAAAATTAAAATTTACTTTGTGAAAGTTCAACAACGAAATAGAGCCTCATTTTCTGACAATATGCACGCAGTTGTGACTTGAACTTACTGCCCCCACTACGTTTCAGCTCTTGCGGTATATTAATAATGTGAGTCGTAATATTTTTCAAAACTACTGCCTCACTTGTTTGGGGAGGCAAAGTTTCTTGCACAAACATTTTGCACTCAAGTATGTAAATCGCAGGCAAGATAAGTATTTTATATTTTTTAAATAGGTCTTTACACGATATTCTAAGATATAGTCCAAAACCGAACACAGGACTTCTGCAATTTATAAATTTTGTCGGCGTTAATAGATACACCACAAAATATAATACCATAGCAAAGTGCGAAGTGCATACCCAAAGGACGCCAAGTCGGGCGACAGCGATTCAACATGCTTCTCCCAGTTCAATTGGCTATCAATGATGAGTGCAAGGAATCTGGTGTTCTCGCTGGTGGTAAGTATTTTGTCTTTGAATGCAAATTTATGATGAGCTTTCTTGAGATAACTAAAATATATCAATTTTGTCTTTTCCATGTTCAACGCCATATCGTGTATATTAAACCACTCCGCAAATCTACTTAGTGTTGAAGCTACCTCACTTTCTAAATTGCTATTTTCCGCTCTAGTAATAACGGACGTATCATCAGCATTTAAAATGGTTTGATATTGTGATATCTGGGAAAGATCGTTTGCATATAATAGAAATAAGGACAGGCCTAGTATAGAACCTTGAGGAACTCCTCGCTTTGTTGTTAAGCAGTCAGAGTATATATGTTGTCCTGTTTTCATCAATACTCTCCACTCTCTGCTCTCGATTGGTTAAATAAGATTTTACTGAATACGGACTGATTCCTCTTATTCCTAATAGTTCCGATTTTTAAAGTTAATTTCCAACAGATACTGTTAAAAGCCCATGAGAGTTCCTACAGTCGTTTCACCTAGGTTCATACTTGTCATTGTGTCGCACATAGTATGATATACTGCTCTGCTTGTATCTCTCCATCAATAAAAGAATAAATCCTGTCATGTAAGATGCTCTTAAATATTTTAAATATATTTGACAGAATAGATATAGGGCGAAAGTTGTCGACCTTAGATTTTTCTCCTCCCCTGTATATAAGCTCCATAATGGATTTCTTAAGGTCGTCTGGGAAAATGCCCTTCTCAAAACATAAATTTATCAATTGAACTAATGGAAATATAAGATGGTAGGAACATGCCTTGATTAGCTTGGTCGCAATTTCATTATGTCCCACTGACTCACTACCCTTCACACTCCATATGACATTGAATACTTCAGACCGAGACGTGGGCTTCAAAAACAATGTGTTTGAGTTTATCTCCTGATTTAGTGATAAAGACGATTTTTTTTGCAATAATCTACTAGACATATGTTTATATCGCGCAGTTTTTCTTGAAAATTTAGAGCATCTGTTTGTATCTCCTTGATTATGTCAGCATTGTGTCTTCTCCTAATATCTTTACCAACAATTTCTTTAACTAACTATAGTCAATCTTAATATCGATACTAGTACAAGAAAAGTAGGGATAGAAATACGAGGCTAGAATGAAAAGTCAGATACTTTTTAGTACATGGCTGTGCGATCCCAGGGACATTTCTGTTAGTTTTGTTCCGACAGGCTTCAAAAGTGAATAATGTGAAAGTTTTTTCACTTAGGGGAAATAAATTCCATGTGGTAATTAAACATTACTTCGTTGGTGCAAAAAACATCATGCAAACCTAAGAGAATTCATGGAGAAAAATATCACGAAAACTCTGCTTCTTCCCGTATTATAGTTTACTTGATGTTTCGCCCCTAGCTTTCTCAATTGAAGTGGTCATCGAGGAAATTATCAATAAAATCCATGTTATCGTGCTGGCAAATCAAATAGTCAATGTTGCGGATATTGTTGTAATGTGAAACATCTCAGACGAATGCGTGCAAGACATCTCAGTATCCTAAATATTCAAGTATAAGAAAATTTTCAATGCGATGGGTGCAGCGTTTACTCTTTGTGAAACAAGAATGGAACTAGGTGATTTCGTTAGAACGGTATCCGAACATGTATCAGTGTAACCCCAAAGAGTTTTCACGGCAACACGTCACTCTTGAGGAAACTTGGATATATAAGTAGACGGAAGAATCGAAAAAGCAAAACAGTGACTCTTATCATGCGAATCTGCCTTGTCGCAGATTCAATTGAAAATGCAAATTTCGGGGTAACTACATATATTTCTACGTTGTTGAAACACTTTACAAAGGTTGAAAGGAGATTATATATTTGTAGAAATGGTACTTTTTGTGCTTTCAATGAACATTTGGAAGATGTTGATATAGTAGTAATCGGTTATTATATCAGCATTTACTGTATATTTAAGCAACTATAAGCAAAATACTCATTTCAACTACAATAACTTTTTTCTACGCACTCACAATCAGTAAGTACTGCAAACGCATTGTTCATATTCAAACTAATGGTTAATGTAACCATTTTTTTCTCTCGGTGTGCTTTTATTATATGACAAAAAGTAGAAAAAAATACTTGGAAGAGCAGTATCATCAACATAACGTATCAAAATTATTCTGGTTTAAGCTGTTACCTTGTTATCATTTGTTTTACTTTATTGTACTTAAGTTAGTCAAGTATCTTTCGAAAATGACATCTTCTCAACGCCTATTATCGATAAGTTCAACTTTTTTACGTTTGACGTTAAAAAATAAACATAACCGTTAAGGAAAATTCGATTTACCCATCCTGACAGCGACAACATGACCCGAACGTTAAACGTTCTTGCGTCGTAACAGTTTGCGCTCTGGCGTCCTAGACGTGATCAAGAAGAGGAGTGTGAGGTGGAGAGGATCGACGAGAACGTGAGAGGCCATTCGTTCTTCTGCATGGAAAACGCGCCTACCACCGGGGCACTTAATATTCTAATGATCTCGAGTTTTCCGTGAAGGAAGTCGATTTACCGAAATTTACGGAGTAAGTCTAACGGCTCACGTTTGGGAAGTAAGAGCGGTACACGTGCACTTAATATTGGCCGTCTGCCGGTCCATCTTTTTGATTATGGCGTATGTCGGTCGTAGTTTTCGTTGGGAAGATTGTTTTCGGCCTGACATAATAACTTATGCGATGATGGTGGAGGTGGTCGGTAAATAAATTACCTTGTGACGCTAAGGTAATCGTGCAGGTATCTTGCACCTTAAAGAGGAACTTGATAGAATATAAAATGAGACCAAATTAGTACGCACATCCATCCATTGCGAAATTGTCCCTAATGAATTAAATGATTAATTTCAAATACGTTATGACCAACCAACTTAATCTTGTGATCTTACTAATATTGATTTATCAATTTCAATACGGATTTTAATTAAGTCATATAATTTGGATTACGTTAGTTCTTTTCAATCCTTCCAGTGTCAGAAAGGCACACAAAGATACGTTGATTTTGTACACGACGAGGTTGTGGTAGAAAGTATCCTGTTGTGCACGTAGACGGCATCCCTCCTTTTGAGTGACTCCTATTCTTAATCTGGGGGCATTGCCTATGTGGAATGTAGACAAAATCTTTCTCGATAGATACTCTTGGACCTATGGTTCCACCCCAAGACTCTAGGATTTCTATTAGGTTTATTAAGCAAGATGTAACTTAGTAATGTTACAAGTTACACCATCTACACGTTCTGCTCTTAGCCGAGTTTTACCAACTCCAAACCTGACAGACCATCAGCGATCTCGTTGTCCTTAAAGTTATATACTCTGGTACTCGTATGCGGGTAACGTTATTGCTGTTGTTTCATGTCTAGAGACAATTTTCTTTGCACTAAGGACTTCTGTGTTACCAATTGTGATGAAAAATCTCAAGTGATTTAGTCTATTGAGTGCATTCACATGAAAAACTGCCCACGACCACAGAGAAAATATTTCGCGAAGTAGAGGATATGAACAGTGTAACGGGTTATTACTATAAGCTTTGTACATAGTTAATGGTTAGATATATATAAGTTTTATAGGTACCTATTTCAAAGATAATCTCATAAAAATGCAGTAAAATATGTATGTAATACAATAACATTTATTGGTGATTCTTAAAATAGACATTTCAGGGAATGTAAATATCGAAATTCCAGAACATCGACAACAACTGAACCACTGTTAGCTTATAATAGTTCTAAATGACATTAATTTAATCTGAAGCAGGTATTAACTGTAGAGAACCCAAATTAGGCATTTATATAGTAAATAGATATTCCTCCAAATCAAGAAAACAAACATCACATCTACACAACGATTGCAAGGACTGTGTATAATTCACAGATATCGTGGTAAACTCCGAACAAGTGGAAGGTAAGACGATGGGTAATCAATTATTTTCTTTCACTGCGAACCTTTTCATGAGGAAATTTGAAATCAACATGGAAAAAGAAACAAAATATTTCTCGAGAATTTGGATGTGGTAGACAGACCAATAAAAGAATCACACGAGATTTCCTAGCGGAACTAAATCCAAAATTTGCTATACGATCAAGTTTACAATAGAAAAAGAAAGGAACAATTGCTTTCCTTTTCAATATATCTTTGTCAAACGTAAGAAGAATAAGTTAGGAATAGACATCATACAGGATGTCCATGAAATAAAATAGAAAAGTATGAAAAATAGAATTTTATTAGACTTAAATTCCAAATATTTTGCGAAACTTTCTTCGCGGAGGCGAGAAAAAATACAGGAATTTAAAATAAAAATGTCTTTATTACTCACGGCCCGAATATTCGTGCATAAGCATATTATTGAATCCTCAGCGTACCGTTGTTTCAAGAAATTTGTTAATAGTGTCATTCAAACTCCTGATATGTGTGCTTCTACTTATTACAATAAAAAAGCGATTTGATATTGAAATTAGCAAAACATTCCCGATGTTACTTTTACTTTACAATTCAACCTACAACCGCTACAACTTTATTCTTAGGTGTATTCGAGTGTACTTAACTGCGACTTCTGCGTCGGATTGACTCGTTTTTTCTTGGATTTGTATTCTATATACTTACACCTTTTCATTTTTCATATTTTTGTATTTTATTTCGGAAACATCCTGTAGAAAAGAAACCAAATCCAATAGAACCATCACGGCTGATTCATATCATTCCGAACAACAAAAAATTACCGCGATTAATTTTCTTGTTAATAGACTGGTTAGATTTCCGTTAAGTAAGAGCAAATACGAAAAAGAACTAAATACATGAAAGATGTAGCGAGGCATAATGGTTTCTTTTCTGCGGATGTTGACTGTATTTTAAAGAAAGTCCAGTATAAATAACACATCAGAAATTCCACGACTTTGGCATCAACAGCCGGTACAGGCTGGTAATAAGAAATTTATAACACCACTCGTCCACCCAACAGCAAAAGGGTTAAGTAAAATTTTCCGCCAGTAGAATACGAATGTGTCTTTTGCATCAAACTAAGTAATAAAGTTTACATTGGATTATCTAAACGAGGTTTAAAGAATATATTGGGCACTATCGATTCGATACAAAAGAACTACCTAGTGTGCGGGAGTATATGGTAGAATCCGGACATAATATTTAATTAAAAATCCTTAAGCTACTTAAAAAGGTAAATTGTTGTAGAGAATTAGACGCGTACGAAACGATATGAGAAAGAACAAAAACTTGGTTAAAAGACTCTCTAGACCTCTAATTGTACACTGAAGTCTGCTTGATTTATTACCATAATGTCTTGTTAAAGACACAGTTTCTTTTCATTTCCTTCTTCCCGAAGAAATACAGGATATTCATCAAATAAGTTGTAAAAAGTTGGTAATTTAAGAACTTTCAGAGTCTGCGTAGTAAATATTGCAATTGCGACACATTTTTAGAATTCAGTCGGTAACTCGGTTGACAGTGAAGGTCTATGTTTTCTTGAAACGCTGCGTTTCGTATAAATTATTCATTTGTGTGGTGTTGAGTTTACCGCAATACCTATGAATCACAACCACGTTCAATCCATAAACTCATTAAGACATTATGGTCGGGGTTTAAAGTTTTGTGTAAAATGCGTCTATAGTTCAGTTATTTCTAAGTGTTTAACTTTGAGGGCCAATAGTAAATTTATGGAAAGACATACAAACAATATAACCATAAATCAAAAATATTTGTTGCTATTTATTATTTTACTTCGCCGAGCTAAGCTGAGCTGATATATATGTATGTATCCATTTACCCCACATTCCGTGAGCATAAAGGCTTACACCAACCCTGATTAAAGAGTCGTGATCATTATCCTAGCAATTTCCGTCGGGGAGATGTACATACATCAAAGGAATTATTCAGTGATGTTATAACAGACATCATACCCGAAGGCATAAACAAGATTAAGTTCTCCTAATGTATTATTAGATGCTATTTAATCATCAGTAAACCTGATGTCTGTTTGCAGAAATAAGTTAACTGCTAATGATGATTACCTTTTACATTAATACCCAATTAAATTAAATGAAGGAATTATCAGATTTAAGTTAAAATATTTGTAAGCTTAGACATAATAAGTGCAATAGCGGAGCAATATACCTACGTTAGCTTTATTCTTTCAGCTTTTTTTGTAAAAAACAAACAACAGCGGTCTTTAATAGGTATTTTACAACCGAAAAGAAAAAAAAATGAAACTTCATTGGTGATGTTGATGACAGTAGATGATAAATTTAAGAAATATTGCAATTACACGGCCAGGGAGTACAAAATGGCAACACTATATTTAATGATTTGTCATTGTGCGCCTTAAAAACGAACATTATGAGGATAGCTTTCTATTAGGTGGTACCCGATGCCATTGCTATTCGTTTTTTTCTCTAAAAGCCTGCAGCAAAGGAAGTACCTAATCTTCTTGACCGAACAAAAAGCTCTACTCTACTAGAAGCTACTCCGCTATCCTCAAGTAACAGTTTTCTTGCATTATTGTCGCAAAAATATATCAAAAAATTCAATAAAAAGTTTTGATAAATACGAAAATGATGTGATAGGAAGTGAAATAGGCACCATCTTTTGGAAAACTGCTCTTCTTTTTATGGTAACGTTAAAGCTTTTGGGTAATAATTCTCCTGGAATGCTACCATTTGTTGCTGGATTTCGCAATTTAAGCGTGGTGGTATGCACCTGCAAAGACTACAGAAAAAACAAAATCAACAAAACCATATTCTGCGAGCAAAAACAATATTCTGCAAGATGCCTACAAATTGGGTGCTGCGAATCTTAAATTGTGAGCAAAAACGTAAATGCAGGCTCCCAACAGAAATTTAAAACAGCTTAGCGAGGATCAATCAAATTCTTTGCAAAGATGTGCTTGTATTTGATGGAACCTGTCTTTACCAATGTATTCCTGAATCCAAATGGCAGTTTCAAGCGCGTATACATTATGGAAGTTCTCTACCAAAGACCACCAAGACTTTTTCATCAACTGATAAGAGAATGGCAACATTTCTTTGAGATCCGAAAAGAATTCTTTCATAAATTCTCCTACCAAATGCCACAGCATTAACCACAAAATAAATTGAAAAACTAATTTCCAAAAAGACAACCGGAAATGATCCGTAGGAAAGTTCCTTTTCACTACAGTAATGCATCGGTTCCTTGTAAATTGTAGGTGAAAAACTAGATAAATTGAGATTTGAAATTATGGTTTACTCATCTTACTCATCATATTTAACCCTAGCTTCCATGTATTATCCCTATATTAGAATCTTTGTTGTGTAAGAATTTATTGCAGTAACGAAGCAATAAAGGATGACCCAAACGATATTGACGGTTTTCCAAACGCCCCTGTTGGAATATGAATAAAGTAAGGGGTACAATCAATATCCTAAATGAATCGCTATGTAATATCAAAATTAAAACAAATGTAATAATAGTATAAATAATTTAATAATGTGTGACAAGGCGCATTTCACATATCGAGATCTATAAAGAGAAACAATTTTTGGTACTGGGCTGACGAACACCCTCAACAACTTCACGAACAGCCCCTATATTCCGAAAAAGTTACTGTGTGGTGCGGTGTGGCTGCATTCGGAATATTAGAACGGTCTTCGAAGAGGATAACCATAGGGTGACTAATGACTTATAGTTCCAGCAAGAGGAAGCAACCAGTTACACAGCACGAATTTGCATGGCTCCTCTAAGAAACATGTTTCCTGGCCGACTTATATCCCGACCTGGTGATTAGGGTTATTTAAAGGGTATGGTTTTCCAAAATATTCCTCAAAAAGCGATAAACCAGGAAATGTTGCAATGAGTTACAGCGAATTTTCAGTCACGACGAATGTTTAGAAAATGGAGGTCGTCATTTAGCAGATGTTACTTTAAAAAAATAATGTTTGTTGTTATATGTGCAATAAAGATATTTTTTTTGACCTAGGTCGTTTCATTTGTGTGTCCGTAATAACCTTCAGTAATAACAACCCTATATTTTGACAGAATTGGCATAATGGGACACTTCGATGGTCTACCTGAATTAACGTTGAAAAAGAATGTGTTAAGAAATAACGAACACTTAATGCCCTAATTTATTTGTTTTATTTCGAATCTCACGTTTCATTTAATCATTCTTGTACATTTTAGGTCAAAATCTAACCAAGCATCTTCGTTTAACTCTCCTTATTCAAATAAATGTTTAGAAAAGTGAGCTTGAGAGAATTGTTGGTTAGATAGCTGTTCAAAAAATATCGACGACACAAAAGAAATAGGAAGAAGAGGTTATACCGGGCAGATAATCACAGGGACTGGACAGCTAACGATTGGAAATGCGTCCCTTGGACCGAGGAGTCTAAATTTGATTTCTTTGGGTACAGATGGAAAAGATGTTATAAAATTACATAGTGCCTACCACCAAACATGGAGGTGGTAGCGTATTTTTGTGAGGATATTTTGGTAATAACTAAGTCGGGGAATTGGCAAACACTGAGGAAAAAGTGGAAAAATACTTATACATTGCGTGATTGCACAGTGCGGATCTGTTTTTCAGGAGAATACCAAAACCAAAAGTTGTCTCAAAGAACTGTTTCGCCTTAAACAGGAGGCCTGTAGCCCGTTGTATTAATATGGAATGCACTGGATACGTTGAAAAAACTACAATGTGCTTGCTAAGCGATACTCACCAAATTGCCATATTCGTATATTCAAAATGCGCCGAAGGTCTTAGTCGCGGTTATTAAAGTAAAAGGCGAACATATTAATGAAAGACTACAGAAAGCACAAATAGATAACGACTTCATATTTAACCTATTCGTTTCCATCTTATTATATTTGCTTACCTAATTAACATAGTTCATTGATTGAAATCATATCGAAATAAACAGAAGTCGAAATTTATACTTATAATATCTACGTACGTAGATAATGCTAGTCAAGTTACACAACGCTCCCATTAAGTTACATTACAGTTTGATAAAATTCTCAAACCTTAAAAATACAGCTGCTCAAGATATACATTTTAATGAAAATTCAGATGAATCTACAATGATTCGACAATGTTTTATGGTCTCCTGAAACATGTTTCCCATACACTATCTCCATTCTTGCCACGGTTACTCAGTAAACGCTAGGTGAATTTAATTCTTTTCATCACAGTATTACACTTTTCATCAACATGAAAACTAATAAAGAAAACGGAAGAAAAACTGCTTCATGGTTAAATGATTAAATGTAGTATACAAATTCAAAGCAATAGCATAAGAAAAAGCAAAACATTATCGACTACACGAAAATAAAGCATAAAAACGAAGAAATAAACAGAATTGATTTAACCTTATCAAAATTAGAAAAGAAGAAAGCTTAGCAACGGCACCCTCGACACCAAACACCATGGTGGTAGCGTATTTGTGTGACGATGTTTTGGTAACAACCATTGCGAGACGCTGAGGAAAAACCGGTTATGGAAAAATAGAAAACGTTACAGCATTGTGCAGTATTACGCGGCATTGTTGCGGATTTGTTTTTGAGGTGAATTCGAAACCAAAATATGTCTCGAGGTTACGTAGAGATTTCTTAACAGAAAATCAAGTGGAGAATCATTTAACGTATCAGACTTCAGACCTGTAGCCCATTGAATTAATCTGAGACGCAATGGAGACGTGAGAAAAGCTACAAAGCCATAGCCCCCGAATTGCCAAATTCTGGTCTGAACCACGGTTATTAAAGCAAGGAGTTACAGAACACCTCCTATTAAGTTAATACAGTTTGTCGAAATCTTAAAAATGTAGCTGTACAAACGCGAAATATTAGTAGAAATTCAGATGAGTCTGTAATGGTTAGACAGTGTTTTATGGTTTTATGAAGCACATTTCCAATAGAATGTTTCCATTCTTGACAAAATTATTCAGCAAGCATTACTTGAATTAAATGCTTTTCATTATATTACTGCACTTTTGAATAACCTTCTATATTTACCAAATTCGCCTCGATAATATGAAAAATAATTGAAGACTACTTGATGGTTAAAACCTTAAAAATATTGGACAGATTCAAAACAATAACATAAAAAACGACAAATTATTATCGATTGCACGAAAATAAAGGCCAGAAACGGTAAATTCTTATCAAAGTTAAAAAAAAGAAAAGGTAGCAACAGTATCCTCGACATCAAATTGGGGCGAAGAAAACACAGTTACGATGATGAACTTCGATATTTTCCCGAAAACGAAATCATCAAAATCTTCCAGCCTTAATCGAAACGAAACGCCATGAATTCGAAGCAGAAATTAATTCGTTGCCGTTGGAGTGCTAAATAAGTATTTCGAAGTCGATTTCCTCCTATATAAATGGACCTTATTCACCATCCGTTACACGTTCATTGTCTCGTCCGGGTGCAATTAACCGACCCGTTTTTCTAACCTGTTCCTTTCCTTCGAATTATAAGACGCGTGATTAATCCGCCAAGAGCGACCGCTTTTGCTGGGTAATGTACCGCCTACCGTTTGCGCCCTGCAAACAATGGATTTTTAGAGTCGAAACTGTGGGAATCGGGCTTTACTGACGTAATTTATAGCTTTTAATATAACTGCTTGAATAATAATTTTTATGAGGACAGTGTAATCTACTAATAGGTAGACCGGTCAACAATTGTCATCTCGCCAGGTTCGTAGTAAGTACGTACCGTCATCCGCAGTATAGAAAGCGGGATGGGCGGAAGGGATATTGACAGTTGTCGCCGCCGCATAACTGGATTTGCGTTAGTTTCTTTCAATTCTTGGCGTGAGGTAGTTGATCGTCTTATCGTTGTGTTCTTTTGCACTTTGTAATACTACAATTAAGTGCGCCGAACCCAAGGAAGGCTAAAAAGCGACCATTGATTAACACAGTAAAAAGATGTGTGAGTGAATTTCCCAAAGTAAAATTACATGTAAATTTGCGACAAATCGCTGATGTTCTGAGACAAAAGTGGCGTGCCACTAAGTGACCAATTTACGTTTCTACTTGAAAAAACATGCACTCGCATGCTACTGTAATAGTAATTATCATAGTATTTTCTGAATTTCATTCTTCGAAAACATCTTACTCGAAATAAGTGGTAGCCAATGGGTACATTGTACGTTTTCAATCCCACACATTACACGGATATGATTTGTTCTTGAAATGATTTATTGCCAAAGTGATACGGGGGTTGTCCTTCAAGTTTTGGAATAAAACACTACATAGCTTTTAAAGACTTTTGCATGCGCTCGGAGCAACTTTGGGAACAGTTATTCCACTCGTTTGTTGGTACAGTCAAGATTGTTTGTTTGAAGGCATCGGCTGCTTCTTCTGACGACTGGAACCTTTGATCACGTAGTCCGTTTTTGATTTTCGAAACGGTAAAGAACTCGTTGGAAATTAAATCCAGCATTAAAAAATTACCTTACGTGCTGTGTGCGAACTTATATTGTTTTGATCAGCGTTGACTGGCAGCAAACAAATTATTCCAGACGAATCAGCAATAACAGTTCTTTGATATTGTAGACAAACTGTTGCTACATGACCTACTTTTGAAACAAATGTTAGGACCATCTTTTTCGAGACACTTCAAGAACGGACGACTTTTGGCGACCTTTCTTCACTTTGGAAGAACCAAAGAGACGTTTCTTCTTTGGCTCCTATGAGTAAATCCAAAATTCATCACGACTGACGATGTTGTACTCGATTTTAGTGTTTCCGGTGTTGAAGCGGTCTGAAGTATTTTGACACCAATTCATCCTAGCTACTTTCTGTTCTTCGATCAACAGATGCAGTATCCAAAGGAAAAATAATTTTTTCGCATTTTGAGGCAATTGTCATGCAAAACCTTTTAAACTGGGGTCTTTGAAATACATATCGATTTTCGTTAATGATCTTGCGCACATTATCGATGTGTTCCTGAGTGATCTGCTCTTGAATATTCGCTGAGATTAATCGGTCCACGTTTGAGTTCTCCATACCAACAAGAAATTGTTGACTGATGTAATGCGTCATTACCGAAAAAAAACCAACTCGACGAGGCATACTTGTCTTCGAAATTATGAAAAATTATTGCGCAAAAATGTTCTTGATTTGATTCCGTTTCGCAACTAACTTGTCATCTCTGACCGTTCATTGCAGCTACAACACTGAAACTTTAGGTTTGAGTTAGCTAAAGTTGGAGGTTACTTTTTAACACTAACATTTGACTAGTGGCTCCCTCTATGTGTCAGTATGCAAAACTTAAGACATCCATCGTCCAAGTTAAGTTGGCGTGAACAAGATATTAAAGGAACGACAAAATAAGGAACCACAAGGACTAATCAAGATTATTATATAAAATTATAACGCAAAAGTAGAATTAGATACATGAAAACAGAAATGAAAAATTTGACAATAATGTTTTTGATTGTCACATTAGAATATGGAGTCATTGTTCTATAACGTTGCCAAATATATTTTTCGTGAAAATATATTAATAAAAAAGTAATAAAGGCAACCTTGGAAGCCAAAAAAAGTTTACAAAAAAGTGCTATTAAAAATTCTTTTTCTACTCTAAACCTCATTTATCTCTAGAGATATCGATCAATAACGGTTGTTTAAAATTTGATAGACTAAAAATATCTGGAACTAGAATAGTTTAGATACTGCAGATATACATAAGCTATTGTTGCCTTATGCTACGTGTGTAAGTTCAACTGCAACATGTGGTAGTAACCAAGTACACTTTAACGCCTGCGAGCGGTTCTATTCGAGATAAATTGGACGGAATAGGAATTGGCCCAAAGATAAAATACTTTACATCGTACATTTCGTACTACTGCGAAAGCAAAACTTTAAGACAACATTTACATAAATTCCAAAATAAACTTTGCAATCAGAGACGCCTTTGTGTGCTTCAACTTCTTGTTTATTTAGAGCTGCCATGACGGTCGCTCATTCTATGACAGTTTTATCTCCTTATAAAGCTTTTTAATTATACCTTTTGCATGACACCCGCTTCCCATGGGTCCCCGCCTCCTTGCTACATTATTCTCGTTGCTAGCTTGGAAAATAGAGAGCACCTACATCCTTGGAAATCCCGATATTCGTCGTGACGAAATCGTTCCTTCCTTCTACTTCAAATATATACTCAAGAACGGCCATATCGTCGCTTCGTGTTTGGATATAATTAGGTTTGTATATCATTGTATCTTATTCACGATACAACGGAACGTTGGGTTAATTAAAACTATGGTACTCCAAGGTTTATATCTACTCAGTTAATGGAAAAGCTTATTGATCTAGATTCAGCAAGTTGTCTCCTCATTTAGTAGCGTAGGAGTAAGCGGTTGTCATTTTTAATACAAAGTTACACTATGTTTTCTAGTTCAACTAATTGCAAGTAGGCGAAATCGTTTAAGCATTTATCAGAAATGTGTTAATAACAATATACATTCACGGAGGCAGAGGCAAAAATTCTCAGCCTGACTGAGAAAGAAACAGCATAGACTTACAATCAAATTTTCTTTTTAAATTCAATTCCCCGCAACATTAATGCTCTTATTACGCCGTTAAAGCAACAATTCAATGTCCCTAAAAATATTCCTTCTCTTTATCTTGGAAATGTCTTCAAAAAAAAAACCTCTTTATCATTACTGAAGCGCTACCACTGAAAATTTCCTCTCAAATTTCCAAACAACTAATAGTCACTACATATCTCGACTATACGAAAGACGATCGATTTGTATGAATTGCGACTTAAGCAAAAGTCTATTCTCCCGAATACCTTGTGATTGGTGCAGAAGAAACCCCTCACAATCGCAAATCGTAGCCATTACCTTTTCTGTCTATTACAAAGCCTAAACTTTCTTGGTGGTGCTTCCGTTCTACCGATTTCCTTTTGGACAAAGAATCGTAGCAAAGAAGCATAGTTTAATTTTCTTTGAGAATTATGTACTACATATCTACAGGCTTTTCTTCACATGATTACAAAAAGAACCGAGCACATACATACGACGCTAGCACTGAACTGTTGAGAGATGTTTAAGCACCCACCATTCACTAACTTTGATCATATTGATCATCGTAAAGGATTCGGCGAGCACCTGGACCTGAAAGCCTTGACGTTTTTTATGTATCTTTCGCCTTCAAGTGCCGATCGTCTAGCACGAGGTCCTCCATAGAAGCAATGCTGTCATCTGTTAACACTTCCATTGCACTTCCTGTTCTTACATCATCGTCCATCTGGCCCGTTTAAAATCCTTTTGACCAATCATTTACCAGAGAATAAGACATTTATTAGAGAATGAAGAAAACGAACATTCCCCCGTACACCTCATCCAGCCGAACTTTGCTACTTTGTAGAAAAAGATCTCCTCAAGGTCCTAAAGTAAAGAACTTGACGACATGAAATTGAATTTCAATTGTCATAAAATCTGGCTTTGCTTCTCCTAAGCTACCAGGATTTGAACCACAGCGTTAACATTTTTTCTGATCCACTGCGATAACTATGTCATCAATGTCAGACCATTGAACATATATATAATAACAATAAGTATATATGTGTTCACCATAACCATTTAAACTTAAAATATAAAGCCAGATATTTTACATTTTTTTTACACAATTTAAACGATTCGATACTTTAGTATACCCACTTTATATGGCAAAATGTTTCCTAGTGAATGTTATGGCTCTCGTTTTATTTAAGCTTAAAAAAGAGCTGCCATTAAAAAATGTAAGAAACGAAAGAAAAAAGAGGAGGGGGAACAGAAAAAGAAAAAAGGAGAGAGAAAACGGGGATCTTGACGTTTCGCCGCCGTCGTACGAGGCTTCTTCAGGAAAACAAGCTGGGGAATCAAAGTGGCGCGGTAACTCGACATGTAAACCACGTTAGAGGCGAAACCACTTTGGCAGAAAATCACTGTAACTCGAGGTGTAAACCACGCTAGAGGCGAAAACCTTCTGCTAGTAATATAGTTTTTGGGGGCCGATGCTGCAGATATTAAATTGGGTAGAACTTAATGCACTTCTCTGTGGTACACCACAAACAAAGCTTCATTCGGTATTAAAAAAAATATTGTTAATCGATACCGATTTGACATGAAACGGAGATCAAAAATGAATATAACTATTTCCCTAAAAACTCAGATAACTACTAAACGTCTTATTCATTTATTATAGGTCTTAATGACAACGCAATCATATACACCTTTAATGTCCAAAAAAAAAACAGTAACTAAATATTGTTTACGTTCAAGAAACCTGACTAATTTCAGTAGCAAGTACAGTTAAATTATAAAATCACATACGTAGTTTGGAAATATGAAATTCAGCTCGCCCTACCAATCCAACTTGGACTTATATTATTAACGATATTTTGAAGTCTTCCTGGTGTTATTTAACAGCGATATGAGTTCAATAATGTCAGAAAACATTGGACTTCAGAATTAGGCAGCTCAAGACCTCCCTCGATTTGGCTGGAATAGACTGACCATGAAGAATATTACTACATGGATTAAAAGAACATTTTTTTGCGCAAGAAGGTAAATGAGTAGTCATTGAGTACTTATCATTGTCAACTCGTGGAGGCGTATTTCTATCTATTTGATGAAACAAAATGTACTTCGTCATAAGCGAAAGGAGCATCGAAAATAGCCACTGAACCATTTACTGCAAGGAAGACAATATCGTAAATGCAAAGGACAAAATATGGAGAAAACTTGCATACAAATTCACTCATAATAACAGCAATCAATGTTTCAAAGACAAGGAAAATAAAGATATCGCAAAGAGCTATAAACACTGACGTTACTTATGCCATTTTCGCGTAATACCACAATTTACTAATAATATATCTCAAAAACGTATACGAAATCACGTAACTTGTTCCAATTCACCAAATTATCATTTCTTTTTACGAGCTGTTAAGCGGCATTCCATACGTCTAGAACGTCGCTCGTCTATAAATAAATGACGTACACGATGTAGCTCGCTTGGGGAGCAAGGTCGTGCGTTTCAAGTACGAGACAAAGAAATAGCGGCAGCGGTAGGTAGTATATGGAACGTGATCAGCGTTCCATTTTCGAGCGTCGATTTTCCGGTTCGCGCTTTTCCATTTCGCGAAAAGAGACAGTGGGAGGTCTTAACTTGATGGTAACAGTCGGATATCTACTGTCACTAAACGCCGTTAGGTGTTTGATTTATTGTTATTGTTTCTTCGTGTGTTTCTCTTCGCTCATGCTTTGTTCGCGATGTTGTTATCGACAATCGAGAGATGTGATGGCCGGAATCGCAAGAGAAGCAAGAAGAAGTACTCTACTGTCCTAACAACAGCACAGGTCTATTCGGCGAAATTTCGTGTTATTTATAACGTATACTGAAGTACTCGTTGATTAACGTTTACAAGACAATATTCCGACGTACTTTCGTTTCTGATTTAAATTAAACTAGAAAGAAAGGCAAACAAAATAATGTTTTAGTCTTATTTATTTAAGTACGATGGCTTGTAGGATTTTACTCAAATTTCTTAGACATAAGGTGATTTAATTTTATAGTCACGGGAAGTGGAAAGTTAGTTCCTAAACATAAGGAAAACTAAATCTTCTTTCTAAGAAGTAGATGCCACTACCATTACTCCTAAAACTAATGGTTAATAACGAGTCTTAAACATGTCTACACCTAAACAACAGTTACAGTGCCATAATAATAATGACTATTGAAGAGAAATAATAAATATATATGCTTGAATAATCGTTGCCATCCATAAATTATTACCAATAGCATTAACAGCTGTAATAATCGTTATCTAAAAACAAGTACATTGTTTATTTAAATTTGTTCGTCCAACACTGATAGCCAATTACACGACATCTTAGTAAGTATCCAACTAAGTAAAAGAATAACAAACCAATGATAAAAATAACATCCGTCAAATAAATTGTACCTCAAAGTAGGCTTTGATATTATAATTATGTCTTAGCTTGTTACTGAAACTCAATACGAATTTTGTGTGATGACGCTACGACATGACAAATTTCATAAAATTTTTAACTGAATGAAATATGTTTATTTGCAACAAACAAATAAGATTTTACAAAGAAACTGTCGAAAGTGACCCCCACTTTGTTCGAGAGATTTCCCAAATCAATTTTAAATAACAATAGAAGTTTAAGATGTTTCTGTCAACTATACATCTGCATCAATACTCTGCCAAATTGACAACTAATGCAACTGAAAATAGTACAAGTTACGACAATTTTTTATTTTGGAATGGACTACTCGAGGTAAAATTTATTTGAACGCTCTTTACAAATCCTATTTGAGGTTTCTAACGTTATATTGGTTGCCTACACTTGCCCACTAAAAACAATCACACATTAATTTTTTTTGATATGTATCTACCTACACTGAAAATTTTATTATAACGTTTGTCCTACTTGGTCTATTAATTGTAGCATAATATTTAGCACTGAGAGGCGTAGCAAGGAACTAAGGAGAATCAATTTTATTTGGTAACATTTTAAGCATAAATGTGGCACTGTATCGCCTACAATGGTAAAATAATATTTTAAAATTATGTAGGTTTAATAAACTAATATAATCAGCATTTCTCTCAGGGTATATGCCAATAATCCTATAATAAGATAGATATTTGAAAAATCTCTTCTGCATTCGTTCAGTAGCGAGTTGTTGACTCATATATCAGGGGAACTTTACCAAGGAAATGTATTGTATTGTACTATGTACTATGGCAATAGTAAATAGGCTTAGTTGCAGATATATTATGGAAGGATCGGGTAGATGTTATATGAAAACTTAAAGATGTGGATACCGACAAACAGTTTGTTGTTACACACTAAGATACTGAAAAGTATTGGAGTAATGTATCTGGTAGAAGATATAAATGAACATTTAACAACATTGAATAAATATATGGGGTATGTGACAGTATCTCATCCAAATTTGTTGATAAGATCGGTTATTACGCAGACGGTATGCGACAATAGAGTCCAAGAATTTCTCGCCATCGATTTCGTAGGTCTGAAGAAATGCCCGGGCCGCTTCCCCACGTTGCTGTTTGTGGCCTTCCGTAAGCATTCTCGGGACTCACCTTGCACAAACCTTATCATACCTTTAGTGGTTTGTTGCTGACATCAAGGATCATCTCGCAGAACTCCCGGACCATCGCCTTTCAATTTTTCAGCATTGCTTCTTCTACTTTCGTAATCGTTTCATCCGAAACCGATGGCCGTCCAGAACGCTGTTCATCATGGACGTCTGTACGTCCGCCTTTGGATTCTCTGCACCATTTGCGCACATGTTGGATGCTCCCTACATATCTTTTTCCATAGACTCTACATAGTTGGGAATAAATATTCATCGGCGCATTGCTTTTTTGCACATGAAAATCACAGAACGTAATTCGCGGAGGGAGAAGCGAGTGGAACCTCCATCTTTAACGGCTACCAAGCAGAGATTGAACATAGCAGACAGCTTGTCGGGATGGGAACTGAGAGAACTCGTAGCTGCATTCTTCCAGACTGCAGTTCCTTGGGAACCTTATTTCACGGACCCCTCATACATAACCACATCTGTTGACAACAATCGCATAAGTGAAGGACAAAAACCAGGGCAGTCTAGGTTAACAAGGAGTAAACTGTGGTCGATACAGTGAATTTCTTCTGAGAAATCTATCTAAATAACATCAACTTGCTCCCAACGATTGATTACAGATGAAATGAATTGTATGTATACGGCTCAATATTGATGTAGAATTTAGTAAACAATATGTTAGTCTTAGCGAAGTTCAGTAAGATCTTTACGGGTCTATAATTAATGTCAAAATCGTTACCTTTTTTAAAGAGGGATATGGTTTTGCTGATTTTCATTGAATTATTACCGGCAATTACGTCAGCTTAAAGTTTCTTCCCACCAATTTTAACATCATTTTTATTCATAGGTCCAACATTGAAGGTAGGATAATAACTAAAAGATACTAAGACTCTTCAGTATCATCGACTTTCGCCGCGACAGATGCAACAGCTTTTATACATATGTGCATATCGTAACTTGTAAACATCGTTATCGAGAGGAAACCCAGCTGTGCGGCATTGATATACCCGAGTTGAACAAATTAGTATAATATGCACATTACATACGTAATGTTTAGCTTGTCTAATAATCACGTACACTAGGCATTACTGAAATACCTTATCCCATTTAGAACTTTTTACAGCTCGCATGATAAGAAAATAATCCAAAAAACTCACGACAATGAAATTTTTTAATTCTTGTCTTAATAACATTCAGTGACTATTAATTTAGCCTACAAGAACTTATTGGCCAATTTGTTTGGAGTTTAATTAAGAACAAACAAAAGATGCACTAAAACCACTAAACGAGCTCTTTTCAGCAAAGGTCAGAAGTAACGTGCTTAGGATAGCAAAAGAATCAAATTTACAGCAACTGAATGGTAAAATTAAGCACGATGGGAAGAAAAGGCGAAAGGTAAAGAAATCGCGGGAAATAAAACTTGAAACGTAATCTAACCGAGAAAGTGGTCATGAGAGTGTCGGTAGAAAAAACGGGAGCAGAATTCGAGTATAGATTTCCACCCGCCAATCTTTGGCGAAGGAACTGCTGTGGCGATATCGAAGAGGGCCGAGTGGAAGAGAGAAAAGAATGGAGAAAAAAGAACGACGAGTAAGCAGGTAGACAAATATTCCGAACGAATCCTATGGTATAATCAAGTGAATCCCGTGCGGGTCAACGAAGCAAACAAACGAACTCCGTGTAGGTAAACAATTGACGTTCGGACGTCGGGTATTCGATTTTGGGCCGTCACTGGGATCAGCGAAAACCGCACAGCTCGGTCCATCAGGAGTGAGCGAGACAGAACTATCGTACAGCAACCCCATTCGTTCTTTTTTCCGAGGAGATGGGGTGGGATAATTTTTTCGCCGGATTAAATTTTTACTTTAGGGAATAACGTGATTTTTATTTAACGCTAGCGATCTCATCTCTTTTTTTGGGCGGTGGACGTCCGATGATATTTTTCGATTACTGTGGGACTGGAAATGAAAAAGTACTTACACTACCGTCCATATTAGTTTGGACACCCAGTAAAATGTTGTAAACTCTACTAAAAGATATATATTTTATGACCCAATATAGTTTCAGAATAGTCCTCATCGCCACAAACAGGATTATTTCTGGGACAATATTGCAGCTAATAAATTTACAACACTCTGGGGTGGGAGCAGGCCACCGGAAAGTGTATTGTGCATTGATAAATGCCTTAGTTTCGAAATAAACCTATTAAAATGCCAAGAGGAAAACCGACAAGTTTAGAAAAGCGCTCTGTAATTGTTGCTTTTCGTCAAGAAGGTTGATCAATGCGTCAAATTTCCGAAAAATACAAGTTAATAAATCGACTGTTAGTGATGTCATTCGGAGACTTCAACGTACGGGCCTAAGAGATCGAGTACGTTCAAGTCCTAAGAGAAAAACAACTCACGCCTACAATGAGTATATAAAATTGCAAAGCAAGCGATACCACCAGAAATGAATAGTGACTGTGCAAGAAAAATTTCTGTTACTACAGTGAAAATAAGATTAAAAGCTGCAAATCTTTACGGCTGCATTGCAACAGAAAAAGCCCTATTTGACGGAGACACAGACAGTTGGCAGAATCACGAATTGGATCATCGAAATTGGATAGTGGATGATTGAAAAAGGGTGCTATGGACTGATGAGACAAAGGTTGAGGTATTTGGTCAATCAAGGCACGTTTTTATAAGAAGAGCGAAAGGCTAAATAAAGTTGCGGGATTGTGTAGTGTCAGCTGTCAAGTATGGAAGAAATTCTGTGCTTGTTTGGGATTGTTCTTCCTACGCCAGTACAGGAAACTTGAAGCCAATTGAAGATATTTTGCGAAAAGAGAGTTATTTTGAAATACTGCAAGAAAATCCAATGCCATCGGGCCAACGTCTACTCGGAGAACATTATGTTTTCATGCAGGACAACAACCCCAGCTGTGAAATGTAAAGATTTCTTAAATGAAAAACAAGATAATGGCACTTTATAAATAATGATATGGCCGCCGCAAAGCTCCGATCTAAACCCCATCGAGCTGTTATGAGATGAATTGAACAGGAGAGTCCGAAAACTACTCCCTATCTCCATAGGCCGCATGTGGAACATTGATGAACGCCATCTTTAAGTTTTTGTTTATTTTTCGTTAAAATTGTTTCTTTTTACTTTTACACTTAAATTTTGATCGCTATTAATAAAATGCAATAAAAATTTTAACTTTTTGGAAAAATGATTTTGAATATTTTCTCCTTTCTTTAAAATTTATTTACGTGTTAGAACTAATATGGACGCTAGTGTACATGATAATGTAGCGTTTGTTTCGTTTAAAAGTTCCATAGAAGCGTGCCCTTTTTGTTCGTACGAGTATCCTGAACAGTCCAAATATTGTGGCGCTATATTTACAGTATTCGTTTTAAATGAAAACGGCACATACATAGATATGTTGTGCCGCAGCTCTTTACGTGAAATAGTCCGGGTTAATGCAAACGTAATGGTGGCTGTGTAAAGGCGGATGTTAATCCTTTAAAAATGTGTCCTTTTTCGTTAAAAAGTTTGAAATTTAATACATGGGCTTCAGTGACCTTTTGTTATGGGCGAAAAGCATTCGCTTACGGACAATGCTTTAAAACTACGTACCCTTAGGGAGAATGCGTGTTAGTTGGTTAATTCCGCAAGGCATACATGCAGAGTATATTGCAATGTACATGCACTATGGAGGTTTCATGTTCTACAGGAGGATATTTTTAAAATACGACTTAGTTACTTAGGTATCAAATTTCATCGTACAACTAATGAATCTACAGCTCGCGACAATAGTATAGGCCACTCATAAATTTTAAGGAAAGTAAGAATTATATTGATAAATGAGAGTAGGCAACCCGTCTTACAAACGCATAGGTTCATTGTAGTAGTTTCTGGTCCTGACATTGCGAAAGTGGTGATGAGCAAAAGTATTCGGGGAAAACCATAAAGCCAAGTTCGACTATAGTATAGACCATGTCATGAGTTTTAGTTTTGTCCTCAACGGGTACAGTGCAAATAAGGAGAATATTTTATAATAAAGGCTTCACACCGTGTATTAAATCTTAATGTATTAATCTGCTTTCTACATATCAAGCTGCCATATGGACAACAACTGACTAACACTGAAACAGGCTTAATTCGTAATTGGCGCGAAAATAACTTCTCAGCTGCAAAAATAGCGCCAAATGTGACCAGTACCCGTCTTGTAATCCACAGCTTCTTAAATAAAGGTGAAAACCGCAAAAAAGTCTGCAAATCTAAAAGACCCAAAGCGATAACAGAACGTGAACGTCACACAATTTTTGCATCAAACTTAGCAATGACTGCTAGACAAATAGCACAAACAACAGGTGCAAACACCAATCCGCTGAAAGCAACAGCTCACTCAAAACGAAAACAACTCCAAAGAAAACCTCCTTTAACGCGTCTGCACAAAGAAGCTAGATTAGCATTTGCAACCGCGCCTTTACATTGGCGTAAACGCTGGCGAAAAATCAATTTTACTGATAAGAAAAAGTTTAATTTAGATGGTGCTGATGGCAATCGGTGTTATTGCCATGATCTAGCAAAGCAAGGAGCAGCTCTGAGTAGGCAGTAGGTGGTGATAGTATAATGATATGGGCAGGTATAGGGTACAACGGAAAAACTAACAACAAGTTCTGTAATGGCAAAATGAATAGCGCCAATCATATAAATCTTACTGTCGATCAAATATCATTATGCTGAACAGATACATGACTAGACTTTCCTATAAAGTAATGCTGCTGCCTATCGTATTCAAATTATAAAAAGTTATTTTCGAAGACAGAAAATATCAGTTCTTGAGTGGCCGGTCCGTTCACCTAACGTGAATATGATCGAAAACGCATGAAGTATCTTACCACATCGTACATACAGCGGCGGAAGACAGTTCAATTCAATTCAGAAATTAACAACCAGCATTTTAATGTTTGACACTTCGCCAAAGAGGATACCTGAAGTACTAGAGCAGCGAGGTGGTCCAACGGATTATTAGAAATTATTTATGAATAAGTAGATTATTATTTTATATGTTTATAAGGTTTAATTAAATCATGTTCTATACTTTTGACGCGCCCTTATTTCGCCAATAACCCCAAATTATACTTATACCGCATATTTCTGCTAGAGATAGTGAAATTTGTTTATCATATACAGAAAACAAAAACTTGATATGCTTAACAAAACAATGACATTTCTTTAATAAATCTATTGTCCTATCCTTTTGTCGCAGACTGTAGTAAAGAGGTGACTGCTGTCTAAAAAAACGGACAGTATACCATGGTTAAATGCTGAGCGGGAGAGCAGAGGAAACTCCTGTGCACCTTCTTGTCGACTGCCCTGCAGTGTGCAGAGAAAGACAGGTTCACCTTGGGGATGCTCAGTTTGACGTACCCAAGTTAGGAAAATTACCACTCGAGCGGATTATGGACTTTGTTGCTGAAGTACAACCCGGTCGAGTGAGCTAAAATCACATGGGTGCACAATAGGCGAGGTATTGGCCGAGTTTGCTCTTTGGGGTTAAAGCCCCGCCCATAAAAAAATGGTTAAATGCTTAAAATTTGAATACAACTTCAAGCTATTTTATTGTTTTAATAATAATAATAATAATAATAATAATAATAATAATAATAATAATATTTAATGCCCAACAGATACAAATATCCAATTACAAGGCAATGTTAAATAATGTACACATGCAAATATAAATAACATAAAATTAAAGTATGTCAAATTAGAAAACTTAGTAACTAGTTGCTTTAATTTAAATTAAAAAAAGTAGTTTACCAGTGGTTAGCAAAAAAGAGAGAACGGAAAAAGTATTCAACTAAGTGTAACGCACCCGCGGTCTACATACCGTCAAAAGGGACGGTAAAGTGCAGGTATGTATATCCAACTCGGCAAACTCCATAGAGTTGAAATTGCTACACAATCTGTGTATTGGGGACCTGATGGCGATGTTTGTTCTAGGTGCGAAACAGTAAAATGTATTTGTTTGCCTAGATCCTGAACGTGGTACAATGAAGTTGATTTTACTCAACAACTCAGGGACATCAAGACCATTATGAAGTAAAGTAAATAGGAATTTACACTCAGCCTGTTTTCGACGTAGTTCTAATGAATCAATATTAAATGCCTCTAGCAGAGCACTGTGGCTAAATCCTTGTATCGGGTAAGTATTAAATTTTTTAAAGTGCAAGAACTTCAAACATCTTCTCTGAATCTGCTCTAGAAGATGTATCTGATAGATGTACATAGGTGACCAGACCAAGGACGCATACTCCAGTCGAGACCGAACAAAAGCGAAATAAAGAGGAAGAATGGCTGTTATAGAAGCAAATGGTCGTGTAACACGTATAATGAATCCTAACATACTCAACGCTGATGTACAAATACTGGATTGTTTTCTTCGTTTATCTTTATTTAACTCTTTTATGAATTGTATCTACAACATTTCACGAAGGCAGGGATTGCACCTTGTGTAAATCTAACACAATGAATTTCAAAAGCGTAGAAGTGGAATCTGCTCTATAGTGTTGCATATGGCCGTACAATCTGCTGCATTAATTATTAACGCACCAATGTACTTCCAAAGTTTTACCTGAAAGAAGCTTACTGCAGGCGGGGTGTGCAAGTTAAAAACTCCCTTCCGTTCAGCGGTGTGTCGATCACGCAATACTTCGACCTGCTGGCTGTTCAGCTCCGCAACAACTTCATATGTGACGGGCGGGCCAGGGCGGTGCATTTCATACTAGCATGAAACAGTAACTCTTTGGAAAGCTCGTAATCTACTCAGCACTTCGCAAATTACTATGTACACTACGACTTTCTCAGATAACCAAGTTTCTCAAGTGTTCGTACTACTATAGAAATTGCTATTAGGTAGCTGAGTACATATATTACGTAAAACGTAATCTCGGAAGTGCTTTGTAGATAGAAACTTAAGCTTTGTGTTTTTATTGGTCAGATAAAACTTTAGAAACCACACTTACGTTAACACCTTTTGCTATGATAAATTTTAAGTCTACAAGTGGGGTGATTATTACGACTGAAAGTTGATAATGAATAGAACAATGCATAACTGATTTTTTTAAATATGTAAAGAGTGATTCGATTCAATAAGAGCGCAAGATTTTAAGGTTCAATACTGCATGGTTTTCTGTGGAAAAGTATAGAAATATTTATTGATTTATAATGTATACATTTGGATATCATGTATGAGTCAAAGTATCTTGCAAATGACTGCCATGGCTTTGCTGGTACATGAGTATTCTTTTGACAAAATTTGCAATAATACTATTGTATACATGTGGCGGTATTTTATTGATAAAGCATCTAATATCGGTCTTCAACGCTTCAGTAGTCGCGAGCTTATTGGCATAAAGCTGTGACTTCAGATAATAGTGGTAATCGCAAGAACGTGGTGGCCAGTTCTGGTCACCAAGCCGGGAAATTACACGACAAGGAGAAAACTCGAGCAAAACAGTCAATGTTTTACGGGCGACATGATATATGACATCGTCCTGCTGAAACCACATGTCGTCAAGAGCAATACTTTCCAATTGTGACACAAGAACCTGCGTTATCATAGCAAGATAACGTTTGCCATTCTCCGTTACTGCAATACCCTCCTGATCTTCAAAGACATACGGTCTAATTATTTCTCTAGACCACAATGCGGCCAAACAGTGGCACGTTTTGGATGCATTGCTTTCTGACGAATCATTCGGGGATGTTCTGAGCCCCAAATGCGCCAGTTTTGCATATTAACAAGCCATCCAAATGAAAACAGGCCTCATCACTGAAAATGATGTTATCCACAAAATCGGCATTCACTTCTATTTGTTCAAGGTGAACTCTCGTCGCCATGAATTGTCTGTTGGCAAAAGTTTGTTGGGTAAGTTGGACCAATAAACTAAAATTTTCATTGAGCTATAAACAAACTTTCGCCACAGATTCTTGTCTAATGCAATTACTTTTGCCTCATTCAAGTTCTCCTACGTTCTAAAATTTTCTGTTATACTGTTCCAAGTTTCCTTTGGTCAACCACTCTATGCACTCTTTGCACTAACTCTGGCTTTTCTTTACAGTCCTTCGGTGATTCATTCTCTGCATCTCAGTTGCTGAGCTTTCTCAATCATCTCCGCTCGTGTACTCCTAGATCCGTTCATGTTATATATGTTTTAAGTAAGTCGCAAGATTTTGTTGAATATAAGTGGGACAAAACAGTTTGTGTGACAGCCTTTAATATTTTTTTTCTTGGAACAACGGCAATACATATCAGAAAAAGAAAGAGGACGAAATAATAAAGGAAACTACAGGGGTAGTAGCTTTTGGTTAGGCAATGAACCGAACTAAAGAATACAGGTTATGTAAAACCTGATTGAATATGAATTTAAAATCTTATATATTTAGAGGTATCGCAGTAAACTCCACATCACACAAATTAATAATTTATTCCGAACGCAGCATTCCAAAAACATATGGACTCTCATTGTCAACCGTTACCGACTATTGGTAATTCGGCTGACAATGGGAGTACGTTCCTTTTTGAATAAATTATTAATTTGTGTGGTGTGGAGGTTACTGCGATACCTGTGAATTATAAACCCATACAGTCCTTGCAATCATTGTACATTCTTATATACTGTAAAAAAATCCCTACAGCACCAACGGAATATTGCAATCAAATACAAAATAAATAAAAAAGAGTATCGTTTTCTTTAATATAACGAGCTACACTTCCTAACCAGAAAATCGAAGTTAAAAATTAGCATTTTCAAAGATGCCGTCACATAGTAAAAATATTTGTAGACAGGTTTATTAAAGTGGCTAAATTAATTCTTTGTTTAATACTGTTAATCGTACGAAACAACAATGAGCCGCAAACCATTTCTAAAGTTTACAGTGAGTTTTTTTGGAAGAACAGAACTTTCGGTAAACAATGACCAAAATAAATGATAAAGTCTCTACTCCTATTGTTATCATGATTATCACAGTATACCGATTGTTCTGAGCAACTTTTCTTTATAATACTTAGGCGTGTTACGAACGATAAAAGTATTTTATCTGAAATAAAAATGACATGTAATGAATTTTATCAATGTTGACCAACTCAGAAAATTTGGATACCGCTGTAAGTTTATCCTGAACGGGGTGAAAAGGTACTTCACCTGAAACGGAAGCAGTTTTTGCTCAACCCTAAAAAGCTACTTCAATATAATGAGTCCCATATATTAAATTCCAACTCAAGAATCTTTCCTCCATCACACCTATTATCTCCAGATCTAGACACACTAAATATTAATAGAATATGAAATTACCGATAACAATAAGCAAACTGCTTATCGCTTAAGAAATTTCTTGTAGTGGAATGCAATGTCTACCTAGAACAGTAGAGCTACAGAAATTTTGTACGTATTTGTATGTAATCTCATATTGAAGGTATTCACACTATTTACCAGTGTACTGATATTAAGAAAATAGTACCTCTGCTACTTCATCATATTCAGAAAAGCAGTTCTGCGTGATTTCCATTTTATAGGGGAACTACAAAATTATATGAAATTACAGAAGTTTCGCCGAGTATATCGCCGCGCCGCGCCTGATTTTACGGATTTAACAACAAACGTTAATGTTACGGTTGAAGTGAAAAATGAAAAAAAACCGCTTTTATATGCAATATTTGCTTTTTGTTTAAAAAAAAAACATTTTACATCCGTAATCGCTACAAATAACAATATCGAACATCCTTTCTTCATTAAATATTTGGACGTTCGAACAAAAAAAATCGGCAATTTCGAAGCTAAGCGAAAATTTAGCACCGGCAATTTGTCAGCGTTTTGAGGGTAATAATTTTTTTAAACAGTAAAATCCGCAGCTCAGCATTTTCTATATTGGGGATCCGGATATGCTGTCTAAACCGTTAAATTATTTTCACGTTCTTTCATAAAATACCCGTTTGCATTGTTTATTATCCACAAAATTAAGTAGTTGAATAGAGGTGATTTGTAGAATGATGGACATACCACGTGTATGAATAAGCTTTTTCCGGTTTTTTGTTAACAAGAAACACGTAATTTTTAAGGGAAATTATTTTCTTTAATTTAAAATATTATCCATCGGCTTCTACACATTTCACCCATGTTTCAGGTAATTTATGGATATGAAGCTTTTTGAGGCAAACCATTTGTCGAACCATTTTCCAATTTCATCGAAACTGCTGAAGAGCTACTTCTCAGTACTACGTGCTCCGTTGATGCGAAGAGGTTATAGTCAGATGGTGCCAGATCTGGAGAGTACGGCGGATGCGGAAAGGAACCCCATCCAAGCAATTTCAAAATTAATCATTTCTTGGCGATAGCCTTGTGTATTAACTGTTTCGCCGGACTTCAGGAGTTCATAATGCACAATACCATAGGGCATGGCCTTCTTGTCGAAGCGATTTGGCCTTGGTGTTGAAGGCTTCGCTAGATGAAAACCACGATCTTCTCCGCTTCGGGTTTTCAAAACAAATTCATTTCTCGTTAACCTTCACAATTCGATGCAAAGATGGTTTCCTTTCATGGCGTTGAAGCAGCATTTCACAGGTGACTGCGATTTTCTATTTGACATTCATTCAAATTGTGTGTGACCCATTTACCGAGTTTATTGATCTTCCCCATTACGCGTAAATGTCTGCTGATTTCTTCTTGTGACACATGTAATGCTTCTGCTAATTGCAGTTTAGTTTGAGTTGGGTCATCAATGCGCTAACTGTCTTTTACATTGAAATCAGCTTTTGTAAATTGTCGAAACCATGTCACGTGTTCTAATCTATGGAGCCTGGCACCATATGTTGCTACCAACAAACGAGGAACCTGCATTTTTCTTTTGATTAAATAAGAAAAATAATACGTGCCGCAAATATCCTTTTTCAGGTACAAAACTCGATATGATCAATGAACGATAAAGCCAAGACGCTAGTTTTTGGGGGACTCAACTTGTGTGTGTTTGTAGTTTAAGTGTCAGACGAACAAAATGACGTAAGTGTCAAATTAATACGCTGCATACGTTTCGCTGGCGCCATCTTAGTTAAACCGAGAATAAACTTATGAATACACCTGGTAGACTATGTCATCCAGCCTTTGAAGTATTGCTCTTAAGGAAATAACACCAAACGTTTCTACATTTTTAATACGGAGGTTATTTGATAGAATAGGTTAGTAATCCGTGTGATTATTGTGTCATTTTGACGAAGTGATGAATAAAATATACGAGAAACAAATATAGAACCTTATTTTATTTTTCTTGATACGTAATTTGAAACATAATCTTTCCATTTATTATAAGAGAATTAAATGTATTTACAGGTTGCTCGTGGTATAAAGCTATCCAAGTATTATAAGTATAGCTGTTACAATAAATTAAAGATTATTTTCACATGTCAATTTAAACCAGAAAAGAATGTAACTACTAAAGAGGTAAATTGGATCTGACTCACTAGGTTTTATGATATTATCCGTAACTGTAAATAAGTCGGAAGCATAACTATATTCTAATCTAAACTTGGATTAGAAAGTAGGTAAGCGGTTCAAACGCACGGCATAATCACGTGTTTGATTTTCCAAAAGCTCTTCAAAATTTCTTAGGAAGACATTTAAAATGGTTATGGTACGTATATCACTAATAAATTCAGGCTTTCGCTTCTTTGGAAGTGGCGCAATATATTTCTTTTTCCAAATACTGTAGAAGACACTTGAAGTAATGCATTGATTGAACACATTACGCAAGAAAAGTAAAGTATGTGGGCCATACAGGTGGACCAAATTAATACCAATGTCATCACGACCAACTGGCTGAAAATATCCTCTTCAGAAACAATATGAAAATATAACTATGATTGAGATATAGATATACACTAATACTGGTGGAGGCGCCGGTTTTGCATTAAATGCCACATATTAACATCAATTTAACAAAAACCCTTACTAAATGTGCCAATGCCGATTAGGAGATGACTGTGTTAAAATCTATATTAAGAGGATTTCTCCATCCTTACTATAAATTAAAAAAAAAATAACAAATATTTTCAATGTAAAACATTTATTATACATACCAAAACAGATTACATTTATATTGTGTTAACCCCGCTGCCCTCTTCACCTGCACTATACAGTTGTGCCATTCTAGAGTAAAGCACCCGAATCGCATTTCATTCCATTAAAAAGAGAAATCAATAATTCTTTATTATTTAACGCAATAGTAATAAAAAATTATTCGTGCTACAAACCATCTGGAGCATATGTGTCAGATCGTAATATATTTTTTATTTTCGGTCAGGAATTCAGAAAATTTACCGCTCCCACTATTACAGTAGGATGCCAACTATTTACTTCAAATCGTTCCTGAAAATATACGAAACATTGTACATGTTAACATCACAATTTTCGATCAAAAATCGACCACTAATTAATACACATCTTATCTAGTCATAATAGGGAGGAGCTTATTTGTCTTTTTTTTAATACTTATTTCTTTAAATGAATGCTTTTTGCCTTACAAAGATCTACTTTCCCAATATCGAAAACTTGATCAAACAAATTATGTCATCTGTGTAAATGCGTGATTTCTCAGACTTACAGAATATTCTTTTAATTTGCAAATATGTGCTACAGAAATTGAAATGTGCAATTTAGAATTGTGTTTCCTTGTATTTATAAGATGCTTTTGAGAAGATTCAATGAAACAGGTCTCTTTTCAAGAAAGCACGTAGTGTTTTATGAAATAAAAAACAATGTAAACGAAAAACCTTAAAAAACATATTCCATTGAGTTGCAAAATCTTCTTTATCAATTAATTTGATAATGTCACTGGCAATACCTGCATGAAGTCCAATAAATCCGAACTTTAGCAACAAACAGATAGAATACACAATTAATATAGAGTTGTCAGCGCTGCAAAATAACTGCAGCTAAATCTATAACTTCATTAACAGGTAGTAACAACGCGCGCTACCAGTAATAATAATTTACATATTACTTTCATCATTATCATTCTACATCAAATGTAGAACTTAATTATAGAGCGCCGTCTATAGCTCTCTAATTTGAAGCGGGCGGCTCCGCAAAAAGGACCGGTTATTAATCTCGGTCAGCCGTAATTGTATGGGAAATCAGACATTATGCAAATTGCTACTGCATCAGAATTAATTACACAGCGGCGGCTGTACTACATTCAGCGCTAGTGGAAATTAAATTTATATTTACGTCGGACTGGTTATCGCTTTGTATTCTGGAAATAGGGTTCGTACGCGGAATACGCATAATTTGAATTCGTCGGTGCGAATTCAGCATGATAACCTAAAGAATCGGATACGCAAAAATTACGCTTATTTCTTCGACAACCTACCTTTTCTTTACACTGATAGACATTGACTTATTATTATTATAAATCTATTTTAAGGTATAAATACATTCATAAGAGCATAATATTATCGCGTAACTAGTCCCTGAAAAGTATAGTGTATCTCACAAATTTTGCTATATCATCCTAGTCTCTAGTATCGTGAGAATGCGCAAGTGCATGTATTATATGAGTACTAAGGATGGTAGGAGGATGAGGGTGCGTGCAAGTAAAGAAATGCAGACCTAGCGTTAAAATAAATGTATTATATAACAGACAAATTAATTCATTTTATTATACAGCACTGGCAATACGAACCGCGACGTTTTTGCGAAATCCATAAAAGGACCCTAAGCTTTAAATATGTAAACCAAATTAAGGCACCTTCAGATCATTTAGTTCGAGTTAGGGAGCGAATGAATGGACATCGTGCTGAATATAGCGAAATACAACTTGCTTAAAGCGAAACATATATAATTTCAGGACAAAAACAGAGAAAAAACTAACTTGCTGAGATACTTATGAAAAAGATTCAAAAAGTAAACTATGAATATAAATAAATCTTAATCGTGGAGATAACATAATGACTAAATTCTCTGCAATAAGCTGGTAAGGAAAAACGAATATCCAGGATCATGTCGATTAAGAGTATAATGTTAAACGCGGTAAATATTCGGTAGATTGGAGATTCTAAAAGATTGTTGGTCTTTGCTTGCGGATAATAAAACGTGTTACAGAAGCGGGTTGCATACTGGGAAACTGTAAACTAAACTTTAGCTAAGAGCTGACATGCATCGATATTAGAATAAAGTAAATTGTAGAGAAACTTAATATCAGTTTGACTTCGCCGACTATATAGTGACATGAGGCCAAATGTTTGCAACAATACCGCATCACTGTATCCATGAAAAGGATATGAACCAGATTGTCTGAAATGCAAGTATTTTGAAAATTTTCTTTGAACAGCTTCCAAGATAGTATGCGTTACATAAATAGGTGACCGTATTAGTGAATCGTATTCCAGCTCGGAACGTACAAATGCAAAATAGAGCATAATTACTGGTTCCAAAGAGTTGAATAACCGGCTATTTCTTGTAATGAATCCTAAGGCCTTCAGGGAGGATTTGACGACATTTAAAATATGATTAGTTTGACGAGTGTACGTGAGGATGGACTTGGACACATTCATACCTAGAAAAAATTACAATTTCCTTGCAATTACCCAACGTAATTAAATCACTGAAAAAATATCAGTCTCGGAGTGACTCGAACCTTTACGTAAAGATGTTGGGTTCGGGTCACTCCGAGACTGATATTTTTCCAGTAATTTAATTACGTTGGGTAATTGCAAGGAAATTGGAATTTTATCATTGCTAATGCAAATGGTGGTTTAGTATTAATATGGATATTAGTTTAACGTTCATGTCTAATTTGTTTGAAGAACAACACATGATCTGTTGTTGCAGAAACGTACTGCCTTCATTTGTTTGAATTCGACAATACAGTTTCAAATCATCTGCAAATAACAACTTTTCACGTTTCAAGATATCACAAATATGTACAATAGTAATAGTAAAGGTCCTAGGTTGCTTCCTTGAGGAACTCCTGAAGTAGGTATAAGTAAGTCTGTTTGATAGCCATTACAGCACACATACCGTTTTCTATTCAACAGGTACGTCTGAAACAGTGACGTTAGACGTGGAGCAAACCCAACAATATCAGCAAAAGCTCTATGAAAGTTGATATGTATGACATCGACTTGTTTGTAAGTGTCCAAACATTCCGAAAGATACTGACCCAGTTGATAACTGTTGATCGGTTCTTCACCAAACCATGCTTATTCTTATCTTAAAATGCGTGTATATATAATGAGGCTAATATAATATTGCAAAAAGATGCGGTGGTTGACGAAAGAAAACACAACGATCAGATTTTACAGCGGTTGCGTTTGGAAGACCATGCCCCAACTTCGATAGAATTATCCAGACCTAAAGCAACTGTAAGAAGCCGTCTTTTAAAACCAATAGGATCGCATGCACGACAGCCACGGTAAAATCTATATTGACCAAAAAATGAGGACTGTGCTTCTTCTGTGTGCTAGTGGACATCAGAGCTGGACTGTTGACTCGCGGAGCAATGTATTTTTTTACAAATAAAGGCTGATTTATAAGAACTAGATGCTGTTCAGTTTGTTTGTCGTTTTAGGGGAGAAGAACCTTTGGATGGCTGCCTTAAAACATGTCTTGCCATTCTGAGTAAATCTGTGAAAGCTAGGGAACGCATTGAAGTATTTAATTAATTAATGATAACAACGAAAACTCAATTTGGAACCTCGAATAGTTGCATCTTCCAAGGTGATTCTGCATCATGTCACCGAATTATGATTATATATACAATTGTTATTCTAAAATTATGGTATTTTATATCACTAACAGTCAATTTATTATTGCAGGTAAGAAAAGACAATACGTCTTTGTCCTGGCAAGGCAACAACTCCAATTTAAATTTTATCAAGAATTACTGGTATATTGTTTTGAAAGCAGTTGCCGAAAACAAAGCGCCAACTAATATAAGCTGTTCAAAAAGTCAAGTAATTAAATTCTATGTCGAATATAATTAGGACCGATTAAATATTAAACAGGGTTATTATGTTACTAAAATTGAATTATATTCCAAATTTTAAGTCTAGTTTAGTTTTTAATTAATCCGAAGTTATAATTTTCATAAACATGCCTATTTGCTGAACTAGAGGAAATGAACTCTTACTTACATTCGAAGAGGTTGGCGTGAGTAACTATCCTTTCACATTCTGTATCTATATCGAATTATTCTCGAATTATGCTGTCTATATGGAGAAATTAACGTTTAAACTTTATACAAAAATTTTAAAGTGAAATGTTGCACAGCAGTTCATTTTATCAATACCTACGATAAAAACCGTTTCCAACTCCACCAACATTGTAATATACTACAGGAAACTAGAATAGAGTTTAATTAAACACATTTATAAATTAAGTAGCATCCTACCAATGGATAATGTGCTGAAATTGGCGGCCGTTGTTTATTAAACGAAATATACACTCATTTTTGAAATTTAATGATCTTTAGTCTAATTTATGTACAACTTTCCAAGCGTGCCCATAGTAACGGACTAGTGTACTACTTACAATAGTAAAATGTACGTTGAGATAATAATAATAACCGTAGGTGAAAGTATCGGCCGTATTTGCTAGGTATTTGAAATAAAATATCCGGACAAACGGCGTGTACAGTACTAACAGGTCATTCATTTATCCTTACCAAAACTAATGTTACTAGATATTGCACATTCACCAGTTTATAAATTAAAATAGTTATAATAAAAATTAGCTACAACTCAGACAAAGCGATAAACTAATTTTGTAAAGTATTCCTAATGTTACACCAGATTCACTCACAACCAGTAATTGTAATTAGGTAGTCTATTCTAGCAATATCATGTGTGTCAAAATAAAGGCTTTTATAAACGTTTTATAGGATCATTGTCCCTCGGCTCAATAGACCTATAAATTAGTTACGCTGCTGAAAGTGTAGCGTGTAGCAGCGACAAAGCTGGTCGTCAGCTCTATTTTATCTGTGTAAGTCACAGTTTAGGGTTGCACGCCCTGTCAGAACCTCGTCCTTTCGTAAAGTTGCTTCGAATACATTCACCAAATTGAATCTTGGTATATTGTCTCAGTACGAAGCCTTTGCTGCCACTAAAAAACTGCTATCAGCACAGAGAATAAAAAATCGTTTGCATAATTCTGGTTTATATTCCCGAGAGCCCTTGATTTGTATTGCTTTTACAGCAGAGCACAAAAGAGCTCGCAGAATATGTACTAGTGAGAATATAAATCGGGGTCGTAATAATATTGTAGACGAATAACACTGGCCAACACACATTTTGGTGCCTCAGCAGTGTAATTAAGCAATTTTGGGGTGCCTGATCCAAGAATGCTATCAGATTTCTTCTATCAGATCTAGTTTTAGGAATTTACTCTTTCTGCCCTATTTAGGAAAAGTTTGCTAAAATTAGATATAATGTTTTGTTACGTACGTAAAATTTTCAGGCCCCGTTGATTCACATTCTGATAAAGTTGCAGATAGTGCTGTCTAATGGATAAACACAAAAATGTGCTCATTCACCTTCTAACAGATAAAAACCAGTTGGTAAACTGCCTATCAAATTATTCACTTTATTTCGTGCGATTAGTAATATTCTGACTGACTATGGATTTTATTGAAGATGTTTTTTATCGCAGAGGAAATTCAGGCAATTGAAATCATTAATAATTGTAAACCATACAATACAAGAAATCGTACGAAAAGATATGTACCATTCCAACCAACTAGATGATATCGAATTTAAAAGAAGATTTCGTCTAAGTAAAGCAATGGTGCAGGAAACAGTTCAGATCCTTGAAGACCATATAAAAAGTCGAACAAGTAGGTATAAACAATATGGTTATATTCGGTTTTATTTCAAAAAGAATTTTTTAGAAGTAATCTCTTCACACCTCTGGAGCAATTACTTATAACACGATTTTACATCTCAGATCCTTTTTATATTGTACTTGGAGGTTTTGGTAAAACGCACAAGTCAGCTTGTTGTTTTTAACAATTAGATCCACCAATAATTCAATTTCGTGGGTGTAAAAAATGATTGATGTTTTTCTTTTATTGTAACACATTCTTTAATACCTTTAATACCGCGAATTTAACACAGAGAATGTCAATACGTGTAACACGACGAAGCGATACCCTAATATACGGAAATACAAGGTTATGCTTAAATAGAGACTGTAATTATATGTTTGTCCTACGCATTATAACGTACATAAGTCGATCTTTCACTTTTATCCGTGCTATACTAGCTGTCTAAAAACATTAGACTGTACTGGTTTGTTGTCTCCCAGATAAAATTTGGTGAATAAACGAAAATGAGATATCTGCTACCTGATAAGTTTATCCTACTGGCGGTTACCTACCACTTTATCAGGATGTGAATAAACCGGCCCTAAATGTTAAAATTTGATAATTGCTAACTGAAAGACAAAAAAATGGGTTGAAGGTATTTATTTAACAGAAAAATATGCATATACAACTTTCTATCATCAGTTAAAAATTTCCTTTTATAATACTTCCTTGCGTGAGGTTTTACCGGAATAGTCTCGCTAAAGATTGCAGCAGTAATCGGCCATCATAAGAGTATCCCATCTTCCTTGGTGCCTTTCCTTTATAATGCTCATGTCTTTGTGAAATCTTTCCCCCTGTTCCTCACCCAAGTTTTCTGGAAAACGATCTAAGCTGCTGTGAAGGTAATGAATCTTGACGCTCATGGTACATTCGAGCGACAATTTAGGTCTCGCAAATATTTAGTTAATTATTTTGAATTTGATATTTATATCTATTAGTAATAAATGTCACTATGGTATATCTCAAAAACTAGAGTTGTTAGGAAGAAATGCCAGTTATTTTTGGAACCAGTACATCAGGAATACCCTAAATCAGGTCGTATTTTAAAGGTATCACGACAGAATAAATTAGTTTGTTGGGCGGTGTAATAGACGCATTCTGACTTCGCATTAAAGAATTCAATATAAACGGTGGCGTAATGGAAGGAGGCAGGATAAGTACTGGAGGACACACTGAACCGTATCTCATAGAAACTGATATTCTCACTTATGAGAGATATCTAGATGAGATTTTACGAACCATTATTCTCCCATATGCAGCACCAGTAGACGAAGTTCGACTTGGTAATGTATAATCCGAATACTTGCTACAGAATACTGAACAAACGTGCTTTGATACGGGTACTCCAATCTCCGTGTCGCGCGTTTGACTCCTCAACGTTGTTCTCCGTACGGCACTGAAACTTACGCCTTTTTGCCGACACTATAAATAAGTGACACTACTACTATTCGAATACAATCAAGAGATTTTGTATTTTGTAGTTTATGTTTATTTCTATATTTCAGATAGGTGCATTTTAGTACATCTTCTGTTATTGTATTTAAATGTTAATGTAATTAATATCCCTCAAGTATACGTAGAAAAATTTGATGTAGTGGAAATCTTTGCAAACTACAATTAAGGTATTTATTTTAAAGTAGTTTATTATTCCATTTTTTTCTTTATATGTGGTGTGCTATACAGCTACGCCCTCGACGAAGTTTCAAAAGTGAATAAAACAGAAAGAAGAGAAGCACCTCAACTGACTTTGACATAACCATTAAAAATGTCACTCTATTCCAATTCTGTACGGAACTAAACAACGGTGGACCCTAAAGCATGGCCTTATCAATATTTTCTGTTCCTTGCACCACCCCAAAGAATGTATTAAATTTTGGTCAAATGTTTTGAAGCGACCTGTAACGTAAGCTCTCTAAAAAAAGAGAAACCATGGAAGATCGATGTTACATATTAAAAGCAGAGCTTAAATTCGCGCACAGTCCAATCGGTTCAATCGGCTAATCTCACTCTTTCGAAAACGGCAAGTATATGAAATCGAAGACAGCGGGGATTACTGGGCATCACGCTGGATGAAACGGCTATTCCGCTAATACCTCGCCCGTTTCGAACGGTTCACTACCTACTGTACCGCTATATATGTAACCGACAACACAAGAAAAATAAAATTTCATCCGTTCTGGCCGCTCGAAACGGACATCGATTACTTAATAAGTCCCAGCTAGAATACACAATTGGAACGATATAGGTTTCGTTTTTTTTCCCCTTTTTTTTGTTCGTTGCTCCCGATTTACTATTTTCCCTCTGAATTTTACACCGCAGATTCGCATGTGACGTAAGCGATTTTTCTACTTCGCTGGTCCGAAACATTTTTTTACGATGTTCTTCTTTTATTTCGTTAGCACAATAGATAAAGTATCGGGGTGTTTTAGTCGCTTCCTTTTTGCTGACGCAATTTAGAATTAAATTCTTTATTTTGTCTACTCCACTCAGAAAAATACAAGGTGTTTTATTTACAAAAAAGAATTGATTCAACCGCACAGACCGTGCTTTAAAAATAGCGAACCAACCTTTTTTTTATAATGAAGCACAATAGAGTAATCCTGGTATTGTTGTTTATAACAAGTGTGCTTGTCTATGTATATATGAACCTGACGTCGTGGGAGAAAATTTGGTTGCTCCTTCAATTAACTTTGCATAAAAATAAGATCCTATTACCAAAACTAAATCCAAGGTTTTAATTTCAAATATAACATATCAGAGTCTTTCTTGTTAGAGTAAACATACCATGCCTTCAATTAAATTTTCATTTAGAGTGGCCTATGATTTTCATTTATATTTGGAAACACTGTGGAACAGTATTGTTTTTCGAAAGTCAAACTTTGACAACTGTCACAGTAAAGTCAATTTATTGCTTGTCTTATTATTGTGTTAGAAAAGCAACACAAAGTCTCTCTTGTTGGAAGCTATTTTAAAACTGGTAGATTAGCAAATCGATAGTGGGTAAATGCAATTAATAAATGTATACAGGATTTTCGTTAACAGTTCCTTGATTTTGTATTTACGCAAAATTATGGTTGCGTTAACAGATTTCGTGAAATGTGGACAGTCCTTTGTAAATCCGGGAGCGGAGCATGTAAAAAAAGAACTGCAGAAAGTATTGATGTTTGATATAAATAGAAAACTCGCCAAAAAAATCCATTGCGAAACTATCACAGGAACTTTAGTTATCAATTGGAACATACCACACTATTCTTAAAAAAAAGATTTAAAATTGTATCCGTATAAAATTCAAGCTGTTCATAAACTCAGTCACGTTGATTACAATACAAGAACCGAGTACTGTCGATCATTCTTGAATAACTTGAACAATAATGATGTTCTTAATAAATGTTTCTTTACTGACCAGGCCTGGTTTCATCCTTTAAACACGCAAAACACAAGAATATTGTTGTCAGAAAATCCTCATGAATTTATGGAAAAAACCATTGGATTTTCAAAAAATTGGTATTTAGTAGACGGTGTCGAGGCAGCGAATTTTTGAGCCCACGATTTTTAACGGAGTAATAAATGCTGAAAGATATCGAAATGACATATTGGAACCCTTTATTAATCAATTAAATGATGAAATTACAGAGGGAAATTACCAATGAAACAATGCGAAACGCCAAATCGTCATTGTTCGCGAAAATGTGCAGGAAAACCAGAAGCAGTCTATTTCTCGCCGTGCACAAGAGCTCGGTCTTTCGCAGACTTCAACTTGGCGAATTTTGCGTTGGGACTTAGCCCTCACCCGAACATGACCTGATTGACACAGAAGTTCAAAGTTATTGATCATAGATAACCCCGTTTATTCGCTGCTTCGTAACGTTTGGAGGAGCACCCCAATTTTGGCCGAAAAATCATCTTTAGCGACGAGTTGCATTTTTGGATGAACAGCATAATAGCCTTATATAGGACGACACCAACGCAGATGAGGTTCACCAGGTTTCTGTTAAGTGCGACTTTTTGGGCCAGTGGCGTCACTGATCTTTACTTTTTCGAAAACGATGTTGGTGAGGCCATCACCATCAAAACGATGATAACCGATTTCATTTGGCTCAAATTGAACAGTACAGACGTGATCACATATGGTTCCAACAGGACGGCGCTACATGCCATCTATACAGCGGACGCCACCATGTGGGAGTGTAATTGTCTCTTGCAGAAGTAACATGAATTGGCCACCAACTTCGTGCAATTTGGCTCTGCTAGACTTCTTCTTGTAGGGTTTTCTGAAGTCACAAGTCTATGCCAGTTAACCGCAATCGATCGATACCCTTAAAGTCATTATCGCATAAAATTCAGCCGGATCTATGCAGCAGAGTAATTGAAAATTGGACCACTCGGAACCGTACCACTCTGAGAGCTACGGTGGACATTTGATCGACGTTATATTTCACAAATAATGTCAAACATCGGTCTTTTACACAAACAAAGAAATTCGTTAATACATCATAGACAGCTTGTTTTGTTCCATTTCAACATCGACCTACCCTTGTTGAAAAATTCTTTGGCTTTGCTCTTGACTTAGCTCAGGCTTTAAGTTACACAATTCAATTTCGAATTATAGAGAAATTAAGTTTTCCTAACTTATGTATATTCGAAGGACAAATTGCATATAACAATACTAACGAAGCTATCCCTGTACGTCTCAACTAAAGTAAGCAAGTATGATGCGGTATACGGTTGACGTAAGCTTAACTGGTTGCACACTGCAGCCGGGCGTTTCCTAATCTAATAAAGTGCCGCTTTACCGCGCGAAGTAGTAAGCTGTTTATTCGAAAAATTTCGCGCAATGAACGTCGACCTCCTTGCTTGCATCGCACAAATATTTTTCATACGTGTATATCCGCTATCATCCGGGAAAATTCAATAATGCATTTTACGTGACCGGCATCACGACTTCCTGATGTGTATACGTCGCGTTCGCCCAAATAAACAACTACTGAAACCGACAAACACGTAACTCGAACGAACAACACGTGCATATATGTATGTATAACGCGATAACGTCATTGCAATATTGCAGAACTAAAAAACACTACTGTTTTCAAGTTAAAAAAATAACAGGGATGTAATATATTTGCAAAATATATCGTGAGCTTACCTAGTGTGTAGGTGAAAGATATTTCTCTCCCCAATTAGCATAGCGTGAAAAGTTGTATGTAGATGAAAATTATTTGAAACCAATTATAGATGGAGCTTCGCTTTCGCTGTAATTTGTTTGCTTTTTTAGATTGAGTACTCCCTAGCACTACATTTTTTAAACTCTTATCGTTCCTTAATATTAAACTTAGTGCTTAAGGTTTCAGACACATTTATCTACAAATGTTCAAAGTACTTCCTATGCTGCGACATTGGTCCTGTTTTGTTTTGTTATCCTATATTTTAATATGAACTGACATCGAGTCAACAACGTTTCTTTGAATAAAAATATTTCGTTGCATATCTAACGGTAAATTCGCAAAAAAATATGCTGGGTAAAAGTTTAAGTACTATAAAAGGTATGACCTTTGGCTAATTTTAATTAAATTGGAAAGTGCCAACTTAAATTAATATTTGATTGGTCCGCCCCAAGCTTCAATGACTGACCTTAGATGACGTGACATAGATGAAGTTTCTGTTTTAGGTATCGTGATTTCTGACCAGGCCTTTGGTAGAACTCCCTTAAGGAACTCTGCGCTCTATAAAGTGATATCATGAATGCTTCGAGCCAATAATTCCCGGTGATTGGAGAGGAGTAGTAGAGGCGACCTTCACCAAATGCTTGGTGTCGCTGCCCAATCCTTTCCAAGCTATCCATACAGGACTCCAAATATTCCTTCAGTATACTTTTATACCGGTGTCTGGCTATTATATCATCGATAAAAACTAAATGTGCTACTCCACCTGCTCCAATTGCTCCCCAAACCATCACGCTCTTGCCACCATGCTTAACGGTAGGTATTAAATTTTTGGTTTGAAGTGCTGTGTCGGACTTGCACCAAATTTATGTGCGTCCATCGCCGACAAAAATATTAAATTTAGATTCATCTCTAAATAACGCTCTTTTCTAAAAGTTTTCACCATTACTGCTGCACTTGCTTTCAAAGTCTAGACGAAGTCGCCGATCTTTGTTAGGAATAAGAGGTTTCTTACGTGGAATCCTGCTTCGAAAGTCCTTGTCCCGTGAAATTCTTTGTACAGTTTTCGGGTGAATTGCTAATACTGCAGCAATACTACCGGCTACCTTTGGCGCACTTATTTTTGGACTTTTGCCCACTTCCGTTAGGATAAGGATAACATCTTGGCATGAAAGTTTCTTGGGTCGTCCAGTTCTGGACCTATTTTCCACTGTTTTGCAAGTTTTATATTTTCTTATAATATTTTAGACACTTGCCAATGACAAATTCAAAACTTATATATTTCGCTAGGATTTGCCTTCTTGTTGAATAATTAATTTTCTTATACTAGCCTCTATTTACTTTCACAAAATAATGGGCATATTATTTTGTTTACAAATCTACCGATAATAATGAAATCAGAATCAATACCGAATAGAAATGAGTAAGTGAGTAAATCACGAAATAGAACGGTACTTCTTTCGGAAAAGAAACCCAAAGCAGACATTTTTTGGATGGTATTTAAACTTTATTTATTTTTTCGTATTTTTATTATTTCTCTGGAATTCACTGTTATCTGTGCGACAAAATAGGTTTTATAAGAATTCGTTACTACTTACTATAGAACTATGTTGTACATATGAAGATACTCTTTTCTACCAGCTGTGTACGCCCGAGTGTTCTCTTGATGCAAGATGATCCTTTCTCTTTGAAATTTTTCGCGAACATTTTGGAGAACTTGAGGCAAACAAAGCATAGTATATGATTCAGAATTAACAGTACGACTAGTACTACAATGGATTGCATGTCCAATCAGAAAATATGGCGACCATATTATTTATTCGAATCTTTCACACACGACTTTTCTTGAAAACGATTCGTTCTCAAAGATGCAAACTGCCGATTGTTAGTTTGCAGGGGTAATAGCAGCACAGCCACGTTTCATTTACTGTAATGATATTGTAACCAAATGTCAAAACGATCTACGGTAGATCTATACTATCTCATACGTTTATCCTTTTGAATTGGGATCAAATTGTGGCGAAACCAGCGAGCATGAAATTTGCTTTCACGCCAATCAATTAAGAATGAAGTAAACGAGGTCAGAAGAAAAATACCAATATCTCTTTTTTTACCCTACGTCCCTTGTTCCTTCCGGTGTTGGATCTCCATTTTCTTGTTGTTGTCTTCCACAGATTCCTGTTCTGAGCCAGTTGTTTGGATTCAATCCATCCCATACTTCTTCTTTTTAATGTTCTATGCATTTGTTCTTTCCAGGTATTTCAGGATCTATTCTGTTTCTGTCCTCTGTTTTGGCTTTGAAAGTCATCTTTGTTATTCGATCTTCTTCCAGTCTGTGTATATGTCCAAGCCATCCCAGTTGTCTGTCCTCTATGATTATTTATATTGGCTCGATATTTAGACTATTAATGATTGTCGTGTTTCTGATTTTGTCTCTCCTTGTCACTCCTATTCTCCTTAGGACTCTCATTTTCATGGCTGTGACTTTGCTTTTGATTCTACTCGTGGTTGTCCATGACTCGCTGCCATATGTTAATGTTGGTCTGACCACTCTCTTATACACCTCTGTCTTTATTTGTTTTGGTATTTCTTTTTTATATAGAAATGTATTTCTTAATGTGTTATATATTTCTGTGGATTTTCCTATTCTCTCATTTATTTCTTTCTCTATTTTTTCGTTGTCTTCAATGGTTGTTCATAAGTAATTGTAACTTTTAACTTGTTCCAAGACTACTCCTTCGATTTTGATGTTACGTTTTTTTCCTTCTGAAGCTATGATCATTGTGTTTGCTTTTATCGTGTTTATCTCCGTGTTTATCTTTGTCAGTTCTTCTTGGTATATCTTCAGGTTTTGCTGTAATAATACCATATCATCTGTAAACATTAGGTGCTGTATGTTAAGTGCACTCATTTTCCAGTTTCCTTTTTGTTTGGCTTTTTTAATAGCATCATCTACTAATATAGAGAATAACAGAGGACTTAATATGCCTCCCTGGCGACATTATACAAAACAAAATCCAAAGCAAAGACCCTAAGGAAAAGCTGATTATCACTCGTGTCAAATTTGTCACTGAAAAAAAATCAACAGTAGATTCTACTTGTGGTACTCGTAATAGAGTTTCATTCGTCTTTTAGTTTGTCAAAAAGACGTCTTGACTTGCGGCGTTTTTTAGTAAAGAGGCCATATTTCACCCAACATACGATATACATACTAAAATATTTATTACCAAGGGCATACTACTGGCAACAACTCACCTCCAAACCTAACTTGTTTTCTTTTTCGTATATAACCAATTTTATCTCTCTTGCCCGTGTATCGAAATCACGCACTTAACTAACCTTTAAAATTCCCTCTGCCGATATCGTAATATAAACTGTATAGATCTAAACCCACTACCAGATCTGGGTTAGGAAAAATTTAATGTTCACTCCCACGATCGTCGAACCCTTCTCAAAAACCAACGGCGCGTGCTTAAGGCTTTATGTATTCAAGGGAAAAAACGTGTTGTTCTGGCCCGGTCGTGCGGATATCTTCGTAAATTATGCCGTCAGTGAAGCTTGCTTAGGCGGAATATTATTCGATAATTTTTAGAGCTCTTGTTAAATTATTTTCGATCGAGAATACGTTGAAGCAGCGAAATAAGATAGTAAATAAAATGTCTTCATAATCCTAGTAGGAGGTGCACCGTGACTTTAGGTACCAATTCATTTTCTATAGTTTTACAGCTCAGTAATAGTGCAAAATGTATAATTGAAAGAAGTAAACTAGTGTTGAACACTATCAAAATCAATTATTATGTGATAAACAGTACCGGACTTAGTTACGTTACTTGGGGGGAAAGGGCGGGAATAGCTTCGATACGAGGTCACTTATGAAATTTTAAGCCAAGGAACAAAAATGTTGAATTTATATTTATCATTTGGTAACACAATTTTATGTACAGTGTACGAAAAACTATTGTACTAGGTGGAAGTACATGTAGATCCTTTGACATTTTCGCAGTGGAAGTATGTGAAAACCTTTTGATACTTCGTTAAAACGCAAGTATGGTATTCCTTTCGTTGGTTTTGTGCAGCAGGTATATGCACGCTAACGTTATCTTGGATTATTTGAAGGAAATTAGTAGTTATTCCGTTTTTTTCAAAGCTAATGCTTTAGAAATACGGAAAAGCAGACTAAAATGGAGCTTTTTCTAAGATAATAAAGACAAATTGTAGAAGATAAAATGATTAAAGGTGTTTAGGCTTTAGATATTCATTCATCAGACTTAACACTTCCGTCAAATTCACTGGGGTTTTAATCATGTTAGTTATTGTCAGTTATTGCGATGATTAGTTCCAGCGTCATGAAGTGGAACATTTTTTAACATCTATACTAAGTTCTAATAATGTTTTCAGTAAGTACTGCACGGTCGTTCAGATTTCTTATGGGCATTAAGCTAGCGCTTAGCTCAACATATCAATAACTTCTTCATTGCTGCATCCATCCTTGTACCAGTGTTTATTGTATTACGCTTACGTAAGTCGAACCATTAAATATTCATAGTAATATGGAGGCAGATGAAGCATTCTATAACCTTTTTTAATAGTTAGACTTTGTAAAGTTTACTAGAATTAAGCTGTTTTTCTACTTTTAATAATTCCAGCCTATCAGACTATGAATGGTGAGGTATATTTTTATCATTTAAATATTAAAGTATCGGTGAACATACGAGGGCGACCTCAAATGTTTCCGGAATCAGAAAGAGATGGCGCACGAAAGTTAAAGTGGATTCATTGGTCGACAAGAGGAACCTTTAGCATGGCAACTGTCAAAATTTCAGACGTATACTGTCAATAGTTGTTGTTTAAGAGTATGCTTTGTGTAGCAAGTCAGGCGGTACCCACCGCGCCGAAAGCATTTTCATACTCAAAATTTCTTCTAGAATATGGGCAATGCGTTCCTCTGAGATGCCTCTTGTCCCTGCTATCTCTTTCATCTTCAATCGGCGATAGGCTAGGACGATATTGTGAATATTGTTGACCATTTCATCGTTGGTAGCAGTTCTTGCGCGTCCAATGCGTGGTTCGTCACTTGTGCTTGCACGGCCACGTTTAAACTCGCTAATCCAGCAGCTGATAGCCGAAAATGATGGAGTACATTCGCCATGGACCTATAGCAAAATATTTCGAATTTCCGTGGCCGTTTTCCCAGCCATCCAGAAGCGTTTAATCACTGTACCAGATTCGATTTTATCCATTTTTTGCCAAACCGCCTGACTTGCTACACAAAATACTCTTGAATAGCAACTACTGACAGTAGACGTCTGAAATTTTGACAGTTGCCACAAAAAGGGTTGCCCTTACCCACCGATTCATGCGCCATTTCTAGCCGACTCCGGAAGCATTTCAGGTCGCGCTCGTATATATCTACTATTCACAAAATTCCAAATTTCTTTGAAATTCCGGATTAGAAAGCTTCTGCTGTCGTTAACTGCGTGGTTGTAAACATAGATGCTAACGTAAAATCACATAGTGAGTTACAGTATAATAAATTACATTGGTGCTAGACCTGTATCTGCTTTACTTTGAAAATTAAAATATATTAAAGTTTTCCAAGATTGACATTTGATTGAAATTTTTCCGTCCCTGAGCAGGTACAGGAGTAAAAGTATATATTTACACATCCTTTGTCGTAAAGTATTCAACAAAACAAATCTTAAATTTTCCTACAGTTATTAATGTAATGGAGGAGTCTAACTTGGTGAAGGTTAACTTTTAAAATAATCACGTGATAAGGTAACATTACTGCGAGTAATTGAAAAGTTCATATTATCGATGAAAATTATAATATTCTACACGTTGCTGTAATGTGCTGCCGTAACGAAAGTACTACATGCATATTTCACATTTAATATTCTAATATTCCTGTAACATTACAGATTAAGACGTCGAATACCGTTTAAACCTAACCTACTACTTGCTCATAAATTTCGCGAATCAAGCATATTATCGACGTTAAGGCCGACATTTCCATGAAACATAATATCCAGTTATTAGTTGAATTGTAGCCGGGCACATTAGGTACGATGTATTAGGACGTACATACAAGGGAGGCACTAGGTATATATGATATGTGAACGGTTCACGAACTTCCAACCAATATTTGCATATTAATGTTGAATAATCATAACGTTTGTGTCTAGAGAGCTGTTGGTGCGTAATATTCCAGTAGAACCACCCTTCGAACCTTTTAGCTTTCGGCATGCTCACACTGCATGGTGTGACATGAAATATTTACATAAGTATATGTAGACTTGTATTTACATTATGGAATGAATGAGTTACGACTCGCGTTTTAGTACAAAAAAGTAATAAATAATATATGTAAAAGTAATTACAATATCCCTTGGAGATTGTGTGCCTCGTTCGTAATACAGTTGAGATTTATTTGGTGATAAGGAGCGTAATTTTGATCTAGAATATTGCAGAAAAAAGTAATTAGATAGGATCGAAAATTTCCAATACAAGTACGTAAATATATATGTACATGAGGCTGATCCGAGGGCGACCTGAAATGTTATGAATCCACAAGGAAAACACGGTACTGGTGTGGTTTATTATTTTGACTTTTCGATGTAATCTCCTCGAAGATCAATACACTTTCTCAAACGGAGCTGTAGTCTCTTGAAGCCGTCGGAAAAATAGGATGTTTCGAGGTCTGCAAAATAGCCATCTGAAACTGACTTTCTTATTTGAAGCAAATCTCTTTCCTCCCAGTGATTTTTTCATGTTTGGGAATACGAAATGGTCGCTGGAGGCTAGGTCCGGGGAATATGGAGGGTGATAGACTAATATGTAGCGCAACTCATTTAATTTGGACACGAGAATGCGTGATGAATGAGCCGGTGCATTGTCGTGGTGGAAAGGTACTTTTTCCGCTGCAAGCGAGGCTATTTCTGCTTCAATACTCCATCGAATCGGGTCAATAAATCGCTGTAGTACTGCCCCGTGATAGTCCTTCCCTTCTGCAGATAGAGGATGAGAATCACACCTTGGGAATCCCAAAAAATGGTCGCCGATGAAACGGTCTTTGCTTTCTTTGGAGCCGATTCGCCCGGAAAAGTCCACTGGTTGGACTGTTCCTTGGTCCCCGGTATGTAGTGGTGGATCCAAATCTCATTCACGGTTACAAAATGCATGAAGAGATCCCTTGGATTGTGTTAGACCCTGGTCAGACGCCGAAACCGTCACCCGATTTCGTTTTTGCTCCGGTATGAGCAAACGCGATACCCATCCCTCCGAAAGCTTTTCCATATTGAAAGATTCGTTTCGAACATGGTCTATGCGTTCTTCTGAGATGCCTATTGTCTCTACTATTTCTTACAACTTCAGTCGGCGATCAGTCAACACTACATCACGTATCTTGTCGACCATTTCATCGTTGATAGCGGTTTTTGGGCGTCCATTGCGTAGTTCGTCACTTGTGCTTGTGCGGCCACGTTTGAACTCGCTCACACAGACGCTGATGGTCGAAAATGATGGAGTACATCCGCTATGAACCTCTAGTGAAATATTTCTAATTTCTGTGACTGTTTTGCCAGCCATCCAGAAGTGTTTTACTACTACATGAAATTCAATTTTATTCATTTTTGCGAAATCACTTTACATGCTACACAAACCACATTCTTAAGCAACAACTTTTGACCATCTCTTGCTGATTCCGGAAGCATTTCAGGTCGCCTTCGTATAAGCCCCTATACTAATGATCCCAAAATTTATACTGAGGTAGGTGCAGAATTGTATTATCGTAAACCATTAATTGAAGATATTTACAGTTAGGCTAGATTTCCTACAATTTTCGAAGCAGAAATTTCCGCCATCGACATGGGTGCTGGAATATTACTTTCAAATGGAGTAAAACACAGGTCAATTAAAATTCCGCCGAACAGTCAAGCCGTTCAACAGGTTATTTGGGCAGGTAAAACATTTTCCAGGTTTGTAGCAAGAGTAGTCCTAATACACTGAGTAGTCACAAGAAAGTTACTCTCATCTGGATACCAGGACATACTACCATTGAAAATAACTAGACGTCCGATACTCTTGTCTTGAATTTGGTGTCAAAGAATTCTAGACCGCTTCAAGGCTGGAAAGACTAAAAACGTGTAAAACATCGTCAGTGGTGATGAATCTTAGGCTTACTCTAAGAAGCCATAAAATAAACGGCAGCTGTCTGTTTGGGTGTTCAAAGATGAAGAAAAGCCGACAAAAGTCATCCGTTTTCGAAGTCTCTCCAAAAAGGTGGTCACGACATCTAAAAAAAACTTTTACTGCCGATTACCGTACAACCATTTCTTTGCTGCAAGTCATCGCCGAGTTTCGAAAAACCAACTCCGAGCAACGAATCAATCTCCACGAGGACAATGCAATTTCGCATATATTTACATTTTGAACGGAACAAAAAGTTGACTCAAATACCAAGGACTTCTTTACCTTTTCGAAAAGCAAGATGGGACTGCGTGGTTAAAGGTTGTAGTCATCAGAGGAGACAGTCGATGGCTTCAAAAATACAAATTTGGCTATTATAAACAAATGAGTGAAACAACTATATCCGTAGTTGGTTCTGGCGCTATGCGAAAGTGTAGTAATCTTCGTGGAGAATACCTCGAAAAACAATAAAGTCTTTAGAGGTTATATATTGTTGTTAGTAGAAATGTTTTTCGGGTTTTGTCGTGTATTTACTGTTTTACTTGACGTTTCGCTGATCACGCTGTCAGCTTCTTCAGAAGGTTTCTAAAGACTGGTGTTGTTGTCTCTTGCTTCTCCTTATATACCCCATTTCTGTTCCGTTTTGCTGATCCATAACCGTTTCGCTTTGCTGGTCCGTAACCGTTCCGTTCGGTTGAATCGCGTCGTTCGTTGTATGATGATTCCGCAGTGCAAACTACCACGTGTTGTTCATCTTGTATCAGTGGTGCCGCAATGGGATCTCCTCCATCACCTGTAATCGCCAACATCTTTATGGAAGCATTCGAACATGAAGCCATCGAATCTAGCAGGATGAAACCTAAATGCTGGTACAGATATGTAGACGACACCTTTGTCATATGGCCGCACGAACCAAGGACTTTAGAGGAATTCCTGCAACACATCAAAAGACAACATGCTAACGTTAACTTCACCATGGAAATCGAAGAGCACGGCAACTTACCATTTCTAGATGTCCTAGTGGAGCGTACCGACAGCAACAAACTGGGCCACAGTCTGTACCGAAAGAAGACTAACACAGACCGATGCCTGCATGCAACATCCCACCACCATCCTCAAGAGAAGAGATCTCTCATCAATAGATTGTTCAGAAGAGCGGAAAAAATCAATGGTGAACATAACAGGAATAGTGAAATACATCACGTCAAAAACGCCTTGCAGAAGAACGGCTACAGCACAAAAGATATAAGGAAACCACGGAAACAGAAAAACGACGAAGATCAACAATAACCAGCAGGTTACGCGTATCTTCCATACATAGACGGAGTCACCGATAGGCGAAAAAAGACCCTAGGAGAAAAGAACATTACCACACGATACAATACGGTGACCAAGATCGAACAGCTACTCCCTCTCAACAAAGTCGTGCTACCAAAACTACGAACAAAAGGCATATACGAACTAAAATGCCAATGTGGAAGAAGCTACATCGGTCAAACAAGACGGAGTATTCAGTACAGGGTGAAAGAATACAAGAGAGATGGACGCCTCAGGCATATTGAGAAATCCGCAGTAGCAAAACACCTGCAGCAACAAGGAGACCACCGGATAACCTACAGCGACGTTAAGGTATTAGCCAGGACCAGCCACTACTACCCGAGAATAACACCCGAATCAATAGAAATAATGAAGAATACCAACAACTTCAATCGCGAAGAGGGATACAAGATTAGCAACACCTGGAAGTTAGCACTGCGGAATCATCATACAACGAACGACGCAATTCAACGGAACGGAACGGTTACGGAGCAGCAAACTGGAACGGTTATGGATCAGCAAAGCGGAACAGAAATGGGATATATAACGAGAAGCAAGAGACAACATCACCAATCTTTAGAAACATTCGGAATAAGTCGACAGCATGATCAACTAAACGTCAAGTAAAACTGTAAATACACGACAAAACCCAAAAAACATTTCTACTATGGACGACGGTCGTGACTCGTCGACACTCAACTATCTATTGTTGTATTTCAACTCTATATACAAAACTTAAAAGATAACCCTCGTAACAAAAATATTTTAAACTATTTTGTGTGCGACTGCTGATTATACATAGCATTCGGCAATATTTGCATCATATGTATTTTTAGTGCAATCTATCTGTATGATAGATAAATAATGAAGCGCCTTATCAATGTCACTTTTTACGAGGGTTACATCCGCTAAATAATTAAAGTTTATTTAATTTGCACTCTTGAAATTACCAAACCTCAAAACATGTTCACATACATAATTATTCTGATTGATGTATTGTACAAACCGCAGTAATACTTCCTCCTATATGCACATGTTGGTATGCCTTTTATACCGGTGCAAATACTTAAACGTCAGTACTGTCTCAACATAATACTTGATTATTTATTTCCTGCTAACAGCTCCATAAAATGTAGCAAGTAAGTAGACAAATGATCCCCTAACGTGACAGGAACGAATTGTGAACATTAGTACTCATTTTCCTATCCCAACTAGATTACGTGATATTTCTCCTCGTATGCATATATACGGTTCATATCTAAACAAGGTAGCTGGATGTCAGAATACGAAATAAAAAGGAGGAAACTGACGTGCTCTTAATGTTACGGCATTAGTTAAAATGAAGACCGGAATGCCAAGTAGGCAGAAAGGCAAAACAAATAACATCATATAAAAAAGGCGCTGAATGAATGTCATATGAAGACGTGATGAAAGTCATTTATCTGCGTCGCTCTTTTTCTTTTTCGCATATCTCTTTTATGCTTTCGACGGAAAAAGATTATTTTATTCCTTTTTTAAAGAGGATACTTAGCTGTCGGCTAAAGAATCTGTTGTAGTAATTCTTTACCACTGCAAATTAACATTTTTATAGGCGTCCCTATAAGATTTGGGAGAAAAGTGATTCGACATCAACATAATTAAAACCAGAAATAATTTTATAATTAATTAATGTTGGTCTAAAGCCACGTTGCAAGTAGAAACAATGCAGATGCCGGTGGTAAAAGGTTTCCTACAGGGGTTCTTTGATGTGGGATATGGTAGTTGACAAAGCTGTGCTAAACAACACAGGCCATTACACTCAAGGATATGTCGATAATATCGTGATATTCACACTGGGGAAAATATAAGCATAAGGTGTTTATTTGTATTGAATTCCACAAAAACATAGACATACGAAGATTACGAACAAATACATAGAAAAAATGTAATAGGTCTTAAGAATTAATAAAAATGTACGTGTTTGGGAAGTCCTTACACAAACAGATCATTAAAGAAATAAATATTAATCGGCCCAAATCAGTAGAAGTGATGTCAAAGCAATCGAACAACTCATCCACTCTATAAAATCACCGAGCCCTCAGGGGAACCGTCAACCCCCATTTAGAAAGTGAAATGGTTCTACATTTTCTATCGTGTAAAGCTAATTTATAGTTGAAGATGTCATCTGATAGAAAGGAGTGCGATGTCTAGGTATACACAGATTATTGTGAGTTCTTGTTAGCATAACAACTGAGACATTGCCATTCTTGACAAGCAGGCTGTTATTTTAACTACTAAACACCAACAACTCATATACACACACGGGTAGGCCACAACCCCATAACTGCTTCGCGCGACCCGTAAATCTAACGACCTTTTCTAGTAGAGGAGCAATCTCGCAGAGTGGTAAAATAAACTCTAAACAATTAAGCAATAGCGTAGACGCGATTCAAAACATGCAAAACAAAACAACTTCAAAGAGCATAAGTTCACGGAAGCACGCACAACCCGAATACCGTACAACGCAGATCAAAGTCAACACCCAGTAATTTGTTTATACTTGAAGCAGAAATCCATCGTTAAGTCCAAAAAGTTATGACTGGGAACTGATTTCCCTGCTTGCGGATATACATTTATTTATATATATATTATACTTTGGCCATACAGCAACCATTCAGAACAACATCAAACCTGTTTTGCCGCCGTCAGGATTTAATTACAAGCGCAATACGCCATCATATCGAAAATGACAATATCCAAACAACACGAAAGTCCTGAAATAGATGGACCAACAACTATACAACTTGTAGGATTCGCAAGCCGAGACAAAACATACGAATACAAATTATTCACGTATATCACAACTGTCGGTCCCAAAACACAACCTTGGAGTACACCCATTATGACATCAATCATCCCCGATTATCATGATGCTTTGGAAGACGATCCCACGCCAATCCGTCCAAGAAACAAAAATCACGAGGAGCTAATAGAAGAAGTACATGAAGTTATCGCATACGACGCGAATTCGACTATGAGGTAGATAACGGAGGAATTAAATGAGACCAAAGACACGACTTACGAAATTTTGGAGAAAGATTTAAACAAGCGGAAAGTCTGTACACGATTTCTTCTTCATGCCTTAACGCAGGACCAAAAAATTGCTCGTGTTGAACATTGTTAGGATCTTATCAAAACATCCTGATGAAATCGCATATTTCTAGAATCGATAGTAACTGGTGATGAGACTTGGTGCGGTGCTTCAAGCACAATCCTCAAACAAAACTCCAAAATATACAAAACCAGAGAAGACAATGTTGATTTGTTTTTACGACTCTAAAGGTATTCTACATGGGGAATTCATTCCTGAGGATCAGAAAGTCACTGGTGAATATTATGTGGGGGTTATGGAGCATTTGTGGAAGAGAATCGTTCGATTGAGGTCCAAATATCGAACGCTGGGAAGTTGCTTTTTGTTACACAATAACGCACCACTAGATAAGACTGTCTCTGTTCGCGAATTTTTGGTAACAAAACTAGTCTGTGTTACAACACTCTCAGTATTCGCTAGACTTATAACCATTTGACTATTTCCTCTTCCCGAAACTGAAACTGACTATGAGAGGAACGTTTTACGAGAATATTGGCAAGTCCAAGAAGCTGCGACGAGGATCTGTAGAACGATTCCGAGAAATTACTTAAAGCAATCTGTACTATCATTGGTTGAAGGTGTCCAGAGACGAGTTTTGGCGAAATAACTGGTTGTTTCTGTTTTATTTGCAATGTTCCGTTATTGTTCCGACATACTGTGTATAGCGAAAGATCTGAATTGTGTTGCTGAAATGTTATAGTGCCGTACTTTGATCTCTTCAATAATACCGATATCATCTATCCGACATTTTCATCAACAACAGCATATTCGTATTGTCGTTGGATCAATATCTTTTCACAATACGTATTTACTGGAACACATCGAAAACACAGATGGAGTTGGTCGCGCATTTATTGATTCATTTTCCAAGAATGCAGCATCAATTTAAGCTATCGGATTACACGACTGCATTTTAATTGTATAGTTCAGTCAGATTCTCAATATGTGTTACAAACGCTAGTCATCATCCCAACCTGGGGAAATGATAAACGACATTACTCAGTACATTAAATTTAAACAAACTTAACTGACTAGTCCAAACTTTTCCATAAACTATGTGTGAGTCAAACTTCATGTGGAATAAAAAGATAGTGATAAAACAAAAAATGGTTGCAATTTAAACCAGTTAGTTAAGAGAAGAAGACGCTATCTGTTTAGTAAAAGAACGAGAAATAGGAAGATGAACGCCCCCATGGAACCGATGTGTATCGACAATTTACTTATACGGTTCGATACAGCCCAAACCTAATATTTAGTTCACTAACTATAATATTCCACGGAAATACACATCTACCATTAGTCAACTTAAGCTTGAATATGGGTATTACTTGGTTTTTTTTACATAGATTAAAAATAATTGGGGATAATAAATGTAGTGCGCGCAATACTGTACTCGAGCTTGATTATATCATTTTTGATTAAGCTTGTGATATTTACTATAGCATAGCTGCAGTAAATGTAAAAACGCTATTCAATCTTCAATATCCCTAAATAGAAATGGCATTTTTTAATTTTATTAAAAAAATTAAGTTAACAAAATTTGATCTAGCGTATTTACACCTCCATGAGAAATTCCTGTCATATCACAGCCTAGTGTAGTTTGTGTCATGACGTCGTTCCGAACGGCGTGGAACGTATGGATGTTAGTGAGGGACAGGAGGAATGATTTCACAAATACATCAGCATTATAGAGGAAAGATAGCAAGGAAAATGGGATAACCCTACGATAGCCGATTACTGCTGGAATTCTCAGCGAGACTGTTCTGGTAAACATGACGCAAGAGAATCTTATAACGGATTGAAAGTTGTATATGCATATTTTTGTGTCAAATAAATACCTCCTACCCATTTCTGCTTTATGTTTCAGTTAACAGTTATCAAATAGTAATATTTAAAAGGTTACATAAATAAGAAAACATTATATCTAATTTTTGACGATTTTTTCTTAAATAGGGCAGAAAGAGTGAATTTCGAAAACTAGATCTGATAGAACAAATCTAACTGCATTCTTGGAGTAGGCACACTAAAATTGCTTAATTGGACTTAAAAAAATCCCACCAGTGTAATATACGAAGTGCCCAAAACAGAAAATGTTAAAAATGAGTACGGTGTTACGTAATAGGTTAAATAAACAATTGAGAAATTAGATAGCATTAGAAAGCAAAGAGGGGAAGGGTTTGAAGCAATATGATTTTCAAAACTACAAAGGGGAAAGGAACCCAACTGTATCCAAAAGGCAAACAAGATAAAAAAAGGCATTAAAAAGTAAAGAAGGGCAATGGCTTCGATAACACGAGTGGAAATAAAGAGCGTGGAGCTAATGACATATGCCAGAGGGACGCTACCATTCTGACACGATACTGGCAGCAATAATAATTGAAAGAAAGCAAAATTAAAGAATTAGATCCATTAAAATTTACTCTCTTGTATAAAACGGAAAAAAGTGTATTTCTCTCCCTTATATTGAACGTACTAATTAACGGATATCATTAGAAACAATAAATGTCACGTGGTGGCAGGTGTATCTGCTAATAATACGCTACATATTTTAAACGGCATTGTTCGTGTCTACCAGCGCATCGCCAATATGGTTATAACGTGAAAATACGATCGGAATTACGCTATTTATAATTCCGCTATTATGCATTTATTGCTCCATTATTGCGCACGATATCTGGCAAAGAACGCAGCGAATGCGCGCTTTATCATGCGGTAAATGGCCAAGAAATTCTATTGAATTACATCATGTGCAATATGGAGGAACGAATTTCTCGACTCAATGCGAAGAGCATCGTCGGGCATTGTATGCGCGGAAGACGCGAAGAGACAGTTTCCGGCTTTGTTTTTTTGCAACGAGAATACGGCTCGTATATACAGTAGCGTCTTACCGAATGTTGGTGCCGTAAAAATGTAAATGATACTTCCGGAAATACTACTGGAAAATATGGAACTTCTTTAGATCAGCGCAATTGCTTGACGTTGATATATAGACCAAAGTATGAAGTGGTTTATATGCTTTTATTTCCTCTATTTTTGTTATCGTTGTCTTAACTTCGCAAATGTCTAGAACAGTGCTTAATTTACTTGAATTTACGGCAAATGTATCTTCGAAAAGATTACTAATGATGTCTCGAATCTAAATTGATGTTCTGAATAGTTTTTATTTAAATTTATAACATCGAAGTATACTTCCATATTCTGTTTACTCTTCTATTCTATTTTACATAACTAGTCGGTCATGAATATTAACACAAAAATTTTGTCTGAAATATCGGTTGACCATAATTACGCATATTTTAATATAATCTGTCAAATTGGCAGTTTATAATATAACTTCAGATACTTATAGTAGTCAACGTCTGGTTGTTCCAAACTGTTCCAGGACTATTCCAGGACGCTCGTTAGTTAAGCGGAGAATTCGACCATCTCTTCTCAGAAAACAAACAAATGCTATCACAAGAAATTAAGATCTTGGAGTGATAGAAGGTAAGACAACAAAAGCAAAACGTTTGGTTATTCTATTCCAACGAAAGAGAAGCTCAATAAACAAGATAATCTAGTTTATGCCACAAGTTCAAGAGATGCAAAAGAGCTCATTGGAGAAGGTCGAAGAAGGAAACCACTGAACACTATCGTGAACTTTTTGTGAAAAGACCAGTAAAACTTACGTAAGTTAAAGATTAAATAAACTAAATACAATCGGCTTTCAAAATCAGCATTGGAGACTTCAGCAGAATTCGACATCAGAGCATAAAGTAAAGTCTTCTGAGAAATGGTTGGAGGAAAATATTCCTGACTTTATTAGAATAGAATATGAAAGAAATAAGAATGGAATAGGAACAGAATAGGACAGAATAAGATAGAATAGGATAAAATAGGATGGAATAGCATAAAATATATAATAGAATAGAATATACCCTTATTGTCCAAAAGATTACTCCAATTAATGAACAACACAAAGTTAATATCTAAACAAGGAGGGCAACGTACATGAATGAAGTCTATTAGCATTACGACACACACAGGCGAACGCGGGTAGACAGGAGAAACGGAGCACTATATTGAGTAGAAACATCGGTCATCCAGTTGCAAATGATGTGATTATATGTGTAATTGGTTCAGCGCTTACAGTAATATTGCAAACTACAAATTTCAAAAATCTTCGCTGAATTTGCTCAAGCATATGGGAAAATTGGGTGCCGTACTATGCTAGCATATTGAAGTGTAGTGATCAGACGGTAGCTTGATGATCGCTATGTCTGTAAATTATTTGTAAGTTCTTAGCACAAAACCCAACACTTTGGACGCTAATTGGTGAAGTTCATTAATGTGTGGAACAAATGTGAGGATAGCGTAGAAAAGAACTGCAAGATCACAAATGCTGGTATTAAGTATGCATTAGATATTTCAACCTTTTTGTATGAGTAATCTTGAAGCATTTATAAAGAATTGGCATCAAGAGAAACGATTAACATGATCAAGAGAATATGGATGCTCGTCACTGGATGATTGGAACGCAGTCTCATGGATCGACGAACCCAAATTTCAGTTATTTGGTACACAACAAAGAGCTTTTGTTCATCGACGACCAAGGGAAAGACTTAGTGAGGTCTGCTTAGTGCTGTTCGCCAAAGATGGAGGTGGTAGCGTTATAATTTGGGATTTCCCAGAACTGCCCCGAAAAATTACATCGGAAAATGCCTAAAATTTGTGCAGGGTTTATCAAAGCCAGAGGAGGTCATATCGACGAAAATAAACTTACGAGCTAAGTAATTGATAAATATTAGTATGCTTCAATTAATTTACTTTTATTTGCCGACGCTCACTTATGTTGTACAAATTTATTAATAAACCCAATAAAATTTTATTTTATCTGTGACTTCTTTTAAAATCGGTTGCTTATTCCAAACTTTTGGATGGTAGTGTACATACTGTAATGATATGAAATATTTTCTATTAATTATCAATGAATTTTTTCTAAATTTTACTAGTTTACCTATTTCAGATATTTTCTCATTACTGTTTGGTGCACGCCGTTATCCTTCTTATTGTTGATGTTATAAGTTGGAGGCAAAGTACCGTTAGTACACCCTCTTTATGGAATTTTAGCAGAGATATTCAATCTGCACAGGTTTCTTTCTAAAGTTTTACAGACATCTACTTTGGGTACAACGGAAGGATGGCACGACTGGCAACATTTACCTATATAATTTCACTCATATCAAGTATGTGTCTACTGTGTTGCATACTATATACATAAAAAAATGTGCTACTATGGATATAAAAAAACATGATGTCAAAGTCACACATATTGACATCGTCTTTCCTGGGAGTAATCAGTTGTTTTCTCATATAAGTCTTTAATTTACACAGATCTTCGATTATATCCAATCATAAAGTACATCTACTGATACTACAAATAAAATCTGGAAGTTCCGGACACATTTATTGAAAGCCGACGACCAGTACATCTTACAGGCGAGAAGTCACGTGCGAGTGAGTACGATTTCAAGGATTAAAGACGTCAAATCTTCTTAAACTCCTCTAAATTATTTGTATCCATTGCTCTCATTTTGTTTCGCATACTAATTAGAATATTTAAAGATTAGCTAGACAGGGATTGCCTTAGGTTTTATGTAAAAAAAAACATATTTTGTAAAAAAGCGGTATATATTTATTAATTTGTTAACATATTTATTTTGGTTATTTTAAGTAGAAAACATTATCATTTAATTTATAACAAAAAGAACAAAATTTAAATCAAAAAAACCCATTTATAAAAAAATTAAAGAGCCTAAGATTTTCCACCGCAATACGTACTATTAAAATATATTTACATGTGTATAATTTATAAGTAATAACAATACATTGTTCCAGTAGTTAAAGGATATTTCATGAAAATGATAAATTAAAAGAAAAGTATTTTATACATCTTTGAATATTTGAAAGCATCTGAACACATTATTGTATATTAAATTTGTTTGGACAAGCACTAACGTGATCTTGTTGTGAGACGTTATAATGTTACATTTTGTAATGTTATACAATTGTAAGTCTAGAAGACAGCAGTATTATTAGATGACAGTGCTAATATTACAAAATTGGAATGCCTTGAACCTAAAAAACTTCATCGTATGTATTATGCCGATTTAATTCGGATAATGAATCAACAGACGGCAGATGGCAAAATAATAATTGGGATTCCTTGTTACTTACATTAACAGCCAGAAATACAAAGTGGGTATTGCTAATTGCTATTGGATCCTAACAACCTCAAATTTGTCTTATCTAGAATAAAAGAAATCTTCCTCAATGTTTGACGAGCATATCCAACAGTATACGCTATTAAAATTAATTGATTAATTAAAGGCCACGTTTACGAATTTGCTACGCAAAACAAAACAATGGAATATCATTTAGAACCTCAAATTAAACAAGAACAAATTACGAATTAATTACCGCAAATTAAAAGCAAAAAAACCGCTTTTAATTTTCCACCGAATCTCTCGAAACTTTCTCCCTATATTTTTCACCGTCCGACTGGAGCGGTAATTTTTTTAGACGTAGACCGATGCCCGATAAAAAGGCTCATAATTTTCCACAGACCATTAAAGTTGACCGTCCCGACAGCTGACTGCCCTATTAACAGTTACAGATCGCCTTCGTTCCATTTTTTCCCACGCGTTGAAATATAACCTAAGTGACAATGCGTAAGGATCGTGTTGAGCTGAATGTAGAGGAGGCATCAAGGCGTAAATAAGGACTTGAAGAGAACGTGTTGAACATTCGAGTAAGAAAGGTTGGATAGTTGATTTTCTATAGAAGAATGATCATTCAGAATTCTGTTACATGTTGCATATGCTTGAGACACATGATATTGCTTTGTAGTATTGATATTGAATTGCTCAGGCATATATACGAGGGCTACCTCAAATACTTCCGAAATCGCCATGATATGGCGCAAGATGGTCGAAGCGGATTCATTGATTGGCAAGGGCAACCTTTTTTATGGCAACTGCCAGAATTTCAGACGTTTACTGTCAATAGTTGTTCTTTAAGAGTGTGCATTGTGTAGTAAGTCAGGCGGTTTCACAAGAATGGGTAAAATCGAATTCCGTGCAGTGATAGAACACTTCTGGGTGGTTGGGTAGACGGCAACGGAAATTCGAAATATTTTGCTAGAGGTTCATGGCGGATGTACTCCATCATCTTCTGGCTGAGCGAGTTCAATCGTGGGCGCACAAGCACAAGTGGCGAACCACGCGGTGGACACCCAAAAACCTCTACCGACGATGAAATGGTCGACAAGATATGTGATGTCGTGTTAGCCGATAGCCGATTGAAGCTGAAAGAGATAGCAGAGACAGCAGGTATCGCAGAAGAACGCGACGACCATGTTCTAAACGAAAGTATCTTTCGGAGGGATGGGAACCGCGGTTGCTGACACTGGAGCAAAAAGTTTCCGGGCGAATCGGCTCCGAAGAAAGGAAAGATCGTTCCATCGGCCGGAAAGATAATGACGACCATTTTTTGGGATTCCCAAGGTGTGATCCTTATCCACTATCTGCAGAAGGGAATGACGAACACGGGGCAACACTACAGCGATTTATTGACCCGATTCGATTCTAGAAGGAACGGCCTCGTTTGCAATGGAAAAAAGTGCTTTTCCACAGCAACAATGCACTGGCACATTCATCCTGCATCGTCGTGTCCAAATTGAATGAGTTGCGCTACGAATTAATCTCTCATTCACCATATTCACCGCACCTAACCCCCAGCGGCTTTTTCCTAGACCCAAACCTGATAAAATCACTGGGAGGCAGGAGATTTGCGTCAAAAGAGAATGCTATCACTGCTACAGAGAGTTGTTTTGTAGAAACATCCCACTCTTCTGACGGCTTGAAGAGACTGGAGCACCGTTTGAAAAAGTGTATTAATCTTCGAGGAGACTACATCGAAAAATAAAAATAAGAAACCACACCAGTACCGTATTTTTCTTGTGTATTCCAGACACATTGCAGGTTGCCCTCGTAACTTACACCTTAGTCAAAATGTTTGCCTTCAATGAAGTTGTTTCCCTATATGCAACAAATTTAGATATATACGTATACGTACAAGGCCGACGCGAGCAAGCACTCGCCTAATAGATGGCGCACCACCCTCGACTGTAATTTAATAACTTCAGCTACATCTTCGGCGCCTCGCCTCCAACATAGTAAGTAGATTACGATCCCCTTTAAGCACGCCAGGTATATTAAAACAATAATTAAGTACTACGTCGTTTATAAACAACCACTACGGCAGCAACAACAACACAACAAGCGGCCGAAAGCACAACAGCATGTGCTTCGACCTTATCGCGGTCATAATTTAGGTAAAAAGCACGCCCGACTAGTTCGCGTGGATATTAGTGAGCTATGAAAGTATGTAGGCTGTCTTCATTTCTTAGCTTTCCTCTTTAAAGTTATATGGGATGTAACGGGCTTCCTCTTTGAAATTACTAGGAGATATGTTTAATGGAGGGATTAAGAAGGCAAACAGGTGAACAAATAAAATAACAAGTTAGCATTAGAACATGTTGTTGTATTATATCAAGCATACAATTGAAGATATCTATCTTTGATTATATCCGTCTCAAATTTTGAATGACTTATTTGCAGATTAGTTTGATTAGATGCTACCATTTAACCGGTTGGCATGCTTAATGAATTTACAATTACTCTGCAATTTGTAATGTGTGAAGAAATCAATTAGTTAATAAACTGCAAAAGACTGGTGCAGAAACTAAGATCCTATCGGAAATAAAATAACCGTAGAAAGCATTTAAAAAAAATCATCATTTACTATACACGTGAAGGTATTTCTCCAAAATAATTTACAGCTCACAGGTGTCGCAGTAAACTCCATTCCACATAAATTAATAATTATTCGGAACGCAGCGTTTCAGGAGCATGTGGACCCCCATTGTCAACCGTGCTAACAGTCGGTAATACGCGTGACAACAACACGTGTAAATTATATAACCACACAGTTCTTTCAATTGTTATAATTTACAGTTGTATTAAGGATATCCTGATAATCTATATTTTTCGTAATTTTCTGTATAATATGCAAGTAAAAACAAATAATATCTTTCTGAGCCTAAAAAACATGTATGTATCTGGAAGTTAGGGGAGAAATTGAAAGTTTTTAGGAAATAACATGTAATAGTTATTGTGCGGCAGTTTGCGGTAAGCGGAAGTATAGATCAACTTTAAAAAGAATCCAATGGTGGAATACGCGGAAAAAATGTATCTAAGCAAAAGAAGAGAAAGATAAAGAGAAACACAAGAAGTACAATTAAAAGTAGCACAAAAAGCAAGAAACGGAACAGTTGGGAAAATATTTAAGTTTGAGAAAAAAAATTAGTGAAATTTACGGATCAACTAATAGAAAATGAATAAAACATAAAGATGGAAATTTAAAAACTGAAATCAAAAATACTATAGAGACTGCAGAAGAGACGTCAGTTTAAACTGCAAAAAAGAAAAAATATTACAGGCGAAAAAGCAAACAATAATCAGAGGAAAGCAACGTTGAAGGAAAGAAAAGGAGATGCACTAAAGGAAACTTTAGGGAAAGTGAAGCTACCAAAGTCCCCAATCGGAAGACAGCTTCAATTCACCAATTTATAAGAAAGGACACAATAATGCTAACAGCTATAAAGCACTATATTTACCATCTACTATACAAGGTCTACACAAGGATAGTTAGAAAGAAGGTTAACAGGCTGCATGTAGATTCAGCAACCAAACAAATGATAATACGCATATATTACGAAATGTAAATGAAAAAGGAACAAAAGGGGAAGGAAATCAACTGTTAAGGACCTAACAGCGGTTTTCGATAGTTAAAAGAGAGTACATATGGAAGTGGTTAGCAGAATTAACTGTGGAAGGAAAACTCATTTGGATCATCTAAAAGATATACAAAGAAGTCAGGGCTTACATATTGGATGAGCGGAAGAAGATTTAAAGAATTCAATATGGAAAAAGGAGTAGAACGAGAGGATAAAAAAACGGTGGGTGAGTAATGAGACGAATTTGTTGTTTAGTCAAAAACGAGGTAGGTTTTCTGAGGTAGTGCATATCGCACAATAAAAACAGCTGCTTTCCTGCTGGATATTCGGGCTTAACTCGAACAATTCTCGAACAGGAACGACGTTAGACTACTAGATAGTATGAACAGTTTCACCTTCCGGAACAAATTCCTTGCAGATAATACCTTTTGAATCATAAAGGGTAAAGTGCTATACGAACGATTTTCTGGCCTTCATTCAACTGATATGGAACAAAGCGTGCGCACACCTTTCTTTTACACAAATCAAAGTTTGTCGAACAGTTTCTTTATTCGTAATTCATTCTTCAGTCAACACTTTCACAATGAAATTCCCATCGATAGCAATGATTACTCTAATTTTTAGCCCCAACACAGTGCGATTTTCACATTGCGGATGTCCAAGTTTTGCATCATTATTTAAATCTTCACGACTGTTTTTAAGTCGCGTAAACAACTCATGAACTCTTGTACGAGACATGGACACATCACACACACTTCTTTCAATAGTTCGCAGGTTTCAGCAATTTTTCCCTATTTTAAAACAGAATTTAATATTCGCCCTCTGTTCCATTCTAATTTCATGACATAAGCACCTAACCTACAGTCACTAAATTGCGTGTAGCTTTATAAGCTGTCATCCGATTTCCTCGAATTTCAATACAATTAAAAAAGGAAAGTTCCGTGTTTCGAACGCTGCTACCGTTTATATCTGACGCTAAGTGTTCTATAATTTAAACTAAAGTTCCCTTATTTAATTGTCAGGCTATGTATATATATATATATATATATATATATATATATATAGCCCCTATACCTCTCTAGCCGAATGAAAGCGTCTAGAAAATAAGTATGTACATTTTGATCAGGTTGACGCTTTGACGAGATCTCTCTCATCTTCTTCCAGGCGCTCTCATGCGGTTAGACAATGATGATACCGTTTTTAGACACAGAGACCATTCCGGACAATTTTCCATTTGGAAAGGGATATGTTTGTTCTAAAACTGCAAATTCAGAAGGACAATGTTTATCTACATATCGTAACCCGCAGTAAGTCTGATAAAATGTCCATATTTGATTCCAGCGATTACGAACACCCAATCGCCAAGTAGAATTGAGATGTAAAAAAATGTACGTCCAACTTTTTTAGTTACACAAATAAAATAAGAGAGATTATATTTCGATCTCCCGTAGAGTGCGCGCTGGTGTTCATAAAAAGATACATTTGTACTCTCCGCACGTCATGTTTTAATATGAATGCTGCAAGCCTGTTATAAATATCTGGCGGGAGAGTTTATTAAGCGAAATTGTTTCTTCATTCTGAGAGAGATAAATTCTACCCTTTACGCGTTATTTTTTTGTTATTCTCCACGATATTAGATTAATTACACAAAACAAGAAAGCGGTTCCGGGAGCACTGTAGAGGAGAAAGGGGAATGAAGAAAGGATTCTGAATTCGGAATGATGAAAAGTAGTAGCTCCGTTGCTTTGCTGCTATACTAATGTAATTAAGAATATTTGAACAAAATAATGTTGGGTTTATTCTAATTACTGAATAACACAGGTCCTATTTCAAAATTTGCAGCTGACATGAGGTGTTTATTCAGGGATTTGTGCGGTTTATGGTTAATTATTTATAAGACAACTGAATGATTGCTTTCGAGATTTCAAATTGTTTCTGTTTACAATTGTATTTTTTTCTTTTATTGTATTTACATAGCACACTGTTTATGCAGGTAAAAATACAACAAATATATTGTTAAAGATAACCCATTTAAGACATTTTACTATTATTATATAAGTACATTGTGTTACAAGTAGCTAATTTATGAAAATGATAACTTTACCATATCAAGCATATGTATAAACGAAATATATAGAAATAATTTGTACAAACATACAAATTATTATAAATTACTTTTACTTAGAGTCCACAATATCCCCTTTCACATATGTGCACAAATAAATTTTCGAACTTCTATTACTCTAAATTTATTTATCGTAGTTCCAATTGGTGGAAATTCTCTTCATACCAGCAATGTTTTATTTCTTTGATGTTTTCCATAAATAGTTGTCGAATTATTACTTTAACGGATCGGGGGTCCAGTGGCAAGACGACTTGTACCAGAATTTAGGAACTCAGATGTCGAGTTTCGAAACCAACGTTCGTCAAGTATAGTGGTAGTACCTTTTCGAGTAAGTTAGGTACGTTCCCCAGTCACCATTCGCCGTTGAAAAAATAGTTAACGGCTTTCACCCTTTACGGCGTGGCGTGTAGTAACAAGGTCATTAAGCACCTTACACACACTTTAAGGCTTCTGAGGTTATGACAAGCCTATAACCCTGTTAGGCGGCTCACCATCACCAAAAGAACTCTAAATGCAGTCTTAGTTTAAATATTATTTTTAGTATCGAAGAAGGAAACTCGAATGTCGGACTTTTATTTACGATACGGTTTTTGTTTCTACGTGTCTACAGGGTTATCATAATGCCATCTATGTTTCTATTTTATAACTCGATCTCTAGCCGAATGAGAGCGTCCAGAAGACGATGAATGAGATCTCGTCGAAACGGTCACTTTCTGGACCAACAACATACTCGGTCAGAAATAGGGAATATTATTTTATATATATTGTAACGATATGAATTATTGGCCGTTAAATCTTTTATAATATCAATGATTTTCTAAATTTTTCTTGTTTATCTATTTTGGATATTTTCTCGTCACTTTATGGTTCACGCCGTTATTTCTGTTATTGTTGATGTTGTTGTTGGAGGCAAAGTGGCATTAAGGTTCCCTCTTCATTGAAATTATTTCAAATATTTAGTCTGTACAGTTTTCTTTCTAAATTTTACAGATATCTATTTCAGTTGTTCATTACCAACGTATAACCTACAATTTTAATATTTTAAAAAATGAGTTCCTTCAACAACATGCGCAGAGGAGACGTAAAGTCCACTATCGTTTACTATATATATATCACTTTTCGTAATTATATTTTTTGTATGTAGTAATAACATTTTCAAAATTTATTTCTGAAAGATATTTAATGCACTGTACTCACACACTTTTATCATATTAACAAAATATGTATCATCCCGAAATTATATCACACTACCTTCAAAATTTCCCGTACGATGGATGGATGGCTCGCCTGGCAACATTACTTGTAAATAATTTCATTCCATCTAGATCGTTTACTGTATGGCCTAACATATAGGCAAACAAATACGTAACACCGATGGTGATGGATATAAACAAAAATCGTGTCAAAGTCACAGAGATCAAAATCGTCCCTCCTGAGAAAAATTTATTATATTCTCAAATTAATTATAACATTTAAAATTATTCGAATATATTCAAAGTCAAAAAGTGTATCAGCTGATATTATTATAACAATTTGGGGCTCCGAGCACATCTGTGGAAGCTAAAGCAGAATACCTAAAATACAGAGACATTACGTATGAGTGAGTGCAATTACCAAAATCATAGACAAATCATAATCAATTTTCAAAATTTATTGTACTTTTGCTCTCATTTCATTTTGTATTTTATAAAATTAGCTAGGGATTGATTTAGGTTTTTTGTTACAAAAAGAAATTTTGTTAAAAAAAACCGATATATTCATATTTTTGGTTTGTTAATATATTTATTTTTAGACTCTTATGTTTGGTTATTTTAATCATTAAACACTATATTCGAATTTAAAAGCGAAAAAAAAATTAAATAAACGAACCCATTTAGAAAATAATGAGCCTGAGATTTTCCACCACAATATATATATATATATATATATATATATATATATATATATATATATATATGTCAATGCCGTCATCGTCAATCAATCGTGAGAAACCATTTAGAAAACTAACGAACAATAAAAGGGGAAAAAGGAGCCAACACTTATTATTAGTAGTTAATGAGGGTTGTACTCATGTTATAGTCGAAACACAGTTTGTAAAATGTTATGTAAAGATGAAAATTTTGAATAAAATTGTAAAATAAATTATAAACAAGGTAATGTTTAAATGTAAAATTATACAAGTTTTAACTTATTTTATTTGTAAAACTTGTGAAATTTAAATTTGTTTTAAGATGGCTCAGGGAAATCATTAATTTCGTACTTTTATGTTCCTTTTGAAATATCCAAGCTTCACGTTGAAGCTTCTGTGGCAACTTCATTTGATTAAAAATACATTGTAATAATTTATTAATAAACACTGTTAAAATAATTAAGAAGAAGTTTTCTAAATCCCGTATTAAGTGCAACTATATACCTGAGGAATGCATATTTCAGTTGGAAATGCCACAGTTAATCCTAGCCATCAAGCAGTTTACACACACTGAAGTTTGGATTGAAGTTGCGTTAAAACAAAAGCAAAAATTTAATTGCAATTTATATTTATCTTCAAACCATGATTTCTATAAAGCAGTTTATGTTCAAAGTATAATTTCTGTTAATATTTGTTTAATTGCAATTATATCCGTTGTTTATTGTTTGTTATTTATCCCTCATTTTTGTAATTCTGAGATAAATGAATGGAATGCTTAGAAAAATTAGAAAAAATGCTCTGAAAGGTACGAGAGGCAAAAGCTGAAAGAAAATTGGTTAGACAAATTAATATCTAGTACAATGTTAGAATGTTATTGGTCATCACAGTGAAAACGATGAGCTACTCGTGCATTTTGGAGAAAATAAAGGAAAAGGAAGAATGCTGTACATGTACTCTATCCAATGTTTGTACGATCAAGCGCTGTAGTTGCAATTTCAGAAATTGTCCTGAATCCAAGACCAAAACCGTGAAACAATGAAAGCGAAATATAATCTCATGACAATCTTAAATAATCGTATCAAGGGAGACAAGTAAAAAAATTAAAAACCATGTTAGAAATTACGGCGAAATATGGCAAATGGTTGAGAAATTTACCTTTTATAGCGATGTATTGATATAGACGAATTAAAGTATTATAAGATTTTGCCAGCTGAAGCAAGCCTTCCCTATCATAGTTCAAACAAATTCTGCTAGATTTAAACAATATTAATAGCAGTATTTTCGTATATCTCGACTGCTCACCTTGCAAAACTTCGGCTGTCGAAGAAAAGGCAATCGACGTATACGTTAAACTTCAAGACGGTTATGATCAAACTCTAGTGTAGGCGAAAGCGAAAGATGAATCGGGAAAGCCGAGAATAGGGACCGCTGCCTGTAGAGCTTATTAAGTTCGTGTTCGCTGGAAAGCGCGCTTCGAACTTAAAGTTGAAGGTTGCGAGTTGCATCAAACTCCCAACGACCAGTCGGACAGCAATTACGAAAGTAGGATATTATAAGCGATGATGGCTATCAATTACACGTGTGCGTATTTGAATATAAAATTGTATGAAGGGCAACAAGAAATCACTAAGTTTGTACATAAACTAATACAATCAATCAACTGTACTTAACTAAATTATGCTTAAGAAAGATGCTCATGTACGAGGACCGTTCATAAGGTAAGTCTATGTATATCGCCAACAGAAACAAAGAATACAATTTTATGGAAATAGCAGATACAACAAGCGTTGGACTATTTTTCCTCATAATCACCATCAGAAGTGAGGCATTTGTCATATCGTGGATCAACTTTTGTATTTCTGTGTCTTGAGTTGCTATGATACACGTATTGTTCATCAGACAAGAATTCCTTGACGTGCAAGAACAAAAAGATAAATCGCTGGGAACAGGATTATCGGGTAGATGGTCAAACACCATGAGCAAATCTTCTAACTTGCAGAAAATATGCTTATTATTACCCATGTACCAAGTTTAGGTTATTTATACAGATTTCTCAAAAGCTCTGACTCCATAGACAACTTACTGCCTAGCATAATAGTGTTGATAGATACAGCTACTCATGGTATTGCTGGAAGCATTCACGGGAAAGACAATGTGAGGAGCCAAAAAAACGCTAGCACGCGAATATGCTTCTGCCTACTCGAGCGTCATCAGTGCGATTTCAGGCGATTTCTCTGCTTAGCATATTGCAATTTCTTCTCGTCTAATGTCACTGTACCTAAACTAACAGCCTAAGTGAATATTCTTGGCACTATATGGTATCACAAGAATAACATACTCGCCGGGTACTGTTACCCTACCCTTCTCCCGGACTCTCCTGGACTACTAAACTAGAGAGGGCGCGCACCAACAGTGCATAAGGTAACTGCACCTGTGAATGTTTGTCTTACTATGCTTGAACCGATAGGCGAGTGTGTTATTCTTGTGGTACTAGATAGCGCCCAAAAAACTCATTAAGCTGTTAGTTTAGATACGATAATATTAGCCGAGGTGGAATTGCAATTCCGCCTAACAGAAAAATCATTCGCGCTGATGACGCCGGGGAAACAGAAAAATGTCCGTGTGTCAGAGCTCTTTTCCTCCTCACATTGTCTTTCTCGTGAATGATTCCAACAACACCACGTCTAGCTGTATTTAGCAGCATGTTAACAACTTACTTCTAGCTAAATAGGACTGCATTAGTTTTTACCCTACACTTCTACGGTTGATGTCTTCTTATTCTAGCAATAGATCTGATTATGTATTTTGTAATGAGTTTTAGTTTCCTATCACTTTCCTATAACCTCCAGAGTACCATATGAATCGAACCTTATTATTCAACATTTTTCTGATTCACAGCACGTCTAAAGCGATAGATTAATCTTGAATTATTGATCAATGGTGTAGACCGAATAGGATTCCATTGAGTGTTGCTAAGTGTCGATTTGATGATATACTAGATGTATTATATCAATACCTTTCAATTTTCTATGGGTTTGGAATCTATATCTGTTTCTATCTATCTATAATATTATCACAAAATATGGCTGAGGTGTACTGTTTTACAAAGCATATTTTTTCTCAAAGAGCTAGGAGAAACGTTATGATATAAGTCTCCTTATTGTAACTACTTAGAACCATAACTTGCCTTCCTAATTATTTGGACAATCAATATATAGGATTAAGGTTCCATTTGCATTTTCATAATTTTTATTGTCTTTTATCTAATTGTCAGATACTGCATTTACTTTTTTACTAAGTTGTCCTATAATTAACTATCGCTGTTGCACGAAAAAAAAAAATTATCTTATATCAGATTCCAGTTTAATGTGCAAATGTGTTGGCAGAATGGTGCAAATAGTTTAAACTAAAATTCAATATTGAGGAATGTTGTGTAGTTACTTATACCCGTCTGCACCTACCCTGTATCTTCTCGTATTATGTGGTTCAAAATATCTTAAACAGCAATACCGAATTTCGAGATCTGGGAGAACTGTTTGACCCTAGTGTTACGAGTACATTCAAGCCTCATATCTCTAGAGTACGTGCTGACGTCTACAAAAACGTTTGCCTTTATAATACGAATCTCAAAACATTTCAACGACATACCTTTTTTGAAGATACTGCACTTTACTTACGTGGAAAGCAAAATTGAATATGCCTCATTAATTTGGTATCCCGTGTACATCACAGGTATATACATGTTCACTGAAAATTCTTGAATCTTGACGTGATATTGTAGACGATGGATTACCATAATAATTGGAATTATTGTTTGGGCTATTTCCATCGTTTGTTGAACCTTTGTAGTCTTTGTAGCCCAAGCAGCAACTCTAATTATTACAAATTCTTAACATTTATTTCTTTGCAAAGCGGTGGTGTCTATCCAGAAAGAGATATCTTGCAGTATCTTACGTTGCTGTGTTACTAATGGTGTCTTTAAGCGAAAGAAAGAAAACAATTTGCATGAAATTTCTAAATAAGCTTATAATCAATACCATCAATTGCCCTTCTTTACTAGGGCGCATGTTCTTTTTGGTTCAATGCTTGAATTCCAGGTAGACCTCTACCTTTCTGGTTCCGATTAGCAAGAAAAAATAAATACTATGGGACGAACACCAAAGTACGCAGTACAGGTTCAGATGTTCATAACGTAGCAATGACCTGAACAGCTCCTTGGACACTCTATTTACACAAAGAATGCACAGAGTTCTGCACTTGTACGCATATATTTATATGCGTTTATATAAATTACGAATAGTCAAACGTAAACGCATATACTTGTAAATATGCATAAATGTGATAATGCCTACATGTTTATATTCACATTACTAATTAGTAATTATCCTGTCATTGAACCTTGGTCTGCTAGATAATATAGGTTATTATTATCATTACTATTATTGCTATTAATGTGTTGCAGAACTTGATCTCCATGTACATTCCGTGTAAAATATTATTATTACTTCCTTAAAAACATGACACGTGTTCAATAAATCAATCGCACGTAACGTGTAAATGTGTACGCATTCATAAATCAGAAACCTTCACATACTGTATTCAAATCTTCACGTGCTTCAGGCCGTAATACGTGGCAATATCATTACATTTATACAAGAGTTTAATAATAATAATAGTACCATCCATAACACTCGTCCAAAATAAACGATTATCGCGCGTCCAATCCATTCGAAACCAACTACGAATCCTCCCATAAATCAGTTACAATTTTCGGCGTGTACACCGAATAATAATAAACACTCTCCAAGCAAGTGGTAGTACCGGACGTGAGTAGGTACGAGCTGAAAACGACGACACCGCCGTCGACCGACAACAAATATTCTAATTCCGGTACCATTGATAAATTCGTCGCAATCTCCGGCAGAGTGCGCGTCGCGCTACTAAATCGTACTTTAATCTCGGACACTGACTAATAATGTCATTCGTAACGGAGCAATCCTTTATCCGGTACTGCGAGTACACGTTACTACCATGAGAGGGGTAGGACTGCACGGGTTGAATGGTGAAGAGATGAAAAACTACTGCATTTCGTGAAGTCTACATGTGTAGAACACTATCGCGTACGTGTAAAGAATGGAAGATGGCCTTGATGACATGAAAAATGTCGCAGTTACGATTTTAGAATTTTATTTTTAAGTGCAGTTTACTCAAATTCAACAATTGCAATTAGTGTCCTGGTTAATTTACATACTTGATCTATTACAGAGGAATATACTTTCTTCAAAATTAAAACTAATGTCAAATTTCTTTATCATCTCTATAGAGTGCTTTACATTAAGTAATATAAATTTTTTTGTAAATTATTGAGTGCATATTTCCTATTTATTATCCAAAAGAGACCAATTATATACTAGAATAGTTATTGTATTGTAATTAGTAATTCTAGTCTTATCTGTGATATTCCAAACAATTTATATTTTATTTATCAGAAACTGAATCAGTGTTACGTTTCACTTCTTCAGTATCTGTTTTGGTTCTTTTGCATTAAAGAGACTAATTTTAATTTTATATTTTGTTTAGTTACCTTTTACTGGTATCTATATCGTATTTATTGTAGTATGTACGTTTTCACAATAGATTATTGTTCATTTCACCCTTTTTTATTTAACATTTTTCCGGCCCAATATAATTACAAATTACATACGCATGTCAAAAGGTAAGGGTAGTAAATGCTCGTTTAAATCGGATTTATAGAAATATCAGGTGTGCATAAACTGAAAATATTTATTCATGCTGCAATTTAAATGTAAAGATAAAATTGAAATTTCGAGCACCCTAAATGTTATTTAAAATTGCAACTTTATCGCTTCTGGTGTAAAAACGTACCTTTTACAAAAATAAATGCATTGTCGAATACTATTTACTGAATTTAATAGTCAATAACATTCCATAAATCCGAAACTCGACAATATCCATTATCACCATTGTAAATAACGCATTGTAATATTTATTCAGAAATATGTAATGCAAAAACCTCACAGCATGGTTTGCAAAAATTAAATCTGTATGATTATGGATTGTTCAACCTTTTTCAGATATGCTACATCTAGAAATTATTTGAATTTAAAATATATTTATTTTGTAACTAACACAACGAAGAGCAGTTACGTATATTTGGAAAATAGTAGTAGTTATTAATGTTACTAACACGCAAATTATTTAAAATGTAGCTCTAATTTTATTTTAAATGCTAGTACGAAAGTTGCGCTTTATTGACTTCATCTTTCTATATAGCAGGCCTCCATTCTTCAACCGAGTAACATTTTGACAATACTGTAGCACAATATCACGAACACCGCAATTTATGTTTTCTTTTGATTAGTGATTTTGCTGTAAATCGACCGTCTTGCTCCACTGTTAACTATTTATTTGTTCGTTTAACCTTAGGCAATTACTTTCAGTTCTTAACTATGACAACCGCTTTCCTTGATTTCGTATCTTCAAAATTATCTTCTATCGATTGGATTTCTCCTGATAGCTATGTTCCATCCAATCCATGTCGTCCTGCAATACCTATTTCTCATCTCTGTGTAGGAGGTCTATCTTCCCCTCTGATAATTGTTACAACTTTCGTAGAGCTATTTTTTAAAATTATGTTCTGATCTTATTAATCTCTGCCTATATTGATGCCAACTTAGTTAGCTCTCCACAAACTTTATATATATTTATATGATATTTTAAATACCGCTGTACCCAAAAAATCAAACGACCTTCAAATCTTTCTTCATCCAGTATGGTTTTCTAAGGCCATAATTTCTAATCCGAAATTTAAGACTATTGTAGACGAAAATGGAAAACTATTAAAATGTTCTGTTTTTACAATCAATTGAATAGAATTCGATTAATATGTGAAAGTGATATCGCAGCAGCTTTCTCGGGTTATCTTATGAAACTGCAAGCTTCCATTAAGACTAATTCCAATGAAATTTTTCGTGTAAGGCGCATGTTACACGTATACCTTAGGCTTTGTTTCATGTTGATGTACACTTTGATACCAAGCAGGAGGCAGATTACGTATTTCCTCCAAAATTTTCCTCTATGCACAGACAGTAGGAAATTTTCATGTGAACCACTCACTCCAGCTATATGCTTTTTATCCTGTTACCTGTCATGGAAAATAAAATAGTCGGTATTATATCCAATTTCCCCAGAAAGATGGCCATGATCCAGTTTTGTCATACAGGATGCTCGTTATGCGTCTTCGAAGCCTATAACTTACAGCTTTAATTTAGTGATTACTAGTTACACTTTCCTTGTTCGATGGATGCGTACAAGAATTAGTCCTTTTTTTAAAGAGAATATAGGAGAGGTGTTTTTTTTTCAACCAGCGATAGCTCATAAAAACAAGACAAGTGTAAATAACAAAATGAATTTATTACCAAAAGTTATGTGCAAATATGGTTACTTTTCTACAAAATCACCGTGAAGATTGATGAATTAATCATATCTATGGACGACCCTTCCAATCCCATCCGCATAGAATGTTGGAGCTAGTGTGTTGAGATTGTCCGTGACGTTGTTTCGAAGCTTCTCTGGAAGCTCTGTCCTCTTACTCTTCAATTCACGAAAGAGGTGCAAGTCGCTTGGGGCTACGTCTGGGCTATACGCCCCGTGTTCAAAAACCTTCTATCGAAATTGTACAAAAAGTCGTTGCGTTACAGCAGCAGTATGAGGACGGACATTATCATGAATGAGAAGAACTCCAGAAGTCAGCATACCTCTTCTTTTGTTTTGAATGGCTCTCCGCAATCGTTGTAAAGCCTGACAATAAACAGCCGAGCTATTTCCATCGTTCTCGAACGATGGCAAAAGCCTAAACAACAACTCTAGTTATCATGAGAATCCATCGTCAACAATATCACGTCAAAAATAAACAGCAGCTTGAAGGAATCTAATTACACTAAGTAACTCGCATTTGGCGGAAGGATCAATTGTAGCAGCCATGTTTACGTGCCTGCAGCTTAGCTGAAAATGGGGTAAGTACGTTACAGATATTATAATGGGGGAGATGCGCAGTCATCTTATGGACATCCTGTCTCCCACCGCTCGCGTGAATGTTTACAGGTACGAACGGAGGTTAAAAAGGAATAGCGCTCGTAAAACTTCTGTCGGTAAATAGGGACTGCTACCGATTTTATCGGATTTTGCCACGATTTTTCAAAATGAAGTCTACTCTTGTTTACTATACGTTGTCTTACATTGCGCCAAATCAACGTAGCTTTGTTCGTAGAAGGGCAACAGTTGTTTATCTTGTTTCTGTATGTCAATTTATTAGTTAATACAGTAGTAGTAGACTATTGTATTGTTGCATACGCATGCAACAGCCAAGAAGAAGCTCTATGCAGCTGACAGCGAAACTTCGACAGACTAATGCAATTACGACAGGTTTCCGATTCGGAACTTAAATTCTTTAAAAGTTCACGATGTATTTTACAATGTTTATAAATCCCTAGAGCTTATTCCTTCATCAGGTATACAACAAGGGTCACAACTGAGCCACAAATTTCTATTGATATTGTTGATAATACACCTGGCCGTACAGCTGTCACGTACTTTATTCCTTTTTTATATTATAGCGGTTTGTAAACAGCTAATTTTTCCATTTACCGCATCCCAATCTCCAAGAATCTGTACCTCTAAAACCCTTTTCGCCCAGTCCTCTCTTCTGCATAACTTCCTTAATTCTTCTCTTCCAACTCCTTCTTGGCCTTCCCTTTTTCCTTGAATTAGCAGGCTTCCATTTTCAAACCATTTGTGGTAGTCCGCTCTGGTCCATTCTCCTCATGTGGTCATACCACAATGGCTGCATCCGTTCTATTTCATGTATTTTTTTTTGTAAAGCCATGGGCGGGGCTTTAACCCCGAAGACCAACTCGGCCAGTAGCTCGCCTATTGTGCACTCACGTGATTTTAGTTCACTCGACAACAAAGTCCATAATTCGCTCGAGCGGTAATTTTCCTAACTTGGGCCCGTGAGGCTGAGCATCCCCAAGGTGAACCTGTTTTCCCCTCTGCTCCTCTGGTCTCCCGCACTTTCTATATGAAGAAGAGTTTACTAGACCCATGCGATGCATGTGTTTATTCGGTGCGCAGTATCCAGTTAAGATCGCTGTGAGTGCTCTCAGTTTGGTCCTGCTCATTGGGACTGCCTTATACAATCTTCCTCACCTGGATAAATCCCGAGAGATTTACAGTGTCTTAAACCGTTCCAGTAGGACCGGTGATTGGCGGCAAGCTCGCATTTAACGTAAGTCTTAATACTGCCATAGGCACTCTCACACGTCGGTTCAGGACCTGAAAATGGTCGTCCACTGGCATCTTTTGCTAGCAAGTCAACTATTTCGTTCCCTTTGATCCCCGGGTAGCTTAGCATCCAAGTCAGCGTAACGCTGCAATGTCCCGCCAGTTGTTGCGGCCTTCTATGGAACCCCAATACCACTTCGGAGTTAAACTTGACAGCTTGTAGCGCCCTAAGAGCGACTTGGCTGTCCGATACAATTTCCACCGCTTCCAGGTTATGTGCGTAGTCCAGAGAGTTCTCTGCACATGTCTGGATTGTAATTACTTCTGCTTGAAATGGAGCAGGAGACCCCTAGACCGATGGGCTCGCCATCCGGTTCGCCCTCTTTCCAAATTCCAATATCTGTGCCATTCGAGGTTTTCGAGGAGTCCGCAAACCAGCGGGAAATGCCCGGTCTCGATTTGCGTGCACATGCCTTTATTGGTTCGCCGTTGGGAATTATTATATTGCATCCTCCAGCAAAGCTATATACGGGCTGAATTTTACCGGTCCTCATTGATAGCGGTGCTGTCTGTTCGATGTAGTTGAAGATGCTGGTGTGGTCTCCGAACTTGCCAGAGAATTCCTTGCACCCACTACATTTGACTCTGTAGGCTCCTAGGGTTGCCTCTGATCTTAACATCAGCTGCAGTGGCAGAAGCCTAAGGATGGTCTCAATCGCACCGTCGGCGTCGAGGCCATTGCCTCCGGAATGCCCAAGCAACCAATCCTTTGGACTTTGCCAAGGATCTTGACCGCGTAGCCTTGATTGGCTTTGTGCCACCAGACTAGCGATGAATAAGTTACAGTTGGTACTATAACTCTCGTGTACAGCCAGTGAACCATTACTGGTTTTAGACCCCACGTTCGACCAAACATTCCTCTGCAGGCCCAAAAGGCATTTGTGACTTTGTTTGTAGCATGTTCTAGGTGTGATTTGTACGTCAATTTGGAGTCCAAAATCACACCAAGATATTTAGCCTCCGTTGATAGCAATACTTTGCCGAAAATGGACAGACACAGCAGTTTGTGAAGTTTCCTCCTCCACGTAAACGGTACCATAGTCGTTTTACAAGAGTCCGCCGTCGCCCCTATGTTACAGAGGTTGATGGATACATGAGCGCTGGTTCGACTCCACGTCTTTGCAAAGCCCGCTGCATTGGCAAGAAGAACGCCCTCAATGTCCAGAAAGGTAGCCAGTGCAATTTCTTTGCACACAAAGGCAATCTCTGCTCGCCGAACAAGCTCATGGATAGCCTGCTCGCACGATTTTTCTGATTGATATGCATATTGGTTCGTGTGTAGAGGCAGTCTACCCAAAGCCGAGTCCCTTAAATGCTGATCAATAATCTTCTCTAAGGTTTTGAGAAGAAATATTTCATGTATTAATGATGTGTCGATGATTGCATCGTTTCCCTTATTATTTCATTTCTTTCATGATCTAATAATGTCTTCTTACAGCAGCGTCTGCACTACATCATCTCCGTTAACACTATTTTGCTTTCCGTCTTCATATTCAGCGTCCAAACTTCCATAGGTACCACAGCTTTCAACCACAGAGTGGAACTTCTGGGCTTTTGTTTTCTTCGAAATATTGTGATGCCACACCACAGGGTGTAGTTGTCTAATTATAGCTTTTGCCTTTATTATTCTATTCTTTATGTCTATTTCACCTTTACCATCGAAAATTAACGTAACTCCTAGATATTTATACGCATTTGTCGTTTTTATCACTTTATTTTTCACGACCAACTGTTGTTGTGAACCGATTACCATTTACTCTGTCTTGTCCATATTATCTATCTCTCCATATCTCTCCATATCTCTAAACCCCATCTCACGTATTCTTCCATCAGTTTCCTGAACATGCAATCGATGTCATCTCCGACCTCGGCTAATATAACCTGATCATCAGCGAACTCTAAACCATGTATATGCTGTTCTTCGAGAAACACCCCCATCAGCGTACATTTCTCTTTCCAAACCCTAAGTACCATTTATGGGAACACTATCATCAACCTTTGTTGAATCTATAGATATAAGATGTAGCTCACATTCATGTGCTATACTTTTTTCAGTTAGTTGTTTTAGACAGAAAATATTACAAGTTGGGTCTGATACCACTATGTTTCTGTGAGTGGTTTACTTGTCCCGTGTCTTTTAAAGAAATTATTATATTGAAAATTTCGAGTAGTTCGGTGTCGTATAGAAATATAGATCTTTTATTCCATGTTACCATTGATATGAATCTTAGGTTTGTCTATATCGATGTAATAGGAGATAATCTAATTTATTTATTGCTAGTCGAGTTGTAATGCCTGCATAATTTATTAATATCAAGCCTTTACCGGTAATATTATTAACTAAACTCTGCATTGCTTTTAGCTCATTTTCGACTATAATAATTAATGTTGTATTGCGGTCCTTCTTTTTTGTGTATGACAAGACTAAATATTGGCAATAATCTTGATAGTAGCCTCTGCTCTTTTTTCTACTTCATATCGTTGACGTTTGATATGATGTTTATTTCTAACTTCATCGTTTAACGACACCTAGTTAAGTTTTTGGTTTTAATTTTAGCTTATTGTTATATATATTAACTGTAGTAGAAATTAATAAGTAGATTTAGCTATTTGAGTTATCTATTCCCACTACACATTTGCAGCAGAGGCCAATGATGCTGGTGTCGTGACTGATGATACCGATCTCCTCGATTGCTTTTGAACCCCATGAAATATCAGAAACTGGTAATGGCAACGTTAGGATAAATCAGATCTTCGCCGCTAGAAATTCTCGTTTACCTGTTTGAGATAGGAATAGCGCTAAAGTTCAAATAAGTATCAAATCAAATTTCCCATAAATGCTTCTACAAATCCATCACAAACACGCAAAAATTATAGTACGTAAGCCTTTAACTTCAATAACATTCGTTTAAATCATCACTCCTATTTACGTACCTTTGATATACGAATTTGATAAATTTCACAATTCCTATTTCAGGTAGGTTTGTATTTAGTTTGCGTGTAACCTCTGGCAATACAGCAGAAACGAAAAAAATAGAGCGCGTGCGGATAAATCCCGGTCATTTCTGTTTCCCGACCTATTTGTTTATTTTACGAGTCAATTACCCCGAATCGAAAACCACTTAACTGCGCTACCCTCACCAGCAGCAGCAAATTCAATTCTATTTTGGCACTGCCCAAATACAGTAGATAGGTTGGTAGGTACGGAAAAAAATAAAAAGACAACGGTATGCATTGCACGAAATACGATTGGATTTTCGTGTTTAATTGCGGTGAGTATAAAACGAAATCTGAATAATACATACTAGGGAAGTCAAACCAATACATTGTAGTGAAATAATTAATTACTGAATTTAATGTAGATCACGGTGTTTGTTATATAGAAATATCCTACACTCCAGTTTTAGTAAAGGTTAAAGTATTTTCAACGCAGTTTTACGAGGGTTGTCTTTTACGAGGGCGACCTGAAATGGTTCCGCAAACGACAAGGGATGGCGCACGAATGTTGAAGTGGATTCATTGGTCGGCAAGGGCAACCTTCTTTATGGCCACTGTCAAAATTTCAGACGTGTACAGTCAATACTTGTTGTTTAAGAGTGTGTTAAATTTTGTTTGTTTATATATATTATTTTTGACTTCTGTTGGTTTTTAAATGATAATTAAATTTAGTTGCTATTACCAACACTAAACTTGAATTTAATTAGTTAGTCAAATTGAAAATTTCACGGTTCCGGTATTTGAACCTATAGGTCCTGTTCGCTAGACAAACGCGGTTTCTATTTAAACTGCGATGACTGCAGCGAGGACTACCTGAAATGTTTCCGGGATCGGCATCTCTTGCCGACCTGAAATGAAAAAAAGCACGACAAAGATTCTGTCTACATTGCACATAGGTATAAATAGGAGTCACATGAGAGGGGAAATGCTGCCTGTACGAGGGCGATCTGAAATGTTTCCGGAATCGCCAAGAGATGGCGCACGAAGGTTGAAGTCGAAAAATAAAATAAAAATGCCATGTTTTTCTTGTCGATTCCGGAAACATCTTAGGTCGTCCTCGCAAGTTCTGCGTGAAGAATTGAAATACAACAACAAATAGCTTTCAAAAACTTTATTGTTTTTCGAAGTATTCTCAACGAAAACTAATGCACTTCTGCAGGCGCTCGAACCAACTCTTGCAACAGTTATTCCACCGGTTTTTTTGGTACTAGCAAAATTACGTTTTTGAAGCTTAGCAATGATTTACGGCAATCAAATGGTTGTACCTCAATCGGCTGTAGCAATTCTTTGGTTTTGTGGAGAAATTGCTGTTAAGTCACCTGCTTTTGATCATCTTTTTCGAGATTCTTCGAAATCGAATTACCTTTTCTTCACGTTTTTCTTCACCCAGACAGAGGACTGGCGTTTAGTTTCTGGCTCGTATGAGCAAATCCAAGGTGCATCACCAATGAAGATGTTGTGTATGTCTTCGGAGTTTCCGGCGTTAAAGCGGTCTAGAGTTTTACGACACCAAGTCATCTTAGCTACCTTCTGTTCTTCGGTCAATAGATGCGGTATCCAACGGAAAACTAGTTTTTCTCATACCATTATTCATGCAAAATTTTTTGAATTGAGGTCTCTTAAATCCCAATGATATGTCACATGTACATCTTCGTTAATGATCTTGTGCACAGCATCGACGTTTTCCTGAGTCACTGCCGGTATTGGTGCATCTGCTCTTTGAATGTTCGATAAGACTAATCCATTCACGTTTCTATTGTCCATACCAATGAGAAATTGTTGACTGATGAGGTGCTTCATTGCCGAAATCGGACACCAACTCGGCGAAGCATTTTTGTTGAGATAATTGTCCTCAAAGACTATAAAAAATATTGCTGGAAAATGTTCTCAGTTTAATTCCGGTTTTCTACTTGTGAACTTCGACAGTTCGTTGTGACTACAACACTACACATATCGCACTAAAACTTTGGAATTCATCTATTTTATCTTCAAAATGCATATGCACATTTAAGACCTTCTGAAATGTGTATATGCTTTCTTTCATCAACCCGAGCTAACTCTCTCTGTTCGCCTCTTAACTCCCTTTGTTCGCCTCTGAGTTCTACAACCAAGCGCACATATGAGTATCTTAGCGTTAGATCTAAGGTTATGGCAACGAAAAATCCCATATATTTCCAAAGATGTTGATTTTGAATTTGACTTTTGCTAATGGCCATGTGCGTGTTCTCGCATGTCAAGTATTGTTATAACAAGTTTTCCATTATTTATTAATGTATTCGTGATAAGGACTTTACGTCAGAGGTAACTATTATTCCTTTTTCTCTGTTGATTAAGGTACTCCTTTTTCTTTCAAGAAGGGAAATTTTAAAATAATGTAAGGGGGAGAATGAATTTGGGAAAATAATATCAAATGCTGAATTGAGTTGAAGAAATTAAAATAAACAGACCAATCCGTTTAGTCCCTTAATGAAGTGCTAACAAATATGAGTGGGAATCCAAAAGTATTTCTTCTCCTACAATTAAATTAAGCGCTGCTATTTATTTCTTCAATTGATTACTTTAAGGTCTAAGGCGTTAAATTTCTGCATATCGCTATTTTTTTAAGTAAATCGTTCTATCAGTTGCTCACTAACTTCAATATAAACATCCAAACAACTAAATGTAACACATGGGCTGAAAAGTCCCGGGCCTAATAAAGAAAACACGGTTTTTTTGGTTCAAAATTAGCTTTATTCATCAACGTAATCTCCATCAAGAGCAACGTAATCATTCCAGCGCCGCTCTAACATTTCAATACGACTTCTGTAGAACGATTTATCTTTTGTCTCAAACTAGGCTTCAGTTTCAGCGATAACCTCTTCATTCGTGCGAAATTTCTTACCGGCGAGCATTTTTTTGAGGTCTGCGAACAGCCAGTAGTCGCTGGGAGCCAAATCTGGCGAATACGGTGGATGTGGGAGCAATTCGAACTTCAATTTATGTAGTTTTGCCATTGTTTTGATTGACTTGTGACACGGTGCGTTGCCTTGATGAAACAAAATGTTTTTCTTTGCCATATGCGGTCGTTTCTTTGCAATTTCGGCCTTCAAACGCTCCAATAACGCTATATAATATTCACTGTTGGTGGTATTTCCTTTCTCAAGATAGTCGATGAATGTTACACCACGCACATCCCAAAATACCGAGGCCATAACCTTTCCAGCCGATTGTTGTGCTTTCGGGCGCTTTAGACGAGGTTCACCAGTTGCTGTCCACTTAGATGATGATCGTTTTGATTCCGGAGTGAAGTGATGGATCCATGTTTCATCCATTGTCACATATCGACGAAAAATTCCGGTTTGTTCGGTTTGTTACGTTTAAACATGGCCAAACACTGCTCAGAATCATCAACACGTGCTTGTTTTTGGTCAACAGTGAGCAAACGCGGCACCCACTTTGAACAGAGCTTTCTCATAGTCAAATGCTCATGCAATATAAAGCCAATACGTTCTTTTGATATCTTTACGATGCCAGCTAACTCACGCAGCTTCACTTCTCGATCATTCAAAACGATTTTATGGATTTTTTTGATGGTTTCTGGTGTTACCGCCTCATTTGGACGTCTACTGCATTCTACATCATCGGTGTCTCTACGACCACGTTTGAAGTCAGCAAACCAACGTTTTATTGTTGTCTCTGATGGAGCGGAGTCCCCATAACACTTTTCAAGCCATTGCTTCGCTTGAACGGTATTTTTTCCCATCAAGAAGCAGTGTAAAATTAAAACACGAAATTGTTTTTGATTCATTGTTTTGAAAATAACAAAAGTAGCGTTACTCTTAGCACAATAACTCACAAACTAATGAATAGAATATCATGAAATTTTAACAGCTGTCTTTTGAAGTTTAGTACTAACTGAGAGAAAGGTGACTGCAATAAAACTAGCGTCATCTATGTGTTAGGCCCGGGACTTTTCAGCCCATGTGTTATATAACTGCTGTGGACTGATATGTAATTTATGAATTGACGTTTCGAGTTGCACTCTAAAATATATTTTTTCAACTACCAAATGTTTATGAGTTTCTGGATTCTAGATCTTCCAATGGTGTATTACGAGTTTATTTGATCCCTTTTAATAATGAAATAGAATAGTTCGTAAGACATGTACAAATATCTGTATATATATTGTAGCCTCCCAGATACAGATTATCTTTATTCAAATTATTAAATAATGGTAAAACATAAGTGTAAGAATTGCTGTTACTACAGTTTTATTATAGAATTGTTTAGTTTCATGGAACTATTATCTGCAGCACGAACATGCTGCAGATAGTGGTATTTACAGCATCAATAAAATAAAATGTGAGAGCGTTATATTGCTCTAACATTCTAGAAATTGCGAAATAAACTGATATTCGACGAGTATGAGACGGATGGAATATTTTATGTCACTTAATATAACAAAAGTTTTGGAACTCCGAATAATTTGACATTCTTTTAAGGCTAGAACTCAAGCAATTTTAAAATTGGCAATTTTATCATACGTATGCGATACACATAAATGAAATGAATGTGTAGATGCATTTGATGACATACAAAGAAGGCATATCCTTTTCTATGAGTCATTACATGAGCTTCTACAGTAGCGTACAGCTCGGTTGCTATCAATATTAAAAGACGGTCATATTCGTACGGTGAGGTGAAAATATGTTGGTGGTGGAGCGCCTAATGACATGGTGTTCGTGAATTCAAAGAAGGTTATTCTCATCTTCGTACACTAGCTGTTAATTTGTCATAATATAAAACAACTTTAAGCCACGTTCCACATCTCGTCAATACCGGCTGTGGTGGCTGAAGAATGCCCGGACAAGCCGGATTAAACACAGGAATGCGTTTTGGAGAATGAATAGAAACTTTTTTGGCAGAAATGATAAATTGATCAACTTTTGGATAAAAGTTTCTAATAAATTTAGCTACATGATAACATGCATAGAGCAAACAAATTACATGAAACAATTGAGGATAAGATTCTTTTAGTAACTTTCCAACTTAAACAATGTTCGAACCCCCATCTGTAACCAACATTACAAGTTGGGTTATCGATATATTGAAATTCCCAAAGGTATTTTCTATAGTTTCTACTATCCCTTTCGCGTTTGTCTTCTGTAATATGCTACTATGTAAAAGAAGAGCCAATGACGCCTCACCGCTTTTAATTTTAAATACAATTCTTTCGTTGTTTCATCTACAGTCAGCCATATTTTTTGATATTTTAACTCTATCCTCTCTTGTTGGCAATTTCCATTCGTGAAAGAATTTCCCCGTAACTTTCTAAAATAGTTTGCATTGAATGTAATACATCACGTTGAGCATTTAACTGGTGCTGCTTTCTGTTAACATGTCCTTTACACACAAGAATACTGTACAGTAAAATGTTGATATTGCAAACAATACATTTAATAATAGTGCCAGTGTATTCTAACAAAGAATGCCGTCGATTCGCCATCTTCAATCTAATCCGGATTCATACACATACTAACAAAACGCGTATGAGTCCGGACTTTGGCCGTCTATGCCCGAGCGCTTCCAAAACATATCATCGGCACCAATGAATGCGTACTCGTCTCTGCAAGCTTATTAATTATTGCTTGTCAATATTAACATCAGAATGATGAGTATTGTGTAGATAGTTTTTCATTAGACGTAAGCCAAAAACTCGTTATTTAACGAAGATAGTTGTTTTGTTTTTATCGAATTTCTTTGTGGAAAAATTCTTTCCACATTCGCAGAAGGGTCTGAAAGACAAATTATGTGATATGCAAAACTTTTAGTGCATTAAGTAGTAACGAATTATAGGTAAATTTTCAAAATTCTTCTATATAATTAGAAAATGATTGAGTTTCCTTTGTAATTACGTAACAAACGTCATTCAACGTCAAATTTCTATAAATTAGTGTTTCCTGCTAGTTCTACTTAAGGTCTAAGAAGTTAAACTTCAAAAGATTATTCTATAAAGGAAATCATTCCATTATTTGCTCACTAACTTCAATATAGAAATCCAAACATCCATCCTCTAAATTTATGCAACGTTTGTGGACTGATATGCAATTCATGAATTACTTTTTTTATTTATACTCCACAAATATTTGTGCGAGTTTCTGAATTCTACACTTGCCAACGATGTATTATTTAAATGATCCTTTTTAGTAAAGAAATAAAACAGAGTTCGTAAGACTTGCAAATATTTGTATGTACAACGTAAGCATTGTGGTGGAAAATAGGCTCCTTACTTGCCGAATGGGTTCCTTTCATTAAATTTTTGTTTGTTTTAAATTCAAATGTGTATAATATTAAATAATTGAGTGTGTGAGTTCAGTACGTTATACGTCTATTAGAAATAATAGAATAATAGAATAAAGTGATATATACAATTAACGATAGTGGAGTTTGCGTCCCTACACATGTTGTTTAAGGGACCTTTTTTTTTAGAAATTTAAAATTGTGAGCTACATGTCAATAATGAATTACTAAAGTAGATATCGGTAATATTTAATACATCATTACAGTACATTATAGCCTCCGAGATTACATATCTTTTTCAAATTATTAAATAATGGTAAACAGATGTATAAGAATGGCTGTTACAGTTTTACTATAGGACCATTTAGTTTCATGGCAATATTATTTGCAGCTTGTTCGTCACTGGTATTCATAACTTCAATAAAGTACAACGTGATAGTGATATATTGCTCTCAAATTCCAGAAATTGCAAAATAAACTGATATCTAACGAGTTTGAAACGGACGGAGTATTTTATGTAATTTAATATAACAAAGGTTTTGGAATTCGGGACAATCTGACATTCTCTTAGAGCTAAAACACAAAATAAATAAAAAAATCATTTTCCTTGGTCTGAATTATAGATTCATGGTGCATATATCCATTAATTTTATGAAAACTGTGCAGTTTTCCTAGAGACTATCTTATTTGCCGTCGTAATTCCTAATTACGGATACAATCTGTTTCACTTTTTTCGCTACGTCTCCTTTCTCTTGCTTAGCACAAGCAAATAGACCGACTGGAGAATTTATCGCTTATCTTCCGTCTCTAACGTAAGAAACCAAACAAGTCCGGAACTTAAGCAAACAGAGGACAGCTTTAAGACCAATAATGCACCGGAATTGTAAAACCGCTTCCAGTCCTTTGTTTACACTAGCACAGAGACGCGCACAAAGGTACTGACGACGGACGAGGCTCGATGAATTTATGTAATTGCTTTCATTTTGTAAGAAGAACTCCGCCACTGCTACTGTTGCTGTTATGGGGATCGCCTGTTCGGTTACTCCGAATTTGTCAACGATTTATCTTCCTTCGCTCGGGATAAAAAGCGTCAGGAAGCGGTCGATGTGGCATCAGCGTACGCTTCGTATTTTTGTTAACACGGCAAGATTCGAGAGCCCCTTCAACTTGCTATTAAGCCTTGTTGGCGTTCGTTGATGAGATTTACTATCGCTTCACGTTTCATACGTCTTTTATTTCAGAAGTCTCACGTTAAGGAAATTAAAATAACAAGTAGATCGTCCTATTCCGAAGTGGCTGAAAATAAGAAAGTAATTGGAAAGGAAAGGAAAAAATAATTTAGACAGATTCCCTTAATAACACCGTATAATTAACTAAGATTGAAGAAAGCGGTACAATGAGCTGTGCACAGAGCTTTTAATTTAATTTTACTTCCTAACATAATTCAGTTAACAATTTATATTTAAGTGAATTAGTTTTGTCTACACTGCATTTGAATGAATTGGAAAAACAGAACATTCGCATAAAAATGTTCAAGCCATGGTTTGTAAGATTTAAAATATGGTTTAGCACCAATTGATCGGCCCCATTTAACATTTTAGAATGAAGCGATATCCAAGAACAGTGTCCACAATTGGTTTACCGTATTACATCGTGAATGCATCATTTTGAAAGAGAAATTTTTTGAAAGCTGTTCATCGGCGTCTATTGTTGACTTTAATGATCATGCTGTACGTGCAACAATTCGGAACAAGGCACACTATGAAATTGAAGCGTTTTTGGAAATCAACATGAAAGCAATACACACAAAATTGCAAGGAAATTGTTGGATTTCACATAATTTGACCACTAAAAGACCAAGTACTACCAAACGGAGCAAAGAAAAGCGCAAGTAATTCAAAGTCGTTAAAATTCAACAACATCGATACTAGAGATAGAATATGGATGTATTCGTACAAGCTTCAAAGTGGACAATATTCCAGCGTTTAAGTATTACGAAATGAATCAAAAGTAACACAAATTGTTCGCTAGCACTGTACTACAAAGCAAATAGTTGCCCGTTGCTTCCGTTTTACTGGAAATGTGGCTACCTTAAGTTTCAGAGAATGGAAGAACAGTGAATGCTGATTGATATAGCACTATTGGCACATTATGAATGAAATAAAAACAAATAATCGAAACAGGTCAATTGCTTTTGTCATGACAAAGTTAGCAATCAGATAATAAAGTCGTTGTCTTTTAAAATGTTGGAATAGTGATTTATTGCCCATATTCATCAGATTTATGATATTACAACTTCCTTTGGTTCATTAATACCAACAAGAACGTTTTTTGTCATCTGAAACAATTGTTGAAAATTCCGAATGGTTTTACCGAAGTACTAGCTGTAGAGTAGAAAAAATATATCATTAATTGGTTTGACCGTATACAAAAATATATTGATGTCAAAGCATTCTCAGAAATGTTCACAGACGTCTTCGTAACAAAGTTTGCAGTGTATCTCGTGTAGGAGATACGTTGGTGAGTTGCTGAAGACATTCTACCATTTCTTCCGATATCCTCGTTAACAAGTTGGCATTTTGTCGGTTGTCAGATATCAATGGCGGGTTAATGAACTCCAACCTTACTGACCGTGATTAGCGTACAACTGTGAATGGTAATTTACCTCAATTTCAAAAGCTAAAGGTTGACGTACCTCAAGATTTAGTGCAGAATCTGAATGGATCACATCAACATGGTTGCTGGATCTGTTTGCTTAGCAATTTATATATTACTTGACCTTCCAAAGTTAACACCAGATAACCTTGTACAAACGCCAACATTATTAGACTGTGCTTAAAAGCCTCACTGTTTTTCAGAGAACAGCAATAAGTGTTGGTGAAAACTCAATGCAGAGACAACCCCATCATGCAAAGGGACATGCAGAAATGAGTAAAAGTTTTTGCCTAAGATATAATGTTCTTAAAATTAGCTCAATTTATACTGTAAAAATGACGGATATTTCATAAAAATGATTGACTTTTATACGCAATTATCAGAACATGTTATATTCTACAGCTTATATGGACTAGTTTTAACGCGATTTTGTCGCGAAAATATAAAATTTTATATTTTAATGTTGGAAAAGTGCACAAATAATAAGGCGTATGATCCCAACAAACACCTAAAAACGCTTGGTAACTTGATTAAATGAATTGGCTTAGAGAGTTGTCAGAAGCATATTTCGTGCGGCGACACGTCTTTCCAAAGAATCTCAAGTGTGTTCCATGGATTACCACACGGTAAATTGGTTGACCACTCCATTCTATGACATTTTCATAGAGATAGTTACGGACGAAGTTTGAAAACCAGCTTTATCTTCCAGAAAGGCAGAAGTGTTCTACTGGTATCTATGATCAGTGGGAACTTAATTTATAATAAAATAAAGATCGATATGCCCCCTTCTTCTTTCCCGGGCCCAATTTAAGAGTTCGTTCGTCTGTCAAGTTCACCCCAAATCAGAATACGTCTGCTATGCAAACGATTTCTTCTTCTATGTGTTGATCCAAACGTTCCAGTGCCAGAAGCAAAGTCATTTCGACGCCAGACTGCATCAGATGCACGACTTCCACGTGTCAATTGTAGTTGGTATCGACCGCTGCTGGTGATGTTGATATTAGCCGACCTTGACTTTGCCCTCTCCTTTAAACATTTTCAGCTTTCAAAAAGTGATTCGAAAGCCTGCAAATTACGCTTTGGCTCATTCCAACGCTTTTAGCATTTTGTTCTGGCCTTCCACAATTACGTATTGCAAATCTGTACTATTAATCGCTGCAGCAAACTTCTAAGTACTGTCTGGCGACCATATTAAGGTACGGTTTGATGCCTTCCAAACCAAGATTACTTTAAACCGTGTATCACGTTAACGACTTGTTATTTAGAAAGGACTTAGAAAGAACAACTAGTCTGGAAAGAGTTAATAAAAGACTGCTTCCAGTTAAATTTTAACCAGTATAAGCGCGACATTGTACAGTCAGTACTCCTTTAGATATATCTTGTTAATTTTGATTAATGGTTGCCACTACTTTATCCGCAAAACACGCAATTAATTTTTTTTGACTCAAGTTCAAATTTTATTTTTATGAGCAATTATTTTAGTAATTAAATTCAGTTCGTGTTTCCAAATGCCAAAAATTGTTCATCGGATTCTTACCAATTAAATGCTCAGAATGTCAAAAGCATTCAAGAAATCCACCTTGGATCATGTAGAATACCGAAAATACTGTTACTGCTGTGTGAATTTTTCGCTTTGCCCATTATCAAACACCCGGTATATTAAAACATCTGAAGCAATATCGTCAATAAGGCGACCTGAAAGCAAGTTATCATTCAATGATTGTAACATCTTTAAACAGTTCTGACGTCTCGTAGGTGGGTAATCAGAAGGACAAACTCATACCCAGGCAGGATTTAGGATAGAACTTACTAAGATATGAATATGTACATATATCATAAGAAAAATTATAGACAGCGGTATAATAGTTGAGAACTGTTCAATTCCTGAGCATGAAAACAACATCTGGTGGTACATACGGCCACTAGATAGGTGGCGCAAGTGTCACGTAAAATGCGAACAGCGACTCGAGGCGTCCGACAGCCGCGTGAATTATAGTTGTTGAACATAATAAAATTTGAATTCCATTATCGCGCATTAATTAACAAATTAAAGGCAATAATGTTTCTTTGATTTATGGCTCCGCAGTGTATCTACATTGCGCAGCGGAATCGCGAGAGAGTGCAGTAAATTTATCGCTTTAATTAATAATAATAATCGTACCCACCTAATGTATTTATATCATTGTAATTCCCGACGCGGTCGACGTTTTCGCTGGGAGCGAAAAAAGCGCTTTATCCGCGATGAATCTGCAATAATAAATTTCGGATATACAATCCACCAGGGACGGGGTAACGTGGAGATCGCAGATGCCCCGCCTCCTCCCCCTTCCACTCGCTTAGAAGATGCCTGAATTTATTAAGCGTGAACGGGTCGGGAGATTAAGCCTCCTCTATAGAATAAATGAAGCGTTACGTTGTTTTCGAATTAAATAACGGTTTCCGTGCCTTTTGTCGTTTGCCTTCTAAAGAAAGTGCATCTAGGGAAATTAATAGGTGTTTCCACCGGTTTAGTGAAAGAGTTAGACATCGCGATGCGTATGCGATTGGCCATATGACTTTAGGACTGCTGGTCTATTCTTACGCAGATTTAATTGTTTATAACAGCAGTTGAAAAAATATTAACATTTGCATACTGGCGTAGAATATTCTCTAGCATCCTCTGATGGTGTCTTTAGGAGAAAACATCCCAGATTAAAGATGGCGATCAATGGCAGAAAACATTTTAAGGTGCATATGCATGGTCAATATGTTTGGTCTTCGCTATGAAGCAATACTCGGATTACATTCACCTTCGTTAGCTTCCCTACCATTTCGGATTCATAAATGCAGTGGGTACAAGAGAGGCCATATACAGCATATAGGTATTACTTTGGTAGTGCGGGGACATGAACTGCAGGATGTATGCATGTTTTGTTGATTATAAGGAGGCGTTTGATAGAGTAAAACACCAAAAAATTGCAGAAATTCTGAAAAATGTAGACCTAGATGGAAAAGACATCAGGATAATATCTGACGTATACCGGAATCAATCTGCTTTTGTCAAAGTCGGGAATGATACGACAGAAACACAAACATATTATGAGGTATAAGGCAAGGTTGAAGTCTCTCTCCATTACTATTCAATATATACTCAGACTACATCGTCAGAATCTGGAATTCTTCTAAATGAAGAAAGAAGATTGAATAATGTCCTCTGTGCAGACGATACAGTTACATGTTTTCGCTGACAATCCGGAAGGATTACAACAACTTATGGGTAGAATAACATATCACAGCGAATTGTATGGTCTGGACATAAACACGAAAAAACAAAAAATTAATGGTCATTAGCAAAGAAAAAATTGACAACTGTCACCTCGCAATAAATCAAAAACGGATAGAACGAGTGAGTAGTTTTACCTATCTCGGAACTATTGTAAATCAACAATGGGACCACTCACAAGAAACACGCAGCAGAATCGAAAAGGCCAGGTTCATTTATAATAAAATGAAGAATCTGTTCATAAGCCATGACATAACATGAAACACCAAAATAACAGTCCTGTGCTGTAATGTGTTCTCCATTTTATTCTACGGAGTAGAAGCATGGTCGCTTAGACATGTGGCACAAGCTTTTATTCTAGTACACAAATGTTTCATACTTTGCCCTAACTAAGAATGTAATACATTTCGTCATTCTCTTTTTCGTCAAAATGACCAATTACACATGTATATTTGCTCCTCATTAAAATTTCAACGCGTCTATTTGTCGCGTGGCAAATGAGTAGATTTATAAGAATGAACCGTAATTCACTTCGATAAACGTAACTTTCCAAAAATTATCAAGACCCATGCACCATTCGCTGTTGTACAATGGCACAGTAAAGACAACTAATTACAATAGGGGTTGCAATAACGTCACGTAACCACGATCGTTACCAAGTGGCGCTTTTATAGTATGCCGGCACGATAAATGTTCAGTTGGGTGAGTTAAAAAGGAAAGGTACAAATAAACTACGTCATAAGAACATTAACATGATATTTGTTTAAACTTATAATAAATAATTTAAAATATAACAATATTTTTATCTTATAAGTGATGTCCTACTACTGTACAGTAGGCTTCCATTCGCTTACCATAATTTTCAATAACAATTCGGTATAAGTGGAGCTGAATTTCACGAATATCACCAATAATGTTCTCTTTAATTATAGTAATTGTTTCTGTATTATTACCGTAAACTTTATGTTTCAAATAACACATTAAATCGCATAACCTAACTGATCAATCGGCGTTTCCTCTTCGAGAAATTATTCCATTACCAAGGAAATGTATTCCCTACAATCCTGAAAAGTAACTAAACGATAACGTCTCAAAATTCAATACTATTTGCATTTAGAATATTAGAGAAAACCGACGGTTAAAGCAGCTTAGACCAGCGCCAAAGAAAAAGCATCTGAATTCGTAACACAGTTTGAGTTCCAAGTCAAACATGACACAGTAGAGAGGGTGTGTAAGATTGTAAGCCAGAAGAAATGCATCTGACAAACTTTCGTCAACGTTACTTCCACCAAACCATACATATATATTCGTACAACAGATACTTCTTTGTAAAAGACCGGTCAACAGCGACTGCAATTACTTTCATCAACACCATCAAACTTGCTTATGATCTAAAAGCAATATTTTCGTCTAGAAATCGACAAATGAATTTGAATAAGATTCAGAAGAAGAAAAGTGACCCACAGCTGCGGATGACATAGCGGAAACGCGCACATCCAAAATAAACAATTTTGTCTTAAACTTTGCCAGATGTAATGATCAATAAACTTACCCGCTTAAGCCACTTAATGGCAAATTTGTAGTCGATGAATCTATATTGAAATCCAGATCTCAAAACGAGGTCTTCCAATGACTGTGAATGTTTTGTCATAAGATTTGAACCTACAGCTCCTGTTGTATCCGCAGTTGTCAATACATCAAGGTATTTAAAGTAGCCATTTATATCTCATAATAATAATAACCTTTATTGTCTAACAGACCCAGGTCCAATGAGAGAATAATGACTAATTAACAAAGTAAATATAAATATGTAAGCATTATCATATGTATACGTGTACATACATTTAAGTTCGACTATTCGTAATTTAGAAGAAGGTACAAAAACATTTATATTATATATACATACGTAAACGCACATAAACACAATCATGCAAGTACGAAACTGTGAGTATTCTTTGTGTAAATACAATGTCCATCAGTGTCTGATACCCATAGCGGCAAAAATGAGGAACAGCAAAATTGAGATTGGCTGGCGGCTAAAAGTTGCTGCAGTTGTAAAGAGTGACACATGTTACTTTTACCCGGAGTTGCTAATTAACTAGATCCGACCCTGATCTCCATGCAGATATCCAGGTCACTTAGAGTCCTCCCCCAATCATTGCCAGTTTGAGAACATATGTGGATTAGTGCCCGCCTCATATTGTTTGTCCTTGCCAATGAAACCAGAAAGGTAGAAATGTAACTGGAGTTTATGCGCGGAACCAAAAAGGACATGCGTCCTAGTAAAGAAGGACAATCGATGGTATTGGTTATAAACTTATGCAGAAATCTCATGCAGATTGTTTTCCTTCTTTGGTTTAAAGACACCATTTCATAACGCAGTAACGTAAGATCCTGTGAGATACCTCTTTCTAGATAGACACCATTGCTTTGAAAAGAAATAAATTTCAAGAATTTGCATTGAATATGTTCAATAGCTAATGTATTCGTGATGTACCGATTTAGTGAGGCATATTCAATTTTACTTACCACGTAAGTAAAGTATAATGTCGATGAAATATTTTAAGATTCATATTATAAAATCTAACATTTTGTAGGCATCAGCAGATATTCCAGAGATATGGGGTTTGAATGTAACACTCGAGTCAAACAGTACTCCTACATCACGAAATTCGGTCATACGGCTTAAGACATTACTACCCACATAATACGAGAAGATTTTAGGTGAGCGGGAACAGGTACAAGTAACTACACAACATTTCTCAATGTTGAGTTTTAGTTTAAACTGCACCATTCTGCCAACACATCGATCTTCCGCTGAAGGTTGTAGAAGTTACTAATGTTAGATACTTCACTATACATTTTTATGTTGTCAGTATACGCAAGAATAGGATAATCAACTTGAAGAAATAAATCATTGATGTACAATACAAACAAGAGTAGGCCCAAGTTAGAACCTTGTGGTACACCTGAAGTCAAGATGAATTTAGAGATTTAGATAAAGATTTGTTTATACGGTCTCCACGTGTCGCAAAAGGAAAACACGTTTGTCGATCGAACAGAACCTGCAGGTTCCAATCCTACAGGAACAGTGAAATTTTTAATTTCACAAACTCATTAAATGAATCTTTAATGTTGGTAATACCAAGGAAATTAAATTATCATTTAAGAACAAACAAAATCTAAATAACTGCTCTTTCTATCCAATGTCATCATACATGATAATGACTACCTATGGTGCCTATTTCTGTGTTGATATTATTGTATATTCATGTAAGCTTTTGTCCTCATATTGCAATGTTTCCGTTAGACAATGAAATGTATTATTATACATTACACGGAATATTCTTCGTATAAATTATCCTGTCCTGTTGACCGTAGATTGTCAAACTTTTTCCGGACCTGCATATGCCTACACACGCGTGTATAGTGTAGTGGTGGTCCCGCGTCGCCGGAAGTATGCTAATTTGCGGTTGTTTAACTTTATTATCCGTAGATATACATTTGTCTCTCTTGCGCCCTCGCTCATAAACTAATTTACATACTTTTTGCGAGCGCGGGGATTATCCCCTGTACACTTGAGGATGATCTATTGTGTGTGTATTACCGCACGACGGCGTGCTGTAAATACCCCTAACTAAAACGGATAATTTGCGATCTAATCTGATAAATAAAAGTGAAGCCTGGTATTCGAGAGAAAATATGCTCGCGTCAGGATTTACGTACACTAATCTAGTTCTAAACGCGCTGAAATTTGTTTAGACATACAGTAACGTTGCCGACGACGATACTATTCAGGAAGAATTAAAGCAAATTTTTTTGCTGGGATTGTTAAGAGTATTTTATTTGAAAAGAATGCCAAACGAAACCAATTCTTCCAGAAGAAATAATTGCAATAATTCTAGTGTAATGAAAAATAATGTTTCGGAAACAATTTTTGTGTATGCACATACAGATATAAAATATTCATAAAGTTAGTTGAATCTACTATTCTTCAAATGGATATTTAGACGCATATCACATATACGTAACCTTAACGCGTGAATATTCAATATCGATATTAAATAGAAAATTAACCAGCGATCTTTGCTTATGTTATCAAACAATGATGTGCGTTTAATGATCCATTTGACAAAGTGTAAGTGAATTTGTTACAGGTATCAACACCATTTATTCTATAATCTCTACAGCGGTATTCATTTGTTATATGCGATCTAGCCACAATACACTGCTAGATAAGCTATCCTTACATAGTCATGCCAGCACATACTTCTAATGTGCTCGTTTTCTTAATTCTTGGCGTGTTGTTGATGACGATGAATAATAATTAGAGTTGTTGTTTGTAGAGACTACTGAAACCTCGGAATATGAGGGCTCCACAAACGATGGAAATAGCCCAAACAACAACTCAAACTTGGTTTTCCGCGAATTCACATTTTTGCTCTTCGACTGTTTGTGACAAGCCTACTTACTAAGTGTTCCCTGAACTCCACCTGTGACTATTAGGGCTATTAAAATTGCATTTTCCATACATTGATAAACATTCAAAACCAAAGGTACTGTACCTTTGAAAATGAGAACCGCAGTACTTCGCGGAACGTCAGGATCAAAAAACCTAGTGAGTCGGCGGAATCCGACAACCGTTACAACTATGACAAACGGCCGTGAAGGTACGAGATACTTTTCAAAAACCACTCCATTACTTTTGCTTTATAATATGCTTTTATAATTTCCATATACATAGCAGTGTCGAGTTGGTGAACGGAAATCATAGTTTGGTTATTGTCATTTATAGCATTTAGGTAAGGTAATGAACCAAACGATATATTTCCTTTTCCTTCTAAAGATAACGAGAAAGAGTACTGATTTCTTAAAGCAACAGAAGACTAATTGTCTTCTTCTATCGTTTGCTCCGCCTTCTCTGCTTAAATTCATATGTTTCCGCAGAAAGTTATTGCTATTTTGTCTAAATAGAAACAACAAAACAAAAAAAAAGACACATCTTTACACCAAGTGTCCCGCTAAGCTCGAATTTCAGTAACCTATGGATGCCATGCCAGAAAAACTGCTTGCCTTTTGCGGCAAATCATTTGTCGAACCATTTTCTAACTTCCTCGAAAATGCTGAAATGCTGCTGTGCGAGCGCTTGCTCCATTGGTGAGAAGAGGTTATAGTGAGATGACGCCAAGTTTGGGGAGTACGGCGGGTGCGGAAGGACGTCCCACCCCAAGGTGTCTTTCACTAGCTTTGCTGTGTGAGACGGCGCATTGGGTTTGTGACAAAATCGCTTTGCCATGTCTTCTGGCCCATTCCGGTCGTCTTTCGATGAATGCGTGGTTTAAATTAATCATTTGTTGGTGACAGCGTTGTGTATTAACGATTTCGCTTGGCTTCAAGAGTTGATAATACACAATACCGCTCTGGTCCACTGGACACCGAGCATACTCTTTTTGCCGATGCAATTTGGTTTTGGTGCTGGGACTGACTTCGCCAGGTAAAAGCCTCGATTTTTTTCGCTTTGACTTTTCAAGATAAATCAATTTTTCGTCACCAGTCACCGTTCGATGCAAAAATCATTTGTTCTCGTGGCGTTGAAGCAGCATTTCACAGGTGACTTTCTATTTGACGTTCATTCAAATCGTGTGAAAGTCACTTACCGAATGTACTGATCTTTTCCATTACTCGCAAATGACTGCTGATTGTATCTTGTGACACATGTAATGCTTCTGCTAATTGCCGTTGAGTTTGACTTGGGTCATTATCTAATAGCTCCTACAATTGCTCGTCTTCGCATTCTTGTGATCTACCAAAGCGCTCACTATCTTTCACATTAAAATCACCACTTTTAAATTGTCGAAACCATGTTTCGCATGTTTTAATCAATGGAGCGTGTTCATAGTATATTTCTATCAGCAAACGGTGACTTTTAACAGCCTTTTTCTTTTGATTAAATAAGAAAAGGAGTGATGTACTCAAAATATTTGTTCAACCATATCACTTATAATTTTGTTTCGCCAATATATTTTGCCTTCCAACTACTCATTCACCTTGCAGTTGGAAGTTATCGTACCATTTAAACTTTATAATTACATTATGCAACTCTAGGGTAAAAGGGGACTCGCACAATTATGGAAGCGAGAAGCATGGTTACCAACGTGCCGACATTACTTCGAACTCGGACAACGACAACGGCCTCCGAGGTTCCACTTTTCCCAATTTCTCCGGTAATAATGTATCGTTCACGTGCCTTGGAAGTCTTGCAAAATATCTCCCATGTGTGTCGAGACTGCCCGGGAACAACTACGACAATAGCGCGGAAGTTGCGTCAGGCGGACGTGTTGCTTTTGTATAAAGTTACGGTAGCGTATAGGTTAGGTCGATCTTTGCACCGCGTACCGTAGCCTAGGCATCGGAAAAGTCGAGTCGAAGCCAGGAGGCCGCCGCCGTTGCCGCCGAAAGGCAGAAACGAGCGACGAATTGTAATTCGGCTGGTGTATGCCGGCGTACATTCGCCAGAAAGTGATGGGATGAGAACGTGCCTACAATGCCCTGAGGCCAGGTTCCATGATTATAATAGAGATATACTTAGGAGACGTTGAATTCTTGCTGAATTTTGGCGATGTTAGCTTCGTGCGTAAAACGCGTAATTAGAAAGCGAATCTCTTGATTAATATTAAGATGTACGGATATTGAGAGATCGATGTTTGACTAATAAAGCGGATTGCTGAAGATTATTAATGTAAAAAGGGAATTTTGGGTTCATGAATACTGGAAATACACGCTTTATTCACAGATAAAAATGTTGGAAAATTTCGAGCCATTATAAGAATCTGCGCAACAATTTGTCTGACAAGGACAATATATCTATAATATATTTAAAAAATAACATAAATTTGTTTTACATGCTATCGTTTATATATTTACAGATCCTCCGCGTTTGTTGACTGTCCTCGGTAGGACCTTGTTGACGTTTCGGTGGCATCGCAACTGTCGTCTTCTTGAACGTGTTACGGTCGGTGATCGAGTACTGACGATCACTGATCGTATTCACGATCAAGGTAGCTGTGATGCCATCGAAACGTCAACAAGGTCTTATCTGAGGCAGTTAACAAATGCGGAGAATCCGAGAAAAAGGAATAACATTGCCGGGTTTCTGGCCGCGTGTATTGTCCCGAAAAGGACCGTTTCGATTAGGTCCACGTTTGGACGAGATCTCACTCATCTTCTTGTGGACGCTCTCCTTCCGCTAGCGATCGGAGATGAATATCATTAAGTTCATCCTCCTTTTTTGTAATATATGTATATTACTAGTCTCGAAAAAGTGGGGCAAGTTACAGTGCAGTGCGCAGAACATCGTGGAGGCGCCAAGCGCCTGTATCAAGGTGAGTGTTCAGTATCGTTTACATACTCTCATCATTTATGATCGTGACCTTCACGAGCGAGCATAGACGATGAGAACGCAGGATTGTTTACACATAAAATGATAAATATATGAGCCAAATGAGTACGGCGTGCGGAATAAATATTTTTCAATGATGAAAACGACCGTATGAGAAAATGTGAATCATTGTCAATAACACTTTCATATTTTCGTATCACACTTTAATTTTTTTCTTTTTCCGCCGTACATAGGTTTTAGTGAACATCATCCACAATTTCAACAGAATCCACAAACGACATCGAATCATTTTGTAATTTTTCAATTCCCTCCGCTAGTCCACTCTTGCGAATACTTCCTAAATCACATTTTGCCTGACTAACTTGCAATATTTTCTGGGTTTTCTTGATAGCTTTAGCGTGTCCGAGATCGCATTGTAAAACTACCTTCTTTAAATCATCAAATTGTTAGCAGTAGTAAAACGAGGCCTTTAACCGTGTTCTCTAACGCGTAGTAATTGGCTGGGGTGATTCAGGCACATTGGGGCACAGTCCGTGAAACCTTTTTGTACGTTTTGTGGACTTTGAAAATACTGCCTTCATATGTGCTATTAAAGCATTTACTCGTGGATAACAAAGATATTAATTGTGTCGCAAGGTTTAAAGAATGGATTTTACATGTTACGTGTAACAGATTGCCACTTTCTTGTTTAAGAGATCGGCGGATTTGTAATATAATATTACAAAAAAGCAAATAACTTCCTATCACAATTCCTATCAAAATACTTTTTCGATGTGTTTTAATATATCATGGTAATCATGAGGAATTATTCGCATGTGCAGCTATCCAATGTATTTCAATGCGGAGGCCTCTCTAGTTTAGCATTCGATGAACTGATCGGGAAAAGGTTCGGAAACACTTTTATCGTTATGTTCGACATGTGTGGAATTTTGGCACTAGACAGCTCCAAGTATGCGCTTGAATATCCGTTTAGAAAGAGCGGTGTTATAAGCCCAGAGGAATTTTCAGTTTGAGGTACAGGAAAATTCTCGAAACCATGCCAATGACGACATATAGGCATAAATATATCCATGTGTTAGCATTTTCTGTTCTCATATTGTCTTTCCCATGAACGATCCCACTAAGACCATGACTAGCTGCATTAGTAGCACTATTTTGAATACAACAAAATATTTTTTTACTGAAATACAACATTATACTGAGAACTGATGAGCTTTGATTACATTTTTGTGTATATACAATACTCAAAGTAATTTGGAAATAGGACATTCTGGATACGCAGTGAAAGGCTTTCTTAGTCGCCCTTTGACTTTTAAAAAACAATCTATACTATCTTTCAGAATGAAATTTCTTCTATAATTAATTCATTTAAATAGACACACATTTCAACAAGTCAGTTTAACGATGTTGCTGTTTGAAGTACCTACTTGTTCATGGCGAGGCGTTGACCCAACCAACGTATAAACTAAATTTGCTTATCTAGACGTTAGGCTACTAAATAATACAATTGGTGGAGTTACTCAGGAGAAAGACAATGTGAGGAGAGAAAAAATGCTAACAAGCGGACATGTTTCTGCTTAAATTTTTGTGGCATTGGACAGCACTAAGAAATTGCTCTTCTCCTTTATTCACGGTGTGATATTGACAGAAAGAGAACTGTAATGTGAGGCAATGAAAAACGCTCGAAGCCGCAAACATCATTTGTTCATCTTTTCTTACTCTTGATCCCAGTCCATATAGGTATCTTTTTCGAATATCACTTCTTACGATATTATACGAAAGGCAACGTTCGCCCAATCTAATACTCTGCAATAACCGCCGTAGGGCAAATTCTCTGATCTATGCGGTAACAGAATACTCGAGAGAATAAAACTCGCGACAACGGTGTTTTAATCAACCGTAATTTGTCCAGAACGAATTTCGCAATATAATCCGAGCTTATTTCCCGGGAATGCAAACGTATATTTCGGTAACCGAACTAAATCCGAATCGGATATAACGTTATTATGAAATGTAATAGAGAGAACACTGGAGAAATAGAGAAGGCTTGGCGTAGAGAAGCGGATTCAAGTAGATTCGAGGATGCACTGCAGCATCTGTGTTAGATACTATCCGTAAGCCGTAAGTACACCGATCGAATTCGTTTCTATGGTTTACTATCAGTAAGTTACTTGATGCCGTCCAGAATGCAATAACGAGGAAATCGACACCTCATTACACTATACGAAATTTCTCAATACCATCTCCCTTAACAATATACTCTAGTGTAATAATTAAAGATTAAAAATTGCTATTGCTCTATTCAAATATGGTCACGCTTTGAGATAGAGATGAATATGTAAAAGATATTGAAAACGTGCTAATATCAGGCCCTTACACTAGAATTAAAAAAAGAAAGCCCTAGCCAGTTACAACAGATCGGTTAAGAATGTGTTAAAATCCTGTCCGATCTTAAGAAGTGAAACTGTTACCAAAGAAACTCACACACACTTCCCCATTTACACTGTCTACCTAAAATATGAGGTTTGTCCAGAAACTAAGTACTGTTTCGTTCTACCACCACCGCAGCGCTATTGTCATATTTCCGCGTATGCACACGTATCTCTCTGCTTCACAGTCTTTCCACTGACGCAATTACAGCCGGATTGTGTTGTGTTAGCATTTGTTAGTGATCCCCTAAAATGTTTAAGACAATTTTTGTGCCCGCCGTCTGTGAAGTACATTCTATACTACGGCTTTTGAAGGCAAAAAATATTAAGCTACCCGAAATTCATCATCAGCTTGTAGAGATTTATGGTGAAAGTGTAATGACAGATGGAGTGGTGAGAAAGCAGGTTGAACAATTCAATGATGGATGAACAAATGTTCATGCCGCAGTACGGAGTGGGCGGCCTTCTATTGTCAATAATAGTTTGGTTGAAAGAATTTTGCATGGTGTTGCTGCTGGTGGCATTTTTCTATAAAGTGGTTACAGAAAATTTGGTTTTCTGCTATGACAAATATCAGAGCAATGGTGGCAACTATATAGAAAAATAATTTAAGTAATGCTCTTTCATGAGTGTTTTCTAAAACGGTACTTACTTTTCGGACAAGCCTCGTATATAAGCCTAGCATCTCTTACCGCCCCATTGTCTTCAATATCAATTCCCCAGCGTACTATATAGCTAGATGGTTAGTTAAAGAATTTGGTCATTCGGAATTTCATCACGATTACTCTATTTCCAATACGAAAGAACTCATTCCAACACTAAAAAAATTCAGTCAAAATCCCAGCGACAAATTAACCTCCTTTTACGTAGTCTCCTTATTCTCTAACGTCCTTATTAACACCACTGTTAATACGTTAAAGAAATTCCTCGAGCGAAATCATATTCCACCCGATATAACAGAAGAATACTCGAGGCTTACATAAATGTGTATGGATCTCATTTAGCAACAAAAATTTGGTACACCAATGAGTACCCTTCTACCACCCTTCCTAGCTAATCTGTTTCTAAATCAATTTGAATATTTCATCAGCAATAACTTCTTACTATTTCCAAGATGTTGGACTAGATGCGTGGATAATATTTTTGTAATAATCGCGGAGAAGATCGACATTCATAGATTCTAAAACTTTATAAACAAGTGCTACTATGTAGTAGATCCTGTTGACTTACCCTCATTTTGACATTTCATCTTGTGTATGAGCTTTTCTTTGGTGTTGACGCCGATGGTGAAATTATAAAATCAGTTGGGCATCTAGTTATTAAGGTATTCTAAAATAAATACTGTTTCTCAATCAAATACCCAGTATAGTATCACGTATTTTGAAAAGTTATAGGCAGCCATGGTAATGCACTCTGTTATTTGTCCTAATTAAATTGATGTTGTGGAAATTTTGTATTTCAAGAGAAAATGTTGGAAATGGTATTCACAGATTTAAAAAATATGTGACATGTTAGAGAGTTATTTTGTAATGAAAGCAGATCATGTGCTTTGTTTCCCGAAATTCTGTTACATATTTGTGAAGAGCACCGTAAGTAATTTATTTCAATACCCTTTTGGCTGTATCTAATATATATATATATATATACAAGGGCGGCCTGAAATGTTTCCGGAAACGACAAGCAAAACACGGTATTGGTGTGGTTTTTTATTTTTATTTTTCGATGTAGTCTCCTCAAAGATCAATACACTTTTTCAAACGATGCTCCAGTCTCTTCAAGCCGTTGGAAAAGTAGGATGTTTTGCGGTCTGTAAAATAGCCGACTATAGCGGCGATGACCTCCTCATTTGAGGCAAATCTCTTTCTTCCCAGTGATTTTTTCAGCTTTGGAAATAGGAAAAAGTCGCTGGGCGCTGGGTCCCGTGAATGGAGGATGAGAGACTAAATCGTAGCGCAACTCATTCAATTTCGACTCGACGATGCGGGATGAATGAGGCGGTGCATTGTCGTCGTGGAAAAGCTCTCTTTTAATCGGGTCAATAAATTGTTGTAGTATTGCCCCGTGATCGTCCTTTCCTTTTACAGATATCCGACGGGGATCACACCTTGGAAATCCCAAAAAATGGTCGCCATGACCTTTCTGGCCGATGAAATGGTGATTGCTTTTTTCAGAGCTGATTCGCTAGGAAATGTCCACTGCTTCGACTGTTTCTAGGTCTCCGGTATGAAGTGATGGATCCTATCCTGGCCAGACACTCCTCCGAAATGGTCATCTGATTTCGTTTTTGCTCCTGTGTGAGCAAACGCTGTACCCATCGCACCGAAGGCTTTTTCATAGTCAACGCCTTCTTCTGAGATGCCTGTTGTCTCTGCTTATTTCTTTCAGCTTCAATCGGCGAACGGCTAACACAACATCATGAATCTTGTCGGCCATTTCATCGTTGGTAGCGGTTTTAGGGCGTCCAGTGCATGGTTCGTTACTTGTGCGTGTACGGCCACATTTGAACTAGCTCACCCAAAAGTTGATGATCGAGAATGGTGGAGTGCATCCACCATGATCCTCTAGTAAGATATTTTGAAATTCCGTGGTCCCTTTCCCAGAAATGTTATGTCACTGCACGGAATTCCATTTTAGCGAAGCCACCTGACTTGTTACACAAAACAGACTCTTAAACAACAATTATTGACAGTAGACGTCAGAGATTCTGACAGTTGCCATAAAGAGGATTGCCCCTGCCGACCAACGAATCCACTTCAATCTTCGAGCGCCATCTCTTGCTGATTCCGGAAACATTTCAGCTGGTCCTCGTATTACTTATATTATACACGTTAAACATATTTGAAACTTCTGTAAATTGTATGAGATTTTTCATTAGTTCTTTTACAAGTTCTACTGTTTGTATAATTCAATATTCGAGCTCGCACAATCATTAGATAGAAATGTAACTGTCCAACGTCAACCTACCTCAATTCAAACTCCGCTTCTGTCCATGCTCGCAACAAACTATGCTAGAGTGGACGTACAATGTACATTTGCGTTAACTTTAGACGAATATATACCTGCACAGTTCTCTACATTTCGGCAATTAAGATTCCTACTTCACTCGGTAATTATGCTAAACCGGCCTCGGGCTTTTTAGTTACACTATCCGATATCCGTTGCGGTTCGTTTGTCCGATAACCGAGTGCTTCATGAACAAAAGCAGCTTCTCCCTTTTCAGTTAATAGTTTGTGAAAACTTCGACGTAACTGTTCAAAGTGCGGTTATAAATACTGCCATCTACTACGGTCTATGTTCTGTTGCTTAGCTTATTGGAGCATTTTAGTGTATACGTTTTATTTAAAAGCACGGAAATTGCTTCTGGATTTCAACCGAATTTCTAATCCAATGATTTCGCATGCAAATGAAGATTCATTATTTAACCCATGGGGGTTCCTTTTTGGCAAGTAAAGTATCGACCAGAGGTACTTTAGGGATCTATAGTGGTACCATATGTTTTTTCATTCATCAAGAACGGAAATACTTTAGTATATAAGAACACGGATATAGAAACGGTGCTATTACAATTATATATTTTAGGTGCATTTCTAGCAAAGATAATTCTAGAAAACGATGCAGCAAGTTATTGAAGTAAGTATATCTCAAAATCGACAACGATCATAGCCAAGATAAAAGCTGCCCACAAGGAGAGGTAATTTCACCCATCCTCTGCTGCCTTGTCATGGATGATCTCCTAAACAGGTTACTAAGCAACGCGCATTAGGAGAATGGATGCAATAAACACGATAAAATCAAAATTACAATCTGCGCATAAATCTTAAAGACGTATTAATCTTATTTAACAGGAAAAGGAAAATCTGGTTAGCACCATATCTGTAGAGTATAAAGCAATTAGCTTTATTCACGAAGCTAAATATTTGTGAGTAACAGGTGGAAAAAAGATAAGCCGCTATATTCAAATAGGCGAACTTGCATAGAACAACGCGTCATACCTTGACGGTACAAACATGCCGCAGGATCCTCGGTAGAAATTTTGATCTTAAGCCATAAATAACCTTTGCTCATATGCAGCAACAATTACACCAATTCTCAACCTACACCCTATTGGTACGGTGACCAAAAGCTGTGCAGATTCTACAGCAAAGCGCACCGATCTAGTTTTATAAAATTTCTTCGATGTACGGTCCTCCCTGATTTCACTCTAAAAAGTTATTGAAAAATCTAGAAGAAGAACGTTAATTATAAGTGACAGATAAAAGTTTAATAGTACAGTATCAATGTATTAGAAAAAGATCTAATATTTTTTTTTGATCTAAAATGAAACACATCTAAGGTGTGTACCACTACTATTGTTTTCGTAATCCCTATACTTTTCTAAGGTATTACACTACTAAAAGAGGTACCAACTTCTAATTAAAGATTTGAGATAAAATACGGATGAATAAATGACGGCAAGGATTGCGCTTGTAAATTTTCACCTGGAGGTACCGCCAGACATCCCTTTCTATTTATAATAGGTCCTACAGGGCTCTGATCTGGTCTTCATGATCACCTAATACCTTACGGGAATAACATGGAAGCCAAAACAGAAAAATAACAAACAATGACAAAAAATAAGCAACGAAAGGTAGTCCTAAATATGAGTTGCCAAAACGTTCGCAAAATAATCGCAAATATTGAAGTCCAAAGTGTAAAAACTGGCGAAGGAAAGTCAAGCTTACACTCAAATCGTGGGGGGTTGTAATCACAAACAATTTCATCAAGCATACTCAGGGAGAATATAACATCTCTTCAGCACAAGATAAGAAAAATGGCCCGTGAGGTTTGAAGCAAACCAGCCGTGGGAAGCAGATTTTACAGCAGCACACCTCTACGCATGTAGCGCAAGATAAAAAGAAACACATAGTGGAAGAATTCGTCTTTAAGGAACCGGTAGTCTTGATCAATATATATGTCATGTGGCTTTCTCAACATAGGAATGGAACCCGATAAGCGGTAACTTGACAAGCCAACAGCAGTCCAGAGTTCTATGAAGAAATACCGCAGGTAAATACGGGGGCGGCCTGAATGTTTTCGGAATTGGTAAGAGGTGGCCCACGAAGGTTGGAGTTCATGGCGGATGTACTCTATCATTTTCAACCATCAACTTCCGAGTGAGCGGGTTCAAACGTGGTTGCACAAGCACAAGTGACGAACCACGCAGTGGACACACAAAAGCCGCTACCAAGAATGAAATAATCGACAAGATTCATGATGAAGCCGATTGAAGCTGAAAGAGATAGCAGAGACAACAGCCATCTCAGAAGAACGTGTTGGCCATATCCTACACGAAATTTTTACTATGAAAAAGCTTTCGGCGCAATGGATACCGCGCTTGCTCACACCGGAGCAAAAACAAAATCGGGTAACCGTTTCGGAGGAATATCTAGCCAGGATCCAAGGGATTTCTTCATGCGTTTCGTAACCATGGATGAGATTTGGATCCAGCACTACATACCGGAGACCAAGGGACAGTCGAAGCAGTGGACTTTTCCGGGCGAATCGGCTCATAAGAAAGCAAAGACCGTTCCATCGGCCGGACCATATTTTGCAAATCCTAAGGTGCGATACTCATCAACTATCTGTAAAAGGGAAGGACGATCACGGGGCAATGCTACAGCAATTTATTGACCCGATTCGATGCAGTATTGAAGCAGAAAGGGCCTCGTTTGCAGCGGAAATAAGTGCTTTTCCACCACGACAATGCACCGGACCATTCATCCTGCATCGTCGTGTCCAAATTGAAGTTGAGTTGCGCTACAAATTAGTTTCTCATTCTCCATATTCACCAGACCTAGCCACTAGTGAATTTTTCCTATTCCCAAACCTGAAATAATCACTGCTTTTCCTACGGCTGGAAGAAACTGAAGCTTCGTTTAAAAATGCGTACTCATCTTCGAGGTGACTTGCTTTGAAAAATAAAAATAGAAAACAACACCAATACCTTGTTTTTCTTGTCAATTCCAGAAACATTTCAGGTTGCCCTCGTATACGCATAGGTCAGATACAAGGTGGCAACGTGCCCTAACGACTGGATGGCAGAATGTCTTAAAGCAGCAGTGCGAGTACTAAAGTCATAGATGGAATTGATAGGTCAACAAAACAAATTTCCCTTGCGGTGAGCATGTACCGTCTTCCTGCTAGACGAGGGAGAAGAAATTAGGGGCCTAAAGGATGCCTTGAGGAATCTATGTAGGCAGTAGAACTTGGTCTATTCATCAACATCGTCGTATTATATCTGTTCATGTTCTTGTTATTTTTTCCTTGTAATTGGATTTGATCTGTTGGGTAATAAGGGTTATTATTATTAATATCTTTTATGCAACATTGGCTAAAAAGTAATCTTAGCATTTTTATTTATGTCATAAAAACTTACTTATGGTTGTAGAAACAAGTATAAGAAGTGTGATACAGGACGTTCCTAAAATATGATCAAAAATAAGAAGCCGATTTTAAAATAGTAACTAAACTACTTCGGAGAATATTGAAGCAGCAACTGCAGATTTCTCAAGCATTGAACCTCCACCTATTGCATCAATTTATTTGCATTATGTATGCATGAAACTTATTGACCATAACCGAAACATAACTATGCACACAATTGCCCCTTGATATTGCATATAAGTCCAAGTAGGTATATAGAGTATTAATAATTCAAACTAGCATTAAACTTGAAACTCGCAGGCGGGGGAAGGCGGCTGGACGCGCGACTGGGCGACTACGCGCCGACCATATACATTCTAGAAGATTACGGTTATCAACCTGACGTCGACGGCCGTAAAGTGTCCCAGATTATTGCAAACGCGAAGCGGCACCGGCCACGTTGTAGAAATGGCAGTTATCTCCTGATCTCCGTGCATGAATATTACATTAGAATATGTACTGACATGCATACAAGGACGATATGGGGTCGAGCATCAAGGAACACATGATGTAAAGCGGGACTTCAGACTCGATAGGGTCAAATACCCCTTGGAGATACGATTAAAGGAATAATGTAGTCGAATGAAGATCTGCAAATTTAGTTGCGGGCGATAACCTACTATTAACGCGAATTATTTTAACAACCAGATCGAAAATACAAAGTATCGATTAATAAGAAGAATAAATTTCAGCGGTAGTTTGATGTGACGGGAGATTTTTTCTGTGATGTGTAACTCTACACAAAAAAAAGTAATTTAACATCTAAAAAGAGCTTAACTTTACTGTCCTGGTGTTGCTAATTGCGTGCTTAACAGTTCCCTATACCAAGCGTGCACTTTCGACGTGTCGATGACCGTAATTATAAATAACAAAGTCGAAAAATACGCATGCTATTCTGGAGAGCGATTGTGTGTCAATATACTACCTCTGTCTAACGGTATTCTCGATATTCCGTACTACTTATCTTTTAGTAGAGTTTACAACATTTTCCTGAGTGTCTGCACTAATATGGACGGTAGTGTAAGTTTACGATTTTGTTTCTAGCAGAAGCCATGGTTGCTAGTGCTGTAACGTTTGCAACAGATTTATTTTATCAACTATATAATTCTTTTTTGTACCGAAAAACTGAACTTTTCGGTATATACTATGAGCTTTTTTGATGAGCTTTGTTGAGGTTCATGAGCTACACTTTCGACGTGTCTATGCCCGTAATTGTGAGTAAGAGGAAATTTCTATAAATTAGCAAAGTCGAGAAACACGCATGCTATTCTGCAGCGCGATTGTATATCGCTAAACATGGGTTATTCGTTTCTAGTGAAGCCGGTGTTCGATTTAGTTTCCAATCGCCTAGAATGCAATCAACAGCTCAAAGTTTTTTGCAGTGTATGTCCAGATCTTTTAAGGACAGCTACTATAACACCGATATAGGCATAAGAGTGGCGACGAAAAAAACATTGAAAATTATAGAGCCATTGCATTAATATCCGTTATAGCAAAAGCAGCTGAAGAAGCGATTTTATCAAGATTAATGTCGTTCACAACACCTTGTAATATTCTAACGCCATTTCAGATTGTGTATATTTAAGGAAGATCAGCTATCAGAGCTACCTACATGGCCATCACTAAAATAACACAAGCAATATCTGAAAAAAAGCAATCGACAGCGTAAATCATAAGATTTTACTTGAGAAACAGGAAATGGCTTTCAGAGGGATAGTACATACCTTACTAAAATCTTATTTAACAAACAGTGCGTACAAATAAATACTAACGGAGAAAGGTATCAGTCACGTTGGCTACAAAATCAAAAAGGCATCTTCCAAGGTCCTGTATTAGGAGGATTTTTGTTTACGTTATATATTAACGATATGCCAGAAGTACGGTAGCACTTTATTTCTTTGTATGCAGATGACACATCAATTATTGTTAAGGTAAAGAACAATGAGAGGTTAGAAAGTGAAATTATTAATATCCTCACGGAAACAAACAATTGGTTCAGTGAAAACAATCTAAAACTCAACATACAGAAAACAAATATAGCAAAGTTAGCATTTAAAAAGAACGATAATATATCAATACGTTTTAGAGATCAATACATAACATCAACTAATAACGTAAAACTTTTGGGCGACAAAATATGACAAAAATAAATAAAATAATAAATCAATATGGCAATTGTAGATCTATAGCTAAGCTCAACAGATAATGCCTAACCTCAAAGACGTCACATACAACACCTAGTAAGCGACCACGTCAACAGATTCTAAATTTTTCCGTTTGAATTGCTAACAGTAAGACATCGTATTAACTTGATGATGTATGATATCTTCTAATAATAAGTCACTTAGATGGATTACTTAAAGAGATAATTACTTAAATATAAAATTTCCTCGTTTTTGTATGTACTCCTCCTGTAGCAAAGATTCGTCAAAAGATAGTCAGAAAACTCACAAACCTTAGTGTCTCTACGCTCATCTTTTAAATAATATTATTTCGAGAATTATTTAAAGGAAAATATTGTTTATACATGAAACAGTATTCTACGAAATATGAGCTCTATGTGGTAGAAAACGTGACAAATCAGTATTGCCAGCAGCGCAAAATATACACGTATATGGCGCGTCACAGCATAGCACTCATACCAACTGTTGTTAAATATATGTACGTGCATTCAACATTTTTATAACATTCCATAAACACACGACGAAAATGAATTGCTCCGCAGCTATATATATGAATGGAGAGAATACTGACTGAGCATTATTTTCATTACGGTAGGTAAAATAGCAGTGAAGGTAAATGCAATTTTGCGTATACAGCGCCAAGCTTTTGCTCCCTCGTCTTTTCCGCGGTGGACGTTGTTGCTGTAATTTACGGACGAAATTAATTGCGCACGAATTTTTGCTGTTAAACCGACAGATAGAAATAGAAAAAAGAACTGCCTGTCCGAAACGTTTTCAACCCTTCCAGCATTATATTCGCATGCATTTAGTTTTCTAGTTTGCAATGCAAATGGAACTGTCCGTTTGGTTGATTACAGGAACTAACGTGACGTGCTCCATCTGTTGCACTCTGCACTTATTATGCGATGAAATAATAAAAAGAATACGAGCACATCCTTTGACCATCATTGGTATTTTCCCTTCTTGATTTCATATGAAATGAACCAGAGAGATCCATTATTAAATGAAGAAAGAAGACTTGAGAAAGAAAGGTCATTACCAAGGTTTAAAAGAAAACAATCAAAAAAATCTTGATTTGTTACAGAAAATATGGGCATCTTTTAACTGCTTCAAACAATTAAGGGAAGACCTGTTTACGTCTCGACAAATTTTTAAATAGAATCAATATGTACGAGGTAGGCGTACTTATTGATTCTTATTATATAGACGTACTTACTTAAAGAAACTTAGAACAATATAAGAAATTTTATTTTTCAATATAATCTCAATATAATCTAACGATTAATTAGTAATTCGATGCCCTAGCCGATAATCTGAAGTCTTTTCGTCAAAATGTTCTAAAACAACTGCTTACAAGTCACCGTCGTCCTTAAGGCGACGTCCTCTAACGTCCTTTCTTATATTAGAAAACAAATAAAAATCACAAGGAGCAATACCCGGACTATACGGTGGATGTTCCAATTCTTGAAAGTCACACTGGCTAACGGCAGCTTGTGACACGGCAGCAAAATGGATGGAGGTGTTGTCATGCAATAATCGCACACCTTTTGTCAACTTGCCATGACGTTTTGCACGAATACTGTCTCTTAATTTATGCAGTAAAGACCCATAATATGTGCCGCCCACAGTTGTATTGCACTTTTTAAATTCAATTAGCAAAATGCCCTCACAATCCCAGAATATTGTGGCCATCAACTTATTCGTTGATTGAACGACTCTCCCTTTTCTCAGACAAGGTTCAATAGATAACCCCCATTCCATGGACACCCTTTTCCATAGAGAATCGTAAAACATAACCATTGTTTCATCGTCTTTGAGTATGGTCTCCAAAATCGGTTTTTTGGTAGTCACCACATATGCTTAAAAACGACCGCGAACATTCGTCTCGACGTTCACATTGGAGAGCAGAACGAAGTTGCGGTACCCATCTTGCACTAATTTTATTTATACTCAGATGTCATGGAGAATTCGGCGAATACTTGTTTCGGATATGTTTGCTATCAATACTAATTCCTAGACTTTCAAACGGCGATGAACGCGCTTGATCCTGTATAGATCACTCAGGCCGAGCATTTATGGCGCCTACTTCGTACTCTATCGGTCATGAATTTAAGATCACTTATAGCGAAAGATAGCGAAATGTTAAAAAATCTTGCGATGATAACGCCGATTTTTATGCCTCAATTGTAAAATATTGTTCTTGATGACATGTGGTTTTAGCTGGACGGTGCCACACGTCATATCGTCCGAGAAACATTGACTGTCTTGCACGGGTTTACTCGTGGCCGTGTCATTTCCCGACTTGGTGACCAGAATTAGCCGCCACGTTCTTGCGATTTAACACTTGTGAACTTATGTCTGTGGGATTATCTGAAGTTACAGGTTTATTCCAACAAGAGCGCGACCGCCGGACCATTCAAGGCTGAAACTAGACGCTCGATCAATGAAATACCGCAATATATATACAATAGTGTTATTACAAACTTTATCAAAAGAGTACACATGTGCTAGCAAAACCATGCGGTCATTTACAAGATATTTTGTTTCATACAAAATGCCCAAATGTATACATTATAAATCTATAAATATTTCAATACTTTGCTACAGAAAACCATGTTTTATTGAACCTTACAGTCTTGCGCTCTTATTGTAACAGCCTTTATTATCCCTTTGTTCGATCTAAATTGGAGTACGAAGCACTGATTTGGTATCCTATTTATTTTATGCACATCATTAGTATGCAATGAGTTCAGAGAAGACTTATAAAGTCTTTAATGTTCCCTGCCAACCGAATTATACTGTTAGAAGTAATAATTTTGCATTAATGCCATCAAGATTTCCGGCATAATGACTGCCTTTATATACCTATTTACGCGTGCAGAATCAATATTACGTTTAAGATGCCTCTATATATCATGTGCTACAACCTGAATATAATTTGCAAAGAAATCGAAGTTAATTTTTGTTCAATGGATAATATTGTTAAATATTTTAGAAATTTGTAATTAATTTAAAATTTGGGCTTTACATATTTACACATATACGAGTACATACATACATCTTCTTCTTGAGGTCGTGTTTTTGACCAGTCGACAGTCGAAATCACGACCTCAAGAAGAAGATGTATGCGATTACATCGAAAAGTCAGGACGTACATGGTTCTTCTAAGAACCAACGCCGAACGCGAGACAAAACCCGAGAGGATAACAAGACATTCTTTACGCGCAAAAACATACGCTACAACATACATATATATTATATACATAATATGTAAAAGTAACATATTGTAGTGAATTTTTCTCTAACAGGGTTCGAAAATGTTACGTAGTGAATTCTTTGATCAGTGATTTTGTTTTTTGAAATAAAATGTAGAACATGTTAATGAAATTAAATAAATTGAATGAAAAGTAGATTAGATTGAAATAAAGAAACTAACAATATATTGACCAATTTAGTATATATCACTTACAACTGGAATTGTTTCGACAAAATACCTATCACAATCCCTAGCTAGCTAATAAATCTATATTTTAAAATTTTAAATAATAAATTACGATATTAAGGATGAAGTCCTTTACTTTCTTTACTCACACACGCACTTTGCTATTGTAGAACGGTGTATCTCCCTATCTTCGCGCTGACGACGAAAGGGCCTAAATTACGCCGGACTTGCTCTGTTGGATCGGCGGTGTTTCACCCGATATTCGGGTATTTTAAATCTGGTGACAACTCCACTACAACTTTATAAAACTTCTTGAGGTACTTTCCTCACAATAATATGCGAAATTGCCGATCACGCTGGTAAGCCGCCACTATATCCAGATGTTAGGCAACAAATGACTGCAGTAGGGTCACCATGGCAACGAAAACATCTCCTATGTGTTTCCAAAGATGAAGATGTAGGCCTTGGATGTGATCTTCGCTAAGTGCGGTGTGGATATGCGTGCGTGTTAAATATATTTCTACAAAATTTTGCATTAATTATATTGACTTTTGTGATATAGACTTTTGATAGGATAATGCCATTATTCTCGTCTCCTGCTGTTGTGTAAGGGGCTCTTTTTTTTGACAAGAAGGGGAATTTGTACATAATAAGGACGAAAGGGAACTTTGAGAAATTGTAAAAAAATGCAAATACATCGCAAGAGAACTATAAATTGCAAACACGTTAAGATGTTTAGTCATTGTGGGTCCTATCCCATGTTAGAGGGTGTCCAACCTTGCATTCTCCCTAACATACCATTAAATTAAAGAAAACTACAATTACGGTAAATGAACAAAACTAAAGGTCAGTTCAGCAAATACAATAAAAAAAATGGGCATGTTCTTGAGGAGAAAAGGGCCTCGAAAATCCCAATACAATATATTCCATACTTACTCCATGGATAGTGAGCATCGAGGCCATTAAATATAAAAATATAAATACATTTAGAGCTGTCCGAAATCCTCATGCGGATGTGGAAGCCTTACTTATTATAAGAGGTAGAGTGTAAGTTTATGGTTAACAAAGCTACCAAATATTACTTCTATTCGTGTGTAGTAAATTGCAGGAGCGTGAAAGTAGAGAGTTGACACTAATTTAGTAAAATAGTATTAAATTTCTTGTTTAAGAAATATTACTCCGTCTAGGGCGTATGGCGCGTTAAAACACGTTACTTTAACAATGCCTAAGTTTATAGAAAACAATTATCGCCCCTTAATTTTTATTGTTAATTAAATGACTCACGTTAGAATAATGAACGAAGCATAATCCAAATTACGAACACAAATACTAAACTTAAAGAAACCATGAATTGCTATACAAAATTTAAATTCACGCAAAATTAAGCTTGATCAGCCAATCGAAAAATTCGCATTTAGTCGATCGCTTAAAACGCAACCACAGACCAATTAGTAAAATAAGCTGAAGACGATCGAAAATTCAAATCGCATTAGGTTGACGCCAAGGGACGGGAAAATAGAGACAAATGTTAAGATCGGAAATTAACTTCGTCGGCTAATTCGATTACCGTCTTACTTCCAAACCTTCGGCGATTAATTAGGAAGAAGTAACATTCGACTTCTTAAGCGAATTACGGACGATGACAAGAAACTTTCGCTCGTTAAATAGCGCGCAGGTTGGTCAAGCAAAAAAGAACACAGCACCCGTAAAAATGAGCGGCAAGAAGAGTAATCGATCGAAAACATCGTTGAGGGTATAAGATTTGGTGATGGGCACTACAAAGCACTTTTACTTGAAATACCTAAACATATTAAAGATACTTACTTCGTTAGGTTGTGACGGTTGTTATATATCTGTGATGCAAGAATTTATTAACAATTTAGTAAGAATATGCAAGTGAGGTCATAATCGTAAACAAAAGAAACCACTTTTACTTCAAACTGAACTACAATTTATCTTAACAAATGTGCATTTCGTGTTCCGTACGAATATCATCTGTTTGCACTAATATGCACTAAACAATGTTGATTAGGAAAAATCACAATCAAATTTGATTAACATTCCATTCATTCGCTCATTTCATTAATTTCCTATAACAAATTTTAGTTCACTTTGAAGTACAAGCAACTTTTTTTTTACTTCAAAAAACTCGCTAACTATATTATACGCAAGAGAATAACCACGTATACGAATATTTAACATTCGATGTTTCACCATTGTTATTAGTCGCGGCGAAGGGGGGCAAGTTCCAGTGCCGTGCGGAGAACAACTTGGAGGGGTGAAACACGCAGCAAGGAGAATCGAGTTCACGTATCAGAGCACGCTTGTTCAATATTATTCGACTGATCGTTATGAACACTTGTCAATACACACATACTTAGAAAATTCCAAGACATATCCCAATGCAAGTAATTCGAATTTCTTTACTAGTACTATACATTTCTGCCGGTGATGAAAATAGTCGTGAAAATTCCCTCTTGCCTTTATTATCCATAAGAATTTAAGTAATAACATTACATGCTTATTTAATGATCCTTCTGAAAATTGCATGTTCATTAAATTTGCGTCTGAAAATTACATTAGCATTATTTTTTACCTATGAAAATTACATACACGCTAAATATTATAGTAAATTCGCTGAGCACCAATAATTTTATATAAAAAATCGTTGGTAACAAAGTTGCCATTGATTATACATGTAATTTCACAAGATCTTTCCTCAGAATGCACCAAATTCGTGGAATAACATGACTATTATTACCTTATTAATTGTTATATTCGCGGTTATAACTACATAAGCATAGTGTTCTTATATCTTCACAAGCATAAAATTTAATAGTAATTCCAACTACGAAATTAAATGTCCCTCAAACAATGATTACAAGACATTCCCTAATCAATCAAAGTTTCAAAAACAGTTGGTAACTCGATTTAACCGATGTTACGAACTTTTAATAATCGAAATTCGAAACTCGAAAGCCGAAAGGAAAAAAGGGAAAGAAGATAAAGGGAAATCTGTAACGCAAACCAAAGAAGTAGTAAAGAATCTCGGACCGATTTTATAATTGGAGGAGAGAACCAGTCGGAAAAAGAAAAGTTTCCGTTCTGAAAGCTTTTAAAAGATTAGCATTTAGATAACTAAAAAATTAAACGTAATCCACGCGGTGGGGGGAAAGTAAGGGGACGAACAAGAGAGCGCAGCCCCGGAGAGTTTTTCCTTCTTTTGGTAGAATCGCGAGATAAGATCGCCTAAATTGGGTTTCAGTTTGTATCCTAGAGGCTGGTGGATAAGCTGGAATGCGGGAGTTTGAGACGTCGGAGAAGCCTTTGAGCGGAATCGGAATTTCTTTTTTGCGCATTCTTTTGTTTTAGTTTTTTCGAACACGATACGATGTGCAAAAGTTCCCCCATCGGATAGTTGCGATAACTTCGAAACTACCGACTGATAGTAGCGAAAGAGGCGAGGAAGCTGTAGACATTACGTTGATTAATATGTTCAGCAATATAAATTTGTGAGTACACATGGTAACTAAGGCAAAGTATAATTTGGAAACTTTGAAAAAACGGGCAATTACCATCGTCTTTCATCAAACTTTAAAGTTGATTTAAGTAGGAAATGCTAATAGCTTGCGCGAACTATTTTGAAATTATAATTTGAGTTCCTTTGACGTAAAATCTATGTTTTCACTGCGCTAATCAGGATTTCGCTTAGGTCACAGTTGTATAAAGGCACGTTTAGTATTAATCATGCTTGGGTTATCAATAAACCTAGGATCTTCTGAACACTTCTATCAATTAACATGGGCACAAGAGCAACAAACCTATTACTGGTCGTGCAAATGAGATAAATTGTCAATTCAAATATTAGAACATATAAAATTATTCTTACTTACATAACCTTTATGGAATAGAGTCACCACCATAACAACGACGTCCCGAATTTTTTACGTTCCTCAATCATACTACAGACCTTCTGCAAGCGAATTATTCGTTTTATTTTTCTTATGCTGTATCTTAAATCGGTCAGAAGTTCCAAAGTGATATCTTTTTCTTTCTTTAGCTAACATTAGCCACCATAATGGCTTGCTCAATTGCGTACTTTCATACTCTGAAAAAGATTTATTCAATCTATGTATATATCGTTAAAGTTCAAATCTTTCTTCTTCTTCACTTCAAGTTCTGGGGACTTTGCCTGTTATGATACCCATCTTCTATTTGGTCCGCCTATACTTCTTCGGCGTGTTTCTTCCACTTATTATTGTTCTCCTTTATTCTCTCATTTATGTCGGAGATGTTTAGTTCTTCTCTTATATCTACATTTCTTATCCTATTGGATCTCGTGTAACCTTTCACTCTTCTTGAAAATTTAATGTCTTATGTGTGTATCCTCCTTTCTTGTTTCTTCGTTGTTGTCCATGTTTCGCTACCGTGTAGAACGATTGCATTGCTATCGTCTTGTAAAATTCATATGTGTATCCTTTCGTGTTTTGTTTTGTTAACATTCTGCTAATTGTTGCACAGATATGTGTGAGTTTATTCAGTTTTTCTTCTATGTCTTTGTTTCGATCATGTTACAGTACAGTATCGTTTATGAGTATTTTTGTACTAATTGCATATTTACACAGGAAAGCCATAGTTTAGGTTTTATTTGACGATAAATTGACTTTATAGTTCTGGCAGATTTTTTGTAATGTATATATCTCTTTCTGTAGATCATTCTCTGTTTCTCTTAAAATACTAAATCGTCAGCATATAAGATAGAATTTAGGGTGGTATTCTGGTCTAAACATATTCCCTTAAGGTATTTCTTTTTTCTCTCCTTTATAATAGCATCTGTGTACAGTGAAATACCTTGAACGGACAACAACGGGACCAACTGAAGATGTCCGTTCAGGAGGGGTGTCCGCATAAAAGAAATATGTAGTAGATACAACAAAAATCGTATTTTAACGAAAAATGAATATATTAAAGAAACTGGGACATTTAAATCGTATATGTATATAAATGTTTTTAAAATAAATAAGAAACTTTAAACTTAAGAAAAGAAAATTTATTTCCTTTAGATATATACATACAGAGTATAATATATGTACATAGATACACAGATGTAGTATGTAATACAAAACAATGAAATGAAGAGTCAATTTAAGGACGCAAAAATTCATATATTGTTGTTTGTCTTTTCTTTTTCTTTAAAATGGCGTCTTGAAATCGTATTTCTAATTTAGAAAGAAGCTCCAAAGACTGTGTATCCCCGTGATTTTCGACAAAACTTTTGAGCTGCTTGGTCAGGGTAATAGCTTTGCGATAATTTGGGATAGCTTCTGTTGGCACTGAAACCTCATCGACATCACAATCTTCCGAAAGTTCTTGTATTTCAACTGGATTTGCAATTTCTTGTTCTGAATCTGGATCTTCAACATACAAATCTTCATCTACGTTCAAAAAATCATTAAGGTTTTCATTATTCGTCAATTTCAATAAATTCTTATTTTTGAGGATATCTGAAAGTACACTAAGAGGCAAATCATCTTCTGGGTCAGATGTATCAGCCTCAATTAACTGGTCTTCACTTTGCATATTTACATAATTAAATCCTACTTTGCGGAAGCAATTTTGAACTGTCTCTTTGGTTACTTGGTGTCAAGCAGTTTTTGCCAAATAAACTGCATCCAGTGGTGTAATTTTCTTTATTAACTCAAAAGCTGTACCAGCAGTTTCAATGTTTACTAGCAGATGATTGAGTATTAGACTTCGGTAATAAGTTTTAAAATTCTTTATAATCCCTTGGTCAAGTGGTTGACAAGCTGATGTACAATTAGGGGGTACAAATAATATTTTTATATTACTTAAGCGAACGTCTTTCGGATGAGATCCCGCATTGTCTAAGAATAACAAAATGTTTCTTTTTTCTTTAGCCATTTTCCAATCTAGGTCTTGCAACCACTTTGTCATAATTTGTCCTGTCATCCAAGCTTGCTTGTATTTCCAAGTTATAGGCAGGTTATTTATATTAATGTTTTTAAAAGCTCTGGGTTTAGCTGCCCTACCAATGACTAGGAGTTTTTCTTTTTCACGCGCCATATTTGCACAATGCAAAATTGTAAGCCTCTTTTTGGGATACTTACCCCAACACATTTTTCCTTCTTTCTTCTCTCGGTGAATATCCCTTAATCAAAGAAAGACATTTTTTTTAAAAACGATGAAACATCTTCAGCATTAACAGAAGCTCCTTCTCCCGAAATCGCTTTAAAACTTATATTGTGGCGGATTCTAAATTTATTGAGACAACCAGAAGAAGCACTGAATGTAGAATGTCCCAAAGAAACGGTTATTTCTCTTGCTTTACATCGTATTAGCGGACCTAAAAAAAAAATATGTTTTTTGTGTTTTTGTCACGACAAACCTATTGGTAATCTCAGTTTTTTTATCTATTTTAGAATTTAATATGAAAAGAAAATCAACGCATTAATACAAGAAAACCTTATCTAAAAAAATCATATGCATACCTATTAAAGGAATCCCCTTATGCCGAGCTGCTGTAAACCAGTCATAACACAATTTGTCAATGTTAGTACCATCACCCGTCAAAAAGCTTATTTTTTCATTCAAATTGCTGTTCGACATCCATTTGTTTAGAAGGATTTCTTTATGTTTAATTATATCTGCAGCTTGTGCTTTTCCAATATTAAAACGCTTGGATAAGTTCCTTATACTTAATTTCTCTCTATTGTAAACTTCAACAATCTCAATTTTTTGTTTAAGCGTGAGAATTTTTCTATTTGGAGCTATTTCTACAATGAATGTGTCGCCCACTGTGTCTTTTCCGCATAGACATCAGACTAATATTGAAAGTAGATTCAATCGAAAGCGTACACCCAAAGAATAAGAACGGTAAATCCCCGACTAACTTGGGGAAGTCCCTAATTTACACCAGGCAGAATTGCACGACATAGGCTGCGTTTGTATTGAAAGATTAAAGTCGGTAAATCTCCGGTTTACTCGGGGAAGTCCCAGCGAAATTGGCGCGCGGAGCGATTGGGAAATGCAATAGCAATACTCTCGATATAAAAATAAGATAAGACGTTCCTTTTTATTTTATTTTTTGTCCGGTTAAGAGAACATTTTCTCGTGTCTGCGTCCGTTCAAGAGAATGTCCGTCCAAGAAAGAGTTAATACAATGGAAATTGTATGATAGCTGGTCGGTACCATGTGAAACTGTCCGTTTAAGGGAGGTGTCCGTGTAAGAAGGGTGTCCGCGAAGGAGAATTTCACTGTATATGTTAATATAGTGTAAGAAACAGAGCAGCCTTATCTAACTACTTTGTTGGTATTTCTCTAGTTAATCTTCCGCCTGTATCTACCATAATTCTAGTGTCAGTGTACAAACTCTGTATAACTCTTATTAAACGATATGAATATTCCTCTTCTTTTATAGTATGCCATAATTTAGATCTGTTTGAATTATCGAAAGCCTTCTCGAAGTCTATAAACCCAATGTCTATAATTTGTTGTAGAGTGAATATTCCGTCTGTGGTTGATCTTCCTTTTGTAAAGCCGATTTGATCCTCTTCTAGTTGTTCTTCTTCTATGATTTTTAATCTATTATTTAATATTCAGGCGTAAATTTTGTAAACCGTCTCTAATATAATAGGCTGGTTCCTCGGTAATTTTGAGCATTACTCTTTTCGCCTTTTATGAAGAACGAGGTTACTTTCGCTTTTTTTCTAATCATCAGAGATAATACTATTTGTCCAACATTTACTAAATACATGCAGAAGTCTTAGGTGTAGTATAATTCCCCCGTATTTCCAAAGCTGTGTGTTGGTGACATCCATACTGGGCGCTTTTCTGTTTCTAGTAGCCGTCAAGGCTTTTGTCTGTTCTATTAAATCTACATCATTCAAACCATTTATGTCTACTCCTTGCATTGTATCTATTTTCCTTTTACGAGAGCTGTTCACTAAACTTAAATTAAAACATAAGTATAAAGCAAACACTCACCAAAGAAAAATCTCTTCTCAAGAAGAAAACTAACCCAAGTTTAGTGGTAACCCTAAAATTATGTGTGTCCATTTTATCGCAAAGTTTGAAGGGCACTTACTGATCTACAATAAATCAAGAGTTGGATAAAATAACGTACATAGACACAACAATTTCAAAAGATTTGCAGCGGAATTAATCACTGTTCATAGTACAATACTTTGAATTTCCTTTTAATGCGCGATGTCTAATTTTCCAGATTCAAATAACTGCATTATCAACTATAGCGGAAATGGTGGTACAGTATACTCGGCGAGCTTTAGAAAAATAACTAACCAAGATGGTGAATAGCAATTATAAGGGAATACAGGCAAGTGTATTTCACTGATTTAAATGAAACTTGGTAGACATATAGATTGATGTGGTATAAAAACAACAGAAACTTTCTTAGCTACTAAATCTCCCGTTTTCGGAAGCTAGAGGCAACACTACCCATCGCTATTTGCATTAATATCTCCAAAACTATTATAATTATTATATATATATATATCAAGAAAGAGTTAAGATAAATATTTAACTCTTTTGCTAGTACTAAAGGATAGCGACAATCGTTTCCTTTTCAGAACTATTATTTATCGGCAACAATCCCCACCTCCATATTTACTTCAAATTTGAAAACATAGTATATCAAACGATAGTCCCTCTCCAAAAATAAATTAATTAAGAGAAAACTGCAGTCGTGAAATGAGCAAAAGTTAAAGGTATCAATCCATAATATACAAAATGTTTCATTTATAATGAAAAGAAATATACCCACTTACGGTTTAATTAACTATGCTATAAAGTTAAACATATACACTACCGTTCAAAAGTATTTGGGCACCCATATATTATAAAACTATTTATAGTCCAGGCACTATAAGTTCACATGCACATCATTAACGCGACGTCATACATATAATCAAACGAGGTCATAAATATGCAATGCGACCACACAGATAAGTTAAAATTATTTTATATTGGTACATAATTATAACATAATACTTAATAATTAAAGTAAATTTCAATGGATAACGCAACACACTGTTTTTTAATGTAAACGCTCGTACGGTCAAAGTTAAAAATGTAAAAGACATAGTTATTTATTTAATTATTATACTTTTTACGTTGCTGTTATTGGCTATATTTGATGAAATACAATGTTGTCGGTTGTCTTTGGTAAACATCAAATGCTTTCCTTGTTTCCTCCTTTACGTTAGTTTGTTTAGTTTTCGTTGAATTATTTAATCGCTTTGCATATCCAAAAGTTCTTTTTAGAACTAGTCGACGTATATTTACGCCAACAACAGGCGAAAGAAATAATCAGTTCGCTGATTATATATTTTGAGCAAGAACGCAACAACAACGGTTCCTTGTTACCGTTGACTGCTGTCAGGTAGGTAGATTATATTCTATTTCTGCATACACGATAATAACGGCATAAAATTGTTGCAAATTTAGCACGTCGCTGCTACTGCAAATGTGAGCATTTAGGCTGTGAGCAAAATATCAAGCTCGGCAAAGTCGCAGCAAGCATTACCTTCCTGCAGAAAGAGCAGAAACGAATTAAAACCAATTGTGGCTATTGATGAAGCAAGCGAAGCTGCTATCCCCAATATAATTTACCAAATGTACCATAATCGTATGTTAAAATACATTCTACGTAATCAGATGTGCTAATGCCGATTTATTTTAGGAGAACACATTACGCGTTCATCTCTTTTATGTAAATTGAAAAAAAGAGAATTGTTTAGTGGAGGAGTTCCGTCATTAGGAAAAGTTTAAAAAAACATTGGGTTTACGTGGAAAAAAGATGATCCTCGACGAGAAACAACACCATATTCCATTACATCGTATTGAATTTTTAGAACGATACGTAAAGAACATGGGAAGCAATAGCCTACAGGATCTTGTTTACTTAGATGAATCTTGGATATTTTAAAATGGCAGCAATAATTATTCTTGGCAGGGCAGTAATTAGCAAAGTGTGAAAAAGTTAAAGACTGAAGGCAAGAGGTTTGTTTTATTACAAATATAATTTCTGTTTCTCACCAAGCTTGTTTATAGGTATATAGTTTTACATGCCGGCAATAGTAATGGTTTTATACCAGGTACTTCACTTATATTTTGTTCAAAAATAAAAGGGCATGATTACCATGGAGAAATGAACAAAGAAAATTTTAGAAAATAGTTTACGATGCAGTTGTTACCAAGTATAAAACCTAATTCCATGATCATTATGGATAACGCTAGTTATAACTCTGAATTTAAAAAAACAAGGCACCCGATGCTAGTTGGATAAAAGGCAATATTCAAGAATGGCTAGCAAATAACAACATTACATATGATCTTAAAACATCAGTTATTACATCTAGTTGCATTGTCAGTATTCATTAAAATTAGTTGAAGCAAGTAAGTAATAGTGTATATGTTTTAGATATAAGCCACCGAAAGAATATGTGATAGACGAACTAGCTCCACATGGCCACACAGTGCTAAGATTACCTCCGTACCACTGTATATTCAACCCTATTGAAAACATATGGGGCATTGCAAAAACACTACAATCGTCACGTAGGAAGAGAAGGCTATGATATTAACAATTGCATAAAGATGTGGGATGAAACTTTAGCAACAATTACGCAAGTAACTTGATCGAACAGCATCCACCATACAGATCATCGTAGTTCGTTTATAAATAATACATTAATCTTATTTTAACGTGTTTGTTTTCGTACTTTATGTACTTTCACTTTTACAGTTCGGAAGCAAATATTTTAGTAAAATAATTCTGATTCATTACCTGTTTTTTGTTATTTAATTCGTAAATAATCTGAAATACTACTAATAAAACTTTTTTTTCCTTCAGGCAAGATATATTTACTTTTTGTAGTTTGAACAGTTTTACGCATTATCAGATGCTTCTTACTAAATTCTGTAGTGCCGATTATTAAATTGTTGTATTTGATAAACCATAATAAATAAAGTAATAGAAATTAAATTAGTATGTTAGGTTAGGTTTGATAGCGAATTTATGTGTGTGTATCCGGCAACGGCATAAAACCTGACGTCACGATTTATTGATGGCGTGCATGTGAACTTAGAGTGTCTGGACTATATACAATGTAGCTTCTAGGAGATTCATTCTTACAAACTTGAATAGTCATAGCGAAAGGATTAAATTTACAGGAATGATATATAAGTAAGATTATGTAAATTTCTATTACCTGCAATAAACCAAAATTGGTTATTGCACTATATGGGAATTAGTACAATAAAAGTTTCGCGAAGTTCTTGTAAAGGTCTTTCTGTTAAAGATACTTTTACTAATGATATTTTAATGACCTCGGGCAAGTTTCAGGGTAGATTATCGAAATTGCCCTCAGTTACGTTTCTATATTCGTTGTAAGATATTCCTGCGCGACCACTTTTGTTAAGATTGTGAAATATGCCGAAATGAAAAGAGTTAAACACAGAAACGTGTACTCTCGCACTATCAAGCTGGTAAAAGCAACCGATAAATTGCGAAACAATTAAAGTTAAATCATACCGCCATAGACTATATCCTCAAGAAATATAAGTTCCAAAAATCGCTGCTGAAATCAATACAGGTCGTCGAAAGTCAATAAGCATGTCTATAGTCAAACGTCGCTTGTACAAAGCTGGTTTGTATGGACGAATTGCGATGAAGAAACCTTTATTGCGCGTACATAATAAACGGAAACACTTAAACTGGGCTCGTGAATACTGACATTGGACCGTTGAACAGTGGAATGAAGTCTTGTGCACCGATGAGTCAGAGTTTGTGTTTTTGTCCGGAAACCTACAGGTGAAAGTGCGACAGAACAATGTATTGTTCTTGCAATTAAACATGGCGGTAGTTCCGTGATAATGTGGGGTTGTTTCGGTGGTACGGTCGTGGGTGATATTGTAGAGAAACAACAATATCGAAACATTTTAGAAAATAATGCTATTCCTTCGAGATTAAGACATTTGGGCCCGAATTTTGTATTCTAAGAAGATAATAAATCGAAGCATGCAAAAACTATTTGCAACACTTGGAAGCAGATGGATCCAAGAAGGTTATAGAGTGACGTCCCCAAAATCCCGATCTAAACCCCATAGAGTTATTGTGAGATGAACTTGACTTTGAGGTCCAGAGAGCAGTACCAACATCGAAGGCTGATTTGTGGAAGAAGCATGAACTCCAGATACCTTGACAAAACTAATTGCAAGAATGCCACGATTATGTGCTGCCGTTATCAAAAACAAAGTAGATCACATAGAATAATCACAAGTTTAGACATAATGTGTAATTGTACTGTCAGATATGTAATTAGCTATGTATATGTAAATAATAAATATATGTTCACTTTTTCACCAGTGCTTTTAATCCTTTCTTCTAAATCTATGGACGCTCAAATATTTTTGAACGGTAGTGTATCCATAATATTTCCCGCCAAATTTCAAAACGATATTTCCATATATTTTCAGAGATACGCCTAAAGCCGTCGTGAATAGGCGAAGATTTCGGCGTATTTAAGTACACTTCTATTAATTTCAATTTTAATACCCAATTTATTTGAAAACGCCTCTTCAAATTCAACTATTCAACTTCGCGCTCCAAGAACTACATAAATATAACTTCAAAATTTTCGCGCGTTTTCCTTGCAGATCGCAGACAGTAATCCCTTCTCCTTTCGCAAACAATAACTTATCATTAATGGAATCGGTACCTCAACTTCCGTCCCCGCTCTTCGCTAAACTTCTTTGTGTTGTGTTCGCTTTGTTTGTTCGCTGTTTGTCAGTTATTATCTGTTTTACCTCGCCGTAATCACCGAATAATTAACGTGAAATAGATTCGCTTCACGGACCACCTGAGAGAATATAAAAGGAAGTTTTCGGACAGTTAGGCCGCCTTAGGTTCGCCCCGAAATTTCCTCCTTCCTTACGGGAAAGTTTAACGAGAGTGCGAACCCCACGAAAGACCTTCCATTCAGCCCTGGCGTTCAGTTAATAGTTCTTGGCCGGAAACTTTGATGGCACATATCGTTAATTTATCGTTTAAGTATCATCAAGAGGGTTGCGACTTGAAAGGTGGGACAATTTATGGCCAATTTATGGCATTTGATTACTTTAATATTGAGTGTAAGTATGGAGGAATTTGCTGTCGAATGATTATCGGTTACAGTGCATACTGTGTGGTACAGAGTAAACTTATAGTTTCAAAATCCTTTAACGTCCGCTTTTTCTTCGAGAACACACAAAATATTCATTCTTTTTATTAAGATAATTAATATTTTTTTATACGAACGGATTAGTATACAAGCTTGGTATTTGTGGAGGAGTAGTTAAAAATTTGTACTGCTGACGAGCATAAAATAGACAGAAGACCTAATTTTGAACTCATATGCATGATAGAACATAAAACATGGCGCCACACATAATCCTGTATTATAGTGCTCACGGCAATAGAGGATTTTTCACAGTAACTAACGTAAAACCTCGTTGGTGCAGCCTGCTTTTTGTCCTGGGTCTTAAGGATGTCGATTTCCTTGGGCGATTCTTCTTTGAGGTTATTGCCTTTTAAATAATTTTCTACGATTAGTCGTCCTATTAGGAAATTGTGAAAATCTCAGTGGTTCCTACCACAATCCTTTGATGTAAAATAAAAACAGTTGGTTAGAGGGTAATATGTCATTATAATCAGTAGCATCTTTTGGTTTCACTATCTTATTGCCTATACTATCCGTTTTATTCGGTACTACAAGTTCGGGGTACAAGCCGGATGTAGTACTAATCATCACTTGAAATTCTTCCTATTTCTGAAGAGTTCTTTGGCCATTTGGGGCCTAACATTATCTTAATAGAATAATATGCGATTTCTGCTGAATAATGCGGGGTATTTGCCTCTTAAAATCGCAAACATCTGATCCAATGGCTGACAGTATAATTCGGAGTTTAACCCCCTACCTTTTGATACCAATACAAAATGGATACGTTCGAAATTCCATCGAACACTTAGCATTAACTTTCGTTTCAAGAGGTTTCGCGCTTGACCACAGGTTCTGCAGATTAGCCATATGTCTGCTAATAATTTTATTTGTTTAGATTACGAAGATAGATTGATTTTCCATCACACCTTACAATTCATCGATAAAAGTAAAGATCCGGTGAATTGGCAACAAGTTGATTACAGGATCGCACACATCGTTGTACCTGCTCCAAAATTAATTTGTTTCATCGCGAAGACCCAAGTTCCTAAAAGTTGCAGTCCCAATTTTTTTTTGCGGATAACCTCTTAATCGATACTAGAAGATCTGTTTGACCATTTTTGTATGTTTCTATACCAGTTTTCTGAATCTAAGGGAACATATTCACCTTCAACTTCATGGACTGCAGAAGCAGCAATTTCTAGCAAGGTACGAGGTATACGAATTCATAACAAGGAAAAATTTTTGCTCCATCCTAATACTGATCACCTAGGGCTTTACATTTCCCGACATAAATTATACATGATACATACAACTCACCTAAATGATAAAAGTTTATCACAAAGCAAGACCGTTTCAAAAAGATATACAACATAAAGGTCCCATCAACTATAATTTATTTTTGAAGAATATACTGGTGTACCTTTCATTAATGCTAGGCAAATTTTGTTCAGTCCCAAAATTTGGATATGTATACAGATCATTTTCGTCATGTTCTTAGTAAATGTAAACCACGTTTATAAGTAGGCATTGTCTTCAAAACTGACTTTTTTTGAAGACCAGTATATTCCTTTGCGAGACTTTTTACCATTTCTACAATTATGTCGACGGTCAAAAATATCAGCACTTCTTTTGTTGTTACAGATAGCGTAATATTTCGTCATAAAAAGTCTATGGTACACTTAAGTGGCACTAAATCCTCCCTGTACTCCAACTACAGTATAGGAAGAATACAGTATTGACACTGAGCCACTTTCAGTCGCTGAATTTGCTAAAGCATAGTAAAGTGCACATGTTGGTCACAAATGAATGAGTAATAGATTTGAACGTCTTAAAAATTGGCGGACATTGTCCATATATTTTATTTTTTGCATATCTTTAATTATAGTCTATATATAGACGTATTACACTAATTGAAGTTAATTGGCGCTAATTAGTGATTGCATATATTGCACATTTAGGCATTTTTATGCATACTTTTACAAAAGTTGCATATATTGCATATTTAGGCTTTTTCTTATCATTTCTATTAGTAAAAATTCCTAGTAATTCCTAATGTAGATCGACAACGGACAATTCTCAGAATGATATATCTTCTACATTGGTTTCTCTTATACCTTTTTCCAAGAACTGCACGTGTTTAATTTCGCCTAGCAGAAGGGTTGTGGTAAACACGTTTGTTATTATTAATTCCAAAATAAACTATCCCTTCATTGAATATTTTTGAGCGAAACAGCATGTAGTTGTGTAACGTTTTTAAATACTCTGCGTACATACAATGAGTATAGCGCACAAAATTTCTTTATGGATTAAACCGTATCCTGAACTGGTAAAGGATGGCGACAGAATATTTTGTCGAAACTGCTGTAAACTGGTATGTTGAATTTTACTAAAAGCTTTACAATTGTTTCCAAATACTTTAACTTTTGATACAAAATGACAATTGTTGTTGTAGTTGTCTTGTGAGAAAAAATACCTGATTAATCAACACGCTAAAACTCCAATACATATTGGAAAGTGTGAAAAACCAAAGCAATCCGCATGTGTGCAGCAATCTATATATGAATGTGTAGCATCAATTTCACGAACAAGAAGAATATAATACGAATCTCTGTAACGCATTAATTTCATCTAACATGCCATTAGCAAGATTAAGTAATGTTAATTTGAAATCATTTCCTCTTACGAAAAAATTATGTCACATCTTGTTACCAGCAAACAATGGCAGAACTTCAACAATTTTGAAAAACATTTAATTATAAATTGGTTTAGAAATATCTTGTAAAAAAATTTTGTGCAATAAAGTTAATGTTTAAATTTGTGCTCTTATTTACTTCATCTAAAAATTTTGCATATTGCCGCAATTTTTTTGCATATATGCCCCGGGTTTATGTATATTGTCGCAAATTTTTGTTGCATATATGCCCCAGATTACTGCATATTTTCTCAAAAATCGATGCATATATATGCGCGTATATTCCAGTTTTTCTTTGCATATAATCCGGTCTCTAGTCATTACTGTATTCTCAGTCTACAGTCTGAATCGCTTTTTAACACATTGGATTTGTTCAAACCTGCAATTCTGTATAGTTCCAGAGTAGATAATTTATTTGATCATGAACAGGTGCACTAGGAGAAAATGATATCCGACTGATGCAAATAAGAGAGAAGATATCTATTACCATTCACTCCACTTCTCCCCCGCTGAAACTTCATCAGAGCTTGAGTGTTATTTTCTTTCTGTGTACAATGAATATGACAAGGTGGCAATGATAGCGTGGTAATAGAAGAGTAATAAGTTAAGAAGAGAGAAAGAGATATGTTTACAAACTATTACCCTAAAAAGATCTGTGACCTGTACGAAAACTATTGGTTATGTTCTAATTTTTCGCAAGTAAACAAATAAAGCCAATCACATTTTAATAGAATACATGAAATGTTACGTGGAAGAACGCTTTAAAAGATTGCTTATAGAGGTAACTGAATGTTTTGGGGTATCGCATAATTCGGTATGGAAATGTGAAAAAAATTCATACACAATACCAAACCACTACCAAGAACTTTTCGAAGAACATAAAGTAAAGATTTTTGTGAAATAATGTTTAATTTGTTAAATAGAAACGTAGAAATTTTGAATAAAATATTTTTACTGATGAACTTCATGTACTGCAGACGGTGAGGTCAATTCTCAGAACTTCTGGTCTGCATTCTATGTGCTCCCATTAAAAATAGCAAGCTGTAGACTTATCAAAATATCTAGATCCATTGTGTGACCATATCCATTCATCAATTGAAATACTGAATGTTGAGAACATTGATACTAAATGAACGGAACTCCGCTTCGTTCTAGTAATGCCTTTAAGAATTTTTTGAATAACGCATTTCAGAGACGCTGGATTGACATCTTTGACTCCATATCATGGCGCCCCAAAGCCAACCAATTTGTCTCCAAACGATCACTTTCTTTGAGATTATCTGAAAGGTGAAGCTCGTAATAACATGCAACTACATAACGTGAACGAGCTAAAAGACCGTATACGCACTATACGATAGATAGATAAGCCCAAAATTTGTCCGGAATACTCCGGGTTGCTTTTAGTAGTGCCTTGGTTATTGCCTTCAGAAACAAGAAAAGAAACTTCAAAAACTTGTAACTAGATTTCAACCCCATTGCGTTACTTCGTTTATTAATAGAATAAAATAATTTCTTCATTCAAGGGTGAATTGTGTAGTTTCTTTATTATACTACATATATTATTACAAACATCAGCAAATTCTTCACTGTATAATTGGTTGCATAACTCTGTAACTAATGCATTAACAAAAAAATGAAAAATGTGTTGCTGATAAAAATTATTTAGAGATTAGCAAACGCTATCTTATGTTGCAGATTTGTTATTATTGATATTTCCATGGAAAAGGACGAAGAATCTGGAACGCATGCAGGAAATAAGGATGAATGGCAAATACAAATATTTCCTATTAATTTTTTACGTTAGTGTACGTTTCTTTGCACCAACTTTCCAATTTGCTTCCCCACTGTTTGATAACTCATTTCCTGATCTCCGAAGCAACAGTCTTACTCGCAATTGCAAATCGACGCTAATTAATCCGAAATCTGTAATAACGAAAACACACAAATCTGTAACAAGAATTACGAGCAATAAAATAGGATCCGTCCAATGCCAGCGTGCGAGCATTGGACAGCCAATCGAGGCGTATATCGGTTGATCCTCATGAACTAATCAGGTAATCTTTATTGCCGACACCAGAGGACGCTATCGTTAATTAATGATGTCAACGTGAACTGTCAACGACGCACGTGCCCAGGATTCTCCCTACAAATGGCACGTAATACCTACATATAGTGTAAATCTACGTTCGGATATGGATTGCGAAAAAAATTGCACATTTATACGATGGATGCGTATTTTACGCACGTCTGAACACGCCACATCCATTAATCGTATTTGTTTCCGATTGTTTTTATTTATTCAGCTAGTATAAAATTTGAATTTTACAATTCACCAGCGAAACAACAAATAATTAGAACGACGGTATTCGACGTATACGAAATTATATTTTGGTATCAAAAATTTAACGTGATGGAAACGATAATCTGTAGTTGTAAGTAACGTACTTTCTAAATCGTAATGTACTTTCGTAGAGATACAGAATGGTACAACTGTATGAATTGAGAGAGAAAATGTCTGAAAATGCCAATAAGGCACAAGACGTGGAGTTCAATTCTTCTGGGTTTAAATCGGTGTTTTCTAAACTTTTTAATAAACGAAGTATAAGTCGCTGAAAAAGAACTTTCAAAGAAATTGGGAAATGGTACCCACATAAATATGCCATCTTGCGCTCACAAAATATATTTTTGAAGTCAAACGAGAAACCGTGTAGAATAAGCATGTTTTCTTAGATAGAGTATACGAGAGCGACCTGAAATGTTTCCGAAATCTACAAGAAAAGAACGGTATTGGTGTGGTTTCTTATTTTTTGTTTTTGCATGTAGTCTCCTCGAAGATCAATACATTTTTTCAATCGGTATTCCAGCCTCCTCAAGCCTTCGGAAAAGTAAGATGCTTCGAGGTCTGCAAGATAGCTATTTGTAGCGGCGAAAACCTCCTCATTTGAGGCAAATCTCCTTCCTCCCAGTGATTTTTTCAGGTTTGGGAATAGGAAAAAGTCACTAGATGCTAGGTCCTGTAAATATGGAGAATGCGTGACTAATTCGTAGAACAACTCATTGAATTTGGACACAACGATGCTCCGGATACATTTTCGTGGTGGAAAAGCACCATTTCCGCTGCAAACAAGATTGTTTCTCCCTCAATACTGTATCGAATTGGGTAAATAGATCGCTGTAATATTGCGCCGTGATCGTCCTTCCCTTCTGCAGATAGTCGATGAGAACCACATCTTGGGAATCCCAAAAAATGGTCGCCATGATCTTTTCGACCGATGGAACGATCTTTGCTTTCTTCGGAGCCGATTCGCACGGAAAAGTCAACTGCTTTGACCGTTCCTTGGTCTCCGGTATGTAGCAGTGGATCCAACTCTCATCCACGGTTACGGAGCGCATGAAGAAATCCCTTGGTTTGCGTTGGATTCAGACCAGACACTCCTCCGAAACGGTTACCCGATTTCGTTTTTGTTCTGATGTGAGCAAATGCGGTACCCCTCTCGCCGAAAGGTTTTTCATACGCAAAATTTCGTGTAGGATATGGCCAACGCGTTCTTCTGAGATGTCCGTTGTCTCTGCTATCTCTTTCAGCTTCAATCGGAGATCGGCTAACACATCATGAATCTTGTAGACCATTTCATCGCTGGTAGCGGTTTTGGGCGACCACTGTGTGGTTCGTCACTTGTGCTTTTTCGCTCACCCAGAAGCTGATGGTCGAACATGATGAAGTACATCCGCCATAAACCTCTAGCAAAATATTTCGAATTTCCGTGACCGTTTTCCCAGCCATCTAGGAGTGTTTTATTACTGCACGAAATTCGATTTTATCTATTTTTGCGAAACCGTCTGACTTGCTGCACAGGACACACTCTTAGACAACAACTAGTGACAGTAGATGTCTAAAATTTTACTTTACTCAGCACTCCAACGCCTTAAGGCGCGTGCAGTTACAACAACTTAATTTAGTCATCGCCAAAAAATACTATTATTATTCCCAAAAATCTTTTAATAGAAGTACCTGATAAGTAACGTCTCCGTATTCTCTATATGCTTGATCTGTATGAAGACCATGAGATATGGTACAATACCGTATAGCTACGTAGTCTTTTCGAAATACAACTTGTAACCAAATTGAAACTTGAGAAATTCACCAGCAATCGCTCCTCCTGTCCGTTGAATTCGATTCTCACTAATCAATACGTCGAAAGGTAACGATGCTTGTTTACGTTTTCCTTTCAAATTTCCGAAATCCCCCTAGAGAAAAAAAATGGCTTTTCCGTCGAGTTGTTTTTCAAGAATTTTCCCTGAGAACCCACAAATATAGCGAAAAAATGTTTCCGTGCCATTCCACTTTTTCGAACGTTGAGCCCGTACTAAAATTCAATTATTACGCTTCATTTCATAAACCACAACGAAAGGCACAAAATGGTGGATGGGAACGATTTGTTGCCGCGAGGCTTATCAACTGTCACATATTTCTCCATCTGTTTGTTTTCCACCCGGACTACGGATGCAATGGAACACTTTCAGTTCACCTAATTTCACCCTTCATATAACCCGGCTGTCAGGATGTATACGGCGGCACGTATCACGTTCGCTCGCGGCTTATACTTTCTACCGGTTGCACCCTGGTTGGCTCGCCTGCGCTTAGCCGCCGCCTGATACATGGTCTTGTCTTTGCTCTTTTCGCTAAATTTTACAGAGACTGATGTTTCAAGACGATATGTCAACGAAGGTAGATTACCCGTTCTAACCGTGAAAAGCATTGAAATACTGATATAACTAACGTACTTCACGGTAACCGTACATAGAAAGGAAAAGGACTCGTTGAAATGTAGGAACTTATACAAAAATAAATTACCCTTATTATTTTCATTTTAACGGTGAAAGTAAGCAAAAGAATATTACAGTATTTTATTCTATTTATTTATTACTTATTGCACATGCAGAAATGCGTATTAGGTTCTGAACGTTGTACATACGTCCGTCAAAGTCAAATGATGTCGAGGGCTCCAATTATCTTTTGTCCAAGTATGTATCGTCGTTGTTCTTTCAAATGATGTTTCTCCCAAGCATGTATTTTATTTTCTTCTCGCAGTCTCATATTTGAGTTGTTTTAAATTATCGGTTAATTTATTATAATGTTTATCGTTTTTATTGTTAGCGTTTATGAGAATATATGATTAGTCCCGGCAAAGAGGAGCAAGTTTCAGTGCCGTGCGGAGAAGAACGTGAAGGGGTGTAGTGCGCTGTACGGAGAATCGAGTCCCGTATCAAAGCACGCTTGTTCAGCATTATTCGACTGGTCGTTGTGGGCACTTGTCAGTACATATATACTTAGAAAATATCGCATTTAGGTACGCTCTAAACTGACGTATTTCGAATAAGCTTTGTGAATGAAACAACTGATCAGCAAAGCATTCTCTGCTGAATGTGCTGGAAGAATTTGAACCGTCATCCCTTATCTTACTGCTTCCAAAAGAGTTGCAAAATGTACTAACAATGAAATTTTAAAAGTGGTGTTGAGAGCATTGAACAAATTTCAAGTTTCAATAACCCAACTTGATGCCGCTAACATGCTTTCCTTAGACCGATCTCTTAAAGAAGAGAGTCGCAATCTGTTAATGTAACATGTAAAATCCATGTTTTAAATCTTGTGGCACAATTGATGCCTAAATGTTATCTACAAGTAAATGCTCTAATAGCTCGTACAAAGGCGGTGTTTCTATAGTCCCCAAATCGTGCAAGAAGATTTCACGAACTGTGTCCCAAAATGACTAAATCACCACAGCCGATTACTACGCGTTGGGGAATATGGTTAAAGGCTAGGTTTTACTACTGCGAACATTTTGATGATGTGAAGAAGCCTTTACAATTCGATTCGAGACACGCAAAAGCTATCAATAAAAGGCAGAAAATGTTTTGTTGTTGAAATATAGAAATATATGTAGTAAAATGTGATTTAGAAAGTATTCGCAGAAACTACTATGGACTAGCGGAAGGAATTGAAAAATTACAAAATGATGTCGTTTGTGGATTCTGCTCAAATTGTGGATGATGTTCATTCACACCTACGTACGGCGGAAGGTGAAAAAAATGAAAGTATAATACGAAAATTTGGAAGTGTTATTGACAAGGATTCGGATTTTCTCATACTAAGACAAATTTGTGAAGGTGCGTCGAAAGATCCATTAAGTTGTCACAAAGATTACCTTAAATTTGCAAAGATAACATCACTCGATGTAGAACGGTCGTTTTCATCTTTAAAAAATATTTATTCCACACGCCATACTCATTTTACTGAAACAAGTATGAAAATATATTTAATGATTCTAATATTTAATAGATGTGATTTCGTGGAAGCTCCTTAGAACAGCAAGTGTTTCAGCACCTTATATAATATATTTTTTACCATTATTTTATGTGTAAACATTCCTGCGTCCGCATCGCCTATCACTTATTAAGGTCACGATCATAAATGATACAGCCGCTCGACCCCTCCGCGTTGTTCTCCGCGCTGCACTGTAACTTGCCCCACTTTGCCGAGACTATATATCATTTATGACGAGTAGGTTATTATAACACTATTCTACAATTCTTTTCATATTCTCGTCCGTGCGGATTTATATTTAATTTTTAACGTAGTACACTATACTGACGTTATCAGCATATGCATATAGTTTCCCTCTGAGGTTTAATACTATGAAAGATTTCCTCCTTGCGATAGGCAGTATTCTGCATACACCGGATCGCTTTCTTCTTTGTTTAACTTTCTGATTTTTGCTTATCTTTTAAGTAGGTTTCCAGTAGGTTTAATTCAGTTCATCATGTCTATATTAATCCTGAATTCTTTTGGAATGCATATTGTTGTTGGTGATCTGACAATCTTACATTGAGAACTTTTTTTAGAATTTTGTTTAATAATTAGAGTAACGAGGTAGGACTATATTTTTTCTGATTCCTCTTTATCATTTCTCTAGAAGATGGGAACAATAATTGTTCGTTTGAGATAATTTCGGTATTTCCTTGCTTTCAAAGTAGCGTTCATTAGCGTTACTAAGATTAGGCCGTTTGTTACTCCATCAAATCACTATACTTTACGGCATTCTAATTCGTTAATGATTGTGTGAAATTCTGTCCTGGAATTTAGTTGATGTTTTGGTTGTGGTGTTTCTTTTCAAAGTCCAAAGTCCTCTCACGTTTTTATACGCTACTCTGCCAAATGCTTGTTTATTGTCGCAAAGTATTTGTTAATTTCGTTTGCCGTTTCTTTGGTGATCCTCGTTTTATTTTCGTCCTTCCTTGTGATTACATCCATTTTCTTATTAGTGCGTTTATTAGTGTTTTTTCAGATAAGATTGATATTTTTCTACCTATATTTGGTAATATTCTTATTTGCTCTCTTGATGAGCTCTGATGTGTATTTCTTCTGTTTGTAATAACCATTCTTCATTATTTCGTTTTGTTAACATTTTTTGTGTTTCTTCTGTAGTCTGTTTCTGGTTTATTATAGCTTCGTTTATCCATAGACACTCGGTTCTTCTTTTTAAAGTTAGATGAAGAACGTGACAATAAATATGTAGTGAAAGTTGAGTGGCGGTCACAATAATCTGCAGTCATTGCAGGAGGGCCCTTTGTGAAAGACAACGTTTAAGAGATCTTCACAACATGTTTCAATATGGCCGATAGCTGCTATAATGAAAACGTTTAAAAACAGTTTTTTTAAATTTCATAGAATGCAACCCGAAAACACTTCCACTAAATAGGAAAAGCACGAAAGATTTCTTATCGCAAAATTTTAGGGATATCGATTTGATACGTGGAAGATATCTTCATCATCCAACTTCACGGTTAGAGATGCTTTGGATAGTTTCCTTGATGATCTCAATAACCAATGGTCATAGGATTAATAATACAATTTCCTTGTTATTACGAACGTTGAGTTTAATTGGATTAGATTTCTGCGAAATTTTTAATGAATAAATATTTCACGGTTTCCGGTAGGATTTCAACCTAGAGCTCCAGTTCGTTAGACCAGTGTGTATCCATTAACATCACAGAGACCGTCTGAACAAATTCTTACTTAAATAAATATCCATATAAGTTATTAGATTTCAATTGGCAATTTTTTATACCTAGATGCAAAAAAAATAGAAAGAAAATAAGACTACTAGTACTGTGAAATATTGCGTAAATTGCAGTTTCTGCTTTTGCCGTTGAACGTAAGGTACTTGCACAAACATAATTCCCTAAGAATATCATTGTAAAGGGTAAAGTATTATCGGCTAGTGGGAAATATTGCTGATGATTTTAATTTAAATCAGATGTCACTAGCAGCAAACTAGAAAGCTATCCTTTTTACTTTTTGCATGGAAAAGACATCGTACGCTAAACAACTACTTAATAAATACTTCCTTTCGTTTCAGCATTTTCCGTAATTTCATGAACAACAGCTTCCGTCTCAATTCCCTTATCGCTCGCGCTGCTCGCAACGGAAAAAGATTTCATTAAGTAACTCAACGCGGTGACAAAACTTAATGGTACCGACACAACTTAATTTAACTTCGAAGTATACACTACCCAATTAAAACTTGTGCCAGCGCAAGGCGTACCCCAATACCGTCTCTTCAGTTTTCCTTTTTCTTGTCTGCACCGTCACGGCACCAAGTACGCGTCCTGTATTGGATGAAAACCCTGAGGGTATTTCTTCACTACTCTATGAAATAGCACTACTTTTGCTTTGTTTGATGCAAGAGAAATATTGAGCTAGCATCGGTTAGGATTCTCGTCAGGCAATTGCAAAAGGATGAAACCCTTACTTACCAAGTCATCTAGTAGTATCTTACGGTAACATGTAGCAAAACTGTATCCAAAAAGGTCTTTTTCCAAGATTATTTTAAAGACATTGCTGCGATCAGAATGGAAGAAAGAATCTGTAGATATAGATTATTTGTTTCATACATTTTCAGTGCCTGATATGTAACTATAGAACGCAACATTTTAGATACACACGTTAAGTCCAATAGACGCTTTATTACCTCGCCTTCTAATGGCGCTTAATGCATTCAGTCGTAGTTTGTATAGAGCGCGCTAACAAGAAGAGATTCCTGGGTGTCAAATTCAGATCTTAAAGAAACCTGGTAGCTAAGTAGAGTATGTTGAGACTTAAAAATATTTTTTTTTGCTTGTGCTAAAATTTACTCTGAGGGGTAAAACACCCCCTCCAAAATTCACAGATTTTCAGTTCTCTTTATTTAATTCTTGAACGGAAATAGATAGAACAAAAATTTAAATGAAAACATTGTACCTTATCGAAAGGTGTTTCAGTTCACGTAAATGTGGTATATACAGGGTGGTACATTTAAGGGCCACCCTCTTTTGCTTTACCTGGTTATAGCAATATGAAAAAGAAATTAACGCAAGTTATTCATCTTTAACAACCTTTATTAATTTTAAAGCATCTTTAATTATACAAAGTGTTCCGATGGTGATATTAACGTAATAACTTATATATTTTATGCTACACGCGTACTACGTATACATATATAAGGAAAGCGGAACAACTACTCTATACAATCCCATTTCATACAGCTCAGGCAGCTCAATTTGCTCCACATTACCAATTTTGAATTAAATTTGATTGAAGTACACAGTTAGTGTGAGTGGATAAATGTTCAAAAACATCAAATTTGCTTAGAGCGAAATATTTACGAGCCAGATCCTATTATTGAAAATTCATAGCCACTGTATTATTGTCTGAAATTTAATACCAATTTTGAGAATACTCATTTTTTGATATTGATGGTATCTGCCAGATTCCATATATTTTCACCACGAAATTTGTTCTTTTTTTGTTAAGGTATAGAAAAAGGATGTGGTTATATAATACAATATTTATATACTTGTCCGACGAATTCAAAAACAAGCAGAAATCGCATATAAAGGCTGTGGTTACAAATCTACCTATCACAATCCTAAAACCAAATCAAAATTGTAAAATGTCATTCATAAACGAAATTAATGTTATTAAATTATTAATAGAGTCGTTTAATATTGCTGAAGGCAGATAAACACCTGTAAGTCGACGCGAAATAAAACTGCATGATATACTAAATGGATCCTATTATCACGTGTAATGCTGTGTTTACACTTGTATGAATTATGAACATTAGGACATACTAACTGATGCAGTTTTACTAATTCTTAATAGTAGACATACGTATGCAATATATAGATGGTTTTGCTTTGAGTAGCATAAGGTATGACTTATTCTACACTATTAGAATACCCTGTATAATTGAAAAAAATTCGAAATCAATACAGTTTGTTCTAGATGAACAACTTGCCTTAATTTCTTTTCCATATTACTATAATCAACTCTAGTATAAGAGGGTGGCGCTTAAATGCAAATATCCAGTATATACCACATTTACATGTCTTGAAAGATCTTTCGATAAGCTACAACATTTGCATTTAAATTTTTGCTCTATCTATTTTCGTTCAAAAAGTAAATAAATAAAACTGTGAATTTTCGACAGGGTGTGAATTTCAACACAAATTAAAAGTTTTTATTTTCAACTCTGACTCTACTTTCTCTTAGAATTAAGAAATAAGCTTGAATCAAAATAATATTTACTAGTTTAATATTTACGAATAATTTTTAAGGCAACAAAATAATTGCTGACTTTCTTATACTAATGAAGCATGATCTTTTTCATACAATTATGAAACTTTATTCAATAACCTACTTCCGCCAACTTAATTATTCCACGCACATAGAACTTCTAGTCTTTATCAACAAAAAACTGAACCAGGTGCAACTACAAATCATTATCATCATTTTTTAAGATTTTAACATTGAAGGAATTTTGTAAGGCTTTGAACAAATGGTAATACGATGGTGCTAAGTCAGGGCGATAAGGCGGATGTGACATCACTTCCCAACCAAACGTCAACAATTTTTGGCGAATGAGCAATGATGTGTGTGACCTAGCGTTGACATCGTGTAATACAACACTTTTACGATTGACCAACTCTGGCCGTTTTATTTTGATTACACCACCGAATTAATCGTTTGGTTTCTAGGGTGCAGTTCAAAATATACAATAATTTTATAATTCTGCCAAACTGACACATAATCTTCTTTTGGTGCATTTCTGCTTTCTATGTTCTTTGCGCTGGTTTATTTTCTTTAGACCATGACCAATTTCGTTCGATGTTATGATAAGTTATGCATTTTTCATCACCAAAAACTTGCTTTACACTATGTGCATATTCGTACTAAGCTAGAGTATGCATCTGTGGTTTTGTATCCGTATTACCTTTATCAGCAAGCCAACCTAGAAAGAGTGCAAACAGTTTTTTAAAATTCTTATCATTTAAGATAGGCGTGATGTTGATTACAACAGCCTGCTTGATCGATTTCACCTCTAACTGATTGCACGATCTATTCAGTATACGTGGATCTACTCAGTTGTTACTTAACCTCACATAGTAAAGATGTAATATTACAGTTGTATTGGTTTATTTACTTTGTTAATCATTTTAATTATGTATATTTCATTAATTTTGCATTGATTGTTACTTTTAAATTTATTGCTGTTTTTTTTTTATGTTTTCGTCAGTATTATAAGCTGAGCAGTATATATATTAACTTTCTTGGTTGTCCTTGGTTACTGGGGTTTTTCTATTGGGTAATAAAGATTTTATTATTAAAACAGGTTCGATTTAATTTCGTTTGAGATGCAAACCGCAAATATTAATATGTTAAGTTACATGAATTTCCTTTAATTCGTGAGGAACCCAAATGTCGATTTGCAATTGTTGCGTGCGATACATTTAATCTTTCTGCAAATTCTCGGACAGGAATATGACAATCCGAATCAATTATGGCTTTGATTTGATCATTATCAACTTCGTTTGGTTTATCAGATCGTAATTCATCTTTGAGTGAAAAATCACCAGAACGAAATTTATCAAACCAATGGAACGAAAATGGACGCTTCTGTTCTCCATGTTAAAATTGAACCCATACAAACAAATCTCACAAAAGATGCACTTGATTTGCTTTTTGAGGAAGCTAAAGTGCACAGCTAAGAGAAACCAAAAAATTCAAAAGAAGCACATCTACATTTAAAATCGGCAATTACTTTCTTACCAACCCAATACAATTCGTAGCGTTCAGAGATGACAAAACAAATACAATTATACAATTGGGGGTTCGTTATTAAACTGTTGGAGTGACATTCTAATACAACCTCTTAAATTAAATTAAATTCTGTGTTATTTTGTTTGGAAAATGGTTCGCTACGCAGAAGACTCGCACAAGGTCAAGTCACATGACTTTATCATCCAAGAAATTGTACTTCTTCCGTTCCGAAATTTGTCCGTTCAGTACTCCACGAACAACCGAGGACCAGTGAGGAGGTGTTCCATCTTATTCGAGAATGATTTACATATCAGTGAAATGGGAAGCACTCTGGACTTGTGAAAAAACTTCTTCTAAGAACTCCAGATAACAAGCTCCTGCAGCTGCAGCATCGAAGGAAAATAGTACCACGATGCCTTTACTTCCGGCACCAGTCCAACACGTAGTGTCAGTAAAGTTTACGTCCTTTATTATGTAGTGTGAATTTTCATTGCTCCAATGCACGTGATTACGCTTATTTATGTCACCGTTCAATTTAAATTTAAATTCATCCGGGCACACAATCTTCGATGCGAACTGAGGATCAACCTCATTCCTGATCAAAAGCTCAGTGAAGACCATTGTTTGAATGTAAGTCATAACGAATTCCGTATCGCATTCATGAGTTCTACTTTGCATTGATAAATATGGACAGCTGCCACGATTGTCCTCAACTAAATCCATGTTTTGTTCAAGTTTAGCTGTCAGTGGTCTTTTGCCTGGCGGTAAATCAACAACCAATCGAGGTTCTCGAAATTGAAAGTTCAATTTATTAGTTTAACTCTATTTTATCGGGTGAATATTATTTCAAGTCTTTGTGCAAGCACAGCTGGATGTTCGACATCGACAATACAAAATATTGCGCAGTTTAAGTTGAGTTCGGAGTCGGACGAAATAAAAGAAGGACGTGCAGAAAAAGGGCTGCCGTATAGTATACACACCGTATCGACATCATAAAATGGAAAAATACTGCGCGTCGAAATTGTAATTAAATTTTTATTGTTCTCGTGTGATGGACTCGATTTGAATCTGGGCCTCGCGCAGCCAGTAAAACCGCACACTTCCATCGTAAATTCTCCCGAACGGTCTACGTACTTTAAAATTTAATGCTTGACGCTGTTAACAATTTTACAAATCTATATTTCCGGAAAGGTGCTACACAAAGTGGAAGGAAATATATTAGGACAATCAAGAATTTTATGTTTTCCTTCTAACCCGTATTTTTTATTAGCATATTCGACTATATATACAATGCTGTTCAAATATATCCTAAGACCTAATCATTTTTTTTAATTCTGTGGGATTTGGAAAACATTTTTTGTGAAATGTTTTTGGATTTAAGAAAATACCCTCTATATCTCTATATTCTTATAGTATAGGACCTCTTAGTGTATGAGTTACAAACAATCACCCAAAGTTAATTCAAACTTGCTATACGTACAGTTAAAAATATTTCAATACATTCTGAGCGTTTAACCATGCTGCTCCGTTCACATATAATAACAATTGAATCATATACAAGCTGATTCAAATTAAGTGATCGTCACTGATATCTCTGTTATTATTGTTTCTAGAAAGTAAGTTAAATTAGCAAAGTAGTATTTTTAACGCTGATTAATATGCAATATATGAAAAAAACAATTACATGGCGCATGTCCAAGGCGTTTTGAGATTTATACTTTTTCTAAATGGAACACCCTGTATATTTTAAAAACGTTTGAAAGACATATTAATTTATGATATAAACGTTTTAATGCACTGTCGTGTAAAATGAATAATAAAAAAGTATGATGTTTCCTCATTTAGAGAAATGCGCTATGTTGGAAGCATACATTATACGCGGCAAAAAATTCAAGAAGGACTAGTGAATATTATGCTGAACACTATTCTTTACGATAACAGCCAGATCGGTGTTACTTTCAAAAATGTTACAAACAGTTTCGACAACATGACTGGTTATTTAAAAATAAAAGAACAAAGAAAAATATCAGTATACAGGTCATCTGATCTTTTTACTTGATTGGAAGATTGTGTATCTTTATCAAGACGTAAGAGTGCATTGTGTTGCGCCTTAAATTTTTTGCTTGTATGTCCTGGTTTCAAACAGTTTATGCACACTTTAGCTTTTTAACTAAATCTATCCTATGGTATTGATAAACTAAGATATTCTGAGTATCGAAACAGTTGATTGAACTTCTAGGGATGCATTTTGTTCCTATTGAAATAAGAGCCCAACTCGGTTTTGTTTTCCTTCCTAGTTTGACTTCTGCATCTTGATGTTTGACTTCTCAAAATTTCGTGCAACTAGCTCTTCAACATATCTGGCTTGTTTCTTAAAAATACCTCAAATTCATCTAAAGTCGCCGATACATTCCTGTATCTGCTTTCTTCCCACTCCAATATTGTAAACCTGTCTAGTCTTCCCGTAACAATGTGTAGAATTATGCGATCCCAGTGGAAGTTCTAGCAATTTAAGTGACAAAAAATGTTTAGATATGCGATGTTACTAAGTTTCAAAGATCAGCGGCCTTAAAGAAACCGAAATATTAGCAAATAAAGTCACAGTTTCAGTTTATATTTTCTTTCAGGTCAAATAGAGAGCACGATTAAGATCTGTTATGGAAAATTATAAACGTCCTGTTCGATTATATACTATTGACAGATATTCTTCATGGGTTATAAATGAATTTTGAAAGCCAAGTTGTATCTAAATATGTCGAATGCCAGTTATAGAAGCAACCACAGACATATGTTTGAGATTACTTGTCTCTCATCAGCATGGTATAGCCAAGGAATAAGATCTCGAATGTATTAAGTAATTTTCATCATTAAGTATTACTTCAGGTGTTTCATTAAAACATGAATGAAGTGAAAATTTCGATATATGCATGTTCCTCAACAAGGGAGGATTTTATAGGGACGTTTACAAATTGGCATCAGTGACCGTGTATCGCCATGAATCCACGTAATCTCCAAAATTGCTTTAATTTGAATGTTTAGTGTGGTTTGGTAGGCTCACAAATTATTGGTCCTATTATTTGTCATCGTACTTGAACTGGAGAGCATTATGTTGAATTATTAACGCCAATTCTTAAAGATTTTGTTAAAATCATAACAAATGTTAGTTGATAACTTGCGCATTCATTTCTAACTGAATAGGAAATACTTATTATGAACCCATAAATAGGAACTATCGCAACAATTCGTTAGCCTGTTTGAACCGATGACTTGATAACATTTTATGTACAAGGGTTGTCTTTTAAGCTTTGCATAAAAAAACTGGAATAAAATAGTTGATAGCTCTTAAGAACTTTATTGTTTCTCGAGGTAGACTAGATTTTTGCATTGAACCAACTTTGGAAGCAGTTATTCTACTTATTTATCGGTACAGTCAAAATTGCGTTTTTGAAGGCATCGACTGCTCCTTTTGACGACTAGAACCTTTGCTGTGCGTTCTTGATTTTCGAAAAGGTAAAAAATTTCCGGTGTTAAAGCGGTGTAGACTTTTTTGACACCAACTTACCCTAAATACTTTCTATTCTTCGGTCAACAGATGCGGTATCCAACAGGAAAATATTTTTTTCATAAACAATTCTTCATGCAAAACTTTTTCAATGAAGGCCTTTGAATTCTCCAATGACATCTCAATCTCAATATGTCACATGTCAATCTTTGTTGACGATCTTGTGCACAGCATTAACGTTTTCCTGAGTTACTGCCATTTTCGGTGCACCTGTTCTTAGATCGTCGTTAAGACTAATTCCTCCACGCTTCAATCCTCCATACCAACGAGTAATTGTTGCTCGATGTGTTTCATTGCCAAAAACAGAAATCAACTCGAAGAGGGGTTCTTTTTGGTATAATTGTCTTCGAAATTATAAAAAATTATTTATTTGCGCGAAAATATTTTTGGTTCAATTCCATTTTTCAATTAATTTGTCAACAGTGACAGTTCGTTGTGGCTACAACACTACACTATCGTACTGAAACTTTAGATTTAGGTTAACCAAAGATGGCGGTTAATTTTTAGTACTGACACTTGATTAGTGGCTCCTTCGTATAGGGTTTTGTGAAAGAAAACAGTGTTTATAAGCAATGGTATCGGAATGTGATGAAGCTGCAGACCAAAGGTCGACGTACTTTTACGTCGAACAAAATTCATTATTTTCTTATTATTTCGTATTCTGTTTACGTATTTCAAAATAGAAAATTCATTTGTTATTATTATTAATTGATAACAATATCATACGATCGATGATTATATTTACCCTCTAGCAAGCCATGAAATTTTTCTTCTTTAAACTTAAGTTGGTAAAATAACTTTAAAAACGTGTAAATTGCCTTATCCTGTGGTACTAGACAGCGCTTAAGTGCAGGTGGTACAGTTTATGTAACACCGTTAACATGTGGTTGTCAGATCAGGTTTTGACATTTTAACAAATAACTACATACAAACGCTTCTGTTGGAAAAATAAAAAGTTTAGTAATAATAGAGTGGCTACATTAGATGTTCAAACTTCCTTCATTTTTTATACATAACGCTCCTCTTCGTTTCATGTTATTGAAGGCATTCCTTAAATTATGTGGTGTAATTTTCTCAGAGACATTTCGAATAGCTTCAGGAACTTCGTTAATTGTATGAGGACGATTTGTCCGTGGGTGACACAAAATGCTTCCGGAATCGACAAGAAAAACACGCTATTAGTGTGGTTTTTTATCTTTATGTTTCGATGTAGTATCCTCGGAGATCAATACACTTTTTCAAACACTGCTCCAGCCTCTCCAAGCCGTCGGAAAAGGTAGGATGTTTTGAGATCCGCAAAATAGCCATCTGTAGCGGCGATGACCTCCTCATTTGAGGCAAATCTCTTTCCTCCTAGTGATATTTCTCCTCCTAGTGATATTTCAGGGAATAGGAAAAAAAGCCACTGAGGGCTAGGTCCGATGAATATGGAGGATGAGAGACTAATTCATAGCGCAACTTATTCAATTTGGACACGACGATGCGCGATAAATGAGCCGGTGAATTGTGATGGTTGAAAAGCATCTTCTTCCGCTGCAAACGAGGTCGTGTCTCCTTTAATACTGCATCAAATCGGGACAATACAGCACTGCAGTATTGTCCCGTGATCATCCTCCACTTCTGATAAGAATTGTACATTGGGAACCCCAAAAATGGTCGACATGACCGTTCCATCCGATGAAACGGTCTTTGCTTCCTTCGGGGCCGATTCTCCAGGAAAAATCTACTGCTTTGATTCATCCACGGTTAAGAAACGCATGAAAAAGTTCTTTGGATTGCATTGGATCCTGGCCAGAGACTTCTCCGAAACGGTCACCTGATTTGCTCCGGCGTGAGCAAACGCGGTACCCATCGCGCCGAAAGCTTTTTCATGCCCAAAGTTTCTTGTAGGATATGGCCAACGCGTTCTTCTGAGATGCCTATTGTCCCTGCTATCTCTTTCAGCTTCAATCGGTGATCGGCTAACACGACATCATGAATCAATTTCACCGTTGGTAGCGGTTTTTGGACGTCCACTGCTTGGTTTCTCACTTCTGCTTGTACGACCACGTTCGAACTCCCTCGCCCAGAAGCTGATGGCCGAAAATAAGGTAGTACATCCGCCATGAACCTCTAGCAAAATATTTCGAATTTCCCTGGGCGTTTTCTCAGCCATCTAGAGGTGTTTTATCATTGCACGAAATTCGATTTTATCCATTTTTGCGAAACCGCCTAACTTGCTACACAAAACACACAACTATTTACAGTAGACGTCTGAAATTTTGACAGGTGCCATAAAAAGGTTGCCTTTGCCGCCCAATGAATCCACTTCAACCTTCATGCGCCATCTCTGCCGATTCCGGAAACATTTCAGGTCGCCCTCGTATGTATGTACATGCAGTAAGACAAAATCCTAATAATTCCTTATCACCAACAACTTATGGAAGACGAAATTATTTTAAAGGGTAAGGCATTATATAGCAGAGATAAAAATAAAATTTACACAAATAATGAGAGTTTTAATCGCAAATTCCATTACACAAAATTGACATTTAAATTACGTGACTTTATATAAAAAAAGGAAATTTTTAATTGAGCTTTCCAGTAAGTTAGTAAAACAAAAGCTTCTTAACTTCGCAAGGTGAACCTTCCCCCTCAATTCGCCAAGATTTTAAATGAAAATTGTTCCAAGAAACAATCATCCTGGCGTCGCATGAAACTGACGACCTCTTTACAAATTCTTCAAAAGTGGAAATTGCTTTCTTTTTTATGAAAACCTATTTCGCGAGAGCGATACGTATAAATACGTTCGATAATCGACGAGACATTTTGGTAAATTATCTTGATTCTAATGTAATTAGCGATCCCCATTAACAAGTCAAGTTTGATAATTGGACGCTGATAAGGACGACCAAAGGTTAAATGACAGGACGCAATCCCCGATATAATTGTGCTGTTCCTGTCTAGTCCTAAACGCACTTAGTAATTGCTTGATCTTGCCAAAATTAAGTTATGTTTGATAACTAAAAGTACGGAATACTAATGCTCAGAAGAAATGATTATTGAGTAGTTTCAAAAAAATTAATAGCAGGAAATGATATACATAGAATCATCAAATGAAATTAAACTGTAACTTCGTAGCAAATATTTCTTACTGGATTGCGATATTTCTCACTCCAGGTGAATATGAAAAAAAATAAATTGAAGATTTGGGAAGACCCAGGGAACGAGTGAGGAAGAAGCGGCCACATCCTTCGAAAAAAATCGCTTGGATTCTGCATCAGGACACTTACATTGCCATTTTGATGAACTTTTGGCTGATAAACGCAATCCGTTTCTTTCTCTTGTCTAAAGTATAAAGTATCTTAATCGGAACTCAGCTAAAGTCCATAAGCCTCTAGCAATAATTCATGTTTATAACAACAACCCTACTTACTTATAACAACAAACATATGTAATTTTATCCACAAAATTTACGGTCACGTATTTTTTACGCACATATGACTTTATGTTTTCCTGATTCTACGTAACTCTGTGAATCTTTGAATAAAAATAAGTAATTTTGGCGAAATAGCAGGTTGTTTTTTTTTTATTTGAAAAGTTTCGTTACTTTTCCGACATACTGTGTATACATTGCTAGACCCGAGAACTCAATCGCGCATTATTCCAATTTTGTAATTCCTTTCCTTTTTGTGTTCTGGCAGTTATATGATAACAAACATGGTTAAAGATAATTCTTCTCTCACCACTGAAGAATCTCGCACTATTATCCCAGCTTGTTACTTTGCATAATAAACAAAATCTGGACACATTCTCGGTTCTTAAAATTATTAGAAAAATTTGCAATTTAAGTATGTCACTATTAGTTTTTATGAACAGTAAAATTAATATATCAATTAGACTTTTAATTCATCTGTAATTCAATTGAAATTACTTGTTTATATAGCTTGAAAAAAATAAGAGAAAGAGAATAAGATTTCTTGCTCCAAATTCTAAACAAGCAAATATAACGCCGTCTTTCGATAGAAATAAAATCAATTAGCTTCTCAATAAATAAATACAATCTCATTTTCATATTTTTGTTTGTTCCTCATTCGCTTTCTTTCTTTATTCATTCGTATTTCATTCCTATCCCAATAACAAGCAACGTTTCAAATTTCAAAACTTCATATAGATTCTCGCCTTTGATTAATCAACCGCGAGACGCATTTTTTCCTTAATTCATTCTCGATTTCGATTTTAATGAGAGATCAAAGTTGGAAAAAGTATAGCCTCAGCGTATGCCGCGAAAAGATGCTTCGGAAATTTATTGACATTCCGTCGAAAATGTTGAATCTCAGTAAACTGGCGGACGATTTATACCGTGCATACATTAAAGAACGGGAGAAAAACGAAAAAGAACGTCGATTTCGGAAGCGCGGTTTATTAGGCAGCGATCGATGGGAGAATATATCGGATCAGGATGTAAATAAATTTCCGAGTAGGTTGGACGTTGTATTCTCCTTTCACTATAACGCACGGAAAGCGGCCCCGTCGAAGAAAATAACAAGTGAAGCTCGCGGCGTTCGCAGGATGTGCGATTAATTAAGCGGCAGCATGAAGTGAAAGTACAAAGCTGCCCTCTTCTCAATAATAAATGAATCTAGTGGCCTAGAATATTGTAATACCTCTTAGCGTTTTAATGTGGTATATATCTATACCGGTCTTTGATTTCAAAACTAGCCAACTGGAATAGCTTTTAAAATAACTGAATTTAACAAGAAAACCAAATAATTAAACTAAAGCTAAACTAAACTAGGAGCAACAGCAAATTACTAACATTACGTCTGTTGTTGAAAAAAGATACAAATGTAAACACTGAGGTAAAAACTTAACAAAAACGTTAAAGGTATTTATTTGCAAATGTTGTTTTTGCCTCCTGCATTACCCTCTTCAAAAGATTTAGTTTTTAACTTGCCTTCGTTGTAGGTTTAGTATATCACCGAGTTTGGACAATGGTTTACTGATTACAAGAAAGAATTGAAATAATTTTTATTTATGGAGAACACCGTTGTGCACCTAAAACAGATAGTATATTTGATCAGAGAGAAAAATGTTGGTCGCCAGTATGTATCAGATTCAATTCATAAATTTCAAGACACTGAAAGTGTGTGCAATAAAAGTGTCAAGAATCTTAAAGTTTTAACTGAAGCCGCACAACCTACTACTAGGTCATTTTTCCAAGGGTCCTCAAACATCGATATCAAACAGCTCGAGGTTAATAAACATTTCCGTCGGCTCTGTGCATAAAATTTTACGACTGTAGATGTTCTTTCCTTAAAAAATGCAGCTTCGACAACAGCTTGGCGAGGATGATTATGACAGAAAAATACAATGGTGTGATGTAATGATGGAAAGAGTAAATGCACAACCTAATTTTATAACAAAACATTTGCTTTAGTAACGAGGCAAGCTTCTTTTTAAATGGGTTTGTTAATAAACACAATTGTAGATATTGGAACAACGCCAATCCACACATTTTTCGTGAAGAGGATCCAAAATATCCTCAGAAAATTAATGTATGGGCCGGAATTCGTGGAGGCAAAATTATTGATCCGATATTTATGGTTGAAAATTTAAACTGGTAAAATACATTTAAATCTATTAGAAAATATGATAGGTCCCCTTATAACTGAATCTTTAGAAAAATGACAAATGGAAAAAGGGGCGCTATATAATGGCCAACGAGATCACTAGATTTAACACTTCTTGATTATTTTATGGGGCCATCTAAAGGCAATAGTGTATAAAACTCAAAGTATTCGTGAGGTTAGGCGTAGAATAGTGCAGAAGTGTAAGCAGATTATCCAAGAGACGCTTCAGAAAGTGCTGGAGAAGTTCGAAAAACAACTTTACCATTGTCTTGCCAATAATGGGAAGCACTCTGAACACGTGTTGAATCAACTTCATTATGACGCTAATAATATAATTCTCTCTATAATGTCGACTTTTAATTGTTAAACTTTAAAAGGGCATAACTTGGGAAAAACTAACACGATTTTAAAAAAATAAAGCGCCAACAGATTACTAATAACAAGACCTTTCCAAACTCAATGTCCCTTCCTATTTGAACTTTTAGATATGATTTTCACCCTCGGCTAGGGGTTAGAACTACAGTGTCGCAGATGCATGTAAAATTTGTCCTCCCGTAAATTTAAATCGACCTGTTGTCTTGTTAAATTCAATTCAAGATATTTTAAAAGTTATGAAAGCCCAGTATGTTAATAATAATTCTTTTTTCCGGTTTAGGTGACTGAAACGCCAAAGCCTTCTGTACATTATTGCACTTACTCTATTTGTCTTACACTATATGATAAGACCGAAGCGGGTACCCTCCTACCGACACCAGAGCAGCGCTGATCAATCTAATTGTATCATACATAGTCGCTTCGACTTTGCTCATTCACCGTTAATAAACTCTATTTATGAAATTTACGAAAAATACAATAAAACTACCTGCGATATTAAAAATTACCGCGTTCAAGTGCATGGTTGATATTGCTCCTTGAAACAACGACGTACTCTAATAAAGGCGATGGATGGTATGCGTATATCATACCTTCCTCTATATGGTATTTTTCCTTAAGGCAATGAAACGCCATTTCGCAAATTTATTCTTTTGTGAAGGCGTCACACAAAGGGAGCGCTTATATGAAACACCGACAAATGAAAAAATTATTTAAATGTCACTCAAAAATCTATTTCAGTATCCCCATTCAAGGTGAACGTGGCTAGAGAAAAGAGTTATAACGTTATATAGTGCGATATACGCACGTAATTCGCATCAGCTCGAAAGGATGTGGAGTTACAACAAGAGGAGAATATGTGAAGTAACGTGGAAAAAATAATATAGTAACTGGTAATCAGAAGCCAACAATAAATAATAATAATAAGTAAATTGAATTAAATTTTTGCACTTTGCATATAATCCGGTCTCTAGTAATAATAAAAAAGAACTTATTCAAAAGCTAGTTGTATGGTTTTCTTTGTATATTTATATATATAGCATATAGCAAACATTTTGTTGACATATAAAAAATATCGTAGTCTACAGGCGCTTCTTCGTAGTCTATGCGATACTTCTTTGGTGGAGGGTATAGACTATTCAGTTGAAACACAAACACCTTTCCATTTCATTTTGTAAAACATAATGTTTCTATAAAAATTATAACTAACACATGGGCTGAAAAGTCCCGGGTCTAACAAAGAAAACACGTTTTTTTTGGTTCAAAATTAGCTTTATTCATCAACATAATCTCCATCAAGAGCAACGCAATCATTCCAGCGCCGCTCTAACATTTCAATACCACTTTTGTAGAACGATTTATCTTTTGCCTCAAAATAGGCCTCACTTTCAGCGATAACCTTTTCATTCGTGCGAAATTTCTTACCGGCGAGCATTTTTTTGAGGTCTGCGAACAGCCAGTAGTCGCTGGGAGCCAAATCTGGCGAATACGGTGGATGTGGGAGCAATTCGAAGTTCAATTCATGTAGTTTTGCCATTGTTTTGATTGACTTGTGATGCGGTGCGTTGTCTTGATGAAACAAAATTTTTTTCTTTACCATATGCGGTCGTTTCTTTGCAATTTCGGCCTTCAAACGCTCCAATAACGCTATATAATATTCACTGTTGATGGTATTTCCTTTCTCAAGATAGTCGATGAATATTACACCACGCACATCCCAAAATACCGAGGCCATAACCTTTCCAGCAGATTGTTGTGCTTTCGGGCGCTTTGGACGAAATTCACCAGTTGCTGTCCATTCAGATGACGATCGTTTTGATTCCGGAGTGAAGTGGTGGATCCATGTTTCATCCATTGTCACATATCGACGCAAAAATTCTGGTTTGTTATGTTTAAACATGGCCAAACACTGCTCAGAATCATCAACACGTTCTTGTTTTTGGTCAACAGTGAGCAAACGCGGCACCCACTTTGAATGGAGCTTTCTCATAGTCAAATGTTCATGCAATATAACGCCAATACGTTCTTTTGATATCTTTACGATGTCAGCTAACTCACGCAACTTCACTTTTCGATCATTCAAAACGATTTTGTGGATTTTTTTGATGTTTTCTGGTGTTACCGCCTCATTTGGACGTCCACCATGTTCTGCATCATCGGTGTCTCTACGTCCACGTTTGATGTCAGCAAACCAACGTTTTATTGTTGTTTCTGATGGAGAGGAGTCCCCATAACACTTTTCAAGCCATTGCTTCGCTTGAACGGTATTTTTTCCCATCAAGAAGCAGTGTAAAATTAAAACACGACATTGCTTTTGATCCATTGTTTTGAAAATAACAAAAGTAGCGTGACTCTTAGCGCAATAACTCACAAACTAATTAATAGAATATCATGAAATTTTAACAGCTGTCTTTTAAAGGTTAGTACTAACTGAGAGAAAGGTGACTGTAATAAAACTAGCGTCATCTATGTGTGTGGCACTTTTCAGCCCATGTGTTACGTCTACCACTTCACGCAAGAACGCCATGAGGATCATTTTTATGTATTTTATGTATGTGTTTATTTTTTTATAAAATAACGGAGATTTCCTATGAATACAAAGATATACTGCACATCTAAAAGCTGCGCTATAAATTAAGAAATCACTGTGAACTGAAAAAGATACGAAAGAAGATTAGACTGGAGTTGGGATCGGATGGTAATCGAAAAGAAAAGCAAGAAAAAAATGAATAAAAAAAAGGAAGTATATCTGGACGACGGTGGTCCGAGGACGGGATTTTTGTTAGGAAAGTTCTGAAGATTATTACTTTGATCCGTTTCATTCTTACTTCCAACGAATTGATGCCACTGCCGCTAAAGTTGGGATGAAGAGTAAAATGGACAAATGGTAAATCGAAATCCAGTTAGTGCTTCTGTGCGTCTATCTACTCTTGTAGGTCGCGGACGGCTATGTATGCGTGCGGGTGACGTAAAAGAAGAACCGATTCAAAAGAATAAATCGTCGAAGAGCTCTCTTACGGAATACAAAGGAAAGCGTATAATACACTGATGAAAGTAGCCGGCCGGATTTTTTTTCTCCTTTCTGAAGTGGCGAGAAAATCCGCGGTGCGAATAAATATATTTAATATCCTGTTTTTGAAGCGATTCTTGGAAATACAAATGTTGAAGGTTTATTGTTTTCCAGAAAGAATGTAAGTAATACCAGCTTAAAGCAGGAGACGCAACAAATCCTTGTAAATGCGGGTACGAATTCTATTGTTTAAACGCCAGATTCTTAACGCGAATGAATAAAGTATACAGAAGTAAATATCCAAAACCATCCTTTCCATAGCAACCTTAACTCTCAATTTTTTTATCTTTGCTTGGATATTAATTGTGATCGCAAGAAAATATATTACTGGGCGACCTTCTGTTATGCAAATTTCTACTAGCACGTATTACTGGAGTGGAAATATTTGGTCTCCTAAATTCTTTGAAAAAATAAAATACCATGAGACAACGGCATTAATATCTGTATCGATGGGACCAAGACCATAAATGGCATAATTAATGGAGCTGTACATCTATAGAATTAAACTTTAAAGGAAAAATATATGCATATGCCGATGATACAAGTACAGTGGACCATGAATAGAAATCCAATTACACATAGACAAGAATATGAAAAAATTGACCAACATTTCAACATTATTCAAAAATTAAATATTCCCACGGAGGAAAAAAAACGAAAGTGAAGATCCTTGAAGTTTTGCATAGTAACACATAGAGGGCGCCATTAATGTCAGTACTAAAACTTAACCTCAATCTTTAGTAAACCCAAATCCAAAGTTTCGGCGTGATACGTGTAGTATTGTTGTAGCTGCAACGAACTGTCAAATTTGACAAGTTACTTGCAAAATGAATTTAAACCGAGAAATTTCTGCGTAAACCTTTTATGATTTTCCAAGACAACTATCTCAACAAAAATGCCTCGCCGGGTTAGTTTCTCTTTTCGGCAATGAAGCACCATATCAGCCAACAACTTTTCGTTGGTATAGAGAATTTAAACTTAGACAGGAAACCACAATCTCTCAGGAAAACGTCGATGCTGCAAGATCCTCAACGAAGATTCACATGTGACATATCGCGAAATTGAGGCATCATTAAGGATTTCAAACTTCAATTCAAAACATTTTGCATAAAGAATTGCGTGTAAAAAAATAAGACTCTCGTTGGATACCGCATCTGTTGGCCGAAAAACAGAAAATAGCTATGGTAAATTAGAATAAAAAAACTCCAAGCGGCTCTACCAGCAGAATCTCTAAAAACTTGCGCATCGTCAATGGTCAAGAAAATCCGACAAAAGTCATCCGTTCTCGAAATGTTTCCAGAAATATGATCGCGATATTTGTCTAAAGAACCCTTACTGCCCATAGGTATATAACCATTTGTTTGCCTCAACTCACTGGGCTTCCAATAACCAACCCCGAACAACGAATCATCCTCCACCAAAACAATGCAAGTTCGCATAGGGTATGCAAAAAATTTTAACGCGACAAAACGTCGAATTGTTAGACCATCCTCCGTGCAGTCTGATTCTAAGTTCCAACGATTCCTTTACCTTTCCGAAAATCAAGAAGTGATTCAAAGGTTCTAGTGGTCAGAAGGAGTACTCGATGCCTTTAGAGACGCAGTTTTGACTGTAACAACAAACGAATGGAATAACTGCTTCCAGAGTTGATTCGAGCGCATGTAAAAATGCATTAATCTTTGTGGAGAATACTTCGAAAAACAATAGTCTTTAAAAGCTATCTACTGTTTTACTCTAGTTCCATACGCAAAACTCAAAAGATAACTGTCGTACTACGAAACCCATACATAATAAATTATTCATATCCAGCAATAATTACTTGATAACCATCTGGGGATATACCTCTAAATCAACTAAATCAAAAACAGACAAATGTAACAAAACAAAATCCAAAATATGCTGTACTCCCTAGACACACGATCACCTACACAGACTTTATATATATAAAAAAAAAACGGAATTGAACGTTAATCAGTTACTAATGCTAAACAATCTGCTGATGCTCTTTAAAATTGAAAAACGCCTTTTCAAAACTAATATAAAACTGACAAAGGGTAAAGATGCACACAGCCACAAGACCAGAAGAAGATCCCATTTATGAACAGAAAGATTTATATATATATATATATATATATATATATATATATATATGTATAAAAAGAAAATAAAATACATAATCGGACACATCGTGTGAAAAAATTACGGCAATACGTTCTCGGACAAGCGATACTTGGAGCCCTTGACACCACTAGACCGGAAAGGACCGTCGGCCCAAACATCCCGAGTCGAAGATAGAGGAATGTACAAGATTTAAAAGCCAATACGCATTTGTACGCGCATATCTAATTGTGCACATGCAATATATAATGCAGCTCTTATAAATAAACTAATTAACTAAATATTTAAAATATCTCCAGAAACTATTCTAGTAGCCACTGTATGATCCACAGATAATCACTCGCTACAAAAGAATTATCCCTAAGTTACAACAATACGTCAAGGTCATTAACTTCATAAGAACTTGGGTACGAAATTAATCGTTCATTTAAAATACTACCGAAGTCATACCATGAGCACTTTCGAAGTGTTTATGGCCGTAATTGTGAGTAAGAGGAGGATGAAACAAGATTTTTATAATTAAATAATATCTCAGACTTCCAAGGCCGTTTGACATAGTTGTAACGGTTGTCGCGTTCCGCACTAGGTTTTTGTCCCTGACGTTTCGCGAACAATTGCGATTCGCATTTACAGAAGGTACTGGCTTCGTGCACGTTGTTGCTGCTTTAAGTATGCTCCTCAGCTCCGCTGGATCGTTGCACGCATGCGCGGCGAGTGCCAATAGCGTGACCGGATGCGCGCAGTCCCGTTGTCCATATTCGGTTCAGTTTCAGCCCGTCGTCTCTGTTGATGTTTTTGTATATTTCAATGGCTTCCCTGATTAGTCGGCTATAGTAATTCTTAGTTGATGTTAGAACTCTTGCATCTTCAAATCTAATCCTATGATTCGGGTCCGAGTGCATATGAAGATTTCTAACAAAGTCGAGAGATACGCATGCTATTGTGGAGGGGGATTGTGTGTTAGTAAACTAGCTCTTTCTAACAGTACTCTCTATCCTTGTTTAACTACTACTACAAAATCCTATCCTCACATTGATTTTTCAATTTGAATCGATTCAATGAATTTCATATCTTAGTTCCCGTATCTATTAGAATTAATTCCATTTTAGGACATCTCTGAATGGTATTCACAGCTACAGTTACTTTAGAATTGAATTATAGTACTGAGAACTCTACTTTGTGAACTTGTAACTGTAAACTCTGATTCTAAATCCAACAGGATTAAAAAAGAACATGGTATCCTTGGCCGTCCATGCCTGTAAAGTCACGCGAGCTGTGGTGTCCAGAAGCTGACTACGCATCTCCCCCACTATAATATCTGTCACTTACAATGTCATTACGCCATTTTCCGCTGAATTGCAAGCACGTAAACGTGGCTGCTATAATTGATTCTACCGCCAAGTGGGAGTTGCGTTGTATAATTCGATTCCTTCAAGCAGAAGGGAATGGTGCTGCTGAAATTCATCGAAGAATGAGTCGAGTATACTGCGAAAATAATGTGGCAGATGGTGTAGTGCGTGAATAATGCAGGAAGTTTAAAAAAGGACCAACCGATGTTCATGATGAACAGGGACAAGGACTCAAGCCTGTCGCGGCAAAAGACCTTGTTCATGTCATGAGTTGACAAAATGAGAAAAACAGAGGTTTACCATCAGTGAGTTGAGTGTGGAATTTCAAGATCAGAGAGGAGAGGAACTTGAAATCAAGGTCACGGACCGTCTGAACTCACTGGCGGCAACATTCTATGCAAAGGGGATTGAAAGGTTCGTCCATAGATACGACAAATACATCAATCTTCACGGTGATTATGTAGAAAAGTAACCAACTTCATTTTGTTATTTACACTGGTATTGTTTTTATGAGCCATTGGAGTTTGAAAAATAAAACAGCCCACGTACATCCTGATTAATGTTTTAGTGCTCGACCGATAGCTTGAACAATATTAAAATATACCCGCTGTCACCATGCTTCTGGTCACTACTTACGTCGTATGCCATCTAGTGCAAAAGAAATAAAGCAGTTATTACCATAAACATAGCAACAGTCGTAATGCTTAAAGTTAAATTGTTAAAAAGAAGCTGCTTCTTTTTAATCTTATCCATCGGCAATGAGAATTTCTTAACACGATTTTAATAATCAGAGCAGAACGCTCGGAAAAATAAGATAATAGGACATAACATGATTTCTTTCCTCGTACATCATCATTCCTGTCACGACGAGTAACTTATTACTCGTCAGCAAAAAAGAGCCATCGTCAAATCTCGACCGTATAAATAAAAATTTTCGCGAGCCGCCAACGTCCACTTCGCTCACTTGCAGCGACGCCTATTGGGTCGTTAAAACAAAAAAAAAGTCAAAATTAAAGCGGTAAATCACCCTACAGCTACGCGACCGCGTTCACGTCGCCCAATTCGTGGGGCGTAATATGCAATATAATAACACAAATGAAAATCCCAGCGTCGTAATGCGGTTAATTAAAAAAAAATAGACAGCTCTATTACCGACGGTAGACAGGGGAGAAATAAATTTAATAATAATTAGTCGGGGTTGTTATAATAAACGTGATATATAGTTCTTGTATAGTTCCAATTTGGATTCGATATTGTATCCAAGTTGTTGAAGGTTTACGTTGGGGAAATTTTGCTTTACTAACAGCTTTATTAATAACGTTTATACTATGGCTCACATAAGTTTAAGACCACCTATAGAAAGAAAACCCCGCCACGGAGTGGGGTAACATGACTCTCGTAGATAGTCACCATTGGACAGACGACCAGCGAGCCGTCAACATCGTCCTGAAGATGCCAGCCGCAATGTTTGACGAAACGTCGACATATATCAAATCGGGCCACTACCTACAAGCCTGAAGATACGTACTGCCGATACAAACTCACTCCCAACGATAGTTTTAAGAATCTAATCGCTTCAAGGGTCGCGAACCAAAGTGCGGGAAAATCTTCGCGAGGTTAACATTCTCCCCACCACGAAAATACGAACACTTGCTACAAAATATTATCCCTCCGTTGCTTTTGATGAGATCATCAATGTCATTAACTTCATAAGAACTTAGCCACTAATTAATCGTTTATTTGAAATATTACAGAAGTCATAAACATAAATTAGACGCTTATTTCGAGGAACGACGGAGTACTAAAATATTTTCTAAAGATGTGTGGTTTTACGCTGTCATTACCTTTGATTCTACTATATTAGAGATCTTCGAACACTGAGTGTTTTCTAAATGACTGGAAATAGGCTTATATAATTACAGTCTTAAGAAACGCAGAAAGGGAACTAGCATAGAACTACCATCCACTATCTATTCTCTCAGCATGTCGAAGGGATTGAAACCATACCGTAATGCAGTCAACATTAGTCAACAGGAATTACACTTAGGACGTAGCAAGCCAATCAACTTTATATAAGCATCATCAATGCTTCATCGGAATTGAAAAAGCAAGTTGATTCGACATTTCTTGGCTTCTCAAAAGCGTTTGACCAAGTAGTAGACAAGTTGTTGTGTCCAAACCTCGCACTTTATGGTATTGACGGATCACTACTGTCACGTATGTCGTTATATTTGCAGCATTAAGTACAAGTGGTTGCAACAACACATATAAAGTCTAAATTCAAGAAACGTTGCTGAGTCGATGTGAGTTCATATCAAAATAGGAGAAAAAAGGAAGATGGGACCAATCTTACAGTATTTGAAATAATTTAATTAAACAATGGCTACCGGTTTTTTATATGTTTTGATTCTGTAGCCCTTTTCTGGAGTGTCTTGGCCTAATGGTGTATAAATGTGCAAGAAACTGGTAGTCGTTTGTTAATTAAATTATTTGAGACACTATGAGACTAGTCCTCTTTTTTCCTATATTTCAAGATCTAAATTACTTGATATCACTTTCGAAGTTTCACTCGTGTTTTCCTTTCACTAATATATTCATCCTTTGAATACTGTAATTATATATCTTATGCAGATGACCTAAAAACGTATCTGTTATTAAGAGTATAACTAAATAATCTCATTATACGCCTTTGCAAAGGGACTTAAACCAGCTACTTCTGCCGGTACAATTACAAATAGGCTTCTACGTCTGTATAGCAATATTAAAGGGACAAGAGGGGAACTTCACATATTTAGTTATTCAGAACATGCGCGTTCTTCCTACACTTCCTCTACCCCATATCTTCCTTTGAATAGTGGTTTGTAAGAGTGAGTATTTTCCCCTTGTATCACGTGGGCAAAGTACTGCAATTTCCTGATTTTAATTGTGTTCACAATTTCTCTTTCTTTCTCCAATTTTCTCAGTACTTCCGCGGTTGTTGTTCTGCTCATCAAACTTATTCTTAGGATTTTCCTTTGACGCCACATATCCAAGTTCAATGTTATTCTTCTTACCCACGCTTCCACTCTATATAAAAGCGCGGGAAATACGTAGCATTTCAACATGCTGATCTTGAGATGTCGGCTGAGGTCGTTGTTGCACAGCACGATTCTCATTTTGTTGAATCCAGTTCTAGCCTGTCTAATTCTTTCTCTTATTTCCTCCGTATATTCATTACTCTCGTTCACAATTGTTCCCAAGTACTTTTACGTGCTAACCTTTTCCACTGGCTCTCTCTTGATCCTCAAGTGTTGCATTTGGTTTTCTTAATATTCAGTGCGAGCTCCTTGTCTTCACTCTTTTCCATTACCCGATCATTTAGACTTTGTAGTCTAGAGTTTTATCATCAACATAAAATTGCATTTATGCTACTGTAATTGAAGCTACACTATTTATAATTTTCCGTATGTACTAAAGAAATAGATCAATTCCAGGGCTGTCACTCCAATAGACACCGATAATAATAACTTCAACAGCAAAAAGGGTTAAGCAGAATTTTCGTTAATAAAATATGAACATGTCTTTCGTGTCAAATAACAAGTTAAAAACTTCTTAAGTAATCGTAGAAAGACGTCGGATACCAAACTCATCTCTGCAAATTACCATACGGCATGTAATGGTTGCATTAAAGTTTATATTAAACAAATAAAGAGGACTATCAAAACGAGGTTTAAAGAACATATAAGGCGCCGTCGTTTTAATAAACCAGAGACAACAACAATGGTGAAACATCGAATTAGAAAAAGTAAGTTGAACTTGGAAACTCTTTCACAAAATTCGACGCCTATGAAACCATAATCATGAAAAAGAGCACAAATTTATTTAAAAAACTACTACTTCTAATTGCAAACCAGACTTTAATTGATTTACTATGGTAGAACACATACATTTGCCTGGAATACAAGGCACGGATTTAGTTCTCTTTTCCTTTTCTATAAGATACGGGTCTATTTAGGATTACCCAACAAGTTTTAGATTCGCGCTCTCGAAACACTGCATTACGAATAAATGATGAATTTCTGTGATGTGAATACTGACATATTTGTGTTTATTAGGACAATGCAGGTGGTAAGGAACTCATATTCGATCTTGTCGAGCAACACTAAGGCCAAATAACATCCTAATCATGCAACGTCGGGTTTTCACTTCATCATAGCTTGGCGAAACTAAATTGCAAGGATATTGAAACGGAACAATCGCCTATCTAACGCAGATATTTGCATGCGGGCAAACTTTCTGCTTTGCTGCGGTCGCCGCGAATTCCCAAACCATATATCTATGTTGATGTGCCCCCTTTTGTTTCTGGAGAATAACGCGTTTTCATGCCCTTACCCTCGGTAGGTGTGAAATTCACCCGTGCGATTTAAATAAGAACCGTCGGTGCCCGGAGGCCGGAGCCGGGGCGCAGGACTCGATTTACCTGAAATAGGTTCATTCGGATGCAAAAACAACAAAGGGATTTTCCGGCGTTCATTTTTCCGAATATGTTTTCGGCTCTGAAACGTGGTCCTCTTATACAGCGCCCTTATGCTTTTCCAATTTTCCATGTGTTTGTCTTCATTCGCGAGAAAAGCAGATACGGTTCGTGTTGAAGTGAAATATGTAGATGGGTTTTGCGTTTAGAAACCATAATCCTGGATATTTTGGGATGGAAAATTTAATAGGAAAAACGTTCTTAACTAGTTTAACTCGAAATTTGTCTTCTATTTATAAGATATTCAAGAGCAGATAAATACCACTAGGACATAATAGTAATACAAGTTAATAACATCGCCTAACAATGTCTCATGCGTTTTTGGCCACCAAGTCCGAAACATGTTTTAAAATTTCTTCATGACACCAAGATTTTGAGATTTTTCCTTTTAAGTTTTTAAAAGTCATTAAAAGTTCCATCGTACTATGGTGGAAAATCTCTAACGATTGTCTAATGCAGAGGTATCCAAACATGTTACCCTAAGAGCCACACTGACTCCTCCTCTAAGTTCTAAGGGCCAAGCTCATCATACCAACAGGTAATTATGAATTACGTGCAAACCTCAATCACATTATAGTTGTTTAGCGCCATCCCGTGGGGAGCCACGGACCAGATTGGCACTTCTCGAACGCTGGTCTTGATCCGCGGGCCGTAGTTAGGAAATCTTTACTCTAATGTACAAGTTCTTTGATTGAAAGATTTCAAGATATAACATTCTTTATATACAATAAAAAAATTATTAAATAAAATTAATATATATGAAACTGAGAATTTTGTAGAGTTTTATTTATGTTTTGCATGAATATATACTCATGCACGCCCTAGTTTTCCTGTACTGTCCTGTTCTGTCCTGGATACATGATAAGACAGTGTATGAGGCTTTTTCGGAATTCCGAGGCAATCTGCAATTTGTTTGAGAATTGTATCCCTTCGAATAGTGATACAATTATTTTTTTAATGCATAAGTCAACTTGAGTACCCGGTATTGCTAAAGCATTAATCCATTTAACACATGTTTTGTTTGTGTGGTCGTTAGACTACTCAGTAAACACATTTGAAGATTTCAAATAATATATCTACATAAGCAAAACTAGTAATCGTATCATCTTTTCCATGATAACAAAAATTTAGAATAGAATACTTGTTTCTGGATAAATAATACATTTTATCTTTGAAGTAAATATAGATTAAATCTTTCAAAGTGGAGTTTAAGTCCACTGTTGACTGACAACCGACAACCTTCAGAAATAGATGAAGAAGCTTTCATCGAAACGTCGATAAACAACGTCGCCTCACAGTATGGACCAGAATCAGCGCGAGATGATACCTCCAAACCAACATATTGCAACGGCGAAAATATCAGAACTAAGATATATATATATATATATATATATATATACATATATATACACTACTGCGTATGAGCTTGATTATTATTAGTTTATTTTATCGAAGGTACGGCAAAAACAAGCGAATTGAATATTGAAACACGCGCCAGAATATGTGTTTTTACGAAACAAATGTTTCAAATAGAAAAATTGCTCGACAATTAAATGTTTGTGCGTGTTGCGTGCATAGTACAGTTAAAGGAAAGGAAAAGACTGGTAGGCTTCGGAGCAGAAAGCGAAGTGGAAGGCTCAAATCACCGATGGAATAAAACGACCAATACACCCGAGTGATTTCCGAAATAAATCGTCGCCTTATCACATCGCAAATTACAACAGAGTCAGTCAGTAAGTGTATCACTAGTAGAACGGAGACTAATAAAAGTCGGCATGAAGGGTCGTTTAGTATCAAAAAAGCCATGGTGTTAAGTTCCATACACTAACTGAAAAGACTAAATTCAGCAAAAGTTCACGCAAACTAAAGTATAAATGATTGGAAAAATACGTCATAGGCGAACGAATCTAAATTATTCGGAAGTAAACGTTCTACGTTTATTCGTCGCTGAATGTTAGACGAGTGTATTTTAAAGGCAGTGAAACATGAAGGAGGAAACATCATAGTCTGGGGTTGCTTTAGAGGCGGAAGAATTAGAAAATTAATTAAAATATATGAAAGGATGACAAACATGTGTATTTGAGAATCCTAGAAAATGATGCGGTACCAATTGCATGTGAATTAATTGGAGAGGGATTCATTTACCAGCAAAATATCCACCCCAAATACATTACATAGGCGGTTAAAGCTTCTTTTTAAGACAAATCTTCCGAAGGAGTCCTATCCCTGATAGATTGGCCGCAAGGGAGCTCTTATTGCAAACCCAATAAGCTCTTGTGAGATCTCTTGGATCGAGAGGTCCGGAAAAAATCTCCCGTTGATAAAGCAACATTCTGGAATGCTCTGCAGGAAGTGTGGAATACTGTAGCCGAGTTGTATTTGGACCGATTTGTTCTAATGGAGCCGCGTATTTGTCAGACATTATTAGAGCAAATGGGAATTATTTTGAAGAAACATTATAACTTGTATGTATTTTATTAAAAGTACTATTTTATCAATAAAACATTTGAAGTTAATAAGTGAAATTTGTTTCTTTAATAAATTTCTCGCAAACATTACCCGTATAGCTTATTTTATACGGTGCAACTTATGCGCAGTGGACTTAAACCCCACTATCGTATTGTTATGGATATGCATGACTTTAAAAGATTTAATCTATATTTACTTCACAGATGAAATGTATTATTTACCCAGTACCATGTGTAGCTCTCTGCTCCCATATACCTGAAGACCATTAGTTTGTAGTTCTCTTAATGTTAAGTATAAAAGGCCTGAAAAAGTGAGATAATAAGCGTGTCATTTGGAGCCATAATGAAATGAAATATTAGTCAAATTTACTCCGCAGTTAGACAACAGACGTTTCTGATTTGCTGTAGATCTATCACACGCAATAACCGACAATTTATCCCGGAAAGGTCTTATAATGAAGATGATATAATGTTGTAAACCCAAACAAGCACTGGAGGACACGCCGTTTTATAACCCATTGCTCTTTCATATGTAGGAGTAGTAGGAAAGCAATTCATTTTTGACTAATGGACGTCCTTATTGAATAAACATTGTTAACAAATGTTTTCATATAATTTCTAAGGACAGAATGAGGTGGCCAGCCAATTTCCTAGGTAGAAGTGGGATACATTTGGGTTACTTTAGAAAGACTGCGAGAGAGAAATTGGATATGATTTCTCAAGACTTGTTCAACACTGGAACGTCTTTAGTTAGTAGTAAACTAAAAAAACTTATATTTTTCCTACATCAAACATGCAACATTTTATGTTTTCTCAAAATGATCTGTAGAATCAATTCTTTTATTATCATCTTTATAAAATATTTGTTCATTATTTTGACCCATGTAAGCTGTATATGGCTGTGCTGAGTTTTTGTTAGTTTTCTAGCACATTCAATTCCTAACTAAATTTTCCTTTACTTGTTACACTGTTATCCTTCTGTCCGTATCATTGCGTACACTTACAAATTCCTTGGCATTTCGTTTCAGTAAGAAGCAATTTATTCTCGAAGGTATAAGAAAATCATTAACTACAAGGCTATTTTCCAGGTAAAATAGCATCTAATAGCGAATAAACCAGAATCATTATGGTATTCCACAACAGAGGTACGTTACTCCAAGGCTTTAAACCCCAAATTGCTTAAAACACGCATATGTTTGTGTATTACTTCGAAAATGCTCCACCTAACCAACAACCAAAATATACATCCTGTATATTACAAAAAGGGGTACCGTGTTAAATTTCTCTTTTACCATCCGGGTAGATCTAAGCCACTAGACGGTCAATATTTCAGTCAAAAATCATATTTCTGCAGGATTGTAGATAGCCTACACGACTCCGTGCAAAATAGAAATGCAGCACTGGCAATATCTGTGCTCTCGAGAGTGTCTCGCCGCAAATGCCATTTCGAATTACGCCCCGGATACAAATACGAAATGTAATATCCCATGGAATGAGAATGAGTATGTCGGATGATACGCTATTTTTAGCCTCAAAATTACAACAACAATGGCTTTTATCTGACAGAATTATTACGCGTGAACAGAGAAGAATCTAATATGAAACGTGTATAGTTGGCCTATCCACGTTTGCAGTATCGTATATCTGCGAAATTAGAGTTTTTTTTTGCTAATAGCAATAGTCGACAGGCTGATGTTATGTAGCGTAAGTTTATGTATTAAGGAAAACCAATATTGAATGGATCGTTATTTCGAATAACCGCTATCTACAATATGCAGCGCTGTTTGATTTGTTATCTGCATTCCTAGTATTGCTACAGGACGGATCAAATTAATAAAACGCTCCAGTATTTCCTCTACTACTAACGAAGTAATTTAAGTAGATACATTTATTTGATCACACATTTTTCTTTAGCCGACTACTACACAGTTCTACAGTGATTTTGCTGCTTTGGATTTTGAGTACTTTTTTACAGTACTTCCCATGAGCTGATTCCAAAAATGAAGCCCGTCAGTTTATATTACATATTGCGTAAATGATACTAAAAGTAAAGCCAATGGTGATACTATTGCTATAACTAAGTTTGCACGTGATTTGGGCCTGTGTCTGGACACTAAATTACGTTTTAAAGAACATATTTCATACTTTATTAAAACCGGTAACCTAAAAGTTTTGTGTGGGGCCAAAGATTGTTTCGATACACAATTAAGAAGAGCATTTTGTGAATCATCGGTGCTTTCAAGATCTAATTTTTGTATGATCGTTTACTATCATTGTCTGGATGAAGTGGATGGGGATAGAATTCAGCCCATACAAAACTCTTGCATATGACGCAGGGCTGACTTCAACTCGACTACTTATATTACATCTATCAAAATCTTATTCAAGACAAACATTAATACAACAAATATCAGGTATCCTCCAGTTCATCATTTAGAACTATTTAAAAGATCATTTAGCTAGAACATTGCTAACTTGTACAATGCCCTTTCCTTTGCTCTGCGTGTATTATCTCCGTCATCTATCGCGCGCCAATTATGTCAATTGTATCTTAATTTATAGAATTATTATACTTTGAGTATATTGTTGTTTTCAAAATCATTTACACCTTTCTGATGATATTTTAACAACAAGTAGACCCGATTAGTTATATTTTACGAGGAAAACATATTAAATAAGCCACAAATTGCTGTGGGAAAGCTGACAATAACAGTGAGTTATTTCCCTATCTGTCACTAGGTGTCAGCACTATCCAGCTTTATCCTATTCAAGTGGCTGTTGCTGTGCGCGTACGTAGGCAGTGTTAAAATGGCGACCGTGTTCGAAGAGTATACTGTGGAAGAGCAGCGTGCTGTTGTGCGTTTTTTTCTGGGCAAACGGACCTGCAGAAGATATCCATAAGATGTTTACGGTGAAAACTGTTTATTGTCTAAAGCAGTGTATAACTGGGTCGATAAATTCTCTCGAGGGTGCTTGAAAGTTGTTGACAGGCAGCGACAGAACAAAGGAACACAAAAGGATTCGAGTGGGATTGCGCTTAGGGCATCTCTCTCGGTACGCAGAGGAAAGGAAGGACATGTTTAACAGGATTGTTACGATTGTTATTGGTGATGAGTTATGAGTGTACCACTACCAACCTGAAGCAAAGTGCGGTTCAATGCAATGGAAACAGCCTTCTTCACCATCAACAAAAAAAATTCAAGGTTGTGCCCTCAGCAAGTGAGGTTATGCTTACCGTGCTTTGGGATTCTCAAAGATGACTGCTGAACCAAACTCTAGAGCTTTGTTGTTGCTTCGGATTGCAATTCGACGAAAACGTCCAGGCTTATTGTCCATTGTTACTCGCCTGTCAGTTCCAATCATCTTTTCCACGCGTCACTGCGTCTATTGCAGTCTGAACGGGACGGCCACTTCGTTGATCGTCAACAGCTTTCGAGCGCCTTTGAGACAATTTCTCAGGAAATCCTTTTGGCCAGAAAAAAAAAACGCTGGTCTTCCACAGTACACTCTTCGAGCACGGTTACCATTTTAACATTGTCTGCGTACACAACGGTCACTTGAGTATCATAGAGCTGGATTGTGCTGACAGCTAGTGACCGATAGGGAAATAGCTCACTGTTATTTTCAGCTTTCCCACAGCAATTTGTGGCTTTTGTAGTGACTTTCTCTCGTATAATAAATACTGATATATATCATGAACCATAAAAAACGAGCACAATAGTATTTTGTCCTTATTAAGGCGGTATTCGCTGAAAAATAAAAGTAGCTTCAAAGTTGAAGAGAATTCTCACCGTTAAAACCTTTTTTTCGTGGATAAAAAAGGTTACTATGTTTGTGTTAATAGATGCTCGACATTGAAACATTAGTTTACTTTATATCTTAATATTTAAGTTTTGGTATTCCGTGACTCGATATGTTAGTTTCTGACATGAACATTTCTTTTAAATTAATATACGTTGTAAAACTTTTATTACTGCAGTTTGTATTGATTCCCTGTAAGAAGTACAAATCTGCTAGGAGCAGAATAAATTTGACTCCATCCAATAAAGATCTATTGAAGCGGCTGTAATTTATACAGCATGTCCGAATACGTACGTGCATATGTCCGTACAAAATGTTCGAACGCGAATAACGAATTCCAATCCAAACTGCAAATAAAAGTAACGATGTTATACAGCAGTTCTAGAAGCGAACGCGTTTTTCATTTTTGCCCGTATATTCGCCCGATTCTTATACCGTTTCCCCTTCGGTTTTCCAAAGATAAAACCATGTGTTGCGCCCGACTAACGCCAGTATTCTCCTTTTTGCTCCGGCGTCCGGGATTTTCCGCAAAATTCCGGGAACCAACTCCGGGCGTCGGACGACGACCAATATGTTGTGTCACGCGCGCACGAGGCGTTTCGCCCACGAAAGCAAAAAAACAGGGGAAAAAGTCGCGCAAAACTTTTCGATACGCCGATATTACGAGTTTTCTTTCGGTTATCTGGGTGAAAATCACATACCGCACGCTCTATGTCGTACGCACGCACTGGATATAAAAATATATAATGCACATATTCCGTAACAGTTAGGGAAAGAGACAGGGAGAAAAAGTTGTATATTTGATATTGATAAAGATGTCGTTTGATGCGAAGGAAAATTTTTCTAGATTTTGACGTCTGCTTTTTTCACTGCCCAATTTTCGATGGAAAAATGTACAGTCCCTGCCCATTTTATTAAGGCCATTCTATAAATTTAATCTTTTGTGTGTTTTCAATGCAATAATTTGCAAATTCAAGTGTAAAATTCATGAACAGAGTTTACAATACCTATCTAAATACGTTCCCTACATATCTTTCTAAGAAAGTAAGTAATGACCCCTTGCTTATTATTATCCCCCACATGAATCATTCCGTACTGTATAGAAGATGGGTAGAAACAAGATTGAAAGACACAGTTATTCCTAGAATATTATTTGAATTGGTTACTATTGTAAAAAGAATATTTATGTGTTTATGTAACAATGTTTCTTCCGTGTTTACATGTTAGTGTTGCACCTTAAATTATTGCTTGTATGCCCTTTATATTTTTTCGTTATGGGTAAAAAAGGGACATACCAAATGAGAGAAACTGCGCATTGAGACATTGTTGGGTACACAAGTGTATTCTCAACGCACAATTGCAAAGAAGGAATGGCGACAAACAGTGCAACGAATCGCCGTTTTAATGAAAGAAAGGATTCCCAGTACAAGTACCAGAACAGCGTTTTGCGACGTATCCTAGGAAATGTAATGTCTCAACAAGGAGTGCAAATATCCACGCGTACAGTACGTAGACGATTGTACGAAACCGAACTATAATGCAGGCGCCCCCTGAAAAAGCCAGAATTAACACCGATGATGAAGTGAGCAGGTTATGAATGGGCAAAACGTCATTAACCTTATACGATTGAAGAAAGGTTAGACAAAATAACTTCATCATTGGTGTTAATCTTCTATACAGTACAGAGATTCATGAGGGAGATAATAATAAGCAAGAAGTCATTAAGTGGCACTTTCTCAATTTATTATAAATATATTTAGGAAACGTGATTAGATAGGTATTGTAAATCGTATTCATGAATTTTATACTTATGTATTTGTAAATTATCGCGTTGGAAACAAAGAACCTAATAAAATGGACAGGGACTGTAGATCTTTTTTTATTCAGGGTGGATAAATGGAATATTTATACATTTAAAAGGATATATTTATATTGTATCTATTGTGGTGAGAAATTTAACGACCTTGCAAAAGAAGCTCTTGGAAAGAGCTAGGAATATAATTATGGATATCGAATGTAAAAGAAATACGCCAACGAAATGGCGTTGGCTAATCAAACCAAATGAAATGAATAATCTTATACTAGTAAATCAAAGACTAGAAATATCACAAACATTCGAAGGCTTTTAATTTTGCATATCTGGATTAGATTCTTGGAATTAGTACTTCATTGGTGAATCCTATAATCTGTTGCGCCAAAAATATCCTGCTATTACCGAAGAAAATAAATAACTAAAGGGGTTAAAAGGAAACATGTGCGTTTCCGCTATGAATTTAGTTTAATAATTGACGAACAACAAGTTAGCGGCAATAGCATGACAGGAATACAGCAAGAAGATCTTTTTTTGATTCTGCCTATACAACGATTGCAAGGACTGCGTGGTTGTATAATTCACAGGTATAGCAGTAAACTCCATTCACACAAATTTATTAATTATTCGGAACGCAGCGTTTAGAGAGCACGTGGACTCCCATTGTGAACCATGTTACCGACTGAATGTAAAAACTGTATCACGCATGCAAATTAATTTTCTACGCAGGCTCTAAAATTTCTAAAACATATGACTATTTACAATCTATGGGTGGTCTCAAATATCTGTATTTTCAGGAAAGGATGGAACGAAAAGGAACCGTATCTTTAGCAGGGTCTTATGGCAATAAATCCATCAGACTCGAGTGTGCAATTGAGGGTGGTTCTCTGTTCAATAAGTTTCTGTTCTTTTTCATAAATATCGTTTCGTACGAGTCCAATTCTATACACGAGTTTACGCTTTTAAGAAGTTTAAGATTTTTTAAATCAATTTTATGTCCGGATTTAATCATATGCTCTGCTACGCTTGACAGTTCTGATTTATTGAAACGAAAGTGTCTCTTATGTTCTTTGAACCTCATTTCGGTACTCCTTTTGGTTTATCCAATATAAACTTTATCACAATCATTGCATGCAATTTGGCAAATTCCAGACCTTTTCATCATTTCCGGTTTATCTTTGGGATTGCCTAAGAGATGCTGCGTTCCAAATAATTAATAAATTTGTGTGAGTGGAGCTTACTGCTATGCCTATGGGGGCCATAATTAGATGTACATCAGTCATACCTCCTGAACAGTTAGCTGAAAATGTTGCAGAATCTAAAGACAAGGATTATAAAAAATTCAGATGGTACCACTCTAGAGAATATTTTAATTCAATTACAAATTAAGATGTTTTTCATGCTTTGTTGTGCTCACCCTATCCATTTATAAGTAGTCTTAGGAAACAACAAGAAGCACATAGATCTCGAGGAAGAAGCATTAAATTTATTAGACGATGATGAGTGACGCTAGACTTTTTTACGTTATTCTTGAATTAATTATATTGTTTGACCTTCCATTGTAGACAGTACTTCAAAAAGAATTATATTTTGTTATTAATAGGTTTTGATATACACTATCCTTCATAAGTTTGATCGTATCCAATATGGTATTACACTTACAACTATATATTTTAAAAACATTTACGGAAATTCACACTAGTATTGGAATAGCATTAACACTCTAATGTTGATAATATATTTTCATAACAATAAGACTTATTTACAAAATTTATTCAAACACGAAAACAATGTATTTCTGTATTAGATTTTATGATGGCAATAAAGCGATAATGCGTTACTAGTAGGAAATTGGGGATGAATGCATTATGAAATAGAATTTGGGAAACTGTATATCCAGTATAGCGCCGAGATACTGGAGACGTTTGTGATTTTCAGTTTATTTTATCGAAAGTATGCCAAAAAGAAACTAACCAGACATTGAAATGGCCGCCAGAATATCCGTCTTTCACGAAACAAAAGAAAGGAAGAGACCGGTAGGTTACAAAGCAGAAAGCGAAGTGAAAGGACCAGATTAACAACGGAACGATATGGCCAATACATGCGAGTGATTTCCCTAAGATCACCGCCTTATCGTATCGCAAATTACAACAAACTTGAAAGTAACGGTTAAGTTCTGTACACCAAAGGAAAAGAGTAGATTGAGCAAACGCCGAAGCGAACTGGAATATAAATTATTGTAAAAATGTGTTATGGACGGACGAATCAAAATTCGAATTATTCGAAAGTAAACGTTGCACATTTATTCATAGCCGCCCTGAAGAAAAAAATTTAGAAGAATATATTTTAAAAACAATGAAACAAGGTGAGAGAAACATCATGATTATTTTTTGTTAATAAACTTGTAATATTTTCATAATCCTTAATTATTCAAATCAAACTTCAACTATGTGCCATTAACCATACCAACTTTTATTTATTTATTATTTCCTACAACAATCAGTACGGATATCGGATAGTTATAGATCTTGATAAAGAAAAATGTTCACATATGATTGAGCGGCGCTGGCGTCGACTTGGCTACATACGTCTGGTTTATTCATGCATCGCACAATATGTAATATGACTTTTCTACTAATGTGTGGGGGTTGACGAGAAAAACCAAACGATACTGCTACTGTACGTACCTAAAAATTGTACTAAGCAAACCTTAACAAAACCGTATACACTGACAAACAATTAAAAGAAGGTATTGCACCTGAAAATATGTTAAATAAACTGGATTCTAAAGAAATATACGAATACATTATATAGAACGAGTATTGCAGTATTACTAAGTAAAATTAAGTAGCAGATATAAAGAAAACTTTGTACAAAACCTCTGACGGTAGTAAAAACTTATGACAGTAAATATTCTATTTTAATCTACATTGTATATATTTTTGTGCCTTTTAATATAAGTATTAAACGTAACTTGTAGTTTACTTTGGACGCTAACGTATATAATTTCAGGCATAATATACCTAGTTGGTACATGTCCGTAATCGAGCGTTAGTATCAAATTCTCTAGACATCTACAGTCACTTAACTTCTACATTGTCTCTTTATAGTCTATAAAAAATTGGAGCTTCTTATAGTTTCTCTAGTACAATTTCATGTTAGAAGTAATAGAAGCTACAAATGTAGGTCGTACCTACCCATGCGCCGCATTTACAACATACTGAAGCTAAAGTTAAAATATTCACAATAACAGTCTACCAGAACCTCCTTTTAAATCTAGAAATATATCCAGGAAACATCTACCAATGATGATAAATACCAACAAAATTTATCACACCCGCATTCAAGCGAATTCTTTCGTATCTTTCGTAGATCACATTTTTCCTCGACAGCGTAACAAACACGTCGCCATTGCTTTTGTAAGCGCAAGGACTAATAAACGGAAAACACAATTTATCCTAAAGTTTCCATTTTCTGATAGAGATTTATTGAATTGCCTCCCAGCCTCTCGCCATTAGGATATAGTGAGCGGAGAAAATTTTTCACGTCGCACGAGTGCTATACACAACTTCTTTTATTACTTTACAATTCCACGTAACATATGCATGTACATCTATCTTCGCAATAAGTGAGGTGAAATAGATCGACCCAATTTAGTAAACTGTCATGAGCGAACCAATAGCAATATTCAAATACATGCAAATTGTCTCTCTTTAAAGCTAAAGAATGGAGAGAGACAGAATCGTCTAGTTTTGCGTAACGGCGAGAGCGATATCTCAATAATTTGGCGGAAGAAGCAGGTAATTGTCGTTAATTAATGGTACGCAATGAAATTAAGAGAAGCAGCTCAGAATATCACGTCTTACGTTTGACTGATTAGTGATACTAATCTATTATTAGCACAGTTCAGATTTGATGGATTAAACTTCATATTATCATTTGAATGCTTTACGTCGACAAACTTGTTGAACACCTATCCTCGTTAATATCAGAAGATATTTCATTTCTAAGATAAACACAATCATCGCGCTCTTACTTTTTTACTTCAATATAGGAGTATATCTTCACAGAGGGAACAATTTCTAAACTTAGAAGATAATAATGTTAAGTATTACACTGCCCAACAAAATATTTTTTTTCCTGGTGCCTGCAAAATACGAACTGATTTAGGATATTTCTGAAGTGCTGGTTCCAAAAATAACTGCAATTTCTTCCGAGCAGCTATAGTTTTTCAGATACACCACGGTGAAATTTATTATGTATGAGTAATAAATCTTAGTTATTTATTAGTAGAACACATGCTTTCTAACTTTCCCACGCTCGAATGTAACACCAGCATCAAGATGCATTACCTTCACAAGCGCTTAGATTGCTTTCTAGAAAACTTAGGTGATATCAGTGAAGACATGGGGAAAGATTTGACAACGATATCAGGATTATGGAGAAAAGGTACCAAGGAAAATTCACGCAACGAAATCTTATAAAAGGAAATTTTTAACTGATGATTGCAGTTGTGTATGCATATTTTTCTGTTAAATAAATAACTCCACCAATTTTTGGTGTTTCTGTTAACAGTTACCAAATAGTAATATTTAAAAAGTTACGTACATAAAACATTATATCTAACTTTCGCGAATTATTCCTAAATAGGGTAGAAAGACTGAATTTCGAAAACTAGATATGATAGAGCACATCTAACGGCCTTTTTTGATTAAGCACCCTAAAATAGCTTAATTACACTTCCGAGGCACCAAAATGTGTGTTGGCCAGTGTTATCTATTTCTACTTTCTCAAAGCCTAAAGGGAAAAAGCTTTTTCGTATTTTAATGTGAACTCTGAAATAGAAAAACTACTTGCCAATATTAATTATATATCAAGCACAAAATTACAAAACAGATTTTCTTTTAAACTCATAAACTGACATTTTGTGCTAATATTTAACTGATATCTTCCATAGAGTTTACATCATGCATGCATCGTAAAATTAGAATGAGGAACATGTTAAAGAAGTAAAATAAGTCTAATTGTACCTACCTTGCACTGCGGGCGTCATATGACTAATTAGTTAGATGACCAACGAACCCTCAACATCGTCCTAGAGATGCCAGCCGCAGTATTTGGCAAAACATCAACATATACCTACTCAAAACTACGGCCTACAAGCCCGAAAATACGTCCTACTAGTAGAAGCTCACTCTTTTTTCGTGTTTACCCAAACCCGCGCCTAAGCTGTTTTCTAGAATTGGTGTTTCTTGCGCTTTTCCTGGTGTAATACCCAACTCTAATTTGCCTTATTTGAATAGCCGCATTTCATCTTTAGCATCTCATCGATATGAACACGTAGCGGCCAGAATTAACAATAAACGATCTCTTATAAGAGAAAATGAGACAAGAGCAAGACGAAAAATAAAAAAATAGAAAAGGAATTCTTTCAGTTGTTTTCCGATTTGCGAGTAGAACCTTTTTACTTCTTTCTCGCTATGTTGGGTAGTTGATGCATAACTATGTTTATGTTAACTGATGCCACATGCAGCTGCAATAGCATAATTCTTTCGAATATTGGGATAAAGTTTATGGCACATTTCGCAATTTGTTTATTTAATATACGAAAGCGACCTGAAAATCGGCAAAAGATGGGGCACGAAGGCTGAAGTGCATTCATTGGTCAGCAAGGGAAACCTTTTTTACGGCAACTGTCAAAATTTCAGACATCTACTGTCAAAAGTTGTTGTTTAGGATTGTGTTTTGTGTAGCAAGTCAGGCGGTTTCGCAAATATGGATAAAATCGAATTTCGTGCAGTGATAAAACACTTCTGACTGGAGGAACGGGTATGGAAATTCAAAATACTCCATCATTTTCGGCCATCAGCTTCTGGGTGACCGAGTTCAAACGTGGCCGCACAAGCACAAGTGACGAACCACGCAGGAGACGCCCAAGAACCACTACCAACGATAAAATGGTCGACAGTATTCATGATGTGGTATTAGCCGATCGTCGATTGAACCTGAGAGAGATAGCAGAGATAACAGGTATCTTGGAAGAACGCGTTGGCCCGAAATTTTGGGTATGGAAAAGCTTTCGGCGCGATGGGTACCGCGTTTGCTCACAACGAACCAAAAACGAAATCGGGTGACCGAGGAGCATCTGGCCTGGATCCAACGCAGTCTAAAAGATTTCTTCATGCGTTTCGTAACCGTGGATGAAACTTAGAGCTACTATTACATACCGGAGACCAAGGAACAGTCGATGCAGTGGACTTTTCCGGGCGAATCGACTCCAAAGAAAGCAAAGTCCGTTCCATCGGCCGGAAAGGTCACGACAATGCTCCAGCATTCCGCATCGTCGTATCCAAATTGAATGTGTTGCGCTACGAATTAGTCTTTCATTCTCCATATTCACTGGGCCTAGCCCCCGGCGACTATTTCCTATTCCCAAACCTGAAAAAATCACTGCGAGGAAAGAGATTTGTTTCAAATGAGGAGGTCATTACCGCTACAGATGGCTATTTTGCAGACCTAGATAAATCCTACTTGTCCAACGGCTTGAAGAGGCTGGAGCACCGTTTGAAAAAGTGTATTGATCTGCGAGGAAACTACATCGAAAAATAATAAAAAAGAAGAAGCACACCAATACCGTGTTTTTCTAGCCGATTCCGGAAACATTTCAGGTAGCCCTCGTAAGACCTACTCCGTGCTAATATTCATATTTTCTGCCTACTGTTTCCGAGTAATATACTCGGTAGTCATTGATGTCACAGAATTTTGGCATTTGAATCACGCCTTCATAATCTGAGATGAGAAACGTATTTATCGCTAGCAAACAAACATTAAACATAAACAATTTATTTGACCAATTTGTCTCTGTGTAGTTCTAATTATCCCTAATTAACTAATACACTCTGTATATCGGCGTCGCAACTAAACAAACAGCAACCGTATTCCTTATCCTAATGGATCAAGCCGATAGACGGCAATTAAGGTCGTAATTGATTCGATGAAGGCGACAACTGCACCGTCAATAACGTGACGGCATCAATTTACAAATACGTCACTGATTCGTCCTATTTCCCCCCGACGTCTAGCGCAGACCTCCTTCGCATAACAAATACCCCACAACGCATTTCCTACTCGCATCAGAGATCAAGATCGCTTCGCTCGGAGGCTCTCGAAGAAGGTCCGCACGAGGTAAATATTTACACGAAATCAGCAGCACTTGACTGCTGCTGTCTCCCTGTGATGCTGGAGGCGAACGCGAATTGACGCGCTCGAAGACGGACCGGAAAAGCGGTTCCGGGCGTAAACACACGGAAAACGGGAGGTGCAGAGACGAGATATTCGCGCCAAATATCATCGCGACTTCTCAGGCAGTGAGGATATCTGTTCCCTGAGCACGATCGTTTAAATACGATGTTACTTCGACGCTACGCCAACTCGAAGTTGACGAAAGTGTTAATGGCTTTCTAACGTCTATGCCAAATCTCAATGCAGCGAAATGAAGAGAAATATATATATAGCAGATAAACAGTTCGCGATAGCAAAATCATTAAGCTAGTTTCTATATATGAGTAGTGGTATCGGTTTCGGATGCTGCGGACTATCTTCTAAGTCAATCGCGCATTAATGCAGCGTGACTGAACCGAAGCGTTTTCAAAATTACGAGATAGGCGCCATAAATTCTCGGCTTGATAGAGAAAAAAGAACCTTGAAACAATACAAGAAATTTTATTTTTCAATGTAATCTATCCTAACTTCTATACATTTAGTACAACGATTAACTAATAATTCGATACCTTTGTAAAAATAATCCCAAGTTCTTCAGTCAAAATGTTCTATAACAGCTGCTTGCAAGTCGTCCTTCAAACGACATCACCTAAGGTCTTTTCTTAATTTAGAAAACAAATAAAGACCACAAGGAGCCACATCCGGCGGCAGTATGGACGGGAGCATTGTCGTGCAATAATCGCACACCTTTTGTCAATTTTCCACGACGTTTTGCACAAATACTGTCCCTTAATTTATGCAATAAAGACATATAATATCTACCGTTCACAATTATATTTTGCTCTTCAAAGTCAATTAGCAAAATGCCCTCACAATCGCAGAATACTGTGGCATTACCTTTCGTTGATTGAACGACTTTCTGGGAAGACGTTCATCAGATCGCTGTCATTCCGTAGACTTCCTCTTTTGGATAGAGGATCGTAAAACACAATTGTTTCATTCCCTGTGACAATGGACTGCAAAACCGGTTTTGGATCGTTCCCACGCATATTTAGAAACGACGGCGCACATTCGACTCGATGTTCATGTTGGAGATCAGAAACAAGTCGCTATGTCCATCCTGCACTAATTTTATTCATAACCAAATGATCATGGAGAATTCGGCGAATACTTGTTTCGGATATGTTTCAAATCACTGCTACATCCTGCACTTTCAAATAGCGATCTTCTAGCGCTAAATCTTCAATAATTGAAATTTGTTGAGGCGTTATCACTTCAATTTATCGACCCAACCGTTCAACATTTTCCACGGATTCTTGCCTCAAACAGAAATGTTTTGCCCACGTTTATATAGTGGAATACGAAGGAGATCAATCACCGTAAACGCCGTCTAAGCGTTGTTTCATGTGATTAGGTGTATGCCCTTCTTTTGTTAAAAATTTGATGACCGACATTTTCATGCGCTAGGAACGTTGGTTGACTGGCTACTAAAATCTACTACTTTTCGAACCGTCATGTTTATAGCGTCGACCTCACATATGCCCATCAATGCCGTGACCGAATTTGAACACGCTTGAACCTGTGTAAACCTGTCAGGCCGACAATTTATGGCTCCTACCTCTATTACTGTCCAATTTTCTTGAGATAAATAAGTATTTTATAAAATTTTGCAACTTTTATTTTATCCTATCAATATCACCTATACTTAAATTAGTACATCTCTTAAAACGCTTGAAGTTCGGATACGCTCTACAGTTCCTTCCCTCAAGCATGCAAAATATTCCTCTACAGTCGATATTAGCCCTCCACCATAATTAAAATTACCTTACAACTATACGTAAACTTCGGATAACGTAGATGTGGATATACATAGTTTTTTTTGAATCATACTGCTGTGCTCATCTTATTTTAGGTTTTTATCCCCGCACCAGACAAGGATGACTTAAACTAGAACTATCGAAAACTGTCTTTTTCAGGAACCGAGTACCCGACCAGCGTACTATCCGTGTACTCAAAATCGAGCACTTGAAACCGGATATTCAATTATTCGGTTCTACAACTTTTGTCGGGTATCCTAAGTCAAATATTCAAGTACTCAGTTCTTGCATCGAGTACGGGTACCCGCTTTCCTACAGCAGCGTTACATATACAGATATAATCTGAGCAAAGTCAACGACGGGAAGGTATCTACAAGTAGAATAGTAGTTAAAATTATTACAAGCATTGTTACATGCCTATCTGAAGGATAAAGGGATCAATACACAACAGCTAATTTACGTAAACATGACACTTACACTATTTAACATATGACATTAACTTTGATGACAAATTGTATGCAGAATGAGCTGCTTTCTTTTATTTGCATAATTATACAAAAGTGAAACTGCAAACCTGAGGCTAACATGTAACAAAAATTCAAGGATGTCATGATTGATGGCGTCAAGATCTTTAATAATCCGAAAATAAGAGTCTGTCCATAATGAAGCAACTAGTGACAGACAGCAGCACACTCTTGCAACTGTCACCTTACCGAAAATCAGATTGAGTTGAAAGCAGAATATTGGAGCTGACTCCATTAGTGGAGATGCAAGTACTCTATCAATGATTTTCATTTACGGGAAAAGGCTAATACATAGATCTAAAATTTTTTCCTTTGCGCAAGAGGCCGTGCTCCATTTCCAGGAATCTGGCAAGAACAATTCGCAAATACAAAAATCAATAGAGTGCGTCGGGTATGGTATAATAGTAGGACATCATGGTGATACTAACATTACCATATCCGAGCGACAAGAAGTTCATGTAAGGCTACGACTAGTACAGACATTATCGTACAATTTTGTTAAATTAGACGAATTGTTACCAGTGATTGGTATTTGCTGAACAAGGAACTCGTTCAATTCAGCAACATTACATACGTTGACATTTTTAATAAAATTAATATACTTTTCTAGAAAAATGTTCAACTCTTAGAAGTGTATGGTGACCTGTAATGCGTATCATAGTAGCAGAAATAGTTTCCATTCAAAAACGTAATCAGCAATTATGTTATATATTTCTAATTCTACACGGCCATGACATCAAATACAGTATCACAAAATAACACACAATCTTAATGCAACTCGCGAACACTTCCGCATTAAACTTTTAATAAATTTCCACAAACACTTTAAGAATCGTTGGAAACCTCTACATATTTTAGTATACAACCTGTACAACGACGCCTGTACAAAACAAAATATTATTACCTATTATATTAAACTGGCGCACGTTGTGAAACCTCGCTCCTCTAAAATTTCCTGCCTATTCTCCCTTTACTTTATCCTACCGCTGCACGACAGACACATCACTTCATCGATGAATGCTCCTCCACGAACACATAAAACTTCCGCGAGATATGACTGTAAGGGTGGCGGCGAAAAACGGCGACATTTCATCTCTATTTCGTCGGAAACTTCGTAAACTCGTCTCTTTTTTCGGCTTAGAGATAAAGTTGCGGAAAGGAAAAAATCGCCGTAAACGAACATGTGTGTAGTAATTCTTTGATGTTACCTTGTTTGAACTATCTTTTCTATAGACGCGGAGTTGCTTCATCCCCGTGGAAAATAAATGGCAGAAAAATCGAGAGAAACGCCGTAGTAGGGGATAGACGTTTGAGGAAATCGTCCCTTTTTCTTCATCGTTGACGTTTATAGCAGAAAGAAAAATATAATTGTCTAAGGTCGTTTCGACCAGTACTAACTTCTTATTGTTGTTTAGACGATTTAACGTCTTTGCAGCCTCTTTGTTTCTAATAATGTTAACACAGGTAATGGAGTAGTGTTACAGTTGCAGAAGATATCGTCACGCCCAATGCTATAAAGATTATTTTTTTGGAAATTCCACTGTCAACTAATATGACAGAGTAGTGTGAGAGAAACGCTTTGTGATAACCTCGCACAGTGATCGATTTCGTTAAATTTGCTGGACAAAACCCTAAAATATTTTTTTCTCAAACCAATTAAAGACAAACTTCTATGAACAGTTAGAATTCCGTTTAATGAAAGAATATTAATTTTATTACACTTAGCATTGCAACGGTTCAACAAAGCTTTATAAAGGATATAATCCCTTATCATTCAAGTGGTCGTGTTATTACGTTTTGAATTTTCTTAACATGTAGATTGCATGCCAGTATTACTTCGATAGATACAAAAGTTCTGTTGTTTTTTGTAAAATTACATGTTTATTTAGCAAGTAAGTATATAAAAAAATATGTTCCATCAGAAGCCATAACCTTCGCCTATCATTCAGGCAATTTACGAATTCCTGTCTGAAGAAGTTGTCGTCTTCTGAAGCGATTCATTCGTCAAGGAAATTTTTGATACTTTCATAAGATGTGAATCATACATCTTGAAACGCTGAGTTCATCGGGCGGAATAAATAGTAATCCGAAAGAGCAATGTCTGACGAATATGGCGTGTAGGGCGGCACCTCCTAGTTCTGCCCTTCTAAACAGGTTTTAACGACACCTGCAGTATGAAATTTTGTGTTGTCATGCTGTAGAATCAATTTACTGTATCTATTCGTCCATTGTGGTCGATTTTGTTGAAGAGCTCACTTCAAATGCATTAATTTCCGTGAGTAGATGTAGCGAGTAACAATTTCAGAAGGTTTCAGTAACTTATAATATAAAACGCCTTGCATATCCCACCAAATACGCAATATAACCTTATTAGAATGAATTTTTCGCTTTGGTTATGATGGACCAGCTTCGCCAGGCTGTACCCAAGTTGTTTTCCGATTAAGATTCACGTAGTAAATCCATTTTCCATCTCCAGTCACAAGTCGATGCAGAAAGCGCTTTCTTTCTTGTCTTTGAAGAAGCATTTCATAAGTGATTTTTCGACATTCCATCTGTCTCTCTCTCTTAATTGATGTGGTACCCAATTCTTGTGCATTATTGAATGTGCATGTTATCTTCACTCAATAATGCTTGCAATTTTTCCTTTCAAAATTTTTGCGTTCTACGTCATCAACATCGAATAAACTTTCTTTAAATTGCCTGAACCATCTTCCACGGATACTATCAGAAAAAATACGTTCACCGTAAACTACCACAAATAAACGATGACTTTCAGCAGCCGTTTTCTTTAAATTGGAAATATATAACAAAACTTCCCACAAGCGACGATTATTTAGCGGAAAACTATCTATTTTAAATCAAATAACGAACACCTTAATCAAAGAGACTTTTCAAAGCGTGTATTACCAGATTCACACAATACATGCATATAATAACACTTGCACCATCTATTAGAGAAACGAAACTTACTTTTGCATTACTATTACTAACTTTAGTGTTTCACCATTAGCTATTTACTAAACCTAGCAACTAGAATAGACGCCAGAGTAAACGTAAGACACTCTTCACATCGGGTAACTGACTAAAATACAAGACACACAAAAGGTAAACGAATGGAATAAAAAGAACACTCACGCAGGTTAAGTTCAAAGGAACTCAACTGAAAAGGGACCTGTATATCACACATATAGCTATAAAATCTAAAGTTAATACCTTGTCTTTCCTGGACTATTAACTAACTTATATTTAATGTAAGCTGTGCTGTTCATCGTGCCAAGGTCTTGCATTAGACCATCAACTTCATTTTTTGCATTTACTGCATCCCAAAATAATGCTATTGCATACTAAAATGATTACACTTTTGCAGATCTTGCAAATATCCTCACTTTGAATCTTAATTTTGCAGAGGTAAACAGAAAATCTTTCGTGATTAAATGCAATTCTTAAGATCTGTATCAACACGTTTCTCTTAGCATGGATATTATTATACCACTTCTCATTTACAATAGCCAAGAAAAGTGAGTAGTACTTGGTGGGATTCTGCGCATAGGCTTCTGTATACAAAGACTACCAGTTACTGACACAATTCCTTTTCAAACGTCCCAGCGAGTCGGTGTACGGAATCCTTACGCTATCACCGCTGAACTGTGTGTCTACTGAGTCATTGAAAGGAGTCTGCGAATGTGCCTTAATCCAGATATACTAAACAAACCTCTCATTTTCTTTCAAATTGAAATCTAGAAGTAATATTTCCCTAATAAGGACAGATGATCTGCAGCGGAAATTTTGCAGACTTATAAGAACACATTTGAATAAAGCTAGCTATACCTGTGAATAGCATTGGTATGGTTTTGATTGTACTCTAGTACTTTTTAATGACAATAGCTTCCGCAGTAAAAACACTGATTTCCTTGGGAACAGAGAAATTCTTGCTTCCTTGGTACGACGATGACACAGCCGGTGCCCAAATCATTCTTGGCGCCATCGATAAAAACATGAGTAAACTGACTATATCGCCTACTAAATTCGTTATACAAAACAATATTTGCAAATATGTAAGCTTTGTGTAAAATTTGGCATAACATTGGTTTGTGGTGTAGCAAATAATTAATCTGGATTATTACAGATGAAGGAAGCCACTAGTTCTTATAATTTAATTATCATACGTGGATGTACCTTCAAAGTTCGACACGAGAGATGTGTATCATGTTCTTAGTAGCTGACGTAAAAAAAATATGTCGCATGTTTTGAACCAAAATTGTTTTGCAAAACTATTGCTTGTGATCCCTGTAATATCCCAACCTGTTTCTTTTTGAATTTGTATAGAAGATACATGCACTATCCATACGAATCAATTTTAATATTAATAATAATTCCGGCTTACAAGCGTTGTGAAAGAAGTAGATGCATCAGTCCGATGTAACTTACTCGGTGTAAAGACACCAGCCAGATCTTCCGAATTTTAGAATATAGATGAAATCTAGCTCTACAATTTTCCCTTCAATGGCCAATGGTATTTTCCATTATTCTAATCTGTCTACCTTAAAATACATTAAATTCAAATGTAAGTAGGGAACTGTTCCAAGGATGTAGAGTGAATGAAACCATCAGAGACCTTTACAGAATCATTAAAGATTATAATTACTTATCCAATAAATTCAACTGTAAATAAAAGAAAGATAAAGAAATTGTTTATATCCGCAAAGCATACAAAGGAAGATTACATAGAAAGATAAAGGTCTGATAGAATCAATGAAGAAATTTGTTATTAAAAATCTTAGTACATTCTTGGTTTACCTAAATAAATCGCATTGCTTATCCTGCAGCAATGAAAGTCGAACCAGGTAATTGATCTAGCAGTTTAACCGGCCCCAGTTTAACGTAATTATTTAATTGAGAAAGTTTCGAAATGTACAACCTCATAGAAACTCGCTTAGGTACTAATACGACGTTTTAAAGTTACGAACTGAACGTTTAATGTGCAAACTTCAGCGTGGAAGCTGTATTATTGCGATGTTTTAATGGAATTGTATCCTCTTCCGTACACTGGTTAAAATACTAGAAAACTACTAGCAGTTAACTTTTATCTTTTCCTTTTTAATCGTATTCTCTTTTCTGAGAAGTTCAAGAATTTTATTGACATGTTACCCCGAATTAATAACACTGCTCAAAATTTGAATTTATGCCACACTGTACTCTTTGAAGAATCACTAAAACGGCTAAGTTGTTACTTAAGAGCTGATAAGATATAAACAAATAATTTATTTACTTATTTAAATACAATATTATTCGAGACCAGATTATATGCAAAGTGCATACATTTTATTTTATTTATTTATCGTATTTTACATCTATATGTAGATGCATTACACGGAGTAAAGTTAATTAGCGTTAACTAAGTTTAATCAGTGTAAGGCATCTACAAATAGACGTAAAATAGAATAAATAAATAACATGAAATATACGCGCTTTGCATATAATCCGATCTCTAGTCACCAGTATAGTAGAAGTAATAGACGACCTGTTTCCCGAATTGGGCCGTGACGTAATAAGGTATTAGACGAGAAAATAAAATAAAATAAGGGAAAACAAGAAAAGAATAAAAAGGAAGTAAGTGAAAGTAAAGAAAAGAAAATGAGGAAAAAAAGGGAGAAAAAGAACAGAAACAAAGAAGAAGAAAAAAGGAAAGAAGCCTGGATTTTATCTCTTTTTTTTTCTTTATTTCTGTCCCCTTTTCTCCTTTTTTCTTTTTTCTCTCTTTCTTCCTTTTAGTTTCACCCGACTACTGCGCGTTGGGGAACATAGTTAAAGGCTGCGTTTTACTACTGCGAACATGTTCATGATGTAAAGACGGTAGTTGACAGGTTCGATGTCGTTTGTTGATTGAGTTAAAATTCTGGACGATGTTCACTCACGCCTATGTACGGCGGAAGAGGAGACTAATACGAAAATTTAAAAGTGTTATTGACAAGAATTCAGATTTTCTCATACTAAGACAAATTTGTGAAGGTGCGTCGAAGGATTCATTAAGTACTTACAAGGATTACTTTAAATTTGCAAATATAACACGACGCGATGTGGAATGGTCGGTTTCATAATTAAAAAATATTTATTCCGCACGCCGTACTCATTTGACTGAAACAAGTGTGGAAATATATTTAATGAATCTAGGATTTAATAGATGCCACCTAGTTTGTGATTTCGTGGAAACTTCTTAAGACAGTAAGTGTTTCAGCACGTTATATAATATATGTTTTATCATTATTCTGTGTAAACATTCCTGCGTCCGCATCGCCTATACTCACTCATGAAAGCTACGATCATAAATGGTGCGAGTACGTAGCCGTAACTGAGCACTCGCCTGTCACTCTCAAGTGTAATTATTCACAATAGTTCGAGTTAAACAATGACTGGCTTCATTTCATTGCATGATCCACAGGTTAACTTGATTACCACTAAATAAAGAAAATGTTCTTAAAGTATTTCATATTATTAAACAAATAGCAGAAAATAATGGATATAATGCTAACCGTATTACTGTGGGTGACGCAGTTGACAATGAGGGTGCAAGTGCTCTTGAAACGCTGCGTTCCGAATAAATTATTAATTTGCCCGTGGTTTACTGCGATACCTGTGAACTACACTACCACACAGTCTTTACAATAGATGTCCTACTAGAACTTGTTGGAATACAATGGATTGAAATTTTTGTCAAAATGTACTCGTGATGCCTACCGAAGGATGTTCGTTCTACGTTTCGGAATTGCAACTGCATCTGTTGACCTAGATGCTAAAGGCGGTATGAGAAAATTTACCATCCACATCAGCGCAGATGGATCAATTCTATTCGTCAGTATACCATTTCAAAACGTACAAATGCTCAGATATATTCTTCCAGTATGTGATTCAAACTCATGTAAACTCCATCCGATTTATAGGAACAAAATTTTAAGAATTTACATTGTTAACGTTCCATAGCATATATTGGGAACTAAATAATAGCAGTATATTCCAGCTTCCTTAGAACTACAGCATAATAAAGGGAATTAAATAAATCACTCCTATTAAAATACGTAGCACTTAACATCAAATTTTCATTTTCCAAAACTTAAAATTTTTATTGCATTTTATAGAAATTAAAATTTATACGTAAAGAAAAGTAACTGCAACAAAAATAAAAAAGACTTCATAACATTCTATTCACCAAAGAAACTTTTGCGCGAAGAACAGCTTTCACAATCCGAGGTATCCTCTCCACTAGTTTTTCAATGACTCTATTTGGCGTATTAGTCCATTTCTCTTGTAAAACGTTCCACAGATAGCCTTCGGAGGTAGGGCATACTTTTCGGACCCTCCTGTTCAGTTCATCCCATAGCAGCTAGATCGGATTTAGATCGGGGCTTTGCGGCGGCCATGTTTCTAAAGTACCATTATTTTGTTCTTCATTTAAGAAATGTTTACCTATCGCCGCTGAGTGTTTGGGGTCGTTGACCTACATGAATACAAAATTTTCGCCGATTAGACGTTGCCCTGATGGCATTACACTTTATTGCAGTATTTCTAAATAACCTTCTTATCGCAAATTACCTTCGATTCGCTTCGAGTCTCCTGTACCGGCGTAGGAAAAACAACTCCAAACAAACACAGAACTTCTTCCTTGCGTGACAGTTGGCACTACATAATCCTGCAACATTCTTTGGCCTTTCGCTCTTCTTACAAAAGCGCGCCTTGATTATCCGAACATCTCAAACTTTGACTCATCAGTCCATAGCACCCTTTTCCAATCATCCACTGTCCAATTTCTATGTGTTTCTGACCACTGTAGCCGTTTCTGCCAGTTTCCTCGTCGAGGTAGGTACTTTTTGCTACAATGCAGCCGTGAAGATTTGCAGTTTTTAATATTGTTTTCAACGTAGCAACAGACATTTTCCTTGCACGGTCGCGATTTATTTCGGCGGGGATTTCTGGTGCAGTCACTCCCCTATTTCGCTTACTCAACAATTTGGGTTGCTATTCTCTTACGATCTGAACGTGCCCGATCTCTTAAACTGTCAGTGCGTTGATGTCTCCGAATGATATCACTAGCAGTCGATCTATTAACATGTATTTCTTCGGAAATTTGACGCGTTGAATAACCTCCTTGATGAAAAGCAATAACTGCAGAGCGCTTTTCTAAACCTGTAGATTTTTTCTCGGCATTTTAATGACTTTAATCAAGTTCACACAAAAAGATCTCTCTTAACGCTGATGCACGCACAAACAGGTTTATTTAGAAACTAAAGCATTTATCAATACACAATATACTTTCGGATGGCCTACTCCCACCCCAACGAACATGGTAAATTTATTACCTGCAATATTGTCCTAAAAATAATTCTATTTGTGGCGATCAGGCTTCTTCTGAAAATTATGTACTATATTGAGTCATAAAATATAAGCTTTTACTCATTCTCTAATCGATACTCTTGGAATTTTGCCTGTTCAATTAAAAATAAAGTTCATAAAGGACCTTATATAAATGTTACTTATATATAACAGCAATTACATTATCATTTAGTAGAGTTTTTTTTACTGGGTGTCTGAACTGATATGGACGGTAGTATACATCAGCGCAATGTATAGGAATACAAACACAACGAATTATTAACGAATTTTCTCGTTACAAGCGATTAAAAAAGATCAATAAGAGAAATACGCATTAATAAACCACGCATAGCATCCCAATATAATCGAACGTCATTAATTTGATAAATTATGAACGCGAAACAGAAACGCGAAACTTGTTAATGCCCCATCCATATACATAATTTGTTCACGTCGTTTTTACACGACGTAGGGTCGGCTGCGGCCATTAAGAGTAAATATGTATAAATTGGGAGCCGTACATTTAACGGTTATACGACGGCGATAAATAATTTCAGAAAGATGAGCAAAAACGAGAACCAGGACCGGACAAGTTGAAATATTGTTCGCCGAAACAACAACAACTTCGAGTCCCAAACAAGTGCAGGTCGCGTTTTTACGTATGACGGTTCGTGACAGTGTCACACTCACTTTTCAGACACGGAATGCTCTCTCTGATCCGACGAAGGGTTACCAGTATGGTTTTAACATTCAAATTTCTTCACGTTTCGTGCTCGTAACACACTTTATCGGAAACGGAGCGAGCGTGTGTGAAATAAAAGTGCTTTCGGTATAATGAGTAAAGTTTACTAAACAATTATGAATGACTCGCTTTTTTTTACTTTTTCTCTCAGCATACACTTTTTTTTATAAAACAAGGTTTAGATTACCGTAATTTAAATTTCAAGGAAACAGCTGATGAAAAGATTTGTATATAATTACTGTTTTTAAAAGCTAGCTGTATATACCAAGACGCTCCATACGAGGTTATTCTGTTAACACTTACTTTTTTTTTATTTTCAGACTAAACAAACGTTACCGGTATATTACCATTTCTAAAAACGTGCAAATTCGCGTAGTTGGTCTAACATACAACGGAAAGTTCACTTGTCGAAAATTTAGAAAAATTTGAAATTTTGTACATGAGTTGTACACGCCAGAACATGGTGAAAGCTATATTTACCCCGTCCTTCGTTAAAACGATTTTAGGTTTTTAGGATATGCCTCCATAATATCAATCCAAACCGCGAAGACAAGGGAAAAAAAATGAAGAAATTCTAAGTATAGAACACATATGAAGCAAAAATGTAGTAAAGGTGAGTAATGAATGGCAGTAGCAATTTCGATTTTGGTGCTGGTTACCGTAGCAATCGTAGCACATCTTCAACTCTTCAACAGAAGAAAAAATCAGCACAGAATAAATAAATAATTTCCAAATACGGGGACCACTCGGAAAGTAGAAACGTTCCGCTTTCACACGTGACTGCCTCCTCCTACTGCCACCGCCGACCCACCACTGACCTTGACACTCATCCGCTTCAGTTTGGCTGCAGCTACGATCCAATACAGTTGATTCCTGTTTAGCCGTGAGACTTTAAAATGTATAACAAAATTGACGATTCCGCCAAGTGTGAGGTGCGTAGTATTATCCGCTCTTTAAACGTGAAGAAAGTCCGACCCATCGAAATTTATAGACAGGTAAACTGAGGTTTACGTTAATTTGATGAACGAAGCGTTGGTTCTGAAGTGGTATTTCACGTTTAATGAAATTCCTTTTAGGATTATATCACCCTCCTTCTCAACAAACAACCACGCGCATTTCGTAACGCCAAAGGTACACACTCGCCTGCCGTCCAAAACACAGCGATACTAGTAGGAACACTTTCTCAATCTTCCTTCGAGTAGCTTATAGACTGCTAAGAGAAGGCGCACTGAAAGTGCAGCGGATTGCTACAAATGTAAATGATCGCTCAGGTTTACTATAATGTGTTAAAAACACATCATGGTAAGAGTTTGAAAAAAGTGCAAGTTATGATGTTTAACTGATAACTAACTCAGATAACTGGAGTCGATGGTATATACTGTTCCATGTTCGAGGATTTATAATTCATGAACAATATGGTTACATTCCTTTACGTTCCGTTTGCGTTATATCCTCAGTTTGGCATGGAATGGTGAATTACCTTGTGTATCGATATTATTAAAACTCTTGACACAATGTATCATGATTTATGACTGAGGTAATTGGAGTACTTCGATGTGCACAGCAGCCACCCATGATCTGTTTAATCCTTTTATAACCAATAAACTACAAACAAGAACTGTCAATAATCGTACTTCTTCACGGCGATGTTCGGAATTCCACTAGGTTCCCATTTAGGTCCATTACTTTTTTCCAAATTTCATCAATGTTGTTAAAGAATGCTGTTCCACAAACTTAGAAACCTCTAAACTCTAAACGGCTTTTGGGCTAGTTTATTAACTATAGCACTGACAACCAAATTAACTTCTAGCCGCGTTCGTGACTCCATCAGCGGCTCATCAATGCTTGTTAGGTGGCATATTTTATCGGAGTATTGAGGAGGTAAATAATCTTGACATTATTACAGATTCAACAGACATTTCAGTCTCATGTGGAATCAACGATCCAGAAAAGTTATTGCTTGCTTGGCTTTAATAAATGAATTCATGAATTTAGAACTATTGACAACCCAGGAGTGCTGTTAGCCTCACTTGTTTTTAATTGACTCGACTACGCTTGTGTTGTTTGGAATTGTTCCTACTTTAAAAATACCAAGCGGATAGAAAAAGGTATATGTTTCTTGAGAGTCTCCGCCGTTTATTTCAGATCTATATATAGAAAACTTAGTCCATACCTTCGTGTAAGCTTTTTATTTTCAGGTGACTGTTCAATTTTCTTGTAGGCGTCTCGTATGTAACATTCTTTACACGCTTTACATTCCTATTGATTTTTTAATTTGTACGCTCCGCTACCCTCACAAAGACAAATTTTCATGCATAACGGGAACCTAAGGAAGTTTTTTAATTGAAATAAGAAATAAATAACAGCCGCCGTCACTCGAGCGTAGCAAATTTGCAAAAAAGACATCTCCCGAAAACTTACGACCAAGAATAATGTACGATAATATCTTCTACACGTCCCAAACAGAATTGGATTAAGGCGTAACTAATAAAACCGTACACACATATTTCATCGCTTATTTTGCTCACGAACTAACCTAATATATTTCGGCGGGCGATTAAGTTTTCGCGAAATGTATTCTCGCCGTACTACGGCGGAGAATTAGCAGTTATAGGAAAAGAGCCAAGAGTTCCAGCGATTATCGTAACCGCCATGCCCACTTTAATAACTCTAAAGCGTACGGTAAATGTACAGTTTTGTTAGTAACTCTAGGGTTCCCAGCACTCCCACCGCGATACTTCAAAAATGTTATAAAGCAAAAATTAAAGACCTGCTAATGCTTAATCTCGTCTACATTTTAAATAATAGATAATGCTCTTAAATAATAAAGGATCAAATAATTAATGACGTTAATAATGAATTGGCACAATAGAATCATAATACTGAGATTTTCTTTGATATGTTGAGTCTGGAGTTAACTGATCAACTTATGATTTGTGGCGACCTCAGCGGCCCTAATTTTATTAGTTCAAACAGTAATGACCGCAAATATTCCATTCTACTTAACTTTATCAATACACTCAACTTACGACAGTTGCACAATGTTGTAGATGTTAATGGGAGGTTACTGGACCTTATGATGTCAAATCTTGACTCTTTGATTGTACACTCTAAAAAATTATAGTAATTTTACTATCACCCAGTAGTATTACTGACACCGACGTACCAAATTTCGAATGATATGTAATGTAAATTTTGGTTTACTGAATTGACAATGTAATATTGCCTTCATAGCAAGGATAAAATTAATAATATTAATACTAGTATGGCCGTAGTTCATTTAAGTACAGAATAAAAGTACGAGTAGCATATTTTGCAATGATGTTCTTGTATTTATTACGTTTTTAGTTTTATAGTAGAAGCTCGATTGCTCAGACACCAAAAACGTACGTAACAGCTTCCGCGATTCGTACTCTGCTGTTTTTGTCGATTGCTTGCAACTCTTCGATCAGTTGCTTCATTTTCTCCTTTTCAGTTAAGTACTCATCTTCTTTTGCCGCTAAACAATTAGGGAAGTTTTTCGTTTCATTTTGAATCATCTTGGACCTATAATGACAATAAAAAGTACAATTTCATTTCGAGAAGACCTCATATTTACTTTTTCTTATCTACTTCTTCAAATTATTTAAGTTTGCTTACGGCATCCGCGCATTTTTACAGCATTACTTTTATAATTCATTCTTAACGCGCTGCAATTCTTTTGCGAAGGACTTTGAATTCTTGTGTTCTAAATCTCGAATCTTTTGTGTTAATAATTGTATAGTCTCCATAGTTCTGCATTCTTTTTCTTTGGGTTTTATCCGATATCCACAATTGAACATGTAATATTGTTATCGAAGCTATCTGCCATTGGTTTTTGTCCTGCGATTGTTTCTTTAATTCAGCCATATCTTAGCAATCGTTCATGCTATGTCCACTATAGCAAATTTCATTCTCAATCTTTTATTGCGTCTACAGGTGTGCCTCAGGGCTCACATTTGGGCCCACTTCTATTTAACATATACGTAAACGATCTTTTACTTTCCCTGGACGGCAATATTCTCGCTTATGCGGACGATTTAAAAATTTATACTACTATAAACTCGGAAGTTGGAGTTTACAGGAAGATTTAGCAATCATTAGTGACTAGTGTTCTATGAATAAAATTCAATCAAACATTTCCAAATGCGCCATACCATTATATTCGATTACAACATCTCCAATACCTCCATATCTAGAGTGAATGTTTACAAGGATCTCGGGGTGCTGTTTGATTCACAGCTATTTTTCTTTCGGCACATCGATGCTATCTCCTCTACAGTGTCCTCGTTGCTTGGTTTTGTGTTTCGAACATTTTTTTCAATGAAGATGCGTTAAAGGTTGTGAATTTCTCGCTTGTGCGCACTAAATTGGAATACGCATCGTCCGTTTGGTACCCATATTACCATTATTAGCAATTGTTAATTGAACGTGTTCAGAAAAGATTTCTGAAATATTTATCTTTTAAGTCAGATGGGGCTTATCCTACGCGTGAAATGAATTATAGAAGTTTACTGAATAGGCACAAATCGGAATCGTTATCTTGTTGTAGAGATGTAGCCAGTGGAAAATTTCTATTCAAAATTATACACCATTTTATTGATTCTCCCGCTCTACTTTGTCGTATTCCGTTTTCCATCTTTCAGTATCATCATAGATCTTGTGACACCTTTAATTTGCCTACTCCACATACCAATATCTTACTAAAAGCGCCCTTAACACATATCTGTAGGAATGCAAACACTATGTACCCGGATCCATTCCTTAAATTTTAAATACACCTATAAAGTTGTTAACAAGTGTTACTGTGCTTTTTGAGGAACTTTATCTTTTTTTGTTGTTGTTTCTTTTACTGATTGCACTGCATACACTTATTTACTTCATATATTGTCCTTTAATTGGATGTACAGGTATCTGTTGGGCAATAAAGATTATTATCATTATTATTATATCCGATTTGCTTCGAGGAGGAGGAGGAACTGAGGTTACAGTATCTCTTTTATTTTTTCGTCGTTCCAATTTATTCTTAAGTCTGTCCAATTCCTATTCTTGATAATAGAAATAAACTAGTGGAAAATATCTATAAATACAAAACACTGTCCATTTCATATAGAAAATTAGAAAGATTTTGTGAATTTTTGAGAAAACAATTACAAACTTTTAAAGGACATAAATTTGGTTTTCGAATCAATTAGAATCAGTAAATAACGAAAATTGAAATTTATTTTAGAATGTAATCTCTAAAGACTTGAATCCTCTAGTTACTGAGGATATTCATCATGCGGCACTTGATATATCATTGCATTTGTTCCATACAATACCGGTTGCTACTTTTCCTTCTAACAGTAACCCAAGATATAATTTTAGAAATGCAAACTTTATCAGCCTTCACAATAATATATTGGCAATCGATTGGACCTCATCCATAATTACTGATGTCAATATAGCAGTCTCCGGCTTTTACATTCAATTGTATTCACTTGTTCGGGAATGTATTCCTTTCTATACAAATACACGTCCAAGAGGTTTTCCTCCCTGGTACAGTAATCACGTTAAGCAACTTTTAAAGATTAAGTCTTATTATTTCAAGAAATGGAAAAGAACAGGCTCCATAGCTTTTCGAGATCATTTTTACCGAATTCGACCCTTGGCTAAGGCCGAAATTCGTTCTGCTTTGAAAGAATTTTACAACTATCCAAGAAAATATAAACCACAACCCTAAGTTTTTCTGGCAATATATTGCATTTGTTGCTGTGACTCTGACTAACAGTTAATTAATTTAACATCCCTGCAGTTTCGTTAACAACAGCCATACTGCGCCAGGCAACAGAAAGGCGTGTAAGCGTGTAGAACATGCAGAAATAGAAACTCGATTATATTCCCGGCTAGAACTCAAGGATTTCGACATGTTTCAGTTACATATTGAAGTATTGGCTACTAAAGCAAGGGTACCACATCAAGAAATTTAACAAAGAAAGATAATTTTGTTGTAAGCAGAACTGGTTCGCTAATTTAAAAGCCACATTTGGTTTCCGTAAACTAAAAACTTGTGCCGAAAAATTATCCAGCCATCATAGTGCAGTCCAGCTTTCTTTTAAAAAACATTAAAAGAGAACATTAAAAGTTCTGACCTTGCACCTGCACAAATATATAATGCAGATGAGGCTGCTTTATACTACAAATTACCAACGGACAAGACAATATTTCATTCTGAAGAAAAACAAGCATCTGGACGGAAGACTTCTAAGGAAATGTAAACTTTTTTCAGTTTGTGCAAACAGTGATAGGTCTCACAAATTAAACTCATTGGTCATTGAAAAGGCAAAAAATCCAATCAAGAATGAAAATTTAACTATCGACTACAGGTTTTCTCGAAATGCCTGTATGACTAATTTAAACATTCTTTTGTAGTGCAAGTCAGAAAGTATCTTAGGCTACGATATTTACCAGAAAAAGCTTGACCTTTAGTAGAAAATTGTACTAGACATTTAGATGAAGAGCTCACTAATGAAGACGGTCAGTTTACTATTGTATTTTTACTACCAAACGCAACCGCTCTTATGTAGCCGATGGGTCAAAATCCAATCAGTTTAACTAATCAAAAATCACCGAAGTAATCACTTCAGAAGGAGCAAACCTGACTACGTGCCTTAATAAGTTTAACTTGACAAATGTCATTCTATTGTTATCGTATGCATAGAGCAGTACTTTTACATCCCAAACAGTTGAAAGGAGGAAAGGAATATAAAATCCTCAGCAACAATTTTTTGAAGATAAAAGTATTGACGAGTATGAGCCGGATGATTTAATTTCATTAGAAACTTTAAAACAAAAACTTTCATCTAAAGAAGATAATACTATTTCTAGCGTGTTAAATTCACTTGGTGGCGAAAATGTTACTGAAAGCCAAGTGCAATTATAAACGTATTAGAAGAATTTTTTGCCAATAAAATTTTTGGTAATCTAATACCTTTCCTGATTGCTAATCCTGCTTTAAACGAGAAATTTTGTTTCTTTTAAGGATTTATAGTTTCACGCTTGTAGACATGCACGTAGCTCGATATTATAACTCGTGACCTGATCTTTGAACAAAAGTATATCTGGATGTTCTACATTGGCATTGTGCACTGAATATAATAGACAAGAACAGAAACAGACCAACTATGCAATTTTGCCGTAACATACCACTAAATTCCTTGCACGTAATTCACTAGCCTCGAGTCTCGGTTAGACTGGCGCAAATTCCCTCTAAATATTTTATACCTTGAATATATTGTTATAATGAGAAAATCCTAAAACGCTTCAATTTTGTTTGCATACCCAAAGGCACGCGAACATACCTTTTCTTCTTCCTCGCCCTTATTAGCTTTAAGCGATTATTATTTTCTTTTGTTGCACGGCTGCCATTATATTTTATAATTAGGTTTGTTTACGGCAGCAAAAGGAAATTTTTATTTACGGAAATATTAAATTCTCTGTAAGTATCGCATCTTTTGCTATTCAAGGGTAAAATTGCAGGTATTCAACGAGCGTTTTTTAAAAATTAGTTCTGGTAAAGAAAAAAATCGAAAAAATGTTGACGATTCTTTCTAAAGGAAACCTCTTTGCTATCTCCTAAAGTGCATTGCCTTTTTTTTTGTTTAAAAATTCTTAAAATGAACATGATCATATCCATATGATTTCATTAAAATTTAAATTACTTGGAGTAAACTTGGCGTGATCTCTTATAAACAAGCTTAGATTATTAACTTACACTACATCCGTCACGGGACACTTTTCTGACAAATTTAGAATTCAAATCATCATTAATCTTCCTTAATCATGCAATTAAGGTAATGATGATAGGTTCCATTTGTCATTTGGAGTTATGATGTATTCTCTATAAGAATGATATACAATAAGAAAGATAAAGAATGAGTATCGTATCCTTGATGAATAATACTTTTGGTTTTTGAGATATTATGCCAACAATTGCTTTCACTATTTGACAAGGCGATATCCATTGACAGCTGGTGGGGTGGTGTTTTTCTTTTTTATCTCTACTTAATTCTATTTCTATTTTTTATCTTCCTCTATTTGTAAATACCTCTCCCGTTGGCTCAATTACAGAGCTTATACAAGTATTTTTAGTGAGTTGGTAATTAATTTGTATCTATTTCATCATAATTTAAGTGCATATTAAAATATTACCGAAACAAATGCGGAATTGCATCGTTTGTTACCTATATTCCATAGTGCGCTTCTAGGCTGAAAACAAGGATGCAGGTTGCTTAATATAAGTAATAAGTTAGTAACTGAAAGCACTATTCTAACGCATCATACTACAGTGATGGAATAAATTCAGTAGCCAGCAGTTCTTCAAAGAAAGTGGAAATATTGAAATGGTTAAAAGCAACGATATGTCCAACAAACGGGTGAAAATGAGTTATTTCAGGTAGGGAAGTGACAAATCAAAAATATTTGGCCCAACATCTCGTTCTGTATTTACCACAATGGAATTACCAATTTACTGTAATTGAACATATTTGCGAAAAGTTAGTTTGATACACATATAGACAGAGACAGCTGCCATCATGAGAGCATTTATAAAATATAGAATCAAGCGCTTTTGATTAAAATTGAAATTTGCGATGAAAGAAAATGAAATAATTGTGCGCAATAATCCCGACACTTGAATAAGACAGTAGTATAAATAAAAAAAATATTTTGTTGATTCGGATATAAATACCATCAGAATTTATGTGACCAGTGATGATAGATTAAACAGTGACAGTGACAACCACCACAACACTTATTTGTATATTCGAGGTATGTTTCAGAATGAATGATAAGCTTTAAGGTGTTTCATCGAATGCAGTCTTTTGGAATGCACACAGCTTATCCAGCGAGTTTTCCATTCCTAATAACAATTCTGAAAATCTTATTCTGTTAGACTGTTTAGAACCCGCGCCGTGACTCTTTGGATATTGTTTACAACCTAACTTCATACACAGAGCGACAACAGGTAATAGGTCCGATCGATCACGTATGGCAAGGTGTTCCATCTTGTATGAAAGAATAATGCTCCTTCCTACCGAGTGTATGAAAATGCATACCATCTTATAGTGAACTCTCGCCGGAAAATACAGAAACCTATTGTCCATTTCGCTGTTAAGTACTGCCAAATTATAACATTTAGTAGATAATTTTTAAGTTTTTTAAATTTCTGAAGATCCTAGTGTCATTAAGGACATACATTCTGCACTGGACATCAGAGTCGATACAATTAGTTCGATTCGCTTAGGGAAGGCACGATCCTACAAGCTCTGCACGCAGGAAGCCGATTAAGATTCGCTTGCTACATACCTACACTGTAGCTGAAGTTCTCTGTTTTAGTGGGAAGCTAAAGACCATTGAGAAATTCAAATTTGTCTCACTTAGTAGTGATAGAATATCAGCGCAAATAAGCTATTATTAGCGTATTACGCAGCAGCTAAGGGCGACCTGAAATGTTTCCGGAATCGGCATGAGATGGCACACGAAGATTGAAGTGGATTCATTGGCCGGCAAGGGCAATCTTTTTTTCGTTTCGCAAAAATGGATAAAATCGAATTTCGTGCAGTGATAAAACACTTCTGGATGGCTGCGAAAACGGCCACGGAAATTCGAAATATTTTGCTAGAGGTTCGTGAAGGATGTACTCCATCATTTTCGACCATCTGGGTGAGGGAGTTCAAACGTGGCCGCACAAGCACGAGTGACGAACCACACAGTGGACGCCCAAAAAGCGCTACCAACGATGAAATGGTTGACAAGATTCATGATGTCGTGTTAGCCGATCGCCGATTAAAGATGAAAGAGATAGCAGAGACAACAGACATCTCAGAAGAACGCGCTGGCCATATCTAACATGAAATTTTGGGTACGAAAAACCTTTCGGCGGAATGGGTGCCATGTTTGCTCACATCGGAGCAAAAACGAAATCGGGTGACTGCTTCGGAGGAGTGTCTGGCTAGGATCCAACGCAATCCAAGGGATTTCTTCATGAGTTTCGTAACCGTGGATGAGACTTGGATCTACCACTACATACCGGAGACCAAGAAACAGTCGAAGCAGTAGACTTTTCCGGGTGAATCGGCTCTGAAGAAAGCAAAAAATACCGTTCTATCGGCCGGAGAGGTCATGGCGACCATTTTTTGGGATTCCCAAGGTGTAATCCTCATTAACTATCTGCACAAGGGTAAGACGATCACGGGGCAATACTACAACAATTTATTGACCCGATTCGATGCAGTATTGAGGGCCTCGTTTGCAGTCGAGAAGAAGTGCTTTTCCACCACGACAATGCACCGGCTTATTCATCACGCATCGCCGTGTCTAAGTTGAACGAGTTGCGCTACGAATTAGTCTCTCATCCTCCATACTCACCGGGCCTAGCCCCAGCGACTTCCTCCTATTGCCAAGCCTGAAAAAACCGCCACCAACGACGAAATGGTCAAGAAGATTCATGATGTCGTATTAGCCGATCGCCAGTTGAAGCTGAAAGAGATAGCAGAGACAACAGGCATCACGGATGAACGCGTTGGCCACACGAAATTTTGGGTATGAAAAAGCTTTGGGCGTGATCGGTGCCGCGTTTGCTCACCCCGGAGCAAAAACAAAATCTGATGACTGTTTCGGAGGAGTGTCGGACCAAGATTCAATGCAATCCAAGGGATTTCTTCATGAGTTTCGTAACCGTGGATGAGACTTGGGTCCAGTACTACATACCGGAAACCAAGGAATAGTCGAAGCATTGGACTTTTCCGGACGAATCGGTTCCAAGGAAAGCAAAGACCGCTCCATCGACCGGAATAGTCATGGCGACCAATGTTTGGGATTCCCAAGGTGTGATCCTCATCGACTATCTGCAGAAGGGAAGAACGATCACGAGGCAATACTACAACAATTTATTGACCCGATTCGATACAGTATTGAGGGCCTCGTTTGCAGTCGAGAAGAAGTGCTTTTCCACCACGACAATGCACCGGCTCATTCATCACGCATCGCCGTGTCTAAGTTGAACGAGTTGCGCTACGAATTAGTCTCTCATCCTCCATATTCACCGGACCTAGCCCCAGCGACTTCCTCCTATTGCCAAGCCTGAAAAAAATCGCTGGGGAAAAGAGATTTGCCTCAACTGAGGAGGTCATCGGCGATACAAATGGGTATTTTACATACCTCGAAACATCCCACTTTTCCGACGGCCTGAAGAGACTGGAGCTCCGTTTGAAAAAGTGTATTGGTCTTCGAGAAGACTATCGAAAAATAAAAATAATAAAAACACACCAATACCGTGTTTTTTTGTCGATTCCGGAAACATTTCAGGTGCCCTTCTAATCGCTCGCTAGCTAGATAGAACGACTTATCGATCGTTCATGCTATGTTCACTACAATGGATATACAACCTTGATATTTCCTGCTTCCTCTGGCGTATGTTAAGGATCCAACTTGGGACCTCTTCTGTTCAATATTTGTTTGGATGACCTCCTGCAGGAGTTGAATTGCAATTTACTTGCATTCGAGGACGATCTTCAGATCCACAATGCCATAACCTCCCCCGCAGATTGTCTACTTCTCCAAAGCAGTTTAAATACTATTATCAGAGGATGTACGCGGAATGGAGTTTATTTGAATTTTGGTAAGTATGCTCTCGTAGCTTACTGGATGTGGTACTATCAATATGCTGTGAGTCAAACTATTATTCCGAGGCACTCATCTATGATGGACGTGGGTATGCTGTTTGATGCAAATTTGTCGTTTGCAGACCACATAGTATCGGTTAAAACGATTAAAGCTGTAAAAGTTAGGATATGTGGGGCAAATGGGAAGAAAGCACCCAACAACATTGTGAACTGTAGGTTGTTATTTTCAACGATAGTGGGATGAGAACATGGAGTAATTTTGCTGCTTTTAAGAGAGGTAGCTGAAGTTTCATAGAAGAGAAAAAGAAATAACGTTAGGTACATGTAATTTTGGATCTCAGCTTAACTACTATAATAAGAAATTAGCAATAAACTACTTTATAACTCTGTGAGCAAACCTACGTATTATACAATACATACGCACCAAAATAGAATTTGTTAACGAGCCTAATTAAAACACGATAAAAAACGTATTACTGCTGCTCTTGCTCAGCAACCCCTCACGTATATAAACGCATACAGCCTCTATATTCGTCTAACGTTTAATTTGCCCAGCCGCGATTAGCGTCAACATCCACTTCCGTTTTCGTCGTGCTTCCGAACGACCTGTCAACGTACAGTATATAAGGGACGGTCGTTAAGAAACGCGCCGTCGATGTAATTTATGCACGCGACTTCCTCTCTAATTACGACTGCGCTACTGTCGGTCGGCCGCGTAACGTCATCGTTCGCCTCGTTTCGGGGTGCGCGAAAAACAACGAAGTCGACCGGAACGGGACGAAACGAGCGGCGTCCCATAATAAAACAATTTTCGCCGCGCTTCCGTCGTTAGGCGATGGATGTCGAAAGTTTTATGGTGCGCGGCAGCGTCGTAACGAACATTAGGGCTACATTACCGTCGCTCGAAGCACTACCGTCGCTATACCGAAGCCCGGAACGAGTTGTACACGTACGGAAAGAAACTGGCGCCACCGTCCGTGCTCGCGAGAGGAATTTCTTGCACAGGGCTATGATACTAGGCGCGTGAATGTTAACCGGAATAAAAATGAATATTTTGGTGAGGTCGTTACGCTGAGGGAGACGTTAAAATGTTTATTGTGTACCATTTCGAAAATTATACGTAAGTATAGTCTTCTTGTGAACCTCGGAATGATTATAACATTACAAGACCTCAAGTTTCACCCTATTTGTTCATATTAACACTAATCAGAAAGAAAATTTGAAATCATGCCACTTTGTTAATACGCTTCGTTAAGAATAATCTTTTATTCATTACAAATAAATGTAGTAATTCCAATTTCGAGAAAAATGATTTGAAGGAATAGTATGTTAATAAAGTACTATACACACTAATAAGCGAACTATTTCCGGAATTGGACTGTGCCATGATGAGATGAAAAAAAGATGATAAAAATAAAGGAAGAGTAAGAGAAGGAAAAAAATAAGTAAAAAGAAAAAAGGAATAAAAAGAGATAGAAAAAAGAAAAAGAGAGAAGGAAGAAGAGAAAAAAAAAGAAAAGAGAAAGGTTAGATCTCGACGTTTCGCCTCTGTTGTTGTCTTCAGGAGAAAACCGGGAAAGTAAAGTAGCACTGTAACTTGATGTCTGAACCACACTAGAGGCGACACCACTTTGGAAGAAGGTAACGGCAACTCGACATATAAACTACGCTAAAGGTGAAACCACTTTGGAAGAAGGTTACGGTAACTCGGCGTATTAACTCGACTTCTGATATCTGTTTGAAGTATTTACCTTGGAAGACAAAATAGGTCGAAGTTTACTTATTAGGGGAGCTAAATCGGGGGATTTATTGTCCTCTTCTAGTAGCTGTTGGATAATATTGAGAGTATCTGGAATGGGTACTTTAGTGAAGGGAGAGGTGACGTCCTAACTGACTAATAAATCTGTAAGTTGAATAGTATGTTAATCTCGAAGATGAGTTCAAAGAAATACGTGGAATTTAAAACATCCGACGAGGTCTTACTGGTGTATTCCTTGTGAATTCTAGAAAGATACTTAACAAGGTTGTACGTGAATGAATCGATGATACTCACACCATCAGGAAAGCAACGAACATCTAAAAACATCCCGATAATATCAATAGGGAGGACGGATGTTATCTACCCGCGGAATAGAAACCGCTTTTGCAAGCCCCGCCACCCTCTACTTAACCAACCGTTCAGGCCCTAAAAGGCCTGATGAGATCAATTAGAAAGTATTAAAGAATTTGGAATAAAATTGAACAAACTTAAGTACAAACAAGAAATATCATAATAGAAAGAAAATTGCAACATATGGTACATTACCTAGAGTGTCTTCTAAATATAACGAATAAATTGAATAAGCATAGGTAAATGATACGTGTCTTATTAATAAAAACTTTAGAAGAGTAACCAATTTCGCACAATTCTAAGAAAAATATATATTTTTTAATCTTATGACGTATTATTACAATGTTTAAAACGAAACACCAATGCACCGGTGCTTCTTTATTAACTAAGAAGTTACGTTTAAATATTTATTCACTTTCCGTTTCTTTGCTTGACTGTTGGGAATTGTTTTAATTACGCATTCACCATCATAATCACCTCGTCCATCATAGTATTTGATTGATGTATATTACTACAGACTTCCTAATGATTTTCAAGTCTGACGATCAACCCTTGCATGTGTTTACCCCATTCTTTAGAGTTAGCATGACACTCAAATTTGCCAACCACAGTAAGATCAGTGATGAATACCCATCACAAATTCAAGTTGGTTTACAAGATCCTAAAGTCAAGTCAGTCGTACATAATTATGAAATAAACCACAAAATCTGTAATAACTATAAATTTGGCAAACTCATGAAAATATTCTGAGCTAATAAACGACTTCATAAAACCACCATTGCTCTTTTTTTAGGCAATTCTTATTACGTTCCAGGCTGAAATAACGGAATTTCTTAATAACTTCAACTTTTACTAACAAAAACCTAATAAGAAAATAACTGGTACTGTAATAGACCTAAATCAATACGGAGACTATTATAATCCCATGAAAGTTGCTAGTTACTTTAAACGCTTATGAAATCGATATTTGGTATGTATTTTATATAATTCACTCTGAAAATTACCCTACAAAGTAAATTTGATAGAAACGTGCTTTTTAATTTTGATAATTTGCATCTAGTATCAGTCATATCTGTTACAAAGGCAAATATAACAGGTATTTGTTTTGCAATCACAATACATACGCTCTTCAAAGCATAGAGAAATTACGAGAATATCTGTTTCCAAAGTACATACACATATGAATAGGTCTGTTTCGTAAACAATAATCTCGTAGAATAACACATATTTGTCGTGGTAGTTTCTCATATATGTATATCATCAATGCAGTGCTTAAAAATGTAGGGGTTCTAAATTTTGTGAATACTAAAAATCTTTCACAGTAGGTGACTGTGAATGCTTTATTATTTTTGCTTAGGTACTTAATAAAAAATACATTTCTAGAACTCATTAATATCCTGATTTTATCGACTAAAATATCTATGCAACTACCTTCAGTAGTAGCAAATTTGTCTATAACTTTTTGATTAAAATATATTCGGGAATATTTTCGATAAAATCCTGTTCTTGAGAAAACATCTCCATGCAGAGAGTGCCATGCTGAGTCTTAAAAAGTTTTTTATTCTTTTTAAAGTAGAAGAACGCCGTTTTGCTTCAACTGATGTTATCGGAATTGTAATTAGAATTTTAAAGTTACAGTTAGTTCAATGTTTTGTGAAATAATATCATTGAAGCCAAACCGACATTAATTTAAAATCTTACGTTCCGTAAATTACCCTTACTTTAGTACGGAATTTCCGTTTATCAAAATATGGGTAAGATTTAATTGTTTCCTGAATGATATTTTCAGGAAAATGGAGGCTGCATTGATTAAATTTATCAGCATAAAATAGAGAAGTTGCAGTTAAGTGTCCATTAAAACTAAACACATCTTTAACCTGACAAAAATAATATCACAAATTTCCTTTGCTTCTCGGGTATATTCGACTCCATCGATCTTACGTCGTATTGTAGTTGATGGCCCACTGTCACTGGTATCCTGAATGTTCATGATATTGTTTCTGATTTGAGCTAACTGAGTTTCAAATGACAATACAGATTTATTGGCAGTAAGGGGATCAATATTACTTTCTAATTTTGCATATATCTACTTGAGACATTATCTTTTAAAATAGATTTAGCCAGAAAATAAAACTTTTCTTATTAAGAAGCGTTAATATAACCTGAAGCTTAATTTACAGTATTGATGATTACAGTTTTACTCTCATTCAAAATTCTTCGCATTGTTTCTATAGTCTTTTCCCTGCGTTCAAATACAGCGCCGGCAATTCTGGAATACCATCTTGTTAAGGCCGCTTCTTAACTATTTCGTCCAATATTAAGATTCTTTAAGAACTGTTTAAAAAAGGTACAAATTTCCTGTAAATTTGCAAAGAATATACGGATATTAGTGTTGACAAAGGCAGCATTCAACATAACTAAATTTGATTTATTCGCGTGGCAAGTGCACGTAAGCAGTGTGTTTGTAACTTTGTTTAATGAGTATCTGTAACCCATCACACGATCCGCTCGTGATGGTTGCCCCACCATATGTCTGGGAAATCAACTTTCTTTCGTTAGCAATTTGGGAGGCATCGCCTATCAAGCACTTTGTAGCTTTTTCCACGCATCTCTACCAACTTTGGGATTCATTGCCTTCAACCCGTAGTTCAGTTTGGGTGTTTGTGTTGTCGTCTGAAGCACGTGCGTACCTCTTGTTGAACATCGTTATTACCCTCGAAATGCTTGCCGCCAAGATGCTTTTACAGTGGACCAAACAGATGATGATCGCTTATGACCACGTCGGAACTGTAAGCCGGATGTTCAAGAAGTTCCCAGCTTAATTCTGCAATTCCCGACTGGATCAAGTGGGCTGAATGCGGTTGTATTGCCACAATATCCCTCTTGTCAGTAGGTCTGAACGTTTTCGTAGAATTGCATTCCAAAGCAATAACAAAACCCTACAGTGTGATTTAGCAATCACGTTCTCATTTCTATTCTAGAAACGGGCTAGGAACACTCTTGAGGATCCCAGCGCACTGTAAGCATAACCTTAGCACCTGATGGCATAACCTTGAATTTCTTTGTTGACGGAGAAGAAGTATGTTTCCTTTGCATTGAAGCACGCGTTGTTTCGAGTTGGTATGATTCATCACCAGTGACAATCTTGTTAAGTATATCCTCCCCCTCGTCTGCGTACCAAGAGAGGTGTTGCAAAAACAATCCCATTCGAATCCCTCTATGTTCTGTGTATCACAAAGCTGAATTGTTCTGCCACCTAGTGACAAATAGGGAAATAGCTCTCTGCTATTTTGAGCTTTCCCACAGCAGTTTGTGACTTATTTAATGACTTTTCCTCGTATGTACCTTTATGTTTTAAAGCCCAGGAATACCATAATACCCGTTTTCCACGAGTTAGCGAACAGTTGGTCTGAGGAGTATTTTGGATATTTTCGTTCGCTAAGAACTGTGCTTACGTGTATCAATAATTAAGTCGATAAACAACCGCATACAGCAGCAGTTGTTCAGACACTACATACAACAAACCGAGAAGTTTGCCGGTTGCAGTTTATCGAATCTCCCTCCTGAGATGTCAGTCAGCAAGTAAAAATTGGAAACTCTACTGATAATCTAACGATAAACTAATATAATTTACGTAATTTCACTTAGATCACATATACGTTTTTTTTTGCTGTCTGCATGCGTATTACAAATATAGTATAAAACTATTATATAACGCTTCAAAGGCGCTGGAACAATTTAGGTGACCGTACATCCATTACGATGATGTTATTTTATTGTAACAACGTAATACCGTTAAAATGTAACCCTTTTGGTTCATCGATTCGACGATCGAAACCCATTTACACTGAAAGGGCACCGTAGAGAGTCGGAACAACAATAACGGAAGAAAAAACCACCGGCAACTGAAAACAAAGGCGAGCGTTAATGCGTATGTGGCGTGTGTGACTGTTGCGACGTTCAAACGAGCGAGAATCGAGGTTTTATCTGTGTACTGTGGCGAATTAGTGACCCTTGCCAACCTGTCGGGAGAGAAATAATGGTTAATTTAAACAAAAGGCGAAGCCCCGAGAAACGTTAAAGGATATCATTATTACGTGTTTTTTTTTCGTATTCTACGCCGGGTCTTAATTACTACCGTAATGTGTTAGAAGCTTCTGGTGTTTTCTTCCAAAAGTGATGCGTGAGAATTTACAGTACCTACCTAAGGGAAAAAGGTAGAAAGTCAGATGAAAGGAAAGCATTTTATTGCGGCAAAAAAAGTAATAGCAGTGCGCTTAGTGATGTATAAATCGCAACACCTAGCATGTGAGCACATTTTATGCCCAATTTTCGCAGAAATGTTGCGTTATTGAAGTGGTGTAGTTAATGCAGAAAAACACTTGATAACAGTGTTACAGTTGACACCTTACAATTCTATTTACGTGAATTACTGTCAAGAACGAAGTTAAAATAATTAGTTTTAAGTAATTCATTCGCATCCGTTGTTCATGTTCTGATAACATGATTGTTATAAGATGATTTAATCATCGGTCATTCCATTGCTTTGTTGATTATGGTTTATATTCAAAAACTAAATCACATGAGAAAGGTAAAGGTTTAAATATATTAAATGAACCAATAGCTGTTGACGTGGGAACCGATGCAGACAATGTTGTTTATTTGTTAAATACAACATTCTTAATTGCAAACACCGACATTACATCAACTGCCCGTAAAGAATGAAAATTACACAATCTTTGGAGAGATATCAGTGTAAGACCTCAAGAGCAGCTCTTGTTTGCATGTGAAACAGTAATAATAACAATTATAATAATGATATACAATAATGCAAAAGTTATCTACAAATAAACATAAAACTAAGAAGACAAAAAAGAAGTAGATCAAGCTACTATAAACTTGACTATATCGTACTATGGCTGTGTACAGCCACATTCAAATCGCTTTAATTGAACTTATAAAAAAGAAATTCGCCAGTGGTTAAAAAGAAAAAAGAAGAATGAAAAAAGAATTCTGCTATGCATAATGTATCTGCGGTTTACATATTGGCAAAAGTGATGATAAGCAGCAGGTATGTATGCATATCTAACTCACCAAATTCCATAGAGTAATGGTAATGATACTAGAATTTGAAGACTTGGATGGTCCTCGTAAATCGAAATTCGTTGAAGTAAGATGTAAATGTGAGAAAGGTTATGAACATGTACACTGCTTTCCACAGAATATCGAATTTTGGACTACATTGTAGAGTAAGTTACTGCAAAATGCATTGAATAACAGAAGTATTTCAACAGGCGTTCGCAGATGGGCGCTCCAGAAGAAATTAACTTAACAGAAAAATATCTCATTTAGTGCACGATGTTGGTGGGTGTGGCATTTCAAATAAGCACACAAAATAGTTTCGCCTACACAAAAAACACAAGGTTTATAATGCGGGGGTGAATGGTTTTAATCTTTAAATACATTCCAGTCGAACCTTACGTGCTATATAGACAAAGACAGTATAAGCAGTCGCTCAATCATTATCTGCTACTGCATATAGTTATATTACAACGTGAACAGTTTCAGCAAACGAACACCAGTTTCCAGAACCTTTGTTTTATAAGGGAATCGCAGATTACATCATTAGTCAATTATAATATTTAACATACACATAATTATCATCGCGAAGGTTCGTTAGTGTATTTAAATAAGCGCTTAGCACCGCCAGAACTTTTGTTTTATAAACAACAATTTATTTGCTTTAAACATTTTTATGAAGATTGCCGCTATTACAGTAATGATGCAGCGTAAATGAATTTATTAAATATGTATCATTTCTGAATACGCAGGCTTCCACGGCCAAAGTCAGCAATAAACGAACTACATCCGGAATTGGCCCGTGTCATGACGAAATATATAGAAATGAAATAAGAGTAAGAAGAAAAGAAATAAAAAGAAAGAAAAAACGAATTTTAATTAAAAGTTTCAAAGATAATGTTCAGAACCAACGTCAACAATAAACATTTTAATGACTTTAAATCTGGCGAGGGGCTTGCTGTGACGTGAACTAACCAACTGCAGTCTTCATCTAACCGCGTCCAGAAGCTCGAAGTTGAGATAACCTGTAAGGCGTATAGAAACCTTGCAACCCACTAACGAAAAAAAGCCGAAGTGCAGAAATCGCCACATACAGATTCAACACAAAGAATACCTATATACATGCGCTCTTTCAAAATATGGTTGACTTGCAAAGGGTGCCATTACTAAAAACCCCCTAACGAAAAAAGTCCCCTGGAACCTATTGCAAGTCAACATATTTCGGTACTAGGAGCGCATGTGTATAGATATTCTAAATACCAAATCTGTATGGGGTAGTTTCTCAACTTCAGCTGATAAGAATTTTTCTGCTAAGCAGTTGCAGCTAGCCCACTCCTGGTATCTTTTGTAAGTTAACAATATTTCGGTGATAGAAACGCATGTGTATAAGTATTCTATATGCCAAATCTGTATGCGATAGCTTTAGAGATTTCGTCGGTAATAAGTTTTGTGTGATTTAACTGTTTATTCCCATTTATATATCTACGTATTAATGTTCCGAGTGTTATGCGGGAAATTGATTGCTATCTTTGCCTGCTGTTTTTACACTGATGCTCTGCACCTCGAAAGCTAGTAGATGCACAACTAGAAAATGTTAATTACCAAGAAATAATAATTTTATCATTACTAATACAAACGGTGGTTTAATATTCATATTAATTTAATTGGTAAGGACTTGCCTTTAATAATACTGCGTCTCCTGAGATGTTACGATATATCTACAGACACTGTGATATCTATTGTATTAAAAGAGATTTGAACTCACATTTAGCCTCGTGCCGTAATGGTAGCACCATAAGCCGTAATGCAACATTGTGGGTTCAAATTCTACCGAGGAATTTAAAAACGTTGATTGATTGCAAAGAAATTGTCATTTCATCATTCTAAAAAATGCTGTTTTTACACTAAATTCATCGAGAAAGATTCACTCAAATCGGTGAATAACATTTATTGATGTGCCTTTGTAAATCTGGTTTGCTGATATTAGTGTATATTAAAAAATATAGTACTTCATGGACCTCTCCGCCATACTACACTTTCACACTATTATCTCATAGGCTGCCCTTTTGTACAACTTCAAATACATATGTACATATATTTGCGCGTAGATGATCTATTCGTAAGCGGAAGCTAAATGATATTCCGACAACAAAAGCAATACTTATCAACGTCCTTCACGTGTATCTTGACCCATAAAAGATACGTACGGGGCCGGTGCCGACCTCGACATCAGTAAACCGACCCTTATGCAAAGGGAACTCTAATTATTTTCCAACCTCTACGTCCTGGAAAAGGCCGTTTTCCGCTAGATTGTTATGCATTAGAGGAGGATAGTTCGGGGGAAAAGGATTCCTCACCGGATTCGATGCGGTAATCGAACGACTTTCTGTGATGCCCCTTTGTGTACAACGACGGATCCCTTTCAATGCGAAGGAAGGCAATTTGAATATGTGCAGAGGTGAAATATGCGTTTGTAGAGACTTCATTACTATTTGCGGAATAATAATGAGCTTGTTTTGTATAGTATGTTACTAGAAAGATCGGCAATTTTCGAAGGTTGTTTTCGCAGATAACGTAGCTGTAAAGTAAAAACTACATATCGACCTCACCACCTAAGAACCAGTGCTACTATTCGAATACACGACGTATACCTACTGTGCTGTAATCTAGCGGCAAGTTGTTGAAATATTTTCGAATGCATCAATTTATACTATTAAATTACTACTTCATTTACAGTATAAGAACCATATTTTCTAGTATATCAGTACCTTCCTCGGCATTTGAAGTATATGTTGTTAGCACTTCATTCACCGCTTAAATCTCCACAAATTGATCCTTAGACCTCAGACAAAAACAATGTAAATTGCGATAAATTAGTAATAGTTGCTGTTTTTGATGCAAGGTTAAAAGCAGAGTATATGTTTTGATATTTCTTTTTTATCCAGAAATGTATTTCTAAATATATTTTTGCGGATTTATATTCTTTATATTCTCCTGTTGTCTTCAATGGTCGTTCCTAAGTAATCGTAACTAATTGAAACTTTTAACTTGTTCCAAGGCTGTTCCTTCGATTTTGATGTTATGTTTTATTTTTATTTCTTCTGCCACTATTGTCATTGTGTTTGTTTTAATCGTGTTTATCTCCATGTTTATCTGTGTTAGTTATTCTTGGTATATCTTCAAGTTTTGCTGTAATGTCTTTTCAGAGTTTGCCATCATATCATCTGCAAACATTAGTTCCTGTACGTTAATTGCATTCATTTTCCAGTTTCCTACTTTCATATTTTTCCTTTTTGTTTGGCTTTTTTAATATCATCATCTACTAATATAAAGAATAACGATGGGGTTAATACGCATCCCTGTTTTAATCCAATTTGTGATTCAAATTCAGTTGATTCTGTATTGGAAGTTCTGACTTTATTCCTATTGCTTTTATACAATGCCTTAATCATCTCTATCATTCCTTTCTCTATACGCCTCATTTCCAGGCTCTGCCGTACATCTCCTCTTCTTACCCTCTTCAGTAACTCCATTCTTCCCAATCGTCTTTCCCAGTTTTAGTTTGCTAACAGCTTCTTTCACTTCTTCGTCGCTTATTGGTGTCATACGTTCTTCGTCGTATTTTGTTATTTGCTCTTTTTCTCTTATATATCTGTCTTGTTTTATTTTTGTGGGTTCTTCGAAGTACTGTTTCCATCTTTCCATTATCTCTTTTTTCTCAGTTAGTATAATTTCCTTTGTCATCTTTATATTTTTTAATCTTGGCGCCTTCTTCTGCCTCAATTGTTTCATTGCTCCGTAGAACAATTTTTGGTTTTTTGTATAGTTATCTCTCAGTTTTAGTCCAAACTCTCTCGAAGAATTTTCTCTGGCCCTCTCGATACTCTCTTTAGCTTATAATCCTCCTCTTTTCTGCTATGCACAAATCTGATCCATTTATTTCTCCTATCTTTAACTTTGAGTTGTATTTCTACTGTTCACCATCTGCTTCTTTTTGTGTACATACTTTCTATTTTTCTTATTCCACAGCTTTCTTGTGTCGCCTTTAGTATGCCGTTTTTGAATCTTTTCCCTTTGTCTTCTATCTCTATTTCGCTTTTAGTCTCTTATTCAAACAGTTCATTTGTCTTGTACTGGCATTTCTCTCGAGTTTTTTCATCTTTCAGTTTGTAGCATTTTTTTCTTTGATTATTTTTTCCATTTGTCTTCTTTCGTGTCGACAGAATAGGGTGATATTTGGATATATCAGCAGGAACACTAACTTTTAATATAGACACATCTTTTGCAATTTCATTGATGAACTCTTTAATTATTACTTCTTAAATTATGAAAGAATAATAATAAATAAAACTATACGAAAATGCCACCCATTGCCATTCATATTTCATGTTTTCCACCAGGTTTCCATAACTGTATCAAATTCATTCGAAGGCTCATTTTTATTTTTGTACAGATTTTCATTTATTCTGATGACTTGTTAAGCGAATAGCTATTATGTTGTGTTCTAGTTTATTTTGTCTTCAAGTTAATTTAATATTCTTTTTGGAAAACTCCAAGTGCCGAAGTTTCCGTGAGCGTGAGCGGTAGCGATTATAAAACCATGACAAAATAAAACTCAAAAACCTTAGAATTTGAAGTATGACATGTCGCATGACATAACAACCTCTTTCTTATTACTAGAAAAGTGTTCGAGGTTAGCGTGCACACATAGATATATAACGCATACAGAAAATTGTAGATCTGCTAACAGCTAATGAATGTTAAATGGAAAATACAGTGGTGACTCTTTTTTGGATAAAATTGTTAGCGTTACATCGATTACAGTTAAGTGAACCCATATAATAAAGAATGCAATCTTTTTAATAACGAGAAAAATATCAATTTCTAAAACGAGTGCCCCACTAAATGAAGTTCGAAATCGCGTTCTGTTTTATACTGCGTACCGCGTTGAATGTATGGTGCGCCATAAAGAAGCGTTATTTCGATGACGCCGTCTATTTGTTTTCGGATAATGCGATTTCGGTTTCAAATTGAGTTACGACCGATCATAAACAACACCAACGGGGCTATAATTCAGATAAACTCGGAAAGTTTTTCTTGTTTCTCGTGATAGGAATAAAGTCATCAAGTTTATTTTCTTTTATTCCATAATTTACCGATCTGCGAGGCGGCTTCTATAGAAAGAGCGAACAACAAATGAAAGCTTTTTGTAAACGTTAGTACCAACTTAAATTGTAATGATGTCTCTGGTTTCCTTCCTTCGAAAGTACTGCCTCCGAAAAGTATTTCCCGATATTACCGGTTTGTCTTCGAATATCGCAAATTATAGAATCAATAATTCAGCTGTTGAGATATGTTTCCTAATATCTTTTTTATGTAGCACTTAAAAAAAATGTTGGGAATATAAAACAGGGATCGTAAAAATGGTGGAGGTGCTGGGTTAGTAATATACGAATTATTTTTTAATTTAGAGAAAAAATCTGGTACAGTAACAATTGAATCTCATTTCGAACACTAAAGTTTTTTAGCAATTTCTAGAAACATTCTTAGTTGAAACATTACCAGGAATAATGAGTTACAAAATAAAAATATCTGTTGAATTTCTATCCAATTCAAGAAAGTGTAGATACAATTGGGGAGGCTGTTAAAAAGTAAAAGGAAGGACCGCAGAACAGAAACTTTATTTTTAAAAGCAAGTACTATATGCAGATAAATGCACATGAATACCTAAAATAATATAATAAAAAAGATTTCTTCATAGTATGACCACTAAACATTTTGCCAAGCTATCGGTATTAACCGATTTTTTTTTATAGCAAACACATGCAAAGAGGGAAAATATTGTTGGAGGGAAAAAAGTAGCTCCCAATTTAAATCACACTAATATTTTGATAAATATATAAATAGCAACGACAAAATTGGAGGTTTTAAGATAACAGCTAAGGTAAGCCAATCTGAAATAAATGAAATTGCTGAAGCGATAGTAGAGCAATCTGTTAATGCAAATTTTGGAGGAGTCTTGTTTGCAAGTGGCTCATTAGATATGCGGCGTCGATTGTCAAATTGTTACTAAATGAATCTAATTTAAAAGGAGTGTGTGTCATATAACAAAGAAAAGAAAATGAGCTATTCGCTTTGCAGTACCTAGAAGAGCAATTCTCAATAAAGATGTATTTACCGAATGGACAAATGAATTTGTTGAAACGAAATGTTCTTAAATTTTGTTGAAAACATCAAAAGAAAAAAAGATACATGATTTAAGAAGAATATGGTACTTATAAGAGTAACAACAACTACGTTGACTAACACCAAATCCAAGATCTTAAATAACCAGGAGATTGGTTTGATTCTTAATTATATGGGCTCTAGCACACAAAATTATTTGCCAAATAGAAAAAGACAATGAATGAAAACACATCAATTTTATTTAACTAATTTTATAGAATATTTATTAAATCATCAAACTTTTCACTACATTCCTATTGCGTTCCATTTCTATATTATATTTTATAAAACTATCATAAATGAAAAGTGACAGATACAGTTGCGATGTATACAGTGTGTGAAAACCGGAAATTTGGAAATCTGTAAGAAAATTTCCTAAAACACGTAAGAAATATTATAGAAGGGGACAATTTTAATTTTCTCCTGGGAGCAACTCCTTCGAAAATCTTAAATGGAAAGAAGTAATACTCCATTTGAATGGCCTTTTCAAATAGTGCACTTTGGCGTTTATTTTTTTAAATTGATCGACTCGTCTTCGAGATGTTTAAGAAAATCTTTTGGTTTTGTTTGTTTTGCATTTCTAGCTGGCCAATCTATTTTAGGGGCATCACAACAAAAACCAATATTACAAACTTTTATAAATTTGTTAAAATTGGTATTTAGTGTTATCAATCCAAAGTTGTTTAAATAAAATAACCATAATGGTTTACAGTTTTCAAGAAGAGGTTGAAATTATATTAATTGATGGAGGCATCTAGATAAGATCATATATCATAAGTATGTCCTAAATCTTATTGACACATTTACTCAGACTTGATCTGTTGCAAATGCAATATGTCAAGAGCTAACTGAAGACGATTTCGATAGGAGAGTAGAGTTTTGTGAATAAATGACCACTATGATTAATAATAACAATACATTTGTAAGAAATATCTGCATGTCATCAATACTTTTATTTATATGAATTTGTAAATAAACATAACTGCAGATATTGGAGTAACGAATACCCTCATCTATGTATAGAAGGGCACACCCAGTATCCTTTAAAAAATTGGTATATAAGCAGGCATATTGAGGGACCTAATTTCCTTTTTAATGGAAATTTAAATGGCGGAGCATATTTGCGTATTTTGGAAAATGCTGTCAATACGCTAATTATTGACGCTTTGGAAAATCAATTAAACACAGAAAGAAATACCCTACTTATTGAGGATATTTTACATTATCAACAAATGAAGTTCCTCCTCACTGTGTTCTTCCAGCACGCCAGTGGCTAAACAATGTATATCCAAATAAATGGGTAGAACGACGAGGTCCAGCCAGATTGCTTGATTTGACGTCGCTAGACACTTTTCTATGGAGTTATTTAAAGACTGCTGTATTTAACCCCAACTTCAAAATTTAAAAGAACTTCGTCAGAAGATTTTTGAGTACGAATATACCAACGTTTAGCGAATAGTGGACAACATTTTGAACCATTATTGGATTGATTTTTTGTGAAAATAATTAAATATTTAAATCATATAACTTTGAAAAGAAAAATTTTGGGTAGTTGAAGTGTATTTGAGTAATAGATATTTCACCCCAAACAAAAAAAAAAACGAAACAAAACAAAAATAAAAAACTCCGAATCGATCAATTTCAAAAGACAGCGGTATTGAAACCCTCTTCCCTTTAAGCTTTTAAAGAAGTAGGGGCAAGGAATTAAAGCAGGTGAGTCAATTTTTGCACAGAAAGTTGTCCCCCTCGATAGTGCTCCTTACGTATTTCAAGAAATTCTTTATTAATTTCCAGATTTCCAGAAATATAGAAGCTTTCAAATCAACGCCCTAATATAACACATATTTCTTGAATCCTTGCAAGAGCTAATGTTGAAAGAAAAAACAGGAAAATCTAAGTTAATATTTATTATCAGTATGGATCCAGGATTTAAATTATGTAAAGATAAATGAAATAAAAATAATTAATGCTATAACATTGTTCCACTACGCCAAAAACTTTTGAAGCTTCTCAAATTACATTCTTTAGTATGAAATCGAGAATGTTATATAAACTGCAGGTTTGGGTCTCCTGCTCTTCGTATTTGCTGTCCAGTATATAGATTTCTTGCGAGAAATTGAAAAATATTTGATGAAGCTCCAGGTGGAAAGATGTCCAAAGCAGTTTAAGAAATGTTTGTTTGAAACGAACATTCACAGTGCGTTTTATTCTTCGAAAATTATATCTTTACGTTAAAACAAAAAAAGAAAGGTTTACCGATGCACTTACAGCTTTGTGATCTTAGAGATATTATTACCCTACATTTTAAAACCATATCTAGATTGCCTTGATTGATTCTTTTAAAATTCTGCTTTTCTTTCGATAGGCCGTCTTAAACCTATGAGCGATATAATGTACTCTCCAAATATTAGGTTAGAATCACCATCATTACAAATTTACATAAATTCATCCGTCCTCTGAAATCTGAAGTGTTTATTGATACTTTCAACATCCCTTTGCTTCGTTAATATCGCCTCAAATACTCGACCGTCGTTCGATTGGTATCGGAACGGTTCTGTTTGTCAAATTTCGCCCGACATATTCGACCGACAAATCGCTCCCGGCTTAAACAAAACCAATTTGCGTTCAAACGCAACGAAAACAATTTAGGGACGGTCACTCTGGTGGAAGCGATGCTGACGCATGAAATTTTGCATCCAATCCCTCTCATACCCTTCGGTCCAGTAGCTGATGCGACAAGTTACGCCTCATGCATATTATATGCAAAGATAATGGTGTCCGTTGAAACAGCGTGATGGTGGTGGATGCTCCCATCAGGTTTAAATTTTAGAAACGATTACTACTGAGAATGAGTTTGGAATTGAATATTTAGATTAAAAAGGATTAAAAAAAAATAAAAACTTGAAATTATAGAACAAAACACTGAAAGAGATCTAGGTGTATCAAAGAAATGGTATTACATAAAACTAGAGCCCCCCACCTTGAACTATGTATATTTACTATTAGTATCACAGTGCAAACCATTCTCCTACCTTTACATATAAAGACTGAATTAATTTCGTTCAGTATTTCTGATTTTGTTTTACTAGTACACTTACAGAATATTTCTCTAAGCAACGAACTTTTTTGTTTGCTTCATGTAATATTTTTAACGGTGTTCTATGTACCCTCCATTGTCTTGCAAAATATAGTTACTTTCTATTAAAAATATGTCCCCAAACGCTTTATTCTATTTCATTTTTGTACTTATCTATAATTTGTTCATTTTATAATAACAGTTTTCTCTTAATTAATATATTGTTTGAGAGGAGGTATCGTTGGAAACCCATTAACATTTTATAAAGGTCGTGGATAAATTTGTTTACTCTAGATTACAGTTTTGTTTGAATAACTTCAGTACTTGATTAATTTTTCAAAATTGATTTCATTTTTACAATAATTTCAAACTTAATTTTCTTGCTAAAGAGGTTCTTTAATTAACAGTAGAAGAGAAGTCCTATACTCCTTTAATGTAAAAATGTTAGTACCTATTAACTAATGTAGAAGCTATTATAAAAATGATTGGTATGCAAACGCATACAACTGCAATTAACAAAATCCAAATTTAAAGTCAATATCTCTGGGCTTAAAGTTATATTAGAAACATTTATTTTTGTTACGGTAATGATAACTGCACCAAACCAACTGTTAGCTAATGTCACGCAAAGTACGGTATATACTAAGTTTTATAAAAACCAGACAAATAAAAGGTTTGCTTTGATTTGTTTATTATGAAATAAAATTTTACACATAAACAGTTTAGTCAATAATAATTCATCGAAATTCAAATTAAATAAATAAAACATAACAAAAAAACATTGTTTTGGAGCTGGTGATTCACATAAAATCCTGAAATTGAGCAGAATGTCATTCGTCCTTCGGAGTAGCATGTTACCGTAGCCTAAAGCTACAATCGGCGCAACATTTGGAATTTCAAGAATCGTACCCTTTGTTAGAACACCTTTTATTAATAGATCCAAATTATTAGTTAGATTATGGATTATTTCAGGTAACTATCAAAATTCTTCTGTTATAAGTAATTTCTTGGTTTCCGGTAGGATTTGAACCTACATCTCCTTCGCTAGACTAAACAGCCGCCACTGCTCAGCGATCAGATATGAACTGAGTTACGGTTCGAAACGGTCCCTTTCGCGATCAACAACACACGCGGCCAGAAACCCAGGAATATTATTCCATATGTATGAATATATTGTAATGGTATGTATTATTATTTTTTTTTAATCTTTTAAAATATTAATGTTTTTCTGAATTTTTCTTATACTTCTACTTTGTATATCTTATCATTGTAATTACTTTGCATAACCTCGCTCCAATATTTTTGTAGAAACATACTCCTAAATTCATCAAAACTATGGCAAGTATCTTGGATAACAGAAAACCAAGTAGTTACCGCCAATTCTAAAGATGATCTAATACATGAAAAAATATACTTGACATTCTGCCTAAATGGAGAAAGAAGCTTTTCTGAGAAAATTATAAAATCTACGGGATTCTCTTTTTTCCCATTAAACTTTGGCAATAATTTTTTTTTATTTTAAGGTTAGTATTTTGACCATAGACCATGTGTTTAGATTACTTAGATTGACAGAACGTTCAATGTCCGAAATAAATTAAATTTTACGTAGTTGTCAATTAAATCTCATTTACCTTTTCACCTAGACTATTAATTGACTTTCTAAGCTCGGGGATATTGTTGGAGGACAAAGTATCGCCAATCTCGGATTCGTGTGAACGTGTTTCGGGCATTGTAGTCTTACGTGTATTGACTATTAACACAAAACAGAAAAATAAATTGCAATTAAAGTTTCCAAAAATTTAAATGTCGAAAAAGTTGAATTTTGTGTGAAATCTGAGGCTCTTAATGTTCGTTTATTTAAATTTTTGTTTGTTCGAAATTCGAAATTAGTGTTGAATAATTGAAATAACCAAATGTAAGATTCTAAAAAAAAAATATATTGACAAACAAGAATGTATATATATCGCTTTTTAACAAAATTTCTTTTAAACAAATATGGATATATATATTGATCAGGGATTTTGCCTTTTGAAATAAAATTAAATGAATTGAATGAAAAGTAGATTAGATTGAAATAAAGAAACTAACAATATATTGACCAATTTAGAATATATCAGTTACATCGGAAATGTGTTCGATAAAATATGTATCGCAATCCCGAGCTAGCTAATACATCTGTATTTTAAAATTTTAAATAATAAATGACGTTATTAAGGATGAGGTCCTTTACTTTCTTTACTCACACACGCACTTTGCTATTGTAGGATGGTGTATCTCCCTGCCTTCGCGCTGACGACCGAATGCCCAAGGTTACGCCAGAGTTGCTCTGCTGGATCAGCGGTGTTTCGCCCGATATTCGGGTATTTTAAATGTGGTAACAAATCCACTACAACTTTATAAAACCTTGGAGGTACTTTTCTCACAACAATATGGGAAATTCGCGAAATACGGAGCTCACAAGCTTTACTGATGCTCAGCTATCTAATACTCCATTTAGAACTATATGTATTGCTATAATTGAGGAAATTATTTTTTAGTAAGTAAAGCAAATGGTAAATTATGAATAATTTAATTTAAACCGAGAAAAGTCATAAGCTTTTTCCAGTAATTTTCGCACTAACACAACTTTCGTTTGACAGAATTACGATCTTTCCTTCTTTCTGGCCATTCTTGTTTTCTGGATTGCCTTTATTTTGCAATACCTTTCCTTATAGTAGTTTTCAGTATTGAAAACGGCAAAATTATGTCCAGTTGACAAAACGCCGCTACTTTAATCAGTTTTGGTGAAGTATACGAAATATTTCTATTATATTATATTATATTACTCGCATATACCAATAACTTCGTGCAATTTTACTTGAGGACCAACATGGTTTTGTGTATAGGCGATTCACTGGCACTAATCTTACTACGATTACACAATACGTAGCCGAATCACTGGATGACAAAGCGAAAGTCGGACCGAGTTGAGCACGAGATTCATTCTCATAACGCCTTAAGTTTAGAATTATAAACAATAAGCGACGTTTATAGTCCTTCTCTAAGAATCCAGTTTATTTTATATCACAAAACTGTTAACTTGGTAATTAATTTTCATAGTACCAATAATATTATATAAGAACGAGTATCAATCATTAAAGACAACCGCAGAATAGAGAAAGAAATAAATGAGAGAATAGGGAAGTCCACAAAAATATATAATACATTAAGAATACATTTTTAGATCAAAAAGAAATACCAAAACGAAATGAATGCAATTAATCTACAGGAGCTAATGTTTACAAGTGATATGATATTGATAACAAATTCAGAAAAGACATTACATGAAAACTTGAAGATATACCAAGAATAACTAAAAAAGATAAACATGGAGATAAACACGATGAAAACAAACACTATGCTAATAGCGGTAGAAGAAGAAAAACATAACATCAGAATCAAATGAACAATTTTGGAACAAGTTAAAAGATACAATTACTTAGGAACCATCGTTGAAGACAACTGGAGAATAGAGAAGGCGATAAATGAGAGAATAGGGAAATCCGGAAAAATATATAATACATTAAGAAATTAATTAGATAAAAAAGAAATACCAAAACATATAAAGATAGAACTGTATAAAAGAGTGGTCACACCAACACTAACACATGGCAGCGAGTCATGGACAACCACGAGTAGAATCAAAAGCAAAGTCACAGCAAGGAAATGAGATTCTTATGAAGAATAGAAGGAGTAACAAGGAGGGCCAAATCAGAAACACGACAATCACTAGCAGCCTAAATATCAAGCCGATAGAACAAATCATAGAGTAGGGACAACTGGGATGGCTTGGACATATACACAGAATGGAAGTCAAATAACAAAAAAGATTTTCGACGCCAAAGCAGAGGACAGAAACAGAATTGGTAAACCCCTAAATACATAGAAAGAACAAATATATAGAATATTAGACTAAAGAAGTATGGGATAAATTGAAGCTAAACAACTGACTCAGAACAGGTAACCATGGAAGACAAAAATATGATAATAGTAGTCCGACACCGCAAGGTGTAAAGGAAGTAGAATTAAAAAAAAAAACGAGTATTGTGTTACTAAGACTCACTTAAGAAATCGAGCCAGAATTGCCAACTAAGCAATAATATTCGCTTAAAAAAGCTCCCTGGATAAATGAACCAGTTATTAGCCGAGACAGAGATGTAACGCTGCGGTTTCTAATCCTGACTAGACAGGATCAAAATAAGGGTTACTTTACAACGTACATTCGACCTATGTCATCCCTAAATAATTAATACCGCGCTTAAATATATAAAATTTAATTTAAACCTGTGACAGTCGTCTGGCCACATAAACACAAACGCACCCGTAGGCCTTATTTGCCTTGTTGTCTATTGTTTAGCGCATACATGCGTTCGGGTCCGCTTCGCCTTCCGGTACATATACGCACATTCCTCTCAATTATTCAGCGGGGTTTTGTCGAGCGATCCTGATGAAATTAAGGATGCGCTGAACGTATCACCGAAAGTACATATTGGAAAATAACTTATTCATCGCTCCCGTTATGGACGCAGTTCTAGACCTCGGCATGTTGCATATGTAGACCGGTAGGTCGGGGGTCGGTACGTACGTTGGTTTCCATCTTCAATTTTTTTCCGTACCTGCGCGAATTACCGCGGACACGAGATGTACGATTTGCGTAAGCGTATATCGTATTCATGGAAATAAAACGGAACGGATGAAGGGCAACGTAAATTTAGGGAGAAAGCGGTTTCGTATTATTTAATAAATTAGACGCGGTAGCGTTCGCGTTGAAGGTAATTGAGTTTTTATTATAAAGAAAACACGGCTTATTATACGATGTTCGCAATGTGTACAGGAGTAAATAATTTCCGTTCTGTTTTATTGTCTGGTGGTTCTCCAACAAAGACAGTACAAAGTTGTTTTAATAAAAACGTGAATAAAATGAGCTATTTTTTGTTCTTATTTGAATACCAATAATTCGATGTTTAACCGGTCTAGACAGATATATTGATAAAACGGTTTCTTCGATTGAAGAAATATACAATAACAAAATAGAATAAATATTTTCTGTACACAAAAGAAAAATGGTTTTTGTGTTTGTAGTATGATTTTTAAAGACCATTACGTACTGTTGGAATTGATACTACCAAAAATAAAGCAGTATAATACGAAAGATAAAGACGCTGTTGAATATATATACTCCCTATACACTGCTCTTAGTGCAAACGCTCTCTCGGGACTACTAATCCACGTATTACTCGAGAGAAGGGTGGAGAACTGTACCCGCTTCTTCTCGCTATGTCTGACTTTACAGATAAGTATTTCATTCTTTTGGCAATAGTTATAACCTAGAATAATCACTTGAATTGTAGAGTAAGATATGGCGATAGTAGCAGAGAGGGAGTGATAATGTGTCGAGCATAAAACCGCTCGAAACCACGCTGATGACGCCGGGTAGGCAAAAACATATCCGTGTGTTAGCGTCTCTTGACATTGTCTTTCTCATGAAGGATTGATTCCACCAATACCATGAGGAAATCTGTATTCAAGAGCATCTTTATCTTTGATGTTATTTTCTAGGCATTCCTTTAGATGTGTCAGTATAATACGAATAAATTAAACATTAGTATTAAACCATCGTTGGTTAGTAATAATAAAATTACAATTTCCTTGTAATTAACCAACGTAATTAAATTCCTGAAAAAATATTAATCTCGGCAGGATTTGAACCCACGACCTCTACATTACTGGATCATTATGCTGCCCTTACACCATGGGACCACCTGAGAGTTCAAATCGCTTTTAATACCTAGATGTCACAATGTCTGTAGATATGTCGCAATATCTCACAAACACTATATTATTATTGAAGGCAAGTTTTTAACAATTAAACTAATATTAATATTAATTAACTGGAAAATATTACTTCGAAGAACTCACAAAAATTAAACAAGGTAGATATATAAAAGAAAAATACCAAAAAGCAAGAAACGATGAAGAACGCATCATACCAATAAGTGACGAAGAAGTCAGAGAAGCAGTTAGCAAGCTGCAACTAAGGAAATCGGCCGGGCAGAATGGAATCGCTGCTGAAATGTTAAATTATATTGGAGGTAGAAGTAATAGAGAACTACTTGACCTCTTAAACACCATCATTAAAAAAAAGAAATACCAAAGAAATGGAATATAGGAATAATTATGCCCATATAAAAGGAGGTATAAAAGAATGCTCAAATTACAGAGGAATCACGCTATCAAGCACCCCAGGAAAAGTATTGACAAGAATATTAGAAAAAAGACTCCGAGAAAAACTGGAAACAACATTAGAAGGTATGCAACAGAGATTTAGAAAAGGAAGAAGCAGCCAAGACATAATAATTATAACCAGACAACTAGGAGAAAAATTTACAAGAAAAGGAAAGGAAATACACTTGTATTTTATGGATCCCAAGAAAGGGTAATACTTCCTTTAGAGTTGATTCAGTAATTTTTGGTAGAAACTTATTTCAGGACTTTGTTCTGAATATCCCTAAAGCCGTTGAAAACGTATTTTAGGATGAAAGCGAAAATAATAGTTTAGTACCCATCAGATTCAACAAATCAATTACAGGACAATGTAGTTTGCTACATACTAGATAAACTCAAATATAACTTTAAGAACTGAACACATAAAAAAGGAAAAAGAACACACCTTAAACTTTAACCTAAACTATAATTGCACAAAGTGTAAAGGCGAGATGCATTTACTAAAGAGGGTTGTAGAGATATGGGAATATCTATAGAATGATTGGATTATGAATTGTAAGTACTGCATATGGTACATATTGGGGACACTAACTTTAAAAACTGAACACATAAAAAAAGCAAAAGAACACACCTTAAACTTTAATCTAAAGTATAATTTTACAAAGTGCAAGGGCGAGATGCATTCACTAAAGAGGGTTGTAGAGATATGGGAATATCTATAGAACGATTGGATTATGAATTGTAAGTACTGCATATGATACATATTGGGGACACTAATATAGTGTTAGTTCGAGATTTTATGGTAATAGTATGTGGGAACTCTGGCAAAAGGACGAGGATAACAAAGTCAAAATAACTTAATAACTATACGTTGTTATTTACAATATTAAATAGAAACTTGATATTCGCTTTATCGCGCCGTACATCCTGGGGATCGACTTTGTATAATGTATGTTAAGCTACGTGACAATAACATTTCAGTGGATATTCGTCATGTTGCTTATAGTATAACAAATACGGACGATAAATCCCAATGCCTTTAACATGGAACTGTTTATTTTAGATATGTTGTTTAGGATTGTTTTGAATCGAAGAATGAGAATTGCTGAGCGCGTGAGTAAGACGTTGTCAATATAATAACTAAAGTGTATAGGATGAACCTTACATATATAACCTACAGCAATACAATTACTCATATTTAAGTTTAGCCTATTTTTACCACGCCGTGCTTGTAATATGTTCATTTGATTTAGCAAAGAACGATAATCATCAATAATGTTAACAACGTTATAAGGTTTTAAATCATCAGTAAATACTCACTTATGACAACAAAACATATCACATACATGCATCATTAATATAAATAGCAAATACGAGGTAGACGCCATAAATTCTCGACCTGGCAGGTTTATACAGGTTCAAGCGTGTTCAAACTCCTTCACAGCGTGCATGCACGTATGGGACGTCTAAGCTATAAATATGACGATTCAAAGAGTAGTAGTTTTTAGTAGCCAGCCAACCAACATGATTAGCGCATGAGAATGTCTTGCCTAATCACATAAAACAACGTTTAGCCGGCGTTTACGATGATTCACCTCCTTCATATGCAACTGTAAAAAAGTGGGAAAAAATGTCTCCGTTTGGGGCAAGAATACCTGGAAGACGCTGAACGGTCGGGTTGACCAATTGAAGTGATAACGCCTCAACAAATTTCAATTATTTAAGATATAGTGCTAAAAGATCACCGTTTGAAATTGAGAGAATTAGCAGTGATAACAAACATATCCGAAAGAAATATTCGCCGAATTCTCCATGACTATGAATAAAATTAGTGCAAGATGGGTACCGTGACTTCTTTTGCTATCCAGTGCGCGGTCGTTTTTAACCATGTGTGGAGACGACCCAAAACCGATTTTGGAGTCCATTGTCACAGGGGATGAAACAATACTATTTTACGATCGCCTATCGAAAAGGGAATGGCGTTTGATAGCGATTATGATCAATGCCTATTAACATATTACAAATAAATTTTGCAACTTTATAATTCCCGTGAATTTAATAATAGACTCCTTGAAAAGTTAAAGTAGGCAACCTGATGAACCTCGTCCCAGAAAGGCGAAAGTCGTTCAATCAACGAAAGAGGTGATGGCCACAATATTCTGGGATTGTGACGGCATTTCGCTAATGGACTTTAAAGAGCGCAATACAACCGTTAACGGCATATACTATGCGTCTTTATTGCATAAATTAAGGGACAGTGTTCGTGTAAAATGACGTGGAAAATAGGCAAAAGGTGTGCGATTATTGCACGACAATGTTCCCGTCCATACTCTTGCCGTTTCACAAGCTGCCATCCGCGAATGTGGCTTTCAAGAATTGAAACATCTACCGTATTGTCCATACATGGCTCCTTGTGATTTTTATTTGTTTTCTAATAAAAAAAATACTTTAAGGGACGTCGTTTTAAGGACGACAGCGAGTTGCAAGCAGCTATTGTAGAACATTTTCAGATTATCTTTACAAGGGTATCGAATTATTAATTAATCGTTGTAATAAATGTATGGAAATTAGGGGAGATTACATTGAAAAATAAAACTTACATTGTTCCAAGTTTCTGTTTTCTATATTAGGCCGAGAATTTATGGCGCCTATCTCGTAGGGAGGGGGGTCCTAAATTCGATCCTTGCGGAACACCATTATCTAATAGTATAGTATTAATACGGAAAAAATATTTGAAACGAAAACCCAAAATAACGGCATGATGCCGATTGCTACACTTTTCTTTCGTCCTTCGTAACTAAGTCCATTAAACTAACAATGTACTATAACATCCGCCTAGATTTAGAAATTAAAGATAACAACAACCATATAATAATCTACATGTGTTAATTTGAGAGAATTTGTGCATTAAATTCCTAAAGATATTGAACAAAATATGTATATATAATGAAAGTGGAAAATACAAAAAACTAGGTCAACGGCATATCTTTTCCATTAAATTCATCTACCGAATAAAATAACGTGTGGGTAATAAAATTTGAAACAATTTGCCTTACAACCATATTCATAATCATAATAAGTTATTATTTTTATAACTGTAACGTCGATTCATAAGATTTAAACACGACTACATTGGGAATTTCTTCCTCGTTTTACTACAGGTATTCATGTTGTTCAGCTTTTAATCCTATCCAACACGCAAACTTTATCATGGCATACTGCGTTATATGTTGAATAAACATTATGATAGTAGCCCACACACTCAATCGGCGTACTTGGAACATGTTTATAGGAAATCGTTTTTAGGAGTATGTTCACAAAATGTAGTGGTCCTATTCATTTTATGCCGCAAAATAGTTAACAGAAATCACACAAGTGCATATTTCAATGTGTTTGAGAATGCACTCTTAAATAGCTCATTGTGTGGCACTTTGGGTTGTAAGTAAAACCCTTATGATTGGATTAAGAATGCATTTACAGAAAATCACTGTTATGTGTATATTCAGAGAATTTCAAATACTTAGAACTCATTCCTTGTTATTTTGTATCCATGAATAAAGTATTGCGGGACCCAACTAGATAATTATAGCACTTGCTTGGGGACGAGATGGAAAGATGACTTAAAACAACCGTTATAAATTTTACAGAATTTTGCTAGATGCTTCACAACAATCTCCGTATACTACTATCACATCTAACCAGAATAAAGGAGCGTAAGACTCGAATATTATGGAAATTGTAGCGTTATGATCTTCTACCCTTCCACAATGCAAAAAAGCAGCACTTCAATCGATTTCATAAATGGAAAAAGCTCTAACTTCTCCAGAATAACCCTCCGAGAACCTCAATTATCGATATTTCGAAAAAATTGAATGGAAGAAACTTGAAAATTTGGCATATTATAAATTCAGCTAAAATTTTTAACAGTATTGCTTCTCTTTATAGCGGAAATGAAGCAAGTATACTATTATATTTATCAATTTTGTATAAGGTTTTATCTCAATATTTTGTGTGATTGGATTACTAAATGCTTTGAGGTGAAGTTGTCAAGAAAAAACATCAGCTTTTCATAAATCATCTTAGATTTTCAATATATTTAAATAAATAAAAAAACGTACAGAAGATATTTTATATAGAAGTCCCATTAATAGAGAAATATTTTGAAAAAGAAAGTGAGCATTAAAACTTTTACCTCACTAATTGTAAGAGGAATAAAATAATGTAACGTGTATTTGGGTATATTCTGGTTTTTAAGAAATCGCATTTTAAAGATCACATTTCCAAACTTGTGTTAGAAGAAAATAATAGAAATACAGATGTATGTATACATAGCGAAGTTTCTTAGACTTATTGCATGCGCTATTGGATGTATCGATTCGAAGAAGTTGTTCCGATACTATAAATATCGATAAAAAAGTTAACAGCACCAGCAGCAAAATATCCATATATTGATACGTAGGACAGGGTCAAACTTTTCTACTTTACTATTTAATTTAAGTTCTAAAATCATATTAGTTATAGGTAGCTATAGATTTATTATTTACGTATCCCCCAACTTGGAAATCATTCAACACTTTCTAATTGCATAGTATTATTCTCAAGTCGCCAATAAAATACTGACCTAAGATAATTTATGTCAGTCCTGTCTAGTAAAAATAAAATCCGAAACTCTTTATACAAAAAGGTGCAATATAAACCAGTTAGATGCGAGTGAATGCAGAAGTAATGATTTTAATAGAAAGGAAAACGTAGTATACACCCAGCGAAATTTCCATTATTCCATATAGTTTCATATTCCCAAATAAACATTTAGCAAAGATATGAGGTTAATTACAATTACATTTCGTATCATAAAGAAACATCCTACGAAATCACGCATTACCTTTTAGTGTAGAAAATCTCTAAAGATATGCTTATTTTTTGTTAAATATACATTATCGAAGTATATATCAGTAAATAAAAATGCTAAAAGTTAAACTGCTATCCCAGTAGGTAAAATACAAATAAATTTGTTTTAAAGAGGTAGGGTTTTCAAATAGAGAAATAGCTAAGAAAGGATGATCCTGAAATCTATTAACGAGTCGTAAATCAATTCCAGGTGTAGAAGCTTTCCTTGTATATCAGTGCACTGTATATTTTGTTTTTATTTTGCGCCGCGTTGCAACAAAATACCTAGAATTTACGTGATCAGGCTATATACTTATGTGTTTCCATTCAATATCCATCTTCAGTATCGATTCTATGTCTATGGTCCTCATACTTTCAAATGGAAATTTCCTGTGCAATTCCATTCTTACAAAACGTTAATGCGCAATAAATCTACATAAAAGAACAATATTACGGGACATATATGCATCCTAATATAACTTGCTTCATCTTTCTTTAGATTGTTGAGGGCAACACTGCTATTACTTAGAAGGCATTAAATTTCAAACCTGTTCCTTAATATTCGCCTAAGCACTTTTAGAAAAATGGATAGTTTCTCGACGTGAGATTGCACGCTAGCTAAGTTCTCTTCTCTAGGGTAAGTAATTAAAAATAAGCACTTGATTTATTAATGGCCGAGATCTAAGAAAGATTTATTATAGTTTAAGTTTCTGCAACGAAGATATATAGGTATACTGACAGTTAGAATGAATAATAGCTTTTCGTAGTTTATTAATCTAATTCTCATCATTTCCTGTTATTAAAATTTATATTCTATTTTGTTTTGGTAATTAATTATTTATTAGAATGCTATAAATTGTGAATATAAAACGTACTCAACACCAATAATTTACACTTTAAATTTGATAAAAATAAGCATACCCTAAATCTTCTCAGAAACGAGGCTTTAATAAAAGAATAATGACCACGATTCTTCACCAAATCATATTTATCAAAAGAAAGAACAAAGAAAACTATAGATGGATTAATACATGTGATTATAGTTTTTTTCATAAAATTTCAGAAAAAAGCTCTCAATTGAAAGAATATAGAAATATCACTTACTTTGAAAAAACAGCAACAAAAAGAGCCAAAAAGTCGAGCAATTCATCTTTTTCCAAAAACTCTTCCTTTCACATTTTCTTCGTCACCTTCAATTATAAAAAAAGATTCCACGGATAAACACAAAACAAGCAAGCACTTTCTTTCTTTTAATTAGTTTCACTTCACCGATTATCTGAAAAAGGCACACATCATTTTCGAATTAACTCGTTTCGTGAATATGAACAAATTAAATTAAACCGAAATGATTAGGTACCGTTAAAAGCATCACAGTTAAAATAGCCGATTTTCATCGATAATTACCCTAACTGCGTTGAGAACTTCGTAATTACGCGTTCGGCATTTCAAATACGTGAAATACCCGCGATTTTCCTCGCCCGGATCCGCGGATTCAAACCTTCCGGAATCGAAGCTTACGATGTACTGGAAACTGAATTCATTCTTATCTACTTTCTGATTGGTCCGCTATTCGGAATTCGCGCCGAATCGGTTCTGCACGATTTACACCGTCTCTGACCGATTGTCCATATTCAAACTGTCAAATTGTGGGTTAATTTGAATTTTTTTTATTTTAATCGTCGAAACAATGTCACTTAACGATAATAATGCACAGGACGTTAAATATTTAAAAAATCAATTAAACGTTGCACGAAATGAAATAAATAATCTCAGGTAACTTAATTCTAGCAGTTTCCGTTTATTATAAAATCCTTTATTAACCTATTTTTGATCCTTTTTATTTTACTTCTAGGCAACAGTTAAAATCTTTGATATTGGCACATCGTAAGGATTGCGATGAAATTCGTGATAAACTCGAGAATTGGAGATGTTTGGAATGTAGAAATAGACAACTACAAGATGATAATGCTGATAACTTAGTGGAAAATGAAAATCGACCTGATTTGTCTTTGAACTATATTGGTATGATTTACACTAATTTCCCAGAGAAAAGGGGCACTCCACGACAACCAGGGATATGCTCTGATATGATAGCTAAATTAACATTAAATAATGAAGTGTTTACAAACCCAACACATGCTTTGGAAGGATTGCAAGAGTACTCACATATGTGGTTTGTGTCTCACTTTCTTCTGTAGTAATAGACATATTTTAATTAATATTTCTCTGCAGGATCCTATTTCATTTTCATCAAAATGATTCCACACATGTCAGAGCAAAAATGGCGCCACCAAGACTAAATGGTTTACGAACTGGGGTGTTTGCCACAAGATCTCCTCATCGACCATGTCCTATTGGTTTATCACTAGTGAAAATAGATAGGATCATGGAGAATACAATCTATTTCAGTGGTGTTGATATGATCGATCAGACACCTGTGTTAGATATAAAACCATACATCCCACAATATGATAATCCAAGCTTATCTGCAAGCAATATGTCCGATGATGATCTTGTCTGCGAAGGCGGCATTAGCTTCAATGATATGCATCTCAGTACCGATTCTATGTTTAATGTCTCGAGTATTCAAGATTCCAATGATATTGAGGTTGCTGCTGGATACGATAATATGAATAATAGAATTATGGATGGAGAAGAGAATGGTGGCAGAAATCAAAATGTTGTTGGGGTTAATTCCCCTATTCCTAGAAATAATGTTGGTGCTAATTTGGAAGAATCTCTCTATTCAAGGTAAAGTTGTTAAGGGAAATTGAATAAAGTTTTATTATTTTTGTTAAAATATTTGGATATTAAGTAATTAACTTGGAAATTCACTTTTTTATCTCTGGTGTTAGTGGTTGTAGACGTTCTAATATAGAAATGTATTTACGAAACGTACTAGTAGTAGTTGTTACAAGTTTTAAAACTAACACAAAATTCTTTGAAACAAGAGTGCTGCAATGAAGAATTAATGCCTTTTCTAAGTAATTGATTATTTGGAGATGACTATTTCAATTAGGTACGCTAATTTAAAATAACCAAGTATTTTACTTCCGAAACTAGTACAAAGTATCGATGGACTAAATATTATGTGTTGTATGAATACATAGTAGTTGATGTGAACTGACAATGTTTATAAGGGAAATACATTTAACATTTAAATAATCAAACTGCTTGGCATGCGTTATATGCTTTATTTGTAATAACAGTACAGATACAAATATGACTTAATCTAATATAAACGTTTCCCCAGTTCCGTGCTCTACAATGTACTAAAAGCACATGACATGGCTCCTACTCTTAACAACGGATTTAATTTGAGCTGACATCGATTTTACCATGGTTCAAATACTGTGTAATAATTAAAGTTGCCCATTTGATTTGTTCAGAAATGGTGTCAATGCGTTGATTTTACTTAACAAGAAGGCAATAATTTATAAAATGTTTATAGATATGATATAAAAACTTGCCCAGCGACTACATATCTACAAAATATTTGAATGAGCTTGGTTATACACCTGCAGCATTGCGTACGTCTCTTCAGTTGTTTGAGACACGTCCATTGCGATGGTGATATTAATTTACATTAAGAGAAGACGTCGAACATGCAATAGTGTAATATTAACATAATTAAAATGCCTGGCAAACAAGGCAGCAACGATTTTTTGGATGTTATCTCTGGTTAACTACTATCAAACTAATAAGAGAAGAGCCCTGCGTCACAAATTGCCGTGTCTAGTAACGATACACATTTGTAAAGTTATTAGTCAAGATACTTTAAAAGATAAAGATAGAAATATAAACGTATGTCATTCATTCGTAACATATCGGTAAGACAGACGTTCCACTAGTTCCGTGTATTCAATAATGTACAGAACAAAGGTAGAGATACGACAGAAATGAGAGTTCTATACCAACAACATGCAGCCCGTAAGCAACTGTATTGAGAGACGTAATTTGCTTAACGTTGTTTGACAATTGTTTCCTGAATGAATTATAATTCATATCGCTCTTTACTGAAACGTAAATTACCTGATTTTTTTTTACTTAATTGACAAATATCTAATGTTACACTCTGTCCACTCTTTATTTTTGCAAGCAGAAATTAGGTACCTACACATAATACTGCATAGAAATTAAAATAAGTTGAAAATGACATTAATCTTGTAGACCGACTCTTCTTTATGTGCACGCCATAACATTTTTGAAATACTGCTGGAAATACGACATGTAATATGACGCTGAAGTACTGTATTAATTCATACATTGCTTTGTTGATGACATACCTTCCTACTCGAACGTCAGTGTGAGACAAACAAAAATGGGTAACTCTTGTAATGATCTTTCAAATTTCTTAATTGTTGTTTTTGATTCAATCATTCTCATGTGAGGATCATTTCATCTCATTGAAAATTGTTCCATCCAATGCTTTACACTTTTAAATATTTTTTTTAATTCAGACCATTTGTCATGTGCTTTTGTCATCATACCAACCATTAGTTCCTCTAACATAGGGTAAATTATATATAAAAAGATTTTTTACAGATAATAATTATAAGAAATTATGTACAGGTGTATTCCAAAATTCCAATTGTTTAAAAATATAATTCTTCGATATTTTGTGTCAGAGAAACCAATATGGCACCATATACTATGGTAAAACATCGTGTATTATAATTATGTAATAAATAGTGCTGAATTGATCATCCAAACATGCTTAAAGTGCATTGATGTAGGTGCAGTATCCAATCTGTCAGTTATTGAGACGAAAATGACATATATAACTTCACATGATATGTAGATCTAATAAGAGAAAATGAAATAAGAGTAAGAAGAGAAACGGAGAAATAAAAAAGGGAAGAAAAAGTTTAAAAAGGTGAAAGAGAGTATGAGAAGGAAAGAGGGAAGAGGGGCAGAAGACGTTTATTACTGACTTTGACCGTGGGATCTTACGTATTCATTTCAAAATATGAATTCCATTGATAAGTACGAAAAGAAAATTTAGACTGATAATTTTTCAAAATTACCTCTCATAGATCAACATCTCGTATCGGTGAAAGAGAAGCACCCGATGGTGAGGAGGAAGAATCTTCAAGACAACCAACCGCTGGACTAAGGTCGACAACAAACGTCACAACACCGGAAGGACATATTCGCGTTCCTACATGGATAGACCATCCGCCAGTTTCGACTCTCACCGTGATTTTCAAAGACAGAGCCATAGCACAATTAAATCAGCTTGGAAGCGAGGTAAGTCACTTCTGCCCGGAAGCAAACGTCAAATGAATTGTTTTACGTATTGCAGGCGGAAGAGAAGAAGGCAATAATTACGAACGTCCTCCGCGAAGATCCCAGATCTGTGTACCTACGCGAAAGACTAGGTTCCCACTGTTACGTTTTCAGGATCGCCGATCTCAATGTTTCTTGTAAATTCAATGATCCGGCGCATACAGTTACGGTATTCAAAATATTTCCTAATTCAGTGAGTGACTCAGATGATTGAATTTTCATGTAATGAGTATCATTGAGTAAGCTTTTGATAGGTACTTTAGGTTAAGAGAAAGAAACCTTTATTCTTTACTTATGTGCTAGTGATGTTCTCTCTTGTTTGTTCATTTGCTAGTCATCGGTCTACTTTTTTTTTTTTTTGTTTAATACTCAAGTACTTAGCTTTTACGCTTTGTTATATGGTACCAAAAGCAAAAGCCTTGCGCTTTTACAAAGGAGGTTCAGTTTAGCGAATTTAGAACCTACTTGAATTTTTTTAGCTCGTCTTTATATTTTGTATAGGATGATATTTTTTAAGTATTTAACTATTTATATATTTCCGTTTATTGGTAGAGTAGTAACTCTTTAGTTGTGATTCCTATAGAATACTTACCTTTTCTAAAAATTCAAATAGATGTTGTTGATGCTTAATTTTACGTACAGTGTCGTACAAAACCAGAAATCAAAGTGAATAGATTTTAATTTTTTACAGGTTTCCGTTACATTTTTAAGTAGTTTTGTATCAGTAGTGTTAAGCATTTTAGTTTTGTATCAGATTGCATACAAGATTTGGTTTCATATACGAGAATGTGACAAAAGTTGCGACGAACTATAGCTGATCAAGTATCATGTTAAATTATTTCAACTCTCTCCAAGGTTTTATTTTGGTAGTTACGATTTAAAACTGATTGTAACATAATTTGTAAAAGCCTGGATAAATAAAAATCTTGTTGGTGTCAGTTGTGATTACATCTAATTCTTTTTTTATCTTCTAGCAATATTGATCAAACGTATACTCTTGAATTGCAAAACTAAGCCCGTTTTTTTTCATGTTAATGCGATTTATATATTTCCAAAAAATATATATTTTTTTGTTGATTTATACCGTCATATATGTTGCTAGTAGAATTGTCGGACATAGAGCGCTACCAATTCTATTTTATATATATATATAATAATAACTGAACAAAATGTCTATTTTATAATCTAATAAGCAACAGTTATTCGCATTAACAATTGTCTACATTATAAGTATAAATGTCAAACTTTTGAATTAAGTGCCATAAAACTTTTTCTCCGAGTGTACCTTGGAAACGATCGTGCTGTTTAACCAGCTACATGGAATTGGTTGCATTCTAGGTCTTGTTTTTTAATACATGAAAAATCATATATATATTGACGATAAAATAGGGTTAGATACCACTTACTTTTGACATCAGAATTTTCGAAATTAGCCGATTACTACAACGAACGCTTTTAAAACACAATGACTATCATAAAAGGAAATTCACAGGTATAGCAGTAAGCTCCATTCACATAAATTTATTAATTATTCGGAACGCAGCGTTTCGAGAGCACGTGGACTCTCATTGTCAACCGTGTTACCGACTGAATGTAAAAACTGTTCGGTCGGTAACACGGTTGACAATGGGAATCCACGTACTTTCGAAACGCTGCGTTCCCAATAAGTTTACTGCTATACCTGTAAATTTCCTTTTATCATAATCAGTGTTTTAAAAGCATTCGTTGTAGTAATCGGCTAATTTCGAAAATTCTGACGTCGGAAATAGTAGTATCTAAACCTATTTTATCGTAAAAAAAAACGCCGTACATTTGAAATGTGCGAATTGTGGACGAAATTTTAGTATTTTAGTCTCATAAGGCCTAGCAGTCTAACGTTATGGCAACGAAAAAGTTGTGTGCTTCATTTATACGAAAAAATCCGAGTATTTTGGAATCCATTTCTAGGTTAATTTGTTCGTTCTGATACGTAGACAAATTTTTAAGCAACAAAGATACATATTCATCACGTGTGTACGCGAAAAATGCTTAATCAGCATTTTCTCAATTTTTGAAACCTTTCTTTAGTATGTTGTAGAGACAGTTCGTAGAGTTACAGCCCAATTTTTTAATTCGGAATAAAATGAAAGGTGCATTTACACAATAGAATTTCTCAAAACTACTTGTTGGCGATCAGTTTTAAAACTAGCTAGGATTTTATATAAATTGTAGTTATATAATTATTATTTTAACGGAAATTTAGGGAAAAAATTAAATACAAACCTGCTCAGAAAAATACACAATCTAAACGTCAATGAGTTGCAATAATACGGCGGCCGACAATAGTGTAATTTTTATTGAAAACTGAACAGTAACTAGCCTACTTTTTGGCACTACATCGTTAAAAGTCTAACGTACATACATACTCTTTAGACAAACAGATATTTCTACTGCAACCGACATATCTTAAACAACTATAGAGATGTTGCAAGTGTATACCCAAGCTCATCTGACGTCACATCTAAACAGACCAAGCGGGTAACTCTAGTAATTACCGCATATGGTTCAAAACTATTACCGAATACGGTAAGCACGAAGAAACGAAAGTAAACGTTTTATCATTAGAAGAAAAAAGAATGAAATCTATATTTAAGAAGTTGTCGAAACGAAAGCGCATTTACAAAAATTCACTCATTGTATTTCTTTCTGCCTAATTCATTAACAAGGGACGATTCCAAGGTGATAATCGCCGATGGGTTTGATACTTGCCAGAATTTGTAGAATCCATAGAGTACCTATTGTAACACGGCTCTCCGTTTCGATGGAGTCTTGTCTAGATGGTGAAAGGTGCCTTTTCGATTTTTGCAATTTAAACCTCTGAATGCGCCTTCTATTAGGTCTATGAAACGAGCGCAGCGGAGTGCGAGTTAAATGAAACACGGCAAAATATTAATAGTTCCGAATTATTATTAACTGTTATATACTTGCTGCCCCCTCACTCCTAACTATCACCTTACACCATTCACGCGTATAGCCATCTTTAAGTACTCTCTTCTTAGAAGTCAGCGTTGTTGATATACCTGAACTCTTTATTTCTTTTTTATATTTTAATGATATGATAAAATATACGCGAACATGACAACATAACGAACTACATACATCTACGTAAAAATTTTACTGCCTAAACTACTTCACTAAAACAATAGCAGATGGCTCCACTTCCTCAACACCCCCTCTCAATTTCAAGTCCTATAAAGTCCAACACTCCTTCACTTACGTAAACTTGGAATTGTTTATGGTGTGCACTACATTCCTAGGGATGTACGGAGAGCTACGAATCTATCCGTACATAGCGATTTAGTAAACATATCTGCTATATTGTTCTTTGATTCTACATATATTACATTTATCACTCCCTTAATAACTAAGCCCCGTACAAAATGTATTTTGATATCGATGTGTTTAGATCGCTTTGTATTCTGCCAGTTTCTTAACATGTTTATTGTGCTCTGATTATCTATCTTCATAATGCACTTTAACTGTTTTCTTTCGAAGTCTGTGGCCAATCCTAAGACATACAAGAGTTCAGCACCGCAAGATGCTGATGCTGCGTACTCCGCCTCTGCAGTCGTTAACGCAACTGAGGTCTGCTTTCTTGATGACCAGGATGTTAGACCTCCTCTGTAATAAATTACAAAATCACTCATACTATCTTCAATGTCTCCAGCCCAATCTGCATCAGTATAGGCCTTTATGTTGATATCTTCTTTATTCTTCTTAAACTTCAGGGTCAAGTCTTTCGTTCCTCTCCAATACCGTAAAACTCGTTTTACTGCTTTCCATAAACTATTTGTGTGTTTGTCAAGGTAACGGCTAAGGTATGATGTCACAAACAATATGTCCGGTCTACTTATAGTTGACAAGTACATTAAACTTCCTATCAACTCCCTGTATGGTACATTTATGATATCCTCTGATATATCAATTTTAAATCCGGTTTCCATAGGTGTTCCTACTGCTTTTCAATTTTGCATGTTAAATTTCATCAGGATTTTGTCAATTAATCTGCTCTGATTAATATTTAACTCATCAGCATTTCTTTCAATTTCAGCTCCGAGAAAACATTTTAAGTCTCCTAAATTCTTTGCATGAAATGTTCTTTCTAATGATTGTATGATTTTGTTCACTTCTGTCTCAATTCCAAAAACCAATATGTCATCTACAAATAATACAAGCCACATGCCTGCATTGTAATAAAGGCACACGTCATGGTCAGACCTTTTTAGGCCATGTTTAATAGCGAAATTATCGAAACATTTATTCCAGCACCGAGGTGCTTCGCATAGTCCATATAGAGCTCGTTTTAATTTTAATACTTTGCCTTGACCTGCAGTGACGCCTTCTGGAATTTTTATATATACACTACTTTCTAAATTTCCATTCAAAAAGGCAGTAGGCACATCTAGCTGTTTAATTTTCCAATCATTGTTCAAGGCATATGTTAACGCCATTCTAATGGTAGTGATTTTTGCTACTGGAGCGTATACATCATCCTTATGCCCCTCCTGATATCCTCTTACAACTAGTCTGCCTTTCTTTAATCCATCTTGCTTCGTTTGAAACCTTTTATGCGAAATCAGATCCTTCTCTATAGCCTAATTCCATTCCTTATCCTGTGCAGCGTCCTTGTACGTTTTCGGATCCTCTTGCTGAGTTAACAAGCAATAGTAAGTACTTTGGCGGGTGTACATTTGTCTTGGATTTCCTTGTGCCTTCTTCTATTTCCTCATCTGCATCTTTTATCGTAACATTTTCTTCTTGGATTTCGATTTCTTTTACAATAGATTGTTCATTCTCATTTTCTTTTTCTTCAACGTCTATTCGTACATTATCTTGTATACTCGCTTCTTTGTTACCTTCGTATTTACATTTGTACTCGTCAAATACAACACCTCTTGCGAATATAATTTCGTTTTTCCTCTTATCCCACAATCTGTAGCCACCATCACAATATCCTATCATTATATATGACATAGCACGTGCGTCTAACTTATTTTGTTTTGGTAATTTCGTTGCCCAACGTAAGCTTCCAAATACCTTTAATTTTTCTAAATCAATTTTATTATCGTACCATATAGCTGCTGGAACAATTCCATTATTTGCTTTGGTAGGTGATCTATTCAGTTCGTAAGCTGAACACTGAATTGCTTCACCCCATAACTCCTTGCGCAAATTTGTTTCTGCAAATTGTGTCCGCACCTTGTCCATCAGTGTACGGTTCATACGTTCCGACACTCTGTTTTGCTGTGGTGTATATGGAATTGTGTATATTTGAATACCTCTTTGTCTACAATAATTCTTAAAATATTTGAGGAAAATTCGCCTCCATTATCACATCTTATTCTTTTTGTTTTGTAACCATGCTGAGTCCTAATCAATTTTATGAAATCTATTACATTTTGTGAAGCTTCCTCATTTGATTTTAATAATTTTACAATGGTGAAGTGGGAAAAATCATCAATTAGTACCTGATAATATTTGTATCCTTCTGACGTGATTGGCGTTACTGGTCCTGCGATATCAGTGTAAATTAAGTCTCCTATTTGTCTTGAAAATTTCTTGGTTTGCCAAAATGGTTTTCTTGTCGCTTTTCCTTCGATGCAATACTCACATTTTTCACTACTCACTGGTAATTTTAATAATTTTAATCCGTATCGATTAATGTGTCCTAATCTGCGATGCCATAGGTTCATATCTTCTGTCACATTATAACACATCTCATTACTTGAGTCTAGTTCCAATACAGTCTTTTTAAAATTTTGCACATGACTATAGTCTGTTCCTATAATTCTTGCAGAACTCGAACTAAAAGCCACATTTGCACCTTTTGTTAATAACTGAGTTACTGAAAGTAGGCTATGTTTTAAACCTTCCACTATTAGAGCATTTATGGTTAATTTTCTACCATGATATAATCCCTGTACAACACCCTTTTTCCTAGCAACCATTTTACTATTATTTACTACCTGTATCGTTATTTCATTATCTAATACTTCAATGTCAGTCATATATTTTTCAAGTTCATTCGTCATCAAATTTTGAGTAGCACCTGAATCTAGTATAAATAAATTGTTATTACACAAGGATACCATATTATTTGATGCAACAAATGAAATGTTTTGACCATTTGCTTCGTTTGCCCTATCCATATGTCGATAACGTCCATGTTCTCGTCTTATATTTCTACCAATTGGTCGTCGATTTTTCTGTGTACATTCATTACTTTTATGCCCATTTTTCCTGCAAGTGTAACAATTGTAAGGAAATGCTTTAAACGTAACTTCATCTCCACTATTTTTCTGAATTCGTTTACCCTTACTTTTTAATTCTTCGTCTAATAATCTTGATTTGACAAAATCTATTGTGATTGTTGTATTTAACGTTTCAATTGCTGTTATTACTTGTTCGTATTCTTCATTTAATGATAATAGTAAATGACAAACCTTGTCTGATTCATCTATTTTTGAATCTATACTTTCTAGCTCTCTAACAATGCTATCGAACTTTAAAAAATGATCTAATTTCTGTTCTTTCTGTAGTCGTAAAGTAAGTAATCTGTAATGCTTTTGACATTTGTTTTGCAGTCTTTGCATCTTTAATGAAGTCCAAATGTTTATGTTACACACTGAATTATTATAGCTTTTGCTCTTGCATCTTTCTTTTCAAACTCATTCTTCTCTTTATCTTCTGTGTAATCTGTTACTTCCTTTTCTAACGTTAGACGTAATTGTTTTTCATCTAACAATGCCTCCATTCTACATTTCCTATTGTTAAAATTTTCGGAGGTTAACTGTGGTAATTGAATCATATTTTGATTCATCTTTTTATTTTATGTTTCGCACTACTTTATTTCTAACGTTGAACTGGGCTCATAACCTGTTGATATATATGAACTCTTTATTTCTTTTTTACATTTTAATGATATGATAAAATACACGTGAACATGACAACATAACCAACTACATACATCTACGTAAAAATTTTACTGCCTAAACTACTTCACTAAAACAATTGCAGATGGCTCCACTTCCTCAACAAGCGTTATAGCATTTTATCTATATACTTCACTAAACTACCGATGAACTTGGACAGCTTCCATATCCCTCGCATTTAAGAAACGAATGGCCGCTCGTATCCTACAGTCGGCAGGATTTTGAACATACATAAACAAACGTCAACGCGAATAAATGCTGCGCCTCGTATATTGTAATGTTGGAGTTAAAAGCAGTTTCGAAACTCAATAAAGGTACTGTTTCGCAAAATAGAAACAATTGTAACAATAGGTGACAAGTTAACATACTCTATTTTTAATTTGCAGGAGTAAATGGGAAAGACGCGTTTACACAATGGAATTTTTCAAAGCTACTTTTGGTGGCAGTCTTAAAATTAGTTAGGATTTTGTATAAGTTGTAGTTACGAAATTATTATTACAATACAAAATTTAGAGAGAAAAATTAAATACAAAAGGCACGACCTAAACGTCAATCAGTTAACATGAAAACTGACCAACAGCCTAACCTTTGTGGTGCTTCAATTTAAAAACACTCATCCGAATTAAAAGAATAGAGCATAGTGCTGCAATACTTGCAAAACATTTCAAAATATACTCTGTATATGAAGGAGAAAATAAAACCAATTATTACAACATTAAGATCAATTCATACACTTTATTCAAATGTATATACAATAAATATAATAATACTATGTACATGCTTACCAAATTTAAAGTTTTAAAAATAAAAGCATGATTATAACGATTTTACGTACAAACTCAAATATCAGGGAGAAGAAAACATGAGGGCATTGAACGTACAAAGAAACAATCCTCACTTGATGAGTAAATTGATCGATAATAATAAATAATGTAACTACCTCATATTTTCCTTACAGAGAGAAAAACTTTATATAAATCATCTTTTATAATATTGAAGAGATAGGAAGGAATGTGTTTTGAATATATTATTACAAACAGTAGAAGTACATAATAATAAAGTATAAATGCAGCATAGTATACGAAGTACCAAAATAAATTAATAAAGTAAAAGTGAGTAGGTTCTTATCGAATATGCGTTTATAAATACGTATGAGCATGTTATATTAAAAGAGGAAATATATGTCAGATCAAGTAGAGTATAATAAGTAAGAAAGGATATACAATAGAATGTGTAAATATAAAATATTACGATATATGCTTCGTATATACAAATTTAATCAGAATAAATAACATTACACAAGTTAATTAAACATGTTTTTGAAGTATACGTTTTTCTTATAGTTTAGAATTAATTATTAAATAATTGAAATTTTGTTTAAATAAGAATTATAATTACAAGGCAAGATTGCATATTTTCGATTTGTATGCGTCTGTGTATAAAATAGTGAAGTCTGCTGAATGATTATTAAAAACTCTTACCATTGCCTATTATTGCGTTAGAATGTGTTAGTTCAGCAAAATCATTTGCGCCTACGTACATATATCCCAAACCTACTCTTAAGTTGGTGTAGTTTTAAAACACTCTGAGTCTGTAATCTTCGAAGGATAGAAAGACATGTTTTAATTAACATTTTTATTAAATCTTTTGTTAAGAGTTAAAAGAGTCACCAAAATAAGCAATTTTGCTGAACTATGATTAATACAAAGAAAGAACTTTTGGATTCATTAATAACGGTAATCAGAAACAAAAAGGGAAAACTATTAGTCAAACTGTAATAATACAAGTTTATATGAAGATTGAACTCCACGAAATTATAGACAACGAATCCATGCCAGATTTAATTGGAACTGAATACACCTTTTTTTTGTTGAATACTTCATGTAAGCATCACTTACATGGCATTAAAAACCTTTTCAACTTCAAGGTCGGACCGTTAAATTTTGGAACCATATCGCACATATCAAACAATGGTACTAAAAATTTGGGGGTGTGGTCAATTGTGATGCTGCATCCAACATCATCAAGGCTATGTGAAATCTTTTCCTCCATATTTCTAGCAAAGCTTATCTTGCAATTACAGAAATGCCGTTGGAGAAGTAATTATTTTTTAAACAATCAGATATAAACCAAAGACTCTTTTCTGTGTAACTTATTTGTACTTTAAATTTATAATGGTAATTTGATATAACACTAAATATTACTTAGTAAAGAGTACGAATTTATCGTAAACTTTATTACTAAATATAATCTCTTTTTGGGTGTGTGTAAAGTGTTCCATGACCTTGTTATTACACCCTTTCGCTGTAAAGGATGAAGCGCCATTAATTATTTTCCCAACGGCAAATGGTGACTCAGGTGCATACCGAATCAGCCTGAAAGAATACTACCATTGCACTTGACGGACGCTGGTTTCGAACGTAGGACACCTAAGTTTCCAAATTCAAGTGCCATCTTACCACTGGATCACCGAGCCGTTTTAAAGTATATAATTAATGATAGTATAATTTCTTTTTCTATGTTTCATAACAATTACTGCATACCAATATGATTCCTTTATCACTGTTATTCTCAGGAAAGATGTATATTGCCCACTGAAATTTTTCCTACTGGATGAGCATCTTCATCATTTTTAAATATGGAATATTTCCATTGTATACAATGAAAATAATCAAAATCGAATATATTTAGAAATAAATCCCCTACTGTAATCTCTCTATAAGAGTTAAAGTGCAGAAATCAAGTCACTTCTTTTAATTTGGAAAATGGTAATGTGATCGAACTACAACAAATACGAGCTCTATCAACTAAATTATTTATTTTTATCGTTTATTCTGTTTTTCTTAATTAATTATACTATTATGATGAGTTTATGTTCAGATTATATTTAATATTTATCCTAAATTAAAATTAAGTGTAACGTGGTTCATGCAGATACGTTCATTAAATTATTATGGCGCACGCGCAATACGATTGCGTGCTCTGCATAACGTTAGACTAGTATCAAGGTGTTGAGAAACTCACGAAAATGGCCACTTATTGTTGTGTCTTTTCTGTGTATTGAATACTGTTGCCGTAAATACTAAAGTTATATGTAGAGACCACAGTAAGTATTTCAAGATTTTCAGGGTATTAATTAAAATATTAGGCCTTGAAGTAATCCACAATTATATCACTGAAAGGAAGAATAATCCGAGAATACATACTTCAATTCGCCAAAAAATTCATAATTTTATTAATAACAGTGCCATCTGTCAAGATTCCAGAGACTATTGGAAGGCGTTCTACATGCCCAAGGAACCGAACTTGCAAGACAACATACTCCTGCACTTATTGCAAGACATTATTATGCTATATGTTATAAAGATTGCCTGAATTCAGATGGTAAACAGTTTTTGCTGTAAAAGCCTCAGATTTCGCTATTTCTTTATCATTAGTTCTTTTCTTCGATGTACATAAAAGAGTGAGAGAAATCATTGGCAAGTACAAAAAGAGACCAGTAGGGAAACTTGTCAATTATAACGGATAACTTATTGTGGAGCAAGGAAGTATTAAGGAGACTTGAAAAAAAATACATGGAAAATAGATTCTACGATGAGAGAGGGGATTCCCCTTCCTTATCAACAGAAACTGGATCATTAATACTAGTAAATAAGATTGAAGCAGCTATAAAATCGCTGAGAGAAGAAAGAGCTCCAGGACCGGACGAGATTCAGACAGAGTTCATTAAACTTTTGGATGAAGAATCAATAAAAATGCTCTGCAAACTGTTTAACAACATCTATGATACAATATCCCGAAAGAATGGCTCAGTAGAATTTATATAGGCCCAAAAAACAACGGCCAAAAAATGCGGTGAATGCAGAACCATCAGCTTAATGAGCCATTTACTGAAACTTTTTCTTAAAATTATTCATCGTGGAATATACAAGATATACGAAGAGAGAGTGACAAACACAATTTGGCCTCATGAAAGGAGTAGGAACAAGAGAAACATTATTCAGTCTACAAGCATTATTCCAACGATGTAAGGATATTTGCTGCACCATTTGCACCTACTTTGTAGATCACCAAAACGCGTTTAACAAAATCTAACACAAGAAGATGATACAAATACTAAAAGGCATCGTTCATTTCGGTGCCTATGATCTAAAAATTATAGAAAACTTGTACTGGAGCCAGATAGCTACCATAAAAATCAACGTTGTAGAACAGCAGAGGCGATTAATATTCTACTGGGTGTACAAGAATGTGTCATCTCGCCTCTGGTATTCAATCTCTATTCAGAAGAGATATTGAGAGAAACCCTGGAAAATAATGATAATGGAATTCTTTTAAACGGTGAACGTCTAAATAACATCCGCTATGCAGACGATGCCGTCATATTTGCAGATAATATGGAGTTACTACAATAACCAATGGATAAAGTGAATGAATTAATTAAGGTAACACGGTTGACAATGAGAGCCCACGTGCTCTCGAAATTAATAATAAATAATTAATAAATTTGTGTGAGTGGAGTTTACTGCTATACCTGTGAATTGTACATCCACACCGTCCTTGCAATCGTCAAAGTGAATGAAGTAAATGAACGATATGGGCTAGAAATTAACATCAACAAAACGAAATTTACGGTCATAAGTAAAGAGAAGAAAGAAAAATGTCAACTACTTATGGAAAACATACCAGTAGAATGAGTATCCAAATATATCTACATGGGAACCTTAGTAAACGAGCAGTGGTACTACTCACAAGAAATCAAGTGCGGGATAGAAAAAGTAAAAGACGCCTTGATCAAAATGTCTAAACTCTTCAAAAGTCACAACCTCAAACTAGATGTGAAAATAAGACTCCTGCGCTGCTATGTGTTCTCTATATTATACACCTTGCACATTGACCGAAACAACACAAAAGGAACTCGATGCCTTCGAGATATGATTCTATAGAAGGATCCTTAAAATATCGTGGGTGGATAGAGTGACCAACGATACGGTACTGGAGAAAAAGAGAAAAGAAAAAGAGGTAATATATACGATTAAGAAAAGGAAACTGAAACATCTCGAGCACGTAATGAGAAACGACACCAAATACAAACTCTTAAAATTAATTTTTCAAGGAAAGATGTTTGGAAAGAGAGGACCCGAAAGAAGAAGGATATCATGGCTCGAGAACCTAAGGATATGGTATCCAAAAACAACCACAAAACAGTTTAAAGCAGCAGCCAACAAGGTCGTCATAACTAGGATGGTCGCCAATAGAAGAAGAAGAAAAGGTATCATACTCCACAAATGTCTTAACAAAAAGATATTTAGTGGGCGCAGTTTAATCTTATAAAATGTGCTGTGTGAACTGGATCTTACATGGAAACGTGGTATACGTATGTAATAAAGCATGAAAATAGTAAAGTTAAATAGTACCTCAAAAGTGCTTTCTTTGTGAATTGAAAAAAGTAACGTTTCAAATTGCATTGAGTAAAAATTTCTGCCAAATAGAGAAAGATGAGAATGGAAATCGTATATAGTTATATAAACATTTAAGTAGAGAACAAATTGAAAAGATACATAAATTGAATGTTCCTTATAAAAATATTACTTTTGTGCTAAGTTTAACATATACATTTTCTAAAAGAGTTAAATACATTACAGTAGGCCATTTTTTAAAGATTTTCTACGAAGATAATAAAAACAGGAAGAAATAATAGAACGATAATTATTTGCTGTGATATTTTATTGCTTTTTAATGATGTCTATTGTAACATAGCATCATTTTTGAGCATTCATAAAAGACAAAAATAATTAAAGTAGTTGTAACCAAGGTATAAAAGCTATGATTTCCTTCATGTTTATATTATCTTTATGAGAAAACAAGATGCCATTTTTTATTTCACTATTTATCCATTCTTTATACATTTACATCTCTTCTAATTAACAGGTATTGTAACAACAGTATATATATAATCTTCTTTTATTCTCCCTTAACTATTATCTCTTTAAAATTTCAACAAATATTTTTAAAACAAATTTTACAGATACTACGAAGGTGATTTCGTAAACACAACGAGAAAGGTAGATAAAACCATAAAATACAATTTCATCAATTACTACGAAATTCTACATAAAGATCAGAATTTATAGGTAATAGATCAAAATACACAAATATAAGGTTTTTTTGTCTCGTGAAATTGCTACGTTTTATTTTTTTAGTTCTTTTTCTACACTTATATTAAAAGTTTTGAAAGAGAAAAATATATCCTAGAATAACTATGGTATTGTCACAAGATTGAGTACATTCAGTAAGTTTCTTAAGTTTGTTTCTCGTAATTAATATATTTGTAAATATTTTTTTCAAATTTTCATGTAATGCCGAACTTCTTTGTAAACAAACTGTAGGTCTACACGATCTATATGTAACATTTCTAAGTGAGAGAAAGGCATTACCCGTTAATTGTGAGTGGGAAAAGGAAGACAGAAAATTAGTAGTATAAAGGAGTTATGGTTGTACTTTACACAAATGTAAAAGCGCCTGTTAAGCTAGAAAAAAGTAAGAACACGGAAAAGCATTTTTTTTCTACGGAATTCTCTTAACGCAGGGGAATGATATTTGGCAAAAGTGAATATATTCTTATAAAAGAACTGGTAAAATTTATCACCAATTATCTATATAAGGAAACCAAAAGAAAATTTGCAATAAATGCATTGTATTTGCTTTATCTTCTCCGTTATTACCATATGATTGAAAATTACCTCAAGTAAACCATTAAATTCTTCTTCTTTGAACTTAAGTTGGCAAAACATGTAAATTGCCTTGTTGTGTAGCGTTAATACAGTACACAGGACAAATATATTTTATTTGTCACTGTCAATTCACTACTACCAACAAGATATTATAAAGAAACAATTTTATGGCTTGATAAAGGGTAAATTTATATGATCATAGTGTACATTCCAGTAACTTAATTAGAAAAAGACAAATGAATGTCACGTGTTAACGCGATTGATAGATAAATTGTTTCATTTAATCGAGCATCCTGTATACGCTAATTCAAGAAGCTAACATGCAACGTCAGTGTGGTATCATTGAGAATGAAATCATTAGCTTTGTCCAAACAATAACTAAATCCGATTAGAAATTGCAAATTTTTCCACATTTTTGCACGCACTTCGACAGTTAGTCGAATGTTCAAGGGTATTCAGTTAATTGTACGACACTAAATTTTGAACGGTTAAAGTAGTTGGGTGTATTTTGCATTTATTTGCGATCAGAACCATGTACATAACAGTTCATAGCAGAATGTCGTGTGATTTCTTCAATCAACATAACTGATTCCCAGTTGGGTATTTATAATTGTTTAAAGTTAAACTTGTATATATTTAGATTATCATCATGTTGTTGACGTATTTGTTGGTGTGGTTTGGTAACATTAAGGCTCTATCAATAGTTTTGATTACGAACATCCAATAGATGTTCAGTATGATCCTTATTGCTCAATCCAGTTCAAACAAATAAACATTTATTCATCAAACCTGTTTAAATTATGTGCAATCCAAATGCTCACTGTTAATACACAAACTATATAAAATATCGCGGAAATATTCCCGGGAGCAAAGGATTTTGTTGGAAATATTATTGACGAAGTTGTTGGTTTCAAGATCATTGGTACGAGGATAGATCAAACGGTAAGGCGGATTGATTTATATATAGAAAGAAGTGACATGTAATACGTAAGAAATAGAAATACAAAAGATACTTTTAAGGAGGAAGCTGTGGCCTTTATTAGGATTATTCTATCTTTTGGGTTCAAGAAAGCTAAACCATACAAATGTTTTAAGAAGCTGGAATACTGATGGCGCAAGAATAGAAGTTATGGAAGTGGCAATGAATTGTAAATGCTTTCTATTTCTTCTTCAAGGCCCGGGCTTCAATGAAGGAAATACAAGGAACAAAAGAAGAAAATTTAATAAACTTGCAGCTATAAGATTTATTACAGACTCCGTCGTCGATATAACATTAATGACCAAATACAGGCATTTTAGAGATCGCCGTAATTTTATGTAATATAATTCCAATAAAGATGTTTGCAATTTGCTGTGCTAGAATATTTTATACCGACAATTAAAAGATTTATTTCGGCAAATAGCTAGGACTCTATATATGTTCCTATTCTCCGAGTGAAACAGATGCCTGGCTTATCTGTCACGTACACGGTAGTAAGAGAAACTTAAAGACGGCTATGTCTACTGCCTGTCGTTTCTTAAAAAGAAAACAACACATATTGGTACTTTAAGAAAATAAAGAGGGCCGTTGAATTCCCTGTATTCGGATATCTTACTGGTAAAAAATTTAAATGTTCTTTTATGGTCGACAATGCGTGAAACTGGGCACATCGATCAAGATACAGATAAGTCACATATATGACATTACAATGTAAATAAATGTGTAGTTGGTACAGGAGATTAATTATGCAGTGAACACGTAATACCAAGGTTTTCAGACGGCCATTTGCAGTAATGGATATAGCAGGAATAAATACCAATGTATTGTATTACCCAAATCGAGATAGTTCTCAAAAGGCTAAAAGGATTTTCTTTAAAGAATTGGCACCGACGCTTATCAAACCTCATCCCGTATGATCCTCAGAAATAATTACCTTGTCAACTGATATCCAATGTTTCTATATCATTCTGTCCCAGAACCATCTGCTCTTTGTAACAATATTAAGATCAAGCCGTTCCATTTTTCTTTACGATTTGAAATATCGTTTATATTCAATTCGCCTTATTACATTTCACATACCTCAAGTAACAAGACTTTAAAGCCAATTCTTTCTTACACATATCTTGAGATCCTACTAGCTTTCTCGTCTTATTTGTACTCGGTACATACGAGTACTATACTAGTGCACGTGAGTGCAACTGAAATTATGTATATTTGCATATTCGTGGAAGTTTAAGTCGAACAGTTATTTAGGCTGACAGCTTTATTTTCACCAAACGATTTAGGTACATACAAGTTACGATTTTCAATAATCGAATAAATAAAAGTTGGCAAAATACGATTTCATGAAAATAAATTTTGTATCTATATTGAATTTTTTATATTCATTATGGTGTTTCTTTTTATTTTCTGTTTTCCCTAGAAACTAAGCATTAACTTCATCTTCTGAAGATGAAAAAGTATTTCTATGACATTCGAAACAACGTTCAACAGATTCACCGCCATATTTGCAATAATTCCAGCACGAGCTCCCATAGCCCTCGGCAGAAAAAGTGTTCCTGATGTGCACTATGCGCATTTTTATAGTTAAGACTAACATACGTCACGAAAACAGCGCAAACCTAAATTTTCAGTCGAACACTTAAACTGTAATCAATGCGTCCTAGTCTGTCCCAGTGCATGCTTCGTGCAATAAGACGAAAACGTTATAAGACAATTTTTTAAGAAATTTCCATTTCAAGTTTGCCAATAGAAGTAAAAAAACAAAAAAACTATCATACAATTCCCCTGCGCTATTGATATAAGCGTTGCGTTTAATTTAAATTGATAAAGAATTAAAATTATCTGGCTTTTTTTAGTCGAATTACGTAGAGTTAAATGTATGTTTCGCATAGGAAACCATGTTTTTAAACAAATCGAATGTAAAGTTTATATCAATTCTAATGCTCTACTTAGTATAATGTCTGTTTCTTTTATATGTATAAATATTCCTACCCTGTATATACATTTACGATAAGTACGTGTAAATACATGTGTAAATAAAAGAAGTTACATAAAAAAATTAAGCTGTGTAAAAAGTATAAAGAAAGTAGAAGTATTTGTTATAAAAAATACTGTATTATTCAGTCAAATGTTCTCATTTAAAAACGTATTGATTTGGCCACGATACTTTTTTAAAATTTTCTTTATATACTTGTATATATATATATCATACGAACATCATGCAAAATATTCCTATTAATTATATGCATTCTATACAATGTATACGATACATAGGAAAAAACGAATAAACAAATCTTGGAAAAAATAGGAGAGATCATTAAGAACGTGTGTTAAGAAATAAAATAGCGAGAAAAAATAGGTTAATCACAGTTATCAAAGGTTTTTGAAGTCTAAAATATGTATTTCTTGTAATTATTTCTCACAGTAATATATATACTTTTATATATTTATTTTGTATTATATCGAATTTCTACGAGCTTTCTTTTTCTGCCGTGTTATCTGATATCGACATGATTTATTTTGTTACTCTTCATTTATCCACTTTAGATACTTTACTAATAGATACTAAATATATGCGTTAAGTACCATCGGTTTAGTTATTACTCCTGGAGATAGGAAACATTAATCCTTTATTGCTATTAACAACAAATTAATAAAATAAAATTTTGAGAACCCTATATACAAAACGTAGTTTGTAAACAATTTCATCATCAAAAAATAAAATCAGCATCATTTAAAAGTTCTCATGTATATAATCAACGTTTCCCATCCCGCATCTACTCTGGATACTCACTACTTTTCTATATTCGAATAATTATTAGGTAATTATTATTGTTTAAAACGGTATGCGGTATTCCATTTAGTATTTTGTTTCTTCGAGAGTTTAAATCCTAGCGTGAAGAATAGAACAAATAAAATCGATAGTCTTACTGGTGAATCGTCAAAAATATATGACTTCCTCGTCGGCAGCAGGCGGTTGGTCATTGCGAACCTTAAACTTTTCGGGCAACTTAGGATAAGTGTGCGTCCTACTAGTTTTACTTCCGCTGCCTGGGCTCGATTGTACCGAATTTGTTGGAAGAGTCTGAGTGCTGCCAGGAGGCGATGCTTGCATCATGGCAGGACTCGAACCCGTTCTACTATGTGAAGGTTGAGTGGTTGGAGTCTGAAAAAATAAAAACATTGTATATATAACAAAGGTTTAACATCTAATGGTAAAGGACATTTCAAATTATAGTGCTGACTGCAAAAATGCACAGTGGTATGAACTCATGGAGGATAGACGATAAATTCTCTCATTAGCGGAGACGTGGTACAGCATCGTATTCAAATATATTTACTTGATTATATAATAATGTAAGTAAAGCTAAGTAAGAATCTAATGATAAACACCTGCTGAAAAATGATAATTTATAAATAGACTAGAACATTATCATTTAAACCTCTTATACACGTTCATTGTGGTACGATAATCTAGACAATAGAACAACGATGCGTTGAGTGTATACATACATAGCCATAGAGGATGTCTTTGAAATAAAATGAAAAAGTACGGAAAATGAATAAGTGTAATTATATACAATGTGGCCAAGATAAAAGAGGCCCGTAGGCTTTAATATTTGCATCACTCTTACTTTTGTAGGCTCGCATATATAATTGCAATTACACATGTTCTGGCGTACTGACGTTCGCTTGATTTTTAGTTGGGAGGATTGACGTCAGGTTGATTTCCATGAACTACTTAGCATAGTCTCTTGAATATGTTGAATATTTTCCGGTGAACAAACTGTCTTTACACGGTTAAGTCTGACGTTAGCGATTGAACCTGAAGTTCTATATTTAGTAATCATTTTCTGCACAACACTTTTAAAAGGTGCAGATGTTTATTTTATCGTGCATCTTTCATTTAATGTTACAACCGGTTTACATTCCAAATGATTTTCAAGAATAAGCATTCTTTGTTCGATTGAAAACGGCACTGTGGAGAACCGCATTCGCAACCACCATTAACAACTAATAACGCAACACTGACAAACACAATATGACAGTTAGCACGAAATGGTCGCTGGACATCGCGTGACCCCTCTCGAACACTCGATTCAAATATTACGTGCAGTATGACTTCGGGTTTTGTTTTAACTTGGCCACTCTGTAGAACATAGGTCCAAAAAATATTGAGTCCATTACGAGGCGAAAATAATTTCATGCATGAATATACTTACTGTCTCCCCAGATGTAGGACTAAAACTATCCGACCCGAGTCGTTGATAACCGGAACTGGTTCTCCTAACTTTCTCGTCTTGACTCAACTTTAAAGGCAGCATCTGCTGCGGACCACCGGACGTAGGCGAACTTGTACTGCCACTACTCAGTCTTGAAGCCAACTTCAGAGGTATTTGCTGTTTCACAGGTACTTGTGACACCTTTTGTTGGTTTGTTGTACTTATAAGATTCATGGGCAGTTGGGATTTCGTATTTGTGGGACCTGAAACAAGACGGAACGTAGAAGTGATCAAACATACTAATACTTAGCGGACAGAAATAGTTACCCTTGTTCCACTTGTTATCTTTCCTTCTGTCTGTCGAATGTGACGCATTACTACTTGCGCTCGAGGTCGTAGTGACAAACGCACTATCCGACTGCGGGCTGCTTTCCTCTGAGCTTTGATTGCTACTATCATCCATTTGTCCTCCGACAGGTAAGGCTACATTGGGAGATATTAAAAGCCCTTGACTAGTTAGAACCTCCATTTTCCGATATAATTGCTCGCGTTGCTGTCCAATATCATTCTGTTCAGCTCTGATTTGTTCCTAGAAATATTTAAATGATTAGTTGAATCACAAACGATGTTTCAGTTTTCGTTATACTTGTAATTTCATCAGTTCCGCTTTCTTCTCTTCCAATTCCTTAGCTTCTTGATCGCGTGTTGTATTCCATGCAGCTTTTTCAGCCGTCAATCTGTCTTGTAAATTTCGCAATTCTTCTAACTGCTGATTGTGTTTGTATTTCGTACTATCGCCGCCACCTTTCATAGTTGCAATTTGAGCTTGTAGACTAGAAAGCAGAATTTTATAAACAACAGCCAAGTTATGAAATGTACAGGAAGCTTCGCGACTTCATATACCAATTTTGAAAAGGATGACCTTGCTAAGTAAACAAAACCATTTTTGGAAAACACAATGATTAAATCTATTTTAAATAAAATTGGTTTATTTGATATAAAATGCAGATTTTAACAATTAGGAATAAAATAGTACAATATTCATCTGTGTCACATTATTGCTCCTTAGTATTTTGTCTGATGTTCACTTACTGTACGGCAAAGAAAATAATGCCCAAGATTCACAATACAGGATTGAAATAGCACCTATAACGGAGCAAGGATATTTCTTTGAATATTTAATTCGTCTAAATACCGTATTACTTCGGTTTCTGACATTCAGTGCACGTTAGTATCGTTGTATTAACTTTTTAATCATTTTATCAGTAAATCACCGCAAGAATGCTATTGTTGTATTACTGCTTATCGTAGTTACTCTCACACTACTTTTTTCAAGCTCCGTTCGCGTTGCTGTAAGAGGATCTGTGCGTGACCCCTCACCATATCATCTGCCACCACCAACTCCAACACAGCATTTGCAGCGTGATCAATTCTGCTATCATTCACAAATATAGTGAATATCTTGAGCCACCAGTTGTTGACAAACGAAGATTTGTTATTATTTCAGCTCTACATACGATGGTAATGGAATATCTAGGCTACCAAATACTTTATGCACGTTGGGTTTTCTAAATGCTGTCTGAGAACAGTAAAACACGCGGTACGTGACATCAGCCTTAAACTTTCTCGTCTGTTACGCTGATGAGAGTGAATAGTTTTAGAAATTAATCAAGATATGGAATGAAACTTGGTTTCTTCTTACAGTTCAGCATAGACAGAAGAATTCAAAGTATAGACGCACACAAACTCCCTAAATGAACCCAAAACGTTCATACTAACGTTTAGTAACAGAAAGATCATTGTCAGCGTTTTCAGAGATTTAGGGAACCGGAAACTGCAGTCACTGTAAATGTGCATTGTCAAACATTACGTCTATGGAGAGCCATTTATACAAAATAGGGGCATGCTGTCTTTTGAAATTGCTTTCGTTCACAGCAAGCTACGACTGCATACTGTTGCGGTAACTTTAACAGCCGCCTAAGCAATTTAAATGGGAAGTATTGGATCACCCGGCGTACAGTCCAGACCTGGCGTCGGGTGACTTACCTTTTTCGACCGCTGACAACAGGCCTGAGGAGACAACGATTCCGCAGCAACGAAGTTTCAAGGCGCCATGGAGGCCTATCTCAATGTCCCGACGGCAACCTTTTATGTACAATGAGGTACCTCGATCATCGGTATAACAAATGTCTCGTTTGGGGTGATTATGTATACTAACTCTTGGTAATAAAACGATTTGTTGTTCATATTTTTATTTTATGTCTGATCGAAGGTTGAAAAAAATACCGCTCGACTTCTTTCTTGCGTTGAGTTTCCTGAGGTCTTTCTGTATGTGTAGTTTACATTATGTGATATCACCCGATTTAAATCCAACTAGGTTTTCTTTGAAACAATTTACAACTGACACAAAATTAATGCGTACAAGAATTAGAATTATATTACACATTATACAGCATGAACGATATGCATAAAGTAAAGCGAGAAAGTAGTTGATCGAGTAGGTATATCGAATACGACTGCATACTTTTATTTATTCTTTAGTTTAATATAAGTTAACCAACTCTACCACTTCTAGAATCGGCACGAACATTTTTTTAAATTTTTATATGAAGTTACGAAGCATCCTGTATAGAATTACTAATTACCTTTCATTGGTGGTCATTAATTGTGATATGATACAAAGAAGAGTATAAACGTAATGCGACAATTGTATTGCAGCATACTGCTGCTCGCGACCTAACGAAAGCAAAGCTGGAATATCCGGCGCAGCTGTCAAATGTTGGTCGTTTGACAGTAAATTTCCGTTCGTTACGGGAGGCGTAGCTGATATTGCACAATTTCTATAGGGCAGTCTTTCTTGTAAACGTGAAACCTTAATTTAAAAATTACAAATTAGGGTCAAAAAAGGAGAATATCTCCACAATCATTTTAACTTACGAATAGCTTTGTGTCTCCAGGCTTCAAATTCTCCAAATCTGGCGTTCCAGCAGGTGTTCCACTCGATGAACTTAACTTTTTCCCTAACAATTTTAAAGGGCCCTGGTTGGAATTATCGAATCCACCAAAAGTTTCAGCTCGTTTTGGTAGGATTGGTGACACGTAGGCTTCGCTCTGGTGTTCACCAGCTGAGCTAACGCTCCTTGAGAGGTTTGTACCGGTGGTGTATAAGGAACTTGCGAGTTGACTTACTTCCTATCGATAGAATAAGGATACGATGTGAAATAACAGTAAACCAAAATAAGTAATAGCTGTATTTAGATACATTACCTGAACAGCGGTAAGTACTTCTTTCCACATTTGACTAGCATCGGCATTTTCACTCACTAGATGGCGATATGATGGCGGTGACGGTGGATCTAATCCGGCAGACGCCAATAGGCGTAGCTGTAATGACATTTTCTCCTCTAACAACAACGCCTGTTCTATATCTTTTTGCCTCAGAAGACCTGTAAATATGTATATGAATATTTTTTAAAACATGCAAGAGATAGAATAATAATCTAAAACTCGATCTATATCGACTAGAACCTAATTTTGTGAAAAAGTCTAAATCGATCTCCAAATCACTCTAAAATGCTATCTGCTGAAATCGATCCAAAGAAGAAAATGGCAAATAAAATATATTTCGCAAATAATATGAATGAATATTTTTGAAATATGCTAACTCTACATGCATCAAAACAATCTTGTTAGGATAAAATATAAACAAAAAAGAACTTATGTATAAATCAGTTACTAGCAATTCCAACTCTATACAGGATGCTTCATAAAGAATGTTACATATTCTCATGTTATGTTGAACAAAAAACTTAAATAAACATTTGCTAAATTTTCAATGGTTACAATTAGAAATATTAATCTGGAATATATGTATCTAAACCGAGAAACAAAGTCACGTAACTTTGTTAAAGACTTTTTGTTAGAAAAAACGTTAGTAATATGTGATTTATGACGGGGAATAGTTCAAGGATAATTTAACGGCATAGTATCTATAGCCTCATATATAAGAAGATATATTTTAGAGTATCTAATTTATTTATAAATTTAAATGTACATCGTTTACATTGAAAAACACATCTAAAAGAATGCCTAGAAAATAACACTAAGATAAGAAAGCGTTGCAAATACAGCTTTCTCATGGTATTAGTGAAATCAATTCATGAGAAAGACACGCTAACACACGGACATGCTTCTGCCTACCCGGCGTCATAGGTAGGGTTAGATATGGCGACAGAAGCAGCGAGGAAGTTACATGGGTTGAGCATAAAACCGCTCGAAACCACGCTGATGACGCCGGGTAGGCAGAAACATGTCCGTGCGTTAGCGTTTTATGTCTCTTCACATGTCTTTCTCGTGAATGATTTCACTAATACCACCGTTTTCTTATCTTGGCATCGTTTACCTTGTCAATTCCACTTAGACCCAATTCCACTACCTTCACCTGAAATTAATATTTCTGAGTTCAAGCTCGTGCTTTTTCGTTCTTAAATAAAGTTTAAACCTATAATGTAACAACAATTTCTGTTTAGTCAGCAGTTGACTTTTAACTGAAGGTAACGCAAATATCCCTAAACGAATGTTAATTTCAATTCCTTTATCATTTATTCGAAATTTTGCCAAATAGTTTTTTTTGCCCCACGAATCAGATCAGTTGAGTGGAAATGTTATCAATGATGCCATAGAAGTTATCTCGAAGTGATCGAAATTGCTTCGCTCTAAGGCGTAACTAGTACACCTCTTTAAGAGAATTACTTACCTACACTACGACTTATCCTGCAACACGTTCAAAAATGAAGTTGCGGTAACCAGTGAAGTAAATTGCCGTTAAATAACTACGTATATCGTTTTAATAAAATTTATAATCGTTTTCGGTGGCCAAGAAAGATTTCAAAACCACCTTTAAAAGAGACATATGAACAGGCAAGACCGAATCCTGCGCAAGATCATATGAGATGGAATCATGAGTGGAACATAACGTTATATTTTCTGACGAACAGAAATTTAACTTGGACAGGCCTAATGGTTTCAAATATTATTGACACGATTTGCGTAGGAACTATATGTTCTATTTCTACGCGAACGAATTCTAATTCTTACATACAACTTCTGGAAATGGTTCTGATAGACTTTGGTGAACAATTGCCGACGCAAGACTTAGATATCTATTTACTTATGCAGTATTATTAACGTCAAATAACTAAAACATACGCAGTTCAGCTATAACTTAGGTGCATAACTTGTCGAAAATACTAAAGAAACCAAATATTCTGTTCAAAACTTCATATGGAACTATAAAAATTTCGCTAAGTATAGGTCTTTTAAGCTGTAGTGGCTCGAGGCATTAGTGGCAATCTAATATTAATCAGCTCTTTTTTGCTTAAAATAAATGCTACTATAATATGCTAGTACATGTGCTATTATTCATGAAATATCCTGTATTTATCTATCAACCAGTTTAAATGTTTCTTTCTTAATTGCAGTGGTATTCTCCGACGTAAATTAAAATTCAAACCGTAAGGAAGTTAATACCAAAACCAGACTTAACCAGTTGACATCACTTAAACAGAACAAATGGTACATTCTAACTGCTATGTTAGCTTAAATTCGAAATTAAATTTTAATTCGTGTCATTGCAACTGGTCATTAATATGATAAATTCAAACTGAAGTTAAACTTACTGTAAAACCAGTAATTGTTGGTTAGGTATAACTAACACGACCTTTTTAGTTCATTAACGTAATTAGAAAAAATTGTTAGAAGTAACTCAGCTTCATCAAAAACCCCAATGGTTTCAAGAATGCTAAACCCATAACAGCAATTTGTTTCCTTTTTAAGCGACAATAAATAACATAAAATGAAAATTTATATCCACTTATGATGGAAAATGATTTGATAAAAATGAGTAACAGGTATAAGGAAATTTCCATGCTAGATTCATGCATATTCTACTGCAATACATAGACTTTAAACGATGATACCTAACTTTGTATACGATCTGTTCATGCAATTTGTGTTTAAAATGAAGGTGGGGCTATGTAGACTTCCATTAAGGGTGTGATGCTGAGCTGTGTCTAGTGTATTTTTTATCCACTCGAATGGGGAAAATAAAAAGAAATACGTTGTATAAAAAGAAAGGGATATTATAGGATTGATCAAGCATTAGCAAAACTCCATTCGTCCTCCTATGTATAGGATCGTCTTAAAACATCTAAAAACTACCACTCATCTCGAATGCAATCAAAACATTTCGAAAGAACTATCGTGCAAGATCTCAATCTTCAGAGAAACAGACCCAATTTTACGTGGTTAGTTACCTTCAATGTCCGACTCAGCATCTATACAAAAACAGAGCAACATCGGTGACAAAGTTCACAACTAACAGAGGTTATATACGCGAATACTGTTTATCGTTATATATATATACAACATAGATATCGATATCAAAGAGATTAGTAGTAAAAGTTAGTAAATCAATAATTAGTAGTAATACATGAGACATGCTGAGAGTTCGATATGTTTCTACAAACTATGAAATTGTGGAAGGATGTTATTGAAATAGAAATCGGTTCTTACCCACTAGATCCTTAATTTGATTTTGTTTCGCATGTAAAAGTTTCTCTTCGGAACTTAAAGCTATGGAATCGTCTTCATCCTCTGGGCAATTCTGAACAGCAGCTCTAGAAGTGAATATCAGAATTAGAAACGGTAGAATATTCTCCAGATTATAAAATCTGCAGTGTTGCGTACCTTATCGCTTGAATCCAAATTTGTTTATCCTTTGGCTTATGTACTTTCAATTCAAACATTTCTGGATCAGCAGGATTGGATGAGATTAGATAAATCCCTCTAGATTCTTGTCCAGCTTTCTCTCGCACTAGCAATTTTTGTAATGATACTACACCAGCCTAAAATTAGGACGCACGATGTAGAAGGAATTTCTATAGCACTTACACAAATCTTCACCTTATTGTCGGGAGTGAAAAAGGAATACTTCTGTGAATTCTCTTGGAGAAAGAATAACACATCGGAAAGCACAATCACTAGCACAACTTGCATTTTACCCCTTCCCTGCATCAACATGGCCACGCCTTCGAATTTCAACGAGCGATTACCTTGCAAGATATCCGATTTCTTGAATTTATGTCCTCTATGTACCGTGTAAGATTTAGCATCAATCTTATTGTAGATTTCTAACTTCCTATCCTCCTTCTCTTTCTCAGCTACTTGCGCATCGACTTCTATTAAAATCTCTTTGACCAACGCTAACGCTCTTTGAAGTGCTTCTTGTTCTTCTTTATTATCTTTGCTCGTCTTTATTAGCGGTTCGATTAGTAAAGGATATTTAGTCAGACGTTGCGTTACGAATAATATACATTCTGGGATTCCTTTCTTCTTCAGCAGCGGATTCGCTTGGCAATGCTTCACGAATTGCCCGAAACGTGCATCGTTTTGAAAGTAGTACTTGTAGATTTCGACTGCATCTCTATGTCTGCTGCAGAATTCACCTACGGAAACATAGGTTTATGTCTGAACGATTTAAAAGGTGTTTTTTTATGAGTACCGTATGCAGATTTCAGTTTGACTGCGTGACTATTCGAAAACTGTTCTAGAAGTATGTCGGCTATCGACGAAACTACTGGACTCTCTTTCTGTCTTTGCCGTAACTTTGATAATAACCCTAAGTGCATCTCTATCAAATTGTTTAACCGCGGAAACATTCGTTCTAGATTGGGTCCTAATTGAAAATATTTTTGAAGGCCTTCTACAAACACCTGCAACATAAAATAATGGATTCCTAATCTCTACAATGCGTTAAATGTTGATTAGTACGGTACGAAAGCGTTTATCAGTAGAACCCGGACATTCAAGCAAAATAAGATCATTGTTACTCATAAATGCTTTTTTCTTTACTTATAAAAGTAACTATTTCATTTTAAACTTAAAACAATTAAGTGCCCATTTTTCACAAAAATAGCTAATTGTTCATTCATAGAACAGGTTATCATATTATTGGTTTATAATAGTTTGTAAAATTTGTTTCGTTAGTTAAAAAGAAGCCTCTCAATTTGGTATAGCTAAAATATTCTCTTTTACATTATTTACTGATATGGCTAATAATGGAAAATTTCTGAAACATATGTACCGAATAACAATCAATGTGTGTAATGAATACGTAGGCTTCCACGGCCAGAGTCAGTAATAAACGAACTGTTTCCGGAATTGGACCGTGTCATGATAAAGACAGATCATGATAAAGAGAGAGAGAGAGAGAGAGAGAGAAGAGAAATAAATAAAAAAGGGGAAAATGGGGAAAAGCGGTGAAAAGAGATGAAGGCAAAAGAAACAGGCGAGATCTCAACGTTTTTTCTTCAAAGGAAAGAAACAGCAGAACCAAAGTGGCACGGTACTCGACGTGTAAACCACACTAGAATCGGAATCGTTTTGGAAGAAGGTCACGGTAATTCGACGTTCAGGCGTAGCGGTCTCAAACTGTATAAACCCCGGTACTCTTCGGTACACGTCAGAAGGTTTTCGCCTCTAGCTTGGTTAATACGTCATGTTACCGTAACCTTCTTCCCAAATTGTTTTGCCTTTAGCGTGGTTTACACGTCGAGTTACCGTGCCATTTTGTATCCCCTGCTTTTTTCTCCTGAAGAAGCCCCCTATGACGGTGGCGAAACGTCGAGATCCCCCCTTTTTCTTCATTTCTTTTCACTGCTTTCCCCATTTTTCTCCTTTTTATTTATTTATTTCCCTTTCTTTCTCTGCATCTCTTTTCTATTTCCTTGTTTTCTCTTACTATTATTTTCCCTTTTATATACTTCATCATGAGACGGTCCAATTCCGGAAACAGTTCCTTTATATTATTAATTCTTACGTTAAACATAAAAATCTGTCTTAGCAGTCTGCTCCATTATTCTTAATTTTTAATTTAAAACTGTACTAGTCAACTCATAGATGTCCTACAAGAACCTTATTAAAATACCTACCTTTTGCATAACGAGTAACGTCATACAATGATGTTTCTCAGTTAATATAAACTCATATATATGCTCCTGCCTTTTAACTTCTTTTTCCCTCAACTTTTTTGCGACTTCCTTGCCAACATGCGGTGTCCACGAATCAGGTTCTGATTCATGAAGGCCCAAACTTAGGTCTGAACACAGGTCGGCAGCAATCAACGGTGTATCGGAAAGAAATTCCAACGGAACCAAAGGTACATCATCTGAGAAACTGAACGAATAATTATTAAAGGCGAAACGTTGGTCGTAGAAACGTTTAAGTTGCAAAGGTAATTTATGGATTATGCACTTACTTTGTCGCATCATGGTGTCCATGGTCTGTATCCTTATCGTCCGAAAGTATTTGACTGAAAAAGAAACAAGTCAAACATCTCGGGAGTAAATAAGATTTCATATCGACGTTTATTATCTTTGGCCATGCCAGAAAGCGATGGACCAAAAAATATCATCAACAATAACAAAGTAAAAAATTAGAAACGAAATTGTAAAGAAACAAAAAATATTTTAATTAAACACAAGAAACAACAAAAAGATGTTGATTGATTTTGTTTTGGTGATCGAGAATACTCAGTATGTTCTAGGTGTGAAGTTAGCGATAGCTTTGAATGGAAAGTACAAGAAAGATAGAAAAGTCGGTAAAGACAAGATAGCTTAATAGAGACTGTCAAGACATGCAAAAAAAGCGGCTTTTTTGTTCGATCATTCTACTAAAAGAAGTCGTGTTGTTCATATCAATTTTTTTTGCAAAAGTAACTTCGCATTTGCACGTTGCTGAAAAATGGAATTGTAAATTAGTATTTTCTATACAGCTCCGAGTAAAATCGTATTTTATTTCGAAACTACGTTACTTACATTTAACTAGGCCCGAAGCTGTATAAAAAACGTATTGATTCATGAAATACATAACTAATTAAACTCCATAAAGTAGACTGTACAAAGTTAATAATTTCCGAAACATAATATTACAACAGATCGGTTGATGAATTGTACAGAATACTTTCAAACTCAAATAAAAATAAAATAAAAGTTTAACAAATAAAAGATCTTGATAAAACTTTAATATTCATAAACTATCAAGAATATTAATATTTTTTTAGCACAATCCAGCTTCTTTAATCTCATAGTTCAATAATCCCAATGACATTGCAGCAAAACCAAGCAACAATACAATGATTAACTAATGACGTTATAACTAGAGCGCCCAATTTTGAGACAGTTTCCACAGGCGACGAAACGGTCAAGCGGCAGCAAACGTGTGTGATAGCAATGTTACCACAACTGCCTAAAGTAACATCGCTTTTTGAAAGCTCATGCACAAAGACAAACTTTAGAATACAAAAAAGGGGGGGTCCTTTGAAACGAGTGAAATATGTAGATTTATACAGTAAATCTGGGAAACATTAACCGCCATATCGAACAATTGATATATCTGTCAACGCATTCTCGTTTCATTTCTTTATTTAATTATTTATTGCTGTACTTATTGTATGCTTATGGCATATATAACAATTTGTGCACTCTAGTTATAACGTACTGCAACTTTAGGCAAACTTATCCATAATATTATATACTTGTTCTAGCAGATGACACTACTCGCCAAGCAAAGAAAAATTCCTTACATAGTTTTTATATTAATTTATTGTAAAAATTGCGGACGTAATTGTACGTTGCTGTAAAGGCGTCTGTAATGTAACACCAATACATCACATCAACACCTATCATTACATTAATTTCTGATATTCGGTACATTAATCATTCTATCATTTTACCACTAGGTCATGATTTTATATTATTTTAACCGCCCTCTAGTGAATGAAATGCATACACGTAATATACCAGTTACTATGAAACGTGTTTTCCTCAAAATATTTTGTTTTTATTTGGCGAGTGGTATTATCCATTAAAACAAAAACATTGATTTGTATGACAACCTGTATAAATACGATTGATTTTTTTCAGTCGAATACTACGAAATTCCTACCGTTCTTAATAATTGAGTATGTCGATAAACAAATTAAGTTTTGAAAAATCATTGTATTAACTTGATTTTTATGTTCCTATGTAGATGTAGAATTAAAAATATTAATATTCTATATTTTCTTCTAGCAGCAATAAATGAAAGTATAAATGCTGTGGCATCCCAAAAACCTGAAAGAAAGCATCTAAATACCTAGTTAAATCGTGTTACGCAAAAAATAATTATATCATTAATAAAGAGAGAGCGCAATAATAAAACACAGCATGAATTCGACACACACATTGTTTAAACAAAATAAAGGCGCAAGAAGATTTGCACAGAGAAAAGTGTTTTACAGATAGTTACAACAAAATAAATGAAGAAGATGTAACCATTACACACATAATATGGCGAGGATTGTGAAGGTAAGAGGGTTAGGGACTTACTTAACTCCCAGTTTGGTGGCAACCCTGCGCCAGGGCGAGTAGCAGAGCTGGCTCCTCCTAGGGGGAGGGGCGGGGAACAGGCAACAAATTAGCCACACCCTCTAAGAACCCGTCACACTTATGCGTTTTGCTATTGGGCGATACCAGTTTCGCTTTTTTGTGCATTTTGACTTTTTTTGCTAGACGCAAAATTCGAATAAGTAAATAAATGAGGAATAACAGCACTCCCTCTAAAACTCGAATAGCAAAACACAAGTGTATTCCACTTGTATCGTGTCCACCATTGTTATTGTGTTTCGTGAAAAAAATTTCAAGTTTAACTACGGTAAAGTACTCGACATTTACAGTGGGTAGTACGAAAAATTATATATATATATAGTCAATAAACAACTTGAGCCAAGATTTAACTACTACTGTAAAGAAAGAATAAAAGAGAAAGCTATATAGAGTGAACACGACACCTTTAGAAACTTGCTAGAACCAGCAATATTACCACGGACGCAAACAAATTTCTTGTATGACTTTATAAACTTTTCGCAACTTGCGATGGTGGCTTGTTATATTACTAGTCCCACAAGTTTAAAGAGAATTATAAAAAAATGAACCTAACGCACAAATTCAGGTAAGAAAAATCTCATATAAAAGGCTACGTAGTAACAAGGAGACGTGCTACAAAGCAAGCAACACAATCATATCTAACGAAGGTTAGAAATTGGAAAGCCAAGCAAAGGATCATCGAAATCACCACAAAAAAGGTCATCAATCCGTGTAACATGTAACAATATTTGTTAACACAAGAATAAAACAAAATAACACATGTACTTATTAGTCTCAATGATTAAATAACAAAAAATATTTACGTACAGATTCGATCTATCAAACAGTTAACATTTAGAAAGGTAAGGTTTTATTTGATACTTATTAAAGAAGATTGGAAGATACATCAAATACTATTAACGCTTCGAATAAAATTAATTCAATATTTATTAAAGGTTCTTAAAAATATTGAATTGATTTTGCATATTTACAAGTGAACGGCTTCTCTTAGAAACAAAGCGCTACTTATTTTGGAAACCAGATTAAGAGTAATAATAATAAACTGAAAACATTAACCAATTCATGCAATTTCTGATAGTTCTAAAAATATTTGTGTATAGTATCAATATACACAGATATGTCGAAAATGGTGAAAACTTAAGTGTTGTGTCTTCTCTGTTTTAGAATATATGTTCACGTTTAATACACGTAGGTATTATCGCATGATGTTTAAATTTAAGGTTAGTATCCATAGACAGATCTAAATTTTTTATATTACTTTGAACTTACAATAATGTTATCTATTGTAAGTCCAATATTATAAAGGACGTTTAACCTCCTTTTAAAATCATAGGATACTATAAGGTATGATTTATTTTTACTCAAATATAAACAATGAAAAGACAAGTGACAACAATTTCGCTATGATGAAAACATTGCTGACTTCAATCAATCCAAGAAATGTTTTCTGGAATAGAATTGCTTAGATGAGCATGCTTCAAAGAAGGAAGAAACCGTTTTTACGGTCAATAGGATTGTGACCATGATTTTCTGGTATTTATTGATTACTCCAAAAAAGGAAGGACAATTTTATGAGGATGTACTGGCATGTTTGGATGTCGAACTGAAGAGAAAACGAGAGCATTTATTTAAAGAAAAATGTTCTGGTCCATCAGAATAATACGCCCTCCTATTCATCCACCACTGTAAATTTATGGAATTAGGACACGAATTGTTGCCTCATCCACCATATTTAGTAGATCTGGTAGTTACGAGTGGTTTTCTTGTTTGCAAACTTGAAAAAATGTGCTGATGGAAAGAGAATCGAAACAAATGAGTTAGAGGTGGCCAAAACGAAACTTATTTTTGCTCACACAAAATTGGAAAGTCTCCGGGCTAAATGTACAGAATCGGATAGGAATTGTGATTAATATTTTGTATCCTAAAATAAGAATTTCTTTGAAAAGTCACTCTGCCGTCAAGTCGCCCTCGCAAGTTATTGAGATCACGGTTAATATCATCAACAACGATGCTTTAAGTCATTAGGTCAAGGATAAATGTTACACATAAATTTATGGAAAAGGAACACATTTGTATTTGAAATAGATCTTTGTGGAACCGTCACACATAAAGCTAACCAATCAGACACATTACCACCAGTTACTACTGCCGCCTACCTTCTGTCAGGTAAGTAGGCGTTAAAAAACGATTAAAAAAGATGTAGATAAAAATTAAAAAGGACTAAATTGTACAAATACCTTTATTAATTCGTTGAAAATGTGAATGTGATTGCACAGAACTGGCATCGAAACTATAACCGGAAATTTTTTATCATGAACTCGCACCGAATTAACAACTTTATTATGTAAAATTAATGTATTTGTATACCATTAGTTATTTATTGCATTTGTTGCCTATTTTATGGGGATTACTATCACCAGGGAATTGACCTATTGACTTTGAATACAATGAAACAAAAACTAAGACAACTACCAGGTTTGTTAAAATAATAACCGAACATTTCGAATTAGGCGCTAACGGAAAGACTTAGTGACGTGTGGTTGGCAATATTGCGTTTGGCATAATATCCCGCATGACTACGTTAAAGTGAAGGAAACTTTCACGGAAACGGCTCAACTTTTGAACCAAGCTTACAAAGATGATAGTCTGGATCGTACGCAATGTTACGAATGATTTGCACGATTCAGACGTGGTCGTCAATCAATTGAAGATGACCCTCGATCAGAAACGCTTCCGATTTCAACTAATAATATGCCGACGTTCAAACAATCAAGGGTTTGGTGTGTTCAAACTGTCGTTTGGCTGTCAGAGAACTTGCAGAAAAGGGTAGCATCATAGGGTAGTTGTATAACATTTTAACCGAACAAATGAACATGCATCGAGTTTCAGAAAATGGTGTTCCTCGTACTATAACCAAACAGCAGAAAGAAAAAATGAAATTTGCCGCTAACTTTTTGAACAAGCTAATAACAATTCATGCAAAAGATCATAACGGAAGACAAAAGATGGATGTACAGCTATGAGATCGAGACAAACGTTCAGTCATCATAGTGAATTGGCAAAGTATCTCTACGGTTAAAAAAGCTCGTTACTATCGAATTCATGTCAGTGATGTTCACTGTTTTCTTTTCGAACGAATGGAGTGGTATTTTTTATTGCAATTTATAGCTAAAGGACCTCAATGCCAAGCAAGAGCTTCACAACGATTTCGGCAATTTTGTGCCAAAAATCAAATAATTGTTATCCCTCAGCTTCTTTCTACTCGCCAAATGTGGTTCCCTGTAATATTTTTTATTCCCGATATTGAAATCAGTACTGAAAAGATTTCATTGTGAGACCATTGACAACATTAAACATATTCGTCACAGACATTGAAAGATACCTCAAAAGAAGCTTCTCAGGACTGCTCTGTGAAGTGGAAACACCGCCTGAAAAGTGTGTGAGTAGAGAAGAAGAGTGTTTTGAAGAGGCCAAAGACCAATGATCTGTAAGATTCATGCGACGTAAAAACAAATAAACTTTGGTTATTTTCTGAATAACCTCTTACTCTAAGAATATTGGAATTGCTTACAGAAAAAAACTATCTTAATTTTAATCAATGACTTATTGCGAGCTTTAGGAGAATATCTCGCAGGATACAGAAATGTACATAGCAACACAACACGCGTGCATAACTTCCAATGTCAGGAAACCATAGGGGGATATACACACAACAAACAATAACAAGAACAAGAACAATAAAAAGTCTGTGTCCTAAGCAAAGTTAACCAAATCAAATTTACGAAGTGAGCTTCATATCTGCAGCAAATTAGTAAAGTAGGTTTATACTTTTTATCGATTAAGGTTTAACCATTTTCTACAACATATATTCGTTCCTATACACAAAAGACAATCTAAACATTAAACATAAATAAACGTTTAATCTACAGAGACTCTATTAGAGACATTAAACGTAGAACATTTAATACGTAACACTCGTTAAATTCCAATTGAGATAAAACAGTTATAAAAACAAAAATAAATACTCCAATAACAAGATATACAACTCAACAAGTAAATATAATAGTAATATAATAAGTGGTAATCGTAAATGGTCATTTATGAACAACAGAGTTTTAAACACAAATTATTATCATCAATTATCGTCAAGCGAACTCGGTGTGAGTGTACGGTGTTTAAGTATATTTGTGGGTAAGAATTGTCGGTGTGAGTCTTATGTTTAGAACCGTTCGAGACGAGTTCTAAACCAGTACGTACCTATTTGAGCTCGTCTGACTGTTTGGCAATGATCCAGAACCACGTTTAGTGAATGACGACTTTGAATTTGGCAGCGCTACTCCGAAACTCGAGATTTTGGCGGAATTCTAGAAATAACCACATAGATTGTAAAAAAGCGATATACTACTGAACTTTAGAGGTTACCTTAGAACTTTTTAACTTATTGCAATCGGCTATATTGTCCTTACATGTATTTTGGTGCACTGTTGTGTTACAATCTGAAAAATAATAATATATCTATACATAGTGTGATGATAAAATTTAAAATAAAATTCAAAGGTGTTTTATCGTTCTTATTCTTGCAAATTCTCTATATCCTGGGGTAATTTTAATTTGGGATGTGACACTCCAAAATACCCTCCACACTGACAGAGAATGAAGCTCATAATTTTTCAAATCTAGTCCACGTGATTAAAAATGTTGATTCATTGGTCATAATGTCATATGTCATAAATAATACTTCGAGGTTGGATATAAGTCACACGTAATTCAGCCCAAATTTTTTGCTGTTGTGACATACATAGCTATTATTTTCCTTTCGTAACGGGATATAACCCACAACATCATCGCCACAACTAAAGTTTATCTCAAACATGTTTAATCAATTTTGCATTCGGTTTGCATGCTGGCCAATTCCTCGAACGTTGACTTCGTCTGAAGTTCTTAAGCATAACACGCGAATGTGACCTAACATGGTTGTTCATTAAAATGAAACAATCTCCGTCAAAATCAGAAAATGGAACGAAAGCTTTTTGAAGAGTATTTTATATACACGAGTATCTATGAATACCCAAATCACCATTGTCTGCAAATATATCATTATGCCTCCGTGGAAATATCTCCATGAAAAGGCACCCCCTTGAAGATGATGCAATCCACATATCGTTCATGTTGTCTTCTCACAATCCTTCCTCGACCAGCGAGTGATTGTAAACCAAAGCGCGATTCGTTACTGAATCTTGACTTTGTCGCTGAATAATCCAATTGACATGGAAGCGTGCAAAGTGAATACCTGCCTTTCGATATCAAAGTTACGATTGCGATCCAGCGGCAGGTCTTCACAAATTAAAACCAGCCTCTTCAAGCCTCTATTGAGCCGTTCTTTTACTTATTTTAATCTTAACCACTGTTTGAAACCAATGTTTAAGTTGAACTGTTGTTGATCTGCGATTTCTTAATGTGTTGAGAACAATAAAACGATCATCAATTATAATTGCTGTTCTCTTTGTCTCATAGAGCTGTCAATCTCTTAAGGTAATAATTTGAGAAACGTCCGCGGTAAATAAATAATCAGAAAGAAAGTATATTCTTGTTAGTGTCTGAGACATGATAATTTTACTATTTAAAACTATAACTTATATCAATTTAAATTGGATTAGGCAGTTAGACCATTGAGAACAAAAAAGTCGGAATAGTTCAAGGCCGTTTTTTTTACCGCTAACTGTAAAACCAAGAATACCGTTTTCTCCTATTTCCTAATACTTACTTTCACAATAGAGGGCAGGTTTATTGCTGAATGGTTCACCACAACACTGACATGTCCTTGAGGAACTATAACAGGCGGATACCCATTGATGAGAACTCTTTTTTACTTTATCCTGCGATAAAAAAGTAACCATATTATCATTTGTCTATTTTTAACATTAAAAAATTACCTTCTTCTTCCTAAAGAAAATGCTGCCCCTCTTCCTTCGTTTCTCAGAGTGATTATAGTCCGCACTAAAAATAGAAAATTCAGCTTATCATGCTATTTTTATTACGAACTATAAACTTTTCTATACAAGAATTCTCATATTTGCCGTACTATACAAGAAATCTTGCATAGAATACAAATCGTTATGAATGCGAATTATAGTAACACAAATCCTTTTAGAATTCCAATCCTAATAACATATGTGAATATTCGATAAAACTAACTAATAAATACTTTAGTAAAATACATAGTAAAAGTAATGCACGTAAGTGGAAAATATAAAAACTTTTAACGTTTTACAAACACAACCAGAAATTAAACTACATAACTGCTATTGAAACTTACATCAAATACGCAGAATGCTGATAATTTTTTTTTATGCGTTTGTACGAGGGGAGGTCCAGAAGTTCGAGGAATGGAGCTGATGGAGTGGGGATAGGGGCGCTCGCTAGGTGTCATTCTGAGTAGCGACTCATCATTAGTATATAAGTTATGTTGCAGCCCTATGGCGTCAGTCGTTTACGAACAGTTGCCTGCTAAACAAGTCAATCCGGAAGAAAACTGAAACTACGGAGGAAATTGAACACCGTGCTGTGATAAAGTTCTTTACAAAGCAAGGAAAGAACGCTCAAACCATATTGAATGAAATGGAAACCGTTTATGGGGAACAGTGGCCTAGTAAATCAATGATTTATAAGTGGCATGGTTTTTTAAACATGGTCGGGAGTCGATTGAAGACGACCCCCCGCTCAGGACGGCCAGTTGAGGCCACCACATCAGACATCGTAGAAAAAGTGCAAAAATTTCTACTGCAAGATGCCCGTTTGAAGAAAAAACAATTATCTGCATTGGTTGGAGTATCAGATACCACCATTTTGCGTACCCTACATGACCACCTGGGTATGACAAAAGTCAGTGCAAGATGGGTACCGAGAATGCTCACACCGCTGCAGGAACAGCAGCGTGTTTGTGCGTCCAAACAATTTTTGGAGCGGATTGTTACCGGAGATGAAACATGGATTCATCACTTTGAGCCTGAGTCCAAACAGGAGTCTATGCAACGGCATAAAAAGGGGACACCACCGCCAAACAAATTCAAAGCGTCAGAATCGGCTGGAAAGTTGATGGCTACTGTTTTATGGTATTGTGAGTGGATATTATTGATTGATTACAAAGAAAAAGGTAGGAGTATAACCGGAGAATATTACGCAGCGATATTAGAAAAATTAAAGGAGGCCATCAAAAACGTCGAGGAAAATTGCGTGTTACTCTTGCAAGACAATGCGCCGGTTCACAAGAGCAAAGTTGCAATGGCTGCCCCTGCACAAGCATGGCGTTCAATCAATAGTCCATCCACCGTACAGTCCAGACCTGGCACCTAGTGATTTTTATTTGTTCCTCAATTTAAAAAAGACTTATGTGGAAGAAAGTCTTCCGATGACAATGAGGTAAAGGAGGCAATTTTGGCCCATTTTGAGGCGAAAGATAAAAAATATTTTTATGATGGTTTAGAAAAATTAATTCATAGATCTAATAAATGTATTGTGCTTAAAGGTGATTATATTGAAAAGGAAAAATAGATTTATTGTTTTATTTTATTTAAAACCCTTTCATTCCACGAACTTCTAGACCTCCCCTCGTAAGTACAATAAAAATGTATTCGACATTCTGCGTTAAAATAATATAATAGATTGAAGAGTAAGAAACCCAATTAGAAACTAAACACCTAAGAACCAGCTCTATAAGATTGTAGTACAGAAACCCTTGGAAGAGTTGCTCTCTAAATTTATAAAACTGGATTTAAAAGTAGTACGTCTAAAATTTTCTAAGTGAAATAATGCTATATAGTTTTTTTATTACATCAACTTTATTAATAATCGACGTAAGGATTGCTTCGAAAACAGTTGTTTTTGAGAATCTTTGGAAAATACAGTTAATTGACAGTTAATCACGTCTAGCTAGCTATGGGTAGTACTTAAGTAAAGGTCCCAAAACAAACCAAGAAGTAATTTAATACGACAACAAAATGATAAAAATCAGCATTTTTAAGTAAAAACACGTTCCGACGTTGCCAACAATTTTTATTCAACGAATTTAAAACAAAATTTCATTAACATCTAAAACATCGCTGCTATTTTATTCTATTTCAGCTTCTGAACTATATTTTAGCTATTTAACGATTCTTTTCAGAGGTTAAACGCACAGGAACAAGTCGAGACTGGAAGGTAGATGTTCTAAAACCATTCTGGCTGCATGAGAGTGAACATTATTACCTGCAATAATACGAAGAATTTCCTTTAAGTTTTGCATACTGGGACATAGAGGGCGCCACTAATCAAATGTTAGTACTAAAAATTAACCTCCATCTTTAGTTTTAGTGCGATATATGTAGCGTTGTAATTACAACGAACTGTCAAAATTGACGTCACGAAATTGAGGCATCATTGGGGATTTCAAAGACCTCAATCCAAAACATTTTGCAAGAAGAATTGTGGGTAAAAATTTAGTTTCCTGTTGGATACCACATCTGTTGACTGAAGAACGGAAAGCAGCTAGGTGGAATTAGTGTCAACATACTCTAGACTGCTTCAATGACGGAAATTAAAGAAACGTGTACATTGTCAATGGTGATCAATCCTTATACGAGCCAAAAAAATAGACGTCAGTCGTCTGCTTGGGTGTTCCAAGGTGAAGAAGAGCCGACAAAAGCCACCTGAATTGTTATTGCCGATTGGTGCGCAACCATTTCTTTGGCGCAAGTTATCGCTGAGCTTCGAAAAACCAACGCCATCCTCCAGCAAGACAATTGAAATGCACAATTTAACGCAACAAAACATTGAATTGTTATACTATTCTCCGTACAGTCCGGACCTAAGTCCGAACGACTTTTTTTACTTTTCCAAAAATCAAGAACGGACTATGTGGTCAAAGAATCCAGTTATCAGAAAGAGTAATTGGTGCGTTCAAAAATGCAATTTTGACTGTACCAACAAATGAGTGGAGTAACTGCTTCCATAGATGGTTCGAGCGCATGCAAAAATTCATTAATCTTCGTAGAGAATACTTCGAAAAACAATAATGTCTTTTAAAGCTATTTACGATTTTATTTCAGCTCTATATGCAAAACTTATCACATTTCGTCAAGTTCTTCAAATATTTAATCTTAATGCTGGGAGATAAACAAATAGTTTAGGGTGTCTACATATCAAACAAACTTAATAACGATGCCAGGTTCTTTAAAACTTAAGAACAACGTTCTCCTGCAAGAAAACACAATCATGACTGCATTATCTGCTAATGACTACCATCATCATTTACCCATCTTCGGATCTCCTGGATTCTTCCATACCACACCCTAGAGTTTAGATTCTGATTCCTTGTGATAACATCAGAATAAACTGCCAATATAATTTGCCATAAAAAGGCACTGCAACGAACAGCTACTTTGTGGTAACTGAAGCTATAAGTAATGGAACGGCGACTCCCTACATTTATGCTATACATAATAGTTGGGAAGATCTTCCTTGCATGTGCCTATTTGCGCGCACAGCAACTTGCATGTGTCGATGATGCCGCTTGTTTTTATCGAAATGTATTGCAGCATTTAATTGCTGTTCTACAAGAAATTTCCATTGGCTGACTCTCTTTAGTGAAATAAATAACTACACGCAGATTATGTTTGGGTAGATTGTTTTCTATGAATATCGTTTCCTAACGTAGCCATAATGATTAGAAAACACCAATTCTGTTAATGTGACGATGACGTCATTGCTACAGTCTAAAAATGTATCTGAAAGATCTTTCAACGACAAAGAAAACTATTAATAAGGAAATTTAACCTGCCAAAAGAAAAGTATAATTAATAAAATAATTTATTCTTGTGGATATTGCACTTTTGAATTAATACCAAAGGCGCAGAATATAGACATTTGTGCTTTAATATATCTCAGAAAAGCAACTGTTGGTGTTTACTACTAATGCAAAGCGCGTTTGCTTTGTATATCAAGAACTAAATCTTCTAGATTACCTTCAGCTCCTTGACTTGAGAATTAGTTGAAGGTGATGTAAGAATACATTATGTGTCTATTTCTAATGAATATTTCATGAAGATTATTTATCTGGTCAAGCTTTTAAACCTGCAATGATTAATTGTCATGTTCTCAAATTTTAAATGAAAAAAAAATCGAAGCAATCCTTATTTTCAAAAGTATCGATAAGTTTGTTGATTTGATATCAGCGATTTCTGAAGGGTATTCGGTGCCTAACTAATGAACTAACGCATTTGAAGCAAACTCAAGAGACGCTGATAACGGCTTGTTACCATTTGTAACACACTATTCCACAATACTGCTTTGAATCATCCGTTTGCTTTTGTGTTGTGGGACTGGTTAGTTAAAATTCCTCTGTTTTTTTTTGCCATGTGATATTATGCAATATACATATTAATAAAGATGAAGTAAGATATTCGTTTATTCGAGAAATAAGTAAGCAATCTAAAGAAAGAATTAAAAACATGAAACAGCAATTTTATTAATCTACCACTATTATTCATCTATTTACCTGAATTCAAGGTATTTCCGTTTTCATTTTTTTGTAGTTGCAAAAAAATGAGGTCAATACCATTTACATATTTAAAGAAATAGTTTTGAGATTCAAAACACTATGGCGGGATAGTACATTCACATCCAACCTTGATGTCCGGTCTCTTATTCCTGGCGTGCCATATGCAATGCAAAAGTAGACCACTGTAGTGACTTAGACGCCTATATCGTATAGTACATTATTTTAAAGGAAATTTATGTTTTTAGTGCGCGAAAATCCAAGTTATTTTAAAAATGATGTGTATGTATCCATTTTCGCAAATATAATGCTGTAGAAATGTTAAAAAAATTACAGTTTAACAAACTGTATGATAATAAACATTAAACAATATTAATATAAAACACCATTATGAAAAGAGGCAAAAGAATTCTCTAAAGCTAGTATTATTCTCACTATAAATTTTCGAATTATAAACCCAATTATCATATCTCCCTTTACATTAAGTAAATACGATGTCATAACGTTCAAACGAAGTTACTAAGGTTGATCTGACACACTGTATAATTTGGTGCAAAATTTAGCATTAAACTCTGATCACAATCTTGCAGTATATAAACCACGCAAATTCTATGTTTACAATATTCCTGCTATGCTAGCTGTTAAAAGCTATTGCTGAAACAAGAAAATAAGAAAAAGGGAAACGTCACCGTTTGTGAGACGGCAGATTGGAGAAAATGTGAGTGAACAATGTGTGGTTCCTACTGTGAAGCATGGCGGAAGTAGTGTGATGGTTTGGGGTTGTTTTGCATGTGGTACAGCTGTAACTGACTTCACAAAAATATGAAAAATTGCACAAAGATTATGTGACCAAAACTTTATCTTCCAAAAAGATAACGATCTCAAACATTCATCTCGCAGCAGGGCTAAGGGGAAGAAGAGCTGTGAAGTCATTGCTGTAACAATAAAATAAGAAATAGAATGAAATAGGCCATTGAACATAAGGATGGGACATTTGAGCAATGGTATATAGTCTTACGAACAAATGAATCCGAATTCCAAACCGTTGGTTCACTTGTGAGGTGGAAGGCTGCAGAAAGAGTGAGTAACGAATGTATGGTTCCTATTATGAAATATGATGGAAGTAGTGTGATAATTTGGATTTGTTGTGGTGTGCCAAGTAGGAAGAGATTATGAGGCCAAAATTTTATCTTCCTAGAAGACAACGATCGTTTATGTAGAATTTATTTGATGTCAATCGAGGGAGAAGGCAAGTTGATACGGATGATTTACCCACCCCAATCTCTAGATCAGTCGCCCAAAGTGTGGGATGAGCAGGACCGAAGAATTCGAAAAAGAGGAGTGAACAGTGCACGAAATCATTGGCAGAAGCTTCAAGTAACATGAACTGAAATTACAGGCGGTTACCTGGAATCTTTGATTAGAAGGATGCCAAGAATATGTGCTGCTATAATTCAATCTCAAGGTGGGCATGTTGATGCGAAAGCAGTTTAAACTAAAATTTTTTACCATTTTCTGTTCCATCTTCGTTGTTAAACATTCTTTTCGCGATGTCAAAGATCTATTAATAAATATTTCTACAAACCAACTCTATATTTCAATTCATATCAAGGAAAATGTTAATTTTATTGTTGTCTCCATGTATATGAGACTTTCTAAATTTTCTTTATTTGTATTTATTTTATTTTAAAAAGATATTTTAATTATATACTTTCACATTTATTGTTGCTTTATCGTATACAATTTTCATATTTTCATCGATATCTAGAGTGCTTCTTTCGTAAACAAAAGTGCGAAGTTTATCATATTATTTACGATTTTATTTCACTTTCATATATTTTTATTACAATTCCCCATTTATATATTACTTATTTTAATTGATTATGCTTTAACGCCGTTTGAAAATGTACAAGATAACTTTAAAAGAATTTTGTGATTGTGTTTATATTCACATTTCTGTACTAATTGAGACTTTGCATTAACAGAATCTTTAGTATATCCTCCATTATGCATGTTATAAAATTGTAAACTAAAGTACTTTGGTATCTAATATTTACCACTGTCTGATTCTGTTAAAAATTGTTACAAACATACAGAGAATTGCAAGAGTTCTCCAACTTTTTCTAATAACAATTAAGAAATGTTTATATTTCTTACTTTCCGATATAAAATAGAAAATGCGGATATATAACGTTACAATTAATATCACGAAGTGTTTCCCTCAAAACATCATCAAACTTTCTGCGTATAAGTCAATACAGTTGACCGGTTTTGCACAGCATATAAAATGGTTGTCAAATAAATAGAACCGCCTAAATAGTAACATATTAAGTTTATTTTCGGTGATAAATTAGGTATTAAAACAATATATTAGTAACATTACTAAATGTTAAATGCTCTAGCACAGATATATGAATTTATTTCCTTCTAAATAGTTTCCGCCACCAAATGTTTATCAGTCTGTCTTTGTGATACCAAGAGTAGTTTAGTGTAAGATAACATACAATTACATGCAAATCAGGCAACAAACAAGCGAAAATGCAACTACTACAATACGGTGTATAGAATCTGTGCCCAACTACTTAGACAGTAGCTATCTTTTTCGTCTCTCTAATTTTACTTACTCGTGCAGGTGTGTCACGGAATGTACAGTATAGTGGTGGATACGTCCGGAACGACTGCCCTCTTCTTCAGTTTCGCTCTCTGTTCCGCTGGGTCTTCCCCTACACACCAAGCTAAGCACATGCACTACACTGCTTCTAGCTCGCTTTCAACAGACTTTATAAACTAGTATGTTTTAATGAATATCTTTTTGTGTTGATGAATATTGTGGTGTTCTTGTATTTTGATCCTTTTATACACCCCATCAAAAAAGTATCGCATAGACTACGAAAAGGCGTTTATGTACTGAGATATATTTTATACGTTCACGGTATGTTTGCCATATATGCGTCGACTAAAAGTATACAAAAAAGGATCATACAACTAGCTCTTGAATAAGTTCTTGTTTGTTATTACAAAAACATTTTAGAAAAGTGCATATACACACGAATTTGTTTAGTTGTTCCTATACGAGCAAATAGAGTTAGTTGTTAGAGTACCTTACTAACGTTATTAGAAGCAAAATGAGTAATTTAACTATAGAACAAGTGGCTGGTATAGTTACTTTAATCGAAGATAGGCGATCTTAAACATGCGTGACTAATTTGACGTATTCATCAAATTAGCCACGTATTTAATCAACTAAGTGTTTCTAGGGCAGAAGCTAGATATAGAAAAACAGGAAGTTACATACGAAAATTGCTGTCGTCCACGCTGTACCACTCCCCAAGATGACCAGTACTTAAGACTACAAACATTACGTGGGAGGCATGTAAATGCAAGGCAATTACAGATCTACTTGGCTAGAGTTAGAAATACTCGAATACCAAAACCGTTCCTAATAGGTTGAGTCAGAGTGGAATAAGAGCCAGAATAGCCGTTACAGCTCCTCGTTTTACTAGAAATTACCAAGTGGCTCGCCTAAGGTTTGCTAGGAAACGTGTCAATTAGGAAATGAATGATTGGGCCAACAGAGTTAGTCTTTACATTCCCAGTGCAACATTAGATCTACGCCTAAGTTTGGTGGTGGCTCTATCATGGTTTGGGGAGGCATCTCTTTAGCAGACCATAAGAGTTAGTATCAGTAAACAGAGATTCGATGACTACGCACAGGTATATAACAGACATTTTACACACAAGAGTAATATGCAACGAATTCTTGTTAATGCACTACCCCATGTAGCGACGATGATGCGGGAATACCTTGCTGAAGTTGGCATTCCAGTTTTAGATTGGCCTGCGGTGAGTCCAGACATGAATCCTATCGAGAATATGTGGGACTATCTTTACAGAATGGTACGGACCCAACATGTTGCTCCAGTAGAGCTACAAGGATTAGAAAATGTCCTCCGTGAGGAGTGAAAGAATTTAGACCAAGCTTATATATCCAGGGGTTAATTGAATCCATGCTAAATTGAATGCGAGTGGTCATAAGGTTGGCAATATCAAACTATATATGTGTATACTTAAAAGTTCTTTTTGTCGTAAAATCATTCTTATGCAACAAAAATGATTTATACGACACTTTTTTTATGGAGCGTATAAATATGAAATAAAGTAAGGCTTCTGGCCTCAAATAAAAAATACTAATTTTAAATTTCGTTTTCATTTTTGCATTAACAATATATATTGTGTTTGTTTGTTTCTACATTTGCGTAACGTCTATAAATAATTGTTTCTTTTATAAACACTTCTAAACCGATTTTTTTAACTTCTCCGTGAAATTCGGTAATTTTTTAATCTAATTTAACTAATTAAGGAATATCGGCCGAAAAAATTGAGATTTGCACGTAGTTTTATAGACAGATAGGATACCTTCGTGGGGCAATAACAAATTTTTGTTTAGTTCCTAATCTTGATATTTTAAGATTATAACTCTAAACATATACCGGGTGCGTCATAAATCATAAGAAAAACGATAGGATCTGATAGGGGAGATTAATTGGAATAAAGCAAGTCCTATATATAATTATTTGATTCTTCATTCCTTTTAAGTTTTCAGGATTGTATGATAAATCCAACCTTCGCATAGAAAAAAATAAAAAAGTAAACTATTTGCTATAAATTAGGGTTTCCAATAGAAAAAAAAAACGCAATGCTCCAGATTTATTTTCAAAAAGACTTACCCTATATAGAACTTGCTTTCTTGGAAATAATCTCCCTCCTCCTTTCATATCACGTTTTGTTGTCAACGTTTTGTTTTATGAATGATTTATATAAGCGTAGTTTACGAAACGTGAACTTTTGGCTTACCAGTGTTCCCTTGTAGGTATAACTTAGATATAAATACCTGGTTTAACATATCAGGGTATTTGAAGAATATCAGTTTATTTTGGAAATATTTTAGGCAAAATCAAATAATCGATACGAGAATGATAACAACCGGGGAAAGAACATGCATGAAAACTGATTAGAGCAGACTGCAAAAGGACTATATATACCCATCAGTAGAAGGATCTGTTCAAATTTGAAGGTAGTAATGTAGACCACTGTGTGGATACAATAAAAATGAAAATATATAGTTGTTTAAAAAGATTTTTGTATTAAACTTGATTACAGTTGGAAAACATTAAAAACTGGGTCTGTGCTTTATAAATAAAAATATCACTAACACAACACAAAGTTATAGCTAAAACAATTGAATTAAAACACATTTAAGGTTCAAATTCTGAACAAGATTTGGCAACAAACATAAGTTTAAGTCATATAAATAGAGTAAATACGAGATGGTGCTCAAAGTTACCGAAATTTAAAACCAAACGTCACTATGTCGAGTTGTCTACATGCGTGAATCGGTATATCAAACAGAGTCATTGCAAATAGAAACATTCTTTGTTGATGAATAACTTTTCATTGGTCAAGTCCTATTTTAGACTCGATTAAGATTACCACACAATCACACAAACAAGAAGCGTTTGGGGATGACACTGTGGGTTAAGCACAAACCTACAACTGGTTTAAGTGTTCAAAAGGACCGTCAACCGGCAATACATCAGAAAATATGGTTGCTGTTCGGAGTGTAGTTGTGAACGATAGTAGGAATTGTATGGTACATGCCAATGGATTTTATTGAGAGAATTGCATATGAGAAGCATTAAAAATAACGCTGATACGAGTCTGCTAAACGGTGTACAGAAACAACGTAGCATGGATAGCTGAAGGGAGTTGAGATAACACCAGGTTTTCTCTGTAAGATCCTCACAGACAACGAAACCTAAGTTTACGCATATAATTCCGAAACAAACCAACAATCACCACAACGGAAGAATCTTCACTTTGGCTAAAGAAAGCCCGTCAAGTCAAGAACAACATTAAATCCTTACTGGAACATTTATTTAACATTAGCAGCATTATCCACAAAGAGTTTGCACTTTGAAGCCGGATGATTAGTGCTGAATTCGATCATGACGTCCTAAGGTGGTTAAAAAAAAGATATGAAAAGCAAACAACCACAGAAGTGCCATAGAAACGACTAGGCTCTTTATTGCTGCTCCAACGCAAGGGCACATATTGCAATTTTTTGCGAAAACAACATGGTCGTATTCCCCATTCAACGTTTTTATCCAATTTAACTTCTTTTTCTTTTACAAAGATGAATATCAATTTGAAGAAGCGAACATTTGATAGAGCTAAGTAATTTGAAGCTAGATCGCAGATGGTACTGAACACAGTAACAAAATAACACTTCCAGAATTCACTTCTATGATGATAGGGGTGCTGTGTTTTTGGTTTGCACTCCCAAAAAAACTGCTTTGAAGATAACCAAAATAAATGAAATTCTGGTATTTTACAATTTTATGTATATAGGGTGGGTACAAGCTACATGCAGTGACATTCTTTATTCGATTCTGAATCGAAAATTTCGACATTCAAATATTTTTTCATTTTCATGAAGTTCTCGAAGTTCGGGCGTTTAATACACAAACAAGCATTACTACTTAATATCCATTGATAGAGATGGCTGAAAATTTCTCTTTAACTTCATTAACATTTGGCAACGTTGTAGACCAATAGGTTTGTATTCCAATGTGATATCAGTCAAAACATTTATATGAAATGAATCCGTGGGTTTCCACGGCCAGAGTTAGTAATAAACGAACTACTTCCGGAATTTGACCGTATCATGAGATGATGTAATGAAAATGGTAACACGGCAGGACAAAAACATATGCACGGGCATGTTTTCTATACGGAAGACATTCTAGTGGAAATGTATTGTTTCTAAAGTTGAACCACTTTACGAAAACGATAATTTCAATTATATTTTTGCAAGGCAATCTTAAATGGGATTCAAGACAATTTTTAAGACGTAACGTTTAGAGCGATATTTACCAGCCGTAATATATTTAATAATCATAATTTTCACTATTGGGCAGAGGAAAATCGGCATGAATTTCGGTCAACAAAGAAAGTTTTCCATTTGGTTGGGTATGATAAATAGGAGTTTATCTATCAAATCGTCTTGATGCCAATAACAAGATTTGCGTGCATGATTTGGTCGTAATATAAAACAGATCGCTTAGTCGTGAGTTTGTATCTTATGATCTATGAAATCTCCCGATCTGTATCCTCTAGGCTTTTTTCGTTTGGCATATTTGTTAAAAGGAAAATTTAAGATACTGAATTAACGTGGCAGAAAGGCTCGAACAAGTAGTATAGACTGCCACTATGCTTGGAAATGAACGGATTTCAATGTAAACAATTATTCAGGAAATACTGTCACAATTAGATAAATATTCAAAATGAATATACATTGTCGTTTAATATATGTCAATATATATTAATTTGATAATAAATATTTTCAAAAACAAACCACATCTCGCCCAATGTGTAAAAATTGAATCCCTTTCTATTAATTATGAATAAAATATTTTCGAAGCTAGAAATTCAAAAAATATATAGTATCTGCTATTATAGTAGTAATACTAGTACACTGTTGCCAAATATATGTTTCTTTCAAACGGTTTCTAAAAATATACGAAATATAACACACCATTTTAGCAAGAAGATTTTCGAACCAGAATCGAACAAAGAATCTGGCTGCGTGATGCTTTTGCGTCACAGCTTGCACTTCGAGAACTTTTGGGTACCATTTCGTATCTTTAGTTTTCAATACAAATGTAACATAAAAAATAATTGGGTAGTAAACATTTTATAGAATTTCATTGAAGGTATCAGCATACATTAAACAGTGATGTTTACTTGGAAACATACGGACAAAATACGTGTCAAAATAAAAGATGCAAGATCACAGAAACAAAAGGCAAATACACAAACAACGAATGTATGATTGGTAATAACAGGGACACGGTAATAACTACAATATCGAGGCAAAAGTGATACTGTGAGATATTTTGCAGTACATTTGTAAGTGTAATTTTTGCATTAAGCCTTTAGAAATGTGCATTTAAAGAAAAATAATGCTGGAGATGAAATCTGAGGTTGTTTAATTGTAAATGAAAAATATTTGTAATAAAACAACATAAAAAGAAGAACGTAAACCTAGAGATTTAAAATATTCATGTAAAAATGTTTCTATGTTTTATATTTTGTCTTTATATATTAAAATATGATTATTATATAAGAATATTTATTGTATACTTACAGAAAGTACTCTAAAATATGTAAGATAACATGTTTAAAAAAGCATGCAAATGTTTCAAACTATACATATGCGGGTGGTGTGAAAGAAATGCAAATGATAACAAAATCAAACGTAGTAGAATTAGAAAAGCATATTGTATATGTTTATATATACAACAAACTTTCATAGTCTTATCTTTTTTACAGAGGATAAGTTGTGAATGGAAATGAAGTGTAAAAATATATAAGACACAAACAAGAAAGAAAGAAAATCGAAAAACAAGGCATTAAAAGATCCATACTTACATGGGTAACGTAGGTTGGGCTCCAACAAGGATAGGTTCCGGCGCCAAATCTCTCACCGCTATTATCGATGGAGTAGACACCGACTTTTGTAAAGGTAGCCTAGCAGGTAGGAGTTGCCTTAGCTGATCCGCTTCCCTTTTCGCCTTAATCTTATTAAAGTCGTTCTAGAATCGAAGTGGGTTAGGAAAAGACGTTCCCAATTCAATAGTCATTTGAATATTTACCTGCAAATCAGCCTCATTTAACGAATGCGTACTAGCACCTCCACCAGTATTTCTAGGTCGTCGACCGACGATCAAAGGATCAGTTCCTAATAATCTAGCTCTTCCGTCTACATTATCTATGAGGGATGATTCGTCTGCCTCCGACTCCATACTGCTCAGAGATATACTAAAAATCAATTCCCATATAGTCCAATACTAAATTCTAGCAAGCAGATACTTTCTACATACCTTCTCTGCCGGTTCGGCTTGATTTTGTCTTTGGCTCCTGTCAAATCTTCCAATGCAGTCCATGATCTCCGCCGTTGAGCTTCTGGTTGACACAAAAAGTCTTGTGTTCCTGTAATAAATCAACATCAATCGATTTTCTTGGGTCCACTTTAATAAGCGCTGAAGATGTTCTTACCACTTCCTTTTCGACTTGATGGTTGGTGTAGTGGGGAGGATCCTAAAGATCCTCCCAAGACTTCCAACTCCGGGACAGCTTCATTCAACGCAGGACAGCTGGCGCTTAACCTCGCAACTTGTGCTAGTAGTGGATTTAATGCGAACGCAACAAGTTCTTTCGAATTCGTGTTGTACGGATTACCTAAAGAGGAAACGCAAAGCATTAATATCACATGGAATTATTTCCGTTATATACAGTTGACCGTAAGTTATATCCATTACTTTGAACAGATTATATTATTCCCAAAATAGAAAAATATTTTCGAGAAAAAAATTAAACAAGACTAAGAAATTACATGCTTCGTGCTAGTGACTGGGCTTAATTGAAACCAGAGGGCTTATGGAGTAATAAAAGTTTGTATATATACGCACGCAAAAAAAGAAAACAGAAAACGCTTGCCCACTCTACTTGTTTCATATTTCATTATGCGTGCTTGCCACCACTACGACACATATCTAACAGGCGCGCATATCTCCCAAGGTTTATCAATTGGTACCAGCTACTATCTCAATACATCGTTGTAATTACTGCAGGTTAATTTCATTTCGATACTAAGCTAAGTATACCATGTAACCCCCCCACCCCCTCCTTCCCCCCTCCAATAAAAGTCAGCTACAATTATACAATAAAATAGACGTAATTGGAATGCTAAAAGAGTAAGAATTAACAATGATAAAGCGCTAGAATGAAATGGTACAGTCTACAGCAGTAAAGAATCAGAATTTTTAATTTCAATGCGGTATTATGAACCTTGTGATCGTTTACACTATTGTTTTATATAAATTCCACATTTTGAGAACTGCAGGTACACACATGTACGGTGAGATCACGATATATCTTAATCCTGATGTTAGGGACAAGCATTTAATATTATAAATACAACTTGCATAATGGCAAACGTGTAGGATACATATATTAAGCCTCCAACGTCAGTTGCTATTATACTGTATAATTTTTAGTGAGAAAAGTAATAATTCTGTAGTATTTTCACATTCCAGCCCTCCATATAAGACCGATTGTGCAACTAATTATACGTCAATAAACGGAATGGGATGGAAGGTCCTTATTTATTAGTAATACAACGAAAATCTATTACAAAGATCATAAGTATCCATGCGATTATCAATCATTTCCGTATGTTTAACTTCGTTTTACTGTTACAATGGCCACGTGAACCAATGGCTATCTCACGGTTACCCACATTGAATGTCGTAATATGTACTTTACTGCAAGTAAAACCCCAACAAACGAAAAATATTTCAAATAATTTATGACTCCCCAACATAAAGATAGTGAAGGAAGGCTTTTCGTACGTTTAAATGTCGAGAGAAATAAATGCGACAATTAACGCTGTATTTTGCTATATTGTTTTTTTACAAAAGGAAACTTAACTTTAAGATCTTTTCTAGGAATATCCTGACAAGTACCATATGGCAAATTAGTTTCCTATGAAAGCTTTCTAATCGACTTTTTAGGTCAATGATCTGTACACCTCCTCGCATCCGCAATAGTTTCAGGAGGTATTTCCTTGAATCTACCGCTGTCGGGTTTGCGACTTACTGTGCCAGTTTCACGAAATTTAGCAAGGCGAAGAACAATTTGTTGATATAAATCACGATACAATACTGTAAAACTGGAAATTGATAACGAAATTCATCTATATATACCTGCTTAAAATAAGATCATCTTCCATTCTGTTCCTTTTGTCCATTACATTATTAAAATAGCTCTCGATGATAAATATTTGGCTATCTTTAATGAACATGCTTTAAAATTTATAAGATGTGTCAATAAACATCAAATGTAATTTGAATTATCGACTAAATCAATAAATATCAAACGTAATTTGAAGCTTTAATCTTGATAGTATTTAAGCAACTGGCAAATGTTATTGGAACTAACATAAAGGATAATTCAAAACGGCATTACCGTTTCTATTACGCTTGTAATGATCATATCTTACTGTATATAGGTATAGGGTGCAAAATGTATGATACGATTTTTTGCTTTCTTTCTAATCCCTTAAAATAGAATGAAAAACAAAAGATAATCCAACGAAATTTCTTGTTCGTTTATCGCACATTTAGCTAGCTTATCCAATTCTAAATACTGTACCTGTTCTATTTTTTCTTTAGATAATTAATAACACCATAAATAAAACAACATAAGTAGGATACAATAAGAGAATAAAAAAAACGATACCACGAAAAATTAAAAGTTCTATTGAAAAAGTTGTTCAAAATGTTCACCATTTTTGTTAATCTAAATCTGAGCTCGGCGTAATAAACTATATCGGGATCTTAACAAATCCGGTGTAAGTTCCTGCACTGCCAATGATACATATTTTACCTTTTAGCTCTTCTAGGGTATTCGACAAAGTGCAATATATCCTATTTTTTATAGATCCCCAGATAAAAAAAATCTAATACTGAGAGGTCAGGTGATCTCGAAGGCCATATATGTGTCCCTTTATTCCGAATCCACCTATTTTCAAATTCTAATTGTAAAAAAATTGTTACTAATTTGCGATATGCGATGGTGTGCCATCATGTTGGCACAACATTTGTCTGCAAATAGCTAAAGGCAGATGATCTAAATATTCTTGAAATTCGGTTTCCAGAAAGTTTAAGTATAGGTTTTGTGTAAGGGTGCCTTATAAAAAAATAGGTTTCTAACAACTGATCCCCTATTACATCTATCCACTCATTTTCATTTCGAGTTTGCTGTATTCTATGAGGATTCACATCGTCCCAAAAATGATAATTGTGTTTGTTAAGCACATCATTCCTATGATAATTTGCTTCGTTTGTCCATACAATATATGACAAATTTTGTCTTCCAGCATTTTATAACCAATAGCAAAAGTTCATACGTTTTTACAGATCACGCGGTTGTAAATTTTGCACTAACTGTATTTTAAAGTGTTTCCAAGCTCTTGTGCAGGAATTCGAGTAAAAGAAATGGGATTTGTTCTAATATACGCCAAAATATTTATTTCATCAATCTCTTCAGCATCATTCATATTTATATCTCTTTTACGTTCTGGATAGTGGGACATAGAGGGCGCCAGTAATCAAATGTCAGTACTAAAAGTGAAGCTAAAAATTGAGGTTTGTTGGTTTCCGTGTTGGTTTCTGTTTTCGGCAGTCAACAATTTCTCTTTGGGTTAGGGAATTCAAACGCGGACGGATTAGTATTAGCGACGATCCAGCAGGTACACAAAGACAACCCGCATATATATTTTTACACTTCCGGTGGATTTTTCAATTTTAGCTTGCAAGAAAACATGTTTTGCATTAATAAGACACATATCGTTTTCTCGTGTATTTAGAGAATTAAGTGTTTCTTCTATTTTTCCTTCGTAAAACAATAACTACAATACGTAGTATAAAAATATAGGAAAAAACATGATTTTTTTTAAATAAAAAATCTCTAATCTAAATTCTGATTTCATTCAACCGTTTAAATCATCTGAACCCTGACAAGACATTTATTTTTACAACCACATCAATTACATAACTTTGACCGAAAGCGCACTATATCTATCCACGATGTGAGCTTCATCTTTACAGCTGAAAAAAGGGTCTATTAAAAGAAGAGCCCGCTAACTTCAAACGAAAGAAAGAATTTAGCCACCTAATAGTTTTCTAATTTTCTAATATAACAGTTCTTACAACAACCTACCATTTTACTATTCTCCTTATAATCAATATCTCAATGAAAACCCAAGCTATCGATACAAAAACAAGTTAATAAACTCTGAAATGTGTCTCTGAGGAAATATCAACATCTTACGCGTTACTAAATTTAACCTGTTGTACTCTATTCGCAAAACAGTTTAATTTCCGCCGCTAGAGTGCGTAATAATCGACTAACCGCCGATGACGCCAATTCGGGGTCCTTTTCTTCAGCCGTCTCTGCGTAGGCAGCGCTGATTTCGGCGACAAAACGCGACACGGCATATACGCGGACGTATTTAGATAAATGAAAGGCCCTATCTATAGCGAGATGATAAATCAACACAGGAAGATCGTTAGCGATTCGATTCTACAGAAATACCCACCGCCGGCACCATACACAGGCGCTTAGTTAAGTTTAATAATGGTTCGATGTTTTATCGCTGGACGATCTCTACCCTACTTCCTTCGATTTCGGAAAGCTTTCAAAGACATATAGTGATAAATGGCGTATGGACATTGGCGACATAATTAATCGAATACAGGACTTTCTGGTGGTGCACGAATCGAAAAAGAAAAGATATCGCTGCGGCAAGAAACGTAGGATGATGAATGTATTTTGGAAAAAAACTTATGGAAAAAATATTGCAAGGTTAGTGACTTACAAACTGCGGGAAAGAAGACGATAATCACAAGCATTTTACAATTTAAAACACTTCAGTTTATGAGTGCTTTTCTTTTATACTAATAACAGAAATCCTGTCGCTTCCATTGGCCAATTAGACAAAGTGCAAGTAATTGGACTTTGACACAACAACTAGATAGGCTAACCGTCTGGTTTAATTAAAATGTTCAGAATTGAAAGGCAAATATCAAAGTGCAAGCAACAAGTAGAGAATGAAATTCATAAAATACATAAGGCTCTATGTATCACTTGAAGGTGTTACATCCATGCTGCCAAATTCTTTGAGTTCTTTGAGGCATTCCTACAGATTCAATGTATACAAGTTCGCAAACAAGGCTGACGAAGTTGGTGCATAGTCGACAAATAATCAACAAAATGTTGATGGTAAAGAGTGCCCCGCCATATATACCAAAAGCAATCCCACAGAGGATATGATAGAGGTCGAATGTACTTATTCTACGAGTCTAAAGCACGTGTGCATGTGCTCAACAGCTCAATAGTTTTATTTATTTCTAGTGCATACCAACAATACGTATGAAGACCACCATCGACAGCATTTCAACCCCCGGTACACCAAAAAGGGCGGTAAAATTCGGAAGCTCAAAAAATCATGCAGTGGAGGTGTTTTTCATGGTATGGCGTAGACCAAATATGGGCAACCTTTGACATGTTGTGGGCCAGACTTTAATGTGCAAATACTTTCGCGGGGCGCGTCTAAAAGTAGTGCATTTTAAAGTAGTGTTCATAATTTTTGGCGATAGATATCAGACATGAAATAATACAATGTTATTATAATGCAATTTATTAAAACCGGAAAATGAAATGAAAAAAATAGATACGACATATCACTCGATCTTCCTCATTTGGAGTGAGTATGAGTACGTAGTGTAATATATTTTTTTTTAATTGGGTTCTTCAAAATATCTCGCGGATCGGATCCGGCCCGCAGGCCGGTTGTTGCCCACATATGGCGCAGACAATCCGAAAAAAGGTTTTTCGTAAAGCGAAAACATGGTTTCGAGGTAATAATGCTCGCGTTTTAAGTTGGCCGTCGCAATCGCCGGACTTAAACCCAATTGAAAATCTATGGGTGTAGTTGAAAAAAGGTTGTATCTGTTGCTAAACTGCAAGATGTTGCCGATCTGTGGAGAATATGTCAAGCTGAATGTCAAAAAATTTCAGTAGAGACATGTAGGCAACTGGTAAACTCGCTGCCCCACAGCTGATAAAGAATAAAAGTCAAGCAACAAAAGATTAAGTTTTTCAATACAATTACCTAAGTAAAAATGAATTTTGATAGTATTTTGGAACGACTGCTATTTTAATGCTTAATTAGTTTCTATGTTCTACAATGTAAACAGTTTTGTTTTCTCTTTGATATTAAGAAATCTATTTGTTTATTATTGTAGTTAAGTAATAGGACAACTAAAGAATCTTACTATACCAGAAAAGGTCGATAAACTTCTTAATATTGTTGGCAACAATGGTCAAATGAAAGGATCTGAGTTAGCAGACACTATAAACAATAAACAAGCGACTGGCAAGGTAGATACGTTGTGTACACAGTACGTGGGTTCATCACTATGCCCTCCAATCCAAATGATAATCGAACATGTGGACAAAGAGTAGGGAAGCGTATATTAAGAAAGCAAGAACTGTTTTGTGAGCAGACGGTACTATTGACGGTAATATTTTTTATCTCATCCACAAAAAAAGATCAATACATCGCAAATAACCACTCCAAAACATTGTTCTGCTTAATTGTATGAAATAAAATTTAAATTATCGTCTTATCTCCCTTCTTCGCAACTCCATTTTACTTTTATGCCTCCTGGTAAGGAAGGCAATAACAAAAAAGCTAACGTCGGTAATGAGCAAATGTTCTGTGGGAATTTTTGTACGCAATATTAGGAAGCATACCTTTTATCCATATTATTCATAATATACATATTTGATCTTAAAAATTAGAGTTAAACGGAATAAGTACTAACTTTGTACAGTTGCGTCCCGCATCCGTTGCACCGTCTCGTGTATCTCGCGTACATATTGAAGACTGTCCTCTAGTACAGGATAAGTTTTATTCGCCGGAGAGTGAGGTGTCACGCTGATCGTCGGTAGCGGTCCTGGTCTTGGAAGCATGTCCAGTGCGGGAAGATGATAGTCGGTGATGACGTCCTCGTCGCTATCCGCTTCGCCGCCGCTCTGGCCACACTCATCTGCAAAAAAAAAAGAGCGAAATGAAGAAAATATTTTGAAATAAAAATAATGAAAATGTAAATCATCTTGGGAAATTATTAATATTGGGCCGTTAAAGAACAACATAGAAACAGAATAAAATGTGGATAGATTGCGTAAATACTAAAACTAAAATCCAATATTGGAATAATTTAAATAGTAAAGTATTTTACTAGGTTTTTAAGACTGGGGATTTGGGTGAAATACTGAACACCAAGTTAAATTACAGGGCGTTTCAACTGAGATGCCTTTTTCTGATTCATTTTACATTGACTTATGTGACGGATACCTTTCAGTGTTCGTATACCCTACACCGAAACAAGCGCCATATAGTTCGACAGTATTAAAAAACCAGCACGCATTTCTCGCATTTATTTGCTAAAGTACTTTTCATTAGAAAAAAAATGGGTTTCGTTGATTTATTGTACTCATCTCCACAAACAGTGAAAATATATTCAAATGGTAATAGACAATATTGCTAATGATTATTATAACCATCTTTATTTTGTATTACAGAAAATATTCTATTACTAAATGTATTGTGTAACTTATTTATGTAATTTTGACAGGATATTGTTGCAAGAATTAATTATTGCTTCTTGGAATTGCTCCTCAGTATTAGAACTAGTAGTGTTCTAGCGTTAAGTATCCCTGTACATCTTCAATCGTGTCTAGGTCCGGGCGTCTTGCTGACATATCCAAACAGGAATATTGTGATCCAAAAGCCATTGCTTCATTTCTGAGGAGGGTAAATGGGTACCATGCCAGAAAAATTTCTCGTTTTTTTACGGTAAGCTATTCCTAGAGCCATTTTCAAAACTTCTTCGAAATTGCTGAAATGCTGCTCTGCGAGCGCGTGCCCCCCATTGATGCGAAGAGGCGATAGTCAGATGGCGCCAGGTCTGGGGAGTACGGCGTGTGCGGGAGGATGTCCTATCCAAGAGATTTCAAGGTGTCTTTTACTGGTTTTGCTGTGTGAGACGGCGCATTGTCGTGTAACACTTTGCCATGTCTTCTGGCCCATTTCGGTCGCCTTTCGATTAGTGCGTGGTTTGGATTAATCATTTGTTGGTGATAGCGTTGTGTATTAACGGTTTCGCCGAACTTGAAGAGTTCATAATACGCAATACCGCTCTCGTCCCACCAGATACAGAGAATGGTCTTCTTGCTGAAGCGATTTGGCATTTGTGTTGAAGGACCGGCTTCGCTAGGTGAAAGCCACAATTTTTTCCGCTTTAGGTTTTCCAAATAAATCCATTTTTCGTCATCCGTCACCATTCGATACAAAAATGATTTCTCTTCATGGTGTAGAAGCAGCATTTCACAGGTAACTTTGAGATTTTCTATTTGACGTTCATTCAAATCGTGTGGGACCCATTTACTGAGTTTAATGATCTTCCTTATTGCTCGTAAACATCTGCTAATTGTTTCTTGTCACACATATAATGCTTTTGCTAATTGCTAGTTTGAGTTGGGTCATTAGCCAATAGCTCCTGCAATTGCTCGTCTTCGCATTTTTGTCGTCTACCAATGCGTTCACTGTCTTTCACATTGAAATCGACTTTTTAAATTGTCGAAGCCATGTCTCACATGTTCTAATCAATGGAGCGTGTTTACCATATTAACCACCAAATTAATAGACTGCGTACTTTTCGTTGACGTAATCTCTTAGTTAAACTAGAAAAACTTATGCATACACCTGGTATACCTAACACTTTCATTTGCACATTATTTTTAATTGAAATGAAATGACCTTAACAAACAAGTTAAAAGGGTTTTAAAATTACGTGACAATACTTCTGTCGCAGACTGTATATGCCTACTACTACTACTGTTATTATGCATTAATCTAGCGAAAAAAATAACTCAAAATCCCATTAGCCCCGTTTCAAATTCCAATCGAAAATGAAAACTAGCAGTTTAATTCCCTAATTTGGCCATTTACTTTTCAATTCCGCAGTCAGCTAATGTACGCGAAGAATTCAACGTTGGGCAATGATTACCTAGAGAATCAGATACGATTATGATGTAGGTAGACGAACATTAAAAAGGTGGAAATGAGACCTCCTTTTTTCCAATTTTTCCATTTACAATTTAAATCGCACGACTGCATTCGTCGGAAGTACCATTACCATTCAAAACGGTGTTTAATGTTCTCTCTCTTTCTTTTGCTTTCTTTCTATCAGTCTACCTCCACCACTTTCAGCATATTCGCCAGCGCTCTCGAACATCGAGCGCTTAGTGGTTTGAAATTTTAATTTTTCCTGTTGCTGGTGCGTTGCTGATGACGTTCGTTGTTGCCCGCACGCCTGCAACCACCGGCCCTGACGAGAGAGAGCTTTCGGCCCTTTAGTTGAACGCGCTCCGTGAATCTTATCGATCCGACCCCTATCCGCACCAGGGAAGTAAACGTATGGGATGAATAACAGATACGATTCCGTCAAGGTATAGTTAAATATAAATTATAAATTATTTAGCAATTTCTGGAAACCACAGATGCATGAAAACTTTCGTGTTTGAAATTAACACTTCTTTAGCAAAAAAAAAACACATTTTTAAGTGTGAATTCAGTCAGAAAGAAAGGAAGAGGATCATGTTGAATAATAATGATATTACTGCGGTCTAAAACAAAGAGAAAAGTATGGTCAAGACTTTTTTAATACAAGAATAATACCAATAGTTTCACATTAATTATCTGAAAACAAAAACAAATATAGAGCATCGAAGAAAGGATACTTTAGAGTAACTTCAAGGAAAACATAGTACTAAAAGTACGAGGGCTGTTTTTCTTCAACCTGCGTTCGTGCCTGTAGAAAGTCACGCGGGCGGTAGGAGACGAGAATATCCAGAAGGTGACTGTGCATCTCCCACACTCTATCTGTCACTTGCAACGTCATTACAATTGATTCTCCCGCCAAGTGCAAGTTGCGTAGTGTAATTTGATTCCTTCAAGCAGAAGGGAATAGTGCAGCTGAAATTTATCGGGGAATGAACCGAGTATGCAGCGAAAACCTTGTGGCGAATAGTGTAGGAAGTTTAAAGAAGGCCGAGTCTATGTTCGCGATGAAGGGAGACAAGGACGCGTCAGAAGACATTGTTCAACGAGTTGACAAAATGGTTCGAGAAAAACGGAGGTTTACCGCCAGTGAGTTCAGTGTGGAATTTTCTGAAGTTTCAAGATCAACTGTGTACACAGCTGTAACGGAACGCCTACACTACACTGATCATCTTAACTCACTGGCGATAACATTTTTGGCAAAGGGGATTGGAAGGTTCGTCCACACATATGTATGTGAGAAAAGTAACCATATTTGTACATAACTTTTGGTAATAAATTGATTTGCTTACTTACACTTGCCTTGTTTTCATGAGCTATCGGAGGTTAAAAAAACAGCCCTCGTGCTATGATGTACGCAACCAGGAATGGTTTAAAAGAGTAAAGTAAAGTTTAGTCAAATGTTTTCGATATCCTTCTTTTATTTCTCTTGTCCTTGTGGTTACTTCGCTTCGTTATTTTTTGTATAGCGTCCACTCTTCTTGGTTCTTGCTATCAAGGCTATTAAATTAAAAATGCCATCTTTTCAAACAGGAAACTGATATGATATATACGTTTTATATATAACGTTAGACCGCTAAGCTATTCTTTTTACAAGTATACAAGTCCTTTTTATATATATGCGCCCATTTAACTATAGTCCTTCAAAGGACATTTTTAGACCAGAAATATTCAAACGCAGAACCACATATTAAACAGCACCAGAAAATTCAAAGTCAAGAGAACTGAAGATTGTGAGCGAATGAATCCTTTTCATCCACTACGATTTCTTGGTATAATTCTCTTTTCAATAGTATATTGCAGATGTTCTAAACGTACCTAAAATTTCATCTTCCTCCTACTTTACAATAAAAAAATGATCGGAACTCCGATATTATTAAATAGGTGACGTGAATATTGTGAATAACAAAATATGAAAGTAATCGCTATTGTGATGGCTGTTCCTGCAGATACGCTACACCGGATGTGGTACAAGTATGTGTTTCGTAAACTTATTGTTAAAAATTTAAACACGCGATTTGGAGTAAAAGAAATAAAATATTATTGTACATATTGTAGCTAAAATACGAAATAAAGATTAATTTTTCATCATTAATCATTTTGCCTTAAAAAAATGATTCAGAAAACGTAAAGGCGATAGAACCATTCTTCCTATCAAGATAAACAAAATTATGTAACACGTATCGCACTTCAAAGTTTACGCTTTGAAATTTGTCTAATGGTTAGACCAATCACACTTGACAGCTCGCCGAGTCCGTAGTAAGTTCGTACCGCCATCTGCAATGCAGGAAGTGAGATGCGTGCAGGGAATATTTACGGTTTTCATCGGCGCATGACTATAATTGCAGTAGTTTCTTTCTGTTCCTGATGTGAGGTAGTTGATCGTCTTACCTTTGTATTCTTATCAGCTTTTTAAACATATAGTTAAGTATGTCGAACGTACCAAAAGGTAGAAAACGTCCATTGGTTAACACAGTGAATTAGTCAATACAGTGGAAAAAGTATATTGCTGAGTTTCCCAGTTTAACGGTAGTAAAACTATGTGTAAAATGCGCGATAAATCGTTGACGTTCTGGGACAAAAGCAATTATTGAAAGCATGTAAACAATACAAAATACATAAATAAAAAAATTTGGCGTATCAACCAGAAACCTATTTATGTTCGATTTACTGTTTATGCTTCTTGCTTGTGGTTTACAACTCCGCTTACTGCACAAAGAATGATTTCTGGAGTTTTAGAATAAATTAAACCCCAAGTGAAAGCTACCGTCTTGAATAGTGTTACACAATTACCTACTAACTACGTGAAAAAATCGAAAAGCGGATCAAAGCCGAAGTAAAGAAAAAATCAACTGCTCATGAGAGATGCTAATGCGACAACGCGATCTGTAGATCGATCTTTTAAATAGAAACTTTTATATCCGATATGTAAAGTTCATGCTTTACATCTATTGCAGAATCTTTTCCAGATGTGAATGCATTGCTAGTAGATACTAAAAAAATATTTCTTACATATCCCAAAAGAACTCGAGAATTTCACAAACGGTGCCCGAGTATTTAGAAACCAACAGAACCATTGGGGAAAAATGGCGGCTTTTTATTATTGTCATGTCAGTATTTGCGACAAATTAAATCCGTGATTTCACAATTCAATCCTGATGAAGCTGCAGTTGTTAAGAAAAACCAGACAAGATTTCAAGGTAACGGTTAAAAGTGATAACGGTTGAAATATAACTGAACTAAATTATCTCCTAAAATCCACAAAACTGAAAAGATCTTTTGCAATTGATTCAAAATATTTGCTATAACTAAAGACTGGAAAATATGCACTAAAAAGTAAGCCAAATATGCATTTAAAAAATTCCTTAAGTATGCACTTATGATATGCATTTAATTATTTTTTTTATGAGATTAAGATCCATTTGTCGTATTTACAAATTATACATGTATTTATTACAATAAATAACCATACTTTTTTTAATTTTTCATTTATAGGTGAAATGTTCTTTCAACATCGCAAGATGTAATCGGTACATTCTTAAAACTAGGTATTAATGAGAGGTTTATATTAATGTCTTCGTTAAAATTGCCATTAATTAGATTTTAATGTAGCAAAACCCCCAGTTTTGTGTAGAATTTCCGCTAATTTTTCTATAATTTTTTGTCAATAAATCCACTGACTTTTCCAATTTTCTCTTGAACATCAATTACAATGCCCAACACTATCACTAAATGATAATTTTCTATTTTGTCATCTAGTAACAGCCCCCTCAATTATAACAAAATTGGATGTAATATATGATAACTGATTTTTTGTTATCGAATTATTGAAAATTACATTACACTTTCCTATGGCAAGAGTTCCAACATTTTTGATGCCGTCGCAATTATCGGCAAGAAAGACAAGACATTTAAGCTACGTCTCTAATTGCACTCGTGAGAGCGCTTTTAAAAATACTTTTTTTGATATTAGTAATTAAACTATTTACATATGGAAACCTTAAAAGAAATTATAAAAAACGTATTTTGCCATTTATAATACTAATAATGGAAACATTTTTAGCAATTGCAGTAAGAATTATGTAATTGTCTATATGTAAAATCAATTTTCTCGCAAGGATTTTTATAAGAGATACTAAAACAACGCACCCATCCATGGTTGACTCAATATTACGATTAACGATGGGATTCTGCGAAACTCCCCAACACGTTTCCATTAAAGTTATTTCTGTAAACTTTTGCCGTTGTCCAGAACTTCCTTCCTCGAATATAATTAACAATATTCTCTTCGTCAACGTGGAAAAAACAAATTGATTTAAAGTTACGAAGTTTTAGAATTAAAAGTTTGTTTAGGGAGGGAAGCTTATTCCGAGCAATGATCTTTAAAATAATTAGAACTTAGCTCCCTCTAGCATAAAATATACGAACTTTATACTGCGGCTTTATATCTCAATTTACAGGATATTTTTATATCATTTTCCCAACTTAAATATTCGAATATTTAACGCAACAAATTTGAGCGGAAAACTTTTAAATAAATTTGAGAAAATACCAAAATTTTTATGTAATAATAAAGCAGACATGTAAAAATTATATACGAAACAGGATATCTGATAAATGGCCTTGCTTGGGCATTTGCATTCGTTTGACGAAATTTCCATGTTTTGACATGGAATTTCCGTAATACAGCGTAATCTCGAGGTCGTGCGGTTGTTGATATAAACTTTTTATTTCAAAAAAGAGAAGGAAATCAATGGAAGTGTTAAATTGCACAATCTAGGATGGCAATTCTGGTCATCCAAATGCGAGATTACAAGACTAGGGAACGTCCGCTTCAAACATGCCATTGTTTTACGTGATGTGTGGCAAGTGGTACCGCCCTCGTCGAAATTTTCGAGTTCCATACCATCCATTTGAGACACAAAACATATGTTTACATGGCCACACGCCGTTTGCGTTTTGGAGGAAAAATGCTGAACTCTCTTCACTGTCTATGGTCTATAGGTCCAAGTTGTTAGATCAGTTTGATATTGTAGACATGGTTACATAAATCCTTCATGAGAATACGCTGCATAGTGCTTCTTAAATGTTCAATTCTTGCTGAATGGATGTTCTTGGACTCTAAACTACATTATGGCGAACATCACTGATGTTTTCTGCTGAACGCCCGGTCGAACATGAATCGATGATCTGACATCAGTAGTCTATCCAGTCTCCTTAAAATTATTTTTAAGAATGGTACCGACCAATTGCTATAATGATTTGACTGTCAAAGTACAAATTTAAATTTTCCGCTCTCGTTAGAACATCCTTTATAATCGTAAAAATTCACCAATTTATGCAGAATATACCAGGGTTGCTATTTATGTATCCAGAATTGGCAATAATGGCGTCATCTGACATACATTGTAATGTTTGACATTTTACTGTATACGTACTCAGAACGCTTTGTCATACGGATGCTATTTCTATTGTATAATGACTTGAAAATTTCATCTCGCGACAACGCGAGCTCTCACACATCGACCCAACAACTCAATATTTAATCGGTCAAAACATTGAATTGGTGGGTCATCTGCCGCACAGTCCTGATTTGATTTGCGAATAACAAACTATGTGGTCAACGGTGCGTTCATGATGCATGGCTTTGGAGATACCCCAATTGGAATAGAAAAGATACTATGAATATTGGTTCAAACGTATGCAAAAGTGTATCGATCATCGCGGAGAATATTTTGAAAAACAATAAAACCATTTTCAATTACAAATATTTATTTTCATTCATTACTCCAGGTACATAAGTAGCAACCCTCGTATAAACATATCTTGCTCTTACCTTTTGAAATAGAAACTTTTCCGTTTAGCTGCTGCTACGCTATTTCGGTTTCAAAGAAAGGTCACAAAAAAAAACTCGTCAATGTAACATATAATTCACAAGTGAAACCCGAAACATTAACGTTTGAAATTAAAACCACGTAAATTTGAGCGGAATCTCAAAGAACGCAAAAAGGTCAACCACCCGACCCAGGAAATTCTGCGGCTAGGGTGGCATGCAACAGTCGGGAAACGAGACAAAGTATCACTCCTGCCACACACAAACTAGGATTGTTGAAACGCCAGAAATATATCGCGTTAACATGTGTATGCGGTAGCATCTCTTAAATGTATTATTCAATCCAAACGAATGATATTAGCTTCCTATTCAAAGAATAATTGCTTGATTTATAAACACTTCGGCAGTGGCACATGCAATCCGGTAATAATTCTATAATATCTCATTATACATACGCGAAAAATACTAAATCTTTTCACATTTGACCTTCTCATGCTTATCAACCCCTATTATCCTTATCGTATAATAACGGCCTAACAAAAGAATGATTAAATTAATAATTAATTCATCAGGGAGTCGTTATCTAAACTTGCATTAATAACTAGTTGTAATGTGTAAGATAGAAGCGCTATAGACGATGCGTTAAAGAAAGTTTTGTAATCATGTAGAGAAAATGTAATGTGAATTTTACATAAAAACAGGGACTATAGTTCTATTTCTTCCGTTTGTCAAATGGTTAATTAAAATAAAAGAACTTTTTTTGTAATGTTAATATACATTGTAATGTTAATATTGTCTATTAATTATCAATGATTTTTTCTAAATTTTACTAGTTTACCTATTCCTGATATTTTATCGTCAGTGTTTGGTGCACGCCATTATTTTTATTATGGTTGATGTTAGAAGTTGGAGGCAAAGTACCGTTAGTACTCCCTCTTTATGAATTTTAAGCACAGATATTCAATCTGTACAGGTTTCTTTCTAAAGTTTTACAGATATCTACTTTGGGTATTCTCTATAAACTTATTATTCACAATTTTCTTGTTAAAAAAAAAGTCCATTCAACAACACTTATAGAAGAGATGTAAACTATGCTATCGTTTATTATATATATCGCTTTTCGTAAACATATTTTTTATATAAATAAATATTTCCAAATTTCATTCTTAAAAGACGTTTAATATACTGTACTCAAACATTTCAATCACATTGTATAAATATACATTATTACGAAATTATACTTAAAATCTTCAAAAATTCTCGTACGACGGAAGGATAGCACGACTGGCAGCATTTACCTACGAGGGGAGGTCCAGAAGTTTGTGGAATGAAAGGGTTTTAAATAAAATAAAACAATAAATCTATTTTTCCTTTTTAATATAATCACCCTTAAGCACAATACATTTACTAGATCTATGAATTAATTTTTCTAAACCATCATAAAGATATTTTTTATCTTTCGCCTCAAAATGGGCCAAAATTGCCTCTTTTACCTCATTGCCGTCGGAAAACTTTCTTCCACATAAGTCTTTTTTTTAAATTGGGGAACAAATAAAAATCACTAGGTGCCAGGTATGGACTGTAGGGTGGATGGACTATTGATTGAAAGCCATGCTGGCGCAGAGCAGCCATTGCAACTTCGCTCTTGTGAACCGGCGCATTGTCTTGCAAGAGCAACACACCCTTGGTCAATTTTCCTCGACGTTTTTCCTTGATGGCCTCCTTTAATTTTTCTAATATCGCTGCGTAATATTCTCCCGTTATGCTCCTACCTATTTCTTTGTAATCAATTAATAATATCCCCCCACAATCCCAAAAAAATCAGTAGCCATCAGCTTTCCATCCGATTCTGACACTTTGAATTTCTTTGGCAGTGGTGTCCCCTTTTTATGCCATTGCATGGACTCCTGTTTGGACTTAGGCTCAAAGTGATGAACCCATGTTTCATCTCCGGTAACAATCCGCTTCAAAATCTGTGCAGGTTTGTCTCCACACAACTCCAAAAATTGTTTGGACGCACAGACGCGCTTCTGTTTCTGCAACGGCGTGAGCATTCTCAGTACCCATCTTGCACTTTTGTCATACCCAGGTGGTCATGTAGGGTACGCAAAATGGTGGTATCTGATACTCCAACCAATGCAGATAATTGTTTTTTCTTCAAACGGGCATCTTGCAGTAGAAATTTTTGCACTTTTTCGACGATGTCTGATGTGGTGGCCTCAACTGGCCGTCCTGAGCGGGGGGTCGTTTTCAATCGACTCCCGACCATGTTTAAAAAACCATGCCTCTTATAAATCATTGATTTACTAGGCCACTGTTCCCCATAAACGGTTTCCATTTCATTCAATATGCATTGAGCGTTCTTTCCTTGCTTTGTAAGGAACTTTATCACAGCACGGTGTTCAATTTCCTCCATAGTTTCAGTTTTCTTCCGGATTGACTTGTTTAGCAGGCAACTATTCGTAAACGACTGACGCTATAGGGCTGCAATTTAACTTATATACTAATGATGAGTCGCTCTACAGAATGACACCTAGCGAGTGCCCCTATCCCTACTCCATCCCCTCCATTCCACGAACTTCTGGACCTCCCCCCGTATATAATTTCACTTGTATCAAGTATGTGTCTACTGTATGGCCTACTATATAGGCAAACAAATGTATTGCTATGGATATAGAAAAACATCGTGTCAAAGTCACACATATCATCGTCTCTCCTGAGAATAACTAGTCATTTTCTCATATTACTCTTTAATTTACAAAGATCTTCGATTATATCCATTCATAAAGTGTATCTACTGATACTATAAATAAAAGCTGGAAGTACCGGACACATATTTTGGAAGCCGAAGACCAGCCCATCTTAAAGGCGAGAAATCACGTGCGAGTGAGTACGATTTCAAAGATTAAAGACGTCGAATATTCTTAAGTTCTTCAAAATTATTTGTATCTATTGCTCTCATTTTTGTTTCACATACTAGTTAGAATATTTAAATATTAGCTAGACAGGGATTGCCTTAGGTTTTTTGTAAAAAAGCGGTATATATTTATTTGTCAATATACCCATTTATACAAAATTAAAGAGCCTGAGATTTTCCACCACAATATATATATATATATATATATATATATATATATATATATATATATATATATATATATATATATATATCAATATGTATCAATAATAAAATAATTTAAAATTTAACCTAAAAAGGAAGTATAGATAAACAATATAAGGACTAAGTGTATTTACTCAAGAGAATAGCCAGTGAAGAGAAATCAATATTCATCGAAAAATCCGTATATATTGGAAATTTTAATTATATTTTGAATTTAAGATACATAGAAACAAATGCAACTAGATGAACCAATATTTTTTTAATTATCTAGATAATCCAGCTTATTCATATCTTATGGTTTAAATGTATTAGCATTTTTTAAATCTACAACAGTCTATAAAATGACTACACTATTAGTTACGATACAATGATCTAATAACCTGTATGTACACCTCCTACAGTGTAGGCGTTTTATTCGTGATATAAATAGATAATTCTTTTTAGGCGGAAAATGTGCCGAGAAAACTACTTTGTTTCAATTAATCAACTATAGTAGAATGATTAAATAAGAAGAATGTTATATATATAGCATTTATGTTCTAGGTGTTAGTTTCTGCCTGTCCTAACTTACGTCACTCTACTATCCCTTCGACACTTGGTGTTGAAAGAAGAATTATTCGCGGTTTTCACACATTACTGCTATATTATGAGTTATCAATTATCAATACGTGTTACATTTGTATATAATTATGTATTGATAATATACGAAGTGTAGTAATTTCATTATCGAGAAAGGTAATCAAAGCGAAAATCTTTAAGATAAGCGCTTTCTCAATACTTGCATGCATCAGCTCAGAATAGTAATGGATACCTCCTACTTCATGCAAAATTTGACGCTTGCTTCAAAACTTTAAACAAAACAAGTATTACAAAAATGTTTATTCATCTACGACTTATAGTTTTTGCAGAATAACGGCGTATGCTTCGGATGGTTATCTTGCATCAATTTAAAATGGTTGCCTATTAAGCGCAATCTAGACACTGGAACGTTTTCCTCTAATATCTCGCGATAATTCTCCTTCCTCATTATTTCATATGTTTTCACAAGGCTCCCTGTTCCACTTAATGAAAAACAATCAAATCCCAAGTCTCTGTGTGAGACGTGTAGTGTTGTAGTTACAAAGAACTACCAAAGCTGACAACTTAGTTGAAGAATGGAATTAAACCGAGAACATTTTCGCGCAATAGCTTTTCATAATTTTCGAACACAATTATAGTATCTCAATATGAATACCTCGCCGAGTGAACAATTTCTTGTTGGTATGGAGAACTCAGACGAGGACGAATTAGTCTTAACGACAATCCGAGAGCAGGAGTACCAAAAATGGTAGTCACTCAGCAAAACGTCGATGCTGTGCGCAAGTTCATCAATGGAGATCAACATGTGACATATCGCGAGTTTGGGGATTTCAAAGACCTCAATTCCAAAAATTTTGCATGAAGAACTGTGTGTAAAAAATAGCACCTCTTAATCAAACAACAGAAAGCAGCTAAGGTGAATTGGTGTCAAAAAGTCTAGACCCCTTCGACGCTGGGAATTCTAAAAACGTGTACAAAATACCATAGTCAGTGATGATGAATCTTAGATTTATTCAGATAAACCAAAAAATAAACGCTAGTTGTCTGTTTGGGTATTCCAAGGTGAAAAAAAGCCAAGATGTTATCCATTCTCGAAGAGTATCTAAAAAGATTTGCCTTGAAACCAGGTCATTTAGCAACAATTCCTCTACAAGACCAAAGAACTGTTGCTGCCGATTGGTGTGCAACCATATATTTGGTACAAGTCATCGCTGAGCTTCGGAAAAAACAATCCCAAACCACGATTAACCTCCACCAAGACAATGCAAGTTCACACACAGCTCGCAAGACAATTAAGTTTTTAACCTAACAAAACGTCCAATTGTTAGACCATCCTCCGTGGAGTCCGAACCTAACTACCAATGATTTCTTTATCTGTCTGTAAATCAAGAACGGACTGCGTTGTCAAAGGTCCCATTCGTCAAAAGGAGCAGTCGATACCTTCAAACATGCAATTTTGACTGTACCGCACAAAAGAGTAGAATAAGTGTTTTCAGAGTTGGTTCGAGGGCATGCAAAAGTATATTAATCTTCATGGAGAATACTTCAAAAAACAATAAAGTCTTTAAAAGCTATTTACTGTTTTATTCCAGCTCTATATATAAGATATGAAAGACAACCCTTGCAATAATGATCGAAATACTATAATCACAATTGCGTGCTAAATAGGAATTAAGAACAATGCACCCCACAACGACAAAACTTATAATTATTGTATATAATTCATTCTATAAATGAGGCATTTCAAGAATATTTTCAAAATGACAGCTACTAATGCAGATTTTAGCAATTATATATTTTTTTCAAAGCGCCCTGAGTTTGTTCTATAATCATAATCACTGAGGTAGGCCACTTAAATTACAATTGCCACAAAAAAAACTATATAAGAACTAGCAAGAACAGACACACGTGTTTGTGGAATACAAGTATATCATTGTTTACTTGAATCAAAGCAATTGTTTAACACGCAAGTAATATAATAAATACTTTATCTATAATATTTTTTATGCTAAAACAAAGTAAGAAAAACCAACTAATATTTCACCTGATTCCGACAACGTATTTACTACGTACTACATTCTGTACAACACACAATATAACATTATTTTTAGAATATCATATTAAATAATATTAAAGGTGTATGAGGAATGGAATTCTTCTTTAACTAAAACGCATTCGTGAAAGTATATCAAATTTGAATTGATTTTCAAGCTGTTTATTGCTTACAATTTACAAATATTTCCACTCTACAAGACAAATATTTAAACACGAAAATATATCATAACCTATGGATTCGTAAGTGTACACCGCGGCGCCCTGAGGCATTATAGAGAGAGAACAGGGACACCGAAAGGCACTCCTGCGGACACAGGCAGTCAATAGCAATCTGGAATATTCTAGAATGAACATTTAAAACGACTTCGAAGCTAATGAAACTTCATAACATCTAAACTCAATCGTTCCCGAGGCTTATAGACCTTGTAGAAAAATATGGGAATACTCTTAAGGCACGTAGAGTATTTCAGAAAAGTATGGCACTTTCGTGAAAATTCTAAGTAGGTGCGGCGGCTGGTATAAATACAGACAACAGAACCAATTCAGTACCTAAATGATAATCGAAGAGTAAACACCTGAAAAGAAAGTCAAACTGTTTTAAAACGTCTGTTGCTAGAAGAAGGCCCGCTTTGTTACAGTGTGTCGCTTTGTTTCTCTAAAATTGAGAGATTAAATAAGGAAATCGACAGTTCAAATGAGAGCGATCAAGCTTCGACAAGTGGTGTCGTAGCAAACAACCGGAAATAACGTGGACGCGATGATAACTGCTTGAAAGTTGGCCTTACTTCGGTAGAAGTAAACAATGAAGAAAGACCGCTGTGTGTGCTTTGTTTAAAAGTTCCAGTACCCGAATGTATGCTTCCAAGTAGGTTAAAGCGACATCTCGAAACCAATCACTCTAACATGGTTGAAAAATCTGGTGGATTCTTTAGTAGGAAGTTTCAAGATTTACAAAAGCAAAAATGTGTGGTTACTAAATAATCCTCACTGCTAGAGTCTTTTAAGGTCGCGTACAGAGTGGCAAAGAGCAAAACACCTGACACCACCGCAAAGAAGCTTATTCTGCCGGCAGTTCTTGACGTGGTAAATATTGTGCTACGAGAATCTGCAAGAAAATTAATTTCAAATGTACCCTTCGTACAACAACACTATTGGTCGAAGAATACACCAAATAGCTCAAAATCTCAGCGACCAATTAATAGAGGAAAAGAATGACACGGAATTTGGTTTGCAAAATAAAGAATTGCCAGTGAAAAAGACACGCGCCTTATTTGATATGTGCGCTTCCTGGATAATACATATTATGATTGAAGATCTTCTGTTTCGAAAAGCACCATTCGATGCGCAAAGACTTATTTGAGATACTTGACAAGTTTATAACCGAAAATGGTTTGGAATGGGAAAAGAGCATCGGTATATGTACTAATGGAGGTTGACCATGGTCTGGTCGCTATGTGGGATTGCAGGCGCTTATTCGTTATAAAATACCGCATGCTACATGGCAAATAAAGTATTAGCTTCAATGAATTGTTTTCAGCATATTCCGATGTATTTAGAACTAAAAATTTTCAATGAAATAATAAAATTAACTATTGCATGCACATGTTGAGAAATGTTCTAAATAGTTCATTTTAGTATAGTAATATGCCAATACAGCGTGTCTGTCATGTAGCTCTAGTTTACTTTCTATTATTTTTAAGGGTTGACAGATGTAGCTCGTTTTTCTTTCGGAAAATCCGATACGCTTCATATACTGTAACACATGCGTCCCTTTTTCCCTCGGGCAATAAAACGTCCTAGAGCAAACACATATAGGTCTTTAGACGTGCATACATACATAGGTGTACATGTATCTAAGCTACTATACGAGAAGATTTGACCTGTGACCTTAAAGAAAACCGAGATAGCGAAAAATTGCGCCCCTAACTTCAACGATTTTACACACGAGCTACCGTGCGAAATGAGTAACGCTTGGCGTATTTTCTTTTTATACGGTTAGCAATGATTAAGTGTACGGATTATTCGGTAGAGAACTCGAGTATACATAAATTGGACGCCGCCCTTTTTCCAAAGATTGCTTGGCGGATGTCTGAAAGTGTGTTGATGGTTTCATTCCGTTTACTCCGACGAAAAAGGAAAGATAAGTACCCAGTGCCAAACTTTAAACTCTCACTGATCCACAAGAAATATTTACGTGTAAAATTGATTGAAGTGAAGAGTGTAGGAATAAAGAATAAAGAATTTCAGGTCAATAATGTTTAGATTCCAGCATATCATCTATCAAAAATAGAACTATCATTTGACAAAATTGAAATCCATGGTGACAACATATAGTGGTGTAAAAATAGTAATAATAAATAGAGAAGCCAGTTTTGCCGATTTACATCCATATTTTGCAGTGGCGTAACAGGAAAAGAGGGCAAATCCTCCGTAACTTTGCTAGATTTTCTTTTATTCGTTCTCTTCTAGATTCAAAGGTAGGCTTCTACGGGCATCTTGTTGGTTTATTTTTTATGATAATCACAGCTACTACATTGTTACTGGAACAATTGTAAGACTTCTTCAATTTTTCTGTTATTATTAATATAGTTAAGAAAACGCTGTAAGTACAACTTTCTCATGGTATAGTGTGCTGCGCCCTCTCGAGAGAGCAACCCACGAATTGTACGAGAGAAGGGTGGGAAACTGTACCCGCTTCTTTTCGCTGTGTCTGACTTTGCAGACAAGTGTTTCTTTCTTTTGGCAGGAATATTCAATTGTATGTTAGATATGGCGACAGAAGCAACGAGAGAATTACTTGGGTTGAGCATAAAACCGCTCGAAACCACGCCGATGACACCGGATAGGCAGAAACATGTCCGTGTGTTAGCGTTTTATGTCTCTTCACGTGTCTTTCTCGTGAATTGATTTTACTAATGCCACGAGAAAGCTTTATTTACAGCGCTTTCTTACCTTGGTGTTATTTTCTAAGCATTCTTTTTGATGTGTTATTAATACAGTTGCTGCAACATTTCCGCGATACTCATGTCTTGGCGGGCTTACTTCCTGTAACTGCGCTTACCATTGTTGGATTGCTGCTTATGTGGGATCTCCCAGGAAACTCTATTCCAAAATCCTAATCTGTTATCGTATAGGTTATATCTACAGAATCTTGGTAATTATAAAGAAAATTACAAGTTATCATTGTAAAAACCAACGAAATCTTCCCATTAATTTAATTAATAAGAACTTGCCATTAACACCAATATTATGTCTGTTGGGATATTAAAATGTATCTACAGGCATTATGACATCTATTTTAGGTATTAACAGCGATTTGCTCCTATAAAGTCCCGTCGTCTAGTGGTAAGATGTTCGCTCAAAAAGCAAGAGGCGTAGGTTTAAATCCTACCGAGATCGACATTTTTTCGGAAAATTTTAAAAACTTTAATAATTACAAAGAAAATTATAGTTTATCATTATAAAGCTCAACAGCATTCTCATATTTATTTAGGTAATAAGAACTTCGCATTAAAAATAATATCATGTCTGCTGGGATATCATGATATGATAAAATTACAAATTCCTTGCAATTACCCAACGTAATTAAGTTACTGAAAAAATATCAGTCTCGGAGGGGACTCGAACCCAACATCTTTACGTCTCCGGTGTAACGTGCTAAGCATTGCACCACAAGACCATGGTCTTTTGATATTTTCTCAGTAATTTAATTACGTTGGGTAGTTGCAAGGAAATTGTAGTTTTTAGTAACGATAAAACTACAATTTCCTTGCAATTACCCAATGGCGGTCTAGTATTAATATTCATATTAATATTAGTATTAATATGGATATTAGTTTAATATCATGATATATTTATAGACATTACGATATATAGATATTAAAAGCGATTGGTTCTTGTAAGGTCCCGCGGTCTAGTGGTAAGATGTTCGCCCAAAAAACAAGAGAGCGGGTTCAAATCCTACAGAGATCCACGTTTTTTTCGGAAAATGTTAAAAACGTTAGAAGTTACAAGAAAAATTATCATTTATCATTATAAGAACCAAGGAAATCAAAAGAAAGATAGATAAGACACTCTGTCTCATATGTAATTTTTATATTATTGCAATAAATCAATCCAAAAGATAAAGCGATTTTTATAAAATAGCGTTCTTAGTTTAAAATGGAATTAGTTTTATGATTTTGAATTGTAAATAATCCATAGAAGGACAATTACAAGATAAATTCATCGAAAAAGAATTTCCTAGAAAGTGTAAATTTACGGAATGCTTCTATCTTTTACGATAGAACCGCTCGAGCGAAATGAGCAACACTACAGTGTCGCCTTAATTAAAAAAGTTCAAAAATTCATAAAGACAGCCTTTATTACGAGGCGTAAAATTCCAGAGCAATTTCCTTCCATCGCGGTCCTTACTCTAGACGTTAATAAATTTTATAAAACCGAAAACTTGCGACCCACGCTCAATCCAATTAGCCTGAAATTCGTTCCATCTGCGTCATCCACCGCTGAGGAATATTTAGCGCGCCAATGAGAGAAAAACTTCATGTCGAAACGCAACTAGAGACCAGTGCAATGCCAATGTAGCTAGCTCGCTTTTCATTAGGCGAGTCGAACAATAACCGAAAACCGATAATAATTAATAACTTTGAGCGCTGCTACAGTGATTTCTAGTGCACCACATACATTACATGCAGCAGGTAGCAGTAAGAGCACTAGCAGCATTAGAGAAGGCTTTGTAGTTCAACCGTTCGATATAGTATGTCCGATACATGTATCTAATCGATGTTATAGTATAGGTATATTTGTACACACATAGGAAGCGAACTAGAGCGTTAATTAACGAAAATGTTGGTTGCTCTTTTGTAATGGTTAATTTAATTTAACTTCCGGTTACCGGGTGCTGCTATCTCCATATGTTTACGAAACGTGACTCTGAATATTGCATATGGCCCGTTATGAAAAGAACCTAATACTGAAAACCGAATAGCAAACTTAAAATTTGGTTGCAGTGATATTACGTAATTCATTAATTAATAAATAAGCAACTATCATATAAGTAAAATAGGGAAGACCAGGAATAGGTTAAAATGGTAACATGCTGCGGTGGCAGTAGATTCTTCTCGATATGTAGGAACGATTTTCTATAACTTTCGTTTCTCTTACCCTTAATACGTACGATTTACAGTCCCTGACCATTTTATTAGAGCCACCTTATAAATTTAAGGTTTTGTGTGTTTTCAATACGATAATTAACAAATACAAGTATAAAATTCATGAATAGGGTTTACAATACCTATCGAAATTGAGAAAGTGTCACTTAATGACCTCTTGCCTATTATTATCCCCCTCATGAATCATTCTGTGCTGTATGGAAGATACTCGCAGCATTGAGTCGGTCCAATTCATTGGATTAAGAATACCACGACTAAAGAAATTTATAAAGATACTTTCCAAGATGCTTCCGTATGCCAAGGATAACCTACCCCTGATTTGGACATATCAGTAAGATAACGATTAAACAGTGTCAAAAAGTGGTTTACCGCAAATAATATTCGAAATTTGGGGTGGCTGGCTCAATCATCGGATATCAATCCAATACAGAACCTGTGGAAGTGCGTTAAGGATTCATTGTCGCACAAAAAATTTAAAAATCAGAACGAACTATGGCAAGCAGTTAAAGAAACTTGGTATGCTATACCACATGCAACATGCCAGTGGTTAGTAAATTCTCTGCAATAAAGTACTAAGCATACATTATACTATTACATACCGACCAACCAGTTTGACATACATCCTATATTTATTGCAACACTTTTATGACTTGCACCTATTATTTTATCCAAACAGAATTTCTCGTTTTCATTTTATTTTAGTTAAATCTTTGTTAAGCATCCTTTCGATTTATATCTGTTCTTCATAACTAAATAAAGACAATATTCGTTTCTAAAACCCAATGTTGTTTTCTGTTATTTTATTGTACATTTTCCTAAATACTGACATTGTGTTTATTTTTTTGTGCTCCACTGCATCTACAAACATTATAAACCTAGGTATTAACAGTGTAAAACGATAAAACCGTAATTTCATCACCAATGAATTATAATAAAATTATTTGAGGATTTTCATTTTTGTCGGGGTAATTTTTAGGTTAGTGAGATAATTTTGGGGGTGCTTTAGGTACATACACACAACTGTATACGTTTTCTTCACATTGCAAATATGTTTCTTTTTTGACTGAATCTTAAAACAAATTTGTGAATGTAATATATGTCTCTGTAATGTCTAGAATAAAATTAACAAAATTTATTACAAAGCACATAAATACTTCTACTACGGATGCAACTTGCTATCCTAACCAAGATATGAATTCATGATACAAAATACAAAAACACGAAATCTATTTTGTATGCTAAGTAGAATACATTTCACATTCTATAAAAATTTTACTTATCCCTGTATACGAAAATAATTGATATACACAGTTAAAGTTGTAGTAACTTTTCCAGCATTTTTCTTTCTGTACAAGAATTAAAATATTGTAGGCGAAGAAGTAAAACACAGTTTTTACAAATATATCCAATATCTTTAACATAATGTAGTTCATATACATACCATGTTTCGCTATTACTGCTTCGCCCATGGTTAATATATATTTCCAGCAAGTATCGGCAAACTCAATTGAAATTAAAATATTGTGGTTACAAACCCGCAAGAAAACGAAGGCAATGATAAATTGCACACTAGATAAATTAATTGTCTAATAAAAGTTTTACAGTGCAGTTTGTTTAACATAGAATTATTTGCAGTAGAGTAAATTTAATTTCTGCTTAAACATTTAAACATTTTAATGGTTTAAATAAGCAGCAAAATGTAAATATTTTTGTTAACTTACCTCCCATTTCTATAGTTTATATTTACATTAACACCCGACAAACATATTAACATTATCACTCCTTAGCTATCACAATTTCCCGCAGATATCCTCTATGGCATAAGTAAACTGTCATACTTGAGCTCACGCTAAGTTCAAACAATCGTAGGTAAACGCAATTTTCTAACCGCAATGGGTCTTTTAAATTTAGTAGAATATATAATCGAATTAATCACCGTATTTATCAGTTTTAGCAATTCAGTTACATATTATTATAGAAATACGTGCGAAATAATTCGCTTTCGACATAATAAGTCCCAAAAACATACCAAAACCGCATTCCAAACTGTACACGTCAAACATCACTTTACCTTTAATGAGGCATGTAAAACCCATGGCAGAAATTACCACCTGCTTGATCCTCACGCAGCAATTGCAAGTTCGGCCACTGCAGGCAAATGTCATAACCGATCCGAGCAGTTAGTTACAACATTAGCGCATGCATGGCCATCCTTACTTCTACCTAATCCATTTTCGCTTGCGGAAAAGATGATTCAAAACTAAACCACAAAAATTATCTAGAACAGCGAACTATAAAGACGCGGGTGTTTAAATTTGATTCACGCGACCAAGTGACCGTCGAAAGAAAAACTCGAGACGCGATGAAAACAATAGAATCCGCGAGTTCAAGAAACAAACGGGTAACGGAACAGAGCAAATGGTATTAGGTGATGATGATAAGGCGACAGTTCTTACCGAACGAAGCGCATACACACACACTCAACTTTCTTCTGCGACAAGAATGCCATGAATGGGAGTTGAAAAGAGTGTCGTAGCACACTTGGATTCACATCGTTTAACACTTCCTAAAGCGGTTTTGCTAACAGATAAGGTACACATCGGGTTCGTCGGAGTGTGTTTCTAGTTTTGTTCTGATGCGTTATTTCCACAATGGTATAGTCGGTTCCTTTCTTCCCAGCGTACAGCTATGGCCGAAAAGTTGGGACACCATTCTTATAGTTCGTTTTATCAAACAGTATCGTATAAGTTTGTAATGAATATACGCGATTGCTCATTTTTCTAGTAGAAACCTACAGACGAAATTCCAGTTACTACGTTCTTAAAATAAAACTATTCTTTGAATTTTATTGCATATTTTCTTGTTTGGTTAATGTACTTTGCCTTTCCATTCTTTTCTTTAAGTTAATTTGTAAAGGTTCTTGAATGTTCTTAAAGCAACAATAGAGTGGGCAGGGCATTTCGCTTCGAGTAAAAATAACAGAGACAATGAACTGGAAGTTCAATCAACAAGGATAAGTCTTATATACATGAGTAATATAAAACTACTCATGTACATATACAAGACTTATCCTAGTCATATGATATTATTAACAAAAGGAAGCTATTGCAAGTCTAAGATATGTAAATATCAATTTTGTACTGTACTTTTAACCGAAATTTTGCAAATAACTCCCGAAGGGTTTTGTAAAGTTTTACCGTACAGCGACCGCCATAAACTTTATACCGATACGAATAACTAGAGTTGTTGTTTGGGCTATTTCCATCGTTGATTTTGCTGATCTCCTTGTATTCTTGTGTTATTCGAATTTTGGCGAGTCTGTGGTAGTTAACCCTTTCCCTGACCAATGCTTCGCTAGCTCTGTTAGCGATTCTCTTGGCTCGATTGCTTGAAACAAGTGTGATTTTTAAGCCTTTCGGGACGATCTTAAATTGTCTTGCTTTATACAGGAATGTAAGGTGGTTATATTCCTCGGCAAGAATCATGGTCTTTTCGTATTGTCTGAAGCACCTGTTTAATTCGGGCCCATACCGAATTTCTAATTCTTGATGTTATACTGTTGATGATGGATTCTCATAACTAGAGTTGTTGTTTGGATTCCATCGTTGGAAATAGCCCAAACAACAACTCTAGTTAGTATGAGAATCCATCGTCAACAATATCACGTCGAGACCACATAGCAAACTCCCTTTTCCCCAATTTTTCAAAAAATATAATTGCGCCATTAAATTGTGCTTACCGAAAACTAAATAAGCGCAAATCAGATTGGACAAGCTACCATTTGTTTTGGAACAAATTACATTTTTGGGAAAATTACGTATTTGTTATTATGACTGAGATAACACAATAGTCTGCAAAACTAAATTCTTGGAATATTGATATTAGAAATAACTTCATACGAATTTCAATGTTTTTGGTGCAAAGTATTTTTAGTGACTAACTAAACTTTAGAACTTTATTATTACACTTCTCACATTTTCAATTTATTCTTAATTTCACTAGTATAGCAGTAAGCTCCACTCCACACAAAAGAATAATTATTTGAAACGCAGCGCTTCGAGAGTACGTGGACTCCCATTGTCAACCGTGTTACCGACTGAATGTAAAAACTGTATCACACATGCAAATTATTTTCTACGCAGACTTTAAAATTTCTTAAAACATATGACTATTTACAATCTATTGGGTAGTCTCGGGTATTTGTGTATTTTCAGAAAAGGATGGATCGAAAACGAACCGTATCTTTAACAGGGCATTATGGTAATAAATTAATCAGACTTGAATGTGCAATTAGGGGTGGTTCTCTGTTCAGCAAGTTTCTGTTCTTTTTCGTAAATATCGTTTCGTACGCATCTAATTCTCTACACGAATTTACATTTTTAAGACGTTAAGGTTTTTTTAATCAATCTTATGTCCAGATTTTACCATATGCTCTGCTACGCCCAATAGTTCTGGCTTATCGATAAAGCAGAACTAAGGGAGTCCAAGCGCTCTCGAAACGCAGCATTCCGAATAATTATTAATTTGGTTGGAGTGGAGTTTACTGCTATACCTGTGAATTATACAACCACATAGTCCTCGTCGTGCATTCTTAATTTGACAAGAACTGTAAGTGGGCTTTTCAAATGAAATCAACTAACACCGGGCTGGTGACTCAGTGCCTTGCGCGCTTTTCTATCAATCCACGGGGTTTCGGGCTGTTTCTCAAGGTTGAAGTTTTCTGTGGTTTTCCTTAATCTATGACGAATGCTTAGAACGAATATATTTTTAGTTTGAAGATATATCTTTAACCATATCAAGCAATAGCTTAGGTTTTGTGTATGAATGCTAGATGGCATCTTTTAAAGAATTCATCTCTTAGAAAAGAAGAAAAAGTTATCTAAGTAGCGGTGATACCAGCGATAAATCTGAAATTTGCCTCAAACTCCAGCGAAAGAAGTCAGCAACATCTACTTCCTCCAGAACCTCATGGTGGAGGATCAGTCATGATTTGCGGTCGTTCTGTCAATACCACTGTGGGCGATTTGGTCAAAGTAGATGGTATCATTAGAAAAGGAGGTTAAAATATTTTGGAGAGGAATGCCATCGCATTTGGAACACGATTAATCGGTGAAAACTACGTGTTCCAGCACAATAATGATCCAAAGCATACTGCAAAAATATGCCGCGAGTATTTGGAACAACTCGAGTACCGAGAAAAATTTGTTGTTATGAAATGGCCGGCCCGACGTCCAGATTTCAATTTGATCGAGCTTTTGTGGGAGGAAATCTGCTCCAACAAGATTCTACAGGATACGCGGAGGAAAAATAGAGCCGCTAAGACTGACAAAGCTACTAGAGAGAATGCCAAGAGTATGTGCAGCAGTAATGAAAGTGAAGGAACATTGACAAATCACAGATAACACATGGGCTAAAAAGTCCCGGGCCTAACAAAGAAAACACTTTTTTCTGGTTCAAAATTAGCTTTATTCATCAACGTAATCTCCATCAAGAGCAACGCAATCATTCCAGCGCTGCTCTAACATTTCAATATCACTTTTGTAGAACGATTTATCTTTTGCCTCAAAATAGGGCTCAGTTTCAGCGATAACCTCTTCATTCGTGCGAAATTTCTTACCAGCGAGCATTTTTTGGGGTCTGCGAACAGCCACTAGTCGCTGGGAGCCAAATCTGGCGAATACGGTGGATGTAGGAGCAATTCGAAGTTCAATTCATGTAGTTTTGCCATTGTTTTGATTGACTTGTGACACGGTGCGTTGTCTTGATGAAATAAAATTTTTTTCTTTGCCATATGCGGTCGTTTCTTTGCAATTTCGGCCTTCGAACGCTCCAATAACGCTATATAATATTCACTGTTGATGGTATTTCCTTTGTCAAGATAGTCGATGAATATTACACCACGCACATCCCAAAATACCGAGGCCATAACCATTCCAGCCGATTGTGCTTTCGGGCGCTTTGGACGAGATTCACCAGTTGCTGTCCACTCAGATGACGATCGTTTTGATTCCGGAATGAAGTGGTGGATCCATGTTTCATCCATTGTCACATATCGACGCAGAAATTCCGGTTTGTTACGTTTAAACATGGCCAAACACTGCTCAGAATCGTCAACACGTTCTTGTTTTTGGTTAACAGCGAGCAAAAGCGGCACCCACTTTGAACAGAGCTTTGTCATAGTCAAATGCTCTTGCAATACAAAGCCAATACGTTCTTTTGATATCTTTACGATGTCAGCTAACTCGCGCAACTTCACTTTTCGATCATTCAAAACGATTTTGTGGATTTTTTTGATGTTTTCTGGTGTTGCCGCCTCATTTGGACGTCCACTGCGTTCTGCATCATCGGTGTCTCTACGACCACGTTTGAAGTCAGCAAACCAACGTTTTATTGTTGTTTCTGATGGAGCGGAATTCCCATAACACTTTTCAAGCCATTGCTTCGCTTGAACGGTATTTTTTCCCATCAAGAAGCAGTGTAAAATTAAAACACGAAATTGTTTTTGATCCATTGTTTTGAAAATAACAAAAGTAGCGTGACTCTTAGCACAATAACTCACAAACTAATGAATAGAATATCATGAAATTTTAACAGCTGTCTTTTGAAGGTTAGTACTAACTGAGAAAAAGGTGACTGCAATAAAAATAGCGTCATCTATGTGTTAGGCCCAGGACTTTTCAGCCCATGTGTTATAAGTTAATTCATGATTCTCTTTGATAGCAATTTGATAAGCACATTGTTTTTCCAATTCTTTGTATAAGTACAGAATAAAAGTTTATTTTATAATTAGCTTTTTGACTTGTTTTTATAATATTTTAAGGGGAAAAACCAAATTGTAATGTTGATGCAAATTAACAAAATCAAAAGATTCCAGCTAAATTGCTAGAACTCTAGGAATATTCTTCGTATATTGCAGAGTACGCATGGAATGTCTGTTCATTTCGAAAATTTGTTGTTCCTATTAGTGTTGTATTTGTATCAATTACAAAGAATCCACATTATCTTACTTAGAGAAAAAAAGTCGTTCCTTTATTTCAAATAATTCTTTTTATCTATTGAAATCAATTGCAAGTCAACTCTTTATAAATCTTATGTTTGTGTATTAAGAAGGTAATACTTCTCTGCATGAATGCGAAAAATATTTACTTGACTCTATTATTATTAATCAAGGAAGCTCCTATCAGCGTAAGTAATCAGCGGAAAGTGTACTCCATCATGCTAGTGATCTATATCAGCATTTTTTTTCGGGATGTGATAACTAGATACCGAACTTCTCTCAACTTCGACCGTATGGTAGAACTAAGTCAGGAACTTAGATATGACTCAGAGAACAGTAGATAATAAAAACCACATTGCAAGTTTTTTTTTTTTAATTGATACATTCCTTAAAGTTAGTTCTGTCAAATGCTACACAAATTCTGTCATAAAAATTTAGAGATCCATCAACTTTTTTTAGTTGTTATTTACCTACCATAAACACAATTATTCAACTTCACTGCCTAGTTCCGTTGTCTTCTTTGACAAAGAAACCGTAACTGTCCTTAACACCTATTGTGTGCGGTATTACCATATTATGGAATAAGTAAACGGTTCGAAATCGCGAAAAACGAAGAAAGGATCCGGATATTAAAGCCGGTATTTTCAATTACAATACCTACACCAAAAAGAATCATCATCCTCTCGCGTCTGCAGGTCAATTGTTCTTGGTGCTGAAATAGCATTCTCACGCTTCCGTTGGTTTATGTTCTCTTCTTTTCTTCTATAGTTTGGGAATTATCGCCGTGCAACGGTTTTTAGAAAATTGTAAAGCGTTTCTTGAGCGTGCAGATAATTGGAGCAAAAAAGAATGTAAGAGGCAACAAAAATAGTTTCTCCTTTTCTTAATCGAGTAGATTTAAATTCAATGAAGCTGAAAATTTATAAGAATCTGAAAGTGGTGTTAATATAAAAATTTCAAAATACCATTGCTTCTTCTTACTTTTTTATTTGCCTAAATCGTATAGTTTGAAAATCGGGATTCTTATTTACAACTGCACACAACTTATCGCTTGTTAATCTTCCTATACTAGCTATTAGATTTTCTAACGAAGCTTTGAGGTAATCTATTATATTCAGTGTTTCATGTAATGACTGCTCGGTGTTCTTTAATTTGGAGAATAATTAAATAATTTTCGGAAATCTACTCTATTTGAGTATGGATTTCTGTTTTTGAAACCAGCCGCTGGTTTACTGAAATTGTTCGTGGTTCTTGCAGATTTAAATTTAAGATACAAGGTTGTATCTTAAATCTAAGAATTTGTATAAAAATTTGTCATAATATAAAACAGCTTTAAGCTACGTTTTTCACCTCGACGGCTGTGGTGGCCGAGGAATGACCGGACAAGTCTGTTCAAACTCACGAATGCGTTTTGAAGATTTAATATAACCTGTTTTGGAAGAAACTATAAACTGATCTACTATTGGTTAACTGTTTTCAATAAATTCAGTTATAAGATAACATACATCGAGCAAACAAGATACATGAAGCAATTAAGCATAAAATTGTTGAAGTAACTTTCAGCTTTAACCAAATTTGAACCCTCATCTGTAACCAACGTTCCAAGTTAGGTTGCCGATATATTGAACTTCCCAAAGGTATTTTTTATAGTTTCTAGTATTCTTTCCGCGTTTGTCTTCTGTAATATTTTACTATGTAAAAGAAGAGGCAGGGATGCCTCACCGCTTACTACTACTAACACATTTAAAATAAAATTCTTTCTTGCATCCGTCTATCGTCAGCTATATTTTATATATATATATATATATATATATATCCTTTAACCCGATGAAAATTACACTGTAATTGACCTCTTATTAACAATCTCCATTCAGGAACATATTTCTCCCAAAACTTTCGAAATTCTTCATTGCTTACAATACTTTGTGGAATATTGCACACCCTTAGGACATAAATAAAGTCATATAGAAATTTATAATATGGTACGTCAAGTTACGCATTTAACCGGTGTTGTTTATTACTAAACATGTTTTTTACACACAAAAATACAGTACGGTAAAATGTTGACACGGCAAACAATACATTCAGTAATAGTGCCAGTATATTCTAATGTCGGAAATCGGTTAAAACATCTATTAACGCTCGTCGAACATAACAAAGAAAGCCGTCGATTCGCCATCATCAATCTAATCCGACATTCATATACATACTAATCGCCGCCAATTAGAGCCCACTCGTTTGGAGGCTCTCTAGACAATCGACAGTCCATATCTAACCTTATCACAACGCAGCAATACTTGGAAATAGATTAATCTGTTGATCTTCTATTAATCTGAATTAAAAAGTGAAACTTTTGACATGGTATTGTTGACGATTGATTATCATAATTAGAGTTATTTTTTGGGATATTTCAATTGATTGTGAAACTTGCATTGTCCGAAACGTCGACCTATCTAAGTTCTACAAACGATGGAAATAGCCCAAACAACAACTCTAATAAAATAAAAATTTCGTAATTAAACAATTTTAAATAAACTCGCTACAAAGACGTACAGCGAGAAAGATGTAAGCGTACACTTTAGAAAAAATGCAGAAATTCCAAAGTCATGTGTTAATACACACTGTAGTGCAAATTTGCAGGTTCGGCAATGTATGTATATATTACCGGAAACTGTTAGCAATATGTAATTTTTATGTAAGATCAAAGTTATATGTGGTGTTTTCAGTGATTGTATATTAAAATAACCGACCTCATAGTTCCACCGTTACATTTTCAATTGGCAATGAACGCTGTTTCTAATATACATATTTTCCCTGTTATTTTAAATACGGATGCCATGATGAACGCTGTGCTTAATACATATGTCAATTTTTAACGTGGTCCATGTAATTATCACCAGATAGCCATCATATTACAGCACTTAATTTAATATTCACGGCAAGATCTACTGGTAAAAGGTCTAACAATATGCTTGTATCAGATTCATAGAATTAAATATAGCAGTTTCAAATGACATCACGCATACATGTTTCCACCTACTTCGTAGTACACGAAACGATATTCACAATTCCACAGATATGTTAAACAACCGCAGATTACAAAACGTTTATATGCGATAACTAAATAGTCGCAGATCTTTATTTCGACTTAATCTCTGTTAAGATACTCATTACATTCGATAAGTAAAACTGCAAGGTATAATTACACATAAATCTTACATTCCTATGTAATATTGCAATTTATTTTTTCAGTTAAAAAATTCGGATTTCAGACAACAGAACAACACCAATGTATTTTGTGCTGTAAAGACTTGATATTTTGTTGTGTCATCAACAAGTGTCAGATGCGCACGAGTGATACATTGTAAAAGTGTATGCATAGTGTTGTGTTGTGTTCAATATGTCGAAATTTAGGCCGAACAAAGAGTATTCGCGGACAGCATTCATTTTCTGTTTTCATTTGAAGAAAACTGCCGCTGAATCACACCGATTACTTCGAGAAGCTTATGGTGAGCATGCTCCATCGCAAGATACGTCTGAACGATAGCTTCGGCGGTTCAAAAGTGGTGACTTTGATGCTGCAGACAAGGAACGCCAGAAAAATACGAAGATGTGGAATTACAAGCATTGTTAGACGAAGATGATTCGCAAACACAAGAACAACTCGCCAATCAATTGGACGTTAGTCTACAAGCTGTTTTCAATCGTCTACGAGAGATGGGAAAAATGCAGAAGACCGGTAGATGAATGCCACATGAGTTGAACGACAAGCAAATGGAAAAGCACAAAACGCATGTGACATTTTGTTCGCTCTGTACAAAAGGAAATCGTTTTTGCATCGGGTAGTTACAGGAGATAAAAAGTGGATGTATTTTGAAAATCGCAGACGCAAAAGATCATGAATAGACCAGGCGCACCATCCACATCAACTGCAAGACCGAATCGCTTTGATAGAAAGACAATACTCTGTGCTTGGTGGGACCAGGAGGGAGTGGTCTATTATTAGCTGTTAAAAATAGGGAAACGGTTAATACTACACTACATTACAAACAATAATTGACCGGTTTGAAGTGTTCGCTGCCTGAAAAAAGGCCAGAACACCGAAAGAGGCAACACAAAGTCATTTTTCATCATAATAATGCTCTATCACATACAGCAAAACCGGTTCCCAACACGTTGGAATCATTCACCTGGGAAGTTCTATCCCCATGCGGCTTACACACCAGACTTAGCTCTTTCCGATTACCACTTGTTTGCATCGATGGCTCACGAACTTACTGAGCAGCGCTTTGGTATGTACGAAGATGTGAAAAGAATGATTCGATGAATGGTTCGCAGCAAAAGAGGAAGATTTTTACTGGCGTGGTATTCACAAATTTCCCGAAAGACGGCAAAAATGTATAACAAGCAATGCAGCATACTTTGAATAAAGCACTTTTTATCATTCTTCTGAATTTAACATGTTTCTTTAAAAGAAAAAATTCGCATTTCAAACTTGTACGCCTGATATGTGACTATGAAACTGAGCTATCATGAAAGTATTGTTGCTACAAAGGAAGGCACAAAACAGGATATGAATCGGGGAAGCAGTGTTATACGTAATGTGCTTAATAAACTCAATTGGTGGTAATCGTCGTCAAAGAACACAAGAGAAACAGAGCTAAAGCTATTACAGATAACTAGAAAAAGCTATGGAAAGAATCTGTGAGATATCTGATTAAAGCTGCAAGCTTTCTACGTACAATAGATATCAAAATGCAAAAATACGCATACTATTCTAGAGAAATACTAATGAAGAACAATGAAAGTAGTTCATATATTGAAGAAATCAATCAACCACTGCATTGTACATAGATGGTAAGAGGACCGAGAAACATGGAAGTTTACAAACAAGCTGGAACTGAATGAGAATTTAGGGAAAAGTATAAGTAAAAAAGAACACGCCATTACGAAAACATACGGGAATAGCCATCATTATCACTGTCATTCAGCTGCAAAATGCACTGTACCTTTGCTATACTTCGGAGAAATAAAATTTAGTTATGCATAAGGACAAAGTATCCCGAGCATTAGGGTAAATGTGTTAGATATTATTTAAGGAGACAATTGCGAATGAAAAATAACAAAACTTCACAACTAAGTCCTCTTCCTAGTCTTCACTTTGAGGGTTCGACTCCTAAACCAGATATCTGATTATTCTCATGGCAAGTGAACACTAAAATTCGCTTTCTTCATAATGATAATTTAATTTACTGCCCAACAAATTAACAATCCCATTACAGGACAATGTAATTTCTTTCAAAAGTAAATTAAAGTTTAAACTTAAGTACAATTTTAAATACGAAGCACATAAAAAGGAACATTATAAAATATGTTTAAGTGTAATTATAAAAAGTGTAAGCACGAGGTGCATTTAGTGAAGAGGGTAGCTAGTGGAGACAAATGTATATCAGTGGCATGATCGGTTAGTAAATTGTAGGTGTTGCACATTGGAGACTTTGACATAATTTTAATTCGCAATTTTGGGGTATAAAATGTGTAGGAACTTCTGGTAGAAAGACGAGGTATAACAAAATCAAGATAATTCAACAACTCAGGAGCATCTATATTGTTATTGATAAGATGAAATAGAAACTTGATATCCACTCTATCGCGGCGTATATCCAGGGGATCTACTTTATATAGTGTAAGTAAATCTATGTGAGTATAATCTTGTACTGGATATTCGCCATGTTGCTTATAATGTAAATACTTTAACAATTTTCCTTATACGTTTCTACTGAATAGGAATGGTGTTTATAAGAAGGAAACCAGATTACAGAAGTCTAAAGTAAAGTAATACTATGGGCTCAATGGTGGAGAACGGCTTTGTAATACAAATGATAAACCCTAATGGTTTCAGCGCGGAGCTGATTTTTTGTGGAGACATCTTCATCAAACATGTTTTGAATCGAAGATAACTTCAAGATCCTTAATCGTTCTGGGTAGCATGTAGTTGTCAATATAATAACTGTGATGCATAGGACGAATCTTACGTATAACTTATAGTAACCCATTTACTTACATTCAAGTCTAGCCTGTTTTTGATACACCATGATTGTAATACATTTGATTGATTTTGCAAAGAAAGGCAATAATCAATAGTGTTAATAATGTTGTAAAGTTTTAAATCATCAAGAAATAGTAATTTATGCAACTAAGCATATTATGTACATTAATATAAATACTAAACAGAAGGCATATGAAGTAAAATCATGAACCCTGATACTAGCTATAGTAATGATCAATCAAAACTCCAGTGTGTTCGTCCAAGTGGACATCTTGACCTTGAAAGAGGAAGGAATATTTTACAAATCGCAATTCTTTCCAAAAAATAAACAAATATACAACCTTGTGTGCATATTTTATTATACTATAAGCTGTTTAGAATGTTAGTTCTCAGGGAAATATAGAAAGTCTACCTATGGTAATGTCAAAAGTAAGTAATAAAGAAATTTTCATTCACTGAAGTATATCGTCCATTCTGTAAAATTTACATGAATTGTCAACAAATGCTTCTCCATAATACACCTAATAATTTAGTTATTAAGTAATAATGACACAATTGCTCATTTAAAGCCAGCTTACCGAGCAAAAGACAACAATTATTAAATTACACTCAGTATATCAGAACCAAGACCAGTTTTCAGCAAAACATTTAATTTTCCCAAAGCGCACGGGCTGAGCGGTATCCCAATTAAATGCTGGCGCGCCGCCCGTACTAATGGCAATAAATACAAGTCTGCATGTGTATTAAATTGTTAAATACTTTTTAGAAATACATAATATGCACGTCAGCCGTTCTAACGACCGAATAAACAAAACACGCGCGCCGCATGTTGTTTGCAGCGACTGGTAAACGAGCGTTTGGCGGTTCGTAACGTGCCCCTATTGTTTCTCTACTTCAGTATGCATGCACGTATGCATATGAGTTATGGCTGCCGGCGATATGTCTGTCTATAGTTGTGACCTAATCTCACGGGTCTGTTGCAATTAACTGGCGACATATTGTGTGTGTGAGACGCGTATAGCAATGAGCAAAAGTTATCCATCACCGGGACATCGTGTAATAGAAGATCATAGATTCAATAATATAATTGTCTTTTGTATTAGACTATAAAGCTTGAAATAGCGAACTTCTCCGTTACAGCTAGATCATTGTCCATGGCAGCAAAGACTATGGAGTAGTATAAAATGCACGGAAGGTATCGGTACACAGTGCATCATACAAACTATTTAATTAATTTGGAATGTATTTCTCAAAAGCACTATTAAAAATTAGCACCTGTTACACATATTCCATTACACAATCCATGTGTACTGCTGTAAATTTGTCAAAATTATCAAGTGACCAAAATTGGCTAAAGTACTGTGTGTTCTTTAAATTGGGTTCCAAATATCCGTCTCGTTCGTCCAACGTAGACTTTGTTACAGTCCCCTTTTGCAATTTTAGAGATGTTCAATCTTTCTTTCGTATCCGGCTTATCTTTCGGATTGTACAATACATTTATTAACCTATTCCCTAAATACCTATTCCTTTTAATACTTCATGAAAACCTAACTCTTTTGTTGAAACTTTTTACCAGAATTATTGTCATAGGATCTAAGTAACTGTAGAAAAGTAGCAATTATAAATCGCTATACTTTTGACGTGTTACAGTTCTTTACTAAATATACTTCCGAAAATCTGATTAATCTACTAACTTAAAAGCTAAGGAAGATCCACCATAATACAGAAAATAGTAAAATCTTAATAAAAGAATACAAACTGCTATGGCACCAGAAATAATTGATGAATTCACGACATTAAAGAACAGCCAGAAAATGTTTCCTTGCAAGAATGAAGCATCTGCTCATTCCAGTAACAATAATGATTGATTGTGGAATGAGTATTTAGCCAAGTTTGAAGGCAATCATGTTTGCAGACGCATATTAAAATTTGAATAGCGTTGGGAAAAATATGTCAAGTTAAGATACTATAGTTCGTTAGAATTCATTGGATTTCCACAAATTACATGGTTTCAGCATGATGGTGCCACAAGCCATACTGCTCGTCTGTCTACTTTAAGAGCATTTTTTCGAACCATATATATTTCCAAAATTAAAATTAAAAAATTTAGAAGAAGTTACATGTATTACACAAGCTATGTTACTGCGAATAATGGGAACATTTCGTTTATAACTACCAAGAGTGTGTAGATCATAATGGTGCCCACTCACCAAGTTGATCCAGCACTTTACTATGGTATGTTGGAGTGTCTCTCTCTACCTCTCTCTATACCAGAGTATTTATTTTCGACCATAGATCCTCTGTGCATATTCTATGTTAATCACTAGTACAACTGGGGAATTAGGTACAAAGACGGTCAAGAAAGAGAGAAGATACCAGTGCTGATTCTCCCTACCCCTCACATATCGCGGAATGCGAAGTGTTTTAAAAGAGCGAGTAACCTTAAAATAATGTCGGCAAGAAAAGAATTATCTACGCAAACGCGTGCTCAAATAGTAGCATATCACAACATCGGTCAAAAGTAATCGAGAAAACTTTGAATGGCACAGATATTGGATAGCGAGGACATCAGTCTAGGGATCTCCCCCTCCATCTTTCAAGCAGAAGTAATTGCCATACAAACATCTGCGAGGAATTCTATGGATTACGCACAGAATTTTGAACCGATGAAAATCGTACTGGATAGCCAAGCCACCCTTGGGGTGCTACAAGCTGTCAGATTTTCGATCCGAAGAGGTGTTAGAGCGCCACAGAAGACTGCAACAGTTGGCGAAACATCGAAGCATTAGGCTGAGATGGGTGCCAAACCACTCCGGGATCAAAGAACACGAAATAGCAGACTTGCTAACAAGGGATGCCAGTGGACGACAATTCTGAGGTCCTGAAAAGACATGTGGGAGTGCGTGAAAAGACGTGCGGGGGTACACAGAATATCGCGCACAAATCTATTTAGAAGAATTTCTATGGGGAAAATTATACAAAGTAAATAAAACTTAAACGGTTAGTATGGGTAAGAGAACAAAAAGACTGGACGTTGGGAGATTGGAAGCAAATGATTTGGAGAGACGAATCTTAATATCTTACCCTTTGGTTCAAACAGAAAAGCACTTGTTCGCAGAACGAAAGGGAAACGAGCACATTAATTTTATATTACACCAACAATAAGACGCAGAGGAGGATCAGACATGATGGGTTATTTTGGCGGTACTTCTACGGGTAATTTTGTCAAAATAGATGGTATCCTTCGAAAAGAAGATTATAGGAAGATTTTGTAAAAGAATACCATCTCATCTGGAACATAATTAATCGGTGTAAACGTCGTGTTCCAGCACGATAATGATCCAAAGCACATCGCAAAGATATGCCGTGAGTATTTGGAGCAGAGAGAAAAAATTGTTATAAAGTCCAGATCTCAAACGGATCGAGCTTTTGTAGGAGGAACTCCACCGACAGGTTCGAAAATCTGCTCCAAATTCGACAACAGTACTTTCAGCGCAACTAGAGAATACGTGGAGGGAAAAAGCAGCAAACACTGGCAAAGCTGATAGAGAGAATGCCAAGATTGTGTGCGGCAGTAACAAAAGCGAAAGGTGGACAAAGGTTGACGAATCGAAAATTTGAGTTAATTTATTGCTAGCAAATTGAGAAGCGCATTGCTTTTATAATTGTTACAGTTTTTTGTCTAAGTATAGAATAAAGGTTCATTTTATAATTAGTTTTTGACTTGTTCTTGTAATATTTTGGGGATATGTAAACACAAACACTTATGGCCGGTAGTGTAAATGCATATAATACCAACAGGAAAAATAATTGTTCACTTACCAATAATAACTAGCGTCATTAATACTTTTTACACGATAACTGCAACTATTGTATTCTCTAATAAAAGCACTGCGCCTTTCCTTCACTTTTATACTTTTCTGATTGCGAATGTTCAATGAATGATTTTCGATTAAGTTAATCACACTTCGATTGCAGATTATAAAATTGAAACTTAGAATATAACAACCACATCAGGCATATTTTTATACAACGTGCAATTCATCCGTCAATAGGTACGTATTCTTTGTATAAGCAACTGCTTAACATTGCATATCCTGACACTAATTTCGCATGGGGTTACCATAACGCACAGCTTATATGGGAAAGTAATTTAAAAAGCGCACAATTAAGGCGTGTCATTTTCAACTTTGTTTTCGTGTTTTTAATTCACGATAACGCAGTGGTATATGTGTACTTAATCGTACACGGTTTGAATATGCATGTAGCACTCGAATTATCACCGAGATTGGACGTCACGCGCACCGAAAAGCCCTTATCGACGTCGTGCATCAGAAATCAAACCGTACATGAATCATACGCGAATAAGCGAATAAATCGAATCTCGAACTACGCAGCGAGTACCCGTACGCTACCTATGCACAAATGCGTGATGTATGGATTTGAATTTACGACGGTCACATGAATGCTTTGATATATGAACGTACGCATCCTGCTCATAACCGCAACGTTTGCCGCACGATTAAAGTCATTTTCGGCGGCGATTATCGCTAAACTCGTACATACGCGCGCTACAACTTTGTCAACAGCGCAAGCCTATTGTAACCCTATCGTTTAGGTGGAATAGCTAGATAGGTAACAGTGGCAAATAGTAGACAATAAAAAAAACTTCGTGCAATTTTAAACGCAGTGGGGATAGGATGGGGTATTATATATTACTTATTAATAAAGCTTAGTCGTTTTTTTTTTCGATATACCATAGGCGTCACTTTCGCGGTTTCGTAATAATTCAAGCAAAATAAAATCAGCAAAGCTTAGTGCGAAAACATTAATAAAAATAATGGCACATCTGATTGTACTTTATAATATGTGCAGTCTTTCCATGTATATTTCTTGTTAATTATGATTCAATTTTCACCGTTTTCTCTTGTCTTACTTTTGTTTAACATGTTTTGCAGGCTTGATTATGCGTAAAGTGCGGCAATATGGAAATTATCGCTAGCTGAGCGAATTCGATAGAAGTCGAAGGTGGTTTTTCGTTCAGGGCAATTGCGAATCGTCTTAACCGGAAGCACCAGCGTGACCAGCGGTCACGGACCAGGGAGAACCAACCACCTTCGTCTAATTTTCGCATACCATGTCAATTGCTGGTGTATGGTCATGAAGATGGTCCTGCTACTCGTAAAACCGTTTATCGCCAGATCAGGACTTTCGGCTTCTAATCCTATCAACTATATCTTGTGTTATTACCACTTACAACTTCTTAATACCCAAACCGTTTGAAGTGGTCTAGGTCGTGAATGCACTGAAATGTGGAGTGACGTCGGATAGTGTTAAGTGATGAATCTCGATTTTGTATAGGACACTCAGACGAAGACGTGGGGAATATCATAATGTTCAATTCTCTGTTAAAAGGCGTATCGAGTAGTGATGGCCGAATCGAATGAAGATATAATTCGGTAAGGACAAACGAATATTCCGAATGATCATTCATTCACATAAAACTATTCCTTAAGAAGACACAATTCGAAAAGAAAAGAACTCCAAACATTTGATAGAGCTCCAGCAAATTGATACAGAATCGTGTTATGTACTATGTACAACGCTGAGCTTGTTTACATACCGAAGCGATAACCTTCTGCTAACTTTGATTTGTTTCATGTGAATAAATGGTCATTCAGTAAAACTAGTCGATTTCGAAAACGATTTTTGCATTCCGTTAGCGAGTGAGTATTCATTTTCTCTTATTGAATGATATTTTCATTCGATTCGCCCATCATTAACACCGAGCCGTGGGAGTTATGGTATCTTCAGCAGCTCGAAGATCCAGCAGCATAATGTTCAGCTCTACGTAGTAAGAACTTCGATCGAAATTGGTTTGAACAGACCATCCAGACATCTCGCGAATCGAATACGTATGGTACACTATGGGAAAAAAACTGAGGAGCTTAGCGTATCCTTCGCAAACAGTGGTTGTTTGGAACACCTTTCATGTGCGGAGAACTCTAGGAACTACGCACATGACTTGGAAGCGGTGGGAATCGAATCGGACAGCCAAGCCGTTCTTAGGACGCTACAAGCTATCAAGTTTGAATCCGAAGTGCTATTGGGATGCCATAGAAGGCTGCAACAACGGGCGGAACATTGCAGCGTTACGCTGAGATGGGTGCCAAGCCACTCGAGGATCAAAGGAACCGAAGTAGGTGACTTGCTAGCAAGAAATACTACTGAATGACCATTCTCAGGTCCTTAACCGACGTGTGGCAGTACCTATGACAGTATTAAGATCTCTGTTAAGTCCGAGCTCGCCGCCAATCACCGGTCCTACTGGAACGGTGTAGACGGTTTGAGACACCTCAAATCTTTCGGGATTTATCCAGGTGAGGAAAGACTGCGTACGGTGGTCCTTATGAGCAGGACCAAACTGAGAGCACTCACAGAGATCTTAACTGAACAAACAGATATATCGCTTAGGTCTAGTAGACTCTCCTTCATGTAGAAAGTGTGGGAGAGCAGAGGAAACTCCTATGCACCTGATCGTCGTCTGTCCGGCAGTTTGCAGGGAAAGGCAGGTTCACCTTGGGGATGTTCAGCTTGACGAACCCAAGTTAGGAAAATTACTGCTCGAGCGGATTATGGACTTTGTTGCTTAAAGACAACCCGATCGCGTGAACTAAAATCACATGGGTGCACAATAAGCGAAGTACTGGCCGAGTTGCTCTTCGGGGCTAAAAGCCTCGCCCATGGTTATACAAAAAAAAATAAATGCCAATAAAAATTCACTTATCAGTTCACGAAAAGGAAGCTTTAACGTATTTTTCTCAACTGCATCCACCAAAAACAACCTGTGGATGTATTCCACCCTAATATTTCGAGTGTAATGTAGCAACAGGTTACCGTTTCAATATCAGACAAAAAAAAAGTCGAGAAATGATCTTCCAAAGCTCTCAGCGGAACCGGCTAATAAAACAAACGAGAAACACCGCTAACCTTGGCAATCAACGCGCGACCCGCCACAAGGCGAAACAAAAGAAAATCGAGAGGAATGCAGCGAAATCTCAGCTAATGCAAGTAGACTGTTTAGAAATAACATCGTTCCGCCGAAGTTCGCAGATGTGTAATTTATTTAGAAGGAAAGATCATATATATTTTTTTTCGACAAAGTTAAACGGAGGTCATAGATATAAAACAAAACCGTTTCAAGTTCGATGTAATTAATCATCGCGCTAATGAAAACGTCATAATTAAGCCATAAATTAATTCAGTTCGTGCCTAATAAAAATTTTGGCACAACAAAAAAGTTTGATGTTTATAGATGTAAAAGTTTATTACCTCGCATTACAAAGCTAAATAGATATAAAGAAATAATTATCAGTAAAACTTTCCGCTAGAATAGTGTTGCGTAAGGGCATTTTAGCAATGATTGCGGAAACGAGAAAAACAGATACAAACTGCCATTAAGCAAGACTATTTTGTATACACGTTCGTTACTAAAGCACCTTGAATACGATAGAATGAAAATTCTTGTTTCAAGTCAAGGTCCCGCAATTAATTTTCACCAAGGTCTATGTTTTACGAAAAATTCATGCATGATTGTTAAAGACTGTAAAACGGTATGCTTACTATAAAAAAAGAAACGTGTAAAATGGCGGAAAAAAGATCCTTACGGCATTAGAAAGGAATCTAACAAACAATTGTGTAGCATACAATAAAATGAACAGTACTATGCTAAAAGTTTTCAGTGTGCAACCTGAATCTACCAGGAGTTCTCAAAAAGTCGCATGTCACCCAACTATTAAAAAGTGTATCAGGATAGCAATAGAGTTACGTTTGAGAATGGTAAGGGAGTAAGAAATAACAATCATTTTTACAAGTGTCTATGACTTATTTATAAAAACGACATTAACTTAAAGTCTATCCAAAAACTCAATAAGAAAAATGGTGCTGCATGCTAGACACTAGCGATGAAATGTTGGGGTGAATTTATTAATAATTACGTAATTTACTTTTTATTAGCATCGTGGCCGAAAATACTGTTTTATAGAGATAGGTGGTTGCAAGTGGAATTAGAAACAACAGTATTATCAAGAATTCAATATCAATGGCTTTCTTACTTAAAGTAATTCAGAACAGTCTTCATTGAAATATTCTTCAACTGTTTAAATGTCACTTAACGATAGCGTTTTATATTACTAGCAAAATCGTCATTTACTTTAATTTCATGCTCTCTTAGAAACTCCTCTAAAAGGATTTGTTGTTTTACCTTAGTATGTAACTTCAATTTAAATTATTAAGACAATCAAAAATATCAGATAAGTAGGCTAATGTTGTAATCCACAGCTCGTCTGTTAATCGATAATACAGTTCAAAAAATGGCCTCCATCAAAAATAGCTTCACATTAGAATATAGCTTTAATAACTAGCTTAATATCCTTTCTCAAGAAAGCCATCACACCTCTGTACGCGGCAACAAATGAATGTAATCACTGCCCATTTCAGAACAGTTTCGAAAATAAACTAGAATTTAGGGCCCGATATTTCATAAAAGTGGCCACGTTGATGGTACAACACATTTAATGCTAAAGTTTCTTTGTGGATGTTGCAACGACTGTAATCAATTTTAATATGCTAGCAACGCCTCCAATGCTCGGGCTGTGATGAGGAATCATAACCCGAGCGTGCGCCTACAGAACGGAAGTCAGCGCATTCTTGAAGTGAAGAACTTAAAGTGTATTACTCCAAAAACACGTGTGGAGGAAATAAAGTTGCTGTTGCCCTCGTGTCAAAACCCATATAAAATAACCATTAATCGTATACTGCCAACAACAGTCTTTGTGCGGAAAATGCTTGGATATGTCAGAAGTTTTAAACCCAGTCATTGTCAATTCATGAGTTACCATATTTTACTACAGCACGCCGGCTTAGCTGTAGAAAAGTTCTAACATGATTTTTTGAACTCCCAGTAAGAATCGAAATATTCTTGAATGACAGGAATAGTTTCCCAGCTGAGTTACAAAACAATGAGTGGTTATGGAAATTATTACTTAATATAGATTTAACTAATCATATAAATGATCCTAATTTCAAATTACTAGGAGAAAGTCCGTTTTTGCGTCATTTATACGCTCATATTAAATTTTTTGATAAATAAAAGATTTCCTTCATGCCAAGCATACAGTCATGATGCTCCATTTCCAGTAGACTTTGTAATTGAAACTTTAAAAATAAATTTTGAGTCTTGTTTTTCGGTTTTGCAAAAGACATCAAGATTTCTCAAAATCGTGTTCTTGAACTTCAAATGGAAATGAGAGTTGTAGTGTAGCGATGTTTTTAATGATAAATATTTAAACTCATCACTGCTGGAATTTTATAAGAGCCTTTCACTGACATCAGTTAAATTTGCTTGTGACTTTTTCTCCGCTTTGTATCTGTATAAAAACGTTTTCCAAAATAAAATGTATAAAAAATATTTAGAGCTCTAAGTTAACTGATGAGCATTTGAAGTCACTGCTGATAATTTTCAAACTTGATCTACAACTGCAAACAATTGTCAGTAGAAATTTACAGTTACATAAATCTTGTATAAATCGTCATAATTATAATATTTAATTATTTTGTACGTCAGTTATAATTTTTCTTACTTGATTTTTAAATAAAAACGTCGGATTATTATCAATTTTACAATGCAATCATATATACTTCTGGCCCGTTGCCGCCAGACGGATTGGTGATACTCGCGGGCCATAATTTGGTGACATCTGATCGGTACTATTACTAAATTGTACCAATGCACGTAACAAAGCACAGTATGAGCATCTTCTTTGATGAAGTAAGTTCTATAGCTACGCCATTGGACAATAAAGCTATCTTCACGTTCAAGACATTTCAATGAATCACGATGTGAGTTTTATATTTGATTATTGCCCTTATTAAATACAAAACACTAACACTTCGGTTTCTTAAATATTCAATGAGTGAATATCCCATAACTACAATACTTTTCAAACACTGCTGGTTAAAATTACGAGGTGGAACCCAAAAGACGCGAAATGTAGCGATATAAATTGGAAAATATCAAGAATTCACTCACGTCCATTATTTTGGAAGCAGTGCCTGTCAAGAATCCAAAAAGCTATTCCATCGTATCTACCATGGGAGCAATGCGTTCGTGAAATCTTGTTTTGTTACTCTACAATCCCCGCCTAACACATGAAATTTTTACCCCTCCAACTTAATTTTCATCTTAGTCGTAAGGAGACAAGTCGAGCAAGTACCCTAGATGAGAAACAACAGTCATACTTCTTGTCAAAACTGACGTTCTTTCTGTTCTTCCAATAAAATCGAGTAGCATGTGCTATGTGATAATTTCACAATCATACAGTTTTCTTAGATGGTTTGCCTACGATCATTCACAGCTGCATTTCGAATAGCAATGACATATTCTAAGTGTAATGCTGATTGATAGTTGCCAATGTTTATCGTCATCAACTGATGCTCAGACGTTGTTGTGTTTGACCTAAAATATTATCCATGAATATTCCCTTTAACATTTTTCATGATTCTACAAAAGCCTGACCAAGTCTAAAACAGAACTTGATGCAAATACGCTAGTCTATCAAATCGGCCATTGCAAAATCGAAAATACAAGCAGATACAACCATGAAAAGTTATTCAACAACAAAGAACGTTTCGACTGACAATGGTGTCGCTTGGTATACCTGACTCACAAAGGATCTACACAATTCCACGTTTATGCACATAATTCGGGAACTTTTGAGTACCACCTCGTACATTTAACTACACCGCATGAATTGTGCTGGTTTTTTGTTATACGTCTATAACAAGTCTATCATCCACCATTTCTACTACAAATATTTTGCAACTATTCGACTCAATAAGATGCTAGGTTTTTCTCGTTATTCTTAACCGCATCCAATGTACATTTTATAATTTATCTTCCAATAGGCTGGATGAGAACTAAAATCCGTCAATTTGAATTTTTGTTTGGAAACTGAAGGTTTATTATGAATTTATTTTCTTCTCTTGCCAAACTCCTCTTGTTTTAACTCATATACGTCTACGGGATTAATTAAATAAAGATTATGCAAGACAAATAGTTCTAAACACAAATCGATTAATTGCAAAGTATAAAATCTTGATACAGGTTTTAAAACAAGAACATTAATAAACAGATGAACTAATTGCTTCTTTACAAGATATATTCCTATTTCAATTTGTAAACTCCACTGAAACGTTAAAATGCCAATTCTGCCCTTTTTGTAATTCAAATATGCCTTTGCCACTGCACACATACAATCGTACAAGCCCGGCAAGATTTCTTCTTGGCAGGAAGTGGCTGTCGTGTTCGTTTTGCGGAACAAAACTAGTCGGAAAAATCAGATTGTGGCGGCAGCAAGCCGACTTATTTCTTTTATTTTTGCTTCTCGTTCCATTCTTTTTTACTTTATACATCCTTCACGGCGAGTATATCTATGTACAGAAGATGGCAAATTGCTCGCTTTCATTTGCCTGCTTTTTCGACTTTTTTGTGCTATCTTTACGTTTCGTCTTTTGCCCTGTGTTGCGTTTTGGTGCCTGACGTACTGTTTAAGATAAATCCGAATAAATTGGATCGGATAAGAAGCTTAACTGACGACGACGTCAAGACACAAATTGCCCGATTGCTTTATAATTATGTGCGTTTTCTGAAAATACATCAAAATATAAGTTTGAAAAAACAATGAGGTGGATTTTTTCAAATTGTAGAATTGAGTGTATTTTTTTTACTTGCTCTTGAAAGCTGAGATTCTATTAACTTGATTATATGGATTAATTTATTAACGCAAGGAAATATATTGATATTTCAAAAGTAGCAGATTTAATAAGCTAGTCAATCGGTTCATGGATGGCTAGACCTCAAGAAGAGCGTCTAGAAGATACCAATGTTTTAAATTTCTGAAAAAATCTTAGTTTCGGAAGGATTTGAATCCACACCCTCTTCTTACCGGGGGAATATCATACCATTAGACAAGGGGACTGTATAAGTTCAAATCACATTTAAGACCTAGATGTCGTGGGGCAAAAGTATTGGAAGGTATCATAACAGTGACCAAAAATCCTTTTTAGATAAAGCACTTAGTACTTTGGTTAGGAGGAACATTTTGTCTAAATGTTTTAGGTAAAATCGTCACATTCTGGGTCAAAGAGCCTCCAGGTATGAGGTATCTAAGTTCGTGCGATTTTTTATGGTAAAATATACACATTTATTAAGAAAGAATAACACCATCATACTCAATGATATTTTGTAAATGTGACACCAATTGTTGTATGCCGTTTCTGTAGAAGTCTATGGATTTTGAATCAAAAAATTGACGGACTGTATTTATTACATTATATACTCCAGTTTTGAACTATTTTTTGCCTCATATAGTTGTCAAGAGTCAAAAAAAGGTGGTAATCACTTGGCGAAATGTGAGGAGAATATGAAGGGTGTGCTAACGTTTCCCAACCAAGCTCAACATTTTTTCTTGTTTCAATTTTGCGCGGTATGCGGTCTGACGTTATCCTGTAAGAATAAAAAAGAAGAAGGCTGTTCTTAGATAAGTGTTGCTTGTACTCGAAGCTGTTCACAATACAAGTTCGCCGTGATGGTTTGACTCCTTTCCAAAAATTCATAGTGGACTATTGTTTGGGTGGAAGGAAGCCTTGAAAGTGCGTGGTATCGAATCAGTAGGCAACATTCAATCATGCGAATGCTTAAAATTTGAGTACAATGTCCACTTTTCGCTGCAGGTTAACAACCGATCAAGAATTGGTTCATTATCGTTGCGTGAAATGTTTGGCAAACAAATTGTAAGTTAACAATTCATGTGGGACCCATTTACTTAACTTCTACGTCTTTCCTAGCTAATGAAGGTGCAAACGAATTGTTCGATCACTCACATTGAACCTGTCTGTAAGCTCTGAGAACACTGCACTGAAATTGGCCTCCACAGCCCGCTTAAGATCCTCGTTGCTGATGATCTTCGGTCTCCCAGAGCGTACATCATCGGTTAAGCTGAGATCTGTGCTGTTCTTCGAATCCGCTACATATTTTTCGCGCCCCCGCTGCAGCTTTGGTACAAAGTTTGTACTCATAGAGTGAACAACTACGATTTAAAGTTGTGTTCGTTGCCATTTTCAACTATTCAAAATCGGAATTAAACAATTGCCACCAAATGTGTATGTATCCCACAAAATATGAATCCTATTGAAGTAGACGATAAATAGCAAACAAGCGCTATCAATTAACAACTTAGAAAATTAAGACCATGCGAACCTATTTGTGTACCTGATACTATATGGACAACTACTAACGTAACACAGGATATATACTGTATAATAGTTTAAGAAAAAATCAAATTTTCAAACTGATATTTTTGTGGTTAAGAGTGTAGCAGAAGTATTTAAGCGCAACAAATAAAAAAAGAAAATAAGCGAAATTGTCATGAAGTTATAAACTGATAAAAGCTAAATACCTAAATAAAGTACAATTTATTATACCAACTATTTATGTCCAACCATTATAAGAAGCATCATGTATTTCGTCGGCATCACTGCAAGTACAGATCTATTATTCGAAACACAAACGTAATAACCACTTGACGATCGAAACGCTTTGCGATTTTATTGCCCAATTTACACAGACAGCTCGACGTTCAAACGGCATTTCCGCGAAAAACCGTAACAGAATCGTCAACAACATTTCGACGCTCCGAACGGAACGAGTGAAAATCGAAGCAGCAGTGGTAGGAAGAGGTCGCTGCGTTTCGGCATTCAGAAACTCGTATTTACGGCGATTTATCGCCGGAAAAGTAAACGTATCCGAAAAATAGAAGCTACACATTCTTAACGATATTTGCGTCGTAATGACGAAACGTTAAAAATAAATCCAAATAATGCGATCAGTGCTATCAACGTAAGCATGCAGAGATGCGGGCGTTTTTCGCAAGAATTTACACTGTACACGGTTAAGCACACTTACCACAATTAAACGTAGAATTTTAGCTCGTAGCGTTTATATCATTGACTATAAATAAAAGCGACATATTGTCCAAAGAAAAGATAAATACTGCTAGTTGCTGTAATTTAAAAGTTAGCAGGGAAAGAGTAATGAAACACATCAAAAAAAAAAAAATAGTAGTATAGAAGTGGTAAAGAACTGAATAAAACAATACGAAGCAATTCTGACAAAATATGGATATTTACTAAAACTAAATTTTATCTCTTATGCGATTTGTCAGCTGATTTTCCCCCGTCTAGATTTCTGCTAGTTCTACTTAGATATTATATACGAGGGTAAGCTGAAAAATTCCGTAACTAAAGTATAGCAAATAGCAATATTTCAATGAAATGTCTTATTTTTCGACATAATCTCCCTGAAGTCAATACATTTATTTAGTTGATACTCAACTTTCTTTATGCCTTCACAGTACTCATTTTCCTGAACTCCTCCAAATAGTGATCCACGGCAGCTATCATCTTCCTCATTTGAAGCAAATCTCATACCGCCGATGTATTTCTTAAGCTTGGGTAACAACTGGTAGTCCGACGGACCTAAATCTGGTGAATAAGTGGGACGCTCAACGGCGTGGAATTTGGCTAATTTTGCTTCGACAATTCCGCTTTTGTAAAGTGGCGCATTGTCTTGATGGAAAAGGACTTTTTTTTGTAGCTGCCTTCAATCGATCCAAAAGTTTAGAATAGTATTTTCCAGTAATCGTTTGTCACTTTGTAAGGTTGTCGATAAGCAAGATTCCTTTCGCATTCCAGAAAACAGAAACCATCACCTTTCCTGCCGATAGAATGACCTTGGTTTTCTTTGGAGCCGATTCAGAATATTTAGTCCACTGTTTTGATTGCTCTTTACTTTCCGGTGTGTAGTGGTGGATCCACGTGTCATCTCAAGTCACAAATTGGTGCAAAAAAACTGTTGGATTTTGGCGAAGCCTCTCCAAAATGTGAGCAAACGCGGCACCCATCTTATACACCACTTAGACATGTCTAATTTAACATTTAAAATGTACGTCACCCGTTCTCTGGAAATGCCTGTAGCCTTAGCAATATCTTTCAATATTAATCGGCAATCAGCTTCTACAAATTTCAAAACCTTTTGCACATTTTCTGCAGTAGTGGCTGTTTTGGAGCGATTTATGCTCGCACGACCTTTTCTAAATTCATTCGTCCATTTTTGCAAACAGTTTTAAAAGAAGGAGCATTTTCGCCTAACACATTTACCATATCAGCATGAATTCCCTTGGGCGAAAAATACTTTTTCCACGTGTATTGAATCATTCCGAGAATTTCAATATTGATCATTTTAAAAAAGCGCCAAACGTTGACTAACACAAACGTGAAACAATAGTCTCACTACATTCGGAATTTTGGGAGAGTTATTGTATATTAGTTGTAGAAGGTAGTACTTATACTACTTAATAAAGATTAGCAAGGAACAATTTCCTTTGACTTGTTTACCTTACCGTAGAAAATTGAAATAGTTCTTATTTATGGAGAAGCTGGCAGGAATCTTGATAATGCTGTCAACCTTTAAGTTCAGCATTTTCCGGACAGGCCGCGATCATGCGCTTCGTTTTTCCACACTATCAAACAGTTCATTGTCCAAGGAAGTATTCAACCTGAAAAAAAGATCCGTCGAAAAACAGTAAGATAATGCAATATGGTGTTGATTTCGAAAATTACTTAACATTTTGTCAGTGAACACAGGAACACATACAAATAACTCGTAATTTCTTTCGTTAGGTATTATTTTCTAACGAAGCAACTTTTACAAACCATGGAGCTAAACATAACACGCATTATTGGAGTGTTGAAAACCCACACTGGCTGGGTCCTTGGTCTATCAACTTGTGGTGCGGGATAATTGACGACAAACTCATCGGTCTCCACATCTTTGACGACAATTTAAACGGTGAAATGTACCAAAACTTCCAGGACAATGAACCGCCACAGTTAGTCGAAGACGTAGATTTAGAAATGCGACAGAACATATGGTTTTAACACGGCGGTTGGCCGGCGCATTATTTGGTAGTAGCACGCGAAATACTTGATCGTGATTTCCACAGTCGCTGGATCGATAGAGCTGATACGATAAATTGGCCTGCCAGATCACCAGATCTGAGACTTCGTCAGATTTTTTATGTGGATACCTGGAAGACAAAGGGTATCAAGAAATACCAACAACTCGTGAGAATATGATTGAACGAATCAGGAATGCATGTGCCCATATTAGTAGAGATGTATTTCTTAGTCGTGTGCAGTCGTTTGAAACGCGGATCATTTGCCTGAACAGTGAGAGGCAAGGGGACTCACGTTAATCAAGCAGCTCGAAAGGGAGATTTTTCTGTACGTATGCGTATTGTTCGAGATATGAATTCCAAGTTAAATGAATCACCCGGTATATTACATACTTAACATTCTATATAAAAGTGTACTGCCAATTACTTACGAAATCATACTTCCGCAAATCGCAGTGTACGCAGTTATTGACAAGTACAAGAGCTTTACGTAGACTCTGTTAATGTTCGAAAATAATATACTCATGTACTATAAGCGTATGAACAACGAATCACAGTTTATATGTATATGTTTGCCTAAACTGGAAAACTTATTAGTAGCATTTTCTTGGAAGCTCCGCCGATGAAAATATGTTTTTAGATGTACGCATTGGCGTTTTACGGTCGTCTTGACGCAAATGGAATCATACAAACTGGATTCTTATATATACATACGAATACAATTTTAAATTCATATGATCGAAGATAATTTATGCGTACGTTCCTGCGGATTTTGATCATTCTGAAAATTTTGGTAATTATGGTATGATTTGTGAAAAACAAGTTTTGAAACGTAATATTTCTAAATGTAGCCTACTAATTCACATAAATCTAAAAGTTTACAAATTTCACTGAAAGCAGGGGTGACTCTAATTTTTCTGTGAACATTTACCAGCGGTAAAAGTTGGGAATTACTTAGAATTGCATTTTTGAACATAATTAAATAGTAAACATGTGATTTCGTCAATATCACTGGTTTTCTAATTGTTGTAGATATTGAGAGTTGGGCTTCCAATGAAATAGATGGTTTATTTTTAATATGTGATATTCGTTCAGATTTACTCTGCAAGAAAAATACAGTGGCGTGTTTGGTTTTTTCCTCGTATGACTCAATAATAGTCTCCAGAATAGTTAAAACATCATCTTTCAATAATTTCTGCTTAGCCATTGTGAAACACTGTACAAATATTCATTTAATAAACCAATGATAATAACAATAATAACAATAACTTATTAAATGCCAGATAATAAATAACAAATAAACATCCAAAAATGGACACAATATTAAGTAAAAGAACACATTAAGTAAGTACCAGAAAGAAAAATGAAATACCAATAATGTGAAACATCAAAATCAAAAATATGAAAGTATGACAAATTAAGGCAAATCTAAGTTTAAACTACTAAAGTGCCTTGCCGAGTGTACCAACGGCGCTCACCACAGTACGTTCGTTCTAGTTGTAGGGATGTGTAGCAGGTGATGCGATCTTGATTCCAGGCGTGGTACAATGATACGAATTCCGGACAACAAACCAGGTGAGTCAATTCTTCCAGTGACAATGCTTTGCATAAATGAAGCACTGATACGGTTTCTTCTTTCAACAAGCGTAACAAAGTCATGTCTCTCAAGTAGCTCGTCGTAGAGCATACCTCGTATAGGATATCGCCCATTGCTGCTGTATGACAGATATTTCAAAAATTTGCACTGAATTCGCTCAAGAAGATTAATTTGGATGTTGTAGAAAGGATACCGAGCCACGGATGCATATTTGAGCTTGGAAACCACGTAAGAATCTTTATTGTATCAAGGCTAGTAAAATCCTTGCAAGTGCGAATAACAAGTCCTAATAATATACCAGCGGTTGTCGTGACATCCGAGACATGGTTAGAGAAGGTAAACTTTTCATCATATATCATACCTAGATCTTTAATAGAAGATTGACGAGCAGTATTAATATTGTTAATACAATACAAAGAATCGATTCTACACACCCTTTTTGTAAAAGACAGCATAGGCTAATAAACGGCAGTTAATGGACTTTAAAAGATCATCGAGATATACAATATATATATATATATATATATATATATATATATATATATATATATATATATATATATATATTAAAGAGAAGTGGGCCAAGGTCCGATTCTTCAGGTACTCCAGAGGTGGAGTAAAAAGTTCGAGATTTAAATCTGATAATGATACAAAATTAAGGTTACGAAATTCAGTACTTTGAATCCACGAAATTAAGAAGCTAGACACGGTTTCAATATTTAGTGATATTGAATGATACAATTAAAGAACAGCCGAAAGAACAAATGAAGATATCAAAATTAAAAATAAAATAAGATAAAAACGACCAAAACATTGAACGAGACTGAATGAAATTGTACCCAGCTGTCAAACATATAAAGTAAGGACCTGCGGTACAGAGAGGCAAGGCGTTGGGAAATTAGTTCTGATATTTTCCGTTCGTCAAATTTACTTGATCGCGGTACACACTGACATTTGTTGAACTAACAAAATTATTTTCCTCAGTGTACAAAATAAAGGCGACTACATTAAGCATTGGGATATTAATCGTTATTCATTTTATCCAAGTTAAATTATACCTTTTCTCGGTCAGACCATTCTAATCTTAATCCCCCGCGCTAAACAAACAATCTAATTTTTTTCCTGTTACTGCGTAAAAGCGAATCACTTAAGACTGCTTTAATTAATTAGAAAAACACCCATGGATTACGAAGTGCGACTATACATTCGTCGCATAACGTAGATAACTTTCTTTTCAAAGTTCTATCATCAGACACAACAAAACAAAGCCGCGATTGTCTGAATCGTCTTAATGTTGATTTCCTTAAACCAAATATCACCAAAAGATAAATTTACATGCTGTGCTAACTACGACTTTTGTTCGTTTCCATAGCTATACTGACACATTTACTTATGTACCTATCAATACTTTCTAATATAGACCCACACCAAATTACTGAAAATTAGATGCGATTAAGTTATTATATCCACCGCTTGTAATAAATCTACAGTATTATCCACTGATTAACGTGCAAAAAGATTAAGCTGCAATTTCCTGCAAAGACAGTAAACAATATATTTGTTTTGTAGCCATATTCTTAACAAATTTGTTTTTTACTTTCGCCAAGTCTTTTAATCGAAGAGAAATGTTAAAAACTTAAAAGAATAAAAAAGTAGGTTATCTCATTTTCATAATATTGCCAGTATCATTAGAAATCGCTATATTTGTAAAAACAAATTCGCCACGACTTGTTACATCCGATAACTGTCTATTGTCAACAACTTTCCCCTTGTAATTAACCATGCAAATGCGAAATTATAAAACCTATATATAAAGATACTATTAAAAATTAAACTTGAGAAAATAGATATTTTAAAAAAATCCATATTTTTTTGCTATCGATAACGCGATAGGTGGATAAAACTGGATCTAAGGTCTACAGGTAAACATAATGCTTTGTGCCTTCCTTCGAATACATTATATTCATTACTTTCCTAATAACGTTTTTGTGGTAATCTTGTAATATATCTTTAGACATGAGCATATACAGTAGAACCCGGTTATAACAACTTCGGCTGTAACGACACTCCTTTTTTAGCGTCAAATTTTAAACGGTCCCGTACTTTACTATTCAAACGTACAGGGAAAAACCCAGTTTTAGCGTCAATAACCCCTGATATAATGACAAATATTTATCACTTGAGGTATGTATTTAAATTATCATTTATGGCTCAATTCCCGGTATTTGCCTAGCCTGCAACCGACCGTTCGGGGATTCCAAGAATATTACCGTTCGTTGAATTAAGATTTCTTGCAATTTGCCTAGCCTGCAACGTTCAACTGTTCGGGGATTCCAAGAATATTACCGTTTCTTGCAATGCGCCACGCAAAGTTCGTAAGAAATTTCCTCAATGGGCATTTGAATCGTGTGAGTGAAACATCGAGATTTCTTTATCGAAAATGTCAGGTCTAAAGCGAAAAAGTTTAAGCGTGAACGACAAAGTCGCGATAATCAAAGCAGTCGAAAGTGGAAGGAAGAAAGCGGACGTGTATCGCGAGTTTGGGTTAGTTAATTCTAGGATTTGTACAATTGTCAAAAATAAGAATAAAATCATGAATACCTTTATGAAAGGGAAAGAGAAGTAAAAAAAAAATTCGATCGTGCGAAAAGGTTGAAATCGACGAAGCGCTTATTACGTGGTTTAAGCAATGTAGAAGTGCAAAAAAAATACCCATTAATGGACCACTGCTTATGCAAATGGCCGAAGAATTTGGAAGTTTATTTGGAGACACAAATTTTAAGTGCAGCAATGGGTGGCTGGAGCGTTTCAAACGGAGACATTCGAAAACGTTCGGAAAAGTGAGCGGTGAAGTGAAAAGTGTTAATATGACAGAAGCAGAGACGTGGCTAAATGAAGTGTGGCCTAAATTAAGACAAGATTATGAAGACAATGAAATTTACAATGGCGAAGACACGAGGATTTTTTATAAACTTCTTCCAGATAAGAGTCTGAGGTTTAAAGGTGAAAAATGTGTAGGCGGTAAACTAGCCAAAGAACGGTTAACTGCATTTGTGTGTTAATATGACCGGTACGGAGAAACGTAAAATTCTTGTCATAGGAAAGTCAGAAAAGCCACGCTGCTTCAAAAACATAAAAACACTCCCAACAAATTACTGTGCAAACAAAAGAGCATGGATGACTTCAGAAGTCTTTGAAAATGAAATTCGAAAATGGGATAAAGAACTTGCGGTTAAAGTTAAAAAAATCTTGCTTTTAGTCGATAACTGCCCAACACATCCATCATTAGCCCACTTAAAAAATATTAATTTGGTGTTTCTGCCCCCAAATTGCACTAGCATCCTTCAACCAATAGACCAAGGCGTAATAAGAAGCTTAAAATGTTTTTACAGAAAATTTCTTCTATAGAAAATTATTACGGGTATGGATAAGAACGCACCATGCGCAGTTTCACTTCTCGACACTTTGGACTTTTTAGAGAAGACTTGGCGTAGTATAACCTCTGAGCCTATAGCAAACTGCTCATTCAAGATTAAGGAATAATCCAGTTTGTGATAACTTAAATGAAGATGACGTTCCGTTATGTGCACTTAGCAAAATTAGAGTGACGAAAACCAGTTTTGTTTCGACGACTTTGCAACCGTGGACAGTTGCCTTATTACGTCGGGAATGCGTTCAGATTCTGATATCGTGGAGGATATATAACCGCGGGATAACGAAACCGATAATGAAATCAAAGAGGAAGAAGATTCATACGACGAAGCAGAACAAGTACCGACAAACGAAGAAGCCCTAGGTGCCATAACACTTTTAAAAACTTATTATAGACAGCGAGAAACGTCACCTCAAATTATTGATAAAGTGAGAGAATTAGAAATGGATAGAGAAAAACAGTTTTGGCGTGCGAAAACTGTGCAACGGAAAATTACAGATTTCTTTCATTAGACAACAAGTTAGTATGCACCTACATGTGTAAGGTTATATGGATAAGTACATTAAATTAATTAAATTCACATATGTATCTGTTTACCACCCGTAATATTGTTTCCCACCAATTCTTGTATGTAAACATGGAACTTGTAAAAACTCCGACTATAGCGTCACCTTGTTATAGCGTCAAAAAATTCGCAGTCCCGTGACAGTCGTTATAACCGGGTTCTACTGTATTTCTAAAACAACACAGCTGCCAGCCTGAACAGCTCGGATTTTTAAAACACCCAGTACCTGGCAATCATGCTCATTATATATTACACCATTAGTATATATTTTCTGTCTATTTTGTCAATTTCCCTTTCCTTATCTATTTTAAACTTGAAAAGAGCAGTATATGCAGGATCCGTTAATTGTTCAATATTTGAATGAATAGATGAATGTAATATGGAATTACGAGGTGTAATTTCCAAATTTATTTTGATTATACACTACCAACCATAAATATTTGGGCACCTATATCTCTTCTCAATTTTTCGTTATGAATTATTCACTGTATACAACGAGAGTAGATATAAACAACCCTCATATGTATACACATTATCAGTAAATTTCATTAGTACACAAGTGAGAGTTGGAAATAAAAATTCATTTAAACTATACTTGGGCTGTAAAGGTACCTACTTTGTTAATGAGTGTCTCTGTGAATTTTAATGCAGTACAGTTAGTTGCTTTGCTGCATTTTATAATCCTAGGTCTCTCTACCATATCATTGTGGTTTGTATTAGTTCAAAATTTGCTGTTGTTGGGAACACACACAAACGAATTGTTACGAGTGAATCTTGATATTTCCTACTTATTTGTGTTATTACAATGAAAACTAAAGTGTTGTCCGTACATATACATGGTCTAATTATTAGTTACTATAAAATGGGTAAAAGCAATCTACAAATTACACGTGAATTGAAGGTTATTGGCAAACAGTGGACTGCGATGTGAACAAATTTGCAAGTAGTGGTAGTTTTCTTAACATAATGAAAGTGAGCCATCGAAAAAACGACGCCAGCCGAAGATCGAGTAACCGTATAGATGGGCAAAGGAAATCGACGAAAAACTGTGCCAGAGGGACGAAGGAAACCGATTAGTGTGACGTCTGTATGAACCGTAAACTTCGAACTTCGACTCATCACTCTACAACACCGTTTTACAGTCTTCGATGATCCAATTCGTACGTGTTTGTGTCGACTCATACCGCTTCAGATTGTTTTAGTTCCTTAATAAGGGTTTGTCGATTATTTTTACCCGGTCTATGGTAACTAACAATTAAAGCACGTATCTGTACAGACAACACTTCAGTTTTCGCCAAAATAACGCAAATAACTAAGAAATATCAAAATTCACAGGTAACAATTCGCTTGTGTGTGTTCTTAACAACAGTAAATATCAAATTAATACCAACCACAATGATATGGTAGAAAGAGACAGATTATAAAATGGAATATAGTAATTAACTACATTGCATCAAAATTCCAAGAAAAGCTCGTTAACCTTAACGTATCTTTACAACTAATTATGTGTATACTAGTGAAATATACTGATAATCTGCATACTATGAGGGTTGTTTGTATCTACTTTCATCATTTGTAGTTGATAATTCATAACGAAAAAATTAAGAAAAGCCATAGGTGCCCAAATACTTACTGACGGTAGTGTACGTGATATTCCGCTGTAAAATGTGTATATTTTTACATATTCGTAACCAACAAAGTTTATACACCCATAAGTTTATTTTTACCGTAATGTGCCATATGTCGTTTTTAGATATGATTTCTTGCTACCTCTGAAAAGTTATAGCTTACAATTAACAACCGCTACGTGAACAGTTTTTTTTACAGTGAATTAATTTACGCTTTAATAAAAATAGTAATGATAACGCTGTCCGATGAGATAATTTCCAGTTCGACCACTTATTCCAGAAAGAGCAAAATGATTTCTCTAATAAATTAAGCGGTATATTACACGTGATCAATGTTAATTCTAAAACGAATATAAATTGGCAAATCATTTTGGTTCCATCATGTATTCAATTTGGAGATTCATCAATAGACTTCTGTACTTTATAAACCAATGGTCACTTTTTCGACGGAGGTTTTAGTTCTTTTATGATCGAATCTCATATGATCCCAAATTTTTGTCCTACCTGTTTATGTGTCCCTTTTAAGGATGGTTTGAAACCCTTTTTAGCTATCGAAAACGTTCACCGCCGGATAAAATTTGTTGTATATGTATATTTCTTACTGATAAATTTTACATTTCATTTGATGCATGATTGCATTACCAGAAGAGACTAATCTAAATATTGAGCGCTACCTTCGAGTTAGTTTTTGATTACTCCCCTTAGCGCGCTCTTGTTACAGGAATTGCCCAAGTTTCTAACATTATTGATGAGATGATGGGACCGTCCTATTTTCTTAGCTACGCCTCGGTTTGAAAACCCTACTTCTTTATACCAATTTATTTTTGTTTTTCCTCCTCTGATAGCAATTTACCATACGATATTGACTGATATGTATACTTAGATAATATATATACATATATTAAACAATAAATAGTAACAGTAGTTAGCAATAGTGTCTCGACGATTTGAAACACTCGGTACATATATACATATCATAAACATCAAATTGGCGGCACGTTCCTTCTAGAAAATACAGTAATCCCAACCGATACACGAATATGGGCTGCTAGCTATACAAAGAGAACAAAATTTAGCAACCATTGTTGCCTATGCGTATTACGTACGTCAATGTAATAATTACGCGACTGTCTTTCATTATAAATTCTCTTTCGCCTCCAAAAAAAAGAGAGCAACAAGCTCTGATCGGCTGCAACCAGTCCCAGTCTATCATGGCGTTTTCAACTGTAGCTAGTAGTATGTAATTGTGTGGGCACACCTGGCCTTTGATAAGTCGACTTGCAAATCGTATGTGCGCGGTGCCTGGCTGCCTTTCCTTGTATCTACAATACCAAACGATTGTACGTAAGCACTTACAACACGTTGTTCTAGAAACACATGCATATTGAGTTGGTCACGTAATGCGAAAGATAATACCTAAAATAATCCCGGCTATTTGTTAGGCTTATCTGCGAACGTATAAAGACTGTTATTAGCTAAATAATAGATTCAAAGCGCTGGGGATTTTTCAATAATTCCGGATTGAATCAGCGTAGCGTTGTATACTCTGCATTTCTCGTATTTTAATATCGAATTCATTTTACTGCCTTACTTGTGTACTAGTACCAAATATTGTTTTCTAACATTATATATTCCAATTATATTCCAATAAAATGCAAATGTAATTCAAAGTATAAGGCAAACCCAAATATTAGTTCTCTAAACGCACGGTTAAATGGGTAGAAGCTTGCAGATTTATCGATACCTTGTAACAATCAGCAGTTACCGCTTTCAACAGCGTCAATATTTTTACCAGCTGTACTTTAGAGCAACTTAAAATAAATCCTAATATTGGTGGAAGAATCGTGCTTCCATTTATAATGAAATGAATAAAATTGTTGCTTCTGCCTTTATTACGAGAAGTAATTATTGCAGGGTATGTTTCAATGTTCAATTTTTACGAACATCATGCACATAAACCCATTAGAACTACAAGTAATAATGGTTAAAATGCAATCGAACTTAACTACAACCTAAATGCTACACAACTGAAAGGATTTTATCAAGTTGATTGAAAGTATTTCTTAGAATAACATACAAGAAAATGTGCACATGCAATTAACAGAATTCAGAAATAAATAACCTAAGTAATTAGACAAGTATTTCATTAAAATTTTTAGTAAATTAAATGTTTATATTCAGACATTATAAAACGTAAAAGTTAGTGGTGCATTTACAGCGTTTTGTATAAATATTTTCTACGCTGTATGTTAAAACCATAGCTATATTGTCGGGGCTGGCACCCGAGTACCTTCTGCGCTTGGCTATTGGTCTCGAGGTCCCGGGTTCGAACCTCGGGTGTTTCTCAGGGTTGTGGTTTCTCTGTGTAATTGCTTCTAAATACATGTCATCATGTTATTAAAATACTATCAGAATAAAGAATCTCGGCGATCCCTTTGCATTCCGAAGGGATATTTGGATTTATAATATTCTGGAATGACTTATTGCAGTTTGAAAAATAACAGAAGAGACAGAGCAGTAACGTGAAGAACATAACCTCGCATCAATTTTGACATTTTCTGAATGTTTCTCTTTTAAACTAATATCAATATTATAACTAAACCACCGTTGGAATTAGTAGTGATAAAATTGCAATTTCCTTGCAATTACACCACGTAATTAAACTACTGATAAAATATCAGTCTCGGAGGGACTCAAACCCAACATCCTTACGTTTCCAGCGTACTGCGTTCAAGCGACTTGAACTGAATGGCCTCGTGGTGTAAGTTCAAGCGACTTGATCTCAATGGTCTCGTGGTGTAATGATAGCACAGTACGCCGGAAACGTAAGGATGTTGGGTTCAAGTCCCTCCGAGACTGATATTTTTTCAGTAATATAATTACGTTGGGTAATTGCAAGGAAACTGTAATTTTATCAATGTTTCTCTTGTATGTAAAATAGCCGTTGACGAAGGTGATAATAAGGAACTCTATTAAGAATTGGAAAGATGTGTTTTTTCTACTGCAGCATTCTGTTTGCAAAAACACGTATCATGATTTGAAAACGCTACTACCTATCACTAAACCCCGTAGAACTTTAAGCCGTTTATAAATCTTGCAAGTCTTATGACTTGTGCATGTTATACAAACTATTTAAATATACCTTGATCCCTTGTTTCTTTTCATGAGCTTATATTTTTCTTCTCTTTCATTTGACATAATTTAGGCAAACGAAAATTACGTATCAATCGCACCAATAGCATTTAAATACCACAATAAAACATCAAATATCACGTCTAGATGTCGTTCTAACCTTTAATATCAAGAAACACGTTTCCTAATTCACCTTCATTTAAAGTTCTAAATATACATTCAACAATCTAACGTCTCGAAATAGAAGATACAGAAATCATCAATAAGGTATCGATAACGTGGCTCCGCATCCTAAGTAACCTTTTGTGGATTTAAACAATACCAGTAGCATTTCGCTCCCCTTCCGCTCTTTCCACCCCAATCGACGTATAGATTGAATCGTTATACATAGAGAAGGTATATACATAGAATGAAGTGTCCTTCAGCGCGACTGCTGGGATACATAGAACAGTGCCGTGTCCTTCGGGAATAGGATGTATTACAACATCGAGTGAAAGGGTAGCATGAGAAGCGTACATGCCGAAACAGAGAACGCTACGCTTTAATCGCACTTCCGAAAATTAGTTTTTAGCACTCAATGATGACAAGTGGCGAAATGGTGAGGTGAGGGGAAGAGTAGATCGGTTTATTTTCAGTACCGGAATTGTTGATGATTTCCTATTGAAAGCGGATGAATAATGCCGTAGGTCTGTCGTACGACGAAATGGAATTTTGGTAAACTGGAACAGCAAGATGGTGTCTACAAATATGGCTTCGTCCGTATTAGGAAAAATTAGATATAGTATTTGTAGCGAAAGTACCAAAAGAGCAAAGAAATTAGATTTTATCTTTTTTGTCATTTGGGTTTGACTACTTCCAATATTGATTTTGTAGATAAACAGTTGTTCAGACAATTCCAACCCTAATATTCGACATATCTTCCACTTTTATTAGTGCATCTACATATGGTGTACGTACCTACAGTGACGCACAGTGAATATTATGCAGTGGTATATAATTTGGTAAGAAGCTGATTATTTTTGAAATTTAAAAAGGAAACAATTAATTGGGTTTCCTTTAGATTTTATAATTAATTATAATCTATTCAACAGATTCTAATAACGTATGCGTATAATCTGGCGAAATACTGTTCCATTCTTCTATAACAAAGCATTATTTAGATCATTCATATTGGATATTCGATGGCAACGCACTCTTGCTTCAAGAATAACCCACAAACTTTCGATAATGTTTATGTTAGGTGACTGAGCTGGAGCTTTCACCATACTGCGGCGGTTATGTAGCAACCATTCTTGGACCACACACGAAGAATGTTTCGGGTCGTTGTCCGGGTAAAATCTAAAATCATCTTTTGTGTCACGTTTCTTTGCCCAAGACGTCAAATTCTATTTAAGGATGTTTTAGTACATAAACCTATCAATAGTACCTTCAATAAAACGAAGGATTTTAACATGAACAGCAGAAACGCAGCCTTAGACCATTACATGCCCACATCCATGTTTAACTGTTGGTTTTAAATATTGCGGTCTTAATTCTTTATTCTTTTTCCTCCACACATTACCTTTCCCACCTGAGCCGAAAAGATTATAAATTTACCCTCATAGGGGGATAAAACAGTTTTGCAGAAGTCGAAATCTTTATTTTGATCCATTAATGCACATTGTAAGCGTCTTCCTTTATCCTTCCATATCTTCCTTGAGTTGTTGAATCATGCCTGGATGCTTTCCGTAGACTCCACTTTTTAAATAATCTGAAAGGAAGAAGTTCAAAAAAGTTAAATCGCAACTTCTCACCGGCTAGTTTTGGTTTCCCAAACCAGAGATGACACGATTTAAATACTTGTGTTTGCAATATTATAATTTTTTCGCGCACCATTCTACTGAATTGCTATGACAGCGAATCTCACTGATAATAACGGACGTAAGAATGTGCGGTCCGATGATTTCTCCTGCACGCATAGCACTCGAAACTTTTTGAGAATGCATCGGAAAATTCTGCATGACTTGGATTTTCTGCACGCCAGATCAAAGAATTGAGGTATCAGTGAGTCACCAGTAAATATGATTTTGATGTGATATGCTTCACCAATTTGTTGCTCTTCTATGATCTAGTTAGAAAAGTTTCTGCGCTGTGAATGGTCGAATCAGCTTCAGTTCTTGAAATAATTGTATCTTATTCGCGTGAAGGTGCACATCCCACGTCAAAATTCCTTAGAGGATAGGGCAACTCTAGGAGCTCACTGTATAATTTCCAGTAAATTTGCTGCAAGTGCAGGATTTCAATTTAACAGTTATCCATGTATAGTTCCTACATACACCGCTAACAACAAATAATAGTTTATATCAATCACAATAATGAAAACCTAATATTCACATGCAAACACAATCTTAAATCATGTGAATTTTATCGTATAATGTTGACGCCAAACGGATTATATTAAAACGGAAAAGAACGTAAGCTGTCGTTCCAATACTAACGGTATCCTATCGTTAAGGACGGCATTTTCACGCTCTTTAGCGGGCCTTTTTTCCTGTCTAACGCCTCCATGTTACCGCTAGTTCCTCGTCTTAATTGTCAATTTAACCACAACGTTGCCATGTAACACTTTTTACGTACACACGCATATAATTAATTTATTAAACGGTATATTTTCCCACAAACTACAACGGTTTCTCCACGATGGGTGATTTTCAACGGAGATTTCCTTCTTTTCCTATTGTCGCGCATCTCATTTTTCCTTCTGTTTTACATTACTTGTACCTTGCGCAAAAAATCCAACTTTGATGATGATAAAGAAGGTGAGGCCGTGTGGAATGCCGGAGGTAACCCGGTTATTTTGATGAGGCTGCTGCTGTTCTATACGCATAATTTGTTTTACATTTAATCCATGTAATTAGGTTAAAAAATCTTAACTTATCGTTATTAATAACCAGAAGAAAGTTCTTTTCGTAGGAGTTAATTCGAACAGCAAAATTCCACAGTCCTGTTTTTTTTTAATAAATGACGATGCAACTACATACGGTGCTCCAAAAATACATACTAAAGTTTTGAAGGAATCACAACACTCACCAAACAAAACCATTTATATACTTATAACATATTTTCAGAACAAGTACATATTTACATAATGCGTAAATTGTTTGTTTCTTTCATTAGGCATTCCAAGCGCTTATTTGCTTTGTATATCAACTGATTTTTAATTTTGTGTGGATATCCACTTAGTTTGCGGTATGCAAGATTCCGAACACCAGATTAAAACAGCAATCACAACGGAATAAAAATATTCTTTGCATAGTGAAGTGGCCAAAATACCGTATAACGAGGAATGTCTTTCAAGTCTTGCATGCTGGGACATAGAAGCCGTCACTAACGAAACATCAGTACTAAAAATTAACTTTCCAAAAATCGTTAGTTAAGCTAAAACCAAAGTTTCAATGCGATACGTGTAGTGTTATAGCTACAACGGACTGTCAAAGTTGACCAGTTAGTTGAAAAATAGATTTAATTTTAAATTGTGTATAAAAAAAAATAGTGTCTTGTTGGATATCGTATCCGTTCACCGAAGAACAGAAAGCAGGTAGGGTGAATTGGTATCAAAAAACTCTAGACCGCTTCAACATTGAAAACTTTAAAACGTATACAAGATCGTCAGTGGTGATGAATCTTAGATTTATTCATACAAGCAATTGTCTGTTTGAGTGTTCGAAGGTGAAAAAAAGCCGACAAAAGTCATCCGTTCTTTGAAGTGTCTGCAAAAAGATGGTCGCAACATATGTCTCGAAAGCAGGTCATGTAACAACAATTCCTTTGCAAGATCAAAGAACTGTTATTGCTGATTGGTATACAACTATTTGTTTGCTACAAGTCATCGCTGAGCGAAGAAGCAGCCTCAAACGACAAGACAATCCAAGTTCGCAAGGCAATTGAATTTTTAACACAACAAAACATCGAATTGCCCACCATCTTGCGTATAGTCCAGATCAAAGTCCCTGCGATTTCTTTACCTTTCCGAAAATCAAAAACTGCGTGGTCAAAGGTTCCAGTCGTAAAAAAGAGCAGTCAATGCCTATAAACACGCAATTTTGGCTGTCCCAACAAACGAGTGGAATGACTACTTCCAGAGTTGGTTCGAGAGCATGCAAAAGTGCATTAATCATCGTGGAGAATACGAACTACTGAGAAGCAACGAAATCTTTAAAAGCTATCTACTGTTTTACTCCAGCTCTATATGCAAAACTTAAAAGGCAACCCTCGTACTGAGTAGATTTCGACCATAATGTTATTATAAAAGCTATTTTAGTTCAACAAAATGAAAAGCGATCGAAAAACTTTGCGGTAGACGTAAGAGAAGTTCTGCACAATATGGCGATCTTGGTTTTGTTACTGTATTTCTGCCGATTCGGTATCTCTCGCATAAGAATGCTTACGTACAAAGAATTCGTTTTATCCAAGTAGAAGATCAATATCCCGTGCACAAAATTTCTCGTACCTGACATTCATAATACCAGCAATAATATACGTTATTGTTTTTTATGTCTATTGTTGTAGGTTTTACTGTTTTAGCATTTTATTATTCTATTATTTGTTTTTCTGTGTTATTTTATTAGCTACTTCTTGTTCTTCTTCTCATATCCTTTACACCCAAATGGGTGTCGGACGTCTTTACTTTTCATGTTGTACTCCATTTCTTCCAACCGACCCGCTTACTAGCTAGTTTCCTCGTTTTTTCCTGAATTTTGTCCTTTCTCTTCCGATCTCCTCTACACTATCCACCCAACCGTTTCTCAGTCTATCCTATCCTGTCTACTCTTTTAACTACGTCTTTGCTACTCATACTTACTACGTGACCCAACCAATTCAACCGTTTTGCTTTTATGTTATTGATTATGTACTGTTTTTTGGTCTTCCATTTTCCCAAATTAATTCGTTTTCTTTCATGTTTATTTATTACTATAGGTCTTGTAGCACGTCCACTGCGTTACATATTTTGATTCTCATGTTTTCGACGATTTCTTTTTTCCCAAGTAATACATGATTGCGGGCATAATACAAATTAGTAACTCTCTTTATTCTGTTAGTTATCTCCAGGTCTGTTTTTTCATTTTGTCTAATTATGATTCTGAAATATTCCCAAGGTATTTTCTTTATTTCTATGATTCTATTATCCTGGTGTTACTATCTAATATCTATCACTGTTATTACACTTTTTCCTATATTTATTTTCATTTCCATTCTTTCAACCACCTACATTTTTATTACTTTCCTCTTCTTAGTATATTAATCTGCTATTAAGACCATAGTGTTATTAGCAGATATTGGATTATCGACTCTTGCTGGCAAAAGGTTATTGTATCCTACAAATTAATATGATCAATTTGATACATAAAAACACAAAAACACAAAATTCTGAAACGTTTCTGAAAAAATCATTTCATTGGCCATAAGTTTTCATCACGTCGCTTTTCATATTTATGGTGGATTTGCCGCTTAATGTCGTGTGGTGTAGTATAATGCGTTGGAAGGTTTACGATTCTCTTAACAAATGTTTTGTATATTTCTGCACGCAATAGTATCTGAAGGTTTTGTTAAATCTACGCCCATTTCTTTATGCCAACAGAATTTATTAAAAATGACGATCGTAAGAGTTGTAACAGCAATAACACAAGTAATTCTTTATTTACGTTTCTTTACTTTTCACCTCTTGTTTGCTTTCTATTTCGTTGCTTGACAGTTTTATTTATTTTTTGTTTACTGGCAAGTATCAATATTAAGAAATGTAAAGTACGAGGCTTGTCCGGAAACTAAGTACCGTTTCGTTCTACTGCCACCGTATTTGCCGCCATTGTCATAGTCCACGCACGCACACCCACGTGTCTCGTTCACAGTCTTTCCGCTGATGCCACTACAAGCGGATTGTATTGTGTTTGTATTTATTAGTGATTTTCCAAAAAGGTTTATGATAATTTCTGACCCGGCCAATTGTGAAGTGCATTCTGTAATACGGTTTTTGAACGCGAAGAATATTAAACCAGCAGAAATTCATCGTCAACTTGTAAAGATTTATGGTGAAAATGTAATAACAGATGGAATGGTGAGAAAATGGATTAGACAATTCAATGATGGACAATCAATGTTCGTGGCAAAGCACGGAGTGGGCGGCCTTCTGTTGTTAATGATAGCTTGGTTAAAAAAGTTAATCAAAAATTCGCGAAAACAAGACGGTTCACAATTAGAATGCTTAGTAGTAGGTTTCCACGATGACGACGTAAAAAACTGTGTTCTACAGTGACTGTTTTCACTAGTGGCATCTTTCTGTGAAAAGGATATAAGTTTTCCGCTATGAGAAATGTCTGAATAAAGATAGCAACTATATGGAAGAATAATTTAGGAAATGCTCGTTCATTTAGAAATAAATTTTGTTTTGTTCTATAAACCTAATTTCGAAAAGACCCGTACAATTTAGAACGCAGGAAAATTCATTCAGTATACGTATGTACGAAGAAACACGGAAAGCGGAATAAAGATTATTTTGATAGAAAAATTGTATTACGAAATTAATCTAGTAACCTATGTACGCACGTACTGTTTTACCACAACATTTATAAATCCCTATTTCTTAATAAGAATGAAATAAGCAATAAATTGGAAAGTATACAAAGACTAATAAAACCATCGTTTGATAACTTTCTGGGAAATTATTTCGAAACGATCTTTATATCTTCACATATCTGGTCATCTATTGAATTATTTGCTATCTTCTACGAAACCATTCAAACGATTTATGGATACTTCAGTAAAAGCAAAAGCTCCATATAATCCGTTATTTCTGGTAAACGTCCATATAAAATATAAAGAAGACTGCTATTTAAAGAATGAGTTCCAGATATAACAATACACCTGAACACATCTACAATTGACCGAGTTTTTTTTGTTACTATTTGTCCTTCGCAGGAAAAGAAACATATACAAACATGAGATCATCGTCTTGCTGCGCTTCCTAATTCAATAAACCGTCCATATAACGGAGCAAATACAAATAACGTATACAAAGCCAGATAAACAAAAAAGCTTTAGAATGCCCTACTGGATGAAGTTTCAGACAAAGTGAACGCCGAAACGCTATCCCTTACTGCTAGTGATAGTCCTAATTCCGAGAGAAAGATGTATGTTCGCTGCTATTGACGTGTTGTCCTACTTTTCTCGGAAAACCAGGGAATTATTGCTTCAAGGGAGTAATAAATCAGATTTCTTGCTTACGATACGCCGGATAAAAATGTTTAATAATATCTCCAGCGGCGAGCCATAGTTTTCAACGTACGAAAAAAAAGAAGGTTAAAAGGGGGAATGGAGAAGAAAGGGATTAGTGTGTCAAGGGTGTAAAAATAGAACTGGGAATATAAGGTAAATAAATCTGTTTATACAGCGAAGCCTAGCTCTTAACCCAGATAGTATTGAAACTTTATTATTAGCAGATTCGGCGAAACCAATTGAATATAAATAAAGCCTGGTACTCCTGTAAACTCTACAGGAAGAGTCCTGCAATTACTTATTACAATAATTAAGGCAGTTAGTAACAAAAAAATCACTATAGAGAATCTAGCGGTTTACTGAGTTTGGTGATCAGAATCGTACTTATTCAGATAATATTGAGAAAATATGAAGTATGTTCAGAAAGCTTCGTAAAGCATTTAAAATAAACTCTGACTTTATTTTGAAGTGAAATTTATTATATCATACAACAATACTATTATCAATGAAGTTACTACGAATATTTGTTATAGCGTTTTCCGTATCATCTACAGAAGGATACCGCTTGTGATGTCAATTATGTTATAACAGCTGATTCTTATTACAAATCGCTTAAAAAATAGCGTCGTACAATTCAACACAAGTAGCGAGACATGTATGCAACGATATTGTTTTCACTCACATGTACCTCCGATTTTTATCTGTTAACATGTGACACTTTCTACTGACTATCAAAATATTTCAACCCTTTAATCAACTACCCTTCTTATACACAGTGCGACAAATAAGTTTCGAAACTGGCCGCAGCAAAAATCATTGAAATAAAATATCTGAATATTTTTCAATTCTTTTTTCAAAATATTCTTCTCGAGTTTCAATACAGTTGTTACAGCGGTTCAACAGTGATTAAAATACGTGTTCCAGCTCATTTTGGGGAATTACTTCTAGTGCTTGTATTGTAGCTGGCGTGGTGATCGAGATGTCTTTAAAAAAACATCCTTCCAACTTCAATTTTAATTTAAGGAATAGAGAGAAATTGCACGAAGCGAAATCAGATGAGTACGGAGGTTGATTCAACATAGACTTGATTTCAAGTCACAAATTGATGAACGGCGAGTGGGGTGTGACTACTAAAACTACTAAAAACACCATGTCTCGCAACCCGTAGGAATTGATTTCAGGAACTTTGGTTCAATGGCAACGACTGCTGTGGCATGATTGACACGCACCCATTTTTGGCTATTCACCAAAGTGTGTAGAATAAATTTTACGCAAATACTCGTGAAGAATGATTTGAATCCGTTCTCTGCTGATATTTAAATCCTCTTTCATCATTTTCAGCGAAGCATTTGGATTATTTTCAATACGTTAGACCCGCATACTTTCTCAATCATTTCTAGTGTCCGAGCTGAAATTGGTCTTCGTTCGCGATTATCATCATCTTACCTCTCTCTGCCTTCCAGAGAAACGTTTATGCCACAAAAAAAAACATCTGTTCTACTCAAGGCATCATCATCGTACACCTGCTGCATCAACCGGAATATTTCTGACGCACTTTTACCAAGTTTTGCGTGAAATTTAATGACTTCTCTTTGTTCCATGTTATTATTTCAACACCGCACAAGAGTTGTTTCTTGAAAACTGTCATAACTTTGCTATTTATTAACTGATTGAAGCAAAGTTTATATTATCGGAAAGAGGAATGCTACGGAATTCAAACGCCGTTCTGAACACATAGATGGCAGCATTAATTACACAATTTAATTTCATTTTACCGATTTGAATATTCAAGCTGAAGATACGTGTGGCCAAAACTAGTCCTAAACTAGATTACCGTATGGTAATGAGCAAATAACCTGATATTTTACAGTTGGATGGTGGTGGCAAGATGAAAAAAGCTGTTACAACATGGCTGACATCGCCAGCGACATCCTTGTATAAACAGAAAATATAGAAAATAACGCCATGCTCTGACAAATGTCTAAACAATGGCGGTAACTACATAGAAAACTATACATACTATATATTTAGGGCAAGTATTAAACAGTGTAACATGTTTTTCCAAAATATCTTCAACATTATTTTTATTAGCATTTGGAACGTACTTTCTGGACATACCTTGTATAACAAAATGTTACTCTATTAATCACTTTGAAGCAGCAGGAACGTCTTTTTAAGCTCAACGGAAATTGCACAAACAAGAACTGTCCTAAGATCGAAATATTTACGCTGTGGCTATCATAAGTAGATACAGAACTATTGCACGTTATAAACATAAGCTAGAATTTGGCAAATGAATGTAAAATTTAGCAGATGGTAAAAAATTGAATTTACAGCATGCCAGAGAAGATTAAAGCAGTCGTTAAAACTAAAGGAAGTGTAACAAAATATGTCATGTGAACTGCTTTATAATGCGAAATAAAGATTTTATAATGGAAATAAGTGTATATTTTTGTTCTACTTCTAGTAAATCTCTAAGAAATCGTAAAATTATAAAGTGGCTTTAATTCAATTACCAGGATCTATAAGTACCTCATGACATATCTGTACCAATAAGGTAGCTAAAACTGTTCGTGTTTAAATTTAATCTTAACACAACGTCAATGAGATATTAAAACCAAATATTTTCAGGTAACTTGTATCGTAACCTCGAGAAAAAATTGAAATGTCAGCAAATTTACTCTGCAAGTGAATTGATTGTTTTTTTATTGTGGTAATTGTAACGCTTCTTTATAAAATTGTCAAATGCCAAAGCTGTAACTCTACTCACTTACTTTTAAGGATAAATAAAATAAAATATAAAAACGTCAGTTGTTCACCCTTTAAGAAGGTATGAGGCACGAGAACTCCAGAGCATGCATTTTTCGCAAACAAACCAATAAAAATAACTACTTATTTACTGCAAATAAAAATACAATGACCGTATAAAGTTCGGAGCAAATAGGACATTTTTTATTTTCGCTTTTCTTTTTAACATGATGATGCTATTAGTTTGCGTTTATTTGAAAAATAACATAATCCCAAATTATATCCAACGAACTACTAGTTCTTTTTGGAATAAATAACATTTTTAGGAACAGTCAAGATCAAAATAACACTTTTTCAGAATGTATAAAGAATTTCAGCCAAATAATCATGTGTTAAATTTTAGATGCACATAAAATTTTGTATCAAAACAAAACATTGGACTTTAGGACCTTCGTATATTATACTTCTCAAAGTTTCAACTTATTCTTAACTTAACAGAACATGTATTTAAAGTTGTGAAATAGGAAGTTTTTCGGTAGCAATGTCTGACATTGTTTTTTATCTATTTCGTTTACTCGTGATTACAACTGCGCGATCTTCTGCTGATGTTATTTTTAGTCGTCCGAGTCACTGTTTATTGGATGCACCGCCATTTCTTTGATAATTTATTATTTATTTATTATTATAATCCACGATTCTGCGGGTTAATTTCAGTTCTTTAGCAATTTCTCGATTACTTTTACTAATAATTTGAGTGCGCGTTTACGTAGGTAATACTTTTCTTCCAGACATTACTTTAACGTTACTTGATGTTTTAAAACATTTTACACAAATTTTTCACTATTTACAGCTTGCAATACGAAAACTGAATGCAAACTAAATTTTTCATTATATTAAAATACCCATTTTCGATATCTTAATGCCAGTCAGCTCATTACGTACACAAAGAACATTGCGAAGGAATTATAATCTATCTCTAATAATCTATCTATAATAATACAAATATTTTGATAGGGATAAAACATAGTTTTTTTCAATAACCTGCAATTATACAGGTGGGTGAATACTTATAGCCGATAGTGTATATGGCTAAAAGAGTATGCTGTTTACCATCAATACTTCCCTATAGCATTTGCGAAGAGGGAGACAGAAAACACTAGGGAGATACCTCTTCTGGAGTGTGAAGATTCTAAGTTAGCCGATCAAATTGCTCCGGAATATGACGCCATTCCTAATTCACATAATATGCACTGATTCCTCCTCCTGTAATAATTGTGTCAGGTGCTGCTTTTATAGCGTAATTGTATGGTGAGAGGTGGGCAAGACTTCCACTTCAGTTGACAATGGAAGATTATCCCAATAAATATATCGTCTTTGATTGTGGTAAGTAGTTTATTCTTATAAATAAACTGGCTTTGATTTTGTTTTAAGTATCCAATATATATAATATATATGTATGTATAATTTATTGGACCAGATGCCAAATATATTTAAAGCTTCGGTAACTTCCTGATATAAAGAATTCTTTGATCTTGCAGTACTATCAGCTGCGTACAAAATAGCTTTGTAAAATGAGCTTTCTGAGAAGTCATAGATGTAACTGTTTATAAACATCGGCATCTTTAAGCAATGTAGCCAAAGAATTGTGTGATGGAACAATTTCTTGTATTGGAAGACATGTTGAAATGTAGTAGTTACTAGACCGACTTTTTTTATTATTGCGCTTTATCCATAGTTTAACCTTATTTAATGTCTTATAGGTGCTAATTATTGAGTTATGATATAAGTTTAATTAAAATTTAACACATGGCAATAATATTTGGCTAAAATCCTCATACTTTTTGAAGAGCTGTGCTAAATTTCATTTATTCCAAAACAGGTAGTAGTTCGTCAGATATGATTTGGACTTATTTACTTCTCAGGTAAAATAGAAAATCCATTTGGTGTAAGTTTTATGGCCTTCACTATACAGACATAATCTGAGCAAAGTCAACGGTTATAATACGCTTGTGCGTCCCCCGTTATCCTTTCTGTGTGGAGTATTCCCCTACAATCAGTTTATGCTATCAGTCATTCGCCGTAAGCAGTACTTCGCTGTTGCTCTACTATGCTTATGGCTAAAATGGGGGAAACGTAGAACTGTAGATACCTCCCCGTCGTTTACTTTGCTCAGATCATTGTCTGTATATACGCTACCGTCCATAACAGTTTGGCCAAGGGAGAAAGTTTTACAATACTTTAATCTAATAAGCTTTATGGCATTCAATGATGATAATCTTAATAAATATCTATCTTAAATACAACTGCAACTGAAATGATGAAAGTATTACGAAGAAAAGAAGTAATTAGGCACTTTATGGCCCGAAACAATCATCATTTTATCGGATGTCCTCTAACCCTTAGGACTCGTCCTTGTCCGGATCGAACGTTTACTGCTATTAGCAACCTCACAACAGTTCAGTATGAATGTTATTGTAATCAGCGGAACAGTAAGTGAACAACATTGTTCGAAATGCCTCGTGGTAAATCAATAGGTGCTGCCAAACGATTCAGTACAATAAGTTTGCATAAAGAAGGTTTTACCAGCAAGTAAATCGGTAGGAAATTAAATCTACTCATATCAGCAGTAAAATGCACCATTCGCCGATATCAAGAAACAGGCGACTTAGAGGACCGCGACCGTCCAGGTGCTTCACGAATAACCATCCCAGCAGACAATCGTCTACTACAACTATCATGTAAGCGAAATCGTAGAAAACCAGCACCAGAAATACCGAACAAATTCAATCGCGGACGTCAGCGTCCGATTTCAGTTATCACCGTCAAACGCGGGCTGGCCGAATAAAATTTACACTGTCGCGTGGCAGGTCGTAAACCATTGCAGTGGACTCGTGAACATTGGAATTGAACGGTAGAACAGTGTTCGGTCAAAGCAGGAGAATGTTTGTCAGGTAATGAGAGAATGCTTCCGGAATGTATTGTACCGAAAACAAAACACGGTGGCGGTTCATTTTACAGTTTGGGGTTGTTTTTCTTATTCAGGAACAGGACCTTCTAGGCTGCAACTAATCGGTGAGTATTTAGTTTTATGCAAGGTAATGATCCTAAACACACAACCAGAATATGAAAACAGTATCTGAATGAGCAAAATCAAACGGATGTTCCACATGTTATGACATGGCCACCACAGAGTCCAGTCTCAACCCTACAGCTTTGGAATCGAAAGGAAGCCGCAAGTTGTTCGAACTGTAATCAATGCCAAATAATGTTTAAGAATTTTAGAAAAAAAAAATAAAACTGTTTTGATAGTTATTTTTTTAGAGTAATACATTTATTTCTTTAGTATTAACAGCCTTTTATTTTTTGATTCTTTTAATTTTTGTTACTTGGCCAACTTCTATGGATGGCAGTGTACCCTATGTAGCGTACCACTATATATTTACTATGTATTTTTAACTCCCATTTAACGCAACATCTAAAGACGTCAAGAACGAGGAATTTTACAAACAAAATAAAATCGGGAAGCACCGTCTTACAACAACCCACTATTTCTGATGATGGACCAATAAAATGACGTTGCGTCATTGTTCTTTTTCTTTTTAGTGTGGTAGTGTCGAAAATCGAAACGATTCCGTTTCGAAACGGCCAGATATTTCGTTCAGGCAACAACTGCGACGGGCGTTCGTATAATAAAACTTTATGTAAATTCCAGAACCGATTAGCACTTACATAATGAGGTCATTAACAAGTTTTTTTTTTCGGAACAGCAACGGCACAGATTTTAGCGATCGTTTCGAAAGTATGGACCGGACCGGACGGCGATATTAACTTGGGGAAGGCACGCGCCATCCACATTACATCACTCTCGCTTGAAAGAAGAAAAAAGAGATAAGTAACGGTTACTTTGCACTAAAAGGAGAACTACTTCGAATTAAAAGAATGCTAGAAATGTATCTGAATAAAAGTTTAAAGCTTTTAACTTAAAACAACTCGAAATGATCATAGATATCTTAAAGCGCATCTTTAAGCTGTAACTGTTACGTACTTCTTTGCAAATTATCGTGTCAATTGCGCAAAGTTCTAAAGTGTTAATTTTAATTATTCCAAACTACATGTTGAAAGTGTTTTCTATGTTTAAACAAAACAATATCTCCAGCAAATTCAATTCAGGACTTACACTACCATCCAAAATTTTGCCCCACGTAAGATTTCTTTTAATTTGGGGAACAGCCTGCAATCTCTAGGGGTCAGATCCAACGAATATTGCGGGTGCTCCACTAATTCAAAGCCTGCTTGGTATGTAGCAACCATAGCAATACAGATGTATGGCTGGGAGCACTATCACCATGCCTTAACGTTCCTCGGCGTTTCTCTTTAATAGCGTCTCGCAATTTAAAAAACAATTGTGCGCAGTAGGCCCCTGTAATGCTCTATCCCTTTTGTAAATAGTCATTCAGGATGATTCCTTGAGCATCCCAGAACATAAATAGTAGAACCTTTCTAGCAAACGGTACGACCTTAAATTTGCGTGGAGGTGGAGAACCAAACAAAATAATGAGGAAGTATAGAAATTTCGCTAAGTGTATATGGATGGTAATGTAGATCCTCATACTAACGGTGACATATTTTTATCCGAACAACATATTTTACTTACTACTACTTTACTACTAAACGATTATCGGTATAATTGTTTCTAATATTTACTAAATATTTATCAATTTATAAGAAAAACTCGAAAAAGAGATTTTGTTTTTGAAATAATCACCCATTAAAGATAAATTTATTGCCATGAAATTCCATAAACTATAGATAGTTCAGTATTTGGACTAAGATGATTTCATTTCTAAACTAAATACTTCAAGCTTCAAAACTAGTAAAAATCAAAACGAATTAACCTAAAAACAGCGTCATGGTTCCAAAACTGCAGGCTTTATGATGGCATAAAAAGCGCATCAGGAGCACTACCAACATTGGTAAAATCATTCTGTGCTTCACTCAGCTACGATATGCATCGAAAACAAGCCGTTTATTTTGAATCGACGCGACGCCCACGAAATTACGAGGCAGACAAAAATGGAACGAAACGAAGATGAGACATGTAGAACGTATAATAGTACAATAGCAAAGATGTTCTGGTCTAGTTCGACACCGCCGTCGCCGTCGGCTGCGATGATGACGACGTCCCGGCGCTGTACGGATGTGGGTCAAGAACGAAGCTCATCCGTAACCAAACATCGGACAGTCGCGGAACACGTAACAAGGTCGAGGGCGACGAAAAATTCCAGCCCGAGCAACAACAACGGTAGCAGCGCTGACATTATTTTCTCTCGGAAGATGTATGGACGAGCTCCAGTTGCTTGCAATCGACAGAACTTGCATTGGTGACGCGTGTGGTAGAATGTGAAATGTTGCGATCTCGTAACAATGACTAAAAGAAGTGAGTAAGACGATGGCTACGAAAATATGCTTATGTATACTACACATACCATAAGGAATGTAATATCGCCTTTACGACAGGAACATTTTCACTTAATCTAAAATATTGTCAGCTGCTATTTATCATTTAATATTTCTCATAGCAATATTTTTGAAATATAGAGTCAATAAAAATTTTGATATGCAGTACATTTTAAATGTACCGGAACACATAAGTTAAAGTAATATACAATTTTAGTAAGCTATCATCGAAACGTTTTTAGTACACACGTTGTTCGTGTTACTATGGGAACAGACATTGCCATTAGATCGGCAATATATAAAATGTCTAATAGCTTCAACTCTATGGATACTGGCAAGTAAGATATACATTACCGTTCATAAGTTTGATTGCACCTAATATATTGTGTTACACTTAAAACTATTTTAAAAATATTTAGAGAAATTAATACTAGTCTTCTTACTCGTAAAATAGCATTTATAATTTAGTCTTGATAGTATATATTCATAACTAGAGATCGGAAGTTAATTAGCGTTAATTAACTTTAATCAGTGTAAGACATCTACAAATAGACATAAAATATAATAAATAAATTAAATTAAATTTTTGCTCTTTGCATATAATAATAAGACTTATTTACAAAGTCCATTCAAACACGAAAACAATATATTTCTGTATTAAATTTTATGATAGCAATAAAGCAATGATGCGTTAATAGTAGGAAATTGGGGATAAATGCGCTATGAAACGGAATTTGGGAAAGGTACTGAATCATCCACATACCTTATAATAAACTGTACATTCAGTATGCAGCAGCCAGTATATTGGCGAAATACTGGAGACGGGGTGATTACGTTAGGAAGATCCTATTTTATATTTGTTAATTTGTTTGATCAAAGATATGCCAAAAAGAGGGGAATGGGATATTGAAAAGCGCGCCAAAATATGCGTTTTACAAGAAGAAAATGTTTCAAATAGAAAAATTGCTTGCCAATTAAATATTTCTGGGTGTTGTGAGCGTAGGCCGATTAAAAGAAAAGAAGAGACCTGTGGGCTACAGAGCAGAAAGCGAAGTGGAAGAAATTGCCGCCTTACCGCACCGCAAATTACGGCAGAGTTCAATTTACAACGCTATCAGCTAGTAAGTGTATCGATAGAAAGTAGACTAATAAAAGCCGATCTGAGAGATTGTACAGCAGTAAGAAAACCACGGGTAAGTTCTATACACAGACGGAAAAGACTAAATTGGGCAAAATCTCACCCAAGCTGGAGTGTATATGACTGGAAAAATCTGTTATGGACGGACGAATCGAAATTCTAAATTATTAGAAAGTAAACGTCGCACGTTTATTTGTCACCGTCCTGGAAAAAGAACGTTAGATAAGTATATTCTATAGACTGTGAGACATGGAGGAGAAAACTTGGTATAGGGTTGCTTTGAAAGCAGAAGGATTGGAAAATTAATTAAAAAATATGAAAGAATGACAAGAGATGTGTATTTAAGAAACCTAGAAAACGATGCGGTACTAGCTGGATGTGAATTAAGAGCTTAAATCAAAAGGCTATACCAATACGGCAGAAAATATTAGCGAAGTAAGGCAAAGGTTTCGCCAAATAGTTCGAAATATTATTCACGATCCTGACGAAAGATTAAGGCAAAGTAAGACGTTTGAACATTATTATTTTATTTATTATTAGTATTTTTCCAATTTCTTTGCACTTGCTAACAGAGTAGATAATAATTGCTCTATATTTTTTGATCTAACAAATATTTAGATATTTTGGTACGTTTTATTTATTTATTTAAAGAATGACTAATAAAAGTTATCAAAAGATTTGATAAGATATGGAATAACATTAATGAAAATACCTATTACAATGTAAACTTAAAATTAAAAATACAAAGCTTTAATTACAGCAGTAAATTTACTAAGATATACGTTAAAAATATCGATGTAATTGGGCAATAAATTTAATTCTTCCGCAGTTAGATTTAAGGGACAATTGTGGCCATGAGGTTCTGTGGTATGCTAAGGCAAATAGCAATGCCATAGTCGCAGCTTTGCCGTTTAATAAATCCATAGAGCTTGTTAGCTCTGCGGGTAATATCGTTGATATGGAAATTAAAATTCAAGCAGAACGCTTAAATCATTAATTAATTCGATACTATTAATTACAGTACCATTGCTGGAATAATTGTAATAGTCTTATCCTTTTGTATTTAGAAATGTTCAAACACATACTATCAATAACTTTCTATGTAATAATACCAATATACTCTTTTTGATGATAGACCGTTCATTTTCACAATAGTTCATCTGTTTTATCTATAATGTTACTTGTAAAAATCGCTCCACTGTTATTATCGTCCTTTTCATTTTTACCTATTTTTCATTAAATATTTTTTTATTTTAGGACGGAATTTTAGGAAACGTAGTATAAAAATGCCTTAACTTATTGCAGATTTACCCGTGCTTTTGCTTGTAAACTGTATATGTATAACCAGCAAGTACAACTGTTTCTCACATAACAAACAGAATAAAATTAAATTTCAAGTTATACATGCATGATAAAAGTAAAATATGCACAAACTGGTTGTTTTCTTTCATATATTTCTTGTATATTTTAATTTATAATTTATACGAAATTGTTTCGTATATGTGTGAATAATTTACAGGAAAAGTTTCTTATTTTGAATGTACAACATTAGTAATTTATTATTTGGAACAACTCTTTTATTAAAACTCTAGCAACGTCCAGTGCTGTCTCCAGAATAGCAATGACGTAATTAATAAAACTTTATAGCGCACTGATGACCTTTTAGGCACTAATACTAAGTTAATTCCTTAGGCAACTACACAATAAGTAATTCTTTATTAAGCTTGTGGTCTTGTGTTACAATTCCTCCATCAAGTAAAATCGTTGGCTATTAAATTAGGACCAGTTCAAATACTTTGGAAAAAACTTGATTTAAAGCATTTTCTTCTAAATAAGTAAATATATAATAGATCATTAGCTATAATCAGGAAATTCAATTATAGATGTTTTAGATAACTCTATATTATCTCCAGAATCTATCGTTTCTAAATGGTTATTGTGGTTTCCAAAGTGAGATTAGGTTTATTCAGAACATATACAATGATTTCTTAAGTTTGATCATAAGGTTTTACATGGTCATATCCCCAACTATTTAACTTTTTTGGATATTTCACTGAATAGACGGTGTTTAAGTTTTTATGTATTTAGTAGTAAAAGTTCTATTAATAAATCTGTTCTACATTTACACGTTGATTTCTACAAGAAAGAAAGGTTTAAGAAAACTTTTGGGTATCAGACCTAGATTTTTCACATATCTTTCGTGTGTTGCTAAGGAATCGAAATGTAATTAAGTTACCGTACCTCTGCATAGATATTTTTGTTCCTGAAATATTTTGTAACTCAAATCGTTCCCCAATATGGTATGCTAAATCTGGAAAAATACAATTTTGACTTGGATCATATGACTTTTGAACTGCTACGTGGGACATGTAACTTTTTAATTAAGTAGGATTGCAAAACGTGAAGAAATAATGTAGAGGATGAGATAAGTATTAACCCTACGCGACTATGGACATATGTAAATATTTCTGTGTCATTAGCATACAACACTACAATTCTTTCCTAGAATTTATCTCAATTTGATTATAGTTGGAACTCACAGAGTTCCAGCTATCATAAGATGCAAATTAGTTTTAAAATGTACTCTATTAGGGTATTTATAAACTAAGGGCAATTTAAATGTATAACACAAGATGTTTAAAACAAATCTAAAAGAATGCCTAGAAAATAACACAAAGATAAGAAAACGCTGTAAATACAGCTTTCTCATGGTATTGGTCAAATCAATTCACGAGAAAGACATGTGGAGACATAAAACGCTAACACAAGCACATGTTTCTGCCTTCCCGGCGTCATCAGCGAGGTTTCGAGCAGTTTTATGCTAACACATTTAATTCTCTCGCTGCTTTTATCACCATACTTAACTCTACGATACAAATGAATATTCCTGGTGCCAACTAGTGCCAAAAGAAAGAAACATTTGTCCGCAAAGTCAGACAGCGAAAAGAAGCGGGTACGGTTTCCTACAGGATGTTAAGACAACAGTATTAATATTTCTGCGTATTTCTAAACTTTTTATAGTAGTCCCCATATATATAAACGGTAGTGTACATAAATCGGCCCTCAACTGAATAATAAATTTCCGCAATGAATATTTCAAACACCTGATAGAGAAATTAGGTTCCCCTCAGTTGATGTATTAAAGTTGTAGCGTAACTATCTACCGATCAATACCTGTAATACATAACATGGAAAACGTAAGTCCATCTTAAGCGTGTATGCTACTAGCACGACGCACAAATACTTGACACCCTTCCCCTTGCAAGCGGGAAAGGCAAGTAGAACGCGACACTAAATTGGTTCGTAGGGCTTCCGCGAAGTTGATATTCTATATAGGCGACATATGTACACACGTATGCATACACAAAATCGACGTATTCTAACCCCGTCTGAACTATTATGTTATTGTCATGGGTTGAGTAGAGCTACTACAGTGCGAGTTGAGATTAGATTTTCCACGAAATTCAATTCAGAAAGATCGTAATGCGAGAATGGATTGCAAGAACTGGTGAAATATTGCTCGCTGAATTGTTACTAGTAAATTGAATTCTGTTTCAATGTAAAACGAAGACGCAAAGTAAATAACCAAAGTAACATGCACTTTTTTTTAATCATTATCATTGCTTACTAGTGAAGAAAAATCTATACCTTCCACGAGGAATGTTTTTTTTTTCAACTTCCAAACAAAACAAGTATAAATAACAAAATGAATTTATTACTAAAAGTTATGTACAAACATAATCACCGTGAAGATTTATGCATTTGTGATATCTGTGGACAAGACTTCCAATACCCTCTGCATAGAAGTTCCTCTGTACTCTGGAAGGTCTGCCCTTTTAGCCACTTTCTCAGTTCACGAAAAAGATGGAAGTCGCTTGGGGCTAAGTCGGGACAATACGCCGGGTGATCAAAAACTTCCCATCGAAATTGTTCAAGAAATCGTTGGGTTCCTGCAGAAGCGTGAAGGCAGTCACTGTCATGAGGGAGAAGAACCCCAGAAGTCAACATGCCGCACATTCCTTTGTTATGAAGGACTCTCCGCAATCGTTGTAAAGTCTGACAATAAACAATTGCATTATTCCCTTCTACTTGAAGGAATCAAGTTACACTACGCAACTCGCACTTGGCGGGAAAATAAATTGTAGCAGCCACCTGCAACTCAGCTAAACATGGCGTAATAACGTAGCAAGTGGCGGATGTTATAACAAAGGAGATGCGCAGTCACCTTCTGGGCATTCCCCTCTCCCACCGCTCGCCTGACTGTTTACAGGCACGAACGCAAGTTGAAAAACGTAGCCCACGAAGGTAGAATATGTTCAACGTAAATCCCTCGACATGCTCCCATCTTGTGGTTAATTTAAATATATGTACGTTTGATATCAATCCATTACGAGTTACAACATAATAGAAAAGTGCAAGAAGAATCATTCAGACACAGATGATTAGGCAGGATTCATAAAAATCATGATTCTTTTGAGAAAATCAAAAATCAACGATTAAAAAAAACGTGTGTATTACTATCAAAAACTAATAAATCACACTGTTTTTAACAAAACAAAGTCTCGAAAATTGCTGTACATTGTGCATACTTCATAATATGCTAAATCCAAAGTCAAAAACTCTTTAACCTTGAGAAACTCTTCAATAAATTTCTTCAGGAGTAAACTCGACACATTTTGGGAAAGTTGTAATTCCGTTCCATCTTGCACTATAATTTTTTTATGTGTTCTAAGGCAATGGTTTGCAAAATGGAAACAATATTATATGCAAGGATGGGGCATAACACAAACTAACTCTGTGAAAAGTGCGGGATTGCTTTATAAATAACGCAATTATTTTAAACCTTTTCACATAATGAAAATAAACATTTTACTTCAATGTTATAGCAGTATTATGCTCACTGCTTTATAAACTTTAATGTTCTTGTATTGGATTATTATTAAACAGAGTTAATGATAGTAATTCATTACTTATTTGCCGCCTAAAGTGCAAAAAGTTAGTCATGGAGGAAAAATAAGCCTTAAAACAAAGAAGGAAGAAAACGCAAATGCAAAGGACCACGAGGACCTGCAAATTAGTGTAACATTTCATTATACACAAAGAATTTTATCGAGAAACAGTAAAATAAACAGAATAAATAAAAGGTTAGAAAGTGTTAACTTTGAAAATGTGCCAAAATAAAACGCTGTAAATAGTTTATCGGTTCGTTATTAATTAATAATACTTAATTTATAGGCGATAACGAAAAAATGGTACGACCATTTCTAAAGCACGTATGTACACTACCGCTCATAACAGTATGGACACCTTCTATTTCATGTAAAATTTTACGCATGCGTCAAAACTTTAAATAAAACAATTATAAGACAAATATTTATTCATCTACGACTTATTGCACATGCGAAGAAAAAGTAATAATAAACATTAAAAAACATAAAGCATCTTATTTTCTTATCATCGAAAAATCGACCTCTTGATTAATAACTGCTCGCACAATTCGCGGCATTCTTTCTATCAATTTCCTCAATATATCTTGAGGAATATTGTTCCACTTCCTGTGCAATACCGTCCAGAGATGGGTTTTGGACGTTGCACATTCCCTTCTAAGTCGTCTGTCCAATTCATCTCACAGAAGCTCTATCAGATTAAGATCCTCTAAAACTCATTGCAACGTCTGCTTCGGCTCGTTAGCGTGCACTAACTCAAAATTGCTGTCTATTAAGCGCAATCCGGATGGTAGAGCATTTTCTTCTAATTCTAACAGTTTTCACAAGGTCACCTATTGCACTTGATAAAAATCAACCCCATAAACGAATGGAACTACTACCTTTCTCTACGGTTTTCACCAAACACTTCCTATTTGTACTCATCAGTCCATAGTACGTTTTCCCATTGTTCTATTATCCGGTCTTTGTGAACTAGTGACTAGTCCACGGCAGACGTTCTTGTTTATCCCCACGACGCAACAACAGTTTTCGTGCAGGAAAACGGCCGTGGAAGTTTGCTTCTTGTAAATGACGTTTCACTGCGCTAACGGATACCTTCCTGTTTCTAACAATTCAATTCCGTCGTAATTTCAGGAGCCGTTAAGCGTATATTTTTCTTACTAAGCAATTTTATGCGTTCATCGTCGCCCCTGGATGTTGCTCAAGACGGACAAGAAGGATGATTTTTGCTAGCAAATGTACCAGTTTATTCGAAGCGGCAAACATTTAACTTACACTAAGTCGCCCGGAAATATCCCATACAGAATATCCTTCTTGATATAGCGTTAATATTGCTGATCATGATTCAACACTAAGCGGTTTTCCGAGAGTTTTACACGGGAATTAAATTATTTACTCGCACAAAGAAATAATAATATCGAGCTGCACGGAACGGTATCTAATGATAAACTAAACTCACTATTAACATAATTTATACATAATATGGGGTAAATACCATCTTTGTAGGAACTCAATTCTTAGAATTCGGGTTTCATTTATAGTGTCATAAAATTTATACCCGTATATTACTTAAAATGTCTATACCTGGTATTGTTTGTACTACACCCAATTATTTCACGATTTTGAAAGGTAGTATTCCAGTTTCGGTATTTATTAACTTGGTTCTTTAATTAGTAAATTGTGTATATGCTTATAGAATAATAACATGAATTAAAGTACTTCTTTTTAAAATACTTTAAAATTTTGAACTGTCCATTCTATTATGAACGGTGGTGTATATCCAGGAAGAACCCTTTGCTTACTTTTAGCAATATTACCAAATTTGAAGGTTAATTTTCGACCACCAAATTATAAATTTGCATTGGTATTCTAAACTTATCACAATTCCCTCAATTGCTTTGTTTCACAGTGCTTGCGCACGTCAGTTTGTCCTGAGTGTAACCGACTTCCTTGAACAAGTTACTAATTTCAAGTTTCACAAAGTTAGACAATGTCGATAAGCTGCCAATAAAGTAAACCATACTTACAGTCTTTTCCCGTAATTTTCCCGAATTGCACAAAAGCCCAATTAAATTATCCCTCGAGACTACTCTCGACGAAGTCTCTTAGTTTCCTTTGAGCTTACGCCAGCCACTCCGCGGTGAAATCTATTTAATGACGTGCTTGCCTTGTAGAGGGCTTTGCGTTGTTTCTCTTATGCAAATTGATTGTTTGTGTATGTGTTTCGCCACCGTTACAGCCCTTCAACGGTGTCCGCTGCTATGCCAGGTACTTCCTCACAAACAACAATTTGCAAGTGGTGAAGTGGAATATTTGCATTCGAAAAAGTCCTTCCCTTTTGTCACTTTGTTGTACGAGAAATGCGAAGAATATTAAACGAGAGACGAGTTTCCGAAAAGGAGAAATATTCTAGTCGCTCGTGCTCGAGGAAATTACTTTAGGAAATGCAATAAGCTTACTAATGAGGTGGAAAAAATGTTTCTTAAAGAAAAATATATCTAGGATTTTGTTTATTTTCGAAAGCAGAAGATATATGCAAGTACTGATTTTGCTGTTTTTATCCGAAATAGCAAATTGTAGATATGGAGTATGTCCATTCATTGCCTGGAAACTTACAAAAAATTAAATTAGCAATTACAATCTGTTAGCGGTTCATAAGCTTTCATAACAAAAATGGCACACTAAACTTATTTTCTCTTTACAAATGCCCGAACATTAAATGTTTCACAAAATAAAAAAATTCAATTTCCAATGAGTTTAATTGTGATACGGGGAATAGCTTCAATGGCTAAAAGTGTTTTCTCAAAAAATCCTTCCGAACTAAATAACCTTGTTCGAATATCAATCGGGGGTTTTAATTTTTATGAAGACTCATAAAAACATTTTCTTAAATTATCTTCCTATATAGGTGCCACCACCGCTCAGATATTTGTCACAGCGAGATACCAATTTTTCTATTCGCTCTTCATAGAAAGATGCCGCCAGTGAAAACAACCACTGCCGAACATCGTCTTTTACGTTGTTATCGCTGTTAAAGCACCTCCCTCCAAATTCAGGCTTCAAGTTCAAAAATAAGTGGTAGTCAGAAGGTGCGAAATCGAGTCTGTACGGCGGGTAATCGAGCTATTCCCAATCGAATTGTTCAAAAAAGGTTTTCGCACATCGACCTTCAACTCTTGAGGAATTGAGGGAAAGAATTCGACAGGAAATCGAGACCATTATTCCGCCTCAACTAACGCGGAGAGTGAAGGTAAACTTCCGGGAACGTCTTCCGGAATATATTGACAACGACAACCGCCATTTGCCTCATATAATTTTTAAAACACATTAGAAGAACTCTATTTTATGTTCTTTTCAAACATATATTCAGTTTTTTATAGTTATTTTTTTTTTCATTTTTTATGCCTCTTCCCAATGTTAGAGATATTATGCCCCAACCTGTATATGTATAGTTGGCTTAAATACACCTGAAACTAAAATAATGAAAGTGTTACCAGCAAAAGATCATCCATCCCATCCGCGTTAATCATTTAGAATGTTTTAATAATATGTTAATAATATCGCAATATTGAAACTATTAGAAGACTGTAATCCTTACAGCAAATAAAGAAATCTGTCCAGAATCTTAACTAGCTAACAAAATGAGAGAAAATTCAACTATAAAACTATAATCGACAATTGAGTGGAGACAAAATAAATATTGACTGTAGACCACGGTATTTGTTTTCTTTTAAAGAATTTAGGTTTCCGGATTGAAACAGCGTCTTAGTTGCATGAATCTCCCGACGTTAGGGTATTCTTCTCATGCAGCAGTCCATAAGAATCTCCATGCAACCGAGAACGAAACGTCGGCAGACTAATGCAACTACGACGTATGTTATATTTTAACAATTGAAATTCAAAAAAGGCAGTATCGGGCTTTTGCAGTGAATGGTCAAAAATTATAGTGGCACCAGAGTCAAATTATCCAGTATTTCAAGAGAGCGAATACTCCATAGTTTGTACATACAACAAGATACTGACAAGCTTATAGACAGAATGGATGTCGCAGTTACTAACAAATGAGCAGGAATTTGTTCACAATGATGATGTAGCACATATTCATTGCTATTCTGAAAGTCTAGATAGTCCAGGAGTAACCGTGTCCAAAGAAGGCAAAAACTATTATATCAGTAGGGAAAATGATAGAAAAGTGGTTGTATGGAATGTAACAGAACGTTTGAGATTATCTACAAGAAAAAAACAAATAGCTAATCTCCTGAACTGTTTAAAGTTGGTGATTAGCGAAAAATAGTCCGAAATCGTCAGAAAGAACTTAAGCTAACGCACCTTTCAAAAGTATGTATCAATTTAAAGAGATTACATTCAAAAATAACATAAAAGTTTTGAATTTAATGAGTGTATTTTCCTCTTTTGTAATGCTGATAAGCAATAACAACAAATGCAATCTGAGTACTGTGACGAAAGTCTCTTTCTCGTATAAAATACGCACGAAAGAATGTGTTTTCCCTTTGCATTGAAAAAGCAACACGTAATAATTCAAACAAACATATCCGTACGGAACATAATCTTCTTTCACCATTGTAAATTCCATCAATATCAAATAACCAACGCTCACCAGTTTCATATGACTTATAGGTCGAAAGCTACGTATGTATATACATATGGTGCGCATTTCCGCATAGCCAACTTGATTCGTAATGGGACTTTATCAAATATTTACTTGGGAATTAATATTTGCTTTGTGTCTTGTAAAAATATCCGACTAATCAAAGCTAACGTAATGAATTCAGTTGTACAAGAACTGTAGGGAAATTGTTTCGGTTAAAGAAAAACATGTATACCTACACAAATATTTGTTATCTGCAACTTACACATAAAAGTAAACAGTGTTCTGTAGATATCGAATCACTTTCCATGTTACGTATGTAAATTAAATAAAAGATACTATTAATGCTCCTAAAATATACGATATTGTTAATAAGACTACCAGGGTAACATATTTCGAAGTTACCGTGACGACTCACTGTCAAAAATGATGCAGTGGTATATAATTTGGTAAGAAGCTGAAAATGTTAGGAAAAGTAAATTAAATATATTATCTACTATTCTTGAAATATAAAACTAATTCGATCAGGTATTACGAATTCAAACGCGATAACATTACAGCGCTTACATATTCAACATTACAGTGAAAATGATGCAAATCAGTAGACAATTTTTATAGGAATAGGGGAAGTCCCTAGATGCACGGGTACTTTACCTCTCTATCTGTTACAACTGCGAAGTAAGATTTTATCACACTTTTCCATACTTTAGAGTAGTTCAACATGGGTCGACAGACAACGTTGGAAGAACGAGAATTAGTAATTTTTCATCATAAGAAAAATAAAATTCAACGGGAAATTGCATAAATATTAAATAGAAGTGCATCGACGATACAGCATATTATTGAACCATATAATTGCGAAAACAGAGTGAAGCACAAATGTAAAATAAGTCTAAAAAAATATTTAACGAACAGAAGTAATCCACTGTTAAGTGCTCCTAAGTTAACCCTGGAGGTGAAACGTGTTCTGGGAAATACCGTAAATAGAGAAACAGTTCAAAGAACTCTGAGGCGTACCAATTTACGGACGAATAGCCAGGAAAAACTGTTTATGACCCAGAATAATAAAATAAATCGCTTACAATTTGCATTACAGGATCAAAATAAAGATTTCGACTTCTGTAAGACTGTTTAATTCTGCTATGAAAGTAAATTTAATCTTTTCGGCCCAGATGGGAAGGGTAAGTTGTTGAGCAAAAAGAATGAAGAATTGAAACCCCAACATTTAAAACTTAGGGGTATGTTTCTGCTGTTGAAAACCTTCATTTTATTAAAGGTATTATGGGTTTAAGGTTTATGTAATTAAACATCCTTCGACAGAAATTAGTGTCTAGTGCCAGGAAACTTGACACAGAAGATGATTTTCGATTTTACCAGGACAACGACTCAAAACATTCTTCGCGTGTGGTCCGGGAATAGTTGTTATTAACTGCCGCAGTACGGTGAAAACTCCAGCTCACTCGTCTGACATAAACATTGTCGAAAATGTTATTCTTGAAACAAAAGTGAGTAGTTAACGACCTAAGAAATGCGTTGTTACAAGAATGGAACAGTATTTCGCCAGATTATGCGCCTAAGATAGTAGAATCTGTTCCAAATATATTATAATTAATTACAAAATCTAAAAGAAACCCAACTAAATAATAAGTGTTTCTTTTTAACTTACAGAAATAATTAATTTATTATCATTGTAGGAGTAATACTTATTATTTTATCTAATATTTTCAGCTTCTTACCAAATTATGTGCCACTGCACCATTTTCACTGTGAGTCACTGTATCTATTTACGTTTCGAATACGATCATCTATTCGATTATTATTTGTGATATTTGGGCTAAAACTACATAAGAAATGTGATGTAAAATTTCACTTAAAAAAGTTGAAGTAGAGCTGCGCAGTAGTAATTGAAGGAAAGCGTGTTGACCGCACATTGAAAAATGTCACTTGGAAATGCTACAATGCAAATCTATATACAGCATAGTGTTTTAATTTTTGTTATAGTAAAAGCTACAACTATCAATATATCTTGCCATGAAAAAAAATTTAACGCAAAATGAATAAATCAAATAAGAAATTATGTAATTTCCTCCATCGGAATTGTAAATCTACATTTTAGTGTGTGATAACACATACTTTAAGAATTTATCCATTCATACATGTGTATTTCTATGATTACATAACCAATCATCTAATACTGTAAGTTGCAAGCGAGTACAACCGCTATTGGGTAACAATTCCCTAAATAAGGTTAGATTAGTTTAATAAATCACAATACCTATCAAATGACCCTTTAGTTCAGATGTTAGATATTCACTTTTGACAAATTTGTGTCGAGAATTGATGGCAACACATGCACATAATATACATTCTACTGTTTCTAAATATTCCTAACATAGTTGATGTACATTTTTCCCAGGTTCGGGTAAATGATATTTCAGAAGTATACGTTCTATCAGTATCTCTGCGAGTAGTCTAAAGTCACTTTTGCTGAAAAATAATGTCGTTTCTGTACTTGGCGAGGTCGAAATGAACGCCTTTGATTGACTTTGTCCAAAAATATTTTTGCTGTACGAGGATGCCTTGATTTCGTGTTTTCTGACAAGTTTTTGTAGACTACAATAGGATTCTCAACCAACCAAAGGCATATTCGCTGCTCCTATCGCCTCGTCATTTTCCTTCTTCCCGTGGCACCCTTCACAATGTAACGTAATTTTGACGTCCCAATTGACTTAAGTGTTTGTACATAAATACATACCAGATAAGACCAGATTCAAATGTATAGGTTTATAGTCTTCAATCCGTGCTGACTACATGTAGAGACCTCTATAAAGCATAGGTACAAGGCATAGACCTCTGTGTGAAGTATGTTCGTTTGAAGTCCCACAGCCATGTTCGGGTGGAAGTTGACTAATGCCTATGCCAGTTCTTAACTCTTTTATAATGAAGTTTATCAAATATGCACTCCGTATGGCATTTTATGATCATCCCATACATTAAAAACTACAGTTTCTCTATACCTCTTCGAAATATTTATAGTGTACGTTTGTATTGACTTCCAATAAAGTCAAAAAAAAGGTATTTATTCATGGCTCTTAGAAGTATAAGGTAACTGATAATCTTGTTTTATTTCGGGAAATGTGTATTTATGCATTCCTAACAGCACGAAGCGTTTGATAAACTCATAACCTACTAAATACAAGTTTGTTTTCCTACGAACTGATCATTGTAGTTAAAAGTAGAGGCAAATAGAGAGAGACATTGGATAATTTTATGTTACTTCCGACGCTTCTCGCTTTTAACGAATCTTATATTTATATGTACCTTTGTATATTGTCTTCCTCCATGGTTCACACAGACAAGGTAAGCTGGTAAAACACAATCCAGGTATCGATGTTTTGTATAAAGGAAGTACACAGACACGAATAGCCGTTCTCAACCCATTGTATAATTAGTGTTGCTAAACATAAATAACAACAATATGAAGGTAAGTTTTTTTCTTTATGTGTTTATGTAAAAGTATTTATTGTAAAACATTTGTGTAGATGGTGGTTTTTCAAGAGAGCCCTTTTCGTTAGATTCCGACGGTGATCCAGGGTTCGTTCCTCTTGGTAGTTCTGACAGCTACTCTGATGACCCAGATTTGGAAATCTATGGGAGAAATGAAAATAGGAGAAAGTGTCTACAAAATGTCCCCGGACTATCTCGCTCTTACACAGTGAAATGTCGTGGCCCGTCATTCTCTTTTACAAATAAACACCCTAAGCTAATGAAGAGTTTATTCAAAGAAATTCATACAGAATCTCAGGGATTCAAGCATGTAACTGGGGGTAACACAGAGTAGCTAGCTACTAAAGTTGCGCCTAACGAGCAGAATAATCAGGAGGTAGAAGACGAAAGTAACAATACCGAGCCTGAACTATATAACTTATTAGTCTCAGTTTGGGCACCTCCTCAAGTTAAAAATGTGTCTTTTTGACCCTGCTGGCAGAAATACTCGTGGGCGCGAATCTTAAAGAATAAGCGTATGCACGCTATTTTCATTTCAGTGAATTTCAAATTTAGTATATTTTTAAACGGTGTTGGAGGAATATTTATGTACATACGTATGTAACGTTTTGCCTCTTAAGCTTTTCGTAATAACATTATTTTGTGTTAGCGAATATATTGTATTTATAAACATAAGACAAAACACAGGTATAGCAATAAACTCCACTCACACAAATTAATTAATTATGCGGAACGCAGCGTTTCGGGAGCACGTGAATTGTACATCCACACAGTCCTTGCAATCGTCATTAGTCATAAGACAAAAGACAAATTTGAAAGAAAACTAATGAAAAATGCCTACAATTCTTAACAATGTATAATTTTCTTTACTGATATCTTGACTATGATTTTTGTTGACATTCATAGAATGGAAATATAAATATTTTGTATATACATAGTTAGTCAGTAAAGTAAAAAGTTTAAAAATATTTGAACCGATAGACATAAAATAATCAAACCATGTATTAAAAAAGTGAATGAAAGTGGAATTATATAAAAGTTGATCGCATCATAATTAGAAACAGGAAACATCCGCCAAAAATCGATATACGTCATTGAATAGTTACAAAAATCTATAAAAAAACTTCAATGAAGATTATTTTTCTCTCTACCCTGTAGTTAGGTCAGCAGAAGCTTTTGCCCAACCCTGTATAATAGAGTTTGAAAAAGGAAGCATGTAATACCCAAGTATTTGTATCTCATGAAAGAAATATGCAGGCTTTATGTTACATGAAACGTGTATTTTAACAATATAAAAAAAAGACGAATTGTGACTTGGAAAATAGACACAACAATAGTCTACCCAAATAATTTTCACACTATTATTTATTTTACAGTATACACACAAGATACTTAAGGTGTGTTCTACCTAAACTGTAAAGTCATTAAACAATTAGCATTTTAGCACGACTTTGGGAAAGAAATTTACCATCCTACGCTTCATTAAAAGCAACTTAAGCATATTCCCTATTGAAGAATGAAATGCATCGGATGAAACAGTCCAGATAAACCATACACAACGCTAGTAACGTGACGTGCTAATATGTAGTCAAATACACAAAGCGAACCAGGCAACAGACAGGAAATTGAGTGAACACAGCCGTAATACTATATTTAGTAGGGACGGAATGTGATAGTCATTCAAACCGCTAAAACAGTTAGCTAGAATTTACGTTATCGCCGTGAAATGACCGACAGAAATGAAGCAGTCATATTCAATCGGCTAATTAGTGGCTATTCAACGTGCCGCCTTCCATATACGGTAATCGCGAATTTCTCCGTGTATACTCGTATATTTGACGATTTTCTCCAGTACCGCTTACGATTTCAATCACCTATTGTTTTTCGAATTCTATATTATTTGTATTACGTAAGATATCTTCATCATGCTTCATTTCGGAACCTTTTAATATCTAAATATTGAGAAAGTCATGTCAATTACTTAGGATAAATTTACTAAAATTAAGTAAAGAAATAACCGTAAAGTAAAAGTACAACTGTATTGCTACAACATCTATATACAGGATCATTCACAATGACCATCTGTTAGATACATATAATTCCAATAAAAATCAAATTAATTTTTTTTGAAACATCTTCATGGCTCTGACACAGACACAAAGAAAAAGTCGTTCTCATAGTGTTCATTTTTCGTTCCCTTAAGCAAAGCGAAACCTATTTTATTAATTTCGACTGTTTATCCTTTGTACTCGTAACTGCTTGATTTTACTATTTTTTTAAAATAACTGGAAAATAAGTGAATTTAGGTAATAAGAGATAAAATAGGTTTACGATGGATTCCTTAAGTAGCTGTTCTAAAAACACATAGTACGAAGTCCCACTGTTAGACACTATAGGTCTAAAGTATATCAACTTCAAGAAATAATTTAATTCTGAAAATTCTTGTAGATACACAGCTTACATTAGATGTTTGTACCCTTTATTAGGTATTAGCTACCTAAACCAATTTTGAAATATTTCTTGATCTATTGTGCCCCCTTATATAACCTGCAAACTGCTAGGGTTTGCATGCACTTATAGCTCCCCATCTAGTCTAGAAGCTTTAATGAACTGCAGTAGCTGTGATGGTTTCAGAGAAGGTATTTCCCCCTCGTCTATGACGTCTTTGCCGAGATGGCTAGCACGAGTCTCTATGACAGCAGTGCAGTTACAACACCTGCAGTCGTTATTCTGTTTCACACCTATCTTTGTCATGTGTTCCTGTAAGAAAGTAGCAGGAAAGTAGACGCGTAGTCTACTTAACTCCAGCATGGTCTTCGCACTTTGCTTATTGAAGTTTCCGAGGAATACCTTGGAATGTCTCAAACCAAGAAGATTCTTCCAGAGAAATGCTCTGAGCTTTTCCTCCCTGCCTTTGAATTCTTTTTACAGGTGCTCATCCCTATACCACAGAACGGCTCCAATCCCACAATCGAAGTTGTGGCGGCCTTTCTTGCTATTAGGTAAGTTTTCTCGTTACCGCTGATTTCCGTGTGTCCTGGTACCCAGCACAGCTGATGCTGTAAGAAAATTGCAACGCTTTGCATTGATAGTTCCCGTCGAGGTTCTATTGAGTACATCTTCCAATTGCATTGATCTCCGCTTAAAAGACGCTAGAGTGTTTTCCCACCTGTTCCTTTATCAGTTTTGGAACCATCCCCATACCATTTAATGGTGTCTGCCTTTCGAAAGTAAATGGAGGATTCTCCTTTCCATTCTTTCTTGTTACTTAGCTTTGTAAGAAAGTTCTTTTTGAAGCTGTATTTCCTAACCATTTCGTCGTTCGGCAGACTTAGAACTGGGAAGAGTTCCGCTCCAGATGATCAAGCTCTTTGGCACAGAGTCTTGCCCCATCCAGTCCCCACCCTGGTTAGTCTGTACACTGCCACCCTCTTCAGCACTATGTGTGAGGTATAAGATGACTTCCACGGCCGCGGTTGGGCATGTTCTCACAGCTCCAGTGATGCATACACATGCTAACCGTTGCAACATGTCAAGGGTATTCCTGATTATGATTTGGGTGACCTTCTGAAACCAGGTAGTCGCCCCGTATGTTACTACAGGTCTGCTATACTAATGTACCGCATTCGCAGTATATTTGGGTTACAGCCCCAGGTTTTACCTGCTAGGTTTCGGCATATCATTAAGGCATTAAAACTCTTGTTGCCTTATTCGTAGTCAGTGGAATATGTCTGTTACACAGAAGTTTTTTGTCTGGGGTTATTCTTAGATATTTGACTTCTGATTTATATTGATCAATGTTGCATCCAGACGGATGTCTTTCCCGCTCGAAATTTTCCTCTTTCTAGAGAAACGTACAATCGTTGTTTTTGTTGAGTTGGTGCTCAGGCCCACTGACAGACCATTCAGTAGTGATTTTAAGGCCCATTTGCATCAGTTCACAAAGTAACCATGTTTGTACACAACTTTTGGTAGTAAATTCATTTTGTTTTGAAAAAAAAAACAGCCCTCGTATATTTATTTGTGCATAACGTAATACTGTCACTTTACTCTCTACAGTATTGCAAAACTTAAGAACATTAACCAAAATAATTCATTTATCATAGATTATATGCTGACAAAAATTACATCGAAAGTACAAATCCCCTCTACAATAGAAAGGAAGTAGCAAGCAATATTACCGCATCTCTTTACCTTCAAACAGTGAAGGTATCCTTTTTTTAATGAGAAAGTTTAATGAACTACTATGCATCAATTACAAATTAGAGTTATATCACATCAAAGAGAAGTCATAAAACTTCAATCTCAATAAGCATTTTCAAGTAAGTACTTCATTGTAAAACTAATTATTAATTAATTACTTGCTACTTTCTCTTTGATAGGCGAAGAAAATGATCTTTTACGATAACGCCAACTTGTATATCTCGCAAACCGAAAATTTCCTCCAACAGGTACGCGTTTACACATGTAATTTTCTCGCTAATTGAATGCTTATTCGGGCAAATTGCTCACGTTTTCATATCGGTACCCAATTAACGCGGTGAATAAGGAAAACGATTAGGAATAGAAGGGGTGACAAATTGCGTTTGGTATAGGTGCTGGAAATTTATATAAGGAAGCGGGTCGGTGGTCCGGAGGTTAATGAACCGCGAAATAGGCTTTCGACAAGGCGGCTATCAATATTAATAAATTCGAAACGAGTTCAATCTATAACGTTACTCTTAGTTGAAAAGAAAGGTTACTGAATTTATTTGATGCTTTAATGCTTAAGTATTATTTATTGTATTACCACGATACGTAATCTATAAATTTTATACGTACGATTTTATTGAATGTCAAATGGTATTAAAGCTAGATAAAAAAATACAAGAATGATCTCAGATTACAACCTTTCGATTGAATGCCTTAACAAAGTTGTTTAAAATATTTTGAGAGTGGCAGAGACCGGTGCTGGTTGTTGCATGATTGTTACAGCGATTTGAATTTTTAAGAACACATGAAAGCAACGTTTTTATGTAGTTTTCAAAGATACCCACAGCCTTAGCCATAAGTATTTGCCACCCCAGGGAAAAACTGACATTATTATTTCTATTGAATTTCTCAAGACTATAGTTGTGAATTATGGCAATAAAACTTTATTCATGAGGTTTTATTGCTATTCAGGTACTTTAAGAAAGGTATTCAACAATGAAATGGAGAAGTGGATAAAAACGAATAACATCACCAAGAGAAGAACAAATATTGGAAAAGTCAGCGTTGCGAAGGCGGACAAAATCATCTAAAGATCTTCAGTGTGGCGCATACTAAAGTTAAGAATTGCAAATTATAAATATGGTAACAAAAGCGTTTGCTACATTTGCTAGAATCTTGTGGATAGACAAAGGCCTCAATGGCACGTCAAGAAGGCTACAAGCTATAATAAAAGCTAAAGGTAGTCCAACAAAATATTAAATTTTATTAATAAGTTACATTTAAAAATGATTTTGCATTTGTATTTTTATTTTGTTTCTCCGCTTTTATAAAACCAGGAGGTGTCAAATACTTTTGGCCAAGACTGTATAAGCAATACTCTTTTACTTTCACTATGTAAGATTTACATTCTCAAGCGCCACAAGGGCAACTGTTTTAATCATTTCGAGGAGTTAGTAACCTCAAAAGTTATCAAAACATTGCGCAAGAATCTAAAACTGGTACTAAACTGAAAAAGTTAACAATTTCTCCGCGAACTTGCTAAAACACGTCCAAACTTGTAATTTGAATAAGTAAATCTGCATGCGCGACGTATTTAAACCATAAGCAAGAGGTATAATAGAAGATAATATTTGATAATATTTTGTCAAGAAAATATAGGTTTCCCACCTTCTGCATAAATAAAAACCAGTCAAATAGTGATGATAGTGAAAGTGAAAATAAATGCCAATCGTTAAGATAATGAAGCAAGAAAATAATATAGATGAGAGTTTGAGTGGCAATAGAATTTAGATTTTGGTACCGATGGTTGTTAGCACAGGTCAGGATAAGAGGCAAGGATTAGGCAAGCAGATAGCTAGAGAAAGTTTTGCAATAAATTATAAGTTCAGATCATTTGAACATAAGGAAGCTCGAAAAGCTAAAACCATCGATTTCAGTCATCATATCTTTTAAATGACATTTTTGAAGAGAAAACATTAAAATATTGTAAAATCTATCAGGCAACGCAATTTGTATGTATATCTCTTGATTCATGGTCAAATATTCCCAACGAACCAACAATTCGTGTAGTTTTGTTAAAAGAAAACGGAAACGGTTTACTGTTCCAAAGTGTAGATTCACGCACATTTATCTCACAGACATTATCGGTAATTGATGCTATAATTAAGTGTAACGCTGAGATACAACTTCAAAATTTGCAAAATATTTCTCCAATACCCGTTTGCCTAATGGTCGGTACAAAGAGAAAGGAAGCGAAAAACTAATAACACTTCAAGATATTCGGTGGAATACACTTTCCGACTGTTTTGAAACATACACTATCGTCCATAAATTTGATGGCATCGAATATATTTTGTTACACTTGAGACTATTTTAAAAATGTTTGGGGAAATTTATACTAGTCGTCTTAGAATGGCATTTACAATCTAATGTTGATAGTATATATTCATAACAATAAGACTTAGTTACAAAATCCATTCAAACAAAAGAACAATGTATTCCTGTGTTAAATTTTATGACGACAATAAAGCAATAATGTGTTAATAGTAGGAAATTATGGATAAATGCGTTATGAAATAGAATTTCGGGCGGATACTGAATCATTCACCAACTTTATAATAAACTGTAATAAACTTAATATGCTTATACTATCTTTTAGAATAACCAAAACAAAACATTCAACGTGGTACAGTTCAATATAAGATTTCAAAAGACAAATCTATCAATGGCCACTTTCTTTGTGAAGAACCTTTTCCCAACATAAACTCGTTGATAATACGTGAAAGTACCGGAAGCTATCTTATTCATTTGTATGTAACTACTTCGTTCTTGATGATACACACGATCCATTAATCTTGCAATTGTTGTGTGTAGAAGAATGACACGGGAATCCATCGTACACTAAGAAATAAATTTGGTCGGTACAATTGTGTAATTTTAACATTCCCAACGCGTACATTCTTGAGCCGTCTGAAACTTGGGTAGCACCTCTTATTGTCTGTTTAGGGAAGCCTAACAACACGTCCCAAATAACCGAGAGAGTTCAACAAACTGCCATATATAACCTGATTTTGCGTGAGGCAGAATTTAGTGAACATTATCCCTGATATGTTTTATCTTCGGATTTGGAATGAATTCCCCTCTTGTTTCATGTGAATTCTGTTAGGAACATTAGCTTAACGTTTGTTCGTTAATTAATTCGTTAATTTGTTCGTATAAATTATTAATTTGGCTGATTACCAATGTCTTGGAATGGAATAATACGTTAGCTTCCCGTTATTTGTCTAATCTCTTTACGACTTTAGTTAACACATATAATGACAATTCATGTTTGGTTATATATGGATACCTTACAAGTATTCGTATGCACTATTTTCACAAAACAATAGAAAATTAACTTTTTTACTTCCAGTCAGAAATAGCTTTTAAGAAAACATTTGCAACAGTTTGAGCTGTAATACTTGATATACATACGTGTGAATACATGTTATCTTTGGGACGACAAATATTTAATTATCTATGTACAGATAAAATCACGAAAGTTTGTAGTTACATCGTTTCATCGATAAAGTGAAGACAAGCACCATATATAAAAGTCAGAAGCATACGTATACACAAGCGAAATAGAAGTATATAACATAAGTCATAACCAACTACGACGTAACTATGTTTCGTGATTTTCAGCGTATATACTTTGTTTGGGAAGTCATATCTAAATTGATTTAAATTTATAGTAATTAACAAATCACTGGAAATTACCTGCATGTAACTATAAACGCAGGCGTAATAACAACTCATGGCAGGCCGATGTTCCCCTGCAATTGGCAAAAGTTGTTGGGATGCGAAGTTATGGGTTATTATAGGTATGCCAACAAATATATATATATAATAAAAACAACATATTTACCTGTATAATTACTTTATTATTTATATTGATTATATTTTTTATCGAGAGGTTTCTATCCTTCCTTTTTCATTACTTTAAATATTTTCTAGATAGTTACTCGCTTACTAACAAATTCGTTCTATGATCAAGTTGTGGAAACAGACGTCGAAAGTTAAGTTAGGAACATTTGTACAAACTGAGTCTAGTTTGTTAGTCAGACAAAAAGAAATTAAAAAGTTACATCAGTGTGCATACGCTACCGTCCACACATATGAAGACGACTATAAAAGGTATGGAAATACACAGAAACACAACACTAATATCTTAATATCGCGTATTACACATTTCAATTGTATTTTGAAAGATTTATAGCACAGTTTATACAGAGAATATCCTAATATAGTGCACTTTAAAACTAACTAAAATTTGTATTTGACAACAATTGTCTTACAACACTTGTCATTTCACATTTTACGTTAGCTGGAACTGTATTAATCGCTATTGTAATCAGATTCAGATATTTGTTAAGAAAGAATTGTTTATAATGTAAGATGAAACGATTCCAAGATACAAATTATAAAAATACCAAAAAATGTGTACAAGTTAAGTTTAGTTTAAATAAAGCATCAATTTAAAATTTATTATGGTGCGTGTAAAATTCTGGTTAAAATACCGAAACGACAAGAAATATTGATTGAAAAACTTTCAGCCATTATACCATTACGTGGTGAAGGGTACTCAATAGCATAAATCGCTAAGAAAGTAAAAGTATTAAAATACGGAGTATTCATGACTCTTAACAGGATGCAGGAAGCAGATTCAATTCGCAATAAAATATAGTCAGCGCGATAGACTGAGGATCAGTTTACTATAGTGTCTTCGAAACGAAACAGGTTTCCCACCACCCCAGAGATCATTCAACAATTCAATATTTCAATAAGAACACCAATATTTCACACAACAGTTAAGCAAAGACTTCTCACAGCAAGTGTAAGCGGAAGAATAGCTGTGAAGAATCCATTGCTGGAATAACAAAATAAGAAGAAGAGACTGGAATGCACCACTCAACACAAAGATTGGACCCTTGAGTAATGATACAACATACGTATGAGCAGATGAGTCTAAATTCCAAACCTTTGGACGACAACGTTGATCTTTTGTAAGGCGTCAGACTGGAGTAAGAGTGTTGTTCGTACTGTGAAACATGGTGGAAGTAGTGTGATGGTTTGGGGCTGTATACGATTTGATAAAAACAGACGGGATTCTGCGTAAGGAGAGTTATCTGAGAATCTTGCGGGAGGATGTTGTACCAAATAGAGAAAGATTACGTGGCCAAAACTTTATCTTCCAAGATAACGACCCCGAACATTCACCTCGTTTATGTAGAACTTATCTGATGTCACTAAAACAACTTCATACGAATGATTTGGCCAACCCAATCCCCAAATCTATCGCACATAGAAATGTGGAATCGATTGGACCCAAGAATCCGAAAAGCAAGAGTTAGCAACGCACCAGATCGATGGCAGAAGCTCAGGCTACTAGCATGGACTGAAATTGCAGGCGTTCATCTAGAATCTCTTATAAGAAGAATGCCAAGAATATGCGTCGCAGTAATTCAATCTCGAGGTAGGCATATTAACGGGAAATCACTTTCAATTAAAAACCTTTGATCTCTAGTCTCAAGAAAAACAGCTTAGCATCATGTGAAGAAAAATAATACAATCAAGTATGCTTTCTATATTTGCATTAACTAATAAAAGATCTCATATGAATTTTTGGTAATTCATATGAGAATATGTTTCTTGATATTTGTACGTTGCACAATGAGAATACGAACTGTAATTTTTTAGTATTATGTTATTTTTCTGTTATAAATTTCTCTATGCAACTTAAAATATTTGCATTGTCAATTTGTCAAGTAAATGAGGTATCACAATATCAAATAAAATTTGGGGTTTATCATTCTAAAACAGTATCAACGACGTAATTACATTGAAATGAATTATCCTGTTTATTCAGGTACCACATGGAAATTACGAAAATAGTGTATATACGAGGGGAGGTCAGGAAGTTCGTGGAATGGAGGGGATAGTGGGGATAGGAGCGCTCGCTAGGTGTCATTCTGATTGGCGACTCATCATTAGTATATAAGTTAAGTTGCAGCCCCATAGCGTCAGTCGTTTACGAATAGTTGCCTGCTAAACAAGTCAATCCGGAAGAAAACTAAAACTATGGAGGAAATTGAACACCGTGCTGTGATAAAGTTCCTTACAAAGCAAGGAAAGAACGCTCAAACCATATTGAATGAAATGGAAACCGTTTATGGGGAACAGTGCCCTAGTAGATCAATGATTTATAAGTGGCATGGTCTTTTTAAACATGGTCGGGAGTCGATTAAAGACGACCCCGCTCAGGACGGTCAGTTGAGGCCACCACATCAGACATCGTCCAGAAAGTGCAAAAATTTCTACTGCGAGATGCCCGTTTGAAGAAAAAACAATTATCTGCATTAGTTGGAGTATCAGATACCACCATTTTGCGTACCCTACATGACAATCTGGGTATGGCAAAAGTCAGTGCAAGATGGGTACCGAGAATGCTCACGCCGCTGCAGAAACAGCAGCGCGTCTGTGCGTCCAAACAATTTTTGGAGCTGTGTGGAGACAAACCTGTACAGATTTTGGAGCGGATTGTTACCGGAGATGAAACATGGGTTCATCACTTTGAGCCTGAGTCCCAACAGGAGTCCATGCAATGGCATAAAAAAGGGGGCACCGCTGCCAAGTGTCAGAATCGGCTGGAAAGTTGATGGCTACTGTTTTTTGGGATTGTGAGGGGATATTATTGATTGATTACACAAAGGTAGGATCATAACCGGAGAATATTACGCAGCGATATTAGAAAAATTAAAGGAGGCCATCAAGGAAAAACGTCGAGGAAAATTGACCAAGGGTGTGTTGTTCTTGCAAGACAATGCGCCGGTTCACAAGAGCAAAGTTGCAATGGCTGCTCTGCACAAGCATGGCTCTCAATCAATAGTTCATCCACCCTACAGTCCAGACCTGGCACCTAGTGATTTTTTCATTCCACGCACTTCTGGACCTCCCCTCGTACCTAAATTTATTCCTTACTTTTTGTACACTGTATATAAATTGCAGGGCACATTATCAAATACTCGTTCAAATTTCGTCTACTTAAGTCGGGGTAATTATTTTCATTCTCACTTCAAGAAATAACTACAAATTTGTAATATTTTGTCATTGAATCAATAATACCCTCTAAATACCTGGCGATATCGAGATATTGGTTATACTATAGTATCTCCTACATGAAAATATATCCGTAGAACTAAACAGGTTTGACATTGACTATTTTTTGAAAGTATGAACGGTTGCATTGAATAACGGTATGAATGGGTTTCTTCAACCAAAAAGCAAATAGCAATTTCCCGATTAAATTAAGCAATTTAATGGAGGAACAAACAAATGGAGTAAAACCATTACTATCAATATTGGTCCTCGATATCCTTCAAAAGCAATTGAAGGAAACACATCGGTATTAAAACTTATGAAATCATTATCAGGCATCAAATTATTTAAAGCATCAAATGTTTAAAAACATTAAGTTAGCGATACCGAAACCAAGTGTTATATGTCTCCTATAAAATATTGTTTTTTTTTTGGAGGTACTGATAATCAAAGGAGAAAATGCAGCAACTCCAACAAATAAACTTGTTTTTTGTGTTAACATAATATCATATTCTTGAATCTACCAAAGTAACTTTCACCTCTATTCTTTTTTCAAAATATTTGAATGTTTACAAAAATCAACTTATTTTAACTAAGAAATTATGGACACACTGCATCAAATAATATATATGTAACTACTTTTGCATTGAAGCAAAGTTCAACACTTCAAAGCAAGAAATAGCAGTATGTTGTAAATAAATATTTATTACTTCTAAATAACATCAAAATTGATTTTCGAATAAAAAATCTTCACACAACCTTCATAAATATAACTTGGCATACCAAGTATTAAAACGTGCATTAAATACACACCAAACATGCAAATAAATAGATGTAGGAAACAAAAAGTCGACGTACATAAGGATACATTCGAAAAAAGAAGAATAAATCTTTGCTATCTCTCTCGAACACTCCAGATCGCAAATTATTAAAACAAATAAAAGTAAATAAAAGTAAATAAAAGAAGCAGAAGGCAAGAGGTTTACACAAACACACAGAATCGCCAACAAAAAGATACAGCATCGCGATACGATGTTTATAAGTCAAATAAAAAGCAAACCAAAAGAAAGAGAAAAATAGAAACGAAACGCAATATAAAAACAAACGAAACTCGCTGGAACAACCGCTGTCGAAGAACGGATGAATTTAATCTATTTATCTAGCGGGAGATGCGTGCTAATGGCATTGATATGTACCGGGCAATGATACCATATCAATTGAAAGATGAGAAACAAGAAAGCTATTACAATTACTAGCTGATGTGATGGCTGTCTGTACCTGTTGTTACTATGGCCAAATGATGAGACGGGTTGGGTCGTTGGCGGTGGTGTAGTGTGGTGGTCGAGACGCACCGATGCGTAGACGCTTTAAGCTCCGGCGCTACTGGCGATGCCTGGGACGCCGAGACGGCAACGGCAAATCGATCCGACGCGCTTGCGTCCTGCACAGAACCAATGCACACCGTGATAATGCGAGAGATTAAGGTAACATCCTCTGTGGATGGTCATAGAGGGTTGTTGCTGTCGGCGATACGCGCGTTATATGCATAGTTCTTGAACGGAACAATATGACGGATAAACTAAAGAGTTCATTTACAGTAGCCAGAAAAAAATATCTCCATACCATACAGTCCGAAAATGGAATGTACGGTGTTATCCTAGTGTTTCTAGGACAAAAATTGCATTGAAATAGAAAACATATGTCTGAACTTAAGCCAGGTACTATAACTTAACGGTTTTGAATTTTTTTTGACGGTGACATTGACTCTCATAAATTAAAGTTAGAATTGCTAAAAGCAAGTTTGAACAACGAGTTTAAATAAATTCAAATATGGCTTGCAATACAGTACAAAAAAAATGCACATGATTGAAGCCCATTTTTGAACTGGAATGCAAATTGATGGAATTTGGGTATACAGCCAGAGCGCATGTTCGGATGATTTTAGAGAGCACTTCCCAGAGTTAGTTGTAATTCCCAAACATTTTTATAATTGCCTTTCCAATTGTGTTTGTGAGATTAGTTCTGTGGGTTATAAATCATGTGCTGGTAGACCAATTGTTCGTTCAGAAGAAGTTGTAAATGATGTTCGTCAACGGATGGAATAAGAACCCACAGAACCTTAGAAACGTCTTTCTCAAAAGATTGGATTTTCTTATGGAAAATGCCCGAAAACTGTAAAGAAAAACTTACACATGCATCCGTATAAGAACCAACCACCATCAAGCTATTTTATCGATAGACTATGCTAGACGTCTTGTTTGCTGCCAACGGTTTGCAAATAATTTAATGCAAGATAATGACCTGCTAAATTCGTCATTTTTTCTAATAAAGCGTGGTTTCTTCTTTCGGGGTACGTCAATTTCCAAAATACTCGAATGTGGAGTAGTGAAAATCCTCATATTTTTGTTCAATCGTTTCTGTATACTACGAAACTTGGTTTTTGGGTAGCAGTTTGTAGCCGCAGAATTAATGCTGAGAGTTATAAAAAATTTCGAATGAATTTATTGGACAGCTGCACCAAGATAAATTACAATATGATTACTTCCAGCAAGATGATGCAATGATACACACAACACAAGAAAATGTTGCTGTCCTTTGTCAATTTTTTGACGATCGGATAAGCTTTCATACGGAAGTTGAATTTCCACCACGATCACCTTGTTTGACAATTATGGACATTTTCGTGTTTCCTCACCTAAAGAATAGAATATTTTAAACTTCTATTGATCATTTGCAAGCTTAGGAGAAAAATTGTTTTAATTTCATCTTTTCTATTGATAAAATCTTGAATACCAGTTGAGTTTGTTGTTTTATTATATCTTTAAATCAAGCGAGATATTTATTGATGTCACTATGTCACTGCCAAAATAATTTTCAAATGTTAAGGTTGCATTACGAATGTGATAACATGATTTAAGTTCAGACATATACAGCCTTGGACATATGTCTGGGGCACCCCAAAATATTTAAAATAAAGATACATTGTGCACTATTAAAATAAAACTACATGCGTAAACATTGACTAAATAAGTTTTTAATTGTAAATTTAATATTTGGTAATTCACAGGTATAGCAGTAAACTCCACTCACACAAATTTCTTAATGATGCGGAACGCAGCGTTTCGACAGCACGTGGGCTCTCATTGTCAACCGTGTTACCGACTCAGCTCTCGAAACGCTGCGTTCCGCATAATTAATAAATTTGTGTGAGTGGAGTTTACTGCTATACCTGTGAATTGTACATCCACACAGTCCTTGCAATTAACTGCTTTAATAACATCATTTAACCGTTTAGGCATTGACGCTACTAAACGTAAACAAACTTCTGGTGAAAGTGCCTCCCACTTCTGTACAATCTTGTTCCTTAGGTAATTTTTGTTACTGAATTTGTAACTGGAAAGCTTTAGTTTCAACATGCGCCACAAATTTTCTATAAGCGACAGATCTGGTGACTGCGCCTGCCATTCAAGTAAACGGATTCCGTTGTCATGAAACCACTCCATTGAGAATCTGGATTTGCGACAGGGCGCGTTATCCTGTTGGAATAAATATTCTGCGTCATCCCTGTCATATATTTTCAGCACTGATGCTTCTAATACCTCTTCTAGAATCGAGATATACCGCTCGCTGTCCATCCTACCATCACACACAAACACTTCTCCTACGCAATTTGTAGACATGCATCCCCAAATCATGACGCTGCCACCGCCATGTTTGACAGTTGGTGTGATACAACCATCACGAAATGCCTTCCCAGGTCCACGGCGAACAAACTGAGCTCCAGGAGTACCAAACATCTGAATTGGATAATTAACAATAATTACCTTTTTAATTTAGCAAATTGGTTGTATGTGTATACGTTTTTGCAAATTTTGTGTAACAAAGGAACAAAATAGGATTGCTTAACATACCTCTATGTTTGATTCCTCAGACCATATGTCCTTCGACCAATCCTCGACAGTCCAATCTTTATATTTTCTTGCCCACAGCAAACGATTTTTCATTTGTTGCTGGCTCAGGCATGGCTTGCGACGCGCTTTCTGGCCCTTCAAATTCATCTCTGCCAACCTTCTTCGAATAGTTCTGTCACATACAGAAACGTCTTGTTCAACCGATAGGTCTACGGCCAACTGTTTGAGTGTTTGAAAGCGATTCCATAAAGCTAAACGCTCCAAATAGCGATCCTGTTTCGCAGTGGTTTTGCGTTTTCTCCCACATTTTCATCAATTTTCATACGCTCCAGTTTCTCAAAATCGTTTAATGGTTAATTGTATCGCATGTCGCGAACGTTTCATTGTTGATACAATTTTTTTGCGACATACCTTGCGAATGTAGTAACACATTTGATTACGTTCTGCAACAGTCAACTTCCACTGTACGCAAGTAGAACACAACACACTCAAATAACAAAAATAACGCTCTAAAAACCCCTTCAATCGCCAACGTATCAATACTGATTAAATTCTTGAAATAAACAATAGACCGATATTTACGTAAATAGGGGATTATAAATCCGAATTTCGCATTTCAACATCATAAAATGTGCGTTAGCAAATAAAAGTTCTTGTGGAATACGGGGAATCCCGGTGCGGTAACGTACAATAAAATCTTTTATGGGTACCCCAGACAAATGTCCAAGGCTGTATTTTCTACTTCAATACCATGTTCGTCGCAGAAACTTTATGATATCTCGGTATAAGATATATGACACGCAAGTTGCTACATAAATGGCAACGTAAAATAGATTTATAAAAACAATTTCTAAATTTTGGGTAAATATTAGGAACATAGTGGGTTTATGTTCCTCCCCGACAAGCAGGCTGGCACCCTGAGTGATCGAGATTCGCATATTATCCGGGGTTGAGGAATGTGCTAACGTCTCGATCAGATATTTGAATTAAGGAAATTGAAGCATTAGTGGCCGTCACACTACAGCTCGCACATACATCCTATTGGGAGCACCAGTTTTTACTGTCTATAGGGGTGCTAACAAATATTTTGAAGATGTTTTTATATAAATTTGCAACATATGATACTTACGTTACTATTAATCTTTCTTTATCATTATTTTTATTTCACTTTTGTATGTACACTACCGTTCATGTTAGTTCACCCATTAAAATGTTGTAGACTCTACTACACCCAGTAAAATGTTGTAGACTCTACTGAAGATAATGTAATTGCTTTTATATATAAATAACGTTTATATTAGATCCTTTATGAAGTTTATTGTTTATTAATTATGCAGGCAAAGTTCCAAGAATATCGATTAAAGAATTCTTAAAAACCTATTATTTTATGGCCCAATATAATAGTTTTCAGAATAATCTTGATCGCCACAAATAGGATTATTTTTGGGACAATGTTGCAGGTAATACATTTACAATACTCTTTGGGGTGAGAGCAAGCCATCCGAAAGTGGCTTGTGTATGGATAAATGCTTTAGTTTCTAAATAAACCTGCTTGTGCGTGCGTTAGTGTTAAGAGCGCATCTTTTTATGTGAACCTGAGTAAAGTTATTAAAATGCCGTAAGGAAAACCGACAAGTTTAGAAAAGCGCTCTGTAGTTGCTGATTTTCATCAAGAAGGTTATTCACTGCGTCAAATTTCCAAAAAAAAAATACATGTTAATAGGGCAGTTTAAGAGATCAAGCACGTTCAGGTCATAAGAGAATAACAACTCACGCTGACGATGAGCGTATAAAATTGAAAAATTTGTGTTTCTTTAATGAACGAAATGTTTAAGAAATTGTTGTTTATCTTTCGTTAGAATTACTTTTTTGCTTTAATTTTAATCGCTATTAATAAAATGCAGTAAAATTTTTAAGTTTTGGAAAATAAGAGATTATTTTCTCATTTTTTTTAAATTTCATTTGCATGTGCCAACTAATATGGACAGTAGTGTATATACAGACTTGTATTTCTAATGCAATAGTAGCTGCAGCTAATTTAATTTTTTATTACAAGTCTATTGTTCTGTTATTGGCTGTTTACTGTTGGGCTAATAAACATACGTATATTATTATTAAAACCACCCGAAATTTGCAAATCGTCACAGATACAAATACTCAATTTTCTTAACGCACAATTTTTCGCGAATAATTTGAATACAGGACACGAAAGTTTACTTTACCTTGTATTTTGTATGAATACGCGGTTCTAATTTATTCGCGAGTCTTCATACTGCGAATATTACGAATTCCTTTCATTAAGGCGGGTAGCCACAAACGAATGTTAGGGCTGTGTGATGTGCAAATTGCTTTTCAGGTGACTATGTATAAACGCTGAGGTCGTAAAGTATGGAATAAAATTCATAAAATCCAAGAATTTTTTTTCGTAAAAAAATGCTCGAGCATGTATAGAGTTTATACACAATGAACGTATTTCAGTAGTAGATCTTATTTTCTCAGACAGTACTTGCTAAGTTTAAGTTGAAAATGTTCTAAGGTTAGAATAGTAAATCTCAAATTATATTCGCTATGTATCCGAATTGAATCAATTCTCAACACGTTTCGTTTAAAGGACTTGTATTCACTTAAAATAAGTTTGACTATAACAAATGAATCCTCATTAATCATGCTGCACTATAAACATTTTTGAGTAGAATTTTAAAATCTAACAGTTCAACGTTAACCATTCGGAAAAGAAATCGAAATGTAAAAATGTTGCATCATTCTGGCATATAATAGGAAAATTACAGACGTGATAAGAACAAAGAAACAAAACCAATCGAAATTATAGTTGAAATGCCGACTCTTCTTTAAGAATCGCAAAGTAGAAACGAGTAATTAGTTAACAATCATTGAAAAAATCTCCAACTCTTCGAGCATATGAGCCAGACACTAAATTACCAACGGTATTGAGAAATATTTCTCGAGGTTGTTCGATTGTCATCTGTTGTGCTTGCTGCGATGCGTCCACGTGAAAACAACAAAACGAAAGGAGCGACGCACGTAACTTGCAACTGTTCGCATTCCATTTGCATACAGTGGGCTTCCTTTCTGCGTCATTTTTCATTCTTAAAAAACAGCGGCTATTTTTAAGTTACTCAGGACATATTTAGTCTTGCGAGAATTTCTATATTTACAGTAACGCTAAACTTGCGTGTTAAACAATGGATACTGAAAAGAAAAACGGAATTTTACTATGGTGCCACGCTTAGTTACATACTTACAACAATACGTGCTTATTTTAGAGTATACATGTTCTAAGAATAATAGAAACACTTAATGTATTGTACTAAATCAATATTTAAAAAAAACACTGGTCAAAACCTTTCTTATACATTAACACGTACGTATATCTTACACGCTTTTGCATTGTAACTCTGAAACTAACCTGTATACTGCCTGACTCAAAAATTTCCAAATTTTTTGAAAATATGCGTATGGTTACTATGTGTATAAATGCCGGATTAGAATTATATAGATTTCTTAACCGATTTTCCACATTAGAATGCACTGGCACTATTACTAAATGTATTGTTTGCAATATCAACATTTTACCGTGCAGTATTTTTCTCTGTAAAAGACGTGTTATTAACAAACAACGCCAGTTAAATACTCAACGTGATGTACCATTAAACTAATATCCATATTAATACTAATATAAATAAATATAACATTCAATTGTTTCATTTTACAACATACACATAAATACAATAATATTTACTTCAGATAAGCATGTAGTTTTTACACATAGGTCGTGCATATAGTGCAACTAAACCATGTCGAGATACTACCATTAAAAGTAGTAGTGAAGCGCTTATCCGAAGATCACAGGATTAAAATTGTCAACTGGCTCTGAACTTCGCTTTCCCCTAATTCGTGTTAGTGGTACTATTGAAAACAGATTCCTCCCTAGAGCAGAGCTAACATTTCTCTATAAGAAAAACACAGTTGTTGTGTATAATGAGATGGGCAGATACATATAAAATATGCCGTTATAAATCTGAACAACGCACCGTACTGCAGGAGGATAGTAAAAAATCCCTGCAAATACATGGGTAAAGGGTAATATTATCAATTAGCTAACAGAAAAAGATGTAGTTATTGAAAATGATCTGTGGAGTGCAGTAAATTATATTAAGTGTACAGAAAAAAATTAAAATGAAATGTAAATTATTGATGGACTCCAAGACGAGATATAGAGCAGTTATGCACGTGGAAGGTGCAGATAATACGGATAATCCTGAATCTGATATTTTAACCGATTAAAGCAAGTATTCTTTGCCATCGTCATTGAGTGCATTTACAAACTCTCCATGTCAATTAAATTAGATTATAAGAACCTATCAAGTTTGAAGATGACATGGAAATGCATCGAAAAATCGAACCTTTTGCATTAATAAAGAATGATTAAATGTTGAATCTACTTATTGTTTTTAATAGACCAATAAAATACAACTTTTGTTACTTTTTGCTCATCCATCAATGTACATGTAATAACAAAATAAAATACATAGAAACACAATCTTTATATTATCGTTTATATCAGACAAAAAGTTGTAATTGTTAAGTAAGAAAACATTTTCATATTCTTTGTGGTTTACCAAGAATCTTGAAGATTTAGTATTAACGGTTTTGCAGATTATGTTTATGTATGCATTTCGTATTGTATTAATATGAATCTGAAACAGACTATAGATTCCAGATTTCCCCATCGCATCACAACTTTGAGATATCTGGTTAAGTAGTTTTTCCGAAAACATATGTTAAATTTGAATATGCCTAGAATCATATACATTAAGCTACTTAGCATATTTTGCGATTTTTATCAAACAATTAATTCAGTTCTATGTACGAGGCTTATCCGAAAAGTAAGTACCGTTGTAGAAAAAAAAAACATAAGAACATTTTATTCAAAACAAAATTTATTTCTAGAAGAAAGAGCATTTTTTAAATTATTTTTCTATATAGTTGCCACCATTGCTCAGTCATTTGTCATGGCAAAAAACTAATTTTTCTATACCGTCTTCACAGAGATATGCCGGCAGTGACGATTTATGATAACTTCATGCTAAACAGTTTTTGAATTTTGTGGAAACTCATCACTAAGCACTGTTATTGTAAATCGTCTGTTTCCACGAATTTTCCCAACCATCTTTTGTATACAGATGTGCAGTAAGTCGTAGATGAATAAATCTTTTTCTTATAATTGTTTTGTTTAAAGTTTTGAAGCAAGCGTCAAATTTTGCATGAAGTGTTAATACTATTATGAGCGGTAGTGTAAATATAATTTATTTCCTCGATGTTTTTCACGATTTGAAACGACTTCTCTCCCGATTTTCAAAAGTTTGTATATTAAACAATTTATAGATTAAATATCTAGAGTTTTAACGAATTCACTCCGCTGAAAATATGTTATCATGTTATTCTGGGGCATATAAATCAGAGTTTACTTAGCGAAAGAGTAAAAAATACGAGTTCGCACACAGATAACAATATAACTTTCGTACCAGCTGCATTTTACAACTCGTTGGCAAGTTTTAGGAAAAATTCAACACGATTTCTTAAGCTTACTGTGTAATTCACAAAACTTTTTCTTCGGTGTCTGTTAACTTCCCCCGTCTTACAGTTTTTTTCCTACACTCAATATCAATTCTTAAAACGTTTCGATTCGATCAAACCGACTTTGCGTTGTAACTTTCTTTCTGATTATGGAGTAGTAAAGATATTATGTCCACTTTCGCAAGTTTTCTTGGAAATACACATTAAGATTTGAATTATACATCAGCAATAATCGATTGAAGGATATTGGCAAATGTATTTTTAATAATGCAGAAACATACGATTTAAAATATTTGGATGATATTGGCCGATTAAATAAGTAACCAATACAGGTTGTGTTGTACATTCCTGCACGTTTACTGTATTTGTATCTCGCAGAATGCCATTGCACTGTGTAGCGTGAAGAAATGAACTAATCACGTACAAAGTATGTGACAGTTACATGTGATAGTTACATGATAGAATCTCAAATTACAGGTGATTTTAAATTCTTTTGTAAGAAGATAGAAAATTAAATGCTGGTTATGTAAAAAACTAATGTTATTTATTCCACATTACAATAAAGAAATAAAACACAATTACAGTTTATTGATTTTTTGCACTTGATAAATGCTTCAATAATTTGTCTGTTAGTACAAATTATCGCTATATTTTCACCCAACATATAAGGACATAGGAACTAATGTCGGTTACATGGGATTAATAACATTAAACTTAGAATAAGATAGGAGGGTTGCTATTCATGTATCCGAAATTGGCAACAATGGCGTTGCTAGGCGCTGTTTTTAAAGTTTGAAATGATTTGACTGTATACGTTCTCAGAGCGTCTTGTCACACGGATGCTATTTGTGTTGTTTAGTAACTTGAAAATTTTATCTCAGTCAAAAAATGGAATTAAATCGCGAGATTTTCGTGCGATGATTTACTACGACTTTCGACGTGGATTATCTCAACAACAGCACATCGATCAACTCACTTCAGCTTTTGGCGATAAAGCACCATCTAAAATCACTGTATATTACTGATTTAGTGAATTCAATTATTACTATTGCTCACTCAGGGACGAATTTACAAAAGGTCGTCCAAAATTGATTGTTGTGCCAGAAAACATGATAAGTGATAAAGCAACATCGTCATATGACGTACCGTGAGATTGAGGCATCCCTGGACATTAGCGTAACAAGCATACACAAGATTTTACACAAACATTTAGCCGTGAGAAAGACTTGTGTGCGTTGGATTCCTCATAATTTGGCAATCGCTACATTTGTGCAGAGAAATGCTCAAAAGACAATCGTGGTGGTACAACATTCACACAGATAATAAATCTTGGATCTATGAGTATGAGCCCAAAAGTAAACAGGAATCGACTGTATGGATCTTTCAAGATAAGCCAAACTCAACAAAAGTTGTTCGCACCAGAAGCACCTCGAAGAAAACGGTCGCCTGTTTTTTTTTGGGCTAAACTGGCATGCGGATACAGAGAATCGTAAAATGGTCAATTCTGGATGGTACATAACCATTTTTTGCCAGAAGTCTTAAAAGAAATAAGACAAAACAACCACGACGTAGGATAATTCTTCACTATGGAAACGCGAGCTCTCACACATCGATCCAAACAAGTCAATATTTAAGCGGTCAAAACATCGAATTGATGGGTCATCTGCCATGCAATATTGATTTGGCACCCAATGATTTCTTTTTATTTCCGTCGGTGAAGAATAAACTACGGGATCAACGATTTTCGACGCCAGAAAAAGTAGTTGATGTGTTCAAAATGCATGTTTTAGAGATACCTCGATCGGAATGGAAAAAGTGCTATGAAAATTGGTTCAAACATATGCAAAAGTGTATCGATCATCGTGGAGAATATTTTGAAATACAATAACACTATTTTCAATGACAAACATTTATTTTTATTTATTATTCCGCATACATAAGTAGCAAGCCTCGTACTTGAGTGATATACAGTACTATACACAAATAAGTATACACTTTTAAGATAATCACTCATTTAGTTATTTAGTTTAATTACTTTAATTAGCTTAGTTTAATTACTTGACATTTTGCACATCCACCCCATAAGATTACAACATTGCTTCTCCTGGGTACACCGTTTATTAAATTATCTATAAATTCAAGTAGAATATCGTTCCACTTTTCTTGTAAAACTGGTTCCTTATTCAGTGGATTGGAAGATGCTCTATTGTGACATATATCTATTGAACTAACTGGTAACTTGACAAAATGGATATATTACATATGATATAAGCATACTTGAAGGTAAAACTAAAGTAGTTGCACACTAAATGCGCACACTTTCCATATATCGCCGAGTCAGCACTATTTGTATGTATAGCCCGCATACAAGTATCTAAGTCTAAACGAAACATCGTACACCGATTCGTTCAAATACCCTAACATCTATCGAGTAACCAAACAGATCTCGTTAACTCTTGGTTTCTTTAGGTAACAATAATATTTATACATAATAACTAGAATTCAGTATTTGCATCGTCAAAAATCTACAAAAATATTAGAAAAACACACCCCCAATCAGACCCTTGGTGTAACCTTTTATATTTACTGGAAGGGCATCACTTAATTAATTCTGATGCTATTATGTAGAATAAAATCTGTTGAGATAGTTATTACAACCCAACCTGGATAAATTAATTTTTGTGCATGCTGTACATTCAAACAGATATAAAAATGTTAGAGTGGTAATATTATTGTTAATCAAGTGTGGCTTATCTCAACCCAAAAATTAAATAAACTATTTTCTTTTGCACTATATGTCTTGATGAACTCCATATCGCTATCCCAAAAAATTATTTTACATAATGATCTAATCTTAAAAAACTAAATATCGTAACATGAACACTAATAATCGTGCCCTTTTACAAACCTGGTGGCTCACATGATAAATTATTATCAACACAGCAATTTAAGAACTTAACTATTCTATTTTGAAACATCAATATCCCCGGAAGTAATATTAGTGTAGAGCAGTCAATGGTACATTTGAGAAAATTAGTTTTGCACAAGCTAACCCACACGTGGCAATACATCCAAGTCATAAGACGATGGAATAATTAACGTACCATCTGTATATTGACAAAGAACAATGAACTAAAATTTTGAGAAAGATGGTTAGCACATATCAAAAGAATAATGGATCCTAAATTGAACTCTGTCTTTCGCCATAGTTGTTCTGGAATACATTATGAAACCATCGCAAGCAATTTTTAATATTTGCTTTTGATCCTCCAAATATGATTTTACACTATGCATTGGCACTACCTTTCACGCCATAGTACTTCAACTTAGTAAGTAATAAGCAATACCCAATTTAGTCAAATATAAGAGTTTCTACTGTATTCTTTTAAATATTTCAAAGACGCAAACAGACATGGACAAAAATATAAATTAAATAAGAGAGCTAGTAAATTATTTACAGGACTTGTAGATGTAGAATGTAGATGAAATTACTTACTTCCGAAACGCTTCAACATTTCCAGGGTTAATAAAAATCATAAAGTTTTTGGAAAAGCAAAAATTATGGGTTTTTATCTAAAAGATTTTTGATACATTTTAAACAATGAGGCTTTTTCCACCAGAATCTAAAATTGGTATAAAGTCGAACGAAGGCGGTCATGGTTTAAAGAAAATAAACCAGTGCAAACAACATCGAAAGTTGAAATGGACCAAGAGATAACGCTGTCAGTTTGGTGGGATTACAAACTAGGAACCAAACGATTAATTGTGTCCGATTCGACAAATTAAACTCTGCAATTAAAAAAAAAACGAATTGATGAATCGTAAAGGTGTTGTGTTCCACCATGACAACGCTAAGCCACACATATCATTGGTCACTCGCTAAAAATTATTTACGTTTGGTTGGGAAGTAATGTCGCATCTGTTGTATAGGCCGTACTTAGCGCTATCGGCTTACCAAACTCTGAACAGCGTTACAAAATCCCATGAATGAGAAAACTTTCAATTATGTTATGAAATTACACTTAGTTCAGAATAATGAAGTTGACGGAAAGATGGCAAAAGGTCAATTGATCAAAATGGAAATGAATAAAGTTTAATAATTATATGAAAAAACATATTTAATTTGTTTAATAAAATTAATTGCAACCACAAAGTTACTCTTTTACTCATATTTTCATTTGAAATGATTGGAATAAAAACCGTGCCCTCTATACAACAAACACTGATATGCTCAACTTTATTTTTTAAATCTCATTCTGCATTAAATACCATACCTAAAAAAACTAGAACGATTTGGAATTTATACATTAGCCATACGAAATAATTTTACTTCGTTTACTTTTGCCCTTCAGCATACAGTAGAATACAGCTGATAATACGTACGCACACAAAGGACCTTCTATTCGTCTTAATGGATATAAGCGCACACAAGTTATGATCTCCGTAATCATCTTAATTGGAGTGTCGCAATTAATGAAGCAATTGATCTATGTGAATACATCGCACCGGGATTATGAATGAGTTCTATTTATTTTCGTGTTTTTTCCTTCTAATAGAGTATCCTGTCTGCATCGGCAATGAAATTATGCACGTATAAATATGCATAAATTTATCGCTCCATGTCGTATACGCAAAGTTCATTGCGATTTAGCCTTGTAAAGGATGAGTTTTTAATTAATTTAATTGTCGAAGTTGAACGATGCAGACGTCTACCACTTCTTTTTATAGTATACCTAACAATAAGCACGTATTTAGAAAAACTACAAGCGAATATGTCAAGCTCTGCTGAAGCTAATATTCGTAATGGGTATCTGTTAAAAAAAGTTATGCCCAGATCATATTGATCATACGGATTAGATTCATCTGCACGTTGGTGAAGATATAATTAACACCCACTCAAAGTTGAGTAATTTCTTTTACATGTTTATTCCATGTTTACCAGATGGCGCTCGAAGCACACTTCTAATTACTGTTAATCAACCTCGAGATAGCAATCTAGATTGCAGAATGTTAGAGAGGTATAATTATTAATAAACAAAAACTATTACAGGCGCAAAGGATATGCATAAAATGCAGGTCACATTTCTCTACTTGTTGGAGATATATAAGCAATTGATTTAATTAGTTCCCAATTAACAAAATAATTTTAAACTAACAAAAATACAAACAATAGAGACTACATAATTTTTCAAAACAGAAAATCAAAACGATAACCATCCTTCTTCTGTTACTGAGATAAATATGATTTGAGGAAACTTTATTAATACACACAATTACAAAATTCATACGTAACTGAGTAATTTTCCTATTAACCATTTTAATGTTATACACTACCGTCCATAAGTTTGGAAGCAAGGTGAATTTCATTTAAAATAATATAACTGATAGGCATATCATGAAATTGTTAATGCCTATGGCGACTATTGGCAGCAGGTTTAAAGGGATGCATCACCCGCAAAAACGATTAACATGGGCAAGAAAGCAAGCAAACTGGTCACTGGATGATTGGAACGCAGTCTTATGGACCGACGAGTCCAAATAGCAATTTTTTCGTACGCAACAGAGAGTTTTTGTTTGTCGACAACCAGCGGAAGGAGCTAGTGAGACCTGCTTAGTGCCATGGTTTAGGGTTGTTTTGCTGGAACAACGACGATGACTTAGTCAAAACTAGTGGTACCATGCGGAAAGAAGAGTATTTTGATAGTTTGCAAAATCGTGCTGGGTAGAAGCCATCTTGTTGGTGAGTGTTCTAGCAAGATAATGACTATGAAATAGAGAAAGTGCCACTTAATGACCTCCTGCCTATTATTATCCCCCTCATGAATTATTCTGTACTAGATGAGTACAAACAAGATTGAAAGACATAGTAATTCGTGGAATATTATTTGGATCGCTTACTATTGTAGAAAGAATATTTATCTGTTTATGCAACAACGTTTTTTTCCGTGTTTACGTGTTAGTGTTATTGCTTGTATGCACTTTATATTTTTTTCGTTATGGGTAAAAAAGGACATACCAAATGAGAAAAATCGCGTATTGAGGCATTCCTAGGTAAAAGAGTGTATTCTCAACGCAATATTGCAAAGAAAGAAGAAATATCCCGATAAACAGTGCAAGGAATCGCCGTTTTAATGAAAGAAAAGGCACCCACTACAAGTACCGGAAGAGCATTTTGCGGCAAGAAAAGGATCACTACTAATCGAAACCATTGAAGTATCCTGCAACTAGAAACTGAAAACCGAGGTTTATCGGCCTAAGAAATGGAAAACGATGATCAAGCGAGTACGAATGTGCAAGATATCATTCAACATTACACAATGGAAGATTGTCGAATTTAGAGAGATTTAGCAATGAGTCAAAACTAGAAGTCATGGCCAAAAGAGCTCAATTTGTTAGACGACGTCCATCTAAACGGTTTGGTAAAGCTAGTGTACTAAAAACGGCGAAACACCCTCCGTCATTTATGGTATGGTCCTATATATCAGTCGAAGATCTTGGACCAGTGTGTTTTTGCCAAGGTACCATGAATCAACACCAATATAAGCGTGTATTGGAGGATGTCTTGATGCCATATCAATGATTTAGATCCGAATGAAGGCCCGTATACATTAATTCACGATAAATCACCATGCCACATGGCCAAATCCATCCGCTTTTTTGGAAACGCACGCTCTGCCAGTGTTACCTTAGCCTGGAAATTCTCCCGACCTCAATGCAATTGAGAACGCGTGGAGTGTTCTAAAATCACTCCTGTATTCCAGAAGAAAGGCTAGAAAAGAGCAATTAGTAAGAAATATTGAGTATGTGTGGCAAAATGACACTACAATTAGACATACCATTAACGTGTGCATAGACAGTATGTCAAAAATAATAAGAGCAATTATAAAAGCCAAAGGAGGCATTACAAAGTATTAGTTATATAGTTGTGAGAATATCTATAAACAGCTCTGAATAAACTTATGCTTGTACAACAGGTTTTTCATTATATATTTTAACAACACCGGTATTTTAGCAAGTGGCCCTAATAAATTGGACAGGGACTGTAGTAGGTGGACGATTTTCACTGTGACTATATTGCTATATATTTCAGATGCTCACTAATGCAAGAAATAAATCTTAACAGTAATCGAGCAATTAATATCTAAGGCATAAAGACGCCTGCTTTACCATTCTAATTAGCATAAACATTTTTATTCATAAATAAGCATTGTGTACTTTCCTGTGACTCAAATAAACATTATGAGACTATAGTAATTGCAATAATGCATCAATAAATTTAAAGAAAAGATTTTGGAAGCACAAATAGACGCTTATTCAATCAACTTCGAGCAAAAAAAAATAAACAGACTGTTAAGAGAACGAATTCTAACCTACAAAAGTCATTCGACAAATGTCGGGTGTGAAGTAGGATAGTATGGTGAATTTTGTTTCGTTTGACAGTATTGAAATACCGTTTAACAAGGTATGTTGATTATTTTTCACGTTTTAAGATACCGTTAACCTATAACACACATAATATGGGCTGGATGTGTGGCACACAATATAGATCTAACGGATTCATTTCCATTCAAGCGAAACACACACAAGCGTACCTTAGCCGTCCCACACAATACGTAAGTGTAGTACGATTTAAGAAGGAATTCTCTAGAAGTAAATAAATGCTTACCTGACGATATTGGTATAAGAAATACTTCGCCCTGTCTTTCCATTCCGTTTTTTTCAAGTTCACAATTGATATCTCGCCGGTATGCAGCGTTAAAGAAACTCAATTCATATTTAAAATACGCTCACGCACTTCGTAGCTTATTAGTCCGCTGGTATACTAACAAGTAATTAAACAACCTAACCTTTAAAAATCCACATACACTAAACGGCGACCATACAATGCAAACACTGCTGCAGACACCTACACACTAAGGGAAATAGAAGGACTATCTTGTATAATCAATCGAAACGAACGCAGTCTTTGTTTACAAATATTGCCACTATTGTATGCTTAGAATAGCGTGAGCGAAACGCTAAATTTAAAAAGTTGATACCACGTCGTGAAAACGACCGAACCGGGTCGATCTCCGGTCAAGTGTAGCTTTCATTTTTATTCGGTTCGTAGATTTGGTATGTTTCACAGCAGAAAATCGCGAATATGAAACGTGGATATGCCTGAATATTTTGACACTTGTTACTCTATGTACGCCATGTTTCCTTCAAATCCGATGACGTCACGGTTACCACTTACCTGGCCTCTTACGACTTCAAACTATTCGACTAAACCTTCACTGCTTTGATTTTGTTAATAGCTCTTAAGTGTTATTGGTTCGACGTCAGTCACATGATAGCTTCTTAAACTATAATTTGTTTTAATTTTTCCAAATATGATTTTATGGTACATAAATAGAATACCCGTAGATCGTCTTTATTAATTTTTATCGGATATTAAAATGCTTCAAGTTTATCGAAAATGTAAACGTACTGAGGTATGTATAGTTCGTTTCGTTAGAGAAAGGCATATTACGTCATGTCTACGATGAACAACAGCGTTGCCGTTGCTAAGCAACCAAAATACCGTTACTGTACAAATGTTCACGCCACTGGTTTCCATATATTTGAGTTGGTATATTTCGCGCATATTTTAATAGAATATACTCTATTTCTTAATTCGAGGGAGTGTTTTTAAATTGAAGCGCCAAAAAGTGTTGGTCAGTTTTCGGTAAAAATTACACTAGCGATATTTGATATATTGCCGGTGGTCATACTGTTACAACTGATTGACGTTTAGATCATGTAGTTTTGTGAGTGCCTTTGTATTTAATTTTTCTCCCTATATTTGTGTTTTAATAATAATTACTTAACTACAACTCATACAAAATCCTAGCTACTTTCAAAACTGCCGTCAAAAAGTAGCTTTGAAAAATTTCATTGTATAAACACATCTTTTCATTTGACTCCTCCGAATTGAAAAATACAATGTAGTTTTCTATTATTTACTATTAAACTGACAGTATATGATGTGTGTTTTTAAGTAAGTACCGTTTTGATACAAAAAAAAAAAAACAAAAGCAAGATCTCAATCTATTTTTAAACATATTTTCCGCCTATATTAAGGCACTTATCGAATCATAAGACCAGTTTCTGAACTCCACTGTAATAAGAATCTGCTAGCTGATTTGCTAGCCACTCTGGCACGGCTAACCGGCAAAGTGTTTCTTTAAATACAAAAACAAATGGTGTCCCTTCTTTCTAATTTTTTCATAAACTTGCTGCACCAAATCATCATGGCAGGTTGTCCACCACTTAGTTCTTCATTGTGTACGTTTTTACGGCCATTTTTAAGTTTCCAAACCTATTTTCGTCCTATTCCACCGGTCGTAGCGGTTTCTCCATACACTTTGCTAACCTGCCAATGAATTTCGGTCTCTTGCATTTAAGAAAAACTAATGACACTTCGTATTTTATAATGGGTAAGATTTTCTAATGGTCTGGGGTATTTTTAAGTTTATAAGGGCTGAATGGCTAAACTTTGTATTAAAAAATGTGTTCACTTTTCTTTTCCAACTTACTTAAACATAGACAAAGCTTAAATTTCTTTTCGTTTCCGTCTTAAATTAATGAAATGGCATCATCTTAGTATATTGTTAATTATAATTATATTTTTATTACATCAAGTTCAATACTCTAATTTGTATTATTAGGTACTATTAGAGCTGCGATCGCGTATGAAATGCTCGATTATGTAATAATTGAAATAAAACAAAATCTTAAGTAATGCATAGCAATAAAATAATAATAACCATCGTAATTGCTGAAAGCCACATTCCTAAACCGTCATCAGGTGAACGAGCCCGGTTGTACATCTGCAACATTTCGACGGTTGTTATAACAAACGATATTCGCCGAGTTGACATCTAGCCATGTAATATATAACTAATGCAATTTACCTACACAACCCGTTCAACCTAATAAAATCTAATTTTATTTTAAACACTCAAATTTTGTTACAACACTATCATTTTTTATCTTTCTGGGTGTGTACGGTGTTCAGTCTTCACAGTGCCTCCACTGATAACGACGATTGACATTGCAACTTTTGTGTTTCCTCCACTAATGATTTGTAATTCTTTTAAATAATTTGTAAATGCGACTCAATTTCGGAATCTTAAAACACTACTCGATCTTTCTTGATATCAGTCGCCTCCTTTAGATCTAAATTTAACACTGCACACTTAATTTTGTGGAGATGCTTTAAATAATAAAATGCTACCTTTAACCAAGTTCACCAGCTAGTAAGAATTGGATCTGGTGTTTCAGGGATGCCGGAACACTGTTAAACAAAATTTTCAAATACGTTTTGCAAATTTTATAAACACCGCTTTTGTAGGCATTATTAATCTGTTTACGATTGGAAAACATTTTCGAATTTCTTCAGCCACAAGAAGTTACCCATGAACTTTGCACATAATATGTAAGAAATTATCAGTGTTATCACTTATTTAATATGACTGCTTACAAAGCGCATGATTACGGCACCATCAGTCACCAGCACTAACGATTGTTTTCTTCAAAGATTAAATTTGTCTGGTGGATTCAGCACTGTTTAGCTCGTAATTGCTTCGCCAGTACAGCCTGAGCGGCCTCCATTTTTTAGGGAAGAACCTATTGGTCAAGAATAGAAAGTCTCTAAGAATATCGTTTGTCCTGATGATCATGATGTTTGACCAATCATGAATTTTTTTATACCAATTTTGCGCAGACCGATCTCAGATAGCACCTTAACTTTCAACTTCATGGAGTATAGGAAAGACATCAATAGAGCTTCCACTTAATTTCCCGTAATGATGTAAGATCTCTTTATTTGTGCTAGGTATTTTGGGTCAACCAAAAATGCGCAATGTATCAATAAAATCTCAAAAAATTTAGTTAAACCCTCTTTGAAGAATGGTATTTAACATAACATTAGCAACAAAATAACCAAGAACAGATCCCGCTTTCTCTTTTTTTCTTTTTCTTTCCTTTGTTTCTGTCCTTCTCTCCTGTTTTCTCTTATTCTTTTTTCATATTTTTACTTTCGTTTGTTTCCTTCTATATTTTATTTCTTTTTACTTTTATCTCATCTTCTCCTCTTATACCTTATCATAACACGGTCCAATTCCGGAAACAAGTCGTTTATTACTGTGTTTGAAGAACTTCGCGGTAATAATGCTGGTTTAAAGTTTGACTGTCAATTACAGATTCTTTTTGGGCACTCGTTTGGCTATCACAAAACCAAATCAGCATGCTTTTGATCTTAGACCGCGAAAGGTTTTTCGGGACCATTTTTCCGCAAATATTTTCCATCCCCAATTCATTGGTCAAAATATGATGAACGGATATATGAATCAAATTCAAACCTTCTCTGATGTTTCTGACCATTAACCGACAATCAGAACGCGTAGCCTCTATGATACGGTGAACATTTTCATAGCTTTTTCTAGTTTAAAGGCAAGATTGATCTTTAATCGACTCTCGACCTTCTAAGAACTCCTTAAACGACCTGAAAATCTAAACTCTTGACAAAATACTGTCTTCCTGTTCAAATATTGCAAAAATTTTCATTACACTGTGCTCAGGTCTGCAATAAAATCTAATAACATACTGTTGCTCACTCACTTTCAGAACACAACAAATAAATTCTTTTCACAAAAAGACACAGACCACCACGTGACTCTAGAAGGTTCAAACTCTTATTTAAAACGTATCAGATATCTACCTTAATGTTGCAAGTGGAAATTATGCCACAACGTTATCAAAATCATCAGATTTCCGTAGATTTTAAAAATTATTCAGCATTTTTCTTTCGACATAAAATTTGACATATTTTGTAACCGTGTAATTTGGAACAAAAGAAATTAGAAGTATTACTTAAAAATAAGCAAAAGGGGAAGTAATTCACTACATATAAGTGTAATAACTAACAGATACAATGAATAAAAAATGTTGAATATATAAGTATCTCAAAATAACAAAAAAATGTTTTAGAACATAGCTTACTATACACATAGTATATAATAAAATACTTTAAAAGAGCAACTCTTATTTGTAGCACTTTTGTAGAGATAAGGGATGAAATTTCAACAAAGCGTATATATTGAGTGAAACAATATCGAAACATATATACCACTTACTGCATTAAAGAATCTTGCTGCTTAGTACGATTTGGAAACCACAAAAAAATATTAAAAAAGATTTTTCTACAAAACTAATTTCCTCTGTAAAAAGAACAGAAAAGAAAATGGTAGAATTATGTTAGAATCATGGTTTATATTCCAATTTTAGTTTTTATCAATATTGACCAAAAATTGTGACAACTGGCAGCACTGACTGGCTTGCTTTCCTATCAAAGGGAAAGTCAACAGTGTTGCCAGAATTACCGCTACCAGTTGTGGCATAGTGATATCAAGTACCTATCGGTAACCCATGTTGACCCATGGATATTTACCGCATCACGTATATAACTTTAAAAAAAAAACGTCACCCGTGGATAGATGACGTTAATGCCGTATATTATCTTAATAATATCTGAGAATTACGTCATATTAACGTCAATCTGTTACCTGGGTTAAATACAATTCCTTCGTTATGTTAACTACATATTTATTAAAATCTAAATCGAATATATACTACTATGAATGTACCATATAAATGGTGTCCAATATAATCTAACCAATTCAATGAAAGAATGTGTGTACGTATTTTCGAATTGTACCTATATCGAGTACATAAAGAGGGCATTATTCTGCAAAAGCACAAAGTTGCACATCGCTATTACGTTTATGGTTGTTAACCAAATATCAGTAATTCACTTATTTCTTTGGTATTAGAATTTTTCATATAAATCAATACATCATTTTCAAACGCATCGTATTTTTGGATAAGTAAATAATTAAATATTTCTGTCTATTGCAGATATCTCAACGCTAATGTTGCAACAAACCAGACATTTATTTAGATCTTCGCAACACCTAACAAAACCCAAAGCATCTGAGGTCTTAACATCGTACATCCAGCAATGTAATGAACCGCCTTGGACGTCGTACTTCATCAAGGTAATACTTCAATTATCTTTTCAAGATGTCTTACGCATATGGTTCTTCATTTCCAGTACAGTAGCGTTATCAACGACCAATGGGGTAAATCCCATTTTAACTGGAAAGTTGGTAAGTCCAACTATCACATACTCCGAACTGGATGTTATCCGTACATCAAATACCATTGTACAAAAAGACCTGTACAAAACTTGATATTGGAAGACTTCTTCTTTAGGTGCATTAAAGTTCTGAACCTAGGTTGCTAATACCCAGAAGTAATGAAATGTTGATCATGTGAATCTGTTTAAGGTATACCATGTTTAGCTTATGGAATAGCAGCCATATTTTTAATAAGGCATACTGAAGTGGTTGATACACCTTACGGTTCAGTAAAGATATATTTTTTATATCCAGAAGACAAAGGATCGGAATATTAAAAGGAATAAGATTAATGCAGTATCATATTTAGTTAGAAAAATGTAGATAATAATTATTATTACCAATAAATAATTGTGTTAAATGATTTAGCTGTTATCACCTTAGAAATGTAACCTCTCTTTGGATCCTGTATATTGATCGGAGTATCTAATTCTTTCCTAAAAGCAACATTCAAATGAATTTTTCACGGTACAATGCAATCTCAAAGAATTAGCTTACCCATTAATTGCCACGACAACAGTAGCTCCATCTGGTCTGTCGAAAGCTACCAAAAGGATGCCGTTTTGTTCTGTTGATAAATCTACTCTGATGGATCCTCTCGTTATGAATTTAGAGTAGTGACCAATTGCATAAAACATGGGTTGTTTCAAAAATTCACCCGTATCTGTGTTTACTATAATAGGTGAGTCAACATTGTTATCGATGTAAGTTGGACCGCCAGCCATACTTAAAGCCATATTCCAGTCAATCCAACCAACAGACCAATGTTGCAAATTCTGTGGGGAATTGAAAATTTTTTGGTTGCATTTAAATGTAGCGGTCATGTGTGATTAGATGCTTTTCAGGTTTACCTCAATTATATCTATTGCATATTTTTCTCCTCTTAACCAAGAACCTAAGAGCACAGGTTTCTCCCATAATTTATCGCCTTTACAAGCTTCTGTATTGATGAAAAATTTCTCAGGATATCTGAGAAACATAGAAAGTAATCGTTTTCTTATTCCCCATTTTGAATTAGAAATTACCTGTTATGAACATCTGACTGCCAAGATGCTGGAGTTATATCGTTCCAATACCAATGTACTCCTATACCATCGATGTACTCTCTTGCTTCTTTATCAGCGAATAACTAAAATAAGCGTAATCTACCTTCAAGTTGGTCTTTAAAGTAGTATTTGAGTGGAAGAACTTACACTGTCAATAAGTGGAAGTAATACCCTTTGGTCGTCATGACATATAAGTTTTAAATTGGAGTATCGGGAATTTCTGATGGTTGGTCCCAAATTTCTTCTAATCCATTTATTCTACAAGCAAAGGATTAGGATATACAGAAGGTACGTTCCAAAAGTATACCTGAGTCCAAGGAGCCCAACCAACAGAATTGATCTTGTTAGAAGAAAACAACGAAAGACTTGGTTCATTTCCGGTTGTTAATCCCCAGAACTCAATACCTTGTTCCTTGTAGGAATCCAAGAACCTTATGAAGTAGTTCACCCACAATTGCCAATACCCTGTGTCTAAATCGCCACTACCATCTTGCAGACCGTTAGTTTTCATCCAAGATGGTGCAGTCCAAGCAGAGGCAATAAATTGCAGCTTGCCATTCATTAAATGTTGCGCTTGCTTAATCAAAGGTATCTGCAAATTTCGTTACGCTATAACGTTCTTAACTACAACCGCAGCAATGCCTACTTTATAAAAAAAATCTTCCGATTGTAAAGCAAATGCGGACAGGATTAAGTCTGGTAATGCTGTATCCATGTACGAGTAACTACGAGTCGAGAAATCTGTTCCACCAATAGGAACGCGACATAAACTATATTCCAAGCCTTCATTTGAGAAATATGATCTACACCCACAAATAGAAACAGATGCCGATATACATACATCAAAACTGCAAAATCTTCGTTTACCTCATAAGATATTCTCTTGTCTGGTTATTTAGTGAATTAATATTTATACCAGTAGCATCTGTAAAAGCGCCGCCAAATCCATGGACTGTTTGATATGTGGTACCGTGATCAATAACAACATCCGGAGCACTACTACTTGAAACAAATTTAGCCACTTCCCTTTCAAAACGTTTTCCAGCTAAATTCGAAGTATATGAAACGTATTGTCCAACTTCCACTTGAGTAATAGGATCAATTGTATCGCAATGAATAGAATTACAAACGCAAACCGTCCCCGTATTACCATAATCACGATGCAAACATTCTGAAGCGCCCTGAACACTTCCTACGAATTAAATGAAAATAGAAACAAGAAATATTTAATTTTTGGAAAACTGTACCCGAAACAAAGCAAAACACTAGAATCTCCAAAAACATAATTCAGGTTTGAATTTACGTCAAACGATATGTGGTAAGATACTGGAGTTTGGATTCAATTTTATGGTTAACTAAAAAGAAATAGTGATTATTTGGATGTTGTTGATAGATTAGTTTTATCGCGCATGCAAGAATCTGTTTGTAATGCACCACTTGAAAGATTATTATCGCAGATTTGATTTGCAAACATTATATTAATGACGTAGATATAAAAATGTAATTGGCCAATGAAGATTGAGAGATTACGGAAAAAGAATGAATGTTTTCTTGGAACTGACGCTTCTAAAATTTTGTGAAACCAAGAAAATGTAATAAAAAAACCACACACTTTCTGGGAATTCTGTTAAAGTATGTATTTTGGAGAAACAATGTAAATTATAAAGGGTCAGATGATCTGATAAATTTGTAACCAGCTTAGTCAGGCTAACTTCTACTCAAAAAAATGGAAATCATGCGAAATTATCCAAGCGTTTGAAGCTTCCACACAATAAGAAAACCAGTTCGTTGTCTTAGTCCCAAGAAAGAGATAGAAATACCTAAATAGATAACTTATTTGTTTCATATAAGGGTGTCATATGGGTGTTTAACATAAGCAATTAAAAACACGGTAATAATAATTTTAAGTAGTAGATATCAAAGGATCATTCCATAATAATAACAATGTAAACATGGAATCAATTGTATACTGTTTACACGTACACGAACTGCCAATATACGAGGATCATCTACAAAGTGAAGAACGTTTATCAGTTTAGAGACTAAAACAATTTTTTTCTGCACTCACTGTAATTCCTACACTACTTCTCTCTATAACTTTCGCTCAACTTCAAATACGTATATACTAATAATGTTTTACAAGTTTTTCTATACCTGCTACATATTCGGTTGCCGCTAGATTGTTGAAGTAATCGCTAATGATTCGTTGCCATTACGAAGTGTGTGCTGTCCAAGTAAATCTTTTAACCTGGGGGAAGACAGAATGGTCGTTAGAAGTTAAGTGATGATTGTACGTTCTCATTCAGTCGTGTTCACTTATGGCTTATTTCGATGATTGCGGTAAGATGCTTGTCAACATCCGTCGTACTACAAGTCTTTCTGGGCACCAGTAACTTCGCAAGTAATAACGGACTGAAATAGGCTTCTACTGATTGACTGATAATTTAACATGAAGCAGACATAGAGAAACTTATAAAGCATGTTAAAAGTAAAATAGTTGAACTTAAGTGGAACTTATGTGGAGAAGTACTGAATTATTAATAAATGTCAGAAAAAGAAAACTTTCTTTACTTTTCTACATAATCTTCGTATATGTGAGAATGATTGGCACTCTATCCCTATCTTTTTAAAGTATTACAACCACATCAAGCGTCACTTATAGAGATAATGCATTTATACAAAATCGTAGCAATTGATAAACAATATTTATCAATTTTTACTTTGTTACAAAACGTCTCATTAATACCGCCTTCTTTCATATTCAAAATTTCGGCATAGATTGCCGCTTCTTCTAAAGATTTGAAATGCTGGTAATATAATTTTTTCTTAATTTCCGGTCACGTATATCATTTTTTCAGCAATAAAGATAAATCCTTTCTTTAGAGCGACCAAACCATTCTGATTAATGTTCTGTAATGTCTCTAAATTACTTCAGGATAAACAAAATGTGTGTTTCTGGTCTTAGTCCTTCTAAAATACGAAATTTTCGTCACGTAGTATTTTTGCAACATTCGAAGATAACCTTCTTTCAATAAAGTTCTATAAACTTTTGTAAGATTTTCCACAAATTTGTCAGCGAAACAACCCCACGTCATAACGGAACACCCAATGCATTACACTGTCGAAGCAACACCTCGTTCAACCATACTTCCACAACAACAACAAATATTCTTCTTTTAGAGTTTAAAGTTAATATTAAAATAGAGATTATATAATAAACAAAATATAAATTATTATGCACCGACAATCAAATTGTGCTTTCATAAAAACACCGACTCTGTATTCTATTACAGTCTGGCACAACGTTGGCATTCTTTTTGCTAATTTTTAATTGTAAGAATTTAAAATAATTATTATAATATAATATATATATATATAATATAAAGTACGTTATAGGCGGAAAAAAATATTTCATTAAAATCCGAACGAAATTAGAGCTATCTTATATCAACAAAATGCCAAGAAAATAATATCTAACATAACAGTGCTGTTAAATACAGTTATTTATGGCAGGGATCGTTCACGAGAAAGACATTTAGTGGATAGTAGAAAAAACGCTGCATGTCCTGCCTCGCCGGCATCGTCAACACGCTTCGAGCAGTTTCTCTACAACTAATTGAAATTCCCTTTCAGCTATTATCACCACAACTAAACTACTAAGAGTACCCATTTGCTGTTCAAAACACAGCGACACAAAAAGGTACAGCTAATGGACTGCTAAACTAGAGAGTACGCACCGACAGTACATTGGGTAGCTGCATATATAAATGAGCCGTCAGGCTTATCATGATGTATTAAAAACACTTTTAAAAAATGCCCAGGAAACAATACCCAACGTAATAATGCTGCTAAAGAGAAACATGCTCGAAACCGAGCTGATGATGCCTGGTAGGCAGAAAGATGCCCGCATGTTAACGTTTTTCTCTCCCCTCACATTGTCTTTCCCGTGGATGATCCCACCAATACCATGAGCAATTGTACTTGGCAGCATTATTATCTTGGGCAGAACTAACTTCTATCTATCTTCAATTTTAAAATTGAAATTACTATACGTCATTTCATGGAAAAACCAGAAATTACAATTTGTTGGCTAGTATAATTGTATTTCAATTTAAGTAAAACTGGTCTATATTCAAGAACGTTAAAATTTAGATTAAATGCATTGGCATTAATATGCACCGAATGCAATCTTCTACAAAAAAAAATCTAACGAAATTATTTTAAATTTTGTCTTGAAAAGGCAGACAAAATATAAAGCAAAAGTGTTTTTTTTCTTACTACAACACCTTTACAATACATACACGAAACTATGCCTGGCTCGAGCTGAATAAATGTGGTCTTGATGCCCTTTCTCAGAAAGAAATAAGCAGTCGATATCTTTAACGGATAGGTTACACTTAAATAATCAGCATAAGCAACTGAAGTTGTAGGTTTGGAGTCTGAACGTGTTTTTGATGACGGAACCTCACAATTATTTGAAAAGGAAGTGAAACATCAATGTAAGATTAAACAAATTTAATAAATAAGTATATAAATAAGAAACAATCTATGAGGTAATATTTTTATTGTTTTTTTTTTCTTCCTATTTTACCAATATACTACAGTAGTCAGAGAATGAGCAGTCAGATTAAGAGTGAGTACGCCTTTGCCTTCATCAGCTATCGTGATGTTTTGGTCAGCTTTTCCCCTGGAAAATGGAATGTTAACTCAAGAAAGTTAAAAAGCAAATTTATTTTCAGGATATTTTACCTATTCAAGATTACGACAGCGATACCCTTATCCGGCCTTCTGAAAGCTACCGACCAAACTTTGCTGCTTTCAGAACTATCAACACAGACGGATGTTCTAGGAATAAATTTAGAAAAGTGACCTAATGCGTAGAACATGGGTTGCTTGTAAAATTCGTTGGCAGACGCGTTCACAACTATTGGCGAGTCTACTATGTTGTTTATATATGTTGGGCCACCTGTTTCATTTAATGCCATATTCCAATCGATCCAACCCGTAACCCAATTACGCAGGTCCTAAAAGCAACTCATTTATTTACAAAGACAAATCCAGCTACAAATAAGATGGTCACCTCGATGATGTCTTGAGCATAGTCTTCACCTCTGGACCAAGATCCCAGTTTGACTCCTCTGCTTAGGAAGAAGCCTGTAATACATTGGCAAAATGAAGAGGACCGAAAATGATTTTATAGAATATTTAATATTTATCACCTTTACAAGCTTCTGTTGAAATAATAAACTTGTCTGGGAACTTATTATGCAATTTTGTTAACAATGAAGCTGGAAATATATTGTCCCAGTACCAATGGACTGCGGTACCATTAATGTAGTTTCTTGCAATCGGATTCTTGAAAACCTAATCAACGCAAAGTATTAATAGTAAATATAATAATAGCTAGGGTATAATATTCAAATAGTCATAATCACCTTAATAATTTACTGAATTAAATAATTTTCGCATGATATTTATATACAATGCAACTAGACTTGTTTGAGTAGTAAATATCTATTCTTCTATTCACTATCCTATTTGTAGTAGCACATAAAAAGGAATAGAGTAAAATCAAACAACGATTAATCAGACAGTGGTAGTGTTAGTATGGTGGCACAGTTCGAAATTTTAGATGATGGCTGATGAAATAAAGTTAAGCATAGGTTTTTGGCCGTGGAAATGGATCATTTGAGAATAATAATGAGTTTAAATACGTGCTATACGAAAACATTTAAATTATTTTTGTTTTATATTTTGCTTTATTTCCATTGAACTTCTCTGGCAGGCTATTATATTTAAAAACAAATCTTACTTGACAGATTAATCTACTTGTTTACAAGTTTAATATATAGCGAAAGCTGTCAAATATATTTAAAGGAATATATAACATTAATGTTATCCTTTCCCAAGAAATCATGGAAATGAATTATCGGGCTGTGATTTTCTTTACGATTTTAAGCGTAGCTTGACCCCTTAAACATGTTTTGAGGAAATCAATCAAGTGTTTGATGATAGGTCGTATTCCTCAGTTACCGTAAAGCGATTGTAATGTAATGAATTTCAACATGGTCCACTTTTCTTAAATGATAACCTTCGAGGTTCTAAGCAAAAAACGAATGTTATCGAAATGGATCTTAGTTTTGTACGAAGAATGATTAAACAGCTATGTTACTGAATCGTTTTACCATGGTATGCAACATCATTATAGGTGATGAAACATGAGCAGAGAACGAATCTGCTCCAACCAAAGTTGTTACGAAGAAATACCGAAACAAAAAGATGATCGTCACATTTTTTGGAATTACTGGACATGTTTCCACTATAGCACTTAAGGATTGTCCTATTGTTAACAGTGAATGGTACATTACAGTTTGTTTATCTCAAGTATTCCAAAGTGTTTCCGAAATACGTCAAAGAAGAAGAAACATCAAGCGACATTCGGGTGCACGCTGCTGCTCGAACAAATGAATAACCAAAACATTAAATAATGGATCATGAGCCATATAATCTAGACTTAACGGGTAGTTACGGGGTTTACATTTACAAATCTATTTATGATGACTAGGTAGTGCAAACCACGTTTTAATTTAATATATCCCACATCAGTTTCATCACATCATAAATATTTAAAATTGCTGAGTAAGTATGTATGTATATCAGAAGCATCACCAATTTGTGGCTCCATATGATTCTTTTAATACATATATTTACCTGAAACCACCGCCTACTTCAATATTTATATAATAGTAATCTATTTCCTAGAGGTACATATGTACCTGGTTACATAAAACATTACAAACTTATACAGCGTAACAGTAAAATGTGAAAAAAAAACAAACTAAGTAAAGTAATTACTAAGGCATATATATACACTATTTTACATTATAATTAACTAAAGCTGAATTGGCTGGCGCAAAATAATCAAAAGCTAGGTAGAAGAGACCCAACGAGGAAATACTGAAACAATGACAGATCTAAATGCGTCAAATGGGGCTGATATCTCGAGGGTCAGAGCTAATGTTAATGTCAGTGTACATAATGTATACTGGAGACCTCATTAGGACACTTTCCCGAGTGCACACAAGAAAATTACATTTAATAGACAGGGACAATCAATCTTGTTATGTATCAAAAGCAACAAAAAAAATTGAATAAAGAGTTGATATAACAGAAAGAGAAACAAAATTTAATTTCTGCAGCTGAGCACTACATTCATAACCACTGTATAGATAAGATCGGTCCGAGAGAAAATAGAAGAACCTCAGCAATGTTGTCTGCACTAACTCAATAGTGTTTATATGCTTCATAAATAGGGAACCAAGCAAACACAACATACTCCAATCGGAAACGAATGAGTGAATAATTAATGAAGATGGAGGCTGTATGTTGCAAAATACATTAACTGGGTTATATGATCAGAAAAGGACAGAAGCATGTAAAAACCGCCCTCAAATCCTTGGCTGAAGTTTATGACTGCAGTAGTGTTCATTCAATATTATAGTGATAGATGATAACTAGGATATTATGGTAGTATATTTATATATGTTTAGGAATAATTTGTTAACTTTACACCAACAAGAAACTCAATGGATATCTTTCTGTAGCAATCCAAAAATCTCGGTATCATTAACATACATTAGCATTTCACATTCTAAGAGTGCTAGCGATATTAGTCTTGAAGAATAGATATAATTATAATAATAATTCTCAACAGCTTTCGCCAATTACAGGGTGCATCGGCCGGCCATGAGTTATTACTACGCCTGCATCTATGTTACATCTAAAGATATTTGTTCTCAGCATTCGCTATGGAGTCAGGAAAGCCACAGAAAACTTCAACCCTGAAAAACAGCCTCGGCGTTCGAACCCGGGACACCGAAAAATACTGGAGGTCCGAGATTAGATCCTAGCGTTATACCAGAATATGAATGTCTTTACGGCATGTACATTCTATTATCAATTGCCTCAGATGCATATTGCGTAAAGCAAGCTAGATTAGTTACAGTTGGATGTTAGCATATAAAACCATGCTGCTTATAAGAGCTCCAACTGCGCACCTCTAAGCAAAGATGAGTAAAAAAATGTACTCAGATGCTTTTGAAAAGTTGCAAAATAAAAAGGTTGGGCAGCAATGATTTTAACAAGATCGCATTTTTCGAGCAATGGGTATATTCGTGCCAGCTTGCAAACTGTTGGACACTTAGATTGCTTCAAAATAAGATTGAATATGAGGTACAATGACATGGTAAGTACATAAGCGCAATCACGAACAATAAATCGTGGAATATTATCTGATCCTGATGTAAAAATATTTTTCAATTGTTGAAGTGTTAATTCAATTTTTAGAATGCAATAGAAATAAAAGTTATTGTAGAATTAGTCATGTCGTAGAAAACAGGCGCTGTTAAAATATTATGCAAAAATATTTACTATATTGGCAAGTGTCATAAAGTCAATATCATTATGCTTCCTATGTCCAGGTATTCTGATATGACCACATTTACTCTGAACGAGAAACCAAAGCCATGTTGGATCATTGCACAGACTATTCTTTATTCTGTTAATATAACTAAAGATCTGTAATGCTTAAATTGATCATGAAAATAGTGAGTCTTGGTCTTTTATATTTTTTGAACTTTAAAGATTTGGTTTTTGAAGCTTGTATAATTTTAGAGTTGAACCAAGAGAGATAAATTCGGTGATGGCTTACAATTGGTTTAAATTTGGGAACTAATTTACTGAAAACTATATATAAAATGTTATAGAATGCGGTGCATGCTTTATCCACACCATTAATCCTTTCCAAAATAGACCAATCAATTAAGTATAAGTTTTTGTATAATAATGAAGAATTGGCTATTTTTGATTCCAAACATCTAAAGCGTGGTTCATACTAAACAGAAGCTTCGAAAAACTAATAATTTCAAGTGCTGGGTGTCCCAAAAATCTTTTTCAATTCGTTTTGTTCAGCGCGAGAACACAATCGTTAAGTGGGGAGTGGGAGGCATGCCAATCGCTAGCCCCTTTCTTGGCAATTAATCGGTATTGAGCTTTTAATGGGGGTGGGGCGTGTGTGCTCTGTGTGCGAATTTTACAAAAAGCTCAGATGAGGCGTTATTGGAATTTAAGAAATTAAAAGAGAAATGGCGCTTTTAATCGGAGCCCTCGGTTCCATCAAACGTCTCTTTACCAGTTATTCGTAAAGTTTTCCCTGTAAAAATCAAAGGTATACTGCAGCACTCCTCACTCTAAATGAATTAAAATAGAATATTGAAAGAGCAATGGAGGCTATCACGTATAATATGTACAGAGCAGTTCTCTAAAATTTTACCTCAGGTTTTAAGAATAATAATGTTCTATTGCTTCTTAGTAGACAACTACAAAGACAAACGTCAAAGGAAAAATACATTATATAAGTTTATACCAAAATAAAGTTACAGAAATAAATAAATAATAATCATCCATCTAGTAGTCGGGAATGTAGAAATTCATCTATGCTGTAAGGTTCAATATTTAGTAGCAATTCGTGAATTGATTTTTTAAATATGTGAATGCTACTTACTTGCTGTATTGCATGGGGCAAACTATTGAAAATTTTTAAACTTACATAACTAAGACTCCTCGCAGTCAACTGTAGCCTGTGTTTGGGGTAGCAGTAATTTTGTGTCTAGTATGGTGGGTGTGGAGGAAAGCATTATGTTCAAACATTTTTTTTTATGTTTGAATAAAAAACACTAAACATTCGAAAATATAAATTGCAAACATGGTCAAAAACCTGTTAGCCCTAAAATGCCCTCTACAAGATTGATTGTAATGGAAGCGCAACATTAAACGCAGAACTTTTTCTGATTAACAAAAACACGATCCAGTTCTCTACTGCTTCCCCAAAAGACGACCCCAAACTTTGAATGCGGATAGTAGACAGAAGAATAAACCAGTCGTAGTTCATCAGCGCTAACCACGCCACGTAGTATTCGTGCACAATAACAAAAAGTATTTACTTTCTTACAAACTAAATCTATGTGATTATTTCACTTGAGACAGTCATCCATAACAAGTTCTAAAAAACGTGCTGAATGTTGCACATCATAGTCGTACTTATTAAAAGATAGAAGCTCGCTTTTAAGAGCATAATGTTGGTTTTACTGTGTGTGTCGATGACCGTCTCCAATGAAAATCCTACAACTACCAATGAAGTGTCATCGACATAGTTCATCAACATGGGTCTATTCGCCATCAAAAAGCACTCGACAGCATAGACATTAGAAGAGGGCCAACAAATTAACGGAAGAAGACCTAATTTTTAAGATATAGATTTCCAACGCCTGTATTTTAATAAAAAAAAATAAACATTTATTAATTAAATCTAGCCATTATATTACTATATACTTTATATTTTGAAAAGATCTTTTGGGACACCTTGTATACAGAAAAATGCGATCAATATGTAAAGTAAGAATACTTTAATTAAGGATACCTGGATTTGCGAACACGTATCGATAGATTGCATAATCAATCATTTAATATTATTACAGAATCGGTCATGTGAGTAGAATGCAAATTTGGACGATTTTTTTCAATGCAGATAATAATACAATCTACCTTGAATAAAACTTAAAACCCCATACAAACATTTGAATTTACTTCATACTTACTAAATCCATAAACCACGGAAGATAATATCTCTGATCATCCAAGGCCATAATGTTAATATTGCCATAGCCATTTTTGTGAAGAGTAGGTCCTAAAGCTTCTGCTACCCAGGTAGCCTAAAATTAGACTTCTTTTATATTTTACGTTATTTGTGCTAAATATTATACCAAAGTGTGGGAAGTCCATCCTATGCTGCTAATACTTTGAAAAGTCACTAAGGGAAACTTCGCTAAGCTGGGTTCGTTGCCGGTGGTAACACCCCAAAAATGAATCCCACGTTTCTTATACTCATCAAAAAATTTAACGTAGTACCTCGCCCATGCTTCATAGAATTCCGGTTTGAGAATACCGCCATGATAGTTCCCATTGGTCTTCATCCACTTAGGGGCAGTCCACGCCGATGCAAACATACGCATGTTACCTCCGGAAATATTCAGAGCCGCTTTTATATACGGTATCTGTAATTCATTAGGATGATTAAATGATGAAGTCTTTTAAAGCCTTATCCCACCTTATAATCGAAATCGGCTCGATTCAAAGCGAACCGTTTTAGTTCCGGATCAGGGTCGCCATCATCGTAAGAATAAGCTTCCAACGAAAAATCGGTGCCTCCTATCGGGACTCTACATAGATTGTATTCGATTCCTTCTTTCGCGAAGTAAGATCTAAAAACGTGCTAAAATTATTGTATTAATTCCCACTGTGAGTCTTCAAAGACTCTTAAATATTACTGCTCAGTATTCAAAATACCTCAGCAAATTCTCCCTGGCATCGTCCGACAACGTTTCCATGTTGATACCGGCTGCGTCGGTAAAGGCACCTCCCCAACCGTGAATACTTTGCAAGGTCCGATGTCGCGTCACGTTAATATCAATGAACTCAAGTTCGTCTGCCGAAATGTTCTTGAACGATTCGGTTGTACGGTGGAATCGAAGACCCGCCAGATTGGAAGTGTACACGACTGCTTTAGGGAAGTTAACTTTTTTCACCGGATCGAGAAAATCGCAATAAGTTGCATTGCAAACACACACTGTCCCTCCATACCCGTAATCTCTTGGTATACAAGTGAAATGTGCCAACCGTATATAAACTGTAAGGAAAGTAGTTGGAACAGCATTAAAATTTTGAAAGGTCTGTGTTTTCCAATTGTAATTAGCAGATGTGCCCCAGCGTTTTAGACAGAAGAAACTCAGGACAACTTCTTTACGATTTCATTATTAAGATCTTTTAAATAATAACAATAATGGTTTATTTTCCCCACAAGAAATACATATTCCAATTACAGGCCAAGAATTCAACTATAGGATTATTTTTAAAACCGTACATGCTATTTATTACGAAAAGTTTGTCTCTTCTCTCAATTCAAGACTTTTTCTGTAATCAGCCGTCAAAAATTTTGAAAATACGCAACAAAAACAAACTTTTCGTTCTAGTCAAATAAAATCGCGAATTGAACCTGCGAATTGGAGAGGTTCGTATTGGCTATAGTTGTTCACACAGCCCAGTCTGAAGACAAGCCTCGACTAATCATCAATCTTTTATACACTACCGCTCGTAATAGTATGGACATTTCGTATTTCATACAAAATTTAACGCTTACTTCAAAACTTTAAACCAAACAATTATAAGAAAAATATTTATTCATTTACGACTTATTCCACATGTACACACAAAAGAAAAAGGAATAATAAATATTGGAAAACATAAAGTTAGTTATACTTTCTTCTCATCGAAAAATCCACCTCTTAATTTAATAACTGCTCGCACAATTCGCGGCATTCTTTCTACTAACTTCCTCAGTGTATCTTGACGAATATTATTCCACTCGATCTGCAATACCAGAGATGGGTTTTGGACGTTGCACATTCTCTTTCAATTCGTTTGTCCAGTTCATCCCACAGAAGCTGTATCGGGTTAAGATCCGGACTCTGGGGAGATCAAGTCATTATTTTTAATATTCCTTAATTCTCTGCATCAGCGAGATAGTTGTTGCATAATAACGACGTGTGCTTCAGATCATTATCGTGTATCAATCCAAAATTGTTGCCAGCGCAATCCGGATAGCAGACCGACTATTTTCTTCTAATACCTCGCAATAGATCTCTTTCCTCATTACTTACTACTCACAATTTTCACAAGGTCTCCTGTTCCACTTAATGAAAAACAACCCCAAACACGAATGAAACCACCATCTTTCTTTATTGTTGGTGTAATGCAGGAAGCATTTCCTCGCCTTAGAACGCCTGATAAATGTTCTACGGTTTTGACCAAGCACTTTATATTTGGAGTCATCAGTCCACAGTGCGTTTTGCTATTGTTTTATACCAGCCTTTGTGAGTGTTAGCCCACTGCAGAAGTTTTTGATTATTTCCACGATGAAGCAACGGTTTTCATGTAGCAATACGTTCGTGGAGATTTGCTTCTTTTAGACGACGTTTCACTGTACGGATATCTTCCTGTTTCTAACCCAGTTCATTTCCGCCATATTAAGTAATTTTATGCGTTCATCGTTGCCCCTGGATTTTACTCGAGGACGTCCTGGACGATTTAAAGGATCCATTCTACTATGAGCGGTGGTGTATATGTACGAAACACGCAAAACAGTATTTTATAATTGTTTCTAGTAGAATACGCCTGGAGAATTTGGTAGTTGTTCAAGTAAAGAACTTTAATACCTATCAAATTATAATTTGGGTATTTTTTCACCAACATCTTAAAATATTGGAATAGAAATATGAATGTATTCAAACAAGAGTACAGTAGTTAGAATATCGGATTATTTTGACAGCAGAAACTTTGTTAAAATTGAATGTGTGCATTCTATTATGAGCCGTGGTGTATGTATGTAAGTAAAACTGTGCACTCGATTTTTTATAGCCGTCATTTTTAAGGTATATTACATATCTTATAGTTTTTTTTTATTGGAAACCTTCCTATACTTAGTTTACAATTTTTGATATTTGAAACTTAGGTATAGATAAATGATAATTAGAGAGCGGATTATATGCAAAGTGCATATATTTAATTTTTTTGCATATCTTTAGCTATAGTCTATATGTAGACGTATTACACTAATTGAAGTTAATTAGCGCTAATTACTGATTGGATATATTGCATATTTAGGCATTTCTATGCATATTTTTATAAAAGTTGCATATATTGCATATTTAGGCTTTTTGTTATTCTTTCTACTAGTAAAAATTCCTAGGATTTCCTAATGTAGATCGACAACGGACAATTCTCAGAACGATAAATCTTTTACATTGGTCTCTCTTATACTTTTTTCCAAGAACTGCACGTGTTTAATTTCGCCTAGCAGAAGAGATGTAAATACGTTTTATTGTTATTATTAATTCCCAAATAAACTATTCATTCATTGAATATCTTTGAGCGAAACAGCATGTAATTGTATTATGTTTTTAAATACTGTGCGTACATACAATGAGTATAGCGAACAAAATTTCTTTATGGATTAAGCCTGAACTGGCAAAGGATGGCGACAAAATATTTTGTCGAGCCTGCAGCAAACTGGTAATTTTAATTGTACTAAAAGCTTTATAATTGTTTTTAAATTCTTTAACTTTTGATATAAAATGACAATTGTTGTTGTAGATGTCTTGTGAGAGAAAATATCTGATTGATCAACACGCTAAAACTTCATTACATATTGGAAAATGGGAAAAACAAAGCGATCCGCATGTGTGCAGCAATCTATATATCAATGTGTAGCATCAACTTCACGAAACTCAGAACAAGAAAAATATAGTAGGAATCTGTGTAACGCATTAATTTCGTCTATATACAACATATCATTAGCAAGATTAAACAATGTTAATGTGAAATCATTTCTGCAAAAATATTGTAAACATGACGAAAGTACCTTACGAAAAAATTCTGTCACATCTTGTTACCAGCAAACGATGGCAGAACTTCAACAATTGGTAGGGAATAATTTTATTTATATCATGGTAGATGAAAGTATGGATAAGTGTGGCCGTTATATTGCCCATTTGTTCTTGGAATTCTTCATGAAGATATTGTTGGTAAATCATATTTAATTTATTGTAAAGAACTTTAAAAGACAAATAATGTGACAATTGCTCAATTCGTTCAAGGTTTATCAAATTTGTTTTTACCTGCAAGTATACCTTGTGAAAAAATTTACGAGATGGGGTACATGGTTAAACTCTGCAATTTTTACGCCGATAATTTTGAATGAATAAAAAATTTAATTCTTGAAATCACTGCTGACTGCATTACTCTAGAAAATTGTAAAAAGATAGTAACATCAACAGAATTGCTACAAAACCTTTTGTATATTAAGTTAAATTATAGCTTTGTTTCAAGTTCCATTCGTAAACTAGAAACGCAAAGAATGTCGCTCTTGGAATCAGTCGAAATAGTAGACAAATTTGATATGCAATGTAAGAAGGTTAAGGGTACAATAGGTAATTCTGTATACGATAAATTTAGAGAAGTGATAAATAAAAATGCAGGATATTTGAAATTGAAGAAAGTTAAGAGTATTTTGGAAGGAGAAACAGTAAACGATTTCGACTTTAATTTTAGTTTAGAATGTATTGCAAAGTTAAAAAATGCACCAATTACATCTGTGAATGTCGAAACAAGCTTTTCTATTCCTAAACATATGTATTCTGATAGAAGACAAAACTTTCTTTTACACAATTTTGAAAAACATTTAATTATAAATTGGTTTAGAATTATGTTGTAAAAAAATTTTGTGCAATAAAGCTAATGTTTAAATTTCTGCTCTTACTTATTTTATGTAAAAATGTTGCATATTGTCGCAACTTTTTTGCATATATACCCCAGGTTTATGCATATTTTCTCAAAAATCGATGCATATGTATGCGCATATATTCCAGTTTTTCTTTGCATATAATCTGGTCTTTGATGATAATACATTACAAAAACATAATTAGCATAATTGGATTTTGACAACCCTTACACATATTTTTATGATAGCTATTCTTATCTTTCAGATGTTTCACGAAGGGAAGAAGAAGAAACTATCGGGTTATCAAAATTTAGTTAATAATTGAACACGGGAAGTAAACCGTGACCATCGAGATTGACTTCCAGTACATCTTGCATTTCGGAAACGCCCCCTAGCATTGAAAATCAAGAAAACTAACCATTATCCTAGTTTGGTAAAAAGCTTTCCGGTGAAGAAGAATGCAAAGAATTAGTAACTACTGACTAACCAGATCTTCAGTGAAAGACTCTCAAGTATATATTTTCGACAAAAATTAATTGAAAATAACTCGGAATAAAATATGCACTTCAATTTTCCTCGTGATCCATCGTTCTTTTAATTTTCAAAGATACTTAAAAAGGGCGAAGTTATTACTTTACTCGATTTATAAAAATGCTATTTCTTATTTTTGATGTAAATTTTTTGACCCGCAAAAAACAACATGTTTTATCTGGGGATCTTGTTACATTTAGCTATGTACTGGAGTTGACACGAAAAAGGTACCTCTCACTAGTAAAATATAGAAATTTAGTTGGTTTAAATAATTACTAGGGTAATTATTTTCCATAATTTTTTTTTAAAAAGATCCAGTGGCATTTTCTCTTTCGTTTGCCTTTAAAAATATAAGCAAGATAGACAATATCGAATTTCATTTATATAACAGAATTTTCAAAAATTGTCTGTAGAATAATGAAGAAATGTATATATATATTATGGATGTAACGGAATTTACAACATATACCTGAATACACATACGTAGCATTCCTAAACTACATAAAACAATAAAAATACTTTACCCACAAATATAAAGAAAATAACACCAAGACGAATATCCATAACTCTTCGATCACTCCCTAACCGCACCTGAAAAGTAACAAAAAGATGTATATCGGTTTATATATGCGCTAGGTAAGTCATTTGTCATGTTTTCAACAACTATTTAAGAATGCGCACGCTAACTCCTGAAAATGAAATCATTTGTTGCGCTTTGCATTATTGCAATGTGCTATTCGGAATTTCAACATTGACAATAACATTATCTAAATTACTTCTAAATCTTTTTCCTTTTCACCTTCTCGTACCAGTCTACGAAGGAGCTATGTGCACTACAATCCTCGCATTTTTTTTTATAAAATAGGTCAAATTACTAATACAAGGATAAAGGAATAAATTCACAGGATGGGAAAGTATTTATATTTAGAAAGTAATTTCCCAATTAGTTCTACCCCAAAATAAACTTCAAATTTTTGCTAACGCATTACAAGTCTAACGTCTCTCAGAAAGAATTATTACAATGTGTTGAATGTTTAATATCAAATCATCATCTCGTTAACAAACATAACAGTAACTACACGAACATCTTTCAATCTCTCTTTCATAATTTACGAGAACAAAAACTACGAGGCAATATAAGGTCTTCAAAAGGTAGCATAGGCAACAGTAAAGAACTTGCAATGACAACAGAATCAGAAAATATAATAAACAAAAGAAAATTTGAAGACTAGGTATTGAAGCATATATATTGAGTATAGTGCGCCGAATGCCCCTTCAACTGAAGTTGAAACATTTGAAGCAATTCGCCCTATCAATCAAAGAGAGGATTTTACAAAAATATGGAAATACATATTATACAGAACGTACGGAAGCGCGGAGCTGATGTAGGAATAAGTAAATATGCAATGTCTCTTTGAAATAAAATAAGAAAATACGGAAAATGAATGTAATTATATAGAACATGAATCCAAAAAATTTTGAATCGATTACGATACAAACGTCAGAATTCAAAAAACCCTAGGAAATTGTGCTACCCATGTGTGCAGGATGTGTATACATAATACATCCACTTAACCAACAAATTTTCAACATTTTGGCGTCTAATTGAAGCTTGTAATTTTACTTCTCGAGCAAAATGCGTAACGGAACAGATTTGACTGAAATTAAAGTCTAAAGGAATCATTTATTCAGCATATACAGACAAAATTCGCCATCTCTAGTTCATCGGCATGTCTATGGAAAATGGTGTTTCTACACTATGTATTTCGTACATATACGTACATGAATTAAGTGGAAACACGTATTTCAGCTACATCTTTATCTCAGTGTAACTAATAAACCTTTTAGTCTTGAGTTATTGGCAAGTGACCAACACCCCAGCGTGCTTTCTCTTCATGAAGCCAATGCTAGTATTGGTTGTATAACTTCACATGGTTAGAATTAGAGTTCAGATTCTTTTGCACAGAAAATGTTACAAGTACACATGAATATGACATTTGTTTAAATGCAAAAAATATGCTAATCCAGTTACCCCCTTGTAAATCAAGAAAAAAGCAATAACACAACTATAAACGAAATAAATATATATTTAAATAAAACTAATAACTACATAATTAGACTAATAAGTACTAACAAACATATATATATATATATAGCATATAATCGACTAAGCTGTTGTTACGCAGCGCAGATTGTTGCAATTGTTATTGAGTAGCACAAATTGGATAAGATTGGGGAAAAGTTTACAAGATTACATAGAATCTGCAGACACACCATCACAAATTTGCCATAACGTTGTAAAATGGGAATTCTTTCTTATGTAACATTATCGACATTTTCTATTGCGTCTTATACTTCAAGTATAGTATGCATTAATGCTCTCACTATTTGTACTGACTCCACTAACGGCAACTCAATATTTTTGTCTGGCTTTCTTTAAAAGCTCCAGCTTCGTCAGGATTGAATTGTAGAATAACAGTTTTAATTCGTTGGAAATACTAGGAATAATAAAAAAACCCAACAAGCCAAGAATTTGCTCTGGTGGTTTGGGAATATCGGTGCATCATCTGTGAAATTCTCAAGTTCGTTTGAGAGATTTGGGAGACACTTTTTAGTATTTACTATTAATGCATCCATTCTTGGAAAATATCCTCGAATAGTTTGTGCCATAAGACGTAAAGCGCGAACTTTACGCGTTACATGTAAAAGTCTTCACGGTTTTCTTGTAAAAGTCTTCACGGTTTCCTATAAAAGTCTTCACGGTTTCCTTTAAGAGAACGATCTACAGATCACATTATCGCAGCATCATTAGTCATAAACAACAACCGTAGATTAGTTGAAAGTTACCATCGTAAGTACTGCGTCACGTTATTTGTAATGGTAGCTCATTTCTAGATTGTATTCAAAAATCACGAAATATTTAGGCCATGTTCCTAATATTGAATTTATATTCTTACCAATACAAAATATGTTTGTTTTTTTGTATAAAATCGGACTACAGCTAGCAGATAGTTGGAAAGCATTCTTTAAACCCCAAAGGAAAGAACAACGGACACGTTCCACAGAGCGAAACGTTTGGGCACCAGACAACCATCTATAAACCTAAGACCAGGGAAAAGCAGTTACTTCACTTTTGAAGGAAAACCACGACAAATTATCGAAACATCAAATATTACAAATGTTCTACACAACTCGAGAACCAAGACCAACCATATTCGTATCACGTTTTGGAAAAGAAGCAGAGGTAAAGTGAATAACGCAAAAAGAACGTGCAACGATAACAGAATCAGAAAATATAATAACAAACAAACGGAAATTTGGAGATTACATACAAAAGAGTTAAAGAGAACCACACTATCTGTAGAAATAATATTGAAAAAAGTAGCAGGCGGTCATTCAACTGAAACTGAAACGAACTGTGGACAACCCACTGGTTCAAAGTTTCTAGTTTACAATAACGAAACCGAGAGAGTTGATGTAATATTTAGCGTGAACAATTTTCCTTTTTCGGATCTAGATGGGCATCTTGAAAAACATTAAATATGCCATTGGTGAGCGTCTTACATATTAAATGAACATATACATTGGAAAAGCTGAGCATTCAGAAGCGCTGAACATTGCACAGGTAATACCAGTGTACAAAAAGGACGAATCATTAATAATCCAGCATATTACTGACCCATATCAGTACTCACAATCAGTGAGATTTCGAAAATCTTCGAGAAATTCTTGTGTAACAAAATATTTAGCTAGTTAAACAAGTACAATTTGTTGAGCGAATGTCAGCAGCGATTTAGGTAGAAGAAGTCTATTAAGAAGCATCTAACAGACTTAGTTTCATTTATAGGAAACTAGATAAAGCACAAAAAGCAACCTTAGTTTCCTTCGACCCGTTTTCTGCTTTTGAATGAAATTGTTTTTCTAGTATTTGTTGACGCGTTCTATATTCTTGATGCGTTCAAATGGATAAATAAATTCATTACACCGCACCATTAAAATTGATTAATCTATTTTCTAATTCGTTTTCTAAGTCATATGTAGCGAATAGATAAGGTAAGTCAATTTGTTTTGTGCAAAATGCGTCGATATATTTCATGTCACAAAAAAATGTAACAAAACCACTTAACTAACTTAGTTGTTATTAATCTTTTATACGATTTGCAATGTTAAACAAATCACCATTGTATTAAATTGCCTAACAGTTTGAAAGAAAGCAATAGTTAGCTATCCAGAACGAATATGTTAGAGTGTAAAAGTAAAAGAGTATGCAGAGCATTTTAGTGTTTTTTGCCTTCTTCATTTCATAATTATTTTAATCACGCGAAAGATGCGACAAATACAATTAGCGCATTTATTTAGGTTTTAAGTCATCGCTATTTATTTCGTTATTCCATTCTATCATGACATAGCTAGAATGTGTTTGCGATAAATACCAGTGTAATTTACTTAAAATAGCAATATCTTCTCTATATATTATATTAACCGTGCAAATAAAAGCATTATGGGAGCTGGTCTGGTGAAACTAAAATGTAAAACAGCCTAGCTCAGTTACGTACCTTAGAACCCTCTCCAGTTCTGTTTTTACTTCCGTTTGCCGTTTAAAATATCAAATATAGTTTAAACGTTACTAGACTAGATAGAAACTTAACAAAATATATATTATTGACTACTTACTAACGTAAATTCCTGTTAATTCCACCATAAATGCCAGTAACAGTGATCATAGAAAAATTTAAGCAAAAAATGTTTAACGAAGATTGCTCGTATTTTCATGAGACTAACCTGTTTTCATTTGCTTAGACTTTAAATAATCTTCTGACTTTTCTATTAACTTCGAGTCATTATTATAAAATAGCTATAAAAGCAAAATTTTAATTTAGTAAGGAAGTAGAAAAGTGAAAATTCTAATATAGGTGTGGGAATATTTATGCACTGTTTCAAATTTTATGGCACTGTATTATTTGGTTTATTCAATATAGTCCTTGTATACAGATCAGTACGACTAACTAGATATATACATGAAGGTATAGAGATAAGACGTTCGCTTGTATAATTAAGTATAAATTTGTATTGTAGTACGCTTACACAACAATTTGTCTAACAACATGCGTAATTATTTAATTGTCTACTCCCGATGTTTCGATAATATTCGATGTAAATTACTAAAGGCTAGTACTTGCACATCTTGTAGATGAACGACTGATGATAATTAAATGCCAAACACACTAAAATAACAACTTCCCCTTGGATCCTTGATTGTAAATTAAATATAAGAACTAACATTTTCAAATTCGAAGAACCCAAAGTAAATCGTACCCAGTAATGCGAAAAATTAAGAAAAAATATTCAAACCGACCTCCATCTGCAAACAGGCAGTAGCCTAATTTATTATAAAAACTGTGTTTAATACTGAATAAATATCCTACTGGCATATTTGCAACATCTTGGATTTTTAGTTGTAAAATATGTAATACTCTTCAAACAAATACACTAAATATTTTATTAAATAGCCCAGATCATTTGGGGGCATGTCCGGCGACCTTGCTGGTCAACGAATATGTCTATGGTTACTAATTAAAGGATTTCTGAATATAAAAAATAACTATTGATCCGTCAATAAACTGTTGGCTGTTGAGTACCAAATTTATTCCATATTTCCATCCAATAAATTAGTTAACTCAAACATTAAGTATTTGAAGATATTAAGTTCGTGCATCATATATCTGGTATGGATATTTTGAAGGACAAACACGTGCAACTGAACTGGTGTTTATTATGTAAGGAGAAAGTTAATTCGTCCATAAACACAATATTTTTAGTAAAATGGTTATTCCATGACTTAATGCGAACTAATGAAAAATAATTATACTTTTTTTAAGTTTTAAGAACTTGTCTTCACGTTATTTGGCACTGTTCAGCAATACAAAAAACCGACTAGGATTTAGACCTACAAAAGTACATATTAATGTATATAATTCTTTTTCAATATTAAGTAAATGCAGCTTTTTCTTATGGTTACGCTGGAATAGACAACCGTAAGTTTCAACATTTATTGTAAGACATCTTGTAATACGGCGAGATGGTGTATATCGAGCAGGGAAAGTATTATGAAATAAAGTTTGAGGTTTTGTATATGTACGACCTGTATATTACTTCATCATTACTTATTTCTTTAAAATATATTACTCAGATCGCGTAAAATAAGCTTTGCGTACGATTAATGTGACCGAGAAAATGATACCTAACAATCTTAACGCTCACTGAAATGAAATGTGATGAGCTGATAAAATGTAACTGAAAACATCTGATGTATAGTCCAGACACTCATGTTCACATGCACGTCATCAATAAATCGTGACGTCAGGTTTTACACCGTTGACGGATACACACACAAACTCGCTATTAAACCTAAACTGTAAACATCTAAAACTGGCCGTATCAAGGATAACCGACAACATTGTATTTCTTCAAATATAGCTAATAACAGCAATATAAAAGTACTGCGATATGGAAAATATAATAATTAAGCAATTCACTATTTCTTTTACATTTTTAACTTTGATAGAACGAGCGTTTGCATTAAAAAACAGTGTGTTGCGTTATCTATTGAAATTTACTTTAATTATTAAGTACTATGCTATAATTATGTACTAATATAAAATACTTTTAATTTATCTGTGTGGGCGCATTGCATTTTTATGACGTCTGATTATATGTATGACGTCGCGTTAATGACGTGCATGTAAATTTAGAGTGCCTTGACTATACCTTCGCTTGCCATGCTTATCCAGTATCAGTGTAGTGGTATATCTACTTCAGCAATCTGATTTGTATATAAATTAATACTGGTTCGTACTACTAATGGATAGGCAACCATAAAAGCAGAGTTGCACAGTTGCATTCTCTTGGCATTTAGTAATATTTACTTTATAGTCAAAAAAAGGCCCACAACCAGCCACAACATAGAAATAACATTGATAAGTATGATAGAGTGTTAGTTATTCGTAAAAATAATCACAAACGCTGGTGCAACTAAATTTAAAAAATGTAGATATTATACTATGGTTATTTTGCTATACTTCAGTAAGATATTTAATCTGAGTCTTTGCAACTTTTTGGTATCAAAGAAAAGTAACATAAAACAAATTCTGCACCTCAAATAACTAATGAAAAGTAATAGGTAAGAATTAATTCATATCTAGCATTATTGTCATTTACATTATAATACTAAAGTCCCATTACAGTTACAATGATCACAGCTGTTAACTAAGTGCTCCAAAATTTCTAATCGACATTTAGGGTCAAAACTTATGCATTAACACTCCAAGTTTCGATGAGTATGGTTTATTACATATGTACGTTAGATGAGCAAATATATCGGTATTAGAGTGCCGATAAAATTTAAAATATCGTTTAATTAAATCTGAAGGTATGCTATATTTATTTGATACTTTTTAATTCATGTATTTTTCTATATGTTACGTAGGCAAATTATTGAATTTATCTGCAAGACATGGTTGACAGTTTAGAATATCATTAAATCTAGTGGTCTTATTACCACCAAGCAAGATTGTACTACTAAAGATAAATGATTAAAAAAGTATACTTACTCAACATTCTCTATTCCAGAATTTTAATTCGATGATCCTAAAGTGCTTCAAGTAGAAATAGAATCTAACGTCACACAGCATGTCAATGACAATATAAAATTTAAGTGGTAAAGGGTATTTGAAGTAATTAGGACTAAGCTGTTTCTTCATTGTTTTAGCTTTAAACATATCATTGCTCCCTGAATTTGAAAAGTATGATGTGTAACATAAAAAGTAGCGATCATTATACCTATGTGCTCATAACTACAAGAAAGTATACATCATGTCGTTCAAGTTTAATTCATAGGCTACTTCGAAAAGATAAGTAGTAAGTATAATTTTTGATTGTTCATTATTAATTGCTAAAGTAGATATCTACTATATATATTTTGAAGTTTATGTACTTCTAGATTATTTACGATGTACAAATTTCAAAATTCTCTTGGATCACAGTTTTTCTTCAACATAATAACAATGGACAGCACTGTTCAAATACTACAAGTTATAAATTGATGTATTTTATGTTACTGTTAATAAGATTATTCCCCTGCAGCATTTTCAGTTAAAAAATAAAACCACTGTTTATTAAAGAGCAACAATTATATTGTTAAAAGCACGGCATGGAATTTGAAAATGTATAACATAGTTTATTTCACACTTTGATATAATTAAAGTTAAGTGTCACACTATCATTCATATTTGTCATATATTTTCTCTCTAGAATTTTAAGTGAGTTTTCAATTATGGTTTTTGCCATAGCACACAAAACTTACATAGTTGAAGCCTGTTTTAGAACAGGTGTGGTAGTTAATCGAATTTGGCAATACAGTTAACGTTTATGTTAGGACAATTTTTGTGAGCACTTCTCAGATATCGCAGTAGTAGAGTAGGATTTTTATATATGGCTTGCACATATTGTTAGTATATTTCGCGAAACTGGATCTGTAACTTATAAGAAAGATACTAGCAGGTCAACTATATGTTTGTAATAGTATGGGACAGGACATCACAAAGCCTTTGAGACTCCTACCTCAAGAAATTGGAGTTCTGATGGAACCCACCCTCGTATCAATCATTAAAAGAGTAGTATTACTCTTTTAATGATTTAGTCTGTGCACCAACTTCACGCTCCCAAACTACTACCAAACCAGACAAACATTTGGGCTACAATATGTTGGGATTTTGATTAACAGTTTCTAAATACAACCGTTCCAACTATCATCGACCACTTCTAACAGATTTATACACCTTACAGTAATATACACTACAATACAGTAGAAAGATGATATAATCTTTATCTGAATACGAGGGCGACCTGAAATGTTTCCGGAATCGACAAGAAACACACGGTATTGGTATGGTTTTTTATTTTTCGATGTAGTCTCCTCGAAGATCAATACGGTGCTCCAGTCTCTTCAAGCCGTCGGAAAAGTAGGATGTTTCGAGGTCTGCAAAATAGCCATCCATTTGAGGCAAATCTCTTCCCTCCTAGCGATTTTTTCAGGTTTGAGAATAGGAAAATGTCGCTGGGGGGCTAGGTCCGGTGAATATAGAGGATGAGAGACTAATTCGTAACCCAACTCATTCAATTTGGGCATAACGATGCGGAATGAATGAACCAGTGCATTATCGTTGTAGAAAATCAACGAGGCCATTTCTCCTTCAATATTGCATCGAATCGGGTCAATAAATTGCTGTAGTATTGCCCCGTGATCGTCCTGCCCTTCTGCAGATAGTCGATGAGGATCACACCTTGGGAATCCCAAAAAATGGTCGTCGTTACCTTTCCGGCCGATGGAACAGTCCTTCTTCGGAGCTGATTTGCCCTGAAAAGTCCACTGCTTCGGCTGTTCCTTGGTCTCCGGTATGTAGTCATCAATGGGTACGAAACGCATGTAGAAATCCCTTGGATTGGCCAGACACTTCTCCGAAACGATCACCCGATTTAGTTTTTACTCAAATGTGAGTACCCATCGCGCCGAAAGCTTTTTCATACCCAAAATTTCGTGTAGGATATGGCCAACGCGTGCTTCTGAGATACCTGCTGTCTCTGCTATATCTTTCAGTTTCAATCGGCGATCGACTAACACGATATCATGAATCTTGTGCACCGTTTCATCGTTGGTAGCGGTTTTTTGGGAGTCCACTGCGTGGTTCGTCACTTGTGCTTGTGTGGCCAGGTTTGAACCCGCTCACCTAGAAGCTGATGATTGAAAATGATGGAGTACATCCGCCATGAACCTCCAGCAAAATATTTCGAATTTCCGTGGCCCTTTTTCCAGTCATCCAGAAGTGTTTTATCACTGCATGAAATTCGATTTTATCCGTTTTTACGAAACCGCTTGACTTCTTACACAAAACACACTCTTAAACAACAACCATTGACAGTAGACGTCTGAAATTTTGGTAGTTGCAATAAAAAAAGGTTGGTCTTGCCAACCAATGAATCCACTTCAACCTTCGTACGCCATCTCTTGCCAATTCCCGGAAACATTTCAAGTCACCCTCGTATTTTGATAAAGTCATCGAAGAGGACTATTAAGATGTACTTTACAAGAGAAAAAATACAGTTCCTGACAATACTAGCAGGAAGATTTACAAGTATAAATATCTATATGCTTTTTGTATAGATGATAAATATTTTACCAAAGGAATAGAAGACAGGTATAATTACGGTGGTACTCAAACCAAATCGAGAGCATAATAAGGTTATCGTCATATCACTTTTCTACTTATTAGTCGATAAAATTTCTACTCTCTACTCAAAAAGACGCTTAACGAGGAAATAGGACGCAAGATACCTTATAAATTTAGGTTTGGAGAGAAGCACTCCAATCTTTATCCTCTCTGCATATTGGCATCACACATTCAAACAGCCAGCATGCAAAGGAATAAATTGGTAGCACTTTTACATTAATAAAGCTTTTGGCACCATCTGCCATACAAGAATTCTTTACAAACTCTACATCCTGAATTGTTCCAAATACCAAATTTTCCTCATTAAACAATTTCGGGAAGAACAATATCAAATCCTAATCAATAAATTACATTCGCCTTCCTTTCAAATCCTATAAGATATTCCTCAAAAATTATCATTGTCTTCATTCCTTTGTCTGATATTCTACCATCTGAAACAAAAAGCCATACTTATGACCAGTCATATATATTGCAGTATGCCGACGATATTGATTTGTCACAATAAGATATGATACGATAAGTAGTACATGCCAATGACTGACAATATAATCAGATGGTTTAAAATGTAAAGTTTGCATGTACTCTCCAGGAAATCCAAATTTTTAGTTTTTTATCTTCACATCGCGGAAAAACTACCATTTTTTGGAAATTAATAGTGCAAGATTATTCTCTATATCTTTTTGAAAGTACGCTCAAATTTACTGCATTATATTTTTGAAAGCTGTTGCAGTGCTTCATGTGGGTCATATGTAACATCACAAAATTCAGAGACAATTGAGATGGTACAATCCGCGGCTAGTAATGGTTCCACGTGTAGCGCTATCTACGCGGCTTGGGAAAAACTAACAACAATAGCATTAGTCCGTATATACAGACATAATCTGAGCAAAGTCAACGATGGAGGTGTATCTATAATCCTACGTTGCCCCACTATAGGTATGACCATGATGTAGTAGGGTAACAACGAAGTTCTGCTTACGGCGAATCACTGATTGTAGGAGAATACTGCATCGAGAAAGAATAACGGGAGACGCATATGCGTATTATAACTGTTGACTTTACCTCGATTATATCTGTATATTGAATTTAAATCGGATAATGCTTAAAGGGTAAACTATCCGCAAAATAACATTTTATGTCAATATTACACAAAATGTTGCTATGCCCAGTACAGTTTGCGTTTGAAAAAGGAAATCAACTATGTTTAGAATGAAAATCGTTTTACAAGATATATTTACATAAAATATTCAGGAAGGATAATAAAAGAAAGTTACTTAATCAGAGATGTACTATATTTATAATCAAAGTTACGAGATACTAACAAGCAGAACTAGGTTCAATCATGTCTAATTCAGTTAATATATTTCTCTCCTGGTTTTCTGCGTCTGTTGTATAAATCTAGAATATAACAAAACGTGAATTTGCCGATTATAGCAGGTAAACATAATTTAGGAAAAACTAGTGGTAGTCGCTATTTCTTCCAATGTCTTCTGCTGCAAAGTGCTTTCCACGAACTCTACAATTGTATATTTTTTGTTGTGTAACATAATCCATTTTAGTCCATTCTGTATTTTTTGTGGGATACCAGAATAACATACTAGACTTCAACCTCTTCACTACTTTATCGAAACTTTTGTAAAAAAAAACCTAAAGGGCAGATATTCTTAGAAACCATATAGAAAATTTAACTTGTTCATCTTCATTCCTATGTCAAAATAAAGTGCATACAGCTTTCTTTTATTATTTACAAATTACTATTTCTATGCAGTTAATTATGATTGCTATTAATGGGGTGTGTCAACAAAAAATTACCAACAATATTATCGTTTACCTCTCTCTATATCCATAAAGCAAATAACACTTATCACTACAATTAAGAAAACTATAACAACGTATATTCTTCCGGTAATAAGATATGAAAGACCAAACAAAACTTACCTTTTACATTTTCGTACGGGCGATGTGCGTACTCTGTTCAGCTTTCGATTAAATATTTTTAGCTAACTCTTTAAATTGAATTTATACTGTCATCTGTTATCCTGGAAGAAACTAAAAAATATACGAACAGCATCGTATAATGAGAGTGACACCCCTAGGGGTGCATTTTTTGTAGAAGATTATGAACATTTCCTATTTTATCTGCTTTATGAGTGATCTCCACAGATAACTCAAAAGATGATCCCTGACCTATGAATGTGACAAAAGTAGACAAAATATCTTTGGGCATGAATAATAATGAATCATGTAATTAAAACAACCAATAAAGACACTAACAATTAACAATTTGTTATCAAAAGTTGCTAATATCCAGAATAAACACAGAATCTCCCTACGTGAAATTGTACTGAACTCTTCTTAAGTTTTGTACGGGAATGGTATTACTGAAATACTTGCTAATAAGATTATCTACTAACCCACATATACATTTTTCCGAGGTATACAAATAATATTAACAAGTAGACTTTGAGGTTATGTTACTGAAGTTCCATTTGAAGAATGTTGAAGAGAATATCACAAAATTTTGTTTCAAAATTAAAAATTGTCTTCTATAACTCACGGAGGTAAAGGATAATTGTGTAATGCAAGTTATTACAACAGTGCTATACGATTTTAGATGTTCTTCCATAACAACAATAGATGATCGTGAAATTAAACATTTTCAACAAGAGTCTTACCATTGGTGGGACGATGAAGAACAGACTCCCTTATATGCTATGAATGCTTTGAGAATTCCGTTTATAAGAGATGGTCTAATACATACAGGGATTGCTAAAAAAGAATTTTGTAATACATGTCTCCCTTTAACAAATTTAAAAGTTTTGGATGTAGGATGTGGAGGTATATCAGATTTATTTATTATTATCATCTACAAATTTGCTCTGTTGTAGGTGGATATGTATCTGAGGCTTTAGCAAGGTTAGGTTGTAAAGTTGTTGGTATAGATGCAACAAAAGATTTAATAACAATTGCGCAGGAACGTGCAAATAAAGATAAGAGTTTAAGTAGCTTAACGTACATGGTATCAAGTATTGAAGAATTCTCACCAAGGAATTTAGAAGCATTTGATGCAGTAGTTGTCTCAGAAGTTATCGAACATGTAAATGATCAAAATAGATTCGTTAGTGAATGTGTAAAATGCCTAAAGCCAGAAGGTTCAATATTTTTTACAACAGTAAACAAAACTTTTACATCAAGACTGTTTGTGATATGTGTTGCTGAAGGTACAGGCACCCTCCAAAAAGGCACTCATGACTACAACAAATTTATTGGACCTCATAGCTTACAGAGGATATTAGAAGATTGTAAGTAACTATTTCTTTATTGCATATAGTATGATTTAATTTTTGGTTTAATGTTGGTTTTAATGTGAATGCTAAATTTCAGATAATTGCTGTACGAAAATAATTCATGGAATGTTTTATAATGTCTTAACAAACAAATGGTCATGGATAAGCGATACATCAATCAATTATGCTATGCATGCTGTTAAGATAGCTCCTTGAAATGCTGCTTTCTGTTAATGTTATTCATTATTTGTTACTTATTAAAAATAAATATATGCAAAAAACATATTTCTCATGAAATAACAGCAGCAAATTGTGTCTCCTTCCTACATCTTACACACTGATTACATTCAAACATATACTACCGTTCATAGAAGTTTGGACAAGTAACAAAAATTTAAAAAATCAAAAAATAGAAGGCAAAGAAGTTCTACAAAAACGAGATGAATGTTTGCTGGTACAATTTTGTTGGAAGATAAAGTTTTGGCCACATAATCTTTCCCTACATAGCACAGCATTTTCCTGTAAGATTCTCAGATAATTCTTTTGCAGGATTTCATCTATTTTTATCAAATCGTCTATAGTTGTGCTGTCAAAACAACTCAAAGACATCATACTATTTCCACCGCGTTTCACAATAGGCACACATTGGTCACTCACTCTTACTCTAGTTTTTTACCTCACAAATGATCGAGGTTTTAAACCAAAGGTTTGAAGATTAGATTCATCTGTCCTTAATACTTCATACCGTTGCTCATCCTCGCGTTGAATTCTCCTTTTTTTCTTATTTCGTTTCAGCAATAGTTTTTTTATTCTTCTCCTTAGCCTCACTGGAAGAAGTCTCCGCTTAACTGTTGTGTGAGATATTGGTATTCTTCAAATACTGAATTGTTGAGTGATCTCTTTGGTGTGAGAAACCTATTTCGTTTCGAAGATACTGTAGTAAACATTCTCAACAGCTGCCGTTGTTCTCTTTCGCCCTGATCGTTTTCTTTACGAACCTGTGTCCAGCATTCTCTTAGAAGTCATAAATATTCCGGTTTTGATACCCTTACTTTTCTAGCAATTTACTTACTTCACCACGTAATTATATATTTCTTGTCGTTTCGGCATTTTTAACTACAATCTTATACGCACGACAACAAATTTTAAGGTGATGTTTTATTTTTCTAATTTATTACTTGGAACCGTTTCGCCTTACATTACAAACGATTCTTTCCTGGAATTTATCTGAACGTTACCGTAGTGATTAATACAGTCCCAACTATCGCAAACTGTAAAATGGAATTTGTTTTTTGAGTTCTTGTTTGTTGTGTTATGTTATCCATGTTTTCGCGAAATCCATTCTACGAAAACATGGTCAATGCACCCGAGTTTGTTTCAGACGCTGCATACGTCATAACCAATTATGACGTAACTATAAGGTTTCGTATTTTGACTGTATATATAAATGTTATTGATGTTTTCGTGGACGTAAAATGAAAATTTTCAAACTTTCTTACAATTGTCTTTCTTACAATTTGAGGTAGTTCTAAAACGAAAAGTGACTTGCCGATTATTGTAAGAAGAAACAAGCCGGAAACTCCAATACTGGTAGTAAATAAAAATAGAATTTGATAGATGGCGTTAAAGTCTCAAAAAGAGATATACATACACTTCGTTTATTTTCAGTTTTACCTGCGTCATTGTTTTGTAGTATAAGTTAAGACAATCTATTCATTTGATGATCTTTCTCAAGTATTGTTTCTAAAAAAGGAAGCAAGATTTGCGATTGTCTCACAGACAAATATCTACTTGGTTTGATTTTATTAGAGTAATAGACAAGGATAGTGGTATATGTATACTACTGCAGTATTCAAGTTACGTGAACTGTTTATCTTCTAGCATTTATTGTCGGTTTTCAAATGTAGGTTAGCATTGTTCTTGTAAATAGTTCTTGCAAAATATTAATAGATCAAAACATAATTAATTTTGTTAAAAAAAATAATTTGCGATACTTTACATTAAATTTATTTTCAAATTAAGTGTTTATACGGTATTTAATTTGACCCAGATGTATTGATTTGTTTCATGCGGATAAAAATCAATGCCGTAGGTAAAAATTGAAAATAGACGAAGTGCATATACTTCGTCTGTTTTGTCGTATAAGTTAAGACAATCTATTCATTTGACGATCTTTCTCAAGTACTGTTGCTGAAAAAGGAAGCAAGGTTTGTGCATATCTCACAGACAAAGATCTACTTGGTTTTATTTTATTAGAGTAACAGACAAGGATAGTGGTCTATACTACCGCATTATGCAAGTTATGTGAACTGTTTATCTTCTAAATAATAATTGGAATATAAACATTCACATCAAGTGTCATTTATTAAAAATACTTCCAAATCTATTTCAATCCTTCACATATTGGTCCATATTTGTTATTTAAAATGTCTAACCTATTTCAGATTATATGTTATATATTCAAATAAATATATTTTTTAGCGTAATGCTTTATTGATAATAATATAAATGCAATAATAATATTATAGGAAATAACACAAGCTCAACTACTACAATTCACATAGATAACTCTTCTTCTCGTATATAATTCCTCATCTATCCGGGTAGACGTCGCTCGCGAGTGGTGCGAGTTTCAAAATCTTGCCGCGTTACAATTTTTCATTAAATAAAAGATAATTAATGTTGTTAAAATAAAATAATTTGCGTTGCAATACATTAAATTTCAAATTAACTGTTTATACGGTATTTAATTTGACCCAGAAATATCGATTTGCTTCATACAGATAGAAAACAATGACGTAGGTAAAAACTGAAAATAGAAGTAGTGTATGAAAATTCTTTAAGATTTGTTTGTGTGAAAAGAAGATGAGGCGCCAGCATAGCAAATGCGCTACGCACTACCAGCGCATGATGGGTTGGCCAAAAACGAAAATAAAAGCATGTCCGGGAAAACACTGACCTTCTTTCTGTTCGATTCTCTGTTTGGTTCGTAGAGATTCAGCAAAGCTTTTAATACTCTGTATTAAGGTATATCATTATTGTGAGCGATTTTTACATTTATTAGCAGAGTTCATTTAGAAATATTAAATTACTTCCAGGTAAGTTTTCTTTTAAATTGTTTATTGTGTGGAATATGAATCCTGCATCGGCTTTGTTTCTCCCTACCTAAATAGTTTTGGGGTATTTAATCATGTCTGTTTTGGTTGTGCTTCTCTTTGAACTATTCCTGTGAATTTCCTATTCAGATATAGAAAAGCTGTTGTAATTATGCCCTTAATACTTGTTCGATTAGACTTGGGCGTCTGTCTGATTAAAGTTAATTAACGCTAATTAACTTTAATCCGTGTAATACATCAACATACAGACGTAAAATATAATAAATAAATAAAATAAAATATATGCATTTTGCATATAATCCGGTCTCTAGTCATGAAGTAGAAAATTATTATAGCTTATTGTATGTGGGTTACAAGGTGTTTTGGTGATTGATAACATTTTTTATATAATTTTTAGATACCAGTGAGATATTTTATCCCAGTGCGCTACACTTTAAAAGGCTGACACAAATGTTTTTGGGCAAGATAACTAATTTCAAGGAATTAAATTACTTAAATAATTGTTATTGGATAAATATGTATTTTTCTAGTTGCAAATAATTTATCTTATTTAGCGTTGTGGTGAAATATAGAAGTTGTTCGGTAAAAGGATGTGCAGATAAAAATGCAACTCTAGATAGCTTTCCTGACATTGTTAAATAAGCAGTACTATTTAATAGCTGGTTTTATGCATATGCTAACGAAAATTTACTTAGAATTCGCCCTTAAGAAATTTATAAGTCGAAAAGAGTGTGTAAGGTTCGTTTTCCCAATAGAATCAAGAAAAGTTCAGTTTCTAATGTCTGATGCCATTCCTTGTTTATATTTACCCAAGATATGTAAGTATAAGCAATTTGGTTAAATTACTGAGTTTGAACTTAAGAGATGGTTAGCCATTAAATCATTTTATTAGTTTTGATGAGAATATTAGAGTTGAAAGCTGTAGGAGTAAAGTTAGAAAATCCAGATATTGTTTGTTATTTATTGTTAACACTTCCTAGGGCAAATGATAATATAGCAACTGCTTTAGAAACGGTAGAACAAAGTAAACTCAGTTTAGAATTTGTGAAATTGAAACTGATAGATCATAAAATGAAACACATACAGAAAGTGGATAAGATTCAAGATAATCCTTATACATCTAAAGGTAATTTTAAGTTTAATTGCTACTTATGTGGACGTAAGGGACATAAAAAATCTGAATGTAGATTGAGAAGTAATTGACAAGATTAGTATTATAAGCATGCAAATAATAGCAACCAAGATAATGAAGGAAAGGACGAAGAGAATTTGTTTTATGACATTTGATAGAATAGTTGAGAATAATAATGCACATGTCTCATGGTACTTAGACTCAGGTGCAACTGATCATTTAATAAATTCAGAAAGATATTTTAAAAATAAGGTTATGTTAGCGAAACCTGCGTAGAAACCAATTTGTGCATTAAAGGAGATAGTATTATGAAATGAAGTGAAACAGATATACGTTTGTCATGTAAAACTTTACCTACAAATATCGACTGTCGGTCAGCTGTTTGTGTATTAGTAGAAGTAATTTTCTGGATTTTTATATTGTGACAAGTTCAATGTATAATAATTTTCAAGATGATATACATAAAATCATTGCACATTACAATTATAGAATAGATATGAACCTAAATTATAAAATAAAACTAACATGCAAACTATCATTTTTAGTAAGGTTATATATGTTTCACATTAAACATATCTCTCTGTATCCCGATATTTTTAGAACGGTCTTTACATTCTCATGTTACGTGGTTTGCGCAAATTGGTGTCTTCAAATTTCAATCGTATTCTATTAATGTAGCAAAAGTTCATCAAACTTGTAGAGCTACACTGATAGGGAATATTGAAATAGTTTTACACAATTGTAAAAGTAAACTACATTGCGTAATTGGAGAAATCAAAAAATGTTCTGTATGTTAAAGAGTTACGACATAATTTGTTGTCTGTGCAAAAATTAACTAAAGCTGGAATTCAAGTTGACTGTCACAAAGCTATATTGTTAAGGAATGGCGAAGTTATTGGAATAGCCTATAAAGAACGAAATTAATATAAGATTGCTTTTGAAATTGTCAAATGATATGCACAAAAGATATGGTCATATTGGTCTTACTAGTCTAGAAACATTAACCAAGAATAACGTTGTAAATGGTATAGATAGAAATATTAAAATTCAAAAGGAAAGTTTTTGTGAACCGTGCGTAAATGGAAAGATGACGCGAATACCCTTCGGTAGCGCACAAAGAGTGATAGAATTCTTGAGGTTGTACATTCAAACGTATGTGGATCAATTACCCCAGAATCCTATGATTGGAAGTAACTTACTAATGCAATACGTGAAGACTCATCTATATCCGTAGTGTTCCCCGCATTTTATTCACGATTTTTGCACACCGAACTATTGCACAGGTAGAAAGCAACCCGCCAGAAAAGTTTTAAAATGTGAATAGCTTTGGATCAATTTTATAAACAATTAAAGCTGGCATCTCATTCGTTTATTGGACAGGTAAAGAATTATTTCTTTTTCGTTGTATTCGCCATGATTTATTTGCGATTTTTCCACAGTGAACCATTGCCAATGGGAAGAGGAGTCCGTCGAAATAGTTTAAAAATGTAAACGTGTTTGTAACAATTTTTATAAACAATTAAAGTTGAGTATCCTATTCGTTTATTGAGTAGATAAAAATTAATTTTCTTTCGTAGTGTTCGCCCCCTTTTATTTGGGATTTTTGCACACTGAGCTATTGTAAAGAGACAGGGGAGTCTGCCAGAAAAGTTTGAAGATGTAAGCATTTTGGTAACAATTTTTATAAACAATTAAAGTTAGCCATCCCATTTACAACTGCAATAAGTGAAGACTCATCTATATCCGTAGTGTTCCGCACATTTTATTGATGATTTTTTGCACAGTGAACTATTGCAAAGGTAGAAAGCAATTCGCCAGAGAAGCTTTAAAATGTGAATAGTTTTGTATCAATTTTAATAAACAATTAAAGTTGGCATCCACTCGTTCATTAAGCAGGTGAAAAAAATTTTATTTTCGTTGTGTACGCCTTGATTTATTTGCGATCTTTCCTCACTTGTCAACGCAGAGTGGAGTCCGTCAGAAAAGTTTAAAAATATAGGAATTTTTGTAACAATTTTTATAAACAATTAAAGTTGAGTATCCTATTCGTTTATTGAATAGGTAAAGAATTATTTTTTCGTAGTGTCCGCCATATTTTATTTACGATTTTTGCTCAGTGAAATATTGTAAAGGGTAAGGGGAGTCCGCCAGAAAAGTTAAACATTGTAAACATTTTTGTAACTGTTTATGTACTCGTTTATTTTGTACCGTTTATTCTTTTATATTTTACTATTTACATATGTTGTATTCTACTTAACCTAGCATTACAATGTCTAACTTAACACTAACTCCTATTCTAGTTACATTAATTAAATCCCCTAGTCAAGTCTTGTCGATAAAGTAGAAAACCTTATCTAACATCTCCCTTCCTAAGTGATTATTAATAACTATTGTTCTTCATACTACCTATTAACAGTGCTTTTCTTAAATATAATATATAGGTTTATAAGTTTAACCGTACACGGGGCTTTCGATGTCTCTCTGATTTTCTTGTACTTGTAGTAGTAAGTCTACTATTGACTGCGTCGGTTTTGCTAGATTTCTGATCGTTCAAGAAAATAGGTTCTTGAGTAGGTTTTATGAACGTCTCATTTCTTCTAAAGATTTTATTAGTTTGGGTTTTGACTAAATATGAACTAGTAGGCAATTGTTTCATAATACCTTTCTCCCAGTTTTTTGTTTTAACATCTTGAATTCAAACAGATTCAGTAACTACAAAGTTGTTTTCCATTCCTTGTATCTTATCATAGTATTGCTTTTGATTTTTCTGATTATCTAGCATTCTTTTATATATTGCTTCTCTATTAATAGTATTATGTCTCAACTGACTATTTTGAATAGGTAACTTAGAACGTAACATTCTATTCATTAGCTCAGCAGGTGAGTATTCTAGATTAGCAACAGGATCATTTCTATAATTTAATAAATACAATTCTAAATCTTTATTCTCCCCTGTCGCTTTCTTAAGCATAGTCTTTGCTATGTCTACGCCCTTTTCTGCTAAACCACTGCTTTGATGATAGTGTGGACTACTTTTATGTATTTCAAAATTCCAATCATTTGCAAACCCTTCTAATTCATAACTGCCGAAAGGCATATTGTCAGCTATTACAATTTTTGGTATGCCATTATGACTAAATGTTTCTTTAAGTTTCTCTATTATTGTTGTACTATTTTTACAAGTTAATTTAGTTACTTTCAACCATCTAGAGTAATAATCATAAATTACAAGATAACTTTTTCCCCCAAACTCTGCAATATCAGCTCCCACTTTATAATATGAAATATCGGGTATTTCATGACTAACTAATGGGGCTTTACTTTTAGATTTACTAAATTCTATACAAATATTGCAGGTAGATACAAATGATTCTATGTGTTACATTTTCAAACTTTTCTGATGAACTATTTTTTGCCATAGCAATGACCCAGTGTGCAGAAGTAGCAAATAAATTGTGGCAAACACTCCGAAAAATAATTCTTTGCCTACTATATTCGGGAATGGGATACCCAACACTAATTGTTTATAACAATTGTTACAAAAATATTTACATTTCAAAGCTTTCCTGGTTGGTTCCTTTCTCCATTTGCAATAACCCACTGTGCAAAACTCGCAAATAAAATGTGACGAATACTACGCACAAAAATAGTTTTTACCTATTCTATTGGTGAATAGGATACCCAACATTAATTGTTTATAAAAATTGTAAGAAAAATGTTTACATTTTCAAACTTTTCTGACGGATTGCTTTCTACCTCTGCAATAGCCCAGTATGTAAGAATCGCAAATAAAATGTGGCGAGTACAACGAAAAAAGATAATCCTTTACCTATTCCATAAGCGACCAGGATACCCAACTTTAATTGTTTATAAAAAATGTTACAAAAATGTTTACATTTTTTAAGTTTTCTGGAGGACTCCTCCTTCCCTTAACAATAGTTCCGTGTGCAAAAGTCGCAAATAAAACGTGGCGAACGCTCCGAAAACAATTAATTCCTTATCTATTCCGTAAACGAATAGGATGGCCAACTTTAACTGTTTATAAAAATTTTTACAAAAATGTTTACATTTTTGTACTTTTCTGGCAGACCCCCCTTTTCCTTGGCAATAGCTACGTGCGCAAAAGTCGCAAATAAAACGTGGCGAACACTACGAAAAAGAATAATACGGTACCTACTGTATTGGGGGATGGGATACCTAGCTCTAATTGTTTATAAAATTTGTTACAAAAATATTTACATTTTAAACCTTTTCTGGGGGACTACCATTTACCCTAGCAATGGCTCAGCGTGCAAAAATCGTGAATTAAATGTGGCGAACGCTACGGAAATAGATGATTCTTTACGTATTGTATTAGTAGATAGGATGGCTAACTTTAATTGTTTATAAAAATGATTGCAAACATGTATACATCTTAAAACTCTTCCCACGAGTTGTCTCCCGAAAAGCACCGCCACTGTACTCGTCGAATGCTGGTTTCGAACGCGCGTCACCTGAGTTGCCAAATTCAAGTGCTAGTCCTCTTACCACTGGACCACCGAGCCGTTATAAGAACTAAATTTATATTTCATTAAGGTAAATTGGTGTTACAAAATAAAATTACCTTTATTATATATTCGAGATCAAAGCCCGTTTCGCTGTATTATATAGTAAATTGCTAAACAAACCTCTATAATTTAGAACACACAACACATTCTGTCTATACATTTTAAATTTAGATGAAAGGAAGGAACAGGGAAGAGACGAGCTTCACATCCCGGGGTCTATCAGGATCACTTCACAGAAAACGACCAACGGTAAAAAGGACAATCCACACTGGTAAACAAGGACATCTACTTAATCCGATATTCCTACAAAGATTAGGGAGATGACTTTCTGCTTATAATAAATTTAGTAGTTTTAGTGTACAAATACATAAACTCGATATTTGTCTTTCTTTATGTTGTGTTGTTTAGAAATAGAAATGAAAAATACTTTTTCCAAATTTAAGACACGATAAACATTCAACTAGAATAAAAAACAAATCTTAATTTAAAAACATCATTTTAAAATATGTTTATACATAATTAACACTTTCTATTTAAGGAATCTTTCACAAAGGAATCTATATTTCATTTTTGTAGGAATACAAAGTTTATTAAAAGTATGTACGACTGCACCTGTTTATTTTATTATTCGTTAAAATAAGCTTGAGTCAAATTTCTTCAGATTTACGTTTAATGTGTCGATCGCCGTAATTGTGAGTAAGAGGAGGATGAAATAAGATTTCTATAAGTCAACAAAGCCGAGAAATAGGCATGCTATTCTGTACGGGGATTGTTTGTTAGTATGCTAGCTCCTAACTGTGATCTCTACCCTTGTTTAGCTACTACTACAAAATCCTACCCTCGCATCAATCTTTTCAATTTGAATCGATTCAATTCACTCTGTATTACTAGTGGGTGAGACTCATTTTCAGTCGCCCAGAATGCAATGAATAGCTCGTAGCTTTTCCCCCTATTTTGAAGTATAAATAAACTCTTCATAAAATACAAGAGGAAACATTAAGTTTCATTCATTATCTTCACAGCCACTTAGATCGAACAACGCCATCAGCATTATGGAGGAATGGTACCAAGGAAAATACCAGATGGGATACCCATATAATGGTCGATTACTGCTAGAATCTTCAGCGAAACTGTTCCGGTAAACCTCACGCAAGGAAATCTTATAAAGGAAAATTTTTAACTGATGATTGAAAGTTGTATATGCACATTTTTCTGTTAAATAAATACCTCCTACCCATTTTGTTTGTGCTTCAGTTAACAGTTATCAAATAGTAATATTTAAAAAGTTATGTATATAACAAAACCTTATATCAAATTTTGACAAATTTTTCCTAAATAAGACAGAAAGAGTGAATTTCGAAAACTAGATATGGTAGAGGCATTTTTTCACTAGGCACCCCAAAATTGCGTAATTACACTTAAAAATCCGAGGCACCAAAATGTGTTGGCCGGTGTATTATATATTGCTATAGCTTCTTTTTTTGGATAGTTACGTTAATTAATAAAGAATTGTATAGCTACTTATTTCACATTAAAGTATACGTAAATTTAGAAACATGTTAGATTATATACTATATATGTATTATACCTACTACTATAAAGCTTAGTGTTTTATATTGCATATTTTTTATAATTTATTAGTTTTGTTCGTTGTATTACTGGAATATTTTATGTTATTGTATTTTCAATTATAATTTTTTTTTGTTATTGTTATCGTTTGCAAATTCTTGAGTATTAAAATTTGAAAGATTTTTGTGTTTGAATACATAAAAATTACATCTGGCATAACGGTAATTAAAATGTATGCACTTTGTAGTCTTAACATCCCGAAAAATAAACATAGCCTCCTGCCACGTAATATACGAAATACTCATACTAGTCTTATAATTTATACCTGCTCTCAAATGCACAAAAATAAACAAACATTTTAATTGCTTTTTTTATTAAAAATATTGTATAAATGTGGGTGTCATTGGAATTAATTATACTAATGCTTACGCGACATTAACAATAACAAGCTTATTCAAACAACATTCGATAGTATTTCGTTACAAAAGATGCGATATACTGGATATACACGACCATCCATGAAAGTTTTGCAAAACTTTAATTCAATAAGCTTTATCGCATTCAAATTTGATTATCATAATAAACATCTATCTTAAGTACATATGCAACTCAAATAAGGAAAGTATTACGAAGAAAAGAACTAATTAGGTACTTTATGATTCGGTGTAATTATCCTCATTTACAGCGGATTATTCTAATCTACTTACTAGATAAGTTGTATCGACGAGACCAAACAGGTAAAGATTTTATTATGTCCCTTCGCTCTTTTAGGGCTCATTCCCGTCCGGTTTGAACGTTTACTGCTATTGCCAAACTCGCAACAGTTTAGTTTGAATATTATTGTAATCAGGGGTACAGTAAGTGAACAACACTTCGAAATGCCTCGCCGTAAATCAATAGGTGCGATCCAGTACAATAACTTTGCACAAAGAAAGTTTTGTCAGCAGGCAAATCGGTGGTATCGACAGTAAAATGCACCGTTCGCCGATATTAAGAGGGGCGGTCCAGGTCTTCATTAAAAACCACTCCAGCAGACGATCGTCCACTACAACTATCAAGGAAGCGAAATTGTAGAAAAAGAGCACCAGAAATAGCGAGGAAATTCAATCACGGACGTCAGCTTCCGATTTCAGTTACCACCGTCAAACGCAAGTTGGCCAAAGAAAATTTATACGGTCGCGAGGCAGCTCGTAAACCATTAGTACGCTAGCAGTAGCAGAATGTTTTAGGAACTGACGAATCAATATTTAAAGTATTTGGTCAAACCTAGAGGTTGTTTGTCAGGCATTCCGCTAATGAGGCGATGCTTCCCGAATACATTGTATCGGCAATAAAACACGGTGGCAGTTTAGTTACAGTTTGGGGTTGCGACTGCGACTAATCGGAGCGAGAATTTTACTTGTACGCAAGATAACGATCCGAAACGCCAGAATATGCAGACAATATGCTAGAATGATCAAAATCAAACAGATATTTTACAAGTTATGGTCACCATAGGGCCCAAATCTCAATCCTATTGAATTGCTGTGGAATAAACTTGGTAGAAAAGTTCGAAGTGGCGGTCTTACTTCCAAGGAACAGCTTTGGAATATTCTTTAACAAAAACGCAATAACATCTCAAGCGAGCACCTCAAAAAATTAATGGATAGGTTGCCGCGAGTTGTTCGACCGGTAACCAATGCAAAAGGTGGATTTTTTGACTAAAAGAATCTGTAAGAATTTTCTTCGCAATGAATGAATAGGAAAAAATAAAACTTTTCATTAGATTTTGATAGTTATTTTGAAAAGTAACGCATTTATTTCTTTAGTATTAATTGACTTTTATTTATGATTTTTTAAATTTTTGTTACTTAGCCAAATATATATGGACCGTAGTGTATGTTTGAATGTAATCAGTGTGACTAGACAGCGTGTAAAGTGTAGGAAGGAAACACAATTTCCTAGCATTGAAAGAACTCTGCGAGATCTTTAATTTTCTTATTTATTCGTATTCCCTTTTATGTGTCCCAGTGATGTGCTGATCCAACTGCATTGTTTTTGTACAATTTTTTAAATAGTTACCTTATTCGAACAAAACATTTATATGAAGTTATTAAACATTTTTCTCTCACAAGCTTTGCAGAATACTTTTCCTTTTTGTGGTATAACCTTAGAGTAATTTTCTATTCACACCGATACAAGATGACTTAGTTTTGGTATTTTGTACTTTGATAGATTATTTACTCTTGTTCATATTTCAATAACAATGAATCATGATTAAAATACTTGTAATGTTTAGAAATTTTTTAAATCAAAAACATGATATCGGGAGAGTGGAATGTGGGTCAGCCAAGTTGTGCAGTTTATGTGTTTTTGAACCTGGTGTATATGTAGACTGTAATTAATGCTAAAAAATATAATTATAGATATTCGGCAGAACACGTTTAGGAAATTAATGTGCAGGTATGTACACACATATGTATGTGTATATATACATATATAAGGTGAGTAAAGGTAATTTCTTCATCAGAAAATGTTAAAAATGTTAAGAAGTATAACACAATATTCGACTTTGAAGTCGTATTTTCCGATTTCAAATATTCCAAAGTGAGTATTACCAACTACAACCTAAAAATACAGATGTTGTTAGTTTAAAAAAGCGAATTTAGGCGTTTTGCTACATATATTCCTCCGTCCACTATAAATAAGCGTGAGGTAGAGCGTTTCGAAGCATTATCAGGTCAATGGTGGGATTTATCCGGTCCCATAAAAATTTTACACTGCATGAATTCTTTAAGAATTCCCTTCATTAGAGATGGTTTAATAAATACAGGAATTATTAAAGGAAAGATTTTAAACAATAACGTACCCTTGATGGATTTGAAAATTGTAGATGTTGGATGCGGAGGTAAGTTATGTACAGTAAACAAACGCTATTTCATTTAGCTAGGGACCGGATTATATGCTAAGCGCACATATTTTATTTTATTTATTTATTATATTTTACGTCTATATGTAGATGTATTACACTGATTAAAGTTAATTAGCGTTAACTAAGTGTAATCAGTGTAAGACATCTACAAATAGACGTAAAATGTAATAAATAAATGCACTTTGCATATAATCCGGTCTCTACTTATAATTATAATCTTCAGGTGGATGTCTCTCCGAGCCATTGAGCGGCCTTGGTTGCCATGTCACTGGCATAGATCCTTCGGAAGACTTAATTGCTGTAGCAAAACATCATGCTTCGCAAGATAAATCGTTACGAAATCTAACATATCTAGCAACAACCATAGAAGAATTTGCAGACAGTAATCCAGCGAAATTTGACGCAGTCGTAGCATCAGAAGTATTAGAGCACATCGACGAGCAATCTAAATTTCTTACGGAATGTGTAAAGTGTGTGAAGCCGGGCGGTTCAATTTTCATTACAACTATCAATAAAACTTTACTTTCTAAAATTTTTGCCATTTGGTTTGCCGAAAATGTTGCAGGGTTCATTCCAAAAGGTACTCATGAATTTGAGAAGTTCATATCGCCAAAAGTTGTTGAAAACATATTAAACAAAAGTGAGTGAATTGTTATATCGTAACCTAAATGCAATAAGAAATGTTTGTTTCCATTTTAACTGAAACTCTTAAATTTCAGATGGTTGTCTTACTAGAGATGTGCGCGGACAATTCTACAATATGTTTACAAATCGTTGGTCATGGACGAAGACCTGTTCCATTTTCTATTGTCTGCATGCTGTAAAAACTCGTTCATAAAAATTATAATATTGGTGACAAGCGTAAGAAAATTCATCTGCATATTCTACGCATGGGAAAGAATCTAGATAAACTAATATTGCTTAATTGTTGTATATTTTTTTCAATTTTAATACCTGGAAGTGACTTTTTTCACTTAATTTGTAAATTCTCGATGATGTTTTAGTAGAAAGATATTTATATAAACCGCATATAGTACACGGTGTTTGAATAAACATACATAAAATACCTGCGAATACCATGCTTCAAGAAATTTAGTTGAAATATTTTTTTAATAATGAGATATTAAAAAATCTTTAATTTTTATCGAAAACTCCTCAATATACTGACGAACATCTACATGCGTATGTGATACATTATACTATGTTAGTCGCTGTTGATCGATTGAGTAACGTTAAGGAATCGGCAATCACTCACACTTTTCAGCTTTGTCGAAACTGAGCAAAGATATCGTGAGGATTTTTGTCTCCTTATATAAGAATATGAGGTACACGATCGCTCATTAGTCCAGCTAGTGGGCTGAAATTTCTCAGGGGTATATGACCACGTTCCGGTAGGATTAAAACCCAAAAATTCCGACCCTCGATTTTTCGGGTCGAAAAAATTTCATCGTTTTGGTCTGAAAAAAACTGTGACGTTTCTGCTACACGTTAACGGGAAGAGTTAGAGGTTCGCTTATCGGCTCCGTAGTAAGGACCCCTACGAGGGTTCTAAACAGGCGAAAGAACGACGCCATAGCTCAACGCGTTCCGACGCTACAGCGCGTCAAAGTTGGGATTTTTTTTCTCTCTTTTTCAACTTTGATGGGCCGTAGCTGCTAAACGATTAGAAATAGGGCGTTCGGTCGCAATCGATTCCGCGGACATTCTTCTATCGGAAACCGTCTATTACGTCCGAACGAACAGCGTCGTTAACGGGAGACACGACCAAAAGTCGAAGGATGTCATTTTCGTGCTCGAAGTCGATATGACACTTCCGACTGTCTTGCTGTTTAGTCGATTAACAACGGTGAATTTACTGTAATAGTGCACTATTACCAAGAAATCTAAATGTCCTAAGGCCTAAAAGTCCATGCCGATCTTTTGCCATGGTCTTTCAGGTATTTCACGGAAGGAAAGTGGTTCCCTGGGATTACTTTTAGAATACATTTGATAATACATCAAACAACGTGCGTACATGACATAGAGACTACTACTGATACGTACACTATGTATGTATCTTTGGCCACCGCCGCGACCTCTAGGGGTGTGAGGTAGGATCACTCCTAATCATATACTACACTACCAAGCCCAGTCCTGATTGGAGAAATAACACGGCAAGAACTCGGGCGAAGCCGTACTCGATTAATGTTAGTTGCCCAGAGAACCTGTATTGAGACATTCGCTCTATGCCTTAGTGTCTATATAGTCAGTACCTCTCATACGAAGGATTCCAAGAGTTGCATTATCGAACTTACGGCTCTGTGAATTGCTATCATAGTGTCCAGACCACTGTGCAAAATAATGCTACTTATGTTTGAACAGCTTATAATCTCAACGTTTGATGTGAAATTGATATTAATTGCTAGGTTGACCTCATTAAGTACTCATCAGCGTCTGGACCACAGCTAGACTGACAAGGATGTTATGAGCCATTTTATTCGATGGCAGTGGCGTTTAGAGAAATCTTCTGTGCATGTCATTCTGAAGCATATTCGCAGATTGCGGTTTGTTTTGTAATATGCAAGATGGGAATTAACACAGCATAACTTGAAGGATACCATAAGTTTCTGAGTTGTTCAACACTACTTCTGTTGTCCTCCTTAGCCAATAGCCAAGAGGATGTACGCAACACAAATTTTTGCATTTTCTATTGATTGTGTCCCTCCATCAAAACTATTGATTGTTCAAAACAAATATGTTTTCATTCAAAAAGTAGAACTTACTGCAATGGAATTTTTCTCTTCAAGAATATACCGGACATTTTTCTATTTTACTTTTACTTACCATTTTATTTGCTTACCTCCTTAATTAGTTTTCTTTAAAATTAATTTTATTGGAGGAGAGGAAGCATTGTTGGACGTCTGATTTTGTTAGCATTTCATTAAAGACCTGAGACACTTCCTTATTTATCCTAGATTATAGTTTCTTCAATTAAATTCAGTATTTGGTATTATTTCGGAAAATTCATTTTCATTATATTATTTCAAAATTCCTTTTCATAAGAGAAAGATACGAGGGCGACCTGAAATGTTTTCGGAATCAACAAGAAAAACACGGTATCGGTGTGGTTTTTTATTCTTATTTTTCGATGTAGTCTCCTCAAAGATCAATACACTTTTTCAAACGGTGCTCCAGTCTCTTAAAGCCGTCGGAAAAGTAGGATGTTTTGAGGTCTGAAAAATAGCCATTAGTAGCGGCGGCGATCTCCTCATTTGAGGCAAATTTCTTTCCTCCCAGTGATTCCTTCAGGTTTGGGAATAGGAAAAAGTCGCTGGGGGCTAAGAACATGCCAATAAAAGATGAAAAAGTCAGAGAAGCAGTTAGGAAACTAAAACAAGGGAGGGCGGCCGGGGAGGATGGAATCATGGCTGAAATGATAAAATATATGGGAGACAAAGGTAACAAAGAGCTACTTGATCTCTTAAACAACATCATAATAAATAAAAGAAACACCTAAGAAATGGAACATAGGAATAATTGTGTCCATATACAAAAAACGAGACACAAAAGAATGCTCAAATTACAGAGGAATAACGCTAACAAGCATACCAGGAAAAGTATTGACAAGAATACTACAAAAAAGACTCCGAGAAAAACTGGAAACAGCATTAGAAGATACTCAACATGGATTCAGAAAAGGAAGAAGCATCCATTTGTAATCAGGCAATTAGGAGAAAAACTAACAGGAAAGGGAAAGGAAATATCTATATATGTTTTATAGATCTTAAAAAGGGTAAACGTGATAAGGTAAGAAGAGAAGATATATGGCATAACCTGAAAAGGAGAGAGCTAGAGAGAGGAATGATGGAGATGATTAAGGCATGGTATAAAAATAATAGGAACAAAGTAAGAACCTCCAACGCAGAATCAGCTGAAGTAGAAACACAAATTGGATTAAAGAAGGGATGCGTATTAAACCCATTGTTATTCTCTATATTAATAGATGATGCTATTCAGAAAGCCAAACAAAAAGGAAAAAATATGAAAATAGGAAACTGGAAAATGAACGCAATTAATGTACAGGAACTAATGTTTGCACATGATATGGTATTGATAGCAGATTCAGAAAAGATACTACAGCAAAAATTGAAGATAAACTAATAAAGATAAACATGGAGCTAAACACGATGGAAACAAACAATGATAATAGCGGCAGAAGAAAAAATATATAACATCAAAATCTAAGAAACAGCTTTGGAGCAAGTTAAAAGTTACAATTACTTAGGAACAATCATTGAGGGCAACGGGAAAATAGAGAATGAAATAAATGAAACAACATGGAAATCCGCAAAAATATATAATACATTAAGAAATACATTTTTAGATACAGAGACAAAACCAGAAACACGAGAATCACTAATAGTCTAAATATCAAGCCAATAGAAATAATCATAGAGGAGAGACAACTGGGATGGCTTGGGCATATACATAGAATGGAAGAAAATCGAATAAAAAAGATGATTTTTGAAGCCAAAACAGAGGGCAAAAACAGAATAGGTAAATCCCCAAACACCTGGAAAGGGCAAATATGTAGAACATTAGAAAAAACAAGTATGGGATGGACTGAATCTGAACAACTGGCTCAGAGCAGGAAACTATGGGAGACAAGAATAAGAGAATGGTAGTCCGACACCGCAAGGTACGAAGGACGTAGGATAATAAAAGTATTTTTATAGCACAAAATTCCTCTTTGCAAAAATTATAAAGCTATATCACCTACTTGAAAAGTCTGTGAATATAAGTACATTAGTTCTACAGCACGTTAAAAAAAGCAACTTTTGAAAATCGTTCTGGATTCACGAAAGATATGGCCACATCAAAGCCCCGGTCTGAACCCCATATAACACTTATTGGACAAACTCGACAAGCGAACAAAGAAGCTCTCAGAGCTCTTTCTACAAAAACAATGGAGAAACATTAGTCACATAGCAATTACGAAATTAATTAGGCACTAGCTATCAAAGGTATTTCAATGAGAAGAAAATTTAATGTTTATTTTATTGTAATATGTATATAACATTTTTTATTTATTTTTCTTTTGTTAAGTGAATAAACATTACGTTACACTTTTTTGGTTTTTATTTTTGGCCTTCGGCTGAATTTGACTTTTGCTTTGAAAATAATGCAAGTGTTCAAACTTCCATGAGCGGCAGTGTATATCATTGCAAACAGAAATTTTTAGATATTATAACGGTGTTGGATAAGATGAGTATTTCTTTTTTTGTAAATCATCTCGTTAAGTACTTTAGCGTGATCAGAGTCAATATCAAAAGTTAAAGTGTGATCAAGGTAATGTGTATGTATCTTGAAAAAAGTTAATCGATATCGCCACGCATTTAGTCATACATTATAATGTTTGCATTTTATCATTCTAGGATATACTTAGGCATTCCGCCGAATGTAGTTTTTCGTCAATAGTGTCGGTGATATGGAAACCGTACAGCAAAATTTTCCACCTGATGAACATGCTAAATGGTAATATAACCAAAACTTTACTTATTCGCTTTACGTTTCTTTCGAACAAGTGTTTCTTTATAGTATTGTTTTGTTTTCACCATACAGCTTTAATTTTGAATTGTCATACTTGTATGCTATTCATGGTTATAATGCGTACATATTTTTCAATATCGGTAATATACGTTTTTTTATGTATAACAATTATTACAACATGTACTTTAACTGACGTATTATTAATTTTGTTTCTAAATTTAAGTAATTCAGTTAAAAACGAACTAAAACTGAAACAGTAACAATCAATTTATATGATATTCTTTGAATTACAATAGTAGTAATACAATTTCGATGCAATACCTGTATTTACCTATATTTTATAAAGAAATAAAAAATATGGGATAGTAAGTACAATAGATATTTCATAATAGTCACATCAAAATTTACCGCTCATCAGCATTTTGTGTCACAAACGGAATCTCACCTCATTTGCCAGTCTATTGCACGAGGACGACCTGAAATGTTTCCGGAATCGGCAAGAGATGGCGCACGAAGGTTGAAGTGGATTCTTTTGTTGACAAGGGCTACCTTTTTTATGGCAAGTGTCAAAATTTCAGACATCAACTGTCAATAGTTGTTTAAGGAAGTATTTTGTGAAGCAAGTCAGGTGGTTTCGAAATAATGAATAAAATTGAATTTCGTGCAGTGATAAAACACTTCTGGATGGCTGGGAAAACGGCCACGGAATGTCGAAATATTTTGCTAGAGGTTCATGGTGGATGTACTTCATCATTCTCGATCATTAGCTTTTGGGTGAGCGAGTTCAAACGTGGCCACACAAGCTCAAGTGACGAATCACACAGTGGACGCCCAAAAACCACTACCAACGATGAAATGGTCGACAACATCAATGGTGACGTGTTAGCCGATCGCCGATTGAAGATAAAAGAGATAGCAGAGATAACAAGCATCTCAGAAGAATGCGTTAGCCATATCCTACACGAAATTTTGTGTATGAGAAAGCTTTAGGCGCGATGGGTACCCCGCAGCAAAAACGAAATCAGGTGATCATTTCGGAGAAGTGTCTGGCCAGGATCCAACGTAATCCAAGCGATTTCTTCATGCGCTTCGTAACCGTGGAAGAGACTTGGAGCCACATACTGGAGACCAAGAATCAGTCGGAGCAGTGGACTTTTCCGGGCGAATCGGCTCCGAAGAAAGCAAAGACCGTTCCATCGGCCGGAAAGGCCATGGTTACCATTTTTTGGTATTCCCAAAGTATGATCCTTATCGACTATCGGCAGAAGAGAAGGACGATCACGAGGCAATACTACAGCGGATTTATTGACCCGATTCGATGCAGTATTGAAGGAGAAACGGCCCCGTTTGCAGCAGAAAAAAATTCTTTTTCACCACGACAATGCACCGGCTCATTCATCCCGCATCGACGTGTCCAAATTGAATGAGTGGCACTACGAATTAGTCTCTCATCCTCCATATTCACCGGACCTAACCCCCAGCGACTTTTTCCTATTCCCAAACCTGGATAGATCACTGGGAGGAAAGTGATTTGCCTCAAATGAAGTTATCGCCGCTGCAGACTGGAGCACCGTTTGAAAAAGTGTATTGACCTTCGAGGAGACTACATGGAAGAATAATAATAAAAAACCACACCAATACCGTGTTTTTCTTTTTGATTCCGGAAATATTTCAGGTCTCGCTCGTACTGTATTCATTCCTTTAAGTATTGAATAAAATATTTCATCTAGAATCTATATGACTAATACCCTAAAGTGGTTCTTGCAAATTCATTCCTATTATAAATTTTGCATTGTCATTTCGATGATATTCGAATATAATGAAACGTTAGATGATTAAGGAACTTTATGTCTGGTTTCTTTGCAACTACCTATAGTAGGTATAAAAGGTTTGAATAAGTGAAATTGCACTATCAGTCTTCTGGCGAGTTTCGCGATTAATAACAATTGTTTGAATAAAAGCATACCTAATTAAATGATAATAAATTCTGAGTGCTGATTCATTCAAGTAAATACTTGCGCTGAACGCGTACGGGTGCAAATTGTTTATATCCGATAACGTTTCATTAAATTTGCAGTAGAAAAACACACATAATACGCATTGCTTATCTTGTGGTCATACACGTAAAGTATTACGATTTTTTTGACGAAGGATATGTCGCAAAGTACTAATACGGAACTGGTAGATATCACTCAAACAAGGTAGGGTCACACAATCTATAACATTAAATATTTGTTTTCTAAGAATATTTAAATGCTGTTAGTACCTTAAATATTTAACAATGATCGCTTGGTGCGTAAAGAAATACATATCCTTCTGGATATGGTATTTTAATTTCGTGTTGTCTATATTTAGGTAGGTGAAGTTTTTGAATTGACATTTTCATTTGGTATGTTTTGTTTGTGGTTTTCTCATTACGTAACATAACCTATTAATTTTATCATCACTTGCGCGCAAAAAATAATCATTGTTTTTGTTTCATTAAATGGTATTTGACAAAAACAGCAGTAGCTGGTTTACAACAGAATGGATGTCGTGGAACAAATATTCTGAAAATATGCTTAGATCAATAGAGAAAAAGATACTTCAAAGTAAGTACTCATCTCGAAACACTTCATATAATTTTATGCTAACTCATGTAATATTGCAGATATTAAATCAATATATCGCGGCTGGTTCGTAGATATTGGCCCAGTAGTAGGAAAATGTGATAAAATATGGACCATTTCTTTAAATCCAGAGTCTCCTAATACACCGTTAGTATTACTACATGGCTTTGGGGCTGGAGTAGCCCTGTGGTGTTTAAATCTAGATAGTTTGGCAGCAACAAGACCTGTTTTTGCTATTGATCTGTTGGGTATTATTATTAAATTGCATGTTGTCGATTTATATTTTATCATCTATCACGATTAAGGTTTTGGCAGGAGTTCACGTCCAAAATTCAGTACTGATGCCTTAGAAGCTGAAAATCAAATGGTGAAAGCTATTGAAGAATGGAGGAAGGAAATGAATTTGGATAATTTTGTACTTCTCGGCCACAGCATGGGTGGTTTCTTGGCAACTTCATATGCGATGTCACATCCTTATAGGGTTAAACATTTAATTCTGGCAGATCCCTGGGGTTTCCCTGAAAGACCCTCTGAGCCGTCAGTACCAATTCCTCTCTGGGTTAAGGTTTTAGCATTTACTCTACAACCTTTTAATCCATTGTGGGCTGTAAGAGCTGCCGGCCCATTTGGTAAGTATTTGAAACAGTTGTGGTATTAAGAATTTGAAAATATAAGTTTTTCTTACGTCTTAGGGCAGTGGTTAATAACTAAAGCAAGACCAGATATCTCAAGGAAGTATGAATCGTTTGTGAATGACCCTAGCTTAATTCCTCAGTATATTTACCAGTGCAATTCACAAAAACCAAGGTAAGAATATTGTAGTTTTATTTTAAACAGATTAACCTCAGGTATTTGCTAAACTACTATAAATATGGTATTGGCATTAAAGAAAAAAAATAGTTTGATTGGTTGAGTGTACAGTGCCAGTGCAGTTTTAAGCACTGTTATTGTGCATGTAATTTGACAGTGAGAATTAATTGGATCTTTTTGTTAAGTTTTATGATTTTCCTTCAATTAAAATTTCGCTATAACATGTTGATAAGGAAATTCGTGAAATTAAATATATTATAGATCAAAAGTCACTGTAATAATTTTTAAAACTCAGATGTATGGATTAAAACACAGAGGTTTTTTTATATTATACATTTACCTATAATGAGAGAGACAAACTTCTAAACAAACCCAAGCAACAGCTTTTTTCTTATTCGTAGCTAGCAAGGCGAAATTACACCATACAACATTCCCGTTTTGCTATAAATTGTGAAAGATGTTGACATCTTTAACATTGTTTATATCACGTTTACGTATTGGCAGTTTTGTTCATAATTATTACTTTGACTATTTTGCGATATAGATTAGTTCTTCTCAAAATTAATAGATTATATAAGTAGTATGCGAATATAGAGAACTTTAGTTGAACTAAAATCACAATTCTGTAGCTGTTCCTTTCAATTATGGATGCAGAACCTAGCACGAGTACTGTTAGATGTAGAAACACGAGAAAGCCAATCTCTTGAGTAACGCTAAAAAATATATATATATGTACTATTTTTTCAACAAATAAATGAAATGTGTTTTTTAGAAAAAATTAATTACTTTCATGTCTTGTAACTACTACATTTACCATTCTGTTGTCTTAATTGTAGAATTATCTCTGAAGAATCCATATCCAATTGTATCTGGTACAAATTTTATATTTCATATATGATCTTTATCTGAAATTTATGAATTTATATTTGCATTATTTTTCTCTACTACAATCTGATCAAAAAGCACTGATTGTGTTGGTACACCTGAAAATTGGCGTTGAAATTGACAAAGTTCGCAGATGTTTGTTTTCAGTAGCCTATTTATGTAATGCGAAATTATTTGAGTTACTTAATTTATGGAATATATCCATTGAAATATATATATAGTAAAAGCATCACTGACTGTATTTTTGTAGGAATATAAAACACCGGTCATTACACAGTACAGTGTCAAAAAAAATGTGGTTAATAAAAAGTGTTTTAAGCTTAACAAATAGAAAATACTTCCGAATTGTCAACTTTATCAATTTTTTGATTACGTAGTATAATGCATTTTTCTTATGCCAATTTTACATGTCCTTAAATCTTGCAACACCTCTATATTTAAGTTCTGATCTATTCAAACGATAACAGGATGTACTTTGTTAATAAAAATAATCGTGGTCGTGTACTTTGACTTTACCGGTGACATGGATTGATAAATAATGATGTAATGGTCGTAATTACAGTAAAGCAGGGTTATCGTTTAAATACACATGTACATATGTACTCTGAGTTATATTTATGTGTGTACATATATCGCGACGGTACTTTATCGGGCTATTTAAATTCACCTCTAATTATTTTATTCTTTTTATAAAATTGCACAATTATGAGCTGTTTAAATGATTGAATGTTTTGTCTACAAACCGTTCGCACTTAAGTCATCAAAATTGGTTTGAACGGCAGTTGAATGTTTCCTGTTTTACGGAAATAAGCAAAATGGAAAGTGTGATTTTTTAGCAGTTTATTTTTTATACGGAATTTTATATCTGTTATATCTTTTTTCTGCAATCTATTATTTTTATTGAGAAAAATTTCAACTCTCAATAAATTTCACTTTGGGTACTTTTAGTGACTGGTTTAAGTGCACACAATATGTAGACACTATCTTTTTGATTGAATGTATAAAAAGGATGGAGTGAATGGAATTTTCTTTGTATAAAAATCGAAACGTGTGCTTATGCGATGTGTTCTTGATGGATTCATAAAGAAACATATATTTTAATGTGATCTTTACGAACACCTTAACGGCATGGACTGGATCAAGGTGTCGAACAATTCTTGAAGGATCATATCCATTCGTCCCTGACAGATATTGGGTGATTCCAAATCAAGGAAATCAGCGTTACCACTTCCTAATTTAATGAAATTTGAAATGGTGGGAACGTTCTATAAGATCTTTTGTGGTTGCATTCCAAATTTCAGGTCTATATCTTTATTGGTTGCATTATTATGTGTAAGAGAGATTACTCATCTTGGCTCCGCACACGTCGGTGCAAATGTGCCAAATTTGACTTGTTGAAAGTTGTATAACACATAGTACTAGCTTTTTAAACGCATCTGTGCATAGATATGATTCTTGAAAATAGTCAAAAAATTCATTGCACAGTTCTGGAAACCCAGATTTAGAATAGCTTTTTATTGAATACACAGATTCAACCAACACCTGGTAGCGTGGTACTCGCCAATGCTGTTTATGTGTGGATTAAATTCAATTGCGACTAGCCATCTACATCAAAGATATGTATTCGCAATGTTGGTCAAACGTTTCTTGCATGTTTCAATTTTTAGAAGCAATGAAGTTTAATTTTAGAGCACTGTGTCTTAATGAGTAAAAAGACCTCTCGGAAGTTAGGAATATTCGTTATCTTTAAAAAGTTTGCAAACTCATTTCAGGAATATATTACAGAAACAACCAGGCAACTGTCGAAGACTTTGTAGAAGAATTTCTTTTAAAAGTTCTGGTTGGACGAGTTAGCATTTTGTGTCAAAACTTTCACTATACGAAAACAACATAACAAGCTAAAAGTTGTGAATTGCAAACAAGTAATGTTGATGAGTGTTGATACTAGTAGGGAAATAAAAGGATCGTTTTGTGTTTTTTTATCTAGATCAGAGGTTCCCAAACTTACTTGGTCTATCGTCAACTTAAAAAAAGCGCACTGTTGGAGCTCACCTTACTGTGTACGTTCTATAACTTAATAAATAAAATAGTAAATTTTAAACGCCTTGAAAATTGACATTTTAAAATGTTATATTAAAGTCAACTACTATTGAGAATGATATTACAATAAAAAGTACGTGAAATATTAAGAATATCCCAACGAGGACAATGACATCAAATTCTTAATCTTCGGCTTTACTTTTATTTGTCAACAGCGTTTTTAAATCACCGCGATTAGCTGTTTGCAATTGGTTTCTTTGTTTTTTTTTATCAGATTTGTGACCCCACTGAACCCACGTTGAACGCAGCATGATGAAAGAAATGTCGGGTACGTTTCAACAATATCTTCAGAGCTAGCTCTGGAATGCCTTTGTACACAAGCGCAGTTTTTATACTGGTTTCGAACTGATTCTAATGTAACATGCGTTAAAATACGTTTAGTTATGTTGAAATCGACAGCTTAAATATTTGAAGCATCTAGATGCTAAGGCAGGCATTTGTATCAAAATCCGGAAAATCCTACGAAAATCTTATAATTTCATTAACAATTTTAAGCTATTTACAAGATTTTGCTATTGATATTGTTAAAATTAACGTATTATTAAAGTAACGTTCGCTTCTGCCTTTATGATGAAGAGTGATTATTGTTTCAACTCTTTTGCCCTTTATTATTCTAATAAACCAAATACGACTGCAACTGATAATTCTTAAAATACATTTTAATTGAACTACCACCTAGAGATCATAAAATTATTTGAAAACATTTTTAGATTCATCTCAGCTAGATGTATATTTACAAGCTTTGTAATCTTAGAAATACAATTACAACTCTAATAACACATACGAGGGCAACCTGAAATCTTTCCGGAATCGACAAGATAAATGCGATTTTTCGATGTACTCTCCTCGAAGATCAATACACTGTTTCAAACGGTGCTCCAGTCTCTTCAAGCCGTCGGAAAAGTAGGATGTTTCGTGGTCTGCAAAATAGACATCTGTAGCGGCGATTTGAGACAAATCTCTGGAATCGCTGGAGGCTAGGTCCGGTGCATACGGAAGACGAGAGACTAATTCGTAGTGCAACTCGTTCAATTTGGACACGACGATGCGGGATGAATGAGCCGGTACATTGTCGTAGTCGAAAAGCACTCCCCTACAAACGAGGCCATTTCTCTTTCAATCGTGTCAATAAATCGTTGTAGTATTACGCCGTGATCGTCCTTCCCTACTGCAGATAGTCGATGAGGATCATACCTTGGAAATCCCAAAAAATTGTCGCCATGATCTTACCGGCCGATGCAACGGTGTTTGCTTTTTTCTGAGGCGATTCGCCCGGAAATGTCCACTGCTCCGAATGTTGCTTGGTCTCCGGTATGTGGTGGTGGATCCAAGTCTCATCCACGGTTACTAAACGCTTAAAGAAATCTCTTGGATTGCGTTGGATCTTAGCCAAACACTGCTCCGAAACGGGCACCTGATTTTGTTTTTGCTCCGGTGTGAGCAAACGCGGTACCCACTTTGCGCCGAAAGCTTTTTCATACCCAAAATTTCGTGTAGGATATGGCCAACGCGTTCTTCTGACATGTCTGTCGTCTCTGCCATCTGGTAGCGGTTTTTGGGCGTCCACTGCGTGGTTTATCACTTGTGCTTGTGCGTCTACGTTTGAACTCGCTCACCTAGAAACTGAAGGTCGAATATGGTAGAGTACACCCGCCATTCTTAAACAACAACTATTGACAGTAGACGTCTGAAATTTTGACAGTTGCTATAAAAAAAGGGCTGCCCTTGTGACCAGTGAATCCACTTCAACCTTCGTGTGCCATCTCTTGTCGATTCCGGAAACATTTCATGCCGTCCTCGTACCACTATGATAGTGATGTATTAACATTTTACTGTTTTACGATAAATAGTGTACATAGAGGCATATAAATGATTGTCTTGTTTTTGTACTAGTTATTGACATAGTTTCAATTTATTACATCCTTAGAACACGGAAAATATGTAATACACCTTAATTATTTAAAAAATGGATGCACGTGGTAAGTGTAGAATCATTATCGGTCGAGAGATGTCTTCAAAAATACATTAAATTCAAATATTAAAAAACTATATAATTTCTTAAAATGAAAACTATTATAGATATGTTTGTTAGTAGCACAATAAATAATTATTTTATTGATACTAAACTGAGAGACCATGTTCAATTCAATTCAATCAAAGGTTATATTCAATCCTACCAATTAGGATACCTGCTGGTATACATGAAATGTTACCCTAATGAGAAATGACAATGACAATCCTTTTCTTTGTTTCTATTTAATCTGTGATCGTTGACTGTTTTCATCGGTTTTTGGAGAATTAGGGCCTGTTAAAGATGTTTAAAGCCTAATAGCCTTAGTATTTTAATCTTTAGTTACATAGCCTAACACACGTTATGTCATGTAAATATTACAATTTGGCATCAATGTATGGTTTACTGTCATATTAATTATATGACGTACATTCATTGCGTGTGAAAGATTCGAAATATCTTTTGCTTTATACCACATTTTGTTTACATGTTTCTGCGCATGGCAATCCTAAGCTTGATCAAGGAAGAATAGTAATTCTGAATTAGTTCGGAACTTTGACGGGTAGGATCTGCAATTAAATATTTTTGTGTTATAGTATGTCTGCTTTTGTAGCGAGAACTATTGGTGACGGTTTATGAATGCAAATCCTAATTCCTTATTTGCCGTTGCTTGTATAGTAATTTCTTCTTGTTATCTTTGGATTCGTCTGCATTTGTAGTAGGAAGAAGTTCTAAAATCTAATTAGGTATATACATTTCAAAAATACCTTCAAATCGTTTACTGAAGTCAGAAGAAAGAGTCTACATACTGACTACAATTCTCCTTATCCTAATTTCGTGTGTACAGAAGGAATTTTGCTACAAACGCAATAATAACTTTGTTTTACTTATATTAATCATTTTTTCGAAGCTGTAGTTCTGCTTCTTTAAAGTTGTGTCATTTTTGCAATCAGTCAGAGAGATTATGGAGTGAAATAGGCATCTTTCGTCTGTGTCCGATAGCATGCAATTGAATTCTGCATCACTTCATACATATTCTTAGTAGCTAAATATTGATTAATATTTTCCCTCTTTACTTTATGCCTCTACCGTTCCTTTTTTTCTAACTTCTTCCACTCACAATTGATACCCGAGATGCTAAAGGGACCGATACCCCTACATGCGCCTGTGAATCAGTGATCTTGATGACGTAGGTTCGACTACCGATCCAGGTGGCTTGTTTTCATCTGCACATAAATAGCAGAATATGATTTTTCTTGTCCCGTAAGAATAGAATGTATAGTAGTAGTTTTGCAAAATTTCTCCAAGTAATAACAAAGCAGTCGAAAATACTCTTCCAAAAATTGTGCCGCGAATCTAATTATTATTTAAAAGTATGTTGTAGTTTTTTTCCTTATTAAGAAATGAAAATAGGCCTATAATTGTTAAAACTAGTCTCAAAACTGGTGTATATTTATTTTTCGCCGAAGATTTTAAAACTTTTAAAACATTCGGTAAATCTGTAAACCAAGAACCTAAATCCTTCTATTCCGCGGTGTTTTCGGTATTTTAAAAAATAAGTGTTTTAAAATTATAGTGGAGAAAGTGCCTTCCACAATATGTCACATTTTTACGCTTGGGCTAAACATCCGATGGTAAGACGAATCCATGAATTACACAAGGACGTACCCATAACATTGATTTACGGATCGAAATCGTGGGTAGATAATAAAGCTTCTGAAATCGTTAAGGAAAGAAGAGCGAATTTCTATACGCGGGTAAGAGAATGTTTCCATTTAATTTTAGTAAATTGAATACCATCAATCTCATAGCATACTATCTCGTATTTCGTATTAGGTAATTACCGGAGCTGGGCATCATGTTTACGCCGACAAACCGGATGTTTTTAACAAACACGTGTTACACGCATGCGCATTTGCGGATACGGACTCCAAGTCACCGTACTTGGCTATAGAAGAATCGGAAGAGGCCTCATCTAACCTACAAGCTGATGAAAACCAATCCGCAGATTCAGCTGGCAATATTACTAACACGCAAAAAACGTAGAATGTGTCGACATCTAATTCTTAGATTGCAAATAACAAATGATACGTTAATTTCGAATGCAACTTTTTAATGTATCTATTTTGTAAATACACTTTAAGAGCTGACAATTCAGGGTTTTCGCCAGTAATCGTTGTATTTATTTATGCTTATTATTTATTATGTATTGCTTGTTGTTATATAATAATTTCTTTGCAATCAGATGTGTTTGTTTAATTTATCGTAGACAGATGAAAAACGCTTTGTTTATCGGTTTACTGTAAAGACATTTTCTGTAATCTTCCACACATTCTGTGATATCCCATTTTGTGTTATTACTAAGTTACTTTAATTCATTGACAATTAAACTAAATTTAATTTTTGGATAAATGAATATATTGTTTTGTTATGTTTTCATTTAATATTTAATATATTGTAAGTATGTTTTAATTGTTTTTTTCATTCTGAACCTATTTAAGACATGAAGAAGAATATCCTAATTATTATAATGCCTAGACACCGCTTAAAATCATATTATTTTTTGCTCTGATAACGTAGCCTTATCTATAAATCAATAATCAATGCACTATGAACGATTGATTTCCTTATAGGTATCTAAAAATAACACAGCACGCTGCTATCTTCGGTTTTAAAATATAGCACGATAACAAAGGTTATAACAATGGAAATTAGATTATTTTAAGTAATGTGCATTTATCACTTCGGTCTTTTTCTAACTAAAAATAATATATCTGGTCAATTGTTAAAAGATACTGATACTGTCAAGAGCGAATACATTATAAAACTATACATAGTGATAGCATAAAATTTACAAAATATTTACTGTAAGTCGATTGGAAAGCGTCAACGCTATACAGCTGACTTGCTAGCAGCATTAACTAGCACCTGAAATGCTCAAGGAATCATGCTGACTGACTATTTGCAAAAGGGACAGAGCATTAGAGGGTCCTACTACGCACAATTGATTCCTAAATTGCGAGACGCTATTAAAGAGAAACGACGAGGAAAATTAAGGCGCGGTGTGCTGTTCAATCAGGATAATGCTTCAAGGCTATGGCTGCTATACACCAAGCAGGCTTTGAATTAGTAGAGTAACCGCCATATTCGACGGATCCGGCCCTTAATCCAAATTACAAGAAATCTTACTCAGTACAAAATTTTCCAGTAATTGTGAAGTGATGCAAGCTGTAGAGAGGTGGTTTTCAGAGGTCGGACAAAAATGTTTCCTGGAGGCTGTTTAGATGTTAGAGTACCGATGGACCAAGTTCATTAATGTAGAGGACAACTATGTCGATAAATAAAAAATATAATGCTATAATAGTTTTACTGTACCAGGGGTACAGCATAGAGATCCACCCTCGTACAATTCAGTTCGTCATATTCCATGAAATCCACACTCCATGCGTAGAAAAATATTCATACACCACCAAACCTCCTCCATGTTTCACCAGATTGTAGCTTGTAGTAGCATGTTTCTCATCTTCATAAATCACAACGATTATAGAGACTGTATAGTTGTATAATTCACAGGTATCGCGGTAAACTCCACATCACACAAATTAATAATTTATTCGGACCGCAACGTTTCAAGAGTTACTGTCGGCAAACTAGTTAACAATGGGCGAGTACACGTGCTGTTGAAACGTTGCGCTCTGAATAAATTATTAATTTGTGTGGTCTAGAATTTACTATGATCTTTGTGAATCTTCATAAATCTTGTTTAAAGTGTACAGCGTCTTCAAATTCACTTATAATTTTGAATCATCGTTTCCTTTGAACCTGTTGAAAACTGAAGTGTATTCAAGTTTCTTCTTCTCTCTGTGTTTCTAGGGGAGTACACACATTAACAATATCTTTATCCAATGACGACGTCATTTATATCACTAAATCGAATGCATTGGAATTACAACGCTGAGATAGCTGTACACTAATTTCAGTCCTCAAACTTCCTCAATATTTATATACACGCGCAGTATTTAGTAAATCGTATTATATATTAATAAAAATTCTTTGATTGCATTTGAAAATCAGAACAAATTATGTTGAACAATTGCTAGTTGTTTCTTATGCAACTCATTTACTTGTGAATGCATTAATTCTATTATTTTATTTCTAATTACAGTGGAGAAAGTGCTTTTCACAGCATGATGCAAGGTCTTGGTTGGGCAAGACATCCGATGGTTAGCCGAATCCATGAATTAAACAAAGACGTCCCTATAACACTTATGTATGGTTCTAAATCTTGGGTAAATAACGTCGCTGCCGAAATTGTGAAGGAGAAAAGAATGAATTCTTTTGTTCAGTCCCATGTAAGGTTTCACTTCAAATAAATTCCGACTGTTCCACCTCCTTTACGAGAACTGATTTGTATGTAATTCGTCTAGATTATTATGGGAGCTGGTCATCATGTCTACGCTGATAAAGCAGAAATCTTCAACAAACACGTAACAGACGCATGCGCTTTGGCGGACGATGACGTATCGTTGATTCATCTACCGATCCAACCAGCGGAGGATAGCGATTTGGACCTTAAATCTGAAGAATGTAGTCAAATTGATAGCGGTAACGGATCTTCGCCAAGCTCTAACGCCAGCACGTCGCTAAATACGTAAGGACCCATGCCTATGTAAACTATCTAATTTAAATTAACGGAAAAGTATTTTCTTTATCAGAATTATTTAAGAGCATAAATATATGAAAGATTATCTATTTGCTATTTTGTTATTGTATTATTTCTCTTTATCAATGCAAAGTATTCCAATGTAGTTAAATTAGCTAAAGTATACTTCAGAATATTCTTCGCTTTTGGAAGAATGTAAGTTCACAGAATATATTTTAAATCTTGCGCGAAACCACATCTTTAATTGCCAAATAGTATTGTAATCTCAAAATATGATGATACGTACCCTATAAGTATTAATTCTTTCTGCAAATGAATCATTTTAACCAAGGATTGTGATATTTTTATGCAGGGATTACATGTAGAATAGCATCAAATTTGTAGAATAAAGAGTTATTTGCAATAAATCGCAAAAAGCGTGTATATATATTTATAAAAGTGTAAGATCGTTAATGTATTTTCTTTTGAACCTGTGATAACAGATTGCTCTATTAATTGTTCAATAAAATTGTATGATATTAAAAAAAAATGTTTTTTTTCGTATAAATCATGTTTAAAGTGCATGGTTTTTAATCTAATTTACATGTTACCCAAATATTCATTTCTGCCTGAAACAATGCGTAACAGGAGTTGATCTGACGTGAGTTCGTTTTACTTAATATAATATAATCTTACAAACTATTTATTTAATAATTAGAAACTGTCCTGATAAAAGCTTGAACATATATACATTTTCCAATCAAATAGTCAATTTATTGAAAGCGTGGAATAAATTCATATTAACATTAGAGATGTGTAAATCAATTGAAACTTACAATGTTTTGACCAACTGTATCTCATAATTTTGAAACAGCCCAAGAAAGTCATGAATTACTTCAAGCACTGGCTGAAGGAGCATTGGTAAAAATTATGGATCGGCCGCTGTAAAACAGTAAGTTTTCCACAAATTTGGGTAATATCTACTGTAATACCAATACTGAAAGTAAGTAATACGAAAGAGCATTTTGAATTTCAACCTATCATAATTTCGAAAGAACCATTAAAATGGGTCGATTTGTCTCACAAAAATGTTTAATCTTTACTAAATAATCAATTCTTAATGCTCGTATATCTAATCGCTCTATCAATACTTTATTATTTTGTGAATATCGGAACTTGAATCCCAAATCTTTTAAAATTCTACTTAATGATGTGTTTGATCCTTTCCATTCCAATTCATTGCGCATTTTTTGGCGTAGAGTTGAAACCGCAACTCGTCACTATTCTGTTCTATGAAAATCATAGATTATATCTCACACTATTCGTATTTGATACTCCGGCAAACTTCTGAGATCCTTTGTTCTTTGTTTCTTCTTACCAGGGCTTTTTTATTCCTATTTGATACTATATTTCCCTCTTGAAGAATTCTTTCTATTGTTACACCACACACACCAGTTGCTTCATGAACACATTCTTTTATTTCACTTAATGGCACTAATGTAGTTTTATGTTTATAAAAATAATTGTAAACATTAAGAGCTACTTCCCGCGTTTGGCGTTTGAACGTGTATAACTTTGCAACTTAATCCTAGCAAAGAGATTATGATCCGCCACTGATAAATATACTCTGGCTATTATTTCACTATGTGGGCGTGCACGTTTTTAGAAACGACTACAGCGCATCCCCACCGCTCGCCATCTAATTTGGCGTTTACTGTACACTTGTAGGTAGAAGAAAAGGTTGCTAAACTGCTTCTCCTCTGGAATAAGTTCTAATCGAAGTATATTAGTAAGGATATTCTAAACCAGCGGTTCCCAACCTTTCTTCAGCTGCATCACAGTCGGGAGCATATTATTTCTCGACACCTCAATCAAATTTCTTCTGTTTTTTTAATTATTTACTTTACTTGGGTCTAAAGCCATGAAATCAAATGATAACTGCAAATAATTTTAAAAGTCAATGAGACACTTGTGGTTGTGATTTTGCAAACGTATGGGACAAACTCATACACATTTCACCACCAATGTTCAGCAAGTGCTATTCTGCACTTACACTTCATTATTTTCGTTGTGGAAAGTGCAGCTTCGCATAAATACGACGTCACAAGAGAAAATAAAACATCCAAGGCTTTGTTTATAACGGAAGGGTGAGTTTATGCGCTTTAGTTTTTTCAAACTAGACATTTTATTCATACGGGTATAGCCTTCAAGTTCGCTTTTAATACCTGGATGTCTCGATGTGTGTAGATATATCGTAATCTCACAGACATTATAATATTATTAAAGGCAAATTTTTAGCTATTAAACTAATATTAATATTAGTTTAATTTTAACATTAGGGCTGTTGCTTTTCTATATTACTGTTACTTAAGGACCAACAGTCTTGAGTACTGGACTTCATCTAGAGATTTGAAACAACAAACGTGGAAGTCTAAAATACAGACTTACACATATGAAATTCAACTGATATTATTTCACCTAACTTAACGTAACCCGATTTATTTGGACGTGTCATATTTCTTGACCAAACATGAATTGATACGGGATGTCCTGACGTCATTTAGCGCATTTTCACTTTTCGTAAAGTTTCCATAACCAAGATTATAAACACTTAATAGAATAAACTATAAAATATCTAATTGAATGGTCAATTTTATTTTAGTTTATGCAAAAAAAAAAAACCGTAAATGGTTTGGTAACCAAAAATGGTAAAGAAGTTTAACTTCGTTAATCATACCTCTCAAATTATGATAAACTCCCTACGTGTGTTTACAAATCAAATTGTACTAGTTCACAACTGTCGTCAGAATTGAAGTTTCACATGTCACCTTCCACTTTCTCTATTAGTATTTTTACAGTAGAAGGTTGCTGATATAATAGAATAAATGTACTGATTGAAATGAATACAATAATATACCGAGCATTTCAAAAGTTTTGGAACTAATATCGATAAAAAAAGATTACACTATCATTTCATTATACAAAAGTTCATATGGAGCCGATGATTAATTTTTCAATAGATTATATTGCATACTTTCATGGTTCTGTGCCATTTGCCGAACTAACAAAGAAGAACTCAAGCTTGAAACTTCTTTCCTTATAATTGATATTATTGAGTTCATTCAGGGAGATCAGTCGACTATCCGGCTTTTTATCTTATTTGAAAAGTTTTAATTCCAAAAAGTTGAAACACAGCTATAGGGAATTTGTTAAAATCTATGACAATAACATTAGCGCAAAAGAGTTAGAGATGAAATGTATCCATTCCAAGTGGAGAGGCTATAAATATTTCAAGATTACATTCACTCTTAAAAGAATAAATTATAGTAGGTGCACTTCCGAGTGTAGAAATAGCATTTAGAATCCTTTTATGATGCATGGTGATCGCTCACTATGATGAGAAATGCTTGTTCATAAAATTGAAAAGGATTAAAAGCGGATTGAGAAGCATAATGCTTCAAGAAAGATTGAGCAGTACAGGTTTTAAATATGCTCACACACTCGAATATAAACAACAAATTATACTAATTAAAATGTTGTTATTAATACGAAACCCAAATGTCTCTTAAAGCAACTTACATTACTAATGCCATTACTAAATTATATAGAGATGTTGGGTTCAAGTCCCCTCCGAGACTGATATTTTTTCGGAAATTTAATTATGTTGGAAGTTGCAAGAAAATTGTAATTTTATCATTACTAATGCCAACGGTGGTTCAGTATTGATATTCATATTAATATTAGTATTAATATGGATGTTAGTTTCCCAAGAATTGTTTAACATTTTAACCCAGTGTATGCCAACAACGTGCTAAGTCGTTTTAACTGTTCATAAGATAGTACGTCTTGAATAGAGAACTACCCCCATTTGCACACTCGAGTCTGCTTGATTTATTACCATAATGTTCTGTTAAAGATACTGTACCTTTTCATTCTTTCTTTTCCCGAAGAGATACAAGATACCCGGACTCACCCATAGATTGTAAAAAGTTATGTATTTTAAGAACTTTTAGAACCTGCGTAGGAAATATTGCATGTGCAATAGATTTTTACATTTAGTCGGTAACACGGTTGACGACTTAGCTCCACGTGCTCCTGAAACGTTGTGTTCCAAATAATTGCTATTGTTTTGTGTGGGGTGGAGTTTACTGCGATTTATATTTCCTGTATTTCAAAAATAACATGTTATACTCTCCCAAACAAAATCACGTTAAAACTTGCTTAAACAAATTTAGAGCCCAAGGTATTCTAGTATATTGAAATTAAAACGTTTAAACCAAAACGGTTGTGAAATCATTCTTTTAAAAATTTATTTACGGAGTATTCACTAATCATTTTGAGTAACGTACATACATATATAACCGCTCCTTGTGTAATTTACAAACGATCAATTGTGATGATGGAAGGATTTTACAGTATTTTATGTCGTTAAATGTATTTTGTTCAAAAACAAAGTATCTAATATGTTTGGTGCAAAAATTCTATTCGACACAAAAACTTTTACATATAATCGTTAATATATTTCGTTAGAGTCTTTACAAGATTTATAGAATTCAAAGATTAGATCCTGATCATTTTTTTTATAGTTCATTATACCAGTATAATTAGACTAATTTTTGTGCACTTACCTTCGCTCTTCTAGTAAGAGATGTAACCAACACTTTTCACTTATTTGAGAGGATAAAATGACAAAATACATTCAAATGAAATGAAATAGTTAAGAAAGATTAGAAGGTCAAACGAATTAATATAATTATAGTGGTAATTGGTTAACACTTGCGACTATTTGTTTGAGAACGTTTCTACCTATTACCCGCATTAATTTGCAAAGAAGCTTATCACTTACTAGCAAAATGAAAGAGGTAGCTGCATTAGCTGTTTATGGGTATTTAAATTTTAAACATCAAACATTATGCTTTCATCGTGCCGATTAAAAAAACTTTCCTTAACTTCGCAATAATGCTAACACATTTGTATGCGTAACGTAATCTTCAGTTTGACACGTTTACAGGTGATTTGTGTTTTTATTATGCAACAGTATTCTCTAGTTAACTTCGATAATGAATTATAATACTCCAAAATAATTATTGGGATAGGCTAAAATAGATATTTTTTAGAATGTAACGTCGGTTAGGATTTAGATACTCTGAGAGAGCTGTGTTGTTCAAATTGTGCATTGTTAACTACAAAGCTGTTCCACTTTGAGATTACTTTTTTAATTTTTGCCCCGGTTTATATTTCTTATATTAGAATACCATATCGCATATTTCCAATATTTCCCTGACATATCCAATCGATAGCACTACATGAATAGTTCAGTATCCTTCGAGCGTACTTATTCTAGCTAGCGACATCTACTGGAAATCATAAGTGGTTTTTGGTATAATCCCGGACGTGACATAGTATCCGTAATAGATATCTTTTAAATATACGAAGGGATGACCTTTAGACATACATAGAGGATGTTCTCTAGACGTACACTACCGTCCATATTAGTTCGGACACGCAAATAAATTTAAAAAAACAGAAAATATTCATTTTTCCAAAACAAAATTTTTATTAAATTTTATTAATAGCGATTAAAATTAAAGTATAAAAGCAAAAAATAAGTAATTCTAACGAGCTCCACTAGTTTTTCAAGTACTATATTTGGCATATTAGTCGATTCCTCTTGCAAAATGTTGTGGCCTATGGAGGTAGGCATACTTTTTGAATCCTCCTGTCCAATTCATCCCATAATAGCACGATGGGGTTTAGATCGGAGCTTTGCGGCTGCCATGTCATTATTTGTAAAGTACCATTATCTTGTTCTTAATTTAAGAAATTTTTCACATATCACTGCTGAGTGTTTTGGGTCGTTGCCCTGCATGAATACAAAATTTTCGCCAATTAGACGGTGCCCCGATGGTATTGCATTTTCTTGGAGTATTTCTAAATAACTCTCTTTTCCCAAAATATCTTCGATTCGCAAGTCTGCTGTACCGGCGTAGGAAAAAATAGCCCCAAACAAGCACATAACTTCTTCCTTGCTTGATAGTTGGCATTACACAATCCTGCAACATTCTTTGGCCTTTCGTTCTTCTTACAAATACGCGCCTTGATTATCATGAGTGCCTACTGTAACCATCTTTGCCTGTTTCCCCGTCGAAGTAGGTTTTTTTTTTTGTTGGAATGAGGCCGTGAGGATTAGCAGCTTTTAATCTTATTTTCACTATACTAACAGAAATTTTTCTTGCACGATCATTTCGGCGACGATTTCTGGTGCTGTCAGACTCCTATTTCGCTTGCTCAGTAATTTTATATGCTCATCGTTCTTTGATGTCTCCGAATGATATCACTAATAGTCGATCTATTAACATATACTTACATTACAGAGCGGTTTTCTAAACTTGTCGGTTTTCTTCTCGGCATTTAGAAACTAAAGCATTTATCAATACACAATACACTTTCGGGTGGCCTGCTCCCACTCCAAAGAGTATTGTAAATTTATTAGTTGCAATACTGTCCCACAAATAATCCTATTTGTGGCGATGAGAATTATTCTGAAAATTTCTATATTGGGTATAAAATATAATAGGCTTTTAATCATTCTCTAATCGATATTCTTAGAAGTTTGCCTATACAATTAATAAATAATAAACTTCATAAAGGACCTAATATAAATGCTATTTATATATAAAAGCAATTATTTTTTAGTAGAGTTTATAATATTTTATTGGATATACGACGAACTCATATGGACGGTAGTGTACATCAAGCATATATTAAATATCCATAAAGGGTGTCCTTTAGATGTACTCAGGATATACAACAAGTGCCTTTTGAGCCGGCGTCACAATGGAAAATGATTGGTACTATGTGGCAATACCATTGTAAAGTGAATAAGGAAGTGCATTAACTTTGGGATGATACATCATTACATAGTAATTGTCTATTACCTTCCATTGTGGTGTTAGCTTTAGGTTCCTCTGAAGAATATTAGAAAGGATGTATACACTACCGGCCATAAAAACAATATGCTAACAAAGACAATTACAAATTACTTTCGCTTTTATTATTGCTGTACACAATCCTGGCATTCTCCCTAGCAGCTTTACCAATATTAGCGGCTCTATATTTATGTATCCTATAGTTGTGCCTAAACTACCGTTGTCGAATTTAGAACGGATTTAAGAATCTGTCGGCAGAGTTCCTCCAACAAAAGCTCAATCGGATTGAGGTCTGGACTTCGGAGCGGCCATCCCATAATACCAATTTTCTCTCTCCTTTTTATTCTGGTAAGGCTAACTGGTTTTGGGCGCAAAATATACACTTTGGCAACAATTTTTGGCGCTGTTTTTCGTCTATTTTATTTGCGTGAATACAATTGCGCGACCTTCTGCAGGTATGGTTATTTTTAGCCCTCCGAGTCGCTGTTCCACACTTCTACGGTTTAATTTCAGTAATTTAGCAATTTCAGAGTTACTTTTAACAATGTTGCGGTAGGTTACTATTTGAGCACGCGTTTGCGTTCAATAAATAAATATTTTGACACGGATAAGAACTAGTTTCTTTGAATAATCGCTAATTATGCAGGTGGGTAAACACTTATGGCCGATAGTATATATATATATATATATATGTTTGTACTGTAACCATAAATTTAGTGATGCATCAAAAAGCGAAGTAAAAGAAAATTCTGCATTAAATCCCATCAGGTTAGTAAAGTTACAACTGCATTGTGGCCCAAAATTAAAAACTAAATAAAAATGATTAAAAGTTAATATGTTACAAAGTTGAAAATATGCAAAAATATTAAGTCAAAAAGTGTACAGAAACATATACAGTGAAAACCAATTCTTAACCTGAAATAAATAGTATTTGATATCAAACAATTATTAACAGACAATATTTGACATTTAAAATTTAATATAAATCACAAACTTAAATTTGGACATACGGTTTTTTGTCCAAAACCTACGTGACTTCGGATTTTTCTGAACAACCTGCACAATAAAATTAAGGAATTGTATCATAGATTTATTTACATAAAAAGAGAATATGTTTACAGGAAAATAATTTCCATCGATTTTTCATAATTCCGCATTTTTTTCCCTTTTAGAACCTCAGCGTTTTAAAGAATTTCAATTTCGCTTCGATTATGTTGAAAAGCCACTGCTCCGTAAAGGTGTGTTTGAAAGGAACATGAACATACCGGCATCCTTCGTAGTTATAAGTTACCTGAATACATAAAGTAGTTTAATAAAGATGTTTGTGATATATCAAGATACTGAATCTAGATCATTTTACACTGTCTTTAGTTGTGCTGAAAAGTCCCAGGCCTAACAAAGAAAACACGTTTTTTTTGGTTCAAAATTAGCTTTATTCATCAACGTAATCTCCATCAAGAGCAACGCAATCATTCCAGCGCTGCTCTAACATTTCAATACCACTTTTGTAGAACGATTTATCTTTTGCCTCAAAATAGGCCTCAGTTTCAGCGATAACCTCTTCATTCGTGCGAAATTTCTTACCGGCGAGCATTTTTTTGAGGTCTGCGAACAGCCAGTAGTTGCTGGGAGCCAAATCTGGCGAATACGGTGGATGTGGGAGCAATTCGAAGTTCAATTCATGTAGTTTTGCCATTGTTTTGATTGACTTGTGACACGGTGCGTTGTCTTGATGAAACAACATTTTTTTCTTTGCCATATGCGGTCGTTTCTTTGCAATTTCGGCCTTCAAACGCTCCAACAACGCTATATAATATTCACTGTTGATGGTATTTCCTTTCTCAAGATAGTTGATGAATATTACACCACGCACATGCCGCCGAGGCCATAACCTTTCCAGCCGATTGTTGTGCTTTCGGGCGCTTTGGACGAGGTTCACTAGTTGCTGTCCACTCAGATGACGATCGTTTTGATTCCGGAGTGAAGTGATTGATCCATGTTTCATCCATTGTCACATATCGACGCAAAAGTTCCGGTTTACGTTTAAACATGGCCAAACACTACTCAGAATCATCAACACGTTCTTGTTTTTGGTCAACAGTGAGCAAACGCGGCACCCACTTTGAACAGAGCTTTCTCCTAGTCAAATGCTCATGCAATATAAAGCCAATACGTTCTTTTGATATCTTTACGATGTCAGCTAACTCACGCAAACTCACTTTTCGATCATTCAAAACGATTTTGTGAATTTTTTTGATGTTTTCTGGTGTTACCGCCTCATTTGGACGTCCAGTGCGTTCTGCATCATCGGTGTCTCTACGACCACGTTTGAAATCAGCTAACCAACGCTACTGTTGTTTCTGATGGAGCGGAGTCCCCATAACACTTTTCAAGCCATTGCTTCGCTTGAACGGTATTTTTTCCCATCAAGAAGCAGTGTTAAATTAAAATACGAAATTGTTTTTGATCCATTGTTTTGAAAATAACAAAAGTAGCGTGACTCTTAGCACAATAACTCACAAACTAATGAATAGAATATCATGAAATTTTAACAGCTGTCTTTTGAAGGTTAGTACTAACTGAGAGAAAGGTGACTGCAATAAAACTAGCGTCATCTATGTGTTAGGCCCGGGACTTTTCAGCCCATGTGTTACTTAGGTAAGGAGCTTACATCAACTTGGCAGTACCGTGGTTTCACTCTCGATACCCCAATGGTAAAGTAAATACTAGCGGTTGCTTGCGCTATTGGGTATTCTTTCGTTGGTAAACTCCATTTTGTCTAAAAATAAGATGAGTAATATAGAATTATTGAATATAATACACACAGTTCTTATACTTCTTCGCTCTATCTAGTGTGAAAATTACATATTTACCTGCCGGTCTGAATACAACAACACAAGTAGGTATAGTTTTCAGTTTTTCTCGTGAATCATCTCGCCAATACTATGAATACCTGTATTAGCAGCATTATTTTTTTTCTAGGCAATTTTTTCGAAGTGTTTTTAATACATCATAATTACCCTGAGGGATCGTTCATATGCAGCTACCCAATGCACTTTCGGTATGCGCCCTCTCTAGTTTAGCAGACCATGAACTGTTCAGGAGAAAGAAGACCCACTTGTGTCGCTGTGTTTTGGATAGCAGGTGTGTACTCTTGGCACTAGATAGCGCGAAGAAATGCGCACTTGATTGTTCGTTTAGAAAAACGATGATTCAAGCCTAGAGAGAATTTCAATTTGAGGTAGAGAAAGATGTTCAAAACCGCACTGATGGCACTGGGTAGACAGAAACATATCCGTGTGTTAATGTTTTCTTCTCCTCACACTGTTCTTCCCGCGAATGATCCATCAAGTAGCTGCATTTAGCAGCATTATTTTTTTAGTAAACGGTAGGTACTCGAATCTGGGCTTTATCTACTTGGACAAAAAGTTGAATGTATCTACAATTTAATATGCCCCCTTCAAAGTATGCTCCTTTGGAATGCACGCAGCGTCTCCACCGAGTTTTCCATTCCTGGTAACAATTCTGTCTTGTGCCTTTCGACTGTTTAGAATCTGCGTCCTGACTCTTTGGATGTTGTTTATTGTTCTGTAATGAGAACCTTTCAATTTACATATAAGGGTTGGAAAAAGAGCTCTTTGTCAGTTAGAGAATTTTTGACAGAGAAAAACATTCCCACAGCGCTTGAGCGAAAATTGAAAGGTTTCCGTTACGGAACAATAAACAACATCCAAAGGGTAACGTCGCATACTCTGAAGGGGACAATATTAAATTATAAATACGCTCAACTTAAGCACTTTAAAACAAATTATTCGTACAGTGACTTTACTGCTTTCAATCTATATATTTTAATTTGTAATATGAGACAATAGCTTTAAAAGACTATAAATTATAACATTTCGATTACTTTTTATAGCATAAACGACACGCTAGGGCGGTTTTGGGTACCCTAATACTCGAAATTTTTATCATCGATTTTGAATATCATCTGGTTTGGGGCTCCCGCTTTCGAGTACCGGGGATATCAGGCTCTAAAACCGGAGTGACCGATATGATAAACATGCTCATACAGAGGGTGCCTATTTCTTAGGCACATAAACCTACATTTTTGCATCTTTGATGTAGGTCACCTAGTTCGTATGCTTGAAAACTTTGTAATAGGATACAGGTTGTTTAATTGTTGTATTAATCCATTGGTCAAGATTGACCAGAAACGTCGGATGGCAGTATATCCCCAAACAGAAGCTTCGTCCGTAAAGATCACATTGCTGCAATCTCAGTCCAAATTCTTCTTTGCCCAAGCGAGTCTTTTCGTCACACAATTTTTGCCTAACAGTGGTTTTTTCATTATGCTGATGGGTTCGAATGGTTGTATGCGATACTTCTATACTATTCTGCTTTAATTTTGCTGCTCCTTGTCACAATGTTAAGGTAAAGTTCCGTGTTAACAAATTCACCTGGTTTTTTTCCAAATTCGGTGTCACTTTACCTATCGAGCTATGTGTTGGCAAGTCATCGACATTTTTAATCTTCATATATTGCTGAACCCACTTAGCGACGAACAATTTTGACTTTGCCATGTATTTAGCAGTCACTGGATATGACATTTTTAGTCCTTTAAAGTGAAAACAAAGGAACACAGCCTCGTAATGCGATGCGTATGCGTATGCGACACTCATGGCGGTTAACGTGTTTCCCAGGTCAAAGTTCGACGCCAACTGATTTTTTTGTGACAAAGCATTCACGACAAAGATATTATCTATCGGCTTACAAAAGAACTAGGACGATATTTCAAGCCAACTGCCATTTATGCCGTACACGCTCTTACTTTGCGGAGTGTGTATACTCATAGCTTCTTAGTTGCTATGGAACTTGTCTAAATTTTTTCTTCAGTTTACATTCTGCAGGTACCATTTTATTAGGGACACCTTATAAATTTAAGCTTTTGCGTGTTTCCAACGTGATAATTTATAAATACAAGTATAAAATTCATGAATAGGGTTTATAATACCTATCTAAATACGTTCCTTAAACATCTTTCTAAGAAATTGAGAATGTGCCAGTTAACGACCTCTTGCCTATTATTATCCCCCTCATGAATCATTCTGCACTGTATAGAAGATGGGTAGAAACAAGATTGGAAGACACAGTAATTGAGAGAATATTATTTGGATTAATTACTATTGTAGAAAAAATATCTATCTGTTTATGCAACAACGTTTTTCCGTGTTAGTTTTTTCGTTATGGGTAAAAAAAGGACATAGCAAATGAGAAAGAACTGCGTATTGCGGCATTGTTGGGTACAGGAGTGTATCCTCAACGCACAATTGTAAAGAAAGAAGAAGTATCTTGACAAACAGTACAGCGAATCGCCGTTTTAATGAAAGAAAAGATACCCACTGCAAGTACCAGAAGAACGTTTTGCGGTAAGAAAAGGATCACTACTAATCAAAATGATCGACGTATCCTGCAACTAGCAACTGAAAATCGAAAGAAATAGGAAATATAATGTCGTAGCAAGGAGTGCAAACATCCACGCGTACAGTGCGTAGACGATTGTACCAAGCCGGATTAAAAATGCAGACGCCCCTGAAGAAGCTAAGATTAACACCGATGACGAAGCGAGCACGTTATGAATCGACAAAACGTCATCAACATTACACCATTGAAGATTGGCGAAAGGTAAGACAAAATAACTTAAATGAGTATGTAAATTAAGCAAAATCTTGTTTGAACAATGTTTCTTCGTTAAAGATCGTATTCAGCGATGAGTCAAAACTAGAAGCCGTTGCCGAAAAACCTCAATTTGTTAAATGACTTCCATCTGAACGGTTTGGCGAAGCTAGTGTACTAAAAACGGTGAAACATCCTCCGTCAATTATGGTATGGCCCTGTATATCAGTTGAAGGCCCTGAACCACTGTATTTTTGCCAACGTACCATGAATCAACACCAATATAATAAGCGTGTAATGGAGAATGTCTTGATGCCAAGTATAAATGATTTAGATCCGAATAAAGGCCCTTATACATTCATGCCCGATAAGCCACCATGCCACATGATCAAATCCATCCAAAATTTTTTGGAAACGCACGCTCTGCCAGTGTTACCGTGACCGACCGCAATGCAATTGAGAACATGTGGTTTGTTCTCAAATTACGCGTGTATATAAGAAAAAAACCCTACAAAACAGCAATTAGTAAGAAATATAGAAGATGTGTGGCAAAATTACGCTGTAATTAGACATGCCATTAACGCTTGCAAAGACAGTATGCCAAAAAGGATTAGAGCAATTATAAAAGCCAAAAGAAGAATTACAAAATGTTAGTTATATAGTTGCGACGATATGCGACTATAAACAGTACTGAATAAACTTATGCTTGTACAAAACGTTTTTCATTATATATTTTAACAAAATCGATATTTTAGCAAGTGGCCCTAATAAATTGGACAGGGACATTATGTTAACCTTAAGGATTACCTCGTAAATATAATAATCGCAACATCCGTCGCTTTGCTGTAATCTAAGCTCCACACAATATAGCCATTCTTCTTCGTAATACCATGTCGATATATATTCCGCTATTCTATCTTCGCCCAATTCTACCGTGAATTCCTCGATCGTAGGCCATGCAGTGAAGCTACCGAATACCTCTACGAAAGTAATAGCGCTTTCTGACGAACTACTCTCTTCTTGTGACACGTACGATACTCTTTTGCTTTGGGCCGTAACCGCCGATAACCGCAATATGTCATCTACGAACGACTTCGCGGCTTGCTCGTAACCGTTGAACTGGGAGCACGGTATCGGCTCCTGCGGAACCAAACTTTCCTCACTATCTGATACTCGCTCGTCTTTAAAATAGAAACAGCACTATTAACTACCACGATTTTTGGCACGTGGAGAAGCAAATATGATTCTAATGGAACATTCAAACCGGTAATTATAATTCTTTGTTTTCCTAGCTTTTATTTTGTAATCTATTCGTGTAAATTGCAAGTCAAATACTTTTTTTAATCATCTCATTACATGTTGAATACTGTACCAGAGATTCTCAAACGGTTTTCTCGTACCACTCATATGTACTGTTGGTCAACCACATACACCTAAACTATTAAACATTTTATTAGAATGGAAATAGAAAGAATGGTAAAGCAGTAAAAAATAACAACCGTTTTTGAAGGTGTCCATTATTTGCTTATTCTTAACTCAAAGTGTAAACTTTTTTAGTTTAACTAAAAATTCGCAGAAATAGGTGGTTCTAAATAGAATTAAAAACAATAGTATTTTTCTGGACAGTAATGGATAATTATTCTTAGCACTTAGCCAAAAATTCACCTAACTCTTATATGGCAAATTCCATTTTCAAGTCTCCATTGCAAAATAGTTCTATCAATGATTTTTTTCATTGTGAGTTAGGGTACCATATGTGCCATCCAATATGAATGAGTTTCCCTTAAAATGTACTTAAAGTGCTTCACCAAGCATTTGATAGTGACGCTTTACATTAGTAATAAAGATCTCATTTGCTATAGTTTCTTTTGTTAGTGCTCTGTTACAACATTTTTTAAATTGTGAAAAAACTGCGGCTTCATATTCGAAACATTATTACTCATCCTTTTACATTTCTGATAACTGTCTTTATTTTCTCGTCTAATGAAAATCGATTTGTTGTTTTACCACACACAGAGAAGTTTCTTGGATCAAGAAAATAGATTTTCTTGCAAAAATCTGTCTCTAAAGTAAATAGTTTTTCTTGAAGACTAAAAAAATATTTAATATAAGAATGTAATATTCTTGAAATTATATTTGCATCAAATAAATATTTTCTTGGGATTAGAAAATAAATGCAACACAGAAAAATGCTTTTTCGAAGTAAATCATTTAGTCTTAAGTTAGGAAAATGTTAATGAAATTCTAGTTTAAATATAGGTTTAACACAGCAGCTATTATCTCCACTATTGGCTTAGTGGTAGTCAGGTGGAATACGAAAATCGAGAACAGGAATACATCGAGTTTCGATCCCTCGATACAACGACAGTTTCTTCACTAATAAAAAAAAATATAGGCAACACGTCCCAGCACACAGAAATTATCGAAGTGTATAGATTTAACCTTCGAAAATATACACCAGTTGCTTCTCGGGCTATAGCTCGAAGATGGCTTGCCGAAACGTCGGACATAAATGGGATAATTCACAAACGATGAAGGAAAATAATAGCCCAAACAACAAAAACAACTTCTCTAATTAATAAATGTTTTCAAATTTTCTGCAAGATTTTCTTGAGTCAAGTTAACGAAATTCTTAAGCAAAAAAATAATTCTTTTTAGCGAAGAAAGAAATGCTGAGAAAATATTTCTATTGATTTGAAACAGTAATTCTATTGTGGATAACTGAAACGATTATTTTCTTGAATGAGGGCGGACCAGTCTTGATACAAGCAAACGTTTCTCTGCGTGCATGCTAACTTAAATTGAAGGTAATGATTGCGATTAAAAATACCAGATAAGTAGGCTAATATAATTGATTCTGCTTCACTTCACAAACATGTCAGTTTCACAAGCAAATGTAACTAGAACGTATAATAAGCTCATGGAAGGTATGGATCATTATAATAATATTAATCCATGTTTTCGCATCTCCCAACAGTTTTCGCCAATTACAGGGCGAAGGGTATTCAATAGCACAAATCGCTATAAAAATTAATTAAAAAAACGGAGTATTTATGATTTTTAAAAGAATACAGGAAACAGGTTCATTTCATAACGGAAAACGGTCAGGACTTGTCCAGAAATACTATTTTGGGTTCTATAAAAAGGTCTGTGTTGTTTTCCCCCTTTTCTTTGCATGTGTCAAGTGGTCTGGTTCAGAGATAAAATAATTTTATAAGATACTTTGAGTGCTTATTCTTGATTTTGGATGATTTGCAATCATCATTTCGAGTGCTCAGTTTCTTATGGTCTATAGATATTTGGTACTTTTGGAGTGCATAAAAATTGGATATTTTGAGCTCTTTTTAGTGGTTTTTCAATGATGTTTGCATGCACCAATTGGTCTAGTCCAAAAGTAACATGTTACATACTACTGTTATTACCGAACGTGGCGCGTTTGATTTTAATTTTTGCCGAAGATTTATCTTCCAAATCATCATTCCTTTCATTTCCGCTAAATTCCTCAGAGTCTACATCCATTTTGCAGTTCACTTGTTAGAATACGTTTGTATAACTTGAAAGCACATAATTTGACATGTATACGGACTAATTGACAGAATTGTTAAATATTGATTGGAGGTGAATGTGCACACTTAGAACAGATTTAAGTATCACAAAAATCACGTGCGGGGTGATCGATTTATCATGGAAATTGCGTTTGTCTCATAAAATACGGAAAGGATTTAAATTCTGAAAGGTATCATATTTGTCTAGATTGGAACTGAAAATGAAGGCAGAAAAACGAAAAAAACCTGGATAGGGGGGTCAAATACTCGAAAAGCGAAAATTCAATATCAGGAGAAGGGATAGTCCTATCGAACTGCGATTGGTCTCATTCGATTTAGGATAAAGAAATACATTAAAATGATACGTTTAATATAGGATTATTAATAATAATGTACTTGAAATATGGGTATATTCTACACATTCATAGTCACAATAAAACAATATTATTTTAGAGGCTGATATGGTAAAGTAGGAGTTATTCTTACATTAATAATATTTACATTTAATATATAATGTAATAATTAGAGACCGAGACTGTTTCACCTTCCAAAATTTTCTTAACTTTCTTCAATTTCAAATACCCCGCATTTTTATTTATCACTTTTTTAAATTTGTCGTATATAGAATTACCTATTGTACCCTTAACCTTCTTGTATAGCATATCAAATTCCTCTACTATTTCGACTGATTCCGAGAGCGACGTCCCTTGCGTTTATAGTTTACGAATGGAACTTCGGCTACACGATTGAACCCATGAGCTAAACAAGTGGTATGAATAATGTTACTATAAAAAAAAATTAAGTTTCGTGCGGCTTTTATCATGTAGGGTGCAGCGTTGGACAACATTAGTAAAATTTTTTCACAAGGTATACTTCCAGGTAAAAAGAAATTTGATAAACCTTCTAGAACGAATTGGGCAATTGTCACATTATTTGTTTCTTGAAGTTCTTTACAATAAATTAAATATGATTTACCTACAATATCTTCATGAAGAATTTAGTTTATTTGGGAATTAATAACAATAAAACGTATTTACTACATCCCTTCTGCTAGGCAAAATTAAACACGTGCAGTTGTTGGTAAAAAGTATAAGAGAAACCAATGTAAAAGATTTATCGCTCTGAGAATTGTCCGTTGTCGATTTGCATTAGGAATTACTAGGAATTTTACTAATAGAAAGGATAAGAAAAAGCCTAAATATGCAATATATGCAACTTTTGTAAAAATATGCATAGAAATGCCTAAGTATGCAATATATGCAATCACTAATTAGCGCTAATTAACTTCAATTAGTGTAGTACGTCTGTTGGGATTGATTTCCCTGCTCTATTTTTTACGTAGGTTTAGGTTTTGTATGCTTGCGTGTTCTTTTTAAGTATTCCCTCCCGTTGGCACAACCAATAGGTGAAATAAATTATAAAACGAATAAACAAAGATAATTTTGATTCAATCACAGTGATACAATTTGTTTATAAATATAATACTTATGTCTGATAGGGCTTGCTGCTTGTCCTTGATTATTGTAGGTTATGTGCCCACGTGCTTACTTGCTCGATGTGCACACAACACTATTAATATCCGAACAGTTTATTACACACATAATTAAAGATATCCAAAAAATGAAATATATGCACTTTATATATAATCCGGTCTCTACTTATAATAATAGTTATACCTACGAATAATATAGCCAAACACTTACTGAGGCAACATTAAGTGTTGTTAAGGGCTTCTTCAATTGATGGGAAGGTGTTTCTTCTTAGGCACACACCGCAGGTGTATAATATAGAGATCTGACGACTCGTGCATCGTATGAAAAACATCCTCGTTTGTGGCTGTACGGGAACATTTACTTGTGAAGTGAAGTCTATAATATTGGTGGTCTGCTTTCTTCTGACAGTATCTCAATTAGCGATGCTGCATCTGTTATAATTTCGGCTCCGTAAATTAAGATTTTATGGCCAGTTGAAGGCATATAATACCACAGGTACAGTTGTATTGCTAACTTAGCGGTATCTCTTGTATACAATTGAAATTTGTGCGAGTAAATTGGAAGAAACATCTTTTGTAGCCTCTTTTATTGGAAGAGTCATTTTCATTGTCCTTCAATTCTTAAATCCTAGATTGTACCCAAGCTGAAGTAAATACTCCATAAAATTACTCGCGGATGGAATGGCTAGCTGAACTCCTTCTTCAAATAAACCAGTTGTTTGCTGCAGTTGTGCCGGTAATATGCTGTACCATTTTTCCGTTCACACAACACACAACATTGTAAAATATAGAACATGCCTCACTGTAACGGAGTTATTTCCTTGCTGTATAATCGTTGGTTGCACATTGCTTATTTCACTTTTCATACGTCCTTTTTCAGCTTTTATTAGGTCAGCAGTTTCTTTATAGATTGGAACCTGACAATATCGAGTTGGAGAAGATCAAAAATTAATCTAAACATCTTCATTTGCAGATATTTTCAAAGGCACAATCGAAGTTATAATTAAATGCGAATCACTTCCACTTTCACTTTCATTAAAATGGTTAAGAGAACTAGTTCTGATCGGAGGAGCCGTAAAAACTCCATTTTGTGTGCAAAATTAGTTCACAACCTTTCAATATCTCCAATTCCTCTTCGTTTTGTTTCAAAAATTCTTTTTGCACTATGGTCAACTAAACTTTGTAGGGAGCCTTTCGCTAAAGTTTCTGTAACTACCATAGTACTAAGGTAACAGGCTTTCTTTGATTTTTTTGCTTTTTTTTGTAGCTGGCAAAGGTATGGCCAATTTTCTTTGTAGCAATATGTACGTAATATTAGAACAAAAATACATTATTTCAAATAAGGCTTTGCCGGGACCAAGGAAAGTATACGCTGTATCCAAAAGTACGTTATATACGAGTCCCTTGTAAGTGAACTTTACTGTATTATGTTAAGTTGTTATGTAGGTTGCAAATGTATTTAATCGCAAAGATTACAAAAAGGTTGCTTGAAAGAGAATATGTGCGTACGTATTACAATTATTTTATTGACAAAAATAAAATTTGCATAGAGCAACATTGTTAAAAGACATTTTGAAATAGCGTATATTTGCAGTTAAAAATATAATTGCAATAAGGTAGTAAAATTATTCATAGTATATGCCAAAACAGACGGCGATGGCAAAAACGTACATATTTTCATGGATGTAGGAGGCGTGTTTGTCTCTTTCGGCGTCCCATAGGAACCTATACGTAGAAAACATATCTTGCGAACGTTTTTCTCCGATGGTCACAACGCAAATCAACTTATACCTGTAAGTTAATAAAAATAGTAACAACAATGAATAATAATTTTTGCAAAATCAGTTGCAAATAAATAAAGCAGAGCTGCTTTTATATTCGTCCTCATACATATGTATGGTAGTGTATGTACACTGTTTTGACCAGAAAATTTTTTACTTTTCGTATATGTAGATACGAGGTAGGCGCCATAAATTCTCGGTCTGACAGGCTGATACAGATACAAGCGTGTTCAAACTCCGTTACGGCATGCATGCACATACGAAGGATCTACGCAATAAATATGATTGTTCCAAGAGTAGTAGTTTTTAGTAGCCAGTCAACCAACATGACTAGTGTATGAAAATGTCTGAAGTAATGAAAATTGAGTACTGCGCGATCATCAACAAAAGAAGGGCATACGCCTATTCACATAAAACATCCCTGGAAGATGCTGAACGGCCGGGTCGACTAATTGAAGTGACAACGCCCGACAAATTTTCAATTATTGAAGATTCAGTGCTAGAAGATCGCAGTTTGAAAGTCAAGGAATTAGCAGTGAAAATAAACATATCCGAAACAAGTATTCGCCTAGTTCTCCATGACCATTTGGATATTTCTGGTCTCCAATGTGAATGTCGAGTCGAATGTGCGCGGTCGTTCTTAAACATGTGTGGAGACGACCCAAAACCGATTTTAGAGTCCATTATCACAGGGGATGAAATAATAGTTCTGCTTTACGATCCTCTATCAAAAAGGGAGTCCACGGAATGGCGGCGACCTGATAAACCTCGTTCCAGGTAGGCGAAAGTCGTTTAATCAACGAAAAAGGTGATGGCCACAATATTCTGTGATTGTGAGGGCATTTTGCTAATTGACAATTAGCAATGACATTAAAGAGCGCAATAGAACTGTGAACGGCACATATTATGCGTTCTTATTATATAAATTAAGGGATAGTATTCGTTCAAAACGTAGTAGAAAACTAACAAAAGGTGTGCGATTATCCCACGATAATGTTCCCATCCATACTGCCGCCGTTTTACAAGCTGCCATCCGCGAATGTGGCTTCCAACAATTGGAACATCCACCGTATAGTCTGGATATGGTTCCTTGTGATTTTTATTTGTTTTCTAATTTAAAGAAAGACATCATTTAAAGGACGACAGTGAGTTGCAAGTAGATGTTATAGAACATTTTGACGGAAAAGTTTATTATCAAAACTATTATTTTTACCAGGGTAATAAATGTATAGAGTTAGGGGAAATTACATCGAAAAATAAAATTTCTTATATTATTCCAAGTTTCTTTTTTCTATATCAAGCCGAGAATTCATTGCGCCTACCTCGTAAGTAGGTATATTTATTACGTCAAATTTAAACTACTCTTGTACATCTAAATGAAGGGAAAAAGTTCACTTTAAGAAATAGTGGCACTTACTTTTCTGTTGTCACTAATGCTCTTAATCGAAAACGTACCTATCATATTCTTGTTCCTTAACCTTCGCCCTAATCATGTTCGAAGCCCACTTGGCTTGTTTGGGAACTTTATCCGTATCATAGGTGAGATTATCCAGCGCCTCCACCAACACCTCTCTCAATATCTTCTCCACTTTGTCCACATTGAAAGGCTTGTCGGAATCAAGTTTGTAGGTGTTCATAAATTTCGCCGTCTAAAACAAGAAACACGAACGCCTTTTCAATAACGGAATAGATGTTTACCGAGGTCTCTTAATAGTCGGCGTATCTGAACCTTGGCCAACTACAAATAGAGTAACTATCGGCGGAATTCCTAGAATAAGAATGTGTTGTGGTAAATTATTCGCAAAAATATATACCTCATGCGGCATCGTAAATATGCCAATCGAACAACTAGGTACAGTAACTTCACAATTATTAGGAGAAGAAAGAAAGAACACGCGGACTATTTACACGAAACGTTAGATGATGAATGTCTTCTTACGACCTCTGCTGCCGATAAATTAGCCCCAGCTTTTACATTGACCTAGATAAGTCCCGAGGGGGAAAACCGTCACCGGCTGGTACGCGCGATCCGAGGGTTGCTTACGTTAATATCAGGTGTCGACGAACACTTTCCACTCGGAAGACTTGTTTGATTGTTTGTTTAGCGGTTGGAAATCGAAACGAACCTGCAAATTGAAAACTGGTAGCGTTTGAGAAGGGTTTCGATTACCTTTTGGCGGTCGAAGTACTCGGCTATGCTGCCTCTTCTAAACGAGATGATGCTCCCCACTGCTTTTCCGATGGATCGTGACGATTTTTTTCTGGCAAATATCTCCTATGAGTAGAAAAAGAAATGTTAGAAAACATTTAAATATTAGTGAAGTTTTGTTTGGTTCTTATTTATAATTGCTTATGCTTCACTGAAGTTTTAACATTCAAAACAGCACAAATCGTTTTATGAATTATCCATAATTTAGTAGTTCATCACAAGGGAGCACCTTATCGCTCACAAGTCTAAGTGCACTTTAAGAAATCTGAATTAAGATTTAATGAAACAAAACAAGACATTTCTAATGAGAAATAGCATGTGTTTATTTTAAAAATTATAATACTAAAACGGAGAAGATTGTATATAACGCGATTCTCTTCAGTGCAGGATCTTCGTATTCTATTTGACACACCCATATGTTTTATCTGGTACATCGAAAGACTATGTTCGGCGGCTCATTGGCTATTGGCTTCATTTGCATGGGCAACCTTTGACATGTTGTGGGCCAAACTTTAATATGCAAATACGTTCACGGGCCGCGTTTAAAAGTAGTGCATTTTAAAGTAGTGTTCCTAATTTTTTGCGATAGATATCAGACATGAAATAATATGACAATGTTATTATAATGCAATTTATTAAAATAAGAAAATGAAATGAAAAAAATAGGTACAACATTATAATTAAATCGTGAAATTTGAAATTATTACAAACTGCGAAAGTTAAATAGCGACAACGAAATCAATGTGACACGTGAGCTTGAATTTGGGAAACTAATCCATCGATGTTTGGATTAATTCTACTGATACAAAGACGCAAAGAATTTTCCAAATGCCTTGTACGATGTTTTGATAGATTAACTTTCATCACTGGATATTTATGACATTCTGGAGTCGAATGGACTTAGAACACAAGTTCTTTGGTGGATCATGCAATAAAGGACTATCAAATCATCTTTTTGCACATTTAATTCAGTTGCTTTTTCATACAAAATTCCGATGAAACCTTTACGTAAGCCGACCATAGAAGGTGCACCATCTGTGCATACACCAACTAATTTTGACCATGGCAAGCCAAAACTTGTAAATATCTTTCGAACTTCATTAAAAATGTCCTCTCTTGTAGTGGTTTTTTTTAGCGGCTGTAAAGCAAGCAATTCCTCACTAACAGTGAACTCTTTATCAATACCTCGAATAAATATAGCCAGTTGAGCTGTGTCAGATAAATCGGTGCTCTCGTCTAATGCTGTAGAAAATGATTCAAAACCAGCCATACGGTCAGTCAATGTTGTTTTTATATTATTACCCATCATTTATATACGTCGGGCAACAGTTCGTCTTGACAAACTAATTTTTTCAAATTCATTTTTCTTTTCAGGACACAAAACACTGCAAACTTCTAACATACACTCCTTGATAAATTCTCGGCAAATGGTTTTAATGACTTTGCCAATTTTGAACTAACTATAAAACTAGCTTTCACAACGTTATGAAGTTGAGTTCTTTGTTTATAAAACATTTGCTGCTGTTTTTCCAAATTTGCGATAAGCTTCTGGATATTGTCTTTTCCTATTTGTTCTGTCAGTGAGTGCAGCATAGGATACTTAGTTGAGTTATGCCTCTTTATATTGTATTCTTTCATCCCTGAAATGGATTCATTACACAGCAAAGAAATAGGCCTACCATTGTGCAAAATAAACAAGGATTCTTCAGTCCATTTTTCTTGAAACTGGCATCTACTTTTCGTTTCTTTCCACCAGACAGCATTTTCGTTTACTTTTTTACGTATTTGCACACTAGAGTTTGGCCCACAACATGTCAAAGGTTGCCCATACTTGATCTAGCCAGTTAACATGTACTTACAATCCTACGTTCCTCCACTATAGCAGCGAGCAACAATAACGGGAGACGCACATGCGTATTATAACCGTTGATTTTGCTCAGAGTATATCTGTATAATGCCTTCATTTTCAATAAATTAGGGTAAGGCTGAATCGTGTTGACTGAATATTTCTAGAATGTCTCTCAAATTAAACGGCGAATACGTGTCACGAGTTATTTGTTAGAATGAACTATTGCAATGACATGAAGTCTTTATCTCAACGACGTAATGAACATATTGGAAATCTTTTATACAACATCCCTCACAACAAAGTACATTGCGAACTTCAATTACCTCGAACGCAACTAAATATACTACGTCTTGTACGAGGGATGTCTTTTAAGTTTTGCATACTAGGATGTAGATGGCCTCTAATCAAATATCAGCACTAAAATGTAACCTCAATCTTTAGTTAACCTAAATCCAAAGTTTCAGAGCGATATGTGCAGTATTGTAGCTGCAACGTACTATCAAAATTAAGAAGTTAGTTAAAAAATGTTACTAAATCGAGAATATTTTCGCACAATAACTTTCTATAATTTTCTAAGACAGTTATCTCAATAAGAATGCTCGCCGAATTGGTTTCTGTTTTCGGCAACGAAGCACCACATCAGTCAACAATTTCTCGTGGTATGGAAAATTTAAATGTGAACGGATTAGTTGTAGCGACGATCCAACAACAGGTGCGCCAAAAAGGGCAGGTCAATCAGGAAGACGTCAATGTTGTGCGCAAGGTGATCAACGAAGATCTACGTGTGACGTATCGCAAGATTGAGGCATCATTGGGGATTTCAAAGATCTCAATTCAAAAATTTTGTGTGAAGAATTGTGTGTAAGAAATTAGTTACCCGTTGGATACCGCGTCTGTTGACCGCAGAACAAACAGAAGAAAATCTAGGGCGAACTGGTGTCAAAACACTTTACAAAAATAAAAATGTGTACATCATCAGTGGTGATAAATCTTCGATTTACTCATACGATCCAAAAAAATAAATGCCAGTCGTCTGTTTCAAGGTCAACGAAGGCCGACAAAAGGCATCCGTTCTCGAGGTGTGTCCAGAAACGTCACGTTTTCTTCTACGGTATTTCTTGTTTACAGAAATTGTCTCTTATGAAGCAATATGTTAAAGTTCTAGATTTGCAAGGGGACTGTTTCAAGTTTCATACGTAAATATTTCCACGACTAAGTTACGAAAAAATTAAAGCTGAGGTATTTGATGGACCTTAAATTAAAATTTTAGTGACAGATCCAAAGATTAACTGTATAAATGAAGCTGAGAAAGAAACCCGAACTTTATTCCTATGGTCGTGAACAATTTTCTTGGAAACAAACGAGTCTCTAATTACAAAGATCTAGTGAAAGCAATGCTCCAAAAATTTCACCGCCTAGGTTGTAACATGAGCATAGGTAGGTTTCCCAAAAATTTAGGTACTGTAAGCGATGATCAAAGCGAGAGTTACCAAGAAAGATGTGATCCTTAACAGTAGTCAGCCATCATGATTACTGTTGAAGTAGTGAAAGGGACTGCCAAACCGAAATACACAGCAGAAAGTGCAGCAAACGACAATTTATTCCCTCATTGTTGTTTGTGTTTTTACAAGTACTTTTATAATTTTTTAATGATTACTATTAAAACTTTATACTTTATATCTTATCAGTCCTTAAGTAACAACTTAGCCGCATTTGTGATATTTCGAAGAGTATAGTATAACATAATTGGAGTTAAATTTTGACGCGATACTCAAAAACTATATTTTCGGATTCAGTCTCATATAGAAGTCAGCAAAAATTGTGTTGGGCAGTGTAATTTTACTTTAAAAGCCCTTTTTAAATCTGAAATCTTTTATTAAGAATAGAAGAATGAAAGACTAAGCTAAGTCGACAATTAGAATTGATACCTCGTTTTACAGAAAATTCTAAAGAAAAGGTTACTTCTTTAACCGTTTAATGAACAGAAAGCTATTGGTATATGTGATTAATTTTTAGTAGTAAGTAATATTGAAGATCCTGACAGTGCAATGCGAAAATAAATATTTCACTATTTACCTTAAAGAACCAAGAGAATTAGTACTTTGAAACAGGCTGTAATCGATAGGTAACCCAGAAATAACCTGGCGCCTCACAAAATACGGTAAATAAATAATACTATAACTCTTCTTACCTTGGAGATGTCCTTGCTGACGCGACGCCTGAAAAAATATTATCAAATATAGTGCTTGAATCATGCATCCTTAGTCACGCTATACAAAAAGATATTGACAAACTAAAGATTCTCATAAACAAAACCAAAGCAGTTGCCATGGTAATGACTTGAGTTGGGATGTCTCCCTGCGGGTCAGGTTCGGACTGATTACGCAGTGTTCTCACCAGTATAATAACACTGATGAAGCATAGAATAAAAAATTAGTACCCTGCGAATTTTTATATAAGACAGATGTAAAATTATTAAGCATGACGGACGTGCGGAAGGAAAGGAGTCGATTGGGCGACGCTGTGCGAATATTTATTGATGAATTTTCCTGTTTATATTACACTTCATCTACTCGATAAACAACCGTTTCATGACTTCTGGAATACGAGGACGAAATGCTTTCGGGATCGGTAAGAAATGGGGAACGAAGGTTGAAGTGGATTCACTAGTCGACAAGGGCAACCTTTTTTATGGTAACTGGCAAAATTTCAGGCGTCTACTGTCAATAGTTGTTGTTTAAGAGTGTATTTTGTGTGGCAAGTCAGGCGGTTTCGCAAAAATGGATAAAATCGAATTTCGTGCAGTGATAAAACATTTTTGGATGGCTGGGAAAACGGCCATGGAAATGCGAAATATTTTGCTAGAAGTTCATGGCGGATGTACTCCATCATTTTCGACCATCAGTTTCTGGGGGAGCGAGTTCAAACGTGACGAACCACGCAGTGGACGCCCAAAAAACCGCTACCAACGATGAAATGGTCGACTAGATTCATGGTGTCGTGTTAGCCGATCGCCGATTGAAGCTGAAAGAGATAGCAGAGACAACAGGTATCTCAGATGGACGCGTTGGCCATATCCTACACGAAATTTTGGGTATGAGAAAGCTTTAGGAGCGATGGGTACCGCGTTCGCTCACATCATAGCAGGAACGAAATCGAGCGACCGTTTCGGAGGAGTGCCTGGTCAGGATCCAACGCAATCCAAGAGATTTCTTCATGCGTTTCGTGACCGTGGATGAGACTTGGATCCACCCCTATGTACCGAGAAACAGTCGAAGCAGTTGGCTTTTCCCTGCAAGTCGGCTCCTAGGAAAGCAAAGACCGTTCCATCGGCCGGAAAGGACATGGCGACCATATTTTGGGATTCCCAAGGTGTGATCCTCATCGACTATCTGCGGAAGGGAAAGTCGATCACGGGGCAAAACTACAGCGATTTATTGACCCGATTCGATGCAGTATCGAAGGAGCCTCGATTGCAGCGGGAAAAGCTCTTTTCCACAATGACAATGCACCAGCTCATTCATTCCGCATCGTTGTGCCTAAATTGAATGAGTTGGGTTACGAATTAGTAGTCTCTCATTCTCTATATTCACCGGTCCTAGCCCTCCAGCGACTTTTCTTATTCCCAAACCTGAAAAAATCGCTAGGAGGAAAGAGATTTGCCTCAAATGAGGAGATCATCGCCGCTACAGATGGCTATTTTGCAGACCTCGAAACATCCTACTTTTCCGACGGCTTGAAGAGACTGCAGCACCGTTTGAAAAAGTGTATTGATTTTCGAGGAGACTATATCGAAAAATAAAAATAAAAAACCAAGCCAATACCGTGTTTTTCTTGTCAATTCCGGAAACATTTCAGGTCGCCCTCGTAAATATAATCCCACCAACTGTACGTTACGATATCGAATATATGATCATAGCTGTAGTAAAAGGTAAACAGCTGTGACTATGTGTCGACGAAACGACAGATCGAAAAAAGCATTCTTTTTTTGAATATTATAGTGCATATTTTAGATTTTGTTGAAGCGACATTTGTCAGTGTATTAGCTAGTTAAAGATTAAAAAAGTGCACTGGCAAAATTTAACTTTCAACTGACCAACTGCTCATATTTGTGGGTGATGTAGGGAATACCCCTCTTATAGAAGATTGTGAGAGAGTTTTACATGTGACATGCAAAGTTTATGCGTTACACCTTGTAGCACAAAGTATCCGACAATGTTATCCAGAGGTGGATGTATTAATTTCAAATACCAAAAAAGGGTTTTTGAATTTTCTCAAACGATTTCGAGAATTCCACAGACTGTATCCTGGTATTCCTAAACCACCAGAACCAATTCTCGCACGTAGGAAAACATGGTTAAGAGCGGCTTTGTATTGCGAGAATTTCTAAATAAAAATTGTGATTCTACGATTCAACCCTAACGAAGCTGCAGCAAATGAGGAAAGCTAAAAAAGATTCAAAAATACTTGAATACTTTGAAAATGCGTATTGTAGAAAAGTTCGAGAGTGGTAATTTCAAATTTTTTTATTATGCCAGTGTTACATCCGTAGATGTTGAACGGTCTTTCTCAAAATATAAAAACATCTATTCAGCACGGCGTACGTTGTTCTCCCAGACAAATAAGGAAACTTACGTCATGCTGCAGACTTTTTGCGAGTCTTATCCATTTTGCGCTGTGCAACAACAGCTGGGAACAAAGCTTATTAAGTTTTTTTCCTAAACTTCAACGAATGGAACATTTCCCATAATTCATTTTAATGAACTAATTCAATGATGGGTCATAATGAGCTTCAGTTCATTTTGAAAGAATGTCAATCTCATCAAATTATTTATTTTGAAAAGGTTTGCGCTAAAGTTGATATCCTAAAATGGTTGTTAAATTTGTTCTTAGTGAAAAAAGAAAGAAAGAGAACGAAACATCTTTGGGAATTGTGAGAAATTGTTCTTAACAAAAGTGAAGAGCATAATGGTTATGCTCTTCACTGGAGCATCACCGCATATTATTCTTATGGATTTCAAAATTGGCATGATAAGTCCTCTCACCGAAGACTTTCCAGCTTCAAAAGATCGTGGATGCTTCTTCGATTTTTTACAGTGCATTCTTAGACAAATTAAATCAGGAGGTCTAAGGCACCAATACGAAACCGATGCAGAATTTGCAATTAAACGAAGGTTACTGCCAGCGTTGGCATTTGTGCTCACAGCAAATGCAATCAATGCATCTGAAACCCTGGGGAATTTTTCTGCTCCGATTTTTGTTATGCAGCTAGAAGCACTTATTTCATATCTTACGTCATAATCTCGATATTAAAATTATTGACAGAAACTGAGTTAAAAACTGATATAGGAATGATAATCGTCAAGTTATCTCTTTCGTCTTCTGAAAATAGTGCTAGAACCCAAATAGAGCTGTTGTGAAAAAGGAAAATTAGCCAGAAAGGTAGTCACGTCAGCTTTTTGAAAATATGGAGAAAATGCTACAGAACAAAGCTTCCGTGAAAGCCTTTGAAAATGTTATGCAACAATCATAAAATGAGCTTTGAAATAATTGAATCACCCACTCTATAATACTTTAGTCTCTTAAGTAATCTGCATCTGCTTTGTTTGAAGATTAAAAACGTCTGAAAGCGAAAGAGATTTTACCAAATTAATATTTATATGTAAAGGAAGGCAAGGGTTCCTTTTTAAAAAATTGAAACATCACTTCATCGACGATCCATCCGATTAAATCATGTTGAGAATTTATCAATACCTCTTTGTAGAACGATCAATAGGCTAACTTAACTTACTCTAAGCTGAGTATCGATTTTCTGGATTCTTGAATAGAGATTACATCTTTTGAGAGTTTCACTTCTGTTCTAGGCTCAGCTGTTGCTTTCTCCTCCGTTGATGTTTTTGACGTCAGTATTCCTTTAGATTTTTCACTAGTAATAGATTTTCGTCGTTCCGAGGCTCTTGGAGCGGCGTCAGACTTCCTAGACTCGGCAATAGACTTTCTAGACTCGGCAATACTCGCTCTTTCTTTATGAGCATGGACATTTTCTTCTTGTTTTGGCTCTGCTTGTTCATCGGGAGCTACGTTAAGCAATTATTCATCCATTGTGGATTTAAAAGAAGTTCTTATTTAAATTCTCGGCTGATATAGGTGATGCTATACTTACCTTTAGGAGCTTCTTTGTCCATTTAAAGAAAAATTATGACCTTATAAAATTGTGTAAACAAATTTTAAATCATCACAGTGATAGTTCGTTTTCAAAATGACAAGAATGTCTACTTCAATTTGGGAATTTAATTATTTCCTTGAGGTAAACGCTACATATGTATGTACAATGCACCAAATATTTTATTACGTAAATATGCGCGGAATAAGGTTTGGCACTACTACTCTCATTTTTCGTTCCACATAGATTTTTAAACAATATTTGCTTTTTATTACAGCTACAGCTAAAACTCCGGCTTTATATAAATAGGTTGTCGTAAAAGGATTTGAGTATCCTTACAGCTTTTGAACTGAAGGTTGGATATTCATTTTTGACTAATATCCAAAATTCCACAAATCGGAAGACGTAAATTTTGTTATCAGACTGTTGTCACAAGACAGTTCAGTTACAGTCTCTTCTTCCTGCGAAATGAATTTTGGTGGAGCTTAAGTTCGGAAAGGATCTCGGATATCTCGAGATCATTTTCCTCACAGAATTTTGCAAACCAGTCAGCGAGTTTTGAGAGGGGTTTCCTTAAAAAAGGCACAAGTCTCGTGAAACAACGACTTTTTTACGTCACGTATTTGTGCAATTCAGGAAAACAATATTGGCCGCTATCCTCATTGATTTTTCTTATTCACAATGGTAAGCTTCCCCAAAATGCAGATTGCTATGTCAACGCTATTGTGAACTGCAGTAGTTCAGCATGACCGTGTCTTCGGCTCCCATGTCCATGCAAAATCTGCCACTTTCAATGGCCTAGTTTTTGCGTAATTTACTACTTTTACAACTTTGATGCAAGTGTTTTCCTATCAATAATGCAGTTTTCCCAAAACATTTTCGGTTATAAACTTGTCAAATAAGTCCTTGCGCTTCCGCTGATGCTTTTGCACAACAGAAGACCTTCAACGATAATATTATCATCCAGAAAGCGTAACATAAGAAATAAGGTGTGCGTCTTTTTTATATTGTTATATTTCAAGTAACCATAATAACATACAAATTAGAAATGGAATTAAAAGCAATTAAAAAACAAGGAAAATGAACTTTGGATTAATATTAAGAAAACATGCTTGTTTAGAAGTTAATAGGTCAGTTATTATGGCAGTGTAAGGAATTAGTAAAGCTAATCGAATCAAATACATTATTCTTGCATATGAATATATGTTTTGGAATTTTGGAATAAAATTCTGGTTGCAGACTAGAGATTCGTATTTTTTAGAACGATCAGGTAGTAGACGAATGATTAGGCACAGAATTGCAAAAATTGAATATATGATTAGAATCACCTTTATATCAAAGCCTAAATTTAAATTCAAAATTTGGGGCATACTTCATCTGTAAAATTTAAAAATGTGTTATTCTTCCCAGTGACATTTATAGCTTTCCAGACAAATTAAGCAAATATTAACTTTCTTGTTTTTATAGTTCAGAGACAAGGGGATAGCACAATCCCTCGCTACCAACGGTTCAACGTTTAGCGCCATCTGTGCACCGTGGAAGGAACTAACAATTATATCAATAGTATGTACAACATATATATATATGTATATATTAAATTTAATTCCTCAAAGAGCAACCTATAAGTAATATAGTAAAATTTTATGTTAATACTACATAAAATTTTGCTATGCTACGTACAATTTGCGTTTGAAAAATATAAGGGAATTATTATATTATGTCTAGTAATAATTAAAAGAAAATCAGTTATGTTCGCAATCAAAATCGTTGTACAACACATATTTATATAAAATATTTAGAAAGGATAATAAAATAAAACTATTTAATCGGAGAAGTATATATATTTATAATCAAAGTTACAAGATATTTACATCTAGAGGCACTAGACGTAAACATGTCCAATTTAGTTAATATACTTCTCTCTTGGTTTCTGATATTTTCTGCATCTGTTTCCTATTAGTTTAGAATATCAAAAAACTGAATTTGCCAATTATACCAGGTAAACAGTTCAGAAAAAAATTAGTTGTAATAATTCATCATTTCTTTCAATATCTTCTGCTGTAAAGTGCTTTCCACAAACTCTACAATTATTGTGTATTTCTTTATGCATAGCACAATCCTTTGTCAGTCCATTATATATTTTTGGTGGGATTTGGAAAGCTATGCCAGCATAACACAACAGATTTCTACCATACTTACATAAATGATCAATATTTGTTTATCGAAACTTTTGTAAAAAAAAACTTAAAGAACTTACATATTCTTCGAAACTATATACAAAATTTAACTTTTTCACCTTCATTCCTTTGTAAAAATAAAATGTATACAGCGTTCTTTTTATTACTTAAAAATTCCGATTTCTATATAGTTCGTTATAATTGCCATTAATGGGATGTGTCAATCATCTACGATATATCTTTATCGTTTACCCCTCTCTATATCAATAAAGCAAATAACGCTTATCACTACAGTTAAGAAAACTATGACAACGTATAAAATTTTTTTTCAGGTAATAATGTATAAAAGACCAAACAAAGTTATATTTTACGTTTTCGCACTGACAATGTGCGTATCTTATTTAGCTTCCGATGAAACATTTTTAGCGAACTCTTTAAATTTAATTTACGCTGTCATCTATTATCCTGGAAGAAACTAAAAAATATAGGAACAACATCGTATAATGGGAATGTTTCACCGTGTTGTAAGCATATGCTGTCGATACGTAGGAAATCTATTCTGACATATAACCATAGTTTAAAAATGTATTTATTTGAATATTCATTTCCTTAATTAAAAATTAAAATGAATAGCAAAGTAGATGCGTAAATCAAGATGTTACGAATGCTTTATTGTTCAAAAAATATACATAGCTTTCTAAGGTACAGTACATCCACTTGTTAATTATCCTAAATGTATTATTTCTTATATGTTGCATAATTCCACAGGTACACTTCAAGAACATTCAAGCAAACAATTAAATATGATGGATATTTATTAGCTAAGTCACTTCCGAGATCATCTACCATTAAGCCCATTTTTACACTGCCAAAAATACGTAATATATGTCTTGTCCTTTCTGGAGGAGCTTTAGTTCAAATTTATATAAATAATAAAGTATCATGTGCAACAAAGCACTCAAGGTTGGCTGGATACAAGGATGGAACTGACAAGGATCTCAGATTTGATTGGAAAAAGTTTTGGAGCTACTTAAAGCCCCAAATATGGTATTTTATAGCAGCAATTATAGTTAGTACTGTAAGGTGTGCGAAATAAAGAAATATTGTATTTTGTAGTTTTAGGGAGCGCTGGTTGTTGCAATTCTGAATATACAAATTCCACAGGTTATGGGAGGTGCTATAAACATAATAGCAAAGTTCAGTGAAACCAAAGATGGCGATATGTTCATGGAAGAAATGAAAGTACCTGCAATAAAATTAATTGGAATGTACTTAGCTCAGGTTTCTATAGCATTTAATAATTTGTTACACACACGAAAATCGTTGCTTTTAGTCTGCGTTTACGTTCTTTTATATCTACATGCTTTCCCATATTGGCGAAAAAATTGCTTGTGAAATGCGGAGGGATCTATTTTCTTCGATTATTCAACAAGATATTGCATTTTTTGATACACAAAGAACTGGTGAAATTGTTAATCGGTATGTATTAACACATTATTAATCGATCAATTATTACTATATAATGTTTAATATTTATTCTAGGTTAACATCTGATATTCAAGATTTTAAAAGCAGCTTCAAACAAACGGTTTCAGGTGGCTTAAGAGCTGCTACACAGATTATTGGCTGTTCTATATCATTAGTATTAATATCACCCCACATGACAGTATTTACTTTACTGTGTGTGCCTTCTATTATAGTTGTTGGCACGCTTTTTGGGGCTGTATTAAGGAAAACATCCCGCAGAGCTCAGGCTCAAGTAAGCACATATTCAATTTCTTTTGAATAAACATTTTTTTTAATAAAACCTTGATGCAGATTGAAAAAACAACTGCGGTAGCGGATGAAGCTATATCTAATATTCGTACAGTCAGAGCATTTGCTATGGAAGATCAAGAAAAAGAATTATTTGACGCGGAAGCTGAACTTTCTATGGATTATTATCAGAAATTGGGCTTTGGTATAGGAGTCTTTCAAGCTGGGACAAATCTATTTTTAAATGGGTAAGACAACAGTCACACTATACTTTAATAGCAAAGTATCTTATAAGCAAAAACCATCGGACTGAAAGAGATAAGGTCGTGCCTTTCACCTTGGCGGACTATGCTTATAAAATCTCGGTATTTTGCGATGACGTCACTGCCAGTCCAAACCATACCGATGCACAGCGAGATGTTGCAGATATACATAGCATTCGAAAATGGCATTAAAATCACCATTATTGTATACAAGCGGATGAATTATGCTATAATGTGAGACGACGGATAGAAATATAATGCATGTGTAACTAGAGTTACCCATTTATAGTCCGTTCGCACCTGAAAATTCAGTATGGCTCTTATGGAAAATGCGTACGCGTTTGCCACATTGTGTCAAAATTATAGTCTTAGATTATTTTAAACTTTACAGTTGGCTATATGAAGAAATGACAAATGGAATATAACCAATATTTCTCATATGTTTATTATAGTATTATGTTACACCATAGTATTTCTTTTAGAATTGATTCTACAATTGACTATAATAAGATTAGTAAACTGATTTATTTATTGAGAACAATGATGCAGTGATATAATACAAATAGTAGTGGTCTTCTATATATATTAACAAACATAAAGAATACTGAGTGATTTTAAATGTTTGAGGACAGTTTAAATTTCGCGCCTTGCTAAATTTTTGTCACGTTGGCGATTTGGTTTTGAATTCGTAACCAGTAGCGTAGCAAATAGATTTTGGATGGGTGATAAAATATTGACAACAGATCTTCAAATAATCAATTTCATATTGATTTTCTAAGCAGAAAATTAATGTAAATGTGATAACACTGATAAACAGCAGTTCTAAGAAAACAGATTACAAGTAAAAATGAAGCAAATAATAACGAATAAAATGAATATAAATAACGAATAATAAATAACGTGTCGCACAGGCAGTTAACAGGATCGATACTCACAATGGCCACTCTTAACATGTCAAATCCCCTAGAATCCACCGCGCGAAATTTAAACTGTCCTCAAACATATAAAATCACTCTGTATTAGACATAAAGCTATTGCTAGTAAGGGTAGAAGTAAGGGTTTTTCGAGTTAAAGCTGAACAGCTGACATCAATAACTAAATCTTAAATACCTTAAATTTATTTGTTGGCAATGCAGCTGTCAAAAAAGTTACTATAGCACAAAATCGCGCAGCCATACTGAATTTTAAAGCGGGAACAGAGTATAGTTTGTTTAGCAGTGGCGTAGTGCGCTGGCTTTACTTAACAAAAATGCTAATAATTTATAAAATGTGAATACATGCAATATTGAGAAAAGCCTACTCAACAAGTGTATATTAGGTATGTCTTTATTGTTTCTTTAGAAAATTAGTGGCCTCAGAAAATTGATATTCTATTTTCCTTTTTTGAGTAATTCGAACCAGTTAGGGCTATCGAAAGTCATCTTTTTTTAGGAAGCCATCCAGCTACAGTTACCGGCGTATTCGGTCCTAGGACCGGATACTCAAAGTCTGGTAGAACCGATGCTAAAAATATCGGGTATTATGCTATTATAATGCGAATTATTGACACTAATTAGTTCACAAAATTTAAACGTGGAAGATAATTTCATCCAACCTTCTTTTTTACGCAAATTGCTCGAAAGATAGAGATTGTTTATTATTCTTGTTCTGAAATGCCGTAGATAAAAAATATGGCTTTATTATAGCAATTAAAACAAGTTAGAACACCACGACGAGAGCTACACAAATAAACAGTAAAGCTAGTAGTAGCTAAAAAGATGTAACCTTCTTCAAATAAAATGAATTATTGTTCAAACCATCATTTTTTTACGATATTCTTGGTTTTGAATTATATGAACATTTTTTACCTTTTAGCTTATTTTGTACTTTGTTCATTTATCATTTGTGATTCGTTGTTGTTGGAAACAAAGAACTCATAGGACTCACTCTAATAGTTTTTTTGAAAGTAGGCTTCTATCCTAGATATTAAACCCTAGTCGATATGTATTTTTTTGTTATATTACAATATATCTGCTATAGAATGGTACTCTCTACATTGTATATGGGTGGATACCTATTGTCAACTAATCAGCTAAGTGCTGGAGAGATGATGGCATTTCTGATGGCAACGCAAACTATACAAAGATCGTTAGCGCAGCTATCTCTACTATTTGGTGCTGTATTGAGAGGATCAGCTGCAGGAGCTAGAGTATTTGAAGTAGGTTCTAACATTTAACAGTAATTTTTAAAATTGCACTTCTTTTTTCGTAGTACATAAACTTAAAGCCTGCTGTACCTCTCAAAGGCGGTACAATAATTCCATACCATTCATTAAAAGGTGAAATTGAATTTAGAAACGTTAATTTCGCTTATCCAAGCCGACCAGAATTTGTAAGTTATCCAGTCTTCCTCTATGCATGTACAATGCATTTACTTAGAAACGAAACCCATGTGACTTCTTTTTCTTATGCAACCCATTTAGCAGTGTGCTAATACTCAAAAATAAGATTCCTACATATTTTTTCAGTTACATATTGACAAATAAAATTAGATGGCTCAGGATATTGTAAATAATTAAAGGTAAGAAATAGGGAAACAATTATATTACAGAAATAAAATCAAGACGTATAAAACACAGTATGACAGCCGAGCGTATTAAAATCAACTGTTAAATATTGGTTTGGTGACTATGTATAGTCAGAAACGTTGAGAATATTTAATAGTTGCCAACGCATTATTTATAGCTTGTTACGTCAGAGATCACGTGGGTTTCATTTCTAAGTAAATGCACGGTGAAACTAATATCTTTATATTTGTGATACAGGTTGTTCTCAAAAATTTCAACCTAAAAGTTGCACCTGGGAGCACTGTAGCAATAGTTGGAGCTTCTGGAAATGGGAAGTCAACAGTTGTCGCTCTTGTAGAAAGGTTTTTTCCATTCAATTTAATGAAGTCGTGAATATTGTGCCTAATCATATTTTTTTAGATTTTACGACGTTAATTCTGGCTCGATCACCATCGACGGCGTGGATGTTCGAAATTTAGATCCTTCGTGGTTACGGCAGAGGGCGCTGGGATTGATTAGTCAGGAACCAGTATTATTCGGTACTACTGTTATGGAAAATATTAGGTATGGAAAACCAAACGCCTCCGATCACGAAGTATGTAAAAGCAAGTAAAAAGCATTTTCCTCTTTTTAAACGGGTATCCAAAATATTTAGGTGCGTGAAGCCGCGAAGTTAGCAAACGCTGATGAATTTATAAATTCATTTCCCAAAGGCTACAATACGATGGTAGGCGAACGAGGGGCGACTTTATCAGGTGGCCAAAAGCAAAGGATAGCCATTGCAAGAGCGTTGTTAAAGAATCCCACGATATTACTGCTGGATGAAGCAACGAGGTAATTACTCCAATATATTAGACATTTCCTTTTTGGTATTTAAACCAAACTTAGTGCCTTAGATGCTGAGTCCGAAAAGATAGTCCAAACAGCCCTAGAAAAGGCAAGAAAAGGACGCACGGTAATTGTGATAGCTCATAGGCTTTCCACAATACAAAATGCTGACTTAATCGTTGTTCTTCACAAAGGCTACATTGTAGAGGTGCGTCTTTTGTTTTGATTTTATACACATTATCCACTTAATCTGATCTAAATTACTTTCCTCCTTATTAGATGGGCACTCACGAATCACTTCAAAAGCAAAAAGGTTACTACTGGACCCTAACATATCAACAACAACATATACCAGGAGGTTAATGTACAAGGAAATTGTTAAATCGTATTGAACTGTTAAATAAATTTGGGTACAATTATGTTTGTATATGTTATTTATTACTGTTGGTTGTGTATAAACAATTATGCGTAGAAAATTGAAGCAGATTAACATGTTCGTGATATTAAAGCGATGTAAAGGATAGAGTAAGCAATAAAAGATATCCTGTCGATAACTGTTCCTAAGAGAACCCAAGGAGATTTTTCTGTATCTTTCAGTCTTGCTTGGTTTTCGGACAGTTTTCCATATACGCTATCGTTCTGAAACAGGTAAGTAGATTAACACATAGTCAAGCAAGAATTGAATTTTGTTGAACATAAAATATATTTAGATAACATGACGCTAGGTTATTGACTAATTTGTTTTCAATCATATTTACTTATATTCAATCAGATTTGAAATTACTTAATGGACCTATCCACGCATCATCACAAAGTTTTTGCGTTACCTACAGTATAGCGGCGAATGTACAGTGGTGGTCTGAATTAATGTCTCCCCCTATTACGGAGAGGATATCAAAATTACTTTCTATGTAATGCCGTAGACAGTACGGCTTCTCTCGGTTATTGCAGGTATAAACCTTATTTGAAGAGCATATATAAAAGCTTATTATCGTGTACTATGTCAAAATTATTTGCCCATCCTAAGAAATAATTTCATAAATAAAGGAAGTGCTATCCTCTAAAAGAAACTGTAGTGTTATATTTAATCAAATACTCTTAAAACAATGAAATTGATAATATTTCTTCAATAATATAATTTATCTGAGATAAAAGCATTAAATCTTGGTTTCTCGACCTATCATTCAACTTCAGGTCCGATTTCCTTTCTATTCCGTCACTCGTCATAATCTTTCGATGTTCTTCTACTGGTATCGTTACTTTCCGTCATCCTGTTTGTTTGCTATTTATTAATCAGTCAGCACCTTGATATTTTTTAACGTCATAGTCGACAGTTCGGAGACTAAATTTCAATTGTCTTCAAATATCTCTTATTTCGGCCAAGATTATGTATAGCAGCAATGTGTTTCAAATTCCAAGCAATTTTAACGATATTCACTGTTTACAAGAACAATAACTACTAAACTATATAATCTTTACTTGCACTACATTATTCATTTATTGCGGTAGGGTAATTATACTACACTTGCGGTCTTAAAAGTGTTTCAAAAGCACCCTTAAAAGAGACACATAAAGAGGAGAGACCGGAATTTGTGCAAGATCATATGAGATGGAATCATGAGTGGAACAACGTCATATTTTTTGATGAGAAATTTAACTTGGACGAGCCTAATAGCTTCAAATATTATTGTAACGATTTGCGCAAAAACACTGAAGTTGCGATAAACTGAAATGTTAGCGGTAGTGTTATAGTTTAGGCGGCTTTTCCCCTCAACAATAAAACCCCTATGTATTTTATTTCTAATAGAGTTTGGTGAACAATTGCCTATGCAAGACTGGATATTTCAACAAGACAAACGCAACTATCCATAATTCCAGTGGTTTCATTAACATCAATTTATTACGATGGCTTGCTCCCTCGCCCGATCTGAATCCCATTGAAAACCTTAGGGGAACATTGGCAAGAGAGCCAATAATAAACAATACGGTAGCATCAAAGACCTAAAATCTGCGATAATGAGTTGTTGGAATGATATTCCTATTTCAACATTGATCAAATTGACAGACAATATGAAAATCCGGACGTTTATATATATATATATATATATATATTTTTATTTAAATATTAAATAGAGGATCTAACACTCATTACTAAATTTAGAAAGAATTATAAATTTTTTATGTGTTGATTTAATTTTGTGTCGTATAGAAATTTCGCTGTTTCGGGTTACCATTATTTCAAATATTCTCTGTATAAAATATATTTTTTAAAAACCAAATATTCTGTTCAAAACTTGTTACGGAACTATAGAAATTTCCCTGAGTGAATATACAGACAGGAACACAATTATTAGGCACCACCAATCTTTTCAATTGTCTTTGGGATAAACAATGGACAAATGAAACAAACATAGAAGCAAATATTTATTACTAAAAACTAGAAATTCAATATTTGGTTGGCCCTCCGCGAGCTTTTATGACAGCTTCAATTCTTTTAGGTAATCTGGCCACTAACATATGGCAGGTTGAAGTTGGAATATCCTCCCATGCTCTTTCAAGTATTGTTTTTAAGTCTTGTTTGGATTTGTATTTGTGTTCGCATACTCGGATTTAGATCCGGACTTTGGGGTGGCCATTCCAAGACGTCAATGTTCGCTTCCCGGAACCACGTTAAACTTGCAGCCGCAGTGTGGCATGGTGCATTATCTTGTTGAAACAAAACTTCGTCAGTATTCATTCCGAATAATTTTTCAATTGACGGCAGTAAAACTTCATCTAACATGCTGGCGTAGGTCCTCGAGTTCATTCTACCAGTGCACACGAACATCTCTCCAACCCCTGTCGACGTCATACACCCCCATATCGTGACACGTGTACCAAAAATCTGTAATAAACCTATCCAGTTAATTCTTTCAACTTTTGATGCCTACCTTATACTGAATATAAAACGATTAATTATATTTACCTCTATATTAGACTCATCTGTCCAAGTCACATTCGCCCAGTCCTTCTCTGTCTACGATATGTGTTTATGAGTCCATGCTAATCGTTTATTTTTTTCTAGCTTTTCTCGATGATAGACCGACTTCTCTAAAACGTCTACTTACTGTTTTAGGCGATAAATTAATGGTAAGTTGTCGATTTAACGCGCCAGCCCAATCTATTGTCGTTTAATGTCGATTTTGTAGAGAGTGTCGTTGTAACCACCGATCCTCTCTTTCTGCCGTTACGTTTTGGATCTCTTCCCGGTCTTGATTTAGTATCCCCTGTTTCTTGGTAACGCTTTAGAGTTGTTTGTACGTCGCACCGTGAACATTTTACTTTTTTACTAATCATCACTTGCGACAATCCTTCGGCATGTAGTGTAATAGTTTGCGCACGTTGAAACTCAGAAAGTTCTTTAGATTTCGGCATTTTCAGTTACATACACATAAACTAATCACGAATAAATATTTTTATTTGCCAATAATAAACGCACATATAATTTAAAATAAAAATACCGATGTTCACCGGTCATTTTACCGAACCATACTAAGTGTAAAATACAATTAGTTCCGCAAATACAACAATAAATGGATTAACAACGGTATTTCTCCCACCAACCCTTCTATTTATACTACGGGTATTTCTAAGAAGCGGCAGGTAAAGACTATTTGTCTGTTAATACTGCTATATTAAAACATCTAAAGGGTGCTTAATATTCATGTCCCTAGGAGTATATATTGCTTTCGAATTTCAATTTCTATTTATTGATTTCACAAAATCATTGCATTTGCATTTACAAATGTTTCGGGAATTCGGTCTAAACGGTCTAAACAAGAAATAATATACTTCACGCATAATATAAATATTTATTATAATCCTTTAATCGCCCATAAAATCTTTAACGTTGAATTAAGACATTGGTTTCGAAAGTTACAATACAAAAAGATAAATAAGGTTTATACCTGCAATAGCCGATAGAAGCCGAACTGTCTACGGCATCGCAGGGAATAGTTTTGTTATTCTCTACGGAATAGCGGGAGACACTAATTCAGTCTACTACTGTACGTTGTCCACTATTTGTATTGACCCCATTAATAATTCCAAATAACTTTACAATTTCTTTATTGCTTCAACTAGTCTTGAGTAATTGTTCTGAATAGTACGTAAATCTCTTTCAACGTCATTACCTTAAAATTTTGTTTGACTTTCCTTGATAGCTGCAACTTCTACATAATTGAATTGCAAAAGTTTATTTACTGAGAATGTTTGCAGTTGTAAAAATTTGCTTGTAAACAAATACCGCAACGTGTGAGAATCGACTAAAGTGAATGTTAAAATATAAGTTGACAGTATGCACGTTACATCCAACGTGCGAGACATTTACAGAAACAAATATATTTTTATGAATATAGACTTGGACCCTCGAAATTCCTGCTTTTACTCTTTATTTAATCATGCATGACCATAGCCAGTCGACCGCAACTTTAATAGGGTATAAATAGTGTAGTTTTAGTTTAATTTTGTTAATTCAGTATCACTACTGAAGATGATAGGCTACAAACGGGCGTCCAGTTTTTAATAAAGTATTGTGATTAGGAAGCCAGTGAACTGTTTCAGCACTGGAAGGCTAGTAAGGAACAGGATAAATATTATTTGGTTAAGTGAAGCCATTTTACAAAAGTACTTACTTTAATCGTAGGTAGAAGCAGTACACGTTGGAGAATATTTGATGACAAAGGATAGTAGATGAATTCGGGCATAGAATATTTCCTGTGTTCATTTCGTTTGAGATTTATAACTATTACAGAAATGAAGACCAGCACCATCGTGCTGACTAAGGAATCTCTATATAATCTCACTGCAAATAAGTTTATTTAATCAAAAAATAGAAACGTTTGTGTAAGGTGCAAACCTAAAACTGGAACTGTTGTTGAATGCCTTGGTATAATAGTGGATATACATATTAAGATCATACATTCTGTAACGAGCTGTATGCAACATAATGTTATTTTTACATAACCTAAGGATGATGCCCAGAAAGTACACAAAGCACATATGCTTATAACTGAAAGTGCATTCATTAAGCTTATTATCTAGATAATAGCATATATCTTTACCTAGAAATGGTGTCAGGAATATCAGTCTATATGCCCCGGATGTTCTTTTTAGTGTAAATAGAAATGTTATTTTTGGAGGGTCTTCATTATAATTGTAGTCCACACTGTGGTCTGGTAAGTTGTATTTTACGTCTAGATCGATTACATCCCATTCCGTGGAGGATGGGAGCTTAAGCTGTAAAAAGGCATACAACTAAAAAAGCATCTAACTGCAATTTTCCCGGACTGCTAAATAAAGTGTGTGTTTCCTTTAATGATTTTTTTATGTACAAAGAGCTAACAATAAAAGAGTTATCTAAGAAGAGATTACATAAAGTTAAACGGAAATATACCAACGAACTACGAGGACGACCTGAAATGTTTCCGGAATCGGCAAGAGATGGTGGACGAAGGTTGAAGTGGATTCATTGGTCGGTAAGGGCAACCTTTTTTTATGGCAACTGTCAAAATTCCATACCTTTACTGTTAATAGTTGTTGTTTAAGAGCGTGTTTTGTGTAACAAGTCAAGCGGTTTTGCAAAAATGGATAAAATCGAATTTCGTGCAGTGATAATACACTTCTGGATGGCTGGGAAAATGGCCAAAAAAAATCGAAATATGTTCTCAAGCGACGCTTAAAAACCGCAACCAACGATGAAATGGTTGACAAGATTCATGATGTGTTAGCCGATCGCCGATTGAAGCTGAGATAGCAGAGACGACAGGTATCTCAGAAGAACGCTTTGGCCATATCCTACACGAAATTTTGTGTATGAGAACGTCACGATGGGTACCACGTTTGCTCACACCGGAGCAAATCGGGTAACCGTTTCGGAGGAGTGTCTGGCCAGGATCCAACGGAATCCAAGGGATTTCTTCATGCGTTTCGTAACCGCGGATGACACTTGGATCCACCACTACATACCGGAGACCAAAGAACAGTCGAAGCAGTACACTTTTTTTTTGCCGGAAAGGTCATGGCGACTATTTTTTTGGGATTCCTAAGGTGTGATCCTCATCGACTATCTGCAGAAGGGAAGAGCGATACTACAGCGATTTATTGACCTGATTCGATGCAGTATTAAAGGAGAAACGGCTTCGTTCGCAGCAAAAAAAAGGCTTTTCCACCACGACAATGCACCGGCTCATTCATCCCGCGTCATTGCGTCCAAATTAAATGAGTTGCGCCACGAATCAGTCTCTCATCCTTCATATTTATCGGACCTAACCCCCAGCGACCTTTTCCTATTCCCAAACTTGAAAAAATCGGTGGGAGGAAAGAGATTTGCCTCAAATGGGGAGGTCATCGCCGCTACAGATGGCTATTTTGCAGAACTCGAAACATCCTACTTTTCCGACGGCTTGAAGAGACTGGAGCGCCGTTTGAAAAAGTGTATTGATCTTCGAGGAGACTACATCGAAAAATAAAAATAACAAACCATACCAATACCGTGTTTTTCTTATCGATTCCGGAAACATTTCAGGTCGCCGTCGTACTATAAACAAGCTGTTAAATTAACACAGTAAGATTGGGAATTTCTTTCAGCTATTGCAATCAAATATTTCATTTACTTTCACACAAGGACGTAAAAACGTTTCGAAATATGCTTACGGAATCTTCTTTCCCAGCAGAAAATCGTAAAGCTATCTTATCCCCATCCCTCATAAAGTGAAAAGTCAGTGAACAGTTATGTACGTCATCAGGCCACGTCGCTAAATCTTCAATATTACACCAATAAGTCAGGTCCATGTGAATATCGCAAAAAACCGATCCGTTCTGGTAAAGCACAGCTTCTCGCAGGTTAACTTGGCCGTCGTCGAGCCTCAAATCGGGCGTCCAAAGCTGATGAGATGGCAGTTTCAACAGTTTTATGTCACCGTATTCCTGTGGATTCCATTTCAATTTTGCGTCCGTCCATTTCTACGAATGATTTATGTTTATGTATACCTACATATATGTGTAAGCTAGATATCGACAGATACGTAGGCAGTAATAAAACAAATTTTACGTACCATATGTCCCGCTCCTTTTATCCATAGCTTGCTCATTGCTACATCCTCAAATGGAAAAGCAGAAAATATGTTTTATATGAATAATTTTCTAATACCCATTTGTTTTCTTACCAATGATAAGTATTGAGGAATGATACTGAGGTCAACACTACTAATATGGGATTCATCTAGAACTGGTCTGACGAATACGTTATAGTCTTTTAGTAAATCATGCTTCAGTCTTTGAATATTTGTTAGTACTAATTCAGATCCCTAGAACAAAAATTATTACAATGATGATATTCTTCAATATTTTAAATGCGTCAAGAAACTAAAACAAGAAATCTCTCCCTTACACAAAAAAAAAACGCTCTTGTGAAATGTTACAATACAATACAAACTTTGTGCTAAATTTGATTCAGATCATTACTCGACGAGTCCAAGCTGTTATAAGAGCATGAGAAAACCATACCAGACATTAACCATAAATAAATTTCGTTTGTTACAACCGCAGGTTTTTTAGGTTTTGTAATGTTTATGAAATAAAAAAAATTGAAAAGCTATAACTTACTGAAAATAATGAGTTATTGAAGGAATAAAGATTGCACATGATTAGCACACATCTTTTTTGATCATTTAAGATTTTTTGTAATAAATATCACAAAAATTCAAATTATGCGTTAATTTTACAGGCGAGTTCAGATTATAATTTTTACATCACAATGGATAAAAAATCTTTTTATCCAAAATAATATGTAAATTACCTTACTAATACTTCTTTGGCAGTTGAAATGCCATTTTGCTTCGACTCCTGTCCAAGTACTAAAACTAAAATATTTTAAATTAAGAGGTCTTGGATCTTCCCAAGCTAAGAACGCAAGCTCTTCTGTTTCTTTTCCTACTTCAATAATACCATCTGAAAAAATTAGAAGGTATTTATTACGTCTAATTCATAAATAAGTTATGTAAATCCGTCAAGTACAGTGGCGGGGTACTTTTTCGGACTGGTTCAATATGCTCCCAAATCACCATTCGCCAATGGGAAAATAATTAACGCCGCTTCACTCTTTACGGCAGGGGGTTGTAGTAACAAGGCCATGGAATACTTTATACACACTTTCATGCATCTTAAGCCTCCTGTGGTTATGAAAGGCCAAAATAGCTTAAAACCCCGTTGGGCGCCCACCACCAAAAAGAAAAATGGTTATACCGTATCGTCAATCGGAGTGAAATGGAACCATAAAATGTGCAGTCCCTGTCCATTTTATTGGGGTCACATTATAAATTTAAGCTTTCGCGTGTTTCAAATTCGATAATTTAGAAATACAAGTATAAAATTCATAAATAGGGTTTACAATACCTATCTAAATACGCTTCCTAAATATTTTTCTAAGAAATTGAGAAAGAGCCACTTAATGAGCTGTTATCTATTATTATCCCTCTTATGAATCATTCTGTACTGTATAGAAGATAGGTAGAAATAAGAAATAAGTTATACGACGTCCATCTGAACGGTTTGGTGAAACTAGTGTACTAAAAACGGTAAAACATTCTCCGTTAGTTATGGTATGGTCCTGTATATCAGTCGAAGGTTCTGGACCACTGTATTTTTGCCAAAGCACCATGAATCAACACTAATATAAGCGTGTATTGGAAGATGTCTTGATGCCATATATCAATGATTTAGATCCGAATGAAGACCCTTACACATTCATGCACGATAAGGCACCATGCCACAAATTCATTTAAAGTTTTTTTGGAAACGCACGCTCTGTCAGTCTTACCTTGGCCGGGAAATACTCCCGACTTCAATGCAATTGAGAACGTGTGGGGTGTTCTAAAATCTCGCGTGTATTCATGGAAAAAAACTTAAAAGGAGCAATTAGTAAGAAATATTGAGGACGTGTGGCAAAATGACGTTACAATTAGGCATACCATTAATGCTTTCATAGACAGTATGCAAGCTTAGTTATATAGTTGTGACGATGTCTATAAACAGTTCTGAATAAACTTGTACTTGTACAATATGTTTTTCATTATACATTTTAACAAAATCGATATTTTAGCAAGTAGTTCTAGTAAATTAGACAGGGACTGTAAAAAGATGAACGTGTGCTAATATTGGAAGAGAATATGGTAATTAATATGCAATTTGTCGTTAACTATTGCGAGTATTACACAAATTGTTGTTCTCATTGAAGATGTATCTCATGCTTTGGAAATACTTCAAAGTAGAAAGCACTTCTACATTTTAGAGATTGGTAAATTTGCTGAATGAGTAATTTCTTGAAGAGTAGTGACGATGATTTTATTTTTACTCCAATACTTGAGCTAAAAATCCAACGCACATGTAGAAACATAAAAAAGTATGTTTGCAGATAAATCTCACAAATTGTCCACCTTCTGAAACAGTACACACTTTCCGAAACAATCCTCACTTTCGAAATCATTTTTATATATTAAATCACAACCAGGACAAGCTATTTCTCCATTTTCCTTCACAGTTTTATTCATCTTATTTGTTTAGTACCATTAGATCTTGAATAATACATTATCCCTAATTTTATGAGGAATTTTATTTTAAGTATAAGAATTTAGAGTAGTAACTTCGATATATCATTTCGAAAATCCATAACGCAGAACTCGAAATGAAAACTTCAAAGTTCTGTATAAACGATTATTGCGGCCCTAAAATTTCATTGTTATTAGCTTTTCCCTTTTTCGACTGCCATCTGACACGTCGAAGCGGGGAAAATTTTGAAGAATCTGCCGGCTCAGCTATTGCCGCAACCGTGTACGAAAAGACAACGACTTCAGTATATCGTACGAAACGGGCCACGATTTGAATATAAATTCGACGGGAACCTTACCGTTCCGAACGTGTATCCAGAACGAGCGCACCTCGATCTCCGACAGTAGACCTTTTATCCGCGCGGTGACCTTACTGTCCGACTTCTGCAATCTTCGCAGATCGGTGAACGTATTGCTCCCCGCTCCAATTACGATTTCGTAAACCGGATCACTTCGTTGCAGGATGTTGCTTTCGGCGAGCAGGATGTGAGCGTCGCTGCGCGCCAAGACGCTGAAGTGAAAGTCGAATACCAAAGCATCGTTATCCGGTCTGATGTCCTTGTTGATTTCGTAGAATTGGGTGTATTGACGCTCCGAACGAGAAATGTGTGTATCACATCGTGTAAAATCTAAAATACATATTTATTTTAATGCAAACCATTTTTTCCAATAACAAAAGAATGAATATTCCATCAATCTAAACCATAAAGCCATATTTTATTAGCATTCTAAGAGGGCGGTTCCTCATGCCTTACCCCTCACCTACTTCTAATTGATTGTTTGATTATTAGTGTTTTTGACATTTAGTTAATTGACATTTATAGATCATATCTACGCAATATCAAGTTTGTATCTCAAAATGTTGTTGTGCTGTAGCTAATTCTTGAATTGCGTGCCGTGATTGTTCATAAAAATGGATTCTGTAGAACGAAGAACCGTAACAAAATGCTTTCAGAAAAAGGACATGACGGCAACTCAAATCCATAAAAACATTATGGCAACTACTGGTGAGTCTGCAGTTTCTTATGTTATCTTCAAACGCTGGTATCGAGATTTTAAATGCGGAAGAAGATCTTGTGAAAACCAATGGTCCTCTCATAACGGTAACAACAGCAAAGACATTAAAAAGGTACACGACATCGTACTGCAAAACCGACGAGTACGGATCAGGGACATTGTGGAAGATACTGGCTTATTGTATAATGTGGAGCACAACATACTGACTAAAGAATTAGATAATAAAAGGATGAGTGCAAGATGAGCGCCGCGAATGTTAGCCAGGTCAGAAAAGAAATGGGTTATTGATTTGTAAGCTTCTTTTTGTAAGATATCAAGCAAACAAAGAGAACTTTCTTAGCCGGTATGTGACCACGGAGGAGTCATGGGTGCACCACTATGATCCTGAGACCAAAATGCAAAGTAGATAGTGGAAACATCACGGTTCTCCTCCTCCACACAAATTTAAGGTCTTACCGTCTTCTGGAAAGGTTTTGCTATCTGTGTTCCAGGATGCTCAAGGAATCATCCTGAGTGATTATTTACAAAGAGAAGAGAGAATGACAGGGCCCTACTACGCACAATTGAGTTCTAAATTGCGAGACGCTATTAAAGAGAAATGCCGAGGAAAGTTAAGGCACGGTGTGCTGTTTCATCAGGATAATGCTCCCAGCCATACATCTGGTATTGCTATGGCTGCTATACACCAAGCAGGCTTTGAATTAGTGACGTACCTACCATATTCGCCAGATCTGGTCCCTAATGATTACAGGCTGCCCCCCAAATTAAAAGAAATCTTACGTGGGGCAAGATTTTTCCGTAATTATGAAGTGATGCAAGCGGTAGACAGGAGATTTGCAAAGGTCGGACAAAAACTTTTCCAGGAGGCTGTTGCAATGTTGGAGCACCGATGGACCAAGCGCATTAGTGTAGAGGGAGACTATGTCGTAAAATAAAAAAATATAATGCCTCTGTAGTTTTACTGTAAGAGGGTCAGAGGTACAGCATAGAGACCCACCTTCGTATATTAACTATGTTCTAATTCCTTTATTCATTTATTTATTGCTTTTAAAGTTACACCAAATCTTGGCACCTTTTGTAATGAACGTATGAACTTAGCAATTCGAGGGTATCCCTTGCCATGCATTTTCTAATTTTTCCGCATTGTCCTAGCGTTTTTGGGGTTCATCGGTTTCATTCTTCGCTCCAGTCTATTCCAAATGAATTCAATGGACGACGGGTTCAGCGATTAAAGCGACCAAACCATTTTTAGCAATGTTCTCTTATCTTTTTTCTTTTAAGAAGCCTTTACATATTTTTGAAGTGCATTTTGGTATTATTATTCTCCTGAAAAACAAACCCATTTCCGCAGAGGCAAATACCTCGTGGCAGTGCACAATCACGAAATATGTTTAATTGTTTTTCCTTAACCAGTTCACCCTCAATTTTTGACAATTCCCCGATTAAGTTTTTATCAAAATATCCCCAAACAGACGCATTACGATCAGTCCCTTCTTTACACATGGGTTAGTATTCTATGGGGACTCCTAACTGATGATTAATTTTTCAATCAGTACAAGATTCAGTGGCTATTACAATATTTACGAGGGATACCTCTTAAATTTTGCATACTGAGTCACAGAGGGCGCCACTAATCAAATGTGAGTACTAAAAATTAACCTCCATTTATAATAAGCGCAAATCCAAAGTTTTGGTGCGATACGTGTAGTGTTGTAGCTATTCATTGTCAAAGTTGATAAATTAGTTAAAAATACATTTAAACCGAGCACATTTTCGCGCAATAATTTTCGCAGACAATTATCTCACAAGAATGCCTCGACGAATTCTTTTCTGTTCTGTTCTCGGTAATAAAGCACCATATCAGCCAAGAATTTCTCGTTGGTATGGACAATCCAAGGGTAGGTGCACCAAAAACGGCAGTAACTCAGGAAAACGTCGATGTTGTGTGCAAGATCATCAACGAAGATCGATATATGACGTATCGCAAGATTGGGATTTCAGAGATCTCAATTCATTTTCTTCTAATATCTCACGATAATTCTCCATTATTCCATCAATTTTCACAATATCTGTTCTACTTAATGAAAAACAACTCCATACATGAATGGAACCATCACCATCCTTTATTTTTAGTGTAATGCACTCGTCCTTACAGTGCCTGTGGTTTTGACCAAACGCTTCATATTTGGACTCATCAGTCCATAGAACGTTTCCCAATTGTTCTATTGTTCAGCATTTGTGAGCGTTAGCCCACTGGAGATGTTTTTGTTTATCCCGACAACGTAGCAACGGTTTTTGTGTAGCAATACGGCCATGGAGGTTTGCTTCTTTTAAACTACGTTTCACTGTGCTAACGGAGTTCTTATTTTTTCTAGCTCATCTCTCATTTCTCTCACTAAGCAATTTTATGCGTTCATCATCGCCCCTGGATGTTGCTCGAGGACGTCCTAAATGATTTTTGCTAGCAAATGTAGCAGTTTGTTCGAAGTGGCGAACAGTTAAATTTACTGAGAATTCTTTTTACATCAAGTCGCCTGGAAATATTCTATGCGGAATATCCTTCTTGATGTACCGTTAATATTGCTCGTGTTTCAACACTAGATATTTTTCCGCGAGGTATTTTTACACAGGAATTAAATTTATTCGAAGAAAAGAATATAGAGTTGCACGTAACGGTATCTAATGATAAACTAAACTCATTGCTAATGTAATTTATGCATACTTTATGGGTAAATACCGTCTCTGCAGGAATTCAGTCAATTCTTAGAATTCGAGTTTGATTTGTAGTGCTATAAAATTTCTACCCATATATTCCTTAAAATATCTGGTATTGTTTGTACTGTACCTAATTATTTCGCGATTTTGAAAAGTAATATTCCAGTTTCGTTATTTATCAACTTAGTTCTTTAATTAGTAAATTGTGTACATGTTTATAGAATTATTACATTAATAAAAGTACTTCTCTTTGAAATATTTTATTAAAATTTAAAATGTCCATTATATTATGAGCGGTGATGTATTTGATTTACGTATCATCAAAAAATGTAAATGTGCTTACCTGTGATATTTTCTTTATGAAACGCAGCTTGTGTTCCCCATAACACAATACATAAACAGTAAAATAAGATTACTTCAACAAACATATTAGCAAACTAATGAACTCACTACTGCATGTTCGATTATTTCTCTTCATTAATCTGTGCATGGCGTTACTATAGATAACGCAATTTCCCTTCGAAATATTATCAGTGCATGCAGAGGAACTTCAGTAGATAAAATTTGTCCAAGGATGTGAGAATTTTAGGTTGTTACGGCTAAAAATAAGGAGAGTATATGTGTTTGTATACAAATAAAACACAACAGAAATGAGTTTTTATTACTTTATTTCTAAGTTGTAAAGAATATTATCCAACGACAATGGTTTACAATGCAATGTTAAACTGATTTGGAAGAAATTGCAAGGATAAATAGTACGAGATAAACTATAAACATTATTCTATCAATAACCATTCCAAATATGAGCCACATATCTTGACTTGTGGGTCTATTCAATAATCTTATTCCGTGTTGGTCATTGTTCTGGAAAAAATATATATACATTGCTGTGTAAATTTAGAAGTGCAATGTCTGCTTACATTAAGCTGTGGTAAAAACAATGATCTTTGTAACCAATTTGAGAGCAAAAGCACTTCAAAATATCTTGAAACAGGGCGTCCGTGTTCATTTCTAGATATATTTATAACTACAATGGAAATAATAATAGACGCTGTAGTGTATATCAAGCACTCACTGTACAAAGAAACTGAAAAAGAAGATTTCATTTATTTAATCGATTAAAATAGAATGTTGTTTTATTATACTTAATGTTGGAACTTTCGTTGAATGTCCCGGTAAAATGGTGGAGATGCAAATCAAAATTATTGACTCAATAAGTAATTGTATGCAACCCAAAGATATTTTTTGGGATCCATGCGGTGATGTCCAAAAAGTCGACAAGCAGCATACGCTAATGACTAAAAGAAACAAGTCTTCATACCTGACAATATTTTCTATTCATGGCTTACCAAAGAACGGTGACAAAAATATCAATTTATAGACACTTGATAATCTTTTCAACGTCAATGATAGGCTTACACCTGGTGAGCCACCCTGAATCTCATCCAGATACTCATTTTCAAATGGTGATTTATAATTTATGTCTGTATTTGTGACGATCCATTCTGAAGCTAACGCTGTTGGTTGTTTGAACTGAAAGGGAACATCAAGTATTCAAAATCGAAATTTAGTTTAGATTTCTCCAGATTTACTCACAAAATCTTCTGATTGGCTAAGATACAAAAGTCTGATTTTTTCACCATCTATTCCAAAGCTGAAGTACAAAGAGCAATTATGGACATCGGAAGGCCAAGCGTCTAAGCCTTCGATGCTGCACCAGGTAGTTGTATCTACTAAGATGTTGGCAAACACTGATCCATTATCGTAAATAAACACGTCTTGTAGATTCATTCTCTGATCGAAGAGTCTTAGATCCGGAGTCCATATATCTTCAGAGGCTAATTTTATTGATTTTTTGCCGTCGTAATCGTTTGGATCCCAATTTAGTTTTTCATCAGTCCATCTCTGAGAGAAAAACAGATTTAAAACAGGAAAATAATTAAGACATTAATTTAAACGTTTGTCCTACGTTCAATGTAGTAGCAAATACAAAATAATGTCATTTAATTTGTACGTGGTTTGATTAATTTTACAGAATTATTTCAGATTTTTCCTTATTTAAATAATACCAGAGTTTTGTTACATTTTTGCAGCACCTAAATATATTAGTTAATACAATTGAAAGAAAGTACATACGCAGTGCGACAAATAAGTTTCTAGACTAGCCTTGGGAAAAAATCATTGAAACAAAACACCTAGAATATTTTTCAATATTTTATTCAAAATATCCTTCTCCACTTTTAATACACTTGTTACAGCGGTTCAAATGCGTATTCTAGCTTATTTTGTGAAATTGTCTGTGATGCTTGTGTTGTGAAATTGTCTGTGATGCTTGTGTTGTGGCTGTGTTGATGATCGGAATGTCTTTTGAAAAACTCTCTTTCAACATCAATTTAAATTTAGGAAATAGAGACAAATCGTACGGGACCAAATCAGGTAAATACGGTGGATGATTCAACGCAGACTTGATTTCTAGCCAAAAATTGACGAACAATGAAACAGGTGTGATTTGGTGCATTATCGTACAGCAGCCACCAGGTCTCTGGATAACGATATTCGTGTCGAATGCGACGGATTCTGGCCATCAAATGCTTCAAAACCTCGTGATAATATTTGCCAGTAATTGTTTGTCCAATTGGAACGAATCCCCTGTAGACAATTCCTTTACCATCGAAGAATGTAATGAGCGTTGTTTTTTCTTGATTTCTGGTGGAATTTTCCGTGTTTTTTGGTTTGTGGTGAATTTTTCGACTTCCACTTCGGACTTTGACGCTTGGTTTTTGGGTCGTACTGAAAGCACCATGTTTTGCGACACGTAACAATTGATTTCAGGAAGTTTGGATCATCACTAGCGGCTGTAACGACTTCCACGCATCCATTTTAGGCCATCCGTCAAGGTGTATGGAATGAATTTTACACAAACCTTTGTTTTGTCCAAATCTTGAAGAATCGTGAAGAATGATTCGGATCTGGTGATGGTTAAATTTTTTTCCATTATTTTCAGCGAAGCGTTGCGATTATTTTCAATAAAACCATGTACTTTTTCGATCATTTCTGGTCTTTGTTCCATGTTATATTTCAACATCGACACAAAAGTTGTTTTGGGAAACTGTTATAACTCTGCGATTTATCAATGGATTGAAACAAACTTTAACAACATTTGTCGCACTGCACATTTTTCTTAAAATGTGAATTTTAAGAAACGATTCCGAAACCAAATTCTGTCACATTAATAGCAATATCGTGGCTTTACCGATCTGTTTTCTTTTTCCTATATTCATAGCATTATTTACAAAAAAATCGCACCTCCAGTTCAGACGATTAATGCACAATTCTATTGTGACATCCTAAGGTGGTTAAAGAAGAATATGAGAAGGGAACGTCCGAACAAGAACAACAGTATGGTACCGACAAGATGGTTGCTCTCTCAACAATAGCGTGTTGGCGCAGTAATGTCTTAGTATTACCTTCAGCAGTTGAATCATTTCGAAATAAGGAACACTTAGTTGACCTCAGAAGTCACCTGATCTATCGCCGAACGACATTTTTGTGAAGCTATGCAAAATCAAAAATTTACAGCTTTGAAGAGCAATGCGTCAACAATTAACGATTAGTAACTAACTGCTTAAAATCATTTACATCACAAATACTTGCCAATATTAGACGTAAGTTCTATAATCGTGTAGCTCTTTATTTGGAAATAAGGGGAGGTCGGTGCCTTTTTTTTGTTATAACAGCAGGAGCCTTAAGGTGTAGAAATATGTGTGTAAAGTGTTCGATGGTCCTGTTACTCCACCCCTTCGTCGTAAATGATAAAGGGCCGTTAATTATTTTTCCAACTCAAGAGCATACCGAGCCCGCCCGAAAAGTACCATCACTGTAGTCGTTGGACGTTGGTTTCAAACGCACGACACCTGAGTTGCCAAATTCAAGTGCTGGTCCTCTTACTACTGGACCACCGAGCCGTTAGCTGAATCAATTATAACATTTAATTATTTATTTAATAAAGTAGAAGTAGCAGGCTGAAAGTCGGAAGGAATTACTCAGATGAATTCATTGTAAAGAAAAGGTTGCGACAGGGATGCCGCATGTCACCGGCGTTATTTAAAATATATGTGAAGACGGTACAGAGAGATTGAACAAAGAAATATACGCCGATGGGGATGCTTTCCGATGGTAGAGATGAAATAGATATATGGAATAAAATAAAAAAAACTGTAATTAGACAATTACACTCTGTAGTGTGGAATGACAATACTTCGAAGAAAACAAAAACCCGGACGTTCCACTCTTTTGTTGAAAGCTGTGCTACCTATGGAAGTAAAGTGTGGGCGCTGAATCAGACGATGGAAAACAAAATAATGTCAACGGAGGTGACGTACTGGAGACGCCGCTATAAGAAGACATTATTAGATCATGAAAGAAATGAAAGAATAAGAGGAATAGTATAAGTTGATACATCATTAATATGAAAGAGAACAGAATGAAATAGAACGAAAACAACTATTGTGGTGTGGTCACATGAGGAGAATTGACCAGGATAGACGACTACCACAAAAGGTTTGGAAATGAAAGGCAGCTAATAGAAGGAAAAAGTAAAACCTAGAAGGGGTTTAGAGAAAGGAATTAAAGAAGCTATGCAGAAGAGAAGACTGAGGGAAGATGGTTTTAGGGATAAAGCCTCTTGGAGATTGGGGTGCGCTAGATGGCAAAATTAGCTGTTTGCAAACCGCCATAATAATAGTAATAAAAGTAGAAGATAAAATTATTTCGTTTCTTTTTTAAAGCAATTTATTCTTTTTTAGAACCCCTTCTACTGTTGCATATGATACACCTATTTTTGACTTCGACCTATTTGCGCAAAATTGTGTTCTAAGCTAGCGTATATAATTATATCGCGTCCCTCATTGAGATTAGTTTTTGGACAGATGATGAAACGCAACCAAATTTGTCAAAATTACTTGCGAAACGACGAATTGTATCGAACTGGGGACGGACCAATTTTCAAAATTATTCCTAAAAAGATCTACAATTACTGGATTCGAAATAAAACCACGATTTTTACTTTTTCTGCAAGTGAATATTCCATCTCGGTCTGCACTCTAGTAGGGGTTGTGTCTAACTGACGCAGCATGGAGGTGGGGTTAGAACTATATTTTACCGTCCATATACGCATTCTTCACTTGTACTCTCATTTTTCCATATTTACGTAGAAGCGTGAGCACTATTGTACATGAAAAAATAACATTACTGTTGTTCTCCATTCTTTTTCCCAGAATCTTTTTATGGAAGTATCTGTGATCAAACAAATTTCTTGGAATCTTATAATTAAAACTTACCATGTTTCCTGTTCCTTTTACAATTAGCTTACTTGCTTTTTCATTCTTAAATTTTGAAAAACAATTTAAAGGTATATAATCTCTTAACGTTTAAAGCAAAAAAACTTACCAAAGATACATATTGAGGTGTTAGATGCAATAAGACGTCAGTCATATCTGACTCGTCTAAAACTGGTCTAACAAATATACTATAATTTTTTAGTAGATCCCGTTCTAATCTTTCAGCACTCGTTAGTAATGTTTCGTCGTTCTAAAAGTATTATATTTAGATTTGTACTATCAGAAAAAGATATCGATATAATTACAGAATTAATTCCGCTGCCCCTTTCTTTGCAATCGAAGACCCATCTAGCATTAACTTTATTCCATGTACTGAAGCTGAAGTATTTCACCTTTAGAGGCTGCGGATCTTTATATTGGAGGAACGTTGCGTTGTCACCTTCATAACCGACTTCTACTAAACCATCTGTAGAATTACACATGCGAGAACACAATATATCAAAATAGTACTGACTTTCAGTTAATTATTAATGCAGGGGAATAATAATAATGTTCATATCGTAAGTGAGAGTAACAATAGTAATGAAGTTGATTAAATTCATTGACATTTTGGATTATATAAGATCATTTACATCATGACAGATTCTGGAAAACAAAACCACTTATAAAACAATAATTCTATGTTACCTTTGAGGCTCAGCTTCTAGGTGATGAACAGTTGTGTTCTACAAAAGCACCTCGCTACATGAACTAGTATTTACTCATGAAAGATTATAGATGTAGTCATACATACAACAAAGAGATAAAGAAGGTTAAACGGCAGAACTTTGAGAACTTTTGTGAAAACATAACTTCCACTCCGGTAGCAGCAAGGCTTCACGGAGCCGTGACAAAGGCAGAACAAAACCTCTGATATGATGGTAGCTGGGATGGAAGGAGAAAAGGATCGGGTTAACCTGCTGCTTGAAACATACTTGCCTGGCAGCAAGCTAACGGATCTGGACGAGACAACTGTAAGCACCAGGAGACCAAAAATGGGAGAAATGGGGAAATTCTCAGGCGGATTTGTACAAGGCAAGGCGTGAAGTGGGCAATAAACACCTTCTAGCCACACAAATTACCGGGAGCGGATCGGATTTTCCCCGTGCTCCTGCAGAAAGGGCAGGAAGAAGTGATATAACATCTTGTAACGAGAAGCAATTTGGCGTTGGGATACTTACCCAAAAGTCGAACAAGGGCAAAAGTCACCTTCATACGAAAAATAGGATGGAACTAACCTAAATCCACCAGACTCTCTCAGCCTGGCATCCTTTCTATTGAAAACAATGGAAAAAGAAATAGATAACTATATTAGAATGGAGGCTATGGAACAAGTTCTACTCCACCAAAGTCAGCACGCATACAGGACAGGTAGATCGATAGAGACTACCCTGCTTGAACTAACTGGAACCAACCGGAAAGCTCTGGATGAAGGAGAAAGAGCTATCTGTACCTTCCTAGACATTTCAGTGCGTTTGATAATACGTCGCATGAGACAGTCAAACGAGCACTGGAAAAAAGAGGGGTGAGTAAAACGTTAACTCAATGGTTAAGCGAGGTGCTCTCCACAAGGACAGCTGAGGCAGCAATAGGCGAATAGACTACGAAAATCAGAACCACTCGTGGAACACCTCAAAGCGGTGTTGGCTTGCCTTTGATGTGGAATCTGGTAGTAGATGAATTGGTCAACAAGCTGATAGCTTTCGGCGTATACTGTATAGGATATGCCTACGTCATCCCATGCCTGATCATCAGCTCAGCAAAAACCATGATTATACCTTTCACTAGGAAAAAGAAAATTTCGAACATGATAATCGCCTAGATGCAACATTGATCGAATGTAAATCAGAAGTCAAATACCCAGGAATATTTCTAGACAAAAAAACTTGTGTGGAAGAGGCATATTGTACTGAGTACGAATAAGGCAACAAGAGCCTTAATGATATGCTAAAATCTAGCAGGTAACACGTGGGGCTGTAACACAAATATACTGCTATGGCTGTACATCAGTATGGTGAGACCTACACTAATATATGGGGCGACAACCTGGTTTGAGAAGGTACCTGTCACAACGAGGAATACCCTTAACAAGTTGCAACGGTTAGCATGTGTATGCATCACCGAAGTCATAGGAACATGTCCTGGAGGTTATCTTACACCTCACACCCCTAGGCATAGTGGTAGAGGGGGTGGCCCCTGGGGCAATGCACAGATAAACCAGGACGGGGACAGGAGGGGATGAGATTCTGTGCCAGAGAACTTGGTTATATCGAGCGGAACCCTCGTCACTTCTAAGTCTACCGAATTTAATCTAATCTAATCTAATATTACAGATGGGTTTTCAAATTACTTGTACTTTGGGTCGTAAGTAGATTTGATTATAACTTTGACGCTTATTCGGGTCAAGAAAACAATGAAATGCAATAGTCCGATTTTCAAGAGCAATAGCTTGAACCTAAAACCATAAGTTGCTAATTTTGACAATTAATTTCAGCTTTGTTGATGTATTTAACACACAACAGAAACTACAGCTTGGGACCTGTATGCCGTAATAAAATTTCTAACTCCAAACCACGAACTGAAAAGAAAAGGAAGAAGGATCAACGAGACACTTCTTACGAACTTATAGGAGACCTTGATGGCGCAGATATCTTCTCATTAGTTTAGAAAAACAACAAACTCTTTTATGAACCTTTGCCGGAAAATTGTCTTTAAGTACAATAAAATAATATAATAAGCTTATCAGCTCTATTACCGATGTTAGTTGTCAGTTTGTAGGAAAATAACCGCCGCATGGAAGGGGTAAGCTTAGTTGATGCCTTCACGGCAAGACATAAATTATTGCAAACAATATTAGTAACCACTTTTACCATTTTGTAGATATGACATTAATTAGCTCGTGGATTTTATTAAAAGAAAATATCAACGCAAGAAAATGACCGACAGGAAATTTATTTTTTTGAATCTTGAAAACAAAAGCAATACAATCAAACATGATTGTCCAAGTAATTCCATCATTGCCCAGCATGTTCCTCCAAAGGACAGTCGTCTGGATTAAGCTGGACATTGAATTATATGTATTACGTACAAACTTTATGTGAAAAATGTAGCGCGAATTTTATGTTACAACAAAAAAGCTGTTTGAAAAATGCACCACTGCATAAAATAATCAGTTTATGCATAATATTACAGAAATGCAATAGTTTTTTTTTTGTTTAAAAGATCTTTAAATTCTTTATTTTCTAAATTGACTGCTCACAGTTTTTTATACAATTTTTAAAAAGATCATGCAATTAAGGGTTTAGAATATGTGTAGTTACTCTCATTTACGATACTTGACAATGCTAACCTGTCCAAACACGTATCCAAAACGCCGTGTAATCAATTGATGATAATATGTTCGCAGTTTTGACCTGATGTTTTGTTTGACCCCTAATCAATCTTCTAATATCGCTGAAGGTATTTGCTCCGGCACCTAAGACAATTTCGTAAACCGCGTCCCTGTCGGCGACTTTGTTTGTTTCCGATATTAAGATGTGTGCGTTACTAGGTGCTAATACCGAAAAGTGAAAATCGAATTGATACCAATTGGATCTGAGCTGATTGTACTTGTCGATTTCATAAAATATAGTGTATTCGGTTTCAGAACGGGAAACATGCATTTGACATCTGCTAAAATCTATTAGCGAGCAAAAAAAACTCTTTAAAACATTTTATAATTCTACAATTAGAAATGATAACAGCTTCGTTTTTACTGACCTGTAGTATTGTCTATATATATGCACTGAACATTCAATACACAAGATAAACACCAGAGTAGAATAATCCGTTTGGACATGTTGGCAACTAATGAGTTCCATGCGAAAAAGAAGTTACTTTTAGTAATTAATTCGGGATTTAGTGCGCAGTATTTCCTATATACATTCCGTTTGAAAACTTTTGACACTGCTAATGATCGGAAAAGCAATGCACATATGAATTATAGAGCATGTTGTTACATAATATTAATGATAGAAGTGTTTGACCTATTTTCGATCCTATACGGCAGTTTTTATCTACTACATTAATTACTACAACATGGTGAAGACTACTGACATATTACTATTCTTAAAAAAAGCATCACATAATTGCAAAGAAATATTATAATGTAGTTGATGCATAAGTTCGTTATATTTTTATTGAATTCAATTTGATAATTTAATAAACAAAATAAGTGATCTGTTCAAGTGTTTATAATTACTTCCCAACGATCTGGTAATTTTTTGATTCTACGTTTGAAGAAGTCCGGTGGTTTGGAAATGAAGAAGTCGTCAATTCGGTTTTGAAACTGGACGTCGTTACTAAGAAAAAGTTTTTGGAGAGAGAGCGAAAAGAATGGAGATCTGATGCTCTGGGATCAGGAAACTAAGGTGGCTAAGGAATGTACATCAGCATATGCATTCTTTTCAGTTCTTGACATTAACAATAATGGTCGATATTGGTGATGAGCTAAAAGATGATCTAGCACAAAGGTTAACAATGTTGACACGCCGATTTATGGAATATAACTATTATACTATGGTGGACTGGTTATAGTTCATCAGAAACATTGAAACATTTAGATAACCTTCATCATACTTCGAAGGTCTTCCTAGACAAGGGGAATTGTTGATGCCTAAATAGTTTTCTTTGAAACGAAAAAAAAAACGTACATAATCTATACAACCTTTTAACAAATTTACAAATTCAAAGGCTATTCAATTAACTTTATGCTGGAACACAAATTATATCCAGAAAATTCCTCGTTTAATTGAACAATGGTACAAAAAATATACTGTCTATTTAAAAATATAACTTATCCTGCGATGGTACGAATCGTGTGCCAACGTGGTCGCTTGATTACCAGGAATCCACACAAGTTTCCACGCTCTCTTTTAGCATATTGAATACATTCTAGATTACGCTATACTTTGCGGGTATAGGCGACTGAGTGTTTCGTTTGAATTTGGTCTAAAGGTAAGTAAACAAAAGCAAACAAGTAAACTTTTCAACTGAGTTAATACCATAGAGCCTTTTTCTTGTGTAACTTTAAAGAATTTGTAAATGTTTAGTTTCAGTTTGCATAAATTACAGTGGCATAATAATTGTTCCACTGTACTTAACCATTCTTTTACGTAATTATCAAAAAACCTCTTACTGTTCGGAGAAATAGACATGGATTTTCAAAACACATAGAAGAAATCCTAAGTCGGTAATAAAATCAAACTTACTATTATATAAAGCATTCGTATTCGGTGAACGGTATTAATATAACTATTAATAATTCGGGTGTTCTATTTGGCGAATGCTTATAATTTACACATCTCACTATCTCCAATGTAAATCTGCGTTTTGTTCATTTAGTTTCATCATCAAACAGTATAGATATTCCACTAACAAGTGTACATGGTTCTCTCATATGGTACTTGAAATGTATCTACCAGCAATTTGATCTTAGAAAGGGTCAGATGTTTCCCAACTACTTACCGTTTAAAATTGTCAATTTCTTAATAATTAACGTATTTCATCTGTCTTCTTAGTGTCCTTTGTTATCCAATGCACAGTCTATTTATTCATCTATCGTAAGAACGAACACCCTATTATCAATCGCAAAAAATGATAATAATATTTTTACCTGCATGTCCAAACGCATTTTTGTATTTTTCGTATTTTATAAAAAGTGATTTGTTTTATAATTAAATTTTGAGTTCTAAGGACTTTTGCTTTTGTTTATTCTTTAATATCACTATACTTACTTTCCAAAGTTTTCATTATCGTCCTGTCTATATCTATTGAACAACATAGATATTGTTAATATTATTTCATTAATTTTATTCTGATTTCTATAGGCCGAAAATATAGGGGTGAACTTTCTAACGGTAGCGTATATTTAATATCAATACCGGTAGAGAGATATTTATATTCAGCCAGTTAGATAAATCTAACAAGGAAATATATGTGTAGAGGAAACTGACTGCAGATAAAAATAAAAAATAGACCGTAGACCAGTAGATAAGCTTTGAATTGTATGTATGGATTAATCTAACGAATGTTTACTGTTTGTCCCACAATATTAATTACAATTGCGACAAAAGTCTGTGATTTTTTAAAAACCATGTACGTGTATAAATTGGCATAAAACTTGCAGACAACGAAATTTTTCGCTCGATTCTGAAAGTTTTCAGGAACTACTCGATTCTATACATACGTAACATTAAGTGAAATTAAACCTTCGAAAGTATTTTACTCATAATTAGTATCAGTGACTCAATTACCTAAGTAATTGCTCGAATTGAAATCCGTCTATTTTCAAGCGCAGTTGCAACCTCTGAGGTATCGTCTATCCCACTTGTTCCAGCTTTTTGGTGTAATTTATAATACTGCCGCATTAGTTCTGTCTCTAACCGTCCAGCCGTTATCGTCTTAAGGAGCCATTGCATAATGTTTCTCTTTAATGGAACCCCAAATAAGAAAGTTTAAAAGATTGGCATTAGAAGATCTCGCGAGCTAATATTTGGGAAATATTTATACAATCACTCCCTTACATTATGAGCAAAGTTAGCAAGAGATTGATCATATATATAAAACATGGCGTATGTTCAGCGATATCTCGTCAATAACTTGTTCCAGTACATTGAGGTATCCGTTGGCATTAAGACGACTTGATAAATAAATTGGCACAAGAAGCTTGTGACTTATTATGCCCTTCCAAATGGTAACGGAGAATTTTCTTTGATGATCGTCATTTCATATATTGAATCAGTTTCACGGTAATCTTGATCCAATCTTACACTTTCACTCGGATGTATTGGATTTGAAGAAAATAGTACACCATGCACATCCATTATATGTGAACAAAATAATAACGAGAAAACGCAGAAATACAAGAATGAATGAAGTTTTTAAAAATAATCACCAAAAAAGCAGATGTTATACAAAATTATAGCAATAAAGTAGAATTGACATACATGTCAACATTTGAAGATAATACTTTTGATTGAAATCATACTAGAATAGAAACTTTATCCTATACCGTTGCTAAATATGTTTTTCGTGAAAGTACATTTATGAAAATATGTCAAAAACAAACTTGAAGTCAAAAAGAAAAGCTTAAGATAATAAGTAGGCTCTTAAATTATAAATTATTCATTATTTTAATACGCGTGTTGAAAACTTTTCTTCCAATCTAAAGGCAAACATGCAGTGGGGTGTCTATGTAAGTCGCTAATTGGCTCAATTCTAGCCAGCGATGACATTATTTTCGTGTAACTTTGGGTGGGTATATACCGTTGGCATTACCTATATATGTACATATTAGCGTTAGTTTTTAACAACTTGGGCTTACTACTACCGTGTTTGTGGACAACAAATACTGAACATTTTATTAACATATAGTAACACGCAGTTTTTATTGAACCTTAGAAATCTACTATTTGTTCTATTAGTGTGCTTACAACAGGATTCATCAGGCAATTCTTTTTTCGTTTGCTTCCCATAATATCTTTAATATGTCATATATGGCTTTTACTTTTTTATTTCTTTGCAAATTAATTAGTTAAATTTTTCTTTTCTTCTTGTATATAAAAATTAATATATTTACAGTGACTTTTATAAACATTTTTAACAATTTTTTAGCAATAGTGCTTTGTTCCTACACTAATTAAGGATAGTGTTAAACACTATTTCATTTTTATTATTTAAAGAAAAAGGTGGGAATTATATTTTTCACTGTTCACATTTTAGGAACATAAACACAGCTTTCGCTCAAAATGAATCACTTATTTTCGTATTGAAAGGTACTAACACTAAGTTGGATGTTAAAACAATAAAAATTTTTATTCTTGCTATTTTTCTTGTAGTTCTTTAAAACATGTGCTATATCCACACAAAAGCTGCCGAGTCAAAGAGAGGTGATGCAGCTGCCAAACCATTCTGATCAGTTTTTGATGTAGTATAAAGCAGTTCACAATTGGCATATCACCTAGAAAATAGATAAGGGTATACCACCAGTTTATTGATTTTTTTCCTATACCCGTACACTTTTATTTTCTGATCAAACCTATCGACGTAGTCCATGATTCTGTTGTATACCTTTACCATTCTGGGACAATATGCATCGCTGTTAGAATCATCTTTATTTGCCCTTTACAGTAGTCACTTCGTTTAGTGAGCATTACTAAATAAAATGAGATGTTTATTGTTTGCGTTATGCACTTAACAGAGGTTAATTTTAAATTCTATAGTATTTTGGCATAATTTAAAATTGGTGAAAATTATATTTTCCACCAGCCACGAAAGGATTAAGATGGCTTCGTGTAGTTGATTTTGTAATATTACATTTGTTTCAAATCACATTTAAGTACTAATTTAATTTGTTGTTTATTTTTTCATATCTCTTTTGAATATATTTCTCCATGAATATTTATTAAAGCTTATCAAAGTAAAGAGGATTGGAAGGACAAACAAGTGATTTAAAAGTATACGATATTCTATTTCAAAAAAGTAAAATTTTATATCATAGCTTTATTGGCATCATGTCAAACAAAAAGCTAAAAATTACTATTTAAAAAAAAGCTATAGCTGCTGTAATAACTGAGACATAGCAAACTGCGAAAAGCTGAATACCAACTTGTAACATTGACACCAATCGCAGTAGCCATAGAGCTACTCCTATTTCCCCAGAAGAACAAAGGGTACTGAGTACCTTTGAAAGCGCGAACCACAGTTGTTCGCGGAACGTCAGAGACAAAACCTAGTGACACAGCGGAACCCGATAACCGTTACCAATATGGCAAACAGCCGTGAAAGTCTGAGATACTATTTAAGATACACTTGTTAGATTTTGGATACATGTTACTAGACTTTATTTTCCAAGACATCTTATTACCTTTGCTGCAGTTTCTTATGTAATCAACAATAATATAAATAAGATACAATTTTATTAATCGAAAGGCTTTATTAGACACAAGTTAAAGTATTAATTTATCTGTGTACATCGTCATGATTCATGATTCATCAGTTATTAGCACCAATATTTAATATGTATATATTATATATATAATATATATACATTTCAGATTTAAACTACGCTTACAATTTTAAAATTTGGTTAATCTCTTTCGTCTACAGATTTATACACACTACAGTCAAAAATTCTTATTTCGAATTGTTTCGTCATCGTCATCGATACTTTGTTTTTAAAAAACAAGCTGCAATCGTCTCGTTTAGCATAACACTTCAATTCCTTTATACAGATTTTCTCAAATATGGCACTTAAAGTCTTATCGTGAGAAATGTCTTGGAAGTAATCTCCGAGATTACACCTCACAATTTGGTCGTAGCTTGTAACTTAACATATCTATTATGTTGCTGGGGATTCTCGACGTCCGGCGGCATAAAACACTGATGAGTCTGTACTTTGGGTTTCAATAAGATCTTCCTCACGCCCCAAATCAAACCGATAACCATGAAACACAGCACTAAAAAGATGGATACGAAAGCTACGTCTAGAGTGGAGAAACCTTTCTGTTCACGTTTGAATACTGTTATACAACGAGGTTTCTGACCACCTTCTAAGGCTGGCCCTGGCTGTAAAATGTTTGCACAAACTCTATACGGTCCTTCTTGCAAACCTACGAAAGTATATTTTGGTTCCGTACAGTTGATCTTTTTCTGCGACAATAGAGCTCCTTGTTCTAAAATTGCCACGTTTAGTTCGCAAGAGTTTTTCGGATAAATATTGATATCTATTGCCAAATGTCCGTGGGATGTCAAATTCGCCTGAATCGCGATAACTTTAGGATTTTTCTGAGGTATTTTGTTGTGTTCCAAGACGTTAATATTTTTAATCAAAGGTATTATTTCTGAACATCCCAAAATCAAGGATAATTCATCAGTATCTTGTCCAGATCCCAGCAAGACAACGCAGTATCTGTACTTGTGGCCCAATATTAAATCTGTAACGTTCGGAACTGTTACATTTAAGAACCGTGGATCGAGCATTGCTGAGCTGTTGCACTTCAATGGATTTGTTTCTAAAGGTACCTCGGTATTGCCCTCCTCTTCGTAAACGAATATTTTGTCGCAGGTATATGGTATGGCCTTTTCTTCCACGTACCACTGAAGAAAAACTTTTTCGCCATCAAAAATGTAATTTTCAAGATTAATTTTCGCTTTAATCGGCGCTTCTGATGGCGAAACGGACATATCTTGTTCATCTTCGCCACATAATAAGTCCTTAGCTGGAATATCGATCAGTAAAGCATTTTCCAAAGATGGCGGCGTGGTGCAAACAGCACTTTCCTTATCATCTTTAGCTAAAGTAGAATTGGCCAACCACAACGAAAATTCTGTAAGACTACAATCGCAATTTAGCGGATTGTCTGCTAAAGATAACCTATTTAATACAGTAGTTCCTCTTAAAGAATCACTAGCTATAATAGATATATCATTCTCATCTAGTTTTAGATTTTGCAGCGTCTTCAATGGCAAGATAAGGTCAGCGGTGAGTGCCCTCAAAAAATTATGGCGTAAATCCAAATCGATTAAGTTACTAAGATGCGCTAATGATGAGCCTGACACGGCTACTATTCGATTGTGCGCCAAATCTAGATTGATGAGCTTCGATAGGTTCATAAAGGCATGATCCTCTAATACGTCTATCTGATTATGATGCAAGGATAACGTTGTGAGGGTATTCAAATTCTCCAAGGCACCCATTTTGATGCTGCTCAACAAATTATGAGCTAACTGCAGGTCTTTTATGGCTGGCATTTTGGGAAATGTTTTCGGGGCGAGAGGTCCTATCAAGTTATTTCCGGATAAGTCTAATTCTTCTAGCATCAGTAGCGGTTCCAACGATGAGACTATTGAAGTTGTGATCTTATTACCTCTGATCCGTAACGTTTTCAGCAAAGGAAGGTTCGTGAATGTATCGGGTTCAATTTTCGAAACTTGATTGTCGCTCAATTCGACGAAGGATAAATTTCTTAATCCCTGTAATAGAATTTAAAAAATATTTTCATGTTATTTGTTCATTTTTGCAATACTTTACCTGAAATGATTTGGAATTTAAAGCTTTCAATCTGTTACTGGATAGGTCCAGCCTGTCCAGCTCTGGCAAGTACTTAAGGGCCGCAATGGGAACCATGGCGAGTTGATTGTTGGGCAAACCGAGGGCCTGAAGCGGTGTCGCTAGACCCTTGAAAGCCGTGTTGTGTATCTCTTTGATTTCGCCGGAGGATATGACTAGACCGTGAAGGCCCACTCCTTCTAGGAGCGGTCCGGGAAGTGAACTTACGTTTTGTACTGTACAATCTAAGAGGGATACATGTGCGGTGTCCAAAGACCGCAGCACTCGCCCTGGAAAAGAAGAGAAACAATAATAATATTTCTATATCTTCGTAACCGATGTTACTAACAATAAGTGTTATCCCAGAAAGTTTCATCAAATGCACAATATACAACGGTAAGGTGAAAAGTTTGGTAACTAACTATGAGATGGCGCTGTGTGAAATCAATCTTTTAGTATTTTTCGTCCAAAGAAATTCATAATGTGGTAAACGTATTAGGCGAGGATGAATGAATTTAAAAAGGGTCGTACGAGCATAAATGACGATCCCCGTTCTGGACATCCAAAAACAGCCAGTTCTGCAGAAAGTGTGTAAAAAGTTTTGAAATTTGTGGAAGCTGATCGCCACATTGAAAGGTGTTACTAAGGCTACAAGCATCTCCAGAGAACGGGCGACCTACATTTTAAATGTTAAATTAGACATGTCTAAGCGGTGCGCGAGATGGGTGCCGCGTTTGCTCACAACACCGCAAAAATTCAAACCCGTGGAATGTTCTATAGCCATTTTGGAGCGGTTTCGATAAAATCCAACAGATTTTTTGCGTCAATTTGTCACTTGCGATGATACGTGGATGCACCACTACACACCGGAAAGTAAACAGCAATCAAAAAAGTGGACTAAACGTGGTGAACCGACTCCAAAGAAGGCCAAAGTCATTCTATTGGCAGGAAGACGATCAAGTGATCAGGTGATGGCTTCCGTTTTCTAGAATGCAATCGTTTTCCATCAAGACAATGCACCAGTCCGCAGGAGCGGAATTGTCGAAGCAAAATTGGCCAAATTAAAATTCGAAACGCTTGAGCATCCCCTTATTCGTGTGCACCACTCTTTGGAAGAACTCGAGGAAAATGAGTACTATGTAGGCATAAAGAAACTTGAGCATCGACCAAATAAATGTATTGATTTTGAGGGGATTATGTAGAAAATAAAACGCGTGTTATTGAAATAATGCTATTTGCTATGCTTCAGTTACCGATTTTTTTAGCTTACCCTCGTACGAGTATAGACAGTCAATATACCCAACAAGTTCGGTGTCCTTGAGACGGTGCAGATTCTGACTGAGGATATTAAAAAAAGAAGGGATCTGGAATGACGATTAAGGAAAGAATGAAAAATTGGACGTAGAGTGTAGGTTAGATAATGTAGCGATGTGAAAATAGACAATCCTAAACTAAATCGCAGTTTGTGTTATGTGTGTCAGAGAAGAATCTAGGAACGTACCAGGAAAATATTAAATATATTTATCATTAATAATTTTGGACGGTTTTAGCGCTTATTATTTTCCCGTAAAGCCGTGAAGCTGATGTATTGAAAGCGATGTGCTTAAAGAGATAGACTTTAAGGAAATAGGTATCTTTTGTATCCGTATAGATGTTGTAAGTATATTCACATTTGTTTGTAGTTGGTGTATTAAAAAAAAGGAAATTACAAAAATAGGGAGTATGAGGTATCCGGCCCCCGGCCATATATTTTGTCCGAAAATAATTTCTTCATCATCAATCACCCTTGGGACTATGTAATATACTTCAAATTATCTTCTCAAAAGGAATTTATATTTCTAATAGCTTCTGAGGTATTTATAAAAATGTAAAAATTGTATACATTTTTGAAGGGACAAATGATTGGACATTTTTGGCATTAGAGTTACTCAAGAAAAATGGGGGAGGATTGTAAATGAAAATGGTTCTCATTCTTGCAACAGCAACACATATTCGAGGAGAGTTATCAACACGTTATATATTTTGAGATGTCACGAAAGTAGAGAAGATAGAGCTGGCAATACTACATTTCTAGATATCACCATCCTTAAGTAGTAATCGCTTAGCGATTAGGCACGTGCAGGTAGGTCCCGTTCTTCAGTTTCCGCTGGAAACATTGACCGAGTGAAACGTATGATCGACGAGGATCCAAGATGCACCTATGAAAGAATTGAGGCAACTCTTGGTGTTGGATCCGCGACGGTAAATTCAATTTTACATGATCATCTTCGAATGAAAAAAAAATTATACTCGTTGGGTACCACAAACGGTTAACGATTTTCGAAAGGCAGAGCGAGAAAGAACCGCTAGGGAAACGTTAGAAATGTTAAATAATGGTGGACATCGTATTCTATCTAAAATAGTAACAGATGATGAAACTTACATCCCATTTTACGATATTCCTCCCGCCAGGGGAGCCGTGTGCGGATATACGAAGATGCACCAACACCAACAATGACAGGATTAGTAAAAGCTGACAAATCAACATACATATAACCACAGCAAACTGGTACATCATAAGATTTGAATTTTTATGTGAAAATAATGTAAAAGTCGTTGAACATTTACCCTATTCATCCGATTAAAGAAAGATTTACATGGTCGACGTTTCACGGCGGAGGATGATATAAATGAATTGACGTGTTCCTGAGTAACTGTCGTTTTTGGTGCACTTGCTTTTGGATCGTCGCCAAGACTAATCCATCCACGTTTGGATTCTCCATACAAACGAAAAATTGTTGACTGATGTGGTGCTTCATTGGCGAAAACAGAAACTCAAAAATTATAAAAAATTATTGTGAGTAAATGTTCTGGGGTTAATTGCATTTTTCAACTAACTTGTCAACTTTGACAGTTCGTTGTAGCTACAACACTCCACGTATCGCACTGAAACTTTCGATTTAGGTTAACTAAAGATCGACGTTGGTTTTTAATACTGACGTTTGATTAGTGGCGTTCTCTATATACCAGTATGAAAAACTTTAAAGACTTTCAAAATTGAAAAGAATCTAAAGTGAACTGAGAAGTACAATCTTCTAAAAAAGAGTGAACAGTCTTCCGCCGGCGTCCGCTGGAAGCAACGTACTTAAACAGCTACCTCTTTAAGAAGTCATTCATGATTTTGTCAATCAAAAATCCAAAGTACCAAGAGTACCTCTTGTATGAGCATAGATTTTTGAAGTATGTTCATATTTGGTTGGAAATTTTTCAAATAAAAAAATACGAAAACTATACTAACAAAAGTAGTTATTCTCTGCGACTAATACTGATCTTAAATTTCTCTCAAGGGGAACCCATATACTCTGGGACTGGTGTCCGTTGACTTGAGATGGTTCTGACGGTATTGTTAAACATTTTATGAAATATTTGAGGGTGGGGAAAGTATTCACGAGAATGTCGTACATCTTAGAATATACTCGATTTGGACATTATTACACATCTAGGAAATTTTGATGGTATTGTTAATATGAATTTAATTACGTACAGGCTGCTCCAATCGAAAAAGTAAAGTTAAAACACATTGAAGTTAACAGTTACATTACTTTATTAAAATTGATTGCTACTTTGCGTGAAAATAGCGTAAGCTACAGAAAAAAAACAGTATGGACTCAATTGTCCTCAATTTAAGTAGAAGGGTAGGCAAGAGTATTTGTATTTCAAAAAAATGCGGTAGTAACTTGCGTCATATCCTGCATACTCAAAAATAATTTTACAGGGAATGGGCCAAGTAATCCCATACAACATTCATCTACAGTTCTTTTTATAATTCTAATGGAACGGATATTAAACTTCGCCAGATTGGCGTACCTTGTCCATAAATTTATTACATAGAAAAGTTCCAGAATATTTTATTCCATTTCGAAAAATGCGGACACAAATATAGAAATCATGAATATTTTAAAAGGTAATGTAATTCTCATATGCTAACCTATAATTTTCATGGCGTTCCTGTCTCCTGTACACCTCAGAGTGTGCGGCATATCGCAGCTGCATTCGACTACCGGCTGTTCCGATATTTCTGGGCACTTCCATTTCTCGGCTCCGGGCGCCGGAACAGCGGAAGTACCACACCACCAAATTAAACTCAGTAGCAGCCACCACATCCTGAAACAAATGAATAAATTTAATATTGTAGTGATACTTGTATGAATCACATGGCAGTACTGAAGTGAAAGCTACAGATGCAGTTATGTTTCATTTATTGCACGAGATTGAATTAAAGTAAATACAAAGATCTTCTCGTTTCTCGTTTGAAAAATATTATTCTTCGACTTTTCAAATGCACGAGTGTTTATTTTTGTGAAGCTCTAAAGAGAATTCTATAGTATTTGAAGACTGTTAAGAAAGCGTATAGTCTAACCCCAGTTATTTGTATGTACACTATCCTCTATAGAGGTCCTAGTAACAAAAATTTAAAAAATAAAAGGCAATTAATACAAAAGAAATAAATATATTACTCTTAAAAATAACAAGCATTAAAATCTAACGAAAAGTTTTATTTTTTCCTATTTATTTTTAACATAATTATTAAAGATTCTTCTCGTAAAAAAATTCACCTTTTGCATTGATTACCGCTCGAACAACTCGCCGGCATCCTTTCGATTCATTTGATTTTAGATTTTCACCTGGGATTTTGTGTCATTCTTGTTGAAGGATATTCCAAAGCTGTTCCATGGAAGTAGGACCGAGACTTACAAGTCTTCTATTAAGTGCATCCCATAGTAATTCAATAGGGTTGAGATCTGGACTATGGTGGCCATGTTATATCTTGTAAAATATCTGTTTAATATTGCTAATTCAGATACTGTTTACATATTCTGGCGGTGTGTTTCCGATAGTTATCTTGCATCCAAGTAAAATTTTCGCCGATTAGTCGTCGTCCAGAAGGATTGGCATGAGTTTTCAATATTTCCCGCTACTGCTCTATTACTTATATTTTTTATTATTTCTTCGATTCGTTGTAACGTTCCTGTTCCTGAATAAGAAAAGCAACCTCAAATTGTAACTGAACCGCCACCATGTTTTATTGTCGGTACAATGCATTCGGGAAGCATCCTTTCATTAGCAGAACGTCTGACAAACACTCTCCTGCTTTGACCAAACACTTTAAATATTGATTCCTCAGTCTATAGACCATTTTGCCTTTGTTCAGTAGAACAGAGCTAGTACTGACCAAATGTAGCGTTTCCAGTCGGTTACCCCAGCGTGGCAATGGTTTACGAGCTGCCACGCGACCGTATGAATTTCCTCCGGCCGACTTGAGTTTGACGGTGGTAACTAAAATCGGACGTTGACGTCCGTGATTGAATTCGCTCGTTATTTCTGCTGCTGTTTTTCTACGATTTCGCTTACTTGATAGTTGTAGTAGATGATCGTCTGCCGGGGGATGGTTATTCGGGCGGTCACAGTCCTATAAGTCGCCTGTAAATTGGTATCGGCGAATGGTGTATTTTACTGTCGACGTGGTTGAATCTAATTTCTTACCGATTTGTCTGCTGGCAAAACCTTCTTTATGCAAAGTTATTTTACTGGATCGTTTATCAATGCCTATTGCTTAACCACGAGAGATTTCGAATAGTGTTGTTCACTTACTGTGCCACTAATCATAATAATATTCAAACTGAATTGTTGTGAGTTTGGCAATCGCAGTAAATATTCGAGCAGCACAGGAACGACCCTAATAGAGAGAGGGGATACAATAAAATCTTTACCTGCTTGGACCCATCAATACTACTTATTTAATAATTAGGTTAGGATAATACGCTGTAAGTGAGGATGAGTGTTCTGGGCCATTTAGAGTGCTTAATTACATCTGTTGTTGTTGTAGAATCCTACTAAATACGGCTACTGTGCGAGGAAACGAGCGATTTTTTGCTCAACACATTGTAGTTCCCTCTCGGCAAGTGCAATTACCCTATAAACTGTTTGTGCGCGCCCTCTTTGGTTTAGCAGTCCATGAGCTGCTCGGAAGAAAGATTGGGAAACTGTACCCGCTTGTTTCGCTGTGTTTGAACTGGCAGATGAGATGGTAGCTGAAAGGGAATTGCAAAGTGTTGAGCAAATGATTCCACCTATACCATGAGTAGCTGTATTTTCCAGCATTATTATGTTAGGTATCGTTTCCTATGCATTTTTAATGTGTCTTTTAATACTAGAACGAGTTGCTGAGTATTTATTCTTATTGAAAAATGGTAAATAATTCAGTCTGATCATTGTTTCAAAATTAAAATTGTAAAGGGTTTAGATTTAACTAACCTAAAAGGACAATTTAAAGTTAGAGAATCTTAATATCGTTAATTTGATACGTTCCTTTTTTCCATCGTCTCCCTTTTGACTTAAATGCCTGTTTTATGTGAAGCGTCAGTGAAATAAATGGAACGTCGACCAGTAAAGTCGAAAACGGATGATGACGGGGAGTAGAACGGAATCGAATAGGCGCGTCGCGCTTCGGTTTTTCGAGACGACGATCGCGGAGGACGTGGGACAGGCGGTCGTAGCAGCATCGGGTCTGGGAGTTGAATATCGGCCGTATGTTAGCCCGTCCGCCTAAGATCACAGGACATTGATGGACATTATAAATTGCGATCATGTGCTAAATTGTCAGGTCGACCGGCGTCGCAAAAAATACATGGCATTTCTGTGAAGTCCCTCCATTGGATATGTGCTTGCATGTAGGTATCAAGTTGGCGCGTTTTATATGACATCGCTTTGTTCGACTGTTGAAAATAATCCCCGATGTGATAGGTATAAATTATCGTTTAGGGACGGCTCCGGTTTCGGTAACACTTAACAGGAAGAAAAGCGTTACATTATGCGGATGCTGAACTCTCACGTTCTACTATTGCCTCGTTTTTCGACGAGATCTACTATGTAGTAAATATGTTTCCTTTAGTAGCGTATATATCTTTATCTTATTTAGGCAATTTATATTGTCTTTATCATTTTTAGTAAATAGACGTCACGATCCTGACGAAACATTTTCAGAAATGATTAAATATATGTATCTTTCCTTGTATTTCGCTTTAGGAAAGCAATTTTAGTAATCACTGCCTTTTACAAACCTCAAGGAATATATCATGAGACTAGCGTAGGAATACTCCTTTACTAAAATGAAGAACAACGAAACAAAGATACAAATAGGACTAACCTAATTGAAAAGATTGGACTACCAGAAGTTGTATCGCCCACATAAATATCGACTTCGTATAGATGTACACCACCGCTTATAATAAAATGGACACTTTAAATTTTAACAAAATATTTTAAAAAGAAGTACTTTTATTTATGTAATAATTTACTAGTTAATGAACTAAATTCATAAATAACGAAACTGGAATATTACATAATCGTGAAATAATTAGGTACAGTACAAACAATACCAGGTACAGATATTTTAAGTAACATATGGGTAGAAATTTTATGACGAATTCTAAGAGTTTACTAAGTTCCTGCAGAGATAGTATTTACCCCATAACGTATGCATAAATTACATTAACAGTGAGTTTAGTATCATTAGATACCGTTACGTGCAGCTCAATATTGCTATTTCTTTGTGCGAACAAATAATCTAATTGCTGTATAAATATACTTACTGTTGAAACATGATCAGTAATAAATAACGCTACATCACAAGAACGATATTCTGTAGGAACGTTTCCGGGCGACTTAATGTAAAAATCCAGAGTAAATTTAACTGTTCGCTGCTTCAAGCAAACTAGTACACTTAGAGAAGTGTTTTCTTGCATTAAGAAATTAGATTATCTCGCAAAAATCTGTCTCTATTCAAGTAAATAGCTTTTCTTCAAAACTAAAAAAATATTTAATATCCGAAAATAATATTCTTGAAATTATATTTGTATCAAATAAATATTCTCTTGGGGTTAGAAAATCAAATAAATGCAAGACAGAAAAATGCTTCTTTGAAGTAAATCATTTAGTCTTAAGTCAAGAAAATACTCAATGACATTGCAATTAAGAAAAGTAATTTAATCTATAAATTAATTTGTAGATAGACATTCGGCAATATTACGTTTATGAGAGTAGCTCTGAAAATAAAAGTAAAACAAAACAAACTTTTATTTAACGGAAATGTAACCGGTTGCTTGGGCTATAGATTTAGTGCTTTTTTTTGCAAAAAGTTAGTGTATTATAATAAGTGGTGTTACAATAATGCTAAACGTGTAATATGTTTTCTCTTTCGTTATTAACGTAAGATTTTTGCCTAATAATGCTATAGATAATCTAAGAAAAACAGTATTCAAATTACCATGCACCCATGTGAAGCGCAATCGCAGTAGGTGTGTGTTATTTATTAATATTTTTAAATCAATAAATTTATTCACAAATCTTTTTCTTTTTGTAACAAGAAAAATAGAAAAATTATAGAAAGAAAAGCGAAATAATAAAAAATCTTTTTTAAGTGGAATTCGAACAGTGAATTTGAAAAACGTGCAACGACTACTTAAATGATGATTGCAAGGACTGTGTGGATGTACAATTCACAGGTATAGCAGTAAACTCCACTCACACAAATGAACAACTGACTCAGTCGGTAACACGGTTGACAATGGGAGCCCACGTGCTCTCGAAACGCTGCGTTCCGCATAATTAATTAATTTGTGTGAGTGGAGTTTACTGCTATACCTGTGAATTGGACTACTTAAATCACTCGACTATTATATAATTTCATTTGGGGTTGCTATATATTAGTAATTCGCTTCTGCACAGGAAATTGTAGTTTAAATATAGGTTTAACGCAGTAGTTATTGTCCCCCTGTTGGCTTAGTGGTTAGGTGGAATACGAAAATCGAGGAACAAGAATAAATCGAGTTCGATCCTCGACACGACGTTTCACTAATATAAAAACATAGGGAAGACAGTACGTCAGACCATAAATCATCGAACGTGTATGATTAATCTAGCATAATATACTCAGCCCTTGTCAGGGTTACCCTGAAGACTGCCGAAACGTCGGATATAAAATGGATTGATTCACAAACGATGGAATTCACCCGAACAAAGACAGCTCTGTAATTATTATAAATATTTCTAGCAATAAGAACATATTTATTAGCTTCGAGAGCATATTTACTTATATTAAGAAAAGAAAATTTTTACATTTTCAATACAAGAAAAGTATTACTATCTTTAAGAAAATATTCTTATAACGGCGATTTACTTATCCTAAGAATCCCTATTTTCAAACTTTCTGCAAGATTGTTTTGGATCAAGTTAATGAATTTCTTAAGCAAACAAATACTATTGTTTCATTACAAATACATAATTCTCTTTAGCGGAGAAAAAAATGCTGAGAAAATATTTCTATTGATTTGAAACAGTAATTCTATTGTGAATAATTGAAACGATACTTTTACTGAATAAAGGCGGACAGTCTTGATACAAGCAAACGTTTCTCTGTGTGTACACTTGCTAGCAAAAATTGTACAGGACGTTTTTCAGCAACATCCAGGACCGACGTCGAACGCATAAAATTGCTTAGTAAGACAAATAGGCGATTAACGGCTCCGGAAATTACAACGGACATGAATCGGACCAGAAACAGAAGATATCCGTTAGCACACTGAAGCGTGGTTTAAATGAAGTAAACCTCTACGGTCGTGTTACTACACGTCTCATCACAGGTGGCAATGTGCCTCAACAGATCACCCTCCTCTGTTCAATATGGTGCCGAAGGTTTTTCACACACGGCAAGACGGTTTGTTTTCTAATCTTCCATCAAGGGTCGAGGAATCCACCTTGCCGACATTTTTTCGGTAACCCAAATCACCTAAAATGATTAATTGAGCAGTCCCATATGATATTCCGACGTGTACAGCAATTTCCCATATTGTAAGGCAGCGGTCACCTTCAATCGGCTCACGGACCCCACGAATATTTGCCTCACTCAGCAGCAGCTCTGTTTCGAACTATAGTGTATATAGCTATAAGTTTATATAGAATAGAGAGAGAGAGGGCGCCAACAGTCATAAACAAGGGTTGTTGTCGTTACAAGGTTAGCAATACTAGAATAGCATAGTTAGTTACAGTTAAGAAACAATAAATTTCTTAAGTCAATACGTTTATTGTTTATATAAACCTAAGTATCGTTAAGGACACAACACGAACCACCCTGAAGACGACGGTATTAGTCATAGAAATGTTGGAATTAATCGAATTAGACGATGGAAATAGTAATGCTAATATTTCAATCTTTTTAGAGTTAAATCACAAAACTCGATCATTGTAACACTCAAACACCTCACTATCTCTTCAACCAAAACACTTTACTAAAAACTGGACGCACGTTTCGATAGCTAGGCTATCATCTTCAGCAGTAATACTGAACTAACAAACTAAACTACTGCAGTACTCTAAAAAAACTTTCAACAAAGGATAGAATTATAGGAATACTTAAAGAAACTCATTGTTTTGAGATGAATTTAGGAATTGAATGCATAAGCGTATGGTAAATGTAACATAGTGGATGTGATTATGATATAAATTATTGTATCCCAGTACTGCCTTTGTCACTGCTCAACTTCTTTCTGTTGGGTATCCCTTTATTAATATTAAATTTATGGATATATACAATATGTCGTTTATAAAACTTGTAAACCATTTGCAAACATGCAATCAAATAAGCAGAAAATAAGGATAATGTATAGAAATATAATACAATTTGTCAATTACCTTTACAGCAAGATTCTGCAACATCCACCTGCGACCACCGCTGATAACTAACTGACATTGACCTACTTATTCGTCAGCATGTGCATGTTAGTACTTTACCTTCTGAATATACATTAATATAGATGAGGAACAATAATGCTGATTGTTCTTAAGAAATGCTTATTATGTATTAATGTTTAGCAGTAACACGTACAACACGATTTTATTCCAATGACATTAAGGTACGTTTATTAAAATTTTGGAAGACAAATTTATGAACACCTTGTAGAGTACTGTTTTTATATATCCTTTCTTAAAAGTTTTTGAAAAACAATACTTCCGAGAAAGGCTATCTATTTGTCTATAATGAATAATGGTCTTTAAGTGTTTGATTTCCTATGTAAACATCATAAATACTAGTTTCCCTAAATAATCTGTTTCTTTTTAAGATTTATTCCTAAGGTTTAACAAATTTGATACCTCGAAATACAAAACAGTAAAAATTTCATAAAGAATGGTTACAGTAAACGAGTTTGTCTGATATAAATTCGAGTTTTTCCACTACGAATGCCTATACGTCACGCAGTGTATTTGAAATGCATCGCGAGCAGGGCGGGATTGCTATAGGATACCGATGCCGACCGTCGTACACCGCGCTTAATTGATTTCATAAAATATTAATAAATTCTCTGTCCTTAAATGAGAAACCACACGGTCGCACTGCCTAACCACTCGGTACGCCATATTTGGCGCGACAATTGTGCCACAACACTACAAATATCCGATCGCTATTACCATAAACATACATACATATGTCCCACAATAGGAGAACTTTTTTACTATTTCGTTGGTAATGGATAAGTAATGGGCAAAATTGGATAGATAGGTTATATATACCATGTAAGGTTTGAATGTGAACTGAAAATTAATAAATTATAAATATCTAAAATATAACCAAGAAAGAATAATTCCAATTATTCCTTTTGAGAAATGTTTTGGAATAATAAATATTATTTTATAATGCAAATGGTTGTTATACACATTGATAAAGTACTTTTAAGAATGGCAAATATTAGAAAAGATTGTTTGCTGTAGTTAAGAAGATCCTTTGTTAGCAATACTAACGGGACCAGGAAAATCAGATTTTGATAAAATTCTAAGGATTGAAAGAGACAACACAATTTCAGGCACAGATCCCTCCAAACATATTAATTAATTAAACACTTATATTCTCCCATTTCTGCTAAAATTTCCTTTTTTCATTTATTAAGATTAAAGTCACTTTTAAGTAGAAAACGGTGCTGTGTAACAAACTAACATAATACTACATAATACTAATAGACATTAAAAGCAATTTATATCTAGTATGCATACTAGGAACAAAATTGGCATGGAAAAGGAACGACAAAACATAATTATATTTTCTACTCATTTGTTGCATATTCTGGGCACAGTGTTGGTTTGCACTTCGATATATTATTTCATATGGCAGTGTCAATATGCACCACCGCCCATAAAGAATGGACACTTTGAATTTTAACAACATATTTTAAAAAGATGTACTTTTATGCGTGTAATAATTCTATAAGCATGTACATAAATTACTAATTACAGAACTAAGTTGATTAATAAGGAAACTGGAGTATTACTTTCGAAAATCGTGAAATAAGTAGGTACAGTACAAACAATACCATGGTAGAAATATTATGATACTATAAATGAAACCTGAATTCTAAGAATTGCAAAGTGGTATTTACCCCATAAAGTATGGGTTTTTTCTTACTTTGTCTAAAGTTTTGAAGCAAGCGTCAAATTTTGCATGAAATAGGAAGTGTCTATACTATTATGAGCGGCAGTGTAACTAACATGTTTGAAACAATAAATTTTCGGGAAAGAATAGAGCAGAATTGAAAACAAAAGCAAAACACTACAAGATTTTTGAAGAATATTCACGTATTCCCTCCTATATCATCAGTATTTGAAGACTAAAAAATTTAGGTGAAGAAAATTGCACGATTGCAGCTATTTTTTTTTATTTTTGTACTTCTCTGTTACAAATGTATGCAGTAATTTATAAGATTCATTGAAATTGAATCTTAGTACAAAACGAAACACACCTAGAGGTTGTATCATTGTTATTGTTTCTTCTTGTTTATATATTTATTTCTAAGCACCAATTTCTGCGAGTTCGCAAGCACAATAGCCACCCAAGGATCAATTAGGAAAATGCTGATCAGTTCGACATTTGGGAAGAAAACAGCTGTTAGTCAGGTTTCTAAATTATTTGAAATGAGCTTTCCAGACGTCAAAGAAGAGATATACTCAACATATTTACGGGTACACAACTTGAGGTCCAAATATAGTTACGTAGATTCCTTTAATAGGAAAAGTAATGAAGGCAAGTAAGTATTCATCCGCAGAAATGGTTGGTAAAATCGTATAACCATGTGTTGTAGAGTGCAAGAATTGTTAACATCTTCAATGATTTTTTGGCCCTTCACTGCTAAACTATCGTTAGAGTGTACTATATTAAATCGACATTATACGCTATTAAAAAGTCTCTGGGGCTAGGGCCAGTGAATATGGAGGACAAGAAACTAATTCGTAGAGCAACTCATTCAATTTGGACACGACGATATGGGATGAATGAGCCTGTGCATTGTTGTAGTGGAAAAGTACCTTTTTCCGCTGCAAACGTGGCCGTTTCTCCTTCGATACTGCATCGAATCGGGTTAATAAATCGGTGTAGTGTTGTCCCGTAATCGTGCTTCTCTTCTGCAGATAGTCGATGAGGATCACGCCTTGGGAATCCCAAGAAATGACCATCACATTTCCGGGCGATGGAACGGTCTTTGCTTTCTTCGAAGCAGATTCGCCCGGAAAAGCCCACTGCTTCGACTGTTTCTTGGTCTCCGGCATGTAATGGTGGATCCAAGTCTCATCCACGGTTACGAAACGCATGAAGAAATCTCTTGGATTGCGTTGAATCCTGGCCAGACACTCCTCCGAAACGGTCACCGATTTTGTTTTTCCTCCGATGTAGGCAAATACGGTACCTATCGCGCCGAAAGCTTTTTCATACCCAAAATTTCCTGTAGGATATGGCCAATGCGTTCTTCTGAGATGACTGTTTTGTCTGCTATCTCTTTCAGCTTCACTCGGCGAACCATTTCATCGTTGGTAGCGGGTTTTGGGCGTCCACTGCGTGGTTCTTCACTTGTGCTTGTACGGCCACGTTTAAACTCGCTCACCCAGAAGCTGATGATCGAAAATGATGGAGTACATCCGCCATGAACTTCTAGCAAAATATTTCGAATTTCCGTGGCCGTTTTCCCAGCCATTTAGAAGTGTTTTATCACAGCACGAAATTCGATTTTATCCATTTATGCGAAACCGCCTGACTTGCTACGCGAAACACATTTTTGAACAACAACTATTGACAGTAGACGTCTGCAATTTTGACAGCTGCCATAAAAAAGGTTGTCCTTGCCGACCAATGAACCTTTAACTAATCTAAGACAATTAATCTTCTGAAAATATAATAAAAAGTTGGAGCTTATAGCACGAGCTTAACCTATGAATAATACAACGTCAATATATAACAGTTTAGGTGTCTAGATTACCCGAGTATACGTTAATATTCTGATATCCTCTTTCTTTTTACTTCATTACAATGGGTGGTGTATATGAAATACTTTTGCTATTATCCATTTTCTATGCTGTACTGGGAGTATATTATCCGTAGAACAATATGAAATCTAATAAAAAACAAACGTTCCCGTACCACGGCTGCGTCTTAGAATTATACTGTGTAATTTCACTTTAAACGGACGAAACACCTTAACGGAAGAAATGCAAATGCGGCAATAGTGCCTTCTCAAATACAATAGTCGATGCAGGAAGAGCCGACGCAATTTGAATAGAATCCTCTTTCCTATTTACATATCGAACGTATATATGCATGGCGGTGCTACACCTCTCCCTGTTCGAGTAGATACGGAACAAGATGCAAATGGAGATGACGACGGGACGGAGAATGAAGGTACAGACATGCGAAGTGGGTACGCGCAATAAGGCTGCGATGTTATATTTTCCTTGAGACAAGAGAACGCTTTGACGTAACAATATATTACGCGCCGTAGAAAATTTACTCAGCGCTTATTTAATTATGCCTGTCCGCTTTGATAAACGCTGCTAGTTTTCTACGGAAACGAGCAACATACGCGGTATCTGCTCGAAATTATTTTTATTTGTCCGAAATAAATTGCTGTAGTTTGAATATTAACGGCCCTGCGTATTTTCATGATGTAGAATTAAATTACCAGATATAATTTAATGATGATTTAGTAATAAAATGTTCTTTCTGATTCATTATTGAATTCATTAGTTTATAGGTTTTCCTCGAAGCCTTTAACCTATTAATCTTTGACTTCTGACTCTTTTTAAGCAAAAAAGGGGAAGTTTCATTTATAAATTGTTTAATAAAATTGATCTTATTTGGTGTATGTAAATTTTTGCAAGACTTTCGGTAGGCTCAATCATGAGTCCATGCACTCTGTGTTACATTACAATGGTTTAAATAATAATGCAGTATGTTTTTCCTGCAACTATCTAATAATGTCTTGCTATACTATACTACATTATTCATCAACTAAATAACTCGATAAATTTGTTACCAGCTAGCTACCGGTATTGTTCGATGTTTATAGAAAATGGAATGAATGACAAATGTGATTGAATCTTTGTATAACTAATATTAATTTAACAAAATTCTTGTTTTTACCATTTTTTTAGAGAGTATTGCATATAACAAAAATTTAAATGTATTTTTGTTTTGGCTTAACGAAGTAAATCGAGATGCAATAAATTTTCTTAATGGTGCCAAAAGCAGGCGTATGTCTACAGCACGATCCTCTCAGAACTTGCAACATTTTGTGAAATGAAAAGTTTTGTGTCGGCGCTTATAATGAGCAATTCTTCGTAGCTTTTGAAATCTTCTAACTTTGGTCCCGGAAACACTTCGGGTTAGTTCTTTTACCGTAAATAAAAAAATTGTACTGTTTCTTTAATTGAGATATAATTCTTTATGATCGGACTGGGAACATGTTTGCAGGAACATATTGTTATGTTCACTACCATCCATATTAGTTCGGACACCCACTAACTGTAAACTTTACCAAAAGATAATATAATTGCTTTATAATAACATTTATATTAGGTCCTTTATGAAGTTTGTTGTTTATTAATTGCACAGGAAAACTTCCAAGAATATCGGTTAGAGAATGATTAAAAACCAATTATATTTTATGACTGAATATAGTAACGTTTAAAAATAGAATTATTTTTGGGACAATATTGCAGATAATAAATTTACAATACATTTTGGGGTGGAAGTAGGCCATCTGAAAGTGTATTGTGTATTTATAAACGCTTTAGTTTCTAAATAAACATGTTTGTGCGTGCGTTAGTGTTAAGAGCATATTTTTTTGTGTGAACCCGATTAGGATTATTAAAACGCCAAGAGGAAAACCAACAAGTTTAGAAAAGCGCTCTGTAATGGTTGCTTTTCATCAAGAAAGTTATTCAATGTGTAAAATTTCCGAAAAAATACATGTTAATAAATCGACTGTTAGTGCTTCGGAAACATCAACGCATGGGCAGTTTAAGAGAACGGGCACGTTCAGGTTGTAAGAGAATAACAAGTTACGCCAACGATGAGCGAATAAAATTGCTAAGCAAGCGAAATAGGAGACTGACAGTACCAGAAATCGCCGCCGAAATGAATCGCGACCGTGCAAGAAAAATTTCTATTACAACAGTGAAAAGAGTATTAAAAGCTTCAAATCTTCACGGCCGCATTGCAGCAAAAAAACCCTACTTCGACGGGAAAACACGCAAAAAACGGCTACAGTGGGCAGAAACACATAGAAATTGGACAGTAGATGATTGGGAAAGGGAGCTATGGACAGATGAGTCAAAGTTTGAGGTGTTCGGATAATCAGGGCGGGTTTTTGTAAGAAGAGCGAAAGGCCAAAGATTGTTGTAGGATTGTGTAGTGCCTACTGCCAAACAAGGAAGAAGTTCTGTACTTGTTTGGGGTTGTTTTTCCTACGCCCGTACAGGAGACATGAAGCGAATCGAAGGTATTTTGCGAAAAATGGCTATTTAGAGATACTGCAAGGACATTCGGGACAACGTCTAATTGGCGAAAATTTTGTATTGATGCAGGACAATGACCCCAAACACTCAACAATGATCTGTAAAGAATTCTTAAATGAAGAACAAGATAATGGCACTTTACAAATAATGACATGGCCGCCGCAAAGACCTGATCTAATCCCCATCGAGTTGTTATGGGATTCATTGGACAGGAGGATCCGAAAAATATGCCCTGACTCAACACTTCGTATCTTGAAAACTCCTTCAAACCAGATGGAGGACACATATTCCTTCAAACCGGGAGGAATCTTCAGCAAACTTAATGAAAGATGTTAGGTGTAAAAAGCTAAGGAAATATGGAAACATATTAAGGTGAACGATGTTATTAGTAGCATTAGAGCCTTATAAGACTCTTTAGAAGTGGACACTTACATTGTAAAATTATAGAATCGTTAAGCGATTCACGCATTATTGAGAGTGTTATTACTAATGAACAAAATGAATATGAAGACAACGATGAAGAAAATTAAACAGTTTCTCTAAGGCATATGTGGGCAATAACCGGCCCGCTGTAAGATTTGATCCGGCACGCGAGACATTTTGAAAAATACTCATTCCAAATGATCAAAGAGTGAGGGGCAAACTTCAAAGCCTTTGATGTTTGCCGTCTCACTGGCGGCGCAACAAAAGATTATTGCTTCTCAATTGTTTTACACTAGACGGTTCTAGATCACTCCTTCATTTTGCCTATATATGCGGGGTGGATGGCCCGAACTTTAGTTCAGTTCTATTAGAGCTACCAATGTGATAACTTCGACAAGCGATATCCTAGCGAATTGCTAGTGCCGTCAATTTGCTTTGTGACTTTGTGTGTATCTTGAGTGCTTACTAATTATATTTTGTTATTAAGTTTATCGAACGAAAAGTAAACGAAAATGATATCTGGTGGACAGAAACGAAAAGTAGATGCAGAGGGTCGCCAGTTTCAAGAAAAATGGACTGAAGAATTCTTTTCTATTTTGCACAATGGTAAGCCTATTTGTTTGCTGTGTAATGAATCCATTTCAGTAATGAAAGAATTCAATATAAATAGGTATTACTAAACTAAGCAACCTATGCTGCACTCACTAACAGGACAAATAAGAAAAGACAATATTCAAAAGCTTACCGCAATGTTGTGAAAGCTAGTTTTATAGTTAGTTCAAAATTGGCAAAGTAATTGAAACCATTTGCCGAAGGAGAATTTATAGAAATGATGGCTAATAATATAAAAACAACTTTGACTGACCGTATGGCTGGTTTTGAATCATTTTCCACAGCATTAGACGAGAGCACCGGTTTATCTGACACAGCTCAACTGGCTATATTTATTCGAGGTATTGATAAAGAGTTCACTGTTAGTGAGGAATTGCTTGCTTTACAGCCCGTAAAAGAAACCACTACAGGAGAGGACATTTTTAATGAAGTTCAAACGGTATTCAAATAGTTTTGGCTTGCCATGGTCAATATTAATTTGTGTATGCACAGATGGTGCACCTTCTATGGTCGGCATGCGTAAAGGTTTCATCGGAATTTTGTATGAAAAGGCAACTGAATTAAATGTGCAAAAAGATGATTTGATAGCCCTTCGTTGCATTATCCACGAACAGAACTTGTGTTCTACCTCCATTCGACTCCAGAATGTTATGAATGTGGTAATAAAAACCATCAATTTTATTCGATCCCGAGGGCCTAACTATCGTCAGTTTAAGGCGTTTTTGGATAAAATATCAGCCGAATATGACATATTATTGTGAAGTCATATGGCTAAGCAAAGGAAAACTGCTGAAACGGTTTTACGAGCTTAGAAATGAGATAGCAGATTTTGTGCATATAAAAGATAAACCACTATCTGAATTGAGTGACCCAAAATGGATGTGACTCAGCATTTCTGCTCGACCTTACAGGCCATTTGAATGATTTAAATTTGGAAAAACAAGATTCTGGAAATTGGAAATTAGGTAAGATAAATCATAGGAAAGAATTACAACCACAAGTGCCGGTCAAAAGTAAATGAAGACAAAATATGAAATAGAATCAACATGACTTGAAAGATGTAAATGACTCCAGAGGATGAAGACTGAGAGTAGTAAATGTCGGTGCAACGCCTACATCAATTCCCTTTTTATTATTTTCTTCGCTCTTCAGATGAAACATATCTAACAAACGTGTTATATATAAAATCTGCTCGTATGTACACCAAAAATTAAGCGCTTAGTATTTGTTGCTGATGGTATTAAGTGTATAGTTCGAAATAACTGTACCCTTGGAGCATTTCTATTTTAAACTAAACAATATGTACTATTACTAGTAAACACAAAATAAGTGCTGCTAGAGAAGCAACTTCTAACACTTTTACGTCTTCAGTGTTTGACTATTAAATTTATTATACAGCATCGTTTTTTGTACGAGATAAGATGATATATAAACAAAGAAATCGTAACAAAAATGGAAATATAAAGTGCTTGGTCATCCGTCATATATTTTTTCTGATTATCGTTGGGACTATGTAATATAGTTAAAATTATATTTAAAAAAATATATCTGTTATAGTTTCTGAGCTTTGCACAAAAAATTAAAAACCGTGCAAATTTTTGCACCCCGAAAAGGCAGCGACTCAGCTACTAAAAGAAATGTGTTGTTCTTTACCAAGATTCTCTTTCAGAGTCTAGAGTTTCATCTAATTCCGAATTTTGGCGTGGCTTGATACGTCTGACAAAACATTACTACACATCTTTTCATTTTTCTTTCCTTTAACTCGTAGCTAAACGAACCTATGTACGAATGAACGTAGAAGAGACGCAGTGGAGTAGAGAGATGAGTCGCAACCAAGGCGTCCGTAAAAGGCAATTCCTATTTCGCACCGTGGTTATTTTTTTATGTAACTGGTTGGCTAAGCGTACGGTCGAAGATATTTGGCGGTAGATTGCGGTTTCAATTATTCATCTTAATCTAATCGATTCTTTTTTTCGCGTAAATGAAGAAATTCTCTCTGGATTTCGCAGATATATTTTATAGTCAAAGCCTACCACACAATTAGCTTGTTTTAAGCATTTAATAATTGATTTTGATACCAAAGCGCAAAGAGACTAGGCTAAACAATCAATGACAAGGTACACTACCGCAAAAAGATTTAAAATCACTTTGAGAAATCTCTCAGTACCTTTCAACTGTTAATAGAAGAGTAGTTAATTGAAATGTAACGTTCACATTTCCCTTCATTATGTAGAGTAATTATTGTGACATGTTTTTCGATATTCTATACCCACATCATGGAAATAAATATAATGCAACTGCAAGTGATAACGGTTAAAATGTAATTTCAATATAATAAGGAATAAAATAATGAAGCGTATGGCCCCCCGTTTTCTTTTTTTTTTTTCAGAAAATAATTTGCACATTTCTTGAGACTATCTAATGTTATTCAAAATATAGATTTCAATTTCATTGGTTTTTCCATGGCCTAAATTAATTGATTCGTGAAAGTAAAAATTTCACTGCATCCGGTGGGATTGACATCCATAACTCCTGGGCTGGACAGGTGCATTAACCAATTACGTCATGAAAATTGTAGGAACGTCTCACCTTTTATAATTATGCTATAAAAAATAATATCTATTGCAGAATTTACAAGTTGTGTAAACTTTTGAAGGGGGCTGTATACTGAAGTCATCGAAACTTGAGTTATGTAGTTGTCGGTGTTCCCTTGTAAGTCGACTTCTGTGTTATCGAAGGTTAAACTCTCGAGCCGCTAGGGCTCGTATTTTCATGAATGATAGAAGCAGAGCTGCAATGTTTTATGAAATATGGTGTGGTAAAAATAGTATTGAACATACAAAAAAAAATCGATTTCAATGCGGTTTTGTTTATATTGAAAATTACCACTGGTGAAGTTTTTGGATCTACATGCGGACATATTTTTATGCAGAAATACCAAATGGTAGTTAGTAAACTAGATACTGACTATTTTTCTATCCTAAACTTAAACTCTTGACGTGAAATTGTTGACGATGGATGATAATTGTTGTTTGAAAATCTTCAAAACGACCAAATTAAACAATACTATGGGGCAGTGCAAATTGCTTTAGAATGCCCACTCTCATGTGCTGCGCGTGCGCTGTGTGGCGTCCTGCTGAAACCGCATATTTATAAAACCCAATTCGTTAATTTGCGGCAGTAAGAAACGGTTGACCATATGGTTCTGCGGTCACAGTAACAGTTTTTTCGATGCCGTCCTCGAAAGGGTATGGCTCTCTATAAACGCCGCAGCAAGCAATGACTAGTTTATCAACATTGTAAATTCTCATTATAATATGAACTAATATATGAAACAGTTAACACCACTTCTAGGCCAAAGAATAATCCATTTAATATAATTAAACTGTATATCTTGTAATAGGTAGGATTTTCGTGCTAGCAATGTTTACTGAGATAGCTTGCATATTATGAAAAGGTCAACATTTAGTTCTGTGTACAACAGAATTAAGTTATGTTATTATTATTCTCGGTAAAAAGGAGCAAGTTTCAGTGCTCTGCGGAGAACAACGTGGAGGGGTGAAGCGCCCGTATCAAAGCACGCTTGTTCAGTATTATTTAATTGGTACTTGGAAAATGTCGCATTTAAGTATGTTTCGGAAACGGCGTATCTCGAATAATTTAGAAAAAGTAATAGCGAGTATGCCGGATTTAGAATACGAGACGATAGAATTAAATATGTAAAGTGTGACAACTATTTGACGTGTAGCAGCAGGTGAAAGTATGAGCGCCACCTAAAAAGTATAAAACACTGTTCTGTAATCCGTGACAAACGATACAGCGAACAATTAATATTTGATATAGGTGTTTGTTTTATTCTATGCAATGCACCGTTCAGTTTACTAGACTAACAAGCATTTGTCTCCTTTTGGAGCAAGTATTCGGGTTATACATTACCAGGTCGGACATCGTTAAGAAACTTTATGCCATCTGTTCGTGACTATGTTGAAAGGAGAATTGAAGCATAATTGAAAGATAAAACATTATGGTTATGTTTGGACGAAACAACCGATCGGCAAAAGCATTCTATGGTTAATATACGTACAATGGAAGAGTTTGAACAATCATCCCTTGTCTTACTTGCTTCCAAAAGAGTTGCAAAATGTACCAGCAATGAAATTTTAAAAGTGGTGTTGAGGGCATTGAACAAATTTCAAGTTTCAACAACCCAACCTTTAATGTTTGCGAGCGACGGTGCCGCTAGCATATTTTCTTTAGCCCGATATCTCAAAGAAGAGAGTAGCAATCTGTTACATGCAACATGTAAAATCCATGCTTTAAACCTTGTGGCGCAATTGTTTTCTAAATGTTATCCACGAGTAAATGGCTTAATCTAAAATCCCCAGAACGTACAAAAAGATTTTGAACTGTGTCCCAAAGTACCTGAACCACCACAGCCGATTACTACGCGTTGGGGAACACAAGGCTGCGTTTTACTACTGCAAACATTTTGGCGATATAAAGAAGGTAGCTTTACAATTCGATCCTAGACACACCAACGCTATTCGCCAGAACTCCTATGGACTAGCGGAGCGAACTGAACAATTACAAAATTATTCGATGTCGTTTGCGGATTCTGTTCAAATTGTGGATGATGTTCACTCACACCTATGTACGGCGGAAGACGAAAAAATGAAAGTATTATACGAAAATTTGAAAGTGTTATTGACAAGGATTCAGATTTACTCATATTAACAGAAGTTTGTGAAGGTTCGTCGGAAGATCCATTAAGTTGTCACAAGGATTATTTTAAATTTACAAATATAACATCAGTCGATGTGGAACGGTCGTTTTCATCATTAAAAATATTTATTTCACATGCCGTTCTAACTTGATTGAAACAAGTGCGAAAACATATTTAATGATGTTAATATTTGATAGATGCCACCCCAGAGACATCTTAAAACAATAAGTGTTTCAGCAGGTTATATAATATATTTTTTATTATTTTATGTGTAAACATTCTTGCGCCCGCATCGCCTATGTTCACTCATGAAGGTCACGATCATAAGTGATGCGAGTACGTAAACGTTACTGAACACTCGCCTTGATACGGCTGCTTGACCTGTCCACGTTGTTCTCTGCTCTGCACTGTAACTTGCCCCACTTTGCCGAGACTAAGGATAATGAAAAAAATAATACAGTTTCTCTAAGGGCTAAAGGTGATAACGTGAATCAAGTTCTCAAAACCATTAGGTACTGGAAATGTTCATTGAGAGTCTACATATGGTAAAGATGTCAACATTGAATTCTGTGTACAGCAAATTTATGTGATGTTATTATTATTCCAATCTACGTAAACGAGGAATCTTGCACCGTTTAACTATTAAAAATTGAAAATCTGAGAAGAAGAATTAGCTAATGACAATTACTAGATTTTTCCAGAGATATTTTGTAACTTTTTAGAAGGGATTGCAAGTTCTGCAGCTCAAATTTAACAATTCTCCAAGCGACCAAAGCTTAATTAACGCAGAGTAACAAAGTTAAAAATGGATCGAATTAGTTCGACAGCGTTATTCTTTAAGGATTCTTTTCAGTTCAGATTTATTTCTCCTTTGTCCTCAAGACGATTCGGTCAAACGAAAAAATTAGAACGCTATCGCATAAAATAGCGATATATTTTCTTCTTTTGCCACGTGCAGATGTAAGCACATTCGAATGTGTCGTGCGCGATGCAGCTAAACGTTCTTCTGTTGTCCAATATGGAACTGGTTTGTTTGAATTTCAAATTATGTAACAACTTGCATGTACGAACGTATGTATGTAGCGTGTTGTATGTATTCCTATGGTTTAACGCGTATATATTTTGTACCCACGCCGTCATTAGGAAATTTATTATTCGGTCCTTGTTTTAAATATAATGCTTTCAATTAATATATTACGTAGGGAGTCGTATAGAGAAACAAAAAAAGGAGGACGCAGATGTACACGTTGAATGGACAAGTCTTTTCGAAATGCGTGACATAAAGTGGACGAAATTAATGTTGAATTAAATGCAGATAGCTCGCAGCTGCGTAGCATTCAACCGATTTTAGTGTATAATTACACATGTAGCCTTTGCGTTATATAAATTCTCGATTCTAATTGAGATAATTCAATGTAATTATTACGGAATTAAACAACAATGTCAATTATACGTACATATATTCGTATTGATTTGCGGTTACGTTACTTTTGAATACCTCTAGTTAGATCAACAGGTTACACAACCGATGTAACTGCGTCATCTTATATTCAAATACCAAATTCGATCAAGCTCTGAGGTCAATCTTTTTTCGACAAAGTCATTTTTATTAGGTAAAAATAATTACGATAATAGAAAGAATTAAAAATGGACGAGAAAGAAACCAGCATCCGGAAAAACACTTGATATATTCATTTTATGTGGCATAAAATTTACAGAATCAAACTATCGACACCATAGAAACGATGTTGCTCAGTGATATCGCGATTCGTTTGTGGTTGTGCTATTTCCTCTGCTTCTTTTGACGTTTAAATGTGATGTACACTACCGTCTATAGAAGTTTGGTCAAGTAACAAGAATTTCAAAAATCATCTGGTGTAGCAATGTAGCAAATTCGTTCACTATTTTTTGTACTGCGATTTCGCTTACTTGATAGTTGTAGTAGACGATCGTCTGCTGGGGTTGTTATTCGTGAGGCACCTGGACGGTCACGGTCGTCTAAGTGGCCTGCTTCTTGATATCGACCAATGGTGTATTTTAATAATAACTAGAGTTATTGTTTGGGCTATTTCCATCGTTCGTTGAACTTGTATACTCCGAACAACAACTCTAGTTATTATGAGAATCCATCGTCAACAATATTAAGAGTTAGAAATTCGGTATGGGCCTGAATTAAACAGGTCTTTCAGACAATACGAAAAGACGATAATCAAACTTGCCAAGGAATCTAACCACCTTACATTCCTGCATAAAGCAAGGCAATTAAAGATCGTCCCGAAAGCCTTAAAAATCACACTCCCCGTTTCAATCAATCGAGCCAAGAGAATTGCTAACAGAGCTAGCGAAGCATTGGTCAGGGAAAGGATTAACTACCACAGACTCGCCAAAATTCGAATAAGACAAGATGCGAGGAGATCAAGCAGAAGATCGCAGAAATTGTTAATGAAGAGGACTTTACGAACATCTGTGCGGCAGTACAAAGGAGCTACACCATAATAAATGGGCAACTAAAAGATAAAGACCGAAAAAAGCTGAAATCACTAATACGTTAAAAGGAAAGCAACTCAGTTGATCATAGGAAGAATATTAAGCAATTAATTAAGGAAAAATACAACCACCAGAAGCAGCAGATGAATATGTTTGGAAGGTCAGAACAGCAATAGAGAAGGCGAAACCGAAACAGATACGGCAAAATATCAGCAAGCAGAACAACGCAGCCTCGAGCAGTATATCAAGATATAGAAGAATATCAAGATCTTGTCGGTGGAGAAAGGAAGCGCTACGGTAATAATGGATGTTGGAACATATAACACCAAAATACAAGAAATAATAAATGAAGGGAAATATAATGAATTAAAGAAGGATCCTACAGCATCGGTGGAATCCAAAATACAACGAGGACTGCACAAGTTCAATGAACGATGGAAATAGCCCAAACAACAACTCTAGTTATTATGAGAATCCATTGTCAACAATATCACGTCAAGACTGTATTTTACTGTCGACGCGACTAGATTTAATTTCTCACCGATTTGTCTGCTGGCAAAACCTTCGTTATATAAAGTTACTATACTGAATCATTTAGCAACACCTATTGATTTAACATGAGATTCACTCACTGTAATCACTGTAATCGTAGTAAACGTTCGAGTTGGACAGGGACGAGCCCTAAGAGAGAGAGAGAGAGAGAGGATACAATAAAATCTTTACCTACTTGGTTCTATCGATAGTACTTATCTAATAAATAGATTAGGATAATCCGCTGTAAATGAGGATGATTTCTCCGGGCCATAAAGTACGTAATTACTTCTTTTCTTCATAATGCTTTCATTATTTGAATTATAGATGTATTTAAGGTAGATGTTTATTAACATTATCATCGTTGAATGCAATAAAGCTTATTAAATTAAAGTATTGTAAAACTTCCTTCCTTGGCCAAACTTCTATGGACGGTAGTGTACATTTCTTTTTAAAACCGTATGTTAAGGAACCGCAGTAATCGTTGAGATAAACCAATGTACTGAACTGTGCTTTTAAAGAATTTACGTGTAAAGGCTTGAAGATAATTGCTACATTATTTGAGTCCCTGCTAAAGTACTTTTGAGGTTATTCATACTTTCTAGATAACGGTTTGTGCTTTAACGGACATTCTGAAGCACGGTATATAACATACGTTCAAATAAATTTTATCTCAAAGTAGCGTTTGACATTATAATTATTAGCTTGTTACTGAAACAATTTTTGCAAGCTCCTGTCAACTATGCATCTGAACGAATACTGTCATATTGACAATTGAAAATAGTACAAGTTACGACAAAAGTTTTTATTGGAATGGATTACTAGAGGTGAAATTTATTTAATTTCGTTTTTAAAATCATTAATAGAGATGGATAGGTGCTGACATACATTAGTGCAATCGGTACAAGTACGGCTGACGTCGAACAGGATAAGCTATATTTTACATTAATAGAGTCGCTTCCAAAATCTAGGAGGCATGCTCGGAAAGTAAGAGGCGTTCATTCAGAAAAATACTTATATCCGTTAGAAAACGTGTTTATTGACGCTTTTAGTTTCCTGTAAACCTATGTTACTTTTCCACACAATCTACGTTCACTTTTAAGCACTTATCGTAACGTTGCATCGGCTTCTTTAACTGATAGAAGTTTGCCGCTCCAGAATTGAATTACTTGACAAAGGCGGTTTTAAATTCCTCGTCATCTTCAAACTGTTGTACACCAAGCCATTGCTTCAAACACAAGAAAAGGTAATAGTTGCTAGGTATGTGGCCGCGACCGTAGGAGAGGTGCTCGAAAACCTCCCAATCGAAATCATAAATTTTCTTCTTGGTACGATCAGCGGTGTGAGGACGCGTATTGTTAACGAGGAAGGTGTCGATTGGATGGTACATCTGAGTTTGGTTTCGCTATGTATGTCAGCTGTAATTGTTTTCCCACGTTCCATAAATCATCCAAAAGAACGCTCTTTTCGTTTCAGAAAACGGTAGTTATTATTTTCTTACTCAAGTAGGGGTTTGTTTGAATTTTTTCAGTTTTGGTAAAGTTGAATGCCGCTATTGCATTGACTATTCTTTCGATCCTGTATTGCTACATCTATGTCTATGTGTTAATGTGGGAAAATAAATGTTCTCTATCTTATTGATAGCGGTCCAAAAACATTTGTCCGCTTGAGTGTCTATCCATGTGCATCGCTCCCGTACAAATCCTAAGGTTCAAAAGATGACCCGAACGCAGTACCCTCAAAAAGTTGTGGTCTGGATTGGAGTAATCAGTGACAGAATTATTGCTCTATTCTTTTATTGATGGGAACCTTACTGCAACAAAATTTTTGGGTATGTTGCGAGATCACGCCACATCGATTGAAATGCTGAACATTGACGAACGCTGATAGCAAAAGATGGGGTTCTACCGCATTTTGTTGATGGCTTCAAGGATTATTTTAAATAACGCATTTCAAAGTTATTGAAGTTTAGTCCAATACTATGGCCACCAAAATTAGTTAATCTTTTTCCAAATGATTACTTTTGATCGGGTTTCCTGAAAAGTAAAGTTTCTAATAGCACATAAGTACTTAACTTCGATGCACTGAAAGATCGTATACGTGTTTCGTATGGTGACACGCTTAGAATTTACACGAATATTCTGCGTTGCTTTCAAGAACGCTTTGTATATTGCCTTGGAAAGCAAGAAGGATGCTGGAAATTAGACTTCACCCTAGTTATGTTATAAATCGCTAGAATAAAATAATTTCTTTATTGAAAGCTGAAATTATGTACACTTCGTCTATTTCAAGTTTTTACCTGCGTCATTGTTTTGTCGTATAAGTTAAGACAATCTACTCATTTGACGATCTTTCTCTAGTACTGTTGCTAAGAAAGGAAGCAAGATTTTGCGCTTGTCTTACAGACAAACTTGGTTAGAATGACAGACAAGAACAGTGGTATGTACCACCGCGTTATTCAAGTTACGTGAACTGATTATCTTCTAGCGTTTGTTGTCGGTTGTCAAATGTAGGTTAGCACCGTTTTACAGTTTAATATTTATAGATACGTTTCACCCTTGTATTTTACGAGTAATTGTTCTTTTTAGAACATAGACTACGACTACAAAATCTTTAGTAAGTTCTTTTGAATAAAGAAATGCATCGAACAGAGGTTAATGTTTTTACTATCGTTACAGAGAATGGCTGGAATGTGGTTGAATTTCAAGGCACCGGAGCTTGCGCTTAACCTTTTAGCATCATCTCTTAGACCTCAAGTACTTCATACTAAACTCAAAACAAGTGATCTGCGAGGGACAACAAAAATGGAAGTGTAAAATGGTGTTTACAACATGTATCAATGAAGTAACAACAGTTATATAATTGGTTTATGACTTTGTTATGAAAATATTGTTTTAGGGAGACATGTTACTTCACAAATCCTTAAGGATATCCTTAAAACCAAAGCCATTGTTGAATTGTGTAAACAATCGTTGAGTATATTGTTGAAGGAAATTGGCTTCAAATATGGAAAAGAAGACAACAGCCGAGTATAAATTAAGAAACATGATATCGTATTATTGCGAAGTATTTTTCTGAAAAAGATGTATGGCTAATGTCATGTCGAATTCTGTGAAACTAGTGCTATTCTTGAATGAGACGTGAATTTATTCTGAGGGTTGTAAGATTAGGTCTTGGCAAGATGATACCATTAAAAGAGTTCGTAAACCTGAGGATTAATGGCAAACACGGCAATTTAATAAGAAATTGGTATGAACGAGAGAGAAATGTAGTGGAGATGGACATCAAGCCCATAATAATTGCCAATTCTAACGAATCTTCCAGTTCTGAAGAAGAAATAGATGATTGAAGTCTTCAATGTTTATTTAATGTTTATTATTTCAAATTTGTTCTCTTGATACCTTAAGATATCATTAAATAATGAAAACGATGTATGTTGTTTTATTAATAAGAAAGGTCGTTTGTTACATAGAACGTTCAGACAGTGGTTAGATAACTTAATTGGAATATAAGCATACACACTAACTGTCATTCATTAAAAATAGAAATTCGATCCAAATCTATTTTAATTCTTGACACATTGGTCCATATTTATTTAAAATTCCTAACCTATTTCAAGTTATATATCAGATATTTAGATAAATATATTTTTCATTAAATAGTTGCGGTAAAATATTAATAAATCAAAAGATAATTCATTTTGCTAAAATAAAATAATTTAGGCTATAATACATCAAATTAACTGTTTATGCGATATTTAATTTGACCCAGAAGTATCGATTTGCTTCAGACGGATAAAAATCAGTGACATAGGTAAAAACTTAAAATAGACGAAATGTACTTTTATTAAAAACATAACCAAATTCTTCATAGCCTTGCATCTGTTGCGAGTACAAATATGGCATTATTTCCATATGGAAAGTTTAATTTTTCCGTACAAAAAAAGGTAGGTCCTTTGAACTGAAAGTGGCAAAATAATTATTTTATTTGCATTAAAATAAATATGTTACAAACGTAATTGCACTGTTAACGCTGGGTATTGCTAGATGCTCATACTTTCACGCGTGTCAAATTGTGAACGTCTGCTATGTTACTAATGCATTGATAATTTTCTTTTACATATAGGGAAGATGTTTGTGCAATAAGACGACACATTTAAGGTATTAAATTATAGCAATATATAATAGATTTTTAGATGCACGTCATTGTTTGCTGACATAAGCAAAGATCGCTGGTTAATGTAAGTATCCTTATTTAACATCAATATCGACTATTCACGCGGAAGATACGTATGTCTAATTATGTGTGTCTGATGAGGTGCGTCTAAAGATCCATTTAACTTTGTACTTTGAAATGTTTATAAACAAGAATTAATAGCTATGATTGCAAGGAACTGTACGGTTGTATAATTCACAGGTATTGCAGTAAACTCCTCCCTACACAAATGAGTAATTTATCGACTGTCCGCAACTCTGACGTCTGACTAATGGTACAGGCAACTAGCGAACCGTTAACATTGTCCTGAAGGTACCAGCTTGAGCCGCTTGTTTGGCGAAACGTCGATATATACCTACTCAAGACCACGGTCTAAAAGTCCGAAAATTGGCACTGCCAGTACAAACTCAGTTATGCAATGATAGAAACAATTATGCGTTATGAAACTATGACAACTTAGACACATCGGTGGGATAGAGATGATATGAGAAGCTGCAGAATTGAGAGGAGAGTGTGCAAATCAGATTCCAATACAAAGTAAGAAAGGGTTAAGACGAATTTAGAAAGAAAACACTAAAGAATGCAATTCCAAATTAATCTTACACAAAAGGGGATGTAATTGGGATTAAGACGATTTTAAATTAATGTACTATTCCGTATTTTCTAAAAGTTTAACAACCATTCCTTTCCTACTTCATACTTAATAAAAATGGACTAACGAAAAACGCATGGAACGCTCAAGCGTAAAAGGAGTACTGGCGCAAATTCTCCGATTGAAATTGGCGAATCCGTCGCCCGATCCGATTCAACTGTCGTTTTTAGCAAAACCACGCGCTTTTTCTGTACACGCAGTGGAACAGGCGAAACCGACATATGTCCTTATAAATTTCGTTCTGTATTTACATCGGAATTCGAACTCCTTTGTCTTTCCGTCCTTCCTCCTCTTTCTCTCTCCTTCGTTTTCCTTCGTCGCCCTCCTCGTTCGTTTTTCTTTTTTATTTCGTTTTTATTAGTCACTTTTATCGTTTTTATTCGGTTCCGCTTCTTTCCTACGTAACTTGACAGACACGCTTGTTACAGCGATTGGGGAATGCGCAGCTGCACCTTCTTGTTAACATATTAATTAATCGTGTAGATATTGGAGTGAAAGGCGATTAAATTTGGTCTTAGGCGTGCATAAGAAGGTGATATATGTAATAATTTTATACGTATGTAAAGCTCCTATAAAATGGTAGCCTTAGTTTATAAAAATACCGTGCTCCTCGCATTTAATATAGATAATAGCTTATTTTTCAGTTATTTTTAGGTACTCTTAATTTAAGTCAAATAGCGGTTTCAAAAGATTTCCAGTTACATCTTAATATCATGTTTCCATTGCTTCTACAAATAAAGATTTTAGTTTGATGTGGTATTTTCAATATAAAAATAATTCTTCTTCACGAATTGTATAAGAATATAGTAGTACTAATAGTAAATTGTTCACATCTTCATCGTTTTTAACGATCTCTAAAACCAACCTTGACTGAAATACAAGCAATTAAAATTATATTACCCCCTTTTTGAAGCTTTATCAATACATTTCTGAAGGTTACCTTAAATAATATTATAATATTAATGATAATAATAATTTATTACCCAACAGGATAATCGTGCCATCATAAGTATTATAGAATAAGAGTAAATGTGTACCAAAAGAAAACAATAGCAAACGAAAATGCAAAAATTTCTTAAGCAACAAAAAACTGCTCAAACAAAAGTTGCCCCAAAGCATTGATAGTAATGTTAAACAAATTAAATCTAGATGCATATATATTAACACTGTTTGTTACATATTGGCATAATTGGTGACTGAGAGTGGTGGCGCTTGTTAGCCACGGGAAGATAAAAAGTTAATCTATTCCTACTGTTAAGCCTCGGTATGTAAAAATTCAAAAAGGAAAGCAAATCCGAAACTTGTACATTTACAATTCTATGTGCAAAAATTATTTGTGACGTAATAGGACGATCCACCACAGAAATAAATGCCTTTTAAAAGATTAATACATAGTATGTAAGCTGCAAGAAAACATGGTGTTTATGGAAATATAAGACTTTCAAAAATTTACGCTGTACCATCTCAACTGAATTCATATATTCATGATATCCCGGATTCCACGCAATAGAACCATATTCTAATCTCGATCGAACAAATGCGTTATATGCAGCAACAAGGGCATTGCTACTCAGGTGTTTAGTATTATGAAACAGCATGGTTAGTGTTTTAAGTCACTATTGACATATATTTGCAATATGCTTGTTAAATGTTAACTTAGTATGAAAAGATATACTAAGATCTTTGTACTCCTCACAACGCGTTAAAAGTTCACCGCCAAAGTTACACACATATCTTGCTGTATCTGTTCTACGGACAAACGTCATCGCTTTACACTTAGCAGTATTTAGCGGTAAATAGTTCTCTAGACAACAAATATGAATAGATTGCAGGTCACGGTGCAATCTACAGTGGAGTATATTCTACGAAAAAATTTAAGGTCATCGGCGTATAGTAAGCATTTACAGATAAGCCGGTCAGAAAGATCATTGATGAAAATAATAAATAGGAGCGATCCAAGGACACAACCCTATGCCACACCCGAAAGAGGCAGATAAGCCCGACCGAAAACCAAGGTATTCAACGTAATTAGTGCGCCTACTCAGATAGGATTGCAATAATATCAGATCGTCAGAGATATCCCATACATTAAGTTTATGTAATAGGGTTTGATATTCAACCCTATCGAAAGCCTTAGCGAAATCTGTATAAAAGGCATCTTGAAACTAGATTGCCCGGGGACAGTTTAGTAGCAATGTGCGAATAAATATATTTATATAACATAATTTCTAAAACTTTAGAAAAATTACATAATATAGATATCGAGCGATAATCCCGAATGTTATTCCTCGACCCGGACTTAAAAACAGGAGTAACACGAGACACTTTCCAACAACTTGAAAAAACTACCTGTTTCAGTATCAGATTATAAATATTAAGGAGCGGCTCACAAAGAATAAATCTACAGTCCCTAACAACAAAATCTGGAACGTTATCAGGACCAGCTGTCATTTTCCCTTCAATTGGCACAGAGATGTCGATTTGGTTAATTTCCTGGAATTTGCAGGAGTTACCTGTTCTGCACATGTTCTCTCGAGAACTAAACTAAGAAAGAAATAAGTACCTTCTTTGCCAAATTTAGGTTTATTTCTCAACTCAACTGTTTAATTCGCCCAAATAATAGTTAGCTTCCTCTTTTGCAAAACAGACGTTTACGAGCGTGATAGCCTCCTCACTCGATGAAAATGCTAGGTGTCTCGAAAGTCTATTTCAAGTTGTTTTGTTCACTGCACGAACACAAAAATTTCTCAGATGAGACACATTTTCACTTAAATGATCATATGAACAGGCAAAACTGCCATTATTGGAGTTCAGCAGATCCAAAACAGAAGCGTAAGAGACACTACACTCGCTAAAAACTACTGTTTGGGTTGCAATGTCAGCGGAAAGAATTATCGGCCTGTATTTTCTTAACGATGACAGAGGTCATACGGTAACGGTAAATTCAGAGCTATATGTACAGATAACAATTTTTTTATGCGAACCTTGCATGATCTTACTGGTTTTAATCGGTACACTTGATTCTAACAATTGTTCGTGAAATTTTCCCTGGAAAATTGATATCTAGATGCGGTGATGTAAACTGGCCCCGACTTGACACCTATAGGGCTACCTTAAATCAATGGTATACAGGAACACTCCTCACTCTCCGAATTGAGAGAGAATATTCGAAGAAAAATGGTAACTATCACGAAAACATGTACGGAGCAGTTCCCGAAAATTTTGCTTTACGTTTAGAAGAATATCAACAAAATCACGGGATTCATTCAGAACACAATTTTTAAAAAATAAGTTCCCAAAGCCTATGTTTTACCAATTAATAAACATTTATTCATCAAATCTTTGCCATTATTTTATTATGTTCTTTTTATTTTGAAAAGGTCTTTTGGGACACCTTCTAGATTTGGTGAATACGGAGGGTAGTCAATCAGTTCGAGGCCCAATTTTTGCCATGCCGACGCCTGAAGTGTGAGACGGTATGTTGCATTGGCGGCGCAAATTTTTCTTTTTCTTCAAGTATACTGCCTTTTTTCCGTAATTTCTTTCATCAGCTTGTTAAGTAATGATATGTAGCACCTCCAGTTATTGGTTTTCCATTTTTTAGGATAATCGCTTAAGAGAATTCTTCAGATTACTCTCGTGTGTATAAGCTACTTTATTACTTTGCAAAAACATTGGCAAAATCGAACTACACTTTTCAAAATTTGCATGAAGGAGCAGGTCAATTTAATATACATTTTTATTGCAAATTGGTGCTAGTAAACTTATTCCCCCTCTCCCCCATATTTTAGTGCAATGCAATTGAAAAGCTGCATTTTTATTGGATGATCTAATATTTTAGCTTATGTCTGTACCAGTTTTTAAAATACAATTATTTAAAATAATGTTAAATAATGAATCTGTTCTGAATTTATTAACATACCAAAAGGTTACTACAATTGAAAGGTTACTATTTACGGTACGAAAACACTTACAGTTTATATGCAGGCAGAAAGACAATATAATTTACACCCCACTGACAATTATGTTTGTAAATGTGAACGTTGGGACGCGAGTAAAATGTATAATCATGCCACGTTGGCGTTTTTCGAGGTGTTCCCTTTTTCTTTTACGATCTCCACATAATGGTCCAGTTGAATTTGCCCTTCTCTTGCCTTTAACCATTTTTTAATGATACTTTTTTCCATGGTCCGCAATAAGAAATCATATTCATTAGAGCGAGTGCGAGAAAAATCCTGAGGCAGAACGAGAGTTCTCGTTGGTAAAGGAAGCGCTGAAGCGGAAATTGTGCTAACTTGAAAGGGGTTAAGTGGTTTAATTTCGTTCTCCTTTCTTTTCTTTACTTCTCTATGTTCGTACGCTAGCAAGTAGAGAATGTTATTTCAAAGGATATTCTAGTAAATTAATTAGAAGTTTTGGAATCATTTACTCACAGATTTTTCTTGTTGATTTCTAATTGAAGGTTTGTAAATCACTAAAAAAATTGTTTTAATTTGTAATACGCATACTGTTAATGCTCTAACTTGTTTTGTAGTAAAGAAAGCAAGAGTTTCAATAGCGAACTAATCCTTTTGCAGGATATCCTTTAAATGAAAGTCCTAAGATTTCCAGTGTTGTATTAACTTAGTGGAAATTGTGCATGTTGCATATGTAGAAAATCACATCAGAATAGTTTAGTTGAATCAATATTATATATGTACACTACCGTCCACAGAAGTTTGGCGAAGTAATAAAAATTTTAAAAATCCAAAAATAATGAATATACTCTTAAAAATAACAACTTTCAAAATTTAATGAAAACTTTTATTTTTTTTGCTATTCATTGTTGACAAAATTTTTAAATAGTCTTTTCGTCAAAAAATCCACCTTTGCTGTCCTTGAAAGTAGGACCGACACTTCGAACTCTTCTATCAAGTTCATTCCTCAGTATTTCAATAGGGTTGACATCTAGACTCTGTGATGGTCCTGTCATAAATTGTAAAATATCTGTTTGATTTTGTCCATTCAGATACTGTTTGCATATTGTGAATGTGTTTTGGATCGTTATCTTGCATAAAAGTGAAATTGACGCCAATTAGTCGCAGCCCAGAAAAGAATGGCATGGTGCTCCAATATCTCCTGGTACTACTCCTTCCGTATTATTCCTTCGATTTGATGTAACTTCGCTATTCCTGAGTAAGAAAAGCAACCTCAAACTGTAGTTGAACCACCACCTGTTTTATGGTCGGTATAATGCATTCGAGAAGCATCCTTTCATTAGCGAAACGTCACCGATTTGTCTGTTGGCAAAACTTACTTTAGGCAAAGTTATTATAATGGATTGTTTAACAACACTTACTGATTTACCACGAGGCATTTCGAACAGTGTTCACTTACTGTAACGCTGATCAGAACAATATTCAAGCTGAACTGTTGTGAGCTTGGTAGTTGCAGTAAATGTTTGTGCCAGGCATTAACGAGCCCTAAGAGAGGGTAAATATAAAAAAAATATAAAATCTTACAACTTATCTAATAAATAGATTAGAATAATCCGTTGTAAATGAGAATGATTGTTATAGGCCATAGAGTGTTTAATTACTTTTTCTCTTCATAATACTTTCATTATTTGAGTTACAAATTATATAAGATGGATCTTTATTAAGATTATCATCGTTGAATACAATAAAGCTTATTAAATTAAAGTATTATGAAACTTTCTCCCTTGGCCAAACTTCTATGGACGGTAGTGTATGTGTATGAATTGAATCATCGCAAAAAGTAGAAGTGCATTAAAAAACCGAGTTCTGAATTAACACAAGTGTCTGTAGTGATACTCCCCAAATATTCAAATGCTAAATAATATAATAAATTCTTGTCATTTAAAAGGTACAGGTATTTCCCAAAAAAGATTAAACTCAGCATATTTATACTTGAGGTTGTTATCAAAAAGATACTAAAATAGTCTATTATCTCAATAGTATACCACAGTTACATATGTGCATGTATGTAGATTAGATATCCTTGAGCTAAAGTGAAAAATTACTTATGCTTCCTCTGAAGCATATTCCATAAAATTCTCTAAAAAATAAGTGCTTACGTGATGTTCTTTTCAAGAATCCCATTTTTAAATCAACCTTATAATTAAATGCTATAATCGTTTCGTCGTAATTGTGTTGTCTATATAGGGTGTCTTACTTTGACATTTTTGTAAGGTTTCTCGGGGACCACAACAAATATTGATAATGATAATGATAAGGGTGTCTTGAGTTATTTTCTCTGGAAAATAACTATAAGCTCGTGGGATTATGGCGAAAGTGATATTTATATTTTTGTTAATTTATAGTTACTATACTAGTTACTATATCTCGGCTGTTATAATAGTTATTAGAACAGAATAAGTAGCTACTTTTTACTTATAGAATTCATTGGCGTAGTCAGGTCCTACAATAACAGAGCTACGATATATATATATTTTTTAAATTAAACATCCTGTATACTTTAAGCTATTTTCTTTGTTTTTTCAATTCTCTCTACTGCGATGTAATACAATCTATATAAAATTGTTACAAATAAGATAAGACTCAATTTTTAAGAATTTCAAAATTTAAAATAATGATTGCATTGTTTATTTTCAATTAAATTTAGAAACCAAAGTACTTTTTTCATTAAAAACTAAATTCTGTCTTATTTGTAATAAGCTTGTATGAGCTATACTATATCAAAGCAAAGAAAATTGGAGTAGAAAATGGTTTAGAAATACATAAGATAACCGGTTTAGAAAAAAGTCTGCTTTATATCGTAACTTAATTGTTATAGTGTACAATAAAATGATAACTATATCAATGAACTTTATGGACAAAATTACGTATATAACTATTTTTTATAACTGTTACAACTGAAATACATCTAATTTTCGAAACACGAGAAACTTATCACCCGATAGCTTCGATAACTAGCCTCGGCACTCTTACCAATGCCTGTTTTTAAGGTACAATATAACATGGTATAGAGTTGTAAGAGTTGTTCTGCAATATTTTAGAATTAATGTACTAATACTTTAGATAGTTGCATTTTCCTATGCATACAACGAACGGAAAGCGTACTTTTGAGATATACTGTGAAATCAGTTACGAGAAAAAGAAAGAAAAATAAACTTGGCAACACGATCGCAGTTACTTTGTTGATATGAATTGGAGTGTAATTTAGATTCACAATTTCCTTGACATGGTTTTTGCACTGGACCGTCCATCTAATATGTTAGTCAACGGAAGAACAAGAAAAAGTGTTATAGGAAAAGTAAAAGTAAAATTGTCTTAATATCACCAGCGTGTGGTATCTACTTGTATTGGAAAGAACTTTAAAAAATTATTAACGATATGATGAAGGTGGAATATGCATAGGTAAACCTAATTATTGCGAGGTGATCGCTTATGTTACTGGAATACTTCTGTAGTTGTTGATTGTTGGAAATGCATATTAATAGAAATCAAATTAAAATTGTTTATTTATGTGAGAATGTATTTGATAGGAAACAAATTAAATAAATATCTTTACCTGTATATAATAATAATACTACCCTTCATTTTTAACAAAAAGTGTATGGAGAAGAATGACACAATACATAATTTACATGTAATTAAACTGAAAACCATAAGGAAAAGTTCAAATATAATTCCTGGTAATTGCTTTCCAACTTTACTCTTTAATAATTAATTATAATTCTAACATTGGCCATAATAGCTACCCTAATTTGTGCGTAATTACAAACAACCGCAAGAAAGAGGAAAGCTTTAAGATAATAATAAGGTAAAATGGAGAACCATACCATATAGCTATTTAAGCACCAAATACACATTCTAATAAAGAATGTTTCATGTGAATAAATATCGTAGCTGAAGCCTCTTTCCAACGACGTTGTTCGATAAAGTGGAGAAGTAATCATGTTCTTAGATCTTCCAGATAAGTTGTAAGTCTCTATAACAAATATTATCCCGAAAATTATTCTGGAAATATGTGAATAACTTTTGAGTTAGATTTACATTATAAAATGGATAAAATTAATTAAGATGGCAATTAATGATGTTTAACAATTTTAGCTCTTCAAGTTTATATGAAATATGATATAAGCATTTTCGAATACCAAATATCTTGAAATTTGAATGCGTTCTACTTCTATTTGAAACGTGTCTGTCCATGCATGGTCCGTATAATGCGAAGCAATATGTAAATTGCGATAAAACCAACTGTTGCGAATCGTTCTATTCAAAACAAATTATTGTGATTCCCCACATGATATATAAAAACATATCTATATCAAATTCTATATCAAGAAAGGAATATTAGACAGGTAGTACTTCAAAAACACAAATTTCAATTTCAGTCACAAGCACTTCATCAAATGTGTTTCCTATAAATGTTCCTTCTTCCGTACGTAAACTTATCTTTAAATATGGGTATCATACACATAGAATGTGCTACTTATAAAATAAATAACACAATATTTAAGCTGGTTTTCTTTCACCAATATAAATTTAATAAATAAACTATATACGCAGAAAAACAATAAATAAAATTTACACGCTTAAATCATATAGTTATAGCATTCCAATACTTACATATATTAACATTTATTTGTGATGCAAATCTTATAAGGTTATTTATTATTCCAAAAACCAAAAACATGTTCGTGATGTTCCAAATAAATGACTCTGTTAATGGTGGTTCAGGTAGGGGCTCGACGACCTTCAACTTGAACGTTGATATTTGACAGAATCTGACGCAGATTGGTAGTGTCATTTGGCCTTACTTTTAGCAAGTGAGAACTTGCTTTACAGTAAACTCTCAGGTGGAGTGTTCAGAAATTCGTCTCTCTATTACTAGAATAAGGTATATTTTAAATTATTTTTTACATTACACATTAGTTCAATGTTCTTTGATCGCCCTTCGTTATTTTTTATCATTAACAAATGATAAAATAATCTCCTTTGCATCAGGTAATAACTTTTATTATTTACTGTATTTGCATGTCAAATTCACATTCATGCTCACTATCACTGAAAGGTCCCCACATGCCGAATATAAAATGGAAATAAAATTCAATTTGGCATGCAATCTCTTGAATTTTATTGTTACGGACCTGATCGTTCTATTTCCGTACAAGAGTGTTTAAGTATATAATTATAGCGTTTGGAAATCCACAAGTAATAAAATGCAAATTAGTGTATTATTCTTGCATAGTAAATATTCTAATGTTCCTCTACGCTAACGTGCAATTCTAAGAAAGGCTGTTCCCAATTTCTATAAATTCCATACAAAGCTTTATATGCAAAAATAACGCGCAAAACGAAGACCTAGATATGAAATATATATACAGTCTGTTTATTTGAAAACTTCCCATTTTAAATTTCTGGAAATCTGGAAATTTACTTTCTGAAACATGTAAGAAGTATTATCGAGAGGGACAGCTTTTTAACACATGAGCTGAAAAGTCCCGGGCCTAACACATAGATGACGCTAGTTATATTGCAGTCACCTTTCTCTCAGTTAGTACCAACCTTCAAAAGACAGCTGTTAAAATTTCGTGATATTCTATTCATTAGTTTGTGAGTTATTGTGCTAAGAGTCACGCTACTTTTGTTATTTCTAAAACAATGGATCAAAAACAATTTCGTGTTTTAATTTTACACTGCTTCTTGATGGGAAGAAATACCGTTCAAGCGAAGCAATGGCTTGAAAAGTGTTACGGGGACTCCACTCCATCAGAAACAACAATAAAACGTTGGTTTGCTGACTTCAAACGTGGTCGTAGAGACACCGATGATGCAGAACGCAGTGGACGTCCAAATGAGGCGGTAACACCAGAAAACATCAAAAAAATCCACAAAATCGTTTTGAATGATCGAAAAGTGAAGTTGCGTGAGTTAGCTGACATCGTAAAGATATCAAAAGAACATATTGGCTTTATATTGCATGAGCATTTGACTATGAGAAAGCTCTGTTCAAAGTGGATGCCGCGTTTGCTCACTGTTGACGAAAAACAAGAACGTGTTGATGATTCTGAGCAGTGTTTGGCCATGTTTAAACGTAACAAACCGGAATTTTTGCGTCGATATGTGACAATGGATGAAACCTGGATCCATCACTTCACTCCGGAATCAAATCGATCGTCATCTGAGTGGACAGCAACTGGTGAACCGCCCGAAAGCACAACAATCGGCTGGAAAGGTTATGGCCTCGGTATTTTGGGATGTGCGTGGTTTAATATTCATCGACTATCTTGAGAAAGGAAATACCATCAACAGTGAATATTATATAACGTTATTGGAGCGTTTGAAGCCAAAATTGTAAAGAAACGACCGCATATGTCAAAGAAAAAAATTATGTTTCATCAAGACAACGCACCGTGTCACAAGTCAATCAAAACAATGGCAAAACTACATGAATTGAACTTCGAATTGCTCCCACGTCCACCGTATTCGCCAGATTTGGCTCCCAGCGACTACTGGCTGTTCGCAGACCTCAAAAAATGCTCGCCGGTAAGAAATTTCGCACGAATGAAGAGGTTATCGCTGAAACTGAGGCCTATTTTGAGGCAAAAGATAAATCGTTCTATAAAAGTGGTATTGAAATGTTAGAGCGGCGCTGGAATGATTGCGTTGCTCTTGATGGAGATTACGTTGATGAATAAAGCTAATTTTGAACCAAAAAAACCGTGTTTTCTTTGTTAGGCCCGGGACTTTTCAGCCCATGTGTTATGCAAAAATTGACTCACCCACTTTAACTCCCTGTCTCCGGGAGCAACTCCCTTGAAAGTCTTAAATGGAAAGACGTATCCAGTAATTCCTCCTTGTAATGGTCTTTTAAAATGGTATATTTTGGTGTTTAGTTTTTTTAAGAAAATGTTTTGGTTTGGTTTGTTTCTAGTATGTCAATCTATTTTAGAAGCATTGGAACAAAAATCAATATTAAAAACTCACATATATCTCAAAAACAAAGAAAATAAATTACCTTATGGTCATTGGCTGTTTTTTGTTTATACCATTACTTCAGTGTTCTTTTAAAAAAATTAAATCAACGAACGCAAAATCGGTATAAAAACGTATCCAAAGCATGCATTTTTATATACTAAATAGCTGCAAACAGAATAAGAGATATTTTGCATTAAACATAACAAAACCTAAATAACAATAAGGCTATTTATTTTCCTTGTTTTTGAGAAATTTAAAAAAAAATTAATATCTGTTCTCGTTCCGATGCTCCTAAAGTAGATTGACCAGCTAAAATTGCAAAACAAACCAAATCAAAAAATTTTCTTAAAAATTTCGTAAACGAATCGATTACTTTCAAAAACTAAAGGCGAAGTTATACTGTTTCTAAAGACCATTAAAATGAGGTATTACTCGACACCTCCTTCTACATAAGATTTTAAAGGGGATAATTCTCGGGAGCAGGGAGTTTACAGTGAGTGAATCAATTCTTGCATAAAAAGTTGTCTCCCTTGATAGTGTTTCTTACATGTTACAGGAAATTTTTCATTATTTTCCAGATTTCCAGAAATTTAGATTGGAAAGTGTGTATGTTATGTTAGTGATTCATCGCAGATTAAGTATAATCCACTTATTTTTTGTCTTGTAATTGGGTGATGTTACTATGTTATTATTTTTAAATGCTTATTTAGACAGTATACTTTAATTTTCCGTTATGAAGCTATAGTTACTATAGTTGAGGCTTCTTTTTTAGAATGGATGAAATGGGCGATATGAAATAAACCATAAATGAAAGATTTACCAAATACGAAATCCGCCAAAACTTTTGTTTCGCATGAACGTATTTTTTTACCAACAATAAATGCATTCACATACCTATAGTGCCAAAACATTAGAACGTTACTTATGTAAGTATACTTTACATTTTATTACTTGTATATTTCTAAATGCGATGACTGCACCTACTCCTTTCACTATAGGGAGCTAAATTAATACTTGTAAAGTTGTAATATATTTTCTTATTTAGTTTTGGAAAGAGTGCTGTACCTAGTTGCAATAGCTCAATGCACAGTAAACATGACTGAATAATTATTATGTAAATCACGATATTACTTCGTTTAGACATTCGGAGAAAGAACTACTACATCAATCTTTAGTCGCCAATTTGGCCTATTTAGTTACGTAAGGTAAACATTCATTACTTAGACCGGTTAAAGTGCTACTTCTACGATCGTACAACGAAATACCTTGGAAGGTCATCGCAATTCACGAACAAGGTACAAGCAGCTAACAAATAATCGTGATCAGTGACAGCACACCCAGTACATTCGAACGGAGTACCGAGCCTAGACAGATATTTCGAAACGTAACTCAAACAGAATCGAATTTTGTTAAATAAACGTTAGCTTCATATAATTAGAATAATAATACCGAAGAACAATGGTCGACTTGCATGAATTATGCATAAAATGTATGTACGGTGACCATAATTCGCATATGTATACATCTACGTTCCTTTAAATACACACGGCAGTGCTCCCGCTGGAATCATATCTGATCCGTTGTGGTTGACATTTCAAAGTTTCTCTCGTCGCACTAACGTTACTGGCATCGCCGGTTACTACATATGTACATAGGTGTTGCAAGTGATAAGGTGTCAAATTATGAAGTGCATCACGAAATTTGCGGTGATTTTAGTAGTTTTGTGCTTAGCGAATGAAGGCTGGACCAAGGTATTCACCAGATGTGGATTGACGAAGGAGCTAAACCGCTTAAACTTTCCCAGATCCTTTATAGGACACTGTAAGTTTGCTACAACGTAGTAAATGAAGAATTAAGGGTACTGGAATGGAATATTGAATTATCGTATGCCTTCAATTCTTCTTATATTTTAATTTGATCTTTCCTAGTATTCCAAATATTTCAATCTGTTTTCTAAGTGCTATTGAAACAATTATTTTACTTAACATCTTACAAAATTTTAAATAAAATATGAATAATAAATGACTTCAAATAATGATTAAAAAGTTAAACAAACTTGTGTTGTGTTCTGCACAACTATCTAATTACTCTAATTAAGAAAATGATAATTTTCACAGACCTAGTATATTTACAAAAAAATTATTTGAACAGTATATTATACAAATTTACATCTACTTATAGTTAATTATACTTCTTGTATGTGTATGTGTGTATAAAAGTTCTTTCCTTTGTAACTCTTCAAATTTCTCTTTTAATATTTCAAATTGAGAAAAATCCTCTTCGTAACAATTATGTACTTCTTCAATGCTTCCCCTGGATGGTTATTCGATTATTAAATTGTAACATTTTTATAATTTCAGTTTCAATTCAAAATTGATCTTTTGCATCGACAAATGTCGGATGTTGAACTTTTTTTTACGATACCATTTTTGTTCCTACCTGTTCTATAACTTCTGCTGCTAACGTTCTGTCATTAGTTCAGTAATACTGTCGCAGAAAATAACCCTAACACTGTATATTTTGATATTATCGAATCCCTATGATTTTCAATTCATCGTATATAATGTTATGTGTAATTTTGACAATGTCGTTTAAACAGACTTGAGGAGCAGACTTCCAGAATTAGTTTCGTCTAATTTGTATAACTTCCTGGAAATACGAAAGTGCACTGTGGAGTAACTGACATATTTTGATTAAATTGTAGATATCCATAAATTTAGAAGAAAGACAAGTCCTTTAGAATTGAGCCCAAAAACATTGTTTGCCTTTTAATTTCAGTAAGTAAAGAAAACAGATGGAAGAAGCTTTCCTGGTTCAAAAGGTTAGGTATCCAATGTTGTTTAATAGCAAAAGACAAGAGACATTTCCGGAAGTTAGTATTTTTTTATAAAATGAACACCTTCTAATTATCGCGGTACCGATCACCCCGAAAGGTTTTTGATACTCAACATTTCGTCTAGGATATGGCCAACGCGTCCTTTTGAGATGCATTTTGTCTCTGCTATCTCCTTCGGTTTCCATCGGCAATCGGCTAATACGACATCATGAATCTTGTCAACCATTTCATCGTTGGTGGCGGCTTTTGGACATCCATTGCGTGGTTCGTCACTGCCGCTTGTGCAGCCGCGTTTGAACTCACTCAGCCAGAACCTGATGGTTGAAAATGATGGAGTACATCCACCATGAATCTCTAGCAAAACATTTCCGTGGCCGTCCTCCTAGCCATCCAGAAGTGTTTATCACTGCACGAAATTCAATTTTACCCAAATCTTAAACAACAACTATTGACAGTATGTGTATATATATATATATATATATAGATAATATAATATATGCGGGTTTAGCAGTATGTGTGACATTATTTGAAATAAAACTTTTATTAGAAGAAGGATAGATAAAAATAGATAGTCGAATAAATACCAACATTAAAATTACACTAGCTCAATAAATATACTTTAAGAACCGTTGCTCTATGGAAAGTTAAACTATAAACTATTAAATTACATAGCATATGCATAGTTTTCTCATACATATGTGAAAATCAGCAAGTTTTGCGAGAGCTGTAGTTGCAGATTTAATTATGTATGAACTTAAAATAAATCATTCAAGAAAAGGGAAAGCTTTCGTTGAATACGGGAACATTTAAAATTTTAAAATACTCAAACTTAAAGCTTCCTTGCGTAGACATTGCGCCGCTTACTACGAAAAGTTTTGAAGGTGAACTTTGCAAAGCGATTACCATAAATACAAACTTAAGGGGAAAAAGTATTACGTATTTACATTAAATCTTGATAGCACTTCACATTGATAACACTTTCATATTAAATTTAAATATAATCTAAGAAAAAAAGGAATATTATATTAAATACATATTACATTGTCGCTGATATTTATTAAATGTGACAACTCTTATATAATTCCCGGAAAAAGAAGTAAGAAAAAATTGAAGGTTACAATCGTTATCGTATAAATATTTTGGTCAGAAGATATTTATTTATATAACGCGCACGCTTACACATGTAGAATTTTGCGAAATATTTAGATCCAGTAGACGCTTAATCAATTAATATCATTACACAACGCGATAACCTTTTACCTTTCACCGATGCGGAAAAATTCGCGAGACCATGGTATTTCAGAATTAACGGAGTGCTTTAAATTTTAAAACTAGAACTCACCGATAGAAACATTTCATGGAAATATATGCAAAATTTCAATACGTCGCCCGTTATTGTTTGTATTCTGTCTGTTTTGTTTTGTAGAAAAACAGCGTCAATGGCTTTGCTACAATTTCCATGTATGTTTCGAAAAATATGTCCAGTGTATCGTTTATAAGTAAATATTTTAGATGTTTTTTTCATTTATCATTTTGTATTTAATTGTATACGAGTGTTATGTTGAGTAGTTTGAACAGTCGTTACATAAACGTATTAGCTTACTACGTTAGTATGATTAAATAACAATTAATGGGAATTTACATAACATTTGTTCATTTTGATATGTCGGTATTTCCATGAATCTAAAAGATAAAATATAATATGTGCATTTAATTTTTAATAATTAGAATAATTTCCATTGTTTCGAATACATTCTAGTTATAAGATAGGCTCCTTCGGATTTCATATTTGTGAATTATCAATTGGAATATAAATCCAATATTTAGAATATATCTGAACTAGATTGAAATAATGAGATTAACAATTTGAAAAAATATATATTTTACATAAAATTAAGGTGTTGTACATATACGAAGTACGTCTCAGAATTAATGAAAATGATCAGCTTTAAGGTATTTAATTGAATGTATTTACAATTTAATGTTATTCCCTTCAAAGTATGCTCTTTTCGAATGCATCCAGCGTTCCCAGCGAGTTTTCTATTCTTGGTAATAATTCTTGAAGTCTTGTTCCGTTAGACTGTTTCAACCTGCGTCGTGACTCTTTGGATGTTGTTTATTGTTCCGTAATGGGAACCTTTTCATTTCCGCTTAAGCGATGGAAAAAGGAAATAATCGGATATAGTCATGTCTGGACTGTAGGGCAGGTGTGAGAGTATTTCAATGTTTTTCTCTGCCAAAAATTCTCTAACCGATAATGAGGGCTGGGGGTACTATCGTGATGCAAAACTCTTTTCGGTAGATGTTCAAGAACCTTGGGATAAAAAATTTGATTCATTGTCTGGCCTTGAAGTACGAATTACTTGTGAACAATCAAAAAGATGATAAGCACGGACAACATCCAAATAGTAACGACGCAGGTTCTGAACAGACCAATGGAACAAGACTTACAGAATTGTTACCAGGAATAGAAAACAATATTAAGTTGTAGATACATTCAATTAAAACTAATAATTCTCATTAATTCTGAGACATACATTGTATTTAATTGTAGTCCATAAAGTGAATATTTTATTTTTCTTGAACATAAAATCTTATATTTTTGCTACAATACACTGTTTTCTCGGATGAAATTGGAACTGCTGCATCTTCATAAATTTTTGCACAAGAATCCGTTAATACTTAGAAAGAGGTGTTAAACTTCAGTGGTTAGCTAAGGTATATCCGACGCTCTTCATATTTTAGATTTAACAAATTTTGAAATTTTGCAAGCAAATTAATCATTATTAATCAATCACTATTATTGTAATCTGAGTAAGAGTAGATAAACTATTAAAGTACAAAAGGCCAAAAGTGTCTTCTTTCTTGTGTCGGTGTGGTTAAAAAATCCTGAACTAACTTCAGATAAAGAAGTGTTCTGCAAGACTAGTGAAAGGGTAATAAGTTTTCATTATAGCGTCCTATTTAAAATATTTTAATAATTTGAAACAAAAGTTTTATTTGCTTATTGTTTAGTAAACGCAGAAAATAGCATTAGTTTGTTATAGTTTATCTGAAAATGTTTACATTTTATAAAGCCGAATAAAACAATTAATTAAAATATTATGGTAAAATGCCACTCAATCTTCAAAGTTGGGAGAAAAAAACATAAGTAGACTGTATTGTTTTTAACGCGAAGGGGATACGAAAGAATAAGAAAAAGAATGATAGCAGACTTATCTGCAACAGTATCTTTTGTTTGTGTAACGATTTTAATTTGCGGTTCCGTGAAGCGTTGATAAGTGTGAATACACCTTTCAATCGGGCACATCATAAATTTTGACAGTTTTTAGAATCTGTTTGGAAGAAAAATATACCCAGTGGAATTATATTAAGAAAAACTCATGTATCTTTGCTTTACAATAATATAACCACATATACAAAAGGCCAGATAAGAGATCGATATTGCAAATTTATTAGTTGGTGTTCTAAATCAGCGGTTATCAACCGGTTTTTTTGCGTCATGCTGGTGTCTTTCGAGGACGCTATTCATAATTCACATACACTATCGTTCATAAGTTTAATTGCACTATATAAAGTAACTAAATAAACTAGATAATATTTGCGAGAAATTTATTAAAGAAACAAACTTTATTCATTAACTTAATACGTTTTATTGACAAAATAGTATGTCCATATCGTTATAACGTTTCTTCAAAATAACCCCCTTTTGCTTTAATAATTGCCTGATAGATACACGGCATCCTTAGAATTAATCGCTCCAAATACGATTCACCCATAGCCTTCCACACTTCCTGCAAAGTATTGTAGAATGTTGCTTTAATCCTAGAGGAGCTCAAGTGGTTGCAATCCGGACTTTGTGGCAGCCACACCACTAAGGATGTGACTTCTTCAGAAGATTTATCTTGAAAATAAGCTTGAATCACCTTTATGACGTATTTGGGGTCGCTATCTTGCTGATAAATGAACCGATCCCTAATTGGTTCACATTCAGTTGATACAGCATCGTTTGTTAGGATTTTCGAATACACATTATTGGTCATTCTAATTTTTCAATCCTTCCGTCTCTAAAACGACCCCATACCACGACGTTTCCTCCTCCATATCTCACTGTTTTTGAAAGACAGTCGGCTAAAATTCTTTCTCCAGGGCGACAACGAATAAGCATGCGACGTTTACTTCCAAATAATTCGAATTTTGATTCGTCTGTACATTTTCTCAGTCGTTTACAGTGCAGTTTACGTGAGCTTTGCCCAATTTACTCTTTTCCGTTTGTGTATAGAACTTAACTGTGTTTTTTTACTGATATAGGACCCGTTCAGACTGGCTTTTAATAGTCTCCATTCTACTGTCAACACACTTACAGGCTGACGGCGTTGTAAATTGAATTCTTTCGTAATTTACGGGACTTCTTAGGAAAGTCACTCGGATGTATTGCTCGCCTAGTTCTGTTGATGTTCTGTGCCTTCCGCTTTCAATATCCAATTCTCTTCTTGTTGTCATACCTTCGATGAAATAAACTAACAATATAAATAGGAGTCTCCTCCTAATGCAATCGCACATGCTGCAGTATCTCGGCAATATACTGGATGCATACTGAATGTGCATTATATGTACGATTATAAAGCAGGTGGATGATTCATTATCCCTCTCAAATTTTATTTCATAACGCATTCATCCTCAATTTCCTGCTATTAACGCATTATTGCTATCATAAAATTTAATACAGGAATACATTGTTTTCGCCTTTGAATGAATTTTGTAAATGAGTCTGATTGTTATGAATGTATACTGTTAACATAACACTGCAAATGCCATTCTACGAAGACTAATATGGGTTTTGCTAGTGCTATCATATTTATGAACGGTAGTGTTTATATTTATTATGGTGTTACAGAAATATGCAAGAATTAAAAGATCCATTAATAAAAGATCAAGTAAAGACCCACTTAAATAATGAAATTAAATCGATGACAGGCCTATGATACAAAGATCAACTGAGCAAATTCAGCACAACAATTAAAATTATTAAAGATGACCTTATACAACCTAATGCAACAAAATAGAAATTTTGAATGACGAGATTTTAGAATTAATGAAACAAAGATGTAAAAAGAAGGATAATACCGTCGGATATAACAACTTAAACCGAATCATTAAGAAGAAGAAGCTAAGGAAGCAGATATTAAAGAAACGTGCACTGAAATCGAGGCATTACAAGCAAAACACGATAATTTCGGCGTACACGGAAAAACTAAAGAAATTACTGGAACATACAGACGTAGGCAGTTAACCAGACTAACCAACGTCGAAGGAGACATGATAATACAGCTGAATCGAAGGATGAATGGAAAACATATATTGAACAACCATTTTACGACACAAGACTTGAACCACCTGAAGTAGTTGATGATACGGGGCCATATATCCTCGTTAATGAAGTCATAGAAGCAACAAAATCTGTGAAAGAAGGAAAATCGTCAGGACCCGATAACATAAATACTGAGTTCTTAAAACTGTTGGATGACGACAGCGTAAGATGGATGACATCCGTGTTCAATAGAGTATACACATCCGGAGAAATTTCGCATGATTGGCTTGGATCGAAATGTATTGCCGAAAAAAATAGGAGCTAAAAAATGCATAGAATGTAGAATAAGAAGTTTGATGAGGTGGCTTCTAAAGTTTTTCCTCAAAATTATACATAGGAGAATTTACAGAATCTGTGAAGAACAAATAGCATCCACGCAATTCTGATTCAGAAATGCAATCGGTACAAGAGAAGCCATATACAGCATACAGGTATTATTTAAGCGATGTAGGGACATGAACTGTAAGGTGTATGCATGCTTTGTTGACTATCAGAAGGCATTCGATAGAGTAAAACATCGAAAAATGGTAAAAATTCTGAAAAACGTGGGCCTAGATGGGTAAGACACCAGGATAATAGTTGATAGCAGTTTTACCTATCTCGGAACTATTGTAATGAACAATGGGAAAAAGCTAGGTCTACTTATAATACAATGAAAAATCTGTTCATAAGCCAAAAAACTAAACACCAAGATAAAACTCCTGCGCTGTTATGTGTTCTCCGTTCTATTCCACGGGGTAGAAGCATGTACGCTTACTGAAGTCACAATAAAGAAATGGCAAGCGTTTGAGATATGGTTATATCACAATATACTAAAAATACCATGGACGGAACACATAACAAACGTGAAAGTTATACGAAGGATCGGAAAAGAAAAGAGAGTGGTTACTAGCGCGAAAATTCGGAAACTACAATATTTAGAACACATAATGAGAAATGAGAACAGATTTCATCTATTGCAGAATATTCTACAGGGAAAAGTAATGGGAAAGAGGGGTATTGATAGAAGAATTTTTCGGTTGAAAAATCTCAGAACCTGGTTCGGTATGAATGCGACTGAATTATTCCGAGCATGAGCAAATAAAGTTACAATAGCATGTACGGTAGCCAACATCCGAAACGAATAGAAACTATTAGAGGAAGAAGATAGTGTTAGGCATCCACCGCCGATAGTATTCTCTTCCCCTAATCGGTTATATGGTATATGTTTGTTGATACTTACTAGAACGGATCCTATCCTCTCGCGTTAAGAAGAAATGACTGGTTTATTGATCATATAATAACGGTGTAACATGTCGAATAGAGATATATTAAAACATATTTCAGCCAGACGAATATCTCCAAACTAGGTACCATAAACCACCGTAACGTCACCATCTAGAAAAGGAAGGTCCCTTCCATTTACGTACCTGCTTAAGATATACACACTCGAACGATTCCGCTTATTTGACCTAATAAACCGGAGCATGTGTGTCGTCGGCGCTACACGTAAGGCGCGGCCGGGTCCGAAAGCTAGGCGCCGTGCGCTATGGGGTGAACGATGAATTATGGAACGCTTCCGGAGGACTTTCTCTCGCCGCCCTCGCGCGCTAAACATTAATAACCCAGTGATTTATCGATGGAGCCGGGGAAAACCTCCGCTTTACACGGTTGTTTGTACTTCACTGTAGATGATTACTGCTACTAAACGTGACTTCTTTCCTGAACAGCGACAAGACGAATGAAAGGGCGAATTGAATTAAACATCGACTGAAAGGGAGGAAATACGGTTTCGAGGTTAAATAAAAAGGTTTATTGGTAAATCGAACAATAAAAGCGTTTTGTTTTCTTTTAGCGAATTCAAGACGCAATCGGCGAGTATAATTGGGTAATAACTTTCGGGTGTTTTGCTTTGTTTTCGTTTCCTTTTTTCACATAAATTTTGCGATTCAGCGATTCATTTTGTTTTCGTATGATTTGTTTTACTCCTAATAATGTGCATTATTTTATGATCTTTACCGGCCGGGTCCAATGAACCCAAAACGGTTTTCAATTGTTTTTTTTTTTAAATTAAGGCATAGGTAATGCACTCGTATTTATAGACACTTCAAGTAGCAAGTATAGGATAAATACGATGGTGAGTCAAAAACTAATGTCTCCAATTTTTTTTCTTTTAAGTGAAAGAAATTAAAATGCAAATTACATAGGTTGAAAGCCACAATATTGATATTTGTCACTTGTCAATACAATTTCCATCCATTTCCACAGCTTTGGTCCATGTTTTTAACAAGGGCATGTACACTCTAAAAAATGATGGTAATCTTGCTATCATCATCTAGTAGTATTACTGGCACTAACATATCAAATTTGCAATGCTGAGTAATGTAAGTTTTAGATTACTTGCTTTCTTAAGGATTATTAAAAGTATTCAAGCAATATTACCTGGATTTTTGGGCTATTTTTAAGATTGAAGAAAATTAGAAGAATTCTCTCTGGAAAACAATGTAATATTCCTCCAAAATATTGAATATTCATTGACAACCTGTAATATCGCAAACGCTATAGTACCTAATTTATAATGTTTGCTTTCATTGCAAACGATAAAATTAATGATGTGAGTATTAGTGTAGTTATAGTACATTAAAGTAGAGAATATAAATGCGAGTAGTATGTTTTCAAATGCTGTTGTTTTATCTGTGTATTCCATTTTCAGTTTTACGGTAAAAGCTTGATTATATAGGTCCAGAAAACGTACCAAGCTAATGCAGTCCAAAAATCGCTTTAATAGAGAGCATTGTTAGCGGGTATGAAGAGGTAAACTTATTTATTACTATATATCTGTAATTATCAATTACCATTACTTACTTATATGCTCAAAGTGGAGCATGTTTTACATTATATGTGAAAATTACTTGCCCCTTAAATTTACGCATGTTTATTAAAGTTATTTCTGAAAATTACTGCGCATTTTTTTACCCATGAAAATTCCATCTAAGCTGGTAAATTTATTCAGCGCCATTAATTTTACATGACAAATCGTTGGTAACAAGGTTGCCATCGCTTTTACCTGTAATTTTACTAGAACTTCTCTTAGAGTGTATCCCAATGTGGTAAAAAAAATGGTCCTGCTTCTTAAGCTAGTAACACATGGACGTTTTCACGCCCTCCTCGTGTTCAAAGTGAATTTCACGATGAGCTTCTTTTTTGAGGTCGAACAGAGGAAAATCTGATGGTGCCAGGTCATCGACTCGCTGAATGTTGTGTGGTGTTTGTCTTTCAACTTCGTTACAGCGACAAATCCATCGTCTAAGAGTGCTGACATACACTGTTCCATCACCGTCTGCATTCTTCAATCTTTCATGAATGCGAATAGGCGTTTCACGTTCTGCTTTCTAGAATTCAATCACAGAACGCTGTCTAATGCAAACATCGATGTCGGCCATTTTACAGGCAATTGCAGTGCTGCCAGTTATTAACGCAGAAAGTTACTACTGCAGTGGATCGCAGAAAAGGCTTTGAGGAATAACACTAAATTCAAATTTTTCACTTAGCTAATTTAGAAAAAAAGAGGAGGCATTAGATATTGACTGATTCTCTTAGTTTTTCGCAGTATAAAAATACTTTCGTGATATGCTGATTTCTTGTTGGACTTAAGGTTAACTGATGAACTTATGGATTTTTTGCTACAACAATTGATTAATAGGACCAACTTCGTTAGTACGTCGAATATCGAGTCTTTCAAACATGTGTTACAAATACATCAATCGATTTTGATGAAGTTTTATGCAATAAGTGCATAAAAAATTTACACAATTTATTTTTGTATTTTAATACATGAAAGAATTATTTTGATGAGGAAAATGAAAAAAAGAAAACGGGGAAATGAAGGAAGTTTCTATGTAGCGATAATCCAAACATCGAAAAACAAGTTTCTTTGATATTTAGCTTCCTCAATATAATCATTTATGCGGAATATTTGTATTTTATATAAACAACAAAGGCGTATACTCTAGATTCTATATGTACGAGGCTTGTCCGGAAAGTAAATACCGTTTTAGAAATGAAACTCATAAAATATTTTATTCAAAACAAAATTTGTTTCTGCATGAAAGAGTATTTTCTGAATTGTTTTGCTATGTAGTTACCAGTATTGTTCAAATATAACCAGTATCTCTATTTCCTCTTCATAGAACGATTGCGTCAGTGAACAACCTCACGCAAAACAGTTTTTGAAATTTCTCGTAACTTGTCACTAAGCATTCTTATTGTGAATCGTCTGTTTTCACGAATTTTCTCATTTTTCAATCAAACCATCATTGATAACAGAAGACTAACTCACTTTCTCACCATTCCATCTGCCATTACATTGTCAACATAAATCTCTATAAGTTGACGATTAATTTCAGCTGGCTTAATATACCTTGCGTTCAAAAACCGTATTACAGAACGCACTTCACAGTTGGCGAGCTTCGGAATTGTCTTAAACATTTTGAACGATAATTAATAAATGTAAATATAACACAATCCCGCTGTAATGGTGTCAACGGAAAGACTGTGAACCACAGAGATACGTGTGCATGCGGGTAACTACAACAATAGCGCTGCTGTGACGGTAGGGTGAGACGGTATTTAGTTTCCGGACAAGCCACGTATAATATATATCACGATATAAGGGTTTCCATTTCACTAAAAATGAAAATTTGTAATAACAACTGTCTACATATTTGATAACCTTTTTCAGATAGTTGGCCTACTGGCAAAGTAACTGGAACTGATTACGTCTCACCCATGTACGATAACTTTATGGATGCTAGTGAGCATATAATAGCAATGATGAATGTTAAGTACAGATCTTTGGTATTTCTAATAAACTACTAAATTCAGTTGTTTCGATCTGGTTAGTTAAAATTTTGCTAGCAAGTGAAGAATCATCCAACAATGCATACAGTTTGCTTACAATTAATCCCATTTTATATTCATACACGGGCTGCATTCTTTTTTTTAATTATGTATGAACACATCTTTATCGATCGTTATCGATCCATGGTAGATCAGTAAGCGATTCATTACTAAACACAATGTTTTTCTATTCATTACATATCCTAATAGTTCATAAATATACACGGTGCCATCTTATTATATCATCAACATTACATTCCTTCCAATCTTTTCAAAAGGAAAACAACAATCTCTAGAGTAGATTCTGAGAAATTAGTTCGTTATTTACAGCACATAATATCGCTTCTAGTGTGAGTGAAATATTTCGTAAAGGCGTAAAGAAACTTTATCAGGGGTAAAGTCGAAACTGTGGACCTTACACCTGATAAATGTTTACTTATGTTCATCGCACAATTGCAAGCAAGTATTTTTCGTGGTAACACTTTTAAATTTCCCTTTCCCTGCAACTACAGACTTATTATTTTCGCTTCGAATGGCATACTCACTTTCTTTGCAAGAATCCACTGCTTGCCAATTTTTCCAACTGTCTTGCAAATATGCAAAGGAGATGAAAATTATTTTCTGTTCTCTTATAGTACAGTCTTTATATTGACGCCTCAATTTTGGAAATCTATAATTCCGCTAGTATTAGATAATAAAAATTAATTATTCTTGTTTTATTTACAATAGACGGTACTATTTGAATTATAGTAGTTTTCCAAAAAACTGATTCACTCAAAAATAGAAATAAGTGAACAATCCAAAGAAGCAGATACAAAAAAAAAATAACAGGATAAACGATGAACCGAATTTAAGAAGTGGTAGAAACGATAAACAAATGAAATATATTGGCAACACTTCTGGTTCCAAAAAAGGATACTAATTCATATAAGCTAATAAAAGAGGGTTATACTCCACATGATCCAATACTTCAAAGCCATGACATCGACGACAGTAATGAGATAATTTATATTTATAGGCATCGAAGACCGAAAAGTGGTCACTTGATTGGCGATTGCAATTGATCAGTGAGGTTGTCGGAAGAATTACGCATTTCTAATAGCTTCTAATTACTATTATATACAAACTAAGACAATTGCTTTGTCGAATTTTGTTAATTTTTTCATTATCTTTTACAAAGTATGGACATTTTAACTACTTGTGAAGATTTGCTTAGAAATCGCCTTTCTGTACATGTGATTATAACAATAATTATCTTGTTTCAACTAATCTGACCTGGCATTTTTATTACAATTCCCCTGATATTTATATTTATATTATATTTATATTTATTTTTAATATTTTTTTGAATTTAAACTGGTGCTTAAATTTTCCGGAGTGCCTTTTCTTACCTGGTCTTTCCTTAAATGCAAATGACAGAACAAAATGAAGAAAACATAAACCTAATGCTCGAAATCAAATATCAATAATTTCTTATTCCCATTATTTATTGAAATTTAATCTGCATAACACTGAAGTTAATTTTATCGCGAAGGACTTAAATAGACTACTGGAGTTCTCTCCTAAATTAGTCATCATAAAAGTTCATTACTTATATTACGTCCTCTAATTTTCAGTCGACGGCCTTCATAACAAAACGCTCGAAATGAAGTTCGCCCAATAAATCTCGCCTTATTCCTCATAATTCCGACCAACCTGCTTCGAGTAGTATATCACGGACGTGACTCACCGCGCCACCATTTAGACCATCGATTTTGCAATTTGTAAGACGCCCTATACACCCCTTTCCACCAACGCAAAGTCTTCCCCCAATCGTAGACGCCTTTTAACCCCGAGCAACAACTTGTGCGTCAAGCAACTAACGGAAAAAAAACAAAGGAAGCGATTCCTGTCAAAATTTCTTTGCTCTCTGACGCTTTTTCTTACGTTCGCATTTCTTCTTTTACTTGCAGGGGTTTGCCTCATCGAAAGCGAGAGCGGTAAGGATACGGCGAAAGTCACGAACAGGGCTAAGGGAAAATACTTGGGCTTGTTTCAGGTAAGTAAGTGAAATTGAGGCTTAACAGGAGCTTTCTTAAATAAATGACATCTGTTGATATAATTCTTTTGGCACAAGGATCTTTTAAAAGAATTTTAATTTTTAATTATCTTTGAAGTAATAGCGCTATGAGTATTTCTTTTATAAAACACTTTCGTTGCGACGTGAATTTTGAGATGGCAGTATGGCTCTAATTGGCTACGGGTACCAGCGTTCTCATAAAAAAATGAACTCTAGTTAACGAATAACTGCTTAAAAATATTTTGTCTACGATACCTTTAATGTACACTATAACGATCAGCATGAATTGGAAGCAACAATTTGTTGATCCAGAGTAAACTACTTTTTTAATTCATGCCTGTAACATTACTTATGTTCAGGATTTCGTATATGGTTAAATTTTGTTATCAATCGTTCAGAAATTTGTTTTAAAATTCAATATGCAGAGTGACAAAAAAATTACAATGTATATATGTATTTCACGAACTGAAGAATGTAAAGAAATACCTTAAATACGTTCTTAGGAAGTGAAGATGTAACGTAACTGATGTAAGAGAATACATTCACCTCATTCTGTAAACTGTAGTCACCTCAATGCTTCCTGGAGTTGATAAAAGTACAAGAACTGTTCTGTAGAACGCAGAAGATATGTTATCAATACAATTATAACTGATCCACCAGTATCTAAAAGGCAAAAGCTTTTAGGTATCCTGTTTCCCGTCTAGATTCTCAAGCATTATACTTCACTTCATCCTTATTTTTTAGTCAGACTTCCTAAAGAACCAATTGCTTATATCATCGATTCTCAAGCGTAACGAAAACGAAATGCGCTGCTACTAAAACAATTCCCACTTTTTCAATTTATAAGTTTGTCCACGTAACTTCCGCTCCAGAAACTTTAAAGTGGCCTGCTGTGCGCCTCGCGCCTTTTCCCATGCCGACCGCACTTGTAGCATCATGTAGTCTTAACGCGGCTTTTCTCTAACGTGTAAACTACAAACGCCCAACGTTCGTTCTGTAACCCTCACGGAATACCGCGCTAACACTTGATTGTCTGCTTGTCTTTTTGTTGCAGATAAAAAGCAATACGTGGTGCACGTTCCAGAAACCGGGCGGTAAATGCAAAATGATGTGTGAAAGTGAGTATTTGTATAGTTTTTAAAAGGTGTAAAATGTTATCTATTTATTAGGCAATCACATCTAGATGCCTTTTTAGACTGCTTCCGGGAAATTAAGTCATATTCGGATAGTTTATGTTTAAATTGCTTTATAAGCGCTTAGCAATGTGTTCAAATTGAAAATTGTTTTTAGCAGCAAAGTTTGGCATGCTTTATTTGCTTAATATAACATTAGTATTATGCATAATTAATAACTTAGTAATGCAATCTTTTGTTTTTATTCATACTGTAACTTTTAGGTATATTAGTCAACCTAGCAAAGAAAATAAAGTCCAGGTTATAGACTATGAAATAGGGCTAACAATACTACAATGGCTTGACGAAGCCAATTTACGCCACAAACAAATTATTATAAAAACAGTTTTTATTTCACAAGATGATTATCTGCAGAGAAGAATAGAATAGGGATGTATTTTCTAAAAATATTTCGGTTTTCATGATACACTTCATTAAACCGAAATCGAATATGACCCTTATTAGTTTAAGTAGAACACTTTAATCGACTCTTTAGATAACTGTTTTAAATATAACTTTAACGATATTACATACCATCGGGCCTTTGAGAAATTATTTTTTCTGAAAATGTTGACAGATTAATTAGTATCTGTTTTTGGTTACCAGCCACCTAAATTAGATTTAAGATATTAGAGATTGATTATTGACAACACGAGCACCTATTTGTCACTATAAATACATTTCAAAAGTTTTATACCGAGTGTTCCGAAAATCCACTCCATTTCGTATATTTAACGTTAAAACATTTTTTTTAATATCAGCCCCTACTTTTGACTCATTATTGTATTCTTTATTATACCCTGAATAATTTTTTGTTAAGAAGAGATTAAATAACAGGTGTATGCATAAGTTCTTTCCGGTTTAACTGAGAGATAACGCCAGCGAAAAGTATGAAGCGTATTAATTTGACACATACGTCATTTTGTTCGTCTGGGATGAACTAAGCCCGCTCTCTGTGAATAAGATACATATCACGTATGAGGTAGGTGCCATAAATTCTCGGTCTGATATAGAAAAAAAAAAAACTTTCACCTTTTTGGGAAAAGGTTCGTCAGGTCGCCGCCATTCAACGGACTCCCTTTTCGATAGAGGATCGTAAAACAGAACTGTTGTTTCATCGTCTGTAACAATGGACTCCAAAATCGGTTTTGGGTCGTCTCCACGCATTTTTAAAAACGACCGCGCATATTCGAGTCGACGTTCACGTTGGAGAGCAGAAAGAAGACGCGGTACCTATCTTGCATTAATTTTATTCATACCCAAATGGTCATGGAAAATTCGGCGAATACTTGCTTCGGAAATATTTGTTATCACTGCCAATTCCTTCACTTTCAAATTGCGATCTTCTAGCACTAAATCTTCAATAATTGAAATTGGTTAAGGCGTTACACTTCAATTGGTCGAGCCGACCATTCAGCATCTTCCAGAGATTCTTTTCTACAGTGGAATACGAAGGAGATAAATCACCGTCTAAACGTTGCTGTGTGTGATTAGGCGATTGCCCTTCTTTTGTTAAGACCTTGATGTTCGCGCGGTACCCAGTTTTCTATCTACTAAAAACTATTATTTTTCGAACCGTCATATTTATAGCGTAGACCTCGCGTATGTGCATGTATGTCGTGATGGAGTTTGAACACGCTTGAACCTGTATAAGCCTGTCAAGCCGAGAATTTATGGCGCCTACCTCGTACGTGTCTCGGCGATACTGATTTGTCGACGATTTGACAGATCTCCTAATGACACCACACGTTGAAAAAGTAAGAGATAAGATGTGCAAATAAATAAATAATTTTCTGAAACACGTTTGGTTTGAAGAATATTAAATTTGTGAAACTATATATGCCTTCTATCTTTTACATTTATTAGGGCGAATTGGGAAGTTTACTGCTTTCAAAAAGCATTGTTCCTGCATTATTTGGCCTTTCTCCATTCATTCTTGTTTCAATAAGAAATTAAATTGACCTTAAATAACTTTCCGTTGCCCTTCCTATACGTGACCCAGCTTTCCTTACGTTTTCTAAAACCACTACTTCTTTCGAAGATGAAAGACGTTTGCGGGAAAATAAAATTTACATTCTCTTTGAAGATTATCCGATCAACATTGACGGTAAGCAAGTTCTGCTATTTCTCTTCTCCTCATTCGACATCAGTACGCCTAATATAATCTCAAAAACTCCTCTGGCGGGATGGTTAACCGCCTGAACAAACTACCTCTTATCAAGGTTCAAGCCCATAAATGACAGACGAACTTTTTTATGAAGGCAGCTCGTCTTAACGCAAAAAGTTAAATCGATCTCCATCGAGAGAAACTTCTGATACCGGCAAGAAGTCGAAGAAAAGTTAAAATGCATAAAGTTCTGCGGGATACGCCTGTCCATACTTAGATATCAGTTATATAATAAGGTATTTTGAAGATCGTCAAAAAATCGTATAGCGCCTTTAGGATTAACGTTAAGTTGAAAGTTTCGAAAACTTGAAATGTTAAGTTTTACTTTTACTTGACTTTCTCCTTAATAAGTATGCTGGCATTTTTTAAGTTCTTAAGGATACGTCTATCATGCCAAGTATATAACGATGGAAGTTTATTGTGTGCACGTTTTTTGGTGTTTGCAAACGTAATGTTAGCATTTTAAATTTGGAGAAATGTTTTGGTAACCAACAAGCAAATGTGTTTGTTTCTTAGTTTACCCTTTTAAAGTATTTCTTTTATTTCTGGAATTTTCACTCTTGACGTGTCTCCTAAAATTACAAAATGTAGCTGAAAACAAGTAATTCTTTATTCTCTTTTCCTTTTTTCTAATTTAAATTTTTTATTTTAGATTTTTGATGTAGATATGAATCTAGCTACAATAACTTCAAAAGCATAAGTGATGACAAACAAAATTACAGAAACTACATCACACGAATGTCTTTGTTAAAACTAGGCAGTCGGTTTCATATGACCTCTACACATCATCAGGTACAGATATTCAAGACTAGATCACAAGAAAGTTGTAGAGATCGTTGGAAAATACGAATCAAGAAAGAATAATTCACCTCAAAGGAATATCTGTAACACAATCATTATAAAATCTTACTGCTAAATATTAATAATAAGACTTTTATTCCTAAATTCTTCTGAGATTGTGAAAATTACAAGCAAACGTCGTAAGTATCGATACTTTTGGTTTTAGCGTAACTCAGTGGGCAATGTATTGTTTGCCAAAATTTATTGTAAAGTGTGTCTTCAAACGTATTGTAGCTGAAATATGCATATTTATATCAGAAATCTAGAACAGAAAATTTAAATTAGAAAAAGAAATTGTTTTCATATAGACTTCGTAATTTTAGAAATGACGATAAGAGTGAATGTCGAAGATATTAAATTAAAAACACCTTAGAAGAGCAAACTATTTATCACATTGGAATCTTCTCATGTTAATGTTACACACTCGAAAATAACACAGCAGATTGTTCTCTTCACTTCACTACAGAGTTTGCACATAGATTTTTCTTTAAAAAAACCATTTTGTGCATATATCTATAGAATAGATTAAGTTCTTTAGCATTAATTGCCTTTTATTTTTTTATTTTTAAAATTTTTGTTACTTAGCTAAACTATGGACGGTAGTGTATATTCTAGTCAATACTAGTATGTCAGTTATACGTGGTTGGGATAATATTTCCACCAACTGTTCTGTTTCCAATAGAGTTGATGTTGCTGGACAATCCACTTTCTGGTTGCATTACACGCAGCAGTTTTGGTTATAGTTATACCCAATTTAAGCCCAAGGAAGGGTATGTCCTTGGTAATTGAAATATAAGTTAGTATCCATATTTTTATGAAAGGTAGTGCACACGTTTTTATAGATGGGTCTCTCAGGTGTTTATCATTAGTCTTTTACGTCAATGAATTTTTCTTGGCAATGCAATAGTGAATGTATACATATCTTAATAGCATATTGTTGTTAATCTCTGATGTAAACAATAATGGTTTAAAGGAATGCTGTTGACTTGATATGAGATAAAACGTAGGAACATGAAAAAAACGGGGCCAATTTCATGGTTTCATGCAAATTTGCACATGCTCAAGCCAAGACACTCCAGAAAACGACTATAAAACTAAAACAGTGTTTGCATCTGTTCTAGTTTATACCGCAACCAGCATCACGACAGCAAAATTACATTACAAGCCAATAATAACTGTTCTTATGCGCAAACTTATACGAAACCGACAGCTGTTATTTAACAAAATTTGAGATACTGTGAGATTGTTTCCGTTTTTCATTTTCTTATACTACTAGAATAGCAATTCTTGAATCTACATCTATCAAAAACCTATTATCTAATATTTTAGGGGTTATAAAACGAAAACAAAGTATATTTTGAGACCATAGTCAACAGACATGTACTCACGCAGGTTAGTCCAAGTCAACATAAAACTGAAGGTAAAATGAAGAAACAAAGTTGATTACTTTAGATGATTACTATGCAGCGTAGCTGCAACTTATCTATTCTCCCGAATTCAAAGGAAGAAAAATTCCTCTCCTACCGTGCTATTTACCATTTTTCATACATAACGCTCTCTATCTTTGCCCAGTAATGATATAGTTGCATAGTTATAGATATGTAATTTACTTAAATTTACTACAACCTTAGTAACTAATTATGGTGGAGGAGTGTAATTTTATAGCTTATGTTTTTCAATAAAATAATCAATCAAAATTATATTAAAAAAGAAGTATTCATTATTTAACAGTCACGAAATCTTTCTGTTTAGAATTCTTAGACGACGATATCGCTGATGATGCTCGCTGTGCGAAGAAAGTATTCGAGGACGGAGGTTTCAAGGATTGGGACGGATGGCAGAGAAATTGCTACGGCAAAGTACTTCCAATTCCCCAGTGTTAAGATCTTATTGTATTTACAACTACAACCTTACTACCATATTTTGTAATTCCTTTCCTTATTTCTTTATCTATAAATAAACTGAAATTTCAAAATGGTTTTTTCCTGCGTTTTTAGTTGGTTGCCAAAAAAGAGCGAAATATCTACAATATGATTGTCAATATAAAAATTATGTCGTATAATTACACTACCCGGGCGACCTGAAATGTTTCCGGAAACGACAAGAAAAACTTAGTATTGGTGTGGCTTTTATTTTTATTTTTCGATGTAGTCTCCTCGAAGGTCAATACACTTTTTCAAACGGTGCTCCAGTCTCTTCAAGCCGTCGGAAAAATAGGGTCTATCGAGATCAGCAAAATAGCCATCTGTAACGGCGATGATTTCCTCATTGGAGGCAAATCTCTTTCCTTCTAGTGATTCTTTCATCTTTGGTAATAGGTAAAGGTCGCTGGGGGCTAGGTTCGGTGAATATAGAGGATGAGAGACTAATTCGTAGCGCAACTCATTCAATTTGGACACGACGATGCGGTATAAATGTGCCGGCGCATTGTCGTGGTGGAAAAGTACTTCTTTACGCTACAGACGAGACCGTTTCTCCTTCAATAGTGCATCGAATCGGGTCAATAAATCGCTGTAGTATTGCCTCGTGATCGTCCTTCCCTTCTGCAGATAGTCGATGAGGATCACACCTTGGGAATCCCAAACATTGGTCGCCATGACCATTCCGGTCGATGGAACGGTCTTTGCTTTCTTTGGAACCGATTCGTCCGGAAAAGTCCAATGCTTCGACTATTCCTTGGTTTCCGGTATGTAGTACTGGGCCCAAGTCTCATCCGCGGTTACGAAACTCATGAAGAAATCCCTTGGATTGCATTGAATCTTGGTCCGACACTCCTCCGAAACAGTCACCAGTTTTTGTTTTTACTCCGGCGTGAGCAAACGTGATCGGTGCCGATCACGCCCAAAGCTCTTTCATACCCAAAATTTCGTGTGGCCAACGCGTTCTTCCGTGATACCTGTTGTCTCTGCTATCTCTTTCAGCTTCAATTGGCGATCGGCTAATACGACATCATGAATCTTCTTGACCATTTCGTCGTCGGTAGCGATTTTTGGGCGTCCACTGCGTAGTTCGTGACTGCGTTTGTGCGCCCACGTTTGAACTCGGTCACTCAGAACTTGATGGTCGAGAATAATGGAGTACATCCGCCATGAACCTCTAGCAAAATATTTTGAATTTCCGTGGTCGTCTTCCCAGCCATCCAGAAGTGTTTTACCATTGCACGAAATTCGATTTTATCCGTCTTTCGCGAAACCCCCTGACTTGCTACATAAAACACACTCTTAAACGACAACTATTGAGAGTACACGCCGGAAATTTTGGCAGTTGCCATAAAAAAAGGTTGCCCTTATCCACCAATGAATCCACTTCAACCTTCGTGCGCCATCACTTGCCGATTCCGGAAACACTTCAGGTTTCCCTCTTATAGTGGACCAGTAATAGCTGTAACTTAGATGGATGAAGCTTAAAATAAACTTAAAATTTATTTAGAAAAAATGCAATAACCTGTGGAGCGTCGATGATCTTATCATTAACGAGATATCTCAAATGCATTATTCTACTAGACTGGAGGAAGTTCATACAAAGACGCAAACATTCTGATTTAAACTTTAGCCTTTTTTGACTACTCTTTTACAAAAACGAATGTGCATGTATTCGTAGCATATAGGATGCTTTATAACGCGTCGTGTCTATTTTCTTTCTTGTTGTTCTCTAATGTACAAAAATGTGCTATTTGCATTTGCCTCATGGGTAGTTGGTTATCTCTGAAGAAAGAATAAAAATCAAACTTAACATAATAGAATATGTTTATCTAATCATAAGATAGCGAAAGGAATCGATAGATTTGTTGCAATTGTCCTATATACGTTATCATAACACGGTCCAAATCCGGAAACAGTGCGCTTATTAGCGAAAGCCTACGAATTCATTTCAATTAAATTGTACGTAACGACTAAAGTTATAGTTGATCTTTACGTGTTCTGTCATAACCACTATTTTCTGCAGAATATTGCGTGAGATTTAGCGATGGACATTTTTCTTGCTAGTAACTTATACAATATTTAGCTGCTGTTTATTACGTACTATGTTTATTTTTTTAATTTTAAGACAACTCCTGTACCAATGCAGGTTATTGACTATGATTATAATTTGCATATTGTTAATAGACAAACTTCCATACTCTATAAACTTATTAATATCTTTTACACAATATCTATGGGGCTACAGCACAAGCACGAATCGTCCAATACTTGCTACACCTACCTTAAATATTACCACTACTAGTCACTAATTAAAGGGAACTTATACACTATGCATATTCATCATCTAAATGGGCAAACACTTCTTCTGAGGAAGGCTAAATCGCGCACAAAGATAGGTTAAGTTTAGTTATGCAATACTCTCTTTTGTTTAGAATTGCTAGATGATGATATCAGCGACGATGCCATTTGCGCAAAGAAAATTTTCTACGAACACGGATTCAAGCATTGGGATGGATGGAGGAGGAATTGTTACGGGAGGATAATTCCTCTGCCCGGGTGTTAGAATTCAATTTTGGATACTAGATCGCACAAAGGACCAATGTGATATTTATGTGTACATGTATACATATATAATTAGATCAGGAACTCCACCACCAAATATAACTGTAAATATTCTTTGTTTGTTTTTATTTTTGCAAATAAACTTAAATCCAAAAATAATGTAACTTTTTCTTTACTTAATTGCTTTTTGACTACTATATTTCTGGCTACTATACTAGAAAATGTTCACAATCTAATTTTCCCATTTGTCTTCCAGATAGGATAGATCTAGATAGAAACGTTGAAATAAAACTAGAAACTATCATATATATGTATGTATTACTATTATAAGTAGAGTAATCACTGCTAATGTGTGGTCATATATATATATATAATAGAAAAAAAATTAATGAAAAATGTAAAAGTATAACACGAGTTGATAACTAACGGAAGGAATTTTTATTTCAGGAATTAGTAAACGACTTTTATTTAACTAAGACTTTTGAAATCGGCAAAATAAAATTTTTGTTCATTTTATGAAAGTTTACTGTTAATAAAAAAGTTTTAGCCTACTGAACAATTCCAGTGCCCGAAAACTTATGGAATTTTGCTATTTTGGGAATACTTTTAAAATTTCATACACTTAAATTTAATTTCAACAGTCTTTTTTAAATGCGACACTCAGAGAAGTATTTTCTTGCATCAAGAAATTAGATTTTCTCGCAAAAATCTGTCTCTATTCAAGTAAATAGGTTTTCTTCAAGACTAAAGAAATATTTAATATAAGAAAATAATATTCTTGAAATTATACTTGCATCAAATAAATATTTTCTTGGAGTTAGAAAATCAAATAAATGCGAGACAAAAAAAATGCTTTCTCGAAGTAAATCATTTAGTCTTAAGTTAAGAAAATGTTAAAAAAATTGTAGTTTAAATATAGGTTTAACACAGTAGCTATTGTCTCCCCTATTGACTTAGTGGCTAAATCAGGTGAAATACGAAAATCGAGAACCAAGAATTAAAATCGTGTTCGATCCTCGATACGACAGTTTCACTAATAAAAGATATAGGCAATACGTCCAGCACAAATCATTGAACGTATGGATTAAGCTGGTAAATATACTCAGCCCTTCTCGGGCCATACCCCGAAGATTGCCGAATCGTCGGACAATAAGTGGATTGTAATTCACAACGAGAAGGAAAATAGTTATATATATATATAAACATATATACCTGTGTTGTTTCTTCATTCTTGGATTCTCTACGTTTATTGACTGTCCTGTGTGTTTTATAAAAAAAGATATTAAAACAAACCTCTTCATAAGTCGTTCTAAATTGTACTGGTGGAAATTATTCCCCGCATGAAACGTACTGACGAGGAAGGGTTAGGATATGCTGCTTATGAGAAAGTACTACACCATTCAGGAGTTCCTGGATTTTTAAAATGTTTATTTGTGTGTTTCTCTTTTATTTATTACGTTGTTTGTTGTTTCTTTTTCAACCTCCGTTCGTCCCTATAGACAGTCACGCGAGTGGGCGAGAAGGAAATGCCCAGAATGTGACTGCGCATCTCCCTCGCTATTGTACCCGCGAGATCCTCAAACACACCACTGTAATGTAATTTTCGTTGGTTTTAAATGATAACTTAATTTTCATTTAATTAGATTGTGAAGTTAAAATTTCACGGTTCCGGTAAGATTTGAACTTACAAATCGCTATTTAAATTGCCATTCAAGTCGCTAAATTTAAATAGCTACGTTAAATACTTTAATGTATTAATGACTACACATATATCCCTAATATCTACGCAGACACAATATTTAATGTCAATGCCAAGTGGACGATCAATTAAATTAAGTTTAATGTGACTTCCTTTGGAAAGTAGTTGCAATTTAGCTAAATAATTTGGTGAGTGAACAAATAGAAATTAGCACAACAATATTTGTTAATCTAAATAGTTTTGAGGTATTAAGTCTACTAAAAATTAATTTCAGCTAACATAAATTGTGATCACACTAAAACACTCTAATTTTTCTGAGCGTACATACCCTCGAAAAACAAATAGCTTTTTCTATTTGTGCTAACACGAACAGATGTTGTAAATTCAATTTAATTCCATTAAAAAGCTTTTATTTCTTCCTTCAAACGGTACACACAGCCAGCATTTCATTAAATTTTACACTACTTGCCCCAGATTCCAAAAACCGCATTTCGCAGTAAAGGCTCGCCATGGCTGCTCGCAGAAACTTCAACTCAACAAGTAAACATACGATTCCTAACTTCCTTCTGGCGCACCTACATACTTCTATCCCGTATATATAGGCATACATATTTTACAGAGTCTTATTGTTCGGCAGTTGGCAACACTTCGAGGTCCCACAGTTCTTTTTCCAGCTACAATAATTTAGCGCAAAAGCTTTGAACGCAAGCCGCCGTTGCCAAATAAATAAATAAGAAGGACGTGGAAACTGCCGGGCCAACGAGATTATTAGAGTAGGGACGGCTGCGTTAAATGACAGCAGCGTGGAAAAAAAACGGTGGAAAATCTGGAAATATATGAGTTCCTACAGCACGTGTTTTAATAATGTATGTACTTCATTTGTTATAAATGGCTAGGTTTTGTGAGGGATAAAAAACGTACAGGTTGATCGAAATTAAATTATCAAGCTGGTATTTTTTTAATATTGGAAAATTATTTAAAGTATAAAATTTCGAAAGATTATTTAATTTGTTATATAGGTTCTAAATTATTATAAATTATGTACTAAAATGGATAATAAACAAATATATCGTGTTCCAATTTATGTGGAAAATACTTTTTCATACCCTAAAAGGTCATAGGAGACTTTTCCCTTAAATCAAAATGAAAACCATACTGAAATGAATACGTAGGCTTCCACGGCCAGAGTCAGTAATAAACGAACTGTGTCCGGAACGAACGGTGTCACGATAAGGAGGAGAAAATAAACTAAAAGTAAGAGAAAAACAAAGAAATAAAAAGAGAAAACTTGAAAGGAGAGAAGGGGAACAGAATCTAAGAAAAGAAATGAAAAAGAAAGGCGGTCTCTCGACGTTTCGCGTCCGTTGTAAGAGAATCCTTCAGAAGAAAAGCAGGGGTACCAAAGTGGCACGGCAACTCGACATATAAGTAAGCTAGAGGCGAAACTACTTTGGAAGAAGATCGCGGTAACTTGACAACAAAATGAATTTATTACCAAAAGTTATGCACTAACATCATTAGTTTTCTACATGATCACCGTGAAGGTTGATGCATTTATTATGTCTATGGATGAGCGTTCTACTCCCTTCTGCATATAATTTGAAGTTCTTTTTTACTTTGGAAGCTCTGTCCTCCTAGCTAGTTTTTCAGTTCACGAAAGAGATGGTTTTTCTGGAATCATTATGTCAACTCGTTGCATAATGTCTTCTGATGCGACAGACTTGCGTTTTTGTTCCCCTTTCATCGTAAACATCGGCTTGGATTTCTTTAAACATCCTAGACTATTCACGGGCAAAGCCATCCGCCATAAAGTTTTCGCCGTATACTCAGCTCATTCTTTGATAAATTTCAGCTGCACTATTCTCTCCTGCTTAAAGGAATCTTGTTACACTACGTAACTCGCACTTGGTGGGAGAATCAATTGTAGCACCCATGTTTACGTACCAGCAACTCAGTTGAAACAACAGATATTATAGCGAGGGAGATGCGCAGTCACATTCTGGGCATCTCCCTCTCGCCCACTCGCGTGACTGTCTATAGGGACGAACGGAGGTTGAAAAAGAAACAACAAACAACGTAATAAATAAAAGAGAAACACACACATAAACATTTTAAAAATCCAGGAACTCCTGAATGGTGTAGTACTCTCTCATAAGCAGCATATCCTAACCCTTCCTTTTAAAAGACTTGTTAAAAGAAGAGATTCTGTAAATCTCTGGTAGGTGGTTGTATAACTTACTTCCTCAGTACTCAACGGCTTTTTGAGAACCTACCAAATGTCGACAAGGAATACATATCATACATCCTAGTTGTGATTGGTCACGTATAGTGTTTACTCTTGTACTTGTGTGCCTGAGTCTTAATCGATCTTTGATATTTCATGTCTTTTTGTTTAATAGTTTAATTGCATGTATATCTATATCTATCTAAACAGCATATTTATACTTTGGGGTTTCATCTGTAAATGTTGATACAGCGCTTGATAATAACCCAGATCCAAAGAAATTTATCTTTGCTTGTCACGATAGGATTTTCCTTATACTATGAACTTATCTCCCTTTCCATAGCGGCTCTACTTTGTATATATTGACCATGAAGTACTTTCGGAATAGTTCCAGTTATTTTTAAAATTTCAAGAAGCTGCGCGCAATTCGTTCCAGCGGCTGCCTCTAGTTATTGTAATGAGGTTACCACATAATGGACATATACTCTAACTTGGTACGTCCTTTTATTATTACGTACAATGATAAATTCAATGACTTGTAAATATATAAACAATTACTCTCGGTATGATAATCAAATGGGCTTCGGGGTGACACCGCGGCTTTTAATAACATCAAAGTTTGGTTGCCTATTGTATACCTGTAGAAATGTCAAGAATGCTATTATGTCACTGGGAGTATAATACAATATTACTGATATTCAATGACATTCTTCTTCTTTATGAACTAATGTTCTATTACTTACAAACTTTTCTGTGAGAGTATGACGTTGCCTGTACGGTTCATGCTGGGTAATAATTTGGAATCACCGGTACAATTTAGAACTATTATGATGAGGTTTGTTTTAATATTTTATAAAACTGGTTAATATATCCTGAGTTGTCTTTGAATTTATTCCTATGATACCATGCAGTACATGTAACAGTCATTAAATTAGTAAGAAATCGTGCTAACAAATGCATCAGATTCTCTATTCATTCGAACTTTATGGAACACCTAATTATACCATCACGCCTTAATATTGTCAAATCAGTTTCGTTATTGCGAAATAAAAATCGTAATTTATGTGCACGTATTTTCTAAGATAAGGTGAGCAATTCCAGCCATCCAAGTCTTCTCTTTTTTTATTCTTACGTTCTCTTGTATCGTAGCAGTTTTTCTCGCGTGCCACACACGATTTCCTTCCGTTCCGACAGCCATCGACGAAGCTCATTTTCATTTCGCCTCGTACTTCCGTTCCATTTCGCGTATCCTTTGTGTTAGCGCGAATAACTCATTTCTGCGGCGAATAAGCAAGAAATATTTTATGGTAGAGTAATAAGAGAAACGCGATTGACTCGAATGCGTGTTGTTGCGGATTGGAAATAGGCAACCAGTTGTACTTCGTATATTTTATATGAAATGGAATATATGTATGTACGGAGAAAATTGTATGTTGTGTTCTCTTATTGGATCGACGAAACGAGAAATGGTAACTTTTGTTTATACGAACTTAGATTATATTTTTACTTAGTTATAGGTTTTGGAGGAACTTGGCTACGACATCAATATAAAGAAGAACGATTTTGAAGAATTCGAGAAACCGTTTCTTTGCTCTAACTTACAGCTAGTTGGTATATAATTTCCTTGGCAGGATCGAGTACCTTCATGTAAATAAATGAATACTTTTCAGTGGTTCCATTATCTAACTTTAACATGGATTCTCATTTTTAACCGAGTTACCCATTGAATTCTAAAAACATTGGTATCCCAGATACATATATTGCATCTCTTCGAAAAGGAAAAAAATATTATGATAATAAATCTATCAAACCCGAGTGTGAAACTGGGGATAGTTCTCTGTAGTTGCAAGTTTGTCTGTCCTTTTTCATGAATATGATTTGTTACACGTCTACTTCTCCAAAAGAATTTACATTTTTAAGTAACTTAAGGTTCTTTTAATTCAACGTTGTGCTCGAATTGTACCATGCGCGAAAAGAAGCGTTTCAGTTAATTGTAACTCATATACTCTATACAAGAAATTGTGAACTAGACTAATTTAGAGACGAAACATGTTTACGGAGCAAAAGGAAAACCGTGGAAAGATGTAAATATTGATGAATTTTTAATATTCTGTGGTTTACTTATTCATGCGGGAGTTGACAGAGTCTGAGGTATTTCTATGACAGAATTATTTTGTGGTGAATTTGCTAGTCATATATATCGAGCCACAATGTCCATATTTCGCGTAGAAGAAATACGGCGGCGATTCATCAGATTTGACGATAAGAGGACTCGGAGTACGCACTTGGAACCCGATAAATTAGCAATAGTATCCTACGTTTGGGATTTAGCCATTCAACAACGCAAAACTTGCGTCATACGGGATACAAATGTAACTATAGATGAAAAACTCGTTGAGTTTAGAGGTAGATACAGATTCTTTGAACCTCGTTTCGATACTTCTTTTTGTTTGTCCAATATAAAGTTTCTCACAATCATTGCATGCGATTTGGTATATTCCAGACCTTTTTATCATCTCCGGTTTATCTTTCGGATTCCCTAAGAGATTCTTTAAGTTGTTTTTTGACACAAAAGACACGTTAATTGTTAGTTGTCGGAAAATCTTACTTAACCCTTTTACTGTTGGCTGAAAAGGAAGAGTTATAAATTTCTTATTACCGGTGTTTGTTGATGTCAAAGTCGTGGAATTTCTGATGTGTTGTTTGTATTGAACCTTCCTTAAAATACGGTCGACATCCATAGAAAAGAAACCATTGTACCTCGCTACATCTTTGATATACTTTAATTCTTTGTCATACCTGCTCTTGTTTAGCGGCAATCTGCCGAGTCTATTGACCAGAAAACTAATCGCGATTAGTTTTTACTTTTAGTCGGTAACACGGTTGACAATGGGAGCCCACGTGCTCTCGAAACGCTGCGTTCCGCATAATTAATTAATTTGTGTGAGTGGAGTTTACTGCTATACCTGTGAATTGTGTTAAATTTGTATATACAGTAAAATAAACTGTGGATTGATACTATCTCGAGTGCTGCTTAATTTCAACGTTTCTAATTCCTACAGCTTTCACAAGTTTGCTATTGCAAGCACCAGTTTTTGCTATGTATAGGGGTGCTGACAAATATTTTGAAATTTTTATATAAATTTGCAACATATTATATTTACGTTACCATTGATATTATTATTATTATTATTTTACATTTGTATGTACATATGTTGTTATTCTAATGTAGTAGTGGCGGAAGATTTTTTATTACGAATCTAATATCCTGTTATTGTCTGTTTGCTGTTGCGCTAATAAGTTCTTTAATTAGTAAATTGTGTACATGCTAATACAATTATTATATGAATAAAAATAATACTTTTTAAAATATTTTGTTAAAATTTAAACTGTGCATTCTATTAAGAGGAGTTTCCGGGTTTCGGATTATATAAATGCCGACATTGTATAGGTTAAGTATCCTAGGGTTAAAGCGACTTCGAACATTAAATACTAGAAGAAGTAAATATAAGAAGCAAGATACGCCAATTTTAGGGTAAAGCACAATTACAAATATGGTGAATAATAGAGAAATTTGATAACATATTCGAATTTAGTACCGGCTAGTTTCTGTAACAAAATCTTTGTTCAGGACCAGTGGCAACAACAATGTGAAAAGTTTTTAAATAATAATATCCATTCGTTCAGCACACTACATGAAAGTTACCCATCGTGTGCATTCAGCTAATTGTAATTTTAATGAAGATTTTAAAAGGACGAATTTTCTTATTTATAGAAGCGAAACTTTTAACCACTAAACCTATTCGCTTTCATCCCCTTTGGAAAAATTATTTGACCATGCCCACGTGCACTAGCTTCTCTTACATAAAGCCCATTAAACGATCCGAGATACCTAGATCGAATGCGAACGAAGAACATCTGCTCCCTATACCATAATAGACAATACGAGAACTATCATCGGTTCCTGAATTATGTCTTTATTAAATCTGCACGTTCGGTCGCGTTGTCGTCGAGCAAGTAGTTGCCGCAACGGTCCAACGTATATGTGCACTCGTACCGATTCTTCCAGTCTATATTCGGAACTCGTACGAATAGCAAAAGCGGCGGTACCAGCAGCAGCATCGGCACACAAAGGCTAGAAGGCAAACCGTGCACGAGTTAAGCGACTCGTTTTCTACGTTTATGGGCAGAACTCGCTCGGTTTACTTCCTTCTGGATACATCATTTCGGATTTTTACGTTTTAACGAGCCCATTCGGAGAATCGAAACGAATGAGCAAGTTCGAGAAAGAGGCGAAGAAGCGAGGAGAAGGTGGAAATGTTTATTGGAATGAATGGTGGCAGGCGGGAATTTGCTGACCTGACAATTTTTAAGTAGATAATCACCGCCGCTATAGACATATCTTGCACGAACCGACGGATTTTTAAGGTTTCATTGATTAGGAAAGCTTTTGTGGAAGATTCATTCGCACTTGATTAACTTCGTAGTGCTCGTCTGATGAAAATGTGTATTTTAAGTAAAATAAGTCGAATATTCTGCTTAGAAAAAGTGTAATATGAAAATCCGAAAATAACATTGTTGCTGATTGATTATTATCTAATTAGATCTTTATTAATTCAACTTCTGTGTATTAATAATAATAATTAGAGACCGGATTATACACAAAGTGCAAAGTTGCGTACCTTTAATTATAGTCTATATGTAGACGTATTACACTAACTGAAGTTAATTAGCGCTAATTAGTGATTGCATATATTGCATATTTAGGCATCTCTATGCATATTTCTTACAAAAATTGCATATATTCCATATTTAGACTTTTTCTTATCCTTTCTATTAGTAAAAATTCCTAGTAATTCCTAATGTACATCGACAACGGACAATTCTCAGAACGACAAATCTTTTACATTGGTTTCTCTTGTACTTTCTTCCAAGAACTGCACGTGTTTAATTTCGCCTAGCAGAAGGGATGTGGTAAATACGTTTTATTATTATTAATTCCCAAATAAACTATTCATTCATTGAATATCTTTGAGCGAAACAGCATGTATTTGTGTTACGTTTTTAAATACTGTACGTACATACAATGAGTAGACGGACCAACATTTTTTTACGGATTAAACTGGTAAGTTTAATTTTACTAAAAGCTTTACAATTGTTTTTAACTTTTGATATAAAATGACAATTGTTGTTGTAGGTGTCTTGTGAGAGAAAATACCTGATTGATCAATACGCTAAAATTCCATCATATATTAGAAAATGTGAAAAACTAAAGCGATCCGCCTGTGTGCAGCAATTTATATGTAAATGTGTAGCATCAACTTCACGAAACTCACAACAAGAAGAATATAATACGGATCTGCGTAACGCATTAATTTCGTCTTACCATTTTTGTTTTGTCTTTCATGTCTATCATTTTCATGTATATCATTTTCGGTATTACTTATACATAAATCTATTCCAGGACTCCTGGTTGATCTTTCTGGATATTTCTTTCGCAACATTTCTTCTATGCTTGTAAATTTCATGATTAACTTTGGTAGGGTTGTTAATATATTGCATGTATGTTTTTTTGCTTTTCTTTCACTGCTTTTTCCATCTCATCTGATCATATTTTTAATTTTCTTCATTCTGAGTTTCTTCTTTTCACCCAAGACATCAGATACCGCTTTTTCCACTGCTTGTTTTATATTTTACCATTATTTATTTATATCTTTCTTTGTTTCTGTACATTCTAATCTTTTGTTCAATCTATCCTCGTAGAGCGCTCTTATACTTTCCTCTTAGTATACATACTTTAAAGACTTCTTCATCTGAATTCGTTGTATTTTTGATATTTTACACTTTTTATATGTTTCTATCGTTGCTGCTACTAGGAAATGATATGATCCTATGTCTGGTCCTCTATATGCCCTTGTGTCTTTTACTTGTTCAGCTAATTTGTTATTTGTAATTATATAGTCTATTGTCGATCTCTGTCCCCGTGCCGACCACGTGAATTTCTATGTATCTTTCTTTCTGAAGAAGCTGTCTCGAAGTAGTTTTTCGTAATTTTCTTTTAATAGAAAATAAGTATTTATTCATTTAACCTGGTTGTTTTATTATATTATTTTATTTTGGAAAGAACTTTTGGCACACCTTGTAGTTCTCGTTATAGCAAGCATCTTGATCCTACTACCATGCGATCGATTAAATTTACCCTCTAGCAAGCCATGAAATATTTCTTCTTTAAACTTAAGTTAATAAAATAATTTTGAAATCGTGAAAATAGACTTATTTCGTGATATTAGTGACAGCGCTTAAGTGTCAATAAACCAATAGATTCAATTCACTACTCTCTATCAAGAAGATGTTTTGAAGAAATAATTTAATGGCTTACTGGAAGGTAAATTTATATGATCATATTGTTCCATTTTCGATAATCACACAACATAAGCTTTCACAATCCAATCTCCACATCAGTACAGCAACAAAAGAAAAAAAAGAAAAATACCGTAGTAAATAATATGCAATTTTCCCGCATTTCTTCTTTTCCATTATTGAATTCGCATTCCATTTTCGACGCGCGTTCCCATCCCGGGCGTAAATAGCGCCAATAGAATCTTTTCCCTGTCTTGTCAGAGGCTCGTAAAAACGGCTTTCGGGATACGAGCGGGCCCGCAGTCGTATCGGAAAAAAGGTCCCATAGTAGACGTTTAGGGACGAATTTGGCGTTCGCATATTTGTTTATCTCTCCGAAGGATTCTTATGTAAATAATTCAATTTCTGGAGAGGATATTTTCGGAAAGAACCGGATGAGAGACGGCCCGTCGAAGATGGCGATGCGAATACCATACCATGAAATAAAGCTAGCGAAAGGAATTCGATAAGTTTCTCGGGATATTCCTACAGATGAAAAGGGGCAACAAAATCTATTAACCAATGGCAAAAAACTTTTGTTACTCACAAAAACATTGGGCTAGATTAATATACAGGAAGGTTCAAATCTAGTTTCCCGCGTATTTACGGATAGAGGTTAAAAACTTGCAGTCCAATGAAATTAAAACGATATTGTATACCGTTCTGATCTCTTCTTTACATTTCTTTTGGCACTCTTTTCTGTGATATATTACATTAAAATCTTCATTTAAAAAATAGCAAGTTTACTGTACACTTTTATATACGAGGGAAACTCATTAACTAAGTCACAAACTGCTGTGCGAAAGCTAAAAATAGGAGTGAGCTATTTCCCTGTATGTCACTAGGTGTCAGCACAACCCACCTTTATGATACTCAGGTGACAGTTGCCATGTGCGTACACAGGGAGTGTTGAAATGGCAATCGTACTCGAAGACTGTATTGTGGAAGTGCAGCGTGCTGTTGCGTGTTGTGTTGTTTTTTTTTTGACAAAAGGACTTCCTGCGAACGATATTCACAAGGAAATGTGTCCTGTTTACGGTAAAAAGTGTTTGTCGCGAAAAGTCGTAGCTAACTTGGACGAGAAATTCTCTCGTTCGATCAACGAAATGGCCGCCCCGTTCAGATTGCGACTGATGCAACACTTCGACGAGTAGAAGAGATCATTCGAACTCAAAGGCGGGTAACAATAGAGAGCATAGCAACTGTAATAGGGTGAACGAACTGCTGCACGATCGTTTTAATTTTCGAAAAATTTGGTCACGCTGGATACTTAGACAACTGACCGAAGAATACAGAAGAGAAGGCTAGTGCTTGCAATACCTCTCTCGGTACGCAGAGGAAGGGAAGGACATGCTTAACAGGATTGTTACTAGTGATGAGTCATGGATGCACCACTACCAAACCGAAACAAAGCGTGCTTCAATGCAATGGAAACATCCTTCTTCTCTGTCAACAAGGATTTTAAAAGGTTGTGTCCTCAGCTGGTAAAGTTATGTGTTCTGAGATTCTCAAGGAGTGCTTCTAGCCCATTTCCAGAATAGACATGAGAACATGACTGCTGAATCATACTGTAGAGTCTTGTTGTTGCTTCGGGATGCAATTCGATGAAAACGTCTAAGCCTACTGACAATAGGAATGTTGCTGTATCACGATAACGCCAGGCCGCATTTGATCCACTTGACCAAGACGAGAATTGCAGCATTAGGGTGGGAACTACCTGAACATCTGACTTACAACCCCGACCTAGCCCCAAGCGTTAACATCTGTTTGGTCCTCTCAAAATAAATATGTTCAACAAGAGATGCGCACGTGGTTCAGACGCCAACCTAAACACTTTTATGCAGTAGGTATTGGGGCATTGATAAAGCGATGGGATAAGTGTCTTAATGTAGATGGAGTCTGTGTTGAAAAATAAAACTTGTTTTTGGCTAACTATTTCTGTAGTTATATTAATAATAGCTTTTTGTGACCTACTTACTGACATTCCCTCGTATATTGCGGTTTCTATTATAACATCATTTATTCTGTAATGTGATAGCATGCAATACGTCAAAAAATACATACAGCACCGACCATAAGTATTTACCCACCTGCATAATTGGAGATTATTGTTAGTTTTGTTTGTTAGTCCTGGATGTAATTCGACGAAAACATCCAGACCTACTGACGAGAGAAATATTGTTGCATCACGATAATCCCAGACTACATTCGACTGGCCTAGGCGAGAATTGCAGAATTAGCGTGAGAACTTCTTGAACATCCGGCTTACAGTCAACCTAGAGAACCGTTCCGGACCTGATAGCCAAAAGTAGCGCTGTTGGGCCTGGGACGAGAGATACTGCACAGGTTGCTCCAGTTCGGAGTGAGCCTTGCCTCAACGGCGTCGGACACCTCGCCGTGAGGCGTGTGGCTCAGATGTCTGAAGGGCCGTGGACGGTTCAGGGTGGTTCCGCGCAGGCGTCTTACGGGATAGAACAGGCAGCTCTGGCTGGTCCTCTGGTATAAAGGGCGCGAAATACATGCAAATTTTCTTCTTCAGGAGTCTCCTTCGACAGCGGAGGAGAAATTAAGAGGACAAGCTCTGAAAGGGGCAACATGGTAAGTATATGTTTGTATGAGAGAGAACGAATGTTGACAAGGACATGCATCCGTACACATGTTGTATGAGAGCGAGAGGGATTGTAGGCATGATTTTGTTGAGCATGGTGACTACCGGTCTCCCATTGTTTCAGGTACCTCGAAGCTGTAACTAGCGGCGGGACGACCGTTGTTCATGACCACGGAGGAGAGAAACGACCATCTGGACGATCGGTTGCGGACGCCTAGGACCTTCTCAAATCAAAAGAGACACCAGCGAGATGAACCAACCTTTAGGAAGCAGTAGCCATTAGAGTAGACGGGTGTTTGTTATTGCATTGTATTATTGATCGTGAATAAAATGTAATAAATATTTAGGTTTAGCATTTATTTTATTCGAAACTGCTTCTGTAGATTTAGGTGATATATTGTTAATATCTACGTTTAGTAGGGCGCGGACTGGGCCCGTATTATTTCTTTTTATCTCAGGTTAAGATTAGTATAGATTTAGTTAGCTACATTTGCGTTTATTACATATAGTTAAGTCGAGAACATCCGGTATATTGTCTCTGGCGCAGCACCGGGGCCAGGGCAATTATTACCAGCTAGAGGCTATCATCTGTTTGGTCCACTCAACAAGCATCTTGATGGCAAACATTGCGAAGGTGATAACGATGTTCAGGCGGCAACCCAGGAGCTTTTAGACAGCAGGCATTGGGATAAGTGTATTAATGTAGATGGTAACTTTGTTGAAAAGTAAAACTTGTTTTTGATTATTATTTTTATAATAACTTACTATGACCTACTTACTGACTTTCTCTCGTATAAAAAAAAACTTTGAGGACAAGTTTAATACTTTCACGGAAATTTCTTTAGTACTAAATTTTTTCCTCGTATATATTGAAAAAAAGAGATATAAAACCACTTATAAAAGGGCTTTAGTTGTCTATTACTACTACACGTAATACCTATATATGAACGTGTCAGCTGTGGGTTAAATCAAACGTTCCAATCTTCAATCGAGTCGAAGTATCGAAGAAATCTCCTTCATTCTTTTCGAGAAGTATAAACATGAACGGGACGACATGTTCGCGCACTGTTGAGATCTAGCGAGTTTCGTTTCTCTATTCGATTCCGCCCGTTTAGAAGTGACGTGATTTGCATGGGATCGTACGCGAAGGGCCGTTTCGTACGCGGAGAATGTTGCATGTGTGCGTTTCTAGCTACTGATGGCGCTATCATTCAGTAGATACGTGTACGGTATATGGTTCAGACTCTACGCGCGTATATACGACGGATAAATGTGTGTGAAGATATCTGGGTACTCTCTGGTCTATCTGGAAGTCGCATCGCGTTCTGTTTGCTTTATACTGATGAGCCGACGTTGACTTTGAGTAACTCCACGTATGCGCTTCTGTTTACCTTAAAAGCGTGCGATTTTAGATTGGCTATACCTATATATGCAACGTCCTACATTTTCTCATGTATAGTCGTGCTAAAGAAAGTCTTTAAGTGGTTATTTACGATGTGCACTTTATGCAAACAGTTTTGCACAAAAACTAGTACCCACAATGCGTAATAGTATATTTACTATTCAACGAGAGCATAAAGTTTGACATTAGTCAAGAGGGTGGTATTTGTGTTTCAAGCCGTATAGCGGTTATTGTACTACTATTTTGAAAGCAGGAAAATACTAAGGTTATATAAAGCGAACAAGCATTGTTCCCATCCTCAAGGAAAATAATAAAGAAGAACCACAAAATTACATACCTTAATAAGGTATGCCACATGGCCAAATCCATCCAAAATTTTTTGAAACACACGCTCTGCCAGTGTTAGTTTGGCCGGGAAATTCTCCCGGCCTCAATGCACTTGAGAACGTGTGAAGTGTTCTAAAATCACGCATGTATTTCCGAAGAAACATTGCAAAAAAGCAATTAGTAAGAAATATTGAGGATGTGAGGCAAAATGATGCTACAATTAGACATACCATTAACGCTTGCATAGCCAGTATGCCAAAAAGAATAAGAGCAATTATAAAAGCCAATGGAGGTATTATAAAATATTAGTTATATAGTTATCACGATGTCTATAAACAGTGCAGAATAAACTTATGCTGGTACTATACGTTTTTCATTATATATTTTAACAAAATCCTATTTTAGCAAGTGGTCCTAATAGATTGGTCAGGGTCTATATATTTACGATTATAACATCACTGAACAGGCGTTGGCTTAACAGTGAGTTCTAGGAACTGAACGTCTTATAATGCTCACTAATCACTTATCTGAAGTTATTAAATCTGCTGCGAGAAGTTTAAGTCTCTTGAAAACACCTCACCAATATTGGTGCTCCAAGCCTAAAGTCCATTTATAATTATCACATGGCTATTTTGGAGAAAGCTCAATGTAAAGTGTGCCATATGACAAATAAACATACGTATGTGCTTTATGACAAATGATGTACATTCAAGAGAAAAATTGTAATCATGACATTCTTCTGCATCATGTGTTACAACTGATTGTTACTGTATTACTACTACTGTACTACAGTTTATATGAACATGTAAAATCAAAAATCTCCAACAGAAGTAAATGCTTCCGATCAATTCCAATAGGCTTCGATAATGAAACTTATTACTCTACCGTAAAAGATTCTCCGTCATCGTTACTTTAAACATTTTTCAAGCGCCTATTTCATAAAACACGACTTTGCCTCTTTAAGCAATAATTTAGAAGCAAACATTGTTACCACACCATCACGTAGCCGTCGTGTTGTCGTCTTATTCCCTCCGTCCTCTTTCGATCACAACACGACTGCTTCCGTACAAGCGAACCCGTCTAATTCATGCCAGAATCCTAATAGATATACGGCGAAACGATTCGGCACCGGACTTGCATATGTATCGCGGAATTAAGCGGTGTATTTATTCGAACGTATAAGTTGAAAAAAGGTACGTTATATCCGTTGAATTCGAGCGAAAAAGAAGCGGCGAAGAAACGATGAACGATGTCGATTTTCGAAGGCAAAGTCCGGTACTTTTCTACACGGCGAGCGCTAGCTCAAAGGAAGAGGCTTTTATTTATGGAGCGAAGATACGCCCGGTCTTTTATCATTTTCGAAACGGTGACCCTTCGAGTGAGAGATCCACTTGACCGCTTCGGAATTCGCGTTGAAGTGTACTAAGTAGACAGGTGTCTATTCAATGTTAGACTGTAGAAAAGGGCATGTATAGTATCTAAGCTTTTTCTAGAAGATGTTAGTATAAGATTTTAAAGTTAAGCTTCACGTATAACGTAAGGATGCCAAACAAGAATATACGTACAATGATTGCTATTCATAAATTAGTAAAAAGGCTACTTGAAATTTCAACATCTTTACTATAATTGATCGAATTTTTAAATTTATTAATGTAATGCATTTCTAAGAGTTAGTGTTTACAATAAGTCCTTTGACCTAGATTTTACGAGAGATGTCTTTTAAGTTTTGCATACTGGGATATAGAGAGCGCCACTAATCAAATATTAGTACTACAAATTAACCTCCATTTTTAGTTAATCTAAATTCAGAGATAAGGACAATCCCCGGCAACTAACTGTTCCAGGTTTACAAAATATCTAGAAAAGATAAAATAAAGCTACTTAATGAGGTATATGTATATTTGTAATCAAAGTTACAAGATAGTTACAAGTACAAGTACTTAGACGTATCCGACGCTCATTTCAAATCTTTTTGATCATAATTTATGATCTAATTTGCCCAATGGAAAAGTGAATGGCTGAGGTAGTTTGGCTGTGACTTTAGTTTACACTATAGTTTTCTTTTAATATAAATTTTGTTGACATCATTGTAAGGAAGATAAAAGAGAGCAGTGTAAACATTTTAGGTGGGGCTCCAGAATTGATATTACGTCGGAGAAAAGATGTAGTAAAACAATAGGCCAGTACTGTACGTGTGACATATACAGTATGCTACAAATTATCGCTATATAACTGATAATAATGAAAATTATCAAAAAAGGTATTTAAAATAAAAATATTCGTTACAGTGCATACATTTTACAAAACCAGATCCACCACAGATCGAACACAAAGGTAAGATTCCTTCATCGTAATATAAAAAAAACATATTTTACTGGATAGATGACGTTATCTGATTAGCTTCTATGCAACCAGTTTTATACCAGGAAAATAAAAACGAATTACGATACTTGGAGAGGAGAGTTGATTATGAACTATAGATTACAATTTTATCGTTATCCCTATATTACCGAGTAAAAGGAGAAAATGTTTTTACAAATAGTTTCCATACACAAAAGTCGGACCAGGTGTATGCGTAACTTTTTCCGTTTTTTTTTTTGCTAAAAGGACTTTTAAGAAAACACCTGATTTTCCAGAGAAACTATGTTTTATTATCCAAAATACTGGCCATCAGCTTCTATACATTTTACCCATCTTTCAGGTAACTTATGGATACCATGCCAGAAAAACGGCTTGCCTTTTGCGGCAAACCATCCGCTGAGCCATTTTCCAACTTTCTCGAAATTGCTGAAGTGCTGCTGTGCGAGCGCGTGCCCCATTGATGCGACGGGGTGATAGTCAGATGGCGCCGGGTTCGGGGAATACGGCGGGTACAGAAGGATGTACCATCCAAGGAATTTCAATATGTCTTTCACTGGTTTTGCTATTTAAGACGACGCATTGTCGTGTAACAAAATCACCTCACCGTGTTTTCTAGTCCATTCTGGTCGTCCTTTTAGTAATGCGCGGTTTAAATTAATAATTTTTTGACGATATCATTGTGTATTAAAAGCTTCGCCGGGCTTCAAGAGTTAGTTCATAATGCACAATATCGCTCTGGTCCCACCAGACCACAGAGCATGTTCTTCTTCCCGAAACAATCGGCCTTGGTGTTGGCTTCGCCGGGTGAAAACTACGATCTTCTCAAAATAAATCCATTTTTCGTCACCCGTCACAATTCGATACAAAAATGATTTCCTTTCGTGGTGTTGAAGCAGCGTTTCATAAGTGAAGTTACGATTTTCTATTTGACGCTCATTCGAATCGTGTGGGACCCATTTAACGAGTTTATTGATCTTCCCCATTGCTCGCAAGCGTCTGCTGAGTGTTTGTTGTGACACATGTAATGGTCCTGTTAATTTTCGTTGAGTTTGAGTTGGGTCATCATCCAATAACTCCTGCAATTGCTCGTCTTCGCTTTTTTGTGGTCTATCAAAGAGTCCACTGTCTTTCACATTGATTTTAAATTGTCTAAATAATGTCTCACGTGTTACCAGCAAACAATGATTTCCAACAGCTTTTTCCTTTTGATTAAATAGGAAATGTAATACGTGCCGCAAATACCCTTTTTCAGGCATAAAACTCGACATGATCACTGAACGATAAGGCAAAGACGGTAGTTTTTGACGAACTCAACTTGTGTGTGTTTGTAGTTTAAATGTCAGACGAACAAAATGAGGTTTGTGTCAAATTAATACGCTGCGTTCTTTGCGCTAGCACCATCTCTTAGTTAAACCAGAAAAAAATTATGCATACACCTGGTATGCATCCAGCAATTAAACTGTAGCAGTTGTTTTCTTGGGGATTATTAGAATGTGTGTAGGTTATCGACAGCTATATATATATATATATATATATATATATATATATATATATATATATATATATATATATATATATATATACTTATTTGCAATTTTATTATATGTTATACAAATTATTTTCATTTTTTTTCAGGGTAGTTAGGAGTATGTGGAGGGCAAATATGCAGATGACCGCGAATGCTATCCCTCCGGGGTTACTCCTACATATATTTTATACCATTTCATTTTTTATTCATAATAGTACATAAATTGCAAAGAAATCTAAAAATCACGAAAATTTCAGGGATAGATTTCATCGCTTAAACGGCAAACAGGATTTTACGAAATTCGATGGGTCGTACAAATCTGTCATGTTTTAGTGCAATCGAATCTTTCCCTATAAATAATAAAAGTAACTATTGCTTAATTCGTTTCTAAAAACGATCCTAACTTTTGAGCGATAGTGTACGGGTTCCTATACATCCAAGCGCGCAGATGTTGTAAATTCTTTCGTACTTTCAACAAAAACGAATCGATTTTAAAAGAATACCGTCGATACACCATTGGCAATTTTCCGTAATGAAAACTTCTTGAAACGAACGACGTCGCCGCCTTATCTGGCTGTATATGGATAGATGTGGACTTACCTCGAATGAATATTGTTATGCAATGCGCTGCCGCTATAGCAGCAAAATGTATGTCATACAATTTTTAAGACGTTTCCCGTTTGGTAAGGTATATATATTGCGGCAGTTACATGTTTCGGACGGGTACGAACGTATGTATGGGCATGTTCGAGACATCGGCGATATCGAAAGGCGATAAAAGATGAGAGCCTTATTATACGAACAAATCGAATGGTTTTCGTTTTTAGTTTATGATAAAAAGAAGGAAGGCTTTGAATTATTTACTGAGATTTTATCTTTTGCTTCCAAGCTAATATTTGCGGATGTTTCTCAGAAGTAAACTTTTTGATATGTTTAGGAAATTTCTTGTGTTAAAAGGTAATGTCCGACTTTATTTATATATACAGTCATCGCGCTTAGAAACGTACATGTAATAAAATGGAAATTAGAGCATTATTTCGATCTAGTAGCATTCTAAAATCCCGTCACTGTAGATACGCGAATTCATTTCTTTATTGATTCGTTGAATGCCCTCCTCGTCTCCCACTTCGATCTTAACCCTATGGATTTCTCTTTAAGGCGACACTTCAAACCAGTTATTTATGTGAGGTGAATGTAATTTAGTCAGGGAAATTTTGACAAATTAATTTGTATGTAGATTATGACAGCGTCAATGAAATATTTCATTTGTTCAAAAACATATTGGAACAAACAATAATACAACATAATAAATAACATTAGGCTTTCATGGCCGAAGTCTGAGTCTGCACTGGTGGAAATACGAACTGCCGGTACCGACACAACATAATATGTTTGTATTGTTTATGACTGTATAAAAGAACTATCATGGTCACCAATCCAATCGCCCACTATAAGAATTTTTTTCTAAAACAAAAAGTAAGTGTTTCCTATTTTTTCTTCAACTATTGGAGATAAACATACCAAATAGATCAGTGATGGGTTCATAAATGGAGTATCCAAAAATATTTATGTTGTTCCATTTAAAATAAAAGGAAAATCATAGCGTCTCTAATTAAACAAGAAATTCAATGGAAACAAAAATATGCTCACCATAGGCACCGATTACTCTTAAACCTATGTAAGGAATTTCATTGAAATCATTTCCGCTTGAGAAAAGTTTCCATGGTTCCATACTTTACTGCGACACTGTATATACAGCCTGTAAAGTAAGAACGTGTACGGGTTAATGTGTAGAAAAAATTATTTTTAATGAGTAAGTACATGGATTTGTTGTACTCCATGAGAATAAAAGTGCTATACCATCAACAGTGAGTCCAGTCACCACCGGCATTGGTAATTGCGTGGCATCTCCGAGGCATACTTTCCACTAAGTTGACTACGTATTCCTTCGATAAAGACCTCTAAATGAGACACCACTCTTTCTCCTCGAAGCTTGTGCTTGAGATATGCCTACACATTTTCAACGGGATTTGCATCTGGCGATTGCCAATCAAGTGCGACGATGCCAGACTGCTCTTTCCAGTGAGTACAAAGCTTGCTCCGGTGTTTTGGGTCGTTGTCTTCCTGTAAGATCCAGTCCCCGTTTTATTTTATGAAGCATCGTTCAGCAGTCGGCAACAAACACTTCTCATAAATTTTAAGCATTTTTGGATCATTTGAAGTAGATGTAAACAAATGTAATACACCAAAACCCTGTTTCGAAAAACAGCCCTAAAGATGAACTTTTACAGGGGTTTGACAGTTCGTTATATTAATCTATTGGTCAAAGTTGACCAGGAATGTCGGATGACCGTATATCCCCAAACAGAAACTTAGTCCGTAAAGATCACGTTACTCCAATCTCGGTCCAAACCATCCTTCGCCCAAGCAAGTGTTTTCGTCACATGTTTTTCGCCTAACAGTGGTTTCTTCTTTGTGCTTCGATATTTGAGGTTATGCGCAAAGAGGTGGCTTCAAATAGTTGTATATGATACTTCTATACCCTTCTGTTTTAATTTTGCTCTTCCTTGTCGTAATGTTAAGGTCGAATTTGACTTAAACAAATTCACAATATCTTTTTGCATATTCGGCGTCACCTTACTTATCGATCCACTTTCCGGCAAACCATCGACGTTTTTGATCATCTTATCTTATTGAACCAACTTAACGACGAATAGTTTTGACTTTGCTAGGTATTTAGCAGCCACTATTTTCCAGATCAGTGTTCGATGCCAACTGAATTTTTTGTGATTGAAGCATTCACGGCAAAGATTTCATCTATCGGCTTACACAAGAACTAGGACGATATTTGAAACCAACTGCCATTCATGCCGTAAACGTTCTTACTTTACAGCTTATATGGGCAACTTTTGACATGTTGTGTGCCACACTTTAGTGTGCAAATACGAATTTGCCCAATCTACCTTCTCCCCTTTTTCTTATTTCTTTTCCCTCGCGGAACTTTGTTTGTAGCTACACGACTAATAAGTGCAGTTGCTATCAGTCTTAATCAGTGCATTCTCATTTGTATTGAAAATATTTGCAATATATACAGATGTCATTAAATGAACTACTTGATTTATTACTTCTACGAAGCATTGACACGTCAGTGCGAACACCGTGGTTCGCAAGTATGATATGCGGGCACCCGCTGAGAGAGCTAAAATCACTAATGGAAATGAGAAAAACTCGTCTGAAATCGGCGAGAGTGCGCGAATACTTCAGTACGTAAGAACGAGGTGAGGTAAGTTATATTCTCGCCATATTATGTCGTTTTTCTGAATGTTAAGGAATGAAGTAAGTTCTGTGTTATTTCCTGTACGTAATATTCGGCAATAAATCTCACTCGGAAACTTGCAAAAAGCTTGTCAGTATGTGAGAAAGCAACGAATACTATTTTAAGAACTGCCGAATGTTACGGTGTGAAGATTGTAAATTCTGTGGGTTGATCAATGATCATACTGCCAATTATAATTAGTTAAGGAGAACTTGTATTGGTAACACTAGTATCTCAAATAATGGTATATACTCATATATATATATATATATATGTGTTGTGTTTTATAAATAACACACTTACCTTATTCGCAGCTGTTGCTGCATAGCCCAAAGTGAACAAGACTGACAAAAAGACTCTAGCATGACGTAAGTTTCCACATTTGTCTCGAAGAGCAATGTACGTCGTGCTGCATAGTTCTTATATTTAAAAAATGATCGATTTGCGGATGTAAAACACGGATTAAAATAAAATAATCTTTAAAAATAAATAACGGATCCATATATGCACCGTCACAAATTTGTCTTAATCTACTAAAATCGAAATTTTTATTTATAACGCTCTCGAATATTTCTACAACACGCATATTTTTATATCACATGTAGCACATACTGGTGAGTGTGCATTGCATAATTTGACTCCACCAACGACAACCCAGTGTTTTGAAATTTTTAGTCAAATAAACCTTCATAATTGTCGTATTTTTTTAACCGTTTCAACGGCAGTACTTTCAAATCTCTCCCTTAATTGCTGTAGCCACAGACTTTGTTTGTTCTACAAATAATTGAAAGCCGCTCTCAACCATGTTCCACAACGTATGAGAATTGACTCTGGTGACTCAAGAATACCAGGGCGCCGTCTGCGGAATTCTCGAATACTCTTGGGAGATTTCCAAAATACTTTTTTGGTGTTTGAAAGTATTGCATCCATCTCTGGATAACGTTGCGGAATATTTTGTGTTATAAGGTGTAAAGCATGAACTTTGCACGTCATTAATACTAATATTAATATTAATATGAAGCTCTGATTGCTGTTACTAATGATAATTGCGTTTTACTACCGTTTTAAATTCCTAAAAAGATATCAGTCAAGGTAGGATTAGAACCCACCACCTCTTCGTAACCAGCGGAACGTGCTGCCATTACACCACGAGACTGAAACGTAACGTCTAGGCATTAAAAGTGATTTAAACTCGCATTCAGTCCCGTGGTGTAGTGACAGCACGTTCACCTGGTTATGAAGAGGTGATGGGTACAAATGCTACCTTGACTGATATTTTTGCAGGAATTTAAAACATTGGTTAAATGCAAGAAAACCGTAATTTTATCATGACATGGTTGCTTCTTGAGCAGATGAATCTCAAATCACAAGTGATTATCCTGAACAGTAAATCAAACATAAATTGCGTTTTAGGTGACACGTTATTTTTCTTATTTTGATGTTGTACACCCGCTATATAATTTTTACAATCGCGTTTGTCTCAGCACATCAACGCTTTATCACAGACTTTACAATATATTTTAACACCATTATAAGATATATCGGAAAATCCATTAACAAATGCACTGCGTTACCCAATGGTCATCTTTTCCTTTCCGCATGTGCGTCATACTTATTTATATATCTGCATTATATAAAAATTCGCTAGGTATTAACTTACAATTCGACGCTTCATCCGCTTTATTACATTACGCTGGTGGGGGCGCTGAGTACTCAACACGAATCTGGCATGTGGGGAGACATTCCAACTCTAATGAGCTACTACGATGAACGAAGCGGTATATAGACTACTGAAGCGACGAAATATCAAAATTCCAGAATCGATGGAAGCCCAAACAGCAACTCTAATTACGCATTCATCGTCATTTTCAACAATTTCACATCAAGTTAGAAACACTATTGCATGTGTATTGCATATAGTTAGTTATTAATCATTACGTTAAGTTTTTGACAATTTATATTTACTTTAATTTTTTTTCTGCCAACTAAGCCTTTTTCCTTTCAACCGTCTAACCTAATGGTATATTTTCTTCAAAATACCACCGGATATTAAATGTAATCTACATTTTAAGTCCAGTAGAACCGGAATTCGTTGTAAATGCTTAAAGTAACCAAACTAAATTTACTCAATTAAAATGGGCGATTAAGTAAGAATAGTGCTCCAATCTAGATGAAATATGCTATACAGCTAACTTACATCGACTTTCCGGCACTAACAGCATTTCTCTTTGCACCACTACAATTTCACTTTGCCGAAGAGTTTGAACGCTCTTTAGCTATATGCGGACAACGCGACGCGTGTTCGTATTTGGCAATCAGCGCTCCGAATCCGAGTCGGCGACAAACTGCATCCCATTTAAATTAAATTCTGAATCCGGCTAGTGCCTAATTGCCGCGCCGAGGAAAATTGCTTTAGGGAACGAGAAGGAGAGAAGAAACTCTGTACGAAAGGGCTTGGCTGAGCGGCGAAATGTGATATGCTTTCCGGAGTCTGTCGAACGCGTTGGAAAGAAATAAGAATGGAAGGAAAAAAAGGAGTTGCCTATTATTTGGAACTAATTACATTTGCATTCAGCGTCTGGGTAAGTCTATTCCCTTCTTGAGATACGTTACCCTTTAGAAGATATCGGAAGATGTTGAAGACGTTTCTGTTAGAAATATCTTTAGGGAGCTTCCAAAGGAAACTTCTCTCTAATCTCAGTAAGTAAATTATAGGATGTGATTTATATCTGTCAAAGATGACGTAACTGATTTTGTTGGTTTTCAAAATCTGAACTTCTTTTGTTTGTATGCGATGAAAGATTTAAAAAAAAAATGGATTTGCAAGTTTACAAAATTATAAATCTGTAGTGAATCTTTAGAATACAATATAATACAATCTAAGACAATTGTCCCAACTGATAGAAAAAAAAAACGAAGAGAGAACAAAGATAATATATAAAGAAGTATGTATATAACAACGTATATAGATAAAAATATATATACCAAGAAGAACTAACAAAGATAAACATGGAGATAAACACGATCAAAACAAAAACAATGATAATAGCGGCAGAAGAAAAAAAGAACATAATATCAAAACCGAAGGAAAGGCCTTGGAACATGTTGAAAGTTACAATTACTTAGCAACAACCATTGAAGACAATGGAAGAATAGAGAAAGAAATAAATGAGAGAATATGGAAATCCGCAAAAATATATAATACATTAATAAGAATTCTAGATAAAAAAAGAAATATCAAAACAAATAAAGACAGCCGTGTATAAAAGAGCGGTCAGACCAACACTAACATATGGCAGTGAGTCATGGACAACCACGAATAGAATTAAAAGCTTAGTTACGGCAATGGAAATGAGATTCCTAAGAAGAATAGAAGGAGTAATAAGAAGACACAAAATCAGAAACAGGACAGTCACTAAGAGGCTAAATATTAAACCAATAGAAACAATCATAGACAAGAGACAACTGGATTGGCTTGGACATGTACACAGAATGGAAGAAGATCGAATAACAAAGAGGATTTTTGAAACCAAAATAGAGGTTAAAAACAAAATAAGGAGACAAAGAAACACCTGCAAAGAACAAATATATAGAACATTAGAAAAAGGAAGTGTGGAATGGATTGAAGCCAAACAACTGGCTCAGAACAGGCAATTGTGAAGGACAAAAATAAGAGAATCGTACTCCGACATCGCAAGGTACAAAGGATGTAGGATTAAAAAAAATACAACCTAATATAAGTCAATTGTCCCACCTGATAGAAAAAAAAAAACAAAGAGAGAACAAAGAGAGAACAAAGATAATATATAAATAAGTACGTATATAATAACGTATATAGAAAAAATACCGTAATCATGTAAACGTAATACAATCTTCAGAAACAAATAGAGAGAGCCAATAAATTTTCGAAGAAATTATACGTTCTGAACTCTCTTTTAGCTTCATGTCGTTTTTTGTGTAACTAGTTCAGAACTTTATTCAAGAAACCTCACAAACAATAATCTTCAGTGACTTAACCTAACTTAAATCATATTATCATAATTGTAATACAACCTCAACTCTCGAAAATTACTTTGACAGTGTGATCATAATATCAATAAATAAATGTGTCATTTGGTTTACAAATACAATAAAACAGCAAGCTCAGCTGGTTTTTAAAGTTTTATTAATAAGAAAAGGTGAAATTAAGGGAATTAAGGGAAGTATTCTTGTCCATTATATTCAATTTTCAATTTTATATATCTTCCCATACTGTTAAAGACATTTTGTAGCATTGCGGGCGTTATTAATGCACATTCTCCAATAATTCTTTGCGGCAGATTTGCAAATTGCTAGTCAAACACCAAATTTCGCGATATGCAGAAACGATTCAACAAAAATATGAAAAATTTCGCTACTCCACATCCGAGTATTTTGAAAAATGACGAAAAATAAAACCACACTTCATCAGAGAAACATGTCAAATTTAGCAGGTGATCATTTTGCATTAAATTATTTGCAAACCTCTGTCAGTAAGCAAGACGTCTAGGGCAGCCTACCGGCAAAATAGTCTGACCTGTTTGCATCTTACACGGATGCATGTATAAGTTTTCCTTTGAAATTTTCTGGCATGCTCCATAAAAAAGTCCAATCTTTTGAAAAGGACATTTCAAAGGTTTTGTCTGATCATGATGATATATAACTTCTTCCGAACGAACACATGGTCTTCCAGTACTTGCTCTGTGGCCCACAGAACCAGTCTCACGAAGTAAACCAACACAATTGAAAAGGCAATTACAACATTTTTGGGGAAGTGCTCTCAAAATCATCCAAACATGTATGATGACTATACACTCAAATTCTATCAATTTGCACTCCCCTTCGAAAATAGACTTCAATCATGTACAATTTTTGTACTGTATTGTAAACCATGTTTGTATTTATTCAAACTCGGCGTTCAAACAACAACAGTCAATGTCATTGTTAAAATAATTTTCAAAACCGTTAAGTTATAATGCTTGGCTTAAGTTCAGATATGTGCCTTCTATTTCAATGTCATCTTCGTTATATGTTATCACGGTATAAACTGGACACCATATTATACTAGCTCACTGATGACAAGAGATATCCCTAAATTTCCAGTACGTAACCTACCATTTTAGGCGCTGCTTTACGAAGTTTATTAATATATAGATCAAATGTGAAAGTAGCATCCAAAAGGACTCCTAGACCGTACAAGATACTGAAACAGTTCACTATCACTCTTATCTCAACACTTTATTGTTACTGATCGCAAGTTTTGAGAGATAAGCTACCATCTTCATAACTTAAACAGAGCTGGCAAATTAAACTAAAGCTGCTTTATTTATATACGTTTAAAGTTACGTTGGACTGAGCGCAGTCATCCTTAATTTAATAAAGAGGAAAGGCTGGAGTTTAGACCACGTATGTCTGAATTCACTGAAATATGTTTGTTTTTGTAAATTTCCATGCCTTCACACTTTAAATGTACAATGTGGTTTACCTTCTTAATTAACTTTATATCAGCATTACTGTTCTAGATTTAAATTAATATTAATACTAAACCACCGTTGGCATTAGTAATGATAAAATTACAAATTTCATTGTAATTACTCAACGTAATTACAGTACGCCGGAGACGTAGAGATGTGGTGTGCGAGTCCCTTGGAGACTGTTCTAGATTTGTCAAATTTTCTAAATTTAACATTTTTAATGCAAGCTGCAAGCATCTAATTCTAATTGACTAGTCTTATATTCTGCTTCAATAAAATATAGAAAAACATGGAATGTTGCTACTCATTAAGTCTTTCCTGTTGCATAAGATAACTTAGCATAAATTGGAGAAGTAACGACTTCTTCCTCCACCTACGTTACTAAGCTTCATGCATGTCATTAAAATTTAAACTAAAACAGTCCAGCAACATCTGAAAACATAACATAAGCAATTTACACTCCATTCAAAAGCAACAAGCTTTATCCAATTAAAACAGAAAAAGGAGAGACTAAACGACGATCCAATTTAGCTTTCCATCGCTGATCTAGAAGGTCTTCGTTCGCCAATTTTAATATCAACACGCTGAATAATTGAACAACAAAGCGGCGACATTAGCCCGCTAGCAATTGATGACCGACTACCGCGAGGAAGAAGAGTGGGTAAACCGACCCTATTTGTAAACGGAATGCAGGGACGCTGAGATAGGAAGGAGAGAAGAAAGCGGCAACCGACAACGTGCCCTTGAAGTACTTGTTCCGGGGAAGATAAGAGAAATGCTTTGCTTGCCTCGTAATTTAGAAATTTCCACTTATCGGAAAAGTAAGGAAACGAGACAAAGGAAAGAGGCGACAATCCTATTACGAATTTTGTCGTTGCTCAAGGCTAATGGATGATATAAAAAAAAAGTAATCAAATTAAGTTCGATGTAGTTAGCAAATGAGTACCAAATTAAGAAAATCCATCCTCAGTCATGCGAAGGCTGCTATTGCTATTTTAAAGAGTTACGTTATGAGCAAATATTTTCAAGTTTTAAAAATAATTACGAATTATCGAATGAAACAGTCAAACATCATCTTAAATACCATAAAAAATAATGGTATTTAGTGAGATTAAAATTAATACGTGGAATAATTTTTGACTTTACGAGTAACATGGGGAGGATTAGATTTATATCGGGTTATTGCATAAATTCGTTCCAATTTTCATAGGTGCCGCAAAATTTAGTGCTTTGTAGAGCTTCAATGTTTTTGTTTGGTCATGTTGCAAACGCTGTATAAGCTATACTGTCACGTCTCATTTCAGCATCCTTCCTTTACATAAGGCGACTTGTGAGTGAAAGTCATTTTTTTAATGGAAAATGAAAAGGTACATTTGCGATATTCAATACCATATGAATTTCGGATAGGTTTCGGAACGTTTATTTGGACCGTGCTTATGTTCTCCGGATAGTTAAACAGAGGTTTCAACGTCACTTTAAAGGGCGTTCCAGTATTGATGATGAGATTGTATGTACCTTGGTGGAAAACAACCCATACATTACAACTGAGGAAACTGTTTAACGTGGATAATTCAATCGCATTTTTCAAATTTAGAAAAAGGTTAGATACATTTCCAAGTTCGATATATTAGTACCCCATTCATTGACCGAAAGTAATGAGCTGAACCACATGAATGTAACTTCTCTCCTTGTACGTAGTGAAAAAGAGTTTTCTGAATCATATCGTAACAGGCGATAAAAAGTGGATTCTATACAACTTACAGCAAAAAAGGACCTGGAAAAAAGCTGGTGAAAGTACAAACTCTATTGCAGAAGCTTGCTTGCATCCATAGATCCAAGATTGCAGGGAACACTTTGACAAGTGTAGAAAGAAAAGAAAATCAGCACGATAAGAACAGTTAAGCATTTGTCCATGCAGTAAAAATTAGTTCAAACTAAGTAATGATAATACTACAATTTTCTTGCAATTTCCAAAGTAATTAAATTTCCGAAAAAATATCGGTCTCGGAGGGGACTTGAATCCAACATCTTTACATTTTCGGTGTAACGTGCTAAACCCTTGCACAATAAATTAACTTTAGTTCAAACTAAACTGCATTTTGAAAGAAATCTACACATTTCTTTCAGTTTTTTTCATAAGAAGGTGCAGTATGCAAATACTTAGAGTTCTCTATATTCAGCCACTTGCGTAAACAGGAATTCTGCACTCCTTGGATTCGCTTGATACTAATACTGTCGAAACAAGGTCCAAAATCATAAAACTTTGAAAATATTTATATATCACAAGGTATTTAGTGTGGGTGTTAAGTATCTGTCTATTTGGAAATAGAAGTTTAAGAGAATAAACTTCCCTTTTGTTTAGAAAATCAATCTATTTTCTACAACGAAGTTTGCAGTCAAGTATTGAAATAAGATTCTTGGGATCTTCATTACAGGGAATTTTTCCACCTTCAAAGTTTATATTTATGTGACAGAGGATATTATCTCACCTTGAACTACCACCAAAGATCAAGATCGACGATTTAGGACTGGTAATGGGATTCAATTGTTTCAAAACATGAAAAAATACTTCTTCTGCAGTTTAAGGTTCTCATGTTTAAATAAATAATAACCCTGAGTATCATCGGCGTTGTGATGATAATCGCAAAAAGCTAAAGATCTGTCTAAAAAGGACGTACATATAAATAATACAAAGAGAAGTCTGCATACTCAACCTTGCGGAACTTCACACTCAATACGTAACAATGAAGGTAAATCAAAACCAAGATAAACACGTTACTATCAATTATACAAATACTTTCTTAAAAAGAGATAATGCTAGTTTAATCAAGTTAAAAGAATGGTAAATATATCTTCAGTAATATTCACCATTATGATAATATTTGTTCCTTACGACGTAGGATGCAAAAGTAAGACAGGAAATATCATTTAACACCTGGTGAAAATGTGATAGTAACACAAAATGAATTGGTTTAATGTTATTTTTTCGGTTTTAGAAGCTGAATATTTTCCTGTACAAGGTAACACTAGGAAGTGATTGTTAATATATAACACAAACGTAATTTTTCTCTCTTAGCTCAACATACTGAGGTGGAAAATCTCAGGCTGTTTAAAATTTTTAACTCGGTTTTTTGAATTAAAATTTTGACTTATTTGTTTTGAATTAAGTGAAAATGTTTTCTAAATTAAAATACCAAATGTAAAGTTGAAAAGATAAATATATTGACAAATAAAAAAATCTATATATACCGCTATTTTACAAAGAAAATGTTTCTGCAGAAAACCTAAGGCAATCCCTGACTAGCTAAACTTGAAATATTCTAATTAATTTACGAAACGAAATATGAGATCAAAAGATAAAAATAATTTTGAAGAACTTAAGAAGATTCGACGTCTATAACCTCTGAAATCGTATTCACTGGCTCGGCGGTAGGATGGACTGGCCTTCGGCTTCCAACGTAAGTGTCCGGAACTTCCAAATTTTGTATGTAGTGTCAGCTGATACACTTTATTATTGGATATAATGCGAAGATATTTTAGAATTTACGGAGATATATGAAAAAAATAACGACTTATACTTTCTCAGGAGAAAAGATGCCAACATGTCTGACTTTAGACCCGATCTTCATCTGTCCGTTTTTCTTTTGTTTTATATCCATGGCAACGCATTTGTTCGCCTGTATGGTAGGCCACTCAATACACACACATACTAGATATGTGTGAGATTATAAAGGAAATTGCTGCCAGTTGTGCCATCCTTTCGTCGTACGAGAAATTTCGAAGATTATAAGTACAATTTCGGAATAATGCATATTCATGCAATGTAATTGAAATGTGTGAGTACTGTATATTAAACGTCTTTTAAAGATGAAATTTTGAAATATCTATTTATATAAGAAATATGTTTACGAAAAGCGATATATATATGATAAATGACAGTAAAGTTTAATCTTTTTTTTTGTTTTTAACAAGAAAAATTGTGAATAATTAGTTATTAAAGAATACCCAAAGTAGATTTCTGTAAAACTTTTGAAAGAAACCTGTACAGATTGAGTATCTGCGTTTAAAATTTCATAAAGTGGGAGTACTGACGATACTTCGCCTCCAAGTTCTAACATCAACCAAAATAAAAAATAACGGCGTGCACCAAGCATTGACGAAATAATATCTGCAATACGTGAACTAGTAACATCTTAGAAGAAATTCATCGGTAAATAAAGGACAACAATTCATATCATTACAATACTAAGAAAAAAATATGATCTACATCTACTAAAATTCCTAACTAAGCCAAGTCTCCCCTACTGTTTTCTTAAAAAAAAATAGGTTGGTCTTCTATATTTGGATCAATAGGAATTGAATATTCTTTAAAATCACGATACCCACGGTCGTTATGCGACAAAAGACTTCGGAATTAGCCGTTAGTAATCAGCCGTCGTTGCCAATAAATCTTCGCAACTTAAAGGAAACTTGTCGTTCCTACATAATAGTTTACATCGGAAAAAGGAGCAAAAACATACGATCTCCAAAAACGAGAGCCGTTAATCTACAATTCCTCGTTTTTTTATGACCATCATCTTCCTCCCGTTCATTCGCGAAATGTGAATGGAGAGACCACCCACGTAGCCTTGTACTCCTTTGATGCAGTGGTGTATCGCGAGCAATGCTCTCCACTTTTGGCGTGTAGAAAAAATAAACGCGTCTCCATACGAAGCCTACACCGAGAGATGCATGGGAAAAAAAACCGATGCGTAATTAGATTTGTTTTTCAATTGGTTTATCGGATCGAATCGGTAAATCGGTGAGTAACTGAAGAGTGTTCCTTATTTTAGTGGGGTCATTAATTAAAAATTGAAACTTGCTTCACTATTAATCTGCTTCCTTACACGGGTATGAATTCCATCGGTTCGCGGTCGAGAAATAGTAGAAGAACCGTCTTTGAAGATTGAAAAAAAGCGGATTATTTTTTTTTATAGGAAAATAATAACAATTCTAAACTATTACACATCAGAAATTTTAAGACACAATGTTTAAAATTGTAAGAGTAATTTTTCTTTTTTTAAATATTTTTATATTAGTAATTGTTCTATTCATTTGTGCTTATTTGAAAGCAAAATAAATTAGAATCAGATTCGATTTGTTTTGGAATAGGCATATGGCATCTTTTTTTAACAGTAGAAATCAAATATATATTAAACCTCAATCAAAGTTAGCATTTTTTTATCAAAAAACAAACTAAATTGCAGTAATTATCTTTCGGTTTTCCCTTTTTGTCAAATGTATTTCACTATTTCTCAAAACTATTTCACATCTTAATTAAAGAGGATGATATAATTATTTCCCCTTCTGTCAAAACTATATCGCACTATTATTATATGTATATAAGAGTGAATGCTAAAAGAAGGCAAAACAACAAAATTTCAAGCGAGATACGTCCTTTAGTAATCAGAGGAATGAACGAAGGTAGTTCGCTAGTTTAGATAGGACGATGATTGCCCCAACAAGTTTACTCAAGAGGAGCAAGAAAGAATCGGCAAATTTTTTGCATTTTGAGAAAGATTTCTTAAAAAAGCAAAATCTTCTAATAAAGGCGGTGTTAATCTTGGATAACGCAACAAGATACCCTCCAGAGGACCAATTAAGAAGCAACAATGGTTCAATTTTTGTTATGCTCATGCCACCCAACGTAACTCCACTTATCCAACCGATGAATAATAAAGATTACTAAATTGTATTATCGAAAATTTCTACTTTCCTCTGCGTTATCAAAAAATCGTAAAAACATTTCTGAATCCTTAAAGCAAGTAATTTTACGTGAAGCAATTTTCAATTTAGATATGGCGCAGCATGTCCTTAACCAGCAAACTATCAGAAAGTGTTGGAAAAATTTACTTTACTCCAGTGATGATTATGACGATGTACTGCTAACCATCATTAGGAAACAGTTACTATCTAATGCTGAAGGTATTGACAGTGCATCATCGGACATTCTGAAATTATTAAAAGCAGCCCGATATTGTTTGCACATTTACAGATGTTAGTTTACGAAATGACGATAACGATATGAATGATGCACATGAAGAGGAAGATCGGGTGAGTAAAGATGTCCAATTAAAATAAAAAATACAGTGAATAATCAGGCGTTAGATTGGGCTGAAGAAATGGACATATTATATTTCTTTTATGCAATTTCTTTATAAATGAAATAAGGCCCGCTAATGTAAACTTTCAGTAATATGAACAGTGCTTGGCTGATATCGTTCACATAATCGAGCATCTACTGTATATATATATATATATATATATATATATATATATATATATAAATGTGAAATAATATTCCCCGATCGATTAGGTCGACATTTCGACGAGATCTCGCTCATCTTCTTCATTTTTAGACAATGTCAGATTCAAGATGTCTCTTCGCGATAACGCCCTTAACTTGCCTGAACCTTGGATCTGTTATAAGACAGTTCCAAAAAGAAAGTTTATATAGGTTTTGAATTTGGCCATATGGTAAGGTTTTCGAAAGAATTGAGAGATTTATACATTCATATAATATTGCTTCTTTGAAGAATGTTAATTTAATTAGTAACTATTTCTCTAGCACTTCTCGTCACAAATTTACACCTTCCACCTGATTTCAACATTATTTCGAATACTCGTAGACTAGAAAATATTACTATTAAGACGATTAACTTGTATTGTCGTTTTTTGCAACGTTATATGTACCACTGTTTAAGACCAATAAATAAAGGAATTTTATGGATCTTAAACCAATAAGGTTCTACCCGTGTTGTCGAAGGTTTTCAAGAAAGCCGTCGATATTCAATTAAGGTCATAAGTGAATGGTTGCGATCTTCCTCCTGATATTCAGCCTGGTTTTCGTCCTGGTTACAGCTGTACTACAGGTTTAGCTCATATTACAGATGATACTATTAATGCAATTGGCGGATAATAAGCTTTTGATGTTGGTTTTGCTGGATTTCTCTAAGACTTTCAACAGAATAAATCACGAAATTGTGCCAGCATTATAGCTACATTATACTGGTTTGAATCTCACAGTATGAGCTTCATTAAAATTATTTAAGTCATAGAACGCAGAAGCTGGTGCTGAATGGTGTAAGATCGGAAATAGCTTACTCGAGTTGTAGTATTCCTCAAGGTTCGACCCTGTGTTCTTCACTATTTTGAATTTACTTAATTACGTTAATTTTCACGACTTAGAAGCAATTTTTATACGCATGCGGATGACAAATAGCTTTATTTTTCCCTTAATATTAATGAATTATTATCTTCTATTTCTTCTGCGAATGATGACTTCCAGAAGCTAGTTGATATGTTTACCACGAATTGCTTACAACAGTCCAACAAAACCTCGTTCAATTTCTTTGCCAAGCATAAATATCGTCTTTACTAATAGTATTCTTGAACAGAAAAAATGCATGGGCTATTTAGGAGCTATTTATTTACTTATGGTTCCGAGAGTACATAAATTACACAATTTGTAAAGGATTATGTAACCTCAAAACTTTATTTTCAGATCGGAATATTCTTAATGTAAATGCAAAATCTTTACTCGGTAATGCGTTATTGCAAGTATTATCACTTCTAGCAATTAAAGATAATCGTATTCAAGTGATACAGAACATATGCTTTGGATTTATTTACGGTATTTCTCGTAGACACTACATCTCTCATAAATTGTGTGAATCCTCTTGGCTTAATATACAGGAGCAAAGGGATTTGCATTATCTCACTTTTGGTAACTCTGTTATAACTTCTGACATCTCGGCTTACCTTGTATTTAAAACGAAATTTTTAACGGATATTCGCATAATTAATATTAGGCGTAAAGACACATTGAATGTAATGTTAAATCATAAAATTACTTTCTGCAAATGCTGTTTTTATGCAACCTAGCGTCTTACTATAATTCTACTTTGTCTAATTTAAAGAGTCTCACAAAAGCGTGCTTCAAAACAACTGTTAAAGGTATTTTGCATGAGGAGCATGTTCGAGGATGCTATCGCATGGGTACATAAAAATGATAATGTAAGAGTAAATAATGTTGTGCAGTTTGTTGGTCACCTTAGCTTTCTTGCTTCGATCCTCCCTTCTATCTACCTTGATATCTTTACTCTTCTTTCTTATTATTCTCTCTATCTCCATCTTCTTTAGTTTACCTAGTCCTCACTTTAGTTTTAATTTTCTACTTTAGTATTGTTATAGCATTTAGTATGTTTACTTAGTTTAAGTGATTAGAACTAGTTAAAAAGAGCGGCTTTCGATGTTAATTGGCTTTTTCACTGCTTAATTAAATCACCAAATCTATTACATATATGGTCAGGATAGATCATGGATCATGGTGTAGATGAGTAGCACAGTAATTCTATAAATGTTTATAAGACGAACATGTTAAGTAAGGAGTGACAATGTCTAATCACCACGATCAAGACGATCGCCTGGGGCAACATTCTCATCTAAATCAAAACTGAAGTTCCGGTGTTGAGGCATTGTTTAAATAATACATATATTCATGTATAATTTGTTTATGAAATTACAAACTCGGAGTACACATGTACTTCCAGTATTTGTGTAAACGTTTATTTTGTTCATGTATACATTCCCAGAGTCGAAAAAAAATTAAAATAACTAAATTTATTAAAATTCAGCACTAACGATTAAATTAGTTACTTTTATGACTAACGTGAATTACTTAATTTTAATTATCCATTATGATTACATTTTTTGATTGAAGTTGTTTATATATTTTTTATGCAAATGATTGTTGTTTCTTCCCTTTTTCTTTCGATTTTTCAGACTTTTTCTCCGTCTTTTCTTATTATTTCTCCATTTACTACGTGTTCCCTTCTTCTTCTCCTTCTTCTCCTTCATCTCCTTCTTCTCCTTCATCTCCTTCTTCTCCTTCTTCTCCTTCTTCTCCTTCTTCTCCTTCTTCTCCTTCTTCTCCTTCTTCTCATTCTTCTCCTTCTTCTCCTTCTTCTCCTTCTTCTCCTTCTTCTCCTTCTTCTCCTTCTTCTCCTTCTTCTCCTTCTTCTCCTTCTTCTCCTTCTTCTCCATCTTCTCCTTCTTCCTTCTTCTCCTTCTTCTCCTTCTTCTCCTTCTTCTCCTTCTTCTCCTTCTTCTCCTTCTTCTCCTTCTTCTCCTTCTTCTCCTTCTTCTCCTTCTTCTCCTTCTTCTCCTTCTTCTCCTTCTTCTCCTTCTTCTCCTTCTTCTCCTTCTTCTCCTTGTTCTCCTTCTTCTCCTTCTTCTCCTTCTTCTCCTTCTTCTCCTTCTTCTCCTTCTTCTCCTTCTTCTCCTTCTTCTCCTTCTTCTCCTTCTTCTCCTTCTTCTCCTTCTTCTCCTTCTTCTCCTTCTTCTCCTTCTTCTCCTTCTTCTCCTTCTTCTCCTTCTTCTCCTTCTTCTCCTTCTTCTCCTTCTACTCCTTTTTCTCTTTCTTCTGCGTCTTCTACTTCTTCACCGTCTACTTCTTCTTCTCCTTCGCGTTCTTATCCTCCTTCCCATTTTTCTCTTTCTTCTACATCTTCTCATTCTTTCCCATTTTCTCCTTCTTGTATTCTTTCTTCTCTTTCTTTGCTCGATACTGAAAGTTCACTAATAGAAAAAGCATATACAATGGGTTTATTATAATTTAAATGCTATAACGGCTTTCACTCTCTCGTTGTTCCTATTCGTAACAATTATGTACTTTTTAGATCTGTTTTGGTATACCATACCAATTATATCGATTATTCTGCTACCACACGTTTTCGATAGCATTTTATTGTTCTTAGCAAGGTTTGTTTAGTTCAAGAAAGGTTTTCTTGCTTATCTGCTTAAGCGAAACGCATTTATTTCAGCTACATTTCAAGTTGCTGATAAAATAGAAGCAATTCTATTGCTGAACGTACTTGTAAAACATAATCGGAATACAATCTAGCTGTATCTGAAATCAAATAGGTCCATCAATAACTACCATCTTTCGCGTATACTCCAATATGGTAAGAGCATAGCGCTTGCATCGCATAATACACACAAGACGCGATAATTCAAACGGTACCCTTTTATAAATACGCAACTTCTCCATCACCAACCTGGTAGCCGCCTGTACGTATACGCACACATCTGAGAGAAGAACACAATGAAATAAGTGTCGATAAATTCCCGGCACGTTTCACTAGTTTTACACATATTAGGACTGCCATATTTCTCCGGTGGAGCTTTTTTCCAGCGCGGCCGTGTGTCGATGATGCCGGCGAACGCTGCGTACCGCCGTCATATCTCTCGGCGATCGAATCGCGCTCTTCTCCGGTAAAAAGAGCGCGCGCTGAAGGGTTTACTGTCGCTGTCAATTGGTCCGCCGATAGTCAGATAGATAAATAGGATAGAATTTGTAAAGCGTCAATAATTCAACGTACAAAACGCGCGTCCTCTTAAGAGATACCTCCACAGCATTTTCTTTGCGCCGTGGCCTTCTGCGCGTTGCTTTCAACTCGCTGAAGGAGAAAGCGGCTATCGGTAGAGGCGGGTTTGTTTCTGACCAATTATGCGAAGTGATAAGCTGCGGGTTGTCAAGGATATTCTTTGGTTTTGCTATAAAACTAATAAAAAAGCAATTGGATGGTTTTAAAATTTGCAGTATTTGAAGAATACTGCTGATAAATAGTTACAAGCTTAACATAATATGTTTTTGAAACTTCTGCAAGCTTTTATCAGGTTTCCTATGCGTATAAGCTAGTATAGTTACTAAATTTGCTCTTGCTCTAAGGATGTCACTTAATGAAATAAACAAATTCGAAACGAAAACTCAGAACCATAGTTAAAGAAATTTTGAATTAAGTTATTTCTACGAGAGAAAAATATATCGTTCATTGTATTACCGGCATTACAGGTTTAACATGTAAATCTTAAAGGCGACTTGGACAGCACGCTTGATCACGGTGTTGGTACATGATATATTAGAGGGTGTCGAATAGATTCTTTAGACACCAGTAAATTTTCAAGTATTTGAGGATAATGAATAAGACCATAACTAATATTAAACAAAAACTTCAAAGAATAAATAGAACAACCAATAAATAGTATCTTGGACTTTCATGGCTGTTTGTCATAGTCGTAAGGATTGTCGGATTCCGCCGTATCACTGTGGCTCTTTAGTACCGTTGAAAATGCAGTTGCTCGCGAAACGTCAGGGACAAAGAACCTAATGACACGGGAGATCCCGACAAAAGTTACGACTACAACAACCAGTAGTTTGTATTCGTTTTTGTGAGCTAACACGTTCGAAATGAACACAATGTGTACAGAAGTAGATATATTTTAAGAACTTTCTTTGAACATTTTCTAATTGCGACATATAAACAAAATAAGTTCTAAGGTAAAACCGCGTCTTTTAATTTGAATTTGACAAGACTGCTAAATGATGCAAACGTGCGTGACATTCGATGAAATTGTTTAGAAGTTCGTAACGCAAAGCCTAACATTCTATTAGTATTGAAAAAAAATTGTACAGAATTTTGCATTGAGGATGATACCCAAATCTGCAGATCTAGATGGATGATTTAAAACTACATTTTCAAGATATTTTTTTACAAGTGCAGGACATTACACCGTACTTTAATATAAGAACATACATTTTATTAGCAATGCTCCATTCGAATATCACGCTCCAAGTTTTTCTAACGAAGCATAGTATCATGCGCTAGGAGTAAACATGACCTTAAATTTTATCCCTGTAGAATACCTGGGGAAGCAAGCGGAGGAATTGAGTCATACCCTTAGAGAGAGCAAAGAATTGTCGTTTTAAGAAAAATTTATATAAGCGGTAACGAATCAGATATACCTATACGTGGTAGTTTTAACAGCAATATTAAGTGATAAAATTGATCAAACACTGTAATAAATCTATATATTTGACCATGGGTAAACAAAACTTGGTAAAGCAGATTAAATTCGTTACTGTTGATCATTTGAATATATAAATTAAATCTGAAAGACTGAAAAACCAACAGGAAACACCCACTAACAGGACATTGCGCTTGTAGTAGAAATTAAAGTATCTTCAAGGTGATGTACCATATTATAAATTTCTATCTGACTTTATCTATATGTTAAGTGTGTGTACCATTCTACAAAGTACAGTAAACGCTCGCCCATGTAAATACCCGGTAATAGAAACGTCGCCGTCATGTAAACAGAAAAATGTTCTATAAGATCAAATTGAACTACCGGTAATGTAAATAAGCTTACACCACGTATGATTCGATAATGTAAACAATTTAGGGTACCGGTAATTTCCCGATTTACGTGTGTAATTGAATCCATCAAAAGAATGTTTACGTAAACTTTTTCAGCGCCGGCACCGGTTGTTACCCGATTTATGTATGGGATTCCTGTAAGCGTTGGCTCTCTTGCCTCTCGTGAAATAAAGTAGTGTGCAGCTAAAATCACGCCAGAACAGATATGGTATGCACGTCCAATGAAAGAACATTTTTAAAATAAAATGACAAAGTGAAAATCATCGACGAGATTAAAAATGGTACGGGGGTGACTCAATTGGCAAAAAAATATGGAGTATCTAAAGCCACAATCTGGAAAATTAAGCGATTCAAGTGAGAAATTTTACACAGTGTGTTAGGTACATACGAAGGCCCGGGAAATCGCAGAATTTAAAAAAATGCCCAAGCAGAATGAAAAATCGTTGTATAAATTGTTTTTAAAACAAAGGGATAATCATGTTCCAATTAACGATGAATTAATTAAAGAGAGAGCAAAATTATTTAATGAAAACCTAAAAGAGACCGAAAATTTTGTAGCCAGTGATGACTGGCTAAAAGGATTTAAAAGGAGGTATGGAATTCAACTGCTGTCGATATCTGGTAAAAAATTATCGGCACCATCACAACTAGGGCAGCCGTTTAAGGAAAAGTTAATGAACAAAATCAGAGAGCTACATTTAAATGAGGAGCAAATATACAATGCAAATGAAAGGAGTCTTTATTGGAGATTATTACCTACAAAAACCTATGTTGTATTACATGAAAAATCTACTCCGGGTCGAATGGCGGAAAGACAACCTAGAACTTTTCTAGCGTGCACTAATGTTAGTGGTACACACAAAATAAGGCCACTAGTAACAGGAAAGGCAAAAATCCACGTTCATTTAGAAATTTTAAGAGTTCCTTTCATTATAACTGTTCAAAATCCGCTTGAATGGCCAAAGGCATATTTCTGGAATGGTTCCACAAGCAGTTTGTCCTTCAGGTATGGCAATAAAACTGTAATAATAAGTAATAATAATAATAATAATAATCCTTTATTGCCCAACAGCCCAGGGGCCAATTACAGGACAAATTACAATACAATTCTTATATAAAATAAAATAAAATAATTCAAATCGTGTTGCCTACAATAATAATACAATAATAATGAAACAAAAAAAAAAAGAAAGACTCACAAAAATGGCTCTAGATCCCGTTTGTTTGCGTTCCTCACCATGTGACTGAGAGGTGCCTTAAGCAAAATGTTGGTATTAACTCTAGGTACTTGAAATGTATTAAAGTAGCGAGTATGATGAGTAGGTACGGTAAAGTTTATTTGCGCCAGAAGGGCTGGCGAGTCGACAGTATTTTTCAGGATCCTGCAAAGAAACTCCACACTGTTACGCTCGCGGCGGTCAGCAAGAGATAGAAAACCATGCTCAACAAGTAAGCTATAATACTCGATACCTCTTGCAGGATACACGTTGTCCATTCGAAAGGAGAGATATTTTAGAAATTTCTTTTGAACCCGTTCGATCATAAGCTCTTGGTATAAATAACGGGGATACCAAACAATGGAGGCGTATTCAAGCTTAGAACGAACGTAGGCATAATATAAACATTTCATTACACCTAAGTCTGAGAAATGCCTGCAAGAACGCATGACAAAACCGAGAGTTTTGGAAGCAGATGAACACATGGACGAAATATGTTCCGTAAATGACAGTCTATTATCAAACAAAACACCAAGATCCAAAGTTTTGATATTGCGTGGTATGGCTGCATCATTAATTTGGTAGTTATAGTATAAAGTAGTGTGAGTGTTATTGTAGGAAACCACAGTACACTTGTTGATGTTCAGAGGGAGATAATTGACCTTGCTCCAAGTATTAATGCGAAGAAGATTGTCTTGTAAATGTTTACAATCGAAAATGCTACCAACAGTATTAAATATCTTTACGTCATCTGCGTATGCTAAGACGTGACACGTAAACAGAGATAGTAAATCATTTATATAAAAATTGAAGAGAAGTGGTCCAAGATTTGAACCTTGAGGAACACCTGATGTTGGAGAAAACGGCGTAGAGGAATAACCATTGTAGCAGACATAACACTTCCTTCCAGTAAGGTAAGACTCAATCAACGTCAGGAAACCCACACCAAAACCAAATTTGTCCATTTTTGTAGTAGCATCTCGTGGTTAATGCAGTCGAAAGCTTTAGAAAAATCTATGTAAATAACATCCACCTGCTTTCGCTTATCAAGCGCTTCACCAAGATATTGGCCAATGCATGCTAAATTAGTGATCGTCGACCTACCTGCAACAAAACCGTGCTGATGCTCAGATATGAAAGGAGTTATGCAGGTAGATATTTCTTTGTAAAGCAAATGTTCAAATACCTTAGCGAAATTGGGCAGTATACTTATAGGCCTATAATCAGCAATGTTAGATCGGTTTCCTTTCTTAAATACGGGGGTAATTCTGCTAATTTTCCAAACCTTTGGAAAAGTTGACGTGCTTATCGCTAGGTGGAATATAGTTGACAGTGGATAGGACAGAACAGGAGCACAATCACGTACAAAGAAGCTCGGTATTCCATCATCTCCAGTTGTCATATTAGATTTAAGTCTCTTGATACTGTTCTCCACATCCAATTCAGAGAAGGCATGAACACAAAAATAAGTAATATAATTAATGACGCATATTCAATTTGTAGGTGAAAGATTTCTTAAGAAAGCAAAATCTTCTAATAAAGGCGGCGTTAATCTTGGATGACGCACCAAGTCACCCTTCAGACGAACAATTAAGAAGGAACGATGGCTCATTGTTTGTTCCAATGTAACTCTACTTATTCAACCAATGGATCGAAGTCTAATAAAAGTTACTAAATTGTATTATCGAAAATTTCTACTTTCGTCTGCGTTATCACAAAATCCTTGAAACATATCTAAATCTTTAAAGCAAGTAAGTTTACGTGAAGCAATTTTAAATTTAGATATGGCGTGGAATGCCCTTAACCAGCAAACAATCAAAATGTATTGGAAAAAATTGCTTTACTCCAGTGATGATTATGACGATGAAGATAATGCACCGCCAACCATTATTAGAAAACAGTTACTATTTGATGCAGATGCACATGAAGAGTAAGATAGGCTGAGTGAAGATGTCGACCCTCTGATTGAAATAAAACATACAGTGTGTGACGCGCAAGCTGTAGGAATTTTTAATCAAGCATTGGATTGGGCTGAAGGAAAAGACATATTATATATAGAAAGCGTAAATTAATAATTTAATAAAAACAAAAATAGGACATTATTTTTCAAAATAATGTAAAATTTATTTTTTATTTTTGAATATTATATGTATTATGTTATTCATTGTTCATAATTTATTTTTTAATAAACATATATTTTCTTTTATGCAATTTCTTTATAAATAGAATAAGGCTCGCTAATGCAAACTTTCAGTAGTGTGAACAAGTGCTTGGTTGATTACGTTCACATAATCAACCGTCTACTGTATTTCCAAATTAGAGAACACCATGAAGCAAGCACTGCATATAGTACATTATCTCAAACCCTTGTTAGGATATCTAACAGATAATACAAGAAGATTAACAACCGACAAGAGTTTAACTGAAAACCAAGAGTTCAAATATAATGCAAACGATTTTTCTAGTTTCGCGAATACCACATCATTAAGCATAGAATGCTCCTCTTTCAAATACAATATATTTTCACCTTGTCGTAGGAGAATGACTAGTCAGCACTAGAAGGCATGCTAATAACATAATACCACAGTGAATTTTTGCGTTACTCTACATCAACAAGACGATCAAACTAAAATAGTAAGTAATTATATTCATCATTTTTGATGTTGGTAGTAACCGAGCTGTATACTGCTGCGAAAGCACTTGTTTGGTCAACCTTACTTATGATGAATAAATCTATCCATCAATTTAAAAAGAAAAAACATGAACTATCACCTCAATAAAAATTGTTCGCTTCTCTCTCATTATAGTTTGCCCGTAATTGTCCTTTAATCCGCAACGCGACAATACCTTCGCTAATTGCTATCTCGCTTTCAATTGACACATCAACGGATGAAACATCTGTTTACGTTTGAAGAGATCTATTGTATAACAGTCGCCGATGACTGTTGTTATTGTCGTTACATTATTGTCATTCGCTACAACACCGTCGGCGATGGTTTCCCTGTTATTATTATTGTCACAACAATGGTACGGCATTGTTTGTCGCGGTTTAAAACATCTGCGAAATGCGCGTACACACACCAATGCGTACTATCCGTCTATTTTCTAATAAAATCTCACGCTGTCAGCCGGAATCGCGCTCTACACGCCCGCTTTTCAAACCGGAATTAAATTTAATGCAATATTAATTTGCAATTTTATCGATTCCAAGGGTCACTAGCGGCTCGATTTTATTTAGTTTGAGTCTCGCAATGGACGAAATAAAAACTGCAGATGGAAATTACATTATAAACTTAGTATACTTAAAAATTAGAATAATTGTATTATAAATTATAATTTGCCAATTTATTCTATTTACTTTGAATCTCGAAATGAGGGAAATAGAAAATATAAATGGATATTACGTCCTACATTTAATACATTAATCAATATACATAGTTCGACATATGGTACGTGTAAATATTGTACAGTTAATTGTAAACTTTTTCGAGTACAGTGCGTTATGTCAATTTTATTCTACAAAATTATTTATTCTAAAATTACTCTACACACTCTTCACTGCCTAACTAAACTCACTGTGTATATTTTGCGCTATAATTAATAAAATAAAGTAGGGTACAACTTAATCCCACTTGTTGTCGTTTACTATTTATAATATAAAGCTAACCTCTCTCTTCTAATACTTAGTTTTCGAATCATTTATTGGAATTGGCATCAGCAGTAAACAGCCAAGGTTGAAGTAGTTGTGTTTGTGTAATAAAGATACATTTGGGATATCCTGAGTATTACCTCGTACTAGCGGTAGGTACATAAGAAGTACACCCCGCAAAAAAGTATCGCATAATTCATTTTTGTAGAACAAGAATGATTTATGATTAAAGGAACTTTTAAACATATTCCAATACACTCCAAATGAAAACTCATATTTGAAATATTTATTAAGCAGATATGGCAAAAGGAATTATACTTTTGGAAAAAAAAATACTGAATAGTAGCTTAATACTCGATATTACCACCCCTAGTTATGACGGATTGCATTCGATTTGGCATAGATTCAATTAACCTCCATATATAAGCTTGGTTCAATTTCTCCCACTTTTCACGAAAGACATCTTCTAATCCCTGTAGCTCTACTGGAGCAACATGTTGGTTCTATACTATTCTGAGAAGATAGTCCCACACATTCTCGCTAGGATTCATGTTTACATTCACCGCAGCATTACCGTGCATTAACAAGAATTCATTGCCAACTACTGGTGCGTACAGTACTACATGATCCTGTAAAATATCTGCTATGTACCTGTGGGCAGTCATTGTACCTCTGCTTACTGATACTAACTCTGTACGGCCTGTTAAGGATATGCCTACCCACACCATGATAAAACCACCAAGAAAATTAGGGGTATTCTGATGTTGATCTGGAAATAGCGCTCACTGTCTCGGCTGTACATTGGTATACATTTATCTGAGGTGTAAAGACTAAATTTTGACTCATCTGTGAAGAGCATGTTGGCCTAGTCATTCATTTCCCAATTGAATGTAGTAAACCTTAAGCGGGCCACTCAGTGATTTCTAGTAAGATAGGGAACTGTAACGGCTACTCTGGCTCTTATTCCACTCTGACTTAACCAATTACCAACGTTTTGGGTATTTATTTGAGTATTACTCTAGCCAAGTCGGTCTATAATTGCCTTGCAGTTACATGCATCCGACGTAATGCTTATTGTCTTAAAAACCGGTGATCCTTGGGGAGTAGTAGCTACGTATGTTTAAGATCTACAATTAAAGCAACTATTCCAGTCGCTTGTTCTTGAGCTAAATTACTCGTTTTGCTTTTAATAACGCTAATAGAGTACTTTAACAGCGCAGTTTAAAATTTATCCGTATAGGAACACTTTCAACAAACAACTAAATAAACCATATACATATGCACGTTTCCTAAATGTTTCTGTAGAACAGAAAGGAATTTGTGCAAAAGCTAGTTGTATGATTTTCTTTGTATACTTGAACTCGGCGCACATATGACAAACATATTGTCTATAAACGCCTTTTCATAGTCTATGCGATACTTTTTTTCGCGGAGTGCAATATAGATGCCCTTTAGTTTAATCTGGTATTTGTATCATGATGAGAAAACATAATTGATATTTAAAAATCAAATTAAATGTTGTGTATATATAATTTTTTTTCTCTTCTAAACATGAGGCAACATTTCCGAGAACTATTCGATACATATTCTCCGTGATAGCCACCATTTCTCTTCAAATATTTTCATGTATTTTATTCAGAGAGTAGGGAGTATCGCTGTATACCTTTGATTTAAGGTAACCCCATAAGAAAATATCCATTGATGTCAAGTGAAAGAGAATAAAATGTTGTTGAAGAACCAAAGCTGTTGAATCATTTAATTAGAAAAGCTGAGCCTCTCAGCAACATCAGTTGGCTTTAGTTCTTGCACTAACTGCAACTTATAGGGGTGGAAAGGCAAATCCTTTCTCAATATATAATGTATGGAACTTTTGGGAACATTTAAGGCTCTTGCTCGTTTGCGAACGGAAAGATCGCGGAACTTGTGAATTGGCAGGCCCACGCTCTCCATGTTTTCCGCGGTTCTAGAGATCCTTGGTCGCACACTCCGAGGCTTATCCACTAAAAAGACGGCGTTTTCGAACTTCTGTACCAATTTTTTGATGAGTGGAGTATAAGGTGCTTGTGTAATGTGATGCAAATGACAGAGGTTAGTAAAGTTTCGTCGCGCAATAGTGACAGAATTATTGTTTTTTGTAAGGACGGTGCTAGCGATTAGCATATATCCACTCTCCATTCGATGATTGTTTTCGCGCAGTGAACAAAACAAATTGAAAAGAACTTTTGGACCACCCAGTATGTAGGGTACAAAAAATAGTGTGTTCGTCCTTAATTTATCGGGCTGTATGCTAGATAGCAATTTGATACTTTGGAGGTGTAATACAATGTTAATTATGCATCTTCACAAAAGATATCGCAATATACTGGGTGTTATGTGGCAAAGGTACATAGTAAAACGAGCTTTTTAAATGGCACATTCTGTATGTTTTTTTAAAGTCCGCTGCTAATAAATTGAAAAGTTACACATCTCAAAGAAAGTATTCCACTGAAAAAAATGAGTCAGGAATTAATGAAAGAATTGAAAAAACCACTAAACTATACAACGCGATGAAAAAGACCTTCATTACGAAGAAAGAAATATCACGAAGCACCAAGATAAAAGTATACAAAGCACTCCGATCTGTTCTGCCATACAAATGCGAATCATGGCTACTGGAATATCTCAGATGAGTGGTGCGTAACAAGAAAGGATAGAATGAGAAACTCACAAATACGAGAGAAACTAGAGGTACCATCTATAATGGACTTTATTGAACAGCGATAACTAAATTGGTGGGGACATTTACAACGAATGAAGAACACTAGATCAATAAAATTAATACCTATATGAGGCGATAGTACAGAATAAAATAAAAAGAGGAAGTATGGGATCATACCATTGGACACAGCAAGAAAGCAGCAAAAAGAGAGGAAAAAACTGGGGAAGCCAAAATTTTGACCAGTAACAAAAAAATATTGAAGACATTTGTTTATAGTTAAGAGTAGAAACTTGCTCACCCGACTCGTTTACGGGTAAATGAAAAAACTACCTATTAATAACAAAATTCAATGAAGTGCAAAAGTAGAAATAAAACATGAACATATTATTCAAAGTAATCCAAAAATTGGGGAAATTAATGAAATATTAGCCACTGCTTGATACAATTTAAAGAGATAATCCATATAGAGATGATAATGAAAGAAAGGAAATCCTGCTGTGATCACTGGAAATCGGATTATATGCAAAGTGCAAAAATTTAATTTAATTTATTATATTTTACGTCTATTTGTAGATGTCTTACACTGATTAAAGTGAATTAACGCTAATTAATGTAATCAGTGTAATACATTTACACATAGACGTAAAATATAATAAATAAATTAAATTAAAGTTTTGCACTTTGCATATAATCCGGTCTCTAGTGATCACTATTTACCAGCCATCATATCCCAAACAACCTTGTACATATACATACATACATATATAGTAAAGAGTTGAAAATATCTTTCTTAAGTCGCTGAAAGCCAATTTGTGCTCACAAATTATATCTGTATTTTTATTTTTTGCAGTACCATAACAATTTTAAAACAGAAAATTAAAAAAAGAACGTCGTTTCCCAGCAATAAAAAACCGCAGGGACTCATCTAGAATATTACTTTTTATTGCAACCATATAGCAAGGGATAAAAGAACGTCATTATAAGATCTCCAAAGTGTATGCGTCCTTAATAAAATTATGCAAACGATAGAGGACGTTAGAGGACACGTTATAACCGCACTATGTAGGGGATAATAGAACAGCATAGTGGCCTCTGAAGTACAGGAATCACCCGGGATACCACACGCTTTTCGCATCGAAAAGGGAGATAGATCGTCGTTGTTCGGGTCGACCGCGGTTGCAACATAACGAGATGAGGTCGCTCTCTAAGAGCCGGACGTTGAGGGGGGTAAAGGGAGATGAAGTAGAGAGGAGGTCAGCAGCGCCAACGAACCACTCACACACAGATACGTATGTTCTTCATGAGCGTCCTGCTGTATTTGGACATGTCCTCGGCAGGACTGGTAATTGTATATATGCATTTTGTTGATACGGCTGCTGCTGGTTTTCTGCTTCTTAAATCGGCAGATAAGACATGCGCTGCTCTCTCGAAATGCCACCGACAAATGCTGCTAACCGAAAGAAATTCGTTCATTGAAGTGTAAGAGCGGTGAATTGCAGTGACTGCTGGTAAAAGGATCCGAACACTTGTAACCGAGGATGTACTTACAAACAAAATTCGTTTTAGTATAGATATAAGAGATGTGGATGAAATTTGTCGTTAACAAAACATAGCAAGGGAGAATAAGTAAAAGATGTATTGCTTTGTTGTCATTGTAAAACGAAAATTTATACTATACGTAACAATTTTTATATTCTAACGTACCCAAGATAGAATGTCTATAACAAAGTAACATGTGGTTTCGTTTCTATAGCACATAAAAGTATATACATCCATATGGCGCACAAATTATGTAATTAACTGAAAGATTCATACATAACTTGTTCTATTGAAACATTTTTTTTCTAAAAATGTTGAAAGGTGCAGTGCTAAATTTAACCATGTTTAACACAATATTATACATGTAAATCGGTTTTGACATTCTTATTAACGTAGATACTTATTTATAATGGTAATTAACCTTTAAGCGATATGGTAACCTTTTCATGGTAAAAATGTGCCTCACCACTGAAGATGATTTTTTTTGCAAAATGTTTTGCTCAAAGGTCCAATTGGTGAACTCTTTTCGCTGTCCATGGTCTGTTGGCAGAAGATGCATCAATTGGACTTTATAGGCGTGGAGATGCAAATCTTTAGTTAGAATACGCTGAAGAGTGATTGTTGTAATGTCCAACTCTTGTGCACGAAGAAGAATCAACGTCTCCGGACTTTCGACCACACTCTCGCGAACTGTCATGATGTTTTGTTCTGAAGGACTCTCTACGACCTCGTGTGGAGTACTTTGGAGTTTTTCCATTATTATTTTCATAATACATGGGATTAAGAACATTCTGTCGACCGAATATTGGACGCACTTTACGAATGGTGGCAATCAAGCTTTCACTATTTTTACAATAATGTTTAACTTTGAGGACGCGTTGTTCTATCGTGAAATACTACTGTGTAATAAAAGAGAGAATCCTGTATATTAGCGGTATAGTTGTTGTACATATGTATATGCATGATAATGTACAGTCTGTGTTTGTTTTTGAACATACTCTGCACCTTTGTTTTTGTTCTTAACGTTTTTGTCTGTTTATAGATAACTGATTGTTCCTGTAGGCAATCTAGGACTTACTAATGTTCCTTTTGCTAATTGTTTAAAAAATTAGAATCTCCTAACAGTTCCATTGCTTTTGTAACAACTACACAGCATATAAGGGTTTATGTGAGATATTTAGCACTGTTTAGCATTGTTTCAAATATTCATTAGTCTAAAGACCGGATTATATGCAGCTAATTAACGCTAATTAACTTTAATCAGTGTAATACATCTACATATAAACGTAAAATATAATAAATAAATAAAATAAAGTATACGCACTTTGCATATAATCCGGTCTCTATACCGACACTACCAATTGAGGGTTAAATATCCAAAGCGTTATATTAGATGTTTCAAAAATGTAGTCCAAATGCAAATATAGTTTCAATAGTTTCAACATTTTTAAATAAAGCGCTAACTTATTTTATTTTATCCAAGATATTCAAAAATTTCCACACTGGATACTACCGGAACATATAAGGGCATATTATTTGTTAAAATAGTTTGTGCGCCTTTTCTGTTAATACAAGTAAATAAGTTAATATGAGCAGTATTAACATGTTACAATAACAACAGTAAACAACAAACTTGTATAAATATCGTTGCTCGGTAATATTCTTCATAAATATTTTTCTTAAAGGCCTTCTTCTGGCGACTAGACAGATAAATTCCTATTTCATAGCGTGACCACCAAATACAAGGTTACAGCTTTCTTCCGTAAACATGAGAATCTGAACTATTATGCGACGTGACCATTATTTGCGCCTTGACGTCACTATGAATTTTCTAAATGATAACACTACGTTCTTTCTTTAGCTTAAATTATATTCATTGCGCTTTACTTTATGAAGGTTGTTCAAACAGTCAGAGCATGCAATGTATTTACATGCATACAGGTCAGAAAAATAATTCGAATCTTTACTTTAAAGTTCCTTTTCGCGTTCCAAGGATATTTTATCGTCCAAAATTAGTATCAATATAATTTTGGCACATTCCAAAATGTGATTAAACAAATGAATTGAGTTATTACGATATATTGATGTTTAAAGTAAATCTTGCGGTTACGCAAATTTTCTGAAAAAGTTTATTTCTCAAGGTAAGCATGTTCTTACTTGGCTCCAATTTAATCGAGTGCGCCATGAAATTGAAAATGTTCTTATAAAAAAAAATATTTTTACTTCTAGAAATTCGTGTAAGAAACCATCATCGTGAATAACTTTGTAAGATATTTAGCAGAGGTGCCACCTTCCACTAACACATTGATTAAATACTTAAAATGACTTCCACTGGTTTCTTACGGAATTCCCTTCCAAACTAATATATCACCTAAAATTATACATAATTCAAATCTCGTGCCTCCCAAAAATTCCTCAACGACCATCAAGCTGACCTCTCTCTCCATCGTCGCCCACATTGAGAGTCCGTACACGGACTCGTGCGAAATGAACTCATACCGTTGCGTCCATCACGAAGACGTCTCTCTCAGCGACTTTCGGAAGGATAATTTTAATTTCAACGAGGGTGGAGGCGATTTCCAGCAAAGCACAGATAAAAGTTCGTCGAAAGCCGCAATCGACGTCGTTTCACGTTTCAACGTCGTCGGGCCGAATTCCAAAGGGCTAAGCCGTTCTTTCGCGTTCGAAGAAGCATCCCAGTTAGACGACTCGGTTCTATGTTTCAGCCAATGGCATTATACAGACGCGAAAGAATCTTTTTCGGTCGTAGATGGAATAAGATCAAGTAAAAGTTTTAAACATTTTAATAAAATCCTTTGGAAATCTAATGCATCGCAATAACGCCACTTGACGGAGATTAAAAGTTATTTGAAAGCAGAAGTTTAAAGTTTACAAAAGAAAGACAATCTTCACGTATCTATCCGTTCTCTTTTTTTTTTTGAAATGTATAAAGTTATTTCGGTAAATTACATATAATGCTTGGAAATAGTACTACTCCGTTCCTAACTCTCTTTACTTTTCAGCGGCTTTTTCCCCATCTAAAAATCCATCAAGTGATTCCCATTTTGTTTGCATAGGATAGATATATCGAAGGGGGAGTTGTATTACATTATGCAAAAAAGCTGTATTTATATTCCCAGATATTTGAAAGGGTGTATACCGGGTGAGTTTTATCCGACGTTTAATATGGGGATGTTGTAAACTAGTGCAGATAGTGATACGATCAAGGGAGGGAATGAACTACAGTTTTACGTGCTCAATTCAATGAGCCTTAGAAAAAATACACGGCTAACTAGATATCTCCCAAAAACTGATTTTTGTGCCTACGGCTCTGTTGGTATTGAATTTAGTGTGTTTAGTTTAAAGTGTAAAAGGGAAACGTGTAGGTAATTATGCGCTTAATAAGGTAATCTACCCGAACTTTTTATTTAAACTATAATTTTTGATGCATAACAGAAAAAAATGTCCTTTTAATTCCGTCCAATATTTCTTGTTAGATTAATGGATAAATTTAAACGAAATGACTTTTTCGCTCAATGAAGTTTTTCGTAAATATAAAAATATAAATTCAGTACGAACCTTCCTTTTTTAGCTATACCTTGCTATAACCGCACATTTCACAATGTATAGCTTGTCTCTTGCCACATTCTAGTACTAAAGACGGAGAAATACGTCATAGTATATTACTTAGTGCAATGCTGAAATTTACTAAAATTAAGTAATATTCTCAAAACTTGTAAAATTATGTGATTTTGGAAACTTTATGAAACTTGATTTATTTTAGAAATTATATATTTTTAGCCAATGTATGTGTTTTTAATATTTTTGAGTATGGAAAATAAAAATATATATAATGTAAAATATTCTCCATAGGTTATGCGTTTGTTTAGTAAAAAAAAATAAAATATTTTTTTACAGTACATACTCCATTCTTCTACACATTTAGCTAATTATACGCAAAAATTTCTTTCGCCGTAGAAGTACAATATACTATGGTAGACATTTCTTACCTTATTTCTGGTCAATGAGAATGTTGTTTAGCATCTGGAAAAAGAAAATAAAATTACTAACTAAGTCGTGAATTAAAAAATGTCTATATTAGCAAAATATATTTTAATATAGCCCACTATACCAAACATACCGCGCCATTAGATGAGAACGCGTATCTTCACTGATTCAATGTCTTTAAACCAATGACAGGAATAATTAATACCCATCTAATAACGAAAAGAAAGGTAAGTATGGTACATATGAGTAAAAAATGCTCATTTCGGGTTTGTTCTAATCGCCTTTATAATAATAAGCCTTTATACAATCTCTTAAATTTTGCGAAAAATTTCTCATAACATTGAAAGGATTCCCAATTTTCTACGTTCAATTATATTTTTTTGATGAATCTACTTTATATTTGGAAGGTATTGTCAACAGACCTAACTATAAATACTGCGCTGACTAGAATCCAGATTGAAGTGAAATAAAACTCATTCCCTAATGTTTAGTCTTATTATAAAAAAAGGACGTAATAGCTTATCATTTCGTTGGAAGGAACAACAAACATTCTATTAATCAAGAAGGATCTTTCGTGCATAATCCTACCCCATTCATTAAAAAACCAGAGACCACTTCTGCTGCATCTACAATGGGTTTTAAATGGGTCACAGTTAACCGACTTCTTAATTTGCTGACTAAACAAGTTGATTAACTTAGATTGACTGCTTGAGGAATATATAACGTTGATAAGGCGGACATGAATGTAAATCTTAAAGCCTACACTAGAGTAATAACAATGAAGAGGCACCAACAAGTGAGAACGTTCACATTAGCACCTGCATATAAATGTGGTTGTACCAGCTTGGTACCAAGTTCGGGATGGCCAAAAACTGCAACCACTACCGATAATATTAGAGCACTTCACCAAATGATGTTAAACGACCGTCAACTTAAGGTAAAGAGATAACAGAGGCTGCAGGCATTTCAAAAGCACGTGTTTGTTATATATTGACTAACGATTTGGGTATGGAAAAGCTAACTGCGCGTTGGGTGCAGCGTTTGATCACTTGGAACGAAAAGTGAATTCGAATTAATATTTCGAAATCCTAGTTAGAGGAGTTTAAGTGAAATAAGGCGGAGTTTTGGCATCGATTAATAAATGTATATAATAAATGTAAATGTATGTTCCCGAGATATTGACTTTAGCAACTTTTTTTGTTTCTTAAATTTAAAGGACAAAGGTTTCATCGAATGGAGAGGACACAATGTTCATTTAAACGCCCTTTTTGCAAAGTAAGATGCCAAATGCTATTTCGACGGATTAGAAGAATGGAAGCATCGATGGCAAAAGTATGCAGACTTACAAAGAGACTATGTTGAAAAATAAAACTTAATTTAACAGAAAAGAAACTTGATTCTGTATCAGCCTGCAAATTGTTCACAATAAGTTTATCGAATACATATAATGTAAAAATCTACGTTAACATTTAAAAAGATGCGAATTCTATTACGGCAAATCTTAAGATCGTAGGTTGGGTCTCTTGGAAGTTATAATACCGTCTCCAGTCTTTCTGTTAACCCTCTATGTATTATCACGTATTCCAATACATTCTTTTGTAAGTAAGAGATTATGATTTATAACAATAAAGGTTTTCAAAACGTCCTGATATATATGCAATGCCTCTTGACTCATGTCTACATCGTCAAAAATATCATATGCAAAGTTAAACGAAAGCTGCCGGATGCCGTTCTAAAATAACTAATGAATATTGCAACTAATCATAAGATTTATGGATAGATTCATTACATTCTAAAAAATGCGGAGATTACTTTCTGGTTTATTGTCACAGACTGCTTGCCAAAAGTTTTTCAACAATATCTCGAAGTTGCTATAGTCTGATAGCTCCACGACGAAAGAATTTTTCTCGGAATTGCATGTATCATATTTAACGACTTTGGTTTTATTATCTTGAATTTCTATACTCGTAAAGTCAATGTAAATATGAGCAAAATACTTTAGGCACTGAAATTGTAGAGTTTTTGTTTACCACTGGCTTTATAAAAGATATCATTTTATTTATTGCAGGGCGACATCAAACATAACAACTTCAAAGTACCGCAAGTAGACCAGAAAAATTCGATGATATCTCTTGAAAAATATTGCTGCTACATCCCGTGTTTGCCTGATAAAGAAATCAATATTTAATCTCAATATTATAGAACAATTATACGATTTCCATTTTTTACAAAATGAATACACTCTTTTTTCCCACCTACCCGACCATATCCGCACAAAATCGACAACTTTCCGTCTTCCTCGCACTTACCACAGTTCCTAGTAGCGTGGATGTAAACGAGTTTGTTTATTTTCTTTTCGGTAACAATTAACAGATGTCGAAGGCTGTCGCCAACAGAGAAACAGCAACCGCAACAACACGCTTCATTGAGCCAAAACAGTGGACTTCATTGTGTGGAACCCGGCACCTGTGTATCGATAAATGGATCAAGGATATTAACTTGAGACCTAAAGTCGTTTAAATATTGACAAGCTATATCTAACGTAAATAAATGTTTCCTGCGCTTACACGACCTATAAAATATACGCAGCTTTCTTCGTACGTATGTACGCCAATTCTAATTAGTGATTTCATTTGGCGCTTGCGAAATCTCTATTTGCAGTTCTTCTAGACAAGATAAATGCGACATTTTAATTTTCAAATTGATTTTATATTTATTCTCAGTATTTATTCAGCTAGTTTTCTACGCCGGGATACAAATATTTACTTGAATCTTGTAAATAAGTTCAATTTAACACAAATCCGTCTAAATAAATGTTTTACTGAGATGTAAATGATAAGGAATATGATAGCAAAAGAAAATTTAAGCAAACATGAAATTATTATATAACAGCAATCAACATAACCTTTCCTTCTAAAGAAAATACTAATATATTATAACAATAGCTTCAAACTACAAGGTATTCTGGGAATTGTGCTCTAATTAAATTACGCAAAACTTATAGGCAATGCTATTGGTCAAGTCTTAACATATTTATGCAGCTATCCAATGCAATATTGTTCAGTCTGATTCGTAAGTTCGTCCAATATAGACGCGTTTATGCGTTTTCGTAGTACTGGTTGTGTGATAATGGAACACGTGGCTAAATCTTAAACAGCAATAGCTTTCTTGCGAAGAGGGTGCGAAAACTTAGTAAATTATTCAACGACTGCAAAGAGTGTGCAGCGAGTCTGCAAAATCTAAAAGTATTGTACAAGGTAGGCGCTATAAATGTCGGCCTGTCATAGAAAAAAGAAACTTAGAACAATATAAGAAACTTTATTTTTCAATGTAATCTGTTCTAACTTCTATACATTTATTAATTAATAATTCGATACCCTTGTAAAAATAATCTCTAGTTCTTCCGTCAAAATGTTCTATAACACCTGCTTGCAACTCACTGTCATCCTTAAAACGACGTTCTCTAAGGTCTTTTTTTAAATTAGAAAACAAATAAAACCACAGTGAGTCATATCCGGAATATACGGTGTATGTTCCATTTCTTGAAAGCCACATTCGCGGATGACGGCTTGTGAAACGGTGGCAGTATGGACGGCAGCATTGTCGTGCAATAATCGCACACATTTTGTCAATTTTCCACGGCGTTTTGCACCAATACTATCCCTCAATCTATGCAATAAAGACTGATAATATGTGCCGTTCACAGTTGTATTGCGCTCTTTAAAGTCGATTAGAAAAATGCCCTCACAATCCCAGAATATTATGGCCAGCACCTTTTTCGTTGATTGAACTAATTTCGCCTTTTTCCTGTAAGCGTTGGCTGTCTTGCCTCTCGTGAAATAAAGTAGTGTGCAGCTAAAATCACGCCAGAACAGACATGGCATCCACGTCCAATAAAAAATACATACGGAGGCTCGCGAAATCGCAGAACTGTAAAAAAATGCCCAAGCACCTAGAATGGAAAATCGTCTGTATAAATGGCTTTTAAAACAAAAGGATAATCATGTTCCAATTAGCGAAGAAATAATTAAAGAGAGAGCAAAATTATTGAATGAAAACCTAGAGACCGAAAATTTTGTAGCCAGTGATGACTGGGTAAAAGGATTTAAAAGGAGGTATAGAAGTCAACTGCTGTCGATATCTGGTAAAAAATTATCGGCACCATCACAACTAGGGCAGCCGTTTAAGGAAAAGTTAATGAACAAAATCAGAGAGCTACATTTAAATGAGGAGCAAATATACAATGCAAATGAAACGAGTCTTTATTGGAAATTATTACCTTCAAAAACCTGTGTTGTATTACATGAAAAACCTGCTCTGGGTAGAAAGGCGAAAAGACAACGCAGAACTTTTCTTGCGTGCACTAATGCTAGTGGTACAAATAAAATAAGGCCACTAGTAATAGAACAGGCAAAAATTCCACGTTCATTTAGAAATTTTAAGAGTCCCGTTGATTATAACTGTTCAAAATCCACTTGGATGACCAAAGGCATATTTCTGGAATTGTTCCAGAAGCACTTTGTCCCTCAGGTATGGCAATAAAACTGTAATAATAAGTAATGCAATTTAATGATACATATTCAATTTGTAGGTGAAAGATTTCTTAAAAAGCAAAATCTTCTAATAAAGTCGGCGATAATTTTGGATAACGCACCAAGTCATCCTCCAGAGGAACAAAGGAAAATTGCTAAATTGTATTATCAAAAATATCTACTTTCGTTTACGTTATCAAAAAATCCCAAAAACATTTCTGAATCCTTAAAGTAAGTAACTTCACGTGAAGCAATTTTAAATTTAGATATGGCCTAGAATGCCCTTAACCAGCAAACAATCAAAAAGTGTTGGAAAAATTTGCTTTACTCCAGTGATGATTATAACGATGAACACAATGTACCGCTAACCATGATTGGAAACCAGCTATTATCTGATGCTGAAGTTATTGACAGTGCAGCATCAGACGTTCTCAAATTATTAAATGCAATAAATCCCGATATTGTTTGCACAATTACCGATGTTAGTTTATGGAATGACAATAAAGAGATGGATGATGCACATGAAGAGGAAGATGGGGTGAGTGAAGCGTTAAATTGGGCTAAAAAATTAGAAAATTTACGCAAACAAGAATAATTATTTTTTAAAATAATGTAAAATTTATTTTTTAATATTATGTGTATTATGTTATTCATTGTTCATAATTTATTGTTTAATAAACATACAAATTTTCTTTTATGCAATTTCTTTATAAATAAAATAAGGCTCGCTAATGCAAGCTTTCAGTAATGTCAACAGTGCTTGACTGACATCGTTCACATAATCGAGCGTCTACTGTATTTCCTATCTCGCTGAGAGAAATTATCCTGTCTAATTATCATACATGTAAGACAAGGTGAGTGCGAAGATAGGGTAAAATGTAATAAGGAAAACAATTTAATAATTGAAGAAGAAAATTTAAGGCGCTTTCTGATAACAATGATTCATGTTCTTCTACACAATGTATTGGAGTAACTAGGTTAGGTGTTAGCAGCATAAACTTGGACAGCAAATTTATCGTCCAAGGGTAAACCTAAATACGGTTGCACTCCGTTGTAAAAAGTGAGCTCATTTTTATCATCACGTTATCGTACCGCCGAAGCTACATTGTAGTAGAACTATTTATTATATTTCTCCACAAAGTTCGTTCATGTTGGATTCGTCGCAGCGTTACCCCATATTCGCCAGTATAAAGTCATATATTTTCTTTATGGAGCTTTCGAAACTGCTCATAAATTTGAATAGGACTTTTGAGAGCTCCATTTAGCGACATAAAAAAAGAAATATCTGTTGGGATAAAGTAAGAGTCCTTGTTGTATCGCGTTCAGGTTGCGCATGAAAAGAAATTAGAAAGTAGTAAATTTGTAGGTTAATAGAACAATAGCTATTATTTGATAATAGTACTAAAGCTTTATTTTTTCCATAGGCAGTACATATAATTAGAGGAAAAAGAGAACAATACGTGACACAAAAGAACATGAAATAAATGTACTAAATCAGATAATAACTAGACAAAAACTAAACCAAATCTGTTACGGGAAGACTATGCCACTGGATTCATGGAAATACTAGCAAGCGCAAAACTGAATACTCAGCATTGCTAGATGAATAATCCTATTAAAGCACGAACAATAGGGGTCAATGGGAGATCTGCATTGGTAACAATTGAAAGCAAAGACGATTATTGCATCTTGGAGTAAATAATCTTAATTTCTGAAATCACCAGAGACAATCCAATTTGGTATTTGCCAGGCAAAACAGAAATTTCGCTACTTAAACATTTCTTCTCATAGTCGCAAGCCCTTGGTGAACGAAAGACATTTCATAATACTAATAATAATAATAATAATAATAATAATAATATTCCCCAACAGATAGAATAAATATCCAATTTCAAAGCAAATACAATAAAATAAATGTACGCATGTAAAATTAGGTACCTACGAGTAAACACAAAACCAACCAATAAAAAAAGGCTGACTAAATTACAAGATACTTATAAACAAATTACAATATGCTATAACTGTCCACACTCACACCCAGTGCTTTAATGTAACTGAAAAAAAATTCGCTAGTTGATAAAAAAGAAATGAGGTAAGAACAATGAAAAAAGAATTTTTGCTAAGTATAATGTATGCATATGCTGCTTACATAATGACAAAAGAGAGGGCAAGCAGCAGGTATGTATGTATATCTAACTCACCAGTCAGTATCCAAAGAGTTGAAGCCATTACACATTCTATATATTGGGGACCTGACGGCAATGTTTGTTCTAGATACTCGACAACAAAATACATTTGTTTGTCTGAATCCCAAACGTGGAATAATAAAATGAATTTGAATCAACAATTCAGAGATATCAAGGCCATTGTTAAGTAAACTAAATAAGAATTAGCACACAACTTGTTTTCTACGTAGTTCTAAGGAATCTAGCAGCTAGTAATTAGTAAGTAACACATGAATTTTAAATAATTTCTTTTTGCACTTCCTATAGAATTGACATAAATATAGTGAATGGGAAACGACATAAATAAAGTACAGTCCAAACACGATCTAAGCAAAGAACGAAGTTGTAAGAGCGCTTTTAAATTAACTGCAATTTCTATATATGAATGCAAACATTTCTAAATGCACTTACTAACAACGTCAGGAAAATGATAAGAGAGGGCCAAAAAACTCCCAAATCTGTAGGAAACTTACTGACAGAATAAGAGAAAATGATAGGAATCATAATGTAAGATTTAACAATACAATTTTGGAATTTTGGAAATGTAAACTTGTGGAATACCAGAACAAGGATGAAAAGTGGTCGAAGAATAATTACGATATTTAACTTGCGATGCAATAAGTAAATTAAAACAGTCAAATCCTAGTAACTTTTCTAACAGGACATAATTTGCTTCATCAATTACGTCTAAGATAAACTGATTGTAGTAGGCAAAATTTGAGACAATAGAGTATCCGGATATAAAATCGGAATTCACCAATTGAATGTTGATAAAACATTTGAGTAACTTATAAACGTTGTGGAAGTGTATGTGGTCTCTTGGTCAAACGGTACCCGCAGAGAAGCATAAATTTCAAAAATACGAAATCGACGGGAGTGCCACTTGGAAGAAATCTAAATTTATATACAAATGTGTTGTTCTTAATGGAAAATTCCTAATAGAAACATTCGAGATTGAACTTTTAATATTTCTTTTAAATAGAATGAATAAAAACATTTATTCGGATTGTTTCCTGCTTATAAAATTACGTTAGATGCATCCGAGATAAACAGCAATAACTTTGAAGTGTAATCATTTGAAATTTGATCTGAACCATTTCTCACCAATTCACCATTTCTTCGGAATCTACAATTTCGCTTTAATGTGAACTATCAATTGAATGACTTGTAAGTCAGAAATAAATTTTACAAAAGTCGCGGGAACCACCTAAATTATTGGATTCCAGAAAGATTCCGTAATAACGATAATAAAACCAATCATGTTGCTGAAAAATTCTTCCATGCGATAGTAAAGTTATAACATAGTAGATGTCTTAATTCAAGGGATATCTGATTAAATATTTTAACTCCTTTCAGGCTTTTTGAAGTGAAACTTAACCTATAAATTGGTAGAAATTTCAGATATTTATTTCTATGGATATGCAAAGATCTTTCCAATATACATACGTATTACTGATAGTGGTTTGAATTTATTAAAAAGGGATGCGCATGATGTGGTTTAGAGAACTTCAGCCATTCCATGAATTGCAAGTTTCCGCCGTAGCAAGGTTTGATCGGCAACATTACTAGAACTCCATATTCCAATGCAGTATCTTAAACGTCGTGATTCAATGTCACTCACATACAAACTCACTTGCTTTAAATATCCAAGCCTACAATTCAATTTTGATATGCAAGAATTTAATTTATCAATATGCTTATATCATTTTAGATCGGGTGAGGGGTTTGTACCTAAGAACTTAATAGATGTTGCACTTTCAGTAACTGCATTCTCCACAAATTAATAATTTATTTGGAACGCAGCGTTTCAAGAGCATGTAGACTCTAATTGTCAACAGTCAATGTCAACAGTCAATGTCAACAGTCAGTGGCAGTCAGCAACACAGTCTTGAAACGCTGCGCACCAAAAAATTATCTATTTGTGTGGGGTTTTCTGCGATACCTGCGAATTATACAACCATACAGCAATCGTTGGGAACTGCATTATCGACTTGTAGATTTAATTGTAATGAAGAATATACAGAATTTACGTCAACACACTGTGTTTCTTCTTTGTTTAAGAATATTTATTGCATATAAATCAGTTGCTTAATAAATTTCGTATTAAATTGATACTGTCTCGGATAGTATTGATGCAACCGCTCGCTAATATAGTGGCTCCATCTGCATACGTTATTAATTTATAATCTTGTAAAAAAGGGTGGTGTCATTTATGAAAAGTGAAAATAAAATCATCGATAGAAAGGCCCCCTCTGGCAAACAGATAGTAATTGGTAACAAATTTAATATAAAAGATTCTTTTTAGGACTTGCTCTTCAGTCCTGTAACAATATTATCGTAAATATCCATGATATATGTGATTATAGGTTCACCTACTCTAAAATCATGTCGATTGTCAAAAACAATATTGGTTTTCTCTATGAAGGAGTTAAGGTAAGCTAAGATCGAATATTCTAGTAATTTACAAATACAGGATTATTTAATGTTCAAAAGATAGTTCTAAATCTAACTAGGATTGTCACTTACTTTTAATAAATAAAGTATTTAAAGGCTTTGGTCACTTTAAACATTTTTAACAATTCTTAGCAGACATTTATAAACTTTTAAAATATCTGTCTTTTTACCTCTATATAAATGGGAGGATCTTAGTAATATGGCAAATAATAGACTACATACCCATTTTATAATTAATTAGAACGTTGTGTTCGTTAATTCTACATTCAATCTTTAATTATTCAACAATTTTTCAAGGTCTTGCAGTTACCTATGTACACATATTTCCTTGAGACAGCTTATAAGAAATAAAAACAGTCTCTCTTAATTAAAATTGCCTTTGTACGATATCTTATACATTAGAAAACGTATACTTAATTCTTCGAAAAGCTTTCTTTTTTACTGGATTAGACTAGAACTACTTTATCCGATATGCATCTAGACATTGCATGTAAAACTCGTATGCACATCCGTAGAAGATTTCTAATGCAACTAAAAAGTGAAAGCCAACAAATTTATTTAGTACACAGTATACGTTTTGCAGTTCGATGGTGAAAATATTTCTTTAAACGATTGTACGAAAAATCCGCTAACATGTAACAATCACCAAACATCCGGATTGCAAGTTGTAGCCTTTCCTATTTTCATATTATTTCTAAAAAGGTTTACATTTGTAACACATTACCCAAAATTTCTCACGCTTGCGAAATATATTATCGTAATTACGAAATAATGAATTAAGATTACACCAAGGAGGAAACCCGTTATAAATTTATTATAATATTCTTCGTATAAACCCACTACGGCAATGAGGATTACAAAATTTGAGGAACCTGTAAAGTATTGGACCGGATTAGCTCTTCACTGGTAGCGCCTGCTTATGTATATCACGTGAGTGGTGATGCTGAGTTTTACAGATCCTTATGTTAATGAGCTCATAATAACATTCTAAACATACATATATTGGATCTACTTCATTACTGTAGTAGACACACGTAAATAAAAAAAAATAAAGATATTGTCTCATTTTATCAGTAAATTCCAAAAATATGTCCTCAACATTGCAATTAAATCTATCACTAATCTTTTGCTACATAAATTAACAAAAAAATACAAATAGCTGTTAGTATATATCGCCTATTTTAATATAGGCAATAAACGAACTACTTCCGGAATTGGACCGTGTGATGACGAGATATATGGAAATGAAATAAAAAGAAAGAGATAAAAAGAAGAAAAAAATGAAATGGGGGAGGGGGGTTAAAATGAAAGAAAAGGTGAAAAGAGTAAGAGAAGGAAAGAGAGACAAAAAAAAGAAAGAGAAGAAAGAGAGAAAGGTAGGATCTCGACGTTTCGCCTCCGTCATAGGAGACATCGTCAGGAGAAACAGGAAAACTAAAGTGGCACAGTGACTCGATGTGTAAACCACGGTAGAGGCAAAACCACATTGACAGAAGGTTTTCGTATTTGTTCACCATTGCATTCGAACGTATCATACGCTGTCATAAAGGGAGAAGTAAACTCGCTTGATAAGGTAATTGTTACCTATACTCTATTTTGTAATTAGGAGGAGTGTTTTTAATTGAAACGCCAAAAAGAAGGCTAACTGTTGGTCAGTTTTCGCCCAAAATTACACCTCCATATTATTACAACAGCTGATTGATGTTTAGATTAAGTATTTTTCTGGGAGTGTTTGTATTCGGTTTAATCTCTAAATTCGCGTTGTTGTAATAAAAAGAGTTCTTTTTTGAGTATAGCTACTCAAACATATATTTTACACACTCGATATGTTAGAATAAGTAAAATTATTATTGAAGATAATTGAAGAGAGATCGAAAAAGTGTTTTGATAGAACGTGATGATACAATCAGGTGGAGAAGAAAGTATTTGATGACAATGAAAGATTATCGTCGTCAAAAACGGCCAATCTATTATTTGGACGAAACATGCTTAAACGAAGGTCACACCAAACAAAAAGTTTGGGTAGATGGTAATATTAAAAGTCCACGGCAAGCATTTAATGAAGGACAGACTACAGGCTTACGTAATCCTGCAGGAAAAAGAAGACGTTTCATTATTTTACACATAGGATCTTAGGCTGGTTTTGTGGAAAATGGCTTATTATTTTTCGAAGGTAAAAAGTAGCCGATTACCATGAAGAAATGAATGCCGAGGTGTTTGAAAAATGGTTTCATCAAATATTGACAGTACTGCCAGATAATGCTGTTATTAGAACAATGCTATATATCACAGTCGAAAAATTGAAAAAATTTCCACATCTAGAAAACTCGATATGCAGATTTGGTTGAAATCAAAAAATATCGAGGATGATGAAGAGATTGTTCGATCTGAACTTCTTCATTTAATTCGCCTTAATAAAGATTAATATAATACGCATGTGACAGATAAGATGGCCAGAAGTTGCAACAAAACTGTGTTGAGGTTACTACCTTATCACTGAGAACTCAACCCAATTCAATTAGTATGGGCTCAAATAAAAAATGAGGGGGCAGCTAAGAATATCTCATTCAAATTAGCAGATGTAAGGGTACTTTTACTATAGACAATCCAGAATGTCACTGCAGACAATTGGAAGAAATGTGTAGAACATGTGATTAAAGAAGAAAGAAAAATGTGTCAGTTAGATGGATTAATTGCTTACACTATTGAGGCGTTTAGTATATCAGTGGGCAAAGATAGTAGTTCAAGTGAAATGGAAAGTGATAGTGAATAAATATATTAGAAGGTAATGTAATGTAATTAAGGTCAATTTATTGTTTAATATGTATATGCTATATTGAATACTAGTCTAAAATGTTGTTCGCTTGTAAATAAACATATCAAAGTAAGAATTATAATAGAATCTGGCAACATTTAGAAACTTCCATTAAGAAAGGTACGATATATAAAGTTGAAGTCTAGTAAGATGCGTATTTGATCAATAAATAATATTCTGCTATATTTAATTGATTAGTTATTTTTGAAATGAGTAATGAATATATATTTAATTAAGTAACTACAATTTATACAAAATCCTAGCTATTTTTAAAACTGTCGCCAAGAAGTAACTGAAAAATTCCATCTTTTCTCCATAAAATAACGCTCGTGCACATACACATGTGTTCGTTATGTACACTTACATTCGAACATGGTTCCATTTAATTCTAATTATGCCCACTCGGATCTCCATTTCATTGTTTTGTCGGATATTGCCAGCATTAGTTAAGCATCGGCGAGCAATAAAGCTCCGCAGACTCAGACGCGTTTGTCGCACCGGAGCGTGCTGTTCTGTGTCGGAGGACTTTACATGTAACGCAGCGAATATACCGAAACTACCTATCCATACGTTTCCGTGATATAACATTGGCCTTATGTTCGCACCACCCATATAGACGTGGTGGCGTTCCCGCTTGAGACCTGGAAAATAATTTATTGGTCGTTGGTGTAAGTTTCGGGAAAGTTAACACGGTGTTCTTGCGCCGTGTTTAATTTTAAGACATATGTACGATGCGGACATGCCGACTTCGCTTATAATTTAGGGATTTATCGCCGCATGTCGTCCCGTCGTTAGTGAGGCAATTATTTGATGCCATGAAGGCTATCAGGGATTTTATTTGCGCCATGAAATGCTAAGTATGTGTGAGAAGCGGTGCAGATACTAGAAACTATGACAATAGAATATATGTTACTGTTTATCGCTAGCAGAGTAACTGGGTTTATTATTGCTCAATAAATATCGACATTACCGACGTATCAGTTAATATCAAGATATTAATTTGAAAACTTCCCACATTAAATTTCTGGAAATCTGGAAATTACTGCAAAATTTCTGGAAATCGGGAAATTACTGAAAAATTTCTGGAAATCTGGAAATTACTGAAAAATTTCTGGAAATCTGGAAATTACTGAAAAATTTCATGAAACACGTAGGAAGCATTATCGAGGGGGACAGCTTTTTATGCAAATATTGACTTGCCCACTTCAACCCCTATCGGGACTCTTTCTGGATTTCATGGATTTTTTGCCTTTCCTATTACTAGTGTCTTTTTTTTGTGTGTACCACTAGCATTAGTGCACGCTAGAAAAGTTATACGTTGGCTTTTCGCCTTTCTACCCGGAGCGGATTTTTCATGTGATGCACCATAAGTTTTCGTAGGTAATAATTTCCAATAAAAACTGGTTTCATCTGCATTGTATATTTGCTCCTCACTTAAATGTAGCTCTTTGATTTTGTTCATTAACTTTTCCTTAAAAAGTTGCACTAGTTGTGATGGTGCCGATAATTTTTCACCAGATATCGATAGCAGTCGAATTCCATACCTCCTTTTAAATCCTTTTAGCCAGCCATCACTGGCTATAAAATTTTCGGTCTCTTTGACGTTTTCATTAAATCATTTTGCTCTCTCTTCACTGCTAATCGGAACATGATTATTCCTTTGATTTAAAAACCACTTATACAGACGATTTTCCATTCTAGATACTTGGATATTTTTTAAAGTTCTGCGATTTCCCGGGCCTCCGTATGTATCTGACACACGTTGTAAAATTTGTGACTTGAATCGCTTAATTTTACAGATTGTGGCTTTAGATACTCATACATACTTTTTTACCAATTGAGTCACCCCCGCACTTTTTTTAATCTCGTCGATGATTTTCACTTTGTCACTTAATTTTAAAAATGTTGTTTTATTGGACGTGGATGCCATGTCTGTTCTGGCGTAATTTTAGCTGCACACTACTTTATATCATGAGAGGCAAGAGAGCCAACGGTTACAGGAATCCCATATATAAATCAGGGAAAAACCGGTGCCGGTGCTGAAAATTACGTAAACATTCTTTTGATAGATTCAATTACGCACGTAAATCGGGAAGTAACCGGTACTATAAACTGTTTACATTATCGAATTGTACGTGCCTTAAGCATGTTTATATTACCGGGCGTTCTATTTGATCCTATGGTAGGGTTTGGACCTTACTTTTCCCTTGACAATTGACTATCCAGGGTTCATATCCAAATGTCTGGATTTTTGTTTGTTTTGTTATTTCTTTTCTGTTTATAAATCCTGAGTTCATAGCATAAAATACATTGTCGGCTTTCTGTATTCTGTTGTTAAGTTCTTCTTCTTGTCTTCCTTTCTCATGTATTGTACAGCAGAACCCGGTTATAACAACTTCGGCTGTAAAGACACTACTTTTTTAACGTCAAATTTTAAGCGGTCCCGTACTTTACTATTCAAACGTACAGGGAAGAACCCGGTTTTAGCGTCAATAACCCCTGATATAACGACAAATATTTACCACTTGAGGTATGTATTTATGTTATCATTTATGGCTCAATTCCCGGTATTTGCCTAGCCTGCAACCATTCCAAGAATATTACCGTTCGTTGAATTAAGATTTCTTGCAATTTGCCTAGCCAGCAACGTTCGACTGTTCGGGGATTCCAAAAATATTACCGTTTCTTGCAATGCACCAGGCAAAGTTCGTAAGAAATTTCCTCAGTCGGTATTTGAATCGTGTGAGTGGAATATCGAGTTTTCTTTATCGAAAATGTCAGGTTTAAAGCGAAAAAGTTTAAGCGTAAACGACAAAGTAGCGATAATCAAAGCAGTTGAAAGTGGAAGGGAGAAAGCGGACGTGTGTGGCGAATTTGGGTTAGTTAATTCTATGATTTGTACAACTGTGAAAAATAAGAATAAAATCATGAATACCTTTATGAAAGGGAAAGAAAAGTCAAAAAAAATTCGATCGTGCGATAAGGTTGAAATCGACGAAGCGCTTATTACGTGGTTTAAGCAATGTAGAAGTGCAAATTTATCCGTTAATGGACCACTGCTTATGCAAAAGGCCGAATAATTTGGAAGTTTATTTGGAGACATAAATTTTAAGTGCAGCAATGGGTGGCTGGAGCGTTTCAAACGGAGACATTCAATAACGTTCGGAAAAGTGAGCGGTGAAGCAAAAGGTGTTAATATGATAGAAGCAGAGCCGTGGCTAAATGAAGTGTGGCCTAAATTAGGACAAAAGTATGAAGACAATGAAATTTACAATGGCGGCGAAAAAGGGAATTTTTTATAAACTTCTTCCAGATAAGACTCTGAGGTTTAAAGGCGAAAAATGTGTAGGCAGTAAACTAGCCAAAGAACGGTTAACTGCATTTGTGTGTGCTAATATGACCGGTACGGAGAAACGTAAAATTCTTGTCATAGGATAGTCAAAAAAGCCACGCTGCTTCAAAAACATAAAAACACTCCCAACAAATTACTGCGCAAACAAAAGAGCATGGATGACTTAAGAAATCTTTGAAAATGAATTTCGAAAATGGGATAAAGAACTTGCGGTTAAAGGTAAGAAAAATCTTGCTTTTAGTCGATAACTGCCCAGCACATCCATCATTATCCCACTTACAAAATATTAATTTGGTGTTTCTGCCTCAAATTGCGCTAGCATCCTTCAACCAATGGACCAAGGCGTAATAAGAAGCTTAAAATGTTTTTACAGAAAATTTCTTCTGCAGAAAATTATTACGGGTATGGACAAGAACGCACCATGTGCAGTTTCACTTCTCGACGCGTTGGACTTTTTAGGGAAGGCTTGGCATAGTATAACCTTTGGGACTATAGCAAACTGCTTTAGTCATTCAAGATTAAGGAATAATAATAAGTAATAAGGAATAATCCAGTTTGTGACAACTTAAATGAAGATGACGTTCCGTTGTGTAAACTTATTAAAAAGTGGCAACAAAATCAGAGTGACGAAAACCAATTTTGTTTCGATGACTTTGCATCCGTGGACAGTTGCCTTATTACGTCAGGAATGCGTTCAGATTCTGATATCGTGGAGGACATAAAACAGCGGGATAATGAAATCGAAGAGGAAGAAGATTCATGCGACGAAGCAGAACACGTACCGACAAACGAAGAAGCCCTAACTGCCATAACACTTTTAAAAATTTATTATAGACAGCGAGAAACGTCACCTCAAATTATTGATAAAGTTAGAGAATTTGAAATGGATATAGAAAAACAGTTTTGGCCTGCGAAAACTGTGCAACGGAAAATTACAGATTTCTTTCATTAGACAAACAAGTTAGTATGTACCTACATGTGTAAGGTTATATGGTTAAGTACATTAAATTAATTAAATTCACATATGCATCTGTTTACCACCCGTAATATTGTTTCCCACCACTTCTTCTTATCTAAACATAGAACTTGTAAAAACTCCGCCTCTAGCGTCACCTTGTTATAGCGTCAAAAAATTCGCAGTGACTGTCGTTATAACCGGGTTCTACTGTAATTCCTAAGTTCTGGAAATCTCAAGCTAGTTGTATTTCTGTTTCTCCAAGTTGTACGTGTAGTTGTTTTTCCTCTTTTGATATAACCATTACTTCTGCTTTGTTTGTATTAATTTTCATTTCATACTCAGTGAGTATGTTATTCCAAATGTTTATGTTGCGCTGTAGAGCCTTTTTAGTTCGGGTTATCAATGCTGCGAATACAGATTCTCTAATTTCTACCTTTTCTAAGTTGTGATATCCATAAATGTTATAAATAGTAGTGGGCTAAGTCCACCTCCTTGTCTAACACCTTCGTTTGTATAGACTACCTCTGATTCATGTTTCTACTTATTACACGGTTTGCTGTTTCTTCCTATAAACTTTTGACAGCTGTTATTAATTTGCAATTTGCTCCTTTCTTAAACATTCCCACACTTTATTTCTGGATACCCTGTCAAATGCTTTCTCCATGTCAAAAAAAGGCTAAGTATACGCGTTCTCCTTTATTATACGTTATCTCTTTTAGTGTAAAAACATGGTCCTGTATACTTCTGCTTTTTCTAAACCCACTTTGGACATCTAGCAATGTCGGTTCTACTACTTGCCTCAACTTCTTTTGTAACAATTGTTCATAAATCTCCACTACTGTGTTTAGGAGCATAATTCCTCGGTAGTTGTTGCAGTCCTTGTTGTCACCCTTTCTGTGAATTGAAACTATTAGGCTCAAACCCCAATTTTTTGGGATTCTCCCTTCCTCCCATACGTTATTATAAATAAATAAATTTATCGTCTCCTGGAGCTTTCCCGTTTTTTAATCTTTTTAGCACTTCTTCCAGATGTTCTTCTGTGATCCTTCCCTCCGCAAAAACTTCACGCACACTACCCCGACTGTCGCCTGGGCCGTGCATCTCCTGTATAACACTTCGGTTAGTGTATGTAATAACTCTTGGAAATATTTTTTCCATCGCATTATAAGTTGTATCGAGTAATCCCTCAGTTTAATGACCTTCTTGAAACAGTACATTTTGACGTTTAGTTTTTTGAAAATGATCGAGTCGTCTCGTAAAGGGTACTAGAATGATATAAGTGTATTTTCGGCTAAAGTTATATCACACAAAAATATTCCTGAAAAGGATTCTTTTCATATAGCCAAAAAATTTTAATTCACAATTAGCGAAGTAATCTTTACTCTGCGTCTTTTCTCATTTCACCAACTAAATAAACGTTGAAAATCCTCAGCGCGGTCACGTAGAGAATGTCCCACTTTCCCGCTTAATTGATGAATATTTAAATTTTAATTATGCTTGGGCGTCTACGTATCAGTACAACGAACTTCGTCTTGGAATTAGTTCCGCTTACATTAAATTAGCGCCTTAAAGAAGTCTCATAAGAATGTCCAGCGCTGCCCGATCTTTCGTTTCCCTTTTTTCGCCGTGAGAGCGACGTTAACGAGGAATGATACGGTTACGGCAAGTATTGCGACGTTCCTGGTACCGCAATACGGGGTATGTCTTTTAAGTTTTGCATACTGCGACGTAGAGGGCGCCACTAATTAGTGGCGGCCGTACTAATGTCAGTACTAAAATTTAACCTCCATCTTTAGTTAACCTAAATCCAAAGTTTCAGTGTAACACGTGCAGTACTGTAGCTACAACGAACTGTCAAAGTTGACAAGGTTAGTTGAACAATTGAATTAATTCGCCCAATAATCTTTATAATTTCCGAAGACAATTATCTCAACAAGAATGTCTCGGCGAGTTGGTTTCTCTTATTGGCGATGAAGCATTAAATCAGTCAACAAATTTCCGTTGGTATTCAAAATTCAAACGTGGTCGGATTAATCTTAGCAAGGATCTAAGAGCAGGTGTACCAAAAACGACAGTCACTCAGAAAAACGTTGATGCTGTGCGCCAAATCATCATCGAAAATCAACATGTGACATTGACATTATGGGATTGAGGCATCATTGGGAATTTCAAACATATCATTTCAAAAATTTTGCATCTGTTGGCCGCAGAACAGAAAGCAGCTAGGGTGAATTGGTGTCAAAAAACTGTAAACCTCTTCAACGCCGGAAACTCAAAAACGTGTACAATATCGTGCGTGGTGATGAATTTTAGATTTATTCATCCAAACCGGAAAATAAACGTCTGTTTGGGTGTTCGACGGTGAAGAAAAGCTAACAAAAGTCATGCCTTCTCGACATGTCTCCAGAAAAATGGTCACGACATTTGGCTCAAAAGCAGGTCATGGAGCAGTAATACATCTACAAGCTCAGAGAGCTGTTACTACCAATTCCTATACAACCATTTTTTTGCCGCAAATCATCGCTGAGCTTTGAAAAACTAACCCATGAAGAATCATCCTCCACCAGAGAATAAATATTTTATATTTACAAAAAAAACGGTTTAATTAATTATTCCACATAAGTATCATACATTCTTCATGCTGGCAATTTATCAGTTTTGTGTTCGTATTAATAATTCACTTTTGTATACTTTTTTCATTTTCAGAAATACAGTATTCAAGAAGGAATATTAATGTATTGCGACACCAATTGTAAAATACCACTTTGCCTGCGATACTCATGAGTAGATGTAAATTTTATCTGATGTGTGTTTCAAAATGTTAGTAGTTTCATCGCTCATATTTTTAACCTTTCTTTACCTTTGTTTCCGGTTTTAACTCTACAGTTGGATTACACATACAACCTGTTACTGATGGACATCATTATACTCTTCTTGAAGAAGCTTTTCAAATTAAATGGTTATATATGGACATTTCTTTAGTTTTCAGTTTCCTTGGGGGTCATTTAATATCTTTTTAAATACGTCGATGATGTAGGTACGGTTGATATAAATAATATAATAATAAAATACCATTTTTTTATGAATTCTAGCAAGTTTGATTTCCATGGGCAATTCCATAATTTCCCTTTCTTCCACTGCCTGCTACTCTTTCTAAGCATTATTAACGACCCATCATGTATGTATGCTGCTTTCTCCATAAGAACTAATTCTCTTACAGCCTTCAATTTTTACAAAATTTGCGTTTGTTTGAAAGAAAGTATTTGGTTAAATATGCGATAGCTATTTTCTCATTTTGGGTGTCTAACAAAAAAAATTATACGTTATATGGCGTAATTTAGGACTAAATTAAGTTTTGACAAAAGTAATAATATTCACATCTAACAACTAAGGATAAAATAAATCTTATTTATATTATACAAAAATTGTTAACACCAGTGGAAGTCTGGAGAGTCGGTAACATGGTTGACAATAGGTGTCCATTTGCTCTCGGAATGCTGCGTTCCGAATAATTATTAATTTGTGTGGAGTGGAACTAACTGCGATACCTGTGAATTATACAATCACACAGTCCTTGCAGTCGTTATTAAATACTAAATGATTAGGTGTATTTTATTAATTATTACCTCCAAACAATCTGTATATATTTCCTACAATGTTGTACTTAATTTAGTAATAAATGCATTAATATTTACCCAGATATGTATAAATTGTTTGTTTAGTACGTGGCTGTATGATAATTATCTGATTTAATGCAAATGACAACCAACTTGAACGAACATAATATACATACATATGTATGTATCTACATATATACTGCGTAGGTAGACAAACTAATCAATATCTATGTAAGATCCTTGATTAACCCTGTCAAAATCTGGATATATTAGACGGGTGACATTAGAGTAAACGTTTCCGCATGATATTACTATAATGGAAAGGATGATGTATGATCATACTGACTTACGTGCATGCGTTTTGCGTGCGGCTAAATACTAACTGCTTTCGAACTTGGAACTTCTAGCTAGTTAACTTTTAACTGGATACTACTTACTCTATTAAAATATTTACGTTAATAGATATTTCTTCGTTAAATTTATGAAAATATCAAGAAGTGATAAGTATTGTGCACTAAAGATATGATCTGTCTCAATACAATCAGTAGCAGTTAGATGAAATTCAGTTAAAAAAGAAAAAAGAAATTCTAACAATAATTAAAATGGCCCGTACACTTCACAAATTACGATTACGTATAAAATCCCTTCCGTCGGGGCTGCTACCCTTTTCCACCAGTTTATAATAATTACTTTTATCTTTACTTGCAAATGTAAATTCGTCTATTACATCTACACAGCATCTATTTATTCCTACTATCCATAACAAAAATTGATACAATAAAAGATACATATTCAATGGTGATATATGGTTCAACGTTACACAGCTATACGAATATGTGTTATTGTAACTTTTTTTTCATTTTTATATCACTTGAAAGTCTATTGAAAGGTGGTATAGGTACTATTCTAAGTTATTGCTCTTTATGTGAGCTTGTAGCATGGTATATTATAGTCACTCTAGAATTATGTCTTATAATTATGAGTTTTTTTTCGTTAATTTCAAATATATTTAAATACAACTCATATAAGTATAGTGAAAGCGATATGGTAGAATTTTTAAATCGTTGCAAGCGCAACTATACCTATCACAAATATTTAATGTTATCAATTCCAACAGTTTCTTATTATTATATTACCTATATTAATTAATGAACCTAAAGGCATTGCAAGTGTAAAACAGAACGTGTGGAGATTTCAAGAAATGCTGCCAATGGTATTATCGGAAATGTGTTGATTGTTTTGTAATATACAGGCTATGTATTAATGTACATACATAGGTAGGAAAGAAATGATTAGATTTATTACCTAGAGCTATAGGATCAAGCACATCATTGCATTGCCCTTCCGTGATTTAATTTTAGTCTTTCTTTTAAATTAATTTCAGGAAAATTACATCTTGTTTTCACCTTTAATAAGCTGCAGCCAAAAAGAAGCATAAATACTTTTTACAAATTTTCCCTAAAAGATTTTTAAATACGGTACAACTTTTGCATCTAGACCGTATGTGTTACAACAAACATTTCGTGGTGATGTATTGTCGTATAAAATTTGCTCGGAGCTATTATTTGGCATTTATTTGAATTCTGAACATGTACAAGAGTTATCTTACTTTCAGTATTAATCTTCCTAATAATCTAGGCATCAAAAAATTTCATACGAAGCCGCACATCGTACAGAAACCACTCGCGCGATCGGTGCAAAAAGAATTTAAACATCTTCATATAATAAGTGCTCCAGCGCAAAATAAATCGATCTGGAGCGATTATCTGCCTTCGTCGGTGCTGTCGAATTTTTCACATAACTGCCTTAATTTAATTTGCCACCTGTATCATAAATAAGAATCCCGACGGCGTCCGAAACTACAAGACAAAGGCACGAAATCTTCGGTCCTCATTTACGAAATTTGACCCCATCATATTTTTCGCTCATTCCTCTATCCCTGACGCGATCCCCTCACTTGCCGCACTCCCCGTCACTTAAAAAACCGAATACAATACATTATCTATAATTCATATAGGTTGCGTATCATATATCGAAAGAGATATGTACGTATGGTGAGTACTTAAAAAGCGAAGAGAATAAAGAATAAGAACAAGAAAGAAGCATCAGCATCATCAGCAGTAGTGGTAGGTATAGAATAGTTGAATAAAAGGATGCGGATGGATGAACGGAGAGAAAAAGAGGCGAATAAAGGCATTAATTCAATAAACGAAATGTCTCCGACGTTATAATAAGGCAGGATGGATATTGAGGCGAAGAGAGAAAAGCAAGGGGAGAAGGGATAAGGGAAAAAAAGAAGTGCACCGTCAAAGAGAACGCTGCAGGAATGATATAGTGAGACGTGCGTATATTTTAAAGTCCTTCGCATAACAACATATTCGCCGCCCAAGAACAATGCGATATTCGTCCTTTTTTTCGTCATTTATCTTCGATTCCTTTTATATTTATTTCGGCCTTATTGCTCCATTCTAGAAGCTCGCTATTGATAACTGTCGAAGTGTACTATTGGGACTTATGTGGACTCAAGTAATACTCAATCAATAAGTATGATACGAAGCTCTGACAATCGAAAGATCTTATAGTGTAAGATCTGATGCGGATGACACACAATTTATTATTGTTTTAATCCTGTGAAATGCAGCTAATGTATTGAATAAAGACACAAATACATGGTCTTTAGGTCGATCAGAATCACAAATGATATTTATCTATTTCTGCAAACCAAAAATAGTTTTATTAGGCTTTAAGAAGGTTAGTCTGATATGATATCCATCTTTTATTTGGTCTGTTTACACTTCTTCTTCTTAAACATCTATAAAATCTCGCTCTGGCTGATAACCCCGTGTTCCTTCCATTTATTTTTGTTTTCCTTTATTCTCTCATTTATGTCGAAGATATCTAGTTCTGTTCTTATGTTTAGATTTCTTATTCTATCATCTTTTGCAATCTTTCACTAAAAATTTCGTCTATTGTATCTGTATCCTGCTTTCTTGTTTTTTCGTTGTTATCCATGTTTCTCTACTGTACAAGAGGGTTCGCACTACAATACTATTTGTGTATTCTTTCTTGTGTTGTTTTTAATGCTCTGGTGATTTTTCCATATATATGTATGTGTGAATTTATTCAGTTTCTCTTGTATGTTTTTGTTTCGATCATAAGATACATCGCAGCTTGAATACTTAAAGTGTTTCACCTGCTCTAGTACAGTATCGTTTATGACTATTTTTGTTCTAATTGGATGTTTATCCAGGAAAGCTATGGTTTTGGTTTTATTTGCCGATATTTTCATTTCATAGTTTTGGCAGATTTTTAGTAATGTATACATTCGTTTCTATAAATCATTCTCTGTTTCTGTTAGGAGTACTAAGTCGTCAGCATATAAGATAGAATTTAGGTTGGCGTTTTAGTCTAAACGTATGCCTTTAGAGCATTTCTTTTTCCATTCCTTTATAACAGCATCAATATATATGTTAAATAATATTGGCGACACACACCATCCTTATCTACCTCCTTTATTTATTAGCATTTCCCTAGTTAATATTCCGCCTATATCTACCATAATTCTGTCAGTGTATAAACCCTGTACAGCTATTATTAAATGATGTTAAAAAAAGATAATGGATACAGTTTGTGAAGAATGTATTATTCTTATTCTTATTCTATAATGGTTTTAGCTACACGCCATGACCAGCAACTCTGATTCATACTTTATACATTTACATTAAGGATCATACAGGGATACACGCTCCTCGCTCAGGTGTTCATCAGGGCATACTTAAACAACACAAACAAAACAGAATCACGGGAGAAAGGAACCCACATGTGGTTTCAGACAAAGGATAAACAGGCATATTATTACACAAACACTCAAATAATAATTGTACTTTTAACTATCAATGAAAACATTTCTTTATAGATTCCTATGTTACGAGAACTTACTAAACTAAAATAATTAAAAGGGTTGCAGAATGTATTATGAGAGTAAACGAAGAATTTTCTTGTGATTATATTTTTCTTTCGGACAGGGGTTGAAAACAAGTTCTTTTCTCATACATTGTAAGAAATTGTATCATTTTTTACACAAAGTTTTCAATAATTTTTTACTATTTCATTTGTGATTGTTGAATATACAATTTTTATTTTATCAATGTAAGATATCCCTCGATGAAATTGTGAGATAAAAAAAAATAATAAACCCTTTTTCCGCGTTCATATCTTTTGCATATCTTTCTTTTAATAAAAAAGTTAAGTTATAAACTATATGTATTTTAAACTATGTTTTTGGTCCCAGTCTAGAGTCACGTTCATATCAATATCATTCTAACCGTACTCACTACAAAGCATTTGTCTTTTTTTTAATATAAATATACATCCCTTATATATACTTTTATTAGAAGTACAAAAAAAAACTATTCCTACATCCAGAGATATCGTTATATCACGAATATGACCTCTTCTTATTGTTTTTTGAGCAAACCAAGGAAGGAACCAGAAAATTAATATTATTTTTTGCGATGACCTATACAATACAGATTTCTTCGCCGAATAGATACATGAGAAAACGCACAAACTATATCACAAATCGCATCAATTTCACCCCCTCCAGCTTCGTTTTATATAAGACGAGGACGTAATATTGTTTTAAAGGATTATTGTAAAACTAGTAGATTGGACTCAAATAAACGAATTTCCAAAATACAAGTCACATTTACACAAATTTAGTAAAAAACTTGAAGACAATGCTATAGCGTTCAAGAGACCCAATTGAAGACTGACGAACTGATAATAAATTATCTAAGTAGTTGTGCATCTACATTACTTTGTAACCAGCGCCTCCACCATAAATGACACGGATTGTTAGATCGCAACATGGGGGTGCTCAGAGGTCTCTCGCAACAGTCTCAGAATAAGTCAATGGTAAGAACATTCACTCTACTACTATTTGTTGGGATGCTCAATAACGTGAACGCACACTTATTTATATACCTAATTTATTATATTGAGTGAGTATATCTTCTATTAAGAGCAGTCCAACTAAACAATTATAAAGAATGCCAGACCCAACCATTAATCTTTTATGGATGCTAGAAGTAATTTCTCCACATCGCTGTGGATTACAATCAGTCCGGAATTTATACTTATACTTATTGACGTTACCATTTAAATAAGAGTTAGCTTTATCAGAAAATATGACTGTAGGAAAGCGGAACTCCTTTCATTTTTTCACAAAACTCAAGCCTTTTACCAAAATTGCTACCTGAAGGTTCTTGTTCGTTATGCATCTTGCACGCCTGGTGCTTACGTTTTCGCAAGTCTTATTATCAATTGGCCATCGGCCACATCTGGGGACATCCTTCAGATTGCCAGATTCAGAATTTTTTCTTAATATTTTACCAACTGCAGATTTGCTAATTGGTGGATGTTGAATATACGAATTGTTAAACAAATTACAAACTTCAACGCAATCACCATATCTAGTTATAATCGATATTCCATTAAAGCCTCCGTTATTCATTATCACTGCACATGGAAATCATAGATTCGGCAATAATTTGACAGATAAGTATTAATATGAATGACATTTATTATAATCAGCACTGATGTTTTTGATTTTATAGGCATACCTTTACGTGAATCCAAACAAATTTACTATTGTCGTAAAGCGAACATAATAATCCTATCAAATAGGTAATTTAGAACCCCCCCGACCATTTAAAAAATTCAAGATGGCGACTAAGCTTGGATGGTGCCTATTAAAACAAATATACATTTACTTTGAAATAATCACCAATTTCCATAGACATGTTGATGAGCCGCAAATGTTGAAACGGGTCCGTAGATGATGATAGTGCCTTCACAGCTTTTCATTATAACTAAATCCCTATTACGTTCAGTAAGTAAAACTACAAAGTAAATTTTAGACCAAAATATTATATATAGTAAACACAGCAGACAGCAAGTAAAATTACATGAGCAACATAAATAGTAAATTTCCTGTGCAGTATTATAAGTCTTCAGTCACAACATTTCAGTATTGAATTACATAACATCAACTTTAAATTTAAAAAGTATTCTTATATATTATTATAAATATAAATTTTCAAATTAGTTTTTACATGACTGGTTATGGATCGAATGATCAACGTGCTGTAGTGTAAATTTGCAGCTTCCTCTTGGCGTACACGATTCATCAACTAATTCTTCGCTTTTACATTTTCGTCTGTTCTAATCATAATGTATAATAGACTCTGCTAAATATTATAATTTCTATGCTGTTACAAACGTTAGATTTACGTATTAGACATATATATTATTGTATATTTATATATATTTATGTTATATATATATATATATATATATATTATATAGCACTATATATTAGTATTACTAAATTCAACCATTATTCATTGTATTTATCATAATGGTTGCTTCTCCCGATAATTTAACAGCTTCTGTATTTAAGTTTTGATTCTTAAATATTTGCTTCGTTAATTTGCCGATGACGTGCACATTTAACAGTTTGTATATCTATTTTTCTCATTCATTTAATTAATTGTTCCGCTGCATATTTACAGCGTATTTGTTTAAATTTTGATTATTAAATCTTTGTTTGGATAACTTGCCGATGATGTATACCATATGACACATTCATCTCAATTTGAACGTTACATTAGTTATTTACATAGCTGACAGTATAAAATCTTTAACAATTTTAAAATCTTTGTCAGTAAGAAGTAAGAATTCTGCTTGAGTACATTGTAAAACCACATTGTGTATTTTAGTAAATAAATTAGTGTTAGTAGCGTCCATTCTCTTCCTTTGAACATAACAATGTCACGAAATATAATTCAATTCTAACAATTGCATGATACGACACGCGAAGGTTATGCCTACTAATTACAGCCCGCAAAAAGATGTAAAGTTTCATTCCTTTTATCGCTTGACAAGATACATCAACATTAAACTATTTTTCGAAGACAAAAAGAACGTTCTTTTACATTCACAGCAATATCTTCAATTGAGGAGGTCTCTTTGTCGATTCACGTCGCAAAATCCATACATTACACCGTTCACATTCAGTCGGCATTCAACTCATTCATCGCTAAGACGAAAGTCATCAACGGGAAGAAGGAGAAGAGGATAAAAACGGGTAAACAGACGTCAATACCGACTTCGTGCGGATCGGCGAAGAGTTCTTTCTGCACAGCAGAAACAGAAGTCAGAAGCAAAAAATCACCGCTTCCATACATATAATCCCGAGTAAGTATACGAGAACGTGCATCGTTGGAGAGGTTATAAGCCGTGGGTACGTATAAAAGGAATAAAATCTATCTGATTGTCCATCTATTGAGATAATATCGATGATGCCATATCGGCGATCTCCCGTTCCGAATGCCCTTCTGTTAAACGATCGTAAATTATTATTGGACGCTCGGTATCTTGTATTTAAAAGGAAACCAAATAAATTCTTGATTCCTACATTCGACCGCCAAGTTTGTGTATACACGATCTACTTACAAGAAATTTGTAACAGTTGTAATAACGATTAAGAATCACTTTAATTTGAAAATTATAACATAGTTTTTCCTTGCAGTTTGTTCAATGGTAATTGCGACAACCTAAAAGAAACATATTTACCTCTCTTCTATACCATTTTAGATTATCTACAAGTTAATATACAACTCCTATATACAATATTTATGAAACTGCACGAGGGTTGTCTTTTAAATTTACATATAGAGCTGGAATAAAACAGTAGATAGCTTTTAAATACTTTATTGTTTTTCAAAGTATTCTCCCCGAAGATTAATGCAGTTTTACAACCGTTTGAATCAATTCTGCAAAATTGTGTTTTCGAAGGCATCGACTGGTCTTTTTGATGACTGGAACCTTTCACCACGCAGTCCCTTCTTAATTTTTGGATGATGGCTTAACAATTCGATGTTTTGTTGCGTTTAAAATTCAATTACCTTGCGTATGGAGAATTATTCGTCGTTCAGAGTTAGTTTTTCGAAGCTCAGCGATGACTTTCGGCAAACAAATGGTTGTATACCAATCAGCAGTGCAGCAGAGGAGTTGTTGCTACACGGGCTGCTGTCGAGATAAATATCGCGGCCATGTTTTTGGAGACACTTCGAGAACGGATAACTTTTGTCGGCTTTTCTTCACCTTGGAACATCTAAACAAACTATTGGAGTTTATTTTTTGACCAATACGTGTAAATCCAGGATTCACCAGCACTGACGATGTTGTATACTTTTTTAGGGTTTCCGGCGCCAAAGCAGTCTAGAGTTATTTGAAATCAATTCACTTTAGTTGCTTTCTGTTATTCGTTATCCAATGGTAAACTAATTTTTTGAACGGATATCTCCAATAATGTCTCAATCTCGCGTTAGTCACATGTCTTGTGGTGGTCTTGCGCACAACATCAATGTTCTTCTGAATGACTGCCGCATGTTGGTGCACCGGCTCTTCGATCGGCGCTAAGACTAATCCATTCACCTTTGAATTCTCCATACCAACAAGAAATTGTTAACTGATGTGGTGCTTCATTGCCGAAAACAGAAGCCAAACTCAATTTCCCGTTGAGATAATTGTCTTCGAAAATTATAAAAGACTATTGCCCGAAAATGTTTTCGGGTTAATTCCATTTTTCAACTTACTTATCAACTTGGCAGTTTGTTGTAGGTACAACACTGCATGTAGCGCACTGAAACTTTGGATTTAGGTGAACTAGGTGAGGTTAATTGCTAGTACTGACATTTTATTGGTAGCGCCCTCTATGTCACAGTATGCGAAACTTTAAAAAAACATTACTCGTATTCACATCAATATGTTGTAGAAGTAATAGGAATTATGAATGCCATTTTAGTTCACATAGTCAAACAGTATCTCCCATACAAAAATATTTATACAATATTTAAGTGAATTGGATTAGTTTGGATTGAGATTGTAAGGAACATTTTCAACAAAACTCAAAATTAAAATAATTCAAAGAATTAAATATCCTGCATAAAACTTAACACAAGTTATTCGGCTGCAAAAATTTTAGTGAATGTTATCAGTTGGCTTTCTCTTTGGATTCGTTTGATTCAATTGACATTTATAAATTTGTTCTGTTCTCTGAAACTACTTTCCTTCTAATTGATATTGATGTCTAGACACGCTTAATTTATTTTTATGTAATTAACACTTACCGTCTTGGAGTTGATTAAGATAAATTAAACATTTATGACATGCAAAGCTAGTTCGCCTACCCCCTGGGTAGCATTAAATAAGCCAGAACAATTTCGGACATTCATGGCCTTATCTATAACAAATCATGTAGTAATTGCACAAAGTTAAACAGCTGTCCAGAGATAGAAGGACCTGTTTCTGGCTATGGTAACATCGGGCAGTATGCGTTCGACAAAATGATGGCAATGACTGGATTGGTATGTGTGTTGGTATGTTACTTTTTGCAAATGAATTATTTCATATGTTATAATTTTTGAATTGATTAAACCAATCAAAAATATATGCCTTGGAAGAATCTCATCCGGTTATTTTTTAATGCCTCGGATTTTTTAAGTGTAATCAAGCAATTTTGGGATGCCTAATCCAAAAATGCCACCAGATTTGTTCTATCAGCTCTAGTTTTCGAAATTCACTCTTTCTGCCATATTTAGGAAAAATTCTCCAAAAATTAGATATAATCTTTTGTTATATACGTAACTTTTTAAATATTACTATTTGATGCCTGTTACCTGCAACACAAAGAAATGGGTAGGAGGTATTTATTTAAAAGAAAAATATGCATATACAACATTCAATCATCAGTTAAAAATTTCCTTTTATAGGATTTCCTTGCGTGAGGTTTACCTGAACGGCCTTGCTCAAAATTCCGGCAGTAATCGGCTATGATATGGGGGGTATCCCATCTTCCTTGGTACCTCTCCTCCATAATGCTGATGTCTTGAAATCTTTCCCCCTGTTCCTCACTAACTTCACCTAAGTTTTCTTAAAAGAAAACAATCTAAGTGGCTGTGAAGGTCATTACCTTCACAGTCACTGTAACATAAGCCTTCATTAAGTTAACGTTACATCCAAGCGTGTGAAAGTTAGAAGGAATCTGTTCTACTAATAAATTTCACCGTGGTGTATCTAAAAAACCAAAGCTGCTAAGGAGAAATGCCGGCTAGTTTTGGAAGCACCGCATCAGATATACCCTAGATCAGTTCGTATTTTACGGGTACCACAACAAAAAATTTATTTTGTTGGGGGTGTAATACTCTTTCCTATGTAACCCAAGCAGCTCCACATTTACTTGCTCGTATATGTTGGAATCCAGCCTTAACTTTAAAATTCAAACTTAATGTTTTCTTATAAATAAAATACACTTTCCAAGTGAATTCAATAAACTATGTACGTTTTTTTATTTTTTATTTGTAAAGTAACTGTTATATGCGAATAAGTAAATAATATAAAATATATGAGAAATAAATATAAATGTGTACGAACAAAACAATAAATAAATATGTAAAGGTTAGGAAGTTCTATGTCGTTAGAAACTTCTCTTTTTCCTAATTTACAAGAAAAGACTTGCATCTTAGATAATCAACCCAAGTAAACAACCAGAACCGCAAAAGGAAAAAGCTCTCGCGTATAAACATTTTTCTTGCTTTTCCCCTAACGCTCCTACGGAACAACGCAAATTTATTTATTGACCTGAATCATGCATTCCCCGATGTAGCTTTTTCTATTCCGAGATCGGACTTGAAACATGGCCCTCACGTATTTACCGCGGAGACGAAACCTAATCTCGCAGAAAGGTTTTCTACAATCCCAACCGCTACGGAACCGTGACAATAACAAACATTTCCGGTCCGGTTATAGCCCGAAAGCGGAAAACCGACGGACGATGGGCTGTTAGGTTTACTCTTCAGCGTTTGTTTTACGTCCTGTTTTAATTTGGTCTAATTTGGGTTAGGTTTATTGTTCGCGGTGCATTAGGTCAAACAAATTCGCCTTGCCGAGATCCGCAATGCACTCCGAGAAAGCTGTAAATTTGTACGGTCGGTCTGAAAAGAGACTACGGACGCAAATAGAAGAGAGATTGATTAATTAAGTTTTAAGTACTCTGGCACTGCGGAGTTGTCGAGACTTTTAATAGGTTGGAAAATAGGTTAGAGAGTTGGATATACTGTTGCGGGTTATAATCACCTTAAGACATCACTTCATACATTCGTAAATTTCTTGGATTTAATTAAAATTTCAAGTTCAAATTTAATGCACAATGGTGTAAAGAGTAGCTATTGCTTAAACTATTTTCTTTTTTCATCTTTTCTAGATAGAATTTTATAATGTATAAATATATGCCCACTTCCAAAAATTAACTATCTATTACTTCGTTTATACTTTACGTGTTTCATAATTTATAAACGAATCAGGAAAGATGTATACCAGGGGTGCTCAGATTTGAACTGCTGGCGATCTACCTCAAAATTTTTAGACGGCAAGCGATCGACTCTGTAGATGCGACAAGTATGTGTGCTACAGGATTATAGTCTAGATAGGTAAGGTGTATTATGGTGTAGGTCACTGCTCCAAGAAGGTTAATGAAAAAATCGATATCCAAAAATCCGTCTTCATTGGTTTTTAGAAAACGATATTTTAGTTACTAAACCAGAGAATTACAAGCTTTGAATGTCAATGCATGACACTGCATGTATTCAGCGTACTTTTCGTAAGATGGTACGTAATTACTAAGTACTAATCGCAAGCATGATGACATGTTCGTCAGTTAGCTGATTGCGATATTTCCACTTAATTATTTTCCTTTCAGAAAATGCAGACTCGCAAAAATAACTTGACCCAAACATTGCTGTCAACTGAAGGGCAACTTGCCTTAGATTCGGATGTTTATCTTCAAATATAAAAGACCAGAATTTTGTATCAAATGCTGTGAGATGTATCTGAGATAATCTGGACTATCTCATTTTCAGCAGAAGATTAGTCCATATTAAACTGACTTGCTATTTCAGTAGCAGATTTCTCAATGGTTTTACAGGAGAAAGGGATGACTCGCGAAAGTTGAGATATTTGTCAATTATCTACTAAAATCATAAAAACGTCTTTCAAATTCACTCAAAATATTTGTTAATTCTTTATTGCGATATTCATAAGCTCCTCCATGTTTAGAACTCTTGAACACGAAACTTGTTGATAGATAATGCAATGGAATGAAAAAAAAAACGAAAAGAAATTGTCATTAGCTCGACACAATGCAACAGAACCATTTTTGTCTCCACTCATCTATCGTAATGCACACTAGTTTGCACATTGGTAGCTTGTAGCTTGTTACAAAATTTAAGAAAGCATCATATATATCTTCACTACGGGATTTTCCTTGTTAAAAATTCTTCTTTAGGCGACATGTCATTAAATACCATTCAAATAAAAATACACACCTAAGCAGTATCTGTCAAATCGGTGGATACGTCGAATTGCAAAGAAAAGTATGTACGTGACATGATATATCTTAGTTTGTCTGCCAAAACAAATTGAAAAGAATTTTTGTGACACCCAGTATTTAGCTTACTTGCTTTTATGGTTTATGATACCTATGTTGACATAGATCAAGTTGTGGTCAAGCAATGATATACTATGGAGATGTCTTCTCAAAAAGGTTCAATTATAGTGTTGGCGGGTCTTTATAGTCTTTTATATGTAAGTAGGAAATGATGCTCTGGATACTTTTATTATTCCTTAAGAAACAGTAGTTTCACTTTCTTATTTTATTTGTGAAGGCTCCGGTTAAATGCACGATAGCGCTGGACCACATACTGCTAAGTCATTTGAAGAATTGATTGGTCAATATGCAGGCTGGATCTTAATTCAATAGAATATGTTTAGGCTCCTTAAAAAGAATATGAAGCAACTCCTCAAGTGTGCCTGACGGCAGGCTCCTGAAGGGCAAATATGCTATTAAAGAGCAGTAAGAGAGCCATCATTTTATTATCATTGCTTTCTTTTATAATTTTTTTTCATTATGTTTTTGTTGTATGCTACCTTCCTTAAACCAAATTTATAACAGTTATTATGCATTCTTTTCATCTTCTTAGAGCAACAAATTTGAAGTAAGAAATCGAAAATAAGAGTATTAAGAACGAATAAATTCGGCAGTCCAAATAAGCTTCCGCTCATATCTAAATGCTAATAGCTAATACCATCAAATAGACCATCGTCTTCATCGTCATTCTGCTCCGATGCCAATGCGACACGGTAAAAGTAATTCTGCTCGGCGGCGCGCTGTGTTTTAATTATCTGCCGTTTTGACGTCGACATCAATTACGTGTCTAATCTTATTAGCGCAATTTGTTGGCAATGAGACCGGAAAAACGACGTAATGAATGTTGTTGCCACGTAGGTAAGCGAGACACAAGGTGTTTCAACGAAGACGACGTTCTCTCTTCAACCGCCGCCATTCCTATGCCTTGCCTATACCTTGCCGTGGCGATGCCTAATGATCTTGTCATTTGTAATCGGTGCCAACCTCTAACTGGATTAAGCCTACACATACGAACGCTCGTGACTTAAAAGATACTACGGTTAAAGGGAGATGTACATCACGAACAATGAATGTGTGTATGATCGTTTCGTTTAATGGCCACACACATCGAAGAACAAGTCATTTCTGCAAAGTTTAACTTGCATAAGAGAGGTTCATACAGATCAGCGCGTGTAACTATAATCCATTCACTTTAAGACCAAAGCGTTAAGTAAGATAGGTTTATAATTTCTACGTTTACTGTTGGCCAATTGCCAAAATAGATTTACATCTGATGAAATAAAATACTGTTTGAATATGAAATTTATGTTGAATAAAATGAAATGTCACTGACCGCTATGTTTCGGTAATGCCATTTCACAAAGTCCTTCGTTGTGTTTAACTTGTTATATTTTTTCTTGCGTTATTCGTTATATTATTAATACTTGCTTAGCATATTGCATGAAAACTTGTCCTTATCAAAACTTGCACAGTATAATATTATCATATTTGTTGAGTGCTGTTTCTACTAGACAACTCTAACATCGCTGAAGTAAGGACAGTTCGCCAAGGTGGTGACCAGGCCGGAATCAACAGTGGGCAAAGACCACTGACATACCGGGTAAGAACCCGCGAACTGTTGATTGCATTTTGGGCGACTGGAAAATGAATCGAACATCGGGTTCACTTGAAACGAATAACGCATGTCTAGCGATAATCCCCCCTCACCTCGCAGTAGTACGGAATGAGGGCTTCATTGAATCGATTCAAATTGAAAAGATTGACGTGAGGATGGGATTTTGTTGTAGTAGTGTGTAGTAAACAAGGGTAAAAAATACCCTTAGACAGAGTTAGCATACTGACACAATAGCCCAGCAAAATAGCATGCGTATCTCTCGACTTTGTTAACTTATAGAAATCTTATTTTATCTTCCTCTTACACACAATTGCGCCCAACGAAACGTCGAAAATGCGCTCATAGTATAATTTATACCCACAATTGAAGCAGAACATGTGTACAACTATCAAATTAACATCCGACCTACTAGTGTTCAGTGAAAGAACTGTATGAAATGTTATCAAAGAATGCGAGTTAGCGGGAACTACAAGATCACCTTAAAAAGATGTGAATGCAAGACCTGTTATGACGCTTTAAATGAAGCTGAAAAGTCTGCAATTTGCAGCCATGTACATTCTTTCCTTTTACGAATTAGATTACTAATATATACTAAAATATTAAACGTAAATATAATATACATTTTTTAACAAAATGAACTTATTAAACTTTCGTCAATCCAGATGCTACGTTGCCAGAAGTAAAACGAAGAACATCATGGAAAATGTTTAAAAAAATTGGACTTTCAATGGGAAAAAACGCAATCAAAACAATGTGTTAATCGAACGGCAAAAAATTGTTTATGAAGAAGTCACTACCTAAGCAGCATTAGAAAGTTTCGTGCGGAGGGTATAGAAATATATTATTTAGATGAAACCGAGGTTAATACAGACGATACCAAAAATGTATGATGAAATACAACAATTCTCTCAGCGAGACGAGCCCTTTCAAGTGGTGGTTTTTGGCATCGACGTAGGCGTTGCAGTACAGGTTGCTTAAAAATTTCTTTGAGAGTTAAACTGCACTACATGAGGCCCTTAGAACAGACAAGGCCCCTTATAACCTTGTAGGTGAGTACAAGAACAGTCTTAATGCATTGAGTATCAACAATGCAGTTACTCTCATCAAGAAGCCTAGTGGCGTTGAGAGAACGATGCGGCTGATACCTTTGCCGGGGTCGAAACTTGTCAAGCTTCATTGGGAACACAGCTTACGTTTGGCATACCTTATAATACTACCAAACAACTATACGTTGCCCGTTGGACTGAATGAGAATTTCTGTGGACTTATCCCATACCAAAGGCGTTTATATTGCCCAGCCGAGGTAAAGCCAGGGGATGGATAGAGCTCGACAAGAACTTTGTCAGGGCTCTAATTGGGAATGTTACAAGTGGTGTTGAATTAAGCAAACATTTACATAGAATGGGCCTTACTAGAAAGGAGTACCATCTGTGCCTAAAAGAGGAAGAGATAGTTGAACATGTTCTATCTCATTATCCTACTATATGCAAAATTAGATTCCTTCTGTTTGTCAATGTACTTCTGATATCGGAGAGACTGACCAACACTTCGTTGTATAAATTTCTTCAGTTTTCCAGAAGATATACTGAAGGAACTTTAATTTTACTTAACCGGCTACAGTAAGTCGTATTGGTCGATGAACTAGAGGAATGGGATAAATTAGCCACTGTGCTGTATTAGAAATGTTAAAAATAATTTGAAAATGTTGAAACGGAGCGTGGATAGTATGTATAGCACATAGTCTATTACTTTTCTGGATGTTATGTAGATACGCAAATTTTCATATATTATAAAGTACAGTTTGTGGTAAAGCGCATGACATACAATATATGAATAATATAGTTAGTCCATCGTTAGAAATAAGTAAAATTGCAAAACAATAATACAGAAAACAAATACAGGGTAAGAACATGTATTTGTTACTACCGTTGCGTTTACACCTCTGAATGTGCATTAAAACAATCATCGGTTTTAATAAATTTGCTACCATAAAGATAGCAATAGTAGCTAAATTACTATACGAGACTTTAATCAATTTCAGATTCTATTATAAGTTAATAAACAACATTAACATTCAGTGCAGGTATCGTAAAACTATGAACACATAATTCTAGTCCATATGAAATTAGTCCAGAATAGTTATATATAAATAGAAAAGTTTGTGACCGATAAAATTACGTTTTCAGGAAGGTTTCACATTATAGAAATTTTCATTTTTTATTAACTAATTCTTATGCGAAATAAATCATATTAATTAAAACTGATCTTTTAGAGGATTTGTATATATGTATATACATTCCCCTACTAACTACTATTTTTATACATGGACAAAACCCTATTATTAAATGCCGCATTATAAGTTAAACGTATACAATCATATAGGATAATCTTTGTATAATTTTTCATACTACGTGCTCGATAACACGATAAACAATCTGTAAATATGTTTCCAAACATTTACCCTCTTAAAATGTCACATTTTTTTTTCAGAAAATTATCTATGACGTAATATAAACAAAGTTTTATTCCAAAAACTTAGTTCATGTCAAATTTTGTGTTATCGTTAACTTTTATGATAAAATTTTGTCCAAAAACAAATATTAAAAAAAGGTAAAGCAATAAAGAAGTAAAATTAAACGAACCGTTTCTGGGATTACACCGTGTCATGGAAAAATAAAATACAGGAGGAAAATAAAATAAAATACACGGGGAAAAAGGGGGAACAAAAGGAAGTGAAACGGATAAAGAAGGAAAAAATAACAAAAGGAAAGAAAAAAAAGATAAAAAGTTAAAAGAGGGACACACAGAAACAACTTCATCGTAGGAGGCTTCTTCGGGAGAAAAGCAGGGGAACCAATGTAGCGCGGTAATCCGACGTGTAAACCACACTAGAGGCTATTCTTTTTATCTTTCTTCTGTCTCCCCTTTTTCCTTTTATTTTATATATCTTTTACAGTTTACTTTACCATGACACTGTCCGGAAACAGTTCACTTGTTACTAATTCTGGCTTTGTAAGCCTGTGTATTCATTTCAAGAAGTAAAATTGGCTAAATTCGCGAAATAATAGCCCCCAGACCAACAGAAAAATTCTTAAGTTCTTAAAGTAACTCCACAAAAGGGAAAAGCAACCTTCCAAACATTAAGAATCTCATGCAAATTATTCTACCTTTCCCAAAAATGAAATAAATAAAACTACCAGCTACTAGTATTTATTTTACCTTATCCAAAGTGACATTTCCTGCTCCTTTAAAAATTGAAAACACCTTCTGGTTGCTTCAGATTCACTATAATATTACGAAGCTTAGCTAAATTTGAATATCTTAAAGAAATTTTGGTTTTCATTTATTAATACACCATCTGTTTTACTCCGTTCTTGTTCCAGTTGTTGAAAATCCATACTTAGAACGTTTGAACATGAAAATTTCCTAAAGGATTAACATTTTTAATCACAAGAAATGACGCATACCAACACAAGCAAGTTCAACAACATTCTCAGCCTCGAAAATATACATTTCGTAAGATCCTCTCTCTATTAGGTATGTTTCCAAACTCGCACACATCACCTATCTATATCTTGCGCGCTATTTTTCTCTGTTCGTTATTTTTTAAGGCATAATTACTTCGCTGGTGGGTGTTTTGATCGATTAAGTGTCAGTATGCATGAACCATCTCTATCGTTATTAAATATATATGCATGAACGTAATCTATCATTTATGTAGGTACAAACATCTTGGTAAAATTAAAAATCCACGCAAAGATTTCTTCGTTCGCGTCGTAGCAACGCGAAGAAGAACCAACCTTGCCTTGGTGGTCATCGCAGAAGATCTCACTGCTTTTTAATCGGGATCGCGTGGATCGATATCTTGAATTTCTCTTTTCACTAAATATGGAAGCTTGAAGCGCTGCATTCTAGCATATGTAAGTTGCTGATAATATTTGACGTTTGACGATATTAAAGAAAGTAGTATGGATGAAGCAATATGTATAAAAGGGCTATAATATTTAGTAGATAAAATAACACAATTACAGCATAGATAAAAGTGTCTTAGTCGTAAACTTCTACCCACAAAAAAGTTTTAATATCAAGCATCTCGAAACAGATTCTTTACTATCTCTTGTGACCGATATTCCTCATAGATTTACGTAAAAGAATCTATTCAAGGTACTTATCGAAACGTGGTATAGCGACATGTTTCTAAAATTAGACGTCGCATTCAGAAACAATAATTTGTTTTGCACTATATTAGTAATGTTCATTTTGTTTTATCGCTAAAGGTCTCTTAATAGGCAATATTCTTTGATAGAATATATAAAACAAAATAATGAGGACAACAGTGCACATAAACATAACAGACGAGAGCAAAACCCGTATATGTACAACACTCCTACTCATGCAAGATTGATATTTTATATGAATTTTGGAGTCATTGTTACAATAACATTTACACTAGAGCACGAAGTCATCGTGCTCTGGTAAAAATCATAGTAATAATAGTAATAATAATGTATAATTAAAACGATGTACAAGGCGCTGATGAGAATTGGAAATATTCCCTTCAAAATTGCATTAACAAATTCAGCCCCCGTTTTCCGGATTTTAATATCAGCTACGAAACATTTAAATTGTAAATAACGTCGTTCGCAGTTAAAATGCCCTAAGTTCATTTTACAGAGTTAAAAAAAGTATTTTTTTACTACAGCAAGTTAAAATCATAGAAAAGCATAAAATAAGTAATATCCTTCTATATCAAACATAAACAGCATGTATATGTACATTTTATTTATATTAATTTAAAATAACCTTCCTGCGTGTCACAACGTTTAGTGAGTTTTGTGTGAAGTAATACCATTTGGTAATATGGGTTGGATCTTCGACGTGGGAATATACCAGGTGTATGCATAAGTTTCTTCCGGTTTAACTAAGAGGTAGTGCTAGCGAAAAGTACGTAGCGTACTAATTTTACACAAACCTCATTTTGTTCGTCTGACATTTAAACTACAAACACACACAAGTTGAATCCGCCGAACACCAGCTTCCTTGCCTTATCGTTCAGTGACTATGTCGAGTTTTGTGTCTGAAAAAGACCATTTGAGTTACATACCACTTTTCTTATTTAATCAAAAGAAAAAGGCGTTTGCTGGTAGACACATGGTGAACACGCTCCATTGATTAGAACATGTGAGACATGGTTTCGACAATTTAAAAATGGTGATTTCAATGTGAAAAACAGTGAGCGCTTTGGTGGGCCACAAAAATGCGAAGAGACGCAATTGCAGACGTTATTGGATGATGACTCAACTCCAACTTAACGGAAATTAGCAGAAGCATTACATTTATGGCAAGAAACAATCAGTAGGCGTTTACAAGCGATGGGGAAGATCAATAAACTCGGTCCTACTCGATATGAATGAACGTCAAACAGAAAATCACAAAGTCACCTGTATAATGCTGCTTCAGTGCCACGAAAGGAAATCATTTTTGTATCTAATTGTGACGGCTGACGAAAAATTGATTAATTTTGAAAATCTGAAACGAAAAAATCGTGGTTTTCACCTGGCCTAACCGGTCCTTTAACACCAAACCCAAATAGCTTCGGCTAGAAGACCCATGTTCTGCGTCTCAAGGGACCAGAGCGGTATTGTATATTACGAACTCTTGAAGCCCGGCGAAAGCGTTAATATACAACGCTATCAAATAGTTAATTTAAATCACGCATTAATCGAAAGACGACCGGAATGGGCCAGAAGACATGGCAAAGTGATATTGTTACACAACAATGCGCCGTCTCACACAGCAAAACTTGTGAAAGACATCTTGAAATCGCTTAGATGGGACATCCTTCCACACCTGCAGTACTCCACATACCTTGCGCTATCTGCTTATCACCTCTTCGCATCATTGGGGAAGGCGCTTGCAAAGCAGCATTTCAGGAATTTCGGGTTGAAAAATGGATGAACAAATGGTTTGCCGCAAAAGGCAAGCAGTTTTTCTGGCATTGTATCCATAAATTACCTGAAAGATAGGTGAAATATGTAGAAGCCGATGGCCAATATTTTGGATAAAAAAGAAATTAATTTCCCTTGAAAATTACGTGTTTCTTTTTAGCAAAAAAAAAACGGGGAAAAAACTTATGCATACAAACAATTCTTTTCTAGAATTTATCTGAATCTGATTGCGGTAGGCGTTAATATAGTTCCAGCTAACGTTAAATGTAATATTAGGCGGTTGTCGTGAAATACAATCCAAATATTTATATCGCTTTTTCCCTATTTACATTGATAACTGAACCTCTTATTCAGATAGTTAATGCTTGAAAATAAACGAACCTTGTAACACACTTTTACAGATACTTAAACGAAAAAGAATATTTTGAGTAGGTTGAGAATCAAAATTATATATTCGCCTACTTCTAAATCTCGCGGTGAAAGTCTGTAACATCGCCGTCACTGTATCTATACTCATTGTTTCATTTATAGCCAATACATACCTATTTCTATTTTCAGCCGATAATTGCAAATTAGTACATTACTTAATAAGCGACATATGTTAACACGTAGGTAGAACCTTATTGCTTATAGAACAGCAACGAAAAAAAGCGATATATGTCATTCGTCAATGATTTCCAAGAAAATTGTGATACACATTTTATAAATAAGCCTGCCTTTACGAATCGAAATCGATTTGGATTACGTAACGTCGAAAGAGGACGATTTTCCACAAGCAGGTGTACGCATATTATCGGCAAGTGGGTAGCCGTTATACGGGCACGAGTCTATGTTATCAATTAAGTATTTATCGATCGACATAAACCGACAAGCGAACACGTTGAGTTAGCAAACGTCCAATCACGCTTTACAATTAGTAATTGGATGATTATATGCATGTTGGGCGCAAAATATGCAGATTTCTACTGTATATGTAATTTCGATATTAAAGCTGAAAAAAAAAAGGTAACGATGAAGTTGGGAATGCGTTTCAGCTTTAGTTTATTGAAGCAACTCTTCGAAATTTTTCGGTTGCTTTAGCCATTATTAATTCAACTTAACTCTTGAATCGGATAATCCCAAAGTTTGATAAACAACACCATTATCGTATATACAGGATATACGACGGCGACCTAAAATATTTCCGGAATTGGCAACTGTCAAAATTTCAGACGTCTACTGTCAATAGTTGTTGTTTAAGAGTGTGTTTTGTGTCAAGCGGTTTCGTAAAAATTGATAAAATCGAATTTTGTGCAGTGATATATCACTTCTGGATGGCTGGGAAAACGGTCACAGAAATTCGAAATATTTTGTTAGAGATTCATTGCGCATTTTCGACGGTCATCTTCTGGGTGAGTTCAAACGTGGCCGTACACGCACAAGTGACGAACCACGTAGTGGACGCCCAAAAACTGCTACCAACGATGAAATGGTTCGCCGAGTGAAGCTGAAACAGATAGCAGACAAAACAGTCATCTCAGAAGAACGCATTGGCCATATCCTACAGGAAATTTTGGGTATGAAAAAGCTTCCGGCGAGATAGGTACCGCATTTGCTCACACCGGAGCAAAAACGAAATCGGGTGACCGTCTCGGAGGAGTATCTGGCCAGGACCCAACGCAACCTAAGGGATTTCTAAATGCGTTTCGTAGCCGTGGATGAGACTCGGATTCACTAGTACACACCGGAAACCAAGGAACAGTCGAAGCAATGGACTTTTCCGGGCGAATCGGCTCCGAAGAAAGCAAAATCCGCCCCATCGGCCGGAAAGGCCATGGTGACCATTTTTTGGGAATTCCTCATCGACTATCTGCAGAAGGAAAGGACGATCGGGGGGCAGTACTACAGCGATTTATTGACTCGATTCAATGCGGTATTCAAGGAGAAGCGGCCTCATTTGCAGCTGAAAAGAACTGCTTTTCCACCATGACAATGCACTGGCTCATTCGGGAAATTCGTCCCGCATCGTCGTGTCCAAATTGAATGAGTTGTGCTACGAATTAGGCTCTCATCCTCCATATTCACCAGACCTAGTCGTCAGAGACTTTTTCCTATTCCCATACCTGAAAAAATCACTGGAAGGAAAGAGATTTGCCTCAAATGAGGAGGCCATCGTCGCTATAGATGGCTATTTTACAGACCTCGAAACATTCTACTTTTCCGACAGCTTGAAAAGACTGGAGCACCGTACTGATCTTCGAGGAGACTACATCAAAAAATAAAAAGAAAAAACCACACCAATACCGTATTTTTCTTGTCGATTCCGGAAACACCTCAGGTCGCCCTCGAATATATATGATACAAAGGCGTTTTCCCGCTTCTATTTTATTTTTATTATTTATTTTCCGCTTTTTATTTTTTGGTTTGAGTTGGTGCTAAGTACTACGCCAACGCCTCTGAAAATGTAAACACTATATATCATAGGCGTAAGATAAAAATATGAGAAAACAACCAGTTTTATTCCGTTAGAATGTCTAGAATCTGCGTCATGACTTTTTGGATATTGTTTATTACTCCATAATGGAAACCTTTCAATTTCCGCTTAAGCGTTGGGAAAAGAAAATAACCACATGGCGCCATGTCTGGACTGTAGGGCGGGTGTGAGAGTAGTGAAATGTTTTTCTCTGCCAAAAATTCTCTAATAGGCAATAAGCTGTGACCGAGTGCATTATCGTGATACAAGATTCCAGGCCGCACACGCAAAATTCTTTTCCGCAAACGTTGAAGGAGCTCCCAATAAAAGGTATGACTCGCTGTCTGGCTTCGCGGTAGATATTATTTGTGAACAATTCCACGAGAATTTAAAAAGATGATAAGCATGGACTTGATTCAGGATTTGCTAAAACGAGCTCTCTTCGACCCCAGTGACGTGAGTGTTTGCTACTCCGCATTTTGTCGCTGTATCAGTATCGTACTCGAATACCTATGATTTAAAGGTAATCTGGGCACTCTGTGCATGAAATTAGATTCGGTTGTTAAGCGAAGTTGTTGGCTAATAGAGAAGCAATTTTTCGTTTATTCATTGGACAAGTTCTTGAGCTCCAGTTTTGCACAAATTTTTCGTATGCCTAGTCCCTTTCTCATGATCAGATGAACATTATCCTTATTTATACTGACCTCATGTGTAAGCATCGCAGGAAGCATTTTCGCCACACATTCATATGTTTTTGACATGGACGCTTGCGCGGAGCAATACTCATCTTCAACGATTTCGCGACCATCTTTGAAAGGCTTGCACCATCTGACAGTATCTCCGTATGCTTCCCCGCTTCAGAGACACTACAAATGATAGTAGTGTCTCTCAAGTAATTCTTCCCCGTTTAACACAAAATTTAATTACATATGGCTGGTCGATTTCTGCCAGCAATTTACATATGTAATGTTATCTGGTTAGAATTAGTTATACCTGTTCGAATTAATTTACTTTTATAATGTATTTCAAGAATAGTGGATATAATATATATATATATATATATATATATATATATATCCTAAATAATTAGTTTTCTTAACATTTTCAGCTTCTTATATACCACCAGATCATTTTCACTGTGAGGCGCTGTAGATACTAAAAGTTTACCTACATCGAATTTACAGTTAAAATTCTTCAATTCTTTAAAGGTCTGGTTTTTAATCAATCTTTAATCAACCGAAAGTAAAATTTCTAGATTGAAAATGCATTTTCCTTTAAGAAAATCATGAGTTACGAAATCTCATCAAAAAACCAATTAAATCCATCTGAACTTTAACAATTCAGCAATTTCACCATTAAACATTGCAAATTAATCCATCTCTCCTAAATATCACCACCGAGGCATCTGATAATAAAAGGCAATTGTAACAGCTGTTCGTAACCATTCACAACCTACTCGCCGCGTTCTTTTGACTTCAGCGAGATCGCCCGTCTGACAAACAGGTACGGTAGAAAACTTCGCGTGTCTAAACGTACACACGGAGATATTTTTCCATTACGCAGACAACAGCAACACAAACACGAACTTCAAACGCGAAACGAAAACGTTCACGTAAGCGTAAATAAGCGCTTGAGAGCGTGAGCTCATGCATATGCGTAATACGCACGCTGTTATAACTCCATAATCCCGAGTGTTTTCCATTCTCGCTGGCTGGCCGGTAATAGTTAGCACACTTCATTAATGCCTAGAACCATAGGCATTTTGATAACGGCCGAGCGGTGAGCAACCGTCGTCAGCTGCGTGTCGTTATAAAGCAAGTAGTAAAAGTAACACGTTCATTCACAACCTACGCATCGTTGCTTTTTTTTTCTTCGTTTAGGTTGGCTATTTACATAAACTATGTATCGAAGTGTCGATGTTAAGCGAGATAAACTTATTTGCCGAGTTTCATTCACTTATTTAGCGAAGTACTTATTGGAAATATGCATAGCTATTAGTAAGTAGTAATATGAACCAATTTGCTATTTGTTATAACAGTTATTTACCACTAACTACCCATTGAGGTTCTAATGATTCTACAGCGCTTTCCAAAACATGTGTAAAGGACTGTTCGATTTCGTTGGATGCGTTTCTTTAAAGTAGAAGTGATTGTATAGACATGATAAATTAAATTCTAAAAATTGATCTTACTTCTCGTAATCATTTCTTCTTAAACCGATATACATTTCTAATATAAAACCTTTTTCTTATCTATAGACCTTGATGTGATTCTATTTTAAAAGTTATCCGCATGTTTAACATACTCTTATTACCTTTTTTCTACAGTTTTGTGCAAATCCTTTTAATTAAAATAAGCTACTCCTTCTCCGGATAAAGGAAGAGCGTTCTCAGATAAGGTTATCTCATTACCTGGAAAAAAAAATAACAGCTCAAATAATCGAAGAAACCTCAAAATACGCCTCGGAACTGGACGGATCTAATGCTGGTTATCTACATCTGAAGAGGCACATGAAGAAAACAGGAAATAGCCTACCTGCCACATGTTAAAAGGACAAAGAAGAAGAGGTGTAATTGTATTCATGTAGCCAGAATATGTAAAACAGAAATTAAAACGGGCATTTCAAACCAAATGCAATGTCATGTAAATATGTTGAAACGTCGATCCAATATTACGTAACTAAACTTAAAGAAAATTAAACTTCGAATGGAATATATTTAATTAAAGTCGATATAATATTAAGGAGAAATATACCGTGTTATCATAAAGCTTCTAGGACGAAGATGACATTAAAATAAAAAATATATGCTTGAACTTCCATCTGGTATTATAACTGAACGATTTTGCATATTATTTTGACAGTGACGTTGACCATCATCAATTAATGTGTTACAACTGTTGGAAGCAAATTTGAGCATTGAGTTTGAATAAATACAATACAGTGCAACAAACGTACATGATTGTCGTCCATCTTCTAACTGGAGTGCGAATTGATGGAATTCGGGTGTACAGTCAGTATGCATGTTTGGATAATTTTAGCGAACACTTTCCAAAATTAACTGTAATTCCCAAAAATTGTTATACAGAATTGCCTTTCCAAATGTATATTTCGTGAGACTGGTTCTGTAAGCCATAGATCACGTATTGGTAGTCCAACTGTTTGTTCGGAAGAAGTTATAAATGACGTTCGTAAACTGATGAATTCACAAAGACTTTGAAATTTAACATGTCGGAAAATTGTAAAGAAAAACTTACACATGCAAGATCACCTGCAATCACATCAGGCTATTTTGCTGGGTAGACTACTTGCAAATAATTTAATTCAAGCCGATGATCTGCTAAATTTGATAATTTTTCAAAAAAGTGATCGTCACAATTAACAATAGTATTCAAGTGTTTAATTTTTCTAAAATTGCATATACAACTGAAGACACAACATCAGCAACAATATGAACGATCAATGTGGGTGTTGCATCACATATTTGATAGGCTCTTGGTGCTCCTCTGCGATACCAGTAGACTTGTCTGGATTTGTTTGTAAAATTTTCTAAAAGGTTACAATCAGTAGGTACGTTAAAAATAACACTAGATAGATATTCGTAACATAGAAAATAAAAACCAAACAATAGTTTATTCGTTCTTTTAACACTTCTAAACGAATTATTTAAATAATATGCGGCCACTTGTTGCACTTGTCGTTGGCGGTTTAACATAAAGACGATTTTTTAAGTAATACCAACAAGAAAAGATCCAACAAGGAAGGATTAGGCTATTTAACGGAGCTATTCAAAAAATTCTCTCGATCCATCCATCTCTTGAAAAAAAGACATTTAAAAATTCTCGAACTGCGACGAAATACTGAAATTTTGTAAAATCGTAAGCCATTGAGTGTACATGAAAACAGCCCAATTAATTCGAATAAATCAGTTGTAATGCAAAATTTTGTACTTCAGGAGATATTGCAACTACCATAACATTAAAATTGAGTGAAGGGTCGTAATAATAATTGGATAATCGTAAAAAGTAGCAAAGCAACGAATTATAAATTCTTCTTGTTGGCTAGAAATACGAGGTCTCATATTTTTTGGCAAATACTACTTACTACATGAACAATATTTCTGAATGTTGATACTAAAAACTTTTGATCATATTCTGTCAAGCAATTTACACTTTCAAAGATCTTCGAGGATGAAGTTAAATGAAATATTAAGTTAGCTCTAATGTTTTTATTTAGGTGTTACCAAACCTATTAAAATTAACCAAAGAGTTTATTTTAGTTTTCAAAAACTGTCTCAGATTTTTTTCAAATATAAAAAACCAGTTTATTTATTCAAGTATGACAACATATTTTTGTGTTTTGAAAAATGTAGGTACTCTTTCTTTACAGGAAACATACAGACCAATCCAGATACTTTCTTTCTTTTACCTTTTAAATTATGACTGACTTTACTTCTCCGAAGATGTTGCCAAATTCCGAACCAGCACGGAATGTGGCGTTGTAATAACTACTGTTCGGATCGCTGTTCGTGCAGCGAGACAACAGTTGTAAATAAACCGATGAAACATATGTCATATTACTCCCGAACATAACAATGGACTCATAAATAAGGCGACATCTTTAAAATTTATGGGTTTTTTTTCACTGCCGGGGGAGTCAATTTCAAATGGGAACCACTGTCGATGGATAGAGTACGAGTCAACCCAAATATAATATATGTATATATACGGGATGATGGAATGGAACTGTCCGACGCATCCAAATCTATAGACCGTAGAAGAATGAATATTTTGCAACTGATTTTTTTTTGCACGTAGGCAGTCGAATTGGTAGTTCGGAGATATGAAAAGCTGCGCTTGTTTGTAGCCCGTTATTGAATTTAGTAAAATATCATTTTTTTCCTTCGCTTCTACCAGGTGTAATAATACATAAATGTATTTTGTTCTTGACCAAGATCGTAGTACGTGTTTTTTAATGCCGAGAACATACGACGGCGACCTCAAATGTTTCCGGAATTGACAAGAAAAACCCTGTATTGGTGTGGTTTTTCATATTTATTTGTCGATGTAGTCTCCTCGAACATCAATACAATTTTTCAAACGGTGCTCCAGTCATCATTGGTAGCGCTGTTTGGGCGTCCATTGCGTGGTTCGTCACTTGTGCGGGGAGGTTTGAACTCGCTCACCCAGAAGCTGATGGTCGAAAATAATGGAATACAGCCGCCATGAACTTCTAGCAACATATTTCGAATTTCCGTGGCATCCAGAAGTGTTTAATAAAGAATAAAGAAGTCTCTTAAATTTCCTAACACGGCTTTGAGATAATGTACTGTATTTAGCGCTTCATATAATAACAGCTTGGTGTTCTTTAATTTGAAAATAGTATCTGCGAGAGTCGAACAATTTTCCGAAATTTGCTCTATTTGAGTATGGATTATGTATGCTAATAAATCAGGATTGTCAAGGTTGTTATTCAACAAATTCAACAAAAACTTGCACCGTATTGATTTCTTTAGATCAGTTCGAAGTTGCACTGCGAAAAATTTTTGGGGATATTTATCCTAAAAAATGATAGCAACTATGTTGGCACCATGAGTTAGCGTTACTGAGGCATTTTTCACTTCCATAGAAAAATTTAACTTGCAAAGAGTAAAATCATACTTGTAGATAAGAATGCTTACGTTTTTTTTTCACCTTGGTAAGCAAATTAAATATTAAATATACACTCATGATGAAAATTACCTTAAAATTTTGTCATGTAATGTAAAGTCTGATGTAAGTTGTGTATTGGCAAAATTGTAATAGATGTAGCATTGCTGTTAAGCATTTCAACATTTTGTTTTGACTACAAAACTGTAGTACGATCCCTACTAAAGTAATCATTGATCATATACTTCCATTTCAAAAATATTGTTCATTTATTTTGGCTTAATTATTAAACTAAAAAGAAATGTTGTACTAGTGAATATAGTGACATCTGGTAACGTTAGTTATTCGTTGCAATAGAAATGCAGTAATTGATATTTGGCTGCAAGTATAAACAAAGCAATTGCATTTTTTATTAAACCCATAAAAACCAGAAAATAACATCATATATGTCTTTTTATAGAACATAATAGTTTTTTTTTTCAAAAGCTTACAGTGCTATCTTACGGAACTATAAAACAGTATGGCACATATTTATTACCTGAAGAAATAGTGTAATTGTTGTACCACAAATAATAATAATGAATTTACAACGAATATTTTGAACTCTTCTCATATTAGTAGTAATTTAGAAAATAAAGTACAGCTTTATAAGGAAGGCTATTTTTTAAGTAAGGTCCGTATTGCAATAAATATGAAAAAAGTAAAATTTTTCAGATTTTTCATTTTCCGTGATAAATTCCTTTATGAATGGTATAAAAAGTGATTTGAACTCACATTCACTCCCGTGCTATAGTGGTCAGCGCGTTCTATCGGTAACGGAAAGGTCATGGGTTCAAATCCTATCGAGACTGATACCTTTTCAGAACTTTAAAAACGTTATATAATATTAATATTAATTCAAGTAATAAGAACTTGCATTCAATAAAACTATGTCCGTTGAGTTACTGCAACATATCTACAGACATTGGAACATATAGGTGTGAAAGTGACTTGAACTTAGATTCACTCCCATGCTGTGGTGATCAGCATGTTCTGCTGATGACGGAAAGGTCATGGATTTAAATCCTATCGAAATTAATACTTTTTCGAAAATTTAAAAACGTAAAAATGCAAAAAAATCCTAATTTTATCAAATAGTTTAATGTTATTATTGTGGTAGTATTTTGGAAGTGATGTCAACAACTTTTGAAACAGAAGGGCAGATTGTCCTCATGTGTTCAGCAAATGATAGATGACTAGCAAATAGAATATCAAGATCCGAGAGATTATCGTAGACATTCTGATAATAACTTAATCTCCAATTACATGAACGTAGTGAACAGGAATGTTGCATACAGTGTACGATATAACCTCGTACTTATTAGAGTTTAAAGATACTTTATTTTAGTTGCATCAATAACCAATTTCGTTTTGTACATGTATATGTTACAGACGTAATGTCCTCAAACATAACATAACTTGAGAGATAAATATAAAATTTTAAATAACTTAAAACTAGTTGTATTTATTAACTATGAAATACTTTGATAGATTCAGTTAAAGGCCAATAATTTTTGTAGAAAAATTTAAAACAATTAAATATAGAAGAATAGAACGCACTAGAGTATTCGAAAGTAATTCTATTCCATTACAGTTGCTAAAAAAAACACCAAGACGTAACCGCAACACACTGGGTAAATTTACTGTTGTTTGCTAATCCTCTCACGGCCAGTTCGCGTTATTTACCGTCCCGCCCGTTATCCTTACGCCCCTATTTACTCCTCGGATTTTCTGGAGTACGCAGAAACCGGTAAAACTTCAGCAATACATTACGTAAGAAGGCGTCCACCATTCAAAGAAGGATATCACGTCGCCGATATTTGCGAGGGCCGCGCTCGCTCTTCGTCGTAAAGAGGAGCCGAGATTATAATACAAATACGGGCCGAGCACTAAACAGGCAAGCATAAAGGGTTAAGATTACGCCGAGTGCGTATAGCACGCATTCGAGTCCGAAATGAACACCCTGATTCTGCGGGCGGTTGCTCTTCTTAGTTGAGGCGTACTTCGTAATGAAATCCCGGCGGGGTTATACATGGTATTAGCGCAAGTCGCAAATGATACCCCGTCTTCGTTCAGCAGACAAAGGAGAGCAACTTGTTTGAGGCAAATATTTTCTTGGTATACGAGCCCCTCTAACACGCATAAAGCTATAAGAGTAATTTTTGTGTGTTATCGGGCAAGATATATAGTTAAATTCAGGCTTCGTATATCTTGTAACTCGAATATGACAACGCCACGCTGCACGAAATGCTAAATTTGCGTCTCGTTAACGTTTACGATGGCATAGTGAAGACGTGACATGTTTAATATCCGTCTATTACTATTACTCGTGACTAATTACATAAGATTTCAATATACAAGGTGCATAACTCATGAGTATTACGTAAAATAGAATTGCGTACAAACCGTTTGACATTTGGCTTTGCCATACTTGTGTTACCACGTTATCAACGTGACTTACCTATCAATGTCTAGCCAAACTAGTCAATAATCCATATTTTAGCGTAATAACAAATACGTGGTTTCAACTTCCAGCTAGAAGACTTTATACACGTAAATTACCTCAAGACACGAGTGGGCGCATAATTAGAGATCAGATAGACTACATACTTGTGAACAAATGATATCGAAATAGCTGTAAGTCGGTAAAAACTTAGTCAGAAGCTGACATACAATCAAACCACAACCTCTTTATCGGTGTATTTAAAGTAAACATGAAAAAAAAAACCAAAAAAGAAAAAGGTAGAAGTATGATCTGCGAAAATTAAAAGATCCAAAGTCCCACGTAAATAATGAAATTAAATCGCTTACAGGCTTGAGATATGAATATTAACTGAGTAAATTCAGCACAACAATTAAAACTATTAAAGATGACCTATTACAACCTAACCCAACCAAAAAGAAAATTTGGATGACCAACGAGATTTTAGCATTAATGGAACGACGTAAAAATAAGGAATAACTTATTAACAATAAAGGCCGCCACAACTTCGTTTGTAGGATAGGAGACGTTCTGTGGTATAGGCATGGGCACCTATAAAAAAAGAAGTTAAATACAGGAAGGAGAAGCTCAGAGCATTTCTTTGGGAGAATCTTCCTGGTCTGAGATATTCCAAGATATTCCTTGGAAACTTCAATAAGAAAAGAGCAAAGACTATGCTAGAACTAAGTAGAAACAGACTACGCGTCCTCACAACAGACAAGTTCAAAGATCATATTCAGCTGCTTCGCCATAAATGTAAAACGTATCACACAGATCATGTAGCCCATACTCGAAATATCCACAGGTAAGGATAGAAACAGACTGAGTCACTGTGTTCCACGGACATTCTGTATAAAAATACGTCCAATAAAATTCCGTATCCATCTTGCATTTATTTGCATTACAAGTATAAATATATAAGCGACCTTAAGAAAATAATTTAATTTGCTAAGTAAAGGGTATAGTTAAAAGAAAACACAAGGCATTTGGTTAAAGTGTCTTGAAAAAAATAACCTGTTCCCATTGGATGAAAAAAGGTTACCGTTGCCCTAGGCATGCGAATATCAACAGAAACTTTATATAAAAATTTGAAGAACTGAACATCAAACAATTACGCCATTGCTTTTTAAAATTGAAAAACACCTTCTCAAAACCAGCATTAAACTAACAATGAATAAAACCTTACACAACTATAAAATCAGGAGAAACATTCGCAAACAGATAGCTTCATATATCGTACGTTCTCACAACAAAACCAATATATTAAAAAGCAAAACAACTCAAATATGAAATATGGAAATAGAAAATAAAATATACCACTGAACACAACATCGTATGAAAGTACAACACCATACCATACGCTCAGATATGCGAAAACTGAAACCCTCAACATCGTCAGATCGGGACCGACTATCGGACCAAAAAAGTAGAAACCATGTCACTATAAAATACGTCAAGCCCAAAATGTTACACGTACGTTTCTCGTGGTTTGCCAAGTAACATATTCAGTTGCCCTGAAAAGTTTCGCTATAATCGCAAACTAGTTATCTCTCGCCGCCCATTTTTCCCGTAGTTTATCCACGTAACGCGTAAAAAATCAGTAACAGATACCCCATGTAATTAAGCGAAATCGGCTGAAATTAAGCTGGAAACTTTGTTAGTTAATTAAAGTAGTTGTTCTAGCACGCGCGAAGTTAGCTGGTGACCCCTGGTGTGCTGGTTAGAATCCTGAGATAGTAATTCAAGCGCTGTGCCTATGCATGTAAATGTATATGTATATATAGCGGTGGGAATCGGATAGGATGTGTAAGATGGATTGTCTGTCTAGCAATTCCTCTACGGGGAATTTAAATTTTCCACAATTTATGCAGCTGGTAGTATTACCGGACGCGTGGGCATCAAGAGAAAACATCAAGTAGTATAGTAATGTGAGAGGAACATAAACTTGTAAGCTGAATCAAATCGAGCTTGAAAGTAATACGCTGGATAAAAGGAAAACTAAATCGTAACTGGTAGTACACAAATCGTTAACTGTAAAATATAAATAATTGAAAAAGAAGTTTAGAATTCCAAATCCCGCGTCAATCTTATTTAATATTAAAATTTCATTATCTTAGAAGATTGCAATAAAAGTCTACTACAACAATTGCACTCAATGAAATTCCTATAGTCGTCAACCTCACTCATGAACTCAAATCATTAATTGTTAAAATTATTTCCAATATATGTTATTGACGTGTTTTACCTTTTATAGAAAATGATGAATTTGCTAAAGAAAAAGGTGTTGAACACGCGTATAGTGTAGAAAAACAAAACAATATGTAGAGCAACAGCTGCTTACGATATTCCTAAATTCACACTTCCATATGCTACTGCTATGTCTGCAGCAATTTGTCGCATTGTAAGGCAGGTCACCTCCAATCAGCTCACGGATCGCACGAATATTCGCCTCACTGGTGCTCGTCCGCGTAGGCGTCGATAGCTCTCGTTTTCCTTTGACTTTCTACCATCAAACATTTTTTGTGCCATGGACTTGGGTCCTTAAGAGCGTTATTTCAGAGAACTGTCCAGTCGTCGCAAAATTTCGACTGGTTTTACGCACGCCTGCTCTAAAAATTTAATAATAATACCTTGCTCAACAGGCATGAACACCTCTTGCTCAGACATGATGCTACTAATAGCCCATCTGCTCTGGCAAACCGAACCGGTTTACTCTGCTCTATCTTACATCCTCCTCCTTCAACACATATCAAGTCACGTCACGTCACTCACCTCACCTAGAGGACATTAAAAACAAGTTCGATTCATATTTGATTCGCTCTCGTAAAACGTTGAAGGTAACCATCTCTCCGCGTAAAACTCATGAAAAACTTTGTCAAATGCATTAGATCGCGAATATTATGGTTCCCAATTCCTCCAAAAATATGATAACAGAAGGACAAATAAAGATATTTTTATTGGACCAGGGGTTTCATTTAAAATAACGTAATTTCTATAGATCCATTAACAGAATAAACATGAAATTTACAACATTTACATTCTTCTCACAGCAGACTCATGTAACTACGACACGGTTTCAATCCGGAAACGTAAATTCTTTAAAAGAAAACGAACACCGCAGAAGTCTACAACAACATATGTATAAGAAATCTACAAGTCTTGCCTAAATTTAATAAAAGATATTGAATTCAAAATAACTTCTAAAATCTTTATACTTCTACCAACTTGGTAAACGTTAAAATAGGAATCTTATTTCAGTCCCTTCTTATCGCAGATTTTCTGCCCATTGTAACAACTTGCCTCCCCATCATAAAAATCCAATTTATTATTTACCTTGACGAAACAGCAGCATTGTCTTAGAGGACCTAACCTTGCGACAGTATTTGCTTACCAAAATGTATTAGAACTATTTACAGAAGCGTTGCAAAGTAAAACCAAAAGATGTAGGTCCTTTAGTTATTGCTATGGGTAAAAACCGGTCAAACTATAACATCACCACTACCAAGATTTCAATTTATCACAACGTCAGTATTTTTGCGCAAATTGTCTCAAATATTATTTGAAACCAGGAGAGTTTTCTAAATTAAATCTGTTTTCGACATAAAATATTCCATTCGATACGATTTTCCACAAATCTCAGTCTTACTTGTTTCTGTTTCTCCATATGTTACAATTTATAATAATTGGTACAATATTCAACAATATTATGTATACTAGGCTGCATAACAAAAGACTAAGAAAATTTCATTAAATTCTTAACTTTTGGGTTAGACACCCTCCCCTAAGAGTTCTCTCATTAGTATAACAGTAACATTTTCCACGTTTTTAGGGTGATGCAATACCTGAGGTCAGACCTGTAAATACTTACGTATGCCTTGCTCCAAAAGTAAAAAATGGGAATCAGAAATACGGGCAATAGATCGCGTTATTGTGCTTAGTGCTGCTGCCCCTTTTTCCAAGCAATCACTACCAAAAAATATTATTCACTTTTTATTTTAAATAAAGTATTAGACGAGACTCATTACCACTATAGCTCGTGGTATGTTGAATTACAATTCAGCTTATAATAACAATAAGACCATACTTAGCATTCTTGATAATTCTTTTTCGTACAAAAGATACCCACGAGTTCTTTAGCATATTTTCCATCTTCCTCTTCTCCTTTTCATAAATGACAATACCTTTAGTAAATAATTCCATAAATAAATACACCAAACAATCTCTTTTCAACCGAAAACGCGTTACCTAACTATTAAAGTCAACCGGTATTTCCATTTAAAAAGTGTATTGACGTTGTTAATTTACATACATTGGCAGGCCATACTAAATGTCGGCGTACAATAATAGATTTGATTATATTATTGTTGTCGGAGCGATTACAAAATCTTTTAAAATATCCGCATGTGTAAAAATTCTCTCCGCTGGTTAAACAGAATAGGATTCTTTACAAATCATGTACATACATGCGTAGAAATTTACAGTACGGTAACCATAAATACAATCAATACAAAGAGGCAAATAAATGCAGCCTACATGAAATAGCTACTATATATATATATATACTATATATACATTATGTAGATAAGCTACTCGTCTTATTTACATTCAACGATTTCCATTAGATGGAGCGAGATTTTTATCTTTATTGCACGGAAAATTAGATGTAAAGTGAAGAGCTATTTGTATGGAAAGAGCCATTTTTACATGCGTAGAAGGTAAATAAGATTTTAAATAATGGACCAAAGAAGTATAGCACTAATTTCAAGACTTTAAAGTTATCGTCCTATGATTATACATCTACTATTACCTATATTATGTATAGTATGAATTATGATTGCAAAAATGTGTAGTACAACTCATAACTAGAGTTCGGAATGTATAAGAATTTTCCTAGCACGAAGGTTGCTGGATGAATAAATCCAGAATAATAAATAAAAATAAATATTTGTCATTGAAAATGGTTTTATTATATTTCACTTTTTCCATTCCGATTGCGGTATTTCCAAAACATGCATTTGGAACGCATCAACCGCTTCTTGTGCCGTCGAAAATCATTGGCCACGTAGTTTATTCTTCACGGACGGAAATAAAAAGGAGTCATTGGATGCCAAATCAGGACTGTATGGTGGATGACCCATCAGTTCGATGGTTTGACCGGTTAAATATTGATAAATATTGATTGGGTCGATGTGTGAGAGCTCGCGTTGGCATGCTAAAGAATGATCCTATGTCGCTGGTTGTTTTTTGCTTATTTCTTCAAAGACAAGCAAATGGTTGTATACCATTCAGAATTGACCGTTCTACGATTCTGTCGCCGCAGTGTAAGCACACGCCTGTTTATCCCAAAAAAAAGCAGGCGACCATTTACTTCGAAGTGTTCCTGGGGCGAACAATTTTGTTGGGTTTGGCTCATCTTAGAAGACCCATATAGTCGATTGCTGTTTACTTTCGAGCTCATAGGCATAGATCCAATATTCGTTCATTTGATGCACCACGATTTTATTTTTTGAGCATTTCCTTGCACCAATCGATACAAGCCATTTTTTGAGCAATTGTCAAACTATGCGGAATCCAACGCGCATAAATTTTTTTCACGGCTAAATGTTCGTGTAAAATCTTGTGTATGCTTGTCATGCTAATTTACAGGGATGCCCCAATCTTACGGTATGTCACGTGACGATCTTGCTCACTTCGCGCATAGCATCGATATTTTCTGACACAACAATCGATTTTGAACGACCTTCTTTAAATTGGTCCCTGATTGAACAACGGCCACGATTGAATTCACTAAACCAGTGACATACAGTGGTTTGAGATAGTACTTCATCGTCAAAAGCTGAAGTGAGCTGATCGATGCACTGTTGTTGAGATAATCCCCGTCGAAGGTCGTAGTAAATCATCGCATCAAAATTCTCATGAGTTAATTCAATTGTTTGACTGAGATCAAATTTTCAAATCACTAAACAACACAAATAGCATCCGTATGTCAAACCAGGGCCTGTTCGGCTAAACGCTCAAGGTCGTTCACGGTCGTAGTTCGTACTCCACCACAAGAGCGGTACTGTACTATTATATCTCTACCACGTGTAAACAAACAAAACTCTTTTAATTAGGTTATGCTTAGGTTGTTTCGTTGTAATCCTATTGTATTTGCAAATTTTAATTCTATTCTTCAAGCACACACAAATATGGTATATAATTGTGTGTTGTGTTAAGTCTTGCCGAGAGAGGGGCAAAAACCTTTTAGCATACCTACTTTACATCTTCGAAAGGTCCCCTCACGAATTTAAAGGAATTTCTCCTTCAAAAACTAGCCTCACCGAAACCAATCTCTTTTACTATAACCACACTTCCAGTGCAATTGTCTCCTTTACTAATAGATGATAATTCCATGGTGCAAGGTACTCATGCGTATATTGCAGGATATGTTGCCCGAAGAATTTTAAAACGAATCAAAGGTTGCAATATTTGTTTCTCTGAGTTGGTGTATGCAGGAACAGATGTTTTATTGCAGCACAATATGATAAACGCTAGACCCTACAATGTCAAGTCATGTATCGAGCAATAATGTATTTTCAATAATTTTCAAAAATAATCTGCATTATAACACATGGACTGAAAAGTCCCGGGCCTAACAAAGAAAACACGGTTCTTTTGGTTCAAAATTAGCTTTATTCATCAACGTAATCTCCATCAAGAGCAACGCAATCATTCCAGCGCCGCTCTAACATTTCAATACCACTTTTATAGAACGATTTATATTTTGCCTCAAAATAGTTCAGCGATAACCTCTTCATTCGTGCGAAATTTCTTACCGGCGAGCATTTTTTTGAGGTCTGCGAACAGCCAGTAGTCGCTGAGAGACAAATCTGGCGAATACGGTGGATATGGTAGTAGTAGTTTTGCCATTGTTTTGATTGACTTGTGACACAGTGCGTTGTCTTAATGAAACAAATTTTTTTTCTTTGCCATATGCGGTCGTTTCTTTGCAATTTCGGCCTTCAAACGCTCCAATAACGTAACACATGGGCTGAAAAGTCCCGGGCCTAACAAAGAAAACACGGTTTTTTTTGGTTCAAAATTAGCTTTATTCGTCAACGTAATCTCCATCAAGAGCAACGCAATCATTCCAGCGCCGCTCTAACATTTCAATACCACTTTTGTAGAACGATTTATCTTTTGCCTCAAAATAGGCCTCAGTTTCAGCGATAACCTTTTCATTCGTGCGAAATCTCTTACCGGCGAGCATTTTTTTGAGGTCTGCGAACAGACAGTAGTCGCTGGGAGCCAAATCTGCCGAATACGGTGGATGTGGGAGCAATTCGAAGTTCAATTCATCTAGTTTTGCCATTGTTTTGATTGACTTGTGACACGGTGCGTTGTCTTTATGAAACATTTTTTTTCTTTGGCATACCGGTCTTTTCTTTGCAATTTCGGGCTTCAAACGCTCCAATAACGCCATATAATATTCACTGTTGATGGTATTTCCTTTCTCAAGATAGTCGATGAATATTACACCACGCACATCCAAAAATACCGAGGCCATAACCTTTCCAGCCGATTGTTGTGCTTTTGGGCGCTTTGGACGAGGTTCGCCAGTTGCTGTCCACTCAGATGACGATGGTTTTGATTCCGGAGTGAAGTGATGGATCCATGTTTCATCCATTGTCACATATCGACGCAAAAATTCCGGTTTGTTACGTTTAAACATGGCCAAACACTGCTCAGAATCATCAACACGTTCTTGTTTTTGGTCAACAGTGAGCAAACGCGGCACCCACTTTGAACAGAGCTTTCTCATAGTCAAATGCTCATGCAATATAAAGCCAATACGTTCTTTTGATATCTTTACGATGTCAGCTAACTCACGCAACTTCACTTTTCGATCATTTAAAACAATTTTATGGATTTTTTTGATGTTTTCTGGTGTTACCGCCTCATTTGAACGTCCACTGCGTTCTGCATCATCGGTGTCTCTACGACCACGTTTGAAGACAGCAAACCAACGTTTTATTGTTGTTTCTGATGGAGCGGAGTCCCCATAACACTTTTCAAGCCATTGCTTCGCTTGAACGGTATTTTGCCCATCAAGAAGCAGTGTAAAATTAAAACACGAAATTGTTTTTGATCCATTGTTTTGAAAATAACAAAAGTAGCGTGACTCAATATCTCACAAACTAATGAATAAAATGAAATTTTAACAGCTGTCTTTTGAATGTTAGTACTAACTGAGAGAAAGGTGACTGCAATAAAACTAGCGTCATCTATGTGTTAGGCCCGGGACTTTTCAGCCCATGTGTTAGGTTCGAACATTGGACATGTTTGTAATTTGCCAAACGTTAAGCGTAAGTTAAAACTATATGTGGTGGAAAATATTCATTGTTTACTCACGTGCAAATCACACAATTTAAAAGACATTATTATTGAAACGTGCATTATTTTTTATATTCATACGCATATTTGCAATATTAACAAAATATTGAAAGGTCTACATCGTCGGACATATTTTAAAGATTCGGTTAAAAGATTGGCTTATTCTAAGTACACAAAATATGCCAACTTAAAAAGGCAATAAGAAAAATAAAGGTTTACCATAATATATATTAATGTACTCCAAATCAATCGATGTCAAACATGTTAAATCATATTTATATATGTTGTATAGTAGACGTTTTCTAAATAATATATGTTTCTTTTGAAAACTGATTTTTATTTACAATATTTTCCCGCATATATTAGATAATACTAACTGATTTTGTATCTTTTGTATTTAATACAGGTAGCTTTTGTCTTGTACGAAAAAGCCACACGAACGTGTGCCTTATTCTTGAAAGGCAACAGCTACTCCTGTGTTGTACCGATACTTATGATATGAAACATTTAAATCCGCTTTCGTGACCCCGGGACGTAGATATATATTTGCTCCTTCTCATCTATATTATATGTTGTCTATGTGTCAAACTTTACGATTAGTGTATCAGATGGTGCCCAGCAACACCATTATTACCAATTCCGGAGGCATAACTAGCAACCCCTTCATGCTGATGGAGCTATAATACTGAAATCGGTTCAAGTACAAATTTCAACTTTTTAATATATAAAAAATATCAAACTTCTTTGAATGAAAACTATTTCTAAAAAATCAAATATTTTTTCTTCTATATCTCTTATTTACTAAAACCACACACTAATAATTAATTATCAAGGTTTGCGAGAATTGTACTGCTTTCGCAATCGATTCTTTTGAGAAAACGTCAAACAGATCGTTTATTTTCCGGAAAAAAGGTGGTGACTTCGCACTTTCGCGTAGATTGCGAGAGAATACAGGTTATTGGGGTGTAGAATATACTCGAAAGACTAATAACATGTGCTCTTGCTTGCTCCCTCCTTATAGGTTTCTCTTTTTCTAACCTTTCGCGCAGTTACCTAACTAATGATCTTACAAGAATTACAGAATTACCTCTATTAGTGACGGTAGTCTCTCCATACGTCACCGCCAGCAGCTAACCTGGCGATAATTATGGGTTTACTTTGCGCCATTTATTATGTTGTGTAATAATAATAGAACAATATATTCACAACGTTCAAGAATGTTCATCATTTTTTGGCCAATTTCCATAATCTAAATTTAATTTCTTTTTTATCGATTTTGTTAGGTATAATAAATTTACCGCGTGCTCTTGAATATTTTCTAAATTGGCATCAAAATTCCATAGCGAGGTCCACGTCCTCTTTGGCGAAATAAATTATGCGCAATTTACATGTGCAAATGATTTTTTAAATTGCAAATCAATAAATGCTTAGATACATATCACAATTCATTCATAATTCGATTATTTGGTTAAATTATTTACATAAGTTGTTAGATTTATATAGTATATAACTGTCATATTTTTTTCTGGTAACAATTTAAGAATGTAGCGAACGTAATGCAATAAACGTTAAATATCTTGCTCTGGAATAGAATATACCCAAAAACAGAATATTCCTTTGAAGAAATAATTCAAAGTTTCCAATTCCAGTACCAAAATTTCGCCTCCCTAATAAAGCAAACAAAAAAAAATAATGAGAAATAATAACTGCGAAAGCTTCCAATCTATGTGGATATGTACACTGACAAAGTTCGATCAATGTGCGGTCATTATGAAAGGGCACTTGCGTCAAGGTACCGCATGCTATGTGCAACCATTGCATCATGCATACGGAAGCACTTGCACAAAGTCAATGAGGTCTCAATTGAATTTGATATTAGAATGTGCCTAAAAGTCTAAGCCAGATTCTTCAAAAAACTGCACACTGTCCTGGTATACTACTGCCGTTCACGATGCCTTTCACATAGCAACGTCTTATCCCATGTATTCGAGCTATGTCAAGAAATGCACATGAGGAGGATCATAAAAACTCCGGGTACTTTGCCGGTCCCGACCTTTTGCTAAATCTAGCGTATTTGTGCGATATATTCGACAAATAGAATCCATTGAATTTCTCTTTGAAACATTTGAAAAAAGTTGCGGCGTTGATGATAAGAAAAATCAATGAGGATGGGGTTCAATATAATTTCCTTGAATTGCACAAATACGTGACCTGTAATAAAATCGTTGTATCAGAATCTCAATGAATACCTCTCAAATCTCACTAACTAGTTTTCAAAATACTTTGGAGAACACAATGTAGATAAATTTATGTGGATCCAAGATCCTTTTCGTGCTTAAGCTCCACCAGAATTCACTTCGCAGGAAGAAGAGAGTCCAATGGAACCCTATTTAGACAGCAGCTTGAAAACAAAAGTAAATATCCAACTCTGAGTTCAAAAACTGTAAGGATTCTAATTACCTTTGCGAAAACCTATTTATAGAAAGTTTTATTTTAAACTGTAACAAAAAGGAAGTATCGCCCAAAAATCGATGTGAAGCGAGAAATGAGAGAGACAGTAACAAAACTTTGAAAAAATGTGTCACGATCAGGAAGCTCACCCATCACACTAACTTAGTTGTAGTCCAAAAGCTTTCACCATTTGTTTCATATTTTTTTGTATTTCTATGTTTCTAAGTATATGGTTCTTGTAATTCAATTTGAATAGATGTGAGGTTCACAATGTGAAATCTGTCTTATTCCCTTATCTGACTTAATTTATTGTACACATATTTTGATAAAGGCAATGAGACAAAATACTAAATGTGTAAGTGCGCTACGGACCAATAATGTTCGAAAACCTCTACCATATATTGGATTTGGTTTCCAAGGATTTGAAGTTAAACAAAAAAAAATAGTTCAACTTGCAAAATACTTTCGCAATATCCATTTGCTTATGTTTGCTACAAGGAGAAAGAAGCCACTGGAATACATTATCTGACTATTTTGAAATATATATGGTCAAAATTATTATCAAGAGTGAAAACTTTTTAAAGTTATTGAAGCCGATCTCTGCGACCCTTAATAGGTAGAAGCATGTGTATTTATCTCGCGCAGTTGAAAAATGGAAAGATTTAGACACAATTTTTAAAAGCCCTGAACAGAACATAAAACAGAAATTTATGAAAAGATATGAGTAAGTTAAGACGTCTTTTTACTTTTCAGCGTTTGTTTAATATTATTAGAAATTAAAGTGAATACACATTGTCAACTCCAGAAAAAAATCAGCTTCAGAAATAATTTCCAAACATTTTGGTTCAAGATTACTATCATTAGCCAAGTTAGAAGATAAATGATATGCACTCCACGAAACGATGTTTCCTGTGCACTTGTGAGGATGTCAAAAGAATGTTCCAGAAATTGACCGAGTACTAGATATCATTGTTCAAATTTTGTTTCTTTTTCGGATGTCGAGAGAACTTTTTTCATCCTTTGGGATAATTATTCAAAATTAAGGAATACATTGGATAATGAAAAAGCATCTGAGTTGGTGCTTATTGTAAATCATAATAACACCTCATAAGTTTTTTAGAAATATACTCTTTATACTTCTGTTAAATTAGTTAATCCTCCAAATGATTTTTTAAATTATAGTTTTGCAAGAAAACATTAAGTATTTTGTATTAATAAGATACATACCGCTTGACTATGTTGGGGTGTCTTTCCAGTTTTGTATACTGGAACACAGAGAGCACCACTAATCAAATGTCAGTACTAGAAATTAACCCCCATCTTCGAGCTGAAAAACCAACTCCGAACAACAAATCATCCTTCACCGAGACAATGTAAGTTTGCACATAACACGCAAGTCAAATGAATTTTTAACGCAAACGAGTTGTTAAACCATCCTTCGTAGAATCCGGGCCTAAGTCTCAACGATTTCGTTACCTTACCGGAAATCAAGAACGGATTACTTGGTCAAAGGTTCCAGTCGTCAGAAGGAGCAGTCGATGCTTTCACAAAATGCAATTTTGACTGTACCAATAAACAAGAGGAATAACGGCTTCCAGAGCATTAACCTTCATGAAGAATACTTTAAAAAACAATAAAGTCATCTATTGTCTTATTTCAGCCCTATATGCAAAACTTAAAAGACAACGCTCGTATTCACTTTTTTCTTTTTAGAAAATATTTGAGGTAATCATCCCTTAGCAAAGCAACATTAAATGTAATATCTTTTCTATTTTTCCTCCGTGAAACAATGAATTATATAAATACACAGTGCAAGCAAATGTGAGATTAATAAGAAAATCACTGATTCACATTCTGATTTTATTCAAATGATTTAAATCTTCTCCGCTCTGACGCATACTATTCAATTCGACACATGCGTAGCTAGATGGCAGCAACCACGCAAAACAAAGTTACACGACAAGACAATTACGATAAAGCTTTTAATAATAAATATACGCGGTAGCAACAGTAGCAATAATTCGGCCGATTAACCCAGTGAATAGCGCAAGTAACGATGCATTCATTGGCTTGCGTATATACGTACTCAACGCTCGCCTTCGTATTTCTTCCGCTGTATCTCGATTTTCTCGGGTTTCCGCTGGCGTGATCCGATTGCATGAGGAGGCCGCGTTGGCCGTAAATATTAAAAATCGTCGCGTGTCCACGATCCGATATAATCATCACGAAAGTTACAGCCAGATTACGAATGGAAATGCGACATTTTGGATACATTTTATTCATTTCAGTCCGAGCTCATAAATATACATGTATGTATGTATATATATCCGAGATAATGGACAATTAAATTCATTGGCGTATGCGTAAAGCTAAAAATCGAAAGAAAACAGTTTATTATTCAAGATTCTTTTAGATTGTATTAATAAATATCCTCGCAAGCATAATTAAAAAACACTTTCCACTTCCATGCTACTAAAAAAATGATTAATATTTATAACCTATATCAAAACTTGTAAAGGCCTCCATGTACAAGTATACTGCCCAAAATACTGTGGCGTCACTATTACGTGATATCTTGAGCTTATGTTATTATTATTTTTTTATTATTTATTATTATTTTTGGTATACTTCTTCCATATTTCGTACTTACCTATTCCCACCCTAAGAATGCCTTTTTTCACTCCATATAATGTATATATAAACACTTCACCATGAGCGCATATTTCATCATTACTATGCATATTTATCCATATATTCGCAATGTTCATAAGAACTACCATATAATAAAATCTGAAAAACGGATTAGCATTCCTCCAACTTTCATAAATTTAAATCTTATTGAACTCACAAATTTATGAAAATGTTACTAATGGTATTAGGAACGACTTGAAAACCCAAAATTCCTTAGATCTCTGTTGATGAAACCACCCATGCGAAAGGCCACCAGGTATGCTAATTTGATTACTGGAACCTTAAATGGTTGAAATCAATCTAAAGGCTATTTAATTAATGCAGATAATTTAGACAAAACAAATCATGTTGCCATAGCCAAGTTTGTTAATGATTCCTTAGCTTATTTCTTTTTACCCGACAAACTACCTTTTGAAAAAGTTCTATTGTTGGTAACACGCCGCTTCATATATATTAAAAGCAGTTGAAAGCCTGAACACTTTTTCCCGAACCGTACTTGTTTGGCCCATGGTTTAAATAGGGTTGCTGAAAAAGTTATATTAAGTGTTTCCAGTTGTAAATAGTTTAATTACTAGTATCAAAAATGTATTTTTCAAACAAGATGGGGAACATGACTTAAATATGCTGTGTTTCTTGTTGATAATTACGAAAGCATCAAAAATGTTGTAACTCAGTTACAACAAACAGTTTTGCCATGGAAAACGTAATTTAATTTTCAATAATTCGAGAATGCAGAAATGCGTATTCTAATTGTAAGACAAAAATTAAAACTAAGAAAAAAATATCTAAATAGCTTGCTCTACCACCAACGTATAAAATACGAAACTCAAGTCAGAAACGAAAATAAATAAGAAACATAAAACTAGTTAAAAACTGCAAATCAAATAACTACCTATTCTGAAAATTCAGTCATTAGTAAGTGTTTGAGGGAACAAATATAAATGTCGCACTTGTGAGAGATTCTATTGTAATTGTTGCACATCGTTACCTGTGGCCATATAAGTAGTATGTTAAATTTGGCAACTGTACAATAAAATATTCTGTTTTGCCTAGATATTAACTTTAGTACTGAAAAAAATTGTGTTAAGACCAGTGGCGGTTTCTTCTATAGTTTGTAGGTTTGTGTAACCACCAAAAATATACTATTTCCCTTTGGTTTCTAAACATACAGCATAACGTAATGCTTGGTATCTGGTTCGATACATTAAATAAGTTAAAAAAGAAACATCCTTGGTTGCAGAGCAAGTGCAATCCATGTGTATACATACTTATACGGCTAATGAACTTTGTCGAAAATCTTACGGATGCGGTGTGTCTCGATATCGTACATGTACGTACGTGTTTAAATGTGTAATAAATTAATAATTTAAGGAGATTGCTTTACGTTACACAAGCTAAAAGGTGTACATTTATGTGTTAAAGGTGTGTCTGCACTTTCAATTTTCAATAATAATGAATTGAGTGTAGAGTTTAATAGCGGATCCGTTTGGTAATGGATTGGACGAAAAAATTAAAACAAAGCAGCTTGACAGACCTATTCCGAATTTAAATCTGAAAAAATCAATTACCAGTAAAACGCGAACTTTCAATAAGCTGAACTAATCAGAAATAATGTTACGAACGCTCAGGATACCAGTTATAGTAGGCCGTCAACTACAAAATGACGTAGGATCGTAAGATGTAAAGAAAGTTTATGGTATTATTATTTATCAGGCCAAAGGTAGATTTAGCTTTGCTAGACACTTAACTGCAACTTCCCTATTTTATGCTGATAAATTTAATCAATACACCCTCCATTCTCTTAAAAAGGCTTTCAGAGAGCAATTAAGTCTTACCCATACTTTGATCAACAGAAACTCCGTAGTGAACTAAGAGTAATGTATGAAACGGGATATTTTAAATCAATCTCAGGTTTGCTTCCACTTTATGACATCATTTCACAAAACTGTGAACTAGGTGTAACTTTTAGGGAAACCTTAGAACTTTTGAAAATTTTAATTACAATTGCGATGACATCAGCTGAAGCAGAACGGTGTTACATGGTACAAGAAAAACTTTATGGATTGGTGATGCTTTCTCTAGAAATGGTTTTATCGAACCTAGTCATTTTAATTAAATAAATTTTAATTTGCAACCACGCACGAGACGCGACTGGTTAAGACAAAAGGATAATCCGGAGACCATATATTAATTGCCAAAGAAACGCGAAATCCATCGCATTTCTTCTATTTTCAAGCAAAGGAACAACCTTGAGAACAGTCCACAGTAATTTAATCCATGAACAATACGTAAGTTCTATTACATTTGAACAACAGAAACTTGACGAACTCCAACATATGCTTATAAACATGAAAGGTGTATCTGCAGCATATCTCAGTTTTGAGCTTACAGTAAGTGAATAATGAACTATGATAATGTCATGAAATCTTTTACAAAGCCGAACATTCTCGTGCCTTTTCAAAGGTCTTTGTTTAGTGAATGAATTACGATCATATCATTAACTAAAGCAGGACCACTTCCTTATTTTCTATGAAACGACAGTATTTCATATGAATACGGTTGTTAGACTTATGACTTCGTTCATAGTCTTGATCATAAGATACATATTGCGTCAGCCATGGTAAAGGCGAAAAGTTATAGCGACTTAACAGATACATGTTTGCTAAATACATGCATAGCATCGGAGCTTAAGAAGAATACATTTCAATATTTATCAACAATATAAATAAATGTTATTATGTATTAATATTAGTAGGTAAGAGGTCTGCTTAAGTACCATTCCTGTAAGATTAGAAAAAAATAACGTTACAAAAATGTTGACCTTATTTATTGACTAAATAGGTCAATATTAATTAACTAAGTACCTTTCCTTGTTTAAAAATTACCCTAATTGATTTATAGGAAAATCAACACATAAAAAGGAAGTGACGAAGTTTCATCCTATTCTTCAGAAGTATCCATGAATTTTACTTTCTAATTGATATTTCAAAAACCTACTTCTTCGTCTTTTCACCTGAAATATATGAAGAAATATTCAAGTACTGTAAATTTTACGTAGAAATAATGAGTAACGGTTTATAATTTTTCATAGAGAAAAGAAACGAGGAATTTTTAGTCTGCTCGGGCCAAATAACGTAATTAAAGCGAAAAGTGAGAAAAATCGCATTCATTAGAACGGCCGAAGCCTTCGTTTAATGCATCCTGATATCTGCAAATCTGCTTCTCTAAAGCTATGAAAAGATGACGAACAGTCGCGTAGTTCCTGTAATATCCGCAATTATTTCCATGTAATCTCTAAAGTGGAAACGCTGTATGACGGAGGGTGCATGTGTGCGAAACGTATTGCGGATAGAGTAAAGTGAAGTACTTGATTTTGAAACGGCAACAGCTCGCTAAATATGTAAATTATATTCTGCAAAATGAATGTTTTTCCGCCAAGGATGCAGATGCCACGGAAAGCAATTTGTTTGTGTCGTGTAGTTTCTTTGTAGACATTGCAGAGGGTATTGTATTAGTGTGGGCGTACGTTCGTTTAGTAGGTACAAATAGGATTACAGGAGACAAAATTATGTTTACTTAGTGAAAGCAGAAAACGGGGAACCGAAGTTGTCTAGTGGACAATAGACTTTTGTATATGTACACTTTAACTTCTGTATTGCTAAGAAAACTCAATTTTCAATAATTATTCTCTATCTAAAGTACCAAAATGTAAAATATTCCACCGATAACTGCGATTATCCGTATAGGATCAATTTAAGGAATGGACTCTGTGTGTGTAAAATGTCTGTATGACTTTGTTTATATGTTCAGTGTGTGCAATATTCGACTAAATAGTATAAAACGTGAAACAATAAAATATTGGAGACAATGAAAAATTTCGAAAGTTTTGAGGGAAATATGTTCCGGAATGGAGATTGTCAATAAGAGGTCAATTACAGTATAATTTTCATCGGGTAAAAAACACGATCATGGAAGATCAAAAAATATGGCTGACGGTAAATGATGATGGATGTAAGAAAGAGTTGTGCTTTAAATATGTTAGTGCGCTCTTTCAAAAGCGATGAAGCATCGAAAGGATAGTAGAAACCATAGAAAATTCCTTTCGGAAGTTCAGTGTATCGGCAACTCAGCTTGTAATGTTGGATGTTGGTTACAGATGGGGGTTCGAACATGGTTAAAGCTGAAAAGTTACAAAAACAATCTTATCCTCAATTGCATCATGTATCCTGTTTGCTCAATGCATGTCATTTTGTAGCTGAATTTATTAGAAGCAGTTATCCAAAAATCAACTTACAGTTTCTACCAAAAAAGGTTTTTAGGTGTCCTCCAAAACGCTTTCGTGAGTTTAAATAGAGTTCTCCGGGCATTTCTCAGTCGCTACAGCCGGAACTGATAAAATGGGGACGTGGCTTAAACCTGTTTTATATTATGAAAATTTTTTACAGATTATCAAACCTTGTATCTTAAATCCGCAAGAAGGCCATGTGATGTGTCGAGCAAAAAACCGCCCAAAACTACGCTGATGACGCCGTTTAGGCAGAAACATGTCCGTGTGCTAGCGCTTTTGTTGTCTCTTCACATTGTCTTTCGCGTGAATGATTTTACAATTATCATGAGGAAAGCTGGATTTACACTGTTCTTATCTATCTATCTATATATATATATATATATATATATATATATATATATATATATATATATATTATTGTATATTATATTGTGTGCGGTTATAAATAAAATCTCCGATTTTCAAACTATAGTCAGCACAGACACGAGTGTAACTGAAAACCAAGAGTGCGAATATGATTCTAAATTAACGAACACTACATCATTAGACGCAAAACGCATCTTTTCCAAATACACGAACATATTTTCTACTAACTAAAATAATGAGTAATTAGATTCATTATTGTTGATATTGACAAGCTATTGCGAAAGCACTCATCAGCAAAATGATAATGAACTTCTAGTAATCTAAGTCTTGTAATTTGTGTACATGCATCTATTATCCTTTGCCACATTTTTCAAGTATTGTAACATTATGATTTTTTGAGTTTTTCTTTCTATACAACCCCAAAGACCATATTCGAGTAAGGTTAAGTCTAGGAGACGAACAACAAAAAAATTCTTCGAGCAATAACCATTAATTAGTTTGCAAGATATTCCGCAGATTATGTGATAAGCTTTATATTCCTTAATCGTAAATACACTACTAAGAATAAGCTATATTTTATTATACATATTACATTCCAAGCATTACTTTAAAGTAAATCTGCCCATTTGAATCTAATACCTATGCATTAATTCCCTGAATATTAAATACTTTTCAGAAATAAATCCGTTATTTCTATAACAATTCAAGATTATGTTAATTAAATTTCGGATAATTATTTTGTAATTTTAGACATTTAGAAAAATCTGTTGATTCAATAACCCCAACAAAAGCATTATTAACCTAAAAATACCAATCAATATTTTGATATGTTACTAATATGCTTTGAAAACTATTATATTTTTATATATACTAAATGTGTTACATTTATATCTTTTAGGTTTTCTTTCATATCCAATTTAATGTCAACTTTAAGATATGGCAGTTTTAGTACCTTTTTAATCCGAAAATGTATTTTAAGAATTTTTTTAATTTAAAGAAAATTGGCTTGTCCTTGTGACCTCAAACGCTCTCCTAGAACTACGACAATGGCATCTTTGCATGGACCTTTTCTTGTCTTAACACTTGAAACTTCCTTTCATGATACTACTTGTTTCCCAATTACTTTGGTGATTCGAAATAAATGGAGCATTCTGTATATATACCGCCGTTCACAAGTTTGCAAGCAAGGCGAAACTCCTCTAAAATAATACAACTGATAGGCATATCGTGAAATCGTTAATCCCTAATATAAATTATTGTATGCAAATATAAAATTATTACACATAATCCGTAAAGTCCAAACATTTAGGTATAAATTTCACCCGAATTTTATTCCTTTTTTCCAAGAATATGACTATTGTTTGACGGGGATGGAGTAGGTTATCTGGAGTAATTACTTCAGTAATCGTTTAGTGCATGTGGTAAAGGTATTAATCCTTACCGTTTTCCTGTGCGGAATTGGATTTTTGAAGTCAATGCGCCATTGTAACAATGTGGAAAAGTACCGAGTGTAAAAATGCTAAAACGCATTTGTACTCTTCGCGATGAAGAATATACCGAGAGAGAAATTACTCTACGGTTAGGGATTTCACCGAAAGGTGGGCATTACATATTAATCCGGAGAAGAGAGACAGAACAAAACTTTGATGGAAGACAAAGTGAGCGGCCATGGATGACTTCTGGAGCTGAGGCTAGATTTACAGTAACGAATTCGAAAGAAGGTCGATATCTAACAGTACCGGATATCGCAACACGCGTTTATACACAAGGACGAACATGTGTTTCTGTTACCACCATCAAGAGGCGATTAGTGGCAGCAGGTTTAAGGGGATGCATCGGCCGCAAAAAACTCTTTTTAAAACACATGCACAAAGAGAACCGATTAACATCGGCAAAAGAGCATACAAAGTGGTCACTGGATGATTGGAACGAATATGGGCTAACGAGTCCAAATTTCAGTTATTTGGGACGCAACGGAGAGTTTTTGTTCGTCAACGACCAAGGGAAAGAGCTAATGAGGCCTGCTTAGTGCTGTTTGTCAAACACGGAGGTGGTAGTGTTATGGTTTAGAAGAATATTTTCATATTTTGCAAAATCACGCTATTCCGTGTGGAAGCCGCCTTGTTGGTGAGCTGTTTATGTTCCAGCAAGATAATGATCCCAAACATACGACTCGAACCTGTAAAAGCGTTTTAGATAAGAAAGCACCAAGAAATGAATTAAAATTAATGGTTTGACCTGCTTAAAGTCACACCTATGGGAATATTTACAGAATTCATGGTAACAAATTGACGCGGACTATTCCGAAAAATTGCTTCGAAGAACTAGTACAATTTATACAGCGGTTATCAAAGCCAAATGACGTCGTCATATCGACAAAAATACACTTTCGAGCTAAATAATGCGTAAACATTATTATGTTTGAATTAATTTACGTTTATTTGACGATAGTCACTAAATGTTGTATAAATTCATTAATAATCACAATAAAATTTTACTGTATCCGTGACTATGTGTAAAATCTGTTCCTGCTTCTAAACTTTTGGACGGTAGTGGACTTGACTATATATAAATATACCTAAATATTAATAATAAAATAAATTATATATTATATATATATTAGATTCGCTACTGACAGTTGAAATTACGAAAAGAACTCACCGAGCTAGAAAATTAGCTAATAAAAAAATACATTTATTACGCAACAACTTCATTCAAAAGCGAAATTTTCACATCGTGCCTTGTGAATGAATAGTTCTATTCATTGATGAATAGATTACATAAAAGTGTCAACATTAACACTACGATTTGCATACATAGATTCGTACACTTTTTATATGGGCATCTACGTTGCTATGACACGCGCATAAGGAGTTGAATCTATAAACGAAATAATTTCTTTGAAATTCTCGCGCCGCTAACCTCTTTCAAATTCAATGGATAACTAGGGAATAAAAAAGCAAGCAACAAGGACAAAGAACACGAAAGTCGGGGCGAAAAAATGAAAAAAGTGTGAGCGGAAATGGAACGAGGTGGGTCGACTTCTTCGGGTAGGCCGTAACAACAGTTTCTTGCTTGGTCAAACTGGTCGGTCCCCACGGATTTGAGAAATGAATGAGCCAAGTCTCCTTTATGTATTACAAACATGTAAACATGTAGGCTTATGATATGGCGTATATACATAAATAATATGCAGCTGGATGAAATGTATCGTTTTAAGAAAACAAGTGCCTTATATTTTATAAAGAATCTTCGCTAATTAAAAGTTCGCAGCAAGGAACTTAAAAATTGCAGTAATAAATGTTAGTCGCGATACTAACATAACAATAATTATGACCGTCTCGGTAATCGCACGCTTAGCATATCTATCTTTCGATCCGAAGGATACGGGATCAAATTCCCCACCACGACATTTGGTTTTAATTGCGGTTAAAAGTCGGAATGCTCCTCCCAAATAAAGAAGTAAAACCATACGCTCCATGTCAGGGATAGTTTGCTACCGAAGGTTGTTGGAGAAATTGCAGGTAAAGTTTGACTGGATTACACCAGTTCGTGCCTAGATCTAAGGAGAGTTATATTCATTATTTGAAAAAATATGAGTGTTTCTTCATTTGACGAAATAGCTTGCATTGAGGTTAAGAGCATTATTTATAGCACAAAATATTCTCATTGCAAGAATGTATGTATGTACAAGCCTACATCACAGGCCATAAATATGTATTTACCCGACTGCATAATTGGAGATTATCCAAAAAAAACTATTTTTAACCCTATCAAAATATTTGTATTATTAAACTGCAAGTATGAGATAGATTTATAATTTCTTTACAATGTTCTGTGTGTGCCTAATGAAACCACTGGCATTAAGATGTCTAAAATGATCCTTTTCGAAATGACTACACGGTCATTTTAATTTAATGAAAAATTTAGTATGTATTCAGTTTTTATAATTCAAACAGTGAATAGTGAAGAATTTGTGAAAACAGCAAGTAACGTTAAAGTAACATCGGCAAGAAAGGAATTATATACACGAAGACGCGCTCAAACAGTGGCATGTTACAACATCGGTAAAAGTAATCGAGAAATTACTAAATTACTGAAATTAGCCTGTAGAATCGTGGATTATAATGTTAAAAACTATCAAAGAGGTGGCAGTGTATCTAATAAACAGCGGCCCAGACGGTTAAAAATAACAACACCAGCAGAAAATCGCGCAATTGTAATCACCAGTAAATAAAATAGACTAAAAACGCCAGAAATTGCTGCCGAAGTGAATATTTCGTGCCCAAAATCAGTTAGCGTCACCATGGCAAAAATGGGTTTACGCCAAGCTAGTTTGTATGACAACGATAGACTCTACTATATAAATAATAGACTTGTCAGATTTCCGTTAAGCAAGAGCAGGTACAAGATGCAGCGAGGTACAATAGTTTCTCATTTACGGATGTTGACCGTATCATAAGGAAAGTCCAATATGAACAACGCATTTGAAATTCCACGACCTTGACATCAACAAACACCGGAAATAAGAAATTTCTAACACTACCTTTCCACCCAACAGTAGAAGGGCTAAGTAAAATTTTCTGACAACAAAATATGAACGTATCAAAAAACAACTTAAAGAATCTCTTAGGCAATCTCAAAGCTAAACTAAATGCGATAAAAAGGTCTGGAATTTACCAAATTGCATGCAATGATTGTGATAAAGTTTACATTGGACAAACAAAAATGAGTATCGGAACAAGGTTTAAAGAACATATTAGACACTATCGTTTCGATAAACCAGAAGTATCCAGCGTAGTAGAGCATATGGTAAAATCCGGACATAATATTGATTTAAAAAATCTTAAACTTCTTAAAAATGTAAATTCGTGTAGAGAATTACAGGCGTACGAAACTTACTGAACAAAGAACCACTCCCAATTGCACACTCGAGTCTGATTGATTTATTACCATAATGCCCTACATACAGATACGGTACGTTTCCGCCCCATCGTTTCCCGAAAATATACAGTTATCCGAGACCACCTAATAGATTGTAAATAGTAATATGTTTTTAGAAATGTTAGAGACTGTGTGGGAAATTATTTGCATGTGTGATACAGTTTTACATTCAGTCGGTAACACGGCTGACAATGAGAGTCCACGTGCTATCGAAACGCCGCGGTCCGAAGAAGTTATTAATTTGTCTGGAGTGGAGTTTACTACGATACCTGTGAATGATGTGTATGGAAGAATTGCTGTGCGGAAACAGTTATTACACAAAGCAAACAAAGCTAAACGGTTAGCATGAGCAAGAGAACACAAAGACTGGACGAAGATTGAAAGAAAGTGCTTTGGACCAACGAATCTAAATATCTCGCTTTTGGTTCAAACAGGAGGACCTTTGTCCATAGAATGAAGAGGGAACGAGCACTTGAATCCTATATTACACCAACAATAAAACATGGAGATGGATGAGTCATCAACAACCCCTAGTTTTGGCGGTACCTCTGTGGGCTATTTAGTCAAAGTGTCCTTAGAAAAGAAGCTTATGGGGAAATTTTGAAGAGGAATGCCATCTCATGGGGAACACAATTAATCGACAAAAACTTTAAAAAATTATTACTTCTACCTCTTCACAACAAAGGATCATTTAATAAATTACATATTCTCAGGCCTGTAGCCATAATTCCCACAGTCGGTAAGATATTTGAAGAATCCTTAGTATCGCTAAATATTTTGATAGATTTGTCCTATTTAATAAAAATCAGTATCCTTTCGGAAAGTTGTTATCAACCACTGACACTGTAAATAAGCTCGTATCAATTATAGAAAACGCTTTTAATTCTAGTGAGCACATTGGAGCTGTATTCTCTGATACATCTAAAGCCTTCGACAATGTTCACTCCAGTATATTATTGGATAAACACCTAACTAATAGACAATAGTGTGTCACTTTGAATAATATTGTATACAGTTGTCACTTACTTTCTGTGGTGATGCCCCAAAATTGATTGCAGTCTTGCCCTTGATTTACATTAATGATATTTCAGTTTACTGTCCTGTTGTGCAATTTATTTTATGCACTGTGGACACTAATTTAGTATTTAAAGTTAGTAACTTTGTCTTTTAGATTTAAAGCTGACTAATGAATTCCCCTAACCCAGGAGAAAACGCATATTGGGCATTTCACTCTAAGAAATACTAATGCATTGAGGAATTGGCAATATGTCTCTTTGGTACAACTTTTGACGTTAAATTACTGGGGTAGTTTCACATTCTATGTTCGGACAATTATTCTAGTAATTCTTGGTACGTATTAACTGTTGTATTCTTATATGGAATCACTCAACTGCGGTAGGTAACTGTTTTCCTTACAGAGACGTACTGTGAAGGTTGTTGAGTTTATTAACCACTTATGGTATTTAGGAGCATTTTTATTTGATAATAGAATTCATAAAGATTTTAAAATAAATCTGGTTAATGTATTAAAAAAAAGTATGGGAGAGAAAAGAAGATGCGAAAAAACAAATTGCAATTAAAAGTTATGGATGTTCTAGCTTTTGTAGCATAAAATTAAGTACATTTTTCGTATAAATTAAACTTGCTTATACTTCAACAACTTAAGACATGATAGTTTCATATTTGCACTCCAATAAAGAGGAGTTTACTATTTTGAAGTTTGCAAACTTCAAGATCGAAACAGCATCTGTTCACATTGACTGACAGATCTACAATTTTATACCTTTTAATACATTATAAGATTGAACATATCTGTGGTGTCCTGCAAAATAAAGACCACCCTAATATACATGATATATAAAAAAGCTATTGCCGAGCTCTGTGTATACCCCAACATGCTATTTATGCTCTACAAATCGTTGTAAAATATTAGTAAAAGAAGGGATTTCATATAATTCGCATATTCTTTCCTTTGTGGTTTTTTCAAGAGAAGTAAAACTCATCCATCATTTACTGTCGATTTATTTATTGCTATTGCATTTAAAGTTACTTCCTGACAGAATCCCAATCCGGTTCTATAATATACTCCCTATTTTGTGGCGTAGGTAGGGGTGGTACGTATTTCCAAAGCGGCTGATCCAACAGCATCCCACTACCGTTTGGAAACAGATTCATTACGTGCAGCCAATACAAACCGTGCGCTAGAAACCAGGTAAGAAATACCAGCTCCCTTTCGTACTTCAGCTTACGTTTCTGCGGCCATACAAATATCAAACCCTTAGGTTGCGATTGCTTGAACGTACTGGTGATTTGATTGAGGTTATTGCGTTTATGGTGCCTATGAACGTGCAATTTTGAATGAGTGATCGGTCTCCAACCGTTGGTGCTGTGCTGCAACTGTTGGAAATCGTTGAAACGGTCGTATTTATTTGGTTGGTCGAGGTATGCGTCCATCGTTTGGAGGTTTTATTTCACCACCATTTCCACGATCCTTCTTCGCAAAAAATTCTGAGATGTTACAAGATGGCAATTACATAAGATTTGAAAACGAACACACAGACTAATGAATGACGATATGTTTATCCGACATATTTGACATAAAATATTAGAATATTTGACATAACACAAACGTTTGACATGTTAATGATAGATACGATGTACATACAGGATCGTTCGCAATGACTACCTGAATGTATAGTTACTAAATCAATACAGGGCCTATCATAACGAATTGTGGTTAGAAGAACAGAGAAATAAGAATTGCGTTTCGAAATTTAACAGATAGTAGTTTTGGGTTGGATTCTTTCGATTTCAAATATTTTCAAAATTCTTCTACTTCTGATAGTAATAAAAGTAATGCGAAATAATTTTTAAAGTAGTACAAGTAATAATTTTTATAATTGATATGACTTCCTGAGATGACATTCAAGCTAATGTGTCTAAGAAATCTTGTCCCTAAAGTGAGCGGTATTCCAGTTAGTAATTTTTTTGTTTAAAAAGAAGTAGATACGGAGTATTGTAAATAACTCCCAAGTTGTTAGACAACAACACTTTCAACTTTCAGATTCTATGCAATCAAAGTTGATAAAATATTTGCTTTAAGAGGTCTCACTTGAAATAAAAAAGTACCTACTTTCGAAATTCTGAAAATATTTTAAATCCAAGGAACCTAACCTAAAACTACCACCTGCCAAATGGCAAACTGTAACCCTTATTATTTTTCCACTTTCTCCTTGTCAAAACTCGTCGAGATACATCCTGTTTACACAATTTATCCTTCGTGTTTTAGTATAAATCCATAAAATTTGTAAACTGAGACAACATTTTTAAATTTTAATGGTATACTCAGATAAAAAAGTTTTTCAGTGAGCCCATATTAGAAGTTTTGAAATTTACAGATCCAAAAACAATAGAAGATACTGTCAACCGGGGTGACAAAATACCATATTTTGAAGTTTTTATGTCGTATCCCCTTTGATATCAGTTAAATTGGGCTAAATTTTTAATAGAATATAGACCTACTGTTATCAATTTATAAATTTTAAACAGACTTTAGACTTTAACAGAAGGGATGAAGGAATTATTTTCTATGGAATAACTCACCCCGTTTGTCGGAGAGACTAAGTGCCACACCCGGTTTCTCTTTGAAAAGATATTAGAAACGTTTTATGGTTACTAATCACCCTACATTATTCAGATTTATTGTGTTGGAAACTGTTTAAAAAATTGGTAAAAAGAAATAAAACGATGAAGCCAGTGATTATAAGCTTGTAAAGCGTCAACATAATCAAGATTTTTAATAACAAAACGGCAAAAGGTTACCAATACCATCATAAAAAAATAAAAAATAAACAAATTCGTAAATTGGTTGGAATACCTTTTCCTTAAATATCTACCCTAAACATTGAGCCAAAGTCAAGTTAAGAGGAAACTAACATTAAAGGAACTACCTATGTACAACTGTTTTAAACTTCCCTGTATAAAGTTTAGGAACTTTTTAAAAAATTAAATTAAAAAAATGAAAAATAAGGAGATTAGTAGTCCACTTGAAACTTGTGGGTGCTGATTTCAGTCGGCGGCGCAATTTTCTTTTTAATTTGTTGCTCTTTGTATTAAAGAACATCCGGACTCTCAGGCTATTCCTAGAATTTTCCTTTGTTTCTCATACAAGATACACTGGCTTCCCTTCTGATATCAAAGTCAGTCAATATTAAACCTGGATAGCATTTACCACGATATTCCATGACACCAACTGATCCCTTAGTCACCTCAGTTGACGGTAATAATACAGGATGTTCATGAAATAAAATAAGAAAGTATGAAAAATGGAAAGATCTAATTTGATTAGTCTATTTACGTTTATAAGATAAGGATAAAGTATACATATGCTAGATATATGGCTATAAGAAATCGAACTGATTGTTCTGTAAACAAATTGTAATCTCATCAAGGTGAAACCGTACACATGCCTCGTGATATTCCCTCTTTCCTCAAAGCTGCACCCCGTTCAGATTTACTTCCTTCGAAGTGGATCTTGCATCTTTATCAGAAAAATATTAAATGGTCAAGTAGAACAGCACATCAATATGAAATTCCTTCCGCCAGAAAACTAATGCTTCATTGAAAGAAGGCTAGGGAGATGAGTGTTCATCTATCAAAGGAAAAATACTACCTATTTTTACACCGTATTAAAAGTAGAAGTCGTATGGTTGATATTGTTACGTTCTCCTGGTTTGAAGAACAACGCCGCTGTAGCCTGCTCGTAATTTCCTAAATTACTTGACCAATACTTACTTGTAGAGTATGTTCGCTTATTTACTAGAGGAGAGGTTGTACAGTGAAACTCAATGCGCATGCGCAAAAAAATATATTTAAAAATGAAATGGTTACACGGTTTCCACTCTTGCCTATGTACATGTACGATGTACGTAAGATATATAGATTTGCAATAATTGCAGTTATTCGAGCTCTCTTATACATGTAATGTACATTAGCATTTGTATATGTATTTTCATTGGTAGCAACATAAAGTAATGCCTCAGCATGTACGTTGCAAAGCCATGTCTTAATTCTGTTTAAAAGGTTAAACTCTTATATGCTTCCGCTGAAGCTTTGTTAGAGGCATGTACTAATGCCTCTATCTGTTTGCATGCACCACTACCTTTTTATAGGGGAGCCAACCCTATTTATTTCTTAAGTTTATAAGCGCACCTCGGTGCTATGCTTATTTATATGTCTCTTTCCGGGAGCCTAATATACTTTCCTTGTTTTAAATTTGCCTAAGGGACTTGGCCCTGTATTATTGGCATGTATTTGTACTTGACCAAATACGTTTGTTATATTCACATTTATAGGGAACCCACCCTATCTCTTAGAGCTTGAACGCCTGGTCGAGGGCGACAGTAGCGATAATAGCCGATCTCAATACAAAAGTAATGTCACAGCTACCCAGGCGTTCTCGTTTGAAATATTACGCTATGTGCAATCTTTAGCTCTTTACTACTGCGCCCCAAAGAAGGGAAAAATCCAGTAACCAGCAAATGTGCGAACTGTGCACCGACAAGTAAAACGGAGCGATGATGCCGACATTACATAAGAAAACTGGTCCGGGACACTCGTCCGCTACGACGAGCAACTAAATGAAAAATTTCTAAGTCCCGATACGACAAGGACCGAACAAACGTACAAAAGACAACGGGCGCTGCGGCCGCAACGACCGTCAGCAAGAAGCGGAGTGATCGTACTTGTAGAGGAGGTCTATACATGCGCGCCGACAATCTCACCAAAATAATTTCCGACACAAACTTAACTGAAGACTAAAAATATGTATAGACGACAATGGACACAGTAGCCTCGACGTACGATGATAGAAAATCGAGAATTTATACTTATTAAAAAATCTATACGTGTGGTCCGACGACGTTACCAAATGACTCCCGCCAGAAATAAATGTATAGACAACGTCCTCGACGATTCCCGCCAAAACTAGAAAAACTTAGAAATCTCTAATAATCTTACGACGACGTTACTGTACACGTTACGACGAGGCACGAAAGGTGACCGAGAGTGCACGATCGCTAATACCTCGACTGTCGCGCGGGAGACGACTGCCTATGCTTGTGTACCTTAAATTTCAAGAAAACTCCCATTACATATCCGACGACGTTGCAGTGAATGATTTCTAATTAGGCAGTTTTAGCTAGCGTAATGCGAATGGCTGACTTGCATACATATACAATGCGTAATGTACATACATATTAAAATAAAATTGGATATAAGAGAGCAAAATAAATAAATATAAGAATGAAAATAAATAAATATAAAAATGAAAATAAAATAATATTCTAAATGAAAATAATAATGCAACGAAGATAAAATACATAATAGTAAAAAACTTACAAAACACAAAAAACAATGTTAAGTCCTTAAGAGATATTGTTAGACGCAACGTTTCTGCTTTGGAACTATCAGTTTTTTAAAGGTCCTTCATGTTTAGTATATTAGATTTCAGTACACCAGCGTAAGTTAGTAAATCCAGAAGTGCAAATGTTTCAATTTTATTTGTCGATCTTGTGTCTCTATTTTTTCTAGACTAGCTTGAAAAAAATGGTCACCACACCAACGAAACGTTGCGTTTTGAAACGAAATAATCAAAATAAATAAGGAAAATGTTATCGTTTATCTTTTATACAATGACCTAATTTTCACAAACAAAAAAACTCAAAGTTAAGAATAGTTGACAGATCAATTATTTACATATAAATTGCTATTTTCTACTAGTACATCAACTATTTAGAGGATATATGAATACCTCCAGAGGTGTTTTGAAAAAAATTGCGTAGCTAATCTTCATAATGACAAATGTGTAACTATGTTTTCACATCTAGTGCGAGTTGTTCTTCGCGAAATATGTTTATTCCATTTTGTTAAATTATCTCTTGCTCAAAAGACAGAACCTTCTACTACATTTCCACAGCTTTTAGAGTCTAATATGTCTTACTCACTCCCACTATCCCCTTATCGCTCCTCCATTACATCTTGCACTTTCAGATTCATCAAACTCCCCTACCGCTTTCGTATGTGTAACGATTTCCATGCATTCCATTTAGATTTGTAATTGATTTCTGGATTATCAGCATTATCAACAATAAATGAACTGAAGTACCTGCCTACAATTCCAATATATATATCTCCTTTTATTTATTGTAGTCGACTACTTTGACGATACCTATCATATTGATTAAAGAATTTTTGTCCCTATGTTCTATTTTAAGTCGTTACAGTAGTTTTTCAGCACATTTTGCAATAAAAGCATCTCAATTATTGTAAAAACAATTTAAAACTTATCTCCTTATAAGTTAATATTATAAAATAAATGATGCATACAAAGTTGCTTCCGCGTCAAAGACTGAACTTCTTAGTGCACACATTTAAACTAATACCACAATACTATTACAGTAATATATATATGTTAACCCTAGAACCACAACATAACGTCGTTGACATATTTTGTTTATTTTCGATAACTTTCAAGCTCCATATACAGTAATTTTATCTGACCCCTTACTCAGCGTGAATTAGAACAGATTGCAACTGAATTTACTCCTACTGATAGCGATGATGCCAATCTTTCCAAGGAAGAAGAAATGACGATTGCAAGGACTGTGTGGATGTACAATTCACAGGTATAGCAGTAAACACCACTCACACAAATTAATTAATTATGCGGAACGCAGCGTTTCGGGAGCCCACGTGTTCCCGAAACGCTGCGTTCCGCATAATTAATTAATTTGTGTGAGTGGTGTTTACTGTTATACCTGTGAAGGAAGAAGAAAGCGAAAACAAAGATTTTGTAGAAATAGACAGCGTCAAAGAAGATAAGTTTGATATCAAACAAGATGAAGATGATTTGATGTTACCCACGTAAAATCATACAGATCCCAATTGGAAAAGAGTAATGTATTACAAAAATGAAGAGAAATGATATTTGAATAGTTTCCATTCAAAAAATACGTCTTGTCTAGAAAAATATCGTGCGTCGTTTACCTAGGCCAAAAGAATGTAGAAAAGATATCATTTCATATATTCCGATGAAATCTTTGACATAGTTGTGAAACATACAAATGAAGAAATGGAAATTAAAAGGAGGCGTTACAATACCGAACAGCGTTATCTTCATAAAACAAGCAGTGTTGAAATTCGGGCATTATTAGGGCTCTTACATCTTAGCGATGTCATGAAAAAAGCTCATCTCACTCTCTCGGATATATGGTCATCTCGATTTGGACCGCCAATATTACATGCAATAATGTCGAAAAGCAGATTTGAATTTTTAATTAACTGCTTAAGATTTGATGATAAGAAAACAAAAGAACAATGGAAGAAAACAGACAAATTCTCGACAGTGCATAATATTTTGGATAAAATCGATACGATTGATGGTGATACTTTATTAGGTTTTCTAGATAGATGTCCCTTTAAAATGAATATACCTAATAAACCTGATGAGTATGGGTTGAAGCTGGTTATGATGTTCGATGCAAAGATGTTTCATTTTATTTGTGTGCACGCTAAACCATATACCGAAAAAGAGGAAAGACCACATCAATACTCAATACCAACACATTATATTCCAGAATTAACAAATAACATAGTGATCTGCCAGAAGAGTTATTAGTAAGAGAATTAACCATAGTTGAAGCAATGAGGAAAGAGAAACCCGATATTCCACAGCAATTAATAGAAACAAAAGGGAAAGCAGTTCTTTCAACGCAATTTGTATTCGAGAAAAATACGAGGGCCATTCTGAAAGTAAGGAATTCTTTTTTTTTCAATAGAAATGTTTATTAGATATAATTAAACGAAACTCTATTTTACATAAAATTAGGTACCCAAAATACTTTTCTACGTAGTCACCGTTAGCTTCCGCCAAAAGTGAAACTGATGAGAACCAAGGTCAGTAGTGGGGGGGCGGTGGGGATGTGGGCGTTCACGTGTGAAAACGAAACGTTCTTTACTTTCCGAGTAGCCGTCGCAGTTTGACTTTGTTTTTAAAAATAATCTAACTTAACTTCTGTGAGCGGCGCTGCACACGTATTTATTTTTTTAAAGAATGGTCAAGATAATTTTGAAATCGGTTATTCTTTTTTGTAATAAATACATCTATTATACCAGGTGTATGCATAAGTTTTTTTCCAGTTTAACTAAGAGATGGCGCCAGTGAAAAGTACGCAGCGTATTAATTTAACACACACGTTATCTTCTTCGTCTGATCTGACTTTTAAACTACAGACACACACACGTTGAGTTCGCCAAAACCTAGCATTTTTGCTTTATCGTTCAGTGATCAGGTCGAGATTTGTGCCTGAACAAGAACATTTGCGGCACGCATTACTTTTCTTATTTAATCAAAAGAAAAAGACTCTTGAAAGTCACCGTTTGCTGGTAGAAACACATGGTGAGCACGCTCCATTGATTAGAACATGTCAGACATGGTTTCGACAATTTAAAAGTGGTGATTTCAATGTGAAAGATAGTGAGCGCTTTGGTGGACCACAAAAATTCGAAGACGAGCAATTGCAAGCGTTGTTGGATGATGACCCAACTTAAACTCAACGGAAATTAGCAGGAGCATTACATTTGTGACAAGAAACAATAAGCAGGCGTTTACGAGCGATGGGGAAGATCAATAAACTCGGTAAATGGGTCCTACCCGATATGAATGAACGTCAAATAGAAAATCGCAGTCACCCGTGAAATGCTGCTTCAACAACACGAAAGGAAGTCATTCTTGTATTGAATTGCGGGCGACGAAAGATGGATTTATTTTGAAAACCTGAAGCTTAGTGGCTTTCACCTGGCGAAGCCGGTCCTTCAACACCAAAACCAAATCGCTTCGGCAAGGAAATCATGCTTTGTGTCTGATGAAACCAGAGCAGTATTGAGTATTATGAACTCTTAAAGCCCGGCGAAACCGTTAATATATAATGCTATCACCAACAAATGATCAATTTAAACCACGTATTAATCGAAAGACTACCGGAATGGGCCAGAAAACATGACAAAATGATTTAGTTACAAGACAATGCGCCGTCTTACACAGTGAAACCAGTAAAATATACATTGAAATCGCTTGAATGGGACATCCTTCCACACCCACCGTACCCCCCAATCTGGCGCCATCTGACTATCACCTCTTCCCATCAATAGGACACGCGCTCGCAGAGCAGTACTTCAGCAATTTCGAGGAAGTTGGAAAATGGCTCGACGAATGGTTTGCCGCAAAAGGCAAGCAGTTTTTCGGGCGTGGTATCCATAAATTACCTAAAAGATGGGTGAAATATGTAGAAGCCGATGGCCAATATTTTGAATAAAAAAAATAATTTATCTTGAAAATTACGTGTTTCTTTTTAGCAAAAACAAAACGGAAAAAACTTATGCATATACCTGGTACATGCATACCTAACTTAATATGCATCATCACACAAAACGTAACCTATAAATGGAGTAATAGATATCAGGGCAAACTTTCAAACGGCAAACATTAACAATAACGTACAGAAACTAATTCAAACGACATTAGTTCTATTTGTAGTGAGAAGAAAATGTCTTTGAGCAACAAAATAGGATTTATTAGCCATATAGTTCCGACGCGTAAACTTCAAACAAGGATTCAGTAGATACCTATTCGAAGTTATTCTAATCGATTTGTGGTGCGACTCACGGAACTGACGCGCTTCGGCCTTAAACGTGTGACAGAGCGACCGAAACGGAGTTATCGGATGCAGCTCGCTCTCCCAACTTTCTAACATAGATTTTTCCCAATACGGCACTATCGTGCCATCAGTTTCTACCTGTGTACGTATGTACACCACAGGTAACGTCAAGCACGTATTACGTTGTAAATACATTATAAAATACACCTGGAAAGGTTTACAACGAAAGCTACACGTACGTACACTAACATAAGGGAAAATGATAGGATCAGACTGAGAAATTGCAATTTCACATGCAATTTTCCGCTGTGACGCTTCGAGGGATGAAAATTACGAGCATACGACGCGTTGATGAGGACATTTACTTGCAGAATGGCAGTGTTTTAGGAGACTTATTACACAACATAATGCATTACGTACACCGAAGTTACGCGAACTGCAAAGAACAAATAGATAAATGGTATTGTGCTAGAGGTTCCCTATTAGCAGTACAATAACGAGTTAAATCATAATTTTCTGGTATAGTAAACGTGGAGAAATTGGTGGGGAACATGGATCGCATGGGAACTTGGGATGTTATAGGTTTATCTTTTTGATAGAAATAGATTACTGTACCTTCATTCTACTTATGTAAGACTAGATGGGGTGTCGTGCTACAACAGTGCTCGACACTTAAATGTCGCATATTTAAAAGCATCGATCCACGACGCTTTTGTCTCAGCAAAGCAACATTGAGATGCTAGTTAATTCAGACAGTCACACTATTAAAAATTTAATGCCATAGTACTTCATATTACCTTTTAATGCCATCGTCTGAACGAGCTTTTACGTGCATAGGTTTCAGACATTTCAAGCTTTGTTTATAAATTACAGATGCATTAAAAATCAAGCAATTCTAAGAATTTGAAAGAAAGCTTTAAAGTTGCAAAATAATCGAGGAATTATAGTGACCTTAACCATATTTTGATCCCGTATTATACTTTATTACCATTTTTTATTTTCAAGTATACCACTCTTTGTTCTTAATAAATTATTCTGGATTTTCTAAAAATATCATTTCAGTAGTGGTCTTTAGCTTAGAAACACTTCTCAATTCTGTTCCCTAAAGATTTTCTACGTCGTCTTGCAAGATATTCCTAGTATACATTTTCAATTTATTCTCTCATATTTCCCTGTACAGTAAGAACATCGTTTTTCTGCGAGAATGCCTTGTAAAAGGAAATTGATCTAACAGAGCAAATAATTCGCTGATCCCTACCAATCCAGTAGTCAGTGTAGTCCGCATCTAATGTCTACGTGTAATTCTTAAACAATAGATAGGATGGCTATAATGCTGAAGCCAGAAAAGAAAATTGTTGTTATTGATCTGGTTGTAGATTAGTGGTTAAAAGGTAAAACAAAAACCATTACATAGTACAACGCAAAAATTTCAAACTATCTTTTTTGAATTTGATTATAATGCTGTTATAAAACCAGCATTAGTCTTTTCGTGACAGCTCAAATAATGCCTGTTTCGCTAATATAGAGTTGATTTTGTGTTGTGACCTTTTCGTATACTCATACGTAATGCTACTATGTTCGTAGATGTCCACCTTTTACTGTGTAAGAAAAAGTAAAAACATGTACCTGCAAACATGGAACATATTTACATTCGTGTGTTAGTCGCAATGTAACTACTAATGTGTGCTAATCGAACTGAATTGAAGTGATAAAATACATAAAAATATCTCGCAAAAGTAATTCAAACAGCTTCTGTTATATTTGTGAGGAATTTACAATTTTGAAGCACAGAAAAAGATATATCAAAGACATATACTTTAGTTTCAAAATAAATGCTAACGAACTTATCGCTTACTACCCTAATATTTTCTGTGAAACTATTTATTTAAATGGTTTAATTATAAATGATAAGGTATGGATTCTAGTATACTAATGCTGTGGGCACACGCAGTTGAGTATAAAGGTGTCAATTGTTACTTTAAAACACACTAGACAAAATTTATCATACACATTACCCAAACTTGCAAGAGCTCCACCACGCAATTAAACTGTACCCATACCTGAAAAAGAAAATAGTGGATGTATTATAACAATAATAACAATAATAACAGTAAAAACAATGATAATGAATGGTTTACTTGTAATTTCTCATAATGCATAAGGATTATAACGAATCAGCAGCAAACATTACAAGTGACTATAAAGCAAATCCCAAAGTTATATGTCAAAGAGTAACAATAGCTACCTTTACGTTTTTCCACAAAACCTGAAAATTACGCGAATAAATTCGTAAAGAAAAATCTCTAACCTACATATTCTGTACTCAAAGCAAAACAAAGAAAGTGAAAAGTAAAGGGAACCGTGAAGCCCACAGAGCAATCACATCCCCCAGCAGGTTGTGTTTGGTCTGGATGGATGATTCGTTAAAAAAAAAATACTTTTAAAATGCTTTTAGTCGCGTGTTTGTTGCACCCTGATATTTTACTATACACGATCTGAAATGAAAGCAAACGCTTAAACAGTGCGGTGCGATGCATAGTAGTCAGTAATTTTGTTATATACATACAATAGGCCTCAATCACTCTTTTATAGTATAATGTAACGTTGTCTTTTCTATTTCCAGCTATTTGACTATGCTTTTGCATGCCAAATATCATACGCATTCTGCACACACAGTATGGGCGTGCTGTTGTCCACGGTTAAACAAGGAGTATTCACTGAAGAAGGATATGTGAAATGGGACAAGACCAAGACAGTACACAAATATTTCTTAGTATTCAGAGGTAGGCATTATTGGTAAGGACATTTTAACTTTAAATTCACTTTCTTATGAAGTTCATAATGTGTGTATTGAATCTGTGTTTGTTATCTATTACTAAGTTCCAACCTTTTACCGTCTGGCACAACTGGAATTACAGTTCCATTGATTGTTAAGGTGATACATTCATTAAAAAAATGGAAGAGTAGCACTGTTTCCAAAACCCAAAACCATAGACTTTGAAGGATTTATTACGAGGACATGCTTCTTTGTCAATTCAGCAGTTACATCCTAAATCTTACTGAATATTATGCAATACATGTTAGAACAGTTGTACAATTATACATCATCCTTATACACGTAGAGTTTACATTTAGCAATATATTTGTGAATGCATAAATGATGAACAGGAGGGGAGACAGTTGAGGTCCTTGCGAAACGCCACATGATACCACCATAAAAGGACATATATTATTGTTCAATCTCACTGTTCCAATAAACAGCCCAATAAAAGTAAGTATTTTCTTTACCAATGAGTGATCAAATTTGTCATCAAACTTTTTACTGCTTGTACTTCATTGACTTGCTTTCTATGTACAATCGAGTTAAATTTAGAAGATATATACGTTACTCAAACAAAACTAAGGCTTTCGAATTTTTTCTGAGGTAGTTTAGGTTGGGTCAGAAACATATGAGGATGGTATGATAACTATCCGAAAGAGACCTCTGTTTCGGCAATATCCTCTTCATATGTCGTGAACTGCTTTCGACCAAGCCACTTTTTCAAGTTTGGAAAAATATTAGGAAACTAAATCTGGTAAATATAACGACTGGGGCACCAATTTTAAACTGGAACTGAATTAGTTGTGCTGTCGCAATTGACAACGATTGGGTCGGAGCATCATCATGATGGTAGAGATTTTTCTCTTCGCTATGTGAAGCCTTCTTTTGGTTGGTTTAGCATCGAATCGGTTCAATAAATCACCACAGCACCGTCCCGTGATTGTTCTTTCCTCTTTCCAAATAATCAATTAGGATTATAAATGTGAATCTCAAAAAATTGTCGCACTTTTCTGGCTGACGAGATTGTTTGCTTTCTTTGGTACATGTTCTCTTATTCACCGAGTGGTCTGCTAACACGATATCACGAACTTTATCGATCGCATCGTTTGTAAGCACTTCAATGAGATAGTCTAACCACCATGGGCATGCTTAAATTCATTAAACATGTCTGTCTATAAACTGTATCCAACTTTTTCTTTGATTTCTGATCACGTGTTCCCATCCAAGAAAATATGAATCAGTGATAGGGTCTTAACAAAATTCTTTATGGTGCAATAATCATACGTTAGTAAAGATTTCTTATCTATATATCTGATTTAAAACTCTAAGAACTGCCATTACCTAACGTGATTCTTTGTCTTTTACAACAAATATATGTAATAAATTATTGTTCTTTCACAACATAAACGTTCTACAAGAAATGTTATGATTTATTCCGAATAACCATTTCATTTAATTATTCATATATTTCCATAACATATCGAATTTAATCAATAATAACTACTACATAGCGACAAAATAAGCCGAAAAAAATACTCATTGTTTATATTGCCAACATTAAAAAGAAACAGAAATTTCTCAAGGTATCTCCTCTAGAAAGCGTACGTGTTAAACGTTGACTTATACGCTCATTCGATGAACAAAACATTTAGAGGCATTAAAAGTACGTTTCAAAAGAGGAGGAAAAAATAAAAAATCTACGTTTCCTCGCCAAAAAGGACGGCGACATGGTCGACTTAAGGTGATAGAAGAAGACGTGCACGTTTAAGTAAATTTTTATCACATTTAAATGTACATAATACAACATATTTGAACTAGGTGTGCCTGATGCTTCGTCCCACACGCGGAACCCACACTGACTGCTCTCTCAAAACACTCACACGGGAGAGAGCAGAACTCGGCTTAAGTCGTCTCGCTTTAGCAAAGGGACAGTGGCGGACATTGGATGTTAAGAGATGAGAAAAATTATGAGGTTTATAATACGATTAAAAAATGTTTGAAATAAAGTTAGTATCGCTTTTAAAGCGGTTGAATTTCATTTAAAAATTTCTCGAAAGTTTTCGTCTAATATCCAATAGCCTACGAAAATTACGCTACAGTGAAATTGAGAAATAACTTAAAACAACTGAATAAGAAAGAGTTTCTATACTGTAAACTAATTGTTAACTGCAATTGACTATTTACTTAATCAGTAATCTTCATATACGTAACCACGTAGTAGGAAAACAGAACCCGTAGAAATGCCTAGAAAATAACACCAAAGATAAAGACGCTGTTAAATACAGCTTTTCTCATGGTATTGGTGAAATCATTCACGAGAAAGACAATGAGAAGAGACATAAAATGCTAACACACGGGCATGTTTCTGCCTACCCGACGTCATCGGCGTGGTTTTGAGCGGTTTTATGCTCGACGCATTGTCATTCCCTCTCTGCTACTATCGCCATATCTAACCCAACAATTCAAGTGCTCATTCTTGGCGCTAACTAGTGCCAAAAGAATGAAACACTTGTCTGCAATGTCAGACACAGCGAGAAGAAGCGGGTACAGTTTTCCACGCCTCTCGAGCAATACATGGATTATAGTACCGAGAGGGCATTCGCACCAAAGGCAGTGCATAGGGAAAACTGCACATGTGAATGATTTCTCAGATTTACCATGACGTATTTAAAACACATCTAAATGAATCGCTAGAAAATAACACAAAAGATAAAGACGCTGTTAAATACAACCTTTCTCATGGTAGTGGTGAAATCATTCACGAGAAAGACAATGTGAAGAGGCATAAAACGCTAGCACAGGAACATGTTTCTGCCCACCCGGCGTCATCAGCATGGTTTTCATTTGAGAAAAGCTGTATTTAACAGTGTCTTTATCTTCGGTGTTAGAACCCATACGGATTATTACCTTGAATAAAAAAGGCGATAATTAAAAATGTAGATCTAAAGGGAAGGGGATCAAAAAGTATCCAAAAAGCAACATTTAGAACCAAAATATACGAGTGATGAAACAGGTAACGAGAAATATTGTTTATATAAATGTATAGGGTTTATATCCGTTAACTAGTTTTAAAAATTGCTCTAATTGTTTGAACAGCTGAACTCGTGTGAAACGGCGCATTGCCATGATGAAGTCATTTTCTCTAAATTACATCTTCCAATTTGTTTAGTAAAGTGGCATCATACAATTCATTATTTATTTGACCTTTTGCAAGGTACTCTATGAAAAGTATTTGATTCGAATCCCAAAAGCTCCTAGCTATTACGTTTTGCGCTATTTGGTTTTCTTTGGGGAAGCGTTACCATGACATGTGCACTGTAGAGATTACGGGATTGCGGGATGAATTAAACATTTTCCTTTTTTGTAAGCGACAGCTAAATTACCTTGGGGCTATTTGACAGAAACTTGGTATCAAATTGGTGCCAATTACCTAGACAAAATAATAAGCAGAATGCCCAGAATCTGCGAAGCCAAGAGACAGATATAGATGTAAAAATTTAACTGTTATATTCATATATACTTCGTCTTTTTCTAAATTTTTTGTTACTCCCAAACTTTATAACGGTAGTGTGCGTATCAAAATAACAACATCCATTATATGTTGCAATTGCATAGGTTGGGTAGTATACATAATGCAGTATACGTAGACATGGTACCTTCTTTAAATACTTTTTACATTATGGATTGAGTCCGCCGGTACTTGTTGGAAATTCATATTGAATAATGGTCGAAGAAGTAAAACTCAAATATTTTACAAAAATTTTCCAATATATTTTTAGCACAATGTTACTATAACATGTTTCGCTATCACTGTAGCTTCATCAGATATTTGAATATCTATTACTTTTTACATTATTTTGAACAAACGAGTATAAAACGGAATTAAAAAAAAAGAACGTAAGAATTAGAGAAAAAAAATAGAACACTTAGTCGAATTGTTCATCAAAAAAGAACCAATCAAGCAACAATTCCTAAAGTAATTAATACACATATTTGCATAATGTGGTTCTCAGTTAATAGAATAATAGAATGTTATATCTATAGAACACATCGTTGAGAAAAAGCCATTTACATAAATGCACAAATACTTTTCTGAACTTGGACTCCGTTGGCGTAGTTTTCTGTCTAGTTTGTCCTACAATTTTTCCATAGAATTGAGGTCCTGTATTTATCGTGACTAGACTACACTTTTGATGACCTTATTTTCTTCTACAGGATTTTTGTCTCATCTTCTAAACTTCTTCGACTTCTAAATGACTTCTGCTCTAAAGAACTTTTGTAGCACTTCAAGGAGTGTTGGGCGTCGCTATCATGTTCAAAAATAAACTAATCCTGTACCAGTTACAAACCAAATGGAATCTAGACAGCTCTGAAATTTCTTTTCTCAATATAACCTAAACTTCTAACCATATTTCCCATTCCATCCAAAATAAACAAAAAGCAGATCAAAACTCCTCCGTGTTTTACAGATGTTCAATAGCGCGTGGTAACGGCCGATCGATGCCCGCTGTTGAGCGGTGAAAGCTGTTGAGGGAGAAATTTTGATCGCTCGCGTTCGACGGGGCATATAATAATAATTACTGCTGATGGCAACTTACAAAATCTAAAAATCTATACAGATATAATAGAAACCGCAAAAATATTGTGGTTAAGCGAAAACGCATCGTTACTAAACAAGAAAAATAAAATAAAACAGTTGAATTGGACTTTGAAACATAGATGAAGATTGGGTAAATGTTCTTTCGAATAAAGAATCTAAATTGGAAGCTTTTGGTAATAAACTACCACAAACTACCGAATATTTGTTAAGCAAGGAAGAGTTTTGATCTATTTTTATGTAGTGGGAAAGTTGGGTTGTCTTTTAAGTTTGCATATAGAGCTGCAATAAAACAGTAGATAGCTTTTAAAGACTATATTGTTTTTCATGGTATTCTCTACGTAGATTAATGTACTTTTGCATGCGCTTGTACCAACTCCGGAAGCAATTATTCCACTTATTTGTTGTTACAGCCAAAATTGCGTTTTTGAAGAAATATAATTCTTCTGATGATTGGAACCTTTGACCATGCAGTTCGTTCTTGATTTTCAAAAAGATAAAGAAATCTTTGGGACTATACGAAGGATGGCCTAGCAATTCGGCATTTTGTTGCGTTAAAAATTCAAGTCAGGGATGATTCGTAGTTCGGGGTTGGTTCTTCCAAGCCCAATGATGACTTGCGTAACAATTCTTCGATCTTGTAGAAGAATTGTTGCTACATGACCTGCTGTCGAGACAAGTGTCACGACCATTTTTTTGGAGACACATCGAAAACGGATTACTTTTATCTGCTTTTCTTTGCATTGGAACATCCAAACAAACGACTGGTGTTTATTTTCTCGTGTGAGTAAATCCAAGATTCATCACAATTAACGGTGTTGTACATGTTTCTAGAGTTTTTGGCGTTGAAACGGTCGAGATTTCAATTCACCTTAACTGGTTCCTGTTCCTCGGTCAACAGATCAACAGTATCCAACAAGAAACTATTTTTTTACACACAATTCTACATGCAAATTTTTTTAATTGAGGTATTTATAATCCCCAATTATGCTTGAATCGTGTGATATGTCACATGTCGATCTTCGTTGATTATCCTGCGCACAGCATTGACATTTGCCTAAATGACTGCCGTTTTTGTTGTACCTGTACTTGGATCGCCATTAAAACTGAGCCGTCCACGTTTGAATTCTCAATACCAATGAGAAATTATTGACGAATGGGATGCTTTATTGCAGAAAACAGAAACAAACTCGACGAGGCATTCTTGTTGAGGTAATTGTCTTTGAAAATTATAAAAAAATATTCTCGGCTTCATTCCATTTTTCTCAACTAACTTGTCAACTTTGTCAGTTCGTTGTAACTATAATACTACTGTAATACTACTAAGGATGAAGGTTAATTTTTACTATTGACATTTGATTAATGGCACCCTCTATGTCCCAGTATGCAAAACTTAAAAGGCACCTTCGAGACAAATAGCCAAGGACAGGAAGTACTGAAATATCAGCCCAGATAATGAAGCAAATAAAAATTTTATAAAGTTAACTGAAAACATTTCTTCAAACCACATATAAGCATACATACATGTACGTTCAATTCACAAAAATGCAGTTGTAAGATTATACTTAGACAAACAGATACTTTTATTAAAACTTCTAATTTGCAATAAAACAGAAAAGAATGTTAGAAATATGTTGTATGTTGTGGCGATATTGAGTCTTTACCATTTTGCTATTTATCGACAGACGGTCTTAAACTTACAAGCGATAGTATATATACATATGTGCATATCTGTACACATAGAAACAGTGGCCTATAACACTTCGCGCAATCGGTTAAGAAATCTAATACTAAGCCGGCTAATACGAGTGCGTGTAATTATTTTTTTCTACTAATTGCCTGTAGCGAGTTGCGAAACGTTTGTCGGCGATAAATAATTATCTGTCACCTTTAAGGCGGATACTTGCTACAAATAACTTAGGTTGTTAGCTAATGTCAATAATAAACGTCGTGATAATGGTAATTTTAGCACGTCTACGTTACTAAATTAATAGAGGAAATGAGGAAATGCGAACTGCAAGTGTGAAACAAAGAATATCTTTGCTGTTTCTATAGTATTGCGAGCAATCAACTGTAACTTGTATACGCACGTACGAACGTATGTACATATATAGAATGTATTGTATAAATTTTTCATTTTTGTTTAGATGTTGTGTTAATGTTTCGATGGCAATTAAACATATAATCTGTTCCATCATAATCCATATTATTGAACTTCACCTACTTCTCATATACACATAAATAAGCAGATGAATCTCCAGTAGAGCAACCAAAACTGCAAACAAGTCCTAATCTTGCATTAGTCTTGAATATGGCTGGATCGCTTCAATTTTAGCAATTATTGAATACAGTTTTACTTACAGATAATACGGAAAAGTAATAAATTAACTAGTAAGATGAATGCATCACACATTTCAAAATTTTACAATCAACGTTAAATCCCCCAGCATCGGCAGCTTATCGACGTTGATTCGCACAATTTGTACACTTCGGAGAAATCGTATTTGCAGCAAATTTCTGTTAAACGTATGCGATAGTATTCTCTACATATCGGTAGGATCAATGAACCTTTTGAACACCTATAAAATAAGTATTTAAAAATGTCGATACTATTTTCGTAACCGACATTAAACAAGACTTATAAAGGGAATCCCAAATGAAGCTTGCATATTCAAGCTTGCTTTTCATATAGGTATTCTATAAGGACATAATAGACTTTAAGTATGTGAAATAACTTGGAATGTCATATTAAAGCCAAAACTCTATTATACTGTAATAGAATTTCGTCGAGAGGATAATCAAAACGCAATTGATTCATTTTCCAAAAGTTACTGAGGCTTGCAAACAACTACGTGGAGCTGTGTGCACCTCTTGTGAGTTAGTACATCAAACATCATTCTAAATAGAAATATTCGTGAAAAGTGAAGCTGAATCGTAAACAGTATAGAAGACATTAACTAAAGAAGATGTCTCAAATGCATTCCCTTCGTATCAGGAGCGCTGGGATCAGTTTCTGTAATTTTATTTATCACCAGATTTTGAGAACTCTTGAGTACCACCTCGTATTACATTATAGGTGCAGCTATCTGTAGCTTATCCTAGATATACCACAAAAGGTTAAATTATGGCAATTATTAGAATAAAATTAATATCATTTACATGTCTAAACTTGTTAAGATTTGGTAATTTCGTTCGGTCCAAAATAAGCACTTGAGGTCACATTGATTTTTATTTATGATATTCTGTAACTCATTGCTTTTCCGTACGTAACAGCGATGAAAAAATAATTCCTCTTAATGAACGATGACGGTCATCTCCATCCAGAGGAACTGGTTTCATGAAGTCGATATAAAGGAAATGGAGTCGCGAACCAATTCTTCATATTTTAATTCAATGCACCACGCTGGGAATCATTTCGTTATACGTTTTGCTATATGAAGTATGTCACTGAGAACGCTTCAGTGATTATCAATTCTATCAACATCCTAGCCCACCTTTTACCTATTTGTGGAAGTCGCCTTATTGTTTTGTATTTTTCCTAAAAATGATTACAGTAAAGCTAAGGTTCCCGTACCTTTTCTACATTAAAAATGCAACATTTTATATTCTCCCAACAAAATCACATTAAAATTTGTCCAAATAAATTTAAAACAAAGTATGATAATGTATTCAGATACTCGCCTACAAACTCTAAAATTTGTGAAATTAATTCTTTCAAGATTTCTTATCATTTTTTTTTTTTTGAAGAATCGATTAATTATTTTAGGCAGTGTATATTTCCAAACAAGAATTACATGAATAATAACAATAAGTTAATTTGTATTCTTCCGCGTCTATAATCTTTAACGATTCTATCAAATGCATAACAGAGTAGTATGCAAATTGGTCTATCGACTAGGTTCGATGTTGTAGTACCCTTGCGGCCACGGCAATGTCTCCCTCTAATAAATTTTAATAACCAGTCGTAGGTGTATCGACATCTTTGTTATTGGATTTTTTCAACTTCCCATCTGATCCCGCATGGGCAATATATTCGCATTGAATGGTTAAGTTCCATCCTCCGGCCTACATGCTTCATACGACTCGATCACATCGCGTCAAGCTACCAACGTACAATCAATGGTATGATATCGTTGTTCAGTGCTCGAAATATTATACATTTCAAAAGCATGAAACTATTTATTTATCAATACTTAATAATTAATCTTAACTTTTTTGCTTGGGAAAATTGGGTTATTGCATTAAAGAAGAACGATAATATTTTTCTTATTTATTTTGTTTTAAAATGTAACGTTTCATTGCTGTGGTAGAGCTAACTTTTTAAGGTTTTAATTTATATTTAGGCTTTTACAAGACCCCCATTTTTTGTTCTTTTCGTATTTCCTTTTCCTTTCTTATATCTCCCCTTTTTTTCCTGATCATTTTTGTTTTGGTTTTTACTTTTATTTGTTTTGTCAAAATTTGTTATTAAAGCTTAATACAGAAAATCTGTTTTATCATATATATGCTTAAAAATATGAACTTGATTAAAATACATATAAAATAATATGTATAAGTGTAAGGTAACACATTAAGGGCTGAAATATGTTTCGAATATGAATTTCTCCACAATACATTGGTGCAACGTTTAAGGACTCTTTTGGTCAGTCAAAGCAGAAAAAACACGATAAAGTTATCACTAAATATCATTTTTGTACAATAATTATAAATTATTATGCTATTCTATTATAGTTGTCCTTAGTTCATATTTTCAAGTTCTTAACTTAACTATTTGGTAAGTGTAAAAGTGAAGATCCAGCAAAAGCCACTTTATCAAATTATTAGTTTAATGGTTAATATCTTCTCTAATACTTTATTAATTGATTTTTTGTTTTTCTTATCTTGAACATTTCTTTGTATCCGTATCCAATATTTTTATATTACTAAAATCAAAGAAATTACCTAAGGTATGCTGTTGAACCTAAACGGTTGTATTTATATTTTTAGTAAAGGAACGTTATTTTAGCCACGTATCACATGTTTAGTTTTTTATATCTTATTTGTGGACGTAGTTCTTTTTTTGCAAATGCTATTTGGTTTGCCCTAAGCATGTGCTCGTGTACAATTTATGCAATTAATTTTGTATGACATTTGTTTTATTAAGATGATCTATTTTCTGTTTCAAATGGCTATAACGTTAATGGTTTGGGATCGTTGCACTTGTTCACCAAAAACATAAGTGAAAATTCATAGAAAATGTTTGTTAAAATCTACTACGCGTTGATTTAGCGATTCCACAGCGGATTGGGAACCACAAGAAAATAACGATCCTAACCGTTTTAATAACTGAAGGTATTTGTCAATACAGCATACCATCGCAATTGAACTTGAAAAGTTTGAAGAGACTATGAACCTTGAAGGTGATTCCTGCAAAGAAGATGGTATTACGTGTACCTTTGCGTGGTAATGTAATACACAGAAATGTGCAGACGGAAATCTATCGTAGTTACAAAAGAACAGTGTCCCTACCCGATTTAAATAAACACTACCCTTGGCTGTTTAAGTTAATAACTCAGAAAATTAAAAAACCTCAAAAATATGTAAGCGTTATGGGCAAAGAGACTATAGATATCAAAGGCATTGCATTAATCTTAGGCTAAACTTGATCAAACACCAATTGCTACATTAAAACCATCGCATAGTAGACTGTTGCCACTAATCCTGTTAACTGTGGAAAGCCATGTTAACTAAGTTGTATTGAAGCTATTACTGCAACAGTACACATAATGGATTATCAGACATTAGTTACACATTACTTAGGTAAGGTTAGTAAAGACCATACCTTTGGTGATCTGAACAAAGAACAATTAGACATTTATATAAATTGGAAGGATGTTGTAATCTGTTGTAGTAGCTCAAAGTAAATATCTATACAAGTAGAGCAAACTATAATTGTTTGTTCTCATTTAGGGCCACCAAGGTTTGTGGCCTACACGTATAGAACCGTTACTTCAAAAAACTACAAAGAAAAAGTCTGTAACGATCAAATCGGGCGATAATTTTTATGATGATTTCCATTGGAGGTTTATAATAATTTATTGGGTATCTGCAGACAGTAGCTAATGCGCTGTTACCACCTTAAATGGGAGCATCCATTCAACCAAAATTATAGCTATTCATAGTCCATCTATGTGTATCCGGTTTCTGTTTGCTTCGTAGATGTCAAAGTCGCTTGACTTTGATAATAAGAGCTTCTGCTGATAGGATGAGGATCCTTGCATCCTTAAAATTTGATATTAAACAAATATTTTTATTGTTTTAGAGAATGAATTAACATCATCTCCAGCCCTGTATACGGCTAGGAAAATCGATGTGATAAGATAACCATCACAATTGCCAGATTGCATCCCAATCCGGGACGTATAGATCCACATGAAGATACACTATCAAGCAATTTATTTCCCAAATTTGAAGGATTTAACGCCTTTCGGTAAATCAACAATATTGCCAAAAGTTGGTAAAAACTATAAAGAAGAGATATCAATTTGTACTTGACAATGAAGACTATGGACACCTTAATAGATGGTACATGGTAGCGATTAAGACAGACGTCTAAGAAATGTATAAATAAGTGATTGAAGTGTAGGTCCATTAGTAAAAATAGGTCACAAGTTCTTCGGCTGCAGACTGTACATTAGCAACAGAACAGTAATTTAAATATCTCAAGAAAAATCACAATCAAATATGACGTAATCATACTTCGACATCGTTGCTATTACTCAAAAATAATAAAAAAAAAATTCCTCTAACTTTCATTTCGAATCTCGTTTGATCTCTTGTTTATATGCCATATTTTACTTCTCACGATTACAGAAGAAACGTTTTGAAACATAAAATAAGGATAACGTTTTCTGTTCAGGAAACAATTAAACATTTCGAAAGACCAAAACGAAATACGCTGATTTTTTTGCAGCTAACAACATTCCGATTTCATAGCTGCAAACCTGTACCTCTGTAATCGAATTGAGTGCCTTCTGAGATGAATTTAATAGAAACAGTATACGACGCCGGATGAATCTTTTTTCATTACTTGTTTTCCATCGATAATGAAGAAAAAAAGATTTCTATTTTCTTTCTAGATGTCCTCTATTTCCGTTATATTGGTTTATGTTGGGAAACAGTTCAGAAAAGCAAGATGAAACGGAAAAAATAATAGAAAACCAATAATTTACCGCGCCAGGGAGATAACAGGCAGAGAGTATTATATCTAGTCCGAATAAGGTCCTAAATGAAGCAGCGGTGATGAGAAGTCTCAAAAGAAACGTTGAATGCAGAAGCATGAAGAGAGTTTTTGGGGGAGATGGACCTTCTAAGTTGAGTTGAAATAGCACATTATAAATTCAATTTATTCAATTTACTTTTTTCTTTCTAGGAATCCTTTATTCAAATTAAATACCCTTTTTTTTTACTCTACATACTTTTATTTTATTTATGTCGCGTTTCGGAGTTGTGTTACCCCTTTCTCAAGACAACAATCGGCATTGGAAGCCATATTCTACAAATTCTACAAATTACAGTTTCTAACGAACCAAAGAATACTGACCTCGGAGATGAGGAACTAAGCTTTTTATATTTTGAGAATTTTTGTACACATTATTAAACCTTGTATCTTAAACTTAAATTGACAAGAAGCTCAAGTAAATTCAGTAAATGAGCACCTGCTTTCAGATAACGAAATCCATACTCAAATATTAATCAATTCTTTTAGATACTATTTCCAAATTAGAGAACACCAAGCTGTCATTACATGAAGAGCTAAATATAGTAAATTACCTGAAACCATCGTTACGAAATCTAACAGATAGAATAGGAAGATTAATAACCGACAAATTATATACGTATAGAAATAAGAAACCCAATTTTCTAACTATAGTGCGTATAGACAGGAGTTTAACCGAAAACCAAGAGTGCGAATATAATGCGAACAACCTTTTTAAATTCGCGTACACCACATCATTAGACGCAGAATGCTCCTTTTCCAAATACACCAACATATTTTCACCTCGCCGTAGTCAGCACTGGAAGGCATGCTAACGACACAATACTACAACGAATTTTTGCGCCACTCTACACCAAACTAAAATATTCCAAAGTATTTACTTTCATTATATATTAATAGTAGCCTACGGGCTACAGAGCCCTATTTTAAATGATAAAATTAGTTTTTCGTATTAATACTACAGCGATCTATTGACCCGATTCGATGCAGTACTGAACGAGAAACGGCCTCGTTTGCAGCGGAAAAAAGTGCTTTTCCACCACGACAATGTACTGGCTCGTTCATACCGCATCGTCGTGTCTGAATTGAATGAGTTGCGCTATGAATTAGTCTCTCATCCTCCATATTCACCGGACCTAGCCCTCAGCGACTTTTTCCTATTCCCAAACCTAAAAAAATCACTGGGAAAAAAGAGATTTGCCTCAAATGAGGAGGTCGTCGCCGCTACAGATGACTATTTTGCAAACATCGAAACATCCTACCTTTGCAACGGCTGGAAGAGACTGGAGCACCGTTTGAAAAAGTGTATTGATCTTCGAGGAAACTACATCGAAAAATAAAAATAAGAAACCACACCAATACCGTGTTTTTCTTGTCGATGCCGGAAACATTTCAGGTCGCCCTCGTAGTTGTTCGGCTTGCAATTTTTTCAAAAACTGTTAAAAGCAAGGGATTCATAATCACTTTCTATCATTAGGTAACTATCATTTATATTGCTTATATGCTTTATACTTTGCTTTGTGTTATACAGGCTTTTTTCTAAGACTTGACATAAATAAAACTATATATTGCGATATCGATAGTAGAATTTACGTCTCCACTATGAACGTAACTGATGGGTCTCTTATCAATATTGAGATTGTAAATGCAAGAAAATATAAATAAATGCAGAAAACTGTAATACGCAGAGAGAAGACATGTGCAAAATCAAAAAGATATGTTTATATTTTTTTCTAATGCATTTTGTGTCAACACATTAGTTTCACAAACTGTAAATGGTAACTGTCCCTCTTTTGGTGTAGCTTTTGTTACTGAGGATGAGGTGCTGAAGAGTGCTTCAAGGGTTACTAAGGATATGACATCGTGCGATGATAACATACCTAGTTTTCTAGTTCATGAATGTGCCTCTATCTTTGCGTATCCACATTTCCGACAATTTGGACAACTAGTAAAATAGTGCCAGTGTTTAAGGAAGGTGACCGGGCTAAGATTGTGAATTACATACCTATAAACATTTTAGCTAACTTTGCAAAAATATTTGAACATATTTTATATAATAATATTTATTTTAATGTTGAACCATTTTTGTTAATCCATCAACACGGATTTATATCAGGTAGATCCACAGTAACCAACTTGGCAAATATCACCCAGTATATATCCGGAGCGTTGGACCAGCGAGGACAAGTCGCGGTTATGTATATTTTTACAGGGCTTCTGATCGCTTTAATTACAACTTACTTTGTACTAAATTGGAAGGTATTGGCTTCTGTCCTTCGTTGGTAAAATTGATGTCATCTTACCTCTTATGGAGGAGTGGTTACGTTTCCTATAATGGTTATTCGTTCACTCGCTTCAGAATACTATCTGGAGTTCCGCAGGGTTCTAATCTTGGACCACTCTTATTTAATATTTTTCTGAATGATTTGCTCGATAAATTGCATAGCTTCATGCTTTAGCATACGCGGATGGTCTTAAAATCTATAATGTTATCGATTCCTTAGTTGATTGTGTTAAGTTGCAGACTTACCTTACCATTATTAATGATTGGTGTACTTTGAATGGCATATCTCTGAATATTGGCAAATGTTTAATGATCTTTTATGCCAGACGCTCTAATCCAATCATTTTTAATCATTCTGTTGATTCTACATTCATTACAAGAACAGAAAAAGGGAGGAATTTGGGAGTACTTTTTGACACAAAACTAAGCTTTTCTGATCATATATCTGCTATATGGCTTTCTGCATCTAAATCTTTGGACTTTCTAACAAGAACTTGTCGCTCCTTTCATGACATCTCAGTGGGAGGGAGTCTGTACTATGCTCTTGTTCGATCAAAATTTAAATGTGCCAACTTAATTTGGTATCCTTACTTTGTTTCAATTGAACGTGTACAAAAGCGATTCCCCAAATACCTTAGCTATAAGACTAGCGCTACTTACTCTGATCGTGGTTCAGATTATGTAACATTGCTGCAGCAACATAATTTTAATTCATTAGAAGATCGTTGCAACTGTGCAAGATTTTTATTTAACCTGTTTTCTGATGAAATAGATTCACCATCGCTTAGCTCATGTCGATTTCTGACTACTACCACGTTACACACGATCGCTTGATTTTCTTGTAACGTGTAGGCGTAATACAAATATCTTGGCCAAATCGCCTATGTTCCATATGGTCACCAATTTCAATAGAATATACTCATAGGGTATTTGTTTATATTAGAGTTATGTTTATTTTTATGAATTGTATTTTATATATGTATGTGTTGATTTGAAGTGGTATTACATGTGAGGTATACAATCAATGTAACTGCACCAATTATTTGTATGTTGTCCTGTAAGTGATAATTATCGTTGGACAAATAAAAATTATTATTATTATTGAGAACATAACCGTTAAACAAACAAATAAAACTTGAAAGCAAGAAATAGCGCCAAATAATTTTGAAATAAATGAAAGACAATTATGTTCAAAACTGGGAATATCATTAGAATAATATAATATACTCAGATGGTCCCAGATATACAGTCCTAATATCTTAACAACAAAACTTCTGCAACAGTTGTGGAAAGCATCATATAGCAATAACAGAGACAATTACTTCTCTATTTCGTTTTACTCCCCTTTTTTCGAGCTTTTTAATGAATTATCAAATTCAAACAGAGCAGAGAAGTACACATGTGTGTTTTATGGTTTGTAGTCTCGAACAAATGGCGCAATTGTCTTCGCAGAGTGGAAATCGGACCGCCGGATCGCGCTACGTAACGCCGGAACTTCATTATGCCTCCTCTCCTTCATATCCGTTTTCTAAACAGGAAATTCTCATGTTCGATATCGTATTTCGTTCGCACGTAATACAAAGCGTTGAAATCGGACGTGCTCCCTTAATTTCGTAAAGTGCCACTTCGTTGTGGAAACGTACTAAATCGAGGGCATGCTCGTCCGCGTAAAATGTGATGATCGGCAATCACGAGAATTTCTTATTTCCTGCAAACAAAGGACTAGCGATTCCTTTAGATATCTGCTCATTGTTAAAGCTGTTGCAGTAAAGAACGGGATATAAGTGAAAACTTAAAATGTAGTGTAAATAGAAAAAACAATTTGTCTCAAAGAATGAAACCAATACATTCGATTTTATTCGTTTTAATCAATAATAATAATATTTAGTTAGTAATTCTACATTAGAAAGGTAGTTATTTACAATTTTCAAGTATAGACAATTTAAAATGACACTTAAAACTATTACTGCTATTACCCTCTTTTATTACGGCATAAAGTTCATTATATATACTATTCTTAGCCTTAGACAATCGACAATAACATACTTTTTATACCTCTAGTTAGCCATGCACTTCACTTATGTACATGTTTCATATTTTTATGCAATTAGTTAGGAACTAATTTTAGCTTTACTTTATAAATTACGATAAATGTTTTATACAAAATGCCTTGTCTCACACTTGTCAGGCTTAATGCATGCAACATTAAATTTATTCGTGTATATCTCTACTACAATTGCGAATAGTTCTCATAGCCCAATTTTGCACTTTTTGCAATCGAAGCGCCCTTTCCTAAGATAAATTTTACAATAACCCCGAACAGTAGATTATGTGTGATACGACAATAGGTTTATACAAAAGTAATTTGATATACATAATATACATAATATTATTAACACTAACTTCGGACATTACAGGAGAAATGCATACATATGATGAAAAATATAAAATAGCTACGTTTACTAACAACGTCATATACTAGGAAGAATACAGGTTTCATAAAAACAGAATAGTCACTATGGTATATAACAGCAAAGAAAAATACTTTAAGTTATTACTGGATGAAAATAAACAGACCTGTCGAATTATGGAAAACTTTAGAAACGCTTTCGCCTAAAAAAGAAAAAGGATCCACTAATATATGGGTAATATTTGATAATATTGGGATGAAAGATGATTTAGAAATAGCACAGAACTTCAACGAATATTTTTTTAGAAAGCATGGGAATCCTATATGAAAGAAACTGTAACAAATTTTCAAAGTTTCGCAACATAACTTTGAATCAAAGCTGTAATTAACACGCTGAAAAAATACAGGAGACGTAGCTGGTGATCGACTAACGACCAAAATTATTAAGGATGCTTCTCAGATGTTTGCAAGTAGAATTCTTCACGTGAATTTTGAGCGCTTCGATAGATACAAGTAAATTTCTGGAAAACTGGAAAATATCGTACATTCTTCCAATGCCTAAAGTGGCAAAGATCAAAGCATGTAATAATAACACTAACTAATAATACAATTCAGGCCTACTAATACTGTACCAAGTTACGAATAAGGTCTGGAACTGTGCGTAAAAGACCGATTACATGATTTTTGTAAGCAAAACAATGTGATTTATCATAATCAATCAGGATTTAGAAAAGGTCATTCATGTGAAACTAAAATTACAGGGAAATATTGTGATTTTGGACTTATGCAGGGCTGTTGCAACCATTGATAGAAGGCTATTGATAAAGAAATTAGGGGTGTCTGGTATTTGCGACAAGGTTAAGGATTGGTTCAATTCACATTTAAATAATATAGCTCAAAGGGTAGGTAATATTAAATACTTGGGAGTTATTTTAGATAAACATTTGCTATTCAAATAACATGCAAAAAGTATTATAAACAAAATGTCGAAAAGAGAGAATTTATTAGTATAACTAACATTTTCTAACGTCTCTGTATGTAAAATTGATTATTTATAAATCCATAATTTCATCACATGTAGAATTTGGTTCCACAGTACCTTTTAATATACGCAAAAATGATATTCAGCAAATTCAAAAAATTTAGAATAGAAATAAAAATAATTTTAAAATGTAATAGGTATATTTCAGTTGAAGATATGTCAACTATACTTAATTTAATGAATCTGTGTTAAAGAATTTTATTTAAGAACCTACTATTTATACATAAAATGAAAAATAGTTAAATTTTCTTAAGCACTATAATTGATTGTATGTTAAATTCGTTTGTTTCTATTTTGTTATATACACTAGCGTGACAGAATAAAATAGACACCAGGTAAAGCGGTATAAATATGTAAACAGCTAAATTCTAAGAACGAATTAAGAACTTTTATCAGTAGGGTAGGGGAATTCGTCATAGTTTAGTATCGTTACAACTATGCCTCGCTTACAAGGTTCGAGTGATATTAGGGACTTCAACCGGGTTCGCATCGTTGGCCAGAGTGAACGCGGCGCTTCGCAACGTGAAATAAGTAAATTTTTAAATATTCCATTGTCCTCACAGCCAACCGTGTGATTACATAATTTAAGCGCAAGGAAAAAACAACAGTGGAGCCGAGACCAGGTCGTGCCGGACCTTCTGAAAGAAGTAAAAGGGTGCTTGTGCGCGAAGTGTTAAGAGAACCGCGAAAAAGTACAGCTGAGCTTGCGGCAACTTCACAGAAAAGTCGGCGCACCGTTCTGCGATACCTTCAATTTTTTGCTTATTTGGAATGATATTTATATTTTCAGCTTGTAGCTTGCATATTCTGGCATCAGTATAAAATATGATGCATTTACACTTATCAATGTTAACCACCGTACCGTTGCCATACAACCAAACGTAAATTGCAACCAGATCTCTGTTTATTTTATCCACTGTCATTCAAATTGTTGCTCCAAATATATGGGATAATGTCACCTGCAAACATTTTATACTACAATATTTTACACAGCTTACAATATGGATGATATACAATATAAACAAAAGTGGACCCAAACTGTACCCTGCGGTATCTCATAGTTTATCTGTTCGTTATTAGAAATGTTATTGTTAAATTTTATTGTTTGTAGCCCATCCCTTAAATACAAGCTGAACTATTCATGAATTTTCCTTCTGGTCCGATCTTATGCAATTTTTTTAGTAATAAATTTCTATTTATAGCTTTAAATACACGTTTAAAATCTAAGTATACTGCAATAATCAAATTTCCCTTATCTATGTTAGCATATCAGTCATTACATACATTCAACAGCACAGTTTTGCATGAATAATTATTCTTAAAGCCTAATTCTGCATCATTTATTTAATTTTTGTGGTAACCTGTATTTTTGAATCAAAGTTATCACAGAGAACTCCGAATGAAAAAAATCAGAAGTTAATGATGTATTAATAATATCAAAAAATCTGTTTCCAATAATACTAAGTTGTTCTTCAATATGATGGATGAGATACCATATTCAACCCTTACCGCATTCTTCATTTTCATAACGATTTTATAAGTAATATAATAAACTAGTATGGTAATGGAAACAAAATCGAAGAATATAAGCAGACTTTTGGCAATACAATAACATAACATAACAATATAAAGTAGATAAAATCCATCCGAAAGTATGATAGAAATGAAATATACAGAATTCAAATTTGGTGCGGAGAAGGTATTGCTGAAGCAAGAAAAAAAAATTGCCATTAATATGTACTCACACATACAAAAACAGGATTTAAGCAGTACGTACTAATCTTTGTATTGAAGTTATAAAAATTGATTAATTATAAATAGACTGAGGGTAGCAAAATCATTGTTTTTTATTCTTAGTTGGTGATTAGTAACACTTTCATACATTTTCCATTACATTACATTTAGTTTGTTTTTATAGTTTATATAATATTGATTACTACTTATAAAATAAGAAAAAACCGAACGTAATTAAGTATGCAATCTTTTGTGTGGCGCTGCGTATCTATAAAGATAAAAAAAGGCCGCAGTGAATGCTTAATTTCCCTGTACATCCCACTACAACTCCTACTTTCCTCGAATCCATTCTTCGTTCATTCGGAATCATAAAATTCAAAACCGTACACAATATAGGGCAATCTTTTATACCGCGAATGTTAGCTGGACGTTTTATAGGTCTACATATATATTCGTATACAAACATACCCCTTTCTTCGTTCCCCCGTGCATACATCTACCTCGCCATACGTTGTTGCGCGGATGGACACGTCTACCTACTGCCTACAATACACGCATAAAACAGACACGGCCGGTTATAAACCGGAAACCCTTTACTGTGACTATATAACGCGATTGCTCAATGTAAGCGTGTGTGAAATAGCGAGCTCATTGTTTGTACAATGTAATTATCAAGATCACCGGCACAAATTTAAGAACTTTTATGTGTATATGTTGAATTTACTGTAGTTGAATCAATCACAGGTGCGTGCGGAAGAGGAAATAATGCTCGATGCAGACCAATTTAGATTAATGAAGAGTAGAAAGGAGAAATAGTAAATAGAGAAATAAAAGCTTTTAACAAAAAATATATTGCATGGATCAAATGATGCTCAAATGTTCTCCACTGTTTTCAATACAGTAATATAGCCTATAGTTTATTCCAAAAAGCGAGAGACAAAATTCTGAACAGACCTCCAGCCCAAATTGCAACCTATAAATTTGTGAAATCAATTTTACCCGGTAAACTGAAATTTGAAGATCTGTCTGAAATATAAAATCTGTACCAAATGAAATTGTATATGGATTATTCAGAGATAATTTTACAATTAAAACAACAGAATGGTAAATGAACAACACACGAAAGCAAATAAATTTGTCTAGAAAACACATATTTAATTTATTTGTTGAAAGAACTTTAAATAGTGCATGTCATACAGATAACAGTGTATATATTGTAATAATTAATAAGTAGTGGAGTTGAAAATAGCTTAAATTTTACAACCATAACAATGCATGACAATTATTTATAATTAGAACTGACTAATCTGAATCTGATGTTTGTGAGGAAATCGAGTCATCACCATCCCTGTCGTCTCTAACAAAAATTATAATTCGTTTTATAACTTCATCGATAATTCCATCAAGATCCTTCATATTTGTTTCTTTTGTGATAACATGATTTATACACTTCCACGAAGTTGTTGCAGTTACTTTATTGATTGCGTTATGTAAATGTTGCTTAACTTCGTTTAATTTGAAAGCTCTGTTGTGAGCAGCAACCTCATTTTTTATCTGTGCTCATACAAGTTCAATGGATTGAATTCGCAGTGGTATGGAGATAAACGAACAACAGTCCTGTTGTTTGACTTTGCAAATTCATCATTTATATATGAATTGTATTTATTTTTGACCATGTTCACAAAAATTCAACAACTGTGCTCTAACTATATCCTCTTCATTTTTTAACCCCCTATTTTGTAACCAATTTTGCATGTCCGCTTTCCTCCACATTGTTGTTGGTGTCTTTTCAAACTTGCGGCTATGATATGGTGCATTATCCCTCACTGCGATAGCATTCTCTGGGACATAAGGTAATTCATATTTTAGTAAACCACTTCTCGAAAACTATGGAATTCATCTCCTAGTGGTAATCAGTTGCTTTCTTCGCCTTAAACAGCAACAAACCATTTTCGACGAAAGTATCTATACTGCCAATATGTAATATTATAAACCGACGTCCCTTACTAGACGGATTTTTAATCTTATGGCAAGTCCTTCCAAAAAGGCCTGCCTACAACTTAAAACATTTCGGTCCATTCATACCTTTTGCAATGTATGGCTCACATTCAACCAGATTTCCATCAAAATAGAAAATTAGTATTCTGTGGTCTATATAATCATATATCTTTCAGATATTGTCATCTCCATCTCATATCTATCAGTAAAAACACTGTTTCTATAACGTTTAAGATATCTACAACATGTAGCAGCATTATATTCAATTATATAAATATCCTAAAAACATTCTTACTTAAATTTCAGTTGCTTAATCAAGCGATATAATCTTGAGCGACTCATATTTGGCAGTTCACCACTATTGCTTATTTGGACGGAACATATCGCAAACTATTAGGCGAACAGCAGTTTCGACAGCTTCATCAAAATTCCAGTAAAGATAGTCTATCAGTTGTTTCTTTCTCTGGCTCTGAAGTTTTTCATGTTTTTTTTTTAGATTCGCTGATAACGCGATATACTGTTGGTTTTTAAATCCCTACAATCACATCTACACACATACATCTTGTAAGGCATTGATATGTCGTATATGTTGCACTCAATAAAGTTACCTAGTACTTGGGAAATCTGCTTTACCATGTTACCTTCACATTCTTTTTGTAAGCATTCAGAATTGTCTGCTTTTGAGCGTTATTGAAATGATTTACTTTCTCTCCTTTCTTTAGAAGAGAATACGCACATGTACTTTTAGCAGTACTGCTGCCAGGTTCTACATCCATAATTAAAAGCAACGGCTCCAGAATTATAATTTCAGTACAACTAAAGTTCTCTGTATTTGCATATTACTTACATAATCTATTAATTTTCAAATCAAAGCTCTTTGAAGAACTAATCTACACAGCAGTAAGCAAAGTAATATAATATTTAACAAAACTGCCGAAATCCAAACGTGATATAAACAATGGTAAGGATGTCAAAATCTTTGACAATTTACGGCAAAAAGGGAATGTTGTACCTTCTGATTTCCTCGTACTTTCAACCAATAAGAAATAACTGTTACTTGGATCTGTTCAGAAATTTGTCTCTCCCTTTTTGAAATATTATATAGTTTCAAATTTCATTCAATTATTTCTAAATGTACTAGACAAGACTAATTCTTCTGCATTCTTCTGTAACCCTGTTACGAGGATCATGGAGGTCATCTGATCACGTTTTATAAACAACGCTTTCTTGAGTGACCCCCAAAAAAGTTATCGTCCCAGCCATTTCAATGCACCCCTTGTACCAATTCATCTGTTGGGAAACCAAAAATTCGTAAATGGTAAAATACAAGGAAGGATACTCTCTTGCTGAAAGTCGTGGTTATTCTCTTGCAATATAAGATTTCCATCTTCGTCTCATCGATTTTCTAAGCTTACCGTTACTAGTGAATCTATTAAAGTTTGCAATATGCCCTAATGTAAGTCACCATTTACATTTTATTTTATAAAAATGAGGTCAATTATTGCATCTCAGGAGAAAATAAATGTCTAAACATTTATCTCCAAAGCAAATATTTATCAACGAAATTTGTTACTGGTTAATCATTTAAAACATTTTTTCATAAAACTCTATCCTTCTGTTAAAATGATCTTCATGTAATTGGTAAGTAATTTGTATTTTGCAACGAAAAAAATTATTTAGTTACGAAGCTTTATGCACTGACCTTACAGAAAGATTTACTTATTCTAATAGAAATTGAAAAGATGATTGCAAAATGTGCAACGACTTCTAATTGTGTAACTTCATTCAATCGTTTTTGTCTTTCTCTTTCTCTGTTCATAATGCTAATAGTTTCTAAAAATGTTCTTAATAATCCTGAAACTCTGCTTCGTTCACGTATAAACATAACTCTACCCTAAATATAGTAAAATATTTATTATGTTTAACTATATACAGGGTGCCCATTAAATAAAATAAAAAGGTATGAAAAATGGAAAAGATCTAATTTTATTAAATTTACATCCAAAATATTTTGTGAAAGTTTCTTCGCAGACGCTAGAAAAAATATTTAAAATAAAAATTCCTTTATTATTCACAGCCGAAATATTTGTACGTAAGCATATTATTGAACTCTTAGCATGCCGTTTGAAACGTACACAGTGTTACCTTGTAGTTTTTATAACATCGCCAGTTGTAGTATCGCAATGTAAGAAGTTTGCGTGAATATATGTGAGTTTGCTTGGATGGATGTATTATATATTCACATTCTGCATCCATAGGCGCCACATATTTCCTAGGGTTTTTTTTAATTCCGACGTTCGCGCCGTAATTTTTTGGGTTCGTGTTCTATATAATTATAACTTTTCATTATCCGTACTTTTTTATTCAATTTCAAAGACAGCCTGCATACTGTAGCTTAAAATATACATATTTAACACTGCAAAGAATTCTTTCTTACATTAAAAATATCTTCACTTCACTTTTAACTATACTGTATCGTTTGGCTTATTTTTAACACTAAGAAGTACTCTAAACTTTTCACTATTCTGCGCTAAATATTTTACCCATACAGGAAAATTACATGAGAGAATTTTCTCCTGCGTATTTTCTCTTACTCACGGATATGGAACTAACCATAAATAATGCAACAAGCAAAGCAAACAAGTGCTGTGGTGTATATTTCTTCCCCCTATGAGACGCTTCTTTCATTTGTCTTGCTCAGACCTTAATAGCTGTTATGTAACTGTCAAAATAAACCACTAACCAAAAGGAAAAAGAAATATGAAGCAAAATCTATTTAGGTACACGGCTGTAATATTTTCTGCTGTATCCACGTTCTTGAATAAGAAAATCCCTTATCTTACGTGTGCTATGTAAAATATTAAACCTAATACTGCGAGCTAAACTAAGGAAAAAAGAAAAATTTGCCCGGGATGGTCCCTACCGCCAAACCTGACTGCTGCTATATTAAACATGAAACTGATGTAAGCTTTGGAGGAAATTGTATATTTATGTGCATATACATGTTGATCTTGTGCATTGCAAGATTTTTTAAAGAATTGATTTCATTAGATCTTTGTAATTGGAAGCTCTTTTGTTTTTTTTTTTTTTTCGTAACTTACTCGTGGAAACTTTTGACATATGTATTTGAAACAATTTCCTTACAAGCCTGTGTACAGTTTTTTTAAATTTGTAACTATTATAAGATTAATTTAATTTCTATTAGTTTGATGAGAATTACACACTATTACTATGATTATTGTTATTATTATTATTATTCCTATTATTATTGTTTTTATTATACTAAGAACAAGAAATATCAGTATACAAAAAAATGGGCCTATGAAATATTTCAACAAAATTATATTTTTTGACAGAGTATCATCATTGATAAATTATTATTATCAAAAATATTTGTCATTTCCGGGCACATGAAATACTTCAACAAAACTACATTTTCATCACACATTGTCATTATTGGTAATTTTATTACATTTGCATAAGGCCATCAAATGCCTTATTATAGCGCTACATTCTGTTTCGCGGCTTACAGTTACTAAATAGAAGTTTTAAAAATTCGATCTACTTAAAGAAAAATAATTTGCTAACTAGAATTTATCCACCTATCAAACAAGTGCTATAGGTGGCGCTGACGGCATTGTATGTAGAATTTGGCATAGCTCTATTCCCCTCTCAACGACTATGTTTGCAACATTGTTTTGTTCAGTTTCTTTCAATTTGTTTATTGAAGGTAACTTTTGAGGCACCCAGTATATAAAACTCGTTTGAGAATTTTACAGTACCAAAAAGAACTTTTAACTTTAGCTTTTCAGTATTTCGATACATTACAGAATGAATTCATTGCGCTATAACAGCACTAATCCTACATTTGTAACTGTAATACACATTTTGACCAGGAGCATGATAACGTAGACATAAATTTACCGATGATCCTCTGTCACCGTCGAAAAATCCAAAGGTCATCGGAGCCGATCGAAAGAAGGACGAAAAAAGGAAAATGTATCGCAGGTATACAATTTACGTCCCATGTATCGCTATTAGGTCCTGGATTATTTCCCGAAATATGGCCGACAGTAATGGATGAATTCGGTGCGACAACATTAATCACCTCTCCACACGACTTCCGGGGCGCGATACAAGGCGAGGGCAACCCGCTAGTGAAGCGGAACATCTATCGTATCGGTGAAATAATCGGGGGGTGCGGGGTGACGCGAAAACCGGAGAGAAAATTAAGGACACGTGCGCCACCAACGGTACCACCGCAACACACCGGCATCGGAAGGAAAACCTCAGGAGAAATTATGATTTGTCAACGAATGACGTATGAAAGAAAATCGATAGTCGTTCTTGTGCGTTCTCGTTCGGTCGAATTTCACCGGCAAATTCCCAATCCGTTCAAGCGTGTATCTTTATCCGAAGAAAGGGGACAGGGGAAGATGCCTTCCACCAGCACTTAAAAAGGTACCCACCGCAGAATTGTGGCGCTAAGAAATATGTTGATGGATGTGGCACTAATGCGAAATGAACGGTTGTGCTAAATTTAAAATCGTTTTTATATGCCATACTTTCATGAGAATATCAGCTGCATTATAGATATGTCAAACTATAATTATATGTTTGATTAACAAATACGATAAAGTGAGATAATATTAATATGTAGTCTCGGCAAACGGGCGCAAGTTTCAGTGTCGTGCGGAGAAACACGTGGCGGGATGAAGCGCGCGGCACGGAGAATCGAGTACCCGTATCAAAGCACTCTTGTTCAGTACTATTCGACTGGTCGTTGTGAATGCTTGTCAGTACACATATACTTAGAAAATGTCGCAATTAGGTACGTTTCGGAATATGCCGTATATTTCGAATAAACTAGGAAATGTAATAACAAGTATGCCGGATTTAGAATACGAAGGCGATAGAATTAAATGTGTAAAGTACGACAACTATTTGACGTGCATCAGCAGACGGAAATGTGAACGCCACCTATTAGATATTCTTTAGATTTAAAAAGTATTCGCAAGAACTACTATGGACTAGCGGAGGGAATTGAAAAATTACAGAATGATTCGATATCGTTTGTGGATTCTGTTCAATTTGTGGATGATGTTTACTTACACCTCCGTACGGCGGAAGGCGAAAAAAAATGAAAGTGTAATACGAAAAATTGAAAGTGTTACTGACAAAGATTCAGATTTTCTCATATTAAGACAAATTTGTGAAGCTGCGTCGAAAGATCCATTAAGTTGTCAGAACGATTACTTTCGTGGAAACTTCTTAAAACAGTAAGTGTTTCAGCACGTTATATAATATATTTATTATTATTATTTTATGAGTAAACACTCCTGCGTCCGCATCGCCTATGCTGGCTCATGAAGGTGTTGATCTTAAATGATGCGAGTGTGTAAACGTTACTGAACATTCGCCTCGATACGGCAGCACGGCCCCTCCACGCACTGCACTGTAATTTGCCCCACTTTTCCGAGACTAATAATAAGTATGTATATACCATACACATCGAAAAGCATATCTATATTTAAAAAAGTATTACCTCTCGAAGAGATCCGCTTAGCCCTAGTAACTTTATTTACAAAAAACTATATATACCAACTATAAATTCAACGACATCTAATAACGCCAACTGATAAATGCGTTTTCAACACAATAGTAGTATTACCACAGTACCGTGCGGAATGAATAGCCATAAACCGTTATCAAGCGGAGGCTTACGTAAAAATTTAATGAACTTTCTACTTGACATTTGATGCTTAAATTATAAATCGTCAAACCTCAAGCACACAGAATACAGTGGAAATTGAATTGGTTCACAAAGGAAAAATTATATAAAATAATCTATTGGGGATCTAGAAATATAGCAATGAAAGCAAAAAGGAAATGATAAAAAAAGGGAAAACTTAAGCCCTCCTGGTAAGAATACTAACAATAAACAAAATGATAATCAGATTAAAAAATAAATGATAGATAGCTGATTTAACCTTTTGCGCATGTAAGTAAAATACATTATAGTTTTCCCTGTAATTACCAAGGAAACATTTAATAAAAATCTCGTATTTCCCTCCAGACAAGCGTGTTACCAATTACGCCACGGAGACCGTAGAAATAAGTTTCTTTTAATACCTTCATGTATTAATGTCTGCATATATACTGTAATGATACGTATTTTTGTCTTTTAAATCTTTTAAAATATCCATGTTTTTCTAATTTTTTCTTATATCTCTACTTTGTATATTTCCTCATCACTGTAAGGTTCACGCCCTTATTTTTGTTATTGTTGATGTTGTTGTTGGAGGCAAAGTGCCGTTAGGACTCCCTCTTTTAATTTATTTAAAATATTTATTCCGTACAGTTTTCTTTCTGTACATTAAATTTTACAGATATCTAGTTTAGTTGTTCATTACCGACATATGTATAATTTACAATTTTAATGTTTAAAAAAAACAAGAGTCCCTTCAACAACAGGTGCAGTGAAAACGTAAAGTCCACTATCGTTTACTATATATATGTATATATATATCGCTTTTCGATAATAAATTTTCAAAATTAACTGTTCTTTTGCTCTTATTTCATTTTTGTATCTCATTTATAATTTATAAAATTAGCTAGACAGGGATTGGTTTAGGTTTTCTTGTTAAAAAAGAAATTTTGTTAAGAAGCGATATATATAATATATACATATATATTTTGGTTTGTCAGTATATTTATTTTTAAAATCTTACATTTGGTTATTTCAATTATTGAACACTATATTCGAATTTTAAAAGGAAAAAATATATAAATAAAAGAACCCATTTGGAAAATTAAGATTTTCCATCACAATACGTAATATCTGAGCAGACAAAATTAATAATGCCAGGTTTTTATTAATTAATTATTAATATTTTCTGGAAAGCATCAACTGTAATAAAAGTGATTCATTACTACAGAACCTATGAGTTCGAATCCTACAGAAAACTATAATAAAAATTATTAAATTTTAACGTTGAAAATTACAAGGAAAAATATAATTTATCGTTTAAAAAGCCAACGGAAGTTTCATATTAATTTAATGAATAAGGACTTGGCATTATTAATATTTTGTCTGCTTAGATATTACGATTACATCACCGGATTAAAAAGTGATCCGCTTCTACGGTCTCTATGGCATAACTGATAACGCACATGTCTCGCAAACAGGAGCTGTGGGTTCGAATTCTACCGGTAACCATCAAAAAGTTTTAATTAAATCATAACGTTGGAAATCAGAAGGAAAATTATAATACATTACATATATATATAAGAAAAAAGAAGAAAAAAGTGACAAAGATATAAGCCAAAACAACAAATCAAGTGATATATAATACGCAAATTGCTTGCAAATAAATTTGCTAGACACTAATTATTTATTGTGTTATTGAATCGCGGTTATAGGCACTAGTCTGTAACACCTATGTAAAAGACAACATTGCACAAATGTCGTGGTAACTTTTGTACAAATGAACCTAATTTATAAGGGAATGCCGATAGGTGGCAAACTATATAACTAAGTGTAATACATTTTACAATAATTTAACTGTCTTACTAGTGTTAAATAATAGCATCAGCTACTGCCAGTTTGCGGGAGCAATCTGCCTAATTTCTTTCCAATAAGAATTCTTGTATTTTTAACAAATAAAAGTGTTTACACTTGAAAAAAATTAAGAAATGGTGGTTGTAGCCGTAAATTAGTGATAGCTGTAGAGAAACTACTTATGCTATCATTTAATACTAGTAAAATATTAAAAAAAATATCTAATATTTTCAGAGATACTAACGTAAATACCGAAGTATTCCCTTGATGAATTGAAAAACTTGTGGCATATTACGACATTTGTTAAAATTTTGTGGTAAGTACGCTGAATAAGATTTTACTTCATTACATTTTGATACATTTTAACAGTGAAGTTTTAACTTTCTGTGTGGACCTCGTATGTGCCTTCACCATATGCACGCAAAGGCATTTTGCTAGTGGACAGAACCATCAGCAATGAGCATAACCTTGAGATCTTATTTCATACAATTTCTTTAAATAAACTAAATATAGTATGTATATACACAAGCTTCGCGACAAATATTTATAATCCCTTGAGCCAAAAATATAAGAGTCTCGCCAAATCATCGGTACAGATCACGTTTTAAAATATATTTTAAAAATAAGCATTATTATTCCATACACAAATTCTTATTTTTTGAAAACAAACTACGATGCGTCTAGCGTATTATTACAAACACGCAAATCGGCAGCAGTTTAGATATATTTTATTTAACAGTGTAATATCAAACCTTGCATCTCGATAAGATTAACTACGTACATATATCTCCATCGTTCCAGATTACCTTTGCACTTACACAACGCAAAGCCTACTCTGATATCCTGTCGAACGTGACGAGGCCAACAGGTGTCTCGGCTAATAGCATCGGCCAGCTTAAGTACCAGCCAACCATCCCATCGAACAGATACCAATGAATTCATTCACGTCGCCATTCGATCCGAATCCGATGCGAGAGTCTGAATTCTAAACCGCCAGCAAGTTTCTCCTGCTTCCGAACTGGTTAGTAGCTCTCTGTCCTTTTGTGCAACGCGGCAAAACAAATGTCAACGAAGAACAAGAGAATTCCACCTACGCCCGTCTATTTCAACATTCGCCTTATTCCCGTCCATATATTTTGTACGTCTGGTTTAGAATACGAAGACGAGCATTGATTATTTTAAGAGAAGCAAACTCTTGTAGCCATCGTAGAAACGTTTTTAGAACTATTTTTAACGCTATAAATGTGAAGGTACTTGTTTGTGTATACGAATCGAGCTGTTGAGTTTAATTCTAGTTTCGAGGCCTATGTCGAAATGGATAAAAGGATTTATTTTTGTTGTAGCTCTATAGACGATTTAAAATGGATAATTTACATTTAATGGAATACTGGAATATTTAAGACTATTAGTCTCTTAGTGGGCTTAATAAAAATCAGTAGAGAATATATGGGAATGCTCCAAATTTTAATATGAAAGTTAAAAGCTTTAGATAATTAAAATCAACATGGTTTGTGAATAACGTATATATGATAATCTTACAAATATTGACAATATTCAAATAAATCCAACCGACCTTCAGATAATCTCAATTCCGCATATACAAAGTGTTCAAAACTATAGAGGGAATATTGTTAAAAACACTATTATTGGTAGTATCTCTAAATCTTTTTTATTTTTGATTTTGAAATAATGTGTGCTTTTACTTAGCTGACATTTGTAGATCATATCTACATAATATCAAGTTTGTATCTCAAAGTATTGTTGTGCTGTGGCTAATTTTTGAATTGTGTGTCGTGATTGTTCATAAAAATGGATCCTGCAGAGCAAGGAGCCGTAGTAAAATACCCTCCGAAACAGGACATGACGCCAACCCAAATTCATAAAGACATTATGGCAACTATCGGTGAGTCTGCAGTTTCTTATGATATAGTCAAACGCTGGTGTCGAGATTTTAAATGCGGAAGAACATCCCGTGAAAATCAACATGCCGGTGGTCCTCCGATAACGGTAACAACAGACAAAAACATTAAAAAGGTACACGATATCGTACTGCAAGACCGACGAGTACGCATCAGGAACATTGCGGAAGATACTGGCTTATCATATCATGTGGTGCACAATATACTGAGGAAACAATTATATATGAAAAAGATTAGTACAAGATGGGTGCCCCGAACCATTGATCAAAACAGCAATCGGGTGTTGATTTGTAACCATCTTTTAGAAAGGCAGCAAGCAAACAAAGAGAACTTTCTTAGTCAGTATGTGACCATGGATGAGTCATGGCTGCACCACTATAATTCCGAGACCAAAGTGCAAAGTGGAAACATCACGGTTCTCCTCCTGCGCGCAAATTTAAGGTCGCATCGTCTGTTGAGAAGGTTTTGCTGTCTGTGTTCTCGGTTGCTCAAGGAATCATTCTGACTGACTATTTGCAAAAGTAACAAACCATTACAGAGGCCGGTTTCGTGCCTATATCAAGCGTTTTGCAATTACCTTTAACGACTTGTACTCCCACTGCGGGGCAGCAGACACCGTGAAAAATACGAATTTCAGATATACAAGACGAAAAAACACATTAGAACCAAATTGAAAATGAAGCTGAGCAACGATATCATAATTCCCACGATACTAACAAAAAAAGAAAACTAGGATTACATAGCTAGCTATATAAGAGAACTACTGATGGAAAAGGAGAAACGGTATAGTATAACACAAAGCAGCTGAGAGCTGAAAGGTAGGAAAGTACGAACAGCATATATCCCGATGTCCCTGACAGCATGTCTCAACGACGATTCCGGGTATATCTGAGGATACAAAGGTGAGGTTTTAACGGGTATGCACAACTAGCGAGTCTCGCACTGCTATGTTGCGATGAATCACATAACGTCCATCAAGGATTTCCGCCTACAAAAAAATGATAACGACAACAACGCGAAAACGACCACAACGACAATGACCGCAACGATAACGACCACAACGACAACGACCACAACGACAACGACCATAACGACAACGACCACAACGACAACGACCACAACGACAACGACCACAACGACCACAACGACAACGACCACAATGACAACGACCACTACGACAACGACCACAAAGACAATGACCACAATGACACAACGGCCACAACGACAACGAGAACGATAATGATCATAATCCATGCTTTTGCATCCTCCAACGGCTTCCGCCAATACGCCTGCGCCTTAAGGTCATCGTTCTCAGCATTCGCCATGGAGTAGGGAAAACTACAAAAAACTTCAATTCTGAGAAGCAAGCCCGCACAAGACACTGAGCCACCAGTCCTGTATTATACATATATATAAAGGTGGTCGACTAATGCTTAAATATTCAGACACAAAATTATTTTACCCTAAGAAAATTTAAGTTTTCAGTGTCCGCAAAACAATTATTATCTTGGGGCAAAACAAATAGAGAAAATAATATCCTCCCGTGAATAACAAAAAAGCTTTTCTTAAGTAAGAGACTAGTTTTTGATCTGTGCAAGTAACATCTTCCAACAAGTACAAAAGATGCGTAAAACATGATCATCGCGATGCATCCCCTTCCTTCTATTTATTTCTTTGACTAGTTCATTTAAATTTTCTCCTTTAATGCATGTATTATCTACTGTGTAGAGGATATCAACAAGAAACATTTTTGAGAATGAAGAAAAAGGGTATAAAGGAAAGATACACATCCTCCTAAGAAGTAGCATCCATCTACATAAATTCGTTTCTAAACACGCAATATAATAGACATATATTTCATGCCATCTACATCAAATCTGATGAACTATATATAAACAGTCATAATGTGTGTTGCATCAGAAGTTTAAATTAAATTGTAATAATGCACCTTCCGCTAGCTTTAAGAGATAAATCTAATTTCCTTAGTATTACGGACGTTGAAATCTAATTTAATTAGTTTGTGAAATTAAAAATTTCACATTCCCGGTAAGATTCGAGTCTGCAGCTCCTGTTCACTAGACAAACACGTTTTCCATTTGCGGCACGAAGATCGCATGAGCAAACCGCATGATGTAGTAAAAACTGCAGATGTAGCGTAACATCTCGGAAGACAACACTTATTATTAATGCCAAGTATGTAATCAATTGAATTAATGTTACAACTTCCGTTGGCTTTAAATGATACATTTAATTTAATTAGTTTGTGAAATTGAATTTATCATTGCACGTTTGCATTTTAGAACAAACGCTTTAATATGATATCAGTTACTTTTACGAAAATGATTATCCCTATGTTGTACAATAAAATAAATGCTCTGTATATGCACATGTATAGCATTCAAACCAATTAGGATGACCGTCTCTGTAGACATATCTCCAAAGTAATAAAACTATCGTTTTGAAATTTTGGAGAACAATACTATGTATACGGAAGTACTTTCTAAAAATATTTCGAATTTCAGGACCCACTCCATTAAATCGGAAACTGATACGAGCTTCCTTAATTTAAATAGAACACCTATATATGAATAAAAATATTCACCATTGAGGTAAGACTCGAACCTACTGACTCCTGCTTGCCGAAAAGGCACACTAACCAACTACCAACTACACCACGGAGTTCGTAGGAACGAATCACCTTCAATATCTTGATCTAACAATGTCTGCAAATATGTATATCCTAATAAATCAACAGACATAATAAATTTTAATGCCAAGTATAACATATATAATTAAATTAATTAATATATATCCGCTCTAGTTGACAATTCGTGTCTTCTTTAATTTTACCAATGATTTTATAAACCAATTGTGAATTAATTGTTAATAAATTTAATCAAAGGCGCTTAAAATATGTTGCTTTTAAACGTTAAACATATTGCTAAGTATAAATGGAAGAAAGGCAACAAAATATACGTTATTTCAATATGTGATAGAGCTAGACATTGTTTAAACATTAAAGACCTAGTGGTCCCACTTTAATGGCTAACGACTCTATGTAAACTTGTACATTCATTCATTTCATGCAATGTTATATTCAAAGGTTTATCCAACCAATGTAAAAAAATTTTAAAATGAAATATTGACAAAACTATATACTGACCACCACCACCCGTATTTATCATTTTTATACATTAAATTATTACAAAACGACATGCAAGATTTAACGACTCAACAAGGTTGCGAAATCAATAAAATTTATTATCAGGAACAACACTCCAAAAGAAAATTGGTGTAGATTACGTGCTCTCTATGGTGTGAGCAAACAATTCATAATTCTGTGAATGCATTTGAAGGAGAGTCTTTGCTGGATAATGCAAGAAGAAATCATCTTAAAAATGTGAGAAATCCAGACATTTTGAAGTTGTAAGAGAAGAGTATTCGTGAGAATTCAAATTTGTTTGTTAGAGGTCGTTCACGGCAATTGGAACTTACGAGGGCTGTTTTCTTTTCAACCTTCGATAGCCCATAAAAACAAGACAAATATAAATAACAAAAAGATTTTTTACCAAAAGTGTACATACATGGTTATTTTTCTACATAATTACCGAAGATTGATGCATTTGTCATATCTATGGACGAGCTTTTTAATACCATCTGCATAGAATGTTGCTGCCAGTGAGTTGATATGGTCCGTGACGTTGTTTTAAAGTTTCTCTGTACTCTGGAAGCTCTACCCTCTTAGTCACTTTTTCAGATCACGAAAGAGATGGAAGTCGCTTGGCACTACAACGGGGCTATACGCCGGGTGTTCAAAAACTTTCGATTTTATTCAATAAGACGTTGGGTTACAGCAGCAGTTTGAGGGCGGGCATTTTCTTGAATGAGTAGATCTTCAAAAGTCAGTATGTCTCTTCTTTTGTTTTCAATGACGTTGCAAGTAGAAGAGATGCGCAGTCACCTTCTGCCTATCCCCGTCTTTCAGCGCACGCGAGATTGAAAGAAAAACAACCCTCGTGCATACAGATCAACTCGGAGGATTTGAGTTTGCATCCATACTACATCTAACTGGTTCAAGTAAATATTGAAGCCATCGGTTCAATGTCTTCGTCGTGTTTTCTCTGCTTGGATATTTGAGTAACTAGTTGCAGATCCATTTTTTTCAGCGATGAGGCGGCTTTCTGGAGGAACGACTACGTAAACAAACAGAACTGCAAGATTTGTAGCAAAAACAATTCGCAGGAATATGGAGGAGCATCCTTGTATCCGGGGAAAGTCACAATTTGGAGTGCCGTTCATGTCGATGGAGTCGTCGAATCGTATTCCGAGGGCAGCGTATCACCGTAGATAAAGTTCATGATTACGTATTGTTAAACAAATATCTCTTCACAAATATTGTTGTATACAATCTGCAGAGATACTACAACAGGACTGCGTTACGTGTCATACCGCTAATAAAACCCTCGCTTTAATGCAAGGTGAATCTGCTGATAGAGATATTTCAGAGAATGGTGGGGAATTATCCCCCATGATCCTGTTAATTGACGCCGCATTACTTCTTCCTATGGGGTTAAATGAAATCTGAGTAAAATGAGGTCTACACTAACAACAATTGAGAATTTCAAAGCTAACATAAGAAATGTCATGCGTGAGATATCAGCCGCAATGTGTGAAGACGTAGTGAGATATTGAACTGATCGAATACGCTATTTCCAACAAAGTTGTGGCAAACAAAAGATTTTGGATCGTAGAACAATTGCTGCGTTTTATTTAATTTTAAAACATTAATTGGAACAGCCTTTATAACACTGCAGAATATGAAATATAGCTTTTTAAAAATCGATAACTGTTTTGTACTAACTCTGCAGTCCCTGTCTATTTTATTAAGGCCACCTTATAAATTTAACGCGATAATTTACAAATACAAGTTTTTACAAGTTTAACACGCGATTTTTTCTCATTTGGTATGTTCTTTTTTGCCCATAACGAGAAAATATAAAGCGCATACAAGCAACACTAACACGTAAACACGGAAAAACGTTGTTACATAAACAGATAAATATTCTTTCTACAATAGTAACCGATTCAAATAATATTCTACCAGTTATTGTGTCTTTCAATCTTTTTTCAACCCATTCTCTATACACTACAGAATGATTCATGAGAGGGATAATAATAGGCAAGAGGTCACTAAGTATCACTTCTCAATTTCTTAGAAAGATATTTAGGGAACGCATGTGGATAGGTATTATAACTCTATTCATGAATTTTATACTTGTATTTGTAAATTATTCCGTTGGAAACAAACAAAAGCTTAAATTTAAAAGGTGGCCCTAATAAAATGGACAGGGACTGTATGTACCAACAACGAAATAAATTCACTGTGTGAATAATTGTTTCGAATAGAATTATTATCTACCGTTGGTTTTATCTTATTTACTCTTAGATATCCAGAATATCCACAACAACTTCGACACACAATCCTTTGTTAGTTTAACGGTAAAATAATCGCGTAGGCGTGGAAAAGCTGACATGCTTGCACATGTCGATAATCGTTTGTTCGTATAATCGTCGTTAGCTGTACGCGTTCGACTTTCAAATGGAAAAATACATAAGCGCCACGCTGCACGTGCGGTAAATTAAATCGATTTTTATAGAAAAATAATCAAATTGTTTATGTATGAGCGGTTTGTGCGCACACTTTCAAATGAGGAAGTACGTTATACGAATAATCAGGCGTCGAACCAAAAGCGGCGACGGACGAAGAACGAAGAAGAGAATATATGGGCGGGCGAAATTACCCCCTAGGTGTTATATTTACGATTCGTTATAGCGGTATGCTGCGCCTTTTCATTTAAATTACAAATTAAGATGGCGGTGGCGGCGTTCATTTTTGATCGATTACCGCCTTCCCGTTTTGTCGTCTGTTTTGAAGTGTGTCGCTTTGTTAGATTGATGTAGGTATGGGATTTAAAGTCATACTCTGTTACAAACTCGTGTGTAACTTCGTAATTGATGTTACTCAAGTGTTGAAGGAAAATATCTGTATCTTACACTTGTGTCTTAAATTAATGCTTTCCTACTTTCTTATCAGAACACTCTCTCTTCTAATAATAATATCAAAGATTTCTATATTTGGTAATAATCTGAACACAGTTAACACAAGTAGGGTTGGAAATGGAAAAAGAGAGAAATGTAAAATGAGACAATGACGCAATGGATACTGACGGTTTTTGACACGCCACTGTTCGAATATGAATAATATTAGGGGCATAACCAATGGCCTAAATGAATCCCTACGTAATGCAGTTTAATAATAGCCATAGAAATGTGACCGTTGAATGAATAATGTTTTAAATAATTTAATAATGTGTCACCAAGCACACTTCTACATATCGGTATCTGTAAATAGCACAATTTTCGGTATTGGACTGCTGAACAACCTCAACAACTTCATAAATAACCCTTGCATTCCGAAATAGTTACAGTGTGGCGCGGTGTGAATACATTCGGAATATTAGTCCCGTACTTTTTCGAAGAAGATGACCATACACTGGTTATAACTTCTCACCGGTATTTCTACTGATTTTTTCCACCGAAATTTTCTATCTGCTGAATTGCAACGATTTGAGGTAGAACATAACGACTTATGGCTAGCGTTCAGGATGAAGATAAATCAACAAGGTTACTAGATTTGACCAGCCCTGACTTTTTCTATGGGGTTACGTAAAGGATCGAGGTTTCCAAAATATTCCTCGAGCTCGGCAAGCTATGAAAACATTGTTCAAAAAATTAGTGCAATAAACTAGGAAATGCTACAACTAGTTACAGCGAGTTTTCACCCACGACTTTATGTACGTTTAGAAAAGCGTGGTAGCCATTTAACAGATGCTTTTTCAAAGAATAAAAATAATAAATAACTTTTGTGTACCCTATATTATAAATAATAGCAGTAAGTATTATTCAAGTAATCTCTGTTTTATTATGAAAGTCAATCAATGACATTACGTTTTGAAAATAATATCGTTTACATGATTTATGTGTTGAACTGAATGCATTCTTGTGCACCGATTTCTGTTTGCTTTTCTCAACGCATCACATGATAAATGTTCAATGGTGCGCGTGATTTTCTGCTTAAGGTTACTATAATCGTTCATAGCTTATTCTCATAGACTTGAGACTTAAGGTAGCCCTATAGAAAAACGTCTAAAAGTAAAAGATCGCAAGGCCTTGACAGCCAATTCACATTACCATTTCTCGAAATAATCCATCCGAGAAACTTGTTTTGCAAAAATTCCATGGTCTCGTAACATGTGTCACATGTTACATCTTTTGATAAAAGAAGACATTAATTGAATCAACATTTAAGATTTGCAGCCACAAACATTACCATCATATTATTGCAACGTTAGCCGTTTACCACTAACGTGATTTTCCCGTTCCTGTGATTTTCAATACAAATTAAAGCCAATTAAACCATAAGCCCAAATAGTGCACCAAACGGTGACTTTTTGAACATATAAAGGCAATTCTTAAATCACTTGAGAATTTTCATCAGCTTAAATCTTGCAATATTATACGTTTACGAATTCACCAAGTCAGAAATGCGCTTCAAGCTAGAATCTGCATCTATTTTCAACTGCTCCAGAGCCAAAGTCCCGAAAAAAATGTATAAGCCTTCTGATGAGGATCGCGATGTAAAGTTCTTTAAGTAGTCATCTAAGAAGGGACGAGTTCTTCAGGTTGTGAAACATAGATGTTAGATACTTCTCTGAAACTTACGGCAGCAATGATCTCTGTTGAACAAATTTTTCAACAGTATTGAGCGTTCTGTTAGTTGGTTATGTTAATCCTAATTTTCTTGCAAAGGACGAAAAGTTTGACAAACCGTACACTCATTTTGATGACAAATTTTAATAATTTCTAATCGTTACTGGATAGTATCATTCACATGTAACTTTCCATAATGCTTACCAGACACTATAAAACTCAGTTGACAACCCAACGACGCCATTCAAAGCAATATTATCAACGTCACATTTTAAAGTTCTGATGCTCTTATTGGTAAAGCCTTTAAATGAGCGAACAAATATTCATTGTCCTCAAATACTTTACTGCCGAATAGTTCATTCAAATGCAATAACACTTCTTTTAATAGTCTCGAAGTACTAAGTAACCGAAATATTCCAAACAACTGAAGAAATAAAGCTGCTTATTTTTTCGAATCACTTAGTTGTTTGTTAATTTCAACTAAATAAATTGTTTAGACTGAGCAACTAATTGCTTACTTTTATTTATTGCAATAACTTATAGCCAGAAATATTTTACAAATTCAATTGATTACCTAAATCAAACTTTCTTACTATATTTGATCAATGTCAGTTATTTTCACATTTCACAACAAGATTGAGCTCTAAAAAAAATTTCAAACTTTTATCTACACTCTCTGGAGCTTTTCAGGAAACAGATTGCGAATACGCTGCAGTTTGTTAAGAACCAGATGTTCCTTAACATTGTTTATAATTAATTTGTTTCAAAAAAATAAATAAATACGAAATATCTTCATTATTTTTGGAATTTATATTACTTTTCGTTACTATTCGTTTGGGTTAGGACAACTAAATAAAATTATATACCTCTTAATTTAAATAAACTAAATGTAATATAAGTACTAAATAATAGCAAAAGGTTTATTTCATCCTTTCTGTTTGTTGCGAATAACCTATTGCAGGAGTGTCGACAGCTAACTTTAAATGGATGATCACCTGAAATGTCTGATAGATTCTCTGGAAGAAAAAGACCAATACGATTGTGTAATGTATCTATTTTTAAGGATATAACACTCATTTCCTTGAAATAACCACAGTTAAGAAAAGTACATCCAAAACTGGAAAGTTCACAGTTTTCTTAAAGTAATCACCTAGGTTCCTCTCCTTTACAATGACAAACAAACTGAATACCATCTGGCCCGTACAAATTAAATTTTGATTCGTCAGAGAAAATTGATGTCAATCAGCCCAATGGCGACATGTGAGCCTCAGTTTTTTTATCAATATGTTTTTGACGTGGCCAATATGCATGCGATCCGATTGATTTTAAACAGTTTCTTCCTGAAACTGAAATCTTTACAATTACTCTTGTTGCTTACCTTAGGGCACTGATTAATTCTGTCGAAGTTAATGCACGATCATTTAAATGCAACCATTATTTCTTTCGTTGACCATCACGTCTATTGTTTACAACACTCCCAGTTCCATTATGTTCTTTTAGGATTTCAATAATTGTGGAAAGACAACATTTAATACGTTCAGCTACAGCCCGAATCGGCAACCACTCTTCTTTAAAGGCAAGAATAATCGCTTTTTGGTCCACTTTTGCCGTTAACTGCCATTAATGCAACTAAATGGTTTAAACATTTGAATCTGGTTCACATATTTTGTCCTTGCATACGTTTGGCGCATTTAAGTCAAAGAATTAGGCCATTGACCTTTCTATAGATTTCTTAGAAATGTTGCGGTTTATTCTGTCAATACTGTATACCGAACAAAAACGAATTTTTCTTTCATGTTTAGGAGATGCTGTTTCCCCAACCTAACTTCTAAAAGAAGTAATTATATAAATACACAGAACGTCCTACATTTATGTTTGCTATAAAAACCATTCCAACCAAATTACAGCAACGAAAATACCTTTTTAAGAGTTTGTTTTACTACGTTTATTTATTTTACGGCGTATAAGAGAGTTTATGAGTCCTATTTACAGGTGTTAAAAAGAAATAGGTTATAATTGTTAGGGGATTATAACTGTAACGTTTATATTTCTAATTTATATATGATGGCGTCATATTCTCCTGATAATATCGTGAAAATTTGCACGAAAGAGCTTTCGAAGTCACGCGTGCTACTACATTAAAGAGTACTGTCACGAATTCACTTTATGAAATACAAAGTTTGTTGAGGACTTTATTTTTAAAACTACATATTCGAGTTTGACATCAATTATTTTCCCATCGCAAAAGTGTTTTGAAAACCAAATCCTTAATTTTACTCCAAAAATAAAAATTGTATAGGGATTTCGCTGCCCACAAGAAAGTTCACCAATATGGAAATATATTGCCAGCATCTCTCAAAAATACGATTCTATAAAAAGATTACATTACCACAACCACAAAAAAAATAAACAAATAATTGCTTGCACAGGACACCACATTTTACCAGTACTTTCACAGCACACTACACCTTCTTAACTTCTTGAAAATGAAAAAACTATCAGTATACTGTCACGTAAGTGAAGGGCATCGTCGCATTTGAATTTCTGAGAAAACTAAGAAAGACTCGTAACGTTGGAGGGAATGACCAAAAAAATTATTGAGTGTTAGTGGGTGATACCACGAGGTAATACCCAGAAGTAAGATGGAGAAGTAAATGAAATTGAGAAACATCAGGATTCCATTCACCTCCGTCAACTTCAAAGCAGTTCTCTTTAGAGTTTCAGTACCTTTACTACGAAAGGAATGAATTCTAGAATTTTTGTTTTGCTAATGTGTTGAACGCCCTTTGTAAATTAGTTGCAATTTACTCTATCACACCAAATCTACGCCCCTTCAACTTGGTTTGGGTAAATTGGATAATTGGATCTTTGGATAACGAAAAAAGTTGCGGGGAACTAAGTTAGACGAATGTGATGAATGAGGAACCGACCATGTTATTTTTGTCGTTATCATGGGTAGAACCCAAATTGTTCATGCGCTACTGTCTTAGTCACCTTAGGACGTTACGATATTTTTTTTGTAAATAATGCCATCGCTAACGAAAAGAACAGATTAATAAGAACTTGATATCGCTTTTTGGCTTGAGGGCCTTTCTTTGGATTCAAATCAACTGTATGTTTGTGTTTTATCCAGTATTGTTCCAAAATGTTTTTTAACATTTTATGCATTTTTATGCAGTTTTAGCGAGTTTAAAACATAACTTTCAATGTTACTGTCTACGTTCGCGCGGGTCATTCAAATATTGGAAACTTTTGAGAACCATCCCATAGTTGTTATCTTTAAATCAGCTTCAAATACCTCTTTAAACAAGCTCCAGTTGTAGCTCTTTTAATTTAATACGATTAGCAGCTCTCACTACTCCTATTATAGGCGGTATGACAATATGTCTTTAAGCAATAAAATAATTTGAAGTTATTCTTTCAGTATTCAGTCGGAATCTGCAATTAGTTATTTCTATATAACTCAAAAGGCATAAGAAAATAATAAAAACAAATTCTTATAATCTAGTTTAAAGTTTATTTAAGACTAGAACACAAAACATAGTAAAATAAATTAATGACTCAAATTTGGACTTTAATCAAAAATAAGGAATTTCTTTTGAAAAATTGATTATTTGGACAGAGATATGGAATTAATTAACTACAGTCAATTAAACTTTTTAATGACGTATTTAATGTAGGCAATTCTGGCACTCCTAACAGACATTTTATTTGTTACTGTTGTCGATAGCAACTTACGCGAGTCATATTTGCAGTTATATTTTCATTAAGAATTCTTTGCTAATTTCTGCCCTCGTTCAAATATCTTCAAGATATTCTTGCCTACCAGCCCTATTGGGACACCTAGTAGAATATAATGAAAAGAACTTCATGAACGGTTAGGAGAACATTGCATGGAATAAGTACCAATTGCAAACTATCCATCTTTCTTAAATTATTTAGAATAACTTCCGTTGGTTTTTCAATGGTAATTCAATTTCCTTATTATTACCAATGTTAAATTGAATTGAATTAGTATTTTCTGAAATTTTTAATTAATAAAAATCTCACGGTTCCCGGTAGGATTTGAACCTACAGCTCCTATTCGCTAGACCAGCATGTAGTTGTCTATAAGGAGTGTAAAACAAGTTAATTTTTACGAGTGTCTAAAAAAAGCAATATTCTTTCTATAAGCATTGAATATAATGATATGTACATATGTATAGTAAGTGAAGCGGTCAAAAATTTCCAAATTTTCAACTGAAACGGAATTCATCTCAGCAAGTAAATATTTTTTAACGCAACAGTACTTAGCAACCCTATGTTGAGCGATCGTTTTCCAAGATACGGTCCAGCTAGCAGGGTTTGATGTAGGTGTGAAACTGATTGATGTTATTGCTCCCTTGGCGTAATATTAAATATAAATCCGCCCCTCGCCCGGTTATTAATTTTGTTTAATGTTTACGTTTGTGATTTCGCCGTACTTTCCGGGAAACTTTATCCGTATATATTTGATACTTTCCGGTATATATGTAGTTGTATTTGATCAGTGGGAAAACGTATTTTATACGGGGGAAAGAATGAAGATGAATTTTTTAAATTAAACCACCAACCCGAAAACAAATCAATTTTTCAATTATTTATTCCGTTGACGCCACATGAATGATTTAACAGTTTTCTCTTTAAATACGCACTTAGTTTAAAATAACAATGAAACATTTTTCTCATGATGAATAAATTAATGAAAATATTGATTCAATCAAAAATGAAATATTTCAATAAAAGTATCTTGAAACTAAGAACAGATACTCTTTCTCTTTTTAATTTCAATGTTAATGCTTTTTTCCGAGCTAGCTGCCTTACTAGAAGCTATCGGGAGAAGTACAAATGAGAGAAATCAGTAAAATTTGATAATTTGCTCGACTCACCTACCAAATTTTAATTTGTCTATAGCTTATGGTTATTTTAGATGGAATAATTTGTATATTGGAGTATTTTTTAATTCACCCTAAAATTGTCAGCTACATATTTTTGAGTTATTTAAAAAATTGGGAAGACATTGACGTAAGCAAACGAAATAGGAAATGGTTTTCTTTTATAGGGCATCCAACATTTTTCAATGCGCTATTGAAATTGAAACGTGTTACCAACACATTTTTTTTTAATGGCAATCCAACTGTCCAAATAAATCAAATCAATGGTTAAATTATTATTTTGTCTCAAATAATAGGCTGCATAACACACGCCTTGTGAATAAAAATATTATTCAATCAAATAAACCTATTCACTTGAGCTAGTATTCCTTTTCAAACATACGAATTATTGTGTATTATATATACAAAAACATTACTTTTATCTCAATTCAATACAACACGTTTTTGAATTGAATACTGAGGTTTTGCATTGAAACAAAATGTAAATACATTACAACCATAAATTTGATACCCTTACTTATATATATATTGTTTATAAATTACAAAGAAACTTTTGACAAGGTAATAAGAGAAAAACTAGGGAACATACTGGAAAAATGAGGAATACCACTGCATCTGATTAGAGTTATTAAAAGCATGTATAACAATTTAGAGGTTACCATAACCGATAACGACGAAGGATGTAGCTGAAATATACATTGATGACGTTTTACGGGAATGAATGGAAAACATCAAGCACTATACACTAGAATAGACAAAAATATTAAACAACGACAAACTAACTGAAGGATATAACTTAACCATATCGACAAAAAAGAATTAAAGTAATGGCATTTTTAAAAATGAAACAATTAGATCAAAAATAATAATTAACAATAAGCAAATAGCCTGGTGAAACGAGCAGAAATGGCTACAAGAATTGAATTAAAAGCTATTGAGCTAAAAGCTATCGGCGTTAATATCGCGATTTGATTAAAATTGGAACTAATGGAGGAAATGGGAGACCTCATTAAAACTTTTGTTCTGTTAGCGTTGCAGTAAAAAGTTAAAGATGATCTGGTGTGCGCTCTAGGTACTAGAAAATTACACTTACGCAATAGCCATGGACAATCAATTTGATTATGTAACAGAGAAAACAATATCTTAAGTAGAGAAGTAATTCTCCCCACGTAAAGCGCTGTGAAATTAAATTCGTTCAACAGAGTGTCGTATTCGATATTTGGATCAGAATAAGATCCTTCAAGAAAGGAATATAAATATTTCAGGAACCTTCTTTGAACAGACTCCGCGGAATTTACATGAGTTATATAAGTGGGAAACCAGATCAATGGACAGTATTCCAGACGGGACCCAATGGGAGAAAAAAATAAAGCAGGCAATGCTTTCACGTTATGGAAATCCTTGCAGTTGCGATAAGTGAATCCGTAGGTCTTATATCTTTTGGACACAATTTCCGAAATATGGTCAGAAACAAAACAAAAAAGAATCAAAAAGCACCCCCAAATCTCTAACCGATGAAGCGATCCTCAACACTGTATCCCGAATAGAATATTAAAAGCGCTGTTGCGTTTAGTAAATGTTACGTATGGGCATTTAGAAACGTTTAGAAATAACCTATATACTCTGCACCAGTCAGAGATGCTGCAGATATTCCTCTGAAGCAGTACACAGTCAGTAGGAGCGTCAATGGTGGAGAACAGTTTAACATTGGCAGCATATATAAGGATCCCCCCTCTCACACAATCAACAATATCATTAATAGAAGAAATATTAGATTGAAACCCTGAGCTATTACTGATACGCAATATCTTTGGAAGATGCAAAGTTTTTATAGCACACTTGAAATTGCCTGTTGGTAATGTAAGATTCAAACAATGAGCAAACGATTGCAACTTTTGAAGGAGAACATAGTGATCAATCTGATTAAAAACTTTTTGAAAATTCAAATAGATTGTATCCACTTGACCTTTAGCATCCAACGTTTTGGATACATACTGTGTGAAAGGGCAATGTTAGTAATTGTGGAAAGTTACTTCATAAATCCATGTTGAATAGCAAATATCATTCCATGAACCGGGGGATATAACTATGTAAACAAGATGTGTTCAAACGCTTTAGAAAAATTGCAAATCAAGGAAATCGGTCGGTCATTTCTAACATCAAACGAATCGCCCTTCTTCAATACGGGACAGACACGGGAAAGTTTCCAAATTGACGAGAATGTAGACGATCTTATATAAGGTTGAAAATCCGATATAACGGTTTTGCAAAAATATAAGCGCAGTCTCTCACAATAAACGTGGAACACCATCTGAACATGATGTGAACGAATTCTTGGTTCGTTTAAGTGCTTGTTCAATGTATCCCAGTGTCATAGAAGTAAGTGTTATGGTGCAGCTTGAGGTATCATTGAACGTAGGCAAGTTATTATTTTGGTAGTCAATGTAAACACTACTGAAGTATTCTTCAAAAGCATTAACGATATCCATAAATATAAAGTATACATAAACTCTAGATGAAAGTATACATCATCATAAAGACGTCTGGCTAAAAATTTAACGAATTAGATTTAAAGCAATTATCAGAATCAGGTGGAAATTAAAAATACAGAGTCCCAAAGGTAAAACAATTTAATCTAAGCGCCTAACACTTAGTTTCAAAACGGAACATGAACAAAACATAGAATACAAATATCACCCGTGACTAAGACAACACCATCTATTAATAATTCAGCAGGTCATAGCGTCGGCTAGATTATGCACATCACATGAGCCTTCCTTTGTTTAATATTAGATAGTGATACGACCCATGGTGACGAAACTAACGCCAGAAGAGCGTCGACTAGCACCAGTACTGTGGCACATGTATGTATTCGGCCGAACGTTAATCAGATCGCTAGCGCTGACTGCTCGTGCTCCGAGTTAGTTAAAATTACGAACGACGAAAGCTAATTAATGACGGGGTATCGGGATGTGCGACACAATCATAATCCAGTTGACCGGGAGTTGGTGTTCAGCTGATGGGGGATCCGACGCGTTAACATCGTTAAACAGGCGGGTTGATAGATGGAGATTGCGTTTTACATATTTATGCCCTCCGGTCCGTGTTACGCCAGAGGTTGATGGGCAAATGTGTCTTTATCGTCGCGGTTATCTGCGTTACGGGCGGTTGTTCTGACCTGCTGAATAAGTAGAGCAGTGTCTAGCGCTGATAGTGTACCGGGAATAAATAGAGATTATAGTGAAACAAAATAGAAGTTGTCATACACTACCGCTAACGAAAGTTTGGATGCGGTTAGATTCTTTCCAAAAAGAAAGTCAAATTGAATTGAAGACAAAAAATACAAAAGAAAAGTTTACTCGCTTAATAAAACAGAAATAAAAAAAATTAAAACATAATACATAGATAAAAATTAAACTTTCTTAAATTAATTAATGCTAATATGAAACTACTATTGGTATTAGTAATTACAAAATTATGATTTCCTTGCATTTAATTTTTTAAACTCTAGAAAAAATATCAGTCACGGTAGGATTTGAACCCACGACATCGGCATTACCGGCGCGATTTGAACTTACATCTCGTGGTAGCATAATGTGCCGGTAACGCAGAGGTCGTGGGTTCAAATCCTATCGCGACCGATATTTTTTTAGGTATTTAAATGCAAGGAAATCGTAATTTTATCATTACTAACACCAACGGCAATTTCATATATAACATTAATATTGATATAAATATTCATTTAATTGGTAAGAACTTGCCTCTAATGATATCGTGTCTGCTGAGATATTACGATATATCTACAGACATTGCGATATCTAGGTATTAAAAGCGACTTGAACTCACATTCAGTGTCGTGGTGCAGTTGCTAGCACACTGCGCCGGTAACGCAGAGGTCATGGGATCAAATCCTACCGTGACTGATATTTTTTCATGAATTCAAAAACGTTAGTTAAATGTAAGGAAATCGTAATTTTATCATTGCTAACATCAACAGTAGTTTCATATTAGTATTAATTATTAATACTAGTATTAATTTAATTGGCAAAAACTTGCTTTTAATAGTATTGTGTCTACTGAGACATTACGATATATCTACAAACATTGTGACATCTAAGAGCGATTTGAACTCACATTCAGTGTCGTGGTGCAGTTGGTAGCATAATGCACCGATAACGCAGAGGTTATCGATTCAAATCCTACCGTGATATTTCTTCAGGAATTTAAAAACGTTGGTTAAATGCAAGGAAATAGTAATTTTATCACAAAATTTCTTCTCATTGAGATCACCTATGGCATACCGCTCGTACAATATATGGCATTCCGGTAATCAATTTCTTAATTGTTTCGTCACCAATGTTTGTCCATTCTCCTTGTAGAATCTCCCGTTTATTTTTAGACAATTTAACTAGCTACAACAAAGAGAAAAAATAGTCTGTGTGTATCTTAAATTAATCCAACGTCATACAGATTCCATTACCTTTAATAAATGTACAGTGTGCAATGTTACTGTGCCATTATTACATTGTTATTAACTTATTATACATCAATCTCAAATACGAAGCTGAAAATAGCCTAATTAGGTATTACATTCAGCCGGATCCCGACCACATGAAACCACCCTACATTCTTCCACAAAGCAATCGTAAGCTGAAATTCAAATTTTAGACTCCCAAAATAATCGAGATACATAAGACTTAAAAACATCTGAATACAAGCCTAGCAGAGTGAGAGGGAAGAATTTAATTGTGTAATTTGAAGTAAAATAGTTCTACAAGGGACGTCTTTTAAATTTCGCATACTGGAACATAGAGGAAGGCACTAATCAAATATCAGTACTAAAAATTAACCTCCATCTTTAGTTATCCCAAATCTAAAGTTTCTGTGCGATACGTGTAGTGTTGCAGCTACAACGAATGGCGGTTAAAATTGACAAGTTAGTTGAAAAATTGAATTAAACCGAGAACATTTTCGTGTGATAATTTTTTATAACTTTCGAAGAGAATTATCTCAACAAGAATACCTCCTCGAGTTGGTTTCTGTTTTCGACAATAAAATACATCAATCAACAATTTCTCATTGTTATGGAGAATACGAACGTGAACCGATTAGTCCTAGCGACGATTCAAGAGCAGGTGCACCAAAAATGGCAGTCACGCAGGAAAACGTCGATACTGTGGGCAAGATCATCAACGAGATTGAGGCATTATTGGGGATTTCAAACACCTCAATTCAAAAAATTTTGCATGAAGAATTGTAATGTAATATGTAAAAAATTAGTTTCCCATTGTATACCGCATCTGTTGGCCGAAGAACAGAAAGCAGCTAGGGTGAATTGATTTCAAAATGGCCTTGATCGCTTCAACTCGCGAAACTCTGCAGCAACTGGATACAAGTCCAGCTGAGTAAGAGGAAAAAAATTGAATTGTGCAACTTGAAGTAAAACAGCGTTTAGAAAACTCAGTTCTTTGCAGGAAAAGCCTCGGAAGACTGAAATAGCAGTAAACTTCATAAAGAACTAATAATCAGAACAGCCATTGAGAATGATGTGGAAAGTGATCTAAAACTTTTCTTATTTTCTGTTCAGCTGCTTTTAACACACATGGATGCATGTTCGACTATTTTTTTTCTTTACACCCACTATTTTTGTACTGTACTATATGTTGAAACATATATCATTAATTATAATAAAGTTCATTATTGCTAATAAATAAACATTAGGCTTCCACTATCGGAGTCTAAGTTTGTATTGGCAGTACGTATTTCCGGGCTTGTAAGCCGTGATCTTGAGTAGGTATATGTCGACGTTTCGCGAAACACTACGGCTGGTATCTTCAGGACGATGTTGACGGTTCGTTAGAAGATGCCAATCCCAGTGTATGACGAAACGTCACCCCAGAAATACATATTGCCAGTCCATCTTCGTTATTGTTGTTTTGAAATATGTATGTATATGTACACTAGCATTACTGCTATACTATTTCTTATAATATTTCATTTTGTTAATAACGACCTTATAGCAATTAGAAATATGTAATGCTACAACTAAATATGCTCATTGTTGCCAAAAGAGCATCTGCAAATTTGTAGCGTTTTTCAAATATTTTCGAATACTGTTATGGTTGGCAATTACTACTTGAAAACACTCCATCTCGCATAGGTATATCTACAATAGCTAACCCTTTTAATCCAATTCATTTTAGTTAGCAAGATTAGATTTAGAGCAGATTACTGTATATTTAATACTCCGGCAATAATATTTACAGCGCATCCATCCGTTATGTCGTTAGCTTCATCCGCGCTAACCCATGGGTTCCGGAAATATGTTAATTGTAAATTATAACTTTTAAATTCTTACTTAAACAGAGATACGTATCTCCCACTCGGACGCCTATGATCAGAAACCGTGATTTTCGAACCTTAATAATAATTAACATAAATTCGCTTTTGTTAAGCCATAGATGCCTCATACTACACTGTATAGTAATACAGTTCTTAATTTATTTGCATCAGTAGTGTAAAATAGTGTTGCAAATGTATGTTTGAGAAAATTTTATCAAGTGCTTCGACTTTCCACGAACGGAAGCGTATATCTTACAACGACGCTATGGAAATACGAAACCTACTTTAGTTCAGAAAATTATTGGGCTATAAACCGATATCCAATTTTCCAGAAGATTATTCCTATATTCTCCTTAAATTCGATTTTCAACGTGTAGTAATAACAGTAACGTAGCAGAAACTTACACGGCCACAGTTAATAAATACTATAACAAGTACTCTTCGAGTTCCGAAACGTGTTACACCAAGATTACCAGGGATATAACATATTTCATCTCCTATCATGTATTGGTTCTTGGAGAGAACACCGAGTAACTTGTATGTACTTCAGTACTTTTCTTCTCTTACCACTAAATCCTTTATAACAATGTCACGTCGAATATCTTTTGTACAGCGACGCAACATGCACTCTGAAAATCATCAGTATTTGAGATAGCAAAAACCGTCATTGTCTAAATTAGTGGATATTTGGCAAATCGACTGATCAAGACATTTTTTTTGTTTTAAAGTTCAACGCAATATAGCCTTTCATGTAATTTACAGAGTATATGTTAATACCTATTTTAATTCCCTTATAATTTCATTAAAACAGTAAATAAATATTCTTCTTAATTTTCAGCCAGCAAACTCACATTAAAACTTAGATGTACTTGACTAGGTTATATGTTAATAAAACAAAATAAGTAAGTAAATAAACCATTTTGCGATGACAATAAAAGCGTGAACTCTTTGAATGTCATAAAATGAATGTATAAATAAAACACATGTGCTACGTACGAGGGCTGTTTTTCTTTCAACCTGCATTCGTGCCTATAAACAGTCACGCGAGCGGTGGGAGATGGGAATACCCAGAAAGTAGCTGCGCATCTCCCCCACTATAATGTCTGCCACTTGCAACGACATCAAGTTATTTTCAAGTGAGTTGCAGGCACGTAAACATGGTTGCTGCAATTGATTCTGCCGCTAACTATGGGTTGCGTAATGCAATTCGATTCCTTCAAGCAGAAGAAAATAGTGGAAGTGAAATTCATCGAAGGTTGTACAATGATTGCGGAGAGCCATACAAAACAAAAGAAGAGGCATGCTGACTTCTGGAATTCTTCTCATTCATGACAATACCCGCCCTCATACTCCTGCTGTAACCCAACAATCCAGCGTATAGCCTGGATTTAGAGCCAAGTGACTTTCATCTCCTTCGTAAACTGAAAAGTGACTAGGAGGGCAAAGCTACCAAGTACAGAGAAACTTGAAAACAACGCCACGGACCATCTCAACTTACTGGCGGCAACATTCTATGCAGAGGGAAGCAGAAGGCTCGTCAATAAATATGACAAATGCATCAATCTTCACGGTGATTATGTTTCCACATAACTTTTAGTAATAAATTCATTTTGTTATTTAAACTTGTCTTGTTTTTATGAGCTATTGGAGGTGGAAAAAAAAACAGCCCTCGTAACCCAGAACACATTTTGCTCGCGTTATCGAGTGTTTTCTTAAATAAACTTAGCTAATGACACCTTTGAGCATTTTTTTATATATTGTTTGCCAATTAACCCTTTAAGTCGAAACCTATGTGAAAATAGCATTTCACTCAACCCAAATGACAACAATTTGGTGCCCAACGTGGTGCCCAACGACCCTGATTGATAACAATTCAGTGCCACTATTGCTAACTATTCTTTGATTTTTGGATTCTCCGCCATCGTGATCTTCTCCATTTATAAGAACTAAAATATATCTGAATCTGCGAGAGCTGTATTTTTAACCTCCATTCGTGCCTGTAAACAGTCACATGAGCGGTGGAACACGGGGATTCCCAGAAGATGACTGCGCATTTCCCCCACTATAATACCTGCAACATTATTACACCATTTTCAGCTGAGTTGCAGATACGTAAATATTGCTACTACAGTTGATTCTCTTCAAGCAAAAGGAAATAGTGAAGCTGAAATTCATCGAAAAATGGGCCGAATATACGGCGAAAACTTGTGTGCGTGAATGGTGTAGGAAGTTTGAAGAAGCCCGAGCCGATGAAGGGAGACAAGGACGCAAGTCGCAATAGAAGACATTATTCAGCAAGTTGACAAAATTGGTTCAAGAAAAATGGATGTTTATCATCAGTGAGTTGAGTGTGGTATTTCCCGAAGTTTCAAGATCAGAGTACAGAGGAACTTCAAAACAACGTCACGGACCATCTCAGCTCACTGACGGCAGCATTCTATGGAGAGGGGAGTGGAAGACTCGTCCATAAACATGACAAATTCATCGATCTTCACGGTGATTATACGGAAAAGTAACCATGTTTGCACATCATTTTTAATAATAAATTAGTTTTGTTATTTACACTTGTCTTGTTTCTATGAGCTATCGGAGGTTAGAAAAAAAAACAGCCCGCGTATTTGTACATGTTCTGATATATTCTTATTCTGGTAAGAAATATTCTTATTCTGGACACATTTACAAATTCTTCCCTTGTTACTGTTCGCATTCATTTAATTTCCAATCTGTATAAGCTTCAAAATCGGCCATTATATTTAAATCCGTTTTCGTTATTCCTCCAAAACCATTCGTTCGCTGACGGTTAGTTTTGTTCGAAACTTGATCGGTGTATCGCGATTTTATTCCCTGTTCTGTTCACATTTCTGTATCAGGCCAATGAATAATTTAAAAGGCAAATTTTTGCCATTAAGAGTAGCTTTGCAAGCCGGAATTTGAATTTTTTTTCTGTCGACGATTTATTGCGATATACATACATATTTAACGAACTTTGTTAGCGTCGCTTGCCTTATTTCACGTTGTGAATTTTCGGGTTAAGATACGAGAGCGAACGAATTTTGATTTATATTCATAAGTGCAAGGAAAAATTATAACGTACTACATCTGGATGTTCACCTATCTTTTTCACATAAATATGTACATATATAACTCACAGAAACGCATAGATATAGGATTCTGATCGAAAATTTGAATATGGAAAGTCCAATGAAAATTCTTTTGTAAATACAGTCCCTCTCCATTTTATTAGGGGCCCCCTTATAAATTTAAGCTTCTGTGTGTTTCCAACGCGATAATTTACAAATACACGTATAAAATTCATAAATTAGGTTTACAGTACCTATCTAAATACGTTCCCTAAATATTGAGAAAGTGCAACTTAATGACCTTTTGCCTATTATTATCCCTCTCATAAATCATTCTGTACTGTATAGAAGATGGGTAGGAACAAGATTGAAAGACACAAAAATTCATAGAATATTTTTCCATGTTTTCGTGTTAGTTATTGCTTGTATGCGCTTTATATTTTTTCGTTAGGGTCAAAAAGAAAACATAGCAGAGCCTCCTCTTGAATTTGTATATGTCATGGTTTCTGCAAATACTGTGGTTGGCATCTTCAGAACAATGGGCTGGTTATCTGACTAGTGGTGGTTCGAGTATGTGGGCTGTTGGGTTTAACGAGAGTCGGAGAGAGTTCCATTTCCTCTTCGTCTAAATTGTTGTCTGTTTTCTAATGTGAACGAAAGGTGTTTGCTGCGGACTGCAAGATTATGCCCTTTTCCTCGGCTCTTCGTTTGATTTGATTTACTCCCTCGTTAATTGTTCTTCTGATAGGTCGATTTATTTTTTTTTATTGTTGGATTGTCATGGGTAGCTATTTTCGATAACGTATTATGCGTGTGACGTAGTACGGCTGCGTCTAGTGTTTCAACATGTAATTCATCTAGCAGTATCCGGTTAGATATATATCTTAGAGCCCTTGCTAACTTGTTTAGTTTAGCCTTTATCATGTTTTTCTTTGATTTTCTGAAACTTGGTGCCACAGTTCCCCAACGTATATGGCGACCGGTACTATGAATGTTTATAAAAGTTTTAGTCTTGGTGATTATAGCAATTTTCTTTATCAATTCCTCAATGTGCAGGATGTAGGTTAGGCGCCTGCCCAAGACGACTCCAAGGTTTTTCGCTTGATTGGCCCACGGGATGGTTTGGTAGTTAATTCGAATTTCGTCAAGTTGTTTGTGCCTTTTGCGCGGTGTGGCCATTGAGATCGTTTTTCAGAAAACTTAGGTGTTGTTGGTGAGAATCAGGGGGAAATATTTCACAACCACATCAGCATTACGGCTGATTGTTGCTGGAATCTTCAGCGAGACTGTTTCGGTAATCCTCACGCAAGGAAATATAAAAGGAAATTTTTAACTGATGATTGAAAGTTGTATATGCATATTTTTCTACCCATTTCTTATGCTTCATTTAACAGTTATCAAATAGTAATATTTAAAAAGTTACGTACATAACAAAAAATTATATCTAATTTTGGCGCATTTTTCCTAAATAGGGAAAAAGACTGAATTTCGAAAACTAGGTCTGGTAGAACACATCAGACGCCATTTCTAGATTATGCACCCCAAAATTGCTTAATTACACTTAAAAAATCCGAGGCACCAAAATGTGTGTTGGCCAGTGTTATCGAATCCACGTGACACTAGTACACACGAGTCTACCAGGAAACTGTAGAGATACATAATTAATTTTATATTCATTTTCCGAATGATCTGATTTCCAAATGGCCAGGCAATTACTTATCCGTTGGAAACTGCAATTTTATCTATCTTCTTATTGGATTTCTATTTTTGAATTCTTTCTTGTTTCATTACAACCTATCATGTTCTAATTAATCATTTGCTTAAAAATCTAATAACGTTCTTTGATTGATGACACCCGTTTTTCTAAGTATTACCATATACATTATTTTTGTAACTGTGTTTCCATAACATTGATGTCAATATCAATTTTGGTACGTACATTATTTTTATATTGTTTTGTGTAATTCTAACACGTTTTATGTAAATTAATACCAATCTTTTATTACAATAATCTAAATCACTAAGGATTCCAAATGGTGTAATTGTAAAGTATTAAACATGCTAAATAGTTTGTGGTAAAACTTTAAAGGAATATAAATGACCATACGTACATCCGAGTCTATGGCCGAGAATAGGATAGGAATACATTCACCAACCATTTTTCTGTATTTTGGGTTCATTCAATAAATTTATAACAATATTCCTGCCCTGATACTATTTTATTTTTAATTAGCTGATTGTAAGTTATTAAAGGTTCATTAACATGTAAAACCCACTTCTTCCGAGAAAAGTATGTAGCATGGATCTTGTGGGCTGCTACCGATCGAGTGAAAACGCCGCTTTTAATCGTGCCGTGGAGGTCGATATCTAAAACAACATGTGGGTTGTCCCCATTCACCCTAGCGTATATTAATAAATACACCTCTTTTGCGTAAATTAATATCGTCGTAATTATATATGGCTAAAGTTTTTCCTCGGCCAGTTATGTTAAAAAGTAGGTTCAATAGCACTGTTTCGCTCTCACACTAGAATTTACATTATTAAAAACATGATTGCAAATAATGAACAACCAACACTGGATGTTTATAAACGTCTTATAAAAATATACAAACCTTTAAAAAACGAATGAACCATGCCGCAAATCTAAAATCTATTTAACCAGAAGAATTATTATATACAAAGGTTATTCAATGAAGATACATTTGACGTAGAGAAAGCTCTCCGAAGGTTTATACAAATTGGATTAGTGTATGTATCTTGCCTATGTTGTGTAAGGTAAGCTTATAATGTTTATATTTACTTACGTATTGCACGTAAGTAATAAACGTACAGTATACAAGGACGACCTGAAATGTTTCCGGAAACTACAAGAAAAACACGGTGTTACATTTTTTCAGAGTGGTCCAGTCTCTTCAAGCCGTCGGAAAAGTAGGATGTTTCGAAGTCTGCAAAATAACCATCAGTAGTGGCGACGACCTCATTTGAGGAAAATCTTTTCCCTTCCAGTGATTCTTTTCAGATTTGGGAATAGGAAAAGATCGCTGAGGGGTAGGTCCGATGAATATGGAGGATGGAAGATTAACTCGTAGCGCAACTCATTCAATTTGGACACGACGATGCGAGATAAATGAGACGGTGCATTGCCGTGGTGGAAAAGCAGCTTTTTCTACTCTCTCCTTCAATACTGCATCGAATCGGCTCAATAAATCGCTGTAGTATTGCTCCGTGATCGTCTTTCCCTTCTGCAGATAGTCGATGAGGATTACACCTTGGAAATCCAAAAAAATGGTCACCATGATCTTGTAGCGGTCTTTGCTTTCTTCGAAGCAGATTAGTTAGAAATTAGTTAGAAATTTCAATTTCTATCCATACATATTTTGGGTTTCTAAGGATGCATTACAATATTAACAATATTTCAAAAGTCTTCGTCATCTAACATGCTGATGTTCTCAAATAAGCTAGAAAATCGTGACATGAACGTAAATTGTTTGACACAATCTAGGTCTTTTATAACTGTAGCTGGACCCCTCATTATGAGATTAAGGAAATAGCATTTTAAAATCCAAACAAAAATGTATGTGGGCAAATAGTTTTGGCCGATAGTGTATAGGTACAAACAGCACTTGGCACTATGTTTATCTAATTTTATTAATATTTATTGCAAACATTTAACATTATAGCACGTAGCCACTATCTACAAACTACGTGTATTATCGGGATCCAGTTGCTTGGTATTACCAACATTACAGGAATGGCTTGAAGTAACAACCATTACTGAAGACCAACATACTGTGCTAATCACGATCATAGATTAAATCAGCGAGTTACAGCACCCGAAATCTGTGAGGATATTAATAGACGCCGTAAAACTACAGTATAAATATCCACGACCAGGTCACGAATAAAGGTCTATTTACACACAAGAGGAAGGGATGGCTTCTTCTAATAACGTTGAACTGGCAATTATTGGTATAGACCTAGATCAGAAGAACGAAGAAACGAATAAAAAATGCGAAGATGGATATATGAGGCAAGGAGGACCAAACTAGAAGGTGAAGACAAATTACCTACGGAACTGTCTGAAAATACTCACCATATGTTACGTAATAATACCATTTAATAAAACAATACACTCGCTGGAGAAGTATGTAACCGAGAGAACAAGCTGTTCTGTTTCTTTTCCCAGATCAAGTATGGGCAACCTCTGACATGTGGACCAAACTTTACTGTGCAAATACGTTCGCGGACCGCGTTTAAAAGTAGTGCATTTTAAGTTAGTGTTTATAATTTTTAGCGATAGATATCAGACATGAAATAATACGACAATGTTATTATAATGCAATTTATTAAAATAAGAAAATGAAATGAAAAAAAACAGGTACAACATTATAATTAAATCGTGAATTTTTTTAATTGGGTTTTCCAAAATGTCTCGCGGGCCGGATCAAATCTTACAGCGGGCCGGTTGTTGCTTACATATGTCTTAGATCATTCCAAATGTTATTTTTAAAACCGGTGTCTATGGCAAATAAGATAGTTCAGGAAAATTCCATATTGACTCAATAAATTTTTCATCCTTCTAAACAACATGCAATAAAAGAAAGTTGAATCCTGACCTTCAAGCAACACTGATGGTGAAATATGTCACTTTGTTTTCCACTAACACTAATAGTGAGCTGACGTGGCACTGGTGTGTGCATATAAACCATAATGCACCCAACTTGAAGAACACCTGTTTACTAAAAAACCAAGCAAATATAAAAACCTATTTAGTTAGCCTTTGGAACATGCAAATTGGACTCAAAAAAAACTTGGAGAAATGTTATTTAAAGCGCCGGGTCCAAATTCGAAGTTTTTGATAATAAATAGCAAATTCTTGTTCAAATGACATGAAAAAGAACTGTTATTCAAACTATTTTTTTTCTGTGATTGGTGTAAGAAATTTGGTGAGGATTGAGGGAATATCGAGAAAAGAAATTTTAGAACAGTATATGATTTATATGATTCCATCTGGCTTATGATTCGTTGAGGACCAGCACTATAACGACCCCAAATATACTTCGAAGCTCTGCAAAAACTTTTTATACCAGAAAGTAAAATAAGGTGTCATCTGAAATATGGTGTATGCCCTGCGCAATCATCGGACTTCAAGCCTATAGAGAAATTGTGGAATGAACTAAACAGAAAAGTACCTTAACAGAGCTAAGTTCACCAACACATTTATGGAAGTATTTTCATTTTAAATTGATTAACATTAGCACAAAAGTTTTAAATAAGTCTATAAAAAAGCTATAATAACACAAATTATAGTAAAACCCATTATAATAAGTAATTAAAAATGTATCTTTTTCGTTACTGTTCCTTTCATTCATCTATATTGAAAAGCGAAAGTAAAGGGTCACAATCTAAAGCTGAATAGCATTCAGGATATTGCGACATACCAGAAATATAGATGCAAACTGTTTTGTTATATCTGCGTTTACTTATTGAAAATATTTTATCTTATCTTGTATCGTACATGTCAATATTTACTGCTTTCTCAACAATTTTGCAGGAAATGTACCCGGAGTAAACCTCCAAACGCATACAAGGAATTATCAAAGTTTACTGGGTGTAAAATCACGTAGTCAACCATACTGTTGGTGAAGTAAAATAAACGAGAAACAATTTTGAAGAATATCGCGTTGCAAATCAATAACGAAAATAAGGAATAAGTAATTTTTATCTGCTACTTACGTATTTTAACGTGCCTAATTTAGAGGAAGTGTAAAAGGATGTTTCTTTCCAATCTCATGAAGTTTTATTAAATATTTAAAAAGTAATGTCAATTGAGATGCCTTTTCATTGTCAACTCTACAAGGTATCCTAAAAGTCCTTCTCAAAATGAAAAAAATGTAATGAAATAATGATGAGGCTTAATGAATAAATGTTTATTTTTTTATTAAAATACAGGCTTTCGGAATTTACTTTTTAAAAATTATATGTTCTAAATGTGTTGTGTTATTTTGTTAGCACTCTTATAAACGTGAGGCAAGAACTACTCAGTACTCTCTCAGTCTCTTCGAATATTCTCCTTCATTCATTCAGAGAGTGAAGAGTGTTACTGTATACCTCTGATTTAAGGTAGCCCCATAGGATAAAATCTACCGAGGTCAACTCGAGGCTACTTCGTAGTCAGTTTATGTCAATGCGTCTAAATCAATTTTTAAGGAAAATTTAACGAACACGTGCGAGATGTTACTCTATCTTGTTCAAACCAAGTGTTTTGATTATAACCATTAAAATCTTGTAAGGCTGGCGTAAAAAAATTGTTAAATATGTCCACATATCCCTCGGAATTTACAGTTACTGTGCGACCTCCGTCATCTTAAAAAAAGTGCGGGCTGATAATTCTTTGCGCCAACATTGCAGCTCAAACAATAACTTTTAGCGAGAAAAGTGGCCTTTCATGCTTCTCCTTTGGATTTGTTGAACTCCAATAATTTCAGTTCTGTCTGAACTAAACTCAAGCACACTCCACTCGCGTAAAACGCTTCATAGCGACTAAATTCCCAAGAATGGGTCTAGTGATTAGCATAACCTCCACTTCCCACTTAATGATTGTGCAGTGAAGAAAACAAATTAAAGAAGACCTTTATTTCTTCATTCTGAATGGACGGTGCCCGTATGATGAAAAAGTGCTTCTGACTTCCGCAGAAGAAGAATTCGCATTCTTGATTAATATCTATAATATTCTTGAGAGATGATCATTAGCCCTCTGCATTTACATTTTGCAATAATTCTTGGAAAAACGTGATTTCATGAAACATATCCTGGCCTCAGCAATTAAATTGTTTTCCAAACTTCTTCATCTTCAATTGATCTGAAGCTACAATTTGTTGCAAAAATGATTCTAGCTATCTGCTTGTTTAGTTCTTGCTTCTTTTTCTGCTTAAAATGTGCTACGTCTGCTATGGCAAACAGTTCACAGAGAGACAGTTCAAGACTTAGAAACAAGACATTTATCGAATCAAGTAGACTTAACATTCTATATTAAAATATAATGCTATGGAAACTTTACACTCGTATTTGATAAAATATATTAAATTTACTTACAGTTAAAATAATTCACAAAAGAGTTGAAAAACAGGACTAATATTAAACTGACGAAAAAAGGTGATGACATTGTTCGTTTAGAACAAAATTAGATGCTGACTAAAATACTATTCCACACGGTAACTTAACCGTGTCGTACTTAAATAAAGACAGGCAATCATAAAAATAATTATGATTAAAGTAGTATGTACACAACACTTCACATCTTACTCTCAAAATAAGGAAAAAGGTACTGTTTTACAAATACGATGAGAATAAATTTTACATCGTATATCTTGTTAAAACTGTTCTGTTATAGCTATTATAGACAGAAATACTACGCCTATAATCCAGTTGTATTTCTAACTAAATTTGCATTGGCGTAACCTTTATTATTATATGTACGTACGTACTACGAACACTTTTAATTTTCATTGCCAAATTATATAGTTTTGCTCATATGCATAGTGCATTCAACTCAAAAGTGTAATGCACTTACATTTTCCTTGACTTTTTCCAAATTTAAACCAAGATATCCTTCAAAATGGAACACGATATATTCGATAAATTCTACACTGAAGAAAACAATTCAGTAAATAATAATATTTAATAATAATAATATTTAATGCCCAACAGATACAAATATCCAATTACAAGGCAATGTTAAATAATGTACACATGTAAATATAAGTAACATAAAATTAAAGTATGTCAAATTAGAAAACTTAGTAACTAGTTGCTTTAATTTAAATTAAAAAAAAAAGTAGTTTACCAGTGGTTAGGAAAAAAGAGAGAACGGAAAAAGTATTCAACTAAGTGTAACGCACCCGCGGTCTACATACCGTCAAAAGGGACGGTAAAGTGCAGGTATGTATATCCAACTCGGCAAACTCCATAGAGTTGAAATTGCTACACAATCTGTGTATTGGGGACCTGATGGCGATGTTTGTTCTAGGTGCGAAACAGTAAAATGTATTTGTTTGCCTAGATCCTGAACGTGGTACAATGAAGTTGATTTTACTCAACAACTCAGGGACATCAAGACCATTATGAAGTAAAGTAAATAGGAATTTACACTCAGCCTGTTTTCGACGTAGTTCTAATGAATCAATATTAAATGCCTCTAGCAGAGCACTGTGGCTAAATCCTTGTATCGGGTAAGTATTACATTTTTTAAAGTACAAGAACTTCAAACACCTTCTCTGAATCTGCTCTAGAAGATGTATCTGATAGATGTACATAGGTGACCAGACCAAGGACGCATACTCCAGTCGAGACCGAACAAAAGCGAAATAAAGAGGAAGAATGGCTGCTATAGAAGCAAATGGTCGTGTAACACGTATAATGAATCCTAACATACTCAACGCTGATGTACAAATACTGGATATGTGCTCCATAAAGGTCAGTCTTGAGTCAAAGACGACGCCCAAGTCTCTCATAGAGGTCTCTCTAGGTAAAGAAGATCCAGCGAAGTGGTAGGTATATATAATTGGAGTCGTCTTACGAGTGTAGGTGACAATTTTGCATTTGTTTACATTAACTGTTAGTTTGTTGTTGACACACCACGTGTGGAATATATCGAGTTGGCTTTGCAAAAGATCGCAATCCTGAGAATTATTAATTGTTGACTACAACTTCAAGTCATCTGCGTATAACAACTTTGGACAGTTCAGTTGATAGCACAAATCATTTATATATATGAGGAACAGAAGTGGACCCAAGTTACTTCCCTGAGGAACTCCAGAGCTCGGCGCGAAGTAATCAGACTCAAATCCCATGTATGTCACAAATTGCTTTCTATCAAGAAGATACGATTGGAATAAAGACAAAAGAGAAGACGAAAATCCAATATTGTCCAATTTAAAAAATTTAAAAAATGTTTGACTAATTTTACTTCAATTCAATCAAACAAAATATTTATAGGAACCAAGTTATTATTAAGAACATTTTGGGTGTTTTACTTCTAATCAAGTAAAAGTTACAATTTAATTTGTTCATATAACAAGGTGTAAAAATTAATAAATAAAATTGTAATCAGTTTTACGTATAAAGACAACATTATTTGGTAATTTTTAAAGAATATTCATATAAATATTCAACATTGATAAACAACATGCTTGGTTCATGTTATGGATTCCCCCCCTAAAAATGGTTTTCATTGTTTCTTTCGCACACTAATTGTTTTTTATCGAATAGAGAAAACCTATCTGATATTGACAGCAATAAAAATGTATTACCCAACACTTTTTGTTGAAATCGCAAATCAACTGTGAATTAAATGAGAATAATTTCTTTTCAAAATATGTATATCTAATCCCCGATTGCAGTATCAATTTGAGACAAATAGGCTACGCAACCCTTAACCTCTAAGCAAAAAAAATATTGTTCAATCAATGAAACCTATTCTATTGAGTATCCTTTGATTAAATCAAACGTACGAAGTATTCCACATTACTTTTCTCTCACTTCAATGTTAAGATACTTTTGATTTAAGCAACGAGACTTAACATTGCAAAGGGAGAAAGGAACCCACCACAAAAGATTTGAAATGTAAATATTTTTGTAACAATTAAAGTTGGGTATCCCATTCGCTAATACAAGAGGTTAAGAATCATCTATTGTTGTAGTGTTTGCCACATTTTATTTTCGATTTTTGCGCACTGGGCTATTATAAAGGCAGAAAGCAACCTGTCAGAAAAGTTTAAATATCTAAATATTTTTGCAACAATTTTATAAACAATTGAAGTTGGGTAACCCATTCGCTTATACAAAAAGTTAAGAATCATCTAGTGATGTAGTATTTGCCACATTTTGTTCGCATTTTTTGCCTACTGAGCTATTATAAAAGGTGAAAGGAACCCGCCTAAGAAGTTTTAAAATGTAAACATTTGCGATTTTTGCACACTGAGCTATTGCAAAGTTCCAAAATGTAAATACGTTTGTAACAATTTTCACATATTTTTTAACCTTACTCCCACGTTCTTTCCAATATGTCCCAAGATCACAAGTAAAACGTAGCAGTACTACACAAATGTGAGACTGGTTATATCACAATATCAGTAATTCGGTTGATATGTCATGAGTCTATGTACTCTTGAAACACTGCGTTTCAAATAAATTATAAATTTGTGTGATGTGGAGTTTATTTGATACCGATGGATCGCTTATCATCAATTGTTTATGAAAATTGTTACAAAATTATTTACATTTAAAAACTTTTCTGGCCAATTCCCTTCAATGTTTGCAATACAACCGTGTTCAAAAATCGCGGATAAAAGGTGGCGAACACTGCAGAAAAGAATAATTCTTTGTCTCTTGTGGTAGCGAACGGCATGCCCAACGTTAATTGTTTATAAAAATTGTTACAAACATGTTTACATTTTAAAAATGTTATGGCAGGTTCCTTTTTCCATTTGTAATAACTCAGTGTGCAAAAGTTGCGAATGAAATGTGGCAAACAGTGCAACAATAGATAATTCTTTACCTCTTGTATTAGCGAATGGAATACCTAATTGTAATTGTTTAAAAAAATGGTTGCTAAAATATTTACGTTTTAAAACTTTTCTGATAGGCTCCTTTCTCCCTTGGCAAAGACTCGTTGTACAAAAATCGCGAATAAAATGTGGCAAACGCTATGGAAACAGATCATCTTATACCTATTGTATTAACGAATGGGATATTCAACTTTAATTGTTTATAAACATTGTTATAAACATATTTACGTCCTAAAACTCTCCCAGCGAGTTGTCTCCGACATCGGCAATAACTCAGTTATTGAAAATCATGAGTAAAATGTAGCGGACTGAGATGAATTTTCTATTGCTAGCTTCACATCGGTATATATATGATCAAAGCAAGATTACACTTTTCTCTTCTTTGATATAACTCCCTTCAAGGATATCATTGCCTTAACTATTCAATGTCATGAAAACTGGAGGTTGTCGTCTTGTTACATAATCTTTCCAAATTTACTCATCACCACATTTCAACTTAAATACAAGGAATATATTTAGGAGTGTGTAAAACATATAAGCAAAGTAAAAATCTAGTAATTAACTAACTTTAAAATGAAAATTACAGCACTGAAAATTGACTACAATATAACACCATTCAGATTTAACTACGAAATATGAATAACTACCTCTCTTCAGTTTCTCAAAATCACTGTGGTAATAATATTATTAAGGCAGATAAATTATCGTGCACTAGAAAGATCAACATTCTTAAACAATTTTTTATGCAACATCACAGCCTTTTTAGTAGATATTACCTTTCAAAACCTAGCTCGTACAAGCTATATAATGCTCCATAACGTCGATACGCACAAGCTTACGTAAACCGAAAGCTGAATAGCCCACGCCAAAATATCAACATACCTATTAACGACCAACGATTTCCCCACGCAAACTCAAACAGATGTGAAGAAGAACGACAATAATGTTAATAAGCTAAAAGCTTGGAAAGTTTCAAAATCGACACTCACCTTATTAGAAGGAGATGAGCAGTTTCCAAAGAGCTCCGCACAGAAAATAGTTCCACATAGAGAGTTTCGGTTTCATTCTTCCCGCGAAAAATCACTACCACAAAAGAAACGATGAAAATGAGCTGACCGGGTAAATCGGGAAAAAATCACTCGATATCAATATCACATAATGTTTTTTTTTCTATTTGACGACGTGGGGAATACAATACAGAATTGGAGATTCTTTCAAAACCCAATGGCAGGCGCACTTTCGTTTTATTTTTTGTTTATTAAAAAAATGCTTGAATATAATTTTCACCTGATAATTTTTTGACTCTTTATAATTTATAAACTTCCCCTTCCTATCCCACTCCTTAGGTAACGTCGTATTTCCTTCGATATAATGTTCTATACGATATTTTATTCATTACAATATCAAATCGCCACTAATATTTATGGAAAATAAACTTTTTATTGCATTTAATTTTTTCTTAATTTCATTCCGCATACCTTAATCGAAAAACAGCGTTTAATTACCAATTAAATCTCGCTATTATCTACCAGATATTGTTGACATTCAACGAACTAGTCGGAACACGTCCGAAGACTGCGACGCCTGCGAACTGTTCGAGGTTGTGGAGGAGCTAAACGAGGCGAACGCTCCCCGTACGATCGCCAGTAAGCGAATGTGCGCTCCAAACTCGCCGTCAATTCCATCTATGGAGCAACATGGACGTGGACGAGAGGCGCATGCTCCCAGGTAACAATAGGGTCAACCTCCTACGACCATCTATCTCTTCGAATGCATTATCCATCCGTTGAATTGCGTAAATAACGCGGTATTAAATTAACATAGGCCTTCCTACACTGGAGCGCATCGGCCGCATCTGCGTGCCGGTGTCTCGCTTCTGTGCGAGAAGCGCGATATTGTTTGATATCAGATTTCGGCCGGTCGAGACCGGAACGATCGCGTAAATCGCAGTTTTTTATCTACGTGTGCATCGGACAGCACATTCTTGAAATTATCAGCCTGGCATGAAATGATGTTTGGGTTTCAACGCACTTATTTCATTCCAAAACGCAGATCATATTCTACTATTGCCCTAATTGTCTCGAGTTTAGCTTAGAAATTCCTAGGTTTTATTACGAGAGCAATCTGAAATGTTTCCGGAATCGACAAGAAAAGCACGGTATCGGTGTAGTTTATTATATTTATTTTTCGAACGAGAATTTGGGCTTGCAAGTTTACAAGCTGTAGTGAATATCTAGAATATAATAGAATAGAACCTAATATAAGTCAATTATCCCAACTGATCGAAAAAAACAAAGAGGGAACTAAGATGATATGTAAATCAGTATGTACGAGGGCGACCTGCAATGTTTCCGAAATTGACAAGAAAAACACTGTCTCCTCGAAGATCAATACGCTTTTTCAAACGGTACTCCAGTCTCTTCAAGCCGTCGGAAAAGTTGGATGTTTCGAGCTCTGCAAAATAGCCATATGTAGTGGCGATGACCTCATGACTTTAGGCAAATCTCCTTCCCCCCAGTGGTCTTTTCGGGTTTGGGAATAGGAAAAAGTCACTGGAGCAAGATCCGGTGAATATGAAGGATGAGAGACTAATCCATAGCGCAACTCATTCAATTTGGACACGACGATGCGGGATGAATGAGCCGGTGCATTGTCGTAGTGGAAAAGCACTTTTTTCCGCTGCAAACGAGGCCGTTTCTCCTTCAATACTGCATCGAATTGGGTCAATAAATCGCTATAGTATTGCCCTCTGATCGTCCTTCCCTCCTGCTCCTGCAGATAGTGGATGAGGATCACACCTCTGGAATCCCAAAAAATGGTCACCATGACCTTTCCGACTGATGGAACGATCTTTGCTTTCTTTGGGGCCGATTTGCCCGGAAAAGTTCACTGCTTTAACTGTTCCTTGGTCTCCTGTATGTAGTGGTGGATCCAAGTCTCATCCACGGTTACGAAACACATGAAGAAATCCCTTGAATTGCGTTGGATCCGGGCCTGACTTCGTTTTTGCTCCGGTGTCACCAAACGCGGTATCCATCGCGCCGAAAGCTTTTTCATACTACTTCTGCTATCTCTTTCAGCGTCAATCGGGAATCGGATAATACGACATCATGAATCTTGTCGACCGTTGGTAGCGGTTTTTAGGCGTTCACTATGTGGTACGTCTCTTGTGCTTGTGCGGCCACGATCCAGCTCGCTCACCCAGAAGCTGATGGTCGAAAATGATGGAGTGCATCCGCCATGAACCTCTAGCAAAATATTTTGAATTTCCGTTTCCGTTTTCCCAGCCATCCGGAAGTGTTTTATCACTGCACGAAATTCTATTCTGCCCATTTTTACGAAACCGCCTGACTTGCTGCACAGAACTTGAAATTTTGACAGTTGCCATAAGAAGGTTGCCCTTGCCGACCAGTGAATCCAGTTCAACCTTCATACACCATCTCTTGCCGATTTCGGTAGTATTTCAAGTCACCCTCGTAGAGAATATATAAATTTATAAACTATAAACTATGCAGTAAATTAACACCCTTTTTAAACAATAAGACCACTTTCGCTCTTTTCCGATCATCAGGGATAATATTATTTTTCCAACATTTATTAAACATGTAGAAGTCCTTCATGTTATTGTGTATTTTCGATATTACTTATAAATTTATCCCAGGACTCTTCGTTGATCTTTCTGGACATTTTCTTCGCAACATTTCTACTACGCTTGTAAATTTCATGATTAACTTTGGTAGGGTTGTTAATAAATTGCATGTATGTTCTTTGTTTTTCTTTCATTACTTCTTCCATTTCGTCTGACCATATTTTTAATCCTTTCTTCTTTCTGAGTTTCTTCTTTTTATCCAAGACTTCAGATGCAATTTTTTCCACTGTTTATGTTATGTATTGCCATTCTTCATTTATATCTTCTTTTGTTCTGCGCATAAGAATACTTTGTAAGGTTTTAATTAATGCTTACGTAATCTTCGAAGAAAATGATTCAAACATATTGTTTGCAGTTTAAGGCAGGAGTATGTAATTATATGAATTGTTGTCCATTATTTACCAATGAATTTCTTCTAAAATTTTACTAGTTCACCTATTTCAGATATTTTTTCGTCACTGTTTGGTGCACGCCGTTATTTTTTATTTTGGTTGATGTTAGAAGTTGGAGGCGAAGTACCGTCAGTACTCTCTCTTTATGAAATTTTAAACACAGATATTCAATCTGTACAGGTTTCTTTCAAAAGGTTTTACAGAGATCTACTTTGGGTATTCTTTAATAACTAATTATTCACAATTTTTCTTGTTAAAAAAAAACAAGAGTCCCTTCAACAACACTTGCAGAGGAGACGTAAACTTTACTATCGTTTATCTTATATATCGCTTTTCGTAAATATATTTCTTATATAAATAAATATTTCAAAATTTCATCTTTAAAAGACGTTTAATATACAGTACTCACACATATCAATTACATTGCATGAATATGCATTATCCCGAAATTGTACTTATAATCTTCGAAATTTCTCGTACGACGAAAGGATGACACAACTGGCAGCAATGGCCTTTATAATATCACAGATGTCGAGTATGTGGGTGTATACTGAGTGGCCTACCATACAGGGGCACAGGCGAACCAATGCGTTGCCATGGATATAAAACAAAAGAAAAACGGACAGATGAAGATCGGGTCTAAAGTCTGTCATGTTGGCATCGTTTCTCCTGAGAAAGAATAATTAGTTATTTTCCTCATATAACTCCGTAAATTTATAAATATCTTCGTTGATATCCAATAATAAAGTGTATCAGCTGATACTACATATAAAATTTGGAAGTTCTGGACACTTACGTTGGAAGCCGAAGGCCAGTCCATCCTAAAGGCGAGCCAGTGAGTACGATTTCAAAAGTTATAGACGTCGAGTTTCAAGTCTAGCTAGTCAGGGATTGCCTTAGGTTTTCTGTAAAAAACATTTTTTTGTAAAAAATATGTAGATATAAAATATATATATTTTTATTTGTCTTTTCAACTTTACGTTTGGTATTTAAATTTAGAAAACCTTTTCACTTAATTCAAAACAATTAAATCAAAATTTTGATTCAAAGAACCCAGATAAAAAATTTTAACGAGCCTGAGATTTTCTACCACAATATAAACGTTTTCATCTTAACACCCACTGAAGGAAATGGAACCAAACGGATTACATTTTTGTAATCCTAACGCGTATACCGTATAAATCCTATAAAAAATAATAAATTCGAACCAAACCATACTTCCTTCCTTTCAAAGCTCTTCAACCAGTCGGTTAATTTTCCATTCTAGGCAGACGTGTATAAAAGCATCAACGAAAACATTATAAAATCACGTACAGCACATTTAAGTATACCGTTTTGAATTTATAACTTGTGAATGCTGTCGTCACGGAAAGAACAAACAAATAATACTACGAGTTTTTACGACCAGGTATGCGTTAAAGCATGGTAGTCGAGGTTGCGCTGAACCCGAAATTGAGACGTTCATCGGATTCATTTCCGCTTTGCACCCGCAAGAATCCGTGCATTTCGACCGATTCGTTAACAGCTGCGGCAAAACGTGCTTAGTCATAAAGTTTTAGCATCAATGCACGCTCCGAACGGCTTATTACATGACAAACTGAAAAGGTTGTAAAAGAAGGTGGATTTTAAGATAATTTCGTTTGTCTCCAACCATAAAGTCTTTTTATTATTATCAAATGTGGAAGTTAGGTAGTTTTCTCTAAAAAAGGAAGTTTCCAACACTTCTCTTCACAATCGTATATGAATCAGCCTTTGCACGATAAGTTTTGACTAAATATAAAAAATCTAATCCGGCAACGACTGGAATTATTATGCCACTTTGCAATTTCATATCTACAACACTTAAGAGTGTCTTTTTTACTGGCCATCAGGTTACCGACACAACGAGCTTAATATCGGAGAACTGCAAATATATGCAACAATACAGAATACTTTTTCATATAGCAACAATGGATTAATTTATCGGTGCCGATATATAGATGTACAGTAGACGATAATGTGAACACCGAGTAATGGAAATTCGGGATAACGTGAACAAACATTTTCATAAACAGTCTCGGCAAAAAGGACCAAGTTTCAGTGCCATGCGAAGAACAACATGAAGGAGTAAAGCGCGCGGCACGGAGAATTGAGTAGCCGTATCAAAGCAAGCGTGTTCAGTATTATTCGACTGGTCGTTGTGAGTGCTGGTCAGTACAGACATACTTAGAAAATATCGCATTTAGGTATGCCTCGAAAATGGCGTATTTCGAATAAACTAGAAAACGTAATAGCTAGTATGCCGGATCTAAAACACGAAGGCGATATAAGTAGATGTGTAAAGTGCGACAACTATTTGACATGTATTAATAATTCGAGTACGTAAGCGTTACTGAACACTCGCCTTGATACGGCCGCTCGGCCCCTCCCCGTTTTTCTCCGCACTGCACTGTAACTTGCCCCACTTTGTAGCGACTATTCATAACACGTTGTATAACGTGAATAGACTCGTATTCGCTAATGTCAGCACATGCAGTTCGTGCAGCTGGAATTCCCTGGATCGATCGTTATGCTCCATGTTTTAATGGTGCTGTATTTTCCCAGCTTATATACACGTTGTTTTCGCATTACAGCTTGATGCCTTAACCCTTCCTTCAGTATCTACATTGCTGGAGAAACATTCGATGGCGACTTATTACGTCATCTCGTCGCAAGTAAATCCGAAGTGCTTAACACTCCGTGAAAAAGCGGGTATAATTGAGGAATTAAAAAGCGGTGCAAGTGTAACAAATTTATCAAAAATATATAGTGTTTCTATATTCAGGATTTGTAAAATAATGCGGTGGCTTATATTTATAGTGGACTAGGAAAAAAAAGAACTTTAAGAAGATCTAAACATCCTCAAAAGGAGAAAAAATGTACAAATGGTTCTTGGAAATGGAATCAAAGAAATAAAACTTTATGGTCAGTGGTGATATGAAGCATTGAATTCGTAAATGAAAGAAAATTGCGTTGAAGAATTTACTGCTGGTGATGGTTGGTTGCAAAGATTTAAAAAAGCTTTCGAAATTCGATATTTAAAAGTTGCTGGTAAAAAATTATCATCGGAGCCAGAACTAATTAATCAATTTGAAGTACAGTTTAAAAATAAAATAAAGCAATTGCAACTTGCACCTAATCAATTATATAATGCTGATGAATCAGATCTGTATTGGAAGCTTCTACCAGAGAAAACCTTTTTTTCATATCAAGAGAAGACTGCTCCAGGTAGAAAAGATGAGAAACAACAACTAACATCTTTGGCGTGACCAATAGCAGTGGAACTCATAAAGTGAAGCCATTGGTTGTTAGTAAGGCGCAAAATCCTACAGCTACTAAACATTTTTCTCTTCCTGTAGACTATGACTACTCCAACTCAGTTTTTAAGAATTGGTTCCATAATTATTTTGTTCTTCAAGTAAGTATATAAAGTAAATTTAATTTTTCAAATAGGAATCCCCCAAAATTATTGACAAGTCATTGTTTGTTCTGATGGAAGGCTACACGTTTCCAGAAATCAAATGGACATCCAATAAAAGCTCTCCTCATTTTGGATAATGCTCTATCACATCCCCTAATACAAGAAACACAGCGTTACAATAATATACCTCCCGCCAAATGTGATACCTCTTATCCAGCCAAAAGATTATTTTCTTTAGGGTTACCTTAAAGTAAACTGAAAGACTCTATAATATGGAATTTATTAGAAGTACTTTGCGTTGTCTTTAAGAACGCCTTGCTTGTTGCCTTGAAAGAGAAGAAACACATTATGAAAATGTCTATTGAGGCAAATAAACCTTTGTAAGTGTATTTTTTCTTAGTCGTTTGTAACAGAAGTATTTTCAAATCTTTTCTAGCTTTCCTTAGTTGCTGCAGCTTCGTTAAGGTTGGACTGTTGAACCACAGATTTTGTTTGTTGGAAATTCCCGCAAGATTAGAAAGCTGCTTTCGATCATGTTTCTCAACATGTGAGAATTAGCTCTGGTGGTTAAGGAATACCAGGCCACCCTCTGTGGAATTCTGAAATTCGTTTGGAAGATTTTTTGGTATTTGAAATTAATACATCCAACTCTGGATAACATTGTGTGCGGCAAGATGTAAAGCATAAGCTTTACACGTCACATGTAAGAGAACCGTCAGTCTTCTTTAAGAGAACGACATACACTACATCGCTCGCACACATCAACTGTTGAACAGTTGAAAGTTGAATTTTGCTTCAACAGTGAACTTTCCTAATCTTTTGCTAACTAATTCAGTGAGAAATGTCGTTTTAACAGAATTTTCTTCTTCACAGACGTTTTTTTCTTATTTTGGTGTTGTACACTTTTTATATGATTTCTACAGTAGCGTTTGTCCCAGAACATCAATGATTTATAGCAAACTTTATAGTATATCTTAGCACCATTATAATATAAATCGGGAAATTCATCAATAAACTTTTCCACTGCGTCACCCACGCGTCTCATTTTTCTCTTCCGCTGATCCATCATACTTAATAATTATACACTCGCCTTGTAGAAGGATCCGCTCGGAACCGCTTTATAATTTTACACTTCATCCGTTTCATTATCCTACGCTGGTTGGACCGTTGCGTACTCAATACGAAGTTGGCCCGCGGGAAAAAATCCCAACTATAATTACAAATAAATTTATGTGTTTAATATTAGAAAATGATATGCACTTTTTTTTTTATTGTATGCTAATAGAAATCATTATTCATATACATATTTGCTGTGTGTACATCTCCCTAAAAATAATTTTGGCAGTGGCTATGCATAGAAAATACTCAATATAAATACGAAAACAAATTAGAATCAATTTGCACATTTCGTTTATCTTCGAATCAATTGCAAAATATAAGGCAAATTAAAAAACGCAAAAATTTGTCAATAACAACCTTTCCATGATATACAAAAATATTCTGTGAAAGGTACAAATGTAAAATAACTTATGGTATAAAACAAACTTGCCCGAAAATATTTCTAATACATATAGAGTCATCTGGAGAATGAGGACCTAACTATGGTAAATTGTGATGCTCGATGTGCAGACAACTGTAGTGAAAGGGTAGGAACATCATAAATACATAGAACAACCCCGGTTACAAACGGTTCCACGTTTGGTGCCATCTGCGCAGGTTGGACGAAGTTAACAATAATAGGAGTAGTACATATATACATTAAAAGAGCAAATTATACGTAATATAGTTAATACTACTAAAAATAATACTTAAAGAGCAAACTACGTATTATAGTTAATAGTACATAAAAGTTTGCTACGTTATACACAGTTTGTCTTTGAAAAATATCACAAATGAATTATCATATCATTATGTCAAGTATTAAAAGAAAGTGTTTGCAATCAAAATCGTTTTACGTCATATTTCCATAAAATATTTCGGAAGGATAATAAAATGAAGCTACTTTATGAATTATATATTTATAATCAAAGTTACAAAATGCTCACAAGCAAATATATTTCTCTCCTGCTTTTTGGTATTTTCTGCATCTGTTTTGGATAAGTTTAGAACATAACAAAATGTGAATTTGCCGATTATAGCAGTTAAACATAGTTTAAGAAAAGGTAGTGATAATGATTCATTATTTCTTCCAATATCTTTTGCTGCAAAGTGTTCCTCGCAAACCCTGCAATTATTATATATTTCTTCATTTGTAACATAATCTTTTTTGAGACCATTCCATAATTTGGTGGGATTTGGAAAGCATTGCCCAGCATAACACAATAGACTTCTATCATACTGACACCTACCAATAAATGATTAATATTTGTTTTATCAAAACTTTTGCAAAAAAGAAAACTCAAAGGATTTGTGTATTCTTATTCATCCGTACGTAAAAATAAAGTTTATTTACTAATTTCTATTTCCATACAGTTCGTTATTATTGCTATTAACGAGACGTGTCAACAAAATACGATGTATTTGGTACAATATTTACTTACCTATAATTTATCCGACTATAACTAACGCTTCTCATTACAGTTAAGAGACCTATATCAACGTATACAATGTTTTTTTTCAGGTAATAAGCTATAAAAGATCAAACAAAGCAGTTACGTTCTATATTTGCACATCCTGGAACTGACTGATGCGCGCACTCTGTTTAGCTTCTGATGAAACATTTTTAGCGAACTCTTTAAGTTGAACCTATACTGTCATCTGTTATCATGGAAGAAACTAAAAGATATAGGAACAATATCATATAATGGGAATATCACCCCGAAAATAAGAATTAGTTTATTCATATTTTACATACAATTTAGGAGTTCTACAATAATTACAATATATATTAACATGAAAAAACAAGATATCAAAGAATGATTTATTTCATAACATTGATCTAACAGGCAATAATATAACATTATCTACATAGTTAATCTGTTTACGTAAATGCTTACAGGTTGCTAGCATAATTTTGGAAAGCACCAGGAATTCCATTCACCAAACGACTCTTATATTTCCACAAATCCTGTAAAAAATGGATTTTTAAGCACAAAATTTTGATGAAACACTTCCTTGGATTTCGCGATCATATTTGTATGCATAATCTTCAAAATTTGAATCGCCAGGTACATTAAAAATAAATATTTTCATTATATTATTAATCAATCACATCAATTAGAATAGAATAGAATAGATTAAATTTTATTGGCAATAGTAAAAAGTACCAAACAAAATAAGTTACAATAATTAATGAAACTTATGTGCCAAAAAGACTATCTCCACAAATACAAATATACGGCCTTCTACCTTTAGCCTTCATTAATCCGAGACCGATTTTTTCGGAAATTTAATTACATTGGAAATTGCAAGAAAGTTGTAATTTTATCATTACTAATGCCAACGGTGGTTTAGTATTGATATTCATATTAATATTAGTATTAATATTAGTATTAATATGAATGTTAGTTTAAAATTATTGATGTTGAATTGTTAGTAAGTGGCGTTGTAGGTGGTTCCTTATTTCCTTAATCGGGATGTTTAATGGAATAAGAGGTAAGACGTAGGAATTTAAAATCTTGGATATACTATAGCTGAAACTGTGTCTGTACAGCTCACGTCTGTGCTTGGAAACAGACAAAAAGTGACCATGACGAACGCCACGCGAGTGTGTCTGATATCTGAAACTTGCCTTATTGTACAAATACAGTCAGCATTTACGTTTAATAATGTTAATAAAGAACATTGCACTATGAAGCACTCGCGTGTAATACATATTTAGGATATTTACATATTTGATTTTCTGCGTAACGCCTCGCCTGCCGCGCATGCCGTAAACGAGGCGAACACAGACATTCTGGACTGGCCGCATTCTCTGAGAGTCCTGACTCGTAATGCAGTGAGTGTATACAGCATTTGCATAATTAAAGTTAAACAAAACAATAGTCTTACAAACTATGGATCTTGTCGCCCTATCGAAGAGCCTTCTACGTATTGATGCTATTAATGCTATGGCGGCCTTCCTTATCATGTGTGAGATATTCTGATGAAAGCAGAGAGAAGAATCGGTATACAAACCCAAGCTCTTTACACACACTAAGGGAGTAATCTTGCAGCCGCCAATATAAATGTCAAGATTGGGCAAGACCCTAAGTCTAAATTTTCTTGAACCAAAAGTAATAAATTGTGTTTTGTTAGCGTTAAGTGTTAACTGTAGGTGGTCACAGTACACTGTTAGGTTATGCAACTTTTCATTTATGCATTTCAGAGCTTCGGAGAGCTTGGAGGGGCTGAAGGAACAATAGAGTTGCGTGTCGTCCACATATAAATAATATTTACAATACTTTAAGACGTTGGGAAGGTTACTAGTATTTCTTACTTATATATAGTTACAGTGAGTTATATATAGTTACTAGTAATTAACTATAATTATCTACTAAATATGATATGGATACCTATTACTCACCGCGTATTTAACATTAAGACCCCGCTTCTTCACCAATGCTTCAATCTCGTCTGCAATATATTTTTGACTTGTACCCTTAACATCAATAAATTCGCAGTTACTGTCGGCGAAATGAACAGAAATAGCCTTTCTAAATCCCTTTAATAAGAAATCAATAAGGTTTGTATACCTGCTTCCTTATTATAACTAGCAAAATAATTATAATTACTTTTGTTAAATTGGGACCGGAACCATGCAACAAAATCGGATGAAAGAATACAGTATCCCCTTTCTCCATAACCAAATTAACCTTGGGGACGTTTTCAAAACCGTAAACACCATGATAAGCCTTATTCTTAACATTCTGTAAAATAAAAAATGTTCATGCTGAAGTGTTTTTAAGATAGATATAATATATAAATAAATCAATAATACTTCTGGATAAACATGAGGATATAAAACATCCCTATGAGAACCAGGAACAGCAAACAGACAACCATTACGTTCGTCAATTCTCTCCATAGCCGTCCAAGACGCACAAATTCTATCAGCTGGTCGAAATGGAAAATAATGCAAATCCTAAACAGAGAAAACGTATCGATTTTCATTTAAATACCAACTAGTTAAACGTCCTTTTCTTAAATGTTATAAAATTACCTGATGCAAAGGATGCCTTGAAGTATCTCTATTAGCATCTGGTGGCTTGTTGATCAGCATAGAATGCACAGCTGTGATATTATCGCCAATGATATCCGAAACAATCTTTACCACGGCCCTATCGCAAGCGTATTTAAAAAGAACGTCGTCATACAAAAAGTCCTGGATCTATAAATTCAATAACACAGTCAATGTTTGATTCGCAGCGCATGAATCTTACCTTATTTATCAGAAATTCGCCTTTAACGTCGGTTTTCATCAACGATAGATCTTTCATCACGACTAAGTTACCGGACTCAATCTTTCCATTGCAAATATCTATGAAATGCTGCCTTGAAAACCAATTAATACTTGAAAATATGACTTTCTTTCAATATAATTCTATTGTATTTACCGGTATTCGTCCAAAGATTCATGGCTAACTAAATTGCGAAACATAATGTAGCCATTCTCTTCGTAAAAGTGACGTTGTTCATTTGTCAAGTATTTATTGTTTTTAGTATATCTGAATGTAGGACTTCTGGAATTTAAAAATACATTCTGTACTTTAACATGTTTGATTATACGAAAAGCATTTCATCAAGAAAACAGTTTTGAATTGATTAAGCACCCGTGTTTTGAAGCAAATAATGCTGATTTACTTAGCAATTGATTTTTAATTTTAAACAAAAAATAGAATATGCCTATTTTGTAATAAAAAATAAAATCGTACACGTCCTATCAGTAAAATGCACAAAAATTAGAAGGCTAGGTAAGCATAGTCTCTTGAAAATAGATTGATAATTACAAAAATGTCTAAAAAGTTTCGGAATACAATTCTCTAACTAGCTACATATTTCACTTTTTCTTATTTCAAAGAACTAAATAAAGCTATGTAAAGGGCTTGTCACAAAAATTGTTCGCTTAATATTTACAAATTGCTTCCTTTTAAGTAATAAACCATTTTCTTTGCCCTATCTTGAGCTGTTTTTCATAGTTTTTTCAAGATATTAACCACTTTTAACATATACAGTGCGGTAAGATATGGATTGTGGTATGAAACTTGAGAAAATCGTTGAAACTAACAAAGTTCATAGCAAAGTTCAAGTTCTTCCAATGGTGTATTTATGTAGTGGGAATATAAATATATTAAGAAAAACTTTAAAATTTCATCAAGTTTATTTCTTGTAATGCAGGCAACCAAGATTGCCCAAAAAAATTTATTTAATTTATTTGCTTCCGAATTTTCGTCTTTTTTAATCACAGTTTATAAGTAATATTTTCTTATAATGAAGGATTGCCACAACTGAATTCTTCACAAAAACCTCCACTTTGAATAGCGGTCACTGCGTAGAAGTGGGTGTCACCCAAAAGGCGCACGATATCAATATAAGACCTCATTTGCGCCCTGCGCCATCTAGGAAGACACTCAAAACAAAGATAGGTACACTCAAACCTGATAAGTAGTGTTAGTTGGGTTGCCTACTTAACCAACACGAATATAAATTATATTGAGTCTAATTATAAGTAAAAGAAATTGCTACATTCATTGAAACATTTTATGCCCAACCTTTGTTCAAGTCAAGAAATATGTGTCATTGTTGTGTGACCACGAAAATGTATCGAATATATATATCAAAACAAAATAACTAAATCTACATTTTGACTATATTTGAATTTCGTTTTACTGATTTATAAAAAGAAAACCCAAACTTGGGATGCAAAGAAAAATGTACTAAGTAACATCTATTTCACACATTCAGCAACAAACGATACTTACGAAAGCATTTTAATATAAACGCAAATTTAAACTACAACACAGAAGCACGTTCACCTGATAATAAGCCGCATAAATTTTGGTAAAGAAACAAAATTAAAAATTATACACAGATGTATTTACAGCATATAATCTTAGGAGAATATCAAATTGATTATGTATTTACATGACACATATGTCATAAACTGTAGAATTACATTGATATAACACAAAAAAATATAACGTCATTGATGCCACTATAATAAAAAATATAAAACGGATAATAAATGATCCAAAATTAGTTTTATTAATTAAATTATAATTGAACTTCAGCACCATTCAACACCTTCAGAACCATAAAATAGCGCATCAAAACGCCAGGGTTAAACATGCAATTAGTTCTTTCAAATGACACAAGTATCCGAGACAATATTCGTCATTGCCATTCTCGCCAATAAGAGTTTAAATACGTGACCAAATGCATTTAGCGTTAGTTGTGCTGACCTGAATCAGAATAAAATAAATAAAGGCTTATAAAATTTACCATTTACGCCTATTCAACCGTTTGTATGATTATGTGCCGCATTGTGTAGCATTATTTTAATTCATATTTTATGTCTTATGGTTTTTAATTTTACATTTCGCCTAACAAAAAAAAGTGTTTATTTAAAGTCACACAAAAAATTCTTGAAAAGTTGTTTCGTTCGGCCATCTAACCAGGTTTTCATAAACTATTTGACAATGTGGGTAAATAAGGAACTCTATAAACGAGGCACCATGATAAACAGCGGGAGATTTAAAATGAAAGAAGGGTATTAAGATCCTTATGAAATGTTATATTTTGTACATTCCAAGCATGTGCAAATATCTACAGAGTAGTACAGTGTTGTAGATATATTCCACAATCTGATATGTACAAAATATAGCATTAACATTTCAGTGTGTTCGTAATTAAAATAATGTGGCATGGAAAATATAAATGAAAATAATAAATTACATAAATAACATTTATTATAACTATATGAATGTAAACAATGCATTGAGTTATACAAATATAGTATACAAAGACAATTTATGGGAATATGTAATTTGAAATACTGTAACAGAATGAGACAAGTTAAAAAAATGTTCACATTTTTCTATTTGTTTTAAAAATTATTTTTTTGGATGTAGCAAGTTGTACACTGACTTTACATTTACTCGTGTGTATCTTGGCCAGATAAAATGGCATTTATATGTTTTAACCATATACATACTGTTAAATCCATATATATCTTAACAAAACTATTCACTAAATCCTCAGTTGCTACATTCATAAAAATCTTGTATGCCTGATCTTAAAGTCAAAAAATATATTTCATTGTTGTGTATATAAACACAATAACTACAAATTTACATTAAATAATTTTTTTAGTACAAAATAAGAATTACATCTGTCTTCGTTTTCACTATATTTAAATTTCGTTTCACTCATTTATAAAAAAAGGAACAAAAGAAGAAAAATAGACATTACATATTCCTATACTTATTTAATACATTTAGCAACAAATAATACTTAAGAAGGCACTTTGGTATATACATAACGTAAAAGCACAATCCCACGTAACATGTAAGTCTAAATCTAAGTAACAATAATAAATCACATAGTGTATATAGAGCAAATAATCGTATATGTAAGCAATGAACATAGATCACATAAATGCAACTACTTGACTTAATAGTACATCTTTAGTTTTTTTCTGGTGAAAAGGTCAGTAACAGGATAGGGGAGCAACTAATAATGCCTGCGTCAAAATATGTATATTACCATCACCAAAGCGTTTTCTGGGCCACTACTGTTGTTGACGGGTGACCTGTGTACCATATGTCTTTTCCATTAAATTCCAAGGACACTGACCAAATAATTGAGATGGGACAATCCCCGGCTACTTATGGTTACATGTTTAGCGCCACCTATTAGGCTTGAAAGAAACTAACAGTATTAGAAATAGTGAACATACACATATATTAAATTTAAGTTGAATAATGCTCAAACAACAAACTATACACAATAGCAAAATTTTATGTTAATATTACATACCTACAAATTTGCTATGTTACGTATAACAACATGATAGAGTACTTTTTGGTAATGCAAGATCGGCAAACCTTCATAAATCCTTTTAGAGATAACATTTCATTTATTATTTTCGCTAACCTGCTCACAGCTTCTCTGTTTTTTTTTTTGACACTATCTAAAAAATTATAATACAAATAATATTCGGCTTGAAAAACACCAAAACATAAGGATAAACTACATACAACAAATCGCGAACATTTTCGAACGCGTAAACTTAACCAATAATATAATAGCTTGCCTGTGTATCTCAGAGATAACGCTATAATACGTGCATTTTATTTCGTTGTATTGGTGGATTTTGAATGGCTTGATTTGTGTTAATATGAATTTAATCATACATGGTAGAAGTGATAAACTGCGTGGTTTTAGTATCATAAATGGGAGCAACTAATACACTGTTTAAGTTTGATACGTTTGGTTAATAGATGGCGTCTCATTAGAGTAGATCAGAAACAATGAAATGGGTTAATCCCCGGCTACTAACGGGTCCACGTTCAGCGCTGTCTGCGCGGCTTGGAAGAAACTAACAATAATAGCATTAGGGTATATATATATATATATATAAAAAAAATTGAAATCGAATAATGCTTAAAGAGCAAACTATACGTAATACAGCAAAAATTTATGTTAATAAAACATAAAATTTTGCTGTTATGCACAGCTTGCGTTTGAAAAAATATAATAAATGAATTATTATATTATCTTGTAAGTATTAAAATATATATTTGTAATCAAAGTTATAAGATACTTACCAGTAGAAGTACTAGACTAAAACAAGTCGAATTTAGTTAATATATTTCTCTTTTGATTTTTGATATTTTCTGCACCTGTTTCCGATGAATTTACAATATAACCAAATGTAAATTTGCCGATTATAACAGGTAAACATAATTCAGGAAAAACTAGTGGTAATAATTCATTATTTCTTTCAATATCTCCTGTTGAAAAGTGTTTTACACAAACTTTACTATTGTTGTATATTTCTTCATGCCTAACATAATCCGTCTAATGTTATTACGTCTTAGGTCCGTATATTTTACTTGTAAGTATAAACGACAATTTAAAACCGGAACACCTTTTATTATACCTAGAAACGTTACAATAGAAGAGAACGTTTTTCAATATCTCTCTCTCTCTATATATATATACATATATACGTATATATATACATATGTATTGTAGCGTGTGTTCTCGCGGGTAATGAATGTCTTCTTATCCTCTCAGGTTTTGTCCCGCGTTCGGCGTTGGTTCTTAGAAGAACCATGTATGACCTGACGTTTCGATGTAATCGCATACATCTTCATCTTGAGGTCGTGATTTCGACTCGAAGGATAAGAAGACACATATAAATATTGCCTCAGTCCATTCCTTCTTTTTGGTGGGATTTGGAAAGCTATATCAGCATAACGCAGTAGACTTCTACTATACTTCCACCTACATATAAATGAAATAATTGATTAATTTTATCCAAACTTTTGCAAAAAAAAATTAAAGGACATATATTCTTAGAAAGTGTATAAAAAATGTAACTTCTCCGCCTTCATTCGCATGTAAAACTAAAGTGCATACAGCATTCATTTTATTATTTAAAAATTCCTATTTCTAATAGTTCGTTACTATTCCTATTAATGGCGTGTGTCAACAAATATGTGATATATTACGTATAGTATTTATCTACCTCTCATTTACTCCTCTCTATATCTATAACGTATAAACTGTTTCTATTTTCAGGTAATAAGCTATAAAAGACCAAACAAAACAGTTATATTTTGTATTTGCACATTTTCGCACTGACGATGCGCGCACTCTGTTTAGCTTCCGATGAAACATGTTTAGCTCTTTAAATTTATCCTGGATGAAACTAAAAGATTTAAGCACAACATCGTATAATAGGAATGTCACCCTCTTAAATACGTACACTCCTCGACACTTCATTAAACGCAATATCTTTAACTTTGTCAAAAGAATACTTTTTTAATTTTTGTGCTTTTTGCCGGTAATCTACTGTTATTTTAGGCAAGTATTCCAAAGAGTAAAAAAAATTAAAATTTAGCGTAACTATTAAATGTTACTTCGAAAACTGGTGCGCCATTTGATTAAACGCAGCAGAATAAAATAACAAAATTATTGTGAAAAACTTTATTTAATAACGGGTATGGCTACCGTTCTTACTAATTACCTCTTAACATTCTGTTTAGTAATGAATTAAACAAATTTAGGATGTACTCCAACGGAAGTCCTTCCCATGTTTCCCAAATGGCCAGTTTCAACTGTTCTTTATTTGTAAATTGCTTCCCACCATTATAAATCCTTCGGGATAACCATCCACACACATTTTCTATTATGTTGAGGTTCGAAGAGAACGGTGACAATGGTAATAAAGTTGTTTCACTTTGCTCTAACCATTATTTCACTACCCGAGCATTATGCGTAGGAGCACTATCTTGTTGCAAAACAAAGTCTCCCATGCCCATTTGATTCTGGATTACGCCTTTTACGATTTAGACTATTTCTAGGTACTTCTGGGCATTTAGAGATCCCTCGATGAAAATGGTTTCAACTGCCCCCATACCATAGCACCTCTGCCGCCTTGAGGTCTCCGCGATATTACCTTAGGTTCTTTCTTCAAATCGTGCCAGTAATATTGAAATCCATCAAGTCCATCGGGACTAAACCGCTTCTCATCCATGAAAACGACCTTCTTCCAGTCTTCAATCCATAGAATGTGTTGTCTTGCGAAATTTAATCGGCCTTCTCTGTGTTGGGCAGTTAAAACCGTTTTTTTTTTCAGGTGGTTCTATCGGTTATACAGAGATAACTGAAGTGCGTTTAATCAAATGTCGCAGTAATTATATCCGTACTATTACAATCCCCCGCGTCCTACGACACCCGGTTTTTGCCGCTCGCAGGTACCGGCCGGATTTCCAAGAAATGTTAGAAAGTGTGTAATACTATATTTAAAATTCTCTAGATTCGTCCAGCAACTTTGTTTTTAAAATATTATGCTTGCGTTTAATCAAGTGTCGCGGAGTGTATGAATTAATTAAATTCATACTTTACATACAATCTAGTAGTTCTACATTACAATATTTTTGTATTAACGTGAAAAAATAAGATCCCAAAAATGATTTATTTCAAAACATTCATTTCACAGGCAATAATACACCAAGATATACGTAGTTAATATGTTTACGCTGACGCTTACAGGTTGCTAGCATAATTTTGGAAAGTACCAGGAGTTCCATTCACCAAACGACTCTTGTACTTCCAAAAATCCTGCAAAAGAAGTTGCCACTGTATCGAAAGTTGAAGTGAGAATTAATGCAAGGATCTTCTCTTTAAAGTGACTAAATATGAATTTTACATTCTAATCAATCACAATGTCAGCCTCAAATAATTATAATTATCTACCAAATATGATATGGATACCTATTACTCACCGCGTATTTAACATTAATACCCCGCTTCTTCATCAATGCTTCAATCTCGTCGGCAATATTTTCTTGACTTGTACCCTTAACATCAATAAATTCGCAGTTACTGTCGACGAAATGAACACAAATAGCCTTTCTAAATCCCTATAATAAGAAATCAATAAAGTTTATATACTTACTTCCTTATTATAACTAGCAAAATAATTATAATTACTTTTGTTAAATTGGGACCGGAACCATGCAACAAAATCGGATGAAAGAATACAGTATCCCCTTTCTCCATAACCAAATTAACCTTGGGGACGTTTTCAAAACCATAAACACCATGATAAGCCTTATTCTTAACATTCTGTAAAATAAAAATGTTTATGCTGAAGTGTTTTTAAGATAGATATAATATATAAATAAATCAATAATACTTCTGGATAAACATGAGGATATAAAACACCCCTATGAGAACCAGGAATAGCAAACAGACAACCATTACGTTCGTCAATTCTCTCCATAGCCGTCCAAGACGCACAAATTCTATCAGCTGGTCGAAATGGAAAATAATGCAAATCCTAAACAGCGAAAACGTATCGATTTTCATTTAAATACCAACTAGTTGAACGTCTTTTTCTTAAATGTTATAAAATTACCTGATGTAAAGGATGCCTTGAAGTATCTCTATTAGCATCTGGTGGCTTGTTGATCAGCATAGAATGCGCAGCTGTGATATTATCGCCAATAATATCCGAAACAATCTTTACCACGGCCCTATCGCAAGCGTATTTAAAAAGAACGTCGTCATACAAAAAGTCCTGGATCTATAAATGCAATAGCACAGTCACTGTTTCATTCGCAGCGCATGAATCTTACCTTATTTATCAGAAATTCGCCTTTAACGTCGGTTTTCATCAACGATAGATCTTTCATCACGACTAAGTTACCAGAATCAGTCTTTCCATTACAAATATCGATGAAATGTTGCCTTGAAAAACCAATTAATACTTGAAAATATGATTTTCTTTCATTATAATTCTGTTGTATTTACCGGTATTCGTCCAAAGATTCATGGCTAACTAAATTACGAAATATAATGTAGCCATTCTCTTCATAAAATTGACGGTGTTCATTCGTCAAATACTTATTGTTTTTAGTGTATCTGAATGTAGGACTTCTGAAATAAAAAAAAAGTACATTCCGTACTTTAACATGTTTGATTATACACGGGCAAGCTATCATGTTATCATCAATCTTATTAAAAACATTTCATCAAGAAAAGAGTTTTGAATTAATTAGGCCATGTTTTGAAACAAATGATACTGATTCACTTGTTAATATACACAATTGATATTCCATTTTAAATAAAAATTATAATATGCCTATTTTATAGTAAAAAATAAAAAGATAATTACAAAAATGTTCTAAAAGTTTCAGAATACAACTCTGTAACAAGCTATATATTTCAGTTCTTCTTATTCTAAAGAAATAAATAACGATATAAGACCTTGTCATAAAAATGGTTCGTTTGACATTTACATATTGCTTCCTTTTAAGTAATGAACAATTTCCTTTACCCTATCTTGAGTAAAAGGTCTGTTTTCTATAGTTCCTTTAAGATATCAATCGCTTTTGAGATATACACCGTGCTCAGAAAATATTGATTGTGTTGTTAAATCTGAGAAAGTAATCGAAATTCATAACTAACACTATTTTCAGTGGCATACTTATGCACTGGGAAATCATTTAAATTGTTTAATTTTTTGAGTATATTTATATAAATATATGAAGTAAATATTTCAAAGTTATAAGATTATTTCCTGCAATATAGACACCAAGATTGCTCAATAAATATACAACATGTAAGGTAACGTAAAGGAATCATGTGTGTTCACATATACATCCAATGTATATATATATATATATACATCCAATATATATATATATACATCCAATACATATATATATATATATATGTTGTAGCGTATGTTTTCACGGGTAAAGGATGTCTTGTTATCCTCTCGGGTTTTGTGCCGCGTTCAGCGTACGTCTTGACGTTTCGATGTAATTGCATATATCTTCATCTTGAGGTCGAAACTTCGACGTACATGGAGCCAACGCCGAACGCGGGACAAAACTCGAGAGGATAACAAGACATATATATATAGCAAAAATAGTTCACATTGAATGGTGGTTACTGTGTAGAAGTGGGTGTCACCCAGATGGTGCACAGCGTCAGTATAAGATCTCATTTACACCGTGCGGCATCTATGTAGGAATGCACTCAAAAGTATTCCCAAACAGTCGTAAACGTCGTAACGAATATGTAAACAAGGATAGAACGAATACACTCAATTTGTGATAAGTAAAGTTACTTGGGTTACCTATTTAACTGCCACGAATATAAATTATATTGCATCTAATTGCTGCACTTTACTTTTTATGCCTGACCTTTATTCAAGTTAAAAAATATATGTCATTGTTATGCATATAAATATAGTGACAATGAATTTACATCGAATATATATATTTCAAAACAAAATAATTATTAAATCTACTTTTTAACTATATTTAAATTTCGTTTTACATTTGTAAAAAGAAAAACCAAAAATATCTTATACTTGTACTGTCTTTGATTGTTTGAAATCCAAATAAAAATATACTAATTAACAACTATTTCACACATCTAGCAACAAAGAATACTTACGAAAGCATTTTGGTACAAACGAAAATATTATCGCACAGATGTATATATATATATATATAATCTTAAACAATTAATATCAAATTTATTATTACATTTAACACAAATGCAATCAACTGTAGAATTGCATTTAATCTAAGTCAATAGAATGCAATGTCACTACTGCCACTATTAAAAGTAAATATATATATATAATACGAGTAGTAAATGACCCAAGACTATACAAACATAATTTGAGTAAACTCAACGGTTATAATACGCATGTGCATCTCCGGTTACTCTTTCTTGCTACGGTATTCCCCTATAATCAGTCAATCGCCGTAAGTAGTACTTCGCTGTTCTACTATAATCCGTTCGCACCTTAAACTTCAGTATGGCTCTTATTGGAAATGCCTACGGGGTTGCCATACTGTGTCAAAATTATATTCTTAGAATGTTTTAAACTCTACAGTTGGCTATATGAAAAAATTACAAATAGAAGTTAACCTATATTTCTTATATATTCTTATTATAGTATTATGTTACATTAAGAATATTAGACATAAAGCTGTTGATACTAAGGACAGACATGGTTTTTAAATATCAATTTATTTGTTGGTAAGCTGTCAAAAAAATCATTAGTACAAAATTGCGCAACTCTGCCCAGGTTGAAAGATGTACATACATAAACTCTCTGTCAATACAAAGAGGGTAACATTCCATAAGAGCCATACTTTTAAGCTGCGAACAGACTATACATCATCGATCAACACCTTTAGCACCCCGACAAATATAATGTATAGGTTTCCCCGCGCATCGGTGGCGGTAAGTTTACAATAAACTGAATCAGAGATAATACATATATACTGGTCATACGCAACTCAAATTATGTGGAGCGCTAGGCGCTGTATACGCTAACTGGAAAGTGGTTAATACTCAATTATGAGTTATATGGAATTACTAATAATTCGTTGTAACAATTGTTACTGTTACCTAATTTGCTTTTTGGTAATTTCTTACGTTTTAATTATATATTATATAATGTAATATATATATATATATATATACCAGAGCGACCTAAAATATTTCCGGAATCGACAAGAAAAACACGGTATTGGTGTGGTTTTTTATTTTTATTTTTCGATGTAATCTCCTCGAAGATCAATATACTTTTTCAAATAGTGCTCCAATCTCTTAGCCGTCGGAAAAGTAGGATGTTTCGAAATTTGCAAAATAGCCATCTGTAGCGGCGATGACTCCTCATTTTTTCAGATTTGGGAACAGGAAAAAGTCGCTGGGGGCTAAGTCCGGGAAATATGGAGGATGAGAGACGTATTCGTAGCGCAACTCACATTCAATTTCAACGATACGGGATGAATTAGCCGGCGCATGGTCGTGGTGGAAAACCATCTTTTTCTGCTGCAAACGAGGTCGTTTCTCTTTTAATACTGCATCGAATCGGGTCAATAAATCGTTCTAGTATTGCCCCGTGATCGTCCTTCCTTTCTGCAGATAGTCGATGGGGATCACATTCGTCCGGAAAAGTCCCAAAATTTCGTGTAGGATATGGCCAACGCGTTCTTCTGAGATGCCTGTTGTTTCTGTTATCTCTTTCAGCTTCAATCGGTGGTCGGCTAACACGACATCATGAATCTTGTCGATCATTTCATCGTTAGTAGCGATTTTTGGTCGTCCACTGTGTCACTTGTGCTCGTGCGGTGTTTGAACTCGTTCAGCCAGAAGCTAATGGTCAAAAATGATGGAGTGCATCCGCCATGAACCTCTGGCAAAATATTTCGAATTTCCCTGGCTGTTTCCCAGCCATCCAGAAGTGATTTACCAATGCACGAAATTTGATTTTATCCATTATAGAGTCTTAAATAATAACTATTGACAGTAGACGTCCGGAAACATTTCAGGTCGCGCTTGTATATATGGTGTATTTGAGGTTCGCGCGGGTGTAGTATGTGTCGTTTCCTTCTTCTCGGATGCTCCGCGTCTGTTGACCGTCCTGGATAGGACCTTGTGGACGTTTAGGTGGCATCGCAACTACCTTCGTTGTTATAAATATTTACAGTGTAGTGGAGGTTCATAAGCTAATATAAATAAGTAGCGCGTAGTGCATGGGTAATATAGTTGAGAGATAAGTACATTACATTTATTACGTTGCATTTTGTTCTTCTTTCTTGAATAAACTACTAAAAAGACACTACACAATAGTTAAGAAGTCAACATTCTTGAGCGTATTACGATCGATTATCGAAACAGGTATTCGACATATACCAAAGATAAAGACGCTGTTGAATGCAGTTTCCTCATGGTATTGGTGAAATTATGCACGAGAAAGACAACGTGAAAGATATAAAAACGCTAACACACGGACATGTTTCTGTCTTCCCGCCGTCCTCAGCATGGTTTTGAGCGGTTTTATGCTCGACACATTGTCATTCCCGCTCTGCTACTATCGCCATATCTAACCCTACAATTCAAGTGATTATTCTTGGCGTTAACTAGTGCCAAAAGAATGAAACCCTTGTCTGTAAAGTCAGACATAGCGAGAAGAAGCGGGTACAGTTTCCCACCCTTCCTCTAGAGTATTACATGGATTACTAGTCCCGAGAGGGCGCTCGCACCAAGAGCAGTGCATAGGGAACTGAAAATGTGATAGATTTCTCAGGCTTACACCATTACGTATTTAAAATACATCTCTAAAGGAATGCCTAGAAACTAACACCAAAGATAAAGACGCTGTTAAATACTGCTTTCTCATGGTATTGGTGAAATCATTCACGAGAAAGACAATATGAAGAGATATAAAACGCTAACACACGGACATGTTTCTGCCTACCCGGCGTCATCAGCGTGGTTTCGAGCGGCTTTATGCTCGACACATTTTCATTCCCTATTTGCTACTACTGCTATATCTAACCCTACAATGCTAGTGATTATTCTTGGCACTAACTAGTCCCAAAAGAATGAAACACTTGTCTGCAAAGTCCGACATAGCGGGAAGAAGCGGGTACATTTTCCCACCCTTCTCTCGAGTAACACGTGGATTACTGGTCGCACTGCCCTTGGTGCGAACGCCCTCTCGGGACTAGTAATCCACGTATTACTCGAAAGAATATATATATAAATATGTAAGTCATATCTTATAAACTGCAATAGTTTATTGTGTCCTGGTATCTGCATAGAGCATTTACCCTTGTTTGTAAAATATGTCATAAAATATTTGTTTAGGGCCATAAGTATCGTATTCAACCATTTTTGAATCTCGCGGAAAATTTAGGTTGGTAGTTCCAGCAGTAAAGACCATATTCGCATGTATTGCTCCAAAATACTGTGAATATGACCTTCATTGCCGGAAATACCAACTTAAATTGTCCGTAAGGTTTGAAAATGGGTGACTAGAATGGAGCACTTATATAATTAGATGTTCTATGTCCGAAGGACCACATTGACTCCCCCACTAAGTTCCAAGGGTCACGACCAAACATAATTGAGATGGGACAATCCCCAGCTATCAATAGTTCCATGTTTAGTGTGACCTACTCAGCTTAGAACATATTATAAGTGTGCGTATGTGAAATAATATTCCAGAGTTTCTGACCACGTATGTTGTAGGTCCCGGAAGGAACCGTTTCAATTAGGTCGACGTTTCGACGAGATCTCGCTCATCTTCTCTCTCGGCTAGCGATCGGAGATGAACTAGCTCAACTGTCACTCACTTTATAGGCTGCACTATAGGAATCCTCCTAAAACAAAAAAAATGGAAAACTCTGTTATAAAAACTTTTCTATTTTTGGATTAGCGAAACCGATCGGACAGTCTGAAGTAAATGCGTGGTAGTCTTTTCATTGGGATAAGTATTCTAAAAATATTACACGTCTTCAAATTGATTCCTTAATTTCTAGTCAATCCGTAAATTATCTACATAATTTTTTACAAATAACTTCTATAACCATTTTTTCGTGCAACAACAACCAATAAGGGTAAGTTAAAATCAAGGCAAAGATTTAAGCACAATTCTTTTATTTCCAAAACCCATAAAAGTATTATGCACGCAACACTATAACTTTATTCATAGTTGACAATGAGCAGTACTTATGTAGGCATTGTTATTGTTGAAAGGAAACTAATCAATATGGTAGAGTAGTTTCTGATTATACAAGATCTGCAAATCTTCATGAATATTTTTAAGCATATCTCATGTTATTGGCATTGGCATTTTCTCCAAACTCCTCATAGCTTCTTTGTTTTTATATAACACAATTAAAAAAAATTGCAATACAAATAATTTTCCCATCAAAAAGCCATAAACTATATTCACTCCGGCAAATATTTTCTAATGTATAAGCTTAGCCAATAATAGATTGTGGCTAATTAATGGAAACAGTGCTATTAATCAAGTAGCATTAAATTTAATGGCTAGCATCTTATAATTAATAATTTAAATGTAAGGTTTAGATTACGCGCTATTTTTAGTTTTCTATCGTTAAGTTGGTATTCCATTGAGGTCTTCTATAGAGTATACTCAGTTGTGCTGACATCTATTGGAGTGATCGAATTCAATATAGTCAAACAGTTCGTCTGGATTTTATTTCGGTATGATGGTGAAATTTAAATGACAGGAATGACAAACCGGGCAAGTGGTAACCGTTTCGCGCCAGATAAATTGAATATAGGATCAATGTGCCCTTGATAAAAAAACCTGTTGTTTATCATCCTTATGTTATGGGAAAAACTATAATTGTGCACTTTTTCGTTGGAAACCTTTCAAATCTAACACGCTCTTTTGTTAAAGTTGTCTACCTTGATTCATAAGGTAAAACTCCAAGGTTGTACATATTTCCAAACATATAAACATAGATTGCAATAAATGGCTTTTGAATAAGAGCACAAACGAACGAAATTATAGTAATTGCTTTTAATATATAAACACGAAATAATTATGACGAATGTTGGTTATCTGCATTTTTATAAACCCGTTTACACATGAATGTATTGTTGTATATTTGTATATGCATATGTAAATATTTCTGGAAATAGTTGAAAATAAGTATATTTTGTTTTATTTTTTTATCAGATTTGTTAGTTTGTAAATTAAGAGATATATGGATTTGTTTGTTTTAAGCTCGAGCTCAAGCTTTGTTCAATATAAATAATGATGTCAACAAGGTTTCAAGAGAAACAAAATAGTAGTCAATCTAGTTTAGTTATATTTTTGTTCATTTATAATAGGGAAGCAAATGATCCTTCTGTATAAATTTAAAAAATCAAGATTTATTTTAAAGTTATAAATTCTAAATAAATGAAAACTTAAATAAATACTAATGAAGAACTGAACTATAAGAAACAACCTTGAAAATATTGAACCATATGGTTTACGTCTAGTATCCGTAGATACGCATTTTTAATCACATTAATTGAAATACATAAACACTTTCATATGTACGATAATAAGGTTCTGTAAGGTTTTATCTGATTCTGTCAGTTTGTTTTTAAATATGCACTGTAAGCATTTTTACCCTACCAATCCAAATCATTCAAATCTCCCACTATTTTTAAACAATGCTGTCTATGACGCCCACCAATCAGATTCGCAATCTGTCGAGAAAATAACCAAAAATAACATTGAACTTTCAAACGTCATTTATTGTCAGTCAGTTTTATAGATGGTTGAGTAAGATACGTATGTCAAGCAAAAACACGACGCAATTCCCAATATTTTTTAATATAATTTTCTCAAATGTCGCACGTACATGTAAAATATAAAGGTTCGTTTAATGCGTTAAAATATTAAAGTTATTCAAACAAATTATATTAACAAAACAGAGTGCAGTTCTCGTTTTATGTATTTTTAGTTCTGTTGTGTTTCTGTAAATGTGGATCGAAAGATGCAATTTTAAAAATAGTATAATGATATATTCATACATTAACTAAACGAAAAAAACTCCGCACCTACATCATTGTAATAAAAAGACATTTTTCAGAAATGGGTAATGATACTGGTTGTTTTTGGCCAAAACCAAAAAAAACGAAAATAGCAAGTACAAAACAGCACATGGCCAGATGGGATACAATACCAACCATCATTCTGCATGATATATTTTCGTATTTATCTGTAAAAGATCGTATTAATGCATCAAGTACCTGCCATATGTGGAGACAAAGCTTATATCATCCAAAGTAAGTGGGTTTATAATGCATAATCATATGATTATTATATTCCGTGTTACAGGTTTTGGAGAAATGTTACCTTTCAAATATATAGTGATAATATAGAAAGGGCTCACTACCTACGGAATACAGCAGCACACGTAGTTAGTAATGCCGTCATCAGGTTTGATTCATTGTCGATGCCCTGTCTGAACGAATTTATGATACTTCTAGAGGAACTTGCTACCAATGATAATTTAAATTCATTGTTCCTAGAACCGAGTCATTGCCGTCTAGAAATTCCTCATGTATTAGGCATGTAAGTATTTTTCCATTATTTTATTTCATGTGCACACAAATATTGTGTTTGATGTGAAGAAACATTTTCCCATCATTTGTTTATGTCATCACAATTGAAATCCAAGTAAAGTTAGGTAATCTGAGAGACATGCTAGACTAACATGGAATTTCAATTATTTTGTTTTCACTTTTACTTTTTCACCTTTTAGTTTCATTTTCTATGAACAAAAATTTTCATAAGGCTTCCATTCTAGTTGCTTGTGAAGATTATTATAATATTATATAATATGATCAAAATATAGTTAATATTGTAATAGCTCTATTATATTTTATGTATTTAGGTCAACTCACCTTTTTTTTGCAGTGGTCATCTCTTTATTGCAATATATAATCTACAGGTTGAGTCATATCTAAGGGTTCAAAAGACTGCTTTAGTCAAACATTTTTTCCCGTTATGAAATCCGGTGCTAAATATGTTTTAAAATGATTTTGAAACATACAGAGTGTTATATAAGCTCATAGCAATACGTTGTTTAAATGAAACATGTATGTTATTGCATTTTTAGAATCTTCATTATATTTTGTAGAAAAAAGCGATTAATCACTATCAGTTTGATCGTAAAAACAAAAAGTCAAATTTTATGGTATCGGTTTTTGTGCATAAAATCCAGAAATTCATCTTTTTAGTGTAGGGTATTGTTTGCATTTTGTAATAATCTATATGTATAAGTTATTGTATATTTCTTATTTGTTTTTGTATTTAATTTATATACGGCAGTGTCGTTGGAATTTCGAATTGTATGTAGCATATTTTATAGTTTCTAAATGGAGATATTGGGTGTTAAAATGGTAAAAATATAAATTGCAAAATATAGTGCCATATAAGAAAAACAGAGTCACTTTCATGTTTTTAATATTTTGTTGTTAATTATAAGTAGCGCACAGACTTTTTGCTTAGAAATGTATTTAGATAGCTATCTTACACTTATACATATAAGTATTTGATTAATCTCCCCTTTGATTTTCGTTTCCAATCTATGTTCTTGTTTGGTAATACCTTACTCTTGAAGGGAAAGCAAACTCAAATTATTATCATGGTCTGTTTGCTCTTGGATTACATTTGATTTAATTTCTGGCAAATTGTTGTTATTATAGTTAATTTAATTTTCACTGTCGGGAAAAAGGTTCTTGAATGCTATCCGTGTCGCTTACCCCACATCCATCATGTCCTAAATTTTCTCAATATTCCGCGTGATCTTTTCCTGTTGCGCCTTTCTTGCTACCCGTCCTAGTACCAAATGTGGCCAGTAAAAGTTTAGTTGCAATTGTACAATTTTGGCGTGTAGAGATTAAGTAAGGTGTTCAAATCGACCTCCATCTGCAAACAGACAGTAACCTGATTTATTATATATATTTTATTTTTTGAATAGTCCCGGAGGAAAAAATCATTTGAAAATAAATCCGACACCCTACCTGGCCAACGAATATCTCCACAACTATTTAAACATCCGGTAAATTGTGTAATAGCTTATATAATCTTCTTAGCTGGCAGATTTACAATACTGCGTTCGAGTTTGTCTTGTAGAAGTATTTCATTAGTTTTGTTGAACTTGTAGTCACAGTATTTGTACTTTTTCCAAATTTTAAGAACCTGTCTATGACAGTTGATACTGTTCAATAATAGAATAATTGATCTTGTTCTACAAAAGGACATACGACTATTTCCCATAATTCTTTGTTCCTTTCATTACTAACCAATTATTGCTATCTTTTATGTTACGTGTGGATAGACAAACGTGTGTTTCAACATTGTTTCAGTGCAAGTTGTAGCAAGTAACATGGCATGTGATGATTAGAAAACGTAGTACAAAATACATTTTCAATTTCTATATATATACATACACCACTTGCGTAAAATCATTACTTGCTATGCTGTCTTATGAGACATCCATGTCTATGGACATCCATTTCATTAAGAAATATCACTGGGATTGCTCAAAATAAGGGTTGCATATAATTAACTTTACCGAGAGGATTATACAACAACCAATAATACAGCTTAACGTTCATTGAAATGAAATGTGATGAACTGGTAAAATGTAGTAAAACCTGGTAATTAGAACTTGTTAAGTCTAAATATTACATGCTGATATACTTTTACTATTCAGTCGGATCGATAATGAGAATCTATGTGTTCTCCAAGCGCTGTGTTCCGAATAAATTATTAATTTGTGTGGTGTGGAGTTTAGTGCGATACCTATGGATTATACTACCATATAGTCCTGCAATCTTACGTTTCGGGATTTTTAACTACGATCTTCACGCGCGATAACAAGTTTTAAACTGACCTTTTATTAATAACGATTGCAAGGACTGTGTGGTTGTATAATTCACAGGTATAGCAGTAAACTCCACTTCACACAAATTTATTAATTATTTGAAACGCAACGTTTCGAGAGCACATGGACTCCTATTGTCAACCGTGTTACCGACTGAATGGGAAAACTGTATCACATATGCAAATTATTTTCTACGCGGGGTTTAAATAACACTTCCTTTCCACCCAACAGTAAAAGGATTAAGTAAAATTTTCCGCAAAAAAATGAACGTGTCTTTTGTTTCAAAAAACGACTTAAAGAATTACTTAGGCAACCCCAAAGATAAACAAACAAAAAGGAGTAACGGAACGAGGTTCAAAGAACATATTAGACACTATCATTTCGATAAACCAGAACTATCAAGCATAGCAGAGCAATGTTAAAATCCGGACATAAAATTGATTTAAAAAATCTTAAACTTCTTAAAAACGTAAATTCGTGTAGAGAATTAGGCGCGTGCAAAACGATATTTATGAAAAAGAATAGAAATTTATTGCACACTCGAGACCCCGGCCCCTCCTGTAGTCGGCGGGAGAGAGGGTATCAGCGCTGCGTCGTCTGAGCGCCGCATTATATCATTGTACTGCCGGTTCTGTGTTGTCTCTTGTGGGATATACTTTATAACGGTTCTCTAAGCCACTGGTAGGTTGCGCGTCGTCCCTTTTGTTGAGGCAGTTGGGGCACTTTTCTATTGCTATGACTTTCATATAATTCTTGTCGGTAGATGTTCGCTCCTGCTTATGGTTTTTGGTTTTTCTAAGTTGGTTTTTTGTTCATCAGTACATGTTGGGCAAAAGCTGAGCTTGTTTGTTTGCCACGACTTGCAGCAATTCGGTTAACAATGAGAGTCCATGCGCTTTTGAAACGCTACGTTTTGAATAAATTATTAGTTTGTGTATTATGAAGTTTACTGCGATACCTGTCAATTACACAAGCATACAGTCCTTGCAATCGTTGTTATTATCCTGCCAAAGTTTAACTACAGGTGCTCTAGCATCTTATCTCTAAATTTTTATTTATTCCAAAAAATGCAAGAATAAATAGCATATTTGATGCCAAAACACTCTTGGGTAACAATGAATTCATGAAACACTCTGTATAGCTCACTACAATTTAAAAACAATCCTATCATTGCATCTTCTAACATGAAAAAAATAATTTTGGGAAATCTGCATTCATAAGGAGACAATCTTCTGAATCCGCGAAAATCACTCATCCTGTATATTTTTCGTAATTACCGATTGTGTAAATATCTAATTCCGATTTGAAATTTTACTGTTTACTATTTATAATACTTATAAGTTGATTTAACTATTACTTCAACTCGCATTTTGTATCGTCGATGCCACGAACTTCTTTTCCGTTGCAACATTGTTACGTAACTTTCATACATAAACATAAACTTTCTCCAAATATTTGAATATTCTTTACGTTATAACTTTCAGCTATACCGAATTTGCCTCGCAAGTAAACCAACTTCTAGCGCAGATATGTCGCAGACGGCCGCTACAATCGTTTAGCCTTGGGCTGAACGAAGAATTGTTGCAGAACATGCCTAATTATTTGGAACTATTGGCAGGGAATCGGGGGCCAAATAAGCTGCATACACTGGGATTGGGTTCTGTTAAGGACGATCCTGCAAACTACTTGATTTCTACATGTGATCCCATTTTATTTACTCCATTTAGGGAATTAAAGGCAAGTAAAATAGTAACATATACACTATTTCCTCATGAACTTGAGACCACTTAGCGAAAAATAACAAGGTGTTTCAAAACCAATATTATGGAAATGTAACTGGTATACCACTACTGATACAAGCCTTCTTTTTGTTTTGATATAAATATATGAATTTTTAATAAACAACTGCATTTCTGTGAGTTAAACGTGCATATCCGTCGTAGCAGTTGTATAGAATTTATTTGCATGATACGGCTAAAAGTAAAGAGTTGTACACGCTGTCATAATTACTCTCCATAAGAAAACTAGTCGACATTACACTGTAAATAAACTAAAAATTTCAAAAAGTGTTGTTTATATAACAATTGAAAGATATCGAGAAACAAGGTGATATTTTAATTGGTTGCGTTCGGAGAGGCTTAGGGTGACAAACATTGTCGAAGACCAACATACTGTGTTAATCAGCAAACAAAATTACCGATTGCCAGCACCCGAAACATTTGCGGATATTAATAGAGACCGTAAAAATATTACACCAGTGTCCATGGTCAAGCGATGAGTAAATCGAGTTTTGGAACGTAGAAATTAGAACGAAGAAGATCGAGCAGATTAAACCAAAGAAGATTGGTGCCACAAATTCAAATTCGAAGTCTTTGCTAATTTTCGAATTTCTGTTCAAAAGATATCTAAAGAAAAAAATTATGCCATGAGTTGTCTCGCCATCTATAAAACATGAAAGCAGTTCGGTGGGTGTTTTTTTTTTGTGAATGAAATGGGATATTTAGAAGGAATTTCGAGAAAAGAATAGTATAAAGAAATTCTAGGACAGTATATTGTAAAAATAAGACTTAATCAAGAAGAAAAGCAATAAGCTTCCCAATATAAGTTTGTATCACAAAATGAATGTAAAGTTTATTATAAAATTATTTAGTACACACACACGACAATTAACACGAATCACAACTAAAATCAGCACCTCCATCTCTAGAAGTGTTTGAGAGATATTTTCGTTGCCATGATGACATACCAAAGATAATTGTTACCTACTATCAGGATAGAGCGGCTATATCGGCACATGGTTGTAGAGCGGCGCGGCGAACGAAAGACTTAGCTTGGGTAACTGATACAGAGTACTACACCGTCTGTGAGTGTCTTAATTTCGCTAATTTCCAAGTCGAAATAGAGGAAATACCTCTGGAAATTATATAAAACCTACTGCATATGGTGGTTGTCCAAGAAAACACTCTGGAACTGAGAAGAATACCGTTGATCCTGTCGAATAACATGAAAATATAGCCTGGGGTTATCAGCACCGTTTTAGAATTTGAAGAGTAGTTGAAGCACGACATTAGTCAACAATTTCTCGTTGGTGTGGAGGATTTAAACGTGGACGTGTTAGTCTTAGCGACGATCCCAAGAGTAGTTGCACCAAAAACGGCAGTCACTCGGGAAAACGTCGATGCTGTGCGCAAGATCATTAACGAAGATCGACGTGTGGTATATCGCGAAATTGAGGCATCATTGGGGATTTCTATACCTTTCCGCAATACAAGAACGAACTACATGGTCTAAGATTCTAGTTGCCACAAGGAACAATCGATGCTTTCAATGCAATTTTAATTGTACCAACAAACGGGTGGAATAACTGCTTCCAGAGTTGGTTCGAACGCATGCAAAAATGCATTACCCTTCGTGGAGAATAATTCGAAAAGCAATAAAGTGTTTAAAGACTATCTACTTTTTTTACTCCTACTATACATACAAAACTTAAAAGACAACCTTCGTACCACCTTAAAAGAAATTAAAAGGAAGGTTACACCAGAGTTGAAAAATAAACACTTGTGGTTATGTATAGGCAAGGCAACGGATACAAACAGATCTATTAATGTTACAGTGTGCGCACTGGATGCTCTTAAATAACTCCATCATTGTTATTAACTAGTAGCTAAAGTAGCACCTCTACAAGGTCAAAGAACTGTTACTGTCCATTTGTTTGCCGCAAGTCAGCGCTGAGCTTCGAAAAAGAAATGCCGCTAAAACAATACAAGTATGGGCGCAGTACGCAAAGCAATTAAATTTTTAAAGCAACAAAGCGTCAAATTGTTAGACTATCCTCCGCACAGTCCGTCCCTAAGTCCCAACGATTTCTTTACCTTTTCGAAAATCAAGAATGGACTGTTTGGTCAAAGGATTCAGTCGTCAAAAGGAGCAGTAGCTGCCTTCAAAAACGCAATTTTGGCTGTACCAACAAACGAGTGGAACATGGAATAGTTCCAGCGCATGCAAAAGTGGAGAATGCTTTGAAAAATAATATAGTCTTTAAAAGCTATCTACTGTTTTGTAATAGCTCTATGTGAGAAACTTAAAAGACAAACCTCGTATAATATACATTTTGGTAATACTACAATGGATCCTGTTCTGTCATACCTTGAGATATTGGTCTACTTATGAGCGATAGTGCCTTTAATATTTTTTTCCTGATATTTCAGATTACTTTAGAAATTGAAAAGCCGAAAACTAATCTAAACATCAACCCAAACTTTCGAAGTACATACATGTACGCGAAATTATTGAAAATTCTTAAATTACTGTTATAGACACTTGTGATTAAATTGATTACGACAAAAAATTATGGTACACAATTTCAATCCAGAAATGAAGCCAATTACAAAAAATATTTAGTGTCCCAATTAAATTATTTTCAAGAAAAGAACTTCGTACAAATTAACCATAAAATACTACGTTTGATCTAATTATTTAATTTTATTTATTTCTTAACCGTAACATTTTGTATTTATGTCTATTTCGATTTTTTTATGCAAGCTATATTTAAAATACATTATGGAAATACCAGAAATAATCCCCGTATTTCATATATATCTTGTATACTAATGTAGATATCTTTACCACATCTACGCATTTTCCATTTCAGATACTTAGTGTAGATTACGACATAGTATGTGATACGTTCCTAGATTCGTTGAAAGCAGCTAAGAAACTCGAACGTCTGGTGATACACGTTCACGGTATCTGGAATGATCATCCGGGCACCACTGAGCAAGCTTGGGCACATTTCGTCGGCGATCATCCCGATTGTACTGTTAGGGTGTCACTTATACACGCCTACGACGAAATTTACGACCCTGATCCACATTTCTTGAAGAAGAATATGCCCCTTACCCATTTAAAGGTTTTCTTTTGCGAAAACGTAAGTAAGCTTCTGGTTCAAATACATAAAACGAAAATGTTTCGATTGATGTAATTTAAGTCCGTATAATTCTTCCTTGTTCAATAGGTGAACTTACATTTAATCGATTATTTATCTTCGCACTATTCCAAAACTTTGACCAGTATTATGTGGGTAGATTCTTTAAGTAACGACAACCTAGATACATGGAACTTGATGAGTCCTGAACGAACGAATGATTATGCCGAAATAGTTCCGAATCCGCTCATCATGTTGGCTTGGTTGTGCAAGAAATTGGAGGAAATTACATTCATGGGTAAGTTATTATAATGTTATATACAGTAGCGAGTAGCGGTCATACAAATAGCACATGTAAAATGTATTCGTTGAATTACGTGTGTAACATCTAAAGGTTATTCTACAAAATATTAATTTTAAAAACAGGAAAGCACTTTTATACCAATACATTTTATTTTTCTGTCGTGTGCTATTTTTATAGCCATCTAAGAAATTGGATTTGGAAGAATATTTATTTTAATTTATTAGGTTCGGAATTTTATAAATTATTTTGTATTTGTTCTATAAATTAAGGGAATTACATAACAATACTTATATATTCATCAATATATCTACAGACAGGGACACAATTATTACGCACCCCCAATTTGTTCAATTATCTTTAAGATGAACAATGAACAAATAAAACAAATATAAAAGCAAATATTTATTACTAAAAACTAGAAATTCAATATTTGGTTGGCCACCCGCGGGCTTTTTTTAGGTAAACTGGCCACTAACATATGGCAGGTTGAAGTTGGAATCTGCTCCCATACTCTTTCAAGTACTGCTTTTAATTCTTGTTTAGATTTGCATTTGTGTTCGCATACTTTTCGCTTAATAATAGCGCACAAATGCTCGATGGGATTTAGATCCGGGCTTTGGAGTGACCATTCCAAGATGTCAATGTTCGCTTCTCGGAACCACACTTAACTGGCAGTCGCAGTCTGGCATGGTGCATTGTCTTGTTGAAACAAAACTTCGTCAGTATTCATTTCGAATAATTTTTCAATTGAGGGCAGTAAAACTTCATCTAACGTGCTGGGGTAGGTCCTCGAGTTCATTCTACCAGTGCACATGAACATCTCTCCAACTCATGTCGTATGACGTCGACAGGACACTCCCATATCATGACACTACCGCCACCATGTTTGATGGTAGGCACCACACAATCGGCATGGTATTCTTCACCAGGCCTCCGACGCACTAGCACGGTGCCAGTTGTACCAAAAATCTGTAATAAATCTATCCAGTTAATTCTTTCAACTCTGAATTTTTTTAACACAATTCGTTTAAATTTCTATAAAATAGTTACCTTATACTGAATATAAAACGGTTAATTATATTTACCTCTATATTGCGCTCATCTGTCCAAATCACATTCGTCCAATCCTTCTCTGTCCATGATTTATGTTTATGAGCCCATGCTAATCTTTTATTTTTATTTACGTCCGACAGCCTTGTCACGTTTTGGACCTCTTCCCGGTCTTGATTTAGTGTCCCCTGTTTCTTGGTAACGCTTTAGAGTTGTTTGTACGACGCACCGTGAACATTTTACTTTTTTACTAATCATCACTTGGGATAATCCCTCGGCATGTAGTGTAATAATTTGCGCACGTTGAAACTAGGAAAGTTCTTCAGATTTCGGCATTTTCAGTTACATACACATAAACTAATCGCGAATAAATACTTTTATTTGCTAATAACAAACGCACATATAATTTAAAATAAAAATACTGATGTTCACCGGTCACTTTACCGACCTATACTAAGTGTAAAATACAATTAGTTCCGCAAATACAGCAATAAATGGACTAACAACGGTATTTCTCCCACCAATCCTTCTATTTATACTACGAGTATTTCTAAAAAGCGGCAGGTAAAGACTATTTGCCTGTTAATACCGCTATATTAAAACATCTAAAGGGTGCCTCATATTCATGTCCCTTGGTGTATATCCATTTACGTCTACTATTTATCTGTCCGCCACTGTATGTTGAGAAAGTGTTGTAGCGGATAACACCACTCGCCAAATAAAAACCGGTTTTGAAGAAAATATTCACACGAAAATAATAGTAACTGACCATACATAATATTTAATTTATTTACATGTATTATATGTCTATATAGTATCATCACCGACCCCAACTTGCTCAGTGGTGACTTGCAATAGTCGTAAAAAATACGTCGGTGAACCAGATAACTAGAGACTCCGGTTTTTCCTTCGGCGCTTAATTCTAATAAAAGAAGTACCTCTAAGTAAGAAACTAATTACCATACATTACTAACTAATAAGAATGAAATGATGCACTTATTTAAGAGCATTCGGTGCGCATTAATAGACTTGTTTGTATCTATTGCCTTGCCTGTACATAACCACAAGTGTTTATTTTTCAACTCTGGTGTAATCTTCTCTTTAATATCTTGGTGCACAGATGATACAAGGGTTGTCTTTTAAGTTTTGTATGTAGAGTTGGAGCAAAAAAAGTAGATAATGTTTAAAGACTTTATTGCTTTTCGAAGTATTCTCCAGGAAGAGTAATGCACTTCTGCATGCGTTCGAACTAACTTCTGAAGCAGTTATTTCACTCGTTTGTTGGTACAATTAAAATTGCATTGAAAGCATCGACTGTTCCTTTTGACGACTAGGATCTTTGACCTCGCAGTCCGTTCTTGAATTGCGGAAAGTTATAGAAATCGTTGGGAATTAGGTTCGGACTATGCGGAAGATGATCTAACAATTTGACGTTTTACTACGTTAAAACTTTAATTGTCTTGCGTGCTAGGTGCGAACTTGCATTGTCTTGGTGGAGGATGAATCGTTGTTCGGGATTGGTTTTTCGAAGCTACTTACTAATTTTAAAGGATCTTTAAAACTTTGCAATAAAAGAATTTATCAGTTACTGTAAAACTTCTGTAATTTTTTCTTCAAAGTTTATATTCAGCAAGTGGCACCATCCGTTACAAAAATAATGCTAACCCCTGTGTAATACCCAGACTAAACATCATTTCTATCTGCAGTAATTAAAGCAGACGAACGATATTCAATAATTTGTTATCGTTATAATACTTGTAGGCTATAAATATCCAGAAGAAAACTTGGTAGCGATTGCTCGTTTGAGAAAGACTACGTTGAGAAAGTTAGAATTTGCTCATGCTGATGTGATTTATGCGGATACCTTTAGGATCAACGCTAAAAAGGTGAGTTTTTACCATAGCTATCTTATGTAACTAGAAGAACGTATATTTTTAATGCAGTTTTTGTAATTTGTTATAAGCAAATCATTCCGCCACGTCAACATTGTCTAATCATATTTTCTAGCACTATTCTGCAATCCAAACTTTCTTATATCACTGTAATAAGTAGAGACCGGATTATATGCAACGTGCAAAAATTTAATTTAATTTATTTATTTATTTTATTTTACGTCTATTTGTAGATGTCTTACACTGATTAAAGTTAATTAACTTTAATCAGTAATAAGTCATCGCGTTACTTTTAATGTAGATTGGTTCATAAAAAAATTCCCAAAATTGATCAATTATAACGTTTGAACTTAAATGTGATATTGTTTCCATAAACCATGTGGGCCCCCAATTGAAAGAAAATATTACACTTCTTACTCATACTCACTCCAAATGGCTACTTCTAAACGCGGCGCACTAAAGTTTGGCCCACAACAGAGGTTGCCCATACTTGCCATAAACACTTAGTAAGAAAATTGAACAGTAGCAACCATGTAGTGATAGAGATTTTCCTGCAATTCTCATCACATTAAGTATCTCATTCGACGCGATGACTTCAGTATGTTTCTAAGTTTAGACACATACAGGCTTTTGCTGCGTTTATAACGATCAGTATTTAATATTGTTTTATGTGCGAAGCGGAATAGTAACAGTCCGCTACAAAATGTGATTAAATGATTTGTTAGTAAATAGTATATATATATATATATAATATTTCATATATATATATATATATATATATATATAATATTTCATATATATATATATATATATATATATATAATATTTCATATATATATATATATATATATATATAATAATATTCCCGGGTTCCCGACCGCATATGTTGTTGGTCCCGAAAGGGAACGTTTCTTCTGGACGCTCTCCTTCCGTTAGTGATCAGAGATGAGAGATTTATATCCCCCTACTGCGCCCGTGCACCCGCTCCACTCGCAGTCAGCGGGAGAGGGGATACCCGCTGCACGTGGACGTCACTGTTATTGTTTTGTCGGTCCTGTGTTGCCTCTTGTAGCCTATCGGTTGGAATATATGGTTCTTCAAGCTGGTGGTAGACATTGCGTCGTCCCGCTTCTTGAGATTGTTCAGGCGCTTCTCTATCTCTGTGGCTTCTTGTATAATCATTGTCAGTAGGTGTTCGCTCGTGCTTATTGTTTTTGCTTTTTCCTAGTTGGTTTTGTGTCTAATCATTAGTACATATTGGGCTAAAGCTGAGGTTATTTGGTTTGGCTTCTACCGCTTGTTTGTGTTCTGCTCTTTTGATGCTTATTTTCCTGTTTGTCTGACCTATGTAAGAAAGGTTACAGTTCTTGTGGGGTATCTTGTATACTCCTTCAGCTTCTAGTGATATTTTATCCTTTAGATTATTCAGAATTTGCCCATTTTTTCTGTCGGTGGAAGATATGGTTAGGATTTGATAATATCCTATTATTTTTGTTCGTTGTACCCTTGACGTAAGAAAGATCTATTTTGATTATATAAGTGCTAGTGTTCGTTGGGTTCTTTTTCGTGTGAAGGCCTCTGTGTATGGTATTAGTAGTAACACCGATGGTTCCTAGTATGTTTGATCTCTCCGTTCTCGGTCCTGATGTGATAGACGTCGGCTAACCATTGAGATTGCGCATTGAGGTAGCGATTGGTATGAGTCTCCTTTGGATATACTACATATCCTAAAGTGTCACACTTTTTCTTGATTACTAAAACGTCTAGAAATGGTAGTTGGTTTCGCTTTTGTTTTCATGGTGAACTTGTTCTTCATAAGAGAGACGAACTTGATGCTTGATAATTTGACTTGTTCTTACGACTTCTCGTTAACTTTATCATTTTAAATATAAACTGCTTTGTAATTACCTAATTGCCTCTAGATTCAAGGTAACCAATTTCGCAACCTCTATTTACCTTTTACTCGTGGATAACTCTCATGGATCAATTCCGCCACAAGATTTACAGCATGGATTTTACATGTTACATGTAACAGATTGCCACTCTCTTCTTTAAGAGTTCCTAAGGAAAGCATGTTAGCGGCACCGTCACTAACAACAACCCAACATTAAAGGTTCGGCTGTTGAAACTTGAAATTTGTTCACTTTTAAAATATCGTTGCTGGTACATTTTGCAACTCTTTTGAAAGCAAGGAAGACAGGGGATGATTGTTCAAACTCTTCCATTGTACGTACCGTTATATTAACCATAGAATGTTTTTGCCGATCGTCCAAATATAACCATAATGGTTTATCTTTCAATTATGCTTTAATTCTCCTTTCAACATAGTCACGAACAGATGGCATAAAGTTTCTTAACGATGTCCGACCTGGTAATGTATAATCCGAATACTTGCTCCAGAAGGAGACAAATGCTTGTTAGTCTAGTAAACTGAACGGTGCATTACATAGAATAAAACAAACACCTATATAAAATACTAATTGTTCGCTGTATCGTTTGCCATGGATTGTAGAACATACTTTTTAGGTGGCGTTCACGCTTTCACGTGCTGGTACATGTCAAATAGTTGTCGCACTCTACACATTTAGTTCTCTCGCTATTACGTTTTCTAATTTATTCGAAACACGCCGTTTTCAAAACGTACCTAAATCCGACATTTTCTAAATATGTGTGTACTGACAAGCATTCACAACGACTAGTCGAATAATACTGAACAAGCGTGCTTTCATACGAGTAATCGATTGTCCGTGCCGCGTGTCGCCCCTCCACGTCGCTCTCTCCGCGGCACTTGCCCCTCGTTGCCAAGACTAATTATAATGCATGTTCGAAGTGACCAACATTATATTCCAAACATAAATAGTGATTGGTTTTGATTGATATGATGGATTTCTTGCTCTATAGCCGCTTGCAGTTTTTTTAAGTTATGAAGTTGATTTTGATAAATTTTATTTTTAATAGGAAATATCCGAAATTCTTGGGAAGCCTTGGTCACCTATACCGTCATCGCAATTGCATCCGGTTGTTTTAGATCCATTAGCTGGCGACTCCGACGAATACATAGCCCCGTATTTGCTGGCTGACATAAGATAAGTAGTAGAAACTCGCAAAGCAACCGCAGCAAACACAATCACTATACGTATCTTATTTTTAAGCCTACACGACTTTTATCAGCACAGTTTGCGTTTAGTTCTCAAAATTAAGTTCTCGTAAATAAGAAATAAGAAAAGATTCCGTTCAACATTAGCTTTTAAGTTGTAAAAAAATTGTTTAGAAAAAAATGTATAGAAGTATTATTTCGTAAGTTAGAATTTGTTTATCACGAGTAAGCGTAAACTACAAAAAAGGAATTAGTTAATCTTGTTTCTTCTATTCCTTTCGGTTGACTTGTGTATTGTATCTTAGTACACTATAATCATTCATTTCTTTCATATTAATATTTTAATTTTATGGTAGATATATAGAGATTAATGTTAATACTGCTAATATTAACAGCTGAAAAAAAAAAGAACTGAGCACCTATGATAACTACAACTAACGCAAAAGAAAGAAAATCAGGAAAAATCCACCTTATCGACCTAGCTTAAGAAATAAATAAAGATGGATTAATTTATTGGAAATCAAATATCCTCCTCTCCGATATACCAAACACTTAGTAACGTTTAAGTTTTACACACGAACGATTTTTATATTTATACATTTTATCGAATGGAACAAAGAAAACTAAAAAAAAAGATATATATTCCAAGTAATATTAATATATTGTAAAATAGAACATGAAAACACGAGAACTGAATAATTAATAATAAAAAAAGGGGAAACCTTGAATAATACGCGTGTGTTGCAGTCGTAATAAGTTATTTGTATAAAGCGTAGTAGTGATAAGACGAAAACATCTGTGATATTGTAAATGAAATATAACAAGAAAGACAACAACGATTGTTAACGGAAATACTTAACTTTAAGAATTAAGGGAAAAACATGGTGCGCTTATTAAAAAGAAATGTATGAATATCTACTAATAGCTGAAATTACAATTTAAATGGTAATATTGCACGGTATTATTTTAAATTCTAAATTGGCAAAGTGGAGATAAATTTTGAAAACCCGAATGATCGAAGTAATTTGCTTTCAATGTCATATTTACACTTTTGATTTCATAAAATGTTAATTTAATTTCTTACGTTAAAAATTAATAAGAACGTATATCATTTAATTTAAATTTTAAATTAATCAACTAAGATTTTGACAGCAAATCGCTTTACGCAATTGAAAATGTGTTTATTTCTAAAAGATTGTTCATAAATCCAGAAAACTCTTGTACTATTGCCCTTTTCACTTAATATTCTATAGCTGCATTAAAGTTTCCTAAAGTATATTTTATAATTTAAAATAGTACCCGCAATACATATTGTCAATACAAATGTATTGTATTATAGATCGATGTTAAGAAAGGAAACTTATACCTACCTAGTTAACAATCTATTTACGAAAATGAAAAAATCAATATAAATGCATTTTATTTGTATTAACATATGTGTGACATCGCGAGTGATATACAGGCTGTCCGTAAAATCATTAATATCCGGAGTAAATCATTGAGAATCACTTCAGACTTACTTAAGCTAAATGTACCGTCAGGAAATTAACATACTTAGAGAAATATATAAGACCGTTAGGTATCAAATACTGGCATATTCATTTGATATTTTGCGCATTTTTTTTTTTAATAGTTTACCTTTGACATCCATAAATAAGAAGTCTGAGAAATATTATTTTTAAACTAGATCTTTTGTCCTCTCGTCTTAGTTTCATTTTTTATTCTCAATGTATTCAGCCTGTATATGTATATATTATATTTTATTAATCAATTTTTTATATCAATATGTTGTTTCTTCATTTTCTACTCTTTGTGTGATTCTAACATGTAATATTACTTACATCTTAAGTTACATCCGTTCTGTGTTATTACCATGAATCTATCGCAAGAAGGAAAAGAATAGTAAATATATTCTAATCTGTTACCTATCATTGTATATACAATACATACAACTTATATTTATATACAAGCATATTTAAAAGCAAAAAAAGTATATAACAGAATGTTCTTAAATCGAAGAAGTCAGAGAGTTAGAGTCGTTTATCGTCGTTATTCGTTTCTTTCCTGTTTATCATATATTTTACCAAAAGTGTCGTAAAATATTGAATCCATCTGACACTTGCGCTAAAGGCAAAATTCTTGAACAATCGACTTCGATAATTTTTTACACTCAAAATAATGGTGCAGTTCTTTAGAATAATGATATAATTAAAACAATAAACCGTAATATTTGACCAAAAACCCATAGTGGTTCACTTACCATGTGTTATACACCATTCCATACACATTACGAATGTTTATATCGATCTGTCGAATTATTCGTTGTAAAATAATCTTACCATTTTTCTACTGCGATAATAGAAGAAAGACATCTGCAGTATTGTCTATTAATTTATTGTTCCGTCATTGTAAATAAGAATTTACTAAGTGCAATTGCAGAGATGACACATTTTTTTATAACTTATTAATATATAAATGAATATATAAACATTACTATAATGCTATGTTAAAACGCCAAATGTCACCTGTCAAACATTCCAGTGGCGTTCGTACAATGACAAAAAACAAATTGTATCACGAATAATTTTATAAGTTTATACCTCGTGTGAATGTTTTAATTTTTGATAAGTTGGGTCTCTGCAATTTTCCACACATGAATTTAACTTTATTGTATGTAGATAATATACATGTAGCCGACGAGAAGGCTTAGAATCTGTACTACATAATGTAGCAATGTACGTATTAAACTGTTGAGAGTTTTAGGTCGAAGTAATACCCTATCAATGTTCTTCGAATATTTTGAATTTGTTCTAACAAATAGGTAATAATCAATTGGCAGAAAGTGTGACGAAGTAATAATAGAAATTAATGAAGTACGTTTTCTATTTATTCTCTGATACGCCAGAAAGATGGTGTTTAATCTATTAGTTTTGTAAGGAACAAAATCAAAATGCAATGCAAACCATTTTTCTAATTTAGAAACGTACGAATACCCTACTAACAGTAATGTTGATAGTGAACTCAGTCTAGGTGAAGTTAGTCTTTAAATGTACAAGAACACAAAATACACACAAATCTTGCGAATATTATAGTATAATATGTTAAATGAACATTGCAAGTTGGTGGATAGTTCAGTAAATGAAGTAAAAATCAATTTAAATACGAATTTATGTACTGAACGACTAAAAACTGAATAGAATCAAGATCTAGTACCTGAATCGAGTGATCTAAGTTATAATAGAAGATTTAAAAACAAACAAACAAAAAAAGAAGAGTTAACACAAGAAAATACTTTTAGCCTGCAATTGTAACCAAAAATCCTAGTCCAAATGCGTTGAATTATGTAAAATAACGAAAGCAAATAATAAAATAGGAAAAGTAAATAACGGATAAAAACTTATATACAAATAATAAATTAATAAATGTGTGTGATTATATAGAGTTGAATATATCTTGAGTGTGTGATACCTTAATCGGATATGCTTTCGGTTGTCATATGCCTCCTTGCCCGGATCCCTTGGTTTGCAGAAAACAACGGAATAGATTCTATTATACGTCGACCTATTTTTGCTTTATTTTACATACATACGTTTTTATTTAAATATGTAATCCCTGTTTTTAACATTGAGACGATATTATCTGTGATTTAGACTATAGTAGCATGCTTCCTAAGTGAATATTCTCATCCGAAGGGATCCCGATGGAGTTGAGCTATGACCAATGAAAGCTGCCGAAGTACCGAGGTAATATTGTTGCCATCTCTTTAAAAAAAACATGCAAACTATCTGTGATGAACAGCGGACACATTAGTAACAGCGTACATATGTTAAACAACGCTCAAATGTTACAATGTAGGTCGTAACTCCTCATAAAATATAATAATATTCTTTAATATACAAATTGCTCGATTATTAATGCGAAAACGAGAATAACTCGAGAAAGGGTTTGATTTTCTACGGCGCCGTTACTGTTTATTTCTTTTTAGCACCTTTAACGGGCCAAAAGTGACAATAAGATTGGAAGAATCGAGCAGCAAGATACTAATAATATGTACATCGTATTAAACAATTGCTGAAAAATAAGCAAATATTTATTTACTACTTTCTTTTGTGTATTTTGAACTGATTACCGAATTCATTTTAATTACGTTAAGAAAACGGCAATCAGTCCTTCTCCTCCTCCTTTTATATTAAAAGTATGTAATCTTATTTCTTTTATAGATATAATTATTGCGATAATACTTTAATTTATCAATTCCTTCAAGTACTTTAAAAGTTTATAAAAGAGATTCTCTTGTAACTTGTAAACATTAATATATTTATTTCTATAACAACCATTTCTCAATATTCTACACGGCTTTATTATAATCTATATATGCATAATACAAGACTTACATTATTCTGTTGTCAATCTAGAATATATTAATGTAATAAATAAAAGTGACTAGAGTGCCATCTGTTGATGAATTTTGCTATAATTAAATATAACATGCTTAAAGAAATTTTTTTGCAATTTCAAAATGGCGCTCTGATTACTACAAAAAGTGTAAATGTATTTTAAAAAATGATGTTACAAAAATATATACTTATTGCTAAATACTGTTGTATTCAAAATGGAAAAAAGTTATAAACTTGTTCACATTTTATTATTGTAAACTCTATGTATTAGAATTATAATATATTTAAAGTAAATATTCAAATATTGATGTTATGTGTAGTATTTTTCCTTGGAGAAAAAAGTATATATTAAAAAGGTATTTCTCGATGTCGTAAAAAAAATAATATTTAGACATAGCATTTACGAAATTTTATTTACGTGTTTAAAATTTACAAAGAACTATGTATGAAACCTTGCTTATAGGAAAAATACATTTTATTATGATTGTGTAAAGGCATTGAGCAATTAAATTAAACTTACGGATTTCAATTATTATTTAAATTGCGTAGTCTAAAATAAACATGGTAAATGTGTCCAATCATATGTAATCATTTTAGTTGTAAAACACGATAATTTAAAAAAAAATATATAAACTTATGTTGCATTCTGCTTAAAAATTTTGGAAAACTATATATGTACCCAAATATAAAATAGATCATGCAATATTTCTTTGTTTTATTTTGTATCCTTGCTGCCTTGATATTCCTAGAAAACAAATATTTAGGTACTTATACGCCAAGAAAATCAGGTATGTATAATTTTATAGACAATGAAATGAAAATAGCAAGGTATGTAAAAAAAAGTGAATAATGATTATAATTAGAGACCGGATTATACGCAAAGTAAGATAACAAACAAAGTATAACTCCGTTTGGCGAATAAGTATATTCGAATATTCATGAGTTGTATATTTTCTTCAATTGATGACTGTTGATATTTCATTCAACTTCACCTGGTGGTCGTTTAATCATTTTTGGTTCACTAAATGTAACGTTTCTTTTCGCGCGCGACACCTCTCTATTTGTTAGTCGTTCAGCTACCTCACTCATACTTTAGTTTGAATACAATGCAGGAAGCACTTTTTATTCATTGCAAAGTGCTGTACTTGTATTTGTGATGGCCTCAAAGAAAACGTTATAAAATTGCAATTTATTATTATTGCAATTAGTTGATACAATATATATAATATTTCTATAAGCATTATTGAAATGGGTTTCAAGTAGTTTTATTCCACAATTAAATAAATTTATTAATCATTACCAAACGATAATTACGTAGAATTTGTTGAAAGTAAAGTAATTTATTTCCAAATAGTCGAAATAAAGCGTAACATATACGCTAAACATTTGATACATATGTATGTATGAAATAACAATAACATTCTTTAAAAAACTTTAAAAAGATTAAAGTTAATTAACGCTAATTAACTTTAATCAGTGTAATACATCTACATATAGACAAAATATAATAAATAAATAAAATAAAATATATGCACAGACAAGATCGGAAAAAAACTACCCAAAGTAATCCCACTAAATTCTTCTATTTGTGCCATCTCCTTCATCGAAGGTTGGCGATCACCTCATCAAAGATCTCTCGATCTGCAGCTGCTCTAATAAGGTCTTTAACATTTAATCCTGTCCAGTTTCTAATATTCCACATCCATGATAGCTTCCTTCTGACGATCCTCACGTCCACCGTCTACTTTCTCTTGGATTATGAGCTGAAGTAAGCGATATTTTCTATTTCTCAGAAGGTGTCCTAGCTAAGCGGTCTTTTTTACTTTAATTGTGTAAAGCAGTTCTCGATCTTTACGCATTCTCGTTAAGACTTCCTCATTCGTAACGTGCGTTATCCAGAGGATTTTCAAAATTCCTCGGTATGTCCATCCAAATGCTTCGGTACGGTTCATACTAACAGTTTTTAGAGTCCACGCTTCCACCCCGTACAGCAGTGTTGACCAGATGTAACATTTTATAAATCTTAGACGTAGATTGACATTTACATTTTGGTTAGTCAATATATTCTTGAGCTTAAAAAATTTGCTTTGCCTACTCAATCCTAGATCCAGCCGTGCTCAATATTGCCCCGTCACCCCGAATTGGCACTGGGACGTTTAAACTATAGAATATTAACATCACCGTTGTTTTACTAATGTTTATGGCCATATTATTTTTTTTGCATATTACATTTAATGAGTTTATTATAGTTTGTAATCCCATATCGCTATCAGCAACTAATACATAGCGAATAGTTAATGTGTTAACTCGTTTAAACGTCTCCACAAATAAGTATTCGGAGTATATATTGAAATGAGTCAGGCACAACACCCTCTTACAAATGTTAATGTTGTTCGATGTTGTTATTTCTCTTGACGTGATATTGTTGACGATGGAGTATCATAATAATTAGAGTTGTTTGGGCTACTTCCATCGTTTGTTGAACTTATATAGTTCGACGTTTAGGCAGTTTGTCTACTGTCGTCTTCAGGGTACCCCTGAGAAGGGCTATTACTTGCCAGATTCATCAAGTTGTTTTCCAATTGTATTTTTGCAGATTGATGCCAGTACAAATTTTTCAAAAGTCTGATCCATACTATCTAGCCCGATCTCCTCCAAGAACTTAAAAAGTTTATCGTGATTTGCCTGAACAAACGCCCTCTCAAAATCGACGAAACAAACAGGAAGATCTCGTCGTTGGTCATAGCATTGTTGTGGTAGAATTTGCAAATTAAATAAGGCTTCTCTTGTAGTCAATTCGTTTCGAAATTCGGATTGCTCTAAACTGATGATAGATACACAGATTATTTTGTTATATATTCTCTTGTGCATGATCTTTAGTAAAATGTTGAGAGCATGACTCGCCTGACTAATAAGTCTGTAGTCATTAGATTTTCTTACACTATGCTTCTTAGGTAGTGGTACAAAAATGGAGTCGAGCTGATCTTGGGGAATATTACCTGCCTTATATATGTTGGTAAATAGAAGTAATAGCAGATGTATATTTTCCTCATGGATAAGTTTGATCATTTCTGAGTTTATCTGGTCAGGGCCTAGACTTTTATTATTTTTCAATTACCCCACCAAATTACCTTCACTGAAAGATCGTACATCGCCGCTTCAAAACCTAAGAATTCACGAGATACTTTGCACATGTGGAAAAGTACACATCAGACAAACAAGCAGAAACATCAACACCAAGCTGAAAGAACATAGACGAGATACAAAATACGAATAGCTGTAACAGAACGCTCAAGAAACACGGCCATATATAAACCCGGGCTTCGCAATAAACTAGTCACTTGTCTTTTGAAGGTCACACTAAGATGATTGAATCGATAACTATTACTAATTTCTTACACGGCAGAGAACCCCAGAAGCGAAGAGTGGCCATCAACAATGGCTGTGAAAACTCGCAGACTTTTTTCTATTATTTGAATATAATTAGCAGTAAGCCCAAATCAAGTTAATTGGTAATACTAATAAACGAGCGATCACAATTTCCAGCCCATAATTTATATTTTATCAATGTAATTATAAAAATTACAGGAAAAATAGGATTACACTATACACAAACTATTAATTATTCATAGAACTTAGCATTAGAAAATTTGCAAACTCTTACTTCTTATCTAAAAAATTTGTGATAAAGAGCATGAGCCATACACGTGATCAATTAGTGTTAATATGCAAAATATCTTTAGACATAAAAATCCGTACTTTGTTGAATTACGTATATGCTATTTACCGAAATAATTATTTTATTTCAAGTAATACGATTTTATATGCGTGTTGAGCTGATAATTGTAACGACATATCATGTGATCGAAATAGATTAACAGCTTCGATTCGCAAAGAATAGTAAAATTCTCTGCAAAAATAATTATTACATTTATTTTTCCTTAATATTGTAGTAGATAAATTACAGTAAGCACATCCAGCGAAATTTAGGTAATACGTAGAAGTTCAGTGAAGGTGAAATTATAATTTATGTCCCCTTAATTTCTTTTACTTTATCTATTGTATATTTCTACGATATCGACAGGAAAAAAGATAAAAGCTAGATATCTACATAAGATTATTTCACATATTGGTAACTGGTTAGAATATACTTTGGAATCAACTGATAACGCATATTTTTAACGTATAGAACCAGTTGTTACATATATAGACATAAGTTTTGTTTATTGTTATCGTGTGTTTGATTAAAAACCAAATTTCCTCCATAAACTTAGCAAAAATATTGGCATTGTTAACTGGAAACTATTTTTGTTTATGTAGCGTGCAAGCGAGTCAATTTATTACTCGCTCAAATCGCTTATTTCGATTGAACGCACAAGAATTTTAAGGCATTTTTATTTCTCCGTTATCATTTGTATTTATTATTTATATTCATAAATATCATATAATGTTAGAAGTGTCCCGAAAATTAACCTTTTTATGATGATCAGTCAATAACATCATGTTTAATTTAAATTTTAGTTATCACCTACGTTATTTACCTGCTGGATATATTGAAAAGAGACCAAACATTATCGGCATGCTTACTTTACAAAATTGACACTGTAAGGATTTGATCTATATTTTAAACTTACGGATTAAAAACTAGGATTCCAGCAACGCGTGCAAGAGAAAGAGAGAGATCCGCTTAAAATTGTGTCTTATTGAGTCACACACCATATGAATAAAGAACGGCAGCTGTCAGAATAGAAACACGTTCCACGCAGTCAGTATGCTGTGGTGAGGTTAGAAAGAAGATAAGACTATCTACATTAGAGCCAAAGCGTTGTAGACACAACACAAGGCCACGCCATATTGAATTGAATCAGTCGTCTGTTAATTTTGGTCCGGAGTGAAGTGTTGCTTTCCGGTGTGTTTTTTCCGTGTTTTAATTAAAATATAAGAAAATTAGCGCCAATAAGAAAAAATTGCAAATATGAAAGAGATTCTTAAAAATCATCCGCATGTTGTAAGCGAAACATTTAGTGTTGAACTTTTTATCTGAGAAAAGTGTGTGTGCCTATGTGTATGTGTACACAAGATAATCGATTTGTCAACGCGAGGTTTAGATTACAATTTTCGGTATACACTAATTGACCCAAGGTGTGTGTTGTGCGGACTCATTTTTATCTAAATACATCGTGTTTGGTGTCATTTTACTCGTCTCGTTGCGTACATTAACAGCGTTATGTCTATGAATACGTTTTTCGCGGCATTTAAAAGAGGTTAGGATTTTTTTTACGTACGCGAAATCTGTCTTCGCGGCCGTTCCACTCTGATCTCGTTGTATGTGTAGTTTCATCAAGTGAAGACGCACGTTTTGCGGTAGCTGCACGCGATCACTCGGAAGACGTGTGCCCTAGCTAGATTAGCTACTTTTGATAATTACAACCGGCAATGTACGTACAGACATACACCGCATGTACAATAACTTTCCGTCAATAATTTGTTAGTTGGTTTTTTGTGTCTTCGAGTACAACAACCGCGGAGAGAAAAATATGCGTACTGTTTCTTGTGTTCACAATCCGATAAAAAAGTAAAACATTTTCTTGTAAACAGGTGATCACTTGATTTATTTTAGAGTAGGGCGAGACGCGTAACGACATACACATGGAAAAAATGGATGTTGATGAGGCTGTTGTTGATTTAAGTATCAGGTAAGAATTGTTTATTTTTCAACATTTAAATAAACAGTAACGTACAACTTATACTATATTATGTAATATTTTATATTAAGTCCTTTATATCTATACAAAAATTATAATGAACTATAGTCTATTTAAGTAGTTCGCGTTTTAAAATAGATTTACATATAAACGCTTATTTAGCAATGACAGTTACATAACCTAAACGCCAAGAAAAATGCAGTTATAATCGCGTTACCTACTATATCTCTTTTTCATCGTTTGTTTGGTTTATACTATGAAAGCCAACGATTCCAGCGATTAGTGTACGAATGTTAAATATCCAATTTTAAGTTTACGTTAATTTATTTATTTGTCAGTTTACATTATATACTTTTTAACGTAAATATTTATGTTTGAAAATAGACTTACGCATTTGCTAATGGAATTTAGGGGAACAGTAAAACCACGTCGAAACAAGAATTGTTATATATAATTTGCAATTTCCTCAGCATTTTAACATAAAATGAAAATAGTCCTTATTATTACATATGTACCTAGTATTTAATGTTAATTTGATGATATATAATTTTTGATTTCAATTGTTGCAACATATGGACTTACCAATTGTAAAATAAATAGTAGATAACGGCTAACCGTGTAAATAAATGACTACTATTGCTTAAACCATACGCGATAAGCAAATATTTAAATTTAAATACGTTGTCTTTTTATTATTGCGGATAAAAAGGCTATTACAAAATTGTAGTTAATATTTGTTTAATCTCTATACGTTTATATGACAGTTGAAAATTGTTGAAATTAAATAAATAGAAGACTTCATGTTCATTTATTTGGTAACGTATTGTGAAATGTATTTGAGGAACACAACCTTATGAGTTTTATGTATTAACAAAATAGTGCGTTCTTATTATTTCTGGTAATGCTATAAATTTGTACTGATGACTTAATTGGCTATATATAAAATTTTAATGGAATATTTCTCTTTTCAAGACAATGCAGTTGAACTTTAACGATTGTTATATTTGATAACTTTGCTTAATAAACTGTTTATATTTTCGTGTCTGTACATATTGTGAAAATAAGTATGATTTAAACAGATGTTTAAAAGATGTATTTTAATATCATAACTCAAATACATATCTCCTTGATTTTGGGGAGCTCGCCACCGGAGTTGGAGAAACATTTCTTTTATATTCTCAACTGAAAACAAATATTGTTGAAAGGGGATGTTTGTGTTTCATACTTAATTATAAATGACACAGTTTCTGGACAATATGAGGCTGTATATTTATGCGCCTACTCCACTTGCTCTTTACTACTATGTTCTCAAACGATGGTCAAATAAATTGGCAATGGGCTGATGTTAATGTTATGTTAAACCCATTTTTAAAACAATTTATTTCAAACTCAGTGGATTCTTCTTGTTCTCTTTTCATATTCTGTAATAAACTAAACGTAACCATACTTTAATAGGCTCAGCTACACTACATGTTTCATTTTGTACCTTATCTGAAGCAGTTGAAATCTTTTTAATTTATATAAAAAGTTTTGAACAATGGTTTTCAAATTTAGATTTTACTCTTTATTATATACACTTATGTCAATTGCTACCCTAAATTTGCCAACATATGCCAGCTTTTTAGTTATTCAAAACAATTAAATTAGATTTTCTAACGAATATCTATGGGCAAAACAGGTATACGCGGTTTTTCAGAGTGCCATACATTATCAGCAATAAACAGCGGAAATTGTCATCGCAAAATACGAATTTTTAAAGTAGCTGTTTTCACGATAAAAAGTACGGTAATTTTAGATTCCATGACATTGTGCGGAAACGTTAAAAAACAAAAATTGCACCTAAACCACCAAAACAAACTAAGATGCAAAATGCATGTGTACACTACTGGCCATAAGTGTTTACCCACCTTTAAGATATTATAAACGATGTTTTTTTATAGAAGCATAGAACTTTGAAATGGAATAAAAGATTAAGTTTTTAAATTGACATGAAATTTACTTTATTCGAAACATAATCTTCTGGCATTATAATTGAAATATGATTTCTGGCATATGACCGCCACGGCTGGCACGGACGTAGTCTAATCTAATCTAAAGATCATTTTACACGATATTTGTTCTTTCTGAATCTGACACAAAGTACAGTTAGCACTGGTTTTCAAAACCACCCATTTGTAACAAACGAAAAGACAAAGTGTAACATTTTAACATTATAAGTAAACGTTTAATTGAATTGTAATTAAAATGAGCTACTATAGACTGTCACTCGGGCTTGCTCTCATGGAAACAGGACATTGCCAGATTTCTGATACAAGAATTATTTTAAATAATACGTTGATAGTCTGTATCATTATTATATCATTTTGGCAATTTTTATTAGAAACAGTTTCAGTGTTATTGATACTTATGATGAACTGATTTTGTATAGATTACATTTGGATAAAATTCACGAGAATCAAATATAAAGAACAAAAACACAACAAATTCAATCTTGTAATTCATCCAGCATCCACGTGTCTTCTTCAACTAAAATAACAAATTATTAGAAAAAGTGAAATAGAACACATTTTTATAGATCTTATCAAATGATCAAATGACAGTCGGTAACATTTGTTGACAATGAGAGCCCACGTGCTCTCGAAACGCTGCGTTCCGCATAATTAATTAATTTGTGTGAGTGGAGTTTACTGCTATACCTGTGAATTATCAAATGATTAATATGATTTTGTTAGTTCTCAGCAGAAACTTGGTTGTACCTCCGTGCAATATTTCGTTTACTTCGAATGAAGAGTTGTTATGCTTAATATAGTTTTTAATCTGTGTCTGTACAATTTCAATTGATTTAAAAACACAGTGGTAAGGTGCCAACCACAATACAGCAGGTCCCATCTCAGCAGCGTACGTTTCTACAGTCAAATCACACTTTAATCGTCCTTTCCTAAAATCAATTTAGCTAGCATCCAATTTCATGTTTTCTAGTGGCCGTAGTAAGTTTTTATCTGTTTTGGGACAATGATAAGAGACATTACCGACAGCTTAGCTGCAAGAACCAGTTTTCATATAATTCTGCCCAAATATAGCATGAGCATCCAGGAAGTTTCTCTTGCAGAGAAAATTATATTCTGCTCCTGCAACAAATCTATTCTCATCGGCAATATGAATAATGGCATATCGTTTTCTTCGTTGATGATGTTAGACCTGTGCTCAGATTTTTCATCAAAAGTTGTTGCGGAAGACAGTAATGTCAGTCCGCACTTTTGATGCAAAGCTACTAACATACACCCACGATTTATCAACAAACACCATGTTCCTCCCTCCAATTCGATATTTTTTAGTAATCCGTAAATATTAATAGCGCCATCTTATACCATTACGATCCATTAATGTTTTTGTTTTCTTTCTAACCTTTTCGAAAAAAGGATAATGTGCTTTCAACAATTTGTACAGTGTACTTGAGAAGCTAGCTGCATACGCTTAATTATTTACTGTATATGTTGCGTATAGAATGTTATTGATAAGCATTTATTTTCCCATTTCCCTACAGCTCCAGGTGGATGATTCTCCTTATCTTTTTCTTTTCAAATGGAATGTAGAGTTCCTCCGCCACACCAAAGTACTCTACTAGTTTTTTCAGCTGCTTTAAAAACATTCATGCTTTTTGTAAAATACATAAAGACATTGCTTCGTCACACTATGGTTGTCATATTAGAAACATATAATTTTACAGGGGTTAGACAATAAAAATTAATTATTCTGCTTTTACTTGCAATGGACGACAGTATTAAAAGTCATAATAGTTTAAAAAAAAAACTGATTCAGAAGCAATAAACAAGACAAATGCAAATGCGCCATATAACTTGGCAATGCTTCTAGTTCCAAAAAAAAAGATAAGTGCATGCTAATCTACAGCGTGTCTTTGAAATAAAGTAAAAAAAGTACGAAAAATGAAAATGACATTCAAACGGCGTGCTAAGAATTCAATAACATACGTTCGAATATTTCGGCGGTGTATAAGAAAGAAATTTTTATTTTAAATATCTTCATTTTTTTCTCTGCGAAGGAATTTCCGCAAAATATTTTGGCTTTAAGTCTAATAAAATTAGACCTCCCCATTTTTCATACTTTTTTATTTTATTTCATGGACATCCTATATATAAGCTGCTAAAAGAGGGCTTTACTCCAAGTATTACCACATATTACTAGTTTTCCCCACATTTCTGATTAAACATGTATATATACTGTCGTAAAGGTGAATCTACAGCTAGGTAATCTTAAACATGGTGTTCTATTAAAATAAAAGAAATAACCTATATATTCAAAATGAAATCCTTTAATTGTTACTGTATAAAACGCTTACATCTCAATAAATTAAGCTTTTTTTTATAGGATTCGATATTACCGGAAACAAAGTTACTTAGAATATAAATACACCATAAATATGTAATTGATTATGTATATGTATGTTGTAAAGTATACGTATCACATGGGTGTGAACGACAATTTTTGTTAACTTATCTGTTGCAACACTTATCAAGTTATGATTTGTACGAATTAAATACTATATTTCGTTAATAACTGATAACGTTACAGAAATTCAAATATTGTTGCGTAATGAACTGCCTTTCCATTAAGCGTTAACGATATGTACCGAAATGTACAATAAAAGTAATGTCGAATAGAAAAACCAGTAGAGCGGCCTTCTAGAAAGTCAACGTTTGTTGTTCTACACATATATAGTACCATCGTGATCATCAAAAAATCGACAAAAATGAATACTGAGAATTTGAATACGTTTGTTTATGTCCAAATTGGTACAAGAAAATGACACGAATAAAAGTAATTCTGATAACACTGTATTAATCAGTTTAAAGCGCTACGATCTCGTTGACATTTAAGCAATCACACCTTTTAGGTTTCGTATCAACACGTCGTGAATACTTCCGCGCAGAAATTCTATTTCTGCGCTGATGGTGATTATTTATAAAACGTAACTAATATAGTTTCAAGGCAGTGTCTTGTAATGTTCTATTATGTGAGCAGTTACTAACCTCAATAAAATTAGCGAACTTATTATGAATCGTTTTATCTGATCCTATTTGCGGTTAAGCCGCCTTTAATTATTCATTTCCGCGTTTATGACATAATATTTCTTTAATATTTTCATTACTGGTATAATTGAAGATAATGCATGTTCTAAGAATGTTATTTCTGAATTTGTTTTATAACATTATATATCTAGATACTAAGTAGAGGATTAAGAAGATTTAACAAAATTTTAATGTAATCTCAATTCCTCACAATATAATTTTATCGAACAAACTTACTTCTTTTCTATCTCTTAGCACACTATGATAACCTTTAAGTTATTTGAAATATTCACATTAAGATGTCCGCTATTATACCTTTGCGTCTCAAAACCACATAATACATGAAGTATTTCGTTTTAGTAATTTAAAATTTATTACGCAATGGACTGATCTAGTTTTATATATTCTCTAATTTTTTCTTCATTACATATTCATCTGTGTAGTAATTGTTCATACTAAATTGCTGTTTGTCACGAGTAATTATGCACGCAGAAATGCGGTAACCTTAATTTCAATGCGGAAGTCGAAATTTATACAGCGAATTATATATTTTCACTGAAAAATTTTAAAATATTTACACTCCTACAGCCGTGGGATCAATGAACTTTGGCTTTACGTTTGACGAATTTGAATGCCTGTATTATTTGTTCATTTTCATTTGGAACAAATTGCTTCTAAAGAGTGATTTTTGACCATAGATTGGGATTACCATCTGTACTAAGAATAGATTACTACTTTTATTGTCCTAATGAGTCAGTGTTTAAAACTAAATTGATAAATTGTGATTCAGAGAAGAAATAAAATTGACGTCAGCTTTTTTTTTTGTAATAATATTTACGCAATAATATTTTAATTTCGGCAATAATCTGGCTAATCTTTTATTTAATCGCCATGCATTTCGACTTAAAAGAAAACAAAGTTAATATATTACTTATCATGTTGCCTTTGAGATTATCCTTAAAGTTAAAAAGAATCTGCGCAAATTAATCGCCTTTTATCAAAATGGGACGATTTATACAAACGATAATCCCAATACCATAATCCGTTTAGTATTATTATTATTTGGATGAAAAATAGTTTAGGACCCCACTGTATTTGCATCACTCTGTATAATACGAACTTTAATTTACTATAACATTTATCGCGCTATAATAAAAAAGTCGTTATTGCTATATTTTTTATTTTAAAATGCAATCTTTTGATGTCAAAATAAAGAAATAATTACTGACATCGTAAGCATGTAAATCTGTTGCCATTCCATTAAAATTAAAATTCATATAATTTGCCAATAAATAAGCTATTGTAAAAACATATATAATTTATTTTTAAATTACATTCAAGGTGTATTTGCATCAAAAGTAAAGAAAAATTACATCTTTTTATTGTACAATAACTAAGAGAAATGTTTAGTGTTTTGTCCTTTAATAGTTGCTAGTACGGCAAAATATCAAACGTTGGTAGATGTTGGTACGCTTCGATTTTTGCTTAAGCTTATTTGCATTGTAGGTTAAAGTTGTTTGTCAATAATTGTAAGCGAATTTAGAGACATCATAATTTCGCTATGAATTTTTATTAACGTACAACAGAACTTGAAAAATCTCTACTATACATTTCCTTTTATGTAGTGATTGTTCCAACGATGTTCTAAGCCTGTTAGTATAGATAGCGTGTGTAAAGCATTTCATGGCGTTGGGGGGATCGTTAATTATTTTCCCAAAGATAAATAGTGACTCGGAAACTATACCAGATCCGCCAGGAAATACGTTGCCACTACATCTTACGGACGGTACTTGAACATATGACACCGGACACTGCCACATTTAGATTTAGGAACCTGGTCTATTGAAGCATTAAACAAGCTCGTAAGTACATCGAAAAAATGCCTAGAAAACAATAGGTAAAAAATAATGCTGCCAATATTCATTGTATTGGTTTTAAGTAGCTATTTTTCAGGAAATGTTAATTTTAGTTTATTATTTAATGTTTGTAATCTAATAAAGATTTTAAATAAACTAAGGTGAAAGGCATGTGAGTAACCTGTTAAAATTGGTGGTAGTGCACTATGAAATTTTGTCCTAAAGTATTATAATATTCATTGCTAAATTGCTAAATATTACTATCGTATTCTTTAATATTGCATTTTGTTACAGCATTCATTTTATAGAAAATTCTACTATATTTTACGAAGATTGTGTTGTATACATTCAAATATATGTACAATTTTTTACTATGAGTTCTATAAATCTTCCCGCATATGAATGAGTATTATTACGGACTAAATAGGAAATAACTTCTTTTTAATTAAATGTCTATATAAATATTTATAAACTGCCAACTCATTGGTTTATATTGCAATTTAAATTTGAAAATTTCCCTCACTATATTATTCAAGTACCAAAAAGATAGTTATTGTTTATTTCTAACAGATACTATAAGTAATAAACAAGTATACGCATTCTTTCAAAAAGAGTACTAGAGTTGCTTTACAACATTTTAACAAAATAATTTTGCAAAAATTACTACAGCTTTTGTGACTAATTTTTTTTAGAAGAAAGCATTACAAACTATGCCTATTTGTGTTACATTGCACCACACACTGTCACATTTATATCAGATAGAATATATTTTTTTCGGCGTGGATTTAAGTGAACGTAGAAAGATTTGATGATGATTGTATATTGTCAAACAACATCGTAACTAAATGTAGAAAATGTACCTTATTTGGGTTCTTTAAGATTGTAGTAGTTTTTGTTGACTAGCCACCTTTTTGGCATTTTAACTTGTTCTGCACTACCAATTTTATGTTTGTGTTTTTTACGATAATTTTACTGCCGTAAAGCTGTTAATGGTGTTATTTTGCATCTATTTTGATTTTATAGTCTTTTCTATAATGTCTTAGCCTGATGATGTGCACGAAACCTGTAGTCATTGTTTATTAACATTATTTGAGATACTGTGAGATTGGTCTCGTTTTCCTTTTTTCCCTACATTTTGATATGATCTCACACCGAGTCAACAACATTTACTTTGACATCGTAACATCCCCGATTTCAAGATGAGGCTGCAGAAATGAGTTCTGTTAGAGATGCGTGTGGCTCGCTTACTATCAATATAAAAATAATTAATGTAATTGCTTACTATTTTAGTTTCATTCTGTCGTTGATGTAAACTCTATATCAACAACAGAAACTAAAATAGTAAATAATGAAATTCATTATTCATTCATTCTTATTTCAAAATTAAGAAAAGTAAATTACCACAACTTCGTAGAAAGTGGAAATCAAACTAAATGTGTATTTTGGTGTAGAAAAAGTTCTAACAGAAACATTATGACTTTCTGGTGAATGTGTCTACAACACAAATTGCATGGTATCGTGTGTTAATTTATTGCTACCGTTATCAAATTAAATATAAAGAGAAAAGATACATCCATATGATGCTGGTTCATGAGTTGATTGTAAATGGTCCAGGTTGATGATTATATTTAGGAGCGTGAATAAAACGAAAATTTCTTAAGTAACATTGTTTTTTTTTCTGATGAAGCAACCTTTTGTCTAAACGAGTTTTAGTCAGTGAAAAATTGTGATTGAACTCAAAAAGCCCAGAATAGAGTCTTGCATCGCATCCGGTACCTGCAAATACCCCCGAGTACAACAGATGCTATGTTCGGATTATTCATCTTGACCAAGTGTGGCGTAATTATTTAGAAGTGCATGGAGTATGATACAAAGCCTTTTATAAATTTTCACCTTAAAAATAAAAATCTAACATAGAGCGGGTGCTAGAGGATATCTGCAATTGTGATACGGGTTCTATCTTGTAGTAGGTTCCGGTACAGTGTGGGTCTAGTACCAGCTTGCAAAACCAACCTCTGCAGCACTATTGCTCAAAATTACCGCCAAGACAAATTAAATATATGAATGGCATTAATGGAATGGTGTTTTTCGGATCGAGGAAACCTATTGGTCGTTAAATTTCTTGAGATTTGAACTGGTACTAACTTTTGTTTTTTTTTTTTGCTGATAATACATTCGACTTCAATAGGATGGGGCGCCTCTTCACTTTGCAATAGAATTTCATTAGTGCTTTGGTATGCGTTTTCCAGAAAATAGTCATGCAGGACTTGAACTGTTTAGATTTTATCTGCATGGTTATTGAAAATATAAAGTCCATCTTAAAAGAATTGATCCAGATTTTCCGATGAAATGAGATAAACAAATTTAGAAAATATTGACAGTAGAATACAAGACATTCACAGACATGCAGGCAATGTTATTTGAAATTTTCTGAATAAACATTGATTTTTTTCTTGATAATTTTTTAAATAAAGTAAAATATTATGCAAGATGCCGACATTATTCATCGTTTAAGCAGTAAGGTCTATTGAAAACTAGAGAAAAAAGTGGGGCTATCATAAAAAATTAATACGGTGGCATTGTGCAAACAACAGCGACGTCACCAGTTTGATTTTTTGACGTTTCCTAGCAAATTCTTAAAAGAGAAATACGACAGTTATGCTATACGTAGATATAGTATTTTTTCACTATTTGATTTTTTTACTGTTCTTAACTGCTTTCCTGCAATTTACTATCTTTTTGTAGTCAGTAATCGTAAAATTCAAAATTCGGCGGATAAATCGACAATTAAATTGCTAAGATGTTTCTCCATCTTTTTCACATCAAATAGCAGAAATTTATCTTCCCATATTCTACAACATTAAACATACATATCTATCTGTCAAACTAAACACTCATCGATGCATGCCTAAGTATCCGTATCTACAAGCATACACTTGGATTCGTTTTGTTGGACTAAATATAACTTCTTAAATTGTTTCTATAAATAGGCCACGTATTTCCTGAAAATAAATATTTAATTCGTTTTAGGTCCACGGGTACGTGTATGTACCACATAGGTTTTCTGTTCTCGGCCCACACGAACAAGATGGCTATTTACAAGCTTTACAACGGTGAAATTATCGTCAGAGAAAAGTAAATTTGGATTAAAATAAGCATTTGTTCTATAAATATATTGCCTGAGCGATTACTAACTTCTGCGTTCTTTAACGATGACTTTTTAATGTGTTACAAATGCTATCGCTGTTGAAATTTAATTATTCATTACAAATTATGTACTTCTCATCATGTATATATAGAATTTTTCACGTTCTGTAGGAAAGACTTATTGAAATTTAGTGCAAGATATTGCGCATACTAAAACCTCCAATGGCCAAACACTTACGGTTACAATTTTATATCCAACCAAAGGAAAAAAAGTTAAGATACAACTTTTTGATTAGGATACCCCCAATCTACATACAGTATGTCCAATTTCTCTTATCGTCAATATATTTCATAAGCAAGTGCTACGCTAATGTTACAGAGTGGCCACGATAAAAGAGGTACATCCAGAAGCATCTCAAAGCGTTCCTTGGGATTGTTCGTTGACCAATGAGTGTTTTGAGAGTTCACGTAGCCGTTAAGATGGAACCATGCTTCATCTGTGATAAAGTATTGATTTGGATCCAGATAACCATTAACGACATGAGTGAGTAACCATTCACAATAATGTTGTCGTTTTGCATAGTCCGTAGGTTTTAATGTTTGCAACACTCATACTTTGTATGCTCGCATATGCAACTGGTTCAACATGTTCTGACATGACGTCCGCTTGATGTTTAGTTGGGAGGATAGACGTCTAGTTGATTTCTGTATACTTCTTAACATAGTATCTTAAGTACGTTGAATATTTTCCGGTGAACAAACCGTCTATACGGTTACGTTTGGCGTTAGCGATTAAACTTGTAGCTCTAAATTTAGTAATCATTTTCTGCACATCCAAACCTATTTAAATCGATTCTAGCTAATTATCTGGATTGCAAAAAAAACTTTGAAGCATAAAATAAGCCAAGCAGGGTACGCTATAACTAAACAAGAATATCAAGACTTCAGCCAAAGAATTATGAAATATATCCCGCATAGAATAAATACACGCGAAGTAAAATATTTAACTGCATTGACGTCTTAGCCACTATTGTAAAATCCTTCTTAGGGATAGATGAATAAAATGAAAAAAATCATCTCTTTGTGTGATTAATAACTTGGTAACGTGACCGGTGTGAAGTTAGCAATAGATTTCAGCAATAGAAAATCTATCCAGTTCGCTACATTTAACTCATGACTTTTGAACACTGTGATATTGCCGATGTCGGTGACAACTCGTCGGGAGAGTTTTAAGATGTAAACAAGTTTGTAACAAACTTTATAAACAATTAAAGTTAGCCTTACCATCTACTAATACAATAGGTAAAGAATCATCTATTTCCGAAGTGATCGCCATACTTAATTCACGATTTTTACAAGGTAAAGAATTATTTTTTTCGTAGTGTTCCCCACCTTTTATTTGATATTCTTGCTCACGAACTTATTGCTAAGGGAAAGGGGAGTCCGCCAGAAAAGTTTAAAAATGTAAACAGTTTTGTAATATTTTTAATAAACAATTAATGTTGGGTATCGTATTCGTTTATGGAATAAGTAAAGAATTATTTTTTCGTAGTGTTCGCCATCATTTATTTGAGATTTTTGCTCACGAAGGTATTGATTGCTAAGGGCGAGGGGAGTCCGCCAGAAAAGTTTAAAAATGTACACATTTTTGTAACAATTTTTATAAACAAGTAAAGTTGGGCATCCTATTCATTGATGGAATAGGTAAAGAATTATTTTTTTTTGTAGTGTTCGCCACCGTTTATTTGATATTCTTGCTCACGAACTTATTGCTAAGGGAAAGGGGAGTCCGCCAGAAAAGTGAGAAAATGTAAACAATTTTTATAAACAATTAAGGTTGGGTATCCGATGCGCTTATGGTATAGGTAAAGAATAATTTTGTTATCGTAGTGTTTGCCGCCTTTCCTTTGAGATTTTTGGACATTGAGCTATTGCAAAGGGAGAAAGGAACGCGCTAGATATATCGCAAAATGTAAATGTTTTTGAAACAATTTTTATAAACAATTAAAGTTGGTTATCTTATTCGTTAATAGAGGAACTAAAGAATTATTTTTCTCGTCGTCTTCGCCTGGCTTTATTAAGAATGGAACCAGGCGGAAAAGTTTTAAAGTGTCAACATTTTTAACAATTTGTATAAACAATTAGTGTTGGTTATCCGATTCACTAATACAAAATGTTAAGAATCATCTATTTCTGTAATATTTTTTCTGGCGGCCTTCCCTCGCCCTTAGCAATACCTTCGTGAGCAAAAATCTCAAATAAATGGTGGCGAACACTACGAGAACAATAATTCTTTACCTATTCCATAAACGAATAGGAAAATTGTTACAAAATTGTTTACATTTTTAAACTTTTCTGGCGAATTCCACTTTCCCTTTGCAATAGATCAGTGTCCAAAAATCTCAAAGGAAAGGTGGCAAACATTACGATAACAAAATTATTCTTTACCTATACCATAAGCGCATAGGATACCCAACTTTAATTGTTTATAAAAATTGTTACAAAAGTGTTTACATTTTCACACTTTTCTGGCGGACTCCTCTTTCCCTTAGCAATAAGTTCGTGAGCAAGAATATCAAATAAAAAGTGGCGAACACTACAAAAAAAATAATTCTTTCCCTATTCCATAAACGAATAGGATGCCCAACTTTAATTGTTTATAAAAATTGTTACAAAAATGTTTACATTTTTAAACTTTTCTGGCGGACTTCCCTCGCCCTTAGCAATACCTTCGTGAGCAAAAATCTCAAATAAAAGGTGGCGAACAGGACGAAAAAAAATTATTCTTCACCTATTCCATAAACGAATAGGATACCCAACTTTAATTGTTTATAAAAATTGTTACAAAAATGTTTACAATTTTAAACTTTTCTGGCGAATTCCACCTTCCCTTAGCAATAGCTTCGTGAGCAAAAATCTCAAGTAAAAGGGAGGCGAACACTACGAAAAAAATAATTCTTTACCTATTTCATGAACGAATAGCATGCCCAACCTTAATTGTTTATAAAAATTGTTACAAAAATGTTTACATTTTTAAACTTTTCTGGCGGACTCCCCTCCCCCTTGGCGATACCCTCGTGAGCAAAAATCTCAAATAAAAGGTGGCGAACACTACGAAAAAAAAATAATTCTTTACTTATTCCAGAAACGAATAGGATACCCAACATTAATTGTTTATAAAAAATGTTTACATTTTTAAATTTTTCTGGGAGGGGGGGTGTTTGCCGTCCTTTAAGTGGGTCAGTGTGCAAAAATCGTGAATTAAATGTGGCGATCACTTCGGAAATAGATGATTCTTTACCTATTGTATTAGTAGATGGTAAGGCTAACTTTAATTGTTTATAAAGTTTGTTACAAACTTGTTTACATCTTAAAATTCTCCCGACGAGTTGTCACCGACATCGGCAATATCACAGTGTTCAAAAGTCATGAGTTAAATGTAGCGAACTGGATAGATTTTCTATTGCTGAAATCTATTGCTAACTTCACACCGGTGGTAACGTGTTTTGTAATTTGAATCAAAATGATAACTATCACGTCAATTGTTTCCAGTTCAAGTTGGTTATTCACGTTTACGAAAAAAGGACGTGCGGATAGTAGTGACATTGAAACAGTACAGATAACAAATAAATAAAGAGAAGATTAAGCAATAGCTTTGCTTATCAAATTTATATAGAAGTATGCATGTACGCAAAAGTATTTTCATGTTGTAATAATTTCCACGTTAGTCAATTATATACAGGCATTTAATAGCGTTGTTACTGATATTCTAGGCGGTACCAAGAAAATGAAACAAAGAATAGCAAAAGACAACTAGTAGAGTTCTTTCATTGTATATTTCCACTTTCACTACATTTGACATACAGTACTAAACATAAATAAGTAGGCATACCACTATGCATTTTTAAAAGATTACTTTAATTTTAGCATTCACTTCAACGACAATAAATCTCTTAGTTATTTAATACGCAACTTTTTACAGCATTTATAAAGTTTCTTAGTATTTTGTGTACCAATCCCTTCCGTTAATTATAGCGCTGATCTTCTTAGATATAGCGGATTTGTAAATTCAGGTGGAATTTTGTTCCAATCTTCTTCCTGAACCTGAAAAAGATTGCTTATATTTGTTGGCGATCATCTGCTCAAATCGGAGCTTTGAGGTAGTCAAATCCCTATTTTAAAAGACAATCTCACTAAATAATGGTAAATTTACTAACAGAACTGTAATAATCGCAGTACGGTGCAATCTCGATGACGTGAACGAGTGTTCATGTTACTGGGTGTGTGGATGTTACTGGATAAAATCAATCAGAAATAAAGGCGGCATTAAGACTAACTTAAATGTGTAATGCATATGCTTAAAAAATATTCTTTATTTAAAAATCGAAAAAATCAGATAAACAGAAGGTTTTCGCCTCTACCACCGTGACCTTCTGCCAAAGTGGTTTCGCCTCTAGTCTGGTTTACACGTCGAGGTACCGTGTCATTTTGGTTTCCCTGTTTCTCCTGAAGAAACCTCCTACGATGGAGGCGAAACGTCGAGATCGCACCTTTCTCTTTTCTTCTCTTTCCTTTTTTTTTTCTTTCTTGCCCTTCCGTTTTTTCTGTTTTTCTTTTCTTCTCTTACTCTTCACCTTCTCTTTTTTCACGCCTCCCTTTTTTCCATTCTTCTTCTTTTATCTCTTTTTCTTTTTATTTCTTTTTCCTCTTATTCTTATTTCATTTCTATATATCTTATCATGACACGGTCCAATTCCGGAAGTAGTTTGTTTATTACAGATAAACAAGTGTAATTCATTTTTCTTTGGAAAGTAACCTAATTTTATTTGACGGAAAGGTTATTTGGCTGAAAGTACAATTGCATGTTTACGTAACTTTTCAAGGGACTGAATATCCTCGATGTCGGCATTACTTTGCTTAGTCCATTCCAAACCTCAGTTCATTATACGAATTGCTTATACGTGAGTGATTTTGTCTATATCGTTAGACAGCCCTTCGTTTTGATCTATAACACATTCGATTTCAGGATCATTAGAATGATCTACTGTAGTACAATTTGCATCATGTTCGTCGAAGTTATCTTTATTCTATTCTATAAACGTAGGCTAACGTTGAATATTTTTTCTGAATAATTGGCTGCTTAATACAAAGGTACTAAATTTACCGACAAAAGGAATAAAACGAATTTTCATTTATATTCACGTTACAGAAGGCAGAATATCCTTGAAGTTTACGTTTTGGAATACACGCATGTCAAACTGGGTGTTCTCGTTTAGGGATGGTCACGTTATGGGACGTTCATGTTACCGGGACTCTACTGTAAGCAATGGGCTCCACTCTTCAACTTTATAAACATCCACCTAATTCTGTAAAACAAACAATAGACCACAATAATTCTCAGTAAACTGAGAAAACATATCCGTGTACAAACGAATATTTATGGCTTTTTTACCAAGGGCAGTACCAACATAAAATGCATAATTATTCATTCGTTTTAACGAATTGTGTTCTGATACCATTGGCTATAAGATTAGCAATGCGCACAAAAGTTTTGCAATAAAAGGATGCATGTAATAAAATTATATTAGAACATAACAAATCGTTAAAAAATAACACAAATAATTACTTAATAATTAGTTAATTTTACTGGATATACATCAAGAACTATTTAGAAATATCTGGATTTGATGAATATTCATAAAAATATTGGTAGTTGTACAGAGAGGTCCTAAAGTACCTCCCCCGTCCCCGAATAGAACCTTTGAACGACAGCTATTTATAAGCCGCATTTCTAGTGCCACCGAAAGTGATGTCAACTTTCCTATCTTAAATGGAGTTCCCTTAATATTTTGTTTTTTTTTTGAGGTTGTAGAGGGTGCAGTTGAAATATTGTAAAAAAAAAACGTAAGCTAATTCTTGGAAGTGCATATCTTTTGATATGGGTGGACTGTAGCAATTAAGTTTAATTTATGACAGCCTGGGCGGTTATTCCACTACCAAAGGTTGTGATTTATTCAACAAAAAAATATGCTAGTTTAAATCCGAGCTCCCAAACTTTTGCAACGCATTTTTATCTATTCTCAAGAAGCATATCTGTACATAGGTGTGTTTAAAAGGCTAATCAGTTAAATTAGTAAATGGTTGCGTTAGAATGACCTATCATAATTTGAGTACAAAGTAATCTCAAATAATGTCCGAAAAATCTTTTAGAACAATATTCATTGAATAATGTATAAAGTGCAACTAAATTATTATACAAGTGTTCATGCTAAAGAAGGACAAACCACTTTGAGCGTTCTTTAATTTTTATTACCTGTGTTATATGTATAGGAAACCCATTTACAAGTTGTACAGTTTGCAAATACAAAAGCAAATATACATGAATAAAAGAAAACATAAACATTAAAGGAAAGAACATAGTGAACGATGCATCAGATTCTGCAAATTACATTATGAAGAACTGTTTCATCCCAGAAACGAATCCTGCCGGGTAAGTCAATGCAGGTAGTTCCAAAAAAGGTAGTTATATGCAAATCACTGTAAATTTATAAGAAGGGATTAATACCTTCATCTTTGAATGACTATAAATATTCAATTTCCCAATACATGACATGTTTATTAAACTACTTTCGTATTTTAAAGATAATTGAACGTTAATACAAAATTTCATGATGTTCACATACTTTTGTGAACTGCTGTAAATACACTGTCATTCATTAAACTATGGTCATTGGTCATGGTGCTTGAATTTCAAAAAAAATTATAATATTTGTTTCAGCGTTTTTTACTTATTGTAATATATATCAAACTGTTCCTTAATGAGATTCGAATCTGTCATTGTATGCAATTTGAGGATTATCGATACAGAACTTTATAATTATCTTTTGTTGGAATAAATTACCTACTTAACTGTTTATGGTTCGTTATAAATACGTAAAATATTATTGATATGGAGCGTGCTACATATGAATTTATTAAATTCGAAATTTGTAGGGATGCACCTGTACCACTCTAGCTATTTAATTGTAAAGGAATCTCTCATGGAAAGCCGGTATGTTTAGAAAAAAAAGGAACAATATTTGCATTAAGAGGACTACTTAATTTGAGCTATTGCGAATACAACAAAAGTAAAAGGTCCAGATCCATTACGGGTGACGCCTAGAGTTGATGGAAACAGGCGATTGAAACAGTATCAGAAATAACGGTGGAGTTCAGTCAGGGAGGTGTTCTCCATATTTCTATAGGTACGGTGAAACGACTCCTGTGAGAAGCCAGTCTGCACGGTCAAGTAGCAACAAAAAAAAAACTTTACTTTGACGAAGGAATCGTCAAAAGCGTCTTCAGTAGGCTTGAAATCTTTGGTCAAAGACAACGAATATTCATAGGACAATTAACGGATCTTACCTAATTGTATCGTATCCACAGTATAGACCTTGAGAGAGTCAGTTATTGTTTGGAGTTGCTTCTGCGACAGTGACACGGGAAATATCTCCAAAATAACGGGAATTAGAACACAAGACATTTCCGTCTGAACTTTGAGTAATTGGTTTATATATGACAATAATCCTAAACACACTTCGTGATCTGTAAAATCTATGTGGTAGAACAAGCGGGAAACAATATTTTAAAAGTAATTACTTCTCCATCCCAAAGCTCCGATCATAAGCCTATAGAAAATTTCACCACAAATTTCAAAACGTAACTCTTGTTATTTTTCTATATTCTTTTAATCACACTTTATTTCAATTTCGTTTCAAAATTTGTTAGTTTGGTGTACAGCACGTTTTTTTACTAAAATGCATGTACACTACTGGTCATAAGTGTTTACCCACCCGTAAAATATTACAAAAACAAGTTAAAAAACTAATTATAAAATGAGTCTTTATTCTGTGTTTGCACAAGGAACTGTAACAATTATAAAACAATGTGTCATTGTTTTATAATTGCAAATTAATTGCTTATTAATTTGCTAACAAAACTTTTAGTGCTACCGTATACAATCTTGATATTTTCTCTAGCAGCTTTGCTAGTGTTAGTAGCTCCATTTTCCTTCACGTATCCTATAGTTGCACCCAAAGTACTCTTATCGAATTTGGAGCAGATGTTCGAACCTCGATCGAGTTCCTCCCACAAAAGATCAATCGAATTAAGATCTAGACTTTGGGGCGACCACTTCATAACAACAATTTTCTCTCTGTGCTCTAGTTGTTCCAGATATTCACGGCATATCTTTGCAGTCTGTTATCGTGTTGGAGCACGAAGTTTTAATCCATTAATCGTGTTCCAGATGAGATAGCATTCCTCTCCAAAATCTTCCAATAACATTCTTTTCTAAGGAAACCATCTATTTTGACCAAATTTAACACTATAAATACTTTGATAGGAATAAAAACTAGTTTATTTCGTTAATCTCCAACTATGCAGGTGGATAAATACTTATGGCGGGTAGTGTAGACGTCAGAAAGGAGTCTACTGTTAAAGTAACGCCATGCGCTTGTTGCAACACGATCTTGTTGGCATCATGTACGAAGTGAGGACGATTCTGCTGTAAGACGATACTCCACATCTGGTATCAGGTTTTAAAGTATTATGCGAACATAATTTATCGGTTGAAAAACCTAAGTTGTCGTTGATGAAATCGGATGAACTCGTGGTCGTTGTAAAACAAGGATTGTAAAATGCTTTAACAACGTAGTATCTTCAATTTTGTAAGAAAACCATGTATATATAAGTTAAATAAAAATGCACCCCTGCAATATATTTACGTTTATCGTATGTAGTTTGAAAAACGAAACAATTAATTAAATTAAAAATATCTATCTACACGTTGCACACGTGTTCATATATTTCCTTATTTTATCATTTATTTGTTACTATAAACATGTTGGCTGAAAGTTTTAAAGCTAATGTATTATCTTAAATAAAAACATTCAATCACAATAATGTTGAAGTCACATATTAAAGTTGTCGTCCATATGAAATAAAAACGTTTCTCCTTCTTTGTCTATAAATGGAAGGTCAACATTGGTCAATACGAAATTATAGCTTCTGCTTCGTCGTATTGAAATATGCATTTTTTAATTGAAAATGCATATTTTATAACAGATACACGTGTAAATGTTGAATATATTTGTTAATGTAACGTTCATGAGAAACTATCAAAAAGATCAAGGTTCAAGAACAATTTTTTATGTTATTTGCATAATTATTAAAGTACGCCAGTTATATGTACAAATGCAATCAATTCTCTGTATGTACGTGTTTGTACATCATAAAATGGTATTGAAATAATAAAATGGCGTTTAATTGGACTAATTGAAGGAGATGCCATAAAAATAGAATGAAATTGCTGCTAAATTTCTTTCAATTCTGGCTTGACTTTGGTAGAAACTGATTTACTCATCTGTCCAATTTTGAGGAAAATTGAATTTTGTTCATGATATGAATCAAAACATTTCTGAATGGGATGATTTTTTTGAAGTGCGTAGCCATAGGATTTTTGACGCACTTGATACTTTGATAGTATTGCCCAACACAATTTTTGCTGACTTCTATATGACTAGTTTTTTACTAATTTGGGTGTATTGAATTCGAAAATCATATTAGTTTTTGCTTATCACGTCAAAATTTAACTCTATGTCGTACTATGCACTTTGAAGAATCACTGATGCAGCTGATGAATCATTGAAGAGCTGAGAAGATATAAACAAAATATAACATTTTAATAATCATTAAAGAATTACAAAGGAACTTGTAAGAACACAAATAATAATCAGGGAATAAATTTTCGTTTGCTATACTTTCTACTATGCATTTTGGTTTGGCAGTCCCTTTAAACGCTACAGTAGTAGTCGGCTAGTAGTAGCTATGAGGATCCCGTCTTCCTTGATACCGAATTTCCATGGTTTTTAAATCTTCATGAAATTTCTCGCCTTGTTGATCGCTTATAGCACCTACATTTTCGGGAAACCTATCAAGATGACTATGAAGGAAACGAAGCTTTATGCTCATGTTACAACCTAGGCGGTGAAATTTTTTGAAGTATTGATTTCACTAGATCTTTGTAATTGGAGGGTTTCTTGTTACTAAGAAAATTGTTGGCAACCATAGCGAATAAGATCTAGCTGCTTTTAAAGTTGAAGAAATTTGGATCTGTCATTAAGGTTCTAATTTGAGGTCTATCAAATACCCCAACTTTAATTTTTTCGTAACTTAGTCGTGGAAACTTTTGACATATGTACTTGAAACAGATCTAGAGCTTTCTCATATTGCTTCATAAGACCCAATTTGGTGTGAAGAGGTGGAAAAATTACTTTTTCTCTGTCGACTAAAGGTTCACTTACAATATTCTTTCGTTTAACATCTAAGGATGTTCTGGGAGGCCAATGTTTCTGAATCCAGCGTTGGCTTTTAGCTCGACTATCCCAGAGGTAGCAAAATCACGCAAATTTTGTATATCCTCTTTGAAAGCTAAGTAGAAAGTTAACCATTTTGAGATCCACCCAGATAACTCAGTTATCGTCTCTATATTAGCTAGTCTTTCTATTTTTTGAGCAATTAAGAATTTGCTGGATTTAGTTAACAATTTTCAAGAATTTTGAAATCGGCAAACAGGAAATGCCATACAAAAGAAACGTGATATGATAGAGAAGAAATGGGTTTCATATTTGGCATTAGCGTTACCGATATTAGTTAAAGTGTCTGAAAAAAATATATATATTGGGCAGTGTAAGTTCATTGATTATTCATATGAATTGAAACTATTGGAATTGGGTACCAAATTAGTTCCTCCTTTAGAAATGAATATTTTTGCAATGATTAATGGTTGTACTAGAATCAATTATGTTTTGTAGTGTTTTTTTGTTAAAATTTTCTGTGACGGTAATTGAAGAAACGCCATTATTTTCAGTACTAGCTCTTACAAACATATTGATAGAAACTAATGTTATTGTGTTATATATAAACCAGTGGCGGTTTGTCACTTTTTGGCGATGGAGCGGAGGGGGGTAAATGTAAAGAATGTGATAAAATCAGAATGTGTCGCAATGGTCACTTTTTCTCATTATTATTACAAGGGTGTGGATAATTGCATACTGTTGGACGTCGAATTATGTAGTGAATCCAGTTAGCGTAGGTAAGTACTTTACTACGTAATGGTGCTTTTATTGGCAGTTATCAGATGAAAATTGACAATAGATAAATATAAATTGTATTGGTTATTAAGACGAAGGCAGCATGCTAATACGAAGAAGATAAAGAAATAAGTACGAAGTTAATACTCAAAAATACTACAATATTTTACTAACTTGATTTATTTACTATTTTTTTTTTAAACTTAGAAACTTAACACGTATTTGTTATCAAAAATAAATAAAATATTTACGGTGCTGTGCATTATGAATGTTTAAAAGATTAACATTAGTTTGGCATTAACTTCAAAAATAATAAATCACTTGGTTACTTAATACGTTTATTCTTTTAGTCGCATGAAAAGAAGTATACATATTTACAATAGTTACAAATTTATTGAACACTGGGTCTATCTACTACGATTTTTCGCTTTTATTATAAAAGCCTAAGAACCTTTGTAAAACCACAACAAAATTTAATACAACATATTAAACGTTTTAATATATAACAATGTTTGCTAACTTTCTTGTTACAATCGACAATAATATTTATAAGATGGAGCTGTGCGATGTGAGAGAATAATATGAAAGTTCTTATCTTTTTATCATACCAATTTTATTCAAACTACCTATGACACTTCAATGATATCAAATCACTCTGGAGAGATTTATCAATGAACTTCATAATTATGAATCACTACAAAGCTATTTTTAATGTGATAAGGTATAGCCAAGGTAATTAGGACCATTTGGAAATTATGGTATTTCCGCATATAAAGACAACCAGAAAACGATTTCTTTTACCACCCTTGCTTACTATTCAGTGTGATCTCCTTTTGATTTAATAACAGCAGCTATTCTTTTAGATATTTTTCCTATTGACTTCAGTACTACAGTAATTTTTCTTTATTGATACACTTCCACAAAGCCACTATGTTTTTTTTAAACATTTTGAAGAGTTTCAGTCTTGAGGAATTTAGAATTTTATAGGCAGATTTTTGGGAGATCTCATGAATTTATTGCAACTTTGTTATAGATAGACTATTTTCTTAAACTGCTGATAAGGCATTAACACTGATGTCATTATTACTTACTGTTCTTGGACGTCCATTTCTTGGTAAATCTTATGAATGGCGAAATGCCTCGTACATTTGAAATATCCAATACACCATATTTTTTGTGATTTCTCTATTCCAATAAACAGCATTAAACAAAGTCTGAACTTCTTCAAAAGAACGTTGACGGACACTATATACGCGCATCATCAAGATATCACTTTGGCTAGATTTTCTGTTTTGTTGCCATGGTAATTAATCACCAAAATCAAAAAATAATTACATTAATAAGTTTTGACAACGATTACTTACAATAACGAGCTTTCAAAAATACTTCTATTTAACGTTATTGAGTAATTCTCTTATATCTTGTACTGCGTTCTTATCAATAGAAATAAACATGTTGCTATTCCTAAAAGTAGTTTTTCAGTCTGCATCCGAAAATATAACAATATACTGGGCAACTCATTAAAAATAAATAACTAGGAAGCATTTCCTGCCAAACTGGAACGAAAAAAATGTGAAAATGTTATAACGAATGAATTATTTTTAACTGTACATTCATACCAAATTTAAAAAAAAACGTTAAAAAAAGTTATTTGGGCTTTCATAACATTTATACTAGTCCTGTAGAATAGAATTACATCTATCCACAAACGACTAAAATAAAGTGTTTATAATAAAAATAATGAATTTGTTGAGAACTAACAGAATTGAATGTTAATCTTCATACAAAGCATACTGTCCAGCGGCCAAAATTATAACAAGAAAACTCTCAGCAGTTATAAATCTAGTAATATCCAAACTATTTCATTGTAAAGATAATTGATAAATGTTATGTATTTAATGCATTATTTTCCCATTCAGTATTTAATATTTCTTCATTTATAATATCATTTCTATATCCGTGGTACACTACTACAAAGTTTTATTGTTTATTATTCCAAAGATTATATAAATTAAACCCCTTCTGTGGTTTTGCCAACCATTTCTAATTTCCACTCAGTTTTGTAGTTATTTTTTTTATTTCAACAGTTTAATACATAATTCTTGTAAATTCTATCAAACAAAAAAAATAGACTTTCATTAAAATTGTAATTAGATTTTTATCCCAGAAGCAAAAAATGTCTACCTCAAATCGGCCTGTTCCAACATTTAATCAAATTCTCCCACCCACCTTCTTCCATATTTACCGAATATTCTCCGCTTTTGCGAATTGCATTAGCCACCCTTATTACTATTTTACACCGTGCTCACCCAAGGGCAAATCGAATGAATCGATGCCCCTATTGTACACGGTTCCACGTGCCACCGCACCGCTATACGGTATACTACAGGAAGCACAATCTAAAATGATACAGTCTAATTATAGGAAAATTTGGTAAAGATGTAAGATTTAAAAGAGGCAAACACAGTCGTTGACTATTAAATTAGGACCACTGGGAAATTATGATAATTCTGTATATAAAAGGAATAGAAAACAATTTTTCTGTATGTGAGCTCGTTTTTTGATTCAGTAACAGCAAATATTCTTTTGGATATACCCACACATCTTAAATCTCATTAATTCTTTACTAGTGTATTTCCCTAAGGATGCTATATTTTCCAATACATTTTATATTGGATGCGGATGATTTCTTAACCAATACTACAACGGCAAGTTTTTTAAATTTACATAATTTCTAATAGATTGCTTTCTATAACACGGACTGTTGTCATGCACAAGTGCGTATAGGTTCTTAGTTTCTTTTATCTTTTCAATCTATGGTAATAATTTTTTCCAATGTTTTTATATTAATTTTGGTCCTTTGTTCCCGCTACAAAATGTGTACTCTTGAACCTTGTGTTGTAATGCATGACCAAATCATTACAGAAATTACTGTTTTACTCTTTTACAACCTTAACGTCTTCTAATACTAATGACGCTCTCTTATCTTCTCAAATTTTGATTGCTTCCTAAACATAATTTGGAGAAAATAAAACTCCGAAATTATCGAAAATTACGTTTGTCAGGTCGTTATGTGGTTTCTCTATTCTTTGGAGAATGTAATTCTTTTTATAATTTCTTATAACCTCAAATCCTTGTCTTTTTTCTTGTCGCAATATTGCCGCGAAGTACTTGCTTTTTTTTGATTATTTTAGTAGTTCTTGCTACAGTTTCATGGGAAACACGTTTTCGTGCTGATTTATGTTGGGAGTCTATTCCCGTTTCCAGGAAAGTATAAATTCTTATTTTCTTCTCCGCGAAAATAAATATCTTCTTACCCATAGCAATAGCAATTAACTTTTTTACAATCATAATAGTAAATGGTCTTTATTTTCTCCTTTAGCCGATGTTCAGCATAGCTTTACAACTTAACGTCATATAGCAAATAGCCACATTATAGTGACATTATGATTTAGACTGAAGGAGATGCGCACATACAGTAACTATTTGTAAGATTCGGTTGCAAATAAAACCTTTAACTCTCTTACATCTAAGAATGACAACATTACTTTCTTTAATAGCATTGTACCATTTGGCCGCAGTATATGAAAAGTGTCGCTTGGATATGACGTAATTCCATCGGGGCACATGTAAAGATCAATATATCGCAAACTCCTTTCATGAATTACTGTTTCTAGCTTCAATAGATTGGCGATATATCTCAAAGATACTACTTTACCATGAAACACACACAAATGGAGCTTCCTTCCTAATATTTAGCCACTATCTAACAAATGATCTCTTCTGTTTATATCATATATTAATCGAATAAATGTGTTCTGTATCTTTTGCATTTCACTCTATCGCAAAATAAAATTAAATCCATGATGCCAGAAAAATGTTTATTTTAATTTTCGAACGCACTAAATACGTTATATTCGCTGTACGATAGTCGGAGATGAACTAATTTACATGCCTGCCGGCGAGAAGTGTAATAATTAGAGTTGGCACTGCGAACCTCTGGTTAATAGTGTGTGCTTTAAAAAAGCGTTTGTACGAGTATATTTATTGTGATAGGAGTTTTATACTGTTAGCTTAATAATGCCGCAATTACATACGTCTAAAATTAGTGTTCAATAAAATTTAAAGCAGTATTAAATCGATTCTACTGATAAAAAAAATGTTCTTAATGTCGTTGGACGCACTATAAAAGAACTTTCAATTCTACTAGCTGGTAAGATACTAGAAGAATATACCGCCAAAGTAATAGCAATGGAGCTGCTAAATAGATTGGAAAAATTTGAAATTTCAAAAAACCGACTTTTGATATTTATGACTTACATATAATTTCATAGACAGTGTCCCCAGAAGGATACAGGCAGTGTTTTACTATCCTCAGAACTTCCAAAAAGTTAAGGCGGTCCTTTCACAATTTAATTCTAACGACGCAACTACAATAATAAACTGAAAAGAAAATACAAGATCTTCAAGTTGAAACAGATTTATAAATTAATTTGTAATAATTACATTGGAAAAGTTACGACATTTCTCGTTGACATTAGTGGAATCAATGCAAATAGTGGACACTGTACAAATGTGCATTTCTCATGGCGAACACGGTTGCATGAGGAAACTGTTGAAACATACCTGATGGTGCAAATATTTAACCGATCTTATCTACTATGTGCATTTGTATACTGAAAACGCTCTTAAAAAGGGTAAGTGTTTGTTTATATTTATTACCTGCTAAACCCCTTGCACATTTTCTAAACGCATTAACTGAACATTCGCAGCGCCAGCACTGGTAATAATCCAAACAAAAGACATGTTATTGATTTATTTATTTAGAGTAAAATTTATCAAACCAGATTTTCTTAATTATTTTAAATGATTCTAAGTTAACGACTCTGCGAATACATATAAGTCAATTAAAGAATTACATAAGATCGAATATTACGAAACTAGGATGAAACAAGAAGTGCTTTAGGTAAAAAAGTGGGAATTTCCAAGAAGACGCTGCCTTTCGATGTAATAATAACAGTAAAAGGAACTTCAATATATTGAGATTTGTGAAATTCGGTCGGTTTATTCATTTCTGTAAAAAAATAAGATACAAATAATTTAAGTGAATTAGTTTAGTTAATATTAACTTGCTGAAATTGCATAGAAGGTAACGATTAAAATATATTGAAAAAGAAGACACAAATGAATATTTTCTAACTGAATGTGCAAATTCTCTCACATAATGTGTTTATCATTAAAACAAAATACTTAACACAAATTGCTTAAGACAAAATACGTACACTATCGGCCATACATGTTTACCCATCGGTAAAATATTACAAGACAAGCCAAAAACTAATTATAGAATAAACTTTTATTTTATTCTCTACTTATACAAAGAACTGTAACAGTTATAACAACAATGTGCTTATCAATTTGCTAGCAAAGATAATCATAAATCAATTTAAATTTGCGATTCGTCAATGTGTACACCTTTGCCTTTTATTACTGCCGCGCACAATATTTGCATTCTCTCTAGCAGTTTTGCTAGTGTTAGTGGCTCTATTTTCCTCCACGTATCCTAAAGTTGCGCTCAAAATATTGTTGTTGAATTTGGTCGAGTTCCTCCCATAAAAGCTCAATCTGACTGAGATCTGGACTTTAGAGCAGACGCTTTACAACATTTTCTGTCTGTGCTCCAGATATTTAGACTCGTCGGTTCTTCTAATCTTCCAACGTCCAGTCTTTGTGTTAATAATAACGTTTCCGCATATCATCAATACAAACCAGCTTTGCGCAAACGCCTTTTTACCGTGATGACAACACTAACTGGTTTTGACCGCGAAATACTCACTTCGGTAGCAATTTCTGGCGCTACTTTTCGTCCATTTCTTTTGGGCGATCTTATGCTGGTGTTGTTTTTGGCCGTTCGTGTCGCTGTCTATTGGATGCACCGTCACTTCTTTAACACCTATTAATATTATAATCCACAGTTCTGTGGTTTAATTTCTGGAATTTAGCAACTTCTTGCTTACTTTTACCGATGTTGTGATATGCCACTATTTGAGCCCGCGTTTCCGTAGATAATTCTTTTCTTGCCAGCATTACCTTAACCTTACTCGCCGTTTCAAAACTTTCCATAACTTCTTCACTGTTCATTACTTGCAATACGAAAGCTAAATGCAAACTAAGTTTAAGAACACTAGAGATGAATTATAATCTATCTCCTACTTACAGTTTAATCATACAAATACTTTCATAGGGATAAAAAATAGTTTCTTTGAATAGTCTCCAATTATCCAGTTGAGTAAACGCTAATGACCACTAGTGTATCAGGCTAATACCTAAACAAAAAATAAAAACGCATTGGACGATGAGTGTGTTATAGGGAAAATACTAATCCACAATCTAAATTTTATCCTCTAACTCGTTCCTTGTAAAGCATGTATATTTAAATAGTAATTTGGCATTTTTGAGGTATTTTGGCCTGAAATTCAAATATGGTATTGAAATATATACTAGACTTTTTACGCATTTCGATATTTTTATATAAACTCTCTCATTTTAAATACAATTAATTTTGATTGCATCAGAAAGAGCATATGGAATAGTGGACAAAAATTAAGCAACTCTACAAAAAATGTAACTTTTTAGGGAACTAACAAAGATATCAAAATAAAATTGAGAAATATCATTCCGTGCATTTCAAAGGTATTATTGTCATATGAAGACTTACTTTTTATAACTACGAAGTGACTATCTTACAAAAAGTCGAAAATATACGTGACAAAAGTTAAGCAATCTGATATGTTACACTTCTGGGAGCCCCCTATTTATGTATTTTATGCTTACATGCTGACTGATTTCCTAGTATGCTATAAGATTGGAGACGTGCTTGACGAGTTTGTGAACATTTCTACCAATCATGCCGCGAAAAGTGTATTCAATGGATATCAAGATGAAAATCAGTGACCAATATCAAAAAGTGTGTCACAAGCGACTATAAGCAAAAATTTTGATGTAAACAAGTCCATAGTATCGAGAATGATAGAAAGATATAAAGCTACGGCCACGGTAGCCACTAAATTTCACTCTGGACGACCGCGAAGAACAAGTTACAGAGAAGATAAATTAATTATTCGTTAATGTAAAATAAATACCTGGAAGACGTTTAGTAGAAAGGGCACTTTAATACTTGAAGGCCAGCGCGTAAACCTTTCTTATCAGATAAGCAAAGGGCAGCAAGAATACGTTTTGCGAAGGAACACGTGTCATGGTCTGTGCAAACAGTGGAAAACCGTATTTTTTAGTGACGAATCGAAGTTTAATTTGTGTAGCACTGATGGTATTTGCTATGTACGGTGACCCACAGGAGAAAGATTAAATCCAAGATATTGTCAGAAAATTGGTGTGGCTGTTTTTGCTGGTAATGGACCGGGCCCTCTACATAGCATAAACAGTATTATGGAGCGATTTTTCTACCAAAATATATTGCAAGACGTAAAGCTTCCATTTGCTGAATGGAATATGCCACTTCGATGTCATTTTCAGCACGATAATGACCCTAAGCATACTACTAAGGTCGTTAGGGAGTGGCTAACTGAGGAAGGAGTTAGTGCTATTTCTTAGCCAAGTCAATCTCCCGATCACAATCCTATTGATAACTTGTGGGGGATTGTAAATAAAAGAATAGTAGAAGATATAAAAACGCCGTTGAACTGTTTGAAGCATTATCAACACAGTGGCAACAAACTGATTTGAAAATTCTACACAATTTGACAGAGTGTGTCGCCGTCATTAAAAATAAGGGGTATTTCATAAAATATGAATGCTTATGTAAATAAATTTTGAATATTGCTTTTGTTACAATAAAATTTAGTTGCCTAAGTTATGTCACTTGAAAGTTACTCGTTTTTTTACTACATTGTAAAAGTAATATTATTTAAATTAAGGTATCTAATATCAATTATTCTTTTTCTTTGTAAGACTATAATTATCAAAAAATAAATCATAAACCTCGTATGCGGTTTCTTTATTTTGTTATTCATAGCAAGCTGTCATATTTCGTAGAGTTGCTAAACTTTTGACCGCATTTCGTGTGACGTTACGACCAATTGTAAAAAAAATATGTTATAAATATTTACTGTAACATATATATCTCTTGACAGAGAGACAATTTTCCTGCACTTTAATAATACCACTTTAAGCAGCGCTCTCTGTAGAAGATGATGAGAGGAGAATACTCGAAACTAGAGAGCCAACAAACAACTTTCCGGCCGGGACCACGTCGATGTCGCTCGCGATCGGACCTCGGATGTGAAGGAACGCGGAGCAAGAGACGTCGACCGACCGGTGGAAGGAGGTGGTGGTAGAGGCGGAGGAGAAGGAGATTTGTTTTGTTTTAGATGGGGAAAGAACAGGAGAGGAAGAACGAACGCGGGCTTTGTGTCGCTTAATTTGTTTTAATATTGATTTTCCAATACGTGTATATAAGAACATTTACATACATATGTATTGTCTGCATTTTGTATATAATATGCTTTGCCGGTTATATATGTATATGGATAAATGTACATTATATATGTATGTATGTATTTTCCGCTTCTGCTTCCACCTATAATTTCGGTTTTATCTGCATGTACGGTAAGCTAGTTCATACTCAGTTAGAAGTTGACGTGGCTATGACTTCCAAAGGCTGTGGTATTTGAATATGCTAATAAGTGAAAACGAATGCACTTACTATTAATTACTTTATACCTGTTCACAAAACGCTATGTGGACTAGTATATATGCGTTTTTAAGCGTTTTATTTTATCCAATCTCCAGTAAACTTTTATCTTTATCTTCTCAAATCAGAAATTTAAATATTCTTTTATCAAAGTTACATTTAACCGTTAAAATGAAACTACATGCATTTTTTTTTATTTTTGAAGAAGGTTAAAGAAATTGTGATTCGACTGTAGGACTGCAAAACAGAAAATGATTTTAAAAGAATTTTCAGGATGAAACCGTGTCGTAACCGACGTTTCGTTTCCAGTTACATGGAGCTTCTTCTGAGCTGTTGTATGTGTTATCGCTTCGATGAGAATAATTCTTCTCATGCAGCAGTCCACGAGGAGCTAGAACAGACCCATGCAATTACCACACGGTTTCAATCCGAAAACTTAATTTCTTTCAAAGAAAACAAAAATCTCTGCGGATGGTTGACATCACAATATACACAAAATCTGTTAAATTGTTCAACTAAATACAAATGCAACTAATTAACAAACTACAGTCCCTGTACAATTTATTAGGGCCACTCCACTTGCTGTTGTTAAAATATATAATGAAAAACGTAATTTACAAGCATAAGTTTATTCAGACACGCAATACACGCGTGATTTTAGAATACTGCACACGTTCTCAATTGCATTGAGGTCGGAAGAATTTTCCGGCAAAGGTAACACTGGCAGAGCGTGCGTTTCCAAAAAAGTTTGGATGGATTTGGCCATGTAGCATGGCGCCTTATCGTGCATGAATATTTAAGGGCCTTCATTCGGATCTAAATCATTGATATATGCCATCAAGACATTCTCCAATACACGCTTGGTGTTGATTCATTGTGATTTGGCAAAAATACAGTGGTCCAGGACTTTCGACTGATATACAGGACCACACCATAACTGACGGAGGATATTTCACCGTTTTTAGTACACTAGCTTCACCAAACCGTTCAGATGGGCGTCGTTTAACAAATTGAACTCTTTCGGACATGGCTTCTGTTTTAACTCATCGCTGAATACGATCTTTGATAAAAAAGAACATTGTTCAAACAACATTGTTTTTCGCATTCTTAAGCATTTAACTGACCGGCAGTTTTGATCCGTAACTTACGTCTATAAAATCGTATTTTGTTATTTGGACCCTTCGTGACTCTACGGACACGCTGGCCGGCATTATATTACCCTACTTTCTCGCAGGGTTGTTCTGCTTTTTTGAGCGGCCGCAAAGTTTCTGTCCCCTTCTTCGGTGTAATTGCTTTATTGCAAGATCGAAATGGTTTAACAAGTATCGGGTTTATTTAAAAACTAGAACTGAATCACGATTTATAACTGCCCCGGCCAACCAAAAAAAAGAAGAAAGCGATACTGCTGTGCGTTGTACGTCCGTTACATGTTGAAAATAAAGAGAATATTTTGTATTTATTTTATTTTTTTGTACGCCTCTGACAACCCGACAATCAACTTTTGTCATTTGGTGATGTAACGCGTCCCACCTGCTACAATCTGCGCTATCTAGAAATCATTGATATCACTTTATAAGATGGAGAAAAAATATTTTGTATTTATTTTATTGTTTTGCACCCCTTTGACGACCCGACAATGAACTTTTGCTATTTGGTGATGTAAAGCATCCCGCCTACCATAATTCTAGCTATTTAGAAATCATTGACATCGCTTTATAAGATGGAGAAAAAATATTTTGTATTTTTTTAATTTTTTGCCCCCTTTTGGCGACCCGACACACAACTTTTGTCATTTGATGATGTAAAGCATCCCGTCTACTACAATTCTAGCTATTTAGAACTCATTGACATCACTTTATAAGATGGAGAAAAAATATTTTGTTTTTTTAATTTTTTTGTCCCCCTTTGGCGACCCGACAAACAACTTTTGATATTTGTTGATGTAAAGCGTCCCGCCTGCTACAATCTGCGTTATCTAGAAATCTTTGACATCGATTTATAAGATGGAGAAAAAATATTTTGTATTTTTTAAATTTTTTGTCCCCTTTGGCGGTCCGACAAACAATGTTTGTCATTTGGTGATGTAAAGCAGTCCGTCTACTACAATTCTAGCTATTTAGAAATCATTGACATCGCTTTATAAGATGGGGAAAAAATATTTTGTATTTTTTAAATTTTTTGCCCCCTTTTGGCGACCCGATAAACAACTTTTGTCATTTGGTGATGTAAAGTATCCCGTCTACTACAATTCTAGCTATTTAGAAGTAATTGACATCACTTTATAAGATGGAGAAAAAATATTTTGTATTTATTTTATTTGTTTGCACCCCTTTGACGACCCAACAATGAACTTTTGTTAGTTGGTGATGTAAAGCATCCCGCCTACTACAATTCTAGCTATTTAGAAATCATTGACATCGCTTTATAAGATGGACAAAAAATATTTTGTATTTATTTTATGTTTTTCACCCCTTCGACGACCCGACAATGAACAAGCGTCGTCGTCGGTTCACGTTGTAATAGGCAACGGAGGCATTAGGGATAATTATTTTTTACCTTGTGGATGTCGGATAATCTTTTTGTAACCATTACTATACGTGTACTATACAACTTGGACGAGATTGTCGCGCCGCAAGACCGTTACTGGATAAACCGTTTCTAAATGATCCGAATACGTTCAGGAAAATACTCTGCATTAGAAATTAATACATTTCTGCATGTAACACAATTGTATGGACAATTCAATATATTGTTTCTCTAAATTAAATGTGATGTTAGCAAAATCTTCGAATCATCCTCCTCATAATTCAATGATGGATAATAAGTTGATGTGATGTTTATTCTCAAATCTTTATGTGAATTGAGAAATGATAAACAATTAGGATTTACATTTTGGTAGCCATGTGCTCGAATAGCTCCAAAAAGTTTTCTAGAGGATCTTGATTGAGTATTCTGCAATACAGATGTTTTAATTTCCTATCAAGTGCCTCCCAAAAATATAAAAATCTTTTAATCGTTTTTATCCAATCTTTTAAAGTTCGAAGGATAAATAAAAATAAATAAATAAAATTGATGGATGAATATAGGAAATTCTTTTAAGTTTTCAAGTCTGTGGATTCCGTAAGGTCATGCTTTTTCAGTTGTTCATTGGCCTATAAATATATATTTAAGGATGTTGTAATGTTTAGCTTATGTTTATTTTGTGTTCCCTAATATTTAGAGACGTGCAGAATTTTAGAATCTACTCATAAACATATGCTTATTGTTGCTTTGTAAGCAAACTTATTTTATGTTGCTTCTCATCGTATTTATTATATGCCTGTGTATTGACATAGTTAGTTTATTTATAGGCGATGATGGATTTAAATAAATTTTGTAAAAATGTAGTTTTACAAGTGAGTACCGTTGTGATTAGAGGGTTTTCTTTTTCCTGAAGTTCTTTCGTAACGAAAACAGTTTAAATTACAACTTGTATCAACTTTTATTTAAACAAGCGTAATTAAATTACAGATATTGAGGTAGCCAATATTAGATGGCGCTTACAAAGTTTATATTATATACAATTAGGTCGGATCCCCCCAAAACACCACTTGCAAGTTTTGCTGGTGCACAATCAAAGCTTGCAGTGTCGCTCATAGATGTTGAAGATAAAAATAAAAAAAAAAGGAGCTAAGATGTAACATAATATTTATTCGCTGAAGGTAATACAAAAATTACGCTTGTTATCCATTTAAGTCTAAAATCATCGGCTTAATTGCGGTCCTCTAAAATTCCTTCTTTGATGAATTTGGAGTACGGTATTATTGACGACAGATTTTGTAATTCTGTTTGACTAATTTGCCGAGAACAACAACCTTCTTAATAGAATAACGATTGAAAATCATTTCAGAACATTTGTCAGCTTTCTGCGGAGCGTTTTTTTGAAATTTCACTCATAATTCATACAACCAGGTCCTAACGCTTCATAAGAAGATTGTTTTGCTTGCAGTGATTAAGGTTGAAACACTCATATAGCGCAATTGAAAAGATACGTTATGGAGATACAACTTAATAAACACTGACTCAGCAACCCCAACTCATTCTCTTTACCATCACTAAATAAGCCCATATGTTAAACACGCATAACTTTAACTCTATCAATTAGAATTCACTATGCAAGTAATGTGTAGATTATTTCAATTTGAAATTATCCTTAATACGAATCTTTGAAACGTATATATGTATGTATGCCGGAACTTGGAGTGGTGAAGGTGGCCTTCTAATTAAAATACGTTGTTTTCAAGAAATTTATCATGTAATTGGAAAATTTATTAAAATTAACACATTTTTTTGATTACGTAGGAAGCGTTTATTCATTTTTGATATATTAAACTATATGTTAAGTAATATTAAAAGAATTTTTTTAAGAAGATCCTAATATTATTAATCAACACAAAATTAAGGAAAATTAAATAAAAGACTACAAACGCCTTTTCGATTAATTACTGCCTCGATGCGATACTAATGTTTAATAATCATTTGGAGTAAATTTGTTGCAAATTTGGTGCAGGCGAGCACGCAGCTCTAGGCACGCTGTAACCGGGAGTTCCTTTTTCATGTCGCAAAGTTTTATCATCGAAAGATCTGGACTGCTAGAAACCCATTTTGAAAGGGAAATATTGTTTTCTTACATCCGATTTTTCACTTTTTTAGCCCGTATGGCAAAGGGTACCACCCTGTTGGGAAATACATTCGATATTATTCAAACTCATTTCTTCAATCTGTGGTTTTATATTAGTTTGAAAAACGTTAATATATTTTCCAACTACTATACTACTATGTATGTCATTATTGTACCTAATTGAAGGGACGTAAGTTGAACTTACCGTTTATGTACTTGGTTGCCATTGGCAAGGGGGGTAAAATATTCATGATCTCCCTAGGAGGTAAGTTGCAATAGAATATAAATTATTTCACTAAACTTTACGTATAACATTGATCTTTTCAGATTAGATTTTATAACTTTGCAATATTTTCATAATAAATATGTAATTTCAGGAACTAATTTTATTTCTATTTCTATTCTATGCGTTAAGAATACATTCTATCTTTAATATGATAGACTCCAAATAAAGCAAATGAACAATTATAAGCGAAATATTTCCTATACATGGCAATTCAGATTGATAATCATGGAAAAATAAAACGATTTTCTGAACCGGTTCTTTTTACGTAAATACTGATTTAATTCGTTGCAGACGAAAACTCGTTAAGACCAGATTCTGTACACTTCAATTACAATAGCTACGTATTTATAAATACACTTAAACCGATTCTGCATATTTTTGTAACATTCCTGACTTATACAAGTACAGGTGGTGTACACGATTATGTTTCGAGATAACTTTCATGCGGCACTTGCAATGCATTTCGTTTCACGTTAAAATACAATATTTTACTACATCGAGAGTATGGCTACCTTTGCATATACGTTCAATTTCATTCGTATCCTTTCTATCCTCAATAGAAAATGGTGGTTCGCTTCGGTATATTTTTGAAGTTGAAGGAAAGGATTTAGGTATACATATATATATATAAGAATACAACTTAATTGATAAATTCTTTCATTATTCAACCTGAAAGTTAATCTGTGTTTTAATGTTTTCGAAGTTGCGAAATCCATTAAAATTTTGTTTATTCCTAAATAAACTAAGAAACTACACTTGAGTTACACTGTTTATATATTTTTAAAGTCACTATCGATTCACCGCTGTCATGCTTCATTTCATAGAGAGTAAAAGCTGAAATTAAAAGGTTTTAAATCTGAATTCATTAAAATATGTTTGTTTATTCCAAATTTTTATACCTTCATAGTAATGATAAATTTGTCAAACCTTCTAAATTTAAGATGAACCAAATGCTCTTTGTACCTAACTGTTATTAATCGTTTTGTTAGCTCAATACATACTTAATCACAAGCTTTACATGATATCTTATATATTTCTGATTTATCCACGTTATCTATATTTTGCAATCAATTTTAGAAAGAATTTTGAAGACACCCCTGTAAGATGGATAAAACGGTAACTTAACATCTTTTTTTATTGCTATTGCCAATAATTTCTAATGTGCTAATATTTCTAAGTCTTATTTTATTCTTATGTATTATAGACTACATCCTCGAAAAATCCAAATTTGCAATTTTGATTATTTCTTTGAGCTCGTCTTGATATCTATCTTTAGTTAAAACGAAATTAAGATTAGAATCTTATAAGATGAATCTATTATTTATTTTTTTATTTAGAAAACGATCCTAGGGGACATCGTTTTTCCTGCGATATTTAGTTGCAAACAGCTGCAGTACAAGATTTTGAAGGGAAATTATCAGATTATTTTGAGGAGACTATAGAACTATTAAGTAATCCTTGTAATACATTCATTGAAAGTGGTGGAAATTATATTGAAAAATTAGAAAACAATTAAACTATTCTAGATCTATACATTTCTCAATTTTGCCAAGTGTAATAGTAATGTAGTAAAATGAAGATCGATCAATTATAAATTCAACGAAATACGTTGGAATTTACTGAGGTGTGAATTTACGTTTACCTTTTTTTTTCATCAGTTAATTAACTTCAAGGGCTTTTAAATGCTGTAGCAATTCGGACAGGTGGTAGTAGTTTATTCAAGTTTGGTCAAATACTTCACGTAAACTGTTTTGCTCCACTTATAATAAATTCCATAAAAATGGCTGTAATATTTGATTCAATATGCTCCAAGAATTCATATTTTATTTTCATATTAACATGTACAAATTGTGTTTCCAAATTCAATATGCGTACTTTTAACTCTTCATTTAATTCGAAAACGATAAACTATTGTTTGTTTGGCCGTGAGCTTGTCATAACCGCAGGGGCTTTAAGGTGTAGGAAAGTATGTGTAGTTTTCCATGGCCTTGTCACTGCACCCCTAGCCGTCAAGGGTGAAGCGGTGTTAATTATCTTCCCAACGGTGAATGGTAACTCGGGAACATACGGAACTTGCCCGAAAAGTACCGCCACTGTGTTTGTTGATGTTGGGTCAGAACCGACGGCACCTGAGTTGCCAAATTCAAGAACTAGCCCTCTTACCGCTGGATCACCGAGCCGTTGAATTTTAATTAAAATATTGAAACTGTGTTTGATACATTTAAAAATAAATTAATAAAATCGTATTAAGAAGTTTTAGTAAGTAAAAAGAACAGTAGAAGCAAGAAAAGATAACAAATTAAAGAACAAGTTAGGCTACGGAAGGGTTACACCTCCGTTTATTGCTCTACTAATTATGTGATTTTCAACTAAAAGATTCCGATTGAAAGAAGTGAAGATTACCTTCCAACTATCAGAGTAGCAAAAAAATGCAGTAGCATAGCAACCGAAACACTGCTTATAACCAAGCACCTACACCTGGTTTATAGTCATACTGACAAAATGTATCAAAAGAAAAGAGGATCCCGTATGTTGAGCGTTGGCCTTCCAAAGAGAAACTGCCCGTGTGATATTAATCAGAAACCTCATGCTTTTCAAATAAATTATGAGATACTAGAATTAACACATTACATTTTTTCTGCCGGCTTGTAGAAAGTTGTGTTTTTATTATAGATAGTTACTAAAACCCACAATTATTGGGTATGTAAGCAATTTTTTGAAAGGCTTCTTGAATTTGAATCTCCGAGAATATTGCAAAAAGATTATCAGAAAAAGAAGATTTCTCAGAAACTGGAAAGAAAAAGAAACAAACAGAAAGAGAAAATGGTGTTAAGGTACAAAATGCCATTACAATGCGGCAAAGTCCTAAAGAATTTAAGCACATAGTTAATATTTCAAAAATGTTTAAAATAATATTAATATTGGTTTTGGGAATCCAGCTTCAGATATCTGCGCTTACTGCGGGCGAAATATGTACTTCAAATATTTATAGAAATAGAGCAAAATAATTTCCCTTAATGATGAGGTAAACAGAAAAAGATACTACTATCTATTGTTTTGATATGCAACAAGTCCAACAGTTATCAAAGAAGAGTTTTATTCTTTGTAAATTGCTTCCTATGTCTTTTGTTTTGTTGATGAATAGTCCGCTACTTTTACATATGCAGAGTGTTTTTGAGGCTATAGTTTTTGTTTAACCTTTTTGAACAGTATCAATTAGACAGGTTATAAACAAAGAGATTTTTTACCTTCTTATGGTCTATAAACACTCCCTACCAAATGCTAATGGAATTGAAATCATTTTTCTGGTTACAGGACATTGTTATCTGTTGACCTAGTGCTCGATTAAGGTGAAAAAGAATTGGAAAAACATCTCGAAATACTTCCGCTTGAAGATTACAAAATTTATGCGAAATTTGGAATTGTTAAAATGTTTTGAGTAGATTGGCTACGAACTTAAGTCGCGTTTAGAAATCCAAAAGAAAATAAAGAGATAAGCGATTAGAGATGTTACGTTAAAAAGTTCACTAGTACCAAACACAGTGACAATATCAAATTCAATTTCTGCAATCAAAGTTCTTTAAAATAATGGCAAATCGCTTAATTTCACCTTAATATTATTATCTTTCTTTCATTTGTAGAGGTATATTTCAGTACATATATTGTTAGCTATTGTAATCACATCTGTTATTAGGATTACATTCATTAGTATTATGCTAATTATTCTCTTAAATCATTACTATGATATTATTATCAAATGTCTAAATAGTTTATTTCCCAGAACAATCAAAGTAGCTTAGGGTTGCTCCTTAATGTAAAACCGAAGTTGCTTATAAATAACGTCAGCACACGATGTAAGTTAGTACAAGTTGTAAATCAATTGCATACATTTCAACGGCAATTTTAAGGCAATGCAACCTGTAACTCTATAGAAAATATCAATATACTTAATATATTACGTGTAGTGTTTTATTCATCAAGCGAATAATCAAAAAAGGTGAAAAACTCCAGCCACAGATTCGTACATAGAGTTTACAACTATTAATATGACATTATCGTCAGACAGGTATATAAAACTTTCATTTACGAGAATAATTGGATAGTTTTAGGGTTGTTCAATAATGCAAACCGAGACTCTTTGTGCTCAGTTTTACAATTTTACAGTTAGTTCTACTGCAGCTCAAGCCATGTGCAATCCGCAGTCCAAACTCTGATAGACTATGATATAGTCTATTAATTCGAACCAGCATTAGCGGCGTTTCCCCGTAAAGAAACAAATATATTACTATGGTTTGCAAAATTTGTATCTGTCAAATTTTGCGGTTTATTCCTTAGGCACTTTTTGTGACAAGCTGCGCTTTGATAAAAGCTCCTTGTATTTCTTTCTATTGTGACTGTATTATTTAAATCTTGAGGTAAAATATTTCTACATTAAAAATGGTATATGATTACGTTTTTGTATACATTTAACATTTACTTATTCTTGTGTTTGATAGTTAATAGTCTTTATTTACTAACTTATTTTCGTATCTCTGACAATATTTAAATTTCCATTATATAATTGATAAAACCACAACTATTAAATGAAAGAAACAATATTAGCTTATTAGCAATGTTATGTAACACCAGTGTGACATGGGAACTATTGACAGTAATATCCTTTTCCGTTTACTTACAGCGCGCACAGATCATCACCGGCTCATCATCAAGTACTAAGCGTCAATTCCAACAATGTCCAAGCGCTATCCATCAATTCGAGGCGGGTACTGAGGCCCCGAACCGAACCGCGGAGCTATGTCGAGAGCCCGGACGTAGTCATCAACGGACTAGACAAGTTGCGAACGAACGGTACGGCGGATTATAGCAGCGACTCGAGCGAAGGTGAAATGCCTCCGCTTGCACCTATCAAGGAGCTCAGCCCTTCCGAATTAATACATAGGTAATTTTAAACGTTACATTAGAATATAATTTTTGTAAGCAACAGTGTAGTTTTATACATTTTTGTTTGAGTAGAATTTCTTCTGTTTCTTATCGCAGCGAAACATATTTTTAAAGAAAACTATTAATAGATTCTGATAATTTTGCAATCTAAACAATTTCAAACATACTTCAAACTCTGAAGATTGTTGTGTAGTAATTACGTTCAAAGAAATTTGTAGTAGACTCATTACATAAAGTATATTTGTTGTTTGTAAACGTATTGATTATTTAAAGAGGACGTGTATTTAAAAAAAAAGATAATTAATATGTAAGAGGGCGATCTGAAATGTTTCCGGAATCGGCAAGAGATGGCACACGAACATTGCAAAAACTGCTACCAACGATGAAATAATCGACAAGAATAATGATGTGGTGTTAGCCGACCGCCGATTGAAACTGAAAGAGATAGCAGAGGCAACAGGCATCTCAGAAGAACCCGTTGGCCATATCCTACACGAAATTTTGGGTATCAAATAGCTTTCGGCGCGATGGGTAGCGCGTTTGTTCACACCGGAGCAAAAACGAAATCGGGTGACCGTTTCGGAGCAGTGTTTGACCAGGATCCAACGCAATCCAAGAGATTTCTGCATGCTTTTCGTAACCGTGGATGAGACTTGGATCCACCACTACATATCGGAGATCAAGGAACAGTCGAAACAGTGGACTTTTCCGGGCAAATCGGCTCCGAAGAAAGCAAAGACTGTTCCATCGGCCGGAAAGGTGATGGCGACCATTTTTTTGGGATTTCCCAGGTGTGATCCTCATCAGCTATCTCCAGAAGGGAAGGACCATCTCGGGGCAATACCACAGCGATTTATTGACCCGATTTAATGCAGTATTGAAGGAGAACGTTTGCAACGGAAAAAAGTGCTTTTCCACCATGACAATGCACCGGCTCATTCATCCCGCATCGTCGTGTCCAAATTGAATGAGTTGCGCTACAAATTAGTCTCTCATCCTCCATATTTATCGGAACTAGCCCCCAGCGACTTTTTCCTATTCTTAAACCTGAAAGAATCACTGAGAGAAAAGGGATTTGCCTCAAATGAGGAGGTCATCGCCGCTACAGATGGCTATTTTGCTGACCTCGAAACATCCTACTTTTCCGTCGGCTTGAAGAGACTGGAGCACTGTTTGTAAAAGTGTATTGATCTTTGAGGAGACTACATCGAAAATAAAAATTAAAAACCACCAATACCATTTTTTTCTTGTCGATTCCGGAAACATTTCAGGTCGCTCTCGTACTTTAGAAACAGTGTGCGGACGAGTCACTGCCAATAACATGAAAACTAATACACAATAACGACCGTAAGCATAGGGCAATGACTGTAAGGCAGTGGCTAGAAGAAAGTCACATTACTGTATTAGACTGGCCTGCGCAAATCTCAGATATATTGGGGGAGGAGGGTGTTGAAGAGTGCTAATTGTCCGACAAGTTTATTAACATTTCAGGTCGCCCTCATAATTGTGAAGCTCCGTTTATTACCTCAATATTGCCTTGTTATTGCTGCACCCTCCCATTAACTGGGATGTAATGAAATGCATATGAATCACCTTAAATTTTCAGTTCAATTCAATTACTCATTTAGTATAAATAACGAGGGAAGAATTGGAATAGTTCCTACTAAAGAATTACAAATTCCACCGCAGAGTCAATCGAATTATCGCATAAATTAAAGAAAATTTAATCGAATAGTCTCAGACATTGTTCATAAAACTGCTCACTAATCATAAAAATAAGAGTCGAAAATCGACAAGCCTACGCTGAAGGAAAGTTGAAGCTGCATATTACGGGGAAAGTCATCGAATAAGTCACAAACTGCTGTGGAAATGCTGAACGTAGCAGTGAGCTATTTCTCTATCTGTCACTAGGTGTCAGCCTAATCCAGCTTTATGATGCTCAAGTGACAGTTGCCAAAAAAAAAAAAATCTAGGCCTATTGACCAGAGGAATATTGCTGCATCACGATACAGTCAGGTCCCATTCGGCGCACTTGATTCAGGCAAGAGTTTCTTGAAGCCCCGGCTTACAGTTACGACCTAGTCCCAAGCGACAACTACAAGAGGTACGCACGTTGTTCAGAAGGCAACCCAAACACTTTTATGCAGCAGGCATTGGGACATTGATAAAGCGATGAGATAACTGTATTGATGTAGATGGAGACTTTGTTGAAAAATAAAACTTGTTTTTGGCTAACTATTTCTCTAATTAGTTTAATAATAGCTCTTTGTGACCTACTTACTGACTTTCCCTCGTATAAACATATCTGGGCGGAAATAAACAAATGAAATGCACTTCAGTTATCTAATAACTGTTCCAATTAAAATCAAATAACAACCTCAGAACAGTAAGACTTTTAAAGTACAAGGTAAACTTAAATCATGTAACATTGTGCAAAGACCTAGAAAATAATAAATTCTGTACATCGTATTAAAAGTTCAAAAGTAGTGTCGTTTTCCTCAAGACCACAAGCTCTCTTTACAACGCTTGTTTTCGCTTTAATAATTGGGGGTAGTTCTGTTACAAATTTGCGTTTAATTTTGGTCTCGGATCGCGCAGGCCAACGAATTGGTGTGTTAGGTTTTATTAATCAATTATTAAAGATCCTGCCCAGTAAATTCGTAGCTTCATAATAACTACGAGCAAGCCTTCTTGTTTGATATGAATGCGCAAGTAGTCAATTAACAACATGTTTTCTACAGAATTTTCGAGAACTGATGCTTTTTCAACATAGCATTCCCTGGTCAAAGTGCCTTGATCATTAAGTTGTGAACCTATTAAACTATATGTGGGGAACAACCGGCCCGCGGGTCGGATTTGGCCCGCGAGACATTTTAAAAAACCCAATTAAAAAAATATTACACTACTTACTCATACTCACTCCAAATAAGGAAGATCGAGTTTTACGATTTAATTATAATGTTCTACCTATTTGTTTCATTTCATTTTCTTATTATAATAAATTGCATTATAATAATATTGCCCTATTATTTCATGTCTGATATCTATTTCTAAAAATTATGAACACTATTTTTAAACGCGGCCCGTGAACGTATTTGCACACTAACTTTGGCCCACGACATGTCAAATATTGCCCATACTTGTATTAAACCATACCAAACAGTCAAACTAAAACGAAATTATATGTATCCATTGTTAAAGGATTTTCTCTGGTCCAATGTTCATTCCTTTTATTGCGCATATCTGAATTAGAAAAATTAGATTCGTCGCTATAGCCTTATGTATACTATTATTATTAACATTCATAAATATTTAAAGGAGTTTTATTTATTTACTTTCAATAGCATGTCACGTCAGCACATTCTAGAAAAACAATGACTCCTTTTATAATAGCAGTTGCATACATCTAAAGAAGTTTTCTTATACATTTAACGTCCCAGTTACATTTTGCTCCTCGTACGCTAAAGCTACAATTGCTTGCAATCTGATGCTTGAGTTCCTTCCCATGTACTCTTCAAAGCCCCCCTGCCTTATCGTTGCATGAACTTCGACCCCGCGTTTCGCACTTGTTGAAATGATCAATCGTAGTATCTTTTGTCTTTCAGAAGATTTATTTGCGTAAATTAACTTTTCTTACGTCTTTTATTTAAGTTTTATATTTGCAATCCTTTGATTTCCTTGACCTGTAGGTTACTGTTATATCTATTCTAGTATTTTGTAGATACGAAGTAATACCCAAAAGTTTCCAAAATTCGCACCCGTGAATGAACACATTTACTAACAAATACAACCATGTGGAATTGCATACACGCTTTGTGAATCAGTATGCCAAACGGCGTCATTGTAAATTAAAACGTTGTCTGTTGGTGAACAGTTTTTCATTGTGTCTGGTTATGTTTGTGATTTTGCGATGATCAATTTGATGGAGCAACGTATTCATATCAATTTTTGGTTTAAACTCGATAAGACTGATGCAGAAAGAAATAATCTGTCGAAAGACACATTCGGGTACGACACTTTGGGACAAATATAAATTTATGGCAGGCTTTAACGTTTCAAAAATTGCCGAACATCACTTGACGATGTTGAAAGATTACACCAATTGCTGTACGGAATGGAGTTGTGAATTATATAGGCAGAGTGTCTAAGGGATCTGTAACGTTGTAGGATTTATTTATGGCGCATATTAGCGGATCTTACCAAGAGAATTGAACCTGACAAGGAAAGCAACAAAGTTCGTGCCAGGGATGCTAAGCGACGAACAAAAGTAGCGTCGATTTTCTTTGCAAAGTTGTTACCGTTGACAAAACTTAGCTTTATAGGTATGATCAATCGTCATAGTGAAGGAGCCCATCCTCACTTCGGCCAAATAAACCACATCCAGTCAAAAACAACGTCAAGGTCTTTACTGATTTGTTCTTTGGACATCAATGGCACTATCTACAAGGAGTTCGCATCTCCATGTCAAGCGATTAACTCAGAATGTTATAGTAAGATCTAAAGGTGGCTAAAAGAGAATGTAAAAAGGAAACGTCCAGAGAAGTCACTAAATACAACTGGGTTCTGCACTATATTTCATCGCATAGCAGTTTTTGGTGAAAAACAGCATGAACATTGTTTCTTATCCAGCGTACTCATCTGATTTGTCACTTTGCGCCCTCTTATTCCTTCTAGCGATGAAAATCAAGTTGAAGAGGTGAACATTTGATATAATAGAGGAGATTAAAGGTCAATGGGAGACAATGCTAAACACAGAAATAAGACTTCCGGAATGCATTTCTTTCGTGAGAGAGATAGTAGACCAGTTCACTTTTTATTGCACAATTCGGCATTTATCGATAGAACGTTCCTAAATATTAATTTTGGAAGGATTGTCATAGAAATTTATGTTAGTAAATGCTTGGTTTTGTATATCGAGCACAGCATTGATAGAAGTAGACGTTGTGTCTGTGTTATACAGGATTTTTTTATTTAAATTTTAAGAAATACATTATTGTTATTGCTCATACAAATATAAGCAGTTCTTTGCTGTATACCGTAGCAGATGATGAACCAAGTTTATGGGAATAATCTATTATTTGTTCACCAACCTTAGACGTTTGGCCAGCCGTTGTCCATGTGGACTCTAACAGAAAAGTAAAAATTTTGAAAAACCGGAAGTGCGGGAAAGTAACATGACCTTGGCCCCCACTTTACAAGCCCGAATATTTCAAGACTCGAATTGAGCACAAAATAAACAGCATAAATCGCGAACATTTACCATTGATTGTACAACTGAGATTTGAACCTGTAAAGCCATTTCTACCGAAACCACGTCCAGGTCCATCGATTGAGCGTCCTCTAGAACATTTTTAAAAATAGAAAGTGTGGAGGCCAACTTCACGTATTTGTTCTAGCGGGCGCTCAATAAATGGACCGTTATATGATCATCTTTTCTATGTAAGCAATTGTACCAAGACCCTGCATATCCGCCTTGACGGCTAACTGTCGTTGACGATCTACCGAACTTCACTGCTTTAAAGGTAATGTAGGTAAATGAAGTTTTGATATATTTTGCAATTTTACTTATCACCACATTTCGAGCACTTTTGGGTGTCACCTAGTATGAATTCAAATTACTCGTTTTTCAAATAATAGCTTTATTTAGGACATCGTCTCATTTTCTCAAATAATTCCCACAATAGAACTTCTTATTTTCTGTCAAACAAAGCGATAAACAATATACCAAGTTTATAATCATGTAATGAACGACTGGAGGAGGAAAGGAGAAAATCGTGTTTAAGCCATGTAAAAAATTATAAATAACATAGTAGAGATCGTAATTCTACCTATAATCGAGTTGATGCTGTAAACGCTCGAGGAAATACTTTAATTATAATTACATCGTTCTGGAATTTATTTTTTTGCATTGCGTCCGCGTTTAATTACGGTAAACATCGAAGCAAGTTTATATACATTGCTAAAAATTTACACGAAGTGTGGTCACGATTCCGTGTCAATCAAAATTCATGCCAGCTATACGTTGAGATCTTTAACAAGTTAATAAATATTCTATGCATCTTTTGGAGAATTTAATACTGCGAAAGATCTTTGCTCTCTAACTGTACATAACCATCATTTTATGTAATCATTAAAATCATTAGTTATTGTAAAGGAAAGAAATTTACTCTTTACTAACAGGGAAAGGTTCCCGGGTGTCAAATTCAGATCTTAATGAAACTTGGTAGGTAAGTAGAGTATTTTTAGACTTGAAAATTTTTTTTTGTTTGTGCTGAAATTCATTCTGAGGGGGTGAAACACCCCTTCGAGAATTCACAGATTTTCAGTTTTCTTGATTTAATTCTTGAACGGAAATAGAACAAAAATTTAAGGGCGAATATTCTACCTTATTGAGAGGTCACGTGAATGTGATATCTACAGAGTGTTGCATTTAAGCGCCACCCTCTTATGCTAGAGCTGATTATAGTAACGTGGAAAAGCAATTAACGCGAGTTGTTCATCTTTAGCATCCTTTATTGATTTTAAAGCATTTTCGATTATACTTGGTGTTCCAAAGATTATATTAACATAAGAATTTATGTCTTATGCTACACACGTACTATATACACATACTTTAGAGAAAGGAAACAGTTACTCTATATAATCCCACTTCATACAGTTTAGGTAGTTCAATTTGCTTCGCATTAGTTAAATTAAAATGATTAATTAAATTTTATTGAAGTACATAACGCCAATCGCCAATTGATATGGTATCAGATGCAGCTGTTGTTAGTCTAACTTGATATAAGTAAAATCCGACAAAATTGACACATTGCCGTGTGTGGTTGCTTGTTATCGTAAATATCACACTTCTTTAAAACAAAATATTTACAAACCACATCCTATTATTTCAAAATTCATAGTTGATGTATTATTGTCTTTTAATGCCAATTTTAAGGATATACATATTTTGATATTGGCAGTATTTGTTCGATTCTAGATATTTTGATAATATACCACAAAATTGGTTTTTTGCTAAGGTATAAAAGAACAAAAATATAATAGAGATAATGTTGTGGATTTATAATACAACATTTATATACCTATTCAACGAATTGAAAAACAAGCTGAAATTTTATATAAACGCGGTGTTACAAGTGCATCTAGCACTGGTAAACTTATGTTACTGCTACTGATACTACTAAAAGAGCCTTGTGGCAAGTTTAGACAAACGTTGTTATTTAAGCCTTATCTTCAGGTAAATTAACCACTGACGACTTACCTACCAAGTTTCATTAAGATCTGAATTTGTCACCCGGGAACCTTATAAGTCGTAAACCTTAAAGCGAAAGCTCAAAATTTTGATACAAAAAAGACTATTGGTGTTAATGTTGGAAAATTATATGCAGTAATACCTCAATAATCCGAAGTAGTTAAAACCGTGATGATTTGAAGTATTTAAAAATTCGAATTACTTTTATAAGGGTTTGTATGGTTTATTTAATTTGTACATTGAGAACAAATCGTTAAAGCACCTATTTTTTTAAATAATTTGTTTGTTTAACTTTCTTCTGATTTAAAAAAATAGCTTTGTCCTTATTATCTTTATAATGTGAGCATATCGACCATTGGAATATTGTTTTCTTCTGCCCAATTTAAGCACGTATCAAATGCTTTTATTGCAATTTCATGTTTGTTATTTATCACTTTGCCGCGGCATGGCTTTATCTTCAAAAAAACTTGCTGAGGATTTTGCGCCAACTTTTTTCAACTGCTTGGGATATAAGATTACTCCATGCATACGATAATGAGAAAACAGCATCTTTCAACCTAAACTCCTTAAGGCACTTCGTGAGGTTTACTGCATCTTAAAAATGATTTTCGATAAGCTGTTAAATTTAGCTGTTAAACTTAGTTAAATTGATTGGATTCTGGTCCATTGGTAGGTAAATTGACCTACTTCATTAACGAGTTCTTCACCTGAATCTCCAGAACAATTGTCTACTGACGCTTTTTCTGGTGAATGCCGTGGTTTAAGATAATTTGTGACTTGCATAACAAACGAATGTTTCAGTCACTGAATATCGCTGAAGTTAACCGGGTATTTCGAGAAAATCTATAATCCATAGGTAAATGTATATTCTTAAACGATCTTGAGTTCTTTGCCTTTCCAATGACCAATGGTTTTAATTTATGGGACCCATCGCTGTTTGCACAAACCAAAAAGATTAGGTATTTGGTTTTCTATAGAATTAAGTTTTTCTTTTAATGTTCTTAAAAAATTACTATATTTTTTTAAATCTTGGAACCAGCTAAATCATCAAATTATAAATTTCGAGAAGTAAAGAATCAAAAAATAAGTCCAAACTACGTAAGAACTTTGCTCTTTAAGATTACAATGGAAAACAATGGGTACTAATTTGGTTACCTGATTGGCATTTGTTTAGACGTAATTTCCCTTGCATCGCGCCAATTTCGTGATAACATTCCATGGTAATTACTTCGCTATTTCAATAATTGATGAACTTCGTACTATGCTCCTTATCATCACAATAACTTCATTGCTATTCATAGAACTGGTATTTTCGCATTTGTTATTGCTTCGATCTTTTAAAATTTGCAGTTGATGGAATAAATTAATTTCAACTAAAGCCGTTAAATGATTTTCATCGATATTTTTATTTAATACTGTTGCTTTTAAAATCTTAGACATTTTCTTTACCAGACCTATTTACAAGCTTTGTAAGTAAGTCAGCAGATATATCCAAACGTTGACTATCTCATATTCGGAAAATGTGATTTAAAGCATTTTATAATAATAAATAAATAAATGCGAAATACTTTTATTTTACATAGACTACTACTTGTATTACGCACTATAATTAAACCAATTTATTATGAGACAAATTTGGAAATTATTTTATTATTTAGACCCATTTCGGAGGAGCAGATAAATATACAGTCCAGCTATTTAAACCTTGGAGTGACGTACGATGCGTATTTGTCTCTCAAAAAAGACAGAAGATATAATGAAAGATAAAGTATATACAAAGGCATGAAATTATTGTCGGGATAACATTGTGTGAAATAAAAAGTGCACGATTTTAGTTCCCTAGCTTAAGTTTACGTTTTATTTTTTAATAGTTATTAATTTCATTCACTTCGTTGTCAAACTATCACATCGTGTGGAAAGTTATTAAAAATGGTCTCGAATTTGTTTACTTTACATTACAATTAATAAGAACTTGACATTAATGTTGTAACTGCTGGGATATGATGTCATATCTACAAACATTATGATATGTACGTATTAAAAAATCCTACATTATTCATTAAAATATTTTAACGATGGCAATTACAAGAAAAAATATAAATAATGATATTTATATATATATGTATATATATGTATATATATATATATGTATATATATATTACGATTCAGCTTCACCGAAATATTTGTGGCAACAAAAGTGTAAACAGTAACCTAACCTAAAATATCTGCCTGCGGCAAGTGCAAATGCTCACATAGCTTGTGCGCTTTTTATTGCGTGCGATAGTACATTGCAAAAATAAAAATAAATTGCATTAAAAAATTATCGCTTTATTCAAATATACTAAGTAAATTATTCACAAAATCAATTACACTTTGATGATTCTGTAATGATCGTTAGAATCAAAGTAAGTGTTTGTATTCTTTTATATTTTTTACTATAACTATAAATCTAGCATAAAAATACTTATGACAGTGTATAGTAATTTTTAATGTTTAACACTAAATTTTTGGATATATTAATAATATATTTGTTTATATACAGATTATAGCTGTAATTTACTATACTATACGCCACTGATCAAATGCATATTTTTAAATTCTTACCGAAAGTTTGCGATTTTTCAGACCTCTATTGTAAGGTAAAACGGTGAGGATGTACTAGTCCTCATAAATCTATAAATTAGTGTATTTCCGATTGTTATACAGCAAAGATAGCATACTTAGTGTGTTCTAAAATTAAAATAAACATCTTTCTGTTACGTTGTGTCGTGAATTTAGTTTGTGGTAAGAGATTTTTTTTAATTCGCTATTGTTATGAATAAAAAAGGACAGAGCGATAAAAAAAACAAGAATTCGAACTGCCTTGGAAACGAGAATATACTGTAAACGTTAGAATTTAGGAAAAAGAAACCTACTTTCAACGCTTTTTCGAACAAACCTTCTCCAGGTTCTGTTTAATTACAAATTAAAAGTTGAAGTGATAACAGAGATAACGTCACTATACTATAGATAACGAGTGTTTCTTCCAATAATACCTGTATTTTGCGCTTTCTCTACAGCGGCAGGTGTATGATTCTCCTCATCATCTTTTTTTCGAATGGAATACACAATTCCTTTGCTAGTTTCTTCAACGGCCTTTAGCGTTGAAAATCATTTGCTTTTTTCCCACAGTCTGGTTTTCATCATTGCGCCTTTTCTTAAGGGTTTCCATCTTAGAAATCTATAATTTCACAAATATTGAATAAGAAAAATTAATTCTTATTTTACTTACAATCGATGAAATTTTTAAAAGTTGCAATAGTTTTCAGAAAAGTTGAATACATAAAAACGAAAAAGTAAAAGGTAATAAAACAACAAAGAATGAACCGAATTTGACAAATGACAGAAACAATAAACAAACTAAACCTAGATACAAACCGCGTCAAATAACTTAGTAAAACCCCTAGTTCCAAAAAAAGATGGTTACATATGAATCCATATAAGACAATAAAAGAGGGCTATATACTCCATAAGACTTAATTCTTCGGAACATATACTATAGCCTCCAATTCATCAGTCATTCAAATCGGTATCTTATCTATTTTATTGAGCATTTCCGCACTCTTTATTACATGATATCCTTGCCAAAAAAAGTCTGGTCTAAAAATCAAAATTTTGTTCGATTAAGTCATTCTTGGAGTTCTTGGCAGTATATCAAAAAATTCCTTTTGTACAAACTACTTTTTGGAGGATAACCAGCGAGATCGTTGCAAAATTTACTTCGTACTGCAATTTTTTTGTTAAAGCAATATGAATATTTGTTTAAAAATTGATAGAGAATGTTTTCCGAAAATGCTTATAATTAAGTTGCATCCTGTAAACATCTATATCAGCATTATTGGAATATTATGTGAAGATACATATCTTTAAATACACATGTACGTACATTGTGATTTTGCTAAAAATTAAATAAAATCCATTTGGTGTATTACATATACATACAAGTTCTACGTTTTCCTTTGGCTGTTATTTAAGATGTTGATGTGTTCATATCAAGATTTTGCTAAAGCGAAGAAAAAGAAATTCCTTTCCCGGCTTCGTATTACACATTATTAGATCCCTGATTAAATTCCGGGAAATTAAAACACGCATACAAAGATTAACTTAATAAACAATGTGTTATGCAATGAAACATTTATGAAGCTGCCATAGCATCATAACGTTTTCGACTCGCCTCAAATGCGCAGTTCTTCAAATTGACTTATCCTCTAAATTATAAGTAGAATAAATTGTCGACACCTTTTTGATATCTTAATGCTCCTATAAGCTTAAGAAATTTTGAATATCTTATAGAAACAAAATTTATTTTTAAATTTTATTAGATTATGGTGATTAAGAGGAATGATTTTTGTATTTCAATAACTTTGCTTATAGTAGCTTAATACCAGTATTGGTGCCTTTACGCTAAAACTTACTTAACAACATTAATATATATTTGCTATAATTAAAGGTTAACGTTGTTAAAAATTAACTTCACTTTTATTATTTTGTGGTAATTTTGTTTGTCACTCATCAATTATTGGTATGCCATCTCAAATTTTCAATTGTTACTGGGACATTCCAAAAGGCCGCTACTAATTGATGTTTTGAGTTTTTTGCGCGGTGACATTTCACATAAAAAAAGAAAAAAAAAAAGAGAATTCAACAATTGTTGTACTTATTTTTAGGCAAAGGAGTTAAGTTTGACAACGAGTGTTTTAGCTTACTAATTCTACAATTTGCATATACAGTAAATATTTCGAATTAACTTTGGCTTAAATGTTATAAGCACTTCGGATGTCAGTTTCCTTCAGTAACATAAAAACAATGTCTGTATGATTATAAAAATATAACGTTAACTAAAAAAGCAAACTTAATAAGATCTCTACTTCAACATGATTTACATGTACAGTCATGTGCATAATAAATATTCTGGTTATTTCTCGGAATATATATTTTTTTTTTTGTAAAATTTAATTTTATTTTCTATCATAGTCTCCTTGCAAGTCTATGCAGTTTTCCCAACGATACTCCAATCTCTTTAATCCGTCCAAATACTTCCAACATCTTATTCTGCAAAATACGCATTTACGAATATAATGGTCCCCTCATTCAATGAAAATCTCTGTCTTTCGAGCGAAACTTATATTGCCCTGTAATTGTGTTGTTGAATCCGTTGGGCAATAAATTATCATTATTAAAGTTGAGTTTAAAAAGCAAAAAAAGTTCCTGAAGGTGAAACCTAGTGGATTTAGTGAATTTTTGGTGTGGCAACTAGTGAAGTTGTCTTGATGAAACAAAATTTTCTTTTTCTTCAAATTTACCTTTATTAAGATAGTTAGTTAACTCAAGTCCATGACTGCCCCAAAAACTGTCGCCATTATATGTCCGGCTAATGAAACAGTCTTTGCCCTTTTCGGAGCCGATTCACCGTTCTCAATTCAGTCTTTCAACTGTGGTTCGACTTCAGGAGAGTAGTGGTGTATCCAAGCTTCATCTACACTTATTAATCAACGCAACAACTCGCTATTAGCTTTACATGCCCAAATCTTCAAATCAATATATAACAAACACGTTCAGCTGCTAAAAGTTCCTTTCAAATAATTTAATAATGACAAATATCCGATTTTTTCATTTCTACAAAAACACTAACATCGACTGACAAACAACTATTAAATAAGAACTATTAAGAAGTAAGGTCTTCTGATAATTATAGTTTCACAAGTGTAAAATAAACTCCGGGTCAGTTAAGACTTTCAGAACCGCAATAGCAGAAATTTTAAGATATGATACGCAATTAAGTGTTTTATACAAAAAAAATCTCAAATTGTTTGTCACATCGAAATTTCAGAAATTACTTGAACAAATTGATGTTAATACCTTCAATAATAACAAATAAGTGATCTAACACTACAAAAGTTGAAATCTCAAAGTTCCTGTTTAATCACACAAATAAAAAAAAAATTGGGGTAAATTGAAAAACAATTATTTGCGAAAAGTTTTGATTTGATTTCTTAAAACATTACCAACACATTACAAATAGCAAATTGTCAGTTTTGATTTGGGCCTATTTGATTTTCAAAGAAGCATAAGATGTGGAATAATTACATTTTACGAAAGAAGCAAGTCTTATTTATCGCAAACTTTAGAGCAACCACTATATGAAACCAAAATGGTGTACTTGACTGAATCCGAAACTTTTACAGTTAGTCCTCATTTGGATTTTTTTGTTATTAATACTGTTCAAGCAGGAGATTTTGCATCCTCAAAATGGAAACAATTAACGTTTATGGGTTTTTCTCCTATTGTACATTAACTATTCCAATTTTCTTAAAATTATTTTCTTTTCTGGTAAGGCGTTGCTGATACAGACAAACCTCGACATGTCAATAAAAGTACCAAAGTCCGCGAACGTCTTGTTTCCTATTTAGGAACCTTTATTTCGTTTACTATCTTAGAAAGATTGTATATATCGCCGATTGCATAGATATACATGAGAGCGATATTTTATTTAATATCATTTATTACTCATAGCACATACCAACCGCATCTGTCGTAGTTTCCGCTATTAAATTGTCATCTTAGAATTGATATCGTTAAGTACGCTGTTGTTATGTAATCGTTTTAGCTGGAAAAATATTTCATACAACAAAGTTTGTGTTTGAATAATAACGAAGCTGCTAACATCACGTGCACATATTTTACCTTTAAAGAAACAATCTTATTGATTCTATCACGATCTATTCTTCCGACACAAATCATTCTGCGTCTTAATATCTTGACATAGCTCATGCAGTACTATAAATTTTCATCAGTTCATATAAATAGAATAAAATTGCCGTAGTTTATCGGGGTATTCTGAGGTTTGCATGTACCTCATAAATAATGAGTTATAATTAGTATCGAACGAGATTTCTGTTGCACAATGATACTGACTTCGGCTGCCTGCGGGCAATAAAAATATTCTTTTCTTTGTCCGTTGTACGTTTGAAACAAAAACCCGTTTAAAATCTTTTTCGATCTTCGCAAACGAATCCAATACTTACTGTACTACGCACGGGTAAATTAAAGCCGTCTAAAATCTCCTAGAAGAGAAGATATTTACACAAACATTTACAATACGAAATATTAAACGTGTCGACGTATATGACGTATGGAAATTATATTTCAATAGTCGTTTTTGTCATGATAAGAATTCTATGCTAACTAACGTTGTTTATCTTTCGTCATAAACAAAACGTTTTATCGAAAGAATGCACTTTGTATACCTTGAAAGTCTGCGAAGTGAGTGTGTGTTTAGATTTTGAGCAAATACAGTCTCTTCGAATAAATATTTAGACAATCACAAATGTTAACTAGATCGTATTGGATTTTGAAGAAACGTTTAATTCGGAAGAATTTATACATCTAAATAAATGTCTTAATTCTTAAGTTCCTGCTCCAAATAGCCCTTTTCTTTTAATGTATATTAGACTACAATAAGTAATGTTCCTACTACAACTAAAATTGTTACTAACAAGTTTAAGGCTAGCTATACTCTATTTTTTAGTTCGGAGAAGTGTTTTTAAAATGAATCTCCAAAAAGTAGAACTGTTGGCCGGTTACGGTATTTAACGATACTTCCGGCTGCCATATTGTTATAACAACTGATTGATGTTTAAAATGTGTATTTTTTTTAATACGTTTGTATTTAATTTTTCTCCCTAAATGTGTGTTGTAATAATAATTACGTAATTGCAATTTATATAAAATCCTAGCTAGTTTAAAAATTGCCGCCAAAAAGTGGTTCTCAAAAACTCCATTGTGTAAACGTGTCTTGTACATTTTAAGAGTACTCCTCAGAATTAAAAAATGGAGTATAGCATCCAATACATTGGTCTCAACAAGCAGTGTTGTTTGGGTTGCCTATATTCATGCCCACCTATTTTCCTGAGGTCCGTTCGCAGAACATCATTCGAAGATTAATTCTCAAATTTATATTAAGCAGGATGAGTAGATTTATAAATGAAAAATTTCAGACGTTTTTCTGGATTTGTGCAGATCTTTAATTCACCCAATGAACATTGAAATAAATGATAGTTCTTTAATGCTGATTACTAGAGACCGGATTATATGCAAAGTGCATATATTTTATTTTATTTATTTATTATATTTTATCCCTACATGTAGTTGTATTACACTGATTAAAGTTGATTAGCGTTAATTAACTTCGATCAGTGTAACACATCTACAAATAGATGGTCTCTACTGATTACGATGCTATTAACAAAAAAGCAATTGCATAATAGATTACATAGAATATTTTAACGAACCACAAACGCACAGACTGGCATTGAAATTGACGAGATTTGCACTTATTTTAGTTTGTTCAATGGCATATTTGAGCGATGAATAAAAATTATTTTAATCTAGTGAGTATGTTGAAATGCAGATAGATACAGAGTTATTGTTATTACCTTGTCTGCGAAAAATGACATGACGTAGAAGTGCGTCGCCTTTTTTAAATGACGTTTTGGAATAAATCGGTGGTACGAAAGATCTTCTTCTTATAGCGCCTACTCGTTCCGAATATTCTAGCTATGACGACCTGACTGTTGCTCCAAACAGTTCTGTGGTTGTTTCTGAATACCATATCCTTAGGTTCTTGAGCCATGATATCCTTCTTCTTTCGGGTTCTCTCTTTTCAAACACCTTTCCTTGAAAAATGAATTTTAAGAGCTTGTATTTGCTGTCATTTTTCATGATATGCCCGAGATATTCAAGTTTCCTTTTCTTAATCGTATATATTACCTCCTTTTCCTTCCTCAGTCTCTCGAGTACTGTTTCGTTGGTCACTCTATCGACCCAGGATATCTTAAGGATCCTTCTGTAAAGTCATATCTTGAAAGCCTTAAGTTTCTTTTGTATTGTTTCGGTCAATGTCAGGCTTCCATTCCATAGCATATTATGGAGAACACGTGGCAGTGCAGTACTCTCACTTTAATATCTACTTTGAGATTGTGGCTTAGACATTTTGATGTGAAGGCGTCTCGTTCCTTTTCTATCCTGCATTGGTTTTCTTGTGAGTGGTCCCATTGCTCGTTTACTAAAGTTCCCAGGTAGATATATTTGGACAGTAGTTCTACTAATATGTTTTTAATAAATCGTTGGCAGTTTTCTTTCTTTTCTTTACTTATGACCATGTAACGGTATCATCTAAATAGTGTATGCTATTTAGGTGCTCACCGGTTAAAGGAAATCCATTCTTATTATTTTCCTGAGCTTCTCTAAATATCTCTTCTGATTACCGACTGAATATCAGAGGAGAGATGATACATCTTTATCGTACGCTCCGCAGAGTTGTTTCATCTCCAACGTTGATTTTTATGGTGGCTGTTTAGTTCCAGTACAAGTTTTGTATAATTTCTAGATCTTTATAGTCTATTCCGGTGCCTTTTAGTATTTGTATCATCTTCTTGTGTTGGATTTTTTTAAACGCCTTTTGGTACTTTACAAAGCAGGTGTAAATGTCGCAATTCATGTGCCTACATCCTTGGAATAATATTTGTAGACTGAATAGTGCGTCTCCTCCCACCCCCATCATGAAACCAAATTGTGTGTTTGCCACTCTCTTCGCATCTTGTACATTCTACGACGGATAATTTTAAAAAATAGTTTCAATAAATGGCTCATTAAGCTGGTAGTTCTTTATTCACCGCATTTTTTGCGCATTACTTTATGGAATAGTTTATTATACATAAGAACTTATTTACCTTGTAACTACAGAGGGGATCGTACGTCTGACAACATTATAGTATTATGCCAAGCCATCAAGTATGCTTGCAGTGCAACTTAAAGACCAGACAAACAAATGTAGTAAACATTGCATGTGTGAACGTCTTGGTAACACTGGCGATCGAATAGCAGCTCCGTCAAAATTAACTCTACAGTTTAATCCAAAATAAATCTTTTCTCGAGAAGAAATATTCTTCAATCAAAGTACAGTATGTTATCTAATATCAAATATACTGCTTTTATTTTTCAGTGGCCTCAAATACGTATCTGGCAAATATTTCGTACGCGTTTAATTGTTAAAAATACTTTTTATTGTAAAATGACAGGTTTTATGAATTGTTTTGTTAAACGTATCGCTTTGAAACATTGGTAAACGATATAATGTTTCTATTTAGTCTAAAATTTTATCTAAAAATATTTTGAACTTCTGATCACCCTTTGTTAACCAGAAACGAATATGAATTGAATAGATTCTTCGGGTAGCCTCTTCTAAGTGCAAATTTATAAAATACTGCGTATTATCATAGATCTAGAAGATACCAAAATTTTAAAAAATCTGTTTTTCTCCCCTAAAAGAAACCCATAAACCAATATTTTTCGATTTGCTTTCTTTGAAATGCTCTCGATAAAAAGTATTTTTGCTCATTCTCTTAAGCGCGACCCTTTCATATTTGTCCTTTACCAGAAAAATTGCATATGTTATTATTGTTTTGCAAGATTCAAATCAGGCCATAGAAGCACTTGAAAAGCACTGAATTCAAGTAAACCTTGCTATATTTACTTTATTCTTCTATTGTTGTAACGTGGAAATTATAAACATTGTTATAAGTTTTACCCTAATCATGTATATCCGAAAGGTGTTAATACGTTATTTTCAACACCAACCAAACATCGAAATCTGTTTACTTTTTTGGTTATCTAATCTAGAAAATCTTTCTAATAATAAAAACACAGCTATTTTGTAAGGTTAATTAAACATTGTTTAATTTCAGGGAGAGAGGCTTAAGAAGACTTAGAGAGGAACTGAGAGCCGAAGAAATGAAATTAGTCCTATTGAAAAAGCTGAAGCAGTCACAGCAACTAAAAGAAAACGTTGCTGTACTGCCTCCGAACATACCCCAATCCGCACTGCCGCCAACAGGTCTTCCCAGCGGCCTGAGCATAACGCCGACGACGGTAAAGTTACCCATTAGTAATAAAACGCAACAACCCCAAGTAGCTCATTCGCGTTCGTCCCACAAACCACCTGGACAGGCAAACGTGACGCCGTTGTTAAGAGGGGTGAGTTTTTTCGGTAATATTTTGGAATAAATTATTTCACGAAACCTTTTTCATTTTTAGCCTTCACCTTCTCCTCGTAGCAGTCTGCATGTATCTCCCATACCAGGATCTCCGCATAATAGGACTAGTTTATCTGTACCACAACCGCCACAGAGGCCCCCGTTGGGGAGGCCGCCAGGTTTTCCTGCGGGTATTAAAGAAATTTCTCCAGCGGTAACGATAACCCCTGCTCCACCACAACAGGCGAAGGTGATTACGATAATATTTAACATTTTAAAATATTCAAAGAACGACAAAATTCATTCATTTAACGTAGCGTCTTTTATAATCTTGCAGTAATGAGTATTGATATGCACTTGGAGGTAGCTATTAAGATACGGAACTAGAAAGCTCTTTTCGAAGCTATAACTTCACACAATTCTATACAAATTGCTTTAAGTAAGACATCAATTCGATAACATCAGTCGAGCATCATTAAAAGAAATTTAAGGGGGTCGTTTTCAGGTGAAAGTCATAAATAAGTACCGCTGTATTCCAATTTTTGGTAATTGAGCATTTCAAGGCGATGATTTAGTTAAATACGGGCTAAGGCTGCTGATACGAGTGCTTTCACAATAGCGTCCGGCTAATAATGAATGTAATTATTTACTATTTTAGTATATTCTACTGTCAGAAATCGGTTAAGAAATCTATTAACATTCGTTCATACACGTACTAATCATACGCGTATGAATCCCGATTTCGGGTATATATATATATAATCGCTTTCAAAATATATTATAGCTGCCAATCAGTGCGCACTCATTTCTGCAGGCTTAATACGAGCTATTTCGTTGTGAGTTTTCTGAGACGCACAGGTAATGCTCTATATCAGGGATGGCGCTACACTACCGTAATATAATACGTGTTTGCGCGTAATTCAAAATTACATATTAGTATGATGAGCTTGGCCCTTAGAACTCAGTGGAGGAGTCAGTGCGGCTCTTAGGGTAACAAGTTTGGAGACCCCTGCTCTATATAAGTATTACATACCTACCAAAATTATTAGTTTCAATAAAATCCAGTACACTTAGGTCCGCAGTAAAAACGGTGGCTGCGCACTTGCTAACGCAAAAATTCAAATTGGATTCTATGTTGTCTTCATTAATATTTCTTTTCTATAAGAATTGAAGATATCCTTTTTTAAGCCATCTCCTTCTGCAATTTTTGTTTTCAATTATAGTAATTTTATATATATATATATATCGTAGATAGCTATATATACGTATATGCGTTATTTCTTGGTTTCTTGAGTATCTTGTCCAAGACACTCAAGAAACGTGGAGAATCGCGTACTACCAGGGTTTTCTTTTAAGTTTCGGATATAAAACTGAAACAAAACAGTAGATAGCTGTTACAGACTTTATTGTTTTTCTAAGTATCCTCCACGAAGATCAATGCACTTTTGTATGAACTTGAACGAACTTTGGAAGCAGTTATTTCACTTGTTTGTTGGTATAGTCGAAATTGCGTTTTTGAACCACGCAGTACGTTCTTGATTGTTGAAAAGGTAAAGAAATTGTTGGAATTTAGGTTTGAACTGTACCGAGGATGGTCTAATAATCCGACGTTTTGTTAAGTTAAAAATTCAATTGCCTTGCGCGCTATGTGCGAACTTGCATTGATCTATACTATATACTACTACTGGAATGAACACGATGACTAAAGAAAACTATCCTTCGTGTCAGAAAAGGGCGGCTGTCGTATCAGGTATCCCTTTCTCATTCCAACTTATACATTCTTATGGCAAATACGGAGACAGGTGATAGTTGCTAGATTATGTAAGAAATACTATAAGGGATTTGAAAATAAACCATTGTGATAGATGTAAAGAATAACAGGCTATGGAAGTTAGAGAAAGTTTGAATTTATTGTTTACTATTCTTGCCTTTCTTAATGCTTTTTTTACTGCAATGGAGAAAAAACAACATTATTTAAACTTGAGGTATATATTCAGATAATATTTAATATTATTAACATAAAACATTTAAAAATGAATAAAATAGACAAGTTGAAGAAGTTTAAGTGTTTGCTTCCTTGGTTAAACATAGTTCATCTATTTCCATATTGATCGTCTAAAAATTAAGGAGTAAAATAATAAATTTTTGTAATGTATGTTTCTTTACTTGTCTTAAAGAAGTATGTTTTTTTGTAATATCGTTGAAGCAAAATATTGATGGCACTGCATTTCTTTTTGGGAGTTTCCTGTTCAATGAAGTAGTTCTTGGAAAAAAAAATTCTCTACGCAGTGTAACTATAATTTCAATATTTCTGATCTTTTTAACGGAATACAATACATTTAAAACAACTTCAAATATCATAGCTTTATATCGTAATAAATAATTAAACATTTTTCTTTTATACTACATATCATTTTCTTTATAATGAATATAATCGTTTTAAGGAAAAATTATTAAAAGACAACTTAGCTATGAAATTTAATACTGCCGATAGATTCCCACACGTTATGCAGAATAATATTGCGCCATATTCTTACTTATAAATTAAAGCACAAAAAGTTCTTAAACAACTCAACTCACGATATAAAGATGTGCCACAGATAAAGAAAAGAATACATGATACGACAGTCGTATCGTCCTAGCACGCAAGGCCCAAAAATTTAAAACTGGGCCTATTCCGTGTGCATTCTAGTAGAGTATATATATCTCAATGGATTTAGATCAATTGAAGATAAAGGATAATTTTTAGTACTGACATTTGATTAATGGCGCCCTCTATGTCTCAGTATGCAAAACTTGAAAAACAGCCCTCGTAATAATTAAAAATGAATCATTTAATTCTTCAACCATTCTTTTTTTTTCTTGCTGCTTTGTCAGCCCGGAAACGTAATGGAAAATAAAAATTTAACTGGTGGTAATCCTTTACCACCCACAACGCCTATTCCGGAACAGGTAACTTTATCTTCAGACAAACATATTAACGATAGATTAGTTTTACACCTTTCCACTTTTGTTTTGTGTATCTTTTAGATAAAAACAAAAAAAACGCATTTTCTATTAACCTTTCACTTTGATTATCTATTTGTTTTATGTAAAATGTATTTTATAATTGCAGGAAAAACCTAGGGAGGAACTACAAACGCCAGCGCAAAGACAAGCCGCTGCAAAACTTGCCCTACGCAAACAGCTCGAAAAAACATTGTTACAAGTACGTCGATTTGAGTTTTGTTTAATTTTTCTGCCTTCCATACTTTTCGTTTTAATAGACACCTTTTTTTTATTCCTACATTCCTCACTTGTCAGAATTGATATCCTTAAGTTAGCAATGTGTTCCGATTAAAAATTACTAGACCTCGCTTATTTTTAGGTTTTCTATATGTTTCCTACTTACTAAATGTAATCAATGAAAACAAATCAATGCTTATACCGGAACATTTTATTAACTGTAATTGTACATAGCAAGAACCCCTTAGATTGTCCTAATGTTCTTAACTACTGAAAATTCCTTTGAATTGCTGTCATTATGTTTATCATTTAAAAAGTGTAGGATTTGCAAGATTGAAAGTTTTACCATTTAAGAAATTCAGTGAGGTCCTGAACAAATAGTAATCTGATGGCGCTATGTTAATGCTGTACATGTGACATCACTTCTGAACCAAGCGTCAGTAATTTTTCGCGAGTGACCAATGATGTGAGCGACCTAGCGTTGTCATGGTAGAATACAACGAGCACCAATTATCGCCGTTTTTCTTATTTGTCCAATTGGCGACAATTTGTAATCCCGCCAAGCTAACATTATCTTTTTTTGGCGCATTTCATGTTTCGATGTTTGTGCTGATTTATTTTCTTTAGCCTGTGACCGTTTTCGTTAGATGTTATGATAAACTATCTATTTTTTGTCACTAATAATTATTCCTTTTGAAAAAGTTCGATATCATTTCGGTTGAACCGCAAATCGCACGCTAGGTTAAATGAATTTCCTTTAACTCATGAAGAACCCAAATATCGAGTTTTTTTTAGTGAATCCCATATGTTTTGAATGATTTTTAATTGTTTGCGATACATTTAACCTTTCTGCAATCTCTCGGGTAGGAATATGATGATCCGAATCATTTATGGCTTTGATTTAATCATCAACTTTGTTTAGCTCACCAGATCGTGGTTCATCTTTGAGTGAAAAATCACCAGAGCGAAATTTATCAAATCAATTCCGCCACTGTCTTCCTTTCATCATTATATACATCCTTTTCGGAAATAAAGCAAAATATGACGAAAATGAACGCTTTTGTTCTGTAATTTAAAATTGAACCTACATAAAGAAATCTCCGCTAAAGTTCATACCTAACAAATGCCAATACTATGTAATTGTAACATTAACAGAAGTTATTCTACTATACTATACTACTCCCATCTATATTTAAAATCAACAATTTCTTTGTTGCCAACCCAATGCTTAGCGAAGCAGTAATATTGTTTGCAACTTTTTTTGAAACTATAGAGTTAATCGGAAGTAGTAACACTCTCAATAAGATCCTAGTCACTTGACAACTCCGTAATTGCAATATTACTGTTCATTTCTAAAAGGTCTTGTAAGGCTAGTGCCGCTAATAGCATCATTCACAGTAGGGTGTTCTCATAATCCTTTTAGCTTGAAAAGTTAATGTGTATCTTCTTCGTCCCAGACATATTTGGGTGAAAAATCCAGTGTTTGTACAGAAGTTTCTAATTATTTCATTTCTGTTTTCTTGCTGTCCAGACTTAGTATTGCAATTCCATCCCGTAAAAATGTCTTATAATACCCATCATCATTTTTTTGCGATAATCTTTATGACTGCCGTGCCCATTGCCTGCAGCTTCGATATCATATTTGATAGAAAACATATGTTTCTGTAACTTTTAATTTTGTTTGCTGATCGAGTCAGAACAATTCGACGTTCCTTGTTAAACGATTTGTCCAATTCAGCAGCCGTTTTCCAAAAAATTCGTTCGACATCCTGGTATTAAAGTCGTACGCTACTTCTAATAACTTAGATTTTAGCTTTTTTCCAATAACGAGTAACTCAAATTTTTCTATTCCAGTTATATTAGTGTCTAACGTTAGCGGTTATCCTTTTTCTCGTATGTTTACCCGTGAAACACTTACCATCTTTAAAGGTTTTGTTTTGCAAACGCTTAAAATTTTTTTATCTCAAATCATTTTGAAGTGTTTAATCCAAGACCTTTAAAAGATTTTTTTGTCAGAAACCATTCTTTCATTATCTTTTAAAATCTCTTCACTATTTTTTTAAATTATTAAAAAGTACTAGTATACATGTAGTGAGCTGTTACCTGGATATCATGTGAAACATATTTTCACAATTATAGCTTAAATTATAGAACCAGTTCTGTGTTGGACATTAATGGGTTGATTTTAAAAGTTACATTCTGAACTCATTAGTTTATATCGTTCTAAGTTTCCATTTCGAAATTGAAACAGCTTTATTGCATTTTAATATTAGATAATAGGAGTAAGTAATAGTAAATCCGCAGTGTTGAGAAAATTGTTCTAACAGAGGCGGCAATACTCTCCAAATAAAACTTGAAGAAAACATTTGTACTTCATAATAATTGAGAAATGGTATTATGTTCGTGTTCATATTCCCAGCACTAAGAGAGTAGCGGAGTATTAAAAAAGATGCAACTAATTACTATAAAATAGAAAAACAGTAAAAACCAGCAAACATAAACTGTATCTATGAGTGTATTGTGTTATTTTGATCGCATATTTGGATCAAAATTATTCTTTCTAATAATAATGAAGGATTATTTAACACACGTCTTACGCATTAGACTCTGGCCTTCCATAAATGTATACAGGGGAAAGTCATAAACTGCTGTGGGAAAGCTGAAAATAGCAATGAGCTATTTCCCTATATGTCACTATATGTCAGCATAATCCAGCTTTATAATATTCAAGTGACAGTTGCCGTAAGTATACGCAGGCGCAGTTAAAATGGCAAAAGCACTTCCCGCAAAAGATATCCGTAAGGAAATGTCTCCTATTTACGGTGAAAAGTGTTTGTCGCGTAAAGCCGTGCACAACTGGGTCGAGAAATTCTCTCAAGGGCGCGCAAAAGTTGTTGATGATCACCGAAGTGGCCGCCCCGTTCAGATTGCGACAGATGTAACACTTCGACAGGTGGAAGAGATGATTCGAACTGACAGGGGGGTAACAATAGACAGCATAGCAGCTGTAATACGGTGTTTTCATTCTTTAGTGTACATACTGATGCACGATTGGCATTGGCGCATTGATAAAGCAATGGAATAAGTATATTAATCTAAATGGAGACTTTGTTGAAAAATAAAACTTGTTTTTGGCTGTTTCTCTAACTATTTTTATAGCTTTTTGTGACTTACTGACTTTCCCTAGTACCATGCGTTTGCGATCTGTTACCTGGTGCTAGCAAATCTACTCCTCTCAGCACACACAATTATTAAATGTCTTGTTTGTATTAATATTTGAAAGAATTTTACCAATTTACCTATCCATTTCAATATCAGTTTATGTTTGTTGTTTTCAATCTAATAACAAATTCGCCGATGCCATTATTGTGGCATGTGGCTGCGGATGTGGTCAATTCCTTAGGAATTGGCCACATAATATTACAAAAATTGAAATGATGACAAGTTAATTGTGTTAGGAGAGGAAGTCATTAGAGACGTCTGTGATTCTCATAAAAGTTCTTAATAAAAAATAATATTTGTTGTGTATATGTCTAAAAAAATACACTTGATTTTGTTAATCTTTTTTTTTCTCGAAAAGTTGAGCAACTCAGGGTAGATTTAATATTCTGAAGAATAGAATCTCTAAACGATATTGACTAATTAGAAAATGGAAAATGAGTGGCGACAAGGTAAATAACTCCCGAGCATACACAAAATACGATAAACAAATTGGTCGCGAATGACATTTTTGAAAATCTGTTAAATTCACTTTTAATTTTGCCATTACCTTAAATTAGTTTTATCCATGTATCTAAATAATTTCTTAAATTTTATTTCATTACATTAATTCTATTTTTGAACATTTGTTCCATAACATCTAATATATTGCTGTCATTTAATAATAACGTTACTCGAGCAAGAAAAATGCGTGTGTATTACATGTTTTAGAACCAAGTATATTCACAATATTAAAGAAATCTATAATCGTAAATAAATATTTTAAAAAATCATCCACTAACCAACATTTGATATAAAAACTAATTCTTCATAGAGCAATTTATTTAAAATTTTACCGACGTATACTATATTCTGTAATTTTTCTTCATTTCAAGGATGTCCATACCATCCTTACATTAAGTGCATTAATGCCCATGTTTAATCACGAAGTAAATTTAATGAATTGCAACCTGAGCTTTGTCTTTGATTGTATATTGCCCTTATTAATATTAGAATAGCAACACTATTCCTTAAAAAAAAGGATTGATTAGGTCATATTTGAATTTACATGCCTTTTTTATCTGAAGTTACTGGATGTTTTACGTTTTAACAAAGGCATAAATAACGTATTTTGTTCGATATAGTGTGATGTCATTGTAGTGTCGATAGTAGTACAGAAATAAATGTAGGCATCAGTGGTCTCATCTAAAAACCACCAGAAAGCCAAGGATTGAGTATGTTTTTGGTGTGATGGTTAATAAATAATCTCTACAATGATGTCTGTATCTCTCAAAAAGTAGGTTTGGCGAGAAAATTTATTGTAATAACTATGGAAATATGTATCCAGTTAGCAGTGTTGTCTCCATAAGAATAACTTCAAGATTTTTTCATTCGCTAAATATTTTTCGGCATGATAATACTTTCTCACAATCTCTATTACAGCTGCTATTGCTTCTGGTTGCTCTTCTTTTTGTAATATTGAGCTAGGGATGTTATCATTACCATTGTCGGTAGTAAATGCAATTCATTGCATTATATCTACAAACATACAAGCACCCTATAAATACAAGAAAAAAATCCACAAAATATTTTGATTTCTTCTCTAGATTTCTATTTTCCTAAAGATTGAATTTCGCGTCGACGTAAGTTGTTGAAGCACTTTTTTATAACCACAATTTTAAATTATTTCCGCCAATTACTTTATTCATTGCTCTTCCACAAATGGAATGTAGCGGATTGGCCGCTATAAATATTAGACATTAAAATAATTTCACCATAAAAAGTATATATAACGGTAAAATTATGAAGGAGTTAACCCACGTCATTGAGCATTTCCACTATATACTACACAATTAAGTCAATATTATGGTGTTGTATTAATACCAAATTTAAGTATGTCCATTCTAGATGTTACTTGCTTTCAGCTTGTTTTATTTGCAAATAATATTGACGAAATCACACCAGCAAGCTTTTCCCAGAACTAAATATTAAGTAATGTTAGATAAGTTTCGGTAAATACAGAAAGAAACGTTCCCGCGGGATATAAATGTTTATCTTTTATATTAAGAATCTGCGGAGCCGTAGGTTAAAGGTAGCAAATTTCCAGGGATATGCCTTGAAAAAGGTTTGTTCCATTGTTATTATTCTTATTTCATGACTTACAAAATTCTACAATCAATATCTTGATACTTAAAAATCATCAGTAATCAATCTCTATCAATACTACGCTTTATTTTTCATTGTTAAGTTTTCATCATAATGTTGGTAAAATTTGATCACTATTGTTTCTTTACCAATTTTTTTACAATTTTGTTAGTAAAAACTTCGTAGTTTTCCGACATAGGAGTCTATATATTTCGCATAAATTTCATGTTTAGTCTCAAGAAGCAACGCAAGGACCTGTATTCTTGACTAAAAAATTTGCTTCATCGCTATAAATGTCATTAAAGTACCTAACCATGAACTTATTCTCTTTATTTATATAATAGTGTCTAAAAAGGACAGATATTTTTAATAGATGTTTAATACTTCCTTATATACTACTACTTTCAAGTCAAAAACCAATACTACTTTTCACAACTTTACTTTTACAGACAAGGATTAGATAGTTATTAATAAAAAGAATCTATAATTGCTACTTGCATGTACGAATGAAACAAAATTCAATGGCGGTCTAAAGCTCAAAGGAATTTTCTAGCACATCCCCACTCACTTCGTACGTATTTTAACTTTTAACATATCCCTGATCCAAGATTTACATAATTATTCAATGTGTTTCGTTATTATCACTATCGTAACCCCATTTTACCTATGCTTAGTGCTTGCAACTTTCGTATTACAGCAAACCCACAATCAGCACAGTAACTTTGTAGGGTCTGGATTAGAAAAGGCTCTACCAGATTACATGCAAGCAAGTATATTTTAAGCAATTATTTTATTATTGTCGTATCTCGAGAAGTTTTTGTTTTTAAGGAAGGACATTCTTCCCTAAATTATTATTTGTCCTAAAATCAAAGTTTAATAATTTTACATCATTCCCGGATTTTTTTGTAATTGATATTTTACTTTTTTCAGATTCCGCCCCCCAAGCCACCGCCGCCCGAGATGCATTTCATTCCTAATCCGAGCAATACTGAGTTCATTTATCTGGTGGGATTGGAGCACGTCGTAGATTTTCTGACGAAGGAATCGAAAATGCCTATGCCTCCACAACCCTTCTCATGTAGTCAATGCCAATGTGATTTCACACCAGTATGGAAGTGGGAGATGAGGACTAGTAAGAGTGGAAGAGGTACGCTTGCTGTTTAAACTAAACAAATACAAATTTATTTATCTTGTTGTGTGCACCAGGTAAAGACTCTAAAGTAATATGTGAGCAGTGTGTAACGACGAACGTCAAGAAAGCTTTAAAAGCCGAACATACAAATAGATTAAAGACTGCATTTGTGAAGGCATTACAACAAGAGCAGGAGATTGAGCAAAGGCTCGCTCAGGTGAGAACATCCAATTTAGTTTTAATATTTTCTTGTGTAATATATATTAATTTTCTTTAGCTATGAAATTATACCTTTACACCTTAAATCTAATCCAAGATCATTCTCCTGATGGTCCAAACCCCAACTCATACCCAAGGTACACTTTCCTTAATTTTTTATGAGCTATTTCGTAAACTATTCCATGGAAATTTTTGTTTGTAGATTATAGATTAAATCTCATAAATATTTCTAAGCGTATTTTTTAGCACGTTATCTTGTTTCAAAAAAAGACTTAGAAAAAACCTATAGATTATCAGTCATGTTTAACAAAGCTAATTAGAAATTTGAAAATGTTCTTGAAAGGAAACGAAAACCATCACCAACTTCCAGTGAATGGTTTGCACAACACCGATCACCATTTTTATTCTTTCTATTTTCTCATACCATTGCTTTGTGATTTGCATACACTCTGAAAAGCACATACTAATTTGATTTGTTTTTTGTTTAGAATGGTGTTTTCACGTCGAATAGCCCTGCTCCATCGCCGGTAACGCCGGAAGCAGTGCCAAAAGCGGTGACACCTACTCCTACACCAAGACATGCTGCCACACCTCCTGCGCCGCCCGCACCGCAACCAACCCCGCCCCCGCCTCCACGCCCTTCGCATCCCGCCGTACAAGACAAGTTCACTATGCAAGCTATTCAACAACAGTTACTTCGAAGTAAGTGGTAGTGTATGATTTTTTTATTATTACTTACAATTAATCGTTTATTTATTTAGTTTTGACCAATTAAAAACTACAATACTTTTTAACGTATATATAGTTTCCTCAAGACTATATTTTTGCTGATAGCTGACCATTTATCAGTCATAAAAGAAGAACTTAGGTTAAATAGGTTTTAATGGAAAGTTTCACTGAGTTCAAACTGGCCCTTCTTTTTCTTTAGAAGATTAATTTATGGACAGTTTGTTTGGCATTTTCAAATAGTATTATACCCTGCTGTATTGAAACTAAAAGTCACCGAGACTAATGAGGCAATCCAATACGTCTTCAAAATCGTTTTTAAAATAGTGCCTGGAGAACGCAAATCGATTAAAGCACGAACTGGAGTGATACGAGGGTTGTCTTTTAAGTTTTGCATATAGAGCTGGAATAAAACACTAGATAGCTTTTGAAGACTTTATTGTTTCTCGAAGTATTCTCCACGAAGATTAATACAGTTTTACATGTGCTCGAACCAATTCTGGAAGCAATTATTTCACTCGGTTATTGGTACAATCAAAATTGAGTTTTTAAAGGCGTCGCTGTTTCTTCTTACGACTGGAACTTTTGGCCACGCAGTCCGTTCCTGATTTTCGAAAAGATAAAGAATTCGTCGGCTTTTATTCGCCTTGGAACATCCAAACAGACAACTGACGTTTATTTTCTGGTTCGTATGAGTAAATCCAGGATTCGTCACCACTGACGACGTTGTTCACGTTTTTAGAGTTTCCACCACTGAGCTTTTAATCGAACTGCTTTCTGTTAACAGATGCGGTATCCAACAGGAACTATTTTTTTTCCACATAATTCTTAACGCAACATTTTTTGAATTGAAGTCTTTGAAATCGCCTGTCGATCCTCGTTGATGATCGTGTGCACAGCATTGACGTTTTTCTGAGTGACTGCCGTTTTGGTGCACCTGCTCTTGGATCATCGCTAAGACAAATCCGTCCACGTTTGAATTTTACTTACCAACGAAGCATTGTTGACTAATATAGTGCTTCATTACCGAGAACAGAAAGCAACTCGACGAAGCATTCTTGTCGAAATAATTGTCTTCGAAAATTGTAAAAAGTTATTGCGTCAAAATGTTCTCGGTTTAATTACATTTTTGTCAACTTTGACAGTTCGTTGACATTTGATTAGTGGCGCCCTCTATATCCCAGTATGTAAAACTTATAGAATATCCCTCGTATTTGTAGGCTGATATTCTTTACACGATTGTTAAGTTTCTCCCCACTTATACTCTGTTTTTTAATAAGTCAAATCACCGAACAAACTCCCTTTTACACAACTGAATTTTCAAACTGAACGTATTTGGCGACAAATTCAAATAATTGTTTAAGTTTTGTATAGGTTTCAATATTGATGTGATAAAAAAAATAGCTTATAACTTAACCATGTTGGGGGCGGCTCGCCACAAAAAAAACTATTTGCGTTCTGTCGATTTAATGAAATCAAACAGGTGCATCAATTATGAAATTTAAATTTCAGTAATATAATGAAAACTATATAATTCCCTAAATTTTCTAAAGTACAAACGTGCTTAAATAACTTCAAACGCCAAACGAAATATTTCATAAGGAATGCTTCAAAAAACACAATTTGGATTTATTCCGTCCCCTTTTAAGTTGAACTCAGTATTTTTAAATTCAATTATCAAACGAAATATAACTAGGCAAATGTTTTTGGTTTTTATATACTATAGAGATATTAGTAACGCGTAGGCAAAATTACATTGAAAGGATCAGTTTTGTTAAATTACAATTATAATAATTAGAAATTTCATGGTTTAATGTTTGTCCTTAGCTCTACAAGCGAGCGGTTCCCAGGCGCACATGTTAAGCTTCTCGCCCTTATTATATTCATACCATTTGGCGATGGCTCAAGCGGCCGCAGGAAAAGGCGTGGCGCCTAACATGGCCGAGATGCAACGAGCAGCCGAATTACAAAGACAGTATCTCCTCGACATGATCCCTCCACAAGCGAACCAGCGGCACAACTGGAAAACATGAGATGTGCTGACATGAATTAGGCATATTTTCTTTTTATTATCTTGGTGATGTATATTTATTAGTGACTTTATTGCTGCTACACTGCTGATGCTAAGCGCGCATATTGGTGATAATACCTATAAGGAAATGGAAGAGGATGAAGAGGGAAGAAAATAATAGAAAATTAGCGATAGCAACTGTTTACCAGTAATATGTATAAGTTGGATTAGCGGATATACGCGAACAGAAACTAGTATATACTTGAAATCTTTTTTCTTTTTGAATATCGTTGATGAAATTAATTAATAGTAATGAAAAATTGTTGGGCTGGCAATGTTTTATGATCGAATTAGTATTGTTATTGCAAAAAATTCCATGCAGTATGCTCAAATGTAAAAATCTTTTAACAGTTTTATGGTATGGTTGCAAAGTTTTATTGTATCATTTTTAAAAATTTTTCGATACTATTAATACCAGCAAAATATTTTTTATCAAATTCAAAAAAGATAGGTGGTATGTATCGTTTTAAATTATTCATAGCATGAATTATGTATTTGTTCTCTGTATTTTACTGTTATTTATTACACACATCATAAGATCGTGGTTGAAAAGCGCCCAGATTGGGAGACTAAAGTGGCCTTTTTGTAGTCGGCAATAACAAAATATATTGCGAAACTATATGCATTAAAAATATGTTTTCTTGTTATTATTTTTTTCAGAACATAGGCTTGGTGCATGAAGCCAATCATCAGATTTAGTAGTTGTTAAAGTGCCCTTTGCTATATTAAATCTATAGCCATTCATGCATTGACGTTATAGTCCTAAATTAAGGACTATACATGTGGATTTAGATACATCTATTTTTGGCATTCCAATTAATGGGTGTAGAAGGTGCATGCCTTCCCGAAAGAGACGATAAATATGCTGACATTATCCTCATACTTTTGATCAGGGTTCAGGGAGGTAACGATATGATTGCTCATAAACAACCAATACAGAAACTCGATCACATTTTATATAAAATTAATATTTGATACGTATATAGTACTATACTCAATTTCAAGAAAATAACACCACAATATATTTAACAACCTATTGTTTTTTTTCTATTATTTCTGCAATATTTTATTTTATGTTGAAATAACAGTATTGTTGTAAAATTACTTATTGTAACCTGATAAAATACAGTTTTATATGAATGTCCGGTTTTCAGGTACATTACCCCGTGGTAAAAGTATTGCGGTTCTGAGGAGAACCGTTCGACTTGACGTTTCAATGCTATCGCTGGCATCTTCTAGAACGCGTTTTCACCAACTATATTTTTTCCTGATGATTTTCCTTCCCATTTTCAAGTACCATTAGTTTACTATTCTTGTAGTCAATATTTGTGATATTTGCACTAACAACAGAGCTTGCCTTGACATGGGTTATGATTTGAGAATAATTTCGGGGTATGTTTTCTTATATTGATTGTGTGAAAACTGTTCGTTATATGTTTGATAATGACATTCACATCAGGATTATCAAATTTGTTCATGCAAAAATTACTAATGCAATATATCTTACGACTTATCTTCCCAGTTTTCCAGAAGCTAGTCAATAAACCACAAATTAATATAAAATAAATTTCAAATATGTAATAAAACTTACGTAACGCAGATCAGAAACGATATACCAGGTTATGTGATGCTTCGTCACGTTTTTTTTGGGCTCAGATGGTTGCTATATTTCCTATTTTTACCTGTATGATCCCTGGTTTTAGTAGTTGTAAAACCTGCCTTTGTTAACATCGTATTTTAATGTTTTAATAATCAATTTGTACGTAAAATTCATGCAAATATTTTAGATTGCAGCAGTGTGGATTATGTAGAAATAGGAATTGAATAAAATATAAGAAATTTGAAAAGTATACGTAATATTGATACTTTATACTACAACACGTGTAAACAAAATTTAAGCCAAAATATAGACATACTAAAAACGGAACTTCTGTTGTATCAAATTCTTTACTCAAAATTTGATCATTATAACTATGGCTCGCGGCTCGATGTAAGATGTCGCTGTACTATTACAGGGTGAGTTAAAATTTGCGCATAAGTCAAAACTACAGTATGTTTATGGCGAGCTAGCTAAGTCTTGGCTCTCGAAACTTGTTTTAATCCTTCTCGCATTGGGTTTTATGTCAAAATTTAAAGGAAGTTGTAAACAAGCAGATAACTTCACTCAACGAACAAAAATAGTCGTTGCTGCTAATATTCCGCTATAAGTTGGTAGCATCATCTGAGCTGAGAAATTGCATATTTTTTTAAATAAGGTAAATAGAGAAAACATAAATAATCTTACCAGAAGTAATAATATATGTACTGAGTTAAATGTTATTCTAGGAAAAACTGTTGATTTTTTTTAATTTCTTTTTATTTTTTAAAATCTACTTTGAGCAACTTGTCAAATGTTGTTAATTAATGAGGTGTGAACAATTACTATTCTTCAAATGGATCTTTAGACGCACGTCATCAGACATATGTATCTTCCGCATGAATATTCGAAAGATAGTTAGATTAACCAATGATCTCTACTTATGCCATCAAACAATGACGTGCGTTTAAAGATCTTTTTGGCGAAGTATAAGTATATAAAACGAAAGACAAAAATAGAAAACTCGATAGTGACACGTAGAAGTAACGAGTAGTTGGTTAAGCAACCAGCGACTAACATGAAGTGAACTATAAGTAAAGCACCTTATCAGGTGCAGAATATTAGCAGTTTAATAAAAAAAATGTACAACCTTTGAATGACTGACTATCTTTGTTCGTTGAGTGGAGTTAAATTGAAATACAGTAAGAAATTATATTATTTATTGTTTCTTCTTTTTTGCGATGTTATAATGAAAATTAAATCGTCTGGATAATGAACAGCTACCCTTTTAGTTGAATCACCTAGTGTTGAAATTTTTATGTTTACATTTAATTCTTTGCGAAAGTTACAAATATCAACTTGTGGTCTATCAGAAAATATTCAAGAAGGGCAGCTAGACTGGGAGGAATATTTAAATCGAAATTTCTTCTTTAGTTCTTGAAACAGAAGTATTGTAAGTTTTTAGAATGCCACCCTATATATTGATATTTTATTCAACTGTTAAAATTTATCATTTCCTTCCTCTTATATTCATCATTTCCAATAAGTTTTTTTTTATTAAAAGATGCGTTTATGGTTAACATTTTACGAATAAATTATAGAACACCTTGTATGTCTATGAATTATTTCTGCAAAAATAAAAGAAAATAATGAGCGTTATTTGGGAAATAAAATTACAGTGTCTTTGAATTAAATATCAAAATCAAGAAAACAAAAAGGCAACTTAAGCTCTACATTATTCTTATGATAACTATAACAAAACGGTACTTCCACCTATTTATATTAACCAGTAAATATTTTATATAAAATAAAAACCGTCAATTCCGATATAAGAGAAACGATTAAATATTCAAGTATTAAGGCATGAGTTGTTAATTCTTTTTGTTGTTAAACAACCTCAGTGATGTAATAGATTTATTATTTATGTTATTTTACATCAAACCGAAAAACGAAGTTGGAAAAACTTAAACCCTTTTTCTGGAATCTTATTTGGTATAAGTATGTATTTTAAAAAAATACACACAATATAGTTAGTAAAAAAACTTGTTTTTTACATATTGTATATGTAAAAAGCTTATTATTATATACATATATATATATATATTTGAACTGTAAATATGTGGTTTTTACAATTGTGTACGATATGAGAAGGAATATGTTTAGAATGGTGCGTAAGGATAATGTTTTTAAGTTATTTCCTTCGTTTCTAACGCTATATTCATTTATTAGTGTTACATTCTTTAGTGACGAAGGACTATTATTAACTATTGTACAATTGACGACGTGAACTGTAAGATAAATGCAGCTTTTCGAAGTGTTTAGAATATCTTTTTTTTTATTATATACGAATCGATGTCATCTTGACAGCGAGTGGAATTTTCTTTCCTTTCTTGTTTAGACATATTGTCTTACCTGTGTAAAATAATTTATATAGCTAAACAAAATACACATGTACAAATTTGCTTTACGTTTTTATTTTTTTGTTTTGGTGTATTATATAGTAGTTACATGTGTCTGTGTGTTTGTGGCCATTTTTTTAAAATTTATAGATCAATGTTACCAGTATTTCTAAAACTAACTGTTGTAAAACATAAGTCTAGATTTCTCCACAGCATATGAAAGCAGTAAAACTTAAATAAATAAATCAACTTAACAATGATATACGTTTGCAGTAAGGTAACGCTGATTTATAAATAAACCCATTTTAGTAAATTTTACTATTAGTACCTATACCTGTTGTACATATATGGAAATGACGACAAGGCTCAATTTAATGTATGTTAATGGATAGTTTTCAAAAGTTCCCTGTTACATGCACTAAACAAAACTGGGCATTTGAATGAAAAGATTATTTCGTTTTACCGAAATAGACTTTTATCTATTGTATTTCGGATTCTATTGTTATTAGCAGCAATATATAGGACGTCTCCTAACTCGAGATTTTTTCTATTGAACAAAAATATATATGTATTGACAAAAATTGTTTGATAAACAGAAAACCTATTAAGTAACAACAAGAATCATGAAGAGAATACTGGCAATAAGTAGCTAATATGCTACTTCGTTCATACGATTTACACGGAAGCATAATTACCCTGATCTTAAAAAATCGTCTGTGCTTTATTGAAGAACTTTTACTACATTTCGTATTTGGAAACCGATTCTATCACCAATATTATTGTTCGATGAAAAAGAAGTACCAAGTTAGATGACTTCCTGTACACATGTATATGGAAGAGCCTCATTTCATAGAGATTGAACAGTTTTAATTCGGGACAAGTTGTACCAAGGAGTGGTAGCAAGGAGTATCTTAATTATGAATGTCTTATTAGGATTAACAATATTATAGTGTCAATACATATTCGCCCTTGAACTACTGTTTCTGGTATCATTGCAGACCGCAGCTTTTCAAGCTTTACGTAGCTAAAAACATCATACCAAATCGAAAATCAAATTAGTCTTTTAAAATAATTTTATAAATTCGTATAATATTAGTTTGTTATTTAAAAATTTACTGTCACGTCGTTGCATTCTCGTGTAATGTCGCATGTTTTGCTTATCCATTAATTCCAAAGATATCTGAAAATCAATTATCACTATTTGTAGGGTTAGATAATACAAAAGAAGAGTTAAATCATCGATACTTAAGAAAGTGTTACTTAAGGTGGTACTGATACATCAATCAATGAAATGCTGTGCGTGCAGCATTAGTTTTGGAGCTGGAAAGGTTTTGGAGTAGAATTTAGTTACGCGATTAACATGTAAAGAGAATGGTGTATGGTACCGAATTAATATTTTCTAATATCTAAACAGATCTAGCACTTGTATTATTATAATTTTTAATTGAAATATTAACAGGTTATGTGCGAGGTGTGTAGAAGTTCGGTAAATGGCATCAAAAAAAAACCAAGAAATGTAAACAAATGGTATTTATTGACCCTCTAAAATAATCAGCTTGCAACACAACACACTTTTGACAACGTTCGTAAGTGACAGCAAAGCCATCTTTAGGAATCGATTGCAGGATCACTATCATTCGTTGTTGGATGGCCTACACGAAAACGGCTGCGCTATCCTCAGCCAAGAATTACCACAATCCAATGGCGTAGTGTCCAGTCCTGTGCGACTTAGGCCAAACACGCAGGATGCGTGCGAACAACTGCTTGAAAACTTGTAGAATGCGGTATTTACAGCTTACCCTTCAGGAACGAGTTCACGATCGATGATGCCATCTTTTATTAGTAATTGTCTTGATTTTGGACCGAAGGTGACCGTTTTTGAATCACGGAGAATTCTTCAAATACCATTCTATAGCATCCCGTCTCATCATCTGTGACGATTATTTGCGAAAAGAATGGATCTTGGTCATACAGAATAATGTAATCTTTACTGGTTTCTATGTGCCTTACTTTCCTGTCATTTGTCAACATATATGGCGCAAACCGGAAACAGATCTTGTCCACGCTTTCACAGACGATTATATATACACTGTCCTTGCTCATGCCCAATTCTGCAATCAATCGTGGCGTCAAATTTTGGGCTAGCATGTGTCGCTCTCAATCATGTTTGGACTTCTACTTATCGACGGCTGACTCGAACATAACACATCTGTAGTCATTTGAACTACTCGCAGACACATTTTCTATTCAGGGCTTCTGTTCCGTACACTTGCCTCCTTCGCTGTTTTCTCCAATTTGTAGCAGAACCTAACGTTAGCACGTTACTCCATTGCAGTACAAGTTAGACTCGACGTTTGACCGCCAGCATCCTCATATCTGGACATTTATCAGATTGTTTACACTAGGGATTTCCAAACTACGGTCGTGGCTCCCCGAGAGATGGCGCTACACCACCGTAACGTTGGTTATATGTTGGTATGATGAGCTTGGCCCTTGGAAATTAGTGGAGAAACCAGTGTGACTCTTAGGATAACAACTTTGGATAGACTTCGTATATCATGATTGAATTTTATTGAATTGCTTAATGCGATGAGTGATGTAATTACTCCACGGACCATATTCGAAAATAGAAATTCCGCAATAGATGTATAGCTGCTCGATCTATATTTGCCTGGGAAAAGTCTACAGAATGACAATTTACTCCACCCTTCAAAAGCCGCGTTGACTTGTTCACTCAAAGTTAGTAACCAAACGGAAGAAAGGACAGAAAAAGTAAAAAGTATGCTAAAAAATGATCTTTGTAAATTCAACTATTCCTCGCTGTACAAAATTCAATCGATAGAAAGTTTATAATGAAGTATAAACTTTCCTTTAATTCTTTGTCAATTTATTAAATAAGATAGATGCAGTCTCGTTTAAAAATATGTCGATGATGTCATATTTCTGTTAAATATGACAATAATATATGCGTTCACACTGTCCGTAGAATTATATTTCTAAATAAAAACATTTAAAAATTACATAGTAAATTGATGGCTGACAAAAGGAAAATGTATTGATGTTCCAGTTTGAATCTTTTCATTCAAAATGCAATCAATGTCATACATTAACTTTAACATACTACACAGTAAATAATTATTACAATTCTACGCAAATAAATAATCTGTTACGTTTTGTCTGTTTAAGAAATATTACCCGAGTTCATGGGCTCCATTTTTATCAACTATTATTACTATACAGCAACTATCCTCTTATAAAAGGAAGTTTTAAATGAAACAAAAATATTCTCTCATACATACCTACTTATACATATATAAAGCACAAATGCAATACACAATATTTGTAGTTAAGGAACATGTTTCATCGTTATTATTGGTATTTTTATCAATTCTGTTGATTTCTCCTTTTTCATCGTGAGAACCCATAAAACGGAGTTCCGTGTATGAATTTCTGGAATCATTATTTTACAATCAATCCTAATAGAATTGATTTCTTGGTGTTCAATATATTTACGGCTTTTTTCAATACAAGTTATTAATGATTAATCTTTAAGGTTAAGGAGAAATGTGTAGTCAAACTGTTCAATTATATAATATCTTTCCCAATATTTACAAAGGATATAATAATTTTTCAAAGTCGGCTGTGGTATCAATTGATTAATTAAAAATAAAAAAAAAGAATAGTGTTTGAAACTTAATTTGTGCGTTAGCCCCACCTATCTTCTCCCTGATTCAATCCCCAACCATCCAGTTTTAAGTGTTCTTTTTGTACAACTTCTCAACAAACCATTCGATACTGAAAAGGTATTTAGTCGTTTTTAGTTTATCGTCGCTAGTTATTTACGAACTCTAGTGTTTGTAAATAATTTTTAGTAATTTATTCTCAGACTAAACACCTTCTTCAGTACTTACGAGTAAAAGCATTGTGTCTGTAATAGTGACAATTGTTTAAAAATGCAAGACCGATTAGTAAATGGTTAATAAAATGTAAAAAAACATTCTATTTTATAACATTAATTGTATTATTTCGACATGATATGTTTTTAAATAAAATGGCTCATAAGTTTTTCATGGTTCTTATTTTAGCCTATTATAAGTATTTAAAATATTAGAATATATAAATAAGTATATACAATAGTAATTGCGACACAGTTTTATAATTTCAATGATAAGTTTGGAACTGTTATTACTGATAAATGTAAAAAAATATGTAGCAATTTTTTTTTTGCAAGCACAGTCTGTAGATAAACATTTAGGACAACGAAAATTTGTAAAATTCTCACTAAAACTGCTCGATTTTGTCAGCAGGGCAACGGCAGCGAATGTTCGAACGGCGTTTTGCATTAGTTTGTAAACCGTTAATGGTACACTGTATATTTTGATACCAGTATTGTTAACTATGTTGAATGTAGAAATAAAAAGGAAGCACTTCCTAATCAAGTACGTAAGTTTATAGGGAATTTTACTGATACAAAATAAAATTTAAAAATGTTTCCAATAAAGTTCACAATAATTACAAAAGAGTACTTAAGGCAGCAGAAAAATCACAAAATCCTTTGTTGCGGTTAGCAAAGTCACTGCAAATAATGGGGAACGTACATTCACAACTACACACTATAAATGACGCAAAAAGTAATAATACAACAAAGCTTAACAGTGTTTAAAAAAAGATAGTTTTTGCTAGAAGTTCGTTAAGACAATTGCTGCGGTTATTTTAATTATGTCAATATCGCACTAGATATCGGATGGTCGTCTTCTTTATATTATTTTGTTGAATTTTGTTCGAGTTTATATATTGAAGTTACGAAGACGACGAAGCTTTCGCACGCTAACGAAACAAGCATTGTTATAGGGTACGTACGAACATAGTACAAAAAATAAGAGATAAATATATAATACTATTTCTGTCAGTAGTTGATATGTTTTGTTTTGACATTCCAATTTATTTTGAACAAGAGAGTATATGGAAAATTTAAGGCGCTCTAGCTCAACAACAGGCAATAACATTAAAATTGCAAATTAATCTTGCGAAACTGAAGTTAATTTCACAATTTAAAGTCTTAATACAAAGAAAGTTTTAGTATAAATTTAAATGCGCAATAAGAATAGACGCAAAATTTTGATTGTTTTGACAAGACGCAGTGTCAAATTTTGGAATTTTCGAATGAGCTAGTCAATAAAACTTTCCATTTCGTGTTCTTTAAAATATAATTAGAGAAATTGTCTTAAAGAGACTGTGTAAGTAGTAAGTTGGTTCTTTTAACTTTGTATTATATAGTAGATAATTTGCTTTAAAAATATTCGCTGTATATTGCAAAAGTATACGAGGTCATTTTTCGAAAACATTTCCAATAGTACGTTATGAACGATGGAAATATCGCCGTAATTTAGGAAATTCATGTCCTGAGGATAATTTATGTAATGTTAGTTTATTTTGGCGTGGTTCCAAATCACTGTTGAAAGAAGAGCATGCAACGCTTCAAGTGTCATATATACATTTGTCTCCCGACATAATTTTGTATTTATTTCTGTTATACAGGGTTAGTACAAAGTCTTAGAAAGTTCGAATACCTTTGTTGCTTGAAAAGTTCTTTTTATTTCAATTTGTCGTGACTATATAGTTTAAAAACGAATTTATTATAAAATTTATGAATTCATTTTTTAGACTGGAAACTGTGGATTGCCAAATCAGTAAAAGTACAGTGTATTCAATAATTCAAATGTACAAGGCATTTCGTCAAGTAAAAATTTTACCAGGAACTGAACGTCTAAAAACAGCGATTGATGAAGACACCAATAATATTGACGTGTTTACAACGGAATCGGTATATATTCATGAGATCTCGTAAAAATTTGCCCATAAAATTCTAGTCTATAAAATTGTAGCCTTTCAAAATGCATATTATTCATAGATTGAGTGGCGATGATCCAGGTCTCAGGAATTAATGACATAATTTGGCGAATCAAATAATCTTTTCTGCTGAAGCAACCTTTTGTCGTAATGGTATTGTTAACAGGCACAATTGTCGTTAATTGAAAACCCGCGTTGGGTAGGACCAGTTTTATAAGAGAAAATTTATGGTGATGGCTATTAAGGCCATTGTCCCAGCACTTACAGTCCTCTTTCCAAATCCTAACAGACTTAATCATCCAAATAAAAATATTTAACACATGGGCTGAAAAGTCCCGGGCCTAACAAAGAAAACACGGTTTTTTTGGTTCAAAATTAGCTTTATTCATCAACGTAATCTCCATCAAGAGCAACGCAATCATTCCAGCGCCGCTCTAACATTTCAAAACCACTTTTGTAGAACGATTCATCTTTTGCCTCAAAATAGGCCTCAGTTTCAGCGATAACCTCTTCATTCGTGCGAAATTTCTTACCGGCGAGCATTTTTTTGAGGTCTGCGAACAGCCAGTAGTCGCTGAGAGCCAAATTTGGCGAATACCGTGGATTTGGGAGCAATTCGAAGTTCAATTCATGTAGTTTTGCCATTGTTTTGATTGACTTGTGACACGGTGCGTTGTCTTGATGAAACAAAATTTTCTTCTTTACCATATGCGGTCGTTTCTTTGCAATTTCGGCCTTCAAACGTTCCAATAACGCTATATAATATTCACTGTTGATGGTATTTCCTTTCTCAAGATAGTCGATGAATATTACACCACGCACATCCCAAAATACCGAGGCCATAACCTTTCCAGCCGATTGTTGTGCTTTCGAACGCTTTGTACGAGGTTCACCAGTTGCTGTCTACTCAGATGACGATCGTTTTGATTCCGGAGTGAAGTGATGGATCCATGTTTCATCCATTGTCACATATCGACGCAAAAATTCCGGTTTGTTACGTTTAAACATGGCCAAACACTGCTCAGAATCATCAACACGTTCTTGTTTTTGGTCAACTGTGAGCAAACGCGGCACCCACTTTGAACAGAGCTTTCTCATAGTCAAATGGTCATGGAATATAAAGCCAATACGTTCTTTTGATATCTTTACGATGTGAGCTAACTTACGCAACTTCACTTTTCGATCATTCAAAACGATTTTGTGGATTTTTTTGATGTTTTCTGGTATTACCGCCTCATTTGGACGTCCACTGCGTTCTGCATCATCGGTGTCTCTACGGCCACGTTTGAAGTCAGCAAACCAATGTTTTATTGTTGTTTCTGATGGAGCGCAGTCCCCATAACACTTTTCAAGCCATAGCTTCGCTTGAACGGTATTTTTTCCCATCAAGAAGCAGTGTAAAATTAAAACACGACATTGTTTTTGATCCATTGTTTTGAAAATAACAAAAGTACCGTGACTCTTAGCACAGTAACTCACAAACTAATGAATAGAATATCATGAAATTTTAGTAGCTGTCTTTTGAAGGTTAGTACTAACTGAGAGAAAGGTGACTGCAATAAAACTAGCGTCATCTATGTATTAGGCCCGGGACTTTTCAGCCCATGTGTTAGTTCCGTCATATTTTGAGTGTAATGTTCGTAATTATTTAAACGGAATACTTCCTGCGCGCTGAGTCGTCCAAAGACAAGCAATTGCCCGTTATCCAAACCTATCGTCACTGGATTTTTTCTTGTAGAGTCCCTTTGAAATGTCAATATAAAAATCGACTAAATAATCTTCAACCCATGCTGCGGTATGCGCGCGGGATCTTATTAATAACCTCAACTTTGTTACTGTATCTTTGTTAATTGCTCACGTCTCCATTAAAATATAGTCTTCAAAGATTTGTACAAACATTTTTAGGTATAAATATTTCGTTTTATGCAAACAAAAATAAATTAATATTTGTTTATAAGGCATTGTAATATGATAACATCGGCACTGTTATTTATCTATAGTTGTTTTCCACTTTTACGGTTTTAAGTTTTATTCTAATTAGTTGTTATTATTCTAATATTTTATTCAGCTATTCAACCAGTTCCAGTATCTCAGAAACATTGCGATTAAAAGGACATACATAATTTTTCGGTTACTCTGAATGGATTTGTATTTAAGAGGTGAGCGATCAGACAAATTGAGTGAATTTTTTATGGAGAAATTGTATATTGTTTTATCCAAATAAGACCTTAATAATCTTTCGCGACTATTTACATAAATTTGCGTTTTAACCAAATATTTACTACAAGTTTACACGAACCTTTTTGAATATGCAGTGTGGTAAAGGTAACCGCGATAAGATTATATTTATACAAGGGTAACTTAAATATTATATGAAACACGAAACAATTTAGTTGTCATTTTGAAACTTTATGGAATGAACTATTTAACATCAATAACCCTGGGAACGTAACTCGATTTTTTAACTTACAAGATCCTTTTATCGCGAATTTATTAATTTAAAGAAACTCATCCCCTGATTTCACTTATATTTATGATTTATAAATGCAGAATTTCAAACAGAATTGAGTAATACCGAGCGTGCAAAATATTTTTAAGATTTTTCCAAGCAGTGCAAATTTGATTAGAGCAAATTTCAATATGTATAGCAGGAAAGGGTTAGGGTTACGGATTTGGTTTTTATTTGAATAGAATTCAGTAGGCGTGCATGGAGTAGAATCGATCGAACACGACCGTGACCGAAGACGCGCGCCGAACAGCTTACTACAGGGGCGACGCTGACAAAAATTGAAAAGGGAACGAAAAACAATAACAGAGGAATCTCATTATTTAAACCTCAAACATTCATACACACTATTATAGGTACATGAAAAAGCTAATTGCGCTCAATTAATATAATAAAGTTTGTCTTCCGAAGAGAAATATGTGTTAATAAACAATTTATATATTGTTATCTCTTGTACAATACATAGTTACAATATATCGTACTATCCCCGAAACTAGAAAAGATAGAACAAAGTATAAAAGGAAAAATTGTAGGGAGTTCTTCCAAGAACATGCGTGTAAAATCTCAGACCTCTATCTACACCCCCGCAACACCTAAGCGCAGAATCGGCCTACGATATCGAAAATTATAAGTGATAGAAAAAAAGTCATAGGAAGAAGTAATTGGAAATCGAACCGACAGTGCACATATAAATTTTCAGAATTTTGCATGCACCCCTAAGCGAGCTAACCCCCAAAACTAAAAGGTAGAATCTACCCCACGATCTCAGAAAGTACAAAAGATACGAAACAATGTTAAAGGAGAAAATTGTACCAAATCGCCCCAAAGGCACACGTATAAAATCTCAGACTTCTATCTGCATCCCTAAGCGAACCACCCACCGATCTCGAAAATTATAAGTGATAGAAAAAAAAGTTATAGGAAGAAGTAATTGGAAATCGAACCGACACACATATAAATTTTCAGAATTTTGCTCGCACCCCTAAGCGAGCTAACCTCCAATACCTAAAGGTAGAATCTACCCACCGAACTCGGAAAGGAGAGGATACGAAAAAACTTTGAAGGATAAAGCTGTGGCAAATAGTCCCTATCATGGACAAATGAAAGACAAAAAAATAAATAAAAGAGCCGACTCACTTGTATAATATATCAGTAGTAATATATGTTACTGTTTTATGATTATCATTATTGCATATATTTCTGTAAAAAATGAATACACTTTTCCAGTGTTACATTTTCTTTCGTTTATCTCTTTATAATTCGTGCACATTGCCGATAATATTAAACATACAATTATTCGGTTCAACCGTCTACGTTAGGCGATATTTTGTTTTCCAATTACGAATTGCACATAACGAAAGAGTAGAAAAATCGGGCCATAGGGATTTCTCGTACATTTTAAAAAATATTGTGTCTGCCTCTGTCCAGGTGAAATAAAAGGTCGTTACCTCGCAAATATAAACATAAGAGGAATAACCTTGATTTAAAATACTTCGATAGCAACACACAAGCGGATATAGTTTTGCACATTATAACGTCCAGCTGTCTAGGTTGCGGGACTCGGGATGGAGGCTATCAATATTCGATACTAAAATATTGTAAAAGCATTCGCACTGGAAAAAGAATAACCCCATGTATTTGGGTGTACACTTCACGACACCCCTAAGTAATCTGATCTCTTAAGTAAACAGAGCTCCCGTGGTAGATCATCACCGTTATTTTCATTGAATGTGCAAATTATGTTATATTGGTTGTACTGCATTTATTCCTATGTGGTTTACTCTACTTTGAAATGTTGGCTCTTTTGACAATAAATAATCCGCTGTCTTAATGCTTATTGTTTCTTATGTGTACGGTACGTAAATGAAGATTGTTACTGTGCGTAGCGCTGACACAACTTCCAGCAAAATATTGCCTTCTATGCTTAGTGGCTGACTTAGGGGTACATATGAAGTTCTGAATATGTGTACAGTACTACTGCGATAATTTCCTACACTTTGTACCTTTAGGTTTTGTGGAGTAGGACCGCTTCAGGGTGTAGATAGAAGTCTGTGATTTTATACGTGTACTTTTGGGGCGATTTGCTATAATTTTCGCCTTTAACATTTTTTCGTATCTCTTGTTCTTCGCGAGAAAAATTCTGAAAATTTATGTGCACTGTCGGTACGATCATCAATTACTTCTTCCTATAACTTTTTTTCTATCATTTATAATTTTTGATATCGTAGGATCGATTCTGCCCTTAGGGATTGTGAGGAGGGTTCGCTTAGAGGTGCAGATAGAAGTCTGAGATTTTATACATGTGCCTTTGGGGCGATTTGCTACAATTTTCTCCTTTAACATTTTTTCATATCTCTTGTACTTTCTGAGATCGGGAGGTAGATTCTACCCTTAGGTGATTTCCAATTACTTCTTCCTATAACTTTTTTTTCTGTCAACTATAATTTTCGATATCGTAGGATCGATTCTGCGCTTAGGTGTTCCGGAGGTGGTTTGCTTAAGGGTGTAGATAGAGGTCTGAGATTTTACACGCATGTTCTTGGGAAAATTTCCTACAATTTTTTCCTTTCTATATTTTTGTAGTTTCCGAGATAGTACGATATATTGTAACTGTAGGTATAGTACAAGAGAAAATATATAAATTGTTTATTGACACATTTTTCTCTTCAGGACAAACTTTATTATATTAATTGTCCGTAATTAGCTTTTTCACGTACCTTTAATAGTGTGTATGAATGTTTGAGGGTTAAATAATGAGATTTCTCTGTTATTGTTCTTCGTTCTCTTTTAATTTTTTGTCAGCGCCGCGCCTACAATAAGCTGTTCGACATCGAATGTCAAAACGGTAGTACCAGGCTACGGTGCTTGCTGGCTGTCGGCGGGAGAATTAAAATTTTGATCTGTGTTTTGTTTTTGGTTGGATTGGTATTGAAAAGAGAATTGACATTTGACAGTATTTATTTTGTCAAAAATCTAGGTGTTACAAATCCTGCATTTTACAAATATGGTAATACAAGATGTAATAAGGGAAGAAGTTATACAAGCTAAACATAATGCATGTTATGACTATGCAACTAGATGGGTTCAATAACGAGTAAAGGCTGGAATTCCTAGGGCATAAATCAGCATAGTTCGGTACATATTGGTTTCTCTAAATTCCATGCCTTTATTAAATGAATACAGTTATTTACATTTCCAATTGGCTTGTAATTATGAACATAATGATTTGTTTCGAGCATATACAGGATAATAGCAGATCTGAGAAACGTTGTACTAAAGAGATGAGCGAATTGCTCTTTGCATCAAATGGTTATTGATGTTTTCGTCTGTCCAATGTATACTCAATCACAGTCTGTACAAGATATTCTGTCTATTCCAGCTTTATCCATGTTACCTACCTGATCAGCAGGTTTTTAAAAAAATTCGCGCTTACTTTAAACCGAGAAACTAATTTTGCCTGAAATTGCAGAAAGTAATCGTTCAAGACCTTTTGGGTAACATGGTTGAAGTGGTTACATTTCATATACCTTAGTAATACTACTACTTTCTATGTGCATATACTACAAATTATTATGCCATTGTTATACTTTCCCATAATATTGTAGAGCATATCATAATAGAATCCGCTACCATTTGCAGTTATGTTCTCTGCGAGGTCATTTCTATATATTTATATATGCCTATATATGTATATATGTATAAATTGCGAAAGGGAATTTTATGAAATGACGAAGCAAAATGTCAAGTAGTGAAACTTTACGTTTGCTTGGTCGATAAGATTTTCCCAAGATGAATCTACAATTATTACTAGGTTTTATTTACATGCTTGTTAGTAGCTCATTCCCAACTCTTATAAATAACACATATAGGAAGGGAATCCCCTCATCGGTTTCCTTTTCATTGGTGCATCTTACACATATAAATTATAAATGGGGCAGTTCTAAGAAAACCGGTTTATTGGCATTCACTCTAGAAGATCTCAAGAATTTCGTTAGATTCGTGCAAAAAAAGAAATGTCAAGTTAGGCATGGTATTACGAAAGTTTGTATGAAATGTACCTGTAAACAAGTTAGGCTTGAAAGGAGATAGGTTGTTACGTACCGTGATTCCTTGAGTGTGTGAGACGAAAGTGATATTATTTAGATGAAGGCAATGTGAATCCATAAAAATGAAAGAAATAACCTACTTGCTGTCCGTTTGGTTATCCCGTGAAAGGTCTAAAAAATAAGCAAACAGTGGACTTACATTAAAGGGAAAGTACAATTACGTTCTCAATAATCACAATATTCTAAATTTTCTCGATAAACGAAAATGAATTATTTATACCTAAATCAGGCACTTCGTTACTGTTTAGATGTTAAATGTGTCAGACAATTACCTGGAAAGCAAGTAGAGTGGACCACTTAATGTTATAGACAAATTTCACAGTCCCTCCTCGAGTTATTAGTGTTAACAATACATTGTAGATATTAGGGGGTTTCTTACCGTTAGGCTGTATGCCAGAGTACTAGTGTCAACTACTTAAATTCTAACAATGTCTTCATGGTCGCTACCATCATCGCAGACAAAGGTGTTTGGCGCCATTTTAAAGAACTTGGCTCCACGGCTGTAATGAATCGAATGAAAAAGAAACATCCTTATATGATGGCCGCACTACATTTTTCTGCTTTAAAAGAAAAACAACGTTCGTCTCTTTGTCGTTCAGGAAGAAAGTGATATTTCCATGCACGTTAACGCATGTTTCGGTGTCTACTTTGTCAAGTTTAGGTATTACTAGTACCAATATTGGTTTGAAGTCAGCTTTGTTCTTTTGTTTTCATGGCCGGGGCTTTAACGCCAAAGAGCAAACTCGGTCAGTACCTCGCCTATTGTGCACCCATGTGATTTTGGCTTACTCGACCGGGTTGTACTGCAGCAACAAAGTTCATAATCCGCTCGAGTGGTAATTTTCCTAACTTGGGTCCGTTAAGCTGAGCATTCCTAAGGTGAACCTGTCTTTCCCTGCAGACTGCAGGACAGTCGACAAGAAGGAGAGTTTACTAGACCCATGCGATGAATGTGTTTATTCAGTGCGAAGTTTGGTCCTGCTCATTAGGACTGCCTTACACAGTCTTCCCTCACCTGGATAAATCCCGATAGATTTACAGTGTGTTAAACCGTCTACACCGTTCCAATAGGACCGCTGATTGGCGGCCAGTTCGGATCTAACGTAGGTCTTAATATTGCCATAGGTACTCCCACACGACGGTTCAGTACCTGAGAATGGTCGTCCACTGGCATCTTTTGCTAGCAAATCAGCTATTTCGTTCCCTTTTATCCCTGAGTGGCTTGGCACCCATCTCAGCGTAACGCTGCAATGTTTCGCCAGTTGTTGCAGCCTTCTATGGTACCCCAACACCACTTCGGAGTCAAACTTGACAGCTTGTAGCGCCCTAAGAGCGGCTTGGCTGTCCGATACGATTTCCACCGCTTCCAGGTCATGTGCGTAGTTCAGAGAGTTCTCTGCACATGTCTGGATGGCAATTACTTCTGCTTGAAAGACGGAGCAGAAGACACCTAGACTGATAGCCTCGCCATCCGGTTCTCCCTCTTTCCAAATTCCAATACCTGTGCCATTCGAGGTTTTCGAGGCGTCCGCAAACCAGCGGGAAATCCCCCGTCTCGATTTGCTTGCACATGCCTTTATTGCTTCGCCGTTGGGAATTATTACATTGTATCCTCCAGCAAAGCTATACACGGGCCGAACTTTATCGGTCCTCATCTTCAATGAGTGGTGTGGTCTCCGAATTTGCCAGAGAATACCTTGCACTCACTACATTTGACTCTGTAGGCTCCTAGGGTTGCTTCTGACCTCAGCACCAGCTGCATTGGCGGCAGCCCAAGGATGGTCTCCATCGCAGCCGTCGGCGTCGAGGCCACGGCCCCCGTAATGCCCAAGCAAGCAATCCTTTGGACTTTGCAAAGGATCTTGACCGCGTAGCTTTGATTGGCTTTGTGCCACCAGACTAGCGATGTATAAGTTATAGTTGGTACTATAACTCTCGCGTATAGCCACGTTCGACCAAACATTTCTCTGCAGGCCCAAAAGGCCTTTGTGGCTTTGTTTATAGCATGTTCCAGGTGTGACTTGTACGTCAATTTGGAGTCCAAAATCACACCTAGATATTTAGCCTCTGTTGACAGCAATACTTTGGAGCCGAAAATGGACGGACACCGTAGTTTGGGAAGTTTCCTCCTCTAGGTAAACGGTACCATAGTCGTTTTACTAGAGTTAACATTTAACCCTTCTTTTCGGCACCATGTTTCTACGAGCCTGAGTGCGACTTGCATCCTTTCGGATACCACGCCCTCAAACCTCCCGCTGACCATGATGGTAATATCATCGGCGTAACCCTGCGCGTAAAAGCCCGCCCTCCGAAGATCGGATAGCAGATCATCCACCAGCAGGCACCGTCGCCCCTATGTTGCAGAGGTTCATGAAAACAACATGAACTGTTCTGTTGTTTAGTATGGAGGTGATCCCTAGTGAGCGTTGGCTCGACTCCACGTCTTTGTAAAGCTCGCTCCATTGATAAGAAGGATGTCCTGTCAAAGGCGCCCTCAATGTCCAGAAAGGTAACCAGTGCAATTTCCTTGTGCCTAAAGGCAATCTCTGCTCGCCGAGCAAGCTCATGGATAGCCTGCTCGCACGACTTTCCTGATTGATATGCATATTGATTCTCGTGTAGAGGCAGTCTACCCAGAGCCTAGTCCCTTAAATGCTTATCAATAATCTTCTCTAAGGTTTTGAGAAGGAATGAGATAAGGCAGATGGGCCGGTACGATTTTGCTTCCGTGTAGGACGTCTTGCCCTGTTTGGGAATGAAAACCACCCTGGCTTCTCTCCAGCTACTTGGTAAATGGCCCACAGCTAAGGTTGCCCTTAGTAGGGTACATAGAACTGTGAACAGCAAAAGATTCGATGGCCTAACGAATTTTGGAGACTTGAATAATTTTCCGTGCAAGGTTCCAGTCTACTCTCCGTGTTCTAGAGTCAGGTATCTGAGGGCTCAGTCCCTTACATTCACCCCCGAACTGGGTTTCAATGATCTCGGAACCCGGAAAGTGCAGCTTTCTTTAATTTATGGTTATATTCGATACTTCTCCGGAGTAATTTAATATTTTTCCTTACCAAAAGACCATCACCTCATTCTTGAACAATTACCACGGACAAACAATCTGCACTGTAATATTAACGCTGATTTCTTTTCCCAGTGCTTTACCAAAAATCTATCCTTTGACAAAACACGGTATTAATGTTAATATTTAATAAACAGTCCAGACAACCTATCTGTTCTGAAAACTCAAATAAGAAAAGACGTTTTTGGTTTCAAAAGTTAGTCGTAACATGATAATTGTTATGAACTAATCTTAAGCAAGTGCTACTTAATTCCCGAATGGGACCACTATTTTCTAGCAGAGAAACTTACTTTATATGCAGGTCTTCAGTTATTCACACGTTGGAGCTGAATGTTATTTATAAATGTCGAAATTCTTACAATCCTTCGGGAATTTAGTATCAACGTTAATAACTAACTTAATGTTACTTGTTAGATTAAACAAATGATTTCACAAAGTAGGCCTTTAAGCAATTGCACTGAACCACAATAAAACTGTTACTTACATATCCTTTTCCTCTTTTTCATCTAGTATGCTCTCGCCTCATTATAATCACTTTGCTATCTACCCTGAATCTTCCACCAGGTGGCGGAGTCACATTTAGCATTACTTACTTTCGTAGAAATTTGCAAACCATGGGGTCCAAGTTAACTTTGAGTGTTGGCTGTCTCTCTCTTGCCGCACCAACCTCTACCAGACCGATGTGAAGTTAGCAATAGGTTTCAGCAATAGAAAATCTATCTCAGTTCGCTACATTTAATTCATGACTTTTGAACACTGGGATATTGCCGATGTCGGGTACAACTCGTCGGGAGAGTTTTAAGATGTAAACAAGTTTGTAACAAATTTTATAAACAATTAAAGTTAACCATACCATCTACTAATACAATAGGTAAACAATCATCTATTTCCTAAGTGATCGACACATTTAATTCACGATTTTTGCAAACATTTTTGTAACAATTTTTATAAACAATTAAAACTGGATATAATATTCGTTTATGGAATAGGTAAAGAATTATTTTTTTAGTAGTGTTCACCATCTTTTATTTGCGATTTTTGCTCACGAAGGTATTGCTGATGTGGAGGGGAGTCCGCCAGAAAAATTTAAAAATGTAAACATTTTTGTAGCATTTTTTATAAACTATTAAAGTTGGGCATCCTATTCGTTTATGAAATAAGTAAAGAATTATTTCTTTTTCGTAGTGTTCGCCACCTTTTATTTGAGATTTTTGCTCACGAAGTTATTGTTAAGGGAAAGTTGAATTCACCAGAAAAGTTTAAAAATGTAAACATCTTTGTAACAATTTTTACAAAGAATTGAAGTTGGGCATCCTATTCGTTTATGGAATAGGTAAGAAACTGTTTATTTTCGTAGTGTTCGCCACCTTTTATTTGAGGTTTTTGCTCACGAAGCTATTGCTAAAGGAAAGGCGAGTTCTCCAGAAAAGTTTAAAAATTTTAGCATTTTTCTAACAATTTTTATAAACAATTAAAGTTGGGTATCCTATTCGTCTATGGAATAGGTGAAGAATTATTTTTTTTTCGTAGTGTTCGCCACCTTTTATTTGAGATTTTTGGACACTGAGCTATTGCAAAGGGAGAAAGGAAACTCCTGCGACGCTGATAATTATAGAAAAGGTACTGCTTGTGGGAGGCGACAACGAGGTGGAATTGTCTAATCCCACAAGGGCGGCGATTCGGTTAAAGGCGGGGCGGGTGATCGCTCGAGTAAGGACACCGAAGGTGATGGCAGCCGGAGAAAGTGTCACGGTGGGCGATGTAACCCCACAGGCGCGAGAGGCACTAAAAGCAGTGCTGGCGGAAAGGGCAAAATGTTTCTCGGTATTCGAAGGCGATCTAGGTCTCACTCATCTTGGCGAGATGAAGATGACGACAAATACTCCTGTTTACTACAGGCCGTACAGGTTGGCGTATTCTGAACAGGCGATCGTGAGAAGCAAGGTGCAGCAATTGATTGAGTCTGGCGTGATACGTCAGTCAAACTCCGATTACGCGAGTCCTATAATATTGGTTCCTAAAAAGAACGGCGAGCCGAGACTGTGTGTCGATTATAGGGCGTTCAACCGCATCACGGTGAAAGATAGGTATCCACTGCCGCTAATTGACGATCTTCTGGATCGACTGGCGGGTAAGAGGTATTACAGTACTCTAGATATGGCGTCGGGGTACCATAAGGTGCCTATGCATAAAGAGTCGATCCATAAGACGGCGTTTATTACTCCGGATGGTCAGTACGAGTACCTCAGGGTACCATTCGGATTGACGAATGCACCGGCGGCTTTCCAAAGGGTGATTAATAAAATGCTGGGCGGAATGCAGCATACCGAGGTGTTGCCGTATATGGATGACATACTGATGCCATCGGGGACAGTGGAAGACGGACTGGCGCTTCTCAAAAGGGTACTGGTATTAAGAGAAAAGGCGGGATTAAAGATTAACTTGGCGAAGAGTTCGTTTCTGCAAACAGAAATTGAATATTTGGGACATGAACTGTCGGCTGGCGATGTGCGACCGGGTGCAAGGAAAATATCGGTGGTAAAAGATTTTCCCTGATGTGCACGGCGTTAGGCAATTTCTAGGTTTGGCGGAGTACTTGCGTAAGTACGTGGAGGGCTTCGCAAAGGTGGCGAGGCCTCTCACAGAGCTTACAAAGAATGACCGAGAGTGGCGTTAGGGCAACGAGGAACAGCAAGCATTCCTGCAATTAAAGCAACGGTGAATAGACCGGTTCTGGCGATGTACTCCAGTGGAGCGGCGACCGAGCTACATACAGATGCTTGTAAAATCGGCGTAGGCGCTATACTACTCCAACAACAGGCGAGAGGAGACTGGTGTCTAGTTCTATATTTTAGTAAAACTACTACTCCTCAGGAGCAGGCGTACCACAGCTATGAGCTGGAAACACTGGCGATTGTCGAGGCGGTCAAGCGTTTTCGCGTATATCTTTTGGGCGTACATTTCAGGGTGATTACTGTTTGCTCGGCGGTGAGGGCGACCATGACGAAACGAGACCTGGTACCACGTATTACGCGGTGGTGGTTGGCGTTGCAAGAATACGACATGGATAATGAGTATCGGTCAGGCGAAAAGATGCGACAAGTTGAAACCCTGTCACTATTAACGTAGTTAATGTGTCGGAGGCGGATTAGTTTCTAACGGTGCAATTACAGGACGAAAAGGCGAGGCGAATTATAGCAATGCTAAATCAGGGGGACAAGGATCTGAAGGCGAATTTCAGAGTAATTGACGGGTGATTATATCGGCGAACGATTTTAGGCGATCGGTTGTACGTACCGGCGATGGCACGATTCAACCTACTACGTAAGTGGTGTTTAGATTTGCTCAAACGTGAGTACTAGTTCCATAGGATGGGGCGATTTGTACGTAAGTATGTAACGGCGTGTTTAAATTGTGCTTTCGGCAAGGGCGAATACGGGCGGGTGGAAGGATATCTACATCCGGTCAGGAAGGTGGCGATACCTTACGATACAGTGCACATTGACCATGTAGGTCCTTTCGCTAAGAGCAGGCGAGGAAACTCTTACATTCTGGTGTTGGTGGATGCGTTCACCACATTCACGTTGGCGAAACCTACTAGGACCCTAAGTTCGGCGGAGGCGATTATAAGGCTCAGAGAGAGACGTTCTCGCCCGTCAGGTAGTAAGTGAAGAACAACGGTCGTTTTGGCGAGTGTGTCAATATATACGGCGTATAATAAAGAACGTGTGTTTTGAACTTCTAGGCGTTTTATTAGTTTTCCTAACAACAGTATGTTATGTGATACCAGCAGGATATGTAAGTAAGAGTTTTATTGTGGTTCAGTGCAATGGCTTAAAGGCCTAGTTTGTGAAATCATTTGTTTAAAGCAACAAGTAACATTAGCTTGGTTATTAACATTGATACTACATTTCCGAAGGATAGTAGGAATATCGACTTTTTATAAATAGCAATTCAGCTGCAACATGGGAATACTCAAAACCTGCATATAAAGTAAGTTTCTCTGCTAGAAAATAATGCATCCATTCGGGAATTAAGTAGCACTTGCTTAGGATCAGTTTACAACAATTACCATGTTACGACTAGCTATTGAAACCAAAAACGTCTTTTCTTATTTGAGTTTTTAGAGCAGATAGGTTGTCTGGACTGTTTATTAAATATTGTCGATACTGTTTTTGTCAAAGGTGTAATGTCCCTAAACTATTTCTTATTACTGTTATTTTTATTAATGAATTTATGTGTTCATTATGCATTTTATTGTATTTTATTATTATATACCATTATTTATCACTGTTTATTATTTATATACTTTGTTAAAACATACTAATAACCGTTACTCATAATGTGAATGTATACCATTACTCATCACTGTTTATTATTTATATACTTTGTTTCAAACGTACTAATAACCGTTACTCATAATGTGAATGTATACCATTACTCATCACTGTTTACTATTTACTTTGTTTCTATCCCTAATCCTTATTGTATATGCAATAAGTTATCCATGTTAAATACACTTCTTCTGTTTGTTTTTCTAAACAGTAGTTATTCATCACATCGAATAGATACTAAGAAATTCTTATTGTTTTCTATTTACGAATTCAAAGTTTAACATGGATAACACAAATCGATTTATATATAAACCTACACTTTTCAGATGAAGAGTCAGTCTCTATACAGAGTTGTTAGACTTAAGACACTTTTGCTACAACTTGTTAAAATACATAAGTATTTTATATTAAACAATAGTTAGTAGAAGAAGTTGTTTTATTTCAACGGCGAGAACACTACAAAGGATAGATTTTTGGTAAAGCACTGGGAAAAGAAATTAGTGTTAATATTACGCAAACAGTGCAGATTGTTTGTCCGTGGTAATTGTTCAAGAATGAGGAGATGATCTTTTGGCAAGGAAAAAGATTAAATTACTTCGGAGTGGTATCGAATATAACCATAAATTAAACAAAACTGCGCTTCAAACCAATATTGGGTGAGAGTAATCATTACTTCACTCATACAGTTAGTAATACCTAAATTTGATAAAGTAGACACCGAAACATGCATTAACATGCATGGAAACATCACTTTCTTCCTGAATGACAAAGAGACGAACGTTGTTTTTCTTTTAAAGCAGAAAAATGTAGTGTGGTCATCATATAAGACAAGGATGTTTCTTTTTCATTGGAGTCATTACAGCCATGGCGCAAAGTTCTTTAAAATTGCGTCAAACACCTTTGTCTGCGATGATGGCAGTGGCCAAGAAGACATTGTTAGAATTTAAGTAGTTGACACTAGTACTCTGGCATACAGACTAACGGTAAGAAACCCCCTAATATCTACAATATACTGTTAACATTAACAAGACGAGGAGGGACTGTGAAACGTATTGTCTATAACATTAAATAGTCCACCCTACTTGGTTTTCAGGTAATTGTCCGACACATTTAACATCTAAACCCTAACGAAATGCCTGATTTAGGTATAATTCATTTTCGTTTATCGAGAAAATTTAGAATATTGTGATTATTGAGAACGTAATTGTACTTCCCCTTTAATGTAAGTCCACTGTTTGTTCACGCCCCGCTCGGTGTAATTTATTTTTTAAAGACCTTTCACAGGATAAACAAACGGACAGTAAGTTCCTTAATCTTTGTGGGATCACATTGTCTTCGTCTAAATAATATTACTTTCTTCCTACACACCCAAGGAAATGCAGTACGTAACAGCCTATCTCCTTTCACGCCTAACTTGTTCACAGGTACATTTCATACTAACTTTCGTAATACCATGCCTAACCTTACATTTCTTTTTATGCACAACTCTAACGAAATTTTTGAGATCATCTAGAGTGAATGCCAATAAACCGGTTTTCTTAGAACAGCTACATTTATAATTTACATGTGTAAGATGTACCAATGAAAAGGAAACCAATGAGGGGATTCCCTTCCTATATGTGTTATTTATAAGAGTTGGAAATGAGTTACTAACAAGCTTGTAAATCAAACCTAGTAATAATTGTACATCTGGCCAAAATCTTATTGAACAAGCAAACGTAACATTTGGCTACTTGACATTTTGCTTCGTCGTTTCATTAAATTGCCATATATATATATATATATATATACATATATACATACATATATAAATATATAGAAAATAAAAAAATATATATAGGAATGACCTCGAAGAGAACATCACAACTGCAAATGGTAACGGATTCTCCTACGATGTGCTCTACAATATTATTGGGAAGTATAACAATGGCGTAATAATTTGTAGTATATGCACATAGAAAGTAGTCGTATTACTAAGGTATATGAAAGGTAACCACTTCAACCATGTAACACAAAAGGTCTTGAACGATTATTTTCTGCAATTTCAGGGAAAATTAGTTTCTCGGTTTAAAGTAAGCTCGAATTTTTTTAAAACCTGCTGATCAGGTAGGTAACATGGATAAATCCGGAAGACAGAATATGTTGTACAGACTGTAATCGAGTATACATTGGACAGACAAAAAGATCAATAACCATTTGATGCAAAGAGCAATTTGCTCATCTCTTTTTTACAACGTTTCTCAGATCTGCTGCTGTCCTGTATATGCTCAAAACAAATCATTACCATTATGTTCATAATTACAAGCCAATTGGAAATGTAAATAACTGTGTTCATTCCAAATTATAATAAAGGCATTGAATTTAGAAAACCAATATGTACCAAACTATACTGATTTAGGCCCTAGGAATTCCAGCCTTTACTCGTTATTGTACCCATGTAAGTTGCATAGTCGTAACCTGCTTTATATTTAGCTTGTATAACTTCTTCCTTTATTACTTCTTGTAGTACCATATTTGTAAAATGCAGGATTTGTAGCATCTACATTTTTGACAAAATAAATACTGTCAAATGTCAATTCTCCTTTCAATACCAACCCTACCAAAAAAATACCACAAACCAAAATTTTAATTTTCCCGCCGTATCCTGGTACTACCGTTTTGATATTCGATGTCAAACGAAAGCTTTAATAACAATTCATCAGATGGCACTTTTAGGGTCACAAACTTCACTATGGAACTGACCAATCTCGTTTAGTTATCTCTGGTACGTTTACTATGTACAAGATGGAATAGAATCAACCGAGCGCGAATATTACCGATCAGCTTCGTATGGCAACGTTATTAAATAAAAACGTCAAATCAGGAAAGGCAGTTTATTGATGAAAATTCATTAATCTATGTATTCTGAGTTTAAAAGCAAAAATCATTTTAAAATTGGTTCTTTATCAAAGAATTGACATTTATTTTTTATAATGACTGCATTTGAAGGTGAGAAAGTATTTTATTCCTTGGATTATTTTAACTTTTTTGTTTTTTAAGAATTCGGCGTGCTTCCAGAAATTGCAAAGGCGATTGATGAATTAGACTGGACGTTAGTATTTAATAGATAGATTTGTCTTTGAATAATTGGCTTCGTATTTTTAGACTGCCTACAGATATTCAGGCAGAGAGTATACCACTAATTTTGGGTGGTGGAGATGTTTTGATGGCAGCTGAAACTGGTAGTGGTAAAACAGCTGCATTTTGTTTACCAATAATACAAATTGTGTGGGAAACACTGAAAGACATTGAGTCAGGAAAAGTTGCAAAGATGTCTGCTAATATTTGTAAGTGCCCAAAAATTAAAAGTGTATAATACAATATTGGAAGCATATTTTAGCGCCTGCTTGGACTATGTCCACTGTAGATAGAGGAAATGCAGTTGCTGTTTCCTCATGTGGGTTACGTGTACAATCAAGAGAGCAGAAAGAATGGCATGGTACAAGATGTACTAGAGGTGTATCAGGTGGTAAATGGGGATTTGAAGCAATTGTAACGGATGAAGGTCTGTGTCGTGTAGGATGGTCTTCCTTGCAGGCTAATTTAGATCTTGGTACAGATAGGTAAGTATAAGTATATTAGGTGGTACTGCTTTGGAACCATTTATTCAATATAACTTGAGCCCCAAGCTACACAAATGACAAGATTTCAGTACAAGCTAAGAACATGTAACGTAATGTAAAGTATGAATTAGTAAGTAGAGCATATCTCTTTTACTGGTTATTGTATGTTTAAGTTATAATTTGCTGAGCATTTCTTAAATAATATATTATTCTGACTTTTTACTGTATATATTAATAATAATTAGAATGGATGGAAGTCTTGCCAGGGAAATCAGACGATGAATTGCATAAGCGTGATTAACTATCTTCCTATTGAAGCTCAAGTTGCGCGATTGCAGTATATAGATAGATATATTTACATATATATTAATATAGACCCATTTGCACCAGTTACCCTTAAACCTTCAGCTTAAGTAAGCTACGTTTAACTTTAAGGGGAAGATTATTTTGCACTAAGTACCGATTAGTTAAGTTTTAGAAATAATTTAGTAAGAAAGATAGCACTATTAGAAAGTATTTAGAATGTTTAAGGATTTCTGGGGATTTCTATTAATGTTCTTAAACCGATGACATTTGGCGGATTTTCTACAGTTGATTGTTTAATCATTTTTCTTTAATTATTCATCCACTAATATTCCTTTTGTGTTGATAAAAATATTACTTGAAATAAATAATTAATATTACGTGTATTACATATACGAAAAAAAGTTTTAAAAATGGTACGGTTATTAAGTAGATATTAATTACACACTATTTGAGAATCATGGAATCCCGTAGCAAATTTCCAAATTTTTCAACCGAGGGGAAAGTATGCGTTTTGTCACTCATAAAAATATAAAGATACAATTCATTGCAAAAAAAAACAATTATAAGCGCTAGAAAAGTTTTAATTGAATAAAAAAAAATTGAGAACATTTCTTTTATTTAATTTCAATATCCGCATGTAAAAAAAAAACCTAATGTTACTGGCATCGTAAATCACTTACACATTAACATTGAAAAATAGTATTTCCTGTTACGGAAAAGTTCAGCATCATTTCCACTAACAATATACATTAGACTCTTGTAAGTTATTACCAGTATTACTATATTCTGAAATATTTACATTACTTGGTGATTCTATCTTTACATGAGTACATTCAATTACTCCAGTAACTCTTGGAAATGATGCGGTACTATAAAATTTCTTCTGACAGATTTTTTGTTCTTCAGTTTTAGGAAATGTAACCTTCTACTTAATCTAGCAATGATTTCTACTATATTATTACAATTTCATCAACTTCCTGCATTAAATCCATTTTTATTGAATTGGTTCAATATTTTGATACAAATAATTCTTTCTTTAGCCAATACGTTTGCTTACGAACGAAGTTATTGAAATGCGGCGCAAATGTTCTTCTTTCCCTTTCAAGTTAAGTGGTAGAATATTTGCCCCTTAAAATCGTAGATATTAAACATTACTTTAATCCCACCTGTCTTTTTTTCTTTTTCTTTCCTTTCCTTTTCTTTCTTTAAATTAAAGTGTTTGAAAAGTATCCTGAATATACTTGTTCTATAAGTACTGAACGGAGTTTTGATCATTAGTCTCAGCAAGGAGAGGCAAGTTTCAGTGCCGTGCGGAGTGCAAAGTGGAGGGGTGAAGCGCGCGGCAGGGAGAATCGAGTATCCGTGTCAAAGCACGCTTGTTCAGTATTATTCGACGGATCGTTGTGAGTGCTTGTCCGTACACACGTACTTAGAAAATGTCGCATTTAGGTACGTTTCGGAAACGGCGTATTTCGAATAAACTGGAAAACGTAATAGCGAGTATGCCGAATTTAGAATACGAAGGTGATAGAATTAAATGTGTAAAGTGCAGCAACTATTTGAGGTGTACCAGCAGATGGAAGTGTGAACGCCACCAAAAAATATAAAACACTGTTCTGCAATCCGTGGCAAACGATGCAGCGAACAATTGATATTTGATATAGGTGTTTGTTTCATAGTATAGTATGTACGGTACATTACATACTATGAAACGCTAACATGCTTTCCTTAAGCCGATTTCTTAAAGAGGAGATTGGCAATCTATTACATCTAACATGTAGAATCCATGCTTTAATCCTTGTTGCTCAATTCATCCATAAATGTTATCCACGAGTAAATGCTTTAATAGTATACGAAGGCAGTATTTTTAAAGTCCCCAAAACGTACAAAAAGATTTCACCACCTGTGTCCTAAAGTGCCTGAACCACCACAGCCGATTACTACGTGTTGGATATCATGGTTAAGGGCTACGTTTTACTACTGTGAACATTTTGATGATGTAAAGAAGGTAGTTTTACAATTCGATCCAAGATACGGAAAAGCTATCAAGAAAAAACAGAAAATGTTTCAAAATAGTTAGGTAAAATGTGATTTAGAAAGCATTCACAAGAACTACTATGGACTAGTGGAGGGAATTGAAAAATTACAAAATGATTCGATGTCGTTTGTGGATTCTGTTCAAATTGTGGATGATGTTCACTCACACCTATGCACGGTGGAAGGACAAAAAATGAAAGTGTAATACGAAAATTTGAAAGTGTTATTGACAAGGATTCAAATTTTCTCGTACTAAGACAAATTTGTGAAGGTGCGTCGAAAGATCCATTAAGTTGTCACAAGGATTACTTTAAATTTGCACATATATCACTAGATGTGGAATGGTCATTTTCATTATTAAGAAATATTTAATCCGCACGCCATACCCATTTGACTGAAACAAGTGTGGAAACATATTTAATAGATGCTATCCAGTTTGCGATTTCGTGCAAACTTCTTAGAACAACAAGTGTTTCAGCATGTCATATAATATATTTTTATTATTTTATGTGTAAACATTCCTGCGTCCACATCGCCTATGCTCACTCATGAAGACCACGATCATAAATGATGCGAGTACGTGAACGTTACAGAACACTCGCCTTGGTACGGCCGCTTGGCCTCTCCTCGTTGTTCTCCCTCTCACTGCATTGTAACTTGCCCTACTTTACCGAGATTATTGATCATTTCATTCATTTTAAGTAATATTTAAATTGTAAACATGGTATAAAATTATTATTATTTAGACAATTTAAAGAAATCGGATTGAAGATTCAAATCGTGTTATATTCTGTCTAGTTATATTTATTTTAGATTAGGGATAGTGCTGTTCTTTCCATTCCGAAACGTATAAGGTTTGATGTTACTCGCCTATGATTAGGTTACTTTAAATACTTTGCTTTAGTATAGAAATTTATGGACTTAAATGGCGATTTCAATAGCACTTTGTTCATACAGTCTCCGTGGCGCGAACCGTGACATTCTTAATTTCATAAACTATTTAATATAAATTTAATGTTGGAAATACCAAGGAAATTAAATTATCACATAAAAAGCTAACGAAAATTACTTTAAAGTAATTTAATTGATATTAAAATATCGCTTGCGCTTAGATATTAGGGGTATATCTGCAGTGAAGTTATTTAAAGTAGCCAGCTATTTCAAATTTACCAACATAAATGGCGATTTAAATAATGATTTATTCATACGGTTTCCGTGGTGTAACTGGAATACATACTTGTCTGGCGAACAGGAGCTGTGGGTTCAAATCCTACTAAGAACCGTGAAATGTTTAATTTTACAAACTAATTAAATTAAATTTAACGTTGATAATACCAACGAAATTACATTATAGTACATATAGAAAATTGATTTAATTAACTGTAAACTGTTAGAAATATGATTTTGCTGTAATGATAAACGACTTTTTCTAGTATGAAGAAGTTATGTATTTATAATAATCGATTAATTGTAGGTTTGGTTACGGTTTTGGAGGTACGGGTAAAAAATCCAATAATCGTCAGTTTGATGATTATGGAGAAGCATTTGGAAAGAATGATGTAATTACATGCTTGATTGATTTTACTAAAGGAGAGATTAAATTTATGAAAAATGGTGTTGATCTAGGGATAGCATTTACTATTAGTAAACAGAATGAGAATGCCGCATTTTTTCCAGCTGTAGTATTGAAGGTATAAATATAACAATGTAAAGTAATTTGAGTGATTAAGTAAATTTTTAGAATGCAGAAATGGCTTTTAATTTTGGTAGTAAGCCATTTAAGTACAAGTTACCTGAAGGATACAAAGCCGTTAATGCTGCGTCAGGTGATAATCTAGTGGTCAATTCAAATGGAAATTCTGCTTCAGCAACCCTTAAACCAGCGAATAATGCGCCACAGGCTATAATAATTGAACCATCGCGGGAACTAGCGGAGCAAACTTGTGATCAAATCAAAAAATTTAAACGTTACTTGGAATCTCCCAAGATTAGAGAATTGTTGGTAATTGGGGGTGTAAATGTAAAAGAACAGATAAACACCTTACAAAATATGGGAGTTGATATAATTGTCGGTACTCCTGGCAGGCTTGAAGATTTGATACAAGGTGGTTATATCTCTTTGGCGAATTGTAGGTTTTTTGTATTAGATGAAGCAGATGGGTTACTTAAACAAGGCTATACGGATTTAATAGAAAGATTACATAAGCAAATGCCAAAAATTACTGCGGATGGCCGTAGATTACAGATGATTGTTTGTAGTGCAACTTTACATGCGTTCGAAGTAAAGAAAATGGCCGATAAATTAATGCATTTTCCTACGTGGGTGGATCTTAAAGGTGAAGACGCTGTACCCGAAACCGTACATCATGTTGTTGTAATAGTGGATCCTCAAAGAGATACAAGTTGGAACAATTTAAGAAGACATATCATAACTGATGGGGTTTGTATTATAATAGTGAAGATCTTTTTTTGATTTAGCCTAATGCATACTTGACACTTAAATTATGAATTGTTTTGTAGATTTATACACCGTTATTCATGATTACTGTGTCTTAGACACATCTGATATACAAAAAATATAGATAAGTTTAATTTCAGTGTATTGAGTAATAGAAAATATTGAACATTGGAATCGGTTAGATAATTGTTAAATACATTCACTTGGGTAATGTGATTGGTTACATATCATAGATGGCGTTAGTACGATTGAAGTGAATATGGAAAAGCTCTATATAACGTACTTCATTTTTTTTCTCAAATGGAAACTATTATGCACAGGTGTTGCAGTAAACTCAATAACACACAAATTAATTTCCTGTTCGGAGTACAATGTTTCGAGAACGCTTGAATTCTCATTGTCAACCGTGTTACTGTCTGTAGTCTAGAACTGAGTTCTTGAAGCACTGTGTTCAGAATACGTAATTAAGTTGTGACGTGAAGTTTACCGGGATACCTGTATATTAGACAACCCCACAGTTCTTGCAATCATCACTATTATTTCGTATCGGATTCGAAATCCACATTAAATTTAATATTTATACGATTCCTAGGGCACTGCGAAATCTTTGACCTATCTGTGGCCTATTGATAAAAAATGTGTAACCAGTAGGTTTACTTCTAGATTCTGATCATCTATTTTGATTTTTTGTTAAAACAGACAGTGCATTGTTAAGATTCCATAGCATTTTCAAATAAGATTAGATCGTATCATGTTAGAAGTGAGCTTTTTTACTCAAACAGTTGTAGTTGAGAACTGAAGCTGTTCAACATTTGAATATAGCGAGCTGCTGCTACTGTAACTCCATCGCTATTCTCGAAAAAATAAGGGCCAAGTTGTTGGGGGTGGTCAGCGATAATTATCTTTATTGACATATCAACTGAGATGGAAATGAGCTTCACCTTTCCATAGATTATCAATGTGGGTGATGTCCCAGTTGCTGTAACATGTGTTCTTAAAAAACAATACGGATCGGATAATTTGCGTGGTTTAAAGTACGTGTTATTTACATTTTATACAGATGTAGTGGTAAAATGTAAATGCAAGTTTTTTACTGTTCAAGTCGAACGTCCGAGAACAATGCTGTGTCGCTTGGTAGATCTTTGAGGACTTCTTGTACTCGCCACTCGTAGGGCCTGTACATTCCCGTTTGACCCGCTGTTTTTTAAGTTACCATCCTAGCAGTACTAGAAACAGAAGCAAGAGACGACAGATGAATATATAAGCGAAATTCGCGACTTGCACCTGTGTATGTAACTTTGGCCAAATTCTATAATAAAAAAATCGAATACTCTCCGACATGGAATTTCCCTGCATTGTTACCAGACGTTTACACGTAAGGGTGTAAAATGTGAAATCACTGCCTAGATCCCGTACCATACCCACCCATACCACACAGGCTTCCTAGAAGCGTGCGGTTTCACTGTTCCACTGTGTATTTGAAACAACAGATTGTAGGCATAAATAAGTACTATATATGTGCAAAGCATTCTTTAAGTACTTTTACTTTACTTTTTTCACTATATTTAAAAAGTCTGCATTATTCTTTTAATCAATTTATTTTATCTGTTTTATATGTATGGCCAATTCAATAAAGTATAAATCTATTTAGTAGTCTTGCTTTCAAGACAAATAAATACATATTTTGCTTTTAGCCATGTATTCAGTAATCTTTTGTATCAATTACTCATAGTACTTAGACGGTTTTCGTTCCTGTTTGCGAGTAGATTCGAGAGAGAGAGAGAGAGAAATAGGATTTGCTAGATAGCAATTTGGAACTATGTCTAATATGCGGTAACCATGAATGTACTATCTTATCTGCATTGCTTCTTATAATACTAGTTTATGAATAGTTAAATTCTTGAATTTTATTACATTACGCGTATTTTCATCTTAAAGTCAGGTTATTTACATCTATTGTCTTGTCTTGTTAATATTTACGTTTATTGTTTACATCTTCTACATTTTAACAGGTTCATGCCCAAGATAATGTAAGACCTGGAAGTACGAGCCCGGAAACTTTAAGTGAAGCTGTAAAAATGCTTAAAGGAGAATATTGCGTTAAAGCAATAAGGGAACATAATATGGACAAAGCGATTATTTTTTGCCGTACTAAATTAGATTGTGACAATTTAGAGAAGTATTTTAAGCAGATAGATCGAAATTTTTTTAGCTGTGTTTGTTTACATGGTGATCGTAAACCTAATGAACGTAAAGCCAATCTTGAATCTTTTAAGAAAGGCAATGTTAAATTTTTAATATGTACTGATGTTGCTGCAAGAGGCTTAGATATTTCAGGTTTACCATTCAGTAAGTACAAAGATATTAGATGTAACAATACGTAAGACGAATTGATATAATTTATTCTATTTCAGTGATAAATGTGATATTACCGGATGAAAAATCAAATTATGTACACAGAATCGGTCGTGTTGGACGAGCTGAGCGTATGGGATTAGCTATTAGTTTAGTCAGCTCGGTGCCAGAAAAGGTATGCCCCTGAATTATACTTTCTGAATATACGTTAAAACTTGATCGGGCTCTCTGAATATTAACTGTTACGAAATATTACTGTCGGTTTCCTATTTGGTTTGTTCTTGACCCGATAAACAACATTATTAATCCTTTTATTTACCCTCGGACTTATTGCAGTTTAGATGCAAAGCCTAGATATCGCCGAGGATTATGTAACTAGACCAACCTCCTGGTTGATACCCGCATTTTCCCAATCAGTTCTTTCATCCCGTCGCTTATTTCTTGAATATGAACCTTTGCTCGGTTGCGAATCTTATCCATTTCTTTGTGGAAACCACTTCTTCATTAGGTGTCATGTCGAATTTCAGTTCGAACGGCAATCATAATTTTCGGCCAATAACACATTCGTTAGGCTCCGTCCTGTGGTTATATGGACGGATCCTCTATATACTAGCAGAAATAGATTGTCGATCGCAATCCTGTTAGTGGTTAGCAACAACTTTTGACGGTGCTGTACTTCTGGGCTTTTGGATGTCCAGTATCTTATACACATTTTGGAACACAGATAACGTTTTTGGTCAGAGTACAGTTCAAGTGGCACTCCAACAAGTTCTTGAACTAGCGTTTCAGTGATAATCACAGCCTTTTGGTTAGTAATAAACCTAGATAAATATATTCGTAGTGGCATAGGATACTCATTTTCGACGCCAGTTCTTGACATTTTCCTTACAATTGATCGAATCAAATTGTTCACGCACTGTGTTAAGTGTTTTTTTTTTTGAATTCCTAAGTGTCGTCCCGAAATTCCATCATGGAATAGTTTTTACTTTAGAGATTTTCTGCACTGAGATAACTACCTGCAGCTTTCTTTTCGCTCCCAATTTGTTTTCTAATATGTGTTTTAACAGACCATTTTCTGGTACCAGAGAATCCCATTTTGCCCAATATGTCGAGCTACCTTTTCTTAATTTGGTTGCATTCCATTTTTCTTCCATTCAATCACGAATTTCAAATCTGATTCAGATTCTTAGTTGGCTCGAATTTTATTGTCATCCCACCATGTATGGCAGATATCCAGCAATAGAGGTCGCTTCTGCTTTCTCTTTTACCCGGCGATAATGCGTGCAATTCTTAGAATAGGCCTTTTTATAGTGCATGTTTGCTACGATTATTAGAGTCCGAAGCCACATCAGAGCTTCGTGAACCGTCCTCAATAGAAATGTTGTGCCATGAACATACTCATGAAAGTCTCCACAGTTTTGACCACTGCCATCTCTCCTCTCGTTACGCGCTCGTTTCGTCTCGGTTTTCACATCACTTTGCTAAAATAACCGATAATCGTTTCTTGGCTATTTGGGAGAACAAGGTAAACATGCCATTAAGCGTAAGATATCTCAAAATAGGGTCAAAAACCAACATCTGCTTCAGCTCTTTAAAAGTACCTTAGTAGTCGATATCCCTGGAGAAGTCCCTGTGAGTAATCTTAGCAAATACGGGGATCGATGGTATAGACGTAGAGCTGAAGAAATGTATATTCCATATTTCATTGTGCAAATTGCATCATTAGATTTTGTCTGGAAATTTCCAGATACGCTTGTTTACCTCGTCAGCTAATGTTCCTGTTTTACCATATTATTCGTTTGGTATTACCACGCTACGTGAAGCATTTGTCCGCGCGATACTAAACTAACGTCCAATTGATAGCAGCTTCTGCTGTTCGGATTGGGCTGCTACCTGTACTATACTACTCTGTGTCCCGATTAAAGTGAGTGACTGTATATTATTTGTGCCATTAAATTGTTAAATTAATTAAATAGGCGAAAAAATAACATTCGATACTCACTGCACTTCGTAGAAAAACTCCGTGATGTATAATTTATTTTTTAATTCGGACGAGTAAAATGAAAAGACGTGTTTACACAATGGAATTTTTCAAAGCTACTCTTTGGCGGCGGTTTTAAAACTAGCTACGATTTACATGAATAATATGTCAGCCTATTACTTTTCAGAACTTCTTATTATTACTACGCTAATTTAAGGACAAAAATTAAATGCACTCAGAAAAATACACGATCTAAACGTAACAATATGGCGGCCGGCAATGTATCAAATATCCCTAGTGTAATTTTTGCCAAAAATTGACCAATACCTAGCCTACTTTTTAGTGCTTCAATTCAAAAACACTCTTCCGAATAAAGAAAAGTAAAGTATAGTGAGTTTGATGTAGTATCGCTCTTCACGAAAGTGCCGCTGGTAAATACACTGTGATACATTGTCGATTTATTTCCATCGGATATAACCTGGCTTTTCAAACATTGCCTAACGACCAACTACTTCGTATGGGATGGCAGTGTTTACAACAACAAACGGACCGAGTAGCGATGGGAAGCCTACTAAGTCCCGTGATAGCTAATCTTTTTATCGAGTGGTCCGAGAGCGTAGCTATCGAGACAGAGCAACCGTTTTGTAGTGGTACGTGGATGATACGTTTGTCGTTTAGCCACACAGAAGAGTTAGATTGCATAAGTTTCTTAAACATTTGAACAACATTGAATTTATCATGAAATTAGAGGAAACTGAAATGTTATCATTTCTGGACGTTTTTGTCGACAGGAAACAAAACTTGGTAAGAATTAGTGTGTTCAGGATACCAACATATTTGGACCGTTATCTACAAAACAACTCGAATCACCACCCTCGTCAGAAGAATACGGTAGTGTACACACTAGTCGAGAGAGCACAAAGTGTATGAAACGAAGAACATATATAGAATGAACTGCACCATTTGAGATGGGTACTTTGGTGCAACGGATACCCTACAACGTAATCAACCGTGTTATCACGAGTAAACCTCGGCCCAGAGACAACAGTGAAACAGAAACGTTAGGTACAGCGTACTTACCATACATAAACAGCATGACTCACAGGATAGGACGAGCGTTTATAATTGAAACTACTATACTTTCTGGTATAACCGAGTATCGGATACCTCAAAATCTCTTTGCGTGATGTCATTGATTTTTTCCTTCAGTATAGAAAGACAATGATTATTATTAACTAAGTTCTTTATGATAGTATAGGATTTGTTATAAGAGTTTACTGTTGTAAACCTTAATTACATATTAATGCAGGTATGGTACCATGGAGAATGGTGTCAGTCTAGAGGGCGTAATTGCTGGAATACGAGTCTAACTGATGTAAAGGGGTGTTGTATTTGGTATAATGAACCACAGGTAACTAAAATCAAAATCTTAATCATCGTTTACGCTTACATGTTTGGCATACATTTATATTTTAGTATTTGGCGGATATTGAGGAGCATCTAAACATTACTATTCAGCAAGTAGAAAATGATATGAAAATTCCTCATGATGAGTTCGATGGAAAAGTTGTTTATGGCCAAAAACGACAACAAGGCGGTAGTAATTATGTAACTCATACAGCACAAATGGCACCGGTGGTGAAAGAACTATCTAAGTTGGAAAGTGAGGCTCAAATATTATATTTAAAAAGACATATTTCATCTGGGCGCAAATAAATACATTATGCTTCATTGTTACATTTAAAGATCTTATTTTTCAATTAATTTATTAATTAAGAAGTTGCGAAAAAATCTTTGTAGAATGTGTTTTATTAAAAGAATTGTAGCTTGGCTTTATTCGTTTTCTTATATTAAGCGACATCTGCTTTAAACTTGAAAATGAAATGATTCTTTTTACATACTTTCTTGTACACGGAATATATTTTCCTAACCAAAGTAAGAGTAATAATAAATTCCTTTATTATAAATCTATTTACAAGAACAAGTAATAGAAACATAGATTGTGAATTTTATTCACCCGTTATTTCTAATAGATGATGCTACTCGCTAAACTATTTTTTGTAAAAATATTTGTGTAATTTTAGCACTAATTTATAGCTTAGCAAATTTTTAGAATATTCGGCATAATTATGGCAAATTATACATGTATCCGCGACATAACCTTATCGTAGTTGCTGACTTACCACTTAACGTAGTAGTAAGTACGTTGTCGGTCGCGTTATAAATAAATCGTGGATACCCCATTATTCTTCTTTTCTTTTTTCAAAGTTGTTCGCGATATTCGAGCACTTGCTGAATAGTGTTTGTCGAGTAATCAATACGTTAGTATCGTTCGAACGCTCAGTTCTACCTGTTTCGCTCCCTCATGCGAATCTATTATGATTACATTGTATATATAATCATTTTGTTATCGATTGGTATGATTGATATTTCATTGTTGTAAATTGTGAATTAATATAAAATCCCGGATCGGTCAAAGAACTAGAGAGAAGTATTTTTTAAGTGATGAGTATATAGTTCAAAATGAATTTATTATAACATTTTCGGTGACCAAAATGCTCCAACTTTCAGAAATAATATGCATTTTTTTAATTAATTAAAACAGACTAAAAAAAAACAACATATTAACGTAAAATCATGTTTTAAATCAGCGACATTTGATTAAGATTTACAATAAATATTCAAAGACCGTTGCGGGACTGTTTGCTAACGCTGTATATAAATTAAATAAAATAAATTTGTTGCATTTGCGATAATAAAAATGAGTTATACGCGTTATTAAATTTTGTTTGTTTCACTTTATGTAGTTATACCATAATACTTGATTATCATGAACGTTCATGAACAATATACATACGTAAATACCCTAAAAATAAAACGCTACTGTAACTTTAAAATATTTATTTATAACGTTATAATATCCCCAAAAGGACAATTTTTATACAAAACAATTTGCTATATCACTGCTTTACACACAGTAAATAGTAAAATAATTTTAGGAAAATAAAATATGTAATATGTACATACTTGCGCTTATAGCGGACATTATATATCTTCGCACGAATTTTGACTGATGTATATTTGCTGCTAATGAAAATATTATTTCTGCAACAGATTAGTATTTGTCCTGTGTTTTAGCATTAAAAATAGTGCAAACAGAAACGACTGTTTCTTTTTATTCCATTTAACGTTTTATAATACATTTTATTGTAAGAAATATATGTATTTAACAAAATTAACAAATGGTATTATGCTTCGAGTAATAAAATTACAGCTTTTTTTGAATGCGGAAACAAATATTTTGTACAGCTTAAATAGAAACTTCGATTATAAACTTTTTAAAATATACTGTCGAATATAATCTGAATTTTAACATAAGTAATTGCATAAAGTAAAAATGTTTAGTTTTTGTTGACAAGAACAGTCTTACGCTATCTTATCTTTTACGATAAGTTCACAAATATTTTCAAGAAAACTTGATATAAAAATATTTAGTCATATATTTAGATCCTTAGAATCATGATTCTTTGTTTCAACAGGCGATGAAGGCAATAAAGAATGAACATTCTAATAAAATTCACTTAAAGCAAAAACAACTTGCTGCGACCGCAATAACGATTGCATGTTGCTAATGTAAATACACAACTGCGAACGAAGTTCGCGATCTTGTAACAATCAGTCATTGGTTAATATTGCAGTGGCGACGGAATGTTGCAGGCAGTGATTGATCCTGTGACCGTGCTAAGAAAACACGTAAAACAAAAGTTATAGGGGCATCTATTGCGCAAATAATTTTTTTAATAATCTAAAGTTTATTCGGGCTTACGTGCAAAGGTCTACACAACAAAGTAAAATTACATTGAAAATTAATATTTAGCGAAAAATGCAGTATTTAACCTTTGCTTATTTTCTTTTCTTGGTAACACGAAACTGCTTACTTGTCGATTCCTTTTTCACTTCAAAATATTTCAATATATTTTACAACAAGCATAGAACTATGTACACGTATATACTGATTGACTAATTAACTAAATACGTGATTGCTCCTCAGTGTGTTTCGGTATGCAATTGGATGGGTTTTCTTGTTTTAAACAGTGCAATTAAACCTGAATTTCTTGTCGATTATAAAAATGAATTCTTTACCTGCGTTACTTGGGGTATTTAGGAATGGCTATTTGTTGTATTTGGCAGCATAAAGAGCTATGTGGTGCTTAAATAATACAGAACTACTACTAATTGATATTAGTTGCATAATATTGATAAGTTCAATTATATTCGTATACAGCATAAAATATTGGAAGTGTAAGTCACAACAATGTTTACACTGTGCACGTAATATTTACGGTAAAAGGTAATAAATTAATGACAATAATCATTAACGTATTTATAATGGCATCAAAGTATGTGTTCATAAGATAAGAATATATTTAATAATGATCTCCACTTGAATTTTAGTTCCTTAAACATATCATGTAATTTATTACAAATATTCAAAACTAAATATCATCAATTATTTCTAACTTTATAAAAAACAAAATTTGGACTTCATTTAGAATGTATAGATTACCCTTATTCTAATAAGTCACACATTATTGTATTAACCAAACCAACAATTCTTCATTTTTATCCACATAGGGATTTATTTCTATATGTCACATACATTCGCTAAAATAACGAAATCAAGGGTTTCAAACGTTTTTTTTTAAGTCGGTCTAAAAAAGTAACAATACGAAAATTAATATATGTATGTAATATATATATATATATGCAGGGCTAGTTTTACAAATCAAATAAAAGTCGATAGTAACTGTATTTAAAATAGTTCTTATTTTTATCTTAAAATTATTCGATTATTCATAACTTAGCTATTATTATAAGCACTGTTAATTTTGGCTTAAACTCGTTTATAAAACTAGTCCTAATATAAATACACAGGGTAGCTACTATCTTTTGCTTCTTCTTTGGATAGGTCTTATTTATCTGTATCATTAATTTTTTCCCAATCGTCGTCTGTACTACTACTGCTGCATGTTCCGGTGCTTGTTGAAGATTCTTTACTTTGTAAATATGTGTCGATTGATTTTCTGTTATTTGTAACTGTATCTTTTTTCTCTTCAATAATATCTAAATTACTTTCTTTGCTGTCTGTAGAAGACAATTTTATTTTACTGGGAGATTTTTCAAAAAGGATTTCTTCCTGAATGTGATCTGTCTTTTTTTGTTTTTCTATATTTTTCTGTTTCGTCTCTAGTTCATATTGTTCTAAAAGACGAATTTGTTCTTCTTCTGTTAATTCCAAATCATTTGCAAAATCTTCTATGGCAATAAATAAATAATTTATTTAGTAGACGAAATAAATGCACAAAATATAAAAAAAATACTAACAATAAGTTTGAAAAAATATTAAACTTGATCAAAAACAGGTTTATAGTATGAGATAAATTTAATGTTAGGCAATATTATACATTATACAAAATTAAATGTAAAGTATTATGTTACTGCTTAAGAGTTTGATGAAACGTAGGTGAAGAATGATGTAAATGATACTTTTAGGATAGGTGCTTATTGTATGGATTCAATACTACCTTGTTCCCATTTTAGATCATCTTCTGTCATTTCTTTCTCCTTCATTTCACGTCTCTCCATTGCTTCTTGCATTGCTATGTCGTCTTCCACAAGGGCTTTTTTAAATAAGTACCTAATTTATACTGTTGAATATTTAGCTTTAAATACTTGTTAGAAACAATTACCTTTTCCAAAATAAAGCATGACTAACTCTTTCTGGAACCAGTTTTATATATTTCTCATTTAATATTGTAGATGCTGTTAAATGCTTATTAAGTTTTTGTTCCGATAACTGATCATCTATTATTTCTAGCCAACAGTGGTATCGTTTTTGCAATGCTGTTTCTGGATCAGTCAAAAATGTACTGTCATTTTTTTGAAGTTCATATACTGCTTGCTGCAACAGTAAAAGTATTAAGTCTGGAAAAGTCCTGTAACGTATTTCTGCTGTCTGCCGAGGTTACTTTAGCTATTTAGTGTATATTTTACAAAATTGTTCTTTAAATTATTTGAACCTGCATCATAGAAAATCTGTATGTAAGCAGATAACATCGCTTGTATTTTAGTTGAGCAATGTATATCAAAAAGTATTGTTTAGAGAATATTACTGAATATCATTAAAGTTGCTGTATATGACAAACGATAGTTATAGGAAAATGTATAATTAAACGCTTTGAAAATGTTTTTCATGGAAAAGCGAATATATGATGACTCCTTTAAGAATATTTGTGGGCGGCGGTAATCTTTATATATTTGGCTTCGGGTTTTAAATTAAAAGAATAATTGTAATCTAGATTTTCTCGGTTTTAGTGATTAAAATTGAAATTAGCGATGTCCTTAGCAATCGAGGGGGCTTTAACTAAAAAGGATTAAATATAGGGTAGGTATGATAAACATAATTGTGACTGTTAATATCTGTATTCCTCGAGAAACATGTTTTGTTTGCAGATGTTTTGAGGATATTAAAAGTTGTAATAAGTGTTCGCTTATTATAATATTACTGTTAATAGTCAAATTAAAATAGCGAATCGATACTAGAGTAACTGATTACATTTTTTGAAGGTTTATTTACGGAACATACTTAAAAAATATGTGGCAAATATATTCATAATTACAGTCGTGTGCAAAATTATAGCAGTAGTAAAAAAAACAGAAAATTTACGTGATACTAATCAAATAACGAGAAAAATTACAGTAAATTTGTCCAATCCTCAAGAAGGTATTATTTCTCAATAATAACGCAAACATTCAACAGCTTTATTCAAAGAATGTAATGAATATTAGAAAAATGGTGTTCAAAATAATAGCAGTATTACAAAAGAAAAATAAATTCTTGCTTAAATCAAACAATTAATATTTTGTTGTGTGACCCTTGTTCTTAATAACTGCATGCATTCGTCGTGGCACAGATTCTAGTAGACATTGACTTTTCTACACTGGAATGGTATCTTGAACCATCTTCTACAATTCTCGGATATTGGACGGCTTAGCAGCTTGTATAATTTAAAGAACAATTTTCTTAACGTCTATCCGCATATTTTCAACCGTGATAAGTTCGGGCTTTGTACAGGCCACCACATTACATTAATATCATGCTCTTCTAACCAATTCTTAACCCTTGGGGCCATGCGCTTTGGGTCATTATCATGCATGTACCACCAACACATTGGCATCTCGTCCTCTGCGTGAGGTAATGTTACATCTCTCAGAATGGTGAGATACACGTCTGGTGTCACAATTTTATTTTATAAATGGGTCTTGCCTCACACCAGGAAAAGCACTCCCATATCATTAATGAATTGTCGCCATTATGTTTCACAGTCTTCTTGGTATATTGATTGTGTTATTTAAATGACTCCAATCTTGATGGTCCCTTGCGAAAGTCAGCGTATTTGCAATATGCGTTTTATTAAGAAGTCGAACTTTTCTAGGTGTTCTAGCGTGCAAATTGGCTTCTATCAATCTCCTTCTAACAAATGAAGCACTAATATTAAGTCCTAATTCTCTTACTATACTCGTAGAAGTAATAAAGAGTTCACGTTGTATTGTTCTTGGGATACACCGATTTATTTGTGCCGATGTTTTTCTTCCCCTAATTTCTTTTTTATTTTGCTATTTTATAGCATTCGTAATTATTTTGACAGAACAGCGAAGAGTATTCTGTATGAATTTATAAGTTCTTCCTACGTATCTTTTTAATTAGATTTCGTTGGTTTTCAGTACAATGCCTTCTGAGGCCCATTTTACTAATATAACAAATTGGAAAACAGTGAAAATAGAAATCATTGATATTACAAATTTACTTTTAATGATAGTAATACATCTTTCAAGTAAGACACGTTAACACGAATGCCTTTTTGTTGCTGCACAGGCAAGTACTGCATCAATTTTACTGGGGATTTCCCGTTGTGTATGTTATTTCAAATTAATATATTATAGTAATCAAGGGTCATGTGTGATTACATAGCAGAGAGTCAAAAGGTTCACTTTGCATACCAATTTGATTTCTGTTCTAGAGTACTGCTATTATTATGCACATGACTGTATGTGCAGGATATTTAAAAAATGGTTGCACATTTAATGAGTTTATGGTTTTCAAGATAGAGATAGTTTAAGGTAATTAGTTTTGTAATTATAAAAAATGGTTACCTTTGAAGAGAAAAGTAACGAAATGTAGAAAAACGGATGATGCAATTTACACAGTTTTAACTCCTTCAAATTTACTAAAATGCCGCATAAAGAAATCAGAAAGTGCTAAAAGACTGTTTTGTTTATTCATGAATGAATAGACAGTAAAAAAGTACACAATGTGTAACAAAAATGTGAAGCCGGACAATATTTAATCCTGATTCTGCGGGTACGCCAATGTATCACTCCTCAAATTGGTTATGTAAATTTAATGAAACGTGTTCAAATTTTTGAAAATGAATTAAACAAGATGATTAACACTAAAAACAACCCATTAATATATATATAATAATAAATTGTAACGTAAATTTTTTTCAAAAAAAAAAACGTCGGTCTCGGTCTGGACCAGCGTACTTATATTGAGTTTTATATACCTTATTTATTTATACAATTTTGCAAGAAGAAGTCTTTTGGAATTCGAGAAGTGTATAAGCTGTAAAATAAGACCTCGGTTCCATCAATTATTATTTAGGTAATTTGAAATCACGTGAATATCATGTACAGGTATCGCATCCTTTTGGAACAATATGTTCGCGGTTGCATTAAACGGAATACAGTCTTGGAGTTTGTAATGATAGCGGAATTTTCTATTGTATGTTTTGTTGATATTTTAAACATCTCGGCGTTGTATTCTATTTTTGAATTTTCATGTATCAGTTAGTATTGTTTCATTTACTTTTTTACTATTACTTGAATCTACAAATTAAAGTTTCTTGTGGTTGCCGTCGATCTAAATACAACTTGAAATAGTTTTTACTTAATCAGTTGTCGAGTAAGGGAATCTGACAATGAGCAAACAGCTTACCTACAAAGCTCACACCTGAGTGCTACAAGTAGAGTTATCCATTTTTGTTTGCGTAACACTGATGTCCGAAGGGAGAGGTTCGACAAACCGAGATCGGTAAGCGTCTTAATTTGTTGTATCTGGTATATAAACAGCTGGTATGCGCGGTTGCTTATCAACCTATTATTAATACATATACGTGTAATTCGGAATGAAATAGTTGAAAATTTTGGAAGTAACTAAGAACGCTCTAACCCAATTGTTGATTTCCTATTTGACTTTATCTTTATGTTCAATGTGGGCAATATACAGTTTGTAAAAATTATACAAGTACCATTTTGTCGGTTTGGAAAAAAAATACAATCCTACATAGAAATTACCAAGTCTAATAGCATTCACGGTCTGCGCACGAAAGAATTGAGAACAATATTAAATCTACAGCAAGAAACAAAAGAACAAAATTTCGTTCTGTTTATGCTACTACGTAGAGTTGACAAAGATCGTCAGAACCTGAGTTATTAGACTGTAAAAATATGCAATAATCTACTGGGGAAGTAATTAATTATGTAGTTACGAGACTACAGAACTTATATTGTTAATGATTGTTATGCTTTGTACGGACAATTTGTACAAAAATTATTCGTATTCACTTAGGAATTTGAGCACTTGTAAGAATACGGTGTTTGTTATTTTCCTTAAAAATGTTCGTTTCCATTTGCTAATACATTACATGCCTGCTTCATACTTCGCACCTTGTAGCGGACACTATGGAATTTATAGATTTATATATAATAGAACAGACGAAAGCAGTTTTTCTCAAATCTCCGAAACATATTCGGCTTTTTAGTTTACAGTATCCTAACACTCCCCCACAGCCAATTATTACACAGCGTCAACAATATCACGTCAAGACAGAAAAGCTTAATACTGTATGGGGTAAAAATTTAAATTTTACTAGACTACGATAGACTTATAATAGTACGTCGACAAATTCAAATACAATTTTAATTATACTAATATTACATTGTCAGATGACAAACATTCATTTTTCACATATAAATAGATATTTTCACCGCAATGGACGCGCCTCAAAGAAACAAACACAGACACGCACACAATACTGCAGGTATATAGCTGAGCATATCCGAACTTTTTGTAGATGTATGCTTGTGTACGTTTTTCACAATATTATCTCTACTACCATTTTCTAAATTCAATTGTGTGGTAGATGTTTCAGTTTTTTCAATTAAGCAGGCGTAATTGAAATCTGTAGTTGGAATTACATTCAACAATTTTTTTACTAAATCAAAATTATACTTAGGTTGGGAGGTGGTTAATACTATACCAGGTGACTATCGCGGAAGTGTACCAATTAACAGAATCACCATTGATCTTTTTAAAATATATAGAAACAAGGAACCATATAAAAACTAAAGTCAATTCATTACATTATACAATATAAAGTACTGAGTGATTTTAAATGTTTGAGGACAGTTTAAATTTCGCGCCTTGCTAAATTTTTGTCACGTTGGCGATTTGGTTTTGAATTCGTAACCAGTAGCGTAGCAAATAGATTTTGGATGGGTGATAAAATATTGACAACAGATCTTCAAAAAATCAATTTCATATTGATTTTCTAAGCAGAAAATTAATGTAAATGTGATAAAAAAATGGAATGAAATATAAACAGTAGCTCTAAGAAGAACAGATTACAAGTAAAAATGAAGCAAATAATAACGAATAAAATGAATATAAATAACGAATAATAAATAACGTGTCGCGCAGGCAGTTGACAGGACCGATACTCACAATGGCCACTCTTAACATGTCAAATCCCCTAGAATCCACCGCGCGAAATTTAAATTGTCCTCAAACATATAAAATCACTCTGTATATAGTATATTTTTGTTTATGGAAAGTTAAGACATAAAAAACGTCTGTACAATGCAAATACATGGAAGTACAATTTTGTGTAGGTTAGTCTGACCCATCGATGAATGCATTTGTACAACAGTAATAGCAGTTTCTGTCAAGTAGTCAAATGTAAACTTTTTAGAGGACGGCCCAAGTTTATATAATGCACGTTGACTTGTGATGTCACAGTTAGCACTCATTTTTCGCCGATTAATTTATTAATTTCTTATATGCATAAGTACTTAGTTGGTTTTTATGGAATATACATTGCAAAGTGATTGAAATCTAATAAAAATGAAAATTTGATATCTTTTTGTCGCTTTTAAGAATGCCAAAAGCAAGATGTGCTATATACGAGCATAACAGCAGCTATGTTAGAATAAAAAAAGGAAATGAGAAACTATTGCATAAAAAATGAATGAAGTACTGCAAAAGGAAAAGTGAAAAATCAAACCAAATTCAAGAAAAAGAACATTAAATAGAGTAAATGAAAACTTCAACAAAACGTCAAAAATTTTTGAAATTATTGATTAGTGGAATAAAGTTATGGTTTACTTTTATGGTGTAACGTATGCCCTCAATAACTTTCTTGCTTTAGTTGGTTTATATATAGATGTATATTAAAGTCTGCCTGGGTATAGTTCTTGTGTTGCTTTTACATTTCTTTTCTACAAATGTATGAAATAATGTAATATAACAATACTTTAAGTCAAAACTGATTATTATTTCATAACTTTGCCTTCTGTTATAGGTTGTAGTCATTGTAAATATGTCAGATACTCAATCGTAGTAGTAAACTTCACAGATAAATTGTGGCATCTGGCCCATTTTCTAACAGTATACAGTCTTTGGTTTGTGGTAGACATTATCTAAAACATTAGTCGTGCACCAATCTACTCCTGTGCACATTTAATATCTACATTATAAATTCAAAATCAAGTGTTGCACAGTGTGAAATAATATTAAGGTATTGACACTAATAACATATACAATTTTCACTAATTTTACATACGTGTACATTATCCCTTATCTTATCAAAAGGAATTGTAAATAAACAATTGTCAAATAGATACACTAGTTACCTGCACTTTTGATAACGTTATTATTTCTCCATCTGTTATTAAAATTGCTTCTGTATCTGAATCATCTGGACTAGGATTTAATGCATCGTTCATTTGACCTGAAAAATATATGTAGCTTATTCCCTAGAAATACTGATAAGAGATATACCTATAAATGAACTAAATGTTCTTTTCATTGAACTAGCTGTGGAATCTGGTTCATTTAGCTGAAATTTAAATGGATAAATAAAACTAATAAAAGATATATATAAACCATAAATATCATACACCTAAAGTTTTTTCTAAGACTGATCCTGTGGATGAAACTACGTTATTCGCTTCATTTTTTACAGCTTGTCCAAATTCTTCTAGATCTTTTTTAACAAATTCAAGAACTTCAGTGCTCTGTAAGATAAATTATTAATAAATGAAGTAATGCATATATTTATAAAATAACAACTTTAAGTTTTGCAGCATTTATCCATGATCCCAACCAACTTCCATTGCTGAAAGAACAATAACATTGATAAACACAAACATTTGCAACTATACATATGGTGAATTTATTGGCACTTATAACATTGTCCTTCTTGTATATTAATTCCTAACAGCATACGATTATTACTTACTTTTCACTCTTCTCTGCCATATTAATAAAACCACAGTGAAAATTAATAAAATTGCATTAACTTTTTAATTACACAAAAATTTTGACAGGATAGTATTGTCATTTAATGTTTTATTTACAATTTGGTACAGCTGTTTTCTTATGGTTAAATATTATATCATCTGAAAGGTAGTAATCTGTAATAAGTTAACTTATAAATAAATTATGCCTAACCATTTTAGTTATTTTTCGTTAGAGTGCGCTATACGTTCGGCAATGTTAAAAATAATGCATGTCAAAGGTAGCTTGAAAGTAATCTAATGGTAGTTGTTCACTACGAAAATATAGACTGGATCTACAAGCCACTTCAAAACACTCGAGGTATTTTGAATATAAAAATGTATGTAGAAAATCTGATGACGATACTACAAACAAAACATGGTCCTAAAATTTCGTATAAATTATAATAATATAATTCCGTTATATATCTTTTGTTCAGACTATAATTTACGTTATTTTCAGTCTGTATAATTTATATTGTTTGTCTCTACATCAGATAAATTGTTTGGTCCAGAATTAATTTTTTCAACCTGTGTGCGGAAAATATACAATATGCAACAGAAAACATTTAATATTTTCAGCAAAATGTATATTAATTATTAATAAAAGATATAATCTTGTAATGTTTCATTTTCTCTAAAAAAATTGTTAAAAATAATAATTTTACATTTAATTTTACAGAATAATAATTTCCTATAAGAAACGAAAAATATTTAATAGATACTTGGAAATTTCTCTACATTAGTATGTTTTGTTAACATTTTACATGAAGAAACTAGAGTAAGTCTTTTGGTTAATGCATCCTGAAAATATTATTATGGCACTAAAAACTGTAAGTGTTTATGAACAGTTAATTTCGATTCAAATTTATACATACATATGTATCTACTATGAATGTGGTAACTTTGTTCTTTATTGATGTTAGACTTGAATGATTTCTGTTTAGTTGTAGTTTATACTTCAACTGACTAGGAAATCATTAAATTCCGGTCCTGGGTTCATCTCTACAATCGAGGATATATATTAGGTCTCGCTGTCACTTGCTACCTTACTGACAACAAGCGGTCAATAGTTGTTGCTTTAACTAGCCGCGTCTTGCCTGTCACTAGACGTTTCGTTAGCATTCTCCTAAATCTGGTCCATGTGCTGGGCAGAATGTTTTCTCTAACTGTTTTTTCATTCTATAACTCTTGCGATCGAGAACAAGACAAGGGCCAAATATGCTACCGTGCCTGCTTTGTTCACTTCGAGGAAGCACAATTTATAGTCTAGTAATTTGCCTTATATAATATTCTTTTATTTTGACTTTTGTTCATTATACTGTATAAATACAAATATAATGTAATAAGTGGTTGGAAGTTAGACTTGTTCCCTAAACAATTTAGACTAAAAGTTTCCAGACGAGTTATTTAGAAATAGATACTGCATAAAATTATTTTTAAGTGCGCAGAATGTTTTGTTTTTATAAGGAATACATTACAATTACTGCGTTTTTAGACCTTTTTTTTTAAATTTGTGCTAACTTCCTTCAACATCATCTGTATCTATATCCAGCTTAGTTTTTGTGACAATTGATGTTAGTTTCCATACTTTCGATTTTTAAACATTTCAAAATATCCATAATTTATGCTGATTTGAAGCGTAAAAAATATTTTGTCATCCTATTTTCGAGATATTCGAGTTAGAAAAATGGGGTACGTTTACACTATTCCTGCATTCTCTATTGTTAAAATTTGACTATGCTAGCATATTGTTCTCGTTTTCTACACATTTTTGGCGTAAAAACTGCATTTTCTGCTCGTCGCATTCCCGCGATATTCGTGATTAGAGGATAGCGGGAACCCTTATTTCATAGCCACCGCACCAACATCACGATTTTCAGAAATTTTATAAAGCAAGCGTTTTGTACTAATTTGTGTTGTAAAAAATTGGTTTTGTGTTCATTGTGTCTCATTTCTAAGACATTCAACTTTAAGTAGTGGTGAAGACCTTTTTTATTTCCCAGTAACCGTACCAACATCACCGTCCTTGGAAATTTGATACTGGCAAAGTTTGATGTTCGTGTTGTGCTTATTGCATAGATTTACGAAAATTCTAAAATTGATACAGTAAATGCGAAATACTATTTAATTTGAATATATGGAGAAAGGGTCGAGTGCAAAACGAAATTGTTACGGCACAAATCAGCACAAAGCACTGCAGTTATCAACTTTTCGAAAATCGAGAGAATAAAGTAGTGCTTGCGAAGGGATATTGATAGAAATTGATATGATTTAAAGAGGAGCATTTAATCGTCGCAATATATAGAGTATTTCATTAAATAAAACAAATTTATGTGTTGTACAGTGAAAATTGATCTTATATATTGAAAATAATTTTGTTTTATGCAATAGATGCTTTGAATAACTTTATATAACAAAACTAAAATTAATTAAGTTGCTCAAGAAGTCAATTATCTTCTACCCCCATACGTTGTGTGGTTAGTCTGAATGATTCGACTTCAAGTCATATTGGAATCCCTGAAAATGTTAATTTACAAATTAATTAAAAAATCGCTGGAAAATTCAAGGAAGACCTGAATCATCAATTTGGTTATCTTTCAACCGATCGGTAATTCAAAATGTAGTAATTCTAAAAACCTTGTAAAAGAAGGATTTCAAGTATGATAATAATTTTAGCGGCGCGGTCCAACCGAAACCGTAACTAAAAAAAATACAAATACACTCTGAGTGAAAATAAGGAATAAAGTAAATATAGAGAGGTAAATATTACATTTTTGGAAATGTCCCAATCATTGATCAGATGCTACTATGTCCTTGGTACTTTCTTTAAACGATAATCCCTAAATTTTATTTGATATTTTGATGTAAAACTGGTGACCACATAGAATATACACCCCCCCTCCCCCAAAGGTTCGGTAGTCCTGAGTCCACGTTTATTGTAGGTGGACAATAGTTGGTCAGGTTTATTAACAATTCCTTGCGTTTGTTTTTTATTTTGTAATTTCTTCTCGTTATCATCTACACGAAGGTGTATAAGTATATTAATAGTTTTAATAATATGAACCATTCCAAGCAAATATAAAAAACGATTTTTTGGGAGCGATACCATATCTTGTTTGTGCAAATAAATTATACTATGCTATATAAATCAAGTAATGAATTATCGCAAAACCAAAGAATATGAAATATGTAAAAAGAGCTCCTTTAGTTAAGATTAAAGCGCAAAGTATTACATATCGGCATGATTACGTACAAATATTAAATAAATTCCGTTCGACTTGATAATAAATTATCGATTTTGCCGGTGGTACTGCGATCTATCTCAAAAGCGGATCGCCGCCTTTAAATTTAAAAGACGCCTTCTCGTCTGCTTTAACCGTGGTTGTGTTGAGCTACGATCTGGTGTGTTTGAAGCAGCGCCACACATATATGTAAGTATCACATTCACATACGGACGCACTCACACCGTTTCATATGTGAACGTATCCAGAAATAAATATGCAACACATACGTACATGGTATCCCCTACAAGAAAAAAAGAAAAACGTACCGTGAAACCCTAGATTGAATTTATGTTTACTGATAGAATAAATTCTTCTGTTTACATAATTTAAAAAAGTAATATGTGAAATAAAATAGTAGATAAAGTTGTAAATGTCTGTTGCTCGAAGAAAATCATGTTCTTCTTTTATAGGCTGATAAATAATGTTTATATAGCAGTTGGTGTAAATTTGGATCCTATTTTATTAGAAATTTGTATTGCTGTCTTCTTCATATATACGATGTAAATTGTGATACCACTTTCGTATTCACAGAAATCAGAACATATTCTACGTCTAATTCCTTGCATTAAATTTCTTACAATCATCTATTCTGAAACTATTAGTTTAGTGTCTGTTTTAAAGTATGTATATCCCAGTGTTGGTCAATTAATTTCAAATTTTATTATAGAATCTGTAAACTACTAATGATTTCGAGTCTTTTTTTTGTTAAATATTTTTTTTATTTGGTTTTCAATCTCCGATATGCATTTACTATGACATCGGATCCAACTGTTACTGTTATACAGATAGGTGCTCATAAATTTTATTTTTGTTGTTCTTTTAGACTGACTGATTTCAATGTACTATACAACATACAATGTCATTAGCGACGACCGCCAGTTAGACGTATCTCTGAAAGTAGTAAAACATGCTGTTACAATTTTGACGAGCGATAGGAATGCTTTTCCTAAAAATGTTTTTAATGAAGATTAAAAATTGAGTCTGTTGAAACTAACGCGTTCAATTAAACCGGGAACGGATATGAACTTTCTTGTTATATGTCATGAATTTTCATAGATGTACAATTTTATGATTATTGACAACGTAAGTATCTACTTGTTGCCATAAATATATTCCGAAACATTCATATTGACAATTTCGAAAGTCCAGTCCAAACGCGAATGTACTATTACGAAGTTTCAAGAAAATATTTGCTGCTGACTATAAGTAGGGCTCTTAGGAGAGAGTTAGTCGCTTCGTCAAATGAACGTTGTACCAAAGGTGTTGTGAGATAAATGCAGAGTGAAGACAAATATTTCGTATAGATAAATGTTCGTTTAGCATTGTTTGCGCTTTTATTTATAGTTCGTAGTTTATTATCGTTATTGTAACTTTTGTATTAAACGCAACTTTTGTATTAAATTAGTTTAGTTTTGTAAATAAACCATTTTATGTAAGCAATATCGTCTGGTTGTATTGAATCTCGTTAAGTGGTATGAGTACGGGCTAGGTGATATTTTTCCGTTAAAATAAAGAGAAAAGAAAGATGGCAGCAAGTACTGCAACTTCATAGATTTAAAGGTAACAACGGGCCTTAAACATCAATTGGACGAAAAGACTCACGATAATAGTGAAAGAAAAACCCAATTCCAGCAACGGTTGGAAAACGCTAAGAAAGGAATAGCTGAAGATGCAGAAAACTACTTATTTAAAGTGGACGGTGGCGTGGACGATCTGGGCTCTATAAGCATCGAGAGAAAACTTGCGCAAAAAATCCAAAACCATGGAATGGAAACTTCAGAAAAGTTTTACAACCATGGAGGAGAAATTTTTGGAAAATTTTGGAGAAATGGAAGATAAATTTGTGAAAAATTCTAGAAGCATGGGAGAGAAATTTGTGGAAAATTCCGGTGGCAGGGAAAGAAACTTGATGAAAAATTTTAGAAGTTTGGAAGAGAAACTTATTGAGAATTCTAGAAACATGAAGGAGAAACTACTAGAAATTCTTGAAGAATAGAGGAGTTGACGCAGAGTTAAAAAATTTTTGAAAACAAAATTCTACAAATTTTTAAGCGATTAATAGAAAATTCTAGAAGTATGGAGAGAAGCTCCTAGAGAATTCTAAAATTATCGAACAGAAGTTCATGGAAAAATTGAGAAGCTTGGAAAGAGAGCTCAAGATGCAGAAGTACGCAACGAACAAAACGAAATAAGTAGAGTTGCATTAACTACACATTAGAGACACGGGGTGGATTGCACACATTTGATAGAAAGGCACTCTTAGGATATCTCTTAACACTACTTGCAGCAGACGAATGGATGTACAAACGCAACTAAAGTATCTACGCTGTCTTTAACCATCCGTATCGATGCTGTGAAAGTACTGTAATTAATTCCTCTGAATAAAAGAACTACCATAGGCTCGTTAGATAACTGCAGATGTGCTTTGGCAATGAACACACGGAAGAAGTCTATCGATCATACATAGTATCAGAAGCCAGACTTGCAGGAGTATGATAATATAATGCAATTCGTTTAGTAAAGAGTTCCTGACCCACAGCACCGGACCATATATAAGAAAGTTTAGAAATAGATAGATTTTTTGATGATCTTTGAGAGTGTGAAGTACAGCGAGCAATAAAATCAGCTCAGTCAAGAACATTAAATGATGTGTTGTGACAAGTTATCGAATTTGGAGCTATATAGCAATCCACTCGGGGCCGTATTCAACAGTAGAAGAAGATAACGGGGAAAATATCACATGGCATAAAAGGATTCCCTGCCAAGGTCCTTGAGGAGATAAGATTGAAAGAACCCGAAAAATAATATTGAAATTTCAAAGATATGGGGTATTTATGAAATTGTTACTCCAGATCTCGAAGATCAAAGCATCAGGGAAACTAAAACGCTCTGACGAAAAGGAACAACCATCAACTCTCCTTTTCATCCATAGATCTATCAATGGAACTTTACGAGGACACTTAAGAATCCAGAAGATATGTGAGAAAGTACATCAACGATGTACTGACTTAACTGTAAAGAAACTGTCAAGGACTGGTGCTAAAAATGCATATCCTGTGTTACTGCGAATGGACCTCATCAAAGGGGGCCCTTTTGAAAGACGATTGTCTAACCGTTTCTCACTATAAAAATAAATTCATTTTGGTCGCAATAGACTACTTTATCATGTAGGTGAAAGCGAACGAAGACGCCATAACAGTCGAACTGATTAAAGAACTTATTGGTTGATTTGGTGTACCTTTTGAATTACATTTTGAGCAAGGGTGAAACTTCGAGTCATTCGTATTCAAAGATATTTGCAAGGTACTAGGCAAACTCAGAAACCAGAACAACTGCAGTGCATTCACAATCCAAGAGACACACGAACAGAAGCGTAATAAAATATATATTCGACGTTGTTGCTGATCATCAACCAGATTGGGATCGATAATTGCACGTGTTTCTAATAGCATATAGGTTTAGCCCATGAAATTATAGGACAAAGCTCAGCGAATCCTACAAACTGAGTTGTTTATCAAGTCCAAAGGAAATCTAATGGAAAACCGAGAGTGACTATGACGAGGAGCAAGGACACAAAGTGCAAATGTGCAGTGATCCGGAATATGGGACGGGTCGTAAAGTTTGACACGTGTCACCATACATTAGCGCACTTCGTTGCTTAAGATTTGAGAGTGGAAAGAGGAATTGATAGAGTGTTTCAGAAGAACTTTGAAAACGCTAAAGATGGAGAAGCTCCACAAGGCAATCGTTAACTACTTGTCTACTTGTATGGATGAGAAAGAGATCGCAAGTGTTCTCACCTGTAACGGTATACTGATGAAGCGCGTGATGAACTTGAAACAGTCAGATAATTCTTCTAGCTCAGTGTACATGAACACCCTTGATCAGTAAAGACGCTGTCTAGAAGTCTTAGACGGTCACCGCCAATTCCGATGGGGAGGAGGAGATCTGTAATGAAGACTCTCTCTCTGCTTTCAGATTTCTACGTCTGGCAGCGAGGAAGTTTGCAGTAGGTCTTCGAAAGATCGAAAAGATTAGTGACCCCATGGAAAAGCTCGCGTTCCTTATGGAACTGGCTGAGTCTATCTTTCATCATGAACGGATCAGCACCAAGAAGTTTAAGGATCGCAGCCTAGAACGATCAGGAGACGTCGAACAAGAACCTTGTCTTTGCACAATTTCTTGTCGATCGCCAAGTTGACATCGTTCCGATATTTGAGACAAGCTTAGAGGCGAGTGTGATCGTGGTGCGGCAAAAGCGTGGTATTCGTAGCCTGCTAAAATTCACCTCAACAGGCTAAATCGTTCAATTGGCCATATACTTATCTCTGAAGACCTGAACTGTTAGACCTGAGGCAATGCGGGTCTCTTTGACCCGGATCTGCTTGATGTCTCGGTTCTGAAAGACTGAAGGTTTCCTCTAAGGTGTTACACCATTACAGCGTTGTCCTATGGTCACTTTCCAGTAATCACGAAGACATACATACGCTGTCGACGCCTACAAGGGGGTACAATGCCCGATCTTTACAACTGGGATCTGTACAAACGACTAGTATTAGAAACTATAGAAGCCAATCCCAGATTAGAAACCGAATCAAGCAGCCTACAACATTACGTCACAGACACAAGAGGCCTTAAAGAAGTCTGAGTTGATATCAAAATTTTAGGACCTAGAAATTATGCCAAGGTAAACCATTTCGGTCAACAAGATTAAAGAGCGAAACTGCGTCCATAAGGAGTTCTAACGCACTAGATACTAAACGTTGAAGGAGGAATCCAATCGCGTGAGGAGGGAGTTCCAAAAAGTCACTAAGGAGTACCGCTTGAAAAGATGGAACGACTTCGTCCAGAAGAGCCAGGACGCGGGTTCCCGAAAAAAGATGGGACATTTATGCCTGAGATCCAGCGTGGACTAAAGCGATGCCTTACCGATCAGGAGAAAGCAGAAGCGTTAGCCGCCAACTTCGCGTTCCACTTCTCACTGAGCTGCCATAACGATCCTGATCGTTGTATCTCCCAGGGAAGTTTTAGAGGCAATCAAAGGAATCCCCAGCGAAAGATACTCGGTGAGAATGACATTCCGAAACGAAGCGCTGAATTTACGCTCAAGTTGTTAGTCATCCTGACAATGATTTTCAGCGACATGCCCCGTTTCATCTGTTATACCTCCGGGTAGAAATCTGCGGGAATAGTTCTCATTCCAAAATCCAAGAAGCACAATTACATTCTTCGTATTATCGTTCGATATCGTTGCAAGGCACCGTCAGTAAGGTTCTTGAAACCATGTTGCGATCACTTGGACGAACACCGTCTCTTAGTTGACTACCAGTCCGGATTCAGATCGGACTATTCGGCTACCTTACAGCTCTTTATGGGTTATGTCACGACCATCTTCAACAAAAAGCAGAGCGTCATCATGGTGTCTTTGGATCAAGAAAAGTTATTTAATAAGGTCCGCAACGGAATACTGCTGCTGAAGATGAAGGATTACGGCTTCCCCGCTAGTATCCTGAAAACCATCAGATTTTACCTTTAGAACAAGAAATGTCAAACCGTTCCAAATGGTTCTGGCTCCTCTGCGAAACGGATGGAATGTTCCACAGGGATCTACACTGGGTCCTGTACTGTTTACGATCTACATATTGTGGTGGAAAATCTCAGGCTCGTTAAAATTTTTAACTGGGTTCTTTGAATTAAAATTTTGACTTATTTATTTTGAATTAAGTAAAAATATTTTCTAAATTAAAATACCAAATGTAAAGTTGAAAAAAAAAACAAATATATTGACAAATAAAAAAAATATCTATATATACCGCTTTTTTACAAAAGAAAATGTTTTTACAGAAAACCTAAGGCAATATGAAATCGAAAGATAGAATTAATTTTGAAGAATTTAAGAAGATTCTACGTCTATAACCTTTGAAATCATACTCACTAGCTCGGCTTTAGGATGGATTGGCCTTCGGCTTCCAACGTAAGTGTCCGGAACTTCCAAATGTTGTATGTAGTATCAGCTGATACACTTTATTATTGGATATAATACGAAGATATTTATAATTTTACGGATTTATATGAGAAAAATAACGACTTCTTCTTTCTTAGGAGAAAAGATGCCAACATCTCTCACTTTTTGTTCCCGATCTTCATCTGTCTGTTCTTCTTTTCTTCTATATCCATGGCAACGCGTTGGTTCGCCTGTACGCCTGCATGGTAGGCCACTCAGTACACACCCACATACTCGATATGTGTGACATTGCAAAGGTAATTGCTGCCAGTCGTGCCATCCTTTCGTCGTACGAGGTCTTTCGAAGATTATGAGTACAATTTTGGAATAATGCATATTCATACAATGTAATTGAAATGTGTGAGTACTGTATATTAAACGTCTTTTAAAGATGAAATTTTGAAAAATTTATTTACATAAGAAATATGTTTACGAAAAGCGATATATAAGATAAACAATAGTAAAGTTTACGTCTCCTCTACAAGTGTTATTGAAGCGACACCCCTTTTTTTTTAAACAAGAAAAATTGTGAATAATTAGTTATTAAAGGATATCCAACGTAGATATCTGTAAAACTTTTAAAAGAAACCTGTACAGATTGAATATCTTTGTTTAAAATTTCATAAAGAGTACTGACGGTACTTCGCCTCCAACTTCTAACATCAGCCAAAATAAAAATTAACGGCGTGCACCAAACGGTGACGAAAAATATATCTGCAATCTAATAAAATTATAGAAGAAATTCATTGGTAAATAAAGGACAACAATGTATATCATTACAATATATTCCAAAGTCATTTACGTGGATGTCATCGCGCTAGTGGTAACTTCCAGATACTCTAAGATCTGATCAAAATCGTGTTCTTCAGCACCTGGGGCCTCAAAATCAATCCCAGGAAGGTGCAAGCGATTTACGCTCATTAAAAGAGTTCTTGTCGAATAAGGCGCGGATTAACAGTTGACCAATAGTGTTTACTTTTTGTGTTATATATTTCTTCTTGTAACAACTTCGCTTTATCGGCGTAGACCACCTTAGAAGGAAAACTTGCACGTTTCTGTATTTTAACGAGAACTCATTCGCAAAGTTATCGTTGTTTATCTAATCCATATTATTGAAGGAAATTTGGAATCATGCATTTTTTAATTTTGAAATATCTATTATATTATTCTGTGGAGTTGATAAAAACTACGGTGTAGCATCTGGCAGCACGCAACTATCTGTCATTTGGTAATCATGAACCAGTGGTAGGTTCGTAACGTGCATTTGCCATGAAGGCATTTTACAAAAATGGGGACAATGTAGGACGCCGTAATTGCGTTTCATCTTGCCACGTCATCAATACATGGGCCACGAATTTGGAGGAGATGTATTGAGATTTAAAAAGGAATCCTCAAGGAGAAAACATTGAAGCTATTTGGGCGTCAGCTGAGATTTTTTTATGGGACCACTTCAAAAGCAAAATGTACTCCACTCGCCCAACGACAATCGCTGGGTTGAACACGAGGATTGGAGGAGAAATTACTGCAATATCCATGGAGGTGTTTCAACGTGTTATACAAATTGTCAGCATTCGCTTTCAGGAATGCGAATTTTTTGTGTAAGACGCAATAATACTTACTTTTTCTTTCTATCATAATACAGCTTGTAAATCCATTTTGTTTTACTTCAGTGAGAGTTCATTCAAAATTTCCTGTTTCCTTCCATTATATTATATTTCTGATATTCTCTTCATCTGAAGTGAGTGGTTTGGCCTTACGTCGTAAGAAATTCACTTTTTAATATAGCAAAGAAACTATTTCAGTTATTTTCACTTTCTTTTTAGATCAACACCCAAGTGGGGTTACCATAACTCTGCCAATTATTTTTTGACATTCACTAAGTATGTAAAATAAACTTAAAATATCTTCGTTGCTGTACTCTGACACCATTAATTTACTTTAGATATAAACGAAAGCAGAATATGGAGATATAATCGAAGACGGAGGTGATTAAAAAAAAATTGAGAATTTTGCAGTTAAATATATGTATGTTTGGGCTGAATTTTCGAAACATTTAGTAGAACATTCTTCAAATATATTTATTCCCACAAGTCATCAAAATGTATTTATGGTAACAAGCGGACCCCCATATTGTCAATAAATATCACAGAACTGATTTAGGTGGCTGGTACTTGCCAAAACATAAATGTTTAAAACAAACTATACAAGCTATCAACATTTTCAGAAGTTTGTCAAAGTTAGTGTACCTTAAACCAACGGTATGCGATATCGCTAAACTTGTGTTTTAAAAAACTATTTAAAGAATCTATTGTATATAGGATGTTCTATTTAGAATCAGAAAGTTCATATTCGTTTCTGTTTTATTAATCAAGCGTACCATGAGATAAAATTTATATTTAGAAAATACATCTCTATCCATAACATCCTTCGTCAATTTCAAAACTATAGTTTCACTACCTTTTTAGATACGTCCAACACGCGGTCACCATGAATGGCCCTGTATGTGTATTTTAAAGAAAGTGGTGCAGCAGACAACCTCCTAGGTGTCCACAACGAACGTAATTTTCTTAATTATACATATTTTTTTGCTACGGTAGAGCAGTCAAGTGCGAGAACGGGTAACAGTTGGTAACACTTGGAGTGTCCAGAATGATTCAATAAATTGTAGGCGATTCAGACGCTTATTAATTATTATGAATGTATGAGGATATCTGCCATCGTAACTCTGCTTCTATACACTTTATGATACTGTTTGAATACCGGAAGTAAACAGATTGTTAAATTACTTCATAAACACCAGATAACGGCCAAAATATGGTAAAATTTTGATGTAGACACAATAGTGAGACTAAATATGTATGTAGTTCTTGAAGAGTGAAATGCCTTTTTATCTTAAATATAGGTTTACTTAAGATAATAGAAAAATTAATAAATGTTGAAGAAGTATCTAGAAAGTTGATGCTATGTATGTTACTTCGTGAAATTTGTTTTTCCATTATTATTATGTTGTTTGTCAAATCTGCAACACACTACTTTAAAATACCTTGTCATGCTATGGGAGGCTAAGTAGAACGTATTTGTGTTTTCTAAAAACGAATAGACTGATACGTTTTTATTTATTCTCCATAGTTAATATTTCCTTTAAAACTGACCAAGATAAAATGTGATTCAATTGGTAAGTTGTTTACCTGAAATTATTACTAAAGCGCACAAACTTGCGACAATTTCCACAGGTGCCGAGTGAAACGGTAACAAACAAGTAGTGATAAATTCCTATTTTATCTTGTCAATAACAATAGAGATGCCCCTAAGTTGTTGAATTATCTTCTTGATTTTGTTATACTTCGTCCTTCTACCAGAAGTTTTTACACATCTTGTACCCTAAAATCGCAAACTAACGTTATGCTAAAGTCTCCAATATATGGAATATGCAACACCTATAATTTACTGTCCGATCGTGCCACTGATATACATACATTTCTCCCCACTGTTAATTTCTTGGGCAATGAATTATCATTATCAAGGGTGACGGCAATTCTCTGTCACTACACATCGTTTGATGTAATGGCTGTGGTTTCCAGGTTTAAATAAGTACTGGTTTTTGTTGCATTGATAATGAACAGTATTATATTCTATTATATTATATATTGCATTGTAGAGGAGTAATGTGCCTAAAACAGTGTATAGCAGTCACTTGTTTATGGACCAAATAAATAAATTTATCGGTCAACTTCTGGCTCTAAAATACGACGGTGTTAAAATAGTTTGTATTGGGAGACTGTTTTGGATGTTAATAATTTGAGGGGTACGTTATTTTAAAAGTGTAAACTTCGACATTAATATTATGTAAAGCGCCCGTTGCTATCGAAGCGATGTATTATACACAGTATACTAGACATGGTTGTCTGACTGTTAGGCTACACAGCATTTAATAGAATTATTAAATACGAACAAAGCCTCTAGTCATACCATTCTTTCCACGTACAAGAAGTTAGAAGATTGAGTTGTTCCAAAGTAAAAGAATTTTTGTAGTTCGATAATGTGCGTGTGACTATAGCATCTAGCTTTGGAATAGTGTTGAAGAAATTAAATATAAACAAATTCTTAAAAAAGCTGATACCCGTGTATGTGATTATGATAGTGAAATTTACGTCTCCATTGTGCATATAGTTTAAGAGACTTTTTAAATTATTAATTTTTAAATTGCATGCAGAATGCCGGTATATGGGGAGTAAATGTAGATAACTGTAATATTAAATACATGAGAGGAAAATTACAAAAATAGAATGTTCAGACTGTAGTTAGAGGGAGCCCTAGCAGCATCTTGTGTTCAACAATAACAAAACATTAACAAACGCCAGCCAAGTAAAAGTTCAGGGAGAAAATATTGAAAATTTGGAAAAAGTATTTAGGTATTCTGTTTAAAACAGATAATATCATTACACTATATATGTTGCTTACGATATTTTCGAATAGTTAGGACAGTATTTTCGCGCAATGGCTTTGTTTTGTGCAGTAGCATGCACATCTTCCATCCTACTAAATGGTTGTAATTATCATTTTTAAACAGTAAATAATAATCATGTAAGGCCATTATAACATCTGATCTCTGTCGAATCTTTTAAATCTTTCAGTGTTTTGCACGTTTATGGAGGTCGCTGCTTTAAAAATTTAATACGGAAAGAATTCCATTTGACTGGCTTGGCATTGGGAGGCTTTTCATGAATAATAGCTTATTTCACGCTCTAATCATACACTTGAAACACTGCATTGTGCTAGAACGAAATCTTGCAGAGCTCATCAAAAAAGATTTCGAAGGAGCCTATTAAATTAGTGGCTCTAGAATATGCGCGATATATTACATTATGTTACAGAGACTTTTTAAAAGTACCGCAGAGTCTTATTTTCTCGTCAGCTAGATACTCTCCCAAAAAACCCAAATTTTCTAACCACCTTTTCGATTATCTTCTGTTATTTTCACATAACAAACATATTGGCTTCAGTAATTAGTGCTTTGTTTTGTGTATGTTTTTGTCGACCGTTCAAATAGTATTGCTAGCAGAAACTTTCGTCTTCCAGTTTTTTTTCTTCAAAACAGAAAATATCTACACGTTGTTTAAATGCACAGAATGTAATAACTATCGAAATTTGCTGTCTCTCTAAATAAAGGATAAGTTTACAATTTTTACAAAGCATGGCGCAGACTCAGCAGAACTCAGTACTATTATATCTTCAATGCCTGAGTATGGATACAATAAAGTGAATACTGAAAAAGTTGATAATTTTTATAGTGTATAATAAAACAGTGAGAGTAAATTTAAGAAAATGTATTTGTTCCATATTAACAAACGTACAATTTGTTCAACTTACAGTATAATATAACAACTATACTTACAATTAACTTCATTTATTAAATATAGTACAACATTTACAAGCTTTGGTTCATTCAACATGTTGATAATTCTTACGAAGGTAATGTTTTAAACAAAAAATAATTAACTATCTAACAAATTTAATAAGTGGGCATAAATTGCTTTTAATATTTACATTTATAGATGTATTTACCGGGTGTATAAGAAAAAAAATCTGAGAATGGTTTTTTATATTTTTTTTTACAATTTTATTTGCCTAATGCGCTTGTCATTATGTTATTGTCTAAATATATAGTTTACTGTACAAACATATAGAAAAATATTGTATATTACATCTTTCTTTTTAATACAGCAGTCTTCATATTTAGTTAATTTTTCGCTATAAAGTGTATACATTTATTATGATTGTGTGTAAAATATCGCACGTCCTTGTTGCGTTTTTAATACAGTATTGTTAAAATTATATAAAATATCGGTGAGATTATATTGGTTAAATAAAATCGAGTATTCATCGTATTAAAATTTCAGTCTACTTTAAAGGCACTGTATTTTAAATTGGTATGGTTCCATACCGCGTGTTCCAAGGCACTACAGCATAATCCCATTATGGCAAGTTCAGCCTAAAACATTCATATATAGTATATATTTTATTTATTAAACGAGCTGCATTGCAATGAAACATTCTATATACATTTTACATAACAACGGTTAATCCTTATTGCTTATATATTACATAACAGCGATTAATTCAGGTTTAAATTCCACGCCTTTTTATCACGTTTTCTTGTTTATAAATGCTTGTATTTTTTTTATATACATATGTTTAAAAGAATCAAACAGAAAGTAATTATTTTAGTGGTTGTAGCTGCAACTGTGGTAAATCAAAAATACTTAGAAAGTAGAATAACCACTGATACATAAAAAATAAGAATTATTACGAATAAACTTTACCAATAAATATTTAAATTCTTAACCAATATAATTTTTCTAAACATTGCTTAAACGAAGTTAACAAAATATACTTGATAATATTTACATCTATTATTATAGAAATATTATAATTTTCTTAAAAACATATTCATAAGTAATTAGTTTTATCATTGTAGTAGATCTGTTACGAGTATTATAACATACAAATAAAAAGTATATTTTGTTCCGATAATGAAATCTATATATAAAGCCGATATAGGTAGGAAAATATTAACTAATTATTGTCTAATAGTGTAACAAGAATCAGAAAAAATACTGGCCATATGGAATATGAACTTTGATACCTGTAGTATCCGTCTACACAAAAAAGGAGAGCGTTCGAATATACCCTATGGAATGCAATTACCAAAGTCTTGGCGAAATATACATATTTTATTCAGATTTATATTTATACAACAAATAAAAACAAATTGTGGTACTAAGCATCAAGTTCTTTAATAGTAATTTTTATGTCTGGAAGATCATGAAGTATTAAAATTTTATTGCTGTAAAAACCTGAACGATGAAGTGTTTAAATTCTGTAGGCAACTTAAATAGACTGATTACATGTACTGAAACAAAGTAGCAAGCTGATATACGTACATAATATTGTACGTTCATCGAAGATGGTGTGTTGAAGCATCAAGCTATCGACATCTTCAATCTCACTATAAAAAGACATTAGCTATTATTACTAGTTGATAAAAATATTTTTTAATTTACTATTTTTGATTATGTTTATTATATTTGAATATAGTTCTTGTAATATCTTTTGCAACTAGAACATTGCGTGCATGTTATTAAAGGTCTCAAAATTATAATCAAATTTTGATAAAAATGTATTTGTTGTTGTTTGTTCATACTAGTAGCATTTTTCTTTATAACAATAACCTTTATCGCTAAATTACTATAATTTTTAAATACTTTTCTCATAAGTAAGAAGGGTATAAACAACAATAGAATTTACAAATTTTCAAAGAAATACGTACTATTGGAGAATTTAGTCCCCGGACAATGTAAGTAAGAGTGGAGGTACATTCCCTACCCCTGAAATACACGTGAATTGTATCTTTAGCTGAAGAGGAATTGATATCTTCCCTCTTCCTTTACCGTCTGGGTACTTAATTCTTCAGCTATATATTTTCACTGTTTATAGTTTATTAGAAAAATATTTGGAAATTGTATTTGTTGTTAAAAGAAAAAGTAAGTCATTCAACTATACAAGCAGCTAAAGAAAAACGCTACAATCTCTTTCCGTAAGTTTTTTATGCCAGTTGGGCATCAGCAACGCTACAAATTAAATATTTGCATTTAAAGTAGGGGTTTCAGGAAAATGTTTCAGTATAAGGTGAACTATATATTGTTCCTATAGCAATTATTACTTTTTGAATTTATATGCACCATAAAAATCACGATATTGCACAAGTTTACCATGAAAAAGGTTACCAGGAACGATATTTCTGTACACGCTGAAAATATTCAATTACTATAACAGGTTTTTCGCACATCCGCTAATATTTCACTAAAATCGTCATCGTTCTTTTGAACACCGTTTTGCGCTATGTCGTAAACGTCTGCATAATGTCCAAGTTGAGGCTCCGGCTTGACATTAGTATTTGGCAAAATCACAGACGTATGTTGAGCTTGAAAGTTATAAGTGACGTTAGAGCTTAACGAATCGTTCCGGTGATAATTATGATTCGAGTCTATAACGTTGGGCTCTGAATTGTGACATTTTAGGTATTTGTCGAATTCTCTAGCATCGACGTCACTTTCTACATCACTACGTTCTTCTTGTGGCATGAAACCCTGAACCAAGGGATAGGTTGGATATTCGGTCATATTGGACTTATAGTTGAGATCATATTCACCCTTTTCCATTATAATATCATTTTTGATCGCATAAGGAAGGTAATCCGTTTTCATATGCGAACTGATCAATATATCTTCTTTGTAATAATCTTTCGGAGCGTAGTATTGCTGTAAGTTATTGGAATAGTAATGAACGGTATTCGCACTATTCGCCACTGAGTTAAGATTGTTTTGAGACGTGCCTAAAAGTTGCTGATCTTGAGATGTTGCTACGGGCGGATAGAACGTACCCGTAACAACGTGCCCTTGCTCGACCGAACTTTTATTCGCGCACATAACGTACATACCATTCGCCATTGGCACCGATGTTATTGGCTGAGTATTAGTGTAACTTATCGTATTACTTTGTCGATAATTTTGGACCCTGTAATTCTGCTGCGTTGGACTCAAATTATTTGGTGTGAGATTGTTCACATTACTTGTATGTTGTATACTGGAAATACGTTGCTTATCGTCGTATTCTTTTTCTAAAGGAGATAAATCAGGCGTTGGAAGAGCACCATCTGTTTCACTTGAATTTTCCTTAGTCTCTTGTGATGGACTTCTAGGTTGTTTTAACACATTCTTCGGCTCCGGGCTGTGCGTGGGCGATTGATCTGGAGTATGCAAAGCGAAAGGGCTTTTTTGGCCGTAACTTTGTTGATAACCAACGTTGTAGTTGTATGAATATCGTTTTTCGCCACTTTGCGTTGCGTAATCACTTGTAGAACCTGGACTTGGAAAGTCTATCGCTCCGTAACTGGTCTGTTGTATCGTGGGTGACAAGCTCGAATTCGGTATGTAGCCCGAGTATCTCGGCGACATATTCGGAACGTTAGGGCTGGGTAAAGATGTACCGACTCTTGCCCCGACGCCGGATGTCGTCCGTTGTTTATTGTGTTTCCGTCGTCTCGGACGGTATTTGTAGTTAGGGTGTTCAGTCATGTGTATCACTCGCAGTCTCTCTGCTTCTTCGACGAATGGTCTTCTATCTTGGGGTGTTAGTGAACGCCACTTTTTACCTGAAAATAAAATAATAATGTTATAATAATGATTTTTAGAATAGAAAATTAATGCTTTTACATTTGTATATATCCACTTTTACGTTAACAAAACTAAATTCAGTCTGATTCAAATAAAGTACGTGCGATTGCTGTTTCCGTTATTGTTAATGGTACGAAATAATTGAAATTAGTAAGAAACTGTTTTTTTTTAGATAGTATTTTTTAAAACCAAAGAAAGAAGCAGCTACGTAATATATGTTTGAGAAATTCCCAACTTATTTTTAAGCAGAATATTGCTTGTATATTTTACAAGATAATTTAGTTTGTTATATCAATGTTTTGATAAAGTAATCTAAAGCAAAACAGCTTGTCTCTTGAGCAGCGTACATTTTCTATACACACCAAAATTCATACCTTTTTATTCTTTATAATAAGTATATTTAATTGTAAGAATAGTTTATAATTATTCCATAGAAAAAGGTTAAAAAAAGGGATGTAATTACCTTGCTCATAGGATTTGAACTTATCCGCTGCATAGACAAGAAATGTTAATCATAAGTAATAAAAATGTTTCAGCTGCATACGTGCACAACCACTTATAGGTTAACATTAGATGAAAAGAAAGTAGTGGCGGATCTGACAGAAGTGTTTACCTTTTAGTAGGAAATTTGAAGAATGATTTCCATGAGACACACAAAGTGTGTTAACACTTCATATGAACACTTTATTAAGACTAGCTCGGTTGTGGGCAATTACAAAGGTAATACTAGATATTCCAGAACAGATAGTAGTGATATAAATGTCGCTGTTGTTCAAGCAGTCTATTTTTAATTACTAACCGATGTAGTTTGAATGTAGGCGTTGTACAGAAAATAGTGTGAAGAATTTGGAAGTGGGACTAAGCAGGATACAGTTGTCCCATATTAAAAAAAAATTAAAAGTTTGTCCGCGTGAAAGGTTGTTAGAATTCAGCTGAAACGGCAAACATGCAGCTTGTGCATCTGATTTCTTTCAACGATTAAGTTACTACCCACATTAGCGATCACGTAGACCGACAAAACACCTTTTAGGATTTTGAACGTGCGAATAACTGGTGACTGTGATTATACCACTTCCAAAGATAAGTATCTGGTGTATGATTACTGCGGCTGGTATAATTGGGTTTTACTTTTTGATCTACCAACAATGAATTTTTAAATGAACAAATATACTACCGTGACATGTCACTGTTGAACAACCGCACCCTTTACTTTTAATACTTGCGACGTTCTGTAGCACACATCCTCATGCACATGGATATGAAGGAGTCGACCTACAATGGCGCCTCCTCTGCATTGACCTACCGTCCTGTAACTTGTAGTTGTGGGATGTGATGCAAGTGAGAGTACCACGATAATTTGACGTCAAAGAAAGAATAAGGAATGCAGCAATATTTATCCTTGGAGAAGCACCAGCGCGTCGTTATGACTATTCCAACTTATGTGTTGAAAACAATAAACGACAAATAAAGACCCTACATTGAGTAGCACTGTACATGTGTTGAAACTTTTACTAATTCGATATTATGTCTTATTTGAGAAGTGTAGCGATAGATGAAATCAGGGCAAATTTGAAAATTTAATTATTACTGTCAGTGACCCCAACTAATTCCAAATATCTGTCGCTTTTGATTTTAATAGAAGTTGATCCTTTATTTTAGATAGCTGTATATTATTGAATTTGGTTTTAAGTAAAAATTGTGTGTCTATATGTATAGTTTTTGACTTATTTACGAGTTAAAAAAATAACATGACCAGCTCATATAAGAAATATTATAGTTTCATGCAGGCCCTCCAAATGGTATAAGTTTTGGTTTATCAGAATTCAAACATGTTCATCTTGCAGAAACCATCAGAATAGGATGAAGTGGTCAATTGGTTTTATGAAACTTAGAAAAGTTTAACGTCTTAAATTGACACATCCGTATTTTATACATACGAATAGAGATTCTTTTTTGTTAGATACCATTTTTTTTCATCTAAGTTACACAAATTAATTCCTTTTACAAAATGCAGTAATATGCAGTATATTTTCATCTATAATAAGTAGGCGACGGATATGTTAAAACATCTTAGCTAAGTTAGCGCCAAATCAATGATCCCGCCAATACCATGAGTGGCGGTATTTAGTTGGATTATTATATTAGGTATTGTTTTCTGGGCATTTTTCGATGAGCGCCATTAATGTTAATAATCTAGCAAATCTCGTTTTTTTCGTATTTTTTTACTGATCAATACTTGGGGCATTTTGTATTTTTATATTAGGTATCCGTACGAAAAATATACGTAAATTACAGTGAGTTGTACGTGTGGTACATAAAAATAAATTTAACGCTTTAGGAGTGCAATCGAGCTGGTGGTAATTCACTAAATCATTCAATATAAAGGTAAGAGCAAAGGAGAAATTTTCCTTTGAGAGAAATGTTACGTTTCGTTATGTGCTTACTATGAAACAGTAAATCTCTCTTATATGTGCGCACTCGCACATAAATATAAAAAAAGCGTTGGCGTTTCGAGCGATTATATGGGCTGGCTATTAAATTAGCGCTTGTGTTAATAATTAGTCGTAAAGAGACTGAGAAGCTCGTAGGCGTCATTCTTACGAAATAATTTTTAGCGATCAAATTAATATACCTTTTTTATTGTGCGTTATATGTATTTTATTTTAGGTACTTATTAATATAAGAAATATATTGAACATATTGCGCACGACTTTATCAGATTGAGTGTATGATCATGAACTTGGTAATGTAGTGCTAGGTATTATTAATTTTCTATTGCCGTTGTGAAGTAACTACATAATAATGTATAATACAAATTAGTTACCTGAAAGCTAAATAAGGAATTGCTTCAGTTATAGATATATATATATATATATATATATATATATATATATATATCTGTATAAGTTGTGGGATGGCAAAAACAGCAAGGTATTAATAATATATATAAGGCAGCAACACATTCTTTTGAATAACATCTGGGATAGCATAGAGAAACGCATATCAGAAGCACATTTTATCATATAAGATCAGTGTAAGAGTGTTTAAGATTTAATTATTGAACATAACCTGGCAGAATTAATATGCGACAATGAGCCTGAATTTCTATATTCAATGTATGGATGTCGGTTACCTTAACTAACCTTTTACTAGTCTTTTTTAATTATAATTTCTCACAACTAAAGTACGTGTTTTTTACATAAAAATATTACAAACACACAGACAAATATGTCCGGTCTTTTTTAAAAGTACACGCCGTTCTCAAAATAATTAATGGCATTTCAATCTTTTAGGCGAGTGAGTGTAGTAATAAGACCATGAAAGACTTTACACAAACTTCAAGACTCCTGAGGATATGAGTAATGCTGCAGAGACGAATGCTATTAGAGATGCGTGCGGCTCGGTTACTGTGTATATTAAAAATAATTAATGTAATTACTTACTATTTTAGTTTGATTGTGTTGTTGATGTAGACTCTACATCAATAAAGCCCTGCATCAATAACACAATCAAACTAAAATACTAAGTAATTACATTAATTATTTTTAATATTGGTAGTAACCGAACCGCACACAACTCCGAAAGCACCCATTTTTGCAGCTTAGTTAGTTATGGCTACCTAAAATAGCTTATGACCCCGTTCATCCACTCACCACGAAAAATGCTTTTTATTTACAATTTATACTTTTTATGCTTCTTGTTTGTAACTCTAGCTCTTTGGAAATCAAGAAAAAAGCAACAGTAAGGCTATATATTTTCAAATAAAATGCCAACTTACAGTTAGTATATTTTTATTTGTAAAAAAATGTTCTTTTAACATCGACTGATTGGTGCGTATTTTAATCTAGCAATATGGCCGAGATTTTTGGTAAAAACAAATTTAAATTTTCATGAATAAAGTAAACGATCAATAAACTATTAGTTTCCTCCAACTGGTTTATAGTAAACAACAAAGATTTTGGCATTTTTTTTTTGATTTAGAAGTAATAAATTTAGAACTACAAACTACGAACATTAGTTCTTCTCTCATCAACAATAATGTAAAGAAACTGATTTTTGCTTATATGACTATTTATATCTGTAATTACATTATCGTGGAGGACACATCATTTTTTCTTAGTAATGTACTTTCATGGAGTATATTTTTGTTGTACAATGGTTCTCAAAAAGTCTAAATTTATGATTTGCTACCTTATTGAGGGGTATATTTACACTCATCAATGCTTCACATAACCGCCAATTAAAATATTCTTGATTGCATGATTTTGATGATACCGACGAGAGGAAGAAATCTACGAAGTCTTTTCTTCCTTTCCTCTCGCATTCTCTTTTATGTTTCTTAACCATGAAGTACTGATCTACTCATAGTATATATCACAGCTTACCTTAAAATATTACTTTAGGATATTTTAGTTAATTACCTTATGTATTTTTAAAAAGATAAATATTTCCAGATAGACTATAATAAGTTGATGACATTTCCGGTTTCTATTAAACAGTAAATAATGAATACTTTTGTTTAAATTTCTTTTGAAATTATTAAGAATGTTAAAATACGTTAAATCTAAAGCACGAAAAGAATAGGATATAGCTCAACCAACCACTAAAGTTTAACTCCCCCTTTTTAAATCTAAAGTATTAAGAGAGCTGAACTCGTTTTATTTAAATAATTAGTATGTAATGCATCATTTGCTACAATCTAATGTCCACAATATAGTTAAATTATATTGCATTCCAATTTGTGTTTCTCAGAACTTCGTATGTAAATATTTTACAGCAATGAGTATTTCATCCGTGAACATTAAATATGTGTATTATTCCTTAATTATATGAAAAATATATAATTTTATTTTAACTGTTAATCTTGTTATTTTAATGTACTTTGCGTATATTCCGAATATTGGATTTACATATATTCTTAATACTGAGAAATATATTTTTACACAAAACCCGAACTCCACTTGTAAGAATATGATTTTTAAGTTATTCTTAAAATTTTACATTGATCACTTCTCGAATAAAAAGTAGTTGTTCTGGATTTCTCTTAATAATTCTTTTTTTTTTCTGATAAAAAAATAAAATCTCTCGTAGAGTTCCAGCAAATTATTTCCTGACAGAGGATCCTTAAAGTTTGCACTGCCTCCGAACTCGAGCGAAAATGTTACATTTCGGTTCAACTATGCACGCTCCCGCAAAAGTGCTTTTCAATAACCATTTTGTGTCTTATCTGTACAGTGTTTCATTTCACTTCTCGTACGATTGAATATTGTATGTATTTTATGCGGTTTCTGTTTCCACAGTGGTATTGTTGACTTTTTAGCCAATGCGCTCGAAAAGTAATTTTATTGTGATGATTTATTAATCATCAAAATACGATCTGTAATAAAATCCATAACAACAATACTGTTTACATATTTTATCATCCAATTATTATAGTTGCTGTAGGAAGTTTGCCAAATTCTACGATGAGTTCGTCAAAGTTAAATCGCTATCGAAATGCCTATTCATGTCGTCTTATAATACGAGCATTACAATCGCTTTATTGCCTTTTAATGTGGATATTAACACGTGCGTTCGGCACCGAAAGATGTTACTCTTTACTTCTCTGTTGTCTCTTTCTTTTTTTTATTAACTCGTATTTGTTAGTGGTTAATAAGTTCGTGTGCGTGTATAACATAAACATTAATTTAGCTGACAGGCCGTACCGATATTTTCGAACCAGGGCGCGCCCGTAACGCATAACCGGTCAAAAATTTTGGAAACGTCTACCTGAACCAGATGTTAGTAGACATTGTGGTGGACAATAGCGACCTTTTAAAAAAACATTCATCATTTGTTCAGATGTAATATTTTCTCATTAACAAGATTCACCTGTTATTTATTACTTTTGACGCGTTTTGTTTTGTTTTTCCTCGTTTTTTTTATTCTCTTCGCGGCCGTCCACCGTTGATTGGTGCGCCGCCTACGAGAATGTTTTTTAAAAACATATTTAATTTGAATATATTATGACATTGAATGTAAATAAATTTGTTTTTATTGGGGATTTTATTAACTGACGTCACCACATTGTACGGAGATTATAATTTATATGCCGTTTTATACAGTGTTCTAGATTTTAGCAATGTGTCATAAACAAACTAGCTGTTCAGTTGGCCGATATGTGAACATCTTCACAGTAATGGCGAGCAATGTTCAAGTTCGCCTACATTACCTACATTAATGAACACACAATATTCAAAATAACCTTGGGTTGGGATAGTCACGTGCCACAGTTGTCTAAACTCGTATCAACTTGAGAGAAATTGTGATAAGAAGGTAGTTATGTTCTACTACTTGGCGAAATTTTAGCGTACTTTTACGCTCCGAAAGAATTCTAGGCGAAATATTGTAAGACAATATTTCAAAGAACTGAATATAGGATTACACATATTGAAAGTAATACTGTATGTCAGAGAATATGTAAATGCGTTCACTACTATAGGAACAAATTCTATCATAGCTGCAATACCCGTAAGTTAAGCGATTGACCTGTACCGCTTCATAATCCGGTTACATTTGAGTCATCTTATTATATGGCAATCAGAATATATAACACTGTCCACAACATAAACAAATCAGATGAAAATAACTATGAAATATCAGCTGATTGATATTTTCCAATTATCATATATTTATATCACATACATTCATGTACACAAATATGGAGTAGCCACCGTCAATTGACTGGATTTTAATAACAATAAAGTTTTTTAAGGCTTTTGTTAGCCTTACCTTCGAGATTAAAGGTTACACTGTATGATAAAACCAGAGCAATTTTTCAAAAAATAATATTATGTTACACTTTATTTGTAAAACCTATGTTAGCAAGATGCGGAAATTTTATTTTATAGAAATAAAAATTATTTTTTGAACATACATTATATATCTTAAACACCTATAGATTTGAAAATATGTACAAAATAAACAGTACCGAAAATGTAATTTGATTTACTTTTTAATTTGTATGATTTACATCTTCAAAATATGCACGAATGCGGCGCAAAGTTCATAACAATTTTGCAGGTCACTAAACTTTGTATCGAAGAGTGGTCTCCAATATGTGTTAGGGAATCCTTTGGGCAAAATAATAACTCTTTCAATATGTCTCAAATGTATGCATTAGATGCCATCAGATTGGATGGATGAGATGAATATCCGAAGTCTGTTGCACGAGAAATTAATTTGTGTCCAAAATGTTCATGAACCAAAGCTTCTGTGCATCTGGGTGTGTGGTTTGTGCAAACCATTGCGTATTCATCGTAAATAAAGTTCATGTGCGGTAAAATTTCTTAAATCTCTCACAAAGGGGGTAATGATGTTCTGTCCTTAAGGGCTGGATTGACAGTAACTCAATATTCGTCATCATCCTCAACAAAATAGGGGCCAATAATACACTGCCCAGATATAGTACATCAAAAGGCAACTCCAGCACTGCAGAATGGATTTTCTATTTTCTACAAATACGTTCAAATCAAAGGAATTGAGTTGTTTGTCTATTGATATAGCCATTAAGGTGAACGTGGCTTTCTTCTGTAAACTATACATTTTTCAAGAAATTGACATCTTCGTGCAGTAGATTCAACACACGTCCACAATAAACTTTTCTTTGTGTGTTTGTTTACAGCATTTAGTCGTTGTCTAATTTGAATACACATCACTAGAGACCGCATTATATGTAAGGTGCATATGTTTTATTTTATTTATTTATTATATTTTACGTCTATTTGTTTATTAGATTAAACTTAGTTAACGCTAATTAACTTTAATCAGTGTAATACATCTACATATAGACGTAAAATATAATAAATAAATAAAATAAAATATGTGCACTTAGCATATAATCCGGTCTCTACACATAACCATCAATTCGATGTATGGATGCTTCACTGATATTTAGCGTATACATACGTAGTTCGTTGTAGGTTTCTTTGCAACGCGTTCTCTTTTCTTAATTTTTATTTGTATACATTGGTCGTCGACGGCCTAAAGAGCCTTTGCGGTAACACAAAATACTACTAGTGCAATAAAGTTTCTCAATAATTGTTAACATTGTACTTTTACTCGGTAAAGCTTTGTTAAAATGTTGTCGATATTCTTCAGAGGTCTGTTTCAAACATTTGTTCAAATTTAAACTTGTTAAACCTGTCCATTTCCGTATTGACGAAAATTTTTCTTCTGATATTTTTTTAAACATGATTTTAATACGAGCGTAATGCTAGCGCTACAGTTAATTACAGACAAATCAAACGCAACAAATGAACATCGTACAAATAATTTTCCAGCGCGTTAAGTCTTAAATATCCGAATCACAAAAAATATATTAATGCAAATGAAAAAAGATACCGCGTAGAATAAAGAATTTTGAATTTAAAAGTAGAATGAGTTCTCATAAAGTGTATTCTTTACTCATACACGCACTTTCATAATTTGCTAGATCCGCCACAGTTCTTCCAAAAGTACGCCGATTATATGATCTTCCGAAGAACGAACAATATTCCCCACGATTCAATGATATATAAATTCTAAGCAGAAACGAAAATTTATAAAATTTTAGTGTTAAATTTCGTTTAGGATTTCGATGAATTATTGTTTTCCAAATTGTCTATGATCAAAATTTTGTCTTATACTTTCAATAACCAAAGCTCTATTTGCCTGTTGTTAGATAATTCAGCATGCATACTTTTCTTGAGATGACATTAGCTAACAATTGTCTTCGTGCTGTTATCATCATGGTAAGGAACATATTTCCTATATAATTTCAAACATGGAAATATTGGTTCTGAATTTCGATTTTGCCAATTGCAACGTGTGTGTGCCAAACACTTTTATAATTACACATCTAAAATGCCTAGAAAACAATACCTAACACAATAATGCTGCTAAATACAGCTACTCATGGTATTGGTGAAATCATTCACGAGAAAGACAATGTGAGGAGACAAAAAGCGCTAACATACGAATATACGTCATGGAAAGCCTAAGAAATTATTCACATGAGCAGTGCTTGAATCGGCAAACGAGTGTTTTATTGTGTTGGCACCAGTTAACGCCAAGAATACTCGGGCTGTAAGTTTAGATATGGTGCTAGTAGCAGGGAATTGCATGTGATGTGCAGAGCTGCTGTTTTCGATTTTCAATGACAAATTTGTGGGCAAAAATGTGTCCCCGGAGTGTGTGACGAGCTTGATGAATTGCAAGCAATAAATTAGAGTATATGCTATATTATTGCATCCTATTTAGGGTGATTGCGTAACTTATGTACTTACATTTGTAAGTTTCGAATAATGTTTACGAATTTGTAAGTACGTACACTACAGCGTGACTAAGTAATGTGCCCGCCAGAATATATACTAGCTAAATAATAATTCCTTTACCGCACTGCGTGTTCATAAATTTTGTGTGTAGTCTCGTGCAATTTATTGATGTACACGTACTAGTTATTCAATTTCCTCATATTTTATTTTTCTTCAATTGTACATCACTGTATTTTTATTACAATATATAAATTTTTATGAATTGTTTGAATTCTGTTTTCAACTACGACGATTACAAGGACTGTGTAGTTGTATAATTCACAGGTATCGCAGTAAACTCCACTCCACATAAATTCATAATCATTTGGAACGCAGCGTTTCAGGAGCACGTGAACTCTCATTGTCAAGCGTGTTGTCGACAGTTGGTCGTATTTTTTTTTTAATAAAAGGTCGAGAATAAAATATTCTAAATGTATATAAAATACTTTAGAAATTTTGAAGAAAATATTGGGTTTGCATGTTTAGCCATGCTAGAAAAATAAATTTGTTTAGAGCTGATAGTGAGTCCCGAATGGCATTAGATGTGTATAACTTATATTTCGTGTAAGGTATATGGCCTTTTCCACTGAGAGTTCTTCATTCATGTTTTTTTAGTTAATGAACCTACTCCTTAACGAAATTACATGTGTCTTCGTATGTTTTATAAATTTATGAACCGTCGAGACATGTTATTTTTACCCGTTTAGACGGGATCCCTTGCCACTTCCAAGCGTATCCTTTGGTATGAGCGACTAGTTACATTATTTATAAGTTCTGAATTAATTAACCGTGTAACACTGAATCATTTACGTGATATTATACGCTTATATATACGTTTAATAATTTTGTTATGATCGTTTATCTAATACAGGATTATTTTTGATATGAAAAGTTTTAAAAGTTCGCTATTTTAATATTTTATTATCTTATTATCGTTCTGTAGGTATGGATCTTTATACTGTCTTCTTTGTAAGTGTCCTTATTAAACTGTGCAAGCTATTTTAGCATTGATAAAATTTTCCTAGATTAAAATGAATCAAAAGATGTAATAGATTTTATTGAGCTTTTGTTTTATACATAATTGAGGACTAGCCTGTTTGCTGTATATGTATACATATGCATATACTTAAGTTAAAATCAGTTACATGTTAATTTTAATTAAACAATTCACGTTTAAATAATTGATACGTTTTCTGAGTATTTCACACTATAAAATTTTAGCCAATAGAGAAATCAATAATATTTTTGGTTTGAAGATCGTAATATTAGTGAATAGAAGATTCGAAAGAGTAAGTTTGTAAGTACTAATTACACATTTTCAAACGAATTATTAAATTGGTGCTGTTAGTATTGTCTGATTAAGGTTTGACAATATCAAACAAGGTTAGCAAGAAAAAAAATAATTAGCTCACTCTAACATATCACACACCAATAATAACAAGATAATTATAGTTTCAGTCATTAAGGATTGTAAAATTACACTTCCTGAGTTTCTATTGTGAACGAAAGTCTATAGCTATTTATGTACGTTAATTATCTGCACGTGTTAATGAACCGTTTATATACAGATTTCGAAGGGCCACTTTAATGCTGTGAACAATAACATGTAGAGTCAATATATAATACAACTATAATGAATTGACAATTATTACGTTTATTATATTATATTATTACAAGAAATCAAGTATGTAATGTGGGAAACGTTCAATTACAATCTTTGTTTTTAATAGTAAGATTTTCTATTTGGTGTTGTTTCGATTAGCGCAATATCATTATTATAAACAAATTATAAAATATTATTATCCATTTTCACAACACTGTCATTAAGGCGAATATGCTAAAGGCATAATATTACATAGCCTTTCATTAACTGGAATGAAGTTATATACTGCCGCGTACTAGTCTTTGACTTAATAAGGGGAAAGCTATAAAAAGAGTTAATTACACGACAAATACTAATAAATAAGAGCATTAAAAAAATAAAGCCCGGTCTGGAGCGGAATCGAAGCATCGTATAGTGCTCACAATCATGTTGTGCGCACACGCAATATAATAACTAAATAATAATTTGCTGGTAAAGTAAAACCCTCAATTTGGAAGATATTCAGGGCGATACCAGAGCTAAACATTCTGTAAACGGAATAAACGGGTATAGATAAGTTATAAGTTAGTGTAACTTTGTTGGAGCATGATTAATTGTTGAGGGGCGTGATCGGTGATTGACAGAGCGATTGTAGCTCCGCGGGTGGCCATACTCCGAACTACGAACGTATCCCTTAAAGTCTTCTCTAGCCGTGATCTACCAATGCAGACCGCGACAAACCATGCGTCTGTGCTCAGCGTACTATATAAAAATAAGCTTTTATCTCTATGTAGACGATATTTAATACTTTAATGCTTATGAAAGAACAAGATAGAGAGAGAAGTGAAGTGCGTTATATTCACCTCTATAAAGCTCGCCAAAGTTAAATTTATACCTAAGTACTTAATTGTCCAATTAATTATTGTAAAATAATCTTTAAGTTAGTTATATTTTTTATAAATGCTTGCTAAATTGGGTACTATTGGTTATTCTTTTATGTAATAGCAACCAGCGGTTATCGTCATATCGCTCAGAATTGTTCTGGATACTTATTACCTCATAGGAACAACTGATACCAAACAAATAATAAGCTTTAAAAGGTAGTTGTAATTTTGGATTCTAATTTTAAATAATTTGAATATGAATTATTACTGACAATTTTGCATCACTTCCATTTACCTCTGGTAGGATAAACCCGGGCAAAAGTTCGCATCGTGGTAAGAATCACATTGGGCTTAGTGTTGAAGGGGAGGTTAAAAGTAGGAATCTTTTCCTTTCAGTAGTAGGTATCTAGGATGGTAATTAATTCTAACTGTATTGGCTGCAGCACATACGTAAAACTGATGTAAGTGTAAATATGTTTATCATAACATCGATAATCCTAATTAAGTTGTAATGTTTTAAAATTTGTAGTAAGAAACATACAATATTTTTGTGAGCATTACCCACGTTGTAGTGTCTAAAATGATGCCATTACTATCTTTACTTAACCAGAAAATGCCGACGATATCATCGAAATTAATGCCCGAAGTGGCAAAAGCCCCTAGATGTATTAAAGGTAAAATGTCAGATCTTTAATGAGGTTTGTGCAAAAAGTTGCACAATTAGAAGTGCTATAAGTGCTTTCAAAGTATGTAGTATAATACCTGTCAATCGCAGAGGACAGTGAGGAGGATTTTTTACCAGTTAATGTTACTGATCAAACGTTAGTTGACGGCTACAGATAGAGAAGACAATAAACTGTTGTCTAATTAAATAAATAAGAAAAAAATGATTCCAGGATTTAATTCGAATTAAAATATTTGTCGCAGCTCGACGCAACCATGTACCCCAAAAAAGTATCGAACACTTCTCTAGCATCCTCCCAGTGATTTTCTCTGATGCATTTATTTGATAATATTCTCAATACCAGGGATTCCCAAAAAACGCAAAAAAGAAATAAAGAAAGGTGAAAACAATGCAAGAAAAAAAGAACAGAGGGGAAAACAAAAGTTCAACATATTCTCCAGAAGAGAAGTCTGGAGCAAATCGCTTTCGCAAGTTTTTGCACATCATGTGAACCAATTGTCAGGGATTGGACCGTGTGTGACAAGTGTCAGACTTTGGTAGCATGAAAACTCCTATTGAATCTTTGTTTAATATGGTATAATTTTCCTTGTATCAATTAATGTGTGTAGATATTTATTCTTTTGATACTTTTATAGAATGAAATGTAATAAACTTTTATTTTGTATTTCTCAAGTGTATATTTCCTTACAAAATAATGTTATTATATATATATATATATATAAATATACATATGTAATATATATATAAATATATAAATATATATATATATATAAATATACATATGTATAAATATATATATGTCAAAGGTAAGCACATTGTATTTTTGTGGCAACACGTTCGAACTTTCTCTCCATCAATTTGGAATTTTGTCCTATCGCGGAGGGTAATGTCCCATTATGTACCAAGCTACTTTTTTTCATTTTCTTGATATTTTTTATTTATAGGAATAATATATTTTAATTTATTAAAAAGTCAGTAGTTAATGTATTCAGTACCGAAACATAAAATATAAATAAAAATAAATGTCATTATGAGACGAAACATTTTCAAAATTATCCAAAATATACAGGAAGTTTGCGGATAGAAAAATTTGAAGCTTTGAAGCGCGGATTGAAATCGCAGCTATCTTTGTTTACAAAAGTCAACATTGAACAAGCGGCTGTAACTCGTGCCAGCTTTCGTGTGGCTCTTAAAATCGCAAAACGTGGAAAACTATTCACCGCTGGAGAAATGATAATAGTATCATAGAATATTCCCGAAAAGTTAAATTTATTTAATAGTATCAGTTTGGAGCAAGTGATTTACCATATCATACTGCCGTACGGTGAAGTTGACATTTTATGTCGATTTGACATAACATATGAACGAACTGAATTTGAGATTAGAAGGAGAAAACCAGCTTCTCCCTGATTTATATACTAATATCAAGTCGTTCCCCCAGAAGATAGTACTGTTTTAATCACAGTTACGTAAAAATACTTCACATATTCTAAAACATGTGAAATATTCAGCCTCACTACTGAGACGTCGATTTTGCAATCGAAGCTTGAGTGCTTTGAGGATAAATTTTTATACTCGTTTTTCAGACTTGATGTCATTGCGAATGAAATTAAGATGTTTCAAAATCCTTTTGATACTGACATTGCAACTCTAGGCTCGGAACTTCAAATGGAAATTATTGATGCAACGATATAATTAAGAACAAATACCAAGACCCTTTGTTGGAATTTTATATATATATTTTATATGTCTTTTGATACAATTTGACGATTTACATAAATTTGCTCGTGGGCTGCTTTCTTTTTTTTTGTACTACTTATTTGTGTGAGAAAACATTTTCCAAAATGAAGTACACAAAGAATGTTTACAGATCTAAGTTAACCGATGAGCATATTAAATCTCTTTTAATAATTGATACATGTAAAATTCGTCCATAACTACAAACTATTGTCAGTGGAAAATCCCAATTACATCAATCTCATTAGTACACCCCGCGGCTTTATTCGTGCTCATTTAGCTTTTCCGTTCCTGGGCAACTTTCGGGATAAAAATCGATACTATTTATCCTAACATAATTACCGAGGGTAAAACCGCGCGATCTTCACTAGCTTATACTGTTAGTGGGATTCACTTTCAATTATTTGTTAGTTATGACGCCTAAGTTAAATTTTCTGCGTATTATATTTGTCATTAAATTTTACCTAGTAAGTGAATAAAATCGAGTTATTATCATTACGTGTTTTTTATCCAACTTATCACAACAGCAATAACAACAGTAAGCCATTAGCTGTCCCTTCATGACATTGGTCATTAGCTGTTGCGGGCCAGATTAATAACACTGGCGGGCCGGATTCAGCACGCGGACCGTAGTTTGGAGACACCTGTTCTAGAGCATTGTTCTTATTTTTCAAACTAAGAAATACTTGGGGTAGAGGAGCCCGATTAAGTTGATGACGTCTATCTAGAAGACGATTTTATAAATTAGAAAGAGTAGTGGTATAAAACGAGGTGATATTGTATAGGGACTAAAAATTAGTCGAGGTAACGTTTAACTCTTTCGTTGGTGTCTCTCTGGTATAATCCACTAAGTTAATTTGAATAGTACAATGGTTAGCCCTCGCCTCGTGGATCATCAGATGCCATCCAGAATGTTAGGGCTCTATTTTTCATTAAGATTTGTTATGTGAGGAAACTACACAAAAAAAAACATGAGTCTTGGTTATTGATATAGTCTAGCCAATTTGTAGACTTATGGCCAATGCAGAATTAGTTACTACGTTTGTCCCGATTATTGTTTTATTACTCTATAGAAAATGGAAGGTAAACCATATATGTATATGAGCATCCACGAATGAAACTGAACGTATTATGCAAAAATAACCACCCACGGCTTGTCACATATTTTACATAGCACAAATTTAAGGTGTCGATTCTTTTATAATTTAAGAGATGCCAGACGCGGATAAATTATAGTGATGCCTTTGAGTGCTTACACATCGCATAATAAATGAATAAAGTATGCAAATCACTGTGAATATCTGTATAAGATATGTACTGTTTATGCATTTCTTAACATAAGAAATTTATTACTTCGTGCGATGTTTAAAATTTTTAGGTAAATTTTATCGATTGCAAGTTGCATTTATATCAGACTTTTTCAAAAGTTGATTAACAAACAATCACGAAATACATACGATGAAGAAATAGTGTCAGCGATTGGTCGGAGTATAGGGTAATAACTAGAAAAGATTTGTTTGCTAAAAATGTGCAGTTAGTGATATTCTAAATCGATAGGCACAAAGTATTCTAATTGTAGGAAAAAGAAGATGAAGGAGTTCTACTATCTTCGAATTTACTCTTGCAGAAAATGAATCATCTCAATATTATAAAACGTATACACAACTAAAGCGAAAGCGTAACGTGGTGAAACGTTAACGAGTGCATGTCACCTAGATACGAGGGCGACTTGAAATGTTTCCAGAATCGGCAAGAGATGACGCACGAAGGTTGAAGTGGATTCATTGGTCGGCAAGGGCAATCTGTTTTATGGAAACTGTCAAAATTTCAGACGTCTACTGTCAACAGTTGTTGTTTAAAAGTTTGTTTTGTGTAGCAAATCAAACGGTTTCGTACAAGTAGATAAAATCGAATTTCGTGTAGTGATAAAACACTTCTAGATGGATGGAAAAACGGTCACGGACATTCGAAGTATTTTGCTAGCGATTCATGGCGGATGTACTCCACGGAGTTCAAACGTCGCCGCACAAGTACAAGTGACGAACCACGCAGTAGGCGCCCAAAAACCGCTACCAACGATGAAATGCTCGACAGGATTCATGATCTCGTGTTAGCCGATCGCCGATTGAAGCTGAAAGAGATAGCTGAGACAACAGGCATCACAGAAGAACGCGTTGGCCATATCCTACACGAAATTTTGGGTATGAAAAAAGGTTTCGGCGCGATGGGTATCGCATTTGCTCACACCGGAGCAAAAATGAAATCGGGTGACTGATTCGGAGGAGTGTCTGGTCAGGATCCAACGCAATCTAAGGGATTTCTTCATGCGTTTCCTAACCATGGATGAGACTTCGATCCACCACTACATACCGCGGTTCCGAAGAAAGCAAAGACCATTCCATCGGCCGGAAAGGTTATGGTGACCATTTTTTGGGATTCCTAAGGTGTGATTTTCATAGACTATCTGCAGAAGGGCTTCGTTTGCAGCAGAAAAAGTGCTTTTCCACCACGACAATGGACCGGGTCATTCATTTCGCATCGTCGTGTCTAAATTCAATGAGTTGCGCTACGAATTAGTCTCTTACCCTCCATATTCACCGGACTAGCCGCCAGCGACTTTTTCCTATTCCCAAACTTGAAAAAATCACTTGGAGGAAACGAAGAGATCATCGTCGCTACAAATGGTTATTTTACAGACCTCGAAACATCCACTTTTCTGATGGCTTGAAGAGACTGGAGGACAGTTTGCAAGAGTGTATTGAGCTTCGAGAAGACTACATCGAAAAATAAAAGACCACATCAATACCGTGGTTTTATTGTCGATCCCGGAAACACATCAGGTCGTCCTCGTAAACCTACCAAAATCCAGTGTGAAATCTCAGAAAAAATCATTGTATCCAAAAGAAAAAAAGGTATAACAGTTTTGAAGGAAAGTAAAAGTAAAAGAAAAAATAAATGGTTCGAGAAGGATATTCATAATTTAAACCATTTATTTTTGTCCAATTTAGTTATATAATCATAGATGTTAGCTAGTTAGCTAAACTAACATCCATATTAATACTAATATTAATATGAATATCAATAGTAAACTACCGTTGGCATTACTAATGATAAGATTACAATTTTCTTGCAATTTCCAATGTAATTAAATTTCCGAAAAAATATCGGTCTCGCAGGGGACTTGAACCCTACATCTCCATATTAATACTAATATTGATACTAATATTAATATGAATAAACCACCGTTGGCATTACTAATGCCAATTAGTATAATATCAGTATTAATATGGATGTTAGTTTAATTGTTACGCACTTGCCATTTATTAATATAGTGTCCGTGAGATATTACAATATATCTGCTGGCATCGTGACATCTAGGGGGATTTAAGGTGCCTTGAATTTAATGCAAGGGTTTACCACGCTACACAGTAAATCCCTTGTTTGTCAAACCAAATATATTTTTGAAACAAACCAAAATGGAAATGTAGAGCAAAATGTATCCTATTTGTGAGTACAATTAATAATGTGGTTACTTTAATATATGTATATGGTATAACACTCGAACTCGGACACGAATTTTCATTCATTTCAACTTTCAGTTCATCTCGGATTGCTAGCCGAAATACGGTGACCGCGAAAACATCCGTCACTATATATATATATATATATATATATATATATATGTATTCGAGTATCAACATCTATTATATTGGTTGCACCGTTGGTATTCCTTTAACCGTTAGTACACAAAAGTTTTGAAGAAATTAAAACATTTGTAGCGACATCCAGGGTGCTTTGACAGTTTGCTTCAAATAGTTACTATTACTAACTGTCTAATTATTTGTTCAAATCATAAATAATATACAGCGTTCAATTAAAAAATATGTGAAAAGGATAGGTATCTGAATGAAATTAAAAATCGACTTATCTTAGAGTTGTACAAAATACGTTTGGTTCGATAAACAATCATTCCATCTTAGAGACCCACAATGTATAATATACAACTCTAAACGTTTTTACATGCAGTTGGCACTAAATATACTATACTGTTGCGATGTTTATACATAATTGCTGAAATTAAGTTTGTTGCATTTCACGTTTAATATCGAAAGGCAGTTGTATAAGTTTTTCGAAAAAAATCATTTTATAATGATAAACATAACGTAGCGATTTGCTCATGTAAATTTGTTTTGTGTGTTGTTAAATAGTCAACAATAACCTCACGTGATTGTGAGCTAAAAATAGATAATGAAATGAAATTTACACGCTATAGACGCAAAGCTTACTCTTCGTTAAAAATATCGTTACGACAATAGTATCATTAAAAAGATATACAGGAATAATTATAATTATGAAACTATACAATCTAAAATAACATTTTTGTTGCTTTACATTTAACTTTTTTTTTGCGTAGAAAGCTGCATTTATGCAGAACCATGAGTATACGTTCTTGAAGAATGTTCTACTTTTATTAGTAATTAATTAAACAATAAATTTCATGAACCGCTATGGGAAGTGCCATGGCACAAAAGAAATTCTTTCGCATTTCTACGGCATTGATTTGAATATTTTTGGTCATTATAAATAACGCTCCAAAAATAAGTTTACATTGCATTGTATACAAAGACATCTTAAAAAGAAAATTGAATTTAGGCGGGACAAGAACGCATATACAGGATTATTAAGTTATTTATAAATCATTTAATTTATTTATTTATTCTGAAACAATTAATTGTAGGCAATATTTCATATCGCAATTCGCATTTTAGTAACAAATTTTCGAATCGTGAAATTTATGAAATTAATAGTTTCATTTTGAATAATTCAAATAGTAGAAGCCATCGGGTGTAAGTCCGTGACCTACAACAGACTGTCACTATCCTTCACGTTAATTGATAGCATGCTATTATATTTATTGCATTGGGTATAATACCTACTAATTAATTAAATCAATCAATTCGATATGTTTCACATTTTATTCCGTTAAGGTTGTTGCGCCTTTCTATCTGCAAGTAAAGGCACGGATATTTGAGGTGCAGATGCATTCAATAAATCAATAAAGCCAGATCAAACGGTACAGATAGGGCATAGTTTTTCGGTACAAGGGCAACTAGTAAATATCTTTCACTCCGATGTGGCACGACGCACGTCTTTTTATGTGTAATGCATGTATATACATATGCACATACATACATATCACCATTTCTTGGGAACACACATCTCAGTTAAAGACCATACCGCGAATATCAAATTTAATGTTATATTTGTCGTTGTTATAGTAGAATAAGTAATAGATTTCTATCACGCGCCTAATTACTTTACATGTATCATGTGTGTGAATACAGAAGCCAAGTCACAACGTTTGGGATTGTCGACGATATTTTAATAGAAAACGTATTAAATTATTCATTTACACTTTATTTGATAAATTATGGAGCCAGCATTAGCTTTTCGACTGATTTATTACCGTCTTAGAGGATACAGAAATCGTGTACGTTGCATTTTAACGAGTTTATTGGAGTTGGAGAATATTTCAAATTCTTTTTCGAAGAGTCTTTTAAATATTAAAATGTTCTTTGTATTTAATGTATTTCAATTACCAGTTCAGAAAAAATACCTACTAATTAGTAGATTACTGTTTGTAGTCTGTCCTTAAGATTTAATAATGCTACGATTTTACAATTTTTCATTTGCTAAACAAAAATTCGTTGTTGTAGATATTATTAAGAAAATGTTTGAAGCTGGAAGTATTGGTTTGGATAGTTTTTATAATGAGAATTCGTAACATTTTGGTTTAGTACTTGGTATACTCAATTTCAGGTATAAATTCTATAAATGCCGATTGCAAGGACTGTGGATGTACAATTCACAGGTATAGCAGTAAACTATACCGTATTACCGACTGGCCAGTCGGTAACACGGTTGACAATGAGAGCCCACGTGCTCTCGAAACGCTGCGTTCCGCATAATTAATAAATTTGTGTGAGTGGAATTTACTGCTATACCTGTGAATAAATTCTATAACATATCAGATCTACATTATTTGATCATATAGCGGAGAAATTTTTGAAGCTTGTCTATTTAAAAATTCAAATCGTTTGCAACTTTTTTAAAGCAAAATCTATTGTTGGGTTGTGTGAATATTGTTTCTAGAACTAGTATTTGAACAATTATTGTTATGCGCCTACTTATCTATTCACTTAATACGCGTACATGTGATTCGGTGTGAGTGAATTGAAAATGTCTAAAGTATGTAAGAACGCCTCAATTCAACTGTTCGCTAACACTCTGAAAAGGGCTTCATGTCAATTCCCGAGCTGGAATAAACAAATGTATAGAAACTATTAAAAATTAAGCAAATACTGCATCGTCGGTTTCGAAAAAAATGTAATTCTACGTGAAAATTTCTAATTATAATAGTATTACAAAGACAGAGGCCAGAGACAGAAAATTGAGAATAGTATTAAGTCTATACTTATAATTAATATCACATAGGAAATGTGGTCAACTTCTTCATTTATAGTGTACAAACATTCCAGAACTGCCACAACCACTTATTACATGATGGGGCACATGATTAAAAGGTGCATTTTATTATTTTCTACGTTTTGAGAAAATGCCAAGTTGTAAAATTAACAACTAATTTTACAACTTGACGCCAAAGAAGCAGCTACAAACAAGAAAATTTAAGTGCAATTCCAAAATCCTCAAGTTGCAGCAGATTTGTAAGCTATTTATAAAAATGTCCCAGTTGCAGATGGAAGAAACAAATTACAGAACACTCTAATCTCCTTATCTTGATCATTTAAAATTACTGATAGCGTAAAAGCAGTGCTACAGACTTTAAACGATGATAAAATGTTTATGTCTGAGAAAAGTTTAATACTGTGTCAAGAAATTGTAATAATGGTGCTGCAGTAGATGTGTTTAACAATTCAAAGACCATTTTAATTATGCGTTCACTCTCTTTATATAAAGAAATACTTTCAGCGTAACGCAACTGTAGAAACATACGCAGTGCTCCCGGGCCCATATGAGTTTTATGTAGATATTTTATGTTATATTATATCTGTTAACGTTTTATAAATTAGTGATGCTATGTTAAGTAAAGTCAACGCATTGACACCGCTGCTAAACGAGCTAAATAGGTAAATGCAACTTGATTACTCTTTTATAAATTAACGAAGTGCATGATGTAAACAATAACATTTCCGAGGAAGAATGTGATCTGAAATTAAATGCGTCTTTTTTTAATAGAAATAGTGAAGACTGGAATAACAGGATCAACTAGTTTGAAACATATGCTTCGGAAATTTGTGGATGCTTTTTGTCAACAATGCAACCAGTCGTATGTGTATACGCTCTAGCTAGTATACAAGTACACGAATTTTTTGAAAACCAATGACTAGTTGAAGAAGAAACATATTGGTAAATGAAACGGTACCGATTGATGGATGCGGTCCAGCGGGGCGTCTAGTTAATACTCTGCTCACCACAAGGCGCCACCATAGTTAGGTAGCCTAGCAACGGGAGATCACACTAACACACACCAAGCCATGTCTAAAAACTCGGCTTTATTGGGCCAGAATATCGTTTATTGGCGTACCCCTGTGAAACTTAATACTTGGAATGTCTATTTTATGTCAGATAAACTATATTGTAATAATAATGGTATTCGGAAGTACACGTCCCCGGTTATTCTCCGTTGCCTAATAAGATTACCAGTTTTATTTACATAATTTTCAATTTAATTTAAAAGTTTCAGTTGGACTCGTGTTGTCCCTTTAGAGCGCACAAAACCTGTACTTGCTGCGTTCTAGGTTCCATTTTATGCTAGTTATTTATTAGGCCGTTAAGGTGGCTTTTAATGAATGTAAAATGAAATATGTGATGTGTAACACTGATCTTTTGATATTCTTACTGCAGGTCTTTAATACAAATTTACATTTTATTAGGGTTTTTTATTTCATTTAATGCAAATACGTAAATATTTCAATAATTAGTGATTTCATATTGGTAATAGGAGTATAGAGAAGAAGTATTTGCGTTACTGAAAATTGTTATCAAATAAAGTAAGTGTTAGATACTTAAGAAATGTAAATATTCGATAACTTAGTTGACGGTAAATGATATAGTTGTGGTTGAGTTATTGTATTTTCAACAACCACAAATAAATAAGCGAATCCATATTTGAAAATTTGTGGATTTGAATTATTCAGAAAAATTTCAATGTTCCCGAAAATAGACGTTTACCATAATGCTGCAGTAGGATATAGCAATCCATAATTTAATTACGGGTGATACGAAATATCTCCATCGAAGCCGTAAAAAATGACAAAAAATTATTGTGACAAGAACAAGTGCCGCACCCTAAACAAAACACTGTCATCCAGACAGGCAATGACGAGCAATGCATGATGTGTATTAATAATTCATGCGTTCAAACTTTGTGTTGGTGGAACATACTTTTTGGGTTGAACTTTTGTATTGTTAATGCACGACTTATTTATTTTTCTTTTCCGTACACAAACGCTCTCTCGTTTCTTTCTATCGGTCGGTTTGATGGATGTGTTAATAGAGATACAAGATATCCTCTTTATTATATATCCCTGAATGGGTTGTTCGATTATACATAAAACTTACATACGATACACGATTGCTGAAAGACTGGCTTAATAAATATATTGATAAAGTAATACCGTATTAGTTTGACCTTTTGATTTTATGAGACAGGCGCTGGGTGTGCATGACATATTTATATGTATGTGGGTATAAGTATAGTAATTGCGCGGTTCTCGTAGCAATATTGATGATTTGGATGGCAAAATGACGTTATTATTATCGTCTATGGTTATTCTAGGTACAAAATAAGGAGGTAGTGTGTTTTGAAAATATAACATATCTGCCTTCATATTAATTGGGAACAGTAATAATATTATAAGTAAATAGACAAGGAGTCCAAAAAAAATTCAAAGAAAAATGCATTAATTTTTTCCAAACAAGATAATTTTTTACGTCGATTGTATTCCGCCTTCTAAATAGCTATAGCATTAATGCCTAGAATCGAGATAATTTTAGCATACAAATTAAACTGCATTTGAAGGTTATGTTAATCAATTAACATAGTTCAGCCAAGACCCTATATATGGTCCGAATCTACTATCTTAAAGATTTTCGGAGGATGTAAGCTAGTGGTTCCGGCAATAAATATACATACATATAAATATAATCTTTACTAACTTAAAGCGCTCGTGAAACTTAAAAATTTATGACTGAGCCGTTATTAACAAGAAAGTATAGTAAGTGTACATATACAGATAAGTACAGGAACTGCTGTTTATTACAAGCACTGCAAGTTTTGGACCAATCACTTGATTGATGTGTATAAAGCAAAAAATAGAAAAAGTTATTAAGTATAACAGCAATCATTCAAACATACTACCCGTATAATTAGTTCATATAGCGTAATATTGTAGATAGACCTCTATTAAAGCTAGAATTGATCAAACATTTAATTAACATTATTTCAATTACTATTTGGATAGTAATAATAATAATAGTGAAAATACTAGTAATAATGAAAATAAAGACCGTTGGGATAAAATGTGGAATCAGAAAAGGAAATCATATTTGTTTTTAAGATCAACATAGCGGGGAAACACTAGTAAGACAGAAGAGCCTTACAGAGGAAGAATACATCAACAAAGCCAAAACTCTCAAAACTGTGCCACAATAAGGACACAAATATAACAATAAAAAAGCAAATGATATAATCCCTATATCAATCATGGGAGCTAATAGAGCGAATGTCATATAAATTTCGGCGCGTTTACTAAATTGGCAGCTAACAGAGGCAAAGTACAACCTAAGCAAAGCGTGAACATAAAAAACAGGAAAAGAAAAAAATAAACAGCAAGCCTGGGCAAAAGAATTATGAACATAAAAAAACTGAGAAGACAAATAGACATATTAACCTTGTTAGTGTGAGGAAACCTTCGAGAAAATATGACGAAATGGACGTCGGTCCTAGTTGCTTTGTAAACATTATCGAACAACCTAACCTATTTCCAGCGTCCATGATGGATATGCTTCTGAACACAACAACCTTAACAGCAGAACGTGAGATGTGTAGGTCAATAACATGTTTACCGACCTTGTGCAAAATACTTACTTCTACTATACTTGCCGAGAAAATATACACCTATATGCTATACAACATCTAGTGGTAAATAAGTTACTAACTTCACGTACACTAAGAAATCTTTCGATTCTGGCCTGCATTTGTGGCTGCTAGAAACTAGAACCATATATAAAATTAGCTGACATATCACAGTTTTCCTGACGTGATGACATGGATGTCGGCAATGTTAACATCTGGAGGTATATCTCCAGAGAGATGGCCTTAGCTCGTTGTGGTTCTCTTTGACCGTCAAATCCCTGACAACTTACCTGAACTCCTAAAGAAAAGGTCGTCTAACATCAGATAGCGTACTAATGACCTGTTTGTGATACATTGAGGATTTAAAAATGCGTGCGTAGATTCGGCTCGGACATACGGATGGAATTCGGCTTTCATAGACGCTGTACTAGTGCTAGTAAAAGGTGAATGGGTAGAACATACAGGGTACGACAGGGGAGAAGGCAATATACAACAAAAGCAAGAGGAGGAAAGATATAAATATCTGAGATATAGGCAAGGGCAAGGAATAGACCAGAAAGCAGCTACACAACTACTGTATTGACGTACAGTTTTGGTGTCCACTTAGTGATACCAATGTGAAGTTGAAACAACTTGATACTGAAACCAGAAAGTAGTTCCGCAAATACAACGCGCACCACTCTAACAGCGCACTTAAGCGATTTCATTTGCCGAGAGGAAGAGGTATACCGAACACGAAACACAATACAACCAAATAAACAAGGTGCGTCAATATTTCGTACAGAAAGAGGACTCCGGTCAGTTGCTCAAAGATGTAACAATGTAAGATGAAGATATAACACCACTGAACATGGCCAATGCGAACTATGACCTATTGGTAGGTGTCGCGAACATAAACATACAGTAGAACCAGGTTATAACAACTTCGGCTGTAACGACACTCCTTTTTTAGCGTCAAATTTTACGTACAGGGAAAACCCGGTTTTAGCGACAATAACCCCTGATATAACGACAAATATTTCCCACTTGAGGTACGTATTTATATTATCATTTATGGCTCACTTCCCGGTAGTTGCCTAGCCTGCAACCGACCGTTCGGGGATTCCAAGAATATTACCGTTCGTTGAATTAAGATTTCTTGCAATTTACCTATCCTGCAACTTTCGACCGTTCGGGGATTCCAAGAATATTACTGTTTCTTGCAATGCGCCAGGCAAAGTTCATAAGAAATTTCCTCAGTCGGCATTTGAATTGTGTGAGTGAAACATCGAGATTTCTTTATCGAAAATGTCAAGTTTAAAGCGAAAAAGTTTAAGCTTCAACGACAAAGTCGCGATAATCAAAGCAGTCGAAAGTGGAAGGAAGAAAACGGACGAGTGTCGCGAATTCGGGTTAGTTAATTCTACGATTTGTACAATTGTGAAAAATAAGAATAAAATCATGAATACCTTTGCGAAAAGGAAAGAAAAGTAAAAAAAAATTTGATCGAGCGAAAAGATTGAAATCGACGGAGCGCTTATTACGTGGTTTAGGCAATGTAGAAGTGCAAATTTACCCGTTAATGGACCACTGCTTATGCAAAAGGCCGAAGAATTTGGAAGTTTATTTGGAGACATAAATTTTAAGTGCAGCAATGGGTGGCTGGAGCGTTTCAAACGGAGACATTCAATAACGTTCGGAAAAGGGAGCGGTGAAGCGAAAAGTGTTAATCTGACAGAAGCAGAGACGTGGCTAAATGAAGTGTGGCCTAAATTAAGACAAGATTATGAAAACTTCTTCCAGATAAGACTCTAAGGTTTAAAACCGAAAATGTGTAGGCGGTAAACTAGCCAAAGGACGGTTAACGCATTTGTGTGTGCTAATATGACCGGTACGGAGAAACGTAAAATTCTTGTCATAGGAAAGTCAAAAAAGCCACGCTGCTTCAAAAACATAAAAACACTCCCAACAAATTATTGTGCAAACAAAAGAGCATGGATGACTCCAGAAATGTTTGAAAATGAAATTCGAAAATGGGATAAAGAACTTGCGGTTAAAGGTAAAAAAATCTTGCTTTTAGTCGATAACTGCCCAGCACATCCATCATTAGCCCACTTAAAAAATATTAATTTGGTGTTTCTGCCCCCAAACTGCGCTAGCATCCTTCAACCAATGGAGCAAGGCGTAATAAGAAGCTTAAAATGTTTTTACAGAAAATTTGTTCTGCAGAAAATTATTACAGGTATGGACAAGAACGCACCATGTGCAGTTTCACTTCTCGACACGTTGGACGTTTTAGAGAAGGCTTGGCGTGGTATAACCTCTGAGACTATAGCAAACTGCTTTAGTCATTCAAGATTAAGGAATAATCCAGTTTGTGACAACTTAAATGAAGATGACGTTCCGTGATGTGAACTTATTAAAAAGTGGCAGCAAAATCAGAGTGACGAAAACCAGTTTTGTTTCGACGACTTTGCATCCGTTGACAGTTGCCTTATTACGTCGGGAATGCGTTCAGATTCTGATATCGTGGAGGACATAAAACAGCGGGATAACGAAAACGATAATGAAATCGAAGAGGAAGAAGATTCATGCGACGAAGCAGGACACGTACCGACAAACGAAGAATATTATAGACAGCGAGAAACGTCACCTGAAATTATCGATAAAGTGAGAGAATTAAAAATGGAAATAGAAAAACAGTTTTGGCGCGCGAAAACTGTGCAACGGAAAATTACAGATTTCTTTCATTAGACAAACAAGTTAGTATGTACCTACATGTGTAAGGTTATATAGTTAAGTACATTAATTTGATTAAATTCATATATGTATCTGTTTACCACCCGTAATATTGTTTCCCACCAATTCTTGTATGAAAACATGGAACATGTAAAAACTCTGCTTATAGCGTCACCTTGTTATAGCGTCAAGAAATTCGCAGTCCCGTGACAGTCGTTATAACCGGGTTCTACTGTATTCATAGAGTCATGGAGACGTAAACCACTATACAGAAGATACAGAGCCATTTAAGAAAACGAGATCATTGACATTAGCAAAATAATCCCGAATAATACCTCTACCAGCAAGCTTAACAGATTGCTGCACATAACAGATATTACAATGCTTCTGCCGAATAACACCTAGAAGGCCTATAGGAAAAACGTAAGCAAATACTCCCGCATGAAACCTCGCTGACATGAAGATTGCATGCCGTTTAGACAGTGCCATTCAAACACTGGGCCTAAATGAACATATATATATAACATTATAGGAAGAATTACGGAGAAAGACAAACAGCAAACGAATAACCAAAATCCCTTGCGCAAACCTAAAGATAATTAACTTTTCCTATATTTCGGATCATTCTTTAAAGAAATACATTTTAGGAATAGATGGAAAAATAGAACAATATCAATATTATTTGTATTTGTACGTGCTAGCTTGTAGTGTGGCTCTTTGTTGCTTTATGTGGTTTTAGCGTATTATCTTCTTAAATATCAATCGACAAATAGCACTTATTATACGGAAACATTCTTTCGTATGACAACTTTGTTTGGCATGTTGACCGAATACAAACAACTACGGTACAGTTATGTTACCACACATTTACAAATGATTAATTTACTTATCATCCTGTCAGTACAAAATTAGTTTGCGGTGAATATATTTTTAGGATCGTCCATGTTCGGTCGGCACATTATAATTGAAACTAATATTCTTATGAATCGCGTCTTTAATTTATGGAATAGAATATAGCTCGTCCATATTTATAAGCCGTTGCTGATGTCGATGTCATTATATTTGATACCAACTTTTGTGTTTATGTATGTAGTTTATACATATGCAAATATATGTACAACGATATACGATTGACTTTTTTTAAGCCTCTAATAGAAGTGCAAATCGATTACGCATAAGATGGACATCAGCGATCATTATTTTAATGTTTCCTTATTAAACGTGGGTTGAACTCAATAGTATCGATTGCTTGATGTATGCAAATACTAATTAATGCAAAGTTGATATAATATATAGGAGAAATAGATCTTTTGCTCAAAAGTACTAGAAATTCGTCTAATTAAAATTGAAACACTATATGCAGAGGATGTCTACTCTTTATGCACAATTTGCCGATAGTTATTAGATATAGTCGGTTAAACGACAAACGTAATTACTATACAATCGTAGAATCGAGAATATAATGCTTCATTCTAGAGTAATGAAGCAGGTAGTATATGTAAGCTGCGTAGTTACACATATAAGCATCAACACTGCAAGGGGAGATTTCAGAATTTTATTTGTAGGATGCAGAAAAGGTAAAGCAAAAGTTCATTGAAATAGGATTAATTTCTACAATCTGAGTACAATACTAAGCGAAGCATAAAACAAATAAAAACATTTTTTTTAGAAGTTATAGTATTACGCTTACCAAGTACCTTAACGCTATTCACTGTAGAGGTTTAATAAATACACTTCCTTATTAAGGCTGCAGAAACGAGTGTGCACTCATTGGTAGCGATGATATACTTCGAAAACGATCGGATATACCTGACTGTCAGCACTGCAATGACCCGATACTCAAGCAAATTTTTGCGGCACACTACATCAACAACACAATCAAACTAAAATAGTAAGTAATTACATTCATTATTTTTAATATTGATAGTAACTGAGTCGTTACTGTGAAAGCACTCGTTTCTGCAGCCTTATTGCTTATACGTATGTTTTCTTTTCTACATGTATTCATACGTACACCCGTGGAATAAAGTACCCGGACGGTAAAGTAAGTAAGTTCATACATGTACATAATTCTCGATCATAGAGACGCACTGATATACATATATATATATATATATATATATATATATATATATGGTATTCTTGATCTAAGAACGTTTCAGTATGTGGCCTCGCATTTTTTTGTCCAATATACAAGACCATACTGTACAAATAATGAAAATATCTTTCGGAAATTTTAGTATATGATGTTATGGATAACGATGCATGTTGCAACTTTGTTATTACTCATATTACGGATTCTTTTTCTAAAAAACATGCAAACGGAGAATTTAACTTAAATATCGATATGTTCTATCCGGTATTACCTGTATTAACCAGTTTTGAGATTTTTATTGATAACATATCTTTATTGGAATTCATACGTATCAAACTTGCAGGCAAAACATATTTCACGTTTTATACCTAAATTCGAATTATTAAAATCGTGAAATTGATTATCTGTTAGCGACCAGCAACTAGAATTAGCTACCTTCGATTTGGTTTGTGTAAGTTAATAATAAATGAAGATACAGCACTTCTTATGATCATTGAAAACAAAGGCATGTATAGTGTATCTGATGCCTCTACCAGTTCTGACTCTTTTTATTTTTGATCTGCTTTTATATTGAATTCCATCAGAATCTTGCTATTCTTTTATGATTATCTTGTATAGTTGTTGCGTCGAAATTAGATCCTTTGCAGCATACGTTAGATAGTTAATGTTGGTATGATAGTTCTGTCAGGCATTTCAGGTGTCCTTGCACATAGTGATTTTAAAAGACTGACGATAGTTTAAATTTTCCGCTGTGGATCTTCATATGTTGAGAGTGGCTATTGCCATTATCTGCCAACGTCCTGAATGACACGTTATTTATTATTTGTTATACATTTTCATTTTATTTATTATTATTATTTGCTTTGACTTTATTTAAAATTTGTATCTAAGATAATCTATATTTCATTCTACTTTTAATCAAATTTACATTAATTTTCTATATAGGAAATCAATATACAATTGTTTTCATAAAGATTTATGATCGTATTTAATCGGCCGTACAATATCTATTTGAGATAGCAAGGAGTTCAAATGGCCAACCTGACAAAATTTAACATGGAGAAGAAAATCAAACTATCGTATCATTTAAAGTCAATAGTTGTCGTGCACGATCAAAAGATAATTTGTGACTTAAAATTCCAATTTTTAGAAATCTGTTATATTTAATTATGATGCCTTTATGAGCACGATATTAGCTTTTAGTCAAGCAGCAGACTGATAAACGGTGAAATGAATTTCGCATATTCAAAATATAAGTAAAAGTATTCTGGTATTTCAGGAATTTAAAACGTTGGTAAAACGCAAGGAAATCGTAATTTTATCATTACTAATGTCAACGAGAGTTTTATAATAATAATGGTATTAATATGACCTAAATTAACAGGAACTTGCCCTTATTAACATTGTGTGTGCTGAAATATTATATACAGACATAATGCCACCTAGGTATCATGAGCGATTTGAACTCACATTCAGTCTCGTGGTATAGTTGGTAGCACGTTGCGCCGGTAACGCAGGGATTGTGGGTTTAAATCTTACCTTGGCTGATGTTTTTTCAAGAATTTAAAACACTGGTTCTTTGCTAAAAGAGGAATTACACAAATCTTAAAGAAACTGGCAGAGAGAAAACTATTGTGTTAGGTGTTAGAATATTGCTTGAGTATAGGACAATTTGAGTTTAATTCTAGTAAAATAGTATACAGAATGTTCCATTTAATTCAAATACGTTGAGAAGATTTAATGATCATTGCAACTACGCCAATAATATAATTATACTGACAACTTTCGATCAGTATACTTTATGATTTCAAATATATCTGTAGCGGATAAACCAAATTACATAAAGCGTAATTTTTCTCACGAGAAAAGTATGGTAAAAATGCTTTAATTTATTGTATCAAAATTAACATCTCCTAGTCACATAGGAAGAAAGATTGTATAAATAGAAAATTTCCGTTCGACGAAAATATTCATGAACTTCGTGGAAGTAAAAACCGGTCAAAGGAAAGTGCTTTCCAACTTTCGCTTCCTCTTCGGTAAATGCATCGTACACAAATATTACCGTTCCGTTTGCGTCGGATGTGAGTTGTGTTCGTTCATGGCGTCATATAATAGTAAATAGCGAATATTAAGTGCGATCGTGCTAGCTATAATAAAACGTTCACAGTAACACTGTCGAATATTACATATGCATAGTATTTGACGTATGGCTTTGAAGGTCTTAATACTTAGATTTTTTCTAGGTAATCATTTAGTAGTAGGAATTTTTGCAAAGGACAGTTTAAGGCAAAAATTTCTTCTTCTTCAGTATATATTATTGTTTTAAGAAAGAGCAACCAGTATATTTCACTGGATATCGGCAGAGCAAAGAAAATTTAAGATGGTTATTTGCGATTTATCTTTTACGAATATATGCAAATTTGAAATTAGCTGAATAGTAACGCATTCTGTTAAGTGAAACAAATAGACAGTAATCGTACACTTTTCACTTGCTGCCAATAAAAAATAATGTACTTTGGAAAATGATAAAAAGTAAATTTTACAAGTATCAGATACGAAGCATAAAATATTATATGCAAACAGCAAGAAATGCACTTGAAATACTACCATCATTAGAAGCACCATATATGGCATCTTTCCTTCTGAAAATAGAACATTTTGAATATCTACTGGTTTGAACCTTATTACCCCAAATAATGCAATAATGAAAATAAGCTTTTTCCTTCGAATTATATTAATAATTCTTAAAAGTGTGAGTTTTTTTTCAGTTCATGCTTTCTAAATATTGATAGCTCCATTTCCCGATTGGGCGTCTTGACTAAAGCCCTTTTCGGAAGTCAGAGGCGCAGTTACAAGATGTCGGATTCTTAAAGCGAATTTAGGAACCGGCACTGCAAAAGTTTCGATCAACGGCAAACCTTCGATTACCGAAAACACTAAAAGGGATCCTTCATGTCGTTTCCCCCTTTCCTGCCCGCATTGTAGTGGCAGCGAGGTATATGTTACGCCCCTGACTAAAACTAGAAGCATTATCGAGCGATTTGTTGGGTTTTGACTCTAGGATAACATATTTTTTTAGTTTAGTTATCATATTACAGCAATAAAAATAAAAAATTCGAAAGCTGTTTTTTCCATTATACTTTTTCTGTGAACATCTAAGCTAATAATTAGAGCTCACAAATTGCAACATTTATTAGGCGTACAATGAGCACTGTAATGAATAATTAATAATTAGTAATAAGGAATATATTTTGTTATAATTGTTGTTAACGTTTTCCTCACAAAACAAATATTAAAAACTTTGAATTTGCTAGATTAAACATCTGCAAATTCTTTTCGTAAAATCATGTTCATCGCAGCGTGAAGTATGTACTTATACAAAGAGAATGGCCATCCAGTGATTTGTAGTACTATTGTTGTAAGTTTGTCTAAATTTGGCAAAATTTGAATTTTTGTTTAATAAGCTACGATGCTTCTTTAATACATGAACAATTTTCTTGTCATTTAAAGCACTTTTTGCATTTAATCCATTTCTTTTACATTGCTTCACTAATATTGGCTTTAATCAAGAGTTTTGTAACTTTTCTATGGCAGTCGCCACTACTATGTAGTTTCCATAAATAATCTGTAAATCTGTGTCAACTTGAGCACTTCCAAACTTTATCTGGTTTTCTTTGATGACTACTGATTACTTAGAATTGAACTGTAGTACTAACGACTTTAATGAAAATTTTTAGAATAATAAAAAGCCTTGGCTGGGAAGGTTCTTGAATGCCAGGAGAATGTTTCTGATATTTCCATATTCATATAGGGATTTGAGAAATTCTATCTTAGTATTTGTAATTAAACTATGTATTCTGAATAATTTTTGCGAATAGTTTCTACGACTAAGTGCAATAACATCCCACCCAAGGATCGACGGGTCCACATCAGTAACAATACTATTTGGATTGGTATCAATTGACTGTTTTCTAGTGAACTTCGTATCATACTTTACTGGTACAGTTTAATAACCTTCTTTTAGCTAATAAAAATTGTGATGAGTATTGCAGACGTTCCAGTGCGCGTGCTGTAGTATACAGAATATATATTTTTTTCTATCTTGTCTCATTACAGCTACAGATTTCTATTTATTAGAACAGCTTCCGACAGGTGGATGACGTATCACACATTAAAGAAAATACTTTAGCATCGACACTGTATGTATATTTTGTCTGTATGCATACACTTGTCTAAAGACAAAGAATTGCGGCATTCCTACCGCTATCTGTTTGTTGATGATTGACCGTCTCACGTAGTTAGACACTACATTTGATCGAAAATCCTTTCACTGAATACTGCCTTAAAAAAAAGGATAGCTTCAAAAAATTGAATTGAACATTTGAGGTAATTCTTAGATTTGGTTCATTTATCATTTATTTTAGCAGTTGCTGCGATACTAGAAATTTATTAAGTGCCTTAGCTTACCACACACGTTCTACTATTTCCTTTTAACATTCAGCGAAATATGGGAAGACCTTTAAGTGGAAGTGGACGTGTATGTGATTCTGGTAGTAATAGTTATGTAGAAACGCAGAAGGGGAAAGAACATACCGTATTCCTTATCCTTTACTCACTACACCAACTAAGCCTTTACTTAAATGAGGAAAATTTGATTGACGTAAACTAATATTTGTTTTCTATATAAATTTACGTAGATGTATATTTAAAGACAAGTGTTACCTACAATAATTACCGGTCCTCTTAGTATATCCAGCAAGCAACTAAACCGAACTCTTTTTGCTATTATTGCGACAGAACAAGTTCTAGAAACATAGAAGACGTTAAAGGTACTTCTGTATATCTGTATAACATGTACAAAAATCTTGTTATTATTTATTCGAAACTAAAATGCGGCCTCTAGAACTCAAATTTCCTCTCAAAGAGGCTGTCTCCGAATATAGCAAGACGCTAAGCTAAATAACAAATATATAGGAACCTGGCGATTGTCATTGGTGAACATTCGAAAACGCGAATCTCTACAGCTTTTTGCCAGCTTACAATATATTTCAATATACAGAAGCAGTGAATTTTATTACAAGCAACATATATTCCTCACGTATTGTCTATAGAACTATTTTCTAGGACGATGCCGGTATATTGATGAAGACGCGCTCGATGACGTCATAAGGTGCAAGAGTGAAGCAGCGCCAAGAAGTTGAACGCGCAGCGCTGTGGCGGTTATCGAGAAAAGCCGCCCGCGACTCTGATTGTAATTCAGAGTGGGTCTGTTAGCGCGTGTCGGCCCGCCTTGCTTGGGTGCGGTCGTCTTAAGTACTGCTAATGCTTTACATCACTCGTTTAGCTTGGGCTTTATGGATTTATATTCACCTTCATGTATAACAATTTCGTGATGATATTTAAAGAAGTTCACAGTATCAGTCACCTTTTAGGGCAGTTACGACAAAAAATTTATATTTCTCTTGTAACTTTATACATTTAATTTGAATTAATTTTCCTCTTTTGTATTTTCATGCATAATAACTGTAAGTACATTAAATCTTGCTTTCATTACCAAGATATATGCCTATAATGCCAAGTATATACCATGACATACTGAATAAATCGTAATAAATTAGTAGACATCCAAAATAAAACAAGAATTTGTAGAACATGCGTTCTAGTAGTGTGGCGACTAATTTTGTTAGACTTTGCAAATTTTGTAATTATTTTCTCCTAAATATAATCCATGTACATTAAATTGGTCCATATTTTATATACAAAGATATTCTTATTAGTTTCCTCCAATACCGAGAAAAAGTTGACAAAAAGAATTATGCAGTAAAAACATATTTATTGTAAGATCTCTTTTTACATGTTCAGCTAGCTTTTCTGGACTCCTGTTATCAAGTACCATGCTATTTTTACTGGTCTTGTTGAAATTATAAATGTCTGTCTGTTTTATCGTAGACCATTCTTACAATTTTAGGTTACTTTATTTTTTTTTTCATTTTCTAATCTGGCGAACATATAGCAACCATGTTTTTTGTCTTAGTATGTAAGAAAAATTTTTAAACGAGTCATGTAGTATGGTACTGGAAATACCTGTCCTTTACAGGTGAATCATAATCCATATATCTTAAAGAGTTTTAATGGTTATAAAATTTGCGTATCAAATAATGTGTGTAACTAAATCTTACATCTTTACGTAAGAGCGAGCGTCTGTTATGTTTTACTTATAAAAAGTTTAGGCACATATCTGGCCTCTATAAAATTTAGATGCCAAATCAGTTTAAACTATTGTTTTGAATTTATGTCTAATAGAGTTATAGTCAGTCTACAGTCTGCATATGTGTGTTTATATATAGAAAATAGTCCTATTACGTTTTATAACAGATATTGCCAATCTACAACTTAAGCGGACTTGCGAATTTATAAAATACACATATGCTCAGATATTACTTTAAAAATTCCTACTAGATTAGAAACACTATTGATGAAACTTGTGACTGCAGTCATAGGGAAAGTAAAAACTTGCACTAAAAATTTCTTAGATTATCTCGTATTACTTGCCTATGCCTACGAAGTCTAGAAAACCATATTTAATTATTAAATGGTTCGTTTGATTGCTCGTTGAGTTATTAGCTTATATTGTTGTTGTTCTGTTAATTGCTTTCACGTCAAAATTTAACGCTTAATATTTATCGTTTGGCCAACAAGCAATAAACAAATAATCTGTATCGATTGATCTCAACAACCTACTTGGATAAAACGTACGCCACTCGGATCGATCGTAAACGATTTCGAAAACGGCACATTTTTTTGGCTGTGTTATCGCTGCCTTATTAATAAATAATTCACGCAAATTGCGGATTAACAGTTAGGTTTAAGGCGTGCTTGAACGACGTGTGCCCGCGGTTTGCATTGGTAATAATAATAAAGTTATTAGTCACCGAAAAATACATACATAACATATACATACGTACGTCTTACATACAATTGGCAGAGTGTGCAAAGGAAAGCAGCTGCAAGTATTCTACTAAAAGAATAAAGTAGACAAGTTTTATATACGAAAGAATGCGAAGGATTATTTATTATGACTCCATCAAAAATGTTTTAACACATGTTAATTTATACAAAAACAACGTTGGTATTAATTCTAATTGTATTATTTTACGCTATTTAGGTTCGCGTCAACATTATATATACTTGAAAATTGTAATATCCGGATCTTGGAAGCGGGTCAGCTACAGTAGTATAAAATCTGTATAGAATAAACGAAATACTAACAATTGTCTATGTAGAATAATGGTTATAATTAGATTATTTATTCTTACATAAAAGTATTTATATGTACAAGAGGTAATGTCTTTGAATTTTGATGTATCACCACATACCTCGAAAAATGATAAGTAACAAATGGTTGAAATGAATCCCACTAACATTATAAACTACTGAACACCCTCGGTAGTTACGTTGGGATAAAGAGTATTGTATATGCATATATATCGATGTATACATCCTGAATCGCACATATAACTTTTATCCTGAAAATCCTCCAGGAACAGGAAAGGTAGACTAACACTAATCAAACAGCGGGATGTCCACTTGTAAAAAATATCAGAATTTATAAATAAAATTATAAGAGGTTTCAAGTTTTATAGCGAAGAATGTAACAAATGCTTTCTGTTTTTGTTCTAAACAAACCGACGCGGTTATTAATCCAATGCTATTTATATTTCTATGCTATAACCTTTGCGTTATTTCTATTTGATGGTTTCATGTCGCTCTAAACTACCATATGTTATTAAATTTCCAAAACCTGTCCTATATAATGTTACGTATAATATTGTTAATTTTTCTGAATAAAATTATTTCTCCATAAATACCTAATGTGTAATATTTTCATTGAACCTTTTTGTTACACTTATATTTATTTAAATAATAATTTAAGTCGTTAATTATGTGGACATATTGTAAATAAGTAATTTGTAATGAGTCTAATCAGATGTAGTAATCGCTTATTTCAAAAACAACCTAAGTTCATTTCGGCGAAGATAAACATGTCAACATATAACTTCGAAAGTCGTACGTCGTTTGATGCTAAAACCACTTTAGTTACTTTACAATTGTTGACTAACTTGCTATAGAATCAATCAATGTTCCAGACAAAGGCTGTTTGTGGATTACACGGTATGAACTTATGCTGTAGAAACGTTCCTAACCTCCAAATTAAGATATTCCTAGGTTCGAATAGGTTGAGTTGGCGTAGCTTTGAAAGAAAAGTTTAGTTTTTCTTCGGATATGGCACGCTAGTTTCAAATTTACAGTTGAAAATGTTAAAAGGTTATGTGAATTCATTTAAAGAAAAAGATTAACACTTTCCTATCCACTTTTGGTTATTTTGAATCTGAAGATTCGAAAATGTTTTATGTAACCGATACTTACCAGAACGTGAACTTAAGGTACTTAAGAGTATTTTCAAAAACTGGAATCAGGTTTACAAGTTATAAGATAAAAACCAATTGTGCAAATTAAGTGCACGTATGCGTAACATTGATATATAAGATTAAATGAAATAATCAGTGATTTTATTTTATATACGCATATGAAGTAGTTAAATAAGAAAAAAAAAAGGCAAACATTACAACAGCATAAAATGTGTGAAATAGCACTAACCGGTTGGGCCAGAGAAATACACAAATGATGACTGAAAGAGCAGGTGTTCAGTTTTTTCAAAGATACAGGTCTGTTACTGGACAATCGGAAAAAGAACTGTAATTAAATGAACTTTCAAATAGCACAATGATGTGACGGTAATAAATATTAGTATTATTTGCACCACTTAAGTAAAGATACGGTGGTGTTTTAAAAAGAACGATCTTGTAATAGAAGAAGTACACGCGAAGACAATTATTGATATTAAGCCAATCTAATGTAGAGACACATTCGAATTTTCTAATGGCGTATCCTTACGTATATGAAGACACTGGACACCACCGTGGCGGGACCATCCAATCTGTCAACTCCGGAGCCGGGTGGGTGATGGGACTGGATCGGCTGTGGATTCTCCGCGCAGGAGTACACAAGCTGCAACTTTTGCTTGGATGCGATGCCAACGCGCACCACACTATCTGATGCAGCACAGACACCAATAAACAAGGTGAGTCACTTATCAGTCACTTCGTCGCAAACGGTCTAGTTACTCTAAACCGTGGAAATAAGCCCACCTTCGTAACGGTGAGTCGTGCGGAGGTTATTGACGTTACTGTGTGCACGCCACGTTTCGCAAGGTGGGTGAAGTAATGGCATGTGTCGGACGAGCCGTCTCTCTTCGATCACAGATACATAAGATTCGATATTGAATTGCCACAGGTAAGTAAGATGTCGCATAGAAATCCTAGGAACTGTAATTGGGACGCCTATCGTGAGCGACTAATTGAGGAACTAGAGCGTTATCCTAGAAGAATCAAAACTGCTGTAGATAGCGAGTTTATAGCAGAGCGCCTGCAGTCTGCCATAGTTACTTCTTATGAAGCTAGCTGCCCAGTTAAAATCAGATCAACAAACCGAGATACACCGTGGTGGACCAGGGAGTTGTCTGAACTGAGGACGGCGACCAGAAAATTGTATAACAAGTGTAAAAAATCTGGTTCATTGAGCGAATACAGCGTCCCTGACCAGATACAATCGCGCCTTAAGGAAGGCGAAACGAGATTCTGTCAGGAACTCGAGATAGTTCCTGAACGCTCCAGAATTCGGAAAGTTCTTGCGAGGGAAGGACGGCAACAAAAGGCCAAGACAGAGGAGCAAGTTCTCCAGCACCTCTTAGAGATGCACTTTCCGGGTTCCGAGATTATTCAAACCCAGTCCGGGGGTGAATGTAAGGGACTCAGCCCTCAGATACCTGACTCTAGAGCACGGAGAGTAGACTGGAACCTTGCACGGTAAATTATTCAAGTCTCTAAAATTCGTTGGGCCATCGAATCTTTTAAGCCTTTTAAATCGATCGGAATGGACTGCATTTTCCCGGCACTGCTACAACAGGGCCAGGATCTGCTGTCCCCAGTTCTATGTACCCTATTAAGGACAACCTTAGCTGTGGGCCATTTACCAAGTAGCTGCACAGAAGCCAGGATGGTTTTCATTCCCAAACAGGGCAAGACGTCCTACACGGAAGCAAAATCGTACCGGCCCATCAGCCTTACCTCATTCCTTCTCAAAACTTTAGAGAAGATTATTGATAAGCATTTAAGGGACTCGGCTCTAGGTAGACTGCCTCTGCACGAGAATCAATATGCATATCAATTAGGAAAGAGCAGGGTGCACAATAGGCGAGGTACTGGCAGAGTTTGCTCTTCGGGGTTAAAGCCCCGCCCATGAAAAAAAAAAGACACTGAGTGAGAATTTTAATTACACTACAGGACTGCATTAATAGTCGCATTGAAAACTTGTAAATCATTACGATGAGCTATACCTGTGTGTCATCCACATAGAGATGGCAGGAGCACTTCAAAAAAGGTGTGAAGTAATGGATTCCTGTTGTATACCGTCGGGTACAAAATTTCAAATTGTTTGCGTATCAGCAAGATGATAGCTAAGATTACTTTCTCTAAGGGTTCACTAAGTGTGCGCCCCAGTAACCTGTGCATGCGAGGACTGATGTTTGGAAACCAGTGCTCTAATCCATCACATTACTCAAGTAGATAGCTTCTACTTATTTGAGTATTTTTACAAAGCACATTTTTGTAATTAAATCGCCATGCCTGGTATACATACTTGTTATTCTAAATTTATCTGGTTCAAATGTGTAACTAACTTAAAAGTACGATATTACTATAACGGTAATAGTATAATTAAATTGTGAAAATGAAAATACTTTAATAAAGAGAGTGTTAGCAGAAACAATATAAGAGGATTGCGTCGGCATACTGAAAATATTATTATTTAATACGCTAATACTTATGTCTTAAAATTACTCGCATCTCTGCAAACGCGTTTAACGGCGAATAATTAAATAAGTGACTTATTACGAGGTTAATGCGGACCGACTCGTTCGTGGAATCGTTTGGAAAAAACTCGCTAGTCTATTTATGGAATGTTAGCGACAACGATGTGTTGGTTCGGAAATTAGTATGCAAATTATAGCCGTGAATGCACCGTGTTCGCATAATAATAATAAATTGCATAAATACACTATTAAAGTGAGTAAATAAAAAGTGCAACATTTTTGGAATTCTCCATATTGGTGTTGTATTCAGAAATTTATTACAACGTACAATTAGCATTTGATTTACGAGTTCTATTCGGTTAAATGAGCCTGTGTAATCTATTATCTACAATCTGATATTTTAAATGTGTCTCGTAAGCATCAGTACTGATTTCGATTAATTGTTCACATGTTATTTTGTTTTATACGCAACAACGAAGTACAAGATTCGAGATTGAAACACTGAACTGAAATATTTGAACCCTACTAAATACAACTTTAGGAAGTGGTATGTGTTGCGTGTTGGAATTTATATGCTTTCTTTTAGCACATATACATACTTTAAATACTCAACTGTTTACTGCAGCATGAATTAATTTTCGATAGTCTCCGATGTGATAGATAGTAGTATTTAATGCTACGGACGAAGATAACTTGAATAAGAAATTTTGTACTGCATCCTTTCCTTTGGGCGTGATATGTGTGTTGCGCAAGAACAATATTCGAAAGCGAATAAATATTTCAACTACGGTCCTCGAGATAGTCGAATTTACTTACGGAAACGTCGTTAATTTTAGTTGCAAACCAGAAAGTTTTGCGAAGGGACATATTTTATAAACCGTATTACGACAATGTAATAAGATTATATGTTTGGTAAACGTGTATATACATATATATATAATACAATGTATATATATATATGCTGTAACACATACATACATATATATATATATATATCTACTTGTAATGGATTAGACCACTGGTTTCCAAACATCAGTATATTATACGAGGGTCGCGCTATATATTTTGAGATGCAAGAAAACTACAAGTTTTCTTACGAAAATGATTTTATTTTTATCCAAAATAATCTCCTTCTGTATCAATGCACTTTTGTAACTAAAGCTTCCACAACGTAAAAGCTTGAAGCTCTTGGAATGCTGTCAAAAAATCGATGAATTGATTTGTACATCTCATGCTCCGTCGCGAAACGTCGACCACGCAAATGTTTCTTTAGGTTAAAGAACAACCACAAATCACACATGGCCAAATCAGCCAAATAGGGCGGATATTCACTGTCTGCTGTGCATTGTATGATGATACATTGTCATGATACAACATTAACCCGCGAATGTTGACTGACTCAAGAACTGCAGGTAAAGTTTGCTGTGACTGGACGTTGATTTTCCAACTTGATTGCTTTTACTAATCCTGTACTACGAAAGAAAACTGCGTATATAACTTTCTTGACAGCCCTTTGCTTTTTGGTCATTGTCGGTGAATCTTCGTGGATCCACACACGGCTCTTCTGGCGGGTAGGAATATAGTAAAATGGGATGTAGGTTTCGTTACCTGTTACTATTTTAGATAGAATACGATGTCCACCATTATTTAACATTTCTAACGCTTCCCGAGCGATTCTTAGTCGCTCTGCCTTTTGGAAATCGTTAAGCATAATGAGTAACATTTTTTTTTAATCCGAAGATGATCATGTAAAATTGTACTTACTGCTGCGGATCCAACAGCAAGAGTTGTCTCGATCGCTTGATAGGTGCACCTTGGATCTTCGTCGATCATACGTCCCATTCTCTCAATGTTTCCAGTGATAACTGAAGAACAGGGCCTACCAGCATGTGCTTCATCACCAAGTGATATCCGTCCTCTTTTAAATTTGCTATACCAAAACATACGAGTGGAGGTTCAGAAATTCGCACAATGAAAGGGTTTTAAATAAAATAAAACAATAAATCTATTTTTCCTTTTCAATATAATCAGCCTTAAGCACAATACATTTATTACATCTATGAATTAATTTTTGTAAACCATCATAAAAATATTTTTTATCTTTCGCCTCAAAATGGGCGAAAATTGCCTCCTTTACCTCATTGTCGTCGGAAAACTTTCTTCCACGTAAGTCTTTTTTTAAATTGGGGAACAAATAAAAATCACTAGGTGCCAGGTCCGGACTGTAGGATGGATGGACTATTGATTGAAAGTCATGGTTGTGCAAAACAGCCATTGCAACTTTGCTCTTGTGAACCGGCGCATTGTCTTGCAAGAACAACACACCCTTGGTCAATTTTCCTCGACATTTTTCCTTGATGGCCTCCTTCAATTTTTCTAATGTCGCTGCGTAATATTCTCCGGTTATGCTCCTGCCTTTTTCTTTGTAATCAATCAATAATATCCCCTCACAGTTCCAAAAAACAGTAGCCATCAACTATCCAGCCTATTCTCACATTTTGAATATCTTTGGCTGTGGTGTCCCCTTTTTATGCCATTGCATGAACTCCTTGTTGGACTCAAACTCAAAGTGATGAACCCATGTTTCATCTCCGGTAACAACCCGCTCCAAAATCTGTGCATGTTTGTCTCCACACAGCTCCAAAAATTGTTTGGACGCACAGACGCGCTGCTGTTTCTGCAGCGGCGTGAGCATGCTCTGTGCCCATCATGCACTGACTTTTGTCATACCCAGGTGGTCATGTAGGATACGCAAAATGGTGGTATCGGATACTCCAACTAATGCATATAATTGTTTTTTCTTCAAACGGGCATTTTGCAGTAGAAATTTCTACACTTTTTCGACGATGTCTGATGTGGTTGCCTCAACTGGCCATCCTGAGCGGGGGTTGTCTTCAATCGACTCCCGACAATGTTTAAAAAGACCGTGTCACTTATAAATCATTGATTTACTAGGGCACTGCTCCCCATAATCGGTTTCCATTTTATTCAATATGGCTTGAGAGTTCTTTCCTTGCTTTGTAAGGAACTTTATCACAACACGGTGTTCAATTTCCTCCATAGTTTCAGTTTTCTTCCGGATTGACTTGTTTAGCAGGCAACTATTCGTAAACGACTGACGCTATAGGGCTGCAACTTAACTTATATACTAATGATGAGTCGCTAATCAGAATGACACCCAGCGAGCGCTCCTATTCCCACTCCATCTCCTCCATTCCACGAACTTCTGGACCTCCCCTCGTAGTTGCGCGTGAAGTACTTTCATCACCCTATGGGAGTTGCAAAGACTTTATCGTTTACTTAAACCGGCTTTAAAATCGTAGAAGATAATTGCGTGCGCATGTATATATTATATATATATATATATATATATATATATATATATATAATATATACATAATAGGATGTATATGTTGTTTACATTAAGATATGAATATATTATAACTGCATACATCAGGTTTATACTTGGAAAATGAATATTTTTAGTTCGTAAACATTAAAAAGGATGACAATGTCTCGAGCAACATAGTCAGATTGGAAATGAGAGCATTTACTTCGGAAAATCAACATGTAGTAAAGCACTAGTTCAACGTATGTGTTGTACGAATTTCATGCCGATTGACGAAATTTTTATTTCTAAATCGTTTTTAAGACTTTTTTCTAATGAGAAACTTCTCGCTTTGTTGAATATTACTCAATCACGAAACAAACGAAAATAAAGTATAATTTACAATTATATTTTAAGTGGAATTTGCAACAAATAGGAATCAAGCGTAAAAATGAATTATGAACACACTGCAATAAGCTCATTTATGCTTTGTATCATTTTTATATTTCGAAAAATTTCCTGACTTCTCCTATAGACAGGAGAGCATACAGTTTTTAACCTAATTTTCTTAAGTTGTTCGTATTAAGTATTGTCATTTAATTAATTTAATTTATTATATGCAGTGTAATCACTTCATCCTATTACGTTGTCACCTTTATATAGATATTTGAAAATTACGTTTGAAATTGAATACAGTTGAGTATGTGGATATCAGTACACAAATTGTAGAAGATGCTATAATAGTTACTAAAGTACTGCGCTTTATGTATTACTTTTCTTAATTCACGTTCTTTTTTGAAGTATTTTGATACAGCAATCGTCATTTAGTTGCTTTGTCGTTTTAAAAACAATTGAGACTGGAATTATATTAAATACCAAATCTAGAGTGTTCCTATAAAAAGTCAGTTGTACATGCTTGCATATTTCGAAGAAATAAAATACAGACGATTTCCCCGAGCTGTACTCAAAATTAAGGAGGATCTTCCAACAATTTATTAACAATAACGTCATTAGTTTGTCGTTGAAGCAGTATTTTCCCTAAAATTTAACGAATCATTCGTTATACCACTGCTATTATTGCAAATATTTAAACAGTATACTCTGTCCAATTCTCCATAATTAAACGTGGCAGTTTCACACGACATTTCACGTGTACAATCAGAAAATTCTTATAATTAAGTCCTTATGTAAGCATGCCTCCACTTAGTTCGTATATTACACGAAAGTGTAGAAATATTCACCATTTTTCGTAGACAGGCTGATGGGCTGCAAACCGTGAAATACGTATATATAAGATGGTACAACTTTTCATTTTAGCTAAATCTCTATCGCATAACGCACTGCATTCTGTAAAACAATAAGGTATGATTACACAAAGTGTTTACGAACTAACTACAGGATAGCAGACAAAATTCCATGCTAACGTAGTCTTCAGTATAGTACTCCAATTTTTCTTCTGAAAATTGTAACCCCGTAATAAGACCTTCAATACATTCATTATCAGCGTCACTATCGCAGAGTACCTTTATGTACTATTTATTGTTAAAGCTCATTTTCAAATGGGTCTTTATGTTTTCAAATATTTTTTCATGATTGGTTGGGGCAGTGCGTACCAACGTTCTGCAATGTAAATTTGTAAGCTTTGAAATAAAATTTTGGAATTTTGGGATTCCTTTCGAAATGCTCATAACGTAGAAAATAGGTATTTTGCTAAATTCTGATGAAATCGCAATCCAATAATTGATAATTAAATAATCAATATGTTGATATTCGGTACCATACATGAAAACAGATATTTGTTGCAGTAAAACAAATAAAATATTCTTTTAGCTCTTTGCAAATTGGCATTTTATTTATGACAAACAGTATTTTTTTATTACAAATTGGCAATTTATATGCATACAAAAATAGCGCGAATTAAACACCAATGTGTATTCTGATAATGTACTTCAGTGGCATAAAACGTTCATTGGAATTGCTAACCGTAGGATTGGCTATTTTTCACCTCAGGATGAAGGTTTTATTGCATTATTTTCGAAGTTCATTGCATTGTAGTTAATTTCTGGATGCATACGTTTGATGAATGTGCAATACATGGTTACGTCTTTGATAAAATATCTTATTATTTTATTGCTTTCTTCCGATTTAGTTATTTGCACAAGTACCTGCATATGACATACAGTGATAATTTATTAACAACCACATATGCGCAAATTAACGATGTAAGTGCTCTGAAGTTTGAAATTGGAATAAAATGGCAAATTCTTTAGTAACAGCTATTCATTTTATCTTCATGCGTAACAACCGAATTTTCGATGAAACTTTTATCTTCTTCAAGGTTACAAAACTTTGATATTTTAAATCCTTAGAAATTACACTAGGAGCACACTTTAATATATTTTCATAGGTAAACGTTTTATTGTAAAATTGTAACAAAATTAAAATGCAAATTCCTGAATTTAAATTTTTTTTTAATTCTTCTTTCTTATTTGGAAACTGTACTAAGAATAAATACAAATATACATGCACTACCGCTCAAAAGTGTTTAGGCACCGCGGTTTTCATGGATTATTCATATAGTATTATGTTTACCAAAAAAACATTATAATAAAATGAAATACGTATTTAAAATGTAGTTCAGGAAGATAAACACCCATTATATCGCATAAGGTTTACTATCGTTTACCTGCACTTGGTCGGATTACCATAAACTGTTTATTGCGGTGCAATTACAATAACAATTCCTCTGAATTTACTGGGTAAATTTAGTCGTGTATTAGATTGTAGGTAATAATGTTTAAATTACCTTCCTAGAAGATTATAGTGAAATCTGTAACCTATGGCCAATTGCAGTGTGGTATTTACTCTATTCACGTCGTGAGCGAAATATCGTGTGACAATTTTTTAAAATGCCTCCGAGAAATTAGTACGGAAACACGTCCGCTTATAGTAGCTTACCATATAAGTGGCATAAGTAAGCGACAAATTGCCAAAAAAATGAAAATACACCACGCTACGGTTGACTATAACGTAAAAAAATATCGGGAAACTGGCAGTTTTCTTAATAAAAGACGGAGTGGAAGGCCAAAAGCGACAACATCTGCAGATGATCGCAGAATAGTGGTTACCAGCAAGTTAAATAGACGCAAAACAGCCCCGGAAATCACCACAGAATTAAATGTGAGTCGCCAAAAACTAATCAGTGTTTCTACAGTCAAACGTCGCCTACAGAAAGCCGGGCTCCGTGGACGTATTGCGATGAAAAAGCCAATACTACGCAAACAAAACAAGCAAAAGCGACTTAAATGGGCTCGTGAACACCAACACTGGTCCATAGAAGAGTGGAACAACGTCCTATGGACGGATGAGTCCAAATTTGAGCTGTTCGGAACCCGAAGACGCATATTCGTAAGAAGATCAGTGGGTGAACGTGCCAGAGAAGAGTGTATTGCTGCTACCGTGAAGCATGGTGGAGGTTCTATCATCATTTGGGGCTGTTTTGCTGGCACTAGTGAAGGGGACATTGTGAAATTTGACGGTATATTAAAAAAAGAAGGCTACCGCGAAATTTTGGAGAGCCACGCAATACCTTCCGGAATTCGACTTTTGGGTCAAAATTTTATCTTCCAGTAAGATAATGACCCAAAACATTCCTGTAAATTACGTAAAGACTATTTACGCCATTTAGAAGAGGATGGAACTCTCAAAATTATGGAATGGCCTTCCCAGAGCCCCGACTTGAATCCAGTCGAGTTACTATGGGAAAAACTAGATCGGGAAGTACGGAAATCGGCTCCGACATCAGCTACTGACGTGTGGAATAAATTGCAATCGAATTCGACCTCAATAACACAGGAAACTCTGGCAAAACTTATTGCGAGAATGCCTCGATTGTGTGCTGCAATTATTAAATCAAGAGGAGGTCACACAGCTGAAAGCAAACTTGAAATTAAACGTTTTAATTTTCACATTTATTTAATATATTTTTATTCATATACGTGTATCTGTACATAAAAAATAAATATTATTAACATTTTTGCTGTGTTTTTATACATCTTTGCTGTCAGTGAGAGTGCCTAAACACTTTTGAGCGGTAGTGTACGTATGTATGTGATTATACAAACAATAAGTTTCTTCTATCATGTATGAAATATCTTGTATCTATTTTTTTTTAATTCTCAGAGTTTTACAAGCGTGCGTAACTATGCAACTAATGATTGAGATTTTAAAATTTACACTACAACATTTATCTATGGAAATATGTTTAAAGCCTTGAAGAAAATGAAAGTTTTATCGAAACCTCGGTTAATGATTGAATGATAGAACAAATAACTTTCGCTCCAGAATATACTATTTTATTCCAATATTTATAATAAGCTGTTCATGTCGTACTTAAAACTTAATGTTGACACGGGAGCATACTGCCACTTAACGGACGTCGATTTCGAACTCATGACATCTGAGTTGACAAATTCAAGTGCTGGCCCTCTTATCAGTAGTCCACCAAGCTGTTGGAATATCTTTTTGTTGATGCTTAATTTAACGTAGTAGGGCAATAACCTGTCTATGAATCTAGCAGTAATACTTTGTGCTCAGCTGTATTTTGCAAATATACGTCTATAAACCGTTTTATGAATAGCTCGCATGCTAATTTTCCAGAAGAGGATTATGTTGTTACTACATTTGAAGGATTAAATTTGAATTTGTGAGCACGTAGATTTAACCTTTCATAAATTTCTTTAAAAGAATATATAAAGAAAAAACAGGTTTGTGTGCAGCAGGAGTTATTGGTAGAATTCTGTGGTTGTAAATTGAGAGTTGAGTGTAATTCTAACTAAAAACCACTTTCATCTGACTTTCATACATATATGTATTTCCTATAACGTTCTGTATTTGGTTTTGAAGTGCAGTATCCAATGATGGGTTTAAAATCGGCAAGGTGAGTTACATCTGAGGCTTCTGTTTTTCACCTACGGGATCAATAGTTTTCAATTTCATAGCCTCGCCAAATTTATGAAATATTGAATTCGATTTTCCCATCCATAAAGCTGCGAGACTGATTCCTGTATTTGGTCTGCACAGAGATAAACGACTTTTCTTTTCACTTTTCCAGTAATTAATAATATTTTGTTTCTAGTCTTTTGTAGCATAAAGTAATATTTGCTACAGTTTGATCTAAATACCATGTTTATTTTTTCTCACTCTCTTTTTGAGTGTAGGCGGCTGAGCTTCATCAACGTGTTGTAATCCATGTCCATTTCAAAACTTGTGCCCTGCATGCTTCTGGTTATCAAATCACATGAAATGTCGTGTAGTTGTTGTTCCTGCTTTCAAAATAGCTCACTACTTTTGAGGATATAATGCGAAGCTAGCACGCGCTTTTCTGTAAATTGTAGTTTTTAATGTATAAATATTTGTAAAACAGTTGAGTTACATATAAGTGATGTTATACAGGATGGTCATAAATTTTCCTATATAAGCTAATTATGTATTAATCTACAGGAGTTCTATGAAAAACAACTTTGATAAATGTCTAACTTTCTTTTCTTGAATGTGCCCTATCAAAATAATTTTGGGTTGGACCGCTTATAGGTATCTATGATTATTTGTTAGAAGCTTCTTTTTTGTATTACGGATAAGAAATATGCTTTCAAAAAATATCATACTACTGCCTCGTACTGGATGTAGAATGTAACGTTGAAAACCTGAAGCATGTAGTTACGGATACTAGAGTGTTGGGTCTCAGTATCTTATTCATCCAAAGAATGATCTCTCTGCAAATTGCTAGAGTTAACAAACATAATAATGAACTGAGAGGAGATAGCCACCAAATACTAATAGTGTATTTAACCGTAGCAAACTAAAATGTTCAGTATTTCAGGTTTAATAATTTATTATGTGGGAAAATAAAAAGTGTAATTTATTTCAGTAACTTCAGTAACAAACGTTTAAACAAATTGCAATTTAAATGTATTTTGTTGTACATTATTGGTTTATCTATATCAGTTAATACAATATAACCTACAATTTCCAGAACTTTTTCAATTACCATTAACAGCTTGGTGATTTGAACGTTCTTGTAGGGTTTAGTATGCAGTTTTATTAAAGTGCTTGTTATACAAGAAATATGCCTTCCACTAGCTAAAAATATATCTAGCTATATATTTCTTTAATAGAAGAGAGCCGTGTAAGTGCTTCCACAACTTTTTTTCTTCTTAGATACCCGCTTAACGTGAGTTACCTAATGAAGAATGCGAAGTCGTTGTTTCGACGAAACGCTAATTTGCTGGCTCGAAAATTGATGGGGATTAAAGAAATTCACTTAGAGTCTTATCTGAGTTGGATTTTCTAGACCGGCCCGTTGCACACGTCTAATGGTTAATTTATTTCGTAACTTAAATGGCTGATGTGTATCGTTGATTGTGGAACAGCAGTCCGTGATACATTGCTTGGCGGTCAAGGTTGGTAATACAACAACGCGTGCATGGTGTGATATATGTGCGTGTATCCATACACAGACGAATGCATGTGCATTGTGTAGATGTGAATTTATGTATGTAAACTGATTCTAATATGCAAGTTAGAGAAAGGTATCGCATCCATACTTTACGAACGTATCACAGTATTATTGTTTTAACATTTTATTTAACGAAGATAACGAAGCATCTTGACTTTCATAGTATTTGCGTGATTTCGCGTGTCAAATATTTAATTAGTAAAAAGGTGCAGTTAATATTTATTATTAGCTTTTAGTTATATGTGCGATATATTCGTTTTAAACAGTAGTAGGCGTAAACTTAAGATTGTTATGTATGGGAAGTTGGAGTTAATCCTGCTTATGGAAGATAGAGAACCTGTACAATATAATCATGCTATTAGTATATACATCTGTATTTTGACAATAAATAAGTTATTTCAGAAATTTAGTAACATAACTATTTGTTTCAGTTTTAGCTAAAGCATACAAGCCTTTCGGGATATCAGAGATATCAGAACTGCCAGCTGAAAATTTTTATTTCTATAATCGCTCCATACATCCTTAAAGGTCCCTAGATACACCTTTTCTACATGTTTCTCAAGAGTGGCAAACGTATAGAATTGCTCAATGCCAATCCTGTAACACATTCCGAGCCACTGTCCAACGTCATGTTATTTATATTCCATATGGTGAAATTAAAATTCTGGATTTCAAAACATCGCATCACCTGATACTTTCAGTAGTTATTAATTAATTTAAAATGAAATATGAAAATACTTTACTTTTGTCAAATTAATTTCAAATGTTTCAAAAAAATGATGGATTGAGAAAGGGACACAAGTAGGAAGGGAAAGCAAGTAATGCTACGTGTTTGACAGTTTATTTATACATGGCCATACAATTGGCAGTTTCTAGTGGTCAAGGGTTCCGTTTTTAATTCTTGGATTATGAAAAATTTCAGGAAGGAAAGTTTAAACATTATATTTTAAATTTGCAGCGTAATATTGGTACAAAGCACTTATAATTATTTTATGAGTAATTGTAAAGGGAAAATAATCTTATCTTTATCTATTTAATTTCGCATGTCGCGTGAGTTAAAAATTTATTTAGTTTATGGGAAAATATAGTCAAACGATAAGTTATGTGTCTTAGGAAAATGTCTTCCCTGGGGTTCTGATCAAGGATTTAGATTTTACACTTTACACTTCGCACTTTTGTCGCTGCATGTCTACATTAATAAATGTAAATACTACAATTCATCTTTCGTTTATTCTCGATCGATTTCGAAGTACCAGCACTCAAATAATTCCGTTTGTTCCTTTCTTGTTCATAGAAGTCACTTCATGAGATAGATCAGTTTCTGTTACCTGATAGAATAGAAACAGTAGGTCATGAAAGAAGTATCTGTAACAGATAACGTAAGGAAATACGAGTCCGTATTTGAATATAAAATTAAAGCAGTCGAAGCTATTATCGAGTTTATCTTTCACTATGTAAACAGGTGGGGAGGCAGGTTATAACTGTACTTGAATGGGCTCGACAGATTGCATCGGCCTAGATCTATATTGAAATCTAGAGAAATATGCATTTAGAGTGCAGAGTAGCTACCAGTTACATGTGAAGTTTTAAATTCAATCCTTTTCACTAATATAAAATAACGATTATATCTTTTGGTTGGGTGCTTCAATTTGTTATCTCTCGTGCTTGGAAAAGGATGATGATGGTCACTGTTCGATATTACTAATTTTAGTAAGGTTTCGAATAAATGAAAAGCAGACGGGCAGCTTTATCTGCAATTTTTGTTTGCAAAAAAACATTTTTTATCTGTTATTAATTAACTTTAAATGTTATTTATTTATTTAACTATTATTTTCGTAAGTACTTGAGAATATAATTATCGTTTAAGTGTAGAAAATACGTATTAGTCTGACATGAAAAGATATGAGATTTGCATAGAATTCACATTTGCGTAACATATGTATATTGGAATAATTTTTGAGAACGTAATTTGCTTTTGAAAACTAGAAAATCATCGCAAATTGCTTAACCTTCTACCGATGTCTTACACGTGTTTCTATTGGGGAAAATATCAATGGCTTGGAAAGACAAAATTGACAGGGAAATTTTGCCATTGTTTAGTTCTACTGGGACTTTTTCCTTTGGTTTCGTTTAAATTTTGTATTTGGTTTTTAGCAGTTGCTGGTAAAACACGAAGCGAAGTGTTTTTTACAGAGAATATATATTCTTACATATACATAATTGTACCAACACATTACGAAATATAATAAAAAATCAATGAGTACCTATGTTTCTACCTTTCTTTTTTATTATCGTCTTTGCGTTATATCATAATTGCTTTCGGAATAAAATTTCGTGTTAATAAATAATTATATTTCTGTAGCTTTTGGCTGTGTATTTGTTGAAATATCTTTATATAATTGAATTTACTATTTGTGGTAAACGCTTTATTCAGCCTCTGTATGCCGTAGGAAAAATAATGTCTTGTTATTTGGATTTCGTTAATAACTTTTGCGTATAGCTTCACTGCAAGCAGATAAATGGCTATAATTAGAACATTTTAACGTATTTTGTTTGTTAATTGAAAAATATATTACGAGAAATCCAATATCATTCTTGGCTCGGTGTAAAGTATAGTTAATACCATTATTGATGGAACACATCACTCAAATGTTCTCCAGGGAAACGTCGAGGGAAACAATTTCGTTGAACCGAATTTTGCATGACTTTGTCACAGAAATTGGATTGAATATCATCAAGCATATTTTTAATATTGGTCCACAAATTCTGTAATGTTGGTGGCTTTTTGGCATAAAATGATTTTTCATAATCTTACAAAATGAACTCTAAAACGATAATTAATTGGCGCCTTTCTGGAAATAATCGATTCGCTAAACTTCTCGTAGAGTAAGTGATTGGCAGTGTGGCAAGTGGACGGCAAGTCTTGTTGAATCTTCATGTTGTCCAAGTAGAGAACATTTGGGTAATAAAATCTAATCAACACTAGGTGAAGCTAGTTCCATTTACAATAACGGAACTATTAACATCATTAAATAAAAGTGAATATAGTGCTTCTTCATGCACTATTTCTGATTAATTTTCAGAGCAGATAAGGCACTTTTGGTCGTTCTCAAAATCATAAAGTGACAAGTGAGTTTCATGGCTGAAGTTTACCTAAAGCCCAAATGTGTTGAATATGAGGCGTAGCAAGTAGCCGGTTGGCCTGAGTCTTGAATTAAAGCAAACATGTAAGCATGTAGACCAAGTTCTTCAATCTCGTGTGTTTAATAACGTACAGAGCAAAGATAGAGATACATCAAGAGTGGTTATTTGCGTTTTATCTAATATTACACTCTGTCCATTCTTTACTTTTGCAAACAGAAGTTAGGTGCCTGCATATATTTTAATACTGCATAGAAATAAAAATAAGTTGAAAATGACATTAACCTAGTGGTTTGACACTTCGTTATGTGCGCGCCATAACATTTTTGAAATACTGCCGGAAGTACGATGTTTAATATGATGCTGAAGTACCGATTTAATTCATATATAGATTTGTTGATGACGTAGGGCTCTTCTGCTATAATTCGGATAGTACACGAGGATCGTATGCGAAGTATCCATGTTCGGAGACAGATGGCACTCTGTGTGTACTAGTCTCCGTAAAGAGGGGCAAGTCAGTGCCGGGCGGCGAACAGTGTGGAGAGGTGAAGGGCGTGGCACGGAAAATCGAATGCCCGTATCAAAACACGCTTGTTAAGCATTATTTGACTGGCCGTTGTGAGTGCTTGTCACTACACACATACTAAAATGTCACATTTGGGTACGTTTCGGAAACGGGGTATTTCGAATAAAATAGAAAACTTAATAGTGAGTGTGCCGAACTTAGAATACAAAGGCGATAGAATTAAATGTGTAAAGTGCGACAACTATTTGACGTGTACCAGCAGGTGGAAGTGTGAACGCCACCTAAAAAGTATAAAACATTTTTCTGAAATCCGTGGCAAATGATATAGCGAACAATTAATATTTGATGTAGATGTTCGTTTTATTCTATGTAATGTACCGTTCACTTTACTGGACAAGCATTTGTCTCCTCCTTGAGCAAGTATTCGGATTATACATTACCAAGTCGGATATCGTTAAGAAACTTTATGCCATCTGTTCGTGGCTATGTTGAAAGATGAATTAAAGCAAAATTGAAAGACAAAAATTGTGGTGATGTGTGGACGAAACAACCAGTCGGCAAAAACATTCTGTGACGAATGCGATGGTATGTACAATACAAGAGTTTGAAGCATCATCCCATATCTTACTTGCTTCCAAAAGAGTTGCAAAATGTGCTAGCGACGAAATTTTGAAAGTGGTGTTGAGGGCATTGAACAAATTCCAAGTTTCAACAACCCAAGATTTAATGTTTGTGAGTGACGGTGCCGCTAACATGCTTTCCTTAGGCCGATCTCTTAAAGAGGAGAGTGGCAATCTGGATGGTCAGGTAAAACGTGATTTAGAAAGTTATCGGAGGGAATTAAAAAATTACAAAATGATTCGATGTCGTTTGTGGATTCTGTTCAAATTGTGGATGATGTTCATTCATACTTATTTACGGCGGAAGGCGAAAAAAATTTAAAGTAAAATACGAACATTTGAAAGTGTTATTGATAAGGATTCAGATTTTCTCATATTAAAATAAATTTGTCAAGATGCGTCAAAAGATCAATTAAGTTGTCAGAAGGATTACTTTAAATTTGCAAATATAACATCACTCGATGTGGAATGGTCGTTTTCATCATCAAAAAATATTTATTCCGCACGCCGTATTCATTTTACTCATTTGATTGAAACAAGGAACTATATTTAATGATTCTAATATTTAATAGACGTCACGCAGTTTGTGATTTCGTGGAAACCTCTTAAAAAAGTGTTTCAGTATGTTATATAATACGTTTTTTATCATTATTTTGTGTAAACATTCCCGCGTCCGCATTGCCTATGCGTACTCATGAAGGTTACGATCATAAATGATGCGAGTACGAAAATGTTACTGCACACTCGCCCTGATAAGGCTCCTCGCGTTGTTCTCCGCACTGCACTGTAACTTGCCCCACTTTGCCGAGACTAGTGAGTACTATTCTTTAGTCGATGCCAAAGGTTTGGAGAGAATCATCGAGTAGATTTGTTTGTTTTGTTTGAAAGTGAGCAAGCTATGTATTTGTGGAACCTTGGGAAAAGAACAACACCTGTCAGCGACTCGATTCTTTTTTTCAATGGAAAGACATGTACAGAAATCAAAGAGAAGTGAAATGCAATGTATAGGGACATGCATCTTCGATAACTACTATCACATGCCGATATAATAACTGTGGACAATATGATCAATAAAGTTTATGACATACGAGGGGAGGTCCAGAAGTTCGTGGAATGGAGGGGATGGAGTGGGGATAGGGGCGCTCGCTAGGTGTCATTCTGATTGGCGACTCATCATTAGTATATAAGTTAAGTTGCAGCCCTATAGCGTCAGTTACGAATAGTTGCCTGCTAAACAAGTCAATCGGGAAGAAAACTGAAACTATGGAGGAAATTGAACACCGTACTGTGATAAAGTTCCTTACAAAGCAAGGAAAAAACGCTCAAACCATATTGAATAAAATGGAAACCGATTATGGGGAACAGTACCCTAGTAAATCAATGATTTATAAGTGGCATGGTCTTTTTAAACATGGTCGGGAGTCGAATGAAGACGACCCCTGCTCAGGATGGCTAGTTGAGGCCACCACATCAGACATCGTCGAAAAAGTGTAAAAATTTCTACTGCAAGATGCCCGTGTGAAGAAAAACCAATTATCTGCGTTAGTTGGAGTATCAAATACCACCATTTTGCGTATCCTACATGACCACCTGTGCATGATGGGCACCGAGAATGCTCACGCTGCTGCAGAAAAGGCAGCGCGTCTGTGCGTCCAAACAATTTTTGGAGCTGTGTGGAGACAAACCTGCACAGATTTTGGAGCGGATTGTTACCGGAGATGAAACATGGGTTCATCACTTTGAGTCTAAGTCCAACAAGGAGTCCATGCAATGGCATAAAAAGGGGACACCACCGCCAAAGATATTCAAAATGTGAGAATAGGCTGGATAGTTGATGGCTACTGTTTTTTGGAATTGTGAGAGGATATTATTGATTGATTACAAAGAAAAAGGCAGGAGCATAACCGGAGAATATTACGCAACGATATTAGAAAAATTGAAGGAGGCCATCAAGGAAAAACGTCGAGGAAAATTGACCAAAGGTGTGTTGCTCTTGCAAGACAATGCGCCGGTTCACAAGAGCAAAGTTGCAATGGCTGCTCTGCACAAGCATGACTTTCAATCAATAGTCCATCCATCCTACAGTCCGGACCTGGCACCTACTGATTTTTATTTGTTCCCCAATATAAAAAAAGATTACGTGGAAGAAAGTTTTCCGACGACAATGAGGTAAAGGAGGCAATTTTGGCCCATTTTGAGGCGAAAGATAAAAATATTTTTATGATGGTTTAGAAAAATTAATTCATAGATGTAATAAATGTATTGTGCTTAAGGGTGATTATCATGATATTTTCCTATTTATGAAACACACATAAACTATATTGAGACGGTACAGAGAAGGTTTCTGAAATTTCTCTATTATCTGTTGGAGGGGTCTTATCCACCTAGAGGCTTTGAACATGGTGTGTTGCTGCGGAAATTTAATTTTGTATCTCTTTCTACCAGACGAACGATTTCTTTACTAACATTTTTATTTTGTTTAATAATAATAATAATAATAATAATAATCCTTTATTGCCCAACAGCCCAGGGGCCAATTACAGGACAAATTACAATACAATTCATATATAAAATAAAATAAAATAATTCAAATCGTGTTGCCTACAATAATAATACAATAATAATGAAACAAAAAAAAAAAAAAAAAGAAAGACTCACAAAAATGGCTCTAGATCCCGTTTGTTTGCGTTCCTCACCATGTGACTGAGAGGTGCCTTAAGCAAAATGTTGGTATTAGCTCTAGGTACTTGAAATGTATTAAAGTAGCGAGTATGATGAGTAGGTACGGTAAAGTTTATTTGCGCCAGAAGGGCTGGCGAGTCGACAGTATTTTTCAGGATCCTGCAAAGAAACTCCACACTGTTACGCTCGCGGCCGTCAGCAAGAGATAGAAAACCATGCTCAACAAGTAAGCTATAATACTCGATACCTCTTGCAGGATACACGTTGTCCATTCGAAAGGAGAGATATTTTAGAAATTTCTTTTGAACCCGTTCGATCATAAGCTCTTGGTGTAAATAACGGGGATACCAAACAATGGAGGCGTATTCAAGCTTAGAACGAACGTAGGCATAATATAAACGTTTCATTACACCTAAATCTGAGAAATGCCTGCAAGAACGCATGACAAAACCGAGAGTTTTGGAAGCAGATGAACACATGGACGAAATATGCTCCGTAAATGACAGTCTATTATCAAACAAAACACCAAGACCCAAAGTTTTGATATTGCGTGGTATGGCTGCATCATTAATTTGGTAGTTATAGTATAAAGTAGTGTGAGTGTTATTGTAGGAAACCACAGTACACTTGTTGATGTTCAGAGGGAGATAATTGACCTTACTCCAAGTATTAATGCGAAGAAGATTGTCTTGTAAATGTTTACAATCGAAAATGCTACCAACAGTATTAAATATCTTTACGTCATCTGCGTATGCTAAGACGTGACACGTAAACAGAGATAGTAAATCATTTATATAAAAATTGAAGAGAAGTGGTCCAAGATTTGAACCTTGAGGAACACCTGATGTTGGAGAAAACGGCGTAGAGGAATAACCATTGTAGCAGACATAACACTTCCTTCCAGTAAGGTAAGACTCAATCAACGTCAGAAACCCACACCAAAACCAAATTTGTCCATTTTTTGTAGTAGCATCTCGTGGTTAATGCAGTCGAAAGCTTTAGAAAAATCTATGTAAATAACATCCACCTGCTTTCGCTTATCAAGCGCTTCACCAAGATATTGGCCAATGCATGCTAAATTAGTGATCGTCGACCTACCTGCAACAAAACCGTGCTGATGCTCAGATATGAAAAGGAGTTATGCAGGCAGATATTTCTTTGTAAAGCAAATGTTCAAATACCTTAGCGAAATTGGGCAGTATACTTATAGGCCTATAATCAGCAATGTTAGATCGGTTTCCTTTCTTAAATACGGGGGTAATTCTGCTAATTTTCCAAACCTTTGGAAAAGTTGACGTGCTTATCGCTAGGTGGAATATAGTTGACAGTGGATAGGACAGAACAGGAGCACAATCACGTACAAAGAAGCTCGGTATTCCATCATCTCCAGTTGTCATATTAGATTTAAGTCTCTTGATACTGTTCTCCACATCCAATTCAGAGAAGGCATGAACACAAAAATTATTATAATTGAGAAAAGAGTTGAAAGATACATTTTGAACACTAGGTTTATACACACTCGCAAAGACACTGGAAAAGGCATCCACGATTTCGTTTGGCTGGGTAAATTCTCTGCCGTCATACTGCATACTTCCCGGAATTCTGGAAGAAGTTTTCTTGTTGTTAATGAAGCGCCAGAACAACTTAGGATCTCTGTTGATATTAATTTCAGCATCTGCCAAGTAAGCCTTGTATGCGTCTCTAATTTCATTCTTTGTGAGAGATCTCAATCGTTTGAATTCATTAAAATAGTATATCGCTTTTGTTCTTTTCCACTTTTTGAAGTAAAATTCTTTTAATTTAAGACGTTGTTTTATTTTAGCACTAAACCATGGAGGAAACGTGGAGGTAGGACGTTTAGTTTTCTCAACTGAACGATCTATAACGGAGTATAATGTATTATAAAATGCCACATCACTGTATTCATCCAAGAAACTCCAGTCGACTGCAAGCATATCGCTGTATAAAGAGAGGAAATTCGCTTTGCTAAAGTTGTAGCTAACATTATTGTTACCCGGAAAATTTATCCACTCGACACATGTGTCAAAAGTAATCTCAATTTCGAGTGGTGGGTGAAAAGCATCAACGTTAGTACATAACAGGATTGATTGCCTCTGGTTCTAGGGTAAGTGTAATTTTCTTGTTTCCAGAGTTGGCTCCAGGTCCTCATTTGCCTTCTATTGTGGTCGCGCTTGTACAAATGTCCTTATAAAGTCCCCAGTGCACCTGATGTGTACTAACTTCAACAGCATCTCTGATCTTTGTGACATCCACGCTGAACCATTTAGATCTATTATTGATGCAGTCTTTTTTCGTGAGATCTCTTCCCGCTAACATTTGTCAACATTTCATCACCAATTTAATTTAATTTTATTTGATTTATTTTAATTTAATTTAATTTGATTTGATTTAATTTAATTTGAGTTAATGTGATTTGATTTAATTTAATTTAATTTTAGTATTAGTTGAATAATCCTCTTTATATATACTCTTATACCGTAGGGTAATTGTAATATTTACTACTTTATGCTCCCTAACGTGTTGGTATTGTTTAGTTTGGATTAACGTATTTATAAATGTATATGAATTGTTGGTTACTTGCTGTTATGTATTTTAGTAATTTCCTGTAATTGGGTGTTATAACCTGTTGGAAATAAATCACTATTATTATTATTATTATTATTATTATTATTATTATATTGAAAAGGAAAAATAGATTTATTGTTTTATTTTTTTTCGAATACTACGCTTGTGTTTTAGTTAACTGTGGTATTTAAATATATTATCTAAAGATGTAAGACGGCAACCGCTTCCTTCAGTCATTCATTTCGGCACTGTTCTTAACCGTATGCTGACGATGTTTTCCTCTGATGGCAAACTAGCCGATTAGGTCTTCTCAGCAATATTCGCCCAAAGATCTCTGCAGCAATATTTGCGGAATCTTACATTGTCCGACAACTTTACCTTCATATTGAAAACAATATGCAATTGCTACGGCGAATGTACTAACTAAGCAAATAAACAAACAAATAAAATAGCAAATAAATAATAATTAATAATATGTTTAAAAGGTCTTTAACACTACTGAAATGGAATATCTTGGGTTAAAAAAGTGACGAGGAGGGATAGCATGAGCTATAGTGGAATCAAGGGTGGATTACAAATAACATTAGTTCTAGATTACATTGAAAGTAGGCAACTAAAGTGGTGGGAACATATGAAAAGGATGAAAAGTGATAGATAGGAAAATCAAGTTTTGAATCTAGAACACAAATACGGAGAAAGAGTGAGAGCACATGAACTATATACATATATATATGGCCTGTTCAATACTCAGTTTTTTATATATATTTATTTACCTATTTATATTGTAAATTTCGAAAATAGTTATAGCATTTAGCAAAAATTATTTTATTTGCTGATCTTAATATTTGAATGACATAATTTACAAGTATTTTTTTAGTCCCGAAATACTGATTTTGTACTCAACTTTAAGTTTGCTTTCGAAAATCTAATCCTGAAATTCGATTGCATGAAAATAGTAACTTGATGTTTCTTTTTTCTACACCACCGTTTTACATTGCAATAGTTCAAGTGCGAGAATACGAAAGCTAAAGCGTTTACGGGTTTTTGAGTATTGTATATGATGAGTAATGTATAGTGACGACAATTGCTGAAGTTGAGTTACAGCAAAAGGCAAGGGTGTTACTACAAATGTTTAATGCTAATAATATTCCTCGAATGATGGATGCTTATTATTTATTACATGTTCTTCTGTCAGGTTTTACTGATGTCTTTAACCTCCACCGCAAACAAAAATCGCTAGCATTTACTCGCTATACTTTCTGCGCCGTCTACATCAGGAAAAGAAAACTTACGCGGTACATTTATATGTATACAAGTATACTTACAAGGGTATTCCTGTAAATATGCACTACTGCTTATTAGTTTGAACCTTGCAGGTGAGTAAATTAAGTATTTTTATTTGTTGGTGAATTACTGAGATGTGATAGTTTTGGTATTTTAGATAGTGAAAATACGAAGAGTTTTTTAAGGTAATTACCGTTTTGAAATACGTTAACCTGCGGTTACCGTTCTGCGCATGCCTGCTAGGTACCTTAAACTTTTAGCTAGCCATATATGCCATTAGGAAAGCATTCATTCGATCGTATTGGCTAGTGATTATCATTTGTTCTTGCACTTAAAGAAGCACCTAAACGGTCAGTGCTATGACGTGGATAACGTCATCGAAACAGAGGTGCTAGAGTAGTTAATAAATCAGGCGGCAGATTCCTATGAGGATGCAATTCGCTATACGACGCGATAAGCGCCTTAATACAAGTTAATATTAGGTTGAAAAGTAAGTTAAAGTCCAGGCTATCATGTATCCAAAAATTATTGAAAAAGAAATTATGTATATACATCCATTCCCTATTCAAGGTTTGATTGGTTTGCAGTTTAGATCAATATGTAGTATAATGCTGTTATTATAGCTTTTCTTGACAAATGCAGTGCTACACGGAGAAAAATAGATAATATCCAAGGTGAGTATAAACTGGCGGAAAACTTATACGCAGCAAATTTTGAGTAAGCAAAATAATAAAAGAGAGATACAGAAACGCAAGAACTAAATAGGATATACACGAAAAAAGTAGAGGTTGTACAAAATTATTACATTAAACTAGGATTCAATAAATAAATATATATATACTTTGTATTGTTCAGCACTCGTAGTATCAAATACTGAATATTTGAGTAATTATTACGTGACGCCTTTGTAATGATAAAGTATAGTACAATAATATGATAAAAACAAAAACTAATAAATAAAACCACCAAATTCTCTACTTCTCGTGAAGTTTTAATCTAATTACCATTACTTTCGAACTCAAACCAACAAGTATTCTTAATTAGTAAAAACAATAATGGTTTAATGTACAAAACATTTGTGCATAGACTTAAAACATCAGATACATGCTCTGATTTATTTTGTTATTGATCACATTCATCTTGCTAGCTTTGCTTTGCTGTTTCTAGGAGGAGTAGTAACAATTTTTACTTTATTTTTTATTTCTGACGTAGTCTTAAGTTTTGAGCGATAGTGTATGTACGCCGCGTTTACATTTGCGAAAGCGTGTGCAGTATATCTGCGCTGCGTGTATGCGTATGTATGTACCAGGTAATATTTGTATTCACGTTATAACGGATGTTGCCGGTCGTTGATTGACGGCAATTGTAAATTTTAACTTGACATTGAGAAGAAGTGGCTAAAATGAATTTCTAGAAAAGCGTTTGACGATAAGTACAACGAATTATTACTAGTTTGAAGTGTTAAATTTGTAACGTAGTTTTCCTACATGTTTTTAGTTTCTTATAGACTAAGGTTAGAGTTCCGCGTTTGCATGTTTTATCAAATGCAGTAGACACTAATTTGGCCCCACTCTTTTAAGCTGATAAATCTATCGCCTATTGTTTTGGGTTTACACGCCGTTTACAGTACTCATGCAAAATTAATATTTTTCTTAGAGATGATTAGAAAGGGCAATAGGCTAAACGCTAACTTGTTTAAAAATTGTAATGTGATTTAAAGGATGTCAAATTAAAAGCACGGCCTCAATTTTACATTAATTGTAGAAACTTTTCCAATCTGCAGTTTGCTGAAACACTACTGTCTATTCCATCAAGCTGGGACACGTCTCTAATATTTGGAATTTTAGGATATCTCTAACACGAAACGTTGATAAGGATTTAACATTGTTAATTTATTTTTCTGCAAGAATTTTACTTTTGTCGGGATATTTATTTTATTTTATGTATTTTTCACTAATTTATATACATATTTTGTATTTGTTTATGTTTTTACAATTGTATGTGTTTGGATTGACGTTATTTTATTTTCATTTTTATAACTTATTTTTCTCTCTTTGTGATATATATATATATATATATATATATATATGATTTTATTTTATAATATGTTGTACATACATGCTATTATGTATGATGTATGTATGTATTCAGCAATTAACAATACTCAAGTGTCTAAAATTAGACACAGGTTAGAAATATAACTTCGTCGTACAAATATCGGCGGTTTTCAATGTTTTCAAGTATGTGCGGTCGGCTCTCGTTTGACGATCGTCGAGGTAATAGCGATTGTTATCACAAGTGGGTATTCTCGGTCCTTTTCGTAACCTCGTCGGAACATATATAGCGACTGTTTTACAAGTACGATCACTCGGGTACGTACGTTCGCCCTTCCGTTATAATGAGACCTTTTTTTGAATTAATTTTGTATATATATTTTGTATAAAATTTTGTATATATGTTGTCGACTTCAACTCTGCCGTTTTTCTTGTCGGTGCACACTTCATACATGTGGTGGTTGACGATTTTGCCCCTTCTTTGAGGCGCAGTAGCAGATAGCTTAATACATATTTGCGCATAGCGTGTTATTTTTGTAACGAGAATGTCTGGTAGCCGTGAGTATCATTGCATATTCCTTTTATCAGGTCGGGCATTTTTGCAGCAGTCACTCTCAACCAGGCATTCAGGCTTCGGGAGAAAGGGTTGGGTGTTCCTTCAAGCAATTAATTGGGGCCAAATTCCCTATAATACACAAACGAAAAGATAGTGTCTGGCAGAACATAAATAAATAAGACTGGTGACATTCAAACAATTAAATAGGGTAGGGTCCTCTATAGAAAGGTATTGTTGCATGCATATAATATAGTCATCATTACCATGCCTTTAACAAAGCTTTTGCGGCAGCATTACAAGACATTAAACTCAGCATTGGCTACGTACACGATGCGGCGGTATTTTGTATGGTAAAAAACAAAATGATTGTATACATATAAGAGACCTCGAATAACTGCAATTGTTGCACACATTATACTTCTCATTATATGCAGTATTTATACATAGGCTAAGAGTGCAAACCGAGAATATATTTTATTTTTTAAATATATTTTTCGCGCATGCGCATTTGAGTTTCATTATGAACTACTGAGCAAGGGAGTAAATAAGCAAGGATTTCGCAAACCAAACGCTAGTAAGTACTGGTCAGAAAATCCATGAGGGTATTTACGAGCAGGCTACAACCGTCATTGTTCTTCAAAACAGGAGAACGTAGCAAATGTTTCTTGAGCTTTTTATTTTCCATTCCTGTGGGGTTATTGGTTATGACAGTATGATACACATTTCGATTTTGTAAATATCAAACGTGTGAAAATATGGGGCTGGTGTAATCAGGAAATATTGCAATATTCAAGTGGCACACTTTTTTTTCTGAAAAGAAAATAATGAGCTAAGAAGCATTGAAATTTTCCTTTCTGCCAGAATATAGTTATTACTATTGATCGATATCAAATGTAGCGTAATTACATATATTACGTCCGTTAGATTCTCCTAGTTTGGAGAACAGGTGCTGTTAGTCGCCTGCTTGGAAGTTTGCTTGTGGTGTTTCTCGGACTTGCCTTCAAAAGTATATTCGCTTATTTAGAAATTGTTCAGTGGTATTTTAAGTAAAACCGTACTTAAGTACATGAGGTAATTTATTAAAAATATCTTCTTTCAAAGAATCAGTTTAAATGTTGTTGTTCACTAATACGCGTAAAAATACATATAATACATATACAATCTATGTGAGTGAAATTGTAGAAATGCTTGAAATCTTGTACAAATGTGAATGCATTCAGTGGTCATTGATGAAGTATAATCAGCCCGAGAGTAGTAAACCACAATCGGTGCAAGTGTAACTGAAAATCTTTCCGCGGAGTGTACTCCTTTACATAATAATTTTATAATAGTATTATAGTCCTTTACATAATAGTTTTAGATGTGATTAATTCTAAGTATCTATAACTTCAAAGGATGTTTTATTGTTACTTGCAAGGAAGCTTATGCGTAGCGGAGGCCGAATAACTTTTCAGCAGGGATGCCAAAACCCTGTATTGTGAAGCCAAACTTTCTGGTTAGGGAGACAGTAGCGATACATACAATATAACGACTACCCAGACTATATGACTGCTGTTACTACTGTTTCAAATCAATGGAAGCATGTAACCAACCACGCTTTGTGTAATGCGCGCACCTACAGCGGGAGTGACTGCTAGTCGACGGCAATGATATCTTTGAAATGTTAAATGAGCATAAGTAGTAAAAATAATTTATGAGATGATGGATGAAACTAGTCTTTAACAATATGATGGGATACCGCAATTAAATTTATAAAACAAACATATCAAAATTTATTTGAATGGATTATTGCGTTCATATAATGTTCAAGATGAACTACAGGACAGAAAATGCAGCATTTATATATACATACACACAGCATCTCAAATATTTAAAAACATACTTTTCTACAAATACTTATATATATACTATATATTCACAAATTTTGGAAGCAAGTATGAATGTGTTCGAGACAGAAACATTGGTGAAACTATTAATTTAAATTGCTAAAACTTTGAATTAAATTAGCTAAACAATCCATTAATATTTCTTCTGAAATATTATAGAACAGAGTGGTTTCGCCCAATGTCTACTGGTAAATGGCTTATGCTAATATCACGTTACATAAACGTGCAAAGAATGTAAGTAATCAACTTTAGAAGGAAGTTTCGCAATTTATATTTTCTGAGAGGACAGATACTCAGAAGCCAGTGCTGATAAATTAGGCATTTTACCGAAAGTCTGGTAAGTAAAAGAGAAACGGGATAGTCTCCTGATCAGAGGCGTAGGCAAGGGTGGGTGTCGAAAACAGATTTATAATAACAGCAAAACAGGATTGACGACTTACTTGCACTAGATATCACAACGAGGCTTAGTACTCAACAAAGAAAGAAGATATTTTTACTACTGTAAAAATGCCCTTATTGGCTGTGGGTTTGGGGGTGCATATTGCAGCAAAAGGCTGTTATTAAAACGTGTCCACAAAAAAAAGATTTCTATGGTCAAGAGAATATCCAAACTGGATGTTAGAGGAGTAAAAAATTGTGATTCATATATCATTTCAGTAGATGATTTTGTCATCAGTCTATAAACCGATGAGCCAAATCTGAAATTTTCGGCATTAAACGTAGAATTTTCGTTCATAGTCAGCCAGTCATGTAGTAATGAAACTTGTTTGGTATCTTCGATAAAATACGGGGTTGGAAATGTGATGATTTGTGGTTGTTTTGTCGTCAGGAATAGATGATTTGGTAAGAATAACTGAACAATGCAAAAAGAAAGGTATTTGGATATACTAGAAAACGACGCATTACCATCTGTAATTCGCACGATGGGGAAAGAAGATAATGACTTACAACTAGAGTGTGTAAGAACTGTTTTGTGCAGCAGCTGAACTTGCGATAATAGTTTGATCATATCAAAGCCTTGACTTGTCGCCTATTGACTTTTTATGGGATGAACTAGAAAGAAAATCTAAAGAGCGATAGCCACAAAATGCTCAATATCTTTGAACTACAGCTTGATATTAATTTGATGCTAATTGTAGAGAAATGTTAATAAGCATAACGCTCAGAATCTTGGAAGCTGTGGCGGCCCAACAACTTGTGACAATATCAATATTTTGGAATTATATTAGTTGTTTTTTATGCATATAGTCTATTAACTGTATGTTTGTTTGTTGAAAAATAAAAGATTACTATTAGCATTAAAAATGCTCGAGAATTTGATTGATACATAGCAAAACATTTACACCTAAAAATCTATAAACTTCGTACCAATATTTGCTAAGAATTATTCATTTACTGGTAGTAATTTTGACAGAGTAGAAGGTTTAGCTGGAACACATTCAACCTAAACAGCAAACGTACGATAGTGACGACATACTATAGCTCCAATTGTTTCTTCGCCTTCTTCCTCTGGCGGATATTTTTGTTTCTTCTTTGAATTTTTTCTTATTCAGATTTTGCTCAATGAGGAAAGCTAGCACGTCTTCGTATTTGAAATATAATTTTAACACTCACTTTGCAGTAATAAAGCAAATTGAATCCATTGCTGCTAATATCTGGTACCATAAAAATCGAAACATAGAATTCTTTTTGTTCGTGTAAATACTTAGTGTTTATAATAAAATGGAAACGCATTATCCGTTTAATCGAAGTACGTTTAGCTTTATTTTAAAGTATAGGCAGTATACTTGTTCCAAAAGTTATCAAATATTATCAGCTTGTCGTACTCAAATGCAGAAGTATAGCTGTCTAATCTGAGATAGAAGGTAGGTGATTTAACTTTCTAATCATGTAACATTTTTGAAACCCCATAATTAAAATTAGTTTTAATTATAGTTTATGTATTTCATCCGGTGTCAATTCTCATAAAATGCGTATGAGGAATACATAGCGCGAACAAAATTAAGAAAGAAGGACATCTGTTGTTAAGAAACAAGCAAAAATTACACGCCAGAGTTAGCTCTCATGAAATATTCATACATTGACAAACCTTATATTTGGACTTTCGAACGTAAGAGCGAAAGAATTAAATTCGGAGATTGTACTTTCGTACACGTTGGGTGTTGTTTATTTAGCTGTCAGAGGTGATGGCGAAGGCTGTGCGAGGAGCTCACGCGCCGGATATGTGACGTCATCGGAAGCACTCAAGTTATGCACACTAACAGACTGCACGCTCCAGACACTCCTTTTCACGGTATGTGTGTAATGAAACCTAGTGTTCCGAATTGTCCTAAAAAGACATTCGTGGGTATGTGCATTTATTATACGTCGAGATATATACATATTTAGATATAGTTTCAAACGCATTTAGAAAATTTTTCCACTTTCTTGTATTTCTTAAGCTAAGTGGAGGAGAAAGGAGTAGCACAGTTTATATGTTGGTGTCTTCAAAAAAAAGTATGAAATTAGAAGAAACAACTATAATTGTAAATATATATCGAGGTCTACATAATGTACATGGTTTTTATGGATATGAGTTATTACATTATTCATTTTTTATTTTGATTTAGAAAGTTATTTTATTATTATTTATTTCTTCAATGAACTGAATCCTAAAAAGTATCTTAAGTAGAAGAATATTTTACATTTACGTCTTTTTTATTTTTTTCTTTTGTTGAGGTTAATCGGAACCAGAAAGTAAACACAAAGCTGCAACAAGGCTACTTTGAATAATATATTGCTTTATAATATATTATAGACATAGTAAATTCCATAAAATAAATGAAGAGGTTTCTGGCATCGAGTTAAGCAATATATTGTTTTCTAACAGAAATCAGATTGATTCTAGTTATTCATTTCAATAAGTTATGGACTAGCTACGGTTGGTTTATTAAGTTCCAAAAAGGGACGCTGATAGTAAGCATTCGGGTTATTCAGTTAATGTGCATGGTTTCCTTTGGCGACTGCAGTATTGTAAACAAGCAAATTAACAGTAAAAATTTAAAAATTGAAACCTTTGAGTAAAATAAATTCATGAAATAGTTGTGCCATTAAGTAAAATTTCTAAAACCATCGAATGCATATTTGATATTTTGACCGTCTTCCTAGCTTATTTTATGTTACCAGTACTGCATGGATTTTATATCTTTGATCTTCGTGGTTCTTTTGTTGTGTAGAAGTTTGCTTTCTGTATATTGATGGTTAAATATACAAGGTGCTCCATTTTGAAATGATTTTCTACGCTTGGACATGTCATGTGCAATTACTATTTTGTTTACACAACGGTAAATATGATTTAAGCCGCATAATTGTATCGATAATATAGTGTTAGTAATATTCCAACGGTAATTGAGATATGAGTATTGATGAGAGTTAAACCACAGTGCTGGTTATTCAGAATCAGATATTTGGAAAACTATTAAAGATAACGGCTAGATTAAATTAAGTTAAGGGTAGGCACCGCGCTTATTCCATTAAGATCTTCTCAGATCTATTGTGGTTCCTCCTGTTTACCTGCATTTTTATCGGATCTGATAGACTGGAAGCTTTCGCAAATTATTACATAGTTAGATAGAACTTAGAGTTGTTGTTTGAGCTATTTCCATCGCTTATGGAACTTACACAATCCGACGTTTCGGCGGTGTATCTACCGCCGTCTTCAGGATAGTCCCAGTAATTTTGTCTGACTCATTTGTCTTCTCTATTTTGAAACTGTGAAACTGTCTCGTGTGGGGATTGAACTCAATTTGTTTTTCTCAAATTTCGTAGTTCAATGCACTTGATTACTAAGCTAATCGAATTCTCCATTCCGCGGGGTTGGTCTGCGTATGCTTGTTATTTCTCTTCCTCCCTGTCCTGGTTCCCGGTCTTCGGCTAGTACTTGGTTTAATAATAGGGAGCCAGACATAAATGTAATTATGATGAATAACAAGTTCTGGCAACAAGAACTTGGCATGGCAATGGGCTTATTTAATAGACTCTTGAAAGTGTTTAGATGTTGGAGAAAGCCACTGATTTCTTCTTCCTCACGTGGCCATATCACGAAGGTGTCATGGACATATCATTTTCGGTTTAAGTTCGTAAGAATCTATTGCTCTTAGTTCAAATTCTTTGATGTATATGTTACCCAGGAGCGGAGACAAAAGAGAGTCCATTGCCATGACATACTGCCGAAACGTCAGACTGCGTAAGTTCCATATGTGATGAAAATAGCCCAAACAACAACTCTAATTGAATCTATCGTCAGCAATATCACGACGGGAGTTAGACAGGACTTAACATTTTATTACCAGAAGCATTTGTGTTATAATTGTTATAATGATTATGTTATGTATTTATCTCCATTCGCGCATTTATAGAAAGAACATATCGGTCTTACTACGTATAATAGAATAAGGTATTTAATATTGGAAACAACGTCGTCGGAACAGTAAGGAAAATGATCTATCAACTGTTGCGACAAATTTCGTCGGAGGGACGGATGTTCCGTTTTCACATCGTCAGGGGACAGTAGTAGGAGCACACATACAGAAAAACGGTATAATCAATGCATGCGATAATGAACATGGTTGGGTAGTTGTTAGCATTACATATATATGCAGTGATGATTTATTATTTCGCTGCTATCGCTTTAACCAGCTGTCTAACAAATAGAGTTTGGCTTCCCGGTAGATACGTTATATATATATATATATATATATATATATGCATTCTTAGGTACGCTTATGTAAACATCTTGAGAGTGACCATTACAGTTATACAAGAACAAGACATCTAATTCCTCGTTCGCACTAGCTACGCAAAACTACTGTTGAACTGAATGCGTACATACTTTCGCGTGAAGTGAACCCTGATGTAGCCGAGAATATTTACTTGTGCAGTACTTGACTGCATTACTTATTTTCATAAAAATCTTGGTGCAGATGTTATCCTGTTTTAAATCTATAGACGGTTGGCAAAAAGGTACAAGTCAAAAATGTGCTTTTTAAAAAATTACAACTGTTTATAATTACATTACGACAGGAAACCTACATAAAATTCAACAGATAACCTATTAAGCTTTGTTTAAAATTTGACTTGCGCTTTTTGTCTGCTTATGAAATAGGTATAGTAGTTTGTTTCAGTGTCGTCTTAATTATAAAAGTTAGTACTGTGACCCTGTATATATATTTTTTCAAAACATTAATGTAATATGCATTGTTCTTTGTTTCAAAAGTTTAGCATAATCTTTGGCATGTCTGATAAACAATAACAAAATTAGTTAACGTTAATAAACAAATGCAAAATTAATTGAACTTGAACATAAATAATCATTATTCCGCGATTCATCTCCTCCACTTCCTAAGTAATTCATATCTGATATCAACAACATTTATTTACATTATCTGTTATCGAATCACACCGTAGGCATGTCGTGTATACGGTCTACTGTGTATAGGATAAAGGCGCGTCGCCTGGTAGAAGACAAAGCGTTTTCTAGTAGTGGCCACGTCAGTTAGTTAGTAATGCACCTCTGGTTCGAAGTATCGATGGCTGTCAGGACTCTCTGACGACGGGTATTTTTCTTAGAAACTACCAAACGAAAACACAACCAAAAACTTATATAACGCTACCTCTAAATAAATTTAGTCGTCGTTGTTGGTTGTAATTCAGTTCCGTGATTGCTCAATAGCATTCTTTTATATATACTTTTTCTCTCTTTTATTATCGCGTGCGAAGGGTATTAAAGCGTTCGCGAGCCCATTTAAGAGTGGTCGGAATATATTATTGGACAATATACACCTCTTATCTCAGCCGGTTATCTTACGAGCATTAAGTATGCAATGTAAATGTGAGAATTAAAAGATTTTCGCTAACTTCGCTTTGTTCTTTGGGCGGCGAACTTAGATTTTATATTCCGTTTTAATAAATGAGTATTTCTGTTAAGACGGCAGCGAGCGTTTGTTTTTATGTTTTTGGTAATTCGAGATATTATTTATGGTAATGCTGCTAATAAACGCATAAATAATGTTGAAAATTAGGTCAAGCTAAGAGAGTTAAACTTCTAAATTGTCAAGACCAACGCGCGAATTTCTCAGATTGTTAACAATAATATTGTTTAAGAATTCTATTAAATTAACAATTATTTTGATTTAGTTTTCATGGAAAATTAATTAAGGACTGTGTACAAGATGTGGTCAAACGACATTCCCATAGTGAGTAAAAGACGAAATTTACATTTTTCTGGTAATACATTCTTTTGTGATCATCACATTTTTCAGGTCTATTACTCGGACAAATGACATCAGAATTTATATACAAGTCTTTTGGAATGATGGTTTTGTGAAGGAATCTCAAAAAGATGTTTGACAATTGTAAACAGCGCTTTTAAAGCCGATACAAAATAATAATAATACCGTTTCTTTCGGCAAGCGGTGAAGCACGTTTTCATCTTTATCGCTTTGTTAGTAAATGATATTTTTATACTGCTTTCACAAAGTCACTAATGCTACTTAACAATATCATGTACGCATGTATAAAATTATTTTCTTTTATTTATTAATTTGTATTTAATAATTCCTTTACATTTTGAAAATGTCTTTTTCCTTCTTTAAAAATTACAATATTTTTTTAATGTTTCATGAGGAAAACTTAAATCTATTTTTATTATAAGGCGCAGGGTGGTACACTTTATGTAAATTTTGTGATAATAACTGATAAGTGCAAAAACCGGTTGTCTTATTTCGGATGTACATACATATCACAGCTTCAATGAGATTTGATTGTCAAAGTTGTTTTGAAACTGATCAAGGGAATTAGAGGATGTAGACTATACTAAAAGCATGAAAATTCTCAAACGAGTAAAAACATTCATAGTAAACTCGATAGAAAAATTTTCATGAACAGCTAGAGGTATTTCATGTGACATTAAGCTTAAATCTAAAATACAGAAAAATAAACTATTTTAAACATGTATATAAACTCATTTGATTATAAAAGGTTAAGATAGGCAAGGCAGTTTGCCCCAAACTCTTTTTGTAATTGCAAGGCTTTCCATGTGACAAATTTTGAAGATCTTATGTATATCCAGGACATTCTTTAGGACCAATTTTATGTACTTTGACGACGGAAGCGATAAATTACTTCTTTACTTATTCTATTATCTCTGCCACATGTGAGAAATAAAAGAAGAGCGACTAATTATTGCTGTTGTTAATGTTCTTAAAATGATGTATCAACATAATTTCTAGGTTTACTCCCACGATTGTCTTTGCTCTGACGAAACCGTTAACCACAGATTTTCAGCTGCCTTAATTTTGCCAACCAACATTAAAGTATTTAGGACAGGTACGCCTCCTTCTTGTAAATTAATTGCAACAATTTTAAAATGTGTTTCGAAAGGTTATATGCAGTGATGCAATTATTTATCGGCCTGTCAATGACAATCCAAAGACTTATGTACACACATTTGCTTATAAATACGTGCTTACGTAAGATATTCTCTTCTTCAATTTGAATATTTTCCAAAGTTAATATTTTACTCATGAAGGTAGTGTACTATTTTCAAAATGTAAATTAAAGTGACAGTTTATTTATCATCCTAAAATGTTGTATATTAAGCTTATACTGCATAATTGTTTTCGAAGTTCTGATATTTCTTTCTCGCAATTTGCAAATTCCCTCCTCTTTATTTACAGAATCAGATTTTGTTTTCCAATTGCTCCTAGTGTACAGTATACAGTTCCGCTAATTCAACCAAATTTACAATTTTAAGTAAAAATGTGTTTCTTCATTTATTTTTTGAGATACTTACAGAAAGACATAAATGCGTGTGATTTTATACCACGTATGCTACATATCATTTTAATACTCTCAAAATGTACTATAAATAATCGCCGTATTATTGATATTTTTACAATATTGTTTGTAGTAAATAATTATTTAATCATCACTTTATTATTGTATTATATTATTATGTAGCAAAACTAACTACAACTAGTGAAAACGTAGTAGTTTCACACGGTTTATATATTTACTGAGCAGACAATGGACGGTTCTTTTAATTTATGGACGAATTTCATTTTTAAATATATAATAAGTTTGTAATTGAATCATATATATTCTTCATTCTGACTGAACCATTATTACAATCTAAATATAATTTTTTAAAGCTTCTTAAATTGGCTGTATTAAATTGTTAATAATTTGTTTATTTCTTCAAATTTTCTATTTGCCAACATTTTTGGTCAACTTTGTGGAAATTTCTTCAATACTGGCAATATTGAATTGAATATTATATCCAATATTTTGTAATTTGTATGTGTAAGGTAAACGATGTATGCTGCGGATTGTTGACGACAATATTACCTATCTAGGTCTGTAAGATCTGTTCAAAATCATCAATTGATTTATTTTTGACAGACCCATTGCTTTATAACACGTCTTATTTATTTTAGCGGGGATTATTAACAACATGAAGTATTATTCCATAGATGGAAGATTGAAAATTAAAGGATTTGAAAGAAAATAATTACTTGCTTAAGTCAGAGTAATAGATTTAAAAAAATGTTTGATAGGTGCAGCAATTTTTGAAGTAAAAAAGTATTTTCTCAAAAGTTATGTTTTTCTTTTTTGATACTTGGAACAGAGACAGGAAGTATAAACCTGTGAATTCACAACACTAATGTGCGCTTTGAAAAATGAATTGTTTCTATATCCGATACGCAAACATAGAAGGTCGAGATTTATTGTTGGTTAAGTTACAAATTATGAAAGGCAAATGTCTTAGCCGTGATTTGTGGACAAGTATAAAAAAATATTAATCTTGTTAATGATGACAAATATTTGCAGTCTGATAAACTATCATTTCTTAAGGCGAATGCATAACTAATGAAAAGACACCTTCCCAATAAAATAAATTTGTGTTACCGCTGCGTATACAACATAGATAGAAATGGAACATTTGACGACTGTGATGCATAAACGGTCTCTCTCGTGATCGACGGTTATTAATAATGATATCGTGGCCGGGACACGCGGACATGGTCCGGTCAGACAGCTGATGAATGCGGTGTCAAATGCTCGGGACAGGTACACATAGTCAGTACAACCACCCCAGCACCCCGCTGCCCTTTCAAACATCACCCTTGACTACATAATGTCTGGCCGGCGCTGAACATGAGATGCCAATGTTATGTTGGGTTCGCTTGTGAATTATTATTTTTCTTATAAGAGAATATTCTAAAGAATCTTGTCAGGAATGTCAAATGCGTTATAAGGAGTATTAATACGTTTTATATCTTTTTGAATTTTAAACTAATTTTCAACGTATACATACTTTAGCTTCAACAATACCTTGAAGATAATTCTATAAAAACTGAGGAGTATGTATAAATTCTAACAATATTTGAAGTTTTTACCGTCCACTACGCCATTTCGACTAATGCAAAATAAAACATATTTGCCATAAACTTAGAAATGATGTGCTTGTATAAATTAATTAATTGAAAGAACATGCGGTTGGATTGGTTTCAAAGTATTTCAGAAACCAAGTAAAAATTGCAAACTATTCAGAGCATACCGGATAAGAGCACACTAAGTTAGAGCATACCCGGTTAGTGAATTTAGTAATAAACCGTTTAAAAACTAATTTCACAATGTCCAACGAGCTCTGATTGATTTGTGATTTCGATATCCATGCACTACGGCTCATGAGTTTAAAACTACCTATCGAAGAACGCCAAAATGTCAAAAAAAAACATCATGGCAATATAACTATTATTATAACATATAGTGTAATAACATTTTGTAGATTACAGAAACTGTAATGCATTAGTAGTTGATATAAATCTTCTTTTTTAAACCACTATGCATATTAATACCAATATTAATATGAAATTCGCGTTTTCTATTATTAATGATAAAATTACGACTTCCTTGCATTTAGCAACGTTTTAAATTCCTGCAAAAATATCAGTCAAGGTAAGATTTGAACCCACGACCTTTGCGCTACCGGCAACCAATATGCTAACGAACTAGACCACGACACTGAATGTGAGTTCGCTTTTAATACCTATACAGATGGCACAATGACTATAGATATATCGTAATATCTCAGCAGACACAATATTATTATAGGCAAGTTCCTACTATTTAAATTAATATTAACATTAATATAAAACTCTCGTTGGTTTAGTAAAGATAAAATGACGATATCCTTGCATTTACCGACGTTTTCAATTCTTTGTCCACCTTTAATTTCTCAACCATGTTTATTGATTTTGAGTCAATTTTATAAAATCTTTTCAGTTGCGCGGTCTTTGGGTTGTAGTTTCGTTCAACTGCTTTTAACTGTTATTGCTGAGTTTATATAAATATTGGTAAAAATAAATCATTGGAAAACAGGCTGCAGTTACATTTTAATAAATCAACAGTTTCAGAAATGATGCATTCGACAATTAAAAGATATCGGGAAACTGGAGGAAATATTGATGGCCCGCGGTTGGCGGATTGCCAGCCATTGCAAAAGATCAATATACCATGTTAATTAATTAACGAAATCGGCGACTTATAGTACCTGGAATTTGTGCGAATAGTATAGATGTCTCAAAAATATCATATCAGTATCTACAGTCAAGTGACAAGTAGATGCAGCTTGCGTAAAGGGATACATCGCTACTATAAAACAGCAGTTTTACTTCGTAAAGGAAATGAAAGAAAACAGTTTAATTAGTGTTTAGGGGTGTGGAAATTGAACCGAAAAGGGTTGGCCAAACGTTTTTTGGTATAACATATAGATATATTACACTTAATTGCATGTCATTCGAATAAACTGTACCTTTAGGCTAGACCTTTCAAATAACTTACTTATCTTAATGACTTTTTGTAAAGAACTTTCCCTTGTATATAAAAACGCCAATAGGGCTAAAGGTAGTAGTAGTTTTACGTAGACATTAGTTGGACATACTTGTCTTGAAGTGAAATAAACATTGTTCACCAAGTCTCGTTTGTGTTTTTAGAAACCTCGAGTCACAGTCGTGTAACATAACTATATCCAAATTATAAGTTTTTGGTACCGCACAGCTTTTGTTTGACATTTAAAGAAAAAAAATTCCATAAGCTGTCGTGCCATCTGCAAAACACAAAGGAGGTTCAATAGTGATATGGGGATGTTTTTTGTGAATGTGGAAACTTTATACTATTACAAAAGTTAATAAAATGTGAATATAGTGTGCTATGTAGTAAAAAGTTTTTTAATTTAAAATGTGTCTCATGTTTTGTAAACGTTATTCCAATTTTCTTCTAGTTATTCATCCTTATGATAACCTTCTCTAGATATTAAAGAAATAACGTAAAAAGATTCGATATAACTAACTTTATTCTAATAAAAATTTTAAAAAAATATTAGAGTGTGAACTTTATGAAAGAAATTATGATGTGAATTGTGCGAAATGTTATAAAAACTGCAAGCAAACGAGGTATATTGCATATTGTTGACTATTAAGAAACAAGAAATGGTTATGTATTTACTTGACTCCTAATATAAAAACCTTAAATTCAATGGTACATAACCGCATAAATATTGCTTTAATGTTTAAAGTAAAATATAGAAACAATAAATGAATCATTCCAATGATAATTATTGAGATGAAATAATGCTACAGTTGTAGGAATTAATGAACCAATGTGCAACAGGTTGCAGTGATGTGATATGTTTAATTGTATGTTAGAAGCAGGTATTTGTATATTAAGTTAGACAGGAATAGAAGTAATAATTAATAATCATGGAGAATTTTGGAAAGTATTACATATATCAAATGAAAAGATATTGAATTTATTAATGTTGTAATGAACGCTATTCAGATAGCTGACTAGTGCAAATAGTTTACGAACAGTATATAAGAAACTGTAAAGAATTGTAATGAAATTGTAATAATGTTAATATCCCCAATAAAATATATCAATATTATATTTGCATTAATACAACAATAGTGAAAGTAGTGCTGTAGGGAATAGATTTTTAGATATTACTGTGTCATTAGCTTACGGTGTTTTTCCTCAGAAATGGAAAAATTTTACCTATTAATTATAAATAAATATATATATATATATATATATATATATATATATATATATATATATATATATATATATGAAGGAAATATCAAAAATGCCGGAGGACTTTGAAGTGTGAGTGTTCGCCGAAGAGGTGAAGCCTACAGTTTGGGCCCACTTTGAGAAACAAGGGAATTGTTGCTGATACATAAGTGCATTCGTATCAGAGAGGACTATATAAAAAAATTAACTGTGAGTCTGCGTTGTTTCTTTCATAGTCAGGATGAGAATGTTTGGTGCTATCCTCATGAGCTTTAGAAGAAAAATTTGTTTTTCGACTCATATTTAAGCAATTCATTTCTAAAAGCTAGATTTACTAATGTGAACACCCAAATACTACCAATTTTATTATGGGATGCTGCAAGATCCAGTATTGCCAGCGATGTTGTAAATTGTGTAAAGAATTGTCAGATAAGATACCGTGTTATATAATTGGTGGAGGTAAATTTAAAATGGTATTGTACAGATTCGTTATGTAATTTGTTAGAAGAAAGAATGTTGCAACTGCAACAAAGACCAAAATGCGTATTGAGAATTATTCGTAAGGTAAAGTCATAGATCTGTTGATGAATACGTGGAATAGTGTTAACCAAAATATAATATTCCAAGTATTTGTATAATTTATAAACTAAAATAAGTTTTTAACTGCGTATATAGATACATTACATATGTATATCATTTATACAATTATCAAATTACAATTTGTATTATATCGGCTTGTTTGCCTAAACCTAAAAAATTGCATATTTTATCAAAGATTAAGCGCATTTAATGAATATTCGACGGAAGTATGAGTGTTATCATTGATAGGTTCAAGCATTACTTGAATTTATATATACTCCAACATTATTGATTGTATTGTTACCTTTATTTTCAATTTGTATTTATTTTTCTATTGTAAGTAGATGTCTATTGTAATAGGATACGCTAGTAAATGTTTCTATTATTATTTGTACCACTTTAGGTAATATTTAGAGTAGAAAATAATTTAATTTGTCGAGAGATTACGATAAAATTCACCGTAACTTATTTTAATTTATTATTTACTTATTGAAGAGCCTTCAGATATTTTTTCCTATTATGCACGTTCTGCAGTGATTGAGAATGAAATTTAACTAACTATGCACGCGCATAATTAAATATGAAAATAATTAAGCGCGGTCTTCGTCATTGACGTAAATAATGACGTATAAAATGTAGATGATATTTGATTCCTCGGCATATCTTATCGAGCAGTGAACCTGCTGCAGACCGCGTTCAAAGCTGTAGAACAGTCCGAGACCAGTAAGTCGTTAATAGTAACAACAATAATAACGCGAGACATTAAAATGTATCCTTACTGAGTGCCTCTGGTTTATGAGCAGTTAAACGTTTTAACATTGTTTTCATATATCGCGGTAATAACTTCTGTTCCTACCGTACGATATTGCACAAGCGCACTCCGTTCGTGTGTTTTGAGTATGTGTACGTACATGTAGTATTCGCCGACTTATACAGAGTGCGTTACCTCTACGTCTCAGAAGATTGTGCCTTTATATTTTAAAAACATACTTAACCGCACAGGATGCCACGTAAGGTCATGGCTGCCTAAAGTTGTGTTTGCTAATTAAAATAAGTTATATATTGCTGCATCTTTGAAATCTCTGCTAAATTTTGACGCAAAAAGCGCTAATGTACTATTTCCTTGAACAATTTTGGCATTTACAGAATTTCTTAGGAGGAATTGGACTACTTGAATGATTTGTTAAGGAGACGCACGTAAATTGACATAATATAGTTTTGTTAAAGAACTTCTTAAGTTCTAATTATTCTTCAACTCTTTTCAACATTTTAAATTCAAAACAACAAATTACTGTAACATTAGTAGTCCAAAATCAGCCGTTTTCTGCTTAGAACAAATTTTGAACCTGAGCTTAGCGTCATTACTTATTATATCCATTGGCTATTGCACAATAAACTATATTGAATCCATTGACAATTAATAATAATTTTGGAAATTACGTACTGTGTTCTATAACTTATTTTTGGAAAACATTTAAAGTCAATAGCGAAGTGGTAATAAAGTTATCAAACGATGTTTAATGTAAGTAATTCTTTATTTACTGTCAGAGCGTTCTGTCAACGTTATCGGGAAAGAAGTTCAAAAGTAACAGTTTTTGGACAACTGCTGAATAAGTTTAGTGGAATGAATGATTTTTGTTATTGAAAACCAACTGAATTAAAACTTACTTTAAACGAAGAAAATCAATTGGTAATTGTTATGGTAGTAAACTGAAATCTTAAGCTTAGACATTTTGAAGGAAAATCTTTATTAAGGCATTATGCAAAATGAATGGCAGTGCAATTTTTACTGCAAACTTTCGTTGTTAACAGGCACAACTTTCATTGATCAAAATATTTTATCGAGGAAATCGATTATCAACATAGATCAGAAGGAATATTTATGGATGGGCAGATATTGTATAGTAAAATGTCCAGTTTAAATCACGTTATAAAAACACTCTCACACACTCTTTGTTTAGTTTTTTAACGGATGGTCATAATTAATATCAATATTAATACTAAACCACCGTTGGCATTAGTAATGACCAAATTACATCTTCCTTGCCATTATCCATTGACATTAGTTTAACTGTTACGCCCTTGCCGTATTAATAATATAGTGTCCGTGAGACATTACGATATATGTACTGACATCGTGACATCTAGGGGGATTGAAAGCTACTTGAACTCAGTGGTCTCGTGCGGTAATGGTAGCATAGTGCGCTGGAAACGTAAATATTGTGGGTTCGAGTCTTTCCGAAGCTGATATTTTTCCAGTAATTTAATTACGTCAGATAATTGCAAGGAAATTGTAATCCTACGTGGTTTTGTTCTGAAGAGTTATTATAACATACCATCGTACTAAATAATTGTTAATATGTGTTTGAGCTAATTGAAAAAATAACTAAGTTCATATGAATCTGCTCTTTCTTCAAGTTCTTTGACGTATTTGTAACTTAGAATAAGAGACAAAGAAGAACTCATGGTCGTGCCAAATTCTTATTGGTAGAATTTGTTACCCACCTGGAGTATGTTGTGCTTGCGCATGTGGCTTATATACTTAAGAATATTCTATCATGTAGTGTGGTGTCTGGAGAATTCACACTAATCCATTACTAATGCGGGGGCTGCTTCTGTTGACACGTTAGTAAACAGGTTTGAGTAATTAAAACTAATTGACTTATTTTGCTTATTAATTCTCATGTCTTCATGTCTTTGACTTTATTAATATGTTTGGCGCCCATAATGGCTTATTGTGTGTTATCTACTAGATACGCAATTATATTTCGTAGGACAGTTTCTCGGGTTTGTAATTGGCTTGAGAGGAATACCTGGTTTGTCGGTCTCGGGCAAAGAGTATAGTTACGAAGGTTTCACGTGAAGAGCAAGAAATAACACAATCAAACAAATTCTTGCAGGTACCAGAAAAAGTATACGGCAACAAAATGAAAATCACAATTTTCACAAATACGTGCTACTAAGCTAGTTTGCCAAAAGAAAGAAAAACAAAAAAAACAGGAATTGTGAAGAAAGCCGTTGTAATAAGGATTAAAAATTAATTTTAAATATATTTCTTTGTTGAAAGATGTTTCTTTTCATTGAAATTTGTATAGTCCCGTTGTTATTATTTTGTTGGACGAAGCGTTCGATTACGAAATATACCTCGATGTCTTGACGCATCGATTACTATCGTCGTTAGTCAAATCCTTACTAAAATTTTGCCGAATCCAGAAGTGTTCCAATCTTTTAATTAACATGTCAAGTATGGTATTGGCACAGCGCATACGGTTTTATTGCCTAATCCGAGAAGTATACATACTTTGATTTTTAAGCACAACTAGAAGCCTAGGTTTAAACCCTCGTCCATCGGATCGAATGTGTGGTAACCAATCTCACTGTTATTTCCTTAATGTTCTCAGAAATTATGACATAAAGATAGTTTTGATATGGTAAAAGTTGTGCATTCGTTTTTGTCGGTAAGCAACTCTTACTATTACATTTGCTAGGTAGTAATCTTATCAAGTGGGTTGTACTAAAGTGCGGTAGTAATTTTAGTGATATTGAGGTTCTAGAAGCAACGTTGGAAGTATTTTATCGAAGTTGGTGGTATAGTGCAAAGTAATTTGTAGTTCCGCATGCAAAACATTTTTATTTTGGATCGTAAGAAAAATTACGAACGTAACTATAAAGCCAATGAACTTAGACTTTTCATCGAGAATGCCACGCCAATATGCATTATATGGACTGTGCCAGGTTATAGGTTGTGATAGCAATTTGTTGAACGCGGTACAATTTTCTTGAGGTAATACGCGTATAGGTGTGCGAACATTCAAGGCAAGCATTATGCAATATGTGGAGCTTTTTAAAAATATACGCTTTCTGTGTTGATTCCACGTCGATATGTTTATTCTTCGAGCACGGCCAACGCTCATAAAATTACACCGGTTCGTGAACGCGTGCAGTAAAGCTGAATGATTGGTATGCTTTGTTGCTTAGAAGATAAATACGTGGCGGACGATACTCGGCAATTAAGATAAACTGCTGCGTGGCGCCAATTTCCGCATTACGTTAAATATGTTTACAAATATCATTTTGCACATGAAATGTATAGAATTGATTGTTTTTCTAATATTTTGAAAATATTAGTGGCTTTATATCCTCGGTAAAGAGGTTCGCTGGTAAGATTTCCACAGTTTATAATTAATACCCTTCTTAAAGACAAAAAAAACTGCTTATCTGCCCGTATACGTTTTTCACGTTCTGTTTTCTATTTTTCTAAGTATTACATTTGTACGTTCTCTCTAATTTGCTTCTTTATATCATAATCCGACAAACTTGAAATTACTTTTGTAAATATAATATCGTTAATTTAGAAGTTCTCTCGCTGCAAATATATATGTACCGCAATGCATGGGCGAAAGACTTTTTCCTTGAATAATTTAGGTTTTCAGATAACAATGATGAAGAATTTTGCTTTTTTAATGAGATGTTCTATAGTTTTTGCGAAATGTTAACGTCCCTATACCCGTATGCTTTGCATGATCCTAAATTTTTCGATTAAGCATTTGTTAGAATTCTCAGTAATATATTGAAGGTATTTTATACCAATTACCTTCTTGAAGATGGACGGTGAAATCGTTGTCCACTATATTTTTCTAGAATCCTTTATCGAATTTTATCCATAAATTTTTAGAAATATTTCCATACATATAAAGTACGTTACTTTTTAAATACTATTCAGTAAAGTTTGTGATTTTTACCATTGAAGAAAGTATGCTATAATAAAAATTTTTCGTGAACATTTTCGTTATATTTATTATTTATATCTTACTGTTGTTTAGTTGCTGCTTAGACACAAGAAATGATTTTTCTGAAACACGCATTTCGGATATGAAGATCGAATACAGTTTTAAGCAATAAATTGAATCCGGAATCGCAGTTTTTATGTTATTTGCTAATCACATTCCTCTATCAAGATCTAAGTAGACATAAGGATGTTCTACTAAAAAAAGTAACACAAAATAAACTTTTCAACGATTTCGGTGGTTATTATATAAACTTTAATATGCTGGTGAAATCTTGAAGAAATACTTAACCGAATAAAACGTCTGTATCACTACGGAAATTAATAAAATAATTTCAATTATCTTTAAAGACTGCACTAGATAGGTGCAGAGAATGTTGAAAGAATTTGACTATTGAATTGAAGTCGTTATTTTTACAAAATGTTCAAAACAATAATTCTGTGGACAGGATTACATATTGTTTTTAGTTTGAGTGAAAAATAGTCTACCGGATGCACTATCAATGCGTATGCTCAATTGATTTTTAATATTATTCATATCATTTTTATTCTTTTAAAACTGTTATTAGTAGTATTACTTTAGAATTATTACGTGTTATTCTATACTTTTTGTTTGGAGTATTAATTTTCTAGAGTAATATCTGTTTATGCGTATCTACTAAAACTTAAATCCGTTTTATGCGTACTTCACTTAATTCTCAACGTTCATGTTTAAAATGCAATCCAGATCTATAAGAATTTGTAACTAAATAAATATTTCCATATTCTAAGACCTGTTCGTTTATACCACTGCAGCTGATGTAAGTTGTTGAAAATATTAATATTTGTTTAAAGTATATCGTTTATACGTTTATATAATTTCCAGTCAGTAATCATGAAATAGACAATTTTTGTAATTTATTTAATTTGCTGATATAAGTTCATAATTGTCAATATCTAGTGTCAATAAATATAGTTCCTTTATTTAAATTTTTTTCATTTTGAGCATTATTTTTAGTGCCTTGTCTGTTTCCTATATTGTAAGTACGAGAATCTTAGTACCAGAGAGTAGTGTGAAAACAAGCTTTTTGTTCTTGCACTATTTTGTATGAAACTGTTAAATACTCTAAGATAAATAGCTTAATTTCAAATATGTAATTTTAAATAACAAGCTAATGTACCGGTTTAAATTCTCTTCGTCTTTCTTTTAACTAAGGTGAAAAGTAGTGGTGCTGTTAACGCGTTCTAACAATTTAGCATTGCACTCATCCATCTATAATATCTTATCGATGAATTAAACGCTTTCTGCAACCACTTACCCTATAGCGAAAGAATTGGATGTCGTGTTAAGGAATTCAGACACACTGTTTGTGAAATTCACGAATATGTTTGCCAGTTTTAAAAAGTAATTTTCGTTTGGGCAATTAATCCGTTTACTTTTGGACAACACTTGCTAATAGTTTATCTTACAAACTGTAAAAAACAAAGTTTACGTGTTAGATTACTACGTGTATTTTCAAAAAACAACTCACACAAGACGTGGTTTACCACTACTCTCAAAATTGTTTTGCTAGTACATTTTTTTAACCCTTTATTAGGTAACGACAAGCAGAATGTCAATTGAAAAGGACCCAGCATTCTACAACATTGACGACAGAATTCCGCCATAACCAGAGCTTTTTATGTAAATCGGATTTAATATTGTTTCCAATTTTATTGCGAATAGAGGCTACATGATTTTGTAATGTTGTTCGAGTTGTTAATTTCTATTTGTAATTGTATGTAACCTAGAATTGATGAAATTGGTTTTAGCAAGTAAAACGAATGGTAAGTTACAAATAAATGCATGAAAAGGAAATTAAAATGGGAGAGAGTGTCATTATTACCGTTTTCGCCACTATCTGTCTGTAGTTCATATTTGTCCCGTCATAACAAAGGCTTATCGCGCAATGACCATATTGTTTTTGCACTATCGGACATTAAGTCAGGAAATTCTTCCATAAACTTATGTATATCCTCAGCAAATGAATGTTTTCTACTAACTCTAGCACTAACACAATCTTCTTTCGACATAATTACACCAAACACAAAAATTGTTATAATACAACGAATATAATCTACTATAATTCTTTCATAACTATCACGACGTACCAAGGCCATTGTCCACGAATAAACTATCTGTGGCAATTACATGTACGTTTTTCCGCCGACACTGTGTTGTCGACCCAATTTCGTAGCTACTACTATTTAAAATCAAGCCATTGACGTCACGCCATTTGATCATACGTGAGATTTAATAGCTTTAGCTAGACATTTTGAATACTGTTGCTGGAAATTACTTGAATATTATACTATATTATTCATGATTTTTTTCTCTAAATGGCGCACTCACTAAATGGACCGCTGCATAATTTTAAATCTGTAAAACCTCCTATAATATATTCCAGTACGTCCAGTATTGGGAGCTTTGTTAAAACTTAGACGTAGTGGATCATTACTGCAAATAACAAAAAAGTTAAAATATAGAGTATCGTTTACATTCATCTAGATGGGAAAATAAAATTGTACCGATTTATATTTATTTTATATTTATAGATGACTATTATTTCGGATTGTTACTACTAATTTCTCAGTTAACCATAAAATAAATCAAACTTCCACTGCGGTTTATGGTTTCGTACTGTCAAAGGATATGTAAGCTATATCGGTTCGGGAAATCGAATATTTCTAGGAAATATAAATTATTAATACTCTTCGATCTTTGATGAAATAAACCTTATTAACATTCTACAATTGATTGAATATCCTTCCACATGTCTGGTCTGCAATAGGTGGTGTCCTTTACCGAAGCTTCATTCGAATTTATGTCGAATCATCCTACTACAAAGTTGAAACTATATTTATCGTTATATCCGTTCTGCTCCATAATATTATCATACATACAGTTCTACTAATTATATTTTTATATAAGGTTACAAGAAACGTATCTATGTTTATAAATAACACGTTTAGATAGTAAAGAAGTTTTTGTTATTCAATTAAAAAATTGACTGTGTTTTCGAGATTTGGCTTACAGTTTTGTTATGTCGTAATTTTAACACGTCTTTAATGGACACTTGCAGAATTAGTTTCTTATATTTATAGTTTTTTCTAGGCATTATTATACTTGAAACATAAATAACACTTGCAAAGCATCCTTGCATGTTTTACAGTCAATTTATACTTCCTATATTTATACGCTTCAACAGGAACACCGATTATCATTTATCATATGTAGGTGTATTCATATACAAGCTTAGAAGTGCAAATAGTGCAAGAAGTAAATAGTTTCATGGAAAGAGGCTTCCGGGTAATGACTCAGAGAAAAGCAATACGTGTTTTTAAAAAGGTCTCAAAATAGCATATTTAAAGAATACCCTATTTTAATTGAATTGCATTACTTTCAGTATTATGATCTCTATATATCTAAGTGTGTTCCGAGTAAACGTAGTAGTTCCCAAACTTTATCAGTTCGCGTTTAGTGAAAAAGAATAACACAAAAATTGAGAATTTGGATAATTAAAAACATGGAAAAAGATAATAGTATAAGAAAGGAAAGGCGGTTTAATGAAAGAGATTGTAAAACCCGAACAGGACGAATTTGGAGAAAAATAGCTAAGTAGAACAAGTAAAAGTTCTACCATTTGCAAATTGCAAAAAGTATTAAATCTTTTTCCTTTTAGTTCAGAAACTAATTGTTTTCGACTTCTAGCCATCGGTGGAATAAATTAATAGAATATTTAGGGATAAAGAATGTTCTTAAAAGTATTTCTGAAAGTAGATAGTCTGTTCGAGTTGATACAGTAAACAAGTTATATCGAGATCATTCTAGAAGCCTTAACGGCTATTGATTCAGATATTGTACAGGGAGAAGCAACTAGAAACGAAGCCGTTAATTTAGACGTTGCAATTATTTTGTAACTTCGCCTGGTAATTTTGTTAGAGTTAATTTTGTTGAATTTCAGTCGTCCGTCAAGGAGAAAAATTCAGCAGCTAATTAGAAGGACCATGCTAACATATGGCAGCATTGGTGATTCTGTGCTGTTTGTACAACTACTTAACTGATAAAAAAGACTTAAATTTTTCTTCCTATAATTGATACCTTGACTGCGCATCTAAAACAAAGAATGGATCCATGCAGGAAGATCAATCAACGCTTCGGTTTCTTATTTCTGAGGGATTGAAACATAGCTCTAGTGAATTTACTAAAGTCTACCACAATCACATTGACGCAAAAGAGTTGGAGATGGAATGCATGCGCCTAAGAAAATATGTGAAAGGTACATTAACAAGAAGTACCTGACGTAAAGAAATCAGTATAACAGGTGTCCGTTCAGATTTAATGGAAATTATGATTTAATATCGAGTGGTTTGTGGACAATGAAATTTTACACCAATTCGTTTATATTTACATCGTTAAAACACCCAAGGTGCTTACATATTGTATCTGCGTAACATCTGCATGACAATTTTTCATTTAAATTGGATGAGTAATGTAGTTTTCAGATTAGTGCACTAATACAAAAGCTTTTTGTAACCGCAATTAGTTCAGCGGATCAGTGGAAAAGTATTTGGGTGGAATATATGCACCAGGTTTTTTTAGTAAAGATGCATTCCTGTGCTGGTTTTACTAGATTGCAAATAAAGCAAATCATAAGTATTGCCGTTGAAAAAGTTCTGAAGACTATTCAGACACTTGTTTAGGTGTGCACACGTACATATAAATAAACAAATTTATTTTATTTCAAAACAATTAAGTTAATTAAACGTGTACTTATCAATATTTCACTTACCTATATAAGATTAGAAACTTGACAGCATTTAAGAGAATAAACTACTAATGGTTGTGTTCCTTGCCGCGCATGTCATTCGCGAACTATTTATTTTACGTTCAATTAAAACCGATAAACTGTTTTTCAAGTAAGAAAGAGAGCTAAATATAGAAGTTGAAGAACAACAGTGTCGGCTGAATCAGAAACGGTTAATCGAAAATGATGAATGAAAAAAAAAAAAGAAAAAAAAACAAAGATCACGAAACAATTTGTTCATCTTTAGGATTGTAGTTCATATAACTGTTCAATAAATTCATGTGCACCGATGTTAAATGCTTGGTGACATTTTTAAAGGCTGGTATACCTGACCCGAATGATTAAGCAGTTCTATTCACAGATTTGAATCGATTTATAAAAGTCAGACCTGAAAAAGTAACCATTAGATATTAATAACTGAACTTTAAAATTTAATGGCGTTAATATATTTTCTTCAGTAAATGATTAATGATTTGGCTATTAAATTCGTATTAAAATAAATTCGGCGACCTGTTCATTTTCAATTAAGTAGCAGTTTGCATAATTTATCGTATTTTGTCGGTATAGGAACTACGCATTCCTAGGTAGTAACATTATCTGTTAATTATTCGTCGTAGTATTAATGATTCAGATTGGAACTGAAAATTTAATATCGAGCGATGTCTGCTATTTGCACTTCGAATGCTCTAAAAGTAATGAAAATAACGTTTTGACATATTGGCGGCAGATATTATTAAGAATGATCTATTTTTTTAAAGTATTTTCAATTTTAAGGCATACTCGATTATACTAACACTAACACAAAATGATTTTTTTATATCAAATGAAGCATTTTATTTTGTATATATTCTTCGAATGGTTCAAAAATGGTTGTATTCAACTATATGTTGATTTTTTTTTAATAGCGACCTATTTAATGATTTCTACTTAAAAATGATATTTCCAATTCACTGAATTCTGAGTTATTTTAAAAGTTCATGAACTCAGATATTTACCAATAAAGTAATTTTATTAACAAGGCTTATTGTAATAACAAATTATAATTTTGAAACGTTGACTTTTCGGTTTGATTTAAAATGCGATGCAGACTGCGTTTCCAAGTATTACATTTGCCAGATTATTTTGCGACAGACGCATTTTATTTGGATAGTATAAATGTTCCCATAATAAAAGAGAATTTTATGGATAGAGTAGAAGGAAGCGCTTACTACAAAATTATACGTGCGTGTTAAAATTTGCTATTAATTACTGAAAAGTATTTATACAAGAAGTAACAACACAAATAATACTGTGTAAATAGATTTATTGAATAACAACTGCAAAATGTGACCTACAAACATTTATTTTTCCAAATCCCAAGAAACCTAATCCCATTCTCTGAAAGTCATTCTATCAGATACGAATATTGTTAATTAAAACATCTAACAACTATTTTCTACATTTCGTCATGTATTATTACGCATACACCTATGCACCATAGGTCTCAAGATATTCGTTCTCAGTATTCATCATCCAGTGAGGAGAACCAAGAAAATCTCAACCCTGAGATACAGCCTCGAGAATCGAACCCTGCACCCCGAGACTGATAGCCAAGCGCACTGAGCCAACTTCTAAGCAATGACTTGCTTTTATCAAAATTGTTTTAGAGATATCTAAGTAATTAGAAAGAAATGGGTAATATAAAGACTTCCCATTTGTAAAATTGAAAATATTTTGGAAAATAGACTGTTATCTCTAATATTGCTTGCTAAAATTACAAAGTAATATCTTTAATAGTTTCTGAGATACGTTTAACAGGTGTTCATCGTGAATGTTCCTGCACATAGAGTTTTCAAGTCGGTAAATATAAGTTTTGGAGTCTATGTTAGCTGCATTATTAAAGTATAAACAGCGTTACACAAGAGGGTATTTGCGACAATGCCTACATGCAAGTATTTTACTAGCATTGGACGTAACAATTATCTTATTAAGCTAATAGTTTAAAAGACCTTTACAAACTGGTGCCCATTAATTGAAATAATTCGATAATAAAAATAAATTTATTGCGGATGATTTATTAGTTTGTATCTTAAATCGAGAAAACGACATTCAGATAGTTTTTAGTTTTATCCACATGTAAAAGGCAACGGCAAAATAATGTCTCTTATTTATCATAAATACAAAATTCGACTGCAAATGATATTTTTTAAGCTATCTAAAGTTTATAAGTACCTATGACACCATTGCGCAATTCTTTGATGTTTACAAGTATGTAAAATTGTGTATTACGTAGGTAAATATCTACACGTAAATCTGTTCATATATATGTAATATGTAATGAATTATATTATCTAAAAGGATACCACCTTCATTACAAAAATTAATAGCTGAGGCTTTACTATAGCAATACGCATTCATTTTATGTATAAATACACCATATATGAAACGACCACATTATTTAATGTAAGCAGAAACGTCGACGTGGACCACCACGATGGCAATATTTTAGAATGTGACAATATCATTTACGCCACGTCTGAAATACTAATTGAACCATTATGTCACATATGGATCGATGTCATCTCGGACTAACCGTCAATAACACTAACAGCGCGTAGTAGTGCGACCGAAACGCGATATCTGTGCGCCAATTTAGCGCGCTGTGCGAAAACGAAAATAACATTGAACTCGCAACAGCATGATTCAAGTGTACGCATAGCCTCGATTACCAAAACTTAATGCTAAAGCCAAAATATGCATATGGTTGTGTATATGAGCTACGTGTAATTAGCAAGTGACTTACGAAATTAGATATTTCTTCAAAGTATTGCTTAAAAGAATTAAAAGAAAAATTTGAGTTACCCCTCAAAATGCGTGAAAAATAACTTCTTTTTGGACGAATTAATTTTGAATATCTGAAAAAGACGGGGCGTTATTGGAATGGTGGACATCTATTACAGTTTCTTTACAATTTTAGTTGTCCCATAATAGGAAACAAAAACATAATCGCAGTAGAAGCTTTCTTAAAGTCGAAAGAATATAGAACGAGTCCTTAGACAGCAGTAAGCTATTACTTTCTACTGATATAAGCGAGGATGCGTTTTTGGGATGAAAACACCATCCTATGAGGACGACCTGAAATGTTTCCGGAATCAGCAAGAGATGGCGCACGAACGTTGAAGTGGATTAATTCATCGGCAAGGACAACCTTTCTTATGGTCACAGTCAAAATTTCAGACGTTTACTGTCAATAGTAGTTGTTTAAGAGTGTGTTTTGTGTAGCAAGTAAGGTGGTTCCGCAAAATGGACAAAATCGAATTTCATGCTCTGAGAAAACACTTTGAATGGTTGGGAATACGGCCACGAAAATTAGCGTGATGGGTGCCACGCTTGCTCACACCGGAGCAAAAACGAAATCGGGCGCCCCTTTCCCTGGCCAGGATCCAACGCAGTCCAAGATCTTTTCATGCGTTTCGTAGCCATGTATGAGACTTGGATCCACCACTACATACCGGAGAAGCAGTGGACTTTTCTCGGCGAATCGACTCCGAAGAAAGCAAAGACCGTTCCATCGACCGAAAAGGTAATGGCGGCCCTTTTTTGGGATTCCCAAGGTGTGATCCTTATCGACTATCTGCAGAAGGGAAGGACGATTACGGGGCAATACTACAGGCAATTATTAACCCGATTCGATGGGGTATTGAAGGGTAAACGGCCTCGTTTTCATGGAAGAAACTACTTTCCCACCACGACAATGCACCGGCTCATGCATCCCCCATCGTCGTGTCCAAATTGAATGAGTTGCGCTACACATGACTTTCTCATCCTCCATATTCACCGGATCTAACGCTCAGCGATTTTTTCCTATTCCCAAACCTGAAAAAATCACTGGGAGGAAAGAGATTTTTCTCAAATGAGGAGGTTATCACCGCTACAGATGGCTATTTTGCAGACTTCGAAACATCCTTCCAAACTTTTTCCGACCGCTTGAAGAGACTGGAGCACAGTTTGAAAGAGTGTATTGATCTTCGAGGAGACTACATCGAAAAATAAAAATAAAAATCCACACGAATTCCGTATTTATCTTGTGGATTCCGAAAAGATTTCAGGTTGCCCTCGTATGTGTTATTAGAGTTGTAATTGTATTTCTAAGATTACAAAGCTTGTAAATATACCTCTAGCTGAGATAAATCTAAAAATATTTTGAAATAATTTTATAATCTCTAGGTGGTAGTTCAATTGAAATGTATTTTAAGAATTATCGGTTGCAGTCGTATTTGGTTTGTTTGAATAATAAAGGGCAAAGGAGTTGAAAGAATTAATTTTGAAGAAATTAAGAAGATTCGACGTCTATAACCTTTGAAATCCTACTCACTGGCTCGGTTATAGGATGGACTGGCCTTCGGCTTCCAACGTAAGTGTCCGGAACTTCCAAATTTTGTATGTAGTATCAGCTGATACACTTTATTATTGAATGTAATACGAAGATATTTATAATGTTACGGATTTATATGAGAAAAATAGCGACTTATATTTTCTTAGGAGAAAAAAAAATGCCAACATCTCTCACTTTTGTTCCAGATCTTCATCTGTCTGTTCTTCTTTTGTTTTATATCCAGGGCAATGTATTGGTTCGCCTGTACGCCTGTATGGTAGGCCACTCAGTACACACCCACACACTCGACATGTGTGATATTATAAAGGAAATTGCTGCCAGTCGTGCCATCATTTCGTAGTACGAGATATTTAGAAGATTATGAGTACAATTTCGGAATAATGCATATTCATCCAATGTAATTGAAATGTGTGAGTACTGTATATTAAACGTCGTTTAAAGATGAAATTTAGAAAAATTTATTTACATAAGAAATATGGTTACGAAAAGCGATATATAAGATAAACAATAGTAAAGTTTACGTCTCCTCTACAAGTGTTATTGAAGCGACACCCTTTTTTTTAAAACAAGAAAAATTGTGAATAATTAGTTATTAAAGGATACCCAAAGTAGATATCTGTAAAACTTTTAAAAGAAACCTGTACAGATTGAATATCTGTGTTTAAAAATTTCATAAAGAGGGAGTACTGACGGTACTTCGCCTTCAACTTCCAACGTCAACCAAAATAAAATTTAACGGCGTGCACTAAACAGTGACGAAAAATATATCTGCGATAGGTGAACTAGTAAAATTATAGAAGAAAATCATTCGTAAATAAAGGACAACAATTTATATCATTACAATATATATATAAGTTAAGATAGCTTTTAATTCAGATTGGCAGATAGATGCCATGCTAATTTTTGGATATAATTGTTATGTGTGAACGTCCATCATCACCGTAAGCTTGCTTCACAAATTGAAAACGTTTACCTGAAAGCTTTCCTTAGTTTCACCCAAAAATTTACATTACATCGTTGCTTTCAACAATCTGCATACAGTGTGGCCAACCTCATGTGACCAAGTATCAAGAAAAAACAGGAATTTTTGTATTTGCTGACTACCATAAGGTTTTGCAAACCGTAAAGATGTAGATATGTCCATGACAAATCAGTTTGGCTTATAAATTGTCAGGTTCGCTATCTTAAATTCCAAAAATGTAAATTTGTATTACAATTATTAATACTGTCAGTATATTTCGTAGTCTGTCAATACTTTCTATTCTCATATCCTTATTATAATAGAATAATTTGGTATCCTACTTGTAGGGTTAGAGTGGGTTTAATATAATTAGATTTATACTGAACCTTGACTTTTAGTTGGTGGTTGTTCGGTTTCTCTGCACTGAATACATACCTGAAAACAAACAATTCAATTATACTATGAGCTATTACTCAAAACAAAAGTTCATAAATAAAATGTGTTATAAATAGAAATATAATACCTTATAAGCACACTAAGCATTACCAGAGCAGTACGACAAAGAAGTAAATAGAGAAATACGAAAAGCCGCACGTCAAGAAGAATTAGATGCTTTGAGAAATGGAATGTGTTATAAGAATGGTACCAATTGAAGGGACAGAAGACAACAGATAGTCATCGCATTCTGCAAAAATCCAAGCCACCTTCAATAAATATTGCTTGAATGGGGCAGGAGGTAATCAGAAAATTTTGCGGAAACGAAGGCATCAATGTATTGAGAGCTAGGAAAGACATTACAGTTACAATGGACGATGTCATGACACGGTTCAATTTCGGAAGTAGTTCGTTTATTACCATATGTGTTATATGGATCAGAGTTCTGGCGATCTCACTGGTCTTGAAAGGAGAGTTGCATGTTTCCAGAGAAGGAATTCATAGTTCATTGCGCTGTATGTTAGTAGCACATTGGCCTATATAAAGGGTAGTGTTATGGGTTCAAAGACCTCTTGTAATTGGCAGTCATTTCAGTACCATAAATCACCAAATTACCAATGGTGACTTGGAGACGCCATTATGCCTATTGTAAGTGTTACATGACATCGAGATATGTACTCTTAACTGACCCTTTTTGCAGGTCCCCGATGCGCACTTATTCTAATTTTGATGCAACTAGAGTAAGTTTGTTATATTTCTTTGACAATAAATAACAATGGTAGAATGTCAACGTGTAGAGCCTATTCTACTTCTTTAAACGAGTTGACGCTGAAGAAGACAATGGAGTGTCGGTTACTAGAAAAGGACAACATTCTTAAAAAGCTTCCATTTTTAATGGCAATGAAAGCGCAAAAATTTCAAAAAGAAGAAAGTTTTTTTCAATATCATAGCTTTGTTGTGAAATCTCGTAAAATTTTGTTTAAAGAATTTTAAATGCAAGATATCGACAACATGCAATAAATAGCACCTTAACCAAATGCTGAATCCATCCTGTATATTTAGCGTACGCTTTTTGGATAGTGATTACGCCATGCTTCTCAGAATCAATAATAGCTGGAATTAAAATGACATCCATTATTTTAATAATAGCTCTGTTTTATAACCACCCACGATATACTCAACAGGTATTCTTAACATCCATGCGGGATATAGATGTCTATGTATATACATACATATGTGTGCATGTTAGGGTTGTATGTATGAGCATATCAACACCTGTTGATATAGATACGGTAAGATTTCCATGCAAAATTGTATCTGAACATAAGAGGCATAAGGCATAAGGGCAGATATAACAATCCAATACATATAATAACTTCAAATGTATGTCAATTACGCACAGAAATGGTCTGTATAATTGCAAGGATGCACATAACGATCGACGAAATGTTGTGCTGCGTAATTGATATTTACTATTAAATTAGTATTAATTTGATAAATGTTCTTATTGTATTTATATCTTATTTTATGATATTTTAGATTTGCAATTTAATAAAAACCAAACAAAACATATATGAGATTTATACTGTCTATATTTTGTATATTTGCGTTTTCACGTCGGGTTTAACAAGTTAACTGAATGTGCAACTAAACATTGATCATTGCAAATGAAACCCGGTCAGAAGACTCTCAACATTATTTGTTTTAAAAGAAGCACTTCTATCAAATCAAAATTTGAACTATGACATACAGGGTTCACTAGAAATATAGAGCAAACTAAAAATATGCGATAGATCAATATTTAAGCATTTCTAAAAAAAAGTCAAAATTAGATATACTTGCAAATTGCATATATAAATCGTAATTCCTTTGAATGGTTGCTTTTCATGTTAAATTTTACTTGAACAACTGAAACAGATTAAACTCGGCTGACGGCTCTATTATATAACCACCTCTTGCAGGGGTGTATACATACACATATGGCCATTTGGTTAACTACTTACTATTAACTATTATGCGATTTGGAAATTGAATTTCCATATATTTATTTGTAATTGTATATTTATGAACGGTCATAAATTTTTTTATTCTGCCTTCAAACATTCTTTCGTGAAACAATAGCTTACGCTAGATATTGTCTTAAAGCGAAACTGGTGATTTAAAGAATTACAAATTACCAACAGAGTTGTAGTGAACAATAAGAACTTAATCAATAGTAAATGTGTCATATTAAACATATTTTTACAGTTTCTAGCTAAGGCATATGTAAAAGCAAAAGAAACTGTCGGATTAATTTTAATATTTGGATGTTTGCATTGAATGAATAATTTGTTTAAGCTCTAATCTATTTATGAATCCGTACATTGCAATTTTATATAAATCTCTAAATAAGAATAAGATCTAAAGGGTGTGAAAGTGTTGGGGAACGGGAGGGTCAATACATTATTAATAAAAATAAAATTAAGTTGTATTAATGGTCTGTTCTTTTTCTTTGAAATTATAACAATTTATTATCTTTCAATGTTTGTTGTCAAAAATTCGCACCCCCTCTCGGTGTTGCAATTTCTATGTCATGCAGTATGTATACTGGCAATACTATAAAGTAAAATAAATGCGCATACTTTAAAAAACCGTTTGAGGAAATAAAATTTGAATTTCTTCGATAACGTGAGTTTTCATTCAGACGATAACTAGTAATACATGTTTCAATGCTGAATAAATAACAATATCATAGTCTAGCAAGTCTTTAGGTAAGAAGATATGCGCAATAACTGCCAATAAGTGCCATAATAATAAAACTAAGTGACGTTCGTCTTTTTTACAGCTAATGCTTGACTTTTATATTAATAGCATACACAGAAATCACGTAATGATATTCGTGTGATTGTTGTAAAACCTTTTAAATCGTTAAAACTGTGTTTTCTAACTGCTTCATAACGAATTGTTGAAAATAATAAATACGTTCACAGTGAGAACAACACTTTGGTTAACGAATTTATAGTTGAATTTCTAATATTATTGGTTAAATAAAGAGGCTAAAGTTATTGGTATCGGTTGTAGTTAATGCCATTAAATACGTTTAAATATTTCGAACCTTTATTGTGATGCAATGCGTCGAATTAAGAATTCACTTGATTTTCGAATGTGATAAATAAGATAGTTTGTATTCGCAACTGCGCGCTACTAATGCGAGAGAAACATAAATTTGCGATCGAAATTTCTGCTTGTCTTCGTCAGACAGTCGGTAAATATTATATTTAAATAAAATAGTGTTTCCGGTGTGCGAGATTTTTATCAACGGAATGCCATAATCCTCTTTTGGTGTGAGGTTCCTCCAATCGACGCGTGTGATTACGCTTGTGTAGGGAGTAAAAAACACAAACAATAAACTCTGACGTATATTATAACTGTTCACGAGTTTCTTTTTATGCATCCAAGGATAAAATCTTTGACAAAGTAAATTCCAATGTAACACTTCGGATGTTCATAATACTTTTGTGCTTCTCTTTTTATAATTTATAAGGATATCCATTACCAACTTTTGCGTAACTAATGCTGAAATTTTTAATCATTGATGCATAGGAAGGTTTCTAAAAAAACTAGTAACCTTAGTACGTATAATGGGTTTAATTAAAAGATGTCGCAACATTTACCATCTGACTGTTACTAAAGGGTCAAGGCTACGCTTAGCTTGGGCATAACACACAATTGCAGTCCCCTCTTCTCACCAAAAATGTTAGCAATGTCAAAAAAGTATTTTTAAAAGCGTCTTTACGAATCCAATTTTATAAGGAGCGACTTCCCGGTGTTAAGTTGCTTTCGAACCGATTATTACGAGATGGGGTACATGGTTAGACGCTGCAATTTTTTAAGTCGATAATTTTGAAGGAATAAAAAATGTAATTCTTGAAATCACTGGTGACTGCGTTGTTCTAGAAAACTATAAAAAGATAGTAACATCAACAGAATTGCTACAAGACCTTTTGTATATTGTCAAATTATAGCGTTGTTTCAAGTTCCATTCGTAAACTAGAAACGGAAGGGATGTCGCTCTCGGAATCAGTCGAAATAGTAGACGAATTCCATATGCTATGTAAGAAGGTTAAGGGTACAATAGGTAATTCTATATACGATAAATTTAAAAAAGTGATAAATGAAAATGCGGGGTATTTGAAATTGAAGAAGGTTAAGAAAATTTTGGAAGGTGAAACAGTAAACGATTTCACAACTTTAATTTTAGTTTAGAATGTATTGCAAAGTTAAAAATGCACCAATTACATCTGTGAATGTTGAAAGAAGTTTCTCTATTTCGAAACATATGGATTCTGATGGAAGACAAAACTTTCTTTTACACAATTTTGCAATAAAGTTAATGTTTAAATTTCTGCTCTTATTTATTTTATGTAAACATTTTGCATATTGTCGCAATCTTTTTGCATATATGCATTGTATTTGAAATTGTATTTCATAATGAAATTGATTTTCTGTAATCGATGAGTAAGGAAGAGAACAGTTTTTTATAATATATTTTTAAACAGCATATAAAAACATTAGATATTGTAAGCTCTTAGCGCCTATATATATATGCCGCTCGTCCTACCTCATTCACGGTCCTGTAAGGGCTTATGTTGTATTGTTAATGGTTTATATATACTTATCGGTATCGTAACAACAAATTATGCCGCCCATTTGCAAACTTATAAGCGTGACTTCAAAAAAATTCGTTGGCTGTAAACCTTCAAATAAGCAGTAATTTAGTGGCCCTTTTTGTATTACTTCGGGGAGGGGTTCGGTAGCTGCTATGCCTCTAGTAGTTTTTATTGATATTCCCATATCAGTTAGTTACATAACCAATTGCATTACTTTATGTGTCAAATGACACTGATAAAAGTCACAAGAACCTGTTTTTATTTCTTAAAAATGGCTTTTCTACCATTTCTAAAGAAAAAACCAAAGCCTCGCGCATTTTTCCTTCTTGCTTTTTAAAAGTTTTTGTTAGAGTGAAATTATTAGAATCTGCACTGTAAGAATACTCGCTTCAACAGCATTATTGCCTTTACAAATTGTAAACAGTCATGGGCTAATCAAACGAGTTTAAAAATATAAGAAATGTCAAGGTAAACGATTCTCCTTTGGAATTCTGTGCTAAAATTGTTCAAAGGTGCTAGTATAGTCATATGCATAATATTACACTTGTTAGAGTATATTCGCAACTCCTGCCTTGTAGGAATACCAGAGACCTAGGTATTCCTACAATGCGTCGCAGAATGCAATTATCTAAATGCGCTGCGGTTCCTATTATCAAATACAGAGCGGTAACATAGTATGGAGATGCACATGATCACAATAGGAAAATGTTTAAATCACAAGGCCGAAATTTTGTTCGGGGAAGCCTTAGAAAATATTTTCTTTAATAAGATAAGACTTAGTGCCATAAACTAAATGTTTAATGCATGAAAATTGGTTTTATCTTGTGGTTTGGCTTCCACAATCATCAGATTTAAAGAAATTGTGGCATTTCGTTGAAAAGTCACATATGGTATTCCACGAAAATCTAGGCAATATGCGAGGTATATTTTTTTCAGTCTCCAGTGGAGCATAAAATAAACCCAACTATGAATAACAAATTAATTTTTTTTCCAACCGTCAAGTACGCTGAAAGTTAGTTTTCTAAATAATCATCGGAAAAATGCAGGCATTTGTTATACTGATGAACGAGTTTTTGAATACTCATACTATAAACGCTATCAAAGCTAAATCTGCGATAACAATGAAGATGATTTACGAATTCATGAAAGTAGGATACACTAGTGCAGACATTAAACCTTTATATTTTTGGAAAGAATACATGCAAAATCGCGGTCTATTGTGAAATACAATAATGCGATACCAAATAATATTAATTTTAACGTTACGTTGTTATTAAGAATTGCTTTTTAAAAATCCTAGAGAGATCCTAACAAATTTAGAAATAATTTTAAAATAGAATGGAAGCTTTAAGTAAAAAAAAATAATCCGTTACTACAAATTATCAAATTATTAACACTATGACGAAGTATCGACAATCATTGCATATTTAAATCATCGACTTTTGTCGCTTTGAACTTCAACGTATCAAATTACAGCTTAACATGTAAATTAGGCCATTACATGCAAATATTCACCTGTTTTATAGGGTCAACAATTTCTTCCCTACTACATTGCTTTTTAAATGATGAGCTCCTTATTTAGTTTAGAAGAAATAAAAACATACATTTGGAGGAATGTCAGGGAGATAGAAATATGGAATCAGGATTGAAACCATCACTATGTAATATGAATACAGTTTCATTAATTTACAATCAATACTGTTATTTTAGAAGGTCTAACATTAGAATATTAACAGTATAAAAGTAAGTCCAATTAAGTTCTCACTATTGTCGTCTCCGTTATTATTAATTTTACGGCGCAGGTCAAATTAACAATTTGATAGTGTTTTTAATGTTAATTTTAATATATCCCTTTAAGGGAAAGATACTGTATATTTTTAAATATTTTGAAACATAATTTGTGATACAACAATTTTAATGCGAACGAATATTATAAAAATATCTATACGTTTCCACTATGAAAAAATTATAGTCCGTCTCTCTCTTATGGCCTATTATACTTCACACTAAAGTAAATACTATATTTTTTGATAGTGTCAAGAATGCACTTACCAAATATATTTCCGTTAAGATATTTTTTATTAGAAACTGGCTGATTTCATAAATTGTTTTGTTAGATGCATAACTAAAAGTACCGCTTTAAAATTTTAGTGGACAAAGATTTATGTCTTATTAATATTCAGAACTTCAGGGCAGTCTTAATTAAACCAGAAGCGCATATAAACTCTCTTGTTCCAAAGGGGAACATCAGGAATATTTGAGACTCTTAAGTCGCAAATTCAGTGATATCAAATATCATCAATTTAAGATGAACCAACTAAAATATTCAGAGGATGTTAGGGCCCGTTTAAACAGCAGCATTTTTTATTTGGTACTAGCAATGTAAATCAATTCTGAATATTCTATTAACGACATAGATAGTTATTTACAATCTTAAGCAAATACCAAAAATACTATATATCTGAAAATCTAATCTAGACACAAAATATTCAACTTTTGTATCTTTAAATTGTAATCCTTATTTCTATATTCTATATCTAAAGTTACTTATTTCCATATCAGGCATTTTCAATAAAATGTGTTAAATAAATACGAGAACTTATACAGGAAGAGCGTACTCTTCAAATTCATACAGCATTTATTTTGGTTTTGAACACAAGGAAGTACATGATTTTTATACAATGAAACATAAAGCATATCTTCCACATAACTACATAAAATAAGTTATATTTCTTATTGATCATTTTAAAACGGCAGAGTCCAATTCATTTGCCATAGCATCTGAGATGTGCGTGGCCTGCCCCAAACCTCGTGCTATTCGTGCTGACCGTGTTGACAGAGAAACATTGAAACAAATGACCAAATTTTTCAGGTATCATACATCTATAGGTGTTTGTCTTATTTTCTCCAATCCACAAAATTGTCTCCTTAGCAAGTGCCAGCCGAAATAAATCGGAAATTGTTTTATTAAATTTTTATATCGCAAATTTGATTGTTTTTTTAGAATTTTTTAAAATATATAGGCTGTATTTTACAATCAATATTCTTTTCTATAGTGTGTATGTTTTTTCTATTTTCTCGTGTGACTACGAAGCAATAGTGCTATAATTTTGTTGTATTCGATGCGACAAACAACAGTTATTTGTCGTATAGGTATGATTAGATTTATTAGGATTAGCGGGGAATTTATTTCTGAGAGTTTTGTGACATAAATCGTGGTTTATATTATATATTTGAAAATAAAATATGACTTCATTTTGTACAGCTAGTGGAGTTTGAAGTTAAAATTAACACTAATAAAATTGAGAAGAAATATTGTTTAGGCACCTTGAAGGCGTAGTTAATTATTCAACCATTTTCGTATTTTATTGCATAACTTTCCACACATATTACTAAATCAAGTTGACTAAGCAAATATTACCAAATGAAATACGAATACTGTAAGATCGCCGAATATATGTATATATATATATATATATATATATATATATATATATATATTATAAACGCCGACCACGACCACACGCATTAAAAGTGATCGAGACACCGAATGTACGACATGTACACGTGCTCTCAGAACATTTTTATTAGAAACCAGACAGTCAATTGACACATATTAGCGTTTTGTTTCTCCTTGTTTTTTTTCGGTCGTTTTGTTTTTGGTAATTGCCCAAAGCACAACTAACTTTGACGGTGCGGTCCCTGCACTGGTGAAGTTATGTTATACCAACACTGTTCGTGAGAGGTATTATTAAGCCGCTCTGTTATTATAAGGCCCGCCAAGCCTGCCCATTGCCCATATATCACCGCACACACTCTCTGATTGTAGGGTGTAAACTTTGTCATTTGATTTCTCTCAATTTTATATACTCGCGCCTAACAGTTTTATCGGTACGAGCTTTTAACGTGTCTCTCATTTCGTATTCGCCTTTTTTTTTAACATTGAAGACGAGCGTGACTAATATGTGAACTTATATTCAGCGATGCAGTAAATACCAATTAAAGAAAAAGAAAACGAAATACAAGATTAAGAAAAACAAACTCTTACTGTAGGGGATTATAAGGTTTTTGGGTACAATAAGCAAGCAGTGATTGCGTAACGCGAAGTTATTGCATATTTACTTTAGTTATTAGAAAATTATATAAGACAACTAATTCACAGAGCATTTAAAATTATCCACTTATCATTGTCGAACTTATTGGACTTAAGAGGTTGGTTAAATTAAAACAGATACTGGGACTTTTCTCTGGTAAAGGAACTACTAATCCATTATTGAAAATAAATATGCAAATAGAATTCATATTATAGGGCACACGGTCACTCCTACAGGAATTGATTACCATTCTTTGGTGGAGAGTCACAATATACAAAACTACTTTTTTAAACAAATTATAATGACTTAGTGGTCTACAACTAAAGTTTAAACGTGCATATTTTTTACAAGTAAAGTAATTTGTCGTATAAGGTTGTACAAAATTTATATGTGAAATTTAATTTTTATAATGCAAATTAAATGAAATACTTTTTTATTTTGCATTTGTGGTACGTGTATACCGTACTTTTTCTCAGGTTTTCATCCCTCCACTCGTTAAGGTTATGTGAAATAACAATAAGCATGTAAGCAACTATGCTAACGCGCAAACCACTGCATAAAAAATAGTGCGTACGGTTTACTTAAGGATACGTCATGGACAGTTAAGAGTTCCATTTTATTTATGTGGGCAGACGAATTTCTCGGAAATACGCCGTAAAAAGGCGGTAAAATGTAAATTAGAAAATTTATTGAGTTTTTGCGGTTTGTTCTGATGGCGCAAGACGAAAATATAAGTGCGCAGCTCTACGTATCTTGCAACTTTACTCTTCATTAAAAGTTATGTTTACACCAATATAAGTGCCAATATAACGAACAATATAAAGTACCTATACGCAATAAAAAAGAACGCGATATTACGACTATAGGTACTTTGGTGCTACGACTATACTAAGCCGCCATATTTTAAACAATTATAACAACATAACAACAATTTCCAGTATTGAGTTTAGTGTTGCTCATTATTAGTAATATGCAATTAAGTAGAAAGTTTAAACTAATTTTGAATGTATCACCGGTATTTTTTGTAATAATTTCATACTCTTTCTGCAGCGGTATGATTAAACAACAGAGTTCGTAGAAAAACAATTTCTAATAAGTATGCAATAGTAACTCCAACAAATTCAGCTGCTTGCATGTTCCGATATCACACTTGAGATACATACTTCTTCACAGTCACTCTTGTTCTGCTAGGACCACATTTACATACAGAAGGAGCAGATCAGGATATCCTTATATACAACAGTTTAAAAGGACTGAGCTAGGAAAATCCTTAGAAAACTCAACAATCTGTTTGATGTTAGGCATATAACTTCGATCAACCGCACAAAGTGATCATAAAAGGACGTATTGAGTGGACATCTGGTGGTCCTCAATATAAAAGAGGAGTACTAGGATGGTACTCAGATGGATTAAAAATAAAAAGAGTCAGAACTGTCATAGGCATCAGTGGCCCCAACTTCCACCTAGAAATGTCTATGGGACTCTAAACAAACGTATTTCAGGCAGAGGTTTATGATTTGCACCCATGTGCTAAAGTGATTCTCGAGAAAGGACTTCGAGGCACGGCAATCAATATTCGGGCAGCGTTGGAGAGTTTACAAATGGCGAGCAAGCAAAGTTACATTTTGCGGGAGTAAACATTTTTGCCAAAATAACTGAAACTGTAAGGTTTAGCTATGGGGACTAAAATTTCAATTCTTCATTATCCCCGCTATAGGGAAAATGTTGTTCCTAGATTTTAATTTGAGACAACGTGACAAGGCAGTAAAATATATTAGGATAAAGGGGCACGTTAATATTTTTTTTACTGAAGAGGTAGATAGATTAGCAAAAGCGGCTTGCAATGATGATACTATAGAAGACATTTTAACATACTACTGTATTCGAACCTTTTAGCTGAATTTAAAAATAAAGATATTAAAGTGTGGCGGAGGCTTTACACTAACGTGTACGAGAATAATCCTAGCAAATATTATAGGATCTTCCTCGAAATTAAAAACAGCCGATGGTATAACAAAACAGTTCCACAGTAGTAAAGAGGTGTCACAGATCTTAAGATTATCTAACTAAAAGTCTTGGGAGAGTCCCTACACACCTTTGTAAAATGCACATTGTTGATAGTCACAAATACGCTTTTCTCAATCATATTACTTTGGGATGTAATAATTATACTGAAAAAAATTATTTTTTTAGCGAGGACGCTCAACATGAAAATTTAGTTTCCAATTAATATAAATTCCTTAATAAGCTCAGATAGAGAAGATGTCAATTGTAAAATATACAAACATATATGTGGTCTATGTTTCATTATTTGATTAGGTTCCTTAAATTGTATAAGTGACTAATAGCGCAGTTTCAAGGTCAATAATGATAATAATAATAAAAATTAGATTGCTATTTAAAAATAGGGAGAAGTTGACATTTTGCAAATAAAAAGTTTAAATCTGAATACTTTCTTTTTAAATGTGTTAATTTGTATCTGCATTCTTTTTAAGAGAAAATGAAATATGTCCCAAAAAATTGCGAAATTTAAGGGTAAGATTTATTAGGCAAACTAGCCTTAAAATCATTTCAGAAATTCATATTAATTATAAAAATTAGGAATCCCATTTCGAACAACAAAATTGATATTTACTTTTGTAATTAGAAGTAGAAGAACTCTGAAAGAATTTTGAATCAAAGGACGTAATTCAAAACTACTACCTGCCAAATTTCCAAACGCAGCTTTGATTAGTTTTCTATATTCTTTTAACCAAAACTCATCGTGATGCACCTTGTACATATTGTAACGTAAGTGCTACATTTTAGTTGATTTTCGTGAAGTTAAATGTATCAACGGTTAACAGTCAAATATTCATGATTTATGATCGGTTTCGTTATATCTTCTTAGTACTTTACCACCTACTAATTTAATCATTCTAAATTCGCTTCGTACACGTCTTTTGCGCACTCAAACGTTACGTTTTCCTTCCATACGACTCCTGTTTCACTTGATGGACCGTAAATTTTCCAATTGAGCGATCAGCATCCGCCGTTTTCTTCTCCGCCTCTTCCAAAAGCAAGGTCTTTCATGTTCGGTTAAATTGGTATCCGCTTTCACGTCAGAAACTATCCGTCTCTATACATGTAATTTTTTCCTCATCGCATCTGAAATACTTTCGAAAAATGAATTATATCTCTTCTTTTGTATCCGCAATTTCCGTAGTGCGCTACGCCTACGATAAGCTGAAATGAGCGTAGGTAATGCTATCTATCATCTAAGATAAAAATTAAAGTCGTTTTTTGTTACACGTATACTATCGCTGATTTACGAAACGTTTGGTAATACAGATACCTCAAGTAGAAATGTTCTATTTATGGAAGTAAAGTACGCTTTGCTGACAATTAATTTTTTGTAAACACGTACGTTTAAATAGTTTCATTTATATTATAATTTAGGCGAAAATATGTATAAAATCCCTTCATACTTACAGCATTATTGATGACATACTACAATATGATTTTATTTATGCATATGTAAAACAGAACGTAATAATAATCTAATATTCTGAACAAATTCGTAATTTTTTACTTATCAATTGCCTTAATAAATTAAATCAGTTATTAAAGAAAGAATCAAGATGCAACAGGAATAATGTTTGCGGAAGGACTTTGAAACAGAATGATGAGCCAGATTTGTTTGAAATCAATTAAATTACTAATTACAGTCTTAAAGTTAGAATTTGAAACTAAGAAAGATTCCATTTAAATGGGTTACTGTATGGTTTGCTGACAAAACGATTTGGTATTAATCAAAATGAATTTTCTGTATAACAAGGTTACATTTTAGGGTGACAACCTAAAACGTAACCTTGAAACGTAGAAATATGAGTTTTTCAGCTTAATCTTTTTTGGGTTGTGTATTGATGCGAAATTACTTCGTGTACATGTTGCTACAAATTTATTGGTGAGCTTAATTTTTTGTTATCAAATACGAACTTTAAAATATGCAATGGATACTTGGTTTTATCTAAGTTGGTTTGAAGTGTAGCTTTCTTTTCCTTATACATTTCAGGTAAATGCATTTTGCTTATATATCTTCGGCTAGGCAGAAAATAACTTCTTAATAAGATTTTAAAACCTGTAGCTTCCACAATTGATACTAGTTGGAAATTTCTACATATCACTTCTGTTAAAGGTCTATTTATGTTTCTTTCAAGTACCAAGTTGTGCTGACTTAAGCCAGAGGGCCCTTTGTACGTACGGTGTTCGTGCGAAATATAATAAAACAACTCAATTAAAAAAAACAGCTCTTAATATTTATGACTGATGGTATCGCAAACGTGCTTTCTGTAGGCTGGTCTCTTAATTCCTTAACCATAACTTAGATGTACAATCCATGCACTACGTCTCGTGGGACTGTGGTGTTGTCTAAAACTAGAAGGTTTAATAACTCATATAAAAGCAGTGTTTTTAAAAACACAAAAACGTATTCGCGAATTCACTGATAATGTCCCGACATCCCCTTATCTCCATACATTGGGAAACATGGTTACAAAGAGGGTTTTGTTATCTCCAGCTCTTCCGAAAACACACAATTTGATTCTAATGAAGTAACTGCAATTGAAGAAGGTCAAAAGAAATTTTAAGATGCCCATGTTGAAGCTGATTTACAAATTATTTCTACCCATTATAATTCTTCGTTCTCATTAGTGGAGTCAGTGCAAGTACTGGACACTGTAAAAACAGTATTAGTGTTGCTAAAGTAGGTACTGGGTTAATTAAAGATTCAGATTTTATCCCATTAAAAAAAACGTTGATGGGTCCGTTAAGTATTTACAAGTATTATTTCAATTATGCAAGTAGTCATCATTATACATATAAGTATTTATTCATATTTATTACACGCTAAACCCTTTGCACTTATTTTACTACTCTTTAACTTTATTTTAGACTCTTCAATGCTTTGTTTAATTTCCTCAAATCAACTTGAAATATATGTATGTACATATAATGCTTTAATATGCTACATTATGTATCTATATATTCAACAATGAGTAGAGGACATGAATTGAATGTATACTTATCATAAATTTTTGGCGGTAATAAATGTAATAGATTATTATTATTATCATTATTATCATTATTATCATTATTATCATTATTATCATTATTATCATTATTATCATTATTATCATTATTATCATTATTATCATTATTATCATTATTATCATTATTATCATTATTATCATTATTATCATTATTATCATTATTATCATTATTATCATTATTATCATTATTATCATTATTATCATTATTATCATTATTATCATTATTATCATTATTATCATTATTATCATTATTATCATTATTATCATTATTATCATTATTATCATTATTATCATTATTATCATTATTATCATTATTATCATTATTATCATTATTATCATTATTATCATTATTATCATTATTATCATTATTATCATTATTATCATTATTATCATTATTATCATTATTATCATTATTATCATTATTATCATTATTATCATTATTATCATTATTATCATTATTATCATTATTATCATTATTATCATTATTATCATTATTATCATTATTATCATTATTATCATTATTATCATTATTATCATTATTATCATTATTATCATTATTATCATTATTATCATTATTATCATTATTATCATTATTATCATTATTATCATTATTATCATTATTATAACAGCTCAAACTTAACCAAACCATGAGGAGGGTAACTCATTGGATGGAAATGCATGGTTTGAGTCTAGCACTTAACAAAACTGAGGTCGTCATTCTATCTAAGAAGCAGATAGACACAATCGTACCCCTTCGCGTGGGGGATGTGGAAATTTTCACCAGCCCAACAGTTAGATACCTTGGAGTGATGATTGACACCAAAATGACCTTTCGTCACCAGATTTTACGTACTGCCGATAAGGCGGCGAAGATGGTTGCGAACTTGAGTAGGTTGATGGCTAATGTTGGTGGTCCTCGGCCAAAGAAGCGGAGGTTATTGATGTCGACAGTTCAGTCGGTCTTACTGTACGGCTCCGAGGTGTGGGCGGACGCGCTGAGCAAGGAGATGTATCGTAAGAGACTGGCCCAGGTGCAGAGAAGGGCTGCACTGAGAGTTGCCTCGGCGTACCGCACTGTGTCGGAACCGGCGGTCCTAGTGGTAGCGGGAGTCATCCCAGTGTCGCTCCTTGCTCAGGAAAGGAAGCGCATATATATGAGGAGACGTGCAGGTGAAGAACGAGTCGCCAACGAAAGAGACGCCACATTAGAAGCATGGCAACGACTTTGGGAGACGGACGGAAGAGGGCGCTGGACTGCGAGACTGATCCCGCGCCTCCGCCCTTGGATCTCTAGAACCCATGGGGAGGTGGACTATTACCTGACTCAGTTTTTGACCGGTCATGGCTATTTCAAATCGTATCTGCACCGAATGGGTAAGACTGAGACTGGAGCATGTTTGTATTGTCCAAATGAGGTAGATGATGCGCACCATACCTTCTTCTTATGTGAGAGATGGGCGGAACCAAGACGGTTACTCGAAATGGAGATCGGCGAATTTACGATCGACACAATTATAACGAAGATATCAGCCAATGAAAATTGCTGGACAAGTTTAACGCGATACGTTCAATATGTCCTGCGCACGAAGAAAGGCGATTTGGATCGCAACATGGAAAGAGAATTGCTCTAATTCGAAAGTCCAGTGGAGCGTGGCCTTTGTACAGCAAACTAGACACAGCCCAAACTAAAGTGATTAACGGGTGGTGGCTGGTAGTCCTCTATTGAAGGGAGTCCGAGTATTGATGTTTATTATTATTATTATTGTTATTATTATTATTGTTATTATTATTATTGTTATTGTTATTATTGTTGTTATTGTTACTGTTATTGTTATTGTTACTGTTATTGTTATTGTTGTTACTATTATTAGTTTCGCGGTACGTGCAATATGTACCGCGCAAAAAGAAGGGAATTGCAGCATAGACAGAGAATTGTTATAATTCCAAACCACAACGGAGTGTGGCCTTTCTACAGCCAAATGCATAGACCCAGCCCGAAGTAATGTGATAAACGGTTCCGGACTGGTGTCTAGAAGAAGAGGGGGTGTTTTAGTTGGTAGTCCTCCTTCAGAGGGAGTCCAACATAACTAGTATAGATGGATATACTAGTATGCGTCAATGCATTTCACCTCCGCAAAAAAAAAAATCATTATTATCATTATTATCATTATTATCATTATTATCATTATTATCATTATTATCATTATTATCATTATTATCATTATTATCATTATTATCATTATTATCATTATTATCATTATTATCATTATTATCATTATTATCATTATTATTATTATTATCATTATTATCATTATTATCATTATTATCATTATTATCATTATTATCATTATTATCATTATTATCATTATTATCATTATTATCATTATTATCATTATTATCATTATTATCATTATTATCATTATTATCATTATTATCATTATTATCATTATTATCATTATTATCATTATTATCATTATTATCATTATTATCATTATTATCATTATTATCATTATTATCATTATTATCATTATTATCATTATTATCATTATTATCATTATTATCATTATTATCATTATTATCATTATTATCATTATTATCATTATTATCATTATTATCATTATTATCATTATTATCATTATTATCATTATTATCATTATTATCATTATTATCATTATTATCATTATTATCATTATTATCATTATTATCATTATTATCATTATTATCATTATTATCATTATTATCATTATTATCATTATTATCATTATTATCATTATTATCATTATTATCATTATTATCATTGCTATCATTATTATTTTCTCCAGATTTTTGCCTATTGTACTTAAGGTCAGTACTATCAATACACGGAATGAATTTTGCTACAATGTTTCTATGAAAACTTAAGGTTCCAACAGCTGGCGGTGGTATTATATGCGCACAATAACGAAAGATGTATATAAGGTGAATTAACCAGAGACTAAACTAGTGATTATTTAGATACTAATCGCTAGAGGTACTTACAAATGTATCTACTTAACGATATAGTTAAGAGCACACATACTAAGCCAGTTGGTAACATTTTTGTGATCTATTATTGCGTGAGCAACGTGAACGAACGATAAATAAGAGAGAGTTGTCGGTCGACATGCGGGGCGTAAAGCGAAAAAGCTAGGGCCGAAACTCTTATGCATTTATTGCGTGTATAGATTCGACTGGCGATAACTTATTAATTACGAAAGCGACGGATCGTAACGCATGTAAAACGTTGATTAAATTATGACCGATGTGTATGCTGTGTGTGATGTATATGCTTGTGTGTGTTTGAACGCGCATTCTGGCAGCTCGAAGTTAGGGTTCGTTATTTTCAAACAAGTCGTTGGTCGAGAGAGTTGGTGTTTATGGGTCAAGCTGCCGGGTTACATTTACGTAATAACTTTTATTAATTTATAAACAAGACACATTGCCACTGAAAATATAAAATAGAGCTAATATGCAAAGAGGTGCGTATATATCATAAAGAAACACAATTTCGTTTACCCTAAAAAAATAATTTTTGTTAGGTGGATTAGAAGACATTATTGGTATAGTGCGATTTCAGTTTTCGTTTTGCTGAAAAAAAGATTGGGTCGATTAGTAACTATTCTCCTGCGGTTACTATCTTCCTTTGTATTCAAATTTCTATAACCATTCATCCAGGACCAAACAACTATTAAACACCTTACACCATTGTAACACAGTCGCCAAGAAAAAATATCCTGCAGTGCGTCCTATAAAACTCCATGGTTACTGTGGTGACAACATTGCGTTAGATGGAAAATATATAACTGTAGTTTTTTGAGATGGCAAGAGGTACACGATCTTTGTAATTTTCAGGAATCTAGTACAGTAACATCTAGTAGAACATTCACGTTGCCTTTGCTCTATGTCACACACATATCTAAAAACCGCTTTAATTTGGCATTAGAAAAGTAAAATTTGTTTGTACAAACAGTGGTTGTTTTGTTAGCGACCACTGCTATTGCGTCGTTCAACCTAGTATGCAGATGAAAATACTAGCCTGTTTGGTAATGGTACATCACTAGTTAACAATGTTCGCTTTAATGTTGATCAGACTTTATACTCGTTCTAACAGATAATATTTCTATCTATTCAACCTACTTTGTGCTTAATCACCACATTTCTCCTTATGTTAGCTAAATGTGAGCAATGTATGACAATAATTCATTTTATTTGTTGCCGTACAATTTGAACTTTAATATATTAAAATACTCTGGATTTCAAACCTTCCACGTAATTCCACTGTCTTGCTTGCTCATTCTTAATCTCATACCTAATCTCATTTCTAATCTATTATGGTACTTATAGTTAAAACTGGTGACTGACAATATACGCGTGACACTGTTTTATATATACATTTTTTTGCATCACAAATAAATTCTATCAATGATCAGGTGGAAGGAAAACCGAAAAATAGTAAAAAACTGGAGCGTATTACAATATTCGTACAATTGTTGCCGAGTACTGTAAAAAAATGAGTATAAAGGTAATGAATCAGCGTTGTTACTAAAGTATAAAAGTACATTAATATTAAGAGACCATAACAGAAGAAATTTACAGTTAAGATTTACGAGAAGGAACTATTGCTGTGAGATTATGTTAATTTGTTGTTTTTGTATATAACATTATTGTCATAATCTTGCTACAATGAAGACGATGTTTGTGATTTTCCAACTGAAGTTACAAAATATGTAATTAAAGGAAGACATTAGTAGTTTTGGTAACTCCCTAACGGCTGAACGCCATAGTCTCACTTCAATTTTGATTTAAAAATTATGTCATGCATTCTATTTCAATAGCTTATACCCTCGTTGGCTCATTCTTCACAAAAAATATTATTATTATTATTATTGCTATTGAAAAGCAGGATTCAGTGCACTGGGTTTAATATTTATAAGAATTTGAAGCAATCTATGTACTACATGTTTATATTTTACCCTTACTATTCTTTCTCCATACTATCTTTCCACACTTTAGAAAGGAAAGGGCTAGAGTGAAAATTATGGTCTAGCGTGATTTCTGTTTTTCCACAGAACATTAAATTAGCAAAGCAATAGTGTTTTTAACGCTGATTAAAAATTTGTTTAAACGCAACATCCTGTATAAAATTTTGAAAGATATATTAAGTTATGGTGTAAAAATTTTAATACAGTATCGTCTTAAAACGAGTAATAAAGAAGTTATAGATAGATTTTAGTTAAGGGCAAGGATACACTTTCATTCTGTAAAATATTAGTAGACCCCTTTGTATGCAGTAAAAAATTAGAAAAGACTAGCGAATATTATGCAGAACACTATCCTTTATGGCAGCAGCCAGATCGACGTTACTTTCGAAAAGTTTACAAACAGTTTAGACCACATGATTGCTTATTTTAAAACCAAAAATGTATAATTATCAACGAAGAAGTACAAATTACTCTCTTAGCATATTTTGAAGCCCATCGCCAATTTTTCATTACAGATGCTGCTAAGGAACTGGCTTTAAGTTATGCATCAGTTCAAAGAATTTTAAAAAAGAATAAGTACATCCAATTTAAGTACCGAATCTCACCAACATTACAACCAGCAGATTCAGACATTCGTTAATTTTTGTGATGAAAATTTAAATCGAACACAGTGTATCTTATGGAGAGATTAAATAAACTTCTCCAATAGAGGTCTGTTTAATAAAAAGAATCGTCACTACTGGTCGCAATTTTTTTTATTAATACTGCGTCCACATGCTGCACAAATCCGATTTACTCTTAATGTTTGATGCGGATTAATTGGTTCGATAGTCGTTGGTACAGTGTTCTACAATGATATATTGACAAAAGACAGATATCTGGAATTTATTCCGAATGTTCTAGAGAATTTCCTTGATAATATTAATCATCTAATGCGCCAAGATTTATACTTTCATCAGGATGGTGCTTCTGCACCTAACTGCCGTACAGTACATAATTATGCGGACATCATCTTCGCCGATAAGTGCATTGGCACAAATGGGCCAATTCGACGGCCAGCACGCTCTCGCGACTCTTCACCTTTGAACTTTTTTCTTTGGGAACATTAAAAAAAGTCAGGTGTACAAAATGCGGTACAACAGCATGAACGAATTGCAAGATAACGTTGTTTTCCGCGAATTGGATAGCAGGACAGTCTCAAGAGGTATCCAGAGTGTGTCAAGCAAGCACGAAAATGTGTTGAGAAGGAATGTGATACTTTTGAGCATTATTTTTATAAGTTATAAATTTATTTTCTTCTTCTTAATTTAATTGCAACAACATTGCTTTAAGATGTAATATGTTAGAATAAACATTAAACACAAGGATATGTATATATCTGTTTTGTGGAGCAATAACACTTAGAACAAAATCGAAACTACTATAACTTTTCTACTATTCATTTTAAGATAATTGCGTATTAAAACTTTTACATCATAACTTAATATGTATATCTTTCAACATTTTTTAAAATATACAGTGAGTTTCGTTTAAAAAATTATGTCTCAACATATCTCGGACATGCGTCATGTGTGATGTAATTGTTTTTTTTCGTGTACTGCATTTTAGTCATTGCTAAAAACACTATTGCTTTGGTAATTTAACCTACTTTGAAAGAGACGATCATAATGGTGTGCACTTAATTTGATTTAGTATCTCTTTCTCTCTCCCTATATGTATATGGTTTTCGTGGTGATAGTGTCATAGGTACTGTGTGATAACGTTGTTTTGGCTTTCTGTCTTGAAAAGAACCGTTGTTTTTCAAGATAGAAACACCAACACGTGGAGACAAACCCGGGACAACGCTATCACATATAGTATTATGATTTACCAAAACTTTTGTGGAAATGATTCTTTCATTTAACTTTTAATTTATCAAACATTTCATTCCGAGATCTACATATTTACGAGTTTGTTATTTAACCATCCACAAGAGATACATAGTGTTTATTGTGAATCGTTATTAGCATGTATAACTTGTTAAGGAAATTCTCTTGTTGAGAATAGTGAAACACAATAATGTTTATGTAGATATATTACATGGTTGACTTTATGTAGTTGCTTTTTTCATTAAAAAAACATATTTCTCTTCAATTCAATAAATCTTCTAGTAATTATCACGGAATCAAAAACCGTTAACAGCAAACACGAACCCGTTTCATTTGATACGTCAAGGGGTCACAAGTTATCAGTGTTGCCGTTCAGCAATCGTAATCGTATAGCCGACTGCTTTCAGTGCTGGCAATTCACCGACAACCACTGCGCTTTTTTACAGACAACTACGCGACTTCCAGCAATTTATAACTTGAGCTCGCGTGCTCGAATCGTTGATGACACACGCAAACGAATATTGACAATCTCAGCCTGAAGTCTTTTATGCCTTATTCTTACTTGTGATTTTAGGTATTGCGTATGCCATCACGACGTTTGACGACAAGTGTACGTGTGTATGTGTGTATAAATACATTTCATATTACTCCACATATATACTAATGTAGAGTGTGGGAGTATTCTTATGGGAATGTAACCTGCGACCTCTCACCGGGGCGTTCCCATCATTGTGCTACCGGCCCCCCTTCGCCTTTGAGGGGAAAGGAGAGCCATCGCTAATTACCCGGTAATAGAGGCAGGAAGTTGGGAAATCACAGAGTGTATGTCTGCTTGAACTGCTTTCGAAATGAACGCGAAAAGAACCGAATGGCAAAACTGTAATCTTGATGGGCTGTTTTGTTGTTGCCGGTGCGGTTCGCTGTCTTGTTTGTCTTTAAACGTTCGGAGATAACGTGAAATTATCTAAAGGCATATCTGCGTGTTTGTATAGCTGTTTACGTATTTACTTTTAATTTGACGTATATTTACACACATAAATAAAAATACCTAGTATTTATCATTCGAGGTTATTCAATTTCCCGTATACGTTACATGCAAATAATTTCAGTTGAAGGTTTAATTGACTTACAGAGATTTGATTATGGAAAGTTTTTATTTGCATATTTGATGCCAGAGAAAGTAGCAGTATACTATTATAAACTAGACGACATACATATAAGAAACTTTTCTGTACTTAAAACTTGTTTTGAGAGTTAATTTATTTTTAAATTTCCTGCACCTACGTGAGTACGTCAGTGAATTTAAGTTTTCTACACATTTCTTTATCAACTACCCAGCGAGCAAGTTGTCGTATTTCTTAGCAAAGTATTGTTATAAGTGGATAGGAAAAAAGTACATAATCGCCTAAGAAGTGCAAGGCATAAAATCATAATTAGAGTAGACAGCACATGTAAAAATTATATTGATGAGGTGGATGTATTTGTACATCTAGAGGCTACTATTATTTATTATTATTATTTGATAGGGCCTGAGCACTAGTAACTGTAATCACCACGACCTATAAGATATAACGCCCTAAACGAAGGTTTTAAGAAACCTTAGTACTAATTGAGAATCCTTTGCCTTTAGTTCGGAAGATGTTTAATACTCGTTTTGAAAAATGTACATAATATGTGTTCCATCGTTTCTACATGTTTCTGACATAAACTACAGAGTTGACCTTTAGTTTTCCCAGATCTGCGTAAATGATATTTCAGAATCTGAGCCCTTGGTTGAAAGATAGCAATATCTAATGAGACGAATGCTTTCGTCTGACTTCGCCGAGAAATGTTTACCCACTACGACACCATTTGATGTTCCTTCTATTTCTTGACTTCAGATTTTAGATGGCATTTTGTAGACTACGGCAGGGTTCTGACTCTATCAAAGGTATTTTCGCGGCATCTTTGACCAGTTTATCTATCATGTCTATCACTTAGTAGCTTGGCAGCCACTACATAGTGATGTAAATTTGACATCCCAACTGTCTTAAGCTAAAGCATCTTTCTTGAAGTGCAGTCCACCAGAAATCTGTTCAGTACAAATCTTTAGCTTCATCCTTCCACTTTTACTCTTTATATATGGTAGTGTTAAACAGATTTTTCTTCTCATAGTAAAAGCGAACTCTTTCAAAGGATGACTTCGCTCGCTTTGGTGGTAGTTGTTTTTGTCTGCATAGGCTGGCAATTGAATACTTAGTTAGCATTAACCCTAAAGTTTCCTTAGCATTTTCGCGAAGCTACCATTCGCTTTCTGAAAGTGTCCGCGTTTTTTGTTGTAGTCTCCAGTGAGGACTAAGCGAGCTACTGTAATATGGTTTTTATCTTCACAGAAGTTGCGCTAGGTTTTCCTCTTGGCTGTTTCTGAATTATATTCTGTTATAGTCTGTATCTGTAGTTCTCATTGGTGTTCGAGATTTGAATTTTTGGCTTTACTAAATTGGTTTTTAATTTTAAGTCGTAGCTTCTAAATTTCCCGTTCCGCCAATACAGATTATGCCGCCGCTTTTTGTATGCATTAGAGTAGCTTATTCCATATTATTTGGAAATAAGAGCAGGAAGTTGAGTTGAAACTACTTCTAGAGCTTCGTGTAGGTCTCATCTGCTTTCTCCCTTACGTGTCTATCGAAAGAGCACTAATCAGTCTTTCTAGGATCTTTAATCATTGTAGTTTGGTGTGGTTCTGTCTCTATTGCAAACCTTATACGTCCATGATCTAACAATTAGGATTTCTATGTAGAACTGAGATTATCAAAAAAAAAAAACAAAGAATATCAATGCAAAACTGAAATAATTTACATAAATGTGGTAAAACACGCTAAAAGAAGAAGGTACATATTGTCCTTACAGAATATTTTGAATATAAGAATTGCATTTATTGTGAACGATACATTATGAGTTTAAAAGGTGCATTATTCTATACTATTAGAAAGGTTTACAGTTATTCAGAATTTGCAAAATTCTGGTAGTTCGTGACCTATAGTAAAAACCAAAGCGAAAATTGTCGAACCTCCTCTTTTTGTAACACTATTGTTTCATATATCGATTATGAGTTTGTTTCTCATCTTCTATTAGAAATGGGAATTCCTAGTTTATGGATTAGGGGTCGTGGCTGTAGTTAGTGATTAACCAAATCTACTAAATACATCATTATAAAGAAAAGAAAAAGTATTTAATTCTAAATTTTACTTGGCATTCTATAAAAAACAAATTATTGTATTCAAACTCAAAACGGATTATGAAAAAGTTATAAAAGATAGTCAACCTAACTGGTAGTTCTTTGGAATTAGATCTGCTGAATAAGTGAAAGTTTCCTTGTGTGAGACGACGTTGCGATAAAAGAAAATATTTTTCTGGATCACTCATTTTTCAGAAAATATTTTCTTCAAACTGTCTACAAGATCGACATTATGTGGTCCATTAAAGGCTTGGACTTTTGCAAGATAGTTTATAAGGAGTATTCTCAGCAAGCCCCAAAAAATTGAGCCATTACGTTACGAGCCGAGGAAATGCCTTGGCTTTCTTTAAAGAAGGGGTACCACTATATACTGTTTATTGAAATTGCGCGTTGAATTTAGGAACATATTAGTGAACACGGGTCTTATCAACCGTAACGAATCTTGGCATAAAATTAACTTGATGTTCACCAAAACAGCTACAATTCAAGATTTGGCAATTCTATGAGCATGTATGATGTATGTATGTATTCAACCAATATGTTCACGATGCTGGTTATCTTTCTGAAGTCAACTTTTTGCTAATTAACATTATTTATGTTTTTGATTACTTCTGGTAACGCATTAAAATGACCACGGACAAATTGAGACTTTCGCATCAGTATTATGAACATTTTTTATTATAACATATTTTTTTGCGTGGAAAGGATGTCAGGGCATAGAATAGCAAGGAAAATAGCTCGGTAAAAACCGCAAGAAAAAAAGAAGACAGGTTAACGAAACGACGGAAAAGAAAGTTGGTTGACTGAAATCTAAATGTGTTTGGCGCGAATATCGGTGTTCATGTAATTCCAATTGCAGTAAGGATATCTGAAACAATTACCGAACGTTTGCGTTTTGCTTATAGCTTTCAAAATAAGTGATGACCTATAACAAATCTATAACAGGAACTTGAGTGCTTTAATTGTCGACAGATTTTCTGAAAAATTATAGTCAACACTACCTTTATTATTCGCGTAGCTGTCTTGAGACTAAATGAATCATGCCACACTATCTAAGCTTCAATACTTGAACCAGTAAAGTGGATGCTATTAAGAATTTTGAATTGAAATAAGAAACATATTTGAAGAATACCCGTTGCCGCTGTAGTTGCTTGAATGGCTTTATTATTATCCTTTGTATAGTACTGTACAGTTTCTGCTTTTAACCACATTATAATTTTATTTTGCCAATAAAATTAACGTAGTAATTACACATCATGCATGCACATATGTAACCATGCACGTAGGTATGCTTTCCGTAAAGGCTTTACAATTAAAACCTTCAATTTGTGTAACTCGTTGATTTCGATCGGGTCAGACGATTCGAGGTATTGAGCTGCGAAGAGAGCGGGCACACCCCAAACAGGATGGGAGTTCCGCATGACCCCGCGCCTCGACCACCAAAACACAAGGGTGTGGCTTTTTAAAGTGCTCTTTAATTTATACTATATATACCCTATGTTATTTTATTTACGACGCGTTGGTAGATGAAGAACACAATGCGTTCTATATAACATACAGCATATGTATGTACTTGATGAAAATTCGTCTTTTTTTATCTGTGTGATTGAATACGTATAATAACATGTTATTATACATACGTATATATAGTTTATTCTGTAATGCAATTGCTAGCATTTATTGAAAAATATTGTGCAGTGCAAACTATAGTGAAACAATTAATACGAAATACGTTTATTGTTGGTACCACCGCCAGAATGGGAATTTCACTAATGCACCGTTTATCCTTATTAATACTTGCAGTCAGTGACTAGCTTTTTACTCAATCAATTTGGTTTTATAATTAGGTGATCCATTGTGATTAACATTGTTTTTCTTACACAGTATCCTATGTGAAATTTGGATGAGCAGGGCCAAATAGATGTCATATTTACTAACTTTTTTAAGGGTTTCATCGCATAGATTATTTTATGCTTTTCACTAACTTCAAGTTGAATGTTTTTTCCTTCAGTGTCCCTTTTTCTTGAATATAGAATCGTTCCTCTTTCTTATCACATTTGCCTTTCTCGCTAATGTACTTATTAAATCTCTATTAGTAATAAGAGGTGTAGCAATTACAATTAATTATGTCTTTGAATTATTGCTATTGACTCATTTTTTGAAGTAGATAATTTAATTTGCAATAGCAGGGTTATTGCATTAATTTACCATTCTATGGTTTACTTTTCTATTGTATATAATTTTATTCTATAAATGAAATATGTACGTATTGCGATGAGCAAATAGACTATAACTACATTCATTCTTCGCTGTTATAGGTATGAAGGGCAGCTTATAAATAATATGCATTAATTTTGCGAATATAAATAACACATGGGCTGAAAAGTCCCGGGCCTAACATATTTTCTTAATTTTCATTACCTTGGGTTGTGCGTAATTTTCATTACGTTGGTGTTGGTTGTTTACAGCATCCAATCGGTATTTGGTACACACCATGGTCAACTTTCGTTTGGTTACCTGAAAATTATGATCTTTGGCAAACAGATTCATCTCTCCAAAGGATACGAAAAAGTCGCCGTCTTCTTGAATCCTATTTACGCTTTTAATTGGAAAAGATTTAATCGAAATATATTACTATTTTCATAGAACGCTGAACTTTGAAACATGATGCGTATGGGATAGGATTTTTCGTAAAACCAATTAAATGGTGTTATTACTGAGGATATTTAATGTTGAATTGTCGGATATTGACGGAGGGATCTTCTTGTACTGCATTTAGAATTTGTTCTTCTAGTTTTATTGTACGCTTTTATCTTGGCCGAGTAGTATCAAACATTTCTCGTGTTAAACGAAGCAGCCTCCGAAATACTCCAATAGGAGTTTCTGGTTTGAAAAAGGTATGAGATATTCTCGTTCTGCTATGTTAGTATTTCTATTACAGAAACTGTACATCATGTAACACATGGGCTGAAAAGTCCCGGGCCTAACACATAGATGACACTAGTTTTATTGCAGTCACCTTTCTCTCAGTTAGTACTAACCCTCAAAAGACAGCTGTTAAAATTTCATGATATTCTATTCATTAGTTTGTGAGTTATTGTGTTAAGAGTCACGCTACTTTTGTTATTTTCAAAACAATGGATCAAAAACAATTTCGTGTTTTAATTTTACACTACTTCTTGATGGGAAAAAATACCGTTTAAGCGAAGCAATGGCTTGAAAAGTGTTATGGGGACTCCGCTCCATCAGAAACAACAATAAAACGTTGGTTTGCTGACTTCAAACGTGGTCGTAGAGACACCGATGATGCAGAACGCAGTGGACGTCCAAATGAGGCGGTAACACCAGAAAACATCAAAAAAATCGACAAAATCGTTTTGAATGAACGAAAAGTGAAGTTGCGTGAGTTAGATGACATCGTAAAGATATCAAAAGAACGTATTGGCTTTATATTACATGAGCATTTGACTATGAGAAAGCTCTGTTCAAAGTGGGTGCCGCGGTTGCTCACTGTTGACCAAAACCAAGAACGTGTTGATGATTCTGAGCAGTGTTTAAACGTAACAAACCGGAATTTTTCGTCGATATGTGACAATGGATGAAACATGGATCCATCACTTCACTCCGGAATCAAAACGATCGTCATCTGAGTGGACAGCAACTGGTGAACCTCGTCCAAAGCGCCCGAAAGCACAACAATCGGCTGGAAAGGTTATGGCCTCGGTATTTTGGGATGTGCGTGGTGTAATATTCATCGACTATCTTGAGAAAGGAAATACCATAAACAGTGAATATTATATAGCGTTCTTGGAGCGTTTGAAGGGCGAAATTGCAAAGAAACGACCGCATATGGCAAAGAAAAAAAATTTGTTTCATCAAGACAACGCACCGTGTCACAAGTCAATCAAAACAATGGCAAAACTGCATGAATTGAACTTCGAATTGCTCCTACATCCACCGTATTCGCCAGATTTGGCTCCCAGCGAGTACTGTCTGTTCGCAGACCTCAAAAAAATGCTCGCCGGTAAGAAATTTCTCACGAATGAAGAGGTTATCGCTGACACTGAGGCCTATTTTGAGGCAAAAGTTAGAGCGGCGCTGGAATGATTGCGTTGCTCTTGCTAGAGATTACGTTGACGAATAAAGCTAATTTTGAACCAAAAAAACCGTGTTTTCTTTGTTAGGCCCGGGACTTTTCAACCCATGTGTTAGATACATTTTCTGTAATATTTTAATATTTTAGAATAGATTTATTTTATTAGTGACAGATAAACGAATTGATTTTAATAGTTGAACTAACATTTGATATTTATAGGTTATGTACTAGAGCCATATAGAAGATACACATACATAAAATATATGTGTAGAGCATGCTTATTCTTTTTGAAATATACTTTGCCGTTTTCCTTTTTTTGCTTTCGGTGGCAACGAGCTATTATGGCGTTCACAAAGATTTTTGCCCCAGAAGTTGCAGTGGCGCGTATTTCATGCGTGTTGATATCTTACGTTCGAGAAGTTACTCCTTACAATGAAATCGTATTAGGAAAAAACTACAATGTTACTTATGGTGATGGAAATGGAAAACAACTTCAAAGATTAATTTAAATAAATATTGAGTTAAAAAATATATCTCTCTAATAGGCAGCTTGGCACATGGTTTATCAATAACAACTTTAAATTGAAACGAAGATCATGACAATTAAAGTACAACTACGATTTGTATTAGATTTTCAAAGGCTACACTTGGGACTACCTCCGTAGGCTCCATCAAAATAAAGACTGGAATCGACGGCGTGTAGAGTAATATATCAATATAATGTTACCGAATTCAACTGCCCTAACACCTCTACTTAAAAAGAAACGTGACCGAACTAATACTATAAATTCTCTTCTTTTGCTCGTTAAATATCAACTTTCTCTAATTTTTTATGTGAGTACTTACATAAGATGCATTACAGGAAACTGAACATGTAAAGGTTAAATATGTGTGCACATACATTACCCTATAATTTAAATATATAATAGGATAGTACGTTTCCGCTTTACTATAGAGGTTTTTACGAATATGTGTGATATAAGGAAATATTGCTATTTATATATGGTTGTTCTAGGAGTTAAGAAAAGAACTATGTTAACTCTTATAAATTTTCCTTTTCATTAATAACATTGTAATACCATTGTTATACCACAATATCCTAAGTAAACAGGAATTACAAAGATATTTATTGGTATATTTGTTTAGTTGCTAGGCCTATGCACTTAACCAATATACAATTTTTGTGGACCATGGCGGGATGATGTAGTATTTTTCTATGTACAGAATTTTCCTTTGGAAAATTTGGAGAAATTTACAGAATTTTCCTTTGGAAATCACAACTCTCGTATTGTAAACAAATCAATAACAGGTGCATTCTTAAAAGAAAACTAAAATATAAACTGACCTTAAAATAAACTTACGCTTGGTTCTCGTTCAAGGTAGGAATAATTGAAACAATTGCTTTACTATAATCGTAACATTTTTTCGTGTTTTCTTTATCTTCTGCTTTTTTAATTGATGGTGAAAATTCTTTTTAATAGAGTTCGGGATGAACAGGACTTATTCAGATATTTTAATTTGATAATTAAATTGTAGCTAATAGTGTATCTTTTTTTCGCCATATTTCTAGAGTATCTCCGTCAATAGCGCTGATGCACGTTTGTGGATTACCGTGCGAAATTATTTAACATAATAGGATAAAGTATGTCATATTTTAAAAAATCATAAACTATGCTAAACTAAATTATAAAAAGCACTTATATGTATGCGGTGTTCAATAAAACAAATTCCAATTAATTTCTTTAAAAAATGGTCTTTCTAAAAGAATTGTAACTACGACAATGAGTCTTATGCACGAAGCACTTTTAGAATTAAGGCTATCCAAGTTTTATTTGCACTGCCTTCTATTTTTCAAAAAAGCATCTCAGTAATGCGCAAACCGAGAATCTGAATCTACGCTACTAATGGAGATACACTACGAATACAACAGAAGTAGGACATGTTTCGTGGTTTTAAGTACATATTTGAAATATGTAGTACCTAAATAAATTAATAGGTTCCATAGGAAAGTCATTATCGTATTGCACAGAGATGATTGTTACTTGAAAATGCAGTACGTAAAGGAAATCACGGGATTCATAAAGATTTAATGGGCCATATAAGCTGAAGAGTTCCCAAGCTTTCCAAAACTCATTTGGTGATTTTCACCGAAGATTACGAACTGCTTTACCAAAGTAGGTAATTAAACAATATCTTCGTATTAATAAGTTCAACTGCGTTACTGTCTGCTTATCAAGAAAGAATTTTCTTCCGATCGACAATATCTTGAGCAGTGGCGAACGAATAGCCTAGAGTTGATCTGCAAGAAATTTGTTATTCTGAAGGAGTAACAAATTTCATGATAATGCAACTAGCTAAAGATCGATTTATAATACGGGTATTTTGAAAGGATTCGCCACATCTCAGGATGAAGTTATCAATTATAATTATACTTTGCATTCTGTTAGTGCCAATGGAATTAACCCATCTATAAAAAGATCGATGTTTTACAAATTGCTGCTGCATCATGGCATGTACAAAGTGTTCAACTCCGTAAATATACTTGGTTTTGTTTAAAATGTCAAAGAGCCGGGCAAAGATAATATTGCTGGTAGCACACAACCTCAAGATTATTAGCTTCCTACATGCATAGAAACAATTCCTATTTCATTTAGCGTATAAATGACTCATACTGCAAGCAAAAATCATTTCACAGAAAACATTCTACTTAGCTCAGTAGAGGTAAGACTATAATCAACACTTATTAATACGCCAGAGATCACAGCAACGTTTCTTTATTACTAAATTATCGCATATCTCTGGTGAACGGACAAAACAGTAGATACAATAATAAATAATGCAATTCTGGCGTACAATAAAAAAGTTGTTCTGTTCACCTTTGTTTTATATTGAACTTTTGAACTTTTAGAACTTTAGACATGTCTAACAACAATCTGAAATCATTTTGCTTTCTGGTTTTATAATATGTTGCCTAGAGCAGCAGCTTAGGATAAGTAATCTTATTTTTGCTTTTGCTGGAAAACCCAAAGGTTTTCCTGTAACAGTAGTACTAAATTGTAGAAGGTGAAAATGGCATGTTTGTTAACGTTAAACAAAGAAATGGCATATCGGGCATGGTAAATGAAGGGATCTTATAATTTCCATTTTCTTAATTAAAATAGTGGTAGTAGGTTTTATATATTTCGCTTATGCTAATGAACAGTGAACTTTCCGCGCACATAACAAACGCTATTGAGGTCATTTACACACTTCGGCAAAATAACTATTTTATTTGAATAATCCGTAGATAAATTGCATATCCACATAACACAGAACTATTAATTTTTTAATTCAATTGGTTGCAAAGCAAACAGGGTAATGGATGAACAGATAAGACGAAGTCGTATCAAATATGCCGTAACATCTTAAACTTATCGAAACATATTAGCCAGTACAATATTTCTTATAGTAGTTTGCATAATTGTCGCGAAAATATGATAGAATGTTGAATATATTAAAAAATATATTAAAATTTGACATAATTTTAGGAAAAACTATATAAACAAATATTCTAAAATTGTGATGTAATGGAAAATTTTTGAAAGTAGAATCGGTATGAAAAAGGTACACATATTAATGTACAAGCAAAATACCGAGTATTTCAGTGATTGTTGGCTATACCTTCATTACACTTGGAAGCTTTTGAAAGTGTAAAGGCATTTTAATACGATTAAACGCAGCAATGTAAGCATACACAAAAAGGATTCGCATCTAAAACGTTATGTTCAACAAAAATTCGATTTGTTTAATTTCTCTTTTATATAATTCACAGTATTCTAAATCACGCATTTACTAGGGAATTCGTACCTGTATGCCTCCGCTGCATCGCGTTTACAAAATGTGACTGCCGCGGTTTTTTGTTCGAACCGGTAATATATTTTACGTCGTGTAGCGACATGAAATAACTCGTAAATTTACATCGTGCAGGACATTAAGCAGCAGCACACGTTTGCGGTCAAGCGGCCGACCTGATAAGGTGTAATCAGCATCTTATCAAATCACTCGGGTGACATGCACCTACAAATCATGCCGATAAGATTAGAAAACTCTTTCAGACGCGAGATGCCGTGTTTGACACCTACGCATCACATACTACGGATACGTAAGAAACTCGTAATCAGTAGGAACACATACTGAGTTTTTAGTGCCGGCTATAAATGAACTTTATCGATAGTGGCTACTGGTTTTCGCTATACGATCCGAAATGAAACTGTATGTGTGTGCGTGTATAATAAAAACAAGCCTAAGGAAACAATATACTATTTGTCGAACATTTTACATAATGATTATTGTAGAAACCCATATTTAGCCTTTGTACCACGTTCATTATATTCTCAAATTTTAATAACTTCAAACGTCAATCAACAATGCGTAATATATTAGTCAGTATAGCAGATATAGAAATATGCACATTTCACACAGATTATTTCATTAAACATTTTACAAATTTTTCAATATATTTTAAGAAGAAATACAATTTCAAAATAGGACTGTTACTTTGATAAACGGTTTATTTTCTAGTATGCGAGAGGACTAACAATAAGTAACAAAACAAGACATATTTTTGAGAAAAATTTTTGACAATTCTTCATTTATTTCTCTCTTTTCGCTCAACTATATTCCAACTTTTTAAGCCTTCCAAAAAGTAAGATTTCTCGAAAGCTCCAAAATACCTCTCTGGTTTCTATATTTGATGAGGATTTCGTCTGTCATTTTATGTTTAGGAAGAAAAAAAATTGCAGGGAGCTAAATTCAGAAAATAAGACGACCAATTGTCAATACGAACAATTTCGCTGTTGCAAACGGACAGATGATCGTTGTAGAAGAGTATTTTTCTTCGCAAAATGAGAACTACGTAAAACTTGTCTATGATCCTTTCCCTTTTCCCATTCCATTGTGAAGAGGTTACCCAATTCCTTTTTTGTTCCACAGTGAGTAAAAGTGGCACATAACGGGCTGAAAGCTTTCTTATCACTAAATGTTTACGTAAGACGTTACGTAGGCACTTATTCGAGATGTTTATCATCTCAACAATATCTCTAATCTTTATTTTGCGATGATAATCACTTCTCCTCGGTATTTACTTCAAAGGGGAGCCCGAACGCGCAACGTCACATCAAAATTTCGTAAGCAACTTAAGACCCTAAAATATAATGAAACAGAATCACTGTAACACGCAAGCTTCTCTTTGATTTCTGTGATGGTTTTTCCGCAGAAAAGATAATATTTAATGACCCAAATTCGTTTTTTGGAAAGAAGGTGGCTATTTAAGGTATGGTAGGTGTCGAAGTATTTTCAAATAACTTCTAACAACCATATAAATATATAGGGATGGACTATATCATTAGGCTTACTCAATTGCGGTGTACCATTTTGAAATAACAAATTTATAATATACTACTTATTATGAGGAAACCTTGCATTTTCATTAATCACTTCTCAATGCTTCCACATGTTCACTTGTACTTCCAATTCGACATTATTTCGTTATTATTATTTATAATTTCGTTTAATAATGCTGCATATTGGTGACTGGAATTTAAACTATAATATAGTTTTGTGACTGCACTGTAGTACTGGTACCTATTTCATAACAATCATGCAAAATCACGTATTAAATATATATGTATAGCTGATATTAGATAGATAGCGAAGCAATGGTGTAAGAAATATATGACGCACTACGTACTGTACATATATATAACACATGGGCTGAAAAGTCCCGGGCCTAACAAGGAAAACACGGTTTTTTTTGTTCAAAATTAGCTTTATTCATCAACGTAATCTCCATCAAGAGCAACGCAATCATTCCAGCGCCGCTCTAACATTTCAATACCACTTTTGTAGAACGATTTATCTTTTGCCTCAAAATAGGCCTCAGTTCCAGCGATAACCTCTTCATTCGTGCGAAATTTCTTACCGGCGAGCATTTTTTTGAGGTCTACGAACAGACAGTAGTCGCTGGGAGCCAAATCTGGCGAATACGGTGGATGTGGGAGCAATTCGAAGTTCAATTCATGTAGTTTTGCCATTGTTTTCATTGACTTGTGACACGGTGTGTTGTCTTGATGAAACAAATTTTTTTTCTTTGCCATATGCGGTCGTTTCTTTGCAATATCGGCTTTCAAACGCTCCAATAACGCTATATGATATTCACTGTTGATGGTATTTCCTTTCTCAAGATTGTCGATGAATATTACACCACGCACATCCCAAATACCGAGGCCATAACCTTTCCAGCCGATTGTTGTGCTTTCGGGCGGTTCACCAGTTACTGTCCACTCAGATGATGATCGATTTTATTCCGGAGTGAAGTGATGGATCCATGTTTCATCCATTGTCACATATCGACGCAAAAATTCCGGTTTGTTACGTTTAAACATGGCCAAACACTGCTCAGAATCATCAACACGTTCTTGTTTTTGGTCAACAGTGAGCAAACGCGGCACTCACTTTGAACAGAGCTTTCTTATAGTCAAATGCTCATGCAATATAAAGCCAATACGTTCTTTTGATATCTTTACGATGTCAGCTAAATCACGCAACTTCACTTTTCGATCATTCAAAACGATTTTGTGGATATTTTTGATGTTTTCTGGTGTTACCGATTCATTTGGACGTCCACTGCGTTCTGCATCATCGGTGTCTCTACGACCACGTTTGAAGTCAGCAAACCAACGTTTTATTGTTGTTTCTGATGGAGCGGAGTTCCCATAACACTTTTCAAGCCATTGCTTCGCTTGAACGGTATTTTTTTCCATCAAGAAACAGTGTAAAATTAAAATACGAAATTGTTTTTGATCCATTGTTTTGAAAATAACAAAAGTAGCGTGACTCTTAACACAATAACTCACAAACTAATGAATAGAATATCATGAAATTTTAATAGCTGTCTTTTGAAGGTTAGTACTAACTGAGAGAAAGGTGACTGCAATAAAAGTAGCGTCATCTATGTGTTAGGCCCGGGACTTTTCAGCCGATGTGTTATATATATATATATATATGTATGTATATAAGTCTATATATATATTTGTACATATATAACTATGTATATATATATATGTAACGGAGACACACTTTGGTTACATAAGTGGTAGTGTCCGTTGGCTTCGTTTTCGGATGGCAGGTTCTGTTTATGGTGTTGATGGTGATATCGTTAGTTCGTAGTAGTGCTTTATCTCGCTGCTCTCGGTCCGCGTGTATAGACTAACTATTGAGATCTTGACATCAGGGTGTTCGCTACTCCTTGTATCTGCGCGGGATGGCGGTGTGAATGTGCATTGAGGTAGCGGTTGGTATGAGTCGTCTTTTTGTATACTCTGTCTCCTTACGTGTCATCCTTGTTCCTGATTATTAAAACGTCTAGAAATGGTAATTGGTTTCGGTTTTCAGTTTCCATGGTGAATTTGGTCTTTGGAAGGATACTATTGAGGTGTAAGAGGAAATTCTGCAACTTATCTTCTCTATATGATGAAAATATCGTCCACATACTTGAGCAATAGCTTAGGTTAGTGTGCATTATGGAATGTTTTAATGTCGATTAGTAAGCACCAGTGTAAAATATCTAATTTTATTTATGTACTGATAAGAATAGAATTAAAAGATTAGATTTATTCAGATGTAAATTAAAATATGCGAAATTAAAGTTAAATAGGAGATTCACATTTTTTGATAATGTAATACTATTTCTAATTAAATGGGAACATAGTAGCCTGTTTATTTAATTGTGAAATTAAAGAACTGACGAATTTGAAAGTTGTTATTTCACCACTCGAAAGTGAATTTGGGTTGCAGCAGAAATTGGTTTTAAGTATAATCCAATTTGAAAAGAAACTTTGGAAAGACGTTTGTCGTAACGATAACTAAACCTTAGGTAACGTTTACAACAAACATTTAACAAACACATGAATCTTCCGCAAAACGACTTGAAAAGTAACTTTCTAAACACTGTAGTGCAATCGCTTAACAAACATGTACATCATTGCAAAAGTGCGTAGAAAACAACTTCCTGCGCAACGTTGAAAAATCGTGGTAAAATCAACGTAAATTAAAGTAGCACATTATCTTTAAATACGTATAACTTGAACGTCCATTTGTTGAAAGTTGTTTGAAGTCAACATGAAAGTAATATTATACACATATAAGTAAGTAATAAAGTTTCTTGTTGTTCCCGCTAACGTTAAATAAACATACGAATACTCGTCGAGGCAACATCCTCCATCATATAACGTTGTAGCTGTAAGTAGAAGAAAAAGTGTGGAACCATTTCTTCTTAAATAGGCTTCACAAAGATTCTAAATTTTTTTATATGCGAAATCAATTCTCTTCATTTTAATTTAATTGGACCGTAATAAGTCCATAATTTGATTTTCGTTAACATACGAAATTCTTGAACTGTGTTATCTGTACTATAAAAGAATATTTAAGTGGCTATGTAGATAACGTAGATAGAAAGAACTTATTTTATTTTCATGTTATGTAGGTGCTTCAACTTTTATTCTAGTCCTAACCCAATCTTTCAATATATGTTGATGTATTGCGAGTACAAATTTGTCTTCTTAGACGTTAGTTTTTTAGCGATATTGTATAAAATACCTTTACCCAATTTTATATTATTTGAATTATATAAGTAATGTAAAATTGGCTCTAACACTCTTCTTAGTTGAACTAACCTTAAACGAATAACATATAAATATCACTATCATCCGCTTAACTATATTTGTTTGAATCAACGATTTGTTTTTTAACACGGCAGCAACCGTTGGAATAAATATTTAATTCCTCTCAGTGCAGAAACTAGACAAAGGACAAGCGTTTCTATATATATTATACTACTAAAAGGTTTAATTTAATTATTTCTAGGTAAAATCATAATTAACGTTTAGAGTTTGGAGAAATAACCATAAACTTCACAGTTTCTGCGAAAAAATAACCCACGCCAAAAAATATTAATGTCTTAAATTTACTAAGAGAATCAGTAAATGTACTTAAAATTCACAACTGTATTTTACAATATTAATTTCTTCTATAACTTGGCATAATTTAGTGTCTTATACATAGAAAGCTAATCGACTGATATACAGGTTTATTGCCTCACGCATCATTCATATCTCTGGTTGAGTATCCTTTCTGATTGATCAATTTGCAATTTTAACGTTTAGATAAAATAGCAGAGCATTAGAAAACGTAATTGCTTATGCCTTTCCTGTAGCTTATGTTAATAAATTAATATTAGAGCGCCGCACAAAATTTTAAGTTATTGTTATTTGGTATACGTATTGCAAACGGAACAAATTTCACAATTAAAATACATGTATGCTTTTGCTTTTCGTGTGATCATGTAATATCTATTCTGTGTTAAGAATACGCAATTCTTGATATCCCTATTCATGTACATAGTTATATACACAAACATGAGAAAGCGAAGTAACAAATAAAGATACAAGTTATGCATATCTCTTGTCGTTAACATTAATAACCTCTGCCTACGGCTGAACCGTGGCTAAGATAAATTATAGGTGATGGAGTTAAATTAAAATGTTATTTCATTTGCAATTTCATTATCAATATGTACATATGAAATCAATCTACTGTCGCCATAAACTGCACATAATTGGCGACTAAATTTATTTGTTTACAGTGCGGAATAAACGCCTCGTGTATTAATCTATTAATGAATCTCGACTCATTTGGTAAATTAATTTCAATAATGTACATTTGCAGGAAGATCGTGTACTGATTGTTCGGCACAGTTGTAATAAGTAACCGATTTAAAAATTTTGAGTTGACGTAAGAAACGTAGAAAATATATATATATATATATATATATATATATATATAATATTCGATTTATGGTATCGTAGTTCCTATCAATGTTATTGAATTAAAATTGAATTTATGTATAACAATACATAAGTTCAATTTTGCACGTACAACTGTTGAAAAAGTCTTGATTTATGATTTGATAGACAATAATACATCACACACTAAATAATACAAACACTAATTGATATATTGTGATTGAATGCACGGTCAGACAGCGCTATGTCAATGACACAATAAATATGTCTCGTTGGTATCACTTCGCTGCAATTATTCAGTACACCATTATGTGCTAATAATGTATATACTTTTCTTTTTTTATTACGCTTGTGTATGGCACGTTGACTTTTTAAGTTTTCTTGATGCAATTTAGAAGTTTTACAAACGAGAGAAATGAACGTGCAGTCATAACTCCTTGAAAGTTATAGCTTTCCGATTTATCGACATTTAGTTTCAGCACGACTATGAAGTGTTCTTCATGCGATGGCGGAGAAATTTGTAATTGTTTTAAATATTATTAAGTTCAGCTCTGTAAATAGTGCTATTTTCATTTAAGAAAATCGTTTCTTTCAATGTTTAATTTATATTAACATTGTATAAGCAAAAATGTAATGTTGTTGGCTAATCCCAAAAAGGAATAAATACTTCCCGTATTCTTATTTGTTAGTTTTTGTATTCTTTGATTGTACAGTGACGACTGGTATGTATTTTCAACTGGTAGGCGTAAAATAGATGTTTATGTTATCTTTTACAATTATTACTAGCATTATAAAAAATTTTAAAAATCAGACGTTATTGAAACGTAGAATGCGAAATATGTAAATTTATACCAAACTACACTTACTACGTAGGTCAACATAAATCGTTTTAACTAAAAGAACGTTGAATATTTGCGTTAAAAACCAACTGCTTAAATGTGAAATTACCATTGAACAGGACTTCAAGATTGAGAATTTTGGCCCTGCGTGTGAGAGAAATACTATCTATATGTGTATGATACTGCAAAACATTTCTTAATATTAAGAGTCAATTTATGTTTCTTACACCATTTAGTACATATACAAAACACACGCAGATGTGTTTTAAATACGTCATGGTATGCCTTCAGAAATCATTCACAAGCGCAGTTCCCCTTGTACTGCCCTCGTGCTGCGCCCTTTAGGGAGAGCAATCCACGAATAGCACGAGAGAAGAGTGTGAAACTGTACCCGCTTCCTTTCGCTGTGTCTGACTTTACAGACAAATGTTTCTTTCTTTTGGCACTAGTTAGCGCCAGGAATAGTTATTTGTATCGTAGAGTTAGGTATGGCGATAGAAGCAGCGAGAGAATTACATATGTTAGCATAAAACTGCTCGAAACCACGCTGATGATGCCGGGGAGGCAGAAACATGTCCGTGTGTTAGCGTTTTATGTCTCACGTGTCTTTCTCGTGAATTGATTTCATTAATACCATGAGGAAGCTGTATTTACAACGTTTTCCTATCTTGGTAGTACATATACGATACAATACAATTGGAGAAGCAAATTATAATACATAATAGCAATAGAAGTGACGTCTACTGTCAATAGTTGTTTCTTAAGACTGTTTTATGTAGCTGGTCAGGCGGTTTCGCAAAAATTGCTAAAATCGAATTTCGTGCAGTGATAAAACATTTCTGGACGGCTGGGAAAACAGCCACGGAAATTTGAGATATTTTGCTAGAGGTTTATGGCGGTTGTATTCCATAATTTTCAACCATCAGCCTCTGGGTGAGCGAGTTGAAATGTGGCCGCACAAGCACAAGTGACGAACCACGCAGTGGACGCAAAAACGAAATCGGGCGACCGCTTCGGAGGATGTCTGGCCAGGATCCAATGCAATCCAAGGAATTTCTTCATACGTTTCGTAACCATGGATAAGACTTGGATCCGCCACTACATACTGGAGACCAACGAACAGTCGAAGCAGTGGGCTGTTCCGGGCGAACCGGTTCAGAAAAGCAAAAACCCTTCCATCAGCCAGAAACGTCATGGCGACCATTTTTTGGGATTCCCAAGGTGTGATCCTCATCGGTTATCTGCAGAAGGGAAGGACGATCACGGGGCAGTACTCCAGCGATTTATTGACCAGATTCGATGCAGTATTGAAGGAGAAGCATCCTTGTTTGCAGCGAAAGAAGGTGCTTTTCCACCATGATAATGCACCGGCTCATTCATTCCGCATCGTCATGTCCAAATTGAATGAGTTACGCTGCGAATTAGTCACTCATCCTCCATATTTGCGGGATCTAGTCCCCAGCGACTTTTTCCTATTCCCAAAGCTGACAAAATCACTGAGAGGAAAGAGATTTGCCTCAAATGAGGAGGACATCGCCGCTACAGATGGCTATTTTGCGCACCTCGAAATATCTCACTTTTCCAACGACTTGAAAAGACTGGGGCACCCTTTGAAAAGTATGTTGATCTTCGAAATATAAAAATAAAAAACCACACTAATACCGTGTTTTTCTTGTCGATTCCGGAAACACTTCAGGTTACCCTCGTAGCATGTGCTTTCAATTGCAGTTTCTTATTAATATATTTTGGATTATGTCAGCATCATGCTTAATACCGTTCTTCTGTATTAATTCAGTTACATTCAGTTATTGTTGATAATGGTTAGTTCGACTAAATACAGAAGTCCACTGAAAATGGATCATATCATAACATTGAATAACATTCAAAACCAGGGATGCAGATAAATTATTTGTTTAAATATATCTTATAATTTTTGAGATTTTTGTAAAAACTACTATTTCATATTTTTCTTATTGGGCATACTTTTTTATAGTAGTGGATTTTTATATTCGATATAGTTTTTATGCAAAATTTAAAAGTGAAGTGCAACTTTTAGTACTTTTTCCAAACTTTAAGTAGCAAGTAATGACATCATATATTTAAAATGAGAGTCATAGTATGGTTGGACTAAGTGAAACAGAAAATTGTATTAATTTATAAGCAATAAGTGGAACAAATAGGGAAAATATTAATATTACTTACTAAGACACTCGTACTATTTAAAATATAAACTGTGACGATTGTCTTCCGACGGCAGTTTCTACTAAAAATACCAACTTACTAATTCAACCACATCAAAAATACCTTTTTCGAAGAATTGCAACACTATGTTCTAATTACGTACTGTTGCAATTTATCCTAATAAAATAAAAAAAGTATTTTTTTGGCATGAAATGTCGTATAGTAATCTTATATAGGAATCATAAAAACATGTATAGTTACATTTGATCAAGCTAAATTTAACTATATTTCAATTTTAATGGATACAATATACATTAACTAGGAACGACTTTTTCACTAGCAAAATCTCTTGATGGAAGCGTATACCGCGCTCATCAGCCAAGTTCTCTAAGATTAGACCAGACCCATGGGCGTATAGAAAGAACGAACTGAAATGATATTTATAGACGATATGTGATTGTGAAGTTTCTCCGTTCTTAATTCTTTTCATTTGTATGGCGTATTGTGTTACCTTTCTATAATCCCGTGCTATCACATCAGCTTATATTGTGATGGATATTATGACTTTTTCGGTTTTCCACTAAAGGTTGATGTCGTACGTTGTCTTTTCCTGATGTATAGTTCTTTCGTAATGATCACTTCTGCTTAACGTTTTCTTTTGTGACGACTGTGAAAATATAAGAAGCAACATTTGCTCTAACCTGACTACATGCCTGAAATACGTGCAATAAATGTATTTATTGCAATAAATTTATTTATCTTCACAAATATTCCAGGAATAGTCTTCGTAGTTTTTCTTTCATACACGTCATTTGCAGATTTTCATGAATTTCTTTCATAGAAACATCACAACCTTTTGGAATGCAAGGTTAAAGATTTCCAATGTGCTGTCAGAGTGTCTTTTTGGTGAAGCTATGAATAATCTTTACGAACTGGTCATTTGATTGATTCCGAAAACTTAAAAAGTTTAGAAAATATCATTGCAATAGACTAAAATATCGCTTATGTTATAGAAATCAATAAGGTTGTCATGTCTGGTCCGGAAAACACCAACTTGTACTTTTTTTTTCGCTGAGAGATTACTGTAGTGACCCAAGCTTGTGATTTTGACAGATTTAAATCGTATTAAGTCATTTAATTCAAAGTGAGTAACTAGTATGGTTCGCATAATGTAGATGGAATAAAATTAGGATCTATTGAATATTTTTAGAGCCAGACTCTCCTCGTTTTCTTTGTCAATTGCAGGTTGAGTAATTGGATGATAATCATATCTTCTTTTCTTACGACTAAGTCCTCCAGTCTTGCTAAGGCAAAATAGCAATCGTTAACATGTTTGTTTGTTTTCTTCTTAACATAGAAAGAGCCAAATGTAAAGGATGTCGGTGATCAGATAACGAATCTCTCAAATATCTGGCGCATGTAATATATAGTACACGTACAACCTACCGTTTGTTTTGATTTTTGATGATTATACCGAAGTAAATTTTATAGACATTAACTTTTCATTTTTATCTAAATTTAACGCACATCAAAAATTATTTGAATTATTCTTACACAAACGCTAAGCATTTCAGTGGAAAGTAGGCATACACTTCTTACATTAACTTCAGTAAATCTTTACTAGTTAGCCTACTTACTTTATGAAAAATACTAAAACTTACAGATTTCATCTCAGCAAGGCGTTAGTTCAAAATATTTTTCCGGGAATGAAACCATCGCTAATCTTCTAATGAAGTTCACTACACCTTACTTTATACGCGATGCAGCGTTACGGAGCCGCCACGTGTATTCACAAACGAATACCCACACATTATGTTACACACAAATACGAACGTACTTTCGTTACACACATCAATCTCTTTGAAACATGATCTGCCTACGTTCTCCGTTAATCTCGTTATAATTTTATTATGTGCGCCGCCGCAACGTACGCTGTGTAGGTCGTTAAATTTAGTGTACAATCCTCACGGAATATTTTAACATTGGAAACCGAAAATCCCTTTAATTTGATCGGATGTGCCTTATTGTAGTTTCTTTATTTCCATTGTGACTTCGTAATCGTTATTAAATTTCTTGAATGAAAATGAAATTAGTCGGCATTCAAAGTGGAAAATGCAATAACAAGGCAATAATAAAGCTGAGGATTGATTTCTATTGTTAAATAAGGCTTCCTTTGCATTTCACTGGATAGCAGAAATAATTATTCCTAAATAAATTAAGTACACTCAGCAACATATCTATAGTTCCTTATGAACTGCTATGAATAGCATATACGTTTATCCTGATAATTAAAACAACGAAATTTCTGCAGATCCATACCACAAAAGGGAGTCTAGAAGTAAGAAAAGAAACGTTATCTTGCAGGAATGTCCATTTCTTCACTAAGACGCGCAATTCGTTCGTATAAAAAGTACAGTATATAGATAGTTTATTACTATATATAAAAGCTGCTCAAACCATAACAATACCGCTATCGGCTCGGTAATCCAGTGGTAAGAGGGCCTTCACTTGATCTTAGATGTCTTGAGATCGAAACCAGCATCCGTCAAGTATAGTGGCAGTACTTTCTTGGATGGGCCTAGTATGCTCCCGAGTCACCATTCCCCGTTGGGTTCCTGATGTTATGACGAGCTAAAATCTTCTCGGAAATGCGATTATCTAATACAACTTATTGTACCCTGTCTCGCCAGTATGACTCTATAAGTGCTACTGCAGATGGATTACAACTTATAGAATCTAAAATACGCAACAAGATGTCATGGTGAACTGTATTAGACACTCAACTAAAGTTTAAGGGAATTAAGACTGTGATTCTTCGTTGTCGGTGGCCGAGAATATATCATCCATAACGTGCGACAACGCTATAGCGCAATTATGCCCTCGTCGAAAATCAGACTGATAAGAGACCAAAATGTTGGTGCAGTCGACGAATTGACGCCGTTGGTCATTTATGCAACGTTCAATTGTTTTCGAGAAGACAGGTACAATCTTAATAGGGCCTCAAGTTTTTCATTTCACCTACAGCAGTTGACTTAAGAGTAGGCTTAATAAGAGACAATTTCCAAGAACTGGGGAATGCAGACGTATCAATGCAGTGCAGTGATTGAAAATGTGAGTCGCATAACCCGCGAGTGAGGCTACACAGATTCTTAACATGCGCATGTTTATATTATACATCCCACAGGCATTAGACTTAAGTCTACTCAGTGATTCCAACACATTGTTAAAATGAATTTTTTAAATTGGAATCTCTGAGCGAAAACCTTCTGATTTGTGATGTTTGGGATATTTACAGGCAGAGAACAAGACATTTTACCAGGCGATGCAAAGTATCGGTTCAATGCACTTACATATTTATTTATTTACCAATAAGTAACCTTTTTAACACTTTTACAAAATTTCTTATGCTGGATTGATGATCAGAGCCTTCTTTAGCAAAAGCGGGGTCTGGTGCAAAATAGTTTTACGGGGCCTTTATGTAAATGCTTAGAGACAAACAAATGCAATATAAACCATTAAAAAGAGAAGGTTTCAACAAATTTATTTTTAGTCCGTATTATCTTATTCTAAGAACATTTTATTGTGAAAAGGCCCCTCACCGCGGGGCCTGGAACAGCCGCTCCACTCGCTCCACTCTAAAAACGGCCCTGTTGATGATCATGTAAAAGTGCATTTGGAAATATAAAAATTCATTTGAAAATGTAAATTAATAATAACACGTGAAAATATGATGTTGATACTAAGTGAATATATTTATTAACTGCAATGAAAAGATAATATCATTCATTGGCGTGTTTCACAATTTACAGCTTCATGAAAGATAGCGAATGTATACTTTCGCGTATATATATATGAAGTAAATGGGAACATGTTTGCATGGAGATCTAATTATAAGAATGTTTGTGTATGAAACTGCCACATTTGATTCTACAATTCTGTGTAGTAATTTTTGCAATGATAGTAGTTACGCCTACTAGCATATTTTGCCGTGGAAATTAGATGAGAAACTGTAAGTATATATATATATATATTACATACATTTTCAATTATGCAATTATCTTCATAATCTTATAGAAATATGCAAAAGATATGTAAATCAGGAATTTAAAATATAAATGCGATACTATGTTGTCATTTTTAATGCGTATTTAGTTGAAAGCACTGCACATTTTAATATTCATATGGAAAAGCATAACAGTTTAGGAAACGTATTCCTATTACAGGAATGACAGTCACCTTTATTAAATGTAAAAACCATTTTCTGTGAACGAAGTAACACATGGGCTGAAAAGTCCCGGGCCTAACACATAGATGACGCTACTTTTGCAGTCACCTTTCTCTCAGTTAGTACTAACCTTCAAAAGACAGCTGTTAAAATTTCTTGATATTCTATTCATTAGTTTGTGAGTTATTGTGCCAAGAGTCACGCTACTTTTGTTATTTTCAAAACAATGAGTCAAAAACAATTTCGTGTTTTAATTTTACACTGCTTCTTGATGGGCAAAAATACCGTTCAAGTGAAGCAATGGCTTGAAAAGTGTTATGGGCACTCCGCTCCATCACAAACAACAATAAAACGTTGGTTTGCTGACTTCAAACGTGGTCGTAGAAACACAGATGATGCAGAACGCAATGGACGTCCAAATGAGGCGGTAACACCAGAAAACATAAAAAAAATCCACAAAATCGTTTTGAATGATCGAAAAGTGAAGTTGCGTGAGTTAGCTGACATCGTAAAGATATCAAGAGAACGTATTGGCTTTATATTGCATGAGCATTTGACTATGAGAAAGCTCTGTTCAAAGTGAGTGCCGCGTTTGCTCACTGTTGACCAAAAACAAGAACGTGTTGATGATTCTGACCAGTGTTTGGCCATGTTTAAACGTAACAAACCGGAATTTTTGCGTCGATATGTGATAATGGATGAAACATGGATCCATCACTTCACTCCAGAATCAAAACGTTCGTCATCTGAGTGGACGGCAACTGGTGAACCTCGTCCAAAGCGCCCAAAAGCACAACAATCGGCTGGAAAGGTTAAGCCCTCGGTATTTTGGGATGTGCATGGTGTAATATTCATCGACTATCTTGAGAAAGGAAATACCATCAACAGTGAATATTATATAGCGTTATTGGAGCGTTTGAAGGCCGAAATTGCAAAGAAACGACCGCATATGGCAAAGAAAAAAATTTGTTTCATCAAGACAACGCACCGTGTCACAAGTCAATCAAAACAATGGCAAAACTACATGAATTGAACTTCGAATTGCTCCCACATCCACCGCATTCGCCAGATTTAGCTCCCAGCGACTACTGGCTGTTAGCATACCACAGAAAAATGCTCGCCAGTAAGAAATTTCGCACGAATGAAGAGGTTATCGCTGAAACTGAGGCCTATTTTGAGGCAAAAGATAAATCGTTCTACAAAAGTGGCATTGAAATGTTAGAGCGGCGCTGGAATGATTGCGTTGCTCTTGATGGAGATTACGTTGATGAATAAAGCTAATTTTGAACCAGAAAAACCGTGTTTTCTTTGTTAGCCCCGGGACTTTTCAGCCCATGTGTTAAGCATAGCTAATTATAATTATAGAACAACAAAGAACTTCTAAATCAAGAAGAAATGTTTACGAGACAACGATATTAAAAATGCATCATTATTATAACTTTTTGGTTAACAGATTACGCAATAATAACGCTTAACTTTAACCTCGTGCAGACGTATGAAAAGTTGTATATTTTGGTATTGTTTTCACTAGAGAATTTAATGGAAAATATGCGTAATTTTTATGTCAATTGGTAGATATATGTGTATATATTTACATACATCTTGTACACATATATATGTCGCGATAAAGTATGCTTTTTACTTTGCAATTACCAAACTCTGTGGTTTATGTCTTCTATGTTACGTCTTATACGTGTGGAAATATTTTAATTGGTATAGCTAGACGTTCGAGCCTCATTAATAATACAATAAAACCTTGGAATCGCTAAATATGGCGGTGGCAATAATTTTCCTTTGCTGATATATTAATGGACAGATTTACAATTCATGATTGCCACTTCCACTCGCCTGACGGGCGTGTGAGTTTACCGAAGACTTTTTACGGTTTACTAGATTTGGAAACGCCTCGCAAGTGAAAAATACAAAATAGACAGTAATTGGAGTTGTTACCTCTAGATAATAGTGATGGTTACACTTGCGTTACGCTAAAGGTCATATGCGATCACTAATTGAAGATTCACCACTCTAAAAAGTTTAGTAAATTAAGCTTAGCGTTGCTTCAGATGCAATAATGATAAAAATAATTTAATATTGAACTCTTAATACAGAAACAAGAAAGATAAATAAAAAGTAGAAGATAAGAGGACGATGTTTGGAGTTACGAAGGTTATGTGATCATACAGATACATCGGTTACGTAATTGTATATATTTTCGCATGTTTAACAAGTGCAAATGTAAGTTGTAGATCGCCAGACGAAAGAAGAGCTCTACTACAGCGCAGCATGCACCATCCTTAATTATCTTCGTGTAATTCAATCAAATGATCTACAAAGTGACGAATATGTTGCTGGGAATAAGTAGTAATTCTGTACGCATAATACATCGGCTGCAAGTATCCCTAGATTTAATTTTCCACTTTTTGAAGACAAGTATGTTTAAAAAATGTTTCTAAGTGAAATAGCTTTGGGCACACCATATGTTATATGTGTTTGATAGGGTTTACATCCATTGAACGCCTAATTTATCAATCAAGAACATGTAGTGTTGCTGTGCTATTTCATAATGACCCTAAACTAAAACAAAAAAATTTCGACATTTCCTTCCTGCACTACTACTATTACTAATGTCGTTCTTAAACGATTCGATGGTCCAGTGGTAAGAGGGTTTGTATCTGAATTGGTAGCTCAGATGACGTGTGCTAGAAACTTATGTTCGTCAAGTGTAGTGATTTTTGGGTGGGTTCGAATACTTCCGAGTCAGCATTCGTCGTTGGGAAAAAAATTAACCGAGCATCACTCTTCACAGCGAGGGATGAAGTAACTAGCCCATGGAATATTTTGCACACAGTATTCTTACACTTTAATACTTTTGTAGTTCATAACTGACAGCTCACAACCCCGTTGGGCTACTCACAGCACAAAAAAAATGTTGTGGCGCCTAGAAGTCACTGCTCAATTGAATCGCATTGATTGAAACTATAACGATGCACTAGTTGAATACACGTTCCAGAGAAACCATATTTCTATGACACAAAATTATATTAGAAAACGATGTCATTCTATTACCATATTAAATTTATAAAGTAAGTTTTAGTGATATTGAATTAAACAGCATTTCAGAGCAATGTTTGAGATAGCGCAGAATCAGGTATGTTTTAATAATTTCCTTATATAATCATGCCTCGATAGAACAACAAATGTTCTTACATATAGCGATCGTTGGAGATCTAGAGTTAGTATACAGGCATATTGAAAATAATATTTATAAACAGGTAACGGATCTGTGGACGTACTATGGGTAAGAGAATCTGCTTTAATCTTATAAAATCTATCTACCTTAGCAATAGTGCTAATATTTCTTGCTCGCTGGATTCATGTACAGTGTCCACTATTTACATTGACTCCGCTAATGACAACTAAGAATTATGTATTTTTTTGAATGCTCCTAATTCATTGTAATTTTTATAAATTATTTGTGAATCTCTTTCAATTTAAGCATTTTGTAAATTGATGCATGGCATGAATCTTGTATTATTAATATTGTGTCTTCTGGAATATTTGCGATATCTCTGCGGGTATTAAAAGGGATTTGTTCCTATGGACCTCTGTAGTTTAGAGTTTTGTGCCCGTTCGGAGAACGAGAGACGTAGGTTCAAATCGGAAGTAAAATTTTTCATTAAAAATCTTAACATTGTCAATTACAAGAAAGATTATCATATATCATTATACCGCTAACGAAAGTCTCATATTAATGCAATGAATAAGAACTTGGCATTATTAATATTGTGTATGCTGCCATGTGATGGTATACATATTTATAGATATTGCGATATTAAGGTATTAAAAGCGATTTGCTCTTATGGATCTCCGTAGTCCAGTAATTATTGCGCCGGTACGGAAAGAGACGTAGGCGTAAATCCCACTGGGAGCCAAATTTTTTCATTAAAAATTTTAACGTTAGAAATTACAAGAAAATTTATAATTATTTATTTAAAATTTTGCGTGTAATTATCAACGCTTTCAAATTTCTGAAAAATATCAGTCTAAGTAGGATTTGAACCTACACCTTTTCCCTTACCGGGGGTCATACCACTAAATTACGGAACCATGCAAGTTCAAATCACTTTTAGTAAGATATATCGCAAATATTTCAGCAGACAATATTATTTTTAATGCCCAATACGTATTAATTAAATCAATCTGAGGCTTTCGTTGGTTTTTATACTGATAGTTATTGATATATAATAATACATGTATATAGTAATAATTAGTGTATTATAGATGAATAACGCTTAATGCGACATCTATCATCTAACAGTTCCTGCGTACCGATCTATAAATATGAAGGAATAATATCGCACGCAACTTGTTAGAAGTTATTATTAATAATTACTTTACCTTGCACGTGTACCTTATTTAACGCTCTAATGCTGTACAATCTATTTGGTCGTTTCACCTACGTAATATCGAATGCAAATATCGATATCAAATATTCCGCGTGTCGCTAATACACGTATAAGGCTGTAATTTATCGTTCGGTTATCGTCGCATAATTGGACGTTTACGCACTAATACGGGATTTTGTTGAAAATTACGCGTTTTACCAAACGCGTTCATACTGAGTGATTACAAATGTTTATTGTAAATATCGCGGTTGTCAGATAAAATTGCTCGCTGCTCGTTTCAGTAGAACTATAACGGCACAAATGGCGTCGATATCAATCTTAATCATAAATATCAACATATAAATATCGTAGTGAATAATTCGCCTATGGAATTCTTGCGTAATTCGCGAAACATGTTTCTCTGAAGTTATAAGGAAAATGTAAAATGTTTCAACTATTGCTTGAAACAGTTATTTGTCGACATTCGCTTTAAGTGAGATATGCAAAAATAATAATATACATATGCCTAAGTTGAAAATGTTATTGTTGGTTAGCAGGGTATAATACTAAAGTTGCACTCCAATAAAACTAATATCAGAGCAAAGTCAAAATTTGCTTTGTAGTAAAAATTATAACGTCTGACTCAATCAATTGTTCTAGATGGGCTGTCTCAACTTCTTGACAATAAAACCATCATACGCTGATATAAATAGTTCGTTGTATCAAGAGAAACCACATATCGGCCTAAAATGTCTTGATGTAAGAAGATCATTCTCATTATATTCTCTCCGAAAGAAAATAATTTTCTTGGGATTTGTTTTGTATTAAAATAATTATTTCCTTTATTTAAAACAGTATTATTCTAATGCCAGTATTATTTTTAGAAATTTTTAAGGAAAAAAACAAGTGATAAAAGAAAGGAATTTTAATAGAAATACAATAAAGAAAATCTAGTCATCGTAGACATTAGTAGATCACACTCACGCCTTAAGTCAAAGTTCAGAGTTTTTCAGGTTTTTACTGTTTTCGCCGCATATTTATAACTATCCATGAAATATTATGCAGACGAGGCTATAGATGGCGCGTATTTATTTTGTTTAAATAAATGTTTTAACCATCGAATAGTAACAAAGCGTAGCAGAGCTAGTGCTGTCGCTCACTCTTCAAACTGTATCATAGTAAATATACAATCTGGGGTTTCAACGAGAGGATTTGGTAGATTCGTTCCGATAGTGTGCTGTACGATTAAAGAATCCGATTGTACGCGTAGCATTTGTGGTTTGCTCTCATTTTCTTTAACTCTATATATAGTTTTTATAAGTGTGCAATACTAACATAATTAAAATGATATGCCAACGTCATTTGATTTAAATGACAATGATGTGAAATATGCTAGAAGAAATATGTAGAAATAATAAACAATTTGTATCACAATTCACAAGTATAACAGTAAACTCCACTCACACAAATTAATTAATTATGCGGAACGCAGCGTTTCGAGAGCACGTGGGCTTCCATTATCAACCGTGTTACCGACTGTAATTTGTATCACAATAAGCTCATTCTTGTGATTCAATTTAACCGAAATCCAATTGCTTTTATTTGCGGTGAAATGCACTAAAATGTGCAAAATGCGTACACCAAGATGATATATTTTTTTCACTCACCTTTAAGTAAACCTATAAGTAAAAAAATCATTTTTTCATGGGGAAAATATTTGTTTTGGTTCAAGACAATAATCGAATAATTGAACTCTTAAATTTTTACTCAAGGGAACCTTATTTGGGCGAAGTAATTTTCTGTCAGAGTAAGTACAATACAAATGCGCAATATATAATATGAATGTTCAAAAATTGGTACTTCCATTAAGTCTTTCAAAAATTTATAGAAGAGGGCAAACAGACTTTGCAGCTGTGATGTACAAGTAACAGTATAGCGTCCTCAACGAGGAATGGGATAGCGCGATATTTCAGAAACGAACGTTGATTTGGAATTTCTAAAAACTGTTAGAGGCATGTATTTTATGGAAATTATTTTTAATTAACTACGTCACCATTAGGTGGCGCTACCCGACTTATTTTTCTAAAGATAATGCATTACTTTTTATTTAATCTTTAGAATCTGTATATGTACATATTTGTTACATCTCACCTTTTCTACCTATCTATCTACTGTACTTGTTGGGAAAAGTTGCAAAAAATAATTTAGCAAAACTAAACAAACAGTCACGAAAACAAAACACATCAAACTATGTTTAACCTTAGAAATCATTGACGTTTTCAGTCTGTGACTGCTAACATCATGTTTATGTTTTCAAATGAAGAGTATTTTGTTATAATAAACTATCTAGACTGTAATCAAAATCCAAGAGTGTCGCAGAATTGTGTACTACTAGATCTCGTCAGGAACACCATTCAGGAAAGTGTATACAGTAGAACCCGGTTATAACAATTTCGGCTGTAACGACACTCTTTTTTTAGCGTCAAATTTTAAGCGGTCCCGTACTTTAGCGTCAATAACCCCTGATATAACGACAAATATTTACCACTTGAGGTATGTATTTATATTATCATATATGGCTCAATTCCCGGATTTGCCTAGCCTGGAATCGACCGTTCAGGGATTCCAAGAATATTACCGTTCGTTGAATTAAGATTTCTTGCAATTTGCCTACCCTGCAACGTTCGACCGTTCGGGGATTCCAAGAATATTACCGTTTCTTGCAATGTCCAGGCAAAGTTCGTAAGAAATTTCCTCAGTCGGCATTTGAATCGTGTGAGTGAAACATCGAGATTTCTTTATCGAACATGTCAAGTTTAAAGCGAAAAAGTTTAAGCGTGAACAACAAAGTTGCGATAATCAAAGCAGTCGAAAGTGGAAGGAAGAAAACAGACGTGTGTCGCGAATTTGGGTTATTTAATTCTACGATTTGTACAATTGTGAAAAATAGGAATAAAATCATGAATACCTTTATGAAAGGGAAAGGAAAGTAAAAAAAAATTCGATCGTGCAAAAAGGTTGAAATCGACGAAGCGGTTATTACGTGGTTTAAGCAATGTAGAAGTGCAAATTTACCCGTTAATGGACCATTGCTTATGCAAAAGGCCGATGAATTTGGAAGTTTATTTGGAAACACAAATTTTGAGTGCAGCAATGGGTGGCTGGAGCGTTTCAAACGGAGACATTCAATAACGTTCGGAAAAGTGAGCGGTGAAGCGAAAAGTGTTAATATGACAGAAGCAGAGACGTGGCTAAATGAAGTGTGGCCTAAATTAGGACAAGATTATGAAGACAATGAAATTTACAATGGCGACGAAACGGGAATTTTTTATAAACTTCTTCCAGATAAGACTCTGAGGTTTACCGAAAATGTGTAGGCGGTAAACTAGCCAAAGAACGGTTAACTGCATTTGTGTGTGCTAATATGACCGGTACGGAGAAACGTAAAATTCTTGTCACAGGAAAGTCAAAAAAGCCACGCTGCTTCAAAAACATAGAAACACTCCCAACAAATTACTGCGCAAACAAAAGAGCATGGATGACTTCAGAAATCTTTGAAAATGAAATTCGAAAATGGGACAAAGAACTTGCGATTAAAGGTAAAAAATCTTGCTTTTAGTCGATAACTGCCCAGCACATCCATCATTAGCCCACTTAAAAAATATTAATTTGGTGTTTCTGCCACCAAATTGCACTAGCATCCTTCAACCAATGGACCAATGCGTAATAAGAAGCTTAACATATATTTACAGAAAACTTCTTCTGCAGAAAATTGTTACGGGTTTAGACAAGAACGCACCATGTGCAGTTTCACTTCTCGACGGGTTGGACTTCTTAGAGAAGTCTTGGCGTAGTATAACCTCTGAGACTATAGCAAACTGCTTTAGTCCTTCAAGATTAAGGAATAATCCAGTTTGCGACAACTTAAATGAAGATGACGTTCCGTGATGTGAACTTATTAAAAAGTGGCAGCAAAATCAGAGTGACGAAAATCAGTTTTGTTTCGACGACTTTGCATCCGTGGGCAGTTGCCTTATTACGTCGGGAATGCGTTCAGATTCTGATATCGTGGAGGACATAAAACAGTGGGATAACGAAAACGATAATGAAATCGAAGAGGAAGAAGATTCATGCGACGAAGCAGAACACGTACCGACAAACGAAAAAGCGCTAAGTGTCATAACACTTTTAAAAACTTATAATAGACAGCGAGAAACGTCACCTCAAATTATTGATAAAGTGAGAGAATTAGAAATGGATATAGAAAAACAGTTTTGGCGTGCGAAAACTGTGCAACAGAAAATTACAGATTTCTTTCATTAGACAAACAAGTTAGTATGTACCTACATGTGTAAGGTTAAGTACATTAAATTAATTAAATTCACATATGTATCTGTTTACCACCAGTAATATTGTTTCCCACCAATTCTTGTATGTAAACATGGAAGTTAAACTGCGCCTATAGCGTCACCTTGTTATAGCGTCAAGAAATTCGCAGTCCCGTGTTCTTCTGAATTTATATTTACGGCCAATATGTTAACGAGTACTTATCATTTTCCTGAATGTAAATATGAAAATCGAAAATGAACAGCAATAAATGAAGCCAATAGAATAAGCGAATTAGCAAATTCTACCTACAATCCTCACATGTCTGTGAGATCTATTGCCGGAGACTGCGTGTGGTAGTAATATGATTCTATAAGATGCTCAGTTCGTTCTATTGACATAAGTCCTTTAGACTACTTTCTTTGCAAACATTGAAAAAATGTAATCTACGATATACCTTCAAGAGATGACGCTAAATTAAAAAGACTTAATACGATCGCTAGTGGCAGCATAGTGCCAAAAACCTTACGAAATATAACGAATTTTTCAACACTTAATTTAATTTCGCTTTTGCTTTGAAAGATTATATATTTGTCTTTTAAGCTTTGAGCACTTAATGCAACATGTTCAATTTAACTTTGAGGTATGTTTTCGTTTGTCTTTTGAATTTTATTAACATTTTTGATAAATTACTCTTTGCTTATCTCTACAGAATGCAGTCTTCGTGCTAACTTTATAAAAGATATTATTATTCCGAATAGTACAATAGATAGTTTAGTAGCAGGTATAAGAAAAGTTGTCAGAAATATATTGCAGATTCTAAAAGTCGAATAAAAAATATCTATGAAAATTACTATGAAATATGTGGCCTTAGTGGATATTTATTAGAAAGTTTTCAGAATTTTGAAATCTTAAATCTTCTTCTCATTCCGGAGATACACATAGCCTTGTTCCATTCCATGCTGAACTAATTCTGTATCAATATATTAATTATCACTTATTGACTTTATCTTACAATTAAGCAAGAAAGTAGTTTGAATAGATTTTTTAGAGAACGTAATACCCTAAAAACCACCACTTTGTAACAGATGCTGTCCGAGGTAGTTTAGAATGCGATTGTCAAGAATGAGCTGGACTTACTGACTACATACAATAATATTTGTATATTTTAAGCAGTAAAATGAAAATAACGACAATAAAAATTAAAAAGCTTGATCAAATTTATTATTATTCACTGTTATAAGAAGCGTTCATATTTTGTTAGTCCTCCTTGCTACATACTGCCGGAGTAATTTTATACCGTCCATAAATGATAGTGCGTTTCAATTCCCTACGCGACTTGCTTTGTTTTGGCACTTTTTCCTTTAAATAGGGCCATAAGTGTAAAACTCGCGACATATAAGGGACTGTCAACAATTTAATATCTTTGTTTATGAATTATTCACGACTTAATCGTGATGTATGACATCGCGTGCTATTCTGCTGCAAATGTGTAACAAAAATCTTCATTTTGTTCACATCTCCTACGGCACATACACTAAATGGTAGAACGAGAAAAAGCATAAATATGACGCCAAAAATGTTAAATTATTTGCCGTAAAAATGCAGAAAATATTATGCTTAAAGCTTGTTAATGAATTAAAGCTTAAAATTTATTCAACTTATATCTGTATTACATTCGTTTGACCAAATGATTTTTTTCTGCAATAAATAATTTTGTTTCGGTTTAGTCATTTGTTTTGTACCATTTGTTGATTTGTTTTTACAACCCCAGTTTTTCTATATATATTCAATATTGTCTGTATTGTGCTATCTTCGCAATGTTCTTCTAATTACAACCACGAGACCTCAACAAAACAATTTGCACTCTTTTACCTTCATTCAACTGTTTCTTTCCGCACATTTTTTATGTCAAAAAAATATAAGAAAAACACATATGAAAATTTGCTTTCACTTCCACGATCTAAGGCGGCGATATTTTCTACGATACTGTTCATATACAAACAATCTATCATAATATTCAAGTTGTTCCATAAAAGGCGTGGGTAATAAAATGATTAAAGCGATTCTAAACTTTTAAACCTCTTAAAAGAATCTCGTAAACCGATATTCGTTTATGACTTCATCTAATAGATTTTGTAGATACTGAATACTTTTTCAATATTTCCGCATGCAATAATAACAGTCATAACAGTGCTTATATTAGCATATTACCAACAAACCAATGTATTTCCAGAACCTTCTCTTGGCAACAATTTGATTATTCAGCTTACAGCCTTAAACACCTAACTCAGAGATTTTCATTTAGGCGGGTATTTGAAATCCTGTTTTCCTTAATTATATTATTACTAGAGGATTTCAAAATGACAAAGTAAAATAAGCCGTCAATAAGTGATTTGCATTACAGGAAACGATCGTTTTCTACGACGATGAGTGCCTCAATAATCACCAAAACCATGCAGAAAGGTAGTTCAAGGTGTGACTTCTAACAGCAATAAGCAAAAAGGAATATTAAATAAGCGCATTCTTATTTTGTTTCACTTTTCAGAAACTCTCGGCATATCATTATAATTTGCTAATCGGTCGTTTTGTTCAAATGTTAATTTGTGTTTTCATCTCCAAGTTGGCTCCCATTTTGCTCTTTCGCTGTACTGCAGTGATGACGGCTACGGATACGTGTCTGCGAATACTTTCCTGATGGACTTCGGCACTAATACTTTTCTTGTATATATTATAGCGAAATTTCTATCTTGTAGTGGGGATTTCAATATTTTGCTTGTAAAATACTATGTATTTTTTTAAGATAATAACAAATATGAAACGCGCAATACCTGGAACAAACCAAGTTTTAAAATTAATTACAGTGATATTTCAATTCATGAGCTTCTAAACAGGAAATGTCTTAATACTACACTTCGTCGGTGATACTAATTTCTGCATGAATTTTATTAAATGAAAGCACCCCAACATAGTAAAATAGTAAAGTGGAAAATGGTAATTTAAGTTCTGTTGAAAGCAAGTGAATATTAACTCAGTCTGTTTTTACCTTACATGTATTATAGGCCGTCTATAATCGTTTCTACATAACATTAAGCTTTTAAATCATTTGTTGAGTACATATTTCCATAGATAAACATAGCTATTACTGTGCCACAGATAAAATTATTCACTCCATAATTTTATGTTTTGCCGTAAATTCAGCCTAGTATAACAAAACAACTTGTGGAATATGCTAATGCATTGACACGCTACGTAATTTTCTGTTGTATTGAGTTTTGACTCATATTCGATTTACTGTCTGTTTGTAGTTACATTATATTTTTACGAAATACTAAGCATTCAGCTACACACCATTGTGTTTTACTTAAAATATATGGCGATCGATTTCGAACCTATTGGGTTATCATCAGGCCATGGTAAAAACAATAGTTACATAAAGAAAACCGGGTTTTACCACTAAACACTATAGGATTTCATTGATTCCGCCATTGTCGCCGTTTCCAGCACCACTCCAACCTGACGTGCTAGGTCTATTGATTTTGAACGAGGGTAGGAGAAAAACTCCATTTCCTCATCTTGTTTGGTAGATCGGTGGCTTTTATTTTATTTGTGGATCTAGTGTGCGTGTATATTTCCTATGTTTTCTTTCATTTGGTCTTGTGTAACGTTATGCATTTTTTCTCAGCTCTTCGTTTAATTTGTGCAACTCATTCCTTCCTTATTCGTCGTGTTGGTTGTATTATTCTTCTGACTGTTGTGTTATCATGCGTCTCCATTCTCTGTAATGTGTTTTGTGTTCTTCTGTATACAATGGTTTCAAGTGTTTCCAGGTTGAGTTCTTGATACAGTGTTGCATTTGTGATATAACGCGGTGGCCCTGATGCGAACCGAGTTAGTTTATTGAGTTTTCCCTGTATTTTCTTCTTTTGCGCTTCGGTTGCCTGACGGCAAAGTTCTCCAGCGTAGGTAGCGATCGGTATTACTATTGTTTTAATAATCATGATCTTGTTGTCCAGTGACAGCTTACTTTTTTCATTTAATAGTGGGTACAGAATCTTGGACGCTCCCGCTATCTTCCTTTTGATTTCGTTGATGTAGCAGGTGTATGTGAGTTGTTCGTCCAGAACAATCCCTAGGAACTTCGCTATCTTGGCCCATCCGATGGCATGGTTATTAATTTCGGGAAGTCCTGCTTGCGTTGTTCTGCTAGTAGAGATGTCTTTCTCTATTTTAACAGAAAAGGTTCCGTCGCGGAGATAATGTTGAATGAGATTGGTAAGCGTGGCTGGAATCCGGTGCAATCTCATTTTATGCCAGACCTTGTCGAACTCCATCTCGATGTCTAGCATGATGGCTGCAGTTAGTGTAGATTTATTCGTATTTGAGGTGATATGTTCAGACATTCTCAGTAGCTGTTGCGTTGTTGAGTACTCTTGATGAAATCCAAATTAAAATTCCGGGATAATAGATTTTTCTTCTCCTACCGATAGAAGCCGCTTTTGTATTACTCGCCTCCAAGATTTTGCTGAGTCCTGGTAGCGCCAACCTGACACGTCAATGATCAGATATGAAGGGTGGTTGTATTAAAGCCCGATAACTATGGAGCGCTATACAAACTACGGTTTGTTCGTAAACTTTTCGTAATGATATTTTATGACCAATAGCGTTATACCATTGTTGCGTCAAAATTGTTGTCGACTCCAACTGATGTCTTCTCTAGGAGAAGTTCTTTTAGGTGCAGCTGACTCGGTTTACGTGCTTTATCTTGATTTGCGATCGTGTTCTGAGATGGTTCATTGTTTATAACGTCTGCGAGACATTACTCACAACTACTGGATATATGTAGCATGTGTTTTATATATTATATATGATTCTGGTAAATTGAAAGAAATGAACGAAATCGATGTAATACCTGTATGACATAATGTCGTTTAAGGTAACCTTCAGAAATGTACTTATAAAGTTTCAAGGAAATAATTTAGGGGCTGGTGTAATTTTAATTGGCGGCAGTGTATATAACTGTAGATTTATGTTGTTTTATTATAGACATTCATATTAATTTCGCTAAATATAATTACAATAGTTCCCAAACTGCAGTATGTTATTACATTTTGTGTCTACTAAGTTTGTATTGTTTATTATTATATTTTGAGCATGTAATAGGACGGAAAGTAATGAGGTCAGAAAAAGCTATTATAAAAATAATTAGAGAAATAGTTAGCCAAAAGCAAGTTTTATTTTCAGCAAAGTCTCCATCTACGTTAATACATTTATTCTATCAATTTATCAATGCGTCCTGCATAAAAGTGTTTGGGTTGCCGTCTGAACCACGTGCGTACCTCTTGTTGAACACCGTTATCACCCTCGAACTGTTTGCCGCTAAGATGCTTTTTGAATGGACCAAACAGATGATACCCGCTTGGGTCTAGGTCGGGACTGTAAAATGAACGTTCAAGAAGTACTCTCCATAATTCTGCAATTCACGCCTGGATCAAGTGGGTCGAATGCGGCCTGGCATTATCCTGATCTAGTTTACCTATGATCGTGATGCACCAATGATAATACTGCCTGCGTACGCCCACGGCAATTATCACTAGAGTATTATAAAGCTGGATTGTGCGGATACCCAGTAACAGATAGGGAAACAGTTCACTGCCATTTTCAACTTTTCCACAGCAGTTTATGACTTATTTAATGATTTTCTCTTGTATAACGCACTTTGTAATTAAATCGTTAATTTCTGTTTTACTTCTAAGAAATATTTAATTACTGCTGCCGTTCAATTAACATATTGTTGTCTACTTACTCTTTTTAACTAGTATTGATCAAGCAACGAAGAATTCTTCGATGTTTTAAATATTTTCCTAACGTAAACTGCTATTTAGAATGCATCATGTTCTTTATGTTCCTTACCGCAATAATATAAACGATAGCGGTATAATACACTGTCAGTACATTATTTGAATCTATTCCATTTTTTACGTATAACAATTAAATGGTATTAAAATAGCGAGAGTTCTTGTGTAATATTGCTTTTTATTTGAACAATTACCTATATGTATGTGCATTTATAGTATATATAATATAATACCAACCGAGTAGTGTATCTACTAAGGCACCTCTCACAATGAGTGAAATATCATCCCTAACTGTAACTTTACGTGTGTGTAAAGTAGATGTAAAGTAACTGTACGTAACACGGAAAATATATAGCAAGGGTCCATTGTTTTTGAACGTGTGACTCTCTTTATTCATTCATAGAGTTCATTCATTTGCCCTAACGGTTCAGCAAAGACGGACAACTGACAGATTTATACAAAACATGACTCTGACGATTGTCAATTGTTCGGGGCACGCGACTCGTTCTTTTGTTTTCATTTTACTTTCTTCATGATGCAACTTGGAAACAATAAGTTGTAAAAATGGTGGTGTATCACGATACCGAATATTTCATGTTCTTCTTAGTAAACCCGTTCGATCACTGGGTTTTGGCCATCGCGGTTTCGTGTATGTTTTTATGAAATCGTTGCATACGAATTTAAATCGTAAAATTGCTGCGTTCATACAGCTGATCTCGATTAAGATAACCAGACTTATATTTGTTTCTTCGTTGTTGAAAGCACAGTAGGTGGCCTACTTACAGCTTCTTCGAAATTTCAATTCGTTGTAAGTAAAAAATAGTGAGTAATACTTATGAAGTGTAAAGTTTTGGAAATTCCGTCTCATGTATTTTTTTTAGGAAATGGATGAAGCTATAAGCGAAGGTATTGAAACCAGTGTAATTTTAGTTATATGTACTTACTAGATATGAATGTAAAGACACTTTTCAATTTGAATAACTACGAGGGTAAGCTGAAAAAATCGGTAACTAAAGCATAGCAAATAGCAATATTTCAATCAAATGTGTTTTATTTTTCGACAAGATCAATACATTTATTTAGTCGATGCTCAAGTTTCTTTGTGCCTTCATCGTACTCATTTTCCTCGAGTTTCTCAAAATAGTGACTCACGGTAGCTATCAGCTCCTCATCCGAAGTAAATATTATATATATAAGTAGAATAGTATTGTCCAATAATCGTTCGGAAGATAAGTGAATATATTTAGCGAACGAACTTTGTGTTAAATTTATACAAAACACCTCCTCACGTTATTAGTAATTAATAGCATAAGATGAACTATGTATACACGAGGGAAGAATGGAAAGTCAAACATCTTTTAATAGGCGTGATCGCAAAGAATCGCTAACGAATTTCATGTTAACCCGACAGTCTTCGAAAGTGAATTGTGCACATTTTTGCAATAATGGAGAAAAATGAATTCCGTGTGTTGTTTAAACATGATTTTTTGTAGAAAACTATCACGCAAATCGAAGAGATTCTGCTTCTTGATATTTTATAGTTCATATATGGTTTATGGAGTTTCACCCTGTTGAAGTGACCAACGGGGAAATGACCAATAAAATCCCTAACATCGTGTTGACCGATCGCAAGGTCGGAGGTATTATTGGGATGGTAAACACCCCGAATGAACGTGCGCGGGACATTCTACTCGAACATTTAGGCATAGCGCGATAAGTACCACGTTTGGTCATTGTAGAACAGAAACTAAATCGAGTTACCTCTTTGAAACGATGTTTGAATATACAAATATTGGTACAAAATACTCTCTGCAGCTTTATGCGACTAATGATGAACTTTGAGTTAACCACAACACGCCAGAATCAAAAAAAAAAGAAAACAGTTAAAACAGTGGGTTTTATCTGGTGAATGTGCCCTGAAGAAGAGAAAGGCAGTACCATTTACAGATAATGTCATGGTCACTGTTATTGGAATAGGTATAGCTCTTTTCTCAATTAAGTTAGACTGAGAAAGCGGAAAAACAACCACACGCACGCAATATGTTCCATTATTGGTGAGATTTCACAAACAATTGATCCTTTTATTTCGCAAAGAAAGAGGAACTCCTTCCCCGTAACAATGCACCTACCCATTCGTAAGCTGTTGCAACAGCGATATTGGTCGATTTGTGCTGCGAATTGCACATTTTTGAACCACTTCGGATATGGCTCCTTACAACTTCTTTCTCTTCCCAAATGAGAAGAATAGGAATAGATATGCAATGGAGAGGTCACTCAAACAGAGAGCGATTTTGCAGCCCTGCAGAAGTCTTACCATTTGGAGGCGTTAAAAAACTTAGAATACTGTTGGGCGAAGTGCATCGATTTAGAAGGAGATTATGTTGAGAACTAAATCAAAACTTTCCATTTTTTTCTTCAAGAAATATCTGAATTTTCACTCAGTCCTCGTGTTTAGTCATTTGAAATATATTAAAAAATAAAGTATGTAGTTTGCTGATCAACTGCAACATTATTAAATGTATCAAAAGATGCAGTCTATAAATACAAGAAAGGAGAATTGCTTAAACAGTTTGTATTTTTAACAAAGAAATTTAAGGTTGAAACAATTGGTTGTACACAATGTTTATGACATTAGAAACGCATTGAATACTATTTAATAAATTTTCATTCTTTACTGTGGTCAAAGGGAAGTATGAATTCTAGGCAGAAGTACGACTAAAACGTGCTGAATAAAGCACACAATAAAGATTAATACAATAATTACAGAATTTAGTAATTAGTTCTTAGGCGGTGGCGTTGTCATATAATCTTGGTAGAATTGAATTCTCTTTAAGTAATTCATGATATGATATTTTCGCTGCTATCATAATTGAACGTTAATGTAAAAACTGGTATTTCCCGACAGGATCGGAATTACTCGCCAATAAGAACCCAGAAATAAATGCGAATTATCACGAAGGTATTTCATGACGCATTCACATGCATAACCAAATCCTTTCAATCAATGCCTATCATGATTATCGCGTTTCCTTCCTACATGACGTAAATTATTCCTTGGAAATTCGTAAAACTTTACTTCGTGTTAAGTGATTAATAATCATGAATTAATAACAAATAATAATTAATATTCTTGTGTGCTTTGGAAACAAGGATGCGGTTACCATCTGAGAGTGTATTTCGTCAAGAGTAAATTTTCAAACAACTTAATGTCTGTTAAACCAGCACTTTGCATCCGGCTCACTTATCAGATGGATAATTTATTTGCAAACAATTGGATCAAATACGAAATTAATTTGGTTTTACGTTACGATTTAAACATTTAAACACAATAATTTTTTAATAAAGGAAATCTTAATAATTTCGTTTTTGCATAACCTCTTACTATACTTGAGTAATGTAATTTTGTGATTTATTACCAAACGTCGGTGTGCTATTTTCTAATATACAGTGGTTTTTCTTGATTTTAATTGATATCATGTTTATTATTATTATAACGGTCACTATTATTAAAACAATTTTTCCTAAAATTTCGACGCTGCTTATTGAAATGATTAATCCTTAATGAGTTAAACACCACAACTTTAAAATGTTAAGGTATATTTTGTGGTTTTTTGTTTCAAAACACATTCAACAAAACAAGAAAACACAAAATGATCCTTAAGTATTTCCAATATTGCAGCAGTTAAATTTTTAACTGAGCTCATATTAAATATAAGTACAAATAAAAAGGAATGTGAAATCTAAGCCATACCTACAAAATAGAGACATGTATATTTTTTATAATCTTCAAAAAAAATGTTCAAAGTTCCATTCGGTCCTAAGAAGTATTGACACAAATTGTCTTGAAATGAATACGTAGGCTTCCACGGCCAGAGTTAGCAATAAATGAACTACTTCCGGAATTGGACTGTGTCATGATAAGATAATATAGAAATGAAATAAGAGTAAGACCTTCTGGGTTTTCGCCTTTAGCGCGGTTAACACGCCCAGTCACCGTAACCTTTTGTCAAAGTAGTTTCTAGCGTGGTTTACACGTGGAGTTACCGTGCCACTTTGGTTTCCTCTGTTTCTCCTGAAGAAGCCTCCTACGATGGAGGCGAAACTTAGAGATCCCACCTTTTTCTTTTGTACTTTTCTCCTTATCTTTCTTTCTTCCCCCTCTCCTCCCAATTTCTATCTCTCTTTCCTTCTCTTACTCTTTTCACCTTTCTTTCTTTTTCACGCCTCCCCTTTTTTCATTCTTCTTCTTTTTATCTCTTTTTCTTTCTTTCTCCTCTAACTCTTATTTCATTTCTATATTATCTCATCATGACACGGTCCAATTCCAGAAGTAGTTCGTTTATTACAAATTGTCTTAATGAAATTTATAAAATATTTATAATTTGATCCATAATTTAATAAATAAATTATGTAACTATGTATTTGTCGTAAAATACGCGCTTTTTAAATAATTTCAGTCGTAAATGAAATTTTCCAATTACTGCTATAAATAAGTTCATGAACATGAAAGTGCTATAATAAACATATCTGTAAGGAATTTAACGGTAAAACGATAGTTTGTTTTTAACTGAATTTTCCCTTAACAACCATATACATACATACATACATACATATGTACATATATATACATCCGCGTACACACGTCTATGTTCACATTTGCTTCGTTATAGAGAGAACAAAGTCAATCACATATCGGAATCGATCTCGTATATCTGAATCCGACATCAGTAATACCTACCGGTAATGTATTCTGTTATTATTTATGTATTTAAAACGCTACTGAAACAAATTTGTTATTATAATAATGTATGATACGTTTCTCAAATATACCACACACGGCGTCTAAACATGTTCTTTTGTTTCTGTAAATAGAAGGTAAGTATATGGGTACCTACTTGGAAATTTATAGTCGGATGTTAGTTTAGACGTTGAACGCTGTTGTAACGTATAATATGGCTATATAAAAGAGGGAGAAAAAGGCTGTAGACTGAGAGGTGTTCTCGCATATTTATTTATGTTTTTCTCACTATTTATGTTTAATGTATCCTAGGTTAGGTTCATAATTTAGAATTAACTGTCAGAATATTTATTTAAGAAAAAGTTTCCGTTATTATAAGTCAGTGTGTCGCATACAACGGATGTGACAACACGTGACTTGGCCAAGGTTCGTGTTCTGACTACCCAATTGGGTCTCCAGGGTCTTATCATCCGCGTCGTTGAATTTTCATGTCTCAGCGACAATATATCGTATTGGAAATTCTAACAGTTCTATTCTGAGTATACGGTATGCACAAAAGATTCTAAGATTTACTGTAAAATGGGTTTTTACCGTTTGAGCATTTCGCACAGCGTAATATATAACTTATACAACAGTATATAAGTAACAGTTCGAAATATAACTGTATATCTATATTTCTAAGTAAAAAGCTATAAAGGATGCGTAAAAACATTTAACTTAACTGCAATCCAAATATACTTCTAAAAAATTCAAGTTTGAGAAATTCTTTTAACGTGTAAGAAAATTATAATATATGGTTATAACAATTCTATTTTAAAGCTGTTATAATTTTGTTCTACGTTAAAGGGATTTGCCAAACTTGCTCACAATGTAACACCATTGTTTATTGTTTTTATTTGAGTGATTGATGATAGGAGGGGTAGGTAATAATAATTAAACCGGTTAAGTCCCACTCCCTCTACATATACTAAAAACGACTCTGAGTAGTTTTTATGCCTTGTTTCATTACAAAGGATAAGATATAATAATAATAATCTATAGTGGTTTTACGTACTTACATGGATACAGAGTAACCAAAACGTTAAACTAGTTTCTAATGAATTATTAAGTAGTAATTTAAAAATAATAGTGAAACTCGGAATAAACTATTTTAGTTTTAGATGAAAAGATATCGTTTGCACACTTAAAGTACAAACGAAACAAATATGTCCTTTAAATACGGTGAATTCATGTAATACATTATCGGAAAAATAACAATAAAACCTATCCGAAACAAGGAGAGTAAAGCCCGTGCAATTGACTTCATACATGAGGAACTTATCTCTTATAAAATCTATTTTCCGTTTGTCACAAACTAAAATGTATGAAAGTAATAAAAACGTAAATTCACAAAATATCACCTTCTCGATTCAAAAGTGAATAAACCCAGTACTTGGCTTTGTATTTTCGTAATGAAGTAGTATAGTTGTTTTTTGTTCAACACCTTGAATTTAGGTTTGACTCTTACCTCTTAATATGGATTAACGATAAGATGGTGCACATGTATGTATGGTTTATTTTAAAATAAAACAACTTGATCCCGCAAACTCAACCAATATTAATTACAAATAATGAAACTTTTTGTACTTATATCTCAAGACCAGCGATAGTGTGATTTATTATAAATTACATAATGAAGAAGTTGAATTGTATTGAGACTGTTTACACAGATATCATGATATACATACATACATACAAACAACGTTTGCGAAATGTATGTAGAAATTTTTGCAGTTTGCTTTAGAATCGCTACTCTGCATCAACCCTGTTGCATTTACACGTAATTATGATAGAACGCAACAATATTATCAATACATACAATTGTATATTATTTTCTTCTCCAAGGCAATTTTAAGTTAAATTTTTATCAGGGCAACTTATTTTTAATGTTTAAGATCGTCGTACTAACCATTCGTATCAAACTGACAATGAATATAACAAGATGTGCACCTGTAGCTATCGCTAATACTGTTAGTTCCCTACGTGACAATGTAGTATTATAAAAAGTAGGCTTTATGTTACCTTGGTGTTTGTACACGCATTTTACAAAAGAATAAATAAACAAAAAGGTTTTCTTGGAGCCAAAGTACAAATTATTACATTGCGGGTTGTACATACACAGAAATTCCATGTTTATTTCATAATGAGTTTCGTGATAAGCACATACCATTTTGTCGCACTATAACTCGCATTAAAACAAATTTTTGAAACACCCCGTTGTCTATTCCCTAAGAAACAGCTACAATTGTGTTATAATGAAGTACAAAATTTAGTCAGTCTAGTTATTCTATTGCCGAACAGTATCAAACGTAGCGGAGACAAGTTTTTAAAAATTTGAAAAAGTACAAATATCGGTCATACTAATTTTACAAATCTAATGAAATACAAAACAAATGCAAATGCGGTATTTTTTATGAACGCGCAACGGCAATAATTGTCTTACATAATATACTATGCTTGCGGGTGGCTAAACTTTCTTTTTATGTAGTACACAACACCCTCAGTTGCACGTGTTTGGGTAACAAAAAAATCACATAGCATATATCATACGCTTACTCAATACTTCCAAAAATATTCGGTAACAAGACACTACAATTGCTCTATCTTTTATTAATAATAAGTTGACGAGTGAAAAGTGTAGGGATATTAATTAATAAAAGCCATCACTAAGTTACCGGATGTAGTCTTGTGGCAAATTTGGTACCCGCTTATAACACTTTGTTGGTGCTTCAATTCTGTGGAGGAACTGCGGCCAAAAATTCAACACGAAATTGCAAGCAGTTGTTGCCAGAATATTTGTTCAATACTAAGTACATTCTTTATAATAGATTAGGCTACTTTGTGTTTGCAGATGGAGGTTCGTTTGAACATCTTGTTCAATTGTTTGCGGTATTGGATACAATTTAGTTTTAGTTCTTCGTATTTTAAGTTATTTTTAGTTCTGTATTAACGCTATTTTAATATTTTTAAAATTTATCTTTCACTTACAATAAAGGATTCCTCTTTTATACTCATCCCTTCTATTAAACTTTTACAGTGCCTTTTTTGTTCATGCCTTTCAAAGACGTTGCGTTCTTAAAGTTTTTGCTTAAGTAATCTCATATGGAAGTCCATATCAGATTACTTAAGCAAAAACTCATACTTAAGGCTCACCTTGTATCTAATAAGAGAGTAAGTAGTGCTAAAATATTTTATACCGGACACTATCGAAACATCTGTTATACACATTTAAATAACGCACATTATTGTTAGGAAAATTGTTCTGCACCATAGTGAAACACTCTTAAGTGAATTGGAAACACTACAAGTTAACGCGTTGTTGCTCAGCCGTGCACACACGCATCTATCTAGTCAGGCGTATTGCTGCGTATATGAGTGATTGTAAGTTTCTTTATACTTAGGTGCAAGTACATACAACTATGTTGTGTGAATTTTTCAAGTATATTGACTTTTCCCCTGCATGCCTCTGTTTGAAATTTACCAATTTTTTCTCTGTATATAAACAATAAAAAATTGTTTATATCCTCTTATTTATCTTATTTCTATAATGATTTGTAACAACTTATATAAATAAACAATAAATCAATCGAAGTACCAATGGTCGTCCAAATTTCCCAAATTGCTTATGGCATTTTACTGAACTTGAACTTAACATTATTATTAACCACAAAATGTATGGAAATATTCTGTACTACACCTTCCGTTTTACTCTCAGCAGTAAAAATGTTTGTTTTCTAGATTGATATACAAGTGAACAATTCTTTTCGCGGGGTTGTTTTATATCGTTTATTAAACTACGAGGACCCAAGTACAATTTGGTTAATACTTGACAAACTTGGATTATCCTTCATATCCTGTGCTCTTCGATTACAAAATTACTAGATTTAGTCGGATTACTTGCTAACGAAATGCCTTACATTGAGTTTGCTAGAAGTTGACAAAATATATTTATTGCTTGTATTCTGTATCTGTGAAGTGTTAACAAGCACTTGAGAAGTAAAAAGTACAAAGTAGATAACATTCGTGGTGGTGCTATTGGATTGCTTTAACTTTCTAATTTCTTTAATTTATGTCAATCTAGGCTGAAATTAAAATTATTTTATTTAACGAAATTATTTTCATATTAGGTATTAATTTGTATATTACATACATGGACGTCGTATAATAAATATATTTACTACATATTTTTGTCGATAATATGAATTTTCTAATCCAATAATTCTTAATTACAATTCAACAATTTCACCCGAAAACTCTACGCTCGTATTAAGGTATAAAATGAGGTTAAAAACCTGACGTAAGTGTGGCACTTGCAACATTAACTGTCATATAAATTTGCTAGCCAATAAGTACAGTTACGGACCACTTTAAATTTATTTGTAGGTTAGTAGATACCTTTCTACGTTGGTTTTCTAAGTAGGTCTACATAGTACTTCACCAAAAGACGCAAAGATCGGCCCTAGCTATTCTAAAATTTCTTACCTTTACACAAATGATGTATACCTTACAATCAGATAAAACTACAAAAAGACAACAAAGACAACCTTGAAGTGTGAGTTTCCTTTCAATACATACATATGTACATATTACGGTAGGTATAACAAAACCTAAAACACCTACTTCACGGTCATATACATTTTATTTTTATCAACTGACGGCGTGCGTATATATTAATGTAAACAGAAAAAGATTACAGCATATAATTTATAAAATATTTTCAAAACGATATGCGTGATGTTATTTACCAACTATTTAATAAATATCACCTGATTTACGGCTTTTTCCGGAATATCAACTTGTTTAACTGTCTTCGGTACATATTTGAACGTTAATAATGGCGCCGCTATTTGCCAAAAATAGCACGGAGCTATTCCGTTTTATTTATTGCGTTCCTGCTATGGTTTTCTATGGAAATTTTTACAATAAAATAAAATAGATCAAAAGCTTACGTAACTATTTTTATAACAGCAATTGGAATAAATTAAATAAAGTATTAATCACTAGCGAAATTGGTGCACGTCTGATGATAAGATAGTAATATTATTTTGCGAGTAAACTATTTATCTCTTATGACATAGGCACAGAATTTCAAGAATTTCTATGTACTTCACTTAATATTAGATTAGATGTTTTGTGATTTTTAGTAATTACAGAAAATGGCTGTACTTATAAACACAATTATAAATCCAAGAAGGTACGTGCACTCGTTTTTCATTTTTAAATTGAAATATATTTGTTAATAAATGTAGCAATTATAAATGTTACTATATACTTTCTTCTTTATCTAAATGTTCTCTTTAATAGTATAAAAATAAGTAATAGTTCATATGCGCTGTATGCGATATAGTGCTGTTGAAAAAATAAAACTGTATTTATATAATGTACTTATAAATTTTATCCTAATTTATTGATTCTTCCTTTACAAGTATATTACCTGGCTACTAGTATAGATTTACGAATAATACGAATCATATCTTCCAAGAGATTCTTTATGTCTATTCCTAATACAACATTGACAGTTATCTAAAAGGTTTTATTCCTCCTTCCCTAAACATATGCAGACAGATATGTACATATAAATAACTCACTAGAGAGTACATCTTAGTTAATTTATGACTTATATGTCGCATGTATTTCTATTGTTGTCTAGAACCATTAACAATTAGGGTATTACTAATCGTGTTGGCAAGGTCAGTATCAATTTCTTGTTGTCTATTGTTAGTGAAATTTTATTTGCAACCAAACGAGTGGATGCAACTATGCTGTATTAGGAACGATATATGTTTACGTTAAGATTTTGTACGCATTTGTAGCTTTTGTTTGATTAAACGTTATTTTTAACTTAACTTATATTTAGAATTTTTATTATCGCTCTAAATATGGAAAAGTATTAAGTAAACGACAGATAGTAAGTGAAATCTAGATATTGTAATCACTGTGATGCATTCTTACGTGTTATTAGTATAAAGACTAAATTTGTAGAGCTTCTAAAGTTCATTATGGAAACATTATTTGCTTAAATAGTGCAAAAGTACATTCGTGCTATTATTGTTTTATAAATTAAATTTAACTTTTGACATTACCATATTTGCATCTGTATCTTTTTTTTTTGAACATTGGCTTACTTTTGTCAACAGTTGACCTTGTAAAGTTACTAATTTAATATTGCATTTATACGTTCTTAAAATTTTTTAGTTAAGTAATAGTAAATTAATACAGAAACATTTTTACATCATGGTAGCAGATTCTTGTTCATTTAAAAGACACGGCAAATCGTAACTGACTAAGTTTTCAACGATCTAAATTTGACGTCAACCAAAATTGTGTAGGCAAAGCAATAATCAAAAATTCTGTCCCACAAACATTACTCAGTTTATAGACTGTTTCCTTACAATATGATGAATATTAAAGAAAATCAGTCGTAAATAGCAACACTGGCGACATTCTTTTACTAAATCAGTCCGAAACTTACACAATCGAAAAGTCAAGATTCCATATGCGAATTTATAAAATGTACCAGATGAATGTCAATGAAGGTTAGTGAACTGGTTTGCAAATTGTTTGGCATGTAATATAACTTTGTCCCTTGCGCGACCATTTTCCTTCAATTGACCGTTGCGGATTATTAAATAAGTTGGCGTAGCCTCTGTCGTTGGTTATCAGACAATCTTTGAATATTAAAACGTGTTGTGGATATCAATCTACTCAACGTATGTACATCGAGCAGTATGGTCGTGCGATAAGATTTGTGTGTTCTTAGAAATCAGATTTAGAAAAACACCCACCTAACAAACGCAAACCAAAACATGTTACTCAAAAACTAGGTATAAAGGATAGAGGTAAACAAACATTTCAGTGACTAATACATAATGTGTAAATAAATTATGATAATGGCTATTAAAATTCATAAGTAGCCAAACAGATTCTTGAAATTATTTTGTTGTCTGGCATGGAAAATGTCATGATTGAAGGAATGTATTAACATATTTGTGATGTGGCAGCTCGTTAATACATTACAAAATGCATTTATGTTTCCTCATATAACATAGAATGTTGTATTTAACAAGATCTAATTGTAATATTTGTTTCTTATAAATCACCGCAAATTTTGTGAATATTCAGAAACATAAACCTAAGGAAACAAAACTTACCTTTTGATCGCAGCATTCGTTAAATTTAAGTAACGCTGTTATACTATCTCTTTTCTCAAATTTTTGTAAAATAAAAATCACAAGAATCGTTAGAAGCCTCATTTCTTCATAATAATTAAAAGTATACTGGAATTGTACCTTATATTTACAATGTTTATAAATATGCCTTTGTTGATCACTTGAATGCAGTTACATTTCACATGCATATTCTGTCGTCATTTCATTCCGTTTCTTTGAAGCTGCAGTTTTTTTAGAAAATAATGAGTAACGGATATTACAACTAGTCTTTGCAAGTACATGATCGGCTTTTAAAGAAAAACAATTTGTATTCCGATTATGGAATTTACTATAAAACTTTTGAGGCCAAGTATATGTATAGAAGAAAAAGAATCCATTATAGGATAGGACTTTTACTATCAGAAATTTATTTCTTTTTTTGACAGAATTCACGATTACGCTTATGATTGAATACCTCCTTTTATCTAAAACATTATTTTTTTATCTTACAAATTAATATCGATAAAAACGAACTGCTTCCATTTTTTTTAAAAACTTGTAAATGTGTTTAGATTTTAATAGACTTGCAAACAATGCCCATTATCATGAAAATTTCTGTTTAAAAGATGATTTCGCTGGATGGTGTGAAATTTCACTCTATATTCATTCATTCCTGTCCATTCTTATTGAATGTTGTTGCAATCATAGTTTAGGAGCTTAGTGAAAAGTGGCGTATAGTTTCGTCGTATCAGAGGATAAGCGTTACTGCATCTATTTGATATATTTCTTATCTTTTGATTGCGAAAAAGTATACTTTGAAGAAATAGCTTCTCTTCAGTACACTAAAATTAATCGAATAACATTTATTGTAAAGAAATTCTCTTTTCATAAAAAATAATATTTATTTATATACTTATATAAAGAGATAATTTTATTAAACCAAATGAGGTTTTATTTTATTGAAAGAAATAGCATGTTCTACTTGAAATTCGCTTCATTTTTTAATAGATAAAAGCAGTTTCTGGCGAAAGGTACACTTCGAACTCTTTCTTTCGTGGCGTAAATTTATTTAAATTCCTTACAGAAAACAACTACTGTTTGGTCTTGTTATGTAAGACTCTATCTATACATTTATTTAATTTGGAAACTAATAGCGCCCTACTTAGTATTATATGTACATGCGTGTTATGGTTACAGCAAATCTCATATGGACTTGATTGTGGCAGGACAGTTAAAGAAAGTTCTATATATATATTCATATGATTCAGTTATAATACTAAACAAAACAATATTGTTTCTTCAAAATAAGTGGACATGTATACAGATGCGTACCTTTTGCTTAGTACGGCAATATACGAATCTGCTAATCTAGATGTTAAGATACTAATCGAGGAATTAGTAAATCATATTGAATTGTTCCCTCACAGTACCTAATATATCAAATACGGTCTTTCGGTATAAGTTTGCATTATTACATTACAGAATAATACTATACCGTAATTTTATACATTGCACAGTGCATTGAAAATAAAATCTTTGTAGTATTACAATTACATATACCCTCTCTAATAAAAGTTAAATAAATCCAGAAAACCTAAAAATGTCAATTTTTGATTTGACTGTTTTTTATTATTATTTCATTAAGTTATCGGCCTAATTTCGATTATCTAACCAATGGCAATACATTTTAAATTTAGTGCAACGTTTTTCCCTTTTGCACACAGGAATAACTCCTACGATTCTTTTCGCAATGATTTATCTTATCGCAAATGAAACAATAATTATATCAGAAGGAAGGACTTCAGTATCAATTGGTTTCTTGATAATTCTAAAATATCATATTGCTTGCATCCATGTTGGCAATTACTATCAAACATGTATATATAACCTCTACAGACTTAGCGAAAAATTGCTTTGCCGTCGGCATTCATGCATTGAATGTATTTGATGATAAAAATATATTTTATCAATTAATAGAACCAGGGCACTTCTGAATAGTTATATTAACGTTCAATATTGCAGAATTTAGTATAAAGTTAAATAAAATATAGTTTTCGGAATAGTGTACAACAAATTACTATAATTGCAACGTCTTTTCTCTCAGGTTGGACAAATAGGGGCGATGATAATTTGTAGACCGTTTATACATAACATTGTAGCAACTCAAGTATCAAGAATTACATTAATTTGTTGTAACTTTTGCGTACCTCTTTATTTAATTTGTTAATCATTGCCCTACAAGTAACTGTTCTTTAGTTAATGTTAGTGCATCGTTTTGCACTTTAGATTATATTAGAATCAATAAAATATTGTTTTTGTGTATATAGAATTGACACAAATTGTAATATTAAATTTCCACTGTAAGTTGCAATGGAGGCAGTCATGCGTACTGTTTATTGCACCAACAATTTGTAATCTACATCCAAATTTTCCTTACTTCCCCCCATTTACACAAGCAAAACTGCGAATATAAAGTCATTCATTCCTGCAATATCACCTAAATATCGGGAGAAATATATAATAAAATCGTGTGAAGTTAGTAAATCATTTCAAATTCTCTTCTCTGGAAGTAGTGTACTGTACTGTCAATGTGAATAACTTGATATTGACTTTATACAGTTTTAAGGTACAGAATAAAATAACATTTTACTTCGAAGCATTGTATAGTGAAATTCTTTTGAACTAAAAATTTAAAATAATAGTATAACGTGGAAATGTACATACGTTAACACAATATTTAAATATTGTGAAACATATTATATTAGAGCGTGTATAAAAGGAAGTACAATATGTCTCTGACTTTTTAGATATGTGTAAATAGAGCCTAAAGTAATGCAAATTCTTACTGGATTATCGTAATGATATACTAGTGGGAGTTGTAACCTCATATGCAAAAAACATGGCAAAAATGTCAAAGTAAGTGATTATTAATTGATATTAAGATATACAATAACAACAATAATAACAGACTTTATTATCCATAAGTAGCTTGTTCTTTTAGGAAGTTAAGATATCTGATATATAATGAAGTATATTTATATTTATTTTTAATTATAAACGTATTTGCACAAATATATTTATTTAAAAGCGACTTTCTCACAATCGCTTAAACTCTTCATTTAATTGTATTTCGTTGTTTTTAACATATCGTTCCGCGTTTGTAAACAGAATTTTGTTTAATTTAAAACCCAGGTTGCCACAATGCTGCTTAGAAGTGGTACCAGCCGCAATTTTTACAATTATAGGAATCTGTTTGGCAATGTGCAATAGAAATTCGATAACATGACGTTATTCCAAATTTTCGCACGGCTTTCTTCGATCTGGCTGTAATTGCAGACAGGGTAGATATTGCGATGTGCGAACAGACACAGACTAAAAAACTTGTTATATAAATATCATCTCTTGGACATTGGTATTTTAATTTCCGTGCATTATTCGAGGAACACTATTTCTTACTTAATTTATTTTTGCAACAATTATCTCATTTTAAGAATAAACTACTTAACAAGTATTTTCGAACATCAAGGGTGACTATTCCTATCCATATCTACTATTACTAAAGTGTCATCTGTTACGAATTAAAATAAAATATCAAATTTAAATTACTAGAATAGCATTTAATGGATAATACAATTTCAACTTTAGGATTTGTTTGCAACAAAACACAAAATATTTGAAAAATTTAAATGTTATTACTATCAGTTTAAAGTACATACTTAGCAATTACCTATGAAATACGATGTCGGCCAAATGCCTTCTACGACTCCGCTACTCCATAGACATGCTACCACTCCATTAGTCAAGTTTTCCATAACACTTTCATATACATGCTGCTCTGTCTTAGCAATCATAAACCTAATCTCTTTTAGTTCTGAAATTGTAGCCGGTTTGTTCACATGAACTCTTGAAATAGTCTCAGAAAGGAGCCAATGGGGTATCATTCAAGTCTAAATCGTTGCTCCCACAAAAAATGTAGTTCAGCGTCTTCCGCGTTTTACACGGTTTTCTTTTCGTAATCGTAACTAATAGCTTATTTTTATAATAAACGCGTACGGTTTCAATGCATTACTACATAGTATATGGCATCGCCACGAGTTTGCCAAATGTTTCGGTAAAAATGTAACCTTCTAATATCAGAACTGACCGAGTTGAACTGTACGCAAACAGCGAACAGAGTTCAATTCGGATAACCTTTTACTTACTGCTTTACTTTTTGTATGAAACGCCTAATTACTACGCGCAAGATCGCATAATACTGAAATCAACAGGTAAGGGATACCACTTTCGCTGATCGTGATATACACTCACTGACACAATGTATGGTTTTTTGCTATCAATGCAGGATTTGCCAGTTATTTCATAAAACCTCTAATAAACCCTCCAGGTAAAATGTATGTAAAAGAGCAATGTTATATTAGCAATGGAATTATTAATGCATGCTTACTACGGCATGATGTTGAAACATTAATATTATTATTATACTGCATATTTTACACACAAAAACCGATTAATAACGGAATCAGAACAATAAATTAAACTTTTGAATGTATGCTAAATTGCATTTTTCAGTGCAGTTTCGTTATTTCGTGTTTTTCTGAAAAATATATAAAAAGTCAACAAGGCAGTAGTATCTAAGTTATTCTAGATAAATTATTACTCTTAAACTATTTGTATAGTTAACTAATCAATATAAACACGTGATAAGATAATCATGTTCCTACAGAATATTCGCGCGTTGTATTATGCAATGACCTTCTAGTGGACATCATTTAACATAATGTGAGATGTGTATACCTGTCTGAAAACAATGGTCGCTGTCGTCAACAAATTTATTACAAAACGTTTCTAGATCACACTTTAAAATGTCTCCAATTAGTGTTGTCGACATCGCTGTGAATTAATTTTTCCATGCCCGTGTCGTTTGTAGTTTGCCACAGACTCACAATAAAGTGACTAGCGACGTCATGTTTGAAATATTTCTGTCAGAATGTCTCAAAATAAATAGTTTCGTTTGTAGTGCAGTACAGCAATACATACGAAAAAGCCATCAAAACTTTGCTTTTGTACTTCCATGATGTGATACTACAAAGTGAATGTTTCACTATTGAGTAAATGTAGCAGCTTGAAGCATATACTATGATAAATCTACTTCTTAAAAAGATTTCAGCAATTAACTTTAGAATAGATAAATTATAATTAAGGAAATTTACATCGAAATTGTGGGTTGTCGATGTAATACATACGTGGTTTTATTCATTAATTTACGAATTGCATCAAAAGACTTGTAGAGGCGTATGAGAGGTTATGTTTATGTGGAGACGAGAAATGTATTTAAGACGTATGCAACTATCGATTAATTTGACTAGTGAATGCCAGTACGTAGTGCAGGTCTACGGTAGGGTATTCATATTTACTTATTGAAAAGAATGCAATTGAAAGATTGCAATTCTTCAATTGTGAACTAAATTGTGTAAAACGTTAGACTAACAGAAAATTCACATTTTTAATTTTATACAACGTAAAGGTACCTTTATTTTTAGTCTCCTATAATGTAATGTAGAAAATATGTTCAGATGATTATTTCTTCTGAGTTTGGCTAATGTTCTATGTACAATGCCTTATACATAATATAAAATAAACATTATTGAATTTAAAATTTATTTTAAAGAATATACATAGGTTTCCTGCTTGAAACCGCGTGGTAATTGCATGTCTGCCGACGTTTGGTTCTCAGTTGCATGGAGTTTCTTCTGGGCTGCTGGATGTTCTATCGCTATAGAAGAAGCTCTATTCAGCGGAGACCGAAACGTCAGCAGAGTCATGCTATTACGACGCGATTTGAAACCGGAAACCTCTTCTTTAAAAGAAAACAACCATGGAAATCTAGAAGGGCATATACAGAAGACGCTCGATTATGTGAATGATATTAGCCAAGCACTGTTCATATTACTGAAAGTTTATTTTATTTATAAAGAAATTGCACAAAAAAAAACATGTATGTTTATTAAAAAATAAATCATGAACAATGATTAACAAAATACATATAATATTAAAAATAAAATATAAATTTTACATTATTTTTAAAAATAATGTCCTATTTTTGTTTGCGTAAACTTAGGCTTGGTATTTCTTAATGCCATTGCCCGTAGTTTACGGAGCACTAAAATATCGGAATATAATATGCCTTTTTCTTCAGCCCAATCTAACGCTTGATTAAAAATTTGTACAGTTTGTGCGTCAGTCACTGTATTTTTTATTTCAATCGGAGGGTCGTCGTCTTCACTCACCCCATCTTCCTCCTCATGTCCATCATCTATCTCTTTATCGTCATTCCATAAACTAACATCGGTAATTGTGCAAATAATATCGGGATTTATAGCTTTTAGTAATTTGAGTACGTCCGATGATGCACTGTCAATAACTTCAGCATCAGATAGTAACTATTTTCTAATGATGGTTAGCGGTACATTATTTTCATCGTCATAATCATCACTGGAGTAAAGCAAATTTTTCAACACTTTCTAGTTAAGGGCATTCCACGCCATATCTAAATCTAAAATTGCTTCACGTAAAGTTGCTTGCTTTAGGGATTCAAAAACGTTTTTAGGATTTTTTGATAACACAGACGAAAGTAGAAATTTTCGATAATACAATTTAGTAATTTTTATTACATATTGACCCATCGGTTGAATAAGTGGAGTTACGTTGGGCGACATGAACATAACAAAAATTGGACTATCATTACCTCTTAATTGTTCCCCTGGAGGATGACTTGGTGCGTTATGCAAGATTAACACCGCCTTTAATAGAAGATTTTGCCTTCTTAAGAAATCTTTCGCCTAGAGATTGAATATGTATCATTAAATTACATTACTTATTGTTACAGTCTTATTGCCATACCTGAGGACTAAAGTGCTTCTGGAAGCATTCCAGAAATATGCCTTTGATCATCTAAGCGGATTTTGAACAGCTATAATCAACGGGAGAATTTCTAAATGAACGTGGATTTTTTGCCTTTCCTATTACTAGTGGCCTTATTTTGTGTGTACCACTAGCATTAGTGCACGCTAGAAAAGTTATGCGTTGCCTTTCTACCCGGAGCAGATTTTTCATGTGATGCAACACAGGTTTTCGTAGGTAATAATTTCCAATAAAAACTGGTTTCATCTGCATTGTATATTTGCTCCTCATTCAAATATAGCTCTTTGATTTTGTTCATTAACTTTTCCTTAAACGGTTGCACTGGTTGTGATGGTGCCGATAATTTTTCGCCAGATATCGACAGCAGTCGAATTCCATACCTCCTTTTAAATCTTTTTAGCCAGCCATCACTTGCTACAAAATGTTCGGTCTCTTTTAGGTTTTCATTCAAAAATTTTGCTCTCTCTTTAATTAATTCACCAGTAATTGAACAGGATTATCCCCTTGTTTTAAATACTATTTATATATACGACTTTCCATTGAAGGTGCTTGGGCATTTTTCTGCAATTTCTCGAGCCTCCGTATGTATCTGACACACTTTATAAAATTTGTGACTTGAATCGCTTAATTTTACAGATTGTGGCTTTAGATGCTCCATATTTTTTGACAAATGAGTCAACCCCGCACCTTTTTCAATCTCGTCGATGATTTCACTTTGTCACTTAATTCTAAAAATGTTCTTTTATTGGACGTGGATGCCATGTCTGTTCTGGCGTGATTTTAGCTGCACACTACTTTATTTCATCAGAGGCAACAGAGCCAACGCTTACAGCAATCAAATACATAAATCGGGGAACAACCAGTGCCGGCGCTGAAGATGTTTACGTTCACATTCCTTTGATCGATTCAATTACGCAAGTAAATCGGGAAGTAACCGGTACTGGGCTACCAGTTATATACTGTTTACATTATCGAGTAAGCTTGTTTACATTAGCGGGCGCTCCGTTTGATCCTATAGTAACAATATTCTTCATTTTGAAAATCTATATTACATACTACATTTACTTTTTTGAATAGTGAATATACTCAGTTTCGTCAAGTACCTGATTTCCTAAAAAAATGTGTTTTTCGGATTTCAAGCTCTCTTTGAGAAAGTAAATGCCAATAATTTTATTGTTAAGTATCCACCAGACATTGTGGCATTTAAACAAATATCGGCCATGAGCTTCAACAACGAAGTGCAGATTCTAATCAGCCCACCGTCTACAATTTTGAGAACGTTTATTATACCGTTAGATGAAAATGTTGCTTTATTGCTCAAGAAAATAAATTTGGCAGATGAGCTATCCTGTTCTAACTGTCCTTGAAACTAAAAAGTGAAATCATACTCTGTTTTAAACTCTCCATACTAAAGTGTGTACAAATTTTACCTTGTTTGGCTTGAATTTATGTTTCCTGAATATTTTCCGGGTTGATGTAGGAGAAATTTTATTATTTTGCGCTATTTCTGGAAGGCTAGCTTTAATATCTTCTGAAGTAATCCAATGATATGCGGCTTTTTAAATTATTTTTTTTACAGAGCTCGAACTCCTAAATTTATGTAAAACTCTCTCCACTGTTGCATAAGTTATATTTTTTACTTGGTTCTTGTTGATTAAGAATACCAGCCGAGTTTCTTTGCATTTTATAATTTTTACCAAAAACTACTACAATGTCACTTTTATTTTCTTTCGTTAATTTTACCGGCATTTCAAATGACAATACACATCTGAAAGTAAGCAGTACTTAATAAATCTAGATACGATAAATACCTTGATAACTGCATAACCGACAATCCATGTCATTACATGACATCCTGGCAACATTAAGCAATATTGCGTACTCAACTTATTTTTAGTTAATTTGGTGTAAAAAACTCGCTATTTCACTACTTTTTGTTAAGTTCAGTATAAGTTGAAACTTTTGAGAAGTAGAATAATATTGTATATACAAAGATTCCAAACTGTGATGTTAAAGCGATTTCATATCGAAAACAAAAATCGCGTGAAATTATTTTTCACATCCATGTTCCAAGGATTTTACTGCGTAAATTATTGTGAGTTACTTGAATTAGAAGAAAATATGGATAACATAAGGTCTAAAAAACCGGAACCCCTAAATTCAAATTTGGTTACTACATTTTTTAAAAATCGAAAGATTTAAAAAGGCGATTATATTTGAAACACGTGGATAACTTAATCTATTTATATTATTATATATTTGTTTTAACAATGTCAATGCTGAATTTCAGGCGGTACAATAAATTACTTACTTATGTCCTTATATATTACTGATCGCGGTATTTTTGACATGAATTGCACGAAATATCGCATTTCAAGTGCCATCAGAAATAAATCGAAGTCTCTTAAAGATTTTTGAAATTTTTTTGAAAGCGCGTAACAAAAGATGCATAAGAAAAAACAAAAAGTGTTCGTTAATTTGGCTGTAACATTAAAGTATTTGAAGAAATCTATCTAGTAAATACACTAAATATATCGATTTTTCTAGATTTTCTTTTTTCTTTTATAGAAATTAAAGACTTATTTTAGTAAGTCATGAATATACCGACAAGAAGAAAGATGTGTCTTCAATCGATTAAAAAAAGGTTGTAGTTGATTGTTGGGTACAAGATCCTATACTACGTTCATAGTTTAAAACATTAAGTAAACACTCGTTATTTCTCTGCGTCTATTTTAACCAATATGTATCTACAAAGCAATAATCACCAGTGGCAACACTATTTCCGAACCTTCCTAGCTTAACCTAAATCAATAGAGAACATTAAAAGTTTTAAAATTTGATATAAGTAATTTGTCCACAGGTATCCGCAGTAAACTCCGCTCCACACAAATTACTAATTATTCGGAACGTAGCGTTTCAGGAGCGCGCGGACTACCATTGTCAACTGAACGTTCCTGAAGGGCTGTGTTCCAAATAATTATTAATTTGAGAGTGGAACAATTATACAATCACGCAGTCGCAATCATTGTAAGTAATTTGTGTTAAATAATTTTCAAACTATAACACAAGTACAATGTGGCAACATTTTCTTCGTGTTTTCGGTAACTGTGCTAGCCTTGCAAATAGAGTCATATGTAATAATTTAATATATTTCCAAGAATTATCGTAGAAAAATTTAATATAAATATATAAAATAGAATATATATATATTATATATATTTGAATAAAACATGTAAAGCGTTTCAAGATGCATCAGGCACATTAAGAAGAGCGTGTAAAACATAGCTTTCTCTTAATTTGAACAGTGTTCAGAAAAATAAATAGTTTAGATATATATGAATTAATTAATCATTAATTTAGTAATATAATTCCTTACCCCGTCTTTATTATCATTTTTCCTTCTATACTATAATTTCTTTCTTTTGGTACAGTATAAAACATCAATAGGATCCCAGGTTCGAAAATGTACAGTATTTGATGAAATTTTGTTAAAATACTTTTTTGATTTTAATAGGCAATAAGATGAAATGAATACGTAGGCTTTTATCTCTTTTTCTTTTTATTTTTATTTCTTTTTCCTCTTACTCTTATTTCATTTTTATATATCTTATCATGACACGGTTCAATTCCGGAAGTAGTTCGTTTATTACAGGTAATAAGATTTCCACTTATCTGGACATTAAATGAAGTAGTAATGTCAACTAGGAATAGTTGGCGTTTACCATTTTTTTTCTAAAAATTTCTATCATTATTAAAAAATACTTTAAATGCAGACTTAGGTGTTTTATTCTTCTTTAATAAATTATGTATACGTTCATTTACTTCGATATCCCAAGTCTTCTATTGCATTTGGCATGTATTGGATGTATAATTTGCGTTCTTTCTTACTTTATGTTTTGCTTTTGCGTTTGCTTTTAATCCAATACGAGAAAGTATATCATCAGTATCTAAAATTGCTTTTAAAGCTGGAAGCTTCTTTAAAGCTGAATAATTCGCGAACGTTACGGCGTTATATGTACAAGTTACGTGTCATGTTGTATTAACAAGCGAAATATCAGCAAGAAATAGTCTACCTATCGCAAATTCCCCGTAACGAGAAGCGATATCAAAACTCCATTAACCACATCGGCCAATCAATATTAAAGCAATAAAGTAAAGAAAGTCAATTCGGCCATTTTATATGCCAGTTGGCCTTAAAACAAAATAAACGGGAATAATTCGAGGACAGCGTGGATTGGCTGACCGGCTACTCACTCTCCAATGAACGGAGAGGGCAGGCCGAGCGAGTACAGTCCGCCAAATACCCATTAATCCGTGTCTAATGAGATGCACAGATCTTGTTCGGCCACATTATCATATGTTATAGATGTGCTCCTCCCGATACTTCTTGGAGTACAAGTAAGTATATGTGCCGTGTATGTATTTACTGTCGTATACGCAGATTGGAAAAACTCGATTCAGAACGTTTGATCTTAGTTGGCCGACGGATTCTGTATATTTCTTTACTTTTACACTCTATTAATAGTTGCGAATATCTTATAATTAGCATCCCAACAATTTTTTTTAAAGGAAAGCTATAGTTTCCTTTACTGACACACTATTACAACTTAAATCTTAAGGTTACATTTAAAAGTCGGTTATCTAAAAATATATTATATATTGCTAAATTACCAGTCATCGTTCATCAGTATATTCCGAAATAGTACATTCTGGAAATGTAGGGATTCAACGGTTTTAACAGAAAAGACATATATTTGTAAGGTAACATCGAAACAGTCTACAGACAGACAAGTGCTAGTTTGAAGCAAGTATATCTTTCTTTGGCCAAACAAAAAATAATACACATATTATAAATGAAACAAATACTTTCAACTTAATTCTTTACTTTATCTTTTGCATGACGCACAATTATAATAATTATAATGTATACATTAATCAATTATGGATTGATATATAAATACAGGTAAAGAAAACCAAGTAGTAGCACCAGTTTACGAGAACATGGACCAATAGCATACCCACGCTTTGAACTGTTGCTAGGGCAAAAGACAGTTAAACAATTTACTTCAAGAGGATTTTTGCTTGGAATTAGTTTACTAGAAAGAAGAAAATACATTTTACTTGAGCATATCTCCATTGTGGTATGCAGAAGTGTAATACTTCGTATCTATATCGTATCTGCACGTATTCAGAAGTAGAGACCGAATTATATGTAAAGTGCGTATATTTTATTTTTTTGCGTATTTTAAATTATAGTCTATATGTAGACGTATTACACTAATTGAAGTTAATTAGCGCTAAATAGTGATTGCATATATTGCATATTTAGGCATTTCTATGCATATTTTTACAAAAGTTTCATATATTGCATATTTAGGCTTTTTCTTATCCTTTCTATTAGTAAAAATTCCTAGTAATTCCTAATGTAGATCGACAACGGACAATTCTCAGAACGATAAACCTTTTACATTGGTTTCTCTTATACTTTTTTCCAATTAATTTCGCCTAGCAGAAGGGATGTGGTAAATACGTTTTGTTGTTATTAATTCCCAAATAAACTATTTATTGATTGAATATCTTTGAGCGAAACAGCATGTAATTGTATTACGTTTTTAAATACTGTGCGTACGTACAATGAGTATAGCTAACAAAATGTCTTTATGGATTAAGCCGTATCCTGAACTGACAAAGGATGGCGACAAAATATTTTGTTGAGCCTGCAGTAAACTGGTAAGTTTAATTTTACTAACAGCTTTACAATTGTTTTTAGCTTTAACTCTTAACTTTAACCTTTGATATAAAATGACAATTGTTGTTGTAGGTGTCTTGTGAGAGAAAATACCTGATTGATCAACACGCTAAAACTTCATCACATATCGGAAGATGTGAAAAACTAAAGCGATCCGCATGTGTGCGGCAATCTATATATCAATGTGTAGGTGTAGCATCAACTTCACGAAACTCAGAACAAGAAGAATATAATACGGATCTGTGTAACGCATTAATTTCGTCTAACATACCATTAGCAAGATTAAACAATGTTAATTTGAAATCATTTCTGCAAAAATATTGCAAACATAATATACCTGACGAAAGTACCTTACGAAAAAATTATGTCACATCTTGTTACCAGCAAACAATGGCAGAACTTCAACAATTGGTAGGGAATAATTTTATTTATATCATGGTAGATGAAAGTACGGATAAGTGTGGCCGTTATATTGCCCATTTGTTAATAGGAATTCTTCATGAAGATATTGTAGGTAAATCATATTTAATTTATTGTAAAGAACTTCAAAAAACAAATAATGTGACAATTGCCCAATTCGTTCAAGAAGTGTTATCAAACTTCTTTTTACCTGGAAGTATGCCTTGTGCAAAAATTTTACTAATGTTGTTCGACATGATAAAAGCCGCGCAAAATTTAATTTTTTTTATAGTAACATTATTCATACCACTTGTTTAGCTCATGGGTTGAATCGTGTAGCCAAAGACATTAGGAATCAATTTCCTTTGATTAATGATTTAATTAGCAATGTCAAAAAAGTATTTTTAAAAGCACCTTTACGAATCCAATTTTATAGGGGGCGACTTCCCGGTGTTAAGTTACCTCCTGAACCGATTATTACGAGATGGGGTACATGGTTAGACGCTGCACTTTTCTACGCCGATAATTTTGAAGGAATAAAAAATGTAATCCTTGAAATAACTGCTGACTGCACTGCTCTAGAAAACTGTAAAAAGATAGTAAAATCAACAGAATTGTTACAAAAGCTTTTGTATATAGTCAAATTATAACTTTGTTTCAAGTTCCACTCATAAACTAGCAACGCAGGATGTCGCTCTCGGAATCAATTAAAATAGTAGACGAATTTCATATGCTATGTAAGAAGGTTAAGGGTACTATAGGTAATTCTATATACGATAAATTTAAAAAAGTGATAAATAAAAATGTGGGGTATTTGAAATTGAAGAAAGTTAAGAAAATTTTGGAAGGTAAAATATTAAGTCCTTACCAAATAATATAAGGTACTTTAGTAGAAAAAAAAAAGTATATACGTCGTTAAATTTTAAAGGTAATCTCAAATTGGAACACTGTATAATCCTAAACATGTGAATATAAGTATATTGGCAAATCGCGATTAACGATTTCAATATGTAGATTGAAGGAGTTAAGTGGAACTAGGCTCCCCAAAGTTTACCAAAACAGTAAATTTTAAATCAATGAGGTAAAGAAACTTGGTTAGCATAATTTAAATAGCAGTACCTAAATTTTATGTAGATGCTCAAATACACCCGAACGGTTTCGTGAATATATTTCTTCTGGAGTGCATATTTACTTAACCGTATCATTCATATTAAATTAGAGTAAATACGACTTCAACTTCAAGAATGAGGTATCTAAATTTTAACATGGAATTATTTCTAAGACATGTGACGTACAGCAGGTCGTATGGGTAATACTTGCTTCGGAATATTCTTAATCTGGAGAGAAACTTTGAAGGTTTGTGTTTACAATCAAGAGTTGATGAGAAAATTATCGCAGTAAATCAGTAATGGGTTTGTTTATAATTGCGCACTACAAATTGAAATGGACTACACTTTTTGCTATGCTTTTAACTAAATGAGATGCGAATTACGTAATAGACTTGATCTTTGCGCGTTTCTATTTAACTTTTATAAGTGCATTATATTCTGATAGGTACCTCCTGCAAGTTCTTTGTTATTTACGTATAAAAACCAAACGGATTAAAGTTAGTTTTGGTAAGAGCCATAGAACGCTACACAGTGAAGAATTTCGTGTAAAATATAACACTAACAGTGGTTTATATACATCCACACTATTTTAGGTATATTTTGGTAAGGGTTTTGAGCTTTACACGCTAAAATTTGTATCTATGTATATACAAACTAAACGCATTAAAATAAGTTTTGATAAAAGACCTGGAACATTAGGCGATCATGTGCGATCACTTTAAATATAGTGTTACTCTGCGGTTAATCTACCAAATGGCATGTTTGCCTGAATCTACTTTCTTAAACTACTTAATGTTGTGCTCGTGAATTCAAGGTAGTGAATTTCTTAACTTGAATTTTGTATGACCCGCTTATTAAACGAATATTTTACAGGGTATTCTATAATAGCCAAATAAAAACTAGTAGACTAGTAAATATGAAAGCACGATATCACATATTAAAAGTAAATTATCTATCACACATAGTCCAGCCCTCAACATCTGCCATAGTTATAGAGCCAGTGAAGAGAAAAGTTGCTACTAAGATAATATTAGATGATGCAGATAAGTAATTTTTTTTAATATTTCAACACACATGTTCATATAAATTTTAGAAGTGTAGTTCAAAACAGAATGTAAATCAAATATACTGTTCACATTATTTTTGGTAAATTTTACACAGAATTTTGTTATGTGTTATTTTTACAGTTAATAGTGTCGGCTGTTTATATGTATTTTGTGTAACACAATAATTATCGTAGTAGTGTCCTTCTGTTTTTGTCGTGTTTATTTCAGTAATTTACTTCTTGTTAAAAAGTCTTTTCAAGACTTTAAGAAGAATATAACGAACACGATGACCGCTGAAAATACTGCGTCAGTTAAAAACATCTGCCATACTATTATATACTATACTCTTTCGATTAAATTATTGTGCTTTTCATTCTTTCCTTATAAGGTCATAAACACGATTTTTTATCTAGTCAAAATTACAAAAACTGCTGCAGGAATAAACTTGCACGATTCCAAATAACATGTCTTTTGTACCTTCTGTCTGTGCGTTACTTAACTTTATACTATTCGTTTTTCTCTTATACTGGAAGAGCTTTACACATATTCGTCGACGTACTTTTCTTTTTTTTTGAATAAAACATTGAGGGGCAGATTTTACACTTCTAGGTGTAAAAAACCCATTTCTTACACTTTCATGTGTAAAATACCTTAAATACACTGCTGAATACCTCTTACCAAATTGATTTTGGTAATAATATGTAACTTTTTCCAAATTGTGTGTTAGTTTTAAGACGCAAATTTTTTACCACTGAATTTTTAAGCTTTACATATGTAAATTTTTATCTGTGTGTCTATGTCATGTGTTTTAGATGTGTACATGAAAACTGGGATTGAATTCAAGGTATGTAAACAGACACTATGTAGAATTCTTATTGATATAAACTATATTATATATAAGTATAAGAAATTTGAATCAAATAGAAAGTGTTTGATGATCTAGCAAGAAATAACGGTATGATGAGTACGACACTTGCGATTTATGATAATAGTCTCGGTGAAGATAAAAGCGCAGTTGTGTACCTTTATGAAAGCTATGCCCATGAATACTGAACCATGTCCAAACGCGGGCAAAATTTAGAGTTAAAGAAAGTGTTAAAAATGTATTTGATTAATAGAGCGTTGCTTTTATTTAAATCGAAAACAGAGTGAAGACTACCACCATAAAATAAATCACTATACCATTTGTTGATACTCTGTGCTCTAATTAATTCTTCATTTAACAAGGCAGATATATTCATACTTAACTCGATTGAATCGGTTTTGAGTATACTCAAAAGAAATGTTGCCTCACGAAATGCAGATGAGAGACCTCTAGTAAAGTTGCAGTCTCAAATTCCAAATTTACTAACTCAATTTTGGGAGATATTGAAAACCATAATAATTTTGATGTATGGTATTATTCTTATTTACACATAAAACCATATATTTCGCTAAATAGCCGCATGAGTTGTGGACCTGCAATCGACTAATGGTGTTTATTTCTTGTATTGTATATTTTTTCCCGTTTCGTGTCGCTCCTTTACGTTATTTAAAAAAAAAGTTAGATCTTTCCGTATTTTAACGAGAATCCATTCGCAAAAGGCTTCTTGTCTACCGAAATTAGTAACTATCAACACATGGGTTGGAAAAAAGTTTGTATCATGCATTTTCTGGCTACTTTGAATGCTTTATATTGATGAGTGTGAAATTACAGGAACCGCACTTGAAATTGGTGCTTGTGAATGTGTTGTAGTATGCAAAACATTTATGATATTCTCTTCATCTGAAGTTAATGGTTTAGTTTTATGCCCTGTCACTTTCCTATACCTCAAAAAAATATTTCAGCTCTTTAAATTTTTTTCTCATTTTTGTCAGATGAGAATAGTCTTCAATAGTATCTCAGACTTTCGCGGCTGTTTGCCATATTTGCAACGGTTGTCGGGTTCCGCCTAGGTTTTTGTCCCTGACGTTTCGCTAACAACTGCGGTTCGCATTTTCAAAGGTACTGAGAATAGTCTTCGTTACATACTTTACAGGTTCTGCCAATTTTTTTTGGCATTCACCGTGTATATAAATAAAATTTAAAGTATCTTCGTTGTTATACTCTACTACCATAATTAATATGCTTTGACACAGATACAAACGAAATATTATTGTTATTAACTTTCCTTCTCTGAAGCAAAATCTATTTTATCAATTTCGCTTATATATGGTCAGTAAATGGATGACTCCACAATTTTGTTAAAATCACTCGAAAGTAAGTGAATTTGGGAATAGGAAATATGTTATTCGTATTTTATATATGAAGTTTGTTATTAAAAAAAAGAGAAATTTTTAATGTTAAGCACATTCGTATTTAGACTGTTTTTTGCGACATTCAATATAAAATATTTTAGATGTATTTATGGGAACGAATGGGAACTAATGTCGTCAACATATATATCATAAAAATGATTTAAGAAACAAATGCCTACAGTAAACTGCACGCCTGTAAAATTTTTCAGAAAAAAAATAATTTCCTAAAGTTGCTACACTCGAAACCTTATGTACTCATATTCGATTCCAATTTGGTCGTGTGTATTAAAAATATTTTCAGAAAATATATCCCTAACCGTAATATCGTTTGTCAAAATTTCAAAGCAGTAGTTTCATTACTTTTTGAAACGTGTCAAACACAGAGACATGTCATGTGCGTGTGTACTTAGTGAAGGTATTGTGATTCGTTGAGTTGTTAGATTGATTACGTTTCCGTTTTTTCCTTAAAAAAAATCATGAATCATCTACAGTCGTAACTTTATTATATTTCCATGCCTTATTTATTATTCGTAAGTTGCTATACGTTTCTTCTTGCAATTTATCGGTATTAATGTTGTCTTACATAGCGCACGTTAAAGTGTGATGTCTTAGTTAGTAATGATGATGTAAGTAATTTAGATAATCTCGTTGAAAAAGAATAATTTCTCAATAATCAATTCAACGGGATATATATTTTACCTAGAGCGAGAGAGACGTTATACTCCATGCCATAATAAAATATAAACGTGAGTTTTGCGAGGAATTACTCGTGACATAATCAATTAATACGAAAGCTTAGACGATAATTACGTTTTGTGAGATCATCCAGGATCTTAATAAGGCCGCATTTAAACTAATTATATCTATGAAAATCTAAAAGTGTATACGTGTACGCCTCTCTCGAGAGTTTCTGTGTCAATAAAATCATCAATTAATTTATTCATAAGAGATAAACGAACCGCAAAGAATCAATTAAATTAATAAATATATAAAAAAGTCCAGGCAAACGTACCATCAAAATATATCTATAGTAACTGACGTTCATAATTTATCCGCTTGTGCTCATTACACGATTATGCTAAGCGAGAGAATGGAAAGTAGGGTCAATTTGCGACGAGAATTTTTCATAACCTTCAGCTTGTATGTTGAGTTCGTCTACCGTATCGCTGAATTCTTGTGCGTACTGATCTTCTCTTTGATTTAATGAAAAACTAGTAACAAATGAATTAGTACTCCTAATGTGAAGAAATAAAGCGGTACTTTAGATAAAACATACTCTTCTAGTAAAAAGAGAACTATAACAGGCACAAACACTACACCGAAATTAACATTAGATACGGGGAATAGTGATTAATATTTTTTTCTTGAATGTAGTTATACTTGCCGTAACTTTGATTGTGTAGTGTTTTCTTTTTGGCTTCAAAGTTTGTTTCTACTATTTCTTTAAGATATTTAGAAAAAGCACATTTGACAACGTTGTGGTAATCCAATGATTTTAATTGAAAACATTACTGTCAAATTTTGGCGCTATGTATTTCGTTCTGCTTTAGTGTTAATTTTATGTTAATATTGTTTTTCTGTGATTATTTGTATTATTATTTATAATTTTGGTTAGATGTTGAATTTCTGTGTTTTTTTTTGGTATTATTTTGTTCACTCGTAATGGCTTTCACATTTAATAAATATGTCAATATGTAATGGAAATGCTAACACGGCGAACGAGAATATCACAGACTTTCTTGTTTAGGATTTCATTAAAGAGAAAATTTATGCAAAATTGGAGACAGAGTTAATGCGGCAGTACTACGAACAAACGGATTTCAATTCGAACAATTACTTAGGTAATACTGTAATTGATTTACAATTAGATAAATATTCAGAAATGAGTCAATACTGTTATAAAATACACCGCAATTTAACACGTTTTAATCTGTATTATTTTTACAATAAATAACTTCAAGAGCGAACCAAGTTCGCCAAAGGGTAATAGTGGCTCTGGATGCCGGTACACTCTTTATGAAATTCCATATGTTTGGAAGATTTAAGAAATACCGCCTTTGTCGATGATGTTAATCTATTTACGTTTGGATTACATTTTCAAATTTCTTCAGTTGCAAGCTGTAACCCATGCTATCGTACATTTACTTAAAGCGACGGCCAAATAAATGTCTAGAGAACAACATCTAGCATAATGATACTGCTAAATACTTACCAATACTCACGGTATTGGTGGAATCATTCACGGGAAAGACAGTGCGAAGAGATAAGAAATGCTAACACGTGGGCATGTGTATGCCTACCCGCGATTATCAGCGCGGTTTCGAGCGATTTTTCTGCCCTACACATTATAATTTCCTATCGCCTAATATTGTCGTATCTAAACTAAGAGCTTAAGCGAGCATTCTTGGTGTTATGCACTACTACAGGAATAACACACTCGTCTGCTGGTTCAAACACAGCGAAATAAGCGGATACAGTTTTGCAACCCTTCTCCCGAGCAGCGGATGGTCTGCTCAACCAGAGAAGGCGCGCACTAACCATTAGCTGAGAAGGAATTATAATGTGTTGGGCAGAAAAATCGTTCCAAACCGGGCTGATGACGCCTGGTAGGTAGAAACATGCCCGAGTGTTAGCGTGTTTTCACTTCTCACATTGCCCTTCTCGTGAATGATTCCGCTAATACCATGAGCAGTTGTATTCAGTAGTATTAATTTGAATTAAGTGGGGTAGAAAAAAACAGTTGTGTACTAAGAGTATTATGCCACGCTGTAAATTTGTTGAAGCATTTTCCTCAATTGATATCGAAATACAATTAGAAATAGTAAAAAGGACAACAGTTACGTAAACACTTTGAAATGATTTTGACGACGGGTGTGTGTTACGAGTTTTATATACAAGGCGTGATAATTCTCAGAATGCGTCCTGGGACTGTATACTAGCGGCTACTGGTAGTTTAAATTATTTAAACGGCGTCTCCATTTACTAGGGGAAGGCCGGAAACTTATTTACTGGAATACTAGTTGTATTAGAAAATCATCGTCTTCTCGGCGCAGTTTTAATTTTGGAAATAGCCAATAGCAAAGAAAGCCATGTCGGGTAATTTAATTGAACAGTCTCCTTTTTTAATAAGAAAGTTCCTCACGGAGAGCGTACTATGGCTTGGCACACTGTCATGTCAACTGACCTTTTTTCTAACTTTTAATTTAGGACTTCATGATGGATTGATGACGAAACACATCAGTGCGGTCTTAAACTCACACAAAACTTAATACCAATACGATGCTCTAAAATCCGCCATCGTTTATTGTTACACTAGGATGCACGTGCAGATATATTACCCTTGGAGTAGCTAACTGACATCTGCCTTTATCACTTGAAATTTGCACATGTATTAGTTCAAACGTTTTGAAACATGAAAACGCCTGCGATTTCAATGTAATTATATCATAAGTCACACTACGTGATTATTCTGTGAGTTAAATTGTCATACATAGTATTTTATTACAAGTTTGATGTGTTTGAATCTGCTTATCATCAAACCTGGTTTAATCTAAAAGCATTTTATTTTTTAAACATCTTTTTTATTTTCAAATACCAAGCCTTAGATATAACTTATTACAGATGTGTGAGTGTTTGCTGTTAACGTATCACTGTCCGTGCTCCTAAGAATATTCCTTTAAATAATCTTGCAAGCTTGAAGAAGTGGTCAGTGCTGTTACCGATCACTGCCAATCTGCAAACGTTTATACTTATTATGTGTATATCCAGAGAAGATATTTCTGAATATTACATTGTGGTATATTTGTTGCTTTGTATGTATTTTACATTTCAATATATCTTTCGATTTATTTGAAAATATATGTATATCGGAGAGATTTTAAAATTACGTTTACTATGTCTCCATAAACATCAGTTAACTTTAATTGGTTAACAACGTAACATTACAAAGCCATCCGACTGCATTTAAAATTAGAGCAATAATTCTATACTTCATGATTGAATGTGACCGTGCTTTCTTATCTTATTCCTCGAAACTGTCGTTGTAGTAAGCTTGTGGAGTGGCCGCATGTCCTTGAAGTGTTCGCTGAGCTCAAGAGCGTTAAATATCACAGAAATTGTTCCAAGGTAAAGTAGGATGGGTGTAAATTATTATCGCTTTTAATCATCCACCTTTTCAGTGTCGCCTTATTTAAAAATTCTTGTGACATAGCGTTGTTAAAAGTATCTCCTTCGTTGTTATTGTAATACCGGAGATTTTTATTTAATTTATTGTTATTGACTTTTTTCTTAGAATTCACGACTCTTAATATAATTATATACTACCGTTCGATTATTTATGCATTAAGATTAAAATCGCTGATTGTTCTTGTACAACTTGTATTAGCCATTGAAGGGATGTAAATGTAGTAATAACTAACGAAAGCATTCTGGATCTAATGGTATTTATTTGATGTGTATATAATATTATATACGTACTGTCCGTTCGTTTTACTTAGGCGAATTCCAGCGAATGCCGATGTCTGTCGTATTCGGGTTATACGAACGACAAACACAAACTGAACAGGGTGATATTAGTATCAGCAGCAAAAATAAATTCGAGTATTGATAAATACTTTTATGTAGGTAAAGAATTCACAATTGTAAAACGAATATTATTATTAAATTGTATAACGAATATTTTGCTAATAAATTTATGTTATATAAAATTAATCTAAAGAAGTAGTAAATGATACGAAAAATGTTGTCATTAACCTTGAATTGTTCAGTCTTTAAATCGGTAATTTTTTCATTTTTCCAATATTTTCTTTCCACTTTTGTTACGTGATCACAAAATTTTCATTCATCTGCGTTGTTAAATGATTTATTATGTTATTGATAAAATTAGGCTCAAGAGTTGAGTATATTTACTAAATAGGTAGTATTACTATACTTTGGATTATAATGCAAATAATCTCAATTTTAATTCTTTTGATTTCAAGAATCAGGTAATCCTAATCTCTTTATTATATTTATAAAATGTTCATCCATTTTAAATGTATTTTTGACATGCATTAATCCCTTTTTAATGGTATCAGCTAAAATAAAGAGTAAAGAGAAAGTAAATATAACATTAATACCTTTACCATTAATGCCTTTCAATTTTTGGGTGAAATACGGGTACAATACAATTGAAGCAATGCGGATAATATTATATACTGTCCATTCATCCTTCTCGGCTTCATAAAACGAATGAGGTGCATAATTATTTCACGTTTTAAAAGATTCAATAACGCAAGAAGATTTACATATAGGTATAATATAATAATAGGATTAACAAGACAAATTATGTACACAATGCTTTTGATCCTTTTAAAAGAACCTCTATCATAAAAGCATCAAATTTTCGTGTTCTCTGATTCGCATTTTAAGACGTTTTTATGTGTATACGTGTACACGTTATGTAATTGAGAAACACTATTACATATTATATATATATATATATATATATATGTATATTAATGTTGCTTTCGGTTCTTGAGTGTTACTCCAATGCTGCTGTGTATTATGCGGGGTTATTGGTGGGATAACACCCAAGTATCAGCAGCAGATTACAACCGCGAAAATATCAGAACCAACATATATGCGCATATGTATAAGGAGTGTTTCTATAAGAGCGCAAAATTTTAAGATTCAATAAAACCTGGTTCTCTGCAGCAAAATATTGAAATATTGATTGATTTATAATGTGTACATTTGGGTGTTATGTGTGAAACAATATACATTGTAAATGATGGCCATGGCTTTGCTGGCACATGCGTACTCTTTTGGCAAGGTTTGCTATAACACCATTGTATATATATATACAGCGGGTTTCAATAACAGCGCAAGATTTGAATTTCATGCAAGTAAAAGAGTAATATTGCTTAGTTTGAGGCGAGTTGCATTATTTATGTAACTATAATATTACTTTATATTATAATATTTACTTTATATTATATATATATATATATATATAATATAAAGTAATATTATAGTTACATAAATAATGCAACTCATCTCAAACTAAGCAATAACTATTAAGTTTGCACTATTAAGCCTTTGTGTTCTCAATGCTTAAAACACGTTGAAGATCATGGGTGCGTCTGCGATCTTTCCGAATGCAATTCCAATTCATAAGGTGCTTTCGACCACTACCGCCGTTTCTTTCGATATGAACTAGGTCGGGGCAGGCGACAACAATAATTCGGGCACTCCCGTGTAACGCGGATTAAATCAAAAAAGAAAACTACAAGATGCGGATATACTACGTTAGAAAATGACACATTAAACGGACATTGTAGCATCTTGTTGTGACCATCACAATTATATTTACGTTACTGAATACATATACACATGCACGAGTATATTCTTTCCGTTGGTTTGATTGTATGTGGGTTCGTGAGACGGGTAGGTGTTAAATTAATATTTATGTGAAATATTTGCTGGCCGTATATCATCGCGAAAATTTATTTCTCTATATAATTAGCAATATTGTCAAGGATCGGTAATTGCTGGAGAATAAAAGGGGATAATTTAAATAAATTAAAATTTTGTTTTAGTTAAAAAAGATTGCGTTAATAGTGTTTGTGTTCTGGATTACATATTTAACATATCTAACAGATACCTGCACAATTGGATAATGTGTCTATCTAGTGAATAGATAAACCGTTTGAAGTCCGGAATATATCGTTTTTTTCGGTCAACTATTACAAAGTTATAAATCGTTTAAAATTGAAACATAAACCTTAAGATTTTTGACTTTTAGAAAAACTTTGTTACGTCAAAACATGATCACATCAACTATATTTTTGTTAGGCAACTTAATTGTTACTTGATATTCTGTTGATCGAATTCTCGGCTATTAATAGTTGCATTAATATTAAATATAGCAATTAAGTCTAATTTTTTGGTTCACTAGTAACAAGTAAAATAAAACTTTTGTGATATAATTTATAGTCTTTTCTATAGATATGTACATTTTTTATCAAAATTGGTTATTGCCACTACATGGGGATTAATGCAATAAAAGCTTCTCGAAGTTCTTGTAAATGTCTTTCTCTTAAGGAGACTCTTAGTAAGTAATGATATTTTAATGACTTCGGACAAGTTTCAGGGTAGATTATCGAAATTGCCCTCAGTTACGTTTCTGTATTCGTTGTGAGATATTCCTGTGACTAGTGTTGTTAAGACTGCGAAACGCGCCGAAACGAAAACTTAAACATAGAAACACGTGCTTTTATAATTGCACACCATCAACCTGGCAAAATCAACCGGCAAATTGCGAAACAATTAAAGTTAAACAATACAACCGTAGACTATACCGTCAAGAAACATCGAGAAAGTGGCGATTTTCTGAATAAATCACGAAGTAAGAGACCGAGAGGGATATAACTTTTGCTGAAGATCGTGAGGAGAAGTAATAATTAGCAAAAGAAATCGACAGAAAACATCCCCAGAAATCGTTGCTGAATTCAATGTAGGCCGTCGAAAGTTAATAAGCGTAGAATAGTTATCTTTGGAGCGTTTATTATGAGAGATAATTTTGCCCAATCGAAATTGCTCTAAAATTGACATGTTTATTTTCTAGTGCGAGTCAACATCAGCTCGCAAAAGATCAGTATCTGTAGGATGATCATCCTACTGATACTGATTTTTTTGCGAGCTACCGCAGACTCGTATTAGAAAATAAACTTCATTATACATGGAATTACTGAGGAATTAGTCCGGTCATTAGATCTAATTCTTTTCGACAATTTTTTTCGAACCGTTTGAAGTCAGTAGTAATACCTGAATTTCCCGCAAGTGCATATTGTTTCTCGTGTATTGTTACTCTGTAGTAGCTTGTATTTGTAGATTTTTATTTAGCGTGGATAACGGTATTTAATGCTTAAACTTAGTATAAAACTGAAGAAAATAGGATTAAACGTGGTTTGTAAGTAACTAAATTTGAAATTTAGAAACTTTGATGTACTTTTTCTAATTTTGTTTTAATTTAATTTATCAAAGTTTTGACAAGTGTATTTAGTGTATAAATTTGTCAACGTTTCTAGGCGAAAGAAGTATAATGTATATAACCCAGCTTTAAAAAAGAGAAATGAACGTTTGTTTGAAATATCCTAGAGTTTCTAAGAATATAATTTAAAAGAATAAAAACTATGTTAATATAGCGTTATGTTAGTGTCATCCTAACAGAATTATTATTATAAAGGCAATTTCAATATTCTAATTTACGTTTTAACCAATCATTCATTACAATTTTCATTTCTTATGAGTGCTATTGTATTAAGATAACTTTTACATAATAATATACCAAATTACAAATTCTGTACGAAAAAGTATAAAGAGATATCATAGGGAATACTATTACTTGACACATAAACAACATTTGATTAGAGACGATAGGCATACGTAGGTAGTTAATTTACCATACAGAGAGATGCAATCATTTGAAATTAATTATAGAGTTGTATACGTATACGTTCATACATAGGTACTTATGTAGTTCGAAATAATGTCAGTTTTGTTGATGTATCTGTTTATTTTCCGACTCCTTTGTGTCCGTTTTTAAATGGTATGCAAATTAGTAACATCCTGATTTAATAATAGCAGCGTTGATGGTCCAGCGTTAAGGTTTGGCTCGAACCAGATTTTAGGTGTGCCCTCGAGGTGTGTCTTGTCAATCAGCGAGGTCAATAGGTTAAATCTGTCAGCGTTTCATATATTAGAAATTCTTTATATACTCGTGCTCTCGTCCCTTGTGTTTCTTACAAACATATACATATATGTATTACCGTGTGTATATAGGTACCTTTTTATATATAATCGTGTGAATACGTTGCCGACCACCATCAATAACTTTCGTATTTATATTTTAACGCTTTATTAAGTTACAACATCAAATAATCGTTATTCTTATTTTAAAAAATCAACAAACGAAGAATATCTAAAATTATTTATGGCGTCTACAAACATGCAAATAGTAGAAATTTCGGAGTTTATTTAGTGATGTAGAATTATTCCGAAAGATCACATTACTATATATGTATGTGCCTACAAAAGCAAAATAAAGTATGAGAATGAAAATTATTTCAAAGTAATGAAATGTGTCGATAGTTCTACCGAGATCATAATAGTATTGTATTAAGGTTACAGCCACCGAGAAATTGGTAAAAAGGTAAAAGTTGCAAAAATAACAGTTAAAAATATAAGTTCTTTAAAGTTACTATTGTTATAAACTTCTCTAGGACTTCGTGCTTAAGAAAATATCTGATAAATTAAAAAGGAAGAGTTGTGTAAAAACAAAAAAAACGTTTTAGTGCTTGACCTCTGCCCACATTCAACTTAGTTCAATCAAGCAGTTTTTTAGAACTTTAGGCAGCCACGATGATTACTTGATATATTTGCAAATAGTTCCCTTAATTGAAAATAGGAAAAAATAAAGGCTCGGTGTCCAATGGTAAGAGCACTTGAATTTGGCAACTCAGGTATCACGCGTTTGAAGCCACCGTTCGTCAAGTACAGTGGCAGGACACCTTTTAGGGCAGATTCAGTACGCTTTTGGAGTACCATTGGGAAAATAATTAACGATGCTTAATCTTTTACGGCGAGGGGATACAGTAACAAGGGTTACAAGCTAAAATCGCTTATAATCCCGTGGAGCCGCCCACTACAAAAAAATAAATTTCCGAATACGAAAAGTAAAAAACGATTCTAACTTCATACAACTTATGATTGATGTTGAAATAGTTACTTGTTACTTGCTAGCAAATGGGATCTATACAGCGGTAAATTCAGTAAATTTAAATATTTTTGGACATATTTGGATCAACAAAAAAAATTCTTGCGCAGTAATGATGCTTTCGTCAATACATCATTAGAGGAAAAACAATTAACGAAAATCAAAATTTCCATCACGGACATTACGTAAATAGTTGCGTAACTACAGCAGTGTTACTATGCAAATTCTTTAATGTGTACATACGTAGTAAAGTAATGAGTCGGTTTAATTAACATCACACTCTATTTAAATTACTCATTAAATATTTGTTTTTATCATTGAGATCAAATAGCCGTACGGCTTGCTCGCGTTAACTCCATAACGTTGTATGATGAAAACAGGTGTAATGTGTAGGTAAGCACATAAACAGTTGTACTAATATTTACATACGAAAATTCGTAAAACTTTTTGTAAACCTTTTAAAGCAAAAAAATAAATTTTAATAAATCCCTATAATTTGTAAATATCACCTCGATAGCTACAAGTTTGCGTCGGAAACCAAGCATTATGGTACGGCTTTTATCTAACATCTTGAAATAGCGATTACCGTAAATAAATATTTTTACTTGGCAAATACAGTCGCGGCACCTATTATAATAATGATTTTTTATATCCACATTGTAAGAATCATCAAAATTTACAATTAGAAAAAACGACTCACCTAACATTTTACTAAGATCGGCATTATGGAGATCAGGATTTTCGTCGGCCAGCTTTTTTCTTTCAACTTTCGCCCAAACCATAAACGCGTTCATCGGTCTTCGTATTCTGGCTTCTTTAGGAACTTTTTGACCCTGTCCACCCATTTTAGGAACGTAATTTGTTCGATTCGGTGCGTACACTGGCATCGAGTCCGTAAAATTTTGCCGGATATATTCATTTGCAAACCGACTGTTATCATACACCCTGTAGTCGCCGTACATGCCTGAGTTAATATCCCAAATTTCTTGGGATTTCGGAAGGGCTTGAGGTAGGACCTGCGATGCCGGAATGAGGTCCTGTTCCGGATAGTCGTATCTTGGCGTTAGATGCATAGAGTACTGTTGTGATAAAAGAGGTGAAGGCGAACTAGAAGGCGATAAACAATTTGAATATGGATTGGTGGTTGTAGGGGATGGTGTAGCATCCTCCATTATCCTGAAACAAGAATTAATATATAAGTTTGGGCGTCGGGCCAGTCACATGTTCTTATTTATAACTGTAAAATATTTTACAGTAAAATATGGGACCGAATGAAAAATCTTAAAATCATTTTATTCCACATTGGTGTAAATCTTACGCACTATTAAATCAAAGAAAACAAGTCTAGCTCACTTTTGAAATTTTGTTATTTGTATATTCTGCATTTCTGCCTGTATAGTATATTACAGTTTTGTACGTTAATGTTGCAGAGTTGAGAAGTATAATCAATAGTACCTTATGCAGCAAAAAAGGTTAGGTAAGGATGCGCTAATATTATTTTGTATCTTTTACGTTTAGTTTTATGTAAAAAATGTTGCATTACGCAAATAATGGAAAACATTTGATTTGTACGTATGTATATTAATTTATGTACTATAATATGGTGTTACGCACTGATTAAAGTTAATTACTGCTAATTAACTTTAATTAGTGTAATACATCTACATATAGACCTAAAATATAATAAATAAATAAAATAAAATATATCCACTTTGGATATAATCCGGTCTCTACTCATGACATTGTTGGAAAATTAGTTCCTATAAACATTGTTATTTCTCTTTCTAATTCTTTTTCTCTTTTATATAAAAATGTCATTGATTGAATTATTATTAGGAATGACAAGCGCGGAGACACGATGTTAATCATTTGTCATTAATTTGATAGCAGTATCCGTTCTAATAATATTATTCCGAAGAAAACGTTCTTCGGCTTGGAATTACACATGTTGGTTGTAGCAGATACAAAAATTATTATTAAGGTTTTCAGGAATAGGTGCGACCGTAATTTAAATACAATTTTTCCGTTGAGAGACTTCCTACACGTCTTAATTTATATTGTGGGATGTGGTAACTAAGTATTGCACAAACTCCTTCGTTAGTTTCGATACACCAACAGTACGTGATGAACTCGGTGGGTACCTCGACTTTGATTAATTTCTCTTTAAATGAAGAGAGATTCGAATTACAAGTAAATTAGCGAAGTGGCTCGATATTCAACTTTTTATCTACTCAGAGTGCCAAGCTAATTAGTTAAATTCCCTCTATACTTTGAGATAGAATGAAATACACATAGTATTAAAAACGAGATCAATTTAACTTACTTAGGCATAGTAAGTAATTTTGAATTATAATTGGACTTGAGTAGCAACGAAATGTTATATATGTCTGGTATGAGTTAAAGAGTACGAAAACTACTTTATGTACAAGACTTGGATATTTATTATCATTCAGTAAAGTAAAATAGTTCAACACTGAAAGTGGATTGCCGGTATTTAAAAATAAATAATATTAAAGTAACAGTTCTATGGTTACTTGAACATTTTGTTTCTCTCGGTGTAGCTTTCTAATAACCAAACCGTTTCATGCAGTTTGTAGTCACTTTGTAAATGCTTTTGTCTGCATTTACTCTCAAGCATTTACGTCATTGTTTTTCGGGAGTATCAGCCTCTATAATAAATATCCAGAATTATACAAAGAAAACTACTGTAATTATGTAGACTTATCGCAACTGTTCGTTTTCTTTTTAGCATTTTGCTCGCTGAACTTGATTCTATGTAGATGGGGAATATCCTACAGTTTCAACGCTTCCGAAACTCTTTCTATTGCAAAGAAGCATTTGCTATTTCTGTGCATTTTAGCTGCTATGTATGTAATACAATTTCTGACAAACTATTTACATTTTTAAGGATAAATTTGTGGAAATCTTAAAAAGCTTATTTGTGTGCTATTTAGCATTATAGTTCCTGCTGCTGAAATGCCTATCAAGCTATCAATAGTATATTATATATAAACAGAGTATATTACTATAGTTATCTATTGTTTATTATATTACTGACCATTTCCATACATTCAACAGTTTTCATGTTTAAAATTTTGCTTTTTCATATATAAATACAGCTTAATGAAAGGATTGGTTTCGCAGGATTGTACTATATTTATATTTATCTATGCTCTTGCTAAAAAGTTTATGTAAGTAAGATAAATGGGATGAAAATACTATAAAGCGCTATAAGACAATCTTTTAAGTACAGTTTTCAATCTCAGAAAGCGAGAAGCAACTTCAAACAGTTACATAAAAAAAAGAAATCATGAAGAAATAGAAGAAAATTTTCAAACGCATTTAATCAATGACAATATAAAGTTGCTCTTTTATTTTCCAAAAAATCTTGTGTTGTGCACTCCGTAGAAACTTATGCCTTGGATACGTTTTGGAAGCGTGAGCTCTGTGTAAGCTTCATTCTTTTAATCCCATCAGACACAAGTTGATAAGTTTTGACGTTAATCCCTTATCGGCTTTGAGAGAAAAATAGTGAAAAAGTTACGAATTGTCGCGTAAAATAAAGTGCAATTAAACCTTCAATTCCATTTAGAATGTCTGTGGTTATTAAGAAAAATGGTCTTAATTTCATTTTGTCGTCAAAATTTGTATTTCTTACAATTATTCTTTGTAACATATTAATAATAAGTGCGGAATTCTATTTGTTTCAATCGCACTCCATAGTATCCATAATATTCTATTTGTACCAAAAATGAGTAATCAATTAACTTTTAGAAGAAATACAATCAGATTGGCTAGTTATTTTTGAGACCAGCACATCAGAAATACCCTAAATTAGTTTGTATTTTACAGGCACCACGACAAAAAATTATTTTGTGGACGATGCAATTAATGAAATCGCAAGCGTGTAAGATAAGTAATTATAAACATATTGCTAGATTTTGTAGTTGATGATAAGTTTGCTTAAATATACATAGACTGTTTGTACTTCATGAAAAAGTGTTGTCTAGAACTTTTATGAAAGTAATTTATTTGTTTTTGCGCAGGAATATGGCAAATAAAGTATATTGCACGACTATTTGGAAATTAAAAGGATTAATGTTAGGAAAATTTACGTGGTGAATTATTATTACATAGTAATGCGATATGAATATTAGTAGCTGCGTATTTATTAAAGCTTGTACTTAATATGCAAATTATGCAAGCAAATAATAATTTTGTTTCCATCATTGTACAGCTAATATAGTAATAATACTAACATATGTACATAACTACATACTAACATAAATAATTATGTAGAATAACATTTTAAAGTATTGTTAATAATTTTAATCCAATACATTACTATTACTTCTATAGTAAACTAGAAGTTTACTTTTCTAAACGGTTTTCTCAATGATTTACCATTAATTTGAAGTTTGTTTCATTATTGATATAGTGGCTCAACTGAGGTTTTAATAAGAAATTATGTCGCTCAATATATTTTCGTATTTACTTAACTATGGAAATTCTTTTTCCTGAAATTGCAATTGTTAATATCCGGAAAATAAAATTTAGTGAATTGTTAATACCAAAGGCTATTGCTTCCAGCAATAAAACAATAAAAGTAAAATCTTTATAATACTATAAGTAAATAAAGTGCTTACTGTGGGTCTGCTTAGTAAGAGATAGTTTTTACATTGTGTAAAAAATGGAAAGTGTAAATTTTCAGTTAGCTGTTGTAGTGTACAATTGTATAAATGTAATCTTTCAGTTATATCTTTATCAATATATAAGAATATGTGAATGATGATGTGAACTGGCTATTTTAATGATGGTTTTCCTTCTTCATATAATCATAAATTCTCATAGCGTAATATTTTATGTTAGACTTACACATATAACATTCCTCCACCTATGTACTTGTAATTGCTTTATACATTAAAGAAGAAAATAAAAGATTGGACAAGCTGAATGGGAAATGTCAGTTTGTCATCAGCTCTCTCGTATTTTTTAATGCACTTCTATAATTCTATAGTATAAGTTTCGATGTATCATAAAGCGTTTTATTGTCACACCCTACATAATGTAGTTTTCATTATGATATATTGTAACCAGAAAAATGATACCTGCATATGGAAAATGCATGGAACATTACATTTTGTTTATAAAATAAAACGCAGGTATTGTGATAAATTTAAGATTATTATTGATTCGGTGTTGTAAAGCACAGTTAATGCTATTACTGATAGAACACAATACCATACAAATGATAAGGATGGTTTAGCTAAACACAATTTGCCATGATTTTTTTTTATATAATTTGGGTGGAATGTCAGCAAGGACACGTTCAATGTAAGTCATCAAATCGTCAGCAAATCGTGCAATGTTATTGATTTATAATATAAATTAACACCTTCACATAACCACATAGAAAATTTAGTCAAATCGTATAAGCGAAGATTGACTGGGCCGTGAAAACTAAATTACGTTCGTTATTTTGTTCTATTTGATTTATATGAAATGTATTAGGACAATTGTCAAACGATCAGTCCATTGCTATATAAATTATTGCGAAACTCGTGCAGCTTATGCTCCAGTACTCCGCTCATTCTTGCTTGTTTTAGATAGGTACGTAAGTAAGTTGGCGTTAATTACTAGTATGCGGAACGTGTGTTGTTAAAAATCTACCACTTGATCTGCAGCGCCCATCTGACGTATTTTGCGAGTATTTCTCTACAAATTGTCGGAAAAACAATACGAGTATTAATAACGCATGAACATAATTTCTGAGCATTCACTTCGATATCATTTAAGGTACAATGTAATAAATATATCATTTGGTGAACCACATTCGTGTATCTGGCAACACATAAGAAATCAATTCACGTTCAACTTGCCAGTCGTCGTTTTTATCACCACCGTAACGGCAATATTTTAATAAATATGTGACGTTTCTATAAATTATGCATTAGGCTAAAAACCAGGGCATTTTTCACTGTAGCTGGTATAGGGTAATGTGGAGTAATACCACTTCTATAGGGTTAAGAGAAACTTAGTTATTTACTACTTTTTCAACTTTCTATATATATTTTATTTTTTGTCCAACACTTTGGCTTAATTCTGAGTGATATTATAACACGTTTTTGTTAGGATGCAGTTTCTATGAATGCGCCATGCCTTACAGCCAAATGCTGACAACAATTTGCAATAAACGATGGCAGAAACATGCAGGTTGATGGATGAGAAATTTCAAGCGGACATTCGTAGAGTAGTTCCTTATGACTTAACTTTCTATTTACAGCAGTAAAGAAGTCATTAGAGTAAAACACCAATTAGGAAGACACGAAGAAGATGTACCTACATAAATACGCTGCAGAAAGTGCGAACCGCTGTTATATAGTTGTCGTATGGTTTTATTTTTTTTTGTGCGCAGATAAATGTGGTTTGCGGTTGATTTGTAGAAAAACTTCGCTAATGAAACATAATGATTAGCGCACGTATTCAGTAAGTTGTAATAAAATTAAAATCCTTGTAGGTAAATGGCTGATACATGAAATCGTTTAAGAGATTCCTCTATGCATTTATAATTGTGGAATGCTGTACATATATGAAATACCAGCTCATTCAAAATATAAATATTTTTAAAGAATGAGACAACTAGATATATTAAAAGCAAGTCGAAGAAAATTAACCGAAAATAACCGAACTTATCTACGCTTTATATAAGAATCTATCAAAAACTTCTACCAATTATTTTTAAGAACGTGCCTTATCGTAATTCTATTTTCAATAGATCGTATCCAAATGTGACACTAAACTAATCTCACCTTACCCGATAAAAGACGACCTTCAAAATAAGTATGTAAGCATATAATCCAGAATTATCGGCAAATTTCGTTAGTAGCACGCGCATTAAATAAATTTGTTTATGTTGATTTCTCTACGTTTTAAGGTATTTCTTGTTTACATATATACACGTATGTAAACATATATGTATAAGATTTATTTATAGTTCGTAATTAATTTTATGATATTGCGAATGCTTATTTCTTTTAATGCGATATGTTGAAATAGATACAATATACAGTTAGAGCGTCCCACAAGAAAGTTTCCAAGCGTGACTTAATGTTGCTACGCACCAAATAATTAACGCAACAAAGAAACAATGTAACATAATAGCAACAGTAAGTTTTGGGCAGTCTTAAAAACTATGAATTTCATCCACATTCTTTGAACTTTATTTCTCGAAAGTAACATTATGAAGGCTATCATCATAGATTTGCAGGCACATTTCAAATTTGAACCACAATTTTGTGAAGACTTGCTGACACATTGCGCGTGGAAAACCAACTTTTTCTTCTCGAATATTCCCTTTCAATTGGACTTTCATGACTGGTTTGAAAGCTTTTGGCATGTGGCACAATTTTATTGAAATCGTGTGCCGTCGTCGTATGTTCCAAAGTCTTTGTTATGCATTGGTCGGAATTTAAGGTTAAGGCTTCGTTTTTGAAGAGATAGGGGCCTGCCCACACTATTACTTTCGGAAAACGTAGACCTTTTTGATGTCTAGATTCAGAATTATTTTGGGCCTAATACTGACAATTTTGTGCCCATTTAAATGAAAATAAACTTTGTCTGAAAAGGAAATAAAATTTGTAACATGCTCCAACATAATTTCAACAAAAACACGATGTAAATTCAAATTATCTGCTTTCGTTACTGCAAAAATGTTTGTGAAATTGTAAGCTCAGCCGACCTGCGAGTAGAAGAACTAGGATCACATAGTACAAAAGCTCCAACTTCGCTAATCTGTTGCTCGGTTCTTATTGACCATCGGCGTCCGGTAAGCACCTGATTGATGGAGGAATCTATAGCTCCGAATTTTCTGAGCCATAATCTAACTTACTATCCCTACCATGCGCATACCTCTTCTGCATTCCGTTTACAGCCACTAGTGATTTCGAAACTGCCCGTCTTTGTGACACATTCTGTATATTACGAATTACTACAGGCAATTATACGTCATCACTGTTTAGTACGGTATATCGCTTTACATTTTCGTTGGATTATGAAACAATTTCGATTTTTATTGTAGTTTCGTAAAGAATGTTTATTTCTTATTCCACATTGCGAAGCGTAGCTCAACTTGACAAAAATATACACGTGTATTCCGAATACTACTAATACCTACCAATAAAATTTTCGTAATTGATACTTGTACAAAAGTATGAATATTGTGAAAGGATTTACTAGGAAATGAACGTTAAAGATTGGGAGGCCCTTCAAATTCAAACTGTTTTTCAATTGATAAGGTACCTATATCATATTGCCAAATATTATTGTGTCTGACATTCCTTTCATCACCTAATTTCTTTCAAACTTCAAATTATGTTCAGAATGATGGACATTGAATATTTTAAATTGTTTGGCCAATTTTAGCAGCTACTGAAATATGTATAATAATTAAAATTTTGAGACCATGTCAATAAAGTTCTTTACCTGTACGATCATCAAGCGTTTGTGATAATGGCAAATACACTTTTCTTTTCGTATTATTGGCTACTTTTCTTTAATTCCGTGTAAATTGTTCTCAAATGTGCAAATTTCGGAAAAATCAAATTAGTAGCGTAACATTGGTACTGTTAATTATTTGAATAGAAATCGGCTTTTGGTTGTGGAGCTTGGTTTGGTCACTTGGTAATCTGTCGGACACCCTAGCTTACAATATCTTTTAAACTTAAGCTTTAGTGGTTACACCTCGTGCTACTGCTGAATACCGAAGGTAACGTTTAAATTGGTACTAAAAGAGGCTCCGTTGAGTGGTGTAAGATTTCCTTCAGTAAACAATGTGAATTCTATACATGTATACGCCACAGATGTCAATTTGTCTTTTTTTGTGTCGGCTTATTTTGTGTCATAAACAATAAGGTGCAAGATTTATAACGTTCCACTGCATAGTCTATTAATTTGCTTTTTCAAAATTTTAGTATATATTTCGTTGGTTATGTTTTCTACGTTATTTTTGTGGTTTATTTGATGTGCTATCACTAGATTTAAACTCATTTAGCTTTTATTTGTAGAAACACATGACACACCTAGTTTACAATGAATAATTACATGTAGGCTATAACTTCCCGTTAAAATAATAACTGCAATGTTACAATAATATAGTGCTATTGCCAGTCTGTTACGCTTATATCGAGATCAAAGTGTAAATATGTTCCTTAACGTAAGTGTTTATTTGGTGAGTTGTGTCATCTAACAAAGTAACTTTATCAACTTCAATGACATCCTATATGAAGGAATTTATCGTAATATAATTGCCAATTAAGTAAATTTCACAGAATTCAATCGCTCTATTTTCTTGGTAGTAATTTAAAGAACGTTACCCACTGTACGCCAGTTATTTAACAAGTCACTTATTTAACGTATACAATAAAAATATTGTATTAAGCAAACGACGCCTATAGATTTATGCTAGGGAATTACTACTCAAGCAAAGGATCATCGATATTTAGATAAAAACCGGTATTTTTATTTAACTAGAAGGTTCAAGGATCGAACGAGCGATTTTTTCGCGAGCCGCGAATTTTATCAGAAAATCTCGAATGTGCATTATGGTAAGTAGCTCATAACTTACAGTCGCCAGCTAAATAAATTTCTACACGTAAACATACGTTGACTTTCAGACGGAGGAATTCCCTCGGTTTTTTTATATCAGCTTCTAAGTGAGATAAGATTAACCGGCAAGTGTGCAATTTGTCAATAACTCGATGATTATCTACAAAGCAAAGTACACTCTTACTCCAGCTGCTGTTACATATCCATATTCTCACATTTACAGAGCGAATAAAAAATAAGAACGCTTTAAAAATGTACAAAGGAACAGACTTACCAAAGGAGTTGTTTGAATATTAGGGAAGTAATTCTTCTTTAATGATAGCGTCATGTATTTAGAAACATCAATGTTTTATACTGCGGTACCTTTTAGTATTTAAATTATTAGATTTAACGTATCTTTGCTTATGGCAGCCTTTTGCATCCAATATAAATGTAATGCATGGCTGTATTTCTTTTCACCCTAACCTGGGGCAATAATCAATAATTGGATTAATAGATATAATATAATAGACACTACAATCGTATTATTATTTTGCAATATTAAAAATCAAACGACTTGTCAATTACAGAAGCTTGTGTACATATACAACAAAAATCTAAATAAATTAATTAAATAATAAAGATTAATGAAAATTAATGAAAATTAGACTGAAACACCTAAGTATTTTCCTAGTTACATCACACAAGCGTGGCGTTGTAGTTATAGGTATAGTGAAGTGTTCGAATAAAGGTACTACTAATAATGACACTGACCAACACTTTATTTATAGTCAGTATCTGATACTATTAAACAATAGATACAAAGTACATATTATTGGGTAATATTGGTTTCATCTTACTTGCAAGGAAAGTGCAGGTTGAGAGTTGCTGCAGACGTAGTATAATTTGCTCGCTCAAAGAAGGATAAGAAAGGTTCAAATAGTTTATATGTAATAAATTTGCTCCATTAGAAAAGAGTGAAAAGTAAACTCCAAGAAATATATATGTACATACATGTGAACTTCATTGTAATATGAAAAATCAAGAGAAACTGTGGGTTCCACAATATGTATGCCAAACATTTTAAGGATTAGTTAGTTGGATAGCGATATTTTCTATTTTTCTTTCATTCTATGTTGTAGGCAAACCAAAAGAACCATATTGACGATTGCGCAACAGCCGTAAGAAGAAAAAACATGGCTATGTAGAGATAGTATTAGTTCAAAATCTTTACCACATGATAACGACCTCAACTGCCAATTGACAAAGAAAACGAGTCCAGCTCCAATTGATAATGATACTAACTACTCTACAGATCTTGATTTCATTTTATCTACGTCACGTAGGCCAAATTTTATTACTCAGTTCGAATTAAATGATTTTGTGCGAGACTTGAATAATGTCAAAATCACAAGCAGATATTTGAGGGAAGCAATTGCAACAATGGCTTCTCTTGAAGAGAGCTAGTATTGAAATGAATACGTAAGCTTCCACGGCCAGAGTCAACCAGTGGAATTGGACCGTGTTATGACATGGTCCAATTCCGGAAGTAGTTCGTTTATTACAGCTAGTATTTTTAACAGCAGGTACCATAACGAATTTTTGACCCAAAGGCGAGAAATATAAGGTTGGACTCCGTACTGCACGCATACATTCTTTTCGTTTTTGTGTTTTTTTTCTTCTTTTCCTTCAGAGCAGTTATTTCATTTATTAAGGTTTAAACAAACCAACGCGAAATGATGTTAGCATAAAGCGAGCGGAATAGCCACGTGATGTAAATGAATAAAGCGAAAAAGCAGAATTCCCGGATTCTTCGTGTTACTTCTTTCGATTCCACAAAAAAAATAAAAAAAGGCTTTTGAAAATTTATATTTTTAAGGCATATCATTACAATTTTGAAATGTAATTTGTTTTAAAAGGCAATTTTTCTGTGAAACAACTGTAATGCAAGGTTACTCAATAAAAGTTGAAATGAAAAGAATCGTGTTTTACTATAAATATGCCATAATGAAAACAATTTTTCGTCAAAGCAAGGTCGAATGGATTTGAAAAACGTCATAACGCGCGAAGAATCCAGGATTCAATTTCCGTTAGACGTAATTGTATTTTACTCAACGTAAGATAAAAAAAATCATTTTAATGCATTAAACAAATACTATGATGAGAATAATAATAGTGGAAGGAATCGCGAGCAAAGGAGAGCCTTCGACACGTAACATCTTAAATACGTATCATAAATTAATAATTATACAATTTGTTTATATCTACAAATTAAATAAGGTTGTGTATTATATGTAGAAAGTGCACATCATTACTGTCTCGTTATTTATGTATATACGTTTCTTTGTACTTTATGTCCATATTAAAGGCATTAAACCCGTCTATATATATATATATATAAAAGACATCAATTGAAGATAATCATTGCAGATCCTGACCGAAATAAGTAAAACTTTAATTAAAGTATTAGTGCTAAGATGCAGGAGATTTCTCTTCAGTGCGATAATATTGCTAGTTCTTGAAGCGTTGTTTGTAGCATATGCCAATCTAGTTATTGTATCAAAATTAACAGGTAAATTGCTTATTCCAAAAAGTCCGTATGTACTTTGTATTAATAATTTATATTTTTAAACACTCTAATTTATCTAAACATATTTCCTCTTGAATCTTATCGGAGATTCTGCTGATTTAAACCAAATATAACAACATATCATTACATGTCATTAGAAGAAAAAACTATTCACTTATTTACTTGTAACAAATTGTTGATTAAGAAACTTATAACATTGCAACCAACGTTAATTGCTTAATCGATTCAATTACAATATTCTAGGAAAGAAGTGCAAATGAAATGTAACGACAATGAAAATCCCATAAAAAAAATAACGCAAATCATTGGGTTTAGTGTTTACACCGTGAGATTGGAAATATCTAGCTTCTGATAAGCAAGAATAACTGACGTATCTACACAACGTACAAATTAATCGAAACTTAATGTTTTCGATAGTTTTAAATTCAGTTTGCATAATTGTTACAGAAATCGCAAGAGAATGCAGTCGACGGTAAACGTGTACCAGAGAAAATCAAGCATTCTCACCTAATGCGGTAAAATGACGTTTACAACATTCTCTCCGTATACCTTCCTACGTGCGTGTATGTAAATAATAGTAAAATTTATTGCTTATCTGTTATTCATTAATCAGTGACAATGATTCACATGTAAATACGATGTATTTCATTTCAATATAAACAAGATAGTACCGAATGTTTTCGCTATTAAACTGTATAGACATAAATTAATCATATTAGTGTAGTAAGTTATTATTGTTGCTAATTGCAAGACAAGTATTTTAGTGATTAAACTGCGGTATGCTTGGTATTGATATATTAACATTTACAGTGTTGGTATATTATTCCTACAATGTTGTAAGAAGGGTCATGTTAGTTATTTAGCATAATACCGTTCGAGTATTAATTTGTTGTTGCGTTCAATTAATTTCAATATTACTCATACTTTGTTATGTTCTAAAAGAAGCGTTTATAAACTTCAAAAATGTAATTTGATTAATTTCGAAATCCGAACGAAAAATGTTTTACGTAACATACGCGCGTGCGTATTCGGTATATATTCTTTTTTAAATCGTATTGCATTTCTACTTACTGTACTTTATAATGTATTGAAGTGTGCCAAAAATATGTTACAGGCAAATTATATCGGAGTAACTTTTAGCTATTTGACAACAAATGACTAAGGTTAGAAATCATATGTATAATATGCACAAAATGTAGCAGAATAATTTTTTAAGATACAATTATGCAACACGTAGTTGAATTATTGCACAAAATCAAATGAATAAATATGGTTACTGAAATTTCTTAGGGCTTTTGCTGCATAAACAAGTGACACAATACGTTTTGTAAAATTTTAAGATATATTTAGCTTATTCTTACTTGGAAATATAATAATTTAGGAGTTTCTGAATGAAATCTTAATTCAACCTAACTCTCTTTTGTTAACCCAGCCGCTGCACAAGAAACCGCGTATATTAACGAATAAATCTGAAATTAGGTAAAAATCGCCTATGGTCTCTCATGGTAACGAAAAAAATCCTATGTATCTCTAAAGAAGGACATCTTGGTTTTGGATTTGATTTTTGCTAATGATTATGTGTGTGCGCGTGCGTGCCAAATATTTTTAGAAAAAGCTTTGTATCAGTTATTACTATAGTCATTTTAGTAATATAAACTTTACGTCAAAGAAGTTTATTACTCCTGTTGATTAAAGGACCCTTTCTCTTCAAGAAATTTGAAATAGTATAAGAGCGAAAGTTACTTTTGGGAAGTAATATCCAAGGCAGAATTTAATTGAAAATTGTAATCGATAATAAATAAAGAAATGTGTCTAATTTCTATTAGGTAAAATGTTAGCAGATCAGAGATAATCCAATAAAACTTCCTCTCTCATAATAAAATTATTTTAAAAGAAATTTAATTTAAGAAAAGTAATTTGAACGGTAAGTTCAAGCAAAATATAACAATTTCTTGAGGAGAATAGAGGTCCAATTAAAAATTCCATTACAATATATGTAAAGCTTGTTGCCAACATTTGTCCTCAAGGAGATAATTATTAGGCAGTGATACTACTAAAAGCCCGAATTAAATTTAATGATTACCTACAATTTTTAGTCCTTAAAACTTTGACTGCTGCTTCTACTACTGTGATTCTTTTTTAGAATATATATTCACGCAGAAGTATTTTCTTACACCAAACAAATATATGCCTTAGGAAATTCTAATTTTGGAGGTGAACATACAAAATAATAATATGTATTTTCTTTCTCAAGACGAGAATAAATTCTTGAAGCTCTACTTGTTATGCATATATAAAATTTTACATTTCTTCCAAGTAGATTCTCCTATACTAACATTTCATCCACATGACGCGATCATCTTGCTTATTTGTGATGTGTCCTTATACGTACGTAACCTGAAATACAGGAACTTTCTTCTGGTGATCTAATTAAGGTATATTTTTCAAGGGTTTATCTTTCTCAAATATACTTAGCCTAACGCTTTCTTCTTCCGTATTTCTTCTATGTTTTTTTCTAACCCTGTCACGCGCTTTACATCCAATTTAAAAAGCCATATGTTTAATTGATAAGAATGACGAACTTCGTTGACAAATTAAAATCATCATCTTATTTTAGGAGGCAACTGTGAACTAACTAAACTATGTATACCTCTAGTATTTTTTCAATGGCTTCAAATTAGTTTTAGTATATTTTCAAATGAGTTTGCTGTTTTGTGTTGTTTTGTCAAGATAAATGCCAACTAAATAATTATCTATTAGTAATGTAGAAATATCAATAGTGAAACAATTAAGCTGTATAAATGAGGCTATACTAACTGATGAACTTTATGTAGAACCCTATTGTAGTAAGATTATTATATCACAATAATACATTTGAGGCTAAGTATAGAGCTTATTTGGTAATTTTTATTGGTTTGGAACAGAAGGCATTTATGTTTTGGAGACTGAACAATGACAAATAATTCCGAATTATAAACTTCTCTCCTAGTCATAAATAAAAACGGAATTCAAGGAAGTTTATACATATATATCCGTGACGTAAATGGAATAGAGATGATATCAATTACTTGGTTGGATAACAAATCTGTCAACGTTTTATGGCAAAGACCTATGCAGAGACTGAAAGGTGGGAAATAGTAGACGGGGAATAGATACCAAAACAATTGTACATGAATAAATAAGACTCGAATTTTTGCTGAATTATTTTATTTTTGCCATATTCTGGTAGTTAGTTGCTCCAGAATAATTTTTGAAATTGAAATAAATAAAATGCGCAGTGCAACATTTTATGTAACAATCGCTACCGTTAATCAATAATACGGATTTCGCACTACGTTGCTTTAACCTTAATTACCTTCCGCCTTTTCGGAGAAGGTACCTTATCACTTAGACGCATAGTGGAGCGTTACTTTTATTTTAATTGTGATACAGTTTAAACCTGTAACATACTTGTTCATATTTATATGTATATGAATGCTATAGATAACCAAGTGGTATGAAATATCAATAGGTTTAAACAAAAAACTTTTTGAACTTTCAAAACAAAGAATAAACGTTGCAAGACATGGTCAGGCTAGAGTTGATGTGAAACAGAAAAAATATTCAACGTATTCTGAGAAATTCAACCGGTGGCACTTAGAAAAATATTATAAATGAGATTATATGATATAGACATGAAAAAAATATTCGAGGTAGGGAAGAATTTCATCAAAGTGTATCTTTAGCGTATTAAAATAAAATAAATTAAGCATTTTTTATAAGATATCTTGTGTAAGTAAATACTTCAAGAATTCTTCTAATATCCCTATAAGGAATAACAAAACTCATTAAAAAGTAGATACAATAACAACAATTCCATTAGAATTTCACACAGATTCCTAGAAACTCATTGTATAAAAAATTATTTTAAACATATGCCACCATCTTTTTCATTGTTTAACACGGACTATAGATCTCCGAAATATTTCGTAATATTATAAACGTTACTGGAACAGCGCATTCCCTTAATGTATTTATAAATTTAATTCCTTAGGTATCTTCTCAAGAAAAAAATCACACTGTGCCAAATCTGACATGAGGGAAGCCAGGGATTAGCTGAGAACCTTTCATTCATCTACCAGGGAACACCTGGTTACTGCACCTATACGAGAAATTCTTTGAGAAGTATCAAGATTGTTAACATAATGAGGGGTCAATCTAAGATTCTGGGTAATGTGCTGGACGGCGGCGTGCTCTTGTTTAATCCCATGGACATGACTATTGGATTTGCCTTCTTTTCTAGTTCAGTATATGAACAATCTGAGAGTGACTTTTATGCAAACTTCTATGTTATGAATGGCTTTTCTGCACCAATATTAATAATGGCAAGAAACTTAAATGATGTTTTAAGCGCGGCACCGAATGGAAGAACTGGATATTGTGCCTTCTGGAAATCATTACAAAATATGTTGCAATGATTCATCATTTTAAAGCAAAGACCTTCTCTGGGCTATGGAAGTGAGTAAAAACTACTTCCATAGTCAAATCCGACATGCACTGTATTTCAGAATTAGCGTCCTGTTTGTATTATATCAAACGGTGCCAAAACATTTAAGAAGAGATTTTACAGCAACTTGTTTCGACTCGTAAATTCCTATACGCTAAAACCAATATAGTCCAAACCCCCAAACTAGGTTCACTGGTGTTCACTATGTTTGTAAACGATATTTACGATATATTGTCTCATAATTTGGTGAATTTAGACAATTTAAAAATATTTCACTTCTACATGTTGTATGTTCCAGCTACGACTCAGTTAACTATGTAATAGATATATTCGACGGCAGTTTGAATACATTGAAAAAGTTAGTAAGAATCTGCATCAAGTTCATATAGATTTAATTAAAAATCAATTACTTTCTAACCTCGTTTATCTAGTCAAAGTTAGAATCATGTGAATGGAATAAATTTTCTGTTGACTTAATAAACCAGTTATTACTATTACTATTACTGCATAAAAAATGCAATCATAGGAACGTAAGTGTATACAAAATATACGTATGTTTATCGCTCTCTCTCTCTCTCTTTTATAGTATTATTTAAATATATTAAAGTATTTAGAAGTTAATCGTTGATGTCGTAAAGAAAATACTTTTGAACTAATATCAATATTAATATTAATACTAAATCACTGTTGGTACTAGTTAGAAAATATTTTTATTTGTATTATATTGCACGAATTTGTATCGAAACCTATGTTAGATGGAATAAATTTACACCCATAATTTTATAGCCCAAATCAAATATAATTTTCCTATTAGTTGAAACGATCTAATGCGTACTGATTTCAAAGTGAGTGCCATCGAGTCAGAAACGCTTATGTTCAACACATGCCAGGCATGTATGTTATATGTAAGTACATTTTCCATGTTATCTAACGTCACATGTGAATTATCGCATAATCGCTCATCTGATAGAACGCGACTAGATAATAAATACGCTATCTCGGTCGTGACGTCACGTCTGTTTTGCTTTCATCCGAGGCAAATCGGGGTACGTTTCTACCCGCTGTATATAGAAAAAATACCAGTACACGTTACAGATACATAATCACATACAGATACGGCGTGACAGATAGCGTGGATGATATAAACCTCGTTGTTGCCGCTTTTTAGTAACCTTTTCAAACGCATATTACACATATGTATGAAAGTAATGCCTGATTATTTCGCAAGGCTGGTTTACAAGCAACTTTTTTACACGTGTGTATTTTTAAGTAGTTCGTAATTAATTTGGATGATGGTTACGTAAGTGACGACGCACTGGTTTATAACCGCTGTTTATATTATTTGCTTGAATTAGCATGCTTACAATTAAAGTATGATTATCAAAAATTATTTACTTCACATTAGTGAAGATGCAAAAAATATGTTTTCGTTTAAAGTAAGTCGTCTGTCTAAAAACTTTCAGAATGAAGTATATTGCAAAAAGATAGGCATTTTACCAACAACTTGATAACAAGAAATTTTGTATTTCTAATAGGGGCAACTAAAAATTTATGTGATTTCGCACTAACTTAATCGTTATTCCATATTTGAATTCTATGTAAAAGTTTTGAAAACGTACGGGGAGAAGTTTAATAAGTCTCCTTACCTCTCACCATCAGATGCTCAACTTAAATTGAATAAATTATGTATGTTCAAATGGATAACCTTTTTCACTTGACAACAGCTAGGACGAATATTTATCCCATTAATAACTTTTTGCAATACAACTAGTAGAAAATTTTAGAAAGATTATATTAGAAGGTCTCAGTAGGTATCGATACTGTCTAGGAAAAGTTTCACTTAACATCTAATATATATTCTACATTGTGCAAAGTTTTATTTTGGGTTAAAAAGGCTATTTTTATGTAAATCATCATCATTACAAAGCGAGTTAAAACCGATTAATAAATTTTGCAACAAAGTATCGAAGAAAGAATAGTCGTAGTTATAGCGTTCCAAAGTATACATTCTTATTGATGGAATTAGCTCAGACATGATATGATATGAATGATCCTTTCTTTTCTTCTAATATTACCTACAGCATAAAATTCTGTGGTCGCATACCTCGTTCCCTTAATACATTTCCTGACTTAGCTCGCAGATTTTTTGTTTAAAAATCAGTCAACGATAAGATTTCTTGGTTTTATTTTCAGAATAGTGGGGCGTGTTTCTCAAAATACTATGTGTTTTCCGAAATTTTCATATAAGTTCTTGATGATATATTTAATTTGCGGAATATTTGGAACGCAGTATATGATAAATAGTCTAAAAGTTAGTTAATTTTTTAGCAAATAGCGAATACAAATTATTGTTATAAGAAATAAATTACTTTGTTATGATTTTCCTATTTTTACATAAATCAATGGTTCTATAAAAGTATCAATTACATTTTATCTCAAAAAGATTTCTTCTGCTTTTCCGCTTTCCTTTTTAGCTAATTAAAGAAGTATATTTTAAACATGTCATATAAAGATAGTAAGAGTTGTTATGCAAAACAATTTTTATTAGACAAATTTAGGAAAAGATACTGTTACAATAAAAGTCCAGCATTCATTAATACTTAACTGATATTATACTGACTTGATAATTGCCATTGGCAAGCACATAAAATTTATTATGAATATTATCAATAATTTAACTTTAGGTTTAACTGGTTTCTAAGTACAAGACAAATATTTTTATATAATAGCCCATACAGACCAAGACAGTGTATTTACCATTGGAATTGTAGTAAACGTTATGAAATATAACCTGAATAAAACAAAATGTAAGCGACAATGGGGTTTAAAAGAGTTCGTAAACAAAAAGAATATATTGAACAATAGAGACGTTTATTTGTAGAAAAACTAAACATCGATAAGTTAAATGTTGACGCCTAGTTCCTTATTTCTGACCTTATAAAACTAGAATTAACATAGAAATCAAATATGGTAATAAAACCTATGTTGCTGTTAGACGTTGCATAATTTTTATACAAGTTCTTTTATTTTAACTACAAATCTTAAGCGGCTTTGGCTGTATTAGAACATTTTACCTATTGTACCGAAGTAAATCCAGTAGGTTTATTTGTGGAAATAACAAGGTTATAAGAGTAATTCTTCGATTCACAGCAAAGTGACTACAAGAAACTAGTAATTATGTCGACAAAATGGACAATAAGCAATAACTTGTTCTAAATTCTTGTGCGCCAATATATATCTTTTTGAGTATTAAATTTCTCCATAACCTAATAGGCATTACACGAAGTAACAAACAGAAAAGATAAATGCGGTAGTATTAGATTCGTGAACTAAATACACTACAACCAATTCAAAAAATAGGAAAGTACACAAATTCTTCATAGGCTCTATTTGTTCTATGAAACTGTGGTTACATTTGATGCGTAGCATTTACACAAAAACTCACAAAGGTTATTCACATTTTATTAGATTGTATGTATTTAAAATAAAAATTGTATAAAAATATCTTTTATATAAAATGATCTAGATGACAAAACTTAGATTCTCACTTTTCTCCATTTCTTACAGAATTTTGTTGTATTACTTATAGAAATATTACTGAAATTTTGCCACTTATGACTCTAGTCTTTAAATTATAATTAAAACATTGAGCAAACATTCAAATAATTTTGTTGTTGTTCTCAACACTATACCACTACTAATGTTATTTTCTTAATTATCATCTAATAAACAGATCGCAATTACGGGAACATATGCATTAAGATTTAATAATTATAGAGACACTTCAAGGTTGGTAACTGTGAAATACGATGCTAACTAAGTCTTTATTCGCCTTCATTGTCTGTTTATCGTATTACCTCGTGATGGGTGTATGAGTCGTACCGGTAGTATGTATATACACTCACAATGGGAAAATTTCGATATCTATATGCTGGATGTTTTCTATTTAGAATATTTCGTTTTTGTACGCAGTTTTGTATGCTTTCCAATCTATAAAAACCTATAATGACTATGCAGAGCGCACAATCTAATTATTCTGAGAAGATAATCGAAAGCAGAAAGAATTAGGATTAATTATAGTAAAACCGAGGATTTTTAGATCACAGTAGACAATTTTAAATACGTTAATTTTTACTTGTCAAATTACAGGGTAACTAAGTTTTTAATTAAATAACAATTTTTTAAGATCTTTTGTATAATGTTGCCAACATCTGAATAAAATTAATTAAAAAACAGGTGATTTTATAGGTTTTTTTAAAAATAAGAAATTACAATGAGCGCTTTTTAAGTCAGTACTATTCTGAAATATGACTACTACGGCGCTGTTGTCGCCAAGTACCTTCACCTTTTAGCTAACCACAAACGCCATTTCGGAAACTACGTTTGTTTGTTTATGCTCGTTTTAAGTGGCTTAGACTAATCCCGCCGATTGCTGTCGGCAGATTAGTGGAGTTTAGAGCATTCGAAGAAGTGCAACAATTGCAAGGACTGTACGGTTGTATAATTCACAGATATGGCAATAAACTCCACACCTCACAAATTAGTAATTTATTCAGATCGTTGCTATTCGAGAGCACATGGATTCTCACTGTCAACCGAGTAAAACTAAACTCGGTAAAAAAATCGAAATACGGAAGAACTCACAGAGTGTTTCCAATTTTTTGATCAAAAGCAATTTTTATTCCACAGAATAGAAAATTTGTCTAGATGTCAAAATATCGTTGATAATAAAAGCAAATGTATCATTGACTATTAGACAGAATACATGCAATTGTTTATTTTAATTTGACCAAAAATTTGACATTACTTTTTGGTCTACTTTTTAAATAATCAATAGTGTGTGTTAACAAAAGTATCTACAATAGCAATAGTTTGTACGTGGCGTGCATAACACAGTGAAGGTCGTTTTTGTTTCTAAGATGACTTAACTGGTCAAAGCAGATTCAAAATACAAATTCCATGTCAACTATTCAATTTTGTTACGTAAGACTGCTTAGATTTTATTCCCACCAATATGAAATTTTTACGTAATTTCCCTCAACTAAGCGATATGATTTCTTTGAAACGATAGTGAAATTTTGATCCTGCCAGCCACTCATGTCACACATACAAAGCTAGGAGTTTTGAGTTAACAAACATATAACATATAAAAGAGGAGAATATCCAGGGGAAACTCAAATACAGCTGCGCCTTTCAAAACTTGCGACATTCTGCAAAATAAGAAACCAACATATTTTTCAAATAAACTATTGTAAAATTAAATAATGATCAAGCGCTAATAAATTCATAATAATCAGAAAATCCATTACAGCATATTTAAAACATTTCTTTTCTGTAAAAAACTCGCCAAAGTATATCTATACACGGATTATTATTACACATTACCAAATTATCTAGATATTTGATAACTGAAGATATTAGTTTATTCGTAAACACTTTAATTCTCGTAGAATCTTATCTGACTGTCGCTAAAAATGTTAACAATAGTATGTTAAGTGTGTGCATAATCTTTAGTTTAAAATAAGTTAATAACACAGAAAAACTGTAATAAAAGGAATTTCATACATCCCGATGCTCTATTATTATTGATGCGGAAAGTGTTGCGACATCTGCTATAAATTAAATTTTTCAATTCCTGGAGGAACAGATTATTATTTGGATTAAAAAAAAATTAGCCTTCATTAAATAGTTTCTCAGATTTCACGGCCGTTACGACTATGAGTTAGCCTTCGTGTCTGCACATGTTATGCCGATAATACATTCACTGCACATGGGGGTCACATTTGTATTACCAGGGAATCTTAATTATTTAGCATTATTTACGAAAACACAATCTACATTTTTTTAATGAAATGCATATTTTATTTTGTGTTTATTAAAATGTGTGTATTTTTGTGAGTACCTTAATATAAACTGTAATATTTACTAATAAAAAATAAAAATCGATAATTTTTAAAAATCCTTCCAATATTCAAAATTGTAAAACGCGAATGATGTTTTTTTACCGGACGCGTAAATTGCGTAAAAGGCAATTTTTTAAAATGGATATGGTTGCAATGTTGTCTTTAATATTTAACTAAAGCAACAACAACGAACTACTATGTGTGTGGAACACTAAGAATCTAGTAACAACACAAACACAAATATTTTATAAGTTTAACAATGTTATTAATAAAATGTAGATTTATACACCTAGTAGTATGGAGTGCGGAATAACCATTTTCATACAAAAACATAAAATTACATTAACCTTGTTTTAGATAATTGTAATAAAAATTTCCGACTGTCACAATTGTTCCAAAAAAACATTTGTAGGTAACAAATATCATAAAGGCGTGTGGTGGTTTTTGAACTAATATCAATATTAATATTATTGGTTTTGAGCGAAATATTTGGCGTAAAAATATTCAAATTCCAAAGAAATTTCATAATAAACTCCTGCAGTAAAATGTACAATGTATTTTAAATGATGGCCTATAATAAAGGTACAAAAAATATACATTCCATTTTACAAAATGTAGATTCTGTTTCATGTGATGTAATGCTAAATAATTAAAGTTTTCTGTTTAGTAATAGTAGAAATGACACTCTCGCTGCACATAATAACTCTACCTGCTCCGAATTTGTAATATTTGTTTCCTTTATTATTTGCACTTTTCACTTTAAGTGGTTCACTCTGTATGTTGGTTACACCTCATCGTTGCCTAACATGGAACTGATATCCAAAAATGAATGGTACGAGTATCGGCGGATTTCAACATTTTCTGTGTATCAGGAAAATTCATTACCGTCATGTAATTATTCATTTCATATTATTCAATTATGTAATGTTCATATGCGCTGAATTCATTTAATGGAATAATTATTTAGTATGTGCCTTAATTGGTTAATCAATGTTACAATGTATATGGGTATATTTGTTTCGACATTTTATGATCCTTTATAACTTATATGTATGTAAGTACGTACTGTCAAACATACTTAAACCTAACAGCAGAGGAACACAATCTACTGTCAGAGAACTCGTCGATGAGATTTCCGAGCGTGTGTGTAAAAACGTCGGCGAGGAACATATGGATAATAACTTGTACATAAGTAACATAAAAAGAAAGTACACGAACAAAACACGTACAAATAAAAAGAGACAAGATGATACAAGTTAGCTATACACGACAACAATCCCATATTAAGGGCCATATAGATTTTCCATCAATATAATAGTCCGGGTTATAATAAATTTCAGCGTAAATGTGTGCAATATATGGCATGTCTAGATATCTTTCTCGCTCTTCTCGCGAGATATTAAAACACAACTTATATTCCGCATCAAAACTTGTTTGTCGTACATCAAAGTTTTTCGAATAACCGACGTAGACATAAGCACACTTTAAACGGTTTTTATTTGCTCGATTTTGAAACGAACCCGGTACATTTATAAAATAATACAAATAATTGAGAAAAACAGTTCTCCTTAAGCACTGCCCATTAACATAGTTGCTACTTGATTTAAACGTGATATCGTGTAGCAAATGTCTTAATTATTGGCCAATGCGACGGTGCGAATTTAAACTGTCTACTAAATCCTTTTCAGGAGATCCTACTTAGCCAGTTTTCAGACAAAAACAGAGCAGTCTTGAATACAGCACGTGAGTCGAATGCAGAGGATGCATTTTAGATGTGAATTATTTCTGAAGAAAAACCATCCTCTCCCTGGCGGACTGCAACTTTTTACGCGTAGAAATTTAGTGTTGCGGAATTTTTGGCAGTTTTCGAATTTTACGTTTTTTGCCTGACGCGTTCGACTCGGCATGGATTTAAAATTAACGTTTTTTGCGGCTTCGTTACCATCCCCGGAATTCTAACTAAGACGGGCGACCAAATCAAAGTCAAAACTCATGTTTTATAATGTGAATCTGTCTGCTCTACATAAATGGCAAAATTACCTCACGGACGGAACGTTTCAGTTGGTTTTAATAAAACACTTTTGTTGTTCTACGCTTACTTAAAATATCTGGTTAAAGTATTAATTAAAAATATGTATTGAACGATTTATTTGCAACCACTTTTTTAGTAATTCTAAAAGATATTTGGTGAAACATGAAAGCCTTAACTATATTATATCAATTTCCAATTTACTGATTATGCAATGACTTCATGAAGTTCCAAATTTTTCTATTAAGGCTCTCATGGGAGATGGTTGCACTTGGCGTGCGTTTGTGGCTAATATTTTGGTTTACGGCGACATTTTTGTTTTTTTTGGTTTATATGGCATAATACTATTTGTTTATTTTGAGAAGGGAAAACAATCAAGGAAGAATGCTATGCTGACTTATTGGACCGTTTCGATGCTGAATTAAAAAGAAAAAGAGTTAGCCGTTGAAGAAAAATTTTCTCTGTCATTATGATAACGCTCCAACCCACTGACCGAGAACAAAACTAACTTAGTTATGATATCAATCTGTGAGTGTTTCTTTTTCTAAACTTGAAAAAATATTTTGGCGGGAAGCAGTTCACGTCAAATGAAATAGTCATTGCAGAAACAAAGACCTATTTTGTAGAGCTCATCAAATCTAGTTGTTTGGGTGGCTTAAAAAGCTTGGAACATCATTAAACTGAGTGTATATGGCGTCGAGAAGATTATGTTGAGACATAAGTTTACTAAATGCAAAACACAGTTATTTATCATACCATCTTTGTAGATATCGTTTCGTATATATCTTTTAATTCGACATAAACTAAACGTTTTCTTACTGCGTTGTAATAATTGCGTAAACTAAACAACATTGTATTTAGACATTACGTATGTACATCAATAGTAAAATACAACATTAATTTATAATTTTCACATAACGTTGATGTAAAAAACAGTGTTGCCGTTTATCAGTTTCAAATACTTCAAACCTAAGTTTGAAATGCTATTTAATTCAACGTTCATTAAACATCTCTTTATGACGTTGTTTCACTGTACAAACAACGTTGTTTTTGAGGATTTCGTAAACCAGTACTTAATGATATAGTTTGGCTCAATGTTAATTTGTAACATTTATATGATGATGTATCATTGACATTATTGTTTAACATCATTTCTAACATTATATTAAAATGCTGTTTATTCCAACATTTTTTTATATGTAGTCAGTAAAACAGGATTGAATATTTTGCTAACGACGGTAACGATTAATTAATGATCAATGATCGATTACATGCTTTTGTACACTGTGACACGTATCATATATTTGCACTCGTTACTACTGATAGCGTTATGCGCAGGTTCAAATGTACATATAAATACCGTCCTATGAAAACTTAAATCTAATTTAATTTTATTTCGTGCATAATCTAAACAACTGTAATCTTATTTTTAAAACATGAACTCATGAAGGTGCAATTACCTGCATAGTCATGTATGTAATCAGTGCGGGTAGTAAGTACGGCACCTTTGTTTCTATCACATATATTAAACGTCTTCCATCATCCGTTCAATAAATAGGTATTTTCGCATTAGTGCTGGATAATATAAATATTAATTTTATTTATAATTAATACTAATTTGATTGACATATAGGTATTATACGAGCTTAACTGTGTATAAAGTGATTATTACGTTTAGTTATGAAATAATGGATAAAGTTCATACATGTGCGAATTAAGGTCTTATCCAGAACACATGATTTCCAAGATAAACGATGACATTGAATGAGCGCCTATTTGGTTTTTCATAACTGAACGCCCTTGATAAGCTTAGGTCGCATAGCTATAGTTATCTATGGATTTTGAAACGTGTCTGCTATTTTTTGCTAAAGTATAGTTAAGCCACGTTCATTTACAAATAGTAGTTAATATAATTATTTTCTTAACATATATTCTTTCAGAAATCGCTTAAAATACCTTTATATATTATATTAGCGCGCTGTTGCTACATACAATACAGATACGGCACTAATATAGCAATGCTAGGTACACGGTTGGAAACTGGGCTAATAGTTGGCGAAATTCCCGTCTAGGTATCGCTGTAAGAATAAAAGTTGCCTCCATTTTAAATTTGTGATATATTTGGTTCATTTGATGCACGTGGACAAACCTAGTTAGTTAGGTTATGTTTATGTGTTGAATGTAACAAGAACAAGTTACTATAGTGATTGTTGGTGGATATTAACTTTTATTCTCCGTGTAATTAGTAGTAGAAATAGTAAATTTGTTATTTTTTTCATCCCAATTTGATAAAACGAGAATTTGCCTCATTTCTATACCAAAAGAGTATTATACTTTATAGCTTAAGTTAAACATTGATTATTTGAAATGTCCTGAATTTATTACAATGGTGAGATACCGAACGTGTAGTGTGTATGGTTGTGAAGACAGTAGTTAACCCCGCCATAGCTTTCCTTATACTTCCAAATACATGGACATATTTCAAAAATAGGTGGAAGCTTATCGCAATGAGGAGTTAAAGATGATATCAAAATATGTCATACTCATTTCATTGAAGAGGACATAAAAGCAAATACGTTATTGAAAAAAGTACCATCCCCACTATGAATTTGCATCTGCAGAAACGACTCGTCCACATAAAGAAATACCTCTGAGTTAATTTTCAATACCGATAAGTTTATATGTAACAATTATAATTCAAAATTAAAATTAGAAAGTATATTTAGAGTAAGAAGCAACTCCAAATGAATGGTACAAAGCATAAAATTGTATTTTCTGTTCCTATGCATGCATCCGTAGGTGAAACGTTTTATATTTTTAATTTCAGAAGCAGATTCTATTTTGTCGATTCCTTCCACAAGTAAAGCAGCTACAGACAGCCTATCAGGAAATGGTAATATACATAATTGTTTTTGGCTACCAATAGATTTTACATTCCCTTATGATAGCATTGGTTCCTTTAACACCTTCAGGAATACAATTTCTTCCCTAAATGTGCCCAGATTTAATAATATAGGAGATTTCTGTTATCAATGTAACATCAAACAGGGAGAGTAAGTAAAAGTTCAAGTTAGATAATTTTTCTTAGTTTTTCATTTTTTTTTTAAATTAAGTTATGCCTTAACTTATTTGGTTTATTAAAGTTAATTCTTATTTGAAATATGTTTTTAGAATGTTGAAAATTTGAGACAGTGTTTGTTCTTGTGATTGCATTGGAAATTAACTTGTTGTAAGGCTTTATTCGGTGTTAAGAGATATTGGTGTTACCAGATCCAAAGATTTAACATCAAAGGCAAGAAAATAATATGTTTTACTGCTGTTTCGTTTGGACCAATTTGATGTTCAATTCGTCGTTACGTAGAATTCGCTCTCATTTTAATAATTCCTCCATAGGATCAATTGTAATTTTAATTAATGCTTAGTAATACTGTTATTTAATTTACTCTATTTTATATTATTTAAATACATTATTGTTTATACGTTCCATTTATTTTTATATTGCAAGCGTCTGTTGTGTTAGGTCTTAACTTATGTCTTTATATTGCCTGTGAATTTTCTATGTAAACTAGAAAAGAATTTTATATATTTTTTCTATTGCAAGTTTTTTTTGATCTACTTGATAGATTATAACTTGCAAGTGACTACTGGAAAATGTGGCTTTGATTATATTTTCAACTAAATATTGCACTTTGCTAACGTGATTACAGCGTTAGTGGTTTGATTCCACTATGCTTGGTGTTTCATTATATACATTTTCTTAAATATCAAGAAATAGAGCAAACACTTCATAAATTGTCACATAAAGCAAGATGTAATGATTACATTATTATCAAATGACTGGAATCACTAGTATATTAAAAGTAGGATTTGAATTTCGCGGTCTCGGCACTTTTAGTTGGAGAAAGAGCCGTTTCAAGCCACCAATTCGGTTTCTTGCTCTTAGCCAGTAGACGCCCATCTATATATTGTATTAGCCATGGCTGCAGAAGTTAGCTTAGCGCCTTACGGCAACACGCCTAGCACGTATTTAGTTGACATAGCAACGTTCACGTTGCTAGAATCCGAACAGTACGACTGCCAGTCTGTCGCAAATTATTCGTCGACTGCGCCGTACTCGGCGCATGCTCGGGCTAGCGATCCTTCGCAGGTAGTAGACGGCCCGTATATAATCATCCTTTAGCACGATTGGTGGTTTATGGTTTTCTCCCAATAATGAGGGGGTTATGGCAAAAGAGCAAGTAGCGTATAGTCTACGGACTCTTACGCACATTGTTGCGAAGCCTATCCTACCAAAGCGTAGGTATAGCAACAACTATTAGACGCCCATTGCGGCAAAGCAAGGTCTTCGGACTCGTACGCACATTGATGCGAAGCCTATCCTACCGAAGCGTAGGTATAGCAATAAATATTATACGCGCATTGCGGCAAAGCATAGTCTACGGTCTTATATTATACACACACTGATACGAAGCTTAAGATTTAAGGAAGACCTGGGTAGTCGTAGAGTTGAGTCGTATTTACGTCAGACGTGGACCGACTATTCACCAAAGTCACCCTACTGGGTCTTCCAGCTCCTAAACAAAAGTACTGGTGGGTTCCTAATACAAATAAATGTATGTATGCAAGCATATAGCAAACATTTACGGAAACCGTAACAAACGTTAAAGTAAAGTTATAGCATAAAATCTCTAACAAAAAGTAAACTGGTGGTAACAACGAATTATTATTATTGTATACACATAGACTTGTACTTCTATTATGATTTCCTAAATATACATATGTATTAAACAGACTCTGAGTTTAATTTACTAAACCTACCCAGCAGTTTACCGGCAATCAGTCCAATAAACCAATTGGACGCTAACAAATAGTAATAATAATAACATTAATAAAATTAAATGTTGAAGCAGATGACTCCAGGTGGCACTAATGCTTGAAAAGGAACTTTACTTGGCATTGTATCTACCTGCGCACGACAATTATCATCTACCAGCCGAGCCGACTAGTCGTGTACTATACAGTATTATACAGTACATTTGTATTTTAACAGTTGTTTATTAAATAATTATTAATTAATGGAACTTTCAAACACCAAGCGTACTAGACGCTGGACCACCACCCGTGATGTAAGGTCAAGCAAATTAAGTACACAGAACGTAAAACAAATTAAATATTTACGTTAGCAAAACAATGTCACTTCATCTAACTATTACAAAGATAAATTTGCAAATGCAAATTCATTTTCTATAATGGAAATATTTTTATACATATCTCTTATCAATCTTTTCAAAAAATTATTATTGCTACTACTTAATTAATACTACTACTAGTAATACTAACTACTACAAAATAATTGAAAGTGTATGGTTTAGGTTTTCGAACCTGACCAATTACGAAAAATGATACTAGTTTATATTCCAATTAAAAATGTATTTATCCTCAACAAAATCAACAACTTCTAAACTTATTACAAGTAGATAATGTAGAGGAAAAGATCCCATCCTTTAATTTGTATGTAGTTCTCTCGTACTAATTTGAACTGTACTAGAATATTGAGAAAAATTTAGGGACGGTAATACCAAAAACAAGTACTGGTACAATTTATTATTTTTATATTTGCAAACATTTTCAAAAATTTATACTGATACATGAGATACTTTTCCGAAATTCTAAAATTTTAATAAGTCATAGTACTTCGCATGTTGCATTTGATTTTTTTTTTAATTTTGACAAGAAGTGTGTTTCCCGCCGCAGTTAGTGACCATCATGCACAAATTGATTTTAATTGCAATTTCTATATTCGGAAACGGCTCTATGATATCTTCTTTTAAAAGATTAATTGTTTTCGCTATTCTGCATACGTTTAAAATACTCTATCAGACGGATTCATTCTATTTCTAACTCTAGTGTGTAAATTTCATTGTACAAGACTGAAATAAGAAGACCTCTCTATATGAATCCATTCTTGGTTTTGATGTACAATGCAATTTTTATTATCAGACAAATGGCAGAAAAATCGCTGGAGTTTAATAAACCGGCGTTCATGTACTTTGTCGACATGACAAAAGCCTTCGATCAAAACTTATGAAACTAATTCACGACATTAACAGCCACTCTAGAACGATGATAAAGGTGGGGAATGAATTAACCGAGGAAATACAAACACGCACTAGAATAAGACAATTAAAATTATTATTATTACTAGAGGAGAGGGGGAAGTATTGATTAGTATCGTCGCTGATTATTTCTTGGGAAAAGGAATTGGTCATTGAAGCGGAAGGGAAGGTGAAAACTCTACACCTGAGCAGTGGCGTTCCGCAGGCGTTAGTCCTTGGACTAACCTTGTAGAATGTCGCGTATGATTGTCTGCTGAGGCTTGACCAGCCAGAAGGTGTCAAGCTTATGGTGATAGCGGTAGCCATTTCTGTGTTTAATGCACAACATCGGAGGTCCAAGTGTATCCAAGCGAAAAATCTTGGTTAGCGTCATTCACTCGCAGGTGATATACGCAGCCCCTGTTTGATACGGAGAAAAGCTAAGGAGATTATAACGGACGATGTGTATATGAGTCAGAATCACATCGGGAGAGGTAGCAAATCTTATCGCAGGCACTCCGCCGAGTGGTGGAGGGTATATCTACAAACATCTAGAGATTCTGTTCAGATTGTTCACTATCTGCATATAGTGACATCTCCTCCTTATTATTACTATTTCTTCCTAGTTCCATAATACTCTAGACAGAGAAAACAGTGTACTAACTAATTGCTAGTGTGTGAACTCATTTTCAGCCCCGAGAAAAAATAACGTAAGGCCAATCCCTAAATGAATCAACAACGAAGGTTCTCTCCAATTGATTACAGCTTAAAATTAGCTTTTCACTATTATGTGCAAATAAAATAATTTGTTACACATCCACTAAGATTAATACAGTTTGCAAATCTTGTAATAGTAATTAAAATGTTGTTCTAGTTCAAGACGTAATCACTGGATCGAGAAAACTTGGGCTCTAACCCAGTGAGCGCATGCGTAAAGGTGGGCCTGTAAATATTGTATCTACCGCTTGTAGGTGAATGCTGCAGCGTGAAAGAATAACGGGAGAAGCACATGCGCATTATAACCGTTGACTTTGCTCAGATCATATCTGTATATATATTACTACATCGTATTTTTTGTCTATCTGTAGACAAATATGAAAAATTTTCAGCTAAATAACAAATCAATTTTCCTTTTAGGTTTTATGTTAGCTACAGATTAAATAGAAGCTTGTTATCGAAGCTTCTGCAGTGCATGTTGTATCGGTGAAGATCGAAAAAAATGTATAATGTTTATGTACCAATTATATACAGTTTGGTAAAACTTAGAATCGTATGTTAACTAGGTGATACTATCAAAGCTTCTGCAATAATCTTGTTATTAAATTTGCTAATTGAGGATGATATTCAGATTCATAAGCTCTGCTGATTTTTTAAGATTAAAATTTCTAGATTGCGCTTTCACACACCTTAGGCTACCATAATTAATAACTTTTCTAACCCAAATATATGTAGATGGAGTATGAATTGTCTTAACTGATTCTTGCTTGGTTTATTTTCTATAAATACACAAATATATGTTGCGTCCTTGATCTAATCAGGCGAGAGACAAGGTTTATATGTCATGTAGTTTATTATCAGTAGCAGATATTAAAAGTGGAGTATGTTCAGAAATAACACCAATATTACTAATATATTGCCTAAATCATAATAATAATAAGTTAATCACGTAGCAACGTGTTACTTAACAGATTGGTTAGTGCAAATTTGGAAATATCATGGCTAATATTTTAAATATAGAATATCATTTACGAATTTTTGAATATCTTAGTTAGACCAATAATCGTCGGTGTTTTTTAACTGTAATTAGTAAACATTATTCTTTTATCGTAACGCGTTGGTGAAATTCAAGCAGTTAGATACAATCGACACATAACATGATTGCGACAGAAAAATGTAATACATCTCCCGAATGTGGTGCCTCTTACTATCTCTGTGTCGTTAAGATTGAGATATATACATGTATCTTGTGGATCATTCTATCGGCATCGCGTATACACTATGATATTATTACTCGTTGGTGACATCCACAGAGTAAAAATTCTTAAAAATTTGTAAAATTAGCTTATATTATTTAGTTGAACCATTTTGAAAAATCGTTAGTATGTACTTTAATGGTTTTAGATTATATGAGGGCTGTTTTGCTAATTTCAAACTTTCTCAGTTTCCTTAAACAGCCCTTTAAAACAAAGAACCAAATTTCCTATGAAGATTGAAAATTAACAATAAAGCTGATGTTCCGAGACTAAGAATACGATGGTATCCTGTAAAAATATTTATTGTAACTATTATATACATTCCACAAGAGAAATATGTAGGTGGGAGGCAAGACCCAAGGGTTCTTGACGAGTGCAGCTCAAATCTTTTTCAGCAGTGAGTGAAATAGTAACATAATGTATACAGTGGTATTGCTTTTTGTTTAACAATAAGGTTATTTAAAAATATAATGCTATTTCAGGAAGTAGATGGTAACTGATGACCAATGGAACTAGTAGCGAAGCATTTATTATTCCTATACACACGCTATGCCTAAAGAGTAAAAGAAACAATTTCTTCAGAATTAATTTTTTGCATATAATATATCGAGAAGGACAAACGCCGATCTAGACAACATTTTTACCATAAACAGTCCACTAAGTCAACTCTCCTTACACAGCAATTATAATCTGAAATAACTTTCGGATGTTTAACATTGACGTAAAAACCGCCATCTCCTCTTTACTTACCAATATAATTTTCATATGGATTCTTTTAAGCAGTAGAAATAAAAAGACTGAACCGGTAAAAATACATCAGCTAGTTAAACTACTTGGTGTGTTTATTGTGCCCAACTCGTTTACTTTGTTAGCTATATTTTCTTAAATGATATATGAAATCCTATTGTAAAGTTTATTTCGTACTATGTTAACTGTATGTTATATATGATAAGTTATGAACATCGTAATCTTTCCAATATATACAATCTTAAAAAACATAATGGAGCCGAAGTTTTCATACAATCTGATCAGACTCCCCACTAACAGAAGCACATTACTTAAACAATCACAGGGAACATACACAGTTGCTTACTCTTCATAATGAGAAATTCGTGCAAAACAATATGTTATAAATATCTTCGCGTTTATAGCACCGTTTCACCAATACTATCCTTTTAAATAATTTACGTGTATAAATATATGTATATTCTGTATGTTGAAACCTTTATTGTGGGTAATCAATTATAATATCCCTTTTTTAGTATAAGAACAATTTACGTTTTTAAATGTCAGAGTTTTTAAACACCTTTATAATACTTTTTCAAAATACATATAAGGGAATATATTTTTCTTATAGTAATTTATACCTAGTACCTTACCATATTATTATATTTTTATTATAAACGCCATGGAAGTGTTATTACTAGAGTTTGGATTTCTTTGCACAAAAAATGTTACAAATATTTGTTTCTAATTTATCTAGCTCTCTGAAAATTAAAAAAAAAGAATGGCACAATTATAAGTAAGATAAACATGCGTTTTCAAATAAAAATAATAGTTACATAATCAATTAGTAATAATACAGTATAATATACAAAATTTCTAAGTTACATAAGAACTATTCATTTTAACAATCAAATATATTAACAATTACATATTTTTCTAGATTTTAAGCAGCAAATAATTGTCTTCTATCAGTTAGTACTGATGTGATTGGTGCGTATTTTAATGCAGCAATATGGTCGGGATTTATATCTAAAGCACTATTAATCGGATTCGATGATAAAATTTTTGCTGTAGCAGTTAATGTATAAAATCCTTAACTTATCACTACACTGCTAAGTTTATTAAATACAGTTCTACCTGGGAAAATTACTTACAAATCTTCACATTGGTCTATATAATTCTTTAATTGAACTACCTAAGACACTACAATAAACTCTAATATATGTCAATTTCTTAATATTCTCTGGTTTTCAAATAAATTTTTGGGCTTTTCGAATAAACTTATGAATCTACGTAGGTTGCTATTTAGGTATCCCGACATATACGTAATCAGAACGTTTTGTCATACGGTTGCTATTTGTGTTGTTGTGTTTAGTGAAAAATTTCATCTTAGTTAATAAAATGGACAACTTGTGAGAATTTTCGTGCAGTGATTTACTACGACTTTCAACGTGGATTATCTCAAGAATAGTGCATCGATCAACTTACTTCAGCCTTTGGTGATGAGGCACCATCTAAAGCCACTGTATATCACTGGTTTAGCGAATTCAATCGTGGCCGTTGTTCACTCAGGTACGAATTTAAAGAGGGTTGTCGATGCTGTGCGCGAAGTGATAAAGCAAGGTCGTCATGTGACGTACAGTGAGATTGAGGCATGCCTGGGTAGTAGCCTGACAAGTATAGACAAGATTTTACACAAACATTTAGCCGTGAAACAAATTGTGCGGGTTGGATTCCACATAATGCGACATTCGCTCAAAAAAAGGTTCGCGTCGATAGGTCCAAGAAGTGTTCAAAAAATACAGTCGTGAGGCGTCAAAGCCGTATATAACATTTACACAGATAACGAATTTTGGATCTAAACGTATGAGCCCGAAAATAAACAGCAATTGACGGTATAGGTCTCCCAAGACGAGCCAAACCCAACAAAAGTTGTTCGGACCAGAAGCACCTCAAAGCAAATGGTCGCCTGTTTTTTTGGGATAAACAGGCATATAATTTTGAATGGTACACAATTATTTGTTTGCCAAAAGCCTTTGAAAAAATAAGAAAGAATAATCAGCGACGTGGAATCATTCTTCATCATGACAACGCGAGCTCTCACACATCGACCCAAACAACTTAATATTTCGCCGGTCAAAATATCAAATTGATGGATTATTCGCCATACAGTTCTGATTTGGCATTCAATTATTTCTTTTTATTTCCGTCCATAAAGAATAAACTACGTTGTCAATGATCTTCGACGTCAGAAGAAGCGGCTAATGCGTTCAAAATGCATGTTTTGGAAATACCTCGGAATGAAAATTTATTCAATTGTATGCAAAAGTGTATCGATCATCGCTAATAATATTTTGAAAAACAATAAAACCATTTTCAATTAAAAAAAATTATCTTATTCATTACTTCGGGTATATAAATAGTAACCCTCGAATAAAATCTAATGTAATATTTTTTTATATGAGAATAGTTATTCGCGTATGATATGATTACATCTAACCTTGCGCGATTACTGGTTCGAAAGGAAGAAGGATGTTCAGTATTTTTTCTTTATATATTTGGACGCAGAAAGATTCTTTGATAAACATTTTTGTTGCGTTTGTAATTACAGAATTAACTAATGCAAAATGGCATCTTTCCTATGCCAATAAGTTTTTGGTAAATAATATATTTGCTTTGATCATATATACTACTGCATTGGTGATCAAAAGCACAATTTTGTCAGTTAGCAGTATACTTAGAGCAAAACTGTCATTAAGCTTTCACTAAGATAGGAAACAATTTCTAAACTATTATTTTGCTTGTATTCTATTTTGACAAAAGATTTTGATTTAGAACATCAACCAATAAATTTACAATATACCGACCATCAATATCATCAAAAATAACGTAGAAAACTGATCCTTTAAACGGCTTGTTAAATCTGCAACCATCTTATTATATATGTAAATGGAACTTTTTTTAATGTACTCCCATATGGTATATTTTTGTTGCAACAATTTTCTAACTGTCTAAATTTATGATTTACTACCTTATTAAGAGATGTATTTGTACATAACCGTAAAATGAAAAAATACTTTTGATTGGATGATTCTGATGATGTCAACGAGACATTGCTGTAAAGAAGTCTGTGAAATCTTTGTTAGGTTTCCCAGTGATGACGTAATGATGTACTTGTAATTTTATCTCACAACTTATCTTAAAAAAAAGCGAATGTTACTTTAGGATAATATTGTAATTAATTACCTTATATGGTTTTTAAAGAAGTAGATCAGATAGACCGTAATGAGTTAATACCACATTTGGTTTTTTAAACAATGAGAAAGCATTGCTTTAAAATTATGAAAAATTTTAATTAGGACGTTATAATAAAGACTTACCACCCCTAGATAGGCCTTGCAGAACACCCCTTCTTTGTTTACTTAGCTCAGTGTAATTTCCTATCTAAATCGATACAAGATGACTTCCTTTCAGCATTTTGAACTTTGTTACTTTATCTACCCTTGCTTAGATTGCAATAGTAATGATTATAATGCTTGCAAGATTTCAAAATTGAACTAAAGTATCAAGGGAGTGCGAAATATCTCAATCAAGTAGTGAAGCGTAATCCCCCTTTTTAAGTATTAACTATAATGGACTTCTATGTGAAATTTGGTTACAACGCTACACTTCCTAGAATCTGTTGCTCGTGAGATAGCTAAATAATTACATCGGTCGCCAATTTGTATTTCTCCAAACTTCACTTGCAAATATTTCACAAGTACGTGTAATTGGACAATTTGACAGTTATCGAATATGCATCTTCGCAGATTTATAGAAGAAAATTAAATAAATTTACTGCGCCTTAATTTTATGTAAAATGTATTTCTTCTACTGTTATCTCGGAACCTGAATATAGTTGGGATACGAAGCATTGGATTTATATTCTTCACAGTAAGAAATATGTTCTTTGCATAAAGTTCGAACTGTACTCATTTTATTTGGTATAAATAACACATATGTGCATAAACAAGACATATTAAAAAGTCCATTAATGAATAAAATGTTTTGAAATGTTGGAAAATGCGCATAAATGGGTAGAAATAATATAGCAATATTATGACATTTTATTTGTTTACTCTTATATTTTTGTAAATATTGTTTAGATGATTCATGTTATTCTTATCGTTTATTGAGTTTTGGTGTTTTTTATCCAGAATATTTATCTAAAAACCTCTCGTAGTAATTGTTTCCAACATTGATGGTTTTAAATTTAAATTTATTGTTATTTCCTGAGGGGTGCTTAGCTAGGTAATAAGGAGTAGTAACAGTACATCTAAAAAAGCTACAGTGTTTGCGAAACATGTAATATGTCGTGTTAAATATATTGGAAATATTTGTAAAATTGTGTTTTACTTTTTCGCCCATATTTACGTTGTATTTATGTGAATAAATTATTTTTTCATTATATTATTGACGTTAGACAAAGTAAACTCCATTGTATTCGCTTGTTAAAGTCAGTTAGTTCTTTGGTTTGTATAAAAATAATTTATTAGTATAATTTGGAGGATTTCTTATTTTATAACATTTTAAGGATTTTGCTATGTCACCGTTTTTCATAATAATTTAAAAATCTCTCAAGATTAAAGGCTTTAGTTTTTACACGTTTGAGGTTGACTTTTGAAATTAATTAATTTAAAACTTTTTAGAACTAATTTTGGATTATAAAAGCTATGTAGTTTTCATGTAAATCTTTGTTCTAATTGGTAAACGCTGTAGTTTACGAAGAGGCGTGCAATATTGTAATTAGAACAATATGCTATACTGACATTTCACTACCTTTTTTGAGATACATGTTGTGATTCTCGAAAATAATGAGAGACTACAATATTTAAAGCTATTTTCTCTTATTTTAGGTAAGTTAAGAGATTTTTGTCTTAAAAAAAATGGGCGGAATAACATTAGGAAATAGAGTGTGTAGTCAAGAGATGTACTGCTTGGTTAAGTTGTAACTTTGTTTTTTCATTCAGCTTTTGTTTCTATTAGTTTTTACGGAGTCCATATTTTCGATTCTGATTTTGCGTGAAATGTTGAAAAATTTATTCGCGTCATATTCCCTTTCTTTTAAGCTATTGCAGCACAATTTCAAATAGAATTTAGTAAAATAAACGGGTCTGGGGTGCAAAGGGTTAAATATATGAAGGCACTTTCTTCTTTTATCTTTGTTCTAAATTTGTTACTAATAAAGATATGTTATTCTCATATATCCATTTCAAGAATTTAGGCACTGCTTTCTTCGCATGATAATTTGACAGTATTACTAGTCATTGCAATTTAGTTTGCTAAAAGATGCCACAACTCTGCAGCCCAGAAGTTGCTTTCTCTAAAATTAGGATTATTATTTAAAATGAACCAACTGTAAATAGTAGGTAGGTAGAAATAGCGCATTTTTAGCTGAACGTGCCTCAATACAGAAGATTTTAATTTATCATAAATCATAAGTTTAAGATTTTCAAATGATTAGGAATATTTATTAAACCTAACTTGTATCAACCAATTTATTTTATAATCTACATTCATCATTTTAAGCTATACTTATCTTCAAACCTATTACAAAGATGCTAGAGACAAGAGCTAAAACTATATAGGCATTCCAATAAAATCTTAAGGACAGAAGATTATTTAGTTGATTCAAAATCTTTAATATTGTAATGCCTAAAGGTAAGTTTTCCAATTAGGTATATTAACTTATCAGATAATAATAATCCCCACATATCCGTTTAGGAGTTTTATTTTCTTTTACTTTGTCAAGATTGAATCAACTTGCATCAAGTTATCGTTATATAACCTCTGTCCAATATAGCTGTTATGAAATGCAAATTGTGAAGCTTGCTAGCTTAAGTTTTTTCGAATTATTCAAAATTCAACATTACTTTAGCGGAAAAACTTCGATAGCCCTAATCTAAATGAAAATATTTAAATCTAGATAAGAGTTCACTTTTTAGGTGGAATTGACAGCGATAAAACCTTGCAAAAACTTAAATTAATTTGCGATAGACGGGCTAGAGAGACAGCATACCTTGAGGCCGCTTGTTTTCCTTTGTACAGGAACTGGAAGTTATATACAGTGACTCCCTCGAAATAAATCAAACGCTTTCGTATATAAATCTACCGGACTATGTCCAGCAGAACATCTGCGATCTTTCTCGAACGCATAAATTTGGTTAGTTTAACATAATATTTGTAGAATTTCGTCCGTTCAAAGCAAAAAAATGAGCATCGGAACACTATCGCATTCTTTAAATCTGGTATTCTTAACCGAAGGTAAGTATTTTGATCTACTTCGTAAATTCTTGTTCCCATTTTTTTTCGCTGTCGATAGTATTATTTGCATACGAACAATTAAAATTTATTAATAAATAAACCGAAACAATCGCAATAATATGTGTGGTTACAACAAAGCAAGCTAGGTCAAGGTATGCTTTGTAAACAATCGAAATCTAAAACAATGGATTCGGAAAAATTCAGATGTATCACCGATATCAAAGTTGGTTTCGAGTCAATGGGTTATGATCCCATTCATAATATTTTTTGTTATAAATATATTTCATATTTAGTTAATTGTACACAGACATTTTTCATACTTCGATAGAGATTAGCGAAGAATAGTAGCGGTTTCAATGTAATTGTTGAGAGAACATCGTAAAATATCTAAATTTAGGATTGTGTATATAAAAACCGTCCGATTGTTCCAAAAATGTATTCAGTATTTTTAGAACTTCGTGTTTGTGGATTTATTTTAAACATTGTCTTAATTCAAAAATATATAAAAATATGACTTATCTAATATTACTTTAAATATTTAATAGCTGTGTTAAAGTTGTATTTTACTGTCTGTACAGCTAACTGTTCCAGGAGCAGCTGTTAATTTTCCCTTTGAAACTCAAACATCTAATGGCTTTTAGATGTGTATAAGAAAGTATTTATGAAATGGCCACTACATACAAAAATATTTGTCTTCGAAATCTTAATCACAAATTATTCGACTACTAGTATTATTGCTGCAATTTTACTTTTGTGGATATATGTATTTCCTGGCCACGTATATAAATATATTGTATTATTAGTGTGATTTAAATCACAATTTCCCTTTTTAAACAACTTACTTAGGAAATGGGCAACCTGGCAAGTATTCATATCTAAAGTAAAAATTAATGTTGAATCGACAAAAGAAATAAAGAATGCAAAACGGAGTCTGTAGCTTCACCTCACTTACAATGTTATTCAGTGATAGGTATACGATGTATAGGATTATTAGAAGAATCTTATATTTACTTTTTCGTTTCTGCCTAGGACGCCGTGGTGTCAATGACAGCTTTTTAATACTTATTTAACAGTTGTCTACAAATAAATACACATCGAGTAAATTACTCTTGATAAATTCAGTTATTTAACAAACCTTGGATATTAATCAGACTTTAATTTGTCTTTATATATTTTACTTCTTCTGTTTATGTGGTCTTTTTTGTGATTCAAATTACTGACAATCATTTAGGGCACATAAAAATCAGTGTTATAGTATGCAGAAAGTTTCATCGTATATTTGTTATCAAATTAAATTAAATGTTAGCTTGAATTAGTTTTAAGAGAAAAGGTCGTAATCCGGTACAAGAAAAGTAGAACTCGTTTATAATAATATATGGTAATGAGCCCATTATCTAAATTAAATAATTAAGTGATAACAAATAAAGTAAATATTATGTGAAATAAAAAATATTGTTACAAAATTTTATCTAAAAATGAAAAGGTGAAATACATTCTACTTTGTTCTGAGGGTAAAAGTAGAGTATAGAAATAACTACAATAGCGAATATTATTCCACCATTTGGTACTTTAATTTGTAACTTCGTGTACTTTGATACCAGACACACATGGATGCAAAGGAAGGCAAAAAAGGTGTTGAAAATTGTATTGCATTAAACTTATACTTCCACGTATGTGCAAAATACTAATTCTGATTTTGCCTTTGTACCTATCCTTGGAGGTACATAGAATTGCTTGCATAGACCTTGCTGTAAGTAAAACCAAAAGCAAAGTTACTTTCTTATTATATCCTAATAATTTCCGTTACGTTCATAAGATGTAAAAAATAAAGCTATGTTTCTTTTGTAACATTTTGTCTTTGTTCTTATAGGTTTACCTGGTTGGCGAAAAAAATATCCATGTAATGGAACCTTCATTACAACTTATACATTATATATTCAAATACACTATTTACAACATTCATCAAAAACCAACGCATATATAATTTCGCACTAATATAAATTCTATCAAAAGTACGTTAATAGTTTTGTATATTATCGTTTTCCAACATAGAGAGACCGGCTATAATAAAGAAAGGAAATGCGTAACTCATTTCGAAACTTCCTTCTATATCCTATGGAAACGGTAGGATCATTGTTCAAGTCTTCGATCCGATTTTATTGCTTCTTGTAAAGGTAATGTGTTATGTTATTAATAATAGTTTGCCTTGTAACTAGTTAATATCTCTATAGCCGAAGTATTTGAAAAGGTTTATTTTTGTCATATGTAGCTATAGTATCGAACAGATGTTAGTGCACCTTATGTACAACATACGTAACATACAGAATGGTATATCATACGTTACAAATTTATTTCGTTTGTAGGTCTTTTCAGGCTTGTAAGTTAGATACGTATACGTTAGTATAATCACAATCCACAAATAATATATATTCATGTAATATAGACACTATGGAAATTCAAAAATGATGTAATTATATTAATCCCTGACACATACATACGCCACATACACATGCACACGTTTATGCAAATTAATTTTTCAAACTCTAGAGATATGTCTTTCTGCGGTTTAGGTTATGAATTAGCAAATTAATCAGAGCAATTGATAGACCAATTATTGTTGAAACACATTTACATTAAAACAACACTACTTTTACCTAATTAATCTTATCGAAGTTAATTATGTTATTGAAAGTTTTTAATAAAACTGTATAAGTGTATGTATTAAAGCAAATGATCGCAATAAGTGTTTATAAACTTACCTTATTCGAATTTAGACCATTATATTTTAGAAAATGAAGAAATGAAATTTACCAAGGTAGTTCGAATATAGTCGGTAGAGTTAAAAATTAATTGTTCTTATCAGCTAGAAACTACTATACCGGCATTGGTAGGTATCATTATTTCAATTTACATACAATTACAGCCTAAACTATTCTATCCATTAATATGAACGCTAACAATATCACTTCCTCAAATTTCACTTTAACATGGTACAATATTTTTGTAGTGTTATATACTTAAGTTGTAGTAAATCTGTGCTCCAATTGCAGTAACATAAGATGGTAGTTGTCAGTTTGTATTGTTTGTGATAACATTTTTATATTTTTATGGTAACATTAACAACTGTAGAAGAAAACATATGCATAGTGGATGCTACATATCATTGTAAGGGCTTGCGACAGTTCGTTTATAATACTACTACCACTGTAGCATACTACTTCCATTTTGCAGAGTTCTACTACAATTTCAACAATAAAAGTAAAGTAAAGTTTGCAGTGTACAGTGGAAAAATTTTGTATTTCATTATTTTACATATAATTGTACTAGTTCGTATTTTTTGAAAACTATATAGTCCCAATTCAGACCTAACCTACTTATTTGGGAATAAATGAAATTGGTATTAATGAATGAACTCAAAACAGTGCTATTTTTCAAGAAATTGAAGGATTTTGGTTAAGTTTTAATCATGCCAACTAAAATTAAAGTTTAGAACTGAAATTGCTGTTAACGAATAATAATACCAAATATTTGTATATTGCAGTTCTTATAGTCTTATCATATCGTATCAGAAAGTTCCTGTCCAACTTATTAGGGTCATTTGCTAAAAAAGCGATTTTGTTAAAATATATAATGAAAAACGTATTGTACAAGCATAAGTTTATTCAGAACTGTTTATAGACATCGTCACAACTATATAACTAATATTTTGTAATGCTTCCTTTGGCTTTTATAGTTGCTGTTATTTTTTTGGCACACTGTCTATACAAGCGTTAATGTATGTCTGATTGTAGGATCACTTTGCCACATATCCGCAATATTTCTTACTAATTACTCTTTTATACTGTTTCTTCCCGAATACACATGTGATTTTAGAACACTTCACACATTCTCAATTGCATTGAGGTCGCGAGAATTTCCTGGCCAAATTAACACTGGCAGAGCATACGTTTCCACAAAACTTTGGATGGATTTGGCCATGTGGTACCGTGCCTTATCGTGCATGAATGTGTAAGGGTCCTCATTCGAATTTAAATCATTGATATATGGAATCAAGACATCCTACAATACACGCTTATGTTTGCCTCAATTCATGGTGCCTTGGCAAAATACAGTGATCCAGGAACTTCGACTGATATACAGCACCATACCATAACTGACGGAGGGTGTTTCACCGTTTTTAGCTCAGTACCTACACCAAACCGTTCAGGTGGATGTCGTCTAACAAATTGAGCTCTTTCGCTCATGGCTTCTAGTTTTGACTCATCACTGAATACGATCTTTAATGAAAAGACATGGTTCAAACAAAAAAGTGTAAGTGATTTACATATTCATTTAAGTTACTTTGTCTTACCTTTCGCCAATCTTCAATGTTTTGTCAATTGATAACGTGCTCGCTTCGTCATAGGTGTTAATCTTGGCTTTTTCATGAGGCATCTGCATTTTAATCCGGCTTCGTACAATCGTCTACGCACTGTACGCGTGTATATTTGCACATAACATCTTCTATTTCTTTGGCGGATAAACCTCGGCTTTTAGTAGCTAGTTACAGTACAACAGTGATAATTTTCTTCCCGCAAAACGTTCTTCCGGTGCTTGTAGTGCACTGTAGATTCGTTGCACTATTTATCGGGATACTTCTTCTTTATTTGCAATTGTGCGTTTAGAATACACTCCTGTACCCGGCAATGCCTCAATACGTAGTTTTTTCTCATTTGATATGAGTAACGAAAAAATATAAAGGGCATACACGCAACGTTGTTACACAAACAGATAAATATTCCCTATACAATAGTAACCGATCCAAATAATATTCTGCGAATTTTCAATCTTGTTTCTACCCATCTTCTATACAGTATACAATGATTCATGAGGCGAATAACAATAGGCAAGAGGTCATTAAGTGACACTTTCTCAGTTTTTTAGAAAGGTATTTAGGGAACGTATTGAGATAGGTATTGTAAACCCTATTCATGAATTTTATACTTGTGTTTGTAAATTACCGCATTGGAAACACACAAATGCTTAAATTTATAAGGTTGCCCTAATAAAATGGACAGGGACAGTACATTATCATAATTTTGCCATTTTCTCAAACAAATAACAGCTTGTTAAATTTGATTTGGAACTAGGTATCAACTAAGTTCATAATAACGGCACAATTGTGCTTAAGAAAGAATAAAAACTGTACCACTTAGGCGTAAACATTATGGCATTAAACCATTCTCCCTTTTAAATTATAGAAAGTATGGAGAAAGGTAAGAAATTATAGCAAATCTTACAATTGAAATAAAGATCCCTATTTCTTTCACCAAAACATAGATGCTCACTAAAACAGGCTTATTATTTTAATAATTGTACATGTTTGAAAAGTACTTCTAAATATTTCAGAAACCCTGTTGTTGCTTGTACACATTACTAGTGCACCCAAATTTTATTAAAACTACGTTCGAAGACAAAAAAGCAAATTGATCAGGATTTTGTTAAGAAAAACGAATGCTTACCCACTCATAAATTGCATCTTGATGTGCCTTTCAGATAAAAGAAGTTGCAGCTATAAGATATTAAAGAAATTACATTTATATATATTATGGCTATATATATATATATATATATATATATATATATATATATATATAGATATAGATAGATAGTAAAATCTTTATTTCACGCAGAAATTCCCTTGAAAATCCTAAGCGTAGCACATAGCATGCAGTCTATTCTTTAGAATCGTATTTCCTAAAAATAATTTTCGGGTTGTTTTCATCTGATTTTGAAATCTTTATTGTCTTCCGTATTACGTAACAACATATGACTAAAGTAAACGCTTTGACAGTTCCATTGAAATTTAATTTTCAGTCTTGTACTGTTAAACGATTACTTACTTGTTTTCATTACTTACTTATATTAAATAATTTTATGGTTAATGTAATTTTAGAAAATATAACAAAGCGCTGTCATGAGGCGACGACATAGGAAAACAAATTATAGAACGAAATATCATTTAAGGCAATATTTGCGAAAATATGTCACCTTGCAAATTATTTTTATTGCCTGTATCCAGGTAAGTAAAAGTTAAACATAACTGATTAAGAAAACCCGGTGTTGACATACCATAACATCTGTTTGCTTTTATTATAATATATTACAACGTCGCATGCATTATAATTTAATGTTTGCGGCAAAAATGGCGTAACTAAATGTTTTCAGCGGTTTTTTAAAGAAACTATTATCGTGTCATCTTTGTCGTATTTTCTTCGTATCGACGTAAATTTGACCGCAAATTTGCATCCATTAGTGAATTTTGTTTTGCACCTGCCGATACAGTTCTTTCGAAATATTAACGTAGTAAATATAAATATGTGGAATAAACTGCTTGCTTATGTGTATACGGGTATGCAAAATTAGGAAATCGCGTTATTTTGGAATATTCTCCTAATATGTTATCAATATTTAACGCACAAGTAGGAATTATAAAATCACATATAATTATGCTAGAAATTTTCTTGGTATTATATCCCAATTCAAAATCTATTCAGATTTTCTTCTTTAAATAAATGTAATACACATTATTATTACCTATACTTTGCCTATTCTGCTTTAAGACCAATTTTTCCCTAATTTGAATGAAATTGATACTTGTAAATTTACACTCATTTATAATAATCACCACAAAATAGAGTCAAGAGTGTATGCAAAATAAAAAAGCTGTATAGCAGAATAGATAATAACTTAATTATTATCGTTCAGATCTACTTATTGTTTAGTTTCCAAAATATAACCTTAGCTGTACTTAAATGATTGTATTCATTCAATTATTACGCTTAATAAAAATCGAGTTTTCGCTATATATATTATACTTATATCTTAAACTAAATTCACGCTGATTCATTATTAGAAAATTGGAAAAGAAGTTGTTTATATAAGGTTAATTCAACTTTTCTTTTGATCTATATTAGTATTTGCATTGGTACTTTACATTAATATATTGTACATTCCAAAACTTCAATTTACGAATGGATGATTTTGTGAAAATAAAACGAAGAAGTGGAAAAAGATATTGATAACATCTAATTTCGCTGCATGTAAAGGCGACTGGAATTGAAGTGTTGCAGTAAACTGAATCTAACTTTACATGGAGAAACGAAACAGCGATAGCGCAATACCTTTTAAATGATAAAATATATAGATAAATATCAAACATCAGCATATTCAATGAAATTAGTAGTAAAAATGATGACAAAATTTATCACATAAAGATAATTCTTTGATGTCTTGGTTAAGACGAGGTCCTTTTTCTTCCAGGCATACGCACACTAAGATTTTGAATTTTACATTATCTGATGGTACACTTTATTCAATTTGTATGGACAGTTTTAGACAATTAACCACTCTTTAAAAAACATTTTTTTCTAATTAAGCTGAAAGTTTCATGTAACTTCTGGTGCAAACTGAATCTACGATATAAGCATTTCTCCGTCGTCTTTTAAGATCAAAATTCTTCATAAAGTCTAGAACTTGCTAACCTGTTTGAATGTTGAAACGCTTGTTCCATATGCTTTACATAATAAACACTAAATTAAACAGAAAATTGTGAAAAATAACATTAAAAATAATGTCGGTTACTAACAAGTTTTAATAAATGTATTGCTAAAATGATCAAAGTACCAACACATTGTTGCGAACTAACATAACGAACCGTGATGGATATGTTACCATTAGTGTAGTAACTCATGCTCTTATTATGATAACCACAGTACTGCATGGTCTTTCTTTATTTATCCTGCGATTCAGCTTTGAAGACGGATATTTTTAAATCAAATGAAAAGTGGGTTATTTTTTGCTTCTTTGTAGAGTTTACGTTAGTTGCAAAAATGAATAGAACTTGTTTTCTGAGCCTTAGCAAATCTATGATCAATCGGTAGAAACAAAATGGACAAAGTATACTTATAAAGTGAAAGTCATTAATGTTATGGAAACATTTTTCCAGACGTGCTTTTATTGATGTAGTCTGCCTTATGTCCTCTTAAAGACCATTGTTTGTGGGTCCTGTGTATAAGTACACTCGTACTATCTCTATCTCTACTACAAATAAAACTGGATAAATTATTTTTCATCAAATATTCTAGTCAACAGCGTGGAACAATAATCTAATCACTCCTGAAAGCAAGTCGTATGTTTTAGAATACAGAAATGGAACTTATTATATTAATTTTAAGGTCCTTAGTCCTTTCTGCATTGGATTTTAAAAGATTATATTTGATATCAATCCTCGATAATACTTCTTTTGCACAACCCGAACTGCACCTATCGATTCTCCTCAATTATTGTACAGTGCAATGACAGACGTATCATTCGCATGTTGGTAGAGAGATAGTGAGTGTCTTAAAAGAGACTGTTTGCGTATATCAGAAACGATAATGATCCTAGAATTTAAGCGGAACACCGCCATTTATTGAAATTATTTTGTCCGTTTATTTTTTTTTGCCTGCTACAAATATAACCTGAATGTCATTTTATTATCATTATGCCTTGCGCCGTAATATTTCAACTTACAATTAGCGAACAATAAACCATGCTTAACAAGTGCATGTCAAATCATAGGTATGTGACGAAGTAAACATAAGAGTTCCTGCTGCACACTTGTTATCAGGCCGCTGATATTTATTAGGCATCCCAAAAGGAAACAATATTTACACCTAGTATGAGGTAATAACACCGTATTTTTATAGAAGCTCTATCTAGGATATTATGAAAATATTAGTTGTTTAGTGTAGAAGTACTATTTTCAGAATTCACTTGAAATAATCGGTAAATTGAAATCATTCACAATGCAATTTTGTATGACAAAACTAAGTTTACTCAAAAGGAAATGGATCGTAAGGTTGGGAACGCACTCTGGTGTGAATTTAAATGTCTTCATATTTTGGTGTATAATAGCACTGCATTTGTAAATAATTAACAAGGAAAGACTAACACCCATTTCTGGATATTTGTAGCATTGTAATAGAATATTTATGTCCTACATTAAAAGCTAATACAATAAAATTCTTTAAATATATAACATAACAAAAAAGGACGATATAATCTTGTGTTGCTTCCATTAATTAGATATCTAGTACATACAAGCTTACAAGATTAGTGAAGTATGTGGAGAAAATAAACTAATTTATCAATAAATTCAAGGTGGTTTAATTGTAAGAATTGACGCTTTGTTGACTACCTTCTGCTGTAATAAGTAATAGCATCTAAACTTCTTGTAATAGTAGTGACAAGCTTATAAGATTCTTTCATTGATTTAACAAATGACATGAATAAATCGCTAGTGGTTAACTAAGGCTTCTTTAGGGCTACTGTACGAAGACTCTAATATTCTTCATTGTTGAAGTAACTAGTAACTGTACTCTAGTTAAACTAACATCTATATTAATACTAATATTAATATGAATATCAATACTAAACCACCGTTGGCATTAGTAATGATAAAATTACAATTTTCTTTTAGTATTGATATTCATATTAATATTAGTATTAATATGGATGTTAGATTAACTATTACGCACTTGCTGTGAGATATTACAATATATCTACTGACATCGTGACATCTAGGGGGATTTAAGGCGGCTTGAATTCAATGGCCCCGTGGTGCACGGGTTTAGCACGCTATACCGGAGATGAGATATTGGGTTCAAGTCCCCTCCGAGACCGATATTTTTTCGGAAATTTAATTACGTTGGAAATTGCAAGAAAATTGTAATTTTATGATTTTACTCTGTTGGTTTTTGCCAATCTTCATAATTTACTTTTATTATTTCATGGCTGTGCTTTGTGATCTTTAATTCTCTAAATTCATCACTTACTTTAATTCCTTCATAAAATTTCATCCTTAACTGATCTACTTCATTGTTTTCATTTTAATTATATTTTCTTCAAGACTTTTTAACACTTTAGCATACTCGGATAGATTACTTATTTTTTCTTCATATTTATTGTTACTTCTATATAACGATTTTTTTTTCTATTTTGACAAAATTCGTTGTCTGCATATAAATTTCTTGGTCTATGTTACAATAATTACGTTTTTAGTAAGTTAATAATTATTGCTTTTATTTTCGATAGGACATACCATAATTAAATAAATTATATATATAGTTTGATAAATCTCGAAATTTTGAAAGCTCAAGAATACATATTTTTCTTAAAAAAGACCACCTGAAATTTTAATTCCAATTCGGAATATATGTTTTGGATTACATATAAATCAGTAACTTTATCAAGATAAATATTTTTTAATTGGTAACGAGCATTTTGTTACACTTTATTTTTGAAGGAATAAATTTCGATGTGTAAGCAAAAGTAGAACATTAAGTAGAAATACATAAGTATGTATGTTTATTTTATTTAGTTTCACGTGCAATTATTTGTGGGTCTACCACTTCCATGAATGTGGAAATCTTCCTTATTTTTTCAAAATGCGCGTGTGATTGATTAGCTCATTTGACACATGCTGTGTACGTTATGCACGCGCTCATTAATAAATTAGCGTTACTCAATAAGCAAACTTTGATAATTTGTTATCACGAATAAACAACGGTAATAGTTGCACCTATTTAGTAATAGTTATTATTTAACAATTTCCTAAGGATTTATTTGAAACTTTGGCAAGATTGCGAGTGAATTATAGAAATCGATTTATAATCATTTTATACAAGTATAATACCATAGTTAGTCGAGGTATATTATTAAAATTGTAACATGAGAAAGTATGACTATGCTATATTAACTCGTCTTTAAAATTTCAAGCTCCTTTTCCTAATTAGACACAATCTACGTATAAAGTACATATAGCACTTTATCATAGCAAATGATCAAGAAAAGCAACACAAGTTTTCCCAGTTACAAATCTCTGGAAAACATTTGATTTCGGAAATCCATTTATAAAGATTCATAAATATATTCATATATTTCAATTACGGTCTGTAATCTTTGACCAACTTTTTTCTTTTTTTTTTAAGGAAAATTAGACATAGCAACTTAACTTAAAAGAATATGGAAAATTCTTAGCCAGATGTCTTTTCTTAGGAAAGTCATTGAATCGGTAGCTAACACTGATATTTTGGACAGAGACTGTAGGTGTAAGTTATTAAAAAAGACGTACCTTTTCTATGTATCTTAAATAGGCTTCCGACACAGATACTAGCATTTGTGATCTCTGCATTCTACCTTGATGATTATCAACAGTTACTGTCAAAGAACTCGCTCAATGTATTTTGACAACATTTACATCTTAGAATAAAAATTGAGTTGTCTATGGATTAATATTGTATTGACTTATTTTCATCATTTTATATCAGATTTCCTTAGAAATGATAGAAGCTTCTCTGTGATACATAAATCGAATTATCTTCAAACAAAGAGTTTATTTCCATATGGAGGCTTTCATTAACACAAATCAGATAATTTTTTTGCAGTAAAACTTACCCATAAGTAAAAGTCGTGTTACAATCCTCATCAGACGCCATGGTAATAATAATAGAAACAAAAGATCAACACTTTTCTAATCACAGCAATTGTATATAAATAGAAGAGTTTGTGTCGAGCTGTCAATACAGAGAATTACAATGCTTACAAAAACACGCGATATACTTTATTTTCACACAGTCGTTGCATGAGGAAAATGATGTATTTTGTTAGTTTGGTGAATGTTTAAAGTCTTCTTATTTATTAGTATTCAATTTTCTTTTACCAGGATAATTGCTCTAATGTGTTGGTGTAAAGAAAAGGGAAGTTTATTTCTCGATCGATCGTATTGAATTGATGCAACATCTCTGCTGAAGAAGGCACTTGAATATTCGTAAATCACTTATTTTGTCATTGAAAAACGGGTTTTCCTAATTTTTCCTGCATAAAGCGCACTATTTGATCTGAAGCAAGACTATCGCTTAAACATGAGAGATGGAGAACCTCTTCGTAACTACCGTAATAGAGGAAACGCGATTCACTCGGATTTTCGACGTCGAACATGCGAACACTTGTTGCAACCGTCGGATCGCGGTAGATCGCGCGCGCACAAGCATACAGGTGCGTCGAGTGTGAGAATAAGCTGTGTATACGATCTGACTCGGCGCTCGTGTTTGTGTATACTGATACTCGAGAAGTGGGCTGGATAGTCGTCGATACCTGCCCGGTTTACCTTAGGTACGGCGGTGGGTACGTGCCTACTACGGTGCTGCCCTGCGCGTGGCGTCCACCAGTACTATACAAGCGTGCAAAAGAGAAACGAAGGAGAAAACAACATCTCGCTGGACAACGTGCGACGCTTTTCCGCGATAGTACACGCTATAAAGTTTCAGTGCGGCTTCGCCTATTCTTTTCAGAAGAAGTGTGCATCGGTATACGCACCACATGCATGCTAGGGGACATATGCAACGTACACGGTGGTCATCACTTATTTGTTTTCCATTCTGTAGCTCTATTAGGCAAATCCATGCACCCTATATCCTTTTAATAACGGTAAGTGAAACGTTTTCCGTAAAAAAAGATGAATAGGTGTTTGGTAATAGTGATGAGCAGATTGGATACTTTCTGTGCCGGATATTCAAGTCGTATATGCATGTACAGTGAAATCTCCCTTGAACGGACACCAACGGCACCAACTGAAGATGTCCGTTCAGGAGGGGTGTCCGCATAAAAGAAATATGTAGTAGATACAACAGAAATCGTGTTTTAACGAAAAATGAATATATTAAAGAAACTGGGACATTTAAATCGTATATGTATATAAATGTTTTTAAAATAAATAAGAAACTTTAAACTTAAGAAAAAAAGTTTATTTCCTTTAGATATATACATACAAAGTATAATATATGTACATAGATGCAGTATGTAATACAAAACAATGAAATGAATAGTCACTTTAAGGACGCAAAAATTCATATATTGTTGTTTGTCTTCTCTTTTTCTTTAAAATAGCGTCTTGAAATCGTATTTCTAATTTAGAAAGAAGCTCCAAAGACTCTGTATCTCCGTGATTTCCGACAAAACTTTTGAGCTGCTTGGTCAGGGTAACAGGTTTACCATAATTTGGGATAGCTTCTGTTGGCACTGGAACCTCATCGACATCAGAATCTTCCGAAAGTTCTTGTATTTCAACTGGATTTGCAATTTCTTGTTCTGAATCTGGATCTTCAACATACAAATCTTCATCTACGTTCAAAAAATAATTAAGGTTTTCATTATTCGTCAATTTCAATAAATTCTTATTTTTGAGAATATCTGGAAGTACACTAAGAGGCAAATTATCTTCTAGGTCAGATGTATCAGCCTCAGTTAACTGGTTTTCACTTTGCATATTTACATGATTAAATCCTGCTTTGCGGAAGCAATATTGAACTGTCTCTTTGGTTACTTGGTCCCAAGCGGTTTTTTCCAAATAAACTGCATCCAGTGGTGTAATTTTCTTTATTAACTCAAAAGCTGTACCAGCAGTTTCAATGTTTACTAGCAGACGTTTGCGTATTAGACTTCGCTAATAAGCTTTAAAATTCTTTATAATCCCCTGGTCAAGTGGTTGACAAGCTGATTGACAATTAGGGTGTAAAAATAATATTTTTATATTATTTAAGCGAACGTCTTTCGGATGAGATCCCGCATTGTCTAAAAATAACAAAATGTTTCTTTTTTCTTTAGTCATTTTCCAATCTAGGTCTTGCAATCACTCTATCATAATTTGTCCTCTCATCCAAGCTTTCTTATTGTATTTCCAAATTACAGGCAGGTTATTTATATTAATGTTTTTAAAAGCTCTGGATTTAGCTGCCCTACCAATGACTAGGAGTTTTTCTTTTTCACCCGCCATATTTGCACAATGCAAAATTGTATACCTCTCTTTGGGATACTTACCCTCAACACATTTTTCTTTCTTTAATGTGAGCGTTTTGTAGAGCCCTGAAATACAGGCCTGTCTCATCGGCGTTATAGATGTCTCTCGGTGAATATCCTTTAATCAAAGAAGGAAATTTTTTTAAAAACGATGAAACATCTTCAGGATTAACCGAAGCTCCTTCTCCCGAAATCGCTTTAAAACTTATATTGTGGCAGATTCTAAATTTATTGAGCCAACCAGAAGAAGCACTGAATGTAGAATGTCCCAAAGAAGCGGCTATTTTTCTTGCTTTACATCGTAAAAAAAAAAAATTTTTGCGTTTCTGTCATGACAAACCTATTGGTAATCTCACTTTTTTTATCTATTTTAGAATTTAATATGAAAAGAAAATCAACGCATTAATACAAGAAAACCTTATCTAAAAAAAATCATATGCATACCTGTTAAAGGAATCCCCTTATGCCGAGCTGCTCTAAACCAGTCATAACACAATTTGTTAATTTTAGTACCATCACCCGTCAAAAAGCGTCTTTTTTCATTCAAATCGCTGTTCGACATCCATTTGTTTAGAAGGATTTCTTTATGTTTAATTATATCTCCAGCTTGTGTTTTTCCAATATTAAAACGCTTGGATAAAGTTCCTTACACTAAATTTCTCTTTATTGTAAATTTCAACAATCTCATTTTTTTGTTTAAGCTTGAGAACTTTTCTATTTGGAGCTATTTCTACAATGAATGCGTCGCCCACTGTGTCTTTTCCGCATAGACATCAGACTAATATTCAAAGCAGATTCAATCGAAAGCGTACATCCGAAGAATAAGAACGGTAAATCTCCGACCAACTTGGGGAAGTCTCTAATTCACGCCAGGCAGAAATGCACGACATAGGCTGCGTTTGCACCGAAAGATTAAAGTCGGTAAATCTCAGGTTTACTCGGGGAAGTCCCGGCGAAATTGGCGCGCGGTGCGATTGAGAAATGCAGTGGCAATACTCTCGATATAAAAATAAGATAAGGCGTTTCTTTTTATTTTTATTTTTTGTCCGGTTAAGGGAACATTTTCTCGTGTCCGCGTCCGTTGAAGAGAATGTCCGTCCAAAAAATAGTTAATACAATGGAAATTATATGAGAGCCGGTCGGGACTGTCCGTTTAAGGGAGGTGTCCGTGTAAGACGGGTGTCCGCGAAGGGGAATTTCACTGTATTTGATACTTTATATCTCCCAGTTTTTAGGGATATGAAAAACATGAGCAATACTATCTTAATAAAATATTGACACATATTTTATGTCTTACTTTATTTATTTCATAGGAAAAATTAAAATGCAGTTCCACCGCACATTCCTAATTTTACGTAAACGTTATATAGGAATTTATGTGTATATATATATAGATACATAATCCATAATCAGGTAGCAAATACTGTACACCAACTGGTAATGCAAAAGATGTTAGTTGACCAGTAATTACACAAATCTTAAATAAACCTACTCTTAAGTCTGGGTCTCTGACTGAGAATCTAGTGGTTATAGTACCACAAAAGTTATGTACACCTACTTCCCCTAAACACTAGATGTCAGTCTATCGCGTTTCTTCAATTTTCGGCTGGTAACTTGCAAAGGTATTTCTACTACTCAATTCTTTACAACAATGAGGTAGTACTCACAGTTACTACTTACTTGATAAATATAGGCCCTGTGAAAGTGTCATTAGCAACTGAACATTATTTGTGACAAAACTCCATTGCATTCAAAAAAATACATTATATCTACTGCATTTAACATTGAACATCCCTCGAAGAACAGTAAACATTCTAGTGGAAATCCTCTACTTAAGTAAATATCACCTTACCAATAACTGAATAAGATGAGTCATAAAGAAAAAGTCACTTTGATAGCGGTTCGAAAAGCTGTTGCAAGGTATATAAATTTTAAGGAAAAAATGTTACACTTACCTTTTTTTCATTTCTGTGCGGATTGCCCGCAGATACATACAAGTATGAAAAATATAAAAAAAATAACAACCATAAAAAATGATCCCATTGCACGACTTTTACCATGAATGTAAGATTTTTTACCGCGCAAAACTACTGAGGGTCCACAGTAGGTAGCATACCCTATAAAATAGCAATGCAGTTATATTTGGATGGAGTAGTAATATATCCATGTTACGTCGTATGTGATAAGTAGTTTCTTTATGCATTAAATTACATACTCCGTCTAAATTTTTTCAATATAGTTATTTCTCTTCTATCTTTTCCTTATATATATATATATATATATATATATATATATAAGGGACCGTTTCGATTTAGGTCAACGTTTCGACCGAGACCTCACTCATCTTCTTCTGGACGCTCTCGTTCGGCTAGCGATCGGAGATGAATTAACTGTTAGTTCATCTAACATACACCAACAACATACACGGTCAGAAACCCGTGAATATTATTTCACGTATATTAGAATTGTATGAGCAAGAAAGTTCGTAAGAGCAAAACTACCATACCAACCTACGCATACGATTAGAAATTCGAAAACCGAGATACGTATACAAAATGAAAAATATATTGAAAAATTATAAAATTTGTATCCTGTATATGCTGTCTAACCACCCCTTTATTTTTTTTAATATTTTTTCAAAGATACCTTTTTAGAAAGATAGCTAAAGAATCGAATTTATGCCCTGCACAAAAGAATCCTTATTAATAATCAAGCAAAGCATAGTAAAGCAGAAGTACAAATTTGTTCCAAAAATAGGAAGCAAGTTTACTACTTTCCGTTTTTAAAATAAATTTATTTTCACGAATGAATTTTACTATTGCTGTGGAAAATTACTATATGAGAGTACTACTTTGCCCATAAAAATTCCATTTGTAGTGTACATTTCCATAAGAATATTATGTTTTACTTGGCAAATTTACTATGACGTTGCAAAATTCGTTTGATATATTCATTACTAGTGTAATTTTGTTTAAAACACATCGAACATTCTTTTTAGTACCGAGGTGTAGTACTATCCCGACTAAAGTATTTTCCTCGCGTAAACCATTTCTATTTCAAACAGATTGTTCGTTTATTTATAAGATTTGAGTTTTCATCAAAATTATGCAAACCAAATTGCATTAAGAAATAATTAAATGTTTATCCAAGAAATGTAATACGCTACAATCATCTTAATGGCAGTAGTTTACAAACTAAAGTATACCTTGTACCGATTTTTATACGAGACTTATTTCTTAATAAGGTTCCTTTTGGAATAAAAATGAAATAAGTAAATATTTTCCAAAAACACATTTTTCTCAGTATACACTCAATTATATATTTTTCTCGATAATTTCTTTGCCAGCGCTTATCACTCAGGATGGTAGTGAATCCCCTGCTTTTGTGAATTTTGGTATCAATTGTCTACACCAGATCATCGTTGGTTACAAATGGGCGACTAAAGCGCGATTTACCATGGATATGGCCCAGAGCCTCACTGAACAATTTTACCTATTTTTGCACTTAACTGCCACTCACCGTATACTTTACATATCTGGGGATAAATATCCTCAGCTCCCACAGTTGGCGAGTCGCCCCCGATTTAAAAATAATGAAACGTGACATGTCGGAGTTTCAAATTTCTATATAAATTTCGTTAGAAAATAATGTTGTTAATATATAAATATAAACGATAGTCCAATAACAACAAGGTTATTGGACGTTTTTATAACCAACACAAATGAGAAACAGCATTCCGAAAATCTAAGTAACGCAGCGCAAAGGTAACGTTTGAAGGTGTATCAGACACGTAACATTCCTGTACGCGATAGGAGCTTTGGCGTCCTCCTGCAAAATAAAAACTAAAACATTAGTGTTTAAGTGATTTTGATCAGTATACATATATGCATAATCTCTAAACTATAACAAAATACTAACTTTAACATAATTTTGTGATATTTCTAAAGAATGTATAAGGAATAGAATAAAATAAATATAAGGATTGAAATGTTGCAGTGACTGATAAGTCAACGAGTTTCACACATCGAAATGTAACAAGTTGTGTCAATGAAATTCTTAGAACTATACATTTATTTACATCTAATGTTTCTGAACTATTTGCATAAATATAAGTTAATGAACTAAAAAATTTCCAAAACTATTATCTTCTGTATTTTTTAAATAAATTTCATCACATTTTTTCTGAAATACTTTTTCGTTTACATCATCTGGTATTTTTAAAATTGTGTAGAAATTCAAGAAAAATTATTATGTGCTATTAGCAGCTTATATCTTTCTTCTAATGAACTAATTGTTGTATCTAAACGAAACTTGTAAACAAATAACTTGAATATCTCGGATTTTTTGGTCTTCATATTCGTATTCGAATTATCCTCATTGCATTTTTCGCACGGGTAATTCGTTTCACGGCGTAAATTCAGTGTATATAAATAATATAATCTATGCTAAGGTGCAAAATTGGAAGCTTAAATTTTGAAACGCGACCTCTCGGTAAGTATGCATTCAGAAGTGTGTTATATTATTTTGTGTGTCTTGACAAGAAAGAGGTTCTAACGCCATTTTGTTTTTCAAATTAATTCTTTTTAAACGAAATAATGAGAGAAATTAAAAAAAAGACATATTAGGAAAAAAATTAAAAGAGATAGATTGTCAAAAGATTGAGTTGCAGAGATGTCTTTTTCCTATGATGACATTTTTAAGAAAAAAAAACACTAATGCACTTTGTAATAACTTTAGTGAAATTGCGAACAATAGTCAAATAGCCTATTAAAATAATAAAAAAGTAGAAGGATGTTACCGAAAATGCCATCAGTTTTGCTAGAAACAGAAGCCCGACAATCCATTATGAAACGCAAGATTATTATCTTGCGTTTCAGCTTTATAGCGTCCACACTTCCAAATCAATCTTTACTTGAGTTCCCTGTAGTACTTAAGACACTACGAACTGCACCTAATCGTATATTATACTAATTCAGGAGCAAGAATGCTATATATTTTAAAACTATCTCTAAATAGGGTAATTAATGGAATACAGTAGTTTCCAGGTATCTGTCTGCAGTATTATATAAATTTTATAAACGTGTATTTTACTCTACTTTTTCCCATTTCAGGTATCATTGACGGGGTAAATGCTTGAGTTTTATATTTGATTATTACTCTCCTTAACATTGAAACGTCAACATTTCTGTTCCTTAAAAAATAATTTATAGAAATAAAGCTTTGAAACGGCGTAGGAACTATTTTCGCTGCCGTGGCGATAACATGAAGGCAACTGTTACCTAAGCTTAAACTGTGTAATAAGGTATGCATGGTAAGTTATTTAACAAACCGGCGAATAGAGAGTTGGCTTTGGTTGTTGGTATTATATAAGTTTCATACATTTTCCTTTATGATTTGCTATATCTAAAGTTTTGCTTTTTATTACTACCTTCCTGATAGAGAAAAGAATAATACCACTTACAATGGGAGAATTTTGATAGTTACCCAAAACATAATCTAGGTAACAATAAATATATCTTATCTGAAATTATTTGAGGAAAATTGTAATCTGCAGTAAATAAAAGAAATCTCTAAGTTCTTATAAAAAATACTGACGAAACAAAAGGGAGTCTAACAATATTTCCCTTCCTATAATAAATTAATTCAAAGAAAACTACTTATAAACGAGCGAAGTAAAGGTAAGAAGGTTTACTGCATGGGCTATGAAACCTAGTTAAAGAAACTAACTTGTTTTAGTAAAACAAACAAAATACTGGTATAACGCAATAGGTTTTTTGGGCGGAGTGTTAGCAGATATACTAAGACAGGAATTCGTATTAAATAGCAATCAAACAAGCAATTACCATTAGAAGCTCAAAATAAGTTGTATATGATCTGTGATAAACATTGGTATAACTTGTTTATCCAGCTACTTGCACATTAAACTAATATATCTGGAAAACTGTTGAACATAATGGTGATGACGCGGAAATACAATTTACGTCAAAATTTTAAAGCTGCTTATTTTGCTGCCGAATTCAAAAACTTTTGGAAATATGCTAACATTTTGACAACTTCACCCTTATAAGCTACAGAAGGAAATAGACATAGGAAATAGACATTTTGTTTTCTGAGCTGTTACATACACTTAACATTTTTACTGTGTGTAAATAAAAATTTTTTCTGGCTTATTGTACATCTTTCTAAGTCTTCTCTGGCCTTAGTTTTTCAACTAAGAACAGATATCGTGCAAACGCATATCTTTTACTCATAACCGTAATTGCGCCACCTGTGATATTATCGAAAGCATTCGACGATGATTACATTGATTTCTAAAAGGTAAAAATTCATACAGAAGATAAGATATAAACGAGTACACTCGAAACACCCGTATCTATTTACTGAAAAATTGAAAATATCATAAAGTATGGCACGTGTATGGTTATTTCAGGATATTTTGGATATATCCAAGTACAGGAAATATTACGACTGCGTTAGAAATAGCGTGTGTATGCGTACTTATGAGCTTTTGCAATATTTATCATTAATAAATATTGTGGGTAGGATTACGAATTTAATTTTAATATAAAAATTAACGTAGCTGAAGATAAGATCGTTCACCTTTAATAAAACAATATAATAAAACTATTTAAACATGAAAGTTTTTTCGTGAAATCATGTAGCATATATATATTACTCGGCAATATGCTCTAGATTTCACGTTAACAACGTAAACAATTTAATGTTTTAGGTATTTTTTTTTCGTAGTATGCTTTGCAGTATTTTTCAAATCATGTTGATAATTAAATATGAAGTTACGTATAAAATATCTTTTGTAGTAGTATGCGCAGCCTTTTCCTAATATTTATTGTTTGAAAATGTCAAACACTACAACACAAATTTGTATCTTTAGTGGCACGGTAGCATGTGAAAACAAGGATATTCTTATTTTCACATGTAATTGTTTGTTATTATTTAGTCCTTGTGGGTTTGGCTATGTTTTCTTAATTACCTAATTAGCTTTAGTCTAACAAAGAAGGTTAACATCGTTAACAATATACCAGCAACATTTTTGTTTGTTATTGACAATTAAGTGAAGCCTAATTCCTATAGATGCAATGTTAACTGAATTTTATATATTTTTTCAGTCTGCTGGTCTGCAATGTTTAGAATTTATTTAGAACTGTAATAGGTATTTAACAAAACAGATTGTAGTAGACATAATTAACTCATGCATCAACTGACCCGAAGTAGGTAACTTAACTTAAGAGTGAATTACGAAAAGATAACATTTATTATTTTCGAACGAATACGAAAGGAAATAGATCATTGTTTTTAAATCACATCTTATTTTTAGTATTACTGCAAGCAGATATAACTGTGGTACTGTACCATGTGCCTTTACGCAATCCTGGCGGTATTAGATATTTAGTGTGGCTGTTGAATGAAAACTAATAAAAACTGAATATTAACGAAACGTTGGTTTTTAAACAATCAGAGCTTTATGATCAATGGCTAATTTCTTTGAAATTGCGGTAGTTTATCGAAGCATAAATGAACAGGCTCGGTATACTGCAGCATAGGCTTTTACGATCGAGATTTCAGTATATACTTAATAGTTGAAATGCATAGCATTTTTTTAACGATGATATTCGCTAATAACTGAAAATTGTTCTAATTTTGGGTGCTTCTAAGCCTCAATACGTTTTATTGATAATAAAATAAGTAGCTCCGAATACACTTACAAAAATTCTTTTTTTTCAATTCTCGAATACATGCCTTTGTTACTAAAAGCTATTATTAAAAACAAACAGGAGAGATATTCAAGTTCAGTAATTAGAATGCAGTAATTACTGTTCTATATACAAAGTAACCATCCGTATTATTTTGGAAGATTCCTTAAGGGTTTATTTCGAAGCAATATGGAAATTGTTCTTGTTTAGTTTAATCACTACTATTACTCGATTTCACAAGGATATATCGTGAAATCCACGTCAGTCAAGTGTTTTTGATGTCACCTCCAGCAACGTCAGTTTTGAAATCGCGCAGCAATCTTCTCAGTTAAAGACCGGTAAACTTTCACAGACTCTTCGTTGATTAGAAGACGATTACTTTAGCAATCAGTGCGCGAGAAATATAGCGCGAGTATGCTCGCGACTTGTACAGGGCATCAAAATTACGTGTGTGAATGTGTACATATATATATACATACATGTATATTCACTTACATACTTGCGACCATCGTGGACGTACCCGTTTCGCAAAATTTAACTTGAACGACATTAGGTAGTTGTCGTGCTTCGACGGAAAGAAAGTGAAAATGTCAAGTGGTGTAGGTACCCTACACATTTTGTCACCCACCGCTGAACGATGCGGCGTCAGAAGTTTTCCTTTTCAATTTTAATTGGATAAAATCATATGTATCCTATTTTACTGTTTGTCCAAGTTCCTTCACTTTCTCTTTTTAATTGCATATCTTTGACGGATTATGCCTGATATATACAGGAGCTTTACAGAACAATATGAACAGCTACATTTTTTTAAATCGATTACTACATTTGACTGGTACGAGATGTAAGGTTTATAGAACATCAAACAGTACGCTTAAAAAATAAATGTGGTCATTTTCAACCTTTAAAGATTTTTACTATTCCTAAATATACATAAATAAAGAAAATTTGATAACAACTATACAATTTAACAATTCACAACGTCCGTTTCAATGAATTTTACTTCAGTGAAATGTATGTCGGAGTTGTTTCAATGGATTGTATTTAGTAAATTGTTTTCAGTAAAATATCGCTTGATCAAATTTTATTGCAATGCTATAACAAGATTTCTGTAGTATTGTGTGCTGCAGTTGCAATAAATGGCTATGGCAGAGAAAATTTATACATATATTCCGTAAGCGTCGTTTGCCATCATTGTTTTATTGAAAAAATAATAAGCATAATTATAAAAGATGTTCCAATTTAAAGTTACTTTTCAAATTTATAATAGAACACGACAATTATTTAAAGTATTAAGACCTCCTCGTACTGTATGGTTTCTAGATTGTTAGGCCAACTTTTTGCTTTAAATACTAAAACTGCAAAGGAAAAAATCGAGAGGCTTTAAATCATATGATATAGCTGGTCAATCGTTGGCATCAAATGTTTATTGTTTCTGCAGCTGTAAGAGATGTAGCGTTGATCTGCTGAAACCACATATTCTCCACATCCGTATTTGTAATCATAAAAGTCTGTTGCAAATGATGTTTCGATATTAAACCCTGGTAACAGTAACAACATTACCATCCCCATTCTGAAAAAAATGCGGTCCGATCACTCTACCATTCCAAAAACCACAACAGACAGTTTTCTTTTGGTGAATGATGGTTTTCTCGTTATTTCTGGTGGATTTTCTTTGCCTCAGATTCGGCAATCTTATATGTTTACAAATGCAACCAGTTGATAATGTGCCTCGTCGCTAAAGAATATTTTGTTGAAAAGATCCACATGTTTTGTTGTTTGCTCCAATTTACGACCCCATCAACGACATAATCCAAAGTCCGCTGGCTTTATTTCTTGGGCTATCTAGATCGCGAAGAATGCAAAAATATCCTCGAATATATTATTGTCGTTGTATGCTGTTCTACAAATAATACTCAAACTTCATAGAGTTATAATAAAAGTTCCTATCGATTTTTGGGCATCATTTTATTATAGTCAATCTAAGCATGGTATAACGGGTATTGTCCTTGTATATTTTTGTACTACTTAGTAGTTATACCACTTTTACTCGTTAAAGAAACGGGTATGGCAGCAAATGTAACTAGAAAGATTAAATTTAACTTTAAGAAATATTTTAAATTATTGGTCAGTACAAAACAATATTTATATTGCGCTTGCTTACTCGCAACCATATCTATATTTTACAATCGATAGCATTAAGTAGCATTTAGTTAATATAACTTGATTATAACACAAACAAATACTTTTAAAAAGTCGATTATTATGCCAGGAAACATTTGTTGTTAAAATTCGTATTGTTTCCTCTTTATTAACCTGACTCTCCTTGTTAATTTGTGTTCGTTCATCTAATTAACATGGTGTGAACGTGCATTAATAGATTATATGAAGTACGGAGGCGATTATATATAAACGAAATTATTTATATAACAAACATTTACGCAATAAAATAGATTATTGCCCTTGGTCAAGTTCTTTAATAATCTAGGTCGTAGGTATTACCATACAACCGACAAACCAGAACTAGAAAGCTGTAAGTGTTGATTATTGTGCAGAATTTCAAACAGTATTGTTCTGTTAACATTTTTACTGCTAGCTCTTTTATTAATGCTATTTACATTCAAAATGATATATTTTATTTACATATCCATTATCATTATGAAATACTATTCAAAATAATTATCTCCTACCCTTCAACAGTACCTTAAATAATTCTACCTCCTAGCCACATACAGTAACTGCCATAAATATGACAGAGACTGACAATAAATTTTAAAATGTCATTCTAAAAGCAATAAAACACCAGATTTGAGAACTACATTTTGCTATTACTTTGTATTAGCTGTTGTCTATCTGCATAAGGGACTTTTAAGATAAGCAACATAGTTTAAGGAGTTTTTATATTTTTTCGTTAAAATGTTTGTTTTTTGATAACAGTAATACAAACCTTCGATATTTTCTCTATATAAAAAAACATAAAAATGTTGTATGTACACTACCGTCCACATTAGTTTGAACACCTAGTAATGTTGTGTAAATTCTACTAAACGATAATTAATTGCATTTATATATAAAAAACATTTATATTAGGTGCTTTGTGAAGGTTATTGTTTATTAATTGTACAGACAAACTTCCGAGAATATGGATTAAGGAATAATTAAAAACCTATTACATTTTATAACCCAACACAGTAATTTTCAGAATTCAACTTGCCAGAAATAGGATTGTTTCTTGGACAATATTGCAGGTAATAAATTTACAATCCTCTTTGCGGTGGGTACAGGCCACTTGAAAGTGTATCGTATATTGATCAATGCTTTAGTTTCTAAATAAACCTGCTTGTGCGTGCGTTAGTGTCAGAACATATCGTTGTGTGTAAACCCTGGTAGAGGGAAACCGACAAGTTTAGAAAAGCGCTCTGTATTGTTGCTTTTCATCAAGAACGTCATTCAGTGCGTTAAATTTCCGAAAAAATACATTTAATAAATTCATTGTTAGTGATATCATTCGGTGACATGAATGCACGGGCAGTGTAAGAGATCGGGTACGTTCAGACCGTTAGAGAATAACAACTCACGCCGACGATAAGCGTATAAAATTTCTGCGCAAGCGAAATAGGAGATTAACAGCACCAGAAATCGCAGCCGAAATGAATCGCGACCGTGCAAGAAGATACAGTGAAAGAGGATTAAAAGCTGCAAAACTTCATGGCCCCATTGCAATAATAATAGTGCAGTGGATGATTGGAAAAGGGTGATGTGGACTGATGAGTTAAAATTTGAGGTGTTCGGACAATCAAGGCACGTTTTGTAAGAAGAGCGAAAGGCCAAAGAATGTTGCAGGATTGTGTAGTACCAACAGTCAAGCAAGGAAGAAGTTCTGTGGTTGTTTGGGGATGTTTTTCCTGCGCCGGTACAGCGGACTTGAAGCGAATCGAAGGTATTTTTCGAAAAGAGGGTTATTTATAAGTACTGCAAGAAAATGCAATACCATCGGGGCAATGTCTAATCAATCTAATGTGTTCATACAGCAGGACAACAATCCCAAGCACGCAGCAGTGATATGTAAAAATATCTTAAATGAAGAACAAGACAATGGCACTTTATAATAATAACATGGCCGCCGCAAACCCCATCGAGCTATGATGGGATGAATTGGATAGGAGGGTCCAAAAAGTATGCCCTGTCTCCGTAAGCCAGCTGTGGAACATTTTGCAAGAGGGATGATCTAATATGCCAAACAGAGTCCGTGAAAAACTAATGGAATAGATGACTCAGATTGAGAAAGCTGTTCTTCGCACAAAAGGGAGTTCTTTGATGAACGGAATGTTTAAGAAGTCCTTGTTTGTTTTTCGTTAGAATTACTTTTCTTTACTTTTATACTTTAATTTCTATCGCTATTAATAAAATGCATTAAAAATTTTAAGTTTTGGAGAATGAGTTTGAATATTTTCTCGTTTTCTTAAAATTTATTTGGGTGTCGGAACTAATATGGACGGTAGTGCACATATATTGCTTGCTAAGAACTTTGCAATTTTCTCCACATACCCTTAGCTGCCTTGGGATTAGCAACAAAATTCGTGGTTCAAATAACCAGACCATTCTTACCATCTTCTTGTTATTGTAATAAAAAGTCTATCCAATTTTAACATCTAGTAACTACTGGACTTGAAATTGCCAATACTCGCAACGTAAATGGAAATACTCCAATTTCAGCCACCACCATTCGTCGTCTATATATATATATTATATATATATATTAAATATATGTCTGTCGCACCAGAGATTTCTTAAAAACAAACCAATTCCACGCGGCACTGAACGATTACGCGATGTATTTATATGTTTTCTTCCACTGCATTTTCTCAATTTTAAACAAATCACCAACGTAGTTATTTCCAAAATATCCTTAAAATAAGTCTGTCCTTTTTGTATTAAAAGGTTCAAACTTGATGTTTATAATACCTGATGTTTCGATAAACTGATGTGAACACACTGGTTTCTCTTTTCCATTCTAGTGCATTGTAAAACCGATGTTTGGAAATATTTAACCGGATAGCAATTAGTTCGAATAGATATCGTTATTTACGTAAAATTAATGTTAACACAACCATTATTAATGGATAAGTTTCGTCGTAGATCTCTATGTCGCTTACTATGTAGAACTTTATAAAGAACTTTTTGAGAACAAATAATAAATACTGGAATCATGTGGTTTTAAATAACAGTAATTTCGAAAAATATGTTTAGGGATTTCGACGGTTTACACGGTTTACCTACCACTCGCCCTTAGGGGTTAATATGTTGTTTTGGTACAGATGGCGGGGTGCAACAGTAGGAAGGTTTAATGTAAGATACATAGACCCGTAAGTAATATAAAAACAAAACTATAAATTAAAAATATAATATATATATATTTATATATTATATATAATAAGAATATATATATATACTATTATTATACCATTAACCAAATAACAAAGAGTGACAAAACGTGCAAATTTTGCACGTGCCTGCAAACGGTAAACCAACCAAAATAGATTACATAAAATTTGACACTGGCAGTAAACATTAGTCTTCCGACAGGTATAATATGGTCTATAAATACTATACTTCATTCACGTTAAGAATGCAGTAGGTAGCACTACGATCGGCGGCTGTATTACACTGGTGAAATTTAACCGATGAAACTGTCAAATGACAATATCGTAAACATCAAAGAGTGGTTATGGAAATCTTGTATAATAAATAACAAAGTTTTATAATACATTATGGTTATATGACCTGGTAAAATAATACCGCAATAATACAGTAAAAGTAACATCAAGAGCAACACACCCTTGGTCAATTTTTCTCGACGTTTTTCCTTGATGGCCTCCTTTAATTTTTCTAATATCGCTGCGTAATATTCTCCGGTTATGCTCCTACCGTAGCCATCAACTTTCCAGCCGATTCTGAGACATTGAATTTCTTTGGCGGTGGTGTCCCCTTTTTACGCCGTTGCATGGACTCCTGTTTGGACTCAGGCTCTAAGTGATGAACCCATGTTTCATCTCCGGTAACAATCCGCTCCAAGATCTGTGCAGATTTGTCTCCACACAGCTTCAAAAATGGTTTGGACGCACGGACGCGCTGCTGTTTCTGCAGCGGCGTGACCATTCTCAATACCCATTTTGCACTGACTTTTGTCATACCGAGGTGGTCATGTAGGATATGCAAAATGGTGGTATCTGGTACTCCAAGTAATGCAGATAATTGTTTTTTCTTCAAACGGGCATCTTGCAGTAGAAATTTTTCAACGATGTTTGATGTGATGGCCTCAACTGGCAGTCCTGAACGGGGGTCGTCGTCCATCGACTCCCGATCATGTTTAAAAAGACCATGCCACTTATAAATCATTGATTTACTAAGGCACTGTTCCCCATAATCGGTTTCCATTTCATTCAATATGGTTTGAGCGTTTCTTCCTTGCTTTGTAAGGAACTTTATCACAGCACGGTGTTCAATTTCCTCCATACTTTCAGTTTTCTTCCAGATTCATTTGTTTAGCAGGCAAGTATTCGTAAACGACTGACGCTATATGGCTGCAATTTAACTTATATACTAATGATGAGTCGCCAGAATGACGCCTAGCGAGGGCTCCTATCCCCACTCCATCCCCTCCATTCCACGAACTTCTGGACCTTCCCTCGTATTAGGCAAAATCAGAATCTGATGTATCTGTCGATGACTCGCATTTGTAGTTTCATTCATTTCTTCAACCTTATCCTCAATTTGAAATTTGGCAACTGACAGAAATTACATCAATTTCTCCTGTATGAATATGCCTCGCCCATTAGCCAATGGCAAACCCGTATTTTAAGGCATATCTATTCCAAGTCTGCATTCTTAACGTGAATGGAGTATAGTTCATGACTGTAGATGTTAGGTATATGACATTTGCTAATATGTTCTGGCTATTACGAAAATGATTTACACTAATAACAAACGTGATTGTCAATTTAGACGTTTGAATAAAGAAAATGGAAATAGAAATAAAACAAATAGAACTTATTGGTGGCTCTATAAGGATATCAGCTGCAATTTCAAATGGAGTAGCAACGTCAAACATGCATTGCGATTCTTTGAGGTTAGGGATTAATTGTCACGCCTTGATCCTCAGTAAAGAAATATTACGTTATTAAGAATCATCCAGAACTCAAAAGAACAAAAGGATAGCGCATAATACAGTACACGGTAAATCAAATAATCAGTTTTTCGTTAGAGTGACGTTACACGGCTAACGTCTCTGAGATGACTCCCGAAAGTGCTCGAAATCTGAAATTTGGGGAAATTTAGAAACAAAGCTTATAATATTTGACTATGGTATAAAGCAGACCGTAACACCGGTTTTCACCTGCATTTGAGGTTGTTGGTTTCTAAAGAATAGGTTTAGTAACCTACGAGGAGCTGTTGTGTGGAGTATTGTATTTTGTATAATATTACGCCTGTCTCAGAATTCAGCAGAGGGTTAGATACGACGGGGTAGGCTTACCCTCCTGATTGCCCTGCTCGTCGCCCTTTTGAGAAGCACGAAGATAAGCATTCTCTCAAAGCCCATCCCAAGATACTCGATCTTGCTGCTTCAGTCGATATTCGCCCCGACAACTTTACGACTCACCATCGTCGACAGCCGCCATTTCGGCACGGCTGGATAATATCACTATCGCAGTGTCGTTCACGTAAATGTTGTTCCGTGGTTTTCGGGCCTTAGGATGACACCGATACCTGTAGGACATTAGACTCCATACACCTTTCGGAAGACCACTCGGCATTTTCAAAGTGTGAGGCCCTCGAGGTAGGATACGACCGTGTTTAGAATTCTAGATGAAAAGCAGCTTAGTGGAGTTTGTCAAACGTCTCCAGATCCAAGATCCGATGATAGTCTGTTCTCTGTTGAAGATTGTCGTGACATGATCTGGTATCTGGTAGAGCTACAAAGTTGTCTAACGGCCTAGTCGCATAGTCTCCAGGACCTTTCATATGATGCTGTACTACATTCCACCCGTTTATGCACTAAACCGAAGACTACTCCACCAAAGTACGCCGACTGCGAGGGTGAACATCTGTCCACCTACATAAAGTGCCCCGTGAACCCTAACAACGGAGCTATCAAGAAAAAATTCGTTGACTCTCCTCAGCCGAAAGTAAATCCGGCATGTAAAATGAAACCGAGAGGCGACCAGCCAAAGAAAATCCTGTAAATGATAGCGATGAATTGGAAGAGAAACTTGCTTTAATATTACAGCGTATGGTACTAAACTTCAACTGTACCAATGCTACAATCGAACAAAGACTGGTATTCCTATAACAAACCGAGGAATTGACAAAACTATATAAAGTAAAATCAGAAAAAGAAGAAACAACAAACAAAAAGCACAATGAGAAAGGGTAATTAAAACACAAGAGAAAGAAAATAATACAGACAGGAAGTTGAAAAAAAAGAAAATGGATAATCGGAACATTAAAATCATGTTCTGGAATGCACAAGGCGTAGCTAAGAATAAGAATGAGTTAAGAGGGTTTATCACCGATAACGAACTAGACGTGGCCCGGTTAACGAAAACCTTCCTTAAGACCAGTCATACATTTAACATCCCGAACTACATAACATACAGAATGGAAACACAAAATCTGATAGGGAAAGAGATCAAGCATTACTCAATTGGAACAAATACGGCAAAAATGGAAACTAGTACTGTAGATATACACACGGAGAGATGTATCACAGCACCGTATGCGGCGTACAGTTCATTACAAAACGACATAGAAGAAGCGAATATCGACGAGATATTTAATTTTCATCACCCAACAATTCTCGCGCGAGACCTCAATAGTAAACATCCACAGTGGAATTCCGAAACTGTGAACCGTAAAGAAAACAATTTAAGCAAATTGCTGAAGGAAGAAACCTCACCGTAGACGCGCCAACGGAGAATACGCATATTTACACACCAACCGATACGATGGACATTCTAGATATAGTAATTCTAAAACAGATCTCAAGACCTTACTTCCTTGAAACTGTAAATGACCTGTCATTTGGCCACCTTCCTGTGATTATGAGAGTATCGTTTGAGAGCTATAATATCCAACAAACAATTCGCACCACAAATTGGCAAAAGTTTGAAAATAATCTGAAACTAAGACAAACCCGTACTGACACCGACTATGACGTCGACACCACGGCAAAAGAATTCCAAGAGGACATAATATTATCACTGGACTCAGCTGCAACCACAAAACCTAAAGCACCAAGGGAAAGAATACCGAATTACATAAAATAAAAACTCATCAGAAGAAACTGATTTACAAACAGTGTAAAAGAACATTACACTCGAATGCAAAGACACTTCTGAAGAACATCACAAACGAAATTAACTGAACACTACAATGATTAATGGGACGCCAAAATCGAAAAGATGAAAGACGATGACACCGAATTGTGAAAAATAACCAAAACATTACCTCCGCGAGAAAACATTTTCTGTTAAAACAAAAGAAGACATCTCCACTACCAAAACAACGCAAACAGGAGTTTTCCGGGATTCGATGCTAAGGCCGCTCCTGTCTAAATCTACACTTCCGACATACCACTGTCAAAAATTTGTCACATTGCCCAATTCCCAGACGACATCGCAATTTACTACAATCACAGGCAAATGAAATCCCTATACGGTAGATTACAAACGTACGTTGACATGCTTTACAAACGGTATTCAAAATGACGAATAAAAATAAAGGGGAAACCACAGCCATAGAAGACACAAGAAATCCGACTAAATCCTAATTAATAACCACGTCATCGGATGGGCCAAGATAGCAAAATACGTAGGGGTTGTTCTTGATGAATACTTCACATATACTCAACACATCAATGAAATTAAAAGGAAGATTGGAGGAGCCTCCAAGGTCCTATCCCCACTACTAAACGAAAAAAGTAAGGTGTCACTAGATAACAAAAGTAAGACAAGTTAATTAAAACATTGACAATAACGATCGCTACCTACGCTGAGAAATTTTGATATCAGGCAACTGAAGCGCAAAAGAAGAAAATATATGGAAAAACAACAATCTAACGCGATTTGCATCATGAACACCCTGTCGCGTCACAAATGAGACACCGTTTCGAGATTTTAACCTGGGAACGCTCGAGGCCATAATACACAGAAGAACATTAAACACATTACACCGAATGGATACGCATGATAACACAACAGTTCGAAGACTAATACAAGTAACATGACGAATAAAGAAAGAAGGAATATAAATATATAAGGATACTTAAAACAAAAAGAAAGAAAACATAGGAAATATACACGCACACTGGACCCACAAATAAACTAAAACGAAATCCGTACCAAACAAGATGAAGAGGAAATGGAGCATCTCCCCGACTCTCGTCCAAAATCAATGGACCTAGTTCATGAACACTTTCATTCTTCTTACTTCAGCAATACCGTACGCAACAGTCCAGAAGAAGCTCCGTGTAACTCAAAGCGAAACGTCGACAGACTCATGTAATTATGACGCGGAAACCTAAAAGAAAAGAAATATTTGTAATAACGGTAAGAATCTTTGAACTAGTAGGTAAAATTAGCAAACGAAGCAGTAATAAATAAATAAAAAACTGTGAATCGGTCTCTTTATGTAACAAGAAAAGAAAAAAATGACAAACTTAAATATTAAATGTGTACTTGCTAAAATTTTTGTGGTCGACTACTTCTTTAATAACTATCCATTTAACCAGTGTTGTCGATGTCCCTGTCCACGGATTTTGATAAGCGACTAGCGACAGCGGCAAGATGGTGGATGGTAACCGTCAAGGATTAATGAGACGCAATGAAGAAGTATATGTGGAGATTCTGTGGATTCGGGTGGTAAAAGATGCCCAAAATTAATAGCCACTTGCCCTCCTTCCCAGCTGGAGATATTATACGTGAGACATTTCTCGAATTGTAGAAAACTCCTTTCAGTGCATTTGTCAACATTGCATAAGCACTAATCAGGAACATAAAATAACGCCAACTCTAAAATTTCCAGTCGGCCTTACTTTTTACCATATGCTTATTATGACTACAAAGAATGTTGTTTTTACTCATTTCTAAGGAGCGTAAGCGAAAACAAATAAATTTACTATTTATTTATAAATTTAATAAAACACATTATTGCAATATACAGTTAACGGTTCTACTTTCTGTCACTATAAATTAGTTTGTGCAAACTTGCCACATTTTCGTATATGAAATTAGAGGAACTGTATATGCAATCTAAGCGAGTTATTCTGTAATCAATTTAATATCGAATACTTATGCTCATTGTATGAAGTCATTCTTTCCTAATTACATAACTTAATACAAACTAAATTCCCTCGCGGACAAATTTGACGGATACAATTAATTAGGTACATTCCTACATGAAATGTCCGTGCGCACGTCGTTGCACTCTAAAAAAAAACTAAGAAGAAAACATCACGTGTGCATGTGTATACAGCAAGACGGAGCGCTCGGTTGCGCAATAAACTTTATTTACTCAAACAATAATTACCAGCAAATACATGAAATTGGCAAAATAAAGTAATTCGATCGTGAGTCACCTCCGAAGGCATGTCAATGAATGGTATTTTATTATTGGTCTATACGAGCACGTGGTATTCAACTGTGCATTCAGATAGCAATCGAAAATAACAAAAAGCAAAAGACAGCTAGGCAATTAAATGTAATGGTAACTTACGGTTACAAAAATCATGACTGAATGTTTACAGTATTCGTTTGTATTCAAATACGTTTTGGAAAATAAGTTAACGGTGTTAAAAATTGTAAATAAGGCGATCTTATGAGTTTAGTTCCTTTTATATTAATTATTACTGTAGTATCACAGTTGGGACTAGTGGCTCGGTGCCTTTCGCACCTGGCTACTAGTTTCGGGGTGCCAGGTTCGAACCACCTCAGAGTTGAGGTTTTTCAATAGTTTTCCTTACTCCTCGGTGACTGCTGAGAACGAATATTTTAAGACGCACCAGAGGCGCAGGCGTAATAATAATTCATGACCGGCCGATGCCCCTCCCTGTAATTGGCTTATTGGAAAGCTATTGGAGAATGTGAAGGCATGGATTATTATTATTTCCTAGCATAGTGAAATTATAAATATTATTATTATCACTATCAGTTACCACTATCACTGTTACTATCATTGTCATTGTCATTACCATTGCCATTGTCATCATCATTACCCTGATCGTGATCATGATTATGATCGTGATCGTGTTCTTGATCGGGATCGCGATCGTAATCGTTATCGATGTCCCCCTCGAAATGTTTACAGCGAAAATGCTTCAAAAAGCATTGGTTTGGTCTACTCAAAAGTAGACCAAACAGATGATGGTCGTTTGTAGCTAAGTCGGGATTGTAAGCTGGGTCAAGTAGGCCGAATGTAGCCTGACATTAACGTGATGCAGCAATATTCCTCTCGTCAATGGGCCTGTGGACGTGTTTGTCAAAATGGATCCCAAAGCAGCAGCAACACTCTACAGTATGATTCGGCAATCACATTTCTATTGTAGAAATGGACTAAGAGTACTCCTTGAGAATCCCAGAATACTATAGGCATAGCCTTACCGGCTAAGGGCGCAACCTTAAATTTATTCGTTGACGGTAGAGATGAAAGTTTACATTGCATTGGGACACGCCTTGTTTCGGGTTGGTAATGGTGCACCCTTGACCCATCATCAGTAACAATTCTGTTAAGCATGTCCTCCCCATCCTCTGCGTATCCTGAGAAGTATTGCACGGAGAAGCCGATTCGAATCCTTCTGTGTTCCTCGGTCAGTTGTCTAGGTACCCACCGTGAGCAAATTTTTCGAAAATTCAAACGATCGTGAATACATGATTAAATCAGAAAAGGATACAAACATGTCAAGCAGAACAGTTGCACACGATGGATTTTTCCGACAGATCCTTTAAATGCAAGTTCAATATTATACTATATCATGGGTGTAAGACAAAGAAATTTATCTCATTTCTGTTATGAATGCAGGAATTAGTTTAAACGTTGAAATCTATTCCTTATTACTGTGGAAATTTAGCTTGAACGTTTATTAGCGACATTGGTTGTTTATGTATAAAAATGTTATCCACAATACTCTGAAAATGTAGCCAAACACGAACATATTTAACTACAAAAATATGACATTTTCAAGAAATACTTCTAAATATTCTGAAATCTTTTGAAAAATAACACCAAAACATATTTATTTCTTATAGCTAAACTTATTAGTCTCGAACTAATTGCTTACTTTACAAATTAATGATTATTTGCTTTGTTTACGTGATGATTACTAATTACAGGGGGTATTGGTTGTGGTGCTTAAGATATTTATTCTCACCATTCGCTATGAAGTAGGAAAAAAACACGGAAAACCTCAACCCAAATAACAGCCCTGGAGATCGAATCCGGAACCGCGAGACTGGTAGACTTGCCGACTAGGTCATACCAAATATTTCTATACCAATATTGGTAAACCCCTCATTGTTCTATAACGTTACACTGACATTGAACACTACCGTTTTATGCATAGGATGATAATCTTTACATACGGAGAATTTACTTTATCGTGGAACACGAGAATAACCATCTCCATAGAAATAACTAAGATCAATATATCAGAATGTTTATTTTAAAATGCAAGGTACAACATTAAATGCACTTGATGTTAGGTGACAGCAAGGAAAGTAGTTGCCAGTTGCTAGATCAGGAAACTCGACGCTGGAAGATGCGATTCAAAAAGGTTCTGATATTTTGGGTACTATAAACCAGTGCCATCTGATTACGGGCGTGATCAGTGATTTTAAAATCATGGGGAAAAAATCACCGACAGTGAAATATTGTCCAACACTAGTTGTGATAATTAAACCTTTCGTAGGATTGATATCAACAAATATATGTGTAGGCTATTGGACAAAATATAACAGCACTTGTACACTTTCCAATAACAAAAATAAATAAGTTTGATGAATGTTAGGTATAATTACACTTTTTGAGAAAAGATGCGCGACTAGAATAGAATATGTAGATAGATATTCATCAACTAACCCACCACCAATAACTTAGATTTATATAACTAAGCATACTTGTACATATCTATGTAAATAAACTTTTTTATTAACATGACATTGTGTTATTATAAAGTACCGATGGTAGAATAATATCGTGACAGAAAACAGTGTCAAAATGGATTATTTTTAAATTAATTATAAATCGACCGCGAATATATTAATATTTATAAGCGTGTTGCCGCCAGCTTGGATAAACTTCAACCTATGTTGACCGGACATGACGTTGAGGGTCAGAGGAAATAAGGTCAGAAGTCAATTATATGCTAAAGTCATGGGGAGTACTAACATCAACAAAATTGCTATAAGATGTATATATTTTTTCGAGAACTAATTTATGTGTTTCACAGTAGTTGCCTTTGCTAATGTAGTTAACATTATATTTAGGCGTAAAGAAACTACGGTGCAGGTATGCGTTTGCAAGATGAAAACGTCTTTAATTATACGTGAATACCGTACATAAAACAGGTATAAGTATTTTGATGAATACATTGCCTAGTAGTTACATTCTCGGGTTGCAAGTAATGCTTCAGGTGAATACTAACAACAAACTGAAGATAGGCTTTTGACAGGAAGCAAACATATTTAAAATCTGTCCATTAATTTTACTTATTTATGAAATAAAAGTTATCATAGCATACAACAGGTATATCGCAACTCCGGAGTAGAAAAGATAAGCACAATATCTTAAGATATTAGATAGGATACAGTTTTGTACTTAAAATAATGCATAAGTATGTACATGGTTATTTAATTATATATATATATATATATATATATACTTAGTTTATCTTCGATTGCTAGCCAGAGGAGGATATCCAAACATCGATGGAACAACTTACGCGGTCACAAATCCAAGAATATTATTTCATATACAGCGGCCGCGAAAAGATCCATCTCTGCACATATAAACATACACAATTATTAATTATATATTAATATCTAACGTTATAAATTACATGTGTCCATATGAAAGCCTGGTGAGAACGTAGATGGTTAATAAGAAAGTTTAAATTAAGAAATTGTTTAGTTATACACCCCGTTTCGATTGTATAATGTATAATGCTTGATTTTAAACGGTAGTTTGAGTTGTATGCTAATATGTATGGTGACGTCTTTAGACGTTAACATTTAAAAACAGACAACGCAGGTAAGCTTTATAAATAACCTTCTAATGTGTAACTTTATCATTTCTATTGAAAACGGTTCCTTTTAACTAAATAATTTCTTAATTTAAGCTCCTTTATTACCCACCTAAACTTTCACCAGACTTTTTTAGAAACAGTCTATAGATAATATTGAAACAAATTGTTATAGACATCCGTAGTATTTGTTTTCTCTTAAATAATTTAGATTTCCGGGTTCAAATAGCGTCTTAATTGCATGAATCTGTCGACGTTTCGCTCTCAGTTGCAGAAGAATGGTTCTTCTCACAGCAGCTATACGACATGCAGCAGCCCAGAAGAAGCCCCATGCATCTGAGAGCGAAACGTCGGCAGACTCATGCAATTACAACGGGGTTTCAACCTGGGCACCTAAATTCTTTAAATTAAAACAAATTATACACACAATATGTTGTACCTAATATAGATTGCAACAAGTAGAACAACTCAAGGTAGAGCATTAATTTGTTGTAACATAAAACTGAATTAACTAAAACTTGAAAGACATTATAAATACATCAATATTAAACATTCACACAAAAATTCAATAAAATTCGAGATGTGAGGAAAATCATCCCTGGGAAGGAACGTGCATAAGCACAGTGGTCAAGAATAGACGTTTCTTATGATTATCCTTACATATTAAGACTGAAACATTATTTAAACAGAAGTTATGGTTAAATTGATTAGCATACTTACTACTGCAAGCGCTGTTTATGATGTTTATTATTACTGGTTAACATATTAATTTGGTATGTTTATTTAAATATTGGAAAGTTTTATTTATATATAGACAACCAGAGTTAACAGAAAAGATGTATTGCATTGGATTTTAAATTCGGCATTCGGCATAAAGAAATTGTAGTAGATTTCTTATTAAGACGAAAATCCTGAAGAATAAAGAATTGTTATATCTTATATTGAAGCTGAATTAAAATTAATTTGTCTTCATAACATTGACTAAATCCTAATGGGAATGAAAATTTTGAAAATATTTTTCGTATAACGCTAACCAACCATTAGGTAACGTCCACAAATAACGCTAAACAAACATATGAATAGAGATACCCACTTTGTCCGTAACATAAGGTAGTATAGAAGAGATAGCAGTCCGATGCTCGATGGCAACACCTGCCAACAGTAGGAGGCAGAGTATAGTATTGTACGGATGTCAGTTTCACAAATGACTAACTGTTAGCTAGTAAACACAATAATTAAACCTATAACACGTATCCAGCGTATTACACTTAATAACATAATATAAAGTAAATGGGTGTTCGAAACACCTACTCGCTTAAATAGCTTCAAGAGAAAAAATTACAACGCCAGATTTGCTTTCACAATTGTTTTGGCAAGCCGTGTTCGTCGTGATGAAAAAACCCTTGCCCGCTCTCTCTGTAATTCAGATCAATATGAATAGAAGTAGGGTAGCTGACGAACTTTTATATCAGCTGGCGTTTGAAACTAACACGGATATTGTGTTAATCAGCGAACAGTACAGGAACCGAGATCAGCCCACTTGGTTCTCGGATCCGCTGAGCACCTCGGCTATATGGATATCCAGTTCAAGAAACATTCGAGTAGAGGGACACGGTTCCGAGGAAGGCTTTGTGTGGGTCAGATGTGAGGAGATGACTTTCTTTAGTTGCTACCTCACCCCCAATGAGGTGTACAAAGGTAGATGCTTTGGAGGATACTATCTTCAATACTCAAGGAGAGGTAATTGTTGGAGGAGACTTTAATGCTAAGGCGATAGAGTTGGGTATGCCGCACCCGGACTCCCGAGGAAGGGTTATTCTAGAAATGGACTGGGCTTGTTGTTCTTAACGAAAGGGAAGTGATTACCTTCCGTCGACCTGGTTACTCAGAGACTATACCGAACGTCTCTTTTGCATCCGAGGCATTAGCCCCTAGGATCGTGGATTGGAAAATATCTGAAAATTGTACAGGAAGCGATCACCAGGCCATTACTTTCACCGTGTATGGTCGGCCTGAGGCCCGCTGCTGGTTTTCACCGATTTCTGGTGGCTGGAACTTTGGGAAACTTGACGCGGAACGATTCTGTAGGGCCTTGCCTCCTGTATGTCGACTTATTGCAGGATGGGAGGTAGATGCGAGGGAGCGAGTGGAGAGACTTGTTGAGTCGACAATGTCAGGCATTGCATCTGCCTGCGATGCCTCTATGCCTAGAAAAGCTCCCCGACATTGTAGACGGGCAGCTTATTGGTGGACGGCAGAGATACCTGAACTACGCAGGCGTTGCCTCCGATTAAGGCGAATCGCGCAAAGGGCTGGGAACCGAGAGGAGGCTAGAGGCTAATACAAGATCTGCTGAGCACTGACAAGCCAAGAAATCCCTGCGACGGGCAATTAATGAGTCAAAAGCACGCCACTGGAAGGACATGGTGTCGGACGTGGACTTTGGCCCTTGGGGGCTAGGATACAAGCTCGTCACCCGTCGACTTGGGGCGATGAAACCGCCGGCTATTCTGGAGCTAGCCAGGATGCAGCAAATTGAACGAGCGCTTTTCACCTCTCATCCTGCGAGGGTGGACAGAGGTTTAAGGATACCAGGAGATTTCCTACCATTTAATGAGCAGGAACTGAGAACAGTAATGGGGACCCTTGCTCAAAGGAGAGCACCAGGACCGGATAATATTACAAACGAGATCCTGAAATTGGTATACCAGCATAGCCCACATCTGTTGCTGGATATGTACAACGAGTGCCTGGCCGCGGGAGTTTTTCCAACCCGCTGGAAGCTTGTCAGATTGGTGCTAATCACTAAAAAGCAGGGAGATCCGGATAACCCATCTATGCAAGCTGGGCACTGCGGGTAAGGTTCTGGAGAGGCTTATACGGACAAGACTGCAGGCAGTGATGGAGGATGCTGGGGGCTTGTCGCCCCGACAGAACGGATTCCGCCGGGGGAGATCAAATGCCGACACTCGGCGGGAAGTTTGTGAGCCGGTAACCAGAGCAGAGGACCACAACCACTACTCGCGTCGAATCGTTCTTCTTGTTACTTTAGGCGTCCGAAATGCATTCAATTCGGCAAGATGGGTGGATATACTGAATGCTTTGGAGCACTCTTTTCGGGTGCCACCGTACCTTTTGCGGATGATTGACTACCTGGGGAATCGTTCCATCAAATATGATACGAAGCAGGGCCGCTGCAATGATAAGGTGACGTCTGGGTTTGCCCAAGGATCTATTTTAGGACCGGGTTTCTGGAACATCCTATATGACGGACTCTTGAGACAGGAAATGCCGGAGGAAGTAACTCTTGTTGGGTATGCGGACAACATCGCACTCCTCATTACTGAGCGGGATGTAGAACTAGCACAGCTCAAACTTAACCAAACCATGAGGAGGGTAACTCATTGGATGGAAATGCATGGTTTGAGTCTAGCACTTAACAAAACTGAGGTCGTCATTCTATCTAAGAAGCAGATAGACACAATCGTACCCATGCGCGTGGGGGATGTGGAAGTTACCACCAGCCCAACAGTTAGATACCTTGGAGTGATGATTGATACCGAAATGACCTTTCGTCACCAGATTTTACGTACTGCCGATAAGGCGGCGAAGATGGTTGCGAACTTGAGTAGGTTGATGGCTAATGTTTGTGGTCCTCGGCCAAAGAAGCGAAGGTTATTGATGTCGACAGTTCAGTCGTGTGGGCCGACGCGCTGAGCAAGGAGATGCGTCGTAAGAAGCTGGCCCTTCTACCAAGAAAGGCGATTTGGACCGCAACTGGAAAGAGAATTGCTATAATTCGAAAGTCCAGTGGAGCGTGGCCTTTGTACAGCAAACTAGACACAGCCTGAACTAAAGTGATTAACGGTTTGGACTGGTGTCTAAGAGAAGAAGGGGTATTTTGGCTGGTAGTCCTAGATTAAAGGGAATCCGGCATAACCAGTTTTGATGGATATGCTTACTACTATTATTATTGTTATTATTATTATTGTTGTTATTGTTACTGTTATTGTTATTGTTATTATTATTATTGTTATTATTATTAGTTTCGCGGTATGTGCAATATATACTGCGCAAAAAGAAGGGAGACTTGAACTGCAACATGGAAAGAGAATTGCTATAATTCCATACCACAATAGTGTGTGGCCTTTGTACAACCAAATGCATAGACCCAGCCCGAAGTAGTGTGATAAACGGTTCCGGACTGGTGTCTAGGAGAAGAGGGGATGTTTTAGCTGGTAGTCCTCCTTCAGAGTCCAGCATAACTAATATATATGGATATACTGGTATGCGTCAATGCATTCCACCTCCGCAAAAAAAAATATTATTATTATCATTATTATTACTATTATTATTATTATTAAATTAAGTAAAATATTAAATTAGTTAATGGAAACCTACCGTTTCGATTTCTTGCATACAATTCTTCAATTACATACGCGTATTGTTTATTTCTTCTTTCTAAAGGCATGGTAAGATCCTTTCTGCATGGTGACCTTGATTTACAGGAGATTTAAATACAACAAATTGTGTCACTGAAGCAATAGAGTTATGTCAATTGTGAAACGGAGTTTGTTATTACATTTCCCAAAGCAAAATTTACACAATGCAGTTGTCGTGAAGCGTAGCAACTAGTTAATAGATACAGTGATACAGTAAAAATGATGCAGTAGCATATAATTTGGTAAGAAGCTGAAAATGTTAGAGTAGTAAGTAATTATTTGGGAAAAGTAAATTAAATATTTACTATTCTTCAAATATATATTTCAAAGATAGAATAAAATTAATTTGAACAGGTATTATGAATTCTAACCAGATAACATTACAGCGGTTACATATTCATCATCACAGTGAAAATGACGCAGCTACAATAATAATGGATTAATTATTTTTGAACGTTAAGAAAGAAACAATTATTGGGTTTCCTCTAGATTATATAATTAATTGTAATCTATCTGGAACAGATTCATTAACTTACGTACATAATCTGACGAAATAGTGTTCCATTCTTGTAACAACGCATGTTTCAAGTCATTCCTATTGGATATTCGATGACTACGCACTTCTGTTGTAAGAATACACCACAAATTTTCGATAATGTTTCTCAAGTTCCTGAGCTGGGTTTCTTACTGTGTTGCGACATTTATATAACACCATTCTTGGAGCAGACGCGAAAATTGTTTCGGATTGTTATCCTGTTAAAATCAAAAATCATCTTCTATATCAAGTTTTCTGTAACTAGACACCAAATTCTGTTTAAAGATGATTAAGTACATAAATCTATCCAAAGTACCTTGAATAAAGTGAAGGTGTCCAATACCAGCAGCAGAAACGCAGCCCCAGACCATTACATGCTCCATGTTTAACAATTGATTTTAAATGTTGCGTTTTTAATTGTTCATTCTCTTTCCCCCACATATTACCCTTGCCATCTGAGCCGAAATAATTAAACTTATTCTCATCGGAGAATTAAACAGTTTTCCAAAAGTTTAAATCTTCATTTTAGTGCTCTAATGCGTTGCACCTCCGGCGTTGGACTTACTTTATATTTGTTTTTCACTTTGTTTTTGCGATTATATCATTCAATAATTTAATATTGTTGCAACTTCCTCTTGACTTTTATTTTTGATATGGTAACAAATTGCTAATTCTGGTTCTTTCAACGTTGTTTGTTCGCCCATATTGAATTACTGTAAATTGGAAGCTGCTTACGATAAAATCGTACTTCACAGTTGTCACAAATGTAGAGGTAAAGTAGACATAGAGCTAGGGGCCTTTCGTGCTTGTATAAGAATTGTGTACTCAGTTGCATCATTTTCACTGTGATGTTGAATATGTAACCGCTGTTATGTTATCAGGTTAGAATTTGCAATACCTGCTCCAATTAGTTTTGTTTTATTTTTATAATATATTTGAAGAATAGTAAATATAACATATTTAATACTTCTCTCAAATAATTACTTTTCCCAAAATTTTCAGCTTCTTACGAAATTATATACCTCCGCATCATTTGCACTGGGAGTCACTGTATGTACAAAAATGTGTTCATTTTGAGACTTATTTAAATCAGTATAATTTCTTTAATTTTTGGATTTTCTATATGCTGTTACGCAGAAATTAATACTAAAATTGAGCTATTTCTATAACATGTGACTATCGTATCTCTTTAGTATAGCGCTTTGTTAAAACAAAACGTACTTTAAGAGAATCTAGAGATTTAAGGTTTGGTCTAGCGATTTTATTATAGTGAAGCTGTATTTATAAGGACTATGAAATTTCAAGGACTTAATTAAACAATTTTTCGAACATCTTGTAGTATAACAGCAACGTGCTTATTTTTAAAATTTAGTTTCTCCTTATTTGCGTTTCTTATTCTCTTTTTAATCATCACAGCCTCCTATCTGTGTTGATACATCATCACAAGAATGCATAGTTTATTCCTTATCATTGTAGATACTATATATGGCCCACATGTAAATATAAGTCTATAAACATTATTGAGGACTGTCAATTTTTATTTCTTTTAGAATCCTCTTCTTTTTAATAAATTTGTTCTACGCTTCATGAAATAACTTTATTGAGTTGTTTATTCCCTCCAAATGTTCTTGCCTTACATATAGACTTCTGTTATTGTATGTACTTTTGTCTTTCACCTGTCATTCCATGTTTGAAGATTGCTTTTTTCATTTTTCGAACACCCATTACCACCACACCAATCCACAAATACAGGTTCTGAGATTTTCACTGGGTTACACATCTTCTGGTATTCCTATATATACCTTTGATAGCTCTTAGTATTTCTAAGTATATTGCTAACTCCCATCATCCTAAGTGCATTCAAAATTTTTCTCTATAAACTTTGTCGGAGACCTTATTGCCATTTAATATTTTTCATATTATCTGTCTCTATATGATCATATACCTTTCTCATGTTTTCTCTTGTGGAAACTTTCAACCTTTGTTCCTTCCCTTGATCTTTGCTTCAACTAATTAGTGAGCAGTCCTTATTTCAGATTCTCTCCTTACTCTAACATCTTGTATCATTCATATGTTTGTCCATTTACCAAAATGCAGCCTATTACAGATTTTTCAGTTCTTTTCTATCGTAGTCTGTTGAATTTATAGAGTTTCATATGCATATTAGCTACTACCATTACGATCACGCCACAATATTCTATTAGCCCCCCTCCATTATCATTCAAACACTTGCCACTAGCCAAATCTCTTCATAAGATTTGTTCAGCTATCAGCTGCCCTCATCAGTCTATATTAAAATTGACAATAATAAATATCTTTCCTTTCTTTCATCTTTATCCGGATCATATACCATTATTATTGTTACAATCCCTTCTGTTTCGTTCTGTAATTCCACTACCCATATATTCTTTTCAATGCACTGTCATTACTATGTTATTTTGATACATTGTTTGTTAGGTTATTGAAAACAATCTAACCTAAACTTTATTTGTTTAACAAATGGAAGAATTTTTAGAAATTGCTTTTGGCAATTCAGATGCCGAAGATGCCGAGGATGGCATTCTTGTATTTACTTCTTTAAATTATGTTAATAATAAAATATAAATGTTTCAGCAAATGATTCAAATTACCTTTTATAAACTTAATCGACAGCTTTTATGGCAGTTTCAATGGTATTTCTATATACAGCTTTTCATTTATTTGTATTTTTAAATATATTTTAACCAAGAACTTCTCTTAAAAGAATGATATAACGTAAATCTGCACCTACGACAGTTTTTAGGTTATCTTACACACTCAAACAAACAATGAGCTGACTAGTTATAAAATGAAATGGCCATATTAACGATATGACCGTAAGCTCCAACTAAAGTGGATGACTTCGGACCGATAGTGACTCTAAGTATAATTTTTAGTGGAAGGATAAGTGTTCATAAGTAACAGATTTTTTTCTAAATAGAAAGAGTTTTAATATAGATATTTTGCTTTGATATTACCTCAGTGCACACAGAAAAAAACCGAAAAAACATCAAAAATATGTTTCAATAATTTAAATAGCGAATTTGGCAAACCGAAATATACATTATATGCAAGTCCAAAGGCCACCATGTGTGTTTATCCTTAGATGTCAAACTTCATGGATTTTGAAATCTGGCATGTTGATAGATATACGTTTTCAACTGTATATTATTATCCATTTCTAAAACAAAATACACTCCAGTAATTAGCTACTAATACCCGAAATGCTTGCGACAAATGTATTTCAAGTGTACGCCAACATTAAAGAACAGTCAAGAGGAGGTGCTGATTTGGAGAATGAATTAATCTTACTATTTCCTGCGATAATGCAGATATCAAGGATTTATCAAACACACCACCGACCTTCTCTGAGAATATAACCCGAATATATGGAATAAACGCTTGTAACGATTTAAAGATTTATTCAGTTTATATTTCAAGTTTGTGATGACGTAGACACATTCGCGCTAGTTACGTAGTGAAAGCAGATTATTCAAATAGATGAACATTAATTTTTATCACATAAACAAATTAGGAGCTATGCAAAAACAGAAGTTAAAAACCTGAATTTGATGGCCGCCAAATTAAACAAATACAACATTTACAAAAAAGAAAATGCGAAACTTGGATAGTATTTCACCAAAATCTTTTGACTACTTTACGGTTCACAGTATCTAGCTGTTGGCCAGTTTTTCCTAAACCATCAGTTTGTATAACGTGTTTGTTATTACAGAAATCCTCCTCCTTCTATTGTAAAGAGAATACAAAAATATATCCTCTGTGTCTGTTGTTAAAATTCGTTACTAGTTTGTACAAGGAATTTTTTGTTTTCTTGCAGTGTGCACATAGATGTAACTTCATAAAGATATCGGCGTGAGTGAATCGCATAACACACGTATTGTAATATTGTAGATTCGAGTTAAATTACAACACCGTTATTTTTTGTTATGCAAACAGAACGAAGTGAAAAATTATCGTCGTATTTGTATTCCAGTTTCAGCTCTAACGTTGTTAGTTAACGTTTCCGACACGCGCCCCCGTCGTTATTGTATCCATGAAGGCGCAAGAAACTAGCTCATATTAAAAACGGATCAAATCATGAAAGAAGATTATAAAATTTCCGCAAGAGCAGGATTATTTATGTATATAATACGATGGGAGAGTTTCTCTATAGTGTGGGAGCCTCTTTGTTTGAAATAACGCAAGGTTACCAACTTTAACAACACGTACAGTTATCTCAGTTAGGACGGAGCTTCTCTCTAATTCGCAATTAACTTTGGTTCACACATATTAAATATATAACTGCATTTGCGGCATTTTATAATCTGTTAAGACGCCAGCTCGTTCTTTTATTTAAGATTCTAATTAAGATATGCTGATGTCGTACTAAAGTGGATCTAGTTTCTACTTAATTTCTTTTTTCGTAGCTGTAGAAAGTGCGCTGCAATTTTTTTGTACAACTATCTACTACTACGCTTTAATTGTGGCAATATTAATTGTTATAAATTTCTTCTTTCTAATTCGAATAGTAATAGTACAAAAACACGAAGAGAAAATTAACGAAATTTATAAAACTCGCATTATCAACGTTATGTTTATGCATTCCCCTAATGAACTGTATAACTCTAGAAGGATTAGTAATGATTTCCTAACAAACTATGCTCTTACAGTATGAAATTTTTCTCTCGGTGCTACGCAGAACATTCTGATGTGTAACAAGCAGCAATAAAAATACAACGTAATTTATGTTAGTAAAATAATAGTTTAAACTGAAAAAGGCCTTAGTATATTTAATATTAACAGTTGTACAATACAGAAACTTATTTTTAATTTGTTTTCGAAATATATATGCAAACATAGGCACATGTCCTTGTGGCACATGTGTTATTTCTTTATTTGAAACAAGCGAGTAACATTCAATGCTACAACTTACAAACACAAGCATACATATACATACGTCGTAGGTGTGGTAGTAGCCGTAAGAAATTGCACGTGTTCAGGAAGTAATTATACAAGCTTCTATCATGTACGTAAAATACCTCTAAGGAAGAAGATTATTTAAGGAAAACGTCTACTAATGAAAATTCTTCACGCGAGTAACTATTCCAGGAAAGATTAATTGACTTTTCGATTCATATTAAATGATAATGATTGGGGAATAAGAAATTTATCATTTCTTTTGCTAATACCATTTACACATATCTTACAGTTCTCTTTACCTGCTTGCGTATTACTCATTAGATTTTATGCTAACTTTGAGCTAATTAAGTAAATCCCTCATTTTCAGATTTTAGAAGAAGAGGAATAATGTTTTTGTAACCAATGGTACCTAATAGCACTAAAGTTTGATTCCGTACTGCACTTGTAAGCGAACACACAAGGTAGCTGCCTCTGCTAGGTATTTTAATGAACATCGTATACAAAATTGCCTTCATTTATATAGGAGTCCTACTTGAACAGCACAAGTTGAATTGGCGAGCTCACAAGGATAGTCGATTAGGTAATTGTTTCTGGAGATAGTTTTAGAGCAGGTCTCCACGACCGGGACTTTAGCTTGCTTGTTACTTGTAGCAACATGAAACAACAATCTGCGCCATTAGATAGGGAGAGGGTGGACAAGTTCTCAACGGTTGGGCACAACTAGAGGATTGAACACGAGTAAAATTAAGTACGACGATCTATAGTTCTACAATCTGGTGCCACTTCGAAAGTCGAATCCAAAACTGGATTGCATCTAAGATCAATTTGATTCAGGTAACCTAATGCATCAGCTAAGAAAGAAGGACGAACCTCAGTCTATTTCCGAGAAAGACTATCAATTGGGATTCGATTAATGCGATTAATTACATGATAAACTTATGAACATAAATACTCAGCTCCCTGAACATCCAAGTATCTAATACCGCAAAATTTAACTCACCAAATTTTTTTTTCAACGTCTGCAACTCATCCTCCACATTAATAATAAAAGCGGGATAAGGCAAAGATTTATTGGCAACCTGCGAACGCAATAACACGCATACTATACTACGTAGCTGCTCAATAGGTTTTTCAACCGCTACCAATATACCACGAAACTTAAGCTCATATACTAACTCATCAGCTGCCAAAACATAGCTAATGTCTCCATGACTAATTTATAAGTTAATAACAACAACGCTTGAATTTAAAAAAGGAAATTCAAAACTCAAGAAATTTATCGCAACAGAAGAATAAAATAACTGATTGCGAAATCAGTAGTCTCCTTCCTACTCAAAAATGCGAAGCGAAAAAGAAATCATGTTAGGCGTCAACTAATACGCACGCACTCTAATAAATAAAGTAGAATTAGTATTTTTTTTAAACTAGCGAAAATTTCCTTGGAGTTTCCCGTCTATCGCTAGTTGTCCCGAAGTTGTCCAACCGGCGTAAGAGAGCGTACAATACATACACTCGACCCAAAAGACTTTTGCAAGGCAAAAAGTAATACACGATTCGTAACGCACAAACTCGAGTATACATCGTTGTTAAACGGAATATGACAGAAACAAATCAGATATTAAATTTATTTATGCAATTATTTGCTGTTTGTAACGATATCGTACATTGTTTCTATTTCTAAGCTTACGCTTTCAATGCTGTGATGCGATTTTTTATAAATTGTATATAGAACTATAATTTGACGGTAAAGTGCCTACTTAAATTTCAAATATGCTATTTATGCACTATTTCTAAATATTAACGTTCTCGTAGCAATTACTTTCAAAACCTGTATTAAAAATATTTGATATCAAATACATCCGTTATTGTTAAATTTAAAAGAATGGGAAACTTTTTGTTTCTTTATATTATCAAAGCTCTTAGTGACAAGCGTGTTAAAGCTTAAGTATATGTTTAAATAATTCTACGTAGTTGTTACTTACTAAAGTAGTTTTTAAAAAACTGCTAATGTTTTTCATAGCGTTCCAGCACATCGAAACATACAAGACCAAAATAACGAATGATTATAATCAACAGCATAAAAGTTGTTTTCAAGAGAAAGAAGGGACACTCGAGTTTATTGTAATTGTAATTACAATGTTTGCATCGGATGGGTGGTTTAATTAATTCCTTTACGTCGACCAATAAGGTCTGTGGTAGTCGGCCTTGTAGTATTAAAGTTTTGTTTGTGTGTTTGTGGTTTATGGGGTTACTCTTAACCGAGAGACTCTTATGATTCATTCAAACTCAGAACGTTGGGGAATCTATCAGAGGACAGCAAAGTGATGGTAACGGGAAGGCATAAACACATACAGATAGGAAAGGAAACAAAGCCAGACTACTATTTTTGCACTTTGTATAGACTGGACCAATTCAAACAACATCTCTTCTATGCTTTTACCTTTACCTGCAACGAGACATTCACCTTCACTTTTTGAACCTTTTCCTAAGCTGATTATAATTGTCGCACTGTAGAATTGCGTAATTTGTGTCTCCCACCATGTCACATACACACAAATTACCCTCTAGAACTTCAATTTTCAACACACGAGCTGGCATTTTGCAATGATTTAATATTAATCTGACTGCTACAGTAAACATATGTGTGCGTACTTTCATCTTGTTTTATTTTGTTCTTACGAATCTGATCCAGTCCTGTAATTGTAGTGGAATGCTGTTGGAACTACCTCTGGATGCTTGTTTAATCATATGATCTTCATATTTGTTTGCCCAGCAGGATCTTTGACCCAAATTCCACGCAACGATGAAAAATCTCTTGAATTATAACCGGGGACTCTGTGGTAACCTTGAAGCCCTTAAACAGCGATTTCGAATCGCAAAAATTACACATCACTGCACGTTGTTTCTTATAACATATTCAATCCTTTTATATACAGCAAATGCTTCTGCTATAAAACTGAAGCTTCTTTGCGTTATTGAAACTGTCCGTATCAACATCCAGTGTACAAAAAGCACACGTTGTGCCCTTTGAACTTCTGAAGGCATTTGTGGTATAGCCAGTGTACTTTTCCCGAATCTTATTCAGAGTGTAATTATTTCCAGTCGAAAGAATTTAGGATATTCGACTCGAATATGATTTGGATTTATGGATAAATAAGAAATTAATGACTGATCGTTGGCAGCATTACCTGGGATCATTTAGACTGTTTACAATCCTTGTACATCCAGTAGTTCGCTATTAGATCTAACGTAGCAATTTTATAAGTTTTTGCATTGAGGTGCGTTTCTAGTTTTAATACAAACTTATGACATGAAATCCTTTCTCAAGAGGAAAAGAAGTTCCTCTTCTTCCACTCGGAGGACTCGTAGTGGTGATGACTTCAGCGCTGTTGGATATATTCGCAAAGGTTCACACTGAACCTTTTCCAGTGAGTTTAAAGTAATTGCAGTAGCGGCGCCGTCACACAAAGTCCCATGATATTTAACTTTCGTTAAGAAGTGGAGTTTCTTATTAGTGCGTTAATGTCTCTACAGCTGGAGCAAAAGGACTTTTTCCGATGAAGATACTCTGCTCTGTATAACAAAGCTTGTGGCTGATTTAGTACTCAACATATTACGAATTTATTCACAATAGCAGATTCTATTGATTTGTTCATTAGCGCCTTCGACAGTGTTGAATATAGTTAATCCCTTACCCAACAAATAACTAAACAGGTACTAATCGCTGTTATTGATGTAGATGCTTCCTCTAATTTAGTGGTGTGCATTTTGGTCTCAACCAATCGCCAGATGGAAGTTGTTGCTCCGGCTGCAGGCAAGCAGATCCTTCATTATCATGTAAAGGGAACCAGCTCCGGTCCTCCGGTATACAGGAAAAGGCCTTCCATTTTTTAGTTTAGCTTCGCGCGGTTAGTCTGGGAGATTGCGCGATCTGTTTTCGGTCCATGTAACTTATGTCGGTCGTTTCTCGATTCTTCCTTTTGCTATTGGTCTACTAATTTCAAAAATATATGGAGGAAATCCTAGTTATAAGTTTGAATTTCTCAAATAACTTTGCAGGGAGTGCCAAATACGCTTAAGCAATTGATTGTTAAGCATATTACAATGATAACACATACAGATATTCATGTTTACAATGCAAACATTTAAACATTTTTAAAATTTTTCTATGTAATGCTTTAAAAGATTTACATCATGTTAATATGATAATTAGACAATGCTCTCCAAGTACATCGACATGTGGCACTGGTAGTGTGATAATAAAGGAAAACCAAGTTTGTAATCCACGTGATTATGAACAAGTCCTGGTTAGTTTTTCAATTTCCCGGATTCACCTTTAAATATCAATGCGGATTCTGCTTGAATAGGTAAAAGTAAGTAGCAGATATTAATTACGTATATAATGTAAAGTAATGTTGTAACAGGTATATAAAGTGGACGTGAAACATTTGTGAAAAAGACAAACCATTTTTAATTCTACATATCATGACACTACGTTAAATTTAACACCAGTTAAAGCGCATTATAACCATTATCAGTATATTTAACTATCGCAAAAAGTATGTACAGTATTGAAGAGGCAAGACGTATTCTCACAACGATTGCAAAGACTGTGTGGTTGTATGATTCATAGATATCGCAGTAAACTTCACACCACACAAATTAATAATTTATTGCGTTCCGAATAAATTATTAATTTGTGTGGTGTAGAGCTTACTGCGATGCCTGTGAACAAGACATATTCTGTTAGTTTGTAGAACGTTAGAACCGTTAGAAGCTACATATAGGAAAGTTTTTAACGTACTTATCTTATATCTACTCATAAATACCCATTCACCTAACTCGCATCGACTCTAAAACAAGGGATTTGAGAAAATCTTCTTTCAATGATTGATGAAAAATCGCCTCACCGTCGAAAGGATATTTGTTTAAACCGTACATCTTCTGTACTGTGATTAATCTGACTCTACCCTCGGGTATTATTTTTATTGTCATAGGCATTTGTCTATGCAATGTCGATATTTCCTAGAGAGAGGTGTGCACACTTACGTTGCGTACTTATGTCTTCTCGTACGTATTAAGCATACATGGTTACTGCTCAAGGCATAAGTGTAATCAGTGTGGGTTGGTTACGTACATACATACACCTTCACATTAGACATGAATCTCTATTTAGGCAAATAATATGCAGTCGTACTGTAAAAAATACTAACAAATTTAGACAAAAAGATTAACGCCAAAGATTTAGCATTAAGGCAGGTTTAATATGACTTATTGCATTTGTCTTTCATAAAGAAGGTGACAATATATCTGTAGCTATTTAACAAGTTGCGAGTACATACGGGAAAGTACCTACTTGTAATAAGTACATCTTTCTTCGATCAAGTAAATGGTATATTTACAAGAAAAATATTTATTAACTCAAGCAACAATACGTCTTGCATACTAAATACAATATTTCCATTATTTGTATTTAAAGCTTTTCACTTGAATCTAGAAATTTCTTAATTCTAGAAAATACTTAATCCAAATATTCCATTTAAGGTTACTTTCTAAATGAAGAAAGAAATCCATGATTGAAGAAAAGCAATATCGTTGTTAGGACTTGTTGGCGCTTCCTTGATAGGCGAGATCATAAAAGTATTCAGTTAAAGTATGTATTTTATTTCTTATAAGTAAAAAAAGTATATGCTTTACAAAATCACTTCAGGTAGTTGTTTTAAAAAACTGATTTCTGAAATAAGGTACCTTGCCCTCTGTATTAAATTAGTACCTCAATAATTCTAATATTTCCATAAAATATAAATTCGGCGTTGCCACAAATCTGTTGAAATACGTCGTAAAGCAATTTTTTTTAATCCTACGTCCTTTAAACCTTGCGGTGTCGAACACAGTTAAAGCACAATTATCTATCTAAATGACAGTAAATGTACCAACATTTCATTTCAAAAGTTGGCGACTCAGAGCTTAGCGCGTTTACTTATTATCCGTGTTTATGCATATTAACCCCTACACACCGCTTAGAGCTCTGTTGTTGCTACTCAATGTTGAGGTTTTTATAGTTTTTCATAGTTATCATTGTTAGTATCGTTATCGTTGTCATTATCATTTATTTATTGTTTCGTGTTGTCAATAAATTGGTTCCATCTACAACGGTACCGTGGTGAATCTCATTGATAAAACCCTACCGCTGGAAGCCATCAGCATCCTTGAGAAAGGAGGTAATTTTGCCGTTGCACCGAAATCTATTCCAAAAGAAGAAATCATAGCCAACGTGGAAGCCAGAATCAGACGTCTCCCTACGACGGAGGGAGACGCGGTTCGTTCAGATGTTGCACGCATATTGCGAACATCTACAACTACAAAAGAGTAATATCTCTTCTACAGAATGGAAAGCGTTAAAACAACTGAAACAGGATGAATCTCTAACGATCATACAAGCGGGCAAGGGCAACGCCACGGTTATAATAAATACTGAGGAGTACAAACAGAAGATCAAGATGTTACACAAACCGCAGACATACGTAACACGTCAACGGGACCCCACGTCGTCAGTGCTAAGAGAAACCAACAGATTAGTTAAAGTATCCTCACTTCCGCATGACGCGAAGAAACAAGTCACAGTAACAAAAGCGTTACCGCCGGGGTTATACGGCTTACCGAAAATCCACAAGCGGGATGTACCACTTAGACCGATAGTGAGCGCTATAGGCACACCGACGTACCTGTTAGCAAAACACCTTACTATACTACTGCAACCCTACATAGGCGGAAAACCGAGTTATATTCGCGATTGAGCACACTTCGTGGAAAAACTAGGGAAGATACGATTCAACCCCAGTGAGTTTTGATGTAGTCTCGCTGTTCAGTAAAGTACCGCTACTAGACACCAGTTACTTTGTATGGGATGACAGCTTCTACGAATAAATGGATGGAGTAGCGATGGGGAGCCCATTAAGTCCCGTGGTAGCCAATCTCTTCATGGAGCAGTTTGAGAGCCTAGCTATCGAAACAGCAGTGGACAAACCTACGATTTGGTGGAGGTACGTGGATGATACGTTGGTCGTTTGGCCACACGGAAAACATAAATTAGATCGGTTTCTTAAATACCTGAATGGAGTACACCCTAACATTCAATTCACGATGGAGCTAGAACATAACGAAGTATTAACTTCTCTGTACGTTTGTGCCAACAGGGACCAAGCATCAGCAACAACCAGTGTTCAGAATAAACAAATAGACAAATCGGCCATTGCCAAACATATCCACTCGGACCCGAATCATAGGATTAGATTCGAAGATACAAAAGTTTTAACATCAACTAAGAACTACTATAGCCGATTAAACAGAGATTCCATTGAAATATACAAAAACCCTAACAACATCAGCAGAGACGACGGACTGAAACTGAACCGAATATGGACAACGGCACTACGCGTATGCGGTTACGCTATTGACGCTCGCCGCAACGTTTCAGCGCAGCGCAGCAAAGGAGCATATTTAAGGGAGTAACAACGTACACGAAGCCAGTACCTTTGGAGATGCGAACCACAGTTGTTCGCGAAACGTTAGGGACGAAAAACCTAGTGACACAGCGAAATCCGACAACCGTTACGACTATATCGAACGCCCGTGAAAGTCAGAAATACTATTTAAGTTTATAGTTGTTTTATCACCATATTAACTGATTACAAGTAATGTAATAAGTATATAAATGTAAGCAAAGAATGCTAAACAGTATTTACGTATTCAATGTCTATTTTTTAGAATACATATGTATGTACCATTATGCAAATCATCCTACACCTAATCATACTATTTTACGGTTAAATATGTGTAAATTAGTTACACCGTAATAAATATCATTTCCAGTGCATCTGTTGTGTTGCACAGACTAAGAAGTAAATACCTATTCAGTTCAATACTAACACGAGTACTTAATTAAGGGATTACAAGAGTTATATGATTACTATTACAAATACGGTGGTTGTCGGGATATGCTATAATGATCCGGCTAAAGGATTGCTAAATATACTAGAAGTATTTGTTTTGTTATAATTAAGGTTTTGTTTCTTATAATTAATTTTATGTACGAAAGCATTACAAATGTACAGGTAAGTATACCACATTTTTTCCAAAAATATGCCGAAAGTATGCTTTCTGCTTCTAATGTATGCTTTTGCCCTTTGAGGATAGCTGGAAATAGTAATTTATTGGAGTCCCGCGTGAAGGATAATTCTATGAGACATTTCTGGAGTCTTGAGGTATGTCAGATTCTACATAAAGGTTACAATCTTCTCGAATCTAGAAAGAGTGACTAGATCAAAAGATCATATATACTTTGAACTAATACCCGATCTAATTCAGGACACTTCAAAACTATCAAAATATACCGCTATACCGATTAGAGCATATATCAGCAGAGCAGCAAACTTTAATAGAAACCATGTTGGAAGAAGTGTTCTTTACCCACAGAAAGGTCAGAAGAAAAAGGGCAATATATTTTAAAGAATCATCGAGCAAATAATTAATTCGTACAGAATTTTAAATTTAAACATTTAAACACCAAGCATTCACACAGCTCGAAATACGCTGTAGAACCAGGTTGGAATAACCAGCACCAACACTGCAACCAACATTATAAGTCGATTGGCACTTAATATCATTTACAAGATTTCATTAACATTCTCTATGAACTAACTCCAGAAATAATAACATCACTGTGAGAAGATATACAAGAGCAATGCAGAGCAAATAGAAGAACAACCTTAACAGATACTAGCATTTATAATGCAAATTAAATATAGACAAAATCTTTTTGTCATCTGGATTAACCTCCTAAAAACATTTTATAGCTCCTCTCACAGACTTATTATCAGGTTCCTAATATGGATGGAATGCATATCACAATTACCAAAGAGGATTTTTCACAACAATAACTAAAAATTCTTGTTTAAATTTACTTTTAAATACATTTTCATAGTTTAAAGCTAACTCAGTGTATTTTTTATCCAGATCGGGACAAGATGATCTTTGGCATTTTAAGTTTTGATATACTCTTGCTCAGGTTACAATAATAACGATTACTGATTGAAACGCTTGCAGAGTTTCCAAATTCGCTGAGTATAAAGTGTAAATATCCCACACAATTCACACTTTATACTCAACCTTATCCAAGTGCAAGTTAATCTCTTCTTTTAAGTATTAACTACGACGAATTTTTATGTGAAAATCATTAAAATGTAACATTTCCTAAAGTTTAATGCTCATATAATTTTGTAACTTTGTGCGGGTTGTATATTATCTACAAAAACTCTACTGACAGAAACTACTATTTTCCATTTCTTTTATAACATTAACAGTAGCGTGTTAACAGAATTTGCTTCCTTTCTCGCACGTTGAACGGATAACATGCCTACCAGCCCTTATTTGCAATTAATTTCAGTCCATGTTCAGTACTTGCAAGTAAACAAGTTCGGTAAAGTGACAGTGCTCCCGAAAACAACGGGTGATTAAATAACAACAAAACTTATTTCTGCTAGTAAGTTGATATAAATCGTTTCGCCGAATAGATGTTGCACCGATGGTATTACATTTTCTTGCAGTATTTCTAAATAAGCCTCTTTTCGCAAAATACCTTCGATTCGCTTCACGTCTCCTGGAACGGCGTGGGAAAAATAACCCCAAACAAGCACAGAACTTCTTCTTTGCTTGACGGTACTACACAATCCTACAACATTCTTGGGTCTTTCACTCTTCCTACAAAAACGCGCCTTCTTTATCCGAACACCTCAAACTTTAACTTATCAATCCATAGCACCCTTTTCCAATCATCCACTGTCCAATTTCTATGTGTTTCTGCTCACTGTAGCCGTTTTTGCCTGTCCCTCCTTCGAAGTAGGGTTTTATTTGTTGCAATGCGGCCGTGAAGATTTATTTGCAGCTTTCAATCCTCTTATCACTGTAGTAACAGTAATTTTTTTTGCGCGGTCGCGGTTCATTTTGGCAGCGATTTCTCGTGCTGTCAATCTCCTATTTCGCTTGCTCAGCAATTTTATCTCATCATCGGCGTGAGTTGTTATTCTCTAGCGATCTGAACGTGCCCGATTCGTTACACTGCCGGGGATTGATGTCTCCGAATGATATCACTAACAGTCAATTTATTAACATGTATTTTTACGGAAATATGACGCTCTGAATAACCTTCTTGATGAAAAGCAGCAATTATAGAGCAACTAAGCTTGTCGGTTTTCCTCCCGGTATTTTAATAACTTTAATCTGGTTTACACAAAGAGATACGATCTTAAGACTAACGCACACACAAGCAGATCTATTGATGGCAGATTGGTGAGTGCTAAGTACCAGAAATTTTCTTTCTTCAACTTCTCCATCTTAGTAGAACTCGCTCGAGCGTCCAGCTAGTCAATCCACTTTCGGGTCGAGCGAATTTTCTTTCTTTGACGCAGTTGGTTGAGCGTCTTCTCTTTCCGGTCTAGAAGTAACTCACTCAAGCTCTCAGCTACTCGATCCACATTCGGCTCGACTGAGTTGTGTTTTCGACGGGGTGGAAATGTTGTCTCAGCCTCGTCTGAATGTCAGTTATCCGAGCTTTCAGCTACTCAATCCAGTTTCGGCTCGAGTCAATCTGCATCTTTGACGAAGTGTGAGGGTTTCATCTCTAGGTGGTGATGAGCAGGCTGGGTGCCCTGCTGTCAGTCCTGGTGGTCTGCCACGAGTGACCATTGAGTATCTCCAGGGGATCCTGGGGTCGTAATTTTTAGACGCCGACACGTGGGGTTTGAATGGTCCACTGCTCGGTCGAAGAATCGGGTGCTTATTCTTCGCATAAAGTTCATCAGTGGCTCCACTCCGGCGTCTTCGTGTAGCGCAGTATCCGGTTCTGGAACGTCTGGAGTTTGTTCATATAGGTAGTTGCAGCTGTTGCCCATAAGGCTGACACGTCGCAGATTTATTTAGAAACTAAAGCATTTATCACTACACAATACACTTTTGAGTGGCCTGCTTCCACCTCAAGAAGTATTGTAAATTTATTACCTCCAGTATTGTCCCAAAAATAGTCCTATTTGTGGCAATGAGGATTATTCTGAAAGTTACTATATTGGGTCAAATGATATAATAGGTTTTTAATCATTCTCTAATCGATGTTCTTGGAAGTTTGCCAGTACAATTAATAAACAACAAACTTCATAGAGGACCTAATACAGATGTTATTTATATGTAAAGGCAATTATGTTATCTTTTAGTACAGTTTCCTACATTTTACTGGGTGTCCAAACTAATATGGACGGCAGTGTACACAGTATACAATACATCTAGTTACTCTGTGAACTTGGTGAAGGAGATCCTGTTTTCCTTAAAAACCCCGAATGCCACATTATTCAGATTAATATGAAGCATAAATGCGCGTTTTGTGTAAAAATTTATGCATTTCCACTTTCTTTGTCGACCTCGTATATAAATACGGCAAAGTGGTGGACTGAGACGATGTTACCTCGGATGTAATTATTTCGATGCGATGGGATCTCGTGAGAACAGGAAGTAGGCTGACGTCACGGCACAGGTGTAGGGGGTCTTAACCTGCCAGTCGTTGTATGTGTAATAGTAGGTGTATAGGAGACTACTTTCCGAATTAACCTTCTATCATTAATAACAATTCCATGCCACTGACAATAACTATTTAAATGGTGTAAACGTTTCTAAATTAAAATGCGCCTAACCTATGATAAAACGATATATGTATGTATTCAAATGAAATGTTCATCCATATGCGAAGGGAAGTGAAGAAATATAAACATAAAGCACACTCTCAATCGCGAAAGGATCTTCTTTTAATTCTTTTTCTCCTCCTTCGCTTTTTATCCGATGGCATCTGGTGCAACGTTGATGAATAAATTTACATGGAAAAGTCAAAGGCTTTGTGTGCGTTGAACTGTCTTCTGATCTACCACAAAAGATGTGATGGATAAACTGATAACATGATGAATGCCCTGTATTAAGATATGGAAATTAGTGGCGCGCCGTTATTTACTGCTTGAATAAAGGTTTGATACTATCATTCATAAGTTAAATTGTCAATATAATTGTCAATGTTTAGAAAACATTAACACTGTATTTTAGGTAGGTAGGAAATTAATGGCAACCATATAGATAAAAATACTTATGTACCTTTTATACAATAAATGCTTAATAATCGTACAGTAACTACGGATAGGCAAACAATTAAGAAACATTGTATTGCAATTAAAGTTTTCACGAGTTTCATGTTATTTAATAAACTATTTCGTGAGAAGCTTAATTATGTGTTGCAACGACACTAAACAAATTAAATTAACTCTAGGATCTGAAGGAGATATGACTATGAAGTTTCTGTATTACAGTATTGTATCAGATCACTGCCACATAACAAGCTTATGTATTAGTTAATAATAGTCATAAACCAACGCATTAATAATATTTTTAAGGTTACTGTTATACCGGGCTTGTGTGGCCCCTACCTAATTGCTTTAAAAAGAACAAAAATACTGCTGTTTAAAGGTTAATGAGCGCAACATACAATTAACTAAAAAATGTTAGGTTGCGATATACAGTACCCTCTTGAGTGTGAGGACACCCTTAATGTGTAAGAGGAGAGTTTGTTCTGTGTCATATAACTTACGTCTTAAATAATGTTAGCGTCCATTGTCACTCTTAGCTTGAGGGCGGTTATAGTAAAGAAAACTTCAAAATATGGCGACTATCGGTAAAATTTAGAATATACATTGTAATGGAATTTTTAATAGAACCTATGTTCTCCTCTAGAACATGTCCGTTTTTTATTCTACTTTGTTACTTACCTTTATCATTGCGCTTATTTCCTTATTAGGAGTTTTCTTTAAGCTAATTTTATTGTGAGAACGGATGAATTGTTGGACTCCCTTTAATGTTCCACTTGAAGCAAGATCGATAGATTTTTATTTAATAATCAATTACAGTTTCCTTAATAAATTTGATTCATTTTCCAAAATTTTTTTTTTATCTCACTATCTAAAATTTCCATTTAAAAAAAAATCTCCTTAATTTCGCGACTATTTCAAGCAAATTAGACGAAATATTTTTCAAAATTCCATAAATTGTGTATATTGATAGTCGATTATAATGCGCCGGGAAAACACAGTTGATCCAGACGAAAAAACATAGAATTTAACTTAGGGCCTTCCGCCGCCGGGCTCCTGTTGAGAAACAAGAACCGTTAATCAAAATCACCGACATTGCATATGTCACTAATAAACATAAAAGGACTTTACTTATTCAGATTTATTTATTAAAGCCTTTTCAAAATTAGCTAGCATAAGGATTATGTTAGGTTTCTTAACGAACCTACTTTATTTGTAAATGTAATAATCTTTTTTGTTAACATATTGTTCTGTTGCTCTAAATTTCATATCTTTTTCCTAAAAAAACTTACATATTTAAAAGAGAAAATATATGCTGTAGTACTGTTCTCTCTTACTCTCATATTACAAATGGGTTAATTATAAATAATGTCTATACAATTTCCTAAATACACGAGGGAAATCTCAAAGGTAAAGTATCCTGTTTTTAGAAATACAAAGAAACGTTTAGTTTTAATAATGTTTACGCAATCTTAAAGTTTGAATATTTATCTATTTTTCGACAACATCGCTACTTCGGTCAATGTATTTTTCTAAGCGCTATGACAGCTTTTTTATACCCATGCTATATCATCTCACTCCCACGTCGTTTAGAAAGCGTTGAACCGCATCCTTCACCTGCAGGGTGTGTGATAATATTCCACTCACACTGCTGCAAAAGAGCTATCGTTTAACAGACGACGCCGGAATGAACATTGTCGTCCTTGGTCAACATTCCTCTTCTGAATCGTCCGTCTACGTTTTTTTCACTCTTCCACAATGCCTGTCAGTATTTATTGTGATCCCAGATTCCATAAAATCAATCAATAATGTCTCCTTTCGATCTCAAAATCTGCCGTGGCTTTACTGGTAGACTTTGTTTGTTCAAATTTTCACGGCTTTGGCGAAGACGAATACCATCACTCACGTGATTATTGCTAGGTGTGAAATGGAACGTCCAGGTTTTATCACCCATAGTAATCGAATACAAGAAGTTGTTCACTTTGTCTGCATAGCGCCAAAGAAATTCGTCGGAAGAGTTAACTTATTTCCGTTGTTGGTCGTCTATAAGCATTTGTATGACCCATTTTGCACACACTTTGCTGTCAAAATCCTTTGAAGGAATTATTTGCCCATCTTCACAGATGGTTTCTTCAATCTTCGTGACTGCATCGTCGAAAATTGACCAGCAGGCCTCTTCCTTCATTATGTTCTGTTGTACGCATTTGAAAACATTTGAAAAATTATATATTATTTAGTTAATAAAAAATAATTCAACTTGTTCCCGCCTTGACTACCGATTAAACATTCAAAATCGAAGTGCTCGTCTATATGCATCTAGTACATTATAATTACATGTATGTAATTTAATCAAATACACGAAATCATCTTCAAAAGAACTGAAATCTTCGGGCCAGCTTCTTAAGTCAGTCATAATAAAGATCTGCTATACTACCTAAAAAGTAGTAACCGTATGTAATACCACTAATTTACTATATTATATTTCACGTGTAAACTATTGTCCATCATTTATACGATCCGGCGCACATGCACGAGCGGGTTTGGAGCGATTTAAAGTGCGAACATAGTATTAGGTATAGTGAGAGAAGTAAATGCATCACATCCACAGATGCTATATGTAGAATGCCATCCCCTACGGTGTAAAATGTATGGTAAATTTTCATTATCTACGTTAAAAAAAGTTTGAAAAAGTAAAGATAAAGAAATTTTACACTTCCAAGTTTATATAACAGTACAAATATAAATAACAGCAAGGGGAGATAAACCATTGAATTTCAAAATGACAAAAATCATCTCGCGTCGTTGTGGATAAAAAGTTACCTTGAGCTGATTTCAATTAAAGAAGGAATATTCTGCAAGGGATCTGAAAGAGTGGTAAGTTTTCATTATAACGTCCTATTTAAAATGTTTAATAATTTAAAGTAAATTTAAACACAAGAGTTGTTTGAAAATGCTCACCTTTTCGAAAGCCTAACAAGCTAATTAACTAAAGTATTAGAGAATAAGGAGAACTAATATTTCGCTCAATTCTTTGCTACAGTCTCTTTAGTCAGTTTCATCGAAATCATGGAATTAAGAATATTTTAATTTACGTTTAGCAGAAGCGTTGGTGGGTGCAAACCATATTGCCACATTAAAATACGTACCAATCGCGTCAGTCGATGTTAAGAGAGCATTTTCGACAGATACTATACTGACTGATAAAAGACAGAAATTTACTGTTGAAAATCTAAAAAAATTAGGTATACATTAAAAGCAGAAATTTTAAATGACAAGGATATTTTGGTGAATAAATGTTATGTATTTATGCGTATATTTACGAAGGTAACCTGAAATGTTTCCGGAATCAACAAGTGATGGCGCACGAAGGTTGAAATGGATTAATTGATCCGTAAGACAACCTTTTTTATGGTAACTTTCAAAATTTCAGACATCTACTGTTAATAGTTCTTGTTTAAGTGTGCGTTTTCTGTAGCAAATCAGGCGGTTTCGCAAAAAATGGATAAAATCGAATTTCATGCAGTGATAAAACACTTTGGATGGCTGGAAAAACAGCCACAGAAATTCGAAATACTTTGCTAGAGATTGAAGGCGGACGTACTCCATTATTTTCGGCCATCAGCTTCTGGTTGAGCGGGTTCAAACGTGGCCGGGCAAGTACAAGTGACCAACTACGCAGTGGACACCTAAAGACTGCTACGAACGATGAAATGGTCGACAGCATTCATGATGTCGTGTTAGCCGATCGCCGATTGAAGCTAAAAGTCATAATAAAGGCAACAGGCATCTCAGAAGAATGCGCTGGCCATATCCTACACGAAATTTTGGGCATGAAAAAGTTGCGCGTTTTCTCACACCGGAGCAATAACGAAATCGGGTGACCGTGTCGGAGGAATGTCTGGGCAGAATCCAACGCAATCCAAGGGATTTCTTCATGCGTTTCGTAACCGTGGATGCGACTTGGATTCACCACTACATAGAAGAAACCAAGGAACAGTCAAAGCAGTGGACTTTTCCGGGCGAATCGACTCCGAAGAAAACAAAGACCGTTCCATCGGCCGGAAAGGTCATGGCGATCATTTTTTGGGATTGCCAAGGTGTGATCCTCATAGACTATTCGCAGAAGGGAAGGACGATCACGGGACGATACTACAGCGATTTATTGAATGTGTTACGCTACCCACTAGTCTCTCATCTTCCATATTTGCCGAACCTAGTCCCCTGCGACTTTTTCCTGTGCCCAAACCTAGGTCATCGCCGCTACAGATGGCTATTTTGCAGACCTCGAAACATCCTACTTTTCCGACGGGTTTAAGGGACTAGAGTACCGTTTGAAAAGTATATTGATCTTCGAGGAGGCTACATCGAAAAGTAAAAATATAACCACACCAACAACGTGTTTTCTTGTCAATTCTGGAAACATTTCAGGTCGTCCTCATATAACATTTCTTGTGCATGAAGATCCGAATTCTATTAATCAGTTGACATTTTTGAAAGCGATGTTGGCTAAGTCAGCAGGTTACATTGTGCATAGTGAGAAAAGAGGACCAGTACCCGAATTTATGTTTACTCTGTTTGAATGTATCAAAATAGTGCAGCAAACCATTTCATTGCTTATTCTTATCAAAATATTTTGAAATTATTTATTAATTTTGCGTATTATTCTTGGTTTATTTTATAGTTATATAGATTTGTTTCGTTACAGTGCTGCATTTACTAAACAAAACTATCAATTTTCTAAAACCTAACCTAAAAGTTCATATGTTAACAATACAGTTTACGAAGACAGACAGGTGGGATGCACTGAACTGCAGCTTTCAAAGACAAGCTATATACAAATATGTAATTAAACAAATCTTAATAATATTTCTACCCATCAATAACTTTGAGTAAATGAAAATATTTCAACATGCAACTCATAAAACACAGGAGAACGTTTCTATTTACTGCTTTGCTGTATGCAATAAAAAAATTGGTCAAATGTCAAAACCAAAGAAGAGAATGTGCAATGGAGTAAACCATTGGCCGAGACTCAAGGCTCGTCTAGCGCAACAAAACGTTCTACGCTATTCTATACCGCGACGTAAGGGTTATAAAACTTCCTCCATGTGAAATAGAACTAATTTTAGAGCAACTCAACCGTAGAAAAATCATTTCATTATGCGCTGTTCTATAGTGCATGAAGTTAAAATAGATGCAAGATAATCACCTTTAACAAAGTGAGAAAATACATTCGACCCCATACTTGCTTATTCTTTTTAGGTTTATTGATGTATTAATTTTCTACTTCAAACCGCTGTACTTAAGATTGGATTTTAATAATTGTGTAACATAGTGTTGATAGATGGCGCTAAAGCCTCAAAAAGAGATATACATATATGAGCATTCTGGATTAAAGTGTGTAATATGTAATAAGTTAATGTATGTAGTTATATGTTTGTAACTTCTGTATTTATAAGTATTAAGAAGAAATGTGTTTCTGGCAATAAACAAATATTAAGAAGATTGAATTCATTTATTCTCGACAAAATAACATATAGAAATGGCGATAATTATCGATTTATTAATCTCTAGAGGACAGACTTATTTTATGTAAGACACCATTAAGTGTTCTCTAATTAAAACTGACTACATTCTACTTTTTCATTAATATTGGCTGTCCTTAGTTCATAAAACATTTCTTGCATAGAGACCTTCCTTATTACTCATAAGTATAGACCGGATTATATGCAAAGTGCATATATTTTATTTTTTGCATATCTTTAATTATAGTCTATATATAGATGATATGTAGATATTACACTAATTGAAGTTAACTAGCGCTAATTAGTGGTTGCATATATTGCATATTTAGGCATTTCTATGAATATTTTTACAAAAGTTTCATATATTGCATATTTAGGCTTTTTCTTATCCTTTCTATTAGCAAAAATTCCTAGTAATTCCTAATGTAGATCGACAACGGACAATTCTCAGAACGACAAATCTTTTACATTGGTTTCTCTTATACCTTTTTCCAAGAACAGTACGTGTTTAATTTCGCCTAGCACAAGCGATGTGGTAAATACGTTTTAATATTACTAATTCCCAAATACTATTCGTTCAATGGATATCTTGAGCGAAACAGCATGTAATTGTGCTACGCTTTTAAATACTGTGCGCACATACAATGAATATAGCGAACAAAATGTCTTTATGGATTAAGCCGTATCCTGTACTGGCAAAGGATGGCGACAAAATATTTTGTTGAGCCTGTAGTAAACTGGTAAGCTTAATTATACTAAAAGCTTTACAATGGTTTTTAACTTTAACTCTTTAACTTTTGATATAAAATGACAATTGTTGTTGTAGGTGTCTTGTGAGAGAAAATACCTGATAGATCAACACGCTAAAACTCCATCACATATTGGAAGATGTGAAAAACTAAAGCGATCCGCATGTGTGCGGCAATCTATATATCAATGTGTAGCATCAACTTGATGAAACTCAGAATGAGAAGAATATAATACGGATCTGTGTAACGCATTAATCTCGTCTAACATATCATTAGCAAGATTAAACAATGTTAATTTGAAATCATTTCTGCAAAAATATTGCAAACATAATATACCTGACGAAAGTACCTTACGAAAAAAATATGTCACATCTTGTTACCAGCAAACAATGGCAGAACTTCAACAATTGGTAGGGAATAATTTTATTTATATCATGGTAGATGAAAGTACGGATAAGTGTGGCCGTTATATTGCCCATTTGTTAATAGGAATTATTCATGAAGATATTGTAGGTAACCCATACTACTCCATTCGTTCAAAAAGGTTTATCAAATTTCTTTTTACCTGGAAGTATACCTTGTGCAAAAATCTTACTAATGTCCGACGCTGCACCATACATGATAAAAGCCGCGCAAAATTAATTTTTTTTTATAGTAACATTATTGATACCACTTTACCTCATGGGTTGAATCGTGTAGCCGAAGACATTAGGAATCAATTTCCTTTGATTAATGATTTAATTAGCAATGTCAAAAAAGGATTTTTAAAAACACCATTACGAATCTAATTTTATAAGGAGCAAATTCCCGGTGGTAAGTTGCCTCCTGAACCGACTATTACGAGATGGGGTACATGGTTAGACGCTGCAATTTTTTACGCCGATAATTTTGAAAGAATAACAAATGTAATTCTTGAAATCACTGCTGACTACATTGCTCTGGAAAACTTTAAAGAGATAGTAACATCAACAGAATTACTACAAAATCTTTTGTATATTAAGTCAAATTATAGCTTTGTTTCAAGTTCCATTCGTAAACTAGAAACGCAAGGGATGTCGCTCTCGGAATCAGTCGAAATAGTAGACGAATTTGATATGCTATGTAAGAAAGTTAAGGGTATAATATATATATAATAAAATATATACGATAAATTTAAAAAAGTGATAAATAAAAATGCGGGGTATTTGAAATTGAAGAAAATTAAGAAAATTTTGGAAGATGAAACAGTAAACAATTTCGACTTTAATTTTAGTTTAGAATGTATTGCAAAGTTAAAAAATGCAAATTCTGTGGATGTTGAAAGAAGCTTTTCTATTTCGAAACATATGTATTCTGATAGAAGACAAAACTTTCTTTTACACAATTTACAACATTTAATTATAAATTGGTTTAGAAATACGTTGTAAATTTTTCTCAATAAAGTCAATGCTCTTATTTATTTTATGTAAAAATGTTTCATATTGTCGCAATTTTTTGCATATATGCCACAGGTTTATGCATATTTTCTCAAAAATCGATGCATATATATGCGCATATATTCTAGTATTTCTTTGCATATAATCCGGTCTCTACTCATAAGTATAAATATAGTCATCTAATATAACCTTCACCTCTTAAGATGAACGTTATATAATATTAATTTTTCTTATTTATTAGAAGCAATAAGTTATTTTTAAATTTACAAAACTTCATCTACTTCAGAAGTTATATTTAAAAACATGTCAATAATTAAAAGAACAAATAAATAGAAATTTATTCGAAAGTTAAAGCAAAACGAGGTTCAAAAATTTGTTTTTTCAATAAAAAACGGATTTCTATTTTTCAAAACAACATTCTATTTCACATTTTAACCTAAAAGACGGAAGACACAATTTCTAGCATGAGAAATAACAATTTTGTTTACACTTAACTAGGTAATAATAGATAACAATAAAAATACCAAAACTCTTAAAACGTACGAACGATACGGAGAAGAGTATATATAATACTGTGTTCGTAGAACATATTGCAATACATCATGCGATTTAACATTTTGGTTAAATTTGCAGCCGCCTCTACGTAGTAACTTTCGCTTGGGTAATTTCCTATCTATTTAGTGAAAATTAATACAAAAATCTTCCACGTTTGGAAAAAACTATTTTTCCATTTTTTTGGTTGGGTCAACAGTTTATAATAATTTTCTCACCGTTGCCTCTTTAATTATGGCAATATAAAATTTGTTATACTATATTTCTATAAAATTTTCGATGTGTAGGCAATATATATAAACTGTTGGTCTCAGATTATTCATTTTTGTCAATACAAGACCCAATTACTATTACAAAATTTAAAAGCTGGCTTAGTTTTAATTCATCTGTGACAAATTGTCTTATTTACTTTTCTTATCAAAATAATAGCTACAAGTTAATGTTAACCTGCAATCAATTAGAGACCTTTTTTATATTGTGTAAAACGCAAGTAACTCAAGTAAACCGGCTCACACGATTAGGACTTTCGGTCGCTTTACTTGGGCTTTTCCTTAAGTTATTCTTTCTCGAAACTTAAGATAAGTTCACTTGCTAGCAATTGGGTGTATTTTCACGTTACTTCCTGTTTCTAGAAGATTATGCCATTTACAGGAGAGAAATAGCAATGGTATGTGGGAGAAACAGCACGACGTGTTAAAAAGGATCACAGATAGTGAACATTTTAGATTAGAACTTTTGAAATGATGCCACTAAACCAAGATATGAATAACGTCACAGCTAGTTCATATTTAATATTGACAAAGTAAATTATAAAAATAATAATAAATAAAAGGAATAATAGCAAACCATAGTTTTAAGGCTAGTCCAGAGAACAAATATTGTTTGAGAAATTTGTTTTTGCAAGCCCAAACCCATACAGTTCACCACAGCGATTGTATTAAGTCAGTTGTATTAGAAGATACGAGGGCAATCCCAAAAAAAGGTCTCCTATATTTTTAGATATACAAAGAACCGTTTATTTTCTATAATTGCTACATCACTTTAAAGATTGAAGAATGCTTTATTTTTCAACATAATCTCCATTTCGGTCGATGCATTTTTGTAGAAGCTGTGGCAGTTTTACCATATCCATGTCATACCAGCTTGCCGCCATGCCCTTCAGGAAGCGTTGAACCTCATCTTTCACTTCATCATCGGAGCAGAACCGCCGTCCAGACAAATGTTCCTTCAACTTAGAAATCGCTGGGTGCCAAGTTCGGACTGTAGGATGGGTGTGTGATCACGTTTCAACCAAAATTTTGCAGGAGATCGATGGTTTGACGGGCGACGTGAGTATAGGCGTTGTCGTGGAGAATGCTTACACCCTTGCTCAACATCCCTCTTCGCCGGTTCTGAATTGCCCTTCTGAGTTTCTTCAGTGTTTCACAGTATCTGTCAGCGTTGACTCTTGTCCCAGCAGGCAGAAAGTCGACCAACAGTACCCCCTTCCTGTCCCAAAACACAGTTGCCATGACTTTACCGGCAGATTGTGTTTGTTTGAATTTTCGTGGCTTGGGCGAAGAGGGATGCCGCCACTCGCGTGACTGTTGTTTAGTCTCAAATCAAGTCGCAGTTTGGACTATGGGTACCTTTGGGTATTCCCAATTATTAAACAATCGGTGATTTTGGATAGTTTTGACATTTATTATTTTTTAGTCAAGTAAATGTCGTATTTATTGGTCAATGGTGTTGTAAAGTGGTAGTGTTACATTGCATGAGAATGATTTGGATCTCCAAAAAACAAAACAAATGATGAGCTCATCATTCGAAGTTATTTTAAGGATGGGACCGCTTATTATGCCGCTGATAATAATTTTCTTTTAATGCCAAATAATACAAAAATTATTACATTGTAACTGTATGTGATAGTCCAACACGAAGAGAATTACCTATTCTAACTAATGAAAATTATATTTCGCTTCATTTTAAGCAATACTACTATGAACCTACAAACGATATTAAATTAACCTACCAAAGAAATCACACCTACAAGTTAACACAGCTGCAGATGTTTCAGAAGCCCCTTGTTCCAATTTTTTTCGAGTTAAAAAAGATCATATATATCCAAAATAAAAATTATAACTTCCTCGAAACATCCAGAACATCAGTGAAGACTTATCTTGCACGAAATAAAACTGTTGCTAGAGTAGATACAGACCAACTATCTCAATATAAAAGGGAAGTAATGCAGTAAAATTTCACATGGTTTAAAATTTTCTTTTTTATGGGTCCTTCCATTTAAATCTTTACTTGTAATAGTACATTTCCTTATAGAGTAAAAAAATAAGATGTCAAATTTTCAAGCCAAAAAGTATATTAATACATTATAATGAAAGATTTGCCACTTACAATGGAAGAATTTTGTCAATTACCCAAAACAACCCCTAATCTAGCTAATAATTTTGAATTTACAAACAAAATGGGTCTGTCCCCTTAAATCACACATGCAACCTAATGATCTGTAATGGCCCATGAAGTTCCCAAACTGTACCCACCGTACACTGCAGGCTATTGTTGAATGTTCTTCCGAAAGGGTGAGTAACGTTCTCGTCGGTCCTTGGACTTAATATGGGTTGGCAACCGAAATGATGAACTTTATGAATTTGTAAGTCAAATTTCGTTTATTAAAATTAGAGAGGTGCTCTGGCGAAATCGTTCATGATTTTGCTTATCAAAAATCCAGATAAATAACTCTTGTATCGATATAGATTTTTTGAGTATGTTCACGTTCGTTTATACATTTTCAAATATCAAAATAAAAAATTATACTAACTAAACTTTTGTTCGTTTCTGTTAATACCGATACTACTTTTTCCTAAAATGGTCTCATATATCTTAAACGCCATGTATTTCAACTTAGCTTAAGACTGCCCTGGTTGCTCCATCTTCCAAATAAGATTGATATACATATATCGCGTTCCCCTTGATATTTTCGATTACAAAGAGATTTTTTTTTAGAAAGGATGGTAGATGTAGCTGAAGCCATAACGGATGCTAGAAGCATTAGTGCTTCTGATCCGATCACAAACTTGCATAGAGCAATTAAATTGGTAAAATATGTTAAATAATCCATTGGCTTCTATTCGTACAACTAAACTAAGCCATGCAAGTTAATCTCTCGTAGTTGTAAGAAAATATGCATGAAAAGATAGCCCACTACTTTCTGAGTAAACATATTGAATCAGCTTGCTATTTAGATTACATTTCGATACATCAAAATACCACCAAATTTGATAAAGATGGTGAGCAATTTTAGTACATAGCAGCAATAAAATGGATGTGAATCAACCCATAGTTTCAGGGAAGATTAAAGTAAAATGGTAAGTTGGTGGAAACTTGTATGAACTATACTGCGGTTAGGTGTGCATTTTAGGATATCTGAAAGAATTGAAACACCTGAATTGTATATATCTATGATATATTAAGACAGCATTTAAGAGCACGACGTGCCACGTCTGTACGTACATCATCTCGTCGAAATATCGCGTCATTCAATTTATTAAAATAAAAAAGAAGATTGCATTTTGTTTTTAAATAACGCTTAAGGGCTAGGATACTTTTAATGACGGCAAGTATCCTTATGGACAAAATAGTTCCAGACAAAATACTTCTCAACAAACAAACATCTTTTCTTCCGCGTTTCCATCTGTTAGGTGGCATGCATCCTCAAACCTCAAATAGAATCTAGATTTGTTGGAGAATACAATCCTGTACCATTTGATAGTCCATTCGAACTGGTCTTTGCTCGATTCATTTTATTTAAATACTGTGGCTACCTTGGCTCAATTTATTCAAAAAAATACTGACCAGCCTTTATCTCCAAACCAAATATTGACAATTGGAATGGTAAAAACTTAACGTCTAGGCACTATTTCTCTGCCTTCGATATTTTTTATTATTTCCATCACTATACTCGACCACTATAACGATGGACCGATTTCCATTTACACAATTTCACTAAACCGCGAGACCAGCATTTCGACCTCTCTAAAATCCACTCATTTGAATTAATTTCTATATGTGTATGTAAGTTTTAACCATCATCACGGAATTAAACAAAATGCTTAAACTAGCCAACAATACCAAATAAAACCTACAAATTACATAACAGAAAAACGTTTAGTATATTATTCACGAAATATTAATTATATCAATATGGCTTGATAAATGATCTTAAACAATTATATTAGTAGCAGTAGCACAGTATGTGGCTAAAAAGTATCCGGTCATGATTGCGGTTGCAATATTTATACATATGTATTTAAAACATCTTAATTCTCTTAATACCTAGGCTATTACCGAGAACACTTCCAGCATATAGGTCTTGTTTATTGGGAGAATTTGGTTTAATTAGATGAATTGTTACTTAATGTATTTTTTACCTTTCCTGAATTCACAAAACTGCATTTATTCCAACAATCGGTTCCCCGATTCTTGAATTCGTTATCGTAGATACAAATTGAAACCTCCTAGATATCTGGCTTTAAAAACTCATTAGACTGTTTTGTTTTGGAATACATTGAAATTAAAGTTTGTCTGCCAAGATTTGAATTTGAAACCATTGCGAATCTGCTCTTACAGCATTTCGTACTATTTGATGCCGTTAATTTCATAGTACAGTTATGACGATACTACGTTAACTATAATTGTGTCTAAAACGATAACGTTTAATTAACCATAAAATCAATTTTACTATTGATCACAAACTAATTAGTTTAATAAGTATGTTGAGTCATTTTTCTTTAGTATTCTTCTTTATCCTTTGCCATAGGTAACCTAGAATTATTTTCGTACAATATATTTTTTTTCATAAAAGAGAGACACTGCATATGTCATTCCATTTTAAACAAAAGAAAAATACCTTCAACTGTCATAAAGAATTCCTGGCATTCCATAAGGAAAATTGAATTGAGGCATTATCAAAAAAGAAAGGAAAGAAACAATCAGGAAAGATAAGAATAAAAGAAGCTTGATATTTTCCCTTTTTCAAATATAACTTCTATAGTAGGAGTTTTCTAAATTTAATAACAGTTTCTAGTGCTAAATATTTTACCAAACAATTCGTTTAATATATGCATTTATAGTATTAATAAATGAGATTTCTAAAATGCTACGTAGAATAGCTTGTATAATACTAATAAAAACGTAACGTGCAGTCAATATAATTAGAGGACACCTAATGGTATCCTAATAAATGTAGTCTAAACTGTCCCCTAAAGGACGGCAAATATTCGAAAAAAAGGTACCTTCTTACTTTTTTATTGTAAGCGTCTGCATTTGAAAAATGTAAAAAGTGACCTTGCTTCCGTCTAACGATTTGAACTTTGAGGTCAGCTGTGAGAAAAATAATATGCAAATCGGATGTTATAATTTTATGTTGATTTAATCAAACCCGCGTTTTAAATAGGACCTCCATTTTTCCAACCCATACGCAGTAAATTAATGAGCTACGTCTTTCGTCATGATATATAAATTAAATATCGCGTTAATTATACGTACGATGTAATTAAATTACGAAATAAAATATTACAATTATGTACTCGTTCTGTGCCTTCAATGGTTATAATAAATTTGATTGTCGCCTACTTAATTCCATATGAGCTATTTTAAATAGTTGTAGGTAATGCGTGTGGTAGAAGAAATTTTTTTGGCATTTTTAGTGATTAATGTGCGTGTTGCGATTTATTTAGGTCAGTATACTTCAATAATGTTCAGTTTTACAGTATGATCACCTTGTGTAAAGGCAGTTTCAAGAGAACAAGTTCCATTTGCGAGTAATGCCTAAAAGTTCTTTATTTCGTCAGCAAGGCATCGCCATTTATTGATGGCGAGACATCGACGATATTTATTAGTGTAGCATATATGGTTCGTGATCAGCGAAAAGGTCAAAATGATATTAAGTAAAAGAAGAACGTAAAACAAAGTTTCTGTCCCACGGCATACTTGGATGCATAGTTGAATGTTTCCGTTACTCTCGAATTATGTTGATCAAAGAAATGTATCTAAATAGGTAGGAATATGCATAGTGATATGAATGTTCTAAGAAACAATATGAATGCAAAATCAGTACATTCAAGGCTGCATGAGATACAAATGTGGCAACCTACTAAGGTCACTGTAGTTCTGAATAGTAATTCTCCCGAAAGATTGACCAACAATCAAAGGAACTAAAGATGACCGTAATGGTGCAAATCTGGAAATGTAAGTTAAGAGATGACTGCCAGTTTAAAATTGGTTATGACACACATAGACATAGATGGACGAGGCAATGCCTAAATTTAACCTGTAGGGAGACTTTAAGCTTAGTTGTTGTTGGTAAGAATAAGTTTGAAATCTCTAATGTGGCAGTATGGGTTCCTACAGAACTTCTTGAGTTAACGGAGGCAAACTCCTTGAAATCTAGAAGGAGGAACTGAATACGTGAGAATGGTGCTCCGTGCCGAAAAAAGCAGATTCAAAATGCATAACCCTTATTGCAGTAAGTCTACTAACGCCTTCTTGTTCAAGTTACAGACTTCAGACAGTATCGACATAGCCCTGATACAAGAACCTGAAATAGTCCGGAATGCGAATCAGGCCTTGGTGGAATCAAAGGTAATATTACACATAATACATACGCTGATAGAATAAGACCCTATTTAAATCAAGAAAAAACTTCGACTACTGGCACTGGTTAATTTCTGTTCTAGAGACTTAGTAGCGAAAAACTAACATGCTATAAAAATAGGACTAGCAAGAAGCTAATTAACGCTTCTGCTTATATCTAGTACGATGCATCACCCTCATAGGAAGTGGAAAAGTTAACAAGGTACTGTGAGAAATCTCACCTCCAGATCATTATTGGAGCGAATACCAACTTCACCATACTTCGTGGGGGGTGCCGACACCAACAATAGAGGTGAGTCACTGTTAGAGTTTATAGTCGGCAGAAAAAAAGGTAAGAAAACATCAAACATGATCAACATACTCGCAACGTGTTAGTTAGAGGTTAGATTGTATGGTATACACCAACATACACACACCGGAAAAACTACGCCAATAAATGCTCTTTCCCTTTATTCGAGCCAAAGGGGATACCGTAATCCTTTACGAAGTGAAAAAGATTTCACTTCGTTCCATGCAAAATTACTTTTAACGTAATTGGATTATATCATATCAGACAAAAGCCCCTATACATATTTTATCGGAACTCGATGTACTAATCAATGATGAAGCGCTAAACTCCTCTAATTTTCAGTGTAAGTACATATTCTTGAAAATCACCGAGGTTATAACACAATGGATATGTACAGAAACTGCGCCAGAGCTAACTGACTAAGATACTAAGAGGAGTTGATTATCATGAGTCACTAACCAATAGTCAAACCAAAAATTAAGCACCAACTTGATGTCGAGGCGACTTCAAAGCAATTGCAGAACACAATCATAACCTCATACATAGCGAGTTGCCCATAAGTGAGGCGAAACCTTTCCAGAATGATTAGCTGAAGAAACGGAGAACTATGTATCATAACTGAGGCAGTAAATTATTTAATGGAACAAAAAAACTATTGAGTGGATAAAATGCAGGAAAGGCTCTGTGATCATGTGGACTCTACATCACAAGGGATAAGAATACAAAAACTACTGGTCAAGGATCAAATAAACCCTCTGCCAACCATTAGGAAACCCTCGGGGGAACTTCGAATACGGGCAGGAGGTACTATTCGTAGCATAGTTTCCAAGTTGGATACAAATAACCCCGAACAATATAGTATGAAAACAATATTTTATGAGTAACAATATATGACAAGATTATTTGGGCAAATCAATTCCTTTGACGAATACAAATTTCTGAATACGATGGCATGTTATGGCAAGGAAAGGGAAAGATAGTACCTCTCACATCCTATCTGGCACTGGCCCACATATCAACACAAAAGCGTAAAAGTACTATCATTTTCTATTATAGAAGCAATGGAGAAACTGCTTGACAAGTATTCTAGGGAAACCTCAATGAGTTATAATAATTGCTAAACAATGCAAGCTATTAGGGGATGCTCATTATAAGGCCTGTGATAATTAACGGTTACACAGTTTGATGGTTACAAAAGAGCGGGCGATCGCAAAACTCTAAAAATTCAAAGGCTTGCTTATTTACATGTTACCGAAGCAATAAAGAATTGTCCAACTGCTATGAGAACTATATCAAATTTGCCTTCTCTCTGCATTCATATCAAGAGAGAGGCAACATTTAGGTTAAAACACTATGAGAATAATAAGTAATAATCTCTGCTATACAGATCTGCCTTTGTGAGGGTATACGGCGGCAACAAGAAAGCGAGAAATTTTATATTCTTGCGAGTCAGACTGCCCTGAAGATGCTAGCAAATCACATAACTTCTAAATTAGAATGCGGGATCTGGTACCTCTGCCTAAACACAACATTGTTACTCTGGTGTGGGTGCTAGACAACGAAATTCCAGACCAGTTAATAAGAAATGATTCTAAAATTTCCTTCTCTGGATCCAAGCCGGTTATATAAATATATCAACAGTAATAAACTACAAAAAGGTTAAACTATCGAAAGTCATCTCGATGATGAAATATTACGCAATTACTATAATAAAAATAAGCATATATGTAACTACATACTTTATGTAAGTATAATCGATCTAAAATTTACCAAAGCTCTCATACCCTCTTCCCCAAATTCTAGACAGTAGACGTAGTACGACACAATTTAAAATGTGCTGCGAGTGGGTAATAGCTTTGATAAGTTTTAGTTTCGATACGTGTCCTAATTAGGTCTAACGAAAAATTAAGCTCCTTTCAATGGTTCAATGCTTTCAAAATCGGAAGCGAGCGGTTCTATCTCAATTGTTTCGCTTTCTGGTTGTCTGTAAATTAACATAAAAGGTTTGGTAACTTGCTACTTATTGCAACATATTTTTATCTTATTTTTTACATGTTACATGTACGTTATTTAAAATGTGCTGTTAGTTTTTAAAATACACGACATAGAACTAATACTCCATTATATTCTTGTGCTAATTATATTTATACGTCTTGTTTCAATTTATTTCTATCCTTATAACGCATACTTGACAGCATACTGTTTCATTCCAAACACGATAACATTGTTGAAAAAGCAACAAATATTTCTTAAAAAAATATTTGTATCAAAATTGTTACATATAGTTATACATATAGCGTGTGATAACTAATATCTCATATTAGTTAAAGCACTAAATATTTGGTGAAATATTCACACAAAATTTATATATATATATACATGGAATGTACGCACATTCCATGTATATATGCTTTAACTAATATGAGATATTAGTTATCACACGCTATATGTATGTAACAATTCTGATACAAATATATATATATATATATATATATATGTATATATTGCGGTGGAAAATTTTAGGCTCTTAAATTTTTTGAATGGGTTCTTTGATTTAAATTTTGTTCTTTTTTGTTTTTAAATTAAATAATAGTGTTTTCTAATTAAAATAACCAAAGGTAAGGTTGTAAAATAAATATATTAACAAATTAAATAATATCTACCGCATTTCTTTGACAAAATATCTTTTTTCTACAGAAAACCTAAGGCAATCCCTGTCTAGCTAATTTTTAAATATTCTAATTAATATGCGAAGCAAAATGAGAGCAATAGATACAAATAATTTTGAGAATTTATGAAAATTCGACGTCTTTAATTTTTGGAAACGTACTTACTCGCACGTGATTTCTCGTATTTCAGGTGTACTGATCTTCGGCATCCAATAAATGTGTCCGAAACTTCCAGGTTTTATTTGTAGTATCAGCTGATACACTTTATAACTGGATATATTTGAAGATTATGATAAATTACGTTTTGTGAATTATAAGTTAATAAAGAATAGCCAAAGTAGATACCTGTAAAAAGTTAGAAAGAAAACTGTACAGATTGAAAATCTGTACTAAAATTCCATAAAGAAGGAGTACTAACGGTACTTGGCCTCCAAGTATAACATCAACCATAAGAAATAACGGCGTGCACCAAACAGTGACGAGAAAATATCCAAAATAGGTAAACTAGTAAAATTTAGAAAAATCATTGATAATTAATAGACGATATTTCATATCATTACAATATATATGTACATGGAATTTAACATAGAGTGTAATGCAAAGAAATTACAAAAGAGATTAATGTCTGAATGAGCAAGAGTGTAATAGTTTATTATGGTCCGACTTTATTGTAAGACGTCATAGCATTTGTTTAAAATTGGAGCATTCATAATATTTGGTTTTAATTTTTATTTGATTTAAACTGAAATTTTTCTTTTAATTCTTTTCAGAGTTGAACAATAAATAATTCCACTCATTATTCAATGACTTTAAAAACACTTGCCTTTCATTACACATCACACTGATAGGATCTGTCTGGACATTATTTTAGTAGGTGTTCACTTTTCACCAGCCAAGCAATCGTTGACCATAAACATAATAGATATCCATTCATGTCGTACGGTTAAAATTCATGTAAATCACTTCTAAGGAAGACATCGAACCGAAAAAAGAACAAAGTTGCCGCATCCCCTATAGTTCTATTAATAAATAAACATTTTGTGTCTTATCGTATTATTTTATATAAATCCCTTTCTATCTTGTGTATAATCTATTATTTGGAAATCTGGGAACGTCTCTACGGAGATATGGATAAGTTGGCCACCAAGGATGGGTCGATTAATTTCTCCTTTCCTCGTTACACCGTACTTTTCTTCTTTTCTCTTCTTCTCTCCTTCTCATCGTGGCGTTGCTTCTATCTTCTCGTGGATGCGTTTGACGTAGACTTCTCCCTACTGTCCGTCTTTGCCGTTGTCGGAGCGGCAGGTTTAACGCTTGTGTAGTTGCTCGGTTTCCGCTTCCGGTTGGTGAGTGGCGTTTGTTGATGCGCCGATACCGTCTCGACCGCCCGGGTCACTGCACATCTAATTAGCATTCGACTTAAGAACTCTTCACTCTTTTTACGTGCTGACTTGTGAAATAAACGCAAGCGTATTTGCCATTCTGAAATTATTTTAGAAATTGAAAGAAAATACCTTCATTCTTTTCCGGGTACTTGCATGCTATTAACTATTCGACGACCTTAGCATCTTGTTCAACCCAGAAATAGCAACAGTATTTAGGAAACATAGATTTATCAATACCATACATCAACATTTTAAATAGATGTTTCGATTGCTTTTTGTGATACCGCTCATTAAGTTGGTCGTTTTGTGTAATTAAATGTACACAAGATTTTTGCTAAGTATATCTGAAACACTTTACGGGTGTAGTACATATGAAATCTATTATGATTTTTGAATTATTAAATTTTTCACACAAAATGAATTGCCCTACGCTATAGTTTTCCCTATTTGTTATGGGGGCACGCTTTATTAAAACTATTACCCTAAAAATACTAAAATTTGAAGTATGTGTACAATCAATAATAATGGAGGTAACATTGGTGGTTAATTTGGTTCATATATATATATATATATATATATATATATATATATATATATATATGCGTTACTTACTTTTTCGGCATTTCGACAAAATACACTTATGTAGATGAGTAGTATTATTTACTGAAGGGGCTTAGTTAGCTAGTTAATTTATCGAACCATGATACATTTAAGATATAAAAATACAGCTTTAGTAAAAATTAACTAACATACTTCATTTTTAATTCGTACGAGTAAAATGAAAAGACGCGTTTACACGATGGAATTTTTCAAAGTTATTTCTTGGCGGCAGTTTCAAAACTAGCTATGATTTTATATAAATTGTAGTTTTTTTTTCATGGGCGGGGCATTAACCCCAAAGAGCAAACTCGGCCAGTACCTCGCCTATTGTGCACCCATGTGATTTTAGCTCAGTCGACCGGGTTGTACTTCAGCAACAAAGTCCATAATCCGCTCGAGTGGTAATTTTCCTAACTTGGGTCCGTCAAGCTAAGCATCCCCAAGGTGAACCTGTCTTTCCCTACAGACTACAGGGCAGTCGACAAGAAGGTGCACAGGAGTTTCCTCTGCTCTCCCGCACTTTCTACATGAAGGAGAGTTTACTAGACCCATGCGATGCATGTGTTTATTCAGTGCGCAATGTCCAGTTAAGATCGCTCTGAGTACTCTCAGTTTGGTCCTGCTCATTAGGACTGCCTTACACAGTCTTCCCTCACCTGGATAAATCCCGAGAGATTTACAGTGTCTTAAACCGTCTACACTGTTCCAATAGGATCGGTGATTGGCGGCCAGCTCGGATCTAACGTAGGTCTTAATACTGCCATAGGTACTCCCACACGTCGGTTCAGGACCTGAGAATGGTCGTCCACTGGCATCTTTTGGTAGCAAATCAGCTATTTCGTTCCCTTTGATCCCCGACTGGCTTGGCACCCATCTCAGCGTAATGCTGCAATGTTTCGCCAGTTGTTGCAGCCTCCTATGGCACCCCAACACCACTTCGGAGTCAAACTTGACAGCTTGCAGCGTCCTAAGAGCGGCTTGGCTGTCCGATACGATTTCCACCTCTTCCTGGTCATGTGCGTAGTTCAGAGAGTTCTCTGCACATGGTGGCTCCTGGATGGCAATTACTTCTGCTTGAAAGATGGAGCAGGAGACCCCTAGACTGATAGCCTCGCCATGCGGTTCTCCCTCTTTCCAAATTCCAATACCTGTGCCATTCGAGGTTTTCCAGGCGTCCGCAAACCAGCGGGAAATCCCCTGTCTCGATTTACTTACACATGCCTTTATTGCTTCGCCGTTGGGAATTATTACATTGTATCCCCCAGCAAACCTATACACGGGCCGAATCTTGTCGGTCCTCATTGACAGCGGTGCTGTCTGTTCGATGTAGTTGAAGATGCTGGTGTGGTCTTCGAACTTGCCAGAGAATACCTTGCACCCACTACATTTGACTCTGTAAGCTGGTAGGATTGCTTCTGACCTCAGCATCAGCTGCAGGGGCGGAAGCCCAAGGATGGTCTCCATCGCAGCCGACGGCGTCGAGACCATGGCCCCCGTAATGCCCAAGCAAGCAATCCTTTGGACTTTGCCAAAGATCTTGACCGCGTAGCCTTGATTGGCTTTGTGCCACCAGACTAGCGATGAATAAGTTATAGTTGGTACTATAACTCTCGCGTATAGCCAGTGAACCATTGCTGGTTTTAGGTCCCACGTTCGACCAAACATTCTTCTGCAGGCCCAAAAGGCCTTTGTGGCTTTGTTTATAGCATGTTCCAGGTGTGACTTGTACATCAATTTGGAGTCCAAAATTACACCTAGATATTTAGCCTCTGTTGACAGCAATACTTTGGAGCCGATAATGGACGGACACCGTAGTTTGGGAAGTTTCCTCCTCCAGGTAAACGGTACCATAGTCGTTTTACTAGAGTTAACATTTAACCCTTCTTTTCGGCACCATGTTTCTACGAGCCTGAGTGCGATAAATTGTAGTTACAAAATTAATTAAATATTCATTACTCATTACAAAAATAATCCATTAAATATAGAAAACACTGCAGAATAATATTGATTGATTAAATACGCATCATACTAGATTTCAACACAGTTTTATCGCAACCTCTGGGCATCTCATCTATCACATGCGTATTATATTGATCTTTATTAAGGCGAATTAAATTAAGAAGTTTAGATCGAACCATTTCTTCATCATACTCGATATTTTTTGATTTCAACCAAATCTGCATATCGAGTTTTCTAGATGTTGTTCTGGGAATTTTTTCAATGTTTTGTATGTGATATATAGCTTTGCCCATAACAGTAACAGCATTGTCTGGCAGTACTGTCAATATTTGATGAAACTATCTTTCAAACATCTCGCCATTCGTTTCTTCATGGTAATCGGTTGTTTTCTACCTTGGAAAAGCAATAAGCCATTTTCCACAAAACCTGCCTCAGATACTATGTGCAAAATAATGAAACGCTTGCCGTCGACTTTTAATATTACCATCTACCCAAACCTTCGTTTAATCATGTTTTGTCTAAATAATAAACCGGCTAATTTCGACGACGATAGTCTTTTATTGTCATCAAATACCTTCTCCACCTGAATATATCCTCACGTTCTATCACAACACTTTTTCGACCTCTCTTTGTATATCAGCACTAACTTGAAGTGCATCATTTTCATAAATTTGTACAATGCTGACGCACTCCACGCGTCTGTAGCAAATCATCACGCGGTTTTACTTCATTCAGCACTTTATCAAGTGTAGGAAGTTCATTTTTACAAAAAAGGCTATGAATTAATTGCCTTATAGAATTCTTGACAGTTTCATCGTACTCAGCAATTAAAGAATGTCTTCCAGAAGTTTTATTTGGTGGGGTAACTTGTTCTTTCTCCTTGTATTCTTTTGTGGTACGATAGACAGTAGACTGTGCCACTCCTAAGAGTAGGATAATAAATAATAAAATAGGATATAATATGTATAATGATGGTAATGTAATATAACACCAACCTATCATGCTTGATATTCTTGCAACAATAGCAGTAATTCTCATTCTTTTTTTGAATATATTCAATATATTTTGCTTCTCTATCAAAGATAGATGTTCTGGGCACAGATATTTTCGCTTTCTCGGCGGAAATATTTGGGTTTCAGAAGTAGTTGCTACTTCCTCCGTATCCACCAAAAACGCTGTGAAAATGTTTTACACGGGGAATATGTCAGCCAATTAGTTCTCAAAAGAACTTGTTTATTACAACAAAGTGAATTTAGAGAGAAAACTGAATACGAACACAATCAGAAAAATACTCAATCTAAACATCAATCAGCTGTTGTAACAATATGGCGGCCGGCAATATATCAAATATCGCAAGTGAAATTTTGGCCAAAAACTGACCAACACTCCTTCTAATTAAAAAATAGAGTATAATAATAAACAAGTTTCCTATCTAAAACTGTGTATGTATGTGAACGTGTATTTTCAAGAATCCTCTTCAAAATCTCCAATTTTATTTTATCTAATTATTTTCTGGTTTTGAAGCAAAATCGATTTGTGTCTTCTTACATTTTCCAGAAAGATATTTACTATTTATTTGTAACCCTGGTTACATACGATTAGCACTGTATTTCTTATAAACGACTCGATGCTTGTGCCCAACCACCTAACGAATAAGCTTAACTTAAATATTGTAAACGTTAATTATTTCATTGTCTGAGAGTGGGACTTAAAAGTTAAAATTATACCTAAAATTAAGCGTTAAATTTTCTGTCGCCTAGCAAGTTAAGGGTAATCTAACTTTAAACTGAAATAGGTACGAAAGTAATTTTGAACTAGGTTTTATAACTTAAAATATTATAGAAAATATTGTAATGGATATAGATAATTATATTATTGATCATTATCTACATCCAATGGTGGTTTAGACATTTTTATTGATGTACTTATATTTGGGTCATATATTATACAGAACTTTTTCCAGCAAGAAGCAATACTTGCGGATCAATGGCAGATGCAGAAAGATAATTTGGGGGTAACTTGGGTATAACTTGGTGACTTGGTTTATCGAATGTTGATATAGTTTTTAATGCATTCAAAGTGATGGCGCAATTTAAAAGTGTTATTCTCTTAATCAGGAGCTTATTCATACACATAAGTGCATATTTTTTACATATAATCTCAGAAAGCATCTTTGCACACCATTTTTAAATCCTGTTGGTAATGGGGAACAAATATACAATGAAACTAGAACTTACAGGTATTGCTTACACTTCGGGAATATTCATCTTCTGTGAAATAACAAAATAGAAATACAGGTAACAGTGCTTATAGTGACATATGTATACTTAATTGGAGCTAGGGTTGATAATTTTTATAACAATGCAATAGGACTGCCTGAAGTAGTTAATCGGACTAATTCGTTTATGAATATACATTTTAATAATTTGTTGAGTCATGAACCACTTTTACACTATGTTAATAAAAAAAACAAGTCGGTTTATCATTTCAGGTCGGCTGGCTTTGAAGCACTGTGACATTGTTGAAACATACTTACTTTTATTATAAACTCAGCATACACGCTCTCGTACAGAATCTAGGCAAAATAGTAGGTATAATTTTACAACTAACTTGTGATTTTGGTAACGGCACTAAATATTTTATCATAGGATTGACTGTCTTAAAGTTGTCTATGCCCTTGCTATAAGAATGTTACCTATTACTAAATTAATATATTACAGGGATGTATTCCATGATGGCAGCTATTATTAAAATATGGAGAACTAGGAATGCATTTATTTGTTTGAAAGACCTTACACAGAAAAATCTGTTTGAAGAAGTTGTATTAAGATCTAAATATTTTGGTAAGTTTACCTGCCTTATTAAAGATGAAAGATATAACAATATTGGTATGTCGGTAAATAAAACATCAATATCCTTCATTTACTAGATACTACTGTAGGATAGCCATAAGATGTTCGTGAATTAACTGTTGGGTGTTGAGACAGGGCTGAAACTTATATTTGGGCCACATTTTGACTATCTACCAGTGTGAATCTTGAAAGATTCCCAATCTTTCCTTTTTTTTTGCAGTTTGGTACATATCGTTCTCTATTTTAATAAAATTCTTTTTTGTAGCATCACAAAAACTTCATTCAACTGGATCCCAATTAGTACCTGAAGGAGGCAGTACTGATGCAGCTTTATTGAATTTTGGTGAATCATAGGAACCAGCCAAGGTTTGTAAGCCATGTCCCAATATAAGTTACCAATACTATTTCTGCAGCTATGAAAATTACATGTACATTAAATACTGTAGTAAATTTGCTGACCACCATTAATTTTACATGTAATTTTGCAATCAACCTTGTGGAATGTCGCATATGACTGTCTGCTGAAGCTTAACCAGCCAGAAACTGTGAAGCTTATCGATTTTGCCGATTATTTAATGGTGGTAGCGATAGCAAAGCCAGAAGAAACGCCTATGAATATAATGGACACTGCCTTACAAAAGATCTTGGGAAACATTCATTTTATTACTGGCTATATGTTTTTAGCAATTTCTTAATTCCCAATTAGAGCTGTTTTAGTGACTTTCTTATTCCCAGCTGTTGTCTAATTTACGTAATTACCAATCCTATTAACAGTTCTGTTTGTTTCACTATAACATTATTAATATTAAGGAAAAACATTTTTTTTTCAACACCACCAGTAATAGCCATTATCCATACCGAGCATATCTTTATCATTGAAAAAACTGAATGTATGACTATACTTGTGGTAGCAAATATGCATATGCATGTAATATAATATATGCTATTAATAGTACCTATCGTTTTATTTGACTTTACTTATTTAAGCACTAGTACACATTACTGCTGCACTTTGTACAACACTGTACAAATTTTTCTAATAAATTTTCTTACACTCACTGTATTGGTAATCTTATTACACTACTTACTATTACATAACACCTATTTCAATTTCAAATATCTAATTTCTAAATAGCGGTGAAAAAGCAGTTACTAAAAATATTCAATTGCAAATATATTTTACAGAAGCTTGGCAGATTCGAAATATTTTTATTTTTATATTACTTTTATAATTCATCCACACGCTCAGTTAAAAAAATATATCAAAATACCAAGAGCATATGGATAAATGCATGGTATGTATAAATTTATTAATACATTAAAAACATTTGCATTCAGAAACTGTTGCGAGCAAAAAATACGTATATAAAGACAATTAATATAATTAGTTAAAAAAATGCAACTTTTACATAACTTATGTTTAAATTATGCTCAGAAAAATGAGTATACTTAGCGATGATGGTATAATAGTCAGCATAGTTGCCTTCGAAGCAGTTGATCCGGGTTAGATTCCCGGCCATCGCACTCTTTATTTTTTTTTAATATTTATGGTGCCATTTAAAATAAATTGTTTATTTACTGTGTCGTAAGTAAAATGTATAATTTTTTAATATTTTATTATTTAAATAAAAATAGAACGCCATTGTAGTAAAAACGATTACTGAATGATAATGGAATTATTTTGTAGCGAATAAATAAAACATTTTCTCCAAACTAAATATTACACTTTTACTACTATAAACGCAAGTAACTAAATTAAAAGAAATAACGGTACTTCAAAAATATTTTGAGTAAAGGATATCCTGTTTTATTCTACTTTGTTGATTTTTGTGCAATACAAATGATAATTTTGAAATTCAAAGTGCACAGTCCTAATATACATCTTAATTTAACTAATAAATTATTAATGAGCAATTAATAGTCAAAACAACAAAAATACGTATGCATTTTATTATATCGCTCCATCTCCGTATTATTGCGACTTGATTCATTTTCTACATATTTATGAAGTCATTAGGTAAGAAACTGTAAAACTTAACATCACATCGCATTGTCTGGTTTCTTGTATTTTCTCACGATTACACAAAAGAAACCTACAATACGTACATACCGCACCACTATATACCATATGTATTCCACCATGAATTAAATGAGGAAATTGATGTTTGTTTCGGTAACAGCTAATAGGTCAGTCTTAATTAAGTTCATAAACGGCGAAATAGATACCCTAGAAAGAAGAAAATTAAAAACGAAAAAATATGCAAATATCGAGCAACGTTCCGTTATGTATGTATGTAGCCACTACTATCATAACTACAAATTAATAAATCGTTAATTTTCCGCTTTTTAAATTCGATAGAATGCCATGCCGTGTTGCTTCTTTTCTCCTCCTTGTAAACCCTTACAAACGGCGCAGTAGCGGCACACTCACTTATTCACATTACCATAACTAAGTAACAGTGAAATATTTGTATTGTTCTGTCGATTGTGATCTCCTCTATCTGGCTAATTTAATGCGTAATTGTTATTTATACCCTGTTCCCTTTTAGTAAATTAGGTTTTACAAGTGTCTGGCATCGCTTCAATTGTGCCTTTTTCTCTTGCATACAAGTATGTACATACATACACAATCTTTTTAGAGAGCCAAGCGAAAAACTAATTAGCCTAATTGTATTCATTCAATATACACTTGCGTAACTTAAAAGGATTAATGTCAAACGAGTTGCAGCAAAGTTACAATTACAACTTGAGATGAAGCTGTAATGTAGTATAATTTGTTAAATAATCGCAAATTTGGAATCATCTAACTCTCAACTAACGAGAAAAATATTTTATCCTTAGTTTATCTCTTTATTTAGAATCCGTGCCTCGAATAAGAAAAAATAGAAATATGACTCTCTTTTCAATAATTTCCCGTGCATTATACTACTGCTAAGCATGTAACAGAATAATATAACAGTCTCAAACAGATTTTAAAAAACAAACAAATTAACATATTCCAACATATTCCTGACTTTGCCGTTGTAAAACCGACTTATCGGTAAATTAATATTTTAGTCATGCAATTCTATTAAGAAATCTCTTTACTTAGGTTACAACCTCACACTACATTTACCGTGCTGGACTTATATCAGAAAGCACTTAATGTTAAAGCAGGAATTCAAGGCTTAATCCAATTGTAGTTTATTTACAGTTCGTTAAGTAAAACGAAGTTTATAAACCCTACGAGCAGATATATTATGGTCAGATACTATTTATGTGGTTCGCTAAACAAAAGCTTTTACATATACAGCATGACAAAATTCACAAATTTCAAATGCTAATACACCTATGCGTTCTAATTTCCATATTTGTAAAATTAGTAACTACACAAACACTTCATAAAGCGCAATAAATATAAAGCGGCCGTATATAAAGTCCAGTGTGATAAATATGCGTTTATTCCTACAGTATTTCCGATAACACCGAAAATTTATACGAGATATTAGACTTAATTAAAAAATTAATCGTTATGACGAAAACAATTAATCGGTACAAAGAAATACGACTATTTTTGAAATTATTATTTTTTTTTGTAATTTCTAAAATTTATTTTACGTCTGCTGAATCAGGGCTCATTTATCTCTACGGAAGGAACACTTTATACATAGCATAACAATACGTAGCGAAAAAACACTAAGATGATTTTCTTTAAATGATTTACATCAGCGATAATTTTTTTAATTGCCAATTCACATAGATCTCTTTTAGCAAGTGGAAGAGAAAAAAGTAATAAAAGTTGCGATTTAAAATGTCGCAGATAGATATCAATTCTTTTGTTTTAATTGATATCCCTAATATTTATTATCGATATAAATTTCTGAGATAATTTTAAGGATGGAATGTTTAACAAACTTCGCCTATGATATCAACTATTTTAGGTTATTAATAAGTTATAACTTCAAGCTATAACAAATAACTGTATTTCTAAAAGGTGTAAATGAAATACGATATAGATTTTTACAAATAATCGAGGGTTTAACACTGCCACTCTTATTTATTCGGTTCCGGATAAATAGGTTGTCGCAAAGGAAATCAGGATCCTTACAACTTTTAAACTCATATTCATTCTTGATTGACACCCGAAACTCCATTAAATCGGAAGAAGTAAAGTTTCTTTTCAGTCTTTTGCCGCAATAGAATTCAATTAAACTCTCTTCTTCCTGCGAAGTGAATTCTGGTGGAGCTTGACTACAGAAAGAATCTTGGATTCAGGCAAATTTCCCGATATTGTCTTTCTCAAAGTATTTTGCAAAGCAGTCGGTGAGCTTTGAAAGATGCTCTTTAAAAGGGGACAGCAGTTGTGAAACGACTTTGTTACGGGCTCCAAATTAGCGCAATTCAGGGGGACCATGTTGACCGTCATCTTTATTAACTTTTCTTATGCACAGCTGCAGCTTTTTCCTAACCCGCGCAACTTTCTCCACGTACTTCAAAATGTGCGTGTCATTGTCTTGTATCCAACCTGTATACCACACAAATACATTAGTCGGGTAAAGTAACTGCAGTTTTCATGACGTTCCTCTAGTAAAAAGTGTTCATTTCTTGACGTACCTCGAGTGCACGGGATAAGACGAAAGCTATCGTGAACTACAGTAGTGTAGCAGGCCTGTGTTTTTAGTTCCCATCTCCGTGCAGAGGCTTTTGAAAAATCTGGGTGTCTGCTTTCCATCCCAATCATTCTCGGTTATAAACTTGTCAAGCATTTCAAATAAGTCTCGAGCCCTTGCGCCTCCAATAATGCTTTGAGGAACATAGGGAATTTAACGATAACATCATCATCATCATAACAACTAAAGTGTGTGTGCTACTTCCGGAATTGGACCGCGTCATGATGAGATGTATAGAAATGAAATAAGAGTAAGAGGAGAAAGAAATAAAAGAAAAAGAAATAAAAGAAGAAAATGAAAAGAAGGGGGGCGTGAAAAAGAAAGAAAAGGTGAAAAAACCGAGGTGTCTTCAAACAGGGAACCTTGGTCGAGCGTCCAGCTACTCAATCCACCTTCGGGCCGAGTGAATCTTTCTTAGCGCAGCTGGTTTGGCGTTCTTTCCCGTCTTGAAATAACTTACCCAAGCTTCCGGCTACTCGATCCATTTTCGGCTCGAGCGAGTTGTGTCTTCGACGGGGTGGAAATGTAATCTCAACCTTGTCTGGATGCCAATTACCCGAGCTTGCGGCTACTCAATCCACCTTCGGCCCTCGAGCCTTATCTTCGACGAAGTGTGAATGTTCCATTTCTGGATGGTGATTAGCAGGCTGGGTGCTCTGCTGTCAGTCCTGGTGGCCCACGATGAGTGACCGTGGGCGAGCGTACCTCCACGAGATCTTGGAGTCGTAATCCTGAGACTCCGACACGAGGGGATTCCATTGGTCCACCGCTCGGTCGAATAATCGGGTGGCTATTCTTCGGATGAAGTCTATGAGTGGCTCCACTTCGGCGTCGTCGTGCAGCGTGGTGTTCCTTACGAACGTCCGGCTCTGGATCTTGCGAAGATGCAAACGTCGTCCGCGTACATCGTCAGGTTGACGTGCGCGATTGCTAGGATGTCGCTGGTGTAGATGCTGAACAGTATAGGTGAGATCGCTGACCCTTTCGGCACTCCTGCTGTCGCTCTCCTGACTGTGGACCGCTACCCTTCCAGTTTGACTTTGAATGCCCTCTTGCGGAGGTACGAATCGACAACTCTGACCATTGCCTTGGGGATGCCAGCCCAATACATCTTCAAGAGTAGTCCCTGGTGTCAGACTTTATCGAACGCTTCGGCGACATCGAGCAATACCGCTCCTGTGTATTCCCGTAGGTTGAAGCCTTCTTTGATCTGTTCGACGATGTGCAGCACTTGGTGGCTGGTGCTGTGCCCTCTGCGAAACCCGAATTGACAGTTGGGAATAACGTCGGCATCGTCAGTTTCCTCCTTTGGCCTTGTGAGTATGATCCGGTCGGCTATCTTACCCATGACCGGGAGCAGGCTGATAGGTCGGTAATTCTGCGGCCAATTGGCGGACTGTCCCGGCTTGGGAATCATGACCACGTCCGCTTGCTTCCATTGAGATGGAAGTGCCGCAGACGAAGCATGGCATTTGCACATATTAGCCATATGCATAACGAATTTCCTGAGGGCGTGCTTGAGAGCGCGGTAGGTGATGCCTCTGGTCCTGGGGCCTTGTGGGATCGGAATGCCTCTTCAGGGCATGTCGGTCGTAGCGGGTCTTCGTCTTCCTCCAACGTAAGAATTTCTCGTACTCTTTGGTGAAGTTGTCCTATACGGTTGACATCCACGTTCTCGTAGACGGGACTGCATTGTCTCCCCCCTTGTCCTCAGTGGTGAAGGCGACACCGCGCGCCTCATGGATCGATCGAACGGGAGAAGATGCGGATGAAGATTCTGAGGCTTGGAGCATGAAGTCGTCCAAACGTCGGTCACGAAATTCGTCGAGTGCAACCTTAGTGCGTCTCGCCATTCGGTTGTATTCCGCTTTGAGAACCGGGTTGAGCGTTCTCTGCCACTGTCTTCGGAGCCTGTTCTTCTCCCGTATTAGATCTCTGACTTCTCTCTGACTAGGGATGAACGACGGCACGCGAGGTGTTTGTTGCGAATCTTAAACTGACCGTTACGCGCTCCGTCGGTTCGGTAGACTCCGGCTTGCGTTGTGCTGGTCGCTGCACTGGTTTGGGTCCTGCTACCTTAGCAGTCGTGGGCGGCTGGACCGGAACTTCCCCCTTCTTCGCATATGGTAACTTAGGGCATCCTTTATAGTTTGCCGTGTGTGAACCCTGGCATAGGGCACATTTCGCTGGCGCGTCTCTGCGCTTCGTGCACTCGGCGGTCTGATGTGGTCCTGCGCATTTGACGCGTACCGCAGCTGCGTGACAGTTCCGTTGTCCGTGTCCGTATAATTGACACCGGTGGCACTGCGTGACTTGGACAGTTTGAATTTCATGGTGACGTTGATCCTGCAGATGTGGGTAATTCGGAATATCTCCTTCCACTGGTCGTTCTCCGTCAGTTAGACAAAGACTGTCCTCTTTCGTCTTCGGGTTGGGCGCAGTGGCCGAGACGGGTTGGGAGCCAGTGCTACCAGTTGGCACTAGGTTCGCTCTGGTACGTTTCCTGTCTCCGGTTTCGGAGCCGGTGTTTCGGGAGCTCTTGCGTTTCCGCCGCTACCCCCTGGATGGCGGCCGGAAACCTCCGGAATCAATGGCGGCGTTATCGGAAGTATTTCCGATGGTTGAGTTATCGTCAGAGCACTCCATCTCCAACGACGAGGAGTAACTGGCGTCTTTTAAGGCCTCCGGAGCATCCGGATGGCCACAGTGGTGTCGGTCTTGCGGGCGAAGTGTCGCTTCGCTCCCGAAGTGGCTTGTTGCCGTTTGGCAGTCAGTGTTTGCGTCGGTGTCATTGCCCGTATTTGGTGTGGTGTCGTTGTCGATGTGATTGTCGTGTGCGTCTGCTGTGCGTCCGATGTTGCTGGTAAACAATTCGAACCCATGGAACCTAAAAAAAGTAAACAAAGAAAAAATATAATAAAAAATAAAAAGAAATGGAAGGAGAACGAGAGAAAGAGAGAGAAGAGAGAGAGAGCTCCCGAGTAGAGCTGTCTGAACTGTCATTCAAGTCGATGTGCACGGTTTGAATGCTCGAAGATGATATGATCGTACAATTCATAACAACACCAATAACGTGTCGATTCTTCGTTTCTTACGCATTCAACACACTTTAAATTAACGAATCAATGATAGTCTGTAACACGCTATCCCAAGCTTCCAAAATCTTTGTTAAAGAACATCTATATTGATTGGGGGCAGTTGTGAATTATTGATTATCTGCCCTATCATATCCCATACGTGTTTCATTGGCGATGAAGTCCGGTAAAAGAAAGGTCATTGGAACCATTTAACATTACCATTACTTAGAGACTCCATAATAACGGTATGACCCCGCGAACTGTCCTTCTAAACATTGGATTGTTAAAGAATTTTTTAATAATGGCTCAAAAACATCTCAATTCATAAAAATTGGCACGTTGTCGAATAAAGGGTATCCGCATACATTCTACTAGGATTAAACAAATTATAGCGTACCTTGCACTAACAGTTAAGTAAACAGAAAGATAAAAATATTTTTAGCTCATTACCAATGTTATTTGATTAATCATGCCACCCCTTAATTTTGAATTCTCAATGTAAATTCTTTTGTTTAGGAAATTTAGATCATTATATTTAAAAAAGCTTTAAATTTATTCTTAAACTTGAAAATACTGTTCTAGACATACTTCAAAAGGTTGGCTGCCACACCAACGAAACGTTGCAATTTAAAACAAAATAAATAAAAAGGAAGTTATTGTTTTTCTTTTCTATTCTTCTCACAGTTTACTATTTTGTTCTGGTCTTCTCGTTAGATTCTAAACCAAAGCTTCGTCCATATCCGTTCGTATATTATTAGACAACTATTTTCCTAGAGAGAAAGTATTTAGCTTTACTCTCGGTTATCCTTGATTGATATAATAAAACAACTGGTCTTTACCTTTTAGAATATACATAGTACTTGTAGGGTGTTCCTTTGACATTCAGAAACTAAAAACATCTTCTATTTATTTAATTCTTTTTAAATTAATTTAAATACAATTAAACTATCACAGTATTTTTGTAAATGCTTTTATGAATCTGTTTTCTTCTACTCGTCGTGTAACTACGACACTTTTACCACAAAATAGATTGCAGTTCAATCAGATAGTAATATCTCCGTTATTAACAAGCAATATTAAACATTTTATGCGATTCATGATTAAAGTTTTTGAATTATGAATAGTAAAAACCAAGTGGCGGTTGGTGTTCTTAATATCTTTATAAGAACTTTTTATACAAAGAAAAGATCATTATAGAGCCGCTAAATACACCACTTTATTATAAGAAGTAATCCCATATGTAATTAGCATTATATACGCTCACTTAACTAGATTTATTATATTGGTATAGCAGCAATACCTATTTAAATATGTAAATTTGTGTGAAACGCTAAAGCAATACTCACGGTCTCCATCTATCGGCAGCTTGTACGCACTTCCACATAAGAACCCAATGAAATTATTTATCGTTAGGTGTGAATACGTACTTTAGTCCACAAAATAAATTGCTTTTATCGGCTATATCAAATTATAATGTAATAGAAAAAAATCAATAGAGTGTATCTAATTTATTGACATATTTATTTATATGTGTCGGCAATGTAATAAACACATTTTTGTATGATGCAATTTTAGTTTCTTAATAACAGGGCATTAACACAGTCATTAATTTCTAAATGCTAATTTTATGATTTAGGGATATTTATAGTTAGGAGCATATGAGTATGATTTATTCTAGCTTTGATCATAGTAATTTAAATTACACAGATTTGAGCATTTAATTGTTTTACGATTTTTTTAAATGAGATAGGCGTACCTAAAAAACACTATAATACTCCAATAAAAGTACAGCTATTTTACGTAAGCAGTTCTGGCGTCTATTAGAACCAGTACCAGCTGACTTATTTTAACTGGAATGTTATTGAATTAATGTTAATTTCATATAGGTTGCTATAGACAGTGTGCTTGCTATTTGGTTCTTGTAAACTGTAGGATATCCGAAATTCATTAAATTAGACATCAAAGCCTAGTTTTCTATACAAAAAGGATATGAAAAAATGATGAACAATACATGCGCTATAAAAGAACACTAAATATCGATAACAGTGTCCATCACATATTTTGGTACCTCGGATTGTATAAGTGTAATTAAGGAATTTTGGAGTGTCTAGTCCAAAAATGCTGTCAGATTTGTTCTATCTAATACAGTTTTCGAAATTTCTATTGCTTGCCAGAGCAACAGCCCTTCTCAGGGCGTCCCTGAAGGCGGCAGTAGACAGACTGCCTAAACGTCAGACTATACAAGTTCAACGAACGATGGAAATAGCCGAAACAACAACTCTAGCTATCATGATAAAGAGATGAATGATGCACACAAAGAGAAAGATCGGCTGAGTGAAGATGACGGCCCTTCGATTAAAATAAAAAAATACAGTGACTGACGCGCAAGCTGTAGGAATTTTTAATCAAGCGTTAGATTGGGCTGAAGAAAAAGACATATTATATTCCTACATTTTAGCGCTCCGTAAACTACGGGCAATGGCATTAGAAAATACCAATCGCAAATTTATGCAAACAAAAATAGGACATTACTTTTCCAAATAATGTAAAATTTAATTTTTATTTTTTAATATTATATGTATTATGTTATTCATTGTTCATAATTTATTTTTTAATAAACATATTTTCTTTTATGCAATTTCTTTGTAAATTAAATAAGTCTCGCTAATGTAAACTTTCAGTAATGTGAAGAGTGCTTGGCTAATGTTGTTCGCATAATCGAGCGTCTAAACTTGGGTGACATAGTCTATAGTCTTAGTGTTAGAGCTCGTTCAAAACGAGGACACATACGTCATGCGCAATAACGAATTTATGTTCGGGCGAGTTCATTATCTACTGTATTACTATTTACTAACTGTTAACTGAAACACAAAAAAAATGGTAGGAGGTATTTACTTAACAGAAAAATATGCATATAGAATTTTTAACGTGAGGTTTACCGGAACAGTCACGCTGAAAATTCCAGCAGTAATCCGCCATAATATGGGTATCCCATCTTCCTTGGTACCTGTCCTTCATAATGCTGATATCGTTGTAAAATCTTTCCTCCCTTTTCCTCACTAACATCCCTAAGTTTTCTAAGAAACGATCTAAGTGAAGGTAATGAATCTTGATGCTCATATTACATCCGAGCGTGTGGAAGTTAAAAAGCATCTGTTCTACTAATAACGGTGAAATTTTTTACGTATGAGTAATAAATTTCACCGTGGTATATCTCAAAAACTAGAGCTGCGCTGCTAAGAAGAAATGCCAGTTATTTTTGAGACCAGCACATCAGAAATATCCTAAATCAGTTCGTATTTTACGGCACCACAACAAAGATATTATTTTGTTGGGGGGTGTAATCTAAATTTCATCGTCTAGCTCATTTTATAAAAAAGGTATGGATGTAGTTATTTGACATTAGGAAGGTACATTATTACGTTAAATTCAAATAAGGTTCGAAACCTGGTTAGCTTTCATGTTATTCGATATTTCGATGCAAACTTTACTATTTCAGTACAAATCTCAAGTCGCTTTGATTACATTACTTGCGCAATATTGAGTAAGTTTATTTGTTTATATAGATGCTACGCATCAGAGTGAACTAATAAAACAATATATAATAGTCTAACATTTATTTGCAAGGCAGTTAAGGGCCGTTATCGTGACCGTAATCGCTAGTGTTACCATTACGTACGCCACCCAACACTAGTGTCATTGTTGTTATTATTATCATTATGGTTATTATTATCATTCCAGTGGTGGTCTAGAGGTAGCAGAGCCTGTATCTGAGTTTGGCAAGTCAGGTGTCGTGTGTTCGAAATTAGCGTCCATAAGTCCATAAATATAGTGGTAATACCTTTTTGGGCGGGTTCAGTATCCTACTGTATCACCCTTCTCTTTTCTAGACGATTCTTTACCAGTATTGCAAAACTTTTGTATGTCGCTTCCAAGAAGGCTATTCCTCTACAATTAGCAGAGATTTTCCTCTTTTTTTTTGTGAATTGGGGTGTTTCTGATCTCTTCGTCGTTCTTTCTGTGCTCCAAATCTCACATATAGGTTTTTCTTTATAGTACTTCATCTCCTTTTAACATTTCAGTTAAGACTCTGTTTTCTTCGGTCATTTTCTCATTTATCATATTCCTCAACACTTCTTCAAAATTTTCCCATTAGTCTACTTCAAGTGCTTCAGTATCCCTTCTATGTATGGAAGACTCTTCTTCTTCTCATACCTCTTCATTTAATATGCTTGCAAAGTGCTTCTTCCATCATTCTAATGTCCTATCTACACCTCAGATTAAGTTGCTGAGTTTATCTTTAATTACAATCGATCTTCGTTGTTGTTGTCGTCTCTGACTTTTTAACCCTTTGTATAATTCGTTTGGATAGTGTCTCTTTTCGTTACAAGTCTTTGCTTTCCCCTTCGCCTCTTTAATATGTAGCTGTTCGTTTTACTCATAAGCTACACGAAACTTATATCGCAAGATCTTTTACTGTGTAATAAAATATCTAAGCAAGATAAATTATTAATCACATTAACACCTTTAATTCCGGTATTCAATATGTACGTGATAATATGGCGGTTTCCACCTTTCTACATTGTTTCGAACGATTCGTATTTAAATTAATTAATATAGTATATATTGATTTATGTATATAATATTATAATCAAGGATTTCTAATAACTGACATCATCCCGCATTTAAAATGATACAGCGTTTCATTGAAAACGATATATGATTAAGGAATTATGCGCGCACGTTAAAATCGAAATTGCCACATTTTACTCATTGTAATGTCATCGCGCGTACGGTTCGCTTATTTACAGCTAGGAATAGGACGTTTTGAAAAATATTTGAATGGATCCGCGATCTCTTACGAATCAAGGTAATTTACAATGTCGTGCATCAAGATATTCCCCCGTGTATTTACTTATGAAATTTAATGGGCTCCAACCTTATTATTACCTGCATGATAATCTACAATGTTTAATGCTATACGCTGCGAATAGCAATCGATGTTGCTTGATCACAGTAATTTTCATAATTTATGTAAGTATTCGTTATTAATTTTTGTACTAAGTTGCGTAGGTGCGTAAGCACTTCATTAGATGGCCTATTTTTGAAATCATTGAAAATACGTAATTGTTCTTAATTCGTATAGATGGAGGATGATTTTTCGTTTGTCTTATATTCACGTTTATCTGCGAAAACGTGCTTATGACTGACCAAATTGAGTCATCATTATATCTAGTTTGTGATTTGACAAGCTTCATTGAGCAAGCAGAATTATACTTTAGATTTCTTTGTTCGGAACAATCACCATTTTCATCTCATCTGTGAAGCAAGGTAGAGAACGAGAAACGCTACATTTTTATCTTATCTATTTACACAAATCTCCATTCAAATTTGAAATGAAAATGCATTAATGGTATCTATGGGCGAAGAAAAATCAATAATAAAAAGGTGCTATACGACATAATGATACAGAAGACCCATAAAATTATATAATAAGAAAATGAAGAGTTCAATTTCAGCAGTACACAAATGTTTTTAATAAAGCGAAATGTATACAATGTACAATTAAAATATAAAGTTAAATTAAAAAGTTGTGAAACTGAAGTACTTATTTTATTACCTATAAATAGTATACTGCTAAGAAAATGTAGTAACATGACGCCTTTGTAATAATTGCTACATTTTTATAGTAATGATGTATACAACAAGTATTGCAATATTTGCTGTATTATATACGCAAAACTACGGCCAAGTACGCGCGTCACATGGAAGGATCGAGAAATTGACTTTCGTACTTTAGATTTATGTAGATTTGAAAATATCCATGTTTTGTGCTGGTTTGTGGCATAAAAACCATATTACATTTTCAACATAACTGAGCTTTAAAATTGGGAGCGAACCATACGTTGCCTCGTTTTGTAGCGTATAGATTTTATTTTATACTCATTATTTTCTCTAGATATTGGAAGCTGAAAATCGAGGGTTAAATTCGAGAGTCGTGTAGCCATCCTAAATTGATTTGTGTCACAAAAAGTTCGTTCGGTACTCATCTTACTCCCGAAATATTCGCTTTCAATTGCATGGAGTTTCTTCTGGCCTACTGCACGCAACTGAGAGCGAAACGTTGGCAGACTCAATGACGCAGTCTCAACCCAGAAACCTAAATTATTTAAAATAAAACAAATACTGCGAAAATTTACAGCAATCAGATAACTTTCATTGCGATAAATATATTACATATACAATATTAGTATACTAATTTAATTAAATCCCCAATAATAAGTATTTTGTAATAACTTGTGGAGTTGACACATATTTTACTAGGGATTAGTTATTATTATAGTTCCAGCTTCTTTTGTGTATACTTACGCGTATAGAATATGCGTTGTGGTGTACTAGACAGATACAAAGTTGTAGCTAATATCACTCCTGCCAGAAATAGTGTTTGATTCAGTGGAACTACTTCACGCAGCACAGCTTCGTACATTACTTATTCTTTCGAATCATACGCAATTGCAGCTTATTCGCATGTCTATCTTCGTTTTCATTTTGGCTGCATAGGTCTAAAACGATGTTACATTCGATATATATAAATATAATTACTATTCCTGTGGAAACAATACATGCATGAGGATGTAGACACAAGATGTTCTGTTTCTGCTGTAGTCTCATGAGATTTGATCCGGAATCTACTACCATACATGAGCGGTAATACAAGCTGTCCCAAAGAGCATTTCGAATACAGCAAACTCCCGTCTTAAGAGACACAAGTTCAGATAAGTTAGATGAACTATTCTTTAATATTTTAGAAGTTTGTATAGAAAAAAGGAAAGGTGTTAATTTTTTTCTGAAATAGCTCATTTCTTATAATCGACGCCTCGTTTCTGATATATGTTCTTGGTGCTAAGGCGCTTTGAATCACCTTTTTTTGGTTATTTCTTTTACTTTTCCTAACACATGGGCTGAAAAGTCCCGGGCCTAATAAAGAAAACACTTTTTTTTGGTTCAAAATTAGCTTTATTCATCAACGTAATCTCCATCAAGAGCAACGCAATCATTCCAGCGCTCTAACATTTCAATACCACTTTTGTAGAACGATTTATCTTTTGCCTCAAAATAGGCAAAATAAACAGTTTCAGCGATAACCTCTTCATTCGTGCGAAATTTCTTACCGACGAGCATTTTTTTGAGGTCTACGAACAGCCAGTAGTCGCTGGGAGCCAAATCTGGCGAATACGGTGGATGTGGGAGCAATTCGAAGTTCAATTCATGTAGTTTTGCCATTATTTTGATTGATTTGTGACACGGTGCGTTGTCTTGATGAAACAACACTTTTTCTTTGCCATATGCGGTCGTTTCTTTGCAATTTCGGCCTTCAAACGCTATATAATATTCACTGTTGATGGTATTTCCTTTCTCAAGATAGTCGATGAATATTACACCACGTACATCCCAAAATACCGAGGCCATAACCTTTCCAGCCGATTGTTGTGCTTTCGGGCGCTTTGGACGAGGTTCACCAGTTGCTGTTCGCTCAGATGACGATCGTTTTGATTCCGGAGTGAAGTGATGGATCCATGTTTCATCCATTGTCACATATTGACGCAAAAATTCCGGTTTGTTACGTTTAAACATGGCCAAACACTGCTCAGAATCATCAACACGTTCTTGTTTTTGGTCAACAGTGAGTAAACGCGGCACCCACTTTGAACAGAGCTTTCTCATAGTCAAATGCTCATGCAATATAAAGCCAATACGTTCTTTTGATATCTTTACGATGTCAGCTAACTCACGCAACTTCACTTTTTGATCATTCAAAACGATTTTGTGGATTTTTTTATGTTTTCTGGTGTTACCACCTTATTTGGACGTCTACTGCGTTCTGCATCATCGGTGTCTCTACGACCACGTTTGAAGTCAGCAAATCAACGTTTTATTGTTGTTTCTGATGGAGCGGAGTCCCCATAACACTTTTCAAGCCATTGCTTCGCTTGAACGGTATTTTTTCCCATCAAGAAGCAGTGTAAAATTAAAACACGAAATTGTTTTTGATCCATTGTTTTGAAAATAACAAAAGTAGCGTGACTCTTAGCACAATAACTCACAAACTAATGAATAGAATATCATGAAATTTTAACAGCTGTCTTTTGAAGGTTAGCACTAACTGAGAGAAAGGTGACTGCAATAAAACTAGCGTCATCTATGTGTTAGGCCCGGGACTTTTCAGCCCATGTGTTATATGAATTTGAACACCTTGCTTCAATGTTTCTTATGTAGCGCCTGGTTAGCTTCGGAACAATTAAATTTGTTGTTTTTCTGTCATCATAATGATATAGTATATGTAACGCCTATTTCAAAAAAGTTACGAAGATCACACTCACTTCAGGCAATTAATGCTTATGCCACCAAAAATAGTATCAAAATTAATTAAAACGAACGTCAAACTGACAGGAAATGAAGAAACAGTCACGTATGTATATAATAATACGAGAAAATATCACATTTACATAACCATAGAGGCAATAAAACGGAAGAGTTATGAACATTCATACTAATATAATATAATAAGCTATTCAATGAAATAAAAAATCGGCCAACAAGCCCGAAATTTCGTACGGCCAATACAAACTATAGCCGTGAAAGCCTAGTAGAATAGATTTGGAAACATTTAATTTATTACTTAACAGAATCCTATTCATATACATGCAAATGTCTTCTACGAAATGATTATCAGCTATCTCTTCTCTAATTTTCTGTAATCACATTGTTAACACTGTAATGTATTTTGCAATGTAATTTCATCGAAACATTAAAATATATCTCATAATTTAAAAAAAATATGTTTAAACTTAAAATAATTCATTCAAAAATATTTTTGTTTGCAGGACAGCGACTATAATGTTCTTCAGTAGTTTGTCGATACAACAAAATATTAATATGTTACATATTTAACATACAATATATCTCATACGTTCATATGATAAAATCAAAATCTGTACAAGATTTAATAAAGAACACAAGCCTTGGACAACGTTCTCATAACGTTCAAAAATAAAACGAAAGAATGGGACGACGATGTTCGAGGCATGGTTTGCTTGACAAAAAGTGAGTTATGGCATATTTAAAAGTGTGCTTTTAATAAAAAACTATGAACGGCCACTCCTCTTCGCAGATAATGTTTTCTGTAATAACTATAATCGTGCATAAGAGTAAATATATAATCAATTTGATGCTAGGGCCTCGTTGGACACCCACGCGTCCTAGAAAGCTTTACACGAGCGCATACACTGCTAAAATGCTACTCGAGTGTCTCGCGATCGAACGAGTAGAAAATATCAAAGCGTTACGTTCACAACGTAATACCTTCACACGACGCCAGACCATACAGCAGGATAACCGTGGATGATTGAATACAGGTTATCTTGAACAAGTATTTGTTAATAATTTTCGATCGTACATATTTCAATAAATGAAATCATATAGAATAGTAACTGTGTACTAATTATAATTACAAATAATTTAAAATTTTATACTCAATCCGATATTTAAACAAGATGAGTCACCGAAAGCTACAACTCGTACAAAAGTTAGTTAAATTCAAAGCTGGCAAACGGCGAAACCAATCTGAAGATTAGGCACAGAAATGGAGTTCCAGTAGTTATATCGTTACACTGAAAAAGCCCAGAAGCGATGCCATCATATATTATTAGAACGTGCAAAAATTGCGATTTAAAAATTTAGACTTTTACAGTAGCTTAGTAATGTGGGTTATGATATAGTCTGCATTAGCAAGAATTGGCTTTTTAATGATGCATTTAGTATTAAGCTTTTTCTACTATCTTATACGGTGATAAGAGATGATCGCAGCTTTGATACGATAAATAGGAGTCGTGATGATAGTACTTTGTAAACAATTAAGTCACATATTTCCTACCAATAAATTAATGTCAGTAATATTAAAGCATTATTTCCAATTATCAACGTTAAATAGTATCTCAGACTTTCACGGCCGTTTGTTATAGTCGTAACGGCTGTCGGGTTCCACTGTGTCACTAGGTTTTTTGTCCCTGACGTTTCACGACCAAGTGCGGTTCGCATTTTCAAAGGTACTGGCTTCGTGCACATTGTTGCTGCTTTAAGTATGATCCTCAACTCCGCTGAATTGTTGCACGCATGCGCGGCGACCGCCAATAGCGTGACCGGATGCGCGCAGTCCCGTTGTCCATATTCGGTTCAGTTTCAGCTAGTCGTCTATGTTGATGTCAGGGTTTTTGTATATTTCAATGGCTTCCCTGTTTAATCGGCTATAGTAGTTCTTCGATGTTAGAATTTTTGTATCTTCCAATCTATTCCTATGATTCGGGTCCAAGTGGATATGTTCGATACTTTTCTTGTTGGAGTGAAAACCATCCGGATGTTAAAACGCTTAAGCATTCGTCCTATTCTGTCTGTAGTGTTGTTTATGTACGGTAGGTATGCTGTGCCCAACTATTTCCCCACGATTTTTGCCCCTGGGTCGAGGTTTACTCATGATGGCACGGTTGATTATATCCTCAGGATAATCGTTACACTACAATGCTTGTCTCAGGTGGTTCAGTTCCTTATATAGCTCTTCCTTAGTGCACACTCTGCGAGCTCGTTCTACCAGCGTGCGCACCACCGTATTCTTCTGACGAGGGTGGTGGTTTGACTTATTGTGTAGATAACGGTCGGTATGCGTAGATGTCCTGAACACACTGGTTGTTGTCCGTGCTTGGTTTTAACACGAACGTCCAGGAAAGGTAATACTCCGTTATGTTCTAGCTCCATCGTGAATTGAATGTTAGGGTGTACTACGTTCAGATGTTTAAGAAACCGGTCCAATATATCTCTTCGGCGGTAGCGCCTCTGTTACTATGACTTGTTTCTTCATGTCATCCGGCCAAACGACAAACATTCATTCACGTATCTCCACCAAATCGTAGGTTTGTCCGCCGCTGTTTCGATAGCTAAGCTCTCAAACTGCTCCATGAAGGGATTGGCTACCACGGGACTTAATAAGCTACCCATCACTACTCCATCCGTTTGTTCGTAGAAGGTCCCATCCCATACAAAGAAATTGGTCCTGAGGCAGTGTTTAAAAAGTTGCGTTATATCCGGTGGGAATAAATCGTCAATGTACCGCAGTGTGTCTATTAGCGGTACTTTAATGAACAGCGACACTACGTCAAAACTCATTAGGATATCACCCGGGTTGAATTGTATCTTTCGGAGTTTTCCACGAAGTGCACTGATTCGCGAATATAACTCGATTTTCCGCCTATGTAGGGTTGCAGTAGTATAGTAAGGTGTTTTGCTAACAGGTACGTCGGTGCGCCTATAGCGCTCACTATCGGTCTAAGTGGTACATCCTGCTTGTGGATTTTGGGTAAGCCATATAACCTCGGCGGTTGCGCTTCAACGGGACCCCACGTCGTCAGTGCTAGAGGAAACTAATAGATTAGTTAAAATATCCTCACTTCCGGATGACATGAAGAAACAAGTCATAGTAACAGAGGCGCTACCGCCGAAGAGATATATTGGACCGGTTTCTTAAACATCTGAACGGAGTACACCCTAACATTCAATTCACGATGAAGCTAGAACATAACGGAGTATTACCCTTTCTCTACGTTCGTGTCAATAAGGACCAAGCACGGATAACAACCAATGTGTTCACGAAACCTACGCATACCCACCGTTATCTACACAATAAGTCTAACCACCACCCTCGTCAGAAGAATACGGTGGAGCGCACGCTGGTAGAACGAGCACGCACAGTATGCAGTGAGGAACAGCTGCAAAAGGATTTGGACCACCTGAGACAAGCACCGCAGTGTAACGGTTATCCTGAGAATATAATCAACCATGCCATCACGAGTAAACCTCGACCCATCCCTCAAGGATTACTTTCAATCTTTTTATTTACCTGCGCTGGAGTCTGTAAACCATCTCATCGCAGTAACTTCTAATAACTTCATGATACAAGTTAATTCAATTACTGAAAATGATCTATTTAAAACTATAACATCGTTGAGAGATAATATGAGGAACGATACATTTTGAAAGATTGTCGCTAAGTGTTGGCTTCTCCGTTGTGATAGCTATTTAATTTATATGTAAATACCGTTACTTTTCCTGATCTCTGGAAAGTCACAAGACTGGTGCCGGTATAGAAAGCACTTGAAAATTATAGACCAGTTGCTATCATAAATAAACTCCTCCATTTATTTAAATTAAATCACTCATCTCTATTCATCAACGCAGATTTTTTAGTACCTGTTAACAGTGACAAATTTAGTAATGATTAGTCAGTTTATCTGCGACAGAATAGACAAGCAGACGTTATTTAAATGGACTTAAGCAAGACCTTCAACCGTTTTGATCATTTTATACTACTCCAAATGTTAGACACAATTGGATTTTCAACGTCTCTAGTTTCTTTATTTTCATCGCACCTCACGCAGAGAAAGCACTATGTAGCTTAGATGGGTTATGAATCGCATCATCTTTGTCCTACTTTTGATGTTCCCCAAGGAACGAATTTAGGACCCCTTCTGTTTACTATTTATATTAATAATATAATAATGCATGTATGTATGTGATATGCTTAGTTGTTATAAATTATTATTTGCTGATGATTTAACACTTTATAACATTACTAACAATATTTGATGATATGATTCCCTTTCTTTGAAAAGTCAATTGAACACATTACAGTCATGGTATATTAAAATATGGTACATTTGAATGCAAGTAAATGCACTGCTACAAGTTATACACATTAGGTTTGTTCTGTGGTATGTACCACAGCTATTATATTGACAACATCTTACCCAGGTGGTCAAAAATTAAAGATCTTCGATTCAAAACTTTCCTTTCACGAATATATCTTCACAATAATCAGCACCGCTCTGAAAACATTGGGATTTATCATCCGTATTACAAGGCCTTTCTCCACTATTGAGCTCATACTATTGCTCTACTTTAGTTTTATATGTTCATAATTAGAATATCCTTCCGCAATGTGATCTCCTTTTTGTAAACACCATTCGTATTGATTAGAAAAAAAACAAAGAAAACTGTTAAAATATTTATATTATAAGCAACATGGCGAATATTCAGTACAAGTTTATAGTCACACAGCTTTACTTACATTATATAAAATCGTTTCCCTGGATGTACGCCGCTTTAAAGTGAATATCAAGTTTCTATTTAATCTTGTAAAACAGTATAGAAGCCCCTGAATTGATGAATTATCATGACCTTATTATACCTCATCCTTATACCAGAAGTTCTAATACATTTTATACCCCAAAATTGCGAACTAACATTAGTCTTCAATATATAGAATATACAACAGATATACATACCTTACCAATGGCTACCCTCTTAACTAAAACGTTGCTCTTTTTTATGTGTTTAGTATTTAAAATTACATTGAAGTTTGTATTAGTATATTAGTTTATTTTTGTAACAAATGATATTGTCCCGTAATATAATTATTAAATCTGTTGGGTAATAAATTATCATTATCGCATAATGTTTTTCCTTGACAAAATTACTCTAGGCAATCTTGTTATTACCGGAGGCTAACGAGAACAGATATTGCAATGGGGAAAAAAAGACACAAATTGGAAAGATTACTGGGTACTTTAAAGTTGTGACAATGGTAATAGTAATATATCTCTAAATCGCAGATAAATTAGTACACACCGCGGTGTATGTGTACAATCCGTCAAAAATCTGGTAAAAGTCGCGTACTGGTAAAGAAGCCCGATACGCTTAGCAAGAATCGGGCAATATAATGTCGGTGTACTTATACGTAGATTTCCCACTAACAGACAATTAAACAGATAACAAGTCCAATATTAAATTTACTGTTATAAATAATATGATTACACCTAGTGCGTCGTGAAGTTAACACACATGGTAAGCCCGTATGCATAATCAAACGTGTATACATATGGTACTAAGGTCTACATTAAGGTTATTATAATGCGATGATTATATTCATTCGGTAGAGCCTTTAACAAGCAGTTTTCACCAACGAGAAACGCCCTTTATCACCTAACTCATAAAACTAGTACTTTCATATGCGAAAACTCATCCACATACAATGTCCAGATCTGAATTCAATAATTCTTTAAATATAACTTTAACGTCAATTTCTGTAATCCTTGAAATCCGTGTGGAGTCAACATGGAAGAGCAACGTTATATAAATACAAATTTTCCTATTGTTCTCGGTAATCTTGAATTAACGTAGAAACACTTGTACAAAATAAGAGAAAAAACAAATCCACCATACAACATTGTTGTAGTATATTCATATAGAAGTAGGGAACATCTTTTACTAAAACAAATCCCATATCTAAATTTAAAATACCATATATCTCCTTATTGTAATTTAAGTGGATCATAACAAGAAATATAAATTTGGTTCTGTGTTAATTTGAAACGTTCATATGGCGTTGTCACATCAACGTACATCTTTGCTGTCTAACATCATTTCAAATATTGTCTATAAATGCCGTTTAATTTAATATCACTGAAACATTTTCCTACAACGTTATCAGATATAGCGATAGCATGCAATTCTCTTTTCTAAGATAATTGAAGTCATTGATTGCGATTATACGTTTATTTGACGCTTGGTAGACCACTGCAACGTTATAGCAACGATTATTCAACAAACGTGTTCCCATTGGGGTGTAATAAATTAGTTTTATAGCCCTAGTTTGTAATCACTTATATTCATTATACAGGACTGATCTAAATAGAGTGCAGTGCTATCTCCAGGATTGATTTTACAAGATAGGTTAAGCTAGCAAACTAGTAATTGTGCTTTTAAAGGTACAATTAACAAAAAAAGTAATCATTGCACAACACACTGAAATGAACATTCGAAAGAAAATCTATGCATTTATAAATTTCGAACATTTTATAAGTCATAGTAAGCTTCTTATATTTTAAATCAAAACAACTGCATTTCCAAAATGTTACGAACATACTTAGCGAAAATTTTTCGTGGGTTAGTTAAATAATTATTTATTTGCTTATGTTATTTCATAAGTCTCTGTATTATACGACACCAAATTTGCAATTACTTACTACCACCTCGAATTGAATATATCGGGTAGTACAATTGTTCGTAACATTACTACCTTATTACTAAAAGAGATAAACATAACTATTTCTGAAAAAGGATAACGAATCAGGCAATACAAAACATACAAAACAAACAAAGCAAGAACGAAACATTTTTAATCATTAAATGCTCAAAAATCTATGCCAAGAATATTGTATTAAAATTATCAGTATTATATATCTTTTCTATTTTTAATGGACATTTGTAACTTGGTTAGATTTTATATAAAATACATTTAATGGCACAAAAGCAATCTTATCTTATGTTATACTTTTTCTCGGATAAGCATCCTCATAAAACACATTTCAATAAGGATATTCTCTTTGCACAAAAATATAATCGAATTCGGTAACTGCGATTTATTGAAATTCCTCCGGACTTGGCATTTCAAAATCTACCCGAGTAACAGCAGCTTTTACGCAATCTACCTTCTCGCACTCACCTTCCTAAACGAAAGATGAATGCACACATTTACGTAACTGACGTATTCGGAAATTGACAAATCAAGGAAGCCACGAGATTGACAGATAAGTGATTGTCACAGCCCACCCGTCGTCTGACAAACGACGAACAATCAATAAGCGCTTTTAAATTTCAGAAGCGATGGGAAAAGAAGAGCGACATCATCATAATTGCGTCTAGGTATCACTCCGTGTAATTTTTCTTGGCAGTGGAACTTACCTCCTTTTACCTTTTAGGAATTCTTAACCTTGGACTGACTCCGACTGTAATTTAATTGAAATTCTATTCATCAATGCGGTGTATGTATGATAATAAACATATTCAGGCAATGCACCGCGTCTGGCGCGTGCTAGAATATAAGTATGCCTTGTCCTCTTCAATTTAATATTTTAGTATCACCCAGAAAATGCACAAAGAGAAGAACAAACGTGCAGGTAGGTCCAACAGAACAATTTTCTTTGTTATATCTGGGGCTCATCGAATGTCGTCGCTTGCTAGCTTATAGACAAAACAAAATAGATATTTTCCAACATTCAAATGTAGACGCAACAATAATACAATTATCAAGACGCGAATTACCTTTCGCTGTTGCATAATTTTCTGTGTTTGAAGTAAATAATTATCGATGCCATATGTTCATACTTAATTAATTTTTAATTGATGAATACCTTTATTTTTAATAATAATAACGCATACGTGCATAAGCGATGAGTTATCATCGTTTAATAAGTGCAGCTAACCTTAACTTAAATAACCCGACGTGGATCTGTTCTACTAATTAAAGTAGTATTAAACGTATGGATTAAATTATAGAGAAAAACACTGAAGCAAAGCGCACTACATTAATGTTTAACACATTATACATATTATGTTAAGGTTTACAGTCATCAATAGCCTCGGCAAAGAGGGGCAAGTTTCAGTGTCGTGCGGAGAACAACGTGGAGGGGCAAAGCGCGCGGCACAGAGAATCGAGTACCCCTATCAAAGCACGCTTGTTCAGTATTATTCAACTGGTTGTTGTGAATGCTTGTCAGTACACACATACTTAGAAAATGTCGAATTTAGGTACGTTTCGGAAATGGCGTATTTCGAATAAACTAGAAAACGTAATAGCGAGTATGCCGGATTTAGACAACTATTTGACATGTACCAGCAGGTGAAAATGTGAACGTCACAGCGAACAATTAGTATTTGATATGTGTTTGTTTTATTCTATGTACCGTTCACTTTACTAGACTACTTGCTCCTTCTGCAGCAAGTATTCGGACTATACATTAGCAAATCGGATATCGTTAAGAAACTTCATGCCATCTGTTCATGACTATGAAAGAAAAATTAAAGCAGAATTGAAAGATAAAAGATTGTGGCTATGTGTAGACGAAGCAACTGAGCGGCAAAAACATTCTGTGGTGAATGTGATGGTACGTAAAATGGAAGAGTTTGAACCGTCATACCTTATCTTACTTGCTTCCAAAACAGTTACAAAATGTACTAGCGATAAAATTTCAAAATTGGTGTCGAGGGCATTGAAAAGATTTCTGGTTTCAACAACTTCCTTAGGCCGATCTCTTAAAGAGTGGTAATCTTCTAACGTGTAGCAGGTAAAACCCATGCTTTAAACCATGTGGCGCAATTGATCCCTAAATACTATCCACGAGTAAATGCTTTAATAGCTCATACAAAGGCAGTATTAGAGTCCACAATACGTACAAAAAGATTTCACGAACTGTGTCCCAAAGTACTTGAACACCGCAGCCGAGTATTACGCGTTGAGTAACACGGTTAAAGGCTGCGTTTTACTATTGCGAACACTTTGATGATGTAAAGAACGTAGTTTCATAATTCGATCCGAGACACACCAAAGCTATCAAGAAAAGCCAGAAAATGTTTCAAGATAGTCAGGTAAAATGTGATGGAGATAGTATTCGCAAGAACCAGTATGGACTAGCGGAGGAAAAATTACAAAATGACGCAATGTCGTTTGTGAAGCGAAAAAAATGAAAGTGTAATAGGAAAATATGAAGGTATTATTGACAAGGATTCAGATTTTCTCATATAAAGACAAATTTGTGAACGTGAGTCAAAAGATCCATTCAGTTGTCACAAGGATTACTTTTTTTTAATCCTACGTCCTTTGTACCTTGCGATGTCGGACTAGGACTACTTTAAACTAGGACTAGGATCACTTTAAATTTACAAATATATAACATCGCCCGATCGTTCTCATCATTCAAAGATATTTGTTCCGCACGCTGTACTCATTTGACTGAAAGTGTGGAAACATATTTAATGATTCTAGTATTTAATACATGCCACTCAGTTTGTGATTTCGTGGAAACTTCTTAAAATAGTAAGTTTTCAGCGCGTTATGTAATATATTTTTTATGATTGTTTTATGTGTAAACATTGTCATAGTCGTAACGGTTGTCGGGTTCCGCCGTGTCACTAGGTTCTTCAAAGTAATTTGAAAATGCGAACCGCAGTTGTTCGCGAAACGTCAGGGACAAAAAACCTAGTGACACGGCGGAATCCGACAACCGTTACGAGTATGAATCAAAGGTATGCTCCAAAGTCAACGTATAAGTGCCACCTAACGATCAGCGCCGCCAGATGGGAAGTTCTCTAGTGTTTTATCGTGAATTATCTCGTAAATGGGCTATCAAACATGGACATGAGTTGCGATGATACGTTGGCGACCTATTGATTATGATCCACAGCAAAACATGATAAAATCATATCGCTCTCGATACTACTCATACTATCAAAATCACAGCCTATGCATAAGTTCCCAAAAGATATTAATAGCCCCTTGCGTTAAGAGAAAAAAAATCTGCACTCTTTCTAGAGGGTTAGCTTTAACAACGAAAAGAATAGTGTACTAGAAGTTAACGTGGAGCTACTACATTGCCGACTTGTAGAAAAAGACAGCCTTACAAACATTCAACGGACTCTTTTGTCAGATACTGGGACTATATTACTTTTTGATCATACACGGCAAGAATTAGACCCGCAATCACTTATGACTAACTGGTATGGTAGCCAAAAACTACTCAAATGACTATGCAGCAACAGCTAAAACAAATCCAGCGGCTTGCATATCACGTCACAAGTGTGATACGTGCTTGTCCCTCGGTAACTCCAGGTGTTCCGCTTAGACTAATGTCACTATGACAAATGCTCTTAGATTTAACAGCTTAAACCAGCTGAAACCAGGAAATCTCAAAGAATGCCTGAAAATCCTCGGATAACTCATCCTGAACTGTCTAACATATGTTCCTAAGGATATAATTCCGATACAACACGAATTCGATCAATCGTACAAGGTAATCATAAAAGTCCCTCTTAATACGCATAATATACAGACCGATCAAAAGTAGAAGAAATCGGAACCTAAAGGCATTTATGTAGCCTTCGCTAAATACAGCAATCATTGGCATCTTTCAGACGACATAGCATAATTAACTCAGTTCAGTTAGTACATCTCGAGAGCGTCCAGAAGAAGATGAGTGAGATCTCGTCGAAACGGTCCCCCACAGTACACGCGGTCGGAAACCGGGCAGTATTATATATATTATATATATTATATATATATATATATATATCAGGTTCTTTCTTGTCATTACATATACATTTTTCCTATGTGTAACTCTAAAAAGATAAATAATTGTCAATGCATTAGAGGCATGGTGGGCACCGTGAAGGATTTATCTATAACTTAATGATTAAATGGGTTGCCTTGGACAGAAAAATAATATCTTTTGACAATTATTTCTGGTTATTTATTCATACATGAATCTTAAATTAAATGGTAGATAACTAATTTAAATAATGAGTAAGTACAACAAAGATAAAAGGGTGGCAATGATAATGTGGCACCAAAAGAATAATAGTTTAAGGACAGTACAAAACCCTCAAAGAATTTAAATATAAGTCTTGCAAGATGCCAAGCCATCAAGAGCTTTCCCAAGCAGACAAAGTAAAGTGAACTGATTTTTGCGAAATAATGTGCAGCAAAATATCTAAATCTGTTGTGAAACCGCATCAAATGAGTTACTGAATATTGATGAACCTTGGTTCAAAATGGATGAAGTTAGGCATCGTATTTACAATATTTATTTATATTTCATAACCTCGTCATTATTAGTCAGTTTGTGTACCAGTATTTGGCAGAATTTACATTTGAAATACATATGTCGTAGAGTTTTAAAAGTGTTTAAGTTACAATATATGCAGAGTCTTCTGTATTTTGTTGGTTATTTCGTTCTCATTGTTCTTTTGTATTTCATTCCTATTGTTTATTTATTTATTTATTTAGACTATAAGACAAAAATTAGAAGTGATGGTAATAGTGGAAAGAATGGCGCAAACCTTCATATTTGTGCCGTGCAAAACTGTAATATAAATTCTTTAAACAATGAAGGATATAGTATGTTTGGATAGTGTACTGAACCAACTACAGTTAAATAACTCACACATACAGACACAATTACCTATTGCGTCAATTATTGAAAACGAAGAAATCTTTGTAGGGTCAAGAGACTATAGAAACTTGGACCTTCCAGTAGTAAAGGCTTTTACCTATGTTTGGGGGTATCTAATAAAAAAGTGTTTGGAGAAACATTTTTGGCTAGAATGAGAAAAACATGCTCTGGAGGCATCCAATTATATCACTGCTTTTTCTGTATTTTGCAATTTTAAAAGTCGTAATGAGGACAAATTGTTTGGCAAGTTAAATGCCAGGGAAGCCATTTGTTCATATTATATATATAAATTAGAAACAATTTTTTTGGAACAATGTTCTAGTTTAGTCCTTCGCCCTAAAATAGTGCACACTTTAAAACATTATTTTGGAAATGTCAGTTACGTACCACTTTGTCCAAATTTTCTTAGGGATTTTTGCTCTCATTATACGTTAGATTGAGAATATTTTACGCTATAAAATTCTTAAATAGAGAGCTGGCCTCTAACAAAGGAAAAAATGTAAAATTAAGTGTGGTGAGACATTTATAATAAACACTGAAACATGATTTGTTGTTTAATTTCTCTATTATGTTTAAGTTTTTGATTCATTTTATAAATTAAGAGAGATCGGAAGTCAGACCGAACTAAATTGTCGACACAGTGATAAGTGCAATACGATATGCAACAATCTGTTCCCTATTATTGTGCTAGAGTTGCTATTACTAATTGTATTATTCATTTGAATCCGGTGCAGGTTTATACCCCTAACTTCTGATCCCCACTAATTGAAGTATGCCACTTTATTTTTGCGTTAATTGTGTGATATAGTGGTAAACATACTTCAATCACCCAGTAATATTATTCGTTGTATCACGCGAAATTCGATTAACAATTAACAATTGAGGATGTGTAATTAGCTGCGATGGCTTCATAAAAGGGCTTCAAGTGTTTTGCGAAGACAAATGGTTTGAACACTCAATTTTTCTATAAGACAATGGTTATCGTCAGTGATTCAAAGTGCAGACTACAAATTGAAACAAAGATTCGAAGCACAATGACTGCTATATATATTTTTGAACACCTCTGTGATCAAATTCTGTAATGTATAATCAAGTGTATACATCTAATTTTCTCTAAATGTTATTGTTGTTCCTAAAATAAAAGCACAGTTGTATTATTTACCTTACAAACTCTTTTTTCAAGCGTGTTACTTACAAATTAACAGAATAAATTATAATTACAATTTTGTCGTTTGAATTTCCTTCCATTCCGTTATTTTCAATATGGCGTCTAACTAACTTCACTTAATTTTGAAGGTCAAAAAATAATACCACACAAACATCAAAGAAACCGACAAATTTGTCCCTTCTGTTATTCTGTGGTCACGGTAACTCGACGTGCTAACCGCGCTAGAGGCGAAAACCTTCTGACGTGTACCGAGATTAGATCTATTGATTTTGAACGAGGGTCGGAGAGATACTCAATTTCCTCTTCATCTTGTTTGGTAGATCGGTGGCTTTTATTTTATTTGTGAATCCAGTGTGCGTGTGTATTTCCCGTGCTTTCTTTCCTTTTGTCTTGTGTAACGTTATGCCTTTTTCCTCAACTCTTCCTTTAATTTGTGCAACTCCTTCTTTACTTATTCATCGTGTTAGTTATATTATTCTTCTGAATGTTGTGTTGTCATGCGTCTCCATTCTGTGTAATGTGTTTTGTGTTCTACTGCATATAATGCTCTCAAGTGTTTCCAAGTCGAGGTCTTGATACAGTGTTGCATTTGTGATGTAACACGGTGCCCCTGATGCGAATCGCATTAGTTTGTTGAGTTTTCGCTGTATTTTCTTCTTTTGCGCTTCGGTTGCCTGATGCCAAAGTTCTCCAGCATAGGTAGCGATCACTATTACTATTGTTTTAATAAGGTTTTCGCCTCTAGCGCGGTTAACACGTCGAGTTACTGTGACCTGCCAAAGTGGTTTCGCCTCTAGCGTGATTTATACGTCGAGTTACCGTGCCACTTTGGTATCCCTGTTTCTCCTAAAGAAGCCCCCTACGGCGAAGGCGAAACGTCGAGATCCCACCTTTCTCTTTCTTAATTATCCCCCAAACCCTCTTCTGTCTCTCTTTCCTTCTCTTACTCTTCACATTTTCCTTCTTTTTCACGCCCCCTGTTTTTCCCTTTTTCTTCATTTTATCCCTTTTTCTTTTTATTTCTTTCTCCTCTCACTCTTATTTCATTTCTATATATTTCATTATGATATGGTCCAATTCCGGAAGTAGTTCGTTTGAAAATAATGTCTTCATAAAATTTGCAGAGTTATTTTATTTACGATAAAAGAGATAGGTGGTAGCACTAGTAACTGGTTTTGCTAGGAACTCGGGGTTCTCATTCGTTTAGTATGACTATATAACTGGCTATCTACTATCCTGCTAACCCATTGAAAATTATCTTTCTAAAGTTACACATACATTTTTCATTCTGGTGAATTTGATTTGAAGTTGTCGCGGGTATAGTATGCGTTGTTTCTCTTTTCTCGGATTCTTCGCATTTGTTTCGTTACTATGATAAACGGAAATGAATTCATTTCAGGTAATCACGTTTTCCTTCAAACTGCGTTTTCAATTAGTCTTCTTCCGCTAATAATAATTATTTTACACAAATATTCATCTATTGTGTAGCATTCTATGTGATACTCGAAAGTACTGAGAATTTTCCTATTATACGTATAAAACTCTTGTTTCTGATAATTGTCATGTTGCTGTAACAACGACTCTTTTTAGCTATCGTCGTCTATACGATGAATAACAAGCAAGCCGTCGGTAGTAGTTATCGTTACTTTTAAAGACGCCCCGTGGTAGGTAAAGAGAACGTGACACGGAAAGCCTAGAAGCCATCTAATGATTTGTCAAACGTACCAAACTGTCTCTTTCGTTTAATACAAATTTGAATCAGGTACCTGCAACATTTCTCGTCAAAATATCGCCGCTGAATTTGTAATCGGGAGTTTGAATGGATTCATTACCACTGTGACAAAGAAATGTGAACCACCTTTTTACAAGATTCCTTTTCACGATTATTCATCTACACAATTCCATACGCAATGCGTAAGCAACGAAAAGAACGGCGGAACGTCAGAGGAAGGGAGAACAGAGGGCTAAATTATAAATTCAATGTCGCGTTACATTGTTTTTTTTTGTCCACGTGTGGTAAACGGTGCGATATGTGGCACGTGTGTTGGGGGTTAAATTTTCATATGAATATTAATATTTTTCAAATTAAATGAAATAATCTTATTGCACAGGTGTGGTAGCGAAGACCGCAGACTGTCGGTTGGCCATTGAAACAATTATCTGTATGGATGATCTGCATAACAAGTTCTCTGTTTCGGCGCAGTATGAATTATTAATCACGGTTTTAATAATTTCTTTTATTGCTATGGTAATATTGAATTTGTATGAATTACCGTTTACAATCGCTTTTTCTGACTGACTGGGAAATTAATAAAGACTAGCTTTTCATTAAAGTTTAGTACGAGATATGTTGCACAAATAATAAAAGGTTTATTCTGTAAAAAGTTATATTTCTGGATTAAAGCACTTGTAAACCGTTGCTTATTTAAAAATGATTTTTTTAATACAACCAAACAAGAAACATAACTTGGTATGGTTCATAATAATTCACCTTACTTTAATACCATATCACATCACATTTATTTAACAGCTTTAATCCTATTGGATATTGTGTGAAGAGTTTTGCACCACCCCATATTTCATGTAATTTTGTTGTTATTTTGTTTAGCATGCATAATGAACTATTATGCAACTATTGCAATTTGATAGTCTTCATACCAAGTTCTCGCTGTTTTTACCTTACGCATAGTGCTGCTAAGAAATAAAATCTGCTACTGCAGATTGGCATAATAAAATTCATGACAATAAATTTTCACTAAAAATATTTTCATGTTTATTGACGTTAATAGTAATGAATCTGAGTTTTACAGAGGTATAATTTTTCTTTTTTGACTAAAGACTAATGTCATGCATTATATTTTCCCAGTATACCCAGTGAGAACACGTTGGTCGAATAACCGTTGCCATAACGTTGCAACGAATACATGTTGCACATTATAAAAACAACATTAACTTTATAACCATATTTCAAACAAAAGCTGAAAAAAATGTGGAACAAATGTCCAGTCGTAACCAATGATTTCAAGTATGTTAGAAAACGACGTTGTTTGCTATCTCTATACTAACGTTATAGAAGAGAAACGTTTTGGTAAAGTTGAATTAAACTCCATTTCTAAACAATGTCTGAAATGGTGTTAAATAACAATGTTGTCATTGACGCAACATCATTCAAACGTTACAAATTAGCAGTTAACCAAACCGTATCTTTGAGTACTAGTATACGAGAGTTCCAAAAGGAGAGTTATTTTGGGCAGCCACAAGATCATAAATAAACGCTTAGTGAACGTCTAATTAGAGAGTATTTCAAACCTATGATTGAAGTGGTCATAAACAGCAACGTTGTTTTATACATTTTCGTCAATATTATGTAAAAGCTACAAATTAATGTTGAATTGAACGGTGTATTTAACTATTAACGTATGTAATATTTAAATGCAATTTTATTTTACGCAATTACTACAACGTTGTAAAGAGACGTTTAATTATTGTGGAATTAAAGGATACTTTCAACCAATGCAAATTATCCAAAAAAGCAACGGTACTTTATGCAACTATGTATTGAAGGTCGTAGTAAAGTAATGAAGATAATGAATGTTATAGCAAACCCATCCAAATTTAATTACTTTCTACTCTATATTTAATGATAATAATATCATTTATTGATCAATTGTATAAACAAATAGATCTTGATCAAAGGTTTTAAAGACAATTAAATATGAGTATTCTAGCGAATACAGACAACCATTACCAGCCATAGCTATATATATTCCCGATATTGATCAACAGCTACTCAAGACCACGACCTACAAGCCTGGAAATAGGCACATTCGCTAGGACCTCAAAGAGAATTTATTGTTTCTCTGCGCAGAGGGAATTATCTGACGATGGAGAAACATTCGAGAAATTATAGACAAAGAAGGCAAGGCTATTGTGCACCTTCAGTTTTCTTCGACGGTGCAGAGAAGAACAATAGATTTCGAATTTTTGCAAAGTTACTTACCATATAAAATCGGCAAAAATATCCAACATTCTGTAGAACACGATCAGAGCTCCCTTATGGGAAACCGCACAAATATCTCATAGGAAACTACACGACATTGATCTACAGCTGCACAAGTTACATCTGGTGCTGAGTTTGACAGTCCATCCGAAATTGTAGAGAACAAAAAAAACAGAAAAATATTCAACATCTACTCAGGTGTCCTGCTAACCATAAAGTTAAAATTGCATATAATTCATAATTTGTTAGAATAGTTTTAAGTTTGCTATCGCCCAGAGACGTATTCCAGCAGAAAACATTATCTGCGGGGTCGCATCAGCCGTTCAGACATGTGACGAAAGCAGCGCCGAAGTAATTCACCATGAAGTTGAAGTTCCACAAATTCATTGAATGTCGTCACCTTTCTGGGTATATGTAAGTTATTTAAAGTTGAAAGTTGACTAAATAGTTGTATCCATCTTTGTTCTTCTGGTTGAGACAATCTCTCATCCCATCCTAGTTGCAAACACCACAGTCTTTGCAATATCAGCTTTGCTGTAGTTACATCTTAGAAATGCTTGATAGCACAGTCCTTTTAGCGATTCTCGTTTCTTGCTGAATACTAATACAAAACTTGAATGTGTCTTGTTTAGAGTTCCATATCATGCCTAATGTTTTTGAAGTTTCTAATTTGTCGGTTGGTAATAAATAATTTTCACCTGAAGTGCAACTGCCTCTTGGTAAAGCTGCTATTTCGTTTGATTGCCATTTTCTCAATTTGAACTGTCCCTCTTCAAATAAATTTGTCAGTTCTGCTTGCAGATTCCTGGCCTCTTCTATCGTCGCTACTCCTGTTAGGACGTCGTCTACATAAAAATCAGTCATTACCACTCTTGCTGTATTGGAAAACTTGTATTCGTTATTTTTTGCTAATTCTTGTATGCATCTAACTGCATACAACACAAATCTTCTATTAGCTTCTTACTTATGATGTGTTACAAAATGCTCTTCGCATGCCCTTTCTTCTTTAGTTAAAATTGATTTAGAAGTGACTTCCTCTAATTCCCAGAATTGTTTCAGCTGGTGACTTAATTGCTCCGCTGTAACTAGATGACTGAATAGGGAGAAGCTTCCATATAAGGCCCTGAAACTACAAAACCAAGTTTTGTGTTCAATAACGAAGGCAAATTTCTTCCTAATTTAATGTGATTGCCTCTGAGCAGATCCACATATATATCCGCCCCTATTAGGACATCTATTTTACCTGTTTTATTAAAGGTTGTGTCTGTTATGCGTGATATTTAATAGTATCATCAATTTACTAACATTCACGCTCACAATCGGTAAATTCTCCGTTATCTTGTTTAAAATATAAAACTTCAATCTTTTGCAGTATGACCCGACTCGTGAATCTATTTGAATATACGTAGATTGATTTATTTTCGTGATATAGTTGTTAATACCTTTGATAGGTATGCTTTCTTTTTGTATACGACAACCTATTGCGTCGCACAACTCTTTTGTTATGAAATTACTCTGAGAACCAAAATCCAATAATGCCCTTTTAGTAAATTTCTTACCTTCCTCATTATATATATCCACATTGGCTGTTCCCAAAATCAGACTGGATGTTTTCATTTGTGCCATTGAATTGAACGCGAAATCTTGTGACGTCGCATCTTTTGACGATCCTGCTTCATGATTCAGTTGGACTGTATGACGACTGCTTCTTTCTTGCCTTCCTACAATTGTGCGCTCCTTCAGTTGAACTGCCTGTTCCTTTTCCCCTTCCTGTTGCTCGTGTAATAGTGCCTTAGTTTGCATTTTTTGCAACCACTTGACTGACATTTACAGGAGTGATGATTTGCTTTTAAACAATTAAAACAAAGTCTTAATCCTTTCACTTTTTTCCATCTTTCATTGACTGTTAAATTTAGGAATTTGTCGCATGCAAATAATATATGTGTGTTCTTACATAAAGGACATTGAGTGTTTGTTACAGTAATTGAACACACCTTTGATGTCGAGATCCTCGGAGTATTTGTTTGTTTCGATTGTGTTGCTGTGTTGGTTATAGTTTGTAATAAATTACATCTTCTTTGCAGAAAACCTATCATTTCCTTTAATGTAGCCAAGTCTTTCTTTTTTGTTGCGAATGATTCCCATTCTCTTCTTGTTGTATTGTCTAACTTTATGAAAAACATGTAAACTAATAAAGTGTCCCATTTTTCTACTGGTTGTTCTGATGCTTCTAAAGACCGTAAATTTTTATTAATAGCATCTAAAAATTGTCTCAATTGTACATAGTCCTCTTTTGTAATAGGTGCTATGTCATATAATGGTCGTATATGGTTCTGAATGATTAATTTTCTATTTTCAAATCTTTCTTTCAATAGTGACCACGCCCCTGGATAATTTTGAGACGCTACCTCTATTGACGCAATCACTTGTAAAGCATCTTTTGTTAAACTGGACTTTAAATAATAGAATTTTTGAATATTACTTAAATTGTCGTTGAAATGAATCAAATGTAAAACGTAAGCCATTCGTCGTAGTAAGCACTGAATACTTGTAACTTAATTGGTGGTAATTTTATTTGCGCATTTAAATCTTATGACGATTGCAAGGACTGTGTGGATGTACAATTCACAGGTATAGCAGTAAACTCCACTCACACAAATTTATTAATTATGCGGAACGCAGCGTTTCAAGAGCACGTGGGCTCCCATTGTCAACCGTGTTACCGACTTTCAGTCCCCGACAGTCGGTAACACGGTTGACAATGAGAGCCCACGTGCTCTCGAAACGCTGCGTTCCGCATAATTAATAAATTTGTGTGAGTGGAGTTCACTGCTATACCTGTGAATTATTTAAATCTTCGTTTTCTGTCGTCCTGGTGCTGTTTTGCTCTGGTTTGTATTTTTCAATGATTTCCGTAGATTCCACATACAATTTAAAATAATTTTCTTCAAAATTTTCTCTTTCTATTTCTTGGGCCTCTAGCTCTCTTGGACTTGTTTGTGCTTCAATTTGATATTAAATTGAATTGAATTCCTCAAAATAGCTGTCCAACTTAGTCATTCGAATACACAATTCTTGGTAGCGTGTATTATCTTTGATTCCTCTGATAAATGTATAAAATCTGGTTAACTTTGCTTTTATAGTACCCCTTTTTGCACTAATTCATCCATTGCTATTCTTTTAGGCTGCTACTATAAAAAGACTCACTTACCTTGTACCTAAGTCACAAAAGTACCTTTGTCCGTTTCTGTGTTCACCAAAGCCGCTCTGTGTGGCAATGTGGCGGAACGAACTTCTGCTATCTGAACGTTATGATCCAATGAAACGCGCTCGTTCCTCGCTGACTATGGCTGAACGAACCTCTGCTGTCTGGACGTTGTTATGATCCAATGAGACGCACTCGTTCCTTACTGACTGTGGCTGAACGAACCATTGCTGCCTGGACGCTATTATAATCCAATGAAATGCGGTCGTTCCTCGCTGACTGTGGGTGAACGAACCTTTGCTATCTGAACGATGTTGTGATGAAATGAAATTCGCTCGTTCCTCGCTGCTGTGGCTGAAAGAACCTTTTTCCTGTTGCACGTGTTCCAATTCAAACTAATATGTGTTAATGCTTGCACCAATTTGTTCGTATTTTCATGTATATGTATATCTTGTACTTCTCACTCACTTGCTAATGCTGACTAATTGCTAACATACATCGTTCATTTAATTGTTTTTGTCCTTTCTAACCTCACCAAGTATCCGGTATCCGGCGAAGGATCATAATGTTATGTACTATTTGTAAATGTCTTTACTGATACATCGTTACATCACATAGCATTTTTTGTACTATATTAAAACATATTTATTGGTACACGTATATACTACATAGCATTTCTTTTGCGCAACATTGTCTGATACGCTTACTTAATACTGCACTATACGACACTCGTGCGACACTGCTCGGCCGCGGCGAACAATCCCGAACAGATGGCAAACATCAAGCACCACACACTCAATTCGAACAGACAAAAATATTTGACGACATTACTCTTTGCCGACGATCAAGTATTAATAGCCAGTGGCGAAGACACACCTCACAATGCTGCATGCGAACTAAATACTTAACTATATCGACAGAAAAAGAACTAAAACAAAGCCATTTAATAAAAATGAAACAATCAGATCAAAAATAATTAACAATAAAGCAATAGAACAGGTAAGAACATGTAACTTCCTTGGATTTACCATATCGTATTGTCAAGACTATAACAAAATTTAACCAAATAAATGGCACCATGGCTAGAACATTGACTACCAAAGTAAGGAAGGATATGTTGGTAAAATTCTATAAAATAATGGCAGTCCCATGCGATATATATGGACATGAAAGCTGGACCATAACTAAAGCAAGTGAAAGAAGAATCCAAACATCAGAAATGAGATTTCTAAAAAGAACAGCAAGATATACAAGCATAGATAGGAAGAGAAGCACAGTTGTAAGAGAAGAACCTGAAGTTGGAAGTGTTAACGAAATAATAAGGGAATATAGACATTTAGAATTGGAGAGAACACGTCGAAAGGATGGATGACTACAGAATACCTAAAATAGTGTAGCTACGAAGCGAGAGGAAGAAGATCGATAGGACGCCCACGAAAGAGATGGGCAGACCAAAACTAAAAATCGTAACACGCTCAGAGCCTCATACAAGCTGTAAGAAGAAAAAGAAGAATTAAAATACTTGCAAAGCTTCCAAATTCGTTAAATATAAAAGTATGAAGAGAGTGTGGTCAGGTCAGCCAACCACTTCAGTTTAACCTCCTTTTGAATATTATTTATGCAACTTTTAATTTAACATTTCTTAGAATCCAATGCTCGTAAAATTTATAGTTAAGCAATTACACGGCTATTTAATTTATATTCCTCCTGACTTCGTCTGCGAATACTTCACAGAAATTCGTTGTTGGACAATTCTACGGTTGTCCAATATGTACATCCCTGAACTTTATATGAAAAAACATTACACGCTTAGTGTAAGAAAAATATAAGAATTTATGTTCAAAAAAAGAGAAAATATTCACTTTGTACAAGAAATTTAAATATATGTATTGCACCTTAATTTTATTCAAAGTATGTAATTTTTTATACTGTAGTTCGAATATATGCAAATATTATATATATTCTTAATAATAAGGAATATGTTTTTTGCATGAGCCGAACTCTAAATATAATATAACAAAAACAGCGTAGCACGAATTAGAATCATATCACAAAAACACAGCTGCCACACTAAATATCATAAAATAAATGTAGAAAAGATTTCAACTTAACGCCTGCGTGTAAGAACAATACAAAGAATTCTTATTATTAAAAGTGAAATTCTGTAACGAACATTGTTCCGTTAAAGACTTTGTTCAAGACAAATATTGAATATCCTGACCTGTAAACGTTTAAGAGTATATTTGTTAAATAAACACTTGTGGGTTATTATTTACTTTGGAAACAAGAACGTGTAGGTATGAGTGGGTTATGCGTCAACGGGCATGTAATGATTACTAATACGTACATGTGAATGTTTATGAATTGAAAATACATTTATTATGATCGCTTGGCATTGTTCGGTTATTAAAAAAAAAAACTTTAATTGGAACTCAGTTCGCGAACTTTCTGATCGATCTGATTAAATAGTTTTCGTCGTAATAAATCGTTAATCGAAGGTATGCACGTTATTAAAAATGTAACAGTTAACAGTTAGCTTACGCACATGAACTTCTAAAATCGAGCTACTGACTGAGGAAGGTGCTTCTATTTTGAATATTTACACCATTTACACATTTTATTGAAATAACAAGAGATCCCATTCATATAACTGCAAATAAACTCGAATTGCACTTAGGGCACATTCTTTTATGCAAATCACCTTACAGAGAGTTTGCATTAACAAGTGCTTCTGGCATTCACATTTTGGAATACTCACAGAAATACGGTGTCGTTAACGTTCGAAAACGTTTGATAATGATTGAACTCTGTTTCTAATATTCTGACTATTTTTCGAATAAAATAATCTTGTGTATGTAATTGATTTTGATGAAAATAAATACAGTTTAGCAAAATAGAAAATTTACTCAATTTGTTGTGATTATGGACATGCTAAAGCATGATAGTGTTCAAATCACTCCAAACTTGTTTCCGTATAATACTACTCAGGGTTGTACCATATCAACAGTCATCTGATTGTATGTGCAGATGAAGAAAGCTTACCGTTAATAGTGACCATGTGCAAAATTATATGCCGCATTAAAGAGGTCATAAAATAATCGTCATTACGTTTATTGCACTAGCATACGAAAAGTACAATAAATGATGGGTTATATTATAACCGTGTATGATTATCGATTCTTTACAGGGCGTTAAAACCGTATTGTCGAATGTAAATTGAGCGATTATTTTAATATTTCAATGTCTACTATTTACACCGAGTTTATTTCCATAAAAAGTTATCGATAGATTTTGACCTGCTCTTAATGGTGTAGTTAAATTAAAAACGAATAAAACGCAGTATATCAACACCTACGTATACTATGGGGCGGCAATAAATGTACGCAGCTGATAATTTACTTACCAGTTGGTAGTGTATGGATAATTGTTTCTTACATACATACGAGAATTGCCTTCCTGCCTTTTTTAGTTTTGGCGCTATAAGTTTCAAGACAGCTTTCTAATCAACGACATCTACAATAATTTAGATATTACGCTTGTTGATTGTATCAGCGAATTTAATATCTTTATTCTACATTTATTTACAATCTATAATGAATATCAGCTTCTACAAATAAAAGTAATAAGATTAAATTTCGTTTCAGGCGCTTTATGATTTGAAGGATACTGAAAATTGCAAACCACGTTATTTAAAGAATGGGTAATGTTTACATCCCATGAATAATATTAGATCAAGAATACGTGATGCTACACCATATTGCCAGTTTTATTAATATATCTCTCTCATATTTGTCTCTCCACTTATAAATTATTATTATTTGAAATTGTTTCATGTAAAGAAACTTATGAAACATGTCAATAAGAGGAATTCTTTGCATAATTGTGCACGACCAGTGACTGCTAACAAATAAAGAATAAACGAACAATCACACGCAGCCAAAAGAGGCGAATTACATAATTCGATTGCAAAATTTGTATATTCTAATTAACAAGGTCTCCAGCGATTTAATTAGCAACCTAAACACTGACCGTCTGAGATTGATACATCTCGAATTCTTATCACGACGATATGTACACGTTGTACCCAAATAAAATCGAAGCAAATGTATTTTGAACTGACTATGTACGTACGTATTATGGATTTCTCAATTTGAACAATAAGCCACGTCATTTTATTTCACACTCAATTCGCAATAATTAATAAGTTGCACAACCATATGTGCACATACACACATAATACATACAAGTACCTAACATGTATGTGTGCGACACGAGTACTTCCTTTCATAATGTTGTTCAACAAACAAGAAATATTTTGTGTAGAAATGTCTATGTTGAACATGAAACTAGCTACATAATATAATTTAAAAATTTTGTAGTAGTGAAACATCGCTAAACAAAAAATTTTTAAATAGAAATTTGGTCGCTATTCGTGTCAGATTTCATTTTAAAAATGTTCTAAGTCTCGTTACCTATTAAAGAATAATTGGTGTGTGTATATATAATCCCAAAATATTTATAGATAAACTTCAGTGTTTCAAACGCATGACTCAGTTTTGTTTTAATGTATAATAACAACGGTTTGAAAATATAATATGGTACTTAAAAAATAAAGTACGTAATGAACCAAGAAAAGCAACTTGCAAATATATTTTCTATTATAATTGCATATACGTTCCAAGATATCGTAATAATTTGTTTAGAGATTTGTCACACCTATCAAGTTAATTATTAACTAAAACGATAAATTGATTAGGGCAGAAACAACCGAACTCCGTATAAATTAACATTAAAGTTTCATATCATTATATAATTTTCGAGAATAGGGATGTATAGTATGTTCAGATATTCAAGGGAAATTCATTTCCAAGAGGTAAATAACCCTCCCTCCCCTCCCGCAAAATTGAATAATTTTCAGTTTCTTCGATATAATTCTCGAATAGGAAGAATTAGAGGTGATGTTTAAATGTAAGAGTTACTTGATATCGGAAGTTCTTTCATAACACGCTACTGCAGAATGAACACTTATGTCGTTAGCATATTTGTAATAATATGGAAAAAAGTTTTGGATAACAGTTTTATATTTACTTAAAGTCGTATATACCACTAGCTATACAAAGTGTTTCGGAAGTAAGTAACACCAAATAAGACTCAAAGTGCGCTCAAAAAGCACTCCTATTACAATATCGATTCGAATAACCTATTGGCATTAATTGACACAATTTTTTAACTATGGCCATATCTGTAATAATATGAACAAATGTTTTAAATAAAAATTGTTTATTCTTTAAATCTGTTATCTATTATACTTGCAGGGTATTCCAGAAGTAAGCAATACGGACTCCTTTAAATCTTAATCACCATTTCGATTGATTGTAATTAAGATATTCTAATTTTCCATATAACAAGTTCTGTTAGTATGGATTTCTTATTAACTTATTTAATTATACATAAACATCGACAACATGGAAACAATACTCCTTAGTCTTTCTAATATGAGAAAAATGATTTGAATGAATAAATCTGTTTAAATTGCCTAATTCGTAGTTTCGTTTTTATAAACAAATATATAAGAGATGTAAAATGTTCTTGCAAAGTGATATAAGTACAGTCTTATCACACGCACAACGCCTAGTTGGTTACATACTTTGTTATATGTATGTTTGTAAATAATCAAAACAGTTTTTTTAATTTTATATTAATAGGTAAATCAGTATGAAATAGAATTACACGAAAGGTTAAAAGAAATAATCACGATAAGCCAGCAAGATACTAGTTTTCATATAGACAATGATACACTCTGAAACTTCTTCAACCATTTAAGCCTGATTCTATAGAACTAGTCGTTACTGGAAGCGCAATTTCACAAGAAGATCTTGAAGAATATCTAGAACACAAATTAGAACTCTGGACAACCCAAGAGGGAGATGTAGTGGATATGGAATATAAACAAACTGCCATGGAAATAGACTCTCTCTTGGATTGGCGCAGAGCAAGTTTAAAACTGTATCATTGGAGAGCAACTACGTAAAAAAGACGAACTCATAGTTCTTTTTCAATACGTGCTAGTTCGCATTGTGTATGCCCAGAATATACTGCTATTAACGCTATAAGACATAATATAGATAACGAAAGTGGGCGCTTAAGGCCAAAGATATTAAATTAGAAAACTTCTTTGCTTCGACTTCAACTTTGGAAGACACAGAAATATTTGATTTCACCCGAGAGTGGATCGAAAAGCGTTATATAATAAATAAGTAAATAAAATAAAATAAAATAAAATATATGCACTTTGCATATAATCCGGTCTATTATCAATAAATGCAGTATGTATTTATAATTTTTGTATATTTGTACAATAAATATTACAAAGACTAAAGAGTATTGCTTTCTATGTTTTCGATGTTTAGACACACCTCATTAAATAAGCTAATAAAAAATCCATACTTGCAAAACTTTCTACATAGAAAATCGTAAATTCGAAAATCGAAAATATGTTGATTACAATCAATTGAAATGGTGGTTAAGGTTTAAAGGAGCCCGTATTACGTACCTCTGGAACAACATGCAAAGGGATGCAAGGGGATCTAAGCAGATTTAAAGGATAAAAAAATCTTTATTTAAAACATTTTCCAGGTACGAAAATTTGCCAATTGAAATTTAACAACATAAATGGCGATTTAAACAGCGATTTGTTCAAACGGCTCTGTGGTGCAATGGCTTAACACACCGATCTAGCGAACGGGAGCTGTAGGTTCAAATCCCACCGCGGCCGTTTAAATATTTAAAAGTTCACGAAGAACTAATTCATTAAATTTAACGTTGGAGGAACAAGAAAATTTCAATTATCATTGAAAAAAACCAACAGAAAATTATTCTAAATGATTTAAGACTTGTTTTCATATCACCACAAATATCATCAAAATCAATTTTTGTGGATAAAAAAATTCCTAAATATCTAAACATACTATATACATATCCCTCCAAGTTTTATTTAAATCTGAATTTGTCACTTGGAGAATTTTCCTTCTAAGTTAATTGAGTTGGAATAGAGTGGTAATGAATTACAAATGTACTGGATTAAGCAACATTTAAACATATTGCCTAACGAACCGGTTGATTGATTAACCAAAGACGTTGCTCCGGAAGGACATCTCTATGAGACCAATGTTTTCTTTCTTTCTTCCTACCTCATGCTTGTGTTTAAATAAAGTAGTAAAACATCAAATTGGTTCAATGTCGAAATGCCACAAAAGTGCAGTTATTTATAACAAACATAATAAATTCATATACAGGTGAAGAATTAGTCAACGTGAAATGAAATTAAAGGTAAGTATTATAGCTTAAACAAATTTTTATCTCAAGGAAAATATAACTTTGGTTTAAAGCTGATGTGCTAATCGTTAAAAGATTTATTTGCAGTATGTAAAGACATTCGTTTATTCTATGAAAATAGATAAATTTATTGATCTAATAATTTATTCATTAAGTACTCAGAGATCGAACATAGATTGAAATGTATCTTTGAAAAAATGTAACTAACATTTGTAGTATTTACTAGAGGAGATTCCTGACTTGTTATAAATAAGGGAAGGTAAGCAACGCAGGTACCTACAATACATAAATATAAATTCAGGAATATGTAAACTTTTTTATGCAAAATCATAAATTCCACAAATACTAACACATTATTCTTCAATATTCTTAACTACGTTACTACTCCTTACTTACATATATTCAAGTCAAGAGATACCAATGTCTTAACATGTAAGACGTGAATCAAATAAAACAATTGCTTTATTAAATACATACATACATGAGCACGTGCCACACATATTGTCTTCGATTACAATGTGCGTAGAAGCATTTAATAAAACACAGAAGACATGCAAATGCTATCACTGACAGAGTGGTGAATAAAAAGGTATACATTATTTACAAAGAAGAAAATTTAAACGTCTTGGTATGAAATTGTTATCCTTTCTAAAACTCTTAAGCTGGAATATAATTGTGTAACAGTTGCCCTGATTATATCTAAGTATGTAATTTCAGGTACCGATCAAACTTTTGATAAGATGTGTCAATTATTTGCTGCAGTCCAAATGTTATGATTTTATATCTAATATCCATAATTCTATCTCACTAACGGTATTTGTTTTATATACAGCGGTGTTCATATGTATATACATCTGTCACACCGAGAAAACCTAACATCTACAAAATCTATCAAGTGATAGATAACTACTTGTTTACTCCTCTATATAGAATTTCGTGGTTGTTAGAACAGCTTATTTGCATACAAACAGCATCGTTGCACATATTGCCTCTTTAAAGTGTCGAAGTTACAGCGGGTTTGCACACGCGTTTTTTATATTATTTTGCCATTAAATTAAATAAAATGCACAAAAGAAAGCAGACGAATTAAGATAAAGGTTGTACATCGTCTTATTGACGTCCTAGAATTGTAGTCTGTTGAAGATTGCCAGAAAATAAAGTGTTTGCGTTGCGCGATACAGATAAGAAAACAAAGAAGTATTCAAAATCAAATTCGTTTATTACAACAAACATATTAATTTATTTATTAATTTATTGTTGTGTAATTTTGTCTTTGAGGTCTCGGTTCCAATAAATCAGCATAGTACTATCTCGTGGTTGTCCTTCTCTTCTTCAAATAATCAATTAAGATTATACCTTGCAAATTTCAAAAAAGCTGCGGCCATAACTTTTTCAGGTTCGCCGTAAAAAAAAAACAATTTGCCGTGTGACCTTTGGTGGTATATAGTGATGTATCCATGTCTCATCTACAGACACATAAAGCCGGAGAAACTCACTTGTATTGAGCTTAAGCATATTCAAAAATTGGTTTAAAGTTTTCATGAGATTCAGTTTTCTATCAATCGTCAGCAGGATTGTGACGGATATTAGTAATCTTTCTAATTGTCACTCGGCAGTCTACTAACACGATATCCTGAACTTTATTGATCATATCGTTCGTAGTTACCTTAATGGGACGATCTGGCCGTTCGTCATCAAAGACGGATGTTCAACCAGTTTCTGATGGTAGTTTTCCCATCCAAAGAGAAATCAATAGAGTCACTGACCAGTATTGTTCTTTTTCTACGATTCTACAGACACATAAGCTCTCAGCAGCTTTCAAAATAACACTCGATGTATCTCTGAAATTTTGGCACACGTCAACAAAATAATAGTACTTACAGTCGGTAACGTAAATTTTGACACAAGTACCATCTGTCTTCACTTTACTGTACTTTTCATACCATTCACGTATCTACTTTAATATTTAAATAAATAGGTATTTTAACTAATGATTTTGAACAACGGATACCGCCAAAAAAGAAAGGAACATCAAAACTTATTCAACAATAAGTTTTAGTTTATGAGATACGGAACATCTACAGAAGACGATTTATTAAATTGGGATATATCTGGAAGTCGTAATTCTAAATTTAGCTAAAAATTATGAAAAGCATGGATTAAAACAGGTTTGTTAAAGGTTATGCTTGATAACGTAAAATGTAGCAATGAATACGTGTGCATATACAAAAACACTTACAAATCCATATTCAGACACCATCAAACAACTTTTCATATCTATCTGTACCCATCAGCTACTTATCTACTATAGTTAAAAACTTAACAACTTCACAAAACTTCATGGGAATACATATATTTAAATTTAAATAACCGGAATCGCAACAGTTTTTTACTAGAAACGATTTCTGATTCCTGGGTTTCCGGCAGGGTATATTGTTGGTCCCGAAAGGGACCCTTTCGACTAAGGTGACATTTCGACGAGATCGTACTCATCTTCTAGACGCTCTCGTTCGCCTAGCGATCGGGAATGAACCAACACTCCCCAGACGGAGGATGGACGATTGGTGTGTACGAAGTACCAGAAACTTCTTTCCTCAACTTCTCCATCCTAATGGAACTCGTTCGAGCGTCCAACTACTCAATCCGCCTTCGGTTCAAATGAATCTGCATCTTCGACAAAGTGTGAGGGTTCCATTTCTAAGTAGTGATTAGCAGGCTGGGTGCTCTGCTGTCAGTCCTGTTGGCCCACGACGAGTGACCGTGGTCAAGGGTATCTCCAAAGGATTCTGGGGTCGTAGTTCTGAGACGCCGACACGAGGGAGTTCCAATGGTCCACTGCTTTGTCGAAAAACAGGATGGCTATCCTTCGGATGGAGTTCATGAGTGACTCCACTCCGCCGTCTTCATATAGAGTGGTGTTCCTAACGAACCAGGGAGCGTTGGTATTCGTGGTATTCGGTTCCGGAACGTCTGGAGTTTTGTGCATGTAGGTAGTCGCGGCGGTTACCCATACGGACTATGTTACGATGAGTCTAAGTACTGTCTTGTACATCCGTATCTTACGTGTGGAATCTAGCTTGCCTCGCCCGATCAGTAACGGATAGAGGGTCCAAAAATTTGCCGTCCGCGATCGAGGACGCGATGTATATGACCTCCCCAGTTCACTCTGGAATCCAATATGACCTCCAGGTATTTGATCTGAGGCTAACACTCCCCGTAGATCGAATGGTGGGTTCGAAGTACCGGAAATCTTGTTTCCTCAACTTCTCCATCGGACTAGAATTCGCTTGGACGTCCAGCTACTCAATTCACCTTTCGCCCGAGCGAATTTTCCTCGACGCAATTGATGGACGTCGTTTCCCCGTCTTATGGTAACTCACTCCGGCTTCCGGCTAGTCGATCCATCTTCGGCTAGAGTGAATCGTGGCTTAGACGGGGTGGAAATGGGTCTCTCACCCATCGGGATGCGAATAACCCGGGCTTCCGGATACTCAATTCATCTTCGGCACCGGGAAACCGCACCTGCAACGAAGTGCGAGGGTCCCATCTCCGGATGGAGGTCAGCAGGTTGGTTGCTTCCTGCTGATGGTCTGGTTGCCCGCGACGGCGTGTCTTGGGCAGGGTAGAAATGTAATCTCAGCCCCGTCGGGGTAACGGCTACCCGAGCGTCAGGCTACTCGATCCACCTTCGGCTCAGGGAAACCGCACCTGCGACGAAGCGTGAGGGTTCCACTTCTAGGCGGAGATCAGCGGGCTGCTAATCTTCGTTGGCCACGATGAGTAACCGTGGGCGGGCGTACCTCCAAGGGATCCTGGAGTCGTACACCCGGGACTCCGACACGAGGGGGTTGGAATGGTCTACCGCTCGGTCGAAGAATCGGACTGCTATTCTCCGGATGAAATCCATCACTCCGATGTCTTCTTGGATGGTGGTGTTCCTTACGTACCAGGGTGCGTTGAGGACCCTACGCAGTGACCGGTTCGCACCTTAAGCGAGGGAGCTAGCCTCCCTCGTCCCGCCATCATCGGATAGAGGGTAACACTCCCCGCTTCGTTGTGTTCTTTATATGCCTCCGTAGCTATCGCCTGTAAGCATCACCACCGCTCGCAGCCGGTGAAAGAGGGGATACTCGCTACACGCGACGCCTGGACATCACGGTCATTATTCTACCAATTCTGTGCTGCCTCTTGAATCCTGTCTGTTTGTAGGTATTGCGCGTCGTCCCGCCTGTTGAGGTTGTCCGGGCGCTACTCTATCTCTATGGCTTTTTGTATAATCCTTGTCGGAAGATACTGGCTCATGCATATCGTTTTAGGTTTTTCGAAGTCGATTTTCTGCCCAGTCATTAGTACGAATTAGACTAAAACTGAGTTCTGTTTTGCTCGTACTGATACTTATTTTATTGTTTATTTACCCTACATAAGGTTGTAGTTCTTGCAGGGTATCAAAATCTTCCATTAAGATATTTGCGATGGTGGCTGGTAGCAGTGATCACATTGATTCTCCTTTTGTCTATACCTCTGGATGTTGTATGTGAAATAGGTATTCTGCAGACAATGCTCATCACATGGTCTTCCACTTTGCGCTTGTTTCCGATGATGTCGACTGTTTCACTGATCGGTATTTAGGTGAATAGGGAAGTTGTGTTGAAGCTGAGTAACATGTTTGTGCTCTTCACATGTTGTTGAAATAGGATATCGATGAAGTGGTCCGCATTCTTAATTTAGGAGAACATCAGCTCCTCGTGTGGCTTTAGTTGATTTACCATGTATTAGGAGGGCTTAAATCGGTGATGCTATCCTACTCACTATGGGTTTCAGACGTGTTTATGTATCTTCGGCAAACCGTACATCTTTAGGCACTTTAAGGATTTTTCCTTGGATATGATGAAATTCTTCGTTTTTTTTTTCTTTTCACTCAGCAGTGCGTTGTTAATTTTAGTTCTAATTGTCTTCTCCAGGTCTGTTGTGATGGGCTTGTTCGTACGATCGTCAAGAAATGTCTGCATCTTGTCTTTGTAGTCCCTTGTATTGAGGACTACGATAACGTTGCCTTTATCTCGATTGGGCCCTTCAGCTGCTCTGCATTAATATTCTTCTTTGGTGGGCGTGTGCTCCTAAGTATGTATAGTGCAGACCTATTATTGTATAATTGCGTCTGTGTACGGTTTCAATATATTAATCGGGTTCTCGACCCCACACAAGATCTTCGCCGCTGGTAGTTTGTTCGCTGCGATTAACGTAATGGAAATCTTTTGATAGAACCTGCTTTGCTGCGTTTGGTAGTTATCTATCCGATAAATTGTTTGTCTGTTCTTCTCCACTAACGCTTATTTTCCTCTTTGTTTGGTCTATATAGGAGAGGTTGGAGCTCTTGCAGTATATCTCGTATCCTTGAGCTTCCAGTGGTACCTTGTCCTTCGGATCGCTAGTCAATTCCGTTGAAACGTCGACCTAGTCGAAACGGCCCCTTTCGGGACCAACAACATACACGACCACAAACTCATGAATATATTGTGTATATATATATATATATATATATATATATATATATATACTGTAATGATATAAATTGTTGTCCTTTATTTACCAACGAATTTCTTCTATAATTTTACTAGTTCACCTATTGCAGATATATTTTTCGTCACTGTTTGGTGCACACCGTTATTTTTTATTTTGGTTGATGTTAGAAGTTGGAGGCGAAGTACCGTCAGTACTCCCTCTTTATGAAATTTTAAACACAGATATTCAATCTGTACAGGTTTCTTTGAAAAGTTTTACACATATCTACTTTAGGTATCCTTTAATAACTAATTATTCACAATTTTCTTGTTAAAAAAAGTCCCTTCAACAACACTTGCAGACGAGACGTAAACTTTACTATCGTTTATCATATACATATATCGGTTTTCGTAAACACACTTCTTATATAAATAAATATTTCAAAATTTCATCTTTAAAAGACGTTTAATATACAGTGCTCACACATTTCAATTACATTGTATGAATATGCATTATTCCGAAATTGTAATCATAATCTTCAAAATATCTCGTACGATGAAAGGATGGTACAACTGGCAGCAATTTCCTTTATGTCACACATATCGTGTATGTGTGTGTGTGTACTGGCCTACCATACAGGCGAACAAATGCGTTGCCATGGATATAAAACAAAAGAAGAACAGACAGATGAAGATCGAGTCAAAAGTGAGACATGTTGACATCTTTTCTCATGAGAAAGATTATTCTCATATATCTCCGTAAAGTTATAAATATCTTTGTATTATATCCAATAATAAAGTGTATCAGCTGATACTACATACAAAATTTGGAATTTCCGGACACTTACGTTGGAAGCCGAAGGCTAGTCCATCCTAAAGCCGAGCCAGTGAGTACGATTTCAAAGGATATAGACGTCGAATCTTCTTAAGTTCTTCAAAATTAATTCTATCTTTCGATCTCATATTTAGTTTCGTAAATTAATTAGAATATTTCAAGTTTAGCTAGTCAGGGATTGCCTAAGGATTTCTGTAAAAACATTTTTTTTGTAAAAAGCCGTATATATTTATTTTTATTTGTCAATATATTTGTATTTTCAACTTTACATTTGGTATTTTAATTTAGAAAACATTTTCACTTAATTCAAAACAAATAAATCAAAATTTTAATTTAAAGAACCCAGTTAAAAATTTTAACGAGCCTGAGATTTTCCACCACAATATATATAACATAAATAACATTCTAACTCTAGATCGAATGACTAGCAAGATCCTAACCAAACATCGCAGTCATCACTTACATATATATAGTAGGCGATCAATAAATAGAGATCTGCAATACAGCAAAGCAATGATTACAGCAGCTTATACACTATTCAATGTACCGTTGTATCCACTTCTAGCAATGCTTAGAGATCATGAAGGCAGCAATGAAACTTACATTAATAGCTAAAGTAAGCTACACGAGCTGGAATAAACAAAAATTTAAAGTCTGAATGTGTAACATAGAGATAAGACTGTGACTACGTTTTAACAGCTGGTTATAAAATATAAAATAGGGTAGCAGAATTTACGGTACTTAGAACGGTAGCATTTTGTACCTCTGTATATATCCTAATTTAAACTAGGAAGGAAAGAATTGTCAAAAATTAATGACCACCTCCTTTGTGAACAACTGGAGATAAACATGCCGACATTACATTATTTCTTCTCGGTCATAATATTTCTTAGCGTGAGGTAATTGCAGTGGTGTAGAAAAGGAAGAAATAACCGACATCGTTGCGGCAGCAGCAGGGAATAGCAACGACGACGACGATGACGAAGAAGAAGAATTTCTCCCTTCGCCCGTTTCGCGTCCAGCCGCCTTTTTACAAACACTCCGCACTTGTGCGGTTCTCCCTTCTCATTCGCCTCTGTTGCGAATACCGCTACGCGCCTATAAAATCGGATCGATAAATCCGGTAATCTAATTACCATATGTGAGTTGTCCAGCAGTCCCCGGTATCAATAGTATTTTTGCGTTCATATCTGTCCCGATAGCGAAATAGCGTTTGCGAACTTGCGCTCTCAAATACAAGGGTACAAGACAATATTTGCACAGACTTAATCTTACCAATTTGGTTGTGCATCAATTTCACAAAAGTAAACGTCCATTACGTTTTCAAATTTTAGAAATTCACTTTGGCTGAAACAAAATATAATTATAATTTATTTCAAATTTAATAAGTTTACAAAATAGTCATCTATATGTCTGTATTTAAGTTTTATAATATTGAAAAAAATATTTACCCATGCTATGTGTGCGCGCAGAATATAAATGCAGCACTCTAAAGAAAGGCTCCCCTCGGCTAACTAAGATGTTATCGATAAACGTATTCAAATTTAAAAATACAAGCACACAATTTAATATATAAATAAAAAGAATATAAATTAAGATTAAGAAAATTTAAATTAAATTCTTAAAAAAGGTTATATTTGCCAGAAGAACTCAAAGAACTTCTCTACTATGTAAAGCACATACCGGTCACTCTTTTGCATGCTAAGGGTATGTCTGTTTTTAATATTTTGCTACCGATAGTGGGTGGGTTTTTTGTCGTGTCTTATAAGGACAACATGCACTACACGCGTCTTTGATAATGATATCATATCCAATATTGGTGGTACCCTCAAATTTGACAAAACAACTTTTTTTGATTTGTCTCTCTGTAGAAAATATGAAAACTTGAATACCTTGATACGTATTTAAAAAAAATATTACAAGAACGGTGTATTCTAAGTGTTATTGATTTTAGGATGCTCTATTCTCTGATTTAGGTAATGTTTCCATTTTTAAGATCTGTTTCCTTCTTGAGAATCCACCCCATATTCTGTTGTCCACCAGTAATGTTAGAAAATTTTCCCTCTTATAGACTTTTGATTTTATAAATTGCGAGGACTCAATAATGCGGTCGTCCTTTTAGTTGAAAAATTTAATACTACAATAAACAAAGAGAACTTCCACTATGTATTCTCTTACTTTATTTCAAGTTATGTAAAAAATATATTAAAAATCGTAAATATACGTATATAATATTCTCTGCGTCAGAATGCTCACCTAAATCTTTACGCTTTCAAACAGTTAACTATTAACAGGTTGCATCAGCTTGCAATACACACCAAACAAATCTTTAATTTACAATTACCAAAACTTACGTGATCTTTATACAATTAGGTAACGTACTACTGCTACACCGTACATACTAACTACAAACAACTATACTGAACATTCTTCTTTAAGGAATTGCATAAAATTACGTCTACCAACTTACAAAATGCTATTCTTTATTCCGTACCTCTTGCGTTCTTTTGATAATCAAGGACTTTAAAAGTCAAGATTGGCCCTATTATTTGGTTGCATACTCGATGAGGCTTAACGTAGCGAAGATAACCTGCTTCTATTGATCTTTCCTGTTTCAAACTTTTACAGCAACGAAACAATTGTCATTACCACTTTAAATCCCCGTTTTCAATAAATTTACAAGTTAATAAGTATTATTGCATCTGTCATCTAACAGACAAGAACACTTTGTAAAAATTTCAATCTTGGTATTTCTAAGATTTAGCAAATGATCATCAAATGAGAGCACTTAATGCATTTCCATGATTCCAACATAAGTTAAATGCTTGAATTGTCTTGCTGTGATGTAGTGACAGCCAGGTGTGTACTCTTGGCACTAGATAAAGCCAAGAATACACTGGGTGTTCGTTTAGAAGGACGGTGATTATAGGGGTAGAGGGAATTGGGGGCAGAAAGAAACCGGCTGATGTCACATTGTCTTTTCCATGAATTATCCCACCAATATAATAAGGAGCTGTATTAGCAGCGTTATTTTGAGTAGTACACAAAATACCTTAGCGTTAAAAATTAAATCAAAAAAGTGACAAAAATTTAAAGTGTTTATACATATTACAACAAATTTCTGATATACGCTGATGTATAAACAAGTCATACAGCATTTGCAATTTGTTCGAATATTTTCGGGTCTCGCTGTACATGAAACTCACACACTCAGAATAGATACACACACATGCATAGAAAGAGGAGGCACACAAGACACAGGCGACCGAACGGACGACGACAGGGACTCGGACTCAGCGGACAGGCGACTTGGTTTATTGGAGCCACCGCACTCGATATATGGCCCTGCCGGCCAAGTATATATGGCCAATGCCACAGATAATAACGCTCTGAACTACGAGTGCTGCGCTCCAGAAGGAGCTGAAGAACTGCCCTACCACTAACAAAGGAATTCTGGATGGCCGAGCGATAAGAACGCGACCGCACTTGTCGGTTTAAATCTTTTTGTCTCGCTCGTCTGAAATGGGACCATCACACATAGACGGAGTTGAGAAGTTGAAATTTACGTCGATGATGATGATGATGACCATGGTGACAGCTACAGTGACATTTTATGTAATATTAGTTCAAAGGGTCTGGAGTAATGTTGGGTCATGCGATTCTTTGGTAACATACACTTTGCACTCGTATTTATGTGCAAATAAAACTATTGTATTATATTACTTTTATATATTTATATCTCAGAGCTAGACTATGTTCAAATTTCGATATTTTTATCCAAATATAGTTATGTAGGATTTTGTGAATTTTCTATTATAAATTCTATTTTAGCGTATCTTTAAAGCTATGGAAAATAATCATTTATAAACTACATTAAGTCCAAATGCTCCTTAAAAGCAGATAATGCTAAATCACGATATCACGCTTTGTATCAGCATTAACACTGTTAGTTCAGCGTTGACATTCCTTGCATTTAGATACTTATTAATCTTGTTACAAATGTCAGTGTTTTCGTTTGAAATACATATCAATACTGACTTTAAACTTTCTTACATTATAAAACAATTTACTTTTATCTACGACGTAGCCGACACCATGTTATTTTTTCACTATAGCCCAACCATATGCCTTCCGTTTTTTAACTTTGTACTGTACTTAGGTCCAAGATATTTCTTAATAGATTAAACTCGAATATTAAAAAGATTAACTAAAAAGACACATTTGACATTATAGTGATCCTAATCTTAATAAACAGGTGAACTGAACTAAAATTCAAGATGTCTATATTCTTTTTAATATTAATTAATAGTTTGCTTCAATAACATTAACTAATCCCTCAAGAAATTATAAATGGTAACCAGCTTTTTCTATTGGCTTGGCCATTAATTACCAGCTCTTCTTTTATTTCACAACATATTCCGACAAATCTGTTCTGATTATTACTTATTGCTTGATACAATTTTGCTGATTACTTCCATTTCAGAACGATTGCAAACCTCAAATAAAAACAAACAAAAAGCAAATTTTGGTCGGTACCTTCACTTTCTTTCGAATTAAATAAAAAACAATTTGTATTACAACTTGTAAAATCAATTTTCGTGGAAGATCGGTTGCTGTAATTAATTGAAAAGCAGTTCGCAATAAATACAGATTTACACCTTGTATCGTTTTACATACATTCACATCTTGTCCTTGTCGTACGATTAACACATCACCACCTCAGAGATCCGGTATAACAGCCGTCTGAACCGACCCACCGTCAATCAGTTCGCATCAAGCTTCGTGTATTTTGCTGTAATAGCCGAGGTGCAAGAATTATTTTTACAAGGAGAGGTCCAGAAGTTCGTGGAATGGAGGGGATGGAGTGGAGATAGGGGCGCTCGCTAGGTGTCAATCTGATTGGCGACTCATTAGTATATAAGTTAAGCTGCAGCCCTATAGCGTCAGTCGTTTACGAATAGTTGCCTGCTAAACAAGTCAATCCGGAAGAAAACTGAAACTATAGAGGAGATTGAACACCGTGCTGTAATAAAGTTCCTTACAAAGCAAGGAAAGAACGCTCAAACCATATTGAATGATGAGAAATCGTTTGTGGGGAACAGTGCCCTAGTAAATCAATGACTTATAAGTGGCATGGTCCTTTTAAACATGGTCGGGAGTCGATTGAAGACAACCCCCGCTCAGGACGGTCAGTTGAGGCCACCACATCACACATCGTCGAAAAAGTGCAAAAATTTATACTGCAAGATGCTCGTTTGAAGAAAGAACAATTATCTGCATTAGTTGGAGTATCAGATACCACCATTTTGCGTATCCTACATGACCACCACGGTATGACAAAAGTCAGTGCAAGATGGGTACCGAGAATGCTCACGCCGCTGCACAAACAGCAGCGCGTCTATGCGTCCAAACAATTTTTGGACCCGTGTGGAGACAAACCTGCACAGATTTTGGAGCGGATTGCAATGTTATAAAAAGGGGACACCACCGCCAAAGAAATTCAAAGTGTCAGAATCGGCTGGAAAGTTGATGGTTACTGTTTTTTGGAATTGTAAGGGGACATTATTGATTGATTACAAAGAAAGAGGTAGGACCATAACCGGAGAATATTACGCAGCGATATTAGAAAAATTAAAGGAGGCCATCAGGAAAAACGTCGAGGAAAATTGACCAAGGGTGTATTGCTCTTGCAAAACAATGCGCCGGTTCACAAGAGCAAAGTTGCAATGGCTGCTATGCACAAGCATGGCTTTCAATCAATAGTCCATCCACCCTACAGTCCAGACCTGGCACCTAGTAATTTTTATTTAAAAAAAGACTTACGTGGAAGAAAGTTTTCCGACGACAATGAGCTAAAGGAGGCAACTTTGGCCCATTTTGAGGCGAAAGATAAAAAATATTTCTATGATGGTTTAGAAAAATTAATTCATAAATCTAATAAATGTATCGTGCTTAAGGGTGATTATATTGAAAAGGAAAAATAGATTTATTGTTTTATTTTATTTAAAACCCTTTCATTCCACGAACTTCTGGACCTCCTCTCGTATGTATGTTTCTTTTGCAATAAAATTGAATTTATATACTGAATATACATATAATTATTTATATTTCTATGTAGCTTCTTTGCTGATTTAAATATACATATATCATAATGAACAATAAGTTTTTGAAAAAGGGACGTTGTTGACTCGGTGTGAGTTCGTATCGAAATGTAGGAAAAAAGGAAAGAGAAGAAAAGCAATCTCTCACATAATTTTTATTAAATAATGACTAGGTTAACAACAGATGTAAACAACACAATTAACAGCAACACAGCAGCAAAATTAATGTTAAAAAATGCAAAGGTTAAAATTGTATAAGGACGTATATAACAAATTAAAATGTCAACAAGGGACAAGTCAAAAAGTACTACTCAATCCTTAAAAAAGGTAATCCAAGAAATTTTTGGATTCGGTTCTCGCAGAATTCTGCCTCCTGTGATGAGAGCCACAACTTCAAAGTTCAGCTTAATAATCTGTCTTACAATGAAAAATGTTATGGTCAACATCGCCCACAGTGTTGCACGTACTACACTTGTTATCCACAATTATTTTTAATCTGTTGATGTAAACGAGGTAAAGAAAGTTTAATCACATATCTTCAAAAAAGATCTTGGTGGCAGAAAAGTAGAAACTGAATTTCAATATCTCCAAGGTGCTCAGCTTAAAAACAGCCTGCGTTGTTTCGGTAACAGCTCAAGTAAATAATTTATTGCAAGTGTTAATTTATATTGTTAAATTAAATTACCACCAAAGCTAAACACTGCAACGTTCTTCTTTGAATCTGAATCGAAAATCTGAACATCAAAGTGTTTTACCAGGCTTCAAATGCCTTCATAAGAGTTTTAGTCAACATATCTACGCAGGAGATCAAGTCCCAGCGCCTGAGATAGTCTGAACACGTTCATAGGCTTTATGACAACCGCCTCTCCAGACTAATCTGGGTCTGCGGCAAAGAAACAACATTTTGTCAGATCTAACAACAATGGGGCTACCAATCGACCCTACCCTTATAGATGACAGTGTGAGATGCAAGCAAATTGTGCAGGTAGCCAAGACCTATACTGGGTCGTAGTATTACGAGAAAGAAGGAATATCTGTATGGTTCGATATCTGTTTATAGAGGTAACTGAAATTTAGAATAAAGAAGAATTTTTGAAACCATTTTTTCGTAAGTCTTTTCGTTTTGATCTCAATCAAAAGCTTGTTTTTAACAATTTTTCGTTAATATACTTTCATAAAAATCTATTTGGCCACATTCTAGGAAAATAAATTTGTATTCCAATGTGATTTCAATCAAAAACGTTACTGTCAAATTTTGACGTTTACCTATTTAATTCTACTTTAGTGCTACAATTTTGTGTTAGCTCTGTGTTTTCTTGATTATAATTTTGATTGATTATTATTTATTTCTGTTTTCCTTTTTGGATCTTTTGTTATTATTTGTTCACTTACAATGGATTCAACATTCAACTAACATGCCGATGTGTACATAACACATGGGGTGAAAAGTCCCGGGCCTAACAAAGAAAACACGGTTTCTTCGGTTCAAAATTAGCTTTATTCATCAACGTAATCTCCATCAAGAGCAACGCAATCATTCCAGCGCCGCTCTAACATTTCAATACCACTTTTGAAGAACGATTTATGTTTTGCTTCAAAAGAGGCCTCAGTTTCAGCGATAACCTCTTCATTCGTGCGAAATTTCTTACCGGCGAGCATTTTTTTGAGGTCTGCGAACAGCCAGTAGTCACTGGGAGGCAAATCTGGCGAATACGGTGGATGTGGGAGCAATTCGAAGTTCAATTCATGTAGTTTTGCCATTGTTTTGATTGACTTGTGACACGGTGCGTTGTCTTGATGAAACAAATTTTTTTCTTTGCTATATGCGGTCGCTTCTTTGCAATTTCGGCCTTAAAACGCTCAAATAACGCTATATAATATTCACTGTTGATGGTATTTCCTTTCTCAAGATAGTCGATGAATATTACACCACGCACATCCCAAAATACTGAGGCCATAACCTTTCCAGCCGATTGTTGTGCTTTCGGGCGCTTTGGACGAGGTTCACCAGTTGCTGTCCACTCAGATGACGATCATTTTGATTCCGGAGTGAAGCAATAGATCCATGTTTCATCCATTGTCACATATCGACGCAAAAATTCCGGTTTGTTACGTTTAAACATGGCCAAACACTGTTCAGAATCATCAACACGTTCTTGTTTTTGGTCAATAGTGAGCAAACGCGGCACCCACTTTGAACAGAGCTTTCTCATAGTCAAATGCTCATGCAATATAAAGCCAATACGTTCTTTTGATATCTTTACGATATCAGCTAACTCACGCAACTTCACTTTTCGATCATTCAAAACGATTTTGTGGATTTTTTTGATGTTTTCTGGTGTTACCGCCTCATTTGGACGTCTACTGCGTTCTGCATCATCGGTGTCTCTACGACCACGTTTGAAGTCAGCAAACCAACGTTTTATTGTTGTTTCTGATGGAGCGGAGTCCCCATAACACTTTTCAAGCCATTGCTTCGCTTAAACGGTATTTTTTCCCATCAAGAAGTAGTGTAAAATTAAAACACGAAATTGTTTTTGATCCATTGTTTTGAAAATAACAAAAGTAGCGTGACTCTTAACACAATAACTCACAAACTAATGAATAGAATATCATGAAATTTTAACAGCTGTCTTTTGAGGGTTAGTACTAACTGAGAGAAAGGTGACTGCAATAAAACTAGTGTCATCTATGTGTTAGGCCCGGGACTTTTCAGCCCATGTGTTACATGATGTACAGTTTCTGTAATAGAAATACTAACATAGCAGAACGAGAATATCTCATACCTTTTTCAAACCAGAAACTCCTATTGGAGTATTTCGGAGGCTGCTTCGTTTAACACGAGAAATGTTTGATACTACTCGACCAAGATAAAAGCGTACAATAAAACTAGAAGAACAAATTCTAAATGCAGTACAAGAAGATCCCTCCGTCAATATCCGACAATTCAACATTAAATATCCTCAGTAATAACACCATTTAATTGGTTTTACGAAAAATCCTTTCCCATCCGCATCATGTTTCAAAGTTCAGCGTTCTATGAAAATAGTAATATATTTCGATTAAATCTTTTCCAATTAAAATCGTAAATAGGATTCAAGAAGACGGCGACTTTTTCGTATCCTTTGGAGAGATGAATCTGTTTGCCAAAGATCATAATTTTCAGGTAACCAAACGAAAGTTGACCATGGTGTGTACCAAATACCGATTGGATGCTGTAAACAACCAACACCAACGTAATGAAAATTATGCACAACCCAAGGTAATGAAAATTAAGAAAATAGTAGTAATATTCTTTATTGACCACCAGAAAACAATTCAACTTAACAACAACAATATATACTGCAGCAAAAATAAATTAAAATTAGGAAAATGGTACAATTGAATCAAACAGAATAACAGCCGAAGAGAAGAAGAATCAACAGAACAAACACAAGAACACTAAAAGGCAAGAAGAAAATGGGATAACAATATAAACCATATACAGACACCAACAACAAGGTTTCTTAATTAATTCATTAGCATTCCTAGTCATGCGCGTAATGCGTGCTCTAAGCAATACGTTTGTTTTATATGAATGGACCTCAAAAGTAGGGAAGGATCTCATAACCTCCTGAGATACCACAAAATTAATTCTGGAGAGAAAGGATGGAGCATCATTGGTGTGGTCAATCAGTTTAAATAGAAAATGACTGCTAAATTCTTTCCTTCGCTCCGATAAAGATGCTAATCCATGTCTCGTCAGTAGATTTGCATAACCAACACCACATCCTAAAATCCTAAGGATTTTATGGCAGAATTTCGCACAGATACTATGTGATCTATAAACAAGTTTGCGACAAATACCACGCCCAGGTCCTTTATAGATAAGTGCCTAGAAATAATGTTGACATAATAAAATTGACTCAGCGTATTGAAGTCCTTGACATCTAGAGTAGCTTACAACAGCACACTTACTCAGATTCAAGTGAACTTCATTCTGCATATACCATCTGACAATAGTATTCAAACTGCTCTGGAGAAATAGATAATCTGTCGGGGAAGTTATGGTATTGTAGATCTTAAAATCGTCTGCGTATGCAAGTACATTGCAGCCCACCTTTAGCAGAAACTCGTCCAAACAAATACTGAATAAAGGAGGGGGCCCAAATTGGATCCTTCACATACACCAGAGGAAGCAGGACATGTTAAGGATGTGTAGCCATTGTGGTGAACACAGCATGAAATGTTAGATGTTGGTACCACTTAGAAACGACGTGTACTGTATGCATGATATCGCGAAAATTGGCTTTAGGAATTTTTCTCCAAGGATGAAGCTTAAAGAAAACAACATATTACAAAATCAGCTGATAATCCAAATTCTCTTAACTTTCAAACAGCTAAACGAACTTCTTAATATTAGAACGTCGATCAAAGAAAACTAGATATGTTTCGCTGGTACTTTTGAGTTTTGCACCTTAAGATCGCGAACCAAAAAGTCGCAAGTAACAAAATATGTATTGACCAGTGTTGATATTTATAAACTTTTGTGTTTTAGATTTCAGTTGATCATATTTTAAGGAGCCCAAAAGTATACTTTCACAAAATATTTTAATTTCAACAAGTTGCATACATGTATGGCGTTGTGACTAAATAAATTAAGCCACAAGGAACGTTGTTAATGCAATAAAGCATTCACGCGATAATACACTATTCAGCAAGTTTTCTATATCGCTTATGATTTATATCGTTCAGTATTCTAGAATAACGATATTTGATCATCCGACATGGGAGAATAAGTGAAAAAGGAAAAACAAAAAGCGAGCTGACACACTTATCGTTCGGTCTCCGAAGGAATGGAATTAAATTATTGTTATAATAATCGGGCGCGCAGTCGGAAATTAATCACTGCCTCGATAGAATACTTCGATAAGAGCGAATCAATTATGCGACCAGTTTTAATCTAACCATCGCATACGCTTTTATTAGTCGAAGATATAGAGTATGTACATGTTGTTAATAGATCAGAAAAAGACAAAACTTGTATATTTAGCGTTTCTTCGAGCGTTGATATTAAAATTATTGACAGCGCAGTTTCTATAGGCCATTAAAAGATATTTTCATGGAATATTAAGGCACACGACTACTATGTCCGTTTGCCGCCCAAAAATCGTACTTTGATCAGCTTGTCTTAAGTTAAGAAAATATTCGAGCATGATAGTGCATATACAACATACATACGTATAAACGTTGAACAATATAACTCGTTCAATAATGAATCATCTTACTATTTAAATTTATTCCTTATAACACTTTTAATTACATGTTATTTGGCCTAAATTCATTACAGTTTCCATTCTTGTAAAATAGTTTTTTAAACTTTTAAGAAAACAACATTACACCGCAGAGGGAAAGTAATAGCTTTACTATTACATTAAGAACTGCCGTAATTTTCTAATTATATCATTTATTTAACCTGAAACCAATAGATTATACATTGCATGCGGACCGCTTCGGGCGGCATTATTGTTCATTATATAATACAACTTCAGTCACTTTGATAAAATCCTTACTCGAACACATTCAAACAAGAAGGTTACATCTATAGCTTATTACGCTCTTAGAAGGTTTTTTTATTAGATACAACTGTTTTTAGAAAATTATTATTAATATGATTTGTTATGAGCGCGATTTACATTCGTTATTTTTCTTTCTAACAACGCTGTATATTTGACTCCAAGCGATGCGAATCGCTCATTACTTTTTAGCTTTGCTTAAAACTTTTTGGGTCGAGTACATTGGTGGCATGTTCTCTCGCTCGCTGGCTTTAATATGAAATAGAAGTACTGAGGTGTTACAGATTTTGGAGTAATTCTACCCGTAAATTTAGAGATATTGCCCCTTACTTCTGTGCGTAGTCGTTTTTTGTGGTGGAGTAATTCAGTCACTTAATTTTATTTGATATCGAATAAAGCCGCAATCGTATATTTCTTAAAAATTGATTATTGACCTTGAAACCAGAGCAGGTACGTTTTTGCATCTTTATTCATTTGTGGTCATTTTGGATTTTGCAGGATCTTTTATTTGAAGTATACTTCTTTCTATGAAAATTTTGGAATCTTAACTCAGGACTTCCTTTTATTACTTAAGGGACCACTGTTTAATATCCCTCCAACGTTTATGAAGGTTTAGTAAACGCCCTAGCTGCAGACACCAACGGGGAACCATCTCCATCAGCGACGATTACTATTGCTTCGCCTACAGGACTATCGTCATTGGTCCCCCAACAATAAAGTATGACCGAAGGAATTTAACAAGTAACAAATTACCTTTAGTATATTATTTTCATTTTCAAGTTATTCAGAATTTATTATAGCAGAATTTTAAGCGATTTATTCTCTTTGATCGCATGTATGTATCTATGCAAAAGTAAGGAAAGAATATTACTATTACTAAAGTTATAACTGTACCACGTATTCATTCTTATTAACAAATCAATTTCATATTATAATTAAATTTTGACTTATTTTTTTATGGTAACCGTTCTGTGACCTACAGATATGTATTGTGGTGGAAAATCTCAGGCTCGTTAAAATTTTTAACTGGCTTTGAATTAAAATTTTGACTTATTGGTTTTGAATTAAGTGAAAATGTTTTCTAAATTAAAATACCAAATGTAAAAGTTGAAAAAAACAAATATATTGACAAATAAATATATATATATATATATATATATATACCGCTTTTTTACAAAAGAAAATATTTTTACAGAAAACATAAGGCAACCCTGACTGGCTAAACTTGAAATATTCCAATTAATTTACGAAACTAAATATGAGATCGAAAGATAGACTTAATTTTGAAGAAATTGAGGAGATTCGAAGTCTATAACCTTTGAAATCGTACTCACTGGCTCGGCTTTAGGATGGAATGGCCTTCGGCTTCCCACGTAAGTGTCCGGAACTTCCAAATTTTGTATGTAGTATCAACTGATACACTTTATTATTGGATATAATACGAAGATATTTATAATTTTACGGAGCTATATGAGAAAAATAACGACTTATTCTTTCTTAGGAGAAAAGATGCAAACAACTCTCACTTTTTATTTCCGATCTTCGTCTGTCTGTTCTTCTTTTGTTTTATATCCTTGGCAACGCATTGGTTCGCCTATAAGGTAGGCCACTCAGTTCACACAATCATATTCGATATGTGTGACATTATAAAGGAAATTGCTGCCAGTTGTGCTATACTTTCGTCGTACGAGATATTTTGAAGATTATGAGTACAATTTCGGAATAATGCATATTCATACAATGTAATTGAAATGTGTGAGTACTGTATATTAAACGTCTCTTAAAGACGAAATTTTGAAAAATTTATTTACATAAGAAATATGTTTACGAAAAGCGATATATAAGATGAACGATAGTAAAGTTTACGTCTCCTCTGCAAGTATTGTTGAAGGGAGGAAGAAAAATTGTGAATAATTAGTTATTAAAGGATACCCAAAGTAGATATCTGTAAAACTTTTAAAAGAAACCTGTACAGATTGAATATCTGTGTTTAAAATTTCATAAAGTGGGAGTACTGACGGTACTTCGCCTCCAACTTCTAACATCAACCAAAATAAAAATTAACGGCGTGCACCAAACGGTGACGAAAAATACATCTGCAATAGGTGAACTAGTAAAATTATAGAAGAAATTCATTGGTAAATAAAGGACAACCATTTATATCATTACAGTATTATCGGAAGGAATAGTTATTAGATTCTATAATTTCCAAAGTTCGCGTTTAAAACTTTTTTTACATCAACATTTTGATTATTCATAAAAGACTATTTTCGTCGTATTTATTTCTTTATTTTTTAAAATCTGAAAAGTTTTACATCGGTTTGAGACCCATTAAATTAATACCGGAATACCTGGTGATTTTACCTCCCAGGTTCTACACGAGGTGGCGCGTTAAAAATTAAAGGGAAGTAGTTACCCGCTTGGAGAGAGCTGATTGGACAACCCCGGGTGAGCTACAGGTAGGTGAGCGCTCCGAGGTGAAATTCTGACTAGTGAGTTTTCTTATTGAAAATTATTTATTCATCGATTTTGTAAACGCTGCTTTTCGCTTTTCTTTTGTCCTCTAATAATTAACAACCCTTTTGTTACGCACACATCTGAGATTATCAATATTTCCTTCACAATTTATTATGAACTGTCAAAAATTGTGATAATGATTTATGATTCCGCTGAACTACATTTGATATTTAGTATGACTTGTTACGTACGATTGGTTAGATACGATCCTTCACTACTGTAATCCTGAATCCCCTGCGCACTAGTAATAAGCGACATTTTGCGAAGTTATGACTAGATCACTAATATTAGGAAAATCGGTTTGTAATATACGAAAATAAAATACCTTTTTTTATGTGCTGCTCCTAACCACGTGAAAACAGTTGCGTGTTTTCAGTTTAACATCATAAGCTTATTGACTAGTACTGCTACCCAACTTGCTACAAAATTGTGATTCATAGTCGTAGACAATGCCATTTCTATTTACAATACAGGAAACAAATAATAAAAGCAACGTTGTTACTTTGTAGACTCCATTGAGTATTATACAATGGTACCCTCCGTTGCGACAAAGATGCATATCTAGCCGGTATAACCTGCCCTTCAAATTCATTCTAAATTAATTCTTTCCAAAATCACTTTTGAGTTGCTGGAGACAGGGAAAAAGCTTTAATGGCAGGCATGCACCATTTAAGAAGCTGTTTTGGCCAATGTGGGTCTCATACAGAATGCTAGAACAACGAAGGAACAACTGTATTATGCTTATTTGTTCGAATTTTAGAAAATGGTTTTGAGCGCTACATTTACTACCAAATAATGTATGCAAAATTTATTAAACATACAGAATATCGACAAAATTGTAAACATTCACATAAAAATTAATCTAATTACATATTACGCACCAAATACCTAATTGTAACAGTTTTCGAGATTTGCCTTTAAATATGCGGCACAAATACTTCGGCTTAATAAATCGGTATAAAAAATTGCCCAGATTCAATCTTGTTATTATTACCACGCCAAGAAACGCACCAAAATAATTGATATTACTTTTTGATATAATTGTGTGGCTAGATATGTTGGTCCTTTTATATTTGAACATGCGGAGAAAAGTCGCAGTGAAAATGGTAAAAATAATGGCAACGCAAGAAAGACATAGTAGGTAAATGCTCAATAGAAATATATAAAAATAACATGACATACAACTCCTACAAAAATAAATTCGAATTTCTTAAAGATATTTACACCCCTTCCATTACATGAGAAAGATCTGTCCAGAAAGCAACCGAAGTTTCTTAACTTTCGTTATTAATCTCTCAGATTAGAAATACTTACCTATCCACTCACACACTTTTGTCAGCCGTATTTCCACTTTGCAGGCAGTCCTAGGAAGCTTCTTTTGACGCATTTGTTTTAGTAGTATATATATATATATGATGGTGGAAAATCTCAGGCTCTTTAGTTTTTTTAAATGGGTTGTTTGATTTAAATTTTGTTCTATTTGTCTTTTAAATTAAATGATGTTTTCTAAATAAATTACCAAATGGAATGTTGAAAAGGTAAATATATTGACAAATTAATAAACAAATACCTCCTTTTTTTACAAAAAAAATATGTTTTATTTTTACAGAAAACCTAAGGCAATCCCTGTCTAGCTAACCTTTAAATATTCTAATTAGTATGCGAAACAAAAATGAGAACTATAGATACAAATAATTTTGAAGAACTTAAAAATATTCGACGTCTTTAATCTTTGAAATCGTACTCATTCGCACGTGATTTCTCGCCTTTAAGATGGACTGGTCTTCGGCTTCCAAAATATGTGTCTGGAACTTCCAGATTTTATTTGTGGTATCAGCTGATACACTTTATGAATGGATATAAAGGAAGATCTATAGGAAAATTATAGAGTTATATGAGAAAATAACTAATTATTCTCAGGAGAGACGATAACAACATGTGTCACTTTGACACGATGATTTTTTATATCCATGGTAATACATTTGTTTGCCTATATGATAGGCCACACAGTAGACACATACTTGATGTAAGTTAGATTATATAGGTAAATGTTGCCAGTCGTGCCATCCTTCCGTCGTACGAGAAATTTTGAAGATTATAAGTATAATTTCGTAATAATGCATATTTATACAATGTGATTGAAATGTCTAAGTACAGTATATTAAACGTCTTTTAAGAATGAATTTGGAAATATTTATTTATATAAAAATATGTTTGCGAAAAGCGATATATATAATAAACGATAGTAAAGTTTACGCCTCCTCTGCAAGTGTTGTTGAATGGACTTCTTTTTTTTTAAACAAAAAAATTGTGAATAATAAATTAATAAAGAATACCCAAAGTAGATATCTGTAAAACTTTAGAAATAAACCTGTACAGATTGAATATCTGCGCTTAAAATTCATAAAGAGGGAGTATTAACGGTACCTCCAACTTATAACATCAACCATAATAAAAAATAACGGAGTGCACCAAACAGTGACGAGAAAATATCTGGAATAGGTAAACCAGTAAAATTTAGAAAAATTAATTGACAATTAATAGACAATATTTCATATTCATAGATTTTTGACACAAAATTAACCAATTGATAAAGTAGAATGATTGGACTTTTTATGATTTTTTTACGTAGCCTCTGCTGCTAGTTGTCTGAGGGTCAAGCTAGATACTTGATTTTTTGAATATGACCATTATCAGTTGGGGTCGAGAACTTTCCTGGTCGAGAGCCATCTTCAATCGATTGATGACCACTTTTTAATTAAGTTAACCGTTCATAATATTGCGTATGACTTAGAGCATTATCTCTATACGCTTTCTACAAAAATTGAAACATTTCCGTCAAAGTTTTCCCTAGTTTCACGCAACGTCTTGCGTTGCATCGCTGCTACCGAAAATCGTATATTGCAATAATCATTACGAGCACTGAAACATTTTGTACCCAAATAACAATAACACCAGAACTAGACAAGATGTCAACAACTTGTCGTTATGCTGGATGCCAGGCGCAATGCTGCTGACCGCACATCACTCAGTCTCTCAGTTGGCGTGTAATTCAAAATGTTTGGTTACTATGGGTGGGCTCCAGGTGAAAAAGCTGGTGCGGTTTTAACTGTTAATAAAATATAATCGGTGTACACTTAAATAGCATAATAGCTGTGTTTAAACACTTACTTACTTTAAATATTTAAGGCTAGTGTGTATGATAGATATGCACCGAATTCTGTTAGAACTCAATTGTACAATAAACGTCAGCAAACAGATCTCTTTAATTTAATTATATTTGCAGGAAATAGTACAGCATGGAAAATCCGTTATTCACTCATATTGCTGAAACGCGAGTTGTTTAAGGGATACTGTACCCTTCACGAATTCCATAGACTGATGTCGGAATATTGCATTTGCGTTGTTCTAGTATATTACGCAGTGTATCATATCACAGTACTGAAGCAAGTTACATAAAGATCATGTAGTCATATCGAAGTTGTATCTACGAATACTCTTAAATTTCGTTACAGTGTGAGCCTTTCTATACGAATATTATTATATAATATTAAGGTATCAAAGTAAATTTACACGAGATTCGCAAGAGCAGTACTCTAATATTAAGTGAGTGGTCATGTATTAAAAAGTACACGTTTGCGGATGCGGCAATCTTTGATTGACATATGTATATGCTAGGGCATACTGAAATGTAAATGTATAGCCTAGATAGAGAAACTACAAGGAATATGTATCTCCTATACCAAGAGATTGTGGATGTTATTTTAAGTGTTGATTGTCTTTTTCCTTATGAATACCAAAATATGCTGTGCTTTCAAGTAAACAGTTATAATCTACGAGATATCGTCTGTACTAGTTGTTCAAGCTTATCTAGTGTAATTTGTAAAACTACCGCATTAATTCTGTTTCTCACTTCGTTAGCGTCTTGAAGATTCGTTGCACAAACTTTTCTTTAATGGAACCCCAAACAAGAAATTCTAAAGGATTAAGACAGGAAGATCTTACAGGCCACAAGGTAAGATCGCCGCAACCAATCCATTTGTTTAGAATGTACTCATCCAACTACTCTCTTACATTACCAGTAAAGTAAACAGGAGCTCTATCACACACGTAAATCATGCTATGACATACGTTCAACGGTCCCACGATCCTGGGATTTATTACGCTAACGAGCCAGTAAGGGGCTCTTGTTTTCAAACTGAAAAATTTCCTACACTATTTCTTAAATAATATTCATAAAAAGATAATAGAATATCAAATATGTATTACGCACTCTATGTATTTCGAAAATACTAGAATTTAGGTACAGATAATCACATAATACCCAAATACACTAGGGTGACAGAATAAAATAGACACCAGGTGAAGCGGTATAAATATGTAAATAGCTAAATTCTAAGAACGAATTAAGAACTTTCCCTTGTCATTAGGGTAGGGGTAGACGTATCGAAAGGAATTCGTCATAGTTTAGTGTCGTTACAACTACGTCTCGTTTACAAGATTCGAGTGATATTTGCGACTTCAACTGGGGTCGCATCGTTGGCCAGAGTGAACGCCAGCGCTTCGCACCGTGAAATAAGTAAATTTTTAAATATTCCGTTGTCCACAGTTAACCGTGTGATTACACAATTTAAATGCAAGGAAAAAGCAACAGTGAAGCCGAGATCAGGTCGTGCCGGACCTTCTGAAAGAAGTAAAAGGGTGCTTGCGCGCGAAGTGTTAAGAGAACCGCGAAAAAGTACAGCCGAGGTTGCGGCAACTTCACAGAAAAGTCAGCGCACCGTTCTGCGATACCTCCACAGTGTGGGGATGTATAAAAGGATGGCAAAGAAAAAACCTCTCCTTACGGCGTTTCAAAAACGGCGCCGAATGGCTTGGGCAATCGAAAGACGAACGAAGCCCGAAGAGTTTAGGCGGTCTGTCATTTTTTCAGACGAAAGCAGATACTGCCAATTCAGTGATAGTGGTCGTACGTGGGCATGGAGACGTTCGTCACAGCAACTGGACGACAAATTTTTGCATCAGACGGTGAAATACGGCGGTGTGAACGTCATGGTGTGGGGCGCGATATGGTATGGTGGAAGATCGCAATTAGTAATCTGCGACGAAAATATAAATGCGGCAAAATATATCCAAATATTAAAAGGAGGACTACTACCGATATTCGACAACGCCATTTTATCTAAAGAAGACGCCACTTTTATGGAGGATGGAGCACCCTGCCACAATGCAAGAACAACAACCACATGGAAAGAGGAACAGGGGATTCGGATTTTACCATGGCCAGGCCAATCACCAGCCATGAATCCGATAGAGAATGTTTGGCACATAATCCAGACAAATATGGCGAAACGACCCCGAAAACCCAGCAATAAGGAAGAACTCGTGGCAGCTGTTACAGAAGAGTGGTTAACTATTCCAGATGGCACCATTAATCATTTAATAGATTCTATGCCACGACGACTCGCAGCACTTCACGCAAGTAAAGTTGGATCGACAAAATATTAGTCTAATTTAAAAATTTTAAAATATTTTGTATATATAACGAGAATAGAATCGTTTTTTTAATTAGTAGGTGTCTATTTTATTCTGTCACCCTAGTGTATTAACCAATATAGAAGTGCTCTCCTTTATCTAATTTTATATTCCAGTGTTAATAGACATCCGTAACTTTTGCATTACCAACAATAGAAATGTTACCGAGAAATGTCTCATTCTTGCCGCATACTGTATAAACGCTCTTAAATATATACAAATATACATATTTGTAAGTAACACTATGATAATCGAATGTACCTACATAGCTTTGCCAAGTCAATACACATCAATGTCATTAACTTATGCGATCGTTCAAAATAAAAACTTCCATTAAATTAGGAACAGAATTTCTGAATATGTAGGGAGTGTATCGGCTGCACTTATGTGACTGCATATTTATTAAAACGCAGTTTATTGACACAACACTATGCGACAAATTTGTATGGCAGGCGATTTCTGCACGCAGACGCAGGTGCTTATTGTTTAGTAGGTATAGTACCAGGCATCAGTCATCAGACCCATTCTGAAAAACGAAGGGGAAAACAAAGAAACAGAACGACGTCATACATATTCAACGTCCAATCAAGAAACAATATTCATCCGGTTACTAATAATAAACAAAATAAACGAACGTATAAGGTCATATAAGTTATTACATATGAGATAAAAACAATCTCGTCATGTAAAATGTCTGATGAACTCGAATGAACGTTTAACACTTAACATAAAGGACAATGAAATGTCAGGTATTTTATTCATCATGCAACGTATATAATGTACGTACTTTATTTAAATATTATAACTTTCATTCATTAAAAGTGTTTGCAGATTGCCCTTGCGCGTTCAAAGTGATGAAGGTGGCAACAACGATGAGTTCTTGGAGCTCATTTGCGATTATATGATGATTTTAACATGTAACCGGTGTGTAATAACTTCTTGGAATATCCTTCAAAAGGTATAATTTTAAAACGTACATATGCATCATCCGAAAAAGCAAATTGTAGAGGAAGACGTTTGTTGCGCTACTGAAATAGAATAGTTCATACAAAATTTGGAACTGTATCCAAGCACGTGGAAGTTATCGCCAATCAACCGAATATCGCGAGTCAAAATATTTGTCTAAGAAAAGCCGGATTATCATGCACTGTAATTACTAAGAATGTAAATGAAACTCAGTCTATGTTATGAGATATTGTTGTGTATAGTTTAAGAATGGTCAGGAAAGTCAATAAAGAGGACCTCAAAAAAGAAAATTGTTTGTCAAGATCATCACTATTGATTTTAGGAGATAGGTTTTATCTATCAAATCAATTGTTTTCGTTTGATTTGATGGCCAAAGCTGACTACGAGGCTCCATGAAATATGAATAAGCTTTCATTGGTTTTGAAAAAGGAGTTTTGCATAGAATTGTCGCTCCCCTGATTAAGGAGCTAAAACACCATTATCTGCGGAGAAGTGTTGGTCACACTTTTTTTGGAACAGATAAGGGATCCTGCTGGTGGATTTCATACACGAACGGCTATAACCTCCTGGATCAAGTTAAGCTTCAATATCGACATAAGAGACCAGATTGCCACATAGGTGAGAAGCTGCTTCCTAACAACACCCAGAACCATGCAGCAGGTGTAGTATAGTCAATACTTGTGGTAATATACTAACAAGCGCTTAATGTTTACAGCCCAGATTTATCGCTATGCTATTTTCACATGCATGAGCAGATTTGGAATAGCGGTCCAATGGAAATGTTACGCACAACTAGTTAGTTACCTTCCCAGCTTATGTCTACGGGAATGGAATGAAAAAAACGCTGGAGAAATATATTATTAGAGGAGAAGTCTACGTAGAGAAATAATCTGTAGAAATATACACGTTCCATATAAAATAAATGTTATGTTATCATTCTCACTTACTAGCTCTGCTTAGAGCTCACCTTTCAAACGCTTGTAAATGCATGTCCTCACGTCACATATCAAATTTTTTATCACAACATCCCAAATCTCTCTTCTCCAATACAGGGACATTATCATCAGGATATTATCAGTAGGAAATTAAACAACTTGGTTTGGCCACCATAAATCTTAAAGGCTCTTCAATTTGGATCTTAAAATATTTCTTTGCCTTCAAACTAATACCATATTCCCGAAGTTCATAAAAATGCATTGCTTTCCTTATTTTTTATTTAAAATCACAGTGTATGCTTATCGATTTATTACTAAAAATCTCATATCCAAATTTTAATAGTCTTCAATAGATTAGTATTATACTTCTTGCGACTTTTATTTCGTTGTTTCAGATTCTCTATATCTATTATATAGAAGCATAATTTTCTGTCATATTATTACTTCCCACTTAATAATTTTATTACAAGCTGGGAGAAATGTTTTTGAAGTAACTTTTGTCATTACTTTATCATTTGGTTGTTAGTGTTAAATTAGTTAATCAATGTAAAGATTTTTCAATGTATCGAATAGATTACATTTGTGTGTATCTTCTTTTTGAATAGCGAGGAAACTGTTTTGATTTACCTGAATGAAACATGTTTAATAATAATACAGGTTATACAAACCAATGCTCATAATAAGTGTCTCGTTTCAAGTATTGTATTCAATGCATCTGAAATTAGTTTATCTTTTTCCAATTACATGTGCAATATCAGCGATTAGATAAAATTGCGTGCAGATAACTCCCATCGATACAAAAGAAACTGAAATTTAATTGGCACCCTAACTCATATAATCTCATACTAGATCAGTATCGATAAAATCGCTACTGTATCGTGCACTTCATTGATACCTTCAGCTTTACTATACGCAATCGCTAAATAAAACTAGGGAGAACATCGGAAGAAAAATATTTGAAATACCACGCGACAGCCAGTCGTAACCTATATCACTTCCTCGAAGGTGCGCAACATAAGAAGTAGCGAAAGCGCATAAGAAGTCGATCTTCGTGTGCCACCATCCCCCAACCGTCTGAGATGCCCATAACTCAACAGTTACAAGCAAAAATCCGTGGACAAAAACGCATCGGACGCAGCAAAAAAGATCGAAGGTAGCTCGGCTACAAACGAGGGATATAAACAATTGTCGGGGTAACCATGGTAACGTGCACCGGCGGCTTTGATTCTGGATTTGCATAGTAGTCTCTGATATGGTAATGTTGCACTGTTCTTGGCCTGACTGTACTGAGTGGACACTGCGGTAGCCGGCGCAAGTCGCTTTTCGGCTTACACTAAGTTATGTCAACCGATTTTTGCAATTCTGTAGTCGAGATCGTTAATAGGTATGAGCGGAATACATGTTACTGTACAAAACGGAAAGCACTAGGAACGTATTTATTTACTTTATATATACACGTATATATTATCATGAAATTTCTTTGGGCTTGTAATAAACTTTAACGTAATGAATTCTTTTCTTACGGCTTTGCTTTGACTACGTAAATTAAAATGTATAAGAAAAAGATAAAAATAATAATGTACTAGTAAGAAAAAAGAGTATCTCACTGAAACAGTGAAAGTTCGACAATCAAACCTAACGTACTCTTTATACTAAACAATGTTAATAAACAAATCTGAAGCAATAATGTCCTTTTCTCTTAATTAGTCACACACTCAATTTTAGAGATTTTCAGATTCAGCGGTTCTTCAATCTACCAATAGGACACCGACAACAGAAAGCCCCAAGTTATCAGAGTTTTTTCGAACACTTCTGTAACGTGATTGAAATTTGCGCGTAATTCATAATTACATGTTAATATGGCACGATGAGCTTGGCCCTTGGAACTTAGTGGAGGAGTCAGTCAAATTTGGAGAGACCTGGTCTAGATCAACGGTGTTTTACCCAATTTCCGGGGAGTATAATGAAGTAATATACACAACGGATTTATTACTGTTTTGAGAGGTATATCCCTCTAAATAACTCGATATATCAACAACGATGTTCTATATCAGTTATCCAAGCTAACTTTCATTTATTTGGCACGCCACTTTGCGACCCCGCTTAGTTATCACCACTAGATCCTGATATTAATAGGCAATTGCAGTTCATCCTGGCAACGGAAACATTTCCCATTTTTTCTTCAGAGATTGAGATATTGACTTTGAATGTGATACTTGCTAATTTAACATTGTATACATGTGACACATTGCGATCTTATTATATTTTTTAAATCGCGGCCCTTCGCCAAAAAGTCATGTGCCATCAATAAAAAATTACTGGTGGAGCAGACTTTGTATAATACTTCAGAGATTGACAGAGTATTTAATACAGCTCCATTAGCAAAAATGTGTTCCATTTGTGGAATTATCGATGAATGTACATGTTTTGTTTTTCCTCGGGTTTCAACCTGCATTCGGCGTCGGTTCTCAAGAGAATCGGATACGTCAGGACGTTTGGAGGTAATCGCATACATCTTCTTGAAGTCCCTTTCGGACAACAGCACACGCGACCAGAAACCCAAGAATAGTTTTCAGAAGAACCTTGACGTTTCCATGAAATCACCTTCATCTTCTCACCGAGCGAATTGTGAGAGAAGTATGTTTGGCTCCTGATGATTCGGCTAGCCTCTTGCACGGCCCATTTTCTTCGGTGTCTTCCTTCTTGGAACTTGCTGGGATCTTCTTGAGCTTTTGAAGTCTTCATCCTGGACTTCCACGCTTTTTCTTCCTTTATCTAGAACAGATAATGCATTAGGATGAGTTGATTTTAAAGTGTGTGAGACTTCTTGATAGCTTACAGTTTCCTAAAAGATTTAGTACTTTTCCTGTGTTTGGTTACTCCCGATATCTTCTGTGTGATAGTCGTCTTCAATGTCGAGTAGTCGTTGGCGAAGAAATCCCTGCTCAGCTTGTCTAAGAACTCCTCAATGTCTTCTCCGTCGTAGAGGGCTTTCAACGCGATCAGCGTCGTAGCGAGATGTGGAGTATTAGCCGTAAACAGCGACTTTGTACTCTCACAAGGGATGCGATATGGCTAGGTCCTGCAGTGACCCTGGCGTATGGGGTGGGGAGAATGTGTAACTTGTACAACATTATGCCCGTTTTGGAACTAAGGCCTGGGTTGGAAGGAGGGGGTAGAGCTGACATATACTACTGCTTACCCTTGCTCTTGCTCTTTTTAGATGCTCGGAAAAATGAACCATTTGTCAAGGATCATTCTAAGATAGTCTATCCTGCCGCTTCATTCGATGTCCATTTTGGCGACGGCGATTTTTTGTTACAGCTCTTGATAAGTTCCAGTGAATGCAATCGCTTGCGTCATTGATCTTGAGAGCCCAGATGCAGGAACTCTTTGATTTGTTTGCGCAAGTACAGTCGCAATCTTGATCTTTGGCCTTGGATAGTTCCAAAAATAACACTCTGAGTCACTCGGTATTTAAAAAGAAACTCACACCAACCGATATCTTAACAACAACCCTTACCACCATCCAGCACAAATAATGTCCGTACCTAATATCCTAATAACGAGGATTAAGACATTAACAGACGAAGAACACACACACAAGACGACAACCTGCGAAAGACACTTCTATAAAATCAGTTCCAACACACTACAATCGAGAGATTAATAACAAACCAGAAAATAAACAAACACAACGCTGAAGAAGACAACAACTGGTCCAAAGTTTATCTATCGTACTTGAAAGGATCTACAGGCATGATAACGAAAACCTTACGCAGGCATAAATTAAAAACAATATTAACCACGGATCGATAAATCCCTAATATGCCCCCACACAACACCCAAACACAAAACAAAGTTGAAACATCAAGGAGTTTACGTAAAATGTGTCCAGATACCTACATAGGCCAAACCAACCCGAGAATAGGTGTACGGCGAGATGAACATATCAATTCACTTTCGCTAAACAAGAAAGAACATCCTCCTTATACCAACACCAAATAGCAACAGGTCATGAAATCAACTTTAATAACACAATGATCCTAGCAAAAAGTGGACATTTAGCGACAAGAATAGTGCGAAAGGCGATTGAAATCGAGAAGCGCATACATTTGGAAAACGAAACGAAATGAGAACACCTCACCTACAGCAGATGGCGCGCGCATTTAACCAACCAATAGGCGCGCGACACGCATCGGGAAGGCGATTCAAATTCAGGTGGAACGTCGAGTCACGGGCAATCAAACAAAGTTCACCGACGAGTAACCAACGCCTGAAGATGAAAGATGAGACTCCACAGAAGCGTAGCACCGGTCTTTTTCAGGACAGAAACACCAACATGCGAAGAGTACGCGCGAAAATCTCGTGGATGGAAGAAACAGTCCTTATCAGGGCAAAACTCACACACAGCCAAAAACAAAACAGTTCTCGCTCGGCTGTTACACAGTGACGACGTGCCAGAACTTACTGCTTTCTTCTTGCGACTTTGCGACTTGATATTTGCGACTTCTACATCATTTACCGTTCTTTTAAGAACAATCAGCGTTACTCAACACATCGATAAGGGATAGCGACTACACTATCAATTTTACGTTTTGATAGTGCACCTGGTTAGCAGCAAGTAATTTTAATTACTCTGTTGTATAACCGTCATTTCTCGCGTCTGCGCGAACGGCTAAGTATTCCTAACCGTCACTTTCTCCCACTTTTTTCCAGTTTTGACCACATTATCCCCATTTCCAACTTCCAATCACCCTACCCAACCCCTTCAACCCCTTTTTTTTTTTTTTTGTAGTTCTGTTCGCAGGTGCAGGTTCGACCAGCGGTGAGCGGCCACCCACCTCCCAGTGGAATGGCGGATCGCGCTGGACCGTTGAAGAAGGCAGCGAACACCACCACCAGCTAGCATTCAACGATGACGTGCTCGGACGGCTGAAGGAAGCCATCGCCAACGCAAGCGAGGACTCCTCCGCCTCCGACATGGAGTTCGACGACGACATCGAGACGGACACGACGGTGACGAACACGTCAGGCGACGAGTCCACCGCCGACGATTTCCGCCCGCCATCCAGGAAGGCAGCAGCGAAAGCGCAAAGGCTCCTGCAACTCTGGTTCGGAAGATGAATCCAGGAAGCGCTCCGGAGCCGAGTCAGCCTCAGCGGGCAGAACCACCCCGCAGCCCATTCCGACCGCTGCGCCCGCCGCCGCTAAGAGAGAGGCGCATTCCGCCCAGTTGTCCTTAGGGAAAAAGGGCACGCTGGATGCGCATCAACGCGGAAATCCAACGCTGCCATCTCCACCACGAAGGTGGTGAATATCGTCAAGGTGGGCATTAGCATCCAGCCAGCCACTGCCGCCGACTACAGACGGTTGGTAGAAATCGTTACCAACATGAAAGTACCGTTCCACTCCTACCAACTCACGGAGGAGAAGCCGCTGAAGATAGTCCTTCGAGGAGTTGCCCGAGGAAATCTCCGACGAGGAAGTGGCAGGAAGATCTCCTGCCCAGCAAGGTTTCGCCACGGCCACCGTCAAACGGATGACTGTAGGACCGAACAAGCGTCCAATCCCGCTGGTATTCGTCCAGCTGAAGAAGAGCGAAGAATCTAAGAAAGATCTTCTCCGTCGCACTAGTCTGCGGACTCTACGTTACCGTAGAGTCGAAACTAGTGAAGAAAGACACGGTGACTCAATGCCATCGTTGCCAATTGTATGGGCACGGCCAGCGAAACTGTCATGCGGCGGCAGTTTGCGTGAAATGCGCTGGTCCACACCAGACAGCAGAATGCAGCAAGCCCCGCGATGCGCCGGCGAAGTGCGCCCTATGCCTGGGGCCGCACACTGCGAACTATGGAGGATGCCCGAGGGCACCTCGCGCGACCCAGAGGAAGTCCCGGCCCGATCAAAACCAATCACCAGGGTTGCCGCCACGAAACCGGCGCAGCGAACACCAGAACCAAGGCCGGTAGCCACTAAAGCTCCGACCAAACCCCGACCCCGGCTCCGAGGAATGAGGATGGAAGTCGACACACCCGTGCCGTCCACCAGCAACGAGAAACCCTCGTACGCCGCCGCCGTAAAGAAGACCGTTACAGCCGTCAGGAAGACCGCTGTCCCCTCCAAAAGGGCTGGTGTCGCCCCAAGACCGCCAAGACCCTAAGAAAGGCAGCGCCCAAGAAAAATAAACCCCAAGTCGCTGAACGTAAACCAGCGCCAGCCAAACCGGTGGTTCCCAAGACGTCCGCCACCCCGAAGCAGACACCAGGCAAGAACCGACCACCGTTAACCAAGATCATGTCAGAAGTGCTCCGCAACAAATTCCGACACGACGAACACTTTCGCCATGCTGATCCCACTTCTCCGGAAGATCAACTGGGCGAAATTGCTTAACGTGGCATCCGTCACTGTTACCCCAACTGCTGGAATGCAGATCCGGGGCCCAGGCTGGATTGGTGTTAGCCAGCCATCTGCAAGATATCCTGGCCATATTCAGCAAATGAATAGACACCAGAAGAGACCGCAATCGCTCACCGCTGCGTTCTGGAACGCAAATGGACTCACCAATAAGAAAGCCGAGCTAGAGGAATTCATCCAGAGACACCAACTGGATGCAATCCTAATCGGCGAAACACACCTCCGAGCCAGCGACCGGCTCTCGTTCCGAAACTTCCGGGTGTATCGGACCGACAGAGAAGGCGCAAGAGGAGGAGGCACGGCTATAATGATCAAGTCCTCCATCGACCATCACGCCGGCCGCGAGTTGGACTTACACAACGTCGAGGCTACCAACATCACGGTCAACATGGCGACCGGTCCAGTCCAGCTCATAGCCGCCTACAAAGCGCCCAATAAGCTGATGCTTGAGAGCGACTTGTCTGAGATCTTCAGCACCCGGAGAGCGACCATTCTCGCTGGTGATCTAAACGCCAAACATCCGACCTGGAACTCGAAGGTGACAAATGCAAGCGGCAAATGTCTACGCCGTTTCGCGGACGACTTCAACCTCGTCGTCGATGCCTCTACCGAACCCACGATATATCCTCACAACGGACAGCCAGACGTCCTGGACATCGTGGTGATGAAAAACGTCAACCAATTCCACCAACTAACAGTCCTCAACGAACTATCATCGGACCATAACCCGGTGATACTGCAACTGGGACAGCCAGTTCCAGAAGATGAGGACACCCCGACGCGACACACGGTCTCGTGGCCAGCCTTCACGAACCACCTGACCAGCAACATGGGGCCTATCATGCCGATAGAAAATGTTACCCAACTGGAAGCGTCAGTGCAGGCAGTTACCGAGCGCGTACTGGAGAGCGTACAATACGCGACGAACATCATCCCCATCCGCTACAACAGGGCGTTCATCCCCGGGAAATCAGAGACTTAATCCGACAGAAGAATCGACTTCGAAGACGATGGCGGCGAACGCTTGATCCCGCGTACAAGGCGGAATACAACGATCTGGCGTGGCGCACCAAGGCAGCCCTCGACGAGTTCCGCAATAAACGCTGGGACGACTTTTTGAACCAGGCCTCAGAATCCACGTCGTCATTCTGGAGAGCCGCGAAGATCATGAAATGTCGAAGAACACCGATGCCGCCGATCCATGGCGACACGCGGCATCGCTTACTCCAACGAGGATAAGGCGGAAGCCTTTGCCGAAGCCCTCGAAAAGCAATGCAGCCCCAACTACGAGAACGCGGACGTTGATCACATCGGACGCGTTCATCGTAGAGTCCGACGAATCCTTGCGGAAGAAGAAGATGAAGAACCGCTACCGCCAGCGTCCCCAGAAGAGATACGAGCCATCATCAAGGCCTTGCGCACGAACAAGGCACCCGGGTCCGAGGGCATCACGAACACCGCCCTCAAACACGCCCCAAGAGAAGTTCGTCATGCATATGACGAACATATGCAACGCTATGCTCCGTCTGCGACATTTCCCGTCCAATTGGAAATTAGCAGACGTAGTGATGATTCCGAAGCCAGGGCAAGCCGCCAACTGGCCGCAGAATTACAGACCGATCAGCTTACTACCCGTCATGGGCAAGATCGCTGAAAGAATCGTACTCCGCCGACTGAAGGATGAAGTAGAAGACCTCGATATCGTCCCCGATTCCCAGTTCGGATTCCGCAGCGAGCACAATACCACACTCCAAGTGCTCCGCGTCGTAGAACACGTGAAGCAAGGCTTCAACCTGAAGGAATACACGGGCGCCGTATTCCTCGACGTTGCCAAGGCCTTCGACAAAGTCTGGCATCAAGGACTGCTTTGGAAGATGCATAGGGCCGGCATCTCGAAAGCCATGCTCAGACTAATCCGATCATTTCTACGCAGAAGATCGTTTAAAATCAAACTGGAGGGAGAGCGATCTGCCGCCAGGACCGCCACAGCGGGAGTACCCCAGGGTTCCGTACTCTCGCCCTGCTATTCAACATCTACACAAGTGACATTCCGACAACCGCGCACGTCAACATGGCGATGTACGCGGACGACGTATGCATCTACACGAGATCCCTAGATGCCAGAGTCGTCGACCGGCGCCTCCAGGAAGCCCTCGACGCCTTGCAGACCTGGTACGCAAGGTGGAGAATAGCAATCCATCCAGGGAAAAGTACGGCCGTGCTTTTCTCGAGAAGCGGATGCCGACTCAAGAAACACGGCAACCCGTCCGAACTCACCATTCTAGGAGGCATAGTTCCCTGGCATTCCCAAACCAAATATCTGGGACTCACGCTGGACTCCCGACTGAACTGGGAGCCCACATTCACAAAACTCATCGACCGTGGAAGACAGATGGCCGGAACACTAGCTCCGCTAATGAACGGTCGCAGTAAGCTGGATCTTGCTCGAAAGATCCAGCTCTACAAGACCGTTCTACGTCCCACGGTGACCTACGCATCGTCTGTATGGGCGACCGCGGCGCAATGACTCACCGAATCAAATTGCAAAACTTCCAGAACCGGATGCTTCGATGGGCCCTCGACGCACCCTGGTTCGTAAGAAATACGACCATTCATGAAGACGCCGGAATAGAACCGATATTAGACTTTATCCGGAACACCGCAACCAAAACATTCGACGCAGCAAGGGATCACGAGAACCCACTCGTGTCGAATTCCCAGGATTACGACGCCAGACTCCTGGAAGTACCCCCGTCCAAGGTCACTGCTAACGACCAGTCAGGGCGAACATCATATCCTTCGTCTTGATACGACTCGCTCGAACGGAAGGTGGATTGAGTAGCCGGAAGTTCGTTCGGGCACGGTCAAGGTGAAGAATACTTTTCTACCTCGACATTGCACCCGCGTCGAGGAAAATGCGTCCGAGCCGAAGGTGGATTGAGTAGCTGGAAGCTCGGACGCCACCATCATACCGTCGTCTTGATATGACTCTTGCGTGCGGAAGGTGGATTGAGTAGCCGGAAGCACGGAAGGGTACGGTCTAGGCGAGGTTTCTTCGACAACCAATTCCGTCGAAAAGAAGTCGCGCGGGCCGAAGGTGGATCGAGTAGCTGGAAGCTCGAGCGCTACATTCCGATAAAGAAGGTAAAGGTTAATCCTGGTACTTCGTAACAGTCATGCGTTCATCGTTCAACACCTGAAGATGAAAGATGAGACTCCACAGAAGCGTAGCACCGGTCTTTTTCAGGACAGAAACACCAACATGCGAAGAGTACCCGCGAAAATCTCGTGGATGGAAGAAACAGTCCTTATCAGGACAAAACTCACACACAGCCAAAAGCCCGAGAAAACATATTTTCACCATACGCCCACGAGAACATCAAGAGAGTAAAATATATACGTATATAGCTATAAGCTATAAGAATAATTTAACATGCAAGTTAAGATTGACAAAAATAATTTATTTATGTAATTTATTATGTATAAAAACATATAAACATCTGCACCTACATAATCTTAAGATAAGTAACATAACTACTTATTATTCACACTATTTTACTATTATAGAAGATGAAACATGAAAAATAGTAATTTGCGTTTACTCAATTTTAAGTATTTTGTTAAATCCAGAAATATTCGCAGTTTCCCCATACTTGTGTTTTGCGATGAATTGACATTTTCATCACGCATTATTAGTCTCGGCAAAGTAGGGCAAGTTACAGTACAATAGGGAACAACGTGAAGGGGCCGAGCGGCCGCATCATTTATGATTGTAACCTTTATGAGTGAGCATAGGCGATGCGGACGCAGGAATGTTTCGACATAAAATAATGATAAAAAATATATTATATGAAGTGCTGAAACACCTACCTACTGTTTTAAGAAGTGTCCGCGAAATCACAAACTGGGTGGCATCTATTGAATATTACAATCATTAAATATGTTTCCACACTTGTTTCAATAAAATGAGTACGGCGTGCGGAATAAATATTTTTTAGTGATAAAAATGATCGTTCCACATCGAGTGATCTTATATTTGCAAATTTAAATTTGCATATGGATCTTTCGACGCACTTCCACAAATTTGTCTTAGTATGAGAAAATCTAAATCCCTGTTAATAACACTTTCAATCCTATGAAATTTTGTAAATTGAGTTTTAGTTCTCCAGCCATTGTTCAACACTTTCAAATTTTCATATTACACTTTCATTTTTTCCGCCGTGCATAAGTGTGAGTGAGCATCATCCACAATTTGAATAGTTTCCGCAAACGACATCGAATGATTTTGCAATTTTTTCCCTCCCCTAGTTCTTGCGAATTCATTCTAAATCACATTTTACCTGACTATCTTGAAACACTTTCTGGCTTTTCTAGATAGTTTTGGCGTGTTTCGGATCGAATTGTAAAACTACCTCCTTTTATTCGCAGTAGTAAGCCGCAGACCATGTTCCCCGGTGTGTAGTAATCGGCTGTGGTGGTTCAGGCAACTGAGTTCCAATAATCGTGAAATGTTTGTACATTTTGGGTACTTTAAAAATACTGCCTTTGTATGAGCTATTAAAGCATTTATTCGTGGATAATATGTCAATTGCACCACATGGTTTAAAGCATGGATTTGCAGATTGCCACTCTCTTCTTTAAGGGATCGCCCTAGGCCCGATCGGTTGTTTCATCCACATATAACCACAGTCTTATCTTTTAATTTTACTCTGATTCTTCTTTCAACATAGTCACGAACAGAAGGCGTAAAGTTTCTTAACGATGCCCGACTTGGTAATGTATAATCCGAATACTTGCTCAAGGAGGAGACAAATGCGTGTCCAGTAAAGTGAACGGTACATTACATAGAATAAAACGAACACCTATATCAAATATTAATTCTTCGCTGCATCGTTTGCCACGGACTGCAGAATAGTGTTTTATATTTTCAGGCGACGTTCACACTTCCACCAACTGGTAGACGTCAAATAGTTGTCGCACTTTAGACATTTAATTGGATCACCTTCGTATTCTAAAGCCGCCATACTCGCTATTACGTTTTCTAGTTTATTCGAAATACGCCATTTCTGAAACGTACGTAAATGCGACACTTTCTAAATATGTGTGTACTGACAAGCATTCACAACGACCAGTCGAATAATACTGAACAAGCGTGCTTTGACAGGGGTACTCGATTCTCCGTGCCGAGACTACGCATTATTGAGTCTACTTTATGACAGAAGTACATGATCTCTCTTTTGGTGTGAAAATCTTAATCACCAAATTACTGGTAATTTTTTCCTGGAATATCTTAATCGAAAAGTTCCTACACTCTGTACTGACAGTACGTATCTCCGGGCTTGTAGGCTGTGGTCTTGAATTGATAGACAGCTCATAGCTTAACTAATCAATTCTCCCAACGAATCACGACGCTGCGATGCATGCATTTTGCGGGAGTTCTGCAAGTGGATAGTTAACCGTGCGCAAGCATAACATAACGTTCGTAAGAAAGGAAAATACTCTTGTTATCGTTCAATAAGAGCTTTCTAGAAAAGAAAATAGGCGTATCCACTCTCGGATACCTGATGAGGCCTCTCCCAGAGGATAATCTCCCGGCGACGCCAGAAACGGAATTTACTAGATCTGACGACGAAGAATGGACCCAAACGAGAGAGATAGGAAGCAGCACCGGAAGACGAGGAAGAGGAAGTCCAACGGAAAGATGAAAAAACGGTGATCAACTACGTGCAGGGGATTCACTGTGCGCTCTTAGGAAACTTTCGGCAAAAAGCTCAGCGATCTACGTTTACGACGTAGATTTCGTTAAAGCTGTGAGCTATCACAGCGCAAAGCACCACTAAGCCGTCCTTCCAGTTTAAGTTTAATCACCTTATGGTCAAAACTGTGAATACGGACGACTGGGTTAGTGTGACCACATTTTTAGCCGGACAGGGAGTACAGTTCTACACGTGCACCTTGCACAGCGCCCGCCCTGTCAAGGCAATCGTAAAATACCTGCCTTCCTCGATAGACGAGAATGGAATCGAATGTGGTCTGACCTATAAGGGAATCATTGTGAAGAGGGTAGTGAACCTGAAACGACGGGAAAACTCCGCCAGCTCGGTGTCCATGATCACTATCAACGCGTGCGGAGATTGAAGTCGCCTACCAGGTGCGGTATGCGAGTCACCGTAATCCATTTTAAGAGTCGCAAACGGCCGCCGCAATGGCACCGTTGTCAGCAATTCGGTCACTCCTCAGAGTATTGCGCACTAGCGTAGAGATGCTCGCGCTGTAGCGGAAGCCACGCGGTTAACACGTACACACTAGAAAAAGAAGGTACGCCTAAATGCGCCTACATATCGCGGATGTTAGGGGCACAAGAAACTGACACGCCAACAATCTGCGAAACAGGTACAATAGGCTGCGTAGCCAAAGCTACCCCTATCGCTGAACTCCAAGGCATTGCCCGAACTGCTCACCATGGACGTGTGCATAACGAAGCTTTCTAGCTCACAAAGCGCACGAAAATTCACGCAAAATCGGGATGATTCCCGGTCAGAGTAAGTCACCTACGCCACGGTTACCAAGGCGCAAGAGAGGCATCCAGTGCCAGCGTAGCCCACCGAGAAGAAAAAGGAAACGGTTTCAAGCAAGAAGAAGCAAAGGATCCCCCAAAAGAGTAGCAAAATCAGAAAAGACTCCGCCCAGGAGTCTCAGACGATAAACCCCAACTCTGACGGGGAGGCAGAGGTACCTAACGAAGATTCTCTCTGTTCTCAGGTTCCTTCATCTGGCAGCGAGAAAAGCGGTTCTAGGACTCCGAAAGAAACTAGCGCTCCTTATGGAACTGGCGGTGTCAATCTTTTCACCATGAACGGAACGGCACCAAGAAGTCTAAGGATGGCAACCTGGAACGCGCAAAGAATCTCGAATAAAAAACTTGACTTCGCTCATTTTCTCGTCGAACACCGAATCGACATTGCTCTGATATTTGAGAAATGGCTGAAACCTGACAAGAAGTTCAAGATCGTTGGACCAGGAGGGAGAGTTTGACGTTACCTTGCCGTACGATCCCACCCATTTCAGTAACACGCTATCGATATCTCGATCTTAAAAGACTGGACGTTCCCCCTAAAGTGTTACACAGTACAAGAGTTATCCTTCGATCACTACCCTGTGATCACGGATATGTATCTCACGCTGCCGACGCCTGCAAGGGGAACGTACTCAAACTCCCCAATTGGAAACCTGTACCAACGGATGACATCGGACACGATAGAAGCTAATCCCAGACCGAGAGAGACCTTGAGCGAGCAGTCTGCTACACTACGTCGCTGATTCAAGAGGCACTGAAAAAGTCAGAGTTGAAACCAAAATTCCCGGATACAGAAATCCTGCCAAGGGAATAGTCAACAAGATTAAAGAGCAAAACCGCGTTCGTAAAGAGTTTCAACGGACCAGGCACCCACCACTGAAGGAGGAATCTAACCCCCTGAGGAGGGAGATCCAAAAGAACACTGAGGCTTGCCGTTTGAAAAGGTGGGGCGACCTCGTTCAGAAAAGCCAGAGTGAGAATCCACATAGTGTGCCCAGGATCCTGAAGAAAGAAAGGAAGCCCATGCCCAAGGTCCAGCGCGGGCATATGCGATGTCTTACGGACCACGAAAAAGCAGAAGCGCTAGCAGATACCTTCGCCATCCAATTCTCACCGAACTACCGTAACGATCCTAAACAGGAGAGTGTGTTCCAGAACATTCTGTAGGAAATCAACGAGATTGACCCAGGTCCTCCGATGGTGGTTTTTCCGCGAATCAAGGGGATTCCCCATCGGAAATCGCTCGGCGAGGATGGCATCCCGAGCGGAGCACTGAAGAATCTTCTGCTCAAGTTTCTAGTCAACCTGACGACAATCTTCAACGCCGTACTTCGCCTCGCGTGCTATCTCTCCGGGTGGAAATCGTCAAGGATAGTCCCTGTTTCAAAACCCAAGAAGGACCGCCACTCATCTGAAGGGTACCGTTCGATATCGCTGCTCCGCACTATCAGTAAGGTTCTTGAAACCTTTCTGCTCGCCAGAATCAGCGAACACCTGAACGAACACCGTCTCCTGCACAACGACCGGATCGGGTCACTCGACCACTTCACAGCTCTACCGGATGACGGACCTTGTCATAACAGCCTTTAGCAAAAAACAGATCGCCGTCATGGTGTCTCTGGATCTGGAGAAGGTGTTCGACAAATTCCACCATGAAGGACTGCTGCTGAAGATGAAGGGCTGCGGCTTCCTTGCTGGAATCCTGAAAACCGTCAGAACATACCCCCAAAACAGGAGTTTCCATACCGTCGTGAACGGTTCCAACTTCTCCACGAGGCGCATCGAGTCAGGGATCATATCAGAGACATTCCAAACCCCGGCCGCGCTGATTGGCTAACCGATGACTGCGTTCCTGTGCCGGCGCGCGTAGGGTGCCGTAGTGTTTTTATGTAGTAGTGCCGTAGTGTTTATGTATGTCGCGGGGATGGAAATGTTAGCCCGTAGAGCTTTTTCTTTCCGATTAAAGATATTTTTGTGTTTATGCATCTCTATAGCTTCCCGGTAGAGTCGTGTTTGTAGTGCTGCGTGTAATCGATAATTTGTGTACCCGAGAAGTTTACAATGTGTCCTTGCGATAGTAGGAAATATTCCGCAATCGCAGATTTGTCGGAATAACCCAGCCTACAACATCTTTCCTGTTCCGTTATTCGAGACAAAACGCTTTGTGGTACCTATGTAGACACTGCCGCAGCTATACAGGATGCGATATTCGCCTGCTGACCACAACGCGTTTCTACGGTCCTTAGTTGATCGCATTTTTTTCTGTAATTTTCCCGTGGGGGGGTAGAGACTTTTGACGTTGTGTTTTTCCAACAGTTTTCCTATCCATTGGACACCCGTGGAATGGACGGCAGAAATACGTACTGGCTAGTGGCGCATGTTCTATATCCGTGCCGTAGTTCAAACGTCGCTTTCTCGCGCATTTTATCTCCGCTCTTGAGTAACCGTTGTTTATAAGGGCTTGCTTGATGTGTTTTACTCCCCGGGTGGCCTGACGGATTCGCAGATCCTTTGCGCACGTTGCAACAAAGCTTTTATTATGCCCCTCTTTTGTCCGGGATGGTGATTGGAGTTCTTATGTAAGTACCTGTTCGTACGAGATGGCATACGGTAAAGGGTATGACCGAGAATTCCATCTTCTTTTCTTGCAACCTGGCACATCTAGGAACGAAAGTGTGCCGTCCTTCTCGATTTTCATAGTGAAATGAAAATGTCTAAGTTTTCCCTGCCTTGGTTCATGACAACAAAAGCGTCGTCCTACGTGGCGCAACCAGACGTCCGGTTTCAGCGAAGATGTATCCAGGGCATATTGTTCAAATTTCTCCATGTAGAAAGTAACTACTACAGCACAAGGGGATGCCCAAGTTATCTGTTACCTACACTTTCTTTCAAATGTCATTTTTAAAGAAATAGAAGAAATGCTGTTACATATTTATAAAAGTATGTACTTTCATCAAGCGTTTCAGTGCAAAGTAAAGCAGAAGTGCACTATTTTGTAATCAATTGTTCTTTACGCTATGAAGCAAAACGTTTTCAAAAGATACCAAATTACCCAACACAAAAACAAATTCAAAACACAGACTTTTGAGCAACACTGAGTAGTAAACAAGTAAAAAAGTACAATTGGAACATATGTTGCTTAAAAATACTTGGTGGAAATACGTTTGAACAGACCGTGAATTGAAAATATTTATTTTATTAACGTATACACAAAATTCTAACAAAATCACTATTGTAGTTTTAATGTCTAAGTTTTGTTACTTATTGTAGGCACATTTGAACTTTTTTTTTCAAAATTCTAGTTTATTTATAACATTTATTTCTAAAACTTTACCACTATCTTGTGTAAAAAGTTTATTTTTGCCTTTACCAAATCAATGTTGACAGAATAATGTCGTTTTTAAGTTTTCTAATGTACTGAGGGCTGCCACAACGAAATTTATCATAAAACATTAAATGTTTCCCGTATCATGTCAACTTTAAGTCGATCACTCTGTATAAATTTTATTCGCGCATTCTTCTTGTAATTTTTCTCGCTCATTTTTCCCCGTAGAATACTAATTCAATTCTGGAATGCTTAGTAAACACTTAAATATTTACAATACATTTTTTTCTCTTTTAGAACTGTTTTGACAATGTTATAAGAATTTGATCCCTATTTTGTACCATTAGTAGCATTTTGGACTGACTTTAAATACACAACCAGAACGAAATATTGAGATCGCGTAATAACCGAGACAATCACTACAGCTCCAATTCAATCACAAAAACAAGCAAAAGCTTGTTTTTCTTAACTTTTCTTAACTAAACATTTTTTTCGACATGACGTTGTCCAACTATATGCGAACTATTTTAAAGCTTAACAGAATCTCTTATATGTTGTTTGCCACAATTGACTACTTAAACCCATAACTTTCATGTGATATTTATTTTTCCGAAAAGTTATAAGTGCAAACAAAAAAAATATTTCGCTAATATTATGGTAATTGGTGTCAACGTGATCACCAAAATTATTCAACGCCGTGCGCATTCACAATTTGATGCATTTAATTCGAAGGAAAACCGCATGGATGACGTACTGCGTATGTTTTCGGTAATCGTAGACGGCACCGCGGCTCACTTGACAAAGAATACCAAAAAGTAAAACGACTCATCGCTCTGCAACGACCGTCGATTGTTCGCCAATTCCGTTTCCGTAGCCGGCCCGATTGACCCGATTTTTAGCCGGATTATGGACGGCGACCCAATTGAGACACAAGATTCTCAACATGATCAACAACAAACAACAGCAAAACTACGAGACTACACATACGTCAATACAGCTGACGATCGTCGACAATCGACATCGATCTACATAACATACGCATGAGGTAACAATGTGGGTCTAAAATCGATTGCCAATCAAGAAAATCTTCATCCTTAAACAATGACTCATTAGGAAAGAACCTGAAATCACCTACAACAGCGGCGGAACTACAGGAACAAAGAATATACGAATAGGATACTTAATATTAAATATGCTTTCATTAGTATAAAGTAGATATATGCATAGGTGTCCCAGATAAGATTTCCAGAATTGGGATTATTGTTAGTATCAGATATGTAGGTTTGATTAAATTAGTTAAATAGACCTTTAGTATTAATGAAGTTTTTAACCACTTTTAAATTTACAATATTTTATATACTCCAGTTATAAAAAATATAGGTTTCTTTTTTGTAGTAACTTTTTATCGTAATATATTGTTTTTGTATATTTTACATATAATGTCGATATTTTTTTCACTATCTCTTTATGAGATTCACTACCTTCATTTAATTTGTCTTGTAAAATGACATGGAAAATTGGAAGTGTTTTCCTCTACATAATGGCATAACACATACAAGTGCTTATCATAAAAGACAACAAAGAAAATTGAAAACAAGGATGCTTAAAGAAATCTATTCTATATTATACTCTATTTTTTAATATGGAGGAGTAAAATGAAGAGACGCGTTTACACAATGGTATTTTTCAAAGCTACATTTTGGCGGCATATTCAAAAGTAGCCAGGATTTTATATAAGTTGTAGTTACGTAATTATTATTACAACGCAAGTTTAGAGAGAAAAATTAAATAGAAACGCATTCAGAAAAATACACGATCCAAACGCCAATTAATTATTGTAACAATATGGTGGCCGACAATATATTAAATATCGCTAGTGTAATTCTTGCCGAAAACTGGCTAACAGCTAGCCTACTTTTTGGCGCTTCAATTTAAAAACACTCCACCGAATTAAAAAATAGAATATAGCGCTGGAAAGCAAATAAGCAATTGAATACAAAACCAAAAATACTGAACAAACGTAAGTATTAATTTAAATAGCTTACGACCAATAATAAAATTAGTAGGTACATACAGTTTGCAAACCTTTGCATGCAACTTCATCTTTAACGAATCCCCAAGCAAAATAGTCTAATAGATTTGACCTGATGTCGGGTTTCCCCAATACCGCATGGATATTTTTTGCAAGTACAATTACGCTTCAAGTTCGAACATCCTTGATACTATTTTTGAAGGCATCGGCACGAATTATCTTTAAGCATGTGTTCTTCAAGTAATTCCAGTCTATTAGAAGCATTCAGATTACACATGTTTCAACAATGATCTGCTCTCATGCTAGTCTATATACAGAAGAGGCCCAAACATTTTTGTAAAAAAATAATTTCTTTAAATTAATTTTAGAAAGTGAAACATAACATAATATATTAATTACGATAAAAGAGTACGAAAACAAGAAATGCCATATCTATTTTTCTTATAACCTCTAAAGTCCATGGATGTTTCTAAAACCAAAACCAGCGAACCGTTGATGTCAAAAATGTTATCTGAGACAGCCTGTACAGTAAATACATAATAGGATTTCGGAAAACAATTTCATTTATAATATAAGCAAATACCGCAGTTCAATTCAATAATGCTAAAATCATAAATAAAGTCCTTGATTTTAAGATAAGCCTACGTTATTGAAGCCCTTTATAATGTAAGATACTAACTTTTAAACGAAAAGAGCTAGCGTTATTAGAAAAATACGTTTCCATTATCGGCATTTTAATACTGCTCTCGGTATCGTCAGAAGTGATGCCAATTTTCTTATGTCTTAAATGGAACTTCTTGTATATTTTTGTGTATGTCTTTTGGAAGATAACAGAAAAACGAATTTGAATTGAAAAATCTATGTATGGCATAATAATGGTTTTTGTAATATGATTTTACGCAAAAACGACGTCAGGCCCACGTAAAGGGCTCAAAGTTCTCAAAAAGTCGACGACAAAATGTAAGCTTGGTAGACGTTCAATAAAGTGTCTTGAATTAGGTACTCCTAACTCATAAAGTATATAATCAATTAAATTGTTATTAATCCCGTTGTAAAAGTCGTTGAGACAACTTGTATATCATATAAATACTTAATGTTACGCACTTGGTTAAGTTTAAAAATAGGATAATATTAAAAGAAAGTTGCTTTTGATAAATTATAATTTCTTTGTAATTATCAATTTCAAAATTTTTGTCGGTTTCAGTAGGATTTGAACCTACGTCCTCTCGCCCCATATTTTATCATTATAAAAACCAACGAAAGCCTCATACTAATTTAAAGTTGTTTTTGATCAATGCCGTTCTACAATCAAATAAAAAGTGTGCTGCACAGCCTTACAAACCTCTTTACCGCTACATGTCAATAAACATGCTTATCATCTAGTTAAATCATGTGAAAGTGCCAACTTGAAGCAAGAGGCCAAGCGTCGTTGAATAATCAGGAAATTGTGAAGGCTGCATTCAAAACATCGTCTATAGGTAGTTAGAACCATGTAATATCTCAACAGGCGAGACAATGCGGACAATCGTATTCTGCAAAAACGTAAATATAATTTTAAAACAAGGAGCAGTAGATGGTAGAAGGATAGCGTGAGAAGGAAAACCTGGTGTAAGATGGAAAATGGGTTAATCTTATAAAGACAATATTAACCTCTTTTGGCAAAAGAACAAGTCTAGAAAAATAAAACCTCCAACTCTATATAATGAAATAGTACAGGTCAATCAGGTGATCAAATCCCTAGGAATGATCGAAAGATGCCTAGGACAGAATACCTAACATAATAATGCTAATGCTCATGATATTGGTGGGATTATTCACGGGAAAGATAATGTGAAGAGAAAAAACGCTAGTGCTGAAATTTTTTTGCCTGCCAGGCTCTATTTAGTGCCACAAGAATAACACCTTTCAACAGTTTTCCAACCCTTCTCCCGAGCAGCTGATGGACTGCTGAATCAGTACGCCAGCAGTGCATTGGGTAGCTGCACATGTGAATGATCCCTCCTCCCATGATGTATTAAAAACACATCGAAAAATGCATAGAAACAATGTTTTTTATTTAACAGCATTATTGTGACCTATACCAATACGGGAGTGCTTATGAGATCTGGTATCTCTCACGAAATATAATTCATGCGAATTCCAGGACACAGGAACGTAACCAATAACCAAATTCCAGACCAGCCAGAGAGAAAAGATTCGAAAATTGCCCTCAAACCAAACAGAAACCGCAATGCGTGGTACATTCAGGGAGTGGACTGCACTACCATTAAATTATTTCCACTTCCGCTTTGGTACAAATGCAATGACATCTGCAATTTCCAATAAAATATAGGCTGCTGTAGCTTAAAAGTGACATTCTCTATAACTTTTAATTTTTAAAACCTGGTTATTGTATGTGGGAGCAGTAGATTCAAAATATCTAAAAAGCGTTTAATTTTAAGTATAAGTAATCTTAAGTTGTCATTATTGATTTTGTGTTGCGTTTAAAAAACCTATCTATATGGAATTTTTTTCTTGGTTTACCGCATGTTTCCAAATAATCTTTTAACTTTGACAGAACGTGGATTCCAACGTGATATTTCTGGCAATATAAAATAAAACAGTATAATTTCCAAATATTCACTAATCACTATTATGGGAGATGCATGCAGGTTCAGCACAATTACATGAAATGTTCTTAAACATTAGAGGGATCGGGAGTTATACTAAAAATGTCAAACTTTTTCTTAATCACCTCTTTATTATAATCGAATCGTAACTTTTAACTGCACTTTCTTAATGCGCTTCTTCATATAGAATTTTAATATCTTTTCTGATTTCTTCTTTCACCTTCTTTCATTGAATTTCAGTACACTCTTATGGAACAACCAATAGATTTTAGAATAACCAAATGCTTTTTCTTCTTTTTATAATAATATAACATATGCACTACTTATCTTAAAAGAAATTAGGTGAAATTATAAAAATACTATCTACCCACCACATACAAACACGTTTTGCCTTCCACCGCTCTCCACTGTGCTTTGTGGAAGGTAGTAACTGGCTATTCGTGTATATATATATATAAACTAAATGAAAATATGAGAAGCTAACTATACTTTATTCACGTTAAGAATGCAGTAGGTAGTGCTACGATCGGCGGCTGTATTACTCTGAAATTTAACCGATGAAGCTGTCAAACGACAACATCGTAAATATCAAAGTTTGGTTATCAAAATCTTGTATAATAAATAGCACAGTTTTTCATATTTTATGTCCAATACATTATGGTTATATGACCTGGTAAAACAATACCACAATAATAAAGTAAAAGTAACATCAATTGTAATATAAATGTATTTTTTCGTTGTTTCATTTACCAAAATAGTTGGAGCTTATTTAATTATGTTAGAAAGTATATGAGATTGCACTTGGGGTTAATTCAAGAGAACATAAATGCCATATGACAAGCTTTAAAATAACAATATTGCCATGGATAAACTTGAATTGAAAATATAACTTCGACATGAATGGTTATATACACAATGTTATACCAAGTCATTTGTCATGAAGTAATCTCTCCGTGAGTAATCTCCATCAATTTCAATGGTATGGTTGAAAGTAAGCAACTCAATACATACAAGATAAAGCCAAACAAGGAAGAATGTTGCTAATTTTGAATACATAATAGGCTGTATCTAAGTCCATCGAGTGGCTTCAGACTACATGGCACCACAATATCCTTTAATTTTGCATAGAATTTGGTTATTGCGAATGATGAAATTAGATGAGCTGTTCGGTGAAAAGAAAACAGCATTGCAAGTATACTTATCTACTATACGCCGGCTGCAGTAAAACTAATGTACATTTTTAACAGTACAATCAATAAATAATTGCATGATTATCAGTGAGTACAATAAAATACTAAATATATTAATGAATTATAACAATCTCTTAACTGCACATATTACAAATTTATAGTTTTCTTCTCTTCAAATCTGGAATAAATTTAATAAAGAAGGTTTCTTTACTGCTAGCATTTTATTTATAAAATAACAAATGAAATAAACATATGAATTTGCATCTTAAGGCCTATCTATTCCAAGTCTACATTCTTAACGTGAATGGAGGATGGGTGATTTCTCAAATTTGCACATGATCTGGTACGATAATAATGTCGTTCCAATCTGTATGTGGATGCAGTACTAGGCTACTCATACGATGCCATTTGCTTGTCTGAAGAAGTAAAAGCAGTGCAATTATGGCGACGTCATTAAGTCAAATATATCTTAGGGCCAAGTTTACAAGGTGGAACGGAATCATGTTAAAGTTCGTAAACTTTCGTTAAAAACTCTTGGTAATATTTTTAAGGATACAAGCACTAACTCCAGCAATTATATTATTTGTTGTAAACTATTTGCTTCATACCCAATAATATAATTCATTCAATATTCAATTCTTTATTTTTATCGATATTATGCAAAAAAAGCTTAACATAGCTGCAAACAATAACAGTTAAAATGAAATTAAATTAACCAACCCCTCAAACACCACGCAACTAAAAAAAAATCTTAAAATTGATTGAAAATATTTCTTAAAACTACATACAAGCAAATCTGTACGTACAATTCACAGAATCTTAATATTTTTCGATAGGTGATCTTAAACATATGAGCGATAGTGTAGGTCATCTAATTTAACCAAACCTGTATACGTTATAATAAGCGAAACCTCTAAGTCTTACCGCTAACAGTTCGAAACAACTGGATCCCTCTGTATGAACCCTTAAAAGATATGTTGGTGCATATGATTTAGTTACCAAAAATGGACGCGAGTCTACTCCTAGCTGTATCTACCTCAGGTAATACGTACTTTCAAAGTTCAAAAAATATTATGAATAATTACAGTTACATACAGTTTGTCTAATAACTTTAAAAAGATAATGATAATTGTTTACTCCTAAATCGATATTTGCAGAAAACCTAAATTGTGATAATAAATCACCCTTACCTCTATTTAAAAATTTTAATAACATGAACGCCACTGGATATTCTACAGAGATTTTCGTAAATCCACACATTCGCTTCTACGCCGAAAGGGTATTTATATTCACAATCGAAGAAACCGCTTCTCGATACTTGTGGACAGGGCAAACTGGCCAAGATAGTGGTGCTTGCACGTGACAGGCATAAGTTAGACGGGAGGCCGCGGCATTCCACTGCGCTGCCTGTCACCGTCCGCTTTGTGGAGCCGCGCTCCGCTGCTAAACAACGACGGGCAAGACACTGCCGGCCTATCAGTGAAACCCGAACCCGATGCTAACGAGAATCCTGGTACCAATAGCATTGGTATCGATGCACACACATCCACACAGAAATGTATATGCAAGCAACGATGCTCTTGCTGCCCGTGTTGTTGCCTATTCATTCCGCTGCTACTCCGATCTGTTCTGTTAATTAATTGTTGTTGATTGGATTACACTATTGCTCCTTAAGTATCTGGTTTAACAACGCTCAATTCATGTATTTCCGATCCTTGGGCTAATGCTTTATTCCCCGACTCATTACGTTGCAATCTTTTTTGACAAATGTGCGGTGTATATATATATATATTTATATATATTATATATATATATATAAAACAGAACAGAACACATACATATGTGCGTGTGTGTAACATTCACACTATCTACAATTATAAGATATAAATAGGCAGATAATTAATATCATAACATATTCTAACAATAACAACGCAGCTTAAATTTTAAAATCTATATATGGGTAAAATAATAATAAGTGAGAATTACAGTTCTTACTGACTTGTATATCTAACATTTTTAACTATTTATTTTCATGTTTTGTCCACTTTTCCAATTATTTTAACGCGTTATTAATTTATTTTGATGGTTTTACTGCCGTGATGCTCTTTACAAGTATTATAGACATCTATTTATTCTGTAATTCTTTTCTAGAATATCTGGGCTTGAAGATGTGCAGAATAGCTGCACGAAATTGGTGCTAAATTTTAAATAGAGATATTTTGGGATATAGCCCCGCATATTACAATAGACGTCCAATAGTGTGAACAAACTGAAACGCAAACTGTTTCCACTTACGATTTGTTCACATTAAAGGGAGTGACTGATTTTATGCTTAAAATAATAGGTATTGTTGCACCAGTAATTGTTTACTCATTTATAATTGCGCATTTTTTTTTAATTTGAAAAAGATAAAAATACTTTCTAAAAATATTGCGTAATTTTTGTTTGTTTATTTGCGTTTTCCAACGTTTTGTGTTACACCTGTTTCTCTTATTTCTTTCAATATTTGAATATATTTCAAATTAAGTCTGTTTATCTGCTCATTGAATTGATGTGCTCAGTGCATTTATTGTACTGTCTCCAGTAATTTTATTTTGTGATTTTATTCAGTTTCCTCGTCTTTAGTTCCATCTTCTTCTGTTTCTTCGTCAAAATTCTTTAATTGTATTCATACCATGCCATTACATTTCTCTCATTCAGTTCAATGTACTTACATACCTATAGTAATCAAAGTTATGTAAATGCATAAGCATTAAGTAAATATATGCGACATTAATGTGTCTAAATTTTAACCTGTTTCAACCTGAGCTTCTGTCTAACCATTTTTCAATTTTTGCGGCAATACACTAAGTAGCAAGTCATCCTCGTCTTCTTCATTACTGAAATCTAGAATTTTCCTTAGCATTCAGTAATTACTGTTGGATCGAATCAGTTCCATGCATACATCAAATTTGTAACAGCATCTTTTATTGTCAAATTTGTTAATGTTTCTAAATTGGATCCATTTGCAATGATGTGAGAAGAAGGCTACTTCTGTAATATAACTTTGTAAGTCTGATCACATTCTGATCCATTAGCTGGATAAGGAATGTCACATTTGGCAGGAGGTACATTGTAATTTGCTCAGCTTTACTCTGTAATTCTTCTATTGGAGGATGTGATGCAGCATTATCCAAAATAAAAGACCTTCTATTAGGTGTGCACTTGATTTCGGGAAACGTGTAACCTTCCAACAGAACAAACAATGACTTGTCAATAATTTTGGAGGATTCGTGTTTGATAAATTAAATGTGCTTTATAAACTTATCTGAGGAACAAAAGAATTATGGAACCAATTTTTAGAAATTGATTGTGTCACCCAAGCTGACTTGAACTAATCATAATCAATAGGAAGAGAAATATTTTTAAAAGTTTTGGGATTTTCTGCCTTTCCAATAATAGTTTAACTTTATGAGTTCCACTGGCATTAGTACATGTCAAAAATGTTAGTCGTTGCTTCTCATGTTCTCTACTCTTCTCTTGAGATGAAACAAAAGTTTTCTCCTGTAGAAGCTTCCAATGCAGAGTTGATTCGTCCGCTCTATTTAATTTTTGACTAGAATTTAAATGGATCAATTAGTTCTGGCTGCGATGATAATTTTTCACTAGCAATTTTTAAATATCGAATTCCGAATATTTTTTTAATATTTGCAATCAACCATCATTAACAGTAAATCCTTTAACAGAATTTTCGCTCAATTCAATCCTTTTGGCTTTTTTTTTTTTGATCATATCACCACTGACCCTAATGTTTTTATTTCTTTAATTTAAAAACCAATTATATATTTTTCTCAATTTTAGAGATTTTTTTCGACGTTTTATTTTCATTTCACAATTCGTGACGTTTGCAGCACCATACTTTTTTGATAAATTTGTTAGACTTGCTTTATCACAGAGTGTTAAGCACTTCAGATTAATTTGTGATGACATGATGTAATAAATCTGGATCGAACGCTTCTCCAGTCATGTAGATACTGAAAGAAGTGTTAAGGCATTAAGGTGTACTGTGTAAACAATGCGTGTCGTATAACCCGGGGAAGTACAGCAGCATTGAAATATACAGTGCGTACCGATCGATCCACGGAATTCCCGTCGCACAAACTACATGTGTTAGCGAATGCGAGTTTGTTTATGTTGTACGGCGTTCAATGTTATGAAAATGGTCGTTCACGTTATCCCGAATTTCGATTATCCAGTGTTCGAGCACCTACTGTATAATGAACTGCGAGTCAACAACGTGCCCTCATTTAGATTAACTACATACAATCATTTACTTTTGTAGTTAATTGAAAATTCTGCTGCAAAAAAACAGAATGTCCATATTTTCAACAATTGGCTGACACTTAGATCCAATTAAAATCTACAAAAACTCTTTCCTGCAATTGGCATCCTCTTTGCCATTATTGAAAATTATATCCAATGAACCATTACGAAACGGACGAGATAAGCCCGACCGATGCAAATAGTCGTCAGCACAGATCCCATCTCCAGCACTTCGAGCTATACCTTTGGTTTACAAAACATATATTAAAATTAGTACAAATGTAGTATGATTTTAATACTATTACGACACTACCAAAACAACAGTGACGGTACAAGACATCCGATAACCGTCAACACAACGATTTCGTACGTTTGCGAGCGAACTTTAGCGAAACACCTCAACTTGTCGCACCATCTGTAAATGGCCAAGCGCCTACTTACAAAGATAGACCGAGGACACTTTTAACGAGATAAACAGAAATAACTATAGCAGATAACTTTTTCCCACCTAGTTGGGGATCTGTAGTAGTCTGTGGTCACCAATCTTGGAATAACGACAGTAGAAGGAAGAATCTTGAAAATACTCATTAAGTAAACAAAACGTCGATTGCGAGAAGAGACAATGTTGGCATCGATGCCGAAAAGATATTCATAAAACTATTTTGCAGTATCGCAGTGTTTCACCATGCAGATAGTGGTTCACATTATAAGTGCACAGTATTACGCTGTTCTTCCACATTGTTTAAACACACCAATTAACGAAAACCGTGGTTTAGTTGGAAGAGCATTTCATATGAATTTTTTTTTAATAATTCAATACAGCACGAAATTCTAACGTTAAACTAAGTAATTCTATTGGGATGTCGTTTCTTCTGTGAGTACACTAAAACATTATACCGCAATATTCATTTAGTACAAATTTGACCATTTTTTTTATCACTTATTGACCAATAACCATTTATAATCTAGTAAAAATGTGATTGAACACTAACTGCAGGCTGGCATATGATTTCAGGATTTCACATATATTTTTATATTAGCAAAATACTACGCGATTGAATTCGTAGTACAGAACGTTATTCAACCGAACATTGTTATAAGAAAAATGTTAAATTATTCATGTCATACATATATTGCTTTCTCTATTATGCAACTCGAGTGTTGCTCTTTAATTGTGGATACCTACATACGAAAATAGTTTTAGTACCGAAAACTAAATGTGATTATACCATCAGGAGTAGGAAGAAAATTAGATAATTTTCCGAATCAATTGCAATAGAGCTATAAAGAAGTATAAAACAATGATAACTGTATGACGCACGGTTAAATTTATTTTGTATTAAAACTTAATACATGTATATTGACGACTCGGTATATTCCTTTTTCAAGATACCCGTAATCCATTCAGAGCAGGTCGTGGGTCGGTATTTTTATATCCGATGACGCTAGCCGATAACATAAATCTTCGACCTGCCTAATTCAATTAATTGCTAACTAAATTGTGTACAAATCGTACGCTCTTGTTTTTAATTTTACTTTTTATTTCGTTTTATGATTGGTATCGCTATTTGCGAACTTTTACCTATATGCAGGTTAAACTTCTCCGAAACCTATTATCTCTATTTTTGTGTGGTGTTTAAATTCGTGTATATAGTACAAGTGAGAAACAACAAGTTTATTTACAATAGGTAATTTTATCCAGGTAATATTTCAATAATATTTTGTTTCAAAGAGTTTGATACGTCATTCTTAAGGTTTACTGTTTTTATGTATTATACATATTACACTTTGCACACTGCAGTCCATGAAAAATACAAGTAAGCCCTCTTTAATTTCAAGCTACCAACTTAACACATCCAAAGCAAAAATTTGAACATAATAGTGAGCAATCGACAAAGTATGGGAAAAGCCAGATTTAGTTCTTAAGAAAATAGACATATTTTATATACATGCATAAAATAGTTTATTATTTCATTTTTAGGAAAATCACTTCGCGCAACTTTTACGTATATTATTTCTTTGTATGTAATACATATGTTATGAATTATAACCGTGATTATGCTTACAACGAATACAAGGGAATCTACGGAATATCATCTATGGAAGTTATGGTATTATGAATCCTATTACCAGTACTAACAACAAATTCTACCTTTGTTCTCCTTCCTCTGGTGACACATTTTCATTAATTGCAACTCTTCATATAAGCAACCATTTTTGAGGACTTTTTCGTCGTTTCTATAGAACTATAAAACGATTAAGGTACCGTGATTTTTGTGGTCATATTTTTTATGATTTTCTCTTTCTGTTGTAAAACGTTTGTGTAAAGCTACGAAGAGTGTTTAAGACCATCGTACTGAAAATAAACTGACCTCCCGACTAACGTGATTCAACGTGACCAACTTCTCTCCATGGAATAATATACCAGTCTAAGGTTAATTAATATTAATATGAAACTACCGTAGTAATCATAGAATTACGAATTCCTTGCATTCAACCAACCTTTTAAATTCCTGAAAAATATATCAGTTAAGGTAGGATTTGAACCTACAAAACCTATAATATGTCTGCTGACATATTACGGTATATTTATAAACATAGTGACATCTAAGTATTAAAAGCGATTTACACTCACATTCAGTCTACTTGTGCAATTAGTAGCACATTGCGCCGGTAACGCAGTGGCCATGGGTTCGAATCCTACCTTCACTGATATTTTTTCAGGAGTTTAAAACGTTGGTTGAATGCAATCGTGATTTTATCAGTCTAAACTTTCTTAACATTGTTCTTTTTTTGAATATTTCCTCAATTCATACCAAATTTATTCAACGCCGAACCTCTTTCGTATTTTACAGATAGGCAAAAGTTTGTGGTAACATTGTTTCCTTTAGATGTTCTTTAGATAAAAAATCATTGTTTATTAATTTCGAAAAACTTTGAATTTAGATTCGTCGCTCCAAAGAACATTTACGCAGTTTTCTTTGATAAAATATTTGTTCCAAAGTCCAATTAAACCGGTTTCTTTTATTGGTTTGAATCGTCCTGTACTTAGTCTTTGTTTGACCGTAGATAGTAATATCATACGCCTTCTATTTTCATGCAGATTTTGGATGCTGAAAACCGCCGATTTCGTTTGCTAATTAACACAGCAGCGATGGCTGATACTTTAGATTTTTCAGAGTAGAGGCAATCAATTTTCTTTACAATTTCTCACAACTTTTACTTGTCCAATAAGCAACAGTTTCTGAAACTCTTACTTTATTTGAAATATAGCACTTACTTCTGGCTTCATTATGAAGAGGGATTGCAGAGCGTTTTTTATTATGCAACTCTTTATTTTTACCCACTCCAGGAAAATGAATTCAATACAGCTGCACAACGGTTAAAACACAGTTCAATTAAATTATCACCTAAAGACCACACAAAGGAAAAAACTCTGCAAAGTTGATTGAAAATATTCCTTAGAATCACATATAAACAGATATTTATGTGCAACTCACAGAAATACGGTTAATAAATTAAATTTAAGCAGGCAGATCCTTTCATTAAGATACACAAGAATTTATATGGTTACCTTAAATCAAAAGAAAAGAAAATGCTTATATGGGCAAATGGTGCATTTACAGTTTTTGCAACTTTATATAGGTACTACTACACCATATGTTAAGACCGTAATTACATTGCCACGAAAGTTTTTTAACATTCAACTATTTTTTGATTGTGTGCGATAGTGTATATTTACTTAATTATGTACTACTTAATAAACAATAAATTCTTGTACAACACCATATGGTATTTTATAAGCAATCTCCGTATTACTCACATATAACAACACAACATTTCGTTTTCCCAGAATATTGCGTTTCTTTCTTAAAAGTTTTTTTTTTTTTTGGGACCCGTCTACTCTATCTGTGGTCGATATCAAATCTCAAGGAGCAGTAACATTAAAATTCTGAGCGGGTCTAAAATTCAGTTGGTCACCAAACTGCAGCGAGCCTCCACAGAAGGCTGATTGATGTGTGATTCGCCGTTTGAGACATCACCCGAACCACTTTTTACTCAGTTAAGGCCCACTAGCCCCCAGCGCATCATACCACGTAATAGGGACCCCTTTTTTACAAACGCTTGTAAATTGTTAATGGATTATCTCCACAGTCTTCGTCGTACTGACTAGAAAAATGTACCGACAACATTTTTTAAAATACGATCTTTTTCGCATAAACTCGAAGGTTGCTTTCTTTTTATACAGATTTTCTAAAAGGAGGGGTTTAAATATTTCCTTCAAAAGAAAGGATTTTTAAATTTGATTCAAAAAGGTGCTTATTTGTATTTCAATATGCCATCGAAAAGGTCTATATCCTCCTCTTTAACTGTATTTAAGTACTTTAGAATACAAATATCAACAATATCACGAAACACCAATACTACATTGCACTATGCCAACCAATAGAAGTAATGTTATTGATCATTTATATCGTACTTATTTAGTAATGAGTGATACATTTTTAAAAATTTGCGGGTTAAATAAAGTAAAGGAAGGTATTTATATAGCAAAACACGGATTAAATAATACAATAATTTACTAATTATAAGAATAAATAAAGTGGAAGTATTAATAATTAACGCACGTTGCTATGTTTCAGTGAGCGATATTTAAACTAAACTATTAAAACGTATTAAAGAATATTTAAGCAGAAACAAAAACTTAACACAGGGTGGCTCACAAATTTATTTCAAAATTTTGAACGTGAAGGTTTTAGAAGTAGTTAGCCTATATCAAAACCAAACAGCAATCAATCACTCCGACGCACGCGTTGGTCTGAGCCACAACGAATATCTAACAGATTAACATCTCATCATTCCCCCGTTATCGACTTCAATAGGTTCCTAGGTTTGTTTAAATACGTACTTGTATTTGTTGCATTGATAAAGGTCAGTATTTAATATTGTGTTATAGAGTAATTATATGTGCAAAACGGAAAAATAAATTTATCAGGCAATTCCCGAACATAAAATATAAAGATCCTGAAGGAAATTTTCCGTGTATGATACTGTTCAACGGAATAAAAGGAATGGTTCTTAACCCGTAACCAGTAAAAAAGAAAAGTAAAAGATGTGATGACAGATCCAGGAACGAACCGAAGTAGATTTAATTTGTATATTTATAGTTTTTAATATACCATTTAGTATAACAAGGAAGTAAACATTCGGTAAATGTTGGATAAAATATAACCCTGGCTAGATATTGCCAAGAGAATAAAATGCATTGAACAATGGTCGGAGAAGTAAAACCCAAATATTTTACGAAAATTTCCAATACATTTATCACAATGTTATTATAACATGTTTCGCTATCACTGTAGCTTCATCTGATGAATAACATTGTGATAAATGTACTGGAAATTTTTGTAAAATATTTGAGTTTTACTTCTCCGACCATTGTTCAATATGGATTTCCAACAACTATCGGCTGACTCAATCGCATTATTAAAGCTGCTTTAGAAAATACAAAACTGTGGGTAAACTATCATAAGACTACAGATTGTAAAAAAATCCTATTTTCAGTATTATAGTATGTATCTGTGTACTGGAATCTGCAATTGTTGCATTTTTCATTGATTAGTAGAAGGTTCCTGAACTATTCCAGCAATGTTATTCGTAGTGTGTTGTTAGTGCCATGCTTTGTGTGGGACGATATCTTAAAAGTGAGTTTTTCAGTTTACTACATGTAACGTGTCTGTTACGTGTATTACATCTGGTATGCGAAACTATGCACTACATAGTGATAATTGATCCTAGCCAGTGATGAACGAAACAATACAAGTAGTGTTAAAAGTATAATGTGAGTTTAAATTTTGCTACAATTTTCTGCTGTTTCGGAGCTCCCTTCTTAATTTATACTATTACAACATTCAAAAATGTTATGTCGCAATTGTGTAAGTTGAAATAATAATAATAATTGTTGTTTATTTCATATATGTAGTAAAAAAACATGAAATAAGGAAACTTGTTTGAAGAATTTAAATTTTTAAACACTCGCGGGTATTTTATACGAGGTTAGTTTCGTACGATTTTATTAAGTTATTGAGTGCTTTTTAGCAAAATGTACGCATTCATATATGCATACACTAGCAAAGGTAAGTACCTTGAACTTTTTAAAAACATGTGTACACGTTTATATTTTCTTGAGATGGAAGATACTCCTTAGACAGAATTTTTGAAGAACGAAAATGCGTCCACAGAATTTCCCCAAAATATGATTCTTTATGGCAACCAAAGACATCACTCGTAGTGCGTATACCATTTCCGTAATCTTTTTGGTAAGTACATTGATATGTTTCTTCCAGTTTTGTATGCTGTCCAATTGTAACCCCAAAAACTTTACATGTGGTGCAGATGTGATTTCTGCATTCACATATTTTATTGTCATTTTTTCAGTTTCTCCAAGACCAAATTTCAATATGTTTGTTTTTGTATGTTTAATTTAGCAATAAACCACTCTTCCGTTGAGTATAACACATTAACCTCCTTTTCCTCGACGTTCGTGTTCTTTGTTGAGGTCTATGGGGGCGTCATTTGCAAACATATTGACACTGCTGTGTTACCTTTAGCAATTCATTTGCGTATAAAAGAAAAAGGAATTGTTCTAGAATGGAACCCTGTGGTATTCCTCTCTCTGATTTTAACCACGTTAATTGACTGAATTGCATTAACGACTGTTTCGTCAGCAGAATCGAATGGTTAACACAGTCAAAGGCTATGGAGAGATCTAAGAAAACATTTACTGTATGTTCTTTTCGAGAAAATGTTTATTAATTTTATAAATCTCCAGATCTATTAATTGTAAGTATTAACAAAGGTTACTATGATTATGCAAATATGCATTACTGTATTCCATTTTTTTAATTCGGAGGAGTAAAATGAAGAGACTCGTTTACACAATGGAATTTTTTAAACCTACTTTTTGGCGGCAGTTTTAGAACTAGGTGGCATTTTATATGAGTTGTCATTATGTAATTATTATTACAATGCAAATTTAGGAAGCAAAGTTAAATACGAACGCATTCAGAAAAATACACGATCTAATCAAGTTCTGTTAAAATATGGCGGTCGGCAATATATCAAATATCTCTAGTGTAACCTGCCGATAATTGACCCACATCTAGCCTAATTTTTGGCACTTCAATTTAAAAACACTTCCTCGAATTAAAAAATAGAAATAGATGCCAAATGATTCTTTTCTTCACATAATTTTTTTTCCCTGCGGGAAACTTGATTTACTGAAACTGCGAAAATATACCCAATGTTGAAAATATATAACCAACTTTTTTAAGTTTGCGTTAGGGTATATTTTTAGGATTTAAATTTACCGCGTTATATTACGTTATATTATTGGCGTAGGGAAGAAAAGAGAGGGTCACGGGACGAGATTATGTGTAGGCTTATGTGTTATGTATTGTAATATTTTTATGTAGTTTACGATAGAATAAAGAGGAAGTGGGATAAAGAAAGAATAAGCCACGGATTATTTATGTGAATGTAAGTTGATGAAATGAACCTACCCGGATTTACGATGGATGAACATGAAACCGACAACGAAGGTATAATGACGCCGTTAGATCGATTTGAACATTTCTGCGAAGATAATCAGGTTTTGAATACGACGAATGTGGAGAACAGCAACAAAAATGAAGTAAGTGGAAGCGGTAATGTAGATATAAACACCCTTATTAGCGCAATGAACACTACTACAACAAAATCAATCATTAATGCAAATGATGTCTAATGAAAGCAATAGTAATTGTTACAATATTATGCCAGATTTCTCGAAAACGATAGCTGCTTTTAATGGAGATAATTTAAGTCAAAGTAAAACTTGGTTAGCAAATATAGAAACTACAGCACAGCTTCATCGATAGTCATCAGCATTTAAATTACAAACAGCGAAGAATCGCTTAGAAGGTGCCACCCGACACTGGTATGAGACACGAGTACACAAAATAAGTAATTGGAATGATTTTCGGAGAGAATTTAGTAGTATCTTTATACATGAGAAGAATTTAACCACCTTATGGCAACAAATTGTTCAAGAGTTCAACAGCCTAAAGAAGAATTAAATGTTTACTTCCATGAGAAAATCAAATTATGTCAGGAGCTAAGATTAGAATTTGATGAGCAGAAAGAGCAAGTTGCCGTAGGATTATTCTCAAGAGAAATGGCATCTATGATTATGACAAAATCACACCTTGATGTAATTGATTTATATAAGGATCTTGTTACGTATGAAAGGATCATTGCAAAAAAAAAAACAACGACAAACAAGACAAAATACAATGAGAATGCACAACACTACTACAGCTGATCCTTAGAAAATCGGCCATGATGCACCTCCTAAGCCGAAAGTAAGTGCAGCACGTTGCTACAACTGTAATGAAGATGGACATATCATCAAGCAGTGCACCAGGCCAAGAAGAGAGAAGGGATCATGCTTTACATGCGGAGAAGCTTCACACAAGTATAGGGATTGTCCACGATGTAGAGAACAACAAAATTCTGCCATATAATCGTACAACCCTTAATTGTAAACCCATACATTGTAAGTTTAAAATTTATAATTAATGACGAGGATTGCTCTGTTACATATAATTTAAGTCGTCTTATTGATACAGGGTGTCCGATTTGTATTATAAAACAAAAATATGTTAAAAGTTATGGATGATAATAATTTAACCTTTACTGGTATAAACGGTTTAAAACTAAATATATTAGGGATATTCAAGGTAATGCATTAGTAAATGATACTGCAATTAACATTAAATTTTATGTTGTACCAGATAATACAATGTCTTATCCAGCAATATTAGGTAGAGACTTTTTATCTTTAAAAACCATTAAAGTTTCTTTTGGTGTTACTGTTAAGATTGAACGAAATTCTTATAATAATGATGAAGCAACCGAAATTCTGTCGATTCTCCAAGTAGGGTTTCAGAAAATTTAAGTGTAGATCTTAATCTAGACCATTTAAGTACACAAAGATTGCATGATTTATTTCTAGCCAAATATATTAACCTCGATAGACCTACTGAACGGAAAGTTAAATATGAGTTTAAAATATCGCTTATTTCGAACCATTCACCATTTTCTCATAACCCTAGAAGATTGTCTCAGCTTGAGAGGAAGCATGTTAGTGTTATTATTGATGATTTATTAAAACATGGTGTAATTGAAAGAAGCTATTCTGAATGTAGTAGCCCCTTCGTTTTAGTTCCGAAGAAGAATCAAAACTGTCTCAGAATGTGTGTTGACTATAGACAATTAAATAAAATTACTCTACGCGATAATTTCCCCCTCCCAGTAATTGAAGATCAATTAGAACATTTGAAAGACAAAACTATATTTACTTTACTAGATTTGAAAAGCGCTTTCCACCATATTGATGTTGAACAGTCTTCCATAAAGTATACGTCGTTTGTTACGCCTATGGGTCAGTATCATTACAAAAAGATGCCGTTTGGTCTTAAAAATAGCCCGGCAGCGTTTATGCGGTATATTTACATAATTTAAGATAAGATCTTTTAGAGACAAACACAATTTTAATAATTTTAATATATATATAGACGATATTTTAATACCAACTCAAATCATTGAGGAAAATTTAGAAATTCTTAGTGAAGTACTCACCTTACTTGTCCAAAACTGTTTAGAACTCCGACTTGATAAATGTTTATTTTTGTATAGGAAAATAACTTACCTGGGATACGAAGTAAATGTTGAAGGCATTAGCCCGAGTAAGGACCGATGCTATACGAAATTATCCCATCCCTAAGAACGCCGAACAAGTACAAAGATTTCTGGGATTGACCTCTTATTTTAGGAAATTCGTCGAACTCTTTACAATTTTAGCTGCGCCACTATATAAATTAATTAAGAAATCAACAGACTGGAAATTTGGAGATGAAGAGATGCACGCTTTCGAAATTTTAAAATCCAAACTTGCGGAGAAACCTGTCTTGGCTATATACTCTCCTGAAGCGGAAACAGTTACACTGTGACGCCAGCACGCGAGTATATGGCTGAATTTTTCTACAGCGCCAAGCTGATGGTAAAATGCATCCCATTTTCTATTTCAGTAAACGAACCACTGATGCGCACTGATGCTAAGTATAGCTCGTATGAATTGGAATGTTTAGCTATAGTTAATTCGTTAAAACGTTTTTATGTGTACTTACATGGCTTAAAGTTTAAAATTCTAACATACTCCGATAGTTTACGGTTGACGCTTAGTAAGGACATTGTACCCTGAATTATGAGATGGGTAGTTTATCTACAAAACTTTGATTACGTAGTAGAGCACCGTCCTGGTAACAGAATGGCTCATGTGGACGCCTTAAGTCGTGCTCATGTATTAATATTAGAAGAGAATGCATTCGAGCAGATACTTGGTTTAAAACAGACTACCGACCCGAAGATCAAGGAGATAAAAGAACAATTATTGATAAAGGAAATGCCGTTTTACGAGTTAAGAAATGGAATGGTATTTCGGAAAGACAAGAAGAAGCTGACGTTCTATGTACCAGAAGAGATGGGCGTAGAAAAGGTAACAGAATATATTAGAGAAACTTACTGGTTCTCGAACATGAAAGAGAAGGTTAAGGCTTACATAGATAACTGCTTAAAAGTGCATAGTGTATAATCCGAAGTACGGGCCAAGAGAAGGATTGCTACATAATATTGACAAAGGTAATAAACCTTTTAATACACTACATGTTGATCACTTAGGCCCTTTGGAAAAGTCTAAGCAATATCATAGGCACATCTTAGTAACAATTGACGCTTTTAGTAAATTCATTAAACTCTTTCCGTGTAAGGGCACTACCAGCTGCGAAACCGTTATACACCTGCAACATTATTTTACTATGTACAGTAGACCTCAACGAATAATATCAGATAGAGGTACGTGCTTCACTTCTGCTGAGTTTAAAAGATTTATAGACGGAAATAACATTAAGCACACTTTGATAGCGACCGGTGTGCCACGAGCAAACGGTCAAATAGAAGTGATTAATAGGATAATAATGCCTATGTTAGCAAAGCTGTGTACAGATAAAAAGAATTGGAATAAAATGTTACATGAAGTCGAATTTGCACTTAATAATACAGTAAATTCATCGACAAAGGAAACGCCTAGCAAACTTCTGTTTGGTGTGCCGCAGACAGGGCTTGTTAGCGACGAGTTAAGGCAAATATTACTTGATAGCTATGGAAATGAAAGAAATTTAAAAGAAGCTAGAAATGAAGCAGAAGAAAATATTAAGAAACAACAGGAGTACAGCAAAGCCAGTTATGATGGTAAACATAAGGATGCACTAACTTATCAAATAGGTGATCATGTAGTGATTAAGAATTTTGACAACACTCCAGGAGTAAATAAGAAACTAATACCAAAATTTAAGTGACCGTATGTTGTGAAGAAGGTCTTGCCTAATGATCGGTATGCAATAGAAGATCCTCCCGATTTTCAGAATACACAGATAGCGTTCGATGGTGTTGTCGACAGCAACAACATGAAGGCTTGGAGCAAACGCATACAACGCCTGATGTTTATCTTTCCTTAAGGTAACACGTCTATTATGAACCCTTTTGATTTAATTTATGTCATTATGTTTAGAGTCGCATTTCTTGTAATTAATCATGCACTTATGAGTACTTATCTTGGATTTTATGTCTTATCTTATGTTGTATGTAAGCTTATGTTCTGTGAATGTTACGAAATACCTTATGCAGCTGTAATACGTTTATGTACTGTTATGTACCTTGTGTAGTTATATTATGTTTATGTGTCGTTATGTACCAATGCATTATGTATTTACATTATCGTTATGGTTGTCGTAGTACACTTATGTAGAATAAGATCGAGGGCGATCTAATAGTCAGGTTGGCCAAGGTAGGGTATATTTTTAGGATTTAAATTTACCGCGTCGTATTACGTCTCCTGGTGGTGGCGAAGGGAAGAAAAGAGAGGGTCACTGGACGAGATTATTATGTGTAGACTTATGTGTTACGTATTGTAATATTTTTATGTAGTTTATCAATAGAGTAAAAGAGGATAATATTTGTGATAATACTAAAAACTGCTTAAAAGGTTAAGGGTTTCACAATGTCTTGTAAGTTATAACTTAGTATTTATTTTATTTACCTACTATCAAACGTACGCCTACTTTTTGTAGTGCATTCTTTCCTAATCTTACTTATGCTTTTTTTAACAAATGATAAATGTCATACATAAATGCCTTTTTGAAATACAAGGCAACGTTTGGTGCATACAAATCAACAATTTCAATTTGTTCAACTTCTAATGGATTTAGTACAAATGAAAAGAATTGAAGTTACTGTGGTGGAAAATATCAGGTGGTTATTTTTTGGAATGGGTTCTTTCTTTAAAATTTTTCGACTAATTGAATATATTTTTTATATTAAATTAAATAATTCATATAGCCAAATGTAAGATTTATAAAAGCAACGAATTTTAATGAGTCACGCACACGCACTGGTTTTCAGCTATCTCGGCCTGGAACGCTGTAAGGATAACGGCAATATGGAACTTAAAAATATTCTCTACTCTTTTCAAAGATGAATTCAACATATTTTTAAGGAGACAAATTGAAAAAAGTCACAATGACGTTACTATTTTGTTAACCCCTCGTTATTACAAACGGTGCATCATCCACAGTGTACTACACTAATTAGCCTGGTTGATAGGCTACACAGCATACACTCTTGATGGAATAAAATTAATTACTAACAACGCTGTCAGTCGTGCAACCCACGTACCAGAATTTTGAAGGTTGTGAGTGTGTTTTCCCAAAATAGTAAATTACATATAATTCAGTAGAAAACGTGTGAATGCAGCATAATACTCATCAGTGGAAATAATGTTGTTCAAATTAAAAGTAATAAATATAGAAAAAAACGATGTATATAAATATTGTTACGATGGGGAGTTTACGTCTTTACTGTACACGTAGTCTAAGGGATCTTTTTAAATTCTAAACAGAATGCCGATAAATGGTAACTGAATGTAAATAACTGTAATATTCACTACACAAGACGAAGACTGCATAGATTGAACATTAAAAAAAAGTCATTGAAAATTAGAGAGATTACTAACGGTACTTTGTCTCCAATAACAATATATAATAAGTGCGTGAACCAAACGATATTAGGAAAAAAAATAGTAAAAAGTTAAAAGATAATAATTGAGTTCCTAATGAGGTAAATTATATTATTACACTACCTTGCATAATAATGTTGCTAAATACGGACAGTCGTGGTACCTTGGTTTCATACTTTGTGCGTCATCTATAGGATATTAGCTAAATCTTTTATTATACCATTTGGGAAAAGTTTAAAACAGAAGATAAACAGCACGAATCAAATATATTTTTATGAATTTATTAAAAACAAATTAAAATTACAAAGATACTATGTTATAATTAACAATAAACTGATAAGATATAAATATAATTTATTAATGCTAAAGGTTTTACGTTAATAATTTTACATGTTAATTTTTTCCCATTGCTTATTGGAATGTTAGTTTACTGAGCTACTTAGATTGTATAAAAAAAATATTTTAAAGCTTAACCAAAATACATTTTGTAAAAAACTGCAATAAAATTTTTGAATTAATTGCAATAACTACAAATACTGAAGGATATTAACATTTGTTAAGTCACTGGGTTAAGTTAATTAAATATCCTTTAGTCGTTAGAACGCCTCTACACTTTATATGAACTAGAAACCTTAATACCCAATTTAAAACAAGTTTTTCATCAAATATTTGTTCAATGGCTTCATCTGGTAATATTTCTAAAAACATGTATTTAAAATAAACAGCAATGTAAACATAAAACCTATATTACCTGTTGGATCACTGTGAGTTAGTAATTGGACCTCATTTTCCTTACAAAAATCTTGTAGTGTTGGGGGAACAACGCAGCAGGTCGCCAGATTTATTTGTATGATACTAGGCTTTACATTTGACCAATTATAAATTGTCCGAAACATATTTTCCTCAAGATCGGCTAAACCAATTTGAGCAATCTTTTTGTTCTTTGTATAAGTCTCTAGTACCTTCCAAATATTTTGCAGCTTTCCAACATGGTCATTCTGTGGTATCTTGTGATTATAAGAAATTATGACATTTTGTACTGAATTTACATTTAATACTGAAAATGCTACGAATACACTAAAATAAGAACATATTGTATTATCCTATTTAGTACTAACCTTTATTTAGTGCTTCCTTTAAATATTCTTCATTGTCACTATTAACAAATATCTTTAATGCAATCTTTAGGTCTGATAGTTCATGTTCCGATATCTTATTTATTAAATCATCATGTTGTCTACTCACTATTAAGGATTGATCGGGTTCTGAATCAGTGCGCTCTGAATTTTTGAAATCTTTCAACGTAATATTAATAGCCTCTTTTAGCTAAAGGTAAAATAGTTTTAGTTCTACTATTAGTCACAATAACTACAGTATACCTCTTCTGTAGGATTTTGTCCTGGATTTTTTGTTAGATCGTTTAATGCCAATATGTTTCCAGTATTTATAATGACTGTTTTGCTTTTCTTCATGATGCTTTCCATTTTTCAGTTAATAATTTAATAGAACGCTTCTAATTAAAAATAATGACAGTTAACTTGCATAACTACACACTCCTATACACACCACGGTTGTCATATGAGTTCATGAATTAATATTTATACTGTAAAATAAGTGCATGTCATTCACAATCACAATCAATAAGTGCTACGCAGTGTAGTAAAAATAATTTTGTGAATGTAATGACCTAAACATGTATTTTTTATATTAATGACCTTGTACGACACTTTTTCTCTAGAAAATTCTATACATCAAAAAGCGCATTCTTATAGTCAAGAAGAAAATTAGTGGCATATATACAACGATGGCATTCCCGTTATCCTATGCTCTACCTTTATTTTTAGTCTCTTCTACGATAAAAGATGGCAATATAGATATCATTGACAAAATGGTTCATCAGAAGCTAAACAAAATGTTGTATGATTGCGAAATATAACTGTTTTGTTTTGATTTTTATATTTTATTATCAGAAAGAAACAAAAAAAATGTTCCCATGCCTGTAATCAGAAGTATTATTTAGGAAGGGTTAAACAATAGGTAAGTAAATATTGTAACAAATAGATAGTATTTTGTGGTCACATCTCTTAATGGTAATAATAACGAACTCGAAATAGTGATTTTTGAAATAAAAAAAAGCACTGTATGCATTTTATTGTTACATACGGATGAAAATAGAGAAGCTACATTTTTTATATAATTTCTAAGAATATAAGAAATAATGATTTATTGCCGCTATATTTACCTGGTACAATCAACAAATTTTCACTTTGATATATTCTAAACTTGCATACGAAACAGATCCAAAAACGTGTAGAGAAATGTATTAACTGAATTGGACATATCTGAGCCTAGTACTTCTGCTGCTAAGGATTTGTAAATTTGATTATAAATAGAGACCGGATTTATATGCAAAGTGCATATATTTTATTTATTTATTATATTTTACGTCTATATGTACATGTATTACTCTGATTAAAGTTAATTAGGGTTAATTAACTCTGATCAGTGTAAGACATCTACAAATAGACGTAAAATATAAACATACATATATTTCTAATTAAGTAGCTTTATTTTATCATCCTTCTTCCTAAATGCGCAGTGAACCATTTTTGGCTGTAGTTCCGTATAAGGGGCATCGAGTTAGCGATTTTAATAGAGTCTAACGGAAAGCTCCCGTTTTGCTGTGTTTAAAATGGCCCTTCTTTTTTTAGGAGTTTAGTTTAAGGTACCTAAGAATCGATTTAAAAAGGGCTATTTCTAGGTTATGTTTAGAGGTATATGAGTCATAGTATAAAAAATATGGGATAGTAAATATACAACAGATTATTCCCCAATATTCAAATGAAGTTTTACCGCTCATCAATGTTTACTATCCATTTTACTAATTTTTAGGTGAAACACAATGAGTACCAACTTAAATTTCGTAAACTATGACTCATATACCTCTAAACATAACCTAGGAATAGCCCTTTTTAAATCGACTTTTAGGTACCTCAAACTAAACTTCTAAAAGAAGAAGGGCAATTTTAAACACAGCAAAGCATGAGCTTCCTGTTAAAATCTATTAAAATGCTTAATTCGATGCCCCTTGTACGGAACTCTTACCGAACAATATAATTGACCGGTTATATTTTTCAAACGCAAACTATATGTATAATAGCAAAATTATTTGTAGTATCAACAAAATTTTGCTATATTAAATTAATAAAACATAATAATGCTGCTAAATATAATATGGTATTGGTGGAATTATTCACGGGAAAGATAATGTGACAAGCGATTTTTCTGCTTTTTTTCTCTCCTTAAATTGTATTTCCTGTGAATGATTTCAACACCATGTGTAATTGTATTTTAGCAGCATTATTATCTTAGGTATTATCTTCTAGGCATTTTTCATGTTATATTACGTAGTTTGTTTTTTAAGCATTATTTGATTTAAACGCACACTAATGCAATTTCTTGCGAAGCGAGTAGGTGGTGCTAAACATGAAATCGGGAATTGTACCCATAGAAAACTCCGATATATATAGGAGATAGGAATCTGTTCGATATTATTTTGTGGTTGTTTATCGCCACCTACGGTTTGTCTAAAAAGTATTTCAAACCGCCAAATCTAAATCCCGATTTCAAATCATTATATTCTGCAAGTTCTATTGTAACAAATATTTTTCTTGCTATCTGCTCCATATGTAGCGAATATAGCAAAAAGAATATCTGTTACACAATAAAGCATGTATGTCGAAATAAGTATGTATATTGCCAAAATAGAACTGCTTGCTTGATATTCTTGGAAAGCAATGTATTCCTATCTCAACAAATCAGAATTGTAAAATAAATAACAAATTTTCGAAATTTATTGCGTTTTAATGGTAATAAATAATTAAATATAATAATTAAAATATTCACAATGAAAACAGGTATAATCTTTCTATACCTGGCACTTATATACGAAAAAACGTTCACGAAATGTAATAATTTTTTTTAATGTATTTATGTACAAAAACGTAAAACATTCAACAAAATTAAGCGTTAAAACTGCGACTAAATCACAAAAAAAACGAATAACGGATAACCATGTGTAACAGTAGAAACATAACCACGTAACTTCTAATATTTAAGAATGCGCATGCATATTTGTCTGTATAATTCGATTCTTGTGCTTTCTACCAAATATCTATGAACGATTGAAAAAAGAAAAAGAAGATCAAGGTCACAAATATAAGATCGCTCCCCGTTCTCTGGGCATAGGCTTTGACATCTCAATTACAGAGTCCCAATTGGTATCTCAATAACATGGCGCCATCTTTTCTTTAAATAACGAATTAAAACTAATATTTTATGTGTGTCAAGTTTGATGTTTTGTATTTTTCTTTGCAAGTATTTGCTTTTCCCGCGATTTATTTTACGTTATTAATAAAGTAAAATATGTTCTTTAAAATCTAAAGGAATATTCTTATGTGAATAATTACCCCGATACCGTATTGTATGGAAAAGAGGTGAGTTAATTTAAAATTACATATGCGCATCTTTTTATTTTTGACGCCTGTTATCTCCGAACGTGTGTGGAAATATCGAATAAGTTTATTAGTAAGTGAGGAAGCGCTAAGGTATTCCATATTTTATAAAATGCCAGTAGATATACCTGGTTTTGCTTACGCTGCTGTTGTAGCAGCAGGAGGCATTTTTGGTTATTACAAAGCTGGTAACTATATTGTATTTTATAGGTTATATAAACGCTTGCACATAATTTTCGTAGGTTCTATACCATCTTTGGGTGCTGGTATCCTGTTTGGTAGTGCATTAGCTTATGGTGCGCTGGAAGTGAGTCGCGATCCAAGTAATTATTCTATCCAGCTTGCTACCAGTTCAATCTTGGCTGGCGTAATGGGTTATCGGTTTTACAATTCCGGGAAAATCATGCCTGCTGGTTTAGTCTGTGCACTTTCAGTGGCTATGATTGTTAGAATTGCGATAAAAGCAGCCGGGTATAGTGGTAGATCTATTCGAGGCTGATTTTTAAAACAATGCATATATTTATGTATTAGCTTTAATTTTTGTACCTTTTACTTAATTAGTCTTCCCAAGAACGTATGTTCACTTATTATATTTTATGCTTAATACCAAACCAAGACTTCCAAAGGTGTACCTATGTTTTACCTCATCATAATAACTAACATACATAAATAGATAAATAATAAACGTATCAAATAGAATCGATTTACCTTATTTCCATTTAGCAATAGATTCAAACTAAATATAAAACTGGAATATGTACCGTTTAATCTTCATTTTAACTTTATTTATATTTGGAATTTGTTCAATAAAAGCTCGCTTTCATTTCAAAAATAATTATTACAACTAATAGTGCGAATTAATAGTCGCCAAAATCAATTTCAAATTGGTGTTGCAAGGACTAAACAGATATTATTTAAAAAGTTATGTGCATACACATAAACGAGTTTTATTTAATCTATTTTTATTAGCAGTATTTTGGGTTATTTAGTTCACACATTTCAAGGAAATAAGCGGCTATGGATATATTAGATAAACAGATTATTTAGATGACTCATGATTAAATATCTAATATACACAGTCAGTTGCTATACCACTCTGACCGTACTATATTCTATGTACTTATTCAGCCAATGAAGGAGCTCTGTTTATCTTTAGCATCGAGGAAATACAATTTCTTAAATTATTTCTAAATTCAGTTCAGTTAACCACTTTTTTACTAAATATATCGTATATAAATCAACTGTCTGAACAGGCTTCAAATAATTTATGCAAGTAATATCCTCCAGGTTTTGCGTTTGTTGCAAGAAATACTCGACATTTCGGCGACAATGATTATGCGGTCAACTTCTTTGGAAGTTTTTTAAAGTCTAGAAAAGATATTTGAGCTATTGGAAGATGGCCGCGAAGGTCTTCACTATACCAATTTGTTCTTCTTGGGATACTCTTTTGTGTTGGAATTTTTTGTCTGTTTAGAAAAATTAAGCATTAAACAACGTACCAATACAAATCAACAATGCAATAAATTTGAATTCTTAAAACTTCTTAATAAACCATATTAGTTACAGATCCTATTTCTTGGTAATTGGTTACAAATAGTTACGTTGGCTAATATTTAAATTTATTACTAAATGTATATTCAGTGCTGCTTTAGTAATATCCACTTTTAAATCTAATGATTGATAAGCAATTGGTAACTGATGATAACGTCATTATTGCATACATTAACTCGCGCAGTGTTCTTTTACATGATCTAGAACATACAAAAAGACTTTTTTAATTGCACTTTTTTATTCTCTGAATAAAATTTACAGTATCTTTAGATATAAACAAATTTGTATTAATGTACAGGAACTTAACTAAATTTTAAAGAAACTGGGAGATGTAGCTGTCTTCCTCAAATAACTAAAGATAAATACATTTTAAGTAGCAAGAATACTAAGCAGTTTATTTTATTAGGTATTCTTATTTAAATTTGTGACAAATAATAGTGAAATAAATTGCCAGCGAAATGATTGCACTAGATCCTCACATTTACAGAAGGATTTTGTTATATAATACATACGCACGAACATTGAAATGTCGTTCGTGTAATTTCTTTGTCAAAAGAATCAATATCACAGATATATCTGAATATAACTACCTAAAAAGTTGTTATAAAAAAGTAAAAAGTACAGTACAGATGACGATTTATACGATAAATAAAAATTGCTATCGGGATATGGATATAATTTCCAAGTATAATACGTTGAATACTTGATTGGAAACACATTAAATGTAGCTATATGTATGCATATTTCTAATTCTGTCAGCCAACCAAATATTGATGGTATAGAAATGTGGCAACGTTTTAAAAACTATCTGTAAAATGAAATTATAGGAATTACTTTGTTATTAATTTAAACCAATCACATTGTAATATTTTAAACGATTTACATGATTATAGATAAGGCCTGCATCTAATCGAATACAAAGTCTTAGGTTTAGATTGTAACATATTTCATATTTTTTTGCATATACGAGGTATTTGATAGTACTGAAGTATATTCTATATTTTTTAATTTCTTTTATAGAGTTGAAAGATCTAATCTCCGTATGTATGTACATTTAATTAATATTGTTACACAAAGCTGGATTCATTTTGACAAAGAACGATACAACCTTGTAATTTTATATAAGAATAAAACTAAGAATAAAAATATATATTGTGTATAATACTTTACTAATTAAACAGTACTACTTACTTGCTAAATATTCTATTGAAAAAAATAGATCACAATTTTTCATTTTGGACCATTATGTCAAAAATGGTACTCAAAAATATAATATACAAAAAATAGTTGGCAGTAGCGGTGGAAATCCCGATTTTTTTTATATAAAATATATTTGTCCGTTATATTCTCATTTCTATTATAATTATGCAGTTGTGAAAATAATCACATATTCATACTTATGTTTCGCTGATTTTGTATTCATTACATATTTACAACACACATCACGCAAAGTTACAGTTTGGCATTGTGCACTATGCACTAGTTGCACCTTATGATGGAAATCGTTGCACGCATGTTAGTTCATTGTTGATAGGTTCCCTGATAGTTGGTATCTATTTATCCATAAATATGTAATACATAAATTATGCATATAGTAGCTTTGTTCTTAATGGTGTGGGCTGAAAAAATAGCATACATTAATAATGTTGTAAACAATATATTGAGTATAAAAACATAACTGATACAAATTTTGTTATACAGATATAATCTGTGCACAGTCAACGGTTATAATACGCATGTGCGTCTCCCGTTATTCTTTTTCGCTGCAGTATTCCCCTACAATCAGTCTATCAGTTATTCGATGCAATTAGTACTTCGTTGTTGCCGTAGTACATCATGGTTATATCTATAGTGGGGGTACGTAGGATTGTAGATACTTTCTCGACGTTGACTTTGCTCAGATTATGTCTGTCTATAATAACATACGACTACTTATTTAATATTGGGTATGGGAATAAGTTTTAATTGTTTTCCTATACATGGCAGCATCTGCGGGAAGTTTTCCATCACTATCCTAACAATGTGTTGCGGAAACGTGCTGTTTGCGGCGACATTGCTCCATCGGATCCAACTTGTAGATATGTTTCCAACGCTTGAAAAGTTGTGATTTCGAAGTCAACGACAAAGAACGCGATAGTGCCCCAAAAAAGTTTCAAAATGAGGAACTTCAGGAATTGCTTGATATTGATCCATGTCAGACACTTAAAGAATTCTCTGCTTCTCTGCAGCATTGGATGTTGATCGATCAACCATTGGAAAACACCTACATGCGCTGGGAATGGTTCAGAAAAAAAATTAGGTACCACACCAGTTGAAGGAAAGGGACATTGAAAGGCGGCTGATCACGTGTGAAATGTTGCTTCAACGACAAGAAAAAAAGAGTTCTTGGCATCGGATCATCACTAGCGATGAAAAGTGGATACATTACGATAATCCTAAACGCAAAATAACATGAGTGGAGCCAGGTGAACCAGGTCCATCAACGCCAAAGCGCAATATTTACGGGTTAAAGGTTCTGTATCTAGTGGGACATGTGGGGTGTAGTCTACTATGAGCTGCTAAAATCGCCCGAAACTATCAGTAATCATTACCGACTTCAACCAATGCGTTTGAAACAAGCTATTCAAGAAAGACGGCCGGAATGGCACGATAAACACGAGAAGTTGATTTTCCAGCACGACGACGGTAGGCCACATGTTGGTCAACCCATCCGGACATACCTAGAAGGAGTGAAATGGAAGGGCTTACCCCACACGCCGTATTCACCATACACCGCCCCTTCAGACTATCATTTATTCCGGTCGATGCAGTCGGCACTTACTGAAGAACGCTTCACCTTACATAACAGTATACAAAAATTGGTTGATGACTGGGTCGCTTCGAAAGAAATAGAATTTTTCACTCGAGGAATTCGTTTTTGCTCGAAAGATGGACAAAGGTTGTCGCTTTAGGTGGAAAATATTTTGAATAAAATCATTTAATATTTTCATATTCAAACTATGTTTTTTGTCTACATAAAAATCGACTAAAACTTATCCCCATACCTTATATTTGAACATGATTCTGGAAAATTTGTATCAACTATCAATCTATCACATGTTAATATATGCATACAATACGAGCATATTCTTGCATGAATACATATTAAATACTAAAAAAAAACAATCAGCGTCAAAACAGCGATAAAGTAAGCATAAGAACAACAGTATAGAAAAGATTACATTTAGTGGTAGTATATTGATGTAAAGAATGGTGATACATTAATGTAACATATGACCATATGTTGTTTTTACAACTTGTGCGTATCACTTTTTGAGGGATGAAAGGCAGTACAAACAGAATATCGATAGTTTTTTTGGTTTCTGATTCAGTATTAAATGGAAAAATTTCAGTTTATGAATAATAATTCATGCTACGGGCGTGAAGTTGGCAACGGTTTTACGATGCGGTATAAGTTGTATGTTATAAATACCGCAAAAGTTACAAAATGATATCATATCTATAGGTTGATAATTGCTATCCCAATAGTGCTTATTACAACGTTGACCGACTACGATGCAAGTTCATTGTCGGAGCGTCAAAAAGGTGCAACGTCGGTTAACGTCAAGAATTAGGGATATTAATTATCAACCCTATCGATATTATTTGCTTGTAGTATACAATTTATACAATATTATCGCAGTGCAAAACCATTTCCGAAAAAATGTTGCTAACTTTGGGTATAATGCAATTTATAGAAACGGTTGATTTTTTATAGAAATGTTTATTTTTTAGAAAGCTTGTTTTTAAGAATTAAGTAGGTAGTTTTTTTAGCTTAACACTGTTTTCACATTTTGATTGAGCATATTTTATGCTTTTCAAAATATATATGGCACAATAATATTTTTTTCAACAAAAATGTTGAAATGTCGTTATAGCTATGCGTGCTGTTCTTAACAGGTAGATCTATATTCATATATACTGCATAGTTAATGTAAAAATGATGTAGGTAGTGTTATCCATTAGAATAAATGCATGAAGATTTATATCCTATACAAATTTTCGAAATTTAAAATTTTAGAAATATCGAAAGGAAGTATCAATTGTGTCATATGTTTTTAAATGATAAAACATTCTTACATACCATTTATGTTAAAAAAACGACTTGTGCTCACTTTCTTAGACTCCAATCTTTCTAGAAGATTGCAAGTACGCCAATGAATTTTATATGAAAAACATAATGACGAATATCTAACTTTTTTTAAAAGTTGAACCATAACCTATATGTGAAGTACTTTTACAAAAATTGAAATTTGTCAACTTCACCTTGTTACTCAAATTGTTCCGCTTTTCCTCTCTCAAAAAGGTGGTTCAATAATACCCATATTGTAAACCTAAATCTACGTTAACAACGGACGAATATTACAAATACAACGAAAATTGAACGTGCTGATAATATTATAAACAGTTTTTCGAAACATGCTGTTCCAAATTACTTACTACCGCTAAGTTTGTTATTATTGAATTAAAGAATGCATGGATCTTTTTCTGTAGGTTAAAGAGGCGAAAGAAATTAAAAGAGCACAACGTTTGCAAAGACTGTGTGGTGATGTAAGTCACAGGTAACTCACAGTAAACTCCGCCCCACACAAATTAATAATTTATTCGGAACACAGTGTTTCTAGAGCATGTGGACTCTTATTGTCATGCTTTGCCACATTTACTGCGATACCTGTGAAATTAAACGATGATTATATAGAACACCGATTTCTCGAACTCTTAATACACTACCAACCTAATAACAACGGCCGAAAATTGGGGAACATTTACATTACGGAATAAGTTGGCGTAGTAGATATCCAAAAACATTGCTCTTCCGTCCCAATACATTTTAACCTTTTTCCAACTTAACACTACCAACATTATAAATTTCTACCAGCAATATAATGTATTAATCATATTTTTAAGCTCTAACAGACTTTTGGACCATTATTATTATCGATATTAAAAAAAAATCTTTATATGTTTCTTAGAAAGACTAAAATTTCAATAGCAGGTGAAAAGATACTACGTTAAATCAAGTAATATTTTAAAGATTATATTTAGTTAACTTAGCTATTTCAAAGAGTGAGACTGAGCGAGGTTTTGCTGAAAGCAAATATGGTGATAATTTGTCGACGGAATGTTATCTATAAAGCCCAAAACGCACACCGATTAAAATGCAACTTTTTTGGATATCTGTAGAAAACTACATTGTCTTATTTCAACCTACCATATTTTGCACGTTTATTTTTAATATTAGGTGGTAGTATAGTAAGTTTTTGTTGACAATCACATTTTCTTAGTGCATATCTAAACATATATAGAATATTCCATCAAAAAGTGTTTAATTTTTACTTATATTCTGGGTGCTTATCGCCAAGTTCAGCATTCCATGGAATTCCATACCTATGTGCGAATAACTGCACTTGTAAAGGAAATAAAATTACATGGACACATTTTTGACAAAAATAACTTTGCTACCAGTGTGAGCATTTACAACTTTTAATATGAATGCAACAACGCCTTAAATCAGAGCAAGCCACCTTGGAATACTATTTATTCAAAAGGAAATGCTAAAAAATCTTTATTTGATAAATTCACTCTAGCATACTTTTCATTTATCAGTGATTTTTAAACGAAAATTGTATATATTTACTTATTTATTCTTGATTTTATAAGAGAAAAAAACCTAGTTGCATTATGTCATTGTAATATTGAATTTAAATATATAATTTTGCTAGTATAAATTACTTGGAATAAGATGTTAAATTTAAAGTTGATTAGTAATATAAGTTAAATTATTATAAACACTAGATCTAGTCAACAGACAGTATAATACAATAAAATATTCGATGCCAGCGTCATAAATGGGAAATGGAAATATGAATTAAAACTTTCCCCTCTTTTAGAACTGCTTTGCTTTGCAACGAAATTTGGTATACTATTTATCGCAATTAATGCAATAAATTTCAATGAATCGCATTCTTTCGTAAATATGTTTCGAAAATGTTAAATCTCAAAAAAAATCACGTGCTCTAAAAAAGGCCGATATTCAAGTTCAGATTTAGATTTAGGCTCCAGACTTTTATCTGACCTCGACAACATGAAATGGAAGGGAAGAAAAGAAGCACATTCAACTATTCCAAAGCATACTGGACGTTCCATAAGAAACATTGAATTCAGCTAGTGAAACTAAATAAGGGAAGATGAAAGAAAGATTACATTTTGCAAAAATGAAAGATCATATGTCAATTACAATAGAAGAATTATCATAAGAAAAAGTTCAAGATGTTATTAGCTAAAATGTGTGAAAATAGTCTACATTCTGTGTATACTGTAGAAATATTTTATACACATTTCTTAATATTATAGTGAGTATCTAGGGAAAATAAAATTTTACATGCAGTTAAAATGGAATTTTTATAATTTGGCAATAATAATTAAAGTGTGTGGACGAACTGCAGCTTGAATAATTGTGTTACTTACTGTTAGCGAGTAGGCTAGGTAACAATAATGCAAAAACAAACGCTGTGAAGCACACTTTATCAAATTTCAACTGAAATATCGGTGTTATTATGAAGAAGCCAACATTTATGTAGATATAATGATGTTTATAAGTCAAGATATGTTTACATTATCTTAACGTACAACAAACTGGTGAACAGAAAATCATAAAGAAACAAATTAATAGATTTAAGTAAACAAAACTTAGCTTATGCAAATAGAGCATTTGATAGAAGACGGTCATGCAATTATTATTAATCGATGATCACATATCTGAGTATGGTAGAGGTAAGCATGGTTTCTTATTGTGTATGTTAACATTGAATAAAAATGAAAAGGACACAACACTACACTGATTATTCAGCAATAGTAATTCACATACACAGTAAGTAATAATACACAAAATATGGAAGTGTGTATGATTGTGTTTACCATTCCTTAGACCTTTACATGTCTCTTACCCGATAATGGTTTCGGTGCTATTTTTGGAATGATTACTCTCCATAAAAAAATTATCTGATACATACGATCTTTTCAGATAGTTTTTATTAAGGTTATCATCGTTCTCAATATTTGTATTTTTGAAGTGTTTTCCAAAGTCTGCGAAGTCGTAAGGGCTTTTGGTGGTCCTTTGTCTCAGTTCATAGTAGTTACCTACGTAGGGATTTAAGGTAGATGATATGGTGGCGACAATGACTTTAGTAGTTGATGTAGTATGTAAATTATCATAAATTTGTGTAACTGGTCTATTAGTAAAGTATTGGAAGTCGTAAGGGGACTTTGTGATGGAGACGGAGAAACTGGAAATTGGGCGAGATGTTGAGCTGAGGGATGTGGTACGTAGGGATAATGGATTTGGAGTTTGATATTGATAGGAACGATAAGGAACGTGCGGCGAATATGATTGAAAAGGTGTACTCTGTCTGTTACTATTATAGTTCCCGTCTTCATTGAATGACCTATTACAATTAAGTAAAATTTATACATGTAACTGTTATCAACTATATTATAGCGTATATATTGTACTTACAACGTCCGACCTGAACTCGTTGAACCATCTTGACGAACATAAGCGGGAGTATTTTGGGAATAATCTGGTATAATATTTTCGTGTTCTGCTACGCAACGACCATTTAGGCAATACTAAAAAAGAACGGTATACTTAATACATTATAAATTGTCATCGATATATTTCATTTACTTGTCCATCACCACAAGAAGATCCTTCAGCTGCTGGTCTGTATGCTACACAATAACCACTACCAGCGTCAAAACAAAACAGCTGAGCACATACTCTATCATCTTTCTGTTGGAATGAGTTTAAGGTTATATTAAAATGAAATCTTTAGAATACCTAATCTCTTACAAAGCACGCGCTTGTTCCACGATCCCTTCTACATTGAGCGTCTAATGTTAGCAATTTACCAGGAAGCACTCTTGGTAAACTATCGTCTTCATGCGGGGGATTGTAAAGACAGCTCGCGGTGTCTCCGCTAAGGTCAATAAAATTAATCTTTCAATTACGAGTATATTTACCGATCTTACTTTAAGAAGTGATGGAAGCTAGCCACACTACACGATGACCATCTGAAACCGCGCTCTGTGTGTCTTAAATCAGACATAATGTACCCATCTTCCCATTGACACTTTTGTGCTCCAGGGCCTCCTAAGTACGAAGGGGGTGGGCTTCCATCATGAACAGCTCCCAATCTAAAATATATTTAACATTAATGCATTTTCTTAAAACATGGAATTTCGCAACCTCAGCATTTTCTGTAGACAAAATCTACCTTACCGCATTGACACTAAATATTTTAGTAAAGAAATAAAGCAACTCATACCAAAAAGGAATTATAAATAATGAGTAAACAAAGTGACGAAAAAATTATATCTGGTACCAGTTACAAAATTTAGATAGAATTAGCCTTCCATTATCTGTGTTGTTTATTACGCTTTTATATAACCAACTGCAATTATACATTTCACAACATTGGCCAGTAACATTTTTGTATATTTATAAAGTAATTAAGAGCTACCGTTTATCTTAATAAAAAGTTAGTATAACAATGGTATTTTAGGAATTAGTCCAAAATAACACACACGGGTATACAAAGAAAATAAGAACACAGATGATTCTAAGAACAAAAGTCCAGGAATATTTTTTTAATAAATTCGACAATTGCTGTGCTCAACGCACACGTATTTCTGAAAAAACTACTGCAAATAAAGGCCCCGGACGTTCAATATCATCTGTGCTCATCTGACTTTTGAAAGCAGTGAATTGCTTGCAAATCATTCTGAGAAGAAATACATTCACCAAAATTATGTAACTTTTCTTTAGTTTTTTTAATAGTTTTTCCACGTAAAAAGGAATGTTTTACCAACACGCGGGACTCTTTTCGATATTAACTTAAGCACAATAAATACTTTACCTTAAATTACAGTAAAAACTCATCTATCTGACATTTAGACGAAATTTTAACAGTAGCCTTCTAAAATTTGGCTGACGTAAGCAATATTACAACTCATGGCAAAATTATAGCCGACCTTTGAAAAGTCACTCTGCCATTAAATCATCCTCATACTTTCAGAAGAGTTCGTCTTTACTGAGGATATCAGTTTAGTTGCTTTTTCTGCTGGCCAAAAAATTACTTCGTATGGAATTGCATTGAAACTCTAATGTTATCTTTAATAACCTTTTCTGATTTACAAAATTCTTTTTCATCCCAAGTATATGTTAATTTAGTTGAAATTACTTACAGGTGACCAACTTCATGAGCAGCAACAATAATACCACTGAAACCACCAGTATCTTCTATGATAGCCACCGAATTAACTTTCTCTAGACGCTTATTGATGACACAAGCTCCTCCCACATAGGCGAACCCTACATTGATAGAAAGTTGGTAAGTAAAAATCTGAATTTAAAACAAGTATACCACATTTAGTTAATTGTTAGAACAAACTGGTAGATATCCATGCTGTCATGTAAATTACTATTATATGAAATTTATTTAATTACGTATTTATCAAATAAAAAATATTCTCATATGATCATGGATCACTACTAACTTACCCCATTTTATGTTTATTATTTACAAGTTGAGCTAGAATCATTTTGGATAGCACCTGACCTAAATATCCTATTATTCGATAAAGTAGTGTAGCATCGCACAATAACCTAGCGTTACATGTCCCATATATTTTTTAGGGTCTGTTCTATAGAACGCCACCTAGAGGGTTCTCTCGCTTTATAATCCTCAAAACTGTCTTTTGCGCAAGTACTATACAAAATAAATCAAACTCTAATTAAGCTTTAGTATCCAATAGCTTTAGATATGTAAAAAGCGCTTTACATTATTAAGAATCAATAAGCATTTTGATTAGTAAAATAGTAGATTACGTAACAGTTTGGTATACGTGCAGTCAGTCTAAGTCTGGAGAAGATGACAGCAGTATACAGCAGATACAATTATTAGAAATAGTAAACTCACAGTAAGGTCGAACATGTCAAAGAAAACATTGTGTTTCTACGTGCGTGCGGAACTGACAGATTGTTTAAGATTCTCACTTTTTAGAGGGCACATGTGCTGGAAATATTAATTAAAGAAATGTAATGGTAGGATTATACTACAAGGTGATGGCTAAGAGTTTTCTATTTGTGTGCATCTAATTATTTTACCTCTTACGCACAAACATCGTGAACTTAAGTTTTGGGAAGCATAATACAGTTTACAAGAGCAGTTATATATACAAGGTGTATAATATGGCTCAAAGCTACACGCAACGACATTTTTTGTTAGATTTGAAATCAAAAATCTTAATGTTGAAATGTATCATGCTTCGTATGTTGAAAGAAAAATATATTTGGTTACACTGTTCTCACATATTACCACAACATAGTGAGAATATAGTTGATGTCGCTTAAATTCATAAGTGTTCGAATAAAACTTACGTAACTTTAATTGAATTAATACAAATTGCACAGCGTTGTAACAAATGAACATGGAGTTTTTTGTATTGTACTTTTGCTCTCATTCTCGGTACATTTCTAAACGTTGTGGCGGGTGTCGACGCAAATGAACCAAACACAATATCGCAGGCGGTTGCGCCAACGGACCAACCGCAGTAAATACGCAAATATTTCAACAATAGTAATGACATGACTGGCTATTTTGAATGAAATCTGTCAGTTAATTTTGAAGACCTTGTAATATAGAGCTATTCATTTGTGATCGCCATGCGCATAAGTGTTCGTCGTCGAAGTTTGAAAATATATTAACTATTATCCCTGCCACGTGCTGTTCTGCAATTGTTCGAATGGAAATCGTCTGTTTCTAAGCAACCAAAAAACACAGAACCTAATCAAGATCATACAAATCACAAAATTATAACACTAAACTAGAATTAAAAAAAATTGAGACATATTTTTTATTGAAATTACATTAGAATACAAACTGTCAATTTCAACTGTTTCAATCTAAGATATCGAACAATAACGCTTATTTGTGCACTAAAACTTCGAAAATTCATGAAAACGTACGAATATTTTTATGTTGAGATGTTCGATTCAGAACAAAAAGCGTTGTTACTTGTAGTTTTTATGCCAGTTTATACACACCCTACATATTATTGCGACCTGTAAAATTTGCTGATTAGTGCGAATTGTAGCATTAATTAATTGTTTTTATTGCCAAAATAAATATTTTAACTTCTACTCTTTATTAGAAAAGTTGAAATGAATTTAAAAGTTCTATCTTTATCTAAATATGTTAAATGTTGGCAATACAATATAGATGGCGATTGTAGCACTATCTAGTTCGTTCTTATCGTGAATGACATATAGTTAAATTTAAATTATTCATTCATCTTAGGTACAATAGCATACAAAGCAATAGGCGTACGCAATAAAAATCGCAAAGAGATATGGAATACTTTCAAATGATTAGAATACACAAGCTTCAGTACAACTGCAATTTTTGCCTGTCAATAATCAATCTTTTATCATCTTCATGGGTTTTTAATTCTATACAACTTCAATAATTATGTTGGCGAAGGTGTCCGTTTTGGTTCGTTATCATGTTGAAACCTCCATAATAACGATTAAATTCTTTAATATGTAAGTATTTTTAGTTATTATCCAACTTTCGAAGTATTTAAAATCTGTTTCGAATATCTCGGATTGACAAGTTGTATACTCGCCAGTTTTATAGATGCTTGTTACATAGATAGCTACTGAACCACACTAATAGAGGTGGGATATAATGGATTTATTTTATGTGAACCGAATACTACCCACGCAAACGAAATTTTCAATCCTGTATTTTTAACAATAGAAACCGAAACAAGTGCAAATTAGTGCATTGTTTTGCAGCTTTTATTTTGCACACCTATTATTTTGTCTATCACTGTGTGTGGATTGCAACATAATAAAGCAATATTTACGATAGACTACATGTTCTATTAGAGTCTCTGGTTATCTTTTCGGTAAAGAAGTGTATTAACAGTGAATAAGACATCGAAGAGTAGATATGTGAGGTAATTATAATGAATATCGAACGTTCTTTTAGAAGTTTCTGAAGATATATATTAAATTGGAGCATAATATGCACATCTCTTACCCATCACTTGATAATGTATATTCAGCAAATGGAAATGTGAAAATTAAACATTATGTATATTAAGACAAGTGAATATGTAGGAGTACACAATAAAAATATTGTGCAGTCAAAATGGGTTATAGCTGGGCGCTGAAAATAAAAATAAGATAAGAATAAGGGAAGATACGAAATGTATGTATGTAAACAGAAAGGTAGATGTGCCAGGTGCAAGATACATCTTTGATACTCGAGCTTTGTAATGATTCTGCGTACCTGCTGTGCCACGATTGCACACATCAGAAGGATACGATCGTCTGCACATGTCTAGTCTGCAAATAAAGATACCCGGTCAATCGGGACTTAACCGCCCATGGCTTGCTTTTACACCACCCCTTGCTTGTGCATAAATAAAAAAGTAATTGTCCTTTGGTTAAGTCAATGTAATCCCACGATACTGTTTTCGTACTTTTACAATTATAATTAATATTCTTATACTTAAGAAATATATTTCTGAATGTATAAATCGAAAACACTATCGTCTACAGAAAAACATATTAGTACATGTACTATGGTCTGTAGATGTATGTAGATCAGCAGTGGCTCAACTAGAACCATAATCTTTGTTAGTGCTGATTTTAAGAATAATAATATGTACATTCTAAATAGTACATGAATCCACAATTACCGGCTGTTCCTTTGGTGCAGCGGCCTCCTTTTCGCCGACGACACATATCATACCTGAATAAAATTATTTGAAGATGAAATATACAAAAGTTAATTACATGCCTTTTTTATGTATAGATTAAACAATTAGTGAATGATAAATGATTAAAAAAACGTGTTTGTTAAATCCATATAATTTAGATATGCATCAAAAGTATTGCTTCATCATAATTTAGATCTAATGTAGAAGGTATATATTGGGTGTTGCTGAAGAGATTTTCAAAAAAAAAAATGGAGAATGCAAAGGCATCAACTACTTTTACAGTGCAATCATGTCGAAGATGTATCATTGTTTGCGATCGAAGTTTACATCGCGCTCGGTATCTTGATATCTAAAGCGCAGACATGTAGAAGATATCTATCTGCTCGCTATCGAGGTTTACATCGCGGTCAATGTTTCGATTCCGGGTTATCTTTTTGTGCTCTGTTCAGTCCCTTAATGAGTTGACTGAATATTATATTACTATTTTAAGAATAGTGGGCCATATACTCAGGTGATAGTGATGAGAGTAATTTCACGTCACTAATCACAATATGGTGGTTGCTTTCAAATTCCTCAAATCGATTTTATGTAGTACCATAAGTTAAGAACATTGTGTACACTGCAGCAAGTGTTACAGAAGCGCCTAATTGCTATTAGTCAAATAATTCAATAATGCAATGTAATAGTGAGACGATATTTATTTGATTATAGTTATTGTGATAAGATGGCTTGACATGAGATTCAGTTCTAACTTGGCTGAGATGAAGCGCAGGTGTCACAGTATGTACTGGGTTGACCGTTATTCAAAAAATGCAAGTTAAAAGTGTATTTGTTGCGATTTCATTCAAAAAAGGAATGCTTTCGCGATATTTCTATAATTCAAGCAATTGTTTACCGAATTTAGCCTGAGAAGTCATTCGTTTTCTGGTGCCTATTTTCGAAACAAAAGATACTAGATATGAGATTGTAGGTGGTGACGGTAATAATGGAGTTGTAAGATTCACGAGTTTTTCGATTTAAATGATCAGTAGTAGGTCTTGTAACGTTGTTTACTAAATTCTTGTCTCAAGTTTCGGACGTCTGTCTGTGAGACAAATAATATTGTTATAAATAACAGAAGAAATGAAACAGAGAATCTTTCTTTCTACACCGATGAAAAAGCAAACTGTTTTGATATCGCATTGTGTAAACAGCGAAGATTAATAATTACAGGCATCTTCCATTTATATGAACAAAACTATAAGGTATATCGGCGCATCAACCGAGATATAAACCTCAATTCCGAGCAGCGAAACATCTTTCATATGTCTCCATCGTTACTCTACCATCGCAACATTCAGAAAACACCTCTACATCTTGCAAGTTTCTAAACCTTCGTCAAATTTAACGTAAACTCAAAATATCGGCTGTACAAGACACGATAAAGTACATAGCCAATTAGCACATTTATACTATGATTAATGTATTTTAGAATAAAAACTTTTTATTTTGATCCTGAGGTTATGTGAATTTTCTATAAAGAAACTCTCTGTTGCTATGTTGTTAACACAGAAATTAGCATTTTGTTTAAATTTTCTATCAATATGAAACTAAAATATACATAAGTTAAAAATGACGTAATATAATGCAACCATTTTTGTGATTTCTTAATTTCTAAAAATTTTCTACAATTTCTATTTAACACAATTCGCATTTTGATGAAGTTACTTTGATACTTTTTGGAAATTGTATGCAAGCTTTGTGAATATTAGCTCTGTTTACTTATTACAGGTTTTCTTTCCAATTCAAACGAATGAAAATACACATAGCTTATAAACAAAACGATTCATTTGGTGCGCTTGAAATAGTTCCTAATCAGAAATATATAACATTTGTACTGACTTCGTAATAGCTACAGCAATGTCATAAACTGGCAGTCGTCTTTCCCTGAACAAGTATTTCCCCATATCTGTTAAAGCAGCTGCCGAATCTATTGCATCTCTTCCTACCCTATTGCGTTCCAGATAAGGCGTTGCATCTCGTCCCTGTAAATATTAAACCAATATTTTATAAAGAAGCTATGACAATTTAGACACATTTTTCTATTACAGGATATGCCTACCGACGAAGTTCTACAATTCATGCAAATTCAAAACAGGCCGTTTTCCGCAAGTGATGTAATACAAAATGTCAAAAAAGAACACGGAAAAAGTGCCATACAAAAAGCTTTAGATAAACTTGTAAGCCAAAATAAACTATTTGAAAAAAGTTATGGAAAACAAAAAGTCTATTGTGTTGTCCAAGAGGAAAGTGACACCTTGAACTTCGAGGAAGACCTGAAAAAAATTCACAGGGAAATCAATGGAATTACATTGAAGTTAAAAGCGAAAGATGATGAATTACAAAAGAATATGGCCGAATTAAGATCTTTACAAAAGAAAATAACAACTGACGAAGCTCAAAAAAACGCTAATGATCTTAAGATAGAAATAGAAGGTTTAAAAAATAAACTGGATGATTACACTAAAGATGAAAGTAATCCATTAACTGATGAAGAAAAGTTAAAATTACGAACACAATATGAAATGTACGTAAAAGAATATAAAAAACGGAAGCGTATGTGTACAGAAATACTGGATGCAATACTTGAAGGTTATCCTAAATCAAAAAAGCATCTTTTTGAGGAAATTGGTATAGAAAGTGATGAGGATATTCGATTCATACTGCAAGAAATAATACCTAGACGTTGAGTAATTTCTGTTAAATTATTATTTTACCAAATTGTGTATTATTTATGTATTTGTTATTTTTATAATAAAAAAACATGTGATACTTACGCGGCTCACAATTATTCCTGCAATTGATATTCTAATTTTTGGCCCTTTCAGTAATTTATACCGTAGATCGACTCCATTCCAAAATGACACAAAATATCTTTTAATTTGCAGGTTATCGCCACCATGTAATCTGTATCCATCGTAATCTACTATTACTAAGATTTCTGGATATATTGTGTAAGGTGCTTCTCTTTTTGTTCGTGATTTATCTGTCGCAGTATGACTGCTTCTCTTATACCTTTTTCCTAGGTGATCTGGTTCCATAAATGCTGAAATAAAAATCTTAATCAGTTTTTCAGCATAGTCCTCGTTTGCAATGTATCGCGATGTTTACTATCTTCTCAGTAAATTGAATTTCTAACGTAGACATTGTACTATTAAAAATATTATATTCTTGAAGCCGCTAAAGATGCAAATGCGGTTGTGCTTGCATCGTCCGAATACTAAATTCTCCAATTATACGAATCTATAGTTGTCACAAGGATATTTAAAAATAATGGCAACAAAAATTGACTAGATTATAAGAAACAGCTATATGGAATGGAACTACAAGCAGTAGTTGCCAGTCAGGATTCGTATTTGAAAATATTTGAAAGAGGCTACATATTTACAGATAAAGTGTTTGTTTATACTATATTGCTAATTCTTTCCAAATTTATTTAGAAATGTAGCCAGAATTTGTTATATTCGTAAATTATTAATATAAATATTTGTTTGTAAAGTTGCTGATAAGTGTATTAATTTTAATGAATGTGTCCAAATTTACAAACAATGATTTATTTCAGTTATATGCTGTTAAATAAGCAGTTATTTCCTAAACATGTATTTTTGCTTAAATCAAACAACAAACATAAAGCAATGATGCCAACTATCATCAATTACGAACTAGCACCTTCTACACTGATAAATAATATTGCAACGCCTATGAACTTCCGCCCAACCCTATTTTGGTGATAATGAACTCGCCCGAACATAAATTCGTTATTGCGCATGACGTATGTGTCCTCGTTTTGAACGAGCTCTAACACTAAAACTATAGACTATGTCACCCAAGTTTAGAAGTACAGTAGACGCTCGATTATGCGAACAACATTAGCCAAGCACTCTTCTCATTACTGAAAGTTTACATTAGCGAGCCTTATTTTATTTATAAAGAAATTGTATAAAAAAAAATATGTATGTTTATTAAAAAATAAATTATGAACAATGAATAACATAATACATATAATATTAAAAAATAAATTTTACATTATTTTGAAAAAATAATGTCCTATTTTTGTTTGCGTAAATTTATGCATGGCATTTTCTAATGCCATTGCCCGTAGTTTACGGAGCACTAAAATATCGGAATATAATATGTCTTTTTCTTCAGCCCAATCCAAAGCTTGATTAAAAGTTCCCACAACTTGCGCGTCACTCGCTGTATTTTTTATTTCAATCGGAGGGTCGTCATCTTCACTCACCCCATCTTCCTCTTCATGTGCATCATCCATCTCTTTATCGTCATTCCATAAACTAACATCGGTAATTGTGCAAACAATATCGAGATTTATTGCTTTTAATAATTTGAGAACGTCCGATGATGCACTGTTAATAACTTCAGCATCAGATAGTAACTGTTTTCTAATGATGGTTAGCGGTTCATTGTCTTCATCGGCATAATTATTACTGGAGTAAAGCAAATTTTTCCAACACTTTCTGATTGTTTGCTGGTTAAGGGCATTCCACGCCATATCTATATTTAAAATTGCTTCACATAAAGTTATTTACTTTAAGGATTCAGAAATTCTTTTAAGATTTTTTGATAGCGCAGACGAAAGTAGAAATTTTCGATAATACAATTTAGCCATTTTTATTACATTTTGATCCATCGGTTGGATAAGTGGAGTTACATTGGGCGGCATGAACATAACAAAAATTGAGCCATCATTGCTTCTTAATTGTTTCTCTGGAGGATGACTTGGTGTGTTATCCATATTAACACCGCCTTTATTAGAAGATTTTGCTTTCTTAAGAAATCTTTCACCTACAAATTGAATATGTATCAATAAATTACATTACTTATTACAGTTCTATTGCCGTACCTGAGGGACAATGTGCTTGCGGAACCATTCCAGAAATATGCCTTTGGTGATCCAAGCGGATTTGATAATAACAGTTGATTTTATAATCAATGGAAATCTTAAAATTTCTAAATGAACGTGGATTTTTTGCCTTTCCTATTACTAGTGGCCTTATTTTGTGTGTACAACCAGCATTAGTGCACGCTAGAAAAGTTATGCGTTGTCTTTCCGCCGTTCTACCCGGAGCAGATTTTTCATGTGATGCAACATAGGTTTTCGTAGGTAATAATTTCCGATAGACTGGTTTCATCTGCATTGTATATTTTCTCCTCATTTAAATGTAGCTCTTTGATTTTGTTCATTAACTTTTCCTTAAATGGTTGCACTAGTTCTGATTGTGCCGATAATTTTTCACCAGATATCGATAGCAGTCGAATTCCATACCTCCTTTTAAATACTTTTAGCTAGCCATCACTGGTTACAACATTTTCGGTCTCTTTTAGGTTTCTATTGAATAATTTTGCTCTCTCTTTAATTAATTCATCGCTAATTGGAACATGATTATCCCTTTATTTTAAAAACCATTTATACAGACGATTTCCCATTCTGGGTACTTGGGCATTTTTAAAAGTTCTGCGATTTCCCGGGCCTCCGTATGTATCTGACACACTTAAAATTTGTGACTTTAATCACTTAATTTTACAGACTATGGCTTTAGATACTCCATATTTTTTTTGCCAATTGAGTTACTCCCGCACCTTTTTTAATCTGATAAGATGATTTTCACTTTGTCACTTAATTTTTAAAATGTTCTTTTATTGGACGTGGATGCCATGTTTGTTTTGGCGTGATTTTAGCTGCACACCACTTTATTTCACGAGAGGCAAGAGAGCTTACAAGAATCCCATACATGAATCGGGGAACAACCGGTGCTGGTGCTGAAAACGTATACGTAAACATTCAACATTCTGATCGATTCAATTACGCACGTAAATCGGGAAATAACCGGTACCCCAAATTGTTTACATTATCGAATTGTACGTGGTGTAAACTTGTTTACATTACCGGGCGTTCCATTTGATCCTATAGTAACAATTTTCTCTTTACCGCAACGTTTCCACTACCAGGTATTTACACGAGCGACCATTTACTGTATTACATGCATTCGCGTCCATACTTTTTTTAGAATTAGCAGTGTTGTCAAGTTATTTAGCGCGTTTTCTATCTAGGGTAATGCATTTGTTTTGTTTATCGTTACTCACTAAATTCGGTTCAGCGTTTGTCGTGTTATTTCCTTTGCGTTTATTTCTTCTTTTTTTCCTTAATTTGCATCTATCCTAGAGTTCATCAGTTTTTTTTAATACTTTTAATACTAAACTATTATAAGTATAATAAGAATAGTTAATTTTTATTATCTAATATGTGTAAAATTATAGTTTTGTAAGATGGAAAAAAAATGCGTCATGGTAAATACACTGTGAGAAAAAAGCAGATGATTGTCAATGCCTTTATATATTTTCCAAAAATATTAATGTTTCCAAAGTAAATGAAGAAACTAGCAAAGCACCAAATTGTGATAAAGAAATTGTGTGTTCCATTCGAAAAGAAAACATAAGGGGAATAATCAACTTGTAGCTGTAGAAAATTGAAAATATAAAAGCAGAAACATTCTCTTACAATTAGGTGATGAACATATACAAATCTTTGTTAGATCTATAGTAAACAAAGTACTTGGCCTTATCGCACAGGGATAGAACCATGTTTCTGCTGAAAACTGACAAAATTATATTAACTAAATAATGTAATTATTTTGATACTTTTGGACCATGAATGAAAAGAGACGGGAGAATATAGGAAGAAACAAGGACACCCGTTTCACACCAAGAGGGACTCTCTTGATGACTAACAGAACACAGACCAGATATGCATATGGATACCTATATATGTATATATTATATTAGGATGAGGAAAATCTAAATTACAGTGCCATTCTTTTTAAAACGTAAAAACACACAAACAGTAATATGTAAGCATATCTATTTATATTGATTTACGTACTCTAATCAACTGATAAATCAAGTAACGAAAACAAGAGGATACAAGGATTAGAATGATATAAAATGAGTTAAAGACAGAACAAATAAAACTCATGAAATAGGCCAGTAAAAACGCAGCAACATAAAATACCACCGCACTGCACGAACGTTTTAAATAATAAATAAACACAAAGGAAATAATACGATAAATGATAGAATTGATGTGACAGAAACGATAAACAAAACAAATGTATTACCCTGCATACAAAGCGCGCCAAATAACTTGGCAACGCTCCTAGTTTCCAAAAAAGATAATATAGTTACATGCGAATCCGTATAAGCTAATAAAAGAAGACTGTACTCTATAAGATCTAATAGTTTGAAACCTGCGTGACGTCTATAAGTGTGATATTAGGTAATAATTGCTGCATAGTCTGTTTTCATAGCAACGAGAATGTGTCCTATGTGTTTCCAAAGATGGAGGTAATTTTGGATTTGATTTCTATTATTTGCGTACCAAATATTTTAGAATAAATTTTATAGTAATTATTAATAATTAACCGCAACATTACAGTCCGTAAACTAATTGTAATTTAATTTCAAACATTAGTTTCCACTTAGGGGATCTTCGAAGGAAAATATTTGATAATTGTTGTATTGTAATTATTCAGACCTTTTTAGATTTTCTTAACACAAATTTATTTGGGACAAAATAATTTTCTGTCAACTTCTATATGGAAACATTAAAAAATAGTTAATTGACAAATTGAAGCTATCATAAAATTCTTAAGACTAAATTTGTATAATAGAGTCAGAGTATTTTTAATTAATATTAAATAATTTGTAAAAGAATAACTATAACATAATGAATTAGTGTGATGCTAATATTCGATACATCGCAGTACTTTAGGTTTAATAAAATGCTATTTTTGAATACGGTGAAATGAACAGGGCGGCCTTGACATCTCCATAATTATTCAGCATTAAACGACATTATAGTATATGCCGCGACAATAAATCACGTAAGCATGGAATACAATCTAATTAATTCTAAAATCAAAAAATAAAGAAAAAGGTGGTAATAAAATGTTCCGATAATCAAACGAACCGGATATGTTTTTAAATAAATAAGTATACTCAATTCGTAGAGCGTATAGCTAACGTTTTTTCTATGTAAAATACTGGGCATGAATTGAATAATGATTCTAACGAATAATTTTATATTTTGGCAGCGTCAATAAATGCAGCAGAGAAAAATAATATATTCCAACAAATACATTTTTTTCGAAATAAGGAAAATTAGATGGCATTACTATGGTGTATGGCTGGTTCCGTGTTTTTCCGCTATTCCAATTTTTCAAATTACGTAAATATTTGCCAATAAATATTTTTTTGTAATTTGGTGCTCCTAACAAAATTATAGTTTGTCGGTACAGAGTTTTGTTGGTTTAAAAAGATAGCTTTTTGATATTTAAAAAAAAAGTGGGATGAACCAAAATTTTCCTCCGTTTTTTAAAAATATTCCGCGAACAAAAAATACGAAAATAAATACTAACGTAAACCGAAAATTAGAAATCAGAATAAAGTTGATTGTAATGTGCTTCGTATAGTGACAACGTGGAATTCCGAGGGGCTAGTGCAATCGGCAACGTTTTAAAAACAAATTGCGGATATTAATGCATATTCTGCAGCAAGTTAGTGAAGTAACGGCTCGTAAACGGGATGGCTAAGTATGGAATACAAGGGATCGGCTATTCTATAGAAATGCGACGAATGGACGATGCATCTAATCGCGGTTTATTCCGATTAATGTTGCTGTTTATGTTCGCGAGGCGGAAGAGTAAACAAAAAAAATTGAAGTAATGGAGCTACATACAATTCAGATGCAAAGTGGTAATCAGTTGAAGAGGCCCACATTATACATATTTTTATGGAAAAAATGACGTCGGGGTATCAAAGATTGTACCCAACAATATGGTGATTACGTAAGTGCGAATAAAAAAATGAAAAAAACAAGTAAGATTACAGCTCAGGGAGCTCGGGCGCAGCGAAAACATACACAATGTTTTTCTTGATGTAACATTTTCTCCTTTTGCACTTTTTCGTGTTATCAATAGCATGCTCCACCTCGGTGTATTCTCTTGTTTATTACACTGTTGGCGAGTATACCAATTAGTTCGTGTAGTTACATCTACCTACCACTACTAATTTCAGTGCATCTTATGTACAAACTACAATTGTGCTTGTTAAAAGTCGAGAGCATGCAAGGCAACATTTTCAATTGGAAATACTCTACAAGAAGTCCACTAAATGGTTTCTATTAAGTGTTATGTTATCATTTTTTATACTTCTACATTGTTTCGGTTTGGTTTTAAATGAATTAGCTATTTATAAATCAAGAAAAAAACAATAATGCAACCACAAATAGGGTAAGTTTATATTTTCTAACAAAAGTGATAGCTACATGCATATGTATTACTAATACAATATAATAAATACAATTAGTTTGTTAGTTACAAAAGAAATATTTACATAGTGTACCAGTTAGCAGTGGCATAAAGTAGCCATTATCTCGAAATGGCACCATTTCATTTTCAATAATGCGCTATCTTCCACAAGATGCATATTGTCGGCAATGATATGAATGTATGATTGTATGGGGTCCGCTGCTACGGAATATCCAACGATCATGTACCTTATTATTCAATGGCAGGAGTTTCTATTCTAATAATATATCGGAGTGTTCATAGATACTTTTATTGGTATGATACCAGAAATCCATGTTTTCCAAAAAACTGTATCCATGGCTTTTACTTCTTCATTTGTTGACCAGCATATTTCTTGGAGGATTATTGCACATATAATTTGTATCACTTCATGAAGAAATAAATAGACGGTACCTTATGGGATACCAAATCAATCAGCTTAATCGAAATGATTTCGGTTTGGCTGGCATCCATAGCGTAAATATATTATATATATACATTTAGCACCCAATATCTTCTAATTCCTACAAGTGATGTATTTAACTATTAATAATCAATTAACATAATTCTATCTACAACTTACTTCTTGTCACACGAAAATGTCTATGTAGATCGTCGGGGTTGTAGAGAAACTAGTTCTACTACATAATTTTCATTCCTTATGGGGACATTCTCTCTTCCAGCGGCTATCCCGTCGATACCCGCATTAAAACAGGTAATACAACAATCTATCCATATATAAACGACAATAGCTAAAACACATTTGTCAAATCCAGCTGCGAACACGCAAATTGTGCTCAATTCGCGCCAATCTACCAATCAACTAAGCAATGGGCATGCGTCAGAAAAAATGCTACGGGCCTTTTAACCTGTTCTAATAATACTGCTTCTCCTGGTGATAGTTTATAGTAATAATAATAATAATAATATTGGAAAAAAATCTAATTTTTTTCTTTGCTAGCAAATGTATCTACTGCCATACTGCCATTTACTATAGTAGCAGTTCATTATAATGCGAATATCCAATTCCACTCTACGTGACACCTAAACAATCCCTGTGTTTACATCCAAATCATTTATCTATTTATTTGTCGGCGTCAATCTTCTGATAATTTGAAATATACCACATTTAAACAGTCCTATAAGAGAACAGTTAATTTTTCTTTCCCTGATTCGATGTATAAAATGTTTTGTTTCCACCAACTTTCGCCCTACTTAAGGACCAAAGGAGAAGATTTGTGATTAAATAAATCTACATTTTTTACCATATATATTATTTATCAATAAAGAAGAAGAGTAAGTTGTTGTTTGATTATTTTGAAATCTATAATTACTGATAAATGATCACTTATATATACGTCTACATTTTCTTTTATATTTCTTTCATTTCTTTATTATTTTCATCAGTAATTAATTTAATACAATACATAGTAAAATTGATGAAATATGTAGAAAAGCGTCTCATACAAATTGTATGGGAAGGTAGAATGCGGTACTGCCATATATATTCCGCTTGCTTGCATGCAATCAAAACTAGATTGGTCGGTGGTATTTACTACGTCTTTATTAAATAATATCATACGGAAAAGGACATCGCTAAATCCTACATATGTGTACCATGAGGGAATGTCGCTAAAATGGAGACGTAAGGTAAGGTAGTAATCGTTGGTTGAGTTGATTAGCTGATATCGTTCACTCTTAAGCAGCATATAGTACATAACGGTTTCAAGAAAACAGTCATGTGGGTGGCTATGTGAACAACATTTTAAGGTCATTCTCATGAATAGAACTAAACTAGCGTTCGTACTAGATATGTATATGCAAGGCGTTACCATCACAAAATGTTTATTTTATTCTATACGTGTGTTTTCGTTTCATAAGATTTCAAACATTTTTTTCTCCAGGCTTTTCTAAATTTCTCATTACTTTGTGTTAAGTCGAAATTGTACTACGCACTGAATGTTCATAAAATCAAAATGCAAATAGAAATATCGCTATCCCGTTGGAACATTTTATATAAAGAAAGTAAAAATCATTCCTATATAAGTTGAAGACATAGTAATGCATAAAACTGTTAAAGTCTTCGAATAAATTCGTGCATAAGGTCCACTGCAACACAGGTGTTATCTCCAAATTATGTATAGTAGTATTATTTCCTGATGTTGCAATTAAACATTCATTACAAATCAGCTTAACTACAAGTGGTCTTACCGTAGTCGCTATAGGCATCCTCCTGAATGGCTTGCTTCCTTTTGTATACAACGTGTTGGTGGGCCGGTGTCTTCGGAAATTTCTGTCTAAGAGGAAATCCAGTGTCAATGGCAACCTCGTCACTAAGATTTCCTTCGGCGTCCAAAAACATCTCATCGTCAACCAACGGCGAAGTCTTATTTTTGTCCAAAGTATTTCTGCCTGTTTCTTCAGAGTTATATTCCTTTGTTCGATGTGATATCAGTCTTTCTGGCAGCGGTCGTATAACGAGATCAGACCCTATACTACCTTCCTAAAAAGAATAATATACAATTAATACAGTATGGCTTAGCTTTCTTTGAAATACATATTTTATATTATTGCACACACACTGTTTATATGAAAAACATTTATTTCATCGTTGTGCCATTTTTAACGAAATAATAGAAAATGTCTTAAATAGCTATGCACATAAAATGGACAATTATTATGGAGCTTTCAAGGATTAGACCGTTAATATCCACCAATCATCTAGTTATGATGCGTTTGTGACTAGTTTATAACAAAACTTATAGAAACAGTTTGCTGTAGCAAGAACTCATTTATCCACGAATGCTAGTTATTATTGCTATTAGAACCCAGAACAAAACGGAAAAACATCGTTTGTTATCACACTAACGTGTATCCTTTTAAGGATAAGTGGAAACGTTGGTGGTGAGGGTTCTTTAATTTAAAAATTTTCAAAATATGTTAGGTAATCTTTGTAGAAAAGACTGTTTAAGACAAGGTATGGGCAACCTTTGACATGCTGTGGGCCAAACTTTAGTGTGCAAATACGCGTTTAGAAGTAATGCATTTTAAAGTAGTGTTCATAGTTACTAGCGATAGATCGCACAACTCCACGTCTTCAAATTTATATTTTAGGAGTGAGTTTTCTTGATGCTCGATCAACTCCATTTGCAAGTGTATTGGAGCATTTTGTACATTACTTTTTGTTGGAGTAGCAAATAAATTGAAACTGTCTTCCATGTTTTTAAAATCGCTAAATCTGTTCGAAAATTGCTCCGACAACTATAAAACTAGCTTTCACAACATTATGAAGTTGTGTTCTTTGTTTATGAAAGATTTGCTGCTGTTTTTCCAAATTTGCGGTAAGCTTCTGAATGTAATTTTCTTATTTGTCCTGTCAGTGAGTGCAGCATAAGATGCTTAGTTCAGTAATGCCTCTTTATATTGAATTCTTTCATCACTGAAATGGATTCATTACACAGCAAACAAATAGGCTTACCGCTGTGTGCTGGCATTTTGCAATATTTCATTTAAGAAAGTGAAAAAGAAACAGTTTTGTAAATTTTCGATAAAATTTCCAACTGGACCAACTTTAAGAAATTATTTATGGTTATTATTATATTATTATATATTGCCTATTCAGCAAAAAAATCTGTCCGCATTAAAGATATATTGAATTTTAATAAAAAATGTAGGATAAAAAAGAAAAACAGAACTAATCTCACAGTATCTCGAATAATTTCATTAAATAAATGCTACCAGTTTTATGCAAATTTGCACACCATCAGACCAAGGCACTCTAGCAAAGGACTACAAAACCAAAACAGATGCAAATACCACGGCACAAAAATTAACGTTAAAAAATACAAAAGTTAACATTATATAAGGATGTACACAACAAGTAAAATGTCAAAAGAGCAACATGTCCCTCAAACATAAAATTATGTTCATATATGACATAACAAAAGATGTAAAGAACGAATTGCTTACAAATAAAACATATCTTCTTATGGCTGATAGTCTCGCAATTGTTATTCGCATTCATCAGAAGATGGAGTGGATGAATGATTGCTACTGGTAATTGTCAATAAAGCAATAAAAATAATAACTAAAACAGATCCTAAGCAGACGCAAAATGACTGGATTATCTTAATCTAAGCGAGTTCGCCAATCAATTAATGATAAAAACGTTATTATAACTACTTGATGATGCAGTTCAACCATTGTAATTACTGCATCTGCTGTCCATGTCAGGTGTAGTTACAGTTGCTTTAACAGTTAATCCATATCAACATTGAAACTTCAGATTACGTTTCACATTTGACAAGATACATCTACACCAAATGTAATTTGAATTGTCAAACTTGCTAATAAACGCCATATGGTAGTATTAGGTAAAGAATATTTAGAAGCGCAACAAAGGAATAGCGCGTTAACAGTAATAATGTGGGCCCTTTAAGCGTCAATCTGGGCCCCCTGGAACTCTTATGGGCCGAATTCGACAGGCAAATAGGAAAAGATGTTCTTACTTCCAAACAACGTCTATGGGCTATTTTACAAAGAAAATGAAGAAAGATCGACCACGAAATTGGAAAAATGTCACGTAGCATACGAGCAATACCAAAGGTGAGTATTTTGCGAAGAACAGTTTAATTTTTATTTCATTGTAAGATTATGTTTCCATACTTTTATTTCTTTCTCCATTTCATTAAGCGAGTTACGAGATCGGAATGTGCATCGCAGATGTCAACATTGGCGTCATTATCAGAACTCGAAGAAACCTTGAATAGTTTGCAGTGTCTTATAACTTATAATGTGAAATTTATTCGGTGAAGAGCTGTGAAACGCTTCAAATGTTCTTCTGTCGATAAAGAAATTTGTTACGATTTAATCTTGTACTTTTTAAAAATTAAAAGTGAATTATACGATGTTTTAGTTCTATTTTTTGTGTTCAGGTTAATTTTATTCTCTTTTTGAAGAGAATTCATGTGTCCAAGCTTCAATGAGCGGCACTGTTCATACATAATTATTAATGTTAACTAAGTATGTATAATAGCTTTAATGAGTGAGTTACTTCTTTATTCAAAAGAAGAAGTACTTATTTCAACCGCAACACAACAATCACGTCAATGTTACAGACACGCAATATGCGCTAGTATCAACAATATCCGTTACTATAACGAGAATTTTGCTATGAACGCGCATAGGAATAATACGTACGCATACATATTTACAACTTATATATCTGTAGGCGTATGCGGAACTAGTACTATATCTGTTTCACATTCTACTTGGCGAATTTTATAAAGCAAGTTTCCTCGACAAGCATGGAACGTTCCCCTTTCTGTCGCGCTAAAGAATTTTGTGGAATTCGATTCTGTACAGCGCGATCAGACCAAATATCAAGTTTTATTTGTCGAGACTAACAAGTAATTATTAGGTATATAAATTTCTAATTAGAAACGAGTGAGAAAGTAACACATTGTACTTTCGCAACGCATGGAAAAAATACTTGTATTATTTACAATATAAATTAATTGAATAAACATTGCGTAAACGTCTTTTGGGAAGCGCTTCTTAAACTTGTAAGTCGCCAATGAAAAATGGCAATTTTAAAGGCAAATATTTATCAAAATGTACTAAATTTTAATTCCATGAAAATTTAGGTAGTGAAATACGGTAGTAGCAAGTGAGGTTTTAGTGCTATTATGTTTCAATAAGGAAGTGGCGCGGCAACGCAACAGTGGAAATTGACGAAGCGTGGATGTCTAAAACATGAACAATTTATACAGCTGTTGAAATCACGCGAACTTTTACATTTGTTTGTAAGATTCATAATAACTTCCGATACTAGCAAATTACTTGCACTAGTAGTTTAATGAACAAAGGTTGATCGCAGCTGTCTGATACGACGGTTGCTACTAGGCGCCATCTGACATACACATCGTAAAGTTTGACATTATTTGACTGTATACGTACTTCTCATACGGATGCTATTTGTGTTGTTTAGACTTGAAAATTTCATCTCAGTCAAAAAATGAAATTAACTCGTGAGAAATTTGGTGCGATAATTACTACAACTACGACTTTCGACGTGGATTATCTCAACAACAGTGCATCAATCAGCTCACTTCAACTTTTGGCGATGAACCACCACCTAAGACCACTGTATATCACTGGTTTAGTGAATTTAATCGTGGTCGTTGTTCACTTAGGGACGAATTTACAGATGGTCGTCCAAAATCGATTATTGTGCCAGAAAACATCGATTCTATGCGCAAAGTGATAAAAGAAGATCGTCATGTGACGTACCATAAGATTGAGGTATCACTGGGTATTAGCATGACAAGCACACACAAGATTTTACATGAACATTTAGCCACGAAAAAAAATGTATGCGCGTCGGATTCCGAACAATTTGATAATCGCTCAAAAAAAGGCTCGTGTCGATTGGTGCAAACACGCCGGTGATGAATCTTGGATCTATGCGCATGAGTCCGAAAGTAAACAGCAATCGACTGTATGGGTCTTCCAAGATGAGCCAAACCCAACAAAGTTGTTCGCGCCAGAAGCACCTCGAAGCAAATAGTCGCCTGTTTTTTTGGGATAAACGAACATGTGGCTACAGTGCCACTAGAGAATCGTAGAACGGTTAATTGTGAATAGTAGACAAGCATTTGTTTGCCAGCAACTAAATGTGTGTAACTTAAGTTTTCTGAGGGATCTGTATTATATTTTTCATCTTTGGTACCGATAATCCTCCAGTTATTTCATGCTTTCTCTTTTATTTGTACAACTGGTTGGCGCTCAGCCTACTTGTATGTTGTGGATATAGATTACATTATCAATAATCGCTAAATTCTTAGCTAAGTTTGGTACTAGTTGTTTTTCTAATCATTATTTACTGCAGTACTTTACATTCACTCCGTTAACATTACTAGTGCATTTGGCGTAAGGCTCAAATCACCTTCAAGGTGGAACATTGTCGGCCGTTGTTTATAAATTTTAGTAATCCATTAGCAGATTCATTTTTGGATGTGTATATAATTTTCGTCTAAATAAATAGTCGATGCATTATATTCTCTACAATATCTTATTTTCCGTAAATAAAAAAATTTTTTTCGATTATATAGTATTACATATATAATGCCTTTCTGCTACTTTGAGTATTCGCGATTTAATACCCATTGTATTATTCCTAATGATGAACAAGAATCATTCCATATGTAATCCTTCTTGCATTTTCATCATCAATCCACCGTCATTCGCGTATATTCGGATCGATCGTAATTATATAGCGTATTTCTGTTGTTTATGTGGTGTTTTGGCAACTCTATTACCCACTCTCTGTAGCGAATGTTTTTTACCTGAATTTGACTCTGCACTCTTATAATTTGGTTTTCTTTAACTTTCCTCTCCGCTTATCTCCCTGAAGTTTCGGCTTTCGATATTACTAAGTGTATCCGCCTCATTCTTATTTCTTATAAAGTAATTGTATACACTACTTGTGTTTGATCATTTATCGGTTTTCCAGCATTCACCGTTGTACCAGATTTACCCCTGTGTAGCTTTAAAGGTCTTAATTCCTATGGAGAATAGCCCTTTTCTGTTAGTGTAGATCCAAGTACATATTACTTTATTATATATTATCTTTTGAAAACTAATAGTTGAAGACCACTAACAATAATTAGAACTAATAACGTTGCTAGCTCATTTGGCGACCTGTTTGACTCCAGTATAACACTCGGGAGAAAATCGTAAGTTTCCTGGCACCAATATTTACGTGCAAAATCGAGATAGTATTTTTTAAACTTGTTTTAGTTTTGAATATTTTTTTTGTATTCGCCTTATACATATTTGTGCCGCTGGGCCCCTGAATTATATTTATTATGTTTTATAATTGAAAATTCGTAAATTGAGATATTTCCAAGTAAAATGCTGGGAATGCTAAGTGAAATATAAAAGAATAAAAAGCGCTTACTGCTTTGCGTGTTTTCTTATGTACACTAACCAGTTGATTTTAGTTGTAGGTTAATTCATTATTGAAAGTTTCGAAAATTATGAATCAACTTAGAATTTTGCTTCAACCCTATACAATACTAGTGGATGAAATTGTTATGAAAGTAACTATCTCCATTTATAGTACGTATTCGTTGTACGTACATAATATGGTTTAAGATGATTACGAATAATTTTCCAAACAGTTCCATAGTCGGTATCGTTGATATCTATAACGTTTTCCCAGTTAAATTTTTCTTATTTCATTGTTGCATCCTTTTTGTGGTAATTTTCCTGGCAATGGGAAACTTTCCTGTAGACACGTTATATCAGTATCCGTTTGCTTTTCTATGTATGAAGTGCATATCCACTAATTTACAACATATGCACATAGCGATATATAAAAAGATTTCTAGGGCAAGAGAAATACACTTGGATTTATCAAACAAATAACGTGCACTATTGTGACTATTGTCAACAATTTTCATACCACTTGATCACTTTAACATTTGTATTAAGTAATTTTTGAAATTTTATAAACATGATTGTTTTAGAAAGTATTTTGGGATGCATCTGTACGATTTGGTTAGTGTTACAGGAAATACCATATATATATATATCGCGTGCAGAAAGCTCTTACCATATTTTACAATTCTGAACATTAAAAATGATTTCCCTCCCCGCTATATTTTTTTCAAAATAGTTTATAATTTCGACTGCAGCACACGGAAACGATTGGATACATGTATGTATGAAGATGAAATTAAGAGAAGATGACGATATCTTCTCGTTACGATAGGTATCTATTAAATTAAGAAAAGTGCAACATAAAATTTGTTAGCATTTCATTTTAAAACAAATCAATTTATATTAGAAAATAGAGAATTAAGCTTCGTAGGCAGGACTGAGTCCTACCTTTCGCATGTTCACTTTACCGGTGTGAAGTTAGCAATAGATTTCAGCAATAGAAAATCTATCTCACTTCGCTACATTTAACTCGTGACTTTTGAACACTGGGATATTGCCGATGTCGGAGACAACTCGTCGGGAGAGTTTTAGGAAGTAAACAAGTTTGCAACAAATTATATAAACAATTAAAGTTAGCCATACCATCTACTAATACAATAGGTAAAGAATAGACTATTTCCGAAGTGATCGACACATTTAATTCAGGATATCTGCACACTGAGCCATTCATTTCAAGGACAGCAAACAACCCGCCACAAAAGTTTAAAAATGTTTACATTTTCGTAACAATTTTTATAAACAATTAAAGTTGGGCAGCCTATTCGTTTATGGAATAGGTAAAAAGTTATTTTTTTTCGTAGTGTTCGCCACTTTTTATTTGAGATCTTTGCTCACGTAGCCATTGCCAAGAGAGGCAGGAGTCCGCCAGGAAAGGTTAAAAATGTAAAATTTTTGTAACAATGTTCATAAACAATTAAAGTTGGATATCCTACTCCTTTATGGAATAAGTAAAGAATTACCTCCCTGTATCTGTCTATAGCAGAAAAAACAAAAGAAGTTTTGAGTAAACGTGCCACTACCTTCGTACTGGGCTGTTCTCGATTATGACGGGACAATTTCTTAATACACGGTTAGACTCCATGCTTTTGATATATATTTGATTGAGTGAAATATTATATCTTTTCTATTAATTTATACGTAAATTTGGAAACCTTTCATGTATCTCCTATTATAACTGAAGGTTGTAGTTTTGATCAAAGACTATTTTAAGAAATAGTTTTAGTGAGTATGGTACAATTAAGTGCTGTGTGCACACAGGCGGGAAAATATTCTATTGGTGAGATTAAATGGTTTATTGTTTACGCATTCCCGATTCTGTTCTCACTTTGATAATAGCATTCGTTGTGTATATGTTACTATAGTCCGTCCCAACCTCCGTATTCAGTATACGTCTTATGGGAATTTGTTTCATGGTTGCCAAATCATCCGATCGGCTGTACATTACTATTTCCGGTTAATTATTTGCAATTTCACCCGATCAATTCATAACCTTTATTAACGTTTATTGACGTTGAAGGTGCAAAATTATTGACATTCATATGACATTTTGCTTATTATTTTATTAAAGTAACTAACTTTTAACAGAGTGCATAGCGACTTCGCTGCACGTAAAATTATAGGAAAAATACTACAGATAAAATAGTTATATCTCAATATTTATTAACAATACTATACACACATCTATAAACAAATATACATATGAACGATATCTATGCAATGTACAGTGAATATTTGCTTCGATATTGGGAGATTGCTATGCAATTTATTAAATGAAAAGAAGATGATCCTTATATATATACAAATAATAGTTTCCACTTTTGTAACAAAAAGAACTGGAGTCATAGAAATACGTATATGTATAATACAATAATATTTAAGAAAGGAATAGCAATTACACACATATATCTATGTCTTACGTTAATTTTCTAGTCAGTCGAAGAATCACTTTGATCTTCAGATGATGACGAATATCTTACGTGAATAATAAATTCTTCGATGTCGTCTTGCAAATTATCCACTATCCACATTTCCTTTTCAATATTGTTTACATGTTTGATGTAGTTTTGCCAATTATTAGTTGTTACAGTGCTATACGCTCGTCGAATTAATTGCTCCATATCTTTTACCTTAAATGTGGTATTATTCATTCTTACGTAGTTTTTAAGTTGTGCCCATACCATTTCAATGGGATTTAACTCGCAATGGTAAGGTGGTAATCGAAGAACTTCATGACCTTTTTCTTTGGTAAATTCGTCAATCCTACTTTTATCATATTGCGGTTTAATTTGTGACACGCAATACAGTAAGTCCCTTTTAGCATATCGGTACTGATTTGTATTTGTTTTTCATTGAGCCAATCAATGATCTCGTTTTTCCTCCATGCTGTTGTTGGAATTTTCTCCAATTTTCTGCAGTGGTAGGAAGCATTATCAAGAACAATGACTGACTTCTGTGGTATATTTGGAAGTAATTTATTTATAAACCAATCCTCATACGTTTCTGAATCCATCTCATGATGAACATCGGCAGTGTTTTTCTTGCAAAGAAATGTATATTCAGCACCAGGAACAAACCCATTATCACTGCCTGCATGAACTAATGCAAAACGAGGTCCTAGCCCGGTTGGTGATTTCAAACCAGTGCTTAGTCCTTGAATAAGAGCTTGTCGACTACTTTGAATAGCAGTATCTGTCAAGTTTTATTTACCGTATGTCCTGTATTCACCCATGACTCATCAGTGTATATATAGTTCGACCTGAAATATAAAATTACAGCTATGTCAAATAGCAAGAGGTAAATTTTACCTTCTTCTCTAAATTTCTTGATCTCTCTCGCAAGTATTTGTGCCTCCATCTAATAATCTCATCTCGTTCAATGAGTATACTTTTTCGTCCTACTTTTTTTAAATTCGAAGCCCATATCGTGTAACAATCTATGAAAAGTTGTTCGACTGAAGTTAGGGAGATCATCGTCAGCATTGACAGTAGTAAGAATTGTATTTAAAGTAGGTGGCATATTCTGTATAAAAATCCATGCACTTTACGTCGAATAGCTGCTTGCGTGTTCTCACCATATGTATGCAGTCGATCATTTACTTGGTATGCCCTTCCTTTTTTAGGTTTTTTGGACTTGATAATAAACCATTTTGTTGCTCCTGTTTTACATGATATATTGCACGGTCTGAGATGCCCAAAGCTTTACTTGCTTCTCGAACGGCAGCACTACATTCATTGATTTATTGAAATAATTGAAAACATTTGCAATCATACACTTCTCCTTACGGTTAAATTTGTCTCCTCTGCGCCGTTTTCTTCCTATAGGCTCCATTAATGTAGTGGAAACTGTAATTACATTTATATTCTGTTATAACATTTATAAAAATAAATAAAAATACCCATATTACTCCTGTGCACGCTTGAAAAAGATAGAAGTGTTCTGAAAAGAACAATTTGTACAACTATATAAGCAAATTAACAATTTAACGAAATATTTTAAAACAAGGACGATGACGATTGACAGTTGATGCTAATAGACAGATAGTATACAACTGTTGTCGACGCCGACAGCATATGTAAATAAGTTGCAACATAGCAACCGGTTGTAGAGATAGCGCTAATGACAGCAACCAAGGATAGTAAGAGATAAAAGTTGCTATTCTATCCCATACTGAATACGGAGGTTGGGACGATCTAGTCCGTCCCAACCTCCGTATTCAGTATACGTCTTATGGGAATTTGTTTCATGGTTGCCAAATCATCCGATCGGCTGTACATTACTATTTCCGGTTAATTATTTGCAATTTCACCCGATCAATTCATAACCTTTATTAACGTTTATTGACGTTGAAGGTGCAAAATTATTGACATTCATATGACATTTTGCTTATTATTTTATTAAAGTAACTAACTTTTAACAGAGTGCATAGCGACTTCGCTGCACGTAAAATTATAGGAAAAATACTACAGATAAAATAGTTATATCTCAATATTTATTAACAATACTATACACACATCTATAAACAAATATACATATGAACGATATCTATGCAATGTACAGTGAATATTTGCTTCTGATATTGGGAGTATGCAATTTATTAAATGAAAAAAGAAGATGATCCTTATATATATACAAATAATAGTTTCCCACTTTTTGTAACAAAAAGAACTGGAGTCATAGAAATACGTATATGTATAATACAATAATATTTAAGAAAGGAATAGCAATTACACACATATATCTATGTCTTACGTTAATTTTCTAGTCAGTCGAAGAATCACTTTGATCTTCAGATGATGACGAATATCTTACGTGAATAATAAATTCTTCGATGTCGTCTTTGCAAATTATCCACTATCCACATTTCCTTTTCAATATTGTTTACATGTTTGATGTAGTTTTGCCAATTATTAGTTGTTACAGTGCTATACGCTCGTCGAATTAATTGCTCCATATCTTTTACCTTAAATGTGGTATTATTCATTCTTACGTAGTTTTTAAGTTGTGCCCATACCATTTCAATGGGATTTAACTCGCAATGGTAAGGTGGTAATCGAAGAACTTCATGACCTTTTTCTTTGCAAATTCGTCAATCCTACTTTTATCATATTGCGGTTTAATTTGTGACACGCAATACAGTAAGTCCCTTTTTAGCATATCGGTACTGATTTGTATTTGTTTTTCATTGAGCCAATCAATGATCTCGTTTTTCCTCCATGCTGTTGTTGGAATTTTCTCCAATTTTCTGCAGTGGTAGGAAGCATTATCAAGAACAATGACTGACTTCTGTGGTATATTTGGAAGTAATTTATTTATAAACCAATCCTCATACGTTTCTGAATCCATCTCATGATGAACATCGGCAGTGTTTTTTCTTGCAAAGAAATGTATATTCAGCACCAGGAACAAACCCATTATCACTGCCTGCATGAACTAATGCAAAACGAGGTCCTAGCCTGGTTGGTGATTTCAAACCAGTGCTTAGTCCTTGAATAAGAGCTTGTCGACTACTTTGAATAGCAGTATCTGTCCAAGTTTTATTTACCGTATGTCCTGTATTCACCATGACTCATCAGTGTATATAATAGTTCGACCTGAAATATAAAATTACAGCCATGTCAAATAGCAAGAGGTAAATTTTACCTTCTTCTCTAAATTTCTTGATCTCTCGCAAGTATTTGTGCTTCCATCTAATAATCTCATCTCGTTCAATGAGTATACTTTTTTCGTCCTACTTTTTTAAATTCGAAGCCCATATCGTGTAACAATCTATGAAAAGTTGTTCGACTGAAGTTAGGAGATCATCGTCAGCATTGACAGTAGTAAGAATTGTATTTAAAGTAGGTGGCATATTCTGTATAAAAATCCATGCACTTTACGTCGAATAGCTGCTTGCGTGTTCTCACCATATGTATGCAGTCGATCATTTACTTGTATGCCCTTCCTTTTTTAGGTTTTTTGGACTTGATAATAAACCATTTTGTTGCTCCTGTTTTACATGATATATTGCACGGTCTGAGATGCCCAAAGCTTTACTTGCTTCTCGAACGGCAGCACTCACATTCATTGATTTATTGAAATAATTGAAAACATTTGCAATCATACACTTCTCTTTACGGTTAAATTTGTTCTCCTCTGCGCCGTTTTCTTCCTATAGGCTCCATTAATGTAGTGGAAACTGTAATTACATTTATATTCTGTTATAACATTTATAAAAATAAATAAAAATACCCATATTACTCCTGTGCACGCTTTGAAAAGATAGAAGTGTTCTGAAAAGAACAATTTGTACAACTATATAAGCAAATTAACAATTTAACTAAATATTTCAAAACAAGGACGATGACGATTGACAGTTGATGCTAATAGACAGATAGTATACAACTGTTGTCGACGCCGACAGCATATGTAAATAAGTTGCAACATAGCAACCGGTTGTAGAGATAGCGCTAATGACAGCAACCAAGGATAGTAAGAGATAAAAGTTGCTATTCTATCCCATACTGAATACGGAGGTTGGGACGATCTATAGCAGTTCCACTTTGTCATCAGTGTGCAGTGGAAGTCGTTTATCGAACATTTTGAAGTAGTTTTATTTGCATTTTGTTGTCTTACTATATAGCTACTTCGTGAAGCTGCCATTTTAGTCTTCGGAAACGATAAAATTTTTAGTTTCCTTAATATACAGAATATTATTAAACGCAATACAAATGGTATATTAAAAGAGGTTGACCGCATCAGAAGAAGCCACGCGCAAGTAACTGAGCTCCAAAACTCTACAGCTGTAGATTCCGCCGTATTGGTTAGTGAGTTAAAACTAAGAGACGGATGGAGTTATAATTCCACTGGGCACGACGAAACTCCTGTATTTGACTCACACCGATGAAAATTCTTCATTACAACTACATGAAACAGATGTTTCTGATGACGAGAATCTACATGTAAATGCACATATACAAAATTTATATGACAAAAGCGGTAGTCAGCATATTCTTCCAAAAGGGTCTAATAACATATATCCTAAGTACATTCGCTCGGGAAGGTTAACATTTTCTTGCCCAGTATTAGAAGGTACTTTTGTTATATCGGTTTCGGAAGTTGAAAGTATTTTACAGAAAGATATTCTGATATCAGGGTATTATAACTTTGTTTTTAAAGAAAAAAATGTCCTCAATAAATAATATGTGCCTTTTAACAATCAAATTCAAAAATACTGTCAAAAACGGTTTTAATTTATACGCTTACTGCGCACATACACACTGCAAAACTTTTATCTTGAAGTGTAGGCGTAGCGTCAGCCTTGTGGTGGATGTTTACAGTTCTTCTTTAAACTACAGCCATGGAGAACAATTAACTAGAACTGTTAGAGGAGTGGAACGCTGTTTGCTCGCTAATAGGTTGCAATAATGCTCCGCTTTAACGTTCGGCTGCAAGATATGAAATCGATATCAAGCTCTTTTACCCCACATAAAAACTTGCACAAAGTGAAGTCTGATGATGTGTACAGAAAAATTAAATCACAAAAATCGTCTATTCTTGATCGTCATTCAGATGATGTTTTTGACATGGTCATGATGCAACGAGATAATGAGCGTTACATTTATCAGGTTTCAGTTCCTCTGAATATTATGATATTTAGCAGAAAACAGTTAGACTTTGTGAGATATTTCAGCAGTGAAGAAAATACCAAACCAACTTTATACTTGGATGCTACAGGTTCAGTGGTGAGAAAACCAAATGCCCATAAATGTAAAAGGGTACTGTATTACGCGGGTGTCGTGGGAACTAAGAAAAACCGCGTTATTCCCATTATGGAAATGATTTCGTCAAAACACGATACAGCCACTATTTCATCATATTTTTGTATTGAAAACCACGCCACATGGCCGGCTTTTACTACAGTAACGACCGACTTTAGTATGGCGCTTCTAAATGCTGTATCTGAGTGTATCTGGAACAGTATGCGTCTACTAGACTACATTAACAAGATCTACGAGAAAATTTGGGACGTGAGTATTGACTGCGAGGGATTGGTTACAATTAATCTATGTTGTGCGCATATTATGAAACTACTATGTCGCGACGTTAATAAACACTACGATGATAAAACTACACAGACATTGTTAAAAGAGATAGTAATGTCCGCTATTCGACATGCGCGATTTTATTCAAATAACGGACCATATAACCAACTTGTTCATAATTACAGCATCCAAATATGAATCGAGTAGTGTACTTGAAAGCAAAAGACAACTTATATCCTCACGTATTAATAAATTGGCATTAAACCAGGAAGATGAACCTGCCACTGATCATATAACAACTTCTGAAAAAAAGACTGTTGAAAACAGTAACTTTTACATATACTTCAAAAGTATTTTGAAGAACAAATTAGCGACAGAAGTAGTTACTGATACCACACGAAATCCTTTCTATAATTGCTCTTTTGTTGAGTATTTCTTAAAGCATTATATCGCGTATCTACCTTTGTGGACTTCATTGCATTCCACGAGAAGAGAAAGTAACGCACTGGTAGAAGGATGGTTTGGGATTTTAAAGAACGTCCTTGGAAAGAAACTACACAGAAAATGCTCTACGTTTATTCGAGTTACACGAAAATATGTGTTAAGTGAATATATATATATATATATATATATATATATATTCCCTCAAACGTAAACTATGAGCAATCAATAAAGTGAATGAGATAGATGAGGAAAGATGGTGTAAAAGAGCCAAGAGTCTTCACAGTTACAACTTGACAAAATGTATTCTAAGAAGACATTACCGAATAGAGAAACAAATTTGTTGTAGAAATACTCTCCCAAGAAACCTTCATTAAAGCAACTCTCTAAAGATTACGTGGTAGCTGTATTTCAGAAGGTAGTTACAATTTATTAAACATTCATAAAAACCCTCACGATATGTGGTTGGACAACTTCTTAATAGATTTTTGTCTAAAATTTTTCTGTGAAGGATCTGACTTTGAACCAATCCTCGCACATGAATTTTTAAATATTCCATATTTGACTTTTAAACAGTATTCCAAAACAAAATTTATCGTACCAATAATACAAAATATGCACTGGATGCTACTAATAGTTGATATATGTACCAAATCACGTTTACTACTTCTTTGATCCCAACTCCAGACGCAAGAATAACGTCCGCGGTACGAATTACCTCAATAAAATCAGAGATGTTTTGAGCAAACATGAAAAGGCGGATCCGTCTCCTACAAAATTACAATGCCATGAGCTGTCTTATCCTACCCAACAAAACTCGTATAACTGCGGTATTTTTGTACTATACTATGCGGAAACTATAATCCGTAACCAAACATTTGATAATAGTTTAAACCCGGTAGAATATCGTCAATATATGCAACTAATCATTACGCAATACTCCCAAATAGATCAATCCACATGCCTTTATTGTGCCGAAAAGGGAGGTGAAATTCAATGCATAAAATGTAAGAGATATTCTCACATTGTGTGTCTTAATTCCTCGATACCGGTGAGGTATATATGTGAGTACTGCACCATAAAGTAATCATGCCTATTTCAATCAAGCTGTAATAATGGTAGTACGTAGATAACATCAATTAAACTTGTTGTTATACATTTCTATTCCCCGATACTACCATTTACGTATGTACATACGTCTATGTATAAATGTAGCATACCTTTAAATGCACAGATACCAAATAAATAATCATACATAACATCTACCTCATACAATCTTCCAGACTCTCATTCAGCTTTGCGCCCACACTAAAATTAAGAATGGCGAATGTCTCGGCAATAAATAAATACAATATTTACAATTGCAAATATATGGCGAGCGCTGCTGAAGTAAATGATTTCATTCGTCACCTACTCCCCTATTCCACACACGAATAGGATGCGCAACTTTAATTGTCTATAAAAATTCTTACAAAAATGTTTGCATTTTTAAACTTTTCTGCTAGACTCCTCTCCCACCTAGCAATACCTTCGTGAACAAAAATCTCAAATAAAGAGTGGCGAACACTGCCAAAAAAATGATTCTTTACCTATTCTATAAACGAATAAGATGACCAACTTAGATTGTTTATAAAAATTGTTACAAAAATGTTTACATTTTTAAACTTTTCTGGCGGACTCCTCTCCCACTTAGCAATATCTTCGTGAGCAAAAATCTCAAACAAAGGGTGTCGAACACTACGAAAAAAAATAATTCTTTACCTATTCCATAAACGAATAGGATGCCCAACTTCAATTATTTATAAAAATTGTTAGAAAAATGTTTACATTTTTAAACTTTGTTTCTAACTCCCTTTCTCCTTAGCAATACCCTTGTGAGCAAAAATATCAAATAAAAGGTGGCCAATACTACGAAAAAAAAAATAATTCTTTACCTATTCCATAAACGAATAGGACGCCCAACTTTAATTGTTTATAAAAATTATTACAAAAATGTTTAGATTTTTAAACTTTTCTGGTGGACTCCCCTCTAACTTAGCAATACCTTCGCCAGCAAAAATCTCAAACAAAGGGTAGCGAATACTACGAAAAAAAAATAATTCTTTACATATTCTATAAACGAATAGGATGCCCAACTTCAATTGTTTATAAAAATGTTTACATTTTTAAACTTTTCTGGCGGACTCCCTTTCTCCTTAGCAATACCCTTGTGAGCAAAAATATCAAATAAAAGGTGGCCAATACTACGAAAAAAAAATTATTCTTTACCTATTCCATAAACGAATAGGACGCCCAAATTTAATTGTTTATAAAAATTATTACAAAAATGTTTAGATTTTTAAACTTTTCTGGCGGACTCCACTCCCACCTAACAATACCTTCGTGAGCAAAAATCTCAAAAAAAGGTGGCGAACACTCGAAAGAAAAATAATTCTTTACCTATTCCATAAACGAATAGGATGCCCAACTTTAATTGTTTATAAAAATTGTTACAAAAATGTTTACATTTTTAAACTTCTCTAACGGACTCCCCTCGCCCCTAGCGATACCTTCCTGAACAAAAATGTCAAATACAGGGGGCGAACACTACAAAAGAGAAATAATTCTTTACCTATTCCATAAACGAATAGGATGCCCAACTTCAATTGTTTATAAAAATGTTTACGTTTTTAAACTTTTCTGTCTGACTCCCTTTCTCCTTAGCAATACCCTTGTGAGCAAAAATATCAAATAAGAGGTGGCGAATACTACGAAAAAAAAAATAATTCTTTACCTATTCCATAACCGAATGGGATGCCCAAATTTAATTGTTTTTAAAAATTGTTACAAAAATGTTTACATTTTTAAACTTTTCTGGCGGACTCTTCTCCCATTTACCAATACCTTTGTGCGCAAAAATATCAAATAAAAGGTGGCGAGTACTACGAAAAAAAAAAAAATTCTTTACCTATTCCATAAACGAATGGGATGCCCAAATTTAATTGTTTTTAAAAATTGTTACAAAAATGTTTACATTTTTAAACTTTTCTGGCGGACTCTTCTCCCATTTACCAATACCTTTGTGAGCAAAAATATCAAATAAAAGGTGGCGAGTACTACGAAAAAAAAAAATTCTTTACCTATTCCATAAACGAATGGGATGCCCAAATTTAATTGTTTTTAAAAATTGTTACAAAAATGTTTACATTTTTAAACTTTTCTGGCGGACTCTTCTCCCATTTACCAATACCTTTGTGAGCAAAAATATCAAATAAAAGGTGGCGAGTACTACGAAAAAAAAAAATAATTCTTTACCTATTCCATAAACGAATAGGATGCCCAACTTTAATTGTTTGTAAAAATTATGACAAAAATGTTTATATTTTTAAACTTTTCTGGCGGACGCCCCTCCCACTTAGCAATACCTTTGTGAGCAAAAATCCCAAATAAAAGGTGGCGAAGACTACGAAAGAAAAATAATTCTTTACCTATTCCATAAACGAATAGGATGCCCAACTTCAATTGTTTATAAAAATTGTTACAAAAATGTTTACATTTTTAAACTTTTCTGTCTAACTCCCCTTCCCCTTAGCAATACCGTTGTGAACAATAATCTCAAATAAAAGGTGGCGAACACTACGAAAAAAAATAATCCTTTACCTATTCCATAAACGAATAGAGTGCCCAAGTTTAATTGTTTATAAGAATTGTTACAAAAATGTTTACATTTTTAAACTTTTCTGGGGGGTGGTTTGCTGTCCTTGAAATGGGTCAGTGTGCATATATCGTGAATTAAATGTGGCGATCACTTCGCAAATAGTCAATTCTTTACCTATTGTATTAGTAGATGGCATGGCTAACTTTAATTGTTTATATAATTTGTTACAAACTTGTTTACATCTTAAAACTCTCCCGACGAGTTGTCTCCGACATCGGCAATATCCCAGTGTTCAAAAGTCACGAGTTAAATGTAGCGAAGTGAGATAGATTTTCTATTGCGAACTTCACACCGGTGTTCATTTTTACTCAAAAAGTTATCGCAACTCGATGTAGAAACATATTTTCAATTTTCAAAAAGTTACCAACTTATCGACCACATTGGCATACATGTACACATATATTGAACTTAGGGAGATTTAGTAAAAGCATCTTCGGGATCAACTAATTTACTAGCGAAAATGGTGGAATATATCCACGAGCATGTTTGTGTGTTTCTAACTTGCAGATTCAACAAAACCCTCAGTGTATAAACATAAATTTATTGCACTTTATACATAAAAAAAATCTACAAAATCAATTACCGTTTAAATTGATACATGCAATTGATAATTTAGATTTTTGCGTTACTATTTTCAGTAAAAAGATCATTTAGATGGAGATGCTGTGACTCATCGAGGTAAGCCCAATGCACTTACGACTATCTGTAAATAATAGTTGCACGAATGCACTGGATAATTTCTAGTATTACTCTTTCTAACGGATACAGATTTTCTATACTTTCCATGAGTGCACATGCACAGCACTGCCCAGTTTACATGCAATTCTTAATCAATGCGGAATGTGAATGGAACTAGGTCACCAGAAGTTCAGTAATTCTCTTCTTATTCCCGGAGCACCAGTGATTTTACAACGAGAAACTCTTTCATAATACTCTGATTATAGGTATAACTAGTTTCATTCGATTATAAGTTGCTGACTTACACAATTTATCCGTTCATGTGTAGTGTATAACATGCATATCTATGAATAATTATATAATAAGTTTTATTATTTAGGAGAATTTCGAGATGAAACCTTATATTTTATTGTAACAGTTTTCAGAATATGCTGATTAGAACTCATTGCAGTTTTTCTAAAAACGGTAGTGTGGAAGGATAAGAGGGTAGTGGGCTACTAGGTGTCTGGCCAGAAGAAGCGATTGATAATATTAGGATGCCCCAAAAGCTTCAATACGAAAACGCTCTTAGTAAGATGGTTTTCATTTGGCTCGTTCCATACAATTTTACGATTTGTATTTATTTCTATATCGTATAACTTGATTATCCGCGATGGATAGTATTTTGTGAGTGAGTTTCAAATAATTTGAATGATGAACTCCTAGGAAAAACTTTCTTTTCGAACGCAGCATGGTTTCACACGTTAACTCACAAAACATGCAAATATGATGTATTACGAAGCCCAATAACTATTATCCATCGAATGTTAGTATTTGGTGAGTTATAGATAAAAAAGGGTTATTGGCCTAATTTTTGGTACTTTGAATGCAGAAAGATATCAACAACAAACATTCTTGATTTTCCTTAAACAGCTTCGTGATGTTGAACTAGCTTTCAGTTACCTTCAATAAGATGGTGTTAAAGATCATAGAGCAGATGAAACAATAAATATGATACGAAAAGTATTAGGTACTTACTGAATTAGTTTGAACAGCATACATGCAATTCTTCTAAAACTTTATAACTTTACACCGTGGCCATTTAACTTATTAAGTACCAATTCAAGGTTATATACTTTATAGTATGGGACTATTTTTAGCAAAATGCTTGGAATAAGCTGATAGACTATATCAGTGTCTTCTAGCTTTTCAGCTAGAGTGAATTGGTGTCAAAAAACTGTAGACCATTTCAACGTCAGAAATTCTAAAATCGTGTACAACATCGTCAGTGGTGATGAATCTTTATTTCTTATTTATTCATGCGAGTCAAAAATAAACGCCAGTAGTCTGTTTGAATGTCCCAAGGTAAAGAAAAACTGACGAAAATGATCCTTTCTCGAAGTGTCTCCGTAAAGACGGTCACGACATTTGTCTCGAAAGCAGGTCATATAACAGCAATTTCTCTATAAGATCAAAGAACTATTACTGCCGGTTGGTGTACAACCATTTGTTTGTCGCAAGTCATCACTGAGTTTCGAAAAACCAACCCCGAAAAACGAGTCATGGTCCATTAAGACAATGCAAGTTCGTACACAGCACGTAAAATAATTGAATTTTTAACGCAACGAAACCTTGAATTGTTAGACCACCTTCCGTACAGTTTGGACATAAGTCCCAACGATTTGTTTACTTTTCCGAAAATCTAGAACGGACTGCATGGTCAAAGGTTCCACTCGTAAGAAGGAGCAGTCGATGCCTTCAAAACCGCAATTTTGACTATACCAACAAACGAGTGGAATAACTGCTTACAGAGTTAGTTTGGGCGCATGCCAAAGTGGATTAATCTTCGTGGAGAATACTTTCAAAAACAATAAATTCTTTAAACGGTATCTACTGTCTTATTCCAGCCCTATATGCCAACCTTAAAAGACAACCCTCGTATATCCAATGACTATGCAAACAACATTAACCCGTTTCAAAATAATTAATATCAAAGTAATATTTTAACTAAAGACTATTATCGTTATAAAATGAATAAAGCTTTTTCTAGTGAGACTATTTCTACCAATTCTACTTTCTTTTGTACATCACCATAAGATGAACAACATACAAATAAGGTTGTTTTTTCACCGTGTTATATATTGCATATTTCAGCATTTCTATGCATATTTTCACAAAAGTTTCATATATTGCATATTTAGGATATTTCTTATCCCTTCTATTTAGTAAAAATTTCTAGTAATTCCTAATGTAGATCGTCAACGGACAATTCTCAGAACGATAAATCTTTTACATTGGTTTCCCTTATACTTTTTTCCAAAAACTGCACGTGTTTAATTTCGCCCAGCAGAAGGGATGTGATAAATACGTTTTATTATTATTAATTCCCAAATAAACTATTCATTCATTGAATATCTTTGAGCGAAACAGCATGCAATTGTGTTACGTCTTTAAATACTGTGCTTACATACAATAGCGAACAAAATTTGTTTATGGATTAAGCCGTATCCTGAGCTGGTAAAGGATGGCGACAATATATTTTGTCGAGATTGCAGTAAACTGGTAAGTTTAATTTTACTAAAAGCTTTACAATTGTTTTTAAATTCTCTAACTTTTGATATAAAATAACAATTGTTGTTGTAGGTATCTTGTGAGAGAAAATACCTGATTGATCAACGCGCTAAAGCTCCATCACATATTGGAAAATGTGAAAAACTAAAGCGATCCGCATGTGTGCAGCAATCTATATATCAATGTGTAGCATCAACTTCACGAAACTCAGAACACGAAGAATATAATACGGATCTGTGTAACGTATTAATTTCGTCTAACATACCATTAGCAAGATTAAACAATGTTAATTTGAAATCATTTCTGCAAAAATATTGCAAACATAATATACCTGAGGAAAGTACCTTACGAAAAAATTATGTCACATAATAATGGCAGAACTTCAACAATTGGTAAGGGATAATTTTATTTATATCATGGTAGATGAAAGTACGGATAAATGTGGCCGTTATATTGCCCATTTGTTAATAGGAATTCTTCATGAAGATATTGTAGGTATATCATATTTAATTTATTGTAAAGAACTTCAAAAAACAAATAATGTGACAATTGCTCAATTTGTTCAAGAAGGTTTATCAAATTTCTTTTTACCTGGAAGTATACCTTGTGAAAAATTTTACTAATGTTATCCGACGCTGCACCACCGTACATGATAAAAGCCGCGCCAAATTTATTTTTTTTTTATAGTAACATTATTCATACCACTTGTTTAGCTTATGGGTTCAATCGTGGAGCCGAAGACATTAGGAATCAATTTCCTTTGATTAATGATTTAACTAGCAATGTCAAAAAGGTATTTTTAAAAGCACCTTGACGAATCCAATTTCATAAGCAGCGACTACCCGGTGTTAAGTTGCCTCCTGAACCGATTATTATGAGATGGGGTACATGGTTAGACGCTGCAATTTTTTACACCGATAATTTTGAAGGAATAAAAAATGTAATTCTTGAAATCACTGCTGACTGCATTGCTCTAGAAAACTGTAAAAAGATAGTAACATCAACAGAATTGCTACAAAACCTTTTGTATATTAAGTCAATTTATAGCTTTGTTTCAAGTACGAGGGGAGGTCCAGAAGTTCGTGGAATGAAAGGGTTTTAAATAAAATAAAACAATAAATCTATTTTTTCTTTTCAAAATAATCACGCTTAAGCACAATACATTTATTAGATCTATGAATTAATTTTTCTAAACCATCATAAAAATATTTTTTAACTTTCGCCTCAAAATTCCCTCCTTTACCTCATTGTCGTCGGAAAACTTTCTTCCACGTAAGTCTTTTTTAAATTGGGGAACAAATAAAAATCAGTAGGTGCCAAGTCTGGACTGTACGGTGGATGGACTATTGATTGAAAGCCATGCTTGTGCAGAGCAGCTATTGCAACTTTGCTCTTGTGAACCGGCGCATTGTCTTGCAAGAGCAACACACCCTTGGTCGATTTTCCTCGACGTTTTTCCTTGATGGTCTCCTTTAATTTTTCTTTAAGAAAATTTTGGAAGGTGAAACAGTAAACGATTCGACTTAGTTTAGAATGTATTGCAAAATTAAAAGATGTGCTAATTACATCTGTGGTTCTTGAAAGAAGCTTTTCTATTTCGAAACACATGTATTCTGATAAAAGACAAAACTTCTTTTTACACAATTTTGAAAAACATTTAATTATAAATTGGTTTAGAAATATGTTGAAAACAATGTTGTGCAATAAAGTTAATGTTTAAATTTCTGCTCTTATTTATTTATGTAAAATTTTGCATATTGTCGCATTTTTTTTGCATATATGCCCAAGGTATATGCATATTTTCTCAAAAATCGATGCATATATATCCACTTATATTCCAGTTTTTTTTTTTGCATATAATCCGGTTTCTACTTATGACATTACGAACCGTTTTGATTTATGGTAAGTAAAATGAGTCTATATTTAAATGTATCACCTAGTACGGATTATATATAATATTAATCCGAGATTGGTATTGTTCAGTTGCGTGTCAACAGATATTTTTTCCTTTCTCTATATTAACCATAAATAATGACTACTAAAATGCGAATCGTATTATACTCAATCGTTATAGGCATCTCAAATGCAATATGCGACAATGACTATTTATACACTCGTTCAGCGCTAAATTTTCTATTATATAATGGAACATTACATAATCACGCCTTTCTAGTACAAGTGTGTTTGTATACGGCGTACGCTAACCTTATTTACTCCGTTGAATCCAAATCCGTTTTATAAAAAGGTTATTCATATCTACGCAATTGTACGGGGCTTTTATTTACTTATGTAAATATTTATTCTTTTTAATGAATGCTATTTTGGTAGTATACTTCGTCAACCCAAGTGAGCCCGTAATTCAAAGTAGGAGCATTAAAATAGTTCAAGTAAACAATTAAATGCATAAATACTGCGATTAAGCTGATCATTAGTAATTTATTACCGATAATTACTTATACATAAATTAAGTAGAGCCTTTACTCTACCAAAAAATTTCTACCGCATTCTCGTTATAAATAATGTAGATATTTTTTCTTATTTATATCTACAACTAAACATTTTCAATGTTAATTGAAATGACTTAATAAATATATTATATAGTGTTAATAAATTTCGGAAGAGCACTCGATCGCCAATTTGATGCGCTTCTCCGGAGTTACTTAAAAGCAATTACAAATAAACATTTTTCGATAGCGTTAACCACTTCTGGCTATTTTTTCTAGGTAGTATTAGGAGGTAATATGATCTTCTTTCAAGACGTATGAATACTTTACTCGCATTCACTTGGGCATTTCCTAGATATTCACGAAAATAACGTTTTTACTAAATATCTTACATATATTTACATATTTTGAAAGAAAATCTAACTGGAACTTAATACATCACCAACCCAGTATCAGTAATAGTAATCCATGCTTTCGAACCCTCTTTACCGCTTCCTCCCTCCGACAACTTTCAGTAATTATAGAGGCCATTATTATTAAGCCTGCGTCTTAAAATTTTGTTTCTCAGGATACGCCATGAAGGAACAGAAAATCTCAACTCTGCGTAACAGACAACGGTTAATTAAGGATAAACGCAGAAGGAAAACCTTATGACTTACACATTAAACCAATACGCAACCAGTGTTGGAAATCACAAACATTAAAACTGCATGGGCATTTTGATGAAAAGGACTTCATTATTATTATAGTCGTAACGGTTGTCGGGCCCGCCGTGTCAGTAAGTTTTCTACCCCTGACGTTGCGCGAACAACTGTGGTTTGCATTTTCCAAGGTATTGCGCTTCTCGTAACATATGTCGAAAAATATTTGTGACGGTTGTCGGGTTCCGCCGTGTCACTAGGTTTTTGTCCCAGATGTTTCGCGAACAACTGCGGTTCGCCTTTTTCAAAGGTACCTTGGCGGAACCAGACAACCGTTACAAATACGGCAAACGGCCGCGAATGTCTGAGATACTATATGACAAAAAAGTTTTCTCCGACCTTTCCCACTTTAACACTTTCTGTAATACGCATATATTCGATTTAAAAATGTAATGGTTATAAGATTGTTTTGTTTTTTAGTATTTTAAACCAAAAAGAAGAAAATGCCACCAATCCTCTAACTTAATCGTCAATATTATGAAGTTAGCAACAATAGACCAGGAAGCTTCGTAGGTAGTATATGTCAGTAATAAGTACGTACAATATAATATATTAATTATAACATTCTTGAAAATTATTTGACTAATATTCTAGTTCTATCTCAGTCCCAAGGTACTGTAGCTAAGCGTACAATTATTTATAGAAAATTATAATAAGTGCGTCGTTGATAAAAATTGCAACCACTGCAAAAAATAAATATCTTGAAATGATAGAATTTGCAAACTGGGTGATTTAGTTGACTATATTGGTTATAGAAATTGTAAATGACAGTACTACCAATGGTAAACTAAGTAATATTCAATGAAGTTACTATTATTTTTGTTATTCAGTGATTGAAAAGTAAGTAGAAAAAAATAATTCTTAATTTCTCTATTAAAATTACTATTTAAGAATTGCAGTTATTAATGTAACTTTGTTTGCAGTTATTCATATTTCAATATACTGTACGTTAATGAAATAGCCACAAAAAATCTAGAAAAAACTTGAAATTTACAGTTTTAATAAAATAATATTTAGACATTATACAATTATATTCAATTTTGATTTGATTATTATTTCTGAACATGTGCAACCTGCTTAATATACATTTTACGCGTATATGAACTTTGACTGAATTAAAAAGCACATAACCAATTCACTCATGATCTCGTACGTATCGTTTGGTGGCGTATATAGTTATGCGGCTAGGAACAATGCCACACAAACTTAGGCAGTGCACCATAACAATATGCAGGCAAGGTCGTTATAACGGCAAAAGAAAAAGCTGACGGTTAACCATAATACTCGCTGTTACATAACTCAGTCGCTGTTGTAATTATTTCCCATATGTATCATGCGTTGAATATTTTTACCGCGGCGTTTTTTATTTTTTTATACTGGCACGTAATACGTAAATGGCTGGAGGTGTAATTACGGCGGTCCTTTCACAACTATTATATTGAATTGAAGATATGTTAGCTTATGCATTTAAGAAGCATTGCCTTCGGTGAAGGAGGCTACCCGAGTGCTATGGGTACAGGTATTTCGCGGATTAGTATGAATATTCAGGGGAAATAGGAGATCGTCCTAGTTACAGTTTCATAATGGTATTAAAGATTATTAGAATTGTAATACATAATGCGCTATGTATTTAATATATGTTTATATCTATTAAATTTATAGTGAACGTACAAAGCAATTGCGTATAGTCGCCAAATCGCTGAAAACTTGTAAGCGTAGATCCTTTCCTGCCCCCAAATGAAAAAAATGAAACCAAAAGAGCTATAGTTTTTTTTACATGAACACAAAAAAGTAATTCTCGTAAGCTAGAAATTAAATTGTTATTCCTTTCCTTTATAATATAAATATATAATTCACATCTACAAACTATGTTGTAATATTGTTTATTCCAAGCAATATCAAGTTAATCTAATAGCTTACATAAAAAATAATATAAAAATAAATATTTTTGTTTCTTAAAGCTATTGCAATTATTTCTTAGAGTTGAAAACTATGCTTGCTACGTTCTAAAGATACGTTACATACGAGGGGAGGTCCAGAAGTTCGTGGAATGAAAGGGTTTTAAATAAAATAAAACAATAAATCTATTTTTCCTTTTCAATGTAATCACCTTAAGCACAATACATTCATTAGATCTATGAATTAGTGGATGGACTATTGATTGAAAGCCATGCTTGTGCAGAGCAGCCATTCTAACTTTGCTCTTGTGAACCGGCGCATTGTCTTGCAAGAGCAACATACCCTTGGTCAATTTTCCTCGACGTTTTTCCTTGATGGCCTCCTTTAATTTTTCTAATATCGCTGCGTAATATTCTCCGGTTATGCTCCTACCTCTTTCTTTGTAATCAATCAATAATATCCCCTCACAATCCTAAAAAAACAGTAGCCATCAACTTTCCAGCCGATTCTGACACTTTGAATTTCTTTGGCGGTGGTGGCCCCTTTTTATGCCATTGCATGGACTCCTGTTTGGACTGAGGCTTAAAGTGATGAACCAATGTTTCATCTCCGGTAACAATCCGCTCCAAAATCTGTGCAGATTTGTCTCCACACGGCTCCAAAAATTGTTTGGACGCATAGACGCGCTGCTGTTTGTGCAGCGGCGTGAACATTCTCGGTACCCATCTTGCACTGACTTTTGTCATACCGAGGTGGTCATGTAGGATACGCAAAATGGTGGTATCTGATACTCCAACTAATGCAGATAATTGTTTTTTCTTCAAACGGGCATCTTGTAGTAGAAATTTTTGCACTTTTTCGACGATTGTGATGTGGTAGCCTCAACTGGCGGTCCTGAGCTGGGGTGGTCTTCAATCGACTCCCGACCATGTTTAAAAAGATCATGCCACTTATAAGTCATTGATTTACTAGGGCACTATTCCCCATAAACGATTTCTATTTCATTAAATATGGTTTCAGCGTTCCGTCCTTGCTTTCTAAGGAACTTTATCACAACACGGTGTTCAATTTCCTCTATAGTTTCAGTTTTCTTCCGGATTGACTTGTGTAGCAGGCAACTATTCGTAAACGACTGACGCTATAGGGCTGCAGCTTAACTTATATACTAATGATGAGTCGCCAATCAGAATGACACCTACCGAGCGCCTCTATCTCCACTCCATCCCCTCCATTCCACGAACTTCTGGATCTCCCCTCGTACTTATAAGCAGTTAGTGCAACATTTTTCGGTTAATACTTATATTGATTCTATTATAGTTTATCTTGCTGTTATTGTGTCCGGTGCGTTAGCGAAGATAGTGTGCTTTCATCTAATAATTTGTAAGTTTATTCTGCTTTATATTTACCAAATTTGGTATCATTTGAAAGTTTATAATTTCATCTCGCCGTTGGTATACCTTATGTTTACATTTGTTTGTCCCCTTTCACGTTATACTTAGATAATCCTTTCCAGTTGTTGTATATTGCTTCTTTTTATATTACCTTTTTTCCTCTTTTCTTGCAACACGAGATTCCGTTCAGTTTATCACTCAATACGAGGTCCGACTCAAAAATTATTTTGCTGTGTCCTGATCCTTTATTTTTCCGTGGCCCTCTTGTACGTCGTTGCAAGTCACCAAGATCGGCCCCTTGGTGTGAAAGGTGATCTTGTGCACTTCCTATATCTTGCGTTTTCCGTTTCTCCTAACAAAATCTTATTTAAAATGAGTGCGAGTTGCTGTATATGTTCAAAAGAGCTAGTTCCAGAAAAGGAGATTGCCTGCGATCTATGCAAGAAAGTTATGCACTCAGTCTGCGCAAGTTTATCTAGAGCAGAAATGCAGTGCTTAAAAAGTAGGGACCGGAAGATATCATTTTATTATTCTGTATGTTCTGATTTTGAACAGCAGCTAAAGAACCTGCATAATTTAACTAGTTTGGTCCACGACCTTCAAAATGAAATAAAAAAACTCAAGAAGATTGCATCGGGAATGGACATGGACATATTTGACAGAGAGGCAGTAATTCAGGAAGTAATGGATAGAGACAGGAGGAAGGAGAACATCATATTCTTTAACGTGCCCGAGGAAACATCTGGTGATAAGAACTGCCAGGTGGCAGCTGACGTGGTTACCTGCCAAAGTATTCTGTCTATTCTGGATGTTGTGCTTACCGGTTCGATTAGACCTATCCGTCTTAGCAGGTATGATCCTACCAAATCTAATAGAAAGCGTCCAATAAAGATCACACTTGAAAGCAATGATCAGGTTAATAGGGCAATTCGGAATTATAAGCATTTAAAGTCTTCCACAGATTTTAAACTAGTTAATGTATCTAAGGACAGAACTCCGCAGCAAATTGTTTTATATCGCAGGGTGAGAGAGGAACTTCTCGCACGGAAAAGTGCGGGAGAATATGATATCTACATAAAATATATAAGAGACATACCGAAAATTGTTAAATCGAGGCCTTTAAACTAAACAAGTCCAACGTTAATAGTACACTTCGCTTCAAATACCAAAATGTTCGTGGTCTTCGTACAAAAACTTATATAGTGCTTTCTTCCAGTGGCGTTTGTGATGCGGAGGTTCTGTTCTTTACAGAAACCTGGTTGGGTGATGATGTGGATAACGGAGAATTTATGGATCCTGCTTTTGTAGTATATAGGAGTGATAGAAGATTTGCTTTAGTGGGGAGGTCTACTGGAGGGGGTGTTTTATCTGCATTTACGGAGAAACTGTCCGTAGCTCCGGTGGATCCATCTACCCTGGCTGACCTCGTGCCGGTGATTGATGTAGCGATATGTAAATGCAAGATGTCCTTGTTATCGGTGTGTACTGTCAATTTATATATTCCACCAAATATCGGACTCGATGATTATGAAACATTTATTGATGCTTTAGGAATTTTCCTGCTAGACAAGCAATGCATATTAGTTGTAGATTTTAATGCTCCCGGGTTTAACATGCCACATTTGGATGATAGAAGAACTAACAGTATTTTGCTTTTGATGGAAGCTCTTAATCTGCGACAGCTGAACGATAGCACAAACCTAAATAGAAGATTGCTCGACCTTGTTCTTGCGAACCTGGATGTGGAATTCACGCTTGCCCATGATTTGGCCCCCTTTGTTGGTGAGGACCCGCACCATCCTGCTCTTGATATACTGATTAATCTCGACCTACCATCAGATCCACTAAATTTTCCATCTAATACCAAATTTGCGTTACAATTTCCGGAAGGTGGATGTTCCAGCACTATGTTCGGAACTTGGCGCGGTTGATTGGGATACTTTGTTGGATCATGGCAATGTTAACTGCGCAGTGCAGATATTTTACAACAGATTGTACACTGTCGTAGATCACTACGTACCTAAAGTCAAATCAACAAATCGACACTATTCGCCTTGGTTCACGGCAAAAGACTTATAAATATGAAAGAGTATTACTTTAAGAAATGGAAAAATACAAGGTTGGATCATTATCTCAATGAGTTCAGAATACTTCGTCAATTACTTAAAGTAGAGGCAGATAACGCATACCATCATTATCGAGGACAGGTGGAAGCGAATATCAAGGTTAATCCCAAGGCCTTTTGGTCATTTCTTGGTGGTGAGAGGACAACTTCAACTGGGCGCATGTTTCACAACGACAAGCAACTAACCCAACCTGAAGCCATCGTTAATAGTTTTGCATGTCATTTTTCTAATGCATTTAGTGCCGGCACGTTGGTTCCACAAACTGTAAATAGTAACTGTCCCTCTTTTGGTGTATCCTTTATTACTAAGGATGAGGTGCTGAAAAGTGCTTCAAGGCTTAATAATGATATGACATCGGGTGATGATAACATAACTAGTTTTCTAGTTCGTGAATGTGCCTCTATCATTGCGTATCCACTGTGTATACTATACAATTTAATTATTAAAAGTTCCACATTTCCGACAATTTGGAAAACTAGTAAAATAGTGCCAGTGTTTAAGGGAGGTGACCGGGCTAACATTGCGAATTACAGACCTATAAACATTTTAGATAACTTTGCAAAAGTATTTGAACATATTTTATATAATAATATTTTTTTCAATGTCAAACCATTTTTGTCAATCCATCAACAGGGATTTATATCAGGTAGATCCACAGTAACCAACTTGGCAAATATCACCCAGTATATATCCGGAGTGTTGGACCAGCGCGGACAGGTCGATGTTGTCTATACTGACTTTGCTAAGGCATTTGACCGTATTAATCACAAGTTACTTTGCGCTAAATTGGAAGGTATTGGCTTCTGCCCTTCGTTGGTGAAATTGATTTAATCTTACCTCTCTGGAAGGACTGGTTACGTTTTTTATAATGGTTATTCGTCTACTCGCTTCAGAATACTATCTAGAGCTCCGATCTCTAGAGTTCTAATCTCGGACCACTCTTATTTAACATTTTTCTGAATGATTTGCTCGATAAATTGCAATGTGAGGCTTTAGCACACGCGGATGATCTTAAAATCTACAATGCTATCGATTCGCTAGTTGATTGTGTTAAGTTGCAGACTTACCTTACCCTTATTTATGATTGGTGTAGTCTGAATAAAATATTGGCAAATGTTTAGTAATCTCTTATACCAGACGCTCTAATTCGATCATTTTTAATTACTCTGTTGATTCTACATTTATTGCAAGAACTGAAAAAGTGAGGGATTTGGGAGTACTTTTTGACACGAAACTAAGCTTTTCTGATCACATGTCTGCTATACGTCTTTCTGCATCTAAATCTTTGGGTTTTCTAATAAGAACTTGTCGCGCCTTTCGTGACATCTCAGTGGTAAGGACTCTGTACTATACTCTTGTTCGATCTAAATTGGAATATGCCAACTTAATTTGGTATCCTTACTACACGTATCAGGTGATTTGAATTGAATGTGTACAAAAGCGGTTCCTCAAATACCTTAGCTATAAGGCTAGCGGTACTTACTCTGAACGTGGTTCAGATTATGTAACATTGCTGCAACATAATTTTAATTCATTAGAAGAACGTCGCCATAAAAACAGCGCAAGATTTTTATTTAACCTGTTATCTCATGAAATAGATTCACCATCATTATTAGCTTATGTCAATTTCCGAGTACCACCACGTTGCACACGATCGCTTGATTTTCTCGTGGCGTGTAGGCACAATACAAATATCTTGGCCAAATCACCTATATTCCATATGGTCACCAATTTCATCAGAATATACTCCGAGAATATAAGTTTATGTTAGGATTATGTTAATTTTATGAAATGTATTGTACATGTGTGTTGATTTGTAGTAGTATTACGCAAGAGATATATACATAATCAATGTAATTGTACCAATTGTTTGTATGTTGTCCTGTAAGTGATAGTATCGTTGGACAAATGAAGATTATTATTATTATACGTTAATATTCAAATAATTCAAATTCATAAAAAAAGCTGCACACAACATATTACTTATGAATACCATTAGATTGTTATGTACGACCACAAGCATTAAATTTGCAAAATTAATCAGGAATTCATTGTGACAGATTAATATTATCAGCATACCTAGGGAACTGTTGCATCACCTCTTGCAAGTATATAATAAATATGTATTAACAATCGATTAATATTCAATACTATAAACTGAGGAAAACGCAGTTTATACAGAAATGAACAAATCTAACGGCAACACTTGCAGTTTGTGATCTAATGTAAAGCCGTCCCAAGGAAAATAATTATATGCGTATTAGTATCACGTTTATGTTAATAAATTCATTCAGTATCTTACAATATAATTATTTCTCACTATATATGTTCAATATATTGTGGTGGAAAATCTCAGGCTCTTTTTTAATTAAAATAACCAAATGTAAGGTTGTAAAAATACATATATCAACAAATCAAAAAAATATATACCGCTTTTATGACAAAATATCTTTTTTGTTTACAGAAAAACCTAAGGCAATCCCTGTCTAGCTAATTTTTTAAATATTCTAATTAATATGCGAAACAAAATGAGAGCAAATAATTTTGAGGATTTATGAAGATTCAACGTCTTTAATTTTTGTAATCGTACTCACTCACACGTGATTTCTCGCCTTTTAGGTGTACTCGTCTTCGGCTTCCAATAAATGTGTCCGGAACTTCCAGATTTTATTTGTTGTATCAGCTGATGCACTTTATAACGATATATTCGAAGATTTTGATAAAATATGTACTTATATTAGCAGAAAATAACTGATTATTCTCAGGAGAGACGATGTCAATATGTGTGACTTTGACACAATGTTTTTCTATATCCATACTAACACATTTGTTTGCTTACATAGTAGGCCACACAGTAGACACATACTTGATATGAGTGAAATTATATAGGTAAATGCTGCCAGTCGTGCCATCCTTCCATCGTACGAGAAATTTTGAAGATTGTGAAATATAATTTCGTAATGATACATATTTATACAATGTGATTAAAATGTGTGAGTGCAGTATATTAAACGTCTTTTAAGAATGAATTTGGATTTTTTTCTATATATATATAAATTATGTTTACTGTAGTATAGGATACTACAAATACTGTATATGCACAGACGAAGTTAGACGCGCATAGTGGCATAGAAGAGAGAACTATCCCAGAGTGTGTGAGATATTGTGTATATATACCTACATACATGTCAGTAGTTTTTAGTTATTTTTCACAGTAAATAATATCAACCGTCCGACATTTGCGAAAAGCGATATATATAGAATAAACAATAGTAACGTTTACGTCTCCTCTACAAATATTGATTAATGGACTCTTTTTTTTAACATGAAAATTGTGTTAACAAAGAATACCCAAAGTAGATATCTGTAAAACTTTAGAAAGAAATCTGTAGAGATTGAATATCTGTGCTAAAATTCCATAAAGAGGGAGTATTAACCGTACTTTGCCTCCAACTTATAACATTAACCATAATAAAAATAACGTGAATGATTATAATTTATTCGAAAAATACCGAATTTTTCTCTGGAGAGACAATGTGTGACTGACACAATTATTTGTATCAGGACGTTACCGGGGATACATACATTGTATTCAGCTTGTATACCTGCATGATAGGCCACACAGTAAACACACTCTTGATGGAATGAAATTATTTACAAGTACGAGAAATTTTGAAGATAGTGTGTTATAATTTCGGGACGATATATATTTTAATAATATGATAAAAATGTGAGTACAGTACATTGAACGTCTTTTAGAAATAAATTTGGAAGAAATTATAATTAAAAAGAAAAATATTTTTACGAAAAACGATATATAGAGTAAACGATAGTGGAGTTTACGTCTCCGCTGCACATGTTGTTCAAGGGACTTTTCTTTAATTGTAAATTATATGTCAGTAATGAACAACTAAACTAGATATCTACAAAATTTAATACACAGAAAAGAAAACTGGTCGGAATTAATATTGGTATTTTAAAAGATTTAAATATATTTAAATTTTATATATATATATATTGATGTATATGTTGGAACGGATGTTTTTGTGGCTGCCGTATGTGAAATAAAATTATGGGTTTGTGACTGATATGTTGTTGGTTTGACTAAGTAGACGTTTCGACGAAATCTCACTCATTTTTTTCTGGACTCTCTCATTTGGCAAGCGATCGAAGATGAATTAAAGCTCCCCGCCCTCTCGTGTTCCTAATCTCAACTGCCTTATAGCTGGTGGGGGAACAGGCACGCGCTGTACACCTCTCTCGGACATCACTGCCATTATTCTGCCGGTTCTGTGTGGTGTTATCTCTTGTACCTCTTGTATCGCATCCGTTGGGATATATTTTATAACGGTTTTTTAAGTCAATTATAGGTGTTGCGCGTCGTCCTGTTTGTTAAGATTATTTGAACACTTCTCTATTTCTATGACTTCTCGAATAATACGTGTCGATAAATGTTCGCACATGATTATCGTTTTTGTCTTTTCGAAATTGATATTTTGTCCGAACGTAGGAGGTAAAGATGTACGGTGCCGAAGATGTATGAACAGAATGTATCTCTGAGATTTATAGTGAGTAGAATAGGATTACCGGCACAAGTCCCTGCACGATAATAAAAAAGGAGTGAATAAACAGAACCCTCCATGCAAAAACAAAGCCAATGGAGACTACCACTACGTAACCAAACCGTATCTCCCTTACATAAAGGAAACACCAAATCCAAACCATATTTCCGAAGGATAAGATACCATTGGAAGCTCAAAGATTATACGAGATACCCTACAGGAACTGCAACCTTTCTTACATAGGCCAAACAAAGAGAAAAATAAGTGTGGGAAGAGAAGAACACAAACTACCGGTACGAGCAAAACAAATAACCTCAGCTTTAGCGCAACACGTACTGATGACTGAACACGAAATCGACTTCGAAAAAACAATAACGATAACCACGAGCAACATCTTCCGCCAAGGATTATTCGAGAAGCGATAGAGATAGAGAAGCGCCCGAATAACTTCAACAAGCGAGACAACGCGCAACGCCTACAACCGGTTTGGAGAACCGTTCTAAAGGATATCCCAGAATACCCGATGCGTGAAGTAATAAAGTAAGACCGTCATGTGTCGTACCGTGAGATTGAGGCATCCCTGGGTATTAACATGACAAGCATACACAAAATTTTACGCGGACAGTCGTGAAAAAAAATTGTGCGCGTCAGATTTTGCATCATTTGACAGTCGCCCAAAAAAAAGATTATGCTCCACTAATAGTAAAATTTGCTTCTTCTGCCTTAAAGGGAAGGGGGAGGGGCACCGACCTTAGTTTCCTGGAATCATAAAACTGTTTTCCAAATGAACCAATATCTCGTAATCTTTGACGCAGTCCTACGAAGTGAAGGGATCTGGCGATTGAGATAAGCGTTAACATAAAGACGTACCGCTTCTCTGATCAGCGCGGCTACATATATGTCGGCTAATTTAGTTCTTGTGACTCAACCATCGAATATCAACTACAAACTCTATGTCTCTCTCTACAAACTCTTTATCAGAACTCCAAGGTGTAGGAAAGTGTGTGTAAAGTATTTTATGGCCTTGTTACTACATCCCGTCACCGTAAAGGGTGAAGCGCTGTTAAATTATTTTTCCAACGCCGAGTGATATTTTAGGCCTTACTATCATTGCTCAAACCTTGTGACTTTTTTCTTTAATAGGGTGTGCAGTTTCTGAAATGCAAAGTTTGTAAGTTTTAAATTATCCTGTATGTTGTAAAAATGCATTGTTCTTTTATTTATGCCATCTCCGTCATCGAAGATGGGCGATCACCATATCAAGGTCTCTTAAAATGATTCCATATTGGCTGTCTGAGACTATCTGATTCTCTCGGACTTTCTTGGTTGAGGTAGTTTCCCGTTTCTTATTAGGCATCTTTTATGCTCGCCTTTTCCCGCCATTTTCGTTCCCTATAACTATGTATTTTCTAATAGTGAAGCAATTTGACAGGAACGTTGCTGGGAGCACGTCCTGGCTCACAAAGCACTTGCACTTTCATTTTCATCAACATGGTGGAGGGTCACTAATTTATGCGAGTGAAGGGATAATTGAACAAACACAAAAATTTTAAATACGAAAATTTAAATCCAATCAAAACTGAAATGTGTCACATAAGTCATAAGTGCATTAAGGGCATCATATATTCAGTATCGTAAATATGTTTAACGACCACTAGGCATAAGTATTTCGAAAAATAGTTTTGGAAATGCCATACTATATGAAAGAAACAAAAACAAAGACAGAAATACATTAATATAAAAGTAAATATAATTTGATATTTACAATCGGCACCCTCTGCATGAATCACTGTTAAGATTCGCTTGGTAATGAAGTGTATAAATTGCTTATAAAATCAGGAGGTATCTTGTACCATTTCTTTTGTAACATTTTAAGAGACTCATCTGCTTTGCTAGATTATCTTTCGTCTGTCTTTCTACTTAAATAATCCCATACATGTTTAGTTATGCTTAAGTTGGCGTTCTGAGATGATTCTAGTATACTTTCCTAGGATTGTCTTGTTGCAGCATGAAATTTGGACCATCGATGGCTGTATGATGTACAGTGTAGTCTTTTAGGATGTATAGATAACCTGCAGCTATTAACTTTTTGGCGATTCTAACTAAATAATTAAGACCAAACAGAAATGAAAGCTCACACACGCCTTTATGCGTAATCATGGGTTAAACATACTGAGGATCGTATTTTTCTGTATTCTGTATTTTCATGATTCAATTTTTATGTTGTTTTGCATATTTTAATCGTTTTTGTTAATTTCTTTGCAGGGACAACCCCTTGTAAGTTGCAATTCGTTGGCTAGTTCTGCCAAATGATTTCATAAACTCTGGTACTCAACTAAGTTTTAAGTATTTGTTTTTAGGTCCTTCACCTATTTATCTCTAACTTCTGCCATATCTTTAAATGTTGATTTTGTCTTTTCGCCAATCTTATTGTGGCCATGAGCCTTCTAATACAATAATATTATTAGGAAGCTTATAAAATATATATCCCAAATATATATATCACCGTTTACAAAATTAAAGCAAAAGGAAACAAATTCCTAACGCAATCCTTAACTAGCTAAATATATTGACTAGTTGTTACTCTTTTCACAATTATATCGTCAATGCTGGTAAATGATAAATGAATGCAGGTAATCGTAGTATAAATCGCATAGAAAAGAAAACTACAAAACCGCAGAAATAAATACATATGTATTTTACATGAAGTTAAAGGGACTTATTTTGCCTCCGACAATATCAAAATGTAAACAAATACGAATTAAACAAAAAATCAATAAGAAGTATTGAAAAATGTGGAATAAAATAGTATATGCTCAAGTACAAATAATAAATATCATTAGAGTAGGTAAATTGTAGTAAAAGACAAAGTTATCTCCAAAAACGATTTTATACAACTAAATAAGTAGTGGTATTTTTTGCGGCAATTGTTGAATTTATACTCCTACTTAACATACTAAAATTGTGTGAAACCTTTCTTCACTATTTCTATGTTCAGTATATAAAAATCTGATTCTGAATATAACATTAAAATTTCGTATTTTTATATTATACATAGTTTTCTCTTGCATGTATGTATATAGATAAGTGGGTTTCCAATACATCCATTTATTTCTTCTGTTTATGATTTTTCTTCATGATTTCACATTGCTAATATCCGTATTTGTTTATGTAATACACCTCTCCAATTTCGATTTCATTAGAAGCCCAGCGGTTGGTTGCTCTTACTTTCCAGTAAACGTTGCCGCATTGTTTACGCATCAGCGATTCAGAATTTCAATTGACCGCAGCTGTGTGGTAATAGCTGCAGCAATTTTTTTTCCAGATTTTATTGATAGAAATATGTCGTTCAGTACTGTTTTAGTGAAATGTCAAGATTAATATTAACAAAATAAAAACGATTGTTGAAGGTAACTAGTAATAAAATTGTTACCCAGCGAAAATGAGTTATATGCTTATACGCTTGGCAGTTCTTTGTTTATAACCACTAATTTATTATTTAGTGTTCTGTCTTATTCTTCTCGTCATTTTATGTAGATGTCCTAATGGATACTGCAGATAATACTCGAAAAAGCATTTAGTTTACTAGTCTAACGCAGTAAGTTGCTTATTTACAATTTTTATTATGTTATAGTAATATTAGTGTTTGAAAATTATTTACGACCACAGTCTGTGTAATAATTAGAGCACACAAATTTGAGATATGTAGCATTACGAAAATTCTCGCAATACAAATTTATTGTTCAACGCGATGACTTCAGTAAGTTTTTAGGTTTAGATACCGCTACGGCCTTTTGCTGCGTTGATAACAATCAGTGTTTAATATTGCATTGCATTTAGTATTGCCATTGCATAGTGTTATTAGTCAAGAAATTATTTACCATTTGCGCGGGGAGAATCTGAAAACAGTTGAAAAGAGGAAAAACTGTGGATAAGCTGCGATGAAATTGCAGTAGTCTTTTCCGAAAAGAAGGTTCAGAAGCAGTGTTAGAGATAATACACGAACTGTTTCCGGAATTTGACCGTGTCGTGATAAGGTGTGGGTTGTAACAATTCGATACAAAAATGTTTCCTTTCGTGGCGTTGAAGCAGCATTTTACAGGTGCGATTTTCTATTTGAGGTTCGTTCAAATCGCGTGGGACTCATTTACCGAGTTTATTGATCTTCCACACTGGTAGTATATGTCTGGTAATTGTTTCTGGTGACACATATAATCCCTAAGTAATTTCCGTTGAGTTTGAGTTGGGTTAACTCCTGCAATAACTTCTCTTCGCATTTTTGTGGTCTACCAAACCACTCACTGTCTTTCACATTGAAATCACCACTCCTAAATTGTCGAAACCATGCATCACATGTTCCAATCGATGGGCCGTGTTCACCCTATATTTCTACCAGCAAACGATGACTTTCAACAGCCTTTTTCTTTTGATTAAATAAAAAAAGTATTGCGTGCTACAAATATTCCTTTTCAGGCACAAAACTCGACATGATCAATAAAGCAAAGACGCTAGTTTTTGGCGGACTCAACGTGTGTGACGTATGTGTCAAATTAATACGCTGCGTACTTTTCACTGGCGGCATCTCTTAGTTACACCGGAAAAAACTTATGCATACACCACTTTTATTATTATTATCGAGCAAGAGTTATTTTAACTTATTATAACTTATTTTCTTATACTTTAAAAATAACTATATTAATTAATTCACATTATTAATGGTTAATTAGATACAAGGTTAAATTTAATTATTTAAAATATGAACAACAATTATCGTGATCATGATCGAAACTTATTACGGAAATAGAAATATCCTATTCTACGTGACATCCGCATCCAGAAGATATTAATGGAGGGTGGAGAATTTTGCTTAAACGGTATCTTACATATGCGACTGCTGAATACGTAATGCATGTGTATATACGTATACCTACCATTTATAACAAGTATGTACAGTGACAATATCGAAAAGAAACAATCGGGATATCTAGTGCATTTTATAGCAGTACGTTGCTCTTCTTTGATTTTATAATTAATCTCGGGAAATGCTTTGTTGATTTACTTTTCTTTTCATTTCATTTTGTTCCAAAATATAAAATTGAAAGTACCAATAAAAAGAAATGTAATCAACTGACAACACCTTAACCGCTGGTAGAACTGTGACATATATGTATATTATGCTCGTAAATGTAAATTTGAATGAAATGACATCGTTATCTATTGCATCACCAATGTTAAAAGAATTTCAAGTATTCAGTGATTTGCCAAAGGTAATGAAGTTTTTGGTACCAAAATAATAAGGAATAAAACTAAATAGCATGAAAATAACACTGGAAATTTTTAATCAGTATGCCAATCAACATGGTAATTAAGATTACACTCAAGAATATTATTTGTGGAGCCTTTTGATGCAATTATTTCTATTGATATAAAATAGTTTTATGTATTAATATTACTTTTTGGTAAGGTAAGTGCTAATCATTTATCAATCTATTTGCATATTACTCTGATAAAGAATTGTATCATATATTGAGTAACTTTTTTTTAGTTTTTTTATACTTTCACAGCCGTTTGTCATAGTCGTAAAGGTAGGTGCCTTTGAAAATGCGAACCGCAGTTGTTCAGCAAACGTCAGGGACAGAAAACCCAGTAACACGGTGGAACCCGACAACCGTTATGAAAATAACAGTCTCCTCATCGAGTCATTTTTACTATATGTTATCTAAACAGAAAAACGAAACTCGATTGCTCAATTCAAGACAGCTAATGGAAATAATTTATACTCCCTCAAAGATCTGTAAGCCGGTAGCCTATTATGAAACGTAAGATTAATGAAGCCCTTCCACTTTCAAATGTACAGCCTTTAACGCTTAAGATATACCCTTCAGTTAAGTAACTATGAAAATTGTTGTGCTACTTTTCATCAGTAATATATTATGGTACCATATTGTACTTATACACTATTCTATACTTGTATTACATTATTATTCGTCAGCCACAACGGCTATGCCAAAGTCGCTGGGTAAATTGCCTAGCGCCAAAATAGAGGTCGTAGATGCGTTATATGTAATACATATGTACAAGGCCAGAGTCTAATCCATAAAATGTGTTGTAAGTAAATCTTCACTACTTTCTTTAGAAAAAAGGATTTTGAAAGAATAAAAATATCCTACTTCAATTTTCTTTAAGGACGCGTAGTAGCCTTTAAAATTGTTCAATATATTTTTTTCATAACAATTTATAACTATTCTGCAAATTTGCTGAAGACATTATTTTATTTTAACGATTGATTAAAACAAACAAAACAACATAATAAAAATGAAATCTAGTTCTATAGTAAGTTTTCGAAGTGTTCTGCTTGTCTTTCAAAGCAATAAAGTAGGTAGGCAAGGTGGTATTGCGAATAAATTACGGGTTTATTCCATCATATTCAGTACGTATACGGTCTTTCAGTTCATCCATGATACGTACTTGGACGTTATAAATTTTACGTTTCAGGTATAGCCAAAGAAAGAAATCATTTGGAGATAAATCAGCTGATCTTGAGGGCTATGATATACCAAACTTGCGAATCCATTGTCTTTGAAATGCATCATTCAAAAAATTCCTGACGGCGTTTGTACAACGTGGCGTAACCTTATCCATTTGGAACCAAAGTTCATCAATATTCAGTATCTCAATTGATGGAATAATGTGGTCTCGCAACAGATTTAGATATTTTGCTGCAGTTAGGCTACCGGCAATAAAAAAAAATGAGCCAACACGTCTACCCGTTATTATTCCAATCCAGATATTAATTTTTTGAGGGTACTGTGTTCGGGTCAGGTTTTGAACGGGACCAATATCTAACGGATTAATGGAAAGGAAATTTTGTTCATCTCCGATCGCTAGTCGAACAAGAGCATTCAAAAGATGAGTGAGATCTCGTCGAAATGGTCCTTTTCGGGACCAACAACTCCGGAACATTATTTGACATACGGCAACTGCGAAAATATCCGTTTTACAATAAGATAGGTCTGTGGTAGCACTGGTTAATGGTTTTGCTATATATATATATATATACAGATATATTGTGGCGGAAAATCTCAGGCTCTTAATTTGCCAAATGGGTTCTTTTTCTAATCGGTGCTGGAGCATTCTCTTAAATATGTAGGACAGATACAGAAATAACAATCTGGTATTTCAGAAAACAAACTAGGATGGGTTATATCTGGCGACCTGTTACATGTAGCTAACGATAGTGGCGAAAACATATCATGCCTTACGTTAGAAGAACTAAACACTAAGGTCGAGAAAGTTTGGCAAATGGATTAATTTATAACAAATCTAAAGAAATCAATTGTTAAAGACACATACTGCGAAAGTTTTTTCTCCGAAACAATAACGGGCAGAGACGATGGACGATTTGTGATCAAAATACTATTAAAAAATGATCCAAATAACTTAAGTGGATGTTATCAGATTACAGAAACGCGATATGGGTCAATGGAGAAAAAATTGGATAAATACAACTCTGAAACCGGAATATAATACCTTTATGCATGAACACGTCAATCTCAATCATATGAAAGAACTTCATACACATTAACATAGCAATGCATGCTATTTACTACACCATAGTGAACAGGAGAAGTTGGCAAAGCAACAAAATGTAGCGAATAAAAGTAATATAACTCTAAAACCATTCCAGGATGGTAATAACGTAATACGAGTAGGTGGTAGGCTTAAGCTATCAGAATTGAAAAATGGTAAAAGGCATCTCATTCTATTGCCTAAGCAGAATCACATTACCGAATTAATACTCAAACATGACCACGAATTACTTAACGCAGGTTCAAAATTAACTTTATTTAGTTTACGCGAAAGGTTTGGGCAAATAACAGCCATGCAGACGGTGAAAGGAATAATACACTTTATAGCTATAAAAGATAAACCTTTAAGCGAATACTGTAACAACGGGACCAATTTTATTAGTGTAAGTAGGGAGCTATCAAAACTATATAATTTCTCGGCAAATAATGCGGATAGCATTCAAAATTCATTCGCTTTCTTACAATAAATTAATTAAAAGAAAACTAATTATAAATACAAAAATGAAATAGAATAAGAATAATATTTTGAGACATATTTTTAAATAGAAGCTGTGTAAACGAAAACTCGCTTTTGTTGTTCTGTATAACTTTCCCTTTATGCCTTAACTTCTCTAACAAGGCAAGCGAGTGTGAAACAGCTATGACATCACTTCGTTTCAACTGTGTTTGTACATAACTCTACTTCACGAGATTATGATTTATTTAAATTAAAAATTTCGAGTAACCCTCTGTTTATCGAAGCCTTACATACGGACATTAAGTTATCCATCCACTACCGCAAAACGGTATTGCTTCATTTTGTTACGATTGTTACATATTCCACTGTTACTGTTACATATTACCGTGTTCTTGATCAATAATCTCAGTAATTTGAACAATTTCCGATTTCACCTCCTATCAATAACCCTATTATAATTGTAATCAGACTGGAAAATCATCATGTTTCTATAGTTATGTACGTTGCATGTATCTTGCATCACTAGTGTTTTAAATCATATTCCTTCACTTGTTTCTCAACTAAACGTGCCTGAGTGCTGTGTTTTCACGCCATTCTTTGTAATTAGGCGTGCTAAACAAATAAACCGATGCTCGCAAAGCTCGTAACACAATCGAGTCGCAATGTGTGTAAGGTCGAAACCTCTACGATAGCCATACGAATGGCAATTCCACTCCGTTTAGTGAGAAGACTTTCCATACATATTAAGTGATGTATTCAGTGCATATATTTGTAATATATCGGTCAAGGTGCGAAGAGTTACACATATAGGAATTACGCGTTGTGTAGTAACTGTGACAAATTATTATTATTATTTGGACATATTAATTGCATAAGCTTATATACACATAAACACTTTCATTGGGTAATTTAAACCATATTGTTCTCAGGTGTCTACACAGAATGAATGCATTGTACTAATTATTATCAAACGAACGAAGCTTACCTTTCGAGCAAAAGGTCACGTAAACTGTTGTGAGGTTAGTAAGCTGGAGCTTTTGCCGAGCTTATCTCACCAATGTTAGTATGCATTACGATTCATATTTTCTTGGAGCAGTGACATTTGCAGTTCCATAAAATACATCCTATATTGAAGTTCTAGTTATACATGAAAATTAATATTGGAGAGGTATGGAAATCAGGAATACATTTCTACATTTTATAAAATTTCTGTTTTTGCATACTTCACATTGACAATCTGTACCTCTTTGTGGTAGATGAGTAAATAACGTACTAAGACCACAAAAGCAAAGGAAATTTTAATGCTTACAAGTACTCTAATTTATTATTCATTACCGCTTTTAATTGTAATTCTGTAACTAGGACTAAAATGAAACATAAACATCTTTCTCAAATACTCATTTGAACCTCTAGATTTGCAAATACAGTCTGTAGTACAAGAACGTTATAAACTACCATATATAAATTGATACCTTTTTTCAAACTTTTTACCAACTTTTAGGTATATTGTTTTACCATTTTTTTGGTTTATTATTGACTAAGGATCGCCACACTTTTCGAATCTAGAAAAATAATTGCTGTATGTAAACGTGTTCCTTGAAGCTCCTTCTCCATTAGGTTAGTATCTGGCGACTGCAATGGCCATTCTAGTACACTGCTACTATTTTCTGTTTTTCAAGCTGTACGCAGTCGGCTACGATATTTTTCACCCATATCGGAAGTATTATTATAAACAATAAACAGAATAATTTAAATACATACCTTAATAGTAAATTTAAAGAATACTTTCTAAAACACCGCCAACATCCACAATCAATACATACAAGAGAACACAACAATTTTAAAGGTTTTTGATGCTATTCACGTTAATTAACCTTACATTTTAAGATTACCATATCTTTCTTCTCTGTAGTGACCGGTAGATGGCATATGCACAATCTTAAGGTTCCACACGTCGATTTCAACATGCGTGATTGTCCTTGCCATGAGAATTTTTGAATAACATTAGAGAAGAAGTGACTAAGCACTCATGCTATATGACGATAAAAGCTATTTCTGTTGACGTCAATAGGTACGCTAGGTAGAGATTAATAAACCTGATTTTCATTCATCCATCTTATCTGCCTCATCAAATACGCGTTACTTGTTAGTAAATACCTTCAACTTTAAAAATCCTTCACCGAAAGATTTATGTTTAATAGGACTGGAATATCCTGACAGTTAAGCGATTAAAAGATCTTGAAAGATATTTTTATATTTTAAATCATTTATTCTTATAAATGCATTTTATAAAAATAACTAGTCGAATTATTTTACTGGATTTTGTTTCTAAAACCTAAGTTCATTCACGAGTATACCCTTGATCGCAAATTCAAGTACTCCGTTCTTTTATATAAGGAAAATAAATATATATTTGCATGCAAGATGTGTTTTGTCTCTGAAGAACTTAATAACTCTCAAAAAAAAAACAGACGCATAAAGAGGCAATGCGAGGTGCATAAGCAAGCATTGCAACATTATATTCCATAAAGACGTGCAAGTGATAAAACAGCCAGCCAACGTAAGTCGCGGCTTTTGCAACACACTTTTAGATTGTCTTTTTTGGTATGTGCATGTCCCGCATGAGGGTTTATTGCTCAATCAGCAATAAATCTACATATGTTCGTAATATATGGATATTATCAATATGCAAGTTAAAATTAAATTTAATGTTGCTTTATCCTACATCTTTATCTAAGTTATATTCTTTGCATATACTCAAAAAAGAAATTAAATCATTAGATTTAATGCTAGAGATTCAAATTTAAGATATTTGGAATCCTAAAAGAGTCTACACAATAAATAACAAAAGTAATTTAACGAAGCAATGGCGAGTGTGTAGAGTAAGGCATTTATTTAGGTTCCGTAGCTCTTTGAACACTTCATATTTGAATAATTTAATGGATGAAATATTTAGAAACTCATGCCGTATTTATTAGAAAGAGAAGTAAGAATACACAGTAGCATGAACGTGATAGCGAGTATACAATCCTCACTAGATGTTGAATAATAGACGTATATCCATACTATTATATGTTTTGATAGTTACATGATTATTATATATAAATACTTATAAAAAACATGACTATGTGAAATATTTTGATATGCGATATATTTTGCACGCACACTTTGATTTGCAAATTGTATGCAACCTAACTAAGCATGTGCAAATATAAAATATACATATTATGCTAAAACATCTATCCAAGTTAATTATGAGCTTTGGATACACCCTTTTCAAGTCCTTGTATTTTCTGATTTCAAATTTTATAATATGATGGATTGTACTATGCCTAACAATCACAAATATTTTTTCAGGTTCTTTAGTTCCATAAAAAATCTCAGTCTCGTTAAAATTTTTAACTGGGTTCTTTGAATTAAAATTTTGACTTATTTGTTTTGAATTAAGTGAAAATGTTTTCTAAATTAAAATACCAAATGTAAAGTGGAAAAGACAAATATATTGATAAATAAAGAATCTATATATACCGCATTTTTACGAAAGAAAATGTTTTTACAGAAAACCTAAGGCAATCCCTGATTAGCTAAACTTGAAATACGAGAGAAAAAAGGAAAAAGAAAGAGACCAAAAGAGAAAGGTGGGATCTCGACGTTTCGGAATAATGCATATTCATACAATGTAATTGAAATGTGTGAGTACTGTATATTAAACGTCGTTTAAAGATGAAATTTTGAAATATTTATTTATATAAGAAATATGTTTACGAAAACCGATATATATGATAAACAATAGTAAAGTTTACGTCTCCTCTGCAAGTGTTGTTGAAGGAACTTTGTTTTAACAAGAAAATTGTGAATTATTAGTTATTAAAGAATACCCAAAGTAGATCTTTGTAAAACTTTTGAAAGAAACCTGTACAGATTGAATATCTGTGTTTAAAATTTCATAAAGAGGGAGTACTGACGGTACTTCGCCTCCAACTTCTAACATCAACCAAAATAAAAAATAACGGCGTGCACCAAACAGTGACGAAAAAAATATCTACAATAGGTGAACTAGTAAAATTTTAGAAGAAATTCATTGGTTAATAAAGGACAACAATTCATATCATTACAATATATATACGTCCTTATTTCCTGTTTTCCTCTCGGATTTCTTCTGCTGTTCGGCGTTGGTTGCGAGAAGAACTGAATGCGTCCTGACGTTTCAATGTAATTGCATACATCTTCTTGGGGTAGTCGTGGTTTGAATGCGGTCGCCAAGTCTATTCATTTTGAACGAGGGTCGGAGAGACACTCAATTTCCTCTTTATCTTATTTGATAGATCGGAGGTTTTTATTTTATTTGTGAATCCAATGTGGGTGTATATTTCCTATGACTTCTTTTTTTTGTCTTGTGTAACATTATGTCTATTTTTTTCTCAGCTCTTCGTTTAATTTATGCAACTCTTTCTTCCTTATTCGTTGTGTTGGTTGTATTATTCTTCTGACTGTTGTGTTATCATGCATCTCCATTCTGTGTAATGTGTTTTATGCAGTTTTGTCAATTCCTAGGTTTGTTGTAAGAAAGCCAGACTTTGCTCAGTTGCAGCATTTGTACTGTTGCCCTAGTATTAACGCCAATTTTTCTTTCAATTCATCCCTATGGTTTACATGATCTTCTTTGGCAGGTCGCCTTTGTTTTCATTCTTCATGGCGGCGGTCTCTCTTTTATTACTCCATGGATTTACTTTCGGTGGAGGGGCGTGCATGAGTTTTTTTGTTGATAGCAGCATTGTTAGGATTCGCGGGGCAGTTTATATACGTGAACAGATGTTCACCCTTGCAGTTGGCGCACTTTGATAGAATAGTCTTCGGTTTAGTGCATAAATGGGTGGAATGATCTTCACCGCACTTCATGCACTTATAATTAATATTACAATTGCTTTGTGTGTGTCCAAATATTTGACATTTATGACATTGAATTATTTCACTGCGCGTATATAGCGGTTCAACTTCTATTGCGAGTCAACAACAGTTCGCGATATTATATATAGACTTATATTCGCAGTTTACTTCAAATTAACTCTAGCAATGTCCATTGACCATTTCTTCTCTTCATCCGTGAAATCTTTTCAACCGGATAGTCCTGTTGCTGGAGGTCGTCTTTTATCTCATTATGGGTGATATCACTATCAATTTTTTTCGCTCCTCAGAATGTATAAAATTCGATTCCTTCTTCTTTGAGCATCTTGCTTAATTTCGTCAAGTTGGAGGTCTTTGTCCATTTTGCTGTTTCTTTGATTCTTATCGGTGGGACCTTGTGTTTAAACTCTTCTTGTTTCTGCGGTTTGGCGGTTTTGTTCTTTCCCTCGTTTTTCTTTGGTTGTTCCTCTTCGGTGTTTTGTTATATTTCGTCGTCCATTCCTTCTTGCATGTTTACGTTCATGACCCTATGGATCAATTCTCGTAAAGATGATTCATCCGAATTGTCGCCGAATTTCTCCTCTATTTCTATGTGGGAATTCCCTCCTGAGTTCGAATTGCGGTTCATTTTCTCTTGCAATGCCTTTGGCCTTGTACTTGGCTGTTTCTAGAACTCGTTCTTTAAAATAGGTCATGAATAAATTAGCTATCACTGGTGAAAGTGGCGATCCCATTGGTGCTTCATCTATTTGTTTGTACCACTCCCCATTGAATATAAAATAGGTGGTTTTAAGGCAGTGTGAAATTAGATTTGCGAGTATAATGTAGCCAGGTAGGTTGTATTTGCTTGTGATCGTTTGTACAGCTTCTCCAACTGGTACATTGGATGAACAAAGATACGTCAAAACTAACGCGCAGCTCTGAATTTTTTATGCGTGTTCCTTTAATAATTTCTATAAAATACTCCCGCGGCTTATGGTTGTAATTGTGGAGATAGGAACCTTGCTAGCGCTTTTGTTGGCAATTCAATAGAGCTGACAATCAGTCTAAGTAGAATATCCGGTTTATGTATATTCGGTAGGCTATATAACTTCGGGTATTGAGATGATTTCTCCCTCAGTATTCTTCTTAATTTCGTTGTCTAATGGGGTGGAATTGAATTTAGATTTTGTTGTCTTTTATAAGTAACTATTGTTCGCTGCTTTCTTGTAGAAGTACTTTGATCACCTTTTCGTAATCGGTTCTATCCATTACTACGGTAGCGTTTCATTTATCTGCAGGTAGAATAACAATAGCGTTGTCGATGCGTAGATTTCTCAAAGCAACGTATTCATCGCTTGAGATGTTTGTCTCGCGAGGTTTTAAAAACAAAACGTGCTTCCAAATGCAGTGATTTATAAAAACAATAATCAAGCAACCAAAACAAAAAATTATCGGGTTGCTGTTCAATCATGGGAGATTCCCTGCACATCTTCATAAAATTCATGTGTCGGACAGTAGCACGTGCACTTTTTGCGAATCTAAATATGGAGATATTAATAATATTATGTTGAGATGTCGTAATCACACCGGGAAAATCAACTTATTTGTTAACGACTTGCTTAACAGCAGAATTCAGCTGCCAATTAATATAAATTATCTAGTAGCCTTGGAGAGTGAAGATGTCAATTACAAGATATTCAAACACATGTGTAACCTGCGTTTTATTATTTAGCTTTTTCCTTATGTAATGTATGCTTTGTAGATTTTCCTTCTTTTTCGTTGGAATACCTGTGTGTTCGTGTTAGTCACCCGATCGGCCCCGGGTGTGAAGCGTGTCCTGTGTTAGCCTTGTATCCATTCGGGCTGTTTGGTTTCCTTCGTATTTTTCGGTTTTTCTGGTTAATTGGTGTAAGTAATGGCGCAATCCCAAGGACAATAATTAATTAAAAAAAAAAATTATCGGCTAGCCAAACTAGAGCTGTTTATAGCGCCCCCTCTGGTTTGTTCAAAAATTCAATTAACAAAAAAAAAATCAAGGGCATACATTTACCTTTACACTCTATGATCCTGCTAGGGAAAAAGAACATAATTACTAATCTCAAATATGGCATCAGATAATAATAGTTACGAGTAATCGTGGTCGGCACCACGATATACTTTTTAACAAACCAAGTGATACCAAAGTCATTAATAACCCAAAAATCAATGGTATGGTGTGTTATGACTTGATGTCAAATGCCGTTGTGAATTAAAATGCGTTAAGGTATTTGTTGTTGTTTGGTGTCGAGTTACAGAGTAAACATCTAGACATCAATAATTATGATCATTAGCCAACCTTAAGTAACATTTTGCCGAATTTTACATATCACGTAACACATGGGCTGAAAAGTCCCGGGCCTAACAAAGAAAACACCTTTTCTTTGGTTCAAAATTAGCTTTATTCATCAATGTAATCTCCATCAAGAACAACGCAATCATTCCAGCGCCGCTCTAACATTTCAATACCACTTTTGTAGAACGATTTATCTTTCGCCTCAAAATAGGCCTCAGTTTCGTGCGAAATTTCTAACCGGCGAGCATTTTTTTGAGGTCTGCGAACAGCCAGTAGTCGCTGGGGGCCAAATCTGGCGAATACGGTGGATGTGGGAGCAATTTGAAGTTCAATTCATATAGTTTTGCCATTGTTTTGATTGACTTGTAACACGGTGCGTTGTCTTGATGAAACAAAATTTTGTTCTTTGCCATATGCGGTCGTTTCTTTGCAATTTCGGCCTTCAAACGCTCCAATAACGCTATATAATATTCACCGTTGATGGTATTTACTTTATCAAGATAGTCGATGAATATTACACCACGCACATGCCAAAATACCGAGGCCATAACCTTTCCAGCCGATTGTTGTGCTTTCGGGCGCTTTGGACGAGGTTCACCAGTTGCTGTCCACTCAGATGACAATCGTTTTGATTCCGGAGTGAAGTGATGGATCCATGTTTCATCCATTGTCACATATCGATGCAAAAATTCCGGTTTGTTACGTTTAAACATGGCCAAACACTGCTCAGAATCATCAACACGTTCTTGTTTTTGGTCAACAGTGAGCAAACGTTGCACCCACTTTGAACAGAGCTTTCTCATAGTCAAATGCTCATGCAATATAAAGCCAATACGTTCTTTTAATATCTTTACGATACCAGCTAGTTCACGCAACTTCACTTTTCGATCACTCAAAACGATTTTGTGGAGTTTTTTATGCTTCCTGGGGTTACCGCCTCATTTGGACGTCCACTGCGTTCTGCATCATCGGTGTCTCTATGGTCACATTTGAAGTCAGCAAACCAACGTTTTATTGTTGTTTGTGATGGAGCGGAGTCCCCATAACACTTTTCAAGCCATTGCTTCGCTTGAACGGTATTTTTTCCCATCAAGAAGCAGTGTAAAATTAAAACACGAAATTGTTTTTGATCCATTGTTTTGAAAATAACAAAAGTAGCGTGACTCTTAGCACAATAACTCACAAACTAATGAATAGAATATCATGAAATTTAACAGCTGTCTTTTAAAGGTTAGTACTAACTGAGAGAAAGGTGACTGCAATAAAACTAGCGTCATCTATGTGTTAGGCCCGGGACTTTTCAGCCCATGTGTTATTGACTCGCGGTGATAGTGTGATTTTTATTCGTAATTAATAACCAATCGTCAAATAGCCAGGGATTTAAATCAACTTTCTTTAGATTGAAACACCAGTATGCTAACAGTTCGATCGTCGATATAGTCATTTACACTATTATATTGCTATACACTATAAAGTACATATATTTGTATGAAAAACCAAATTGAAACACGGCGATTACATAATGTATATTAAAAACGAAAGCAAACCTATAACCATAACGGTGATGCAAATCCAATTTACCAATCTCGATACCGAGATTCATTACTAATGTTTAAACTTTCTAGTAATTATCACGATATCGTGATCGTGACGTGAATGAATTCGCGTTATGTTTCCGATTACTTTACGGAAAACTCATGGCGGCAAAGTGGTATACCGCCTGGGATAAGATTGATCTCTTCACTTTCGCACATATCTATACGTAATCATCAGGTGTTTGGAACCGCGTTTCAAGGTGAACGTTATAAATATACCTGCCTTTTGACAAACATAAATAGTGAAAAAAGTACGAGAAAACATATGTGGACACGTGAAGAAAATGAGTTGATAGATTTAACATTTTGAAGGTCGAACGGTTGGTATAAATATATCATGATTAATAGCTGTCTCAGCTAATACGGCAAAGAGATTGATGAACAAAATGAACGCTCTCAAAAATAGAAAGAAAACATGTTCTTAACTTTGACCCCAATTGAAAACTTAAATATAATTATTACCTCTTTTACAGATCATTGTGTTGTTGTTCAATATCACTCAATACTTTGACTAAAAGTGTCTACAGATCTCCCACTAGTAAAACCTTCGCATTTGTCACATGCTGTAAATAAGATTGCCCTTGTAATGTGACCTTCATATATGTGGTGGTATTAAGTCAGCATTTTAGATTATTTATAATTTTCAACGATTTTATTTATAATTTCTGTAGCATTTTGAGTTCTGGGATTAAGAATAAAAAGGATATTAAACATTTTTTATGAATTTAGTTTGATTTGCTAGTAAGTATGTTATAAAAGGAATACTAAATTCAAAATTATAATCTTTTCTTTTTATTAGTGAAGTCCAACAACAACGCTGTATTTAATATAGTGGCTGCTGTATTTTATTCTTACAAAATAGATACCTACTTTTCAAACATACGCTTATCAGCACTTGATCTATGATGACTAGCGTTTGGTTTTAGTGAGGGACCTACAATTATGACAATTAGAATTTTGGATAGATTTTTTAAGTAAATTACATTGTATACATAGTTATTATAAGGAAAACTTTAAATAAAAGAGAGTAAAGTAAAAACTTCATCAAAAACCTGAAATATTCTCCTCAATTCCAGGAGAATATGTACGGATTTTTATGTTGTCTGTTAAACACAGAACCTTTTACGTATTTTACCTTTTTTCCCATGTCTTTAAGAGCAAAGGTAAAAACATTATAGTATTTGATTGCACTTGACTAGTGATTAAAAAATTGTCGGTATTACAGACTAATTGCTCGCAAAACATCAAAACAACATTATGAACCGGAAACTGGAATAAAAGGCGTAAATACATTGCTTTGTTATGAATTTCTTGTTCTTTCTGTTCCCCAAATAGTTTGCTAACAAAATAGTTCAAGCGAAAATGCGCTTTGTCATTAAATATGATTTCCTTTATAAAGCAACAATGATCCAAAATCAATTCAATGATGTTTTCGGTACAATGGTCTGTTGGTATCAGTTTTCGAGTTAACTGAATATAGTTCTTTCGCGAGAAGTCGCTGGAGGGAGGTGCTTAATAGGTTTAACGTTTCTGAACGAATAGATATCGACGTGGTCACAACTACACTCTCATATGATGGATGTTCTGAAGAAAACTGTTAAAACGGGAGTAATCTGATATTTTAATGTTTTGTTGAACCTGTTGCTACAAACTTCATCAACCTACAAATAATTGTCGTATTATATGTGTTAATACAGTTGAGCGTCAGACTTTAGCAATCTCCGTGTAACACTTACCATTTTTGTGATAACTTTGACAACTAAAGCTCGTTGTTCTGTTGTTTAGTGTGCTGTAACCGCAACAAAGATAACAAAACTTTAGCGAGCAGTACCACCAAACCAACAACAAGGTAACGGAGCACAATTGAAATCCGGCGTTCTTATTGGAACAGCTTTTATTTACTTGGACAAATCGAAATCGCGTTTACTTTTAGCAGTCTCTAGTTTGGCCAGTTTAATATGATGTGACATAGTCTAATTCTTCCAATCAAATAAAGCGTAAGTACTTAAGTCAGTTACTAAGCGTGATCTCGTTTGAAACGAGAAAGAAGCGACCAGAGTTTTATTAGTTTAATAATTAACTAACTCATTTCGAGCTATTGAAACAAGAATAGAAAATATTGATGTTGTTACGACGTAATGCTAACAAAGCAAACCACTTTACAATGAATTCTGTTATCCGTTCTCCTACCTGTCCTTCCGCATATAGGTTGCCAGTCAGCTCAGTAAAGACGGGAGTTCGTAAATTAAAGAAAGGTCGAAACTATACTCATACACGCCACTTACCACCTGATCGGAAAACAATGCAGTAAGAATATGAACTGTTCAAAAAGGTAGAATCAGATAACAATCTTAATCTCTTGTCTGATCCACGACCAGTATAGTATACATTTAAATGAAAAAGGAAAAAAGCAGTCACATTAAAATTTGTCATCCAAAAAATAGAAACGATAAACCCAGAATAATTCTTGATATTTAAGAATTAATAAATAAAAATATATGACCAGCGGGACAACTTAAGAAGCGTAAATTTGTACATTAAATTTGGACAGATATCTACAACCAAACTCAATACAATACTCACCACTATTAAAGCACCATTGCCGGCGTCGTTTCGCAATAGAATGGCGGCTTGATTGGCTTCGTCTTGGTAAATGTCACCAATATGTTCATTTGCCTGAAAGAAGATAACAAAATTATTACGTAAGAAAACGTTTTGCTGCGTATTTATCTGTTAGTTTTGTTGGCCATTCCAAGTGCAGTAAATGGATGCGCAAAGTTATTCGCACAATACTTAAAGCGCGTTATTAGCCAGTTGTGATTTTTAAATTATAAATATTGCAAAAGCGATAATTATATGGTAACAACTTAATATATTAAGATTTAAAAAACGGTGTCTAGTGATGTTTATTGACAAGAAGTACATAATTGTGAGAAAATCGGAATCCATAAAAGGACATATTAACCAGTACACTATATTTTTACACATTACTGCCATAAGAAAGAAAAAACAAGTGAGCAGCAACTGAGCTGATAAATATTTGTTATTTTTACAGAGAACGGAAAACATATACCATACACGTACATATTTAGAATAATATTCTACTTTTGTCACACTATTTAGCAACTTGTATCGTGTTTTCATTTCAGAAATAAAGCTGTATATAAGCTTTGTTATGTGAGATATCTAGAACGTGTTTTGTTATTTGATTTTTATTTACTACCATTCTAATTATCTTCAATAATAAATAATAATAAAAAAATTAAGATACACATAAATTATCTTTTATAAATGGTAATAAAATCAATAATGTACTAACAGCGGTCATATTTTTTTTAAAAGCAGCTGTAATATCGACAACCGTTATCAAGTAAAGAGTGTTTTTTATGGAGCTATAGAACTTTGAAATGGAATAAAACAAAGATGATTTTTTTAAATTAACATGAAATTCACCTATTCGAAAGATAATCTTCTGGCATTATAATTTAAATATGACTTCTGGCATATGACCGCCACGGCTGGCTCGGAGGTAGTCTAATCTGGAAGTCCAATTTTCGATGACTTCTTGCAACACTTGTGGCCGTGTATCGAGAATAACGCGGCGAATGTTGTCCTCCAAATGGTCAATCGTTTCGGGCTTATCGGCGTAGACTAGCGATTTCACATCTCCCCACAGAAAATAGTCTAGCGGCGTTAAATCACACGATCTTGGAGGCCAATTCACGGGTCCAAAACGTAAAACTATGCGGTTACCAAACGTTTGCTTCAATAAATCAGTAATCAAGGCTCTATAGCGGTCACCATTGACTGTAATGTTCTGACCAGCATCGTTTTTAAGGAAGTACGGACCAATGATTCCACCTTCCCATAAAGCACTCCAAACAGTCAGTTTTTCTGGATGTAGCGGTGTCTCAACATACACTTGAGGATTACCATCACTCCAAATACGGCAGTTTTGTTTATTGACGTATCCATTCAAACAAAAGTGAGCTTTATCGCTAAACAAAATTCGCTTATGAAAATTAGGATCAACGGCAATCTCGTTTTGGGCCCATTCACCGAATCTACGCCTTGCAAGGTGATCGTGTGGCTTCAATTCTTGCACGAGTTGGATTTTGTAAGCACGCAAACCAAGATCTTTCCACAAAATCTTCCATAAAGTGGATAGATACATATCCAATTCCTGTTCACGATGGCGGATAGACTGATTCGGGTCTTCCTCTACGCTACGCTCTACAGCAGCAATGACTTATTCTGTACGCACTGCACGACGTCTCTATGGATGCGTATTATCATTTAGAGTAAACGTGGTGCGAAAACGTTCCGTAGTTAATCGAATTAATTGCTCTGGTGGACGATCATGTTGACCGTAAAATGGACGTAATGCGCATACGTACAGAACCATGATTTTCAAAATAAATTTGCACAATTTGGAAGCGTTGTTCATGTTGAAATGCCAAACCAAACTAACAGCTGACAAAATGGTTAAAAAAGTGTTGCCAACTTAAAGTTTTATACTTCTATAAAAAACACCCATCTAGTAATCTTTAAAATCGGGTGTTATGAATTTCATATAATATATTTTCCATCGTAAATTAAGTAGACATAAGTTTCCACAAATAAAAGTCAGTAATGCACAAGACAAAGAACGACTTAGAAAAATACAACAAAAGAAATAGTAAACGTTACACACCAAAAAATTAGCGGAACACTAGAAAACATCAAAAAAATCCACAAAATCGTTTTGAATGATCGAAAAGTGAAGTTGCGTGAGTTAGCTGATATCGTAAACATATCAAAAGAACGTATTGGCTTTATATTGCATGAGCATTTGACTATTTGAGAAAGCTCTGTTCAAAGTGGGTGCCGTGTTTGCTCACTGTTGACCAAAAACAAGAACGTGTTGATGATTCTGAGCAGTGTTTGGCCATGTTTAAACGTAACAAACCGGAATTTTTGCGTCGATATGTGGCAATGGATGAAACATGGATCCATCACTTCACTCCGGAATCAAAAGGATCGTCATCTGAGTGGACAGTAACTGGTGAACCTCGTCCAAAGCGCCGGAAAGCACAACAATCGGCTGCAAAGGTTATGGCCTCGGTATTTTGGGATGTGCGTGGTGTAATATTCATCGACTATCTTGAGAAAGGAAATACCATCAACAGTGAATATTATATAGCGTTATTGGAGCGTTTGAGGGCCGAAATTGCAAATAAACGACCGCATATGGCAAAGAAAAAATGTTTGTTTTATCAAGACAACGCACCGTGTCACAAGTCAATCAAAACAATGGCAAAACCACATGAATTGAACTTCGAATTGCTCGCACATCCATCGTATTCGCCAGATTTGGCTCCCAGCGAGTACTGGCTGTTCGCAGACCTCAAAAAAATACTCGCCGGTAAGAAATTTCGCACGAATGAAGAGGTTATCGCTGAAACTGAGGCCTATTTTGAGGCGAAAGATAAATCGTTCTACAAAAGTGGTATTGAAATGTTAGAGCGGCGCTGGAATGATTGCGTTGCTCTTGATGGAGAGTACGTTGATGAATAAAGCCAATTTTGAACCAAAGAAAACGTGTTTTCTTTGTTAGGCCCGGGACTTTTCAGCCCATGTGTTATATCATATCCTGAATGTTACGTTATTCGTATGTAATGCATGCAATATATATGTATGAGCCCTGCATTGTGAGATTAAGATCATTTAGTCCCATTTACTTCATTGTTAACATTGCTTTTATTTATGTTTTTTTATCAACTATCTACTTTTGATTCTAGCGTGCATGTCATATATTTTTATAAAAATATAATTTAAATATTCGAAAGTCTAAGCTATTCCGTAGTCTCAACCCCAATGGCCGGATCTAGTGCACCCAAAAAGATTTTCAAGAGCTATTTTTGTTTTACTTTAATTTACAGCAGAGCTAATATACTTGCATCCGCAGACTTTTCAAGTAGGTATAGCTCCATAATTTTTTTATGAATGAATTTTGCCGATAACTAGATTTGCAGTATAAATATACTTTCATGATATGCCGGTTTGCTGGCAGACTGATGTTTAAAAATGAAAATAAACCTATAGCCGTCATCGAACTTTCCAACCTAAGTTTAACTTTCGATTCGATATAGTACGTAAATAGACGTTTACAATACGTATTCATAGGCGTTTGCATACGTATAGCGAATTACTTTAAGGACTTTTTATCTGAAAAAATATATTTCGATGCAAATATGTAATATTTAAAACATAATCCATAGGAAACGCAAATGCTAAAACTTTCGAACTATATTAGGCTAACTCTTAAAAATATTCACTGGATAACATAATGCATGAGGTAGAGGATCTTCTCCCCAATATTAACATCTGTTATATTTAAAATTTTGTAATACCTTCAAAAATGCAAATATGTACACAAAAAAGTTGTTATCGCTTTCTATTACATCAAAAATAACCAACTTAATATGGATATGATAAAACTGACTTGTGCCTTGTTGTGGCCCCTTTTCTGACCTATATAATAAATATGTACAAATGATAGTGTCCTTCCTAATAGCCGGAAGCAGTCCTTGATTACTCCGCTTCCCAAGATTGCATCTAGCACAATTTAATGAGTTGCGGCCATTAAGTATTTTACCTGTTTTATCTAAAATTTTTGAGTAAGTTATAACATGACAATTTGCAGAAAAATCTGGAATCTTCACGTATACTTCCTATTTGTCAGTCTGGTTTCAGGCCGAAGTACAGTTGTGTAACTTTGTAGAAATGTGGTCGTTAAAATTGTCGGGCTTTTAGCATATTGAGCTATAGGACATTGCTTGAAATTCTATATTTTATAGGATTGGATCATACAGTTGCAAAACTTTTTAGTAATTATCTTTGAGACCGTCGACAATGTGTGAAAATTGGCAATAATATACCTAATGCAATGTTAATCTCTAGTGGAGTCGGGGGATTCTAGGTCCAATTCTTTTTACTATATATACATCAAGTACTGGACGCTTTATAAGCAGATGATACACAAAGCTTTTATTAACTTTTCCCTGATAAATTTAATGAAGCCATAGAAAATATTCAAATGGACGTGGATATCTCAGTAAAACGCAGTCTCACTCATTAAAACTGAGTCCATTTAAATCATCCATAATAGTCTTTGACAAACCGCATCTTAGAGTGATAGATAGAAATGTTCATACTACTATTGATTACACTCCGGTGCTGGTGGTTCGATGTGTGAAGAGCTTTCAATTGCATAAGTTACTGCTATGTGATGTTCTAATACCTTCTAATTTTAATTATTGTTATTCTGTTTGCCGTCAATGTCAACTTGCTGCACATGTTAGAAGAATACAGAGAGTTCAAAATTCTTGTTTCATTTTCGGTATATGTAAGAAAGTTCCAACGTATCAGTCATACGTTGAATTGGGCGAATTGGTAGAACATTTTGCGCCTCGAAGACTTCATAGCTTATGCTTATATCATAAAGTAAGGCTATATCATATACCTCCTTACTTATATTACAAAATTAGGTATCGCACCGACATCCATAAAATCAATGATAGATGCCGGCATACCATTAATATTTCTTCACATAAAACTGAGTTTTTTAAACGCTGCTTTACTTATCAAGTAAGCATGTAGTTATGTTGTATTAGAATCTGTTTAAATTATCGTACCAGATCAGTAGCCTGTTTAGGAAACCTTTTCCCGATGGCCGCTCAGTTGCTCCTATAGATTTCGCCAACATAACGCAGGAAATTTGAAGATAGCGTGAGTTTAATTCTCTTTATTATACAGTTTACGTTCGAGATCGCCTTTAAAAATATATACTTTGCCCAAATATCCGCTGTTTCGCAGCTATCATATTTAATATCAGTTTCTCCGCTTTGACCGTTGTAACTCCTAATGCCGATTCAGGTACAACAAAAATAGTGCCAGTACTGTCTCCCTTTAGTTGGTCTGCATTTTCTTTTACGCGCTGTGTAACTAAGACACTCAAGGATTATCCAAACGAAAATGCATATAAAAATAGTCGCTACTGTATCACCAACAAGAATGCACGCCTAAAAACTTTAATAAAAAATGACCTTGATATTTGACCTTAGATGTACGCCTAGACTGCAATAGATGGTTAATATTATAGATGATATATAACACAAGTGTTTATATAATCCACTTAATTTATTATCAGTCTACAAAAAAGGTCACGGTATTAGTCTAACGGTTTCGTTTTTTTATTATGAAGCATCAATTCAATCACCTACCAAATGCGTATTTCCATGGAATTTATTGATCAGATAACATTCTTTTACGCGGATGATTACTAGGTGTGCCTGTTATCTTCAAAAATTGCAATGGAAACAAAGAATTCGAAATAATCCAAAAAATACATATACAATCATCATTCTTACAAATGATACCCGATAAGTAATAATATCTGGGTGTACTTTTAATAATATGAGATGAATTAGAATTCAATCTATGGACAACTTTTGTTAAACAAGGTATCGGCGAAATATAAAGCGCAATATTATTTCATAACACGCAAAGCAATCTCACGCTATGAGGAGTGTCATGTTTATAGGCATTTTAATATCTTCAAATATCCCGTCTAAAGAATAATCAAGTTTTCAAACGATTATTGTTCTCCTTAACACACTCCATTATTCTAATATGTATTTACATACACTTGGTTAATGCAAAAGATAATGGATCAAGTTGAACACCATACAAATATTTCCATTTACGTTTGATTTTTAGTACGGTTGAATTACCGAATTCGTTTGTTTGGTATAACAGTTGTTTGCTACAGAAATATAGAAAAAATCATGGAGTTCTTTGCTTTTAAATAATGAAGGCACAGACGAAAATAAAACAACTATTTCAAAAAACAAAGACATGCAATTTATAAGAAATATAGCAAATGCCTTTCAGTTTTCTTTTTTATTACTGTCTATGGAAAATTTAAGGAAGAAACAGTAAAACAATACATAGAAAAATAACAAAAAGCAAATGAAATAAATAACGGCATATTAGGCGTGTATAAGACGCATGTAAATAATAAACTGGGACAGTTGAAGCAGGATAATTGTAGTTTTTTTACAAGAAAACAATGAATTTCATAAATTTTTATATTTCATACATAAATAACATCGCAAAACTTGTACATGCCATACACACAAAATTAGACAAAGGCATGACATTAGTTTAATATTTCAGAAACTGTTTGGGATTTGTGATTCACCACAGTCACGTCGTATATTAGCAATAAACTTCATCTGCATTTCCTCCCAATGTTTTTAGAATACAACTTTAACTTGATTTTTTAAGTGACAAAATCAAGCTGACTCGTGGCTCTAGTATACTAAATTTCCTTCCAACGTACCGAATAATTTCCGACATATTAAATTGGTTCCTTCTGCTTACTTGTATCTTGGTTATATGATATGTTTCTTGAATACAATTTTTTTTTCGCAAAACATTTAATAATTCAAATACCTAAATATTGGGAATTTTCCATAAGTTATACAAAATTGATAAATGCCACAATAAACAATCTTAGCCTCCGTTACAGTGAAAAGTAACAATGTCAAAATATTTGTGGTTAATGAACAATCATTTACCATAAATTTTCACATCCCTCATATTCAAAGCTTTTGATATTGATAGGTGAGGTTCTCGGTGGAGTGTCATGGATAACTCACAGCATTTTCCATTTATGAAATAGATTGATGTGCTGCTCTTTTACAATGTTGAAATTTATACGACCATGGTGCTGCTCTTTTACAATGTTTAAGGTTATACGACCATGGTGCTGCAATTTCAATAATATTTGAGACTTACATTATTTTACAGCTTCAATAAAATGTTATCATACGGCAGTATAAAACAAGTAGTGTTTGTGAAAATGTATACTCAATATATATTTCCAAAAATGTACGTACCAGTTTCAAGTTATCCTTCAAGCTCGTCGATAAGCAAACTCTAACTACCTAGTTAATTAGACTACCATAGCATATTTCCATTTGGAAGCATAAAAAATAAAGAAGCTCTGTGGGAATGTATATTTGAAATTCTATGATCATGTATATTTCCCGTAAACATATCTGCAATCTGGCCATAGAAAACCTAATAACTATTAATAAACCTAATAAAAAGTGAGAAGCAACATTTTTGATTTGCTGCACAACGCAGTACACGATGAGTACTTTTCGAATACATTCCGAAAAATTTTCAAACGTGTACCTAATAGTGGTTTCTATTTAGCAAGTACCCACTCTAACCACATAAATAGATGTGTAATATAGTATATTGAGCAGCACATTTTTTTAGAGCACAAAACGAATTGTATAGGGGGAGGTATTCGATTTTTTTAAACATGTAATAACAGTGATTTACTATGAACATGTTTGTGGTATGACCATAAATACTTTATAACAAAATTTACCGGCGATCGAAATTAGAAAATTTCAACGCCGGTGTGCTGGAATGTTTCTAGCACGACCACAAAGAATTGGTAATTGCTTACTATAGGCGTTTGCTTACTGACGGCACAAAATAAGCGCAAAATTATGCATTAATTGAATTTGGAAGTTCTGCGGTAGTCGTGTTGGGAAATTTAGATTTATATCCTGTACAGTACGCTAAATTACAAAACGGAATTATCTTGTCAACGTTGTGTGCAGGTAAATTTACTCGTTTGTGATTACCGTTACGTAATTTAAATCGTAACTGCCAGTATAATATCCTCCCTGCTTCCTGCAATGATGGTTCTAAAAATATATTTTTGAAGCAAGCACAAAACTGGGCTGGGGGTGTCATAGATATATTTCTTTTGCGCTGAAGTAAAAAGTTGGCACAAAATTTTGATCTGTAATTAATTTGTTTAAGATCAACAAAACGCATTTGGTAATGTGAAAGTCACTACGGGACAATCACAGAAGCATAGGTTTTTTTGCGTGGACACTTTGCTAAATGCATAATTTAGCGATAACGAAGATTAAAAGTCGCTCTCATATTTTAAATAAATCCCGTTGTCACAAACCTTGCGTTTACCTCATATTTTTCACTAGCCCTATATTTTATATTGCAGAAAATGGTAATTAATTTTACCCCTAAGGTATCTTCGTCTTATTTTGGAATTTCTCTCGTATCATTGCGTAACGACTATATAGTACAAGTCAGACTATTTAGTATAAGTATGGTGATAAACAATTTTAGAGTGTATTTGTTTTCTGAGAAATCATTAAGAATGTTGCATATCTTCTGACACAAATATTTCGCCATCTTAATGATACACGCTTACCGTTTCTTTGTCTATAATTGACGACCATTGTTTGGCGATGATGTGCGGTATTTGTTCATGGTCGTTGGTTTTAAATCTCTAATACAGGAAGTAAGTTATTCTAATTACCATGGTCTCGGTTAATTTCATCAAGAAAGTTCCGATTGCATTCTCGGTCTTAACGCTCGTGTATATAACGAAACAAACGTTAAATCGACTTAGCAATCGCGGAAAGTGAAAGCCGACTGCTGATCAGAGTAGTCTTTTGACCTCGTTCTCTGACGATCTGCGATTCATTTTCAACGCTTCGCATAGGCAGTAATGCTCTTTTAATGCGTATGCATGTGCACATTAGGGATCAGATGTGGGCATCGAATTTCTGTGTGAGCCGTAAATAGCGCTTGAGAAAGTGAGAGGGTGTTTTGTATTATTCAATAGCGCCAATTTAATATGTCCACTGTATACAGTACATCATTTTATTTCATTGAAACACCATTAATCGAAAGTTCTCAAAGTCCAATGAAGGCAATGACCTCGCTAAAAATACGCATATAACATATATATTAAACACCAAACCTATATATCTTTTCGTATAACGTAATATTTTTACTAATATAATTCAAAGAAATTCCTTACTCCTCAAAAACAATATTCAAGTTTAACTATAATACCGCTATTGTATTGATTTTAGTCCATAATGAAAGCAAGTAGAGTTTACCCAGTTAGATATCCCGATTGCAAGACTGTCTACATGAATTCGTCATATGGCCAAGTGCCCTTATTTCCAGTAATATACGGCAAATAATCCCTTGAATAATGGCTTTGTTGCTAGTGCGCAACAATGTCAAGTAAGATGGAAAAGTCTTGTTAAAATTTGTAAAAGTAATAAAATAATTCTGGAAAAGGAGTATCTCATTTCCAAACTTTTGGGAAAATAAATCAATTATCTGCAGTTAAACCCAGTAATAATTGTACACACCATAGAATCAAACTTCGAAAAAAATTGCTTGGTACTTGTAGAAAACGAATACTCAAATACTGAGTAGTAAACACTAACAATTAACTACCGAATAAATTGATAACATGTATTATTAATACGTTTTCAATGTAAGCGAAAATTTAGAAAACATACAGCCGCAAAGAAAGAAGAGAAAAATTGATAAAAACATGATGTCCATTGAAAGTAATTTTTATGTTTTTTTCTTCTTTGGGTTATTGAATATAACGAAGTAAAACTATGAACCGAATTATTTCTCTTTTCCATACGATGCGGCAATTTTACTAGAAAATATCGACTGCAGAAACTGTATTACAAGAAAATTAAATTTAAATGCAATTTATTTTAATGCTTTCAAAAATATCTTATATAAGCTAAAGTTACAAAGTATTTCATCGTATCGTTTTACATTTAAATGTCGTCTATAGGAAGCATACTGGTTAAAGTAGGAAAGACTTTCAAGGTAACTTCATAAAAATTACGATCCATTCTATCTACGCTTGCTAAAATTCTCTATATTAAAATGGTTTTGCTTGCATAACTACTATATATGAAACTATATTATGTAAGCGTTGAAGGTCAAAAGAGAAGATTGAAAAAGTTCTGAAATATCTACAGTTTAGAATACAAAATATCAATCATTAGTACCGTATATAGCACATACATGACTGTTAATTATTTTAGATGTTTAAATGCATACATATGTACTAGATCTCTTATGCAACGTAGAGTCTCTAGGTATATAAAATTAACATTTAACTGCATATTATTCAGCGGTTACGAAACATCGCCTTCTAATAGACTTTAGAGTTTCGCATCGTTAATCGAATGCTTTTACTTTTGATTGGCGTTTTCGTGAACCTTTTTAGCTATACACGTACTACATCGACAATTCTCACAATACAACTCATACGATGTGGGATATATCTAGCATAAGCGCTCTATGTACAAATGTAGACTGCATATTCTGCTCTATTTATTCTGACGTACTGTGCAATATAAAATTACGACAGCACAATTGCAAATGCTTGCTTTAATTTCATTTTTCATAATATATCTACCTCTAAGAAATCCTCTATTAAATAATAATAATACTAATAATAGCAATAATAATAATAGCAATAATAATAATAATAGTAATAATAGCAATAATAATCCTCCTTTCCAACAAAGATAATTGTAATTATAATTTAAACCCAAACAATATTACATAATAACCTGCCACTAAGCCAAAAGGCTTGTCAGCGGCAATTTGTTCCAAGTTACATACTACAGTCTAATTAGAAAGCTAAATACTCGTCTAGTAGCGCTCCAGCCTTAGTATTTTATGTGTAAAGCTAGAACAAATTATACATTTCGATCATTCTTATATCTACTTAATCTCATCACCTAGGCTTACCAACCAGCTGCGAAGGTTTGCCTTTACTTGTGCAAGACTTTGTAGATTCAACATAGTTTCTGGTAAATCATTAAGGATCTTCGGTAACTGCACACTAATCAGTCGATCACCATATTTGTTATTAGCCTTCGGAACCACGTACATGCCACGCTCTCTCGCGCTTGTAGCATGAGGGTAGCGAACAGTCATCAGATCCCGAGATTTAAAATAGTTATTAATAACTACCCGAAAGATATACAAATGTTTGATACTTAGAATATTGTATTTTTTATATACATTGCCAACAATAACACTTCGATCCATGTTTCTTAGAATTCTACCGTGCGCAGATTTCAACCGATTAATGTGACTTATTGATGCCTGGCCCCATATGGTTATTCCGTAAGAGAGAACCGATTCGACTAATGAGTGGTATATTATAAGCAGTACATTCCTTGGCACAAAATCACTCAGATAGTAAAAACAGTTTGCAAAGTAGCTCAATTTTTTGCCAATCTCTCCGATATGAACATCCCACAGAAATCGACTGTCTATGTAAATGCCCAAATACTTTTGGCGGTGCACTAGCTCTATTATATCACATTCACAGTTTCTGTAGTGATTCATATTTTCCATATGCAGACAGTCTATATCATGAACAGTTAATTTTAAGTAGCAATCAACCCCCGAATGTGGTGACGCAATATGCATCAGTTTCGTTTTTGAGGTGTTAATCTGGGCTGAAATCTATGAAACTCTCTGAACAACATTTGTTCAGCCTTTTTAATATCTTTGTGTACGGCTAGAATCAGAGTGTCATCAGCATACAGAAAACATTTACAATCTTGGAAACAGTGTTCTACGTCATTTACATATAGGAGATAAAGTAGAGGGCCCAGAATGCTACCCTGGGGTACTCCAGCCCTGAGTTCCCGCAGACTACTTCATCGCCCGCCTTTACGCAAAATCTTCTGTTCGCCGGAGAACACCTGAACCAGTCCAAAAGAGGCCTCCTAATTCCCAGATCTTCCAATATCTTTAGGAGTTTGTCGTGGTTGATTCTGTCAAAAGCCTTGCTGAAATCAATAAAGAGGCATAACACATGTTTATGTTCATTCAATTTGCCGTTCACGATATCATCCACGCGCTCTAAGAGATCAATGGTGCCCCTATTCTTCCGGTATCCATATTGCGATTCATTCAGAATTTGATATTTCTGTAGATAGTCATGCATAACCTTAGCCACATATTTCTCAATAATTTTATCTATGCAAGACAACACTGAAATAGGCCTATAGTTTGTATATGCATCCTTTTTCCCGTTCTTATAAATTGGAGTCACCACAGCAACCTTGAATAAGGAAGGAATAACTGCATTTCTCAGGGATAAATTTATCAGTCTAACGAGTGCGGGACTGATACTGTCGCACGTTCCAATTACGTCTGCTAACATTATGTTATCGTATCCTGGAGACTTCTTTTTGTCCATTGTTGCAATCATAGAACGTAACTCCTGTTCCGTAATTTCAGGTATATAAATGGATTCTTTTTGTATGTGTTGACACCTCAAACCACTCCTTTTCATGTGGTTGTAATATAGCTGTTCCTGGCAAATGTGCTCTCCTGGTGACACCGCGGAGGCGAAAGTTTCACAGAACTTTTCGGCAATTTCTTTCATTGTAGTTTCCATGTGTCTCTCGAATATATTCCTGCCCTGTATAGATGGAGATCGGCCTAAGACCTCATTGACACATTGCCATGTTTTTGTCATATTTCACAAATTTATCATGGTAGTATTTCCTTTTTGCTAGTTTGATGTGCATAGTTACCTTGTTTCGTGCAAATTTGTAATTGTTTTCCCTTTATATCGGCATTTTCAACAGACTTCTTCCAAATATGAAATCTTCTATCTCGTTCCTTCATAGCTATCATAATATCTTCAGTAATCCACGGTTTTATGCAATTAGTTCTTCTTTTTTTACTATATGAAGACATCATGAGTGATGCCTCCTTCGTAGCATCTAATACACCGCGAATAAAGTTATATAATTCATCAACAACGTTAAAATTTGGAATAATCGCATTTATAAATGCATTTTCTATGTAATTTTTCATACATTCTTTGTTAATTACACTGCGCTTGATCATAATCGGTGAAATCACATCACAATGGCATGTAGTATGGATGGTCCCACAGACCAAATAATGGTCAGAAATCTTTGTACCGACAATTTTGGTAGTGCATCCATCTTTACTACCTCTGAAGTACACATGATCGATACATAAGCTTACAAGAACATCACCAATAATTTCCTCCCTAGTATATCCCTTTAATACACTATCAAAGCCGGCTCCCATCAACATATTTTCATATTCCGTTACTATTTTACAATTTGTCCCTTTTAAGATGTTTATGTTTATATCTCCAACCAATACAAAAGTCCGATTTTGATGCAAAAGATTCGACTTCCAAAAGAAAACTAGTCACACTGAAATTTGGCGGTCTATAAACTACTAATACATAAATTTTGCTCCCGTTAACATGGATGCAAAAACAAATTGCCTCGCAGCTACTAAACTCTACCTCAACAAAACTAAACATATAAGTACTCTTTATATAGACTATTATACCGCCTCCAGATTTATTATCTCTTAATTTGCTAATTCTTTCAAAACCTTCTATTTCGTATAAATATTCAGATTGCGAATATTCAAAACTGTTTAAATTTACCTCCACCAAAGCAAGAAAATTCATTTTATCCAAACAATTATTTATAAAAGATAAATATTCGCTAAAATGCTTCTTAATTCAACGAATGTTTAAAAACGAGAAATTAAAACAATCATTATGTAGATTACATACCAAATCTGTCCAATTGTCCAAATTACAAACTACCTGTAGTTCCCGTTCAGTACTCTCCAGATCAATTTCACTATCAATCGTAGGCTATTGAAACTTCAACCACTTCCTCTTCTAGTTTTTCCGTAGGTCATTGATCTTGTTCAAATCTGCATTCTGCTGAATCTGGTATATCTTCGAACCTTCATTCCTTCTAATTAATATTTTCCCATTCTGTACCCATACGTACCTGAAACCATTCTTCTTCGCATAGTGTTTCGTATCCCATAGCAACCTTTTGTGGTAATTAGATAAGTATTCATATATATAAATCTTTCTTTTCGAAGCTCTTCTATCTAAATCTCTGTTTATTAGGATTGTACGCTTCTTCTCCTTAAATTCTGTGCACTTCTTTCGGCTGACAAACTATACCAATACAGGGCGCGATTGATCTCTTTGTTTGTTGTTCACCCTATATATCGACTCCAAGTCACTAGATTCTAATTTAATTTCCAACTTATTTGCAATCTCAAATATAATTTCCTCAATATTCACTCCTGGTATTTCATCTACTCCATGTAACACCAATTTTCTGTCATTGCCACCCTGTTCCAACAATGCAATCCTTCTTGATAGTTCTTCGATTTCAGTGTCCCTCACTTTTTCCCTCTCCATGATCTCTCCCATTCTTTTCTCAACCTGTTTCAACTGTGATCCGATTCTATCCTGACCTGATTTTATGTCATCATACTGCGCTGACAGAAATTGTTGGCTCTGAACCACACCCCTCTTTTGCTCGCTCAGCCCAACAAGAATAGATTTTATTTCCGAGATTTCCGAACTTATCTTTAGAGTTTCGCTTGGATTTTTCTGTGACTCAATAGAAGGAATCATCCTCCTTAGCCCTTCTTTTCTCCCTACACTTTTCACAACGCCAGCTTGCCTTTTTTTTAATTCCCATCGAACTATAAGTAGCACATGAAATGGAGCACTCATAATGATAACCACAAGAGCACCCCTGACAAACTATGGGTTCTAGAGATCCAGGGCGGAGGCGCGGGATCAGTCTCGCAGTCCAGCGCCCTCTTCCGTCCGTCTCCCAAAGTCGTTGCCATGCTTCTAATGTGGCGTCTCTTACGTTGGCGACTCGTTCTGCACCCGCACGTCTCCTCATATATATGCGCTTCCTTTCCTGAGCAAGGAGCGTCACTGGGATGACTCCCGCTACCATTAGGACCGCCGGTTCCGACACAGTGCGGTACGCCGAGGCAACTCTCAGTGCAGCCCTTCTTTGCACCTGGGCCAGCCTCTTACGATACATCTCCTAGCTCAGCGCGTCCGCCCACACCTCGGAGCCGTACAGTAAGACCGACTGAACTGTCGACATCAATAACCTCCGCTTCTTTGGCCGAGGACCACAAACATTAGCCATCAACCTACTCAAGTTCGCAACCATCTTCGCCGCCTTATCGGCAGTACGTAAAATCTGGTGACGAAAGGTCATTTTGGTATCAATCATCACTCCAAGGTATCTAACTGTTGGGCTGGTGGTAACTTACACATCCCCCGCGCGTAGGGGTACGATTGTGTCTACCTGCTTCTTAGATAGAATAAAGACCTCAGTTTTGTTAAGTGCTAGACTCAAACCATGCATTTCCATCCAATGAGTTACCCTCCTCATGGTTTGGTTAAGTTTGAGCTGTGCTAGTTCTACATTCCGCTCATAACAATAATAATAATAACAATAATAATAATGACAATAATAATAATAATAATAATAATAATAATAATAATAATAATAATAATAATAATAATAATAATAATAATAATAATAATAATAATAATAATAATAATAATAATAATAATAATAATAATAATAATAATAATAATAATAATAATAATAATAATAATAATAATAATAATAATAATAATAATAATAATAATAATAATAATAATAATAATAATAATAATAATAATAATAATAATAATAATAATAATAATAATAATAATAATAATAATAATAATAATAATAATAATAATAATAATAATAATAATAATAATAATAATAATAATAATAATAATTTTTTTTTTTTTTTTTTTGCGGAGGTGAAATGCATTGACGCATACTAGTATATCCATCTATACTAGTTATGTTGGACTCCCTCTGAAGGAGGACTACCAACTAAAACACCCCCTCTTCTTCTAGACACCAGTCCGGAACCGTTTATCACATTACTTCGGGCTGGGTCTATGCATTTGGCTGTAGAAAGGCCACACTCCGTTGTGGTTTGGAATTATAACAATTCTCTGTCTATGCTGCAATTCCCTTCTTTTTGCGCGGTACATATTGCACGTACCGCGAAACTAATAATAGTAACAACAATAACAATAACAGTAACAATAACAATAACAGTAACAATAACAACAATAATAACAATAACAATAATAATAATAACAATAATAATAATAATGAACATCAATACTCGGACTCCCTTCAATAGAGGACTACCAGCCACCACCCGTTAATCACTTTAGTTCGGGCTGTGTCTAGTTTGCTGTACAAAGGCCACGCTCCACTGGACTTTCGAATTAGAGCAATTCTCTTTCCATGTTGCGGTCCAGATCGCCTTTCTTGGTGAACGTATCGCATTAAACTTGTCCAGCAATAGTAACAACAATAATAATAATAATTTTAATAAAACAAATAATAACAATAATTAATATCATTAGTAATTATAAAATTATTATAATTTTATGAATAATAATACGTATTTATGCTCTATTAACTTCTGCATTATCAATCGCAAGTTACGCACATCAAATCTATGCCTGCGATTTTTAGTAGTAGGTACATACGTCTAGGTCTATTGATTTTGAACGAGGGTCGAAGAGATACTCCATTTCCTCTTCATCTTGTTTGGTAGATCAGTGGCTTTTATTTTATTTGTAGGTCCATTGTGCGTGTGTATTTCCTATGTTTTCTTTCTTTTTGTCTTGTGTACGTAATGCCTTTTTCCTCAGCTCTTCGTTTAATTTGTGCAACTCCTTCTTTCCATATTCATCGCGTGGCTGTATTATTCTTCTCTCTGTAGTGTTATCATGCGTCTCTATTCTGCGTAATGTGTTTTGTGTTCTTCTGTATATTATGGTCTCAAGTGTTTCCAGGTTAAGTTCTTGATACAGTGTTGCATTTGTTATATAACGCGGTGGCGCTGATGTAAACCGCGTTAGTCTATTGAGTTTTCCTTGTATCGTCCAAGATTTTGCTGAGTCCTGGTAGGAAGCTGATTGGACGATATCCATCTGTCATGTTTTTGGGTTTTCCCGATTTATGTATGATTATAATTGTAGCACGTTTCCATGTCTTTTTTGTCTTGAGTATTTTAGTTACTTCCACAGTTCCGTGCGATCGTCGTTCATATTTTCGATTTTGGTGAACCATTGTAGTGTTCGGCAAGGTCTTTTTTAATTTCATTTGTGATGTTGTTCAGAAGTGTCTTTGCATTCGGGTGAAGTGTTCTTTTATACTATTTGTAAAGCAGTTTCTTCTGATATATTTTTATTTTTATGTAATTCGGTATTGTGTTCTAAATTTTGTGGTTGTAGCCTTCAGTGTCAATGTTATGTCCTCTTCGAATTGTTTTACCGCGGTATCGATGTCGTTGCCTGTGCTGATATACGTTGGTCTTAGTTTTAGACTCTTTTCAAACTTTTGCCAATTTGTGGTGCGAATTGTTTGCTGGGTATTAGAACTCTCAATATACTATCTATCTATACTCTATACTCTGCGATATTGTATATAGATTTATATTCGCGGCTCACTTCATTTAACACTAGCGGTGTCGGCCGGCCGATTTTATACTTCATCCATGAATTTTTTTCAACCGGATAGTTCTGTTGCTGAAGATCGTGTTTTATTCCAGCATCGGTTTCGCTTTTCAATTGAAATGTGTAAATTTGGATTCCTTCTTCCTTCTTATTTTATTTGATTTTATACAATTTTGTCAATTCTTCGGTTTCTTGTAAGAATGCCAGTCTTTGCTCGGTTGTAGCATTGGTATTATTAAAGTTCAGCACCATACGTGCTAGTATTACAGCCAATTTTTCTTCGAATTTATCGCTACGGTTTACAGGATCTTCTGTGGCAGGTCGCTTCTCAGTTTCATTTTTCATGGCGGTAGTTTCTCTATTTTTAACGCATGCATTTACCTTCGGTGGAGGGAAGTCGATGAATTTCTTGTTAACAGCAGCATTGTTGGGGTTCGCGGGGCACTTTATGTAGGTGGACAGATGTTCACCCTGGCAGTTGGCACACTTTGGTGGAGTAGTCTTCGGTTTGATGCATAAATGAGTGGAATGACCTTCACCGCACTTCATGCACATAATTAATGTTACAATTGCTTCATGTGTGACTAAACATTTGAAATTTGTGACACTGTACTATTTCACTTCGCGTACGTAGCGGTTCAACTTTTATCGCGAGTCCACAACAGTTCGCGATATTGTAGATAGATTTATATTCGCGGCTCACTTCAATTAACACTAGCGGTGTCGGCTGGCCGTTTCTACCCTTCATCTGTGAAATTTTTTCAACCGGATAGTCCTGTTGCTGGAGGTCGTCTTTTATTTCATCATCGGTGATATCCTGAGTTATACCACGGAGAACCACCTTCAATTTCTTTTCGCTTTTCAATTGAAATGTGTAAAATTGAATTCCTTCTTCCTTGAGCATCTTACTTAGTTTCCTGTAATCGTCTTCGGTTGCCGGTTGAACTTGTATGCCTGTTTGAATTAGTTTACACTTTGTGGCGGTTACGTTCTTATGCTTCATCATGTTGGAGGTGTTCGTCCTGTTTCTTTAATTATTATCGGTGCGACCTTGTGTTTGAACTCGTCTTCTTTCTGCGGTCTGGCGATTTTGTTCCTTCCCTCCTTGTTTCTTTGACTGTCCCTCTTTAGTATTTTCCGTAATTTCGTCGTCCGTTCCGTCTTGCATGTCTTCGACGTCTGAATCGTCCGTTGCCAGTGCTTCGTAGTTATTACGGGTTGGTATGGATTCCAATTCCTTCGGTGTACTGTCTATGCGCCTCTGCTTACGCCTTTTTGTCTGTAACATATATTCCTCAGTTTTCGGTTCGTCCAGTTCGCTCCTTTCTCCGAATTTCCGTTGGTATATTTCCATGATCTTGGAGATTAGTTCCTGTAAGGATGGTTCATTCAAATTGTCGGCGAATGTCTCTTCCATATCCGTGTGGGAATTCCCTCCTGTGGTCAAATTGCGGTTAATTTCTTTTTCCTGGTGTAAAATCGGTCTTAAAAAAGACTGTCTATTACCTTTACGAATCTTTTCAGAGTGCAAAGGTATTAGTATCGATGTTGAAATGTGATGCTTACGCTTCGACTGCTCGATCGATTATGTGGGCACATACCACAATAATTTATTTATATATTTCTTGACTTACTCCCTATCATGCAAGATGATAGTAGGTAACAAGATGTCCAATCGCCTTCATTGTGGAGTATAAATTAACATATTTTCTCCTGCTTTCTACCATTGTCTGATAAATTGTTGATTTAAGGGATGTTTAAGATTGTTATCTTCTTGTAGTAACCAATCCGTTGTGGAATCATCAAACCAACGTTTGCTGGACTTTAATAAATATTTTCTATAAATGTCCACTATTCCACTATATTGCGCATTTAGGTTTTCGGTAAGTAAGTATAACGATTAAAAACCTGGAGCATTCACGTAACCCTAAATATGAATTCTTTGGGTATGTTTAATGATTCTTTGCAGCACTGTAGATCCACAAGATGTTCATGCTTTCTTTCTAAGAAGTCCAAAATAAGCATTCATCGCTAAAAACTATGTTGCTCCTATCTCTGTTGATGTTTTCCCGTGTTCATAATAATTAACGATTAATGTGATACTCTAAGAGAAGAGATTTTATTTTTGTACGTCATTTTACTTCAAAATCTTTTAAACGTTGTCGAATTGCAATTTTCTAGCCAATTTCGCCTAGTTTTGACGTACTGTTAAGTTCAGATTCTCAATAAATAACTATTTAATGGTTTCATCTTGCTTTTTCCTAGTGGTTCGCGTTCGCCTTTTCGTTAATCATCAACTGTTTTTGTATTACGGTAGTCTTTTCTTAATCAAGATGGTAGAAAAAAGTATATCAGAAGCGATAGTTACAAAAACTATTAGTTGATTATTTAAATTATATCGAGAATATTTGACTTATTAGGTTTAAATGCTCCATGTACGTGCGTTGCAAACTGAGATGAGACGATAAACTACCTAAAGGGTGCTAAATGATAAGCAGGAAAAATTAAAATTAGAACTTAAGGATATAACAGAGATTGGAATATCTAAGTTAGTTGTCAATAGTTATGCAACTACATGCATTTCCAGATGCATCGGAGCCAGCTTATGGTACATGTGTATATTTAAGATCTGTATTTACCAGTAGAACTAATGTACATTTTGTGTGCGCCAAATCAAAAATTGCGGAAATTCGTAATGTCTGCGCGATTAGTCAAGAAAGTTGTTGCAGGTTGAGCATTAATATTACTAAACTTTTCCTTTAGTGTAATTCTACAGTTGTTCTAAGCTTGTTAAGAACAAGTACTTCGAGTTTGAAGAGTTTCGTGGCAAAAGGGGTTCGACAAATTTAAGAAACAGCAGCTAGTGAAAATGGTATTACAATGATACAAAGAATAAATCCAGCCTATACAAAATAATATAATCTATGTTATTACATAATTTTTGATGAAATAAAGTAATCAGCAAAATTGATATGTAATTACATTAGTTACTAACAATATGGCAAGGTTGACGTACAAAAGAAATCGTAAACAATAAATTAACCATAAAATTTTTATACATATGCAATAATACTTAACTAACTCATGATTTGACTAATTACTTCATTATAATGGAGGCCAAGTGTTTCTCACATATGTAGATGCTACTCTCTATAAACCAACCGATATAATATAAATGCCCAACATTTTCAGTTTTTGTTCTGACAAAAGATGATACCGCAAGCCTAAAAAATTATTTTTGTATGGCATTAAAAAAAGTTCAGCTAAAACATTAATATCAACGATGAACTAATATGCATGTATACAGTGTATTCATTCGAAAACTTTCCATCCTAAATTTCTGGAAATCTGAAAATTTATGAAAAATTCCCTGAAAATCATAAGAAGTATTTTTCAGTATTATGTAAAAGTTGACTAACCCTCTTTAACCCTCTGCCCCTCCCTTGAAGATCTTAAATGGAGAGGGGTATCGAGTAATATCTAATTCGAATGATCTTTTGAAACAGCGCTTTAGGCATTTAGTTCTGAATTTGATCTATTTGTTTACGAGATTTCTAAGAAAATCTTTTGGTGTGGTTTGTTTTGTATTTCTAGCCTGTTAATCTATTTTAAGAGCATCTGAACAAAAACCAATATTAAAAACTTTTACAAATTTCTCAAAACAGAGACAATGGTTACGGCAGTTTTAAGTTATGTTTAATGCGGAATATTTTGTATTGCTAAACGTTTGAGCATAATTACAACTTTTCTGGTCCGGTTTTTCAATTCAACGGTGAAGATGACTGCTTGGGAAATATGCAAATACCAAGATTACATTTGCACTTTTATTGCTTGTGAAAGTTTGAACTTTTCTTTGTATTATAGAAAGTAAAACCTATCTAAAAAATACGAAACATGTAACGGAATTGCTTTTTCATATGTTGCTTTATATTTCTTACTTAGATTAGCTAACCTATTACTAACTTACTAAAATCGTTATTGAAGGTTTCAATATAGTTTTGCGAATAATATTTCTTTTATAAATTCTCAAAAATAATACAGATTTTCGTGTACAGTTGCATCGACATGGCTTAACCACGATATTACCACGATCGCTCTCATTTAGAGTAAAAAAAGGTTGTCACGTTCTGCGTGCTACCTTAAGTTAAGACTAAAACAAAATAAAGTTGACCTATCTTAATGATGTAATAAGAAAAACTTTTGGACAAACAGCTTGCAAAAGCATGTAATTCATCGAAAATATAAATTAAATAAACTTTAACTTTAAAAAATATACAACCATTATTTATGCTAATAATTCATATAATATCTTAGGATCCAGGAGAATATTATTCATCTTTAGACAGAGCATTCAATCGTAGGCTGGAGCATGCAATCAGTGTACACATGGAACTTCAAGAGCTGTAGTGGATCTACAAAACTATAAAATTGCACGTATGGCTCCGTTAGGATCCGTTTATCTAAGAATTAAAAATTACTGGCTAAGTTAGGGATTCCTTTGGTAATTATTAACATTCTTTCATTGTAAATTATTTGTATTAATATATTTGTTTTGGTTCGAAAATTTAGCGCGTTATTCTTTTCTGTATAAGAAAGGTAGTAATATAAATAAACCAAAACTTAAAATATAGGAACGTATAACGAAAGAAACATGACAAAGGGAGAAATTTGACCATAATTGTATTATATAGATATTTGATCTTCGGTAGAGGACCTTGATAGTCTTTGATTGCACAGAGGAGCAACTATTTTTATTAATATCAATGAAAAACTTCAGTTAAGTTTGAAACGAAATTATTTGATTAAACCTTTGAATCTTAAAGAAATCTAGACTTCTCTTATGCGAATGTTTCTGGACGTAATATTTCGTTCCAACTTTTTTTTAATAAAAGTAATTGAATGTAAATTGCAATAGCATGCTTTAGTTGTAAATTGCATGGTGTGCGATGTGTCATCAATTACAAAAGTCGTCAACAAATAATTTCCGCCTATTTGAATGTAAAAATTTCTAGTCATACTGTGGACAATAACAAATTAATTGCGGGCAAAAATACGTAAATACAATATGTAGTGATTGCAAAGGAAAGTTAGAGAAAGGATTCGTTCTAAAATGGTTGTTTGAAAACACTCAATTTAATCTCTTTCGCTAGAGAAGGAATAATTTTGGTGTATATCTATACTAACAAATAATATCTACTGCATAGCAGTGCATTAACCCGACAATTACCTTTTCCTCTAAACAAAGCTACTCCAACATTTTACGCACAGTAATTACCAAAATTAGTACCTAATATTTCAAGATAATAGCGAACGAATAATACCAATTTAGCAGACAATAACTACTAACTTGGGACTACAAGTTATACTTAAAATGGTTCTATTTATACTATTCGTATTGATTGTTGCGTAAACAAACTTCGGTGTACAGTCTCGGATATCAGCTTACTGCCATACTATAAATACTTTCACACTGGTTGGGCATAGAAAATGTTTACGACATGCTGCACCTTTAGGGAAAAAATCTGAATTGGCCATTTCAAGTTACGGAAGCACAATTTTGTTGACGCAATCGCCCTCGTTTTGTTTTATAAATAAGCAACATTTGTGGCTGTAAACCGTTCGATTTCGTATAAATTGCATAGATAAGGCCAAATAATACGAAAGTTTCGCAATATCTACTTAGTACTTCGTATTACTTGCATCGATTGTATAGGATATCGTATATGTATTACAAAACACAATATCTTATCCTAGCTACATTATATAAATGCTATTGCTTATGTACAATATACATACCTATAAAATTTTCAAAATTGGGTTGTACTTGAGATGTTGTCAGTAAGCAACATGCAATTCCTAGATACAAAAAAAATACATCATTTGCAAGAGGACATGCATACCGGGTTCTTTTGTTATTACGTATACATTTTTGCTATGTATAACTTTAAAAAGAAAATTGTTAACACATTAGCGATATAGTAGACAACATAGTAAAACGAACAGACATTTACGAAAGATGTTTAATTTGTTAAATGAAAATATAGAGATTTTCCGTAAAATAGTTTTTACTGATTAAGCTACATTTCCTATCGATCAATTCATATAAATCCTCATTCATGCTCAAAACATGACATGAACTCAGTGTATCCTTAAAAGGCCAATGCCTGGATTGGAATAATAAGCAATAGACTTATTGACCCATTTTTTATTGACGGAAACCTTACTGTAACAACATTTTTGGATTTATTGCTAGACCAGATCATTCCAGCAATTGAGATGCTGAATAACAATGAATTTTGGTGCCAAATGGACGAGGCTCTGCCAAATTCTGCTAATACCATAACCCCTAAAATGAGCCCATTTCGATCCAAATAGTTACTTTCTTTGGGGTTACGTAAAAAATAAAGTTTATAATAACGTGCAAATACATAACTTGGACGACTGGAAAGACAGCATATATGTACATATATACTGTATGTGATGAAATAAACCCAGCATTTTTTTATAAATATCCTACGTTCTTTTCAATTTGAGAAACAAAGAAAATACTTTGAAGACTTGATATGAAATTAGACTTCACCTTAATTAAGTTGTTTTGTTTATTAATCGTTAAAATAATACAATTTCGTTGTCCAAAGCTGAAATTGCGCATCTTTAGAAACATAACAAATTAACAACTATTATTTCTTACAAGGTTCTACTAGTAATAGTAGATTTTTTAAACTAAAGGTGGCGGATTTGAGCATAGTTATTTTATTTGGATTAAGATAAATCTATTACGAACGTGTTAGCATTGATAACGCCGCCTTTCGCTAACCGCTCATCGTTTCATACTTATCAAATTGTAAACGTATAACTGGTTGTCTACTTTGTCGTTAATGTATCCACAATTTTCTTTTAAAGTTTCGTATAGAAAAAAATGCGTAATAAAAAAGAAAACCTATATTTTTACAATTAGTTGATATTTAGATGGTGTATTTTTCTGAGTGCGTTTGTATTTAATTTTACTCCTTAAATTTACGTTGATAGATTTAAAACTGCCGCCAAAAAGTGATTTTGAAAAATTTCATTGTGTAAACGCGTCTTTTCATTTTACTCCTTTGAATTAAAAAATAGAGTATGGTTCATAAAATTACGACTTTTTTATATAATGGCAATTAGATTCATATATATATATATATATATAAGAAGTGCATATATATATATATATATGCACTTCTTAATTAGCAATGGGAACTCCTGGTTTATGGGCAAAATTTTGTCTCATCCTAAGCAACCAAAGCCAGCTATTTGCCCGATTGTTGGATAAATTCATGCTGTCATCATGGCAATAGAAATATTTCCTATATTACTTCAACCTGGAAATATTGATTTTGTGTTTGGCTTTTGTTAATTCCAGTATATGGTATAAGCGCGTTATATAGTATATACACTAAATTTCATAAGGTATAAGTAATGATGAAAAATTTTGTAGTTGGAGTGCAAATGAAGCAATTCTTCATGTAACTTTGAAAGTAGTCCAATTAGAAATGAAGGTATGTGTAATTGTTTAAGTACCAATTTTGTTAATTAAGAGCACCTGGACCAATCAAATAAATAGTTTCAATTTTTCTATAACCTAAAATCGTTGATAAACGATACTTAGTTTGCCAATTTAGACTTCTATTAAAAGAAAAAAAAAATTAATTAACATTTAATTTGATTGATACATTATCCAACAGTAAAGTAATAATTCAGGAATAATGTTGACAAATTAGTTGTAAGAAAATTTAAGTTGAAAGATATACACAGTATAACTATAAAAATAAACTCGATTGGTAGAGATAATAAAAAAAGTGCACAAAATATAATATCAGAATACTATACGTATGTCATTCTAAACAACACCAACTATCAAATGAATTTAGAATATATTACATTAGTTGTATTATGCACGCATACGATGACAAATTTTAGGTAGTTTAGCTCTCTATCATGAATGACCTCTGAAACATTTTTAAAGATTTACTTAAATATTCCTGTTAAACGATTCTGTGAAATTGATTACATTATTCCAACCTCAGTTTTCTACAGGCGATATGGATTCGCATAAAATTAAGAATAATATGAATTAAATATTTTTTTTAATTGCTTTCAAATAAACAGATAAACGTTTTTTTTAAATATGTGGTGAAAAGTAATGTTTTTGGAGTCAATCCAGCCAGTCGTATGAAATAAGCTCATAATAATTCTTAAAATATCGTATAGAAAGCGAAACAATACACTAAACTAAAGAATGATGCACGAACAGATTCGTACGGAACTCCTGCGGTCGCGATTATTCCATAGATGATTGCAGAGATAGAATAGTTACGCTTTGATTTTCGGATTATCATTTTTACATCTATGATTGTATCCTATTCAATCATTTGGTTTCTTCTATTATTATTTTTGAGTAGACCTTGCTATAATTTACCTTTACTTCTTTTATTTAGATCGTTTTCCCAGACTTTTATTTATTTTATTATTTTATTTCTTCTCGAGTAGACATCGCTTCATTTCTTCTATTTATATTTGTTGAAAATATCAATAATACTATTTGTCATTATCATTTTGCCGTGATTGTTACGGGCCCTAAAAAATATCCTCGTCAATAAATCATAACTTCTTGAATCAACGATCATGACTACTTCATAATTATTATTGTTATTATTATTATTATAAACCAAAGAATGTTTCTACTAATTTTGGAGCTTCTTCAAGTAAAAAAAAAAATAAGCGATTTTTGATCTGAAACTTGATTTTGTAACATTAAGAACGCTCTATAATGAGAATAACGAGAGCGAGATTAAATAACAAAACTCATTTTCAATATGCTCTACTCATCAGCTGCGATGTGGAAAGAAGCTTCTCTATAATTAAAGAAAATTTAAATTATATGTTAATAGTAAACGTAAATAAATCTTGTCTAACGCTTCAATATTCTATTCACTTCTTACAACTTGTAAATTTGAATCATTTATTTAATTCTTCTGTAGTCCTAATTCGATGTGGTTACTACGTGTTATCGTCATTCCCAATATAATTTGTTTTTATTTAATATTTTGTCTAATTTTTTTATTAGCTCTACTGTAAGTTAAAAAAACAAGTTTTGAGAATCGTCTTACATCAAGTGGAACAGACGTAGGGTTAAAAAATTTGCGCTACAATCGTGAAATATTTAAAAAATCAGTCAGTATCCTATCCAAACAATTGATAAGTTGGAATACGAGCAAAAACTATTTCTTTGTTCATTCAAAATTTTACCAACCTACGCTATATTCTGTATTTTTCTTTACTTTTGGGTTATCCGCACATTCTGAAGAAACGTACACTAATGAGCACCACTACTCATGAGGAATGTTCTGTGAAATACGATAAACCCCCTTATTGTAGTAAGGATGTCTTCATACTCAAGGAAGTACTGTGAATCGCAACTTTAGTTTTATATTTAATTCTATATTGTTTAAAATACGATAGACACAAAAAAAGTTGGGAGAATATGCATCCTGTAAAAAGCTATGTGTTGCAGATTGGCAGTGCATTGAAGTTAAATATAGTACTTAATAAAATAAATCCTAACTATTTCAAAATACCCCACATCTTCTGCTTCTGAGTGAACAATACAGTTGTCCAATATATTATTCTATGATTTTGATTTTAAACGTGTTACTTTGCGATTCATTCAATTTTGTATCACTGTGAAGTAAGACATCATTGCAGACCCTATGTGATTACACTGAATACGGTTTTAGGGTCTGGCTCGATTATTCTGCAAGTGGTACATTTTAACATTCTACACAAGTAGATCGTAATACTACTGCTGCTGCTTATATTCAAATTCTATTACGCAATGGCACCTTTAATAAACTTTCTTTAATTATTGCTAGCGTTGACAAGACACAAATAGCATTTAAAGGTGTTGGTATTATATTCAAAATAACAGTTATATAATGTAAATAAAAGACAACTTCGTATATGTCTGTAACTTATGTACGTTCACAACAAACTGTAGGCTATTGCATTAGTACCTAGGGTGCCTAGCGTCACATGCAAGAGAAGATGCAGAATATATGCGCTTATTCTATATATAGTTCTCATAAAGACACTATTAATAGCATCCATAAAACAAAGCAATAAGTTATCTAACAGTTACAGTAGCTTCATTTTATGCTCTGTAGTTTCTGACCAAAAACATTGATTGATTTTCGATACCCGTATCATTTTTTCGATCTCGAAGTGTTGCTTTGCTGTGTACTACATTGTACATATTTTATATATGTATATAGCGTAATGGAGGATGTGTAGACGTAATAGCAAACGAAATTTTCAAAAAATGAGCTTCAATTAATTGGCACGTCTCTTAGTAAAATGCAAAAGATGTGAATATGAATACATCCCGTAAGTGATGCCGTTAAAATCGTTGAAGTATTCCATTCGATATGGTTTGCATTTTAATGTTCTTTTGTGTCGAGGTTCACATTAGGAAAAACAAACTGCGTTATTTATGTAACTCTAGTTTCAAGGCATAATTAACTAATACTAAAACTTATTATCATACAAGAAAAGAGTTTCGACATTTACTAATATTTTCTAAAATCACTTTATCATGCTACAACATACCCAAATACTACATATATGCGGACTAACGGTTATTATATACCAGAAAATACATTTTAAAAATATTTCTTAATACATTGTGCTAGTAGGACTTAACATTTCAAGTGTGTATACTAGGATTCTTTAGTTGTAGGGTACAACATTGAAGTGAAACTTATCTAACCTATATTGCTACCTTCTCGCTTAAATTCTAGATAGTAGATGTAGTACTGCAAAATTTGGGGAATGACGATCCAAGCAACTACAAACTAGTTTTTGTTGTCAACAATCTGGGGGAAATAAGAAAAAAAAAGGTACATACCACAAAATTGGATAACGGATTGTAACTAATGTATTACAAAAACGATAACCAATATAAACTAACTGCCCTGCAAAGTTGGGAGATCTACTATATTGAAATACATTGTGCTAGGCAAATTAAAAATTTATTTGTCAGATATATTGCCTTTATTATAGTTGTGAACTTTAACTTAAGGGAAAACAAAAATTACAATAAAACTGTTTTTTGTTTCAAAGATTACCTATTAGATGCATCTTGTAGTTTGCATGACAAAACCATTACTTTTTCTAATGCACATACGCGTATATGTTATCATATCCACCCGAAATGTCAAAAAATGTGTAGTATTATATAATACCTGCATATATGCGTACAATGCGTTGAGTGACTCGAGTTTAGCGCTAACATCAGCCTTGACCGTGGAACACCAAATTTAGGTCAAACTTATTGGGCGCCGCCTTATCCATAGCCGACATATACTACTAGCAGAACAGTTACAGCCGTATACACAGAACCAAAATATTGTCACATATACACGTAAGTTTACGCAACACTTTCACATTCATTGGGCAATTGCAAAATAATTATGCCTTCATATCCCACCATCGGCAGCTATTTATTAGTGGCAAATATGTACGTATCTAGACATACATGTATGTATATATAAACAGCTTTATAGCTATCAGAGAAAAACAGTTATGAATATGAGTAGGTTGATCCAAACGAAAGGTAGGTTTCATTCAATTAAATGCTAATGGAGTAGCAAGTCCATTGTTTGAGCGAATTTCAATGTTTGATTGGTGTTTTTTAAGCCATATGTAATATAATATAAACAATTCATAATTTGCGTGTGTGTTAGTGTATAAAAAAATAATAGCCAGGGGTTTTTGCTAATGATCATATAAAGGTCAAAAAAAAACGTCACAACATTATGAAAAGATCTATGAAGTAACTAATTAGTTGTTGATATTAGCAACTTTGTATGGCAAAAGCCGGAATATTATTAATATATAAATCACTGTTGCACTAGTAATACTTTAAAGTTCACTACTGCATCATAAATATTAGATGCGCGAAACACTTGGACAGTGTAGCGACAAAAAATTGTCACCATTATGTCCGTGATTACCTGGCGAGTCTTAAATTAATTTCTAGAATAGTTTCAATGAACTGTGATGACCGCCCGCTACGATCATATTACTATGTAAACTTTGGAAGTTTACATATTTTTTTCTATATACGATAATATTTTAGCATTTGTCTAGTCAGGCTAATGTATTGTTTAGTTGAGTGTAATTTCAGCTTTGCATTATGTGCTATACTTGACTATTTACCTTTCAATTGAAAAGAGATAATTTAGACGACACTGATAATTATGATATCAGTTATTGTCATGATTTAGGAAAGAAAGAAGTGATTCTGAATGAGCTAGACGGGTGGATGGTGCTGGAACGATGATAGGCATGGTCTAAGTTTTATTATTTTGAAATGACGAATTATGTAACAAATGTTGTAGCCAATAAAATAACTTGTCATGTTTCGTGCAATCCAAAATTGAATTTTGCAACAATATACTAGGGCAATACTGCATGTCTAACGTTGTTAAAAATTGCTTTCGACCACGGAGAGAATAAAATCCCTAATCTAATGGGACATTTACTTGTAAGTAACTTAAAATTGATGAAGTATCTTATTATATCGTGCATGCATAGGTAGAAAACGATTAAATTCAATTTAGGAGTTAAACACTTATAATTTAAAAGAATCGAGGCGTATTGAACAGATTATTGTAATTGACGTCACTACAATCTCTGCACGAGCATACTTGTTCAATTATAGAACAATATTATACTTGACGAAATTCTTACTTTCCTTAGCCCTACAACGTACTTACATTCAGTGCTATTGTAAATAACTTTTAACATCTGTTGCACCATTCCATTTCTTGTAAATTTTGTTAACTTCATGTACTCAAAAATGGAATATGTGCGTAAATATGTTGAAAGATCAACGTATTTTATTGTGTTCATAGACTTTCGATAATTATTATATTCTGAATGTAATTATAATATCATGCATTATCTTATAATCGTCTCCTCAGCAGTTTATTTGCTGAAATTTGAATCGTATCCAAAAAGAGAGTTTTTGCAGCGGTACCTACACCTTAATACAACAGTATTGCTAATAGTGAAGTACACGATATTAGATCTCCTTAATACAAAAATATATAGATTTATTACAGATAAAATTATATAATAAAAAAAATAAAATTGAAATTCAGTGTTTTAAATGTTTGAAATAAAAAGAAAATAAGTATATATAATATGGACATGTTCATTTAATTACTGTTACTGTTTTCAGATTTTCTTCTATGGAATGTATCCAAAATGACTATTTTTTTGATCAGTTGTATACTGATTCTTGGTCAGATGTAGCTGTTATAACATATTTTGGTTCTAAACAATAAAACATCACAATAGTAAATGTTATATAACAAAACAAAAATCGATTGTACTAGTTAGTAAGTTAGTAAATTAGGCATTTGCACTTTATCATTCTGTAAATGAATTTTCTATATCTCAACAACAAAATTATGGCATAACATAAAATTAGTTTAATAAAAAGTAATCAAACTGATACTATGTTTTTTCAGGGACTATGCGCATAATCAAACTTCTTCCATACACACATCTACAATTATATTGGTATATAGTGTCGCAAGCAATAAACGACTAATAAATTGGTTTGTTATGAAACGATTGGAAAACGTTCGCACACGTCTTACATTTAAACGATAACCTTTATGCTTTTTTTTACATTATTATACTATACGAAGTATAAATGGAAAAGAGTACTCACCTCTGCCGGATGCTCGATATATTCTACTCCATGTTGAGAAGTAGCGTTAGGTTCAACAGTCCAAATTTTCAATCCGCCTTTCTTAAACAATCCCTGATTTGGCACTAAATTCAAATGAAGTTGTCTACCGAAAGCACTAAGTTTTAAACTAGTCCTATCGTCCGCGGATTTAGCACTATACGAACCCGCATTAATATTACTCTTATCAACTTTTGCCCGATCGATATTTGTAGTTGTACTATCCGCTATAGAATTTTCCTGAACTGACTGTACACTACGCCTGCTCCTCCTTACCTCGTCAACTTGTACCACGTCATACTCTGGAACTGTAAATAAGAATTACGTTTATTATTAAGAAAAAATTGCATGAGGTTTTAGGGTGGCTCGCCTTTGGGATGTTACTAAGCTGCTCTTCTAAATTAGCTTCAGTACACAAAAAAAAGGAAAACTCAATTGAATAACATTAATATGTGCCGCGAAGATTTTGAATTTATCAAAATTCAATATGTTCTAAAAATTATTTTTTGAACTTGTCTTAGTATGCATTAGAAGAATACAAACTTTGTCGAAGATATTTAAATAATGTAAATCAACGTTTGGATCGTTTTATAGATAAATCTGACATGTAACTACATGTATAGTTTTCCTAAAATTCTTTTTTTACATAGTCATTTATTAATCGTCCAAAAATAATAAATATCTACTCACTAAATAAAAATGTATTGTGTCTCAATCTAGCATCAACAGAAATAGATGTCTCTAGAGTATCGCAGAACCATGCATAGCAACGTCGCTATACACACCACGAGGTGTATTAGGAATTTGACATTTATTTACTGATAAATATCACGTATATATAATAACTACAATGTTACAAACAAAACACGAACGGCTTTACTTAAGTACTCTACTGTACTAGACGCTCGATATGTGAACGATAGCAGCCAAGCACTGTTCACATTACTGAAAGTTTCATTAGTGAGCCTTATTTCATTTATAAAGAAATTGCATAAAAGAAAATATGTATGTTTATTAACAAATAAATTATGAACAATGAATAACATAATACATATATTATTAAAACATAAAAAATAAATTTTACACTATTTTGAAGCACAGTGTCCTATTTTTCTTTGCGTAAATACCCTTGGTATTTTCTAATGCCATTGCCCTTAGTTTACGGAGCACTAAAATATCGGAATATAATATGTCTTTTTCTGCAGCCCAATCTAACACTTGATTAAAAATTCCTACATCTTCATCGTCATAATCATCACTGGAGTGAAGCAAATTTTTCCAACACTTCCTGATTGTTTGCTGGTTAAGGGCATTTCACGCTATATCTAAATTTAAAATTGCTCCACGTAAAGTTACTTGCTTTAAGGATTCAGAAATGTTTTTTGGATTTTTTTGATAGCCCCGACGAAAGTAGAAATTTTGGATAATGTAATTTTTATTACATTTTGATCCATCGGTTGGATAAGTGGAGTTACATTGGGTGGTATGAACATAACACAAATTGAGCCATTGGGCTTCTTAATTGTTCCTCTGGAGGATGACTTGGTGCGTTATCCAAGATTAACACCGCCTTTATTAGAAGATTTTGCTTTCTTAAGATATATTTCACCTGAAAATTGAATATGTATCAATAAATTACATTACTTATTATTACAGTTTTATTGCCATACCTGAGGGACAAAGTGCTTGCGGAGCCATTCCAGAAATATGCCTTTGGTCATCCAAGCGGATTTTGAATACTTACAATCAACGGGACTCTTAAAATTTCTAAATGAACGGGGATTTTTTGCCTTTCCTATTACTAGTGGGCTTATTTTGTGTGTACCACTAGCATTAGTGGACGCTAGAAAAGCATGTCAAAAACAATACAACTTATTTTTTTAGCTATGAAAGGATAATGTAGTAAAATGTCTGCAATATTGAAATGTCGGAGAGTAACTTTATCGACAACATTACATTTCATACCGTGACTTTGGACAATCGGCTAGTGTGTTGCTGAGACGTTGTTTCTTGCCCAAAAGCTATGTGAGGACTAGTTGAATGATGGCTCACATACATATACATAGCACTAGTTGCTAGCATTCCTTTTGCATAAATTGGGCGCATTAGAGACTGATAATTGGTTTACCCCAGCTTAGTACTTTAACCGTTTAACCAGAGATTCCAGAATGTCTTTTCCAATTCTGTCCCTATCAACATATCCATATCAAAATAACCGGCGATTTTCCTGTGCGACTTTTAGTTTATTAATTGAAAAATTGAATACACGAACGTCGACAAGGTATTATGTAAAGCAAAATATTTACACCTCCTAACTTTGCAACAAACGTAAATACATTAAGCGTACGTTTTAAAATAGTTTGAAGGTTCACTAATTTCGTACCCGCAATGTAGTGACTTTAAATATTTAACCATATGTTGGTATATTTGTCCCTTTTCATGTGTTTATATTACTACTACAAAATATTCATCTAGGTGTTAGTTTCACTTTTTCGGTAGTGCATACCACAAGCTATTGAACAAATATAATAATTTAAATCAGTACTTAAATAAGGAACCGAACGGCTTTCACCTTATGCATATAATCTAATACTACATATTGATTACATAATTATACTGTCACAGGAAATATTTTAGTTAAACGGAAGTTTGCATCATACGCAAACAACTCTGCTACCTCTAAATGTTTTTAAATTAAGAGTTTGTTACAGCATTGCCCAACTACATTCAATGAAACACTGTATACCATAGCAACAGCCACAATATAAAATGCGATCATAATCGTGATTACCTAAGTCATAGCTGTCCACGTGAAAGGTGCTCCTTAATTCCTCTATTGTCATGTGTCTATGCACCTGAAAATAAGAAAAGAATAGTGTATTACAATGTGAAATTTTTGTACAAGGTAGAATAATTAAATGTGTACAAGCTGGGATACAATAGCATTTAAATATTATGTCAATTACCACAAAAGCATCATCTTTACGCTCCCAACGCTCAGCAGGAAACCGTTGACTCAATTAAAAGTGAAATCTACTCTTACTTTGATAGTTTCAAGAAGGCATGGGATTTCTTAAATATATTTGCTTATATCAACTGAATAAATATAATTCTATTGTGTACAGTTTAAATTTGGTTAAGAAGAATACAGTTTGAAATGAGCACTTGGCAGATTAATAATACAATACAAAATGATCTATTTCCAACGACATGACTGATTTATTTTGTTACCAGTTTATTATTTTATCCCTTGCATTTAATATATTGACAGAGCCATTACGTTTAACCGTCACAAGAATAAGTAATAACAATTTTAACAAAGGCAACAGCGGGAAATTAAAGTGAATGTAAACGACATTGGCAAATATCTCCTTAAAGATATATTGTCCACTTCACAGACATTATATTAACAAACTTATGAGTGCGGCTTATGGCCTTGCATCAATGCTAATGATAAAAATGTAAGCCTACTTTAATATGTAAGCTAGCAACGTAATGAATTTTCGTACTTTTAAGGATTTGTTGTATGTCATACATTGTCTACCAAAAAATTGACATTAAATGGAAGAAACCCTTGCATTAGATACAAATTTAAAAAAATATCAACAATTACTGTTTATTTGAAAATATAAAAGGTTGATGATTTAATAATTTTTACTGTTATAAAATTACGATTTCCGAAATTGACAAAATTAGAAAATAAATAAACGTTCAACGATTGCTTTTTATGATATGTTTTAAGTCCATAAACATCCTTAAGGTTCCAAAAACTTTTTTCTTCATACTTTGTCGTAAACATAGAATTTTACAATTTGTAGAATATCTGCAACACTTTATACGCAATTTTTTTTTGAGTGGAAACTGAAGATTCATATTTCTTAAAAATAGTGAGAGTGGTTAGATAATCTGCTATTTACAGAAAAGTAATATTTTTGCATACTGTTTGACTTTTCAGTGAAGATATTTTTGTAAGAAATATTCTTGAATGATAAAGAATTTCGACTTGAGAAGTCACAAAAATTATGTATATGTATTTATATATTTTACAAGGGTCTTGAATAAAGAAATTTGTAGATGGTCATGAATCGATTGACGATTCGTTTCAGTTGAGTTTCGTCTATACCAATTGTTTTTACCATAAAAAGAATTTATTGAGAAAAAAGGCGATGAAAGAATTGTTTTAGTTATAAAATTAATGTTGTTATCAAACGGAGTTGCATGGGGAGACTATAGAGATGAATAACATTTTTATGAAAGAGGACAATAATACTCAGTACAGAAAATTCTAACGGAACTGTTATTATTATATGCAACTTTAATCGTTAAGGAAGTGCTGTTTTTCCAGACATAATAGGCATTCTTAAAGTAATTTTTTGATAAAACCTTCCTCTGACTTAAATGTGAAATTTGTCTTTAGTGGGGGGAAGGTCAAATTCTATAAGTAAAGATGTGAGAAATTTTTAGAGAAAAAAGCAAGAACCATTTTAGGAATAAAATTGGAACCTCTTTAGCAAAAAATGGGAAATTTTCAGAATCTACGTATAACAGCAGGAAAGCTTAAACTAAGCAATATTCCATGCAAATTGTAGAAATTAACACAAAAGCTGTTGATGATAATTTACGTGGATGGATTCACAAAATGTCTATTATATCATATATACAGTCTTAAAAATTTAAGCATTTTATTTGTGTGACTTGTATTACGTGCACTGCCGTCCATATTAGTTCGGACATCCAGTAAAATATTGTGAACTCTACTAAAAGATATAATTGCTTTTATATATTAATAATATTTATATTAGTTCCTTTATGAAGTTTATTGTTTATTAATTGTAGAGACAAACTTCCAAGAATATCGTTTAGAAAATGATTAAAAATCTATTATATTTTATGACCCAGTATCGTAATTTCCAGAATAATCCTCGTCGCCACAAATAGGATTACTTTTCGGACAATATTTTGTATTCATGAAGGATAACGGCCCCAACAGTGATACGTAAAAATTTCTCAAATGAAGAACAAGATAATGGCAGTTTACAAATAATGACATGGCCGCCGCAAAGTCGTGATCTAACTTCATCGAGCTGTTATGGGATGAACTTTTTTCAAGATACTTGCTTACCTAACGAATACTTAGCATCAAATATGCATAGCTCATAGGACATTTCACTAGTTTTAGGTAAAAAAATTACGGTTATGTTTCTGAAATTTGCGTGGGTGAATTTTATTTGTGTGTATTTCCATTTACATTTTTTTCGTCAATATATAGAAACACTTTTCCAACACAAAGTAATTCTCAACGCATTCACTGGATTGAAGCCTTTTTCCGCTACTTTCATATCTAAGGTATGTACAGCTCTGATTTATACAGTCCACTTAAATGTTGCGTATAGAAGCGGAATAGTTAACAGTCAAATCGTGATATGTATTATTTATTATACGTTCAATTACTTCTCCCTTCTTAAAATACGTTGTTCCACATAGCACGTGTTTTCTCCAGATACGTAAATAAACAATGTGTAAAGTGTACGTGTAAGTTTACTCGAATATGAGCATTGCCATGTGTGTTTACGCTAATGAGAGGTGACATTGCTTGATGGTAATGAAAAAAGATTAACGTATAATTTATGATGAACATAATTTTTATTATTACTTTTTAAAAGGAAAACATTTTCAATACTTCTTGGAAAATGTAGTTTTTGTTTGTTCGTATACTTCCTATAACTCTACTCATCGATTGCTACAGTTATTAATGTAACCTACTGAAAACCAGCCGTATTCAAATCCCTACTAGGAATTTTACCAAACATCGTGTTAATATGGAATCCGCAGTTTTACTATCCAATAATTGATTAGTATCTACAATTAAACCCATCGTTTGAATTTAAAAGTCGAAAATATAATACACCACATGGAGTATTTATTGCCTATTTTAAGATGTTTCACCTATGTGGTTTTTCGAACATCCAAAAGAAAATAAAAAAAAATCCTTACTGTAAAAATTGTGATACAAGGGGTGTGCATTAATTGCTTGATACCCCATATTTTACCCGTTTTAAAATAAAGTGCAAGATGTTTCAAAATATCTACTGCCTGAACTAGAATCTGGCACCTTTCTTCGGGGGTTATTTTTCCCCCATGAGCTGGATACGTTTATGGTTTATGATTCGAAAAGGATATATAACTGCAGTATCTGAAATTCCGAGTATGCAAATATTGCGCATGGGAGTCAAATATGTGTCTGCCAAGTATAACCAGACAAAGTCATAACACAGACACTTTCCGTTAAAGTAATTGTTGTAATTTTATAGATTACTGATATAGTAGATAATGTAATGAAGGGGTATATGATAGCGTTAAATATCAAGTAATTATATAACTATTTGAATAGCAAGAAGGGTTTTTTCTTCTTGCTATTCAAATAGTAACATATACACATTCCCAATGTTTCTTTTATCTTTTTTGCTTAATTTTTGACGAATCTACTGGAACGCTTAGAATCATTGTTCTGTTACAGCATAAAATTTGCGCCGATTACGGGTCATCTGGACAGTATCGTAGTTTTTTCCGCATAAAATAAATAACGTTCAACTGTAATTTTTTCGGTGGTTCCAATTAAACCACATACTCCTAACGCAATAGACCTATCCCATACAAAAACTCCACACTTAATCATGACTTGACTATGCTGAGGATGATATATTTTATCCCGACTTTAGCGAATATACTGTTGCCGTCTGAAATCAAATAATTTACATTTGTTTTCATCGGTATGCATTACTAAGTTCCACATTTCCTTACTCCAATTCTTTCAATCTCTTCTCGTCAACAACGGCTTTCAGACGTCAAAACTTCCTATCAGTACTAAGGTTTTGTTATGCATTTATTATCAGTCGCAGTTAGTATTTGATTGACTAGCTCTGTAGAAGTTTTAAATTCCTAAAGTACTACCTTATTACGATATAGCATTAATATTTTCAACTACATTAAAACTTTTTTTGGTAAAATGTAAACTACAAGCTTGTAGATTTTTGAATACATTCAAATAAATCTTAAAATTAATTTTGCTTTTGTTGTTACAATACAGCAAAATAGTTCTATACGATTAGACAACGTGCTATTCTTTTACATCAATTGTCAGATTTACAGTCTCCACCTACTACACCAGTATCATATCAAATCAATCTTTCATGAAGATATTAGCTATGATAGGTGATATCTGTGATCCCATTGGCGCTCCTGTCTATACCTCTCGTTGTTGTATGCGAAGTAGATATTTGTCAGGCAATGCTCTATTAAATTTCCACTTGGTGCTTGTTGCTGATGATGTCGACTGTTTCATTGATCGGTACTTGGGTGAAGATCGAAGTTACATCGAAGCTGACCAACATGTCTATGCTCTTCACATGTTGCTGACATAGGATGTCGATGAAGTGGTTCGCATTCTTGACGTAGGAGGTCATCTCTTCGCCGTATGGCTTTAGTTGGTTCGTCAAGTATCGGTCAAGGGCTTGAGTCGGTGATTCTATGCTACTCACTATGGGTCTTAGATGTACATCCTGTTTATGTATCTTTGGCAATCCGTACATTTTTGGACATTTTCCCTTGGGTATAATCGATTTCTTCATTTCTTCACCCAGCAGTGCGTTGTTGATTTTAGTTCTAGTTGTCTTTTCCATCTATGTTGTTGGATCTGTTGTAATGAGCTTGTACGTAGGACCGTCCAGAAGTTTCTGCATGTTATGTTTGTAGTTCCTTGTATTGAGGACTACTGTAGCGTTGCATTTATCTGCTGGGAGAATAATGATGTTTTTGTCCCGTTTAAGCTCGATTAGTGCCTTCAAGTTCTCTGTGCTGAGATTCTTCTTTGGTGGACGTGTCTTCCTTAGTATGGTGCAGACTTCTTGTCGTACAGTCGCAGCTGTGTTCGGTTCCAATATGCTAATTGCGATGTAGACTCCACACACGATCTTCTCCATTGGTAGTTTGTTGGGTGCGATTGCGTAATTGAAACCTTTCGGGAGAACCTGCTCCTATATATAAGAAATTATACAAGAAATATGCGTCAGGATACAAAAGCAATGATAGCAAAAAATAACATCTACCAAATACTTCATTTTAAATTCTGATTTCTATCAAACCTAAATAAATAGTTCTTAAACAAATATAACTACCCTAAGGTTAAAAAATTATCTTTCTCGCGATATATAGCCCAATATAAAAGCTATACGGTATTAAGTAACAAAAAGGTTAGCAAAATTGAGCGACGAAACTAGCACTGACACTGATATGTGTCGATGTGTATCGCTCATTGGCAATTTATTTGGCCTCATTAGAACTTTGATTCATGCTTTACGCAATTTTACAACCTTTTCCGTCTCTCTTGTTTCCTGTTTAGGTGGAAGTGTTTTTATTCATATTCCGGATTTGGTTTTAGATATATTCCCATTTTCTTCAGTGGGATGAAGACCAAATTAAATCCAGCAAACAGAAGAAGAAAATTGCTAGGTAATATGGCAACGGATTTTTCTCGAGGAAGAAGATACATATTTGACATTAACAAAAGTTTTTCATCATATTCTAAACCGTTGCATTTTTATTTCTTTCTTTCAAATTAATTTTTCGAATTGTTTGGCCAAATTATCTTTTGGGAATTGCTGTAAGTAAATGGATGTGTCTCTTTCGATTTCAAATTCATAGACATAACAATATTTTATGAGGCAGTAACCTGAATAGTTTATGCGTGTTACACATCGGTAAACTTAATGTATTCTTGAGTAAGAACAACCTGTATGCTCGAGCACATGCATTGAACATGAAATTCACAAAAAATATGTCCAAATCACCTAGCGTTTCACACTACCTACATACACAACTTCCAGTAATAACAAGCCTTCGTAATACGTATCGTACCATTTAAATTTAATTATGGTTTTTGTAGTGGAAGGCTACGATCACTTTAGTGGCTTAGCATGTACGTAATGTATTTTGCTTTTAAATCAGTTATGATCCAAAAAATTTGATTTGAAAATGTTGATGCATTGAAGAACCATATAAAATTCTTACGTTACATTAAGGTATAGTCGAGTAGTTAGAAGTATGGGATGTGCTGTCTACATTTTACGTAGATATATCAATGTACGCGTTCGCAGATTGATGGTAAACGAATTCCACTTTCACCAACAGTTAACTCACGCGTTTATGCTAAATTGAAAGGCAATTTGAAAAGAATTGCCAGTAGGATGTTAGATATTATGTAAAATCACGTTTTGATTTTCTTAAATTATACACGATTTATCAGAATATGTAAAAGAAAGTAATAGAGCGATTATACACACTAATTGAGACTGGTCGACGTATACTTTTTCGTTTCAACTTTTCGCAGAAAGGTGGCTAACTTATCAATCATTATAGATATTAGTGCTTAATTGGTTCTTTAAAACAGCGGATAATTCGGTCCCCGTGCTGGGTCCCCCTCTGGCGGGATTAAAATTTATTTATGTTAGAAAATAAAAGTAAAAACGTAACCTGCTGCAGCGTTACTGGCATCATTTATCGCTTTCAAAGATACTTTGTATCCCATTTTTCCTTAGCAAGTCGATGTAGTTATATACAATAATTGTAACCACATTCAACAAAACTAAACTTATTTTCAACAACAGAGTCATTGTCGATGTTTAAGGTAACTAATTTCCTGTTATATATACCGTATTTAATACGCTTTCAACACCGTGTTAAAAACATTGAAATGCAAAATTTCAAAATTTCACACTTAAAACCATAAAAAGGTATCAATAAAGTAAGAGGGAAGTCCAATATTTGTTACTACTTTTCGGTGTTACGAGATTGTATTATATAGCGCAAGGTTACTTACTAAAATAGAAACCTATAGAAACTGTGGTGGTTAACACAATAATAATCGGCAATTAGTGCGCACTACAAGAGAGAAAATACTTATATTCTAATGTATTGTAAACATATTCAATGTATTACAAGGTTTGCGGATTCACGACTTCATATTTGTTTTCAGTTTTTTATTCACCTTTCTCTTTGTTGCACTAATGCACGAAATATCGAAAATATATAGTTACACAATCTTATATCTTCTTTTAAATTTATACATATAGCTAATTCATTAAGTTTGTCAGTTTTTTGTAGTGCTAAATGTATTTGGCATGCATGTATGTCATAGGTATACGTTACATATAAAATTACATTCACCTTTTATGAAGAAAGTCATAAATAAATAACTTAGGCATAACGAAAGCGTCAAATGCTATGTATAGTTTTAGGTGTTTGCGCTATGAATCCTAGAATATAAATGCAATAGAACGAAAAATAGTTATAGATACATATCAATTTACGTGTACAACGTCTACAGCAAATTACAGAGAGCTAATATTGATTCTATTGTTTTTTGGTTTACCTGGTAATTGAAAATATACCAACAAAGGGATATTATACCTATTACATCTATCATATAACATACTATCATCGTACGGTGATAGTAACCAGGAGGGAATTGCAATGTGTCAGTAGAAAAATTGCTGGAAGCACGCTGATGAGACCAGGTAGGCAAAAACATGTCTGTCAGCGTTTTTATCTCTCCTCACACTGTCTTTCCCGTAAATGATTCCACCAGTACTATGAGTAGCTGTATTTAGGATAAAAGATATATTTTATTTTTTACCATTTTCTAGGCATAGAAGGGATAGCGGCCCGATGTGAACGGTAGCAGTTGTCATCAGTTTGGCGCGAGCTGTACTATCATGTGGATGGATGATTTACATACCCTGCTAATACCTAACGAATGACGTGGTACAGAGCGGCCATAAACAGACGAAGTAAGTAAATACATCGGGAAATTTTGACGTGCGACAAATCAGTGCACAATGTCTGCATGAAACAATACAAAACATGCCAATTACCTAGGTTATCGTATATAACGGATCTTAGTTATATAAAATAACTTAAAACGGCGTTAACATTATTAACCACCATATTAACCACCTAATAGTTATCCATTTATGAAACATTACTGTACAGTACTATGCTTCGGATTCTATTATTAGCAGCTGGTGCTGTTTGCTTTGCGCTATTCCTACTATACCACCCTATGTTCCCGAAACAGTGAACAATTCTAATATACACATAGTTTGCATAGCAGTTGATATAAATAGTATTTCATGCGAAATGAAGTTAAAGCAAAGCTCTGCGCCCTACTTGTGGTTCTAAACCATAAATGAATAAGATTTTCGGAAACCACGTGCTAATTAGAAGTTAAGTTTTCCAAGACAAGGGACGATCTCAAATGATTATATAGCATTTATAATACTTAACAGTTTTTGCAATTGTATTTTTTTCCAAATTCTGATTCGGTTTTTACAAGAGATGCAGAACCTTTTGCATTTTTGGAGCGCTTTCTTGTCATTCTATAAAAAATACTGAAAAAAAATAAAACCTTCCGCATGAAGGAAGATGGTATCTAATCTCGTGTCTCACTATTATTTTGTAGAGAGTAAATAATACTTTAAAATTTTGAATAAATTAGAGAGTTAGGCTATTGTTCCCATAAATGTGCGGCAATTAGTGCAAGTTTGCTGACATAGTCGTTTAATATTTTTAGTATAGTTAGAAGACTAGAAGAGCTATTACAGGAAATAGGGACAGGTGACGATACATATGTTTTTAATAACTACAAATTCTTGTATCGAGTATTGAAATTAACATAACTGCACATAGTTAAGAGCAAAACTCAATTTACACGCTTTCCTTTATCAACACTTGTACTGACATAAAATTAAAAACTTCTCGACATTTGACAGAACTGAAAACAATCGTTTTAGGTTCGTTCCTTACATAAAGATGTCATTTACATAAGCGAAAACTATGTATGCATATAACGTCGGAACGTTTAGCGCAAGTTAAACTAATGTATTGCGAAGGCTGATCAAAAAATTGGGATTATACATACGTCTGTGTTTATTTGTTTATGTAATAATTAATAATAATAACAAATAGTGAATTAAGAAAGAACATCTATTCTTGTTATTGCATATTACTATGCTTATTATGGCTTTTGTTAACTTTAGAATTTTTCAAAGTAAATTGAAAAATTAGGTAGAAATATTTAGACATATGTAGATATGTGTACAAACAAATAAAGGGAGATAGGTTTCACCGCAGCGCTATGTTGAGGTTAATATCAGTTTTGTGTTGAATTGAGATGTTAATGTAAATGTCTAATAATTGTATGTATACGAGGGCGATTTAACAGGAGAGTGATTTTTCATTGAAATGCTGTAGGATAAAAGATATATTTTATTTTTTACCATAATTCCCATTCAGTTCTATGCATTTAGCCCAGTGACTTTTCAGTTGTATTGAACAACATAAAATGTAATATTTCACAAACTTGCGTTTCATCCGAGAGCTGTTTGACCGTAATATTTAAGTAACTTCTCTGCACATTCTTCGATGTTTGCTCTACGTAGAAAATATGCAATCAACACACGGAATTTTTTTTTCTCCATACTAAGACAAACACAACAAATAGTTCACTTTAAATGATTGTGAAAATTTATTTATCTGACAGATTTCCTGAAATTTCAACAATAGGCATCTAAAACTGGGCTGGGCTCAGCAATTTTGCTAACTTTTCAAAAGTTGATCTGCCCTCAAATAGCCCTCGCACATACATAAAGTGCATCATCCAGCATGAGAACGTGAACTACGTCATCGAATTTTGGAGGGCAAAAAAATCATACTTAATCAGTGGCGCGTACAACTGAATTTGTACACAAATAAATGAGATTCTTAATAACCATTCCTTTTTTGATATCCTACAGTATTTATACTACTTACAAGACAACAATATGAAAAAATTCTGTTTTAAAGCTGTTTTCATTGTTTATAACGATGACATAAAACACACGACACTTTTGAATTTAGGACGTTGTATTCAAAATAACTTCAAGGACGATATCAATTTTAGTCATTGGTTGTATGTTCACCGTTCAGCGAAGTTTACCTTCTGCATTATTGTCACTTTCTCATATCAAATGTTTCGAAAAAACACAATATTGTCAATACGTAGTCTGTACAGATATGTAGATGTTTGTTTCCGAGAACCATTGATTACAGCGACCTTTAATATTTCCTGTATATTTTAATGTAGCTTTCTAACTTTCACACGCTCGGATGTAACATGAGCATCAAGATTCATTACCTTCACAGCCAGTTAGATCGTTTTCCAGAAAATTTAGGTGATGTTAGTGAAGAACACGGGAAAAGATTTAATAAAGACATCATTATGGAGGAAAGATACCAAGGAAGATGGGATACCCATGTGGGCCGCACAGTTACAGTTGAAATCTTCAGCGAAACTGCTCAGATAAACCTCACGCAAGGAAATCTTATAAAATTTGTAACTGATGATTGAAAGTTGTATATGCATATTTTTCTGTTAACTAAATACCTCCTACCCATTTTTTTTGTGTTTCAGTTAATAGTTATCAAATAGTAATATTTAAAAAGTTATGTACATAACAAAACATTAAGTATATCTAATTTTGGCGATTTTTTTCTAAATAGGGGCGAAAAAGTAAATTTCGAAAACTAGATCTGATAGAACAAATATGACGGCATTTTTGGATTAGGCACCCCAAAATTGCTTAATTACACTTATAAATCCGAGGCACCAAAATATATCTTGGCCAGTGCTATAGCAAACTGTAATTGCTTTGGTGAATCTAGATTGATTAGTTTTTAGGCTACTGAGCAGTTTACGTTTTACTGGACAGAGTTTCTCTGTTATTATTTTATATTCGAAGCAATGTAATAAGTCCAACTGATTTAGCACATTAAGTGTCGTTTCTATCTGGGTTAGATGGAAATGCACTCTATACTTTGCGGCATATACATATGTCAACGTCGTATTTACATTCTCAATTAATAGACACTAATTATTTCTTTTACGCTATGGTATAATGTATCTAAAACTGAGTTTGGCCTACGCATTCTGTTTTTCCTTTCTGTAGTATACTCGCAATAATTGAAATAATCTAAAATGTATACTCTATCGTTTTCTTTTGTTAAAAGATGTTTCCAAGCTGTTGTAAGAATACAAAACGACAAATGAGGTACATTTTATCTGTAGGTACATTTTATGGACAATTTGTCACTCTATGCATTTATGTATCTCAAAAAACAGCGTAATAGTAGTTAGTATAATTTATACATCTGAATTTACTGTAAGCCTGGCGTGCCGCCATTTTCGCTCCGACTTCAGCAGACTTCTTCTTGTATTACTAGACACATCGATCCCTTTTTCTATTAACACCCCCAATTTATTCTAAATAATATTGAAGATTTGATTGGATTACGTTAGAATATTGTTACAAGAGGAATGCAATAAAGTTTTGATTAGCTGTTTCGTTTCCTTTTTCCACACATCTTTTAGTTTAATCCTTATTTCTTCTTTTCAAGATATATTGTGGCTACATGTATTCAATATGACATAACACATGGGCTGAAAAGTCCCGGGCCTAACACATAGATGACGCTAGTTTTATTGCAGTCACCTTTCTCTCAGTTAGTACTAACCTTCAAAAGACAGCTGTTAAATTTTCATGATATTCTATTCATTAGTTTGTGAGTTATTGTGCTAAGAGTCACGCTACTTTTGTTATTTTCAAAACAATGGATCAAAAACAATTTCGTGTTTTAATTTTACACTGCTTCCTGATAGGAAAAAAATACCGTTCAAGCGAAGCAACGGCTTGAAACAACAATAAAACGTTGGTTTGCTGACTTCAAACGTGGTCGTAGAGACACCTATGATGCAGAACGCAGTGGACGTCCAAATGAGGCGGTAACACCAGAAAACATCAAAAAAATCCACAAAATCGTTTTGAATGATCGAAAAGTGAAGTTGCGTGAGTTAGCTGACATCGTAAAGATATCAAAAGAACGTATTGGCTTTATATTGCATGAGCATTTGACTATGAGAAAGCTCTGTTCAAAGTGGGTGCCGCGTTTGCTCACTGTTGACGAAAAACAAGAACGTGTTGATGATTCTGAGCAGTGTTTGGCCATGTTTAAACGTAACAAACCGGAATTCTTGCGTCAATATGTGACAATGGATGAAACATGGATCCATCACTTCACTCCGGAATCAAAACGATCGTCATCTGAGTGGACAGCAACTGGTGAACCTCGTCCAAAGCGCCCGAAAACACAACAATCGGCTGGAAAGGTTATGGCCTCGGTATTTTGGGATGTGCGTGGTGTAATATTCATCGACTATCTTGGGAAAGGGTATACCATCAACAGTGACTATTATATAGCGTTATTGGAGCGTTTGAAGGCCGAAATTGCAAAGAAACGACCGCATATGGCAAAGAAAAAAATTTTGTTTCATCAAAACAACGCACCGTGTCACAAGTCAATCGAAACAATGGCAAAACTACATGAATTGAACTTCGAATTGCTCCCACATCCACCGTATTCGCCAGATTTGACTCCCAGCGACTACTGGCTGTTCGCAGACCTCAAAAAAAATGCTCGCCGGTAAGAAATTTCGTACGAATGAAGAGGTTATCGCTGAAACTGTTTATTTTGCCTATTTTGAGGCAAAAGATAAATCGTTCTACAAAAGTGGTATTGAAATGTTAGAGCGGCGTTGGAATGATTGCGTTGCTCTTGATAGAGATTACGTTGATGAATAAAGCTAATTGTGAACCAAAAAAACCGTGTTTTCTTCACGAGAAATTTAAAATTTCCTGTAATACATAAATTGTATGTCTTGCCGATACGTTTATTTCAGATTATATGTTATATAATTTGCATATTTTTTAGCAACTGGTTTTCCAACTGATCACATGTCAAACAACACATATAATACGGGCGATTTGCCCAAATGTTATAACCGCTAGTTTATTGTTAATCAAGTTCGATGCCAACGGGGTTAACACGGTTAATTAAAAAATGATGTATCTGCTTACTTGTACTCTATGTAAGGATACTCGTATATTTACTTGTTATTCATTAGTGGATCGATTCGATCACGATTGTGCAAAGAAAACCAAATTATTTCCCGTAAATAATTACGTTTTTTTAAACAATCGTAAAACGTGAACCGGCAACGAATTAATTACATGCAGTTTTTAGTAATTGTTGCAGTTATTGCTTTATGCTATATGCGGTTGGGTCATAACTACATATAAAGATATCCCTACATCCCAAATTTTCCCATAAAACGTAATGTTTCAGACAATAGAAACTTTATTTTTGTCATGCAGAGAATAATAGTTTATTGCTGTTGTAATAGTGTTTATTTATGTACATCTTACGTTCACAAGCATATACAGTAACATGCGCACTCAAATTTTTCAGATCTAGGGCAGTACCGAACCTGTATATATTGTTATCTCCTTCATAACCTCTCGCCAAAATTCTAGATAATAGGCACACAATGTTGCGAGATGGTTGGGAGTGAGAGTATGCGAACCGTAATAGCTTCAGTGGCTTCCGTTTCAATGCTGTAAAAATTAATATATTAAAAAAGATTAACTGTACACCGCGTTCGTATATATAGTTAACCAAATCTCCGAAAGAATGATATTAATTGTTTATATATAATGCCATGCCATTAATACGTGATGTTGATCTATGAGGAAGGAAAATCAATATTTTGATAAATTCTAGAGTTCCAATTGTGTTTACAAATACACCACTTGTTTGCAGACTGTGACGGCACGTTGAATATTTACAATTGCAATATAATTATTTGTCCAAGATGTATATTTGTAAGAATCTATATTTTGTGAAAGTACATCAAGTACAAGGTATTTGTAATGCTTCAGAGAAGCGCTTCATTCTATACGTCATGCAGACTTATACACCATTAAGAGCATACATTTGAATAATAGCCACATTTAGATGAAATAATTATTTCTTCAGTAAATTGGTCCGTTAAAGCGAGGATATTTTTTAAAAGAATTGATAGAAGCGAGAAGATTGTAAGAAATTTAAACTGATAACAACCTTATTTGTGTCAATTTATTGCCTGCATAAGTAAAGAAATACGAATATTTACTCTGTATCTACTTTGCAAAAAAGTTGGTAATAAGGCAGCAACTAATTAAAAATGTATTTTACAGCGTCTTCATTACATTTCGGGCAGAATTGTAATTTGTAAAGGATGACTTTCCCCATGTTGAAGATTATCTTTCGTTCCAGATTAAATGTTTGATTCTTTTGATTCCGTTCGTTTATGTTTGTATCTAAATTGACATTTTATGATTGGGTTTAATATACTGAGTTGTACTAATGTTATTAGTGTATATACAAAAATTAAGTAACATAAATATACCTACTACCGAAAAGTTGTTCAATGTTGCTTCAACGAAGTTAAATTCCTATTATATCCAAATTTAAGATAGATTACCCCAACAGCATTTGACAACTATCCTACAACATATTTTACGATTAACTATCAAGTGCCGGAAAGCGCATTCTGAAATTGATTTATTGTACTAAACTGGGCAACCGACCTACGTGCTTTAATAAATTGCGTTGAATTCTAGCAAAAAGGAAAAAGTGCAACACAATCTTTTGAAAATCTGTCTCTCAATCATTTCCTATCTTCTTTTTATGAAATTCCTTTTATCTCTTTTTAGTCTAAATTTTGATAATATCGTTATTATAATTGCAGATATATTATGAGAGTCTTAATAATCACAATTGCTTACTGTTACTGAACGAAATCTTGAATATGTCCATATTAAAACAGTTAAAAGAAATATCAAGAAAATTATATACAGAGATACAGAAGAGTTTTAAGTTAGCGACGTGTAATCTGCATAATTACAAAACCGACATTAGCGGAATTGTTTTTAGATATACTAAAAAAGAGATTTTAAAAACTTTGAACCGTTTAGGAAACATTTTAAAAAAGTATGAATTTTCGAGAAGAATATGCCGCATAGATTGTTTTTCTTTCTACAGTATTTGAGAGGGAAATAATATACATGTTTTATATGAGTATTGATAGAATTTTGCACTGTGCAATAAGTAAACTTATTTATGAAAGATTTAAAATTTTGTATGTAGCGACATTTTCATGGAGTCGGTATCTTTCCTAATCTCCACGTAAGCCTAAAGTCAAACAATATTGGAATATAAACTAACACTTCAAAGAATGCACATTTTCACGGCCGGTACTGTTTCAAAAAGGTTCTTCCAGGAAGTTTAGCCGTGGTCCGCTGGAATTTCTTCCGGACGTTTCGTTTACAGCTGCGGTAAACATCTTCACCGGCGAGGTCGAAGTGTTCGATTCGGTGCCTCAGCGTCGAATGATTCGTTGTCGGTCTAGGTATATTGATTTTGAACGAGGGTCGGAGAGATGTTCCATTTCCTCTTCATCTTGTTTGGTATCATTGGTTCATTCAAATTATAAACGAAAATTTGGAAATGTTAAACAAATTATTTTGAAGCATGATGCCTATCGCAATTGTATAAAGCCAATACGTTCTTTTGTCTTTTGTCTTTCGTCGGGCTTTTTGTGTGTTCTACGTGGCGTGAAGTAGATGGCTGTAGTTTTCCCTGTATTCATCTTTATTCGCCATTTTGAAAACCATTTGTAGAGCGTGTCGATGTATACTTGCAATCTATCGTGCAGCGGTTTCATTTGCCTGTGGCTATAATAAATAGCGGTATCGTCTGCAAATTGGGCAATGTGACAAATGTTTGACTGCAGTATGTCGGAAGTGTAGATGTTAAACAGGAGCGGTCCCAGCACCGAGTCTTGCGGAGCTGCTGCTTGCGTTGTTCTGGAAGTGGAGATGTCTTCTTCTATTTTAACAGAAAATAGTTCCGTCGCGTAGATAGTGTTGAATGGGATTGGTAAGCGTGGCTGGAATCCGGTGCAATCTCATCTTATGTATGAGCCAGATCTTGTCGAACGCCTTCTTGATGTCTAGCATGATGACTGCAGTTGGCGTAGATTTATCCATGTTCGAGGTGATGTGTTCAGACATTCTCAGTAGCTGCTGTGTTGTCGAATGCTCCCGACGAAATCCAAATTGAAATCCCGGGATGATGGATTTTTCTTCTACTACCGATAGCAGCCGCTTTTGTATTACTCGCTCCGAGATTTTGCTGAGCCCTGGTAGCAAGCTGATTGGACGATATCCTGTACTCCGTGTGAACTTGTTTATTGATGACGTCGGTGAATTTTTCGTGATTCCTGTCCATTGGTGGATTAGGGCGGAAAGTCCCCTCGAAGTAGTTAGCAAATTCCTCGGTTTTGTCGAAATTGTTGTGGATAATACCACGTGTTCCGAGTATCGGTGGTATCTTTTCCTTTTTTGTCTAGAGCATTTTAGTTATTTTCTACAGTCCGGTGTCATCGTCGTTTTGGCGATTTTGGCGTCCCATTGATCATTGTAGTGTTCGGCAAGGTCTTTTTTAATTTCATTTGTGATGTTATTCAGAAGTGTCTTTGCGTTCGGGTGAAGTTTTCTTTCATACTGTTTGTAAAGCAGTTTCTTTTGATGTATTTTTATTTTTATGTAATTCGGTATTGTTTCCCTTGGTGTTCTAAATTTTGTGGTTGTAGCTGAGTTCAGTGCCAATGTTATGTCCTCTTCGAATTGTTTTACCCCGGTATCGATGTCATTGTCTGTGCTGATATACGTTGATCTTAGTTTTAGACTCTTTCCAAACTTTTGCCAAGTTGTGGTGCGAATTGTTTCTTGGATGTTAGAACTCTCAATCGACACTGTCATAATCACAGGAAGGTGGTCAGATGACAAGTCGTTTATAGTTTCTAGGTGGTAAGGTATCGTGACGTTCTTTAGGATTACTAGATGTAGAACGTTCGTTGACCCGGTTGGCGTATGAATGTGCGTATCCTCTGTTGGTGCATCCACGGTGAGGTTTCTTCCGTCGGCAATTTTTTCAAGTTGTTTCCCTTTACGATTCATAGTTTTAGAATTCCACTGTGGATGTTTACTATTGAGGTCTCCGCCAAAATTGTAGAGTGGTGAGAATTAAAAACTGCGTCGATATCCGCTTCTTCTATGTCGTTTTGTAGTGAGCTCTACGCCGCATACGGTGCTATGCTCTTTTCGTGTGTATATGTACAGCAGTAGTTTCAATTGTTGCCGTGTTTGTTCCAATTGAATGATGTTAGTTTCACTGCTCACAATGGTCCCCGTCAAGAGTGTCCTTGAACAACTGCATAACATTTTTCCTCGGGAAATTACTAAGCTCTTCGAACACGTGTTCACCACAACGTATTTTCAATGCAGCAACGACTTCTATGAACAACTTGACTGAGTGGCGATGAATAGCCCCCTGGTACCGGTCATAGCAAACTTTTATATGACTTTGAAAGCAGGACACTTGACACCGCCACTCAAAAACTGCTGTGTTGGTATCGGTACGTTGATGATACCTTCGTTGTGTGGCCCCACGGGGCGGACGGGCTAGGTGAGTTTCCACAACACCTCAACTCCATTCATCCACGAATTCAGTTCACTATGGAATTGGAAAGAGATGGACAGCTTCCTTTTCTCGACGTCCTGGTAAACAGAATCAAGGACGGTACACTACACCATAGGGTTTATCGAAAACCAACACACACCAATCGCTATCTTCACTATAACCGCCACCCAAAACAGAAATGTGCAGCGATCAAAACGTTGGTAGACTGTGTGGCGCGGATCTGTTAGTCCCAACACATCGAACAGGAATTGCAACATCTGAACCAAGCGCTGCAGGCCAACGACTACGGGAATCCGCAGATAAAGAGGGCAACTGTTCAGAGATTGGCAAGGGACAGCGTCCTACCTTATATCAAGAGCGTTACGGACCGAAACGGCAGGACACTAGAGCGATACAATATAGAAACGAAAAAAGCTCACCGTGGACGCACCAGCAGAGGATACGCACGTTCATACGCCAACCGGGTCAACGAACGTTCTATATCTAGTAATCCTAAAGAACGTCACGATACCTTACCACCTAGAAACTATAAACGACTTGTCATCTGACCACCTTCCTGTGATTATGACAGTGTCGATTGAGAGTTCTAACATCCAAGCAACAATTCGCACCACAACTTGGCAAAAGTTTGAAAAGAGTCTAAAACTAGGATCAACGTATATCAGCACAGACAATGACATCGACACCGGGGTAAAACAATTCGAAGAGGACATAATATTGGCACTGAACTCAGCTACAACCACAAAATTGAGAACACCAAGGGAAACAATACCGAATTACATAAAAATAAAAATACATCAAAAGAAACTGCTTTACAAACAGTATGAAAGAAAACTTCACCCGAACGCAAAGACACTTCTGAATAACATCACAAATGAAATTAAAAAAGACCTTGCCGAACACTACAATGATCAATGGGACGCCAAAATCGAAAATATAAACGACGATGACACCGGACTGTAGAAAATAATTAAAATGCTCAAGACAAAAAAGGAAAAGATACCACCGATACTCGGAACACGTGGTATTATCGACAACAATTTCGACAGAACCGAAGAATTTGCTAACTACTTCGAGGGGACTTTCCGCCCTAATCCACCAATGGACAGGGATCACGAAAAATTCACCGACGTCATCAATAAACAAGTTCACACGGAATACAGTGACACAATAAACGTCCAAGAAACGATGACCGAGGAACTCCGGAACATTATAAAACCCTTGCGGAACGTAAAGTGCCAGGACACGATGGAATTACTAATACCGCTATCAAACATCAGACCTTAGAAGCCGTAGACACGCTGGAAGAAATTACAAATGCTATAATTAGACACCAGTATTACCCGAAGCCCTGGAAACATGCTACAATTATAATAATACACAAATCGAGAAAACCCAAAAACAAGACAGATGGATATCGTCCAATCAGCTTGCTACCAGGACTCAGCAAAATCTCGGAGCGAGTAATACAAAAGCGGCTATTATCGGTAGTAGAAGAAAAATCCATCATCCCGGGATTTTAATTTGGATTTCGTCGGGAGCATTCGACAACACAGCAGCTACTGAGAATATCTGAACACATCACCTCTAACATGGATAAATCTACGCCAACTGCAGCCATCATGCTAGACATCGCGTTCGACAAGATCTGGCTCATACATAAGATGAGATTACACCGGATTCCAACCACGCTTACCAATCCCATTCAACACTATCTACACGACGGAACTATTTTCTGTTAAAATAGAAGAAGACATCTCCACTTTCAGAACAACGCAAGCAGCAGCTCCGCAAGGCTCGGTGCTGGGACCGCTCCTGTTTAACATCTACACTTCCGACATACCGCAGTCAAACATTTGTCACATTGCCCAATTTGCAGACGATACCGCTATTTATTATAGCCACAGGCAAATGAAACCGCTGCACGATAGATTGCAAGTATACATCGACACGCTCTACAAATGGTTTTCAAAATGGCAAATAAAGATGAATACAGGGAAAACTACAGCCATCTACTTCACGCCACGTAGAAGACACAAAAAGCCCGACGAAATCCAAATTAACAACCACGCCATCGGATGGGCCAAGAAGGCGAAGTACCTAGGGGTTGTTCTAGACGAACAACTCACATACAGCTGGCACCTCAAGGAAATCAAAAGGAGGATAGCGGGAGCTTCGAAGGTCCTGTACCCACTATTAAATGAAAGAAGTAAACTATCACTAGATGACAAGGTCAAGATCATTAAAACAATAGTAATACCGATCGCCACCTACGCTGGTGAACTTTGGCATCAGGTAGCCGAAGCGCAAAAGAAGACGATACAGGAAAAACTCAACAAACTGACGCGGTTCAGCATCAGGGGCACCGCGTTACATCACAAATGCAAGAAGAATGTATCAAGAACTTAACATGGAAACACTTGAGACTATAATATACAGAAGAACACAAAACACATTAGACAGAATGGAGACGCATGATAACACAACAGTCAGAAGAATAATACAACCAACACGACGAATAAGGAAAGAAGGAGTTGCACAAATTAAACGAAGAGCTGAAGAAAAAGGCATCACGTTACACAAGACAAAAAGAAAGAAAACAAGAAAGACACACGCACACTGGATCCACAAATAAAATAAAAGCCACTGATCTACCAAACAAGATGAAGAGGAAATGGAACATCTCTCCGACCCTCGTTCAAAATCAATATACCTAGACCGACAATGAATCATTCGACGCTGAGGCACCGAATCGAACACTTCGACCTCGCCGCTGAAGATGTCTACCGCAGCTGTAAACGAAACGTCCGGAAGAAATTCCAACGGAACCCGCTAAATACTCCGGACGAATCTTTTACATAAACTAACATTATGACTTAATAAATTGGTGGAATTCTCTGAGATGTTAACTTTATCAGAGAAGAACAAGGAATGATTCAACGTTGCTTGCAAACGAGTTGGTTTGAGGCGATAGCATAGATGGACCTAGTGAGAGAAGTAAAGCCTGAGCATCAGTGGACAAACGCCAAACGCGATTCGTTCATGGACAGCTGTCGGCTAATGCATACATGAGTTAAATAAACCTTTATTGTTTGTTTTAAAAACAATGATTTTGAACAAATGTCAATGCTGGGGTCTTCTTCTCGTGAAGAGGAACAACGTGATATAATATACTCCCTGAGAAATCGTTTCCAATTTTATATAACAGTATACATTGTACCGAGCGCTAAACGCACATATATTAGAATATAGCTATTTCGCATTGTTTTAAATTTTCGATATGTTTGAATAGTTATTTTGTTGTAATGAAGCAAACCCATCAATATCCCTTTTTCCTTAAATCAAAATGCTGTCATTAAATTGGAAACTTTTATATATGTTGACACATATTAAGTGTCTTATTTTATGGGGTTTTATAAGTTTATTAATGGAACACAAATATGTATTATTCAAGTTCAAAGCTCGGCCGTAGAAACAGATTATTTGGATAATATGTTTATCGTGCCGTACTCCTGAAGATGTGTATATATACGACACTGTTTAGAAAAAGCACATCGCTGCATGTATAATAACTTTCATAACAACTTGGCAGGAATCATTGTCTATATATTATTTTCTAATACCAGTAAACCAGTAAAGTATTTTGACAATTGCGATAGGCATCATGCTTCAAGATAATTTGTTTAATATTTCCAAATTTTCGTTTATAATTTCAATGAGCCTGCTTATTATATTTATAACGCAACGAGTTCGAGACAATAATAATATTCATTTAAGTCACTCGGCCGTAAAGACTTTATTTGATTAATAATCTTAGAAGGTTTGTGAGTGGCTTTTGGAAACTGATGGAGCAAATTTACGATCCCTGGGTAAGCCGTTGTAGACGAATGGTGCAATGTTCAGAAGAATAGGTATCTTCAATGCCCATTGAAAAAACTTAAAATTTCTTATATACTCCTCTGTAATGAATAATATTATATTATTATATATCAATTATTTACAGGTGCATAAGTACATAAGTACCAAACATAATAATAATCCACTGACACTAAATACACAGGCCGACTAACTTAAAATTGTACGTATTTCAGTAGCGATGACATTTCGTCGTAGTTCAAAGTCATTTAAACATACAATAACAATAATGCGCATTTCTTACGGTGCTAGGTATTGTACTACTGTTGTTTTTATGCTTTCCACAGCGTTGAAATAATCACACAAAATGAATTGCTATTTTTGGTGCAATACAAATTCATGAGAAACCGACAAAAAGACCAAACCGAGCAAAAAATATTTACGTGGCCTTCGTACTTGACGGTTTACTGCTGGCTTTGTTTCAGCTTTAAAACTTGTAATATGGTATTTAACACTACTTCCTTCGAGTAAAGCACATATATACATATGTTGTAGTGTTGCTTTGAACTGTACGTTGTAAGTGTTTTAACCAATAGCAACAAAACTTTGTACTACCCGCGTTATATACTTAACTTAGATGAAGACAAACGAATATTCTTAGTACTTTGGGTCTGTATTATGTAATATTATTAAACTATAATATCTTTACGATATGTACCTAAATTCTAACATTATTCGTTTTGGATAGACTGCTTCGTAAATATGACTAGAAATACTATTATTATCATTATCCATTACGCTTACTAATCCCTTACTAGAATGGACAATTGATACTTCTATATGTGTTTATAAGTATAAGAAAAACAGATAAAATAAAAAAGCCGATATTGAAATACATGTATGTATGTAATAAATTTACTTTGGTTACCTTACGTCAGAAGTGTATATATGTAGTTTACATATAGTAAAAATTGCATATTATTCTTGTTTTCTTTTGGTATATACGTATTGTACATACATGATTGATTTTTTTCATATTTTGTAAGATGACGAGGGACGACCAGTTGCTAACACATCGCGATTTTTAACAAGAGCGAAAAAAAATACGCTCAAATTGTAAGAAAGGGCTTATCAATTATATTTGCGTTTTATTTATTATGTATCATGTATAAGTTCAACCAAAGCTTGTACAGATAAGAATTTACTTTAGTTAGTTACAATTGCAATCAATAATTAATAAAGAAAATATACAAGGAAGAGAATAATGATGATTCTTATCGCGGTTACCAGTTTAAGATTATAATAGCGAAATTTCCGATAATATAGATTATATCAAATTTTTCTCCGGTAAAGACTATTTCTGCTAATTTTGAAGTAATTCAGGATGCTACTAATTCTGTTGTAGTTTTATCATGAATTAGTATTAAAATTTTTTAATATTTAGCAGGCCAAAACTCGCTAAAATTGATACGAAATTTAAACGGTAGTATATGATTGGGCATAATTTTGTAATAGAAACTGTACTGTTATGGAATGATACAATAACTATATCGGTAAAGTTAAGAGAACGTATTTTAAAATACTTCCACGTGCCATACGTATGCATTGTTAAAACGAGAAACTTTGCGCGATTATACTATTTTTGATCAAGTATTATTTAAAATATTTACTAATTAGCAATAAGTTATCAAAGCAGCATCTTAAATAGATCAACTCGAACAAAAAACACATTATTCTTCTGGAAATTGTCTAACTACGTTTTCTCTTGTTTTATATATGAGACCATTTATTTAAAGTTATTGTGTCTGAAAACGTGAGAATTTGACCTGTGCCGAATTTGAAAAATTTATGTTTAAAGACATGGTAGCTGTGGTGCCAGTACCTTTATCAAGCGATTTTATAAATTCTAAATACCATCTTTTAACTTCCATGATGCCAAACTCTTTTAGGCTATGTACTTATATAAAATATAGCGCGTACAAAGACCCAATAATATTCTGTATATAAAAGTATTTCATTAACAGAAGTGTAATCTAGATCCAAAGCTGAGTCGATTCGAAAGCGTGTCTGCTAATATTATATTAGTAGATAATGAGTTGAAAATATTACTCGACCAACTAAAGAAAAATAGCAATTCTAATAATACTGATAGTAAATGAATTGCGGATTGATATTACATTTTCTAAATAAAATTTAGATAAATTATCATAGTAAAAGGCAAAGAGAAACCACTCCATAGAGTTAATGTTTTTTCAAAATTTTGCAATGACGACCCCATGTAAAAGATATCCATTAAAATATGTTTACTTATTTACTACGGATTGCAATTACTGGTTTTGAGAGGTCCTTAATGCTTGCGAAAATATAAATAGTATAAAACAATAAAAAATTCTATATTCAGATCTATAACAAAAAATTGTATGTCACTAGAAATGATAAAATACTAAAAGCTATAAAATAGTAAAACCATAATATTACTTTGAAAATTTCAATTAAAGAAATTTTAAAATCTAGCGGATTTCTGTATTAATACTTATTTAATACGCGGATGCCAGAACTTATTGATAACTAAATAGGAGTTTTTTACGTCATTCGGAAGTATCGACGAAAAATGATTTGGAAGGTATTTTCTGTTGTAGTAGTAAACGTAGTTTGTGTACACATTTTTGTGTTGGTATTTGAGAAAATGATATGAGAAAGAGGCTTAATTGAAATTTTAATCTTTACAAGTATACGACAATACACAAAATCCTTATACTTATATATATATATATATATATTAATATTCCTCCTGTGTTTACCGCTTACGACATTTATGTCATAGAATGCTATAATTACGTTTGACATTGAATTATTTCAAATTTGCTGAAGTTTATTCAAGGTTAACGTGATATAAATAGACAATACATTTTGATAAGTGAAGGTCGTACGTAGCCTCGCAAAGTAAAAGAAAATACATTCATGAATTTTTCAAAAGACACCTGATGCTGTGAATACGTATTACGTAAATCTACTAACTTTACTTTAACCAAGACTCAAATAAAAAAATGAACTAAAATATTTGCTTTTTTCATTTGAAGCTGACTTGCAAATAAATATATATGGTAAATTTAAATATTTGGGCCGGCCATAAGACTATATCTATGTGGAAAACTGTATGAAAGAAGATAAGACGTAGTTAGACCATTTCCAAAGGTGTAATGTATCTTTTGTTGGATTTGATCTATTTAAGATGCACCTTTTATTAAATACTCGCTATTTTTAATAATGTTTGGCAAAAAATAATATAATCGCGCTAAGCTTTTCGTTTTAACAATACATAAATATGGCATATGGAATTGTTTTGAAATACGTTCACTTAACTTTATCGGTATAGTTATTGTATTATTGTTACAATAACAGAACAGGTAGTTTAACGAATCTGTGTAATAATAAAGTATGTACATATAGAATCAATAATACTCAGATAGTTAACGGAATAGAATGGCGATATCAACAATGTTTTGTAAAGAAACATTGATATTGACCACACACACCCAGTAGAATAGGTATCCGTATTCTTCGCGCTAATTTCTACGCTATAGCTTCTGTTAACCAATGGACTCACAAAATCGTAGTATGTTGACGTGTAATTGTGTCAGTGACGTCATCTAGATGATTTTATTTATTTTTAAGCATAATTTAGTCAAGAAAAGGTTGAAGGATTTATAAATAGTATTGTAAATACAATAAACAAAGAGTAAACATTGTAAAACGGACTCATACCTTGAACTATTAATGTAACCTCCAAGAGGATCGGTATACAAAAAAGAACACGCGAGACAACTGGCTATTATAATACTTTTACGGAAGTTCATGGTTATATAATTAATAGGATACTATTCATAAAATGGTAAGTGCTGCCTGTAAATTTTCAGTTTGCTGGTTCCTAAATTATTAAAGACGTACACATTTTTGGTAGAAATTCAATGATTTAGGAAGAAATACTAAGGATTGCAGTAAAAACAACTAGTAGGAGCTACTAAAAATGTATTTTAAAACGCTCCCAGTTTTGGAATTTAATTTAATTCATCAGAGAGGAACAATGATGTGAGAATACTGAAGCCGTGTTAATAAATCACATAACATTACACATACAAACACAAAAAAGAATTTTGTTGCACTCAAAATTCGTTACATTTTAAAGTCTTCTTGAAAGGTTTTTTGAAACGACGGGATTTATCAGAAAGATGAATGAAAGAATCGCAAAAGGCGACTCCGAACAGGTTAAGACTTTCCTGCCTTAAAAGAACTATTAACAATTATACCAAATAAAATTAGCTGTGTGCAGTTAAACACGCAAAATTTATTCAAGTAAAAATGCAGAACACGAATCATTTACGAGGGAATTTTAGAAGAATTTATCGCTGATGTGGTGATTCCTGTACTACCAATTTCTTCATTGGCTTTCGCCAACGTCTAAATGACGGAAGTTATTATTTAGAACCAAAGGAAGTAGGGTATACTGATGAATTTAAAAGGTTATTAAATTAAATTAAAATAAAACAAAGTGACGAATGGTTTTGAACATTAACTTTTTTAAATACAAAGAATATCGTGTTTAATACATGGTATCATCATGACTATTTTCTGTTTTATCGATTGTTTTCAGCACATTGGGTATTACTGCTTTCGATACTAACAATAAGTTATATCCAATTTTTTTCAAATATGTTGATGGACATAGACATATAAATAACATTTACTAATATATGTTTCTTTGTCAAAAGTATTTTCATATTGCTATCAAATTATCATATTCTTTGTTTTATTGTAAGTGATTGCTTAAGAAAATTACACCATGTGTCAAGTAATGGGTACGTATCTTCATACGCAGACCATAGTATAAAATAAACCCCTTTACAGACTCACCCGCAAAGAATGGGATTGCCTACAATTTAAGTAGTTTAATTATTTTGCAAATGGATAATTGTAATAATTGAACAGTACGTTATCGTATTTATTGTAGGTTCCGGTTTATAACTATTCATATAGGACAAGTGCTCAGGGTGCCAAGCTTTAAGGAGTGCACGAACTTGAGAAGTTTAAAAAAGGTTACTTTGACGTTACAGTAATTTCAAACCTTTCATCATTCAGTGGGTTTACTGTGTGTTTTTATTTTGCAAATACCGCAAGTACTATGTGTGTTTCTTACCATTCACTCATTTATATTTATTTCTCTGCCTATTTATATTATTTCATTTCGTCCGCAATCCGCTATGGAATGACGAATTCACAAAAGATTACTTTTTACGTGTCGAATTCAAGTATGTCTCAGATGCTGCACTACCGTAATAGATATTCCATAAGTATGCGAAAAGTACCTACATCGTTTATAATAATAAAAATATCACTATCGCTATCGCTATCATTATCATGACTTTCATTATTTTGATTGTTATTATTATAGTTGAACGATAAGTCCTTAGCCGCAGAATGCAAGCAGGATGACAGTCTAGGACAGTCTAGGACCATTGCGGCGAACAGGGCCGCCCAGATGGTGAAGTCTGTCAGTGGGCTGATGGCCAGTATTGGAGAACCATCCGCAAGTAAAGATCTGTTACTGACGTTCGTGTCCCAGTCCACCCTATTATACGGCAGCGAAATTTGGGCAGATGTCCTGCAAAAAATGACAGTGAGTCCAGAGAAGGGGAGCTCTACACATAGCAAGTTTCTGGAGAACTATGTCGGAGGTCGCTGTTCTAGTGATAGCAAGGACAGTGTTTATAAATCTCCTGGCTAAGGAAAGAAGGGACATTTATCTAGACAAACGGGAATCAGGCATATTAACCCGACAGGAAGCGAGGGAATATACCGTATGACTCTGGCAAAAGCGATGGGATCAAATACTAAAGGGTGGCCACACTGATTACAGACTTTTCAGCGTGCATACATAGAGAGCATGGAGAGACGAACACAGATACTAACGGGGGATGGGTACTTCCGCGACTATTTGTATAGAATGGGGAAAGTAGACTGTGCTATCGGCCCATACCAAAACCCATGATGCCCAAGATGGAAGCAGGATAGAGACAGTCTAGAAGAAGAAGTTGGAAAACTGAGACCGGATAACCTAATCCAGACGATGCTACAAAGCCGAGACGCTTGGCACAAAGTCTCGGCATTTGTTAAAACTATTTTAATTACGAAAAAAACAAGAGATGGAAAGACGATAAATAAGGGACACCATTTCGATGAAATGTGTAAAACGGTACCGGTGGAACAAGGTCCAAAAACGGGAGATCTTTTTACTAGGTGCTAGTTCCATACATCGGGCGGCCGAGGAAGCCACCCGAAGGTGCATAATGTATTCTTTCCTCCCCCAGAAAATAAAATATTATTATTATAGTGCGTTTGCTAATTCAAATAGATATTGACAACAATTACAACTTTACCGTTTCAATAAAACGCTAATAATTTTGAGCGAGTAATACAGCACATTTTATATCTAACTAGCCATATATTTTAGAATCATAAACACTAATAAATCAAAAAAGTTCTATGATAAAGGAAAATAAAGCACGAAATGCCGAGTAAATTTCCTTGATATAGCAAATTTTAAGGTAATGATACATAAAACGACGATAATAAAGAAGGTGCTTCATTCTCTATTAACGTCAATATCACCCTGTTATTTTAACTAAGACATCGGTATGGCGCAATTTTAAATTACATCCCATTAATATGACACGTACAGTGGAAAAGGTGGATTAGCTACAACCCATAACTGCAATATACTGTTATGTATGCATATTTATAGCTACTAGATCCTATGATATAATTCTCTGTAACTGTAATTTGTGTATTAGACTCGATTAGAAAATGAAAAGAAATTAATTACATCGGTGTGAAGGTCTAACAAGAGTACAGCTCGGTAAATGATTTCCATATATCGGTTTATTAGCACTGTACGCCAAGGTCTTCAACTTCCAGCAAAAGCTAACATGCTACATATCGCTGATAAGGTGTGTCTGTAACGTTCGGTTTTTACACAGACATCACAACGTAATAATACTAAATTAAAGACGCTTCCCATAAAATTTGCGTATGTATGCATACACATATATAAATTTTTCCTTATTGACCGTCACCAAGGTCGTAAAATCTAATCGAACTTTTGTTTTTTATATATACATCAGCAACTCTGAAACTTTGAAGAACCTTCATAATACTTATTAAGTTTTTGAAATAGATATTATTTATTTATTTTATTTACCGCATCTCCATAGCTCAGTTCGTCTTAATACTAATGTAATAGAATAGTAGACGCAGATTCTCATCAATAACAATAGAGAGAGAATTTCAGCTGACCTTTTATTGTACCCATCATTTTTGAATTTCAACCCAGCGATAATAAAATAAGCCAATCGTGAAACTATAAAGACAAAATAAAATTACGGGCTACACATGGGAAATGAGTGAGCATAATATAGGGAATGTTATTAAAATCCGGGGCATAATTTTTCGATGTACTTAACACTAAAAGATTAAGATAAGAAAGGATCTTTTGCAAGAAAAGATTGAATATAGGTCTTTTAGTCACTTCTCTTCAGAGCGCGATAGAGTCTAGAAATGGATCTGCTGTTTGTTCATCTACAAACATATGATTATAAATAGGAACTCTATAAATCTTCCAAAGAGAATGGGTTTCTTTGTTTAAGTTAGTGCAAAAATTCAGAAGGTGGTCCTTTTTTCATCAAGGAAACGTTTACCGGAAGCTGTAGTTTTTCGGAATATTATACAATTCTCAATAAACGAACACTTTTTATATTGCTTCAAAACATTCACCGCTGTGCTACTGCTTTTGCGCATTCTTCATCCCACCAAGGTAGTGGTAGGTTGTGGAAGTGTAAATAAAACATCTCAGTATCTTACATCAGAAAATGATACAAAAATGTTAATTCTTCCTTCGCAGTAAGATCTTACAAATCCGCATGAAAATGTCACTTACATTTTTTGAACATAAAAAGGGTCTCATTTTCAATTTTCCATCTAGCCTTGGGATAAATTATATTGTCAGATAAACCTAGATTCATGTTAATACGTAAAGACGAGTGATTCGAAGAAGGCATCGTCAACAGCAGACAAGTTCAATTTGTGTGCTATCGCCGGTGCAACCAAGAGTACGTCAATAACTGAAACACATCAATAATCGAGTTGCATTACCATTATTCAAGAATATCGATTGGTGTCTTAAAAAGCCTTAAAAATTAAGTTACTGCCATTATCTGTTTTGGAAGAACCAAGACACACATTGCCTACATTGACATCACCATCTAAAACAAAAGGCAACTGAATTTGAGATAGTATTCTTGCTATCTGACCATTGCTTGTAGAGACTTATCCACAGACACTACAAATAAGCTAAAAAGTAGAGACTATTAGACAGTGACACGGAACTTTCGTCAATTTTTTTCCCCAATTATAAAGTTATTGGTACTTGATAGGCATTTAAGTGCAATATGTAGTTTTTACATTAAAAGCATCCTATTTCCTCTAACTTCACAGATACTCTAGATCATTACCACAAAAATAAATAAGTAATAAAACGGCCGATTTCTCTTGAGACTACATAAACTTGACCATGAAAAGTAAAAACTGCTCTTGAGTACATTTGCATTGTGTATTACAATTGTCATTGAAATTAACTTCGCCAGCGGTACGATCTGTTCATGCAATCCTGTCATCTCCAACAATAAAGTACTCTGTAAAACAGTTGCAAAAGTGTTGAGAATATCCTGCAACGGTCTAAGCGACGCATGTCCGCGACCCCACGCTCGCGACGTGTGCGCATGGATGCGTAGGGCACCGGTACTATATGAAAAGACAATCGCTCCAAAGTTTAAATAGCAAAAAAATAAAAATTACTCCAAAAACTATTCAACAAAAACAAATTCTAATAATACGAGAAACAAGAAACTCATCTGCTTAATCTCTATGATATCTTCTTTCAGTTTAGCATCTACTTTGTGGATAATATCCAGGTTTCTTCTCCAACTTGACCCATAATTATTTTCTATTATGATCAATCTGAATCTTATTTTATCTTGAACATTAAGATCCTCCTGTTTTTTATTGATGTTACTGTACTTTATCTGGTTTAATCTTTGTTTGGAGTTCTTGAGATACATTGGCAACGATTTCGTTTAAGTATCCCTTTAGCTATTGGCAAGGGGAGTTTATATCTAGTAAAGAAAATACTGTAATAGTATACTCTATTTTAATTTTCCTGTGACATTAAAAAAGTCAATTGTTGTATGCAACCAAGTTTCAACGTCTATGAGAACAACATTTGAAAAAAACTCGGAAATGATAATATTCACTAATTAGACAAATTTAGTCAGTAGAGTATCGGCCGGAAAACCAGACATTAATAATTTATATGATGTGATGTGTGTTCTCAATTTATCTATTTAGTTTTCTTCTATTATACAGATTGTTTCTATTCTCAAGTAGCTAATATTTTCCTACATGGACCCAATTCTCTCACAATATCTAAATTTATTATATCTTATATCTTTTTAACTTTTTTTGCATTTTGCTTATTTTCAGCACACATTGCAGAGAAAAGTTCAAATCAAATTTTCTCAGCATTTCTTTCTCCACTAAAGAGAATTATATATTGGTAATGAAACAATAGGATTTCTTTGCTTAAGAAATTCGTTAACTTGATTCAAGAAAATCCTGCAGAAAATTTGAAAATATTTATAATTTGAGAAGTTGTTTTTGTTGTTTCGGCTATTTTCCTTCATCGTTTGTGAATCATCAATCCACTTATTGTTTGACGTTTCGGCAGTCTTATATTTGCTTTGGCTATATATTTGCCGCCAGGTATCCTATGCGTTCGAAGATTTGTGTGCTGGACGTATTGCCTATATTTTATTTTATTAGTGAAACTGTCGTCGTATCGAGGATCGAGAATTCGATTTATTCTTGTTCTCGATTTTCGCATTCTACCTGACTTTACCACTAAGCCAATAGGAGCGATAATAACTACTGTGTTAAACCTATATTTAAACTACAATTTCATTAACATTTTCTTAACTTAAGACTAAGCGATTTACTTTGAAAACGCATTTTTCTCTCTTGTATTTATTTGATTTTTTAACTCCAAGAAAATATTTATTTGATGCAAGTATAATTTCAAGAATATTATTTTCTTATATTAAATATTTTGTTAGTCTTGTAGAAAAACTATTTACTTGAATAGAAAAAGATTTTTGCTAGAAAATCTATTTTCTTGATGCAAGAAAACACTTCTCTGAGTGTACCATCTAATTCATTATTTCGTCATCTCATAAATATATATATTCTCTCGTATCACCGAAGTTTAAAATTGCACCGCCAAACTATCGGCCTTTTCAATTGGTACCGAATAATTCTTTTGCTTTCAGTAGATTAGTTTGCTATTATCTAAATCTTTGAAGCAAGTATTATAAGTTAAATAATTTATTAGTATTTATTATTCCCGGATATCCTTGGGAAATACCGTGTCCTTAAACTTATTATGCCTGCGCTAAACTCACGAAATTCAAAACGCGATCTTACTGCTGTTCTCCGCCATGATTATACGTTATGAAACCCGTACCAAGCGGTCTTATCTTCGATTGATATCTAGACATATTTTTTTACGTAAAGTGCGTCAGCCTGGTTCGATAAAAACGTGTCCTGATGGCAATGTGTATTTGTTACACGTATTTGTTGCAAAATTATCCGTACCTAATTGTGGTATTGCTTTATGTATTTATAACACACACACATTGCCATATAATGCACCGTTAATTCGTTGACGTCAGAATTATTTTTTTTGTTGTTTAATAAATCGCGGTAGAAAGGTTTAATGTACATATCCGCGTTTGTTAAAGCGCTTATTGTGTGAGCATATACGTGAGCGTTTATTAACAACGATGGTTCCGGTATAGATAAGTATGTTAAATTAACACGCGTTCTTTCTTCGATTCGATTGGAGAGAAAAAAATATACGTGAATTGTACTGAGCAGTAGGGTATTCCGTAGATTGTAAACGATACCACATAGTTCTATAACACGATATTTTTTTTTAGTAATTGTGTTTAATAACAGTATATCACAAATGCTAATTACGTATTTGGAGATATTTTGATTAATGCTGATTAATATAGGCGTTGCATATCAATTTCATTTTTGTTATTATTAGCAACATTTGTTGGTACCGAATTTATGTTTAGATTAATAAGGTGCTTTAGGAATTTGAATCTTATTCACCAACTGTAAACAATTAAGGAGAATTGTTGTTTCTAGTTAAACAAAAAGATAGTTTGTCAGTTATAATCGTTAGATTAACAACAAATTAATTAATATTTTTCACGCGGTATCGTGTGTAAACTCTGTATTAGATACACTACTGTTCATAAATTTAAAAGCAATTTAAGGAATCTGTATTTTTCCATATTTTTCAATTGTCGAATGAATAACAGTTTTTATAACTTTTAGTTAATTTCTGCCGTCATTATGAAGAATAATTATTGTATTAAAGTGAGCGCGTAAATATTTTTATCGACTAGTATTACAGTTATAATGTTTGTAATGTTTGAAATAGTATTCTACTATAAGTAGAAACAATGAACTTGTGTATATAGATGAACGTTCTCTGAGGCATACGTAATTGAAAGAAAATAAAGTGTAAAGATTATTTAATACTCTGCAAGATATATTGCTGTTTCTATTAGAGACATTTCAGCCACTATGTGCGGTGTCATAATAGGATTTACTTCACTGAACTGAATACTTTGTAGAAAAAGTCTATGAAGATTCCTGAGAAACCATGGAAATCTACTAAAAGTATGTAGTATAGGAGAAACAGCCTTTAAAATCGCTGCCCCATGACATGGGACACTGAAAAAAATATTTGAGGAAATAAATAAACGGAAGATAATTCTTCTTTCTTTCTTCTGCACATATAAAAAAAGAAAACCAAATGGAATAAAACTAATATGACAGTTACAGTTTTGACTAATTGAATATTTGCTATATATATATATATATATATATACTTTATGTTATATATATACATACTAAGTAAATATCTATATATCTATATATATATATATGAAAGTTATGAACTAATAAACTTTCATATAGCCGCAATCGTTTTAATCAGCGTAGCCGCCTCCGATCTATCTTTTAGGTCAAGTAGGGCAACCTTTGACATGTTGTGGGTCAAACTTTAGTGTGCAAATGCGTTCGCGGGCCGCGTTTAAAAGTAGTGCATTTTAAAGTAGTGTTCATATTTTTAAGCGATAGATATCAGACATAAAATAATACGACAATGTTATTATAATGCAATTTATTAAAATAAGAAAGTGAAATGAAAAAATAGGTACAACATTATAATTAAAAAAAATGAATTGGGTTTTTCAAAATGTCTCGCGGGCCGGATCAAATCTTACAGCAGGGCGATTGTTGCCCACATATGTTTTAGGTCATGATAGAAACGCTTAGCTAACAATCAATTAATAAGAGTATCTAACCATAACAAAGGTAAAGAATTAAGCAACACAAAGATAGAGAAATAGAAAGTTCATTGTTTCTAATTAACTGGTTTAATGCTTCATGTAAGCTATCAATAGCATGATTATAAAACAAATACATTCATTAACTCTTGGGCATCTCGAATTTGACAAAAAAACGCAAAGGAAATTTGATTTAAACTCTGTAATTAGAACAATGATTGCAAGGACAGTATGGTTGTATAATTCACTGTGGAGTTTACTGCAAATTACATTCTGAAATTTTCGCTATATAATTGAAACTGTAACAAATGAAATTTTCCGGTGACGTGGCTTCTTATAGGTTTTTGAATTAACTCAGTGATTGTATACTTGCGCAACAATTGTATATTATGCAACAAACGTAAACCAAACAGTGGTTTTATAAATATTTTGTAACAACTCGAGAAAAGTTCAATTATACATATTCAAAGTATTAATTTTTTAAAAATCTCCGAGATAAGCTCTAGCAAACAATAGACGAGTACTTATTTCTTTATCAGTTTTTATTAGTACATGTTTATATACACGAACTCATTTGCGTATGCAACTAGTACTGTACGAATAATCAACGATTCTTTGTTAACCGATGCAAATAAGTTGTCAATTTGCACAAATTATTTATACGTGCCGACGCACCCTTAGTGTTAGGCCTGTCTGTAAGCTAAGCCAAAAGTAGAATTAAAAAGAATGAGACACTACAACATAACTACGATACCGATCCCTATACAATTATTACTAGTACTTACTCATTTATTTATATGTATGTGTGCAAAATGTAAACAAAATGTTTAAGGTAGGTAGTAACACTAATTCAAAATCAGTCGAACGATGCTATATTAATGTTCTTTTTCCTATTTTGCATTTATCTGACTCAGATGTGTTATGCAACGTATGAAAATTATGTTGCTGTTTAGGAAATTGAACAGACTATTGAATATGAAACAAAAAAGAGCGTTGTCGTTTAAAAAATCAAGCCAACCTACATCTTGGGATAAAAAAACAGTTGAAATTTATTGTTGCTTGCACTTCAATTTTCATTAACACATAAAGCACTAAATACTTTTCGAACTATTTAACCAATTCTACACTTGTCCCTAACTTTGTGTACCCATCAACCTCTTTAATTTTTTCTTTTTATTCTGCAACAACGGAATAAACGCATAAGTATAATACATATTGCGGAGATAACTATCTAATTGTGTATAATCAATTCATTACATTTATCGCGTTTAATCGAGAATTACAGAATCATTTACTCCATTATAGCTTAATTGCCGCTTAGAACTAGATCCTGTACCGAACTCTATCAAAAATAGCAAATAGTATAAGAAAAGTTAGATCTAACTACATGCACAGTCCCATGGTCAACCGTGAAAGCCACACTCAGTTTTATATTTAAATGTTACCATAACTAAAGTATTCCATAAAAAATATAAATACTTTTCGTTATATATTTACAAAAATTTTAAATGCATATCTATTACACTACGTAAAAGTCCACTACAACAACCATGCAATACAAATTCATGTAAATTACTAGCAATATTCTTTTATGTTATGTTATGGTGAAAATAATTCTTCAGAAAATTTACACTTACAAAACTATATTATTTAAATTCGTCTTATATATATAGTGCAAAACTATAAGCTGTTAACTGAATACGCAATCAGTAGAAAGTAACTCTAAGAATTTGAAGTTTTCTGTGGCTGACCTCACTTGCAGGCACTCGGACGCAGGCATAATAATAACTCATCGCCAGCCGATGCCTTCTGTAATTACTGAAAATAGTTGGAGAACAGTCTGGCCGTCACGGTAGGATAAAGATTCATTGCATAGGCATGGCGTAGAGCATAGAATCTTACCTCTGCAGTGATAATGAGATAAAATATCCACATAGGAAGTGATTAAAACGTTGCGTGTTATAGTTTAAACAATTCAACACTGTAAAATTATGCATGTATGGTGTTAAATGAGAGGACATAAAAAAGGGGAAGAAAGCGGAATTTCGACGTTTCACCTCTGCCGTAGTAGGATTCTTCAGGAAAAAGACAGACGAACCATCAGAGGGAAACTACTCCTTCCTGAAAAAGATTCACGCCTTCAACTTTATTTCTTCTTCTTTTTCTTTCTCTTTTTGCTTTGTTTCTCCTTTTTCTTTTTTTTTCCTTCTTTCCTCCGCTTTTACTTTTTGTTTACTTTCTTACAATTTTTATCCCCTTTACGTTCCCCTTTTCCATCTGTATTTTATTTTCACCATGGCAGGGCCCAATCCCGCAAACATTTCATTTATTACTAATTGCCTAGCTGTTAACTTTTTCCTATGACTTTAGATCCAAATTTTATTGAATTGTATAAGTTTGGCCATTAGTTAAACTCAAAATCAGTTAAACTACTATATAATAGACAGTTAATAGCGTTGCCACTTTACGCTAAGTAGTGTATATTTTGAGAGAACATAGCACTGAGGAAAGAAAACTACTTTTAACGTTGTTCTTAACTTTGTCAAAAGTTATAACATAAAGATGCATACAGTGTATTACAAAATGTTAGGTATAGAAACTTATATGTGCATTAGAAAAATAAGTTATATTTTGTGTGGTGTAACGCTAAATAATACAAAATTAATAACCTCACAAAATGTATCAACCTAAATTTTCACATTTTACCTATTTTGGCAATAATTTGACCGTATTACTTTAAATGGTGCATCTGTATATGTAATGAAAAAGATGTCATGTCTGTAACATTTATATTCAAATTTCACCTTAAGTAATCTAAGATTTCAACTATATAATAGGTATTTAGGAGGTATATCTAGAAGCAAGAAACAGCATTAATTTATAATATTTTCAACTTGATCACAGCTTTGATTTTGATGATTTTAAATTACGAAAATAATCTAACTAAAAGGTTGTATGCAAAGGAAAATTCAAATCCTAATGTACATTAATCTGATGAAATTTCAAATGCGACTTATTTTTTATTATTTTTTTTTTAATTTATTGCACCGAGTTAATTGCGAAAACATTTCAGACTTTTGTATATTTGCGGGTTCGGTAAGATATTTATACTGGTTTAATTTATGGATTGATTACGTAGAGCGTTCAATGAATTAGAAATTCATGACATCGTAATGAATTTAGAAGAAAAGTGATTTCTCTTTATTATATAATGTGTATTACCCAGATAAGAATATTTATCCTTAATGTCGTTTTCTGAAATTTCTGTAATTCTTTGATATTTGGGTTGGCAAGGTTGTGCGTTTTTGATTTTAAGGCAACTAAACAATTTTCTATAGAATTCATATGCGGTGAATTCCATGCTACGGTAGGACAAAAAAAAATCGATTTCTTTAAATGTACTTCACCATATGAATTTTTAGCTCTATATTACGTCCTGTCGGAATTAGTAAAATAATTCACGTTTAACAGTACATATCTTGAATAAAATTTCAGTTAGAAACTTGGCGAATGGATTAATTGTAAGTAGTGACCGGATTTTATGCAAAGTACAAAAACTTAATTTAATTTATTTAATATATTTTACGTCTATTTGTAGATGTATTACACTGATTAAAGTTAATTAGCATTAATTAACTTTAATCAGCCGCGGTCTATAAAGATATACATATACGCTTCCATCACGACTCGCTCTAGAGGAAAATGAAAGAGACTTCATCGAAACGTCGAGGTACTTCAGATTCTTCTGAGAACCAGCTCCCTACTGGATCAACACCCGGCAGAATTGTATTTCATGTTTTGTCCTCGAAAACTTTAGGTACTCAGTGTATATATATATATATATCTAATAAAGCTTAGTGATTAATAAAATAGTTTCATTGTAATACTTGAATGCAGCATATGTTTAATTTGAAACGCATTCAAGAAAGTAGAAAAAAAAATTTACTGGATACTAGCAGACGATGGATTAAAGATTTCAAACTTAGCATAGGATGATAAAAATATTTCTTATAAAGGAAATACAAATTTCAAAGCTCGAGCTTATTTTAAATTATTACCTTGTTGCTTCAATTAAAAACTATTTGTTTTAATGCAGACCTTTTATGGGGCTATTTGGACTACCTGCTCCGATGTTTTTAGTATATTTTCAACACGCTCTCATTTTCTCCTGTTGAAATCCCCAATAAAATAATCCAATGGATTAATACTAATGCCATAAAATTCGACCACCACAATCAATGCTAGAAACTTCAAGGAAAGAATGATCGATGTTTACAAATATTTTGAAACTTTCTTAACTGACAAAAACACTGAATTGTAGGTTCAGTATGATCTTTTATCCATAACCTCGACCAAGGTGTATCATTCGCGCAGAAAAGTTAACATTAAACATTAAATAATCAGTTCCCCAAATAACAGTATGAATCTTTAAAATCCAAAATTTCATACATGCAAAAAATGTTTAGTAAAATTTGGATGTTCAAACTTTTTTCAACTTATGAATCCTACTTATACATAAAACATTATTTAAGTACGGGCTTCTGCAACGGTATAATTTGAAAATTATACTATTTATTTTTAAACATTGATTTAAAAATATCATCTCAATAATAGATGGATACATTTCGGCATCAGGATGGAACTAAGAGAAAATCTGTCTGGTCTAATTTAGACTAATGTAATACAGAAAAGCTCCACCATCCATTTACGATTTTGAAGTTATTGCTGCTCATTAATATTCGCATATACTACTTGTATTGCGTAATAACATATTTTACCACAAGCAAACATTATTTATCAGTATCCTAATAACTAGTTCGTCTAGCTCTACAAAATAACTAATATACATGTAATAAAAAAGTACTAGTGTCATGGGTCCATCGTTTACATATATATATTTTATATGTACGAAGGATGTTCGGTTCCGTTTGCGCGTATACGTCGCTCCGATCACTTTGAAAGTTGCACACATTTTGGATGCGTATATGTGCTGCACAGGTTGCTATTGCCATTGCTGTACAGCAGTCGGCAAAAAATACAATCGCAACTGTGTTTTGGAATATGCAAGACATTTTGCTCATAGAGTGATTACCACCGAAAACAACAATCAACAGGCAATATTTATTGATGAATTACAATCTCCTTGTAATTACACCACCGGTGTGAAAAAAGCAGCCAAAGTTAGCAGCCAGTTTCTCCGATGATATCCGAACGCCTATAGACGGACTTACAAGGCAGAATAAATAATTAAATTATAAAAAATATTATCCACGAAAGTTCAGTAGCTACTACATAAAGATTCGGTACATATTTATAAAAAAAATCATATTACCGGAAGTTCAGGAGCTATTATAAAAGGATACTGTATGTAGAGTACCTATACACATACGAAGTAATCAGAGAAATATAGTCGACTTGCAGAGGGTCCACGGGGTATGTTACCTACAACCTCCTAATATACAAATTCATATTAGCGGAAGTTCAGGAGCTTTCATATACAGATTCGGTATGTAGAATATCTACACACATACGAAATTGCCAGCGAAATATAATCGACCTGCGAAGGGTCCACGGGGTGTGTTACCTACAACCCCGTTATAAAAAAAATCATATTGGCGGAAGTTCAGGAGCTATCATATACAGATTCGGTGTGCAGAATACCTATACTCATACGAAATTACCAGCGAAACATAATCGACTTTCAAAGGATCCACGGGGTGTTACCTACAACGCCATCACATAAAAATTGATATTAGCGAAAGTTCAGGAGCTATCGTATACAGAATTTTTATGTAAGGGTGATGTAGGTAACACACCTCGTGCACCCCTTGCAAGTCGATTATATTTCGATGGTAGTTTCGTATGTGAATAGATATTCTACATACCGAACCTGTATATGATAGCTCCTGAACTTCCTGAATTTTTATGTGAGGGAGTTGTAGGTAACACACCCCGTGGACGCTTTGCAAGTCGATTACATTTCGCTGGTCATTTCGCATGTGCATAGGTATTCTACATCCCGAATCTGTGTATGATAGCTCCCGAACTTCCGCCAATATGATTTCTTTTTGTCTAGGGGTTGTAGGTAAGGTACCCCAAGGACCATTCGAAACTCAATTGTATTTCTCTGGTACGAGTGTGTGGTAACAAGCATTGTATGTTCCGAATCTGTATGTGGTAGCTACTGAATTTTCGTGGATAATAATTTTTTTATAATTTAATTATTTATTCTGCCATCTACGTCCGCCTATGGGCGTTCGGGTATCATCGGAGAAACTAGCTGATAACTTTGGCTGCTCTTTTCACACCGGTGTAATTACCCACGTCCTCTTCCTTGTCGGAGGATCGTCTTCACCGCTAGACCACGACAGCCTGTGAGTTCAAATCACTCTTAAAAGTGACGGAAGTTTCATATTAATTTAATTAATAAGAATTTTGTTTTAAATACTATTGTCTGCTAAGATATGATAATATATCTACAGAGAGTACGACATTTAGGTTTAAAAGTGATTTGAACTAACAAGATCTCGTGGATTCAAATCTTACCGGCACTGCCTTTTTCCCAAAAACATTTTTAAATACATTCTTAATTACAAGGAAATTGTAATTTATCATTACGAATTTACCAACGGAAGTTTCATATTAATTTAACTGATATTTGTTGTCAAACTCTCGGAAAACTACACCAAGCCATTCTACAGAAACGAAGAGGAAGATTGACGAAAGAATTTAGGTTGTTGCAGGAAAATGCAAAACCGCAACTTAAATCAGACGAAAGCCTGGCTTCGGAAACACAATTGGAAAGTTATTGTCCATCCGCGCCATAGTCCAGACCTGGCTCCTTCCGAATTTCATTTGTTTGAGCCGTTTTATGTTCATTTGCCTGATATACCAAAAACCTTAGCAATCTTCAGATCTACCACGATTATTGTTTCTATGTATCTACAACAAAACACGCTATCATTCAGACTGCTTAAATAACAATGAAGCACAACTTCTTTGAGTTATGGTTTCGCTTTGAAGACGGCCTAACCTGATGTATCTGTAAGCTATAACATATAGCGCTTATCATTGGAATTCCGCAAGCAGCGAAAAATAGAATTTTGATTAAATGAAACAAAACATACGTAACATCAGGACCCATTCTCCTAAACAAAAGGAAATCAAAAATTAATGACAAGTATCAGTATCGGTTTCTCCATAAGAACACACGGCACGCTTTTTTTTCAAGAAAGGTAAATGAATACATTTTTGACTGTAATATATCTGAAAATTCTGTATTTTCTATATTTGTTGCCATCAGAAAGGCACCAAACAACGTAAATTCATGACTCAGGTAACAGCTTATCGTGATTACAAACATTTTTCGATCGGGCCTTGTCACAAAGAAGGTAAGCTCACGAATGGAGAAATAATGAGCATACGTATTTTTAAAATAATTTATTTCAAGTGAAGTTTGGTGGTATTATAAAATTCCCTAGTTTTATGTTGAATAGATAACACCAGGAAGTAATAGCTACCGTTATTTGATTGCTTTGCTTCAATGTCATTTTATTATTATTATCATTACTATTATTATTTCTCAATGATAATAAATAAGGGAAAATGCAGAAAGCCTCAACTCCAGACTCGAAGCAAGAACCCTAACATTAGATCACGGCAAGCGCGCTAACCGCTATATCACCAGCCCCTAGTATCGGTATAATGCATTAAATTAAAATTATTAATAAAACGTAAATGATAAACGGAAACTTGTCCGAACACTGTAGTCATGAGATTTAAACATACTAATACATACGAGGGCAGGTCCAGAAGTTCGTGGAATCGAGGGTATGGAGTGGGGATAGGGGCGTTCACTAGGTGCCATTCTGATTGGCGACTCATCGTTAGTATATAGGTTAAGTTGTAGCCCTATAGCGTCAGTCGTTTACGAATAGTTGCCTGCTAAACAAGTCAAATCGAAAGAAGACTGAAACTATGGAGGAAATTGAACACCGTGCTGTGATAAAGTTCCTTACAAAGCAAGGAAAGAACGCTCAAACCATATTGAATGAAATGGAAACCGTTTATGGGGAATAGTGCCCTAGTAAATCAATGATTTATAAGTGGCACGATCTTCTTAAATATGGTCGGGAGTCAATTGAAGATGGCCCCCGCTCAGGACCGCCAGTTGAGGCCACCACATCAGGCATCGTCGAAAAAGTGCAAAAATTTCTACTGCAAGATGCCCGTTTGAAGAAAAAACAATTATCTGCATTAGTTGGAGTATCAGATACCACCATTTTGCGTATCCTACATGACTACCTGGGTATGACAAAAGTCAGTGCAAGATGGGTACCGAGAATGCTCACGCCGCTTCAGAAACAGCAGCGCGTCTGTGTGTCCAAACAATTTTTGGAGCTGTGTGGAGACAAACCTGCACAGATATTGGAGCGGATTGTTATCGGAGATGAAACATGGGTTCATCACTTTGAGCCTGAGTCCAAACAGGAGTCCATGCAATGGCATAAAAAGGAGACACCACCGCCAAAGAAATTCAAAGTGTCAGAATCGGCTGGAAAGTTGATGGCTACTGTTTTTGGGATTGTGAGGGGACATTATTGATTGATTACAAAGAAAAAGGTAGGAGCATAACCGGAGAATATTACGCAACGATATTAGAAAAATTAAAAGAGGCCATCAAGGAAACACGTTGAGGAAAATTGACCAATGGTGTGTTGCTCTTGCAAGACAATGCGTCGGTTCACAAGAGCAAAGTTGCAATGGCTGCTCTGCACAAGCATGGCTTTCAATCAATAGTCCATCCACCCTACAGTCCAGACCTGGCACCTAGTGATTTTTATTTGTTCCCCAATTTAAAAAAAGTGGAAGAAAGTTTTCCGACGACAATGAGGTAAAGGAGGCAATTTTGGCCCATTTTGAGGCGAAAGATAAAAAGTATTTTTATGATGGTTTAGAAAAATTAATTCATAGATCTAATAAATGTATTGTGCTTAAGGGTGATTATATTGAAAAGGAAAAATAGATTTATTGTTTTATTTTATTTAAAACCCTTTCATTCCACGAACTTCTAGACCTTCCCTCGTACTTATGTACTTGCCATTACTAAATCAATTTCTACATTTTCTCTTATCGTAGAAAATAGTGATAATCATTTGTAATTGAAAAAGTTTATTGAAAGCCCAACAATGCAAACACAACCACTGAAGTACCACTATTCGGTTTAATTATGATAATTTGTTATTATTGTACGCGTGAGCCTCTCATTGATTTCCTTTCGTCATTCTTTTCAGTTTCGCCATGGAGTGCAGAACGAATGAAAGTTTTAACACCTCCGAACTCACCAATAGAACCGTGCACCGCAACGAGACGGTCGTTTGTTGTATAATACGATTTGGTTCGTGGCGAATTTAATTTATTGTACTTTCAGTTTTAATAAGAAAATGTCGGTTTACGTAAGCGTTTTGCAATGTTAGCCACAATTCTTGTATTTTTTAACAGCCGCCTTATTTCATGGCTTTTGAAAATTGCCGTTAGCTCCTATGTGATCTAAACAAATATATAATATTCTTTTAGAATTAAGGCAAAGAAATATCCGGCTTTATCTGAGCAGAACGTGTTGACGCTTTCAAGAGTCAATAAGTGTTGTTGTTGCAACATTAATCAAGGCAATTCACAATTAAATATAAACCTCAGGTTCCAATTCACAGTACTTTTTTGAATATGCGCAAGATTATCCTGTTTCATACATTTACTCATAGGTAAAGTGTACTTACCATGAGAAAGGGACAGATACAAATTGAACAAATTGGACTGTGGGTGATTAATTTCTGTTTGTGTTCCTAAGTTTTAATGGCTTAGACAATTACTGATTGAATCCTTGAAATACTTACAATTATAAAACAGATTTCTCAAAATCGATATAAAAATTTGATTGTGTGTTTATTTGACATATAAAAATAGCTATTTGTATAACTCAACTCATACGAAAAGAAGTCAATTATACAAACACGCAACGTTAATTGCGTTAATGACATGTTTTGTAGAGATGAATTAATTAATTTAAAGCTTTGTATATTAAAGCTAACAAACGTTTGGGTAAGTCAAGTTAGCTCCTGTACTTTCGATTTTTTTAAATTTGAAAATGTCTACATTCTTTTGCGCTAATTTGTGCAGTAAATATGTTACTTGTATCATTCTATTCTCGATATGCGCGAACTTTAAAAGGACTTGAAGGAGCCAACTTCACGCTACCTTGCATGTTCAACTTTTAAAAATTTGACTGTGCTGTTGTTTTGTGCTCGTCTCATATCCGATGTATTTAAGATTAAGGGGTAATGGGGAACCTTATTTAGTAACCCAAGCAGCAACATCACGATTTCAGGAATTTACTAATACTAGATAATATTAAAATCGTATTAATTATGTATTTTAGATATGGATAAATTCTGGTCTGTTATATACATTATTATCTGGAGTTAAAAAATTACCACGCCAAATATTTCATAGACGGAATGCTCATTCTATTGAAGACATATAAATTATGAGATTTCTACTGTAATAATACTTATTTTTTAATTAATCCTTCCTACTTAAGGTAAAATGTATCTGGAAGTACTTACTCATACGTGTAATAAAGTTATAATTGCGGTCTGCGCAAGTTCAACAACTTTTCTCCAGAAGGTTAGTAGCTGCAGACGGGAAATAAAAGTAAGTTACAGACCACATTTGTAAGGCAGGAAAAACAAGTATCGGGAATTTTAAAAAATGCCAAACACCGCTACCGCAATATCAAAGAACGATGAAACTGTAAAATGAAAGTTATGTAGAAAATGTAAATGTAGAAGATAATAGCAGTCTAACGTAATTGTTTGATTATTGTCGTTATTGCTATCAATGCGATAATAATTATTTTTGCCTTGATTACACTAGTTCTTGGTGAATGGTGAATGGTGAATGGTTCGAAATAAACGATATTTTAAACTCATATTTAACTTTCCGTTCAGTAGGTCTATCGGGGTTAATATATTTGGCTAGAAATAAATCATGCAATCTTTGTGTACTTAAATGGTCTAGATTAAGATCTACACTTAATTTTTTTTTACTTGGAGAATCGACATAATGAATTGAGATAATTTCGGTTGCTTCATCGTTATTATCACAATTTCGTTCAATCTTAACAGTATCATCAAAAGAAACTTTAATGGTTTTTAAAGATAAAAAGTCTCTACCTAATACTGCTGGATAAGACATTGTATTATCTGTTACAACATAAAATTTAATGTTAACTGCAATATCACTTACTAGTGGATCACCTTGAAATATCCCTAAGAATATTTAGTTTTGATCTGTTTATGCCAGTAAAGGTTAAATTATTATCATCCATAACTTTTAACATATTTTTGTTTTATAATACAAATCGGACACCCTGTATCAATAAGATCACCTAAATTATATGTAACAGAACAATCCTCATCATTAATTATAAATTTTAAACTTACAATGTATGGGTTTACAATTAAGGGTTGTACAATTATACGGCAGAATTTTGTTGTTCTCTACGTCGTGGACAATCCCTGTACTTATATGAAGCTTCTCCGCATGTAAAGCGTGATCCCTTCTCTCTTCTTGGCCTGGTGCACTGCTTGATGATATGTCCTTCTTTATTACAGTTGTAGTAACGTGCTGCACTTACTTTCGGCTTTGGAGGTGCATCATGGCTGATTTTCTGAGGATGAACTGTAGTAGTGTTGTGCGTTCTCATTGTATTTTGTCTTGTTTGTCGTTGTTTTCTTTCTGCAATGATCCTTTCATATGTAACAAGATCCTTATATAAATCATCTACATCAAGGTGTGCTTTTGTCATAATCATAGATGCCATTTCCCTTGAGAATAAATTCTACGGCAACTTGCTCTTTCTGCTCATCAAATTCTAATCCTAGCTCCTGACATAATTTAATTTTCTCATGGAAATAAACATTTAATTCTTCTTTAGGCTGTTGAACTCTTCAACACATTAGTTGCCATAAGGTGGTTAAATTCTTCTCATGTATAAAGGTACTACTAAATTCTCTCCGAAAATCATTCCAATTACTTATTTTGTGTACTCGTGCCTCATACCAGTGTCGGGCGGCACCTTCAAAGCGATTCTTCGCTGTTTCTAATTTAAATGCTGGTGGCCATCGCTGTGCTGTAGTTTCTATGTTTGCTAAACAAGTTTTACTTTGACTTAAATTATCTCCATTAAAAGCAGCTATCGTTTTCGAGAAATCTGGCATAATATTGTAACAATTACTATTGCTTTCATTAGACATCATTTGCATTAATGATTGATTTTGTTGTAGTAGTGTGTTCATTGCGCTAATAAGGGTGTTTATATCTACATTACCGCTTCCACTTACTTCATTTTTGTTGCTGTTCTCCACATTCTTCGTATTCAAAACCTGATTATCTTCGCAGAAATGTTCAAGTCGATCTAACGGCGCCATTATACCTTTGTTGTCGGTTTCATGTTCATCCATCGTAAATCCGTGTTGGTTCATTTCATCAACATACATTCACATAAATAATCCGTGGCTTATTTTTTCTTTATCCCACTTCTGAAGTTTTTATCCTCTTTATTCTATCGTAAGCTACATAAAAACACATAAGTCTACATATAATAATCACGTCCCGTGACCTTCTGTTTCCCTCTCTACGCCACCACCAGGTGGCGTAATACAACGCGGTAGATTTAAATCCTAAAAATATACCCTAACAATACGATACATATTGGTAATCTGATTAACATGTGGATATCGACAACGAATTAAAGCAACCGTCCAGAGGAAACAATGGATAATTATAACATAGCGAAGAGAATTTTTAAGCTTAAGATGTTTTTAGTTGACAGTTAAAGAGTGATGGGAATTGAAATGAATAAGTAGCTTTCCACGCCCATAGTCAATAATAAGCGAACTGCTCCCAGGTTTGTTTACAATTTAAAGCAAGCAACTAAAAACCTTTATGGATAAAAATGTATGTGTTTTCTAGAAAGCATTTTAATGCAATGCAACAAGAAACAAAGATATAAACAAAAGATATTCAGTAAAACATATTTTTATGATAAAAAAAGTACTAAATCAAATAAAGAGTAAATGTAGTTAGGAAACTAGTTAGATCACCATTAATGTGCTGCAGTGCAACGTGAGGCCTATTGGAAAGATATCAATCATAATCGAAAGAAGCGTAAATGCAATTCCGTTTTGTTGGAAAAAATAACAGAGAAATGGAAAATATGGTATTGCATGTTAAATCTCACAACACACAAGCAAAAAACGCACAAGTACAAGGTTTATTTTTAATGATCAAAATGCTTTTAGCATTGTAAAATATTTCTATTTATCTGTTTTAAATTTTTCGTATTTTCACTTATTATGTAAGAAAACTCAATTTATAAATATATAATTCTATATAAATTTGCATCGAATAGTAATTTAGGTATTTGCATGATCGCTTTGCAATATTCATTAGCACGTCATATAGAAATCAGTAATCATAAAGGTAATACCATTACTAAGAGTACTGGATTTTTTTTTCGCCATCAATGTATTAGGGTAGCTCTTAAAGTTTAGATCACGTGTATCATGTTCTAATTATTAGCTCTCGAAATCGAAATCATTGAATGCCTATAATCATGTACCACTCAAATACATGAAATTTCATTGTCATCATTCCAATGTAAAGTTTCTTATTAAGACATTTTATATACTAACAGTTACAATATTTAATGCCATTTATTTTATTTGTTTTTCAGTTGCATACATTCGAGGTTATGTAGTTTTTTCATTTTAAAATAGAACTGACTGAAGTTAAGCAAGTTGTTTCCTTTTATTACATAAATGAAAAGAAGAAATAAGAATTGGAAGAGTAGTACCCAATAACAGGAGTCCAGAATATTTTTGAGCAATTTGGAATATTTTTGTATCGTTTAGTGCATATGTGTAGTACGCACTATATTACCTTATACATGTATTTACAATTACAATTTCAATACATTTATAATTTAAATTATTGTCGAAGAACTATTATTACGAAGTAATTTTATTATGCTTCGTTCACACAAATCATCAAATATGACTCATAATATTTGCACTGCTGTTGCTAATTTGTAATTGTTTAGGTCAATATATATGTTAAATTAACATCCATATTAATATTAATAGTAATATGAATATAAATACTAAACCACCGTTGGCATTAGTAATGATAAAATTACAATTTTCTTGCAATTTCCAACGTAATTAAATTTCCGAAAAAATATCGGTCTCGGAGGAAACTTCAACCCAACATCTCTACATCTCCGATGTAGCCTGCTGAAGCAATTGCACCACGAGGCCATTGAATCCAAGTCGCCTTAAATCCCCCTAGATATCACTATGCCAGTAGATATCTTGTAATATCTCACGGACACTATATTATAAAACGGCAAGTTAATGCGTAATAGTTAAACTAACATCCATATTAATACTAATATTAATATGAATATAAATACTAAACCACCGTTGGCATTAGTAATGTCCGCGAGATATTACAAGATATCTACTGGCATCGTGACATCTAGGAAGATATAAGGCGACTTGGATTCAATGGCCTCGTGGTGTAATTGGTTTAGCACGCTACACCAGAGATGTAGAGATGTTGGGTTCAAGTCCCCTCCGAGATCGATTTTCGGAAATTTAATTACGTTGGAAATTGCAAGAAAATTGTAATTTTATCAATATATATGATGTTCAGCCAACCTCCATCATCAATGACGTAAAATTTATACCATTTTTTTTCTCTAAAATCCAAAACATCACTTTCCGATCATTCAAAACGATTTTGTGGATTTTTTTGTTGTTTTCTGGTGTTACCGCCTTATTTGGACGTCCACTGCGTTCTGCACCATCGGTGTCTCTACGACCACGTTTGAAGTCAGCAAACCAACGTTTTATTGTTGTTTCTGATGGAGTGGAGTCCCCATAACACTTTTCAAGCCATTGCTTCGCTTGAACGGTATTTTTTCCCATCAAGAAGCAGTGTAAAATTAAAACACGAAATTGTTTTTGATCCATTGTTTTGAAAATAACAAAAGTAACGTGACTCTTAGCACAATAACTCACAAACTAATGAATAGAATATCATGAAATTTTAACAGCTGTCTTTTGAAGGTTAGTACTAACTGAGAGAAAGGTGGCTGCAATAAAACTAGCGTCATCTATGTGTTAGGCCCGGGACTTTTCAGCCCATGTGTTAGCTAAAAGTAATCCTGTTGAACTATTTTGGAATTTTTTAGCGCCGTCAAAACATGACACGAAAATGTTATCTACAATTATTCTTGCAAAACTAATAACACACATTAAAGATAACGAAAGAAAACTGATTGCCCAGACATATGATGGGGCAGCCGTTATGAGAGGATCATGTGATGTGGTCCAGGTACTTATCAAACAAATGTACAAATTCGCTGCTTACATGCACTGCTACACACAATAGTTAAATTTAGTTATCTTGACTATGTCCGTATATTCTTTGCAAATTTACAAGGGATTTGTACCTTTTTTTCACATTCCTCAAAAAATTGTAATATTGGACGAAATAGAGACGACCCTAAGAAGATGGAGTTTTAGTTTCAGAATGATTAATACTGTGTTTGAACACGGGGAAGAAATTATAGAAACAATGAGAAGAAAATTTTGAATGAAGGTAAAGCTGTAAACATCACTACTATCAATCAAACTTCAGGTTATATTACATTTCTTTCTAATAAGAGTATTATTTTCTGGTTAAATCTAGAATGCAAAAATTTAAACTTGGGAAATGGATCCCCTTATTGTTAATAACTCTAGATTATCATTTGAAACTCAGTTAGCTCAAATCAGAAATAATATTGCGAACACTCAGGATACCAATGACAGTGAGCCATCAAGTACAAAACGACCTAAAATCGATGAAGACGAATACACCTGAGAAGCAAAGGAAGTTTGTGATTATTATTTTTCAGGTCAAAGACAAGTTTAGTTCTATTGGACACTTATCTGCAACTTCTCTGCTTTATGTTCATAAATTTAATCCACATGGCCTCCATTTTCCTGGAAATGTCTTTCAAGAAACAATTAAGTCTTACTTGATGAACGGAAATTCCGTACTGAACTAAGCGTAAATTATGAAACAATTGATTTTAAATCAATCTCGGATTTGCTTCCACTTTATGACATCATTTCACAAATCAATGAACTAAGTCTGACTCTTAGTTAAATTTTAAAACTTTTCAATTGAAATTCTTATGACATTAACTAAAGCAGAATGGCAGTTTTCAACTTTGAAAAGAATAAAAACTTTCTTAAGAAACAGGAGGGCACGAGAAAGACTTTCTGTATTGGCGATGTTTTCGCAAGAAAGGAATTTTATCCGGTATTCCAAATTTTAATCAAAGAGTTATAGACAAATTCGCTGCTACCGAAGATCGTCGTATGGATTCTCTATTTCAATAAAATCAGGACATTAGTCAAAATAATTTTTAGTAAAGCATACATAGCCACCTACTGTAAAAGATATTAATATTCACAAAATTTGCAATCAACACGACACAAAGGAGGGTTCTAATTTACTGCCTACTTACAGTCAACGTTTTGTTAGTTCGCGGAGATAGGACATAATTTATTGTTACCGTTCCGCATATGACCCAACAAAAATTATACTGATATGTACCTTACAGCTACCTAAAAAGTCAAATCATCTATATCATATGTGGGTAACAACCGGTCCGCTGTAAGATTTGATCCGGCGCGCGACATTTTAAAAACCCCAATTAAAAAAAAATAATACACTACTTACTCATACTCACTCGAAATGAGGAAGGATTTAGTTATAATGTTGTATCTATTTTCTTCATTTAATTTTTTTTATTTTAATAAATTGCATTATAATAACATTGTCGTATTATTTCATGTCTGATATCTATCGCTAAAAAATATAAACACTAACTTAAAATGCACTACTTTTAAACGTGGCTCGCGAACGTATTTGCACACTAAAGTTTAGCCCACAACGTATCAAGTGTTGCCCATACTTAATCTATATGCTTCATTTGGTAGACTAATTTTTAACGTTATTATCATATTCAGCTATTAATACATCCAGTATCCTACTTTTTGCATTATTTTTCCATTATCCTATTTTATCGAAACAACTACACATTTTTTTGGAAATAAGTATACCTATGAATTCACAGTTGACACAAAAGTTATCACCAAATTTAATAAAAGTTCTGCAACATTTACATTTGCAACGTATTAGTAAATAGTAACCAAGAAAAGGGGATAATAAATAATAATAGAAGTAATATTCATGTTTTTTTGTGTTTTAATGATGTAATAGTGTAGCCACTCAATTTTAGTCACTGCTATACCCTGGCAAAAATAACTGCTACTGTTAGAGTTGTGAATTTACTTGTACACAAATTTGTGCGTTAAAAAGATATTGATCTAAAGAAAGTTCTTTATACTTACGTCATAAGCGTACACACTTAGTAGCCATGTAGTAGTAAACAAAAGTAAAACGTGCTTCGCCATCTTGCCCTGAAAAAGAGAAAAAGAAGCTTCAGCTGTTGGCAATGATGAACAGTGAAAGTAATGTATGTATGTGTGCGTATGTGTGCGTATGTGTGTGATTAATACTTAGTCTCTGCAACATGTAGTACATGTATTTACGGTATCAATACATACGTAGCTAACAATAGTAAAGAAATCAACGTGAAATAATATTCAGTGCTGCACGAAAGTACTTAACGAATGTGGTTAAAATATTTCCAACTTGTAATAGCCTTTTGTAATGTGGTGGCGTAGGTATTTACAGAAAAGAACTATTTTAAGTCCTTACTATAAAACTAATTAATAGAAAAAATTGAATTAAACAAGTTTATCTTACAGCAGATAATTAGAAAAGCCAATGTATCAATACGTTTACCAAAGATATCATTACCTTCATTGAAAATATATAAAGCATTCTCCGCTAAAGTCATATTTGTTAACAAAGCTTCTTAGTAAGGCCGAACAAGTAATTTTACACATAAACTGTCAATGTCAAGTAAATATATTGATGTAAACAAATCAATCATATTTAGCATACACATTATACACCGCATTTCCTTGCATATTGTTAGACTGAAGAAAAAGTGTGTAATAAAATTTCCGGCTTATAATTTAAATTGTTATAGTTTCCAATTCTCGAGTTTAACTTTTGAATTTAATTATGCCGGATGGGTACTGCAGTATTTGTTTACCATTTATAACTACCTGTGTTGTGCTTTCCAGAACCAATGAAATACTTAAGTTTGCTATTTGCTACAGTATCAACAAAAAACTACGTTTTTAAATAAATACTGTATGCTGCCCCCTTGAAAATTTTACTATATTATCTTTTGTGCCTGTGTCCGACTATTTTGTACTGGTTTGTGGTTCGAATCCACCGTACCAATTTCAGAATTTTCGTAAATTTGATTGTGTAGGTTGTGTAAGGTTATGTAGGTTACTAGTGCAATTCGCATCTCAATTTACTACTGAATACATATTTTCTATCACAAATAAGAGTTTTGTTGAAACCGGAATCTCTCAAAACGAAGCCATTACAAGATTTCTGAAATGGTAAAATTGATACACTGGATGTGAAATATAGGTTCCCGTCACCACGAGATACTGAGTCTGGAATACGAGGGCTGTTTTTTTGTCAACTTCCGCTAGATTATAAAACAAGACAAGTGTAAATAACAACATGCATTTATTTTCAAAAGTTACATACAAACATGTTTACTTTTCTACATAATCAGCGTGAAGATTGATGCATTTGTCATATCTATGAACAAACCTTCCAATCCTCTGTGCATAGCATGTTGCCGCCAGGGAGTTGAGATGGTCCGTGACGTTGTTTAGAAGTTCCTCTATACTTTGGCAGCTCTGCCCTCGTAGGCACTTTTTTAGTTAACGAATGAGATAGAAGTCGTTTGGTACTAAGTCGGGATCGTACGCCAAGTGTTCAAAAACTTTCCATCGAAATTGTGTGAGGCCTGGCATTGTCATGAATGAGAAGAACTCCAGAAGTTAACATGCCTCTTGTTTTGTTTTTAATGGCTTTCTGCTATCGTTGTGAAGCCTGACAATAAACAGCTGCATTAATTGCAGCCCACTAATTGCACTACGCAATTCGCACTAGCGGAGAGAATCAATTGTAGCAGCCATGTTTACGTGCCTGAAGTTCAGCTGAAAATTGCATAATGACGTTACCAGTGGCAGACATTATAGTGGGAGAGATGCGCAGTCACTTTCGGGGCATCCCCGTTTCCCACCGCTGCGTGAGCATTTACAGGCACGAACGGAGATTAAAAAAAAACAGCCCTCGTATGCGTACAGTTACGTTTCAATTGTCTATCTCTTAAGCTTGAATATCTCGAGAATTAGACGAGCATGAACTATTTTTTTACAAATTAGCACAAAGTTAGCGCAAAACGCTACCATTATTTACTTTTGGAAAATTGTGAAACTGGTGCAATAGCTCCTAAATGAAGTTCCTGCCGTTCTTTAACTTCAAATTCCTTGAGCGGAGTTAGTTTTCACTTTTCAAACTTAAATATTTAGAAATTAGAATCAGTGTGTGGACATTTCAAAATTTCCGCAGAGGCCAACTTCACTTACTCTCGTTTATTTTCATTCATTGATACCCCTTGGGGTTAAGTCCAAACACTTGAGCATATAGGTCTTTGTGCCTTTTGCCTGTAACTTTCACTTCTCCTCGAACAATCTGGTGTCCTCTATAAAGGCCATCGTCTTGCCCAGGCAAAAAGTAAGTATTTTCGAAGGCTTCAATAAATCCTCTCTGAAGTGCTTTGGCCTGAGTGGTTTTAATTCCTCACATGTGCAGATTACATGCAAGCTCGTTTTCTCTTGTAATCCGTATGTTCTGCACCAAGGTTCGCTTACTCAACCTAAATTATATAGATAATTTTAATCTCTTTTTTATTCCGTCTAATTGGATTCGCATTTACGTTATCAATTAGTGCTCTAGTGTGGAACTGACCTTCAGTTATTCTCCATTTCTTTTCATATTCTTTATCTAATTAGGACCAAATCTCCCTTCTAGCGAAATTCCTTACAATTCCACATGCTGAGCTTGGTCCTATGAAGTTTTCTTTTGAACCTTCATTGCCGAGTACATCGGCCATTATATTGCTCTTAGTACCCCCCATGCCTTGGCATTCAAATCAAAGATAACGTTGTTTTGTACAAGTCTGTTCATGGATTCTTTGCAATTAGCAGTTTCGACACAGTAATAGGGTTCATAATTGCCCTGGCTGTCAATCACTATATCGATTTTCCCCGTGCAGCTTCCCTTCACGATTAACTTGGTACAGGCTGCAACTGTGAACAGTTCTGCCTGAAAAACCGTTGCCTGCTTTCCCAGACTTATAGAGATCCTCTGTCTAGGCCTCAGTCCGTAAATGCTTTTACTAGGCAGCGATCCATCCTTAAGCCAGTCATCTAGACTATTAAAGAGTTCCCTGGTCTGGTCTCTTCATCCATCCTTTCAAGTCCCTTGATCTCAACCAATGGACTTATTTCTTAGCTTTTTGCCTTGCAAACTCAATTGCTAATTTAGCGTTAACTTCACCCATACTTTTGCACTTTAACGTGTGCAGAAATTGCGCTTTAAATATTTTCACAGAAAAAAAGAAAATAAATAACTCGACGAATCGGGTTTCTGAAAATAGTTCCTTAGAATGGAGGCGCTAAATTTATTTTGCTTCTAAAGGATGCCAAAAGATTCTCCCAGAAATAAAACAAACCTTTCGTGTCGGCTTAGGACATAAAATTTTATACTGTAAGACACGTTTAGATCACTTAATACTTAGCTTTAACATTTGGGATATACAATAAGCTATTGTTAACAATAAACTTAGTAATAGTATTGTAAGAGGAAAATGCATATATGTTTTAAGAGAAATATTTCAGATTGCCTTGCGCTTAAATATCTCGCCCCTCTAAGCTGAGTAAGCTTGGCTGATGAATAAAATTGCTGCTCCGGGCTGTAGAACCATAATCCACTGAAATTGCTTCCAACGTATGCTACATTACATGGAAACTGCGGCACTAAGAAGGGGTGTGTATTTTTTGGCCAAACTTGGCAGAGACGAATAACTGTTCACTGTGTAATAATTGACTATAATAGTGTTGCAGTAGATCAAAGTGGTCACAGCATATCTAACGTTTCTTAAGTCCCTTCTGACATTAATGTCAGGTATATTTCTTGAGAGTTTTGATCCACTTCCACTGTTTTCTCTTGTAATGTGTTTTCAGGAGTTTGATTTTATAGAATGCGGTAACGTGGAAGTTGCCGTCACGCAACCGAATTTAATAAACTTTGTATTGTTGACTTGCGCAAAGGTGGTTCTTCGTTCTGAGAAATTACAAATCGTCTTAGCCGGAACCAATCTACCATCATGTGTTGCTACCACTCATGGAGTAGAAAGGGCCAGGAAAGCCGCCGGAAAGGAACCCGAAGTCGAAGAAGAGGATCGCCATATTTGCCTAGTAGCAACGATAAACCGATTCTCCAGTACCAGGTCAATTGCTGTATTACGGTTAGGTAGGAAAGATCGTTCTGTGACCCTTTAAACTGTTTATTGTCACATCTTACGTTACCAGATTCGGCTCAGTTTCAATAATAAACTTTGAAGTTTTATTGATTGTGAATGCACTGGAACGTGGACTGGCATAGAGTAGTCTTAACTAGTGAATATCAAATTTGTATAGGGATGCATGATGGTCGCATAAGGATCAGATAAACACGTGAAGAACGTCGTGGTATTCAACTTTGATTGAAAGGCTTGTGCACTGAACCGTTGAAGTTATGGTATGGGATGCTACCACATATGGAAGTAGGTCCCGCTTGGTATTCATCTCAGGCACCATAAGTGCTCAACATTATGTTGATGGAATCACATATTCTTCAGCTCGGAGACCGACTTTTACAATAGCATGGCTATCCCCATGTGGTGAGAACTTCTCCAGACCGATAGGAAGAGGTTCATGTTAGTATCTTGCCATGGCCACCCAGATTTCTTGACCTTTCTCCAATCCAACACGATTATAGGAAGAAAGCTGAAGCGAATCCTCCGCAAACGCTGGAAGCTTTGCGTAATGGATTACAGGTTGCTTGCGGCACCATACCCCAAGAGGACATCGACCACACACTAATGTCACAAAGAGCGAGGCCTTGGAATAGTTATACATTTCTACCAAATTTGGTAACAAAATTTGTACCCCTTCATGGTGAAACAATTTTCAAGTCATGTAGTATATATTACGTGAAAACATAAAGTAAATAGTAAAAACTATATAAAGAAATAGAAGCAATCACGGAAAAACTTACATTTTATAATGACAAAATAATGTTTTGATTTCGTCCTAAAAAAGTTATGCATATAATTGTATATAATTTTTAATTTTCTTCTTTTTTTGCTTTGTTAACATTTTTTGATTTTTGTTATAAATTCTTATCTAGCTTTACATGCCTTTGCTTAATATGATTTTATCACAGTAATGATTTGCATGTATAACTGCGCTGAACCAAGTACGTCAGAGTTATAGTAATAATAAGAAGCTTGGGCAACCTAGTTGTAAATAGGCTTTTATTATTGTAAACATTTTTAGGGAATAAAATTCTTAGTTTTACCATTCAATACGACAGAAACTACAGCCATCAAAAAAATTCAACAAAATTTCGAGATAATCACCTTGAAACAAACTACAATTATTACAAGGACTGCATTATTGCATGATTTACTGGTATGGTAATAAACTCCACAGCACACAATTAATAATTTATTCGAAATGAATCGTCCTAAGAGCGCATGGACTCTTATTCTCCACCGAGTTTCACCGACGTTCAGTCAACGGAAGTGCATACTAATTTATTATCTCTTTATAGTACTGGAATAAATTAATGATTAATAAAATGTGGTATAATATACGAGTAATCCAAACTCCACAGTAAAGCTCGCAACACATGAAATAACAATTTCTGCAAATGTTTGCTTTTTCAAGAAACTCCAACTTAATGGAATTTATAAAAATGGAATAATGTCCATCTTAGGTAATTGTATGAACTTATGGCTCTTGTATAGATATGCTAAGATATGTTCAACATGATTTTAAAACATGCTCACCACCGAACCTCATATCAAGACCAAAATTGTTGTGAAGAAACACAAAGTTAACGTACAGTTATCAACAAATATATATATATATATATATATATATATATATATATATATTATATTTTGTAACAAAGGCATTTCAAGATGTAAATGTCTCTACCTACTAGATTAAGAATAATCACTGAAAGTATCTTGTTATAAAATAAATCATTTCTATGGCAACCCCCGCTGCTATTACCTACTTAATACGCTCATACTTATGTCCTTCCTTTTTTAATAATGAAATACACACACACATACGATGTTAATCTCATAATTATGGACCTTACAGCAACCACGAAATACCGTTGAAATATAAAATTCTAATTCCTTCCAAGGATACACTATTATCGTGTTAACCTCATCTACGAAGAAGAATAGCTTATTCGAATTAATCTTGCGTTTCAACGGTTAAAGATTACATTTAATGCACTAACGCCCACAATAATTACAACTACTGCAAATTATGTCATTCAACAACACTTTTTCGTTCGTGTGACGAATGTAGCTTATTGTTTGAAGTTCATACTTCTTATTCATTTCTTATTCAGGCGTTGTCAGAAATAAAACTGTTTTCATATTTTGTTCTACATCGCAGATATTATCAACGCTTTCTGGAAAGGTGCTATTGTTATTGTTATTTTGCAATCCTCAGATTTGTTTGATTTGCATCTCATCAGTTTTTATATTCAATCTGGATTTATATCTAGACATAGTTACACTACCAGTTGGTTGAACGCCACAGATGATTTAACTATTAACGAAAAGGTAAAGCTTCCATCCTTGTTTTATGTGATATTATAAAATATGAAGTTCTTCTGTCTATACTACGCTATAAAGCTGCCGATTCCGTGCACTTTTTTGTAATTATTTATTTAATAGACCATAATACGACAAATAGCAAGCGGCCTTTCTGATTATATCCCTGTGCATTATGATTCCCAGGATTCTGATGATTTTAAATCAATTTTAAATTACAATACAATGTTAACAAGTTCCTAACATAAAATAAAATAGTACAAGTTACGACAGAAACTTTTGTTGGAATGGACTACTAAAGGCAAAATTTATTTGAATACAGTTCAACGCACATACACACATATATATATATATATATATATATATTTATATATATATATATATATATATGTATATATATATATATATATATATATATATATTTATTTATATATATATATATATATATATATATATATATATATATATATATATATGTGTGCGAATTTTAAGTCTGTTGTGTTCCATATTTTTAAAATACATGTATATCGTAGTATAGTAGCCAAGCGGTTGAAGGTGTTGCTCCTACTGCATCCCCCTCTTAAGTAATAGTAATTTAAGTCAAGACAGATTTGAAAGTGAAGAAGGATATCTCGCACTTTTATAATTAGAGGCAGTGCTTTTAAATTACTTCGATTGGCTGTACTGAATTAGACGAGCAAGTTTCGTATTACAATAATGTGCGATAGAACCCAGCAGAAATGACAGCGATTTTTTTTAGTAATTTGACTATTTTTTCACAATTTCACTATAGTTATTATAAAATACAATACTGTTCCTTCTTCGTATATTAAGAAAGAGGACTGATTGTAAGGCAATATCGTACTCAAGAAAGTGCCTTATAGTATTAGTTTTTTTAATGCACTCTACTTTGTAATTATTTTTTGTAACCAAGGTTTCGGTGGTGCAGGAGATATGGAATGGGCGGCTGTGGTCAGCCTGCCATCTCTAATGCATCATCAGACTCCATTTAAAATGTTGACAAAGATACAGAAGAGTCTTGGCAGCATGTTTGAGCACTTCTGATTCACATAATTACAACAATGACAGCAAAATTGTTGCTGGATGATTTGAGGAATATTAAAATATTGGATTTTAGAAAACAAATTAAAAGATGTATAGCTCTCCAAAACATTATATCACAAAGATTTTTTTCTATAATACCAATATGTTTGAGAAAAAAGAGTAATATACACAGTCCGCAGTTAAAATTACAACAGGTACAGGTACATCTAAAAGGAACAATCCGGCGAGAAGAATTACTTTTGAATTTTATCGCGACAGTAGTGGAACGCTATGGGTCGTAGAACATGACTACGGTCAGGGGGTCTATTCTCGAGATTGGTCTAACGTTCGATGTGATCGTCTGGCGGTTTTTTCATTCAAATTTGTATTCTGGAATTTAAATCGTTCGCTCTTAGAAGTCGTATAAGCGATAGGTGATCGAACATCGCATACCTAACCACAAGCGATATGTCAAGTAGTATGATCTTTTATAAGTTTCTAAAAGGGTTAGATTTTGTTGAATAATATTTAAGTTTTTTAATAATCGCTGATTTGAACGTTGCGTTTTAACTTATTTAGGTAATGTATTAGAAGGAAGGCTTTATAATAGCTCATTTCCATCATATTGCAAATATATTAGCAAATAAAGTGCAAGAAATAGTGGAAGATGAAGTTTTGCATCATGTGAGAGTATTTCATGGTAGTACGGAAACATTTTCAGTAGCATAAAACGATGTAGGGGTTTTCGAGGATGTGTGATGCAAAATGCTCGTAGCTGCACCGATGTTCATTATTACTTTCCTTAAAATGAATAATCATTATCTTTATTCATAAGAAAGTGATTATCGTTGAATTTTTTGTAATTAGCGAGCGTTAGACAGTATTTTCATTAAAATAAACTGTTGTGATTTCATTGATTTATTCCTGACCTTATATCAATGTTAATCAGCTATGAGTGAAATACACATATATTATTTGCAACAAAAATTGTATTGCTTTAATTCAATAGCTATACTATACTATACGAGCAATACTAGGCAGGTTTGACCGCCTCTATTGCATGACAAAAAAGAGGTCTTATTTAGGTACAATTTTCACACCTACCTGCATTTATTCACATATCTTGAATGCCCGAAAATTTGGTAACATATGTACACTAGGGTGACAGAATAAAATAGACACCTACTAATTAAAAAAAAGATACTGTTCTCGTTATATATAATATTTTAAAATTTTTAAATTAGACTAATATTTTGTCGATCCACCTTTACTTGCATGAAGTGCTGCGAGTCGTCGTAGCATAGAATCTATTAAATGATTAATGGTGTCTTCTGGAATATTTAACCACTCTTCTGTAACAGCTGCCACGAGTTCTTCCTTATTGCTGGGTTTTCGGGGTCGTTTCGCCATATTTGTCTGGATTATGTGCCAAACATTCTCTATCGGATTCATGTCTGGTGATTGGCCTGGCCATGGTAAAATCCGAATCCACTGTTCCTCTTTCCATGTGGTTGTTGTTCTTGCTTTGTGGCAGGGTGCTCCATCCTCCATAAAAGTGGCGTCTTCTTTAGATAAAATGGCGTTGTGGAATATCGCTAGTAGTCCTTCTGTTAATGTTTGGATATATTTTGCCGCATTTATATTTCCGTCGCAGATTACTAATTGCGATCTTTCACCATACCATATCGCGCCCCACGCCATAATGTTCACACCGCCGTATTTCACCGTCTGATGCAAAAATTTGTCGTCTAGTTGCTGTGATGAACGTCTCCATACCCACGTACGACCACCATCGCTGAATTGGTAGTATCTGCTTTCGTCTGAAAAAATGACAGACCGCCAAAACTCTTCGGGCTTCGTTCGCATTTTGATTGCCGAAGCCATTCGGCGCCGTTTTTGAAACGCCGTAAGGAGAGGTTTTCTCTTTGCCACCCTTTTATACATCCCCACACTGTGGAGGTATCGCAGAACGGTGCGCTGACTTTTCTGTGAAGTTGCCGCAAGCTCAGCTGTACTTTTTCGCGGTTCTCTTAACACTTCGCGCACAAGCACCCTTTTACTTCTTTCAGAAGGTCCGGCACGATCTGTCTCGGCTCCACTATTGTTTTTTCCTTTCGTTTAAATTGTGTAATCACACGGTTAACTGTGGACAACGGAATATTTAAAAATTTACTTATTTCACGTTGCGAAGCGCCGCGTTTACTCTGGCCAACGATGCGACCCCGGGTGAAGTCGCTAATATCACTCGAGCCTTGTAAGCGAGGCATAGTTGTAACGATACTAAACTATGACGAATTCCTTCCGATACATCTACCCCTACCCTAATGACAAGAGAAAGTTCTTAATTCGTTCTTAGAATTTAGCTGTTTACATATTTACACCGCTTTACCTGGTGTCTATTTTATTCTGTCACCATAGTGTATGTCGATTACATAAAAAATGCTACCGGTTTTTGGCGAATTTTAATAAGATTTATTATTTAAAGTATAATACCAATTTAAAATATCACTGTGTGTGGAAGAAAAAACATTGCTACCCAATGGATTTTATTTTCCCATTAATGTGTAATATTATATTCAAAAGTTTAATCCTATATATTCCATGATATAACCGTGTTCTCAAAAAAATATTCTCTATTAGTGTACATATCTATCGACGTAGCTAATCGATTGAAACTGTTGATGACTTCGGCATTTTAATTTAAAGATGTTGCAATTCCTTCTACTGCGGTAGCTATTCGGATATTTGTTTCGGTAAGAAAATTTTCATTTTAAAATACAGCATTCTGATTGGTTAGCGCCTTTCAATGAATAGAATCGTAACAGTCAAAGTATGGTGGAGATCAAGCGAACATCGCCTATTCTACCTGTTGAAGGGTTCGCATCGGACGCTCGATGTGATATTTCAAGAATACGGATTTGTTACGCTATGCGATACGGACCATGCGAACGGATCGCACTACGACCATTCGAATAGACCCCTAGTTCACGAACGATTAATGCATACGGAGTTCAGTAACTATCGGCTTTAATGCAACTACCCTTAACATCAGGGCATGAACGTATTAGATTAGCGTAGGGCAGGTAATGGCAACTGTGGCGAGATAAATGGAACTCTATGGTGTTTAATAATAAATGCCGGTTTTCGCACAATATCACGGCAGTATAAAAGTGCATCAGAGACCCGAAGGAAGGGCCAACTAAGAGTGCATTTTTCGGCAGTATATAGCACGTACGACAGACATAATTACCTTACATCTTATATTTTTGCTATTAATTCATGGTAGTGAAACGGATTCGAGTTACATACAGAAAGTCTTGGAACCCATAGTACTACTCCTTATGCAGATCGCAGTGAACGAAATATTCCAACAGGATAATGCCATGCAGTGCTCATACAGTCCAACGAACTATGAATTTCTTCACCCAAAGCTTCACTTTAATCTGATGAGATTGCTAGATCTCTCACTCATAAGATATCTATGGGATATTATCTGAAGCTGGCTCCTGAAATATTCGGTTCCCACTTCCAACAAAGATGAATTGCGGTATTAAATCAATGCAACATGACAAGAAGTATCCCAAGAAACATCATGATTTTGATTTTGATTTTTTGATTTGATTAATTCAATGCCACCCGCATTATTGAATGTATTCAGAAAAATAGGTGATCCCAAACATATATGTATGTACTCGTATATGTACATGTACATATGTAATAATAAATAATATTTCCGACTTATTTTCGACAGTTCGTCTCCGATCGCCAGCCGAACGACAGCGTCCAAAAGAAGATGACTGAGATCTCGTCGAAACGTCGGTCTAGCGACCGCGAAAACATCTATCCCAACATCGTCGTTAGTACAACATGTACTCATGAGAGGCCACTTTATTGACTTAGACAACACAAGAACCATAGCTAAACACACAAACCTAACGACAAGAACTATTAGAGAAGCAATAGAGATCGACAAACGGCCGCATAGTTTGAACAAGAGGGACGACGCACGACGGAGATATAGCCGCTACTCTTAAACAGGCAAGTAAAGTTACAACAACGCAGCTGTACATCTAAGCGCACGTGTCGAACGCAGAACACACAATCGTTGGAAGGGTCAATCACACGCAACCGAGCGCGAGGATAGCGTGCCAACTAGCATACAAAGCAGATCGCTTGGCCGGCTGTCGCAACAAACAGTCGATCGAGCAGTAGAAGCGTAAGCATCACAGTTCAATATCGATATTAATACATTTGCAATCTGAAAAGATTTGTAGAAGGTAATTAACAGTCCTTTTAAGACCTTTCGCCTGATTTTACGTTAAGAAAAATTGAATCGCAATTCAAACTCACTGATAATGGACGATTCAGGCGTCGAGGACATAAAGGAAGGAATGGACAACGAAATACATAAAGCACCGAAGAGGAACAACCAAAGAAAAACGAGGAAAAGAGCAAAACCTCCAGACCGTAGAAAAAAGAAGAGTTTAAACACAAGGTCGCACCGATAATAATCAAAGAAACAGCGAAATGGACGAAGACCTCCAACTTGATGAAACGTAAGAATATAATAGATTCAAACAGGCATACAAGTTGAACCGGCAACCAAAGGCGATTACAGGAAATTAAGCAAGACGCTCAAGGTAATTCAATTTTATACAATCCATCTGAAAGCGAAAAGGTGGTTCTCCAAGGTATAGTCCAAGATATCACTGATAACGAAATAAAATACGATCGCCAGCAATAGGACTATCCAGTTGAAAAAATTTCACGAATAAAGGGAAGAAATGGCCAACCGGCACAGCTCTAGTCTTATTGAAGTAAACCACGAATATAAGTCCATATATAATATCGCGAACTATTGTGGAGTCGTGATAAAAGTGCAGTGAAATAATTCAGTGTCATAAATGTCAAATGTTTGGACACATGCACAAAGCAACTGTAACATTTATTATAAGTGCATGAGGTGCGGTGGATCATTCCACCCATTTAGACTACTCTGCCAAAGTGCGCGAAGGTGAACATCTGTCTACCTACATAAAGTGCCCTGCGAACCCTAACAACACGGCTGTCACCAAAAAATTCATTGACGCCCCTCCGCCGAAAATAAATCTATGATGTAAAAAAAAGAGAAACCGCCGCCATGAAAAATGAAACCTAGAAGCGACCTGCCAAAGAAAGAAGATCCTGTAAACCATAGCAATCAATCGGAAGAAAAAAAAAGGCCGTATGGTACTGAACTTCAACAGCACCAATGCTACAACGGAGCAATGGCTAGCATAAGCTTAAGTTGTTATATTTACTAATTCCTTATTTATTGCAGTAAGAATTTGTTAAATTTTAGAATGTTATTTATGTTTATCGCTCTTATTTGATAAGAATTTTTATTCAGTTTAGAATGTTTAATATTATATTTTTCCTGAGGCTATGATGAACTCTGTCATTGAAATCTGTTATCAGTTACATTATCTGAGGCTTCGATATACATACAGCTCGCCAAATGTTGCTATTCCTCTCAAAGTCAGTTGGGCGACGGACAGATTGTAGGTAAGAAGAGAGAACTCATTTCTGTGGCAACTGTAATGGTGTTCACAACAACGGTACTGTAAGGCTAAGGAACTCAGCGATTACGTGCAATAGTAGTGTCAAGCAGCAATAGCAGTGTTGTGTATTTTATTATGCAATTTAAAAGTAAGATAAAAATGCGGTAAAATATATACACAAATATTCTGACAAATTAATGCTGATACGCTTATGTAGGTGTTAATGTTTATTCAAACTTTAACTGCCTCTAATTATATTGGAATTCTTTCCAGGTTTTAGAGACGCAGACTAAAGAAGTAATATATTGTGTATTTAAATTTATGAGCAAAGAAGAAAAAGTGACTTGGATGATTGTGATGAAAGCTGTTTAAGAAGAACAATACGTAATCTTTATGTCAATGAAAAGAAAGTTCCTGCGGCCTCATGCTTATGTACGCTTACAGCTGGAGTCCTTCCCATTTCCAGCCGCCCAGAATGCAATCCACTTGCAGCTTTTCATCCGCTATATAGAACAGTATGTTCTTCTTCCTTGATGCTAATGCTCCTATTTGTTTGGCCGATTGGTCGAGGTTTCGACACGGTATTTCATATAAACTTGATTGTCGAGCGGTTTGTTTGTTTTTGAGTTTATTTAGGATTTCACCTATTTTCTTTTCGATGATAAAGATAATCTTTATTTCGTATCTCTGCATTATTTTACTGATACTGCTTGTGGTACCTTTTAGGTACGGAGTAAACGCTGTTATAAATTGTTACTGTTCGTTTAATCAGCTTTTGGATACGTCTGTTTATGGATCGATCGAAATGTCTGTTCGCAAGTAGGGCACTTCGTATCATATTGATTTCTTATTTGATATAATCTGGATTATTACTCTTAGCGATCTTGTGACCTTCCTACCACTGAATTTAGTTTAGTTCTTGCAAAATTATAATTTTCTTGTAATTACCAACTTTTTCCGAAGAAATGTCGGTCACGCTGGAATTTAAACCTATGTCCTTCCGCTTACCGCGCTAATGTCCTAACCAACTAGCCATTTAAAAACTCATTATTAATTTAATTCTGCCTTCTTTCCTAAATGATAATGACAAAACATTGTTATCAGATTCTTTTCTTCCTCTATTTTTTTTTAATAAGTGTATCATTGGCACTAACTGATTGTTGACACTGAGTCATTATTGACATTGTTGGAAGTATGTTAGTTAACAACTTTAGTTAGTTAATTTAGACTGTATTTGAAATCAGTGTGGTTTATAAAACGCATTTATGTTTTCTACCAAAATGGTTAAAAGAGAAAATTTTATTATTGTATAAAATTAGTACATATATAGGTGAAAAAATGTAGGTATCAGAATAAAGTTCTAAAATAATCAGTTTTAAATTTATAAATCATTCAATTCGAATATAAAAAGATAAATGGAAGTAGAGAATACATCTAATTTTATAATACACATCACAACGTTATTAATAATAGCAATATTATGATGAAATCAGTTTTTGTGGGTAAAAAATCCACTGTAATTATGACTTAAACGCACAAATAATTAACGACGTTTAAAACTTATAGGAAGATGCATTAGCGAAGCTTATTACTAAACCAGGCAAATACGACCTTTTAGTTACGTGAAAGAAAACAATCTGCCATCAATAGGTCAATAATAGAAAAGGTCGCTGTTATGTTAGATAATTCTATTTGAGTACATAATTCACGCCTCGCAGAATAAGCGTTATCGTGTATTACCTACGAAAAATTATATCTACATAAAACCGTAAAATTATCATGTTATATATACTGCAAAGTATTCGTCATTGTTTATTTTCTATCATAACTAGTTTAGGCAAAATGATATTTGTAAATGTCTAAAACGAGTTTATACAACTTTCACAAATGCTTGTAGTCACATAATACTCGACCAGTCGGTTATATAGTTTAGCAAAAATTTATAAATATGGATACGCGTTGCATATTGTACTCTAATCTATACTGTTTTCGAATCAAAACTGTCTATATTTTATGTTAAACATGAAAAATACGAATCACTAGAAAATTTAGTAAAAGTGAATTTTGTGAAAAATAACTTGCATTGTCTCTATTTTGTACAGCATAACGTATGTTCATATATTACAATCACCGTTACTCAGCATAATATGTTTTGTACTGATTAGAACTGCTTGTGATACCCTAAAGAATCACATTTACGTTTATAGGCGTGAAAATAATAGCGTAAGTCAACAGCCCCTGTTTACGAAAATAGCCGAATGTACGCGACGTACGTGATACCGGTATAATTTAAAATATTGATAAATTATGAAGTGCAAAACATATTTCTGTTTATATTCGCTAATCCGCTCCTCTTGCAATTGTATTTCTATTCTAGAGTATACGTAGCCCCAAAATATTGGGTGAAATTTAGTAAAATATGATATGCAAAAAATACAAATATAATCTGAGCAAAGTCAACGACGGGACAATCCTACGTTCCCCCACTGTAGCTATAAGCACGATATACTAGGGCAAGTATGGGCAATCTTTATGCTGTGGGCCAAACTTTAGTGTGCAAATACGTTCGCGGGCCGCGTTTAAAAGTAGTGCATTTTAAAATAGTGTTTTAAAGTAGCGTTCATAATTTTTAGCGATAGATATCAGACATGAAATAATACAACAATGTTGTTATGAAACAAAAAATAGGTACAACATAATTAAATCGTAGTACTGCTTACAGCAAATTATAGCCGTTGACTTTGCTCAGATTATGCATGCCTGTATGTCTCCGGTGTTATTAGTCTGTCCATAAATTGTTCTTGCAGTTAGATTTTCCTGTCTATATAAAGCGTATATTTCCAGAATATCATGTTTTTCACTGCCATCGTTGAATTGCCTATAATAGTTTGTTTTATATTTCTGTTATTTGGTAGATTTCCGCTATTTTCTCTTTCAATTCTTAATAAACTGTGGGATAACTAGGTTGCAATAAACCCAAAATTTCTCTTTTTTGTTAACGATTTCGAGGACTGTGTGGCTGTATAATTTACAGGTATAGCAGTTAACTCAACTCACGCAAATGTATTAATTATACGGAACGTAGCGTTTCGAGAGCACGTGTTACTGACAGTCGGTAACACGTTTGACAATGAATGACAAGAATAGTATCAAATAACGTATAAAATCCAAGTATTATACACTTTCTAACATTTCTTGGAAATCCGGCCGGTACCTGCGAGCAGCAAGAACCGGGTGTCGTAGGGCGCGGGGAATTGTAATAGTAAGAATATAATTACCGCGACATTTGATTAAACGCACTTCAGTTATCTCAAACCGATAGAACCAAACGTTTTTCAGTTAAATTGTTAATTAGTTAAATTGGCGATAAAGTTACTGTATACGAATAATTTGTAGTAGCTGTATCGTTATGGGACACGGAAAAACGTTTACGGAAGCAGAAAGAGCGCAAGTCGATACTTCAAATAACGAAAATTATTTCATAAGAGAAATCGCTAGGCAATTAAAGCGGAGTAATTACGCAATCCATAATTATCTCCGCGACAAGGAAAACTACGGACAAAAACGTAAGGGACGGACAGCAAAAGCAACTACCTAACAGGAGAGAAGCATGGTATGGGCTGCAACTTCATATTCATATTGAAATCATTTTCATCGAGGATCTCTAAATGACCAGAAATACCTACAAATAATCGAAACCGTAAAAGGTGTAGTCCAGATTCAAACAGGCATGGAAGACTTTTGTTTTGCAACAAGATAATGCTCCTGCGCATAATGCTCGGGTAGTGACACAATGGTTAGAGCAAAGTGAAACAACTTTATTAACATGACCACCGTTGTCTTCGGACCTTAACATAATAGAAAATGTATGGAGATGGCTGTCCGGAGGATTTATAGTGGTGGGAAGCAATTTACAAGTAAAGTACAGTTGAAACTGGCTATTCGGGAAGCACGGGAAGGACTTCCGTTGGAGTACATTCAAAATTTGTTTAATTCATTGCGAAACAGAATGTTAAGAGGTAATAAGTAAGCCATACGTACGGTAACCATACCCATTATTAAATAAAGTTTTTGCCAATAATTTTGTTGTTTCATTTTGCTGCGTTTAGTCAAGTGTCGCACCAGTTTTCAAAGTAACACTTATTAGTTAGGTTAAATTTTATTTTGTTTTTACTCTTATTTCGAATACTTACATAAAATAGCAGTAGATTATCGGCATAAAGCACCAAAATTAAATCCTTTTAACAAGGTTATGTACATATATTGCGTTTAGTCAAGTGTCGCGGGATGTAATATATATATATATAAATTTAAAAAAATATATCGAAAAATTGCTAGAGCACAATACCTAATAACTTTATAATCCTGATAAAAAGCTACTCATGGCATTTTTGGGATCATTTACGGGAAAGCCAATATAAGGGAGAAAGAGGAATACTAAGACGCGGACATGTTTCGGCGTACCCGCCGTCATTAGCGTGGTTTGAGGGATTTTGTCAAGCACACATTGCAAATTCCCTCTGCCAATATCACTCTGAATACGTACCATAAAAAAGAACTTGTCCTATATTCGAGATATTCAAAATTAAAGAGCACCTGGGACATCTATTTTGTATTAAATTAGTACTACAGTGATGGTAGATAATTCACATTGTGCTAAATAAATTAGGTATGTAACGTTTATATCTTTTGTTGCACTACTAAGAAAAATATATATTTAGAAGTAAACTAAAATTATTATAGTGTTAAACAGTAGCAGTAATTTGAAATGTTATGTATGTACTTATAAAGTTCTCAAATGAAATTAATTCTTGCAAGACAAGCTTTGATGTATTTTCTCGTAAGTTTAATTATAATTTTAAGCTGTACGTTACCTAACGAGACAGAATTGGAATTATATAAAGAATTTCGTGCGACATTATAAGCAAAATGCACGCAAAAACCAATTATTTGAAAGTTAGAATGTTATGAAAGTGCTCATGGTTATTACCTTGGAATACATATTTTATGTTAAACACGAAACACTTTTAAAACGGACAAAAATACTCTTTGAATGGACTCTGGATGAACTGCCCCAACAAATATATTATATACTTATGGCACGATTTTATCGTAGGAGTACGACGTTATGGAATTCCATCATCAATAGTTGATAAGGAGATCAGTAAATATTTGTTGATGAACATTAAATTTCCCCTTTACTTATGATACTTCAAATGATACAGTACTACATAATTTAATTAGTATTTAATTCGTTCTCAAATTTTGTTCCGTAAACTCTACAAACCGAAGAAAAACAGTCAGCAAATGTCTTTGTGGATCGAGAAATAAATTGTACAATATGCTTACAAAAAAACCGCTACATATTGATTCAAGTACAGAATACTATAGAACGATTTACAGAATCAATTATGTCATAGTTACCTAGGACTTACTCGTTTCTGTTTACTTTCCAAAAGTAAATTATTACCAGAAAAAATGGCATTTGGTATCAAAGTGTAGCCAGAGTAAGTTAGTGAGCAAAATTAAAATGGTAAGTAACAAATAAAATAAATCCGAACATGTTCTTGAGAACAGAGGTCATTAAAAATCCCTTTACACTTACGTATATATATTGTAGTGAATTTTTCTCTCAGGGTTCGAAAATGTTAGGTAGTGAGTTCTTTGATCAGGGATTTTGCTTTTTGAAATGGAATTTAGAAGACGTTAATGAAATTAAATGAATTGAATGAAAAGTCGATTAGACTGAAACAAAGAAATTAACAATATATTAACAAATTTAGAATATATCACTTACATCGGGAATGTGTTCGACAAAATCATCATATCGCAATCCTTAACTAGCTAATAAAATCTGTATTTTGGAATTTTAAATAAATGATGTTCTTAAGGATGAAATCCTTTACTTTCTTTACTCACACACGCATTTTGCTTTTGTAGGACGGTGTAACTCCCAATCTTCGCTCTGACGACGGAAGGCCCAAGGTCACGCCGACGTTGAATGTACGTGTGTGTTAAATATATTTCTATAAAATTTTACATTAATTATATTTATTTTTGTGATATAAACGTTTGATAGTATAATTTCATTATTCTCGTCTCCTGTTGTTTAAGAGACTCTTTAAATACAATTACATCGTAAAAATACTGTAAATTGGCTTACGTTAAGATATTTAGTGATTAAATATAATGTTCCAGTCCTATCCGACGTTAGAGGGATTCCAGTCTTGCACTCTCCCTAACCATACCGTTAAATTAGAGAAAACTACAATTACGGTAAATTAGCAAAATTAAAGGTGAGTTTATTCTATAAAATACATTTCCGCAATAGACAACAATGAGTTCGAAGCCAGATTTTCCACATACCTTTCTACTAATGATCTTACCGAATTGTCTACACAATTTAAATTTTTTAATTTAATGTGTTTTGATTTTAACATTTCAAATGAAATATTTTCTACTTTACATGATACTAAAGGACATTTCAAGGAAATACTCATAGGATCGAAATTATTGTACAAAAAGATTGCTGTCGAGGGAGTGGTGTATTACATACATTCTTTTCATTACATGCTCACATATAGATATATAAAACAGCTGGTAAAGGCCGTTAGGTAAAATTGTAAAAGGCAAAGGCAAGAGTGTATTTATGTATATATATATATATATATATATATATATATATATATATATATATATATATATATATATAAATGCAGCGATATAGGATATAGTAGAAATTAAAATACAGTGCTAATTATATTATTTATACAATAAACGAAACATATGTATTATATTTTAGCAATTATGTACATAGCATTCTTAAACTATTCTTAGTTACTACAGTAATGAAATGTTTCTGATTAAAAAAATAATAGACTGCGTAAGCACGAAACAGGCTGCAAATTTAACATTTCTCTTTCACTATTTCATATTATGTACATTTTGTAGTACTTTCAATTGTATACATAAAGCAAGAACTACACTCAGGTGCGTGAGAAATTGATCTTTACGAAGCTATAAATCTATTGTAAAATACTAAGGTATTACAACCAAAAACATACCTTTTTAAAGGATTACGATACTATCCCTAAAGCACTCAGTCATTAACGTAACACAATGTAGACACTATACGCAGCGCACTTTTCTTGCAAAATGAAATGTCAACAGCAAAATACTACAGAAAATTATAATGCGTTCATTTTTCTTAAAAAAGACAAGAAAACTCACGTAGTCGATGGTGTCAAATAATTAACTATTATAAAATAATAAACGTTTGCAAATTTTTGAGTGGAAAGTTGGATCAATCCTCGATCACTATCCGGGTAATTTTGAAAGCGACAGCAAACTGAAAGGGTAAAGGTAACACTTTAAAAATGAGTTTCGGTGTATTAATTTCGAAGAACACTTTTTGCTGAAGTGATGTAAGAGAGTGGTGCCTGTGTGATAGGAGACATATTTTGCACGACAATGTGTCAATAATAATATCACGAGGTGTACTAAAGTTTCGAATGTTTGAATCGTTTATTGTGGACTTATCTTGCGCGCGCACAACCGTCTCAACTAATACCTCTAAAGAGAGGGAAAGTGCAGGTGAAAGGAAGTAAAGGACACCGCTCCGCCTAGCGCGCCGTAGACACCTAGCTGACTTAACTGTGATTTTAAGTAGTATTTCTTTGATTTTATACATACCTACGAACTTACTTGATTCGCGTATGATGTATTGCTTTACACGATCTCTTGTTGATGGCGCTGAGAGAGCGAATTCGTAAAGTGGTAGAATGTTGAATTGAGTACACTAAAACGAAAACCGTCGAAGAGTAAGTTGTTAACCTTTAATTAGAGAGACCTACAATTAGTTTGTCTTTGTATAGGAAATGGCGTCTAATAGACAAGCTGTTAGTAAAATTAAACTTACCAGTTTACTGCAGGCTCGACAAAATATATTGTTGCCATCCTTTACTAGTTCAGAATATGGCTTAATCCATAAAGAAATTTTGTTCGCTCTATTCATTCTATGTACGTAAAAACGTAACACAATTACATGCTGTTTCGCTCAAAGATATTCAATGAATGAATAGTTTATTTGAGAATTAATAATAAAACGTATTTACCACATCCCTTTTGCTAGGCGAAATTAAACACGTGCAGTTCTTGGAAAAAAGTATAAGAGAAACCAATGCAAAAGATTTATCGTTCTGAGAATTGTCCGTTGTCGATCTATATTAGGAAGCACTAGGAATTTTTACTAATAGAAAGGATAAGAAAAACCCTAAATATGCAATATATGCAACTTTTGTAAAAATATGCATAGAAATGCCTAAATATGCAATATATGCAATCATTAATTAGCGCTAATTAAGATCAATTAGTGTAGCACGTCTACATATAGACTATAATTAAAGACATGCAAAAAATAAAATATATGCACTTTGCATATAATCCGGTCTCTAATAATGACTATAACTGAAAGTGTATTATCTTCTAAAACACTGACATAAGACGTGGTATATGCTTTTATTTTGCAGAAAGCACTAAGTATTTATTATAATAGAAATAATTGTTAGCCTTTTTGTGACGCACTCTTTTTGTACCTGGTGCTAAACTCCGTTTGTTAGCGTACAACCCTGTAATGCTTTCAAAAAATTATATTACTATACAAACAATCCTTTGAATATATAAAGACGTATTAATTTCTTCAATTAACGATATATCTGGAAAGCAATAGCTAGGAGAGTCAATCAGAGCTTCGCTACAGTTTTCAGTTGCTATCATGTGTGGACACAGTAACGCCGAGATAGTCGCTGCAGGAGAATCCCAGACCAAAACAAAAACGTGACAAACTACAGAAAACCATCAAAAAGTAGCTGCTGCATTAGTATAAAACAACATGATTAAGTGTGACCTTATTAGTTTATTTTTAGTTCACGCCCTTATTCTATTTTGTTGTTGGAGGCAAAGCACCATTAAGGCCTCCTCTTCTTTAATTTTTATAACATTTATTCCGAGCAGTTTTCTCTTTATACTCTACTTCTATACTCCCATATTTTTATCAAATTATAAAAATAAGTATTGTCTTCAAAATTCTCGCACGTCGAATGGATGGTACGCTTGGCAGCCTTTATTTGTAAATAATTTCATTCCATCCAGTGTTTACTGTGTGGCCGATCATTTAGGTAAACAAACTGTGTATAGTGGGAGTATTCCCGGAAACGATGTATTATTAAATAACGATAGTGACAAAGTCACAGATGTCGAAGTTGTCTTTCCAGAGAAAGACTTCTTATTTTTCATAATAAATGCAGTTACTAAAAATCTTTAAAGTTATTTAAAGTAAAAGGTGTTCCGTAATAATTTGGAATTTCAGATACACTGGTGGAAGTCGAAGCTCAGAAAATCTAAAATACGGTATAGTACGTGAGTACTATTTCGACATTAAGGACTTAAAATTCTAATAAAATATCAAAATTCACTGTTCTCTTGTTCTAATTTTCGTTTCTATATTTTGAAAATGTAGCTAGACAGATTGTTATAGGTAAATGTGCAAAAAGTTGTGTTAAAAAGCGATATATATATATATGAAATGAATTGCTACATATAAAAATTGTTTGTAGTCGAAATCTACAAGCTTTGAATGAAATTACAATGTACTAAAAAACTGATAAAACTAAAAATGGGAAAGGAGAGGTTTAAATTGGGATCTAAGATAAAAATATAAAAACAAAGAAGATATTAATGAAAAGGTAAACAATTTTAGACTAACTCACATGTATCGCAGTAAACTCAACGCCACGCAAGTAAATAATTTATAAGTTATCGACTGATCCTTATTAAGTTTTACCAAAAAAAATGAACTCTTAATTTAGACAACGTTTACATATTTGGTCACTAATTTTTTTCGAAAATATCAGTAGCTACTTCATTTATATTTTAAATATTATAAATGCTTCTATTTTTGGCTACACGTTTATTAGTTTCTATTGCCTATTTCTTCCTATTTTTATTGAGATTTTCAGTCGTCGGTTTTCAAACCAGAACTAGGTTATATGTTTTGTCGTCCCCTTAATTTTGATAATTATGTAACAATGTCCAATCCTAAGATGTTTCGCTAAGACGTACTTTTTGATGTTTTTCTTTCGCTTTTTTTCGCTCCGTCAAAAAAGTATCGCACAGACGACAAGAAGGCGTTTATAGACTATTTGCCATATATGCACTAACTGCAAGTATACAAAGAAAATCGCATAACTAGTTTTTGAATAAGTTCCTTTTTTGTTATTACAAAAACATTTTAGAAAGGTGGATATACACATGATATATTTAGTTACTTGTTGAAAGTGTTCCTATATGGACAAATTCTAAACCGCGCTGTTAGAGTAATTTACTAACGTCAAAATAGGCAATTTAACTTCAGAACAAGTGGCTGGAATAGTTACTTTAACCAAAGATGGGTGATCTCAAACATACGTTGCTAATTTGATAAATATTAATCAGTCAAGTGTTTCTAGGGGAGTAGCTAGAAACAGAGGTTACATACGAAGGCCGATGCCACGTCATTCAAGCTATACTATTCCCTAAGGTGACCGGCTTTTGAGACAACAAGCATTACGTCGGAGGCATGTAACTGCAAGGCAATTACAGATCGACTTGGCTAGAGTCAACAATACCCAAATAAATATCCAAACTCTTCGTAATAGATTGTCTACAGATAGACAGTGTGGAATAAGAGCCAGAGTAGCCGTTATAGCTTCTCGTCTTACTAGGAATCACCGAGTGACCCGCTGAAGGTTTCCTAGGGAACCTGTCAATTGGAAAATCAATGACTGCGCCAACATGCTCTTCACAGATGAGTAAAGATTGATTCTTTACACCTCAGATAGACGTATACTAGTGTATGAACGAGGCGAGTGCAACACCAGATCTATGCCTAATATTGACGGTGGCTCTATCATGGTTTGGGGACAGGGCCGTCCTTAGGGTGGCGCGGTTCTCTTTTCAATGGTTTATATTGGATTTGTTTGTCTCTAAACATTTACATAAAGGCCCCGCAAAACTATTTTGCACCAGGCCGCGCTTTTGCTGAAGACGGCTCTGTTTGGGGAGGCATCTCTTTAGTAGGATGTACAGAGTTAGTATCAGTAAACAGGTATATAACATTTTAGGCATTTTACAAGATCATGTAGTACCATACGCACCAGTAATAAGTAACGAATTCTTGTTAATCCATAATAATGGTACGGACCAAATATGTTGCCACATATATATATATATATATATACATATATATATATATGTTGCCACATATATATATATATATATATACATATATATATATGACAACATGTTTGGTCCGTACCATATATATATATAGCAAGACTTCTATCTACCCGTAAGTACTTTTATTTCGGGTGCGGATCTGATTTAACTAGTCAAGGATGGGTTTGATTAAGTGGGTCCGTACGGTGTCTAATTCCACCGGCCTACTGGAAATTTGAAAAACATCTTATGCATCTGGAAATAACGTTGATCTAACAAACGGACACACTTATAACACAAAGTAATTTTCGCTGAAGGGGAACATGCGTGCGAAATTAGATGTTGTGTTATTATAATATTACTTAGCATCATAATGACACAAGGAAAAAAGATTTTCTGAGCTTGAAGAACCGCCACAGTTTACTTCGTACCGTAACTTTGTGTATGAATTTTGATTCATAAATATATTTTAAGCAAAAGATACAGATATTTTGTTATTGATCATCATGTTAATGCAGGCTTTATGTCATTATGACATTTGGAGCTTGCGAGTCTTAGAATACTGCATCGAGACATACTTATCGACATTATTGTTCTCGCATTAGCTTATCCCTAAAATTTTACTGTACTGTGGCTATTTGTTCGTTTCAATATCATTTACACTTCTACAGTTGCTAATCCATTTGGCACAAAAGAGAATCAGGTATAATTTAGTTTTGTCACTCTCCCTGTATTATTCCTTTACGTCTACATATTAAATATTCTCTGAGTATAAGTAGATAGTGACATAACACAAAATAAAGCCTTACACCCGGTTTGAAATTCTCATTGTAGTATTTAAAATAATTTCCATAAAGTTTCCTACTATAAACAATTAGGTGCTGATGTAACAGTACAGCTAATTAGCAGCTAACATTTCCTAATTAGAACTTTTATAACGTATTGACATTATAATTTCAACAAATTGTATATTGTATTTTCAAGTACTCTCCAATAATATATTAATGGTTAGTTGTATTATCTAATGCTCTTTACTTCAAATGAAAAACATTCTGTTCGCTTTTGTTTTCAACGATAGAAACTCGATCTAAGCGTAGAATTTCTCGTTTATCTATTACGTACCTACGTAAGACACTTTCACATGGAACAAAAACCAGTTGATTAATAATAAGACGATGAAAATTCGACATCCTTAATACTTATTATTACCTTGTTGAAAACTATCATTTACTCCTACATGAATAAATGTAGTACATATTTTGTGGTGGAAAATCTCAAGCTCTTAATTTTCCAAGTGGGTTCTTTTCTTTCGAATATAGTGTTAAATAATTGAAATGGCCAAATGTAAGATTGTAAAAATATATATAGAAAAGCAAAATGTATGTATATAACGCTTTTTAACAAAATTTCTTTTCAACAAATACCTAAATGAATCCCTGTTTAGCTAAATTACTAAATTCTAAACGAAATACAAAAAAAATGAGAGCAAAAGAACAGTAAAAAAATGATTATAATTTGAAGTCTTTAATTTTGTAATCGTACTCACACTCACACGTACTGTCTCGTATTTTAGATATCCTGGTTTTCAACTTCCACCAATGTGTCCGAAACTCCAAATTATTCTGATAATATCACCGATACACGTTTTACCTTTGAATAACTATGAAGAACTTCAAAAATTATAATTAATTCGAAAAATAACGAATTTTTCTCTGAAGAGACAACTCCGACATGTGTGACTGAGACAATTGTTATTTATATCAGGTCGTTACCGGGAATGCACACACTATATTCAGCTTGTTTACCTATATGATAGGTCACACAGTAAATACACTCATGATGGAATCAAATTATTTACAAGTAAAGCTGCCAGGCGTGCTATCGATCCGACGTAGGAGAAATTTTGAAGATAGTGTGTTATAATTTCGGAACGATACATATTTTAATAATACGATAAAAAGCAATAATGCGTTAACAGTAGGAAATGGGAGAGATACTGAATCAACCTGCTTTATAATAAACTGCACATTCAGTATACATCCAGTATATTGCCATATTGCAGAGACACTGGAGACGAGTGTGATTGCGTTAGGAAGGCTCATATTGCTAGTTTATCTGATCGAAGATATACCAAACCAAAGGGAATTAGATATTGAAACGCACGCCGGAATAAGCGTTTTATACGAAACAAATGTTTCAAATAGAGAAATTGTGTAACAATTAAATATTTCTGAATGTTGTGTGCGTAGGACAAAAAAAAAGATAGAGACCGGTAGGCTTCGAAACAGAAAGCGAAGTGGAAAGCCTAGATCAGTAATAAAACAAGACGACCAATACATCCGAGTGATTTTCCTAAGAAATCACCGCACCGCAAATTATGACAGACATAAAATTCTGCAAATGTGTAGCCGACGTTATTCAGTTTGATAATATTTTGCGGAAGCATTGTTTCAGATTCCTTGCCCGATACTGAAAATTAGCCATGATCTATTAAAAATTGCTTAAAACAGAGTTAGATTGTGCATTACAAGCTAAAAGTACAGAATTAGAATAAGATTTTAAATTAGAATTCAGATTGAGTACATAAGAAGATTAAGCATTTAATTCTTACGATTTGAATTGGAAGGGGAACTATGAATATAACAGAAAGTATTATTAAATCTCTACCCGCTACCAAACAGTTTAGACAATGAAGATGTGACGATACGATGAAGCTGTTAAAAGTAATCAATTCAGAAAATAAGATTAGAACTATTTTGGATACACACAATTGAATACTATCAATATATTTAATAAAACAGTTACAATGATACAAGACAATTGACTGTAGAACAGGATATGTATAAAGGCCATCAATGGCCGCATTCAGCCAGTTCTAACAATGGCAGCGCTAAATTCCGGCGCTAGCCCAATCCGACTAGTATCGCTACACTAAAAACCACGGAACTTTATAGGTACGTCACAGTTGGTTATGACGTACGCTTAAGTAGTTACGACTTATGTTATATACTTCTATTTCACTCGTGCATACGTATGCTTCTAATATCTAAAAAATCTCTTTATATACAGCGCTTGTCTTCACTTTATCGATGAAACAATGATGTAGCTACAAACTTTCGAGGTTCCATCTGTATATATTTCCATGAGCCGTGCCCTATGGCTCATATACGTATTTCTTTGAAGATTAAACAAGTAAGTTAAGAATTTTTATAACCTCTGTGTGCAAGTATTTAGTAACCATTGATTACAGGAAGGCGAATGAAATGGTAATGATAGGTACTAAGTGCACTCAAATTCATTCAAAATAAGTAATCAGAGAATGAGCAATAGTTCTCACGTCTGATCATGTGCTTTCCGTCTTATGCGCTTATTTCTGCCTTTTATTTTTCTGTATCATGGACAAGGGTGTTTTATTGTTTTCAAGTGCACATACCTGTCGCGCTACCTTATAATATAATACCTGCACATTTAGAAAATCACACGATCATATTCAAATATACAGTAAACACGCACATATCAAGCAAACTTTCTATATTCTTACATTATTTTGCTGCAGAATTAGTTAAGAATGTATTCAGCAAAAGATGTAGTTCAAATTCAACACAATATGTTTGATAATACACAATCGTTCGTACATGTGGTCCCCACATTCCGCTGTGAAATTTAACAGAATTAATTTTGGATGTGCTTTAGGTTTTTGCACTAATTCAAATTGCGAAACTTTGAACTACCAAACTGCATACATTACTTAACACAATAAATGTAATAAAGTATAACAAAAAATATTTCTTAATATTTAAATTTCTAAATATTTAAATGTGTTTTATGTAAATTTCTTCATTTTTATGCAACAGATGAGTTCATTCAATAATGTTGTAATTTATCACATTAGAAAATCTAAACTTTTAGCATATGTCCATATTGTAAGATATTCTGTAGTGTGTTGCTAATAATATGAGAATGATGAAGAATAAGACAATAATAGCTTATGCCATAAATAAGCATATTTAAATTTTAAACACTCCTAGGATGGTTCCTTGCATAGATAACCCTGTACTCTCACTAGTTTTTAAACAACCCTGAACTTACGCGAAAACAAAATTTAGTTGCCGTTACTATTATTTTATGGAGTTTCTAATTTCACAACATCAAACCATTTCCTTATCAGAGCATGGGATTCGCTACGCGACCGTTTAGTAACTTTTGCTAGTACGATCTCAAGTATAAAATAAACGTTTGATATGGTAATCGTAACAAATCGATTTATTAAATAAAGCGATTTGCAAAATGATCAAATGAAATAAAAACTTTATGATTACAAAATAACGAATTAAACCTTCTTGAAATCAGTTACCCGCGTTTTACTTTTATTTTAAAGAAATTGAATTAGTATTTGAAAAGCTTTTGTATTCACTATCTTTACTTACTATAACATGCATTAAAAATCTTTTGTATATATCTAAATTAAAAGCTGTAAAGTTGTTTATTTTTGAATATATAATTAATACAGCCTACATTTTCCCTATATTTCTAAACAGAAAGTTATAATAATTAGGAAAAGCAAACATTTGTATTGAAATCATTACTGATTCATTCAAATGTCTGGTAATTTATTTATAAATACTTACATCTTCATTAATTTATTTTTTATATTAATCATAATAATTATTTATATTTAAAATATGCTTCAACACTATCTTTTATGTTTAAAATAAGTTTAAAAAATGACAATACATATTATAAGCTCTATTCGTAGAAGCCACAAACGTTCCTTTATTTAAATGTTCATAAGAATTCAAGTTCCAATTTTGACAAATAATTTATTGTTCACAGTAATGTTATTAACTAGTTTGATATTGTTTGGCGACAATTAGAACAGTTATCATATGCGGTATAGTATAATTTTAGGTTTCTTGTGCAGTTTTTGCTATTTAAAAAAAATTGATATAATGTATATATATATTTTTTCTTCATTACTAATTATAAGTAGTATATTTCTATAATGTATTATTACGGAAAATATAACTTTGACACACAATAGTATCGTGAATGCCACTATTTTTTTTTAGAAATAACGGGACCCACTTCGTTTCTATTTTAAATGATATAAATTCTTTCATTTTCAAGTTTGTATTGGCAGTATGTATTTCCAGGTTTATAGGCCGTGGTCTTAAGTCGATATATGTCGTCGTTTAGACAAACACTGCGGCTAACATCTTCAGGACAATGTTGACGGCTCGTTGATCACTAATGGTGACCTTTAGCTTTCAAGCCATATATAAAGGCATATGATTCGTAATGGATTTAAAAACATTTATATGTACCGGAATTTAATTTCTAGGTACAAAAAGAAATATAGTACATCCTTTGAACTAAAAAAGTGTTAGATTAGCAGAATAATGCTTTAATTCATATTAAAATTAAGTCTGTTACGACTGTAATACCGCTGGTAACGCCGAGTTTTGGTAGAAGCTCATCGTTTCACGTTGGTCAAATTGTAAACATATATATAACTCTTTGCCTACTATAGTGCTAATGCATTGACAATTTTTTTTTACGTTACACATAGCAAAAATGTATGTTTAATAAAGAAGAAAACTCGGTATATAGAAGAGCGTGGGAGCAAGGTGTTACTCGCGCTTTTCTTTAACTCGGATTAATCCTAAATACTGTATTTAATACCGTACATGATCCATTGTGAAATGCAACACCGGTATAGTTGGTAGCCATGAATAGAAACATACGAGTACGTTTAATTCTATTTTCATTTAATTATTTTTAGTTTTTGAGGTTTTCTGGTTTTATGTTTTTATTATATGCGTCTTCCCTATTTCTTATGATTCAATGAGCATGCGCCCGCATAGGAGAAACGGCTTTGCAATCGGTCTGAGTGTTGTGTTTACAATAAATAAATACGTACTACAAGTTTAAATGGTATATTGTGTTACTCACAAGTTCGGTACAAGTACAGTTATGTCTTAAAAATTTGTATATCATGAATATAGTCACGGACAGAATAATTGTATAACTATAATAGTGTAAAGTTCAAACATCTCGCCCGCCTTGAAGGAACAGGCTTCAAACAAGAAATATTACAATACAATATGTTTTTTACTCGTCTATCGGTAATTTACATAGTTTTTGTACGCTTCGTTTAACTATTTTAGCGCGCACTAACACACTAACCACTCGACAAACTCCATCATCTTCAAGGTGCAAGGAAGTAATTCTTCCCACGTTCCAGCACATCTTAGGTAAGTTGTCATCCTTAATGATCACTAGGTCGCCAATCGTCAAGTTTGGATGACTCTTCGTCCACTTAGAACGTTGATGTAAAGATGTTAAATACTCGAAGGACCATCGTTTCCAAAAATGCTGTGTTATTTTTTGAAGATGTTCGTACAACTTCAGTCGATTGGTAGGTATTTCGCTAACATCAGATTCCGGAACATTCATAAGAGTGTCACCAATTAAGAAGTGTGACGGTGTCAGGAAGGAACAATCTTCAGGATCATTGGTAAGAGGGAGAAGTGGTCGAGAGTTAACTACAGCTTCAACTTGAGTAAGAACAGTATATAAACTTTCATAAGTTAAATATGCCGAACCGATAACCTTAAACAAAATAGCTTTTGCAGATTTTATAGCGGCTTCCCAAAGACCGCCTTGGTGGGGAGAGAAAGGGGGAATAAAATGCCAAGTAATAGAATTTACAAGTAAATAATTACGAACTTCGTTAGAATTAACCGCCTTTGTTACTGATTTAGCAATAAGTTTAAGTTCATTGTTTGCTCCTACAAAATTGGAGCCATTATCACTGTAAATGTTAGAGCAAAATCCCCTCCTAGCAAACAAACATTTCAAACAATTTAGAAAAGTGTGTGTAGTCATATCAGAAGCCAATTCAATATGTAGAGCTTTTGTTGTAAGGCAAACAAAAATACAAATGTAACCCTTAATAATTTTTCGTGATTTTAAGAAGCTATCTTTAATAAAAATAGGACATGCATAATCCACACCAACTGACGAGAAAGGTCGAGCTGGAGTTAATCGTGGTTTAGGTATATTTCCCATCAACGGGGTTACACCAGAGGGTTTTGATTTAAAGTATGTAATGCATTTATTTAGTACGTCTCTTACAATCATTCTACCATTTACAGGCCAGTACTTATGGCGTACTGCTGCTAATACTGTTTGTTGTCCAGCATGCAAGTGTCGAATATGCTCAGATTTTATTATAAGTCGCGTTAGATTATGATTCTTAGGTAAATACTATTGGATGTTTTTTATCAAATTTTTCATTTGAATAACTCTAATAAGTCCGTTTTCATCAAGGAAAACGTTTAACGATAAAAGTTTACATTCTTTTGATATTGGTTTATTTGCTTTTAAAGCACTTATTTCTTTCATAAAATGGTTAGCTTGGCATATTTTTAAAAGTAATGTTAGAGAATTGTTTAATTCTTGTAGTTTAAGATCTGCAACTCGTTTTACTTTATTCTTAGGGTTAGCATTAAATAAAAATCTTAAAACATACGTGAATATTGTATGCAGTGCAGTAAAGGTTTAGTATTTTTCAAAAATGAAGTAGAACCGACGAGTTGGACTAGTTGGTTCAACTTACGCTTTTCAAGAGCTTCACTATTTGTAAATCTTTGCTGTTCTGGCCAGCACGAGCAATCCCCTCTTAAAAATTCAGGTCCATACCACCACATTTCGCTTTCCATCAACTTTAATGGGTTACGGCCTCGTGATACTATATCAGCAGGATTCCGTAAAGATGGAACATATCGCCATTCCGCAGTTTTGCTAAGTTCTTGGATTTCTGTAATCCTATTAGCCACATAAGTATTCCAAGTAATAGGTTCTGCAGCTATCCAATTCAAAACTATAGTAGAGTCACACCAAAAGTACTTTCGTATAAAGTTAATTTCTAACGAAGTCACTGCCTTGTCTACTAGTCTAGTCAGCAATAACGCAGCGTTTAACTCCAACCGAGGTAATGTGATTCTTTTCAAAGGTGCAATCTTAGACTTAGCGCACAAAAGCCTAGAAGAATACAATCCTTCCGAGGTAACGCTTATATATACGCAAGAACCAGCTGATTCAGAGAGATCACCAAAGGCATGCAGCTCAAAATCAACTGCCCTAGAGGTAAGTACCTTCCTAGGTATCTTCATGTCATTCAAATTTTCCATTGACTTGTAGAACGGTTTCCATAAGGAATGCAACTCTAAAGGTATAATTTCGTCCCACGAAGTCTGTGTCTGCCAAAGCCTTTGCAAAAACAATTTTGCTTGAACCGTTGTTGGGCTTATTAATCCTAAAGGGTCAAAGATTTTGGATATAACTGAAAGAACAAATCGTTTAGTTACAAACTGACATTCAACTAAATCTACTTTAAATGAATACACATCATCGTTAGGGTCCCAAATAAGTCCTAAAGTCTTAATATTTTCGTTCTTTACAATGTAATGTTGTGGTAAGGATTCCAAATTGTTATTTTCAATAAATTCCTTGCTCTTTGAACAGCATTTCCTCAAATTCAATCCAGCAGATAGATTTCATCCTTTAATCTCAGTGCATCTTGGACATGTTCAGCACCGGAAAGAAGGTCGTCCATGTAAAAGTCATTTTTTATTACATTACTAGCTTCTGGAAATTCGTTCTCATTTTCAATTGCCACTTGGTATAGCACTCGACAAGCCAAATAAGATGAAGATGCCGTACGGTACGTGATAGTATTCAAACTAAAATGTTTAAGTTCTTCGTTCTTCTTACTGCGCCAAACTATTCGTTGTAAATCTCTTTGTTTGGCGACAATATTGCATTGTCTATACATTTTTCCAATATCACTTGTAAATGCAACGTTGTGTTTACGAAACTTCAGTGCAATGGAAAACAAATCGCGTTGAATCGTTGGTCCTACCATCAAAATGTCATTTAGAGATAAACCAGAAGTTGTCTTACAGGATGCGTTAAAAACAACCCGTAGTTTTGTTGTCGTGCTCGATTCTTTCATTACACCGTGGTGCGGTAAATAATATTTGACGGTATTGGTATTATCCTTACTTACATCTATCTGAGACATATGATTTAATCTTTCATATTCTTCGATAAACTCAACATATTTCTCTTTTAGTTAGGATCCCTTTCAAATCGTTTTTCGAGCAACTCAAATCTAGAAATCGCTGTTCCCAAGGAATCACCCAAAGTTGCAACATTGTCTTTTAAAGGCAAACTAAGCTCGAATCTACCTTCGTTATCTCGGCTAAACGTTTCTAAAAAATGTTTCTCACAACGCAGTTCGTCCCTTGTAAGCGTCCTTTTAATATTAATTTCTTCCACTGCCCAGAAGCGTTCAACTCGCTCGTGTAGATCGTTATTGGAAACTGCCAAGTTACACAAACATGTTCGTCTGTTCGCAGCGCTCACAGTTCCAGTTACTATCCATCCAAACATAGTTTCTTGAATAATAGGTTTATTCTTACCTAATTTTATTTGTCCGGTTAGTAACGCATCGAAAAATATACTGGCACCAAGTAATAGCTCTATCGGTTTTGGTACATTAAATTGCTTATCTGCAAGAACAATGTGCTGTGGTAAGTCCAAGTTAGACAAATCAAAAGCTAATTGTGGCAAATTATCGGTAATTTCGTCAAGTATCAAAAACACGTCTTTGGTTTTGTATTTATAATCTAGTGAGTAAATAATCGTTTCTGTTTTTCTAGTGATAGTATTTTTCGTAGTATTTATTCCAGCGATTGGAATGTTAATATCTATTGTTCTCAACTGCAATTTCTCTAGTAGTGTGGCGGTCATAAAATTCGCTTGTGATCCACTGTCCAATAGTGCACGACAATGTACCCATTTACCATAAGAATCGCGAATTTGTAGTATAACAGTAGGTAATACAACTTGTTTTCTTAAATTAGGTTCGTCCGTTGACGTTGATACAACAGATGCGACCGCACCAATTTCGTTATTAATATGTGTACCAATTTTCTCTTGAGTTTCACGTGCCAAATTTACTTGTGTTTCGTTAGTGATAGCCGACCCATTTTCTTGTATGTGCAGCAAAGAATGGTGTCTTTTATGACAATATTTACATGCAGGAGACCGACAATCTTTTACAAAATGGTTCGGACGTAAACAGTTTATACAAAGTTTAGCTTTCTTTACTTCAACTAACCTATCATTTACTAACATATTCATAAATTTATCACAATTTAGATTGAAATGTTTTTGTTTACAGAATGAGCAATTTATATCTCGTGTTGATACGTGAGCCAATGTCTTATTTTCATGAGAATTACCTATCGGTTTGTAAATACTTTGGTTTTATTGTCAATAGTTTCTAATAGTTGGCAACGTCGTGGTAAGAAATCAGTCAGTTTTTTAACCGTAATAGATTCGATGTCATCTTCTGCAATTAGTTGTTCCCATTCCCTTTTTGAAACCTGGTCTAATTTTGACGTTAATGTACATATCATAGGCGTGTCCCATTTGTCGGTAGGTTGACCCATTGCAGTCAAAGCGCGGAAATGTTTATTAAAGTTATCAACTAATTTGCGAAGGGATGAAAATGATTCGAATTTTGCCGGTTGTAAGTCATAAATAGCCTTCATATGTGTATTAATAATTAAGCGTTTGTTTTCATAGCGTTCTTTCAATAATGACCAAGCTATTTCATATTTATTATTTGACATTTCAATCGAACCAATAACCTGCGCAGCTTCGCCTTTTAGACAAGCTTGTAAATAGTAAAACCTTTGTATGTTTGATAACTGCAAATTATTATGCATTAAACTACTAAATGTATCGTGAAACGTTACCCATTGACTAAAATGTCCAGAAAAATCTGGTAAACTTATGTTTGGTAGTTTGACTTGAGGCTGTATATTTGAAACATTTGAACTGTCTCCTGTATAACCGTAATTTGTTGAGATTTGAAATTCTATCTAATGGTTGACTTGGTGTTACAGATACATTACGGTTTGCGTTTAATAAACTTTTAGCTATGGAGAGTACCTCGTAATATGTGTCTTCAAACATTTGTCTTTCATCGTCCTGAATTTGGTTACCCGATAAAATTTCTGTCGTTTTGTATAATTTCGAATTTCTCTAATATGTTATCAAGTCTAGGTAAACGTGACTCTATTTCCGAAACTCTATCATTTTGAATAGTGTCTAAAAATGTTTTAAATCTTGTGACATGCGCTTTTAATTGGCCGCGTTTTAGGATTAAAGTTGCAAGCTCTGCCATGTTATGTTATATATATATGCGTTCTTACTCAATACAAGCTACACTAATTTAAAAAGGAAAAAGGTGACCTGTTTATTTGTTCCTATGTATGTATGTCCAATATTCCAAAAGGTTCATATTCCAATTCCAGTTCAATTTCTAGGTTATGTCGTCCACGTGGTTACGTTCACTTTTCCTTTTTCTCGCAATTTAGCCTGTTTTCTTTTGTTAGTATATACGTATCTCTGCAAAAATCTTGATCACGACCAGAGCGCAACTCCAGTCGTTAAGGCAAAAAGACGAACAACCGTTATCAGAAACTAGTCCACCAAGAAGTCGAGAAGTGTACGACCGTTTCTCAGGGTTCAGGTTTTCTGTGGTTTTCCTTACTCCATCGCGAATGCTGAGTAGGAATATCTTAAGACGCACCACAGGCACAGGTATAATAATAACTCATGGTAGGCCGACGCCTACTGCATTTGGCGAAAGCTGTTGGGGGATGCGAATGCATAAATTATTATGATTATAATTATTATTATGATTATGATTATTACGGTTATTACGATCATTCCGATTATTACGATTATTATTACTATCATTACGATTATCATTACTATTATTATATTATTATTAGCATAATTGTTATCAGCATAATTATTGTCAGCATGATTATGATTATTATTATTATGATTATGACATATAACAAACAATTTGAGAGTATGTTAAAACAAGGCATTATTAAGCCATCTACTAATCCCAGGTCTAGTACTCTATAGGTTGTACCAAAAAAGCTTGACGCTTCCGTTCAATGTAAGTAGCGTATCGTCATTGACTACCGGAAACTCGGCGAGAAAACCGTAAGTGACGTTTAACCCTTCCCGAACATCGAAGACATTTTAAATCAATTGGAACTTTAATGCTTTCGACCTTGTAAGCGGTTTCCACCAAATTACTATAAATTTAAAAAACAGTGCCAAAATAGTCTTCTCCATGAACAATGGCCATTACGAATTCACACGTAAAAAATGTACTGAGTTGTTTTCAAAGAATGGTGAATTCCATATTAATCAAAGACTCAAAACTCGCCAATGTTTTTTGTACCTTGACGACGTATGGGGACTATGGGTCATTATTAGATCACAACCGTAAGTCAACAAATGTACTCGAAAGATGACGTAAAAATCGCCTTAACTTTTAACCAGTTAAGTACGAGTTCCTAGGGAAATCGTGCGAATATCTAGCTCACGTAATTTCCGACGAGGGTATACAGCCTAATCGAATGTATAGAAAATAGTTCCCGTTCCAAATTCCCCAAAGAAATCAAAATATTTCTAAGCATGGTAAACTATTATAAGAAATTTATTGCAAGTTTTTCTACTGTTGAAAAGCCACTCACATTGCTCTTGACTATGAATTTAAATGGACCGATGATCAAGAAGAATCATTTCAAACACAAAGAAAAATTAATTCATCAGCCAATATCCCGATTTTCACAACAATTCTTGCTAACCTGCAGTACCTCAAATGTAGGCATAGGAAGTATTTTAGCACAACTAAAATCTGATAAAGATTTATTTATCGCATACTATTCACGTTCTATCAGTAAAACAGAACAGAACTACTCAACAACCGAGAAAGAATTACTCTCTGTCGTAAATTACATACAACATTTTAGACCTTACCTCTTTGATAAGCCATTTATAGTCTACACTGATCACAGTGCTCTACAATTGCAAAAACCCTTCTTCCAGATTCCTTAGATGGAGATTAAAATTAAGCTATTATGAATACGAGGTTAAATTTAGGCCCGGTCGCGAGAATTTGAATCCTGGCGGACTTTTAAAACTTGTTCCAGAACAAGAAATTAAAATGATAAACTATACTATCAAACAAAGTCCCAAGTGTCCAGATTTCACGAAATATCAGAGAATACATCACAAGAACCAATCCGTTATAACTTACAAGGAAGATAATATACCTTTACACTAATAATTAAACAGCCTATTGCATTAATTTGGTCACAAGATTTGGATGAATCTAATCTATGTTCTAGTTACATATCGCAAAACTTTTATTTCAGTAAACAAATACCTACTCTGAATGGTGTTTCGAAAATCATAAATTCCGTACCATCCACAAAGTAGTGATGCGCTTGATCTTCAATCAATCACATCTAACATTTAGACACTACCTAAAACATTATATTAAACGGAACCAAAGTGATTGGGACGAATATATTCAATTTGCGATCGCTACAGACAGTATTGTTAGCTCTAAAACAAACTAAATAACATTGCAATAGAAAAGCTAATCCGCAACAATTTCAAATTAACGACATGGTATATATATATATTTATATATGTCTTGTTATTCTCTCGGGTTTTGTCCCGCGTTCGGCGTTGGTTCTTAGAAGAACCAGGTACGTCGAAACGTCAGGACATACCTGGTTCTTCTAAGAACCAACCCCGAACGCGGGACAAAACCCGAGAGAATAACAAGACATATATACATATATTTAATATATTTGGTGGCTAGACACCCCGAAAACATACGCTACAATACATCCATATACAAATATACATTGTAATGAGATTTTTTGAAGCCCCTGCTCTTCTCCAGAACATGTCCATCTTTTATGGTATTTGCTAAACTTACCTTCCATTACGCTCATTTGCCGTAATTGTAGTTTTCCTTAATTTAATGGTATTGTTAGAGAGAATGTGGACCTGTCACCACATTTAAAGATGAAACACGGGTGAAACACCGCTGATCCAGCAGAATAACTCCGGCATAACCTTGGGCCTGCCGTCGTCAGCGCGAAAATTCATTGGTAAATAATAGACAACAATTCATATCATTACAATATATATATATATGGAATGGAATCCCGGGTTTCTGGTCGTGTGTGCTGTTAGTCCCAAAAGTGACCGTTTCGACGAGATCTCACTCATCTTCTTCAGGACACCGTTGTTCGGTTAGCGATCGGAGATGTACTAACGCTCCCCGTAGATCGAATAAGGTCTGCGAAGTACCGGAAATCCTGTTTCCTCAACTTCTCCATCGGATTGGAATTCGCTCGAACGTCTGGCTACTCAATCCACCTTCGGCTCGAGCGAATTTTTCTTAACGCAGTTGGTGGGCGTGTTTTCCCGTCTTGTAATAACTCACGCAAGCTTCCAGTTACTCAATCCACCTTCGGCTCGAGCGAGTTGTGTCTTCGACGGGGTACTAACGCTCCCCGCTTTGTAGTGCCCTTTATATAGCCCAGCAGCGGCCGTGCGTAGGGACGGTGTACCCGCTGCGCGCGACGGTCCGCCATCAGTGTCAGTGTCCTGCTGGTACTCTGTTGCTTATTTTAGCCTACGAGCGCTGGCTGCCTGGACCTCCTTCATCGGTCCGTCTTCCTCCAGTATCTTTCTTCCTGGAACTTGCTGGGGGCATCTGGGTGTCTTTTTGGGTGCTCGAAGTCTTCCAGTACTTCCTGGCTTTTCTTCTTTTACCTAGAACAGATATGATTAAATATATAATAAATTAGGATCGGTGGGGTTTTTTGAGATGAGTGACACTCTCTGACACGTTACAGTTTCCTGAGAGACTCAGTTACTGTCCTGTGTTTGGTTGCTCCGTATGCTTTCTGTATGGTCAGAGAACGTGAGCCGTTTATCAAGGATCATCCTAAGATACTCAATCTGGCCGCTCCATTCAACCTCCGTTCTAGAAACGGTGATTTTATGTTGTAGCTTTTGATGTGTCCGAGTGAACGCAATCGCTTGCGTTTTTCTCGGATTGATCTTGAGGCCCCAGGTCCAGAAGAACTTTTCGATTTTGGCCAAATGTGTCTGCGTAAGTTTGGCCGCGACTTTAGAGTGTCTGGAGGTTGCCATTATCACAGTGTCGTCGGCGTAGATGGCATTGAATCCATCCGTCCTGGGGTATTGGAATGTCTCTGACATAGATCGTGAACACTATGGGGCTCAGTGCAGAGCCCTGGGGGACCCTTGACTTCATGCGCCTCGCGGAGGAGCCGGTTGCTGAAATGAGGGGAATCGGACCGCGAGGCAACGTCAAACCCTCCCTGCAGGTCCAACCAGGTTCGTAGAAGGGTGCCATTCCTGTTGTCCACCCTCGAGTTTCATGAACGGTGTTTACTGTTTAGGTCTCCAAAAATGAAAACATGGTCGGCTTGGTCTACTATTCTACGTAGGTCCAAGATGTAAATGGCCTGTTGAGGTGGATTATATCAAGCTACAAATACCACATCTTTGCTGGCCTTCCAAGTCGCAATCGCACACGCTTCTAAGCTGTAGACAGAGAGACGGAACTGCGAGGGACCTTTTTACTAGGATAGCGCATCCTCCTCCTAGGTGGTCTGCGCGATCGGTCCTGTAGACGTGGAAGGGGGGACTTCTTTGGCTTCGCTGGCTATGGAGAGCTCTTTTCCGCCTTGGTGATCGTGGCGTAGATGACCTCTGACTTCTCATCCCGATTCGGTGTGCATTTTCGTATGCTCTGTGACCTAGAAAGCTTCGTAACGCACGTCCATGGCGGGCAATTCGGGGAACGCCTTGGGGTTCTGCGATAGGGGCAGCTGTGGCTTTGCAGCCTGCTGTACCTGTTTCGCAGGTTGTCGGGTTGTCAGTTTCTTGTACACCCGACATCCACGGGACGTTGCGGAGTGTGAGCCGTCGCAGTTGACGCACTTAGGCGTACCTTCTTTCCCTAGCGTGTACGCGTTAACCGCGTGGCTTCCGCTGCATCGCAAGCATCTCTACACAAGTGTGCAACACTCAGAGGAGTGACAGAATCGCTGACAACGGTGGCATTGCAGCGACCCTTTGCGACTCTTAAAAGGGGTTACGGTGACTCATATACCGCAGATATCCGTCACCTTGTAGGCGATTTCGATCTCCGCACGCGGGACAGTGATCATGAAGGTTCACGACCCTCTTCAACTTGATTCCCTTGTGGGCCAGAGCAGTTTCGATCATCTTCTCGTCCATCGAGGGAGGCAGGTATTTTACGATGGCCTTGACAAGGCGGGCGCTCTGCAAGATGTACGTGTAGAATTGTATCCCGTGTCGGGTTAAGAAGGTGGTCACACTAACCCAGCCATCCGTATTCACAGTTTTGACGATACGGTGGTTAACCTTAAACTGGAAGGACGGCTTGGTGCTTCTTTGCGCTGAGATATCTCACAGCGATCACGAAATCTACGTCGTCCATACGTCTTACGCCAATCCCGTTTAATAATATTGACCTTACTAAATTAAAATATGCAAATAAAAATTTGACGATTTCGATGAAAACAAATTAATAAATTCTTTCAAGTAAATCATACGAGATGGTACACAATCAGGTTATCTGTAATTGGTGCCACAATATTCGTTGTCATTTGTGAATTGCTGCAATGGCGTGGTTCCTTCAAAATTCTCAAAAGACTTTTGTTTCACCCGTAGTCCAGGAGACGGTCAAATAATCCCGTCTATAATAAAAAAAAAAGTGAATTATATATTCGATTTGGACTTACGTCAAGAATATGACAACCGAAGTCGCGATATAGTAAATTAAAATAGTAGAAGAGAGGTTGCTAGAATGGAAACTTCACAAACTTACGACACTATTGAGGAGGATGTTTATCAGCAACCGACTGACCATCTTCCATGACCAAGCTCAATCCCTTTCAGGATAAGTACGATTCCCCTTTGAAGATGCCAAAATATATTCGCCATCTTCAAACTTAAGGAGGCAGGTGTCGGTGAAAGGGACGTTATCAGATTCCTTCGAATTGTTTACTGTAGCCGCATACAGTTTTGTCTAAATACTCGTATTGTAAGTAATAGTTCCTTCTATGGTCTTTTAAATTTATTACTCAATTCATAGTATGAATATTTACCCTAGTCTGACTGTTAGAAAATAGAAATTGTGACGCTATCACCTGAATCCAGCTACCGAGAAATAATTTTCGTGTTTCTTTGGAAAACAGTATTGTAAGATTTTTAGGTTAAAAGTAGAATAAACATACAGCAGTGCGGGTCCCGAAATATAAAATTCACCCTTTGTAATTTTAAATAAAATTATTAAAAAGAACTTTGTGTTTGAATTCTCAAAGTCAGATCCACAACAAGAAACTGTTGAGAATAGTAAAAAAAACGATTTTATAATGGGTGTAGGGAGTCTTGTAGGACCTAAGAACGTTATTTTTGCATCGAAGGTATCATATAATAGAATTTGTATTTATTTGTTGACTAAAGAATATGGTGAATGAGATTATTAATAACTAGAGACCGGATTATATGCAAAGTGCATATATTTTATTTTATTTATTTATTATATTTTACATCTATATGTAGATGTATTACATTGATTAAAGTTAATTAGCGTTAATCAACACATATATGCACTACCGCTCAAAAGTATTTAGGCACCCCATGGATTATTCATATAGTATTATGTTTACCAAAAAAACATTATAATAAAATGAAATACGTATTTAAAATGTAGTTCAGTAAGATAAACACCCATTATATCGCATAAGGTTTACTATCATTTACCTGCACTTGGTCGGATTACCATAAACTGTTTATTGCGGTGCAATTACAATAACAATCCCTCTGAATTTACTGGGTAAATTTAGTCATCTGTTAGATTGTAGGTAATAATGTTTAAATTACCTTCCTAGATGATTATAGTGAAGACTGTAACCTATGGTCAGTTGCAGTGTGGCATTTACTCTATTCACGTCGTGAGCGAAATATCGTGTGACAATTTTTTAAAATGCCTCCGCGAAGAGAAATTAGTACGGAAACACGTGCACTTATAATAGCTTACCATAAAAATGGCATAAGTAATCGACAAATTGCCAAAAAGATTAAATGTTGGTCGCCAAAAAGTAGTCAGTGTTTCTACAGTCAAACGTCGCCTACAGAAAGCTGAGCTCCATGGACGTATTGCGATGAAAAAGCCATTACTAGGCAAACAAAACAAGCAAAAGCGACTTTAATGGGCTCATGAACACCAACACTGGACCATAGAAGAGTGGAACAACGTCCTATGGACGGATGAGTCCAAATTCGAGCTGTTCGGAACCCGAAGACGCATATTCATAAGATCTGTGGGTGAACGTGCCAGAGAAGAGTGTATTGCTGCTACCGTGAAGTATGGTGGAGGTTCTATCATAATTTGGGGCTGTTTTGCTGGCACTAGTGTAGGGGACATTGTGAAAATTGACGGTATATTAAAAAAAGAAGGCTGCCGCGAAATTTTGGAGAACCACGCAATACCATCCGGAATTCGACTTTTGGGTCAAAATTTTATCTTCCAGCAAGATAATGACCCAAAACATTCCTCTAAATTATGTAAAGACTATTTACGCCATTTAGAAGAGGAAGGAATTCTCAAAATCATGGAATGGCCTCTCCAGAGCCCCATTGAATCCAATCGACTTACTATGGGAAGAACTAGATCGGGAAATACGGAAATCGGCTTCGACATCAGCTACTGACGTGTGGAACAAATTGCAATCGAGTTGGACCTCAATAACACAAGAAACTCTGGCAAAACTTATTGCGAGAATGCCTCGATTGTATGCTGCAATTATTAAATCAAGAGCAGGTCACATAGAGAAAGCAAAATTTAAATTAAACGTTATAATTTTCACATTTATTTAATATATTTTTATTCATGTACGTGTATCTGTACATAAAAAATAAATATTATTAACATTTTTGAGTTTTTATACATTTTTGCTATCAGTGAGAGTGCCTAAACACTTTTGAGCGGTAGTCTATATATATTTTTTTCCACAATATATATATATAAATATATTGTGACGGGAAACCTCTTAATTTTCTAAATGGGTTCTTTTATTTAAATTTCTCTTTTTCGTTTTTAAATTCGAATATAGTGTTTAATGGCTAAAATAACCAAATATAAGATTGTAAAAATAAATATATTAAAAAACCAAATTTATATATATATATATATATATAAGATAGTGTGATATAATTTCGGGATGATACATTTTTTATTAATATGATAAAAATGTGTGAGTACAGTACATTAAATATCTTTTAGAAATAAATTTGGAAGGCCAATACTAGTAACATTGAAAACGTTTAAAATCAAACTGGAAATTTTTGAAAAGGCAAAAAATGGTGAAGACTAATATCGCACCTAAAGGAAGCACGTAGAAAAGCAGAAACCGTATACCTGACATCAACGTGTAAAACGGTAAATTTCAACGGTAACAGACTGGAAACTGGACTAGGTACATATATGCAAGGGTACGAGAACAGGACAAGAACAAAAATGGAGGAAGGAAGAAATTAGAATTGGTACATGAAATCTAAGAACGGAAACTGGTTTTGTTGGAGGAAGTAGCGCTTGAATCGAAAAAATATAGGGTTGACTTGGCAGGAAGACAAGAAATTTATTGGAAAGGACACGGAACAATAGATGAAGCAACGTACTCAATCCATTGTCGGTGTCGTTTTTATTGGTATGGGTAAACTTAAAGACAAATTAATAAAATTTAAACCAATAAATGAAAGAATGGCATAAATAAGATTGGATATGAAACCCTTTAATTTCCCAATTTTGAACACAAATGTGCCTGCAGAAAACGGCAGGAGAAGGCAAGCGGGTAAACCAACAATACACGAGACGAATAACAACGGCGTGAGGTTGGTAAATCTAGCAGGAAGAACAGATATAGTAATAAGTAGTACCATGTACACGCATTCAGCAGGGCATAAAGTTACTTGGATGACGCCGGACCAAAAAACATACACAGATAGACCACGTCCCAATATCAAGAAGGGGAACCAATATAAAGGATATCAGAACATACAGAGGAGCCTGCGCTAACTCAGACCACTTTTTGGTAATTTCAACGATGGTATAAAAAGTAAGAAGAAACATAAAAAATCACTGGTAAATGGAATATGTAAATATAAAAAGAAAGTATCGACAATGTATAAATGGGTAATTAGAAAGACAAAGTATGAAGACGCAAACCATACAAGAAGAATGGGGAGAAATAAGAACTAGTATAAATATTGTAGCAGAAGAAGTAATAGGGACGGTAAAAAAGAATAACAAACATTGGTTCAACGATGACTGCCAAGTGATAACTAAACAGCAAACGCAAGCCAGATTAAAATGGATAAATACCAACAAAGAAGAACATAAAGAAACATACGCAAATGTAAGAAAAGAAGCCAAAAATATAAGATCAGCTAAAAGGGAATGGTTAGAAAATAACATAAAGGAAATAGAAGGAGAGAGCTACAAGCGAAACACAATATTATTTTACAAGATCAGTGAAGAAGGTAAAACAGTAGGAATCAAAGATAAAGATGGAAAGTTAGTAGAAAATTATGTACAGTTCAGGGAAGTCTGGAAGCTATACTTTAGAGAATTGTTATATGATTCAGATAATAACATGGAAACTGAGGAAACAGCGAACGAAGCAAATGGGACAGAAGTAAATAATATAGAAGACATCCCAACAAGAGAAGCGCCAGGTAAAATTAATCAGTGTAAGACATCTACAAATAGACGTAAAATATAATAAATAAATTAAATTAAATTCTTGCACTTTGCATATAATACGGTCTCTACATATAACATAAAAATAGAACTTTTATGCGTTGATTTTAAACAAGCATTCGACTCCCTCAAAGGAGATACACTAATGGCAGCACTAGATAAATTAGGACTCAAACTCAAATTAAGAAAATTAATACAAATGACGTCAAATGCAAGAGTAATTATAAAGACGCAAAAGGGAGAGACGGAAGAATTTCAAATAAATAAAGGGGTAAAACAAGGAGACTCAATGTAGATAGCTTTATTCAACTTGGCACTGGAATATGTGTTAAGAAAAATAGATAAAGGCACAATAAGAACAAAAGCAAGCCAACAAATAGCGTATGGTGACGATGGTGTAATTATATCAAGAAAGCGTGAGGTAACTAACCAAAAATATTCTACAGGAAATAGTGAGGGAGGGTGACAAAATGGTACTGAAAATAAATTCAGAAAAAAACAAAAATGATGATGCTAAATGGAAAGCAGAAACATGGGAGTGACACAGTTGAAATAGGTAACTATACTTTTGAAGTGGAGAATACCTTTAAATAAGTAGGAGTAACTATTACAAGAGATGGTAGCAGGGATGCAGAGATAAGGGAAAGATAAATGTAAACAAAACCTACCAGGCAAATACACGACTTTTGAGAAGTTAAATATTGGGGAAAAACATAAAGGAGAATTTATAAGACAATAATCCAACCAATAGTCCTATACGCGGCAGAAACAACGACAATGACAAAGAGGCAATAGGAAGATCTGAGAATACAAAAACGAAGAATACTAAGAACAATACTAGGCCCGATAAAAACTGACAACGAATACAGGCGTAGAACAAATTGTGAGGTAGCAAATGGGAGTTATGGACGTGGTCAGAAGAATAAAGCAACAAAGAGCAAAATGGGTGGAACATGTGTTGAGAGCTGGGAACAGAACTACAATCTATAATATCCTGGAGTAGCAACCGGGGAGAAGAAAAAGACGAGGGCGACTCAGAATTACTTGGCTGCAGGAAGTGAAGACGGACCTTGGTAGAGCTGGCGTCTACAGATGGCAGGAGAAGACCAAAGACAGAAACAATAGACATGCGAGAAGATATAAACCGAAGGAAATGGGAATTGATCTAACCCGGAAATCTTTTTAGATCTAGAAAGCTTTAGAAGCGGCGATATTCCATTGAGGTGTCTAGCCATTAAATATATGTATATATGTCTTCTTATTCTCTCGGGTTTTATCCAGCTTTCGGCGATGGTTCTTAAAAGACGTTACGATGTAATCGCATACATCTTCTTCGTGAAGTCGTGGTAACGCCGAACGCTGGACAAAACCCGAGAGAATAACAAGACATATATACATATATTTCTGTCTTCGGTCGTCTCCTGCCATCTGTAGACGCCAGCTCTACCAAGGTCCGCCTTCACCTTCTGCAGCCAAGTAATTCTGAGTGGCCCTCGTCTTTTTCTTTTCCCCGGTTGCTACTCCAGGATATTATAGATTGTAGTTTTGTTCCCAGCTCTCAATACATGTTCCACCCATTTTGCTCTTGCGCGAACACATATGCTATATATATATGCATGTATTGTAGCAGATATATATATATATATATATATATATAGATATATATATATAAAATATGGTGAAATAGTTCCGTATTCTAGGAGATACCTGATGCATAAAAGATGAGTAGTTGGCGAAGTTTTTGTAACACCTTCTCAAAAGATACGCCCATCGCTAAAATACGGAAAACAATCAAGTTCTTTAAACAACTATCTACTAATTCATACAAAGTACCAAATGCTCAGTTGTATTCTTTTTGATGTACTATAACGTCTGATTTTATTTCGTCGTCTATTTACTCAATAAATAATCTTATTAATAAGCAAGATCCCATTTGAAGTCCCGATTAGGATAGCGCAATTGGTTCTCACTTGAATAGAATTCTCTAGGCGTGCACGGGGTAGAATCGACCGAACACGAGCGTGACCGAAAACTCGCCGAACTGCTTAGCATAGGGGCGACGCTGACAAAAATTTAAAAGAGAACGAAAACCAATAACAGAGAAATCTCATTATTTAACCCTCAAACATTCATACACACTGTTAAAGGTACGTGAAAAAACTAATTGTGGACAATCAATATAATAAAGTTTGTCTTCTGAAGAGAAATGTGTCAATAAATAATTTATATATTGTTATCTCTTATACAATACCAACAGCTACAATATATCGTACTATCTCCGAAACTAGAAAAGATAGAACAAAGTGTTAAAGGAAAAAAATGTAGGAAATTGTCCCAAGAACATGCGTGTAAAATCTCGGACTACACTCTACACCCTTAAGCGAACCACCCCCGCAACACAAACGCAGAATCGAGCCTACGACATCGAAAATTATAAGTGATTGAAAAAAAGTCAAAGGAAGTTCTTTCTTTAATTTCAAATACCCCGCATTTTTATTTATCACTCTTTTAAATTTATCGTATATAGAATTAGTTTTCTAGAGCAATGGAGTCAGTAGTGATTTCAATTACATATTTTATTCCTTCAAAATTATCGGCGGAAAAAATTGCAGGGTTTAACCATGTACCCCATCTCGTAATAATCGGTTCAGGAGGTAACTTAACACCGGGAAGTCGCTCTTTATAAAATTGCATTCCTAAAGGTGCTTATAAAAATACTTTTTTGACATTGCTAATTAACTCATTAATCAAAGGAAATTTATTCCTGATGTCTTCGGCTACACGATTGAACCCATCAGCTAAACAGGTACTATGAATAATGTTACTATAAAAAAAATTTAAATTTGCGCGGCTTTTATCATGTATGGCGCAGCGTCTATCATGTATGGCGCAGCGTCGTACATTAGTAATTTTTTTTTTCACAAGGTATACTTCCAGGTAAAAAGAAATTTGATAAACCTTGAACGAATTGGGCAATTGTCACATTATTTGTGTATGATTTACCTACAATATCTTCATGAAGAATTCCTATTAACAAATGGGCAATATAACGACCACTTATCTGTACTTTCATCTACCATGATATTAATAAAATCATTCCCTACCAATTGTTGAAGTTTTGCCATTGTTTGCTGATAACAAGATGTGATATAATTTTTTCGTAAGGTACTTTCGTCAGGCATATTATGTTTGCAATACTTTTGCAGAAATGATTTCAAATTAACATTGTTTAATCTTGCTAATGGTATGCTAGACGAAATTAATGCACACAGATCCGTGTTATATTCTTCTTGTTCCGAGTTTCGTAAAGTTGATGCTAGTAAAATTAAACTTACGTTTACTGCGGGCTCGACAAAATATTTTGTTGCCATCCTTTACCAGTTCAGGATATGGCTTAATTTTGTTCGCTATACTCATTGTATGTGAGCACAGTATTTAAAGACGTAACATAATTACATGCTGCTTCGCTCAGATATTCAATGAATGAATATTTTTGGGAATTAATAATAAAATGTATTTACCACATCCCTTCTGCAAGGCGACATTAAACATATGTAGTTCTTGGAAAAAAGTATAAGAGAAACCAATGTAAGATATTTATCGTTCTGAGAATTGTCCGTTGTCGATCTACATTAGGAATTACTGGGAATTTTTACTAATAGAAAAAGATAAGAAAGAACCTAACTATGCTATATATGCAATCACTAATTAATTTCAATTGGTGTAATATGTCTACATATAGACTATAATTAAAGATACGCAAAAAGTAAAATATATGCACTTTGCATATACTCCGGTCTCTGGTTATTACTATACACATAGTAAACATTTCAGTATATGTGCATCTTACAGATCTATTTCCTTAGAGAATTTAAAAATGCTGCATGCTTCCTTGCTGTTTTTATTGTTCTTACAAATTGATACGGCACACCAGTAGGTCCTTAGCTGCCGCTTTATAGTTCTATTATCCATAAAACATTGTCTTATCTAACCTACAAATTCACTTTCAGATATAAGTAATAACAAACACTGATTTGTAAATTGGCGCATCGATTCTGCGCACTCGTATCTGGTTCCTTCAAATAGTTTGAGTTTATTAGGAGTTTATGTCTTTTATGTACGCTTGCGTCTTTGCTGTAACATCTTATCGATCTCGCAAATTAACCACAAATTAATTTATAACAAGAAAAGATGGCATCTGCAAGTAGTACAAGTGCAAGATCGCTTTTTGCTGATTCTAAAATGCGTTTGGCAGACAGAGTGCAAGTAAATGTGAATAACATAGCATCATTAGCGCGACAAATTGTCCGTGGATCTAAAAGTAACGAGGTATGTTAATAAATAAATGTTTCTTCAAACTATGATGATGTTTTTTTGTAGATCTTAATGCATTCTGCTAGAAACTTCGCCATACACGAACATGCTATCAGAGAAAGCGAAGCTAACTTAAAGAAATTACAAAGCGTGTGCGTTCATCTGGGCTACCAACATGATTCGATTTTTCAATCGTGTCAGAAGATTGAAGAAGTAAAGGAGCAAGTGGGTGCAATGCAAAGATAGTATTATAAAAATTATCAGTGCACCCTAATCGGTAATTGTCATTCTAAAAACAATAAATTAACAATTTACCTTTGGTTGTCACTTGCACTACAAGTTATTTTGTTTTAGTACATTTAATGCGTATTTTGAGTTATTAAATTATTGTGCCCTTATTTAGTAAATTTTGTATTATATTGGTAAGGCTGTTGTCGTTCTTTATTGTATTATATTTTCATTATTCATTGAAACTTTGAATAGGTGTGTTGAAATGTCATTTCAAAGATCTTATGATAAAAAAGTAATATATAGTACAATATACGCAGTTTGAGCATTTATTTTTGGTATTTGTACACAATTAAGGTATTGACGATGTCGAGAATATTAAAATTATATGAAAAAAATCTCCATACTCCTGTATGTTTGAACATAATTTTTAAAAGATACCAACAAATTAAAATACAATCAAAGAAGTTACCTAAGTATCAACCCATTAATGTGGTTCCTGTATTTCGTCGAGCAAATAACTTTACAGATAAAATTGCTTTAAGAGATTCACTTGGATTTTATACTTATGGAAATTTATTTATGGGTGCGAAACAACTTTCAAATGAATTATGTCAAACATTGAGTGAAGGCAATATATTAAATCAAAAAGTGTGTTATTTGTGTGACAATGATGCAAATTACATTCTTACACAGTGGGCTATATGGATGTCAGGATACACGGGTAAGTCAAGCGTTTAAAGGCATTCCCTGTGCTAGTAACATTCTTTTTACAGCTGTTCCTTTAAGTCCATTACATCCACAAAATTTAGTAGAATACTATGTAAATGATAGCAATGCAAAATTAATTGTAGTTACAACCGAGTATGTTGATCTTGGACACAGAGTATCCAAAAATTGTAAAACTAAACTACTAATACTAGATGAAAAACTTAGGCAGAATGCATCTCAAATGAATCCATGTAAAAAGTCTGATATGGAAGGAGGTCTTCCACCCGATTTTTATAATAAAAGCAATGCAATGATATTATACACAAGTGGTACAACAGGTCAACCAAAAGGTACGTTAAACCTTTTGTTTTGTGTCATAAATTGATAGTAATATCCATCTGGATAGAAAAGACGTAAATGCTGTAGTTGGATAATACATTGGGTATATGTAGCTATGATACTTTCACGTAGAGAATGTTTCATTTAGATGTAGGCAAGTCATCAAGAGTCGAGATTATTTCAACAAATAACTGACTGTTTTAGTTAAATGAAATTAATATTGATTTTATTTATTGGAATTTCATATGTACTTAAAAGATTGTTATTGTTTAATTGGTATAAAATTTGAACATTGAATGATTTTACTTTTTGTATTCATGCTGTTGGTTATAGGAGTACTTTATCTTTTTTTATTTACTACAAAATATACGAATATCAAAATTTTTTTTGTTTGGCTTCACAAAAATTGTGATTCTCAAAAAAGGGCAGCTAATTTTCATATTGGGTTAATACATAACTTCATACCGTTTTTGGTTTGTAAGAGCACCTTAGAAAACATGTGTAGACATATGTTAGTTATTTTGAATTCACACTATTGTTTAATGTTATAGCCTTTTGAGTTTTTAAATTTATGTGAAGATTATAAAAATTATTCACAAAAGAAACTAGCTTGTGAAGTAGAAAAAGACGTATGTTTGCGACATATCATTTTGTTCGAGTTCAATAAAGGAGTTGAAGCATCGGAAGCTGCTAGAATGATCTGTGTCGTTTACGAAGAGAGCGTGGTTGAGAAAAATACAGCATGAAAATGGTTTTGTTGTCTCAAAGAAGTTTATTTTGATACGAATTCGTCACGTCCAGAAAGACCATCGGACTTTATTGAAGATCCATGAACAAAGTTCAAAAACGGAGTGTATGGATGTTGCGCATTTTGAGCAAAAACTATAAAAATCAACGTGTCAACATTTGTGCTTCTTGTTAATATTCTCATCAACAACACCGATAACGGAAAATAGCACCTTTATGTTAGTGTAAAGAACAGAAAGAGTGGTTTAGTTACAGCAAAAAGGCAACTCCCCAAGCAAGAGCTGGTAATCATTCTTGTAAGCTGATGTGCGGTGGTGGGATAAAGAAGATATTGTTTAGTAGGAATTGTTTCCGACGAATATAATCATTAGTGTTGAGATTTACTGTCTATAACTTCGTGGTCTTACGGATGTAATTTAAGAAATAAGGCCGGTAAAACATCTTCAAATGATTTTGCTGCGTGATACTGCTCGTCTTGGTACTGTTAACATTACAAATGCGGCTATTAAGAAGGTTGCTTGGTAGGTTATTCTAAATCCTTATCTCGCTATTGAGCAACTATTGCGAAATCTCTTTTAATAACGTTATGCTTCAAAATTGGATTGACCAAACCCCCAGATTTCTTCGGGCGTGAAATTGAAATATAATGTAGAATTCGGATTTGTAGAAGAAAAGTATTCTTTTATCATTGCAAATGTAGTTGTTAATGTTAATCCATACTTAAGTATTAATGGAATATGGTGTGGTGTTCAATATACATATTTGATTTATGTCAATAAATGTAAAAATAGACATCTTTGTAGACTCCTAATTAATGCATTAATGATTAGTATCCGCAAAGTGGGGCAAGTTACAATGCAGTGCGGAGAACAATGCGGAGGGGCCGAGCGGCCGTAACAAGGCGACTAACGTTTGCGTTTATATTTCTTAAAAACACAAATAATATATTATTAGCCTTTTATTACTTGGTTGTGATTTAAAATTCCTACGTGTAAATTTTAATGTAAAAAACTATTCTTAGAACTGCGCTCGCATTTTTGATGCCCTATTATTTTAAGAATCAAATAAAATAAAATTTTTATGCCATAAGTCAATCAACATGGACATTCTCAAATTTAAACAAATCGAAGGTTTGGAGACCAACCGTCTCGAATTTAATATACTGACAAAAATTACATCTGCGAATCTTAATTGGTACAAACTACGACACATTTGACTTTAATCCTAACACAAACATATATGCTATCAAATATAATTGTAAATTCAAATACAACCTATTTTTTTCTCAATCTTAAACTATCGTGAGCGGTAACATTTCAGACAGATTCGATTATGTCTGTGAGCAAAACTATTAACTGCAATACTTTTAATGAAAAATTTATCATCGGCTAAAACGACACCAGCCTCAATTACAGTAATAGATTATGTATGACTTCTTGTTAAGTGAATAACTAGATTGCGGAAAATAAATGTTACACGTCTCTTAATTTGCACATACTAAGGCTGCAGAAATAGATGCTTTCGGAGATGCGTGCGGCTTTACTATTAATATTAACGCTAATTCATGAAATTACTTACTTGCGTTAAGCCACACAAAGTTTATTAAATTTCGTTGTTGCCATCCCTCCTACAAAAGAGGGACAGTAATTATTTATAATACAAACATGCACATCGTTATATTCAATAGATAAATAAATATGTGGTATATAATACTAATACTTTAATATTGTTTCAGGTGTTTTATTGACACACAAAAACGTTATAGCCCAAGTAACTTGCTTAATCAATGCTTGGAAGTGGTCAGAAAAAGATACACTTCTTCATACTTTACCATTACATCACGTACATGGTATAGTGAACGCCCTACTTTGTCCTCAATACATAGGAGCTAAATGTATTATGTTACCGAAATTTGACTCGAACACTGTTTGGGCGTACCTCCTAGGAATCAATACAAACCCAGACGATCGACGCATCAGTGTTTACATGGCTGTTCCAACGATATATTCACGTTTAATTAACGAATATCAGAAAGTATTCAGTGGAGATAGTAAGATGGTTGAATACATTCGAACCACTCTTAAAAATAGAGTTCGATTAATGGTTAGCGGATCAGCGCCACTTCCGATGACTGTATATGAAAAGTGGTTACAAATCAGTGGTCATAAATTGTTGGAGAGATATGGCATGACCGAAATAGGAATGTGTTTATCTAACGTCTACGATTCGAATAGAACACCGGGATATGTAGGCGTACCTTTACCCGGTGTATCTGTTAGGTTGGTACGGAAGATAGACGATGGCGAAGATAACTATATATCTCTATTAGAAAGTACCAATGTTAAAGGTGTAGTAGATACTAAAGTCACCAGCAATTGGGATTCAGCAGATAATCCTATTGGTGAATTGCAAGTAAAAGGAAACAACGTTTTTAGAGAATATTATAATAAACCACAAGCAACGGAACAAGAATTCACAATTGATGGTATGTATTCTAGTTATAAATATATTTTTGTAATATTAAACATTTAAAACAAAAGAAGCCAAAATATGTTTGTTGATATTTTGATTATTTACATTAATGAAAAACAAAGAAGTAATTGTCAGTTACTAACGTAATGCATTCTTAAACCCACTTTTTAAAATCAAATTAAATCGCATTTTTATCATCGGATTTCTCCTTCACACCAGTCTCCCGAATATATGCGGATAGCGAGTGCTGAATCAGTCTCCGCTTGTAGTAGTTAAATACTTGTATATGCTAGTTTCACATTGGTAATGTCAATTTATCGTCTAAAGATTTCTGCTTATAGGTTATTTACTATACTATTAATAAAGGACTAATACCTACTTTATTTTCCTTCATTAATAGGCTAAATACGAATGTTTTATTTGCATTTTAACATAATTTACAAATATTTGAATAGACTTACAACAAATTAATCTTTCGTCATTTTGCCTTCGCTTGCAAATTTCTATATTCCAATATTACAAATTCCATAATTTGTATATTATATGCAATTATTTTTTTCATTATACTTACAATCGATAACGCTATTAGTATTATAATCGCTTTAAAGAAAACCGATTAGATGTAAACTACATAATAGGAAAAAATAATAACCGGAAGAAATACAATTAAATTGATATATAAAGATAAAACCTCAAACAATCTCCCATCAAGCTCAGCAACAGAAAAGGATAGCAAATAGGAATATATATTAAATAAATAAAGGTGGCTGTGGTCCATAAGAACAGTACTTCCTACTGAAAGTGGAATGGTCTGTAGATACTAATACCAGTGTTTTAGCGTTACTAATTAATAATATTAATACTACGTATGATTAAGAAACGACCACTTGATCAAGTATATAAGTTAATGGAGGAATGTTGCAGCGGTGCATATGTTTAGTTTACGATAAACCGTTGTGTTGAAGCAAAACGAAGTGTATGGGAAATGTAAACCGTGCGCGGCACCAATATAAAAGACGCAGCTTAAAATCGAAAAAGGAATTTTATTTTGAGTTAACTTTTATGCTGATGGCGTGTAATTTACCAATTAAATAATCATTAATAATATTTCTAATTAATTCTAATTCTAACCATTTCGCCCCATTGCAGGTGCATGACCTCTGTGCATAAAGAAATTACAACGAAGATTCAATCAGCATTTAAAAATTAACATCTGTGGTTATGTGTAAATGAGACAATAGATATAAAAAATCCATTGCTAACGTTGTAGTGCTCGCACTTAACCCTTTTTAATCAGCTTAATTATTATTATGAACTAGTACAGTATTATAAAATTGTACAAATTAATTACGAAGCTGGTGCTAGATGCATTAGAAAAATTTTAACTTTCAACGGGCCAAGTATATATTAATGTTTATTACTGACTATGACAATATTATGCGTTATGTAGGCCTTTTTTTGTGGCAAACATTATTCGATAATGGTGTCTAGGGGTCGATGCATTTACAGCAGGTACAAAGGCAGAATTTCGCAAGTCCTCCAAATATTCACGAGAATTTCACAAACGGTATCTCGATACTCCTGAGCTCTACCTCAGCCGATTTTATAGTCAGCGTCCTGGAGGCCAGTAATTGACGGCCGGTCTTTTTCACTCACCGCAGCCAACGAACACCCGCGGATGTCCTTAAAGAAAACGTTACAAAACGAACCCCTATCCCAGTTTACTATTTTTACTAAAACCAAAACAATAATAGTAACAGAATAATAATAATAATATAATATGGAATTAGTGACAAGCCCTAACCTCATTATCATTCAAACACATCGAACTACAAAGTTGTTTTCTTTCTTTTTAAACTTTACAAGGCATAAGTATTCGCAATATTACAAACTAGGGATTTATTGAAATTGTAAAATTATTCGGATCTTACGGCTCGTAATTGAAATTTTTGGCGCTATCTAATAAGCGCGTTATTGGAAAAGAAGATGTGGTCTATCCTTCGGCGCACATCCAGTTATCTGTAGCTCTCCCAGGAGTGTTCGCTTAGCAAACAACAAAACTTTATATTTTAGCCGTTAAGCAGCGCTCACCTCTCTATGGGACCAACAAAAATTACACAATAAGTATTTAAATTATAATTAAAAGGAAAAAATTAATAAACTTAAAGATGAAGGAAATATATAGTAGTAATAAAAACCCTGCTGTTTTAGGGTATTGTCGAGTTCAACTTTTCATTAACAAAATTCAGAATTGTGTAATACACAAAAGCATTACAATTGTAATAAACCAATTTTGATTGTCAGCTGGTGATCTGACTCCCAAATTAGCTGATAAAATTAAATAAACGGCTTGCCACTTCGCTACAACTTTACTTCCCAAAAGCCAACATGTAAGCGAGCATTCGTGCACGTAATACGGATCTAAAAACAACATAAATACAGTTGCCACGAAGCAGTACGCCAGTAGCAAATATTGTTATTCAATCCCTTAGCAAACCCAGGATATAATCAACTGTTTTGACTTTCTTTTCCAGTATTGAATAATAGTACAAAATATAAGCATATGTATACTCATGTTTCTAAACATACACGTAACGGTTTTAAGTTATTTTTCTAGTTCGTCCTCGAACAGGTGCAATAGCTACGTCATTAGAGTACCACATTTGTTATGTGGGGGTGGAAAATCGCAAAAAATGAGTTCTAGAAGAGTAAATAATCGAAATTTTCTGTAAACGTATTCTCAACTCGGCCGTAAAGAAAGCTTTATAACTCGGTTAAAAGTGGCATATTTTCTTTTATTTATGGCACAAAGAGCACACCTCAAGTACTTTCCAAATGCATTCTCAAAAATGCACCTAATAGTGCGTATTTTCATTAAGCATGTCATGAATATAATGAGTAATTCATTTTTATTGTCAGCGCACTAGTTGAATTTTGAAAATTTTGAGATGGTCATTCGAGGGACATGTGGCCAATTCTTACACGTTAGGGAATATGATTACAGGCGCTCTCTATTACAGTAAACATTTCCAGCGAATAAAGGTCGTGGTTTTAAGATTCGAACCGAAAGAAGCTGTATCAAGATTAATCAAACAAAATTTCAAAGTTGGAAGGGGTGTACAAACTATTTAGAACAACAACGTAGGATTGGTTGAGGCAATAGATAAATTAGTAAATGCTTTAGTGTTACTGCAAATAGAGAACGATGTTCATTCACTGCTACGCGCTGTAGGGAACGCAAAAGATGATCGTGTTGTAGCAAAGTTAGTGTTTCGTATAGAGGTTCGTAAAGTGATTTTAAAGATTATTTTCAATTATGTACACGTTATGTCGCCAGATCTTAAACGGTGTTTTTCTGCGTATCAGCTTATTTTTACCTCGCTGTAAATAAATTTCGTTGATCCAACTGTATAGATATATATAATACTGTAGGTACTTAACCAAGCAATATCTGATAACGTTGTCAAGGAGGGTTAAAAGTTTTATAAATAGCACATTGTCGTATTGTGGTGGTGATTATGTATACCTACAATGCATTGTTTGTTTCTTTATAGTTTCATCTTGCCACATTGAATGTGTTTTAACAACGCACCAAGTTAGTGTTTTATTTGGTGTTCCTTATATATTTTATTAGAATTATGGCTAAGGTGAAGACTGGTGGGATGGAGAAACCAGTATTTCTAGGCATTACCCTCTAAATTATTATCTAAGAACTCTAAGCTCTTGTATAGTCTGTCATTTTTAAAAGTATTGCTCCTACGGAGATAGCACTAAACGTTGTCAGATTTCTAATACAAAGATTATTTGGAATAATAGGTTGGTATTCCGTAGGATTATTTTGACAAATTTTATTAGAAAAGGTTTCCCTATAGGTTATTGACAATTTTATTCTGTTTATTACAAGAAATATAAATGTATGTATAGGTTATGGTTTAAAATTTGACAGGCGGCAGAGACGATAAAGAAAACAAATGTATTACCCTAAATATTAAACGCTTCTAGTTCAAAAAAAAAGATAGTTACATGCGAATTCATGTAAGGCGATAAAAGAGAGCTAATATTTTGAAGCCTGGGTGGGAGTCTAGCAGGTTTTAGTGGCAATAATTTATTCATAGATTTTATGTTTTAAGGATGGTTTAAAACTGGCGACGTTGCTGAATACTCGTTAGCAAATAAGAAATTTAAATTACTAGGACGTCAAAATGTCGATATTATTAAGTCAGGAGGTTATAAAATCAGCGCTCTTTCGATAGAAACATACATTTTAGAGCATCCTAGAATTGCGGATTGTGCAGTTGTCGGTGTTAAGGATGTCGAATGGGGCCAAATAATAGTTGCATTAGTTGTGTTAAAGCCAAACGTGGAAAGTCTTAATATCGACGAATTTAAACAATGGACAAAGACAAAAATGCCCAGATATTGTGCACCGAAGGAAGTGAAAGTTATTTCAGTTTTACCCAAAAATTTAATGGGGAAGGTTAATAAGAAAGAACTTATTCAAAACCTTGCGGCATTATGATATCCTGGGCAAGCTGGAAGTTGAAACAATTGGAGAAGATTGCATCATTAATTTTTAGCACGCATAAATTAAATACCATATCGCACTTTACATGTTATGGATAACTGTGTACTGAAAAATTCAAATGAATTCAAATTGTAAATATAATTATTTTGATAGTACGTGCATAACAAACTTGGATCAATATACTATTAATAATTTATGTGCTTACTAAGTTTTATTAAGTAAATTATTTTTATTTTTTACATATTATAAATTTATTATTGATGTCTAATGTACATATGTATTGTATGTTAACCTAAATATAATTCATACGTTTATAAGAGTATAGTTTGAATTGCAGATAGGTTAATACGAGGCTTGCGTAACTATTAGACCATCTGCTGGCTAAAGTTATAAAGTTGTAATGTATTTTTTGTTGTTTTAAAGGAACAACTATAGTGGAGATTTTCTAAGACCCATTGTACGTTATTCCTGGCACATACAAAATAAGAAGATAGAGTATGAAGAGGATACGATTAGAGCAGAATTGCTGCATTTGGTAAACATGGTGAAAAGTAAATACGGCTGTAGTTCCGTATAAGGGGCATCGAGTTAGCGATTTTAATGAATTCTAACGGAAAGATCGCGGTTTACTGTGTTTAAAATGACCCTTCTTCTTTTTTTTTAGGAGTTTAGTTTAAGGTACTTAAAATTCATTTGAAAAAGGGCTATTTCTAGGTTATGTTTATAGGTATATGAGTCATAGTACTTACTGTGTTTGGCATAAAAATTACTAAAAGGGATAGTAAACACTGATGAGCAGTAAAATTTCATTTTTCAATTATTATTGATTTGAAAGTGTATTACATTATTGTGAAATTCTTAGAGTCATTTTTCTATGGTTCTCGTTATAGAAAACAGCAGGGAAAAAAGGACAAAAACAATAAAGACAGTGAATGTTATTATTGGTTCGGGTTGCGGATTTGGTTCTGATTTGAATAGAATTCGGTAGGCGTGCACGGAGTAGAATCGATCGAACACGAGCGTGACCGAAGACGCGCCGAACTACTTATTATAGGCGCGACGCTGACAAAAATTTAAAAGAGAACGAAAAACAATAAGAGAAATCTCATTATTTAACCCACAAACATTCAGACGCACTATGAAAGGTACGTGAAAAGGCTAATTGCGGACAATTAATATAATAAAGTTTATCTTCTGAAGAGAAATATGTGTCAATAAACAATTTATATATTTTTATCTCTTGTACTATACCTACAATTATAATATATCGTACTATCCCGGAAACTAGAAAATATAGAACAAAGTATTAAAGGAAAAAATTGTAGGAAATTGTCCCAAGAACATGCGTGTAAAATCTCGGACCTATATCTACACCTTTAAGCGAACCACTCCCGCAACACCTAAGCGCAGAATCGAGCCTACGAAATCGAAAATTATAAGTCATAGGAAGAAGTAATTTGAAATCGTCTTCACAGCGCATATACAAAATTTCAGACTTTTAACTGCACCCCTAAGCGTGTTAATCCCCAATACGCAAAAGTAGGATCTACCCTCCAATATCGGAAAGTACAAGAGATACGAAAAAATGTTAAAGGAGAAAATTGTAGCAAATCGCCCCAATAGCACACGTGCAAAATTTCAGACTTCTACCTGCTCCCCTAAGTGAACCATCCTCACAATCCCTAAGGGCAGAATCCACCCACGGTTCTCAAAAACTATATGTGATAGGAAAAAAGTTATAGGAAGAAGTGATTGGAAATCGTACCGACAGTGCACATATAAATTTTCAGAATTTTTCTCGTACCCCCAAGCGAGCTAACCCCAAAACCAAAACGTAGAATCTACCCCTCGATCTCGGAAAGTACAAGATATACGAAAAAATGTTAAAGGAGAAAATTGTAGCAAATCGCCCCAAAAGCACGTATAAAAGCTCCGACTTCTATCTGCATCCCTAAGCGAACCCTCCACAATCTCTAAGGGCAGAATCCACCTACCGATCTCAAAAATTATAAGTGATAGAAAAGAAGTCATAGGAAGAAGTGATTGGAAATAGTACCGACAGTGCATATATAAATTTTCAGAATTTTGGTCGCACCCCTAAGCGAGCTAAACCCTGAAACCAAAAGGTAGAATCTAGCCCCCGATCTCGGGAAATAGAAGAGGTACGAAAAAATGTTAAAGGAGAAAATTGTAGCAAATCGCCCCAAAAGCACGTATAAAAGCTCCGACTTCTATCTGCATCCCTAAGCGAACCCTCCTCACAATCTCTAAGGGCAGAATCCACCTACCGATCTCAAAAATTATAAGTGATAGAAAAGAAGTCATAGGAAGAAGTGATTGGAAATCGTACCGACAGTGCATATATAAATTTTCAGAATTTTGGTCGCACCCCTAAGCGAGCTAAACCCTGAAACCAAAAGGTAGAATCTAGCCCCCGATCTCGGAAAATAGAAGAAGTACGAAAAAATGTTAAAGGAGAAAATTGTAGCAAATCGCCCCAAAAGAACACGCATAAAATCTGAGACTTCTATCTGCACCCCTAAGCGAACCCCCCTCATAAACCCTTAGGGTAGAATTCACCTACCGATCTCGAAAATTATAAGTGATAGAGGAAAAGTTATAGGAAGAAGTGATTGGAAATCGTACCGACAGTGCACATATAAATTTTCAGAATTTTTCTCGTACCCCCAAGCGAGCTAACCCCAAAACCAAAACGTAGAATCTACCCCTCGATCTCGGAAAGTACAAGATATACGAAAAAATGTTAAAGGAGAAAATTGTAGCAAATCGCCCCAAAAGCACGTATAAAAGCTCAGACTTCTATCTGCATCCCTAAGCGAACCCTCCTCACAATCTCTAAGGGCAGAATCCACCTACCGATCTCAAAAATTATAAGTGATAGAAAAGAAGTCATAGGAAGAAGTGATTGGAAATCGTACCGACAGTGCATATATAAATTTTCAGAATTTTGGTCGCACCCCTAAGCGAGCTAAACCCTGAAACCAAAAGGTAGAATCTAGCCCCCGATCTCGGAAAATAGAAGAGGTACGAAAAAATGTTAAAGGAGAAAATTGTAGCAAATCGCCCCAAAAGAACACGCATAAAATGTGAGACTTCTATCTGCACCCCTAAGCGAACCCCCCTCATAAACCCTAAGGGTAGAATTCACCTACCGATCTCGAAAATTATAAGTGATAGAGGAAAAGTTATAGGAAGAAGTGATTGGAAATCGTACCGACAGTGCACATATAAATTTTCAGAATTTTTCTCGTACCCCCAAGCGAGCTAACCCCAAAACCAAAACGTAGAATCTACCCCTCGATCTCGGAAAGTACAAGATATACGAAAAAATGTTAAAGGAGAAAATTGTAGCAAATCGCCCCAAAAGCACGTATAAAAGCTCCGACTTCTATCTGCATCCCTAAGCGAACCCTCCTCACAATCTCTAAGGGCAGAATCCACCTACCGATCTCAAAAATTATAAGTGATAGAAAAGAAGTCATAGGAAGAAGTGATTGGAAATCGTACCGACAGTGCATATATAAATTTTCAGAATTTTGGTCGCACCCCTAAGCGAGCTAAACCCTGAAACCAAAAGGTAGAATCTAGCCCCCGATCTCGGAAAATAGAAGAGGTACGAAAAAATGTTAAAGGAGAAAATTGTAGCAAATCGCCCCAAAAGAACACGCATAAAATGTGAGACTTCTATCTGCACCCCTAAGCGAACCCCCCTCATAAACCCTAAGGGTAGAATTCACCTACCGATCTCGAAAATTATAAGTGATAGAGGAAAAGTTATAGGAAGAAGTGATTGGAAATCGTACCGACAGTGCACATATAAATTTTCAGAATTTTTCTCGTACCCCCAAGCGAGCTAACTCCAAAACCAAAACGTAGAATCTACCCCTCGATCTCGGAAAGTACAAGATATACGAAAAAATGTTAAAGGAGAAAATTGTAGCAAATCGCCCCAAAAGCACGTATAAAAGCTCAGACTTCTATCTGCATCCCTAAGCGAACCCTCCTCACAATCTCTAAGGGCAGAATCCACCTACCGATCTCAAAAATTATAAGTGATAGAAAAGAAGTCATAGGAAGAAGTGATTGGAAATCGTACCGACAGTGCATATATAAATTTTCAGAATTTTGGTCGCACCCCTAAGCGAGCTAAACCCTGAAACCAAAAGGTAGAATCTAGCCCCCGATCTCGGAAAATAGAAGAGGTACGAAAAAATGTTAAAGGAGAAAATTGAAGCAAATCGCCCCAAAAGAACACGCATAAAATGTGAGACTTCTATCTGCACCCCTAAGCGAACCCCCCTCATAAACCCTAAGGGTAGAATTCACCTACCGATCTCGAAAATTATAAGTGATAGAGGAAAAGTTATAGGAAGAAGTGATTGGAAATCGTACCGACAGTGCACATATAAATTTTCAGAATTTTTCTCGTACCCCCAAGCGAGCTAACCCCAAAACCAAAACGTAGAATCTACCCCCCGATCTTGGAAAGTACAAGAGATACGAAAAAATGTTAAAGGGGAAAATTGTAGCAAATCGCCTCAAAAGCACAAGTGTAAAATCTCAGACTTCTATCTGCACCCCTAGGCGAAGCACCCTCACAATCGTTAAGGGCAGAATCCACCCACCGATCTCGAAAATTATACGTGCCGACAGTGCACATATAAATTTTCAGAATTTTTCTCTCACCCGTAAGCGAGTTAACCCCCAAAACCAAAAGATAGAATCTACCCTCCGATCTCGGAAAGTACAAGAGAGATGCGAAAAAATGTTAAAGGAGAAAATTGTAGCAAATTACTGCGGGACTCGGGATGGAGGCTATCAATATTCGATACCTTAATATTGTAAAAGCATTCGCACTCGAAAAAGAATAACCCTATCTATTTGGATGTACACTTGACGATACACCTAAGTAATCTGATATCTTAGGTAAACAGACCTCCCGTGGTAGATCACTAGAGACCGGATTATATGCAAAGTGCGTATATATTATTTTATATATTTATTATATTTTACGTCTGTGTTGTAATGATATAAATTGTTGTCCTTTATTTACCAATGATTTTCTTCTATAATTTTACTAGTTCACCTATTGCAGATATATCTTTCGTCACTGTTTGGTGCATGTCGTTAATTTTTATTTTGGTTGATGTTGGAAGTTGGAGGCGAAGTATCGTCAGTACTTCCTCTTTATGAAATTTTTAAACACAGATATTCAATCTGTACAGGTTTCTTTTAAAAATTTTACAGATATCTACTTTGGGTATCCTTTAATAACTAATTATTCACAATTTTTCAGTCCCTTCAACAACACTTGCACAGGTGACGTAAACGTACTATCGTTTATCTTATACATATATCGCTTTTCGTAAAGATATTTCTTATGTAATTAAATTTTTCTAAATTTCATCTCTAAAAATCGTTTAATATACAATACTCACACATTTTTATTACATTGTATGAATATGCATTATTCCGAAATTGTACTCATAATCTTCGAAATATCTCGTACGACGAAAGGATGGCACGACTGGCAGCAATTTCCTTTATATCACACATGTCGAGTATGTGGGTGTATGCTGAGTGGCCTACCTTACAGGCGTACATGCGAACCAAACAGACAGAAGAAGATCGGGAACAAAAGTGAGAGATGTTGGCATTTTTATTCTCCTAAGAAAGTAAAAGTCGTTATTTTTCTCATATAACTCCGTAAAATTATAAATATTTTCATATTATATTCAATAATAAAGTGTATCAGCTGATACTATCCTAAAGCCGAGCCAGTGAGTACGATTTCAAAGGTTATAGACGTCGAATCTTCTCTCGATCTCATATTTAGTTTCATAAATTAATTAGAATATTTCAAGTTTAGCTAGTCAGGGATCGCCTTAGGTTTTCTGTAAAACATTTTCTTTGTAAAAAAAGATACATATTTTTTATTTGTAAATATATTTGTTTTTTTTAACTTTACATTTGGTGTTTTAATTTAGAAAACATTTTCACATAATTCAAAACAAATAAGTCAAAATTTCAATTCAAAGAACCCAGTTAAAAATTTTAACGAGCCTGAGATTTTCCACCACAATATGTAGATGTATTACACTGATTAAAGTTAATTAGCGTTAATTAACTTATATAATAAATAAAATAAAATATATGCACTTTGCACATAATCCGGTCTCTAATGATCACCTTTATTTTCATTGAATGTGCAAATTATGTTATAGTGGTTGTACTGCATGTATTCCTATGTGGTTTACTCTACTTTGAAATGTTGTCTCTTCTGACAGTAAATAATCCGCTGTCTTTATGCTTATTGTTTCTTGTGTGTACGGTACGTAAATGAAGATTGCTACCATGTGTAGTGCTGGCACCACTTCCAGCAAAATGTTGCATTCTATGCTTAGGAGTACATATGAAGTTGTGAATACGTGTATAGTACTACTGCCATAATTTCCTACACTTTCTACCTTTAGGTTTTGTGGGGTAGGCCCGCTTCAGGGCGTAGATAGAAGTCTGAGATTTTATACGTGTACTTTTGGGGCAATTTGCTACAATTTTCTCCTTTAACATTTTTTCGTATCTTTTGTACTTTCCGAGATCGGAGAGGAGATTCTACCTTTTCGTATTGAGGGTTAACTCGCTCAGGGCTGCGAGAAAAATTCTGAAAATTTATATGGGCACTGTCGGTACGATTTCCAATTTCCAAGACACGCTAATCCGTGACCGAATCGTCGTGGGGATATTGGATAAGAAGACAAGTGAGAGAATGCAGATTATGCCGAATTTGACACTAAGCGATTGCATTTTCTATGCTAGGCAAGCCGAAATGCAAGCAAAACAAAATGATATGCTCTACTGAAACACTGAAATAAATGCTGTTCAATATAAAAAACCTCAGAGTAAGCCTACTCCCGGTACTTCGAGCAAATGAAAACCCTCAATGGATCTATCAGCCGATTCTTCTTGTAGCTACTGCGGATTGAAGCCACATCCTCGGGAAAAATGCCCAGCGAGAAATTCAACATGCCGGAGTTGTTCTAAGCATGGACATTGGGAGAAGGTATGCTGAAAGAAGAGATCTGATCATAATCTTAACCAAGAAAGTCGGACATTTGGCGAAGAAGACGAAGCGAATTCTATCGGTATGATTTCTAGTTTAAGTAACGTCAATCACATAGTCATTCAAAAGCAATGGCTTGTTAAAGTAGGAGTTTCAGAATTTAATCATAAGTTTAAATTTTTAATTGACACTGGGGCAGATATAATTTGTATGCCATCAAAAATGGTTCCTCACCAGTATAATAAGTTAATTTCTCCTTGTTTAGAAATTATCTCTGGCCCAGATGGTAAATCGCTGGTTTGTAATTGGTAAAATGCATGCTACTCTAGCGCATAGGAAGAAAGCATATAAATGTCTTGTATATGTTATCAAAGGTTTAAAGTTGGCAATATTAGGACGACCTGGTATAGTAAATTTAGGTATTACTAAACTTGGTCATAGTGTACTAACCACTAACGCTATAAACATTACTTCGGTAGTAAACATAGAACGCGATTTCCCCTTACTATTTCAAGAAATAGGGGAATTTAAAGAGGAAATAAAAATTAATGTCAAGAAAGAAGTCAAACCACTGGCGTTAACAAGTCCTAGAATTGTTCCGATACCATTGTTGCCTAAACTACAGAATGAATTAAATCGGTTACAAAAGATTAATATTATAGAATCGATGTGGTGGATTATTATACACCATGTGTATCCCCATCGTTATAGTGCCTAAAGGTGAGACTATTAGAATGATGTTGCGACTATACTCAACTCAATAAAGGCGTATGCCGCGCTCATTTTCCAATACCGAAGGTCGAGACTTCTTTAAGCAAAATTATAACTTTAAACATGTAACAAGCAGTGCCTACTTTCCTCAGTCTAACGGAGCAGTTGAAGCGGCTGTCGAAATAGCAAAGTTATTGTTAAAGAAAAATGACGGTATCTATTTAGCTTTAATGTCATATAGAGCTACTCCGTTAGAATGTGGTTTCAGTCCATCCGAATTATTAATGTCCGGGAAAATTAAAACGTTGCTCCCAATTTTGCCAAGCAAATTGGAAGAAGTTATGGTTACTAAAGATGCTTTCTTAAAAAAGGAAGAGCAAAGGAAGGACAAGCAAGCAATCTTAGACATAAAACAAAAAATGTAAGTGATTTCGAGAAATCAGATTCAGTCTGGGTTACAGATTTGTGCAGTTATGGAAAAATTGTAAAACAATGTGAGGAACCTCGTTCGTACATGGTACAAACACAAAATGGTATATACAGAAGGAAAAACGAATTCCAATCAACGCCACATCCGGAAGTAAATACTCATTGTAATGTTGATCCATCTATTAGTAAACCTAGTATTTATGAATCTACTACTAATAAACTCGATATTTGTGAACATAGTAGCAGTAAACCTAATATTTGCAAACCTACTACTGGTAAATGTAATATGTCCAAAGATAAATCAGAATCCGTAGGTAAGCAAGGTACGGAAAGCAGAGAGAGCAAACCAAAAAGAGTGATAAAAAAGCCTAAATGGATGGGCGATTATGTACAGTAGATTTAGTTAATTAAAAATGCGATTTAAAGTGTAAATTAGTTAAGTGTTATTGTTAATGCATGCCACAGGATAGTCTTTATAAAGGTTGTATGTATTTTAGGTTAGGTTTCTAAATATACGAAAAAGAGGGATGTTCCGTCAGAATAAATTGTGTTTAATATTCCTGCCGAACGTTAGTTATGCGGCGGGGCAGCACCATCGGCAGGAAGGATATGCACGAGGCATCTAACCTGGAGCTCGAGAGACATAACCATGATCTCGAGAGATGTAGTATAAAACTCCACTACGTGCTCGTAGCAATAAACCTCTTGTCTTATTGTCACTCAGTGTTTCATTAATTACCCGTTCGACAACATAACAGTATGTATGAATGTTTGAGGGTTAGATAATGAGATTTCTGTTATTGCCGTTCGTTCTCTTTTAAATTTTTGTCAGCGTCGAGCCTATAATAAGCGGTTCGGCGCGTCTTCGGTCACGCTCGTGATCGATCTATTCTACTCCGTGCACGCCTACTGAATTCTATTCAAATGAGAACCAAATCCGCTACCCTAACCCCATAATGTATTGCACATAAAATATGAAAAACTTTGCAATTTATTACACAACATTGTGATAACTAAAGTTTGGTGATTACGATTTTGTCATTTGACAGTGTTACCGGTGAAATTTCACCAGTGTAATACAGCCGCCGATCGTAGCGCTATCTACAGCATTCTTAACGTGAATGAAGTATAGTATCCCATGATTTAACTTTTCTCGTTCTCGTTACCGTTTCCGTTCAATTGTGCAGCCGCCTTAAGGCCCGTTTGCACCGGTTACCCTTAAACTTTTGGCTTAAGTAAGCCACTCTTAACTTTAAGGGGCAGATTGCATTGCACCGCTACCTTAAACGTAGCAGTTAGTTAAGCTTCAAAAATAAGTTGGTGAGACAAATAGGTCCAGAAAACTTTTAAGGACTTCTGGGGATTTTTATTAATGTATGGTTCTTAGATCGACGTAATTTGGCGGGGTTTTCTATTACGTATTATACATATACGAATTTTTACAGAGAAAGTATCCGTATTATCGCTCATAAGAAAATATAGGGATATAATTGAATGAAAAAAAATACAATTACAAGCATTAGAAAAGTTTTAATTGGATTAAAAAATTATGAGAACATTTTTTTGAAAACTTGTAATAATAACTCTTCGAGATGATGCGATACTATAAAATTCCTTTGACAGTTTTTTTGTTTTTCAGTTTTGGGAAATGTAACAAATCTACTTAATTTAGCAAGGTCTGCAATTTCTTGTAAGTAGCCTTCTGTAGGTCATTATTGTGGAATAAAATGGAATCGCAGACACAGTAATAACTGATTTATAGGACTAATACACCTATTTCTACAAATAATGTATATATAATAAATTCTCGCCACATTCATCAATTTCACTTCCTCCAAATATTTCTGCAATTTGCGCGTTTGTACTGATATATTCGGTGCATGTTCTCAAGAAGAATTGGTACGTTTCCCCGAGTGGCACAAATCATTTGCACATTCATTGAAAAATATTTCCTGTCTATACAAAAGTACAGCACCCTTTCCGCCGACAAAATACATTATAAACTTGTAATATAATATAATAACTTTTGGATATGATGCAATACTATAAAATTCCTTTGATAGTTTTTTTTGTTCTTCAGTTTTAGGAAATGTAATAAATTTATTTAATCTAGCAAGGTCGGCAATTACTTGTAAGTAGCCTCCTGTAGGTCGTTATTGCGGAAAAGAATGGAATCGCATAATGATTTATAGGACCGACAGTTATTCGTACAAAAAAACCTTATGAAATAGGTAAACACGCAACTCATCCACTTACATGTTGTTTGATTAATTCTAAAAACTTCAAAGCGTAATTCCTAGATAATCGAAATCGACGTTTGAAATTTATGTTGCCCAAATTCTTTGTTGTGGTTTTGTTGAATGTACATTTGCGTAGGTAGACCATATTCTATAGATTCTAGTACGTCTAACTCATTGTCTATATTATCAACGATTTCATCAACTTCCTGTATTAAATCTATTTTTATTGAAATTGATTCAATACTTTGACGCAAATAATTTTTGCTTAGCCGATACGTTTGTTTACGAACAAAGTATGGTTATTGAATTTAAAAATATTTACATGGCGCAAGCGCCCTAAAATCGTAGATTTTAAGAGTGAACGACATCAGCTGATCAAGTCAAACAAACAAATACCTCATTTTACGTCTCCATTCTAGCGACATGCCCTCACACCAAACGAATATTGAGCATACCTTAAGCTGATGTCCTTTACGTTACTATGCTATGCAATAAAGACGTATGTCATTAATGACTCCTACCAATGTGTAGCTTTAGTTGCCTGTAGACAGGCTGAAAATATATGGCAACACGGTATTTTACTTCCCTATAAAGAATCTACTAAGATGCTTTTCTTGGTATTTCAGCAATTTTGTTGCTATGTATCGTATTAAATTGACTGTTGCAAATAAGAAATATATGAAAAGAGTAACCTTTACAACAGGTTGTTTCGAATACGATTCAATTTGTCGCAGTGAAACCTTACTTTTCACTATCGTTCCAATGAAACTTTACGCGTGACTATTTACGTTCAACTCTTAATGAAATGGCTACATTGCAGTCAAATTAAGATGTTTGTAGTATGCACAACTGTGTATAATACGAAATATAAAAAAATGAAAATGTTGCAATTAAATGACGATTGCAAGGACTGTGTGGATGTACAATTCACAGGTATAGCAGTAAACTCCACTCACACAAATTAATTAATTATGCGGAACGCAGCGTTTCGGGAGCACGTGGGCTCCCATTGTCAACCGTGTTACCGACTAAAAGTAAAAACTGTATCACACATGCAAAATTATTTTCTACGCAGGCTCTAAAATTTCTAACCATATGACTATTTACAATCTACTAGGTGGCCTCATGCCTTTTACGGGGAAGGACAAAAGACTTCGTTAGAAACGCGTGCAAAATTCAGATTTCGAGGAATTTAGAAAATGATAAAAATTGCGGCCAAGATAGGAGGAATTTAGGAATTATTAAAAGTCTGAGAAATAAAAATTGTTTTTATCTTAAAGCAGATAAAGGAAATAAAATAGTCATTCTGGACAAACCGGATTATAATCGCGTCAACACTATGTTAGCGTCAGGACCGTACAGAGAATTAAAGAAAACCCCCCTACCGTCAATGATTAGAATCACTAAAGATACTATTAAGGACTGTCCCAACTTAATCAATAATAACCTGAAATTCAAAATAACAAGTTCAAACCCTACCATTCCAAAAATGTCTTGTCTTCCAAAAATCCACAAACCAGGCAATTCCATGAGACCTATAGTATCCGGCATTGATTCTCCAACATACAAATTGTCCAAATGGCTAGTGAATGAATATAAGAACTTGCCCCATAAAGTAGATAACCTATGTGTAGAAAACTCCGTAGATTTTGTAAATAAAATTGAAAATATTGAATTAAAGGATGGGAAGTCCTTGTATCATTCGACGTTTGTTCACTTTTCCCAAGCGTACCAATTCCAGAAACGATGGAGTATTTGGTTGAATTTTTGAAATTAAATAACGTAGATGATGTGAAAACCGCGGAATATAAAAGGTTAACTAAATTATGCATGTCACAAAATTGTTTTCAAATAGGCGGAAAATGGTTCGAACAGGTGGAAGGCACGGCGATGGGTAATCCTCTATCGCCTTTTATTGCGAACCTTTTCATGAGCAAATTTGAAACAAACCTGACAAAAGAAACCAAATATTTCGAGAATTTGGCTTAGGTACGTAGATGATATTTTCGCTGTGTTTGATACCAACAAAGGAAATATACAAGATTTTCTAGCAGAACTGAACTCAAAATTTACCACGATCAAGTTTACTATTGAAGAAGAAGTGAACAATCGCCTTCCGTTTCTAGATACTCTAGTCATACGCAATAATAATAAATTAGAAATAGACATCTACAGAAACGAAACTAATTCCAACAGATTCATCACGTTTGATTCGCACCATTGCGAACAACAAAAATGTCCGCGATTAGTTTTCTGGTCAATAGACTCGTCAGATTTCCGCTAAACAAGAGCAGGTATGACAAAGAATTAAAATATATCAAAGATGTAGCGAGGTACAATGGTTTCTCTTCTATGGATGTCGACCGTATTTTAAGGAAGGTCCAATACAAACAACACATCAGAAATTCCACGACTTTGACATCAACAAACACCGGTAACAAGAAATTTATAACTCTTCCTTTTCACCCAACAGTAAAAGGGTTAAGTAAAATTTTCCGACAACTAAACATGAACGTGTCTTTTGTGTCAAAAACAACTTAAAGAATCTCTTAGGGAATTCCAAAGATAAACCGGAGATGATAAAAAGTCTGGAATATACCAAATCGCATGCAATGATTGTGAGAAAGTTTATATTGGACAAACAAAAAGGAGTATCGAAACGAGGTTCAAAGAACATATTAGACACTATCGTTTCGACAAACCTGAACTATCAAGCGTAGCAGAGCATATGGTAAAATCCGGACATAAGATTGATTTAAAATATCTGACACTACTTAAAAACGTGAACTCGTATAGAGAATTAGACGCGTACGAAACGGTATATATGAAAAAGAACGGAAACTTATTGAACAGAGAACCACCCCCAATTGCACACTCGAGTTTGATGGATTTATTACCATAGACCCTGTTAAATGATACGGTTCGCTTTCGGTCCATCCTTCCCCGTAAAAGGCATGAGGCCACCTAGTAGATTGTAAATAGTCATATGGTTAGAAATTTTAGAGCCTGCGTAGAAAATAATTTTGCATGTGTGATACAGTTTTTACTTTCAATCGGTAACACGGTTGACAATGGGAGCCCACGTGCTCCCGAAACGCTGCGTTCCGCATAATTAATTAATTTGTGTGAGTGGAGTTTACTGCTATACCTGTGAATGTTGCAATTAAGTGTCAACTTTGAAACCCAACCGTTTATTTTCTCTGTTCACGTTTAACATATACTTGTAATGAAACTAATGAAAATTTTTGAATGTAGAAATTCTACAATACATTTCTTATCAGAAAACAAGTACCTAAAAATACTTATGCACAAAAAGCTTGTTTACCTTTTCTTTCAAACTCCACTGATGCAGAACTTAGTTTCTCTACTGTTTAAGTAGATGAGCAGCAGACATCCCATATATATTTTATTCAAAATACAATAATGTAAGATGAGATGAATTAAGTCATAATTCAGATTGACATGTAAAAGTGTTATCAGTCGTGATAACAAAAGATATTATAATACAACATTTTGAAAGTATTCACTAACTATGAGAAATTGCATACAAAGGTATCGGTCACATACCTCCTTCATCAGATTTTCTGTATAATAGACACAGTTGTTCGAAACTTCTTCGTTACACCAGGGTAAAGTGTCCATCCATATTTCGAGCAAACTATAATCATTAGAGATCGGATTATATGCACTTTGGATATAATCCGGTCTCTAATAATCATCATATGCGTCTCTTCCAATATATGTATTGTAGTACGGTGTTGCTGTTGGCAAAATCAACTCAATAACATTTAATTCAGATAAAGCAACACGATAAGTGCAAAAATTCCCTTATAAAATTATGATACACATACATTTTATCTTTGTTAATTGTGCATTAACTACAAAAACTCTTCCATATTGCTTCAATCAACAATGCTCCACACATTCCCTTACAAGGACGAAGAGACAAGTAAATTACTATTTTTACAATATAAATGTCATAATACAAAAAACCTACCACATAAGTGTGATAAACCAGACATTAGTTGACACTGCAGTTCCGTAGTTGAATATCATAATTATTTGTTGCAAGCTGAATTCTAAGACCTCTGAACTACACCAAACCATATAACCTGTAGTAGTTAATCAGAAATAAATAAAATGGGCTAGGTACTACACAAAATATAATATGTTGTAAGTGTACAACATATGAATAATTCGTATTAGGAAAACTAAAGTACATAGTGCGGATCCAGAGGGGGTTTATAAGAAGTACTGACTATGTCATTCCACTCACTACTCAAGGTTGTTTCTGGAGTATGTGGGCCAAACAAGTGTTGTCGCATGAAGCATTCATACCAATAATTGCACTGGTAAGATTTGAATATATTTGTATGTTTCAATAAGAAAATAGTAAATACAAATGACTAGCAAGCAAAATACTTGTAATTAAAAAATATAGTGAGGCATTACTATGTACCCAATAAATATCTTAACCATAAGCAAGTTTTGTATTATTTGAAGTGTGGTTGTAATCAATGGAGTTCATCAACTTACATATAATAAATGTCTTGTTTGATACATATATTTTTCAATGCAATCTTATTTCAAATAATATAAGAAATGGATATTGAAGTAATATATAATTTAAGATTTTAGTACGGGAGCCATTGAACACACAGTGCTGAAACTTGTCTCCAATTGGTAATATAGGAGTTTCCACCGGTTGATTGCAGTAGTAATCAGTAGTAATCCGCGCGGCTCGGTATCTTAAACGGGACCAAGTGATACCGTGTTTAAACTTATACTAACATACCACTAGGCGGCGTCTCTCTACCACTAACCTTACATAAAGTAATGTCCCTAACTATGATATAGTTATTTAGTTGTGGTGATGTTGAACTGTTTTAGGTAACTAAATTAGTAACATTGATAGTAATCAAAAGTATTCAGCATATATATTAAATAATGTTTGTGTTGCACCTTATTTTCAATTCCTATATATATTATCTCTGCATTTCACCCGTCGTCTGTTACTTATCTGTTGGTCTTTACTGCTTGATTGGTGCTGGTCGCTTATTTTCTTAGAATACTCTTCGAACATTCATGCACTGCCACTTTTAGAATTCGGTCGTTTTCAAGACTGTAGCGGTGCATTAATTGTTCGCACTAATATAATACATCGTAGTTTTTAAATGTGTAGCAGGTTTCTGTGCTCTAGATCGTCATGGTGTTCGCAAAATGTGCCGTTCACGGATGCGGTAACAAACGTTCACCCCGCCATCGTTGCCCGAACCCCAGCATACGTCCAGCATCCTTCCGTGCGTGGGTAGCTGCGTGTGCGAATGAAGTAACCCAAAGAAACCCTCAGCTGGTGCACAAAAATCATTGAGTATGCTGTGTGCACTTTCGTGATGAGGATCGAGCTTCAAAAAGTTACCTGAAGAAAAATGCAGTGCTGTTGCTATTCCTGCCTGCGCCAACAGTAGATGGAAGAGAAAGTAAGTACATGAAGATATTATAGATACGTCTGTTAAGAATGAATGCAGCAGCAAAGAAAAGTGAATCCCATTTATAAAACGAAAAAGTGTTAATTCAAAATTCTAACAATACTATCGTCTATAAATATTTGCAGATGTTTCTGATCACGAGCATTGTATAATTGTGGCTGAAAGTAATGCTCCAACACCAGAGCCGAATGGAGTCGATAGAAGTACTTGCAATATGCCAAATAAGTCAAAGCCAGGTGAAGCTCTGGTTTGGAAATGCTTTTGCGAAGCTGCGACAAGTGTGGCTACATCTATTGATTGTTGTAAAACATCAGCACGCGGTAAGCGCAAAGGAAATCAGAGACCTTCACTACTTTCCAAATGTTTTTCAATTACAGTTACCCATGGAATGGTCAGCGATAGCAGCATTATATCACTTGCAGTGTTAGTCCCAGGACCTAGAGGTAAGCATGAAATAGATGTATACATAAAACTTACAAGTACCTATATAATCATCTTTGGAGATTCGATTCGGTCATACGAATATTCACTTGTGGCATTTCATTGTATCATTTCTCAAAACCGTATTCAATCTTAAATTATGGACGTGTTTTAGACGAGTTCAGTTAAATCATCTAAATTGCAAGGGTTTATTAAACCTCGAAAGATGATGTACATACAAGTATTGAGGGGCTTAGCACGCGAGTAAGAGTTAGAAATTAAACCAGAGTGTCAAGTAGCATTTGTAAGATGTATGTAAAATGTCGATTTGAAACATGTTTCACGAAAGGTCTTACAAACACTTTTCTACGCTAAATTGGAAAACGGTTTTTTTCCAGCAATAACGTGTAACACATTCTACATAAACCTCAAAGACCATGTAGATAACATGGGAAAAAATCGAAAAATTACTATGTATAATGTAAATGCTGTGATTGAGTATATATTGGGCAGACAAAATTGTCTTTTACAATTACATGCAAATAGCATTTCATTCATATTTGATTTAGAAAATTGCACATAATAAAACTCGCCCTACATGTGCTTGAAATAAATTATTTTGTCATTGAAATTGTAATGAGGGCATGGAATACACAAATTCCAGCTACTGCTGATTATTGCAGATTTCGGTCCTCGGAATTCCAGCCTTCAGTCATTATTGCACGATGTAATACCACACTTGTACCGTCATTTCGTGTAACTTTTGTAAATTAAAAATTTCCATAAAAATTCTGGTGTTTCCATGCATACCAGCCATCCAAATAAAAACTAAATAAATTTTAAATTTGCCGTCATATGCCCCCACGGTTTTTGACAGCATACGCGACAAAAACTTACCTCCCGCGCCAACAGATGGCATCTTTTAGAATCACACCCTTTAGTATGGAACATTCCCATTTAGGTGGAATTATCTGTGTTTATACCAAGTCTGCATTTTTAACGTGAATGTAGTCATAGACAAAATAGAATGAAGTATACGCTACTTACCTACATTCAAATGAAATTTTACCGCTCATCAGTGTTTACTATTCATTTTGGTAGTTTTTAGGACAAACATAATAAGTACCAATTTAAATTTCGTTAGCTATGACTCATATACCACTAAACATAACCTAGAAATAGTCCTTTTTAGATCGATTTTTAGGTACCTTAAGGTAAACTCCCAAAAAAAAGAAGGGCCATTTTAAGCACAGCAAAGCGTTAGCTCTCCGTTAGAATCTATTACAATCCTTAACTCGATGCCCCTTATACGGAACTCTTACCTAAATTTTTTATTTTAACGTTAGTTTTTGCCTTTGGGATAAGTTTATATTACCCGAATTGACAGAACGTTCATGGATGCTTTGAATATAAAATTTTACATAGTTGTCGATTAAATCAATTCTTTTTTATAATGTTACCAAATTAGCATCGCGTTCATTCATATAGTCATTGACTTTATTGCTGAGACTATTAATTGACTTTAAGCTCGGTGATGTTGGAGGACAAAGTATCGCCTATCTCGGATTCCTGTGAATGTGTTTCGAGCATTGCTGTTTTACATATATTGACCATTCGTATAAAATAGAAAAATAAATTGAAATCAATTTTTTTTCAAAATTTAAATGCACTAAATGTTGAGGCGCCAATTCTGTGGTGAAAAATCTCAGGCTCTTTAAATTTTTGAAATGGGTTCTTTGATTTAAATTTGGTTCTATTTGTATTTTAAATTAAATGATGTTTTCTAATTAAAATAACCAAATGTAAGGTTGAAAGAGAAATCTATTGACAAGTTAATAAATATATACCATTTCTTTCTACAGAAAACCTAAGGCCATTCCCGTCTAGCTAATCTTTAAATATTCTAATTAGTATGCAAAAGAAAATGAGAGCAATAGATACAAATAATTTTGAGGAATTTAAGAAGATTCGACGCCTTTAATCTTTGAAATCATACTCGCACGTGATTTCTCACCTTTAAGATGTACTGGTCTTCGGCTTCCAACATATGTGTCCGGAACTTCCACATTTTATTTACAGTATCAACTGATACACTCTATGAATGGATATAATCGAAGATCTTTGTAAATTAAAGAGTTGCATGAGAAAATAGCTAATTATTCTCAGGAGAGACGATGACAACATGTGTGAGTTTGACACGATGTTTATATATATTATATTATATAGGCAAATGCTGCCAGTCGTGCCATCTTTCCATTATACGAGAAAAATATTGAAGATTATAAGTTAATTTCATCATAATGCATATTTATACAATGTCATTGAAATGTGAGTACAGTATGTTAAACGTCTTATAAGAATGAAATTTGGAAATATTTATTTATATAAAAAATATGTTTACCAAAATATATATATAAGCGATAGTAAAGTTTACGTCTCCTCTACAAGTGTTGTTGAAGGGACTCTTTTATTTCTTAATTCTATCATTATACTATTCACTATAATTAAATTACTATGTTCTAAAGTGTACTTATATAAAAATTCTTTTTTTAAAACTAACCGACAACTTTTTAATTTCAAATTAAATTGATTCTCACAACTAACTACTTAATGTAAATAAAATGCTTTCTATCAAGTTCTAACTTGCCATTCTAAGTACACTTACCAGTAGACCTATGTTACGACTTCCTTGTAGAAGGAGCGACGGGCGATATGTACATATTTGAAATCATAAAGTTAAACTAACCTATTTAAACCCATTTAAATAAATAAATAAATTTACTATAACCCATCTCTTCTTATTTATACGCTGTATCTTGATCTGGTTTTTCTTATATATTTATAAATCGGCGTGCAGTAAAACGCTCAGCTCATTTCTACAGCAACAGCACGCAATATAGTATATTATTCTATAATACTTTTTAAGTGAATTCTTTTTTGATAACATATACATAAATGTACAATATAAGAACATAAGAAGAATTAGCGAATAACACGTTAAAAAATATTGAAGTGAAAGATACATAAATATAAAGATATAAATATAAAAAAATGAAATATTTTCGATGATTTAGCGTTTATAACAGGTAACAAAAGGAAACATGCAAGTTACTGATTTAAATAAAAACCTAGAACAAGAAAGCCACAATTTTGTAGATATTAAGGTAATAGGTAAAGAGAGTTAAAGATATATACTAAACACAAATATTGCAAAGGCAATGTTACGCATCCAATTGGTTTATCGGACTGATTGCCGGTGAACTGTTTGGTAGGTATCCTAAACTAAACGTTTGGGACGTACACATAATTACACAGAAACAAAGCAAAGTCTACGGACTTGTAATAATTCCATAATTATATTATTCACTATAATTCAATTACTATTTTCTAAAGTATACTTATCTAAATATTCTTTTCTTTAAAACTGACAAATAATTTTTTAATTCCAATTAAATTGATTCTCACAACTAACTTTTTAATGTAAATAAAATGCTTTCTGTCAAGCACCAACTTCATATTTGTACACTTACCACCTGCTCGGTATCTTACAGCAGGTTGCCTGCGAAACACTTTTCAATGTCAAAACTTTTTGGCAATGGCTGTCAAAAAATTCCTTTAATAACTACTCAGAAGGGGACGTCTGTGTAAGGAAGACATTTGTTTCATCGAAATTTTCGATCAGTAATGATGGCAGTATTGGTAACTAGATGGTAACTATTTGCTATATATATTTAAAATTGTTTTGCATTTCTCGCTCTACTTGTTCTGTCTATCGCTTCTCTGGACCTTGCTTCCTTTTGATTGGTGGTGGTCGCTTTTGGTTTTATTTAACAGTTCGGTGCAAGACCTCAATACAAGGTAAGCACAATGTAAATTGGAAACATGCACTTGGAAAAATTAAGACAATCCGACTGGCGAAGTCCACGTCAAATTCAGTAACATTCTTAATATTTCTTTCTAGAAGCTAGGAATCACCAATATTGCAGACGCGTGCCTGGAAGTAGTATTACGGCATTGCATTCCACCAAAGTAGACCGCAGTTCAGTCTATTCCTGTAGTACACCAGAACGACGGGAACCCTTGGACTTGCGGGGCTTGGATGTAGCTTCAGTAAGAATGGGTACATCTACAATTTGCTGTCGAACACTGGTACGAGATAAGCACTATACAAATGGGAAACCTCCACTTATAATAGCACAATAATACATATAAATATTGGAGGTTCAGGTTTACTGTCTACGAATAATAACATGATGTATGTGTAATTTTCAGATCCAGTACTGGTAGAGGTTAATGCGGTAAGAGAAAGACAGCCAACACCCAGAGCTAACTTGGATCCCATGGTTTGCAAATTTCTACAAAACCAAGTAATGCTAAATGTAACTCTGCCACCTGAGAGAAGATTCAGGGTAGATAGCAAAGTGATTACAATGAGGCAAGAGCGTACTACATGAAAAGGATATGTAGGTAATAGTTTTATTGTGGTTCAGTGCAATGGCTTAAAAGCCTACTTTGTGAAATCATTTGTTTAATGTAACAAGTAACATTAAGTTAGTTATTACCGTTGATATTAAATTCCCGCAGGATTGTAGGAATTTCGACTTTTTATAAATAACATTCAGTTCTAATATGTGAATAACTCAAGACCAGCATATAATGTAAGTTTCTCTGCTAGAAAATAGTGGATCCATTCGGGAATGAAGTAGCACTTGCTTAGGATTAGTTCATAACAATTATCACGTTACAACTAGGTTTTCAAACCAAAAACGTCTTTTCTTATTTGAGTTTTCAGAACGGATAGGTTGTCTGGACTATAAATTAATAATTATTAAATAATTTATTAATTAATTAATAGTGTTTTTGTCAATGGATAGATTTTTGGTAAAGCACTGGGAAAAGAAATCAGTGTTAATATTATGTAAACAGTGCAGATTGTTTGTCGGTGGTAATTGTTCAAAAATGAGGTGATGGTCTTTTGGTAAGGAAAAAAATTAACAGTCCGGAGAGGTATCGAATATAACCATAAATTAGCTGCACTTCAAACCAATATTAGTGGCAATCATTGAGAGTAATTATTACTTCACTCATACAGCTAGCAATACTTAAACTTGACAAAGTAGACACCGAAACATGTGTTTGCGTGCATGGAAACATAACTTTCTTCCTGAACGACAAAGAAACGTCGTTGTTTTTTTAAAGCAGAAAAATATAGTGCAGCCATCATATAGCACAAGGATGTTGTAAGAAATCCCCTAATATCTACAATGTACTGTTAACACTAACAAAACGAGGAGGGACTGTGAAACGTATTGTCTATAACATTAAATGGTCCACTCTACTTGCTTTCCAGGTAAGTGTCGGACACATTTAACATCTAAACACTAACGAAATGCCTGATTTACGTATAAATAATTTATTTTCGTTGATCGAGAAAATTTGGAATATTGTGATTATTGAGAACGTAATTGCACTTTCCCTTTGATGTAAGTCCACTGTTTGCTCGCCCCCTGCTCGGTGTAACTTATTTTTTAAAGACTTTTCACAGGATAATCAAACGGACAGCAAGTAGGTTATTTCTTTCATTTTTATGGGTTCACATTGCCTTCACCTAAATAATATCACTTTCTTCCTACACACCCAAGGAATCGCAGTCCGTAACAGCCTATCTCCTTTCTAGCCTAACTTGTTTACAGGTACATCTCATACTAACTTTCGTAATACCGTGCCTAACTTTACATTTCTTTTTATGCACGACTCTAACGAAATTTTGAGATCTTCTAGAGTGAATGCCAATAAACTGGTTTTCTTAGAACAGCTGCATTCATAATATAATAAAGCCGTGGCGCCAAGTTCTTTCCTTTCACGGGATAGTCAAACGGACAGCTAGTAGGTTATTTCTTTCATTTTTATGGGTACACATAGCCTTGACCCAGATAATATCACTTTCTTCACGACTCTAACGAAATTTTTGAGATCTTCTAGAGTGAATGTCAATAAACCGGTTTTCTTAGAACAGCTGCATTTATAATTTATATGTATAAGATGTACCAATAAAAAGGAAACCGATGAGGGGATTCCCTTCCTATATGTGTTATTTATAAGAGTTGGGAATGAGCTACTAACAAGCATGTAAATAAAACCTAGTAATAATTGTAGATTCATCTTGGGAAAATCTTATCGACCAAGCAAACGTAAAGTTTCGCTACTTGACATTTTGCTTCGTCGTTTCATTAAATTCCCTTTCGAAATTTATACATATATACCGGACAAAAAATAAAATAAAAAGAAACACCTTATCTTATTTTTATATCAAGACTATTGTTATTGCATTTCTCAATCGCGCCGCGCGCCAATTTCGCTGGGACTTCCCCAAGTAAACCGGAGATTTACCGACTTTAATCTTTCGGTACAAACGCGGCCTTTGTCGTGCATTTCTGCCTGGCGTGAATTAGCGACTTCCCCAAGTTGGTCGGGGATTTACCGTTCTTATTCTTTGGGTGTACGCTTTCGATTGAATCTGCTTTCTGGGCGACACATTCATTGTAGAAATGGCTCCAAATAGAAAAATTCTCACGCTTAAACAAAAAATAGATTGTTAAAGTTTACAATAAAGAGAAATTAAGTGTAAGGAACTTATCCAAGTGTTTTAATATTGGAAAAACAAGCTGCAGATATAATTAAACATAAAGAAATCCTTCTAAACAAATGGATGTCGAACAGCAATTTGAATGAAAAGAGAAGCTTTTTGACGGGTGATGGTACTAAAATTGACAAATTGTGTTATGACTGGTTTAGAGCAGCTCGGCATAAGGGGATTCCTTTAACAGGTATGCATATGATTTTTTTTAGATAAGGTTTTCTTGTATTAATGCGTTGATTTTCCTTTCATATTAAATTCTAAAATAGATAAAAAAGTGAGATTACCAATAGGTTTGTCGTGACAAAAACGGTCCGCTAATACGATGTAAAGCAAGAGAAATAGCCGCCTCTTTGGGACATTCTACATTCAGTGCTTCTTCTGGTTGGCTCAATAAATTTAGAATCCGCTACAATATAGGTTTTAAAGCGATTTCGGGAAAAGGAGCTTCGGTTAATGCTGAAGATGTTTCATCGTTTTTAAAAAAATGTCCTTCTTTGATTAAGGGATATTCACCAAGAGACATCTATAATACTGATGAGACAGACCTGTATTTTAGGGTTCTACCCAACAAAACGCTCACATTAAAGAAGGAAAAATGTGTTAGGGGTAAGTATCTCAAAAAATTTTGGCAGGTGAAAAAGAAAACTCCCAGTGATTGGTAGGGCAGCTAAACCCAAAGCTTTTAAAAACATTAATATAAATAACCTGCCTGTAACTTGGAAATAGAAAGAAAGCTTGGATGACAGGACAAATTATGACAGAGTGGTTGCAAGACCTAGATTGGAAAATGGCTAAAGAAAAAAGAAACATTTTGTTATTTTTAGACAATGCGGGATCTCATCCGAAAGACGTTCGCTTAAATAATATAAAAATATTATTTTTACCCCCTAATTGTACATCAGCTTATCAACCACTTGACCAGAGGATTATAAAGAATTTTAAAACTTATTACCAAAGTCTAATACTCAAACATCTGCTGGTAAACATTGAAACTGCTGGTACAGCTTTTGAGTTAATAAAGAAAGTTAGACCACTGGATGCAGTTTATTTGGCAAAAACAGCTTGGGGCCGAGTACCCAAAGAGACAGTTCAAAATTGCTTCCGCAAAGCAGGATTTAATCATGTAAATATGCAAAGGGAAGACCAGTTAACTGAGGCTGATACATCTGACCTGGAAGATGATTTGCCTCTTAGTGTACTTTCAGATATTGTCAAAAATAAGAATTTATTGAAATTGACGGATAATGAAAACCTTAATGATTTTTTGAACGTAGATGAAGATTTGCATGGTGAAGATCCAGATTCAGAACAAGAAATTGCAAATCCAGTTGAAATACAGGAACTTTCGGAAGATTCTGATGTTGATGAGGTTCCAGTGCCAACAGAAGCTATCCCAAATTATCGTAAAGCTATTACCCTGACCAAGCAGCTCAAAAGTTTTGTCGAAAATCACAGAGATACAGTCTTTGGAGCTTCTTTCTAAATTAGAAATACAATTTCAAGACACCATTTTAAAGAAAAAGAGAAGACAAACAACAATATATGAATTTTTGCGTCCTTAAAGTGACTATTCATTTTATTGTTTTGTATTGCATACTACATCTATGTATCTATGTACATATATATTATACTTCGTATGTATATATCTAAAGGACATTTTTTTCTTAGGTTTAAAGTTTCTTATTTATTTTAAAAACATGTATATACATATATGATTTAAATGTCCCAGTTTCTTTAATATATTCATTTTTCGTTAAAACGCGATTTTTGTTGTGTCTACTACATATTTCCTTTATGCGGACAGCCCTCCTGAATGGAGATCTTCAGTTGGTCCCGTTGGTGTCCGTTCAAGGGAGATTTCACTGTATATGTATATGTATACATACATATATAAATATATAAAAATGACCCCGAAGAGAACATTATAACTGCAAATGGCAACGGATTCTCCTACAATGTGCTCTACAATATTATTGGGAAGTATAACAATGGCGTAATAATTTGTGGTATATGAACATAGAAAGTAGTAGTATTACGAAGGTGTATGAAATGTAACCACTTCATCCATGTTACACAAAAGGTCTTGAACAATTGTTTTCTGCAATTTCAGGCAAAATTAGTTTCTCAGTTTAAAGTAACCTCGAATTTTTTTAAAACCTGCTGATCAGGTAGGTAACATGGATAAATCTGGAATAGACAGAATATCTTGTACAGACTGTGATCGAGTATACATTGGACAGACGAAAAGATCAATAACAATTTGATGCAAAGCGCAATTAACTCATCTCTTTAGTACAACGTTTCTCAGATCTGCTGACGTACTGTATATGCTCGAACCAAATTATTACGTTCATAATTACAAGCCAATTGGGAATGTAAACAACTGTGTTCATTTCAAATTGCAATAAAGGCATGGAATTTAGAAATACCAATACATAGAAGGCAGCAGACTCCATTTTGACTATATTTATCTCGTGTGATTTTCACTTGTGAAAATGATATTATATTGATTCGTATTTGTATAGTATGCGTGTGTTGTGTATTGTAAGAATACTTGCAAAGCAACGATGCTTCATCGATTCCCTTATGAGGACGAAGGGGTGAGTAAATTACAATTTTTACATTATAAATATCATAATACAATAAAGCTACCACATAATTAAGATGGACCACACATTAGTTGATACTGCAATTCTGTAGTTCAATATCATAAAACTGTTATTTGCTCTCTGGTGATCTGTTAGACCTCTGAATTACACTAAACTGTATGTCCAGTTGTAGTTAATCAGGAAGAAATGAAAAGCGCTTGGTACTACACAAAAAAGTATTGGTTGTAAGTGTACTACATACGAAGAACTTGTATTAGGAGGACTGAATTGGATAACGCGTATTCAGTAGAGGTTTATAAGAAGTACCGGCTGCGTCACAAACATCGCAGCCATTGCTCAAAGTTACTTCTGGCGTATGTGGGCCAGACAACTGTTGGCACTTGAAGTATTCCTACCAGCGATTGACCCGGTAAGATTAGTATATAAATGTTTGCTCAATAAAGTAATAGTAATAACAAATGAGTAGTAATGAAAATAACATTATTAAAGAAATATATTGAGAAATTACTTTGTACCCAATAAATTTTGTAAAAATTAGCAAAAGAAATATAACTACTTCTTTTAACAACCCTAATCGACCAAATTTTTGTGAGGAATAATATTTATTGACCATTATTTCTAATATATTTGCAAACAATTGAAATAACCTCTTGCTACAAATAAGTGCTACCCGCAAGTTTTAAGAACACTTTGGAATACTTGCAGCTATGATTGATTATGCAACTTTGGATAATTCACTTCTGATCCCGGAACAATGTATCACTTGTGGGACACCGAACCGAGGTGATCTCCACGATATTCTAACATAAATATTTGTATTATTATAACGGACATATTAAAGATTATTATACTTCTAGGAGCAAAGGAATTTTATTACTTAATGGGGTAATACAATAACATCTTGTTTAGTTATTTGTCGATAAAAAATAAATAAAAAAAATAAATCTTGGCCCAGATTTGCCAAACACTCATTCATTCCTGCGATAGAAGACCCAATCCAAGTATTTGACTTGTTAGAACTACAGTGTATGGGATTTATGTATAAAAATGAAAAGTGAAATGAGATCCATTGTATATTAATCTTGATTCCTTTCAGGTGAATTGAAGCAGCAGGACACTACTGTCGATCCGTTCTCCTTAGAAATGAATATAAAGTTAAGGGACATATTGTAAGGAAAGTAATTCGTGTAATTAATAACAGAAGAAGCAACGACAGGCACTTCAGGAATTCGAAGTCAGCAGCCCTTTGTAGAATTTTGTCAGCTAAGTGATGACTCAAATTACATTTATTCCAGAGAATACACACAATTGTATATTTTCTTTTCCCCCAAATGCAACAATAATCAGGAAACATGATATACTGTTTTTTTTTGTTTTTTATGTCATCAGCTTTGTTTTTTATTAGTAAAGTACATAGTTGTTATTTTGTTATTTCTATTTGACCTGTATATGTATGTTTGCATTTGATATATATATTATTATTATATTTACTATGTTCATTTAAATTGAACCTAGATGTCACAATTGTGTTAATTATTTTGTATTATTTGAAATGTGGTTGTAATCAATGGAGTTCCTCGAGTCAGATTTTATAAATGTATTGTTTGATACATATATTTTTCATTGCAATCTTCATTCCAATAATACAAAAAAAATGGAGATTGAAGTAATATATAATTTACGATTTGCAAATTCCCGCCTCAGTACGGGAGCCACTTTTCGATAGTGCTGACACGTGTCTCCAATCGGTAATGTTGCAGTTGCCAATGCTTGATCGCAATAGTAATGCGTTTATCGTATTAACGTTTATCTCCTGGTTTGTTAGTTAATTGAGCCTTTCATAGTGTAATAAGCTTTCACTATTTATTATTATTTTTTAATTATTACTGTGTTGTGTGGTCTGCATTGTTAAATTGTTGCTGTTCGTGATAATGGAACCAATTTTACAGGCAACCAAAGATCCCAGTTATAGCCGTTGTCATGCTCCAAATTGCCGAAATAATGCAAAGGACAACTATAACTTAAGTTTCTTCAGGTTCCCCAAGCTTTTAAACAGGCATGCTTGCCCACTATTGAAGAACTCAATAATATTATTACAACTTCTTTTATACAGGTGTAAAATCTGGATTGCTAACGCAAAGTTGGCGAATAGGGGACATCTCTCTTCGGAATATTGCTATAGAAATCTTCGCGTTTGCAGTGAGCACTTCGAAGAACAGAAGTTTGCAATTCCAACCCCACTCAGCGAGACAATTTGCCTATTGCATTGATAATAATTTGGGTATAACGTGGTGATACACCTTTCAAATTGTTTAACATATCAACGGGTTTGCCTAATATTTACAATGAAGCCGTTTCAAATAATAATATTATTACGTCCGATTACATTTTGTTGGACAACAGTAATTTTACGCATCGCAATCGCCATACAATCCAATAAACACTATTGAGAACTTTCTATATTGTTTTACATCATACAATAAAGTAATCCACATTATAATTTTCTTCCAAACATATCCCAGTATTGTAGTGAGAAAACCTCAATTACATACCAGCAACTTCCACTCTTGTTGCTTAAGCGATTGGAGAAGAGCTTGTGGGGATTGTCTCAGTGATGTGAGGGCTTGCATTCAATATTTGGTAACAAATTAAATTGTGTCGTTCCATGGTATAACTTACAGAAATAAATTATTTCCAATTCTGTATATTCTATCTTTACTTTATTACTGACAACTGCTGCTGTAAGAGCTAAAAAGTATAGACGCATATTTCATCGTCAATTCATAAATAGTGACAATTGACATATTTAATGTGGCATATGCAATCGTGTTTGTAATATTTAATGTTTAGAAATATTAAGCTTCTTACATGGCCCGTGGAATTTGTGCGTATACACCCGAATAATACGGACAATTATTTGAAATTCTTTAATAAACTGTTTCTACCATTGCGTTTTTTTTTTTTAATACCAACACTCTTAAACACGTTATTCTCATTTTCTAAATTGGACAAATTTTCCATATTCACTTACAATTACACATCATATATCTACTATAAGACGAAGTTAGCTACACATATTTTTGAATTTTGCCACATATCTTCCTGCGCGTGGCTGGGGACGCGGTTGCAAGAAGGTCAATGAAATTGGGCGAATAATTTGATTCATAAATAGGACAAGTGTCATTACTGTATCTTTCCTATACTGTGACTAATTTGTGAGTAGGATACGCAAACCAACTACCACAAAAGGACAAATAAAAATAGTTCTAAAGTAATAAATGATTTATAAATTAGAAACAATCACTCAAATTGCAACAAAAACATATTTCTAAAGTTAGAAACGATTAATAAATTAACAAATAATCCTGGGAATAAAATAATATACTACAAAATATTTTTCAAATAGATTAGAAAATAATTCCGCAAAATAAACAATATGCGAGCAAAAAAAAAGGTAATTCTGAAACATGGTCTAAATTCCCTGTGGAAAGCATATAGGATTTTTCAATTAAAGATGTGCAACACACGATGTTTAAATTATAAAAGTTCAATGCATACTAATGTATGATTTTAGAGATAAAAAAATATTCACCATAGAAAAAACCAACAACTGCCCTAATAAGAAATAATAATACCTTAACCTGAACTCCTAAAAAAAAGAAGGGCCATTTTAAACACAGCAAAACGTGAGCTTTCCGTTAAAATCTATTAAAATCCCTAACTCGATGCTCCTTATACGGAACTACAGTCGAAAACTTTAATAAAAACTCATCAGATGGCACTTTTAGGGTCACAAACTTCACTATGGAACTGTCCCATCTCGTGAAGTTATCTCTGGTATTTTAACGGGACCACCTGATACCGTGTTTAAGCTTGCTTATCATACCACTAGGCGGCGTCTCTCTAACATTACATAAAGTAATGTCCCTACTGTGATATAGTTATTTAGTTATGGTGATGTTGACCTGTTTTAGGTCACTAAATTAGTAACATTGGTAATAATGAAAAGTATTCAGAATATATATTTGAAAATGTTTGTGTTGTACTCTCTTTTCCATTCCTATATATATTATCTCAGCATTTCATCAGTTCTTGTCCGATCGTCGACGGAATAGGACGTGCTTAAGAGCCCTTCTACTACCAATAACGATAGTTGCCATTGTATGTTAGGAGAAAGTTTCTACATCACAGTGATACCTTTGTTTCCTTTGTTGTTCTGTGTAGCATTTCTTTGTTAGAAACGGGTGAACAATAAAAATTCAGTGATTTTAATAAATAAACGGCCGCCAGGTCGCGGTTATTCTCGCGGGTCGTGAACTCTACATTAAAAGACATTCAGTGTTAATGAGCAAAGTGAAAGAAATCACGAAGCCCAAAGGCATTCGCGTCACTCTTCCGTGAGTTCTGAGTCCAGCATCGATAGTATACCGGCGCTGGCCGGAAAAGTTGCTAAAATTTTAACCGAAGAGGACACGAAGAGAAAATTTGACGCAGCCGCCGATGACATGGCATGGCCAGCGAAGAAAGCGGTAGCAAAAAATACGGAAACGTACAACAATAAAGCAGACCCATTGCTGCAGTACTTCAACGTCGAAGTCTGCAATAGGTATGGTATCCTTGCCGACAAGAAGGAAGAAATGGACACCCACGAAGAGGTACAGCCCAGCCGTCAACCTCCGCGGGTAAACAACAACATAACGGCGCTAAAAACGCCAAACCGGCGGCGTTGCGTTTAGTATCGCCCATGAAAGAACAGTTTCAGGAGTTCAACCGCATGATAAACACCATCTGGTGAACTACTATGTGCAGTTCGCGAGCGATAACCCACTAGTGTACTTCAAGAAAATGGAGGACTATAAAAAATTCATCGAACGGTACGCGAACAAAGTGCCGTTTTATACCTATACTCCGCGTACGGAAAAGTCTGGCGTTCCTCATCAAGGGACCCCACCACGAGTGCGTGTGCGAGGAAATCAAAAACGAACTAAACATTAGTGTACGAACAGTGGTAAAATTTAAGAACACGAAGTACCCGATATTCATGATCACGATACCAAAAACTGTAACACTGAAGCACCTACAAGCGCGAGTAAGGTACTTGCAAAATATGAAGGTATACTTGGAGCCATACCGCTCCAAAAAGGAGATCATTCAGAGCAAAAAGTGTAAAGCGTGGGGTCACGCCACCGCGAACTGCTTTTTGAGAGTGACGCGATGTGTCAAGTGCGCGGAGGAACACCGTTTCTTTATGTGCGATAAGGACCGGGAACAACCGGCGCGCTGCTGCAAATGCAGCGGGGATCATGCTGCCTCCTGTGCGCGCTGTCCGGCGTACAAAAAATTGCTCGCCGAAAAGCAGCGCAAAACGCAAACGAACACACAAAGAAAAACGGCGCCGCAGGTAAATTACGTCCCCGCCCCGCTTCCGGCTAGAAATGCGTGAGATCGTCGCAATTTCCCCGCATTGCGGACGAAAACCGGCAAGAACCGCGAATCTTACCGAAATTTCCAGGATAAGGACCCGAACCCTACCGTCGGATCACGCAGTCCTGGAATTTTCGGCAAACAGCGTTAAAGCGCCGGCTGACCGGGTTCGAATACCAAATTATAGCAAAGTGAACTGGCAGTCCTTCAGAACTATCCTGAACGAGGTGCCTATTGTTAGCGATATCCCGGATATAGAAACCTTAGATTCCCTAGTCGCTGCAGTAGGTACAATGATCCGGCAAGCCGCGGAGAAGATGATCCCCAGGAAGACGATCGACCCTTACCACTACAACGAGCTGCCGATGGACATCCTCAACTTCATCAGGAGTAGGAATCGCATCCGGAAGCTGTTATAGCGTACGCGCCGCCGCAAGGACAAAGTGGAGTTCCAGCGGCTATCCACCGAAATCCGACACCGTGTACGCCAGTACAGGGACGAGACCTACAACGAGAGGCTGCGCCGCATCTATCCGCGGGCGGCTCCATTTGGCGGCTCAATAAGCACCTACGATCGCAGCGTACCAGAATTAGCGCAATTAACAACCCGGACGGCACGACAGCCCTGCAGATATCGTGGCAAATCTCGCGGAGGCGTTCGAAGAATACCACAACATCCCGGACACCTACCCCCAAACAGAGATGCTAGTACAAGACTCCCTTCACTCCTTTTACCTCAAAAATCCTATCTTTCCCGAAACCGCGCTCCTGTTCCTAACATCTCCCAGGTGTATTCGTAAATACATATCTAAGTCCTCTTCCCTCAAAGCACCTGGGAACGACAACATTCACGTCCTAAAACATATTCCCCGTAAGACGCTCGCGCAGATAAGTTATATCTTCAACGCGGCGTTTAAACTCCATCATTTTCCCTCCCCCTGGAAAACGGCTATGGTGATACTCATTTCGAAGCCGGGTAAAGAGCCGCATCTAGCAACAAGCTACCGCCCGATATCTCTATTACCGGCAATATCGAAGATCTTCGAAAAACAAGTATATAAGCGACAAGAGACTCATGCTGCCGGAACAATTTGGTTTTAGAAGAAAACATTCCACAAACCACCAAGTTGCCCGGGTTGTCACAGACATTATTACGGCGTTTAACAAGCGACAACACACGGCGTTGATGCTCGTAGATATGGAAAAAGCCTTCGATAGGGTGTGGGTCGAAGGTTTGATCCATAAATAAATGCGAGACGGATTCCCGCCGCCGATTGTCAGGATCCTCCATAGCTACCTGCGAGGTAGACAATTTGCGGTCAAGGTCAACTCCGAACTCTCCGACTTAAGAGCAGGTATAGCCGGAGTTCCCCAGGGATCAGTCCTTGACCCAGTACTATTCAACCTTTTCACGTCAGACATTCCTAAATTCCCTAACAATAACATCGCTACTTACGCAGACGCTTTCTACGCTCATTCGTTCTCACAGATTGCTGCACTGCAGATCCCATCCTATGAACGCTATCTATCCTCCTGGAAACTAACCGCTAATCCCTCTAAATCCTCGGTCATCTTATTCACTCGCCGTACGAACCCTGTACACATTCCCCGCTATCCCACTTTCTTCAACACCCCCCTAACCGCTACGAATGCGGTAAAATACCTCGAAATAGTACTGGACAAGAGACTGACATTCAATAATGCCGTCAATAACAACGTAGGCTGCTATACATACTTATCAACCGAAATGTCAGGAGAGAGAATAAGCACCTCCTATTCAAGGCGGTGCTCAGGCCGATACTGACATACGGAATGCCCTGCTGGAGCAGAGCCGCAAAACATCACCTACAAAGATTACAGGTGATGCAAAATAAATGCCTGCGATTGGCACTTGGAGCGGATCGGTATACGCCAATCCGCGAGTTGCACCGCGTCGCACAAGTCGACATGTTGGCGGAATTCGCCGCAAAGAGCGCGACGAAGTTCTACGTAAGCACACGGGCCCATGGAAACCCTTACGTAGCCGGGATAACTACGGCACCTCCCGGCAAACACCCCCACATCTTCCCGGACACGGAGGAGCTGGAATAAGGCAGCCGCCTTCTAAACCTCCCTGTACGGGATCACCGGAGTCGACAAGGGGTTTTTACAACTTTTTCTCCTCCAGTGGTAGTGAATGTGCTCGCGTAGAGTGAAACCGCAAGTGTTAGTGTAAGCTGTGCCCGCGCGCTGGTTCGTACGGTGCAGTGACACAAACAATCACAAATGAATAGTATATCTAGACTTAGATTATATAAAACTCGAATTGTAAATACTGTAGTATAGGAAAATTCAACAAACCTCAAATGTATATAGAATAACAATGTAATGTTATTTTGATGATGGAAACAATAAACGTCTTTTCTTTCTTTCTTTCTTTCTGCATTTCACCCTCATGCTCCGTCGTTTGACACTTGCCTGAGGGTCTTTATTGCTGTGGTGGTCACCTATTTTCTTAAAACTCTTTTCGAACATTACTGCACTCCCACATTTAGAATTATTTGAAGAGTATAACACATCGTAGTTTTTAAGTGAGTTGCAGGTTTCTGTGCTTAAGATCGTCATGGTGTTCGCAAAATGTGCCGTTCATGGATGCGGTAACAAACGTTCACCCCGCCATCATTTCCCGAACCCCAGGATACGTCCAGCATCCTTTCGTGTGTGGGAAGCTGCGTGTGCGAATGAAATTGTAACTCAAAAAAACCCTCAGCTGGTGCATAAAATCATCGTGTATGCCATGTGCATTTTCGTGATGAGGATCGAGCTTCAAACAGTTACCTGAAGAAAAATGCAGTGCCGTTGCTATTCCTGCCTGTGCCGACAGTAGATGGAAGAGAAAGTAAGTACACGAAGATGTTATAGATACGTCTACAAATATTTGCAGATGTTTCTGATCACGAGCATTGTACAAGTGTGGCTGAAAGTAAAACTCCAACACCAGAGCCGAATGGAATCGACAGAAGTATTTCCAATATGTCAAATAAGACAAAGACAGGTGAAGCTGTGGTTTGGGAATCCTTTTGCGAAGCTGCGACAAGTGTAGCTACATCTATTGATTGCTGTAAAACATCAGTACAGAGATAAGCGCTAAGCAAATGGGAAACCTTCACTACTTTCCAAATGTTTTTCAATTACAGTTACCCATGGAAACATTCACTTGCGACATTTCATTATATCATTTCTCAAAACCGTACTCAATCTTAAATTAAGAACGTGTCTTAGATGAGATCAGTTAAATCATCTAAATTGCAAGGGTTTATTGAACCTCGAAAGATGATGTATATACGAGTATTGAGGGGCTTGGCACGCAAGTAAGGGTTAGAAATTAAACCAGAGTGTCAAGTAGCATCTGTAAGATGTATGTGAAATGTCGATGCGTAACATGTTTCACGAAAGGTCTTACAAACACTTTTCTACGCTAAATTGGAAAACGGTTTTTTTTTTCAGCAATAACGTGTAACACATTCTACAGGAACCTCTAAGATCAAGTAGATAACATGAGAACAATCGGAAATTTACTATGTATAACGTATACACTGTGATCGAGTATATATTGGGCAGACAAAATTATCTTTTAAAATTGCATACAAATAGCATTTCAGTCATCTTTGATTTAGAAAGTTGCACATAATTAATGTCGCTCTGTATATGCTTGAAAGAAATTATTTTGTTGATAATATAAAACTATTTGCGAATCTTTACATGTATTCATTGAAATTGTAATGAAGGCATGGAATTCACAAGGTCCAATTACTGTTGATTATTGCAGATTTCGGGCCTCTGATTTCCAGCCTTTACTCATTATTGCACAATGTAACACCACACTCGTACCATGTAATTTTGTATAACTTTTGTAAAATAAAATTTTCTAAAAAAAGCCAGTGTTTTCATGCATATCAACCATTCAAATAAAAACGAAATAAATACATTTTGAATTTGCCGCCATATGCGGCCCGCTGTTTTTGACAGCACACGCGACAAAAACTTACC